>JARDYH010000004.1:126092500-131092500 GCA_029215795.1 Anniella stebbinsi | reverse complement strand
TGCAGCATGATGTAGTTGCAAGTTCGTGGCCACGTCATTTAAACAATGAGGTGCAACTGCACAGCTACAATGGAGTATATAGGGCATAAGGGCAAGCCCATAGGAGCTTTCATCTGTTAGGAGTAGGTCTTTGTTAAAGCTAATGAGTCGTAATTGCCCATTCAGGACCAAACCATCCCAACATACTTTGGATTACAACAAGGAACAATACATTGTTGTTGGGAAAATGCACCCTTCCACCCAGCTACTGTAAGGATTGTAGCTCAGAGAGAACAGGGAGTTCCCTGCTAATCAAAAAGTACAGGTGCTACACCCCTACGATCTCTGGCTCCACTACACCACTGTTTCTATGATGTGGGTTTCAGTAGAATTCTCCACACACGACAATTCCCAGGGTCCTTGGAGGGGGGGGGGTCTGGTCTCAGTTCTCTTGAGATCTCTTCTGCCCCCCTTCTCACCCACCACCACTCTCAGAGTACTGTTGTTGTAAAAATCTGAACAGATCTATGATTTGCACCACAAAACATGTCCATTTCCCCTGACACGCATCTTACACGCATCCTACATGTGTTCGCTGACATGCACACCCAAACCGTCCACACACAGCACCCCAAAGGCCCATTCCCCACTGCCTGTCCATTGTATCCATTTCTGCAAAAGTCAAGCTGCTTGCAAGTGATTTGGTGGCACAAGAACTAGGAGCTTGTCAATATTGCCAATGCTCCTTCTTCTCCAGGTCAGACTCCATTGTAACCAGGAGTGACTCATCCAGATGTGACCTTGGCACACCTGGAGAGACAAAATGACCATATAAGGGAATGATAGAAGTGGAGGGATGTTGCAAAGCATCTCTGGGTACAAGTAAAATAGCACATGGCAATGCAATGCCATGTCTGGCCACTACTTGGGTCTACTCGAGAGTAGCTGTAGCCGGAAATGATGTTTTTGGGGCTGTAAACCAATGGGATGAGAGCTAATGTCATGTGACATCTGATGTATAAAAGTATCTGTTTGAACCTTGGCGGGTGTGACTCTGGAAGGCAGCGAGAGCGCCCAGTGGTCACCTATTCTGCGCAGAATAATAAATTAGTTTCCAAAGCTTCAGGAGGTCTTTCATCAAGTGCTTCATATCTGGACTTTGGACACCTGGGAATAGCATAATTTATGCAACACTGTGCAGTGGGATTCCCACAACAATTTGCGTCACTGGGTTAGAGTTAGCTGCATCTCCCATTCACTAGAACCGGGGTAGTCTATAACCTCAAAACACCTTTCCCTCCTGGCTCAATTAGTAATACTGGAACTGATAGGAAGAGGAGCTGTTAGAAGCCCTCCTTTGGTTACCATGGCAACTCAAGTCCCCCTCTCTCTTGCGAAGTCCCAAAATTAGCTCCCAGTGTAGCAGAGGCCTTGACTTCCTTCAAGAAACCAGAGCCCCAGGTATCACAAGACTGTTCTATTCTTATCCTCCTTTTGCGATGAGGAGGTGACCTGCATGTTTGGCTGCAGAAGAAGCTTTGCACAGAGAACAGAGTCTTTCCCTTTCTTCATTTCTGCTTCTTTTCCAGTTTAGGTGGCTTTGGACCCTTTCTTCGATTTGCCTGAAACAGAAAGTCCTCTTCCCCCAAGAGACTCTCCTTTCCTCAATACAGGATCCTCTAGCCAGTGAGGCTATGATGGGAGGTGTTGTGGAAATAGGTCCTTCTGTCCATCCTATCATTACTGAATAAACAAACCTCACCTTTTAGGGCTTTCCTGCTAGCAAGCTAGGAGAGAATGGGCTGTTTGCACATAATAACCCATCAGTTTAACAAACGATGGCTTTTTGTATGTGAGTGGGAAGGAGCGGGTGTGCCCACCTTGTCCACTTTCACTCTACAACCCTCAATCAGCTCCTTCATAGGCTGTGGAACATGACTTCTGAACCTGGAGTGTTGGGTTGCTTAGGAGCCAATTGTGTGAGAGCCACATTTCCCAGGCTGTGAATCAGGAGGTGGCAACTTGTAGCTCCCCAAATGTTTTGCTCTACAAACTCCCATCATCCCTCACCACTGGCTATGCTGGCTAAGGCTGATGGGAGTTGTAGGCCAATACATCTGCAGGGCCACAAGCTGCCCATCCTTGCTGTAAAGCTTCAGCAAGAGAACTGGTCTTCCAACACACCGGAGGATCCAACAGCCTTAACAGTGTACCAGGTGATTAATGGAGCAACTTCTCTACAAGGAACCTTGACAGGAATGAGGAGTGGGTCCCTTTTAACTGCTGCTGCTGCTGTTGATGATGATGAAAAATGCTGCCGCTTTTAGTTTTTGGCTGAGCTCGGTGGGGATGTCTCATCTGAGTGATCATCCTAGGGCCTTCTGCAGAGTTACAGGCACCACTTGTGCTGGTGCTGGTCTGGTCAGTTGACCATGCGAACGGTGAGCCCACAGATTCGCACACTGCTTGCAGCCTGACCACAGACCCTGGGACTGGGCACAGGAGGCGGCTGCCTGGACTGCCCGCATGGCCCTGGTGCCAAATTTAATTCAATCCGGCGGGGAAATCCGAAAGGGTATCTGTGGCAGGCAAGGCCAAGCCATCAGACAAGGCAGCCGCTGGGTGAGAAGGTGCCAGATCGCCCCTTCGGATAATTGCATTGAAATGACTTCATTCCCCTCTCCTCCAGGCCTCAATGAAACCTTGGCTCGGTGGCACACGCTGCAGATGATGACACAGTCACAGCTGGGCCCATTCAGAGCCAGCCTGAGCTGGATTGCATTAGAGCAAGAGTGGCTTCTTGGCACTCGCAGCTGCCCAGCCGAAAGGCTGAGGCCTTGGGCTGCAGCCAGCGATTTCATTTCCCTCTCTTGCTCCTTTGTTTTGCAGCACTTATCCAAATGTCTCCCTCCTATTCTCTGCAACCTAAGGGGGAGAAGAGATGATTCTGGCTAGAATTAGTCAAGGACAGGCTTGGAGTCATCAGGCCCAAGGCCTCCACACTGAAAACACCTGCCTCAAATTCAGAGTTCGGCCCTTAGGAAGAAAGGGGTGGGGGGTGAGGCCTGTTCTAAAATAGGCATTGCAATATGAAGGGGAAATGGCACATTTTCAAAACCTGTCATACCAATGGCAGCTGGTTTCATTTGTACTGATAAGTGAGCACCAGTTTACTGCTGGAAGTGATCCTACTACAGCAAAGTCCGTCGAACCTGGAGGCTGACAGACATCCTGTGCAGAGCTGGAGGAGCGTGGAGGTGACCTTCGCTCCCGTGCTCCTCCCACACTGCATTTCAATTAGATGGGTGTTTTCACTCATCTAGCTGAGGTGTCGGGAGGCTGGGAAGGCCAGACGATTCCTCATAAGCTGAACTCCCAAGTCTCGTTCCTAGCCACGGGAACGCCCCCATTACCTTCCCTCCGAGGTCATAGTTGCAACCTCAGAGAGGCAGCCAGGGATGGGGAGGGGAGCTCACAATCCTGGATCCGAGGTCAGAGCACTCTCTCTGACCTCGGATCTACGTATCTGAACTATTCTATGGCTCCCCAGATGCTGTCTAGGGGCCACAGGATTGCTCTCTTAAGGGCCTTTCTGCATGGCCAATATTAGGTTCCCTAATTGCACGTTGCTATTTGTGTGATACACTCTTAAGTTCATTTTCAGTGCCAATAGTCCAGTGTAGTATTTTCAGAGGTGACTGCTCACTCACATTTCCTTTACCTACATTTATTATTCATTAATCAAAAGAATCGTTTTTTTCTGCCCACCGGGACCCTCGAAGCAATATACAATAAAACCCAATACAATCACAATATATAAAAACAGAGCATTCTTTAAAAACAGCCCAAGCACCATTTTAAAGGCCAAGGAGTGGTGAAACAATGCCTAAAATTCCATAGGGATGGAGCCAGCTTGACCTCCCTTGGGAGGGAGGTCCACAATTCAGATGCTGCCACAGAGAAGGACCTGTCTCACGTAGCCAGGAAGCTCACCTCTCTTGGTGGCAGGACCCCCAACAGGATCTCTGACGAAGTTTTCAAATTATGGGCAGGCTCACATGGAAGGGGTCCTTCAGACATCCTGGCTCCGAGCTGTTTAGGGGTTTATAGGTCAGGATTAGCACCTTGAATTTGGCTTGGAAATAAAGTAGAAGCCAGTGCAGTTGGTTCAAAACCAGTGACATATGGTCTCTAAAGCGCGCGCCAGACAATAGTCTGCCCACCACATTTTGCACTCGCTGTAATTTCCAAACAGTTTTCAAGGGCAGTCCCATGTAGAACACATTACAGTAGTCTAAACGAGAGGACCTGGGGAGGAGGGGCATGGAAGTCTGTTTCGCTGGCCCAGTGGTCTGGTGCTCCTTGGAGCTGTCCAGCACCTGGCAAAGCGTGCACCTGACCTGGGGCTTTCTTACTGCAGCCTGCTCCCTGGTTGTCTGCACCCTCTTCCTTCTGTTGATGACAAAATACCCAGCCAAGGCTCGATGAACTGGCTGTGTCTCTGCCAGGACCCAGGGCCCGACTAACCAGCCTGAACTGGGATTTAGTGAGCGATCAGGGGGCAAGTCCAATGAAAAAGGAGACAGAAAGCACATCAATTAAGATTTCGTTACAAAACAACATTGGTTAAAGGTCCTAAGCTACTTTAGAAGTTGATGTTCCCTTTTTAGAAATAGGTGAAGATAAAGTAATCACAGCAACATATTTAACACGTTTTGATACATTAAAATACTTTAAAAGCTCTATTAAAACATAGTCTTGAATTTCTTGCCATCAACCCATTGAAGATTTCATTTCTAAGAATAAGATCAAAAAATCATTCACTCCTTCCCCAAAATATATTTCCTCTCTCTCTCTCTCTCTCTCTTTCTCTCTCTCTCTCTCAGATGAAAGTGGGCAAATAGATTTTGCTGCCAGTTCTGTAAGTCAATACACTCTCGCTTCAAGACATTTTGTAGCATGCTGAATCCCCAAGTGAGTTTCCTCTTTTCTTTTTCTTTCTTTCTTTTAAATATATTTCTTTAAGTATTTGAACAACAGGATTTGTAATGGGTTCAGCTGTCAGGTCGGGCTAGCGCATGCAGGACTTCACTCTCAGCAGAAGCCCACCTTTAACTGGTGGGCGTTGTTTCGCGCCAACCCATCCCATCCCTTCTTGATACCTCTTAGGACAAACTAATTAAATGAAAGGATGAACGAAGTTTCATTACAAAGAGGTCGAAGGAACCAGGCCCATTAGAATGGCTTTAAGACGAGGATCTGGTCATGTAAAAACCTGAACAAGAATTAAAAGCATTTTAGCAGGGCTCTTTGGGAATAATTCGTATACTTTCACCTTTTCTGTCATGCAGATGGTGAGAGAAGGTTTTAGTGAGTTCCCTTGTGCCAATTGGGGCATTAAATGGAGGGTGGGGGATGAAGAGATCTTAAAGATCCCTGACTCAATGTGCTATATCACAACGGCATCTCAAAGCTGCTTCTCATGTTATATTTTAAAGACCAGACCCATTCCCTGGTCACATGCCTGAAAATACTGATGTGAAAGTGTCCCAAATATAGCAACAGGTTTCTCAAAGCTTACCATGAATCTCCAAATAAATGGGAGGGGGGACATTGCTAGACTGTGCAAGATGTCAATGACACAGACTGGGGAAGGAGGAGCAATAACAAGAGTGGGGAACCATGGGCCAAACTTGTGATCAGGACTTGCCTGCTCAGTTTTTGCTTACCAAATAGCAGCTGGGGGGGAGAGGGGAGAGGAGACAAGACTGTACTGAGGATGGAGAGAGGGTTTAATCCTTTTCCAATACCACGGTCCCAGTCCAGATTGCACATGCACCGTCCCTGCAGCAGCTATTTGTCCTGGGAGGAAAGCTGCTATCAGAGTCAATCAGTTTTCCTCCAGGAGCAAACAGCAACTTGGAGGGGAGGGGAGTAAGCAATCCATGTTAGGAACACAGCTGGCGCATAAGGTTCGATCCCCCTCTTCCCCCAATGTCATGAACCTCAACTGCATCCGTTCTCTTCCCTGTGACCTGCCATTTAGTAAACAAAAAACAAGTATACAAGGGCCAATCACACGCTTAACATCATGTCCAGTTTGGCCCTAAGATTACCATGCCTGTCCCTCTGCCCAGTATGAAATAGCCAGCAACTGAGGGGGAACTATAATGGTTACACTGGATGCATGCACAATATCTGACCAGTTCTTGCTTTGTACATCCCTACTAGGAGCAATGGTCACTCTTGACCTCATTCCATCCCTGCCACCCCATTGTCTGTAAAATAGGAGCAATTGTGATTATTCTATCTGACAGGGCTGTTGAGGGAAAGTAGTAGTCAATGACAGGAAACATGACTATTCCTAAAATAGTTTCATGATTTTTTAAAAAAAGGTTAGGATGAAGAAAGCAAGGAGGATCATAAATGCATATTTTTGCATCAAACCTGTGTCCTTCTGTTTAAAAAGAACTGCAGGGTTGGAAGAGATGCACATTAGATTAGAGGCCTTCAAATGGCTTTGATAATAAGGAAGGGTAATTGCTAGCTATTGGGAGGAGGCAGCCGAGAGTGACCTTTGGCGACTTCCCTCGAGTGAGCAATGTCCAAGAACAGACCGTGATTTATGAAGCCAGGAGCTCTTTGCATCCAGAAAACTTCATTTCACAGGAGCCATGATTTGATTTAGAGTTCTGAGAACAGCATGCAATTATCCCAAGGTTCAGAGCAAGCAAGCAAACAGGCAAGCAAGCAAGCAGGCAGGCAGGCAGGCGGACAGCGGAAAAATTACACTGGGAGGGAGGGAAAGAGCAGATTGCCAGGCCACATCAAACATCCTGGGCGGAAAAGCAACTAAAGCCACAAATATTCTTTAGATGAGGGCACAGTATTTGGGGAAGCTCCTTCGGCATGGCAACATGTTGGCTGGAACAACATGTTGCATGAAATGCAGGTTGCTTACCTGTAACTGTAGTTCTTCGAGTGGTCATCTGTGCAGTCACACATATGGGCTCGCGCCGGCGCCGAGCTCGCTTCGGGAAACTTCTATCTAGCTAGGATTCTTGGCGGGAACCCCTCCCCCCACCGTCCTACTGCGCATGCTCGGGGTCCCACCTACCTCAGTTCCCTGAGACCGCTAGGCCTCGCGACCAAGGCAACGGTAAAGGTATGCAATATATTTAAACTATTTGAGCATGCCAGAGTCAACTTGACAACAGAACAGCGATGCCAAGAGGGGACGGCGGGTGGGTTGTGTGACTGCACAGATGACCACTCGAAGAACTACAGTTACAGGTAAGCAACCTGCATTTCTTCTTCATGGTCTCTGTGCATCACACATATGGGCGAGTAATAAGCCAACTTACCGGAGGTGGGAGAAGCACGCTGTGTGGTCATTGGCATATCGAAGATAGGACCGCTCTGCCGAAAGAGGAGTCCCGACGTGCTCTGACATCCAACCGGTAATGCTTCACAAAGGTGGAGGTATTAGCCCAAGTGGCCGCCTTACACAGGTCAGAGACCGTTGCGCCATGAAGAAGTGCCGTGGAGGTTGCCTGCCCTCTGGTAGAATGGGCAACTAGTCCAGTGGGCACTTCTTTACCCCGGAGTTGGTACGATAGGGTGATCGTGTCGACAATCCATTTGGAGAGACGTTGCGGGGATACAGGTAAGCCTTTCTTCCTACCACCAAAGCAAACAAAAAGTTGACGCAACTTGCGAAACTCTTCTGAGCGGAATTTGTAGAAGGCCAGAGCCCTTCTAACGTCCAGAGTGTGCAACGTGGAGCATAACGGGTCTTGGGAAGCTTTGAAGAAGGTAGGTAGCACAATGTCTTGATTTATATGAAAATCAGAGGCAACCTTGGGAACAAAGGAAGGAGGAGGACGTAGGACGACCTTGTCGCGGAAAAACCGTGTGTATGGAGGGTCGACAAGTAGAGCTGCAAGTTCTGACGCGCGTCTTGCGGACGTGATGGCAACAAGGAAAGCCGTCTTGAGCGTCAACAAGCGAATATTGGTTGTAGCTAGCGGCTCAAAAGGCTTAGCGGACAACGCTGCTAACACCAGCGAGAGGCTCCACTGTGGAACTAGCAGACGAGCGGGTGGGAAAAGATTGTGTAGGCCTCTAAGGAAAGCCTTCGCCAGAGGGTGAGTGAATGCCAAGACTCCGTCGATGAGGGGATGGTGAACTGCAATGGCCGATAGATAGACACGAATAGAGGATAGTTTTAGGCCTGTGGTATGGAGCGCGTGGAGGAAAGCAATTACGTCAGTAATAGAGGCTGAGGCACTATCGAAGCCCTTGGCAGACGCAAAAGCTTGGAAGCGTCTCCATTTCGCCAGGTAAGATGACCTAGTCGAGGGCTTTCTAGAGGCATCCAGAATAGCCTTTATGCCTTGAGGTAAAGTTATCCCTCGCCAGAGGGCAGGAGTCTCCAAGCCGTGAGGCGCAGTGTTTGTATGTCCGGGTGTAGTATCCTGCCACTGTCCCTGGAGAGAAGGTCCGGAGAGGCTGGAAGACGCCAAATTCGGTGGCCCGCTAGTCTGCGTAGAGGCGTGAACCATGCTTGGCGCGGCCACCACGGTGCAACCAGGATCGCATTGGCTTGATGGCGTCGGATTCGTGTGACTGTTTTCGCTATCAGGGGAATTGGAGGAAACATGTAAAGAAGGCCCTGCGACCAGTCCCATAGGAAGGCGTCTCCTAAGGAGTCGCGACCGATGCCTGCCCTGGAGCAATAAGCCCGGCAGACGCTGTTGCCTGGGGTTGCAAAAATGTCAATCTCCGGCGTGCCCCAACGGGCAAAGAGACGATCCAGAACACGAGGGGCTAATTCCCACTTGTGGGTGTCTTTGAAGGATCGGCTTAATTCGTCCGCCATGACGTTGTCTGTCCCTGCTATATGTAGAGCTGAGAGCCGTATGTTCTTTGTGATCGTCCAGTGTAAAATGTCCATGGTGAGGTGAAGCAGGCGCGGGGAGCGGGTGCCCCCTTCCTTGTTGATGTACCACACCACGGATGTGTTGTCTGAGAGCACTCTCACATGATGTCCCCGTAGCTGGGGGAGGAAAGCCCGCAGGGCTTTTTTGACAGCGAGGAGCTCTAGCTTGTTTATGTGTAGGGAACTCTCTGAATGTGACCATTTTCCCTGTATGAACAGATCGTCCAGGTGTGCCCCCCAGCCTTGCAGCGATGCGTCGGTCGTGACGATCCTGGAGGGACCGGAATCGACGAAAGGCAGTCCCTGCGACAGGTTTTGCGGATGTGACCACCAGAGGAGCGAACGTTGGACGTGGTGCGGAATGGTAAGTATTAGCTTGCGTGGGTCCTGTAATGGCGTATAGTGGCTCAATAGGAGTTGCTGGAGAGGGCGCATTCTTAGTCGTGCCCATCTGACCACGAAGATGGCCGCCGCCATAAGTCCCAGGAGTCGTAATATAGTGAGGGCTGTTGCCCGTGGTCGGGTACTCAGTCTGGCCGCTAGGTGCCGTAGGGTCTCCAATCTGTCTTGGGGGAGGAAGGCTCGTGCGGCAGAGGAGTCGAGATGGACTCCGATGAACTGAAGTGCTGTGGCAGGTTGAAAAACTGACTTTTCGTAATTTATCTGCAGGCCTAAGGAGGAGAGGATGGACTCCACGGTATTGACGTCTGCGATTGCTTGGTGACGAGTGGGAGAGACGACTAGCCAGTCGTCCAGGTAAGGATAGACCTCTATGTTGATGGATCGAAGGTGTGCACAAACAACTGCCATGCACTTGGTAAACACTCTTGGGGCTGTTTTTAGTACGAATGGGAGGACCACGAATTGGTAGATGTGCGACCCGATGGCGAACCGGAGGTATTTTTGATGTTCGTCGAGGATGGCTATGTGGAAGTAGGCATCCTTGAGGTCAATCAGCGTAAACCAACTGCCTCGTCTGAGGAGTGGCAGGATGGTAGAGAGCGTGATCATGCGAAATTTTTTGGGTCTGATAAATTTGTTCAGACTCCGGAGATCCATAATAGGACGAAGTCCCCCGTCCTTCTTGTGCACTGTGAAATAACGGGAGTAAAACCCTTGGCTTGCCTGATGCGTTGGAACAGCTATGATCGCGCCTTTGTTCAACAAGGCCTGTGTTTCCTGACGCAGTGTTTTTGATGGGGGCGTGGTTTTTACAGTGCCTAGAGGAGGAAGGACTTCGAAGTCTATTGCGTAACCGCGTTGAATGATTTGGAGAACCCAGCGGTCGGTGGTGATGGAAGCCCAAGTATGGTAAAAGGGCTAGAGCCTGTTTAATGACAGAATGGAGACCCGTCGGGGTAAGTCAAAGACGGCGTTTTTGAGGCTGGGCCTGCTTTGAGCGAGATTGTGCGTACCGAGGAGCGGACTTGTGCTGGTAAGATGTTGATGTACTCGGCTGCTGGTAGCGTTGACCACGATCCTGACCCTGCCGCGGTTGGTAAGGTAGCGGCCTGTACCACTTCCGGGGTCGGAAGGATTGCGCCGGAGGCTGGCTGAACCCCATCTTTTTTGCGGTCATCTTTGCCTTATGGATCGTATCCATTGTAGAATCGGTTTGGGTATTGAATAACCCCTCCCCGTCAAAGGGCAGATCTTCGATTCTGTTCTTTGTCTCAATCAGGAGATTAGCTGAGCGTAGCCACGCATGCCGGCGGAGGGCAACGGCCCCGATCATGGCCTTTGAGCCTGAATCCACCTGGTGTCTGGCAGTAGTCATCTGCTGTTTCGATAGTCGGACAGCCTCCGCCTGAAAGACGCGTGCCAGGTCCCGCTGGTCATCTGGCAGGTAATCAGTCAGGTTGGAGATTTTCTGCCAGAGAAACAACTGATACCTGGCCATCATGGCCTGGTAGTTAGATGTTTTCATCACCAAGGCTGCCGAAGAGTATATCCTTCTCCCAAAAGAGTCGAGTTTGCGGCCCTCTTTGTCAACAGGGGCTGCATGAGATCGACCAGACTTTCCTTGGGAGGCCTCCACCACAATGGAGTTTGGCTTAGGGTGGGTAGCCAGGAACGGGGCCTCCGTTTCCTTCACCTTGTAAAGGGCGTCAAGCCGTTTCGAGGTGGGAGGTAGTGTCGCTGGATTGGACCAAGATTGTTTGGCCGTCTTTAGCAATGTAGGGACCAATGGGAGCATCAATTGAGGGGTTGGCTCAGTCCTCATGACGTCGTAAATATCCCCTTCCTCTTCCTCGGGCTGTTGGGCGTCTATCCCAAGTGATTGAGCGAGCCGGAGCATCTGCTCATTGAAACCTCCTAATTCCATGGTTGGAGAGGCTCCCTCTTCAGTAGCGACGTCCTCTGTCGGAGATGGCATTGATGGAGCAGGCGACAGGATTGAGGACGGGTCTGACTCGTAGTCATCTAAGGACGGCGATGGTAGCGAGCGTCGGTACCGAGAGACGATGGATTGTTCCGGTACCGAGGAGACTTGCGACTGATTGCGGCGACGCGCTGGTGCCGGGAGGAGTGACGCCGTACGGCGAGGTGGTACTGGTGGAGGCATGTCGTGGGAGAGATCCGAGCCGCGGTCCCAGTCCTGGGAGGCGGAACGCGATCGCGATCGACGATGGCGCATCGGTACCGAAGCCTCGGTACCGGTGGGGTCGGAGTATTCCTCGTCGACGACGATGACGTCCGAGCCGAAAGGGAGGATGTCCGGCGAAGGCAGTCCTGTCGGTACCGGCGACGGCAGCGAAGATGGCCGGGTTGGTGACATAATCGGAGTCGAATGGCCTGGCAGGGGTTGCGTGTGCGATGGAGAGCGACGCTTCGACCCCGAAGGCTGGTCCATCGGCAGCGATGAGGGGCGCTTCCGTGGCTTGGATGCTTTGGACGCCGACGGTAACGAGGCCGGTACCGATGAAGACGTTTTCGGTAACGAGGCCGGTACCGATGAAGGCTGTTTCGGTAGCGCGGTGCTCATCGGGTTGAGTGATGCCGATGAGAGTTTCTTCGGTATCGAAGGCTTCGATGTCGATGGTCCCGTCGACGTCGATGGCCTTGTTTTCAATGTTTTCGTCGAAGTCGATGAATGCTTCGACTTTTTTGCCGTTTTCCCCTTCTTTTGCTTAGGAGGAGGGGAAGATGACGGCAACGATGCCTGAACTGTGGTCCGAAAGGAGGACAAGTCAGGAGTTGCTGGGCGTGAGCGTACGTTGGGCGATAGCCCTCGCTCCCCAGAGGGTGCTGGCCTCGGTTCCATGCGGCCAGTACTCGGACGGTCAATGGCGGAGAGGGCTTTACTCCAAAGCAGGCTGCGCAATCGGTCGGCTCTGTTTCTCCTGGTCTGCCTTGAAAATTTCATGCAGTGGGAACAGGATTCGGTAATATGGCCTTCCCCCAAACAACCCAGGCAGAGCGAATGTCCGTCCGTAAGGGCTAGTTTGGCGCGGCAGCCAGAGCAGCGCTTGAAGAGCGCGGTCTGCGCCATAGGCCGCAGAGAAAACTATCTAAGCAAAAACTTATCTAATTCAAACTGTTTTTTTTTTTTACTAATTACACTAAAACCTAGCTAACTAACTAACAAGAAGATAACAGTAAAATTAAGGTTTTTTTCGTCTTCTTACAGGTCTCCGACAGAGGAGGAAGTCTCCCGCGAGGCGTTCAGCTAAGCGGTCGAAGAAGAACTGAGGTAGGCGGGACCCCGAGCATGCGCAGTAGGACGGTGGGGGGAGGGGTTCCCGCCAAGAATCCTAGCTAGATAGAAGTTTCCCGAAGCGAGCTCAGCGCCGGCGCGAGCCCATATGTGTGATGCACAGAGACCACGAAGAAGAACCATGGAGATGTTGCTGTAAACGGCATTCCTGTATTGAATTCACATCCTTTTTCCCCCATAAAGAAGGAGGATGTGAAGTTGCCATCCTGTTAACTTGCCCACTCCCGCTCCGTATCATTGGGTATGGCTGGCAAGGGTGGGACAGCTCACAGTGCCATGATGTCACAAGTTCTCCCCGGCCCTCCCATTACATGTTGGAACAGTTCTCCTGTGATGTGACATCATCTTGTTATGAGTTCCCTTGGCTCTGCCAGAGGCAGCCAATAATGTGGAGTGGGAACCAGAAAATGCACACCATGATGATTTCACTACACAAGTGAAGTGTTCCTATGTGTAACTGGAAGGGAGGGGGGGGGAATTCAACATGGAGGCACCATTTTCAATCGTCTCTCCATGGCATATATAGTCCTGGCTTCTGATGTTGAAAACAAATTAGAGAATTTTGCCCACTCCAGTAATGTTGGCCTGAAATGTAGAAGGATTTCTGATCAAAGCACTGGTGTGGAAGAACTCCTTAGGCATATAGACACATGTGACATATACATACACACAAAACACACGTGTGTTCCATTGCCTTTCAACATGGGTAAATCTTCTCACAATAGATTACTCCGATCAATATGTGTCAATAATCGGTGTAGGAACGTTGATGTGGGTGGCATCCAAACTGATTTGGTATCACTGCTGGATCACAGGGTCAATGGCTTCTTCCCCACAAAATGCAATCCGTTGTTTCTCCAAAGGTGGAAAGCGGGAGAGATGGCATGGGGGGGTGGGGGGAGGGACAGAAATGTGCAGTAACAGGGATGGGATAATGACCCTTGCATTGCTCATTGAGCAGCACACAGCAGTAATGAGGTGAGCACTTCAGAATTACAAAACTTTCATTAGCAAGGAAGCTTTGGATGCCCTTGGGTCTAGTTACCAGGCGGCCTCAGTCAATATTCCATATAGATGTCTTAAGGATGCTTCCTTTTGATGAGAGAGACTGGATGCAATCCACTGGGGACCATTTCTGTATGAGAGGCCCACTGAAAAGAACAGAGAACGGCTCTTGACTTGTACAATGTTCATTTATTTTGGTGGGGTTTGCGCTCAATATTTGTTTTCATCTTATTTAAAATTGTATGTCCCACCTTCTAGCCTAGTTGCATGGCACGATGGCTTACAACAATTAACGTGTCAAAATCATAATAATATCAGAAACATACATTAAAAACACTGCATCAAAGTCAGGTACATGCCAGTCAAACAGCCCTAATTTCTCCAGACAAACACCATTTCTCAACATTCTGTCCCACTAATTCCAACACACTCTAGCGTGACCAATGTTTGATGATTACAACTCCCAGCATTCCTGACCATGGGACATACTGACTTGCAATGATGGGAGTTGTAGTCCAACACCTTTGGAGGGCACCAGGTTGGGGAAGGGCTGCTCTAAACAAAAAAAGAGAAGTAGGTGGCCCTAAGTTGTTCGTCATCAGTTTTCCACAACCCCACAGTCGCCTCTGCATATCATATTCTCCATCCTGTCCTCATGGTTTATCTGCTTTGGGAGAATGAGAATTTCACTTGCACTTTCTGCCTCCTCAGAACCTACGGTTTACAAAACCAACGTTAAGGCTCTACAGTTTCCAACCAAGCAGGAGGCAGAAAGTGAGCCTTAACTCCCAATTTCCCTGCTTTTTGGTGCTTGGTTGGAAACTGTAGAGCCTTAACGTTGGTTTTGTAAACCGTAGGTTTTTTGTTTAATGAATTACATTACAGCTGGCACAAACTCCCTGATGTTCAAGCCTAGTATTTTCAAACATTCCATCTTCAGGGAACACCTACCCAGTTATCTTGTCTGCTTAGAAACCCCCTGTACTTGCAAAGGATTCTGGAGCAGATAAGATGCGTCCACGGTTCACCAAGAGGGCTAGCCTGGCCTTTTCAGCCTCACCGTTGCCCTGTATGAATTAGGGCCACCGGGCCTTAGGGTTCAGCCTGAACTTTCAAAGGTTAGTTTCCGGGCGAAGTATAAAGTGTTGGTTATTACCTTTAAAGCCCTACATGGTTTGGGTCCAGGTTACCTGCGGGATCGCCTTCTCCCATACAATCCGCCCCGCACGCTCAGGTCCTCTGGGAAGAACTTACTGCAGTCGGCCAAGACTAGGCTGACAACCGTTACCCAGAGGACCTTCTCTTCTGCCGCTCCCAGACTGTGGAATGACCTGCCGGAGGAGACTCGTCAACTTAACAGTCTTTTAGAATTTAAGAAAGCCATAAAGACTGTTCTCTTCTAGCAGGCATATCCAGTGGAATTTTAGAATGTTTCAAGGATGTTTTTAGGATGTTTTAGGATTTTTATGCAGTTTTAATAATATGTGTCATGTTTTAATCAGTTTTATGTATTTTATCATGTTGTTGTTCCCCGCCTCGATCCAGACGGAGAGGCGGGTAAGAAATAAATTGTTATTATTATTATTATTATATTATTATTATTATTATTATTATTATTTAATCTCCTTTTCCAGGAGGAATTAAATTTTAGGATAAGAAACCAGAAGTCAGGCAGCTTCTCTCCCATTTACAAGTGTGAAATTCCATCTTTTTTCCTGCCATGTATTACTAGCCTCAATATTTTTCTCACATTTTGAGAAGTGATCGATAGGCAGATACATATATAGATACAATAAGGAGGCAAGCAGCACAGAGGCAGATCTGCTTATCTACACCCATATATGGTAGCTTGGCTCATCACTCTCTGCTTCTGTCTCTCTGCTTCCAGCACTCTCCCAAAACTCCTCCTCCTCCTCCTCCTCCTCCTCCTCCTCCTCCTCCTCCTCCTCTTCTTCTTCTTCTTCTTCTTCTTCTTCTTCTTCTTCTTCTCCTCCTCCCACCCCCTCTCTCACACACACACACATACACACACAAACACAAACACAGATACACACCCCTTCCCATTAAGCTAGGGCAGAGAGTCACTCTCCCCAACCCCAGATGACTCTCCCATTCAAAACATTCAAGAGAGATTTCTGTCTGAAGACACCATAGAAACCAACTCCTAACAAGTTGCTAAAATGTCTGGGCAATTTGCAAGCAATCAGTCTAAAAAAGGAATGGTTATCCATCCATAGCAATACTTTGAAACACATAGGAAAGTGGGCTACACTCTTGTAGTGGAGATCTGTGAGTTACAAGAGTGCTTCCAAGTAGGGATGTGTATCGTATCGTTAAAATCGCCGATAACAATATGATAAGGTCATTATCATGCATGTTTTTAACGATGACGATACGATAGAAAATCCCACAATAATCATCGGAGACGATAATTTTCGGGAGATTTTATCGTTTTATCGGACTGCCATATAAATATACCTATAACTTCTGTATTTTAAAAGTTAGAGGCTTGAAACTTTGTCACAGTGCTTCTGGGGTATGCCTAAGTATGTGTATGAAATTTGAGATCGATCCCTCCAACCCTCGATTTTATATTAATTTTTTAAAGATAATTTCTGTTCTGACAGGTCTGGTGAGCTGTCATTCTGATCTGTTAGAACGGAAACAATCTTTAATAAATTCTCTATCGATCTCCATCGATCTCCATCGATCTCAAATTTGGCACATATGTGTGTGCCTGTAACTTCTGTATTTTAAAAGTTAGAGGCTTCAAACTTTGTCACAGTGCTTCTGGAGTATGCCTAAGTATGTGTATGAAATTTGAGATCGATCCCTCCAACTCTTGATTTCATATGAATTTATTAAAGATTGTTTCCGTTCTGACAGATCAGAATGACAGCTCGCCAGACCTGTCAGAACGGAAACAATCTTTAAAAAATTAATATAAAAGCGAGGGTTGGAGGGATCGATCTCAAATTTCATACACATACTTAGGCATACCCCAGAAGCACTGTGACAAAGTTTCAAGCCTCTAACTTTTAAAATACAGAAGTTACAGGCATTTTTTTCTTTCTGCCAAAAATATCATTTTTTAACAATAATTATCATGAAGACGATACGGATCACCTATGATATGAATGAAGACAATAATTTTTTTGGTCCAAATTGACGATAACGATAAAAATGATATTTTTGGGCATGCACACCCCTACTCCCAAGCCCTATCCTCTGATTCTCAGGGCCTGGGTCTCAGAACAAGGTCCATCTAGTCTTGTCCAATCTTCTGTTTCCAATCGCCAGCTTGCCAGAAGAACAGACGCCCCCTTTTGTAAATCTGTTCTTGCAACAATAGGTAAAAGCTTCTCCCCCTTTCATAATACTAGAAGCCCAGAGTCATCTGGTGAAGCTGATTTGAAATGGGTCTGAGAATAACAAAAGGAAGTAGTCCTTCACACAATGCACAATCAGCTCATGAATTCACCACCACAAAATGTAGTTCTGGCCTCTAGGTTAAATTGCTTTTCTTTTTTAAAAGATAGATCTTTCAGCACTGAACAGCCAGGCCCTCCATATGCAGAGGCAGCAAAGCTCTGAATACAGGATCCTGGGGACAAAACTTCACTTTCCTTTTTCCAAGCTTCTGAGTTTCCAGAAAGGCAGCTGAACAGCCACTGTAGGAAACACAGTGTTGGACTGAATTAGCCTTGCCCAACCTGATGCCCTCCAGATGTGTTGGACTACAATGCTTAGCATCCCCCAGCTAGTCATGGTGGCTGGGGGATGATGGGACTTGTAGTTCAAGACATCTGGAGGGCACCATATTGGGCAAGGCTAGACTAGAATCATAGAATCATAGAATAGTAGGGTTGGAAGGGGCCTCTAAGGCCATCGAGTCCAACCTCCTGCTCAATGCAGGAATCCACCTGAAAGCATCCCTGACAGATGGCTGTCCTGCTACATCTTGAAAGCCTCTAGTGTAGGAGAACCCACAACCTCCCTAAGTAATTGGTTCTGTGGTCTGATCCAGCAGGGTAATTTATAATGTTTACCTTGCTCTGTTTGCACTAAACAGAGCAAGGTAAACATTAAGGTAAGGTAAGGTCACTAAATGGAAATCAATATTAGGATTTGGCTTATAGATGGCTACTAGTCTGGCTGCTAACTGGGTTTTCCCTTGGGGTTTCAGAAAGTTTTTAAAATGATAGTACACAAAGGAGTGCAGTGCAGTGCTCTAGGTGACTTAGTTTTAAAGTATTTTAAATCATTTTTGTAAACTACTTTTAAACTTTTAAAAATTTTAAAGTCACAGTTTTTATAATCTATAACAATTCTCCTTCCTTCCTGGAGCACTGTTTTAACTTTTAAATCTAACTTTAAATTCTAACTTTTAATCCTAATTTTAACTACTTTTTAAACTATATTTTTACCTCGGAACCTAGTACTGAGTTTTTGAAGCAGATTCAGTGTTGACCAGGAGTACCAACTGTGTTTTTTACAACTATTTAATACTGCTGACAAATACTGACTCCTGAGTTGAGCCGAGCAGAGAGGGCTTTTGCATTGAAGGGGAACTGTGAAGAACTTGAAGGGAGTAGAGGCTGTAAATTGAAACCTGAAGCTTGATGGAGGAGATGAGGGCCGTATGAAAGAAAACAGTTAAGGACAACAGAAAAGTCCAATGTTGAGTTCAAAATAGAAGAAAAAAGGACAGAGATTCAACTAATCCAAAAGAGTAAGGTCAAGGGTGCTGAATATATTGAATCATTGCTACCAGCTGTTTTGTGGAGTAGTTAAGCCAAGGGAGGAAGAAAGAAGAAGAAGTAAGCAACTAGCTCTGGTAGATTGTTTCCAGAGAGAACTGAATGAATGAGACGTAATTACCTGGCGATTGCTTAGCTGACTCCTGTAAAACTCACCCCTGCTAATTGATGCTGATACCATCATTACAGCTGCTGCTGGAATAGCTGTGGCCGTCAGTGGAAGACAGCCCCATCTTGTGCTGGTGAAGGGAGAAATCAGGTAGGATCAAGCACAATGGTTTACACAAGAGAAGGTTATAAAGAACAGGGGTTGGAGTTAATTTCTGCTGATGTAGCGGATTATGTTAAAGCAAATAAAGTCAGTAAAGACAAAAAGGTTACCAAACAGCTAAGATATGTAATTCCCCTACAGAACTTAGAACTAAAGTTTTTGATGACATGGTACAAAGACTAATTCTGCTTTTACAAAAGAATCATAATTCATTAACTCTGAAAAATCAACAAACTCCCAGTAACAAGTGGTTTGATAAAGAATGTGCAGAACTGAGGAAAAGGCTCAAAGAAACCTATTTCCTTTATCGAAACAATAATGAACGAAGACTTCCTAAAGAGTATTATGAATTGAAAAGAATATATAAAAAGACTATGATACAGAAAAAGAGAAAGGAAGATCAAGAAAAATGGCAACTATTAATAGGTGCTTCAGAGACCAATGATAATAGGAGTTTCTGGCAACTAGTCAATGGAGCACTGAGAGGGAAGATGGGACCTCCTGATTGTTGTATTCAAGCAGATATCTGGGTTAATTACTACAGCAATGTTTTTAGTGACGAAATTGCATCTAATCAGGTTCCAACTCTTCCCCAAGAAACTCCGGAGTGGCCTGATGTAGAACCAGCCACAATCGAAAATTTAATAAGCCAATTTAAAGTGGGCAAAGCTCCAGGCCCAGATTATATTTTACCCAATATGTTAAAGTGTAATGTTACCTGGTGGACGCCCATCTTAGCATCCCTTTTTACAGCAATTAACAAAACTGGTAAGATCCCTCTGCCTTGGCAAGGATCTATCGTGGTTCCCATATATAAAAAGGGCCCGAGATCCGATCCTGGGAATTACAGACTGATTAGCCTATTATCAGTAATAGGTAAATTATATGCTAAGACATTGAGGACAAAACTGATTGACTGGATACAAGCCAATGAAATTCTGAGCCCCAAACAAATTGGGTTCAAGGCAGGGAGCTCCACAAATGACCATGCATTGGTACTCTCTCACTTAGCTCACAAATATACAGCCACTAGGGGTGGCAAACTGTTTGCTGCCTTTATAGATCTGAAATCGGCTTTTGATGCAATCTCTAGGTCTATATTATGGGACAAATTAGAACAGATGTCCATAGAACCTAGACTACTGTTTCTGTTAAAATCTCTCCATCATAAAACATCTGCCCAAGTTAGATACAGTAGAATGGGCCATCTCACTAAGGAGTTTAGTACCTACTGAGGAGTCCGACAAGGCTGTGTATTAGCTCCAACCCTCTTCAATCTTTACCTTGCTGATCTACCAGTTTTTCTTGAGTCAACACAATCTCATCCTCCTAGGTTAGGACACCGAAAGGTTAATATACTTTTATACGCGGATGATGCAGTATTGTTGTCTCAGACCAGACTGGGTCTCAGGAGGCTGTTAAAAGGATTTGCACAATATTGTGAAAGGGATAGACTCACAATTAACTACCAAAAATCTAAAATCTTGGTGTTCGCAAAGACCAAAGTCAGTTACATTTGGTCGATGGGAGGAAGCAGAGTGGAACAGGTTAACTCATATAAATACTTAGGTATTTATTTTCAAGCGAATTTAAAATGGAATAATCATGTTAAGTATCTTAAGGCCAAAGCGGAACAGACTATAGGGGCCCTTATCAGATATTTCTACCATGGAGGGGGAAAGTATATACCAGCTGCACTAAAGGTCTATAAGGCAAAACTTCTGTCCCAGATTTTGTTTGGGGCCCCGATTTGGTTTCCACTTATAAAAACCTCATTGGACGGAATGCAGTCTGAATTTTTGAGGCTAATTCTAGGACTCCCAAGATGTGTTTCTGGCCCAGCCCTCAATCTCGAAGCAGGGCTAAGATCTCTGAGCACTGTAGCCTGGAGTTTAACGATACAGTTTTGGTTTTGTAAATATCATTCTATGGCATATGACTCCTTGGTTACCCAAGCCCTGTTAGATCCCTTTGAATCACCTTGGACTAAAGCCATAGTAAGCAGAGTTGCATTCCTCGGCTTAGATTTACCATATTTGTTTCAACTTGATTATACAAAGGTAAAATTCTCCATCAAACAGAGATTATATTGATCTACAAATGTTGCGTAAAGTTGGAACTGGCCCTTGTTCCCCGATAGCACTAGGTATCCCAGATAGTGCTGAAAGAGGGGTATCAAATTATTTCAAATGGTTGTCAGTTCCAAAATATAGGAAGGCCTTTACACAGGGCAGATTCAACGTACTCCCCTCCAAGTTGTTGGAGGGGAGATATAGTAAGATTCCAAGGGAAGAAAGATACTGCCCCTGCTCTAGCTCTGAGGTAGAGACAGTCTCCCACGTGCTTCTCAGCTGTGAGTTCTATAATGGTATTAGAAACGATCTCCTGAGACCGATCCTCCAGGGTTATTCTGGGCATTCGCATGAGTCTCTTACCACTATACTTCTACAGGCCAAGGACAAAATGGTCACAAATCAAGTTGCCAAATTCTTATATCTTACTACTTTGTATAGAGTACAACTGGTGGGTTCTTAATTGATCAATTGTTTACAGCTGTTGATGTAAATTTTAAATTTTGTATGCTCTTTTATGGTCTATAGACTACAATAAAGTGCTATCAAACAAACATACAATAAAGTATGTTTGTTTGATAGCACACAAAGAGTCAAAAAGAGAGAACAGGCAAACCTTGGCGGAGGATAGACATGGTGTTAAAGTCCACTGGGGCCCGGTTGGTGCAGAGATACATTTGCTTTAATTGCTGCTGCACTCTAAAGCAAAGTTATGCTCTGAAAAGTGACTCTGTAAATTAATAACACTGTAATGTTCTATATTTATTCTCCTTCAATGACATCTATGCCAAAAATGTGCACACTATGCAAGTCAATATGAGGTTTTGCCAACACTCATGGCCCCAACAGCACAACCCACAATAGTTTTAGGATATGAAGCCCAGATCTTGCTCATTTCATTACATTAAAAGTACCAGCAAGAACCAGAAAATATCCAGTTGGAATGCTGGTTACATGATTGGTTAAATATTAGCACCTTGCTCCTAACACCTTTCAGGAGTCAAGGCCACACTTACACACCTTTTTAGGTGTGTAACACAAAACACAAAACCTGTCCCTGCAAGTGTCTCCAGGGCACTTCTTCTACCTTGTCTACATTTAGGTCACCTGGCCTAACTGCTCCTATTGACCATATACTTTAACTGCAGGCATCTTTGAACAGAAATACAGATACAGATACATCATCACAGTGGCACAGTAACAGGTCACAAGGGAAGACTATCACCAAGTCCTTTGCATTTGTAAGGCATAGCATGGGGCCTTCATATGACCTGTGATGGTGTTCTTGAATCCTGCCTGGAGGGACAGCACTCGCTTCCTTACATTGCTGGGGAATAACAGCAAGGGAGGACCAGGTGCCCAGCTTGTGGGCTTTCCAAGAGACATTCTCCAGTATCTGAGGCAGTAAGCCTATATGCACCAGTTGCTGGGGAACCTGGGTGGGAGGGTGCTGTTGCACCATATCCTGCTTTGTTGGTCCCAGGCCGACAGCTAGTTGGCCACTGTGTGAACAGAGTGCTGGGATAGATGGACCCTCGGTCTGATCCAGCATTGCTCTTCTTATATTATTTGGAGTTTTCAAGAATACTGTAATTTTTGTAACAAGCATAATTCTCACTAGGGATGTGCAGGGACCCCCGGATAGGATCGGGATTGTCCTGGATTGTCCTGGATTGGTTCGGACAAAATCGGAGGTCCCTCGGATCAGATCGTATCCAATCCGATCTGAAAATCGGACATCCGATTTTCAGATTGGCCACCATTTTTGGTGTTTTTGCCATAGGCTTGCATTGGGGGAAAGAAAGCTTTCCCCCAATGCAAGTCTATGGGGAAAACATGGTGATGGGTGGGTGAGTGGGGGCCTAACTCCCCCCTCCCTGTCCCTCCCCCCCACTCACGCTCCTTACCTGCTGGGGCAGCCGCTTCCCTCCGGTACGCAGATCTACTGAGAAACAGGCTTCGCGGCCTGCCTCTCAGTAGCGCGCCAGGTGGCGCGCTACTGAGAGGCAGGCTGCGAAGCCTGTTTCTCAGTAGATCCGAGCACTGGAGGGAAGCGGCCTCCCTGACAGGTAAGTGGGGGAGCCCTCCCACCTCTCCCACCTCTCCCCTTGTGCTCCTTACCTGCCAGGGCCGTCCACTGCCGTCCGCTGCCACCCGCGGGCGCCAGCGGATGGTAACGGACACCCCCGGCAGGTAAGCCCCCTCCTGCCCCTCGCACTCCTTACCTGCTGGGGCCATCTGCTGCCATGGATGGCAGCGGACAGCCCTGGCAGGTAAGGAGCGGGAGGGGCAGGAGGAGGTCCAATCCTCCAACCTTATCCAAACCGGATCGGGTCCTTCTGGACCAGTTCGGATCAGATCGGATGATCCAGATGCAGGGATTGGAAATCGGATAACTGTATCCGATTTCCCCCGGATCGGGTCCGGATCATGGATCGGACCCGATCTGGTGCACACCCCTAATTCTCACTGTTATTGCAATGCTTTAAATACTTTATGGTTATCGTCAGACCAATATTTGTTCAGTCAATTGATTAAGTGTTTGTTGTTGTATGGACAATCAAATTATAGGCTTGCCTATGTACACCAGGCATTTCAAAATACTCCTCACAGCTTCAGACTTGGGGCATCATTTCTCTCCCTTTTCGGGTATCATAAGGGGAACATTATCACAGCTGTTTTTCTACAATATATTGAAGAGGAGAAAGAGGTACAGGTGGTGGCGGAGAATTTACAGAGGGTTGCCTGATAGAAAGTTTCCTTTGGTAGAGCTCTTTTAAGTGAGTGTCTTTGTCCAATTTGTGGCTTTACAGGCAGGAGGAAATTTGAAATAGTTAAACCCACCCTGAACCCTTGGGATAGGATGGGCTATAAAAGCTACATTGTGATGAGACAGATTTTCTATTGGTAAGAAAAGTCCTAACTACATCAAGCCATTTTCTCCCACAACACTAACTCAGAGAAGCATTCCAATTGTACAGGTTACTCGATAAAACCATTTTGCTGCCATAAACACTTACTTCAAAGACAACATAACACCATGCTTTAGCATCAGTTCGCTGTCAACTTACATTTGCTTCCACCACATGCTTTTAATATGCTCACAACAAACAATTTAAGGCATGAACTAATCAAGAGAACCATCCATTTTTGTAATATTTATAAGACACTGTTTGAACCCTCCAACCGCCTCTATATTGTAATGGCTATTCAGTGAGAACCAGCTAAAAATCAACTCACTGAATATTTTGTTTATGGTTCTGGTTCAGTTGATTTTTAGCTGGTTCAGTTTCAGCTGTGGTTGTTCCGGTTTGGTTCCAGACCAAGCCAACAAGAGTTTTCTAATCACTTCAATATGCCTCCAAAACATTTCTATTCCAGTTCACATACAAAAACTTAAGATATTATTCACACTACAGTGCTGATTTGCAAAGAGGGATACGGCAAGTTAATGGCTCTACTGGTAAAACTAAGTGTTAGCTGTAACCTTTAAATATAATTAGCATTACATGAAATAAACATAACTGGAACATTCAATATTAAAAGTGTAGCATCTTTTTCATTTGCATGTACAGCAGTGATAACTGTCACCAGAGGGCATAGGAATTACTGGCAGTATTCAACTGTGTCATTCTGTTAGCGCAAATGATGTTGCGCTAGCAGAAACTAGGTTCTGAACTATGCATGCATAAGAGAAGAATCCAACTAAAGGCACATTTGTGCAAGCACAGTGATGCAAACAGCTGTGTATTATGCTCGTGCAACCTGTTGAGCAACCAGTTGTGCATAATTGCTTGCACCATGGGTTGCACAAGTGTTTTGCACAATAGGTTGCACAACAGTTTCCACAACAGATTGTATAAGTGGAATTGCACAAGGGTTATGCACTACGGATTGCACAAGGGTTTCTACAAACAAAATGCACAAGTGCTTTGTGAAACTGTGCTTGCACAACTGTAACTTTAGATGTTGCACAACTGGTTGTGCAAGTGTAATGGGCAACTGCTTATGCAACAGAAAGATTCAGTGGACCTCGCTAGCGCCATTCAAGTTTGCGGACTAACACTGTTGGATACTGCCCTACATTTCCCATGATTCCTGGTGACAGTGGGCATCCTACAACCTGATCCAGGCTTTAAACCTTAGTTGCTTAACCTTCCCTCCTGATCATGCTCCCCCTACTTGCCAAGGTAGCTTGGGAAAGTGGGGGAGGCAGCAGGGAGGCCTAGTGGTATGATTGGTTGTCTGTGTGTTGATGACATGGTCTTTTGAATGAGGCCTAAGCTTAAGGCTGTCATCCGTTCACCTGGAAGTAAGCCCCACTAATCACAGAGTGAACATGCAAAGGGTTACACAACAAATGGGTGAATTGAACCCAATTTGAACTGGGCCAAAAGGCAAGCTCACTCATCATTATTAGGATTATGGAGGTAATCTATTTAAAACATTTTGAACTTTTGAAAGTGCTACATAAATGATACTATAATCAGCCAATATCCTGCTTAGTCACCATACCTTATGAGTATACAGGTCACACGTTACCACAGAGTAACTTGGCAACTCTAAAATATATATTCCATTTTTTTCATTGCTACATTTCATTTCTCCCTCTACCCCATGACTAGGCTGTCTATAGGTTTTGTTCCGTTATGATATACTGTATTCGAAAAACCACACTTAGAATACTGTGTACCGTTCTGGTCACCACACCTAAAAAATGATATTACAGAGCCGGAGAAAGTGCAGAAAGGGGGAACTAAAACGATCAAGGGGCCGCTGGAGCATCTCCCCTAGGAGGGAAGGTTACAACAGCTGGGATTGTTCAGCTTGGAAAAAGGGAGGCTAAGGGGAGACACAGTAGAAGTGTACAAAAACATGCATTTTTCTCCTGTAATACTAGAGGTCATCCCATGAAGCTGATTGGTGGGAGATTCAGGACAGATCAAAGGAAGTACTTCTTCACACAGCTATAGAATTAAACTATGGAATTCACTACCACAAGATGTAATGATGGCCACCAATTTGGAATTGGATAAATTCCTGTAGGAGAAGGCTATCAGAGGCTGCTAGCCCTGATGGCTATGTGCTACCTCCAGTATTTGAGGCAGTAAGCCTATATGCACCAATTGCTGGGAAACATGGGCGGGAGGGTGTTGTTGTACCATGTCCTGCTTTGTGTGTCCCTTGTTGACAGCTGGTTGGCCACTGTGTGACTAGATGGGCCCTTGGTCTGATCCAGCATGGCACTTCTTATGTTCTTATGTTCTTAATATGCTCCATGTAGGTAGAATTCACTCTGACAGATACAAAATAATGTGTGCTGTTATATTGTCCTAGGGCAGCCTTCTGCAACCTGGTCCCTTCCAGATTTTTTGAATTACAACTCCCATGAATCCCAGCCAGAATATCCAGAGGGCACCAGGTTAGGGAAGGCTTCCAAGAAATGCTCTGAAAGAGAATGCTTATGAACTAAGAGATTTTGAAAAACGCCAGACATTTTACTAAAGGGACAGTGACTTTTCCATTGTGATATGTTTTGAAATGCATACCGTATTTCTCACGAGTGAGGTTTTCATCTGAGCAACATTAACACAAGCTTTACCACGTTGCCTATATCAAAAGTGGTGGGTTTTTTTAGCACTATGAAGTGCTTTGGGTTTGGGTTTTCCTTGAACATGTAAAGGCATATTGTGTGCTCCAGCAACATTTTGTTACTGTGACCACAGACACACCTACTGGGCATCCTCAGTTCTACTTCACCTTTCACACTGTCCTGCCTTTCTTTTTTCATAGTCCTGTTTTCTTTAGATATGTTACCTTAAATTAGGATGCGCATTACTGGCACATTGTACATCGTATATACATGATTAGCGATCTTTGTGTGACAACTCAGCATCAAATTACACATGACATAACATCCTTTTAAGGATCCTTGAAGGGGTGGGGAGAGATTGGATCAGAAATGGGAGCATGGGGGTGTTACATCTTTCTCCTTGAGTTACCACCTTCTTTCCTTTTTGAATTTTACTCTCTCCCCATTTTCCTCATGTGGTCCAGTCTTCACGTTAAAATTTCAAAGACTGAGGGGGAAAATATATCTGAGTGATATAAGAGAAGTCATAATCCAGAGGGAAGGACAAAACATTCACATGAAGCTTCCATAATACCATCATTAGGTGCCTACTCTTGCTTTTTCCCTTGTTCTATATTTGTGTCCAACCTGTCCAGGCATCAAATACTAGGGGTGTGCACGGACCCCCCGGATCGGATCGGGACCCGGATCGGGACCTCCAATTTTGTCACGGATCGGATCGGACAAAATCGGAGCCCCCCGGACCGGATCGAGTCCGATCCCGATCCAAAAATCGGAAATTTTTGGATTGGCCGCCATTTTTTTCCCCATAGACTTGCATTGCAATGCAAGTCTATGAGGAAAAAATGGCGGCGGGTGGGTGAGGGGGGCCCTAACTCCCTCCCCCCCCGGGGCCGTCCGCTGTGGACGGCCCCGGCAGGTAAGCCCTCTCCCCCGCGCTCCCTACCCCCCCTGGGGCCGTCTGCTTCCACCTGCGGGCGCCCATGGATAGAAGCGGACGGCTCCGGGGGGGGTAAGCCCCCTCCCCCCTGCCACTGCTTACCTTTTAGGGACGTCTGCTCCCGTCCGGCGCCGGCGGTTACTGCCAGTGGGCTTTGCGGCCTGCTCTAGAGTAGCGTGCCGGGTGATCACCCGGCGCACCACCCTGGAGCAGGCCGCGGAGCCCGCTGGTAGTAGCCGCCGGCGCCGGACGGGAGCGGACGTCCCTCAAAGGTAAGCGACCCCCTCCTCCCCTCCATGCCCCCCCCCGCTGTCCACTTTCATCGGCGGGCGCCCACTGGTGCCCGCCAATGGAAGCGGCGGTGGGCGCCAGCGGGCGCCCGCTGATCCGCCGATCCGCCCGAACCGGTTCGGAGCCTTTTCGGATCGGTTCGGACTGGATCGGCCGATCCAGCTGTCAGATTGGAAATCGGATAATTTATCCGATTTCCCACTGGACCGGACTCGGATCGTGGATCGGATCCGATCCAGTGCACATCCCTATCAAATACTACTTTACTACTACTACTACTACTCGAACCATTCTTCAAATGAGGAATTCTCTCAGGCTCATCATCCCTGAGTGGTTTGGCTAAATACCCCACCAAACTGCTGCTGGGAAACAGGGAACAGGGGCAGGAGGAGGCACAAAGGCAAGGTGTATGGAATCATCGGAGGAGCTGTCCAGCAAAGGAGACTGGGAAAAAGTATCTGTGCAAAAGGAAATGTTGCACCTGCAACAGCCAGCCAGATTGGCAGGTTTTATAGTTGTCCCTGATGACCCTCCCCTTCCTGGAGCATCAGAAGAGCCCTGATCTAGAGTGCATGATGGTTCTTCTTGCCTCCACCTCTTGAATACAGTTCAGAGATGGGAGGCCCTCAAGCTGACTGCAGCTTGGACATGTTGCTGTCTCTGCTCCTGAGGGAGATGGTGGAAGATCCAGATCTGCAGTGTGCTTTCAGTCAGAGGGACCTTGGATCCTTTGATTCCATAGTCTCCCCAGGTGTGGCATCTTTGAGGTTTGCAGCATCAAGATACCTCCCTCACAGTACATCCTCCCACCAGTTACTCTTAGCAGGAGTATGTATATAGTCATTAAATCCATGTTGGAAGCATTCCGGCATTCAGTGATGCCAAGCAGGGGATGTAACAAGCCAATGATATCCTTCCCTAGATTATCTACATTACAGGTGGCCAACTTCTGTACTCTCAGAAGGCATTGTGTGCACCACACAATGGTTGGGAAGTGTATTTTGCTGCACAAACTGACCTCCTCACAGAAGTTGAGGTTCTATAAGAAAGTTGATACCCATCCAGCAGTAAGGGCACCATGATTATGAAGCACACACCCCCAGGAATAGTTAGGGCAATGCGCACAAAACCTTATGACAGATGTAATACTAAAGTGTGGACTATTCTCTGTCTCTTACAACTTGAAAAGATTTCTTTTCTTTGCAAGTATAACCACAAACAAATATTTCACCACACTTCAACTAAAATTTGGAAGGGCCATCATGGGCCAGAAAATAGAATGCCCTAGAATGCCCTAGAATGCCAACTGGCCATCCTAGTTCTAGATCATAATCTAGCTCATCCTGAAGAAAATGGGATCTGTACTGTCAGTATTGCAACATCATACCAATGAGTTTTCTGCCATTGAACGTTGCTTGCTCCCGTAGGAAAGGTGAAGTATAATTTCTTGTTGGAGATGGGCAAGACAATGAAGCCCTTTTGCAGAAATATCCTTGAAAAATGCACCAGAATGACCAAGATGAAAGACCTGCTCTTAGCAAGCTGAGTCCAGTGGCTGCCTCTGGGAATGGAGCCAAGCAAAGATTATTATTTACACACACGTACACACTTTAATTTATAAGGCATTCAGACAACAGCTCTGCCCCCGATGCTACATAGCCATCAATATGTCTAAAGGACAAAATGTTGCAAAGAGAAGCTTCAGAAATCCAAGGGAATCATACAGAAAGGCAGTGTTAAGGGGGTGGGGGAAATAATTTTCAGCATGACACTAAGGGACTCTTCACATATGACATTCCTTAGGCGTGCATCTAAAAATGTTTTAAGTACACTGTGAATATGACAAACAAGTGTTTGAAAACCCAGGTGTCACAAAGTTACCTGGCTTGCCTATGGCTACCTGTTTTTTGTATGCACTCTGTAACAAACCTGGGTTTGCCACAGTCTAATGTGGAAGACGGGCCTAAGTTATTGGCAGTAAGTGAACAATACTTAATTAACATGAGGACAACACAGAAGGTCAGGCAGAACCATCTTGATTGACCCCAGATGTCTTTGAACCATGAATTATGTTGTTTTCTCTGCCAGTATTCAAAGGCACAAATAAGATTTGCACCGGGGCAGGGGTCATAGGCAGGAGACTAGGGCATGAACCACTTTCATGTTCCTCCCTTCCCATTTCATCATTAACATGTCACTATCAATATACCTGGTGCTTTACAGCACAAGGGGAGGGGGAAGCCAGATACTTTGCAGTGCATCAAAGCACAGGTTCCTGTCCTGAGGATCTTACAATCTATAAATTGACTTTGGAAACAACTGAGGAAGGAGAGATAGTGGTAAACGGGGAAGGAATTATGAGACTGATTCAGTTGCACATGTTTAAGCTAAGTTGCAAGCTAAGTTACAGTAGGGCATGGGAACGGGGTGGTGGCTATGCTGAAGGCTTCATGGAAAAGGTTGGTTTTGAGGAGGCAGCCTCAGAGGGGTGTTAAGGGAAGCAGGGACCTGCCCCAAGAAGCTTACAATCTATAGTTTTGGACAATAGAGAGAGAATGGGGGAGGATTAATAGCCAATAACAATGCACGAATCTGTGCAAATATGTTGGATTTTGTTGTGATTAAAGACGACTAGGAACTTTTTAAAAAGAGTTTTGTGTAAAACAGGGATGGAGAACCTCTGGTCTGTGGACGTGGCTCACCGGAGAGCCCCATTCCTTAGCTTCGCTCTGAGCAAAACAGTCTCTCCTTCCTTGGCCAACTTTGTCTACCATTTGGTCCAGAGCATTTGTTCTGTGGTGTCCTTTGTTAAACCACTCTCAGAACCTTGGACATCAGGCCTTCAGTGTTCTTGAACCCTTGCTACTTGGCTGGAGTCCCTTGCTGAAAGCACAGAGACTGGCCCTCCAAAGGTCCGAGCACCCAGATCGATCGCTCCAACCCTCGATTTTATATGAATTTATTAAAGATCGTTTCCGTTCTGACAGATCAGAATGACAGCTCACCACGTGTGTTCATTCAGATCTGTCAGAACGGAAACGATCTTTAAATAATTCATATAAAATCGAGGGTTGGAGGGATCGATCTCACATTTCATACACTTACTTATGCATACTCTATAAGCACTGTGACCAAGTTTCAAGCCCCTAACTTTTAAACTACAGAAGTTATAGGTATATTTATATGGTAGTCCGATAAAATGATAAAATCGGCCGAAAATTATGCACTGGATCGGGTCCGATCCACGATCCGAATCCGATCCAGGGGGAAATTGGATAAAATTATCCGATTTCTGATTTCACCGCTGGATCGGCCGATCCAATCCGATCCGGAAAGGTTCCAATCCAGATCGGATGGATCGGCGGATCGGCAGGCACCCGCTGGCACCTGCCGCCGCTTCCATTGGCAGGCGCCAGCAGGTGCCTGCCAATGGAAGCAGACAGCGGGGGGGGGGGCTTCCCTAGAGGGGCTGTCCACTTCCATCGGAGGGCGCCAGCAGGCGCCCGCTGATGGAAGCAGACAACGGGGTCAGGGGGCAGCGGACGGGAGCAGGTGGCCAGGAAAGGTAAGCAGGGGGCAGGGGGGAGGGGGGGCGCGGGGAGCATGGTGCGCTTACCTTCCATGGCCGTTCGCTCCCGTTCGTCGCTGGCCGCTACTGCGAGTGGGCTTAGCGGCCTGCTCCTGGGTAGCACGGCAGGTGATGACATCACCTGGCACGCTACTCAGGAGCAGGCCGCAAAACCCGCTCGCAGTAGCGGCCAGCGGCAAACGGGAGCGGATGGCCAGGAAAGGTAAGCAGGGAGCGGGGGGAGGCCCCCCCGCGCGCTCCACTTACCTTCCGTAGCCGCCCGCTCCCATCCGCCGCTGGCTGCTACTGCGAGCAGGCTTCGCGGCCTGCTCCTAGGTAGCGCGCCAGGTGATGACATCACCTGGCGCGCTACTCAGAAGTAGGCCGTGAAGCCCACTCACAGTAGCGGCCAGCGGCAGATGGGAGTGGACGGCCAGGAAAAATAAGCAGGGAGCAGGGAGGAGGGGGCGAGGGGGAGGGGCCACAGCGTGCACCGCTTACCTTCGGGGGACGTCCGCTCCTGTCCGCTGCTGTCCGCTACTGCGAGCGGGCTTTGCGGCCTGCCCGTAGGTAGTGCACCAGATGATCATCACGTGATGATGATCAGGTGATGATCACCTGCCGTGCTACCTAGGGGCAGGCGGCGCAGCCTGCTCACAGTAGCGGCCAGCGGCAGATGGGAGCGGACGGCCACGGAAGGTAAGCAGGGGGAGGGGGAGGGGGCTTACCCCCCCCGGGGCCGTCCGCTTCCATCCACTGGCACCCGCGGGCACCAGCAGATGGAAGCGGACAGCCCCGGGGGGGGGTAAGGAGCGTGGGGGAGGGGGCTTACCTGCCGGGGCCATCCACAGCGGACGGCCCCGGGGGGGAGGGAGTTAGGCCCCCCCTCACCCACCTGCCACAATTTTTTTCTCATAGACTTGCATTGGGGGAAAGCTTTCTTTCCCCCAATGCAAGTCTATGGGGGGGGGGGGAAATGGCAGCCGATCCAAAAATTGGAAGTTTTGATTTTTGGATTGATATCAGACCTGGTCCGGTCCGGGGGGGCTCCGATTTTGTCCGATCCAATCCGGGACAAAATTGGAGGTCCTGATCCGGGTCTCGATCTGACCCGGGGGGTCGGTGCACACCCCTATTAAACACATGCACGATAATGACCTTATCATATTGTTATCATACATTTTAATGATACGATACACATCCCTATTTATTTATTACCTGCCTCTCCCTCCGGATTGAGGCAGGGAACAACATCAAACACAAAATACACAAAACTGATTAAAAGCACATAAAACCAATACGTCATTAAAATACCAAGAAAACACCAATAAAAACACTTAAAATTCATCTGGGTAGGCCTGCCAGAAGAGATCAGTCTTTATAGCTCTTTTAAATTCTTGAAGACTGATGAGTTGGCGGATCTCTCCCGGCAGGTCATTCCACAATCTGGGAGCGGCAGAAGAGAATGTCCTCTAGGTAACAGTTGTCAGTCTAGTTTTTGTTGACTGTAATAAATTCTTCCCAAAGGACCTAAGCATACGGGGCGGATTGTATGGGAGAAGGCGATCCCGCAGGTAACCTGGACCCAAACCATGTATGGCTTTAAAGGTAATGACGAACACTTTGTACTTCGCCCGGAAAGTAATTGGCAGCCAGTGGAGAGATTTTAAAGCTGGTGTGATATGGTCACCCCTAGGTGTACCAGTAACCAACCTGTCTGTCATATTTTGAACTAGTTGAAGTTTCTGTACTAGGCACAGAGATAGCCCTATGTACAGCGCATTGCAGAAGTCGAGCCTCGAAGTTATCAGCGCGTGCACTACTGACTTTAGGTCTTCCAACTCTAGGAAGGGGCGCAGCTGGCGTATCAGCCGAAGCTGATAGTAGGCACCCCTGGCTGTTGCATCTATCTGAGCTGTCATTTGGAGCAATGGATCCAGGAGCATCCCCCAAGCTGCGAACACAGCCTTTCAGGGGGAGTGTAACCCCATCCAGAACTGGTTGACACATCTCCAAACCCAGGTTGAGGCCTTTGACAGTAAGCACCTCCATCTTGTCTGGATTCAGCTTCAGTTTGTTTTTCCTCATCCAGCCCATTACCGCCTCCAAGCATTTATTCAGAGAAGACACACTATCCTTAACTGACACTGTTGTCAAAAGCATAGATAAATATATTTGGATATTGCATTGTGGCCCCATACAATTTTCAAACTTTATTTTTCTTTGAGAATTTCAGACTACTGGCGCACCCACTTGCAAGCTCTCCTGCATAAATGGATGGGAACTGTGCAACAAGGTTAGGGTGACCAGATCACCCGGGGTTTCCCAGTCCTAACCGGGAAAACTGGGGCAATCCGGGCCAACCGGGGGGCAGCGGGGGCAAACAGGGGAAACAATGCCTGCGTGGAAAAGGTGAAAGAGGGCTGATTATGGGCTCATGCTGCCGGCGCCACCGGGCTCGTGCAGCCGCCGCAGCCACCGCTGCCACCGCCGCCGGCGGGCTCAGGCCAGAGGCCACGCGGAAGAGGCGGGAGAGGGCCGAATTTGGAAATGATTAAATTGGCCCTCTCCCACCTTTTCTGTGTGGCCTCTAGCCTCCTTGGGGTTTGTTGTGATGGTGAGGAGCCCCAAGGAGCCCGGATGCCCGCGCGAAAGAGGCGGGGGAGGCCGATTACATCACTTCGGGAATCGGCCCTCTTCCATGCAGCCTCTGGTATGAGCCCTGCAGCGGCGGCGTCACAAGCCTGGCAGCGGCTGCACAAGCCCGGCGGTGGCAGAGGACCCAGTAGGTCCGTGCTGGGTTTTTTGGGGGGTGAGTGGGTGGCTTGGTGGGGGGGGGTTGTTTTAGGTGGGGGGTGGGGGGACCGGGATTTTGGTTTCCAAAATCTGGTCACCCTAGAAATGGTAGCACTTTTGCACAGTGTCTCATCTCAGTGGGCTTCATTAGTGAGACCATGGGAGGGGTAGCAAATGTCTCCTAGCAATTTGCTTTCTTCCTTTTCCTTACCCTCCATTGCTGGGCTGTCATCACCATTATCATTTAATTTGTATGCTTCTTTCCCACAAAATATGCCCAAAGTGGCTAACACAACAGCACTTTTAAACACACACACACACACACACACACCACCCAATAACAAAAACAAGAAAGCATACCAATACATGAATTACACTAGTACATCACCATTTTATTGGGAACTAGCTGATATGCCCGGTGTTGCTCGGGTCCGTGAATAATGATTATAACATTTATTTGATAAATAATAAATTTCTCTGCAACTTATTCATCTTTAAGTTGGTTGTTTTTTTAGTTTGGTTGAGTTAGTAAATTGTCTTGTTAGAATCAATGGAAAATTGTGTTAATAAGAACTGTATTTTAAATTAGAGCTTCGTGATAAACTAAATATTTTGCTTTACCTAAAATGCCTACAACTTCCATTGTGCTTTGGCTGGAGCGGCCGTCTAAACGTCAAAAACAATCAGGACACACAACACCCTTTTTACCAGCTAAAAAAAGATGCAACCCTAAAAATATGTTTTCAAAATATACCCGGCATTGCCCAGATATCTGAATAACATATAGTAGGAAGGAGAGCTCAGTGGACACGGGGAACTGTTGTATGCATGTGGTCTGATGTTATTATTATGAAAAAAGGGAAGCCGCCAGAACACAGGCCAGCGCTAGGCCTGTGAGTTAACTTTTAGACAAATTAAATTCATTTCTTTTTTTCCTGTCTAACCCTCATGTCAACCCTGCAAGGTAGCGCAGACCTAAGCCTCTGAGGTAACTTTAAAACAAATTAAATTAGTTTCTCCCCCCCCTCTCATCCTCAATGCATGGTCAGGGCTGCCTTGAAGCTGTCACCATGATTTTCCTTGTCCCCCTACAGAAAACAAATACTACAGCTCCTGGCATGCCTTTTGCTGGGATGCCCAATTTGCCCAATGGGAGTCCTGCTGCTGAAGCTCATGGGAAGTGAAGTCTGGCTGAGCCAGTCTACACTACACTGAGGGAGTTGGCTGGCTGACTCACGAGTAGCTTGGTCATTGCCATCAAAGAAAGTCAGTTTGAAGGAGAACAAAGACAGTTAGTGAGAGGTCAGGAAAGTGGGGGCTGAGTTAGGACTGAGAGTGACCTGGTTTGCTACCCCCTACTTTATTTAAAGTCAGCCAGTCTACATACCAGTACTACACCTCCCAGCATGCATTGGGCAGCCAGCCGGTGCCCACATCCTCTGAGATGTCCACTTGTTGCTGATGCTGAAGGAGTAGCATCACCAAGGAGAGGATGTAAGCAACTGTTAGTGGACATGCCCAGCTCCAGCCAATCCTGCTGGGATTGCCTCATCCTGCACTTCTCACCCACCAAGTGCTCCATCTGGAGCCTGTACGGAAGGGCCGGGGCTGGGCTGGCCACTTCCCTCCCTTTGTCGGGTCTGTTTCTGGGCATGCGCAGATTTCCTCCCCTTCCTCCCTCCCTCTTAAGGGCAAAAGTTGTGCGCTTGCTTCCCCCAGTTTCTGAGAAAACAGCGATATCCGGGTGAAGTGCCTTTGAGCATGTTTGGCCCCTCAAAGCCACACTGTTGTATCTAGTCATGATTTTAAAACCATGTAGAGGGTGGGAGGAGGCACCGCAAATGAATGCAGCCCATTTATGGGGGTTGTTTCCTTTTATGTGGAATTGGGTTGACTGTTCGAGACCAACCTTAGGAGTCAGGTTGTGAAAGACACGCAGCAGCCACTCACAATGGCTGCCAAAGGTCAGTAAGTCTGGTCTCCTGCCCAAGGCATGCTGGGAGTTCCACCCAAGGCATGCTGGTATATAGAAGCCTTGGTTTTTATTAAATTCTTTAAAAATACTTAAACCATCCAAAATTCGTGTTTTTATATTTTTCTGTTACATTGTACAGCCAGACCTATCATTGTGTCATCATGTCAAGTTTCTAACTCATCTGGAATTGAGTAAACATTTTTGGATAAACGTGATGCACACATACTTTCCGCTTTATAGGTAGAGATACTTGAAGGAAAGGCACTTTAATCATATAAATTATAACTTAACCTGGAAATTAAATTCTAGAAAGGAGAGGTGAGGCAGCATGGCCCATTCCATTGGCTCAACTAGGACCAGCTCCCATTTGGCTTGTACTCTGTCTTGTTTTTTAATCTTTGTACAGGACCTTGAGAATTTTAGGCTCTATATCGGTGCTTCCAAATGAGCATTTATGGTGGAATCACTTTTGCTTATTCACTTACATTTTGCAGGGCGAGGGGGCTTCAGATATCATCATCATCCATTTATAATTCCCCACCCCCACCCTAATACTTTCTCAGGAATTCGTCCAGCTTTTTGATTAACACAGAAAATCTGCTAAGGAAGGAAAAAGCAGAAGGGCAGTGCAATTTTTTTTGTAACATGTGGATAGGAACATGCAGAATGGAGGAGGGTGGGAGGAGCTTGTCCCTGGGGAAAGTGGGTGATTTGTTGGAGATGATCCTCCTTTCCTAATTGCTCCCAAGCATTCCTGGTTGCAGAGCCATTTCGTGACCTGCAGCCCAGCCTCTTTCCTCTAAAATGTTTTGACATTTTCCTTTACTATTTCTTTATGATTTGCCACGATCTGAAAAAAAAGAAAAAAAAAGATATGCCTGCATTTGGTGTTATCTGCAGCTGGAGTAAAGGAGTAAAGGAAACAATTAAATATGCTGCCAATGCCACTTGGAAAACCTCAAAACAGATCACACCAATGTTTCCTTTTTAATGTTTCCCCTCTACCAATGTTTCCCCACTTCCTCAGTAGCACAATGGCTGCTTTGCAAAAAGAAGGCACTGCATCACCACCAGCACCACCAAGTTGTCACACATCAATAATAATAATAATAATAATTCTGTGCAATTCACCAGAATATCATAGGGTGCCTCTACAAGAGCAATTTAAAGCTCTTTCAAGGCACATTACCAAATTTATCTCTACAAGAGCAGAGCACAAATCAGGGGTCCAGGCGCTTTTTATCTCCGATTATGCACATTTTCAAATGCGCGTTAAATAGCGAGTTTTAATTTACCGTGGGAGTTAAAGCGCCTTATGGCCATGTAAACATGTGATTCTCTGCATGTAAACAACTTTAAAGCGCGTTTCATACAGCCCGTAATGCGCTTCACCACCTCTCGTGAATAGGTATTAGGAGTAAATGCGCTTATCCGTACATGCGCATAATCAGGCAACCGGGCGTCAAAGCGAAATCTTGTAGAGGGGGCCACAGAATTTCACAATGTCTTCAACATCAGTGCTGAAATGGCAGGTTTAACTTTCCAGTTTCCTTTGTTTTGTTTTGTTTTTAATAAATGTATGTTAGTGGTATTCCAGTAAAACAGCATTTCACAAGGGGCTATATATTTTAAAAAACTTTGTGAGACAACTCTACAGTGTGTGTGTCTGTGTGTCTAGGGGGCGCCCCAAGGTTTTTGTTTTTTTTAATAAGGCAGTGCCTCAGAAGGGGAGGGGGGAAATGTCCTTTCCCTGCCCATGCAGCTATGCTGTGCCTCACTAATGTGGACGGAACATAGCAGGATGTATGCGCATAAATAGCAAGCATGTGTGGAAAGCCCATTGCAATTCTGATGGCAAGTTACAATGGAAAACAAATCATTTTGCTAGAAGCCTTCCATCTGGAAGTGGCACAAAACTAAGCAAATAATATAAATCAGGCTGAATTCTTAAGCATACTTACGTGAAAGATAATTCTATCAAAATTAATGGGACTTACTTGGGAAAAGAGTATGCTTAGGATGAGAGCATTACTGTGCAATGCTCAATTACTGCTCTGTTCAGACGTTTGTTTAAGAAAGCTTGCCCCTTCAGTGCAACACACCCATATATATATATATATATATATATATATATATATATATATATATTTCTGGTGCTGCCGTTCATGGGTTTCATCGCAGAAGAACTCTTGAAAGGATTGTGCCTCAAGACTGAAGGAAAATCCTAGGTCATACACCTTGTCATACACCATGCCTTGTCATTAGACAAAAAAATTATTCTGCTTCTCATGAGGCCCAGGTTGCCACTAATTTTCAGTTTGCCTAGAGTTCTCCCATTTTGCGGTAGGTGCATTAGTACCTTGCCCCCTGAATAGTTGGAAAGTCTCATGCTGGAAGATGGCTGAGCCATAAGCAGCCTCCTTTCAGAGTACTTCACCTGCTTGCTGATCCAGACTTGCCTGCCCAAAAAGGCCAGTACGAAAACTCAGCAAGAGTCCTTGTCTGCGGAGGCTGGTGTCTCCCATCTCAATGGGGCTTTGAATCCATTCTGGGTTTCAATCTGAACAAGCCAAAACTCTAAAGGGGCTATCCAAGGCACTGAAGCCTAGCAGCGAAGTAGGTTCAGTACCTTGAATAGCTCTTTTAGAGTTCTGGCTGGTTCTTACTGAAACCTGGAATGGATTCACAGTCCCACCGAGATCAGAACCTCCAGCCTCCATTGGTCTATGTTTTGTTTTCCCACTAGATGCAGGAACGTCTTACTTCAGTGGCAAAACTCCTTCAAGGTTTAATAAGAATACAGCTGGCAACAAGATTGAATGTTGTTTGTTTTCCAACCCCACTAACTTCTTTTTATTGTGAATTGGCTAATAAAAGATTATTAGATGAACAGCTGAGCTAACGTCATCCAAGCCTCCCTTCCTCCATTCTTTCACAGGTCCATTCTGCCCCAGCATTCCCTGCCAGCTCTAGCGTCATTCTCCATTGTGTTTTCTTAATTCGATTAAACGTCTGTCTGTCAAATTAGAGCAGTTTCAGTCTTACCAGAATCCTCTAAAAGGCCTAATTGGAAAAATAGTAAGAGGGGCTTCCTCTTCAAAGCGGATTATGTGGAGCAACAGTAGGGAATGGCCTAAGCCCTCCCTTAGCTGAACGACTTAAAGCAGACTGAGATTGTTTCGGCACAAATGCTGCAAAGTGATATTAGCCAGACCTCTACTACGTACTGTTAAGTCTAGTTTCTTGGAGCTGGTTTGCGCACTCCTCGTTTGATCCATCACTCAATGTTTGTAGCTGAATGTGCAAACGTTGTTCAAAATCGTTGGGCTTGAGGGAATATCTGTGGTATCATGGCTCATTATGACCAATTCATCATCAAGTGATGAATAATATGCATGTGTGAACCAGCCCTGGGTTTGGGTCTGTCAACTCCCCTTCTTCCCCCTTTGTGATCTCTCTGGACCACAATTCCCTGGCTAAGCCTGACCTGATGCTGCCATTTAGCCAGCCCCAGTTGGGCAGACCCTCTGCAAACTCAGAGAAGAAAGAAGCACTTTCTAGTTACTTAGCAACTACGGGATTAGAGCTGCCAAGAGTCCTGAGGCCCAGATCAGGGCCAGCACCAAGGGGAGGCAAAGCTGGGCACCTGACGAGGGACCACACTCCAACAAGATCCCACTGACAAGCGCCTCCTGGGCTTGCTCTTCCTCTTTACCATTACAATCTGCTTATTCACTGCTTCTCACGCTTGCCCGGACAATAGCGGTGGCAAGTTGGAGGAGCAGTAGACACCACGGCCTACTTGATAGATGCCCCTCTGCCTATTGAGCAAGGAAGTGGCTGCAGTGATGAGGAAGAAGATGAGGAGCAGCAGCAGCTGGTGCCAATGGTGGTCAGAAGGGAGACTCACTGAGGGAGGGGGACCCCATCGAGGAGAAGGTGGCATCTGATTGGGTCAGGCAAAAAGAATCTGGTTTGCCCGGTGCCTGTGGAGTGCAACCTCATGAACATCAGTTCATATTCTGAATAAGCTTTGTTGTTGTTGGAGCTCTCCCCCTGAGAGCTCCTGCCCCTATGGTGGACTCAAAGGAATATGCCATCCTGCTCCTCCTGATCATAAGGAATGGTTGGATCCTGCATTCTGGGTTGATTGAGAAGAGATCCTGGCCCTCCTCTATGTGACAACCTTTCAAGTATTTGAAGAGTGCTATCATGTCTCCCCTCAATCTTCTCTTCTCCAGTCTAAACATGCCCAGTTCTTTCAATCTCTCCTCATAGGGCTGAGGAACATTAAGAAACTTCTGAGCTGTCATTACTAGGGGGGAAGGGCTATGGATTCTCCTCTTTTCCTTGCTTTATCATCTTCCCCTATAATCAGCATAATCCACTGTCAATGGAAGGCATAGTGGTGCATGTCCAGCTTGCTGGAGAGTTGGTGCCAGGGCTATTCACTTCCTCAGATATCCTCATGCTGTGTCATTTTACGCTGCACCAGTAAAAGTCTGCCTTGGTTTCCTTCTAAAATGGCTACATTTCCAGCATTCATGAAATGCCCCAGGTCTTGAAGAGAGTTGGGCACTGAGCCAGCCCTAGCCTTTGCTGCCCCTCACCCTAGGGCTCTTAGAGGCAGTTTATCTCAGTTTGAAGATTGTGTTTGTTTGTTTGTTTGTTTGCTTGTTTGTTGTAAAGCCATCCTACCTGCTTGTGTAGGGCTGTGGTTTGTGTTGGAACTAGTACTCCAACTAGAGTCGCCTTGGTCTCAAACTCAAGGTAAATTCCTCCTTCCCTTTACTAAGATGGAGAAAGGGTGGGAATAGGAATGTCGTTGCCTGTATGAGTCAACCCTGATTACAGAGCAGCTCCAAAACACAGCTCTTTCCCAGTGGAGGCACGAAGGACGCTGTGGGAGGCTCCTTCCACCGGAGGGAAAGAAGTTGGGCAAAACATTTGCTCTGAGAGCACAACTGGACAAGACCATTTTCTAAACCTGAAAGCAGCTGGGATGGGATGTCAGATCAGGGCTGCAGTGCGGAAAGGGAGTTTAAGCCATTTCCCTTCAGCTATTTCCCCAGTCTAACCCAGGCCCCCTGCGATCTGCCCTGTGGGAGGAGGAAGCCCTTTGCAGAGGGAGAAGGAACCTGAGGAATGGCAACTCAAGTAACGCATACTAGCAAAAGAAATTACCAAGCCATCTCCACGATTCTGTCAAAGGATCAACTAGCGAAACAATGATTTGACAGGGGGCAGGTATCAGGAAACAGGGGCTGTCCCTGGTAATTCGGTACAATTGGAGCGTAAGGTTGAGACTAGCACGGCGTTTCTCTGAAATGATAATCAGATTTCCCCCACAAAGCATATTATTCTGCTGTACAGCTGCTTCATTCCCAACCCCTTGTCTCTCCTCCCTCCAAACTCTAGATGTTCTCATGATGGGCAGAAAAATGCATTATGGCCTCCAGCTGAGAATTTGAGCTGTCAGGAAAAATTTAACATGATAGAGGGCAGCTGCCCCAGCCCAGCATGCATACAAACACACACACACACACACACACACACACACACACACACATATATATCTTCTCAGAGTTTTACACTCTGCTGCACAGAGTTATTTCTTGCAGATGCTGAGTTCAGGTTTTCGATTGGGATGCAAGTTTCTACTCAGAAGCATTGGTAGAGCTTTCTTTCTTTCTTCTTGTACAAATGTCAAAACCGGAGGCCCAGTTCTCACTTGCAAAAGTCATCAGCTCACAAGACAGAGCAAAATAAAAGCCTCCCGGCCTACATGCGGCTGCCCCCGCTTCGTTGCTCCAAGGCAACGTCTGTATGCTCCACAGCAAGGAGGAGGAAATTCATCAAGTCTCCCAGGCCTGAACTTTCCATCTGATTTCCCCCTGCTATGTGACCTGAGGACCTACAAATGCACCTGGGAGGCTGCTCCTTCCGCACTTCCCAGGGCTTGGCAGTTCTTCTGTCTGAAGTATCGGCTCAGGTGCTTTGGGCATTGCATTGCCAGGTCACAGAGAACCCCACCCCCACCCCTTTGCCCTTCAAATGAGCTTCCACATTTGGAGAGGAGGCGGCTTCTCATGGCCATTACCCCTCTGGCCCAGCCCTTCTGCCTGTCACATTCCCTGCATCTGCTGTATGGTGCAAGGCAGGAGAGGGAGCAGGCAGACAGGCTGGGCGAAACCCAAAACAAAATAGGTGTGGAAAGCTACAGCTGCCGTGCCTAAAGTTTTAAAAGCTAAAAAGGGAACCTCTGGACTGCAGTCTGGTAGACATATTTGAGCATGGATTTTTGCAGTGCGGATATATCATACTCACATAGTGCCTAAGGGACTGAGCTGCTGATCAGGATGGCTACACAAACCTTGACACTGCCATAAACTCACCTTGGCCTGATTTGGACGACATGATAATCAACAGGGGTGGGGGGACAATTATCAGTTGTGTTGCTTATTGTGTTGTGTGGAGGGCAACACACAGCGCACACAACTGACAGTACGCTATTCAGGGCACTCAAACAACGGAGAAAAACAACGGGCTTGCACATTGTTTATCCCGAATTCTGTTGTTTAAAGTGTCGGGTGGAGGGAAACCTCCTCTCTCCGAGGGCTATTCCATTTGGTCATAGAGTTTGTTGGCCGGAGCAGCCCAAAAGCTCCAGCTGCTCCAATACAGCCGTCAGAACTTGTGGTGCATGCTGGGATATGGCTGGAGGACTGAGGGAGGTGGGAGGGAGGGAGGGAACCCAGCAGCCCAGAAGGTTGCCGGGACTTTTAGCCACATGACGGGGGAGGGGCAACATGTCATGTGGTGGGTGCCGCACCGCCGCTGCCAAAATAACACAAGGTCAGTTTGCTACTTCCCCCTCCATTGTCTAAAGTGTTGTACGAATTCACCCATGGTGTCCTTAGGGAGGCTACAATCTCCCAGTTTTTGGGTGTGTGTGTGTGTGTGTAATAATGACACTGGTCTACCCTACATGGTTGTTGTACAACATCAGAATTTGAATAATTATTATTAAAGAAGGTGTTTTTACTTCTCCATCACCACCTATCTATCCTAGTTTAGTGTCTTGTAAACTAGGTATGTGCAGATTTCAGGCATGTCGGATCTACACAGTGGAGGCTGGTGGCTCCAATGTCCACGGAGCACTTTGTGAGCCTAAAAATGTGTTTTCTGAGCCAGAACTGAACTGAGCTAACAGTCCTTTCATGCAAGAGTCCATTCCTGCGTACCCTCCAAGCTTCCTTCAATTCAGCAACCTAATTTGGGTTAAAAAAGAGAGAGGCAATTTTGTTGTTACTGTCATTAAACAATTGGGAGTCAGAAACATTTGCTCATCTACTGCAAATCATCCAGGGATCTCCCAGTAGATTCTGGCCACCCCTGCTATGAACACACAGAGACACATTAGGCCAAGAATGAGCTCCATCATGTTTTAGCCTCTCCTGTCCCAGAGTTCCTTTCAGATTGGCAACATGGCAATTTGATTTGGATTGATTGGAGCGAGGGCACTTCCAAAGTGCCCCCATTGCTCTAAAATAGTTACATTTCTTGTCACCCTTAATAGGATAGTACCACTGTTAACCTTATGCCCAGCTGGGAGACCTCAAAGAAACATTTTGTATTCTTCCCTTTGCTTTGGCTGTAATCCAGCACATGAATCTACTTGACAAGGGCAAACAAAGGTGATTTCTTTGAGATCATTTTTAAAATGATGCCCATAGAGTGCTAAAGCTTTTTTTAAAAAAATGCCTTTAAGCCTCTCTTGGACGCTACACTTCATGTTCATGACATGCAGGCATGTCATAATTCTCCCTGTAGCTTTCCCTCTGTTTTTTATATTTCAGCTGGTGTTCAAACCCTTATTTCCAACAAAGTGCTCTCCTAAAGAAGAAACTAGTGAATTTTAGGCATATACTACTCCAGTTTGTCTTGTACAGAAAATGCTTCTGTTTATCATGAAAATTGAGTTTTTGGGCATCAAACCATGTACATCCTATGTATAAAGCATATGCTCTGCAAGGTTGCTAAGACCCCTCCCCAAATGTCCTTTCCAGTACCAAGTGGTTTTCCCCCCCCCCCCCCAAATCCTTTTAACTGATGAGATTTTTTTATGCTGCATTGTTTTTTTTCTGTCCTAACTAAACCACAACATTCCAAGAAGATGCAGGGAGTACAGAATAAAGTTTATGATTTTTATGTAAAAGCCTGACTATACCAGTGAAACAGAAAAGTGAATGGAGGAATGGCTGATAGCGGAGGCTAGAATGGAATGGTTGGCGGGGCTAGTGGGAGTTGGAGAAAGTCAGGTAGAAGGAGAACAAAGACAGTTAGGTCCCCTCTACAAGATTTCGCTTTGATGCCCAGTTGCCCGATTATGCGCATTTACTCCTAATAAGTATACGGATAAGCGCTTATGGATAAGCACATTTACTCCTAATACCTATTCACGAGAGGCGGTGAAGCGCATTACGGGCTGTATGAAACACGCTTTAAAGTTGTTTACATGCGGAGAATCACATGTTTACATGGCCATAAGGCGCTTTAACCCCCACGGCAAATTAAAACTCGCTATTTAACACGCATTCAATAATGCACATAAGCGGAGATAAAAAGCGCCTCAACTCCTGATTTGCACTCTGCTCTTGTAGAGGTAAAATCTGTAATGCGCCTTGAAAGAGCTTTAAATCGCTCTTGTAGAGGCACCCTTAGTGAGAGGACAGGAAAGTGGGAGCTGAGTTAGGATTGAGAGATAGTGACCTGGTTCGCTAACCCCTACTTTCTTTAAAAGCAGCCACTCTACATACCAGCATTACACCTTCCAGGATACCTTTGGCAGCTCACAGGTGCCAGATCCTCTGAGACGTCCTCTTGTTGTTGATGCTGCTCCTTGACAGAGCGTTGAGGAGTAGCATCACCAAGGAGGGGACGTAAGCAGATGTCAGTGGACACACCCAGCTCCAGCCAACCCTGCTGGGATTGCCTCAGCCTGCACTTCTCACCCACCAAGTACTCCATCAGGAACCTGAACTGAAGGGCCAGGCCCAAGCCAGGCACTCCCCTCCCTTCACTGGGTCTGTTTCTGGGCATGCACAGAGTGCCTCCCTTTCCCCCTCCCTCTTAAGGTTGAAGGCTGCATGCTTGCCTCCCCCAGGTTCTGAGAAAACAGTGATATCAGGACGGGGTTCCTTTGAACATGTTCGGCCTCCCAAAGTCATGCTGTTGTATGCAGCCCATTTATGTGGATTGTTTCCTTTTATGTGGAATTGGGTTGAATGCTCAAGACCAACCTTAGGAGTCAGGGTTGTGAAAGACATGCAGCAGCCACCTGCCCACACACCCACAATGGCCACCAATGGCCAGTACGTCAGGCCTCCCGCCCAAGGCATGCTGGGAGTTGTAAGCATAAGTGTTGATTTTTATTAAATTCTTTAAAATACTTAAATACCCAAATTCTATATTTTTAGATTTTTCTGGTACATTGTACAACCAGACCTATCAGCATGCCAAATTTCAAGTTTCTAACTCATCTGGAAGTGGGTAAACATTTCCGGACATACATCGCACACACATACTTTCTGTTTTATCGGTAGAGACTCCCTTTCATTTGCTTACAGGCTTACCCTGGAAGGAATGTATCTTTAAATGCTACAAGGCACTGAGAGAGGCTGTGGCTGTTATACCTCATGTCCTCCTCCTTCATTGGGTTCCTCATCCACCCATCTTCTCCACTTAGAACATTCTCTTGCTGGTCAGAGGAGGCAAGAGAGAAGCAAAGCTTAAGGAACCAGTACAAGAATGGTGGAGGATGGTAGAGGCCACAGAGAGTGCTTCCTACCATGGTGCCTCAGAACATTTAAATGTGTAGTGTACTTGCTACTTGATGTCACAAAACCAGGAGCATTTTATTTTAAAATTTATTTTCTGACGTATCTCAGAATGTTTGAGTAACATTTCAAAATGAAGAGGAAATAGAATGCAAAATATTGTTAAGATATCACACAGTTGGTCTAATTCCGATCATTAAAGACATATCAGGGCAGGACTATATATCACAATGCAGAACACAGGGATTCCAATCCCAGGTTTGCCTCATAATCCTAATGAGGGGGCAAAGAACATCTGTAGGAGAACTGGAAGGTGCCATGACCTTAACTGTTCCTCCCATTTGTTGATTCACATACGATTTCTGCCCTTGACCAGTCCCCACAACTGCCTCCAAGACTGGAAATAAGCCCAAATGGGGGGCAGAGGAGACCTGAGAGAAGAATTGTTTGGGACTGGGAAAACTGAGGGTGGGGAAGGGTTAACCCAACGGTGTCCCAAGTCATTTTGCTACCTGAGGCAAAGGACAAAATGGCGCCCCCTCCTATTCCACGTACAAAAGACTACTGGACTAACAGGAGAATCTTACTTCAACTCTGACAATGGGACGGCATTTTCCACTACACCTGAAGGCAGCAGGCTTACTCATAGGGCACAGGGCAGGTTGCATGTCACAAGATACATAGTTATCTTATTGCCATCTCCCAACATCTGCCGCCTGAGATGATTACTTCACTTCGGACTAGTTCCCTTTGGTAATGGTAGGAACAGCATTGGGTTAACCAGACATATATTTGGGAAACATTTGTTTGCTGAGGTAACATGTAGTTCTACCCATAGAGGATAATGGTGCTCCTATAATAAAGCTATCTTCTGGACATTCCGAACAACTCAGAATTCTTATTTTTAAACTTGCACCCCCACCTTTCAATTTGTGATTTCTTCAAGACAATTCCCAATTTAAAATATCAAATAATATGACAATAAAACAGCATAAACAACAATATTAGAACATCCTGTTTCCAACTGTGCAAATCATTAATGGGGAAGTACTGCCCATCCTGAAACAGTGCAAGATGGCAGGACAAATTCAAGGAAAATAGTAAACATGGGTTTGCCAAGGTATGGGGCTGTACAACAGAAGGGGAACAGAATAAAATGTTTTTTTGGAAGAAATACTATTGAAGGTAAGTAGGGTGATGACTTGTCTCAAGACTGTTCTTTCTCTTCCCTTATTTTCCAACAGAGGTTCCTAATTCCCAGGAGCTGCTAATTTATTCCCAGCTCATCAGAAATGAAAAGCGGACAGCAGAAAATGGAAACAGATTGTGCTACATCTTGTGTGCACACTGCTTCATATCGCATCTAATTCTGACGTCTTATATAGCACTATTCATCCATAATCTCAAAGGGGCTTGGAAAGACGTTACCATAATCTTTATTTATTTAGGGCCATAACTGAAGGTCTTGGTGATAGTGATTATTTTTGCATGAGGTCACTCGGTAGGCCAGTGGTGCAGTCAGGAAGGTCCACCCCAAGGCCCCTAAATTCCCGAGGGGTGGGGGCTGCTCTCTTTTCCACTAGACGGCTCCATCTCAGTTGTCTGTACGCTGCCACCAAAGGCTTTTTAAAAACATGTTTTCTGTGACAGGTACAAAGAGCTCCAAAGCGGGCATCTCTAAGGAGAAGCATTGCCAGACTCACAGATGTGCAGCCTGAGGGGAAAGTGGCAGGAAATGACCATTTAAATGCTGACAGGACCAAGGATTTATTGTTGATGCGGGGGTTGTTGATGCTTGTCTTCGTTTTGTATCTTACATCATAGTTCTTTGAACACGTCCAGTGCTCTAGGCGTCTTGACAGGAGTGGAGCTCATCAGGTTCAGAACACGGTCAAGCATCCAAGTGAACCCCAGGGCTTCAGCCCCAAACAAATCTCAAATGGTTGTTTTCATTCGTCCACCACCGTATAGAAACCTGTTAGAGGAGCATTGGCAGAAATGTTTTCCCCCTGCTGGAGGTCAATTCTGTAGGCTGGTGAAGCATAGTGGTTAAGACCTGTGCACCAGAAAGAACCTACCTCAAACCTCATGCTTCAGCAGTGTGTAATAGTGGCAGACGCAAAACATTTGGGCAGCAATCCTTGGTATAAGCAATAGGGATGTTTGGGTATAAGCAAGAGGAAGTATTCCTTTGCTATTTTCACCTCTTGGAAGATACAGTTTTACTATGGCCATTAGCACACGCGTGGTTTTAAGCACACTCACCGTGACTTTGATCCAGTTCTTCAGTGCGGGACTCCTCGCATGACGTCGTCGCCCTCGTGCTGTTCTCGCTCCGTTTTCAGTTTCTGTTTCAATTTAACCCTGAACAGGCAAAGTCCGTTTCAGGCCAGTTCAGCAGGCTGAGCTGAGGTATCGGAGCAAAACCGACCACGTGTAATTCAAAAGGCGACACTCGCATAGGAAACGGAGGGGGAACCCTAGAAGCAAACCGGGTAGGTGTGATAAAGGCCTATATCTTCCTTAAAGCTGCTCCTCAAAGAAGGAGCTGTTGTGTGGTGTACCTCAAGGCATCATCCTATCCCCAATGCTGTTTATCATCTACATGAAACCGTTGGGAGATATCATCCGGAGGCATGGGGCTGAGTGCTATCAGTATGCTGATGACACCCAAATATATTTCTCTATGCCTTTGACAACAGCGTCAGCAAAGGATAGTGTGTCTCCTCTGAATGAATGCCTGGAGGCAATAATGGGCTGGATGAGGAAAAACAAACTGAAGCTGAATCCAGTCAAGACAGAGGTGCTTACTGTCAAAGGCCCCAACCTGGGTTTGGAGGTATGACAACCAGTTCTGGATGGGGTTACAGTTCCCCTGAAAGGCTGTGTTCACAGATTGGGAGTGCTCATGGATCCATCGTGCCAAATGACAGCCCAGATAGATGCGACAGCCAGGATCGCCTTCTCCCATACAATCCGCCCCGCACACTCAGGTCCTCTGGGAAGAATTTACTCCAGTCAGCAAAAACTAGACTGACAACCGTTACCCAGAAGACCTTCTTTTCCGCCGCTCCCAGACTGTGGAATGGCCTGCCGGGAGAGATCTGCCAACTTAACACAGTCTCCTGGAATTTAAGAAAGCCATAAAGACTGATCTCTTTCGGCAGACCTACCCAGTTGAATTTTAAGATGCCTTTTAATAATGTATTCATTTTATATGCTTTTAAACAGTTATATGTATTTTATGGTGTTTTGTATTTGTTGTTGTACCCTGCCTTGATCCAGAGGGAGAGGCAGGTAAGAAATAAATACAGAAATGATTATGATGATGTCTGCTTTTTGTGTATACTAAATTATAGTTCTTGCTTGCTCTATCATTTTGGTGGGCGGGCTTAATTGAATCAGGACTGATGTAAAATTTAGGCAGAGTCAAATGTAACAGCCATGTGGAAGCCCATGGGGGTGTGGGGAACCATATCCATGTGCTGCACTTGGCAGGCATGTGATCCAGCTAAGAGTACTAGGTCCCCTCTACAAGAATTCGGTTTGATGCCCGGTTGTCCGATTATGCGCATCTTCTCGCAATCGCTTTTACGCCTAATCCCCATACACGGGAGGGGGTTAAGCGCATTACAACTTGTATTAAACATGCTTTAAAGGTGTTTGATGCGGAGAATCGCTTGTTTTCATGGCCAAAATGTGCCTCAACTCCTGCGGCAAATTAAAACTCGCTATTTAACGCACATTCGATAATGTGCATTATCGGACAGAAAAAGCGCCTCGACCCCCGATTTGCGCTCTGCTCTTGTAGAGGTCAAATTTTTAATGCATCTTGAAAGAGCTTTAAATCGCTCTTGTAGAGGCACCCCTAGTACTGTGTGTGAGGAAGAAGGTTTGACACGTGTGTGTAGCACTGACGGTTTCATGCATGCTGAATGCAAATGAGACTTCAAGATTCTAGGTTACACTAAAACTAGATAGATTGGGAAATTAAACACTATAATTAAAAATACTACTACTAAGGAAATGGAAAAGTGTTATGGTTAGTTTACTATCACAGCATTCACCCAAAGCAGTGCCAGTGCAGGTGGCATTCAGAGAGTGACTTCTGGTGTGAGCATAATGTTCCTATTTTCATTTATAAAATGTGGGAGGGTAAATGTGCTTATGGAGTATGGGTTTTATGAACGCCTCACTGTTACTTGTTGTTTTGTTTTTAGTGATAGCGGGTTTTTTTTAAAAAAAAAAAATCTAACTATTGGGTTTATAAACCTGTAAATCTTATCTCTACATTGCTTTGAAAAAGTTTTAAAATGGGAAAGCAATTAGCAGTGCAATCTTAGGCATAGTTACACAGAAATAAGACCCACTATATTAAATAACTGTGCATAGGATTGCAGAAACATCATCATCATCTCACCGAGCTCACTAAGCACAAGGAACCCCACTGATAAGCCAGTGAAGCGCCTGTGCAAGTAGAGTGCCCAGGGCAATTGACTCTTCCCTGGTAAATAACTTAGTTTTTTCAATAATGAAAATAAAAAACAGTTATTAAAGTAGAAAGCCAGCAGCAGTGTGGGAGCTATCCAGGATATTGAAAGGAGTGCCCTATTTATGACTGTCTGCCATCTGGACAGAAGTCACGGGTGTGTGCTCAGTGTAATGAGCTCCTGGGTCTCAGGGAACAAGGTTGTTGAACTGGAGAAGCTGGGAGAGGCAGAAAGGGTGCTGGACAAGACCTTCGGGGACCTAATAGCAGTGTCCCAGTTCCTGGATGGCAACTCCTCTGCTGTTATGGAGAATGGGGGTCTTAGGGAAAGAGCGCGTCATTTTAAGGAAGAGGGAAATGAACCCATACAAGGGACACATTCTTCAGCAGATGGATATATATCCTCTCATGCTGAGTATATGCCTTCAGGAGGTGGGGGACTTGTGTTAGTGGGAGATTTGAACATTAGTCTCATAGACAGCTGGGTTTGTGACGGGCAGGTACACCACATGGAAAATTGCCTGCCTGGTGCAAAGGTTGCAGATATCATGCACCATCTAGATAGCTTTGCAGATAGTGCTGAGGTGAAGTCAGCAGTCGTGGTCCATGTTGGTACCAATGAGGTGGGGAAGTTGAAATCTAGTACTGCCAAGGTGGCATTCTCTGAAATGTTGTCTGTTCCACATGCAGGACCTGCTAGACTGAAGTGTGGAGGAGTTCTGATTTGTTAGGCACTGGGAAACATTTTGGGACAAGCAGGCCTGTTAGGCCGACCATATGAAAAGGAGGACAGAGCTCATGTAACTTTAACAGTTGTAGAGAAAAGGGAATTTCAGCCAGTGTCATTTGTATGCAATTAGTTCTTGGTGAAATTCCCTCTTCATCACAACAGTTAAAGGTGCAGACACTATACTTGAGTGACCAGATATAAAAGAAGGCAGGGTCCCTGCACCTTTAACTGTTGTGATGAAGTTGGAATTTCACCAGGAACTAATTGCATACAAATGACTCTGGCTGAAATTCCCTTTTCTCTACAACTGTTAAAGTTACATGAGCCCTGTCCTCCTTTTCATATGGTCAGCCTAAGGCCTGTACAAGAAGGATGGACTGCACTCAAACCAAAATGGAACCAGTTTATTGTTGCTAATATAAAAAAGGCGGCAGAGTAGCTTTTAAACTGAATCCTGAGGGAAAGCCAACAGGAGCTGGGAAGTGTAAATATTTTTGTATGCTTCTTACAGCAGTGAGAAGTTGCAGGGATAGTACTAAACAAACCTTGAGTTTAAATGTATGAATGCATTTCATGTGCTTGCTTTTTCCTTTAATGATAGCAGATGTGAGAGACCCCAAGCACAATTGAGGTTGTGACGTGCAGGGAGTAGGGTTTAACTCTTCCCCCCTGTACTCTTATAGATCAGTACATGATTGAAGAACAACAAGCAAAGAATAGGAATAAATGGTAAAATCTCCCAATGGATGGATGTAAATAGTGGGGTCCCACAGGGATCTGTATGGGGACCAATGCTTTTCAACTTGTTTATAAATGATCTGGAATTACGAGTGAGCAGTGAAGTGGCCAGATTAAAACAGAAAGGGAAGAACTCCAAAAGGTTCACTCAAACTGGAAGAATAGGTATTAAAATGACAAGTGCAGTTCAATGTAAGGGTGCCTCTACAAGAGCAATTTAAAGCTCTTTCAAGGCGCATAACCAAATTTATCTCTACAAGAGCGGAGCGCAAATCAGGGGTCCAGGCATGTTTTATCTCCGATTATTCGCATTTTCGAATTCACATTAAATAGCGACTTTTAATTTACTGCAGGAGTAAGAGCGCCTTATGTCCGTGTAAACAATTTTGTGAGGAGGTGCATTAATGATCAGATGGTCCTGATGTCATGCATAGAACTGCCCCTTCGCTGGGAAAACCTCCCACTTTTTCGTTTAGTTTTATTTCCTGTCTCCTCCTGGCAACTTCCTCCTTGTTCTCCGTCTCTCTGGATGGAAGCTCCAGGAAGACGAGACCCAATGTGAACTGAAAATAAAGTTTATTTTAACTCCCCTGATGGAATATTTCGTTCATGGAGACACGGGGCCTGATGTAGGTGATTTCACGAGAAGTAAAGGGGGTAGGAAGGATGTGCGGATGGGCACATAATTAGTTATCAGCTTAGACATATCGTCCCCTTGCTTCTTGCTGGGTTCCTGACATGAGCTCTGTGTGTGTGTATATATTTTACAACGGTTGATCTCGCTGGGAAGAGGAGGGGGAAGGAACGAAGCAGCCTCCCCCTGTCTGTTTTGGCGTGTGTGTGTGCGAGGCACATTCCCATTTACTCCTGAGCAATTCACTTGAAATGCCAATCAGGCAAAGGGGGGGGGGGGAGAGGCAGTCCTCACTAAAAATAAGTTTTCAAAGGGTGCTGGAGGGGGAAACTTATGGGGCACATTCCCATTTACTCCTGAGCAGTTCTGGGAGGGGGGACAACTTCAGCTGGCGGTGAAATTGGAGGGGAGAGAGGTAGCCAAACAGGTTAACCACATCATTCCCAGCAGGTAACCTAGGTAACCAAAGGCGGGAGATTCTGGTAGGTGGGGAGAATAAAGGGTGCAGAACTTGTTTGGGCAGTTTCCAGGGACAAAGCACATTACTTTCAGCAACATTTGCATGCACGTCAACAACTTTAAAGCGAGTTTCATACAGCTAGTAATGCACTTCATATATAGGTATTAGGCGTAAAAGTGATTGTCAGGAGATGCGCATAATCGGGGAACCCGGCGTCAAAGTGAAATCTTGTAGAGCGGGCCTAAGTAAGTATAAAGTGATGCACATTGGGACAAAAAATAATAATCTCAACTTTGTGTATATGTTGATAAGACCAAGAAAGAGATTTGGGGGTTGTGTTAAACAACTTGATGAAAATGTCAACCCAGTGTGCAGCCGCTGTGAAAAAGGCAAATTCCATGTTGGGCACAGTTAGAAAAGGAATAAAAAACAAAACTACCAATATCATACTGTCCTTATACGCATCTATTGTGCAAACACACTTGAAATACCATGTACAGTTCTGGTCACATCATCTAAAACAGGATATTGGCGAGTTAGAAAAAGTGCAGAAAAGGCCAATTAAATGATTAAGGAACTGGAGCAACTCCCCTATGAGGAAAGGTTATAACACCTGGGACTGTTCAGCTTAGAAAAAAGGCGAGTGAAGGGAGACATGTTAGAGCTGTGCAAAATGATGCATGGTGTAAAGAAAGAGGGTAGGGAGACCTTTCCCCCCTCATAATCCTTAAACCCAGGATCAACATGTGAAGCTGAATGGTGGGGGATACATGACAGATAAATGGAAAGACTTTATCACATGGTGCAAAGTTAAACAATGGAATTCACTATTACAAAATGTAGTATCAGAGGCAGTACGCCTATGCAGGGTGGGAGATGCATTATTATTATTATTATTATTATTATTATTATTATTATTATTTACATTTATATACTGCCCCATAGCCAAAATTCTGTGGGTGGTTTACAAAGATTAAAAGACTGAACATTAAAAATCAATATACAAATTTTAAAAATATAAAAACATAAAAAATAGTTAACATTTAAAACAATTTAAAACTCTCCGCCAGGCTAAAACTTCAGTTAATAACTCAACATAAGCTGGGAAATGCCTGAGAGAAAAGGAAAGTCTTGACCTGGCACCGAAAAGATAACAATGTTGGCGCCAGGCAGGCCTCATCAGGGAGATCGTTCCATAATTGGGGGGCCACCACAGAAAAGGCCCTCTCCCTTCTTGCCATCCTCTGAGCTTCCCTCGGAGTAGGCAACCAGAGGAGGACCTTCGATGTTGAAGGTAGTGTTCAGGTAGGTTCATGTTGGGAGAGGCGTTCCATCAGGTATTGTGGTCCCAAGCCATGTAAGGCTTTGTAGGTTAAAACCAGCACCTTGAATTGGGCTCAGAAACATACAGGCAGCCAATGCAAGCAAGTCGGTCTTTTATGTTCGAACTTTCTGGTCCCTGTTACCAATCCAACCAATGCATTTTGCACAAGCTGCAGCTTCTGAACCATCTTCAAAGGCATTGCAGTAATCCAATTTGGAGATTACCAGAGCATAGACAACTGAAGCCAGGTTATCCCTGTCCAGATAGGGGCATAGCTGGGCCACCAACCGAAGTTGGTAGAAGGCACTCTGTGCCACCAAGGCCACCTGAGCCTCAAGTGACAAAGATGGTTCTAGGAGAACCCCCAAGCTATGAACCTGCTCCTTCAAGGGGAGTGCAACCCCATCCAGAACAGGTTGAACACCGTCCATCTGGTCAGAAGAACCCCCCACTAACAGCATCTCAGTCTTGTCTCAACTGAGTTTCAGTTTGTTAGCTCTCATCCAGTCCATTGTCGCAGCCAAGCACTGGTTCAGCGCATCCACAGCCTCACCTGATGAAGATGAAAAGGAGAAACATCAGCGTACTGATGACAACACACTCCAAAACTCTGGATGACTGCACCCAATGGTTTCATGTAAATGTTAAACAGCATAGGGGACAAGACTGACCCCGTGGGACCCCATACTGGAGAGTCCACGGGGCCAAGCAATGTCCCCCAAGCACCACCTTCTGGAGCCGACCTGCCAACTAGGACCAGAACCACTGCAATGCAGTGCCTCCCACTCCCAACTCAGTCAGTCGTCCCAGAAGGATACCATGGTTGATGGTATCGGAAGCTGCTGAGAGATCAAGGAGAATCAACAGAGTCACATTCCCCCTCTCTTTCTCCCGACATAGGTCATCATACAGGGCGACCAAGGCTATTTCCATACCAAAGCCAGGCCTGAAACCCGACTGAAATGGATCCAGATAATCAGTCTCATTCACGGGTGTCTAGAGCTGGCCCGCAACCACCCTTGCCCAGGAATGGAACATTTCCCACTGGCCTATCGTTACTAAGATTTTCTGGGTCCAGGGAAGATTTCTTCAGGAGTGGTCTCACTACTGCCTCTTTCAGGAGGCCTGGGACCACTCCCTCACAAAGAGAGGCATTAATCACTTCCCCGGCCCAGCCAGCTGTTCCATCCCTGCTAGCTTTTATTAACCAAGAGGGACAAGGATCCAATACAGAGGTGGTTGCACGAACTTGTCCATACACCTTGTCCACGTCCTTGAGCTGTACCAACTGAAACTCATCCAAGAAAACTAGACAAGGCTGTGCTCTGGATACCTCACCTGATTCACCTGCTATAACACTGTAATCTAAGTCCTTGTGGATGCCAAAGATTTTATTCTGGAAGTGCCTAGCAAATGCATTCTAGCGGGCCTCAGATGGTTCTACCATGTCTGTGAGGCCGGCATATAATAGCCCCCGGACAACTCTGAAAAGCTCTGCTGGGCAGGAGATTGATGATTTGACAGTGGCAGCAAGGTATTGTTTTTTTGCTGCCCTCACTGCCCCTGAATGTGCCTTACTGTAGGCACTCACCAGTATTTGACTGCATCAGCTAGGAGTTCGTCTCCATCTGCCCTCAAGCCATCTCCTATTTTGTTTCATCATTCTCAGCTCTGGGGTATACCATGGAGCTGTATGAGCTCTACATGGGAGAGGGCGCTCAGGAGTAATTGTGTCAACCGCCTGGGTCATTTCTGCATTCCACAGATCAACCAGGTTTTCGAAAGGACCGCCAGCCCTATCAGCCAGAAAACTCCCCAGAGCCCTTTGGAAACCATCCGGATCAGCCTCCGGAGGTGGACCATCTTAATGAGTCCCCCGCCCTTGCAGAGGGGAAAAGCCGCTGTAAGTCTCATGTCCTATTTGTGGGTTTCCCAGGCAGCTGGTTAGCCAGTGGGGGACAAAATGCTGTACCAGATGGACCTTTGGTCTGATTCAGCATGAATCAAACAGGCAGGGTGCCTCCTCCACCAGTGGGATGACGGACAGCCCTTCTCAGCCAATCAGTGTGGTGCAAAGATAGACCCCAGATATAGCTGCAGTGTTAGGCTGTCACTACCAGCAGGGAGGGGGATGGATGTTGGCAATCAAGGTGGACGGGGAAGGGAAGGGGCTGTGCTGCATGCAAATTTCAGAGGGGGGTTTACTATGTATGAGTCACATCTGCATTATTCATGAGTGAGGGGATCGAGGGGCAAAAAAGTGGAAAAGCCGCAGGATTACTAGTGCCCATGGAGCCAGCACACAAATAATAATAATAACAATACCACATGTGGCATAGACATAAAACACCAAAAACAAGCAAAGCAAAGCACAGAATCAATCACCTGGTGTACATGGATGACATCAAAATCTATGCTTCAACCTTGACACCGATAAAAGGCCTCTTATGAATCACTGAGGAACTGACGACAGACATGAAAATGGAATTCGGGATGGGAAGATGCAAGATGTTACGCATAGAAAGAGGAAACTGGAAAGAAGAAGAAACAGCAGAAACACTAAATAATGAAATATTAGATAACATGGAAGAAAATGAAACATACAAATATATAGGATTCCATCAAAACACAACAATCAATCACTCCACAGTAAAAACTCAATTAAGAATGCAATATAAAACTCACCTATCACAAATCCTAAAATTTAAACTCAACTCAAAAAACATTTTCAAAGCCATCAACACTAGGGCTGTGTACGGACCCCCCCAATCTGATCTGGATCCTGATCTGGGAGGGCTGGATCGGGCCCAATCCAATCCGCCTCGGATCTGGATCCACTTTGGGTGCATACAGAGCCCTCCCCTCCCGCTCTCCCCACTCCCTCCCTCCCCCCAGTCGCCCTGCTTCCCTGCAGCCTCCTCCGCGTCGTCCCCCATCATCCTCTGTGCCGTCCTGCCTCCTCAATGTCAGCCAGCCGCTTTCCCGCTCGCGCCAGGTGATGACGTCACCCACTGCGACCAGCAAATGCAGTGCTCTATTTGCTGGTCGCAGTGGGTGACGTCATCAGCTGGCATGAGTGGGAAGGCGGCCGGCCTACATTGAGGCATAACGGCGCAGATGACAACAGGGAACGACGCAGAGGAGGCTGCAGGTAAGCAGGGCAATAGGGGGGAGGGAGGGAGGGAGGGAGCAGGGAGAGCGGGAGGGAGGGCTCTGCATGGACCCAGAGTGGATTCAGATTGCGGATCCGCTCCGCTCCAGATTCGGGATCCAGATCTGGATCCGGTCACAGCCCTAATCAACACCTACACAATACCCATTCTCACATACTCATTCGGAATCATACACTGGTTGCACACTGAACTTGAAGAAATAAACAGACTCAATTGCACGAAACTCACAAAACACTGCATACATTGAAAGAACAACAATCGGCAGGAAAGAAGGAGGAAGAAGTTTGCTAGACATTAACACAATGCATGCTAAACAGATAAAATCACTCAGAGAATTCTTCCACACTAAAAACACCCCCATTCATAAAGCCATAGTAACAGCAGATAAAAATTACACCCCACTTAACCTAGCACTACAAAATGAAGACCGAACACGACCACTCCCACTTGCAGAGAAAAAAGAAAAATGGGCACAGAAAGCACTCCATAGGAAGCACTACAACATAATACAGAACCCACAAATAAACAAAGAACAATCGTACGAATGACTCAGGAAGGGTGAGCTATTTCCAGAAACAGAAGGATTCCTAATAGCCATACAGGATCAAGTTATAGCCACCAAGAACTACCAAAAATACATCATAAAAGATAACAGTGTAACAACTATGCAGGAAATGCCATCAGTTCCAAGAAACAATAGACCATATAACAGGAGGATATAAAATACTGGCAGGAATGGACTATACAGACAGATGCAATACAGTTGCAAAAATAATTCACCAACAATTGGCCATCAAATTCAACCTTATCAAACAACCTACACCATACTATAAATACTCACCTGAAACAATCTTGGAAAATGCAGATCATAAAATATACCGAGACAGAACAATTCATACCTAGAAGACAATATCCTGCAACCGACCAGACATAACGGTCATAGACAAAAAAGAAAAACACACATACCTCATCAACATAGCAATACTGAATGACAAAAATGTTATTGAAAAGGAAAAGAGAGACAAATATACACCATTGGCCATGGAAGAACTATGGCAACAGGAAAAGGTCACAATTATTCTGTTAGTCATGTCAGTCATTCGCATCACATCAAAAAATTATACGGAAAACCCTCGGAAACTGGGCCTATCAAAATACATCCACACCAACATCCAGAAAGCAGTCATACTTAAAACATGCTCAATTGTCCGGAAATTCCTGAATCTGTAAAAGGCAGCATGACTTGGCAAAGCTCATCATGCCCGTCTAGAAAAACCACCACGAGTGAGAAAGAGATGAAATAATAATACAACTAATTTGTGTGTGCTATTCTTTGCAGACACAAAATGGCCCAAGCCTGGACATGTAACCATGTCTAATCCATATTGGCGTGGAATTGTTTGTTTGTTGGATTAAAATATTTCGAACAGCAACCACTCCAACCTATTCTGTGTCACAGACAGGGCAGGGCAGAGGGGGGGCCCAGTGGGGCCAGTTGGCCCAGGGCCCACGATTTTGAGGGGGCATTCTGATGAGGAGGTCCCCCCTAGCTTACGCTCCTGCTTCCGTAGTGTAAGCGGCCCATCGAGAAGCGAGGAGCCCACCTTGCGGAAACAGCGCAGAAGCCGTCCGTTGTGAATACCACAGTCAGACTACAAGCTCCAGAGGGCCATGCCGCATGTGGGGCGGGGATATATGTGCCTTAGTTGCAATGGTTGGATGCAGCTGGAACAAACCCCAACACATCACAAAAAAAATCGACATTGGACTGATTGATAAGATGAATAGAATTGACACCGAATCATTTCTAAACATTCAGGACTTTAAAATACTGACTGATTTTCCCAACGATAAGGATAATCACACATTTCCAACTCATCTTTTTACAGTAACAGTGACAAACAGGGAGGAATATAAACGAGACCGGCTGTCTTGGAGCCATGTGAAGCAATCATTGTATTGTGCACCCTGTTTTTTTCATTTAACAAGGGGGATGTCTCTTCTAATGTCAGTGTATTAACCAATCATCCAGGATGGGGTATTGAGAAAGGCTAGAGAAAATTAAAGGATTGCATTCCAAGCCATGAAAATTCAAACTTACACAAGGAGAACTATATTGCACGGAAAGACACAAGAAGGGCAGCAAGGAGCGGCTCTTCGATTGACAATTATGGGGGGGGGCACACACTTCCCATCTGGCCTGGGCATATTACCAGCTCTGCACGGCCCTGGTCTCAGATCAAGTTCTTGGGATACGACGGTGCCCAAGGTAGCAATACAGAAGCTGTGGACAGAAGCCGTGGGGTGAGGGGTGGGGGCTGGATGAATGCAGCACAGGGATTACCAATTGGTCATTTCTGACTAAGGCTGCAAAGCTATGCAATTCCGATGGGGTGTAAGCCCCACTGAGCACAGTGGGGCCTGACTTCGAAGTAAACGTGCGTCGGATTGATCTGCATGGTCATATTTTCCAGCTGCCTGCCCTTCCTCAATTTCTAGCATCAGCAGGTGCAGCCGCCTTCCACCTCTCAGAGCGGACAGCTGGGGAAGTGGTGTTCTCCAAATGTCCCAGAGTTCCACACACCCCTCTCAATTAAATTAACACAACTACGTATAGATGTATAGCTACATCACCACCAATGAAGCAGAATATTTGCACTAAAACGTGCCAGGTTTGTGAAGCCTTCCTCAAGCGTCTAATTTAATTCATACCTCATTTAGCAGAAAAAGCTGCCAGATGGGATTCAGAGTCATAGTGCCTCACAGGATCATTACATTACTCACTCTGCTTAACTAAATATTTTTTCTGCACCTTTCATAGCTGTCTTTCACAGCGCCTGCCTTTCTCTTAGGAATTGTAAAGAACAGAGATAGGCAAAGGACGCCTGTACCTGTTTGAGTGTCAGGTATATTGTATGTGTGAGGAAAGCAGCACACATAAAACTTTCCTTAAATAGTCAACTATTTATTGTAACAAATCTCTGGGAAAACCCAAAACAGAAAAACTTGGTATTGGAACAAGAAGAAAAAAAGTCCAACTTAACTGAGAATTGTCCCAGGTAACTGGTCCACCTAAGACAAGGATTGTTCTGGTCCCTGTGCAGGCCCAACAAGATTAGTGAACCTATTTCCACCCCCTCCAGATCACTCATATTGCCTGTTCATAACCAGGCTTGCCTCTTAAAGAGACAGATGACAAGGCACACTGTCAAGCAGACTATCAAATCCCTCCATGCAATTAAGTATAAGGAGGCATCAAAGGATAGTGTGAACTATAAAGTAGGTTAGCAGCCACGTCCATCGTTACGGCGCCATCTTCTTCAGCTGAAGTATGCCAATGTGATTGCTTGGAAGTACTTTGCATTGTGAGTCAAAAGCTAGGGTACATCACATAAGACCTGGGCTGGGCTTTGGCTTAGTGAGGCAGTAAGCCCGTATTTCAGTTGTATCACCTCGGCCTGCACCTGGGGGCTCACATTATTGATTTTGTCTACATACTTTTTTAATATCCTGCTTTATCTTATACACAACTAAAAGTGGTTAACAAACAAAATAGTTAAAACGGTAAAACATCAAAGCACAAAATAAAAACCAAAAGCGTGCAATTAAAAAATATACAGCAGCAATAGAAAATACACTTCGTCAAAATATTTGGTCGATATTTCAACCCTCTCCCTAAGAATAATCAGAAGAATGGAAAAGTAATCAGAAAAATTATTAACTCTTATAGGAGAAGTGGCCACAGCAGCAAAATCAATTAGCCTCAAAGGTCCTAAAGATCTAGGCTTTTGCCTGACACCTGAAGGCACTCAGCCAGATAGGTCTACTGGGGGCATCATTACTGAAAAGGCCCTGCACTTAGGGGACACTGGGTGGACCTCAGTTGGCAGCGGCACACAGAGCAGGACCTCAGGTGTTGAACAGAGCACCTGAGGGGTGCATATAGGAGAAGGTGGTTCTTCAGGACCCAAGCCAATCAGGGCTTTAAAAGATACGAACTGTTGAACTGAGCTCCAAAAACAAAGAGGCAACAAGGTTGAATAGTACCTCAGGGAAAATAAATTCCTACCATTTATGTCACGGAGTAGGCTAGGCTACAACCCTTCTGACATTTAGTTTCTCTGTGCCAGTATTCTTATTTTACATGATTTTTTTAGGATGGAGGAGCGTTCTGTCACATGAGCATACTGAAATGGTACGATCACAATACAGGTTCACTGCCTCAGTGAGAATTAGGTTATTTATGGGTCCTCTGTGCAGTTTACGGATCTCCTGTCACTTTTCATTCACAAATTACAGAGCTGTCTTTTGTTCTAGGAAGCAGGTGCCAATAGTAGGATAAAGAGACAGATAATCTCCCTCCCCCCCCCACAAACACAATTTAGTACCTAACTGAAGCGCTTCTGATGATTCAGTGCTGAATTCAGATAGATATGACAAGTTTTGGTGAAACGTTTATGAGTGTAGCACTAGGGAATCTTCCAGTTGGTATCTGGCCCTCCAACTGATTTGAGTTTTTCACTTGGTAAACCTTTTGCCTTCCATGTATGTATGTATGTATGTATGTGTGTATTATATTTCTATACCGTGCCATAGCCGAAGCTCTTGGAAGGAAGATTCCAACTTCTTGGTATGTGGATTTTGTCCATCCCATTTCTCTGGCTGCCCAGAGAGGGCTGCCGAGAACGGGTTCGGGCCCCGGTGAAAAAATAATTTCAGGGCCCCCAGCAAGGTTGGACCGGCTAAAAATCTTTACACGGGGTTTGTACTGATGTGCCCACCAACCCAAGGAAAGGCAGGAAAAGGCATCATCAACCAGGGAACTGTGAGAAGAACTGGAGCGAGGGGCCACATGGATGGCCGTCCGGGTGCTGTCAGAATTGCAGCTCAAGCGATGACCAATTCAGCCCCCCTCCCGCTGCCGCTCCAGCGATTTACAGGCGTGATGCTGGGGTGGCCGTAGGCCCCAGCCCAAGCAGCCAAAGGCAGCCACTCCGCTCAACTGACCCCACAGCTTCATGAAGCCAACGGGAGCGGAGGTGAGCCTCCCTCCCAATCAGCGGCCAGAGGCGCGACGGGTGAGCAAACAGGTGGGTGGGCGGACAGCTGGAGTTCGCTTGATCCGGAGGCCTTGCAGCGGTGGGCACAAACCAGGGAGTGCCCACCTCAGTTATTAAAGTAGATGAAGGCGTTGCTGGATTTGTTTTTAGGACACGGAAATGCTTACACACTTGGCAAAGATATTTTAGTGAGTACTACTATAGAATAATACGCCTTCTCTCCCTTGCATCTAAGTTTGGGCAGCGGAATTAACTCTTTATCCATCCCGTATGGCCCGATGGCTTGTGAAGACCAACCGTCCCTATTTCATGTCCCTCCCTCTGATTCCCACAGACATAGAAACTAGCTGCTTATCCCACAACTCATATCCATCCCACAGCCACTGGTTTGAATCCCTGGTTCTTGTTTGCCTCCATAAAGGCTCAGGTTGTCAGAGCTCTCTTCTTTGCCTGCTGCTCCAGAGCAGGGGAGCCACAAACAGCAAGATAGATTTAGGGATGTCTTTTTTCCACCATCTGTTATGGGAGAAGTGCTGCAAAATGCTGCCCTAGGCAGTCACTTATTCAGGCTGCCAAGAAGTAAAGGCCGTCCTGGACCTGACATGATATCCTCCAATATTCCGCAGAGGGCAACAGGGACACCCCATCCTTACATTAAGGACCATTGCCTGACGTGCCCCATCACCCAATAAAGTGTTGAAGGCCCTTCCCAGGCGCTGCATGCTGGGTTAGTAAATTGAGCAGGCGTTTAAAGCAGCAGGGTGTTTAAAGTATCTCAAACAAGTGTAAGCATATTTACTGTCACAATGGACCTGATTATACGTATGAGCCACACACTCCGCAAGGGCGTGGAGAAGAAGCGTTGCTCTGCCATAGAATCCCAGCACAGAGTCAATGTGGGTCTGGTCACGTTATTTGAAAACTAACAGGCTGCTTGTTCTTTTGGTGGGAGATGCACTAGAAAAAGACGTGTGTGTGTGTGTGTGTGTGTGTGTGTGTGTGTGTGTGTGTGTAAACTAACCTCACTGGCTGTGGCACGTGAAGGCTTGGCGATAGGCACTTTGCTATACTGCCTTGATATTACTGAAGTGAAGATGTTCCCCGCCACTCAAAAATGTTTGGAGTCTTGAAAGAAGGGACAGTAACTTCAGGAAGAGCATCTCTAATGCACTGGCAGGACTTCTGCCCAGAGCAACAGCCTGAGCTTGAACATGGAGGAAGAAGGGCCACTCAGATCCCTCAGCCCAGCAGCACCGGAGGCAGATATCAGGACCTCACCCCGAGCAGTAGCCTCAGCTCCAACATGATGGAGCCAGCCCGATCCATCCTCCAGCAGTGCTGGAGGACAGCGGAGCCCCCGGTCTCATAAGCAGATCTGAGACTGAGGGCCCTGAGACCTCAGGAGTCCATACTCACAGAGATTCAGGAGTGCTAAAACAAGGAATCAGCAAGTTCATGTCACGCTAAGCCACCCTAAGAACCAGCCATAGTGAGTGGGTGGTTTGTTTGTTACTCCTGACAGACAATCACCTGCTTCATGCTTGACAGGGCTTGTTTCTCTGTCGGTGCCTCTCAGTCCTCCCAGCCACTGCTAGCATGTATCCCAGGAGCCTTTGTGTCAGAAATCCTAGTTCCCTCATTCCCTACATCAGCATCCTGTCTGCAATTGGTCTGCTGGGGTTGCCAGCTCCCAAAGGGAATTCCTCCCTCTGCATCAGATCACTAAAGCCCTTATGAATATGGTAACATGTTCAAAACATCTTTTACCACCTGTCTGCTTTTGAGCCCAACATAGTATTTTCCTCCTCTTGTTAATGTTCTTCTCCGTTTCTGCCTTCGCTTCACTGCTTCCCAAGCAAGGCTCCCTGTCCCACCCCCTACATCAGATTGCAAAAAGGAAATAATTTTCAAAGCCCTTCTCAATGCAGGAACACATTCTCAATTTTTGCAGGGGAGGTCTTGCGGAAGTGCACAAGACCCCTGTCCATTATTTAGTCAAACATACAGATATCCCTCTCTTGTCAATGTCCTTGTCAATTCCATTTTCCCTTTCAGTGCTTCATTTGGTAGCGAACATCTTTTTTTAAAAAAAGAATCTGCTTCATGTTATATTGAAGTAATAACAGCCCCCACCATCGCCATCTCTCCTGCAGTCATCAGCCACTTTCATAGAATCATAAAATAGTAGAATTGGAAGGGGCCTATAAGGCCATCAAGTCCAACCTCCTACTCAATGCAGGAATCCACCTTAAAGCATACCTGACAGATGGCTGTCCAGCTGCCTCTTTAATACCTCTAGTGCGGGAGAGCCTACGACCTCCTGAGGTAATTGGTTCCATTGTCGTATTGCTCTAACAGTCAGGACGTTTTTTCTGATGTCCAGCTGAAAACTGGCTTCCTGTACCTGGAGCCCATTATTCCATGTCCTGCACTCTGGGATGATCAAGAAGAGATCCTGGCCTTCCTCTGTGTGACAACCTTTCAAGTATTTGAAAAGTGCTATCATGTCTCCCCTCAATCTTCTCTTCTCCAAGCTAAACATGCCCAGTTCTTTCAGTCTCTCCGCATAGGGCTTTGTTTCCAGACCCCTGATCATCCCCTTTGCTCTCCTCTGAACACGCTCCAGCTTGTCTGTATCCTTCTTGAAGTGTGGTGCCCAGAACTGGACACAATACTTTAAGATGAGGCCTAACCGGTGCCGAATAGAGGGGAACCAGTACCTTCACGATCTGGAACCTATACTTCTATTATTGCTGCCCAAAATAGCATTTGCTTTTTTTTGCAGCCACATCACACTGTTGGCTCATATTCAGCTTGTGATCTACAACAACTCCAAGGTCTTTCTCGCTTGTAGTACTGCTGAGCCAAGTATCCCCCATCTTGTAACTGTGCATTTGGTTTCTTTTTTCTAGGTGTAGAATGGCATTGATCCCTATTAAATTTCATTCTGTTGTTTTCAGCCCACTCCACCTATCAAGATCACTTTTGTTTCTGTCTTCCAGGGTATTAGCTATCCCACCCAATTTTGTGTCATCTGCAAATTTGATAAGCATTCCCTGCACCTCCTTGTCCAAATCATTAATAAAAATGTTGAAGAGCACTGGGCCCAGGACTGAGCCCTGCAGGACCCCACTCGTTACCTCCCCCCAGTACCATTGAGAAGGTACCATTGATAAGCACTCTTTGAGTCCGATTCTGTAGCCAACTGTGGATCCACCTAATAGTTGTTCCATCTAGCCCACTTTTAGCTAGTTTGTTAATCAGAATGTCATGGGGCACTTAGTCAAAAGCTTTGCTGATGTCAAGATATATTATGTCCACAGCATTCCCTCAGTCCACAAGGGAGGTTACCCGATCAAAAAATGAGATCAGGTTGGTCTGACAGGATTTGTTCTTGACAAATCCATGCTGGCTTCTAGTAATCAATGCATTGTTTATAAGGTGCTTACAGATCGACTTCTTTATAACCTGCTCCAAAATTTTTCCTGGGATGGTTGTCAGACTGACTGGTCTGTAGTTCCCAGGTTCCTCCTTTTTGCCCTTTGTGAAGATAGGGACAACATTAGCCCTCCTCCAGTTGTCCGGCACTTCACCCATCTTCCATGATTTCACAAAGGTAAAAGACAGTGGTTCTGAGAGTTCTTCTGCCAGCTCCTTTATTACTCTAGGATGTAGTTCATCAACCCTGGAGATTTGAACTAGTTCAAAGAAATTAGGTGTTCCTTGACCATTTGCTTATCAATCTCAAACTGCAATCCTGCCTCTTCAGCTTGTACTTCACTTTTGTCAGGGGGGTCATAGACCCGCTTTTGGGAGACGACTGAGCCAAAGTAGGAATTGAGCACTTCAGCCTTTTCTTTGTCATTTGTTATCAATTTGCCATCCTCATTAAGCAGCTGAACCACCATTTCGTTCCTCTGTCTTTTACTATTCACATATCTGAAGAAAGCCTTTTTATTGCTTTTAGCATCCCTCGCTAGTCTCACCTCATTCTCAGCTTTAGCCTTCCTGATGCCATTCCTGCACTTCTGTGCTAACTGTCTGTACTCTTCTTTTGTAGCCTGGGCTTCCTTCCACTTCCTATATGTATCCTTTTTTGTTTTCAGGTCATCTCTAAGCTTTTTGTGGAGCCACATTGATTTCTTCTGTTGTCTTCTATCTTTTTTCCTTGTTGGAATTGTTTGTAATTGTGCCTTTTAAATTTCCTTTAAAAAAAAAACTCCCACCCATCTTGGACTCTTTTTCTCTTTGGGGTCTCTTGCCATGGGCCCTTACTTATCATAGTTCTGAGTTTATTAAAATCGGCTTTCCTGAAATCCAGAGTACATGTTTCGCTACATTCAGCTTTTGCTTCCTTTAAAATCAAGAACTCAAGTATGACGTGGTCACTTTCCCCCAGAGTTCCTGAACTGCCACTTTATCCACTAAGTCATCCCTATTGGTCAGTATCAAGTCAAGGATAGCTGTTCCTCTAGTTCCTTCCTCTACTTTCTGTAGGAGAAAGTTATCAGCCACACATGTCAGGAATTTCTTGGAGGGGCCACTTTTGGCAGAATTTCTCTCCCAACAGATATTGGGGTAATTGAAGTTCCTCATTACTACTACATTGGATTTCCTTGAAACATTGGCAATTTGCATTTCAAAAGTTTCATCCTCATCTTCTCCTTGATTGGGTGGTTGGTAGTAGACTCCGACTATCATGTTGCTTTTATTCCTTGCCCCATTTATTTTAATCCAGATGCTCTCAATGGAGCTCCCGGGCTCATCCTCCTGAATTTCTGTGCAGGGATAAGTATTCTTAACATATAGTGTGACTCCGCCTCCCTTTCTATTTCTTCTGTTCAAATTTTATCCTTCAATTGCTATATTCCAGTCATGGGAGTCATCCCACCAAGTTTCAGTTATACCTATCAAGTCGTATTTGCCTTCGTGTATTAAGGGTTCAAATTCGTTCTGTTTGTTTCCGATACTCTGGGCATTAGTATATAGACATTGAAGACCATGTGCTTTATAGTCTGGCCTTTTTCATACATTGTTGTGAACTCTATTTTGGGACGCTATTGGAGCTGTTCTCTCTGTTATGGTGCATAAGACTCCATCCATTGTTGCCTCAAAGTTTACGTCTCCTTCCCCCATAAGATTCAGTTTAAAACCCTCCTGATGAAGTTCTTCATGCTGTGTCCAAATACATTCTTCCCAGCCCTTGTGAGGTGCAATCCATCCCTTGCCAACAGTCCATCTTCCAAGTAATGTATCCGTGGTCCCAGAATCCAAATCTCTCCCATCGGCACCACCTTTGTAGCCAGTCGTTCACCTGGAGTATTTTTCTTTCCCTTTCTAATCCTCTTCCAAGAACTGGGAGGATGGAGGAGAAAACTATCTGGGCCCCAAAGTACTTGAGTTGAGTTTGCTTCCCAGAGCTTCAAAGTCTGATGTGATTTCTTCGTAGCTCTGCTTGGCAGTATCATCACAAAAAGCTACACTGAGAACAAGCCACCCTAAGCAACCCTATTACAAGCCATGGGTTCTCAGGGTGTCTTCTTTTCGAAAAACAACCTACAACTGAAAAACGGTTCCAGGTTCGGACATCACATTAAGCCACCCTACAACCACCCACGATAACAACCCACCATGGCTCAGTTTGACATGCAAACCAGGTCAGTATTTCTTAATCTTGCAATGATTGAGCTAAGCAACACAACTCCTCCAAACTAGTGAAACTCTACCTTGCTGCACTTGTTCAATATTTGATGCCTTCTTCTGTCATCCTAACCAGAGAAGTGCTGATGGTTTTATTCTGAGAGACAGCACAGACAGGTAGAGGGCAAGGGCCTATTAAAAAGGCAAGGAGAATAGAGGGATGGAGGAAAGAGCAAAGAAAGAGAAAGGTATGAATTAGTGATGGGCCATCCCAAGAGAGGGTACTAGTTGGGTAGGTAAGGGAAAGCCATGAGGAGCAACTAGCCATGCGTGAGGATGTGATGTGATGTGACAGATACAAATGTGTACTACACTCTCTGGACATGTGGGGGAATTAGGAGAGCATGGATTCTTGCAGGAGGTGCTGTTTTACCTGGGAACTGAATCTCAGCTGCTGGTATATATAGCCTCAACTTTTTTTTTATCTCTTAAATTTTAGAATTTTGAGAGTGGGATCTGTGTGTGATAAAGATGGGCTAAGGTAGGATATATCAGCACAGCCCTCCCCTCCAGATGTTTGGGACTACAACTCCCAGTATTCCTGACCATTGGCCATGCTTGTTGGGGCTGATGGAAGTCCACATCCAATACATCTGGAGGGTATCAGATTGGGGAAAGCTGTCTGTGCAGTAGGGAAATTGAACCCTATTCAGTCATCCTAGCATGGCGCCAACTTACCAGATGTTCTAGTAGCAGAGGCATACGTAGGGTTTGTCACAAAAATGTTGCTGGAAACCATGCTATGTCATCACTTAGCAACATTCCCAACACCATTCTTAAAAAGACATCTAACATGACCAGCTGCTTAGCACAATGGTTTGCTAGAGTGATCAGATACAAAAAAAGGCAGGGCTGCTGCAGCTTTAACTGTTGTGATGAAGAGGGAATCTCACCAGGTGCTGCGTGCATACAAATGACACCTGCTGAAATTCCCTCTTCATCACAACTGTTAAAGAGAAAGAAGCCCTGTCCGCCTTTTCATATGGTCACCCCAGCGTTTGCCCTTGTTTAAAATAAATAAAAGAAAAAACATGGCAACTATTCAACCACCTCGTCAAATAGGGAGCAACACACACACTCTCACTCACTCACACACCCCATCCTTGAAAGTGTTGTGACTTTCATGGGAAGCCCCCGGAAGTTGCAGAAATTCTCCATCCACCATCTCTGAAGGACAAGTTGAGAGCAGCCAAAGCTCTTGCTTCCCACTTCAAATGGTTTGCACATAATGGTAAGCCACCATGGGTAAATTTCCTCACAGGGCTTACCATTTTGCATTTTGAAAATTTGAGCCACTGCATCTGCACACTACAGCTTGTTACGTCAGAATCCGGTGAGAGTGAGTTGTTGGGGTAGTTAACAAGCCATCCAGAACCCATTTTAGGGTCGCAGTTGACCTGTTAACCAACTCAACAACCCACCCTCACCAGGTCCAGATGTAATGACAAGCTGCAGTGAACGCCCCACCACAGCTTGAAATTTCAAAATGGCAGCCAGCACCACAACAAGAAGCCCTGCTGGGAAATTCACCTGTGGTGGCTTCTCGTTACATGCGAACCTGCTCAAAGGCTAATTAATCCAGGAAGTCTTCAATTGTGCCATGTGGAAAAGGGAGGAGGGAAGAGGTGACATGAGGTTGAAGCATGTGATACAAGACTCATCTGTATCTATGTCCAAACAAGGCCACTATAGCCCCTCTTAAAAATGAGCTGCTAACCAGGCCCCTAACTAGAGATGTCCCATATGTCCAATGGCGATGCCAGACTCAAGAACGCAAGTCGTCATATCCTGTGCCATAAGATTATTTTGTGAGCCAAAATCTATAGCCATCAAAGAAAATTAGGATTTTCTTTAAAACACATTCTAAAAACAGAGATTATGGGTTAGCTTCTTCCTCTTACAGTCTGTAGATAGCAACTCCTTTAAGATTAAAAAAAAACCATTTGCCATTTTGGGGGAAGGGGAGAATTCCACACACAGTGAAATAGTAGGCACTTGTGTCCAATCTTTCATTCAGATATCTTCAAACACTTTTACAAACTTTTAAATTAAGGTTCACATGTCCCTTGGGCAAGAGGTATTATTAGCTGCTATTAACAGATGGAACAGGAAACTAAAAAGGGAAAGGGAAAAGGGGGGGGGAGAGTCAGGAAATTGACTGAATGAATGGAAACTTTTCAGCATGAGGAAAGAAGGGGGGGACATAACTGGAGACAGGAGACCCATCTGTCTGCTGATCATCTGGAGAAGGGGAACAGGATAGCAAAAGGATCGGACATTGCATACCTCCAGCGTGAAGTCCAACTGTTTAAAATGAACCTGGAATAAAATATCTCTATTTAATGTGTTCTGATGGCACATCCTCTGTCTGGGTCTAAACAACTGTGCAATACTGTTCTCTATCCAGAAAAAAAGGCTCTGTATAGCTCAGACAGGACAAGAACAATTCAGTTGCGTAGCCTAACAAGCGAGTTGAAATATCTAAGGAGACATCTTCTTTGGCCAATATTTGAAGCATGCAGACTCCTGAGTTAAACAGAGCATTTTGCCAGGAAAAATGGCAGCTATTCGTTCTGCTGTCTGAAATGCAACGTTGCAAATGCAATGCTTTTGAGGCATTTTGGGAAGACAGTGGGCGGTTATGGCCCATCTTCTGTCTGAAGGCCTTCCACCCCCACCCCACTGGAGATGCCTGACCCACCTCCTAGATTGCCAGACATCTGTATTTGGGAGAGATGTTTGAATGCAGTGTAATTGAGTAAAATCCAAGACATCAGCTGGCTCAACTAGTCAGCTGATTTCAAGATTTTATGTGAGATTTCCACTGCCCTGCTCAGGCCTACGCGGGTGCAGGCCTATGCAAATGCTACACCCAATAGTGGGCATCTAGCCATCTCAAGCAAAGGGCAGGTGGACAGGGTAGGAAGGTACAATCTCATTCCCACATCACGCATGGGGGGGGGGGATCATTAAAATGGAGCCAGTGGCCTAGTTTTTGAGTGCTACACTTGTGAAACACACATGATCGGTCATAAGCCCAGAAACTTAAGATCTCTTCAACACACTGGCCTTTGAGCTTAAGGTTGAAATTCCTTGTTCTCTTACCTAGCATTCTTTGGTACTATTAAAATGTCTGTTAGGTATTACAAGTGCCTGCAGAGTTAAATACTGCCATCAGCAGAGTACAACTGCCGCCAATCTTTCCCCCTCCTGTTTTGAATTTGATACATTCTAAAATAAAGGATTATACCAAGGCTCTGCCAAATAGTCATTACTTTCCATTGACCAGGTTGAAACCAGCAGTTTTGGTGGCCTAGAAGTTCTCCTGAAAAATATTTACATTGTGCATGCGGTCACCCTTGTTAAAGTCCTGTTCGGTGCCACTGTTTCGTATGACTGCTGCTGCTGCTGCTACATCTTCCTGTAAAGATATGTGGGACAAGTACAATTACTTCGCCCCCTGGACTTGTTCACGGACTCCAAGAACCCAAATGCAGGCAGCTCGCTGCCATGAGGTATAAGACTTTATTAGACTTAAGGGTGGATAGAAATACTTAAGAGCAACTAAAATCTCAGTGATAGCATGCATACATAAAAACCCAGTAAATAAAACAAGAAAATTCTAACTATAAAACTTACGCCTACACAGAGCCTGGCTCTTGCCCTTCACCACACGTTGTTACCCGTCCATGTCCAGAGCCCCTTCCTCTTCAGAGGCCCCAATTTTATTCCTTTCTCTTTGGACTCTCCTTTCCTCCCCTGGAGTCAGCTGGGTTATCCCCTTTCACACCTCCAACTCTTCAGGCCGAGATTTTACCACCTTGAACAGATAAGACTCCCCTCCCTGGCGCCGCTTGGCCTTCGCTGTCCGCCTCCCTCCTCCCTCCAGGTGTTCCAGCCAAGGCTAGTTGTCATTTAAAATTCATGCTTACCAATTGAACTAAAACCTTTGACTACCTTACCCATTTCAACCCCCACCCAGCGCAGTCTATCTGCTCTCCTTTGCAGTCATATGGGGTGATCCTACACATTCCAGTGGCTCAGACCATGCCCAGGCACACCCTAATATATTTGGGGGGACTCCGCTTTCCCACCCCCACCGCTCCCATAGGTGCTTAGAAATAATAAAGCAGCAGGCGTGCGCAGCGCCTCCTGCTCCCATCCCCACCGGCCCATTGGCTGACTTTCCTTAGCAGGCCAGAGACGTCCACGCTGTACCACCAGAGCAATGCTTCATTAAGGCCTGGAGTTCCCAGCTGCTAAGGAAGTCAGTCAGCCGGCCGGCAGGGTTGGGAGTGCAAGGCTCATTTCCTGGGCCTCCAGAAACAGGCCCCTCTGCCCCCTCTCGTGATCCTCTCCCTCCCGCATCCAAGAAAGGTGCAGCCATTCAAAGCGGCCGCTATGCCTTGTCTCGCCTCCCGACCCTGCCTGCCCTCTGCCAGGCAACTTACTTTCCCACTGCAAGCCTGTCCAGGTCCTGGAGTCGCGCGCTGCACAGGCACACAGTGGAAAAGTAAGTTGCCTGGCAGCGACAGGCAAGGTTGCGAGGTGAGACAACGCATGGCGCCCACTTTGAGTGGCTGCATCTTTCTTGGGCGTGTGAGGAAGGGGGCAGAGGAGGTCAAGGGGGGAAGGGATTGTGGGAGGAGGCCGTTTCAGGCAGCCCTGGATGGAAAATGCTCTTTCCCACCCACCCGCCGACCCTCACGCTTTCCCTTCCTCTGAATATTCAATAAATAATTACCAATAATAATAATAATAATAGTTAATAAAATTCTCTGGGTGCACACCCTAATGAAATGTGCTACACACGCCTATGAGAATAAAGTCACCTGGACTGGTTGCCTGGGGAATCCTGGGACAATCAAGAAGGTGAGGGCAAACAGCAGCTATTCTGCACAAGGCTTCCTGGACAAACACTTTCGTTCTTTTCACAATGATATATGAAAGATAGTCCAAAGGGAGGAGCAGTTTTCAACACGGATGACAGTGTTCTCAAAAATGGCCTCTCCTATTGACTCAGTCCTTATAATAACATCGCCATGAAGAAATGGCGACGCTACGAAATGCAGGATTTAATATAGTTTTCATGCAGGAAATCCTTGCCAGAAGTAATCCCCAGAAGGCTATTCAATGAGATCACCATTCTTTCGATTAACCGATGCAGCATGCCTGAACATCCCATTCTGCTTCCTCGATGTTCTTGACCACTGTCCTGCCCCTTAGAAAGCAGTCTCATAGGCACTGGCTGGCACAGGGGACAGAAGTTACAGATCAGTGCAGAAACTCTTGAGAAGCTCTCTGCCATGTTAGTGCAAATTCTTCCCATGTGCAAAAGCACAGAAGCACTTGTCACATGTTGCCCTTGGGGTGGCCAGACGTGGAGGATCAAGCTTACCTATCCTCTCCCAAAGGCACAAGAAAAGTAGTAATCAAACATGCATACATTTTATGTCATATGCTGTCCAATTAAAATCAGCCTAGAACATGGCTAACGTTTTTAAAAAAATCCTTGAGTTTATTAAGGTACAAACTTTACTTTGAACGCTTTTGCATAACTTGGCATGAGGCTATCAGCTGGCTATGTGCTCTGCACATTCCATCTGTCCACAAATGAAAATCCTCTGATGCTGCATCCTTTTCTAATTCCGCCACTGCTTGACCAGTTCATTTCTCTCAAAGCACTGGTCATTTCCTGCCTCTTTCAGACATGGGGCTGTATAGGAAAGTTTCTTTGTAACAATTCACTTTTCCAAGAGAATGCAATTAAGGGGAAAAAATGATGGGAACATGACAAGAGGAAGAAGGATACAGGAAAAACCTGGAGTAAGAAAAGATCTGGGTACAAGTTTGGAAATCTATTGCAAAGTCTAACCCCAAAGAGGGAAATTGCTCTAAGAAATAGCAACTCTATCCAGGAAGCTTCATTTTTGCTACGCAGTTTGAAACTAGCACTTTAGTAACTTTCCCACGCCTGATAAAGTGATAGGTTCCTTAAACCAGATGTTTTAAAGAGGTGCTAGCTTTTTGCAGTTCTAGACACACATGGCATGTGGTACAAAATCTGCCAACTGCATCCCTAAATATAACCGCTTTACTTTTTATTAAAGTTTCTGTACATGGTTCTCCAATCACTCCATCTTTATTTGTCTAACTAAAAAGGCCATGGCAAACTGCGCAAAAAAAAAAGTCTTACGTATGCAGCATAAATTAAAATTCAGGGAATTTTAGCATACAGGAGACAGTCAGCCTAATAAGTCTTGATAACAATTCAACATAATACTGATTATGGAATTAAATATATGGAACATTTCAAGACTGACAACTGCAATATCTCAAAATAACTAAGGCCATAGTTTTTCATGAACATTTCAACAACATCAAAATAATCTCCCCCTTCAATTGTCCCCCCTCCCACTGATGAACATTCCACTAATTCATTTAAACTGCCCATTCTTGCTCTTATTTTAAATGACTTCACTTGTTCTCAGTGACACCAACACAGAGCCAAATCTGCGAGCCCACCATCACCAGACAGTTTACGTTAGCCCTTCCCAACTTGGTGCCCTTCAGATGTGTTGGATTACAACCCTCATTGTCCCCAGACAGCATGGCCATTGTGGGGATGATGGGAGTTGTAGCCCATGTGTTTGCAGGGTATCAGAAAATTATACATCTCCAAGTGGGGGCCTACAGCAAAATACCCCTGTGTTTCCCCAGCAGCCAGGCTGAGGAAGGCTGGTTCGTATCATGCATATATATCGGTGAGTCAGAATGTCCTCATAAAATTCACAGCGACATCATCAGGCATTCATTTATACAGTCAACAAACCTCTCGCTCTCAACTAGGAGACATCAACAGGTTCAGAGAGCCAGAGTCGTTAAAACATCAGGAACAGCATCTGTGGCCAATGAGATTGTCATGCAAACATGCCCGAGTCTCTTTGGAATTTGATCACCAGGAGTTGTTTATTTCCTCTGTATACTTTGTTGTTGACGCAAGGCTAATATTGCCTTTCCATTAGAAGTTAATATATTGGGTGAATGGCTGGAGCTAGGCAGATACATGGACAGGCTGAGAAAGAAGGGACCTAGCCCTGCCCCCAGATTTGCCTTATTCACCACCAATTATTGCTTCTCCGTTTGGCCCTTTCACTTGTCGCTTTTTGTTCCCGACAAGGAGGACACGTTATGCAGGATTTGGAAACTCCCAAATCTTTCATTTCTCATTTATTCCTGTTCTTTCCCCTTGCTTTCTTTCGGAAGCATCCTCAGAACCTGAGTCCAGAGTTGACAAAAACTCTAAAGCTGAAGTGGGCAGACTTTGGGTTCATGGAATCTACTCCTCCCCACCAACCAGAACGTCATGCAAAATACATACAACTTGGAATTAAATAATTCTGAGCCCAGGAATTTCTTTTGAGCAGCAGAACAGAATGGAGTTCACAGTCCTTCCGCACAAAAATCCACTCTGGGTTACACCCAAGCCTTCTTCATTTCAACAGTACAATTTAGGGAAGGTGGGAGCCATTTTGACACTGTTGTTATTGAAAATTTGGGAGTCAGAAATCCTTATCAATCTACTGCAAAACACTCAAGAGATCTACCAGTAAATCCAGACCCACTTTCTGCCCAGCCTTGCTCTAAAGCAGGGGTGGGCAACTTGCAGGCCAAAATATCTGGAGTGGCAAAACTCCCATCATCCCAAGCCAGCATGGTCAATGGTGAGGGCTGATAGCAATTGTAGGTTTCATGTGGCCAGAACACAAATGGGAAGGAACTATACCTATTAGGACACAATGATGCCCAATATATTGATCGTAATATAGTAAAGATATAATAGCAAAGTGGATTTGCCACATGTGAATGGAGGAGGAGGGGCAACTGGGCAATAGTTGACTAATACCATTGGGTTCAGGAGTGGTCTCACTACTGCATCTTTAAGGACGGCAGGGACCACCCCTTCCCGTAAATAAGCATTCACCACATCCTGGACCCACCCAGACAAACCCGCTCAGTTACCTTTTATTAGCCAGGAGGGGCAAGGCTCAAGAGGGTACGTGGTCGATCGCATGGCTGCAAGGACCTCGTCAACATCATCAGGCCACAGCATCTGAAACTGATCCCACGAAATCGGGCAGGTGGTGGTATCTGATACCTGCCTGGAACTGCGCTAACAGCAGCATCAAGTTTGCTGCGGAGACAAGTGATTTTGTCCTCAAAGTAAGATGCCAAAAGGACACAGTGGGTCCTTGAGAGAACCAGGGCTCCATTCACTGGCTCAATTTGGACAACACAATAAACAACTGGGATGGGGGAAACAATCGTCAGTTGTACTGACTATCGTGTCATCCGAATGCTGCCATAGTCAACTCAGCGCTGATCCTAATCCACACCACAGTTGATTATTTATTACCATGTTGTGTGGGGAGTGCCCCCTAGATGAACACCATTGACTATCGTGTTGTCCGAATTCAGCCACTGTGGAGAGTGTTAACAATCCCTGGACCACCTGAGAGAGCACTCTCTGCTGGACTGCTACTTGAGAACACGATGGAGGCAGCAAAGTAAGCCTTCTTCACGGCTGCACAATAGGCACGATTATGTGCTCTAGAGCACACTTGGTCATCTTCGGTTCGAGTCTCACGCCATTTGCACTCTAGCCGCTGTCCAGCCTGTTTCATTGTCCACACCTCCCCAGTATACCAGGGAGCAGAGCATTCTCCAAAGCGCCGGAGAAGCTCTCTCCAATGGAAAGTCCCCAAGAGCATTCAGAAATCCGATCAGATTGCATCAGTCTCCTGGGGTGGACCATCCAAATGGGTCCTCCACCTCTGCAGGAGGGAAGTAACGCTGAGACTTCAAATCTCACCAGAAAGTGATCTGACCATGACAGTGGGGCTACTTGGACACCCACCCACCCCAATTATCAGATTACTCGACTCACCAGTTGGAGCAAAAACCAAATCAAGGGTATGCTCTGCTCCATGTGTTGGGCTGATGACAAACTGAGACAGCCCCATGGTTGTCTTGGGGGCTATGAAGTCCCAAGCCAGAGCTCCAGAGACAGCCTCAGCATGACAGTTGAAGTCACCCAGAACAGAGAGAGACTTACTTCTGAGTAAACACCTATAGAACTGACTTTTAAGAGTGTGGTCACTCAGAAGCTTTTTTTTAAAGTCTAAAAGAGCAAACTGGAAAGAAGTGTTCTGCAACCCTAGGCTTACCTCTAAGGTCTTACTTCAATGGGGTTTACTCAAAGGTAAGCCTGCATCAGATTTTCGTATGACTTGGATGTAAATGCAGTTGAAACCAATGGGATTTACTCTTAAGTAAGGGGACAGCAGAGCTCTATGTTATGAACTGGAGATGCACAGCTTCACATGATCAAAGGAAAGGAAAACCGATCCTTCACAAATGCAAACAGGTGGAAGTTCGCACTGTGTGGACTCTCAGGAAAAGGGTTTGGGGGGAATTTTAAAATCCTTAAAAATCAAGGGATACACCAAACTGATTCAAACTTGGCCTGCTGAAAGCTCTACTTAAGAACTCTCAAGGTTCCAAGTGTCATCTCTTTATCTTTACAAATGAGGGAGCTGCAGGCAAGGAGGGTGGAGTTGGAGCAGTAAAAAGTCCATTCATTCGAACGTTTGAGAGAGTGCTGCAGGAGAACCGCCCCACCCTCCCCTTTCGTCAGCAAGCACACGCCCCCCCCCAACAAAGGAAAAAGTGAGGGGACAACACTACAGGGAGGCTTAAGGACGCATTAAAGTTGCTTGGGGGAAATAATCCAGACTTTCCCCGCACCAAAATAATATGCACAACAGAGGAAAAGAGGCAAAATGGGTGCAGGACAGGGCCGATGTCATGTGACTCTCACGCTGCAAAATCCTAACCCAGGCATGGCGAGAGTGGGTTGATGTGATGGAGCTCAGAGAGAGAGAGAGAGAGAGAGAGAAAGAGAGAGAGAGAGAGCTGTGTTTGGAGCTCTGCAAGCTAACAACACAGTAGGAGATTGGCTGCCTCTCCAGAGACGTGAAGCAGCGGAGTTTGCATTCCTAGTGTTTCAGTGGTCTGCCTCCACCTATGCTCAGCTTGTGTATGTGTAAATAAACCCCAGTATTACAAAATACCATAAACTTCCAATGATCTCCTTCCAAGGGAAACCAAATCCGGATAAGTACTGCAACCCCGGAACTTCTCACCACTCAGAGAAGTGGGGCAAGGGGGCACAACCTGTGTAAGTTTCACACTCTGCTCCCAGCTTTATTTCCTGTTGGGATGAAACCACAGTGGGTCCCTCAAGAACTGTCTCTCAAGCCCCAAACATAAATCAGGAATTATAATTGCGATCCCGCCACCTTGCAAGGCCATTGGAGTGCTGCAGAAGTGCTCTACGTGCTTACGTGCACATTATGATGTGTGGCAGCGTTTACCCCAGTGGGCTGTCTGCCACCTGTCATCCCATGATGCTCAAAGCAGGTGGAGGGAAGGGGAGGTTGAACTGCAGCAGCCTTTCACTTGCTTCTTGGTCGCACTGCCGCTGAAAGTTTCACTTCACTTTTAGCAAGGCTCACGCCATCACCCATTTTTTACATTCTGCTTTTTATTTATTTGCCAAAGTACGGTAGGTTAAGTGTTTAATTTTAGTTAGCTTTCATTGTTGTTGTTGTTGTTGTTTTTTGCGCAAATCATTTTGATCGGTAGTTCGTGGAAAGGGGCCAAAGAAATTTTATAAAACAAAGACAGGCAAGCAGTTATCATCATGAGGCAGAACTGCAGAGGCTCTCTGGGACAACAAGCAGTGGGCAGAATGCGTGCACAAAGGAGAAAGTGGAAGCATGGATGGCTCCCAGCACCGGACAAATACCTTGAGGCTGCAATCCTATGGTTCCAGGGAGGATGACCCAGGGTCCATAGGAAACTTGGGATCTCCCCCTCTAAGGGCTGAGGGGGAGCAACCATGGCCCCTCCGCTGTCTGCAGCTGTCACATCTCCATCATCTTCGTCATCACCTGGAGGAGGGGGGAAAGGTGGCATGCTGGGGACATGGCAATGGGTACACTGTTAGAACCCCCCTGGCCCCCAATCCCACCTCCAACTGGCCTAACTACCTGCAACGCTCTTGGTGTTGCCCGCAATCACGTCTCATTTGTTTTAAAAAAACATTAGAGGCTCAGTGGGGTGTTTTTATTGGGACCATCCTTCTCTCCCTGCTTCGATCACAAGGAAATTCCCCCACCCTGGAGTTACATTAAAAAAACAAATAAACAGAAACACACCTCCCATGAGCTTCAGCAATAGAAACGCCTTATGTTTTGAGATAGTTCCATTGCCATAGATTTGTTTGGTAAGCTTGTTGTTTAAAGTTTTGTCATTGCTCATCCCAAATGCACCTCAGTTCTAGTTCATATCAATTATCCACTGCAATGGAGAAGAAGATAAATGTTTGGAAAGGGGAGGGAGGGCTGGTTTCATTCCTGGAAAGCTTGTAAATCCAAATAAGGGCTACGGGTTGGAGGAAATGACAGCTTGTGTGTATTCAAGACAAAACCTAGCCTTGTATTTGCAGTTCTTAGTCCATTATTCAGATGCAGTTGAGCTGTTCAAACTCCAGTTCTGTCTGTATTCAGGATGCAACTGCATGTTCAAATTGAATAAGGAATTTTCTGAGCAATCCTATGCATGTCTGCTCAGAGGTAAGGCCCAGTAACCGTTGCAATTCCCAGGAGCAAAGGCAAGGCGCAGAAGTGCCTCATATTACCCTCCAAAGCTTGTCCATCCTTCAGCTTCTGTAGGGCTGTGGCATGGCTACTGTTTAACCAGCCTTTATCAGCAGCTTGATCCGAAGACATTACTTTATTTAAAATATGTACACCCCACTTTTCCTCATTTGAACTTGAAGAGACTAACAACAATAAATTAAAAATGGCTTTTGCTCCCGTAAGTTCCCACCTTGGCCTTGCTACCCTTCTGCTTGCTTTCTCTCTTACCTGGCCATGGTGGCCGTCGGAAGGTCTTTCTGTGAGGTCCCCCTACTGTCAGAGGAAACTGGTACTGACAGCACTCTGGCACCCACTTCCCTTCCCAGCTGTCAAGGATTCATTTGTTAGGGAAATGAAGAAACCGGCTGGGAGGGCTAGCTGGTGGTGGCAAGGCAGAACTCCAGGAGGAGCAGCTGAGCCCAAGTTGAGAGGAATCTGGGATCCGCTTGCCATGTGGCACACAATTCAGAATTGAGGGCGTTCATCTTCAAAGCTCTCTCATTTTCAAATTCTTCTCCATCATTAGTTTGCTATATTTCTAGATAAAGATCAAGAATGCTTATTATTAAGAAGAGCAGGTAGGTTGCTCAGGAATTTACACTCAAGCTCTCAACCATTCCCCAACCATGTCCATGGGTCATAAGCCTACGGTACGCATGTACTCTTTAAATTATAAAGTATCTTTAAACTTTGCTGATTCATGCAATCAGTGGTTTGGATCCTATGATAAGCTAATTTAAGGAAGTTCACCGGAGGAAAAGGCTATAACCCAAAATCATCCCATGAAGCTGAATGGTGGGAGATTCAAGAAATACGAAAGGAAGTACTTCTTCACATAGTTAAACTATGGAATTCACTACCACAAGGTGTAGTGATGGCCAACAATTTGGATGGATTAAAAGTGGGTTAGATAAATTCATGGAGGAGAAGGCTATTAGCAGCTATTAGTCATGATGGGTGGATATTCCCCCTTCAGTATTGGAGGCATTATGCCTCTGTATACCGGTTGCTGGGGGACACAGGTGGGAGGAGGGTGATATGGGATCCCTGTCCTCTTTGTGGGTTTCACTTTGGGGCACCTAACTGGCCACTGTGGGAACAGAATGCTGGATTAGGTAGAGGCCTTTGGTTTTGTCCAGCATGGCTCTTCTGATGCTCCCATCCTCCCCACTGCAGCCATTTGTGCCCCCAAAATTCCCCCCTGGAGGGTTGGAGGACCATCCTGAATAATGTAGGATGGGGCATGGTGGGCTGCTGATGGAGGGGGAAATTGCCCTAAATTGGGCTCGGATCCTAAGGCAAGTTAAGGAAGTTCATGGAAGAACAGTCTCCCTTTCTTTCTCTTCAGCAACCCCATCATACATTGCCTTGTCCCTTAACAATCTGGAGAGGCGGGGGGGGGGGGGAATCGCAGGTGGCTGCAGGGGGGGAGGAGAGGAGAGAGGATGGAAAATTGTTCTTCTGTGAGTTTCCTTAAGTTAACTTATCTTAGGATCCAAGCCAACGTCTTTTGAAAAGCAAATATTCAAATTAGCTTGTTGGTGTAATTAGTATGCCTATTTAATGTACTGACCCCTTTCAGGCTAGAATTAGTTCTTTTGTGTCCACAGGGGAAAGCTACCCCTTCACGGTCATCCCAGGTAGTCAAGGAAGAACTTTTCTTTCATGGTGGCACTATACGGACACTGAGCTTTCTCAAACCATCAGCAAAGCCTATTACTTGGGCTGCCATATGTAAACTTCCTAGGTTCAATAAAGCCTTGGGAGTGGATACTCTGGTTGGCTGAGAATGGGAATTGTAGTCCAGCAACTTCTAGAGCAGGGGTGGGCAAACTGGTGCCCTTCAGATGTTTTGAACTGCAATTCCCATAACCCTCAACCATTGACCATGCTGCTTGGGACCTATGGGAACTGTAGTCTAAAACATCCGAAGGCGGAAGGCGCCAAGTTGCCTACCCCTGATCTAGAGAGACCCAGGTAGGGAAAGGCTGCCATGGAGGGGCCAATGAGATGTATAGCTGCCTCACACATCAGAAGAAATGTTTTGCTGCATTACACCAAGGCCCCTCGAATCCAGCACTCAGTTTCAACATCAGCCAACTCCTGGAAGCCCATAGCCATGCAGGCCCTGCCATTTGTCCTAGCTGCCTCTGTTCCATTCAATTATCATGGCTGCCCTTCATGAATTGCCCTTATCCCCTTTTAAAGGCAACTAAGTTAGGGAACACTAGCATATCATGTGGTAGAGAATTCCTTAAACTAATTAGTTACACACTGTGCAACGAAGTATTTCAGAATGAAAGAAAGTAACGTTGAAGATTTGACATAAAGATGTTTGGAATGTTCTCAGATTTTCAGGGTGGAAGAAGTTACCAATTGCTACAGCCATTCCCTGCAGGTCAAGACCACACAGTTATGGGAACAGTCTTGGTTGATTTAGGTGCTTGCTTAATTAAGAACAATGATGCTTATGGTTCCTCGGCTTGTCAAAATATCTGATAATAGTAAAAAGTAAGTAGTCAGGTGATCTATTAGTGGCACATGATTGCTTTCCCAACCTCCCACATTTTCATTGGAGACTGGAAGTTTGCATTGAAATGGGATCACATTGAAGCTGGTTTAAACACCCGATAAATGCACAGTCACTCCACAGTCACTTCGTACTTCTGTACATACTACTTGCACTCTCACTGTATACATCAATACATCTCTGCGCGTCTTGTGCACACACACGTACACCCTTTACAGATTTTGAGCTGAGCAGAAAGAAAAACGTAGCATGAAATCTCTTAACATCATTGGCAAATGAAGCATGAAACATACTTTCAAGGAAGAGGCAGTAATGGAGCCATGTTAAATGTTTCATCTCAGGAGCAAACCGTTAACGTCGTTAAACAACTTATTGAGGAAACACAAGATCTTCACCCCACAGCTTAGCAGAAGAGGAACTCAGATTGGAACAGAGGAGAGGGAGGGAGGGAGCGAGATTGTAAATATTTATTACTTTCCCATTCTTCTACATGAATGCTGGGCTGGTTGAAGTCCCACAGTTAGTCAAGTAAGAGACACAGCAAATTGACACTAGCAAGATTCTAATATTAAATGATTTTGCCCAGTAACCATTTTTTATTAAGGCCATCATTTAGTCATGCCCCTAAAGGGAGACGGCCAAAAACTGAGTTATCTCATCCCTACCGAAGAGTATTTTGACTCTGTAGGCAGAAACAAAGAAAAAAGAAAAATGACCTCTCCTCTCCCTGACCTCCCTTTTTCTATATAGATTTAAAAGCAGCTACTCAGAAATACTTTGGAGTGCTTCAACACAGGTAGCATAGAAACAGCCTGTGTTACTCACCACACCCTACTCAATGAACTGTCTGGGCAGTTTACTACTAGCCCTGCTACCAGCAGTTGTAGGGAAGGTCTGTGAACACTTGAGCTAATGACATTGCTAGAGAGTTCTTGGATGGGATACTATTAAGAACATTATAGAAAATCCACCCCCCCCCCCAAACACTCAGGATAGAACAAAAACCAGGACAAATCTGGGAAAATCCTGACAGTTGGTCACCCTATCAGAGGCAAGGCCTTTTGAGTTCAATGGGTCTTATTCCCAGGCAAGGACTGCAGCCTTGAAGGCTTTGGGGTGGTTTCACTGTCTACTGAACTGAGAGGCTGGCAGCAGTGTAGTGCTAGAGAGGAAGGCAGGACTGTAGGCTTAACTCCAGGCCATGGCTGGGTTTGTAGGCCCTCCTGGTCCTGTGTAGCATAGGTCCCCGTTGCCCATGCCTTTTGTGTTGCAGGTTGGTCACGTGGTCACCTACTGTAATACCATCTGTCTCTGAACTTCAATGGTCTAGTGGCTAGAACGTTGGCCTTGTAGGGTGGAAACCAGGATTCAAATCCCCAGGCAGCCACAAAATTGATTTGGTTGCTTCGTACCTCTCAGTCTATGAATATATGAAAGTGTTATTATCCAGATTATAACAAATCCTTAATAATAATACCATCTAGCCCAGCTGTGTTCCTCTGACTGACAATGGTCTCAGATGGAGGTCTTTCCCGGAGGGATCTGAACATACAACTCCCCAGAAACAACACTTAATACCACTATAGCAACTTAACCACTGTGTCACACCAGCAGGTTTATGATGGAGATTGCTGCCCTTCATTAGCCAGGAAATAACAATTGCATGGGTGCAAACCCGACCCAAACTACTGAGTCATGGGACCTAGGAACCATAGTGCCTCGGGCAGTCAGAACAGCTATTTCAGGTTTCAGGAAGGCAACATTCAGCAGGGTCCAAAGGCCTGCTCCTGGGTGAATTTTCTTTCCTTTTATTTCATAATCAGCGCAGATCGAATCCTGTCATTCTTTCTTTTTTTAAGCCACTGGCCCATTTCATTGTTTATATCCACTTCCATTGAACTATATCAGTCTAATAAGCTGGCCAAAGATATAGGTGCTCCAGAGGAATAATCACATGGTGCCCTTGAATGGGACATTCAGGACAAATTAGCCACATGCGCATGCAATAAATACGTATATATTAATGTAGGTTCACTTTGCCAATTTGATCTCAATGTCTCCTTCAGGAGCACCATACGATGTGCCCAGCTTACCAATTGTGTGTGTATAGTTGCATACCATGAACCCTTAGTACAGGATCAACTATAAATCTAATCTATATTGCATTATGCATGGAGCAGTGAAGCTTCTGTCACGACTGATTGATCTGGTGTGAAATGGCATGGAATGTACACCCAAAAACAAATTTAAATAAACCTGTCAAAATGTTTGCTATCCAGCTGTTGTACAGGAAAGAAAAATGACCAGTCATGGTTGAGAGCCATCACGCATGAGGCTTAAGGGCAGGAGTTGCACCGTAGAGCAGGCAGAGGACAAGGGAAAAGTATAATAATAATAATAATAATAATAATAATAATAATAATAGTATTTATTTATTACCCGCCTCTCCCTCTCCCTAAGTATGGCAACTTAGGGAGCACAGGGGCAAGAGGAAGGGTGCAAAGCAGCAACAAGGACCAAGACGATATGTACACAGACACTAAGGGCAAAATCCTATGCGTGTTTAGACAGGAAAAAAAAGGTCCTACAATGCTCAGCATGATCCAGCCAGCAAGCCTGGCTGGAAGGATGCTGGGAGCTGTCTGATGCTTTTCTGTCTATACGTGCATAGGACTGCACTCTTAGTTTCACATTTTGATTTGCTAGTACTTTGGCTGCAGGCAGGCTACCAATCAATTAAATAATGTTCTGGTCTGGGATAGAACTCTGGCTAAAATTAAGCAAACCCTAGCTTACCGGACAGTACATGTGCATTTACTGAGAAGGTTTAGGCCCTAGTTGCCATTAGGTTCTGTTTAATCTCGTTTACCATTAGCCTTTAGCTTCATTACAAGTGAAACTCTTTCCTAATTACCTACAGAGTATATCACAATCCCTAAATCGCTAGCAAAGCTGCTCAATTAAAGCATCACGGCCCAAGCTTCCTGTTACTATATTCATGCCAATGAAAACAGCTGCCAGGCTGCAGAGCAGCCCAAATATTGTTCGCTACGGAAACACCACACTTGGCATTACACTGTAGCTAAAAAAGCCCTTCTCTTCAAATAAAATGATCTCTCTCAGCAAATACAATATTCTGCAATACGTTTGAAAGTCTCAACATCTCTCTCTCTCTCTCTCTCACACACACACACACACACACACACACACACACAATACCATGGAGTGGAATAGCATCAGGGGATGAGGGGAATGACGACTTTTCAAGGTGTCATTTTGTAGAGAGCAGCATTTAGGTTTCCGGGACAATCTGAAAACATAAATTATGATATGGAGACGCACTCACATTGGAAGGATACTAATGATCAGGCTAAACAGAATCTTTGCAATACACAAGTGGACTTTCTAATTATGGATATGGAGAAGGAAACAAATAAAGAGATTCCTGAGGTAATGTCTCCCCTCCCACCTAAGATCCATTTCCCCCCCACTTCCAGCAAGAACAGATTTTATATTTTTGAAAGCTTGACAAGTGTGCATATTTCACTGAAATAGTTTGTGACACACAGATAGGAAATATGACATCTTTCACTAGACCACCTTCTGTTATAGTATGCAAACTTCCAGCTTATACAGAATTGTCCACCAGGCATAGTCAGCATTAGAAAGAGCATCATTCAAAACTTTTAGCGTGCAATCCTATGCATGTTTAGACTGAAAAGAAGTCTTAAAACTGCCAGCTTTCCTAAGCCACTCCTAAGAGTAAAATCCTATATACATTTATCTGGAGGGACGTCTTATTAAACTTAATGGGGTCAAGTCTGTATAGATACACATAGGATTGCACTATAAGATTCCTTTCATCACCCAAAGCCCTAGTTTTGTGTTTATAGTCTTCTTATATGGAGGGAGGGCACATCTGCTTTTAAATGGGGTGAAAGTGCTCATAAGGCCCGTGTGTGTGTGTGTGTGAGAGAGAGAGAGAGAGGACACATGTGTGTGTGTTCCTGATGAGGCAGCGGCAGCAAAGGACTAAAGACCCCTCCCCGTGCACCATGGTCCCAATCCAGCTTGCCTTGCCCTGTTTTATTTTTTCATCAGCAAATTTATGCAGAATCCATCTATTCCAGACCAACATTCGGAAGAAATAGTATCACATCCCCCAGCCCCTCAGATGATGCATGCACATCTCAGGTGAAGCATTCCCTCCTGTGGGGAAGATAAGGGGAATCATCTTGTTAAGGCAACACCTGCCACCTAGAATTTGTAGAAGTAGCCATGTTAAATTAACAAATTATTGCCCAATCATTTGGGAAGGGGCAGTTTTTTAAACTGATCCAGAGATGTTTAGCTGGTTAATTTAACTGATTAATCAACTAAGGGTGCAATCCCACGAGCGTTTAGACAGAAAAAAAAGTCCTACAACTCCAAGCTGGTTTAAAAAAAAAAAAACATGCACAGAGTTGTGTGCTTAATGTTGCAGGTAGCTGCTACTGAAGGCACACCCTCACAAAACTTTACCACTAGTTTACTCACTGGAAATACCTCATAGGCCCAACCCTACCTGAGTAGGCAGAATGAGGCAGTTGCCTCAGGCAGCGCATACTGTTGTGGGGGCATGGAACGGTGGCTGCATGTTGGAGAACAGAGTTGTTGTGTGTGCCATGTGGCTCCCCTGCACCCCCTAACCTAGCCTGATCCCCTCAGGTGGAGTGCAAGATGTTGTCCTGTCACACACTGATTAAATAAGATTCAGCCACGAGTCTGGTTGGCTTCTGTATGTGGAATGGCACAGAGGGGAGGTGCCATTTTGTCTTGGGCCAGCCCTGGCTGTAACATTGATGACATCAGACTTCCCCAGGGGTATTTGGGTGCTTATCATTCCAGCTGTTGCTAGAAGACCTAGCAGGGGCTTTCATGATCCCTGGTGGTGAGGCCAGTATTCAGAAGGTTGATGCAGTGAGCTTGATTTCCCCCCTTGCACATGTATGTTCAGAAATGATTCTTAGTTCAATGGGACTCACTTCCTCATAAGCCCATGAATCTTTAAGGCTACTGAGAATGAGCTCATGTTTAGATATGGAAAACCCAGATTCAAATCCTTGCTCAGCGAACAAACTGACTAGCCAAAGGTGGGGGTGTGGGGTGTAGTTTGGCAAGTCATTGGCTCAATTCGGATGACACAATAAACAACTGGTGTGGGGGAAACAATCATCCGTTGTTTTGACTATTGTGTCATCCGAATGCTGCCATAGTCAACTCAGCGCTGATCCTCATCCACAATACAGTTGATTATTTATTACCATGTTGTGTGGGGAGTATCCCCTAGGGTTAGGGTTAGTCAACCCACCATTGACTATCGTGTCATCCAAATTGAGCCACTATCTCTTAACTTATATCTCAGGGTTGTTGCAAGGCTAAAATACTACTTTGAGCTCTTTGGAATATAAAGTAAAGTAAGAATCAAATAGACACATTTTCAACCAAAATTTGATGCTTACTTTTACTTCTTTTTAAAGTTATCATAGAGCGACCATCATTCAAGAGCAGAATCCATGTTTTGTATGCATAAAGTGCCAGGTCCAATACTCAACACGGCCTGACAGTTCTATACAAATAAACAAATGTGATCTGACCAAACCCGCAACATCTCCAGTTAAAGGATCTCAGACAGCAGTCAGGCTAAGAAAGGCTCCTATATGAGGCCTTGAAGAACAAGTGCAGGCAGAGTAGACAACAGTAGCCTACATGGGCTACTAGCCGTATTCAGTATAAGGCCTCTTGACATGTTCATATTTAAGGGCATCCGACCCTACTATGTTTTCGAAGCAGAATCCTCCATAACATAACCCATATTTGTTGCCACATACAAATTGACCATCATTGTTAAGACCATCATTGTCAAGAACAGAAGTAAGTAAGGTATACTACTCCAGAAATGTCTTCAGGGACAGAAACGTGATGAAAGCAATTCAGGGGGCTCAAGAAAGTGAGCCATGGCACGCTGACAGATGAAGACGGAAGAAATAATCAACTAAAGAAGGAGTTAATCAAACGCAACATCCCTTACAAAGGAATCAATAGGAAATAGCCCAAGGTGACTTGCAGGGGAATATTTACAACATATGGATGAAGTGGAGGCAACGTAGTTACCAGTGGAATATAGAAGGGGGGTGAATCTGAATATATGATCTCTTTGATGGCAACAACAGTCCCAGAACTTAACTAGGTTTAACACCAACAAAACCAAATCTGCCCCAGATGGCTGAGCCAGGGGAAAAAAGAGAGAGAGAGTATCCCCTACTCTTACTCAACAAGTTACCGGAACAGTTCTCCACAAAGTAGATTGTGCAAACCCCATTAACAGTGAATGTTCAGGAGAAATACTTGGTGGATTGTGCCCCATGGGCCAAATCTGTATGTGTCTCTCACTCCACCTGCCACCCTTAATGGCACCCAAAATCTGCCAGGTGAGAGATTCATCTCACCTCGCGGCAGAGAAACTCGTGAGTGGAACTCAAAACAGAACAAGGGGGAAAGCAGACAAAATACTACGTTGCTCCTCTGCATACAGTTCGAAGCCCCATATCTTCATTTAACTGCCCCCAACCCTTATTCAAGTATAACAAGCAGGATGACATATTTTTTACCACTAGCTCCACAGAGGGTCCTTCTTTGCTCCCCATTTCTAATTCTTTCTTAACCCCCCCCCCCCCATGTTTTAGAAAAAGGTATATAAAAGGCTTCAATTAATTTTCTAGTCCAAATGTCTTGCAGGAATATCAAAAGAAGGGAAAACATCCTCCACATAACTCAGCAATCTTGCGCTCGTTTGCATTTCATCTGGCAAAATTCTACCTCCCAAAAATGAAAGACAGAAAAAAACAAATAAAAGGGGGGGGGGAGGGTATAGTGTTCTCTCCTTTTTATTTTCAGGAAGGGAGGAAGAAAAAGCTTGTTTCTCAAAGGTACATTTGAATTTTCAATCGGCTCAGCACAGATCCCCGTTCACTCCAGGACGTCCCTGCTCCGCGTCGATTTGTTTTCCTAAAGAGGAATCACGCCAGATTCACGGATCCCAAAGCAAACAAGCTGTTATCAGACGGGACGGAGCGGGTGGCTACGGCGGGTAGGTGAGTGAGTGGGTGTGGGGGGGGGGGCGATATATTAGGGGAAGCCGAGTGTCCATTCGCCCAAAGGGAGGGGGAGAGGGTCACTCTAGCAGACAAAACAAACCCCGCGGCAGCTGGAGCCGGGTTGAAACCTGCCCAAAGAATCCTGGTGCAAAGGAGAAGAGAAGAGAACCAGCGGAGGCTGGTGACTGCGATTTCGGTGGGACAGCGAATCCATTCTGGCTTTCAATCAGACCCAGCCAGAACTCTAAACGAACTATTCAGGGTGCCGAAGTAGTTCGGGTACAGGGTTCGTCTCCTTGGACAGCTCCATTAGAGATCTGTCTGGTTCTGACTGAAACCCAGCATGGATTCACAGTCCCATCGAAATCGGAGCCACCAGCCTCCACTCAAGAGGGCGATCAACCCCCCGCGTGCTCAGTTTTACAAGGAATTGCTCTTTCTAACTTCCCTTTCCCTCGGGTTTACAAAGGCATTCAACATGATCACCACACCAATAGCTTAACAGCAGATGCCTCCGACAGCTCTTTTACAGCGGGGGACACAAAAAGGGTGTGTGTGTGTGTGGGGGGGGAAACACACACACATGTTAGGATAGTCTCCAGAACAACTTACCTTGGATGCCTTTGTTTGGGAGGAATCGCCCGGTTACCTGCCCCGCAGCTGTCCGAACGCACCTGGCTGCTACAGCAGCAGCAGCAGCTGCGGAGGGAAAGTGTGTAGACCGGAGGAAAAGGCAGAAGAGGGAGGCAGCTGGAGGAGGAGGAAGAAGAAGAGGCGGCGGCGGCGGCTTTCAAGCTCTCTGAGAGCATCTGGTGGAGTTCATGGCTGGGCTCTCCAAGAGGATGCGCTGGATTCCCCCCTTCCTGCAGGGGGCGCCTATGCTTCATCGCCTGCGGGTGTGAGCTGGAAGACAATCCCGGGTCCGACGCACGCGCGTGTGCACGGACACACACACACGCGCGCACCGAGATGCCAGGAGAAAGGATGCGATTGTACCGCGGCGGGGAGGCGATCAGAAACTGGGCAATACCGATCAACTGTGATGAATCTCCACCGCCGCGTTTTTCAACTAGATCAACATAGTCCAACCTATCGGCTGTAAGAGGCGGGACAAACCACTAAGTTTGTGAAATCAAATAAAAACCCAGCCTGCTGAAAGACGTGATGCTTTCCAGGCTGCTGGGTGTCCTCTAAGGAAGCCCCCCCCCCCCGCTTTGTTGAAGCAGCTCAGCGAACACCTGGCAAGAGGGGCAAAAGTAGGGTGACCATATGGAAAGGAGGACAGGACTCCTGTATCTTTAATGGTTGTATAGCAAGGGAATTTCAGCAGGTGTCATTTATATGCATGCAGCACCAGGTGAAATTCCCTCTTCATCACAACAGTTAAAACTGCAGGAGCTATACTACAGTGACCAGATACAAAAGAGGGCAGGGCTCCTGCAGCTTTCACATTTGTGATGAAGAGGGAATTTCACCAGGTGCTGCATGCAAAAAAAGAGCACCTGCTGAAATTCCCTTTTCTATAAAACTGTTAGAGACAGGAGCCCTGTCCTCCTTTTCATATGGTCACCCTAGGCAAAAGGCACCCCCCCAGAGCATCCGAAAAGGTGCAGCAGCTTCTGTTAAGAGGCTCCCAGGATCTTGAGCTTTGCTTCCACCATGGGGCTGAGAAGGAGTATCCGAAGGGTGGAGGAGCCACCAGAGGGAAGGAAGGAGGTGCCATGAAGTTTCACTTGAGCTTCAGAGCAGAGGAAAAGGAAAAAAAGAGAGAGAGAGAGAGAGAGAGGAGTTCATGTTGGCCCAACAGGTTGCCAAAGTAGCTCCACTGAAGCAAGGCCCTGCAGAGCTGGTCATAGGCCCAGGCAGGATGGGAAGTGTGTGCCCCCCCCCCCCCCCATTTCAAACTGCTCATTCAGTATTTTTTAATCAGTGGCGCTGATTCAGTGCTAAATACATCTATGAACTAGAACGATTTATAAAAAAAGGTAACGGGAAGCACTTTGATTCAAGATGTAAGACATCACTTCTTCACATTCAGCATTTCACGACTGACGGCTTCTGCGCTGTTTCTGCAAGGCGGGCTCCTCGCTTCTCAATGGCCACTTACGCTACAGAAGCGGTAACGTAAGCTAGAGAGGGACCTCCTCGTCGGAGTGCCCCCCTCAAAATCGTAGGCCCCGGGCCAACTGGCCCCCCTGCCCCCGCCTCTGCACGGCCCTGCACTGAAGTCTGTTTAAACTCGACAGACGCCAACTGAGGCGGAGCTGCCAGAGCGGGCGGAATGCGATTAGAACAGGCAGTTTCGGGCCTGTCTGCTATCCATAGTGCTGAAAACCGCTCCAGTGCCTCATTATCTGCACACACACAATCTTTTTCTAACCTCTTAGTCAGCGCACATCCCTGGCGCACATCATAATCCTTCACCTCAATCATCGCTAATAAAGCTCTCCGTCTGCTTGGCTGGTTTTTTAAAAAAATCTTTGACCTTTTACCTGGACCAAAATAAACGGATTTTCTTATTAACAGGATAAAGGGATGGGAGAAAGCAAAGAGGCTTAGAGAAGCTGGCTGTTTTGTGTGTGTGTGTGCGTGTGTCCCCTACGTGTGATGCTCTTAATCAAAATGTCCTAGGTACTGGGTTCTCCCCCCCCCCCCCCCATTGCAGGCATAATAGTAGATCACTAACATGCACCAAGTGTTGAGGGGTGGGGAGAAAAACAGCAGCAGCAAGCAGAGCCCTAATACCTTGAGTTTGGCTCGGGTACCAAGGGACATTTTCCAGGGAACATTCCCAAATGGATGCAATAGGAAAGATTAAATGAGCATGGAAAGCTTGTCATAGTATTAAAAAAAAGATTAGTACATGTACACACACACACACACACACACACACTGGAGTCTATTATCCTTTTGCCAAATATAGCACACTTTTGGAGCATATTAAATCTTCACAGTAAGGCCTCCTACAGACATGGGCTTACTGCCTAAAGCCTCAAATCTATGGAATGGGTTACGTCCTCACCCAACCACCTAATCAGAATATTTCATGGCAGAACTAGAGAGGACAGCGAGGGGCCTGTCTTGTTTATTCCTTCTTTTCTATTTGCATCCACACTAACCCAAAGGGTCAGGGGCTGGTTAAAATGAGCACAGTCCAAACTAAGGCCATGCAGAGCTGGTCATAGGTCCAGGCCAGATGGGAAGTGTGTGCCCCCCCCCCCATTTCAAGCTGCTCATTCAGTATTTTTTAATCAGTGGCACTGATTCAGTGCTAAATAGATCTATGAACTAGAACGATTTATAAAAAAAGGTAATGGGAAGCACTTTTATGCAAGGTGTAAGACATCACTTCTTCACATTCAGAAATGCTTTACATGCTTTCCTTTGGGCAAATTCATCAATAACAACAGAAAAAGCAAGCAGCTTTGCCTTGTCACTGTGAATGTTCAACACTGCTAGTCCATTCAAACGCTCTTGCGCCATTGTGGACCAAAAGTATAACTTGATACTTTTTAGGACACTGAAGCTCCTCTCATTAGAGGCCACTGTTGCTGGCAATGTCAGAAAAACAGAAGCAGTAGCGTAAGCTGGGGGGGGGGACTTCCTCATCGGAGTGCCCCCTCAAAATCGTGGCCCCTGGCCCCATTGCCCCCCGCTTTACCCTGCCCTGGTCCAAACAAGTTCCCACTGTGCTACTATGGCATCCTTTCCAGCCAGTGTGACCAATAGCCGGGCTGACTGGGAATTATGGGAGTTGTTGCAGTCCAACACATCTGGAAGGCCCCAGGATGGGGAAGGCTGGCCAAGCTCTTACAACTCCCCACCCCATTTTGGCTGAGCCCCAGGCCAGAGAAATGGAGCTAGATTGTTTATTTATTTATTTATTATTTATTTATTTATTTATTTATTACATTTGTATACCGCCCCATAGCCGAAGCTCTCTGGGCGGTTTACATAGATTGTTGAGCCCGAACACATTGGCTGAATTCGGACGACACATTAAGCAACTGGGGGTGGGTAAACAATCGTCAGTTGTATTGACTATCATGTCGTCCGAATGCTGCCATAGTCAACTCAGCGCTGATCCTAATCCACACTGCAGTTGATTATTTATTACCATGTTGTGTGGGGAGTACCCCCTAGATGAACAACTGTAACGTTGATTATTACCCCACCATTGACTATCGTGTTGTCTGAATTCAGCCAGTATGTCTATTCTGGGCATGAATAACTTGTGATGTAGCAGGATGAATTCAGCCACCAGCCACATATGAAGGAGGACTGCCTGGTGCTTGATAAACCCCTGTTTTGCTAGTCCCAGGCAGGGAGCAAAAAAAGGTAGTTTATCAAGCCTCTAGTGGCTGCTATAAGTGCCAGGTGGATGGAGTTTGGCTCCAGGGTCACCTGTTTCAGGGCCTGGTCCACTTTGACCAGCAATGACTTCTCCACAGTCCCAGCCAGCAGATGTTTTCTAGCCTGAGGAGATGCTGGCAAGTGAGCTTAGGATATTTGCCTGCCAAGTACGTGCTGTGCTTGTGAATGCTATAAATGGCCTTCTAGTCCCTTGCAAGTCTCTAGTCCTCTGGGTGGGTTGGGGGAGGGGGACACGCAGCCAGAACAACGCCAGTAATAATAACAGCAATAATAAAAGCATGTATGCAAAATGAAAAAGCAAAAGGCAAGCAAGATCCTAGTTCAAAGTACCACAAAATGGCTGACATGGGAGGCATGGCAAAGGGCAAGTGACCTGCTGCAAAAGACTGAATACGAGGCAGAGATTGGGGGGGGGGTCTGATCTTCAGCACAATAAACAATCCATTGGAACTCACAGTTGTCAGCACCAAAGAAACCTATTTCATAACCATCCCAGCTGCCAGTAAGAAAACATGTTTTGCTTTGGGAGGGCAAGAACCACGGGGCCTAGCCTGTTCCTAGTTTAATGCAGCATATCATTGAAATCTTGGCTCAAGAAACAGCTGGCAGAAAGATATCTTTTTTCCGTGATGCTTTGCATTAAGGGGGGTGGGGGTAGGTGGGCGGTTCTTCTGGAAGAGACTGAAATCATGCTGGGGAGATGATAGATGGCTACTGCCAACTGGTTCATTAACTCTGCCCTTTTGCTAAAGCAGACTGGGAGAGAGGCTGTGTAGAGACAGTCTAAGACCAAAAGGCGCGAGCATATAACACCAATTCTGACTCGCTTACATTGGCTGCCTGTATGTTTCTGAGCCCAATTCAAGGTTCTGGTTCTAACCTATGAAGTCTACACAGCTTGGGACCACAATACCTGATGAAGTCTCTCTCCCACCATCTATCTAACCAGACAGTATGGTCAACATCTGTGGCCATCCTCTGAGTATCACCTCCAAAGGAGGCTTGGAAGGTGAGAGGGCCTTCTCAGTTGCGCAACACCACCACCTCGATTATGGAACACTCTTCCCACTGAAGTCTGCTTGGCACCAACACTGTCATCTTTTGAGTGCCAGGGTAAGACTGTTCTCTATCCCCAAGCATTTGATGGCATATCATGGGGCATTTATGTCAGCTGTTTTTATTATGTCCAGTATTTTATTGTCACTGTTTTAGCTGTTTAAACTGTTTTAAATGTTTGCATGTTTTTATTACCTTGTATTTGTATTTGTGGTTTGCAATGTTGTAATTTTTTGAGTTGCCTAGAGGGCTTTGGCTATTGGGTGATATAGAAATGAAGTAAATACATGAAATGAAATAAATAAAAATGACCACTTTCTAAGTGACCTTGTTGATGGAAGCCCATCCACACATAAGTGACTATCACCTAACTAGGAAGAACTATTTTAATCTGGATTGAGTTTGCCTCATTCCCTAGTGTCTCAGAATTTACTTTGTATTGATAGAAGCAAAGACCCAAAATGACTACGAGCCTTTCTACACAAAGCTTTTATTGTGCATTCATAATTCCTTAGTCATGGTAGTTTGCAGTTCCTTTACATGGCATTGTCATCCTCCAGGGCCTCTCCCATGCTTCCAACCATTATTTTTTCTCCTAAGGAGGAAAGTCTGGTATTATTTAGAAATGACAGAATAAGAGTCTCATGTAATTGCACAATTCCATTATACTACAGTGCCATCTGGTGGTTGTATAATGGAACATATAGGAAGGCAGAGAAAGAAAAGCCGCAGAAAAAAAGCATATGTAAAGGAGCAGATCTTAATTCTGCAAAGAATCCAGAACCAGAAGCCTCAGTAAAGGTGCAGGATAAAAGCCTAATGTGGAAACACCCTATAATACATGGACCATACCGAAAGCTCCCTTCTTCAAGCTATTTGTTAGGGTAGAAGAGAAAGGAAGCCCAGATCCCCAAAATTATTGTGTACTACCTGTATGGGGAGAGGCAGCACGTTTTCAGAAGGGCAGAGAAAAAGTTTGACCCCCTGTCTGAGGCATGCAAATGCCTGCGATCAGCCATGAAAATCTACATGAAATGATTGAATGGGCGTTGCACCAGAGTACTGTTGGCTCATAGCCATTCCTTTATCAAGTTGAGTGTTCTCACATCATTAAACATGGGGAACCTAAAATCAGAACTTCAAATAAAGATTTCATTAATCACCTGGCTTTCACTAGGTTAATTGATTACTTCAACTTGAATAAAATCCCAATGTAGGTGCCTATTTTTCTTGTGTATTTAATTGCTTTTATATCCATTTTTACTCTTGCCTTTCTAGGCAAAATAGCCACTCTAAAGCAGCTTACATTATTTTAAGATAAGACAATATAACAAGGCAAAATAAACCAACAAAACAGCAAGATTGGAAATGGTATGAGAACATAGAGTGCTTTCCCCAACCTTCCCTTTAGACTTCATCTCCCATCAACCCCAGTCAGGAATATTGGCAGTTGTGGTTCAAAACTTCTGGAGGGCAACAAGTTGGAGAAGGCTGAACAGTTTAGTGGGTTAACAAAAGCTATCAGTCATTGTTAAGAGGAAATACCCTTTTTAATATCCTCTCGTTTATTCTCTCTTGCAGTAACTGAACCACAATGACTTCAAAACCAAACAAGTGTAACATAACCTCTCAGCCTCACTGGGTGAAATGGGTTCCCAGCCAATCTGAATTAAACCCTGCAGCCCAATTTAAAATATATCCCTATAAAGCTGAGTTATCTTGGGAGTAATTAAGAGGCATGTGTTGGAAGCATCATCCATTCCTAATATTTTGCTAGTCCTCAACAGCCAGTTGGCACCTCGAGATGTGTTTAAGAATTCTATCTTGAGGTACTTTCTCACCATTTAGCATTCTCCACCCTTCTCTCCTTCACAGTTTTTGAATGGTTTAGCTAACACTTCAAACATGATATCTTCTTTTGCCAAGAAAGGAGGGAAGAAAACATGATGATAACCTGGACATATTTCCTCATTTTGGTTTCTGAAAGCTGTAGGATCTCATTCTCGGCTGCTTAGGTACTTGCAGAGATATTTCCTACCAGTCAAAGTGTGTGCCGGAAAAACATAGAGAACTACTAAATCAGTATGATTTAGCACTTCATAGTCACTTTGTGCTGGTGTGAAGGTCCAGAGAAAGTGCTGGGTAATAAAGAACTAAAGGAACTAGAGGTTTCTAGGCTCTTGGTTTTTTTTTCTGTCCCAGGAAATTAGCTTGCATTTAGTGTGGCTTTCATTTATATTCCTTCATTAGCCTCTCTTTAAAGAAAAGGAGAGAAGGGGTATGTGTTCATCTGAGCATATACAGCTGAAAGTCTAGAAGCGTCATCAGATGAGTGTTTTCTAGCACTCTCATTACTCGTTACTCACGGATTTTCGCGGGTCCTTTTCACGACACCATCTACCTCCCACGCGTCTCCCGCTCCGTCTGTTCGTTTCCCCATCATAAAAAAAAGTACTGGAAAATCTGACTTTTTTGGCTACAGCGAAAGGTGATGCCATTTCCTGCTGTGTGCAGGCAAAACATCGGGATAAAAACGCCCGCTGAATGGGCCACATAGTCGTTGTTTACGTTCCCTTTCTTCCCCGTGTGAAGAAAAAGGAAGCTGCTCATCCCTAATGTGGGACAGGAAAGCAAAGGTAGGGAAACACAATTTCCCCTGTTTGATGCTGCGCTAGGTGAATTGTATGCAATAAATAATAAAATCATGCTGACATAAACTCAACAGTTTCTAATAGCCATATATTCACATGTTTTGTTCAAATGAGGGTTGCAATCCTAGTATACATATTAGGGAGTAAGCCCCACTCACTTACTTCTGAGCAAACATGCTAGGACTGTACCATACAGTGTTTATAACTTCTCCTGGGACAGAGTCCTAAATAAATACATGAGTATAATATTGTATTAACTAAAGTGTTAATAATATTTGACCAGAAATAAATGTTTAAATTATTATTCTAGAAGTTGCCAATTCCCCCATAGATCTGTGCAGTTTTTTAATTGGCTGGATACATCCTGATTTCTGATGTTCTGTTATGAACATCCTACAATTAATCTATATCTAATTCGTGCTTTTGTTTATGATTAGCATTTATTTCCCTGAATTTTTCACTTTTCCTAACTGAAGAATCTCATAACTGGACGGTCACCCAATTAAAGGTCCCCCCCCTTGCCCAACCTATTACAGCTACAATTTCATGCACATTTACTAAGGAGTAATTCCCACTGATATCAAAGAAACTTCCTTCCAAGAAAATATAGTAAAAATCAGATTGTAAGGATGCAGTCCAACTTCACTCATTGGCTGAATTTGGACAACATAATAAGCAACTGGGGGGGGGGGAACAATCGTCATTTGTATTGACTATCGTGTTGTCCGAATGCTGCCATAGTCAACTCAGCGTTGATCCTAATCCACACCACGGTTGATTATTAATTATACCATGTTGTGTGGGGAGTACCGCCTAGATGAACAACTGTAAAGTTGATTATTACCCCATCATTGACTATCGTGTTGTCCGAATTCAGCCATTAAAAGCACCCTTGCTCAGTGGTAATGTTTGGTTGACACCACCCCATGCTTACTTGAGAGTAAGATGCACTGAATGCAGTGCAATTTACTTCTAAGAAAACATGCGTAGGATCTGGCAGCAAAACAAACTAACCATTTAAATTGTTCCCTATGTGAAACTAACTGCCCAAAGAGCTTAGATTAGTCTTCCCTAACCTGGTACCCTCCAGATAAGTTAGCATCATCCAGATGGCTGGGGATGAGAGTTGCAGTTCAACACATCTGGAGGGTGCCAGGTTGGGGAAGGCTGGCTTAGATTACCTGCCTCTTTACTTGTGTTCCACCAGCAACTGAAGATGTTGCCTTTTTCAACAGACCTTCAATTCTGTTGCTCTTTAAGTTATTTCATATTTTTTTACTGGCTCTTGGGTTCTTCCTGCTGATTTTAACTGGGTTATTTCACTCTCATGTGGGATTCTAGATATGCATTTACCTCCCTAAACACACATTTGAAAGGGTTAATTCCTTCCCCACTCCACCACTTAAAATCATGCCCTTCTGAAGCTGCTTCCCCATGCTTTTAATGAGTTCCTACCATCACTGTGGAAGCCAAGTGGAGTTCTCCTCTCTCTCTCTCTCTCTCTCTCTCTCTCTCTCTCTCTCTCTCTCTGGCTGCCTCTACAAGAGGCATTTAAAGCTCTTTCAAGGCACATTAAAAAAATTACCTCTACAAGAACGGAGCGCAAATTGGGTGTAGAGGCACGTTTTCTCTCCGATTATGCGCTTTATCGAATGTGCGTTAAATAGTGAGTTTTATTTTGCTCCGGCCATTAAAGTGCATTTTGACTATGTGAACAAGCGATTCTCCGCATTAACTACTTGTAAGGCGGATTTGAAATGACCGGTAGGTCACCAGTTGAGTGCTCAATTACCAGTATTTACGATAAAGCGCTTCAGCGATTATGCGCATAATCGGCTAACCAGGCGTCAAACGGAATCCATCTAGAGGGTGCCTCTCTCTCTCTCTCTCTCTCTCTCTCTCTCTCTCTCTCTCTCTCTCCCACACACCTTTTAGGCTTCCATTGGGGCATTTGTGTATAGCTCATACCTCTGCTTCCTAGATTCTAGGGCTAGATGATAAGGGGAAGTCTTCACCTTAACAGCCTGCTTGTGTAGGATGAGTTGCTGCTGGAAACAGGATTTTGGCCTAAATGGGAGGTGGTCTGATGCAGCAAGCAAATAGCTCACATTCTTATGTGAATAAAGGGAGCATGGAAATCAAGGGTAGTCAGCAGCAATTTGTCTTTCGGGAAGGAAAAGAGAAGAGTGAATTCATGAGCAGAGCATTCTGTGAGTAATGAATGCTTTTTGTACATTCTACATTAAATGGGTTGGAAGTGGACTTCCTCACTGCCTCCATCACAGGGCTGACCATGCAGCCAGGGCCGGCCATGCAGCCAGGGTCAGCCCTGCCATGACACAGAATGAGGCAGTCATCACAGGCAGCAGATGCTGGGAGGCATCAGCAAGATGTTAGAGGAGAAACCTGGGAGCTATTCAACCTGCCCTACAGCTCCTAAGCCAGCCTGCTCCTTCAGGGCAGTAGAAAATGCTGTCCGATTGTCAGTGTTGAAGAAACAGTCCAGTTTGGCTTTTGTATATGGGATGGGAGAGGGTGCCATCTTGTTCTTATCCTCAGGCAGCAAAATCTCTTGGGCAGGCCCTGCCTCCAGCCCCCTGAAAATACTGTGCAGAGAGCCAGGAGACCGTACTGAATGACATGAGCTGTGGTGTAGGAGGAATCCCCAAATATCTGGCAGAGGAACTTTCTGTGATCTATTTCCTTACATATACAGGTTGAGTAGGCATTACAACAGGGGTGGAGATCTTGTGGCCCTCCACATACAAGGTTATGTTATTATCCTATAAAGCCCTAAACAACTTGGGACCAACTTACCTAGCAGACCGTCTTCCCTTATACACGCCCAGATGATATTTACGATCATCAGAGGAGGTCCTGCTCGTCATCCCAAGACAAAAAGAATGTTGTCATGAAGAACCTTGACAGTGGGCTTTCTCTGTAACGGCACCCACCCTCTGGAAAACCCTCCCTCGTACAGTCCAGGAGGCGGAAAATATAACGTCTTTGAAACGCCTCCTGAAAACACATCTTCCGGGTTCATAACTTTTCCTGGTTTTATGTGACATTTTTTTAAAAAAAAGAAATAAAGTTTAAATTCTGACCTTTGTATATTGTGGTTTTAATTGTTTTAATTGTGAACTGCCCAGAGAGACTTGGCTGTTGGGCAGTATAAATATGTAATAAATAAAATAAATAAATAAATTTTGGACTACCCCCTTTTTGCCAGTTGAGAGACAAGCCACTGGCCAATAAGTCCGAACCTTTTGTTTCCCATGACCTTCTACATTGGTGCTGGCCCATTTGACGATTCCTTCACCCCTTCCAACACAATGGATGTGAATGGGCTACACAAGCCAGTGGATTAAACAGTCAGACTTTGGCACAACTTCTCCCAAGGCAGCCTCTCTCCTGCATGGTAATCCACACAACAAAAATACTCCTGGACTTCAGGAGGTAAATAAATGAAGAGTCATCATTAAGCAATTCACTGGGCCTCTGTTTGAACACTCTCAATTCACCAGGGGCCTTCTTTGGGACTGGGGGCGGTCCTGATTCACACAGATCACGTATTGCTGGGAGATAAAATATGTATTTCTTTTTCCCCACTGATGAGCACAGGCCTTAATATTTGATGAGCAAAGAAGCTCTTTCCTGATCTTAGAAGGATGAAGTTATGTTACGGAAGTGCCTTTGCCGGAGGGATGGCAGAGCAGACTTTTAATGCAACGTGGCTGCCAACCAAGCACAGATGGCCACAGCCCATTTTCAAGAAGGGAATAGCACCACCACCACCCTGGCTGAATGCGCAGCAGTAATATTGGAAGCAGAGGAGGGCGGAGTGTTGTTGAGGAGAGGACTCACTTCTCATTGTTGGCCCAGCGGAGGCTGGTGCTTCTGATGTCAGCAGGGCTGTACATCCACTCTGGGTTTCAGTCGGAACCAGTCAGAACTCTAACAAAACTATCCAGGGTGTTGAACCCTAGGCCCAAAGTGGGTTTAGCGCCTTGGAGAGCTCCTTTGGACTTCTGGCTGGTTCTGACTGAAACTCAGAGTGGATTCACAGCCCCACTGACACCAGAGCCTCCACTGGGCTGTCACATTTGGTTTTGCCCCAGCGTCACCTGTAGTCAAACAAGGGTGAAAGGAAAGGGGGCAATACCAGTGAGGAGCAGATAGCCCTGGGTTGGCAACAGTGAGCGTCATCTGAGAATGCTTAGGTGGTGGGTGAGAATATTTCATTTCAAGCATTCTAAATTGACTCATTTTTATTTCTAGGGGCTTGCTTTAAAGAATGCATGGACATTCTCACAGGGCAGCTTGAGAACTGTAGATTGGGTGAGGGTGGGAAGTGATTCTGGGGGCAGTTGGGGCAGTTGTGGGGGTGTTGCCTCTGGATAAGGAGTGGCTGTTGCTGAATGGCTCCTTCAATTTCCCCTCCACCCTCCGTCTCTCTGGTTACAAGTGGAGACAGAACCTGAGTATTTTATTTATTTATTTATTTATTTTATTTATTTCATTTCTAACCCGCCTCTCCATCTAGATCGAGGCGGGGAACAACACCAAATATAAATAAAAAACAATAAAATAGATAAACCGTTAAAACAGATAAAAACAAATACATTATTAAAAACATCTTAAAATTAAACTGGATAACAATACAAAGTCATTGTTTTTAACAACTCCCCTCCAGGGCAGGGCAGAGGGGGGGGGCAGTGGGGGCAGTTGGCCCGGGGCCCACGATTTTAAGGGGGCACTCCGACGAGAAGGTCCCCCCTAGCTTACACTACTGCTTCCGTAGCATAAGCGACCCATCGAGAAGCGAGGAGCCCGCCTTGCGGAAACAGCGCAGAAGCCGTCCATCGTGAATACCACGGTCAGACTACAAGCTCCAGAGGGGCCATATACCGCATGTGGGGTGGGGATATAGGTGCCTAAGTTGCAATGGTTGTCCTTACTGCATCTCTTTCCTCTTTCTGAATGTGAAGAAGGGATGTCTTACATCTTGAATAAAAGTGCTTGCCATTACCTTTTTTATCAACCATTCTTGTTCATAGATGTATTTAGCACTTGGGCTGCCTCTACAAGAGAGGTTTAAAGCTCTTTCAAGGTGCTTAAAAAAATTTACCTTTACAAGAACGGAGCGCAAATCGGGCGTAGAGGCGCGTTATCTCTCCGATTATGCGCAATATCAAACGCGCGTTAAATAGCGAGTTTTATTTTGCTCCGGCCGTTAAAGCGCATTTTGCCTATGTGAACAAGCGCTTATGCGCAATAACTACTTGTAAAGCGCATTTTGGTCATCCGTTAATGCGCTTCGCCGCCTCTTGCTGCCTCTCGTGCAGAGGTATTAGGTGTAAATGTGCTTCAGCGATTATGCGCATAATTGCCTAACCGGGCGCAAAAGCGAATCCTTGTAGAGGGGACCCGAATCAGTGCCACTGATTAAAAAAAATACTTAATGAGTAGTTTGAAATGGGGTGGGGTGGCACACACTTCCCATCTGGGCTGGGCATATATGACCAGCTCTGCACTAGAGATGTGCATACCAGAAAATATTGTATTTTATCGTAATCGTAATTTCAGACCAAAAAAAATATCTTCTCTGATAATATTGTAGGAAGTTGTATCGTATCGTTAATGTTAATCGTATGCACGATAAAGAGCATATCATATTGTTATCGGACATTTTAATGACACGATACATATCCCTACTCAGCACGGTCCTGCTCCCCGCCACACACACAATAGTTGGACTCGTTATTTGCTTTAAAGGTAATATTTACATGCTGTATGTCCAAAATCTGACTTTTTTCAAAGGTAGAAATTCCTGTAACCAATGAATTCCTCTATATTGGTTTACTCCTGTGCTGTTCCTCCTCCACCACTGTGCCCTGATTTCATTCACGATAATGGCAAGTGGACTTCAGTCACCTTCAGTGCTGCCCACAGGCCTCCCCTCTCTGCTCCCTAGATGCTTTGTGAGCCTCCCCCCCCACCCATGCCCAGCTGAGGAGCACAGTTTGATGTACACCTGACACGACTGTGATCCACCGTTTCACCGCTGGACTCGCATGATGTCGTCCCCGTTGTGCTGTTCTCTCGCCCTGAGCCTGCAGTTGCTCATTTCTCTTTCGATTTATCCCTGAACGGGCAAAGTCCGAAACGCAAATGAGCTTCATCACACCTACTTTTCCCCCCTGGTTTGCTTCTGCTGGTTCCCCCTCCATTTCCTATGCAAGTCTAGCATTTTGAATCACATGTGGTCAGTATTGCTGCGGCACCTCAGCTTGCTGTGTTCCAAATTTGTGTTTCGGTCTTTGCCCGTTCAGGGACAAATCGAAAGAGAGACAAGCAACGGCGGGCTCAGGGTGAGAGAACAGCCCAACGGGGACGATGTCATGCGAGTCCAGTGCTGAAGAAGTGGATCAAAATCATGGTGGGTGTGCATCAAACCGTGCGTGTGATTGACACCTTGGAACAGGCCAAGCTGGGGGTATCGCAGCCCTACCGACCACGTGTGATTCAACATGCTAGACTCGCATAGGAAATGGAGGGTGAACCAGCAGAAGCAAACAAGGGTGGGCGAGGTAGGTGCGATGAAGCTCTGTGTGTGTCAGAGAGAGGGAGGGAGGGAGAGAGAGAAGGGGGAGGTGGAGTCCAGGCCTCATCACTGCCAGTCTTAGCTTCACCCACTGCCCATTCTGATCCCTTTCTCACTGCCAATGTGCAGCCCTTGACCTACAGCCCACCCAAAAAGTTTCCCACCCTTCCCATCGGGTGTGTTAAGTGGACATCTCTCTGAAAAATGTGACCGTTTCTGGAGAACAGACAGGCGGGATGTCTCCAGCCGATACGCACACAGTACGGGGCTCATTTTGGAAGGAAGCAGCAGAGATGGCCCAGGCAAATGAAGATGGATGGAGACAAAGGCCTGCTCAAGCCACCCTCATTTCAATGTTGGGCGTTAGGGTGGGTGATGACTAGTGGGCATGTGGTGAGGGGGCAGCCATCCCATGAAAAAGGCAATGGGGTGTGGAGTGCTGCTATTTAATCCCAGGCCTATGGATGCTTGGCACTTGGCAGTCATGGGAATCAGGGAAAGAGAGGGATAAGTTGAGAATGATATCTCTGCCGTTCCTGTTAACAAAAGGGCGGGGGGAGAGATCCCAGTGAGTATTAAAGCCCAGGGCCCTGTGCGTGTGCATTGCTGTCTTTGCCCTCATGGAAGGAGGGTTGTCATTTTTCTTAAAGAGACAGAAGTTCTCTTTAAGCTTTGGCTTTCATCACAGGAGCCATGACTAAACAAGAGAGAAGGCTTGTCTGAGTAAGATCGAAACTGATCCGACAGGAATAGGCCCTTGGGTATGGCGCACTGGCTTCCTTAGGTCTGCCAAACCACAGATGTTATTTGGCTTGGCAGATTCTTATCTATCACCATTGAGAAACTTGTGGACGCAGGAGCTTAATTCAGTATCTCCAGGCAACATGCCCCCTGGGACATGTGGTTAAAATGGCTTCAGATGCTGCTCGCATCCCAGAATGCACTGCAGCACATGGAACTGGAGGGCAGGCAGGAGTCACAGGAATAGTTCAGCCTGCCAGACATCTGGGACTGACCCAGAGCACAGGGAATTGAATACTTTGTACACTGTCAAGGACAAACCTGATCTTTACAGAGAAGGACAGGGAATAAAATTGTGTTCATTGCTGTGACTCAAAGACCCAAGGCTCTCAGAATAGGTTCTGTTCTGGGCCCTTTCCACCACAGGCTGAAGTTCACAAGCACTTTTCTTCAATGTATTTTTTTAAAGGATTTTAAAAGACTTTCAGGCATGTTACACATTAATTAAATTGAAACCAAATTAAAAACTGAACAAGGCTCATTTCACAAAACCCTTAAACTATATAGGACATTATTTTTTTAAGCTAAGGAGCAGATTAAAGACAAATGAAAATAAAAATGGAAGCTAGGTGTGAGGACAGTTATTTATTTGAAGTTAATCTATTTGCAAGGCAAAGTCACCTTCGGGCACTGATTATGGTCAGAGAGAGAGGAATGAGATTTCAGATTAAGCCACAGAATACATAGATGTGATTCTTTAAATTGATCCCATAAATTGGGTACATTTGATGGGGGGGGAGAAACCACAAGCAAATGCAAGCTGCAGTCTTTGAAACATCTGTAACTACTGGTTGTGAGTAAAGAGAAGCCAGCAAAGTTCTCGAGAGCTGGACTTGGCAAAGAAATTCAGAAACCCGCGAAAGCCTAACTCAAAAGGAGAGCTCAGCCATCGGTAGTTGTCAGGGCTCTGGCCTCAGCTGATTGGAGTGAACTTTCTCTAGCTATTGCCTTGGCTGCTGAGGTGTCATGAAACATTTCTGAACACTCCAACTGCTAAGGAGTTTGCAAAAGAGCTGCCAGGGATGGGGTGGTGTGTTCTTAATGGGAGAGATTTGGGAAAGGAGAAGGAAATAGGCAACACTGTGAACATAGATGTTAAAGGTGTATGTGTATGACACTTGGTGCATGAATGGTATGTGGCAGATGCGCCCTCCATCCAGAGGCTCTGAACGAATGAGACAACTACATATATGGGGAACTCGCTAAGACACCGCATTGAACACAAAAATAAATCCTGTCTGAACAAAATATATTTGCAAGTTTAGCTCTGATTCCAAAATCAACAAATGGGTCTAATTTGGCTATAGTTTTCCTTCTGGATATATATGATCTTTCACCTTCACTTCCTCTTCAGCCAGCTTTGTCCAAAGCAATGCCCAAGCATGACCATTGCAGGGATAAAATATGCTTTGATTCACTTATAGAGGTTCAAAGCTTTTTAATCCCATTTTTCTCCTCACAACAGCCATTGGAAGTAGATTAAATGAAGAAAGAATGACTGGACCGGGGTCATCCTGAGCTTCATGATGCAGTTGGGATTTGAATATAGGCCTCCTAATCCCAAGTCGAACCTCAAGCTATGCTTGAGCCTTCTTCAGGACACTGATGTTTTCTACAAATATTCTGCACCATTATTATTTTTTTGTGGCAGTTACCATCCTGCCCCCCAACAGTGCCTCAGAATGACACGATGTCCTGCTCATAGTGGAGAATGCAAAATGTCGGCCAAGTGGCCAACGCAGAGGCAGCTCTTGTCACTTGCAGAGCCAGACAAAAAAATTTTGAAAATGGAAAGAAGAAAGAAATTATGCTACTGGCACTGCTAGTGGGGAGTCTGGAGAAACCTAGAGAATTTCTTTACCCCACAAAAGGGTGAAGAATTGCAAAAGGCTATTTTGCACACACCAGTACACCGCTGGGTTGTACACATAGGGCAGTATGCAATGCTGTGTACACACCTGCAAGATCCACCACTAGGACAACCGGAAGTTAGCACTTCATGAAGCAATTGGAAATGAGCCAACATGCTTCTTTCCAGAATGGGGCAGGTCAGCAAAGCAGTTTGGCATCATTTCCGGGGTTGCTCTAGGAAGCACTAGCTTCCTGTTGTGCTAGTGGTGGGTTCCACTGGTGCAACTCAAACAGTGGAGGTGCAGAAGCAGCACTGGATACTGCCCATAGTCACTTCTTTAAAATCTTGAGAAAAAGGAATGTAACACTTGGCTCCACTGATGAGCCAAATGCTTATTTCGCCAATAAGCAGACATCTTTCGCAGAGAAGGTCCAAAATTCTGATGCAGAACGAAATAGAACGAAACCCTCAGCAAGATGCCTTTCTTTTTTTTAATCTATTATTTATTATTTTAAAAACAACAATACGCATATGCAACTTTATCCAATATAACAATTAGGAGGGGGAAATCCCAGATTTGTTTTTATTTATCTTTTATTTTTTGCTACATTCGTATTACTTGGATATTGGTTTTTCCAATAACTAATAAAAAGGGTCCAACTTTCACTTCGAAGTAGTTATTCTTTGACAGTCATCTTTTATTTATTCACATACTTAATCTTTACTCCATTTATTGACCCAGAAGGATCTTTAGAAAGACATACATAAAATAAGAAAATATGATTAAATATCCCAAACTATTGAAACAATTCAATTAAAGCCATTTCCATATCTCACCCACCCCACCTTCATGAAAATGTTCTTCTTCCTTCAGGTCTTGCAACAACTTCCTCTCCAGTTGCTGTCACAATTTGGATTCACCAACCCCCTTGCCTCCTTTTTTGAGAATAGCCCCCTCAAGTTTTATGGTACCCTCAGAATCCATTCCCCAGCATATCAAACCCTATCACTTTTACAATAATACCCTCCATCACACACTTTGGTTGAATTCGGATGACACAATAAGCAACTGGGGGGGGGGGAACAATCATCAGTTGTATTGACTATCGTGTCGTCTGAATGCTGCCATAGCCAACTCAGCGCTGATCCTAATCCACACCACAGTTGATTATTTATTACCATGTTGTGTGGGGAGTATCCCCTAGATGAACAACTGTAAAGTTGATTATTACCCCACCATTGACTATTGTGTTGTCCGAATTCAGCCTCTCTGTACCCCTCTCTCCCCCCCCACACTTTTGGAGACACATATTTCACCCCTCCACAGCCCCACATATTTCACTGCTTTGGAAGGAGCTCCTTCCTATTATATACACCTTCTTGCTCCTCCACATTGTCACCCGTTTAGATTATCCCTCTCCCCCATATTTTGGACCACTTTTTCCCATGCATTACTTCCTCTCTTGAATCACAACCCGGCCCTCACTTTACCCCCATACATGTGTGACACACATACTCCTAATCTATAACCCCAATTTACAGAATTGGCAAGCTTAGACAATGCAGCATAGGGGCATTATTATTTTTTTTGCTTCCATCCAATTACTGTAGGTATTTTATTCGCCCTCCATTCATTTTGCAAGCTGCTTGCCATAATTGTGAAGGGGAAGGGAGGACCTTAAGAACAAGCAGAGCACTAACAATTTGACTGTTTGTTACTTGGGCTATTATTGGAGAAGTTTGGCTTGTCATGCTATTAATGTCATTTTGGCCTTTTAATCTTATTTCATTGTTTTATTGTAAGTCACCTCCAAAACTATCATGGAGCCATTCAGTTACTTTTCAATCAATTACCTGTGCAACTTTTGAAAACTGTTGGCAGGAAGGGAGACCGGCTGACCCATAAGACATTAAATTGTGTTACAGAGCAGAACGCCTGCCAATGTAAATTCCTTTGGCTGCAATGGAGCTTACATCACGATCTGTAGCTTTGTGCCAATTGAGATTCCAATCCCAAACTTCTAATAAAATGTACAGCCAGATCCTATGTGCTGGTATAGGAGTGGGCAACTTGTACTGGGGTACAGCGGTGGCCTACAACTCCCATCAGCCCCAGCCAGCATTGCCAATGGGAAGTTTAGGGCAAAACATCTGGAGGGCCACCAGTTGTCCAACCTATGAAGCATATGGGCATATGAAACTACCTTAAATGAGTACCAGGTTTTGGTCTTCTGCACTCTTGCTATCTGAGATCCTTACAGCTGGAGATGTTAAGGACTGATGTAGAACTTCATGTATGGAGAGCATGTCCTCTACCAACGAGAACCAGGGACTCCCCATGTTGGCACATGAACATGCAGGATGGGACATAAGGATTGCTGCAGTAATGCCATGTCAAAACATGTAGGGTTGTGCTAATGTCACCAGATCTCCTAGGACATTATGCTACCTCATCAGAACTATATTGATGATGGTGTGGACCTGCCCTGAAAAGATACCAGAGAGGAACAGTGTCTACCACTATTATGCAACACACTAGTGCAGTCTTGGGGCTGATGGGATGGTGTGGGATACAACTCCCATCAGCCCCAGCCAGCAGGGCCAATGGTCAAGGTCAATGGGAGTTGTAGTCAAAAACATCTGGGGGAACTCAGGTTGGGGAAAGCTGAATACGTGGGTAGCAAACATTTTCAGCAGGAAGGAGTCAAAAGGTGATGAGTGCTTGTGGTTGATGGTTTTACCACATTACAGGTAGTTAACTATATAGGTTATTCTACTGGCTCATCAAACTGTATTATAGGGAGGCCTGGGAGGCATCAGAAACTGAACTGAATTCCCCCATGAGAAGGTCAGCACCGATGGACAAATTGCTCTCAAATGTGCAGCTGTAGGCAGCACTGAGGTTAATATGGCATGTTCTCCATTCATGCAGGGTGAGGGTGAAGTCCAACAAACCTAGCCAATATCCTCCAAAATTGGCTATACACCTAAGAACACACCCCAAAATCCTCTGTAATATGCCAGGGGTCCATGATAGGTATACACAGGGCCCTTGAAAGCCTAGCTGATGATGATGGAGCCTCCTGAAGGTTGTAAGAAAATGATTATTCTTGTGTTGACCACCAAAGCAAACTACTCATAGGTCCATAGAAAGTTGCTGTATACCAAACCAGACCATTGGTCCATCTATTGCAGAATTGTCAGTGATTAGTGGCAGCAGCTATCCAGGGTTTAAGGCAGGAGTTTCTCCAACCTCACCTGGAGAAACTGGGGTATCTCCTGGGACCTTCTGCAAGCAAAGCTTGTGTTCTACTACTGAGCTAAAGCCCTTGCCACTCAGGACCAATGTCTAGTAAGTAGTAAGGAGGAAACAGGTAGTCAGAGGTAGTCTGTTGGGCTCCTAAAACAAAGGTTGGCCAAGCTGAGGAAAAACAGTAGATATAAGTGCTTTATATGAAGCAGTAGCAAGGGATTGGCTCTCTGGTGTCAGAGAGAAGGATTCTGGCCTGTGGTGACAGTGACTGGGTTCACACACAACATGCTAACCCACATTCAGTGTTGAGTGTTGTTGTTTTTGTTGAACTGTGGGTTGAGTGTTGTTCATTTTGCTGAACTGTGGGTTAGTGTGTTGTCTAAACCCAGGACATTTTCTGCAGTGTGGCTTCTTAACTACCCTGAACAACCCAGCAACAAACAATAGATTCTCAAGGTTGCTTGTTTGAGAATAATAAGCCAAAATGCATGGTCAACAAGCCATCTTGCCATCTTGCCACACTAACCCATGGTGCCCACACACAACCACTGAGTGTGGGTTAGTGTGTTGTCTGAACAGCACCAGCAGCTTGAATGATCTGCAGCTCTCTTCTTTTGACCAACAGGCCTAGAGCTGCCGGGCATAGAGTGCCAGTGCCTGTGCAGGAGAGATCCTAGTTCAAGCCTTGGGGTGCTAAAGAACCACCACATTACATTTTTATTTCAACAGCCAAAAGCTGGGCAATTCACCTCAAAAAACCCTACAATCACACCACAGACAGGCAAGAGGCAGAGTGCTGCTGTCTCTTTAAGACCTCTTTCTGTGTCCACCACTCTCCATGGCCAACGCACTGTTCTCATTTCAAGCCCGGCTAGTGGAGGCCAGACCCCAGAGGTAGAAAGATGATGCCCAAATCTCCTAATGAAGCTTGACAGCCGTGGGATTAAAAGCACAAGCGTGGCATCCAGAAAGCAGTGGGTAAGATCTCATCACCCTGCAATCAACCTCTCTCCTTAAAGAGCTGAACCATAAAATAAACCTTTGTGGTCAGGATGGGGTGGAGGATCCAGCAGAGTGATTAAAGAGCAATGGGAAAGAATTGGATGGGAGGAGGGGGCACAAGTTTCACTGTAGAAAGCACTGAGAATACAGGGGAACAAAACTCAGGAGGTTTAATCTTTGCCAAAACATATTTATTAGGGCTGTGCACGGATCCCCCCGATCCGATCTGGATCCCGATCTGTCAGGTCTGGATCGGGTCCGATCCAAGTCGGATCCGGATCTGGTAGGCCCGGATCAACCCAATCCGCTCCAGATTCGGGATCCAGATCCGGATCCGTCACAGCCCTAATATTTATGGTCTCCTCCTCAAAGCCACATAGAAACCTGCATGTGGCCCAGTAAAGGAGAGAACTGCCACTTGTTGCCATCTTGGTAATTTAAGACCCTGGATTTCATGGTCTTATGGGAGGCCCCCTTTAGATGGCCTTATGAATCACTTCATTTGTGAAGCACGGCACTTTTGTCCACAAGATGATGGCAGCAATTTGGGTAGCTTTAAAAAGGGATTAGACAAATTCCCAGAGGAGAAGGCTATCAATGGCTACTAGTACTTCTGCCTCTGTGCTACCTCCAGTAATCAGAGGCAATAAGCCTACGTACATCGGTTGCTAGGGATCATAGGCAAGAGGGCACTGTTGCCTCTATGTCCTGCTCGTGGGTTGCCCCTGGGCAGCTGGTTGGCCACTGTGAACAGAATGCTTGACTAGATGGACCCTTGGTCTGATCCAGCAGGGCACTTCTTAGGTTCTTATCTCCCTCCCACAAACGCTGTTCCGTGCTGTACAACTCCTCCTACATGCCTTATCAGTTAGAATGTTTGCCAGCCCTGATTTTTTTTTAAAACAACCACTTGTCAGTTTGCACATTTTGTATATTAAGCTTGCTGAAATCATCGCACCATCAAGACTACAGGAATGACATGGAGTTGGCTTCTGCTAGCCTGGTGTCCTCATGACCAGCTGCGGTAGCTGCACTACTGCTTTTTGCAGTTCAGTTTGAACTAATGGGTGTGAAATTCAAGACAGAGTTAATGTGAGAATACTGGCAAGTAAGCAGAAATTACTGGCTGTCAGTCCATGTCCAGGCCTGATTCAAAATGCTGGTATTCACATTCAAAGCCCTAAACTGCTTGGGGCCAGGTTATCTGAAGGGTCACCTCCTCCCATATGTACCTGCCTGGACCCTAAGATCATCCTCGGGGCTCCTTTTTTGTGAGCTCCTGCCAAAGGAAGTCAGGTGGGTGGCTACCAGGAGGAGGGCCTTTTCTGCTGTGGCACCCTGGCTGTGGAATGAGCTCCCTTGAGAGGTTTGCCTTGCACCTACATTATACTTTTTGTGGCATCAGGTGAAGACCTTTTTGTTTTACCAGTATTTTAGCAATTTACTATCCTAGTCTTTTAACTCTGCTACTTTAACTCTGCATTCTAATTGAATCAATAGTAGAGCCAAATCTTAACATAAGAAGAGCTGTGTGCTGGCTCAAACCAACGGCCTATCCAGTCTAGCATTCTGTCCATACAGTGGCCAATCAGATGCCCCAATGGGTAGCCCACAACAGGACATGATCACAGTTAGAGCACCTTCCTGTTTATGCTCCCCAGCCATTGGGACTGAGAGGCATACTGCCTCTGATACTGAAGGTAGTATACAACCATCACAACTAGTAGCCATTGATAGCCTTATCCATTCATTATATCCTTTATTTTTAGAGCCCCTGACCCACTCACCCCCAACCAGATATTGAATAAATACACCTGGAAAATTTAGAACATTCTCCATCATACGTTTTGTGCTACATGTTTATGGCCTGACTTTTCAGTCTATTGGTTCAACTAGTCTGCAATTAGCTTGCTTCCAGATATGCGAGATAGCTGATAGCATTGGTCAAGGAGCCTTTCCAGCAGCCTTGTGCTGGTAAAATCTGAAAGCTCTAGTTATACACCATATCTATCCTGGGAAAGGGAAGGAAATGCTAGGGAGAAAATATGACACATATCATGGGAATCAGCCAGAAAGCTTCAGCTATTGGTCAACCTAGAAATGAAATCAATCAATCAATCAATCAATCAATCAAACAAACAAACAAACTATTGAGAGTTTGGCTAATAAATGTAATCAGTCAGTCAATCAACAGATCGATCAAGCAACTGTTGGGAAGTGGCTGAGTCATTTTCAGTGACTAGAAGGGCATAGGTTATTTGCCAGAGGCCCAATTTAGTCCAAGATTTGCCCATTGCTGCTGAACACTTATTTCCTCCAGGAGGTCAGGCTGTCCCATATACTTTGACAACTCTGATATACCTTGTCATGGCAATAAAGTAACTTTGAACTAAAAATGAAGGGGGGGGGGGAAAGACAACTTTCCTCTTAGTAGGATATCTTTGAGTAGAATTGGTGTACATGTCTACTGTTCAAGACTGAGCTGTATGGAAGAGCTACTGCCTGGTGATGGGGGTAGTGCTTGGCCAAATACCTTCAGTCTTGGCAATAGCTGTGTTTTCAGGCATCCCACAGCCGGTGATCAGCAGTGATGAGCATAAGGCTTCAGGACCACGGACAGAACTCAGAGGAGAGGGATGCAGGGCTAAGGCCAGCAAACATGTAGCCTGTCCTCAGTCAGCTTCTGACCATCAGTGGCACAACTCCTTAGGGGCAACTTGTGGCCCTCCAGATGATTTGGGCTACAACCAGGGGAGGCTGGTGGCTCCAATGTTAGTGAGGCTGTGAATCTGCTCCCGGTTTCAGTCAGAACATAGAGTTGTGACTGGAACTGACAGAAACCCAGAGAGGATTCACAGTCTCACTAACATCAGAGCCACCAGCCTCTACTGCCCATAACTTCCATCTTCTCTCACCATTGGCCATGCCAGCTAGGGCTGATGGGAGTTGTAGGTCAAAATATTTGGAAGGTCACAAGTTGCCCTCCCCTGCCCTAGGACCTAGAGAGCTATGACAGCATTAGCCAGGAGCCAACCAAAGCAAGATTTAAGTACAAGACCAGGCAAAAAGAACTGATTTGAGTGGCATGGCATCCCACCTACAAACTCAACGACCCCCTGAAACCAGATTCTAAATTACTGTATATGCAATTCCAGAAGATAAAATACTAAAATCCATCTTTGGGTAATACCTTCATTAAGCAACTCAAAAGTCACAACATATGGTGCAAGCGTTTTGAGAGCTCTTCATCGGGAATGTTGGGTTACAAAGAACAAAAAAGAGGAGGGGAGAAACGGCTGATGAAAAGCACAAGCCATGGAGTCTCCATTTGGCTGCAGTCTTAAGATGGAAAGTGGGAGGGGGCTTTAGACATTCAAATTAAGCTCTACCAGATACTGAGATGGTTTCAACATAAGCCTAGGACTATAACACCCTCCTGGATCATGGATTCCTGGTGTGCTAACATGGTGTGGGTGAGGTGACCCAGCTAAAATGAGAAATAGGAATGCACTATGCTTCACTGGTACATTCTTCTTGCTCAAACAGTGTCGCCTTTAAACTTGGGCATGAGATCTGAAATACTGTTCCAGGGAAACATGATGCCTTGGCCCAAACTCCCTGGAGAAGTTCAACACCTATTGCATGGGGTAGCACTCAAATTCTGAGGTGTGCACTCCACTGCTGCCTACGAAGGCTCCTTGCATAAGAATGAGTCTGTCAGTGAAGGTGGGACGCAAGAAGGAACCAAAGGCATTTCTGAGAAATAGTTACTAGGAACAGATGATGTCAATAGGAGACACACCTGGCTGAGAGTGTGGCAGAAAGCTCATCCCGTAGCATTAGGAACATAGGAAGTTGCCATATACTGAGTCAGGCCATCGGCCCATCTAGCCCAGGTTTCCAGCATTTCAGGCAGGATTCTTTCCTAAACCTACCTAAACCTACCTGGAGATGCCAGGTATTGAACTGGGGCCTTTTGCATGCTATGGTCATTTCCAATCATTCTTCTCATGATTGGCGAGGGTCACTATAGGAGAGAGTTACCTCTCTCCCAAGATGATCCGGGAAAGAAGATCTTCGCTAGTCTCCCCAGTCTACCTAGCCCAGAACTCCTCCTCTGATGTAGATGCTTCAGGAAGTTTTGACAGCTCAGAGTACTCACAGTGCTGCCACTGCCCACCCCTAGCCTCCAGCAATTTAAGGTATGTGGGACACCCAATGCATTAGGACAGATGCCTTGAGCATCCCAGTTGAAAGCTGTTGATGCTCATCATCTTCCAGGAATTTGTCTCACTCTGAAAGTAACACAAACAGGAATTATGGTGCACTATTGTCAGGGGCCTCTAGCACAATGCCAATAGCGTTAGCAGGCACAACGGGATTCCCCAGAAAACCTGGAGCACCCAGCTCAAGTCTGTGGCATGTGCGTTAGAGAACTCTTATGCTAGTGCAATGTAATTTGCATTAACGCAAGTACTCAATTGGATCCTGCTCCTAGTCCTATTGCTCTGCTAGGAGATGACTTTGCACTGGGAAAATACACAGAGGCTACCATTCCAAACACAGTTACCACCGGCAAGTAAACAAGCCCCATTGAACACTGTGAGACTTCCTTCCATGTAAACATGCTTCAGTTTGCATTGGCAGAAAGAAGACTTTCCTAGCACACAATAGCTAGAACAGAGATGCTAGAAATTTCCCTAGTGCGGAAAAGCTCAAAAACTAAAGGGCACTTTCGGTCCACTATCTGACACATGCAGCAGGGGCTACCTGCATTGGCATCTCGTGTCCCTGATAGGGTGAAACTTGATTTGCTCTTAAACATTCTCCTCTGCACATACAGAAGCCCAGTTGTCTCTGGGCAGTCCCCACATAGTCAAGTATTTCATATTATATTTGAGAGATAATAGTATTTGATAGTTGGCAGACTGATATTTAATGTTGGACACACACACACACACACACACAGGGTTGGATCCAGATTTAGGAGGTATCAACATGGAGCTTTTACTCTGGTTTTACTCTATCCCCATGTCAGATAATGCACATGCCCCTCTCCATAACCTGATGCTTCCAGATGTGTTGGACTACAACTCCCAGAATCTTCCAGCCAGCATTGTCGACCAACACATCAGGTTAGTGAAGGCTGGGCTAGATGATTCTGCTGTTTGAAAATCCTGTACAGGCAAATGTCTAGAGGCTTGTGGTCCTTCCAGGTCTTTACTTGCACTTGACCAGGAAAGCGTAGAGCCTTCTTTATCCAGGGAATTCCCCAATCAAAATTTTACTCCTGTATGAATTAGAAGCAAGAAGACACTCATTCCCCCACCCTGTCAATCTTCCCTTTGGCTCTCGCCCCACGGCTCAAGCAAGGAGAGCCCAGACATCCTCCAGCAGCAATGGGCCAGGCTGAACGGTGCCTCGGGTGCTCAGCACTCAGAGTTTGGCAGCCGCAGCCACACTTTGTTAAAACCGAAATGAGCTGTCATTTCCCAACCTCCTCCTGCCAGCGCCAAATGCTTTCTGACAGCCCATTTAAAACTCAAAGCACTTCCATTTACAGGCTCTGCAATATAACTGCTGACTGCTTCTATCCGTGCCTGAGATTTTTGGCACTGAGGTTCAGCCTCTTCACTGCATCTCTGCCTCATCTCAAGTCCCAGGGTGTAGCCTGAAAGCACATCAGGCCGCTGCCTTGCTGAAGCTAAGCAGGTCTGGTTCTGGTCAGTGCTTGGAGGGGAGATTGCCCAGGAACTGCATGTAGCTACCTTGAGTTCCACACTGGAAGAAAGATGGGATATAAATGTAATCCATCCATCTCTCAGCACTACTGCTAGGCTGCCCAGTCCTCAGACCCTGTTGCAAGTCCACCTTCAGCAGTCACTCAGGACCCGTGCCCCAAGGACCATATCCCACAATCCCTCAGGCCCTTGAAGGCCCCAATCGCTCTCTTTTTTGGACTGTGGCCTAGTTACTTGTACTGACACCTCCTGACTTCTATGAAACCTGGATTGCCATCCAGATGGACCAAAGGAGACTGACTGGTAAGTCACTCCAGGAAGGGAATGCCCAACCACCTCACTTCCTATCAGACCCAGAATGTGCCAGATTTCAGAGAACGTCCAAATACTGCACTTGGGAAACTGCCTAAAGCTGCCTTGTCCATCCTGGTGCCCTCCAGATGTTTTGGACCAAAACTCCCAGCATTCCTGATCATTGCCCAAACTGGCTGGGCTGATGGGAGTTGAAGTCCAAAACATCTAGAGGGCACCAGGTTGGGAAAAGCTGGCCTCAGTCCCATCCTGCGACCCGTTTCAAGAAAAGGGGCAAGATGACCAGGGGCTCTTGGGTGACATCTCTGCTTCTCCCTCTCCCACCAAGGAGCTCAGAGCTGTGCACTGTGGGATCTCCCATTTTATCCTTGCAACCGTCTTGTGTGAGGTAGGCTGGGCCAGGAGTGTGACTGGCTGAAGGCCACCCAGTGGGATTCATGCCTCTCCAGGGATTTGGAAACAGGAATGCATTTTGTCCATGCTCACCACTCTTTTCTGCCCTATAGTCCAGCTGTGGAATGAGCTCCCTTGAGAGGTTCGCCTGCCGCCTACCTTGTGTCCTTTCCAGCCCCAGCTGAAGATCCCCCCTCCCTCTGGGCAGCATTTTACCATTTTAGCGTTCTAGCCTTTTATTTTGCTGTTTAAATCTGTTGCTGCATTTAAAATCTCTGCATTGCTAAGTTTGATTCTGGTTGTCTTTTTATACAGTAGTTTTAAGATTGTATATTTTACATTGTTTTCATGCTGTACTTTGAGGTTTTAATTTTTGTGAACTACCCAGAGAGCTTCAGCTATTGCCACAAATTACTCTAGCCTCTCAGGATTCTACCACTTCATATGACAGCAGGTGTACACAGCATAGCAGAAGCCATGTTGAAAGTTGTTATTCAACAGGTGCTTAAGTTTATCCATCATGCCTTCCCGCAAAGAATCCTGGCAACTGAGGCTTGAAAATGGGGCAGAGAATTCTCTTTGGCACATTTCTACCCTACTTCACAAAATGACGGTTCCCAACATTCCCCGAGGGAGAGGGTGTGGTTGTCGAACAAGCTTAAGGGCTCCATCACACCTATTTTTTTTCTCCTCATATGCATCCATGATGTCCACCTCCATTTCATTAGCGTGTCAAGTGCTGGTCACTTTCATGTGCGTGTGTTGTTGCGCTATTTTGCATTGTTTACCTTTTCACCTGCACTGTCTCGCACTTCCACTTTCCTGCTATTTTACTCGCCTCGCTCCGCCCCTTTTCCTTCCCCCTCCAGTTCATTGGTTCTTGTGGTTGATGGACATTGTGATGGATGTGGGCACTTTCTCCCCACCCCCTTGCTCTGGTTTTGTGGTCTACTATTTTAGCGATTTAGCGTTTGATCAATTAGGAGCCATTTCTGCCTTTCAGGGTGTGCTAATGCTCCCTTCTGCATGGGGTGTCCACACACATGCACTTCCTCCCCCTTCCCAGTTGGCTGATATGGATGGATGAGAGTGGATGAAAGTGAGAGCAGATAAGAGTGAGGGCGCAGTAGCGCAAGTCCATTGGAGCTCCTCGTACAATGGACCGGGGGGGGGGGGAAGGGAAGTTGAAACGGGTGGATGAGAGAGCAATGAGAGTGGGGTTGGAGCAGGGAAAGTCCATTCGACCGACTCAACACAAGCCTCCAAGCAGAATGGGAGAAGGAATTAAAAGGGCGCGATGGAGAACAGTCCCCACCCTCCCCTTTCGTTAGCAAGACCGCCCTGCCATGAACATGCCCCACAAAAATGGGCCATTCTGACATAGCGCGCGGATGGCAATTCACAGGCTCTATCCCACGTGGAGAAAAAATACCGCACTTTCCCCACCCTAGGAAAACATGGAAAATGAAGGCGAAGAGGCGAGATGACTGCAGGATGGGGACGACGTAGTGTGAGGGTCACGGGGCAAAATGGTAAACAAAGCAGGATGAAAGTACGATAAAACCCTGGTGTGATGGAGCCGATCTACACGCTAGATTTTTAATGTTTTATAAGGGTTACGAAAACTCTTTGGGCCACATGACGCACTCCCTTGAACGTTGTATACCCAAGGTTTTTTAAAACTCACTTCAGCTATATACAACAGTTTTTACTTTTAATAAATCATTTTAAGCAAAATAATGTGTCCTTCCTTACCGTTTGTGATTCATGGGGGCAGTGCTTCGTTACTGGTGCCCAAATGCTTAGCCATTGTTTGGTGGGGAAGAAAGAGGAGCTAAGGAGGAAGTGGGCGAGTGAACTACAGCGCCCACAATGCTTAGCCCTAAACTCATTGAAAGCTAGGGAATGAAAGGGGAACTAAGGAGGAAGTGGGCAAGTGAACTACAGTGCCCACAATGCCTTGCCCTAAACTCATTGTAAAAATGAAACAGAAAGAGACAGACAGAAGGGTGTGAGACCGCACACACCGCTCTGAAGACTGAAGAATTTTTCTCCTGTAACGTGAGTACTCCTTAATGTGGCCTAAGACGTTTTGGAATGCGCCTATTTGGAACATTTTAAAATACTATTTAAAACGTTTGAAGGGACTGTGTAGATAGGCTCTAAGTCAGCAGTGCAGGCAGGAGATGGGTTTCTCCCTCAACACTGCCTGCTGAACACCCTGGAGGGAATAAGGAGGACCACCTGGGGCATGCAGTCAGTTGCCATGGATCAGCATAGGAGGTAATGAACTTGCTTGAAGCATTGTGACAGACGTCTTCTACTATCCCCCTGAGGAAGGCCTTTGAAAGGATTCAGGCTGAAATGCGTCAGGCTTTGAGTTGTTGTTTTTTTAATTGCATCCTGAGAACTTTTCTCCCTTTTTTTCTGACCTGACCAGGGCCGTGCAGAGGGGAGGCCAGTGGGGCCAGTTGGCCCAGGGCCCACAATTTTGAGGGGGGCACTCCAACAAGGAGGTCCCCCCCAACTTACGCTACTGCTTCCGTAGCATAGGTGGCCCATCGAGAAGCGAGGAGCCCGCCTTGCGGAAACAGCGCAGGAGCCGTCCGTCGTGAAGACCATGGTCAGACTACAAGCTCCAGAGTGCCACATGCCGCACGCCTTGAGGTGTTGTAGAACAGGTTGAATATGAAGGTGTTATGTAGAACGCACATGTTGGTGAGCACATGGCCTCCCCTTGGGGCAGCCCTGTTGTCCTCCTTTTTTGAAATGGGGGGGCACACACTTCCCATCTGGCCTGGGCCTATGACCAGCTCTGCATGGCCCTGACCTGACTGGGATGTTCTTCTCCTTTTGGTTTTTCACACTTAGCGCAGAGGCAAGCCAGAGGGTTTCACTTTATACAAAACATTCAGGAAATGCTTTCCATGTCAGCAGCACACCTGCCGATGAATTCCTCTGTGTGGGGCAAGGCAGACAATTCTGGGGTATCCTCGAGAGCAGGGCTGGGGAACTTGTTGGACTACACCCCATGACTATTGGCCATGCTTGCTGGGGCTGGTGGAAGCTGGGACCCAACATCTGCAGGACCACAGGTTCCCTACTCCTGCTCTAGGCTTTGGGAGCAAGTGTGCCATGGCTCATAGCCAAAGTAACAGAGTGTTGCCCCAGAATGCACCGCACTCCATATCTAGCCCATAGCATGGGGTCATTTTTGTGAAACCGTGGTGCTACTAGCCTACCCAGTGGCATTGCAGGGAGCAATGCAGCATAAGACGAAATCAGACTTTACTACATAGACAGGATGGCAGCAGCGGAGGCTGGTGGCTCTGATGTCAGTGAGGTGATGAATCCAGTCCAAGTTTCAGTCAGAACTCTAAAGGTCCTTGGAAAGCTCCTTTAGAATTCTGATTGGTTCTGACTGAAACCCGGAGCAGATTCACCCCTCCACTGACATCGGAGCCACAAGCCACCATGGTCAGCTGACACCAAACACTGTCCAGGCTCTCTGGGCCTCACTGTTGGCCTCTGTGAGCTGAGGGGGGCCTCCTAGACCCCCACCTCCCATGTGGGGGTAGGTCAGTATTATTATTATTAGTAGTAGTATTTAGGGGTGTGCACGGACCCCCCGGATCGGATCGGGACCCGGATCGGGACCTCCAATTTTGTCCCGGACCGGTTCGGACAAAATCGGAGGCCCCCCGGACCGGATCGAGTCCGATCCCGACCCAAAAATCGTACATTTTTGGATCGGCCGCCATTTTTTTCCCCATAGACTTGCATTGCAATGCAAGTCTATGAGGAAAAAATGGCGGTGGGTGGGCAAGGGGGGGCCTAACTCCCTCCCCCCCCCGGGGCCGTCCGCTGTGGACGGCCCCGGCAGGTAAACCCCCTCCCCCGTGCTCCCTACCCCCCCTGGGGCCGCCCGCGGGCGCCAGCGGATAGAAGCGGACGGCTCCGGGGGGGGTAAGCCCCCTTCCCCGCCACTGCTTACCTTCTCGGCCCGTCCGGCGCCGGCGCCTACTACTTCCAGCAGGCTCCGCGGCCTGCTCTAGAGTAGCGCGCCGGGTGATGACATCACCCGGCGCGCCATCCTAGAGCAGGCCGCGGAGCCTGCTGGGAGTAGTAGGCGCCGGCGCCGGACGGGAGCCGCCGGGCCGGAAAGGTAAGGGCCCCCCTCCCCCCTCCCCCCTCCGCGCGCCCCCTCCTCCCCTCCACGCACCCCCTCCTTACCTTTCCGGCCCAGCGGCTCCCGTCCGGCGCCGGCGCCTACTACTTCCAGCAGGCTCCGCGGCCTGCTCTAGAGTAGCGCGCCGGGTGATGACATCACCCGGCGCGCCACCCTAGAGCAGGCCGCGGAGCCTGCTAGTAGTAGTAGGCGCCGGCGCCGGACGGGAGCCACCGGGCCGAGAAGGTAAGTGCCCCCCTCCTCCCCCCCCCCGCTGTCCACTTTCATCGGCGGGCGCCCGCTGGCGCCCGCCAATGGAAGCGGCGGTGGGCGCCAGTGGGCGCCCGCCGATCCGCCGATCCGCCGAACCGGTTCGGAGCTTTTTCGGACCGGTTCGGATTGGATCGGCCGATCCAGCTGCGGGATCGGAAATCGGATAATTTATCCGATTTCCCACTGGACCGGACTCGGATCGTGGATCGGGTCCGATCCAGTGCACATCCCTAGTAGTATTAATATTATTATTATTATTATTAATAATAATAATAATAATAATAATAATAATATCTCTCTCTGGATCGAGGCGGGGAACAACATTAAAAACACATGATATAAAATACATAAAACTGATTAAAAACATATAAAAACTACCACATTGTGAAAATAACAATAAAACTCCTAAAAATCAACTGTGTAGGCTTATCATAAGATATCAGTCTTTCTAGCTTTCTTAAATTCTGGAAGACTGTTAAGTTGGCGAATCTCTCCTGGCAGGCCATTCTACAGTCTGGGAGCAGCAGAAGAGAAGGTCCTCTGGGTAACGGTTGTCAGCCTAGTCTTGGCCAACTGTAGTAAGTTCTTCCCAGAGGACCTAAGCATGTGGGGCAGATTGTATGGGAGAAGGCGATCCCGCAGGTAACCTGGACCTAAGCCATGTAGGGCTTTAAAGGTAATAACCAACACTTTGTACTTCGCCCGGAAAGTAATTGGCAGCAATCTTTCAGGGAAGTTTGTCAACCAGTACTTATGTTTCCCTTGAGGGCCTCCTGGCAAGTGCCAAAGGCCTCCCAGGATTCAGTAGAGTATAGTTTGTGGGGCGGGAACCTGCCCCAGCAGAGAAGAAGCCGGGCAACTAGAACACCCTCGATATCGTCTCCCTACCCAACTAGCTGGAGAGAGGGCCTGGGTTGGGCTGTTCTCCAAGCACCTCTGTTCTCAGGCTAAATCAATATAGATGTAGTAAACTCTGACCCCACACATCACTGGGTTCCATTAGAAGCTCTCCCGGAGCGCATACCTCCCTGGAGTTTACCGTGCCCTGGCTTTCAGGAACAGCGAGAGTGAGAGGGAACACTCGATTGAACTTCAATTTTTAATTCACTTTAAACATTTTTGTTTTCCCTCTAGGGAGCTCCTGTGCTATCATCCTGCTTGCTAAAAGAACACCTGTTCCCAGCCATGGCACTAACTTGCAGCAAGTTTCAGCGCCCCTGATGGTTCTCATGCCTAACGCGCCGATGTACACAGCAAGTGTTATCATTGATGTAGTAGACCACCCTTCCCCAACCAGGTGCCCTCCTGACAATTTGGATCATAACTCCCAGCATTCCTGACTATTAGCCTTGTTGGCTGGCTGATGAGAGCTGAAGTCCAAAATGTCTGAAGGACACAAGGCTGGAGAAGGCCGAAGTAGACTCACTAGAATTCCACTGCCACCACTCATGAGGATCTGCCCACACCAGCTGCATCTTGTGTTTGAGATGGGGTTGCATTCTTCCCATCACCACTGAATGTAAGGACAAGGAAAGAAGGGCCCAGTTCTGATGTTCTTCCATGTCTTCTCATTTGAAATTCTGGCTAATGCTGCAGTGGCTCCTGCTTTAGGCTGCTGTGGTCTTTCCTTGTTGACTCTCATTCCTTTTTCTCTAGCCAGAACTCCACGGCCAAATTCACTCCCCTCTCTTATCATGCAGTCCAGCTGACAGCTCCTAGGGCCAACCCTGCTGTTAGGCAGAGTGAGGTAGCCACCTCCGGCAGCAGATCGAGGTGTGACAGCAGGTATTGCCGGACATGACCTAAAGTAACCTCCTACCCTCAAAGATCGATAGAGGCAGCCAGCACTGAAGCAAGATTCAACTGGCTGCCTTCTTCACATGGCATAGGAGAGGGGGAAATGTCTTAGGATGGCCCTGGCCGCTCCTCAAATCCCTCCCACTGGCTTCCTGTCCTCTTTGTCCACCTTTAAAGCTTTTCATGGTCTCACCTAGCTCTCCCTTTCTGCCCTTTCCCCCATTGTATTCCTATATGAAACCATTTCTCCATCTCAATCCCCCAAACTCTGCTAAACAATTCTGCCCATTCTCTCTTACAACCTATTCCTTATGCCTGGATTTCCATCCAAGAATACCTACATGGTACCACTTTTCTTCCTTCAAATCCACCTACATTTTCCTATGAAATTTTTGGCCAACCCATTAATTTCCATCCCCAGTCAAAATGAAGCATCAATCCAACGAGTCACATACCCTCTTGTCAAAACTCAGACAGATAGCTCCTTGGGGCAGGGAACATCATTTTTTTTACTCTTTCTTGCCTTCCACCCCTTACACCCAGATAGACTACCAAAACTTATAGATATAGCCAACTGATTGCAGAATGTCAGACTACCTAGATATTTAGAAAAGGCCTCTAGGGATGAACAACTTGCGACCCTCCAGCTTCCAGACACCTCATCCAAAATAGCCAATAGTGAGGGAGGATGGGGGCTGTATACCAAAATATATGGACAGCCACAAATTGCCCACCTCCGCTCTAAAAAACTCAATATTTTATGGCTATTTAGTGCAACCAGGTATTTCTTAATGAAAAGAAATGCACTGAATTTGAAAAAAAAACAAGTTCAAAATGGTAAAATTGAAATATTGAACAAAGTGGGACAGATTTATTTTCTTACAGAATTGCTTAGCTAACTGCCAGTCTAGAAATCATTAATAGATACTTCGCTATACTGTATATTCAGAAGTGAAGGTTATATTCTTGTGAATGTATGCCATCAGACAAAATGTTGAAATGGCTTAAGCAAGGATGACTAAATGCATGTTTGACATCCATTATAACATCCTGGAGATCCACTTTTTAGATTTAAAAGTGAGAAAAGAGGAGAAACAGCTAAAGACCTCTGTTTATAAAAAGCCTACAGATGTTGGTATGTATTTGAAATTCAGTAGCTCCCACCCCTTTTTACTGAGGGAAAATGTCCCATAAGGGCAGTTTTTAAGACTCAGAAGTAACTGAGGAATCTCTTGCACTGTCAAAACAACTGAGAGACAGGGTTACCCGTCGAGAGTAATCTACCAGAATTTTAACAGGGCTGATAAAAACACACACACACACACACACACACACACAAGCTGATCTTTTGAGAGAACAGGAAAAAGCCCTCTCAAATTGGATCAACTGCAGTTTAACATTCAATTATGTCACTAACCATCTACAAGGGAGCATTAAAAAAAACGCTGGCATGTACTACAGCACATTCCCAGGTTGTCAGGACAGACCTCTGATCGTCAGTATAGGAAGCAGCTGCTGAGAAAAGAAATGGAGTGGATTTTGAAATTAAAGATACTGGCTCTATTTGGACAACACAATAAACAACTGGTGTGGGGGAAACAATTGTCAGTTGTATTGACTATCGTGTTATCCGAATGCTGCCATAGTCAACTCAGTGCTGATCCTCATCCACACCACAGTTGATTATTTATTGCCATATTGTGTGGGGAGTACCCCCTAGATGAACAACTGTAAAGTTGATTATTACCCCACCATTGACTATCGTGTTGTCCGAATTGAGCCACTGTCTCCACAGGGGCTAAATAAGGAGCTGGAATTCTTACCACTCCTATAATTACCCAGAAGTTTTGAGACATTCCCAGGTGCTTGTAACTTTGTCCAGATATGAGAGGATCTTGATGGAATTGCCCTATGATAACACCTGTGAAAAACTCAAAGAAAAAGCTTGTCTAATAGTATATATACATTGCCTTCAGTACATCCCATCTAGTCGCCATTGCAAGACAATTTGCTGTTAATAATTTCTGCAGACATTATAACAAGCATGTAATATTTTAACTGTTTTATATTATTAAATATATGCACAGGCCGTATTTGCAATGTACCTAAAACAACTTTCTATATGTTTTATTGAAATTATGTCATGGTTTGCAATGTGCTCTTATCATTGAAAAAAGTTTTAAGTTCTGTGTTGTCTCATTCTTGCTTTTTATATATGTACTCTTACAGCACCTGAAGAAAGCCTGAAAAAAAACAAGAGACTGAAACGCGTCGGGTTTTTGTACAATAAACTTTTCTACAGCATCCTGAGACTTTTCTCCCTTTTTGTATATAGCTTGGATGCTCACCCACCTTGTCCCCAATATAACGTTTGGAATACAACAGATAACATTCATTTACAACATTTATCTACTGCTCCACATCCAAACAGATTCTGGAGCGGTGAACAATAAGAGATAAAAATGATTTTGAAAACCCACATTAATTAAAAAACAAACCAGAGTGCCAATAAATAAATAAACCAATAAATAACATCTATTGCACCATGATTTTTAAGTTCTTTTTAAAGGACATCTTTTGTTCTCGTGGTTATGCACAACATCTCAAGAATGCATATAGCCTTCAATACATTGTTCATTTCACCATTTAAAGTTAAACTGCATGTTAAGTTAAATGTGTGATTGCATTTAAAATATGTACGCATGGATGCCTGCACACATTCATGGGTTTTAAAGATGCAGAGAGGAGCAGGATTTATCCCTTCCTTCCGTTCCACAGTCCCCCCCCCCAACAAAATCACACACACACACACACACACACACGCACCCTGTCCCCAGCACACCAGCTGCTGCTATTCCCCACAATAGGAAAACAGCTATTGGCACCAATACCAGCTTTACTCCCTACCATTTGCCAGCTTCAGAGGAAGGTGCAAACATCAGAACCATATTGGGGGAAGGGTTACCACCCTCCCTCCTTGCTTGCCACAGTCCAGATCTCAATTGACATCTCGGCTCACTCAGATGTGCGCATTCCCCCCCCCCCCCCACACACACACACACGCTGCAGTCATATGTTTCATCTAATGTGTAGTTTGGCCACAAGTTTAGTTGTTTGGCCAAGTGACAAATAAGAAGCCTGAAGACAATTAAGAAAGAATGTCAGTGCCCCTGTGTGGCTGAGTAGATAGCATTCACGGGTTTCTTCGCTGTAGGCACAAAGACCCATTGTCATTTTCCTCTAGCAGAACTACACAGCTGGCAGCAAACATGAGGCAAGACGCCCTAGCTGCCACTTCTGTGTGGAGAAAGTGAATGTGCGTGAGTGTGTGTTGTGTGAATGAGAGAGTATTCACCATGGGGGGGAGAGAGATGCTCAACACACACGCCCATCTGCATGGAAAATGTTGGGAGCAGATTATAAAGAAGTCAATCTGTAAGCACCTTGAAAACAATGCAGTGATTTCTAGAAGCCAGCATGGATTTGTCAAGAACAAATCCTGTCGGACTAATTGATCTCATTTTTTGATTGGGTAACCTCCCTTGTGGACTGTGGGAATGCTGTGGATATAGTATATCTTGACTTCAGCAAAGCTTTTGACTAAGTGCCCCATGACATTCTGATTAACAAACTAGTGAAAAGTGGGCTAGATGGAACAACTATTAGGTGGATACAGAGTTGGCTATGGAATCGGACTCAAAGAGTGCTTATCAATGGTACTTTTTCACACTGGGGAAAGGTAACGAGCGGGGTACCGCAGGGCTCAGTCCTGGGCCCAATGCTCTTCAACATTTTTATTAATGATTTGAACAAGGAAGTGCAGGGAATACTCATCAAATTTACAGACGACACAACATTGGGTGGGATCACTAATACCCTGGAAGACAGAAACAAATTCCAAAGTGATCTTGATAGACTGGAGCACTGGGCTGAAAAGAACAGAATGAAATTTAATATGGATAAATGCCAAATTCTACACCTAGGAAAAACAAAACAAACACACAGTTACAAGATAGGGGATACTTGGCTAATCAATACAAGCAAGAAGGATCTTGGCATTGTTGTAGATCACAAGCTGAATATGAGCCAACAGTGTGATGTGGCTGCAAAAAAAGCAAATGCTACTTTGGACTGCATTAATAGAAGTATAGCTTCCAAATCATGCGAGGTACTGGTTCCTCTCTATTCAGCACTGGTTAAGCCCCATCTTGAGTATTGCGTCCAGTTCTGGGCACCACACTTCAAGAAGGATGCAAACAATCTGGAGCATGTTCAGAGGAGGGCAACGAGGATGATTAGGGGTCAGGAAACAAAGCCTTATGAGGAGAGATTGAAAGAACTAGGCATGTTTAGCCTGGAGAAGAGAAGATTGAGGGGAGACATGATAGCACTTTTCAAATACTTGAAAGGTTGTCACACAGAGGAGGGCCAGGATCTCTTCTCAGTCATCCCAAAATGCAGGATACGGAATAATAGGCTCAAGTTACAGGAAGCCAGATTCCGGCTGGACATCAGGAAAAACTTCCTGACTGTTAGAGCAATGGAACCAATGACCTAGGGAGGTAGTGGGCTCTCCCACATTAGAGGCCTTCAAGAGGCAGCTGGACAGCCATCTGTCAGGGATGCTTTAAGGTAAATTCCTGCATTGAGCAGGGGATTGGACTCGATGGCCTTATAGGCCCCTTCCAACTCTATGATTCTATGATTTGTCAGATGTGTATAATGCATCAAGTAGGGTGAAGGAGCAAGGGAGAGTTGTAAAGAAAGAAAATGGAGAAAAAAACAGACTTTCAATCCAATCTTTCTTAGAGTAGTCCATCTACATCCCTATCAAGAGCGACGTCCCCATTCATATAAGAGGATCCAGTTTGATGGGACCTGCAGAAGTATTGCAAAGCAGCTATGCCTCTCCATCAGCTGGGCTCAGAGGACCCTGTTTGTCCCAGCTGGTCTCCCATGTGGGATCAGGGAACATCCTGTCAAATGAGGGATGGTGAGGTTTGGGATTGGCACTGCCACATTGCTACTTATATACCAGTCATCATTTATTTCAGTGATATTTACCAAATCCTTCCAGTGAATTCCCAGGGCCATTTACAAAAACAAACAACACTGCAAATGTATCAAAACCATTGTTTGCTTCTGATGAGGTTTCAGGCTATGAATCTCATCATTCAGCTGCAGATTGGTGTGGCGTTGAGTTGAAACGAACTTGGAGCGTTGCCTGCGTGCTGATAGACTTCACGGCTGCAATCCTAGAAGGTATCTTGATGGGAGCAAATACAATTGAATTTAATAAGACTTAATAAGACTGATACCTACCAAACTCACACAAGACCACAAGAGCATCAAGTGAGTGTTCATGATAAACAATACCACACTGCCCATTTTTTAAAAAACAAAAAGAAAAGGAAGATTAGCTTTACTCAGACAAGGGGGCGGTTAGAGAGAAGCAGAGAAACGGCCCTCGCTGTTCTTCGAGGTCTCCGTGCTGCTTCTGGGAGCTCTTTGTTTGTTCAACTTTAATTAAATTCCATTCCCCAAAGGCTACATACAGGGCGAGTAATCTCAAATCTGTCATGAAGCTGCTGATAACCTCTGAGGAGGGACAAGGGTAACTCGACTAAAATGTGAACTACCCTGCTTGAAATAATGGATGCAACTGCATTAGGGAGGCTGCTAGGCACTGGGAAAAGGTAGCGCCAATGGAGCAGCGATGGCGAGATGCAGTTTGTTGCTACAGGAGAAAGGCATACAAGTGGGCAGCTGCCCTTCAGCGATGCGCCTTGCCAGAGGTCAATGTTCCAGTTAAAGCTACTTCAGTATATGCGCAAGTGACACAGTAGGAGTGCCAGAAACTAGAAACGCACACTAGACACGGCCATATTTCAGCCCATGAATGGAGTGGATTGAAACACGCCTGGACCAGAGGCCAAGCTGTCAGCAACCGATACACATCCACCTCACAAGCCACGAGACCAATGTGATGTTTAAAGAGAAAACAGAGTGGGGTTTTCAGCCATGGTACAAGCCTAGCTTCCTCATAGCTCTGCTACGTGCATGACAGATGTCCATCCTGTCAAACGCGGTGATGGTCAGCAATCAGTCTTGCCCTTCCCCTCTTTCTCCAGGTGGGCTACCTTTAAATTTAAGAAGCCACATGGATGAACTTTCTCATTGAAGGCAATTATTCCAAGCATTTCAGAATCCCCCCAAATGCATTGCCCAGTATCGGGCAATGCATTTGGGAGATTCTAAACTGACTGCCATGTCACAGACAGAAGTACTGAGAACATCTGCGTGGGTGGAGTCAGCGATAGCCTCATAGCTGCCATGGCTCCTGTAGCTGCTGCATTGGGGATGCTGAGTATATTTGTCCACAACTCTAGTGCCAAGGGGTAAGGACATGGGGTGGTGTAATGAGACCGGGGGGAAGAGAAAGCGCCACATTTGCCAGTCGTGGCAGGTGACGTCATCACCCAGCGCGAGCAGGAAAGCGGCCAGCCCACAGCGAGGAGGGAGGACAACGCGGAAGAGGCAGCAGGTAAGCAGGGAGAGTGGGGGGAGGGAGGAGAGCAGGAGGGAGTGCTGGGAACGGACCTGGATCGGATCCAAGTCGGATCGGGCCCAATCCGAACCTCACAGGTCGGGATCCGGATCGGATCGGGGGGTCTGTTCACAGCTCTAGTAATCATGCATAGACATGCATGCTTGAACAAGCCCCAAGTTGCAGCTAGAAGTGCAGTCCACGTGCAGAGGATCCGAAACATATGAGCTTTGCTAACATCAGTCTCACGGGTAAAATTTGTACATGCCGAAAGAGGCAAGCATTTCCAAACACACTTCTCATGCTTTGCTTGCAATGCAAGTCAACCCTTTCTCAGTTTGAACACATCCGACACATTTGCTTTCTGTGCTTACAATTACCAGCTTACATCGCCCAAAGAACTGGGCAAGTAAATAGGTGGAAATTACACAAGAGCACCTCGAATTCTTAACGCAAATACAAGTTCAGCTCCTGACATTATTGGCACTTGCGACATCAGTGCACTGAAGGCAAGAATCAAGGGAGTTGTCTCCTAAATTAGATTTTTTGAGCTAAACATTTCAGGATATCTTCCAGAAATAACCTTAGGCTTAGGACAACTGTGCAGAGAGGGTGGGGTAACAGAGCTGTGTGACCAAAGTCCTGTGCTTGAGTGCCATCTAGTGGCCAGAAGCTGGAACACAAAAAATTGCCAAGCACCCCCAAGAAGCTCACAAGCAGAGCATGGAGCTACAGCTAACACCCCCCACCCCTGGTACTCCAAGTTAAAAGCCTCTGAAGATGGAGGTTCCTTTTACCCATCTCATCTTTTCCAAAGCAGCTGAAAGGTATGAAGAAAGAACAAAGGAAGCCTGCTCAAATGTAGGTGTAATAAATCTGAATATTGAATATACAGTTCCATACTGGGTTTTGGAATCAATCTGCCCCGCACGCTCAGGTCCTCTGGGAAGAACTTACTGCGGTCGGCCAAGACTAGGCTGGCAACTGTTACCCAGAGGACCTTCTCTTCTGCCGCTCCCAGACTGTGGAATGACCTGCCGGAGGAGACTCGTCAACTTAACAGTCTTTTAGAATTTAAGAAAGCCATAAAGACTGTTCTCTTCCGGCGGGCATATCCAGTGGAATTTTAGGATGTTTTAAGGATGTTTTTAGGATGTTTTAGGATGTTTTAATGCAGTTTTAATAATATGTGTCATGTTTTAATCAGTTTTATGTATTTTATTATATTGTTGTTCCCCGCCTCGATCCAGACGGAGAGGCGGGTAAGATTATTATATTAATTATTATTATTATTATTATTATTATTATTATTATTATTATTATTATCTCTTGCAGAGCTAAGACAAAAGAACAGGCAGAAACTGTGTAAAGGCCTGAGGAAAAATGATGATAATAAGATGGCCAGGGCTATTTGTGGTGGCATTGTGAACATTTGACTAGGTCATGGCAACAGCTCAGAATCCTCTTTTAGGATTCAGTTTCCCAAATTCTAAAAGGAATCTGAGAGCCAATGTAAATATTACCTGCGCAGCATAGATCCACAACACAGCAACAGTTAGCTACAATGATCATGTGGGAGGGGTGCTGACATATGAGCATCCCTGTGATCTGCCTAACACCAGGTTTAGGTGTTGTTACTGCAGCAAGAGATCCAGTCACCAGGAAGTGGCAACCTCTGAGGTAACTTAATTTGGTGCCAAGTGAAAAAACAGAGTGAGGACTACAAGGGGTAAATGGTTACCCACATTTCTTTGTACGCACATTCATCCTTCATCTAATGCCCATCCCCACTCCCAAAAACTCCACACAACATTTTGAACAAGTATTAAGGTGGCGGAAGGGAGTTGATGGCATCAAAGGTGTTAGTCACCCTCCAGAACTGGCTTTCTCCATTCAGGTGAACCACTCTGAAAACCTGAAGAACTGATTCCCCCCCCCCCCCCAAGGATCACCCTAGAAAAGAAAGGTATGCATTCCTTTATCAAACGACATCTGCAACTCTTTAAGTATCACGTTCCTACCCCAAAAATAAAAGGGACAATGCATCTACCTCCACCTACCAGTAGAAATCAACAGCTGAGCATCCTGTGCTAGAGATCCTCCAAAGCCATCCAACGTCACAAGAATCTGGCATGGGTAAACTATTAACCTATGCTGCCCACAAGCCAGATGAGACAGGTGACGATGTCAGCAACATTATTGGAAATAGTCAGCAGCTAATGAGACATGAGCACCTCAACCCTTCCTCCCACCACACACACACACACAAATATTTCATGTTTACACAACCCTTCAGAATTGCTGAGATAACAACGCCAACAGCTTCTGATTAGCATGCTCCTCTGAAGTAGGCCAGTCTCTTTTCTCAGAGGCCTAGTTGTACAAATTGTAACAAATCAGAATTGCTTATTTATCACCAAGGCAGGGTGATGGCTTTGCTTCAGGCAGACTATTAAAGGACAACAAGTGACAATTAGCATATTTTTACTACCATGAAGAAACTGTTTGGATGTTTTGTCTCAGCAATAAGCTATCTGCTTAACCAATTATATTTATATTTATTTACAATTATTTGTTGTAATAAATAAATGATGCCCCATCTATTTGTTCCTCTAAAAGACGTTTGTCTAAAATAGCTCAGAGCACCACACATTGATCCCATTGCTTACTTGCAATGTGCCCATAAACATAAACTACATGAAAGTATGCACACAGAGCGCACGGATGCTCAGATAGATTCTTCCATTAGGAATCTGCTAATGGGAATGAAGGTAAAGCTTACATGCCCAAGCAAACCTATTTGAGCCACACATTAACGCATTTTCTTACTGGCAGTTGGGATTGATGTGAAATAGGCTTTTGTTGGTGCAGAAAATCGTGGGTATGAAGTTATTTAGGACGTTTGGGCTCAGACCCCATCTCTGCCTTGTCCTTTGCCACACCTCATGGAGCCATTTTGTGGTGGTGCCCATGACAGTTTCTCAAATGGCCAGATGTGGCCACAGCCCCCAAAGATTGCCTGCCTGTGATAGAAAGTATCGCATTAACAGCTTCAGCTATTGTTTCTAGATGATGAATAGCATTTTTTAGATAATATGAAGGCTGGGTTATGAAAACTTTCTGTCAGACCTAATCTTGGATATTGGGAAGAATCTAGTTATATGATATGTCATTCTAACAAAAATAAAGATGTAGTAATGTGCCAGAGCTCAGTCAACACAACAACTACAAAATTTTTCTTCAATGTGGATTCTTCCTCCCCGTTGTTACGATCTCTGCAATTCAATTGGATAAACCAACAATGGCAGCATCAGCTTTTGGAACGAGGAGGATATACGTGAGTTTTGAGGCAGATTTTGAACTTGTAATCTAGAGTTGCCAGGTGCATTCACTCCTCCAGCAGCTACAGGAAGGTATTTGGAGGTTGAGAGGTGCTCGGAAGTTTCCAGGGAACTCCTATCTTTGAGCAGGATTATTAGAACAACGGATCCTTACCAGTTCTTCATAAATTGTCGAGAAAACCTTGCATATAGCTTATCTTTTCCACATTTGAGCAAGGTCCCCTTTAGGACAGGAGGCTCCGTTTTTTGTTTTCTACCTCAAAACTGCTTGGCCTGTCAAATGCAGTTCTCCTGTGCCCCACCCACCCACCGGGCATCCATCCCTGTCAAGGTGCTTTGACCCTGCATCAGCACCACCCTAAAAGTAATGTCTGGAAATTGCTGCAGCAAATTCGAAGCAATAGGGAGCTGGCCTGGCTGGCAGGGCTCATGTGAATCACCACAAGGTACGAGACAGAGCTAGGAACCCCTTGCTTCTAGCATTTTTCTCCACACGCTCCATAGTGTTGGGACTGCAGAAGGTCCCTTCCATCAGCCAAAGGAACATGAGCTGCTTTGGGTGAGAATAACTGTCCGAAAAGTGGAATAAAAATGCAGCAAATACATACATACGATGACATCACTAACAATCCTGCTCATATCACTGGGACAGAACCAGCTCCGTGTAGGAGGCAATAGCGGCAGAAGAGCACTCAAAGATCCCAACTCTTCATGAACACCCAGCCCTTTTTCCTCTTTACTGAGGGGGTTCACTGCAATGTGACACCTAAGCCAGGTGAGGGCTCTCTGGATGAATCCACATACCCCACCGGACTGTGCCTGTCTAAGACAACCCGAGGTTTGATAAATTGACTCGTGGCCATGTCATGGCCCTCCAAGATGGTGCGTGTCAACTCTGGAGAATCCCTGCACAGGCTCTTTAGCCGAGACAGGGCAGAGAAAGGAGGCTATGTCAAGCTTCCTAGGCTCGGACTCCTGTGTTCACAACTAGTCATCCTTATTACACATTCCAGCTCTACTTGCCTCACCATCACTCTGCCCAAAGAGAACGGTTCAAAAAAATTCCCCTCAGAGCTTCCATCACTCTGTGGGTATGGATCAAGGGCAGGTAAACTGCCCCGGCTTCCTCACCCTATTGCTATACCAGAAGACTTGAAGATGGCCAATTTAACACCAATTTTAAAAAACTTCAGAAGGGATCCAAGAAATTACAGGCTTGTTAGCTGTCTGTTCCAGGTAAAATGGTTGAAAGCTCTATTAAAGTTAGTAAGCATATAGAAGGACAAGCCCTGCTGAAAAAGGAACAAGGCTTCTTCAAAGGAAAGCCATGTTTCACTAACCTTTTCGAGTTCTTTGAGGGGGTCAATAAACACATAGACAAGGGTGGTCCTGTAGACATTGCTTACTTGGATTTCCAGAGACTTTTGACAAAGTCCCTCAACAAAGACTCCTGAGCAAACTTAGCAGTGATGGAATAAGAGGAGAGGTCCTTGTATGGATCAGTAACCAATTAAGAACAGAAAGCAGAGAGTAGGAATAAATGGTAAATTCTCCCAGTGGAGAGAAGCAAATAGTGGAGTCTCACAGGAATCTGTATTAGAACCAATGCTTTCCAACCTGTTCATAAATGATCTGGAATCAGGAGCAGTGAAATGGCCAAGTCTGCCAATGGCACCAAATTATTTAGCGTGGTTAAAACAAAAGAGGATTGTGAAACAATCCAAAAACATCTCTCCAATGGGCAGCTAAATGGTAAATGCAATTCAATGTAAGCAATTGTAAAGTGATGCATATTGGGGCAAAAAAACCCAACTTCAAGGATAACCTGATAGGACCTGAGCTGACGGTGACCAACCAAGAAAGAAATCTTCGGATTGTTGTGGACAGCTCAATGAAAGTGTCGGTTCAGTGTGCGACTGTTGTTAAAAAAAGCAAATGCCATATTAGGCATTATTAGAAAAGGAACCGATAATATAACTGCCAATATCGCACTTGGAATACTGTGTACAGTTCTGGTCACCATACTTAAGAAAAGATATCGCAGAGCTAGGGATGGGTTGAAAATCCGCCAGGGCCTGTGAGTCCGCTGGACACCCCATGCTCGGCCTTCAGCAAATGCGCCCAGCGGCTTTCCACCCCATGATTCCTTGGTTGACAATGGGGGCGTATATCCGGTTGCGTGCAAGGAAATTGCATTAGTCCTCCCTGCCAATTGGGGTCTTAAAGGCCCTGAGGCTTTCCCACCTCATCAGTGCCTAAAAGGGCCTCTTAATGCTTGCATTAACAGCCCTTTCAGGCCCCGATGGGTCATGGGGGGAGGAGTTTTTTCCCCTTCTACTCTTAATGGCAGCCACTATTAGAGTAGAAGAGGAAAACCCTTCTCCTCCTCCCTGCTGTACCCTTTGGGGTCCTGGAAAGGCCTCTTAACACAAGCATTAAGAAGCCCTTTCAGAGACCGATGGGTACAAGGAAAGGGGATGCCATTAGCATGGCTGGGGGAATTTGTGCACTTTCCCAAGGCCCAAGAAGTGTGCATTCCTGTGCCTTTTCCCCTTCCCTCACCCAGATGGGCAGGGGGAGGGAAGGAAAGCGCGTGCTATGGGAATTGTAGTCTTTCCGGCGGCCTCAGACGCGTACAACACCGAGGGCTCACCACGCTGGCTCAGACAGGTCTGGCCAGGCAGTGCAGAAAATGATTCAGAGACTATGGCATCTCCCCTATGAGGGAAGGTTACAACAGTTGGGACTGTTTAGCGTGGAAAAAAGGAGGCTAAGAGGAGACACAATAGAGGTATGGAGACATGTGGATAGGGAGACATTCCACACACCCCCACTCAAAATACTAAAACTGGAGGTCATCCCATGAAGCTGATTCAGGACTGATAAAAGGAAATACTTCTTCCATGGAATTTGCTACCACAAGGTGTAGCGATGGCCACCAATTTGGATGGCTTTAAATGGGGTTAAATTCCTGGAGAAGGGAACCAATGGCTACTCTGTGCTACCTCCAGTATCAGAGGCAGTAAGCCTATGTACACCAGTTGCTGGGGAACAAGGGCAGGAAAGTGCTATTGCACCCATGTCCTGTTTGTTTATTCCCAGTCAACAGCTGATCGGCACTGTATGAACACAATGCTGGGCTTGATGGATCCTTGGTCTGATCCTGCATGGCTCTTTTATGTTCTTAAAATGCTCAGACCAGGATCTGGAGTGGGCAACAAAGAGAATGTCCTTCTTCTGCTTTTAAAATTCTTTTAAATCATGGTGACCAAGTTGACTAGAAAGAGCTCAAGCCATGTCTCCATGTCTCTCTACAGTGGCAAACTCTTGTTATACTAGGGGAATCAGTTTTCTTTCATTTATCACATCCTCCTGGACTAGACCGAGAACGTAAGACATTCACATCATGTCAAGCGAATGAAAAATCCATTTCTGGAATGTCACTCTTCATAGCTCTAATACTGTCCTGTGGCTGGTGACAGGCTAGTAAACTAAACAGACAAAGTCATTCTCAGGTATGAGGGGATCTGCCAAGTTTACATGACATAAAACATCACACAGATTACTTTTGAAAACATTGTATTAAAAATAAAAAATTCAACACAACTATGTAACGGGGGAGTACATGAGGAAAAAGTAACACTAATCACAGCAGTCCAAATTAAAACTGGGCTCTAAGCAATTATGAGGCGGAGTTCCCACAGCCTCCAACGAAAAGGTTTTTGACCACTCTGTCCAATAAAGTAGCTGAATACTGAAGTTTTCTGAAACCCATCCAGACCCTTCTTGGCTTTCCTCATGTCTTTATCTTCCTCAGGAGGCTACGGGAGAAATATCCACCAGACATGGCTAAGCGTGCAGAAGCTCCCAGAGCTACCATAGGGTTGTAAGGGGCACAGAAATTTGGGGACCCCTGAAGCTCAGGAGTGAACATAAAGGCATTGTGACCTATGTCCCCTTGATCCCAACAGCTGCTAGTGCTGCACAAAGCAACCGCTTTGGTCCTGGAGGCATCATCCACCTTCTTCTCTGAAGGAGCTTCTCCTGCACAGTAAAAAAAGAGAGAGCCTTAGGGTTACATAAGAAGAGCCCTGATGCTGGATCAGACCAAGCGTCCATCTAGTCCAGCATTCTGTTCACAGTGGCCAACCAGCTGCCCATGGGAAACCCATAAACAGGATATGCAGCAAATTCCCACCCATATTCCCCAGCAATCAATATACATAGTCATACTGCCTCTGATACTGGAGGTAGCACATAGCCATCAGGAATAGTGGTCACTGATCGCCTACTCCACCAGAAATCCATCTAACCCCCAAATTGGTTGCCATCACTACATCTTGTGGTATTCCATAGTTTAATTATGTGCTGTGTGCAGAAGTACTTATTTTCCTGTCCCCTGAATATCCCACCAATCAGCTTCATGGGTTGGCCTTTCCTCATAGGTGAGTTGTTCCAGTTCCTGGATCACTTTAGTGACACATAGTTGATGGGATCCAGATGCAGCCTTCTGTGCTGACAAGCCACACTTTTCCAGTACGAACATGGGTACTGCTTTCCCATGACTTCTACTCACACGCCTACGGTAACTTCCGTACACCAGAACCACATGGCTTTCTTAACTGGAGACAACCTTCAGCAGGGAAGAGGAGCGAGCAATGTAATTTGCCCTTTTCTCCATCTATGTGTCCCCTGATCCAAACTTTTTACCAGAGCTGTGTGAAACTGAACCATGGGGAAGCAGCTCCATGGCACTGCGGGAAAGTATAGTGGCGCTGCAGGATACACTACATGCGCTGCAGGATACTCCCATACGTGAAACGAAGTAGAGTTGTAGGATTGTGTTGAGCACAAGCAAGCATTCAAGGCAGTCAGGATAGAAAGATTTCCAGGACTCATATAACTAGATTCATGCACTCTTGCAGATTTGCTATAAGCCCACAAGTACCATGTGAGGCAGATGCTGATGGAAGAGGTTGGGAATTATCGGCAGATAATTTGTTCACAGCCAACTCAATCTGGCTCAACTCTGCTGATTTCTTCAAATCGGAAATGGAGATGTAAAACTCTTCCAGTGTTTGTGACAAAGAATCAGATGTAGCTCCAAGAGAAATTGTCTGCAGACAAATGAACAAGAAAGAAACCTGGTTTAATCCACAAGGAAACCCATGTTTCAGTCCAATGAAAGGGGCTGAAGACTGATTTACATGTCACATGGCAGATATACCCGCTACATATACACTGCATTTTTGAGTGGCAAACACTGTTTGGAGGACATGCAGGGTCAATTGTCCCAGCTTCCTAGCATGTGTTCACTGCCTGTTGTGTATTTGTTTTGGAGTTGCAGGCTTCCTCACCACATAGTTATTTGTTTAACCCATCTTTCAGCTACAAAACAGCCCCCACCCCATGAAACAGCTATAAGACCAATAGTGAAGTGGAGTGGGTTCGCAAGGCAACTATTCATAGCAGCATCAAGAATGGGAACAAAACATGCAGACTCAACAATGTATAAAGGGTTGCACTGAAAGAATCCCTTACAGTGGAAAGAATTAATGTCCAGGTTCAATCCTGCCTATATACAAAATATATGTCAGCTCACCCACATATACCGTATGTTTTAGTGCAGGGGTGCATAATGTTTTCGGCCCCGAGGACATTTCTAGTGCCAAATGGGAGGTTGGGGACCACCTACATGTGCATGGGCGCACTCTCTCTCCCCCCCCACCCCAAATGGATTTCCCTCACCAGCACTAACAAAGGGAACATTTTCCTTATTTCCAATCTCTCATCTGGCAGAAATAACACTCGCTCCTTGTAAAAAGCCACCTGCAAAGTTCACTTCTTGCTACAACACCGAAACTTTAGCAAAATCAGGAGGGTTGCCATTTTGGCTTCTCTCCCTCCTTCCAGAACTAGCCTGGGAGATATGCTCCTCTGAGCAGCCTGACATTTTTCTTCTGTGTTGGGAGAATTGGCCTCCCTGTCAGGAGAAAGGATGCTCCTTCCGTAGGGTGCAAGCTGTGCCTCCCTGCCAGACAGTTGCCTGGGAACAGAGCCCCTTTTACGGCCAGAGCTGGCTTTTTTCTTCAAGCAGGAGGCCTGGTCTCGCTGCCATCCAAGAGGAGGGCATTTTTCCCCTGGGATGCTTGCGTCTCCTGCCAGAAGCTAGCCGGGGAGCTTCGCCCTTTTTGCAGCAAATTCTGGTTCTCTCCTCCATGGGGCATGGTACAGCAGACATTCAGCAGAAATCTCCCTCATCAGGCTCACATAATGGCCAGGTAAACGATCCAACAAAACCACACGCATGAGCGGGGGCACACTCCCCACAAACACACACACACACTTATTTAATAACAAGAGAAACTGGGAGATGCAGCTGAGCACATCATCAAATAAAGACAGCCAGCATGCCTCCTCTTTCGACCTGAAAAACAAGATGGCTAAACGGGGCCTAGAAGAGGACAGCGAGAGCCTGTTAATGGGGGAAAGTGCTCTAACAGCTCCAAGACAGGCCATGAAATCCAATGACTGATTTAGCTTCCCAGCTAAATCAACTGCGGCAAGATTGGGCCCTGGCTTTCAAAAGAAAAAGCCGACGAAGTAGGAAACAAGCTGACAAAAATCTCAGCAACAGCAAGCAAAACCATAAATCTGGGGAATGAACGTCAAAGGACACTGACAAGTCCAGGCTGGCCTAACACAGACTTACAGGAGAATCTCGAGCCTCCAGAAAACAGAAGCCACTGCCCTAATATTCGCAGCAGAGGCCTGAGAGAAAACACTGACGGAAATAAAACGATAGAATTCCTCACAAAATGGATCAATATGATCTTTCCTGAAATCAAACGGACTCACTTTGTTATTGACAGGGCACACAGAGCCTTATTTGCTCAGCTACCTCCAGGAGCTATTATATCATAATAGCTCGATTATCCAAGGACTCTAAAAAAAATTAAAAAGGCATTTCGGCAGCAGCTCAAACCTGAGGGAAACTGGAGCATGATGGAGGCCAGATACACATCTTCCAAGAACTGTGTAAAAACAGAGGGCTCTGCGGCACTACACTGAACAACTCCAGAAAGCAGGAACTGATTATAAACAGGGACACCCAGTAAAAATAATAGTGCACAAAGAAGGGGGAAACATACATCGCATCCACCACGAAAGAAGCAGATGGCCTCATCATCACCTTTGATTTAGAGCTTGAAAACCACCACCCCAGATAGTGAAGAAGATGAAGCAATCCTTCACCCACAGCAGTTTGAATGGAAGCGGGCAAAGAAAAAGCGAGGGGTAGGGCGTGCTACAAACTCAACCACTTAAGGAAACTCCCTTGACAATAAAGTACAAGTGATAGCCTGACTGAGTGCCTGATCTGATCGGCTGGGATGCTGTTCTTCCCGATGGGTAAACTAACTTTAGAATTAATACTATTCAAGTTAATAATAAGACAAGATCAGACCAATTCTTTGCTTTTATCTTGCAGGCCTCCTACCAACTTTCATAGAAAATCTGGCAGTGCTACTCTTAAGTCAGAAATTGCCCTTGCAAGTTAAGTCAACGCAAACGAATTTACCTCCATTCCTCCAGATGAGTCCAGGGTTCTGCTCAGAGGTTCCAGACTAAGACTTTTTGTTCTGTCCACAGCATTGGAAATAGCCACATCCTGCCGGAATAATATGCACGTTATGTGACTAAAAGGCCCACAAAATGGTGCTCATATTGATAACAAAACCAAGAAAAGGGCAATCAGAACACGGCAGTAAAAATGTGGTTAAGGAGGATTGTGCTATAGCAGGTCAGGGGACTTTCTCTGGTGAGTACCAAGGAATGTAGGGGAAGGAAACTCGCATAGTTCAGGTTTTTCTGTCTTTTCCCTTCACTCTTTTTTGCTTAACAGATTCTAAGGAAGCAATGGAAAGTGTGGTCCAATAGCCATAAAGAGTTCCATCACACCAGCGGTTTAACGCACTCTCGCCATTTATTTTATTTATTATTTATTTATTTATTGCATTTTTATACCGCCCCATAGCCGAAGCTCTCTGGGCGGTTCACAAAAATTAAAACCATGTAATCATTTTAAAATATATAAAACAAGGCACAATCTAAAAACACAGAATAACATACAATATAAAAACACAACCAGAATAAAACCAAGCAGCAGGAATTAATACAGATTAAAATACAAATTTAAAACAGCAAGGATTAAAATTGAGTTAATTTAACTGTTAAAATACTGGGAGAATAAAAAGGTCTTCACCTGGCGACGAAAAGAGTACAAAGTAGGCGCCAGGCGAACCTCTCTGGGGAGCTCATTCCACAGCCGGGGTGCCACAGCAGAGAAAGCCCTCCTCCTAGTGGCCACCTGCCTCACTTCCTTTGGCAGGGGCTCACGGAGAAGGACCCCTGTAGATGATCTTAGGGTCTGGGCAGGTACATATGGGAGGAGGCGTTCCTTTAGATAACCTGGCCCCAAGCCATTTAGGGCTTTAAATGTTAGTACCATCACTTTGAATTGCACCCGGACCTGGACCGGCAGCCAGTGAAGTTGGAAAAGGACTGGCGTAATATGGTCTCTGGTTTTGCAGAGCAGAACTCACATGACGTCGTCCCTGCCCTGCAGCCATCTCCTCTTTTCCTCCGTTTTGTGTATTATTATGATACAGGGAAAGTCTGGATTATTTTTCCCCAAGCGGATTTAATACTCCCTTAAGCCTCCGTGTAGTGCTGTCTCCTCGCTTTTTCCTTTGTTGGGGGGCGTGTGCTTTGAATGGAGTCTTGCTGATGAAAGGGGAGGGTGGGGTGGTTCTCCTCCTCCAGCACTCCCGTGTTGAATGTACAGACTTGTGCTTAGTCAACTGAATGGACTTTTTACTGCTCCAACCCCACCCTCCTTGCCCGCAGCTCCCTCATTTTTAAAGATAAAGGGATGACACTTGGGATCTTGAGAGCTCTTAAGTAAAGCTTTACTTCTAAGTAAACAGTATAGAACTGACTTTTCATAGTGTGGTCATTCAGAAGCTTTTTTTTTAAGTTTAAAACAGCAAACTGGAAAGAAGTGCTCTGCAATCCTATGCTTACTTCTGAGGTCTGTTTCTGTCTCTCTCTATTCATTGGGGTTTACTCAAAGGTAAGCATACATCGGATTTTAGTATGACTTGGATGCAAATGCAGTTGAAACCAATGGGATTTACCCTTGAATAAGGGAATCAAGCCTCAGCAATAAATGAGCTCCACTGAACGAACCAACGAACGAATACACATTCACCTCCCATTCTGCCTTAATCCATCTCTGCGCAGAAACGGAGGGATGTGTGTGTTAATGGGAAGGAATGATTTGAGGTGGGGGGGGGAATTAAAAATTCCTAAAAAATCAAGGGATGAACCAATCTGATTCAAACCTGGCATACCTAAAGCCCTACTTAAGAGCTCTCACAGTCCCAAGTTTCATCTCTTCACCTTTAAAAATGAGGGAGCTGTAAGCATTTTGGTTCATTCCCATAGGAGCTCCAATGAGCGATGGGGGGAAGGCTGCCACATCCATCACAATGTCCATCAATGACAAGAACCAATGAACTGGAGGGGGAAGAAGAAGGGTTGGGGTGAGGCAGCCGCAATAGCAGTGGGAGAGCAAACAAGTGAAAAGAGAGTTCACCAGTATAGCAACGATCATGAAAGGGAGGAGCGCTTGCAGCACTTATGAAACGGGAGGTAAAAAATGTGGAGGCAAACCAGGGGAAAATAGGTGTGATGGAGCCAAAGAACCAGATTCTGAGGGGTGGGGAGGACACAAGCACATTTCAAACAAGATGGATCAGCTGCTCTGGGGCTGAGGACATAATCTGCTGTGGATAGGTTTGCACTGCCCTGGATGGATCAGGCTTGCAGTATTGGGGTACTGTTTTTAGAAGATCAGATAGCAGTGGCGACTAAGAGCACACTTTACCCATTTTGGCCAGTGTACCAGCTATATTCTTTTCTGGAGAAGTCAGCTTTGGCCACAGTTATCCATACCTAGTGACCTTCAGGCTTGACTATTGTAGCACGCTCTACATGGGGGCTGCCATTGAAAAGGGGCCTGGAAATTTCAACTAGGGCAAAATTCTATCTGAACTGATAACTGGTTGCTTATTTATTTCTGGATTCAATTCAAGTTGGTGAGTCCAACCTATAAAACCCAAGCTTGTATCTGGGTACCTGAATGATTTCCTCCCCCATATATACTGACTCTCTCATATACACAGAATATCTTGCTCTGGAAGACCTCAGCAACTGGAATTCATTGGGGGTCCTCTAAAAGCAGGACCTCTTCAGTGGTTGCTCCATTTTTATGAAATGCCGTCTCTAGGATGGCCAGCGGAGCCCTGATACTGCATACTTTCAAGTGGTAAATGAGAGCATGGCTATTTCGGCAGGCATTTAGCACCAGCTGAAGTTGCCTGAGATTTGTATGCCGTTAATTCTGTGTATTAATTTGCTGGTTAGTGTGATTTTTGGGGGGGGTCAGTTCATGCTGTCATACAGTTTCTTGCGTTCACTGCTTTTAATATTTTTGTATTTGATATGTTATTGTTTGCAATTTGTATGCTACCCATTTTAAAATTCATTCATAATGAAAAACAGGATATAATTTTTAAATAAATAAATAAATGCAATAAAAATATGAATTCTTAAGACAGAGAGCATTGTATCATCTAAGCTTTTAGGATAATAAAGGGCTATAAACATGGATAAGTGCTGTGACAAGGAGTTGCAACATTACTAATAACCACTTGCCCATTTTCCTCTCCCTCAACCACTACCTGTTGCATCAAATCCTGGCTGCAGTGGGCCTCATCCTTGCTTCCTTTATCAGCTGAAGCCTGGCAGGAAAATGTTGCAGTATCAGAGCACAAATTATCACAAATATCGCCATTTTCTTTTTCTTCACAAATATCGCCATTTTCTTTTTCCTCACAATACTTGGAAGATATCCAGTTCTCATCCCAAATTTCTTTGAATAAACACACTGGTTCCAAGTATGACATCTCATAGCATGGGCCAGTTGTATCCTAGAAGATGATTCAGGCAAAGTTACAGTCATGCCAACATTAAAAAAGAAAAATATTTTTTATTTATGCATGTCTTTAAAGAATTCAGTCACTGGAGACAGACAGACAGACAGACAGACAGACAGACACACACACCCCCTTATGACATAGTTTAGTAAACTGCAATTGGGATCAAAAATAGGGATTTGACAAGGGTTTTAACCTAAACTGGGATCACAAATGGAATCTAAGGGCACAATCCTACTCAAGTTTAGACAGAAAGAAGTTCTACAACTCCCAGCCTAGCTGGCTGGGTAGGCTGGGAGTTGTCGGGACTTTTTTCTGTCGAAACATCCATAGGCTTGCACCCAAAATGACCTAATCTACCATATTAATGTCTAACTGGTCTCAGAGACTCTCAGGACTTTATGTATTTTCCCTGTATTTTTCCCTTTATCTCTTTTGAAAGTATAAATAAAAAATACTAAATAGTTGATGCCTTCTCATTTTAAGTGCTCCTTGGATGCTTCATTTCCCCCACCTCCTCCATTTTATGCAATTACATAATAAGAGATAAACCAATCAAACTTCTCTTTCCATTCATGTTCATGGCTTAAAAAGCCAAAATATTGGGGGGGGGGAATCAATACAAGGCAGAATTATATCCATTCTATAATCAAGGAACCATTTTGAACAGTCTTAAGGAAAATATTTATGCCAGATTCTGAAGGGTCAATTTTTCTCATCTTGAGTTTTTGTTAAAATGGCAATTTAAAAAGAAAACCTGGCTCATTCATTTATTTTAAAGGCTTCTTTGGAACAATCACATAGTCCTAATAATTAATCAACTCTCCCCGCCCCTCTCCCGAAATCATTAAAGTATTCAATTCCTGTACAAAATATTGCATTCACTGGCAGAGGAGTGAGACTGTCATCAGATAGGGAAGACATGGCCTCAATCTCTGCCCTCTGAAGTAGAGAAGCAGCAGCAGCACCCAGAAAAGAGTTACTACCACTCACCGTTGCTTTTACCCACACCCACCCACACCCAACACAGAAGCCATAAGAATCCCCACCTTTAGCTGCAGCAGAGCGACAAGAAGCCAATCGATTCCTATTAGGCCCTAGAAGGCTCCAGCCTACAAGACCAACAACTTCCAGCTACATTGCAACTATTTTGAGCAAGGGTTAAGGGTCACCAGAGTATTTCCTTAGAGGCCCAACAAGGCCTCCATTTGAACCATGAGCTGGATGTCGTAAGAACCGTAACGTTTTATTGTTTTCCTTTTCCCTCCCCATCCCTTTTTCCATTTGTGTCACGCCTGTTTAGACTTTAAGCCTAAGGGCAGGGACTGCCTTGTTTTTACTGATGCGTACGCCATCTGTGAGCCTTTCCACCTGAAGAGTGGGGTAGAAATGCTTTAAATAAATAAATAAATAAATAAATCCCTCCTCCCAGTAAAGTGACAGCCAGAGTTAAACTGACATGATCTAGCTCATAGCTTTCATGCATAAAATTTCAGGCCTGCAGCTATAAGAAGTTAGAAACAAATTACCCACTGTTTATCTCCCCAGAAACAAATATATACTGCCCTTCAAGAGCAGTTCTCCAAGGGCTTGTCTATATGCCTTGTTTAGCCCGTGGTGGCTACAAGTTGGGACTGCGTCATTCGTATGACTCACCACCAACTCGCAGCCACCATGGGCTTTCCCCCTGAAACTGTGATGTTTAAAAGTCGCTGATTTACTGTGACTTTTTCTTTTGTCCAAGGTCACCACCTTCTTTCCTCCATCTGTTGCTTCAGGTTGAGGCTGGGGGCGTTCCAGGGGGCAGATTGAGGCCCAGAGTAGGTCGCGGAAAGGCCGGACAGAGGGCAGGCTTGATGAGCCAAATGGCCACCGGCACTGCAGCTTTTTAACCAGAAAGCCCGTGCTCCCGACCCTTTGGGAATTTTAATGACATTAAATCTACATCTGGGTGTTCTATAATATACTGATTTTTGTCTCTTTAAAATTTGTAAACTTTTTTTTAAAGAACTACTTCTTTCTGCACCTTGGCTTCCAACATCTGTTCATTTTGCTCTAGGCTTGAATTCTCATAACAGTCTTTGAAGAGTCCTTTTTCTTGGAAGTCACACAGACAGTAAGAAGACTCTGCAAAGCACTTGTCTTCCTCTTGCAACTGTTCAGGTTCCAAATGTGTCAAATCCTCCCTCTTATCAAATCTCTAGGGAAAAAACACACTTATCGTCAGCTTTCCTGCATAACATACTTTATTTGTCGAAGTCACACAAAATGCAAAAATATGTATCTTATAATGAAACCAGAATTATCATGCAAATAAATAGGATCCAAACCACAATGAAACTAGTTCCAATGGCCCAACCTTCATGACACATTGCAAACTACTTCTGAAACTCCCCCTCAGTTTCAATGTCACTTTTTGGTCATGATATGGAAAAGGGGGGGGGGGAATCTGTTGCAAGCTCCTTCCATGATTCCAAGCAGCTCTTTGGATATACACTAAAGTTTTTAATGACTGCTAAGGCAGCCAAGTTCAATGCCACCCAGCCTGTGATGTAGAACAGCAAGAAGTGAAAACACACTTGGTGAATTTTGCACCCTTATCCTAAGCAGCTTAACTTTCTAGCTTTCAAAAAGACATTGGGCATCAACCTGCCAAATCCACCACCAGAGCTGAAGAAACTCCTGGGTCTATTATTTATCTGGAATCATTACTCAATAAAAGCTGTGCTGGAATAAAGCATAGTAAAATTTCTGGTGCCACGCATCTAACACCTGCAACAACTTCTCCTTGTCTGGTTCTACCTCTAGCTTGTTCAACCTCATCTATACAACCATAACTACCAGATATTAGTTCAGAATAGAGACAGACGCTCCTCCTGGTGTCTAGTTAAAGGAAACAGAGAGGCGGGTGTCCTCAGCAAGCTGAGGATACTAAACTCCAAAGCTCTGGATGATCTCACTCATCAAATTCATATACATATTAAATCTCAGTGACAATACTGAGCCCTATGGTACAGCACAAAAAAGCTCCCAAGGGGGCAAGCAAGTGTCACCAAGGACCACACTCCTGGTGCAGTCAGAGAAAAAGAATAGAGCTCCAGTAATCCAAGCACATCAGTTGTTCAAGACTTTTTAGCGGCATGACAAAATCCCCAAAGTTGGAAGCTGCTTAGAGTCCATCAGGATCAACGGGGAGATATCTACCCACTGGCATCTAGACCACCCATAGGGGTCTCGAATTAGGCAATATACATTGCAATCCTGTTTAATTAAAGTTTCAAATCACAGCAGAACAAGATTTGAATTCTTTGGTACAGGAGAGTTTAAAATAGTTAAGAGAAAATAGATTTATTTTTTTTAATGGGGGAGAAAAAGTTCTAAATTTCCCACCTGCAAAACCACTTCATTCTTGCAACGCTCTGAATCTGTCATTTCAGGGACATCCCCAAAAGACTCCTGCTGAAGCAAGGCAGCATCTAACTCTTTCAAACCAGCCTGCTCCTTTGGGCTGGATTTGATATACACAGAGGAAGGATTGAGCTCTCTGAAACCCTATGAAAGGCAATAGAAGGAAGAGACGTTTTGCATCTACCAGTTTGAACTCCCAAACATACAGCAAGCAATGGTTTAGAGTTGCTGGTTTGCTCTCTTAGAGCCGTCCACCTCCATCTCCATGCAGCAATATGGTGCTGAAGGCAAAGAGATGGCCATATCAATGGTTCATCAACTTAGATATCACATCAAACCATACTTAAGCTTACGTAACCAAGGCTGATGTGATGTCTGAATTGAATGACTGTTTATTCGATTGTGAGTTGTATAGGACTAAATCGCTGGTGCAATGGGATTTCCCGTCTTTTCTCCCCACTGCAGCCCCCTGCACACACTCTAAATCTGCTCTGGGCCCCCTCTAAACTTCTGGAGTTTTGAGGGGCACATCGGGCTGCAGGGAGAAGGGGAACATGTCTTCTGTTACCAGACAGGCAGCCCTGGATTCAGCCTATACACTTGAAACGTCAGATTTCATTTTAGATTAGGTTATTTTTGAAAACAGGTATTTTTGAAAAAGCACTGATTTTTAGCCATCTTGTAAAAAACAGAACTCATGCTTTGAGATAGGGCTCCCTCAGGGATAAGAATATGGGTACCTCTAGGCGGACAGGATCCACCGCGGTGGCTTCGGAATGGCGGCACTTGCGTTACATAACGCAACCGCCAATCCGAATCCATCTAGGGGCAAAGGGGCTTAGCCCTGAACTAAAAAGGTCGGCCATTTAGAGTGACTTTTTTAGTTTGCGGCAAAGTGATGACGGCTTCTGCCGTCTGTCGCTTTTTCTCCGCTGCTTCTGAGGAGGCTTGCCCAGTCCTGGCGACCACTGATTGGTCCCCATAGGCTGGGCAGGGAAGGAGGTGGTCCAGCGAGCCAGAAGCTCGCTGAACCACCTCCGTGCTGCGCCTTGGCAGTCCTCCCCCCCATTTTAAGTTTTTTAAAAAATTTAAATTCCTACGCACCTCCGCTGTTCTCCCCCCCCCCCCATTTTGTAAAATAATAATAATAAAAATAACTTACCTGAGAGTAGGGGAGCCGAGGATCCCAGTCCCCCCTCCAGCTGCTGCCGCGCCGCCGAATGCATGGCGGCGCAGGCGGCTTCACGGGAAAAAGCACCGTAAGGGGGGTAAATGTGCCGCCGGGGTGGCGCCACGGCGCACAGCTCCCAGCATCGTGAAGTGGGGCCTATGTCACAGTCCTGTTTTGATCTTCCTGTCTCCAAGCTTTTATACTCTCAGCTATGAGCCCTGTATTGTTGTTGTTTGGCTCTGTTACCCCAAAAACATTTGGGACAGTTTTCCTTTCAGCTCCTCACAAACCAGTTTGAAGATCACCCTACCCTAAAAATATATCCCCCTCCAGCATCCCCTCTCCCCCCAAACAGTCTGGCCTCCTTTCACCTTAGAAGGAATGTTCTCACTGCAGATGAGTGCATGGCCCTCTGATCTCAGTATGTTGTGCAAGTACGTATCCTCCTCAGAGCTAGTGTCACAGAGGAAAAGGTGAAGGACACCATCTATGTATTCATCCACCACTCCCACCAGCAGCTTCAGCCCACAGAACCTCTGAAACTCGAGTACGGCATTGACAGTCCAGTCACCCTGTTGAGAAAAGGATTGGGCACAAAGCCAAGCAAAAGAGAAAAAAACAAATTCCCTGTAACTCGTACCTCAGATCCTATTTGCTTAGTTTTAATACATACTAACTGCTTTTCATGGTGTCCACACCATTCTTCACAGGAAGAAGCCTTTTCTAAAATATTACTTAACTCCAAATCTAATTTCTTCTCTGGTTTCTTAATATGTCTCCAACTGCCCCTCCCCTGCATTTCTAGTCTCTTTTTCTATTTTTTCCTGTCTTTCATTTATTGAGGCATCTTTTGTATTTAAACTCCCATAATAAAAATGCTCTAAAATTACTGTTAATCCTTCCTGACTCTCTTCTTTGTCCATACTACTTTGCAATTTATTTTTTCTTGGTCCCATCTTTATGAAATAAGATTTAATGGGGGACATCTGTCATATTTTCTGCAGTTGCCCAGTGGTTGTTAGTTTCTGCAAAAAATATTCTTGATAAAACTAAGAATGCCATCAGATATATTACACAATATATCTGTATTGTGTAATATATCTTAAGTATGTACTTTTGGGATACTTAAGGAATTGATTGATTTGTATAGTAATCATGTTGACTGTTGTATTAACTATTCCTTTCAGTTTGGTTTTCTTTTTTAAATATTAGATTTAAGAAAAGCTACTAAAAAAGAAAGGCCACAAAAGGACTCGAAGACTTTTCCTATCCATTATTTCTAGGATTTATTATACACTGCATAGCTAAAAGCTCTCAGGGCAGCCTACAATAAAAATGCAAATAAAATTCAAATCCATACAAATCAAAATAAAAGCCGCATAATAAAACCATCAATTAAAAGCAGCAAACACTTAAACAGGCATCACAACAAAGCCTAAGAGTTGTCACAAAAATAAAATTACTTTAAAATATAGCAGCATAAATATACGGACTGTTAAAAGGCCTGAGAGGATAAAAAGGTCTTTGCATTGTGTCGAAAAGATAACAAAGTAGGCACTAGGCAGACCTCTTCCCAGAGTACTCCATTACTACGAAGCTACTACCGAAAAGGCCCTGCTCCTGGAGAGGCACCTGCTGCACCTTATCCTGCAAGGCCACATAGAGCAGGGCTGCTGATGACAGTCTCAGGGCTCGGCTAGGAATAGAGGAGTAGAGGCACCCCTTTAGATACAAGGGCCCCATGCTGTGAAAGGCTTTCTATGCCATCACTTTGTATGGAGCCGGGAAATGAACACCTTTACAGCACGAATAATGACAACACAAAGGAACATGTTGCAGAAAGGGGAAAGACTTGGGGCTGGAACACACACATGTTAATTGTGGGTAAATAGCCCTCTGATTTTAAATGAGGATTTTTGCCTTTTTAACTGGTGTGTGTCTCCTTAGATACAGTCGAGCAGTCAACAAACGGATTAAGGGCACAATCCTAAGAGATCCGCCCTGGGGACTCATAAGCCTCCAAACTCAGAAGTTTACGAGTATCCGGTGCATATTGTGCCTCCTGCTCTGCATTTAAACTAGATGGGTATTTTTGCCAATCTAGAGGAAGCTGGGGATGGGGGGGGGGGGGGGACGGGGGAAGGAGGTTAAGGCAGCCACAGGATTTCTTGTATGGCTGCCACCCCAGTCTCCTCCCCGCTGCTTGGAATACCCCCTTTTCCCCATTTCCGCTCTCCATTTTCCAAGCACTCAGAGGTAGCCAATGCAGTTCTCAATGTACCAGCTACAAAGGGGAAGGGAGTGTGGTTTCCTGGCTCCGATGTTGGAGCCCTCTCTCCAACCTCGTAGCCAGGAAACCAAACAATCCTATGTCCCCCAGAAGCTGTCTAGGGGCCATAGCATTGCTCCTTCCATAACTAAATAGCCCATCACAAGCATCCTGATTTAAGCAAATTGCTAACTCCCTGCAGACAAATCACAGGCATAGGATCAGGCTCCATGCTCTCCTTTTAGCAAACAAGAATGCAATTTTTACTCCATGCTCGCCTGACATACACAAATGGAAGAAGCTATATACAGACCTAACTGGGAAGAGTCCCCTTTATTATTCTTCCCACACACCAGTAAAGAAAAAAGGGCACACAGAGGGGTAGACTCAGCAAATGCCTAATAGTTATGATAGCTTTCCCCAACCTGGTGCCTTTCCAGATGTTTTGGATTACAATTCCTAGCATCCTTGACCACTGGCCATACTGGCTGGAACTGATGGGAGTTGAAGTCCAACACATCTGGAGGGCACCAGTTTGGGGAAGGTAAAATTATGTGATTCCCTTCCTTGGGAACCTGTCAAAGCCTGAGCATCTTTTGGAACCAACGTTATAACTTTGGGTGGAATTATGTGCTGTTTTTGTTATTTTTAGTGTTTTACTTCTAATTTGTTACCTCCAGCAAACACTTGGGATGAGACAAGCGAAGAAGTGAACATTGCATACCTACCTCTGTGGGTATCATCCAGGCTAAGGAACAAGGGATAGCTTGGGCAGGAAGCTTTGCATAGCAGTACCTGTAACAATATATGATTTCGGGAGTAAATTTAAACATATAATAGAGGCATTATATGTACAAACTACAGCCAGAATAAGGTATAACAGATTAGAAACAGGGGAAATAAAGATAAATTCCGGAACTAGGCAGGAGTGTCCACTATCACCGCTGTTGTTTACAATGGTGATAGGATTCCTGGCTGATAGAATCAGAGAAAATAAGGAGATTAAAGGAATTCAGGTGGGTGAAAAGGAATTCAAATTAAGTTTATATGCAGACGACATTATGATGACACTACAGAATACAAAAAAGGGAAAAAAGGAAGTGACTACAGAACTGAAGGAATTTCAACAAGTAGCAGGGCTTAAAGTAAACGAAAAGAAATCGGGACTGATGTGTTTACATATAGGGCCTCAGGAACAAGTAGAAATATCTAAAATTACAGGTATCCCTATAGTTGTGAAAGCATTTAGATATTTGGGGATACAGGTCCCTAAAAAACAGAAAAATATACTGAAACTTGACTACGGAAAACTGTGGAAAGAAATAAAAAATGACATAACCAGATGGGAAAAAAGTATCTATCCCTTTCAGACCGTATAAGGATCATAAAGATGATGGTGATACCAAAATTTGCTTATTTATTTAATGTATTACCAGAAGAAATCCCAATTAATCGGGTTCAGAACAAGGCAAAATAGGTTAGACAGATTTATATTTAAGAGTAAAAGACCACGAACGGCGAAAGCGTTCAGCTATAGGTTTACACAAGGAGGATGGAGCATACCACATTTAAAAACATATTATGAAGCTCATCAATTAAGACACTTATTGGAAGAGGGAAATTTGCAATGGGTAGAAACAGAGAGGGAACTGATGGGATTTAATAAGGAAGAAGAAACACAGGGTATGTATCATAGTAAAAAATATATTAAAAAGCAAATGGAAAATAAACAAAGCTCAATAAAAGGTATGATGGAAGTATGGTATTACAAAAAAGAAAAATTAATGTCATGTATATCACCATTAACACCAATGTGGATGCACCTAGAATTCGATATTAAAAAAAGCAATAACTAAAAATAAATTAAAAGAAACAGGACTGATACAAATGAGAATTTTTTATGAGCAAAATCATCCAATAACACAGGCAATATGGAACAAGCAAACACAAAACATGAAGATACCATGGATGGCATGGATGCAGATTAGTAAATTTATAAGAGATAGAAAGATAGAAAAGCAAAGTACAAGGGAATTAACAGAATGGGAAAATTTGTAGACAAGTATAAAACTGGGGATAAGGGTACAATAACACAAATCTTTAAAATTTTAATAAGGTACGAGATTAGTGGAAAGTGGACAGTAAGGCAGATACGGGAAGGAGATTTAGAAGAAGGAATTGAAGACAAAGACTGGGAAGGTATTTTTGAGAAATTTCCCTTCCAAACAACATCTGTAAATATTAAGGAAGGGGCCTTTAAATTAGTACAAAAATGGTACCTTACACCAGTGAAGTTGGCAAAAATTAACAGGGACTTGACGTCAAAGTGTTGGAGAGGATGTAAAGATAAAGGAACCCAAATACATATGTGGTGGGAATGCAGAAGGGTTAGGAAATTTCGGGATAAAGTATTTCAAAAAATAGAGGGAATTATGGATCAAAAGTTAAGTAGAACGTCAGAGTTGGCTCTGATATTAAAGAAAATGAAGGGATGAAAGAAAAAATATTAATTGGGTTCACGCTGACAGACGTGAAACAATTGATAGCTTATAAACGGAAGACAGCCAGGAGGCTGAACATTAACATGTGGGAAAGTAATTTGTGGAATATTGCAATAAATAAAAAGCTGACACAGTAAGAGTCTGTAGGGGAAAGAAAAAATGAGATACTTTTAGAACGGATTGGCAAGCATTTATAGACTATATGGAAAAAAACCGAACAGGAAAACTATGTCAGAAGCATATAGAAAATTATGGGACTCATGAAAGAAATAGTAGGAGAAAACCAAGCCGAGGAGGGAGGGGGGAGGATTAGGGATGTAAATAAATAAGAGATTGCTGTGAGCACTGTTGTGTTAGATGGATGTTTGTTAGGTATGAAAATGAAATAAAGATTATATTACAAAAAAAATAAAATAAACAGGAACCACATAACGGGCTCTTCAGACTTATTGCCAGTAACATGGTGCTGCAAGAATGAACCTTGAAGGGACCTCAGGTTTGCCATTCTCTGCTCCTCCCATACATAGCATTTCCCTCTTTCCCTTCCTGTCTTGAGGCAAATCGTAGTTTGTTACTTTGCCTAAGCCAGCAAACTATTGGTTGCTTCTAACTGCGATAGGAGGGAGTGGTGAGGGAACAAGTCAATACCAAAGCAATAAAGCAATAATATTTAACACTGGGAAGTAAGTGCAATTCCAGCATTCCAAGAGACGCCTTTTTTCACATAGGCTCAATTCGGACGACATATTAGGTAACGGAGGAGTAAATAACGTACTGACGGTGCGTTAGGCAGGAGGAGCTCCACAGACAACATGCTGCAGCCAGCGCTGCTCGGCACCGGCAAACGCCCCAGCTGCTACGAACTTGGTTGCAGCCTCTCCTGTGTCCTCCAGCCATATCCCAGCAGGCACCGTGAGTGCTGCCGGCTGCATAGAGCGGCCGGGGGTTTCGGGCTGCTCTAGGCAGCAGAACTCTATTCTGAAACAGAATAGTCCACGGGGGGGGGAGGGGAAGGGGGGGGCTGAATTCCGATTACACTTTAAACAACGGGGCTTCGGGCTAAACAACGTGCAAGCCCGCTGTTTCACTCCGTTGCTTAAAGTGCCTGATTAACGTACTGTCAGTTGTGTGCGCGTTGTGTGTTGCCCTCCGGACGACACAATAAGCAACACAACTGACATTGTTCCCCCCCTCCTCCATTGCCTAATGTGTCGTCCTAATTGAGCCATTGAGTTTCATTGTTCAAAGTGTCAACAACTATGCAAGCACTGGAACTAGCACGCAGCTATCAACAAGGGTCTTAGCACATGCAGTCCAGCGCCACCTCACTCCTGCTGCCCCAGGCCAAGTTGTCTTGTATCTGTTTCACGCTGGGTGACGAAACAAGGTTTGACATTTGACGCTCACCACAAGGGGAAAAAAGAAAGAGGCTCAGTTCAGACAACACATTAGTCAACGCAGTGTGAAAACTCCACTCAGCAATTGAGTTTTTTGGGGGTACTCCCCTCACAACATCTTCTAATTCCACCGCTGTGTGACTGTGGGCTACCGTGGAGTTGAGTAAAATCCATAGCAACATTTGAGTGACAGTTCCTCCGCCTTCTCTCCTTTCCTGGTCCTCCCAATGGCATCCCATCAGCCATTGCTGCAAAAAAACCAATCCCGGAGGCTCTCCTAGAGCGGCACTTCCTCCTTTCACCACTCTTTACAGAGAACTCTGTAGCCAACGGGAAAAGTCAACTCGACACAATGGAAAACTCCATGGAGCTCGCCACACAACCTGCAACACAATGGTTGTGCTGGAACTCTCCTCTGCACAGAGTGGAGGGTTTTCCAAAAAAAAAACCCTCTACCATTGCATGGAGTTTTCCCTCCAGACAACACATTTCTCCACAGTGGTGGAAAAACTCCACTGTGGAGTTCTAAAACCACCGTTGAGAAATGTGTTGTCTGAACTGAGCCAGTCTGAGTCCAAACAAGGCATTGGGGTAGTTCAGACATAATGCACATTCCAATTTCCACTGTCACAATTCAGTGGCAAACCATACTTTGTCTGGTTAAGATGAGTTGCAGAACATGGGAAAAACAAATTCACAAAGGGAAGGGGAGGAGAGTTTATGACCATCTTACAACACATCTCGACCCAACACAAATTAAAATTCTCCCTCTCAGTTGGCTGGATGATACAAACTACCAGGCTACTCTGGGGTGAGAAGGTTAACACTAAAGTACTTTTGTTGTCTACAAGGGCTCAGTGACACACACTTTGATGGCTGAATGAAACGAAAAGGAATTGAACACCATATTCCCCTCTAATAAATGAGTACCTCAACTACAATCAAATTCCAAAATAATCCAGGTTCCAAAATAAGCAAACATCAGGAAACTACAGAAGTCATTGTTATGTTTCTTTCTGCCTGCCTGATTAGCCCTTAGCCAATGTACAATTTACTTACTTCAGAAACCTCAGTGAACTTCTCTGGACTATCCCCATATTTCCAAAGTCTGGGTAAAAGACTTCCACTTCCTGGGCATTCAGCACTTGATGAATGATAACTCGGTACCACCATTTGTCTTCCAAATTCCTTATACAACAAAGCTGGCCAGGTCGAATTGAGGCCTCAGGTATGATGTAACGGTCAGCTACATTTTTACTAGAATAGCATCGTCTGAAAGACAGGATTCAATGGGTCACTAATAGTACAATCCTACACATGTGTCAGTAGTAAGCTGTTCAGTGGGGCTTACTCCCAGGATTGAAGCCTAAATTTAGAACTGATAAGAAAAATTGCAGTTTTAAGAAGTTCTACTTGCTGCCCATCTTTTTCTAGAAAGTTTGCACAAATAAATCTTTGGGGGAACCTCAGTTTAGAAACATCAGGACAAACCACAGTTTGCAGCAGTAATCTATATTGTAAGTGGGGGCAGGGCAGGGGATATATTTCCTAACATAAGGCATTCCACCAACATCAAACATCACCATATATGTTGTATATGGATCAGCCTGTCATACTACAATATAAAAATGTGCCTATTGCTGATATAACCTTAAGATTAACACAATCTGTAACTGACTTAGGGTCAATGAAAACCAGCTGGATAAGAATTCAGAATCTAGGAATTTTGTTGATGTCAACATCCCACAAGTCTGCAGTCACACTTAATCTGATTGGGTTCTCATTCTTACTAAAGGCAGCAGCACGTTAATATAATAAATACACGTAGACGTGAAGCCCAAGCATCTCCACTACCTTAAAGAACTGGCCAAGGATGTGCTTACCTCATCTCCATCATCATGTCTTCAAGCTTGTCAGAGGTTTCTGGACTGTAGAGTCGAACATAGAATTGTGAAGGAGACACAATGTACTCCACAAATACCCCCACCAAAGCACTGATGCCAACCTGGGGGAGACTATAAAGGCTTCTGTCGAGGGCAGCATCTGGTGGGATTTCTTCTTTCAGTATCTCCTGTATAACGTGAGGCTCCTCCATACCCAAGTGCTGCAAATGCAAAGCAAATAAGGGGAAAACCCCATATTGATGCAAGATCCAAAACAAGCTGGCATAGTAGGAAAATCCCAAGTGCCTGGCTGCCCAGGAATTCGAAATGCTTTTCTAGACCTGCAGTCTTTCTTCCAATACAAATAAACACAGCACTAAATCCATCCCCTAAGTCTCAAGATTATTATAAATGGAATGATAATAATAACAACAACATCAAGAAGAAGAAGACTGAATACTGCCATGCAACCCATAGACCACCCCTCCTCCACACCTATGCTCCACAAGACTACAAAAACATCAGAAAAGAATTCCTCCATGACAGGGCTCTATTCAAATATCAAAGCCTCTCCCTCTTTCTCCTGAATTACTTGGATCTACAGGGTGGACAAAGGCATGCCATGAAAAAGGAAGTAGTTACGAAAAAAGATAGCTCACAACTGAATAGGTTTTGCACACGGCCTGATCGCATGGTGTAAGATATAAATCCTTCTTAGAAGTGCCCAGTAACAAACAAAACACAGTAATAAGATGAGCAATGAACTAGGGGAACCATCAGTGGATGGGATTCTCAAGGGATCTTAATCAGGGTCAATAGTAAATTAGGGTCCAATTTCCAGACTATTGGTTTTTAGCACAAACAATGCACAACTATACACAACTGCCAATGATCGCTGAAGTGTTTGTTGTGAGGAAACTTCATCTTCCTGGCATCCCACCTGCTGGCCCACCCCACAACTGCAAATCCCAAGAACTGTCGTGACAGCGGAGTTGATGCTTCCCAAGAGTGATGATGCTCACAGCCCCACTTAACTTTGGCCTTCTGCTCAGCTCCATGCTCCACCCAGAAAGCTGCATCCCGCCTCATCCATTCCCTTTACCTTTCTCTGCTATTCCTGTTTGTAAAAAGGCTTTGTAAGCAAACACAAGAGCTTCATGACAAATTGCTGCCTGCTTCTGTAGCAATGCTCAAACTGCTTCCCAAAAGGGGAAAGCCTTCAATCAGAGGTTGAATTTTGTAATGCACAGTTAAGGCGTTAAGTTTTATCAATCATTGGCTGCCTCTACAAGAGGCATTTAAAGCTCTTTCAAGGCGCATTAAAAAATTTACCTCTACAAGAATGGAGCGCAAATTGGGCGTAGAGGTGCGTTTCCTCTCCGATTATGTGCATTATCGAACGCACGTTAAATAACGAATTTTATTTTGCTTCGTCCGTTAAAGCGCATTTTGACTATGTGAACAAGCGATTCTCCACATTAACTACTTGTAAAGTGCATTTGAAACAACCGGAAAGGTCACCTGTTGAGTGCTCAATTACCTACTGCATACAAGCATTTACAATAAAGCGCTTCCGAGAAGATGCGCATAATCGGAGGAACAAGCGTCAAACGGAATCCATCTAGAGGGGGTCATTGGGAAAAGTGGGTTCTATTCAAAGACCATCCCTTTTGTCATGCATTTGGCAGTGTTAAAGCTTCAGAGACTGGGGGATCCCTTCTTCTCTCGTGCCATTTTATGTATTTTTTTAAAATTAAGGTTTTTGTTTTAAAGGCATATATGTACTTCCTTGCTTTAGCAATCAAGGAAACACAAATCCATCCCCCCACCATGGCAGAGAACTCCCCACCACCGCTTCATATCAGAATGTTGTGCATGCCCACCCTCTCTGTCCCTACAGCACACATCTCCACAGAGAATATAAACACCCTATACTATTCATGTCAATATTTAGTTAAACTGACGTCATTTGCAGAAAGCTATTTCTCTCCCACCCCAGCCGCTCCTCCATTTCGCATACCAGCTCACGTTAATTTAATGAACTGGGGGGATTGCACAAAAATAAAAATAGACTGGAAGAGGGGACAAATCACAAAGTCTTTTAACATATTGAAGATGATTTATCCTAACACCAGAAACACTCTTCACCAGGGGAGTATGCTAGAAAGGCAAATAATTGCTAGCCAACTTCAAGAACTCTTAGATGCAACTTAGTCTGGATCCATTTCAATCAGGGTTCAAGCCTAGTATTGGCATGAAACTCTCTTGATTGCTCTGTGTAATGGAATCTGCTGATTCTCCTGACTTTTCAGATGCTTTCAGATCTATTGACAATAGTATCCTTCTGGAGAGGTAATCCAAGTTAGAGGTAGAGGGAGCTGTTTTTCAGTGGTTTCACTCTTATCTGGATAGCAGATTCCAGAAGGTGGTGCTGAGTGATTTCTGTTCAATTCAACATTTATCCTTTGACGCTCCAAAGACTTGTTTTATCCCCCATGTTCAAAATCTACATGAAGCTGCTGAGTGAAGTCATCCTGAGATATGGAGAGGTTATGTGGAGGACACTCAGTTCTACTTCCCCTTTTCATCTAATGCAGGTAAAGCTGTGGGAGAACTGAATCAGTGCCTGCAAGTGGTAATAGGCTAGATGAAGCTCAATCCAGACAAGATGGAGGTACCGTTAGTGGGTGGGACATCTGCCAATGTTAGTGGTAGATGGAGCCTATTGTAAAGGATCAGGTTTATAGTCTGACGTACTGAGGTTTAGAACCTGGAGTGCCTATTGATTAATCTTTGACATGGGAGCCAGAAATGGCCTCCATAACCCTGAATAACTTTTACCAGTTCAGCCTGATATGTCAACTATGATCCTACCTGGACAGAGATAGCATTGCTTCAGTTACCTGTGCCCTAGTAAACTCCCATTTGGATTGCTGCAGGGCATTGTGCATGGGGCTGCTTTTGAAAATGGTCCAGAAACTTCAGATTGCAGTTAGTGGTTCCATAGCCCTATTCTCAACAAACTGGAATTGGAGGCCATGAGTATGTCACACCAGCGCTTTAACATCTTCGAAGGCTCAACACTACATTTTGTGGCCCAATTCAAGGTACAGGCTTTTACCTTTGAGACGAGTCACAGCATGGAGCATAGTACTTGAAGGACTGCCTCTCTCCACATGTACCTACCTGGACCTTGAGATCTTCCCTTGAGACCCTTCCCTAAGTGCCCTGTGTGAGGGGTATGGGAGGGGGACTACAGAAGAGATGACCTTTGGTGCCTTGGCTCTGGAATGCCCTTCCAAAAGGCTCACCTAGCACCTGTTTGGGTGGTATATCAGCACCAGGTGAAACCCTTTTTAATTTTATGATTTAATTATTAGATTTATATCCTGCTTTTCCTCTAAGAAACCCAAGGCAGCATACATGATCTTCCTCCTTTCCATTTTATCCTCACAACAATCCTGAGAAGTTGGGCTTTGGGCCAATGACTGGCTCAAAATCACCCAGCGAGTTTCATGGCTGGGTCTCCTGAGTCCCAATCCAACACGGTAGCCACTATATCACACTGGCTCTCAGGTCTTTTCCCCAAGCCTTTTAATCTGTTTTAGCTTTAAGCGTTTTATACTGTATTATACGTTCATAGATGTTTATATTGTTTATTGTATTTTGCATTATTTTATTTTCTTCTTTTGAGCCATCCTGAGAATTCTGTTTCAGGGCAGAATTTTACTGTTAACAAGTAATAAAATAAATAAAACTAGTTCATAACCAATAAGCCAGATTTTAACATCACCGATTGAAATAAAAGTCTAACAAATCTAATCATGGTAACAACTTAATAAATATTTCACAAGCTTCCTCTGAATTAAAAAAAAATGTTTTTACATGAATCCAAAAAGGTGATTAGGCTCACACAAGGGGCTTGCTTGGGCTAGCCCATAGGGCTTTTGTATTGTTCTTCTTCCAGCAATCCATCCCCATTCCAAGTCACAACTATCTGCTTTCAAAATTTTCAAAGGCAGTATGCCACTCAGCATATAAATTCATTAAAAAAATCATAACACCACATTCAAAATACTTTAATGAAAATAAATCCCATCAACTGCTGGTTTTCTCTTGATAGCTAGCCTACCACTCTGAAATATGATGCTACTTAACAATGCTATTATTGCGGTATCATCCCTACCGGTGCCATCATCTTTGTTACTACACTGAATTTAGTCTCCAGATTCTTAGAATCCTCCAAAGGAAAATCCCAACTGGGCAGCTTATTCTCACTGGGGGTCTCCTCATGGGCTAATGACTGGCCAGTCTTATCATTAGCTTGTTCATCTGCAGGAATAACACAGACTCGTGTTAGGAGAATGCACACAACTTGCTCATTCGAAAGTCAGAACTGTCAGTGCCCAAAGTTCAACTGCATGAAAGGATGTTTACTTTCAATAACTCTATATAATGGAGATAGCACCAAACTACAGATAATGTCAGACACGTATTTAAACAAGTTAGCTAAGCAGCAATGGGACCTCAATCCGGAAAATGCTCCCAATCCAGAGGAGGGACCCGGTGCTGATTTTGTACTGCAAATCTCACCCTACGGGGCTATTTGCCCCCAAAATGCATAGCAGCCAGGAAGGTAGCCATTTTCACCAGAAACCAGGGAAAAGCCCTGATTTGGAGCCTCCACTATAAAAGCATCCAGGTTAAGCACACTTGGTGACTTGGTATCCCATTCAACCCTGTCCTCTCGTCATACTTTAGTCAGATTGCTCTATCAACATAATAGGTGGTGACAGTTAGCAATTCATTGGGATATTTTTAGTTTATTCACAGATGGAAAGCTGCGGCAGACACCCATTTATTTTAGTCCACCTGTTGACTGCTTCGGAATGCTAAGGAGTCTCTGAAGGGCACCCAGGATATCTCACAATGAATAAGCAAATGTCAAAATCTCCATGTGCCTTCTGGAGAGAGGTGAAACATACACTGGACTCTTGAGTTCCAGAGAGGAAGTGCCTACATGTTGCACCTTTCCTTTGCAAACATATACTCAGCATAGCGTGTGCCAAGGAAACGACCACAGGGAGCCATCAACACACTTCAGCAGCACATATTTAATGAGCAAGTCCTATGGCCCTTAGAATCTGGGAAGACAAAGGATGGTTGGAGACACGGCCCCTGTCTCAGACCCAGGAGTCTGAACTCCCCATCCCCTCACAGTAGGCACGCAGACAACGGCACTGGCTGCCTCACCAAGATCGTAACAGCCACCTTGGAGGGAAGGGAAAGTGGGTGACTGCTTATGCCATATCCCCAGCCTCCTTCCTTCCCCCTCCCTGACACCTCAGCGAGACAGATGAGAACACCCCTCTAACTAAAATGCAGAGCAGAAGGCACGGCAGAGGCAAGGATCGCCTCCACCGCACCTCCTGCTCTGCCCTGGATACTCCTGAGCCTCTCAGTCCGGAGGCATACAAGTATCAAGGGTGGATCCAAACGAATTGCACCCTTAACGGCATATACATACCGTGATCCACTACTTGTTCTAATAATAATAATAATAATAATAATAATATATTTATTTATTTATTACCCGCCTCTCCCTCCGGATCATAGAAATATTTATATATGTCGTGTCAGATGTGCAATCTTACGACATGCCTTATGACTCATCCTTGCATTATTCTTGCACTGTAAGTATTCAGGTACTTCAAATGCTTCAATATTACTAAATCACATAGGGGGAAGCGCCTGGTTTTTTTTAGCCCAACTGTCTTGGAAGAGATTGCAAATGCATTGTCCCTGCTTACCACCTGTTAAGCGCTGTGAATCAGTGTCAAAAATGAGCCAGTCTTGTTCCCGTTCTTTGCGCTCAATATGGAGAACATCACTAAGGGAACCAACAAGGTCCATCAGGTTTAAGAAACCCAGTTTCCTTACTGGCAATATTTCTTTAAAGTGCACCTAAACGAAAAGAAAATCTTACAAGTCAAAGCATGTTTAAAGGCGATTTGCAGTATTCTCCCCATCACTTGACATGCAGTACTTATATTAACAGTGATTTTTAAAAAATTAAATACTACAGCTAACAAATTTCCAAACAGATTTAGGTTGAGAATGATGAAACTGATTGATCCCAAAGAAGCAGGTAAAATCTTGAGCTAAAACAAATTGCAATAGAAGATTTCTATGAAAATTGTCTGGGAAAATTGAAAAGCAACTCCATTCTCACCCAGAAAAAAACAGCCCAGTAAAACTTTACCACAATTTTGTTCACCATTCTTGATCTATTTGGAGCAAGATTTTAGCCCAAACTGAGATCATTTGCACAACTGTACAATTTTAGCCAGTTTAACTATGGTTGGCAAATCATGATGTTTGAACCGTGGTTGACATTCAGCCAACAAGTCGGAATCAGAAACCTTGGTCCAAATGTGAGTTTGTAAACCAGTGTTTGAAGTGATGTTTGAATTGACAAAATGACAATTATGGCCATCACTCTACCTCCAGAGGCTGATACACACTGGAGATGGGAATGAACTCATGAAACAGAGTGATGAGGATAAAAAACAAAAGCAGAGCAGCGACTTTAAGCCATTGCTTGCCTGTTATACGTTTCAAAGCTCAAGGTGCAATTTGGCATGATGTCTAAAACTCAACCACTGCTTCTCTAGCTGACTCATATTCCAATACTGGTTTCAACAAAGCACACACATATAGAACAAGAGGCAATAAGCAAAGGAAGGTTTGCTTAACACCACCAACTAAGGGAGAAAACATACCTCAAACTCAACAGGTAACTTCGAAGCAAGTAAGCCTTCTGGGTGTTGTGCTACAATCTTAAAAAAAAAAAATTAAAAACCAGAACAGTAATTGATCATTGTGCGAACTGATTAAGAATGTTGTGCATGAAATTAATTTTAGTGTAAAATATCTGAATATTACAAATTGCACTGAAACCAGAATCCTTATGCTTCACCGTCTAACTATAACATTTACAACCGAAAAACATCCTGCCACAAACACTGAGCCCACCGCAGGTTAATTTACCAGTGGGTTTGTCATGTTGTGCCAGGCATCCAACTTGCCGTAGGTTGTTGTGTTGTGCAAACCTAGGCAGCTGGGATTGCTTGAGGTTTAGATATCCCTGAAACAACCCCTGCTGTCTGAGTTCACATCCAGCATGACACAACAGCCCCCGAGGGTAAATTAAACCAAAGTGGGCTGTTGTGTTGTGTGAAACAGGTCATTATGTACTATTCTGTAAATCACTGCATGCAATTTGGCTACTCTACAAATTCCCAAATTATTTATAAAGCACCTAAATATTTTCTAGAATAGAAAACAGAAGGTGAAGTATAGGGGACAAGGGCTGTTTTTTAAGTTACATTCATTCAAGCATTCTTCCGTGTGGCAGTATCCAATGCTGCCCAAGCGCCAGCGGGTCTCACCACTTGCGCAACAGGGATGCAGTGCCTCAGCCAGGAACCAGAAATGTGGGGAAACTCCAGTTTCTGGAACAAGCCATGTCAGTGGAGCTCATATACTGGGGCAGCGGACCCACAGAGTTACTACCCTTAAGTTTCCCATCCTGGTTTGCAGGGCAAGTGCACACCAGTTTGCCAGTTCAGAAAAACTGGCAGACCATTGGCCTCACTTCATGGAGGGAGCATGTGCATAAATCACAGAATGATGGGGAAAAGAGGAAGCATGCAAACCTGAGGGTCCTCCAAGGTTCATTCACATTGCACCAGCCCTTGTCTAAAACGATTAAGTTACCTGAAACAAAATACTTACAGTTTTTATTTTTTCCTTGAGTTCCGAGCTGACTGTCCCTCCAGGTCCTTTTTGGGCAAGTGCTATCTTCATCTCTTTCTCTAGCTTTGGGAGTGGCGGGTGGGGGGGGGAGGGGAAGAATCCACAGATATCCAAACCGTGAGAGGAAATGCCAGTGCATTCATTTCTGCAAGATCTTGCATCTCAGGTACTTTTTGAATATTAACGTGAATTTTACAAGGGAAGTTTCAACGTGAAACATGTTTTTGAAGAAAATGTTAAGTGCTACGTTAAGTTTTCTTCAAAGACTATCATGACTAGGAACCACTGATAGCCTTATTGTCCATGATCATCTCTTCATTGAACTATCCAAGTTGGCGGCCCTCGCAACATGTGAACCCTATTCGGCTTCATGGGATGAGCTCAGATTCTAGGACTATTAAGTTCTCCCTATCCACTTTCTCCACACCATGTATAACTGTGTACACCTCTGTCATGTCTCCCTTTGCTTGTCTTTTTTCCCAAGCTAAACAGCCCAGTTGTAACTTTTCCTCGTAGGAGAGTTGCTCCAGTCACTTGATCATTTTGGTTGCACATTTCCATGCCTTTTCCAAAACTATCAAACCCCTTTGAGGTACAGTGACCAGAATTGTACACAGTATTCCCAGTGTATAACGATTTGTACACCACAGATTTGTATAAGTACAGTATGATATTAGCAGATTTTCAATTCCTCTTTTCTAACTATGCCACACATAGAATTTGCCTTTTTCACAGCAGCCACATGGTGACCCTGTTCAGATGACATACTAAGCTCCGGTGGTTCAGCATTTTGAGCTAAACATTATGAGGCAGCATGTTGAGTGAATCATTCCTAACCATGGTGGCTACATAACCACCGTTTAAACACTCTTAGCCTACCTGTAATTAGGTTTGCTCTTATTTTTTGCCCACCTTAAGGCAGATCTTTTCTCAGCTTTGCTAACAAGATTTAAAAAGTTAGGATGTAAAATCCATAGAGACATTCTGCATAAAGTTAAAAAAGAGCAAGACAGCCAACATAATACAGTGGCTGAATTCGGACGACACAATAAGCAACTGGGGGGGGGGGGGGGGAAACAATCGTCAGTTGTATTGACTATCGTGTCGTCCAAATGCTGCCATAGTCAACTCAGCGCTGATCCTAATCCACACCACGGTTGATTATTTATTACCATGTTGTGTGGGGAGTACCCCCTAGATGAACAACTGTAAAGTTAATTATTACCCCACCACTGACTATCGTGTTGTCCGAATTCAGCCATCGTGTCCATAAGCATTCTCAAACTTATGCTCTCACAATAACTAGCTAAATGAATCTTCCCTTTGCTCAGCCACCTTCACAGAGCAATACTTCAACTACTTACTTGTTTCACCCTCTCATTAGATCTCACCAATGGGGTTTCCACCTGTTTCAACTGCACTAGCGAAGTACCCAATTCCTGGCTTGGCAGCAGACTTTGGTTATCCACAGGCAGGACAGGGGTCAGAGAAGGCATCTTCACTGCAGGTGCTGGCACAGGAGTAGGCAAAGCCACCTTTGTTTTATCTGGCAGAGTCACCACTTTGCCTTAATAAAGCCAAGAAAGGGTTTCAGCTCTCACTTCACATACACCACTTTCTATTTGCCCTACATAACTATGTTGGAAGACTCACACTCACATCCTCTTGAGCAACAAAATCTCACGTTGAGTCAACACAAAAGCCAGACCCCTTACTTACATGTTTGACCAGCATGTGACTTCGAACAAGGATAAGAATTTTGCTGCTGACAAAACATCACATTCTAGGTAGGGAAAGGTAGATTGCTATCAGTGTCTTTGCGAATACTGATTTTACAATGGCTTTTCCGAGAGTTTGGGCACGGGGGGGGGGGGGGGGGGGGGGAGGAGGAGGAGGACTATACTAGCAAATGCTACAGGAAAAGTAATTGGCAATTTGAACACAATTTTGCAGTAACATTACCTTTAATAGACAAGCAATGCAATCCTATGCATGTTTACTCAGAACTAAGTCCTACTGAGTTCAATAGGACTTACTCCCAGGTAACTGTATATAGGATTGCAACCTATGATTGTCAAAATCTGTGGACCTCACCCCACCCTACCTCTTCCTAAGCTTTCTGAGATCTGGGACAACACATGCCCAACCCTGTATCCATCACCTAGTTGTGTGTGCGTGTGCATACAGACATACACTCTTGTCCACAGCAACAGGGGCAAGCTGCAGCAGTGTGTGTAAGAATTTATGCAACAGGACAGTAACTAATATTTAATACAAGTAGATTATCTTTGCCTCACACCCACTACTCCAACCCTCATGTTTGGCAACAGAGCCTGCCTGGCTCTGTAGACATTGACATAGACTGGAGTAGCTCTTTACTTAGAAGGTTGCTGACAGAATTCCTGCTGGTTGTCTGTGCGAGAGACAGGCAGAGCACACTCTCAGAATTGCCACCACCACTCCTGTGACGACTTGGCTTCCAGCAGCAGATGATTTCTCCAAGATCCCCCCCCCCCCTTGTAGCAATACTGTTGATCAGGAGGGCTGGTGTCTAGTTTGACAATCTAAAGTTGAAGCTTTTAATTAAAGGGGGGAAACCATAAGGTTGTTACTGGGTGGCCACTTCTACATGATTTTAGTGAGTAAATCAAATGAGGATGCAACAGTGCTAAATGAAGAACCACTCCGCCCCCCCCCCCCCCCAGCTGTAATTAAGCAAACACTGTCTTACACTCTGGCAGCTTTTCTGGTGGTTTCTTAAAGGACGGGTTCGTTTTTAGAGTCAACAGGGAGCCTGCCCTTGTTTGCACAATTGTGATGATATCCGAAGCTGCATTCAGCACCTCAAACATAGAGAAGAACCCATAACGAATAAATTCAAATGTCCGTCCAAAGTGCCTAACAAAGGCTTTGTCAAAATCTGATAACAGGACAGGGGAATGCCTCAGCAGTTCCTTCAGCTCACTCTTTACAACAGCTGGCAGAGTGGGAGGGATCCGGCCCCGCCGAGGTAAGCTTACAGGAATTTGATGGTGCCTAGGCAAACCAGACCATGATGTGGAATAAGAGAAATTCAGCCTATGCCTGGAAGGATGTGGCTTAGGTCTGCTCTTCCTTTGTCTGGCAACCAAGCTTGCAATCCCCTTGGTGGTCTCATCTGCAATAGCTAAAAGACAAAAGACAATATGGCTAAAGGGACATGTTAGCAACACTCTGCCTTCAGCACCTCTTTTTTGTCAGCTTTTTATAACATAGTGGTGCTGCTGAATAAAGCTTGGTATCATAATACTAGTACACACAGTTCACCATTCTGGAAACATAGGTATTTTCCTAACTATCCAAACCACAAAATCATCCTCTCCTCTAACCCACCCGCAACAACAGGACTATTAAAGTGCCTAAAGAGAAATTCCCAACACTTTCAATTTTGTCTTATGTGTGACGTCTTTCATCTCAAGACTTACTTAACTGGCTATCACTTCTCAAACCATCCACCCCTGACTATATCAGATTCATTTTCCTCCTCCTTCCCAATTATCTTTGAGTTTTTTGTCATATCTTTTATAGCGATGCAAAATTTCTGGAAATTTTGAAGCCATGGGGAGAAAAAATTGGTTTTTCCCATATTTTTTTCCATAACAAAATGGAAATTTTTGGAAAGATTGGAGAAAAAATGCATTAGCACTTTTTGCAGTTTGAAAGTCACTTTGTTACTTTAGGAATATAACATGTAATTACGTACAAGTTTGTTTGGCATAAAATTATCACATTTGGTAGATTAAAAGTACAATGTATTCAAGTAATTATTACAAATTTAATTTACCTTTTTAAATTTTCCTCTTTTTTTGTAGCAAATGGAGCTACAAGCTCCTGAACTGTAAGGAATGGAACCTCTTTGGTTTTGACAGTTTAATATTTTTTTTAAAAAAACCCAGAAGAAACCATCAATATTAGTGACGAAGAAAATTATTTATGTCTCCGATAGTCCTCCAGTGTCAAGCAGACATAAAGCACCCATTCCCACAAAAAAAGGTTTTAGAAATCATTTGGTGAAGTAAATATATGAACACCTTGTCTTAAACATTTTATTCATCATGCTAAAATAAAACATTCCATAATCCATTTTTTCTTCATTTTTTCCCAATTTTTCATGAAAAAGCAAAAAAAGTCTTCGCGGGGGGGGGGGGGGAGGGAACGGGACAGGAAATGGATTTTTCCCTAATTTTCCCTTGTTTTCCAGGCCTTCACATCTCTAATCTTTTATACTGTAAGCCTGAGGGCAAGATCCATTTTATGACTCATCTTTGTGAGCTAATGTGGAAGCCCTTTACTGCTGAAGAACAGGGTAAAATGCATTAAATAAATAAGTAGCAACGTATGTGAAGGGAAATGCCCACAATCCTCAGTTGTTAGATGCATAGGCTGGCTTGCTCCCTTCTGGAATTGTGGCTACTATTATTAGGTAGACTTACTGCCTGTAGTTTCCAATAAGACATTAAAATCTGCTATATCTGTTGAAGTAGTCAGGACATCTTGGATGATGCATGTCCAAATCTCAACTTTTTATTAGCTGCTGAAGTACCTTAATTTTGATACCCCAGCAAGTGAAGCTCATTATAGCCTGTAAAATATATTAAACAACACCCATGGCTTTCAGATTTTATCACCCCAAATTTAAAAACTGGTTCCTATTGAAACAATGTATTTATGGGAAATGCAGGTTGCGGGCATATGCTCTTTGACTGTGTTATGCTCAGAGAGCCTGAGAAATCTTTTATCAAAACTACCCAGTATATTTACATCGGACAATTCTTTGGCCAACTTCAATTCCTTGTTGTAATGCCCAGCTTATCTTCCTTGTGTGCTTGAAAAAAACTAATTTTACAACTTGTGAGCATTCCCCCTGCTCTTTCCAGACTAGTCCCAAACCCACCTTTGAGGATAACACTGCCGTTTCCATTAGGGCATATATTAACAACATCAGGCATATCCTTCATCAGTTCCATGAAGGAACGGTAACCCAGGGCACGAAATGGAAGCTGTTCCCCTATCATAGATTTGTATTCCTCTTCCAACTGGAAAGGGGTGAGGCCGTCCTGGATTGATGTTAGGAGTGACCTCACTTCCTTCTTCAACAAGTTCAGCAGATGTTCTTGATCCGACATGTTTAGCCTGAGGGGGTGAAAAAGGCAAATTATATAAATACTGTTTTGACCGATAACAGGGTCCACAACCACCAGAGAACTTTACCGCCTGATAGACAAGGGAGAACACAATATATGAACTGAAATAGAGGAACACACATGGCTTGCACTATAAGCCAATGGAGCAGGTCACTTATGGGGCATGAAGCACCTGGAGGGAAGACATGAAGTTCCTGGGATGGATAGGATTTTGAAGCAAGTGGTGCCTTCCACCCTTACTAGCCAGATATAGATGTCCTGAATACCGCGGGGTAGGAGATTCTCACTGATCCACATAGGATTATGTGTCAGGGAGTGAACCCTCACTGCCCCATCATCACAGTGCAATTTGGAAAAGAGGGGGCTTAGAAACAGATGCTGCTTTGTTCTTATGACGGTAGCCTATGCAAGATTTTAGGAGGAAGTTGGAAATATTCTATTCTATTATTTTTCTAATACTGGCATTGGGATTAATTCTCCAAGCCACAGATCACCAAACAGCACACTGGCTACACATAGCTGCCTGCAAGGAGCTCTGCATGTTCCCCTGTGGAACAGATTTCCTCTGGGCTGGGGCCCCTCAGAAGATAAGTTATAAAGCACACTTGTCTCAAGATCAGAGTAAAGCACACTTGTCTCGAGTTCAAAGAAACACTTAAGTCCACACTTAAATTTGGGTGCATTGGGTATAAAGTTATTTTCCTTCTCGACTCTCTTCATCGGCACTGATAAACTGCAGCATTCAGGCTCCTAAAAAGCAATACTGGCAAACATCACAGGCACAGCCCAGCCAAAGTTAAGCACCTTCGTGTTCCCTCACATTGAAAATTGATAGTTTTAAGCATGTGCTTAGATTTAAACATGTGCTTAATTCCCACACATTGCCTGGATTGTGCACATATATACATTTAACAATCACTATGGCTATTATGAGCTGGTAGTGTTATGATTTAGGGATATGTTGTGTAAAGCAAATGGTAAAAATGCCAATTAACTCCACTTTAATTCCAGGTTGTAACACACCAAAATGTGGACAAGTCAAAGGGGAGTGAATACTTATACAAGGCACTGTATGGCTAGAATCCCATCAACGTTTTGGGGAGGAAGTAGAGAGGGGTGAGTCTTACACAGGAGACCAACCCAAAGAATGCATTACTGCTCCCACAATTGTTTGGTCTTCTCTGCACTACCTGCCACATTCTCAGTCCAGTTTGAGGCGACTAGCCCTTTTGCATGCTAACAAAGTATCTCGAACACCGCATAAAACAATACAACATGAATGTAAAGAAGCCTACTGATCCTTCTCGTGAAAAGCTAATAACTTCAACCTGGATGCACATACTTTTGTGAGCTGCCTTGAGGTTTCTGATCAAAAGGAAGAAATATCCAAGCTTTAAAAAAAAAGAGAAGAACATTCCTACACAAATGGCACTTAGAATTTCCACAATACCTGCGGTCACCCCATACAATAACATTGTATATCGGGCATATCTTTCAGGTTAAACCAAATCCACGGATATAATTCTCTTTTAAGAAAACTGGGTTAATTCTGTTTCTATCCCTCCCATTCCCAGAGGGGCTCAGGAGGCACATGACGAACAAAACAGCCAACCCAATGCAGGCTACCCCACGCCCCACCTGTTTTAACTCTGGTCAAGGAACGCCAGCCCCTCTGAAGGTGTGGCGTGAGGTCTCCAAAACCATCTCCCCCATGTTCCTGACCTGGGAATAAAGCCCTACTGAAGTCGGTGGGGGCTTGAGCATGCACAGACTTCTGCTGTGAAGTCTGAAGCTTATGGACATGAAGGGCTTAAGAAGAGCCCTGCTGGGCCAGGCAGAGGGTCCCTCTAGTCCAGCACTCTGTCCACAGTGGCCAAGCAGCTGTCGCCGAGAGACCCACAAGCAGGACAACAGTGCCCTCCTACCCATGTTCCCCAGCAACTACTACCCCAGCCCATGTTCCCCAGCATACGACTGCCTCTGACATTGGAGGAAACCACTGTTTTACCACCTCCACGAGCGCTGGCTTGATTGGCTGAGGGGGCAACTAACCCCCAGGGCAAGCAAGAACACCCCCACCCCTATATCTCCTCTACTATTCACACACTCCAGCAAACACGCCCGTCCCTCGTGGCCTGCGCGCGGCCCCACCCCGGAAGTCCCTGCTCCCCGCTTCCACACCCGCCAGCCAAGCTGCGCATGCGCAGGGCACGGGCGCGCACGGACGGCTTCAACGACGTCGAGGGGGAGCAACGACTCCTCCCATCCCTCCCCCCTCCGCATTCGGGAGCCATAGAGAGAATTGGGAAAGAAGGGTCGAGGTGAATAATTCCTCTCAGCCGCTGAAGGCTCAGGCTGCCCCCTAAGGGTGGGACGAGCGCAGTGTCTTAGTACGTCGCAGGGCCTGGCCGCTGAAGGTGGCGGGGGCGGATAAAGGGAGCCTTAAACTCACACCCGTTCCTGAGAGGAGAAAAGGGGGGGGGGGGGTCCCAGCATCACAACGAACTACAATTCCCAGAATCGTTGGGAGGGGATGAGGGCGGGCGTCATGGGAAGGCTTAGAGGACGCCACCAATCAGGAAGCTAAACCTGACTAGGACGAGAACCGGCGGACTCCGCCCAGATATCACTAAGGCCGGCGCCACCTGGTGGCCAAACGACGGGATCGCACCATCCGCTACGCTACTGCTTTAAAACGGTTTATAACGGTTATGAACCGCTTTAAAACTGTTATGAACCGTCTTAAAGCGGTAGTGTAGATAGGCTCCCTGATAGTCAAGACCGGTATATCACCAGCCAATGCGCCTGTAGCTTAAACAGGAAGACGCTACATAAATCCAGAACAGCAGCGCCCGATATTGCTCATAGGGGGTGTGCGTGTGTGCCTTCAAGCGGAAGCGCGCTTTAAAACCCTCTACTGCTGCCCCCTTTGCTCCCCCAGGAAAGGCTCCTCCAGTGTTAAAGCCCACCAGATGGTCAAAGAAGAAATACAGCTAGCTGGGATGGTTGAGGATTGCCCACCAGGCCTTACAGGACAAGTTTGCCAGTGCCTATTTTTGTTTTTACCTGTTGCTCCTTACAGTGGTGCTTTATAGAGCAACAGGAGCAAACAATCACCAGAGAGAGATGAGAAGAAATTGCTACGGCTGTGTATTTAGTCCCACGAGGAGCTCTTCCATTTCGTTTGCCAGTCATTAAATGCTGGGCACTTGGGAGGAGAGGGCTTAAGATACCGTCCCCCCTTAATGAAATATACACAGTTATCATCGTGGAGGAGAGCCTAAGCAGACATCCCCTCACTTCCATTTGTTCTGGGTCATTCCTAGGCCTTCCATGTTAAATGTGTGCTGTTACATTACACTTTGTGTGTAATGGGATGTGTGCTTGTGCGATAGGTGTGGCATCATGCAAAACACAATTGAGAGCTTGTAATTTGCCAGACACATTCAGCTTGACAAGTTAGAATGTATATGGCCCTGCTATGACATCATAGAAGCTCAGCCATTCTCATCCAGAATCTTCCATTTATAAACTAGCCTTCCCCAACCTGCTGCCCTCCAGATGTGTTGAACTACAACTCCCAACATCCCCAGCCAGCACAGCTATTTTTCTAAAGCCAGAAAAGTGTTAAACTAAGCATTTTCCCCTTTTCTAAACAGTTTACAAGGCAGTAGTGACAACTGTTGGGGCCCAGGACAATCTCCATATACAGTTTTCAAACCGTTTCAAAGGCCTCCTCCACACGAGACGTTTAATGAGCCTTGAAGGCTCATTAAAAAATTTACCTCCACAAGCACGGAGCGCAAAACGGGCGTACAGGCGCGTTATCTCCCCGATAATGCGCATTTTCGAACGCGCGTTAAATAGCGACTTTTATTTTGCTCCGGCCGTTAAAGCGCATTTTCGCGGTGTGAACAAGCGATTACGCGCATTAACTGCTTGTAAAGCGCTTTTTGGACATGAATTAATGCGCTTCGCCGCCTCTTGCCGCCTCCTGTGCAGAGGGATTAGGAGTAAAAGCGCCTCCGCGATAATGCGCATAATCGCGGAACCGGGCGCAAAAGCGCATCCTTGTGGAGGGGGCCAAAGTGTCATATCCTGCTTGGTGTAGATCTAGCCAAGAGAGAGTTAAAAGCCGTGTCATTTGTGCTTACAATGCCCCTAGAGAGGAAGAGATTTCTAATTACAAAGGAATTCAAGGAGGGGAAACCGCAAGATTTATCATGTCATTTATCACTGTCATTTTAACTCCTCAGCCACCAGCACTTAAGGACAAATACAATTAACACAGAACTAATTTCAAGGGGCCCAATCCCACACATACACAGACATGCAATCCCATTGAAATACACACCGCAACATGTGGAAGGGTGGGTGTGAATTGGTACTGTTATTTTTATTTATTTATTTAAAAAATTGTCCTTACCAAACTTCATTAATTGATCCCAGTATATTTACTGCAGAACATTTCAAACACTTTTGAAATGCCTGAGTAGAAAAGCTGTAAATGGTAGGGGACAGGGCCGTGCAGAGCTGGTCATAGGCCCAGGCCAGATGGGAAGTGTGTGCCCCCCCCCATTTCAAAAAAGGAGGACAACATGGCTGCCCCAAGGGGGGGGGATGTGCCCACAAACATGCCCGTTCTACATAACACCTTCATATTCAACCTGTTCTACAACACCTCAAGGCACATAGATCCCCGCCCCGCATGCGGAATGGCCCTCTGGAGCTTGTAGTCTGACCGTGGTATTCACGACGGACAGCTTCTGCACTGTTTCCGCAAGGCGGGCTCCTCGCTTCTCGATGGGCCACTTACGCTACGGAAGCAGTAGCATAAGCTAGGGGAGACCTCCTCATTGGAGTGCCCCCCTCAAAATCGTGGGCCCCTGCCAACTGGCCCCACTGAGCCCCCCTCTGCATGGCCCTGGTAGGGGAGACACCACTCAATGCCTCTGGTTCCTTCTCTGCTGGCAGGTTACCTGGCTGGGATCTGTTGCATCATTGCACTCGATCCTAGTAACCAATGCTATGAGTGGCATACAGCAATTCATAGAACTAGTCCATACATTTTCTAGAGTCACACATACTCAGTCTTGCACTCAGTGTGCGTACTGCAGGAGGGTCAAGACTGGCTGTTGCTCCCCATCAAGTGTATACCAAGTTACAAACCTGGGTTTGCTGCCACATAATGTGCAGACCCGCCCTGATGCTGAAATAAGCTGTTATAGACATGGTGTGGCTGTCCCTGAAAGGAGAAGCCTGCCATTCCATCCACTTCTCTGGACCACGACGCCTAGTAAACTAGATGGCCTTGTGTGACAACACCACATTGCAAGTCCGTACATCCCAGCTCAGCTTCATCATTTGCTGCTGATGTGCAGCTTCTTGGGCTGCCATTGATGTGACACATAAATCGCATCACATGTTTTAGTTTACTGGACATTGTAGGAAAAGATAAACCACGGTAGTTTAAATAAACCTCACTCCAGTTCATGGCTTATCAGAGTGGCTTATTTTGGCTTAATAAGCCACTGTGATTGGGGAAAACCGCTCGCGGTTGACATAATGTCATGATGGTTTATAATCTACTCTACCCCATAAACCACCATAGCTTAAAGTGACGTGCAAATCCAATCTATGTCTATCATATTCAAGTGACAAGTGCCCTTTAGACATTGATACACCGTTGCCTGTGTCTGTCATGGATAAAACACTGCCCCCTATTTTGCTTTTTGGGGAAAGGTTGGCAATGCATCTTTAAAACTGCTGGCCCATATGTATTTGTTTATTATTGTTTTTATATCCCACCTTTTTTCCTCCAAGGAACCCAAGGCGCCATACATAATCCTCCTCTTCTCCATTTTATCCTCACAACAACCCTGTGAGGTAGGTTGGGCTGAGAGTCTGTGACTGGCCCAAAGTCACCCAGCAGGTTTCCATGGCTGAGTGGGGACTAGAACCCGGATCTCCCAACTCCCAGTCCAACGCTTTAGCCACTACACCACACTGGCCTCCAACTGCTGGAGCAGGACATAGAGGGAGATGCAGCTGGAACATCCTTGGAGTGACAGCCAGACAAACAGCCAGTTGCCTTGCTTGAATAGAGGATTCTGCTCTGCTCAAATTGTTGCAAAATTACATTTCAAGCAAGCACATCTTCTCTCTGTAATGTGTGTACAGGTATGCTTGAGTTCTTCCAGTTTCCACCCCTTTCCCCATCTTTCTGGATGTTAAATATCTGATATGGGGGTAAATGAATGGGTCTCAGCTCTAGTGCAATAAAAGTATTTGCTACCTGTCTTTCTTCCATGGAACTCAAGTATATTGGGTTCTCAGGCAATCTCTCATCCAGGCACTGACCAGATCCAGAGTTGCTTAGCTTCAGTTACTGGAACAAGTGTAACAATTTATCTGTTTTTGTCGGTAAATAGGAATGTCTTCACTGAGGGCACTCCCTAAGACCTATACCAAATTCTGAAAGCAGGAACCATAAAAGGCAGCAGTCTTGTCTCCATCACTAATTAATGCTTACAATATTTGTAGCAATTTTAAAAAATAAGTTCAATGCAGCTTACAAAAGACTTCATAGTAAGATCACAAGTAAACCAATGCTTAAATCAATTTTCAGCAAATATGTACATCTGCAAGATGTAGTTAAATAGGAAGTGTTGATAACTTCAGTTATCCCTATTTACCAGGGAAAGTCCTGTTTTTCTTGCCCCAGTTCCTGGTACAATACTGCCCTAATTTTGTCCTTGTTCTTGTGTTTTGGGTGTCCCTAATTAAAATTTTGTTGGGCATGGGCCTTCTGTTTTCATTCTTCCTGGAATCAGCTCCAAAGCTCGGAATGAGGCGTGGTTGCCTCTTAACATTCATGAATATATTTTTAGGATTTATATATAGGCTGACCATATGAAAAGGAGGACAAGGCTCACATAACTTTAACAGTTGTAGAGAAAAGGCAATTTCAGCCGGCATCATTTGTATGCAATTCATACCTGGTGAAATTCCCTCTTCATTACAACAGTTAAAGCTGCAGGGGCCCTGCCCTCTTTTGTATCTAATCACTCTAGTATAGTGCCTGCAACTTTAACTGTTGTGATGAAGAGGGGGTTTCACCAGGTACTAATTGCATACAAATGACACCCACTGAAATTCCCTTTTCTCTGCAACAGTTAAAGTTACATGAGCCCTGTCCTCCTTTTCATATGGTCAGCCTATTTATATATCCAACACTTCAACAAGTTCTCAAGTTTTACGAAAAGTTTTTTTTAAAAAGGAGAAAAAAAGCAATAAAATACACACATTAATATTAAAGTGCCATACAGCCTGCATCCTGCAATTTTACACATAAGCAGCTGTTGAGGTATATTTTGAACTCTTAATAATATCATGTATTTCAAGGATATTTTTAAGGAACAGAACAAATATACTCTTGGCTTTTAAATAAGTGGAGGATGAGATATTGAAGAGTAAAGCAAGCAGAGAAAATCCTTTAGCAATGTACAATATTGTGTATGGATATTGTGTGGGGGGAGGCTTTAGCAGCGATTGTTGGCATGAGATTTGGGGTGTTAAAGGCATGTGCCTATCTCAGGTTGTGGAATGTTCCCTGTGCCTGGGATTTAGGGCTTCTCTACATTAAAGCAAATATCCCACACCCTTATCAGGCTTTCTTCTCCCTGAATCCTTCCAGGATTACAGTGTAGCAGTACACATGCCTACCCCTTCCCCCCTTTTTTGCCATTTCCTTTGTGGGGAAGTTCGATTTATACAGCCAGCAGATGGTGCTGCAACATTGCGGCAATATTACGCTGTCCTGGAAATACACCTGTTATTTGATGGCGGTATATATTTGCTGTTGCATTTTCAGCAAGTTAAATCATGGCGGAATAAAGCTTTAAAAAATGGCAGAAGAGGCAATGGAGGAGGACGATGTCATGAAAAGGATCCATAAACTTCAGTGAGTTAACTGATCTTGATCACATTACATAAGCTCTGTGTGAAGGAGCCCATAGTGTCAGTTGTCTATGCATTATGGAGATTAAGAGCTTTATTTATTTCCTAACATATGTTCTAGAGCTTCTAGAACAGGGGTGCACAACCTTTTCACCTCCAAGGGCCCCTTGTGATGCTGACTTGGGGGCTGCACACACACACCAGCAATCTTGATGCAGTTTGCTCTTACTCCACTGGTAGCAGCGGCAGGAAATCAGCAATCTGTGTCAGTATTGCTGGAGGAGACGTGGAGATAAGGCTAGCCCCATGGATGAAGGGGGAATGTTAAGGCCTTGGGGGAGCATCAGGTGTACACCTGCTGCTATAAATCATAGCAGCAGCAGAGGCTCCCACAGTTCTTGGGATTGTTCTAGAGGAGCTCACTCTTGTGAATGTTGCTTCTTCTGTTCTGACACTCCTTCTGATCTCATCAATAACCTTTCCCAACCTGGAGTACTCAGTTGTTATTGGACCACAACACCCAGGCAGCATGGACAATGATTGTGCGCATGGTTGGGGCTGGGTGGAAATGTTGCGGGACTACAATTTCCACCATCCCCCAGCCAGCACAGACAATGGTTTGGGATAAAGGGAACTGTGGTCCAGCAATATCTGGGGACCTAGGTTGTAAAAGGCTGTATAAGATCTGGGGGCCTCATAGATAGATACAGGAAGAAACAATTTAGCCTCATTTCCCCCCTCCTGTTAATGGACTTGCACCCCAGCTCACCCCATCTAATGCTTGGATCTCGGGTAGGGTCTGCCTTTCCAACATCATTGTGATTGTACTGAAGGAACAGTGAAAGGTGGATCACAAATAGAAAACAATGGATTGATTTCTACGGGTGCAATCCTATACATGTTTACACAGAAAAGAAGTCCTACGACTCCCAGCATTCCCCAGCCAGGACTTTTTCCTGTCTAAACATGCATAGGATTGCAGACAACCCTATGCATGCAGACAATCTGGAGCATGTTCAGAGGAGGGCAACAAGGATGATCAGGGGTCTGGAAACAAAGCCCTATGCGGAGACACTGAAACAACTGGGCAGGTTTAGCCTGGAGAAGAGAAGATTGAGGGGAGACATGATAGCACTCTTCAAATACTTGAAAGGTTGTCACACAGAGGAGGGCCAGGATCTCTTCTCGATCAACCCAGAATGCAGGACACGGAATAATGGGTTCAAGTTACAGGAAGCCAGATTCCGGCTGGACATCAGGAAAAACATCCTGACTGTTAGAGCAACACGACAATGGAACCCATGACCTAGGGAGGTGGTGGGCTCTCCCACACTCGAGGCATTCAAGAGGCACCTGGACAACCATCTGTCAGGGATGCTTTAAGGTAGATTCCTGCATAGAGCAGGGGGTTGGACTCCATGGCCTTATAGGCCCCTTCCAACTCTACTATTCTGTAATTCCATGATAGGATTGCACCCTGAAGGAACTAGGTCTAAACCTATGAAGGCACATATTATGGTACATGAATATTTGAGGTGCAGCAGGGCTCTGCCATTTCCACCACAACACACTAACACAACCCCTCCTCTAAAATTTATGACCGACTTGTCTGCCCGATGGCTCGAGGTGCGTGGAGAAGGAACCTCCTGCCGGGTGATGGCTTTTTCCTCCCTCTGGGGCAGGATAAATGGTCAGTCAGCACATCCTCCCACATCCTCATAGAGAGCTGCTTTCCTCAGCACAGCCCCGCTAAATGATGGCAGAAAAGAAGCCTCGGAGCTCTTCTAAGGAGCATCGTGGCAGAAGCAAAGAGCGGTTGGCTCCAGATGGCAAGAAGGAGAAGATGGGACACAGCCGGAAAACGAGCAAAGAGAGGCAGGAGTCCAGCCGGAGGAAAGTAAAACGAGAGACCAAGAGCACCCTGGAGGCGGACAACCAAGTCCACACTTCCACCGTGGTGGATGTGGATGACGTGGTATCCTTTGAGGAGGAAATGGAGGTGATGGCCCTGCTGGACAGTGAGAAGCAGGAGGAAGGTAAGGGGGAAGTAGGGGGAGGGCAATGCACAAGTAAATGGTCCTCTGGAAAAGGCAACAAACTAATTTTATTATACCTTACGAGGAGTGCGTGTTTCCTGCCAGTACCAAGAACAGTGGCCTCTGTCTTCTCCCTGTGCCTCCTGGGAAATATTTAGTTCAAGACAGCATGAGTTCTTAGAGATGGGAAGGCCATGGGAGGGACAAGAAAAATGGGGGGATTTCAGTGGGGAAAACATTTTTCTGTGTTTTTCAGGGATTTTGGGGAAATCTGGGAGGAAATTCTTCCAAGTATGTCTGGATTTTCCCCATTTTTTTCTGGGCCTTCACATCCCTCAGTATCATCCCACTCCATCTATCCTTTCCTGCAAGTGGCAGCCAATTCAGTGGAGAAAACACTGAATGCCATGACATCATGTCACACCAGAGAGAGCAAAACAACCCCTGTGGTGATTCTGTTAAAGGCAGACATGCTCAATCGACATAGAAGCAAGCCGTTTACAGGAACAACAGAGAAGTCACTCAGGTAACACCACAAATTCATCCTGAGGCTCAGCATCTGCTGAAAGGAAAATCAGTATAGATTCCGAAACGGTAGATTCGGATTCACCTTCCAGTGAAGTTGCACAAGGGTTAAATATAGATTGGGGGACCTGGGCTTATGCGTGAAGGATTCCACCTTGGCATTTGACTCAAATGATGGACTGTCTGGCAGGACAAACTCCAAGTTGGAGTAGACCCTAGACCTCACATCCTGTGGTGGACCCCCTCGTCCATTGGGGGACCCTGGAGGGAAGCCCCAAGCTTTTGGGTCTCACTGCCATTTTAAATTCCCAGAAGACCCTGGTAGTGTTAATCTGGGGCATTGTGGGAAATTAAATTGGCTTGGCACTGATCAGAGCACTAGAACAAGTCTAACCCAGAGTCCAGGGTAGGCATTAATGGTGGGCCAAGCTGGGACCTTGCAGCTGCCCAAGGATGCCAGCCCAGCCACCTGGTTTTGTGCTTCTAGGATTAATTAATCTTGGGAAAACATGACGTAAAGCTTGTCTGGTAAGCAGCAGACTGGCAAGCAAGCATCTAGAGCAGAGATGAGCAACATGTAGCCCTCTGAGATGAGCAGCATGTGGGCCTACAGCTCCCATCAACCATTCCACACCTGGTGATTGCCCCCTGAGAATGCCCCACCCACCCCGTTTTTCCTCCCCACAGTGGGGCTTACTACTCCCAGGTGGAGAAAAATATTTCAAGATGACTAGAGAGGGGACATTTTAGGGGAGAGCCTGCAAGCATGGGTGGAGCGCAAGATATTAGCTCCTCTTCCCCTCCGATTCTCCTCTTGCATGCCTTAAACGGCAAATACAGAATCGGGAACCGTAACCAATTTTAGCACTGTGCTTTCCTCGTAAGGAGCAGTATCTCCTAACAAGGACAGAAATCGCCATTGTATTCTGTAAACCGCTTAACATAAGAGCTGCACTTCTGGATGAGGGGCAGAGATACATTGAAATGCTAGAACCAGCTATCACAGCGTAAATTGATTGAGACCCCCTCTAGATGGATTCTGTTTGACGCCTGGTTAGACGATTATGCGCATAATCGCTGAAGCGCTTTATCGGAAATGCTTGTATGCAGGAGGTAACTGAGCACTCAACTGGTGACCTTACCGGTTGTTTCAAATGCGCTTTACAAGTAGTTAATGCGGAGAATCGCTTGTTCACATAGTCAACGGCTTTAACGGCTGGAGCAAAATAAAACTCGCTATTTAACGCGCATTCGATAATGCGCATAATCAGAGAGAAAACGTGCCTCTATGCCCGATTTGCGCTCCGTTCTTGTAGAGGTACATTTTTTAATGCGTCTTGAAAGAGCTTTAAATGCCTCTTGTAGAGGCAGCCATAGTTTACAGCCGGCAGAGAAAAAACTTCAATATTCACTTGTGGAGAAGGAAAAAGCTATTCTTGGTGTGAGAACAGGAGTGTTAAAAGTCGCAAGTGTTCTTCCTATTTTTGTCTGAGAAATATTGAGAGTTGAGCATATTATCTCCGTTGTTTTCGTGGGCTCTACCTTATTCCCAAAATAGTCCAGGCTAGTCAGGCCACACTCCTTCTCAGTTATTATATTTCTCTGTGCATCTGATTTTTCCCCACCCCACCACAACACAGGCATGTTTAAATCTATGGGGTAGAGCCTATAGAATTCTCCACTCCTTACTATTTTTCTGTAGGTATAAAGTCTCCCGGCTTAGGCGTTTGTGAGTGGATTCTTGTCACCCTCTCTCTCCTTTGCATCGTAGTCACATTCCCCATCTCCATCTGGTTCTGCATGAAGGTAAGACTATTCCTAGAAATTGGGGGCTGGTGCATATTCAAGAGCCACAATTTGTGATGTCGACAGCTTGCATACAGATACAGCCCCCAGACATCCTGGACACAGTGGGGCATGCAAGCAAGCCTTGGGCTGTCGGTCTACGTATACACATATGTGTAAGACTTGGCGTGAACCACGTCTTACACAGGTATGTTCACGAGTAGGTCCAATTAGATGAGAGAAAGGTCTACTTGTGTGGAAATGTAGGCCTCTATACGTAGAAGAATGCAGCATGACTGAGTCCCTGGCTTCTTCCCTTTACAAACTGAATACCAACGTCTACGCATCTTCTGTAGGCTACATGGGCTACTGAGCATGACCACACTCCCACAACTTAGCATGGGGACGTCAGAGTGCTGGGTTCACCCCACAGCTGTTGCTTACAGACAATCAGCTCCCCAGTCGGTTAGATTAGGGAGCGCAGTATGAAAGGCGGTAGCTTGTGTCAATCAATACCAAAAATGAGGGAAAGTGAGGGGGTGGGGTGGGATGGGATGGGGAGGCCAGGCCATGGTTGTTCCCCATCTCGATCCGGAGGGAGAGGCGGGTAAGAAATAAATATATTATTATTATCATTATCATTATCATTATTATGGTGAGGAAAGGAAAGGCAGCAGCAGAGGGCAACGGGTAACACACACAAAGCAGTCGCAATGGGACGGAGGAGAAGTAAGGAGAGGGGCGAGGCGAGGCGGCTGCAGAGGGTGTGGGTGTGTGTAGCAGCAGGAGGAAAGAAGGCGGCTGCAGAGGGTGTGGGTGTGTGTAGGAAATGCACTTTGGAAAGGAAAGGTCTGGGGTTCAGGGGGGTCTGGTAGGGACTAAGGTGCCCATGGACCCTGCGTTGCCAAACCGTGGGCTAGATCCTTTGCGCATGAGGTTTTGAAGGAGCAACTGGTTATCCATCTTCAACGTCACACGACTGCAAATGAAGCCCCAAACACTGGCGGTTAGTTGGGGCCATTTAACACCCTGGTAAATAGAAAAAAAGCTGCCTGCATGGTTCCTCCCACCCAGTAAACGGCCGTCACTTTACGTTTGGGAGCAGTTCCGTTTTAGCAGCCTGCTAAAGCCGAGGTTTCCGCACTACCTAGCTCCACTTTATCCTTCCTTGTAGAGTCATCTTAATTTTTCCATGACAGATTGTGCGGGAGTACGAGAGGGCTGTTTTGTTTCGATTTGGACGCATTCTTCATGGAAGGCCCAGAGGTCCTGGTAAGTATAGAAGGATGGTTAACCTTGCGCACAGTCTCAGGTTATGTACACATGTGCCATTGCATACCATGACATTTATATGAATTGGGCTGTTGGTGCTGAGGGAGCAGAAATAGTCTCCACACACACACACACACACACACACACACACGCCAGTTGAGAAACAATGGCTTAGTCAGATGCTGTACTAATGACTAAGTATATTGTGTGAAGGAATCTTCCCCTCTAATCACACAGAGCCAATACTAAATCATGCGTTTGGGTGTCTTCATCTATAACAGAAACAGACCTCTACTACATTTTTTGCTGTAATGTTTGAAGAGAAATACACACCAATATTAGACTTGTAGGAAACATATACCTAGGAGGCTGTCTGTCTGACTGAGTCTTAGCAGTACGTTTCCCATGTATTCGCGTAGATACATCTCTTCAAATATTACAGCAAAAGTGGATACACTTTGGAAATATAAGGATCCACCTTTTCTTGGAAGGCCCCATATTCAAATCGCAGTTGCACTTATGCAATCATTAGATAGCCGAGGGCAAATGATCATAGAATCATAGAATCGTAGAGTTGGAAGGGGCCTATAAGGCCATTGAGTCCAACCATCTGCTCAATGCAGGAATCCACCTTAAAGTATCCTGACAGATGGCTGTCCAGCTGCCTCTTGAATGCCTCCTGTGTAGGAGAGCCCACCACCTCCCTAGGTCATGGGTTCCATTGTTGTGTTGCTCTAACAGTCAGGAAGTTTTTCCTGATGTCCAGCCGGAATCTGGCTTCCTCTAACTTGAGCCCATTATTCCGCATCCTGCACTTTGGGTTGATCGAGAAGAGATCCTGGCCCTCCTCTGTGTGACAACCTTTCAAGTATTTGAGGAGTGCTATAATGTCTCCCCTCAATCTTCTCTTCTCCAGGCTAAACATGCCCAGTTTTTTCAATCTCTCCTCATAGGGCTTTGTTTCCAGACCCCTGATTATCCTTGTTGCCCTCCTCTGAACACGCTCCAATTTGTCTGTATCCTTCTTGAAGTATGGTGCCCAGAACTGGACGCAATACTCAAGATGAAGCCTAACCAGTGCCGAATAGAGGGGAACCAGTACCTCACGCGATTTGGAAGCTAGACTTCTATTAATGCAGCCCAAAATAGCATTTGCTTTTTTTGCAGACACATCACACTGTTGGCTCATATTCAGCTTGTGATCTACAACCATTCCAAGATTCTTCTTGCTTGGCATTTATCCCTATTAAATTTCATTCTGTTGTTTTCAGTACAGTTTCCCTGCCATAATAAATAGGAGCAACTCACCTAAGAATGGTTAGATGAATAAGAAAGAGAGTTTTGTTATGTGCCCTGATCCTTCATCATAAGATCAACTCTGAATCCAGTTAATAGTTGCAAGGAGTTTTTAAAATGTGGTATGTACTATGTACCCCATGAACTGTGAAGGCAAGGAAGGTTATTAAGGAGGTATGACAGAGGCAACAAAGCCCAAAGTGGCACATCCATCTCACCATTGTTTCTAAAATCCCTATAGCATAACACATTTATTAGGCCAATTCAAAGAGTCCAGTTTGAATGTCTGCAAACCCTCCTCTTGCATATTGTCTTAAGAATCCGACTATGCCAACTTCCTGACTACACTATCTGGTCAGCTTTCCTCCCTCTCCTTCCCGGTGTGCTTTTGTAAAGTCTTGCCTGATGAAGAGATCTGGAGATTTTGAAAGCTTGCCCATTTTTGAGATATTTGAATTGGCCTAATAAAGGTATTGCACTCTATGGATTTTAGCATTTTTCTTATACCACTACAGTAGTTTTTTGGTACCATTGTTTCTGTTCACAGATTTTGTAGCACTTAACCTATAAGAGCCATTTGACCAAAGACAACAGTAGAACAAAAGCAGGGTGTATGCATACCAGAGGCAACGATGCCACTGTCCTGCAACCTTTAGTTTTCTGAAAAGGACTATGATCTGTCTCGAGTTTCAAGGCCTAACTGCACGTCAAGATTTCTGTCTATACCATCCTGGTGTAGAAGGTTTAGCATTAAGAAATGTACCTTTCCTTCACAGCATCCAATTTGCAAGTGTTGCCGTGCCCTTTCTCCCAACAGGCTTATTCTTCCTCCTTCCCTGTTTGGACACCTACCACAAAATAGACCTTCGTCTCAAAACCTTAGAGATCCCCTTCTATGAGGTAAGTGTGTCCAGTTGTGGCGTCTCATTTGCCTCTCTGAATGCATTTGCAGGAGGCAAATGCACAGATAATCAGGATTCGATGCAGTTGCCAAAGGCATACTACAGAAGTTTCCAGGGAGATAGTCGTGCTAGTCTGTTGCAGCAAAAACAACGAAGAGCCTTGTGGCATCTTAAAGACTAACACATTTATTATGGCATAGGCTTATTGTGGCATAGTCCACTCATCAGATGCAGTTAATTTGAAATCTCCATTCCTGGGAATTAGAAATCTGCAGTTCAGATCTCACCATGGCTATGAACTCGCTTCATAGTTTTAGGCAAGCCACACACACCCTCCCAATATATAGAGATAACAGTAATCTACCTTACAGGGTTATATAATGGAAGTGAAGCACTTTGAGCATTCAGAAGTGCTATGATGCTACTAAGCATGGTGTTTTCTTCAGTTGTTCACTTATAGAATCCGGTTAACACTGCCCTGTGTCTTATCACACATAATCTTGCGTGAAAAGTCCGCCCCTCCAATTCCTGTTCTTTTTCAATTGATAGAACAAGTCCGCTCCCTATTCCATCATCACATTGGAAGTTCATGTTCAATGCCTTCTGCTTGCTGTAGGTCATAACCAAGGACATGGCGAGCCTAGAAATAGATACCGTCTGCTACTATCGAATGGAGAATGCCACGTTGCTCGTGACCACCCTCGCCAACTTCTCTAATGCCGTCCAGCTGCTGGTGCAGACCATCACAAAGCGCTTGCTGGCACATCGGTCCCTCACTGATATCCTGATGGAAAGGAAGTGCATCAGCCAAGAGATCAAGGTGGCCAGGGTTTTGCTACAGCTCGGTATGGTGGGCTTTCCCCAATAACTGCTGTCAGCAGAACTAGATAAAGCATTATAACCAAAGGCACCAGCTGCTTTGCTATTGTACAGATTTCACAACATACAGTCTCAAAAGAACTGCCCTGTTAAATCAGACCATGATCCATCTAACTTAGCTTTCTTTTTTCAACAGCAGACAACCACATACCTCTAGGATACCCACAGATAGGGCAAGAGACCAACAACAGCAATGGCCTTCCTCTGTATGTCTGCAGTGTCCAATCATCAGAAGTATACTGCCTCTGAATGTGGGTTTAGTAACTGACCAGAAGCACCAGCCTAGCCTGGCCCTGTACCTTTAAGAGGAGCTTGATCTACTGAAATCAGCAGCTGGTGCTTTTCATGGCATGGAGATGAACGTTGCCACCTGCTAACATCTGTAAATCAAGTTGGTTCTAAACAGCACAGGAAAGAGGAACCAGTTCAGATGTTAGCAACTAGCTCTGAATATGGAGGTTCCAGTTTATCACTCATGACTACCACTTGCTTATAGGCCTGTCCACAACAAAATAGTTAGATTCCCCCTTGCCCCTTTAAAGCTAGCTTCCTGTATCAAGCAAGTGCTTAGAGATATTGGGCCTGTTCAGCCAACACACAAAGCCATGGTTAGGCTGTTAACCCCTTTGTAGCAAATGTTTAGTGAGCATGTTTAAACTGGTTACGTAGCCACCCTGGTTAGGAATGGTTTACATGACACACTAAGTCATGATTCACACGATGTTTAGCTCAAAATGCTTAACCGCCAGGGCTTAGTATGTCACCTGAACATCTTTTCCTTAAGTGTGAGCATGCATCCACCTCCTTGAGTCACTACTGTGTACCTGGCTCTGGTCAGTGAACCTCAGAGTTCTAGTGTAAAATAAAGTAGACCCTACAAGCCTGAAGTTTGCCCACCCCTGCCTTGAAAGGCACAGGAGCTATTTCTGGCTCTGGAGCTGGCAACTCTCACATAACTACACTTCCTCTGGGCTTTATTTGAAGGCATACATTGCAAAATTAACAGTGCAGCTGCTAACAGCTCTGTCACCTGCAGCCATCTGCTCCTCTCTTTGGTCTGCATCATCTGAGCTGCACCATGGCACAAGCCCCAACGTTCCCCCCTCCAAGCTTCAACTTACCCAAACCCATGAAGGTGAAGTCTGCCAAAGGCATTCCCCATAACTAATGAGACAGCCAACTTCTCTCACACCAGCAATCTCCACCTGGGATAAGAGAGGGAGGGGTAGTAGCCCCACCCAAGGCACTTCTAATTAGCCCAGCCCCATTGGTCAGAGCCCAGAACCACAGGTCACTTTGATCTTTTAGTTCAAGTATAGCCTCATCCAAGACTTCCAGCAGTTCACTTTGCCAAAACAATAGCAGCATTCGGACGACACTTTAAGCAACGGAGGGGGTGGGGATAACGTACTCACAGTACACTAAGCAGGGCGGTACTCCCCACACAACATGTTGCTCTGCTGTCCGTTGAGTGGCTGAAAGTCCTGGGTGGCTGGTGCTCCTCCCTCCCTCCACCATTAGTCCTCCTGGCCCCACCCCATCAGCCATAGAGTTCTGCTGGCTGTGTAAGAGCAGCCGGGGTACTTCTGGTCGCTCTTGCCTGAGAACTCTATTGAAAATGGAATAACCCACTCGACGGAGGGGGAATACCCTCCACATGACATGTTAATCAACGGGGCTCCGGATAAACAACGTGCAAGCCCGTTGTTTTTCCACGTTGGTTAATTCACTAAAATAGCATGCCATGAGTTGTGTGCCTGTTGTGTGTTGCCCTCCAAACAACACAATAACCAACACAACGGACGGTTGTTTGACCACCCCCTCCGTAAGTTATGGTGTTGTCCGAAACAGGCCAATAACACCAGCAAAAACATTCTGGCCACAGATTAGGGTTGTTAGCCATATGTTATGACTTTATAATACTATAGAACCAGGACACATTTCCAGGCAATTCACAAAAGGATGGCAGTGGTTGCCATACAGTTCAATGGAAAGAACTACCAAGGCTCTGCCATAATGGTATGAGGCTTAGCTACCAGTGGATTGCCTTGTTTGAATGAGGGCTACCCAAAGACCCAGGTTATATTGGACACCAATATAACCCCCACCACATACACACACTCACACAGAGCCTTCCAAGAGACCAAAGAATGCCTGTTCCATCATTCCCGCTGCCTGTGGCCTCCCTTCCTCCTGGCTCTGGAAACACATGGTACCCCGCCGGTGCATTCACCGTAAGGCAAGCTCTACATCTTTGGGTGAGGTCTTGTCACAGCTGGGAGCAGAGTGAGTGCCTATATTTCTACTGAGCCAGTCTAAACGGGTACAACCTGGACCCCTTTAAATAGGTACAAATTTCCCTACTACAACCATGCCAAGTGGGAGCAAGGGAAGCAGGTAGGAGGCTTCATTTTAGATCTTTAAAGAAGGTTTGGGATATTTCCAGATGAGGCCCCATTCATGGAGTTGATGGTGTGTGTGTGTTGTCAGATAATGGCATCTTCAACTCGTAGCCCTCCCATGGTTGTTCTGTCTTTTTCCTCACCAGATTAAATCCATCAAGGAAGGGAAGATGATGAAATGGCTTCACGATGCCTTTAGGCTGTTAGTGCGAGGAGGCCTCCATCTGGAAGCACCCACATGCCTCCTTGAACAAATTGGTGCCCATCCACTCAGGATAGCTTTGCATGAAGTTTACATGCTGCAAGGAAATACAGGAAAAACCAGCCTCTAATTGAGCGTTACTCACCAGCGGCCCTAGTGCTGTGTGTTTTGCATCTTAAATCCCATTGGCCCATCCTATCAGACTGCTGCCACTAACAAGCCATCCTTTTTTTGCAGGTGGCTGTGGATGCCGTCACCTGCCAGTGGGGGATCAAGGTGGAGCGGACAGAAATGTAGGTATGAAACGTGTCATCTGCAGAAGCGATTAGGTAACAGTGGCTGGGTTCACACAATACGCTAAGCCATGATGGTTTGTTTTCTGGCGGAACCTACGATAGGTTCATGTGTCATCTGTGGGATGTTTCCGCCACCCACGATGTGTTAATCCACCCAAACACCTTACTCTGAGAACCCATGGTCTGCAGAATGGGCATTGTGGACTGTTTTTATAATCTACGATGCATAGTGGTTAGCAACCTATCATGGCTTAGCATTACATGTGAACCCAGCCAACATGTCAGGAAAGAAAAAGGTGTTATGTTAGTCTTTCACTATTACCGATGGCACCCCACCACCACCACCAATAAGTATCGCCTGCTCCTTCTCTCCTTCTTGTATTTTTCCACCTGGGCAGTCTCTGGGCATAGGGTCATCTTGGACAAGGCACCATTTTGTGGGGCCTCTGTCTTCTTCCACTGCAACCACTGCACAGAGTGCCCAGCTACATTATTGCCTATTGATTTTGCCATGTCTGTGGGTTTAAACAGCTGATGAATAATATAAGAGTAGCTGCTTAAAAACTGGCCAGTTAGCGTTGCCATGTTCCTGCAACTTTATGGAAATACATGCGGCCAGAGGCTATAGGGTCATGTTTAGGGTCAGCATGGACTAATTTTTGCCCACAGTCTGTATAAAGAGAAGTAAAAGGCTATCTGAGAACAGTATAGGGGCTGCCCCCTGACTAAAACATGATGTAATAAGCAATTTTTTTTTGCACCAGCAAGTAAAGGCAGTTACAAAAAACAAGAATTTCTTCTACCTTCTCTCTCCCTTGACTGTCTGCGATAACTGTGGCTCATTCCATTGAGGAACTGGAGTGGAGTAGAAAAGGCTGAGGGTTTATTTTATTTCATTTGTAAGTGAATGCAGGGGTTGCGCAGAGGGGGGAAGAGAGAATGGATATTCCTAGTCACTGCTGCCTGAGGTGAGGCAAAGAGGTCAGTGAGGAAGGTGGCAGCTGTGTTCCTCCCAGGCTCTTCCTGAGGTAAAGTGTCTTATAGGACTGCTATGGGAGCATGAAAAACAGGTGTCGGAAGCTAAGGTTGGAGTCTCCCACACCACTTTCAAAGTTACGAACTAACACTAATAATTTGGGTAGTTGTTGACACGTAGGTTACTGTGTTGTCTGAACGCAGCACATTTTCCGCAGGGTGGGTTATCGTGTTGCCTGAACACAGCACATTTTCCACAGGATGGGTTGTTGTGTTGTCTGAACACAGCACATTTTCTGCAGGGTTGCTCATTAACCATGCAGCATGACTTGTTAACCACCCTGAATGACACAACAACAAGCCATGGGTCCTCAAGCTGGCTTGTTCAAGAAAAATAAATCACTTTGCATGGTTAATGAGCCACCCTGTAGAAGATGCAGTACATTCAGACAACACACTAACCCATGTTGGGTTGAATGTTGTGTAAACCCAGCCAAGCAGGTTACCTCTCTTGACAAGAAGAAGTAGCAGACCTCTGCCTTGACAATTGTTTTCATGCAGTTGGGTAACTCCCCCTCCCCTGCCCACATCATTAGCAGCACCACTAATTACAGCTGCACAGAGCAGCGGGATGCCTTCCTCCACAGCTAGGAAGAGGCTGCCAGCAGAGTGAAAAATCTGATTTCCAAGGGTTGCTAGGAGTCCTCTTCCCCATCTTCTCTTGTTCCTGCTGCCAGAAGCCAGCCAAGAGCAGCACGGACTGTGGACTGTGGGAAGAATGTATGTATACTTCCTGTGGTCCTTTTAAAATACTTTTGGAAGCTACTGCAGTAGTTTCAAATATTCTCTTTTGTGACAGAGAAAATAGGGGAAAATCTGACACAGAGGGTACCTCTAGACGGACACTTTCCGTCGATATGGCTTCGCACTGGCAGCAGTTGGGTTACATGACGCTGTTGCTAGTGTGAAGCCATCTAGGGGCAAAGGCCCTTTGCTCCGATTTTAAAAAGTCATCCATGTACCCCGACTTTGTTTAGATTGGAGCGGGCTGGCCAGGGAAGGGGATGGAGCAGCAAGCCATAAGCTCACTGCACCGCCTCCGCAGTCCTCCCCCCCATTAAAAAAAAAAGCAACCTTACTGGAGAGTAGGGGAGCCAATGCTCCCAGCTGCCCCTCCAGCTGATGCTGGGCGGGCGTGGCAGCGGCGACAGGAAAAGCTGCCATGTTGCTCCTGCCGTGAAGATTGGCGGCAGGAGCATCAATGCGTGGTGCGGCGATTGCCACCGCCACAGTGTGCCGGAAGAGGCGCCATGAAGAGGCGGCCATGGATACATCCCACTGTCAATGGCCATGCAAATGCTGCCATAATTGTTACTAAGAAAGGATTAGGCATGCTGAGGAAAGGCAGTGACAGGGATACATGGACTGTTGGGTGGCAATCCCAGACAAATATCCATTTATTTGGCTAATAGGCCGGCCAGCTGCCTAGATGTGGTCCCAGCATTCATTTCCCCCGACATAACCCAAGTTTTGTTCCTGATCTCAATAGTTCAATTCAGTAGAACTCAATGTTTTCCGTTGTTTTCAATTCCGGAATGCAGCCCCGTCTTCATGATGCCTATTTGTGTTTCAGTAAAGATGTACGGTTGCCGGTTGGACTTCGGGAGTTGTTGGATGCAGAAGCAGAAGCCCAGAGACATGCCAAAGTGAGGGTAAGCCAACAACGTATGAAGTCCGTGTCATTTCATGACTGGAAAGCAAAGGGAAAGATAGGCCTTTCTTCCCGTCCTCTTTCCGGCCACATTACTGCTACTTCCAACGGCAAATTTAGACACACGCCAATAGTGGTTTCGAACCTGTGAAATAACACGTTCTTAGGATACTCCCTGCTCCTTCTCCCCAAACCTGTTTACGTTAGGGAGTAGGCCCACAGGTATTTTTGACTTCACCTCCCAGCATTCCAGATGATTGGTCATGCTGACAGGCTTCTGAGAGTTGAAGTTAGGGATGTCAGAGAAATCTGAAATGGATTAAAATTGCTTCGGATTTCTATGAATTTGATCCACGGATTCCATAGCGGATCAGCCTTTTCTGAGTCGTGTGCATTCCACAGACTTGTGAATATTATTTTTTTTACTTTCTGGACTTGTACACAAATTTACAAGAAAATATGCCAACAGATATGCCATTGCTAAAAAACAAACAAACCAACCACCCACATTTTATACATCTTTGATCTCTCTTCAGCTTTCCATATGCAAAATATTGCATCAATTGTGGCAGAGCTGTTTGTGTGCTTTTCTGAAGGGGAGGAATCAAATTTCATCAAGGAATGGATGACAGAATGAAACAGATTAAACAAAATACATACACCCTGGTTGGAGTCCAAAATCTGGAGATCTACCTTCTGGCCACCCCTGGCTTAGGACTCTATCCATTCTATCCGGTCTAGTCCCCAAAGATGCTCCCCTTTATTGCATCTTGACCACTTTCTCCTGGGTGAGCTGAGGCACAAGGGGCTGCTTAGTCCCTTCCCCCAACTTTCCAGTGTAAACAGCAGCAAGATGCTTTTGCTTATGGTATCTCCGCTACACGTGAGAAGACCAAGGGCTCTTTGTAACACATACACACATATGCACACATCCAATAGCCATAGAGGCTTTGGTAAATGTCTTTCCTTATGCATCTCAGATACTTCTCCCACTAAAGGAAATGTTCTGCCAAAGCCTCGATTCAGGATTGGGGCGAGGGTGGTATCAAATCATCTCACATTGGCTGCCTCTACAAGAGGCATTTAAAGCTCTTTCAAGGCGCATTAAAAAATTTACCTCTACAAGAACAGAGCACAAATCGGGCGTAGAGGCGCTTTAAACATCCGATTATGCGCACTATCGAATGTGCGTTAAATAGCGAGTTTTATTTTGCTCCGGCCGTTAAAGCGCATTTTGCCTATGTGAACAAGCGATTCTCCGCATTAACTACTTGTAAAGCGCATTTGAAACAACCGGTAAGGTCACCCGTTGAGTGCTCAATTACCTCCTGCATACAAGCATTAACAATAAAGCGCTTCTGCGAATATGCGAATATGCGCATAATCGACAAATCAGGCGTAAAGCCAAATTCTTGTAGATGAGGCCATTGCATGGGAGTGGGTCACTGGGCAAACCTGTTGCTAGCCTTTCAATTCTTGTGAATTCAAAATATGGCCCTGGTTTGTTTGTTTTCATTAATTTATTTTTAGTTAATGGAAATTCAGAATTACCCATTGGCTGGAAATAACTGGTCAGATGAGATAAAAAATGGGATGGGATTAGATGGCACTTTGGAAGCTGAACCTGAAAATTGAAAGTCTGGAACTATTTCAGTACTATGCCGTTTCCACATTAGGTTCCTTCCACACTAGCCCTTTTCTCTGCATTGCCACTGATAGCTAGCCTTTCTCTCTCTCTATATATGTATCCAGATTATATTGTTGTGAAATAGCCATTAGCCATTCTCAATTTTTCTGAGAGGTCCTCATGCGTGTGTGTGTATTTTCCCGGATCTGATTTGTGACAACAACAACAACATTGCCATAAAAAACAATTGCAGCACCAGCCTGTCCAGTGCAGATGGACAAATTGCTACTGAGACTTTGCTACTGTGCCTTTAATCAAAAGCTTCCCATTTGCAGGTTCTGACCATTTTATTGCTCCTGCTCAACACAGCTAGGGGATTAACTGCCCCTTAATAGTCAGCTTCTGTTTCCCTGCAGGGGAAATTAATTACTGGTTTTCTTGCATTACTTTCCTCCTGATTACTGATTTCTTTTCATAGGTTTTTTTATTATTTTTTTTAGCAAAATATCATTATTCTGCTTAAACATAATGATATTTTGCTATTTTTTTTTTAAAAAAACCTATGAAAAGAAATCAGTAATTAATTCCCCAACCTCTTCTCTTAACCAGGGAACAGAATGGGATGAGTTGGAAGAAATAAAAGTGCCTGAACCTGCACATAGGAAATTTTTAATGAACACTGTAAAGGAACTTTACAGAATGGGACTGGGCAATATAGCACCGCATTAAGTGCTGGTTAGAACCTAAGTTTTCATTTTGCTTCCAGCTGAGGAAAAACAATGCCTTCGCAGCACTAAAGGACTCTATTGTGGGAGCAACCAAAGAATACTCTCAAATTGCCTTGTATTTTAGGTGATTGCTGCTGAAGGAGAAAAGGCAGCCTCTGAATCCCTGAAGATGGCAGCTGAGATACTGTCCCACACCCCGTCTGCCATCTCGCTCCGTTATCTTCACACATTGCAAAACTTGTTTGCAGAGAAACCTTCCACCTGCATCCTACCTTTTCCCTTTGATTTTCTGAATCTTTCACCTGCAGTAAACTTGAAAGCCACAGGCGGCAATATCTCTTCAGTTACTACCAGCCACCCAGAAGTTCCAAAGGACAAGGATTCCCCCATGCTTTAGGGCGTTCATCAGAAATCCAGAGAAGCTTAATTTCAAGCTGTGGCTAATGCTAGTATAGTTGACTCTATGACACACCTCCTACAGTTAAATCTCCTGCTTAAACTTCCAAACTCTTGACTTTGAAGAGGTCAAAGGAAACTCTACACATTTGCCAAGGCCAGCATTGGTACCAATTTTGAGGGGAAGTTGCAGCCAACCCTATCGGGTACCCATGTTTTCGAATACATGTTTGTCTCATTCACACATTATATTTATTTTAGATATACAGTTAAAATATCTTAGGTGGTTGTGGCGCAGTAGATAGTGTTGGATTTTGACTGTGGAGAGCTTATTCAGCCACAAAGCTCACAGGGATGTCTATGAGCCAGTCACTAACCCTCAGCCAATCTACCCAGCAGGATTGTTGTGAGGATAAAATGTTGTGGGTGGGGGAAAGGGCATGTATGCTGCTCTTGGGGGGAAAGGGCTAGATAACAATAAACACCAATTCCAACCCCCCTTTCCTTTCCTATTCAAGTGTTGGTGGTGAATCCCCTGAGGAAGAAACATAAGCACATCCTTTGGGAAAACGTCATTGGGCTACAGCCCTACACCCTCTCATGGCGCCTGGGCCTGGGATAGGGTGTGTCCTGCCTGAACTGGCTGACCCATTCTTGAGCGAAAGTGAGAGGCGCAGCACAAATGAAGTTTGGGAACTTGCTGTGACAGCCCTTTGCTATCTGATGGATGGCTTAAATTGTTAATTAGCTCAGGGAGTAGCCCTCTTGCCTATCATTAAAGCCAGCAGAGGACATACACCAGCTGTACTCACTCCTTCAGCAGAGGGTCAAGGTATGTCCTTGGCTGGGACCTCCGATACTGACTAACAGCTCCATCAGCATCCTGAGAAGATCAGATTAATTTTCTATTATTGTGTAAGTTTCCAGTCTATTATGATTTTATAGGAGCTGAAAACAAGTTGGTTATTTCTAGTAAATGCACAGAGGGGCAGAATTTATCCCATTCTGTTCCCCGGTTAAGAGGTTGGGGAATTAATTCACGGACATAGACGCAATCTCGGTCATTGAACCTTGTCATTCTCTTAACTCTTTCTGATGTATTTTCAGCACCAGGTTTTGACCAGGCCTTGTACGATTTTGTAGAATTGTAGAGGTTTTAGCCTGCTGTTTTATTTTTTATGGTAATCACACTTATTGCAGTTTTTATGTAATCTGATTTCATTGTGTTAACCTTGTACACCAGCCTTGGTGCCTTTGGTTGAAGAACGGCCTATTCCATTTTTTAAAGTTAATAATAATAAATTATAATCTACTGAATTTGCAGAATAAGTGATTGCCCGATCTTGTTTTTAAAAGGGCATTCTCGAGTTGAAACAGTTAACCTACCAGTACTACTGCTTAAGATCATATAGCTGCACAATAGGGGGTGGGGGGATTTAGGAGATTCAGGGCTACTTCCAATGTACTTTTCCCAGGTTGTTTTGTGTGTGTGTGTGTGTGTGTGTGTGAAAACGTTTGTATGGACGTAGACAGATGACTTATATTTCTGTGTAATCTGGAAATGGGCAGATGATTTTGTGACGTACAGACACTACAGAAAGAACCAGGGCATTCTGCCACGCATGTGTCTCAGATTCATATTGGACCAATCCCACTTTTGAGGTAAATGTTTATATTTGGCCATCTGATGGCCTCCCTGCTGCTCCTACCAGTAAGATTTGAATTAGCAGTGTTCAGCATGGGGACTGACACACCTAATGTATGGCTTTGTGTGGGTCCTCTATGCCAAAAAAGGTTAGTGTGCTAATCACCTGCAAAAGTACTACCATGTCTGGGGGAAAGCTGCTGTTTTGGAGCATCCTTAGACCCATGAATTGACGTATCAAGGGGACCAAGTAGCATGCTTTGCCTGTGGGATATTCCCAAGGCCAAATGGCTTAAAAGTACATTTTGCTACACTGTTACCCCAATAACATCTGTCAATGCCGGATGAGACATTCAGGACTCCCTTCATTTTCCAAATGGAAAAGATTAAGTTGGTGAGAACATTGCCTTCTAGCTCAGTCAAGATACATATTAAAAACTATAGGGCTAGAGACAGGCCCCCTCTACAAGGATGCGCTTTTGCGCCCGGTTGTGCGATTATGCGCATTATCGCAGATGCGCATTTACTCCTAATCCCTCTGCACAGGAGGCTGCGAGAGGCGGTGAAACGCATTAATAGATGTCCAAAAAGCGCTTTACAAGCAGTTAATGCGCATAATCGCTTGTTCACACGGGGAAAATGCGCTTTAACGGCCGGAGCAAAATAAAACTCGCGATTTAACGCGCATTCGAAAATGCGCATTATCGGGGAGATAACGCGCCTCTATGCCCGATTTGCGCTCCGTTCTTGTAGAGGTAAAATGTTTAATGAACCTTCAAAGCGCATTAAACCTCTCTTGTAGAGGCACCCATGGACATCAGATTTTAAGAATAGTGGGAAGAGGTAACCCAAGATGTATTGGTGTGAGAGGCAGAATATCGAAATGGCGGTAAGAATATAAAAGCTATCAAAACATGAATGTGTAGAGCTGCCTTATACAGAATCAACCCATTGAATGACAATTTGCTGCCTTGAATGGTACTCCAAAGCCACCTCGTGAGGTGAATGGACTCACCCTCCTAGTGGTGGTAGAACTATGGAATCACTGAAAAGCATAACGGCTGCCCACAATATACGGATGTACATTTTTGTCTTCTTATCCTGCAGTGACTTCTGAATAAATTGGTCATTCAGGGTTTTGGTACAGACTAAAGTGGAGAAAAAGCTGATTCCTCCTCTGAGTAAGAAGATGAGCGTCCGTTTCAGAAATTGTACTTACAGCTTGTCCAGGCTAATGATTTATGACACTAAACTCACCATCTCCAGTTTTAAATGTTTTTGTGTTTCCATTTTAGAAAGATGACGGGTGAAAATATAGCCACATAAACACACATCTGGTTCTTTAAACAATTCAAAGGTTGTGCAAAGGCCATCCACTCATTCCCATAGCATTGCCCCATTGCTGAAACATAATTTTTCTTTCGTGTTTTTCTTTAGCTATTTTAGCAGAATGTGTTTCTCTTCTCTAACACTAGAGCTAAGAGCTGCTGGGATTTAAAACCCTTAAAGAAAGAAAAAGCAAACAGCCGTTCTTTCCTCTAGTAAGGCTGCTCTCTCCCCAACAACCACCTCAGAAGCAAGTTCTTCCTCCACTTGCCTTTGTACAGCTATCCCACTTTCAAAGCAGGATTAGAGCTACAGCAACCAAAAATCACTCTGAAAACCTTATACCTGTCTCCAGCTTTGGGGATATTATATTTCCTCTAGCAACTGTGTGCATCTTTTTTTTTAAAGGAAGCCTCTGACTGACACCATTTGAGGATCTGTAGCTCAGCGACACATGCACTGCTGATGGAAGGTGCCGGGTGAATTCCCTGGCATCTTCAGTTAAAAAGATCTTAAGTAGCATGGCTGGGAAGGCCTCTGCCTGAGATTCTCAATCGCTACTGCCAGTGAAAGGAGAGGATGTTACTAAGGATGGGAGAATCGGAGTGCTCCTGTTCAGCAAGATCCTCCAAATTCCGCTTCATCGCTCAGTTCATCTCATGCCCATTTTCACTTGCAGCCGGTTTTCTTTTTTTCAAACAGGAAAACTCCACATTTCGAACAAGAAAAGCGCCTATTATTTTGCTGTGCATTTTTCAAGTGCACAATTTTCGCCATTAACTAAAGTGTGAACATGTTGTTGTTGTTTTGGAAACTGTAGATCTGAAAGTGCACATTTTTCAAAATATGTAGTTTCCAAATGCAATCGAAAGTTTGGGGATTTGCAGACCTTCCCCTCCCCCCCAATAAACTCCTATTCGTGTTTGCATTTGGGATTGTGAGTGGGGCAAGTTTGAATGATTGGCAAACTGAAACAGAATTGTCATTCATCCCTAGATATTACTTGTTCGAAGTTGGATCAATGGTATCAGATAAGGAAATCAAGCTGTATTTTCCTCATTACTCCTAGATGGCACCTTTGGCTAAGACTTTACACCATAAACAAGAGTACCCAGCTAACCGTCCAAAATAGAAGATACTGTTTTGGATACCCCAGTTTCCTCTTCAAAATACAATGTTACAACATCATTCCCCTGGGGATGCAAAGGCACACAGAGAGAAAAATGTCTGTTGTTCTCTAAGACAAATTTCTTCAGAGAAGTTTGTGAAACAGATGCAACGCTCGACAGAAAAACTACATTTTCCAAACTAGTCTAAAATCTGAAGAAGTTATCAGAAACACTTTGGCAAGTCAAAGTAAGTCACTTCTGTTAGTAAAATATCAGGCTTCCACAAACAGTGCTAGCAACCAGGAATCTCTTCCTGGTAGCCACAATTTTTGAACGGGCACAGCTGGAGGAGGGGCTCTCTCGCTTCATGGTGGGTGGAACAGACACTTCCCCTTCCCTGAGGCCGGCCTCCAACACGTGCAGAGGACTCTGCAGATGGAAGGGATCAGGCTATCACTTTGCAGCGGAAATGCTCAGAAGCAGCGAGACTCTCTCTTGCCAGGTCCAGCTGTCCAAAGCAAAGTGTGAGGTGAGGGAATGGCCCTTCCCTTTCTTACAAGTCCAGAGGAGGAGGGAATTTCTTTCACTTCATGACAGGCTTTAGGGTTGCTAAAAGTAGCAAGAGACTCTCCCTGGTTCTGCTGCCCCCAATGCCAGGCATGAAGTGAAAGAACTATCCTTTCCCCGGCATCCTCTGGAAATTAGGGGAAGGTTGGGATTGTTCGCACACCTTGCACTATGCTTTGGAGATGTCCAGAATTGTTGAGAGGTTCTTGTTGTTTCTCCCACCCAGTGAAAACTGAGAGACTGACTCCCTCCTCCCCCAAGTCCTCTGCACAGAACAGAGGACTTGGGGGGAGAGGATATGGTAATCCCAAATCTTTGCTGGATACTAAGGTCCGCCAACTACAAGACACTCCAAAGCCCCTACTATGGGATCTGAATAAACACAATTAAACAAAAATCCTGAACCTTTCCTTGAAATTATTCTTAAGCCCAACCCCCATTTTATATAGGTGAATATGCTGAAAAGTCTGGACAACCCCAACTTGAGCCTTGACTGTTTTCTAAATGAATAATAAAAATTGGGAAACAATTCCACAATGTTCAGTCAACAAAACCGGAAGAATCTCAAGTAGCCCTTGCACGCCAGGGATGTGCAACCTTCATATTGTGCAAAATGTCAACTACAAGCAGGAGCCAAAGGCTTTCTTGAAACCATGGTCTTCTTCAGCGCTTGGGTTTAGTGGATTTCTTAGTACGGGGCGTGGCTATTTTAGTAGTAGCAGGCAATGTGGATGGAACCGACTTGCTCTTAGAAGAGGATTCTGCAAGAGGAGAAACATAGAAACATTAACCATCTATACTTCAAGATGAGAACCAGCAAGGGCCAATGAACAGAGCATTGGGCCAGGACACGGGAAAGCTTGGTTCAAAATCCAGCTCAGGGGAATTTTCTGCATTACTTAGTGACTAATCTAGGGTTAGACCCCTCAACAGGGAGTCATGGCCAAATCCTGCTCCCCAACAAATATATCTGCATGGTACATGCATTTGCAAAGATATATGTGCTTCTCACCTTCACACTCTACAAATATACCTGTGTCATCTCAGGCTGCCTCTACACGAGAGGTTTAAAGCTCTTTCAAGTCTCATTAAAAAATTTACCTCTACATGAGCGGAGTGCAAATCGGGAGTTGAGGCGCGTTATCTATCCAATTATGCGCATTATCGAATGCACGTTAAATAGCGAGTTTTATTTTGCTTCGGCCGTTAAAGCGCATTTTGACCATGTGAACAAGCAATTCTCCGCATTAACTACTTCTAAAGCGCATTTCAAACAACCGGTAAGGCCACCAGTTGTGCGCTCAATTACCTCCAGCATACAGTCATTTACCATAAAGCGCTTCCGAGAAGATGCGCATAATCGGAGAACCAGGCGTCAAACCGAATTCTTGTAGAGGGGGTCTCAGTTGGAATTAGGGTATAATGGGCACAATCCAATGGTTGGAATTAGGGCATAATCCATTTGTTTCAATGACTTTAAGCATACTTATTTGACATGTAGGCAGAGTTTTGAGTATTCAAAGCATGTTTCACATAAAGATCTCAGTAATCCTTACAGGATCGCTATAAAGTAAGTCGATATTATTTATCCTTATATTGCACATAAGCTGCTCAGGCTAAGAGACAATGGCTAGCCTAAGGCCACCAAATGCATTTTACAAATGAGGTTTAATCCAGGGACCATGGGCATCTACAGGAAGGGGAACAAGGAGTGCAGCACTACCCTCACCCCCAATGAGCCATAATCACCAAACTCCCTGTGTGTGTTTGTGTGTGCACTCGCGCCTGTGTCTAAAGTAAGTCTCTAGCCCTCATAGAACCTGAGACCCCCTCTACAAGAATTCGGTTTGACGCCTGGTTCTCCAATTATGCGCATCTTCTCGGAAGCACTTTATGGTAAATGACTGTACGCAGGAGGTAATTGAGCGCACAACTGGTGGCCTTACCGGTTGTTTGAAATGCGCTTTAGAAGTAGTTAATGCGGAGAATCGCTTGTTTACATAGTCAAAATGCGCTTTAACTGGCTGCAGCAAAATAAAACTCGCTATTTAATGCGCATTCAATAATGCGCATAATCGAATAGATAACGTGCCTCAACTCCCGATTTGCGCTCCGCTCATGTAGAGGTAAAATTTTTAATGAGACCTGAAAGAGCTTTAAAGCTCTTGTGTAGAGGCAGCCTGAGATATGAGGTAGCCACTATTCTGCCTATTCATTTTGTGAGAAGCTTTCATTGGCTTTCAGCGTCCTTAGCCAATCAATTAAGTCCTAATATTGGTTGACACACCCACTATCAGAGTTTGTTAATCACTCTGGATGTGTTAAGCCTTTTGGGGATCTTCCCTGTTAGGAAGTGACTGCAGCTTCATAAAAACAATTTAGAAACCCAAGAGTTTCATGTAGCTGGGTTTGGGTAGTAGCGTGTCTACCAAAAGTAAAAAAGCAGCAGCAAAGATAGGAGTTCCTGCTCTTTCTACCTTAGGTCTTGTTAATATTTTGTTCTAAGTTTATAAACATTTTTAAAAAGTACCCTGACAAAGTATGCCGATAAAGTTCATCATTACTATATCCGTATTGCAGGAGGCAGGGCTGTGGCTGAGAAAGCGGGGGTTACACCAGTCCTACAAAATAGACCACTATTGTCATTCCCATTTGTGGGGAAGTGGCGAGGGCGTGCATTAGAATAGCATAAGGCAATTCTGCAATGTAGTCCAGTCTTGTTATCCAGTTTCCTGCTGTGTTGGTGTTTTAGAGAAATGCAGATGAGGCTGTGAAGTGGACTGTAGTAGCAATGCAATTTATTAAGCGTTAGAGACTGTTTTTGTAAATATAGCTTTAAAAGAACCTGCCATTTTTAGCTCTTGTAGGAGGTCCAAATGAAGCCTTTCCCCCCTCTCTCTTTTAGTGTTGGCCTTGGAGTCTAGACAGTCCTACAGCTCCCTGGCTGAGGCATGCTGGGAGTTGTAGGACTTTTTTCTGTCTAAACGTGCATAGAATTGCACACTAAACTTCTTTACCCTGACATACTGGCTTTGAAAGTATAAGAACATTTATTCCCCCCCCCCCTTATGTGGGAGGCAGCATAGAAATACAACACACACACACACACACACACACACACACACACACACACACAGAGCATGAAATGGTTCAACCCAGCAAACGCAGTAACACATGACTGCTATGCTTGCTATGGACTTTACGTTTCACACGTTTCACACAGCTCAGTTTTGCCATGAAATGGGCGGGTGCGCTGAGAGAGAACTGTGGCCAGCCCCATTTCTCTGACATACTGAATGTTCATGTGTGTGCAAACGTGTTTGTTGCATGCTTAAAAACGTAACGCATGAAATGGCCCCTAGACTCCAAAGAAGCCTGGATTTCCAGGAGTCTGCAATTCCACCTCTGATGTCTTGAGCTGTACCTGGTTCAGGTTTTGACTCCTTCTCTCCAGCAACCTTCAGTTTTGGTGCGTCCCCCTCGAGGCTGTTTATTTTTGTCAGAGCTTCTTCCAACTCCTCGTGAAGGACTTCGGATTTTTCCTCCGCTTGTTGTGCCCGCTTTTCAGCCTCTCTGAAAGGACAGAAGCCAGTGAGGCACTGAAAGCCTTTTCCAAAGACAAGGTAAGACACCAAGGATAAAGGCTGACCAATCAGAAATGCCAAATACACAGAATCAGAGGTTTCCAGGGGCAGTTCAAGACATTTTGGTTTGCCCATTTGCATATGATGCAGGGATGAGGGAGCTACTTCTCACACAAAAAGGAGTGGGGGTGGGGGGGAGGAAATGAACCCTCCAGGGCTGTGCAGAGCTGGTCATAGGCCCAGGCCAGATGGGAAGTGTGTGCCCCCCCATTTCAAGCTAATCATTAAGTATTTCTTAATCAGTGGCACTGATTCAGTGCTAAATACATCTATGAACTAGAATGATTGATAAAAAAGGTAATGGGAAGCACTTTTATTCAAGATGTAAGACATCACTTCACCTTCAGGAATGCTTTATGTGCTTTCCTTTGGGCAAATTCATCAATAACAACAGAAAAATCAAGCAACTTTGCCTTGTCACTCTTAATGTTCAAAACATCACCTTCACGGTATCATCATCATCATTATTATCATTAATAGCTATCATCATCATTACCTCACCCTCCGCTCCAGAGATCATATGCCATGGAGAAGATGGAGGAAAGAGACGCAGTAAGGACAACCATCGCCACTTAGGCACATATATCCCCACCCCGCATGCAGCATGGCCCTCTGAAGCTTATAGTCTGACCGTGGTATTCACGACAGATAGCTCTGCGCTGTTTCCGCAAGGCGGGCTCCTCGCTTCTCGATGGGCCACTTACACTACGGAAGCAGTAGTGTAAACTAGGGGGGACCTCCTCGTCGGAGTGCCCCCCTCAAAATCATGGGCCCCGGGCCATCTGGCCCCCCCCCTGCACGGCCCTGGAACCCTCTCCCCCACCTCATTTTGCTGTACTCTGCTTTCTTCATGCCCAACTCATTTCCAGTGTTGGAACCTGGCTGAGGGGGAAACCGCTTTAAAAAGTGCTCCCTAGCAATGTATCCGTTGTTTATTCCAGATTTACTTCACTCTGCTCATGTTCTGTGGAAAGCTATGATTGCAGTGAATAATATAAAGGTGCTGCCCGAGAACATTTCCCATACAAAGTCTGCATTCACACATGCCATTTCTTCTCCTCACAGAAACTTTACTTCTGATGCATCTGGGTGCAAGCAAGCTATGCTGATTTACTTCTGGCCGATCACCTTCCACTATGAAGAACGCTACTGCTCATTTCCCCCTTGCGTTTTTACCCTACAATGTAACAGACAATATTACTACCACTTACGTAAGACTCCACACCCTGATAATACAGGTCAAGATATTACATTACATCTCTTCAGGAGATTCCAGAATCTTAGCATCTCAAATTCAGGAAAGAATTCACACATCACAATTTTTTTTAACAACTGAATGTGTGGATTCTTAAAGCTTGAAGGCTGAAATCTGGGCAAGAAAACACAACTCACACACGCACACCTCTACTCTATGATATTAGTACTCACATTAGCCGTTCTTCCAGAATTTCCAGCGAAGCCAACATCTCAAATTCCTTTTTTGAGTATTTAGTGGTCCACTGGCTGGCATACAAGTCCCGCTGGGGTAAGAAGAGCAAATGTCTTATGGGCACGCAAAGGGAATAAATCAATAAGCTACTTTCCATCTCAGAGCTGGTGTACTGCAGTGGCAAAAGGTGTAAACCAGCCTGATGCCCTCCAGATGTTTTGGACGGCAACTACTAGCGTTCCTGACCATTGGCTTTGCTGGTTCAGGCTCATGGGAGTTGGAAGTCCGAAACATCTAGAGAACACCAGGTTAAGGAAGGCTGGTGTAAGTTGTGAACTTGCAAGACTCTGGCTCGAATCTTGCTATGCCCTCTCATCCTCAGGCATTTCTGCAGTATGGGACTAATAATGCTGGCCTACTTTACAGGGCTACTGTACTGACTAAGAGGCACAGGATCAGAAGAAGATATATGGCTGTAGTTGCTCTGCCTGTGAGGAAAAGCACTATTTGCATGAAGAAGCTGGGCTAGTCCAAGGCATTTTGGTGCCTGAGGCAGAGAAATCCAAATGGTATTACTCTCACTAACTCACTCACGCCACACCCCTCTGGGAAGTTCTCCTTCATAAAACCAATTTAAGTGAACATGTGCACCCCTGTGCTCTCGCGAGGCTCCCATTCATTTCAATGGGGCTTGTGCAGGAGAACTTCCCAAGGAGGTCAGATCTGCCTGCCTGCCTGTCTATCTCCCACACTGTCACCCTCAAAGGCACCCAACATCTACCTGCTAAAGCAGCTGCTTTACTATGTCTCAGCATAGGGCAGCCTTCCCTAACCTGGTGCCCTCCAGATGTGCTGGACTGCAACTCCCAGTCAGAATTATGGGAGTTGCAGTCCAACACATCTGGAGGGCACTAGGTTGGGAAAGGCTGGGGGAGGAGATTCACACATACATACCCCTGAGACAGTGATTTTTTCCATGGTCAGAGGTTTGACATGCACGTTCCAATCATCACCAAGATATCTGACTGCAGAAGCAATCTCAGCTTGCTCATCGGTGCTCATACCAGGCACAGGTGGCCCTTCCTACAAGGGAAAGGGAAGCAGACAATGGTTCTGCCTTCTTCATCAAAGAAACCAGAAGTCCTCACAGAAGCAGCTCCAATTTTGCATGCAAGAATAACAAGGATCAACTCCATCTTAGCAAATGTCCACGTTCTACAGAAGGCCTAGATTCTCAGGACCTCCTTGCCAGGGGAATCTCAAGTATTGGAAGGAGACTCTGCTGCTAGAGAAGAAGCTGCAGCAGAGGGTGAGTGTTTCCAAGGAGGATGCAAACTCTGGGCTTATTCGCTTTACAGATCATGGTCCCCTCTACAAGGATTCGCTTTTGCGCCCGGTTAGGCGATTATGCGCATAATCGCTGAAGTGCGTTTACACCTAATCCCTCTGCACGAGAGGCGGCGAGAGGTGGCGAAGCGCATTAAGGGATGACCAAAATGCGCTTTACAAGTAGTTAATGCGCATAAGCGCTTGTTCACATAGGCAAAATGCGCTTTAACGGCCAGAGCAAAATAAAACTCGCTGTTTAACGCGCATTCGATAATGCGCATAATCGGAGAGATAACGCGCCTCTACGCCCGATTTGCGCTCCATTCTTGTAGAGGTAAAAATTTTAAAGCGCCTTGAAAGAGCATTAAACCTCTCTTGTAGAGGCAGCCATAGCGAGCTTAACCATCCTCTAAAAGAGAGTTCTTAACACCTCACCAAATGACAATTCCAAGATTCTTTGGAGGAAAGCTGGGATAGTTAAAGCAGTATAAAATTCAAACAACTTTGTTGTGTACAGATAAGGTTTCTTTCTCAAGCAGGGACTCTGCACACAGCAGCTGGAAACAGAAGTAACTTTCTCTTTTGTGAATGCCCACAGAGAAGCTTGCATTATTATTTTGTATAATACACAGTCCTGCTTATATTCTACACCAGAATAATTCAAAATCTGCGGTAAGGAATCCCAGATTCAGTGATCAGGATCTACTGCCATTTAATTCTGCTTCCTCAGGTTTTTCAAAGGTTTTGCAATTTTTCTGTTATCCCTTCTTGTAAGGGATAACAGAGGGTGGTACCAGATGCCAGAATAGCAGGGGATATTAGTCCCAGAAGGGGATACTGAATTATGCAAGGTGTTAAGTGGTTGCTTCATATGTTCCTAGCAATAGTGATGTAGTCGCCGCATCTCCCATTGCTCCCAATAAGCATCTGAATGAATCTGAAGGATCATACAAGAAGAACTCCTGTGAGAAGTAGCCATGTTGACAGCGCTGTCTGAGGAATCAGCTCCCTTCACATGTTATTAGCAGCAACATGAGAGCAGCCTTTGGGCACTAAACACACAATCATGCAGTATACCCAGAGCCCTGGGGACAATGTACACGGGTGACTTAGTGCGGAGCGAAAGCACATCATGGTAATTCGTGACACATGGTGTTGTCAGCCCTCCACAGCAATCCTGCAGCTTCCCCCTCAAAAAGGCGCATTTTCGCAAAGTCGTTTCACTATGTCTTTTTTCCTTAAACGTGGTTCCGCTGCAGTGTGCCCCACCCACACCCCACGAATTAAATCCTGCACACTTGATATGCCTAGGGTCGTGTCTGTGACCTGGTCAAGGAATGTTTTCCTATTGTGTCATCGTCATGTGTAGGCTGCCCATTTCCCCCCCCCCCCCATTCACAGTAGCATGCTTTGGACACGGGCTTTCTTTTCCACTTAACTTTGTCCACTTTGCAGTAGCCCTGTTCCACTTTTTACTGCTGCACTATTTCAGAGTTGTGCACTTTCGATACAGGGCACTTCAGGCTTTCCAACTCCAGTTTCTATTTTTACTTTGCACTATTTCACAGTTATGCTGTGTTTCAATGTCAGGGGTCAGGTTAGAGATTCTTTACCTCACTGCTACGTCGCAGTTGCTTACTTTCATTTTAGGGGCTCTAAGGACTTTTCCTGCCACACCTTCGCAGCTACTTCATTGCTACGTACAGTTGCGGTAGCAGAGTCACTCAACAAGGGCTGTGGGGCATCATGGAAACATCTTGAAATCATCCGTCTCCTGGACATATACTGGGTAGTGATTCATTGTCCACCATTACGATGGCCGAGGCTGTGATGAGCAGGGCATCCAATAACGCAATAATGCATCTCTGGTACTATGGCAGTGTGCAGTTTCACATCAGTGTAACCATTCTAGCAGTGGAGCACACTTCTGAAGACAAATGGTGGATGTGAGGGGAGAGATGTGGGGCAAACTACAGGGGCATAATTCATCGCTTCCATTTAACTTCCCTGAGCAGGGGAGTATAGAGAAGGGCAGGGAAAGTGGGTTTTTAAGTACTGTATACTCTGCTTTTCTTGCTTTGTGTGTCACTGATGGGCAAAACCAATTTCATGGAACTCCAGCTATAACCTTCAGAACCTGTCTCTGTGTAGATGGGCCCCTGGTTGCCAAGAGAGCTCTGCCCATTTCCCAGGGGAGATGTTCACCTCCGTTTCCAGCACTTCCTTCTTTTCCACTGCTTTCTTAGGATGAGCTTCTTCCTCTTTCTTATCCTCCTCTGGAGCCTCCACTGTTCGAATGAAGGAGGAACTCTTCAGGTCATGCTCTGGTTGAGGTGGCAGCTGCCGCTTTAGCTGGAGCACCTGTGAAAGAGCACAGAACAGCTGGTCACTAGAATTCTCACCCTGAAATATTGCTCTGCTCCAAAAGAGAGGGGCAGCTTCAGGGATCCGTTTTTTAAGGGACTAACAGCAACTTAAAAATAAATAAATGGGTAATACTTTCAGAGAAGGGTCTGGCCAATGTGCTCCCGCTCACTGACTTACTGGGTCTTGATTGGTGGTTTTAATTGGAGGATTAATGGTTTTTAAGGGTTCCTTTTATTTTGTGGTGGTTACAAAACCTGACCAGGGGATTGTTTTGAATCAAAAGATGAGTTACATGAGGCAGTTAGTTTTTGCCAATCTTTTTTGAATGTTTGACTTGTTCGGTCTCAAGTACAAATTTTGTGAGCACCAGGCACCTGATACATATGACGAGCAAGTAGGTAGCATATGTTAGGCTGAGTGGCCTTGGGCAACTCACCGCCTCACAGAGCTACTGAAGGGACAAATTATGAGATCATTTCCATGAAGCCCTTTGCATGCATAGCCTACCAGTTAAATATATAAGCTTGCATCCAATGCTGAACATAAGAGCTTTTAATACAGTAGAGGCCTCTGCTAATGGAAGGGGGGGGGGGTAGAGAGAGGCAATTTTGGGGGGAGGATGCCACCTCCCACACTATTCTTGAGCAGCCCCCAACCCTCTGGACCAGATTGGTGGGGGGGGGGGTACAAGGCAGAGGGGGAATCAGTACAAATGATCTCCCCTTCCTTCGGTTAGCAGAAACCTCCATTGGTACAAAATCTCCTTTGAGATTAGAAGAGCAGCATTGGATGCAACCTATAAAAGCTAGTTCCCCATACTGGCCCAGTTTGCATGATCACAGAGGAAAATAAGCCATGGTGGCTTGTTTCCCACCCTCCTATGCATGCTGGTCATGTGCTGAAGGGATCAGCATACTTACCTTCAGCAGCACGGCTTGTCATGCGAACCCAATCAGGGCGGCTTGTGCAATGGGTAACAAGCCACCCAGAACCCTACAACAGCCCATAGTTTCTGGGTGGCTTGTTACCCACAACATCAAGCCATCCTGTCCAGCTTTGCATGACATGACAAGCCACGCTGTCAAGGATAATTAAACTAATCCCTCTGGCATGCAGTTGGCAGGGACACAGGGGGGAGGGATGAAATAAGCTACTGTGGCTTTCCCCCCCTCCATGATCATGTGAACCTGGTCACTGTGCCACACTCTAGCATGACCAAGAAACAGAATCCAGAATGGAGCTATGCAGATGAAGAAGGCTTGATTCTGAATAGCTAGGATCAGGAGGAAACACCCGAATGGTGTTCTCCCATGGTTGCCATTCACTCCCATGGGGATGTATTAAAGGTTAGAAATAGAGGGCACTATTATGGTGAAGACAAAAGTTACCCTCCATGTCTAATACTGGGTCAAGCAGCCCTCAGTGAGTTTCTGTAAGGGAGTATCTAAAAAGATGCAATGTACCTCCCCACGGTTCTTTGCAATATACAGGCCCTCCCACTCTCTACACGTGTCCTGCCCATTAAAATGACAGACATGCTAGTCTTTAATCACAATGGAGGAAGAAAGTGGTGCCAAATGGTATGTTCCAATGTACCCAGGATTCCCCTGAATCTGTATCCATCCTCCTCATTCATTCTGGGGATGGGTGGCAGATTCGGAGACATCCTGGGTATACACATGAACATAGAATTCAGTTGAGTCAGGTGTTACTTTCCACCTACAGAAAGAGGCCAGCGGTAGAGTTGCCAGATCACAGCCCAGAGAATGGCCATGTTCAGACGATCAGTGAGGAAAAGAAGCCACGGTGGCTTCTATTCCCTGCCCTGCACGGGCAACTTGCATGCCTGCCATTCCCCTGATTATCCTCGCAACGGCACAGGTCGCCATCTCGTCCGAACAGCAAGCCATGACTTGATGTAGGGATTATGGGGTGGTGGTTTGGAAGCCACCCCCGCCATGCACCTCGCTGGATTCAGACCACGTGGTCACCTGTGCCACAGCGAGGGTAATTGAGGAAATGGCGGACGTGCAGAGGCATGCGGAAGGTGGGGAAACGAAGCGGCGGAGACTTCTTTTCCTCTGCTGATCATCCGAACCCAGTCAACAAAGCCATCCTAGTCTCACTTTCCCTGCCACAGTCCTCCCCTGGTCCTCTCATCTGCCCTCCTCTTCCATCTGCTGTAAGACAAACGTGGACTCCCAATTGCTACTGTGAGTGGGGGAGGTCAAAGGGGACATCACCTGCCACATTCACGGGTGCTTTTAGTATTTAGTATTTATTTATTATTAACATTGATCTACACATTTATCATCTCAAAAGCCATGACAGCAATTTAAAACCAAACCCTGCAACAATAAAAACAAGAACGTTAAAAACATTAAAATATATATTTTTTAAAAGCCCACTTTAAATGCATTTAAACTTAAACATGTTTAAATGCTTGTTCTCTGGGTGACATGGGCAAGCCTGGAGCACATTTACTTTCATACCAGGCTTAAAATGTAATTTGTGTGCCGATCCCAAAACCAAGTTTTGCCCCCAAAATGCAAAATCGGCCATATCTGACAGCAGTCAGAAATTCAAGCTCTTTGAGATGTGGAGTTTCTGTGACTGATTTGTAGGAAGTCCTTTTCTTTCTTTCTTTCTTTCTTTCTTTCTTTCTTTTTTAAATTAAAATGTTCCCCCACCAAACCAAAATTAATTACATATATTGGTAATGTCTTAATGTAAAACAACAATGTCATCAATGTAACTACGAAGCTTCCCCACTCCACCCCCTGCCATCGGCATCTGAAGTTAATTCTTTCAATACCTCTAAGCCAAACAGGCTGACCAGCTTATCTTTGCTGATTAATGTGGTGGGAGAGGTCTTTATTTCAGACAGGAGAAGGTTGCAGGTTTCAATCCAATCCAGGCACTCTACCTGGAAAGATAAAAGAGAAGCCACCAATCACCAGAAGAGAAAGAAAAGCAATAAACGTTTTGCTCAAATAGAGCCTCTTACACTTCTGAAGCTGTGCAGTGCCATGCTCGGCATCTCATTTTGTGTGGGGGCCCACGCACGCTTTCCTGTACTCCAGCACCCCTTTCCCGCTATGAATGGCAGTGGATGGGATTGGACTTTGCTGGGATCAGAGATTTTCAAGGGGCCCACCATCAACCCCTGCCACGATCTTCCTCCCTGATGCATACTATGAACTCTAACGCGCAGGTACAGGAGGTATCTTTGGTGCGATCGACGTTATATAAATAAGTGAATGAGATGTCCTGCCTGGGAAGTTACAGTCTCTGCTCTGGAAATCTCATCCTCTAACCTCTGAGGCTGCCCGTGGTTATGTAGCAATAACCAGGGGCATTTTTTAACTCTCTGGGGGGAACTTTTCCACAAAAGGCAACTAGAGAGGGTCCACTGAAATTCTGGTGCCCACGTGACACCAATTCCTTACTCCCATCATGACCACCAAGCTAAGACCCCCTCTACAAGAATTCGGTTTGACGCCTGGTTCTCCGATTATGCGCATCTTCTCGGAAGCGCTTTTTGGTAAATGACTGTACACGGGAGGTAATTGAGCCCACAACTGGTGGCCTTACCGGTTGTTTGAAATGCACTTTAGAAGTAGTTAATGCGGAGAATCGCTTGTTCACATAGTCAAAATGCGCTTTAACGGCCGCAGCAAAATAAAACTTGCTATTTAATGCGCATTCGATAATGCGCATAATTGGATAGATAACGCGCTTCAACTCCCGATTTGCGCTCCGCTCATGTAGAGGCAAAAATTTTAATGAGACTTGAAAGAGCTTTAAACCTCTCATGTAGAGGCTGCCCTACAGAGATGCCGCTACTCCTCAAGACAGCACCTGCATTTCTCTCTCTCTCTCTCTCTCTCCCGTCTCCTTTTCCTTCCGAAGTATTTTAAACTCCTTCGGAGCCTGGCTCTGTCCATTTTTGCCAATGAAACTCTGTAAGGCGCTGTGAACTATCATTTTTGTCGATGACGATGATGGCAGAGAAGAAGCATTTATCTTATTCTGGTTTTGCCATTCCTAAGAGAATCTATTTCATAGACTGAAAACTTGCAACTTGCAACAGTTTAAAAATAAGTAGCAGTGGTCCAAAGATAAAAGTAATATTCCACTTATCCTATGGCTCCTTTTCTGTGCAGCAGACGCCAAACACCATAAAAACAGGATGAGTTAAGATTATATGAAGAGGAGGCAGGAAAGTGCATTTGGTCTTACTTTGATCTTCTCCAACTGTTGCAATTCATGATCCGCATCTGGTTCAAAGGTAGCCAGTTTCTTACGTGTTACTGATGCAACTATCTCCTTGCAACAGCTGAGGAAACAGATAACATCAACCAACCTGCAGCAGTGTGTTAAGTCATATCAATGCCACATTAATATGAGACAGCCAATTCCCTGCTGGATGTGTCTGCCATGTTCATTTGATATTTGCAAATGCAAAATGCAAGACAACTTTAGGCCAAAAAAGCCATGCTTTCTGCAAGCCACGAAATATTTGTTGTTACAAATCTCACCTCTTGATGAACTCACTAGGTAGCCTTAGACAAGCCTCCCTCTCAGTCTCTGTCCCTACGTTGGAGGGATAACAAATGATCCCACCTCACAGCATTGCTTAAGGCGCTATTTGCTGAGGCCTCTTCCCATATGTAAGATCATCTTCAGGGGTCCTTCTCTGTGAGACCCTGCCAAAGGAAGTGAGGCAGGTGGCCACCAGGAGGAGGGCCTTCTCTGCTGTAGCACCTCGGCTGTGGAATGAGCTCCCTAGAGAGGTTTGCCTGGCACCTACATTATACTCTTTTAGACGCCAGGTGAAGACCTTTTTATTTTCTCAGTATTTTAACAGTTTATCAGTCTAATTTTTAACTTTGCTGTTTTAAATTTGTATTTTAAATCTGTATTAATTTCCGCATGGCTGCTTGGTTTTATCCTGGTTGTGATTTTATGCTGTATTTTATAGTATGTCTTCATAATGTTGTTTTTTGATATTTTGAATTGGTTGTCATGGTTTTAATTTTTGTAAACTGCCCAGAGAGCTTCAGCTATTGGGCAGTATAAAATATGCAATAAATAAATAAATACAAAAATCTCATAACGCTTGGTAAAAAATTGCAAAGATGCCTAAGATGGGTAAGAATGTTGAAGAAACCTTGCAGTTTTCTTCCATAGAAACAATTATTGTTTTTATTTATTAAATTTAAATCACACATTTTTTCCTGTTGCAAGGAGCCCAAGGCACTTACATAATCCTTCTTCTTTCCATTTTATCCTCACAACAACCCTATGAGGTAGGTTAGGCTAATAGTAACTAGCCCAAAGTCACCCAGTGAGCTTCATGACTAGTGAGGGACTTGGACCTAGATCACCTCAGTATTATCACTATACCACACTAGTTCTCATGACTCTTGAATGGTGCAGTGGCTGCCATCCCTTGAGGGAATGCCCATGTGACATCTGAAGGAGGAGGTCTTTCCCAGAGACTGATATAGGCCACAACTATACATTCTTGCAGCTGGTGAGAAACAGAAGATGTGGTGACCTTGCTATTGCTCTTGGTAGGAAATAAATAACGCCTCTATTTTCCCAAGAAAAGCTGTTCTAGACCAGAGGGAAATGCAAAACCCTCCTAACATCCCAATTTGTGCCAGCAATTCTCTTGTGGGGGCACCAGTTTAAGGCAGAATCTCTTGGGATCTGTGGAAAGTTTAATTCATTTTGGACACAGAGAAAGGATCAGTTTAAAGAATCATCTTAGCCTGATGAAAACACATAATTTGGGGATCAGAGCCCAGAGCCCAGTAGCGAGTCTTGCCTGGCCAATGAGATAGCAGCCACCAGAAAGGCAATCTTAAGAGTAGCCAGCTTGAGAGAGCATGTGGCCAGGGGCTCAAAGTGTGTGTGTGTGTGTGCATGGGGGGGGGGGGAGATAGACTGATGAGAACTTTAAGCAGGCCGTTTAGATTCCAGGTGGCAAACCTTTGAATCATAGACAGATTAAGAACAGCAACAGCCCTCAAGAACCTCTGAATGTGGAAACGGCTAGCAAGTTAATCCTTCACCTTGCATGCTAGAATGCCTCCTGGAAGACAACAGCATAGTTAGCACTGGTTCCGATTAACCCCGTTGTCCTAGCTGGTAGGACTCAACCAGGCTGTCAGCTGGAAGAGCCCTAGCTGAGGATGGTAAATTGGGCCCTGCAATAAGAGGTTCCTGGAGTACAGCGGCCCCCAGCTTTCTTGTGTTGGGAGGTTGACCAGATCTGGGAACCACAGGCATCTGGGCCAGTGAGGAGCTACCAGGTTGATTTGTGCTGCCAGCTCCTGAATCCTCTGAAGAATTTGAAGGGAGATGAAAAAATGAAGGGAATGCTCACATTCGTCCCGCTGACCATATATCAAGGTCAATGCATCTGTGCCTGCGGTTCCTGGACAATGAAGGCCCGTTCTACACCACAGGGGTGTAGTGGGCACAGCACGGGTGATCCTGGAAGTAGCCGCTTCTGGGATCGGCGCTGTGCAGCCGCATCACAGAAGTGCAACAGCCTGGGCTTCTCCCAGGCTGTCGCAAGTTGCAGCCGCCATTTTCTTTTAATCGACGGAGAGCGCACAGGCTCTCCTCTGAAAACACACGTTTTTTAATTAAAAAAACTCTCGTGCGCAGTCCCCCACCTGCCTCCCTGCCCTCCCGGGGGTGGCGAAACTGGTGCCACCCCCTCCCCTGCTGGGCACCGAGCCACACAGTGTGGCTCGGTGCCCAGTTTGCTGCCATGCTTACTCACGAGTAAGCGCAGCAGCGCCCGAGATGGGTGTGCACATCTTCCGCGGTCCCGGGAACTCCCGGGACCACAAAAGAATTGGGATTTTTCTGGTTTCTGTTTTCCCAGAAAAATCCCGTGCCTGCCCCCCACCCCACCCCCGGGAGTCCCTGTGTGTCATTTGGACTTGCAAGGACCATCTGGGAGCCAACCCAGGCGAAACGCCTGGTGTGGAAAGGGCCGAAGCCTTGGCATAAATGGCTGCAACATGAGCCAATTTGCTATTATGTTGGAAGTCCCTGCTAGATGAATTGCTAAGATGGAAGTTGATCTTCTCAGCCCACGCCAGGAGCTTGCTAGCCACCCTGTGGAATTTTCTTGACCTTGATCCACCCGGCTTGCAGACAAAGGCTTTGGTGGACATGTTGTTGGTCCTTATGACTGTTGGCTTTGTGGTCTCTGAAGGACAGGAGGGTCAATTTGATGGCACATCGCTCCAAAAGGTTTGTGCTCTTGGCTCATCCGCTCTCCTTGCATCACCAGATCCACCAGGTGTAAGCCCCACTCAAACAGCTTGGCATCTGTCATGATTGCTATTCTGTCTGGGGATGCAAGACTTCTGCTGTTACTCCGCTGAGGTGGGCAATGCCTTCCTTTTATCCTTCATTTCAATGAACCCAGGTTTGAGGGCGTATCAAACAATTTTTTCCCCTGCAAAGGCCGAGCCAGTGAGCGTAGCTTGAGACCAGGACCTACCTCCCGGGTGCTCAATCCAATGTTCCTTCTAGCTGCCGTAGCCATAGACTCATGTTGTAATCCATCAAAAAGGTCAGTCCATCATTAGGGTTGCAGGTGGGGCAATCGTATGCTTCATGGTTTTGGGTGTGCTTTCCATTCCCATCAGCTCCTCAGACTACAAATATGCTGCCATAGCAAAGATGGAATTAGTAACTGAGGCTCTTGAAGGCTGTGGCTGAGACCTCAAAGCCTCTGTGAAGAGCAGCCTCCACCTTCTTATTACGCAGACCCCCTTCTCCCTCTGTTGGAAAGATAGCTTTAGAGGAGAATGCTGCCACAGAGGTGCCCAGTACTGGTACCTTTGGAGTGTCCATGAACACCTCCAGCAGGGAATATAACTTGCTCGCCATCCAGAGGGAAGGTTTGCCTTTGAACTGGGGTTGATCCATTGTGACTTTCTTGCTCATCAAAAAGCTCTGGGGAAAAATACAGTTAGTGGTTTGGGGGGTTCCTGCAATATAACCAGTTTTGCTCCCTTTGGGTTCAGAGGGCTGAGCACTGACATTGAGTATAAACTGTTTTTAGAGTGTTTCAAGTGTTTCAACTACATGCTCTTGTTATGATCTTTGCAACTTTTGTGAACCGCCCAGAGAGCTTGGGCTATTGGGCGGTATATAAATGAAATAAATAAATAAATAACCTGGTAAGGTAGGTCAGAATTATCTCCATCTTGCAGATGGAGGGCTGACAGTAAATGAGAGCAGCTTGTCTGATGCCACCCAATAAGTTTGCCACAGAGGTGAGATTAAAATATAGTTTCTCTAAATGTATACCAGCCTTCTACTATCAACAAAGAACAGGCAAGGCTGAGGCAGTACAACAAAGAGGTACAGCAAAGGCCATCCTGAAGGATCAATCCTGATAATGTCTATGTAAAATATAAGATAGAATTTGTATCCATCCTCTAGCAACCCTGTGAAGTAGGCACTATTACTGTCATCTATTATACGGGTAGCTAAACCCCAGATATCTCTAGATGTATCCAGTCGTATTACTGTCTATGTAATCGGACCATTTTGTTCCACAGCTATTCCATCATAGGTTGCATCCATATCTAATAGGAAGATCTTATAAAGCAGATTGGATTCAGAGAAATCAGCAATACCTGACCATATAACAGGAGAACTTGCTCAGCTTTGCAGCTAGACCCACGGCTTCTCCTTCCAGGTTGAAAATGTTTAACATCTTATGCTCTGCCTGCCTTGCTGCTTCTGCGTCGGTCAAAGGGAGAGTTTCACGGGAGATGTGGTCGGGCACCATGTGGATTAACAGGTTCGCCATCCACTTGTTCAGAACATTGTGGAAATCAGTCGACTGCAGAAAGCAGAAAACAAAGGAGATCCAAGTTATGTTCAAAGGTCACAACATGATCACCAGGCCTGCAACCCTACGTATGCTTATGTGGGAGTAAGTCCCACTGGTTTACTTCTCAGTAAATATGCATATGGGCAAGCTGCATGGGTCCCTTGTACAAGGCAGAATCTAGTAATGGTCCAAAACTGTGGAAACTGGACATCATCGCGAAAGAGAAAAGGAAAGTCCCTTGCCTTCAAGCAGTGGGCTTCAACTTTTCCCACCTTTATACCTAACCTGCAACAAGATTCATTTTTAATTTTTTATCCTATGTATTGCTCATACTCTCAACCGCTTGCTTAGGTCATTTTTGGAGGATCTTCTCCAAATGCCCCTGCCAAGGGAAGCTAGATGGGTGGCTACAGGAGAGAGGGCTTCTCAGTTGTAGCACCCCACGTATGGAATGAACCCAAAGAGGCTTGCCTGGCACATTGTGATCTTTTCAGCGCCAGGCAAAGACCCTTCTTTTCTCCCAGGCATTTTAGAGACCTAGTTCTAGATTTTTATGGCTGTTTTATTAATTCCTGTGCTGTTTGTTCTTTTATATTGTGTTTGTTTTGAATTTTATTTTTTTACCAGTTTGTATGGCATTTTAGACTTTTCGTTGTTTGTAATCCACTCAGAGGACATTGGTTATTGGGTGGATTAAAAATAAATAAATAAACGAACAAACAAACTATAGCTATCTGGCCTCCTCTTTTCTCTCTCCTTCCATTTGTCTCTTTCTGTCTCCAAAAGATGGTTATTGCACCCCTGATGTGTCAATCTTGGGTCTGGTTGCAACTCAATAGTGGATTATAAACCTTAAACAATTGAAAATCTAAAATAGCCTTCTCCAACTTGGTACCCTCCAGATGTTTGGGATGAAAACTCCCAGTATTTCTTTTTTTTTTTATGAAATAATTTTATTAATTCCAACATAATAATAACATAAAATACATACATAATCCTCGACAATCCCCCCCGTGCACCCCCACCCCATGAGACCATCTCTTAATCATTCTTATTCTATCCAAAAATTTATCGACTCTTTTGAAGGTTTTTGTCCCTTCCCCGATCTTAATACATATTCCAATAGGGGACTCCATATTTCCCCAAAATCATTTTTACTGGACATTCCCCTCTTTAACTTCATTTTACAAGTCAGCATGTCATTCAAAGCCATATCCCATATTTCTTTATACCATTCTTCTATTGTATAGCTTCCTTGTCCTTTCCAATTTTTTGCAATCATTAGTCTAACAGGTGTCAGGAGGTTGTTTATCAATTCTCTCTTATTTTTGTCCTCTTCCCCTCTATCCCATATTGCTAATAGAGCTAGCTTCGGGTTTAATTCCACTTTACTTCCAATTATTTCACTTATTTCTTTAAATACCCTTTCCCAACATTTTTGTACATATTCACAGCTCCACCACATATGAAAATAGGTTCCAACCTCCTGACATCCCCTCCAACAATTTTTAGATATTTTTTTATCTATCTGGTGAAATCTAACAGGTGTTAGATACCATCTCCACAATATCTTATAAAAATTCTCCTTAATTCTAATCGATAACAATTTTAACCTTCTTGCATTCCACAACCTCTCCCAGTTATATTCCTTAATTTCTCCCTTTACATCCTCTTCCCAAACCTTTTTTATTGCTTTAAGTGAATCTTGAAATTCCTCCTCTATCAATAATTTATATATCTCACTAGTCAACCCTTTCTTAAGTTTCTTTTCTTCTTTCCTACCTTTTGACTCTATTAAATCTTCAAATCTTGTATTATTTCTACACTCTTTATTTTTCAGTTTCCATTCCTGAGTCCATTTCCCTAATTGTATACATTTAAACCATACTGATTTTTGACCTATTAATAGCTCTTTAATTTGATCATTATCCTTCAAATTTTCCATCCACTTCCTTAACTTAATTACTTCCTGGTCTTTCAATCTCGCTTCTATCTCCACTTTTAACCCTCTTGGGAAATTCTCAACTACAACCACTGGGGCAAGTGGTGAATCTCCTGGTATCAACTTCCCCCTAAATTTCTCCCAGATCTCCACTAAATTTACCAACAAAGGGTTGTCCAGTCCCTTTAAGTCTCTCTTTTTAATTTTTTTAAAAAATATATTTTTCAATTTATGGTCTATTTCCCCAGTTTGCGTTTCCAACCACTCCAAATCTTCCTCCCCTAGAATACAGCTCATAACATATCTTAACTGATTAGCTATATAATAATACTTAATATTTGGAAGTCCTAAACCTCCTTTCTTTTGAGCCTTATACCATAGCCCTTTATTAATCCTAGCTTTCTTATCCCCATTACAATATGCGTTAATCATATTTTGCCAACTTTTCAACTCTACATCTGAAATTTTAATTGGTAACATTCTAAACAAAAAGTTAATCTTAGGTAAAATCTTCATTTTAATAATTGCTATTCTACCAAACCAAGAATGTTTTAATTTCTTATATACTTCTAATTTCTCCCCTACTTGTTTTTTTAAAGCTACCAAATTAAGTTCCTCTAGCCTATCTAAATCTTTATCAATATTAATACCTAAGTAGCGTACTATATTTTTAAGTCTAAGACCCAACTTAACCTTACCTTCTTCCAACTCATCCTTATTATAGTTAAATAACATCATTTCTGACTTCCCCCAATTTACTTTTAATCCCGTACTTTCTCCAAATTCTCTTAAATGCTTCTTAATCACCTCTGCACTCCCCAGGGGATCTTCTACTGTCAATAATGTATCATCCGCAAACATATTCATTTTAATCTTCTCCTTTCTTCCTATCCCCTTCACTCTTTCATCTTCCCTTATTGCATTTGCCAAAATTTCTATTACTATTGCAAATAAGATCGGTGAAAGAGGACATCCCTGCCTAGTTCCTCGGGCTAGTGTAATCTGTTGCGTTAACCCATCATTAACCATTATTTCAGCTTTATTGTTTTTGTACAACTTATCCATCACTCCCATAAATTTATCTCCAAACCCAAATGTTTTTAATATTATTTTAAGTGCTGGCCATTCCACACAATCAAAGGCTTTGAATATATCCAATGCTAACAAGCCTGCTTTTAAATTCCTTTTTTTTATAATATTAATTATATTTAATACTCTTCCCATTAAATTAGGCATTTGCCTGCCCGGAATAAATCCACACTGGTCTTTTTTAATATATTTAAAAATAAATGTGGCCATTCTTTTTGCCATTATTGCTGTAAAAATTTTTGAATCTTGGTTTATTAAGGAAATTGGTCTATATGATGCGGGGTCCGTTAAATCCTTACCTGGTTTCGGAATTAGTATGATCAGGGAGTAATCCCATGATGGCGGGGTCTTCCCCCCTTCTATTATATTATTAAATAATCTCTTTAATCTTGGTATTAAAATTTCTTTAAAAAGCTTATAATACTCCGACCCCAACCCATCCATCCCCGGAGATTTCCCTCCTTTTAGTTTATCAATAACTCCCTCTATCTCTTTTTCAGTAACTAAACCTTCCATGTAATCCCTATCCTGCTTCTGCAGTTTTATTTTCCAATTCCTCTCTACGTATTCCAATACCTTATCTTGTGGTCCCGATTCTGATGAATATAATTCACTATAAAATTCCTTAAATATATTCAATTTATCTTTCATTAAGTTACAACTATTCCCTGACTTATCCTTTATTGTCCCTATCATATTCTTAGCCTTTTCCAACTGTGTGGATCTAGCCAGCATCTTCGAGTTCCTATTGCTATATTCAAAAAAATCTCTTTTTAAATACAACAAATTTTTTTGAACTTGTTCTAATTCTTCTTTCTCTAATTCCTTTTTCTTAGCTTGAATTTGGGCAATTAGGCGTTTATCCTTTGTCTCCCTTAACTTTTCTTCCAAACTCCTTACCTCCTCTTCAATCTTTTTATTTTGAGCTTCCTGTTGTTTTTTTAATGTGCACCTTTCCCTAATACAAATCCCTCTTACCACAGCTTTCATTGTATCCCATAATATGTCCTGCCGGTTATTCTCTTTTTCATTAATCTCCCACATTTCCTGCAATTCTTTCTTTATTTTCTCCACTATGTGTTTTTTATTCAACAACCTTACATCCAGTCTCCATCTCTTCGCTTGTCTATAGTCTTTCTTGGTTTCCATGTCCATTGTCATTAATGCGTGGTCAGTAACCTTAATAACTCCAATGTCACAATCTATGATTTTGGGTAACATATTTTTTGATACAAAAATGTAATCTATCCTTGAATAACTCTTAAATCTCTGTGAGTAGAAGGTATATTTCCTTTCTTCCCCTCTTAAAACTCTCCACACATCCATTAATTCTTTCCCTTCCATTAATTTGCTTAACTCCGTCTTCCCCTCCCTCTTAGTATCTTTTAGTATGTTATCCCTATCTTTCCCTCTATCTAGTACCATATTAAAGTCTCCTGCCATCACAATGTGCTTTTTACCCACCTCTCCCAACACATTAAATACTTCATCAAAAAAATCCATTTGTTTCCCATTTGGAGCGTAAACATTCACTAATACATATTCCTCTTCTCCCAACTTGCAGAACATAATAATAAACCTCCCATTTTTATCTTTCTTTACACTTTGAATATTTATACCACTTGTCTTTGAAATTATTATTGCCACCCCTCTCGATTTCGAAGTTCCATATGACTTCTCATAAACGCCCACCTCCCTCATTCGAAGCTCATTAACTCCATCTTTGGCCTGATGAGTTTCCTGCAAAAAAATTACATCTATTTTTTTGTTCTTTAATAACATTTCAATCCTCTTTCTTTTAATTACCGTTCCTAGCCCTTTAACATTCAATGTTGCCAATCTGAATTTATTTTCCATCTCTCTCTTTCACACAAATCTTTAAGTTGGTCTCCCTCTGTGTAACACATACCCTCCCCTCCCTAACCCTCCCCCCCACATTCACCCCCAATTTCACCCCCCTCCTCACCAGCTTCCTGGGCATTGGTCCCAATCTTCTTAGAACTCTTAGGGGGGGGGGGGAACTCGGCCCAACATTCCGGAATAAAGTCTACCCTCCCCTCCATGTCTCTTCTTCTCCCTATCCCTCTTACAATATATGTTAAAATCTATTCATTACTCCCTCCTGCAGCGCCTTCATCTTGCTTCTCTCCTCTATCCAGTGTGGCATCCATTATGCCCAGCTTCTCCAATAGCTCAACTCCTTGCTCACAAGATGTTATTCTTTGTTGCTTCCCGTTCCACATAAATCTCAAAAAACTGGGTATCCCCAGTTATAGGAGATCGATTTCATCTTCAATGCCCCTGTACAGATTCTAACGCTCTTCCTCCACTGCACCGTCTGGGGGCATAAATCCTGGAAAACCTCGATTGGTGTTGCTTGAAGCATTGGTTGACCTTGACTTCTGACTGCTTGCATTAATTTTTCTTTTTTATAGTAATTAGCAAATTTCACAATAATATCTCTTGGGAGCGTTCCTGTCTTTCTATACCCCACCCTATGGGCCCTCTCAATATCATCCAATCTCCAATCTTCCTGTGGCACTAACTGTTTGACCCATGCCAAAATTAATTCTCTTAAACTATTAAGGGTCTCCCCTTGCTGCTCCCCAAAAGATCTTATGCGAATATTTGCTCTCCGGTCCCTGTCTTCAATCGCTATAAGCCGTAAATCCTGTTGCGTCAGCTGTTCTTCTTGCTTCTTATATAAAACCTTTAGTTCTCCAGTTTCTTCCTGCAAAGCTCCAACCTCTTTCTCCACCTTTTGAAGGCCTGCCAACAGCTGCTGTTGTGAATCAGTGATCCTTTTGGCCAATCTCTCCTCTTGCTTCAATAAAGCCTGCTCCATGTTTCCTTCCTGCTTTAATATAGCCAAATCCAGCATCTTTTGGATACCCTGAATCAGCTCATCTGTTGGGTCAGCTTGCCTCCCTGTGGTTATTTTAGGAATTGCACCTGGCTTAGTTCCAGTCTTAACGCTGGTATTTCCGGCATGACTAGGGGATAGCTTCTTTGTCTTTTCAGAATCCTTGTCCGACATTTTGTCAGTGCGGACTAGCCTGTAACTCCTATCAGACGGCCGATCTCCCTTAGGTCGACTCCAAGAAGATATTTTCTTCTTGCTCATAAGTCGCCCACTCAATCTTGGGCACTCTTTCAAGCCTGTCCGATAAGCACACAGCCACTTCTAGCCAGGGATCAAAGTCTCTTTCTCATAAATCTTCACCTCAATCTCTCCCTCTGGCTTCTCCGTCTCCCGAACAGCCTTTTAATCACTTATAAATCCTTTAATTGTTCTTCTTAATTGCTTCCCAAGGCTGTCGGAGCTAGTTTCATTTCTCCTCGGACAGACTTAGCCCCTCCTCCCAGCCATACAATTATACAGCCAACAGTCTTTCCAAAGCTTAAAAGTCTCTTTTCTGAATGTTAGCAGTCGTTCTGTTCTCTCTACAGTCTATTCAATCACCCAGCAATCGTAAATAAATCCTTTATTTACCTTCGTCGTATTTCAACACTGCCGGTCCATCTCCTCCCTTCTGTCTTGCCAGTTATAAAGCCATAAATCTCCTTCCAGCTGCAATCTCATTAGCAGGCTTTCCCCTCTCCATAGCAGACTTTTAAGTAGCAAACCACTCTTTTAGGATAGGGAATTTATAGTTAATTCACTGCTTCTTTCGGAGAGCGAAGGAGTTGCGACTTACTCCATGTCCTGCTAGGCCACGCCCCCACTCCCAGTATTTCTGATTTTAAAGGCACAATTACAAACAATTCCAACAAGGAAAAAAGATAGAAGACATCAGAAGAAACCACAAAAGGCTTAGAGATTATTTGAAAACAAAAAAGGACACATATAGGAAGCCCAGGCTACAAAAGAAGAGTACAGACAGGCAGCACAAAAGTGCAGGAATGGCATCAGGAAGGCTAAAGCTGAGAATGAGCTGAGGCTAGCGAGGGATGCTAAAAGCAACAAAAAAGCTTTCTTCAGGTATGTGCATACTAAAAGACAGAGGAAAGAAATGGTGGTTCAACTGCTTAATGAGGATGGCAAATTGATAACAAAGAAAAGGCTTAAGTGTTCAATTTCTACTTTGGCTCAGTTTTCTCCAATAAGCAGGTCTGTGACCCCCCTGGCAAATGTGAAGTACAAACTGAAGAGGCAGGATTGCAATTTGAGATTGATAAACAAATGGACAAGGAACACCTAATTTCTTTGAACAAGTTCAAATCTCCAGGGCCCGATGAACTGCATCCTAAAGTAAAAAAGGAGCTGGCAGAAGAACTCTCAGGACCACCATCTAATATCTTTGTGAAATCATGGAAGATGGTTGAAGTGCTGGATGACTGGAGGAGGGCTAACGTTGTCCCTATCTTCAAAAAGGGCAAAAAGGAGGAACTTGGGAACTCTAGAACAGTTAATCTGACACCAATCCCTGGGAAAATTTTGGAGCACATTATAAAGAAGTCAATCTGTAAGCACTTTAAAAACAATGCTAGAAGCCAGCATGGACTTGTCAAGGGTCCCCTCTACAAGGATTTGCTTTTGCGCCTGGTTAGGCGATTATGCGCATAATCGCTGAAGCGCATTTACGCCTAATACCTCTGCACGAGAGGCGGTGAAGCACATTAACGGATGACCAAAATGCGCTTTACAAGTAGTTAATGCGCATAAGCGCTTGTTCACATAGTCAAAATGCGCTTTAACGGCTGGAGCAAAATAAAACTCGCTGTTTAACGCGCATTCGATAATGCGCATAATCGGAGGGATAGTGCGCCTCTACGCCCGATTTGCGCTCAGTTCTTGTAGAGGTAAATTTTTTAATGCGCCTTGAAAGAGCTTTAAATGCCTCTTGTAGAGGCAGCCAAGAACAAATCCTGCCAGACTAATCTGATTTCATCCTTTGATCAAGTAACCTCCTTTGTGGACTGTGGGAATGCTGTGGACATAATATATCTTGACTTCAGCAAAGCTTTTGACCAAGTGCCACATGACATTATGATCAGCAAACTAGCTAAAAGTGGGCTAGATGGATCAACATTTTAGGTGGATCCACAGTTGGCTACAGAATCGGTCTCAAAGAGTGCTTATCAACGGTATCTTCTCAAACTGGAGGCAGGTAACGAGTGGAGTATTGCAGGGCTCAGTCCTGGGACCAGTGCTCGTCAACATTTTAATTAATGATTTGGATGAGGAGGTGCAGGGAATGCTTATCAAATTTGCAGATGACACAAAATTGGGTGGGATAGCTAATAACCTGGAAGACAGAAACAAACTTCAAAGTGGTCTTGATAGGCTGGAACTTTGGGCTGAAAACAACAGAATGAAATTTAATAGGGATAAATGCCAAGTTCTACACCTAGGAAAAAGAAACCAAATGCACAGTCACAAGATGGGGGATACTTGGCTCAGCAATACTACAACATTGTTGTATCTTGGAATCGTTGTAGATCACAAGCGGAATATGAGCCAACAGTGTGATGTGGCTGCAAAAAAAAGCAAATGCTATTCTTCTCGATCATCCCAGAATGCAGGACACGGAATAATGGGCATCAGGAAGTTTTTCCTGATGTCCCGGCTGGACATCAGGAAAAGCTTCCTGACTGTTAGAGCAATACGACAATGGAACCAATTACCTAGGGAGGTCATGGGTTCTCCCACACTAGAGGCATTCAAGAGGCAGCTGGACAGCAATCTGTCAGGAATGCTTTAAGGTGGATTCTTGCACTGAGAAGGAGGTTGGACACGATGGCCTTATAGGTCCTCACCACCTCTACTATTCTATGATTCTATGATGATTAGCCATGCTGGCAGAGGCTGATGGGAGTTGAAATCCAAAATATCTGGAGGGCACCAGATTGAGAAAGTCTGATCTAAGAAGTCTTCTCGCATATGGCTTGTCTCCAAGCAACAGGCACAGCTCTCGGTCTTGGCTCATGTTAACCCAACACTCAACTGCCCTGACACTGGCTGAATTTGGACAACAAGATAATCAATGGTGGGGTAATAATCAACTTTACAGTTGTTCATCTAGGGGGTACTCCCCACACAACATGGTAATAAATAATCAACTGTGGTGTGGATTAGGATCAGCGCTGAGTTGACATGGCAGCATTTGGACGACACGATACAACTGACAATTGTTCCCCCCTCCCCCAGTTGCTTATTGTGTTGTCCGAAGTCAGCCACTGACTCCTCGTTCAAGTGAACACAATTTTTCCACAAGTCCATGCAGGACAGAAAGACACGACAAGCTGACATCCTGCCTTCCTGCTGGATGTTTTTGCTCTTAGTAACACACACAAAAAACAAGTTGTTGATTCTTCATTCACATTAAGCCCTGTGCCCCCACCAAAAATATTTAGAGTTTCTTCCTACTACCACACCAATGGAGGAAAACAGCCTATTTTCTTCCTGCTTTTTAGCCCACCCTAGTTCTTTTTGGGAAAAAGGCTTTCTGAAAAGTGTTCCGTTCATTCTATTCACCCCTCTCCACCCTTAATTTTATTTACCTTATATCCTGCCATTTTTTTTCTTTTAAGGAACCCAAGGTGGCGTTCCTCCTCTCCTCCTCTGGTTTATCCTCACAACAACAACCCTGCAAGGTAGGTTAGGCTGAGAGTCTGTGACTGGCCCAAAGTCACTAATTGATCTTGCATGGCCAAATGAGACTAGAACCCGGTTCTCCCGAGTCCCAGCCCAACACTCTAGCCACTACAACACACGGGCTCTCTTATATTGTAGATTTTCTTTTAAATGAAAAACAAAACAAAACAAAAATAAAATAAAATAAAAGTTATCTCAAGGTAGGACAAATATCATGTGGTAAGCGGTGCTGAATGCTAGTCAAAGGTCCCCTCTACAAGAATTCGGTTTGACGCCTGGTTGGCCGATTATGCGCATCTTCTCGCAATCGCTTTTACGTCTAATCCCTATACACGGGAGGTGGTGAAGCCCATTACTGGTTGTTTGAAATGTACTTTAAAGGTGTTTACATGCGGAGAATCGCTTGTTTACATGGTCATAAGTCGCTTTAACTCCCGCGGTAAATTAAAACTCGCTATTTAATGCGCCTTCAATAATGTGCATAATCGGACAGAAAAAGTGCCTCAACCCCCGATTTGTGCTCCGTTCATGTGGAGGTAAAATCGGTAATGCGCTTTGAAAGAGCATTAAATCGCTCTTGTAGAGGCACCCAAAGAAACAACCAGTTCCGCCTCCCAGCCCCACCCTTACCATATATGGGTCATTCCCAAACTGCATGCTGCAATACACATCAGTGAAACTGAGAAATATTAATTAAAGACTCTTGTGCTGGTGGAAGATGCCTGGTGTTTCTACACACGGCTCATTGACCTGGCCCTGCCAATCAGTCTGAAGCGACAGTAGGTCATTCTGCCTTATAACTGTCTCAGCTGTGACCAGAGCATTTCACTCTCTCCCAATGCGGACAGGTTGAAATGCTAGCCCTCAGAAGAACATGCCTGCTGCCTCTCTACCTGACTCACTGATCTCTAGTTGACTACTTCCAGTTGTGACACAGAGTACAGTGACTCATGCAGAAACACTTGGTGGCAAGGGACTCCTCTGAGCACAGGCAATTCTTACTTTGTCTCCAATTTTAATTCAGAAATAAATGTACTTCTGCTGTCTAAAATGGGCAGCCAAAATGATCAAGGGGCTGGAGAGACTCCTTATGAGGAAAGGCTACAATGTTTGGAGCTTTTTAGCTTAGAAAAAAAATGTGCATGCGGGCACATGTAAGAGGCGTATAAAATTATAGATGGTGCAGAGAAAGGGGATAGGGAGATGGTTCTCTCCATCTCGTATAATACAGGAACCCAGGTTCACCCAATGAAACTGAATGGCAGGATCTTCAGGACAGACAGAAGGAAGTACACAGTGCACAGCCAAACGACGGAATTTGCTACCGCAAGATGTAGCGATGGCCACAATTTGGATGACTTAAAAGGGGAATGGACGGATTCATGGAGGAGAAGGCTATCAACGGCTGCTCATCATGACGGCACATGATGAGCCATAACTCCAGTATTAGAGGCAGCATGCCTCAGGGTACCAGTTGTTGGGGAACACAAGCAGGAGGGAGCTATTGCGCTCATGCCCTGCTTGTGGGCTTCCCATTGGGGCAACTGGTTGGACACTGTGCAAACAAAATGCTGGATAAGGTAGGCCTTTGGTCTGATCCAGCACAGCTTTTCTTACGTTCCTTTTAGAAGCCTCAGAAACAATGACATACATACTTCGTGGGTAAGCTGGATGTGTTCTCTTTCTGTACAATTAGTGGTTTTCAGAATCCATTGCTGAATCTTCTTGAACAGAGTCTCACGTGCCACCCTTAAGAGAAACAAGTCAGTCAGCCAGTCAAGTCACCTGAGTGTCTACTTCAAAGACTCCTCCTAACTTCCAAAATCATAATTAAAATGGGCTCAAAGAACCCCCAAATTCTGTGCTGAAGAGAACATTCCACACACTAGCCAAGCCACATACCCAGAAGAATATTTTTTAAAGGCCAAGGTAGATCTGACACCCAGTTCTGTTCCTTTCTTCAGATCTGAGAGAAGAAGAGGGGTAGAGGGAAGGTATGCTTAACCCTTTCTTTCCTGCCATCTGTCTTCCCACAATCGCACCCCCCAAACGGCTTTCCCACTCATGGGGTCTGGTAACCTTTTTTCCACAGAAAGAAAAGCCATTCAAAGAAGGTAATTTTGAGGTGGAAAACTACCAGAGGTGATTGGATTATTGAAACATCTCCCTGCCTGCCCTGTCTCTACTCAGATTTGCAGCCTGCCAAAATTGCTGTCTGTTAAATCAAAATGTGGAGGAAAGTCGCATCGAACTCTGCGTAATGTCTAGTTTGGTCTTAAGAGGCACAGTGAAACTTACATCACTCCCTTAGCTTTCAGTGACTACAGCAGAATTGCAGTGGAAATTCTTGGCAATGACAATAGCTGATGGTGCCAATAAACCATCAACTGACTTCACCAATACAATATAACGGGGACAGCTGACTGATTCGCAGCTGTCCCAAGCAATCCCAAGCCATGGAACTTTGGTTTTGTACATGATAACGGCAGCAAGATTATTATATGCTCAGAATTGGAAGAGTAAGAAGGTACCAACAAAGGAGGACTGGCTATTGAAGATGACAGAGCTTGCGGAAATGGCAAAACCCTCTGCGATAATAAAGGACAAAACAACAATGGGGTTTATCAAGGAATGGAAACCGATGATTGACTTTTTAAAAAAGAGAGAAGGGAATGAGATATTTGCATGTGGATTCAGCGATTAACGTGGGAGTAAAACAATGGATAAGAGGGGAAGGCAGGGGAATCAATCCACTAAACTTTTATTTTTATGTTTTTGTTTTTTTGATAAGGCGTAAAAGAAAACTTATATATATTTTTGTGTGTCGGAGAAATTTGGAAGTCCATTTTAATGTTGCATGTTGCAATGTTTGAGTTTGTAATGTTTGAGTTTTATCTATGTTTCTAAATAATAAAAACTTTACATTGAAAAAATGCATACAAAACAAGAGCTGAATTAAACTAACTATTTCTGCCTCTGCCTAACTTTTGTTAGAGCAGGGGCAATATGCTACTGGCCATTCACTTACAATAAATTCCTGGATTTCTCTGTTAAAAGGAAAAAGAAAAAAAAAAGAAATTCTTGACAATGACAATAAACCATCAACTGACTTCACTAATACAATATAATGGGGACAGCTGACTGATTCGCAGCTGTCCCAAGCAATCCCAAGATGGCCTCCTATCCCATTCAGTTGCTTTCTGCCACATCAGCCAAGACATCAGCAAAAGGCTATTTAACCCCTTGTGAGTAGATTTTGGCAGAGCCCTCCAATTATTATGTATCCCCACTGGTCAATCTGAGACGGCGCATACAACAGAATGATGCAGAAATGAGCCAGTAGAATACTGAGGTGGGGGCAGGGGACTGTATCACTTCAGGGCTTGAACCCGGGTCTTTGTGCTCTGCCACTGAGCTAGAGCTCCCAATGACACTTAGCAGCCCTTTAAATGTCTCAACACCCATGTGTCAGATGTCCATTGATAAGGGAATGGCTCCACCACCTGGAGACTTCTATCAAAAAATAATATTCATCCAGATAAGAGAAAGTGCTCTAGAGAACAACCATGACAACAACAAAACCCCTCTGAAAACAATCTTATCTTACGGGATAGTCCTAACTGTTCGACGCTGTCGTTCCTCTGGAGTCTCGGTGGAACCAATGAACTTCAGCAGTTCATCTATTTGGGTCAGCCAATCAGAAACAGATTGGAAAAATTTTATCCATTCAGCTTCATGCATACCAGATTTCTGTTTGCTGGCAAGCATTTTGAATGACCAGTCTTCCAAACTACTGACCAAACTTATTAAAATCCTGGCAGACCCTGGAGAAAACACAAAAGTATAAATCAACAAGAAATGATGTAGCAGGACAAGGCCATGAGTAAATAATACACAAGACTGAGTCAAATAAATTTAACAGTAGTAAAATACAAACATTTTATCAGTTTTAATATGTTACAAGTTGCTATTCTCTGCCATCTGTTTCAAGCCAAGGAATTAAAAGACACATCATTGTCAGTAAGCAGTTTTTTCTGGAAGGCACTCTGAAGAAGCAGTAATGGGATGTGGTGTGGACCAATGTCCCAAACCTTATAGGGTGACCATATGAAAAGGAGAAGAGGGCTCCTATATCTTTAACAGTTGTATTGAAAGAGGAATTTCAGCAGGTGTCATTTGTATGCCTGCAGCACCTGGTGAATCCCCTCTTCATCACAACAGCTAAAGCTGCAGGAGCCCTGCCCTCTTTTGTATCTGCTCACTCTAGTATAGCTAGAGCAGCTTTAACTGTTGTGATGAAGAGGGAATTTCACCAGGTGCTGCAGGCATACAAATGATACCTGCTGAAATTCCCTTTTCTACACAACTGTTAAAGATACAGGAGACCTGTCCTCCTTTTCATATGGTCAGCCTAAACCCTTAACTTGCATAATGGCTTGCTGCCAACGTCTCTCGTTACAGATGCTGTCCATCCACACAGCCTCTTTCTTCTGTTGAGAAATGAGGGCCAATTTTTGCCACTTGGGACTACTACTGGTTCCTGAGCCTAAGTGTTAGGAAGGGCTTCCTATCTAAAAGCTATTGCTGTTCCACACTTTCGCCATTTAAAAAAAGAAGTTTGTTTCAAAGACTACATGAGTCAGCTATACTGCAGGTGAAACAACACCTTTCTTTAGTTGCTTTAAAGATACAATCTGCATCGGCGCAACATATTTAATCTCCAAGTTAAACCTATCTAGGTTCTGATCCAAGTTTTACATTCATTGTAGCAGAACTGCACAATATTCACGAGTGTGGCCTTTTTGGAAAAACTAACACATGCAAACTACCCTATCCTGTTCTACTTATGTTATGGTTTATTTTGTGAGCAATCAGGTTTGTGATCAGTTGAAAGTGACATCTGATCCCTTCCTGCAGTCAGAAGTGCTACAGTACAGGGAAAAAAGGGCTTTGTTGCTTAATTCTGTAGAATGTACAAACTGGGACTTCCGGGATACTTGAGACTGTTATTAATCTGTATCAGGTAGTACACACTTGGCGGCACTTTGGGGATGAGGAGGGTGATCGAGCTGGGTCCACATAATAGGGGCCCCGCTCGGCAGCTACTACTAGTGGGTTAATTTCCACTGGGGCCACCAGTTGGGCGCTACCCTTCTTAGACTGGGTGGATGGTAACAGACTCTGCATTTTTACTCCCTCCTCTGCATTATTTGTATTACTTTGACCAAAGTCCTTCTCCATGCTGTCCGGTGTTATTGCTCTCCCTTGTTCAACCTTGCTTCCCTCCCTTTCATTCTGATTACATAACAAGGTTCCCAGCCCATTGCTTGATGTATCTGCCTGAATCTGGTTTGGCAAAGTATAGCGATTCTCTAAAAGGTTGTTTCTCTTCAGATTGGGTTTGCCCCTCAGTCCCTGATTAAGCCACTGAGTTTCTGGGGCTGACTTCAACTCTTCCAGAATGATGTGCCTTTTTCCTTCACAATAACACGCTCTTGGTTTTTGTACTATTTTCTTCATGTGTCTTGTTGACTGTAATGGCTTTTGCTACACAAATAAACTATATTACTAAAAGTATCAGGCAAGACGGCTTTACCCATTTCCAAGGAAGTGTTCCAGGGCAAAGCTCAACTATTTCTCACCGTTCTCTCCGTTGGTCCTTATTCGGTACTGTTCACAGAGCTTGTTGGTATTTTTGTTGATTTCCTCCAGCGTTTTCAACTCAGGAGGCATCTTGCCAAAAAGGTCTTTGTGGCGCCCAAGTACCACAAGTCCCAGCTCGACCCACTGTTTCTGCAGCTTGGCAGCTGTCTTGAGGGTCTCTTGTCTCACTAGGACCACATCCCCCCCATACTGCCCCAGCTCCTCATTCAGCATCTGAAAGGGGGGAAAAACGAGACACACCACACATCTCCTGAAGCCAGTGCCAAAGACTGGATGCTACAGTCCACAGCTCGTGTCCTTTCACCCAAGTGGGAAAGGAACCGGAGGTGGGGTGGGGTGGGGGGGTCGTAATGGCCATTCTGGTTGAAAAAAAATCACACCCTCCTCCCCAGTTGCTGTTTCTCTCAAATTCAGTGTCCCCATGACTGCAATAAAGTGAGGGGGGGGGGCAAATCAGGAAACACTTCACAAGTCTCCCATGTGCCATCAAGTTTGATCCTTATTAACTCCCACGAAGAGTCAGGAGCCCTTGACAATGTAGTATGGTTAAACATAAAGAGGTACGGACCTGATTAGGGACCGATGTGACTTCCACACCAGGGAAAATCTCGCCACTTAACTGGGGTTTCCTGCCTCTCTTTTTGTCGCACGATCACAATGTGCTTCCTTTACACATGCTTCCCTTCCCCCCATCCCCCTTTCCCCCTTTATTTGCAAGTTCTATACGTTTCATTTATACAGTCACAAGATGGCATTGTGGTTTGCCTCGTTCAATCCTGGAATTACCTCTGTTCACGCTCAAACGGAAAACAGGCCTTTTTGTTACTAGTTTATTTCCGTTTCAAATTAATCCACGGAAATCCTTGGAAAGAACAAGAGAGGCACTGGAGGTTGGCAGTGTCATGTAAAAGGCTCGTGTGAGCGGCCAATCATAAGCATGCAATAAATCACTCATTTAGTGGAGCCATGAATGGGAGACCAATGAGCATCCCACATAAGCCACTTTGAGCTTGTCAAGAAAGAGCAACGTTTACTAAATATAAGAATACATGGCTGTAATACTGCATTCTGAGCCCACCCGCCACATCTGTCACCTCTGAACAGGCTCACAAAGCATGTGACCTGCATAAGGACAACGCCTGCCTGGCAGCAACGTTGTCAACTTTTCAGCACCAGGTTAAAACTGCCTTCTTCTCTCAGGCATTGGAAGCATGCAATGCATTTTTAAATTAGGTCTCAGATCATCTTTGGCTGATGGTTTAACAAATTGTTTTTAGATATATGGTGTCTCTGTGTGTATTACCTGTATATATGGTCTTATGTAAATGCCTCCTTTTTTGTACATTGTATAATGTGTTTTCATAGTTTTAAATCTTTGGGAAATGCCCAGAGAGCTTTGGCTATGGGGCACTATAGAAATATAATAAATGAAAATATAATTAAATATTACATAATAATAATGAATACAGTGTTCACTGTGAATAATATAGAAATCCATTACCTTTTCCCAAACCTTGAGGTCTACAAGAACTTGATCCAACAAGGCAACTCCCTTTGCAAGAGTGTAATTTCCTTTTCCACTGAAAGATCAAGGAGGGGAAGTTGGAACGATATCAGCAAAGAATATGAACCCTTCTCTGGATGGTCTCTAAACCCCAAATAAATGGATACTGTATACCAATCTTTCCCATCTTGACAAGATAATGGGAATGTATTCACATCTTGCTTGAGAAACAGTAGAAGAAACCAAAGTACATTTTATTGTTATGAACTTGGGCTATCTTGATTACTATCGAATGGGAATTTACTTAAAGCATTGTTTGATGGGGATATGGTATTGTTACCCACAATGATTCTGTAGAGGAGTCTGCCTCTTTTAAGATTAGCTTTTTTGACACTATGACTTCTTTGACAGTGTGAGTTAAACCCACTCCATGAATTCCACAGTCCTAATCCTGCTTGTGATCTTTCACATCTGCTATCATTAAATGAAAAACAAACAAACGCATCAAATTAGGTCTATTTAGCGTTACCTGTGCAACTTCTCACTGCTCATGGAAATGCTCAAAAAGATTTACACTGCAGTTTATCCTGTTGCACTATGATACAGAACCAATGTATAGCATTGAGGTTAAGAGACGGAGAGCTTCTCTACATGAGCAATTTATTGCATGCTCATGATTGGCCACTCACGGAATTTTGCGGGTTGTTTACATTATGCCATCAAGATCCAGGACATTTCCCGCCCCTTCCCTTCTTAATCTCACTAAAAATAAACCACAGGGATAATGAGTATTTAAAATAACCATGGGATTAATTCCATCACTAAATGGCACTCTTTCATTTAACTTTATGGAACATTGGCCAGAGGGGAAGTTTTCAATTACAAATCATGATAAGATTGCAAGTTTTTTCCTTAATGTAGAGACGCTTTGAACTATGACCTAGAAATAAGCAGTTCTGCAGGTTTGGGGCATATTCCAAATTGAACTGAGGAAAAACCAGGTGTGGAGAGCGCCTATTGGCTGGATTCCAACCTGGTGCCCTTCAGCTGTTTTTGCCTAAATCTCCTATAATCCCCCTGACCATTGCCCACATTTGCTGGGACTGATTGAGAGAATTGACCATTTATTCCTACTTTTTCTGTTCTTTAGCCAGTTTCTAATCGATAATAGAATCTCTCCTCTTGTTCTATGGCTGCTACATTTGCTCCGGAGTCTTTGTCAAAAGCTTTTTGGAAGTACACAAGGTCACCTGGATTGCTCCTGTACACATGTCCATCGATACTCTCAAAGAACTCTAAAGTGTTAGTGAGCAGCTCTGATTCTACCAGCACATAAGACCCATCACTTTGCACTTGCTTACATTGAACCACATTTGCCATTTTGATGGGTTCGATGGCCAACTGTTCTAGGGCACTATCATTTAGAGGGTTGAAAAGTTTTACAAATTTGTCATGACTGGTACATGCACTTATTCAGTCAATAAGGGGGTAACTGAAGTCACCCATTATCACAATACAACGTCCTCATTTGGATGCCTCATTTTCCATCTCAAGATCACCCTGAGCATTTTGGTCAGGGGGGCAATGGTATGTCCCTGGTACTAAATTACTTTGGGGGCCTGGTATTGTTACCCACAATGAGTCTATGGTGCAGTCTGCCCCTTTTAAGATTACTAGTTTTGTTTGACTTAGAGAGAGCAACATTACCTCCAGTATACCCTTCCCTGTATTTCCTATAGAGTTTGTATCAAGAGCTAACTGTATCCCACTGGTTCTCTCCATTCTATAAGGTTTCTATTATGCCCGCTACATCCTTGTTCTCTCTTACAACCAAGCACTCCTGAACTTCAGGTTCTGAAGTTAAACAGGTGACTGACGTGTGCATTTTCCGCTATGGCCCTGTGGCCTTTTTGACTGGCTATCACAGCCACGGCCTATTTCCACCCTGTCTCCATTTGGACAACTGGAAACATTTTCATCTTCATCAGCTAGGGACGTTTCAACCTGACCAGGCATTCCTGTTAGCTTTCCTCCACGAAGCATGGAAGCATCCAATGATAAAGACTCACAGCACATGATTAGAGAAGTAATTGAGCCATCCAGCCAAACCGTTCTGAATACTTCTTGCTCTCTCCCTACTGGTTTCTTCAACTTGCTCCACCTCTATGCCAGTTTGGCTCAAGAGTTCCCGGAACTCCTGTGTCAAATACTGCAGAATAGAAAGATCAATGGCATCCTGAATGTATCACAAAAGAAAAATGAAGGGGGGGGAGGGGAGAACTATAAGCAAATTAGACTTTTAAGGCATAAAGATCAACAATCAGAAAAGCCTCCATATAAAGGACATCTGAATTGCAGAGCAAATTGTATTCTACATAATCCCACAGTGTACACCATCAAGATCTTAGAACTGTATATATTGGATATATTAGGACTTTGATATATTGTTCTTAACAGTGCAAAGCTAGCCTCTAACATGGCTGCCAGTCATTAGGCCTAGCTTTTTAGCAATTTTTCCAGTTTCTTGGTATCATCCAATCTGGACCTCACTCCCTTTGCTTTTCTACGTATAGATGAACAGTAACATAGAACTGAAGAAAATCAGATTGTGCAAAGAGGAGGGCAGGATGTCAGGGGGCAATATTAACTGGGCTGACCCACATTTGCAAAGGGGAAGCCCGCCTAGTCTGAAACTATGTGTGACATATGCAAGTCACAGTAACACATTAAATCTGCAGATGTTTATTCATCTCCAGAATAATACTTAGAGGATGAGCCACATATTTCATCTATTATAATACTGGAAGGGATGTATCTACATTGGGTTGCACTGCTCAGTGACTTCCACAAAGACCTGATTTGGTAAGGTTGTCACCAAAATGGCCAAGCTTCACAACAAAGGCATGTTAACCGACTGCTTCCCCAATATTTCAGATTCCATCCAATTTTGTACACTGAATGGGTGTTGAATATCTCATTGGCTTGTACTAACACAAAGTGGGTGACACTAATGAGCATAAACACATCATCCTCCACATCAAGCTGGCACCATAAGGCCATTATTCCCTGGTCTCTTTGGCTAGCATTTAATAGCAGTGCTATAAAAAGGATATAGAGTGCATCCCTGCCAATCAAAGGAGGGGGAGGCAGACCACGCTCCAGTACAGTGGAAACCTCTAAAAGTGAGATCCAAACATGCCTTTTTGCTTATGGAAAGTATGTTCTGCTGATAGAGAAGGGATTCTTTTACACCTCATACTTGTATGTTGTGCTAGAAAAATAACATCAGATATAAAATAAAAGTTATGCTAAGTAACCACAGAGTCTTTATACACTCAAGGTGTTTTTAGAAGAAGCTTTTAACCTGTCACTTTTTACCTCCTAGATAAAGCTTTTAGCCCGCTTTGCTTCTGGATGCCATTGTGGGATTAAGGGCGGCTATACACTGGTTTTTTTCATGTTTTTTTCTTCTCTGCCTTTCTGTATGTTCTGCTATATAAGCTCTAGGTTGTGCTGTGGTTTAGAGGAATTATGCAACTACACTAACATTTCATTCCGCCATTGCTCCAAATTCCAGATTTTCCCTGGTCAAGTACCCCCCCCCCCCCAAATACTGCTTGGAAAGCATGAGAGAAGCCCTGGAGAATTACGACATCATCTAAACACTCACAAACTATGTGAGTGAAGACAATAAAGCACACAATAAAAGACTCATCTAGAAATGCTCTCAGCATCCCTGCAGCAAATAAAAATGGCTGGTTCATCACAGCTTACACCAAACTCTCCCATTAGCCCAATTAGATATCCTCAAGTAAGCACTACCTGTGATGCCAACAGCAGTATGAAGTGCCTCATGACTTTGATCCAACTCTTTTCACTGTCATACATTCTGCGAGCCAAGATCAGCTTGTTCTTTTCAATCACCTGAAAAGGCACATTAGAGGAGGATGAATAAAGGGAACGGGAGAATGGAAATTAATACAATCAACCAAGTTATGGGACAATCGTATGCTCCGGCTACATAAGGGTTTGATGGAGAAGCTTCATAGTCATTCCATTTCTATACCACCCAATAGCCAAAAGTTCTCTGGCCAGTTCATACACAGAAAAATGACAACCATAAAATACAATAACATAGTAAACGAATAAAAACCTTCACTTTGAAATAGAATCAACCTGAAGTAAAAACCAGAGTAGAAACCAGCTGCAGGGCAAAGATCTATGTATTAGCACAATTGTTAAAAGTGACAGACTAAAAAGCCAAGGAAAACAAAAAGGTCTTCACCTGGTGCCCCCCAAAAAACATTGTAGGTGCCAAGTGAGCCTCTCTCGAGAGGGTATTCCAGAACTGGGGTGCTACCACTGAAAAGGCTCTCTCCTTAGTAGCCACCCTCCTTACGTCATTTGGCAGAGGCACCCAGAGGAGGGCCTCTAAAGATGATCTTAGCTTCTAGACAGGTTTACAGAAAAGGAGATGATCCTTCAGGTAACCTGGCCCCAAGCTGTTTAGTGCTTTGTAAGTTAACACAGACACTTTGAATTGTGCCCAGAAACAGTGCAGATCATAAAGCAATATGATAAAATGGTCCAGTCCCTGTTAACAATGTTGCTGCCCTATTTTGGACCAGCTAAAGTTTTCAAGCCATTTTCAAAGGCAACACCACTTGAAATGCATTGCAGTAATCCCAATGTGGTGTCAATGGGGATGGGACATCGAGATTCCCACCCCAACCTGATTCTCATTCACCCCAGCTGGCCTCAGGATGGGACTTGGGATGGGTGGGATTTCTCTGATCCCTGGGCCCAGAACCTGAAACTTCTCCACACTCTGGCTACTTGAGCTCCAGTACAGTTAGAGGGCAAACTCTTTGAAGCTCACAGGCAGCCTGATTGTTGCCGCCACAGTGAGCGAGGCAGCAGATGAACTGGGGGATGGATAAGATCTGTGGGTGAAATCAACAGCAGTCTCTGCCTAGTATATCAATACCCTACACAGGATTGCTAACGGAAACCGAAACCTAGATTATGCAACAGGCATGAAATTAGCTAATAGGGCATTACCCAATTGGTTGGGCATTGATTTTGTAGGTCTTGTGTTTTTTCTCCTCAACTTTTGTACTGGGCCGAAATAAGATCCCAACTAAATTATGCTAATGTTATGCCAGTGAAAGTGGGCTGCTGACTTAGCAGGGCCATAGAATTGCCCAGCTTGGTTTGTTAATCGGGTGATAGCCCTATTAAGAAATTCATGTCACAGATACACTTCTTTTATGCCTTCCATTCAGGCTGGGTTCATCTCTCCCACCACAAATCATGTTGTTCAATCTCCATCCCTAAATCATTTATAAAGACGAACGCAACACCTTACCTTGAAGGCTTAAAAGGAAAGCCAGGAACTCAGGAGCATGCAAAATAAAAAAAGCCAGACAAGGCTAGGCAAGTGTGAACAGTCCAGAAAATAGAAGTCCGTTCTCCTAGTTAAAATGTCTAATACTAAAATCTTGCTTGACCCTGGAAGTGAGGGATAGGATAGAGGGCCAAACCCACTCAACAGAGGGAGCACGGATTAGAATGTAAAACAGTCATATTTCCAGGATTTCTTAGGTGGCTGTCATGTACCTACTTCTGGCTGCAGATCCAAATGACAGAATGTCTCTAACATGAAAGAACCAGAAGCTCAGTGGGGACAGACCTCTGGTGTGTGACAGAAGTTACCAGACATATTTTGGCAAGTGCCCAGTAGCTTCCCATGCCAGACTTTCAAAGCCCCACAAACGTGAGTTTGAAAGTATATCCTGACATCCAGAGGACTGATGTGCACAGTTTGCGTTATTTATAGGGCTTTGCCAACTGTATGCAGCCGAATATTGTTGGTGCGAAAGAATCTATTTTAGGAAGCCGGAAACATCCTCTGAAAAAAAAACCCCAAACGCGGACATTTTCACAAGACTGTTCCCAGCCTCTCACAGCACTTGTTTCAGCACCATTTGAAGGGGGGGGGGGGACTTTACACCAAGAAAAGTGGCCTCAATCAATCAGGAGTAATGTAGCCAGTATAAGTATGCCATAACTCTATTTGGCCAATGTCAAAAAGCCAATTACGAATGAGGGCAATGCCTGCTACCCTCACTGTGCATGTCCACTTTCACCCTGTTACAGCCCCACTGCATCGCCAAAAGGGAGCCTTTTAGCAGGGGGCGCTCCATTTCTGCTAAGATCTAATAATTTATTGCAATCTGCTTCGAATATCTGATTTTTTAAAAAAAATACGAGTAAAATCATCCAGCACAGACAACAAAACAAAACAAAACCAGTTCCGTTTTGTTAGGAGCCACTCCTCTTCAGTCTCAACTTGCTTTGGAATGCAGGCTTACTTGAGACTGTGAGGTTTCAGGCCTCCAGCCTTCCACCAATCTCTATAAAAGGAAGCTTGCTTTCACTTATTTATATTTTTTCACACTGCTGTATGCAGGGTGAGGACGGAAAGTATAATTCATGGCTAATGATGTTACAGGCACTAAAAATAGCCACAGGATATGCTGCACACCAAACAGCAAAGGACAGTTAGGAGGGTGAAAATTGCAGTTTCCCAGCAACACTTGCACCCTGCAATTCATTGAAAGGACAATGTGATTCCCTCCCTCCACCCTCACCCCAAGATGCTAGGCTTTGGAGTGGGGGGGAGGGAAGTTTGACTCCCTTCAACAAGTGCATTTTGCCACAGAATAATACAATCATTTGGAAAGGCCCTTTGTTGTTTCGCTTAAAGTAGTAGCAATTTCCTTTTAGACTTTACTTAGAAAGAGACTTGCAGCTGCAGAGATGAAATAAAAAGAGTTACCTCTTTCTACAGCTAGTATAGGATGAATGTAATGTGCCCACTCTTTGTACCCCCATCTGTAAAATGGAAATAAATTGTGATCTACCTCACAAGTTTGTCCGGAGATAAAGGAGATGCACACTTGTAACTAAATTTATACACTAAAAATGCAGGTTGCTTACCTGTAACTGTAGTTCTTTGAGTGGTCATCTGTGCATTCACACATATGGGCTTGCGCCGGCGCCGAGCCTATCTCGGAACTCCTACAGCTAGCTTAGATATTTTTGGTGGGAACCCCTCCCCCCACCGCCCTATCGCGCATGCTCTGGGTTCCCGCTCACCTCAGTTCCTAGAGACCTTGGCCTCACGACTAAGGAGATATGTCGCTAATGTTTAGACTAAGGAGCAAGGCGAATAACCAATTGACAGCGATGCCAAGAGGGGATGGTGGGTGGGTTGTGTGAATGCACAGATGACCACTCAAAGAACTACAGTTACAGGTAAGCAACCTGCATTTCTTCTTCGTGTTCTCTGTGCATCACACATATGGGCCACTTACCGGAGGTGGGATGCACGCTATCATGACTATTGTAGTACTGACGATAACACTGCACGTCCGAATGTAGAATCTTGCCTAGCTCTGACGTCCAGTTTATAATGCGTCACAAACGTGGAGACCCTAGACCATGTTGCAGCCTTGCATAAGTCGGGGATGGAGATGCCACGGGCCAAGGCGGTAGAAGTCGCTTGGCCTCATGTAGAATGCGCTGATATATGTTCTGGAACCTCCTTGCCTGCCAATTGGTAGGCTAATGCAATGGTGTGAACTATCCATTTGGAGAATCGCTGGGGTGAGACGGGCAGTCCTTTATTCTTGCCTCCATAGCAGATGAAAAGCTTGCGGGATTTTCGGTAGCTTTCGGACCGAGACTTATAGAACGCCAAAGCTCGGCAGACATCTAAAGCATGCAACTTTGCTGATAAAGGGTCCGCTGCTGCCTGAAAGGACGGCAATATAATGTCTTGATTAATGTGGAAATCGGATACCACTTTGGGTAGAAATGATGGTCCTGGATGCAAAACCACTCAGTCTCTAAAAAACTGAGTGTGTGGTGGGTCCATAAGTAATGTCCAGAGTTCGGATGCTCGTCTGGCCGATGTGATAGCCACGAGAAAGGCCATTTTAATGGTAAGCAATCTCAAGTTAATAGTGGCCAGAGGGTCAAACGGCTTTGAGGTAAGAGCAGTGAGGACTACCGACAGGCTCCATTGTGGAATCGGAGGGCGGTATGGCGGCAGGATGTTGCGTAGTCCTTTCAGGAAGGTCTTTGAAATAGGATGCGCCATAATGGAGTAGCCATCCAGTAATTTGTGTTGAGTCGAAATGGCTGCCAAGTAGACCTTGATGGAAGAGGTCTTCAGGCCCCTCGCATGTAGGGAATAGAGAAACTCAGCACTGACGGTATAGAGGAAGAGATGGGATCGAAGCCCTCCACCCGTGCGAACTGTAGGAATGAGTTCCACTTCCTGGCGTAGGATGCCCGTGTAGACGGTTTCCTGGCTGCTTCTAGAATGAAACGAACCTGGGGTGGAAGAGCTAGGTCATGCCACCAGGTAGGATTCTCCACGCGGTGAGCCTGAGAGAATCTAGGTTCGGGTGTAACAGGTCGCTCACAGTCTTCCTCAACAGGTCCGGTCGAGACAGTAGGCGCCATGTGAGACCCCTCGATAAGCGTAGTAGCGGAGTGAACCAAGTTTGTCTCGGCCACCAAGGCGCTATCAAGATTGCATCTGTTGCTCTTCGCGTGAGTTTGGCAATGACCATCTGCAGGAGTGGAAATGGGGGGGAACATGTAAATGAGGCCCATATTCCATGGCACCACGAAGGCATCTCCTAGGGAGTTGTGGCCTACACCCACCCTGGAGCAATACGCTGGACAAACTGCATTGCTGCTTGTCGCGAAGAGGTCCACGTTCGGTGTGCCCCACATGGCGAACAGACATCTGATGACAGGCGGTGCCAAGCACCACTCGTGTGTTTCAAGGAAGTGTCTGCTGAGGTCGTCTGCACAACCGTTGTCCCTTCCCGCAATGTGCACTGCCGATAGTTTGATGTTGTGCTGGATGGTCCAGAGTAGGATTGTTCTGGTGAGAGAAAGAAGTGGGGAGGAACGAGTCCCACCCTCCTTGTTGACATACCACACCACCGCAGCGTTGTCTGAAAGTATCTGCACGTGGTGGCCACGAAGGTGGTTCAAAAACGCTTGTAGGGCACGTTGCACTGCGAGGAGCTCCAAGAAGTTGATGTGGTAAGAGCGTTCCTTGCGGGACCACAAACCCTGGATGGCGAGGTGACCGCTGTGGGCTCCCCAGCCCCGGAGGGATGCGTCTGTCATGATGCTTGTTGTGTCTACGTCCAACTCCCTGCTTCAAAGGGATGAAATCTCAGATAGCGATTCGGATCCTGGGGTTGGAATGCAAGAGCCGGGGGAGTTGCTGCAACAACAAGAAGAAGAGCCCTTTCCCACGGCAGGAGAGGAAGTTAATCCCCAAGAGGATGTCCTTAACGAGAGAGAGAGTACTTTCTCTTCTGGGACAAAAGGGTTGAGGAATGCGGTGGCGAGGCGTAGGGCAAAGAGAAGAGACTTCAAACTCAGGACCGCCCGCCGCTCAGAGAAGCTAGCAAACAAAGCACTACAGGCTAATTTGTCTTAATTATATGACTCTGTTCTCTTTTCTCTCTAAGTTAGCTCAACTGAATGCCTAGGGGCTAAAGAACCTTTTGATAACCTTGTTTTCCTTTGTCTTGCTGGAGGAGGGAGAACGATAGTTTTTTGTGTATAATAAAGGATTTGTATTTTCCCTTCAAGAGGTCTGTTTGTTGTCCTCACCCTTTTCGTTAGAACTTACAGAGTCATGACAACGCTGCTTGTTGGTCCCGGGTCTACAAACGGCATCCCTGCTAACAAGTTCTGGGTGTCTGTCCACCACAGTAGTGAGTCCCTGACGTCCGTCTGAATAGAAAACTTTACTTTCCGTGGGTTCATGGTTGGATCAAACCGCTGCAGGAGAAAGTGTTGAAGCGGTCACATGTGGAGGCGTGCCCATCGCACTACAAAGACGGATGCCGCCATGAAGCCCAGAAGTTGCAGGACCTGCAAGGCTGACGTGTGGTGTCGATGGCAAAGTCGGTGAGCCGAGTCTGCTAGCGTCAATGCTCTGGCCATGGGCAGGTAGGCGCGACCTACCGTTGAATCCAGGTGGACTCCGATGAACTGTAGTGTTTGTGTAGGGTGAAAAATTGACTTTTCGGAGTTGATGTGAAGGCCTAGCGAGGAGAGGAGGTTGGTGACTGTGCAGACATCGTCTATTGCTGCTTTGTACGATTGCGAGACGATTAGCCAATCGTCTAAATAAGGGTATAACTCTATGCCCTGTGAGCGAAGGTGGGCGCATACCACGGCCATACATTTCGTGAAGACTCTTGGAGCCGACTTGAGGCCAAATGGTAAGACTGCGAACTGGTAGACTCGCATTCCCACTATGAACCGAAGGTATCTGCGGTGAGATGGATGTATTGTTATATGAAAGTAAGCGTCCTTTAAATCTATTAACATAAACCAACAGTTTTTTCGGAGCATGGGTAGAACAGAGGCCAACGTGACCATCTGGAATTTCTTTGTTTTGATGAATTTGTTTAAGTGTCTCAAGTCCATAACAGGACGAAGTCCTCCGTCCTTCTTTGGAACCGTGAAATAGCGCGAATAAAACCCTGTGTTCAGGTTGACGTGAGTGAGTTTTGTGATGGCGCCCTTGCTGAGCAAGGATGCTGTCTCTTGCAGGAGTGTTAGAGATGGAGGCATTATTCTCACGGTTCCGAGGGGAGGGAGGACTTTGAACTCTATTTTGTATCCGTGGCATATGGTCTGGAGGACCCATTTGTCGGTTGTTATGTGTTGCCACGAGTGTCGATATCTGTGAAGAGTATTTCCAAAATGAGGTTGAGTCATCAGGTGTGGACCGGAGTCAAAAACGCCGCTTATGTGGCGGATCTGGCCTGCTGCGTTGCTCAGCAAAGCGTGAGGGTGGTTTTTTCTGTTGGAAGGCAGTAGTAGAGGTCAACGGCTGGTACCGTGCCGTACGGTCCTGGTGCGGCCGTGTTTGTGATGGTACAGGCCTGTACCACTTTCTGGGGCGAAAGGAAGGCTGTTGGTATTGCGTAAAGCCCATCTTCCTGGCTGTGACCTTGGCCTTGTGGATGGTATCCATGGCTGTATCAGTAGTGCCGTTGAATAGTTCTTGGCCATCGAACGGCAGATCCTCAATCCGGGTTTGTGTCTCTTGGGGTAGGTTAGTCGAACGTAACCATGCGTGTCTGCGTAGCGCTACTGCCCCGATCATCGCTTTGGCCGCACAATCTGTTTGGTGCTTTGAGGTCTCAAGTTGTTGCTTGGACAGGCGTATAGCTTCCGCTTGAAAAACCCTGGCCAGCTCCCGTTGATCGTCGGGGAGATAGGTCATGAGGGAGGACATCTTTTCCCAGAGAAAGACCTGATAACGGGCCATCATGGCCTGGTAATTCGTCACTTTGATGTTTAGGGCAGAAGACGAATAGATACGGCGACCAAATGAGTCAAGTTTGCGTCCTTCCTTGTCCGTCAGGGCGGAGTGGTTCCTGGAGGACTTGCCTTGTGACGCCTCAACCACAATGGAGTTGGGTTTGGGATGAACGAACAAGAAGGGAGCCTCTGCCTCCTTGATTTTATAGAGGGTGTCCAAGCGCTTGGACGTAGGGCCCATTGTTGCAGGGTTAGCCCATGACTGTTGGACTGTTTTCAGTAAGGTCGGAACCATAGGCAGGGCCAGTTGCGCTGTGGGCTCGACGTACATGACATCGAAGATGCGGTCAGTGACAGCATCTTCGGGTTTGTGATGTTCAATGCCGAGTGACTGAGCCATCCTCAGCAGCTGCTCAGTAAAATTGCCGAGCTCCATAGACGGTGATGCATTGTCTTTTGATCCGACGTCGTCCTCAGGCGAGGGCAGTGATGGAGGGGGCAAGGCCACCGAGGAGGTATCAGATGCATAATCCTCTACGGAACGGGTCGAAGAGCGAGACGGGGAGTGCGGAGTGTCCTGCGCCGCAGGAGCAGTGACAGTGGTTGTGGCTAATCCCGCGAGTGCTGTAGGCTGGCTGGCGGGAGGAGCTGACGCGCGGTCGATGCGTTGTCCTGTGTACAGGTCGAACCTGTAATGGGATCGCGACGATCCAGGTCGGGACCGAGAGGAGTGACGAGAGCGATCTGAGTATCTGTCCCAGTCGATGACATGGGAGCGTGATCTTGACCATGACTGGCGTGATGATGCATGGCTTGTATGGGAGCGGGACTGTGACCAGGGGTGTCGACCCCTTGAGTAATGTGACGTTCTGGATGTTGGCGAATCCGAACGGAAAGAGCATTCAGGTGAGGCCGGTTGCTCCATCAAAGAAGGGTTCGATGGCGGACCAGTCAACCTTGACGGAGGCCCAGTCAACCTCGACGGTGGACCAGTCAACCTCTCATCCCTGGGAGATAATAGTATTGCAGGCGAGAGCTCCCCTACTGGTAACAGCGAGAGAGACAGTTGTGGCGCAGAACGTGAGGGTGATGGTAACGAGAGCAATATGTCGTCCCCGAGGGTGATCTCACTGGGACTGAAAGTGACTTTCGCGGCCCCGAAGGTGTTGGTACCGAGGTCGATACCGAGGTCGCCGGTACTGATCGTGTTGATGCCGACGGTATCGTAGGTTTCTTCGGTACCGAAGGTGGCGTCGGTATCGATGGTGTTGGCGAGGGCCTTGGTATCGAAGATTTTTTTGGTACCGATGGTCTTGTTGAGCCCGACGACGGTATTGAAGGGCCCGGAGATTGAGTCGGAGTCGATGACCCCGTCGGTATCAACAGCCTTACGGTTCCAGACAGAGTTGGGGCCGAGGATTTCTTTAGCAATTTTGCTGTTTTCTCATACCCATCCTTTGCCTTTCTTTTCCGCTCCAAATTCTTGGAGGGTTTTAGTTTTTTTGAATGTTTTTCGGGTTTCTTCACCCCAGCCGGGGTACCCAATGTTGCTGGGTCTGAGCGGCTTGTGGCAACCGGCCCGCGCTCCCCAGAAATGGCGGCTGACAATTGACTCAGGGACTGAGGGGCATCTACAGCCGCTAGTGCGCTTTTCCAAAGCAGCCCTCTCAGGCGATCAGCGCGATTCTTCCGGGCCTGCCGCGAGAAGCTCATGCAATGATTGCACGTCTGTACTACATGAGCCTCCCCCAAGCAAAGCAGGCAGAGCGAGTGTCCGTCCGTGAGAGCGAGTTTCGCTCCACAGTGGGTGCATTTTTTAAATAATGCAGTCTGCGCCATTATACAAAGCTAAACTATTATCTAAGAACAAACCCTTTTTTTTATATTAACACTATAACTACTTTAACTAATGACTATCTAAGCTAAGCTAACCTAACTATTGTTTTACAGAAGAGTACAAACGTGAGGTACTTTGGAAGGAGTCGTCCGTGATGTTAACCAGGCGGCGGTCCAAAAGGAACTGAGGTGAGTGGGAACCCGGAGCATGCGCGATAGGGCGGTGGGGGGAGGGGTTCCCGCCAAAAATATCTAAGCTAGCTATAGGAGTTCCGAGATAGGTTCAGCGCCGGAGCGAGCCCATATGATGCACAGAGACCACGAAGAAGAATGTATGATAAATGACAAATTAATAAATGAGAAAGCAATGAAAGCAACCAAACTGATCTCAAGGATCTGCTGGCAGAAGTCCCAGACATTAAGGGGAGGGGAAATGATCAGAAGCAAGACCACTCCGGCCGTGCCCATTTCGGCAGCTACCTTAAGAGCCAAATCATGCGCAGTACCGCTCCACAGCTCTTTTTCTTGTGTTAACTGGTGAATTTGAGCCTCAAGCCTTGCTCTCTGCAATTCATACAGTTCGCGATATTCATCCAAGAGGCTAAAAGATTAAGACATGAGATATTAATATCAGGGCATTCATTATTCCTCTCACTAAGGGACCATCAGTTCTCTAGATGATATCCAAAGCCATCTTATTAACTAGATCATAATATGAAAAACAAAACATTTCCCCCACAAACCGTGGACACAATCCAAACAAAGTGAAACTTATTTAAGAACCTGGCTACTCCTTATGGCCACAACAATCCAGCAGGGCTTTGACTGCTGAGAATGCTAAAGGTGTCATCCATTCAGTTGACATTCAAGGAAAGCTTGTAGATGTTTGCCTTGACATTCCGGGGAGAGAAAAGAAGCTGCTATTAGCAAAACATCTTGTCCGTCCCAGTCAGCTAATTTCCTCTAGCAACTGAGAAGCAGGATAAATTAGCTGAGTAAAACAGAAAGAGATCAACAACAAAGCCCAACACCTGCTTTTGAATATATTCAAAATTAAATTGAGGGCGAAGCTATATTTTAAAGTGCAACTGTTACAGCTACTTCTTTATATCTCATAATAACTGGAAAGGAATCCAATGATTATTTCTTGCACTGAGACCTCCAAAATCATGAAGCCCAACCCCGAACTCAATTTGAGAAAATTTAAATAATTTCATGAAGCCACTTGCAAAGTGTGTGTGTGTGTGTGTGTGTGTGTGTGTGTGTGTGTGTGTTTGGAGGGTCGCTGCTGTTTCACTAGCCCACGTTTTATATATTGCTTAACCATTCTTCCCTCCAGTCTAAACTGGAACTCACTTTGCGTTCATTTCAGACTCCCGTACTGCCTTTGCCAGCTCCTCATAAGCTTTTTCTGCTTCAACAGTTGCTCTGCGGTCATGTTCTCGGATAGTATTCAACTCCCTGCATTTGAACAGAGCAATGGCTTCAGTTTCCTTGTACAAACACAACTTTTATTCATAAAGTGGAATGGAAATATCAGTTAAGATTTAGACCTTGCCAGTTGTCCTATAGCTTCTTTGAAATTCAATAACTCATCTGTGATGTGCTTGTCCATTACCCTCTGTGCCATCATTTCTTTGTAGAGAGTCCTCATTTGTCTGGGAATCCGTTCCAGCAACTCAACATATCTTTGTCTGTAAGAGAGAGGATGGGAGAAGGAGAAGGAGAAGAAGACAACGACAACCTTGATTATCCCAAACATATTTGCAAAATGATCATCGAAAGGGAGAATCTTTTCTGAAAATGGTTGGGGAACAAATAATATAGAAGAAACCTTTGCACATATTTATTTATTTATTACATTTGTATACCGCCCCATAGCCGAAGCTCTCTGGGCGGTTTACATAAGATTAAAACAATTAAAAACAATATACAAAAATTAAAACAGCAAAAACATACACACAATACACACATACATTTAAAACCACTACAACAACCCAAAAAGTTACAAAAACAAAAACAAACCCAGGCTCCTCAGATATTGCCAAATGCCTGAGAGAAGAGGAAAGTCTTGACCTGGCGTCAAAAAGATAACACTCAAGACAAGTCTGTACTACACAGTAAAACTAGTTTCGGTCATGCCATCCCTCAACACCAGAATCCTAAGAATTATATTACTATAGGGGATCTATAGATACTCATTGGACTCTCAGTACCATCTCACAAAATGAACACTTGTCAGTTTCTTTTGGTAAGTCATGACGTTAAACTGGCTCAAAACACATTTCAGTTCCTAGAGCAGATATATCCTCAGCAGTTGAGGACAACAGATAAACAGAATAAATGCTGAGCAGATAGTGCTGGACAATCCCTCGTTCTGAAGGAACTCCCATCAATTATTTCCTCAGAAATTCCTTTCACAAATGATGAAGCTGGATTATGGAGCTGTTGTGTAAACCACAGAATAGGATCCCAATGGAAGTGGTGTTATAGCGTAGTTTTCTGACAGTGTATCTACGCCACTTATATATATAACTGCAGACATTTCGCCCTATCATGCTAGCCAAAAATAGCCACATAGACATCTTCTTCTATGAGTAATGTTAAAACATGGGGCTGTTTAGATTCCTGACCTGAGCCTGGAAAGGAGTTCTCCTCGTTCTGCACAGTCAATGCTGACCTGCCTGATAATCTCATGAAAGACAATATTGTAGATGTTCTGTTCCACCTTCAGCACCTCCAGCACATTATGCATCTTGGGAAATATGCAAAAAAAAAACAACAAGTTCAGCAAAGAGTTTACTTCACCTTTCAACAAATTAGGAGGAAGAAGATAACAAAATTGAACCATATTATTGACCCTTACAAAAGGTTTCCCATTAGGAACACAATGTTAAAGCCATCTTTACTCTACTTGGATTCCTCTTGGAAATAATTCCTGAAAGAGGTCCTACCACTGCTGTTTTCACTCCCCAGTGGTAGTTCCATGGGAAATGTGATTCCATTACCACTAGGATGACCCTATGAAAAGGAGGACAGGACTCCTTTATCTTTAACAGTTGTGTAGAAAAGGGAATTTCAGCAGGTGTCATTTGTATGCCTGCAGCACCTGGTGAAATTCCCTCTTCATCACAACAGTTAAAGCTACAGGAACTATACTAGAATGATGAGATACAAAAGAGGGCAGGGCTCCTGCAGTTTTAACTGTTGCAATGAAGAGGGAATTTCACCAGGTGCTGCATGCATACAAGACACCTGCTTAAATTCCCTTTTCTCTACAACTGTTACAGATACAGGAGTCCTGTCCTCCTTTTCATATGGCCATCCTAATTACCACTGAATACTCAGCAACAGTTCTGAGTATCCCAAACAGCTCAAATTCTAATTCTGAAATTAAACAGACCTTGTTTGAGCTCTAATTTTAATATGGCTATTTTGTGCCCATGGGTTAAGCCCTGCTGGCTGGTCCCTGACGCTCCCATCCTTTCTGCAAGGAACATTAAAAATGGATTTTGGGATAGTCGTTAAAGGATTTTGGAATAGTCATTTAAAAAGTTATACTCAGTTAGAAAGGAAATAATTGACCCTGCCAGCAAGTTTCTGACACTCTTATTCTCTGCAAGGGATTTTAGGAACAGATGTTCAAAACACAAAATGTGGTAGGAGAGGGGGGAAAGCAAATGGGGAGTAACTAATTACATCAGAAAGGATTATGATCCATGATCTTACCAAAAAGCAAAGCAATTACCACAGGCAATCGCCAGGTAGGTAATTCAACATGCTGCCCTTCTGCCTATAGCATTTGTTCTTCCACCTATCAGAATTTACATCATAAGCTCTGTGGAGCACAATCTTTCTTGCTTGCTTATGTTACTATTTTAAAGTGTTTTGTACACTGTGGGCAACGATAACAGTCCTCAGTCTGACAAACTCCCAAAATGTGATCAGCCCAAGCAGAAGAAGCGTAGGCACATTGCAAGCCGTTATTTTGAGCACAGCCCTGCTGTGAAGGTCTTGTTCATACCTCACGTTGCCTACCTCAAGCAGTGAAGACTAAGGCCAGATTTACACCAAGCAGGATATAACACTTTGAAAACGGCTTGAAAACGGTATATGGAGTGCGTCATGGGCCCCAAGAGTTGTCAATGCCATTATAAACCATTTTAAAGCAGTAGTGTAGAACCTGCATGAAATAGGATTTAAACACTGTAGCCCTATGCATGTCTACCTGGGAGTAGTGCCTGACCTGCCATCAACTGCTAATTTTCATCCAATATGGCTAACTGGCCACAGTAAGCATGATAGATTTAACAAGGAATGTCCAATATTGGGGGTAACGAAATTGGATTAGGAAGAATTACCTGTGAAACCCCTGTTACTCCAACATCCTCATTATCTACCCCAGCCTTTTCTAGCATGCTGTCCATCACCTTCATCAGCTGGAGGACCTCCAGCCTCCCAGATGGCTTCCTAATGGGGAGAACAGAGAACCGAAGGAATATGCAACTAATTTCTATAGCATAAATAAGGCAAAAGCATTTTGAATCAGTGATACTCACATGGATGGGAAAACTCGCAGCCTGTTTTCCTCATCTTCAAGTAGAGTTGTGTATTTACTGCAATAGATAAAAATAATGAAATTGCTTTGGGGCTTTCTCCTCCTCCATTCCAATCAGGGCCTTTAAGGTGCACACCCTGATGAAATGAGCTATGCACGCCTATGATCTGTGCATCTTGCTATGTTCTATCCACATCAACAAGCATGAACTCGCTGCTGTGGATGAGGAAGGGAAAGGTCCAATTCACTTGAGCAGCCATTTGGAGCTCAGCAACCATTCAGTGTAACTTTTGCAGTGACACCATTTTATGACCCTGTTTGATTTTTTAAAAATCAATAGTTTAATTAGCGTGAAAACATTTTTCCATATATATATATAGAACAAGGGTTATAGTGCTGAAACATCATAATGCTAATTTTAAGCATTGGTTTTAAAGAACACTTCCCATCACCAGCATTAATAACATTGCTAAAATAGCAGTGACTAGGATACATATATAAACAATGTAGTATTCGTTTTCCATTTTAAAAAAATTATAGCAGAAGAACATTTTAGCGCTAATCAAAAGATCAATTTTTAAACATGGAGTCATAAAATGGCACCCAACCCAATGGTTATAGTGAACGTATGCCGAATTGTAATAGGTTTGCCTTCCTGATACAACACTGCCCTTGTCAAAAACCCTGCTTGTTTGAAATAATGGAAGAGTAGCGCTAAGGGCATCTATACCTGTGGAGAATGGGCTCCTCTTCCATTCTTCTGGGGAAAAAGTTAGACTTTCTATGTTCTGAGAAAAGAAGAAAGAACCACAGGGAAAATACAGGCTGGCAATGAATGAAAGATGGCATTGTGTGCTGCCCTGTAAAATGTGAGTGAACCAAGCATGGCAAATCTACATTAAGCATCCGTGGGGGGTGGGGGTGGGGGACTGGGAAAAGGAAGAATGGTAGTCTAATGTACATGTCATACAGTCCTAGCACTAACTTACAGAAATCTCTAGAAATGTTAGCAAAATTGAGATCCTCCAAACTAGATCTGACAGCAGGAGCCACATTTTTCCTTGTGTTCATCTTGTTCACATATACAGTGAAAGGGGGGGGGGGTAATTTTAACATCAAAAGAGGCACATGGGTGAGGGGAGTTCACGTCCTCCTGCATCTTGCCTCCCCACAGTCTCTTCTTCAAACCCATTTCACCCCTAGCCTCTCAGAAGTGACTGGGGATGCCTAAATGGCAGCCAGCAAGCTAAATCCAGCCCTAGCACAGATTTCTGGTCTCTGCCAATCAACTGGAGTAAAAAGCTTGCCTATAGCTTCACTAGCTCACATCTCTCTTTTGTATTTTTAAAGATCTAATGCTAAATTATACCAACTTCATTATACTGCCTGACTGTCCATGAGGAAATCAGTTTGTGTAGCAAAATACAGTTTCTCTCCCTGCATCCCAACTGAGAATGTGGAAGTTGGCCATCCCTGAGCTAAATCTGATCATGGCTGAAGTATAAAGAGTGTTGAACTCAGCAAAATCTTACATAAGAATACTGAGTGTAAGGCTTATTACTCGAGATCTACCAGACCGATGTTACTCATTTTTGTTTTAAAATGAAGCCTGAGCAGTGTAGATGTGCATAAAATGTTGAAAGTTCAAAAAAGTTCACAACCCAAGCTTTATCGGCAATTAATTTCCCCCATGTCAATCAGGCAAGGCAGCCTTGCTCAGCCAATTAGTGTTGCACAAAGGCAGGCCCTGGGTGCCCATCTGCTGCCCTGGGCCCAAAGGCCACAGATAGGCAGTTAGGCTGTCACTGCCAGCAGAGAGGGGGAAGGGGATAGTGGTGGCCAATCGAGGGGCATGAGGGACGGGAAGGGGCGGCACCACAGTCAAAGTTCGGAGGAGGGTTCACTATGAATGAGCCACATTAGCATTATTCATGAGCCCCTCTGTGATAAGGAGCAAGACTACCAGCGCCCATGGTGACACGGGCTTTACACTAGTTATTAGTAAGAATGTTCATAAATTTCCTCCTGCCTAGATTCAAATGCTCTTGGCCTTGTCACTTTACCCCACTTAGTCAATACAGCATAGGACGTTAACAATTAATAGTAGTACAATAGCACTCACTCACTCATCATAATACTCCAAGCCCAGGACGCCTCTGTTTTTTACAATATGAAATTCCTCTGGAACAAGGGAGTCTGCTATCCTTGCTGGCTAAAAGGAGAACAGAAAGGGCAGGCTTTAAAAGTTACTGGTATGAGACATAAAGAATCTACATATTCCCAAAGAGGATATTTGGATTTACTTTTTACACAAACATACCACATATAAAACCTTGCTCACTGCCATTCCTTAAACATGGCTTGTTGCCTAGGTAAGATCCCAAAACACACAAGCAAAACCATGGTTAAGCTTCCGAACAGTGGCTCCTGAAAGCATGAACAGGGAGACACTACTAAGACCTGCTTGCCTGTCACTTTCCAAGGAAAAAGGCTGGAGAAGCAGAGAAACGGCCTTAACCATAATCTGCTCAATGCAGATTTTCAAAAATGACCACGGTTAGCATACATCGTGGTTCACACACCACTTCAAACCATGGTCTGCAATGAGTAGACCATGGTTAAAGCAGTTTCCCCACTTCTCCAGCCTCTTTGCAGCCAATCCTGAACCACTGTTTAAATATTCAGATGTCATATGGAACCACGTATATGGAAAACAAACCGTGCATAACTCCTACATCTACACAGGGCCACTCAGGGAAATCAGCTGGTAAATACTTTTTAACAGATTTTTTAAAACTAAGCAAAATAACGAGGCACTTGAACATCCCAATGTCATCTGAGAGTTCCTGCAGCTTTGAGTACAGAAAGTGGCTAGCTGTAGAAAACTGACGTGTTACAGAAAAATGAGTAAACTCCTTATGGTCAATCTTCACTGCACATTCATGCTTTAAAATGTTCTTTTTTTGCATCTATACATTCCTCAACACATGCCCAATGCTCAACTCAAACTTCATCTTACCTCTCAATGCTCTGAGAGAATTGGTAAAGGCTTACTCCTCTGCTTACTGTTATGAGTGCTTTAACAGAGAGACAGATTCAACTCACGTGTTTAACTGCAACAGCTTCCTGCTCCAAACTTTTCAAAGTCTTGTGAGGTACAGGAGTTGGGGGAGGATTCTTTGCCTCTTTTTCAGCAACAGCATCATACAGAAAAGAGACATCCCTTAATAAAACACAAAGAAAACAATCAGTGCAACAGAGGCGTTTACATGCTCCACTTTTTACTTTGTTTTTTTTGGGGGGGGTATTCTGTTGTGGTTTGGGTTTATCCTTGCTCTAGGTCATAGCCAGCCTCATGGGCACTCCCGTTCCTGTCCATCCATGTTGCAGGTTAGCCACCCTTATTTATAGATGTGTAACATGCATTTTCCTTCACTCCTGCAATGGGTCCCTCAAATCACTATGAAAAATACTATTTCCTCTAAGGAGATATGAGGTACCAGTACTAGGCTGACCATATGAAAAGGAAGACAGGGCTCATGTAACTTTAACTGTTGTAGAGAAAAGGGAATTTCAGCCGGAGTCATTTGTATGCAATTTGTACCTGGTGAAATTCCCTCTTCATCACAACTGTTAAAGTTGCAGGCACTATACTAGAGTGACCATATACAAAAGAAGGCAGGGCCCCTGCAGCTTTTAACTGTTGTGATGAAGAGGGAATTTCACCAGGAACTAATTGCATATAAATGACACTGGCTGAAATTCCCTTTTCTCTACAACAGTTAAAGTTACATGAGCTCTGTCCTCCTTTTCATATGGTCAGCCTAACCAGTACTTTCAACTGGGGGCCCTATTATTTTCAGACTGTTACCTTCCAGCTCCTGTCAAGCAGATGGGATGCTCGATCAAGTATCGAAACTTGTTTCTGCGAACAGGATGTTGCCAGACCCCATCGATGGTACGGATGCAACCCTGAAAAGCAAGCATCAGAAAAGTTCAGTTTACCCTAGAAAATTCTCCAAGGTCAGGCAGTAAGCAAGTACAACATATTATTCAAGGCATTCTGTACAAAACCGATAGTCTGATTCCATGCTACATACAAACACACATAATGAAACAGTGGCAGTTTCTTCTTTTAAGGAAAATAAGTTTCAGAGAGGGTGATTTAGAGTGGAGAAGCACCAGGCATCTGCTATTCTTTGCCCACCAGACGATTCCTAAAGTCACTTATATTTAGGAAAAGAAGCAACTGTCAGAATTCCATTATATGGATTTATGGATGTGCATTGCTTGTAATGTGTAGTTGGGTTCTCAGAGGAACAGGTCATGGCTTAAGAGGTTCGTGTTTTAACTGTAAAAAAAGCCTGTAAATAAGAATTTATTTTATTATTCTTTCATGATTAACAGGGATGGTATAAATGTGCTAAAGAAATAAGGGAACAAATAAATAATAAAAAAAATAAAAAAATGTATTTTAAAACAAGGATGCAAACTGCAGGCCACGGTTTCACATATACTAGGGTGACCAGATAAAATCCAGGTCAGGGCTCATGTAACTTTAACAGTTGTAGAGAATAGGGAATTTCAGCCAGTGTCATTTGTATGCAATTAGTTCCTGGTGATATCCCCTCTTCATCACAACAGTTAAAGTTGCAGGCACTATACTAGAGTGAGCATATACAAAAGAAGGCAGGGCCCCTGCAACTTTAACTGTTGTGATGAAGAGTGAATTTCACCAGGAACGAATTGCATACAAATGACCCTGGCTGAAATTCCCTTTTCTCTACAACTGTTAAAGTTACATAAGCCCTGACCTGGATTTTATCTGGTCACCCTAGAAGAGAGTCTACATCACAAGGTAGCAATCCTTCTTTCAAACCGCCACTAGCACTTGCAGGAAAACTAGTCCTTCTCCAGCCAGTCTCCAACTTAGTGCTAACAAAACAGAGTCCCAGCATGAACCCTTTGCCTCAAGGAGATTCCAGCTCAAATTAATTGATTCCACACATAATGTGAAATCCAGGAGAAACAATGTATCATTATTGTTCTTTTTTTCTGTCTCTTCTAGCTGTCCGAATCTTAGTTTGAGTCAGTTTTTCAAATTGATCTATATGTAATATAATCTTTTATTTCATTTTCATCCCCTGACAATTCCAAACTTACATCATACTTTATCATCACAAAAATCTTATTTGTCATAACCCCCCTCTCCGCCCTCCCCCAGCTTGGTTTCCTTCTGTTAGTAACATGCGTTCCATAAATCTTCATAAGCTTCAGGTATAATCTTTTTGTTCCCTTCTTTCTTCATATATTCTATGTACGCTTTCCAATCCGCCTTAAAAAAGTCCCTTTTTCCTTTCATAAGTTTTTAGTTTCTGTGACAACTTTTCATTTATTGCGATCTTCCATACATTTTTTCCCCACATCATTATTGTCAACCTTTTTGCTGTTTTCCATTTAGCAGCAATCAACTGTCTGGCTGCTGCTAGCATAAACCCGATTAATGCTTTTTCTCTTAACTCTTTGTTTCTATCATGAAACATATTTAAAAGAGCCAACTGTGGCGATCTATGTATCTTTTGTTCCGTAATTTCTTCCATTTTTTTGAAAACTCTGATCCACAATTTTTTTACCCTCCCACATTCCCACTACATATGTATCTGAGTTCCTTTAACCTTGCAACCTCTCCAGCACTTTGATGTTAAGTCTTTATTTATTTTTGCAAGCTTCGCTGGAATTGATCTATGATGATGCACAAAAACTCAAGTCTTGGAATGAAATTACCATATGAATATTTGAAGCTGCATAGACCTGTCTATGGCAGCCTTCCCCAAGCTGGCACCCTCCAGATGTTTCGAACTACAACTCCCACTACGACTCCAGCCAGCCATTGTTAGGAAGGCTGATCGCAGCAGTTCCCCAGGATCTTAGACAGAATCGTTCTGCACTGTGCTACTGCTCCTTACGTTCTTTATCTGAAAATGCTGGGGACTGAATCAGGATCTTCTGCAAGCACTACCTGATGGTCTCACACTTCTCTGACTTGAGACCTTGCACATCATGTGCTTGGCACCTCCCCATTACATCCCGTATCCCTTACCCCCTGCACAAGAACAGGTCCCAATTATTTATTGCATGTACATACCACTTTTTCCACCAAGGAACGCAAGGCAGACTTCCTAAGCGGCCCCTCATCCAGGCACTGATGAGATTCAGACCTATTTAGCTTCAGCAGTGTTGCTGCAACATGTGCCTCTGACATTTTTATTTTCAGTATTTTCATAACTATTTACTCTGTACTCTCTGACGGGGTTTCTTGCCTCCTCCATCTTTTAATGAACTTCAGGTCCTAATGGGTTTCTCACGCGTCCATTCTTCAGAAAACACTGCTTCTTGCAAAGTGTTACCCTAGACTGAGGTCTAGGTGCAACTGGCACAATTCAATTACCAGCAGGCATCCAACTAGTGGATTTTGTGACTGATCTTATATTGAAAAAGCAAATATTAATCTGGCAGAAATGAATTTACACACCTGAAAGTCTTTTATACTTTGTTTCTTTGGGGGTCTTAAAAAAGCGGGGCATTGGACAGGTTTGGCAGCAGAGGTCAGAGCAACAAATATTTCTTCCGGGATGAAATCGCGCTGTAAGGATTTGGGAAGGGGCTTTGAATGGTCTATGGCACCTGACTTGCCTCTTAGCTCAGAGAGTTCTAGAAAAGAGTAAGAAACACTGACAGTAAGTGTTAATATTTTAATAACGACAGATATATATTGTTCAGAACTAAAGCATACTGACAATTTCACACACTCTCTCTCTCTCACACACACACCCTTCAGGTTGGTGCTCTAAATACAATGCTGTATTCACTCCACTATAATGGCCTTCTAAAAATGTGCAATCACTTATTTATTAGTATCTTTGTTAAAAGAAAACATCAGCACCAACAACAACAGAGAATTGTATCCACCTGCACAACCCACAGTTGTTACTTTATATACACATGGTATGCAGAATTTAAAGAGGCGCTTGGAACATGCAGAAATCCCCATGAGAGCTATATCCTCTAATACGTGTCATGTCTATATTTGGCACAGACTGCAATAGAGATAAACTGAGAAGAGTCCTGGTTAATTAGAGAGGGGTGAGTGGGACAGAAGAGAGAGCAAGAGCGGAAGAAGAGAAGTGGGGTTCTCATTTTCTATTTGAGCACCACCTGCTCTCCCCATTGTCCCGCTCCCCTTGTTACCCCGTCTTCTCTATGTATGGCTGTTATAACCTCCATCAAACCTTTGTGAAAGGGTTTCCCCCTTCCCACTAGGAATTGTATCCAATTGTAATTGTCCGTGTAGAGTGGAATGCGGTTACCTGAGTGTCAAGGATGCTTATTGGACAGTGCAACTTGCCCTTCCCCACGTCCACAACATTTGTCAAATTATAAAGAAAGGTTTAATTCTGAATGGGTTTTCACTATTTAAAAGCTGAGCATCCTGCCACTAGGGCAGAAGCGCTTTTGTCATTCTGTTCAAATTGCTAAACATGAGGGAAGTTGCTCTGTCCTGGCCCACCACAGAATGCCTCGAATTCTCCCCACACACAACTTAAAGGTTTTTCCATGGCTGCTTAATTCTTCCTTTTCAACATGAACAATAGATGGAATCAAGACCTAACTAGGGCTATCGACACGATCGCCCCCAAACGTCCTCTCCGGCCCGCTTCTAATAGGGCGCCCTGGTATACAGAAGACCTCAGGGAGTTGAAGCGGAAAGGACGACTGGAGCGCCGATGGCGGAAAACTCGACTTATATCCGACAAGACACGACATAGAGAACATCTTTGTTTCTATGGAGTGGCAATACGTGCAGTGAAGAAAGCTTTCTTCTCTGCACGCATTGCGTCTGCGAATTCACATCCAGCAGAACTGTTCAGGGTGGTGAGGGGTCTAACTCAGGCTCCTTCTCCCCTGAATCCGATTTTAGAGCCTTCGGCAGTTCGCTGCGATGCCTTTAACAATCATTTCTCAGATAAAATCTCTCGGATAAGAGCCGACTTAGATGCCATTGTTATAGCAGAGGTTGACAGTGGAGTGTCCAGTGACTCCGTGAGTAGGATTACACTTGATCAGTTTCAGTTGGTGAGTACCGAGGAAGTGGACAAGGTACTTGGATGTGTGAGGAAGACGACTTGCCTTCTCGATCCCTGTCCTTCCTGGCTGGTTGTCCAGGGAGGAGATGCAGTTAGATCACATCTACAGCATATCATTAATGCATCTCTCAGGGAGGGGAGCTTTCCATCATGTTTAAAAGAGGCGGTGGTAAGGCCGCTTCTAAAAAAGCCCTCCCTGGATCCCCTGGACCTTAATAACTACAGGCCTGTATCAAATCTTCCATTTTGGGGCAAGGTGATCGAGAGGGCAGTTGCTTTTCAACTCCAGGTAGTCTTGGATGACACCGATTTTCTAGACCCATTTCAAACCGGCTTCAGGGCGGGATACGGAGTTGAGACCGCTCTGGTCGCCTTAGTGGATGATCGACCATGGTATCCTTCTGGAGCGCCTGGGGGAATTGGGGATCGGGGGCACTGTGCTTCAGTGGTTCCGGTCCTATCTCTCGGGCAGGTTCCAGATGGTGATGCTTGGGGATAGCTGCTCTTCAAAAAAGGAGCTGCTATGTGGTGTACCACAAGGTGCCATCCTTTCCCCAATGCTGTTTAACATTTACATGAAACCGCTGGGAGAGATCATCCGGAGGCATGGGGCGGGGTGCTATCAATACGCTGATGACAACCAAATATATTTCTCTATGCCTTCGACAACATCGTCAGCTAAGGATAGTGTGTCTCCTCTAAATGAATGCTTGGAGGCGGTAATGGGCTGGATGAGGAAAAACAAACTGAAGCTGAATCCAGACAAGACGGAGGTGCTTGCTGTCAAAGGCCCCAACCTGGGTCTGGAGGTGTGTCAACCAATTCTGGATGGGGTTACACCCCCCCTGAAAGATTGTGTTCGCAGCTTGGGGGTACTCCTGGATCCGTCACTCCAGATGACAGCCCAGATTGATGCGACGGCCAGGAGTGCCTACTATCAGCTTCGGCTGATACGCCAGCTGCGCCCCTTCCTAGAGTTGGAAGACCTAAAGACGGTAGTGCATACGCTGGTAACTTCGAGGCTCGACTTCTGCAATGCGCTGTACATAGGGCTACCTTTGTGCCTAGTCCGGAAACTTCAACTTGTTCAAAATATGGCAGCCAGGTTGGTCACCGGTACACCTAGGGGTGATCACATCACACCAGTTTTAAAATCGTTTCACTGGCTGCCAATCAGTTTCTGAGCGAAGTATAAAGTGTTGGTTATTACCTTTAAAGCCCTACATGGTTTGGGTCCAGGGTACCTGCAGGATCGCCTTCTCCCGTACCATCCGCCCCGCACACTTAGGTCCTCTGGGAAGAACTTACTCAAGCCAGCCAGAACTAGGCTGGCAAGTGTTACCCAGAGGACCTTTTCTTCCATCGCTCCCAGACTATGGAATGGTCTGTCGGAGGAGGTTAGACAAATTGACAGTCTTCATGAATTTAAGAGAGTCATGAAGGCTGTCCTCTTCCGACAGGCCTATCCAGATGAATTTTAAGATGTTTTTAATGTTGTATTGTTCTCTTGCTTTTTAAAAATTTTAACTGTTGTTATTTTTATGTTTATATTGTTGTTGTTCCCCGCCTCGATCCGGAGGGAGAAGCGGGTTACAAATAATAATAATAATAATAATAATAATAATAATAATAATAAATCTCCCTGCTTCGATTTTTAAGGAACAAATTCAAGTGCAACTTTTCTCTACAGCAGGGTTACCACCGCCCCTCCTGTCCCATTACATGAGACAAGATTTTATGCTAGTGGTGACAGGGTTAACACAAGTTCAGCACTGCAGACAAAACTAAGGGGACTCCGTTTATCTGAAAAGGCCCAGCAAGACATTTTCTCCTCCAATATTTTAATTAAGGTGACCAAATGAACAGGAGGACAGGGGGGCTCCTGTATCTTTAACAGTTGTATTCAAAGGGGAATTTCAGCAGGTGTTATTGGTATGCATGCAGCACCTGGTGAAATTCCCTCTTCATCGCAATAGTTAAAGCTGCAGGAGATCTGTCCTCTTTTGTATCTAGTGAGCAGATACAAAAGAGGGCAGGGCTCCTGCAGCTTTAACTGTTGCGATGAAGAGGGAATTTCACCAGGTGCTGCATGCATACCAATGATACCTGCTGAAATTCTCTTTCCTATACATCTGTTAAAAATACGGGAGCCCTGTCCTCCTTTCCATATGGTCACCCTAAAAAAATTAATTATTGGGAAGGTGCTTCTTTAAACAATAAGCAACCATATATGAAGTGCCTTCTAGAAGAGGGTCCTGAAAGATGCCTCAGTATGAGAGAGAAAAGGTGAAAGAATTACGCAGTAGGGCAATTCTGAACAATAGACAGTAGGATTCAGACCTAACCACTGGATTTGGGCAGCTCTTAACCTAAGCAATTTGTGCCATGATTTCTTGGCTCTCTGATACTTTCTTGAGGGTTATTTTCTTCCTGTGTATTCTGGTGGCAACACCTACATATCTCCTTGTGCCACAAATGTGTTTGAATTAAACCAAAGCACAAACTGTCCCACAAACGTTGAGCAGTACCATCAGGGATCCTAACACTGCAGACAGGGCAATTACCCAAACCCAACAGCCTCAATTTCTGGCTGGCTGCAACTTTACAACGACAAACAACCCTACGTAAGATGTACCTTTATTGTCCTTGCTGGCAGGTACCATAGATGTATCTTTTGCTTTTTTGATCTCTTGTTTTGAAGTAGATGGCAGCACTGGAACCAGTTCCTTGTTAGCAGACATGCTGAAATGTTGACCTTGGGTAGTCTGCTCATAGACTCACATACATTTTCAGCAGCAACCTGCCCAGAAGGAATATATAGCTCACATGGAGAGACTGTCGGTGCTTCCAGACGATGCTATTACCATGCCATTGCCGTGCCTCATTTCTGGAGTTTTACAGGGGATCCAGAAGACACCATCATCTGTGTTTTCCCACCTCCACTTTCATCTTAGGAGGAAAAGATGAAATAATTGCACAATGTCTTTTGATGGCAGTGCATAGCACGAGGAGCCACCCGTCTGGAAGCACCCTGTACAATTGCAATCAATAACATGATCCAATTTCAGGCTCCATATTTAGGAAAGTATGCAAGCATAAAGGAAAGAAGACAGAGTTGTTGCTTTTTTACAATAATGTTTGTGGTGCAAACTTGTCAGGAGCAAATCCTGCCAGACTATTCTGATCTCTTTTTTTTTGATCGGGTAACCTCCCTTGTGGACTGTGGGAATGCGGAGGACATAATGCCCCACGACATTCTGATTAGCAAAGTAGCTACAAATGGGCTAGATGGAACAACTATTAGGTGGATCCACAGTTGGCTACAGAATCGGACTCAAAGAGTGCTTATCAATGGTACCTTCTCAACTAGGGGGAGGTAATGACCAGGGTACCACAGGGATCAGTCCTGGGCCCAGTGCTCTTTAACATTTTTGTGGCTGAAAACAATAAAATAAAATTGAATAGGGATAAATGTGAAGTTCTTTGCCTAGAGCCTATCTACACTACTGCTTTAAAATTTATTATAACAGTTTTAAACCGGTTAATAACCGTTATTAACCGGTTTAAAACTGCTATAATAAATTTTAAAGCAGTAGTGTAGATAGGCTCCTAGGAAAAAGAAACCAATGTAAAGTTACAAGATGGGGATACTTGGCTCAGCAATACTACAAGCGATAAGGATCTTGGAATTGTTGTAGGTCACAGTGTGATGTGGCTGCAAAAAAAGCAAATGCTATTTTGGGCTGCATTAATAGAAGTATAGCTTCCTAATTGTGCGAGTTACTGGTTCTCCTCTATTCAGCACTAGTTAGGACTCATCTTGAGTACTGAGTCCAGTTCTGGGCACCACATTTCAAGAATGTTGCAGACAAGCTGGAGGGAGTTCAGAAGAGGGCAACAAGGATGATCAGGGGTCTGGAAACAAAGCCATTTGAGGAGAGACTAAAGAACTGGGCATGTTTAGCCTTGAGGATGTTGACAAGGTGCATGGACAGGTTCGTGCAACCATCTCTGTATTGGATCCTTGCCACTCTTGACTAATAAAAGCTAGGAGGGATGGAACAGCTGGCTGGGCCAGGGAAGTGATTAATGCCTCTCTGCGAGAGGGAGTGGTTCCAGGCTGTCTGAAAGAGGCGGTAGTGAGACCACTCCTGAAGAAAACTTCCCTGAACCCAGAAAATCTTAATAACTATAGGCCGGTGGCAAATGTTCCACTCCTGGGCAAGATCCCTGAGCGAGTGGTTGCGTGCCAGCTCCAGACACTGTTGGATGAGATGGATTATCTGGATCCATTTTGGTCGGGTTTCAGGCCTGGCTTTGGTACGGAAACAGCCTTGGTCGCCCTGCATGATGACCTATGTTGGGAGAAAGACAGAGGGAGTGTGACTCTGTTGATTCTCCTTGATCTCTCAGCGGCTTTTGATACCATTGACCATGGTATCCTTCTGGGACGACTGGCTGAGTTAGGAGTGGGAGGCACTGCATTGCAGTGGTTCCGCTCCTACTTGACGGATTGGCTCCAGAACGTGATGCTTGGAGAACACTGCTCGGCCCCGTTGTCTCTCCAGTATGGGGTTCTGCAGGGGTCAGTCTTGTCCCCCATGCTATTCAACATCTACATGAAACCATTGGGTGCGGTCATCCAGTGTTTTGGAGTGCGTTGTCATCAGTACACTGATGACACGCAGCTCTATTTCTCCTTCTCATCTTCACCAGGTGAGGCTGTGGATGCGCTGAACCGGTGCCTGGCTGCGACAATGGACTGGATGAGGGCTAATAAACAAAAACTCAATTCAGACAAGATTGAGATGCTGTTAGTGGGTGGTTCTGCTGACCAGATGGAGGGTATTCCACCTCTTCTGGATTAGGTTGCACTCCCTCTGAAGGAGCAGGTTCATAGCTTAGGGGTTCTCCTAGAACTAACTCTGTCTCTTGAGGCTCAGGTGGCCTCGGTGGCACAGCGTGCCTTCTACCAACTTTGGTTGGTGGCCCAGCAACGCCCCTATCTAGACAGGGATAACGTGGCTTCAGTTGTCCATGTTTTAGTAACCTCCAAGTTAGATTACTGCAACACACTCTACATGGGGCTGCCTTTGAAGATGGTTCAGAAGCTGCAGCTTGTGCAAAATGCAGTGGCCAGACTGATATCAGGGACCAGAAGGTCCAAGCACATAAGACTGACTCTGGCCCACTTGCATTGGCTGCCTGTATGTTTCCGAGCCTGATTCAAGGTGCTGGTTTTAACCTAGAATGCCTTACACGGCTCGGGACCACAATACCTGACGGAATGCCTCTCCTGACAGGAACCTACTGGTACACTACGCTCAACATCCAAGGTCCTCCTCCGGGTGCCTACTCCAAGGGAAGCTTGGAGGAAGGCAACGAGGGAGAGGGCCTTTTCAGTGGTGCCCCTCCAATTATGGAATGATCTCCCCGACGAGGCCCACCTGGCGCCAACATGAGATGGCATATGAACAGGCAGACTTGTAAATGTGTAGGCTAATAGTTTTTGTGGGCTTGTTTGCAAGATTGTACGATGCATTAGCTAAGCCTTCTGCACTCCATCAGAGACTGTGTTCCTTCACTACCCCCCCCCCCCACAAGTTTCACCTGGTTATACAGAGCAACAGTAAGTCATCAAAACTATTGTCTCTATTTGAGACTGCCTTTCCTATAAGAAGATCATGAATTGCTTCTGCAGCTGCTGGTTACCATTATTGAGCACATGGGTAGTGGAGGCTGAAACACCGTCAAACACTGTTTGAAATTCATTGCCAGTAGTTTTGGAAAATCAGTGGGAGAAGGAAGCAAGAACTGAATAATAAAGAAGTGTTATTTAATTTGTTTTTCTTTTCAAATTTCAATTGGCTTTGATTAGTTAATACAAGAGGCAGCCCAATTCTTCTAGACTGTCAGTCACCTGTAAAGGGAAAGACATAGTCTTGAAGAAGTGGGCTGCTTATATTGGCTTCAAATCCTATAGGCATGTTAATTGTTTAGGATTTAACCACATAATTAGCTATTTCGATTGTTCTTGATTAAGATCTCTGTATAACTCCAAAGCTGCCATATCCTCAGCTCAACATAAGGTTCAAACTATCATTGCTTTCAATGCTGCTGAAGAAAAGGAGAGACTATCGCAGTGACGAAAAGCCTCTATTTACCCAATTGTTCTTTTTTTAAAAAAGAAAAAAATATTTGTGAATTACCAGGAATCTCTACTGTATCACACATTTCCCCCCACAACCCGTATATCTATCCCCCGTCTCCACAAGGAACATATCACCGAACCCTCCAGCACCAATGAGCAGTGACTCTCTAAACCACTCCTCTATGAGGACTAGAAACCTAATCCTAATATATATATATATATATATATATATATATAAAATGACTCGGTCCACAGCAACCAGTGTAGCACTACGGTTACAAAGGGAACCCTTCGGCGCAGAGCTCGTTGAACATCCAACCTGCATTTTAGGGGAAGAAGACATGGGGTTACTTTGTTTACCTATCCCTTCGCGCTTCTTTAGCGGCAGCTGTTGCTATGGGAACACGGCACGCCTTTTGTAGGTGTCCTGCGCTGCGCCTAACTGCAGGGACCCGCTCAGGCCAAAGCGTCCTCCGCTGGGCTCGAAACGCCCCTTCCCCGCCTCCTGCTCTCTCCTCGCCGGGAGCCCGCTTCTATTCAACCCCCAAACGCGGGGAACGCGCTAGGAGTGACCTTTCTACAAGGCACTCATTTAACCGCCTTGACAACGGGGCTTCGGGCCCTTCCGTCCTGATTCCCTAGGAAACAGCGAACGGGAGCGCTCGCTGGCCGATGGGCTTATGGGAGTCGTAGTCCAAAAACGCCTGGAGGACTCCGGCTGGCTGCAGAGTCGTTCATCTCATTGTTTGGATGGGCAGATCCCAGCCTCAGATTAGGAGCAGGCATTTTAAAGTGTACATGTGGCGCAAAAGCGACCCATAAAGTCAGAGGAAATGCTAAAGATACCAACAAGGCTGTTATTGGACACCAGCGTGTGCCCTGCCTCCCCCTCCAAACAAAAATTAGGCTGAAGGGGGCGATTTACGTAGTGCTGACACCTGGGGAGTGTTTTCCAAGGGGGCTTCGTAGGTGGAGAAGATCTATTGAGCCTCAACCCTACATCTGAGCTGCAGTGTTAACAATGCAGGCCTATCACATAGCGTCAGCACACGCGGGGCTTAATGCACACACCCCGCGACTTTGATCCACTTTTTCAGCGCGAGAACAGCAGGACGGGGGACTACGTCATGCGAGTCCAGCGCTGAAAAAGTGGATCAAAGTCGCGGCGGGTGTGCATCAAACCCTGTGTTTGATGACACCCACAAACTCCTCTAATCTTCAATATGGGGGGCATGGCTTATTGTGAGAGAAAATCTCAATGAACTACTGATATTTGATTCTTCCTCTGCGATGTTGACCTATGCTGTTGTACTTGTTTAAATAATAAAGACTGAATAGATGGTGTGGTTTTGAGACCTACAGAGGCTAGGCAATAGTCAGGTCTAGAGATCTGGGTTGTTGTTGTTTTCTGTTGAGGGAGGGTACCCCTGAGAGGAGTAGTTTTATTCCACCGATTAAGAGTCGTTCCCCTGTTAAATTTCATTTCTCCAGGTAAGTTCCATTTCTTCAAGATTGAAACAGCACTTTAGGTTTCTGGGGGTAGAGGAATAAAAGAAGAGCCAGCCCAAAGAGAAAGACCAGACCATAAGGAAGGCGCAAAGAAGTCTAGCTGCAGTTTAGGGTAAAAAAGAACATGTGGTTTTGAAACGTTGATTTTATTTTAATGCCTTTTGTATCACAGTTCTATTGACTACATACCTTTTACTGTATTTTGCTCGTTTTAATATTAGTAAACTGATGTGTTGAACCTCAAATGTCTGGTGTGCCAATCACCCCACATCTACAGCCCAAACCCTAGGTTACTGGGAAGGGGATGGTAAAAGAAGGAAGGTGGGATTCTTAAGGTGGCAGAGATCCAATCACTCAGGGGTCATAGAAGGAACCTTGACAGATGATCATCTTGGTTCCTGAAGTCTTTATTAGAGAATTGTGATTATAAATCTTAGGCCTCAACCAATAAGGCGGAGATTATGATACACTGCAAATCTGTAGTGGCATCATCTTGTGTACCCCGATACATACAAATGGTGATGAAAATAATGGACACTCGCATATACAGGCCCAGGGAGGGTAGCTGTTTTGCAAGGTGAGATTATAAAAAAAAAATTGGAAGGAGATACACAATTCATGGATCAATCAACTGAAGTAAATAAGTTTCAACCACAGATTCAGACTTGTCAATGCCTTGCTATTGAATCAAAGTTCTGTACACACGACTAAAGATGTACATTGAGTCCTTGCAAATGGGGGCTTAATTTGCATGCATTATTACTCAAACTGGCACCCACAGTGTTTCAACACATATGGAACCATTGCTGCAGGCCTGCTCCCCAACACCAGAAACAAGACATTTCCCACAGGCTTTCAATCTTTCTCTGCAAAAGATTATAATATACCCAAAACTTTGCAAGAGTCTTTATATAGACAAGTACCAAAACCACAGCCTAACGAGGACTGAACATGCTCAATGGGCACAGAATGCTTGACTGACTGTTGGAGGGGAAAACATGGAAAACCAAGGGGGAATGAAATATCCTGGAAGAAGGCATAGCTGGCTGGATAAGAGGCACAATGAACAGAAGTACCTCCACACTGTAACATTTAGTTGCAAGTCTCACTTGCGAGCAGATCAGTAAAGGTTAGCACATATACCAAAAGTGGCATAGACTCTACCCTGGGCAGTAGAGTGTTTGGAGAACAGAACACTTCCAGCCAATTTGCAAAAATCAAATGCAGGAATGAAGACAGGTCAACACGTTTCATAGATAGCAAAATATATTTCAATTTCTGTACTACAGTATAGATCATATAAATCTTTGCACATGACAGAATAAGTCACAACAGACAATTCAATACATTTTAAAATCAGTTAACAATTACATTACCCGAAATCAACTTTTCCACAATCTCCATCTTGTAGTATATTACAGAAGCTGCAAGACACCTGAAGGTTGGTGATCCCATTCCGATGTCAAGTGCAGCTTAATTTCCTCTTTTCATTGGCATCTCTGCACACCTTTCTGATGCTCTCTCGGAGCAACAGGGAAGTTATAACCTGGTTTGTGGAAAAATCCAGCAGCCTTATCAACCACTACTCAAGCTAATGGAATGCCCTGCAGCCGATGGAACAGCTATACAGATCTCTAGCACAAAAGGTATATTTTTATTCAGATATATTACACTGATGCCCTGCCCCTTGATAGCTTACATTCAGAAATTCAAACCCAAGACATGGTGATTAAAATTAGTATGTTAATGTTCCCTTGCTTTTCTCCCCTTAAAAGAAGTACAAGTATCTCCCAAAGAAAACAGGATTTATTTGATAAATTATTAAATTTAATTCTGAAGGCAGAGGTCCAAATGGCTTTCTTTAAACTAGCAGCAGAAAAGGACAGGATGTATGAAAAAATTTTGGATGGATCAGAGACAGTCTTATAAAGACAAATACTGGTACCTTCATAACTGACTAGCACAAGCACATAGCAGACTTTTCAATTCTACAAAGCTGCACATATGCAGTTTGTAGTCTTCCAGGAAGAGAATCCTGTTATTCCCATCACAATGACTAGAAGTTAATAGTTAAAGTTCACACCTCTATACAGAAACGGCAACTACGGGTGAGCAGTCTTTAGAATCATGATCAGTGTATCTTTGTTAAACAATGTTTGCGTTATTGGCTCATTTGGAGATTACACAGGGGGTTGGCCAAAGTTCAGAGAGTCAAAGTTCTCTCCTTATCCTTCTTCAAAGCTGGACATTGTATCAGCAAATTTCTACATTAAGAACCAGGTTAGATATTATACTTGATTTGGAGGATATTCCAGCAACTGTTCATGATATCCAACTGAAGTAGTATTTTTTCCATCATCCAGAAAAATTAACCAAGAGCATCCTCACTAGCCAAATAAACCTGGGAGCACATGGCTTAGTCAAATGGCTGCAGTTTCAGACTTGCTCAGACTATGCGCATTACTATCCAATTAATGTGGTTTGCCCACCCCTTACATATTGCACAATATTAAGAGGAAAATAATCAACAGTTCACCAAACAATTCAGACACATCAGCTCTTTAAATATCCTGTCTGGCGGATGCTTAATGCAGAAATGCGCAGTACTTTGGCAAAGAGCTTTATAGCCACACACGGCAGTCCTGTAACGAAACAAAGCTCCAAGCCAATGGCCACTAACTTCAAAGAGAAAGACACAAATACAAAGTACAGCCATAATCTGTGTAGCATCAGGAACACTATCTGGAGCAAAGTCTGGACCTGTTAGTTGAGTATTAACAGTCTGTATGCCAGGAGGGGGGAAAGGTACCATCTAAACATTATAGTAGCAAGACAGGAAGTGTTTTTCCCATGGACTCATCCCATAACACTAGAGTAATGTTTTTTTTAAATAACAACAACCACAACCACACCTGATCCCGTAGGCTTTTCCTGGGGCATGATTGGCACGGTACTGGGCTGTTACAAATTACAGGAGCTCCATGAATTGAACCCATTGAAAAAGCATTTTTCCATGGTGCTCCTGAAACATTCCAAGGGCAGATTTCACATGGCAGATTTCACATTGCAGTCTCTTTGAGCCTGAATGTATTCGGGAATACAGAAGAGACACAAACAGGCTGAAAGAAACAGCCAACTTCAAGAGTGCAAGAATACTCAGAGCCCGACCCCATCAGCACGTAGTTTGATGGAAGGGCCCCTTTCAGGGGATGAAGGATGCTAGGCCTGTGCTTCCCACATCTTCCATTCTGCAAAGCGGACGATCAGCAACCTATACTACTTGCCACAGCCACCACTTGGAACTCCTTCCATACATCTCTATTGGCTGGGTGTTCCTCAGGCGGATATGGGTGGTAAATTTCGCACTGGTCTCCTGTTGCTGATCCCTAGCATAACATTATATATATATATATATATATATATATATATATATATATATTCTGATCCTACTTGGAAGCAGAAAAATTAGAACTGTATTCTTTAGAGAAACATAAACCATTTTATTTTACAATAAGAACTTCAGTTTGTTTGTTGTTAGCTATTTATTGATTTATCCATAGAATTATCACACAACATCAAAGAAGGTGTAACATTCTGCTTGTCAGTGATTTTTAAAAATATATATAAGGTTAATCTTTAGGAAAAGTTGGTTTCAGGCTGAAAATTCTTCCCATTAAAATGGGTTAGGAAGAAGAAAGGTTATTTTAATGGCCCAATTTGTAACACACTTTTAAATTTTAAAAAGAAAGCTTAAACTTCATTTCAGATTGGCATCTTCTAACAGAGTGGTTTGAAATTCAGCGGGGAGGCTTTGAAGATAGCTAAGTGGTTTTGGTATCCTTTCATTGTCCCTAAACGGCTTCTTTCTCAAACTCCCAGCTTGCTGTTCTGCACTTGGATCGTATCACTCTAACGATTAAAAGAAACACACACCACTTATTTCCTGCAGTATAAGCCTGAAATAGATTAAATTCAGTTGATGCAGTCAGGCAAATATGGGAGGAGAGTTATCAGCACCTAGACTTTACTAGAGCATCACATGGAGGACAAAGCAAAGGGGACAAGAATTCAAGTATATAGAGAGCATCCATACCTCCCACATGCTCTCCCTACTTCCACCCTTGTTTTTGCTCTGAAACAGGCCCCCGATGAGCTTTGGGATGGCTGGGAAGAAGGCTCCAGGCCCACCTTCCCCAACCTGGGGCCCGCCAGATGTCTGGACTTCAATTTCCATCAGCTCTAGCCAGCATGACCAATGGTCAGGAATGCTGGGAGCCATAAACCAAAATACCTGGAGGGCAAGGCTGCTCTGGACTAAAGGCTGTAGGCTGGCTACACAGCCAGGCTTCACTGAGCCTGGATAGCCGGGGAGCAGTCATCAGCAGGCTGAATCAGCTCTACAGGCACAGCTACCAACCATAATATCATGATACCATAAGTCAAAAAGGCATGGTCTCTTCTAATGGGGTTCAATACAAGTCACATTCACCGCTCCAAATCTCTGCAGTAACTGTGAATGAGGAATACCCACCCTAACACTGGATGGGCAACACAGGACAGCACTCCTTAGCTGTTTATAAAAATGTAATACTGAACATATACTAATAGAAGAGATGAGGGATGTCCAAACGGCAGTGCACGGGCTGGATCAGGCCCACACCTAGCTGACAGCCCTACTGAGTCATCGTCAAGGTAGAACAGATCATGTTGCCTCCAACTGCCACCAACAGGAGTTTCACCCCCGTTGCAAATAGCAGTGATCCAGATTGGGACCACAGCAGTGACAATGTGTAAAGGCTCTTTCTCCCACATCACAGGCCTGATCTGGAATAGGGGCTCCCTGATTACCATATACCTTATAAACATCATGCAATTAGTAGTTGTGCAATCTTCAGCGACAGGCAGCACCCACTTTTATGCCTGAAAATGGTCCCATGAATGTACAAACAAGCGGCCAGATCCCAGGCCACTGTTTGAATTTTTGGTGTATCCCTCAAGATTGCAGGCCATCTGTGGTACAGAGAATGAAAGCTACTCACAATGCAGCAGGCCCGGCATAGTCCTTAATATAATGCTGCCTGTTTTACTGGATCAGATGCCAAAAGACAAGTGGACATTGTAGGGAAAGGCCAGGCCTTGTTACCGATATTTTAAGAGACTAAATGTACAGATGGAAGTCCTAAAAGGTACATTCAGCCATTGAAGTTAGGTTGTTTTTATTCAAAATGAGAAAGAATAAAGCTTGAAAACATCAAAGCAAAAACATTAGGCATACCGTTCACAATTCACTCTTCATAAAGGCAGTAATGTTATCCTTTAAAGCAGTATTCAGCGTCAGACGTTGACCGATTGTATTTAACCTAGGCCAATTTAAAATTTCTACAAATGTCTGCTGTGGCCTCATAAATATTATGGACGGATCAATCAAAATCGTATGCATACATTATGGCTACTTCCTTGGAAAGGGATGTAAAGCCTGTGGCTACTGCTCCATCTAGGCATCCATAAATTCAAACAGCAGGTGATGGTGGCCCTCCAGCAAGAAGGGCACCTAGGAACACCTCTCTCCTCAGCCAAGCCCTCACTTATGCTGTGGGTCAGGAAATATAAGAGACTCTAAACATATCGCCCACTATTCCTTATATTTTCCATCGTCCAGTGCAAATGAGAGAAAGCCCACAAGTCCTCTGCACGTGCTTGGGGGAAGATCAGGTAGCTGAACTCCTGGCTCCACTGTACCTCATGATGAAGCAAGAAGAAGCAAAAGGATACATACAAATACTGTGCAAATGTCCCATTATCAAAGGATCATTCTGAAGGCTAAACCCGGATCACATAATACTGCCCTTTCAGGAGAGTACGAGAGGAAAGTAGTAATACACAGAGCACTGTTTGCAATAGGCAAAACCTTCACTGGGATTTCCTGCACCAACCTTTCAGCAGGTTTCATGACCAGCATGGAAATGGCTCAGGTTGGTGCTGCTTACAGAAGGAGAGCCACCTGCTGAGCCTGCCGCAGTCCGCGCTGCCTTGCGGGACAGAACGCCATTGTTTGCCAAAACTACAGACAGATTTCTTTTTAAAAAGGTGTAAGTCATTTATATCACTGGTTCGAGTTATTTTTGTTTTGTTTTGAAGAAGGCCTTCTTCCCTTGACCCAAGGACAAATCCTGGAGGACTTCAAATCTTAACATTGCAGGTCCAGGAGCGCGGCTTCACATAGTCCAGGAAAGTGGGCTGCAAGACACAAGGGGGACAGCAGTGTTAGGCAGGAAACATGGGATGCTTTGACGTGTCTGATATTATCCACTAAGCCACCCTGGCTCACATGGCTGAATAAGCAATATTCTTCTCATCCGTGGTAAAAGCCAAGGTGTCTATGGAAGAGCCTAAGGCTGATCTCACAAGTCTCTCAAATGCTAGCCTCCCACTAGTAGCAGCCCACACAGGGAGCCAGAAGTAGAGCAAGAGACTTGCCTCTCCCAAGAAGAGATCAAAACTGCCCTCTCTTTGAGGCAGCCTCACCCAGAAGTGGGCAATACGTGGCCTATGTACCACATGCAGCCCCCACTGCCCCCCCATTTAAAAAAAACCCAAAATTACAAACAAAACAATGCCTGGAAGCAGCCATTGTGAAGCTTCCCTCCCCCCTTTTGGAAAGCTGTTGTTTTTAAAAAAAGAACAAGCGAATTTTGACCCTTTTGCTGCCCTGTACACCTCCTGAAGTTGGCCACCCCTGCTCTAACCCTTAGCTTGGTGGCTCCTCCATGCCAAGCAGGAGTGCTGATAACTTATATGCAGGTGAGGCAGTAACTCTACTGAGCTCTAGCTGATCTAAGGCTTCAACAGGCCTCTGCAGGGAACCAGCCCCAAGGGATTATGGAGTCGTATCTTCTCTCATGCACATCTGTGTGCAAGAGCTGTTTTGGCCCTATTTATCAAAAGGCAGGTTGTAGTGAACTCTTTTCTGAACCCAAGGGGACCTGAAGCTGGGAGATGAGTCTTGGAACACAGACAATAGAACGAGGAAACTACCACATTCCTTTCAGGCCTTTCACTCTCTTCCATCCTCAACAGGTGCCCCCCTCCCTTCTGCAAGAGCCTACGACTTTTATCTATCCTGGAGGGGAGGTATCAGCTTAGACTTTTATAGTATTCATGTACGAAGACATGATTACATACCCTCGGCACACACACACACATAGGAGAAAGCATGAACCTTTGAGTCAGAATATGGAGTACATCTTCTCCAAGTTTGAGAGTGCGGGGTAAAGGGTTTGAGTACAGGTGACAGAATTTTGCTTCTTTGCTACTTTTTCTCCTGGAATAATCAGGCCACCGGCCCAAACATAAAAAGTGCCAAAGGCCTGATGCTAGGGCAATCTGAACACATGTACAAAACTCAGAGGAGTCCAGTTCCTAGTAAGCCTCAACTACCAATATCTTGAATGTTTATTCTCTGTCCCTTCTGGTTCTCCTGACATTGCTGTGTTTTTGCTGATCAACTGCTCACTGATCTCCTTAGAAGAACCTCACCGGTGGCAGTTCTGTACTAGCGACTCAGAGAATGAAAGTTTCATTACATTTAAAATGATACATTCTCTGTATTCAAATACTGCCAAATTTGAAATTTCTGAATAGCAGAATTGGTTTAGGAAAGGCACTATTTTGTGTTGGATCTCAACTTTCCCCAAGTTTCACCCTGACACTGACTTTTCAAGTGCTGTCATATAAATGCTCTGGCTCAGTCTTCTTCCAAATGTAGGTCTAGCCCCCCTCCCCCCTGGCAAAAGTGAAGTACAAGCTGAAGAGGCAGGATTGCAGTTTGAGATTGATAAACAAATGGTCATGGAACACCTAATTTCTTTGAATGAGTTCAAATCTCCAGGGCCCAATGAACTGCATCCTAGAGTAATAAAGGAGCTGGCAGAAGAACTCTCAGAACCACTGTTATCTCTACAAAATCATGGAAGACGGTTGAAGTGCTGGATGGCTGGAGGAGGGCTAATGTTGTCCCTACCTTCAACAAGGGCAAAAAGGAGTTAATTTTGCAAGTTTGAAAAAACAGGTAGGGGAAAAGTTAGAGGTATATAGAAAATTAAAACATTCTTAGTTTGGTAGAATAGCGGTTTTTAAAATGAAGATATTACCTAAGATTAATTTTTTGTTTAGAATGCTGCCGATTAAAATATCGGATGTAGAGTTAAAGAGTTGGCAAAATATGATTAATGCTTATTGCAATGGAGATAAGAGAGCTAGGATTAATAAAGGGTTATGGTATAAGACACAAAAGAAAGGTGGTTTGGGACTTCCAAATATAAAGAGTTATTATATTGCTAATCAGTTAAGATATGTTATAAATAGTATATTAGGGGAGGAAGACTTAGAATGGTTAGAAACGCAAACAGGGAAACTAGATTTTAAATTGCAAAATATTTTTTTTATTAAAATTCAAAAGAAAGATTTGAGGGGACTGGACAACCTGTTGCTGAAAAATATTCTAGAGATCTGGGAGAAAGTTAAAGGACAGTTAATACCAGGAGACTCTCCACTCGCCCCAGTGGTAGTAGTGGGAAACTTCCCAAGGAATTTAAAAGTAGAGTTGGAAGGGAGTCTGAAGGATCAGGAAATTATTAAGTTAAGGAATTGGATGGAAAGAATGATAGATAAGGTGCAAATTAGAGAGTTGTTAAAAGGACAAAAGATAGCTTGGTTCAAATGCTTACAATTGGAAAAATGGACACAGGAATGGAAAAAGATAAATAAGAAATGTAGAAATAATACAAGATTTGAAGATTTAATTGAATCAAGAGGAAAGAAGGAAGTAATTAAAACTAGAAAAGGTTTGACTAGCGAAATATATAGAATTCTGATAGAGGATGATGAATATCGAGACTCTCTTAAAAGGATTTGGGAAGATGATTTAAAGGAACAAATTAATGAACATGACTGGAGGAGGATATGGGATGCAAGAATGTTAAAGTTTTTGTAGATTAGAATTAAGGAGAATTATTATAAGACAGTATGGAGATGGTATTTAACGCCGGTAAGATTTCATCAGATAGATAAAAAAGTGTCCAAGAATTGTTGGAGGGGGTGTCAAGAGGTTGGAACTTATTTTCATATGTGGTGGAGCTGTGAACACGTACAAAAAATTTGGGAAAGGGTGTTCAAAGAAATAAGTGAAATAATTGGAAGTAAACTGGAATTAAGCCCAAAGCTGGCTCTACTAGCAATATGGGATAAAGGAAATGAGAATATAAACAAGAGAGAATTAATAAACAACCTCCTGGCTCCCGTCAGAATAATGATTGCTAAAAACTGGAAAGGGCAAGGGATATCTACTATAGAAGAATGGTATAAAGAAATATGGGATATGGCACTTAACGATAAGCTAACGTGTAAAATGAAAATAAAGAGGGGAATGTCCAGTAAGAATGATTTTGGAGATATATGGAGCCCATTTTTGGAATATGTATTAAGAACAGGGAAGGGGCAAATACCTTCAAAAGAGTCTTTACAATTTTGGAAAGAAGAATAATGTATAATTGAAGGTCTCCTGGGGGGAGGGGAGCACGGGGGGTATGTGGTTATGTATTGTATTTTATGTTGTTTTATGTTGTATTATGTTGAAAAATAAAATATTTTTAAAAAAAGGGCAAAAAGGAGTAACCTGGGAACTACAGACCAGTTAGTCTGACATCCACCCCTGGGAAAATTTTTGGAGCACATAATAAAGAAGTCAATCTGTAAGCACCTTGAAAACTGTGCAATGATTACTAGAAGCTATCATGGATTTGTCAAGAACAAATCCTGTCAGACTAATCTGATCTCATTCTTTAATCAGATAACCTCCCTTGTGGACTGTGGGAATACCGAAGACATAATACACCTTGACTTCAGCAAAGCTTTTGACAAAGTGCCACACAAAATTTTGATCAGCAAACTAGCTAAAAGTGGGCTAGATGGAACAACTGTTAGGGGGATCCACAGTTGGCTACAGAATCAGATTCAAAGAGTGCTCATCAATGGTACTTTCTCAAACTGGGGGCTGGTAATGAGCGGAGTACCGCAGGACTCATTCCTGGGACCAGAGCTCTTTAACGTTTTTATTAATGACTTGGATGAGGAGGTGCAGAGAATGCTTATCAAATTTGCAATGACACAAAATTGGGTGTGATTGAAGTTGCAAAAAGAGCAAATGCTATCTTGGGCTGCATTAATAGAAGTATAGCTTCCAAATCGCGCGAGATACTGATTCCCCTCTGTTTGGCACTGGTTAGGCCTCATCTTGAGTATTATGTCCAGTTCTGGGCACCACACTGAAGGAAATATCCTGAGAAAAACTTGTAGGGAAAACCCTGGTGCTTTCTCTCACCTTGTTCTTTCTATCTGTTATCTCTTTTCTGCTACATACAAGATGTTCTAGCTATATACAAGCTGTTCCAGCTTCAGCTTGCCAGCATCAGGCTAGGAACAAATGTTGCAGTAATGATGTAGCATTCTTATTCTGTGGTCTATTGTTTTGCTCTATAACATGCAATTATGTGTGTGTGTTCTACTGTGTGGAAAGATGCTGTGTCTTCACAAACAGCATTGTAAAAGATCTATATAAGCCAAGCTAACAGACAATAAACAAGCTTCCTGCCTAGAACATCTCGGTGTGTGTGTCCTCATTCCTTCATCTGGCACCCGAACCAGGGACCTCTGCGCTCACTCACTACGCTCGGCACGAGCTTCAGGTGCACCTCTCATCCTTCGGGATCCCGGTGAGTATGGGCGTCTCGCTGTCAGTGGCACAGCGTAGACACGCAGACAAATTAGCATTCTTGCTAAAGAGAACTGGGCATGCTGTTCCCTCCTCCGCCCTTGCACGGCTGGTCCGTGAACTCGGGGAACAGTGCCCATGGTACCCAGAGAAAGGATCTTTGGTTTTGAGCGACTGGAAACGTATAGGGCGTCTGCTTCATACAAAGCCTCGTGCTCCTGATAAAATCTTACATGTGTGGCATTTATGCCTTCAAGCAGTCGACCTCTACGGGTCCAAAACCGCTTTACCTGTGCATCCTTCTCCTGTTTCTTACACACACACACCTACCCTCTTACCTCCTGCTCCGCTATCTCACCCTGCTTCGTTAACTCACCCTTCAGCTCCCAATGTCCCTCCTCCTGTTGCTTCCGCTTCTGCAGCTTCAGATTCTTTACCCCTATCTGAGTTCCAACGCATGGTGCAGAAGTGTAAGCAGGATCCTACTTTGACTGCAGAAGAGTCAGGAGACCTGCTTGAAATCTGTCCTGCCACTTACTCTCAAAATAATCAAGATCAAGAAGTCAACAACTGGGAACCACTGCCATGCACAGTCTTGCGAGACATTCGTAAAGATATTCAAGATACAGGTGACGTACCAACTCAGAGTGTTTTGCCGCAAGCTACATTGCCTGCTGCTAGTCTATGTGCCGTAACTGCTTTCAAAAAAGTTCCAGCTGCCAGTCAACCACGTAAGAGCTTTGCTAAAATTACACAACGTGCTGTTAAAACCTATGCCGACTTCATTAACTGTTTGCAAGCTGCCCCAGACAAAAAGAAAGCTTATCCACTTTCCACTCCTCCAAAGAGCTCTTCGCTTGTCACTCAAACCCCGCTTGTCACTCAAACATTGCCGCCACCCAACCCATTCCTGTCTCTCAATCCTCAGCAGCCACAGTCAGTGGTGCTGGGCGTGACTTAATAATTGCCACTGTAATTTTGCTGTGGAAGTATTTCTTCTCCTTACTCAGGTGACCGACCAATCGCCTGATGGTCTGTTCGGTTTAATCCTTCCTTGATCATCTGCCAGCAACAAGGTTTTTTTCCCCATTGTTTCAGGTATAGTTGATTCTAATTTACACAAGTGTTTTAAAACTGTAAGTCTAAATGTTCTTCCTTTAATGTTATTCTGTCATAACTCCTTATTTCATTCCTCAAGCCTGCTGCAGCCGTCCATGGTGATGCAAGTTATAGATCTACTGTCTTAACCCTTTATCTCCTATATAGAGCAAACAATGGGTCGAAAGCGACCACTCTGCACTCTCATTGTCAATAACTTAGCATTTACAGGCTACCAGAGCTGATGTGACAGCCCTTCAACCCGTGCAGTAGCTGTGGGGCGTTAGTGGTGCACAACCTGTGCAACAACTGGCTTGCTGTTCTACAATTCTGTGTGTGTGGGACCTTCCTCAGTGCTAAAGCAACGAGAATTAGGAAGGCTCCCTAAGTCAAAACTGTTCTTTCCCTGACACTTTGTTTTTGTTGTCAGTTCAGTGTTCCCTGACAAGCTGAGTAGTGATTTAGTTTCAAGATGATTGTTAAAACTGCTGTCTAGAAACTTTTCGTGGTGTTCCAGTGCAGTATATCTGTTCCTGCCCTTTAGAGACTAAAAGTTAACCCCAAATGTCTAACCCTGTGTGAGTTTTGTTCACATTAAGCCGTTCTAACTGAAAGCTGTGTCGTTCATCTTCAGCTTCAAGTGTGTGTTTGAAATGAAACCAATATGCTTTGAAATTCCGTGTGATTTACGAAAAAAGTCACACAGTTGTTACAGTCATAAGCTGCTGAGTCATAAAGTTTTTCTCAAGCTACAGTTCCCCTCAAATTTGAAAAAGGACTTAAGTCTCTTCAAGATTGAGAACTGTTTAAATTTCTTCTCAAAAGAGTCAGTAAATTTCCCTGACATTGGATTTACAAAACTTTGCCTGCCTTTCCATAAAAGATTTATGGCCTCCATGAAGATTCGCCCCCCTCCTCCACCACCAACAGAAGCCGCTTCACAGAGAAAGGGGGGGAGTGAAGATAAAGAAAAGACTTGCCGTCTGCTTTCGTTTGCAGCCAATTTGGAACATTTTTTCCCTCATCCTTGCTAAAAGACACTGTTCACTGATTTAAGAGACTTTGAATCTATTCTGGTAGTTTCAATTGTTCGTTTTTAAAACTTTGTTACACCGTTGAATTTTGCCAATTACTGCCCTGCCATGTTCTAAGATGATTGTGTTTTGCATTGTGTTTCATGCCATGTACAAATATTTTGAAATGTCATTGCTGGTTTTAAAGTCAAGTGCTGATTTGTTTTAGAAAGTTTTTCTCCTTCCATAGAGATTTTTTGGCTTTTCCTGTGGCTGTCTCCGTTGCGCCGGAGGGGGCTGGGGGAGGGAGTATGAGTTTTCCAAGTTGAGAGGCATTTTGGGGAGGGAAAGATGTCGAGTAGTTTGGAATGTTGCTTTGAGAAGAAATCGCCTTTATTCTCTGCTTATCTCTAATAGTAGGCCGAAACCTTGAGTTCTGTAAAATGAAAGTTGCTTAGACAAAAGTAGAGGCTCTCTTGCAAACTGTCCCTCACATTTGTGTCGTCATCAAGAAGAGGTTGAACTGTGCTGCCCTGTTAGCACAGAAGTTTAGAATTACAGGCCTGAAGCCCTGTCTGTCAAAATAGCTTAAAATTAGCCATCCTCCATCCTCCAAAAAGTAATTCCTTTGCTAGGAATTATCTTGTCTACTGCTGTTTCTGTTTGCTGTTTGCTATGCTTGCCAAGAAACTTGTGTTTGAGACGCTATCTGATTTTGAAATGCTTGATGCACTCTGCACATGATCTGTTGCTATTTGAACTTGAAACTTCTAAGAGCTATGCCATGAAAAGTGCCCTGTGGCTTTTCATAGATTTGGACTTGAGGTTCTAGATTCAGGTTCCATAGCCTGCTGTTCCCTGCATAGAGCCAAGGTTACAAGCACAAAGAAGCAAAAGATGATTGTTGCTGTTCATTCACATTCAAATTGCTAGTGTAAAACCTTTTGTTTTACTTCTCCCTTTGAATATCTGAGGCCGCGATTTGTTAGAGCAAGTGAGTGCACCACTTGTTCTCCCAACTGCATTGCCTTTAAGATAGCAGTTCCTTACTCGCCTACCACCTTGCTTTTTGTGCCAAAAGACCACAAGTTTATTTTATATCTGTGAATGGTTAGTATTAACTGCTACTCTGCCATGCAATATTTACCCACTGGTACAGACCTATGCAGATCTTCTCATTAAATGTCGTAACAGAGCTTTGCAGCTTCTAGGCCAAGATGTGCTTGCTGTTCACTTGCCCATTACAAAAGCAGAACCTGTTCACTTCATGACTACTTCAGATAGTTACCAATTTGCTTTCTCCAATCATGTGGGTCCTCTGTCATTTAACATGCCAAAAGAGCCACGCATCACTTTAACATTGACCATTAAGCTACAGGCACAGTCAGTTGCAGTTGCAGCCCCCTTACAAGGAGCCCCCACAGCATTCACTGATGGCTCCCCAAAAAGGGGTGTCCTTACTTATGTAGATGCCACTACTAAAACCTGGCGATTTTTCTACACTCCTATTCAAGTTTCTGCACAGAGAGCTGAAATTGCTGCAGTAATACTTGCTTTTCAGCATTTTGCACAACAACCCTTCAATTTAATTGTAGATACTATGTATGTATATCATCTTGTTTTTCATTTGGCTGATTCTCTGTTGATTGCTCAAATTGATCACAATCTAATGGCATTGTTCTTAACTCTGCAAAATGTTTTATCACAACGCACTATCCCTTTTTTATTCTCAGTCCCTTTCCACAGCCATTCCCTTTTTTTTCACCAATCTGCAAAATCCTTAGCACGCCAATTCTCTCTCCCACTGACACAGGCATGAGCCATTGTTCACATTGTTCCCTCCACCATTCCTCTCCGTCCATGGGGGTAAACCCCAGAGGAGAAAAAGCTAACTGTCTATGGCAAATGGACGTCACTCATTTTCCCCCTTTTAAACCTTATTCTTTGCTTTATGTTAGTATTGACACTCACTCTCATTACCTTCAGCCATTTCCATTTTAGGCAAGCCTCAAAAACTACAAACAGACAATGCACCTGCTTATGTTTCCAAAGCATTAAAAGATTTTTGTTCCCAAAGCATTAGAAGATTTTTGCTCCCAATGAGACATTGTTCTCACCCATGGCATTCCTTATAATTCCCAAGAGCAAACTATTGTTGAGAGAGCCAAAAGAACTCCTCAACAAGTGTGTTAAGCAAGCTGCTATTCTTCCCCATTATCACAATATTCAAACTCATTTAGCTGTAGTCCTGTTTATTTAGAATCATTTAACTTAGAATTAATACAGCTCAAAGATGTCTCCAACAACAAGAGCTGCCTGAAACTCCTGAACTGCTGTATTTGCTGTAATTACTGCTAATTCTATGATGATATTATGTCTAATCTCTGCATTATTTGATTTAAGCACTGCTGCTCCAAAACCTTCAGTTTGTTTAGTGCCTGACACTAACATTTGGGTTCGACATGCACAATGTTTCCTGTTCATGGTCACAATGTTAACATTCCCTAACTGCTAGCCAAGTAGCCTTTATTCCTGCTGCCTTTATTCAACACTATTTGCTAAACCCAAGAGCTTAAATCAAACCAAATAGCGATATTTTCGAGTGTCTAAAATCACTCCAGCTACATGCTTCCGCTGTCATGCCACTGGCGCTTAGAATACAAAGTGGCATGGCTGGCATAGAACTGTTAAAATCCTTGCTGTTGTAAGTAATTATTCTGCTTGCCTTGACAAATTTTGGTTATGAGAATTATAACTCTTCCTATCCTTTACATTTATACAACTTTTCCTATGTTCCAGCCAATTATACAGCTATGGCTGGTAGTATCTGTAGTAGATAGCAAATCCAAGACCCTACAAATTGTTCATTCAGTAAGCGCTTTAAAACCTCATTGCTCTGATACAGTTATTATTGATTCACAACTGTCTGATTTGTCTGATGAGTCTCGAGCTGTTCTGAGAGCCATCACTAGCATCCTTAAGATCTTACCCTGAAATCATTGCATAAGAAAATAGACGCTGTATTCTTGGATTAACATGTTGTTTAGAAAAAACTGTTAACTGGCCATATTGTACGTGATCTGCAACTTGAAATTATTGAACTACATCAACTATCAAATGCAAAATTGTTTTGCCATACACTATCTGTTAGCAAAAACTAGAGGGTTCTGTAAATTAGTAGGCCCTGCTGTTTGTGAAGTACATTTCCATGACTTAAATCAAACTATTGAAGATCATTTGTTTAATTTAGCATGTTTTATTCAAAACAATGTTCATACACAATTCTCTGTGTTTTCTTGGTTAACAGACTGGCTTCCTAATTTTGCATATCTCAGACAACTATTTTTCTATGTCATTTGTGGACTAGCTATTTTATAGGGATGTGCACTGACCCCCCGGATCGGATCGGATAGCGGATCGGAATCGGACCTGGGGGGTCGGATCGGATCGGATCGGATCGGAGGCTGGTCGGATCGGATCGGACCAGATGTCCGATCCGGATCGGACGCCATTTTGAATGCTTTTTCCCATAGCCAAGTATTGTTTTACAAAAACGCCTATAACTTTTTCATTTTTAAAGATAGAAGGATGAAACTTGGGGACATTGTAGACTGGTTAGGGATAGTTATCTGTGAGAAATTTCAGAAAGATTGGTGCATGCGTTTTGTGGCAATTAATTTTTTAATAAATACCCAGGAATGCTTATAACTTTGTCATTTTTAAAGTTACAAACATGAAACTTTGCCACATTGTAGGAGGTACCTTGGGACCTATGTGTGTGAAATTTCAGAAACATAGGTGCTTGCCTTGTGTGGCAATTAATTTTAGAAAAATGGGTAGTAGTGGGGTAAATACAGTTACGCCTCCCATTTTTTTATTTTTTAAGATACAAACAGGAAACTTGGGCACATTACAGGTACCACTTGCCTTGATATGTGAGTGAAATTTCAGAAACATTGGAGCTTGCCTTGTGTGGCAATTAAGTTTTGAAACAATGAGGAAAGAAACACCTATAACTTTGTCATTTTTAAAGTTACACACACGAAACTTTGCCACATTGTAGGTGGTACCTTGGGACCTATGTGTGTGAAATTTCAGAAACATAGGTGCTTGCCTTGTGTGGCAATTAATTTTAGAAAAAAGGGTAGTAGTGGGGTAAATACAGTTACGCCTCCCATTTTTTTAGTTTTGAAGATACAAACAGGAAACTTGGGCACATTACAGGGAACACTTCACTTGATATGTGTGTAAAATTTCAGAAACATTGGTGCTTGCCTGGTGTGGCAATTAATTTTTGAAACAATGAGGGATTCATTGGACAGCACTTGCCCATAGGGATTCATTGGACAGTACTTTCCCATAGGGAATCATTGCATTGCACTTTCCCATAGGGAATCATTGCATTGCACTTTCCCATAGGGAATCATTGCATTGCACTTTCCCACTGAGAAATACAGTTATGCCTCCCACATTTTTATTTTTGAAGATACAAACAGGAAACTTGGGCACATTGTAGACTGGTTAGGGATAGTTATCTGTGAGAAATTTCAGAAAGATTGGTGCATGCGTTTTGTGGCAATTAATTTTTTAATAAATACCCAGGAATGCCTATAACTTTGTCATTTTTAAAGTTACACACATGAAACTTTGCCACATTGTAGGTGGTACCTTGGGACCTATGTGTGTGAAATTTCAAAAACGTAGGTGCTTGCCTTGTATAGCAATTAATTTTAGAAAAATGGGTAGTAGTGGGGTAAATACAGTTACGCCTCCCATTTTTTTATTTTTTAAGATACAAACAGGAAACATGGGCACATTACAGGGAACACTTCACTTGATAGGTGTGTAAAATTTCCGAAAGCTGGGTCCAGGCATGTGGTGGCAATTAATTTTTGAAACAATGAGGAAAGAAACGCCTATAACTTTTTTATTTTAAAAGTTAGAAGTCTGAACATTGCTCACTTTGTAGATGGGTTAGGGGTAGATATGTGTCAGAAATTTCAGAATGATAGGTCCAGGCATTTGATGGCTATGGAATTTTTAGATTAAATGTTTCAAAAAATGTTCCACAGAGGCCAGGTCTTCCTTTCCTCCCCCTCCCGCTTCCCGCGAAGAAAAGGAAACACTGTCTCGTCTCGATCCCTTTGATCCTTGCTAGTATCCATTACAGGGCTCGTGTCTGCTTTCCTACTTTCACTTTTTACTCAAGCAGACACGAGCCCTGTAATGGATACTAGCAAGGATCAAAGGGATCGAGACGAGACAGTGTTTCCTTTTCTTCGCGGGAAAAGAAACATGGGCCAGGACCAGTAATATGGGTTCCAATGAAGTGTTCCCTGTAATGTGCCCATGTTTCCTGTTTGTATCTTAAAAAATAAAAAAATGGGAGGCGTAACTGTATTTACCCCACTACTACCCATTTTTCTAAAATTAATTGCCATACAAGGCAAGCACCTACGTTTTTGAAATTTCACACACATAGGTCCCAAGGTACCACCTACAATGTGGCAAAGTTTCATGTGTGTAACTTTAAAAATGACAAAGTTATAGGCATTCCTGGGTATTTATTAAAAAATTAATTGCCACAAAACGCATGCACCAATCTTTCTGAAATTTCTCACAGATAACTATCCCTAACCAGTCTACAATGTGCCCAAGTTTCCTGTTTGTATCTTCAAAAATAAAAATGTGGGAGGCATAACTGTATTTCTCAGTGGGAAAGTGCAATGCAATGATTCCCTATGGGAAAGTGCAATGCAATGATTCCCTATGGGAAAGTACTGTCCAATGAATCCCTATGGGCAAGTGCTGTCCAATGAATCCCTCATTGTTTCAAAAATTAATTGCCACACCAGGCAAGCACCAATGTTTCTGAAATTTTACACACATATCAAGTGAAGTGTTCCCTGTAATGTGCCCAAGTTTCCTGTTTGTATCTTCAAAACTAAAAAAATGGGAGGCGTAACTGTATTTACCCCACTACTACCCATTTTTCTAAAATTAATTGCCACACAAGGCAAGTACCTATGTTTCTGAAATTTCACACACATAGGTCCCAAGGTACCACCTACAATGTGGCAAAGTTTCATGTGTGTAACTTTAAAAATGACAAAGTTATAGGTGTTTCTTTCCTCATTGTTTCAAAACTTAATTGCCACACAAGGCAAGCTCCAATGTTTCTGAAATTTCACTCACATATCAAGGCAAGTGGTATCTGTAATGTGCCCAAGTTTCCTGTTTGTATCTTAAAAAATAAAAAAATGGGAGGCGTAACTGTATTTACCCCACTACTACCCATTTTTCTAAAATTAATTGCCATACAAGGCAAGCACCTATGTTTCTGAAATTTCACACACATAGGTCCCAAGGTACCTCCTACAATGTGGCAAAGTTTCATGTTTGTAACTTTAAAAATGACAAAGTTATAAGCATTCCTGGGTATTTATTAAAAAATTAATTGCCACAAAACGCATGCACCAATCTTTCTGAAATTTCTCACAGATAACTATCCCTAACCAGTCTACAATGTCCCCAAGTTTCATCCTTCTATCTTTAAAAATGAAAAAGTTATAGGCGTTTTTGTAAAACAATACTTGGCTATGGGAAAAAGCATTCAAAATGGCGTCCGATCCGGATCGGACCTCATCGGATCGGATCGGATCGGAGGTTGGTCGGATCGGATCGGATCGGATTTTCCCGATTTTGGGTCGGATCGGATTCGGATCGTGGATCGGATCCGATCCGATGCACACCCCTACTATTTTAATATCCTTAGGTTGCTTTGCCCAATGTATCCCTTCACTGTTAATGATGGTAAAAAATTGCTTTACCTGTACTTCATATTCTACACACAAACCATTATTTCATAAACCTCCTTATTACTTTTTTAAAAAAATAAACAGAATAAAGAAGAGATGAGATGAAGGAAATATCCTGAGAAAAAGTATTGTAGGGAAAACCCTGGTGCTTTCTCTCACCTTGTTCTTTCTATCTGTTATCTCTTTTCTGCTACATACAAGATGTTCTAGCTATATACAAGCTGTTCCAGCTTCAGCTTGCCAGCATCAGGCTAGGAACAAATGTTGCAGTAATGATGTAGCATTCTTATTCTGTGGTCTATTGTTTTGCTCTATAACATGCGATTATGTGTGTGTGTTCTACTGTGTGGAAAGATGCTGTGTCTTCACAAACAGCATTGTAAAAGATCTATAAAAGCCAAGCTAACAGACAATAAACAAGCTTCCTGCCTAGAACATCTCGGTGTGTGTGTCCTCATTCCTTCACCACACTACAAGAGGGATGCAGACTAGCTGGAGGGGGTTCAGAGGAGGGCAATGAGGAATATCAGGGGAATATCTGTAAACAAAGCCCTATGAGGAGAGACTGAAACAACTGGGCATATTTAGCCTGGAGAAGAGAAGGTTGAGGGGAGACATGATAGCACTCTTCAAATACTTGAAAGGTTGTCACACAGAGGAGGGCCAGGATTTCTTCTCGATCACCCCAGAGTGCAGGACACGGAATAATGGGCTCAAGTTACAAGAAGCCAGATTCTGGCTGGACATTAGGAAAAACTTCCTGACTGTTAGAGCAATACGACAATGGAACCAATGACCTAGGGAGGAAGTGGGCTCTCCTACACTAAAGGCATTCAAGAGGCAGCTAGACAGCCATCTGTCAGGTATGCTTTATTCCTGCACTGCGCAGGGAGTTGGACTCAATGGCCCCTTCCAACACTACTATTCCATGATTCTTCCATCAAAATCAAATATCCACTAATAAAATGTTTGCTCAAAATGTTGCATTCTCAGCAAGAATGTCAAGTTTCCAAATGCCACCATGAGAATGCAAAATTTAAAAATCTGAGGTGTTTCAAATTGTACATTCAATTTTTAAGTTTCAAAATTCACAGAGCAGCTCAGCCCTGTTCTCCTTACTTAGAATTGCAGGCGTCTTACTCACATTTTTAAAAGGGCAATGCTGACGGGCATACCACTCCTGGCTATAGAGGCAGATGATGAGGCCCTGACCCAGGAAGAGCGCAGTCCACATAAGCACATTCCAGATGGGGCCTTTCCGACGGTCATGGAGAAGAAAGTTGAAAACCACTGAAGAAGGAAAACAAAATGTAATCAAGATGCATCAGTTTTAAAACACAATCAGCACTCTCTCTTTGTTCCCCAACTAGCAAAGTATGGCAGGTTGCACCTTCGCCCATAGAAGTGAATGGCTCTCACGGGAATAGAGGCCAGGCTTTTCATCTAGCTCAGTGGATGGCAGCACTTTGGCAGCCATTGGAGGCATGTTCGTCCACCTGTTTAAATACTGGTGAATCCTGTGTCAGAGAGGAGAAAAGGTGTCCTATAGGGCTGCCACCTGAACAGCTCCAAAATAAGGAATACACTGTGGGACCCTAACAGAATGACACAGTGGCTGAATTCAGATGACACATTAAGCAATGGGGGGGGACAATCGTCAGTTGTATTGACTATCATGTCATCCGAATGCTGCCATAGTCAACCCAGCGCTGATCCTAATCCACACCACGGTTGATTATTTATTACCATGTTGTGTGGGGAGTACCCCCTAGATGAACAACTGTAAAGTTGTTTATTACCCCACCATTGACTATGGTGTTGTCCGAATTCAGCCATTGTGTGTGTGTCAGCGGCATTTGCCATATTTTATTAGACGATACCACCCTTGTGGTGTTTTAAATTGGTGCATTAATCTGAAAAGAAACATGGGCCAGGACCAGTAATATGGGTTCCAATGCAAATTAGAATAATTTTCATAAGGAAGTTTTCAGCTTCTTTCAGAAAAATTGGCGATGCAAATTCAGTTGTTTTGCCTATGGTCATTTCCATAGGGGGAAAAATGCACTTTGTATTGGAAAAATGGTCCGACGCCCTAGATCAGATACAGGCAATTTGTGACCCTTCAGACGTTTTGGTCTGTAACATCTCTCACCATCATCCTTCACTGTTGGCTAAGCTGCCTAGAACTGTGGGAGCCATAGGCCAAAACATCTGGAGGGCCACAAGTTGCCCATCCTTGCCCTTTCTTGTATTTATTAAAAAAAACAAAAACTTTTAAAAAGTAACCCATGTTAAAAAGCAATCCCAGTACATCACATTATTGGAATACTTGCAAAAATGGAAAGGCAATAGCAAGTGCTTCCTTTATATTGTTTAAGTTTAAGAAAGAAAGAAAAATGGAGTGAATACTGTTGACACATTGATTAATTTTAGCAAACTAAAGAACTGTCCATGATACACTGACAACCACTCATCTATTTCAACAGAGTTCAACTCTCTTCCATTAAGGTGGTGGTGGAGGGGGGACTCAGTTTCACTGCCAGTACTTATTAGTTCCATTTCACACCGAGACATTTCTGTTGTTTATTTATTTATTTATTACATTTGTATACCACCCCATAGCCGAAGCTCTCTGGGCGGTTTACATAGGATTAAAAACAATTAAAAACAATATACAAAAATTGCATACTTGTTGGGGATAATCAGCAGGGGAAAAAAACATTAACTACAACTTTGAAACTGCCAGGCTTGGAGCACATTCGTTTTTCCTAGCGAACATATGAAAGGTTTTCAACCCCACATTACTGGCCATGCGGGCAGGGGGGAGGGGGGAATTGTCCACAGCACTTTTGAGACAGGGCAGAAGGGTGTTATGGGAAGAGGGAGGCAGCCTGTTCGCTCCACTCTCTGCATTGCTGTGGTCTTCTTGCCCTCTCTCAACGCTCCCAAGTAAAGCTGGAGGAGATGCTCTCTCTCCCCCTGGCAATGGTGCTCTAGAGCAGCCTTCCCCAACCTGGTACTCTCCAGATGTTTTGGACTTCAACTTCCATCAGCTCCATCCAATATGGCCAATAGCTAGGAATGCTGGGAACTGTAGGCTAAAATTGGGGAAGGCTGAATTAAATGAACAGCCACCTGCTTCGGGACCACGTAAGGTCCCACCCAGGCAGCTCCTCTGCCAACCTAAGAACTGGCTTTGATAAAGAGAGGATCATCTCAGATTTGGGGGTCTTTCTAGGACAGAGGGCGTGAATGCTAGGCAAGCTTGAACCCGCGCACCTCAGATTTTAGAAATTAAAAGCATTGATAGCATTGATAGCAGCTATCGCAATGAAGGTTTGTTCTCGACATTTTGCTGAGCGCAACTGCTGGAAAGTAGATTTGCTACTTACTTCCGAAACACATGAAGAGGCAGAACAAGACTGGATAGAAGTAACCAAAGCAGATAGCCAGGACATATTCATGCACGACAGCCGACACAGTGAAGACGGACAGCATGGCGGCGGCTTTGAATTTTTTCCCAAAGAACTGGTGGCGACAGACAGACAAGAGAGGGTGAGTGAATCTATCAAAGGGGGTCCAATAAAAAAAAGTTTGGGGCAACTGCCATTAATTGCCTGTTAATATAACTTCCCAGGATATTTGTGTAAGTACAGGCGTCTCTCTTTGTATCTTCCTGACTCAGAGAAAGGCGATTGTAAGGTTTCTTCCCGCCCCTCCGGGGAAAGGACAGTCAAAGTAATTAAAAGGGGTCTTCCGCAGATCATTGCTTACCCAAAGGAAGTCTCTGTAGGCATAGTAATAGAGCCAGTCATGCACCACCACATTCCAGGTTCGGTAATAATTCGCGAAAGAGGTAGAATTCCACCAGTCCTGCAAGCGAGGGGGGGGGCAGGGTGTCAAGGAGCACAGATGAAACAGTTAATATTCACTAGAGATGTGAAGGCTTGGGGAAAAACCGGAAAAATCTGGGGGGAAAACATTTTTTCCCTGTTTTTCCCCGAAGCCTTTTTTGGTTTTTGAAGAAAAAACAGGTTATGGAATGTTTTATTTTAGCATGATGCATAAAATGTTTAAAACAAGGTATTCATATATTTACTTCTCCAAATGGTTTCTGAAAACTATGTACAGTATCAGATTATTACAATTTCTGTGCACCGAGGACAAGAAAGTCCTAGGTTGCAAACCGGTTCTACGACTTTCAAAAGCAAGAGCAAGATGCATTTCTGCCTCTAGGGGGCACTAACATGGAATGTTAGCGATAGCTCAGAAAATGAGTCTGATGAAATTTCATGCATACTCATTGAATCTTGGTCCCCCTTTTTTCTCAGTTCTTTTTATGGGAATGGATGCTTTATGTCTGCTTGACGCTGTGGAGGACTAGCAGAGGCATAAATAATTTTCTTTGTTACTAATGTTAATGGTTTCTTCTGTTTGTTTTTTGAATTGTTTTTTGCCTCATAAAGTGGCAAAACCAAAGAGGTTCCTTACTGTTCAGGAGTTTGTAGCTCCATTTGTTTTTTTTGTGTTTTTTTTTTAAAAGGTAAAAATTTTAAAAAGTAAATTCAATTTGTAATTATTGCTTGAATACACTATTAATATACCAAATGTGATAATTTTATGCCACACCAACTTGTACATAACTACATTTTATGTTCCTAAAGTAACAAAGTGACTTTCAATCCGTAAAAAGTGCTAATATTGCATTTTTTCAATTTTTCTGAAAATTTCCATTTTTTTCCAAAACCCCCCAGAAAAAAACCTATGTGTTTTTCATGGCTTCAAAATTTCTGGAAATTTTACATCTCTAATATTCACAGTGTGAAGTCCGCTCCTGACACTCCAATATTTCTGGCAATGCAACATTCAGATCAAGATCTGTTTATGTCAAGAGCCCACTAGAATGTATTTCCCTAACCTAAGCCCCACCTAGAAGCTCATTTGAAAGCAACAGCTTCTCAGATCCCTCTTCCCAACAACCACCCGAAGTCACTCGCATGCTAACATTTGTACCCAGATCTCCAAGGCCGTGAGAGCTAATTCAAATGTGACATTTTCCTTTCACCGGGGGTGAGCAACATGTGGCGCTTCAGGTGATGTCAGATTGCAATTCCCACTACCCTCAGCCAATGGAAGGGAGGGCAATGGGAATTGCAGTTTGAGAATATCTGGAGAGCCACAAGTTGCCCATCCTTGCTGCACTGAAACGGAGATCTCGTATGTGCAACACACCTGCAAAGCACACTCGTAACACTGAGATATATATAGGAGGTAGCTGAGGTTCGGAAGCCACTTCCATCCTTGTCCTCTAGGCTGCACAAGCCAATCATGAATGGCCTAGAGTGGAAGCAGCAGGTTCCGAAGCAGCCTCTGTAGGATCACCTGGAACACAAGACAGTCCAAGGCTCCAAGCCTTACCAGCCCCGAACCAAGTGCTGCAAAGCCGTTTTGCTACTTTGTAAAACTGGCATTCTTTCCTTTCATGAACTCATATCTAAAGCAGGTTACATTCTTGTTTTCAGTTACAGAAACAGCCAGCCTATACTACCATACTAAAAAGCAATTGAGCAACCAAATGCACGTGACTAGCAAAGTCAGCGGTAACACGCACAGGCGGCCCAGGTTCTCCTATTCGCCCAAGATCGGATGGCCAAGAGATGCCTTCATAGTTGCCTCAGCGTAGGCAAGCATAGCGTCACTCTGGGGAGCAAACATCAAATATGGCAAAGTGACCTATATTCACATATGACATTTCCATCAGAGGGGTGCTGCATGGCATCCCCCGCCACTCTTTTGCTATAAAACAGGAGGGGGGGAGAACCTCCCCAAAAGAGCATCAACTGCACATCAATTACCTTATAGAACATTCTGTCGGCAAAGCGCAGCATCTCAGCAAAAGCATTATGCCAGCAGTGGAGGAATGAAAAAAAGATCAAGAATAGCACCAAAACACCTGGGAAACAGTAAAGAGAGAAGAACAGGTAACCCAATTTCATTCATTGCAACCATCTGCTGCACTAATTGGGAGGTGAACATCTCTACTTGCACCCCCAAGTCAAGACTAATAATAGTGACAGATGAAGCAGGATTGGTCCTTCTCTGGCCTGAGAATATCCTGAGAATAATCATGAGGATGCTGCAAAATATTCACCAACATTATTAAGGCGAATGCTACAAAGGCCCAGTAATAACAACTGTGGCATGGCGTCTCATGGGCCATGTGGGAGCGAGCCTCCTGCCTGGAAGTGATGAGTGGGCAGGAGTCTCACTTCCATGCAGTCCCAACAACCCATGGGTTAAACAATGGGATGGGATGTTTGAACCCAGAACTCTGGGTTACTGAGGTGGAAACAATCCAGAATTTCAACCCATCAACAACCATGGGTTAAAACTCTGGATGGTTTCTCACTCAACAACCCAGAATTCCGGGTTTGTAGGTCATGCCAAACAACTCAGGAACAGGGTGTTCCTGAGTTACTTTCTAAACCGGATGCAAAACAGAAGTGGAAGGCAGCTCACTTGCTCCTGCATGGCCCTGACTAACCATGGGTTAGTCAGTCAATTAATGAATGAATGAATCAATCAATCAAACCATGGTTGGCCGATACATGAGAACTCAGTCAGTGTGTGTTCTTGGGGTGTTGGGGGAAGGAGTATTCAAGAAGCCAATAATATCAGGTGATTTGCTGAACTTAGATCTGAACCATGTTTGTGGCCCAACACTTATCTACTAGACCAGGCTTTATCAATTGTTGACGCTATGGCAATTTTAATTGTATTGCTTTCAAAAGATCCAGATTAAAGAGGGCACAAGTTGATACCCCGAAATGTACTCACCTGGAAGAATGGAGTTGAAAATGCAAAGGATCAGCCCCCGTAGATTGAAGTGCTCCCGACTATAGTTCCGGTATGTAGGAATACAGAGCCGCACAAAGATGTAGTAAGTATAGAAGAGTGAACCTAGTACCTGAACCAGAGGGAAAATAATCAGCTGATTATAAAAAGCAGCACAGAAAAGGAAGTAACGTGAGAGAAAAACGACATAGCATCATCTCAGCTACTAAAACATACAGATCTAGACTACAGTCGGAAAACAGTGTCAGCGCCTCTCCAACAGTAATTACTTCATTCAGAACCTGGCTACGGTTACATTTATGTCAATAGCAGCCTGGTGTAACCCAAGCTCTGCCTGTTGAAAATCCTGATGCTCCGTGGGAGATAAGCAAAGGCTGCTGGAAGGAATCAAGGGGCCATCACACAAGTAAGCAGAGATTGCTGCCCAGCTTTTTCCATCAGCTGTTTCTCTGCTTATTGTATTGTTCCTTTAAGCAGCAGCCATTTAACCCAAAGGGTTGAGAGGAGAAGGGACAATTTGCCACTAAAAGAGAAAAGGTTCCAGCAGTAAACGCCTTCACTTCACTGACCTACAATCCCCTACAACCGAGGAAGCTTCAGAATGCTCAATGGTCAGAGCCAAGTGAGCCGCAGAAGGGAGGGTGGTCACAGGTTCAGTGCTTGTCTGCACAAGCATTCCATGGAGGCTTCACCATGTATAAACACGATTGCTACATGAGCTGTGTAGAGTTAGTGTGCCAGGAAATGGTGGTCTGGGCAGGAGCCCTGGTGCCATCCTAATTCGACTCATGAATGGGTCGGCTCGCGCAATCAATGTGCTCACATGGCGGGGGGCGTGGCCAAGCAGGTCATGGTTTGAGTCGCAAATCCTTCATCCTCCGAAAGAAGCAATGAATTAATTGTAAATTCCCTATCTTAAAAGCGTCCTCCGTTGCATTTAAGTCTGCTATGGAGAGGGGGAAGCTTACCAAAGAGATTGCAGCTGGAACGAGATTTATGGCTTTATAACCGGATCGGCAGAAGGGAGGAGATCGACCGACAGCTTTGTAGCAGCGCTGCGAAGGTAATTAAACAGACGTATTTATGGTTGCGGGCTGAAGGCTGAGGAGAACAGAATGATTGCTAGCATTCAGAAAAGAGGCTTTTAAGACTTTTAAGCTTTAGGCTCTGAAAGATTGCTAGCGGCATACCAGCCGGCTGAAAGCCCGAGGAGAAACGAAACTAAAAAAAAAAAAAAAAAAAAGCCGGAGGGAGAGAAAGAGACTTTGATTTCTGGCTAGAAGTGGTTTGTGCTTGTGTTTGTGCTTATCGGATAGGCTTGGAAGGTGGATGAGCAAGAAGAAAATAACTTCTTGGAGCCGAATCAAGGGAGATAAGCCGTCCGACAGAAGTTTTAGACTTGTCCGGAAAATGGCGGATAAGGATTCTGAAAAGCCAAAAAAGCAATCCCCGAGTCATGCCGGAAATGCTAGCTCTAAGACTGGAATTAAGCCAGGAGCAATTCCTAAAACAACCACAGGGAGGCAAGCTGACCCAACAGATGAATTGCTTCAGAATTTTCAAAAAATGTTGGATCTTGCAATCTTAAAGCAAGATGGAAATTTTGAGCAGGCTTTACTCAAACAAGAAGATCGATTGGCAAAGAGGATTGCTGATTCACAGCAGCAGCTTTTAGCAGGACTCCAAAAGGTGGAGAAAGAGGTTGGAGCTTTACAGGAAGAAACTGGAGAACTAAAGGTTTTATACAAGAAGCAACAGGAACAGCTAACGCAACAGGATTTACGGCTTATAGCGATGGAAGACCGGGACAGGAGAGCTAATCTACGCATAAGATATTTTGGGGAGAGGCAAGCGGAGACCCCTAACAGTATAAGAGAATTAATTTTGGCATGGGCCAAACAGTTGATGCCACAGGAAGAGTGGAGAATGGAAGATATTGAGCGGGCCCACAGGGTTGGATTTGGAAAGTCAAGAGAGCTCCCAAGAGATATTATTGTGAAATTCGCTAACTACTACAAAAAAGAAAAATTAATGCAAGCAATTAGAAGTCAAGGTCAACCGATGCTTCAAGCAACACCAGTCGAGGTTTTCCAGGATTTATGCCCTCAGACCATCCAGTGGAGGAAGAGCGTTAGAATATGCACAGGGGCATTGAAAATGAAATCGATCTCCTACAATTGGGGATACCCAGTTTTCTTGAGGTTCAAGTGGAACGGGAAGCAGCAAAGAATAACATCTTGTGAGCAAGGAATCGAGTTGTTGGAGGAGCTGGGCATAATGGATGCCACATCGGTTGGAGAGGAGAAGCAAGATGAAGGCGCGGCAGGAGGGAGCAATGAATAGACTTTAATATATTGTAAGAGAGATAGGGAGAAGAGGAGGCTTGGAGGGGAGGGTGGACGTCATTCCGGAATGTTGGGCCGAGTTCCCCCCCCCCTAAGAGTTCTAAGAAGATTGGGACCAAAGCCCAGCAAGCTGGTGAGGAGGGGGGTGAATTGGGGGTGAATGTGGGGGGGAGGGTTAGGGGGGGTATGTGTTACACACAGGGAGACCGACTTAAAGACTTGTGTGAAAGAGAGAGATGGAAAATAAACTTAGATTGGCAACACTGAATGTTAAAGGGCTAGGAACGGTAATTAAAAGAAAGAGGATTGAAATGTTATTAAAGAAAAAAAAATAGATGTAATTTTTTTGCAGGAAACCCATCAGGCCAAAGATGGAGTTAATGAGCTTCGAATGAGGGAGGTGGGCGTTTATGAGAAGGCATATGGAACTTCGAAATCGAGAGGAGTGGCAATAATAATTTCAAAGACATGTGGTATAACTATTCAAAGTGTAAAGAGAGATAGCAATGGAAGGTTTCTTATTATGTTCTGCAAGTTGGGAGAAGAGGAATATGTATTAGTGAATATATATGCTCCAAATGGGAAACAAATGGATTTTATCAATGAAGTATTTAACGGGTTGGGAGAAGTGGGTAAAAAGCACATTGTGATGGCTGGTGACTTTAATATGGTACTAGATATAGGGAAAGACCGGGATAACATACTAAAAGATACTAAGAGGGTGGGGAAGACAGAGTTAAGCAAATTAATGGAAGGGAAAGAATTAATGGATGTGTGGAGAGCCTTAAGAGGGGAAGAAAGGAAATATACTTTTTATTCACAGAGATTTAAGAGTTATTCTAGGATAGACCACATTTTTGTATCAAAAAATATGTTACCCAAAATTATAGATTGTGATATTGGAGTTATCAAGGTCACTGACCACGCGTTGATGTCAATGGACATGGAAACCAAGAAAGACTATAGACAAGCGAAGAGATGGAGATTGGATGTAAGGTTGTTGAATAAAAAGGATATAATGGAGAAAATAAAGAAAGAACTGCAGGAAATTTGGGAGATTAATGAAAAAGAGAACAACCGGCAGGACATATTATGGGACACAATGAAAGCTGTAGTAAGAGGGATTTGTATTAGGGAAAGATGCACATTAAAAAAACAACAGGAAGCTCAAAATAAAAAGATTGAAGAGGAGATAAGAAGTTTGGAAGGAAAGTTAAAGGAGACAAAAGATAAACGCCTATTAGCCCAAATTCAAGCTAAGAAAAAGGAATTAGAGAAAGAAGAATTAGAACAAGTTCAAAAGAATTTGTTGTATTTAAAAAGAGACTTTTTTGAATATAGTAATAGAAACTCAAAGATGCTGGCTAGATCCACACAGTTGGAAAAGGCTAAGAATATGATAGGGACAATAAAGGATAAGGCAGGGAATAGTTGTAATTTAATGAAAGATAAATTAAGTATATTTGAGGACTTTTATAGTGAATTATATACATCAGGATCGGGACCGCAAGATAAGATATTGGAATATGTAGAGAGGAATTGGAAAATAAAATTGCAGGAACAGGACAGGGATTATATGGAAGGTTTAGTTACGGAAAAAGAGATAGAGGGAGTTATTGATAAATTAAAAGGAGGAAAATCACCGGGGTTGGATGGTTTGGGGTCGGAGTATTATAAGCTTTTTAAAGGAATTTTAGTACCAAGATTAAAGAAATTATTTAATACTATAATAGAAGGGGGGAAGACTCCGCCATCATGGGAACATTCCCTGATTATATTAATTCCGAAACCAGGTAAGGATTTAACGGATCCCGCATCATATAGACCAATTTCCTTAATAAATCAAGATTCAAAGATTTTTACAGCAATATTGGCAAAAAGAATGGCCACATTTATTAGTAAATATATTAAAAAAGATCAGTGTGGATTTATCCCGGGTAGGCAAATGCCTAATTTAATGGGAAGAGCATTAAATATAATTAGTATCATAAAAAAAAGGAATTTAAAAGCAGGTCTGCTAGCATTGGATATATTCAAAGCCTTTGATTGTGTGGAATGGCCAGCACTTAAAACAATATTAAAAACATTTGGGTTTGGAGATTGTTTTATGGGAGTGATGGATAAGTTGTATAAAAATAATAAAGCGGAAATATTGGTTAATGATGGGTTAACACAACAGATTACACTAGCCCGAGGAACTAGGCAGGGATGTCCTCTTTCACCGATCCTATTTGCAATAGTAATAGAAATTTTGGCAAATGTAATAAGGGAAGATGAAAGAGTGAAGGGGATAGGAAGAAAGGAGAAGATTAAAATGAATATGTTTGCGGACGATACCTTATTGACGGTAGAAGATCCCCTAGGGAGTGCTGAGGTGATTAAGAAACATTTAAGAGAATTTGGAGAAATCACGGGATTAAAAGTAAATTGGGGGAAGTCAGAAATGATGTTATTTAATTATAATAAGGAAGAGTTGGAAGAAGGTAAGGATAAGTTGGGTCTTAGACTTAAAAACATAGTACGTTATTTAGGTATTAACATTGATAGAGATTTAGATAGGCTTGAGGAACTTAATTTGGTAGCTTTAAAAAAACAAGTAGGGGAGAAATTAGAAGTATATAAGAAATTAAAACATTCTTGGTTTGGTAGAATAGCAATTATTAAAATGAAGATTTTACCTAAGATTAATTTTTTGTTTAGAATGTTACCAATTAAAATATCAGATGTAGAGCTGAAAAGTTGGCAAAATATAATCAATGCATATTGTAATGGGGATAAGAAAGCCAGGATTAATAAAGGGTTATGGTATAAGGCTCAAAAGAAGGGAGGTTTAGGGCTTCCAAATATTAAGTACTATTATATAGCTAATCAGTTAAGGTATGTTATAAGCTGTATTCTAGGGGAGGAAGATCTGGAGTGGTTGGAGACGCAAACTGGGGAAATAGATTATAAATTGAAAAATATTTTCTTTAAGAAAATTCAAAAGAAAGAATTAAAGGGACTGGACAACCCTTTGTTGGTAAATATAGTGGAGATCTGGGAGAAATTTAGGGGGAAGTTGATACCAGGAGATTCACCACTTGCCCCAGTGGTAGTAGTGGAGAATTTCCCAAGAGTGTTAAAAGTGGAGATTGAAGCGAGATTGAAAGATAAGGAAATAATCAAGTTAAGGAAGTGGATGGAAAATATGAAGGATAATGAACAAATTAAAGAGCTATTGATAGGTCATAAATTTGCATGGTTTAAATGTATACAACTAGGGAAATGGACTCAGGAATGGAAATTGAAAAATAAAAAGTGTAGAAACAATACAAGATTTGAAGAATTAGTAGAGTCAAAAGGCAGGAAAGAAGGAAAGGAAATTAAGAAAGGGTTGACTAGTGAGATATATAAATTATTGATAGAGGAAGAATTTCAAAATTCACTTAAAGTAATAAAAAAGGCTTGGGAAGAAGACGTAAATGGAGAAATTAAGGATTATAACTGGGAGAGGTTGTGGAACGCAAGAATGTTAAAATTGTTATCGATCAGAATTAAGGAGAATTTTTATAAGGTATTGTGGAGATGGTATCTAACTCCGGTTAGATTTCACCAGATTGATAAAAAAATATCTAAAAAGTGTTGGAGAGGATGCCAGGAGGTTGGAACTTATTACCATATGTGGTGGAGCTGTGAATATGTACAAAAATTTTGGAAAAGGGTATTTAAAGAAATAAGTGAAATAATTGGAAGTAAAGTGGAATTAGACCCGAAGCTCGCTCTACTAGCAATATGGGATAGAGGGGAAGAGGACAAAAACAAGAGGGAATTGATAAACAACCTCCTGACTCCTGTTAGACTAATGATTGCAAAAAATTGGAAAGGACAAGGAAGCTATACAATAGAAGAATGGTATAAAGAAATATGGGATATGGCTTTGAATGATATGCTAACTTGTAAAATGAAATTGAAAAGGGGAATGTCCGGTAAAAATGATTTTGGGGAAATATGGAGACCCCTTTTGGAATATGTATTAAGATCGGGGAAGGGACAAACACCTTCAAAAGAGTCGATAAACTTCTGGATAGAATAAGAGGTTAAGAGAAGGTCTCATGGTGGGGGGGTACACGGGGGGGGATTGTCAAGGGTTATGTATGTATTTTATGTTATCATTATGTTGAAAATAATAAAATTATTTACAAAAAAAAAAAAAATGTGCTCACATGGCATGTCGGCTGCTGTCATAGCTGGGTTTTTTTTAACCAATATTCCTCTTTCAACCAGGGATGGGCACCTTTAGCCCTCCAGGTGTTTTGGCCCTAGCCAGCACAGCCCGTGGTGAAGGATGATGGGAACTGTAGCCCAAAACATCTGGAGGGCCCACAGGTTGCCCATCCCTGCTTTAAAACGTGTGTTGAGAAGCTACTTCACTACATAGCTAGGACCAGCCTTGGGGATGACTCCATTTCTTAGGAATATGACACTGCTTGAAATTAACTGTGCAAAATAAATACGGAACACGCAATGTTGCATTGTTTGTAATCGTTGTCGTTAAAAGTTAGGAAAAGGTCTGTGGATTCTGAACGAAAAGATTGCTATGCAGACATTGCTCAAAAGTTGGATTAGGAAGGGTTGTCACTCGCTACCATTGCCTCCTGTCACTGGAAAAGCTGGGCATTTTTATTTCTTATATTATGCATATGCATATTCTGTCAAGACTGTGGGGCTAATGACAACCAGTATCTATCCATTCAGTGATCCAAATCTAAATGACAGGGGTGCTTTGAATACAAGGATAAATTCAAGCATGATCTGGCACTGTGTATTTCTTCCAGAATGCTGACGAACCAGTGTTGCAAAGAAATTCAAGGTGCATTTCTATGCATGTTCTGGAAGAAAGAAGTCCTACAACTCCCAGCATGCCCCAGGCAACCACGCTGGCTGGGGAAGGCTGGGAGCTGTAGGACTTTTCTGCCGAAATATACATGGGGTTGCACACTCAAAAGCTCTCCAACGAATAAATCCTCTTGTTCCCAATTTCACTATAACCCGACAACTTCCATTAGGGTTGTAACAGCTACTCGCCTGGGAGAGTAAGCAAGGTGACCAGATATAGAAGCTTGACAAATACTGGTTCTAGTTTAGCCTACACTAACATAAACTGATATAGCTATATGCAACAGCTAATGAACATTATTATGGGCTACTGGCATTTGTAGGTTTTCAAGGCTGTTTTACATAGCTATATTTCACGGAGGAAAATGTGAATTATTCCACATAGGAAAATGTGAATTATCTAGAGAAACACATGATTTCCTGGGGGGGGGATCACTAACCTGTGCAAACTTGGTAGCTACATAGCTCCATCTCGTTGTGGGAGTCCTGCAAAGAAAATGAGACCACAGAATTGCACCCAAAGAAGCAACGTCAGCTGAAACCTATTTTGAAAGTTTTACTAAGGTACTCCTAGATGTAGCAACCAATCTGCAGCAAACACAATCTAACAACATATCAAGATACCACCCAAACATTTAATGTAGGCAGGTCTGTTTGGTTTGTAAGACATTGCTCAAGCTGCATGCTCTATTTTGGACTGGATTATTATTATTATTATTATTATTATTATTATTATCATTATTTATTATTCATCGTAGTAGTAATTCTATTTGGATTTTTTATTTTAAAAAAATCATAAGGAAGGAAATTATTACGTGAGGGTAGCAAGGGTTAAAAAGTCTGGGGAATGTGGAAGATGTCCCTGAAAGAGATAGGTAACTCTATAACACAGAATCATCTACATTTTATATATTTAGAAAAAAAAACCACTGCAAATGTAAGGATTAAAACATTTTTGAAACCACAATGATCGGGCTCAGCACATGTTATGTGTCCTATTATGAAATTTGGGCAACACAGTCAAATCGGCTGCTCTAAGAATTGGCAGGTTATAACTCATAGCCAGTTCAAATATTTAGGGAAAAAACATGTAGTACAGTTTTTTAATTGTGGAACTACACAACTGCAGAAAAGGAGAGGGTGGAACTTTGTGTCTGAAGATGTCCTTATGTCAAAAAGCCGCTGCAAATGGAAAGCTAACCCATCTGGGAGGGTAGCATTCTTCTTGATGTTCAGCGCTGTACACCTGAGGGAGTATTTAAAAACAAGATTCCCCTGTTTGATAGGTGCAGCAACACAAAGCCTCCAGTATCTTATCAGAATTGGCTTTAAGGTTGCAACCCTGTGCCTACTCATCTGGGAGTAAACCCCATCAAACAGAGTTGGATTCAGTTCTGAGCAATTGTGCATTGGGTAATGCTGGAATTGTTTGGATCTCCTTTAACACATCCACTTCACAAAGTGGTAAGAGCCGCGAAGTGAAATACGGTTAATTAACCAGTCAGATTTGTGGTCTGGCTACACATTGCACTCGCCCTGTGAAAGCAGCTGAGTCCGTTCAGACTGTTCCCTGCTTCTACCCTTCCCATCTCTTAGGGACAAATAGCTGCCAAAAGGAGAGATAAAGCGGAAGACGACGAATGGACTAAGGGCACACACAAGAGCAGCAGGGGAACAATCATTGTGGTCCCCCCCCCCGTCGCACGTGCAACCACCATGAGCATTATTCCCTGCACTGCAGGTTGCACGGTAGGTTCACCACAACCCGTGCCATGCCACACGCTGGGTTTGGACAACATGCCAATCCCCCTTGCAGCACAGGGAATAATGCTAATGGCTGTCCTGCATGCTGCACGCACCAGGGGGGAGGGGGACCATGACGGTTGCTTCCCACACTGCGATTGTCCAAAGTCTAAGAAAGTGAGCTAGCGGGCTCCTCCTTTGCCGCGTGTGATTCCTGTCCCCTCCAGCTCTCTCTTCCTGCTGGTGAGGGGAGCCTTCAGAACTCTCCACAGGCAGGGAACTCACACAATGGTGAGTGTAATGTGTAGCCAGGACCTTAGAGCATTAGGTATCCATTGCATAGGTGAAGAAGAACCCCCGGCTGTACACTTTTTCAAACGTCGGCATCAGTACAAAGAAACACACCAGTAAAATAAAATATTTATCTCTGCTGAAGAGGGAACTAAGTCACCACGTGGAAGGTTATTCATATTGACATTACCTGGGATAGTCATCTCTGTAAATAAGGGTGGGAGCAAAGAGGAAATACAAGTACTGGGAAATTTTAGGAAGTTGAAGAGAGTCTGAAAAAGCAGAGGGAAGAGAATCGTTTAGTACTAGATCATACCACACACGAGAAAGTAAATCTATCATTTCTGTCACGGTTGCAATTTAGCAATACACATTCCCACAACATTTCATTCCACCATTCTTAGCCTTACAATAAAATTATCCCTTCAATAAGATGATCCTTACAATAAGATCATTCTTACATTTTTTTAAAGTGACTCAAGACCATCTAAAAAGTCTATGAATCGGTTTGGACAACACAATAGTCAATGGCTGCTTAAATAGTCTGTTGCTTAAATAGTCCAACGATGACTATTGTGTGTAAAATGCTCAACAGATGACACAATGGTTTGTGATTTACCAGAAATAACCAATGCAAATAATCAACACTGTGCAGAGATGACTATCTGCACAACTGTTGATTATTATGCCGTGTGTCGGGCTCAGTCGACTATTTCACATGCCTACAGAGTCACGAGGCAAGAGCGGAAGAAACCCCTGCCACTCTTTGAAGGGCAGAACACGGCTGGTAAAGCATCGTTGGGAAGGCCATGATATGGAGTCACCTAGTTCTTTCTGTCTCCCTAATCTCTCTATCCTGCTATATACAAAATGTTCCTGCAAGCTAGCCAAGTATTTCTCTATCCTACAACAATTGTTGCAGTACCAATGTAACAGAAGTCATGTTGCCATATTCTATGTTCCATTGTATTATCCTATGACAAGCCATAATGTGTGTGTGCTCTACCGTGTGTGTAATCACGCTGTGTCCTCATGCACAGCAACCTTTTGTCCCCGTGGACAGCATTGCTAAAGATCTATATAAGCCAAGCTGACAAACAATAAACAACCTTCCTGCATAGAACATCTTGGTGTGTGTGTCTTCACTCCTTCATCTGGCGCCCGAACCAGGGACCTTTCCGCCCACTCACTACGCTCGGCACGAGCTTCAGGTGCACCTCTCATCCTTCGGGACCTCGGTGAGTATGGGCGTCTCGCTGTCAGTGGCACAGCAGAGACATGCAGACGAATTAGCATTCTTGCTAAAGAGAATTGGGCACAGTGTTCCTTCTTCAGTTATCACACGACTAGTCAGTACACTTAAGGAACAATGTCCATGGTACCCAGAGAATGGATCTTTGGTTTTAAGCGATTGGGAATGTATAGGGCGGCTGCTTCACACAGAGCCTCGGGCTCCTGTTGAAATCTTACAGGTGTGGCATTTATGCTGTCACGCAGTCAACCTCTACGGGTCCAAAACCGCTTTACCTGCACATCCTTCTCCTGCTTCTTACACACACGCCCCTACCCTTCAACCCCTTGCTTCACTAACTCACCCTTCAGCTCCCAGTGCCCCTCTTCCTCCTTCTGTTGCTTCAGTTTCTGCTTCAGATTCTTTACCCCTATCTGAGCTCCAGTGCATGGTGCAGAAGTGTAAGCAGGATCCTACTTTGACTGCAGAAGAGTCAGGAGACCTGCTTGAAATCTGTCCTGCCACTTACAGTCAAAATAATCAAGATCAAGAAGTCAACAAGTGGGAATCAATGCAAGATACAGGTGACATACCAACTCAGAGTGTTTTGCCACAAGCTACATTGCCTGCCGCTAGTCTATGTGCTGTAACTGCTTTTGCAAAAGTTCCAGCTGCCAGTCAACTGCATAAGAAAATCTATGCCGACTTCATTAACTGCTTGCAAGCCACAGTTCCACTTTCCATTTCTCCAATAAGCTCTCCGCTTCTGCAGCTTCAGATTCCTCCACTTATCACTCAAACTCTGCTTGTCACTCAAACTTTGCCACCACCCAATTCATTCCTGTCTCTCAGTCCCCAGCAGCCACGGTCAGTGGTGTGGGGCGTGACTTAATCATTGCATTTTTGCTGTCCTTTGGAAGTATTTCTTGATCCCTATCCAGGTGACCGGTCTGTTTGGTTTAATCCTTCCTTGATCATCTGCCAGCAACAAAGTTTTTCCCATTGTTCCAGGTATAGTAGATCCTAAATTACACAAGTGTTTTAAAACTGTAAGTCTAAATGTTCTTCCTTTAATGTTATTCTGTTTAACCTCATTTCATTCCTCAAGCCTGCTGCAGCCGTCCATAGAGATGCAAGTTATAGATCTACTGTCTTAACCCTTTATCTCCTATTTAGAGCAACCAATGGGTCAGAAACGACCACTCTGCATTCTCATTGTCAATAACTTAGTATTTTCAGGCTACCAGAGCTGATGTGACAACCCTTCAACCTGTGCAACAACTCGCTTGCTGTTCCACAATTCTGTGTGTGTGGGACCTTCCTCAGTGCTAAAGCAACGAGAATTGGGAAGGCCCCCTAAGTCAAAACTGTTCTTTCCCTGACATCTTCATTCTGTTGTCAGTTCAGTGTTTGTGTTGTCAGTTCAGTGTTCCCTGACAAGCTGAGTAGTGACTTAGTTTCAAGATAAGTGTAAAACTATTGCTTAGAAGTTTTTCATGGTGTTCCAGTGCAGTGTATCTGTTCCTGCCCTTTAGAGACTAAGGTTAACCCCAAATGTCTAACCCTGTGTGAGTTTTGTCCACATTAAGCCGTTTTAACTGATAGCTGTCTGATCCGTCTTCAGCTACAAGTGTGTGTTTGGAATGAAACCAATATGCTTTGAAATTCCGTGTGATTCACAAAAAAGTCACACAGTTGTTAACAGTCAGTTTTCTCAAGCTACAGTTCCCCTCAAATTCGAAAAAAGACTTAAGCCTCTCTTCAAGATCGAGAACTGTTAAAAATTTCTTCAAACAGAGTCAGTAACTTTCCCTGACATTGGATTTACAAAACTTTGCCTGCCTTTCCATAAAAGATTTATCCATGAAGCATTCACCTCTCCCTTTTCACCGTCCGGGGGAACAAAGATAAAAGACTTGCCGTCTGCCTTTGTTTCCAGTCAAGTTGAACCATTTTTTCCCCTCATCCTTGCTAAAAGACACTGTTTATTTCATTCAAGAGACTTTTGAACACTGTTCATTTAATAAGAGACTTTGAATCTGTTCTGGTCGTTTCAATTGGGGCCTTGTGCTGGCCTCAGAAATTTTATTCTCAAACCTTGTTACACTGTTGAATGTTGCCATTATTACCTTGTCATTTTCTAAGTTTGCATTGTGTTTCTTGCCATGTACAAAGTATTTTTGAAATGTCATTGCTGGTGTTAGAGTCAAGTGCTGAATGGTTTTTAGAAAGTTGTTTCTCCTTTCAGGGAGATTTTTGGGCCTTTCCCCGGCTGTCTCCGTTCGCCGGAGGGGGCTGGGGGAAGGGAGAGAGTATGAGTTTTCCAAGTTGAAAGGCGTATTAGAGAGAGAAAGATTTCGAGCCGTTTAGAATGTTGGGTTTTTAGAAAGAAACCGTCTTTGTTCTTTGCTTATCTCTAATTGTAAGCCGAAGCCTTGAATTCTGTAAAATGAAAGTTGCTTAGAAAAAAGTAGAGGCTCTTTTGCAAACTGTCCCTCACAATTGTGTCGTCATCAAGAAGAGGTTGAACTGTGCTGCCCTGTTAGCACAGAAGTTTAGAATTACAGGCCTGAAGCCCTGTCTGTCAAAGTAGCTCAAAATTAGCCATCTTCCATCCTCCAACAAGAAGTTCCTTTGTTAAGAATTATCTTGTCCTTTGCTGTTTCTGTTTACTGTTTTTGCTATGCTTGCCAAGAAACTTGTGTTTGAAATGCTATCTGATTGAGAAATGCTTGATGTACTCTGTATATGTTCTGTTGCCATTTGAACTTGAAACTTCTAAGAGTTATGCCATGAAAAGTGCCTTGTGGCTTTTCATAGATTTAGACTTGAAATTACTGTTCTAGATTCATGTTCCATAGCCTGCTGTTTCCCTGCATACAGCCAAAGAAGCAAAAGATGATTGTTGCTGTTTATTCATCTCATTGTCACATTCTAATTGCTTTTGGTTTATTTCTCCCTTTCAATATCTGACGCCGCAATTTGTTAGAGCAAGTGAGTGCCACACTTGTTCTCGATATCTGAATCTCACCCAAAGCTTAATGACTTTGTCCCAACTGCATTGCCTTTAAGGTAGCAACCCCTCATTCGCCTACCGCCTTGCTTTTTGTGCCAAAAGACCACAAGCCTATTTTATATCTGTGAATGGTTAGCATTAACTGCTACTCTGCCATGCAATATTTACTCACTGATACAGCTACTAGGCCAAGATGTGCTCGTTGTTCACTTAATGACTACTTTAGATAGTTACCAATTTGCTTTCTCCAATCATGTGGGTCCTCTATCATTTAACATGCCAAAAGATCCATGCATCACTGTAACTTTGACTGTTCAGTTGCAAGCACAGTCAGTGCAGCCCCCCTACAGAGAGCCCTTACAGTATTCACTGATGGCTCCCCAAAAACCGGTGTTCTTACCTATGTAGATGCCATTACTAAAACTTGGTGATTTTTTTACACTCCCATTCAAGTTTCTGTGCAGCAAGTTGAAAATGCTGCAGTAATACTTGCTTTTCAGCATTTTACACAGCAACCATTATACCATGTAGGTATGTTTTTCATTTAATTTTTCATTTAGCTGATTCTCTGTTGATTGCTCAAATTGATCACAATCTAATAGCACTGTTCTTAACTCTGCAAATGTTTTTACAATGCACTACCTTTTTTTTTATAGCACACATTCACAGTCATACCCTTTTTTTTTTTTTTTTTGCCCAGACCATTGAGTCTTAGCAAATGCTTAAGCAAATGCTGCTTTACACCGTCCAGCAGCAAATTCCTTATTCTCAGATCCTTTCCAGAGCCATGTTTTTTTTCACCAATCTGCAAAATCCTTAGCATGTCAATTTTTTCTTCCACTGACACAAGCACAAGCAATTGCTCACATTGCTCCACCCATCATTCCTCTCCGTCTATGGGGGTAAACCCCAGAGAGGAAAAAGCTAACTGTCTATGGCAAATGGACGTTGCCCATTTTCCCCCCTTTTCAAACCTTATTCTTTGCTTCATTACCTTCAGCCTTTTCCATTTTTGGGCAAACCCCAAAAAACTACAAACAGACAATGCACCTGCTTTTTGTTTCCAAAGCATTAGAAGATTTTTACTCCCAATGAGATATTGTTCTCACCCATAGCATTCCTTCTAATCCCCAAAGGCAAGCTATTACCCCTCAACAAGTGTGTTAAATTCATTTAACTATAGTCCTGTTTATAATTTGTATTTGCTGTAATTACTGTCAATTCTATGATGATATTATGTTTAATCTCTGCATTATTTGATTTAAGCACTGCTGCACCAATACCTTCTGTTTCTTTAATGCCTGACTCTAACCTTTAGGTTCAACATGCGCAATAGATATTTGCTATTCATGGTCATAATGCCACATTGTGTTATGAACATCTGTTAACTGCCAAGCCAAGTAGCCTTTATACCTACTGCCTTCATCACCCCAGACATTGTAGTGTCTCACCTGCAAAATATTTATCAATCAACACTGTTTGCTAACCCAGAAAGCTTAAATCTATCCAAAGGGCGATTTTTGCGAGTGACTAAAATCACTCCAGCTATGTGCTTCTGCTGCCATGCCACTTTGTATGGCTGGCATAGAACTGTTAAAATCCTTGCTGTTGTAAGTAATTATTCTGCTTGCATTGGAAAATTTTGGTTATAAGAGAATTATAACTCTTCCTATCCTTTCAATGTTACATACTGGAATCAGTCCTCAACGCTTAATGACATTTATGCAACTTTTCCTATGTTCCAGCAAATTATACAGCTATGGCTGATAGTATCTGTAATAGATAGCAGATCCAAGACCCTAATTTATGGTTTTTCTTCAATAACACAGCCACTAATTATCACTCAGGCGCATATCAATGTGCTGCTTTAAGTTACCTCACTTTGCCTGTATAAGTTGCTCATTCAGTAGCGCTTTAAGACCTCATCACTTTGCATACAGTTATTATTGTTGATTCACAACTGTCTGATTGTCTGATGGGTCTTGAGCTGTTCTAAGAGCCATCACTAACACTTCATCCTTAAGATCCTACCTTAGAATCATTGCATAAGAAAATAGACACTGTATTCTTAAATTAACATGTTGTTTAGAAAAAAACTGTTAATGCTATTGCCAATATATTGTACGTGATCTGCAACTTGAAATTATTGAACCACATCATTGATCAAATGCAAAATTGTTTTGCAATAGACTATCTGTTAGCAACAACTAGAAAGTTCTGTAAATTAGTACGCCCTGCTAGTTGTGAAGTACATTTCCATGACTTGTCAAGCTATTTTAAGATCATTTGTCTAGTTTAGCATGCTTCGTTCAAAACAATGTTCATACACAATTCTCTGTGTTTTCTTAGTTAACAAACTGGCTTTCTAATTTTATATATCTCAGACAACTATTTTTCTATGTCATTTGTAGACTACCTATTTTCATAACCTTACGATGCTTTGCTCAACGTATCCCTTCACTGTTAATGATGGTGAAAAATTGCTTTACCTGTACTTCATATTCTACACACAAACCACCTACTTATTGACTTAAAAACAGAATAAAGAAGAAATCAGATGAAAGAGCTATCTTGAGAAAAAGTATTGTAGGGAAAACCCTGGTGCTTTCTCACAACTGGATCTTTCTATCTGTTATCTCTTTTTCACTACACGCAAAATGTCCTAGCTACATACAGGCTGTTCTAGCTTCAGCTTGCCAGCATCAGGCTAGGAACAAATGTTGCAGTAATGATGTAGCGTTCTTATTCTGAAGTCTATTGTTTTGCTCTATAACAATCTCCTTGTATTAATCAAATTCACAAAACTTCTTCTTAAATTTAATTAAGGAAAAGAGATGAGATGAAGGGCAGAACACGGCTGGTAAAGCATCGTTGGGAAGGCCATGATATGGAGTCACCTAGTTCTTTCTGTCTCCCTAATCTCTCTATCCTGCTATATACAAAATGTTCCTGCAAGCTAGCCAAGTATTTCTCTATCCTACAACAATTGTTGCAGTACCAATGTAACAGAAGTCATGTTGCCATATTCTATGTTCCATTGTATTATCCTATGACAAGCCATAATGTGTGTGTGCTCTACCGTGTGTGTAATCACGCTGTGTCCTCATGCACAGCAACCTTTTGTCCCCGTGGACAGCATTGCTAAAGATCTATATAAGCCAAGCTGACAAACAATAAACAACCTTCCTGCATAGAACATCTTGGTGTGTGTGTCTTCACTCCTTCAACTCTTGCCCTGCGGGGCTTTATAGTCATGTGTCAGTCGTCCCGGGAAGTGTATGGGGAGCTGCCAATCAGCGGCTCCCCATGTGCTTCTTGGGATGTGCACATGCTGGCCCTCGGTGGAGCGCCATGACCTGCGTCTCTCAACATCTTCCCAGGGACGTGCACGTCCCTTGCCCCGTCCCCCCTGCCCCACGAGCCATTTGGATATCAGCTCGAGGGGATGGAAGGAGCTCCTTCTGTTCCCTTGAGCCGATATCCAAATGGATCTTGGGGCCGGGGTGGGGGACTAAGGATGTCTCCTGCGGCTTGATTGATGTGTAATGTCAAACTGCGGGAGGTATCCTTCCCCCGATATCAGGGCGGGGCATGCAAGCATCTCCTGCTGGAGATGCTTGGCGCCCCGCCCTCACTCGCCAGAAAGTGGTGGCAAATGGGGACGGGAGACGCTAGGATCTCCTGCAAGCGGCAGCTGGTCATAGCGTCAATTGCCACCACTTTCCCACAGGGGACGACGCAGGAGAGCCGCCAGAGAAGGGATGGGCTCTCCCTGCGTCTTCCTCCCTGCCCTCCCCACCGAATGGCAGCACTGTTTCCCGCTTTCCATATTGGGGCGTCATGGGGAAAGATGCAGGAGAGCCGCCTGCCCTTCAGCACAAAGTCCGTTCTTTGTGGCTCTCCTGCATCTTTAGCCACGACATCCCAATATGGAAAGCGGGAACCAGCACTGCTATTCGGTGGGGAGGGCGGAGAGGGGGTGGGGAAGAGCAATCATCAACCAAGTCTTCATAGTCAACTCCATGGTTGACTATTACCATATCGTGTTGGGGGTACCCCTCAAATAGCAATCCGTGGAGTTGACTATACACACGGTTGATTATTGTGACGTGCGAACGCGGCCTATGACAACTGTCTGATCTCCAGATCGCCCCATATAAAAAACAAACAAACCTAGTCAGCACACATCCCCCGGTTCCATTAATAAATCGGCTGAGGCTCGTGTAGAATCTAAACTTAAGATCTCTTCTATCCGCTGCAAGTAGTGCACTCTTACTCCAATGAGTGTCAAGAACATTTAACAAGTTCCACGATAACCTTATGAGACAAGGAGAAGCTCATGCTACTTTGTCTCCACTGCAGGAGGTCCATGATCTAGTTTCATCTAGAGTTCTATCCTCAGAACACACAAAGAAAGGCAGGGAGCCTTCATCCCCACAGCTACAGAATTCCAGCAGGACAAAGCTACTCACGTGACTTGTGTGGGGTAAAGGAGACTATTCGTGGAACATTCTCCCTGATGAAAGAATAGGCTTTCATCACCAGACGCACCTGCAGGAAGGAGTTGGAAAAACAGGTGAGGTCTATTGGGCATCTTCCAGAGTACGGTTTTAGAAACAGCTCAAATAAACAAAGCATTTCTCATGGATTTCTTTCGCAATTCTGTAAACTAAACATTATTTTCCATTTACTCATTTTGCATCTTGGTGTTTATATAGCATTTTGTTTTTGAGGCAAACACCGATGCCTTGTTGTCAGTTCTATTCCACCTCACCCCCTGCAATAATCTTAGGCTCAACAGAAAGCTACTTCACTGACATCTTCCAAATCATGTTAACAAAAAGTTTTAAAAAAAAGAAGTTTGTGCAATTGCTTCACCGGAGTGGATACAGGTGACAGAGGAGGAAAAGATAAGCTGTCTTAAGAGGCAGTTTGGGAACCACAAGAGCATCTACAAGAAACCAACTTTTGCTTCTTGCTAGGTGGTGGTGCACACACTGGGAAGGGCAAGAAGTATACCTGGCCACAGGGATAGCACAAAAGCAGCTCAGGAGATTGCACAGTCTTAACAGCCCTGTGGCTACTATCATCCAACCCAGCGCTTCAAGAGGAGAAAGGGCCAAAATCCCTGGGGTATGGTTGACAAAGATTCACACTGATCTTTTAGGCCTTAATAATTATGGTGCTTTCTTACTACATCTAAGCTCCTCACACTCAGCCATACCCCAGGGATCTAAGTTCCTCACACTCATCTAAGCTCCTCACATTCAACCTTCTAAAAATAAAACAAAACCCCACCAGCCTTGATAATTTCTAAGTCCGAGAGAACTAAAAGCCCTGCATACACACTGAACGATAAATTAGCTAAAGTCATAAATCCAGGAATTAAGAGGCAGCATTTTGCTAATTAAAGCTTTCTGAAATGGTTGGAAAAAGGTAAACAACATTCTCCGCCTATGCACATAAGGGACTGGTTCCCAAAATCGAATGGTTACTTGTTTTTCCCTTAACTATTATACCCATCCCTGAAAATATTTGCTGATACCTTAACTCGTGAAACAAGCCTCTCACCTCCTGATGCTACCTTTTGGGTACCGAAACCTTACCTGCTCAAGTATAACGATGAAACAAGAGGCTGGTGGTAGCTCATAGGTCAATGTAATGTAGGTTGGCCCAAATCCAAGCCAAACTGTCTGGAAGATCAGGAAGACAGCCCCAAAAAGGAAGGAGCGGATAGTCTTGTGGGAGGAACCATGGTAGCCCTGGGCCCACTGGACAAAGAGGCCATAGGGCACGACCAGCGTGGACAGGAACATGCAAAGCCAAGTGGGAGCGACAATGGAAAATTTCCCAAAGGAGTAGACCAAGAGATCAAAGTCTAACACCAGCCTTCAAAGAGATACAAACAAAAGAAAACGTTAAGAGAGCCTCATCCGCTTGATTAAAATAAATTTTGCTAGGTGAAATCAGTAACAGCTATTGAATCCTATGCCACATACTGCTTTTTAAAAGTATATTTACCCTAAGATAAACAAACAGACATTAAAATGTTTTTGTAATAAGCTAAAGCAGCCGTCCCCAACCTGTGACCTCCAGATGTGTTGGACTAAAACTCCCATAATTCCCAGACAGCCTGAGAATTATGGGAATTGTGTCCCAACACACCTGGAGGGCACCAGAGACCCAGGATAGGTTGCAACTCTTTGGCAAGCACAAACTTGTTAGTGCTGGTACTAACATTTAAAGCCCTAAACGGCTTGGGGCCAGGTTATCTAAAGGAACGCCTCCTCCCATATGTACCTTCCCGGACCCTAAGATCATCTACAGGGGTCCTTCTCCGTGAGCCCCTGCCAAAGGAAGTGAGGCAGGTGGCCACTAGGTGAAGGGCTTTCTCTGCTGTGGCACCCCGGCTGTGGAATGAGCTCCCCAGAGAGGTTCGCCTGGCACCTACTTTGCACTCGTTTCGTTGCCAGGTGAAGACCTTTTTATTCTCCCAGTATTTTAACAGTTAAATTAATTCAATTTTAATCCTTGCTGTTTTAAATTTGTATTTTAATCTGTATTAATTCCTGCTGCTTGGTTTTATTCTGGTTGTGCTTTTATATTGTATGTTATTTTGTGTTTTCAGATTGTGGCTTGTTTTATATTTTTTAACTGATTTCATGGTTTTAATTTTTGTGAACCGCCCAAAGAGCTTCGGCTATGGGGCGGTATAAAAATGCAATAAAATAAATAAATAAATAAATAAATAAACTTGTGGCAATCCTGTGGTTTTTTGTGTGTGTGGTACAGACATGTGCAGTGGCACATAGTTAGCGGGTGTTCTGCAGCCTTCACGTTAGTACTGGAAGGGTTGTGCCCGAGATTCTGCATGAAGAACCTCAATTCTCATGGATTAAATCAAACAGCCATCTGAATGTCTGCTGGTGGCTTTAAACAAACACTGAGAGGCCAATCCTAAGCAAGCTTATTCAGAAGTCCCAACGGGTTCAAAATGATCTGACTCCCAATTAGGAGTGCTCAGGATTGCAGCTTTAGATGGAGACTGAATTCCATGGGTGCACATGGAAATGGTCCTCCAACAACCTACAATATCTGCTCTCCCGTTTTTAAATCCCTCCTGGGTGATCATGAAGCGAATCTCCAGTCCATTCACGTGCCTTACCCTTGCTATCTGGAAAAAATGGTCACCATATCTTTCTCCATCAGAAACTCCAATGCTACCCTTCCTGGACCATCCCTTTATTAGACATGGAGATAAATATGTTCAGTTTGCAGGGTGGGACAGGAAGGGTATCTATCGCTTGGGAGGTTTTATAGATAAGGGGCGAGTAATTTATGATAGTAAGCTAAAAGAAAGGTTAAATGGCATTAAACCTACCTGGTTCCAACTGTGGCAATTAAGAACTTTTCTAAACTACAGTTTTGGCCAGGGAGTAAATCTTTGCCCCCTCACTGCCTTTGAACACTTATGTTTAGGCCCCAAAGGAAAAGATAAGAGTTTGACCAAGAGTTTGACCTCAGGAATTTATAATTTATTGCTAGAGCAAGTGGGAGGCTCCTCCCTGGCACCGAAAAACATATGGGAAGCAGACCTATACGTGCAAATAGAAGATGACATGTGGAAGCAAATATGGACAAACACCCCCCCCCCCCCACTTAGAACTATATCGTCCCGTATTCAGGAGGCAGCCCTAAAGGTATTACGAAGATGGCATAAAACCCCAATCCAACTTTCACACATAATGAGCTCTATTTCCCTGTTGTGATGAGAGGGGATTTCTTTTTGCACGTGCCGGGACCGCAAAGCCCTAAAGCAGTTTTGGGTACTAGTTCTTAAGGCAATCTCAGAGGCCACAGGTCAGAGAATTCTGCCTGAACCGAGCTTGGCTTTGTTGTCCCTGCCGAATGTCTTAAATCCATTCCTCATCCACAAAGAATTTGTAACTAGGTTGTTTACAGAAGCGTGTTTGGAAATCACTCAGCATTGGAAAGATCCAAAGGGCCCTGCGTTAAATGGCTGGAAAGGGAAAACGTGGGACATCGTAGCTTTTTCTGAAAAGCTAACGTACATTGTAGGGTCTTGCGGGACCCACTGAGATGTGATCCTTTTGATACAATATGGTCCCCGTTTGTCAATGATGTTAATGGAACTGCTAGGTAGAACCAGGCCCCTGTGAACTCCACTCCAGGCCACCCTAATTATTGAGTCTTGATTGAAATTGGTAACGTATTCATACAATACAGACAATGTAACGGCTCTGCCCGAAATATTATGGTAAGTATATATTTTCATCATGAAGAAATAACCACCACATTTGCTGTAATGCTGTGATGTGGTTAACGTAACTTTATCTTATTTTGAAATAAAGTTTGTGTGGGGGGGGAGGGGGGAAGGATTGCAGCCTTAGATGGGGAAGATGGAGGGGGAATGCGCAGCAAGAAATCCACAGCAACATTTGAGTCAGCCACAAAAATGGCAGCATGGATCTCTCTGCCTGAAAGAGATGGCAAATTCTTATGGTATTTTAATGATGTACTGGTTTTATGTGTTTTTAATCAGTTTTGTGTGTTTTATGATTATGTTGTTCCCCGCCTCGATCCGGAGGGAGAGGCGGGTAATAAATACATGTATTATTATTATTATTATTATTATTATTATTATTATCCGGAGTTTTGTTGTTGTGAAATCGCAGCCGCAGGCTTCCCTTCCTAAGGGTACACACACACACACACACACAGAAACAGACTGACAGACTCTTTGTGTTCCAGATAAAGCTTGGTTGGCATTATGAACATGAACACACACAGTGTTCCAAAATGAACAAAAACAAATAAAAACAAAACATTCAAAAGGTTTCTAAAATGCATTCCTAAAAGCACACACACACACACACACTGTTCTGGACATCTACACCAGAAGAATTTTTCTATGCAATTCAAAAGCTTACACTTCCAACATTATCATATTTAGTTCCTATAAGAAGAGCTAATCCCTCCCTGGGTAAATGCATGTTTGTATTCTGGGAGGCCAACATAGTTGTTTTGATACAATCATTGCTGCTAAGGATATTCCGGTCCAGCCAAAACAAACAATGCATTTCTGATTTGCCCCACTCACATGTGATCTGTATTTGGCAGGGCCTCTTCTTGAGGCAGCACTGCCAAAAAGGTACACAAAGGAGGAACTTGGGAACTACAGACCACTCAGTCTGACATCCATCCCTGGGAAAATTTTGGAGCACACTATAAAGCAGTCGATCTGTAAGCACCTTGAAAACAATGCAGTGAGTACTGGAAGCCAGTATGGATTTGTCAAGAACAAATCCTGCCAGACTAATCTGATCTCATTTTTTGATCAGGTAACCTCCTTTGTGAACCATGGGAATGCTGTGGACATAATATATCTTGACTTCAGCGAAGCTTTTGACAAAGTGCCCCATGACATTCTGATTAATAAACTAGTGAAAAGTGGGCTAGATGGAACAACTATTAGGTGGATCCACAGTTGGCTACAGAATCGGACTCAAAGAGTGCTTATCAATGGTATCTTCTCAAACTGAGGGGAGGTAACGAGCGGGGTACCACATGACTCAATCGTGGGCCCAATGCTCTTCAACATTTTTATTAACGACTTGGATGAGGAGGTGCAGGGAATGCTTATCAAATTTGCATATGTCACAAAATTGGGCGGGATCGCTAATAACCTGGAAGACAGAACCAAACTTCAAAGTGACCTTGATAGGCTGGAACTCTGGGCTGAAAACAACAGAATGAAATTTAATAGGGATAAATGCCAAGTTCTACACCTAGGGAAAAAACCCCAAATGCACAGTTACAAGATAGGGGATACTTGGCTCAGCGATACTACAAGCGAGAAGGATCTTGAAGTTGCAAAAAGAGCAAATGCTATCTTGGGCTGCATTAATAGAAGTATAGCTTCCAAATCGTGCGAGATACTGATTCCCCTCTATTTGGCACTGGTTAGGCCTCATCTTGAGTATTATGTCCGGTTCTGGGCACCACACTTCAAGAAGGATGAGACTAGCTGGAGCGTGTTCAGAGGAGGGCAACAAGGATGATCAGGGGTCTGAAAACAAAGTTCTATGAGGAAAGACTGAAAGAACTGGGCACGTTTAGCCTGGAGAAGATTGAGGGGAGACATGATAGCACTCTTCACATACTTGAAAGGTTGTCACACAGAGGAGGGCCAGGATCTCTTCTCAGTCATCCCAGAATGCAGGACGCGGAATAATGGGTTCAAGTTACAGGAAACATCAGGAAAACCTTCCTGACTGTTAGAGCAGTACAACAATGGAACCAATTACCTAAGGAGGTAGTGGGCTCTCCTACACTAGAGGCATTCAAGAGGCAGCTGGGCAACCATCTGTCAGATATGCTTTAAGGTGGATTCCTGCACTGAACAAGGGGTTGGACTCGATGGCCTTATAGGCTCCGTCCAACTCTACTATTCTATGAAAATGCTAACTTTACCTTCCTTCATCAATGAAGTCTACCACAAGTGTGCTGAGAATGAACAAGATGAGGACGGCAATGAACATGTGATAGATGGTCCGGAAGTGTTCCACTTCAAATAGCTCACTGAGAGAGAGGGGGAGAGAGAAAAAAAAGAGTAATTAAACATTAGGACATTTAACACACACACACACACACACACACACACACACACACCATTCTTATTACTGTAATCTTACAATCTTTATGGCCTCCCAGATTATTTTGGCCTACAATTCCCATCAGCCTTCACATTGGTTGTGCTGGCTAGGGCTGATGGGAGTAGTAGGCCAAACATTTGGGGGACCACAAGTTGCCCACCCGTGGTCTAGAAACCACAGTGGCATGAGTATATTAGACAGATTTGCACTAGACGATATACATCTCCAGCCTAGGTCATGCCTTTTCACCTTCAAATGTAACATGGCAATTGTCAACATACATTGGACACTGGCCAATAGGAACAACTTATCTTCGTCTAACCTATACACACTTGCCTTTGGGAGGTTCACCGGGTTAATGTGGTGAATATCTTTAAAACGGAGGAACTTGGAAACTCTAGACCAGTTGGTCTGACATCAGTCCCTGGGAAGATTTTGGAGCACACTAAAAAGAAGTCAATCTGTAAACGCTTTAAAAACAATGCTAGAAGCCAGCATGGACTTGTCAAGAACAAATCCTGTCACACTAATCTGATTCTTTGATCGGGTCACCTCCTCTGTGGAATGTGGGAATGCTGCGGACATAAAAATATTGACTTCAGCAAAGCCTTTGACAAAGTACCACATGACATTCTGATCAGCAAACTAGTTAAAAGAGGGCTACATGGAACAACTATTAGGTGGATCCACAAATGGCTACAGTATTGGCCTCAAAGAGTGCTTATCAATGGTATCTTCTCAAACTGAGGGGAGGTAATGAATGAGCGGGGTACCGCAGGGCTCAATCGTGGGCCCCGTGCTCTTCAACATTTTTATTAATGCTTTGGATGAGGAGGTGCAGGGAACGCTTATCAAATTTGCAGATGTCACAAAATTGGGTGGGATCGCTAATACCCTGGAAGACAGAAAAAAACTCCAAAGTGATCTTGATAGGCTGGAACTCTGGGCTGAAAACAACAGAATGAAATTTAATAGGGATAAATGCCAAGTTCAACACCTAGGAAAAAGAAACCAAATGCACAGTTACAAGGTAGAGGATACTTGGCTCAGCAACACTACAAGCAAGAAGGATCTTGAAATTGTTGTGGATTACAAGCTGAATATGACCCAACGGTGTGAGGCAGCTGGACAGCCGAGCTCTCCCACCCTAGAGGCATTCAAGAGGCAGCTGGACAACCATCTGTCAGGGATGCTTTAAGGTGGATTCCTGCATTGAGCAGGGAGTTGGACCCGATGGCCTTATAGGCCCCTTCCACCTGTACCATTCTATGATTCTACATACTGCATTCATGACTGAATCCTCACAAGCAAGGACACTGTGCCAGGCAGTATGCAAAAGCATAAGGAAGCCTATAAGCCTGGGTATGTTTTGTTTTTAGGCTTATAGCTTTTTAAAGTTATTATAGTGGTTTTAAATGTGTGCGTATATTGTGTGTATATTGTATGTTTTTGCTGTTTTAATTTTTGTATATTGTTTTCAATTGTTTTAATCTTATGTAAACCGCCCAGAGAGCTTCGGCTATGGGGCGGAATACAATGTAATAAAATAAATAAATAAATAAATAAACAAATAAAAAAATATAATGTTGGCTGATTGCTTCTAGTTCTTTTTGGAAATATAACATGGATCATGACAAGTATATTGCCTCAAGGAACATTTTGCAGGAGAGACAGAAAACCTAAATGGCTAATTTATAAACCCTCCTTTTATTAATGCGGGACACAATCCACCAGGAAATTCTCTGCTCAAGCCCTACTGAGATGGGAGTTGCTCAGCTCCTATCCATTTCAGTGGGGCTGGCACAGGAGAATTTATCAGTGGATTGTACCCCGTGGGTCAGGTCAAGCTGTCTCTCACTCTACTGCCCTTAATGTTGCCCCAAATCTGCCTGCTCAGATGGCAGGGCTTGCTCTGAAGTTAGTTCAACAGCTGCTCATCCGATTATTTTCCCTAACTAATAGATAATGGATTCTGTGAATCAAGGTTAAGTGACTTACAAAAGGAAGCTTAGAGGAACTTAATTATTTCTCAAACAGGTCCTGCATGTGATTACACCTTGCAGTGCACTGGAAAAATATGAAACACCCAATGCTGATTTCATGTCTCATATGATTATGGGGAAATTGATAAAGCAAGCTGAACTTGCTAAAAGGTATAATTAACCTCCTTGCATTTCATGTCATGGTTTGCAAATAGCACAAGCTTCACCTAAAGTATTGTGTGGTTTGGTTTTATTGAAATACAAGAGCAGGGAGGTGGGCAACTTGTGTCCCCTCCTCCCTGATGTCCTACAACTCCCATCATTGCCCTACAACTCCCATCATCCCTCAGCATTGGCTATACTGGCTGGGATTGGTAGGAATTGTAAACCAAAACTTCTGGAGGGCCACCGGTTACCCACCCCTATACTGGAGGTCATTAAACATAATACTGGGAAATGTATTGTAAATTTCCATGGCAAAGTTTGATTTCATAAAAATGAATTTGTGGGTATTTTTTATTCTTTTATTATCAAAATCTAAATTTAAAAAACGCCCTTTTTTAAAAAAAAGAAATGAGAAAGCTCAGACGAATGGCAATGAAATTCCAAATCAACTACAAGTATTGGAAATTTTGGGCAGCCCAAAGCCAACAAAAGGTGCTACACAGCATCCTACAAAATGGTCCCTCCCTCCCAGCATATCAATAATAATAATAATAATTTGACAAAACCTTCAACTGAACCAAGCAGGATAATAACCAATAAGACTGTTATCTATTAGGGTGAGAACAAGGCACATCTTTATGTTTTTTCGAGACCTTGAGTGTGGCTCTGCTGCAGGGACACATCCTTGAAATGTTATATATCTCAAAGCCTGGAGGAAAACTCTGCTACCAATGCAAGGACAACATTGCAACACTTTTCGACTAAAATTCAAGCAGTATGGCATGTTGTAGCTGGAGTTACAAACATCAGATAAATTGATCACTTGCAGCTAGAACAGGAAATGCCCACAGATGAGATAAGGGCCCCCAAAGGACCTTCTCTTCTGCCGCTCCCAGACTGTGGAACGACCTGCTGGGCGAGATCTGCCAACTTACCAGTCTTCTAGAAATCAAGAGAGCTATAAAGGCTGATCTCTTCCGGCAGGCCTACCCAGTCGAATTTTAAGACTTGGTTGATTTTAATAATGTATTGTTTTTATATGTTTTTAATCAGTTTTATGTATTTTATATTGTTTATATTGATGTTGTTCCCCGCCTCAATCCAGAGGGATAGGCGGGTAAGAAATAAATAAATAGATGATGATGATGATGATGATGACGACATCTGGCCCCCAAGCTATGGTAACAAAATATAATCAAAGTGTTGTAACATCTGCCCACTGTTTCTCTTGAAAGGGAAAATGTGTGAGAAAGGGGGAGAGGGTGGTTTTCCAGACTTTAATGTTACATCTCTTTGTACCTCTTATGTAAAAATGTTGCTACAGGAGGACCATAACAGACCGCAACAGGAAGGACCAAAGCAGGACCATAACCTTGCTACAGGTTATGGGAAGGACCCTAACTCATTGGAAGAAGCTTAATCTCCAATTTCAAAGGACGGGAAAGGTCTTCTGCCCAAGACCCTGGAGAACTGTTGCCAGCTTCAGAAGACAATGTTAGGCAAGAAGGACAAATAGCCTGATGTGGTGTAAGGCAGCTTCCAATGTGCCCAAACCACATGTGCTCACTAATGGAGAAGCCCTTGCTGCTAGGTGGGGCAAACTTTGTTAGGGCAACCAACCACCCATGAGGCCATTGGATGGCCGGCACTAGATCTCTTGCCTCAACTGGCGGGAGAATAAACTCAAGCCTCTGCCCACCCGCCTATTGCCACAGCACCTGTATCTCCCCCCTGCATCTCCCTCCCCACAACTCACCTCTGTCTCCCCCCCCACACCCCATTTTTGCCTCTGTTGTCGTCGTCCTCTGAAGCGCTGTGTCAGCCATTAAAAGCAGCCCACATGGTTCTCCCACGGTACAGTTGAACTCCAGGGATTCCCCTCCCACAATGCCTGGCTATGAGGAGGGACCCCCCCCCCAAGCCAGGCATTTGGGCCTGCCCAGTTTTCTGAAGAACCTGCCTGCCCACTGGCACCTATGGGAGCCCCTCCTGGTAGGGAGGAGAGTGCCTAATTTGCTGGTATTCTTGCTCCGCAGCTGGAGGCTGGGGATTCGCCTCACCCCATGGGGATGGCTGGCCCCGTGGATTCTAAGCAACACACATTTCTGAATGGTATGGCTGTTTCTGAAGGAGAAATCAGAGCCTGTGAATCCCTAAGCTAGAATCCGGGGAGGTGGTAGCATTCAGCAGCACTTCTGGAAGTTTCGAATGCCAACTTTTGGCCAATGTATGGAGTTAAGCCACTTCATACCCTCCTGCATTACAGATTACAGGAACTGGTGTGCTTTAACAACACCCACTCAGTAGACCAGGGGCAATACTAACTTTACCCAGGGCACCAATTCAGGTTAAAAGCTCATTAAACATACTCACTCCAATACAGACTTCCTAGCAACAAAAACTTTCCCATGTTCGGGAGGTGCTCTTGATCCTCTGTGAAAAGAAAGAATATTCAGCATTTTTAAAAAATTAAGGGAAAACGAAATCCACTCTGCTGTAGGCGTGGCCAGGAAGCAACATACTTGGTCTTGCAGCTGTCTTTCTCTGAGTAAGCCCTCGGGAAGGCCGGCGGCGAAGGTTCCAGCAGCGCAGACTTTGCAATCAAGCTGTTTACAAATTCTGAGAAGTGATTGTCAACCCCCTTCATGAAAGCTGGCTTCAACTGCTGGTAAAATTTGGGGAAGGGATGGAAGAGAGAGAACGCGTAAGCAAGATCTCGGCTAGAATTTGCCAGCAAAAGTCGTACGGTACCCTTTGCTGTCAGATGCCAGGTTGGCTTCCGAACGTCATGTCAAGAACAAATGCCAAATCTGAAGGAAGACCACAAGCCCAGCCCATTTGCTGTCAGCTGATTGCATATTATTCGACCACAGACAAAACCAGGGCTCACAGCCCTACCTCAGAGCAAATGGTTCATCTGCAGGCACAGCACCTGGTACCTCCAGGTGGAGGAGCTTATGCGTTCGAAGCTGAGCTCTGGCAGAGATATAGGGTTAAAATGCAATGCAAGTCCTACTTACAGTAGACCCATTCAAATGAATGGGGCTTATGTTAGTCATTTCAATGGGTCTACTCTACATAAGGCTTATGTAGGACTTTACCCATAATAGGCCAGCCTTCCCCAACCTAGTGTTCTCCAGATGTGATAGACTACAACTGCTGGGAATTATGGTGGCTGGGAATTATGGGAGTTGTAGTTCAATACATAGAATCATAGAATATAGAAGAGTTGGCCTATACGGCCATTGAGTCCAACCGCCTGCTCAGTGCAGGAAACTGAAAGGCACCAGGTTGGGGGATGCTGTGTACTGAGCTACAACGGTCTCATTTGAACAATGCAGCTCCATATATTCAAATATACAAGCACCTTCTTGTCTTCACGGAATATGTGGGGTTTTGATAGTAATGGTAGAAATGAGGTCTCCCTGCTTCCAGCCTTGTAAAACTCAGGGTCACACACCACTCACTGAGGAACATAGCCCCAGTCTGCAAAGCCCTGTCTCTCCATCCAACTAGTGGTATTTCCAAAGTTGATCATTAACCAATTCAGAATACAGAAGTTGTGCAGCTCATAATGTCCAGCTGTTTTATGAATCAAACAGCATCCCCCACCACCCCACCCAGAGCACTTCTCCAGTTCAGCAAGAGCTAGTCAAGATAAAAAGGTCTTCCAGAATTTCCAAAAGGTAGCACATCTTCAAAGAAAAAAGAAAACCTAATGAAGTTCAAAAAAAGGAACAGATTTCACACAGGTGTATGGCACTAATACTGCTTTGATGTGGCATGGAGGGTGGGGGCAGGGCAGGATGCAGTCCCTTCCATTGCTATTCAAAACCAGAAGCAGGGGTGGTTAATGTTTAACTTCTTGCTTGCAATCCCACCGAGAACAGGAACTTCCAAGTTTCCTGGCTGTCCTGTTCCACTAACTATGTTCACAAAAGGCAGGGTGGTTGTTTTTTTTAAGACTACAGGGTTGTTTGATCTGCCACTGCAGTTTGACACAGTCAACAAACACAGAACCATGCCAAAAGAGCAAAAATAAGAAAAACCCAAACAAGGGAAGGTAGAGCAAACAGCAGAGTTTCTGCTGTTCAGCAGAACACCGGGTTGCCTACCAAACAACCGATTCCTGCTCTCGGTAGTCCCAGAGCCAGGCAGGATTTATTTACCTCAGCGAGTGCAAAAGCTTTGTGAATAGTTTTTGTTTATATATGACAAGTGTCTCAGAAAAGTGAGTCTTACAGAATTCCAGTGGGGGGAGGAGCTGCCGCGCTATTATGCAGTTGCAGATCCGAGCGATTTTGTCTGCAAAGTGCTGGGCAAACTGGTCCCGATGGGCTGCTGACAGGTCTGAATTCTCTTCTTGCAAGCCAGTATGTCAAAGGCCCCTGACCACCCGAAACAGCTCTGCTCGACAGCTCTTTGCAGATGCAATAGTGGCAGGAGGAAATGGTTTTTTTGCTGCCCATATTGCCACAGCGTAGGCCTTCAGACAGGCTCTAGCCCATGTCCGATCAGATTTGCTCAGAGCTTTCCGCCAACGTCGCTCTAGTCGCCCTCTCACTCCTTTCATCGCCATCAGTTCCCTAGAAAACCAGGGGACTAGTGTGGCTCCACTTCGTGAGGGAGGACGCTCAGGAGCAATCATGTCCACCGTCCTAGTCATTTCTCCATTCCAGAGAGATCGACCAGGACTTCGACAAAGTCACCTGCCGAGGCAACAGGAAAATCTCCCAAAGCCATCAGGAAACCATTCGGATGCATCAGCCTCCTGGGGCGGACCATCTTAATCGGTCCTTCACCCCTGTAGAGGTTCCGAGTACCAGCAAGTCTAAACCCTAACAGGTAGTGATCTGTCCTTGATAATGGAACTATGCAAAGTTCCTCCACTCTCAGATCACCCCGCCCAACACAGAAAACAAGGTCAGAGTGTGCCCAGCAGCATGGGTGGGGCCAGATACCATTTGGGACAGACCCATGGTTGTCACGGCACACATGAAGTCCTGGGCCACTACTGACAGGGCAGCCTCAGCATGGATGTTGAAATCCCCCAGCACAACAAGCCGGGGGGACTCCAACGCCAACCCCGAGACTACCCCGGCTAGCTCAGGAAGGGAGACTGTTGAGCAGCGGGGTGGACGGTACACCAACAGAATCCCTATTCTGTCCTGGGCACCCACCTTCAGATACACACACTCGAACGCCCACAGACTGTGGGACAGGGCACCTGGTGAGGGGGATGAAATCCCGATAGACCACTGCCACTCCACCCCCCCCCCCCGCCCTCGCCTGCTGATGGTGGGCAAAGCTGAGAGAGGTTAGCCCGAAGCCTCCGAGCCTAAATGGGAGAATTGGTGTGCTTGGTTTCAAAGGAGAACCTGGACATAGTGGGCATTACAGAAACCTGGTGGAGTGGAGAGAACCAGTGGGATACGGTCATCCCTGGATATAAACTCTACAGGAAGGACAGGGAAGGGCGTACTGGGGGCGGTGTTGCTCTGTACATCAAAGAGGCCATTGGGTCAAGTAGACTAGAGCACCTAAATGGCGCAGACTCTTCCACAGAAGTGCTGTGGGGCCCCAATACTAATTTAGTGCTAGGAACATGCTATCATCCCCCAGATCAAAATGCTCAGGGTGACCTTGAGATAGAAAACAAAATCATGTAGGCCTCCAATCAACAATAGGTGACTTCAATTATCCTCACATTGACTGGATAAATGCATATTCCAGTCATGACAAAGAGGTTAAATTTCTTGATGTCCTAAATGTCTGTGCCCTAGAACAGTTGGTCATGGAATTAACCAGAGGGGAGGTGACCCTGGACATAATCCTAATGGTGTTGCCCAGGACCTAATACAAGATGTAAATATCGTGGAACCAGTCAGTAACAGTGACAACAGTGCTATCAGATTCAATATATACTTAAGTGGGAAACTGCCCAGGAAGTCCAACACAGTCACATTTGACTTCAAAAGAGGAAACTTCTCTAAAACGAGGGAACTGGTGAAAAGAGAGTTGAAAGGGGGAATCAAGAGCATTAAATCCTTGAAAAATGCATGGAGCTTACTGAAACGCACAATAATAAAAGCTCAACTAAACTGTATTCCACAAGTTAGGAAAGGCAGCACCAAGTCCAAGAGGTCACCAGCATGGTTAACAAGCAGAGTCAAGGAAGCTATTGTAGAAAAGAGGGCTTCCTTTAGAAAATGGAAGTCTTGCCCAAAGTGAGGAAAATAAAAGGGAGCACAAGCTTGCACAAAGGCGATGCAAGCACACAATAAGAGATGCAAAAAGGCATTTTGAAGGGTACATCACTAATATTATCAAGGCCAACAATGAAGACTGGTGCTGGGGAGGAAGTGATCATTCCTCATGGTTGTACTGTCCTTCTGAGACTCTACCTGAGAAGCACAAATGCAACCCATACAAGTACCAGCCCTTCTCTCGAGCTTAGAGCTGAGGAGAGAGGCAGGGCACCATCCCAGCACTTGAACTGTGCTTTGGTTCCCTCCATCCAAGCTCCTGCAAACCACAGCATAACTGTTGGAGTGATCTCCTCAGCACCTCTCCTCAGCTCCATGCTCAAGAGAAGGGCTAAGGCAAGGGCCTGACATGTTGCATTCCTAGATGCTTGGAATACTTGGGAGCACTCCCCAGCCCATCTCCAAGCTGGGGAGGGAAACAGATGAAGGCCCCCAACCCTGCGCTGAATTTTATTGGTTCATCACAAGGTCAGAGACAAGATTCAGCCCTTGAGGGAGGAAGAAGGTACTACTGACCACAATTTTTTGGTTGACTACCAAGGCCAGCCAAATGTTGTGACCTCCAAAGAAATAGGTTAAAAAAAAGCTGTCCGACTTCTGTATCCTACAATGTCATCTAAGCCAACTTTCCAACACAACCTTTTGCTTCATGGCCAATAAAAATGTGTAGCAATCCCTTTTCATCATCTGAGATGACCTTGCTGTCATTCCAGGGACTCCAAATTTCTAGAGTGTGGATTCTTATCAAGTGCTGCAGCAACCTGGATGTTGGTAGCCAATTTAGTCAACCTAAAGTTATGTCAGTAACAGGCCAATTTTATGAGAAAGTGACAGGCTGATATTAAGCATAGGCCCATATCTATTACAGAAGAGCTTCATGTTACCTAGGGATTCTAATTTGCCAATTCATATTAACTAGCATTCAGATGTGTTTACCTCAGCTTCCACTATGAGCTGCATCTTCCTCGTTACTGGATGGTCAACATCAACTTGACCTAAGATAAAAACAAATCATTAATGTATTTTCGTCAATGATGATAGCTTATACTAGCCTTTCCCAACCTTGAGAAAGCTGGCTTATACCCAGTTTGCAGGTATGAAAACAGAACCGGGCCGGGGGGGAGGGGGGCGGGGAGAGAGAGATACAGACATTTATTTTAAAATCAGCACTAGAAGTCCACAAAAGTTACAAGCCCACAAAAATGTTTACTCATCCAGATGTTCCTGTGTCAGTCATTTGCTGCCTATTAGTGGTCTAAGAAGAAGAAAAAAATCTGAACTCTCTTCCAACTAACAAAGGCTTCCCTGCCTGGAGTAGATTTGTACTCACCCCAGACTAGTGGCTATTCACAAGCAAGCTTTAAAACTGTAGATAAACTTATAATAAAAATTGATTTAACAATCTGTAGATAATTGGGGTAGATAATTTTAAAGGCCTAGAGCTCTTGAGGTTGTAAACCTATGTCTGGGTAAATGAAATTCCTTCCATATGAGAGACTAGATGTCAAAGGAAAAGGTTCTAGCTTAATCTTCTCTTGACGTGCTAATTTTCTACATGGAAGAAATTAAGTGTTTCTATATGGAGGAACATTCAACCATGTGAATGCCCCTCTTGCAATCTTAAGTGATATCTGAGGTTTGTAAGAACAAGACCTAAGACTGGGTGCATTAGAAATTCAATAATGTGAGAAAACTAAGCTGTAAAAGACATAGAAATTTTATTTTTAAAAACAGAAACAAATTTGTTACGGTTGCTCATTAAAAACATGGGAGTCGCAGGAGCCACATAGAAATGTCTTTTGTATTCTCACCAGAAGTCAGCCATGCCTCAGAATATATAAACATGCACACAATATATAGCAATGTGTTTAGGGTCCTTGAATACAGTATTGTAAGTTTTGTATATTCCCAAAGAGTACAAAATTGCAAATAGATTGACCTTCCTGAAGGCCACTCATTAAGATGCATTTCACCAAACTATTTCAAATCTTCTTGCTCCAGTCCCTGTTATGAAGTTCCTCACACCTCCCCACAAAAGGCCTGGGGAGGGAAAATATTTCACATTCCAAAAAACCAGAGATGCCAGGTATATAAATAAATCTATGAGGTTTTGCTCACTTTTGAGCAATGTGCTCCAACTGCAGAATTAAATGGATTGAAATTTATATTTCATCCCTGTACACAGAAAGAATTCTAAACCTCTCATGCCACCTGCTGCAATCCTCTAAAGGCCCTGTTGTCTGAGCCTCTCTTACTTAGCTAACATACAAACAGTTCTAGTCACTTGCTCCAATTGTGTTCCCTGCTTGGAAGAGTAGCAAGGTCCACATAATCATCCCATAAGAAAGACCAGCTTCCAATTGCTCTTGGGATTTATCAGCAGGACCTTGGATGCTAGGACAGGAACAAGCGATAACAGATATCAAGTCATGGAAATGTTTGCTGCATTGTCATCTCCTCCAGTATGTCCAAGGTCTCACATTTGGCCAAACCTGAGGCGAGCCCTGAAGGTTGTCCACATCTCTTCTAGCCTTCTCCGCTACCATTAGTTATTCATGCCAATACTATTCTAGCTCCCTAAATATAAGAGTACACTTCCTTTTTTTACATGCACTTAGCAAGAGATTCTAAACTAGCAAGTGTAAGAGTGCCTAAGCAATATGTATTCTAATTGGCAATTGCCCTACATCATATAGAGGCTGGGAATTATGGGAGTTCCAGGCCAACGCATCTGGAGGGCACCAGGTTGAGGAAGCCTGACCTAGGTGATTTGGATGGACCATTCCAGTCTAAGAGCAATATAAAAACAGTTGTAACAGAGGAGACCTCTTAAGAGTTAGAGGTGTGGAAGCAGAATTTCAGGCTACCTCCCTGCAACCCCATTCTGGTGTGATCTTGTCCTTTCCTCTTTACCCATGATTAGATGCAGAATTGTCCATATGTTACAATTCCATGAGTGGGCAAAGAAAGAACAGACCAGCTTTCTCCAACCTCTCTGCAATCATAATCACACTCATGGCACTTCAGGGAGAAAGATTCTAACCAAGTATATGCCATGTTATGGTCATTTCTGCTTGACATGATATAGTTCATTGTACTGATGCAAGACTTTTCTACCTCCTTCTGTTGCACGCTAGAACAAGGCACTATGTCCATTGTTGGCTCTGTGTAATTCAACCTTCCACAACCTGGTGCCCTCCAGATGTGTTTGACTGCAACTCCCATAATTCCCAGCCAGCATGCAGTCATCATCTCCATAGCATGGCCATTTGCTATGCTTGCTAGGGATGGTAAGAATTGTCATCCAGCACATCTGGAGAATGTCAGGTTGGAGAAGGCTAGAACAAACTGGAGTACTGGATGCCGAATTCAGCTTCCTGAGAATCTCAACTCTATTTATGTTGTGTCTTTTAAGAGAGCAAGCCCTTATGGCTGGCAATTGTGAGGGCAGTGACATCTGGCAACTCAATTTCATTTTATTTTCTGTATTTTTAAACCACCCAATAACCAAAGTTGTCTGGACAGTGTACAATGTGTTAAAGACATAAGATACAAATATTAAAACAAAAAATAAAAGCAGAGCAGAATATGATTTTCGTGTTGGGAGTTGAGCTTCGGTGCCCTGTATCAATCACTGCCCCTCTTCGAGACTAGCAAACAGAGAATACATTATGCAAAATATGAACCAATGCATAATTATACAAAATAAAAGAAATCATACAAAATTGATATATTTATGTAATTATGCAGATTTTTCTTGGCACAGAATTCAGATAGCCTAGGTGCAAAATGTTAACTACTTAATGCAGAATTAAAGATTTAGTGGATAAGAACCCTCACGAAATAGTAGTCTTTTTACTTCAGGGGAAAGACAAATATATTACAACCCAAGTAGCCAAATTTGTCCATAATATACTGGTTTGCAGGGCTCAAGTAGTTATATAAGATGTTTAGATTTAATGTACCCGTGAATCAAATATACTGTATAAATGCTACTTACTGTTTATCTGATTTTCTAGCCTGTTGGCCGCAATAAAGTTGATTGATTGATTACTTAATGCAGAGTAAATAATCAGAGACATTTCCCATAGTTAAGGCTAAGTAGGCTTCTCACTTAAATAGGAGTGCAAACCAGTTTCAAAACTTGGTTTCCAATTCTGCTTAAACAGAAAGCTTAGCCATATATTTCATGTTACTCTTTAGCCTTTTTTAAAGTGGGGGTTTATTTTGAAATAAAATGTTAAAATACAGGCAATATCAGGGCAGCCCACACAGAACAATACAGCGAAATCACAGAGGAGTTAAAGAAACTCACCAAATTTCTTAATATATAATCGAAATGCTTGTGGGGCATTGAAAACGTCCTAAGGAGTTCGCTAACTACTGGGAAACTGAATATAAAAGTTATATAGCCAAATCATATTCAGAAAAAAAAAATAGGAATCATTTTATTTAATTTAAGAATTTCTAGATAGGCTATACAATGATTCCAGAAACTGGACTGGCTATCGGGGGCAGGGAAGTGCAGAGAGTCTGGTTTCTCCATTACATCTACACCAGCAGCATTAAATACACATTAGAAATGGAAAGAGCAAAAGAGTCCTGTGCTGAGAAATTTTATTATGTGTCAACACTGATTTCTGCAGCACATATCTAATATGAACATCCGAGGGAAATATTGGCTCAGTTCAGACAACACATTTCTCAACGGTGGTTTTAGAACTCCACAGTGGAGTTTTTACACCACCATTGAGAAATGTGCTGTCTGGCGGGAAAACTCCATGCAACGGTGGAGTTTTTTTTAAAAAAACACTCCATGCAGATTATCAACACTGTGCAGAGGAGAGTTCCTGCACAACTGTTGTGTTGTGTTGCGAGCTCTATGGAGTTTTTCGTTGCGTTGCGTTGACTTTTCCCACTGGCTACAGAGTTCCCTGGCAAGAACAGCGAAAGGAGGGAGTGCTGCTCTAGGAGAGCTGCTGGGATTGTTTTTTCGCAGCAATGGCTGATGGGATACCATCGGGAGGACCAGGGAAGAAGAGAGGGTGGAGGAACTATCACTCAAACGACGCTATGGATTTTACTCCACTGTAGCCCACAGTCACACAACAGTGGAGTTGGAACATGTTGTGTGGGGAGTATCTCCTAAAACTTCAACCGTTGAGTGGAGTTTTCACACTGCGTTGACCAACGTGTTGTCTGAACTGAGCCATTGTGTAATACAAGGTTGCACAGTTAGTTAACATATTGCCTAATGGAGAAAAAAAAGCAAAACAAAAAAAAGCAAGCACCAACATACAGAAACTTCAACTGACTAATATTGTACAAGGTTCATCAGTAATGAATCACTAAACCAGAATGAGGAACCTTAGAACACAGTCTATTGTATTATGCAAGTCATCACTTACAAGAAACATGTGACCTTCCCAACCCCATGATGAATGAAGATCAGCCTGAACCGCAGCACTGAACCCTAGTAGCATGACCTTTATTTTATTTTTTATATAAAAAAAATGAACACCCCTGGATTGTATTTACAGGTTGTAACATCCTTAATGCAACGTTTATGACATTGCAAGACACAACACAGGCAAAATGCAGACAGCAAAAAAATGAAAGGCGGCCGTACTGGAGTGGAGAGAGACTGGGATTTGGACTGCGTTCAAATGCAACCCCAGCCACAGAAATACTCATTTGTCTCTGCCTCAGTTCTACACCTGCGAAATAGGAATGAACAACCTCCTCACAAGAGCAGAGAAGAACCCAACTGGAAAGCAAAGCAGAAACCAGATAAAAACTAGGGGCCTATAAGCCTGGCGACTGCCACATGATTGAAGAGGGCAGGGAGCGTTTCTGGCTCTCGCTGGTGTGCTGCTGTTGGTAGGATCAGGCCCCTGCTTCCTCTTGGTCCCTTCTTCGTTCCTTTCCCAGCTGAGCTTTTGAAGCCCCCATACATTTCCAACACAGCTTGGCTTACGAGGTTCTCAAGCCGAGGGAGAGGTGGGCCAGCAGCAGAGGTCTGGATGACAATGCCACCTCCTCCTCTTTTCATCCTCTCCTAGCCCAGCTAGATCCCATCAACAACGGCTAATAGAGGGGACCCAGAGCGATGACAGCCAGAGCTTTCTACAGCACAGCTCCAGAACCCCTAGGAATCGAAGGACTCACCTTTGAAATATAGAGGGTACAAATCAGAAGCTCATGAGGACTACTAGGAAGCGGGGAGGAGATTGGCTCCTTGACACAAACACCAAGGGGATGGTAGTTGAGGGAGGACAGTGGTGCAACCGTGTCAGGGCGTGAACCTGTGTCTGGAAAAGGGAAGAGTTGAAAGGGAAGAATGTGGTGAGGGGGACGGGACACCTTTCTTTGTTGTCTCTGGGAGCTGCAGGGCAATTGTCCTCTCTCAGGCCAGTACCCAGGGCTTTTAATGGTTTCTTGCAGCCATTTCCTATGGGACAATTTTGTGCATTCACATCCCAATCCTTACTGGAAAGCGATTTCTCAATCTTTCTCTCTTTCTCACTCCCACTCTGTTTCGACAGAGTCAGTCCTGAGGGATCCCGAAAGTATACAGAAAAATGCCTACCTTGTCTGTGGGTGACCTTGTTGCATTGCCCTACTGAAAGGCATAAGCCTACCAATGATGGACTCAAATTAAAGGGGAGGGGGAAAGAATCCCACTGAATTTAAGGGAGCAGGATTGAATCTATGTTTATTGCTGTTGTGGCAGTTTTAAAAAAAGAGTAGCTGTGAACACATATAGAGAGATTTCCCTTTACTACTCAGTAATCACAACTCAATGGGGGAAAACAGCTCTCAAATCAAAGGCCATCCTTTCAAGGCAGGCCTAAGCCCTTGGGCTCCCCCTCGATAAAGTCTTGCATGAAAGGAAGGCAGCAGAGCAAGGGAAGGGAGGAGAAATGAAGAAAAGGCCAGAATGTACCCATAAGAACAGGTTGCTCCTTCTCATGGGCATCCTTAGGTCTCCATCTCCACCTCTCCTCAGAGAAGATTTCCAACTTTTCCAACAAAATAGTAAAACAACGTTTATATCAGAAGAGATCAAGAAAGGAAAGCAAGACTAGGAATCAAACAAACATTGCATTTGTAAACAACTGTGAAGTTTAAGGTCAGCTCCTTTCATAGTTCATCCGCAGAATTGATTAATTTAGTCAAGTCAAATGTCTTGCTGTAGAGCCCAGAGCTGCTTTTCTGGACACAACAGGGACTACCTCCCAGCATTCAATGGCCAATAGAAAAAGCAGCGAGTTCGCAGAGGCTGGGGGCCAGAATTGAAGCCAACTGTAGCACATGGACACGGATCCTTTTTTCAATAGGTTTCTATGAGGTTAAGTTCACAGCTACATAGGTTAAATTTTGGCTGGCTTCATTAGCCAGGCAAAAGGTCTGATTGCCAATCCCTCCCTCAACGACGGAGGCATGAGGATTTGTCTTTATCATCTACTTGTGGTCTAATGTCAAGAGTGCCCCGGGAGAGTACCTGACAGCAAAAAGTCACCCTCCCACCCAACCACACCCTCCTGCCTATGTTCCCCAGCAGCTGGTACGTGCACTCTTTCCAGCACAATACCATTTTGGGGGTGTGGTGATCAGAACCATACACACTATTCCAAGGTCACAGACAATTCCTTGTCCCACCTTTCCAAATTCAGGAAATACATAATAGAAGGCATTTTATAGGATAGCAGAATCTAGACTATATTGCACCGCACATTGGATCACAGTTCAAAGCAGCTGCCTCTACATTCCTGTTTAGGTCATATATGAATGGGTCAACATCAGCAGCCTCCTCTCACTGAATCCCAAGGACTTAAAGAGTGAGCAAGCAGCCAACTGTCTTTATTATACAGAAAACATGCAAGCCAATGTCTTTAGCCAGAAAGGAAACGGGGCCTACAGGGCACAGATCAAGTGGACAGCATTCAGGAAACCTAAGCAACAGATGCTTAGTACTGAGGTTTCCAACATGGTGCCTCTGGGCACTGTTCTAGCCTGCCGCCCCTCCTGATTATTTTTTGAAGATTTTTTTTTAATTTAAAAAAATAACCTGGAAGGTTGCCATTCTGCAAAGTGAAGTGTTAGCCTCCAGTTCCACCTTTAAGAGGCCCTTCTTTCAAGGCCACCACCTTCAGAGGCACATTTGGTGGCAAAGCCAGGGGAGGGCCTTCTTAGGGGCCATTCCCTGGCTGTGGAACTCCCTGCCGGGTGACGCTAGGTTCACTCCCTCTCTACTGTCCTTCTTCCGGGAGGCAAAGACCACTTTATTCAAGAGGGTGTTTGGTGTGTAAGCAGGTCTACTGAGCTGGACGCTGTTTTTACTCTGCTGTTCTTGTGTTTTAATTGTTTGTTTTCTATGAAATGAGTGTCAGATCAGAAAAAAGTGGGTTCAAAAAAAGGGTTTTGTGTTTTGTAGGTCAAACACACACATACACCTCCGCCATTTTGTGAATGGGCAAGCCCACAACAGTCTCTCAGCATGCCAACTTGCCCATGGCTCTAATAGGCTTGGGGGCCACTAACACGTGTGAGGGAGAAGGAGGATACTGCCAGGCAGGCACACTGGTGGTGCCTCCCTTTTCAGCAAGGGTGGATGAGCATGGATCTAAGCCTTAGAGGAGGGAAGCAGCTCATTTATGTCTCCCTATGTTTCCAAGGCACTCCAAACACCTCCAAACCACCTGGCCATTGTGAAACGTCATCTCCACACACACCCTTCCAAGGATGACCAGGAAAGAGATGCTCAGCCTTAATGAACAATGAGCAATGATAAACATTAGTGGCAACACCTCATTGAACGTTGCGTTTCTTTCTGCTCTAGGAAGGAAAGGCATGAACGCAACCTAAATCAATCGTCTGCTTTTGAGACACGCCCTGAGGTGATGTCAAACCCCATTTCCTCAAATCTGAAACATAAGTCCTCTTGTTCCACAGAAGCTCTTCACATACTCCCTGTTAACTGGCAAGAATTCCTGGCACACCCAGTTAAAGGCTAATCCCTTGCAGACACACCCCATTAAGACCTCTTGGTAGTTAAGACTGGAGCTGGGCACGAGGCTTGCATTTGCGTAAACAAGCTTCGCACTGCATGCAAGATTCCACTCTGGGGCTCAACACTGGCAGTGGCCATGAAAGCCACAGGCCATGGTGGACATATGCCTGGACTGAGAATTTGCATCTTGGCAAGTAAGACTAGGGCACTTTACAGTAGAGTCATATGCAATGGCTTTGTTCAGCTGAAGCATGGGGGTGGGATACTACTTAGAATGCATTTGGAACAGAATAGGGCCGTCTGCTGCTCTAAAAGACAAACGCCTAGCACAGGCAAACACAGCAAGCCAGACTTCCCCAACATGGTGCCCTCCAGCTGTGTTGGACTGCAACTCCCCATCATTCCCTGCCAGTCTGGGAGAGAGGCTCAATGGTAGAGGACATGTTTGGCATGGAGAAGGTCCCACATTTAATCCCCGGCATCTACAGGTAGGGCTGGAAAAACTCCTGTCTGAAACCCTGGAGAGACATACTGCCAGCCAGTGTCGACAATACTAGGCTAGATGGACAAAGAGTCTGACTCAGTATAAGGCAGCTTCCTATGTTCCATGGCCATGCTGACTGGCAATGATGGGATTTGTAGTCCAAAACATCTGGAGGATACCAGGTTGGGGAAGGCTGGACTATGTGCTGAGCTGAAAGTACTTCCAACACGCCCATGAATATCTCCTCCCATGTACATCTTGCTGAGCCTCTAGTAAACCAGCAGACCCCTTGCTCAAGTGTCAGAACTAGTACAACTGAGGGCCACCGGGCCCATGGCTTACTGGCACTATCCCTCTGAAGCTTCTTCCAAAGGGAGCCACATCTTGCCCAACTCTTGACAGGCTTTCAGAAAGGGGATGGAGTTCTCTCTCTTCATCAGAGCTTTCACAGTCTAGACCAGGCACTCAACGTTCCCTGGTCTGAGGTTGGCCAGAAAGGTTCACCTGCACTTGCCTGTTGCTGTTTGATTAGCTGGCTGTGGTTATTGTAATGGTATTTTAGTTACAATTATTTTTAACTGGGGCCAGACCTACACCAAGCAGGATATGACAGTTTGAAAACGTTTTGAAAACTCTATATGGAGCTCTGTGTCCTGGTCCCCAACAGTTGTCACTACTGTAATAAACCGTTTTAAAGCAGTTGTGTAGATCCTGCTGGGATCGCCTGTGAAAGCTGCTTTGCAAGCCGGCTGCCCAAAGAGCAGGACAAAAATAGTGCTATCTATATAAATAAAGTGTATCTGCTGCACCGGTGATGGCAAGTGACTGAATGAGTGGGAAAGGCCGGGCATCCACCAAAGGGAAAGGAGAACCAAAAAAAATCCTTTTAGAAGGAAAACCAAAGCAGCCCGTGTTTCATATCGAGGAACAATATCCTCCTCCTTGGCCTCAACTTTTCCCTGACACAGGGAAATAATCAATCATTCATCAGCATGACACCATTAAAGAATGACCGATAGTAACCTCCACCTCAGGGAATTACAATTATCTCACAGGACCTGGAGTACGACAAAGATTCTACATGCTCTTTTCATGGCAGCATTAGTCACTTGGGTGAAACACAGAGCTATTAGAGGTGAGGACAAAGGCATTTTCTAGGCCCTGCCAGGGAAGAGTAAAACATACCCCTGCACATCACTCTTGGTGGTTCGCTAGCTCAACCTCAATCCAACGCAGCTGGCACGATATCTCCACCACCAACCCTTGTGATTTTGTTTTCCACACCAAACGAAAAGCAACATCCAAACCAAGGCAGATGTAGGCCTGTAATGGGCCTGTTCAGACAACACACCAAGCCACTAACCCTTTTGCAGCAAATAGTTAGTGGGCATGTTTAAATTGTGGTTATGTAGGCACACTGGTTAGGAATGGTTCACACAACACACTTTAAGTCACATGACACATTGAGCCGTAATGTTTAGTCCCAAAAGCTTAACCACTGTGGCTTAGCGTGTCATCTGAAAGGGATCAATATTTTAGTCCAACCTTTCCCAACCCAGGCTGCTTGCTGGGGATAATGAGAGTTGTAGTCCAACACATCTAGAAGTGTCAAGTTTGGGAAAGTTATTTTAGGACACAACTCTATGCAGGTTTAGATAGAAAAAAGGCCTACAACTCCCATGCTGAAAGCTGTACGTCTTTTTTCTGTGCATGGGATTGTGCCTTTGGCCAATTACCCCAGTCAACAGATCCAAAAACTTTTATTGATGAATTAAAACAGTGTCCCCCTTATCAAGCAAACATCAGGTATTATATATCTTAATTCAAACACAAAAATACAGGTGTCAGCACGGTTTTAGAAGAGGCATTTCTTTTCATCCAAACAGGAGAGGAAATGCCTCTTCTAAGATTTTGGCCCAATTCAGACATCCCACCACCAGACTATGGCTAAGAAAACTTAAACATGGTTTGGCAGTATGTCTGCTGTACCCCGGAGACAGGAATGAACTTAGGAAGTCAAGCGTTACAAGGAGGGAAAACAAGAACACCTTTAAAACATCATTTGCTTATCATGCTTTAGGAAGGTTAACCCACAAATTGAGTTCTAAGCCACGGTTAGTATAAATCACTGTTTGCCTGAACTGAGCCAGTTCCTATAGAGATACATGCATTCTCTAAAAGCAGAGAAAGAATGCATTTTTCCTTCAGAACCTATTCATATGCAGATGCAATAATTAATTGAAAGAAGTGCATGATCAATCAATTAACATCTCTTTAATCAGATACCAGCCCTACTTCATGCAGTTATTAATGAAGAAATCTCACCATTGCTGGACTCTGAGAACGACCAGTCTCCTTCAAGCCTCGTGGACAAGTTATCTTTGTCCTCCGCAGAGCCGCAAGGAGAACGGCGATTCCTTACAGAGATATTGTCTTCACCCACCATGGTAACTGGATCAGACACTATAAGGCAAGGGGAAATTAGTTAGGATAAAGTTCCTCACTTTTTTTGCGATCATGCAATTACTGTCTTTCAGGACAGAGTAACAAGGAATGTACGAGTAACCTCAGCTTTTTCTTTCCTTTTTTCTTTTTTTTTAAAAGCACGTTCCTAGCCCTCATGGCTGCCAGGAAATATTTTTGAAATGCACTTCTTCACTCTGATGAAAACTACGAAACTAAAGAAAGCCATAGTGCACAGTGCCTGTTCAAAACACAGATCACTCCAGTCCTACTCGAAACTTCCTCTCATTTTCAAAATGCATGCTCTAGCTGATTCAATGATCAACACACAATAAAAGGTGCAATTGTTTTCTGCCACTATCTTTGTTTCTTCAAAGCTGCTCCAAAAGATCATTCATCATGGCACATTTCACGACGTTCACTCCTTGAGTTCAGAGTGTAGGGAGAATTATCTGACACACACCTCCCTCTCTCTCTCTCTGTCACTGCCTTAGGAAGCAATCAAGCAGTCCCCCAGAGGTAATCAGGCAAATGGTTAATTGAAAATCTAGATACGACCGCTGCAATATATTTAGAAGACATTTCACACTTATTCTGCAACAGTCTTCTTCAAGAATGGTTTCTCACAAGGGTGAAAAAAATCCAGTTCAGCCCTTTAAGAAGCCTTGATTTATGAACTTAATGGCTGAATTCGGACAACACGATAGTCAATGGTGGGGTAATAATCAACTTTACAGTTGTTCATCTAGGGGGTACTCCCCACACAACATGGTCATAAATAATCAACTGTGGTGTGGATTAGGATCAGCGCTGAGTTGACTATGGCAGCATTCGGACAACACGATAGTCAATACAACTGACGATTGTTTCCCCACCCCCAGTTGCTTATTGTGTCATCCGAATTCAGCCAATGAGTCCTGAGAGTTGAAACGATTCATTTGAGTCCCTTTACTTGCCTTCATGTTTCCAGGGGGTGGGGTAGGGGGGTTGCCATCAGTTGTTAAAAGCTCTTCCCTCAACTGTGATGCCTAGATTATTAACCCCAAAGCCGCTTTTCTTGCATGTCATGCAAATGTGCCCAGGCAGCCCAAGTAACCACTTCCTTGAATCACACAGACATACATAGGAACACGAGACAGAACAATGGCCCATCCCACTTATTACATTTTTGAACAGGCACCTACAGAAGCTCCCTTATATGCAAAAGCCAAGGTCAATAACAGAACATTCCATTTCCTATGTCTCAATTTTAAGCCATTTTTAACACATTAGTGCTGAAGCTGGTTTTTGCATGTCATTAGCCATGTATACCTGTACTTTCTCAGCACACTGAGCTATTAGCAGCTTTTGGGGAGGCGCATGATTTAGAAAATGGAATGCAGGAAAGCTTTAAATAAATACCCCCTCTTCCAACACTCCTGGACTTTTGAACAAGAGCAGAACCCGCTCTGCCTGTTTTAAAACTGCCTTAGGTGCCCTGTGCAGAAAGGTAGGATATAAAGTGAAATACTAAATAAAAATCAAGGGATAGAATCACAGATCTCCTGGTGTCATGTGTGAATTAGTATCATGTCAAAAATGCACTAAGCTGTAGGCTGACTATGTCAAGGTTGCCTGATTCAAATCAAGGGCATTTTATCTTATCTTATTATTACTATAATAAAGTTAGATAATGTTTTAGAGCATATAAGATCACTCTAAAGTCTATCAGGTAGATCAGTATTATCATTACTATTGAGGGCAAGAGATTCTGGCTTCCTTAAGGTCACAAAGTAAGCTCATGGCAGGGGCAAAGTTCATACCAAGGATTTCCTGACACATGTAAATTCAGTCCCTTGGCCACTAAACTACTCCAGCTCAGTTATAAATAATCAGTTATTTTAATTAAGGCATTTATGAACTATGTGCAAGAGGGGAGAATCCAACTAAAATTGTGGCTGCACGTTACAGTTTCACAATCTACTGAGTGTTACACTTGAGCAACCAATTGTGCAATATGTTGCACAAGCAAAATGCTCTATTGAAAGATTCATTGGAGCCCCGCTAGTGTTGTTTGGGTTTGAGGAACAACACCGTCGGATACTATTCTCACTGATTTAAGTCAAGCTTCCCCTTTGCAGTTTAGATGTTTCCTAAACTACAGAGCAGGGGTGGCCAACTTGTGGCCCTCTAGATCCTTTGACCTACAACTCCCAGCATCCCTCACCACTGGTTATGCTGGCTAGGACTGATAGGGGAGTTGTAGGCCAAAACATCTGGAAAACCCCAAGTTGGCCACCCCTACTATAGAGCATGTGTTAAACACATTTTGCTTAAATTCAGTTTTATTGGTAAACAAGGAAAATTACTGTCATTTTAAGCCATGAAAGTTTGGTTTTAAAGTTATGTTTATCCACACTGGGCAAAGAGCTGAGATGCCCCAATCGTCTGTGATTATTTTTTGCCCAAAGCTCCATTACAATCTCCACATCCGTGGCCGTTGTTTCACTTCCCCAGCCTGGTGGCCTGTGACTGGGAAAGATGGAAGCTGAAGTCTAACACTGGGTTGGGGACAGCTGCATCAAACATCACTGGAGGAAATATTCCTTTGGCTTAATTTTGATCAGAAGAACCCGATGTCTATCAGTGTTGATACTTCATAGCCCTTTTAACACTTAATCGCAAGAAGATTTTGCATCTAAAGAGGGGAGAACATAAATGTTGCAACCACAAGAGAATTTAAAGAAACTGCAGGAAATCTACACATTAGAGAAACAAAGGAGGGGAAAGTGTAACACGATATACCAGAAATCACAAGGTGCTAGATGATGAAACCACTAAAGCAAGCAAGCAGGTTTAGTTTAGGAACAAGAGTACCAAGAGACAGTACAGCTGTTTTCAAATACCAAAAGTGCACCCTTTTTCACTTAAACCGCCCCCCAAACGGCATGATGTATTTTTCTTTTCTTGTTTTTAAATTTTAACTGTTTGTGATTCTTGTGTTTTATATTGTTGTTGTTCCCCGCATCAATCCAGAGGGAGAGGCGGGTTATAAATAATTATTATTATTATTATTATTATCAGGGCCATGTCCTGAGAAGCAGAGATGAAGTGAAAAAGAGGGGACACTGGGACCCTAATTTCATCACCTTTCACTCTTATGATCTCACAAAGGGTTTAAACTGTCGGAAAGCAAAAGTAGACTGGATCTCATGAAAACAGCCCAGAAGAATATGGACTGCTGGACAAAAGCAAAAGTTACAGTATAAGTCATGGAACCATCCTCCTTATAGGAAATGAGGTTAGATTTTGGGCAGACTTTAATTCTGCCTCTTTTGAGTCTCAGTCTGTGCTCATGAGCTCTCCCAATTATCTGGTTTACAGAAACCCCTACTTTAGCCAACATCTATTGTAATTCCCCCTCCCTCCCATGGCTTTGTCCCAGCCTTTCTATCCCATCGACTTTGAATTATATTTTGCACTGCAACAGTAAAACATCCTATCATGTTACTCTTGCCTTTTTGCATTCCTCTCCATTAGAGGGACAGCCCTGTGAGTCTGTAGCAGAAAAAAGCACAAAGAGTTCTGTGGCATCTTAAAAATAACAGATTTATTGCTGCAACAGCTTTCTTGGAATAGAGTCCACGTCAGCAGATGTATGAAGTGTTATCTCCTAAGTCTGGCAAGCAAAGAGATGATAAGCAGTGGGGTCAAATGGCAAGGAAGGCAAAACAAGATAGTCTGCGAGGACTGAATTAAAGCTTCACAGACTGTACTTTTTGTATTTCACAACCATTTGACCTCATTCCTTATCACATTTTTTTCTATGTGTCCCAAACTGAGTGCATCTGATGAAGGACTCCAGTCCCAGAAAGCTTATGCCACAACAAATCTCAGGAGTGTACCCAATGTAGGGTGACCATATGAAAAGGAGGATGGGGCTCCTGTATCTTTAACAGTTTCATAAAAAAGGGATTTCAGCAGGTGTCACTGGTATGCATGCAGCACCTGGTGAAATTCCCTCTGTTGCATGCGTACAAATGACACCTGCTGAAATTCCCTTTTCTATACCTCTGTTCAAGAACAGGAGCCCTGTCCTCCTTTTCATATGGTCACCCTAACCCAAGGGGTTGTAGCCCATGTAAGTCTACCTTTCCCAGTCCATTTCAGTGGGCCTACTCTAAGCAGGACTGACGATACAACCCCTTAGGGCACAATCTCACACGTTTTTAGACAGAAAAAAAGTCCTACAACTCCCAGCATTCCCCAGCCAGCCATGGGAGCTAGGGGATGCTTTGAGTTGTAGGACTTTTTTCTGTCTAAAAACATGCCTAGGATTGCGCCCTTAAATCTTCGAGGTATCACAAGACAGTAGTGTGTTTTTCCACCCTGCATTAATCGTGGTCTTTGTCTCCCCCTTCCCTCTGCCGTTTCCTCAACCCTGACAATTCATATTTAATTTGTAAGCTCTACGGGGCAGAAGCCCATCTTGAGGGGAGGGGAGGCATAGCTCATTCTGTAAAATACCATGTATGGCAATGCATCATTCTAAACAGCGCTCACTGAGCTAAGAAGGAATAATAATAATAACAATAATAATAATAATAAAATAATAATAATAATAATAATATTTTTTTAAAAAAAAATCTTTTCCCTTCTCTGTTGATCCATCCTCGCCCTTTGCCTGCTTCCCAGGCCTCTCCAAGCAGAAATCAGCGCCCTCCCTTCTGGTTCCTCATCGCAGAGGATCAAGTCGAGCCACGTGGTCCCTCGCCTTCCCCTCGCTCGCTCGCTCAGGGGAAAAAGACGAAAGGGACCCGCAGCAGCCAGACCATTTGCCCACCCGCGGCGCTCCCGAGGCTCTCTCTACCACCCTCTACTTGCTTGAGAGTAAATTTACTCGCGAGTAACACCCCACTCCACCCCCCCGGACCGCGGCGGGGGTTTACTCGTGAGTAAGCAGGCCCAGGATCGGGCTGAGTAAGCATGCCCGAGATCTTCCCATGCTTTTCTGGCTTTCCGGAGCGGACGGTGGGGAGGGGCGGGGGGTCAGCCTTTACACACAAAGGCGGGGAGGGGAGGCGCGGACTTCCTTCGCTCCATCTCCCTTCCTGCCCCCCCCCCCCCGCCATGCCGTTTGATAAAGCGGGGAAAGAGATCCAGAAACGACGCCTCCTCCTCCTCCTCCTCCTCCTCCGGGTCTTTACCTTGAACCCCAGCCGTCCGGATGCTCCCGCGTCTGGCTCTTGCGCTCCGCGTCGCCCGCCTGCGGCTCTTGCGGTTTCTACCAGGATGGAGAACGGCGCGGCCCGCCGGGCGCTTTTCCACCTCCTTCTTCGCCTTCGTCACTGGCGGGGTGGGGAAAGCAACCCCCACACACACACCCAGTGGCAAAGGCAAGCGCAGCTGCCTATTGGCTACGGGCTCCCGAGGCGCCGGGCTTGGGCCGCTGACTGGCCGGCCGCGGGGGCGCCCAAGTTCACCTGGGCTGGAGGGCGCGCGCCTATCGGGTAGGGTGACCCTATGCAAAGGAGGACGAGGCGCCTGTCTCTTTAACAGTTGGATAGCAATGGGAATTTCAGCAGGTGTCATTTGTAGGCGTGCAGCACCTGGTGGAATCCCCTCTTCATCACCACAGTGAAAGCTGCAGGAGCTATAGTACTGGGACCAGATACAAAAGAGGGCAGGGCTCCTGCAGCTTTAAACTGTGGTGATGAAGAGGGGATTTCACCAGGTGCTGCACCCATACAAATGACACCGGCTGAAATTCCTCTTTCAATGCAACTGTTAAAGATATAGGAGCCCTGTCCTCCTTTTCATATGGTCACCCTACTATTGGGGAACCGAGCAGAGCTGGTCATAGGCCCAGGCCGGATGGGAAGTGTGTGCCTCCCCCATTTCAAACTGCTCATTAAGTATTTCTTAATCAGTGGCAATGATTCAGTGCTAAATACATATATGAAGTAGAATGATTTATAAAAAAGGTAATGGGAAGCACTTTGATTCAAGATGTAACATCACTTCTTCACCTTCAGCATTTCACGATGGACAGCTTCTGCGCTGTTCCCACAAGGCAGGTTCCTCTCTTCTCAATGGGCCACTTACGCTAAGGAAGCAGGAGCGAAAGCTGGGGGATCTCCTCGTCGGAGTGCCCCCTCAAAATCATGGGCCTGGGGCCAATTGCCCCCCCTGCCCCCCCCTGCATGACCCTGACTCCCCCTGGTTCTAAAGGATATTGCAGGGTTGGTGGGGAGGTAGAGAGACCTGCAGTGGAAAGGGCTGTGAGTTCAGTTCAGTTAGTCCTCAATACAAATTCCTGGGCTCAGGGCGGGGGGGGGGGGTGGCAGTTGGCCTGGGGCCCATGATTTTGAGGAGGCACTCTGATTAGGAGGTCCCCCCCAACTTACGCTACTGCTTCCGTAGAGTAAGCGGCCCATCGAGAAGCGAGGAGCCTGCCTTGCGGAAACAGTGCAGAAGCCTAAAGGAGAGTCAAGGAGGATTAAGATGTGTATATATATATATATATATATATATTCAGATTAGTTTTGTCACCTTTTTTTATAAATTGTTCTAGTTCATATACGTATTTAGCACTGAATCAGTGCCACTGATTAAAAAATACTTAATGAGCAGTTTGAAATGGTGGGGGGGGTCACACATTTCCCATCTGGCCTGGGCATATTACCAGCTTTACACCGCCCTACCTGGGCTCAGAATTCATTTATTCTAAGTGGATGTCTTTTGCACTAGTTTCCAGTTAGTGCATCTCATGCTTCCAATAATAAGAGTAGGAATAATAATAATAATAATAATAATCACCCGAAACACAGCAATACAACAAACATGAACATAAAGCAGCAACTGACAGAAGAAATTGAGACAAATCTAACAAAATGGAGAGACACTGACCTGATGAAAAGAAACCCACTACCTAGATTAAAGTTTATATAGGACATGCAGAAATTCATCAACATAATGAATAGTAAACTCACAACATACATTAATAGCAATTGCAACCTAGAAAAAATCCACACAGTCATCTATGCAGCAGCCACAGCAATCCCCACCTGTAACAAACAGGAACTCCCCACAAACAACAACACATGCAGAAGGTTAGAAACCAAACCAAAATGGCAAATCAGAATTGAAAACAAAATAAAAAAGCTACAAAAGGATAAAGGAAGAATGACACAATACATAAATGGAAATCGCTTGAAAAATATCCTCAAAAATACCCAAGACATCATAGCAAACAATAAAGAAACAGCAATAGTAGATCTCGACACACTGAAACAAAAACGTGCAGTCCAGACCACCAGGCTAAGAAGATACAAAGAATCCAATAAACGAAAAGCCCAAAAACACTCTCTTTAAAAGAAACGATAAATTATTATACCAAAGAATAAGTTAAAAAAAAAACACCACCCATTACACCCCCAACTAAAGAAGAAATAACCACATTCTGGAATAATATCTGGTCAGAACCAGTACAACACAAGGAAAGCACAAGCTGGATAAGACAAGAAGAAGAAAGACAGAGACAACTACCACAGCAAACAGGGTATACAATAACCCTGGATGAACTGAAGGAAACAATATAAAGGACACACAACTGGAAAGCACCTGGCCCAGACCAAATTCAAAATTTCTGGTACAAACAGCTTACATGAAAACATGAATACCTCACTCAACAGATCAGTACAGTCATAGAACATCCACACCTATTCCTTCTATTCCTTACTGAAGGCATTAAACCAAAAAATCCAGACACTCAAAACCCAGCTAACTACAAACCCATAACATGCCTCCTAACACTTTACAAAATTATAACTGCCACAATCACACAGAAAATGGAAGCACATCTCACCCAACATAATATACTCACAGAAGAACAAAACGGATGTAAAAAACCCCAGCTTAGGATGCAAAGAACAGTTAATAATAGACAGTGTCATCATGAAGCAAACAGAAAATCAGAAAAGAAACCACCGCACCTGCTACATAGACTATAAAAAGGCTTTCGACTTCATCCCACACAGTTGGCCAAAAAAAGTATTTGAAATATACAAAATACATCCCTCGATCCAAAGCTTTCTGACAAGAATCATGGAGATATGGAGAACGACAATACACCTAACAGACAAGGATCATATACAGACAGAAAAAATAAATGTCAAATGTGGCATATTTCAAGGTGACGCATTCAGCTCTCTATGGTTTTGCCTATGTCTCAATCCACTATCCAACACCCTTAACACCACATATGGCATTGACATAAAACACACACACCCCAAAAAACAAAGCACAGGATCAATCACCTCCTGTACATGGATGACATTAAAATCTATGCTTCAGCTTTGACACAGATAAAAGGCCTCCAGAAAATCACTGAAAAACTGATGATAGACATGAAAATGGAATTCGGGAAAGGAAAATGCAAAATGTTACACATAGAAAGAGGAAAATAGAAAGAAGAATAAACAGCAGAAACACTAAATAACGAAATATTAGATAACATGGAAGAAAATGAAACATACAAATATTTAGGATTCCAACAAAACACGAAAATCAACCACTCCACAGTAAAAACTCAACTAAGAATGTAATATAAAACTCACCTATCACAAATCCTAAAATCTAAACTCAACTCTAAAATCATTTTCAAAGCCATCAATGCCTATGCAATACCCATCCTTACCTACTCATTCGGAATCATACACTGCTCACACACTGAACTCAAAGAAACAAAACAGACTCAATTGCACTGAACTCACAAAACACCACATGCTCCATCCAACTCATGCATTGAAAGAATAACAATCAGCAGGAAAGCAGGAGGAAGAGGTCTTCTGGACATTAACATCAACCACTCAGAGAATTCTTCCACGCTTAAAACACCCCCATTCATAAAGCCATAGTAAACGCAGATAAAAATTACACCCCACTCAACCTAGTGCTACAAAACGAAGACCAAACATGATTACTCACACTCGCAGAGAATAAAGAAAAATGGGCACAAAAAGCACTCTATGGGAAGCACTGCAACATAATACAAAACCCACAAATAAATAAAGAACACTCATACAAATGGCTCAGGAAGGGTGAGCTATTTCCAGAAACAGAAGGATTCCTAATAGCTATACAGGAACAAGTTATAGCCACCAAGAACTACCAAAAATACATCTTAAAAGATAACAGTGTAACAACACCTGTCCAAATCCACTCCTTACATAGCTACTAAAGGCACAGCAGTCCGTCCTTCTTTGCATCTGGGCACCTATTGATGACAACATGCCCCTTTACATGTCTGCTTATCTGTGCTTAAGCAGCTCTTGCATTTGTTAAAGAAAACTTTATTCAGCTCTGATATAAAGTTATCAGAGCCCCCGACTGCCCCGAGGAAGGCACCGGGGAGCCAGGAGGAAATGCAAAAAAAGTAAATTGCACCAAGCATGAAAGGTTTCTCACCTCACATTCCAGAGTGACAAAAAGACAAAGGTCTCACCCATCTCTCCTTCCTCCCCACCATTCCTTCCCCCTTCCCAGTCTTGCCCCTAGTGTTGCAAATTAAGTGTGACCCATCTGCCTTGAAGTCCAAATCACAGAGACATCCAGGCATCCATCTGCCTGAGATACTGCAAACATGTAAATTCTCCCCTCACGGAGTCCTGTCATATCTCCCTGAAATGTCCGGCTCAAGTGTCCTTGATATGGTTATCAGGGAACGATAAGTTACAAGGAATGCCAACTACCCAGGATATTGCTTTTTTAGGATGTGGATACCAAAATAGTTTAGTAGTTACATTTATTGACATGTAACATCACAGTAAAGGAGGGGGCGAGAGAGAGTGACATCAAAGCCTCAGACATGGTTAAAATGTTGCATGTTGCCTTTGCTCAGCAGTTGGCCAGGATCAGCTCACTGGTATTGGCCTCCTCCTACGTACATAGTCTTTAATAAAGTTTGTTGGATAGAGACTCTGCCTGTTTGGATTTCTTCAAAGTTTGGAGTGTTGGCTATTTTCCTTGATAGTTTGGTGTCAGAAGTGGGATCCGTGCAGCAGCGCTTCAACCCTAGTTCTTTGTCCCACTGCCAGCTGGATTCCCTCACCCACCCGCTCCAACAGGCGCTCTCCATCCAGCTCCCCTGAATCTGTTCTGGAAGCTAGCTTGGTGTTAGTGGTTCTGAGAACAGGGGGATGGGTGCAGAGCAGGAGGAACTAGATGGTCATCACTCCTCTGTCTTCCAGGAGATCCCCTCAGGCCAGTAAACTGGTTTAAGGACCTAGGTCGACCAGTAAGCAGCATCCTGGGAGGGGTGATTGGCTAAAATTGGATCTGTGAATCTGCAGAATAATTTGGTTTATCCTCCTCCCCATCTTAGCATCTTAAAAACAAAACATTCTTAAGATGGGGGAAAGCCCCTCAAAATGCGCTAAATTTGAGAAAAATTCTCCAGCAACTGTTATGTACATCAACTTTGGGCCTTGCACAACCAAATTGTGGGGAAATTGAATTTTTACACTCGAGAGCAGCCAGAGAAATGTTTCCCAATCAACAGAAGCTTTAACATAGAAATTCTCAGACACCTCCGGCAAAATCTCGAAGACTTCCAACCGACACCGATGGAAGCATGGCTTTAATGGGAAACAGAAGCACAGAAAAGGCAGCTAAAACCAGTACGGTAATCACTTCCCAGAAAGCGAATAATGAAGCCTTGAAACTTTAAGGGCCGACTGGGACAACCACAAGGCGCAAGCGATGAAACTACGAAACATCCTACAGTCTGGCAGCCTCCTCGCCCCATCAGCACCCCCATTAGTACACCTCTGTCCAAGTCTCCCATTCCCTACTGAGCGGCAGGCATTAGAAATGTCAGAAGACCTTCTACACCTCTGGACACCCCCCTCTGTCCCTAATCCTTCACCCCAAGCCTCCCCCCATCCCTGACTTCCCCAGTCCCAATCATCCCCACTCCCATCTTCCCCAACCAACATGGTGTCCCCAGCCCAATCTTCATCCCCTCCTCCTCAACCTCTCCATTTTCTAGCCCCAACAGACCTCCACCAACGATCCCAACCCCAACTACACTCACCAACGCTGCCAATTTCCTCACCCGCATCCAGCATTTTCCCCAAGAGAAGCCCAGCACCCCGCCAGTTACCCAAAATGCCCCCGCCCCAATCCCAATCCCGGGCACCTCCCAGAGCGAAGGGGGAGTCCTGATCATACAAGACAAGGACAACCCCGGAGAAGAAATAAAAGTCCCTTGTGAGCTAGAATTAGTAATGAATGGGATGTTTTAAATTCAGTCCGGACTGAGAAGAATGAATTCATATTTATGCTTAAAAACAAGAAAAATCTAAAACTTGTGAAAACCTACACTCCACCTACCATCATCACCCGGCTTCTTGCCAAAACCCTAGCGGCCACTCCCGATGATGCCTGCCAACAGGCCACTACGTCCACCCCTATCACACAAGTGCCTCTCCGGGAATGCCCCAGTCCTACGGGGTAGGGAACAGTGTCAGTACATGTCCCTTGGACAGCTTCTGATTTAATTAACTGGGGATGCCAGATGCCAAAGATGCGAGAAGATCCCCAAGAATTCCGGGATCAGCTAGACGGCATCATTACTATACCAAGTGGCCCAAAAGTAGGTATACAGTATAATTTATTTGCATTTTACTACATTGTTTATTACATTTACATTTGTTTAACACTGTTTAATCTCGTAAGTGCTCAAAATGTATTCCATCAACGTTGCAACATTCCTCGAACCTGTTCAGAATACTGTGACACACAGTACGACACAAATTCCGGTCTGCATCAATGTCCATAAATGCTTCCGAGATGAACTCTTTTAATTCGTTCACTGTCTGGGGATTCCTCTCAAAAACCTTATTCTTCGGCTATGGGGCTATGGGGCGGTATATAAGTGTATAAATAATAATAATAATAATAATAATAATAATAATAATAATAATAATAATTTACTACGCCCCCCAAAAAGAAGTCTATTGGTATTAAGTCGGGTGAACGTGGCGGCCATTCAATGCTGTCACAGTGTCTGATCCAATGCTGTGGGAAGGTGTTGTCAAGATAATCCCTTACCGCAGAAGCATAATGAGGAGGTGCCCCATCTTGTTGGAACTGCAGTTCGGCGAAGTTAGCCCTGGTTCTGAGTTGTGGCACTATCACTTCGCATGACATGTTTAGGTAATTGTTACTATCCACAGTTGTATGGAAGAAAACTGGTCTTACAACCCCTTCGCTAGACAGTGCACCCCACACTGTGATGCCTGGCTGGTTCAGTTGAGATGTGATAGTCAAATGAGAATTTTCATCTGCCCAATACACACAGTTATGCCTGTTCACGTGGCCTGACAACTTGAAAGAAGCCTCATCTGACCAGAGGATCTTATCAAGAAGGTCTGGTTCGTTAGAGATTTGGTTATGCATCATCTCAGAGAATTGCACCTGTTGCTTCAAATTTATCTCTAAGATGATAAATTCTCAGACGTGTTGGTGGAGGAGTGTCAGATGCTTCTTGCCATGCTGTGCGCACCCGCTCTGCATTTTCAGTCTTCCGGTACTGCTTTAGAATCCACTTTCTTTGTTCTTGACTCAAGTTCACTGCCATCATTCACAATATCAGTAAAAAAAAAAATAACTAAAAAAACTAAACAACCGTACCTACTTTTGGGCCTCACTCCCCTCACTCTCCATACCTGTCACCACCTGTCACTCTTCCCAACTGTCGTTCTGACTCCACCCACACATCTTCTACTTACACATTCTCTCCCCCTCCCATCAACTTTCTAAACAATTGTATATCTACTTTTGGGCCACCTTGTATATCAACCCACCTGGGCTGATATGAATCAGCTCCTCCAAGCAGTCCTTCATCCAGAGCAAAGGCTAACCCTTATAGCAGAAGCTAAATGGCCAGCCACCGCCACCGCTACAAATGCCGAACTTGACATCCACAAACAAAACTTGCTAGCGGCAATAATGACTCTCTGCCCCCTTAAGACAGACTGGACTAAGATTCACAGCTGTAAACAGCGCACTGATGAACATCCAGCCTATTTCAGCAGCCGCCTTCTGCATGCATATAAGTCATTCAGCGGAACTCCCAACCTTGAAGTCATACTAAGGGGGAGCATTGTCCAATCCTTTGTTTTCGGCTTACAGCCAACAATCAATGAGTATGAAACCAACCACGTGGGTTACGAAGATAAATCTGTCTAAGAAGTTGTAAAATTGGCCAGCCATTTCTGGGATAAGAAACAAATTGAGCAAAAAGAGCAAGCCACACGGCTGAAGGCTCTACAAATAAAGTAGCTAGAAGCTCCTGACAGCTGGCTGGCAGGGAAAATTTTCCAGCAAAAATCATTTCAGAAGGGGGCCCCTAGAGACAAATCTTGAGATCAAAGTCGCTATTGCAAAGAATTAGGACATTGGAAAGACACCCGGCCTAAAAGCCCTGCCAATAGCCTCCCGCAGCCTCCTCCAGCACCAGACCACGCATGAACCAACCTGGGTCCTACTGCCTTCTCAGTTTCCTCACTTTCTGTTTCAGCACCTTTGCAACTATCACCTTCTGATTATGATGTGTTATCTCTCACAAAAGATTGTACAGTGCCTTTAACTGGGGCAGGAAAATCCACTGACTTTCTCGTGGATACGAGCGCTACGTTCTCAATGCTTTCTAAATATATGAATAATGTTCCAGTGTCGGGGGGGAATGTTATTGCTATTGGGATTGGTAAACAGCCCATCATACACCCTATGTCTACCCCAGTCTCTGTTACCCTAGGACCCCTCACTACCGAACATGCCTTTTTAGTTTCTCCCTGTAGCACCCTAAACCTGTTAGGACAGGACCTCCTTTGGAAATTACAAGCGACCATCAAATGCTTCAGTGATGGCCTGTTTCTGCAATTACCAGCCCCAAATCAGGCAGCTCTGATGGCCATGCTACTTGAACACATGTCAGGGAATTCCTCCGTGTTGCAACTGGACAAATTCCCTACAGTGCCACAAGAATTTTGGATGCAAAACCCGAATGAAGCGGGTTTGCTGTCTAGCGCGAGCCCTGTTTCACTCAGAGTCAAGAAATGAGGTGTCCTCCCCCACATTCTCCAGTACCCGCTTTCTTGTAAGGCCACCGATAGGATCTGGCCAATACTGAATAACTTGCTATGGCAAGTCATCCTGGAACACGCAGTCAGTGAGTGCAATACCCCATTGTTCCCCATGAAAAAACCCAACAAGTTCACACCTGAAGGAAAACCCGTATTTTGCTTTTGTCATGATCTACAAGAAATTAACAAGATCTTAGTACAATCTTTCCCTGTTGTCCCCAACCCAGCCACCATTTTGTCCATGATCCCTGCTAAAGCCTCTTGTTTTTCTGTTGCAGATCTCTCAAATGCCTTTTTCAGCATGCCCGTGCATCCAGATTCCCGCTACCTGTTAGCCTTTACCTTCGATGGGCTGCAATTCCAGAGGGGCAGACTGCCTCAGGGGCTCTGTGAAAGCCCCGGTATATTTAGCCAGCTTCTCAAAAAAGACCTCGACTCTCTCTCGGCCCCGGGGGGTCCACTATCATGCAATATATTGATGATATTTTACTTCCATCCCCCTCCCCAGACGTGTGTTAGAGTGATACTATTTTCCTCCTGACGGAATTAGCCAAGAGAGGATACAAAGCATCCCTTTCCAAGTTCCAATTCTGTCAGCCTGTTGTCACATATCTCGGACACAGAACCTCCCAAGGTAAGAGAACTCTCGCCCATGATTGAGTACAATCTGTCTTAGACCTCCCCCGCCCTGTCACCAAGAAACAGCTGCGCAGTTTCCTTGGCACGGCCAACTATTGCCACCAGTAGATTTCCCAATACTCCACCATCGTCAAGCCTCTTACTCAGTTAACGCTTGACTCTTCTCCTGACCCCATCCCTTGGAATGCTGAAACTGAGGCCTCTTTTTCCTCCCTGAAACTCTTTCTCCCTACTGCTCCCGCTCTTGGTCTCCCTGATTATGCTAAACCCTTTACATTGTACTGTCATGAATCCCAGAAGTGTGCCTCTGGAGTGCTCACCCAACCCTTCAGGGGAGCACCCCGTCCTGTTGCCTATCACAATTCCATTTTAGATCCTGTAGCCACTGGTTAGCCCGCCTGCCTCCGCACTGTAGCTGCTGCTGCCCTGCTTGTCAAACGATGTGAAGACCTGGTAATGGGACACCCGCTAACTGTAGCTGTTCCTCACAGCGTCCTCACACTGCCTCAAAGAGGAAAGACCCAACACTTCTCCTCAGCCCGCCTCACCTGTCACAAGAAAATGCTGACTGCTCAAGACAACCTCACCCTCTCCTGATGTAACCCCCTCAGTCCTGCCTTCCTCCTTCCCTCCCCTTCAGAAGGGGAACCTCATTCCCTCACCCACGACTGCTCCGAGGTAGTCGAATCCGCTCTCACTCCCTGCCCGGACCTTTCCAATATTCCCTTTGAAAATCCTGACTGTTGATGGGTCTTCCTTCCTTCTACAGGATGGCACACGAGCCACCAGATATGCCTTGTGCTCTCCACACGCAGTGACTGAAGCACACTCCCTCTTCCCTTCCACAGCGCACAGGCATTCTAGCCACAGATCTCAGGGCGAGTTTATTCACAGATAACCGTTACGCTTTCGGGGTCTCTCATAACTTCGCTAAAATCTGGGAACACCGAGGTTTCATAACGTCAGCTGGAACCTCTATTGCACATGGGGCCCTGATCTCCCAACTCCTCGGTGCTATACAGCTTCCTGCCTCTCTCTCTCTAGCATGTGGTGCAAAGCACAAACTTCCTTCACAGATGCAGTCTCTTGTGGGAATTCCGCAGCAGATTCAGCAGCCCGCCATGCAGCTCAACATGGGACTCGGGCTCCCTCTATTGACGTAATGGCACAGCTTCTCCCTCTGCCCTCAACACGACCCCTCCCTCCTCTCCATGACCTCCCTCCCTTGCATTATTGTTGGGGATGCAATGGATCTAGTGTAACAGTAGGGTTTAGCGAATGTGATATTAATTTTGTAGTAAATTAAGCAATAACTGGAGACGGGATGTGGTTGCAAAATCTAACCCCTGCCTTCAAAGGGTACTATCAGACATGGATGTCCAGGCCAGTCTGTGAAAAAGAGTTTGTTGCCTTAGCAGGACACTATTCAAATGTGGAAAGAAAGCTTACAAGCTTCTTCCCGCCTGGTGGAAAGGTGTCTGTTATCTAGGAATCCTGATCCCAGCCATACAGATTACTGATGAGCTTCCTACGGTAAAGATCAGGAATGCAATAGCAATAACTCCTCCCCCTAATGCTCTCACAAAAGGGGAAGTTATTGGAGGAATTTTGTTTCCTATGTATGGTGTTGGCCGGGTAGGGTTTGCCATCCTGCGTCTGCAATCAGTGATTGTGACAATGGCAAACGAAATGGCCGCAGCCATAGATAACCTGGCAAGTGAACAAAGAGAAATTCAGCAAATGGTATTACAAAATCAATTAGCCCTTGATTACTTATTAGCCAGTCAGGGTGGAGTCTGAGCTTTGATCCGCAGTGAATGTTGTGTTTACATATCTGACAATGCAACACCATACATGATCCTGCTAATCCTTCTGCCTGAGATAATGTAAACATGCAAATGTTCCCCTCACAGAGTCCTGTCATATCCCTCTGAAATGTCTGGCTCAAGTGTCCTTGATATAGTTATCAGCGAACAATAAGTTGCAAGAAATGCCAAGTACCCGGGATATTGCTTTTTTAGGATGTGGATGCCAAAATAGTTTAGTAGTTACATTTATTGACATGTAATCCATCACGGAAAGGAGGAGCGTGAGAGAGTGACATCGAAGCCTCGGACATGGTTAAAATGTTGCATGTTGCCTTTGTTCAGCAGTTGGCCAGGATCAGCTCACTGGTATTGGCCTCCTGTCAAGGGAAATAGCCAACACTCCAAATGTTGAAGAAATCCAAACATGCAGAGTCTCAATCCAACAAACTTTATTAAAGATTACATATGTAGGAGGAGGCCAATACCAGCGAGCTGATCCTGGCCAACTGCCGAGCAAAGGCAACATGCAACGTTGTAACCAGGTCCAAGGCTTTGATGTCACTCTCTCTCGCCCCCTCCTTTCCCGTGATGGATTACATGTCAATAAATGTAACTACTAAACTATTTTGGAATCTGTGAAGAAAGGGACCAAGCTGGCTGCAGTCTGGCTAAGAGAGGCAGTGTTGGCCTACCTTGCAGCACTGAGGCCTCAGGGTTGGGAGGGGGAGAATTCCGATGAGAAAATGTTACAAGACTCAGAGCTGCTAATTCCCAGAAACCACACTTGGCCTCTCTTATCTTGGGAGGCCCTGGCAGAGCCCAGGCTCCAAGGTCAGTGTTAATTGGAAGTGGGCTGCAAGAGTTTCAGCTGTGGGAAAGGAGGGGGCTGGTGGCGTGAGCGGGATGGCCAGGGATTGGTTTTGACTAGTCATGGTACCAGCAAACCAGAAAAGGGATCAATGGGATAGCAACTGGGTGGAAGCCAGTTGGTGAGTACCGAGTAGGGATGTGCACTGGATCAGATCCGATCCACGATCCGAATCCAATCCAGGGGGAATTCGGATAAATTATCCGATTTCCGATCTCACTGCTGGATCAGCCAATGCAATCCGAACTGATCCGAAAAGGTTCCGATCTGGTTCGGATGGATCGGTGGATCGGCGGGTGCCCGCTGGTGCCCGCCGCCGCTTTCATTGGCGGGTGCCAGCGGGCACCTGCCGATGGAAGTGGACAGCGGGGGGGGGGGCTTCCCTAGCGGGGCTGTCCGCGGCGCACTTACCTTCCAGGGACGTCCGCTCCCGTCCGGCGCCGGCTGCTACTGCGAGCGGGCTTCGCGGCCTGCTCCAGGGTGGCACGCTGGGTGATGACATCACCCGGCGCGCCACCCTGGAGCAGGCCGCGAAGCCCGCTCGCAGTAGCAGCCGGCGCTGGACGGGAGCGGACATCCCTGGAAGGTAAGCAGTGGCAGGGGGGAGGGGGCTTACCCCCCCGGGGCCATCCGCTTCCATCCGCTGGCGCCCGCGGGCGCCAGCGGATGGAAGCAGATGGCCTCGGGGGGGTAGGGAGCGCAGGGGAAGGGGCTTACCTGCCGGGGCCGTCCACAACAGATGGCCCTGGGGGGGAGGGAGTTAGGCCCCCCTCACCCACCCGCCGCCATTTTTCCTCATAGACTTGCATTGCAATGCAAGTCTATGGGGGGGAAAATGGCGTCCGATCCAAAAATTTCCGATTTTTGGATCGGGATCGATCTGGTCTGGGGGCCCTCCGATTTTGTCCTATCCGTTCCGTGACAAAATTGGAGGTCCTGATCTGGGTCCCGATCCGACCCAGGGGGTCCATGCACACCCCTAGTACTGAGGACGTGGACAAGCTGCTTGAACGAGTGAGGAGGATGACTTGCCCTCTCGATCCCTTCCCTTCTTGGCTGGTCGCCCAGGGAGGAGATGTAATTAGATTACAATTACAACATATTATTAATACATCTCTCAGGGAGGGGAGTTTTCCATCTTGTTTAAAAGAAGCGGTAGTACAGCCGCTTCTAAAAAAGTCCTCCCTGGATCCCCTGGACCTTAATAATTACAGACCAGTATCGAACCTTCCGTTTCTGGGCAAGGTGATCGAAAGGGCGATTGCCTTCCAACTCCAAACAGTTTTGGATGATACAGATTTTATAGACCCATTTCAAACCGGCTTCAGGGCAGGATATGGAGTTGAGAATGCTATGGTCGCCTTAGTGGATGATCTACGCTTGAGTATTGAAAGGAGGAGTGTGTCCCTGCTAGTACTTCTGGACCTCTCAGCGGCTTTCGATACCATCGACCATGGTATCCTTCTGGAACGCTTGAGAGGATTGGGACTCGGGGGCACTGTGCTTCAATGGTTCCGGTCCTACCTCTCGGGTAGGTTCCAGATGGTGATGCTTGGGGATAGTTGCTCCTCAAAGAAGGAGCTGCTATGTGGTGTACCACAAGGCACCATCCTATCCCCAACGCTGTTTAACATCTACATGAAACTGCTGGGAGAGACCATCCGGAGGCATGGGGCAGGGTGCTATCAGTATGCTGATGACACCCAAATATATTTCTCTATGCCTCTGACAATAGCATCAGCTAAGGATAGTGTGTCTCCTCTGAATGAATGCTTGGAGGCAGTAATGGGCTGGATGAGGAAAAACAAACTGAAGCTGAATCCAGACAAGATGGAGGTGCTTACTGTCAAGGGCCACAACCTCGGGTTGGAGGTGTGTCAACCAGTTCTGGATGGGGTTACACCCCCCCCCGAAAGACTGAGTTCGCAGCTTGGGGGTGCTCCTGGATCCGTCGCTCCAAATGACAGCCCAGATAGATGCGACAGCCAAGAGTGCCTACTATCAGCTTCGGCTGATATGCCAGCTGCGCCCCTTCCTAGAGTTGGAAGACCTAAAGACGGTAGTGCACGCACTGGTAACTTCGAGACTCTACTTCTGCAATGCGCTGTACATAGGGCTACCTCTGTGCCTAGTCCGGAAACTTCAACTAGTTCAAAATATGGCAGCCAGGTTGGTCACTGGTACACCTAGGGGTGACCATATCACACCAGCTTTGAAATCTCTCCACTGGCTGCCAGTTAGTTTCCGGGCGAAGTACAAAGTGTTGGTCATTACCTTTAAAGCCCTACATGGTTTGGGTCCAGGTTACCTGTGGGATCGCCTTCTCCCATGCAATCCGCCCCGCACGCTTAGGTCCTCTGGGAAGAATTTATTACAGTCAACAAAAACTAGGCTGACAACTGTTACCCAGAGGACCTTCTCTTCTGCCGCTCCCAGATTGTGGAATGACCTGCCGGGAGAGATCCATCAACTCACCAGTCTTCAAGAATTTAAAAGATCTATAAAGACTGAGCTCTTCCGGCAAGCCTACTCAGATGAATTTTAAGTGTTTTATTGGTGTTTTATTGGTATTTTAATGATATACTGGTTTTATGTATTTTTAATCAGTTTTGTGTGTTTTATGATGATATTGTTCCCCGCCTCGATCCGGAGGGAAAGGCGGGTAATAAATAATAATAATAATAATAATAATAATTATTATTATTATTATTGTTATTATTATTATTATTCTCCTGGACCGGTGCGTGGATGGAGGGATCCCTACCCAGTGTGGTGACGCTGGGGAATAGATAAATTTATTGCATTCAGGTCTTTTTTTTTTTTTTGTAATAATTTTATTAATTTCAACATATAACACAAAAAATACACAATACTTAAAATCCTCAACAACCCCCCGTGCTCCCCTTCCCCCGAGACCTTCTTACTCTATTGCTTATAATTTTTTCCAAAACTGCATTGATTCTTTAGACGGTGTACAACCTCTCCCCTTTTCTAAAACATATTCTAGAAACATAGCCCAAATACTTCCAAAATCATTATTTTTAGTTAATCCCATCTTAACTTTCATTACACAGGTTAATCTATCATTAATAGCAATATCCCACACTCCTTTATACCACTCTTCCATACTATAATCCCCTTGTATTTTCCAATTTTTAGCTATCATAAGTCTTGCCGGTGTCAGGAGATTATTTATTAGTTCTTTAATATTATTATTTCCATATTCTTTATCAAATAACCCCAATAAAGCTATATTCGGACTTGCCTCTACCTTTTTATCTACTATCTCATTTATCTCCTTAAAAACTCTCTCCCAAAATTTTTTTACATGTTCACAAGTCCACCACATATGGTAATATGTCCCCAATTCCTGACATCCCCTCCAACAAAAACTTGAAGCCTTCTTATCTATCTGATGTAGTCTTACAGGAGTGAGATACCATCTCCAGATTATTTTATACTGATTTTCTTTTATCCTTATTGAAAATAACTTTAAATTTCTTGATTCCCATATCTTTCTCCAACTGTCCCCAGTGATCTGAATTTTCAAATCCTCTTCCCAGATTGTTTTCAAGCTTTCATACCCCTTATCCTCCTCCAATAATATCTTATAAATCTCACTCATTAAACCTTTTTTACTTTTACTTTTATTACCTCCCACCTTCTCTCTAACCTCAATTAACTTATCAAAACTTGTTTCCTTTCTACACTCCTTATTTTTCTTCTTCCATTTTACTGTCCACTGTTCCAATTGCATACTCTTGAACCATAAATTTTCCTGACCCGTTAAAATTTCTTCTATTTGTTTTTTATTAGTCATTTTCATTACTCAATCTTTTGGGTAATGAATTATTTTTTTCCCTTAATAACCCCTCCAATTCTCCTCTCAAATTACTTGGGAAGTTATCCATCAAAACCACTGGGGACAGAGGGGAAATTCCTGGCATTAATTTCTTCTTATATTTTTCCCAAATTTCTCTAATATTTCTTAGGATGGGATTCACTATTCCTTTCAGTTGAGTCTTTTGTATATTGCTAAAGAAAACATTTTGTAGCTTTAGCTCTATTTTCCTTGTCTGCGGTTCTAACCATTCTAAATCCTCACCCCCAACTATGCTACTTATAACATGCCTTAATTGGTTAGCAATATAATACATCTTTATATTCGGTAAACCTAAGCCTCCTTCCCTTTGATTCTTATACCATTTTGATTTATTTATTCTTGACTTCTTGTCCCCATTGCAATAATTATTTATCATACACTGCCAGCTTTTAATTTCTACTTCCGTTATCTTAATTGGTAACATCCTAAACAAAAAATTAATCATTGGTAATATCTTCATTTTAATTACCGTTATTCTACCAAACCATGACAGCTTAACCTTCCTATAAGCCTCTAGCTTCTGTAATATTTTAATTTTTAATCTACTAAAATTTATTTCCTCTAACGTTTCTAACTCTTTAGAAATATAAACTCCTAAATAACCCAATATATTTTTAACCTTCAAACCTAATCTTAAACTTAACTCATCCTCTTCTACTTTATCATAGTTAAAAAGCATCATATTGGATTTCCCCCAATTTAACTGCAACCCCGTAACCTCTCCAAATTCCCTCAAATGTTTTTAAAGTCCTTCTATATTCCCCCCCCCCCCCGGATTTTCTAATGTCAGTAAGGTATCATCCGCAAACATATTAATTTTTATTTTATCCTGTTCTCCTATCCCTTTTAATCTCTCATCCTCCCTAATACCATTTGCTAACATTTCAATCACAATTGCAAATAATATCGGGGAGAGAGGACACCCTTGTCTAGTGCCCCGGGTTAGGGTAATCTGTTGTGTTAGGCCATCATTTATCATCACCTCTGCCTTGTTATTTGCATACAACTGATTAATCACCCCCACAAATCTTTCTCCAAAGCCGAATATTTTTATAATAGTTTTTAACGCCGGCCATTCAACGCAATCAAAAGCTTTAAAAATATCCAATGCTATCAATCCTGCTTTTAAATTTCTTCTTTTAATACTATTTATTATGTTTAAAACCCTCCCTATTAAATTTGGCATTTGCCTCCCTGGAATAAATCCACATTGATCCTTTTTTATATAATCATTTATAAAAGTATTTAATCTTTTTGCCATAATTGCTGTAAAAATCTTAGCATCCTGATTAATTAAAGAAATAGATCTATACGAAGCTGGATCCATCAAATCCTTGTCCACTTTCGGAATTAAGATTATCAACGAATGTTCCCACGACGGCGGGGTCTTCTCTCCCTTTATTATATTATTAAATAATTTCTCCATTTTTGATACTAAAATTTCTTTAAATATCTTATAGTACTCCGGCCCCAATCCATCCACTCCTGGAGATTTCCCTCCTTTCAATTTGTCAATAATCCCCTCTGTTTCTTTTTCTGTCACTAAAGCTTCCATATAATCCCTATCCTTATCTTTTAATTTTACCTTCCAATTTTTCTCTACATATTCTTGTATTCTCATTTGTGGAATCGCATCTGAAGTATATAATTCCCGATAAAATCCCTCAAAATTTTTTAATTTATCCTTCATTAAATTACATTTTTCCCCATCTTATCTTTAATTGTCCCTATTATATTTTTCTCCTTCTTTGATTGCGTTGATCTCGCCAGCATTTTAGAATTTCTATTACTATACTCAAAGAAATTCCTTTTCAAATATATTAATTCTTTTTGAACTCTTTCTATATCCTCCCCCTCTAATTCCTTTTTTTTTTGCTTGGAGTTGGGCATATATATGCATATCCTTATTACTCCTAAATTGTTGCTCTAATTCCTTAATATCTTTTTCAATCTTTTTACTATGTGCCTCTTGTTGTCTTCTTAATTTACACGTTTCTCTAATACAAATACCTCTCACTACTGCTTTCATCGTGTCCCAAACCATCCCCTGCGAGATTATCCCTGATTCATTTATTTCCCAAATACTCTTAATCTCCTTTTCATTTTCTCAACAATATTTTTGTAATTTAAAATTTTAGTATCTAATCTCCATCTTTTTGCTTCTCTATAATCCTTCTTCACTTTGATATCCATACTCATTGCTGCGTGATCTGAAACTTTAATTACATCTATTTCACAATCCATAATCTTCGAAAGCATATTCTTTGTCACAAAAATATAATCAATCCTAGAGAAACTCTTATATTTTGGTGAATAAAAAGTATATTTTGTTTCATCTCCCTTTATTACTCTCCAAATATCTTTTAATTCTTTATGCTCCATTACTCTTGCTAAACCCGTTTTCCCTATACCTTTTAAATTATCTTTATCTTTCCTTCTATCCATCACCATATTGAAATCCCCCGCCATTACAATATTTACATTCCCTACATTCCCAATAATTCTAAACACTTTATCATAAAATTCCACTTGCTTTACATTTGGCGCATATACATTAACCAAAATATATTTTTCTTCCCCCAGGAGACCATGTAATATAATAAACTTCCCTCCGCGTCCTTTTCCACCTTAACAACATTAAATGCACATTTTTTAGAGATTATTATCGCAACCCCTCTTGCTTTGGAAGTCCCATATGCTTTCTCATATATGCCCATGTCCCCCAATTTTAATTGATTTCTTCCATCTTCTTTTTGATGCGTTTCTTGTAAAAATATTATATCAGCTTTCTTTTTTCTCAAAAGCCCTTCAATTCTCTTCCTTTTGATAACACTACCTAGCCCATTTACATTTAAAGTTATTAATCTTAATTTGCTTCCCATATCTCCGTTTTTGGTTTTGCCTTCAGGTCTCGTTCTGTGACACATTTAACCCCCCCTCCCCCCTCCCCCCTCCCCCCCATATACCCCCCACTTCCCCCCTTCAAATCCCAGGTCACCCCGGGCAATGGTTCTTCTTCCCCTCTTCTTAGAACCCATGGGGGGGGGAACGGCAAACACCCGACATGGAACCCAAACAGAACCCCCTCTCCTTTTCTTCTGTTGTTATCCTTCTTTAAAATCTCTCTCAGTCATAAAGCACTTCCTCCTGCCGCCCCTCCTTCTTCTATATCTTTATCTTCCTCCATCAGCCCCAGGGTCTTCAGCAATTCCAGCCCTTGCTCACAAGAATTTATTCTCTGTTGTTTCCCCTTGTAGATTAATCTCAAGAAGACGGGGTACCCCCAACTATAAACAATTGAATTATTGCGTAAAATGGTTGTACAAAGCTTCACACTCTTCCTCCACTGGATGGTCTGGTAACAAAGATCCTGAAATATCTGAATTGGTGAAGATTGAAACATCACTTGCCCAGCACTTCTGATAATCTGCATTAATTTCTCTTTTTTGTAAAAGCTGGCAAATCTCACAATTATGTCTCTTGGGAGCGTCTCACTTCTTTTGGGGCCCACTCTATGGACCCTTTCCACATCCTCTTCAACTCAAGATCCCTGGGGGTCTAATCCCATTATCCATTGCATAACATTTGCTCTCAGACTCTTTAGGTTTTCTGCTTGCTGTTCAGCAAAAGATCTTATGCGAATATTCATCCTCCTATCTCTGTCCTCCATAGAGATTAGCCTTAGATCTAAATCTAGTACTTGCTCTTCCTGGTGCTCCAATTTATCTCTGTTTTGCACAATCTGTTGCTCCAATGATTCATATCTGTCACTTATCTTTTGAAAACTCGTTTGCAGTTCTACTTGAGAAGACTGAATCTTTTTCACCTCCACCATCATTTCCTGCTTGTGCCGCTCCATCAAGCCTAAAAGATTAGCCTGGAATGTCTCCAGGGACAGTGCTTCTGTTTGTTGTTTCGTTGCCTTGGGAACTGTTCCTGGCTTAGAGCCATCTTTCATATTGCCAGCGGCTGATGCCTGCTGAGCAGCCTTGCCGTTCGCCATATCTGCGGCCGAATTCTCTGAATTCCTTCTGCACAGACGAGTCCAATTGCGATCAGAGGGGTGCTTCCTTTCTCTCGTCCACTTTTTACCATTAATTCCTTTCTTTTCCCCCCCTCTGTCTGACATCAGACATTCAGCCTGCAGTACAGCTTAACGGCTATTTATTAGCTTTATCCAGGCGTTTGCTAATTGCTAATTAGCATATAATGTCTCTAAGCCATCGTAAGTAGTAATTCTTTTAAATTTATTTCAGTTTATATCAGCAGAGCACAGTTCTAGTCCCGTCCGACTCCCACAACTTTTCAGCACCAAACCGATGATTCATCACCTCCCTTCCACTATCTTATCATTCTGTATTAGTTCCCCTTGCCATCACTTATCTTGACTTACGATTTGAAGATCTCTTAATTAGGATAAAACGCTTTTACTTTACAGTCATCCAGGAGAGAGTCCATGACCGACGCTCCGCCCCCTATTGCATTCAGGTCTGACGTGTTCCAAGGAAAGACTTGTCACACTTTGGGTGTGATTTAGAGTGGGTTAATTGTTTGATAGCTGCTAACCCCCCACTCCCCGCTACCCCTCCGCTTCCTTCCTTCCTTGCATTTTAAATGGGCCTGTTTTGGACAACACGATAATCAATGGAGAGGGGGGGAACAATTGTCAGTTGTGTTGATTATCGTGTCATCCGAATGCTGCCAATAACTTACTGTCTGTTGCCTCTTCCTCCCCTCCGTTGCCTAAAATGTTGTCCGAATGCTGCCAATAAGCAACACAACGGACGATTGTTTCCCTCCCCACTCTGTTCAATATCGTGCCATCCGAAACAGGCCATGGTTTATTGACCATCTGGAGCCTTACATGGAATAGAATTAGGGTTTTTAATAAATTGCTTCAGTCCTTAATTTGTGTGGTTATTTCAACAGGCTGGCTCGGGGCCGTTTGGCATTGGGCTAGTGTGGTGGACTAGGGGAGAACTCAGTGAATGAGTTCCAAGCCTACCTGGTAGGAAGGCAGGTGCTTTCTTTCACAGCATACACATCATAAAAAGCAATATCCCGGGTACTTGGCATTCCTTGTAACTTATTGTTCCCTGATAACCATATCAAGGACACTTGAGCCGGACATTTCAGAGAGATATGACCAGAACCTGTGAGGGGAGTATTTACATGTTTACATTATCTCAGGCAGATAGGTGCCTGGATGTCTCTGTGATTCGGATTTCAAGGCAGATGGGTCATACTTAATTTGCAACACTATGGGCAAGATGGAGAGGGGGGGGAGGAATGGTAGGGGGGAAGGAGAGATGGGTGAGACCTTTGGCTTACCAGCTCTGTTCTTTGTCTTTTTGTCACTCTGGAATGTGAGGTGAGAAACCTTTCAGGCTAGGTGCAATTTACTTTTTTGCATTTCCTCCTGGCTCCCCGTGCCTTCCTCGGGGCAGTCGGGGGCTCTGATAAACTTTATATCAGAGCTGAATAAAGTTTTCTTTAACAGTACGTAGTCTTTAATAAAGTTTGTTGGATTGAGACTTTGCCTGTTTGGCTTTCTTCAAAGTTTGGAGAGTCGGCTTGTTTCCTTGACACATTCTAGGGATAAATTCCACAAAAGCAGGGAGCTCTTATGAATGGCTCAGTGCCATATTTTCAAACCTGATAAGGATCATGTTCCCGTTGTCAGAGGTTGTGCCAAGGAACATAAGATTTCAAACTGAAGTGTAGAAAGCATAGCCTTAAGGGTTGGAATTGGATTTACACTGGATCAACTGTGCTGAATGAAGTGAACTTCCCTGCCCTCTCCTTCCCACAGCATCATCTCCAGCCACCTGACACTATTACACTGACCTTTGTGGTTTGTTTAACTGCAGTGCATGCCAGGTGCAATTTGCATAATCACCTACCTGGCTGCAGCTTGTCATGTTGGCTAAACCTGGAAGGCATGGCTTGTTTGAAGGGGAAACAACCCTCAAATAACCCAACAACAGCACATGGGTTATTTGAGGGTTGTTTCCTTCTCAAACAAGCCATGCCACCTGAGTTCAGATGGCACGGCAAACTGCGGCTGGGCGCGTGATTATGCAATTCGCTCCCGGCATGTCCTATGGCTCAAACAAGCTATGATGATGGTATGACCTGGCCCAGAGAGTCCCCACACCCTGCTGAATGGAATGCAAGGGGAAGGGATCCCCCAAACCTGGGTGGGAGGTCCCTTCCTCTTGAGGAAGGTTGGAGCCAACTCTGAGGCATTACTTTTAACTACCCTGTTATGTGAATCAGAGCACAAAAAACTCACATTATGTTTTAAAATGATTAATAAAAAGGGGTTTCTTTCTAAGATCCATAAAGAATACTTAATACTTCCAGATGTATGAGCAAAAGAGTTCCCAGTTTTTAGGTGGGGAGGTGGTTGTAGGGCTCTTGCACCTTAACTGCTGGTTGTTGTTATTTTTACATTTCTCCAACTCCATACCAAGAAAAATAGCTGCTAAATGTCTGCTATTAAAGGCACACAGAGGGGAAATTTCCAGGCAATCTGGCAAACTAAGAGTTCTGTGTAACATGAAACTTAAAGAACTTGGTCTAATACATGGGGTGATACAGCTGCAAAAGATGTTCAAGTGCCTTTGAAAAAAGTTGAAGTTTGACAAATTGTACCTGCCAAAATTCCACACAATTGTTAAAGTGGGGGAGTGGGGGTGGGGGTGATACAGCTTCACTGGCTTGGTTTCATGATCCGGTTCACAGGATCAAATCATGCCAACAATCAAAACAGGCCAAGGGCTACTTGAGAGTTGTTTCCCCCTCAAACAAGTCACGCTGCCCGGGTTGGGCTAGCACAACAAGCCATGCCTGGGCAGGTAATTAGGCTAATGGTGCCCAGCATGCTCCACTGATTTAAGCCATGGGTTTGTTTGATCGTGTGAACTGACCCATGACTCATGCCAGTAAACAACTGCCAGCTACATTGACTAGGGTGACCCTATGAAAAGGAGGACAGGGCTCCTGTACCTTTAACAGTTGTATAGAAAAAGGAATTTCAGCAGGTGTCATTTGTATGCTTGCAGGACGTGGTGAAATCCCCTCTTCAGCACAACAGTTAAAGCTGCAGGAGCCCTGCCCTCTTTCCCAGATATCTATGAAGCTTTATATAAACATGTTATGCACATGTTTGTATAAAGAATTTTTAGATGATGAATCGGTTCAAAGGCAAATTATGAATTTACTTTAAATAAAAAGTGGATTTTACCAAAACTTTAATTTAAGAGGGTGTGTGTGTGTTTTAAAGGACATTAAAGAGTGTGTAACATAACGTACAATTAAACAAAAATTAGTGTACATTGTTAGAAGGAAAGATTGTGTTTATTTTTCACTCCCTATTGTAATAACAAAGCTATATCAAAATACCCTACATTAAATTAGTGTGCTCTTAAATAGCCGTATCAATTTAAAGAAGTGCCTTCGCCAATAAAAATTGCCACCCTCCTGCACAAATAGTTAATTAAGACTGCAATTCTATGTATATGTGGCCCCAACTGGACTTTACATTTATTCTTCTGCTTATTGGAAGCTGCCTTGGCAGATGTAAATGGGCACAAATGGAAGAGCAGGGGGCTGAGCTGCTGAATTATTTCCCTTCCTGCCATTTTCCCACTCTAAATTCTCCCTATAAACCCCCAATTATGGGGAAAACATATGAGATCTCATCTCTTTTCCCCTGCAGGGAGAAAAACAGCATGGGGAAGGTGATTTTGAGCAAAGAACCATATAATTATATTATAGTGGGAATTTCTCCAAAACTGCAGAATGCATTGTGTAGTCATCAATAGTTCATCAATAGAAAGCATGACTCTAGGTATTATTGTTTTTACAAAATGTATTTTAAATTTAGCTGAAATCTTCAGTCTTGGAGAGAGACTGAAAACAACGCCCAACAAGATTACAGCATCATCTTCAGTTATCCCTGCCACTGCTCTTCAATCTAGAACTAACCAATTGACTTTTGACTCTCTTTTCTGCTTTCCTTGTTAGCTCGGATCATGCTGTTAAAGTGAGCACGTTGAAGTCTTTTATATGGGCAGAAGATGTGGGTTGTCTTTTTCTAATTACTATTACTGTGCTAGACATCTCCCCTGTGCTTCACTTTGAAGAACACACAACGGTGCTTTAAAATGGAGGAGGATTTAGCACCATCGCAACCACCTGAAGAAGCAGCCAAAGAGCACAGTTTTAATAGTAGAAAATGGCATGTTCTTTGCTAGTTTGCAACATGGGGATAATGGCACCAATCTATTTAAAAAATTGTTGTAAAAATTATTGAGATAATACATGCAAAGCACTTCAGGCATTTTGGAAAAGTGCAATGTTATTAAAATATATTTCATATAACACACAGCTGGCCTGTGGAACTCCGTGTCACAGGAACCAGTGACCAGCATAACTGAGTTCATAAAAAAATGAGACAGAGGCTGGTTTCGCATGACACATTAGGCAACGAAGGGGTTAATAGGGTACCGACCGTGTGTAAGGTAGGCAGTGTTCCCCACACAACATGTTGCTACTCCGTTCCTTGAGCAGCTGAAAGTTCTGGCGTCCATCTTGGTTGCAGCGTCACCCCCCCTCCCCCTCCCCCTCCCTCAGTCCTCCAGGCGTATCCCAGCATGTCCTGCAAGTTCTGCTGGTTGTATCAGAGCAGCTGGGGGAGGGGGTTCAGCTGTTCCGGCCGGCAGAACTCTATTCCCACACGGAATAGTGCATGGAGAGAGGGGGGTTGGTTTAGGACAACACTTTAAACAACGGGCTTCCAGCTAAACAACTTGCAAGCCCATTGTTTCTCTCCGTTGCTTATTTGGGCTGCTTAGCGTACTGTCAGTTGTGTGTGAGTGGCGTGTAACCCTCCACACGACACAATGAGCAACACAACTGATGGTTGCTTCCCCTCCCCTCCATTGCCTAATATGTTGTGTGAAACCAGCCAGATTCCTGCTGAGGAACATTGGTACTGGGGCAATATTAGCATGTCCAAGGCACTCCTGCTTGGGGTGTTGTAAAAATCTGAACAGATCTGTAATTTTCACCCCAAAACACGTCAATTTCCCCTGACACGCATCCTACATGTGTCTGCTGACACGCACACCCAAACCGTCCACACACAGCACCCCAAAGCCCCATTCCCCACTGCCTGTCCATTGTATCCATTTCTGCAAAGTCAAACTGCTTGCAAGAGATTTGGCAGCGCAAGAACTAGGAGCTTGTCAATATCGCCATTGCTCCTTCTTCTCCAGGTCAGGCTCCATTATGCACAATCAGGGACGCCCGTAAGCTACCTGACTTAGAGGGACAAAATGACCATATAAGGGAATGATAAAAGTGAAGGGACGTTGCAAAGCATCTCTGGGTACAAGGAAAATCACACATGGCAATGCAACGCCACCTCTGGCTACTACTCGGGACTACTCAAGAATAAAATAGAGTTGGCCAAATGATGTCACTGGGGCTATAAACCAATGGGATGAGGGCTGATGACATGTAACATTTGGAGTATAAGAGCATTGTTTGAACCTTGGCGGGTGTGACTCTGGAAAGCAGCGTTAGCGCCCGGAGGTCACCTATTCTGCACAGAATAAAATCAGTTTCCAAAGCTTCAAGAGGTCTTTCGTCAAGTGTTTCATATCTGGACTTTGGACACTTGGAAATAGCATAATTTATGCAACAGGGGTCCAAGTCAGCCCAACTTGTGACTCACGGAGCCAAAGAGCTTTCCTCCAGCCTTGTCTTGTGGTCTGCCAAGACTGAGCCTTCACCAGACCTAGAACAGTTAAGGGTGCCAACTTTTTTCTTGGCTCAGCTCCTATGCCATTAACTGCACCCTGGTATGCAGAGCCAGAAGACTCTGCCATGGATTTATTTCTGTATATCGGGAGAGAAGCTTGGGTGGTTTAAGACAGAGGGCTCCTGGCGCTACCAAGCAAAAGGTTGCAGCAAGTAAGATGAGAACATGAGAAGAGCCCTGAGGCTGGCTCAGACCGAGGGTCCATCTAGTCCAGCACTTTGTGGCCAACTAGCTGCCGACCACAAGCAGGACGCAGCTGCAACAGCACCCTCTCACCCATGTTCCCCAGCAACTGCCTATATTCCATCCTTTTATCCTTAAATGATTTTTTTCCCAGGAAGAAAAAGAGAAGACGCAGGAGAGTTACATATAAAAGATTATGCCTGCCCCCACCCTATAAGCTTTCGTGTGCGAAGCGGGGCAATTGCAAGATAAAAGCCTTGTCTGGAAGCAACCCAGGAATCAGGGCAGCAAAAAGGAGGAGATGGGCAACTCTCTGGATCTCAAGCAGAGGGCAGTGGAACTCTTTCCCAAAACACGCCTCCCTGGTGGCTGCCAAATTATCTCAGATCACCACTAGGAGAAGAAAGGCATGCTCACGGCTTCCAGCAAGCCTGTGGAAAGAGTCTGATACGTTGGATTGCCTGCTCTTGCCATACAGGAGAACTTTGGAGCTGGGGCATTATTGCCACAACGTTTCTGCACTGTTGAACACAGAAGAAGTTTGCATTATTCCCCATCATTTCAATGAAAACTCCCCCACAGCTGTAAATCAGCCCACTCTCTCCGTAACTTGGATGGGTACGTGGTGGGTGGTTTTTATGCATAGTGTAAGATTACTTTTTCTGGTGGCTTTCAAAATACTAACAACATGGTCTGGAGACAGAAAATATCTTTTAGGAGAATGGAAGACGGCACGAGAGAGCCATCACTGTTGTCCTCAAGCCTACACAAATTTATTTTACCTTTCTGCCACACTTTGGACAAATAGGTTTTGAAAGTATGACAAAAAAAACTGCAAAGCCTGCTTGCCAAAATGCAGAACTGGCGCTACCATTGTTATTTATATTTTTGGCGCCAGATCAATACTTTCCTCTTCTCTCAGGCATTTAGCAATATCTGATGAGCCTGGGTTTGTTTTATTTTTAGGTTTATAGCTTGTAAAAGTTATTACAGTAGTTTTAAATGTATGTATATATTATGTGTATATTGTATGTATTTGCCGTTTTAATTTTTGGATATTGTTTTTAATTGTTTTAACCTTATGTAAGCCGCCCAGAGAGCTTTGGCTATGGGGTGGTATACAAATGTAATAAAAGAAATAAATAAAATAAAGCATGTCAAGTGGCCCATATGGACTTCCCAGCCCCGTTTGCTTCCGACAAAGTGGCAGTGTGAGGAAGCACTTGCAGGGGAGATACTGCCGTGGGGATAACTTTTCCCACCTTCCATTTCCCCCCTGCTACCTCTCCCCCATCCCACCTGCGAAGAAAAGAAGCCCCATTTCTTCCCAGGCAGGTGCAGAACTCTCAGCCGAGTTCCCCCATGCACCCACCTCCCGGTTCCCGGGCCAAATAGCCCCAAGCCAGCCGCTGGAAATAACCACACACAATTAAGGACTGAAGCATTTATTTAAAATCTATTCTCTAATCATATAGGGCTCCAGCCAAGACAATAAGTCGTAAAATGCAAGCTAGGAAGAAAGGGTAGGGGTAACGGGTGTGTGTGTGTGGGGGGGGGGAAATAGGATGAGATTGGAGTAGAAGTTAGCAGCAAAGCCATAAAACAATAAAACCATTAACCCACTCTAAATCACACCCAAGGGTGACAAGTCGTTTCCCTGGAACATGCAGGGCCTGAAAATAAAAATTCTATTTCCCCAGCATCTCCTTGCTGGAAAGGGACCTCTCCATTCACGCACCGGTCCAGGAAAAGATGGTCTCCCTCCGGCGGGTAGTCTTTTTATCCTTTTTTGGGTTAGCTGGTACTGTGACCAACCAGAACCAATCCCTAACCATCCAGCTCAAGCCACCAGCCCCCCTCTTTTCAAATGGCCGTTTCCCACAGCGAAAACCCTTGCAGCGTCATCCAGTTATTTCTGACCCTGAAGTTCGGCCCTGGCTGGTCCTCCCAAGATAACAGCAAGAAGCCCAGGTAGGAAGCGCTGGGAACCAGCAACTCGAAATCTTATAACAACTCTCCTTAGAATTTCTCCCTCCCAACTCAGAGGCCTTTTCCTCCTGCAAGGTAGGCCACCAGCCTGTAGCCTTTCTGGCCCGGTTCTTGACACCACCTGACCAGCAAAACTGCCTTGCAAGCATGTCTGCAGGGAGCAGGGAAAGCAGCTGGAGAAGGAAACCTTTGCCTCCGTATCTTGTGTCTTCAGCACTGGGCATGATGTTTAAGAGGAATGTAATCCGGCTACATATTGATCACACATAAACAATAGTTTCATTCTTCAGATGAAGCACTGAAAAGGCATTACATTCCGGAGTTGTTTTCAGATAATTTACTATTGCTCACCATTTTTATTATTATTATTATTATTATTAGATGTGTTATCTCTAAACTGAATCCATTCTTGTATGAGCATATTTACAATTGTTTACCACTATTATCAAGAGACATTTTTAATTGTAATTATACTTGCAGAATTATTATTTGTTAAAATGACACATTTTTTGAATTATACTAATTTCTGTATGGTAAATGTCACAAGATTTTGCATTCCTGAAGATAGCTAATTGTATATTATCATTTGAGAATCTGTGTTTGGAGCATTGCTTTGTCTAGAATCTATTTATCCTTGTTACGCAGAGTTTCTTGTATTGAATGATACCACAGCTGTTGTACTTTCAAGATACAAATGGCCCTATGTCAACTTGAGACCTGTGCTTTCATTTGCCACAGCAAGTTTAGTGTACAGTACCTACATTAGAGTATATAAAACATAGTCTTATCCTGAGTGTCGTCTGCTTTTTGCTAGAGTTATGGGTTCATTGATACGTTTGGTGGTTACAGTAAAAGATGCCAACTCAGCAAAACTACCTGGGACACAATCCATTGGGAAATACTCCTGCACATGTCCCATTGAACATGTGGTGTAGTGATTAGAGTGCTTGACTGGGACCCAGGAGATCCAGGTTCTAATCCCCACTTGGCCATTAAATAATAATAATAATTTATTTCTTACCCGCCTCTCAGATCTGCTGTTCCCTTACTCAAGAGTAAATCCCATTGATTTCAACTGCATTTACATCCAAGTCATACTAAAATCCAATGCATGCTTATCTTTGAGTAAACCCCATTGAACAGAAATACTTACTTCTGAGTAAACAGAAGACCTCGGAAGTAAGCATAGGGTTGCAGAGCACTTCTTTCCAGTTGGCTGTTTTAGACTTTTTAAAAAAAGCTTCTGAGTGACCACACTACTAAAAGTCAGTTCTATATGTGTTTACTCAGAAGTAAGTCTCTCTCTGTTCAGTGGGGCAGGCATCGCAGGGCATTAGGAAGAGGGTCTCAGAGTCGCATGTTTGTGCAGGAAGTAGACAGGAATTCAAAGTCTGGGTATGAAAAATGGTGCCAACGCAGAAGCCTTGAGAAGCTAACGTATATAAGTGAGAAGTGTGAATGGGCGAAGTAGTGTCTGCTGCCCATAACACCCACCCTAATGTTAGAGTAGAGAAACTTGTGACAATCATACACATGGTTAAAAAAATATTGAAATTTAAAAATAAAAAAGCCAGCCAGTCAGCCGGCAGCAAGCCCTGTTCAAAGCAGCAGCAGTTTGAAGCGGAGTGAGGATACAGTCAGAAAAGATATTTGAGGGAAGGAGAGAATGTATCACACAGAATACAGCAAAAGCTTCAAAGTACAGCAAAAGCTACAAAAGTAGGAGTAAGTGAAGTTAATTTCAGATATGTTGTTCTTTATTTCAGTGTTTTTAATATTAAGATGTTATGTAGAACAGATTTGTCTTAATTGTGTGCTGTAAAATCAAATATGTGACCAAGGCTATGTTCAGGTGGGCACACCCCCTTGGTGCTGGACACGCTCCCTGGGGCCAGACATGTTGGTAAGCATGCCCCCTTGGGATCCGACCATGTTGTCCTCCTTTTTGGTTTCCAAAATATGGTCACCCTAGTGTAGACAGTCCTTCAGATAATGCTGTCCCAAACCATTTTGTGCTTTAGTTGATCCAGTTCATCCACTCATTCAAGAATTGTATACGCCACCTTTTGCCTAAGCCTCAAGGCAGCTAACAAAATCACATACTATAAGAATTAAACATTAAACATAACAAAATAAATGCAATTAACACAGCAGATAGAAACATTGAACCAGTGACCAAAAATATTTAAATGTTCAATCTAGTTAAAGGGTGGGGAGAGCGGATATTACTAAAAGTCATCAGATACCATTAAAAACTAAAAAGAGAGAACCAGGTGGGCTGAGACTGGCATCTAACTGTAGCAGAGAACGTGCTGATACATAATAGTAGACCAGGGCTAGCTTTTGTTTACAGCCCTCCCCCCTCCCTCCCCGGACCGGCCGGGATGAAAGGGCGGCGGGGGCGAGCAGAGCGAGGCGTGGTCCACACTGGGCGGGGTGCAGCGCTCCGAGGGCGGCTCGCGGCTGAGGGAGGGAGGGAGAGAGGGCGCGACGACTCCGTGTAGATATGCCCTCGGGCTCCATCTTGTCACCATGAATACTCTGCAGAGAGCGAAACAAAGACGCTGCCCAGCCCGTCTCCATCATTACACTGGGGGGGGAGAGGAGGGGAACGGATTTCCGGCGTGTTTCCTCGCCCGAGTCAGCCGGCGACTGCGCACGGAGACGGGTGCCGCCTCTCAGCCTGGGCTGAGCGCACTGTCTCTGTGTGCGAGGAGGAAACGGGCAGTGCCCGAGGCAACCCCCAGAGGAGGCGGGTGGGAAGTGAGGTCCCCATTCCCGGCCAGGGGATTCGGAATTTAAGCAACGGCAAAGCCGGGCTTGGTTACAGCGGCTGTCACAGGGAGGCTGGACGGGGGAGGTGTGTGGTGGCTAACGCGCCTTGCCTCTGGTGGTTTTACGCACGCGCGCGCGCGCGCGGCGGGCCATGGTGCGCGGAACTTGGCTGCTGTGTTTCGGCCTCTGTTGCGCCTGCAGGGGCGGCCAGGGCCAGGCGAGTCAGGGGCGGCCTTGGGAGCGCCGAGAAGCAGCTCCGAGCCCGGCCCTGTTGGGCCACGAGCACTACGCGAGGCTGCAGGACCACCTGGGCACGGTGAGGGCTCTCTCCCGGGAGTACTGGCACCTCCTGGCCTGCAAAGTTTGGCAGGAGGGCTGTGAGGGAGAGGAGGAGGAGGCGGCGGCGGCGGCGGCGGAGGACGCGAAGGAGCAGGACGGAGGGGGGCGCCAAGTCATTCTGGAGCCGCAAGGTAAGGCGCTGTTGGCTCTCCGCCTCTCCCCGAGAGCTGCTTGCGCAGCGGTCACATCCACGCCAAGAGGCGGCTTTGTAGGATTCGCCCGGCAGTGATGGGCTGTGTGTTCGGACTGATCTCTCATTCTTAGTTTGGGGCACCTATTAAGCCTGCAACCCTATACACCAGCCTTCTTCAACCTGGGGCTCTCCGGAAGTGTTGGAGTTGCAGTCCAATACATCTGCAGGGCACCCGATGGATGAAGACCCTCACACACTGACCACACCGGGATCCCCATTGAATACAGTGGAACTTAAATCTCAGTAACCATGCAGAGAACTGCATGGGTTGGACCGTCCTTCTGCAAGCGGAGGAAGGTCTCTGCTTACAGAAGGTTTCTCCACCAAATTTTGGGGGGTTCCCTCCCCATAACATAGCTCACCCCATTCAGCAAGGTCTCCTGACTCTGTTCAGCATTTCCAGGGGGCTGGAGAGACTGCTGTGGGAAGGAGGTGGCAGGGAAGTCCACTTCTACCAGAGCTGCTAATTAGCTTAACTCTGAATCTGACCCTATGTCTGTGTCCATCTGTACAGATTATATTTCTGAGCCTTGATTCAGATTATATTTCTGAATACGGCTTGCACTAGGTGGGTAATTGTTTCTGTTTTGTGTTTTGGTGACATTTTATAATACCAATTATAATTGGCATTATTTTACATATATTGTGTATTACACTAATTTTAGATTGCATATATTACACTAGGCATTTTAACAGACAGACAATGAATCAGTATTAGAACCAAGTTGTTACTTAATTTGGCCTTTGAACAGGATCGTGCCTGCCTCTAAGAAGCAGCCAGCAGAAATTGATTAAAAGAGCAAGTAAATATTCTCCCTAGACTTCAGCTTTTACTATATAGTATAACTTCTCTACTATTTTAATATAAACTCAACGGCGTATATGTGTGTGTGTGTGTGTGTGTGGTGGTTTATCTATGATTTTTATAATGCTTTGCATATTGCCTGGAGTACAACTGTTACAGAAATATAACTAATATAACTAAGAAACATCAATAAAAGTGCAATCCTATGCATGTTTAGACAGGAAAAAGTTCTACAATTCCATGCTGGTTGGGGCATTCTGGGAGTTGTAGGACTTGTTTCTGTCCAACATTTGCACCCTAAGAAACTTTAAAAGTAAAGAATGGCTTCTGAACTATCCTAAGCTCAACACCATACCCCATTGCTGCCACCTGTAAGCCTCACAGAGCCAGTCACACATTCAGCAGAATAAGGTGATAAAGTCATATGTGGATTGTACCACTTCAGGCAGCAAGTGGGGGATGCCATTTTTAATGCTGTTCCGTGCATAATAATAATGATGACACTTCAAGGAGAAAGATTCCAGTCAACTATGTGGCATGCTATGGTAATTTCTGCTTGCAGGGATTTTGTGTGTGTGTATGTGATCGCACAACATCACCCTGGCATGATATAGTTCATTGTACCGACGCAAGACTTTTCCACCTCCTTCTGCTGCATGCTAGAACAAGCCATTATAATTGTCCATCATTAGCTCTGTGTAATTCAGCCTTCCCCAACCTGGTGCCATCCAGATGTGTTGGACTGCAATTCCCATCATTCTCAGCCAGCATGCCATTCATGGCTGGGAATAATGGGAGTTGCAGTCAAACACATCTGGATGGCACTAGGTTGGGGGCAGATGGTTTAACTTCTCAGTTGGCTTCAGTGGGAGGGAACTCAATGAGGACAGAGAGAGAGAGAGACCAAAGACAAAAGCAAAGACTAGGATTTCTTGCTGAAGTAACAGAGGCATCCATCTGTAGCCCTGTAACTTTATCGTGAAAGTCTAATATGCCTTGCATGGGCAGGTAGAATACCAGCCAGTTCAATTTAATGCAGAAGTGCCAAGAAGGAGCTCACCTGGAATGAAGCCTCTGGCCAGAGATGGAGGAGCAGGCAAATCACTCTCCTGCCCCCTCCCTGAAACCCTCTATGCATTTCTAGTGGCGCAAAGAGAAGGGGAGAAGAGGACAGCTAGAGCTGCTATAGGAGCATTCGTTGCTTTGGCCAAGCCTGTTTTTGACTCAGTTCTCCCATTGGTGCAATGGGACTATTAATAGCCAATGCTGCAATGTTGTTATGTGAGGCTGAATGAGAAAGGCTAAGGAGAAGCGTGACTTTCTGGAGCCAGGGACAGTGGGGTAGTTTGTTTTTCTTTTCTAATCGTGGCTCAACTTTCTTCTAGGGTGGAGTTTGCTCATCATGAGTGAGATTGTCTCCAGCTGGTACTGCAGCTTTGGCAAGTGCTGTGCAACAGGAGACTGCAGAGTGGCCAACAACATCACAGGTAAAGACTTTGCTTCCCAGGGGACTTATTGCAACACCCCCACGTAATGGTTACCCTAAGAGGGTTCTAGAACACCCGCAAGACTTCGGGTGCCAGGGTTCTGTTTTGTTGAAAAGTCCTCTATTTTTCTTTAAAAGACCCTCATTCTTAACTAGCATAGCATCCCTTGCAGTGCAGAGCACTGCTGGATGATGACCAACTCAGGAAAGCCAAGCTCTCTCCTATTTCGGGAGGCCACCCATCATCATTGCCCACACTGAAGTCGCCCTCTATGTCCTTGCCAGCAAAACCCACTCATCTTCGTCTTGGCAGCCAGAACTTCCAATATAAAGCAAGAGTTGGAGGTATTGGGATGGAAAAAACCAAAAGGAGTAGAGCATCCACTTAGGTCAAAAAAGGAGAAAGAAGCGGTTCTCGGAATGCTGAGATACTTTATTAATCCACGCCCAACGTGTTTCGGCCTATGTGGTATTTTTTAAAGGCCTTCTTCAGGGGGCTGTAACAGCAAAAATACATTACGTTAATATAACTGTATAGGGATAACACATACCATTATTATAACTATATAAGGGTTAATTGGGAATATTGCCTTAAAAGGCCTATGCCCATACGTAAGTTTCTTAAAAATTGTTTAAATAGTACATTTTAAATGGTTCTTTGGCCTATCCATATTATACATCAAAAATTTCTATAATTCATATAAAAACATCTCTGAATATAAAAACACTATTATCAAAAGTTTAATACATAGACGCTTACTTGATAAGAGAAGTCTGCAAAAAACTCTTAACAGAATGATCGTCTCTCCTGATATTCACTGGCAGCTGAGGAGATATAATCACTCCAGTGTCCATTTTTTACATATGGGCATAGGCCTTTTAAGGCAATATTCTCAATTAACCCTTATGTAGTTATAATAATGCTATGTGTTATGTTTTGAGCTGTAACCCCCATAATCCCCAGCCAACACAGCCAATGCTGAGGGATTGTGGGAGTTGTAGCCCAAAACCTCATAGAGATATTTTAAAATACACTAAGCAGTACATAAATCTATTCAATACTTGAAAACATCTGGAGGGCACCAGGTTGCCTTCCCCTGCTTTACACATGACTTCAGCTTTTTCCATGAATATTTGCTGCACGGTCTGGATGGCATTTCAATGAGGCACGGCCACAGAATCAGCACTCCATTGGGGCAGCATCTGAGAATTATGGGAGCTGCAGTGCAACACATCTGTAGGGCACTAGGTTGGGGAAGGCCAGTATAAGATACTGGAGGTAGAAGGACAACCCTTTGAGAGTTGGACCCATATCCATCCTCTGGCAGCCAGCAAGTTGTGAAAACTGGGTCCGTTCCAGGTAGGGTTTTTTAATCATCTCAGTTCAGGGAAGCTACGATGCCAGGAGGCGCCATGCCTGAGGTTCAGCCCTTTGTTTAAAACTGCCAAATTAATCAGGATATATGTTCCTTAGCGACTTATATCCTTACCTTTTGGGGAGAGGGATCCCTGTAGGCTCAACCACAGCTAGATTACTATCTGCCCCCTCCTACATCCTAATTTTCAGCCTAGGTATGCCTCTGTGGCTTTGGCTAACAATTGGGTAGTTACACCCTATAAGTCCCATTTGACCTTTCTGTAGACTAAAAACATTCCTTTCTAAAAGGATCCAATCCAGCTAAGGTCAGATCCAACTAAGTCCCATAGAAATCAGTGGAGCAAGTTAATAATTAACTTCCAGTCCTGAGGCTTTCCAAGGGACCAAGTCACAAGCCACAACTAACTTTAATTGGACTGGGGCCAAAAAAAGAAAGCAGAGGTTCTCAGATCAAGCCTGTTGTGGACTTGTGCCATCGGTACAACTGGACAAAGATCCCTTTGAATATGTCAAGTTCTTTGCAATGCAAGTAAATCCAAATAAATAAATAAAGCAAGCAGCGCTACCAAGCAGAGCTGTTTACACCCTGTGCGTCTCTCTCTTAAATAACAAGGTAACACAAATTTTGTGGCAAAGAAAGCTGAATTTTGCAAACTGGATGATTCGTGCACATTTGCATGATCTCCTTTTAGTTTACATAATTTATTCTGCTCCTGCAAATTGTTGGGTAGATCAAGAGACTATACAGGGCACTGAAGCACCACCCAAAGTCCCTGTTTTCTGAATTGTCATTGGACATTGCTCGCCTCCATCAAGCATGCATTGCTGTAGTGGGCTAGAAAATTTCTTAAGGAAGGAAGGATGCCGAGATGCTTTGGAAACTGGATTTGGGATCCAACCCCATATTTTGTATGGGGGTGGGGTTGTGTTTCCATGCAGTGCCCACGTGCCCACAGGGCCCTGAGCTTAGAGGATGACTTTCTAGCAGTGCTACGTGTGCTCTCTCAGCTCCAAAATGATGGGCAAGTGATCCCCCTCCTTCCTGTCTTCTCCCCCCCCCCCCCGGTAGGGTTGGAGCTGGACCTGAGGAGCAGACTCCATGGACAACACCTGGCAAAAGGAGTTGTGCTGAAGGCCATTCAAGGCTTCCTGGAGACCTCACAGCCAGAGAAAGCTCTGGCTCTTTCCTTCCATGGCTGGTCCGGCACGGGCAAGAACTTTGTGGCCCGCATAATAGCGGAACATCTTTACCGGGATGGCCTGAAGAGTGACTGCGTCAAAGTCTTCATCTCACTATTTCACTTCCCCCATTCCAAATATGTGGACATATACAAGGTGAGAGGACCGCTTTTTTTCAGGAGGAGGATTAACCACTAGGCCAAGTCAGCTAGAACCTCTGGTGTGGGGCATGATTGTTTTGGTGTTTCCCAATGAAGAGGGAGGGCCCATCTCTGCTTCTTGACATTTTTGCAATGTGCCGTCAGAGGAGTGTGGTACAATCCTAGCCTTCCTGATTATCATGCAGTCTCCCCCAGCCTGGGGCCCTCCAGATGTGTTGGACTATTGGTCTCATCATTCTCAACCATGCTGGCAGGGAATGGTGGGAGTTGTAGTCCAACATACATGGAGGGCGCCAGGGTGGGGAAGGCTGGTATAATGCGATGCCATCCCCCAAATCCATATTTGTTTTAAGTCTGCAGTGCTGCTATCCAGCCTGAACCCTGGACATTTAAGTAAATACCCAAGTTAGTAGTCCTCTGTTCAACCTTGCTATGTATCTTCTGCCTGCTATGGATGTCATTTCATTTTGAAGGGGCTTTTAGAAGCCAGATGTACCTGCCAAGTCTCCAAGTGCAGCATCAGCCCTGCTTTGGAGGGTGGGAAGAGGGGTAGCTCTGGTCCATAAAGATCCCATTTCTCTGACCAGATACCCCATCCAGCAGTCTACTACTTTCAAATGTCTTTACTTGGCATTATGCTCAAGGGACAGGATTGGGATTCTGTTAGTGAACTGCCTCCCTCCTTTTCTCTCCCCTTGAGACTACACTCGGGGACTTTGACATCCATGCCAAGGCCCCCTGGATCCTCATGGTTGCCATGGTTACCATGACACTCACCATAGTCCCTGTGAGTGTCAGGAGATACTTGGATCTTGTACTGATTGCAGGGAGGGTGATCTGTGGGTGTCCATTGTCATGGACAGATCACTATCTGATCAAGTTTGAATTACATGCTGCCTCGGACCTCCACAGGGTGGAGGACCAAACTTAATGGCCTGTCCTCAAAGCCTTGTGTATCCATATGACCGGTGGTCCTGCTGAGACTCTGGTTCCCCCTGTGGAATGTGAGGAGTTGGGCCAACAATGTGATCTCTTCCAAATGACCTTGCCCCAATTCTAGAGCTGTCTCAGCTCCTTGGAAGTCAGAGGATCTGAAGGCAATGAAATAGTTGAGTTGACAGATAGGGGGCAAATGGAACTTCGTGATGATGGAAGAAAAAGTTTACTCCACCACCATAATTGCATCTGCATAATGTTGGCTGGTGGAACTCTTGCTGGAGGGAGGCTGGTACTTTTTGCCTGTCTAAACTTGCATAGGAGTGTAAGTTTAGATGTAGCTAATACCCTAGTTGCATCTGGAGAAGTTTACTGTAATGCTTTCTACATGGGGCTGCCTTTAAAGACAGTCCAAAAACATCAGGCTGGTCCAGAATGCAGCTGCCAGCACGTTATGGTTGCCAGGCATTTCAAAAACAATACATGCTAATTCCATACCATTTGCAATGGCTACCTATTCATTTCCAGGCTCAGTTTGGGACCTGGTTACTTGAAGGACAACCTCCACCCACATGAACCTGCCTATGCGCTGAGATCAGCTTCAGAAGCTGTGCTCTCTGGTCTGACACTAAGAACCATCACTGGCAGATACCAGAAACAGGGCCTTTTCTGTGCTGGGCCAACATCTGTGTAACACCTTTCCTAGTATGTGCACATGACCCCACCCCCTGCCGGCTCATTGGCAGCTTTTAAGCAGATTTTTAAAGAACTGTTTTGCTTTGTTCTGTTTAGCTTACTATTGATGGTTTTTGCTGCTGTTTTAGTTGTTTCATTGAGTGGCTTGTTTTAAAAGTTTTCACTGTCCAAAGTGTTACATGTATTAGTTGTTGTAAGGCACCTTGTGAAGTTACATCCTGAAAGGCAGATCATCAAGCTATTAAATTAATCTCCTGCAATGTAACTCACACTGTGTTCCTCCGGCCACTCAGGTCCAGCTGGCAAAACAGATCAGCGAGACAGTGCAACTCTGTGAACAGTCATTGTTCATCTTTGACGAGGCAGAGAAGCTTCATGCCGGCCTCCTAGATGCCCTAAAACCCTATGTGGATCACTACGACAGCATCGATACAGTGGATTACCGGCGGTCCATCTTCTTATTCCTTAGGTGAGTTTTAGTTGTATTTTCGGGGTCAGGGAACAAAAGGGGGATTGCCTTTTCCACATGCACTTGAGCATTTGAAATGGCTGTGAGTTTGGAGAGGGGTGGCTCTTGGTCAGTGCAAAAATATGCAGAAGAAAATATAGGGATGCAGTTAGGGTGCAATCCTATGTAAGTTTTGATAGGGAAAAAGTCCTACAATTTCCAGCATTCCCCAGCCAGCCATGCTGGGAATTGTTGACCTTGTATAGGATTGTAGAATGCTGGGAGTTGTAGGACTTTTTCTGTCTAAGCCTGCAGAGGATTGCACTCTTAACATGGGATTGAAGTTTCCAGAAAGTGACACACCTATCTAGCCACTCCCATGAGTAGCTTTTGAGCTACTTTCTCCTTTCACCTGGCTTGCTAGGAGGCAGTAATAAAGATACTGAAGCCTCATTTTAAATGTTAGCATTACTCACTCTGTAAAGCAGCCGTCTCTAAACTGCTGCCCTCCAGATATATTGGACTGCAACTCGCAGAATGCCCATAATTTTGGGAGCTGCTGTCCATCACATGTGCAGTCAGGAAGTGTACAGCAATCAAGAATATCCAAGCCCTTCTTTGTCCAGGCCTAAGTAAGCCTACTGCTTTCTAGGCTTGATGATTTAATCATGCCATGTATCACATGCTCTGTCCATATTAGTGATGTTCCATAGCCCTGGCTGCATCCTTCTGTGCCGTGATGTGATGCAGGGTCTCCAGGTGCAAGCAAGGCATCCCTGGTTCAAAATTTACCTCAGCCGCAGACTCATTAGAATCGCCTTAGGCAAGCCACTGGTTTCTCAGCCTCAGCAATACCCATCTCTAATACAGGGATAATAATAGTGACCTACTTTACAAGGTGGTTGCAAGGCGACATATGAAGTGCTTCAGACCTTTGAGGCAGGTTCAAGGATTATATTAGCTGTAGCTTTTTGCAAGGTAGTTCTCTTCCCCTGATCCTGGGTAAAATCCACCAGAAATCCTACTTAGAGTATACCTATTGAAATGAATGGGACTTAAGTTACTCATGCCTAACTTAAGCCTGATTTATTTCAGTTGGTCTACTTGAAAGAGGACTTACGTTGGATTTTACCACATGACCTTTCTGCTGGGTTTCTCCTGCTCCTCAGGGTGGTGAGAGGATTCCCAGAACCATGGGATAAGACAGCCTTCCCGAATCTGGTGTCATCCAGAAGTTCTGGATTTCAACTCCAGCTCACATAGCCAAGGTGTTTTAATCCAAAACATTTGGAGGCCCCCAGGTTTAAGGGAGACTGGAATAGAGTATGCCTCCTACTCCAAGAGTGAAGCTAGGGAACGTCTAGGAGCTTTGCCCCAATGATGCCATGAACAATGCAAGACAGGTTTGGTGATGAAGCTCTTTTCTCTGAAAACCCTGAATCCTCTTGGTCAAATGCAGTAACCATGTTCTTTCTCCCTACCCAGTAACACTGGTGGCAATTTCATCAATGAGGTGGCCCTAGACTTCTGGCGAGCTGGTCGATCTAGAGAGGAAATCACTATGGAGTACTTGGAGCAGCACCTAAGGACAGAGCTTCTGGAGGCCACAGGTGAGAGGCTCTTTGTTCCAACCTCGTATTCATTATTGCAACCCTTTGGGAGCAGAGGGCTGCAATTCCACAAATTCTGTAAGGACTGCTCCTGTCACCATTCATATTTCCCCATACGGACTGCACTGTCTACCTGTGTCAAAACGCATCTTTAAAACCACTCTGTTTCACACATGATGTGCTGTCCGGTCAGTTTCAAAATTGCTTACTATGGGGAAAAGAGTTATTGCTCTTCAAGGAACATGTCCAAAGTATTCATCTAAAAATGTAAAATAAACGCACTGTGGTTGAGCCTGAGCAGATGTCTGCTGAATGGCTCATCTCACACAGAGGTTAAGAGGCTCTTGCCGAAAACTCCTAGCGGATGAATTTTCAGAGGGGGAACTGTGTTTGCCACAGCAAAACAGCAACAAAGAGTTTTGTGGTACTTCAAAGACTAATTTTTTGTGGCCTATTATGGCATGATTACAAGAGCACACTTCAGCAGATGCATGGAGTGTTATCCTGAGCTGCTGGTAAGATATATGGATGGTTTAGTAGGGGCACAATAGGGGGAAGTAAATTATGACTCAGAGGGGCAAAATGCATGAAGTACAGGCCATCATTACTACAATATTCACAGTGGCCACAGTTGTTTGTGATGGCACAGACATCTGGTCTTAGTAAGCCAATTAACATCTGCAGTGTTAATAATGTCATTATCAATGGCTTTGCTTTCTGCATTTCATTTCTCTCTGACTTGTTTACTCCCCCATCCCTCTGCAATTTATTTATTTATTGCATTTTTATACCGCCCAATAGCCGAAGCTGTTTAGAAGAATACTTCATGCTTTTGATGAAGTGGACTCTAGTTCATGAAAGCTTATGCTGCAATAAATGTATCGGCCTTTAAGGTGCCACAAGACCCTTTGCTGTTCTAATGAATGAAGTATCTCTAAACTTACAGACAACATAATTGCATTTACTAACATTCATCCTTTGTTGTACTTCTTCCCTCCTCAGTTTGCTTTCTCCAGTTATCCTCATTTCAGTTGTAAGGTTTTAGGGGACAGGGACCTATGTGGCTTTATAACAGACCATGCACATTGGTTGTTTTACACAGCACCATCAATGTCCAGCCCATCACCCACCCCAGGAAAGGAACTGTAACCAACTATCAGCCTTTCCTGGCCAATGTCTGTAAGAAGTAGGAGATGTAATGCTTTGGAGAGAGAGATGATTTCTGTGTCATGCATACCTTATGTTTCCCCCCCCCAGTGGAGGGTTATGCCCGCAACCACCTTCTGGAAGACAACCTCATAGACTTTTTGGTCCCTTTCCTGCCGCTGGAGTACCGCCACGTGAAGTTGTGCGCTCGGGACGCTTTCCTAGCTCGGGGCCTTCCATTCACTGAAGAGGCGCTGGATGAGGTTGCAAGGATGATGGTGTTCGTTCCCAAGGAGGAGAAACTCTTCTCTGCTCAGGGTTGCAAGTCAGTCTCCCAGCGTATAAACTACTTCCTTCCCTAATGTCCTGGGGTTTGACTGCAACACAGCCTGCTCTTATTTCCTGTTGCACATGGGTCAGGTACCTTGTAACATTTAATTGTACTGCAACGGGATATTAAATTTCCCTGCCATGCGGGGGCTGCTGGACTGGAGAAAAAGGTGAGAAGATGGAAATTATTATTGGAGGTTACTGAAGAACTTTCATAAGAAAGGTGGAGGTATTGTCAAGAAGCAAACATCATGTAGCTGGAACCTACACGAATGGTGCTGTTGAAGAGGCAAAAGTGCAATTTTAGAAGATAACAAAATGGGACTTTTGAGCTGATCCTTCTCATCCATTGCACTGAACAGGTAATTAGGTTGATCGTGGGGAAAGAAACTCTCAACTGTACGAAGAGTAAGACTTCATTTTGTCTTCAGGACTGAAATTGCTTGAAACTATAAGTGACTGAGCAATGCTCCTTAATGGTGTGACTGAACAAGGAACATTTGCTTGCAATACAAGCTACGTCCTCTTCCAGAAACCTTGTACTGAGATTAGGCATGAATGAGCTATCTTGCCCCCAATCTGGAGGCAGAGTACTAGGCATGGTTGTTTTTAACATCCAGCTTTTAAATGACAGAGGCATACTGTTGCATGTGCTGGAAAACTATGTTCACTTGCTGCTTCCCTGCATGTATGTACCTTGTGAAGAATTCACACATGCAATTTTTATTATAATTGTTTCTGCAAAGGAATTAAAATGTAAAAGGCTGTGCTAGTCTACTCAAAGTATGTGTGTTGGGTGTGCACGGGGAGAAATGGTAACAAAAGCAGTGGAAGCGGGTGACTCCCAATTTCAGTGGGGTTGTAAATCTATTCTGGGTTTGTTAGAAATAGCCAGAACTCTAAAGGAGCTTTCCAAAGTGCTGAACTTCACACCCAAAATAGCTCTCTTAGAAGTCTAGCTGGTCCTGATTGAAACCCAGAGTGGATTCACAGTCCACTGATATTGGAGCCACCAGCCTCCATTGAACAAAAACCAAAATCGCATGGCCCCAGCTCAATGCACTTCCAACTCGGCACCGATCTTGAGCAATAGGAGATAAAAGCAAGCCCTGTTTGCAGGAGCCAGTGCTTGCGGGTATTGCACACCAGTGTCTCTGTAAACTAAAACTTGGCAGTTTACCCACTCCCGAAAGATAGTGCAGCCCCACACTGACCAGATGCAGTGTTGGGGTGGGGAACATGCAGCCCATCAACATCTGAAGGGCCTACAACTCCCATCAGCCCTGGACAGACTGGCTAACGGTGAGCAATACAGTCCAGCATCTGGAGGGACACACACATTCCCCATCCCTGGCTTAGGGCTTATGTACATAGGGTTGAGTTGTGCAGCTGGTTTCAAGATTTAATGAGCACACAGTTCAATTTCCACAAGCTCTGCACAAATATTAACCCATGCATGGATGTCCAGCACATCATTCTGCAGCGGTGCCTTGAAGATACTTCACTTACCTCAAAATGTGACAAGGTAGGTGTGAGATGCATGTGCTGTGAAGTAATGTTTCCCTGTTCATCTATATTATATCCAAGGAAGTACAGGCACGTGCAACCAGAACTTCCAACTATCTCCATCTGAGTTGCAAAGGACTTGCTACAAAGAAGTACCTTAGGATGGTAGTACCGAGAGCATAGGCCATCGCTCAGAAGCGTAGTATAGATTCACTAGCTTTATTTGCTTATTACACTTCATGGCTGCTAACCAGAGAAAATACTACGAGGTTATATTTATTGTCTCGGTTTGCCTGCCAAATGATAAAACGTGTGTGGGCAAGGCTGAAATATCCACATTTGCGGAAAGACTAAAAAGAACATGCAGAGCTATCACACTCTGGCCTGTAGGTCAAGGGTACCTACCAATGTAACTATTGTGGAGTTCAATACTACACCCAGAAGCGTGATCAGCTGCTGGGCCATTGGACATGTGGACTTCTGGCATAGTTTTGTGGCGGAAAATCTCTCATGAAAAAAGAATGATTTGGCAATCTGGCCTGGTCCTACTCCTGCAGACTATCTAAATGGACAATGCTGGGCAGAGTTCTACTGAAGTGATGATGTGGATAGACTTGGGTCAGAGATTCAAATCCTGTTGTTATACTCACAGTGAAGCCTCGGCGTGCAGGCACTCCTCACCTCACAGGGTTGTTGCAAGGATAAATGGGACAATGCCCTTTATGCTGTCCTGTACTTGCTTGAGGAACAGCAAAATACAAGCATGATACATAAGTAGCACTGCCTTGAGAGAAATTCCTCTGGCTAACAGATAAACTATTAACTGCATAGCACAGGCATCTGGGGAGGACAGGCAAGCAAATGACATCAACCAACTGAAATCCCAGCGTGGGGTGAGGCTTACCAAGGCCTAAAGCAGGACCAGTGTGCCACCTGTACACACAAACTCATGAGATGACCCAAATGGGACTAAGCACTTTTTTAAAAAAATTGTCTTTGGGCCTGGTAATTTAAAAAATGGGACAGACAGAAGCCTAGCAGAGGGGAAAATGATGAGAAAATAGTGCTGGGAAAGGTCTAACCCCAACTCCTGGGCCTTACTGAGATAAGAGCTCTACATCAGCTTTTTGCAGTGATACATGGGCCAGTCCCAAAGTCACATCTAGTTTATTCCCCTCAACTGATTTACATAGGGTCCTCAAGTAGTCTATGCTTAAACATGCTTAAGATTTAAAAAGGGCTTAATACATCTCATTTGTATAGTGATTTCAAGTGTTCAAAGGCCTTCGCACATTATCTTGTTATAACCCTAACAACACATAAGGTGGGCAAGCATTTGTACTCCTATATTGCAAATGGGGGCAGGCTGAGAGATTGTGGCTTGCCTTAGGCCATCTACTGAGTTCATGGCAGAGGAGAAATTTTAACCAGGGATATCCTGGTTACAAGGTTATACCAGCCTTGCCTTCTGGCTTTTAGCATTCTTGTAGCTCTGCAGAACTAAATTTCAATTCCTGAACAGCTGTCTGAAGCATCCTATTTTTTAATATAGGTTTACACTTTACATTTTTTTAAAAAATGTCACTCAAAAAAAAAAGCATCGTGTCAAAGTTTATTTGCCAATAAAATATTGCAACTTTTATTTAAAACAAAATGCAAATTGGCAAAGATCTTTGTGGGACGACAGGCAGAGGCACCACCTCTTAAGGGCCCTTTATTTACATCAAGTTAACACTGTTTGCAGTTCACAGTCAGGCAATAGTGAGAATTTAAATTAGAAAAAAAACCCAAATATATTACAACAAATTTTTAAAAAACAAAACAATTGACAACACTGTCAGTGTGGGGGTTTGTGTGTGATCAGCGTGATTTCAACTAACAGAGTGCCAGGTTGATTAGAATCCTTAAACCACCTTTCCCTGTCTCCCTCCCCCTCACACCACACACTCTTGAGGCCTTTTGACCTAGGCTACTGCAGGGAAATTAGGCATTCCTAATATGCTTCTTATGGAATCTGGGAAAAGGCCACATTTTCATATGATGAGCATTACTTAAAACTAATTGCGCAGAGCCAACTGCATGCAGCACTGAGCTGGGAACAGGTGACAGAAAGTGAGCATCTTGGGCATTTCCTAGGACTATGTTTTTGAATCATAGGTGCACCCCACATGGAGGAAGAGGAACACGTATTTGCTAGTTGCCCAGGGGCTCTGTACTCCAAAGATGGAGCCATTAGAGATATGGATTTGGTCAGTATGCTCAATTACTGCTTAGGGCCAGCTTGCTAAACTAGCAAAATGAAGTGTTAAAGTATTTCCTGGACTGTACCACTGAGGTGACAAGGAGGGGCAATGCATGCCCTTTCAGGTTAAAAAAGAAGAAGAAATAGCATTTCAGGAAGCCTAATTTGAGCCCATTTCTCAAAAAACGAGTTTTGTATGGTGAGAGAATTTTTTAAGATCAGATTCCCAACATCTATCTTAAACGATTCAGAATGGGAGAAGCTTAGATTGTACTATATGTAAGAAATGGACCCAGTTACTGCAGGAGTAACTTCCTTTTTCACATTGGATTCTGGAGTTAAAGAAATAATTAAGGCCTTTTTTATTTTTTGGCAAATACACAATTGAGAATTTTGAATAAGTGAGCAAGGATTTGACACCACTGATGTCACTGTTCAGTCAGCCTCAGATTCTGCATAAAAAACCCTGCTGCTTTCCAGACAATAAATAACCTGTTTGGAATGAGGTCCAAGCTTAGTGCTTTGATGATCTACTACCGACAGTAGGTTTTAGAAATCTTCAAACTCACTACTCATTAAACAGTCCACAGGCAGCGCACATGTGTCATAGCATGCTGGTGCAACATGGAACCCTTCCTAGAGAACATGTACATTATCTACAATCCTACTATAAGACCAGAGGCATCAGGGAAATATTCCTACAAACTCCAATCCTTAACGCGAGGAGCAAGTCCACAGGCTGAAGAATCTTCCCTTGGGTTGAGGCCTCCTCTGGATTCTGCCTAGTTGTCCGCTTCTCAGACCACCTAGTTTTTTCATACCGTAAACTTGCATTGTTTTGTGGACACAGCAGGAAGTTTGATTTAAGGACCAAAGTTCAGTGCCACAGTTCCCCCCCCCAAAAAAATAAAAATGCAAGCGTGTGGGTGCAGCAGCCTTCCTCCCCAGTTACTGTCATTAACAGCGCAGCAAGACTATTCTTAACTGTATACAAGTTGTGCAAGAAAGCCCTTGAAATTGGGTACTGATTCACTCTTTACATTTCCAAGGGCATCTGGCCACAGGGATCATGTAGAAAGGGAATTAAACACACAAGTGTGAATGGTATGATTTCCCTACAAACTCTGGAGTCAGCAGAAAAGCTATCTAGGTGCACAAGACACACATATGTTGCACGGTTATCCTGATCCAGGAGCACAGTTCTCTCACAGGAGTCCACCAATGCTCAGCTATGATTTAATTCTCCTCCCCATGGACTGCATTAACTTCATGCAAAGACAGTGCAAATGATTCCTAGTCACGGTTTCCTTTCTTCTTCTTCTTCTTCTTCAAGGATCTCACTTTTCCTTATACACAGCCTGTGATTTTAGCAAGGTGCTGCTGACATTCATGCTGTATACACAATCTCTCCTTCCCACCAGCCCTCACAGTCCCTCAGTATTTGAGTCATTAGAATATAATGAATCCAACTACCAATACTGCAATTAGAGGATAAAGAATCAAAGCTAATCAAAGAAGCTGGGGAAAAGACACAACTGGTTCTTGAAAAAGGCCTGAGAGAAAATCTTTTTCTACACCAAACTGTCCTGGTGTGGATTATTCAGAGGGATTTAACACCACTAGGTAGGCCCCCAGAATGTTTTTGGCTGGAAGGAAACTAACCATGGCAGCTAACCCCAGGGTCACTCATGATAAACACATTCTGAAAAACCAAAGTACAGATCTGAGAAGTTTAGCATTTTCACTCAAGACAGACCAGGGTGACTGAGCTCCAAGAGTGCATAATGGCAGCTATACGAGCCTTTCCCTTACACCCCTGCAGCAGCAGCAGCAGCAGCAAGAAAACGGACAAAGGAGAAAGGAATCAAAGTGGAAGATCAATAATTAAATATGATTTAAAAACAAGAGAAACCCAATGGGTTAAGACAAGGCTTTAGTCTCTGTGCTATCTGTAGATGAGATAGGGCAGCCTGGAGCACTATCTTCTATCTGGTGATGAATGGTGCACTTTTGGGAAACGCATAGTTGAGGAACAGCTTGGTTCCATACTGTTTAACCATAATGGAAATACCTTCTAAAAGTACATCTTCCAGACATGGTACAAAGATCAAAATGGTGCATTGCCAGAAGTACATCTATGCTATGCCTTTCATTAGTTAACAAAAGGTAGCTCTTAAAAGGGATGCTAATCTCTTGCTTTGCTGTGGAACCAATCAAGAAAGCTTCAAGATGGCAGTCTCCAACCCTATGCAAAAACATTCCCGTTTTTGTGAGTGATCGGTACTCCAAAGGATTGGCAACCTGAACCACATCTCCTTCAAAACTGCCTCGCATCACAAATCACCTGAGGTAGGGAACACCACTTTGTGCCTTAAAAGGAGAGTTTATGTAGGACCAAGATAACGATGACATGAAAGGAAATGCTGAGATGACGCCCTGCACGCTTTGCCCAGAGCTCGGCACTGGACCTGCAGATAACCTTGCCAACAAGTAGCAGTAAAAAATAATGCAACAGTACTTCCAAGTTTCCATTGAGAGGCTCTCTGAACTTAGTACATGATGCAGGGGACGGGAGAATTAGGGTCCACCTCTTAGCAGGCAGGGGAGGACCCAAAACACCCCAACGAGGACTGAGCCTGCTTAGTGGCCATGGAATGCAATGCTGACTGAATGGGGAATGGAGTGGCTGGAATCCTGAAGGAGCACTCCACACTGAAGCCCTTGTCGCTGTTCGGTGACTAATTTCTCCTGCTTTTCTCCCTCCCAAATCCCAGGGAATCATTTGCCATTAGGAGACATGAGCAGAGAACGAACTGAGAGGGAAACGTGGCTGCTGGCTCCTACATCCCGGTGTGTTTGCCTAAAATCCCTTCCAGCACTTTGTCTCTGTGCGAGACTTCAGTATTCTCAAGAGTCAGGACATGGTTTACCCATAGCTACTTTTCACTTGATGAATTGTAATGTGTGGACAGGTTCCTAACCACCATTTGCCCACTTTTGGTTCACTCAGCCTGAACTTTGAAGCAAACTGGTCCCTTTCATTTCCCCACCACCATGCTTCCATTAAAGCAGCTGGAGGAATTTGTCAAGAGTTAATGTCATTCTGGCACCCCAGAATGCTTGGAGAAGTTGCTTTAACAAATAATAATAATAATAATAATAATAATAATAATAATAATGAGAGAAAGCACCAAAGCATGGCAAATTCATATCCTTCTACCACCACTGGGGCTCAACATAAAAACAAGAAACAGCATTACATTTTCAACTCTCAAGACTTTAAATTAAAAAATTGCCAAGTTTAAAATTTTTAAGGTGCACAGAAAACCAGACCCTGAAAAATTTAGACCAATGCTGCTAACAAAGGATGAGAAGGTTCTCACAAATGTGCAGGGACAAATGGATTGATTATATTTTTAGTGCGAGGGCAGAAGAACTATGTATCCAACCCCCCCTCCCCCAGTACATCCTGGGAAGAAGCATAATCAAGAGTGTAAGCAAGGCTTGTATTCCTTTGGTTGATTTCTCTGAGGATGAATTCCCTTCCCATACCTAAGAAATACACATTACTTACCAGGGCAAATCCAATTTTTCTCAACCTTTCAATACAGTAACTTCAGCAATAACTGAACGAGGGGAAAAAATCTCTATACAGTATACCAGACAAAAGTGAGGTTTCATGTTCTTGCATTCCTTAAAGAGATGTCTCATGAATAGCAGCACACTGTAGATTTTATTCATTCTATATAAGTTAAGTCTAACAAGTAGATAATATGTATATATTATCTAAATCTGGGGATTTCCTAAGGGAGGGTGTAGAATCACTGAAGACAGAATGGCAACCAAAGTCTACTTTACACATTTATCTGGCTACAATGACCTGCATGATGGAGTGGGCATCCCACTATCTCCACAACACAAATAAACCTGGTTCATATGTCATAGCAACCCATAATTAACAAAATGTGGGTTCTTGAAAATGAAGTGGGAGCAACCAAGTGAGCAGCGTTCTACCCACAGGAACTTCCACTTTGCATCCCGATTCCAAAATAAGCCAGGAACCCCGTTCCTGGGTTGTTTCTGTGACATCAAAACCAGGAACTCTGCTTTGCTGAAGGAGGCAACAACCCAGAGTTCAAGGTTTGGGCATCATGCTAAACCACCAATGAATGGAACATCTCCAGGTTTATTGAAGTTGGCCTGGCTGGTCGGCCAGGCACTAGCATACTTACTCCCGCTCCATTCTCAACATCCCATGATTTCTTAATAGTGGGTTGTTGTGATGTGTGAATTCGACCAAAGTGCCATATTATTGCAGAAGCTCCATGTTGATGCCCCATTTTTTCTGATCAAAAAGGAAGAGGGTGATTACCAACTGGGCATCTGCAGCATGCAATGATATCTGCATGAGGAAAAAGGGAGCATGCAAACACCTCCCCCGTGTGAAGACTAACATCGCCTTGGTCTGAACTGGACTCCAAACATGCTAGGACCTCCCACACTTGACCTATTTAAGTGTGCAATTGGTGGTGGTGGTGTCTTCCACCCTATTAGATTTCCCCCCCTTCCAATAACACCACATATGGTTTCCTGGAAAACCAAATCTGTTGAAATTCTGAAACAGGGCAAAACTTCTAGATTTGAATATGAATGATATAGCATTATCACTGACTAGGTACTCTGGGGAGTGCATTTGTAAACCTAGCAGCAGACATTAGGGCCTCAGGTCTCTGATTCCCTCAAAGTAGCTGGATTAGAGTCGGTATAACAATAATTCTTTTTTTTTAAAAAAAAGGAATGTAGAGCAGCAGCAGCAGCAACATTCTGCAATGCCTTCAATCCAGGGTGGCCCCTCAACCTTTATCAAAAGTAAAGGGCCAATGTTGTACCAAAGTTCAAAAACAGACATAACGTAACAGCTTTTGGACACATGCTGGTAAATTTGTGCTACAGCCCCAAACTACTCAAGTGATTCCCAGGTTAGATACCCAGACTACACTACCAAAATGGTGATGATACCCAGTTTGAGTGTGATTGTGTGAAATCCAGTGGCAAGTCTGCCCAACCATCATCACTCACGAACCTGTGAAGGAGTGGGTGTGTGGGTGGTAAAAGATGTGAGGAGCATGACAAAAGGGGTGTGTTTCGTATATCAGCTCAGTCTTAGCATTTCTGTTTGCAGCAGCAAAATGCGCTGCAGAGGTTCTGCCAGGTGGACTAATACATCCACTTCCTGCAGCTCGAATCATCATTTTAATACAATGGACCTTCCACCCAAACTAGTCCTCTTCTTCTTGGAAAGATCAGTCAACCCCAGTTCCAATGCAGCCTCTGAACCTTTCTGCCATGATCTCAGGAGGTCAAAACATGCAGTAGTGCAGAAAAGGAACGCCCCCGCCCCCTCTCCAATAATTCTGGTCAATTGGATAGCATCACAGAGAACAGCAGGCCGTTCCCAAAACAATTCTCCTACCCCCTGGAAGCGGAGTGAAAGCACAAGCTCCCCTTTTGTTGATGCATTTTCTGGCTAGGGTGAATTCATGGCGTTCTGCCCTTCTCAGCTGCAATCATGTGACCCCCCCCATAAAGCTTGGCTTCCCTCCCATCTGCCCCATGTACTGAGATGAACCTGTAAACATGAGAGCTCAGTGATCTGAGGTACTTCACATAAAACTTACTCAAGTATCAGTCTTTCCATTCAAAAGCATCAATGTAGGAGGGGAAAAAATCAGAAGGAGTTATCCTGACCCTTCTCTCTCCCACTCTTGTGTCCATTTTCCCCTCCTAAACAGAGAATTTGACAGTAGCTACCTCTGGACAACATCACTGATTTCTTGAACACAAGACAATAAGTTATGAAGTACAGGATTTGCTCCAGGCACGCTAGCAGCTGTCGAGGACACCTGCAGCTCCTGCAGGCTGAGTTCCAGTTTGCTCACAGCCTCCCGGAAGGCAAACTTGTTGCGTGTCTGGGGGATGCAGTCCACGTAGCCTGAGCAATAATCTAAGAGCTGGTGCCCCGTGTCCACCAGCTGGCTGTTGGTGGTGGGCTCTGCAATGGCACTCGAGAGGAGGTCCGCACATTCCAGCAGCGCCTCTTTGCTGATTTTGTCTGCTGAGATTCTCTCAGCAGCCTGTTTGGTCTTTCTCAGCGCTACTTTGGCTCCGGCTGTGCCATTTGCTATTTTGGCAGGCGAGGTAGAAGACAGTGACGGAGGCACTTGCGGTGGAGACGGCATGATAGGCCTTCCAGCTTTTCCGCCGGCAGGTGCCGCCACTGCCTTTTTGCTGCCCTCGCCAGCTTCTTGCCCGGGCTGTACCAACGCTCCATTATTCAATTCCTCTGTCATATCCGAGCCTGTGGGAGGCTGATGTAGCAGCCTCATGACCGGTGGTGGCGGTGGAGCGCACTTTGGTTTGATCCGCCTGGGCCTGTCCCTGTCACTGGAAGCAGTGACCTGATGCTCGGATAAGAGCTTGAACCGATTCCCCTGAGAGTCTGTGCCAATGAGCTGCACATCGGCTGGCGTATGCTTGAGAGTGGGCGAGATGAGGACGGGCACTTTGTGGTTGTGAGCGGTTGGAAGTATTGCTGCCGCCTTGGCTGGAGAAGGCCAGACGGACTTTTCTTCCCCTTCTACCGACCCTTGGCGTGGACTATTGTTCTTCTCTTTACTCTTCAGGCTTGCTGTGGCTGTTGACCCCTGAAGGTCCTTCTCTGAAATAGCTGCATCCACAGAAGGGGTCCTGAGGGGAACAGCTGTAGCACCTCTTGGCAGAAGTTTGGCTTTTGGTTTGTCTCTGGTCAGAGCAGGGACGTCTTCGCACCTTTTAGGGAGCAAGTCACTGGACTTGCTTGTATTCTCCTCCGGCTGAGAGGAGGTGGACACTGTCCTTTCCAGCTGGACTTTTGACCTGTGGCAATTTCGGGGAAGGGTCATGGCCATTCTCTCCTGCTCAGGAAGGCCTGAGGACATGGAAGATGTTGAGTTGGACCGGGGGAAAGGCTTTGCAGCTTCTTCTCCACCCGTGGGCCTCCCAGCTCGCAAACCCAGGGTCTTCTTAATCAGGCGTGGGGTGAAGAAGCCTGTGATGCCGGACCACCCACTGCTAGTGCCTGTGCCTGTGCCTCCGCCGCCGCCACTATCATCACCACAGAAGTTCCGCTGTGCAAAGCCTCCAACATAGCACTTGGATGAGCAAAGGTTTCCATCCTGCTGGGAGGGGGTGAAAGAAAACCCATCAATATGCTGCAAAGGACCCACTGCTGAAAAGTGACCCGTCAACTCATACTTCTTATGAGGCTGATTTTCCATCTCGCGGAAGGAGCTGCTGCGTTTTGGAGGCGTGGGGGCATTTTTCTTCTTCATGAAAGAGCTAAAGAAACCACCTTTTCTGTCTCTGGTAAAGGTTGTCTCTCTGGGGTCTTCTAATAAGCCACTGGGTGACTTGTCTCTCTGCTTGCGAGGTAGGGCTGGGGATCCACTGGTCTGCTGTGTGCTTCTGATAAAACCTAGAGAGAGAGAGAGAGAATATATCTGTTCCACCATGTTCCCAGGTATTTAAGAAGCCTGGAATTGTGACGCTACAAAGCTACGCAAAGCAACTTGTCTACCCTGTGTGGTCTTATTGCACAGAGTTGCTCAGGATGTTACTAGACATAAATAGGATTATTGTTGCTTTAACCCTTTCTGTCATGTTGTTTTCCTGATTAAAATTCTGTCATTTGCCTCCCAAGGGAAAAACTGTAGGCCTACATATGAGATTGTCACTCTTCCTCCATGGGGCAGTTAGCAGTTTGGAGAACTATACCGATGGCCCCAACCTCTGGGATGTGAGGCAGCTTCACCTCTTCCAACTGCTTCCAAGACTGCAACCCGCTTACATTGTTCTCAGTCAACCCCACTGAGTTCTCCAGATCAGAGTCAGTCCCTCTCTGCGTGGACCTTCCTTAGAGTCCATTTTTTGTCAGCATTCCTTACATTGGATATACTGATGCCTGTTCTTTTCACCCATTTCGTGGTGGACTACATAAGACAACTTTTCCAATGCATCTATTTGTGTTGCTTAAAGCCCTCGCATTTAGAGGGGGAAAGCAAACCCAATTATCCTTTGTTATCCACTTTTGGAAAAAGTTTTTAACTTCCTACATTCCAGAAAACAGTAATGTAAGAGCTTCTTCCTGATTTACACTTGTAATTTAAACAGCAAAACTGACTTGCTGTGACCATTATCCTATTTTGCCTGTGTGAATTCCATATGCGCTTTCTAACATATTTAAATGTCAATATGTCTGGAGTGCTGATCACAGATTTACCCAACTCTTCTTTGGCATTTTCCTCTCCTTGTGTGGGTGAAGAAGAGAAAAGGGAGACACAGCTATGAACCTTGCTCAAACCAACCACTTACATGGCAGGAATAAAAGTGGGGACTCAACCGGAGCGCTTAGTTCTGCTTCAGCGGTCTTCTCTTGCTCTTTCATCATCTTGGCCTGCTTAAAATGGTCCAACCTGTAAGTCCTCTGTCTTCCACAAAGACAGAGGACTGTATTCAACTGTGTCCACCCATCAGTGGAATAGACCTCGCTGGCAGAACAGGTTCCCTTGGCAGCCCCCCTTGTCCCCAACTCCAACCCAAATCTGCTCCAGAAGGTAGGGGACCCTCCAGAGCAAATCTGAGGGCATGGGGGTGTAAGGAGGAGGAGAGGTGAGAAAGGGAAAGTCTGCTGATGTGATGTTGGATGTCACTCGATGGAAGAGCTGGCAGCGAGAGGAAGAGCGAGGTGTCACCAGCCCAGGGCCTGTACTTCCTTCAAAACACTGTCTTCCAGGGCCAGATCCTGACGACTGGAGATCTAATTCATGGAGATGTAGTACTCAAAGCCTCAGATCTGTGCTAACATAGCATACCTGGTGCAGAGCTCGATGTAGAATGCTCTATAGTCTCCTGGGCTCCTTCAATATTCTCTTTGTTTTCAGCTTGCTTTTTCAAGGTCCTGGTCTTGGAAGGAAGCATGGGCAATCTGGGCAAGTAAGGGACTATGGATGAAGAGGATGCTGTCCTTCCAAGTTCTTCTGCCACTTCTGTAAGAAACGTCAGGGGAATAGTTGGAACAGAGAGCAGCAAGGGAAGAGGAAAGTAGATCTGGGTGCTAACGAGAGGCACTGGACAAGGGAAAAAGAAACATCACTGAGAGATTCAGTGAGACTATGAAGATATTATATGCAAGTATATAAAAGGGATCAGCTATAAGGATTTCAAAATGCCAACAAAACTATTGTAGGAGACAAGAGCTAAGCTCTCAGCCAAAACTCGGCATTGACAAGAGGCCAAGGAGGTTCACAGTATGGCTTTTACAGAAGCAAACAACTCCTTGCCTGGGACCAGAAATCAGAGGGATGACAATCAGAGGGTAGAAGCAGCTCTAGAAGGAAGTATGGGCTACTCATCTTTCTAAGTCCTGTGTCAAGGGGCAGGGGAAACAGGAATGTCCTCTTGGTGAGATGCACATTCTGTCCACAGATGGGAAAAGTCCTTGTGCTTTCTCCCACTGTCCCTGTGTGCGCAACAGCTATTTACATTCCCCCAAACTGCAGTACGGGTTGTCGGGTTGTCTGAACCCAGCACAGGGAGCAGCGGGGGTCACTTCATACCCATCCTTAAGCACACAACATGCAGCAGAGGTTGTGGGGTGGGCATGTCAGGTTCAGGTGACACACAAACCTGTGCTGCATCGCGGGGTATTATGCAAATGGTGGCCATGCGTGCGGCACCTGCAGTGATGAGGGGAGAAGCCACAATAACTTCTTCCCCGAGAGATCATCCGAACACACCCTGACTGTTATTAATGTGGGTAACAAGCCACCCAGAACCCATGGACTCCCAACAGGGTTCTGGTTGCCTTGTTACCCATGGCAACAATCCAACCTGGCTGAGTTTGCACAATATGACAAGCCGCACTGCGGGTGGTAATCATGCTAATGGCCCTGGCACACACAGGGTGGTTAACGAACCACCATAGCTTACTAACGAGCCTGCAATTGTACGAACCGGGCCAATGTGAAAAGCACCACATATGGACCTCTGTGGATCGTACAGATGGTTTCAAAATGTACATATCTCATGATGTATGGATCACTTTTTATTTAGAATGTTTTTCTCCCACCTTTCTATACAAAATATAATCAAAGCAGCTTGCAAAGAAGAAGAAACTATCGCTAAAGCAATTAGTCAAATTTAAACGTAGTGGATGCAGTGGATCCATTAAAAAGGGTCTTATCTAAAAAGCTCTCTGAAATACAAACATTCCCACTACTTGCCTACCGTTGGGACATTGCACCGGTTCTCTCTTGCTTACATTTGTACTGTTTGTTTAAAAACATCTATTTAAAAACTAGATATGGATTTTTTAAAATCCAGTCTGAATAATTATGTACACAGTGGCTCAGTTCAGACAACATGTTTCTCAACTGTGGTTTTAGAACTTCATAGTGGAGTTTTGACACCACTGTTGAGAAATGTGTTGTCTGGCAGGAAAACTTCACTCAACAGTGGAGGTTTTTTTGAGAAAACACTCCACGCAGAATATCCATGCTGTGCAGAGGAGAGTTCCTGCACAACTGTGTGTTGCAGGCTCTGTGGAATTTTCCGTTGAGTTGACTCTTCCCACTGGGTACAGAGTTCTCTGGCAAGAGCAGCAAAAGGAGGGAGTGCCGCTGTAGGAGAGCAACTGGGATTAGGTTTTTCAGCAATGGCTGATAGGATAGCATCAGGAGGACTGGGGGAGGAGAAAGGGCATGGGATCTGTCAATCAAACATCACGATGGATTTTACTCAACTCCATGGTAGAACACATTCACACAACAGTGGAGTTAGAACATGTTGTGAGGGGAGTACCCCCTAAAAACTCAACCGTTGAGTGGCGTTTTCACACTGCGTTGACTAATGTGTTGTGTGATGTGAGCCAGTGATATTGTAGTAGTATCTCAGCTCACGTGTATTATGGGTGGCTTTGTAGAAAACACAGGAGCAACAAGGAGGAAGCTTGAATTACTTTTGCTGCTACTCCCCAATTTTCTGGGTCTTATGCAAAGCGTGGGGGGGGGGGAGAGAAGCACATGATCTCCCTGATTGCCTGAACCCAGTCTAAACCATAATAGTTCAGACGTAACAGTAAACCAAGATTTGATGTTACGAGAATGAGGAGGCACAAGGCTCACATGCTCCCCACCCTTTGCATATGAAGGAAGAGAGTTTCAAAGCTTCCAGTCATACTTGTAGACAAACTGCAGGTTCCTGGCTCATTCAAATATTAGAAACTGATTTGTTCCAATCACAGTTCAATCAAAACAGGATCAAACTGTGGTTTAATATCCTGGTCAGTGAACTAACTGTGGTTTGAGCCTTCTGCCTTCTCATCCTCATAATGCCACACCATGGCTTAGTGTTAGGCCTGAACCAGGCCAAAGTCTAGATCCCTCCTTTTCCAGTAGAAATCCACGGGTCAGTTTGAAGAAAGGCATCTCAAGTCGTTTCAGCTGTTAGAAAGGCAAGCAAGACAAAAACAAAAAGCAAAGCCTATTTCAGCAGAAGTATTTCTACTGAAAAGTGGAAAGGTTTATAGCATGTTGGAAGTAAGGTAACCAAAAGCATTCTCACCTTCAGAGATGCTGGAATCATGGAACATCGTTTCAAAGGCTTGGTGAGTCTCGGCAAATGAAGGCCTGTCTAGGGGATTCCATTTCCAGCCTACAACAGGAAGTAACAGAAAAGGGAACATCACCATCTTACCCAGGGTAGGAGGAAAACAACATGCCAGCACTGCACAGCATTGGTACCTCCAGTCACATCGTCCCTGTTATCGAGCAAAAGCTGTGTCCACTGTTACTTTTTAGTGGCAAGGCTTTTAAAATCTATATCATGATTCATCGCTTCTTTTTAAAATGCAAAGCCCTTAGAATGGTTAAATGAGCATTTGCAATGAGTCTTCGTGTGTCAGACGAAGGGTCCATCTGATGAAGCATTCGTTTTCCAGCCCTGGCCAACCGGATGTCTCTGAGTAACCCAAAAGCCGGAGGTGAAGTCAGCCATCCCCTCTTCTTGTTGGTCCTTAGCATCTGGTCTTCACAGGCATGTCCAATCAGGTTGTAGGTTCCATTTCTTTATCATGGAGAAGAGGTGCCAATCCTCCAAGAATTGGTCTAAACCCAAGCCATGTAAGCTAGTGGCGGGTACAATTCCTTGTGGCAAGGAATTCCATAAATTATAGGGTGCATAACACAGTAATTATTTTGTTTATTAGGTTCCACTATTAGGATGAAAGAAGAAGAAAAACTTCTGCTTCCTCTCTCTGTACCATTTATTCATAATTTTAAGTCATTTTTCTTCTGAACAAAAAAGGCCAAGTTCTTTAGCGTTGCTTTGTAGGAAAGTTATTCCTATCCCCTGGTCATTTTAGTTGTTCTTTTCTGTATCTTTTCCAATGCCCTATCTTTTGAGGTGGAGCAACCAAAACTGTATCCAACGTTTTGAAAATGGCTACACCAAAGGCTTACAGAATGGCTTTATGATCAAGTCACGGTCATTCATGCTTTAGAAATTTCCTAACTGGGTTATTGTAACGTGCTTTGCATGGAGATATCCTTAAAAAGACAGGTTGCTTACCTGTAACTGTAGTTCTTCGAGTGGTTATCTGTGCAGTCACACACTATGGGCTCGCGCCGACGCCGAGCCTCACCTCGGAACTTCTAAAGCTTAGAAATTATTGGCGGGAACCCCTCCCCCCCTCCGTCCTATCGCGCATGCCTGGGTTCCCGCCTACCTCAGTTCCCTGAGACCGCCTTAGCAGTTTAAACCTGAGGTCGTGTACTAAAAAAAAAACCAAAACTTAATAGACAAATGGCATGGCGATGACACTCGTAGACCACCACAAGCGAGGTCTAGAGGGGACGGTGGGGGGGTTGTGTGACTGCACAGATGACCACTCGAAGAACTACAGTTACAGGTAAGCAACCTGTCTTTTTTCTTCGTGGTCTCTGTGCATCACACACTATGGGCGAGTAACTAGCAATCACTTACCGGAGGAGGGTAGACTCGCTTGTCCATTATTACTGTAGAATCGAAGAAAGGACCGCACGTCCAAAACTGGCGTCGTCCCTTGCCCTGACGTCCAATTTATAATGCGACACAAACGTGGAGACCGACGACCATGTAGCAGCTCTACAGAGTTCTGGAATAGAAATGCCCCTAGAAAGTGCTGTAGATGCAGCCATTGCTCTCGTGGAGTGTGACTTTAACCCCATTGGGAGCTCTCTTTTCGCCAGCTCATAAGTCAGAGAGATGGTGTGGATAATCCATTTGGCGAAACGTTGTGCCCATACTGCGTGGCCTTTTGTCTTTCCTCCATAGGAAACGAATAAACGCCTGGATAGTCGAAAGGACTGTGTTCTATCCTTATAGAAGGCCAATGCCCTTCTAACATCAAGAGAATGCAACCTTGCGCCCACGGTGTCAGTGGCGTCCTGGAAAAACGTTGGAAGGACAATGTCCTGGTTTACATGAAAATGAGAGATAACCTTTGGTTTAAATTCTGGTCCCGGTCGCAGGACAACCTTGTCCCTGTAGAACTGTGTGTATGGAGGATCCAGTATTAACGCGCAGAGTTCTGATGCTCGCCTGGCGGAAGTGATGGCGACCAAGAAGGCAACCTTAAAAGATAATAACCGCAGGTCTATCGTTGCCATTGGTTCGAATGGCTTGTCGGATAATGCTGCTAAAACCACCGATAAACTCCACTGTGGGACTATTCTCCTTGTTGGCGGATGGAGATTAAGCAGACCCTTGAGGAAACGTTTGGATAATGGGTGAGAAAATGCTGAATAACCTTGTATAAGGTCATGATTTGCTGATATCGCCGCCAGATAAACCTTTATCGACGTCTGTCGTAGGCCTCCTTCATGTAAAGACGTTAGGAAGGATAGAATCTCCTCTATCCCGCAGGAGCGCGGGGAGCCTCTTCCCTCGCCATAGAACGATTGAAAACGCCTCCACTTCGTATCATACGATCTTCTCGTGGACGGTTTTGTAGCTTCTCTGAGGATACTCTGGACAGGGGCCGGCAGATCTAGGTGTTGCCATCTTGCCGGATTCTCCACGCTGTCAGCTTTAGTTTCTGAGGATTTGGATGTTGTACTCTGCCCCTGTCCATCGTGACGATGTCGTCTGTCCTTGGCATTTGGGCGTATTCCCCGTTGGCTAGATGAAGGAGGGGAGCGAACCAAGCCTGTCTCGGCCACCACGGGGTAATCAATATGGCGTCCGTCTTTCCGAGCCGTAGCATTGCCACCACCCTTGAGATGAGGGGAAACGGGGGGAAGGCATAAACAAGGCCCGGCCCCCAAAAGGTGCTGAATGCATCTCCCAGAGAGCCCTTTCCAGCCCCTGCCCTGGTGCAGAAGCGTTCGCAGATTGCATTTTCCGCAGATGCGAAAACGTCCATACTTGGGGTCCCCCATCTGCTGCATAGATTGGAAACTGCGATGGGGCTGAGCTCCCACTCGTGTGCACTGGAGAAATTCCGGCTGAGCTCGTCCGCATACACGTTGTCTGTTCCCGCTATATGCACGGCGGATAAACGTATGCCCTGCGAGATCGCCCAATCGAAAATGACCAACGTCAGGTCGAGGAGTTTCATGGAGCGTGTCCCTCCCTCCTTGTTTATGTACCAGACTACTGACATATTGTCTGATACAATCCTGACGTGGCTGTTTGACACATAGTCCTTGAAGGCTACCAATGCCTTCCGTACAGCTAACAGTTCTAGAAAATTGATGTGTCGAACCCTCTCCTTGGGGTGCCACTCTTCCTGTACCGTCAAATGTCCGCAATGTGCTCCCCATCCCCGAAGAGACGCGTCCGAGGTGATTGACCTGGACGGGCTTGTGTCTACAAACGGTAGTCCCAACTTTAAGTTCTTCGGGACCGTCCACCAACGGAGCGACTGGTGCAGGGACTCCGGGATGTTGACCCGCACCGTGTTGGGCTGACGTAAAGGGTCGTATACTGAGAGGAGAAACATCTGCAGTGGTCTCATCCGTAAGCGTGCCCACCTCACTACATAAACTGTGGAGGCCATAAGGCCCAGCAGTCTCTGCAAAGTAATTATCCTGTGAGAACTGACGCTCAGCATCTTCTGCGCCATATCGTGTATTCTGTAACGTCTGTCTTTGGGCAGAAAGGCTCTCCCCACTGTTGAGTCGAGCAGTGCTCCTATAAATTGGATCTTCTGTGTGGGTTGGAGTACCGATTTTTCCGTGTTTAGCACGAGGCCTAGGGACTTCAATAAGCTCGTCACCGTTGCAACATCCCGTACCGCTTGTGACTGGGATGGAGAGACGATCAGCCAGTCGTCTAAGTACGGGTAAATTTCTACCCCCAGAGGTCGCAGGTATGCGCATACGACTGCCATGCATTTCGTGAAAACTCTGGGGGCAGTCTTCAGCCCGAACGGCAGGACGTTGAATTGGAACATCTCCGTTCCGATGATGAACCTTAGGAAACGTTGGTGGGCCGGATGAATGGGGATGTGAAAGTAGGCGTCTTTTAAATCCACAAGGGTGAACCACATATCCCCACGGAGCAATGGGAGGACAGATCCCAGAGTGACCATCCTGAACTTTTTGGGTATCAAGTAATCGTTGAGTAGCCTTAGATCTAAAATCGGGCGTAGGCCGCCATCCCTCTTTGGGACTGTAAAGTACCGGGAGTAAAAACCCCCGCTCCCCTCTGAGATGTTGACTGGGGCGATAGCCCCCTTCTGGAGGAGAGAGGCCACTTCCTGCAGCAGAATGGTGGAGGCAGGTGTGAACTTCAGCACTCCCGTTGGGGGGATAGTGGCGAACTCGATACGATATCCCTGTTGAACAATATCCAACACCCATTTGTCCGTGGTAATCCGGGTCCATGCCTTGTAGTAAGGGAGCAATCGGCGACGGAAGTGTGGGGGTGGCTGGTGGGGAGGTAAGTCAAAGACGTTGCTTTGGATTGGACTCTTGTCTGTTGCGGTTCTGTCTTGCTCTGTTTGGTTGGTACGACCGTTGGGAGCGGAAAGATTGTGACGGTTGGAAACGCGGTTGTTGCTGCTGTCGGAATGAGGGCTGACGAGGTTGATAAAACTGTTGTCTTGGCCAGCGACGCGGGCGGTAAGTCTGTGATGGGGCCGACTGGTAGAAGCCCATCTTTCTGGCCGTCATCCGCGCCTTCTGGATAGTATCCAATTGCGCGTCTGTCGTGGCATTAAATAGACCTTCTCCGTCGAATGGGAGGTCTTCTATCCTCGCCTTTGATTCCTGTGACAAATTCGACGAGCGAAGCCACGCATGCCGCCGCAGGGCTACTGATGCTACCATTGATTTAGATAGACAGTCCGCCATATGTCGCGCAGTGCTAAGCTCCTGCTTGGCTAACGCCGAGGCTTCCTGCTGGAAAACATGAGCCGCTACTTTTATTTCGTCAGGGAGGTGCGTGTGCAGAGCCGTGACCTTCTCCCATATAAAAAGGTGATATCGCGCCATGAGTGCCTGGTAGTTGGCGATCTTAACTGCCAATGCAGCCGAGGAGTAGACCCTTCTCCCGAACGCGTCGAGCTTCCGTCCCTCCTTATCGACCGGTGCAGAGTGGGATTTAGATGTTCTTCCCTGGGCCGACTCTACAACCACTGAGTTCGGCTTGGGGTGCTGTAGAAGAAACCCTGCGTCTTTCTGTTGAATCTTATACAGGGCGTCGACGCGTTTTGATACTGGTCCTGTGGACGCCGGTGTGTGCCAAGACTCTTTCAACGTACGCAGTAGCGTTGGTAAGAGCGGCATGGCTGATACAGAAGTGGTGTCACTGTACATGACGTCATACGCCACATCAGTCGCGGGGTCCTCTGATTCTGGGACCTCAATCCCCAAAGACTCGGCCAAGCGTTGCATTTGGTCCATGAACGAAACCACCTCCACGGATGGCGACGCACGCTTGTCGGTGCCCACGTTCTCGTTCGGCGAGGGCATTGATGGGTGTATCACTGCTGACGCCTCCGACGAGTCAGATGCATAATCCTCTTCCGATGTAGGCTGTGGCGCTCGAATGACCATGGCCCCGAGGGGGGGCACCGGAGACTCGGGCCTGGGTTCAGCATGGCAAGGCGCTGAGATAGACGCAGACGGAGGTCGCCTAGGTGGCAGCGGTGGCACAAATATTGGGTCCGCATCCTGAAGTCTCCTCCCCGTAAACTGGTCAAATAACGGTTTTCTTGGAAGCGGCTCAGGCTATGAGGACCACGACCTGACAGATCTTGGGGACCCCCGGCCCCACTCCTCCGCCGGTATCGACTCTGCTGTTCCTAGAGGAGAATGGTGTGGAGGAGTCCAGGTTGCTAGAGGATCAAAGGGAAATTCCCCTAACTCTGACGTCGGAGATACTGTAAGCCGTGCCGATGTCGAGGGGACTTGCCGCGTTTCCCGAGGTGATTCCGGGCGTTTTATCTTCTTCGGTACCGAGGGGGGTCGATCCCGACGCGCCGGTACCGGAGGGGTCGACGTCGACGGCCATGCGACCGGTATCGACACCGAAGCCGCCGGCGACGGGAGCGATCTGGTCATCGGTGTCGGCGAGGTGGTTGGTACCGACGCAGCCTTCGGTGTCTGTTTGCGTCCCACCGACGTCGTTTCCGACTGCGTGTGCCGATGCTTCGGCTTCGATGACCCTTTCTCCTTCTCCTTCTTTCGCTTGTCTTCTGTCACCCGTATTGGGTCTTTTTTCTGCCGCTTCGCCTTGCCCGCATCAGCGGGAAGGGAGGGCTTAGATCTTTTTGGGCGTGAGCTCGACTCCGTCTGGGGCTCCGCGCTCGACGTCGGTACCGTCCCCGGTACCGAGCCCGGTACCGAGGCGGGAATGTCCACCGCTTCCAACGCCCGCTTCCATAGTAGCGCCCTGAGCTTGTTAGCCCGATTCTTTCTTGTTTGTCTCGAGAAGCTGAGGCAATGCGGGCAGGTATCCACAACATGGGCTTCCCCTAGGCAAAGGAGGCACTTGGAGTGTCCGTCTGAAAGCGTTAGCTTTGCCTTGCAGCCCGTGCAGCTTTTGAACAACGAAGTGTGCGCCATCTTAGAGGCCATGTTTTGGCGGGAAGACAACTGGTTCGCGAGGGGGGGGGGGTTGGGTTTACCTCCTTGGAGGTTACTTCCACGGAGAACCCCGGTGATCCGAGAGCCGCAAAAGGCGGACCCCTATCTATATATTAAGAAACAACTATATACACTATAAATCTAATATAACATAAATAGTAATTTAATTTTTTTTTTTTTTTTTTTTTTTTTTAGGTTAAAGAAGAAAGAAGAAGTAGAAGAAGAAAAAGATGAAGAAAAGCTCAGAAGAAAGGCAAAAGAGCGGAAGAAATATCAAGTTCTAAGCTACGAACGGATCAGTGAGTTCCCTGTGAGGCAACCAGCAAGGCGGTCGAAGAAGAACTGAGGTAGGCGGGAACCCAGGCATGCGCGATAGGACGGAGGGGGGGAGGGGTTCCCGCCAATAATTTCTAAGCTTTAGAAGTTCCGAGGTGAGGCTCGGCGTCGGCGCGAGCCCATAGTGTGTGATGCACAGAGACCACGAAGAAGAACGTCTGAACATTTCAACTGGTACGAAATGCTGTCATCAAGCTGTTGTCAGCTTGAACATATCATCACAGTGCTATTTAATCTGCTCAGGTTGTTACTTCATTCATTTCTGGGCCCAATTTTAAAGTGCTGGTTTTTGCCTTTAAAGCCCTAAATGGCTCTGGATTTGGGTACATTAAGGACTTCCTTTCTCTTTATTTTCCTTTCTGGGTTCATTGTTCAATATCTGAGGACTTGCTTCAGATTATTTCACCATCTGAAATATAATAAATGTCTATAAAACTAGGGCCTTTTTGATTGTGGTGTCAATCCTGTGGAATGTCTTTCTAGCCCCGAGACTGAAAATATTTTAGATGCCATATTAAGACATTTTTAAGAGGGGCCTTTGTAATGGGCTGAGAGTTGTTTTCTTTTCTCTTCTGCTTATTGCATTGAGATATTATCCCTCTTTTCGATCTGCTGTTGCTTTAGTTTTGAAGATATGAATTTTTATTTTGCTGTATTGTGTTTTCCTTCCTATTTTTATTATTTGTAATTATATTTTTATTATTACAATGCAATTTTATTTCCAGTTGTAAACCATGTGGGCTATTTATTTATTTTAAGGAGGGAAGGGTATATTTCACAATAAATAAATATTGTACTTGACATTTGCAATCCCTTCATAATAATTCCAGACACTGAATTTAAACTTTGCACTATTGTGACACACAGAGCTAATGTTTTCACTGCACTTTGCACTATGATCCTAATACTTTTTTTTGTATACAGCCAATGTAGACCCAATCATCATTTATGAGAAGTTGGGATTTATTTTGTCCCAATAGGCATCATTTTGCACTTCCTTCCATGGAAACTCATCTACAATTTTGTTGCTCAGTTGAGATCCTGTAAGAGCTGATCACACTCCTGTGATTTCACTCCCCTGCAATTGGCATCAGCTGCAAACCGGGCAGATCCAGTATGGTCCTGGATTGAAAGTTATAAATGTCAACGTCTTTAAACTCAGCATCTCTTGGCAACAGAAATAAAACTGTCTCATAACGCACTCCAGCCTCCCTAAACTGTTTAACTTAGATGTCACCATCATAGCATTGAACAGCCTTTTCATTTGTTTCTAAATGTTGGGTCCTGCTCGGGAAATGATTTCAGTGATATTACAGAACACCAACATACATACGAAGATCATCAAAAAGCGAGTAAATAATGCCTCAGAATTCAGAGAAGTTGTCACAAACCTAGTATTCTGTAAATTGGATAAACTTGTACAAATCTGCATGCTCAGTTTCATAAAATTTTTGGTTACTGCTTGTTTAATTTGTGCATGCTAAAGGTTAGGGAAATGGATGGGAGATAAACAACCATACACTGATGGTGGGTGGGGAGAGAAGGAGAGATTGACTAGAGAGAGAGGAAATGACTTCACGTTTCACCAACTGACCAGTGGAACCCTTATGAAGCCCTTCATTTTAACGGGCTGAATCCAAACATTGCAGAAATGGAAGGCTGCTCATGCAACCGTCCCCTTCTCCCTGCTGCAGCCTCTGCACTCCCCAAAAGACTCTCCAAAGGGTTAGATGACGGCCCAATGTTTTGCAATTCCCCCACCCACTGCAACTTAAGCTGTTCAAGAGGATCCCGCCAATCCTCTGGAGAGAAGTTGCGCGTCTGGGAGGGCTCATGGGCCTGCAGTGGAGAGGCAGGAATACTCCCTTGCATGGCTTTCCACTCATGCAACTTTAGATCCAATCCTATGGTTCTAGCAGAAACATGGGTTCCTTTGTCATAGTGAGGTCATGAAAGGAACGATGATCACCTGGATTCTGCTCAAGCTGTTCTTTCCACAACCCCGAGTACAAATTAGGGTCTATGGACCACTCCACCTATTGCTTCTGTTATATTCTTTACAGAAGATGTAAACTGGTAACAGGTCTCTAGAAATTGTTTTGCTGACAAGAAACTGGTTGCATGCCAAGAGGCTTATTATCACCTATAGGGAAAATAATAAATGCCTGTTTGATACGGCAAATTAGCAGGGCCTCCATCTCATATTGTAAATTCCTTTGCTACCACCCAGTTTGCATTTTGCTTCCAAAAGTAAAAATGAGAACACGATACTCACATGCTCTCATAAGTTCATAGACCTTTGGGGGGCACCCCTCAGGCTGCTCCATCCGGTAACCTTTTTCCAGCAGATCATAAACCTGAGAGAGGTCAATGCCAGGATAGGGTGACATCCCATAAGTGGCAATCTCCCACAACAATACTCCAAAGGCTGCAAGTTAAATAAGATTATTTTTAGCCAGGCCCTTCTTCACTATCTGAACACAAGCATTTCTTGCTTTTGAAGGCAATACCTAATTTATAAAGGGGAACCAAAATCTGATGCTGAGGAAGGTTTGTAGATTTTGATTGGTTTTTTGAGGGGGATGTGCTAATCTAATTCAGCTGGAACATATGTTTTTAAGCCTTATCTACTAACAGAACAGAAGGGCAAAAACGAGGCCATACAGCAAGGGCAGCAAACTGGCCACAAAGGAAGTTTATCTAGGCCCTGGTGGACAAAACGTAATCAAGATATGATAGAAAGCTTGCCAATTCATAATGAAAAAAATGTTTTCAAGACGCACTTCAGCATTACATTACCCTTTGGGTTCTGCATAGCCCCAACTATGCCAACGTGCAAGTGCACCAGAAATGAAAAGTTCTTAATTCTAGGTGGTGCCAACAATACTCTACAACCTCAACTTATGCGAGGTGACCACTTAATGAGGCAAAAATTAATTTTAACTCCTGAAACAATGCTTAGAGCTGATCCTGAGAATATAGTTATCAGGCAACACTGACTTAAGGCAAGATTGACATACATACAAGGACTGCGTAGATAAGGTTTGTTTTCTCCTTTCTTACCCCAAACATCTGATTTGATTGAGAATGTGTTATAGGCCAGACTCTCAGGGGCTGTCCATTTGATAGGAAACTTTGCTCCAGCATGAGCTGTGTATGTGTCTCCAGTCATCAGCCTGCTTAATCCAAAGTCAGCCACTTTCACCACATGATTTTCTCCAACCAAACAATTGCGGGCTGCTAGATCCCTGTGTAAGCAAACACACTGCAGAATTACAATTGCTGGTGCCATCAGGATTTACTCTAAACTTCTCATCCCAGATAAATATGGGGAGTCTCTTGATTAAAGACACTGTATGATTTTACAGCTCAATATTGGACTGTCATTGAGTGCACAATCACATTTTTAGCCGCTCTGGCTCTGGAAATACGGCATGCAATGGCTAATCAATGTTTCAGAATTCATAAGACACAGCTTTGCTGCCAGGCGTAATTCCCCCCCCCCCCCCCGCTTGCTCTCTCTCTCTCACACACACACACACACTCTTTATAATATCCAGGGGTGTATCTTTATCATGTTCGCTATGGTCTCAGCTATCCAAATCACTTCTGTCAGTCGAAATATGAAAAAAGAGAGGATGCTTGTGCAAGCCGAACACTGTAAATTAGCTTATTTTATCTTGAGCACAGAATGCAGGATTGGGGAGGGGTGGTATAGAACGTGAGCAGTGCAAGGTCTATATTTATGCACTATTGTTTCAGAATTGATTTTGAGTCTTGTGCCCTTACAGCATAGCTCTAAAGCACTGTAATCAAGTTGTACCCTAGATAACTCTGCCAGCTTTCACATGGAATACTTTTAATTAAGTGCATTGTAATCATGAAAGTGGAATTCCATGGAAAGTAATGGGAAGCTTATCAGCTTCTAGTTACTACACAGTAGTCAATTACAGTTGTCACTGAGCACAATAAATATGCTTATTTGCTCCTTTGAGATTTAAGCAGGGAACTGACAAATATAAGATATTTAAATCCTATTTGATTCTGGCCTAAAGTAGTTTAGCTTCCAAAGTTCATGACTTTTGCATGTGCCAAAAAGGGATGCAATTTTGGTGATGGACAAAAGTCTAGAACAGAAAAATGTATCCACCAACAGAGGCCCTTTCAGAGTACAAACTGTAATTGCTCTTCTCCTCTGAGGGACTCTTAAATAGTCAAGCAAGTACAACTCTTTGCTCTTTGGGTAAAAACATATGCAAATCAATTCATGGGAGAGGCAGATCACAATGGCAGGGTGATATGTTATTCTGCACTAAAATACCATGAATGGCGCACCAAGGGCATTCAAGTTCTGCACTCTGCAAAAGTCTAGAAAAGGAGACGTGCTTTAATGTCCTACCAAGGTTTATGTTTTTGAGCAAGGATTTGGGTGATAGAACATAATTGAGGGAAGACGAAATAGGACATGGAAATTGCAGTTGAACAGCCTGAATGATAGGATTTTAGCTGGGGTTGCGAAAGGAAGGGAAGAGCTGGTATGATCACTGGAGAGACAGGTAGGTGTGCAGGATAAAAGTTTGTTATTCTCTATTACTACTGGAAGTGTACTCCTGACTTTTCTAAGCCTGCGCTTATTTAATACATGAAGTTTTCAAACTTTTCCACAGATAACCCAGGAAAGAACTTTCTATTTTCCTCTCAAATGAAAAGTATGAGCCCAACATTGCACATAAAGTTTGCAGAATATATTCAGCTTTTTCTAAGAACTAAGACTATAAAAAGATTGCTACTGGATCAGATCAAAGGTGTATCTGGTCTAGCGTTCTGTTCCCACAGTGGCCAAGCAGATGCCTATGAAAACTCCGCAAGCAGGACGTGAGCACTTAGCACCATCCTGATCCTGTTGCCCAGGAACTAGTATTGAGAGGCATACTGTCTCTGATACTGGAGAGGTAATACATAGCCATAGATGGCTTTGTTCTCTCTAAGGTTACTTAACTGAGGCAATACCACAGAGATCTCATCAAACGCAGAACACCCTGCAATAGCCCACAATCAAATATTATCGGAGTTTCTCACCCGTCTCACAATACACGCACACACAAAACACACACACATTCGCTCTGACACCCTTCTTCGATAGAAGTCAAAGTATACTGTTGACCTGTGGATGAAGTTTTTCTTCTCCAGGTACTCCATAGCAGAGGATATCTGCGTAGCCATATACAGCAGAACAACAGCAGTCACCTCCTCCCGATTACAATCTCGCAAATAGTCCAGCAGGTTCCCATAGGGCATGTATTCTGTCACTATGTAAAAAGGAGGTTCCAGAGTGCACACACCTAGCAGGAGGACAGTAGGGTCTGGTAAGGTTTAAGGCTTATTATAGGTACAATCTTCAAACACAATCCAAGCTGGGATCCCCCCAAAATGCTGGAATATCAGACATCATAATGATTGGGGGGGGGGAGAATATTCACTCTCTCAAGAAGACAAAGGGGCTCATTCTTTACATATTTCCCCAGTTGCAAATGGAAGGATTTCCACACCATTGACACAATAGAATTTGGACAAGAAGCCCAACATCAGAACAGCTAAGGAATTGAAAACAGAACATTGTTTAGGTGATCCTAAGCTTAACATGTGGAGAAGCATGGAGACTTTGTCCAAAATTGAACTCTTCTTCATTCAAAGAAAAGGAACTGATATCACGCTTAATGTGTCTTTCCTATTCAGCGTCTAGCTCAAGATTAGGACTGCAGAAGAGGAAAAAACAATTTTGGCCTTTTCTTCCTTCGGTTGCAGGAATACCCTTGTCACTTAAATTCACAATGACCTTTACAACAAATGATTGCAACAAGGTCACATCCAAGACTCTCCACTACACAGACGTCACAAAATCAGAGTTACATGAAAACAAGCTTTTTTGTTGCTAGTGGGATAAAACTAATACCCAGTTCAATAACTAATTACAATTTATCACAGCAGCAGAAGACCCAAATGAAGGCCGACATTTTTATTATTATATTTAGAATTCATAACGCAAATCAAAATGTTGAAAGGATTTCACATACATTTGCAAGAAGACTTATAAAAGCTCCACAAAGTAGGCCAGTATTTTCTCCATATTGCACAGGTGGGACTCAGAGACTAGCCCAAGGCCATCTCTAGAGCTCACAGCAGAAGTGAAATCTGAACAGAGCACACTTTGGTTCACACTTCATTCCTGTAGCCACTACAGCAAATTACATTCACTTTAACAGTGGAAAAACAGATCCAACAATGGCTGGAGGTCATAGTTTAGTGGTAATTTCAGAGCCCAGCAGCTCAAGTTATGTGGAGGACTGAGAAAGACATTTTCCAATATGTAGGAGAACTACTGCCAATCAGAAGAAACAACAGTAGACAAGGTGAACTATGAGTCTGACTAAGTATAAGACATCTTCCAACACTATTAAGACTTCTTTCAGTCTTTTATGTATCATCTGCATCCATTCACCCTGTAAAGGACTACAAACATGGCTGGGGACAGATGAGCAATTAGCCCCAGATCATGGACAAGTCACTGTAACTTAGCCCCTGTTATCCATTTATTAAGTTGGAACAATAGTGACCTCTCTTGTGGTTTTATGGCAAGCTAGACTGTAAAGCCCTTTGCACATTAGCACAATTACACAATCACTGAAAAACTGCAGCTCCAGAATGGCCCACTGTGTCTCAGTGAAGACAAAATGCCTTTGCCCAGCAGTGGAATGTGACATACAAGCCCTGCCATGAGTGTGTTTCATAAGGGGTGAAGTATTGGTTGAAGTCACTGAAGTTCTTTAAATTCCCAACATTTTATTTTACTTTTTGCCTTACCATGGCAAAGCACAGTGATAGACATTATTGAAGGTATACAACATAAAGTATCAAAATACTGAGAAGCATTCGGACTACGTAGGAGCGCCAACCGCTATGCATGCCAACATTAACAAAAGCAAAACAGATCAAGTTGCCCAGCCTGTTTCACCTGTGCCTTGTTTCAGCAGATTTTATTTCCCCTGGAACACCCGTTTTCGGCACTTAAATGCCCTTTTTGTCCTACCCTGTGCTATGATTAGTACAGGATTTGCTCAAAATTGGAGGTTCCCACAAAGCATCAAGAAAACTGAATTTCTACATGAAAAGGTTGGGACACTCACTCACCCGAGGCTTTGGGACGGCCAAGCCCTAAATTTTCAAAGCAATTAAGGAAAGCAAGCTTAAGGGGACACTGCAAACCAGCATTTTCCAAAATGAGACTTCACCAAGCTGTACCAATCAAATATAAAGGCACATGGAGCTCTTAACTTTTGTAAACATTTAATAGCATTGTGCCCTAGACTCCTTTAGTTTTCAGTCACAGAACTTTACTTAATCAAGGAATCTGGGAATCAACCTCATCACAGTTATACTGGCAGTCTATGAACTCTGGCAGTATTTCCCCCATAAGATGATCTTCTAGAAACATAAGATTTCTAGTTGTCATTGCTACAAAGAAAAGTGTGAATACATAGTAGCTATCAAGCACACCCTTAATCTAATTTATCACAGTTGAGACTTCTGTATCCCATATCTCTCTCCTATATGCACAATCTGTTTTTCCAAAAAGCAGCATTTCCTGTTTAAAAAATAAAAATAAATCAAACCCTCAACATCTATCATAAGAAGAAAGCATGAGAAGTAAATGTAAATAGTTTGTGCAGATTGCAGAATTCAACTCTCCTGGACTTTAATGCATTTTGAATCAAATTTGCTGAACCTCTTTGTTCTAGGCAGCTGTCAACTAAGGGATGAACTCTAAGCGTGTATTTTACTTTATTATTTACAGCATTTTATCCCACCCTTCTGACAAATATTCTCCCAGAGCAGCTTACAATGATAAGAAATAAAGACAGCCCCTGCCTGCAGGCTTACAATCTATAAGACATGACACAAAAGGAAAAGGCATTGGGAGGGAGAAGGAAAAAAGAAAATTCAGTTACTAGATTCTTAGTTGCAAAGTTCAGCAAGTCATGGAGTTGGATCTAAACAAGTGGAAGAACAGCTACTTCTTCTTAGGTCCTCAGGAGTGGCAGTTGATAGCAAGAGGGATGGGGGCCTTCAACTGGAGCTGCAACCAGGCACAAGATGGGTGCCCGACTGCTGCTTCCTCTCCCTCTGTGAGCAGATGCCTGCCTGTACTGCCTCTAGACTTGCAGATGTCCACATGCTGAGCATAACACTTGCACAGGGCCCATGCACAGAGAGGTCCAACCTATGTAGATCTAAACTGTGAGTCTGTTAACTCACCTAAAGTTCAGGAAACATCTGCATAGTTTGAGCCTCTGTGCATTTTGCTTTAGGTGCATAGCTCTATGTAAGCACTATGTCCTGTGAAGCAGGCCTGGAGATAGGGCAGTCATGCCCAGTAGCAGGCACAAACTCACCATATATAGGCTCTGCACACTTAGGGCTTTGTCTGAATTGGCTAAAAGTAAATTAAATTTGGATGCCATAACCCAACTGTTCTTAAAGTGCAGTTTTGAGTGCAACTGTATTACTGTGAACAAGTATAACTTTGAAACAGAGAGCAACACAAAAACACTGTGGTCAGGTTAATGCACTCACCTAATAACTGCACCAAGTTTGGATGCTTGATTTCCTTCATAACAGAAGCTTCTTTCAAGAACTCCTCCACCTCCATAGTATCTTCCTGAAAGTGTGATAAGACATCCCTCCTCTTAATAACCAAAACTAATTTAAACTGAAACTAGGGAGTAGAATTCAACAGTATTTGCAAAAATAATTGTAGACCGGTAAGGTATAGGCTGAATCCTTTTTGACTCTACCGCTAATATAAATTACATTGCACTAACATAAGCAACCTCTAGTGCAACATCAATAGAGTTTGCTGGTCCTGGGAAACCCAGCGTGCCAGCAAATGCTGTTGGCGCTGTGCTAGAGGTTGCTTACGTTAGTGCAATGCAATTCATGTTAGCGGTAGGGTCGAATTGGGTGCTGCCCTCTCATTCCTTTCCCAACTAAAAAGAGTTTAACTCAAAAGGAAAGAGTATGATCCAACCTTCCAATCACAGACAATTTTTAGTAGCCTGACCCACCAGGCTATCCACAGGCTATGGGTAATTTAGAAGTGGAAGGTGCAATTGCCCAACTGACGCACGGGAACATATTTTGCTATTTCATGTGTTGTGGTCTATCAGATCTACGAAGAATAACTTGAGCACTTGACTATAAGGAGAGTAAGTAATGGAGAAGGGTATGCATCCAACTCCTCCAGCCCGTGTTTTCATGACTACCAGCCTAGCCATGATGTACAAGGAAGTACTTATATACAGGGAAGAGATCAGGTTGTATACACCACCACCACTGCCATCATGATTTTCTCGCCTTTTATAAGTACATAAATAGTCCTGCTGGATTAGACTGAACGTCAATCTAGTCCAGCATCCTATTTTCAACAGTGGCTAGTCAGCTGCTTCCAGGAAGCCCACAAGCAAGCCCACAGCAACAGCCTTCCATGTTTGCCCCAGCAACTGGCATTCAGAGGCACACTGACTCTGAATCTGGAGTTTCATTTTAGCTAGAGGTTTAGAAGAACTAGGCACCTATGTTTCTCATGGGCAGGGATGGAATAAAGGACAATTAGTTTTGTACTCCATCCAGCAATTTTGGAACACTGGCCACATGAAAACCAAGTAGCATCTAATGTTTTCCAGTTCATTTTGGACATATTGGAAACTAAATTTTATAAACTGTAGATGTTTCCTTTAAACCTACCAGATGAAGAGAACACATCGTAACCACAAGACACATCAGCTAGTTACAGAACTTCTCCAAATGGGTTGTAGGTGACAGTTACTATACAATCTCAAGTAGGTGCTAAGGCTCAATGCTGCCTGGAAGCTGCACACACCATTTTGGAAGCCCTGTTTACTCCGTGAAGGAAAGCCTCTCTGCACAAGCTCAGGTGCATTCTTATTGCTCCTATGTCCCTTGGCTAAGCCCAGGTGAGTTCTAACATATTAGGCTCCAGATTATGGGACAGAACACCACAAAAAGGTTGAGATGCAGGACACCAATTCCTAGGTCTGATGGTGTGTTTTGTATACAAGGAGGGCATTTTTGGTGGGTAACTAAACTTGTCAAAGAACTTGGAACTACTGACAAACAGAATGCAAAAGTGTCTGGGAATTTCAGTAACAATCCTACATCACCTGCATATCACTTCTGATACTCTACCCTTTATAAGCTGCCACCATAAATATCCAAAGTTTTTTTTTAAAAAAAAAATTGCAGCACAAATCTCAAGAGATTCATAGTTTGAGTAGGTGGCATGCTCTGCAAACCTGGCACTATACTGCAAGTTACTACAATCAGTCAGTTACATTTCAACACCATACTAGGTACAATTCTCTTATGAACACAAGCATACCTTGAGTGTTTTCACAGCAACTGTGAGGTTGTATTTCTTCCATACTCCAACATACACTTCACCATACTGTCCCCCTCCGAGCTTGTGCTTCATGGTGATATCTGTTCGTTCCATCTCCCACTTGTCATGGATGGGAGACACTCCATATACTGTGGGCTTATTGCACTTTGGTGCTGGGTAGTGCAAGGTTGTCACCAGGCCATCAGCTACTGTTGAGTGATGGTGAACTAACTCTGCCAGTGTATTGAAGCGGCTTTCAGCTGTCACATACACCTGTTAAAGAGGGAGTCAAGGGCCTGTGTAAGCTGGGCAACAAATGACATGATGGCCCAGAAAGGGGGGGAACCCCAGAAAAAAACATTTGTCCCAGACACCCGAAAAAGCAGTTTTGAAAGTTGCAGAAAACAGAGTAACTTCAAATATTTGGTCCAAGCATGCAATCTGGGAGTCTGCCAAGCATATTGCTCCTGCAATATGGTGGCAAGGCCTTCAGTGTAACACAGAAATGTCTCATTTCTCACTTGCTTTAGATTCCTTCATCTTCTGCATCAAGTGAAAGAAACTGATGAAAACGTTTGAAAATATTCACACACCCACTGTAGGAGCAAACTGACATGGGAAAGAGTTAAGAAGCTTCATTTAATTAATATAAATCTTCCATTTTCTGAAGGCTATGGGCAGTATCCAACGCTGACACGCCATTTATGCAACTGATGTAGCACTAGCATAAGTAACCTCTAGTGCAACGCCAATTACGGTTGTATTTTCAAGATATATTATTTACTAGGCTGGAGTACAATACAAATACATAAAATAGCTAATTTTGTCCACTATTGCTAGGACACCTGTAGTCCAATCCTGTGCATTTTTACTCAGAAGCAAGCCGCACCAAATTTATTCCAAGGTAAGCATGCATAAAACTGCAGGATATTTATGAAGAAATTCAATACCATTATAAAGTAACTCACTATCCAAATGCATTGCTGCTTTTTAGTTACCTTATAAAGATGTTACTTATAAAGTAACCTTAGTTACCTTATAAAGATGTTGCTCAATTGACTCTCCAATAACAACAAGCAATGGACAAATAACAAACGGTGACTCCGGAATTGTGTAATCCGTTTCAACATTTCATCAGTGATTGAGTAGTATTATTCAACTCTGTCACCCATGGGAGAATAAACACTCCTTCCTAAATAGGATTTTTAATTTCTTCAAAATGGGTCAAAGCCTCCTTATAAAACTTTATGCCTTCCTGAATAGGGTTTAGAATATCTTCCAAATGGGTCAATGCCTCCTTGTGAAATTTCCAGGGATGTAAATCATCACCTGTCTTTAAAACCTCCATAAACTGGTGCTGATATCTAACCCCACGGGTGGGAGGATGTGTGCATTATCTGCCCACACATTACATATTCATATGCAAAATTAACATGAAGACAATTTCTTGTCTAGATACAGTAGAAATAGCAACTGATGGTCCAAAAGTAAAATGAAAAGTACAGAAGTCCACCGTTCCCAGCAACACACTATTTAGACTGTTCTTAGCACAGAGGGTGGGGCAAATGGAGGCTCATTGACTCAGTGCTTACTCGGCAACGGTCTGGCCCAATGGCCAATCTAGTTGCTGACCACCAACTTTGAAACAGAAGATTATCCCTTGATTAGGAAAGCTGGTTTGGTCACAAGGAGAGGCCATAGTTACAGAACATATTTATGTTGTTCAAGTTAATAACAACTTGAATTTTCAGCATCCCCTTTACCGCAAATAGCTGTCTGACAAATGGGCAATACAGACAGAAGATTTTCCTGTTTCATTTTCACAAAATGGGGTTGTCAAAAGGGATTTACCTTGCCATCTGTGGTGGTATTGATCCTGTAGTGGTAAACACGTCCCTCGTACCTGAGCGAGATGGACAGTTGTCCTGGACTGCTCTCACTTTCCCGAACTAAGAAGCTGCCATTAATTAGACTGCTCAGCAGATACTCAGCTGCACTGCGTGACACTGGTCCATGATACCAGGAATGTTTTTCCAGACTGTTCACTGGGGTGATGTAGTTACTTGGCACCCATCCCTGCCCATTCTTAGAGCGTACCTCACTCCATTCACCATTCTGGTTGTAACCCAGTACACGTAACTTTTCACCTGAAGCAAAAAGAACAATTTCAAATAGCTAAAAGGAGACCTATCATTTTAAGACTTAATCTGCCTTATCTAGAGACAGGCAGTTATATAGTTAACACAAAGAACCCCCCCCCCCCCAGCAAAAATAAATACACACAATTTTAAAGAGAAAATACTAATAAAAATACCCTTTACTTAGTCCCAGCCACTAAATGGCTTGCGGAAACAAACAAGGCTTAAAATATTGTTAGAAGATTATGATGCCACGGGAAAACTTGCAGTGGTAGAGGAGGTAGAGTCAAGAGAAAGAATAAGAAATAAAGAGCAAGCACAGGGGTCATATTTTTGTATGTCATTGGTGTTTTCCCACATCACAACACAAGGAATACTTAATAGACCAGTCTCACTGATATGAGAAATTGTAGCAGAAGATCATCTCTAAAGAATATGGGCACTTCATTACTTAATGAAATATTGACACCTTTAGGGTCCCCACTCCCTTTCCTGCCATTTCCATCACACGAAATTCCACCATTTTGTGCCCCAACGTAGGTGTCCCAACAGTGATCAAGGGTAATCCCAGGCAGAACACATTATATAGCACCCTGGTCATGAAGTTTTGAAGGCATGTATTATCCAAAAGCAAAAGAAAAGATACAGCCTTTCTATCAGGTGACACTGGCAAAAAGCACATCGGATCACTGCAAAAACATGGGCATCCAGACGCAGCAATAGATCCAGAAGGATCCAAGTCCACATGCTCAAGTTACTAGGGGAGGCTGAACTCTATAAAGTAGAAGAATTGCTCCCCTACCAAGTAATATGAGTTACTGATGACCTCAGTCTTACTGGGACTCAGGCAGATGTTTATTTGCATCTTTCCATCATGCCAGATTGAGTAATAACTGAGATTACAGAAGCTGAGGTAGAGAGTGAGAGTGTTGGATGCCCTCCTACTGGTGGCATTGAATTTTCTCTCCCATAGAGTTTTTACCCAGCAGCCTCCTATTCATGTTTATCCAGAAGGGAGGTCAGGATGGATACCTGCAGGACTCACTATAGGAAAGTTCCTAGCCAGATAGCAAGTAACAATATTTTATATCAGTCTGCTACAAACTAATGGAATTGTTCAGGAGTAATCCTGGCAATCTTTCTCGGGTCTTCAAACCTCATGATCCAGCAATATCAAAGGCTGCAAAAAGATCTAGCACAGGGATGGGAAATGAGTGGCCCTCCATCAGTGATTGGTGTTAAGTCCCATCATTTCTCATCACTGGCTATACTAACTAGGGTTGATGGGTGTTGCAGTCCAAACATATCTGGAGGATCACACTCTTCTCCCACACCTCTAGCTAACAGTTTCAATATAATACTATTTCCTATATCAATCTCCTGACAATGATCAGGAAAGCCATAAGTACTGCTTCGGTACAATATCAGGTTGGCAGAAGAATACCATTTAGCACAACATTCCACAAAAAGGGGGAAAAATGGGGACAAGACTGTAACTTGCTAAGGGAAGTGTTTGACTTCAAAAGTGGAAACTTCTCTAAAATAAGGGAACCAGTGAAAATGAAGTTGAAAGGAGGGATCAAGAGGGTTAAATCCCTTCAAAATGCATGGAAGTTACTCAAAACCATAATAACAGAAACTTAGCTAAAATGTTAGGAACAGTATCAACAACTCCAAGAGATCACCTGCATGGTTAACTAGCAGTGTCAAGGAAGCTATTATAGAAATGAGGGCTTCCTTCAGAAAATGGAAGTCTTGCCCAAGTGAGGAAAATAAAAGGGAACACAAGCTTGCACAAAGGTGATGCAAGCACACAATTAGAGATGCAAAAAACATTTTGAAGAGCATATTGCTAACAATATCAAAGCCAACAATACAGAATACTTTAAATAACCAAAATATGCAACAGGTCCCTAAACTCAGCCTTTCTACCGCTGGATGATAATGGAGTTAAGAGAGCACTAAAGGAGGACAGGGAGATTGCAGAGAAGCTGAATGAATTCTTCACATCAGTGTTCACTGCAGAAGATATAGGACAGATACCTGTACCTGAACTGATGTTTTCAGGAAGGAAGTCTGAGAAACTGCGACAAATAATGGTGACAAAAGATTAAATTCTCAATCTTATTGATAAGTTAAAAGCAAATAAATCACCAGGCCTGGATGGTATCCATCCTAGAGTTCTCAAAGAACTCAAATATGAAACTGCTGATCTTCTAACCAAAATATGCAACAGGTCCCTAAACTCAGCCTCTGTACCAGAGGAGGATGGCTGATGTAGCACCAATTTTTAAAAAGGGATCTGGGAAACTACATCTGTTCCAGGTAAATTGGTTGAAAGCATGATTAAAGATAAAATTAGTAAGCATTAGTAAACATATACGACAAGTCCTTCTGAGAAAGAATCAACACAGTTTCCACGAAGGTAAGTCCTGTCTCACTAATCTTTTAAAGTTCTTTGAAAATGTAAATAGACATGTAGACGGGGTGATCCAGTGGACATTGTTTACTTAGACTTCCAAAAAGCTTTTGATAAAGTCCCTCACCGATGACTCCTGAGCAAACTTAGCAGTCATGGAATAATAGGAGAGATCTTCTTAGGATCAGTAATTGGTTAGAGAACAGAATGTAGAGAGTAGGAATAAGTGGTAAATGGAGGGGGGGTCCCACAGGGATCTGTACTGGGACCAATTATTTTCAACTTGTCCATAAATGATCTGGAATTAAGAGTGAGCAGTGAAGTGGTCAAATTTGCCAATGACACCAAACTATTTAAGGTGATTAAAACAAAAAGGGATTGTGAGGAGCTTCAAAAGCATCTCTCCAAGCTGGGAGAGTGAGCATCCAAATGGCAGATGCAGTTCAATGTAAGCAAGTGTAAAGTGATGCACATTGGGATCTGAGCTGATGGTTACTGACCAAGAAAGAGATCTTGGAGTTGTGGTGGACAGCTCAATGAAAATGTCAACCCATTGTGCAGCCGCTGTAAAGAAGGAAAACTCCATGTTAGGCATTATTAGAAAAGGAATTGAGAATAAAACTGCCAGCATCATACTGCCTTTATGGTACAAGCACACTTAGAATACTGTGTGCAGTTTTGGTCAGCACACCTAAAAAAAGATATGTAGAGATGGAAAAAATGCAGAAAAGGGCAACAAAGATGACCAAGGGACTGTAGCATCTCCCCTATGAAGGAACAGCTGGAGTTGTTTAACTTAGAAAAAAAGGAGGCTAAGGGGAGACCTGATAGAGGCATACAAAATTATGCATGGTGTGGAGAATTTGGATGGAGAGACATTTTTCTCCCTCTCCCGTAATACTAGAACTGAAGCTGATTGGTGGGAGATTTGGGGCAGATAAAAGGAAGTACTTCTTCACAAAGCGCATAGTTAAACTGTGGAATTCGCTACCACAAGATGTGTTGATGGCCACCAATTTGGCTTTAAAAGGGGGTTGGATAAATTCTTGGAGAAGGCTATTAATGGCTACTAGTCCTGATGGCTATGTGCTACCTCCAGGATCAGAGACAATAAGCCTATATACACCAGATGCTGGGGAACATGGGTGGGAGGGTGCTGTTGCACTGCGTCCTGCTTATGGGGTCTTTGGTTGACAGCTGGTTGGCCACTGTGTGAACAGAGTGCTGGATTAGATGGACCCTTGGTCTGATCGGGCATGGCCTCTTCTTATGTTCTTATGTTAAGAGTGAGTGTGGTTTTACTGATGCTAAAAAAAGGGAGGTATAAAATACTAGCACATCAGATCATCCTATGAGGCCGAATGGAGAGATTCAGGGAAGACAAAAGGAAGTACTTCTTCACACAGTGTACATTTAATAAGCTATGGAATTCCCTACCACAAAAGATGTTGATGGCCACCAATTTAGATGACTTTAATACGACAAATTCATGAAGAATAAGGCTATTGGTGGTTACTATTCATTATAGCTTTATACCACCTCCAAGAATGGAGGCAGCATGCCTCTGAATACCTGTCACTGAGGAACAGCAGCAGGAGAGAGCTATGGCCCTCGTGTCCTTCTTATAGGCTTCCCATAGGCATCTAGCTAATGACTATAGGGAAACAGAAGACTAGACTAGTATGCTGCCCAAGCATTAAGATCAGTATCCAAAGCCCTACTCTTTGGTCTACCTGCCAGAGCCAGAGAGACACATATCAGTTCATCACTGCTGGCTTTTAAAATAGCCCTGAAGATTTTTTTATTCAAGTCTACATTTCATGCTCAAAAATTATCAGCTGCTGCTACCAGTAGGGTGTGTGTGTGTGTGTGTGTGTGTGCTTAATTGTAATTGCATGTTAATGTTTTGTAATATTGTAAGCCGCCTTGTAAGGGCAGTGTGCCCAGAAAGGCAAGTTTAAAAAAAGAGAATAAATAAAATAGAGTAGATGGAGCTTTTGGTCTGATCCAACCGGGCTTTTCTTTCATTCTTGAATTACAATAAATATAAAATACAATCAAAATAAAATAGATAAAACAGAATAATTGTACATCTTGGATTTCAACTGAATCAGACTGAAAGGAATTCAGATGAAGTTAAACATAGTAAAACATATCTAAAGATCAGAATTCTAAAACGTTAATAACAAAAAGTCAAATCAAACAATCAACAACTGGACCAAAACCCAAAGTTGCAGCTTCAAAAGGTCCACAAAATAGCCAGACTTCCTATCTCTCTCCAAAGCGGCAGGACAAACTGCCATTCTGCCATCATTCAATAATTCAGAAATCATCACAGAAAAAGCCATGCATTTAGTTGGCAACAGTGTAATGTCTGAAAGTGATGGTACCTGGAACAAGATCTGAGGGAAACATAAGGGTGAAACCACTTCTTCAATTACCTAGGATGCAGTAGCAAAGTAGGTAGCAAGCAGGCATAAGATGACTGAGTTTCTGGCTAGAAAGAGATTGGACCGACCAGGCTATTCACCAACTTGCAGGTCCAATGATGGACAGAGAAGCAAGTGCACAATTATAATTTCCTATCACTTTTGCAATCCGATCACTGGATACAAAAAAGACATGCCAAAAGCCGACGTGGCCAGCCCAGAGTTGGTGAGTTGGAAGGCACATGCTGTAGTTGTCTCTTTGTCTGCACCTCAGGCCCTCTGAAAGCCAGGGAAATCTGTGCTCACAAAAGCAGTCGCAGAGGATATTGGGTGCAACAAAATCAATGGCTGGAATCAAACTGCTATATCACAAGTCAGTCAGGCATACATACATCAGATTCAATGGGACCACACCACAGGATGGAATTCTGGAATCCAGGTGGCCCTGTATGTCCCTGTGGGATGATCAACCCAATCGGGGCACTCAAGCTCATGTGACTTCCTGGGGTAAAGGCACGTTACTGGCATCCCAATAACTGCCACCTGTTCAAGGCATGCATATTTTAGTAGCTGTCTCTAATACTGTACAGATAAAAGAAAGTATTTTCACAGTTCTGTGAAATAAAGCTATGACACCAAGCAGATATTTTAAAGCTTCATTCAAAGCGCAATTAATTTGGTTTCACCTATGTTTCAAGAAGCTGGAAAAAAACCCCGAAGGTTCAAGGAGTCCCAATTTAAGAAGTGAAGCAACTAAACAGGCACATCTTCATATGATCAAGACCCATAAGACACACACATCCCATTATATTCAACGGCTTTTCTCTCTTGACAATCTCTTACATGGCTCCCACTCCTTCATCTTTCCCTTGCGCGCCAGAACAGCCACCGCTGTGACATTTCCCTTCCACAACAGCCCCACTGTGCTACTACTGCCTCTAAAGCCCCACAAGGTTCTCTCCTACTTGCTATTCACCCTAAGAAAGTGCAGTTAGGCTTACCTTTGGTGATGCTGAGTGTGTTATCACCGCTTGCTACAAAATCATAAAGTGCAACAAAAAGATTGGGGTCGCTCTCAGTGGCTCCAAGCAGGTTCTCCTTGGAGCTCCACCTGATGGCTTCGTTCAGTGCCTGGGGTTCAGTGTCACAACCATAGGGGCGGTGCAGAGCCTCTGTGGGAGGAAAAGAAAAAGTGGTTTAACTTCCATATTCTTTAAAATTTGATGGCACAGTGAATTTAGTCCTGAGCAGCAAACAGAAACCAAAGTTGTTAGGCATAACATGATAACCAATACAACAGAAAGGGCAATTAACAACATTTTGGTGCCCGAGGCAGAAGACAGCAAATGGCATCTTCTCTACTCGTTAATGTGGAATACAATCGACTGGAAAGTTGTCATGCACAAGCCTCATTGAAATGGGCAAGGGCTGCACAGAAGCACCATGGGCTCCATGGATCAGATCTGTCTCTAACTCTGCTGCTCTTAATGCCACCCAAAACCCACTGCCTAGGGCACCCTTGCCAGCTGGTAGAGCTTGCTGTACCAACTATCAAAGCAAACACCCAAAAGTTAACTGAGCAAAGTATGAAGATGTTGGAAAAGTAGCAACAGTTGCATGTCAAAGATTAACTCCATCAGTTTCCAAGTTTACATGACCATGATGATGCCTCCACGTAAGATCATGTAACGTATACAGCATACAGAAAGGCATTTAATACAGACCACAGAGAGAATATATTTGAGACAGAGACTGGGATCAAACAATACGATAACCAATGGTGGTTTAAATAGTCGGTTGGTTATTTAACCCACCATGGGTTACGTATTGTGTGGAGGGAGTTTTTTAATCAACGGTTGGTTATTTGGCCAAATAACAACACTGTGCAAAGTTAGCTACTTGAACGGCCATTGATTATCGTGTTGTTGAAGAACACTCTCTGGGAGAGCGTGGTGGGAATTGCTCAGCATGCTGAAACTCCTCAACTTCCCTGAGGTGGTGGTGGCAGCAGCAGCAGCAAGAGTTGTGAGGGAAGGAGAGAGAGGCATCAGCACTGATGTGAGAAAGGAAGGAGAGGCACAGAGCCATTCCCCATCCGCAGTGCCAAACATCAATGACTGACACTGTACTAGAATGAACAAACACCAGTCAGACGCTTATGCCACATGAAGCTCAGCCACAGCAGAACATATGCAGAAAGTAAAGCCCAGACCAAAGGAAACAGTAACAGCAGCATGCCACCTGCTGCTGCCTGTTCCATAGCATGACGTTGCACTGCCCACATAAGGCGATTTCTAGTCCTGCGCTATGCAGCGTCATGATCAAGAATTTAAGGCAGATATGCATAGCTTCAGCTGCCAACACACACAAGGAAACTGCTATTAAACCTAAAAGTATTTCAAGCCATTGTATTACTTTCAGGAATGTTCACAGGGGCTACGAATGGGGCAGTAAGATTTAGCAAGAGGGCATATGAGCAGCCTTAATGTCCAAGAGCTCCCTGCACGTAACCACCTTCATCATTCTATGGCAGGGGTGGAGAACCTATGGTCCTTCAGATGCTGCTTGACTCAATTCTCACCAGTCCCAGCCAGCACACCAAGAATCAGTGATGATGGGAGTTGTAGTCCAACAACATTGGGAGGACCACAGGTTTCTCAGCCCTGTATGGCAATAAAGAACCTCAATTTCACACACACACACACACACTTCAGAAAGTAGTACAGGCCAGCCATTTACTTACTACAGTAGGGGTAGGCAACATGTTCTCCTCCAAATGTTTTGGATTACAACTCCCATAATCCTGACCATTGGCATGCTGGCTGGGGCTTTTGGAAACTGCAGTCCAAAACATCTGGAGGGCACCGGGTTGCCTATTACTGTACTACAGCATATCAGTCCCACAATAGGAAAATTTAGCAATTCAGTTTTCAGTTGCTTTGTCAAGGTCCATCATTTTAGCTGGTGAAAAGTCTGTGTCTCTCCCACATCTCCTTCCTTTCATATGCTTCTTCCAAAATGACCTATTCCCTGTAAGAAACTTTTAGCTCACATTGTCCAAGGTCCTGGAGATTATTTCCAACAATAGCACAAAATCAAGGAGAAGCAGCCTTTGAGCATTTCCAAACACAGCAATTTAAAAATCAAAATCAATACAGAGTTACATCATTTTATTTATTAATCCTCTCAAGAACCAGAATAACCACATCCTCAGTTTTGATGTAGAAGATAAAAGTACATTTCACATAGCAACAAAATAAAGAGTCATTTGCAACATTACTTTTGAAACATACCGCTCCAATCGGATAAAGTAGGTTCAGAGGCTTCCTCACAAAAGCAACACAGTTGCTCGTCGTCCTCTTTGCCAAAACTGCTTAACTGAAGAACGGTCCCCAGGATCATGTTGCCTCTTACAGAAAGCCAACACAACTGCCTAGCACAAACCAGAACGCTACTCCCTGGGACATAGCATGCCACACACATGTGATTAGGCAGGGCTGTTGGCATGGGAGGAGAAGCAAGTGAGCAAAGCATTCCTCTTTTCCAGCAACTGGAAGCTTTAGGAAATGTGGAACTTTGCTGACAGCTAAGAGGCAAGGAATTAACGGCAAGTCTAAACATTTCTGGGACTGACAGGAAGTAACAATGAAACCTTATTTATTCATAGTGAGATTTTATGGCTGCCTGAAGGAAAATGAGTTTTTCCTGAGCATAGGTGAGCAATGCATATTAAGCATATACATTTTCCAATATGCACACAGAATACACTAACATGTTGGTACAACTCTCCAAGAACTACTCTTTAACAAGAAAAGATTTACAGATTTCTTTAGAAATTGTTCCTAGTTGAATTCTGTTGCAAGCAGACACTTAGCTCACACAAGCAACCAAATAGAACTTTTGTCTTTTGCAAGGGGCAGACATCTATCACCAGCTGTCCCAATCTGCTTGGCAATCACCCTTGACACACAGAAACCGATTTTAATGACAATGGAATTGGACGATCAACAGGAGTTCTAGTTAGGTGTTCCACATACCGTGTACCAACCTCTCCTCTGGCATCACACACATTACATAGCTCTGCCCCAAACATATGTGCAAACCAGATATAACGACAACCCAGAGTTCACAACCCAACAATAAATCATGTTTTCCCTTTGGTTATTTGTGGTGAGCAACCTACAGTTAAACCATAGTGTGGAATTCGTACATAATGACAACCCACAATTCAATGACAACCCACACTCTGGGTTGTTGTTACATGTGAACCAGGTCACACAGCATGGGCATTTGTAGAGAGGATACCTCTATATGTACAGCAGTACACGCAGAGGCCTATTCTCTACAGGTGTCCACGTTCTATACACAGGTGAAGCTATGCAGCTCCTGGTTTGTGCGTTAGCATACACAGTAAATGAAATAGCCGAATGGCACTAGAGTGATGTTAGAATCTCCAAAGTTTGGTGATATAGCTGGGTGAGGATGATCCATTTGACAACTGTCAGCAGGTTAGGGAGGCAAAGTAAGCAGCCATTGGATGACTTTCCACTTGCACACTTGCTGGGACTTCTTCAGGCACCAAAAGAAATGCCCAATTCATGGACTACTTCCAATGTCAACACAGTCAAAGTTAGTGCTTTTATTAGCCAATGCTTCTGGGATTCAGCTAGCTTCAAGCAAGACCTGTTACCCAAGTAGATTTATTTTTTGCTGTTTGTTAAAAGGCTTGACAGTACTGATTTTATCTTTCTATCACTATTCAGGGGACAGCAAGATTGCTCCAGCACAGATTATGCTGTCTTCATTTCTAGATAATGTTACTGGCCACCATAAAAAACTGAGTTTTAAGTAGAATATCCAACAGCCAACTTCTTTGATTACAAGCTCAATTTAACCTTTCCCCCTTCTGTCTGAAGAAATTATTAGTATGTCTAAAGAGAAGACTGCCTTTTCCCCACAGGCAATATCCTAAATAGCAAGAAAGGATTTGGTACTGTCATTATGCCCGGAGGTAATTCTGAACATGACTAAATCAAAAGAATGCATGTGTAGGAGCAAAGTCACAAAAGCATTAAGAATTTCTCCTTAGCTTAGGTAGAGTCCCCAAACTCACTGATAACTCAAATTCACAACCAACAATGAACTTTTCTCGTAAAGACAGTTCTTAATATAGGGTTCGGCTAGCTGTGTCTCAGCTAAATAGATCAGAAAAGAATACATGTGTATAAATACAGAGGCACACACACTAAGATACTGACTGCAAGGTTGTTTTATTAGGTTTCCAGCCAACTTAATTGGCTCATTCAAAGACAAGGGAACCTATTCACAACCATGATACTAGCGGCTGCCAAGTGTCCAATGTAATAGAAAACCTCACAGACTGCAAAAGAGGGGAATGTGGAACCCTTCAGATTATCATTCCCGCCCCCTCACAATCTCCTTTAGTAACAGAGATGGCATTCATGCCCCAGTCCTTGAATCAGAATAGAGGTGAGGGAGTAATGCACACAATGAAGTCACAAAGATTCTGGAAAAACTTACCTTGCATAGTTAGTCATACCAAGAATAATCTAGGAATCTGCATGACTACAACTAACTGTAAGCACAGAAATAAATATTTATACCATTTCAGTATATGCTATGGGGTGGTGGGAATTCTCATCCCTTTTAGTGATTCCAAGTGCAAAGTATGGCAGCCCTTCCATATTAACATGAGGCCCAAGGGTACTATCTTGAGAATGCAGTGTAAACAGAAAACCATGACATGCTGTGCTTTTTCTTTTAAAGCAAGGGTGGGCAACTTCTGGCCCACCATATGTTTTGGCCAACAATTTCCAACATCTCACCATTGGCTATGCTGGCTAGGACTGATGAGAGGCCAAGAACATCTGGAGGGCCATAAGTTGCTCACATGTTTTAAGGGATGATTTTTTTCTCTTTTGGTTTCAGAAGGAAAAAAAATGTATTGATAATTTCTTCTAAAAGCTTAGAAGAGGGATGGGCAGAAAGTAGGCCTCCAGATGTTTTGGACTTCAACTCCCAGTATTCCTGACCATTGCCCATGCTGGTAGGGACTTCGGGAATTGAAATCCCAAACATCTGGAGCTCTATCTTCTGGCCACCCTGGCTTAGAAGACAGAGAGGGTCTTTAAGTAAAGATTCTAAGAGCTGGAGAGGGGATGTCTTCAAAGTTACCAATCTCTCTAAACCTTCTTGATACAGATGTACCCCTTATTTGAGAAAACACACTGGGTATTTGTCAACAAATTATATTTTAAAAAACTAGACCAAACAAGTATTGCCCTCAGATTTCAAATGTTTTGCACAAACAGTAGTCCACCAGAGAGCCAGAAAAATATATTCCTGCCAGATTCAATTATACAGGGTCAGAAGCAGATCAAGCATCTCTAGGGTCAATTGTCATATCATTTCATAGTGGATATTATCTGGTCCCATGGCTGTGTCCATAGAAATGATCTTGCAATCTTATGTGATGCCCTCCAACAACCTGAGCTCTGCTGTGTTTTCAGTTGTCAAATAACAAATAACCAACATGATGCACTTTCCAGCTCATGGAGAAACACAATTTTCCCCAGTAGTCAGTATCCTCCATTTCTAGAAAATTCTGGATGTTTATTACAGCTTGATGCTATGCATGTTTACTCCATTTGTTCAATGGGACATAACTCCCAAATAAGTGTGTATATAAGTAATATTGTTTAAACTCCCGGCATGTATACAGAGAGTCAAACAGAAATTGTTTCTTCTCTATCAGTCATAATTATACAGGGCAAAAAGTCATACGGGCTGCATGGCCCAATATGTATAAGGGTTCCATTATTTGCAAGCTAGTATGTTTTAATTCTTACAGCAATGTTATTGTGCATGCTTGTTCAGTAAATATATGAATTGCAAACTAGGAAAGCTAATTTAAAATAGTCTGGATTTAAAATTAAATCCTAATCTTATGTAAACAGCCCAGGAAATGTAATAAATAAATAAAAATAAATAAACTTCTGTTCATTTGGACCTCTGGCATAGAATTGGACTTGAACCCAACAAGCCAGAACATTAAATACTCAGCCGACCTTCCTCCCTGAGTTTAATGGAACAAATAATCCACGCTGAAGGAACAGGACCCACTTATTGTTATTTTAAGAGCCTTCCTCCCACACAGAGATGAACTTGGCTGCTATTACATCATTCCATCTTGTGACCACAGTGGTGGCGTGAGTGGAATACCAGAAAGGATTGGTCAAGACAGCATCAGCTGTTTGTCCTGGGAGGCCTCACTAACATTTGTCTCCACAACACCTGTCTTTTTGAATTGCCAGTTTTAAGATTAGGTTGTCTATATATTCCACTGCGTAAGAAGGGAAAACCCACTAAACATTAATACAGAACGAAATAATAGTTTACTTGGCTTCTGTACAAAGATTAGTCTCCACTTAAAATCAATGACAAGCCCTTTTTGGCTTCCCAGAAAAATAAAGTCTCAGTGAAAGCTAACACAGTAAGAAACATCATTACAGAACTTATCCTCCTTTTCTCCTGCCCTGCAATAAGAAGAATTGAAGCCCAGCTAGTAAGAAAGCCCTTCTTTTCCTTACAGAATGGGACCAGAAGGTGGAATCCATAAGCATTCTTATTCCTCACTGCTTAGATATCTTATCCAAAGACACTACTATTTCTGCATCATGGAATCAGGGATTTAGGTTCTGGATGCTTGTCAATCAACCAGTCAATACTGTCAGTTGACAGCAGTTAAATAGTCCACAAAGTCAAGGGCAAATGAATAGCCAACTTTTTAAAGTACTTCGTATCTGATAGCAAAGGCGGGAGTGAGACCCCTGGTTCCCCAAAGCCATATGAGTCGGGATTGCATCTCACCATTCACCACACTCATTGAGGCACCTTCTGCAGTGCAACTTCCTCAGCTAAGTCTCTACCCTCTTTTTCTTCTCCTGTCACTCAAGCTGTGTAATCTGGCATCTCCCACTAGCTATGAGCAACAACTGTGAGTATCTCTTTAACTCCTGTACGCCTCTGTAAGAGGCGTACAGGAGTTAAAGAGCAGTTAGGAGAATACATAAGCAATCATCACGGTAGCACACAGATCATAAGTGCCCCAAAGTCATGATTCCCACAAGTGCTGTGTAAAGTGGGGAAGAGGGGTAAGAGAAAACACCTTCCCTGAGATACGGCACAGTGTTTATTTATCAAACTATACTCTGGAGCCTTGTAAAAAAGGCAGGTTTTTAAATGTGCATGATTCTGTTGTTTGTTACTGTTCTGATGGTTAACTATCTGATTTATAATAAACTCAACTATTTGACCAAGTGTTTTTGACTAGCCAAATGCTAACCACACAGGAATCACAGAGAAAAATTGAGAATACAATGCGTGATGAGATTATGTTCAGTTCTGAATACAGACTGACTGGACAAGTACTTGCCTCACATTCCTTTCACTATATACTACTGAGATCTTACACTAGAAAGGTATAAATAAACAAAGCAATGAATTTTGCCTGACACACTAGAGAAGTGAAGGCAGCTCCCCTTTCTCGTCCAGGGTACAGGACCTAAAGATGCAGATACGCAGCTTCCACCTGTTGCACTATGGCTTAAATCTCAAAGAGTGTACAGGATTGTAATTAGCACTTGTGAAACAGCATTGGGACCTGATGGACAGCAAGGAATATCAACGACTGATGAACATTTTTTTTACTGTATTATTTTTCTTCAGTACTTCCAAGACTTGGGATTCCAATGCCTCGCTACACAGAAGCTCACAGGTTCGCTCTCTGCTGTGCCTACAAGACACCTGTCATGTCCCTCTTGCCCCTCGCTTTAGTTGAAGACAATAAAGAGGTCTGCCATGGAATCCACAAAGCTTTATTCAGGCAATAAACGTCTTCTCCCAGCTGAAGGGAGTCTAAAAGTGCTAGGGGACATGTCCTCTAGGCAAGATTACAAAGTAAGTGAACCAGTTGTTCTTTCAAGGAAAGGGAATGTCCATTTCTTTCAGTATGCCTTAACTTCAGGGAGACTGGTTCTGACCAAGCTGTTTCTGAGCAATCATCTGGGCTGATCTCCTCTGTCCTTCTTTTGTCTAAGCTCGCCTTTCTCTCCTACGGAACTTCACATCGACCAGGCTTTCCACACCCTCCTCAGAAGAAGAAGCCTGATTCTCAGCTTGGGGGTTATTTACACCATCAGAGATAAGAGCTGGCTAAAGTTCATTCACAGCTGGGGAAGAGCCCATGGGAATCAACTCCCCTACTCCTGGTACAGGGTGGGACATGTCTTGCGCCATCTCTTCGGGCTCAGAATCTGACTCTGAATTATCATCTGACGGTTCTTCTCCCTGTTCAAGGGGAACAGGTTTAGACACAACAACACCTTCAGAGAATCAGTCACTTTCTGGCCAGAGGAGTAGAGGAGGCAAGCTATCACTATCAGTGGAAGTACTAGATGGATGGATGTTGATTGGCCCTACATTTAAGAATCTCCTGCCTCAGATAACCCACTCCGACTCCTACACTGACTCCCCAGCTGAATTAAACACAAGTGAGAGAAGGGGAGAGTGCACTGGCCTGGGCAGCACATTGACATGACCAGGGTAAAGAAAAATGGGGTTTTCCCACTTTCTTGGTCAGGATCTCTATGGGAAATGAATTGCTTTTCTTTCTGTAAAATGGGTTTGTGTTGCAGCAATTGGAATACATTTCTCCACACTGCAGAGTGGGAAGAAAGGACACAGGACAAAAAATATGCATAGCTGCAACTATTAGTACAATACCCTCTAAGGGCAGAGTTTTCATTAAATGCTACACATATTCTTGTCATGTTTTCAAGCCCTCCTGCTGCAGTGCGAGACAATTAAGAAGTCTGTTAAGTAATCCACAAAGCTTTATTCAGCAAATTAAACATCTCTTCTCACCTGAAGAGAGTCCAAACAATAGAAACTTTCCTCTAGGCAAAAACTATGCTAACTAAGCAAGACAATTGTCCTTTCAACAAAAGGGAAGGTCTTCCCCCCTCCCCCCCCAAAGTTCCTTAACTTCAGGGAGGCTCCCTCTGAAGAAGTCTCTAGCGACAAGCTAGGCGACCTGATCGCCTCTCGCCTTCTTTTAGTTCCGCCTGTTTTACTCTGCAGCGGACTCTGGGATCGGTCAACTCAGAAGTCCCTTCCTCCTCTGAGGATTGCTGAGATCTCACAGACTCTGAGTTGTTAACGTTTTCACTGATAATGTCCAGTGAAGAGTCATCCCTGGCTGGTGAAGAGCGTGGGAAAATCTCCTCCCCCACTTCCTATGTAGACTGGTACTCATCTAGTTCTGTTTCAGAATCTGAATCTGATTGATAGCCTGAAACTCCTTTCCCCCACACTAAGGGGAAGAGGCCTGATCACGACAGTTCCCAAGCAATTCCTACAGCTGTAAGGACTAAAGGCTTGCTTCATCTTAGAACATCAAACAGCAGCAATACTTGCACAGTCATCACATGGAAATGGAATATACATACAACCCCAAGACACACATAAATATTCATTTATGTGTCACTTTTCCTCCAAGGAGCTCAAGGCGGCATACATGATCCTCTTCCACTCCATTTTCTTCCAACAACACTGTGAGGTAGGTTGGCCTGAAAGTCAGTGAATGCCCCCCCCCAAAATCCCAGTGAGCTTGAACCCAGATAAAAAGAGCTTGAATCCTCAATTGAGCAGTATATAAATATAGTAAATAATAATAATAATAATAATAAATTCTGGCAGGAATGGACTATACAGACAGACACAATACAGGTGCAAAAATAATTCGCCAACAACTGGCCATCAAATTCAACCTTATCAAACAACCGACACCTGAAACAATCTTGGAAAATGCAGATCATAAAATATACTGAGACAGAGCAATTCATACAGCCAAGACAATATCCTGCAAGCGACCAGACATTAATGGTCATAGACAAAAAAGAAAAACACAAGTACCTTATCGACACAGCAATACCGAATGACAAAAATGCTGTTGAAAAGGAAGAAGAAAAAAGAGACAAATATACATCACTGACCACGGAAGTCAAAAAACTATGGCAACAGGAAAAGGTCACAATTATTCCATTAGTCACATCGGTCACCAGCATCACATCAAAAAATTATACAGAAAACCTTCAGAAACTAGGCCTACCAAAATACATCCACACCAACATCCAGAAAGTAGTCATACTTAAAACATGCTCAATTGTCAGGAAATTCCTGAATCTGTAAAAGACAGCATGACTTGGCAAAGCCTATCTTGTCTGTCTAGAAAAACCGCTATGAGCGAGAAAGAGATTACTACTACTACTAATAATAATAAATAAAAATGCTATGGATTCCAATGATTACACACACACCCAGCCAAAAAATCCCCAAATATTAATAAGCAAGTGTCTCATCTAGTAGAATTCTACAGTCCTGCTGTCTGAACATCTCACTTAGGATTCCTATGGTAGACACAACAAGTGAAAGACTGACCGAAAGATAGACAGACATCACAGCTATGTGCTTGTTAGAAGACAGATTCTTTTAGTATTTAGAATCTCAGTCTGCCAGAGATATATAATCCCAAAGTAATTCCATGCAACCTGAAAGAGACATCAACCTTTAAACATTTTGGTAAATTGACCAAAAAAACAACAACGCCCACATCATTTTTATTTTTGTTTGAAATTGTATTCTATTCTTGTACTTATAGGTTTTTCAATGAGGTCTCAAAAAAAAAAACACTACTGCACAGAATTGGTCTGTAACATGCAGTTTGGTATTCTAAAACTGCTAGGGAAGCATTACAATACAGACCAATCTATCCAAAGTGAAAAGTTAACCAAGCACAGTAATACTTGGCATACTAAAGAGGGTTTTGTTGTAAAATATGCTAAAAGCCTTATCTATGCATCTTTAAAGTTCTGCATAAAGTTCTGCAGCATCCCCTGGTGGATGAAAGGAGTAATTACTTTGCAAACTGAGTAGTTTACAATCAAGCTACCATTATTTTTACAGGCCTCACGTGTACAAATTAAAATAAGCCTTTGTGCTACATTAAATTTAGTTAGGTATAAGGGAAGGTTATACTAAGCAACCAGAGGTAGGAAGAAAAGTACCTTTCCAACTGATTTCTCAGCTGATTAGCTGCAAAGTCCTTGTTATACTTGGCTCCAAAGATCCCGTGATCGAATGGAAAGGCACGCCGCTCACATGAAGGAAGGTCTCCGATTTTTTTTTGCCAATTTCCTTACGGAAATCTAGATCCAAGCTGATGTTCAAAACAAATACTGCACTGTGGAATATTATGCCAGCATTTCATATCATCTCTATCATGTTCTGACGAGCAGACAGAGCAAGCTGCATTCCTTTAAATCCTGGGACAGGAGTACCACCATCACGGCCTACATCTCATTTAAAAGATTGAATAGAACCTGTTTGACTGATCTCTTTAAAAAAATACTAATTTTTTTCATGCAAAGATAAACAAGCACATGGCTATTTCCCATGAACTTTAAAAGGAAGCTAAAGTTCATGGGAAATTTGACAAAAAATCTGTCTTTCCTTAATGCGAATCTATAACAAGGGATCAGTTTCAGTTTGTTTACTTCTATATGTGTGCCCCTTTTTAAAAGTGAGGGTGACCAGATACATGGGATGACAGGGTTTCTGTATCTTATTAACTACATAGAAAAGATAACGCTGGTACCTGATGAAATTCCCTCACCTATATAATTATTAAAGGTTAAAGAGTTTTGACTTCTTTTGCATCTGCCATATAATCCACCCCGCACACTCAGGTCCTCTGGGAAGAATTTACTTCAATTAGCCAGAACTAGGCTGACAAATGTTACCCAGAGGACCTTCTCTTCTGCCGCTCCCAGACTGTGGAATGGCCTGCCGGAGGAGATTCAACAAATTAGCAATCTTCTTGAATTTAAGAGAGCTGTGAAGACTGATCTCTTCTGGCAAGCCTACCCAGTTGAATTTTAAGATGTCTTTTAATAATGTATTAGTTTTATTTGATTTAATGTTCTATCTATTTTATGTTCTTTATATTTATATTTATTTTTGTTCCCTGCCTCGATCCAGAGGGAGAGGCGGGTTAGAAATAAATATATTATTATTATTCCTTCTCAGTTTTTTTTTTTCTTTTGACATCTCTATCTAATTCTCTTTAAAAAAAAAAAAGGTAGTGATGTAGCCCAGCCACTTGTGGGTCTCAGCAATTCAATTGGAGACAAACGCTCTAAAATTAGGATTGGGCATTTGACCAGTCAAATAATGGTCAAGTGTTTTAAAGCACTAATTTCATTAGATGAAATATATACTTTAATCAACGGGTTTTGTATTTATATTAATTAAAAAACACAAATTAACATTGCGAAACAATAAAATTAACTTTTAAAAACTGTCATGAAGAAACAAATAACAAATTATACATTTTAAACAATGTAATGAAACATACGTCACCTTGATATCCATGGTGGAAGAGAAGAGGGATATAAAAGTAATAAATTGCTTTGAAGATCGTTTTCAATTTAATTTTTTTATTAGTTTCCAAACAAAGATAAAACACAAACAATACAACAATACAACATTAAAATGGACTTCTGAATTTCTCCAACATACAAAAATATCTATGTTTTCTAAACGCTTTATCAAAATAAGACTAGTAAAAAACAACACAAAATAGTGAGTGAATTTCCCGACTTCCCTGTCTTTGTCAATGGTTTTTCTTCCAATTTGATCTCTGAATCCGCATGCAAATATATCCTTCCCCTCTCTCTTTTAAAAAAAATCTATCAGAGGTTTCCATTCCTCAGTAAACCCTGTTGTTGTTTTGTCTTTTATTATCGCAGTGAGTTTTGCCATTTTCGCCAGCTCTGTAATCTTCAATAGCCATGCCTCCTCTGTTGGTACTTTCTCGCTCTTCCAGTTCTGGGCATATATTAATCTTGCTGCCGTTATCATATATAAAACCAAAGTTCTATAACTTTGACTCAACTGTTCATCTATTATCCCCAACAGAAAGTACTCTGGACTTGACATTAAGATTGTTTTCAATTGTGTCAGGTAACGTTTCGATAAATGTGAATGATTCACTGAAAAGTTATTCTCTTTGGCTTTTATCCAGGAATATCGTCAGCCTAGAGTTACTTTTTCCTTTTTTAAAAAAATGAAAGTATTCTTTATTTTTTGTTTGTTTGTTTGTTTAATATATTTCCATACTGCCTAGGGTGACCATATGTAAAGGAGGACAGGGCTCCTGTATCTTTAACAGTTGCATAGAAAAGGGAATTTCAGCAGCTGTCGTTTGTGTGCATGCAGCACCTGGTGAAATCCTCTCTTCATCGTAACAGTTAAAGCTGCAGGAGCCCTGCCCTCTTTTGTATCGGGTTACTCCTGCAGCTTTAACTGTTGTGATAAAGAGGGAATTTCACCAGGTGCTGCAAGCATACAAATGACACCTGCTGAAATTCTCTTTTCTACATAACTGTTAAAGATACAGGAGTCCTGACCTCCTTTCCATATGATCCCCCTAATACTGCCTTCCTTCCAAGGCACCCAAGGTGGTTTACAATTCTTAAATATTGAAACAAGCAAATGTTACCAAACCCTCCATCAGAATCTAGTTCTTTTGGGTTAACTGAAGGTCCCTTCATGAGCTAATAGCTCAGCTCCTCTTCATTCTTTCTTCAGGGCACCCAGGGGAAGTGTGAGAGGGGCTGTCCCAACACCACTCAGGCGGTTGATGGCCCATTTAGGAGATGATAGCTGACGGTCTGGGCTTTTTATAAGATATTTACAACTATTTCAATTTTAAAAATAGCTTCAAAGTACAGCTTTTAATTCTTTGAACATAATGGCGCTTAAATATTGTATAGTCTTATTCCCACTCAAATATTTCAGTTAAAATACTTTCTTCTGTTGGAAGAAAATCTGAAATACAAACTTCTGAGATACTATATAGCATGTAATCTAACTTTGTGTAGTTTTTAACTTTTGTTTATTAAACTCAAGTGAAAAAAGACCACTCCCCAAAATATTGCAAAATACCCTCAACACTGTTAGATGTAAGAACACACCCTCAATTCAGCTGGAGCAGTAGTGAAGACCAATAGGCCTGGCTAGAAGCCTGCATATGTGCCCAGAATCTTCTGCAATGTGGTGGGGTTCTATTATAGGCATCCATGAGCCAATGTAGAAAGAAATCCCTGAAGGTCAAAAGCTGGATAACAATACCTCCATCATTAGAAGTAGCATGCCACTGAATACCAGATGCTGAGGAACATGGCCTGGAGGATGCTGTTGTGCTCATGTCCTGCTTGTGGGCTTCCCATAGGCATCAGTTTGGCCTCTGTGGGCAGTATAGAACGGTATCATTCCATCAAACAGCGTTAATGGAGCTGCACTGAATCTTACCACTGTGCAATCAGTTCCCCATTACGCTTGCACAACAGGTTGCACAAGAGTTATGCAGAACAGGTTGTACATGAGTTATGCAGAATGGGTTGCAGATCAAGTTACACAACAATAATGGATAACCGCTTGTGTAACTGTGCTTCTGCAAATGTAACTTTAGTTGGATTCTCCTCTTATGCATAGTTTAGAATCTAGCTTCCGCCAGCTCATCATTTGCCTAATAGAACGACACCATTGAATACTGCCCTGAGGGAACAGAATGCTGAACCAGATTGGCCTTCAGTCAGATCCAGCAGAGCTTATTTTCACCTTAGCGGCAAGGTGTTTGATGCCCAGATTTCTATTTCAAATGTACAGAATTAACCTGGAAAAGTAAAAGAATCACAAGCTACTTTGTCAACCAAGACTATCCTATATCCATCTAGCAGTCATCTTCTGATATAGATCTAAAAGTTATCACACATAAAAATACATATTTTCAAAAGCTATGTTCTTTGAAACAAATTAGTCCTAAGGCTAAAGAGCCACAGGTGCACATTTATGGGACTACACTAAAACTCAGTAGTCTGAATTGGACTCATCCCAGTGACAGAGCCAAAATCTTCAAAACAGTTCTCTGAGAAGAAATTAAAAGACCAACCAAGTCTGTTGTAACGACTTCTTTCTGCATTCCTTCTAACAATTAACTAAGAGCCACTCGAGAACATAAGCTTTTATTGTGTTCCAGTTTAAAGATTATTCAAGCACTAATGAAAATGCAATGATGTAATCACACTGGAAGTTTAAATTGAAACTGACATTTAGCCCAAGGGAAACTATATCTTTATCCATCCTAGCAAAGGCTCATGAGATCATGTCCTACTCTCAACAGTGCCAGCCATATGCCAAAACCTGCCTACTGTTACTGCTATTCATAGGCTTTTCTCAAGGAGCAATATAGAACAGAAATGGTGTTCCAGTCAATTTCACTGTGGCCCAAAAGTTTCTGAAAATCCAAAGTTATAGGACAAATCTCATTAGTTCTGTAGTGCATAACAAAGCAATGGAAAAACAAAGCAAGAACTCTTGACAAACCATATTTGAAGACTAAAGAGCAAATGCATTTGGCTATGCACCTTTTCATCTAGGTGTTCAATCATGAGGGTCAGGATATTTTGAATACCTGACTCTAGTATATGCCACCTCTCAAATAGGAATGCCAAGGGCCTCACCTATAACCGTAGCACCCTTCAGACATGGTTCATATGGCTTGTTCTAGGGTTTCAGGGTAGTCTGTAAACTCCACTGCCAGGTCCGGACTTCACAACAGCCCCACACGCCTAGTGAGGATAATTATGATAATTAGGCGGTTTACAACCAGCATAGGCAGGGAATGAAAATAAGCCACCATGGCTTATTTTCTTTCTGTAATAGTGCAAACCTGCCCTCATTCTTGTATGACAACATGGAGAGGACTGAAATTAAAAAAAGAATAGGGCCCACAGTGGCATAGGAAAGCAGCTGCCTGAGCTAACAAAAGTGCAAAGGTTAGGTTCTGAGGAGGAGGGAGAATATTTGATTTATATCCTGCCCTTTCTTGCAAGGAACCCAGGGCAGCTAACAACCCATATAAAACAGTACAACAGAAAAACACCATTAAAACCAAGGGTAAAAATAGAAATTTGACCTTTTCTCCTTGCCCCTACATTGTCGCTAGTAGGACAAAGAACTAAAGCTTGTGAGAATTTGAATGGGTTATTTCAAATTTGGTAAAAAAATATGATATGATGTCTGACAATCAGATGGAAACTTGCAACCCAATCTTAAGATTTACACCACCAACCAATAAGAGAATTGAGGCATGGTGTATCATTGTTACACCTGTGAAACACCAGATACCATGATGTTGTTGCCATGTTGTAAGTAAAATATATTCAGGATCAGGGTGCTCTGCATTAAGGTATTGTAAAGAGTGATCAGAACAAAACGTCTATTAATACTTTCTAAAAGTTAAGTACAGTACTTGAAAGAAAGAGCTAGGCATCATGTGCGGTATCACAGGGATTGTGAAATTCCAGCCTACAGGTCTAATCCGGCCCATGGAAGGTCTCCATCCAGCCTGCCAAGCCTCTTTAGATTCCTCCAGAGCAGGGCTTGACCTCCACACCTTGCCCCCTGGAAGAATCCCTGCTGTCATCTCTATTCTGAGGTCTGAGATAACAGCTGGGATGCGGGTGGCGGGGAACTCCTTCCAATACTGACTGTGAGCAGCATGCAGACCTATGGGAATGACATGCACCACACAAAGCTGGGGACTTACCCACACTATGCCTTCCTCCATTGGGGAGTATTTGGCATGGGGGATAGCGTCCTTGGCTTAGGTGGAATCTGGAGCCTTCCGACCACCGGAACTTTGCCCAGGCTTTACCTTCCCCAATTGGGGAGGACGAATTGTCCTCCCAGCCAACTCAGTTGGGGGAATTTCACTCTGCAGAAGCCTTTCTCAGCCAGGAAAAGCCCACAAGCAGTGAAGCCGGCCCACGGCCAAAGTACCAGCTGGAATTCCAGGCCGCACATTGGTCAAGGACTGGATGTTGTCAAGGGATGTGGCCATACGAACTTGAGGAGGCCCAAGGGCTCTTCCACTTCAATACTGTTTCCCACTCCTGCAGTAGCAAAACCCAACTATGATGAAACTAAAGCCAAACAAACATAAATCTATTATTGAAAAGGAAACTGTGGGTTCTGTGTTTCCCACATCTTTGGAATCAGAAGCCACCAGAATCAAACGCAATGCTGAATTAAACGTTGACAATTTGGTTGTAGAAAAGCCATTGCAATCGTGTATAATTAGGGAACTCATTTTTCAAGACAGCTATTTGTGTAGCACATAAACCCACAAAACCATGAGATTTCCAAAGCAGACATTGCTAATACAACAAAGCTTTGTGTTGTGGTTTACTGGTACTGCCAGAAAGAAACCTCTAGGGATTTATAATGCCGTTGGCTGCACATTTATTCTATAGAAATTACCTTCAGAGACCATAACAACATTAGGTTTTTTAATTAATTGAACTATTTTGCAACCACCATGCCAGGCAGAGACAGTACTGATCAATGAAGAAGCACACTTTGTGACAACTGCTTGCTGACTTCTGAAATATTCCCCACCCCACCCTGGATTATCACTAGAGCCATTTCTCTTGCATACCTAAATTCTCCCTGTTTCAAATCTCATATTAGTTGATAGTATAATTATTCCAAACAATACTAATTATATTCTGATTAAAACTAGCCACATTATAAAGTTGTTAATATTCATCAAGGTGCGGTACTAAAGCTAAGCTACAACATGTATGATTCCAAAATCAGACGTCAACAACCATTAGCGCTTTCACAGCGATACAGAAACTGAATAGAAGAATTAGCTATAAACAAAAGAGATGGGTCCAGTTTTGAACCGTTATTTTCCTGATTCCATTGTAACTACAACAAAACACCAAATAAATATCCAATAGATTTCATAACATTCACTATTTACATCTCAAATGCTGGAGTTACTTAACAAAATAAGCTAAGTAACTGCCATCACTGTTTAAAGGATGTCCATCTTAAGAATAAGTCACAATGGCCCCGTTCAGAAAATACTAAGGGCTTTGTGGTTAGCTCAACCATGCTCAGCTGCGGTTCACGCTAACCACATACGGAGTGCTAGCAGACAACACTGTTAACCCTTTTGTGACTAAGGATTCCTTAACCATATGCTAACCACATACCGGTTAGACGATCACCTGAGTCCTCCGAATGATCCGCCCCGTATTCCAGCAGTCATTGTGCAAGGAGCCCTTGAAGTTGAGCCTGCCATTGCTGCTACAGTATAAGCAGCAAGTACTTATATAAATCGGTCCTTTTGGTGAGCAATTCCTGTGCTCTTGCCCTCCGATTGCCCTGCAGTCATTGGTTGCTGGGGTAGCCCCACACCTGCCGAAAGTGACTGTGGGTACAATTAATTGTGTGTGCTAGCGTCGTTTTAGGGGAGGAAGGAGCCAGCCAGCCGAAATGTGTGGTCAAGCCACATCATCAACCTGCGATGTCGCCAAGCAATGGTGTAATGGCGCTGCAACAAGGTTACGATGTGCCGGGGGAGAGAGAGAAGTAGAAGCAATTACAGAACGTGCCTGTTAAAATAAAATTTTCCGCACCAAAATCGGAGTCAATTAAGCAAAATGGTGGCCGCAATGAATGTTTAAGCAAAGCAGCAATCTGGAGCAGCAATAGAGAACAGAGGCTAGAGCGGACAGGGCAATTCTTGATACTCTATACAGGAAGCTCTATGATTTCACCCCATTAACCACAGGTGCGTGTCAGACAACACCTTTAACCAAATTTAGTGTCGCTAACCATGCTGCATATTGTGGATAGTGAGGCTGACCACAATGTGGTTAGCTGAAGCACCTGGTTAAGAAAAACTCATGTCAGACGACTCCGTTAACCATGCTGCTTAACCAAAAAACGGTTAACAGCATGGTTAACGGTGTCGTCTGAACGAAGCCAATGATAGAGACGAAGGTCTTAAGGATAGTCACAATTCCTTCTGAGCTTTATGCTACTAATAGAACATACTTAATTGTCAAGCGCTTTTTTTGTTAAAAGACCTATTTTATGTATTATCATTTTCCATTAAACTATGACATGTTCCTAAGCTCTAAATAAAAGGTGAAACATCACTTGCTGGAGAACAAGACACTATTGCAAATTTTATGCAGATTACTGAATGGCATCTTATGAATTCAAATGTGAGGCACTTGGAAGACAATCAAAGACTGTGAACAACTCTACCTGAAGGAAAGACTGTAAGACCAAGGAATAATACAATTAAAGAGGCTTTGCCTAACAAAGGATGGAAATCAGCCACAACTAGAAATCAAACTAGAGCAGGATAGGCAACTTGGTGCCCTCTAGATATTTTGGGCTGCTGGCTGGGGCTGCTGGGAGTTGCAATCCAAAACATCTGGCGGGCATCAGGTTACCTACACCTGCATTAGTGCATAACCAGAAAGCCAATATTTAAAATACATTTTTCCTGTGTAAAGTCTGTTTCTGCATAGTAGTATATATCATTCCCTCAAAATTATTTTAACAGAGGTAATAAAGTTCAGAAGCAAACAGAGGCTTTGCCTCGTATGGGAAAGAAGAGGGTACGAACCTCAGGACTTTGGTTCAATTCCTCTTGCTACTCTAAGCTTCTTACATGTGATCCTTGGAAAAATAGAAAGGGATAAATTTTAAGTGTAAAACTTTAGTACTACAAGTTCTGAAAGTTGTCAGCAAGTGCCAAAACATATTTGTAAAACCATGTAACACTGGGTAACCTATTAACTGTCTGCTTCCTGACTAGTATACTGACAGAACGGATGCGGGGGGGGGGGGGGGGGGGCACTGTGCATTCTCCGCCACAATGGTTGTGTGCAGTTGCAAAGTGCAACCATAGTGTGGTTGCAAGGAGGTATGGTTCCAAGGAAGAGACTGGAAGCTTCTGCTTCAGTTTTTGATTAATTGCAATTCTGCATTATGTCCTAAACATAAACTGTGTTTAATCTTAATTATGGTTTGCAGTGGCCATTACCGGAGAAAGAAGCAGTGGCGGAGGCATTGCATCTCCTGACAAGAGGTGGAAACAATGTGTCGTCACACTGGCGAGCGCATCACCTCCCCTGTCATCAGAGGTGATGCACTCGCTGGTTCTTGTTGCAGGGACAGGCGACGGGGACGTCGCTCGGTGCGAGCGTATCCTTTGCCGGCGGCTGGATCCCATGTTCTGACATGCAAGGAGACCGTTCTGCAGTCTCTTGCTCCTGCGGCAGCCACGGGCAGAGAAACATGCGGCATCACTGAAGGAAGAGGCTGAAGAACGGTGTCCTCACGTGTCAGGGCATAGGATCCAGCTGCCAGCGAAGGATGCATCAGCGCTGAGCGACGTCCTCCTTGTCAGGGGGTCACATGGCTAGCGCCAACACCTCCTTCCCCCTCAGGACCAGAGCCACAGGAAAGTAGGCGGCTATAGCAATGCTGCCCCCTTCCCTGTTGCCATGGCCCCAACAGAAAAGAAGGGGTGCTGCGCTGGCGCAATGATCTGCCCTGCACCTGTCACAAGCAGGTCAGATCTTTCCGCATCCCATCCCCATTCACCAGAAAAGAAGGGGAATTAGACATGCAAGCATGCAAAGTAGCAGGAGAGATCCTTTTGCTCCCGGTGCAGGACAATTCGTTGCGCCCTTCCTCCCTGATATCGGTGGATGGATTTCTCCCACAGCCTGACATTACACCTCCAGCCACGGGAGACATCTCCCGCCCCCTGCTCTTGCGGCCCATTTGGGGATTGGCTCGAGGAGATGGAAGGCGCTCTTTCCATCCCCTCGAGCCAATCTCCAGATGTATCACGGGATGCGGGTGGGGCGAGGGACATGCACATCCCTGGGAACACGTGGGGTCCCGCGATCAGTGGTGCCCCACACAGGGACGGCATGTCTAAGTCCAGGGAAGCAAGTGGGGAGTCCCCAATTGCTCCACCCCACCAAGAGATGACATGATCGGCGGCTGCCCAAGTGCTTCCCGGGAAGGGATTATTTCTTATGGTGATAGAGGCATGCTGGGCAAGAGCAGCAGGGGTTTCTGCCGCTCTTGCCTCACAACTCTGTAAACATGGGAAATAATCCTTGGAGCCCAGCACGCGAAATGATAAGCAATGCAGAGAAACAACTCTGCAAACTGTTAGTTATTCCTGGAAAATAGCTAAATGTGGCTTGTTTTTTCCCCTGACAGACGACACGTTAGTCAACGGTGGACTATTTAAGCAACAGTTGCTTAAATAGTCCACCGTTGACTAATGTTCGAACTGAGCCATAGTGTCAGGGTGCTCACTGGATGGCATGAATGGTTTCCCCTTTCTAAACCCAGTGACCAGCAGCATCAGAAGGAGAACAAGGGAATAAAAAGGTCTATGACTGCTCACTTTCCCTATTAACCATTCAGACAGAAAACTGAACAGGTAGTTCAATGTTTTGAGGGGTCCAGAAATTTTGGCTGGCATAATAACCAGCCAAAATTTGGCATGAGCACCAAAGCCATGGCCCTGATATCACACTTATATTCAGAGGTAAGTGTCTCTGAAACGCAATGCTCAAGTCAGAGATGATCTCCCCACAGGAACTTTGGGAAAGAGTAAGGGAATGCCCATGTCATGCTACACTTGGGATGTATTCTCCTGATCACAGCATAGGGGAAATCCCCTGCTCCTGTACTGAGCTTGGAGATGAGCAGGGGCTCCCACTGCTGTCTCTTTCTCATCTCTTCCCAACCCCAGCAACACAGTGCTGATCACATAAACTATCACCTCATCCCTTTCTAGCACAAGCTGGCCACCCTGCAACAATCCTTTTTTCAATCAGGAACGCTAAAAGGGAGAGGGCTGCATTGGCTGAGCAGCAGCAACTCACGTACTGAGCGCTGGCTAGAACCAAACACTGCTGGAAAGAGAGGGCCGTGGCAATGGCTTATATGCCCACCCCTGGGAAGCAAGGAGGCACAGCTCAGTACATGCATGGGGACCTGGGGTGGGGCTGCTACACTCAGCAGGGCAAGTATTCTATGACCTTACAGTACTGCCAAGCAAGGGGATACTACCCCATGGATATGACAAAAAGGGGAGAAACTGGAACTCCAGCGTTACAGAGCTGATAAACAAGCACAATTCACCCTTTCTGAGGAGTGTGGAAGAAAGCCATGAGTCCTAGGCAATGAGTCCTTCCCTTCCCATGCATACAGTGCAGATAGAACAGCAGGGTAGCAATTCATGCACTCCATCACTTTAGGATCAGACAGTTGCACTGTTTGGGCCCACTTCAAACATTACACAGACATGAACAATGGTCATTGCATCAATACTCAGCAGAGAACTGTAACTAAGCATGGCTCCTTTAAGCGTGTGCTGATATGATGTGGAATTAGTTAACATATTCAAGGTTGGAGTAAAGCTATCTTATAAACTTTTAAAGGCCTCCACTACATCACATCCGCTACTCTGCAAATTATAATGTCGGATGTAGGGAGACAAAAGCTGTTGTTATGAGCTCCCCAAATTAGCTTTTGACAACTAAGGCTGCATCATTTCCCCTTCAGGGCACACCAAGGCTGTCTTTATGCAAAGCAGATCCCCAACCTCAGTTGAAGTTTCAGGGACTGCAATCTTTTCCTGACTCATATACAAAAGCAACACCAGACATGGTTTAAAACCCAGGCACCTCACCCTGCACACTGATTGTTAGTCAACCCATGACCTTGCACACTGATTGTTACACAACCTGTGACCACCAGCTACTTAACTAATGTACAGGAATTCCTTGTACTCACAACAATCTATCATTCTAACATATATGTCGGAATGATAGCTTTGGGATTGGGGCCTGCAGAAGAATATCTGTGGGAAAGTATTGACTGGTAGGACCCCAAGGGAAAGATGTCAATGCAGGGAAGGTTCCAACCTGCATGCATATAAAATATTTATAACATTTGCTTTTCATTTTAAAGTTAAACATATGTAACAATAATAGAGTACAGCAGTTGTGGCTCTATTAACAATCTCTATGTCCAAATTGGCAGATCAGAATTTCCTAATAGATACCTCTGTTCTAGGGCCTGGCAGAATAGTACAAAAAGAGTTTACTGCAATTATATTTAAAGAGATTTCAGAAACTGACAGGTGCCTTAAACTCATGTCCTCACCGTGATAAAATGCCAAAACTAGATGTATTTGCTAAATTAAAAATGGTGTCGACCCGATAGGACCTTATGTTAAAACAAGTTATTTTCCCAGGTTTACTATAGCTATTGTGTTCATATTCTGTCTTTCCAATATAATTATTACTTGAAATAAAACAAGAGTTAAAATTAATGTTGGTCCTTAGGTGCACTATGTGTTCAGGTGTAGAAAGTAAGTAAATTACTTCAGATAAGATTAGTACTGCAAAAATTCTTAGCCTCTTGTCGTTCAATCAGATAACAGCAATTCCAATTATAATGTGTATATTGCGCTAAAGAACAACCATTTACAACCTCCAAAATTAACTGAACAAACCATCTTAATGATGCCATTTTTGCACCAGGCCCAAATAGCAAGGTGCAGAGAAGGAACAGCTGAAAGGAGCTTGCTTACCCCTTCCTGCCAGAAAGAACATGTAGCTCCAAGTCCCAGTTGTCCTGGGACTGCAAAGCAGAAGGGAAGCACACTCTTGCATCATCCATCAGCTAGGGGGTAAGGGCTGCTAGGCTGTGTGTGCATGTGTGTGTATTATATATTACAACCTATTGTAAGCCACTTTGAGGATCATCCAATCAAAAGCAACACTGTATTTGCTAACCTATTGTGGGTCAAGCCACTGACCAAGTAAGTACCAAGCAGGAGTAACTGGCAGTCCCACAAGTGTCTTTTCCTATTTGTATCTATTGTATCCTGGGTGCTATGCAATAAAGGTTATGATATAGTTTCTTTGTTGCAATGAAGTGATAGGGATCTACCCCCTTGCGGTGATTTGGTTCCAGCTAGCCCCAGGATGAGGCTCTGAGAAGGAGCAGGCATGGAGGGCCATTGCCCACTCTTCTCTCTACTCAATCAGAAACCTGAACTGTAAAGTCAGGCCTCTCAGGACATACAAGTGGGATGAGCGCTGTTGCCATGGTGTATGAAGCAGACAGTTGGTGGGGAGGAGCAATGAAGCTTGCTGGGATGTTACCTGACAGGGCTGGTCATCCAAAATAGTAGAGGGGGGATTACTGGTCATGCAGGTTGTCAGGGAAGAGACAAAACAGGTAGTTGGCTTAAGCAGAAGGCAGGCTATTGGCCCATGCAGTGCTCCTCCTGACTAGCTCAGCTTTGGGCTTCTCACCACATTTCCTAGTGTGGGCTGACATCATGGATGCAGAATATGAGCATTTAAACAATGAGCTGTTCCACCTGGCTAGGCTTTCTCCTGCAGTCCATATGCTTCTGGCCTCTATGATTGGGTCTTGAGGCTGAGGTGGGGGAGGGGGAAGACAAATGCCCCAGCATGTGTCTAATTCCTGTCAGCTATGTGCTATTGGAAACTCTGTTGCAGTGAAGGTTTGAGTCCCAGCAGTGCTCTAACATGGTTCGCACAATCACCACAGCTTAAGCAAGCCACAATGCCTTTCTTAAGCCACTGCGTGTACTGTGAGCCACCTGTATAATTACCCAACCAGGCACAGTTTGTCATGTCATCCGAACTCAGGCGGTATGGCTTGTTGGAGAGGGCAATAACCCTCAAAAAACTCCAAAACATCCCAGTCTCATGCCCTATACAGTGAGTCCCTGGAGAAGGATGCGGTGTGTATGTAGCTGTGGCTCCCTTTTGTCAAGCCCCTCCCTTTGGCTGCTTGGCAAAAAGAGTATTCCTTCCTTGGGTGGGTTGCAAATCCCTGCCCCAGGATGGTGATGCATCCTCCCTGTAGGCCTCCTGCTGAGAGAGCTATATGGATGCACCGTTGTATGGCCTGTTCTTCCTTCACTTTGTGTATTGTGCTCAAAAAAGTGTGCATGCACAGCCTATGTTTCAGACTCATGTTGGGGGGGCTGGGGACTGACAGGAACAGGGTCATTGCTATCTGTGCTATTGGGGCTGAGTGCAGCTGCTGTCATGTCATTGTGTGTGTTGTGATGCAGGGGTGTATTCTGGAGATATGTCCGCGTTGTTGTGAGTTAATTGGCTTCCCCCATATGTAGGCATCAGCACAGTCCTGAACTAGTGGCTTTGGCAGTGTTTCCATAGATATGGGGTGGGGTATCTGTTTGTGCCCTTTTGAAATTTCCCAAATGATGTATTTTCTCCCACCTGTTATTCTGAGCAGGTATAGGATATGGCAGCTGTCATATCTCTGTCCCTACCCAGCTTAGCTGTAGTACAGGATTGTTTGGCAAATCCTGTGACAGCTACATCCCTTTCTCTTATTAGTTTCAATAACCAGAGAATCTTGGAGGTGCTCAAAAGTGTTTCCCAATGAGAATAATCACGAACCATGGGCGAGCTTCCTTAAAAGGTTTTCACACCGATGCTTGTCTTCCCTTGCAATGGGCACTCACAAGGAAGACTTTGGTGTGCTCTACTCATTTAATGTAGGGAAAGTATGTTGGCAGAGCTGAACAGATCTGGCTTGTGCTCCCTGTAACATACCCAGAATCCTGTGAAATATTCAGAGGTTCCATAGCAGTTTACATGGAGTATTTTTTAAAGGCAGAATGCTTGAGAAACACCATTTTAAATTAGGAAATCTTCTGTACCTACAGCAGTAGCTTCACCCTAAACATAAACACAAACAGCTCCCCTTGGTCAGGTGCTTGCTATCCACCTACAAGCTGAACAAGAAGAAAACTCATAGCTATGGATCTCAATTTAAAGAACTGCAAAATCAGAGTGCAACCAAGACAACCTGGACTTAGAAGTTATTGCTAAACATGGTGAAGCACACAATAAGTATTCAATTGACCAAATTCTAATCAAGTTTAAAAATCATCTGGTGATACCTAGCTAAATAAATATTCGTTCGCTAACTACAAATTCAGACATAGAATATCCTAACCAACCAACTAACAATTGGTAACAAGTGTCTACTTGGGTTTTCCACAGAAACACTTAAACAAACAGTTCTGACTGCCAACAGTGACAAGGAATTTTTTTACATGACCCTAGAAGAGAACATAATGTTGCAGAATTGCTACTACGCTACATAAAGTCTCAGGAGATCATGAAAGAAGAGTCATGAGAGAATAAACCAACAATGCTTTCTTACCTTGCTATACCACTGTGTTTCTGAGTAGCACTACATCTCTCAAAGGCATACCACAGCCTCCCAGCTAGAGATGCTGACTTTCTCCCAAGACAGCCAACATTCTCAGTTGTCTTCTACCCTCAACCCTGCCAGTAAAGGTGATAGTGAAGCAGTTTATTAATCTAAAAAGATCAGAGCTGGCATTGCAATGGCTCCAAAGAATGCCAGAAAGGAGGCCTGATAAACGACCACCTGATAAACGACCATTCTGGGGCACCTTTTGGACAGTGTGACATGAAGTATCCGTTCCTGCACTTTGCAACAGGCACCTTACTAACATTAGCACAAGTTTATCATGTCAAAGAAGTCACCTTGAATGGGATCTTGTGAAAGAGGCAGAAAAGACACCAATTGGCAGGGCATCAGTAAAGGATGCGAGGAAGCTGAGCAGGGATACCACTTCAAGTTTCAAGAGGGTTGCATATGTGCAAACAGATTTTGGCAAAGAGGGAGGTAAGATTCACAACAGAAGGGCAGAGGATTGCTGTGGAATATATTCAAATTGCAAACAAAGCAGTAGATTTGTTGTAGCCCTTTAAACAACAACAACAACAACAACAACAACAACAACCTCATAATGACAGCAATCAAAATAGGTAATTCCAAAAGGATGTCTGCCATTGGCATACACCTGCAATACAGTTCAATGGCCTTAGAACAACAGTCACTCAATATGTCGAACCAGCAAGCTGAGTAGAGCTATTAACGCTCCTGAGGAATGATCAGATCTGTTCCAAATTCCAGGAGGGTGGCCATGTTATGTGTTGCAGAACAAGCAAGAGCATCCTCTGGCACTTCCAGCAAAACCCTACACACGTCTACTCAGAAACAAACCCCACTGACTTTAATGGGGCTTATTCCTAGGTAAGTTGAGTACATGGTCACAGCCTTAAAATGTTAAGACATTTACTGTGGGCAAAGGCATCATGAACTAGAGCTCACTATATCCAATGCATTAAGGGGTCACCTAAGCAGTTAAGTGGCACGACATCACAGGACGATGCTCACACGTTAAAGAGGAATTCTGGGGGAGGGGGAAAATAAGTTTACCCCAAAAAAATAGGTTTTGTCGATGGCTATAAACAAGGATAGCGGAGTGTGAGCCTCCAAAGCCACAACCTACCTATAAACGTCAGAGGCTGCTGGGAAGACACGACAGGGAGAGAAGAAGGCAGCTGCCTTGACGCCTACTTGGGTGCTTCCCATCTGACTGGCCGCTGCTGGAAACAGCAAGGTAGACTAGGCAGACACCTTTGTCTGGTCCAGAATGACAATTCGTCGTGTTTAAACGGGGAGGGGGAGAGGGGGGCGGACGCCAACCCTCCCTCAATGGCGCCTCTCTGGGAATGGGAAGGAAGCCTCTCCCCCTCTCCAACACAGCCTCCGCTTCGGTGCCACACCCACCGGCTCCCAGCATCTGCGGCAGCCCCCTCTCTCTCCCCCCCCCCATCCCACCCCACCCCACCCCCGCTTCCCACCTTACCGTGCTGGGTGAAGATATTGAAGCCGCTCTCGGCGCCTCGGGGAGCGGCCGCCTCTCGCCTCCGGCTGGAGGGCCTGGCCGCGCTGCTGCTGCCGCCGCTACTCCCCCGGAGCCCCCTTTGTTGGGGCTGCGGCTGGGAAAGAGGCGGCGGCGGCTGCTGCTGCTGCTGCGGTGGCTGCTGGAGCGCGGCGGCGGCGGCGCCCGGCTCTCCGACGCGGCCCACCTGCTGGCCCATCCCCGTCCTCCTCCTCCTCCTCCCGTCCTGGGCCCCCGCCAGAGCCCTCGGCCGCCTCCTCTCGCTCACATGCCGCCGCCGCCTGTGCCGCTTCTCGGGCCTCGCCCGGCTCAGCCCGGCTCCCCACAGGGCTGCCTCGCCGCCGCCGCCTCCTTCTCCCTCACAACTGTCCCCCCCGGACAGGCTCTCACGGACTCGCCCCCTCAACCTCCGCCGCCGCCATCTTAACCACAGAGCTCAGGGGCCGGAGACAGAACGGCTCCCTCTCGACCACCCTCCCCACCTCCGGTCCTCCAGGGGCGTCGGTTGCTCCTCCTCCTCGTCTAATTGGTGCCCCGCCCCAAGTGGTGGCTCCGCCCATAGACCCCCCCCCCATGGAACTGTCGTGTCTGGCCCGCCCCCCTCACGCAGGCGCCGCCCTCTTTCCCCCCATTCTTCAGCGTTCTGGGAAGACGGTTGGGAAAGGGGAGGGCAGGGAATAAATTTAAATTTTATATACATAAAATAGGTCACTTTCCTCATATCCAGGACGAAAAACCAAAAACATTTAACCATAGTCAATATGGATCCTCTCAAGTGCAAGGTGTCCAGGAGGAAAAGCCAAATGCATTTCAATTATATCATTCAGTAAATGAGTATTTTTTTAAAAAAAAAATCCATCCATTTCAGAGAGGGATACATTAGGAAGAATTCCCTCGCAAGGAAATTGATTTTATGTATTCTTTTGGTAAAAAAAGGCAGTTGTTTCGTTTTGATGGAAATATTTTTTAAAAAATAATAATCCTTATGAAATATCTTCTGTTTGTGTAACATGGAGGAGACTTTCAAGCGTCATGGGGCAAAATGGAAAGGTGGTATTACTCAGGCTTCCTTTTAAGGCAGCAAGGCTAAGTAGGCTGACATTCTTCTGAGTAAGCTTGCTGAAGATTGCATTGCACAACAAGGTCAATGTAGGAAGGGCATGTGTGGAGAAAGGCTTACTCACAGGTGACTAACTACACTTGGCCATAATCTATGCGCTCTGGGTGAGTTCCTAGTTACGTTGGCACATTGAATAAGACATGGGTATAGGACCACGTTGGCTGATTATTCATTCCAGCTTTTATGTAGTAGAAACAATGCATATTTCTGGGAACTGATATTTTGGGCATAATACAGAAAAAAATTAGTCACGATCGGATTACAACGGGTCTCCCCAAACAGTTTAGCGAGTAGCGATAATACTGTTTCTGAAAGTGAGGGAATGACATGAATTCGTACTCCCACATAGCCTCAGCTTTATTTATTTTATGACATTTTTATACTGCCCAATAGCTGAGGCTCTCTGAGCAGTTCACAATTAAAACCATCAAATTCAACCTGAGGAGACATAATATTTAAAAGTTTAAAAATACTCTAACGCCCAAATAAACCCAGCAACAGTTACAGCCTGTGTGAAAAGGTGTGTTTTCAGGAGACGTTTAAAAGATCATTACATTTTCTCCCTCCTGAACTGCACGAAGGAGGGTTTTCCAGACAGTGGGTGCTGCTACAGAGAAGGTCCACCGGCAAGGTTCTTCATGGTGACATTCCATTTGTTTTGGAATGACCAGCAAGAACATGAGGATTTCTATTCCACTTTAAGATTAGAGTTCCCAAAGTGTCTTACAATATTATTATTATTATTATTATTAATTACATTTATATACTGCCCCATAGCCGAAGCTCTCTGGGCGGTTTACAAAAATTAAAAGATTGAACGTTAAAAAGTCAATATACAAAATTAAAAACCATAAAACATAAAACAGTTGATATTTAAAACATTTTAAACTTTTAAGCCTGGCTACAAAGTCAGTTAAAACCTCAATTTAAGCAGTTAAAATGCCTGAGAGAAAATAAAAGTTTTGACCTGGCAGTGAAAAGATAACAGTGTTGGCGCCAGGCGGGCCTCATCGGGGAGATCATTCCAAAATTGGGGGGCCACCACAGAGAAGGCCCTCTCCCTTGTTGCCGTCCTCCGAGCTTCCCTCGGACTAGGCTCCCGGAGGAGGACCTTTGATGTTGAGCGTAGCGTACGGGTAGGTTCATGTCAGGAAAGGCGTTCCATCAGGTATTGTAGTCCCAAGCCGTCCGTGTAAGGCTTTATAGGTTACTTATAAAACACAGCAGAATCAAGAACCACCTGCTCAAAAAACAAAACTGAACAACACAATCAGCTCCACTTGTGGAAGAGCCAGGGTGTTCCTACCATGGGGAAGTTGATTGCATTTGGCCCTGGGGGGGGGGGCAGTCCAGCTGGAGAGACCCTAGACAAATTCCTGGAGAGGCAGCATGCCTATGTAACCAGTTTTGGGGCAACGTGTGGGAGGGTGTTGTTGCGCTCCTATCCTGCTCGTGGGTTTCCCATAGGCAGCTGGTTGGGCACTGCGTGAACGGAACGTTGGGCTAGATGGACCCTTGGCCTGATCCGGAATAGCTCTTCTTACGTTCTTAATGTTCTTTTTACCGGCTCCTGTCTCCCTCACTCGGGGCCAGCATCAAAGGTGGGCGTGGTCAAGCACCTGCTGAGGGCCCACATCCCAGCAGGGGCCCATTGACAAGGGTCCCCTGGAGTTGCTCCTCCTTTTCACTGTCGCAATCTGCTTGGTCACCTGCCTCTCCCTCTGACCCAGACAACAGTGGCAATGAAGAGAATCAGTAGATGTCACTGCCTACTCGCTCACTGGCTCTCTGCTTGTCAAACAAGTATGTGGTAGAAATGATGAGAAAGAAGTTGGCAGCATTCGGACAACACGATAATCAACGGAGGGGTGGGGGTGCGGGAAACAGTCGTCAGTTGTGTTGATTATCGTGTCGTCCGAATGCTGCCAATAACTTGCTGTCCGTTGGCTCTTCCCCCCTCTGTTGCCTAAAATGTCGTCCGAATGCTGCAGATCAGCAACACAATGGACGATTGTTCCTTCCCCACCCCCGTTGATTATCGTGTCATCCGAAACAGGCCAGAGTGAGAAGCAGCAATAGCAATTTGTGACAATGGTGGAGAGAAGGTCAACCCACTAAGGGAGGGTGTTCATTCAGGGTGTCTTGCCCAAGGGCCCTCAAAAACCTGGAGCTCCCACTGCCTGACTCCTCCCTTTCCATAGGGCAAAAAACTAGCGTATCAGAGAGAATGCAGCCTACAACTGTTCCCCCATTCATCTAATATATGAGGGGTTCCCCCCCTTTATACGCGGCAGCATTCAATAATGTGATTTCCTCATCTATAGACTGAAGTGGTACCGTCTAGGAAAGGTTTTACTTCCTCAACCCAGAAATTTAAAAGTAATTAATATCTGTAAATTACTTTAAAGCTAGCTGAGAAAACTTCATTGGTTATAATGACTATAGGCATTTCTCCCCTAGAATTAGCAATATGTGGCCTAACTTAATATTCTCCCAGATACTTGGGTAAGATTCATAAACAAGAGTTCTTTTTAAGATTTCTTTCCCTGTGAAGCCCCTCTCAGTGGCAACTTGAGGGAGAGACAAGAATCGATGAAGGATAATCCAGGGCCCTATTCTGTTTATGATGTAAGTATTATAAGCTACCCCACATTTTGTGACAATCCTCTGTAAGGAATTGAAGGAAATTGTTAAGGGACATGTATTGGGTGGGGCCAAGCGTACTAATAATAGCAGTCTATTTAAGCTTTAAGCACTTACTGGTAGTAGTAGGTAAACCGTAGGAGAGGCATTTCAGCCTTTTAGGAGCAGGGAAAAGCCACACAAAAGCTGGGAAACCACCATCCAATCAGTGGTTAGGACAAAGGGGTGGGGGGAAGAGGTGGTGCCTAGGAAGTGGGCGGGGGCTTCTGGGGAACCCTAGAATGCCAGATTGGGACCATCAGAGGGCTGATTTGGCCTCCAGGCCTGGGGCACCTGCTCCCCTGGTTTAATAGCCCTGTTGCTGAATAGGGTTGTAGCCAACACATTTTTTGGAGGAAATAAGCAGAATATTTCAAAAATAATAGAGACTGACAAGTTGCCTTGGAAACAGAGTGAGACTTCTTCAAGGCTGTAATTCAAGGCGAATGTATCACTGTGGCAAGCAAGCAAGTGGCAGCCATGGTGAGGAAGAGGATGGGGAGCAATAGCAGTTGGTGTTGGCTCACTCTCTGATACCACTCCCTAACACCCAGTGTTCTGATCTCAGTTCCTGGCATGGGCTTGACCTACAAAAAGAAATGGAAAACTTTTGTTTACTTCTGTGTTGGCATTGGATAAAAATGAAAACATTCTGAAAATGAAGTTGAAAAAGTACAACTCACTAACAGGAAAGATCAGATTTGTAACACATTTCCAACATTTAGTAGAAAGCGCTTAATAATAATAGAAAGTGTGGCCCTCTAGAGGCTGTTCCAAGTAGTGCAGCCTCCATAAATGATACAATAGGGATAAGTCCCTGGGACCCTAGGAACTCACAGGGGCTTCCCATACAGCATAGCCCTTGATCCTACCCCTCCCTCAAACAACCCAATTTTAGAACATGTGCTTTTCCCTCCCCGCATGGCCCAAGAAATAAGAGCCCTCTGCAATGCTCAGATCCCTTTCCCTTTATTATGGATCTCCATAGCTCATTCTGAGCACCAAACTATGTGTGACGCTTGAACAACCATCACATCAAATGCAGTTGTGTGCCCCAATCATGTGTTGCCAATTTGTTGCCTGGCCAAATTCAAAGTGCTGGTTTCGATCCATTAAGCCCTACATGGCTCAAGACCACAAGGATTGCCTCTCCCTGTAGGAATTGTCCGGAAAGCCTCAGCTATTGGGCAGTCTAAACATGTAACAAATAAATAAGATAAACCTACCCAGTCCCAGAGGTCCGTTTCAGAGACTCTCTTCTGTGTGCCCCCTTCCAGAGCTCAGGATGGTGGGTGTGTATTAAGGTTTACACATTGCATTGCTTTTATATTTATTTGTATTATTGTGCTGATGATGGTGTCTATTGATTTGGGAGGATTTCTCTTATAATTATTATGGATGTCTGTATTTGTGTGTGAACTGGCTTTAAGATTGCCTTTTGCAAAGAGAAGCAATGCATACATTTTAATCACAAAACGAAACGGACAAGGTCCCCAATAACAGCATCAATATAAACACTTCTGGTATAAGAGACTGACAAAATAGCATTGAGCCAATTAGTTGCCAAGTTTATAATACTCACAAGTACCACTGTGCCATTTGGTTTGCATATGTACACAATCCGTCAAAATTCCAAAATAATTGTATAGTTCTTGGTATAATTGTACTTATATTTCTGTGACAAATTTGGCAATGAATTGGCCTAGTGCTGTTTTATAGGTCTCTGACACTGGGAATATACATTTTAATAGCAACATATAAAGCAAGGAAAAGGGGATGTAATTTAAACCATCAAAAGGGGATGCAGGTGTGCATACACTGAACTCTCCCCCTCCCCCATCTGTTGTACTTACTCCCAGTCTGTCCTGCCAGCAACATTTTCCTCCGCCGCCCAAGGTGGGCTCCAAAGCGGAAATAGAGCCTGGCTGGGTGAAAAGCGTCAGAGAGGCTCTGAAGAGGTGGAAAAGATAAGAGGATTTAGCAGCCTAATCATCTTGGCGCTTTAAATAGCCACCATGAGCGCCATTTTCTTGGTGAAAAGGTGGGCCACAAACGGAATAAATATGGAGAGCTCTACATTTGAAGACATGTTGGCATCAGGGCCCTTTGTACTACCACCTTCAGATACAGGCAAATGGTTCTCTTTCCCTTGAGTGATCTGATGGGTCTCTATTGGTCTTCCTTTTAATCACTTCAGCGGTTTGCTTCTACACCAAAATATGGATAAATGTTATGTAATAAGGGGAGCATATAACAATCAATGGACCAGACCAATAGTTCATCTAGTTCAGCATCCCATTTCTTATAATGCCAAAGCAGAGGCCTCTGGAAAGTAGGGCTGTGAACGGACCCCCCGATCCGACCCCCGATCTGTCAGATCCGGATCGGGCCCGATCTAATCCGACTCAGATCCGATCCAGGTCCGTCCACAGCACTCCCTCCTGCTCTCTCCCTCCCCCCACTCCCCCTGCTTACCTGCTGCCTACTCCGCCATCATCCTGATGTCATCTTCCATCCTCGCTGTGGGCTGCTGCATTTCCTGGTCGCAGCAGGTGATGACGTCACCCACCATGACCGGGAAATGTGGCACTCTAACCAATTAGAGCGCCGCATTTGCCGGTTGCAGCAGGTGATGTCATCACCCGCCGCAACCAGGAAATGAGGCGGCCCACAGTGAGGAGGGAAGATGGAAGGATGACGTGGAGGAGGCAGCAGGTAAGCAGGGAGAGTGGGGGGAAGGAAGGAGGGAGAGAACAGGAGGGAATGCTGTGACTGGATCCAGATCACAGTTCCAATCCAGCCCAGTTCTGATTCGGATCTGGGATCCGGAGGCCCGGATCACCCCAATTCGACTCGGATTCGGGATCTGGATCCAGATCTGGTCACAGCCCTACTGGAATCACATAAGCAGGACAGGAGGGGAATGCCCTCTTCCTCCTCTGATCCCCAATAATCTCTGGCTAAGCCACGCACCTGGAAGAAGAGGGGCTACAACCCAAAGAGGAACGAAGTAACAGATGCCAACAATGTTGCTAGGTCTTTGGTCCTTGCTGAGTTCATAGTGTGCAATTAAAGTATTTCCAGGGGTCTAGGCAAAGATCTAGAAAATAGAATTATGTGATACCCAAGGAAGTTAAAAAATAATTTATAGGCTTCATGGCTACAGAAAAATCTGAACACAAAATTGCACTAACACCAACAGAGTAATCCTATATATTTCTGCTCAATGGGACTTGAGTTCAGCTTTCTTCCAGGTTGTTGTTGTTGTTGTTGTTGTTGTTGTTGTTATTATTATTATTATTATTATTATATTTATATCCCGCCTTTTTCACAATACTGGGACCCAAAGCAGCTTACAAATTAAAACATGTATGGTTAAAACAAATAGTGATATACAAACATTAAAAATATAATTAAACATAGTACAATTTTAAAATATTTAAAACATTTCAAAACATTTAAAATACATAATTAAAAAATCCAAACTATAAGCAGTACATCCACAAAGGTCTGGACTACTCCCCAAAGACCTGCTGAAACAGAAAAGTTTTAGCCTGCCTCCGAAAGCACACCAAGGAGGGAGCCAGTCTAGCTTCCCTGGGAAGGGAGTTCCAGAGCCCCGGGGCAGCCACTGAGAAGGCCCTCTCCCTCGTTCCCACCAGGCATGCCTGTGATGGTGGTGGGACAGATAGAAGGGCCTCCCCTGAAGACCTCAGGGGACGGGTAGGCTCATAAGGCAGAATACAGTCTTTCAAATATCCTGGACCCGAGCCGTATAGGGCTTTGTAGGTCATAACCAGCACTTTGAATTGTGCCTGAAAACAGACTGGAAGCCAATGGAGCTGTTTTAACAGGGGAGTTGTATGCTCCCTGTAGCCAGCCCCGGTCAACAATCTGGCAGCAGCTTTTTGAACCAGCTAAAGTTTCCAAACACTCTTCAAAGGCAGCCCCACGTAGAGCACATTACAGTAATCCAAATGGGATGTAACTAAGGCGTGTGTCACTGTGGCCAGGTCCGACATCTCAAGGAACGGGCACAGCTGGCACACAAGCTTTAACTGTGCAAATGCACTCCTGGCCACCGCCGAAACCTAGGCATCCAGGCTCAGGGCTGAATCCAGGAGTACACCCAAGCTGCGAACCTGTGTCTTCAGGGGGAGCGTAACCCCATCCAACACAAGCTGAATCCCTATTCCCTGATCTGTATACTAAAGTATTCTGAATGCTCAGAAAATAAAAGAAGAATATTTAACTGTTCTCAGGAAAAGACAACTAATAAGTATCCTATTTTGACACTAAGCATTTCTCTTTTAGGATCAGGCACTGGTTCATCACAATACAGAAAGCCCTCTTGACATGGCAATAATGATCGTTTGAAGCAACTGCCAGGAAATATCCTTTGCTTCCCCTTTAGCGGTCATTTGATTCCACTCATTTTCAGTAAATGCAATGTAAGCAATTGTCTTTCTTCTATCACTATCAGCTAAAGATGAGAAACTATTTAGCCCAAAAGACTGCATGGGGAATGCATCACAAGGCAGACTTATGTAGAAGATGTTTCAACAAGCTGCATCCTGTCAGTTGCGTGGCCACAGGAAGGTCAAGTTGCAGCCAGCAGATTTGCTACTATTCCTGGTTGACGCAGATTATACTGTTTCCAGTGAGACCACCAGACAGTTCTCAGTAGATGATTTATTAACTGATGACCCCTTCCAACATTGCCATGAGTAGCATGAGAGTGAATGAAGCGTAAGCCCTTCCTGTGCTGTATGACAACTCTGGAAGTCTATGGTCGCAAGGGAGGAGCCAGGATAAGGGAAGCCACAGCCAAATCTGTATCTGGAAGATCTCCAGCTCTGCATCACAGAAGTACAAGCTCCTGGTATTTATTTCAGGTTTGTGGGGGCTGACATTGAAAAGGCTTTGACCCTACTCTTCAGGCAAAAAAGCTCCCAGGGAGACTTACAGATCAAGAATGAAAACCACACACACACACAACACTTCCTACCCGCAGACATACAATCTAAAATACATGACGCAAAAAAGGATTGGGGAAGGAAGAGACAAAAAAGGAAGCTTAGACATCAATTCTTAGTTACAGAATTCTGTAGAACGTTTCAGGAGATGGCCCCTCAGAGCCAATTACGTGGCCTCATTTCCCTTCTCTTCATCTATTGTAGCCTGAGCGAATGTGGATTCCTATTCCCTTCTGTGCCCAAAGTGGGCTCTGAGCACAGCCCGACAGTAGCTCACTATCCTAGATCCCAACCAGACTTTGAGGTTTCCGGTTCAAGCTCTAGAGTCCCTAACACTTCCGATGCCATCATTATTCCTGCCAGGAACTGGGTCAATGCGAGCATGTGAAGGAACCGGATTGCCACACCTCTCATACTACGGAAGTGAACTTCAGAAGGGACACATTAAGCCCTTGTGCTGCCAATGTTGACAATTCCTACCCCACGAAAGCAAATGGTTTACTGAGCTATGAAATAAACATTGTGTCAGTTAGAAGTAGAAATAAGAAATCCACTCTCGTTCTATTAAAATCTTTATTCACATAATACTTATTTATGCAGAGCCTGACCCCTGGGGAAACACATGATACTGTCGAGATCACATTGCGTTTTCTCTTCTCTTGACAGCTTCCATTTGTAGCCGCTCCCCAGGGCAACTCTCTGGCAGCTCCAAGCAGAGGTGTAATTCTCAAGCATTCTGCTTCAGCTGCCACACAAATAAGTTACTTTCTTAATAAATTAGTTTCCTTTTTAATTAAGTGACAGTTCCAGTTCATTAGATGCCAAAATAGAAGCTTACTTGGTTTCTTCCAGCCTTCTTGCTAATACAGACACAGAGGTACCTCTTTCAAATATTTCTGTGCTTCAAAGCAACTTCTATGTCCATCACTGAAATGAGCATCTTTTAACCACCTTGGATCAAGTTGTCTCATACTGGCATGCAGCCGCCTGACTGCATAAGGATAAGGGGAATATGGCGACATCCCAAGAATCTCGACCAAGTTGCAAGATGGTTCTCTCACAAATAGCATGTACTCCAGTTCTGAATGTAGTATTAGTTGCGATAGCAGGCTTTTTCATGTAAAATTTCTGTAAGATGTTTGGAGCCAGTGACTTTCATGGGAGCAACTCTCAACTGATTATCTCCTATTGTAACTCAAGATACTTTGCTGAAGCATCTTGACAGAAACCAACTCATTTGTAAAAGTTCTCTTTGTTCTAGTAGATAGCTTGCTCTACACAGGGCTTTGCACTACTGCTGTTTAGGTCAGTGACACAATTACTGGCATAAACTGAGAACACAAACCCTGAAAAGTTCCAGGGTGGGGGAGAATCACTGAAATAGAAGCAAAAAAATATGGTGTCTGCGTGCTCCAAGGCGCTGCCGTTTCTATTTCTAAAACAGGAAGTTGCAGCTTTTGCCTGAACTGATGGGGGGAAAAGCCTGTTAAAGAGCCGACGTTTGGACTCCGTATTTAAATTCTTCTTAAATGGCATCCCGGATATCAATTTCAGGAACATTAATCAATCACAGATGATCTGTTGGTTTCTGATCAAGTTTGGTGGCTAATGCATCAGGGCACTACATATTAGGGTTGAGACGTGGAATAAGCTTCCACAATTTCTCTCCAATACGGTGGAGGAGGGTCCCTTCTAGGACTATCAGCTTTTAACATTCAAAACAGAGACACATTTAAGATTTCCTGAAACTAGAAACACAAGCTACAATTTCAGGCTAATGGTCACAAAGCCAGTGGATCAGAACTTGGATTTAAAAGGTGAAACAATACTCCAGTTGGAAAAGGCAAACTGAAGATGCTTGTAAGGTCAGCTCAGCCTAAAAAATGACAGAATACCACAGGTACACCCTATAGCACCTATGACTGCATTATAGAAGAAACGACACACCAATAAAAACATCTCCACTCCTCAGACACTAGTAGGATCCATCTTTTAAATTATCTGCAAAGTTCAGCAACAAACCCCATTTGTCTCATGAAAGGCCATCAATACTGGGAGGATGTAACAAACGGCTACATCCTTCCCCTCTCTTCAGAAGAATGATTTGTTCGATTGTAAGTGCACAACTTAAAATAATAAAAAAAAGAATTCCGTATTAATGGAATATTATTTAACTCAAGGCAGCAAGGACTCTTGCATGTAGAAACACAGCAATGGCTTGCACATAATTCTCTAATCTTCATGACTGGCTGAGTCTTTGCAGCATCATGCAAACCTGAAAACGTTCAGCCTTGTGGATGGAGCATAGATTTCAGTAACAAAATAGTCTTTCTCCTTAGTATTTTAGAACTGAAGGGTTGAGCTGGACACTGCTGACAATCACATATTCCTTCATAGAGCTCTTGAGAACATTCCCGTCAAAGATGGCTGGTGTGTGTGTGTCCCAAGAGACACCATCTCTTCAACAATTGTATTTGCCCTGCTGCTCTCTTTTTAGATAGGCAGCATGGATGCCTGGACACCCTATTCTTTGCAACCCTGAACTGGACTAAAATCTTAAGATTATATTTGGAGTAGGTGAGGGGACTATAGCTCTTCTCTAGAACCAGTCTGTATTGGCACCCCAATTCCCTTTTCTTCTCAAGGAATCCAAGGACAGCTCTCAGTGTAACATCCACTGCCAGCAATGGACATCCCAAAATGATACAGGGCTACCTGAGGGCAAGTTCCTTGACTTCAGCAGAGCTTTCAAATCACTGTTATTTTTCTCCTCCAAGGCAGGAAATCTAGAGTTCCAGTTCAAGCCCATCCTGCCCACAGCTACGCAGAACCAATTGTGCTGTTTTTCTATTATTTGTTAAAAAAGAAAAAAAAGGCAGGAAGAATCCCAACCAACTTATGTTAAAGCTACAAATGGGAAAGTGTCATCCTATCTTCCACCAGCACAACGTCTGGCCCAAACTGGTCTGTACATTGCTTTACTGTAGCCAAGATGTTTAGGAGTCGTTGGTCCAGGGCATCCATATGAGAGGCAGACAAGACGGGTGAGATAGGGTCATGTGACATGGCAGTTTTTAAGGCAGACTTCAGTACTCCATTCTTCAAGTAGTTCAGCCTGTTCCAAGTGGAGACTCGGATGCTGCAAAGAGGGGGAAAAAAGGGAGGGAAAGAAAGCATATATGACATGACAAAGTGATGCTTGCACTATAGACATCAAACTGTAGGACACAAAGTCAACCTGTGCCACAGAACCGTAATTCTTTTTGCACCAAGTAGAACTATGGACAAAGTTCTTCATATTTTGCCAGAAAACAATTCAAACAAAGAAATGGGTAAAGGTTTGGACTTGAGTGGGAGGACCTGGGTTCAGCAGCCATGAAGCTCCCTGGTCGATCTCAGGCCTGTCACTACTTCTCAGCCTAGCCTAATCCCACAAGAAACCTAAGAAGATAAAAATCCACCTTGAAGAAAAGGCAGGATATCAATGTGCTAAAGACATAAATTATATGCAAAAAAATGAATTATGCAAATCATCTATACAGATATTGATTTTGCATGAAGTTGGTCAATTGGAAAACATAGTTATGTTTTTGTACAGTGGGGATTTTTTCCCAGTAAGGAAAAGTGTAAGGGCCAAGAAGGAAGTGGTAGGTTAAGCCAGGGGTCCCCAACCCCCGGGCTACGGACCGGTCTGTTAGGAACCAGGCTGTGCCCAGGTGACCAGATTGCCCAGGGTTTCCCGGTCCTAACCGGGAAAACTGGGGCGATCCCAGGGAAATGAGCTTCGAGGAGGCCAGAGGCCCCACGGAAGAGGAGGGAGAGGGCCAAATCAGGAAGTGATGAAATCGGCCCTCTTCCGCGCGGCCTCTGGCCTCCTCCGGGCTTGTCGCTATAGGGTCTCTGTGGTGGCACGAACCCGGCGGCGGCAGAGGACCCGGTAGGTCCGGGCTGTGTTTTTTGGGGGGTGGATGGCTTGGTGGTGGTGGGGTTTGTTTTGGGTGGAGGGTGGCGGGGGTATCTGCTTGTTGGCTGCATGGCAGGCAGCCTTTTAAAAAAAAACAATGTTTTGGGGGGCCACGCCCCCTTTGGTCCGTGGAAAAATTGTCTTCCACAAACCAGTCCCTGGTGCCAAAAAGGTTGGGGACCACTGGGTTAAGCAATAAGGAGTGTGGACTGAGCATAATGACTGGAGGCTGTGAGAGAAAGGACAGGAGTCATATGAAGTACGGGATACTGCAGCTTCTCAAATGTAGATTCTCAAATGTATATCCACAGCAATGAAGACTGGAAATAAGATATCTAGGAATCTGTGACTGCAGTCCAATTCCAACCAGATTAACACAGAATTTAGCATCTAAAGAGTGTTCACAGCACATTATCCCAGTAATTCTTAGAAAAGGCTTGAGGTAGGTCAGTATTATTCCCATATTGTACCGGGAGCGGTGCTGAGGGTAAGAATACTTCGGAAGATCAGGGAAAAGTTGAGATTTGAAACAGGGATTGTACAAATTACCGCTCAATCTTAGTCACAAATTTATAGCGCAATCCTATATATGCCTATTCAGAATTAACCCCCTTGAGTGCAATGGAGTTTACTCTTAGGTAAGTAGCTAGAGATTGCAGCCTAAGTGCTAAATTCTGCACATACAGAAGTTTGGAAGATTGTCAATCCTGAATCTCAATCCTGGATCTGAATAGCCAAATACAGGAAATCATATATTTAATACAGTTAATGCAGAGCTACAAAGATAAATGCAGGATTGCCTGGGCACCTAGATGTTTGGCAAGAATAATTAGGAATCTGAATTACCTTTTTCCAGTCAAGGAACATCCTGGCATACCTCTGAAAAGTTCCTGAGCTGTTGAGTCCACCCAGCTTCCTTGTTGCTGCACTGCTTTTACCCACCCTCCTTTTCCCCACCCTGCAGTTACTGCCTTACTTCCTGCACCAGAAGCTGAAGTCCCATGTAATGTGAATGGCTCACATGGAAGCCTAGAGCTTGGCAACATGTTACACAAGGGATGGGGAATGTGTGGCCCTCCAGATATTTGTTGGACTGCAACTCCCATCTTCCTTCATCACTGACTGTGCTGGCTAGGGCTGATGGGAGTTGCAGTCCAACAACACGGGCACCCCCACAACCCTTTTTACTCTCATCATGTAAAAAGCAAATATGTATAGGCAAAGCTCTGAATGCTCCGCTAGGAGACAAGCAGAGATTGAAGAGCTGCTGGTCTTTCTCCCATTCACTGCTTATCTAGGCTTGTTGTATAAGAACATAAGAACCGTGCTAGATCAGACCAGTGGTCCATCTAGTCCTGCATTCAGTTTACACAATGGCCAGTCAGCTGCCTGTGGGAGCCCACGAGCGGGACACAGCACCCTGCCACTTGTTTTTCTCAGCAGCTGCTATACAAAGGCATACTGCCTTTGATACGAAGGGTAGCCTATCGCCATCGTGACTAGTAGCCACGGATAGTCTTATCCTCCATGAATTCATCTAATCCCCCTTTAAAACCATCCAAGCTGGTAGCCATCACTACTCTGTATGGTTGTGAATTCTATAGTCTAACTACGTGCTGTATAAAGAAGTGCTTCCTTTTATCTATCCTGAATTTCCTGCCATTCAGCCTCATTTGATGACCCCCCCTGGGTTGTAGTATTATGAGAGAGGGAGAAAAATGTCTCCCTGTCCTCTATCTCCACCCCATGCCTAATGTTGTGCCCCTCTGACATGTCTCCCCTTACTTGCCTTTTATTTAAGCTAAACAGTCCCAGACATTTTTTCTTTCCTCAGAGGAGAGTTGCTCCAGCCCTTTGATCATTTGGGTTGCCTTTTTCTGCACCTTTTCCAAAACTACAATATTCTTTTGAAGTGCAGTATTCCAACTGCAGGTTGTATAAGGGCCTTCTCATATTGGCAGTTTTACTTTTGATTCCTTTCCTAATTACACCTAACATGGACTTTAACGTTTTCACAGCAGCCACATGCTGGGGCTGTTTCTACACCGGCCTTTTGACATGGGATTGCCCCTTGGTGGTCCAACTGACGCACAGGGACTCCCAGGGGCCGGGGGGGGACAGGTTTTCCCAGGAGAAAGAAAAGAATCCCTGGGAAAACCCAATTCTTCCCGCGGTCCCAGAACATCCCAAGACTGCGAGAGGTGTGGGCGCCTGCCCCACCTGGTGCCTGCCTACTCGTGAGTCAAAAGGGACCAGAAATGGGCACAGGGTGGCTCCGTGCCCATCAAGGGAGAGGGGCGAAGCAAGTCCGACATCCCCAGAACAAGTGCACTCTTCAGAACCTTTTGAGGGAGAAATGGCGGGTGCAACGGTGCAAGGTCCTGGGAAGAAACCGGGACGTCGCACTTCCTATTTGGAAAGCGGGGGATAATCCTGGAAGCTGGTAAGTCCGGGATCGTCCCCAGGCCCTCCCTCTACACCCTTAGGTGTAAAGAGGGCCTGGGTCAACATTTCCACTGAGATGCCTTTCCTTTTGTAGCTAGTTGTCCTAAGGGTTCAGAGGAGTGCCTACCTTTGATGTGATACGTTTTATATGCAGCCAGGATCTCAGTCTCAAACAAAAATTCCAGAACCATCCAGACACTTGATTTAAATTCTACAAAGCACATGTCTTAGTATTAAACACCCTATTATCTCAATGCTCTGAAATAGCACTGGATTAACTGTCAAATATGCACACACCCAGGATGCCTAGAGTGGGGGCGGTGCTAATCACTATCAATTTTATTTCTAAGATTTCCAAGCTTTATACAAATAACATCAATAGCGTTTTTCATTCTATACTCACATGCAGCATTGATAAAGAGGTGCAAGAATGCTTCTCTCATCCAGGGAAGGATTCCCAAAACTGAAAGGCAAAACAATGCAAATCAGGCAAGTCCTCTGGAAAATGCGACCTCTCCCCAAAAATCTAAGTACAAATTTAAAGTGTTTATGGAACCCTTACCACTTAAATGAACCCACAAATAAACTGAAGTAAATTACATGTATTGGAATTAACAATACATGTCTTGAGAAGCATAAAATTACTGGAGAGAATCCATAGTAATCTCATGGTCATCATTTTGTTTAGAACATTTGCATAGATGTTAAGACGCGCTCTTTGACCTTTTGGCATTGTCAAGCAGGATAAGCATGCTGGCGCCTTCGTCATCCTGAAAGCTTTCATAATGGTGTCGATCAGCATTCCCAATCAAATAATCAAAGATGGCTGTATCTATGATGTCAAGGAGCCGGGGGCCTGAATCATAGGGTGAGGTCTTCTTTACAGCATCACAGTAGCTCTCATCATATTCCCACCTGCAAGTAGACATGAAGAATCTCTCATGATCTTTAAGATTTACAATACGACGGCACATCATCAGAGATTTTGAGGAAAGACCTACATAATTTGAAAAAAGGGTCCAGAGCTTTATAAACCTCTGAGCTTCTACATTTAAATTTGTATCTTTCACTACATTATGAGTTACTAGGGTTATCTATGGAAAGACATGACGTAAGATGGGCTTGCTTGGTAAACATCCAGAGCAAGAGATGGCAGAGTTATAGTTTGCTTTCATCCTAACATTCACCCACCATCTTATGCAAACTAGTTGACTTTACTTACTGGCTTGCCCTCTTCCCACAGCTTCTTACCACATTTTCTCATTACAATCTGGGCTCTTAATTCCATGCACCCCGCCCCTGCCCCCAATCAGATTTTGCACTCTTAATGATCTAATATAATTCCACAAAAAGTGAATGAATTTCCTTATTTTACCTAAAGTTCAATATGAAAGCAAATATTTTGAATCCAAAAACTCTGTTTTTACAAGGAGCAGTAATATTTCTGGGTGAGAAATGGCAAGTAAGAACCACTATGACAATATATCTGGGAGGTCACAAAGGAGAAACCATCATCCTGAAATCTTGAATCATGAATAAAAGAGTTCTGTAAAAGAGCTATCTGTGGTTTTCAACTACAACCCAAAAACAAGAGCTAGGAATTTGGTAACAGGAGAAGTTTTTAGGTTGCTTACGAATGAAAACGGAGATTTTGAGGAATCGACATTGACAGATGCAATAACAGAAGACGGAGCAGATTATAGTCAATGGAGGGTGTTCTAGAAAAGGAGGTGGAATAGGGATGCTTGAGGAATTTGATCTTTAAAAACCCCATTATAGACTGACCAGATCTATACCTTCTGGAAACTTTTAAAACACGAATTTTAAGAGAAAATAGGCTTAGAATATTCTTGCATATTTTTAAAAAATTACAGATTAATGCAGAAATGGAGAGAACAGATCCATGAGTGAACCACTACAACAGTAATATGGACTGGAACTAGACTGATCTCTAACATTATTTGCATAATGATGTTCTAACAAGAGTATTATTTGCTCTTATAAAGCACAATGCACTGGCAGCCATAAACAACTGCCAAGAAAACAACATGGACATTCATTTCCCACAACCTTCCTCCCAGGAACCCTTTGTCCATAAGCACACCCTTGTCAAGAGCCACTGCCCCATCTTCTCCACTAGACAAACCTTCAGGTTCTAACAATCCCATCCACATACAAAATACATCCTATTCGAAGTCCACAGCTGAATCAAGGGTTTCAGGAAATCTGGCTATTCCCTATTGCATCTGTAATTACAGCCCATTCATTCCCTGGACTAGCCAATAGAAACAGCAAAGGAAACACCACTCTGATGAGCTCCATACCTGGCCAATTTGCCTTCCCTGTATGTCCTGCCCCAAGGATGCCGATGCTTCTGAAGAGGCCAAACGTCTGGCAGCCAGAGTGTGACCGATCCCTCCATGGTGTCCCCTTCAGCACAGGCTGGCTCTGTTTCTCGGCAATAGTAGCACTTCCCATAGAAGCAAGTATTATTACCTTAGAAGCAAGCAAAAACAAAGAAAAAAGCCATCTCATGTCAACTTGATATGATTACTTTAAAAGTTTCTAGATGTTGGGAAGCAATTCAGAAGCTTTTGGGGGGAGAGAAGCATTCAAACGTAGACGTTTACGGCTGTGAGCCTATGCTCAACTGCGAATAAGCACCAATTAATTCAATTGAACTTACGTTTGAGTAACCATGTATAGGACTGCACTGTAAATTAAGCAATGTTATCTTGCTCAAGAAATAACCCAGCTTCTCCCATTCTTCCTCCCAACATTCTGGAAAGAGGCTCCAAGCAAACAACAGAGCACTTTTCCATTCCTGATCAACTCAAAGCCTAGTTGAATGAAGAGATATTTTCTTTGAAGTATGCCAATTAATGTATTTGGCAGACATATTTTCATATACAAGGCCAGGGATCTCAAGGTGTGAGGGAGACATGAAGGTTGCTTACCTGTAACTGTAGTTCTTCGAGTGGTCATCTGTGCAGTCACACATATGGGCTCGCGCCGACGCCGAGCCTACTTCCGGGAAACTTCAATAGCTAGATAGAGTTTTGGCGGGAACCCCTCCCCCACCATCCACCGCGCATGCTCAGGGTTCCCGCTCTAACTTACCTCAGTCCTTCTGAGACCGCTTGGCCTCGCAACTAAGGCATTAATGTATTAAATCAAACAAGAGCATGGCGAAACAACTTGACGTCACAACAGCGATGCCAAGAGGGGATGGTGGGAGGGTTGTGTGACTGCACAGATGACCACTCGAAGAACTACAGTTACAGGTAAGCAACCTTCATTTCTTCTTCGTGGTCTCTGTGCATCACACATATGGGCGAATAACAAGCAAGACTTACCGGAGGTGGGTAGGCACGCTGCTTGATCACTGGCAAATCGAGGAGAGAACCGCCCTTCCAAAAGAGGCGTCCTGTCGAGCTCTGACATCGAGGCGATAATGCTTAACAAACGTGGAAGCATTAGTCCAGGTGGCTGCCTTGCAGAGATCAGTCAGCGAAGCCCCCTGAAGCAACGCCGAAGATGCTGCTTGTGCCCTAGCAGAATGTGCCGTCAGTCGAAACGGAGGGTCCCGTCCCGCTACCTGGTAGGCTAGCGTAATGGTTTCCACCACCCATTTGGATATGCGTTGAGAAGAGACAGGCAGTCCTTTGGATACTCCACCATAACAAATAAACAATTTGCGAGATTTCCTGAAAGTCTCAGTTCTCGACTTATAGAAGGCTAGTGCCCTTCTAACATCCAATGCATGTAACGTTGCAGACAACGGGTCTGAGGATGGTTTGAAGAAAGTTGGTAGAACAATGTCCTGATTCACGTGGAACCTTGAAGAAACTTTCGGAACAAAACTTGGGTCCGGCCTTAGCACTACCTTGTCCCTAAAAAACTGTAAATAGGGAGGGTCTACTAGTAGCGCTGCCAACTCCGAGACCCGCCTTGCAGACGTTATAGCAACCAAGAAAAGAGTTTTAAGCGTTAACAACCGAACATCTGTCGTGGCTAATGGTTCAAAGGGCTTTGATGTAAGTATGGTGAGAACTAATGATAGACTCCACTGCGGTACTGCCGGACGGATATTGGGAAACAAATTATTTAAACCTCTTAAAAAAGTTTTTGTCATGGGATGCGTAAACACGGAAAACCCGTCCACTAACCCATGGTTGGCCGCAATAGCAGACAGGTATACACGAATGGAAGCCGGCTTTAGCCCTGCCGAGTGCAGAGAGTAAAGAAAAGAGACAACGCTAGGTAAGTTCGCGTTCACAGGGTCAAAGGCATTTCTCTGTGCATAATCTTGGAAACGCTTCCATTTTTTATTATATGACAGCCTTGTAGAGGGCTTACGAGCTGCCTCCAAGATAGCTTTCACACCTGGTGATAACGCGAGGTTTCTCCAAGACGCCGGATTCTCCACGCCGTTAGATGTAGAGTGTGAACCTCGGGATACAGGATTTTCCCCCCCTCCCTGGACAGGAGGTTGGGGACACGTGGAAGGTTCCACACTTCCAATCTCGCCAGTCTGAGTAGCGGCGTGAACCAAGGCTGCCTTGGCCACCACGGAGCTATCATTATCGCATTTGCATTGCTGCGTCTGATATTGGCTACTGCCAAGGACAGCATGGGGAACGGAGGGAAGATATAAAGAAACCCCTTCGACCAGTCCCATTGCATGGCGTCCCCCAACGATGCTTGCCCTATGCCCGCCCTTGAGCAGAACGCTGGGCACACCGCGTTGGCAGCAGTCGCAAACAGGTCGATGCTGGGGGACCCCCAACGAGCAAATAGACGATCCAGGACATGAGGGGAGAGCTCCCATTCGTGGGTGTCGTTGAACGATCTGCTTAAGTCGTCCGCTATGACATTCTCCGTTCCCGCAATATGTAGCGCAGATAGCAGCACATTGTTGGAAATTGCCCATTGCAGAATGTCCATCACAAGACGAAGGAGGCGATATGACCGCGTCCCGCCCTCTTTGTTCAAATACCAGACTACTGTGGTATTGTCTGTTAAAATGCGGACATGATGTCCCTGCAGGTGAGGGGAGAAAACTCGGAGGGCCTTTTTGACCGCCAAAAGCTCTAACATGTTTATATGAAGGCGGGCTTCTGAAGGTGACCATCTTCCTTGTGTTACTAGGTCGCCGTGGTGAGCACCCCAGCCTGCTAGCGACGCATCGGTTGTAACTACGCGAGATGGGGCCGGAGTGGTGAACGGCATTCCTCGAGAGAGATTGTGATCGTCCGACCACCACCGGAGCGAGCTTCTTACAGACAGCGGTATGGTAAGTATTAATTTGTGGGGGTTTTGCAGAGGGGAGTAATACTGGAGCAGAAACTGTTGGAGAGGCCGCATGCGTAGCCTTGCCCAACGGACGACGAACACGCTCGCTGCCATTAATCCCAGCAGTCTTAAAATTTGAAAAGCTGAGACTCGGCATTTCGACCTGAGCCTTACTGCAAACTGCCGTAGGACCATAGCCCTGTTTGTTGGAAGAAAGGCTCTTCCCACACCGGAATCCAGAGTAACTCCTATAAACTGTATTTGACGTGCTGGTCGGGTGACTGACTTTTTGTAATTTATCTGCAGCCCAAGCGACGATAGAAGCGCGATGACCTCGTGGACGTCGGCGAGCGCTTGGCTTCTGGAGGCGGAGACGATTAGCCAATCGTCCAGGTAAGGATACACCTCGATGTTGTTGGACCGAAGGTGCGCACAAACCGCCGACATGCACTTGGTGAACACCCTTGGTGCAGACTTGAGTCCGAAGGGTAGAACGGAGAACTGGTACGCTTGGCGTCCTATGATAAACCGGAGGTAACGCCGGTATAACGGATGAATGGCGATGTGGAAATACGCATCCTTTAAGTCTATTAGCGCGAACCAACTGCCCTCCCTTAACATGGGAAGAACTGATGCCAGAGTTATCATTCGAAATTTTCTGGTTCGTATGAACTTGTTCAAAGCTCTGAGATCCATAATGGGACGAAGGCCCCCGTCCCTTTTTGGCACCGTAAAATACCGGGAATAAAACCCGGAGTGTAGATGGGTTGGCTTCACCCTTGTGATTGCCCTTTTGCGAAGCAGTTTGGTGGTTTCCTGCGTTAGAACTAGTGAGGGTGGCGTAGATTTTATGGTACCAAGAGGAGGAGGGGCTTCGAACTCCATTCTGTAACCCTCTGCGATGATGTTCAATACCCAAGCATCCGAAGTTATGGACGCCCAAGTCTGCAGAAAAGGTTGAAGCCTGCTTGTTTGGTCTCCGAGCTGTGCTGGCGTCAAGTCAAAGACGACGCTTGCTCGACTGCTGTTGCTTGTTGCGTTGTTGGAAACGCCCTGCTGATTTACGCTGTTGGTACGACCTAGACGTGTCCGGCTGATAGCGCTGACCCCTATCCAGCTGTTGCTTGTAAGGTACAGGCCTGTACCATTTACGTTGCCTATAATGCTGCTGAACTGGTTGAGAACTCATTTTCTTCGCCGTCATTCTGGCTTTGTGCAGGGTATCCAGCGTTGCATCCGTTTCAGAATTGAAAAGACCTTCCCCGTCAAAGGGAAGATCTTCTATTCGGTTTTTTGTCTCCTGCGGTAACATAGCCGAACGGAGCCACGCGTGGCGGCGCAATGCCACTGCTCCAACCATTGCCTTAGATAGACAGTCAGTGATATGGCGGGCTGTCGTTAGTTCTTGCCGTGACAGTCTAATGGCCTCTGCTTGAAACACGCGAGCTAGCTCCCGCTGGTCGTCCGGAAGGTAGTCCGTCAAGGACGAAACCTTCTCCCAGAGGAACAATTGGTACCGCGCCATTAACGCCATATAGTTGTTTATTTTGACACCTAGAGATGTAGATGCATAAATACGTCGTCCATACGCATCCAATTTGCGGCCCTCCTTGTCTGTGGGTGCAGAATGCGTACGGCCCGACTTGCCCTGCGATGCTTCCACTACCACTGAGTTCGGCTTCGGGTGTTGGAACAGGCATGGTGCCTGATCCTGCTTAACTTTATAAATCGCGTCCAAGCGCTTTGAAGTCGGGCCTACTGTAGCAGGATGCTCCCAAGACTGCTTTAGAGACTTTAGCAAGGCCTTAACCATTGGCATAGACACTTGTGGAGATGGCTCCGTAGACATGACATTGTAAATGCCATCATCCGAATCTTCATCAGGTTGCTGACAGTTTAGATTGAGAGACTGAGCAAGCCGCAACATCTGTTCTGAAAAATTTCCCATTTCCATTGTTGGAGATGCTCTGTCCTCTGTGCCGACTGTGTCCAAAGGTGAAGGCTCTGACGGACGAGGAGATGGGGCTGACGATGAGTCGGAAACGTAGTCTTCGAAGGATTGTGAAGGCTGCCGATGTCGAACCGATAACCGTTCCCGGCCCGGCGGTAACGCTGGGGTTGACAACTCCCGACCACGACGTGGATACTTCGACAACGACGCCGTTCGATGCGGAGGCACCGGTGGTGGGGATTCCTCCACTCGCTGGCGAACAGGAGACTGGGTTCCCTGGAGCCGCCGACCCGTGTACGGATCAAACCGATAGCGGTCATGACCGGTCGGCCTCGATTGGGCAGAAGAGACCTCCCATTCCCGAGATCGCGACCGCGACCGAGATATCGACATCGAAGATCTTTGCCGAGATCGATGCGCTCGGCGTCGATGGTCCTCACCCCGACGAATGGGCTGTTGCGGTTCCGGTGGTAACGAGCGCTCGGTATCGGAGGCGATAAGGATCGGCCCCGGAGACGGCAACGAGCGCGAAGGCGACAGTGGCTGTTGCAACTGAACTATCGGAGTCGGAGGAGTACGCAGCGAAGACAACACCGAAGGAGTGCGCCCCTTCGATGCCGACGGTACTGGAGAGAGCTCCGGACGCAGGGACGACTGCGATGCGGAACCTACTGATGCCGTGCGTTGCCTCGATACCGAGGACTGCGTCGGTAGCGAGGCGGACTTGTGTACCATCGCTACAACTTTGACCGTCGAAGAAGACGGTACCGACGCCGGACGCTCCATCGACTTTTTCGCTACCGATGGTTTCGAAGATGGGCGCGTCTTAGCTTTTACAGGAGCTGCTTTCGAAGACTTCGATTTTTTTGTCCTCTTAACAGGAGGAGGAGATGAAGAGGGTGAAAACCCCGATAAAGATGCCGGCTGCCCACTGCGAGCATGAGACGAAGCCGGAGATGCTGGGGTCGAGAGGTCTCGACTCTCCCCAGAAACAGGCTCCTGCATTGCCGCCCGTCGAGGCTGATCCACCGCTGAGAGAGCTTTAGACCATAAAAGGCTGCGAAGCCGGTCTGCTCGATTTCTCCTCGTCTGCCTCGAAAAACGCATACAGTGTGCGCAAGAGTCAACGATGTGGGTCTCCCCCAGGCAGAAAAGGCAGAGCGAATGGCCGTCAGTGAGGGCAATTTTAGCCCTACACCGGGAGCACCTCCTGAAGAGCGCGGACTGCGCCATAAGATGGTGGCTTTAGAGATAAAACCACTCTTCCAGGAGCAAAACCAACTAATTATTTCTACTAAAATATTATTATTTTTTTTTTTTTTTTTCAACTAACTAACTATAACTATAGAAACACAACTCTATCTAACTAATAACTAAATAATCTATAAGTATTCTTCTGTCTTACAGGTCAAGGATTGACGAGGAAGTCTCCCGCGAGGCTAACAGCGAAGCGGTCGAAGAAGAACTGAGGTAAGTTAGAGCGGGAACCCTGAGCATGCGCGGTGGATGGTGGGGGAGGGGTTCCCGCCAAAACTCTATCTAGCTATTGAAGTTTCCCGGAAGTAGGCTCGGCGTCGGCGCGAGCTCATATGTGTGATGCACAGAGACCACGAAGAAGAACTTCTAGTACTTGTCACAGCACAGTCAAATTGCTGTTAGAATTACGTTTTCAAAAATGAACGACTGCTTCAAAAGGATCTGTTGAAATGACTGTTGAAGGATTTGGGCCCAGGCTGGCTTGACTGCTGTCCCAGTTAACAGTGAAAGAAGTAAAGTGACAAAGACTGCTTCTCAAGAGAAAATTTCTTCATTGTCAGATAAGAATCCTTTCTATACAGCAACCTGTGAAATAAGTCCCAAAGCAGATGAAATGTTTCTTCTCTCCCATGGTAAGAGTCCAGGAGCGTACTGTGGACTGCCATGTTCTTCAGACAGCCAGTGATCAATTTCTGCACACTTCATTCCATTTTATTTAAGTGGCCTTCATAGCAATTGCTTTGTCACCTACCTAATGTCAGGAAGGTACTGAGCAGCTGTTCAGTGGCAACAGGTTTGATCTCAGTGCGGAGATTCACAAACCTACCAACCACCATTGGGGCTCGTCGGAAACCTAAGATTCTGTTTGGAGAAAAATAATAATAATAAATTTTATTACGGTCAACAAGACCAGCAAGTATAAAACATCATAATATAAAAACATATTTACACATTAGATTTTCAATTAACCCTCCTGATAATATAAAAACATTTAGTAAGTGAATACATAGACAAGTCATCAACCCATAGGGAAATGGTAACTCGTATATTATAACTGTGTTACATGTATACAGTGTCATTTGGTTATAACTATAGAACAATGCATGCTAGTTGTCCATTCTTTCATGCAGTTTACCAGTCACCAGGAAGGAAACAAGATATGAGAACATGCAATATGGAGAAACCCCCTCCTCTTTCTTATTTCAGAAATAAACCTCAATAAATTAAACCATTCGCGTCAGACAAGTAACTTCTTCCCACTCTATCCGACTAGCTTGTTTCCCAAACTTGAACAGGTATACATGAGATTTACCAGATCAAGATAGAATACAATGGCTTTAAGGGCAGACCCCCACTCAGTGATAGATTTACAAATCTTTACCTAGTGTTTGGGCTTCAAGAATTAATATATGGGTAGTGGACCCTGAAACTTCTCTCAAGCCAAGTAACACAAAGTGGTACTACAAAATATATATTTATTGCTCAAACAGTATCAAGAAATAACAAATCTTTGTAATGATGAAACAAGCAAAACACATTACTATATACTATGCAATTAGGATGATTACAAGCCTCATAGAAATCGTGGCTAGCATATTCCTTAGTCAAATTAAAGTTCTATTCCTCTCAATCAACGAAGCAGTCATCAATTTAGATCTCATAGCTGCCTATCTGGCAAGCATGGTTTGCAGAGGTTAGGTAATGTTTGGTAGGCTTCATGTTTTCCCAGGATCTTTCTGGGTAATCAGATCAAAGACTTGCTTTTATAACTCTTATGTGGATGACCTCATCCTAAATTTCAGACCTGGTCATGCCACTTCTCCTATGTAGCCGGGTTTCACGTTGACACACCTAGATGAAGGCATTCCTGCTCCATTCCCAAGAATGTTTTCCGTTATCACCAAGAATACATTCCATTACTCACAGTTATCTCACAAAACATATAGAACTAATCACGTCTATTATTAATCAATTACAGTTAGCATACACAGCCTATTAGGAATAGCATTCCTACGAACTATAATGAATTCTCACCAATACACGTCACATTCATATTCTGTGACAAGAGTAGAGGTTGATAACTTATAGGTCACGTTTGTACTATATCAGAACTTCCCAAGTTGTACATGCTGGGTAACCATGCGCATTACATGGATTGGAAGAAGCTCACCAAGGAGGATTCGAGCAAAATGATGGTGGACTTGCTAGTAGGCAAGTGAGTAAAGAACACTGGAAAAATGGGCTGAGCTTTAAAACAAATTGTCCAGCAGTTGCAGCCAGACCTGGAGGGGGGCTTTACCAAACTGTGTACCTGGACAGTGTTTTAGAGCAACTTTTCATTCTGAGAGTGAGACTTTAGCTTCATCTCTGAAGGACTGGCTAAACGTGTGAGGAATAGGACATCCAAGTCTTGGCTTATCTAGATACAAAGGAACCCAAGAGAGGATGAAGGCAAGATTTAATTTATTCAATTAGTACATTTATATTCCACCTTTTTGTCTACTATGGAACTCAAAGATGCATATATGGGGTTCTCCAGATGGCCTTCCATCCAGATTCTGTCCAGATTCAGACATACTTAGCTTCAGTAAGGTAGCTGCATCATGTGCCCTCAGAACTTGCCCAGATATTTTATTGCTTCAGTACGGTATTAAAAGCAATACCACAAAAGTAACTGGTCTACTTTGTTTAAGTACCCTATCTACATAAATACATCTAAGTTAATAATTTCTATCCTCAATTTACATGCCTGCTCAACCCGAGGCAATTTTTATTTCCCATATGCAACCAGCCTGCATCAGTTGCTATAATTCTGCCCCACTGAAAGAAGCAGTTTGAAACTCATATTCAAAACTATAAATTACGTAAGAAAATATGAAGGCCTGTGGCTCTTGCAATATAAATAAAATCATAGGGCAATACGACTCAGTGAGCTATGTAATGGAAAGCCATTATTTTCTCACAAGTTTAGCCAATTCAACTTTTAAAAAGTATTTTAAAGAAGCAGGATAGAGGCCTATTTCCCAACTCCAAGAACAGTGAATTTGAAGTCAACATTTATATACCTGTCCAGATGGAAGGCTGCCACCTCTGCATTGTGTCTGTCATACCCAGCATACGGCTCCCCTTCTATCACGTAGTCTCTGGCATATCTAAACATTGTGACAAAAGATACAATTAAGGACATTCTGATGAACCCTGCCTTCCCCCCCCCCCCCCCCAAGAAGTAAACCTAAGAAAACAGGTCTTCTGCAGCATTCCAAGATGATTCATTAAGAATGAAAATAACTTAATTTTGAGCAATTCATTTCAGGGTTATAAGAGGATAAGAAGAACCATGCTGGATCAGACCAAGGGTCCATCTAGTCAAGTACTGTTTACAGTAGTCAACCAGCTGTCAACTAGGGACCCACAAGCAGGACACGGGTGCAACAGCACCTCCTGCCCATGTTCCCAAGCAACTGGTCCATATATACAAGGGAGTTTCCCAATAGAGCTGTTAGCAACTGACAGTGATCTAGCTGTGTAGCCTGCATTCCAGTCCAGAAACACAGAACTGCTTCTCCCTTAGAAGCAGCGGTTTGGGAGCGGCTTTCTCACCGCTGCTTCTCACACAGCTCCAGTAGCAGTGGAAACATGCTGGACATAGTCAATCAGAGGCTAGAATGGGAAAGGCAACATTAGCATTGTCATCTCAGCTCCCTTCCCACCCACCCCAATACTTTAAACATTATAGTGTAACAGGTGGGCAAGTAACTGCCCATTTCACCAGTTCTGTCTTCGATCCACTCTGGGAAGTCCAAGTCCAAGTCGTGAAGTTGATAAGAAGAAAACTAAATATTATCTTATTTCCCCCCCCCCCCCCGAACAAGCTTTTTACCTCTTAGGTTTGAAGACTACCTTCTGCCCACCTTCCAGTATGAGCAGCGCCTTGAGCTGGGTGCCCTTATAGCCGACATCTGCTTTGATTATCTTTTTTGTAGCCATGGCATGCATCACTGCCCCCAGCTCTGGTGTCTCCTCTGGATACACTTCACGTGGCACCACCCACTGGGCTGCAATCTCCCAAGGAGACTGCAGTGTGTGGTCGAGTCGCGGATCCAGTTCCACCCGCAGGCTTGCCATCATATGGTGAAAGGCGCGCTGGTCCTCACGGTTAGCTGCTGATGTGTCCAAGTTGTCTATGAGGAAAACCTTGGTGAAAATAAAGATGACAAGAAGGATTGCCAGAAGCACCACCCGTTGTTTCAACTTCATGATGACAAGCAGTCCTTCTCTCCTGACTTGCTTCTCCCAAAGGCTACAGGAAGTCTCTCACAAAGCAAAGTGAGAAGCAGTGTGGTACTTGATGGATTTCATTTATAATCTTCACTCCTACTGACCCATTGTCGCAACAGCATCTTCTGGTACCCCTGCAGGTTAACAGACAAAGTTGAGTTTCGTACCCATCAGCGTAGTCAGAGATACTTGTAGAATAGATGTTGCTGATTAGCTCTGCACCTCAGTATATTTACTATGCACCTCAGCAAAACAGACATGAGGTTTGATCCAGACTAAGTTAGTCATGCTTTAGTCTCATTCAAATCAATGGGACAAGTTAGTTATGACTAACTTAAGCCACATTGAGTTCAAGTGGACGAAAGGATGACTAACTTAGTGTAGATCTAACCCTCTAGTCCCTGATCACTAGATATTTACTATGTGATATGGAGAACTGAATGACCTTAAATTCTAGTATTATAAAATAGAAAAGTTTATCTCATTCTCCCTCAGTATTCAGAATTTTTAAAATCTTCACCTCCCCACAACCAAGGCATTTTCAACCTAAATAGCCCCTTGACTTTCATTTTCAAGATCTCCAACTTACTTAGGGAAGATGAGTGATGGAGTGTGTGTTTATATATGCAATCTAAACTAAGGCATTCTTACCCTACCTGCTGGCATAGAACCCTTAGAGCCATGCGCACAGAACACACAGCCATTAAAATAGATAAGCAAACTTTGAGGACACGAGACATCAAGACCTTTAGCTTCAAAGGCTCCTTCTCTGGATGTAAAGCTGCACAAAGAGAATTTTTAAGTTATCTAACTTGTGCCATATTGCAAGAAGGATCACACATTTTAGTTTTGGGCTACTCTAAAAACCATAACGCTTCACAGTTTTATAGTTCTCTTGTACAAGAAATTCATTAAATTGTTCTAGAGTAGACTGGAATTGAATTTGTGATAAGTTTTGAATTTTCAGGTTGAAATTTACAGATTCACATAATACTGCCTCTATTTTTCATCCAAGCTTTGAACACAAGCACTCTTCATAGGAAGTTGCAAAGGGCATCTGCTGTTTTATTTTATTGTTTAAAGTCTCCAGGAAGCCATGCAGTCACTAAGCTAGTCCATAAACTGCAAGGCTTAGGTGAGCTCTGTGACCTGATTGAGCAAACCTTCATAGATACTTTCAGTTCAGTGCTATTCCTGAGCAAAGATAGACTTCCATAGATAACTAAAGTATTCTCCTACTTCCTACAGGGACATAATTTGAACGCTGAGCCAGTCTGATGAACAAATGATTTTACATCTCTGTGCAGATGACACGCAGCTTCAAGGGTTACAAATAAGTCCCCCCAGCCTCCAAGAAGATGGAAGCACTAGTTTGTCATGTCAAAAAAGCAACATTGTGCAGGCTGTAGATCTAAGTACATGCTACACAGCTGAAAATGATACAATATCATTTTCAGACACTGCAGGTAAAAGCTATCAGTCAATTGCAAGACAGACTATGCAGGAGTACAGCAATGCTTGTTTATACCAACCAGAACAATCCAATTCCCATTAGTATTGTTTTCTATTTCAAAACTACAAACCTCTTCAAAGTAGGTTATACAAACTGTATTCACCCTTCTTTTGTCATCTCCCCACCCCAGCAGCATCCAAATTGCATTATTATTATTATTATTATTAATAATAATATTTCTATACCACCCTATAGCTGAAGTTCTCTGGGCAGTTTGCAACACTACCTTGTTATTTACTGAATTACACTTACACCCTGCTTTTTCTCTAAGGAGCTCAAAGGAGTTTCCAAGCGATCCCCAAACTTGCAGCTTACAAGGCTACACCTGCTTAGGTTGTTCTGTAATGTGTACCACATACATCACTTATGCTGCATACATAATAAATACATTTTTATATAACCAATGTTTGTGGGTGAATGGGAAACAATAGACGCACACCCCTTGTGATAACCGTGAAGCACAGGAATGGGAGCCAAGGGGTCCCTCCTTTGAAGCAGGAAAATGAAATTGCTAGACTTCTTCAAGTTGGATACCACTGGACAAATAACACATTATCCTTTGTAGAGCTCCTAAAGGCATCTTATAATGGATTTCAGCTAGCATCCTGGTGTTGTGCTATCTTTCAAGTAAAATGTCATCCCTTGAAATAAAGCCAAGCTCAGTTTTGCACATCTCATTAAAGAGATACGAACCTTGCAGTATTCTACTGCTCACCAGGATGGTAGCACAATATATGTGTGTCCCACCAAATACTACCAGCTGCAATATTGCACTGAGCCAATCTCTTCCTTCCAAATCTAATTTCCAGAGTGGTTATTGAAGGATCTAATATTGGCAATTCCTAACAGCAGATGGTTTGTGTAGATGAGATGAGATCTATATTAAAATTTAGAGGAAAAATACACATCCCTTCCATACAAACTGCACTAAGCTTGCCGTACAAAAGGGGTCGGCAGTAACTGCTCTGAAAATCACAGCAAAACAATCTGCTCTCATAATAATGCATGAATTAGAAATAATATAATTAAAGAAGGATAGGGAGAAAGACAAAGCAGGAGTGAGTGTCTGGTGAGATTGTGAAGAACAGAAGTGGAAGGTGATAGATGACACTTGTGCCTGTGCCCCACTCTTCTCAGGATGTTTATGGATTAAAAATGTGTCCATTTCATAGTTATTAATCTGTGCTTTAGAACAGCAAGAAGTAAAACATTTCTATTTTAACTACGCTTTTCCATGGCACTCAGAACTGTTGCCAAATCTTCTATTGATAACTATCAGGCTGAACTGTCAACAAAAAGTATGAAATCTCCAGCACTTCCATGCAGTGAAGATACACTGAGTAGGAACGGAAATACACTTTTCTGCCTTTCTTGAGTGCTTCTGTAGACATGAATGGTCTTCACAAAATGTGCTTTTGAATAACCTTACAGGAAAACAGTGAATGCAGGATGCCTTTGATTGTGTAAACGGAGCTAAAAGTAGAAGAGCATGTAGAGATAAAGCCGCTGCAGGGATTGACAACACAGGCACATCATCTGCACCTTCTAAGCCCCTCTATTGTGCCCACCAGACCCTTGCACCCCAGACCAGCCACTACCACTGCCTCAGTTTCTCCTTCTGGTCCATCATCACTGCTAGTTGCTACAACCTCTGGGGTTTCCATCTGCACACACACTGCCTATCACATCCTCCATGCCACGTTCGCCCCTGCTACTGCCCATCCTCCCCTGCTTTGTCTTCAGTGGCAGCTCCGGCTGCCCTTTCCAGCAAACCATTTCCTCTTGCTCATTTGAGCTTCCAGCATCCTAAGACGCATCAGTCCTGGAGCAAGCACATTGAATACTTAGGCTTTCCAGTCTTCTAACAAGTCCTCGCTAGAAGGAATATGTCTGGCAACCACATTCTCTCTGACAGCTGGAAAATCAGCAGCTCTCACTACTGTTAATTTGGTGGTGACAACAGCAATTCCTGGGGTGAGTGGTGAACTTTTAATTGCAGTGTGCTCAACTTTTACTGCAGCCAATCATCCAGTAAGTTGGGCAAACCCTTTTTTTATTGCTCCAGCGCAATTGTGGGTGAGTAAGTAGAGGGAGGATTCTGTAGCTCTCTGCCTCCCAAATGTGAGTGCTGCCCTCAAGTGTGTGTGTGTGTGTTATGAGTGATTCTGCAGTTCTCTATTGTCTGAGTAAAGTTATAATCACTGGGATTTTTGTTGCCCTCAAGCATGAGTATATATTTCTATTGGAGTTTAACATTTCTGAATAAAGTCTTCCAAACATTAACAACTGTATTTTTTCTGATCGGTGACTCTGTGAACTGCCCCATTGCCTGGCAATTTTATGGCAGGGCAAACAACACTTCTCCAGAATTGCAAATGTTACCACGAGCCCACCAGGAGTAATTAGTTCTGTCCTTTGGGTAATTTTTCATGAGTCCTTAGCAAGAGTACTTCCCAGAATCGCCACCCAACCCGCCAAATAAGATCTGTTTACAATCTTCATGTCTGTATCCTCAAACACCAGATAAAGATGACAGAGAGATTTGTCGCTCATCTATATGCACAACCTGTTTCACTGTACATTTGGTGGTGGGCAACTGGATGTGTGAAAAGTGTCCGCTGAAAACCACTGGGGCCAAAAAAATTAAGCTACAATAATTAGCATTTATGTAACTAGCTTTTGAGAATTCAAAACTAGCCTCATCTCTATCTTATGTATTAAGAGCTGCTTGAAAGACTTCACTTTCCCAAGCTTTTTAATCACAGTTGTTTTAATTTCTGTTGAATAAGTAACAGTGCCTTAGAGTGCAATCCTATGCATATTGGGATAGTCCAAAAACTCCCAGCATTCCCCAGCCAGCTGGGGAATGCTGGGAGTTGTAGGACTTATTTCTGACTCAGCATGCATAGGATTGCACCTTCAATTGCCGTTTCTAATTCATTGTTTTCCATTGTTGCAAGTTTTGTTGTAAGCTTTTGTTTTGAAATGGAGGAAAGGTATAAGCATCTTTGAAACCTCTTCTTTGGCACACTGGGGGAAATTTAAAAAGAGCCTGGAGTTTGTCCTCCCTGCTTCTTTGCTTAATTTCTAATTATTATTATATTTATTTACATCCCGCCTTTTTCCCAATCATGGGACCCAAGGCGGCTTACAAATTAAAACCCATACAGTTACAACAAATAGCGATACACAAAAATTAAAAATATAATTAAACATAGTACAGTTTTAAAATACTTAAACCATTTAAAAACATTTTAAATACACATAATTTTAAAAAATCCAAACTGTAAGCAGCACATCCACAAAGGCCTGAACTACTCCACAAAGGCCTGCTGAAACAGGGAAAGTTTTAGCCTGCTTCCGAAAGCACACCAAGGAGGGAGCCAGTCTAGCTTCCCTGGGAAGGGGGCTCCAGAGCCCGGGGGGGGGGGCCGCCACCGAGAAGGCCCTCTCAGAAGAAAACACACCAGGGCTCAGCTGCTCCTGAAAGGCCGGTAATACGTTCCGATTTAGAAACCCTGTCCAAGAGTATCCCTCAATGACGCGAATGAACTTTGAACATGCTCTGGGAAACTTGTCCTTTTTTTCTTTTCTTTTTTTAACTTCATGCATCGCAAGGGGGTTCAGCGATGGCGGCCCAGAGAACAGCGGTCTTCGCGGAGCCCCTGAGTTATCCCCCCCCCACAAAGGCGGCATGAGGGGGGAGGGGAGGAACAAGGCATTATTTATTCCCTCCCCCCCACACACACACCATCAGGGCGCTGAGGTAACGGCGCACAAGGTGGGGAGGAAACGGCGTTTGAACCATTCCTAGTCTCTCCGGGGGGGGGCACCACCCCCACGCCGTCTCCCACCCACCCCCCTTTTTGTTTTTGCCACACAGAGAGGTCTGAGGACCCCCTAGGCGGACGGGACTTCACGGCAGCGGGGGCAGCCGGAGCCCAGGACCCCCCCGCCTCCTGCTTCCCTCGGCTGCGCGCGCCACCCTCCCCCAACCGCCTTCCCCCCTCCCCCTTCCACTCACCCAGCCAACGGGCACCCACGCGCCATACCCACTCGCTGGGCCGGCCGGCCGGCGCTGCTGCCAACGCCAGCAACGACCCCTTTCGGAGCTCCCCTCGCACGCAGACAACATGGTACCGCCCGGCTCTTCGCCCATCCCGTCTACCCGCCAGCCAATGGGAGCGCCCGGAAAGACCCCGCCTCCCCCCAAACCGCGCGCTCCTTCTCGCGCTAAGCCGAGAGAGGGCTGGAGAAGCCGTGGCGTAGCCTCCCGCCTCCCCCACCACCACCACCAATGGAGGGCCGCCGCTGCCCCGTCACGCGGCTTTCGCCACCAATGCGAGAGCGCGCTCTGGAACGTCCCGCCCTTCCACGTCCCGTGCGCGCGGGGCAAAGTGGGCGGGACGTTGGCCACAGTTGTCCTTTGACTCTATCCTGCCTGCTGGGAGGGTCGTGTCCACCTGAGCCACCCAAGAGGCGCATCAAGCGCCTTGTTCTGTTCAGATATCATGCAGGGGAGGCCGGTGGCTCTGATTCCGGTGGGGCTGTGAACCCATCCTGGGGTTCAGTCAGAACTCCAAAGGAGCTACGCAAAGTGCTGGATTCTAGACCCCCAAATGGGTTCAGGACTTTGGAAAGCTCCTTTTAGAGTCCTGGGTAGTTCTGACTGAAACCCAGGATGGGTTCACAGCCTCACCGCATGCAATGGGAGCCACCAGCCTCCACTGGTATCCTTGCTAATCTTTGTATATATATATATATATATATATATATATATATATATACATTAATAACAAACAGATGTAACATCCAACACATCAAGCATCACACAATAATCAAGCACGGGATATCCTTGATGCACACGATCAGCATCGAACTAAGTTAATCAGGTGTCACAGTGGACTGATTGTAACTGTATATATTCAAAGCTAGAAGAAAATATATCAAAATGACTTTCCCCCCCCCTCCCCGAACTCTTATCCCAGTAGATCTTTCCAGCATGCTCTGTGAGTTGAAGGAGGTACAGAAATGTCCTTATTGCTATTAGCATAATTAATAAATGTCTCCCAGATTCCATAGAAATTATCAATCTAAGTCTCAGATCTATACTGCTTAACCTGTTTTGTGAGCTTTTCCATCAATGCCAGAGGACAGGAGTTTATTTCTCCGTATAGTAAGGGATGCTGGTTGTTTTTCCCCCCATGAAGATGCTATTATCATTCTGGCAGCAACACACATGAAAGTAAAGAGTTCTTTATGTGCCAGGTTATTTTTTCCTTCAAAAATAGCTAATCTTTGTTGATCGGATTTGTCTAATAATCATCCATTTTTAAAGCCATCACCCCGACTTATGGCAGTGAATCCCATACGGCTGCATTCCTAGGAAGATAGCCCCGTATTTAAAATGACCCTTTTCTCAAAAATCAATTATTACTTCTGACTAAACAGATAAGAGTTGTGCTATAAGTTAGGTATCTGTAGTGCACGACATACTTACTGTTCACCCTCTCAGGGAGGTGAAAGAGTAGTGAAAGGATGGATATGTCCACGCATTCAAGGATGTAGTGGTGATTGTAATCCACTTTATGGAACAAACATTTGAACAAATATTGAGTAATGCAACAGGCTACCCTGTAAAGGAAATAAGAGAGCAGGCTAAAAGTCTTTGTGAACCTGGCACTGGGTGGTACAGAAATGCAATAATGCATGATTGAATGAATGAATGAATGAAAAGTACACATTCCATCTACAAGGAAAAAGGTTTAACTGCATGCAAACTGACGTTGAAAAGTTTTAAAAGATGAATATGGTCAGAGACCTATAGTTCATAAATGGATTGTAGTAAAGAATTGTCATTTGCTCTTCCATTTAAGTCAACTCTATTATATACACCTTTCCCCATACAGTACACTCAGGGTGCTTACAACAGATAAATACATTAATATAGTTTTCTTCTGATTTTGAACTAAGAAGAATTAAAATTAAAAGAGTATAAATTGAGATAATGTTAATATTTTCAATTAGTGCTGTGCCCAAAATTTCTCCCATAAGAATTTTGACCATTCTCATTCAATTTGATAGAAAAGAAATTGCTTTCGAAAAGAAATTCAAAGGCGATGACATTTTGGAGAAATTCTCATGGGTTTGGTTGAGAATTCTTGTGCTTACCTTACTCATGAGATGGCTGAGGAGTGTGTGTGAGTGTCTTGTCCTTCGTTGTGCTATCATCTCTCAGACAGCCTGTAGCCTCCTTGGCTTCCTGCACTTCCCACCTGGGGAAAACATCATAAATTCATTCCTCCCATAGGGCCTTTTCAGAGCAGGAAGTGCAGGCAGCCTGGGAGACTCTAGAGCAATGATGGGATGTGTAATAGAAAGGAAAATATAGACAGCGCCCTCAGCCACCTTAGAGTGATTAGGTAAAACACCACAATCACACACATTCAAAAGAAATTATAAAATGCCATGAGAATGAGGCAGAAAAATTAAAGCCCCTTTCATGAGGGAAAGAAAACTTTCAAGAAATTCCTTTTCTTTTCTTGCCTCCTAGAAATTAAAGGACACTTTTCAGAATTTTCACCACATTTTCTTCACTGTTATTTTCTGTGGTGACTGCATTCCCTCTCTTTGATGCCTTGGAGAGATGCTAGGTAGATGTGGCATTGTAGAGGATGCAACACAACTGATGCAGTGCAAACAACCCTTGCCAATGGTGATGCCTCCCATTGAGCAATTGTTGGAGAATTTCTCCTCCCCCTAGAGACATTTGGTGAACTTGTCCGCCCAATTTCTCTACCCACAAATAGGCTGGAGAATTTTGAGAGACCACTTGTGCACAGCTCTATTTTCAATACAATACCACTTAAAACATAACTGGGAACTGGGTACAAAATAGATTTTAAAAATTAGAACCCGACTCCTATCTATTGGGAAGCAAATGAAGATTACACCAGATGTGTTGTAGGGAAGAATGGTAGTACAGTCTTATAGGGCAAACTTGCCCAATATTCCCAGTGCTCTTAATAAGGGGTCCCCAAGTGATCCTAGAATATTTCTGTGGTTGGGAGATCTGAATAGATTTTCCTCAGTTAAATTTAAAATTAAAACAGAGGAACAGAGAGAATAATTCCTCAAAGTCACACCTTGTGTAACCACTCTCAGATCAGCCACCTTTGAGAAAAATTAGGTGGGTGACTGCACAAGGGCCTTTTCCACAGTGGCCCCACACCTCTGAAATAAATCGCCATCAGGAGCTCGCCAACCCCTATCATTACAGGCTTTTAGGAAGGCCCTGGAGGCTTGTTTACTCTGCCCTGCCCCTAATTATGTTTTTGCCAGACTGTTCTGGAATGTAGCTACAATTGTACTGTAGGCTTTTAGTACTGTTTAGGACAGTTTTTTTAAAAAATAGATAATGAATTTTATGGTTGTAAATCACCCTGGGAGGGCTCAGCCTGAAAGGCAGCCTAGAAATATATATATTTTAAATAAATAAATCTTATATTTTCCACCCAAAAAAAATGGTGGGGGAGAGCCATTAGATGCTACTCTATCATGTGTGTCACACACTGGCCTATGCCATCAGCCAGTGAAGCAAAAGTTGATGGAGCAATTGCAGCAAGACCACCAGCAAGAGATGATCTGCCTGGCTTAGCTCTTCTTTTATTTTTTAAAATTGATGTGAGCTGCTTTGGTGGGCAATATTTGTCTGAAACGCATGATAAAAAATAAAGAAAAAGTAACTATCACAAGACTATTACAAACTGCAGATTTGGGGACTCTAACAGCATACCCTGTTTTTTCTCCCCACCTTCGATTAACATCCCCTTTGAAGAATTCTGGAGAATTCAAAAGCTTGTTCATGACTTTTTGACATTTTGATTGTTTCTAAGAAATCCTATTATGGGTTTGGATTCTATCCCTGGAGCTTTGTTGTACTTCTTCTAGCAGAGAGTAATTAACTCCATACAAGCTCAGAACACCATTCTTCAATATTAGACACTCCAGGGTTACGACCTGGAACTGAAACTAGTCTCCAAGTTAGATCCCTGGTAGACTTTAGAACAAATTAAGTTCTCAGGATCAGGCCCATTCTCCCTAGTGTGGGGGACTGGGTTTAGGGGACTGTATTGGTCAAGAAGAAGAAGACCAGCCAAGACAGGAAGCGAGGGAGGAGATTGTCCAAGACTCTTCAGAAGCCGAGGATGAATCTTCCCAGGAGCTTATCTGACAGGAAGCCAAAGGCTCAGAGACCATTCTCCCCTTACCCCTGGGAACTCAGTCTCTGTCGGAGGGGGAGGGGGAGGGGACATCGGAGTTGACAGATCCCATAGTCTGCTGCAGGGTCAAGCGGGTGGGGTTGAGAGGAGGTGGGAGGTGGTCCCTTAGGTAGGCACTTGCCAGAGGTTTCAGTTCAACGACCCTCCATGAAGTAAAAAGCCTGTTGGTACTGCAGGGAAATTGTCAATTTTAATTGATAGGCAACTATCTTGCTTTGTTAGGCTAATTAAGCTTAGAGGATAGCTCCTAGCATTTACACTCCCTTCAGGTGTGAAGAGGTGTCTATTTATTGAATAAAGCTTTGTGGATTGCACAGAGGACCTCTTTATGGTCTCACATCTCAGCAGGAGAGCTTGGAATCACAACAGCCAGCCAGACATGTAACTTGGATGACAGCCCCTGTAGTTACAGACCTCCCTTTACCAAACTCACCAGAATCCAATATATAGTAAGACCGATGTGTTTGGGCTGGCTTTGGGAGATCAGGATTAAACTGGCAGAGAGCAAAGGCTGTGTTTCACACTTTTACCCTTAGGGGGGAAAAAAGAAAACTAAGGGAGGACATGGTAGAACTTTATAAAATCGTGTATGGTATCAAGAACAATTGCTCACACGAACAGAGAGAGAAGAAAGTAAATCCTTACCAGCTGTGATTGCTCCTCAATCCTCCTCCTCCTCCTCCTTGCTACCACTTGTTTGCTTGGCATGCACAGCCAGTGAGCAAGTAAGCAGGGTCAATGGCATCCACTGCTCTTCCCCCTCCTCATCTCCACCATTGTCTGGGCCAGACCAAGAGGCAGGTGAACAAGCAGATTGCAATGGTGACGAGGAGGAGGAACTCCTGAAGTCTCTTTTCAGTGGGCCGTGCTGTGGTTTGGGCCCTCAGCAGGTGCCCAACTAGGTCTACCCTTGATGCTGGCCCTGCTGCACTGCATGGAGGCTTCGACTCATGTGTGCAAGCAAACATGAGTAAAAGCCCCCTTATGTCCTCCCCCCGTCAACACAGGGAGGGCGGAGTAGGCAGCAGGTAAGCAGGGGGAGTGGGGGGAGGGAGAGAGCAGGAGGGAGTGCTGTGGACGGACCTGGATCGGATCTGAGTCGGATTAGATCGGGCCCGATCCGGATCTGACAGATCGGGGGTCGGATCGGGGGGTCCGTTCACAGCCCTACTTTCCAGAGGCCTCTGCTTTGGCATTATAAGAAATGGGATGCTGAACTAGATGAACTATTGGTCTGGTCCATTGATTGTTATATGCTCCCCTTATTACATAACATTTATCCATATTTTGGTGTAGAAGCAAACCGCTGAAGTGATTAAAAGGAAGACCAATAGAGACCCATCAGATCACTCAAGGGAAAGAGAACCATTTGCCTGTATCTGAAGGTGGTAGTACAAAGGGCCCTGATGCCAACATGTCTTCAAATGTAGAGCTCTCCATATTTATTCCGTTTGTGGCCCACCTTTTCACCAAGAAAATGGCGCTCATGGTGGCTATTTAAAGCGCCAAGATGATTAGGCTGCTAAATCCTCTTATCTTTTCCACCTCTTCAGAGCCTCTCTGACGCTTTTCACCCAGCCAGGCTCTATTTCCGCTTTGGAGCCCACCTTGGGCGGCGGAGGAAAATGTTGCTGGCAGGACAGACTGGGAGTAAGTACAACAGATGGGGGAGGGGGAGAGTTCAGTGTATGCACACCTGCATCCCCTTTTGATGGTTTAAATTACATCCCCTTTTCCTTGCTTTATATGTTGCTATTAAAATGTATATTCCCAGTGTCAGAGACCTATAAAACAGCACTAGGCCAATTCATTGCCAAATTTGTCACAGAAATATAAGTACAATTATACCAAGAACTATACAATTATTTTGGAATTTTGACGGATTGTGTACATATGCAAACCAAATGGCACAGTGGTACTTGTGAGTATTATAAACTTGGCAACTAATTGGCTCAATGCTATTTTGTCAGTCTCTTATACCAGAAGTGTTTATATTGATGCTGTTATTGGGGACCTTGTCCGTTTCGTTTTGTGATTAAAATGTATGCATTGCTTCTCTTTGCAAAAGGCAATCTTAAAGCCAGTTCACACACAAATACAGACATCCATAATAATTATAAGAGAAATCCTCCCAAATCAATAGACACCATCATCAGCACAATAATACAAATAAATATAAAAGCAATGCAATGTGTAAACCTTAATACACACCCACCATCCTGAGCTCTGGAAGGGGGCACACAGAAGAGAGTCTCTGAAACGGACCTCTGGGACTGGGTAGGTTTATCTTATTTATTTGTTACATGTTTAGACTGCCCAATAGCTGAGGCTTTCCGGACAATTCCTACAGGGAGAGGCAATCCTTGTGGTCTTGAGCCATGTAGGGCTTAATGGATCGAAACCAGCACTTTGAATTTGGCCAGGCAACAAATTGGCAACACATGATTGGGGCACACAACTGCATTTGATGTGATGGTTGTTCAAGCGTCACACATAGTTTGGTGCTCAGAATGAGCTATGGAGATCCATAATAAAGGGAAAGGGATCTGAGCATTGCAGAGGGCTCTTATTTCTTGGGCCATGCGGGGAGGGAAAAGCACATGTTCTAAAATTGGGTTGTTTGAGGGAGGGGTAGGATCAAGGGCTATGCTGTATGGGAAGCCCCTGTGAGTTCCTAGGGTCCCAGGGACTTATCCCTATTGTATCATTTATGGAGGCTGCACTACTTGGAACAGCCTCTAGAGGGCCACACTTTCTATTATTATTAAGCGCTTTCTACTAAATGTTGGAAATGTGTTACAAATCTGATCTTTCCTGTTAGTGAGTTGTACTTTTTCAACTTCATTTTCAGAATGTTTTCATTTTTATCCAATGCCAACACAGAAGTAAACAAAAGTTTTCCATTTCTTTTTGTAGGTCAAGCCCATGCCAGGAACTGAGATCAGAACACTGGGTGTTAGGGAGTGGTATCAGAGAGTGAGCCAACACCAACTGCTATTGCTCCCCATCCTCTTCCTCACCATGGCTGCCACTTGCTTGCTTGCCACAGTGATACATTCGCCTTGAATTACAGCCTTGAAGAAGTCTCACTCTGTTTCCAAGGCAACTTGTCAGTCTCTATTATTTTTGAAATATTCTGCTTATTTCCTCCAAAAAATGTGTTGGCTACAACCCTATTCAGCAACAGGGTCCTCCCCCCGTCAACACAGGGAGGTCAGGGATGTGAATACTGGGGGCAGGGCTTGTGGCTTGCTCACATCCCTTTCTTTTAGCTCCTATGTCAGCTGGCTGATTGCCTCCCTAGGGCTCTTATATGGGGCCCTTTTCTCACCATTTGGTGACATTGTAGCCTGTGTAATTAAATTTACAGGTAACTGATTGCTTGCCTCAACCTTTGGGGTGAGGCAGGCTCCAGGCCTAAACAGATAAAGTTCTGCCTGCTCACCCAAACAAGAGTTGAACAGGATTGACTGGTGGAAGCAGGGAAAAACGTGTCGACCTCACAGGTGAAGATGAGAGACAATTTTGAATAGAATGAAAACACAAATGTACCCTGCCATTCATAATGTGGAGTCATCGAGGCTGGAGAATGGCAATGCATTTTTCCCCAGCAGCTGGAGGTGGTGTGATAAGAGCTATAATTCATTGCCATATGTATTGTGTCCCACTATTATCTCTGGTCAAGCAGGTTTTCACAGTGTTTCAAAACCAAATACCGTAGCAGGGCGCAATGAATGAGTTTATACACCACCAGGGGCAACGAAGACTCTGTCATACCATATCAGCTTAAACTGTAAAAAAGAAGGAGGGGGGGGGGAAACACACCTGTTTGTCTTCACTTTGAGAGAGGTGCGCTTCCAGAACACTAGCTCTGCATTATTAAGTTCTTGCAGTAATATCAGTTTCTCTCAGCAGGCGGCTCTATAGGAACACTCTTGGCTTCCTCCTGCTTTCATTCCAGGCTAAACAGAGAACTATTCCGATATGTGTGTTTGCTTGGAGCTCCTTCCCTCCTTTTACTCAGAAAAAAATCCTACTGTGTTCAATGGGTCATACTGTACAGAACTGCAGCCTCAGTCTTATGCTTAACGTGGGGAATGTTTTTGGGTGTTGTTGTTTTTTAAATCCTGCAAAATTGACATTAATCCGTCTCTAAATGAGCACTGAAAATGTTCAGGCTATGCCGCTGATTACATCAAAGTCTATACATGTGGCAACTGTGATGGTATATATTTGATTGCTTAAGCTAAGTGTCATAAAAATATACAGTAAATATGAGTAGAAAATTCCAAAGACAATATAGAATTCAATACTATTCCGCTTACATATAGTTAAATCAGTACTACCACATAGTTTGGGATCGGTTTGAATGTCCTGTCAGGACTCCCTTACAGCTCATCACCACTGATTGCAAAGAGATGCAGAGCATTTCTACATTACGGGAAATCACGTTTTTTATTCGGGACTTTTGTGCTTCCTGATTCTTTGGTGTTATTGTTATGGGTTGCATTACACTGGAGGAAAGAAGCAACCATGTGCTTTGAATTGAATACTTTCCTTCCCATCAGTTCCAATGAGACAACACCACCTAGTGGCGGAGGATCCTGCTGTTTCCCGCCTATTTCCTATTTAAAAGTGGTTCTTTTCCAGAGGATACCACAAGAGATGTCCTGGTTGTTGACGATGTCATGTAATCAATCCCGAAACTTCCATGAGTGGCCAATTATAAGCGTGCAATAAATTGCTCATTTAGAGCCCTCAGGATTCTTTCTGCAGGACATGAGCAGAATAGCACCCTCTCTGCTAATGTTCCCCAGCAACTGGTAATCAGAGAAATGCTGCTACTGACACTGAAGGTAATATATATCACAAATATATATGTCATTGATAGTTTTATCCTCCATGAATTTGTCCAATCCCCTTTTAAAGCCATCCAAAGTGGTGGCCATCACTACATCTTGTGGTAGCGAATTCCATAGTTTAACTATGAATGGTGTGAAGAAGTACTTCCTTGTATCAGTCCTGAATCTCCCACCAATCAGCTTCATGGGATGCCCCCAGGTTCTAGTATAATAGTATATGGATCATTTTATATAACTCGTGTATTCACACACACACCTCTCTCACACACACACCGTTCCTTGTCTTCCCCCGCCACCCCCCAAGCATAAAATATTATACCCTTTCCTCATAGGGGTGTTGCTCCAGACCCTTGATAATTTTGGCTGTCTTTTTCTGCATCTTTTCCAGCTCTACAATACTTTTTTAATGGAGGATGGTCCCAGCCTTCATTTGACCAAACCTCCGATGTGGAATTGAAAACAATCAACATCTTAGTGAAATGGATCCCTGATGTGTATTTGTTTCATTAAGCTAAACATGGGGAAATCTTTTATTTTGCATCACAACTGGTTCTACGCACACCTAAATCAGGATGTACATTGCTACAGAAAAGCAGCTATGAGGCAATAGACTAAACATAACTTGTGCCAAATTATAATTTTACATCCTTTCCTATGTGGCTATAGCATAATAAAAAGCAAACAAACATTCAGACTACACATGGTTGAACAAGGAAATATGTTTGTTACCAAATTAAAAATATGGAGAAAGGCCAAGTTACTCATGCCTTGGAAACATCCAGATTAAATTAGTGTAACATGTTCTATGGGAGCTTGCCCTGAGAAACAATTCAGGAGCTTTCTTTGGTCTATAATGCAACTGCCCACTTGTTAATAGAGTTTAATCACTGGGAGAATAACAAACCAATTTTGAAGGAGCTCCCACAGTTGTCTCTTAGGGTCAAACTAGATGTGATGTTAAATGCACCTTCTTTTAAAAATGAAAATCACATCTGTTGAGTGGGAATAGTTAGCAGGATCATGGGAGTTGTGGAGGGAAAGTTTAACACTTTCTGCAGTTTATATTCCCGCAATCTACATGGAAATGACATTTCTTTTACAATTGTTTGATCTCCTCTTTGTAAGCACATAAAAGGAATTTATGCTGTGAGCACCATTGTTTTCCTCCCATCCCCCTTGCCATGGGGGTGCATCAATATTAGGTTTACAATAGGGTGACCAGATAAAATCCAGGTCAGGGCTCATGTAACTTTAACAGTTGTAGAGAAAAGGGAATTTCAGCCAGTGTCATTTGTATGCAATTAGTTCCTGGTGAAATTCCCTCTTCATCACAACAGCTAAAGTTGCAGGCACGATACTAGAGTGACCATATACAAAAGAAGGCAAGGCCCCTGCAACTTTAACAGTTGTGATGAAGAGGGAATATCACCAGGAACTAACTGCATACAAATGACACTGGCTGAAATTCCCTTTTCTCTACAACTGTTAAAGTTACATGAGCCCTGACCTGGATTTTATCTGGTCAGCCTAGACAAACAAACAAACATTGAAGATGTTTTACTTTCAACCTGCATTGTGTGAATGGCTGTCTTAATTTTTTTTAGTACTATTCACTTCAGAGGTGTTTGTGGAGATACTCTGAGGATGGCACTTTTATATTTGTATTACCATAGTGTTATGATTTATTTATTGTTCATTCCAGGGCTGGATTAAGGCCAACTGGTGCCCTAAGCCCAGCCCAGTAATGGTGCCCCCCCCTTGGCCCTTCCATTGCTTAGCCGGCAAGACATTAAGACTCAATAAGCGTTGAAGGTGAAATCTGACATTAAAAAAACAGTTTCCTTCAAGGCCATCATCCCCCATGCCAGAACACACAACTATATTAAATATAAACTGTTTTTTTTTTATCATATTTACATATTCCTGAAAATTAGATGGCTGCTGCTATGGTACCGGTACTCTGTGGTGCCTCCTTCCCTTCCCTTGGTGGCCAAAGCACGGGCTTCTATTGCTCAGTGGTTCATCCAGGGCTGGTTTGTTCATCATTTTGTGAGGGCTTTGAGTCCTGAAGGGCAGTTAAAATATCTATATCTGTATATCTATAATTACCTCAGTAGGCCCAGGTCACAGTCCAAAGCAGGGGTGGGCAGAAGGCAGAGCTCCAGATGTTTAGGACTTCAACTGCCATAAGCCCCTGCCAACATGGCCAGTGGTCAGGAATGATGACGGCTGAAGTGCAAAGCATCTGGACATCTACTTCCTGCCCACCCCTGGTCTAAAGGGACTATCTTGTTTTACTGTTCACAGGTAAGCTGTTCTAGGAACCTTTTTGGCTGAGGAAAAGGACAAAAATACTTTATCTAAAACACAATAACAGCACATGTAGGGTAACCCTATGGAAAGGAGGACTGGGCTCCCGTATCTTTAATAGTTGCGTAGAAAAGGGAATTTCGGCAGGTGTCATTTGTATGCACGCAGCACTTGGTGAAATTCCCACTTCATCACAACAGTTAAAGCTGTGGGAGCCCTGCCCTCTTTTGTATCTGGTCAGTCTGAAGGGGGCTCCTGCAGCTCTAACTGTTGTGATGAAGTGGGAATTTCACCAGGTGCTGCATGCATACAAATGACACCTGCTGAAATTCCCTTTTCTATGCAACTGTTGAAGATACAGGAGCCCTGCCCTCTTTTTCATATGGTCATCCTAATGTACATGCCATATTCTGTCAGAACTGGTTCTTGTGCAGCTGAAGGTAAGGCAAAGTGCAGGTAAAGCAAGACTGAGATGAAGGGAGCTTATAGCCAACAAGGCTCTCACTCGGAAGTTTCCATGGCTGGTCTCCATACTGCTCCCTCCTTTGGCTAGAGCTCAAAACCTGCTCAAGCCCCCAAGTCCTGTCAAGTACCGACAACATACTCATTAATTTCAGTAAAGTGTAACACATGGTTTTCATCCCAACTGGTTGTGATAAGAACTATAAATTTAAGAACTCATGCCTGAGCTTGCATTTTCCCTCCTTCCTCCACATCTCATTTTCTTTGAGTGCTGTATCTTTTAGGCTGTAAGCCTGAAGGTAGGGATGGTATTATTACTAATATCTGTAAGGCATTCTGGGAGTCTTTTGAGCTAAAGAGCAGGACAAAATGCTTTAAATGAATAGAAAATAAAGTTGCTTGGCGCTTCTCTACATTAAAAAACAACAACAACAACAACCCACTGCTTTCTGCTTTCATTCTGGGATTGCAATTGGCCAATTACACTAGCAGCCACATGGTTTGAATGGAATACTTCCTATCTCTGCTTTAAGGTTGAACTTCCATTCAAATCAATAAAACTGCAATAAAAATAGCACAATGCCTCCAAAACACGGGACCGATTTGGCGGATTTCTTTGTTAAAGCTGATTCTCTCTGTGTTTTCTGATAATGGGATAAGTGGGGAGGGGGAGCGCAGGAGACGTCCTGCCTGATCTGATGACGATGTCATGAAACCGACTCTCAAACTTCCATGCATGGCCAGTCACGAGTGTGCTATAAATTGCTTATTTACAGAAGTCCTTGTTCTCCTAGTGGTGGTGCCTGCAAGGGGCAAGGATTATTTATATTATAGCTTATAGGGTACTGTCAGATGTGGGGGGGGGGGCTCCTCATGCTACCAGGTAGAAGTCATTGTGGAGTAATTCCATTTCCCCACTCCTTACTAGATTTTCTGCAGTAAGAGAAAAGGTCGAAGAAGTGATGAAACAACATGGGAAGATTATGAGTGGAAGATGGTGACATCTGGAACCTCTGTAAAACTCCATGAATGAGGCAGGGTGATGGCATAATAAAAGCTTCAGTTGGAATCCCCCCCCAGTCTGTAAAGGACAAGGGACATCATAAATTGTTAGGCAACTTCAGTTCGTAGTTTCTGTAGTTTTCAAATCTTCAAGGGACTTCAGTACATCAGTAAATGTAAGCTAAAAGCAAAATGGACATTTGTCTCACTATGGGAGTATTTTCCAGCCATTACCATAGCGGATTTGGCAAAGATCATGCAATTTTACCTTATCCCTCTGCACCTAGCTGCATGGCTCTACAACAGGAAAAATGTCATCATACTATCCACAAAATAGCCCACAAACCACTATATTCCTTCCCAACTTGGGCTGCCTCTTCATGGTGCCTCTTCTGGCACGCCGCAGCGGCGGCAGTCGGCACGCCGCGCATTGACGCACCTGCCGCCAGTCTTCATGGCAGGAGCGCCATGGCAGCTTTTTCTGTTGCCGCCACGCCTGTGCCTGCCCAGCATCAGCTGAAGGGGCGGCTGGGAGCATTGGCTCCCCTACTCTCTGGTAAGGTTCTTTTTGTTATTGTTTTTTTAAAAAATGGGGGAAGGACTGCGGAGGTTGTGCAGTGAGCTTATGGCACGCTGCTCCACCCCCTTCTCTGGCCAGCCCACGCCGATCTAAACAAAGTTGGTGTAAATAGCCGACTTCTTTAAACCGGAACAAAGGACTTTGCCCCAGATGGCTTAACAATGGCGGCAGCATCATGTAACACAACTGCCGCCAGTGTGAAGCCATATCGACGGAAAGAGTCCATCTAGAGGTACCCTTGATTTGGACTCCCACTGGCCCTGAGCCATCCGAAATCCCAACTGATCATTCAGGTTGGAGAAGGACCAACTGATCAGAGTACAGGCCGGTCAACATTTCTTTGGAATGAGAGAGGGGGGGGGGAGTTTTGTTTTCCTTGTTAGGAGGTGGGAAGGAAACCACAGAAACCCCTTCAAGGTCTAAGCAATTACATACAGGAACATTGGTGATAGTTTTCATGAAAGCCAGATGTGTGTTAGGTTTAGGTTGATTTCCCATGGATGGAACAACAACCAGTTCTGGGATCTGTCAGTACCCCAAGCTGAGCTTGGCCAATTTGGTTTTTTAAAAAGAAACAAGGGGGGGGGGGAGAGAGAGAGAGAGAGAGACTCATTAAAAACACATTAGAAGTTATGTCCAAAACCTAAATCAGGGAAAACACAACTCCAGCTGGCAAGTTTAGCGGGAGCAAAAATGAAATGAAAGTTCATGTTATAAACATATTTTACACATGCCGTTTTCCCCAACCCCCTCCAGCTGATGTCCACCACCACTGCCACCCCCCGTCCTGAGATGAATCCATTCTCTCGTCACTTTTACCCACTTTCTCAACAACAAAACAGGAATGAAAGAGCATTAAGACCGGCCAGTCTAGAGTTTAAAAAAGAATCATGGGAACAAGATCAACATTTGATACCTTTCCCCTGCAATGAATCAAGTTCCTAGAATTATCCAGTCCAATGTGTAGACTATGCTTCTAATAATTGTGAGCATTTGCTAACACTTTCTAAAAGCTGAAACTTTGCAAATCAGTTGTCCTGGAAGGGGCAATGGGGGTTGCATTCAGTCCCTCCTGCCCCCATTTCTCCATCAAACAACTGATAGGTGACCTCGCTCCGTAGTTGATCCAGAGGGCATTCTGAGGTAGATGGTGAGCGGTGATTGGACACCAGAAGCCAGGAAGAGGGCAGGGGGCAGGCTCCAGTACCCGGATGACCGCCAGAAAACTCTGTGCTTCCTCCTGGTGTGGGGATGTCCTGCCTCCACCCCGCAGCAGCGATACCATGAGGTTTCTGGGGGGGGGAAGGAGCAGTGAAGCAGCGACTTGAAGACAGGCCCCAGGTCACTGCAAGGGTAAATCAAAATGCAGACTTAAAAATTAAATTTAAAAATGCTACGTATGTGATAAATTGCGACATCAATATTATTGAATATATTTAGAATAAAAACCACATACATATCCACATATCATTGATATTTTATTTTTTTTACCCGCAGTGAATCATTAAAAACCGAACGCCTGCCAAAAATAAGAGAATGAAATTGAAACTGCCATCGCAAACAGTATTGTTTCCAGGTGCAGCGCTTAACTTTTCCCACCACAGGAACGAACGTGCAAAAACAAAGCCAGCTTTTTAGATACAATGTGTCTCCTGCTCAGATGCCATGGAAAGTTTACGGGCACCCCAAATAATCAAATGTTATTTAAAAACAACAACAACTAGCATAGTAGACTTTGGGATCCGATGGAATTGTTGATGTGAAAGGGTACAAAGAAGAGAGGAAACAACATTATCACAAATAGCAGCAGACTGGCATCCAATATAGCTAAGGAGACATTCAAACATAATTACAGGGGCAAAATAATAAACAAGTAAATAAATAAATAAATAAATCAGATGTGCATTCAAATATGCATTTGATATAGGGTATCAACATGCCAATGCTTTGAAAGGAATGCACATTATGGCATAATAATAATAATAATAATAATAATAATAATATATTTATTTATTTATTACCCGCCTCTCCCTCCGGATCGAGGCGGGGAACAACATCAAAAACAAAATACACAAAACTGATGAAAAGCACATAAAACCAATACATCATTCAAATACCAATAGAACACCAATAAAATACTTAAAATTCATCTGGGTAGGCCTGCCGGAAGAGATCAGTCTTTATAGATCTTTTAAATTCCTGAAGACTGGTGAGTTGGTGGATCTCTCCCAGCAGGTCATTCCACGATCTGGGAGCAGCAGAAGAAAAGGTCCCCTGGGTAACGGTTGTCAACCTAGTTTTTGTTGACTGTAGTAAATTCTCCCCAGAGGACCTGAGCATGCGGGGCGGATTGCATGGGAGAAGGCGATCCCGCAGGTAACCTGGACCCAAACCATGTAGGGTTTTAAAGGGCATGCATGGGCAAGGGAGAGAAATTTGTTGGGTTGCACGTTAATATGAACTTATGTAATCCAAACCTCTCGAAGTAAGAGATACAAACTGGAACTCAATTATCCTTTAGATTTTGAATTTTCCCAAATTTTGCTGTGCAGGTCGCTAATAAAAGAACGCCTACATTAGGAGAATATGTACAGAAAGACATGCGTACATTAGAGAAAGTAGCCTACAGGAAGGCATATATTAAAGAAAATTGCTTGCAAGAAATGCCTATATTAGGGGGAAATTGCATTCAGCAGGTATACAAATTTTATGCAGATTTTTTTTTAAAAAAATCGCTAACTGATGTGGAAATGGGAAAAAATGCAAAAATATAAAAGCAAAACAGATGTATTTGTTCAACCCTAGAAATATATTCAAACGTGCATCTCTGTACACACTTTTATGCAACTAAAGCTGTACCGCTGTGCATGTGTGTGAGATCTACATGTGCATGCAACTAAATGGAGTACGTGAGTAAAATGAATTTATTTATTTTTTATTATTATTGCATTTATATCCCACCTCTTTTCTTTCAAGGAACCCAAGGTGATGTACAATAATCCTCCTCCTCTCCGTTTTATCCTCACAACAACAACCCTGTGAGGTAGGTTGGGCTGAGAGTCTGTGACTGGCTCAAAATCACCCAGCGGGTTTCCATGGCTGAGAGGGGATTAGAACCCGGATCTCCCGACTCCCAGTCCAACACTGTAACCGCTACACCACACTAGTTGTACGTGAGAGAATGAAAGGAAATGGACACCGGACATGTCACATAAACCAAAAAGAATGCATATGAGAATCTCCTTATGCCTCACTTGTAAATTGTAATCATCCCAAACACAACCTAAGGAATAATACAGGTGGAAACGGTCCGCTACCATTCCCCCTCAACCCGCCAGGTGTCACCATTCTGTCAGGCTTATCCGTATGCGAAGAGGGGATTTGGATGTCAAGGCATTTTCAATTGGAGCTTTTTCACAGAATTGTCCCTGGAAAAGGTACAAAGATAACCCCCAAAACACTGGCATGGGCTGGTAGTCATATCTCAAAACTTGCTCCCCCTTGCTGGAGATATTTGTATGTTTTAGATGAGAGAGAGAGAGAGAGAGAAAACATACAAATAACTCCAGCAAGGGGGAGCAGCCCATGCCAGTGTTTTGGGGGAGTGGTAATATAGCATTAAGATATATTGGTTGGCTTGCTTCCCTGCTCTGTGTGTGTGTGTGTGTGTGTGTGTGTGTGTGTGTGTGTGTTTACCCAGAATAACATATTAGGAATGTGAGGGCAACAGAAATGTCTACATACTATATGGATACTGGAGATCATAGAAGAAGCTGCTGGTGGGGGTGCCTGGGGGTAGCCATGCAGAGTGCAAAAAACCCATACCTCTTTGAGCAATTGTTGCTTTTAAACAAACACTGCCTAGACCTTGTTACAGTAACAGGCCATAGAGGCTGGTAGCTCCAATGTCAGCGGAGCTGTGAATCTGCTCTGAGTTTCAGTCAGAACTCTAAGGGAACTATCCGCAGTGCTGAACCCACCCACCCCAAAACAGGTCTAGCACCTTGGATAGCTCCTTTAGAGTTTTGACCAGTTCTGCCTGAAAGCCAGAGTGGATTTACAGCTTCCACTGGTATTAGGAGGAATAGAAACAAGTGTTCAATGCCAAAGTTCCCAGAATGCCAAATTCTACAGGAGATATCAGAGGAGCAATAATAATAATAATAATAATAATAATAATAATAATAATAGAATGATCTCAAAATATGTCTGGAAGCTTCTTGATGCTCAAGATCAGAATGAGATGTCCGCATTTTAACAATACCAGGGAGATGTCTATATGTCACATAGGCATGTTGAGCTTCTTTGCCCTATCATAACCACCAACTCTGCAATGGACTTTAAAAACGGCTTGTTCTAATATGCTTGTGCCCTGACCTGGAAGGCATAGACAGATGGTGACATTGTAAAAGGGCTAATCGATTAGCAGATCTCGGTCCAGGAGATGCATTGGCCAATCTAAATTTGATCTGATCAGGGGTTTCTGTTTTGTTCTGAATTTCCAGAGGGCTCTGGCTTGGCCTACTCTCCCAAACAGCCAGGGGAAAAAAACCCTTAGCTGCCTTTGCTTTTGTTCTTTATTAACGCAATGCTATCGCATCGGTTTCCATCTTTTGCCAGAACTGCAGCCTATAGAAAATGTTTCTCCTTAGGGGAAAATGACAGAAAACTCATCTTTGCCCAGGGAACGTTTGTACTCCCTCAAGAGCCACAAAGGGAAACCAGTTTAGAGTACTGGGTTATCTGATCAATGTTCCTCCCCATTGCATAGTGGGACCCTCTCACAACCAAGGGCCAAATCAGCTTTTCACTCCATCAGCAATCCGGATCAACGCCCTGATGGGATAATGGGGGTGGGGGTTGATCTTTTGGCCTCACTGTTACAGAGCACCTTCCATTTTTGTTGCTCTGAGGGCAATAACCTGCGGCATTATGGGGAGGCTCCATCCCAGCCCGGAAGGCACAGGACATCTACCTCCAAGCCAGTGCCCATGAGATGCTTTGGACCACAGTTCCCATCAGCCCCAGCCAGCATGGCAAATGGTCAGAGAGGATGGGACCGTGTTTTGCCAATTATTTTGTGAATAGGCAATGGTTCTGTTTGGATTTTCAGAGGCAATAAACACACCAATGGGTGAAGAAAAGAAGTCTTTTTAGCTAAAATAGGTTAATAAAGCAAGGAATTACAAGACAAGATGAATGAGCTGACGCCTATCCAACTGATAGGAGTCCCTTCCAGCGGCGAGTATGAATCAGCCTGGCTCATGCACAAACTTCCATGATCAGTCTGCGTCATGACTATGAATATCCAAAAATAGCCACTGCCTATTGACAAAACAAACAGCAAAACAGAGCTGTAGTCAAAAACATCTGGAAAGCACAGGCTTGGGGAAGGCTGGTATATGAGAACTCGGGTTATGCGAGGGTTAACAACCCACAAACACCCCCCCCCCCATCACCTCCCCAAATGCCAAACCCATCCCTTAGCTTTGGAGCAACCTGGTGCTGTTTTCCTTCCAAAACCACTTCACTTTTACTCTCCCCCCTCAAAAACTCCCCCACAACTCCCCAAAATCTGTTTCTTCCTCATTCAAATCATCCTAGGATCAAAATCACCACCATGAAATCTTTTTCTGCCTTCTCTCCCCCCACCTCACCTTTCCCATAATTATCCATACATGCACTTTCCTAGGAAGACACACATGCTCCCAACTCAATGGTATTTTGCCCTGATATTTGCTTCCCCCGTTAAGGGTTAAGTTCCATTTAAACGTTAGATGCTGTTTCATGCTCAGTGCTTGAATTAGCACTGTGTTAAAATTCATTCCACTTTAAAGTGCCACACCTCGAACTCCTTACTTTCTCTCTCTCTCTCTCTCTCTCTCTCTCTCTCACACACACACACACACACACACACACACACATGCGGCTGTATCGGGCTGTACCACTGATTTTTTAAAATACTTCTTATCTTATAACCTTCTCAGTAGCCCCAGTTACACAGAGACACTTTCCAAAAAGGATTCTGTTTAAAATCGGACTTTCATGAAATCGGATTTGCTCCTCCTATGGCATACACAGCCAATTAAAACATGGTACCCATACAAAGAAGAAAAAGAAAAGGAAAAAAGAGCTGCTTTTGTGTAGTCGGGTGTCAAATGTACATCCGCGGGCTCCTTGATCATGCAAGTGTGGGAGGGGTCTCAATCTCTTCGTTTGACCTTGGAGAAACAGAACCTCGATGGTGTCACTCTCAAAAATGGTGTGTTTGAGCACTGCATGTGAAAAACAAAATGGCCGCCATCACAAACACTTTCCCCCATTTATCTAAGTAAATGTCCGTGTGTGTTTTGTTTGTTTTTTAATTATACAATATATGTTTCTCCTTCAATTCTACACAAAACAGGTCATTACATATTTTTAGGACCTAACATTGTTTTCAAGAAGTTTACTTTTAAGGTTTCCGTATGATATTTCCTGAACATTTCTTCTGAAAAGATTAGTGGTTGAAATTACCCCATAACTTGCTTTATTTTTGCTACAGAATTTACAATTATATTTTGTTTAACAAAATGTCTAAACCAATAACCCAATGAATGTCTTAATTTTCTCTATTGTTTCACAGTGACACATGAATAGACTCAAAATGGAGTCTATACCAAATGAACTTGACAGCTTCTTTAAGTGGTGCATCTGGGGGAAAAGAGACATTTCATGAGAGAAGAAGGAAAACCATGAAGAAATGGAAAGGCGAGCTTGTCACATGTCACGAATTCTGATGTCAAATTGTCTGTCTCGTAGGCAAGTGGAAACCAAGCAGTCTACTCAATTTCATCATAAGAGAGACTTACCACTTTAGGTTGCTGTTGGTCTGAGAATTCATGGGTCAACCCGCAGCAAGTTCCTAGAAAATATTGTGCATGGTGTTGGCTGTAGCATGGATTATAAACAGGTCCTACGCTTAGAAACGCAAATCACAGCAAGTGTTCTGAAAAGAATTCACAAAAATGATGGAGTATACATCCCCCCCTGACATTGTGCCAAATAGATTTATACATTGTGCGGCTGACATCCTTGACTTCTCTGAAGACACTGCAAATGGTAGCAAACTGTGGTGGAGTCTCGCAGCATCAACAAGCTTCCTAAAAAACAAACATACCATGAGCCTCGCCCCTCCCAGCCCAGCTCTTAAATGCAGTGAAAGTCAATGCACTGTCCTTTCTCCCGGCAGCCACAAAGAGCAGGCCATGGGGGCTGAGAGCGGGCAGCACAACAGAGGATCCGTGGTGCCCCCTTCTCCCACGGCAGCAGTGGTACCTCAGGCTCTATAGAGGTCTTTCCATGGAAGGAGGAGGAAGATTCAGCAGCCCCCCCCCCCAGCCCTTTTCTTTTTCTCCTTCTGTAGCTGCAATGGGGTGAAGCCTCAGTGGAAGTCAATGGGAATTATTTCAGAGTAGGTTCATTTAGGGGGAAACAAGGCACCTTTTAAACTCATTAGCTCTTTAGTGTGCTGATTCCATCTACTCTTGATGTGATGGGGCTCTGTTTCTATTCAGATGCCATATGCTGCCTCACCTCTTGCCAAGCTCTGCATCTCCAGATAGGTGCAGATTCAAAACAATAGCCTTCCCCACCCTCTCCGGGCTCTGCGCCGCCGAGTACATGCATTGGAAATCCATGGGAATGACTTCCATGGGAATCCACTGATATGCTAGCCTTTCACCGCAAAGCACAATCATGCACAGTCCCAGTACTCCAGATAGGATACAGTTTTCCCTTCCTCCTGTCACTGCTGCACCCCCAGCCTGCACGGAAGGCCAGATCGCTAGTTGAGGGGTCACGCAGACTCCCAAATCGCACTGAGGCTGCTGTGACAGGAAAATTCATCACAAAATGACTTTGCAAAAATGTTGATTTTACAGCATAAAAACACACGCTTGATGCAGGGAGGGGTGAACCTCACATGCCACGATAGTTTGTGAGGCACAGAAGAACTGGAGTAAATCCCTTGAATAATGCTAATGTTAATGACTGACCACCATCACACTTAATCCCGTCCCCCCCAGTTTGCCTCCTCATTGTTTTACCTCTGAAGCTTATGATTCCTTTCGCCTGAATAGCTGCTCTTCTGCTCCACCCCACCCCTCCCCTTCTCTTTCTCCCTCCAGTCAGGTCCTGTCAGATGAGTGCTTCAACTATAAAACCACTGCAGACCCAGGGTTGAAACCAGTGATGGCAGCAGTTCTATCAATGGAACTGGGAAGGGAGCCTTTCCCCCTCCCTCCCAGCCTCAGAATTTGCTCTGGTGGGCTGGGAAGAGAGAGGGAGGAATCCCATTCTGCTGGTGGACTTCTGCTAGCAGGATGGTGGATTTAACCCCCAATCCAGACTTTGTGTGTGTGCGTGCGTGTGGAAAGGGGGTGGAGGGACATTCCTGCTATTAGCCTTGGAAGAAAACTTTTAATTTTAAAAAGCCATTCTTGCAATTGCTAGTTCTGTGAGTGAATGCTGCATTGTATATTTTGGCCCAAAGTTGCCTTAAGGCAGGGATGGGTGGAAGTAGACTGTGGTCCATCCGTGGACCACTGGCCAATTTCTGGCCCAACATTTCATGACCTATTTTGCATGACTGTGGAGTAGTTAACCCCACCATGTGTGCCGACTGGATTTCTCTAATTAATCTTGCTGGCACAGCTTGTTGTATATCCATGCCATCCAGGTTTGGACAACACAGCAAGCTGCACCACGTAGGTAAAGAGTTGGATCTGACTGGCACATGCGGTGAGGGAAAGAAGCCGCCGTAGTTTATTTCTCTTGCTGTGAATTGGCCCATTCTTTGATTCTTTCAAAGAATGCTGGGCTAGTTGAATGTAGGTCTGCTCCAGCAAGGCTCTTCCTGTGTTTTAAGCAGAAGCATCTGCTCAGAATAATTTAACACAGATTAGTTATACCCAATGATCAGGGGAGCTGCACTCTTGTTTTAAAAATCAGGAACACATTAGTGGACTATGGGAATTCTAATTAAGAAAAAAAAAAGTAGACTACTCAAGGCTGAAGTCAGACAATTCCAGCCTTAAGAAATCTGAGCCACAGCCGAGTCTGCATGCTATGGAAGAAAAAGTGATATATCGACTTAAATTGGCCAAAGGTAAAATTAAGACATTTGATTTCTATACAATATGGCATGATTTTATTTCACATACAAATTAGAGATATATGCAGCAACATCTATCCAAACCTTTCTTCGGATGATGTAAAAGAATAAATATAATGTTTTGAAGAACCATAAAGAAAATCTCCAAGTAGCCAATGGATTCCATCCATATTTTTGCCTGTAAAATAAAGGGAGGGAAATATGTTAAAGGTGCCATTCTATGCATGTTTAGACAGGGAAAAGTTCTACATTGCTGGGATTTGCGGGGCTTTTTTCCTGTCTAAACATGCATAGGATTGTGTCTTAAATGTACTAACGCCTGTCAACCACTAGATCTAAACTTGATGTAATTATCTTTTATTTTCTGTTTGTTTGTCTTTGTATTTGGAAAACTAATGTAATTTTTTTGAAAAAACAAAAGACATACACCAAAGAATGATGGAACTGCATAAATCCCCTGAACGGAAATAATTCAGACAGACAACCTTGTTCTGGGGATTCCTACCACTTTGTGATAGGACATTTCATATTTCTTCCATTGTTGCTGTTCAACAGCAGCTGGGTGAGTGGGGATCACAATCGAGACTACAGCATATGGGAAGGCTTTTGTTGCCGGAAATACTGCAACTTCATCTGCATGCTACAGGAAGAGGGCAATGTTGCGGTTACCTAGGCCGTTATCACACGTGCGGTTTTAAGCACACTCACCACAACTTTGATCCACTTTTTCAGTACGGGAATCGCATGACATTATCCCCCTCGCGCTGTTCTCACGTTCTGAGTGCTCCGTTGTTAGTTTCTGTTTTGATTTAACCCTGAACCGACAAAGTCCGTTTCAGGCAAGTTCAGCAGGCCAGTGAGGTATCAGAGCAAAATCGACAACGTGTGATTCAAAAGGCGACACTCGCATAGGAAACGGAGGGGGAACCCGCAGAAGCAAACTGGGTAGGTGTGATAAAGGCCCTAGTTAATGCATTTGGGACATACCTACGCTTAAGATTTCTATGCCCTGCAGTGTGGCTTCCTGCTCCTCCCCTTCCTTTCCCCCCTCTTGGCCTTCCTCCATTACTAAAATCATATGGCTTGCCCCCTCTCGCTTCTGCCCCACTAATGGAACACAAAACGGACTGTACAAGCTCTCTTGTGCCCGCATACATATGTGGAAGAATACTTGTGAGTACAGCTGTTTTCTTTCCTTTACTAAAGAATAGTGTACTCCCTCCCTCCCTCTCTCTCTCTCTCTCTTTTAGCCCTTTGTGTGCATGTGTGACTGGTAAACGCTTGTTTTATTTTGCCTTTTGTTTTTTCTCTGCTAGCTGCCTTTCTAACAAGAGGCAACATTACCGAATAATCCCATCATCAGTAATCCTTTTCTCCTTGCACCATGGTCTCAATGAAAACTAGCACCAAACGCAGCTTCCTTCCCACAGCAAATTGCTTGGTATATGTGCGGGGGGGGGGGCAGTTTTCATCAATATCACAATGCACATAATGGTTATCCAGCAGTCCTGATCAGGGTCCCTGGCACTGCTACTTTGCAAAAACAATCTTCTACTTGGAATGCCTCATCCATCTTAGATTGATGTCACTTACGCTATTTCAAAAATAAAAGCTTGGAATCCTCCCAAATCATCATTGAAAGTGACAGCTGTGGTTCCAAAACAGGGAAGCAAGCAGAGCTTAGCATTGGTCAGGCTCTCAGCCCTTCCTGCATGCCCAGATAGGATTCGTCAGTACTCTACCAACCCCTTCCTCTACCAACCTTCAGTACAAAGTGTTGGTTATTACCTTTAAAGCCCTACATGGTTTGGGTCCAGGTTAACTCCCATACAATCCGCCCCACACACTCAGGTCCTCTGGGAAGAATTTATTCAGTCAACAAAAACTAGGCTGACAACCATTACCCAGAGGACCTTTTCTTCTGCCGCTCCCAGATAGTGGAATGACCTGCCGGGAGAGATCCGCCAACTCACCAGTCTCCAGGAATTTAAAACAGCTATAAAGACTGATCTCTTCCGGCAGGCCTACCCAGATGAATTTTAAGTGTTTTATTGGTGTTTTATTGGTATTTTAATGATGTATTGGTTTTATGTGCTTTTAATCACTTTTGTGTATTTTATGTTGATGTTGTTCCCCGCCTCGATCTGGAGGGAGAAGTGAGTGATAAATAATAATAATAATAATAATAATAATAATAATAATAATAATAATAATTTGCACTGTTGTGGCACTGGATACATTGCAACAGGTGTGACTATTGCCGAGAACACAGCAGACACACACCGGCTTCCCATTCGCTTCGCACTGACTTTCTCCACTCCAAAGCCCCCCCCAGTGCACAGGTTAGTCCAACAAAAGGTGTAACTGTGCAGTCTGCCATAGTCAGTTTATTACAGTAAATAATGAGCTATAATGACAGTTAAACAATATAATACAGTTAAAAAAACAAGAAAATACAGTTAAAAAGGAGATTAAAAGTGGCGATAAAAGAAAAACCCAGCTGTAGAACCTTCAATGAGGTTGATTGATCACCTCTCTATAACAGATGATAGCTGCTGCACAAAATCTAGCCACTGTAGCTGTGACCTGATACTTCAGGTCGGATGAGAGATGGTCGCGATGGAATTCAACCGGCCTACCCATAGATGAGTAGGGCATGCCTTCTTTTGCCTGAAGTTCATTTGCCTGAAGTTCAATACGCAGCAAACCAAAAAGGGAGTGCTCTCCGTACTGGCACCCCACCTAAGGAACTCCCTCCACTCCTGATAAATGGGCAGCACTTAATCTTACAAACTTCTGCTGCCTGCTAAAGAACCATTTGTTTACCCAGGATTAAAATTCCCTCTTTTCTTTTGCTGCAGCATGTAAACTATTATTACTATTCTCCACTGTTTAATTATATTTGGTCAACGGTGTATTGTTATGAGGAAAAGTGAATAAGAAGTTTCTTAAATAAACAAATAATTGCCAGAGAGGAGCCTTCCCCACCCACCCCGATCCTTCAGTGTGTATATTGATGGGAATGCAAGGCAGAGTGTCAACCCTTGACTCCCTTCCCAATCATTAGGGGCATTTCTATGTGAGGCTTTTATCCCACACCTTTACTGAGGCTTCTGCTTCTGGATTCTCTGCAGGATTAAGGTCAACTCCTTTACATCCCCCCCCCCCCCAGTTTTCTTTCTCTGCTGTCCTATATGTTCCACATAAAACCACTAGGTGGCACTGTGGTATAGTGGAATTGAGCAAATACATGGGGCTTACATAACGCCACTGAGAAAAGTAACAGCCTTTCCTCCATAGGCAACCCCCCCCCCCACACACACACAATGGTTGCAAAGCATGGGAGAGGCACTGGAGGATGACGACATCGTGTACAGGACCCGCAAATTACTATGAGTGAGGAATCATGAGCACACAATAAAAGCCTCATGTGGAACGGCTCTGCAACCCAAGCAGCCATGTGTCTAGCATCCAGCAATGAATCACATTGCTGGGAACCCGAGGGGCAATGTTCTGCAGACATATATGTTTAATTAATTAATTAAAGGATGCTGCTTGGTATGTCCTTTGCATTCTTGCAGGTGCACCTCCTTTACTTTTTTCTTTCACCCTCCTTGCAAAGGAAGAAGAGTGAGTAGCACCGTACATTTTGGAAGAAGCTCTAATTCTTCCGTCACTTGATTTCTTGTTGTTAAGAACAGCCAGAGTTCACAACCCAACAACAAACCATGGGTTCTCTTCCTGGGTTGTTCTTGGTTAATAACTCATCATTAAAGCATAGTGCAGGGTTTATAGTGCATAGTAACAATAGCTCATGGTTCAACACCAAACCATAATTCAATGATAACCCATTCTCAATCCATACTCTGGGTTGTCGTTACATGTGAACCAGGCCTATTTCTCTTTCTTTGCTTATGAGTAGCCGTAACATCTCTCAGGAAAGCATCCAGGTATTCCTTAATAACCTTTGTAAGAAAGCTGACTCCTTCCAGCCCCTCAGGACATGTTGTTTCCTGAGGCAGAACACCTTTGGTACCCAAGGCTGGCAAAGTTATGTCCACACCTGAAGCAGAAAGTCCCACAAGCATCTCTTTCCTTCCCTGGAAGTAAAAATGCAACCACAATAAATGAAATAGCTAACCATTTGCTGCCCTTTCACACAACTCCGAATCTGTTGACTGCGGCAGTTGCTTCGCACTACCTAGAACCTTTAGACCCTGACAGTAGACCAGCCCTGCATTCCCATCTGTGATACAGACACCCCTTTGTCTCCTACTCCTCGCACACGGTGAAGGGGCTCTCCCCACAATAGTCAAAGGAGGAATAGGCGTACGCGTTCCGGCCCCTAAGAATAGCTTTCGTTATTTGTGGGGGAGATTCTGTACACTGCATTGGAGGCCCCAAGGGCAGCCCTATGAGTGCACATGCTTTGGAAAGAGATTCCGGCTCGAAAGGGAAGGACCCCAAATGCTTTTGCGAGCAATTTGTTACATCTGAAACACCCAGGAGGAGCCCCCACATCCGCTGCGTTCTTTGTCATCCTTCATCACAGAGAGAGATCAGGAGTCTGCCAGGAAAAGAATGGATTGTTTTAAAAAACAGAATAACAACAACAACAACAACAACCAAGTTTATAATGCAAAAAACAAGTATTTCCCATTTCCCTTCTCACTGCATAAGCAGGGGGAAAGTGCAGGGAGAAGAGATTTCAGGTCTTCATTAGAGATCAAAGAGAATCGCAGAGCATTAAAGAGAAGGGGGAAAGAAGCAGAAAGCCATTCCTCTTTTCTCTTCCAGCTGTTTTTAATTACAAAAAAGGCCTGTGAGTCTGTCAACAAAGTACGTTTTGAAGGTTTTGCCTTGTGATGGCATGCCCAAAGAATCTAGTTCGGCCTTCCCCCAACCTGGTGCCCTCCACATGTGTTGGACAGCAGTTCCCATCATTCTCAGCCAGCATGCTGGGAATGAGGGCACCAGTTTGGGGAAGGCTCAGCTATCGCATAAGAAAACAGAAGGGGAAATTTGACTGCGTTAAATACTATCCCATGATAAGGAACATTGCTCCAGACAAATCTACCCACTGGAGAGCCGAGACTTGCAGGAGGCTATTTCTGGAGAGCCGAGACTTGCAGGAGGCTATTTCCATGCACCTCTGCCACGGCATGAGGTTGAATTTGGTCCTAGCTCTCTAATACCGAGTTAGTTTATCCCACCGGTGCACCCGGCTGATCATGTTTCTCGGGCTTCCAGAAAGACCGGGGGGGGGGGTCTTTCCCAGACTTGCTACCCGAAAGCCCCTTTTAACTGGTGGTATCAGGGATTGGACCCTAGGGCCTTCTGCATGTGTTCTACCACACTAAGCACTGGCCCTCGCTTACTACCACTACGCTATGGCAGCCCCAGATGGCTATTCTGACAGGTCTGAGGAAGTGGGAGGCGAGCCTTGACTCCAGCAGGGGCCACACCATTCTGCAGACCTGAGTCCATCCCCCTTCTGGATGGTCAAACTTGAGAAGAAAAGCTGGTGCGGTCTACAACGAAGGACCTCAGAGACACAGAGCAAAGGCATTGAGAAGCAGGGAGGCCGTTGATCATGGGACCTGACTGAGGAGCCTTTCCCAGAATGCAGATGAGATAGCAATGCATTTGAGTGTATGTGGCGGCCAGGTGTCCTACTTTGGAGAGGACAGCCCTCTATTCGAAGGTGTCCAGTTCCAAGTCTGGTTTGAAGTCAAAGGACCAACCACACTTGCCAACCCAGCGTTAGTACCTGGGCAGCAGACTGAGCAGGCACACAGCTCACCTGGTCAGTGTTCTCCACGATACTGAAATGTATTGTATTTCTATTTAAATTATAGTTATTATTTCTCAGTGTGCACAGAAATGCACATATGCAAATGTTATGCGAATTGGTGTCCATGTTTTTGGTGATGTCATTCCTCTGTTTTGCCATGGTGGCCACTCTATATGAAGGGCACACGTGGCCAACTTTTGGGTGAGCAATTAAAAACAAAAATAACTATTGTAATTAAGATCTTGCAGGACCGCTGATACAGATCTGGATGAAGTGATGGCCACAGAGACTTCAGTCCCGGCTCCACATCCAGGATGCACAGGTGTGCTGCAGGCCCCAAGCCGATGTGGAGTCAAGCAAACTCAGGCAAAAGTAGAGATCCCAGCAGTTAACAAGACCCAACAGGGATCAGTGAACCAAAGCCCCTGAAGCTTGTGCACGCAGCCAAGTCAAAGCAGCAACAACTGCGCTCCAGTCAAACTGGCCCACGGTGTGGAAACGGGCCTCTCGTCAGATGTTCCACTGGCAAAACAGGAGCAGCAGCAGCTGGACAGTGAGACACTGAAGAGGTATCCAAGGGAAAGATCTGGCTTGTCAAAGTCAGCAGCGCTTTGAATGAAATCCCCTGCTGGAAAGGAAAGCTGGATTTCCTCCAAGGTCTAAGATGGGAGTGAACAGAGAGAGGCATGACACCGGGGAGGGGGAGGGAGACACCGGGGGGCAGGGCACGGGGGGGGGGGGAGGTTCTGCTTGTTTAAATAAATACCATAGTTCTTTTTATTCCATAAAGGAAGGGGGTGCAGAATGGGGAGTACCTCAAGCCAGTATGTGTGTTTTCTCTTCCCTTGCCCAATTTTTCGAGTAGAGAATTTATTTATTTATTTATTTATTTACTAAATTTCTATCCCACCCAACAGCTGAAGCTGTTTCAGTGAAAATGACAGGGCCCTTCTGCAAAGGTTAAGATGAAAGAGGGCCACACGGAATCACGCTCACAGCCACGCAGCCACAGTGACCAAGGCTGTGCCTGGACGATGGCGCCTTTGCTGCTGGTCCCCTGGAAACCCTGTGGCATCGCAGCTGTGCGGTGGGAACGTTGATCCTCATGGCGGGAGGAAGAGAGGCCTTTCCTGGCCAGAAAAGCTGCACTACCGGTGGCCAATTGGGTCGTCAGGCCCGCTCCCTGCCCCGCCTTCCCACTCATCTCGCCCTATTGTGGACCTCGATCCACCCTGGGAACGTGCCCCCCCGCGCTTGAAGCCGAAGTGATGCCGCCACCGACAGATGGCAGAAAGAAGGTGGCGACCTCAGAGTAAAAGAAAAAGTTGCGGTAAGGCAGCGACTTTTTCAAGGCGCATCCTCGTCGCCAGTGTTGTGTCCGCAGACCTGGGACCCTTGGAAATAGGAAATCTGGTTCCACACAAAACTTAGGTGGTGGACATTTATTTTAGGGTTCCTTCTTTGCAGGCAGCCCCAGGCAGACTGGACCTTTGCCTTGCCAGTCTGCTACAAAACCTGGGATGGATTATCTATGCTGCATGCAGGTCATTCAGAAATCCTGGCCTGGCTCAAAGAATGGGCCTATCACAAACACGACACCAATAGGTTCTGCTCTCTGGTCAGCACTCAGCAGAGACAGGTAGGTTGATAAACAGCTACCTTTTTATTAGGGACAACACCTGGAACTGTAGTTACCTTGCCGAGAGGTGGAGCAACTTGTTCAGCCCTAGGCTCACTCCAATATGCAGAGAGCAAGAGAGAGAGAGAGAGAGAGAGAGAGAGAACAAACCAGACCCAAACCCAGTGGGATTAAACTAGGCTGACCATATGAAAAGGAGGACAGGGCTCATATAACTTTAACAGTTGCAGAGAAAAGAGAATTTCAGCCGGCATCATTTGTATGCAATTAGTACCTGGTGAAATTTCCTCTTCATTACAACAGTTAAAGCTGCAGGGGCCCTGCCCTCTTTTGTATCTGGTCACTCTAGTATAGTGCATGCAACTTTAATTGTTGTGATGAAGAGGGGATTTCACCAGGTACTAATTACATACAAATGACACCGGCTGAAATTCCCTTTTTTCTGCAACTGTTAAAGTTACATGAGCCCTGTCCTCCTTTTCATATGGTCAGCCTAATTAAACTATACCAGGCAAGGATGAGAGGGGAGAAAGGCCTGGACCTTTAATGCCCCCTTAAAGAAACATTCTGTATTCTGCAAACATTTGTTTCCTCTTTTTCATACAGAGAATACAGCCTTGACATGAGCCTCCAACTTATAAACACCACACAGAAAGCCACCTCCTTCACCCACCGCAGAATCAGCGAGGACATTTTCGTCTCAGAATCCAGAAGAAGAAGTTATTTCCCTTCAGGTCAAATTCAGGGCAGTCAGACTGAGAAGAGGGCCTGGTTGCTCTTAGGGGTAGCCGCAGCAGCTGCAGCCGCAGCAGCTTTGGCCCACTGGTTGTCCAAGCACATTGTGGTATATTTGAAACAATTAGAAGGGGAAAGTCATAAAAAGCATCGAGTGCCAGAGACAAGTGACTTGGAATTGGTAGGATGCTTCTTATGCCCACGGTCCTGGGGCCTCTTGCCTTTTGTTACTCCTTAAAGCAGAATGTGACTAGATAGAGCAAAGGCTTCCTTCCCTCCCTCAACTAAAGCAGATTTGAATTTCAATCCACACTATACTTAGGGATCAGTTATTATGAAGCCACTTTCCCCACACTTCTGCTGGAGACACAGATCAGATTCTGAGAGAGTTGAAACAAAAGGGTATGATACAGCCTTCCCAACCTGATGCCCTCCATATGCGTTGGACTACAATTCCCATTTTATTGGCAATAAGAGCTTTAAATGACAATTTGCTGGGGTATCTTGGCCCCACCCATTTTGCCTTTGCCCCCGCCCACCATGAGAATGCAGCCCGAGAGCATCGGTTTTGCTCTGATACCTCAGCTAAGCCTGTGGAGGAGGGGAGAAAACGGACAATCCCCATTCAGGGATATTTCGAAAGCGGAAGGGAAAAAGGAGCGCTTGGGGCGCGAGAGCAGAGCGAGGGGGACAACGTCGTGTGAAAGAATTGGATCAAAGTCGCGGCGGGTGTGGGTCAAACCGCCCATGTAATAAAGGCCTTAGGCAAGTTCAGCAGGCCGAGCTGAGGTATCGGAGCAAAACCGACCACGTGTGATTCCAAAGGCTCCAGTCGCATAGGAAACGGAGGAGGTAGAAGTGATAAAGGCCTGGAATTGTGGATCTGTGTGGTTTTAGTGTGTACCCAGAACAGTTTGGCTGTTTGCTTGTGACGGTCAAGGACTGCTTCTGATCAAGGACTTGCATTGTAAACTGTGGGTTTTTATTGGGACTGTAAGAGCTGATCGTTAATTACTGGAATTGCTGTGATAAAAGGGGTTGCTGTGACTTATGCCTCATCTCCGGGAAGGCAAGATCAGACACACAAGGTTGCCCAGCACCCACCCAGTATTCACGGGGGTGATGAGGAAACCAGTGTCTCCCCCATTCTAGTCCAGAAAAAAGGTTGGGAATCAGTGCTTTGGATTCCAAACAAACAGGCAATTAATCAAAGTTAAGGGAGAGACAAAAAGAAAGAAAAAAGATAAAGAACCAAAAACAAATGTGGAACTCGTTGCAGAGAAAATATAAAAAAATAACTTCCTCAGATGGCTGCTCCAAACATAAGAACCCATTTATGAGTATGCGTTTTTACACGGCAAACAGTTAAATCATTACAATTTCAACTGCCACATGCTGTCACAGCTCTGAAAGTAATTGCATCAAGAGTGGGGGAGAAAGGAGGAGAGGGGGTTGATTTGGGCCATTTAGCAGCATCGGAGGGTATAGAAACAAACGTGCTTCTATTAATCTACTGCAAGCATGTACATATGTTTGGGGGTGGTTGCAATGTTCTTTAATGTCACCCCCGTCGTAAATCGAAAGAAAAGAAGCGGCACATACTCTGGCAACTACAGTGTTCCATTAGGAAAAAAAAGTCACAGGGTCAAAAGTGCTTCGTTGCACAGACAGGGTTCCAACGCTATGTCTGATGCAGGTTTTGGCCCTGTCTGTTGCATCTGCTTGCCAACGGTGCCGGTCCATAGACTCTTTCTGAAGATGGGGTTACGTTTTTGGGTGAACACTCTGAATCTGAGACTAGAGCCATATTTGCCAGCCGCAACCTCCTCCTAGGGTTAAAGCACACTCTGTTTTGTGCCTGTGCCCAGGCTAATGCAGCCAGAAGCTGTCGTGGCACGGTTCTGGCCTTGTGCACATTCCTTCCTTCCTCCGACTCATCCCCTAACACCATGGGGTCTGCAGACAAGTGGAGCTTGCTGTCATGTTGATGTCATGTAGTAGAGAATCTGTTTTGGGGGTAGAGAGTGGGTATTCCCCTTTCCCCAGGACATACAATTCTTCCTCCATGGCCTGTAAGCCATGTCTAGCACATGCTCATTAGGAATGGCAGCTGGTGTCTTCTAGTTAATATGCCTGCACTAACCTACAGGCTAGGTTGGGTGGAGGGACCAGTTTGACCCCTCTGTACACTACTTTTCTGCAAAGAAAGTGGGTCTGTACTATTGGTACTAGAGGATTCCTGCCCTGACAAAGCCCCCCTCCAGTGTCCATCCTTGGTGGTCTACCTCTAGGTTCACCAAGTTCAGAAGTCAGATATAAGTAATCCCCTGACAATTGAACTCTATCTATCTAATCTATCTCTATCTATCTATCTATCTGTCTATCTATCTATATCTCTACCTAGCTATCCTCCTAAATAATCCCTTGCACATCTCAAATGCTGTTGTAATGAATTGAGCTCCATGAAACCGTGCAGTAAGGACTGGCAAAAACACAACTTTAATCTACTGTGAAAAGAATATTATTAAATACATAATCTGCAGAGTCAGCCAGCAGTTTGGACAGCAGCCTTCCTCCGACAGCCTCTTCTACAACCAAAACTATAAACTAACTATAAACGAACACTCCGGCTCCTCCCAGCTCTTTCTGAATGGCACCCATGATGCATCTCTCTCACTGAGAATAAAAGCAATAATGTAGTCATGTCTCTGAGTACAAACTGGGTCTTTCGCCTCTGTCACAAATTCGCTAAACTGTGTTAGGCAAGGCACTGTTCGCCCAACCCCAGCTTCCATGCCAGCACCTTGTGCAATCCAGAGGTAACTGACATAACTTAAAGCAGCCTTCTCCAACCTGGTCCCCTCCAGATATGCTGGATTACAATTCCCAGCATCCCCCAGCCAGCCACTGGTTGGGGAATGCTAGAAATTTTAGTCCAATGCACCACATTGGAGAAGGTTGCCTTAAAGGGTAGTAGTTTGCATTATTGAGATAATGTACTAAGGAGATGCTAAGAATTGTCATCAGTTTCATCTTCATAATTTATAAAGTGGGAGCAAATGCTAGCCTATTTACAGGGCTGTTGTTGAGGGAAAACAAGGAAATATCCTGAGTCATGGATCTTATGTTATGGTCCAAAGCAAAAATATGAAGGTCATATGGTAGGGGTGGAAAACCTACCCCCCCCCCATCAGCTCCAGCCAGCATGGCCAATGTTCAGGGATGATGGAAATTGTAGCCCAACAATATCTGGTTGGCCACAAGTTCCCCACCTCTGCTTCAAGACAAGATCTTACTCCACCGAAAAGCCAGACTGTATTTATTTACAAACCTCACTGGAATCTCACTAACAGCAAATAATTCACGATGTCAAGTAATTGTTCTTTATTCTTAGACAGTCTTAAATCTCCAGTTATGGCCCTAAGAATCAAAATCTGCCAACTCTTTCTGATCCGATGATCTTGCAGGGCCTGGGAAAGGAAGCAAAGGCGTTTAACACACTAACCGAGCTTATGGCAAGGAGAGGGGCTGGCATCCATTAAGAACTCTTAGAGAATCAAGCATTTCATACGACATCACTTCAGTGGATTCTTTGCAGCACAATGAGATGTTTCCACCAGAAGGACACTTTCGCAGGTGGTGGGCACAATCCACCTGAAAGCTCTTCTTCTCTAGCCCCACTGAAATCCATGGGAGCTATAGAAGACACTACTGTGGTGAAGTGGCTAAGATAAGGGAGCTACAAATTAGGAAGTGTCTGGTTCAAATCTTGCTACTGCCATGAACTCAAGAGGTGGCTTTACACAAGACACTCTCTTAGCCTTCCCGCCCCATACACAATATAGTGATGACAAAAACTCTGGACCCAGTGGTGTTTGACATCTACTGCCCAGTTAAAAGTATGAATTCTTGAAGAAGGTATTGGAGAGGATTGCAACGGAACAACTGCAGGCACTCTTGGAGGATACCAATTATGTAGACCGATTTCAATCTCAATTCTGGCCTGGCTATAGGATTGGTTAGAGAGCTTTGGTCCCCCGATGGATGACCTTTACCAGAAGGACAGGGGGAGTGTGAACCCCATCAATTCTGCTTGATCTCTCGTCAGCTTTTGATTAGAGTGGCCACTTACACATTATCAAAAAAAGAAAAGAAAAAGGAACTGCATCATCAAAAAGCAGATACAAATTTACATACTATTTGCATAAGTATAGGTGCAAATTTAGAAATAATGCCTATAATTCAAATAGAAATACAATAAATCTCACTATAGAGGAGAAGACGGGCCAGGTGATCTGTGTGCCCCCTCAATCTACTGTCCAGGTGCTCAGTGTTGATGGGCAACTTCAAGGCCCTTGATGCTCTCCCTCCTTATGGTTCATTGACTTTAAGCCAGACTTGGACCGGACACCTTCAAATAGAGGACTCTTCTCTGTAAAGTAGGTCACCTGGCCACCCTACTCTTGATACTATCAACCATGGTATCCTCCTGGACCAGCACTGTGAGTTGGGCATTGGAGACACTGTATTCCAGTAGTTCTGGTCCTACCTGCGTGCTCAATTTTAGAGAACAATATTAGGTGACTACTCCTCACCACCTTGGCAACTGAGCTATGGGGTTCTGCAGGGTACCATCTTGACATTTAACATCTATATGAAGCTGCTGGGAGTGGATTTGGAGCAAAGTGCCATCACTAGGTCATCTGGATTAGGTGAGGCTGGATCAGTGTCTGGACTCAGTGATGAGCTGGATGAGGGTCAATAAACTGAAGCTGAGCTCTGGCAAGATGGAGGCCCTATGGGTGAGTGATTCCCGAATCTAGGAGATAGGCTTCTTGCCTATTCCGGATGGGTTTGCACTTCATCTGAAAGAATACATACACAGTCTGTGGGTACTCTTGGAAATGTCTCTCTTGCAGGAGGCCAAGTGGCCATGGCAGCCCAGAGTGCCTTCTACCAACTTCTGCTGGTACACTAGCTACCAGGTGGACCAACCAACAGAGATAGGTTAACCACAATGGCACTAGTAACCTCAAGACTGGATTACTGCAACACCCTCTATACGGGGGTGCCTTTAAGGTTGATCCAGAAACTTCTGGTAGTGCAGAATGCAGCAACTCAGTTGTTATTCAGGGCTGCCCCTTTTCACCACATAATTCCTTTCGTCAAGGAACTGCACTGGCTGCTACTGGGTCAGATTTGTTGTTGGTGTAAAAATCTCAAAACAAGTTGAGACAGTTGTATTTGAGAAAACGCCTTCTTCCTTATCGGACAGCTTGGTCACTGAGGCCATCTGCTGAGTTCCGCATGGGGGCCGCAGGTCTGTTTAGAATCGGCTCGGAGCAGAGCTTTTAGCACAGTGCCTCCCTCTCTGTTGATTCCCTGCTGGCCGATGTTAGGCAGGCGCCAACGTTACTTTGCTTTCAGCATCTGCTAAAGATTTTTTTTATTTAAACAAGCCTTTCCTGAGTAAGGCCCCCTCCACAAGGATGCGCTTTTGCGCCCGCTTCGGGGATTATGCGCATTATCGCAGAGGCGCATTTACTCCTAATCCCTCTGCACGGGAGGCAGCGAGAGGCGGCGAAGCGCATTAATTGATGTCCAAAAAGCGCTTTACATGTAGTTAACGCGCATAATCGCTTGTTCACACCGCGAAAATGCGCTTTAACGGCCGGAGCAAAATAAAAGTCGCGATTTAACGCGCATTCGAAAATGCGCATTATCGGGGAGATAACGCGCCTGTACGCCCGTTTTGCGCTCCGCTGGTGTGAAGGTAAAATTTATAATGAGCCTTCAAGGCTCATTATACGTCTCGTGTGGAGGAGGCCTAAAAGGCCAGCCACGGTTTTATTGGCATCACTTGATTTTAAATACTTTTATTATTTTGTATCTTGACATTTTTTTCCCACCAGTCACTGCTTGGGAATACATCTCTCTCTCTCTTTATAAATGAGCACACATAAATAAAACGGCCTACCTTACAGGATTACTGTAAGAATTACAATATGATTAATGTATTTGAAATGCTTTGAATGCTCTAGAGCACTAAATGCTAAGCTTTATTATTATTATTATTATTATTATTATTATTATTATTATTATTCCAGATTATAGTAATAGAGCAGGACTGAAATAGAATGAAAATAAGTGTAATACCCCTCCTAGATAGCCATCAGCTAAAGCAAGGGTATAGCCCTTGGACACCAATTTTCATCAACCCCAGCCCATTATCAGGGGATAACAGGGGTTGAAGTCTAATGACATATAAAGGATGATAACCCCTGAACTAAAACTTGAGTTGATTGATCTACTGATCGAAGCTTGCAAGGCCTCATTATATAATACCGTTTCAATGTTACACTTATTTCTCCAAGACAAAACATTATGACATAACCCCAGCACTATAGTGGTTAAGTGCAGTTCTGGAGGAGAACGTCAGTATTTGGTAGCAGCAAAAATATTTCTGCTAAGAGCACACACTCACAAGAATGAAATGAAGCCAGCTTCGGCCTGTTACTAATTTCCTTTTGGGTTACTTACATAAGTCATTGCTGGAATAAAAAGGAAAGGAGCTCTTGGGGGAGCAAAGATGAAAACTAACAGAGAAGGAAAGAGCCCGCAAGAGGCTCTTGGAACAGGACTGTGTGTGTTTGTGTGTGTGTGTAGAATGTGATCCAAGCTGCAGGAATTTTTGCCCATGGATTTCAAACACCCGTTAGGCTCAAGACAAAAAAATGGTCATGAGTGGCCTCAAGAAGCAACAAGGCCAGTTAACCACCAAACTGCCCAGTCTGTCTCATTTACCTGTCAGCCTCATAACTCTTCTTTATTATTTATCTGTCAGGGAGGAAACTGAATGGGTACCATCAGTTCTGGAGGATTGTCTTACAGTATCATCCATCCTTCCCCCCAACAATACACATTTTGAGGACCACAGATTGCATTTGAGCCGAAGGCTTCCTGATTTCTAATCTACACACATGGAATAAGGGTGCCACCATTTGAACCCGGACAATTTGGCTGTGGAGGCAGAGTGGATGGCTCAGGACAGAGTTGGCCCATGCCACACTAGCACACACGGCTGCACATCTGCAGGTAAGTTAGTTCACACTCAGCATAGGACTCTGGAATCTTTCCCTCGGCGCTCTCGGTATATAAATCAAGCAGCAGGGAAGTTTGGAAACATGACGAATACTTTGGCTGGAGTGTCTCCTCCTTGAAAGATCCAGAGAAGAAAAGGGAGGGGGATACTAAACTAACCCGGCTTGGAGTGGAAAAGGCAGCTGGAATTTAATGTTCTTGGAAGCTAGCCCTGGGCTGCTCAGACAGGGGAAGGCCAGGGACTCCCCAATGGGGGCAACACTACCTTCCCTTGAAATAAGGGGGGGGGGAAGCCTTGGAATCAGTTGAGCACATTGTTCAACCATTTTGTGGACGATTCCAAGCAGGAATTAAAACCACAAAACAAAACAAATCTTAGCTGTTTGCTTAGAACAGAAGGAAAAAAGGGTGATTTCATGCTGGATGACTGCTCTTAATGGATACCATGTTAGCCAAACAGGGGGGAGCAGGAGATTGGAGTTGGCTCTAAGCTTTGGGAGGCCCTGAGCTGCCTTGGTCTTATGACAGCATTATGTACATAAGCCCACGAGAGGTACTACCCTGCAATACTTTAAATTCGCATGCTAAGAGACTAGAAGCCTGACTTTTCACGTCGGCTGCTGAGGAAGAGAAGTCAACAGCTCCACAGCTAGAATGGAAATGCAGGCTACCAGTTAGGAGGCTAGTTTAAAAAACACACACCTGCCATCTCTCGAGGGAACTGGCAGAGGAGGGGTGGAGCAATCCATCCCTCCTCCATGAGCCTGCCCGATGTCTGTGCTGGTTGCAGAGAAACAAACTTTCCTTCCTTTACAGCTAGGACGGTAACTTATTGGAGGAGGAACAGAGAGGTCTGTTCTTCTTTCAACAACCTCCTCACTCACCTGCACAGAATTCCATGCATTTATAGGTATGAAATTTCTGGCTACCTGTGGCTACGAGGCAAGTTGTAAGGCTGCTTCATGGTCTAGAAAGGTGCCTTAATGGCCTGGCCCATGCAGAATTAAAAGATCACTTCCACCCCTTTATTGCACAACAATTGACTTGGAATAGTTTTTTAGGTACACAATTTATGCACCATGTCAGGAGTACAATGGCACAAAGGAAGATGTTGTACAAGTGAGCAAGAAAAGTAGCAACCCCTCAACCTTGAAATTCTTTCCCCCGGGGACTCGCCAAAAGCCCATCAGAAGCAGAATAAGATGTTTTATTTCTAAGTGGTTTTAATAATCAGGAATAGAGATTTATGAATGAAGAGAGATGTTGAATTAGTTGCCCAAGCCAGCCTGGCCATAGTGTCGTATTTACTATACTTGATCTAGGAAGCCAGCCAACTCCCTTATCTAAGAATGTCTGGGAAAAATGCCAGGCCTTACTTGTTTAAAGGGTTTTATTTGCAGTTCGGAAATCCAATTACAAATCGCCAGGGTCATGCCAATAGTTCCATCAGTCCAGTTGTCGAAGCCGAAGGTCAAACCAGGTTTCCAAATTCCAAGGTCCAAAGCAACAGTCAGCCAGGTGTTCAGTCCACAGGTTCTGATCCGAGATCACGTAACAGGTCAAGAGCCAAAAACGTCAGTTGTTCTCAACGAATCTTAGCTTCTGCCTCCTCCCCCCTATATACTCCGTTTGAGCCTGTTCACAGCTGCGTGCAATTCCTTTGTTATCTTACTTAAGGCTTGCGTCAGCTGTGCTCTGTTTTCTCAGTCTCATGCTTCGCCTCGTGGGCTTAGCTTTCTCCTCCCGTTTGAGCTGCCCTTTGCTGGGGAGTTACTGGACAAACTCCTTCAGGCCCCGAGTCTTCCTCATTAGAAATGGGGTGGGAGAGGGTGGCTTTCCTGGGGCTCTTCTGAGGACCCTCCCTGCTGTTCCTCCTCCTCCGGTAAGTCCTGGGGAATGGGTAAAGCTGCAGTTTCTGCCCCTTCTTCCTCCTCAGAGGAAGATTCTTCAGCCTGCCTCATGACACATAGATAGGACTAAGCTGTTCCAAATGACACAGCTAAGGGGGAGGAGACGTGGGGGCAATAAGACCACTTGTATAACCACTTGTTGTTATACTTAACAACACCCTATTACAGATATACACACTGGCTGAATTCAGACAACACAATAAGCAATGGGGGGTGGGGGGGAACAATCGTCAGTTGTATTGACTATTGTGTCATCCGAATGCTGCCACAGTCAACTCAGTGCTGATCCTAATCCACACCACAGTTGATTATTTATTACCATGTTGTGTGGGGAGTACCCCCTAGATGAACAACTGTAATGTTGATTATTACCCCAACATTGACTATCGTGTTGTCCGAATTCAGCCTATTAGTCCACTCAACGCCAGCCCCAACTACCCACAGTTGAGTAGGAATATGTTGTGTGGGGAGTACCCACAAAATAACCAACTGTGAGTTGGCTACTCAACCCACCATTGACTAATGTGTTGTCTGAATGCAGCCAGTATCTCACTATCTCACCAGCTCTTCTACGTCATGATTAACTGGATCCAAGCACACACTGAGACTGTATATATGGGCCTCCAGTCGAAGGTTGGAGTTGAATGGAAGGGGGAGCCTCTTAACGCTGCCGATCCCGACTGCCATGAAATACCAGTCTGCATCTGCTGCACTACCTGCCCTTTGGGCTTTGCAAGCAGGACAGGAAGTAACATTTGCTGCGAGGGTGTTGGCATTAATGGGAATCATCCCGCCTTCCTTTTATTATTACTCAGACTGTACCAACGCTCCACCATTCATAGTTTAATCTTGTGTATATAAGTTCAGGGCTTTTGGCAGCAAAAAGCGTCACAAAAATAAACGTGGCCCTAACCTAACCTATGAGACTGTACTGTGAGAAGTAAGCTACTCCTGGTATAGCAGGGTGAGTTTTCCTTCAATGCGAATGGATCTCCTTGTCATAAAGCCTCCCTAATACCATTTTAAAAATTAGGTTGGGGGGCTGGGGGCTAAAATTCACAAGTGGTATGACCAATGTAAAAACAAAGTTATTTCCATCTAAAATAGAGCATGACAGCTGAAGGGTTTGAGATGGAAAAGCAAAATTAGCTGGCACTGTTGAATCCTTGCTAAGCCAGAAGAGAATTTGGGGGGCTGGATTTGTTTTGTTCTGTTGTTGTTGTTTTTTAAAAGATCATCATACCTCTAAATTAGACACACATTAAATTCAAGGCAAGACATTTCAGGATTTGGTTCCTGTCTCCATGTGTGCACCGTTGATTAAAAACAGAAAGGTCTAGAACTGACATTACAAAGCCTGGAGACAGACTAGAGATTTTGTTGACAGTGCTATTGCAGACAGTTAGCAAGGGAGAAACAGTTCTCAGAAATGCCAGAATTTATTAAAGTCTGATGCTTTTCAGAAAACAATGACTGGATTCGGATGACACAATTGTCAACGGTTGATTAAATAGTCCGCTGTCATCTGTCGAGCATTTTCCACACAATGGTTGGTTATTCCCCAGAAATAATCAACGGTGGGCAGAGTTGATTATTGTGTCGTGTGGTAGCCTCTGTTGACTATTTCATGTGCCTGCCGAGTCACAAGGCAAGAGTGGCAGAAACCATGTGTCATTTGTCCCGGGAACCGCATGGGGAGCTGCTGATCATGTGGCTCCCCACATGCTTCCCTGGATGTACACAAATGGAAATCATGGCGGAGTGGCGGAACGATCTCTCCTGTGGCTGCAGCATCAAACCACAGATGGATTTCTCCTGTGGGTTGACATTACAGTTACAGTTCCATCCCCCGGCTCCATATCCAAATGGATAGCAGGTGGGCTGATGGATGGATCTCTCCTGAAGCACGGACAGGATGAGCATGTGGCACCCCATCCAGGGACGGGATAGGCACATCCTGGGGAACATGGGGGCACCACAATCGTCCCATGCAGCGCTAGCTCCCATGAGGTGTTGGTTCCCATGAGAATTCCCCTTCGTGCCAGGTCACCCCACTGTCGGAACAGGAGGGTGAGAGTGCGGTGCCAGGTACTGACAGTGGGGGGACCCAGCATGAAGGGAACCAGTGCTGCTATTCAGTGGGGAAGACAGAGAGGGCCTTGGGGGGGGGCAATAGTCAACCCTGTGTTAATAGTCAACTCCACAGATTACTATTTAGGGGGGTACCCAAGACAAACATGATAATATTAATCCGTGGAGTTGACTATTAGCACAGGGTTGACTATTGTGTTGCCCAAACATGGCCAATGTTTACTTCCTCAGGAGCAATCTAAAAACATTAATACAAATCCATAAATATACAGGTAAACAGAATATTAAAATATTTATTTATTTGAATTATTTCTTGGCTGCCTTTTAGGGCTGAAGTCCTCCCAAGGCGGTATATATATATATATATATATATATATATTATTGTATGTTAAAAGCAATAAAAACATGAACACAGTAAAATGGCAATAAAAGCCAACAATAAAATCAGCAGCAACAACAGCAGTCATACCAAGAGAAGGCCAAGGTAAAACGATATTTTAATGCCTTCTTAAAAGCCTGCAATGTAGGAGAATGGTGGACATCCGATGGCAACTTGTTTCAAAGGTGTGGCACCACTGCAGAGAAGGCCCTCTCATGTGTGGTCACCCACCTCACTGCTTTCACAAATGGGTAAATGAAAAGGGTCTCTCTTTCTGATCTTAAAGTGTGGGCAGGCTGATATGGGTGAAGGAAGACCTTCAAGTAATTTCGTCCCAAACCCCTAAAAATCTTTAATGGTAAAAACAATCACTTTGAATTGGGCTCGGAAACACACCGGTAACCACTGCAGCTGGTACAGTATAGGCAGTATGTGATCAAATAGCCCTGCCCCCAATAATACTCAGGTGGCCACATTTTGCACCAGCTGAAGTTTCTGAACTGTCTCCAAAGGCAGCCCCATGTAAAATGCATGACAGTAGTCCAGTTTCTTCAGCAGGAACCTGGAGATGGCGGATAGGCCAAGTTCAGTTTTGTGGGGCAGAAATCCCTAGTCTTGCATTAGGGATGACAAGTCAATCAAAAACATTACATACAAAAATATTGATTCTACACATTGCGATAGAATCACACTAAACATCCTGACAGTATCAACTCATAGTACACAAGGGCTCAAATATGAATCCTATGGGAACACACAACTTGCATTTTGAATCTTTTTGTTAAAAGAAATTAACATATCTTTTTGACTGATTTGTTACACATCATTGGGTTCTTGGGTTCTTGTAGATAACCTCCTTCTTGGTTTTATAGCTCTCTAGTCAAGCAGGTGTCAAAGATTTTTATAGCATCAAACAAACTTGTGAAATCTGTTTAAACAGAGATGATAGCAGGGGAGAGCAAATATACCTAGTTGCAATAATGGCTCTGTCATGCTACCTTCCATTCTATGGAAAACACTGTCATCCATCAGCACCATTAGGCTGTTTCTGCCACTCCGTGTCATCTGTTAGTGTAAAGTGTAAACATGTAGGTGTGTGCCTAAGGATCACAGGGGCCATACTGAAGGTAGCCCAGTGAGAGAGAAGGGAAATGATGTTGAACGGCCTCAACAACTCAGCTTCTACACTCAAGAAGACGGGGGGGGGGGCTGTTGGTATGCACGGAAAGCACCAGGGTGGGGGCACAATGGCGATGTATCGATTATATGAGGCAGCAGCCACCTCAAAGCCATCGTGTGGCTTTCCTGCAAAGCTGTAAAGAAAAAAAAATGGGGGACTTTTTCCTCTGGAGAGAGGCGAGTATGGCGCATTTGCCATCTATCCTCGCTCCAGAGTCACAGCAGAGGCGTGATGATGACCCTTGACTGGTCACCGTCCGCCCAGGCAGAGGGCAGGAGGTGGGCCTGGCCCCTGGAAACCCTGTGCTTTTGCTGCTGCGTCGGGATTAGCCGCTGCCCCCCTGAAGCAGCAAAAGCGTGGGGCTTTGCTCACCGCAGTGGCAACCCGCTGCCACATAGGTAGCCCCTAAGAGACAGACAACAGCTCTTTTTGGAAACTAAAGGTAGTAGTTTCATACCTTCCAGGAGAACAAACCTGGGTTTGCCCTCGAGTGTACAATGAGCAGGGCAGCCAGAGATAATCTCATTTTTCTCCAATGACTTTGCTTGTATGATAAACACATTCTAAAATGCTTATTCATTACATTCACACTTTATATATTCTAGGTGTACATCTAAAAAACAAAGAGGCAAGTTTGAGGAGACCCAGGGGCATTACGACTTGAGATATACATTCATCCAATTCACTAACACATCACCACCAATACCAACAGTCTTCTAGGATTTCTGATTGTTTCAAAAACCTGTTTGACCAGGGAACAGACAAAAGAAATGAGCATGGATACAAGAGGAAACTAAGCCTCTCTCAAACCATCTTCAGTTTCCTTAATAACTATGTCTGTCTGCCCAGTCCAACGAGCTACCAGGAATGTCCTGGCATGCAATGAGTGGCTTCTCCAGGTTCTGAACCGATAGCCAGCAAAGTTCTTTTCTTCTGACAGTTCTTGTGCGCTTTAGAGGAGATGGAAGAACAGCAGCACTAAGACCTTGATTTAAGCAAGACATTGTTTAGGAAATGTTTACTGGATACCATAGTAGCAAATTTGCTGTAATCTAATGGGTACCAGACATCCACAGTTTATCCCATGATGAATTTATTTATTCACAAGCAGTTCTGCTAATTCCTAATCCAAGACCTAAAGCTTCAGTTATGAGCATCAATCTTTCTCCTGTTGGGCAGAGAGCTGTGAGCTGGCAACAAGGGCCTCCTCCACACGGGGCGTTTAATGAGCCTTGAAGGCTCATTATAAATTTTACCTACACACGAGCGGAGCGCAAAACGGGCGTACAGGCGCGTTATCTCCCCGATAATGCGCATTTTCGAACGCGCGTTAAATAGCGACTTTTATTTTGCTCCGGCAGTTAAAGCGCATTTTCGCTGTGTGAACAAGCGATTATGCGCATTAACTACCTGGAAAGCGCTTTTTGGGCATCTTTTAATGCGCTTCGCCGCTTCCCGCCGCCTCCCGTGCAGAGGGATTAGGAGCAAAAGCGCCTCCGCGATAATGCGCATAATCGCGGAACCAGGCGCAAAGGCGCATTCTTGTGGAGGGGGCCAAGGAGACACATCAATGAGGCATTTTGTCATGGATCAAATTGTAGGGACTATTAGGCAGGCAGGTCAACATTCTCTATGGGGTATGACGACGGCTGTGTCCTTGCATTATCAGCCTGTGTTGTTGTGTTGAGGTTGCAGCCCTGCAGTGGCTCTGGCCACCCCACCATGATGGTACAACGCTATTGCACAGCAGTGACTAGGCGGAAGGGCTATAGCAAGAGGATGAGAGATGTAATACTGGCAACAGCTGGCCTGTTCAGCATCCAAAAACCTGCCCAGAGAACATTGGCTATTGGGCAGATTAGAAGCAAATAAATCAGATCATATGGCTACTGCAGGCCCCCAATTTTAATGCCATGTACTTGCCATGGAATGGCAGCAAAGCAAGACGGTCAACCTCTTATAGAATTGGTGAAGTGTTTGGCTCAGGCATGAACTCACTAGGTGGACTTAGCCAAGCCACTCTCCTCTCAGCCCCTGGCACTATCAGAGAGACTATGAGCTCCATCGCACCTGTGATTCAGTGCACTCTCGCCATGCCTGGTGGCGGATTTGCAGCACGGTACTCACATGACGCCATGCCTGTCCTGCTGACACCCCGCCTCTTTCTCCACCTTTCCTAGAATGCCAAAGGTCTGGATTGTTTTCCTTAAGTGCATTTAACGTGCCCTAAGTCTCTGTGTAGTTTTAAAGGAACTGGGGGCTTGAATGGATTGCATCAAGTCCTGGCAAGGAAAAGCAATCTCTCCTAGCAGCTGGCTCCAAGCCTTGCATCCCAGGCTCCAAAGCCTTTCATTAAAATCATACAATGCCTGAATCTCTGCAGAGACAGGATTATACTAGGCTGACCATATGAAGAGGAGGACAGGGCTCCTGTAACTTTAACAGTTGTAGAGAAAAGGGAATTTCAGCCAGTGTTATTTGTATGCAATTAGTTCCTGGTGAAATTCTGTGTTGAGTTCAGCATCTACCACTCAAATGCCAAGAAGCAAGTTGCAGGATTTGCCAGGGTTTGCAGTTAGAATTGCTCTGGGTGTGTGTGTGTGTGTGTGTGTGTGTGTGTGTAGAAATAGTGTGGCATGGTTTTGTAGCAACTCCAGGGACAGCATAGGACCAAGAAGCGCTCACAAGGGGGGCGGGATGCAACCCTTTCCAGGGAAAGTGCTTCTCTCTTCTTGCTGTGTACAATTCTATAACTGTCTTCATTACATTATTGGTACTTGCCATATCTTGGGGCAGAAGGTTCCATAGTTAATCTGAAAGCTGTGCAAAATATTGTTTGCTTTGCCTATTTCAAACATTTGCTGCTCATTAATTCCACAAGGGCACCACTTCTAGCATTATGTAATGGGTGCAGCAGCAGCATTGTTCTGTTCCCCTACACAAGAGTTGGAATATCTGGTTATGCTATGTAATTGCCTAGCTAATTTCCTCGTCTACTCCTACATACAAGGTTTTCCTCCCGTTTTTCCTTTCCTGCATTTGACTTACCTTGCGTTTTTCTCTCCTCTGTTGTGAAGCTATTTGGCTTTCTTCGTAACAGTTCTTCAAAGCAGCAGTAAGGAGGGGAGGGAGGACAGGAAAACAGACACACTTTTACAGGAACAGGAAAAAAACCACAAAACCACAAATGTCTTCCGGAGTTCAGTGTAGTCATGATATTGGAAGCTATTTTATTCATAGAGGACTACTGAAAATTTTGGGTTGGCTCTCCCAAAGCATCCTCCTGTTCCCCAGCACCTAAAACCAAGATTTTGCTGGACCCACAGCAGAGGAACTTTTTTGACCTTTATCTGCTCCTCGCGTTCCTTTGGGGTGTCTGCTCTGAGTGTCTCCAAATCCACATTGCGTTGGTTATATGACGCAGCTGCCGATTCAGAGCCAATTTGGGGCAAAGAGACAAAGATCCGCAGCAGAAAAGTTGGGGAATTACCCCAACTTTTCCCTGCCCAAGTGAGGTTTGTCCTTGTTTGGGCACTGCTCTGGGAGCGTTCCCAGGTGGAAGGCAACCTCCCATTGGTTACTGGAAGCCACGGGAGGGGAGCCCCCCCCCCCGGCAAGCCTAATGGCCACCAGAAAGCCTGCGCTGCCTCCCTTCATCTAGATTACTCACCTACCCACCCATACCAGTGCCTAAAACAAACTGGGTGCTCCACAGACAATTAAAAATGACACGCCCCTGCCCAAAGGATTACAAGAGGAATGAGTAGGAGACAAAACATTAGAACATGCATAATAACTGCAGAGGTGGGGAATGTGTGTTGCACCAGATGTTGAACTGCAGCATCTTTCACCATGGGCTATGCAGGGAGGGCTGACAGGACTTGCAGTCCAACAACATCTGAAGGGCCACATGTTCTCCCTCCCTGGATTACAATTTTTCCAAAAGTTCAGTGGCAAGTAAGTATGCTTTATGTCAGGGGGCCACAGGTGTCCCACAAATGGGTTCCCAACATGGTGCCCACGGAGACCTGGATTTTCAGGGTTTTTCTTAAATCCATTTTTATTTTTTTCATTTTTAAATATACATACATGGAATTGTACAAAATGCATACAACTTTCTAGCAATTATATATTGCTTTCAATAAAAGTGTATCAAATATCAAAGCTGGTGCCTATATGCCACTTCTTTAAATATTGAAAGCATTATAAGGTCCTCAATCCACTCCATTATAGGAGGTGAGCATGTTGTAAGATCAGTGTTTAGCTCTCAAGAGGGTGTGGAGAATCTATTTATGCTGACCATTTGTTAATTTCCAAAATATTTAAAAGAATGTGTACATCAGCAATATGAAACACTATTCCGTTACAACATTTATCTGTGTAATAGTTTCCTCCCCAAAAGAAACAAGTACTGGACATAGCATATGTTTTTAAAAAGCATTAGCTGTATTGCACTGCCAGCAATTAGCCAAATTAGACAATCCGCTGTTCAAAATCTGGGATACGGGAAAGCAAAAGTAGAGATCGCTCAACAAATTTGAGATGTGGATTTTCAAAATCATTTAAGGCAGCAACCCTATACCCCTCATTTAGGGACAATACAGATCCTTCTGTAATTGCCAAATATTTGGCAACGCTAACTGCTCCAAGGTTAAGAAGATCATATACATTGGCTAAATTCAATGTTTTGCCATCCGCTTTGTTGGATGGTAGATATAAAAAAATTCCCTATAATGAGCGTGTCTGTCTATGTGGATCTGGGGAAATTGAATCAGTGGGACATGTTCTGTTCCACTGTTATTTTTATAATGATCTTAGATCCTCTTTGTTGGCTCCAATTATGGAAAATTATCCTGGCAGATCAGAATTTTTTTATTTAGATTATCTCTTGGCAGATACGAAAGATCAAGTTACACTTCAGGTGGCACGATTTTGTGTAGCGGCTATTTCTCGCCGCGAGGAAATTATATCTAACTGCTGAAGTTTTGTAGGGATTGATGGATTGGTATGTTATAATAATGTCTGTATATTTTCACTTTCTGTATACTTATCTTTGCCATGCTGGTTGTATAACTGTAATAAAATTTATCTATCTCATTAAACAGACATTGTAGTTTTTGCTGAATAAGATGCAGCCCAAGATCCATAGTTACGGCAGATAGATGCCAAAGCAGCGACCCACTGATTAGGCATTTTGTGGTGGTGACCACAGCATGGTCTGAAATTCCCAAATGTGTCCATGGATCCAAAAAGGTTTGGGGTGTGTGTGCTTTATGTAGCTGAAATGCACCATCTAGGCACAAAAGGGAAAGTATCGCCAGCCTTGGGGGAACCCCAAATTTTCAAGCATGTCCCATATTAATCTTTGCCAAGCAAGACTTATTCAGGTCCCATGACCTCTATGGTGCCACTGGAATCCTGATCCATTTAGTTTCAGGGCCAAGGATAAGGGTAAGTTCACGCGTGCATGTTCACTACTCTGTAACAACTGCAGCACCACACAATGACTTGAGCATCTGAAACCCTAGCAATGGTTTCCTCATGTTTCTTCATGTCACTAACACACAACTTTCAGAGGGGGCAGTTTTCTGAGGCGACAAGTAAATAAGCGCTAAGGCTCATATCAGCTGGCCAGCAATTCCTGCTCTCTTGCTACCAGCTAATAACTTCTCTTCAGCTCCTTCACAAGACTCACTCTTTTTCTTAGGACGAGGTTACTGGCAGAGTGTGGGGGCATTAATTCTACATGTTCCACATCCAAAGAGCAGCCTTTCCCAACCTGGTACCTTCCAGACGTTTTGGAGTAAGCTCCCAGAATTTGACCAATCGCCATGCTGGCTAGGGCTGATGGGAGTTGGACAGCCACAAGATCTGGAGGGCACCAGGTTGGGGAAGGCTGGATTAAAGGATGCATTCAACTACTATTTTTCCCCCCAAAGGTCACTAGCTCATATCATCTTGTGGCATACATTCATATCCAAATACAAAGTTTGAAAATGAATGATAGAAAGCTTTCTTCCAATGGCATCCATATGGGGATGGTAATGTGTGCTCAAGCTCTTAATTATAAACCCATAAAGCTCATTGGTTAGCCTTGAGAAAGTCATTATTGTTCAATCTGTAATGTCTTTACAAGATTGTTATGAGAATATTACTTAACTTCATGCATGCTGTCTTCAGCTTCTTAGCACAATGTTGTGATATACCAGTGATAAATCTATTGCACAAAGGAGAACAGCATGCCAAATTTAAATAGTCAAGGCTATTATGTGGGGAGATGTTAGACAGGTGAAAAAAGACCTCCCTTGAGATATTCTAAAAACACACATTTCAGCAAGAGTTACACAGCTCCCACGTCAACAGTATTTGACCTGCGGTGTCCTAGATGTGCCCCAGACACTGTCTGTCTGCAAGAACAGAAGCTGTGCGTATGCTTTGGAAGCAGGTCTTGTCAGAAAATCTGACAATCAAATTCTGTTGGGGTGAACACTACTGAAGTTTTACGAGGGAAAAGAAATCCTTGGAAAAAAATGGACAAAACCCCTTAGTCAAATTAATTCCAAATTACTTTTTAGCTATATTAAAGACTTTAAAGGATCGTAAAAAGTTCCATAATTTGGAAATAACAAAAACTCTGCTCTGTCTCATTAAAAAAACAACACTCCAAATGCAATAAAACCAACAGTGAGCCTTGAAATATATGATACCATCAAAGAAATAAAGTAGAATGGAGCTTTAGAGTCACCGCCTGACAAACATTAACCCACGTCACTTCTCAGCCAAAGATGAATTGCTATATTCCAGGATGGTGTAATGTAAAGCGACTAACACAGAAAGCAGACATGCCAAGGGCAATATTAGGGACTAGTATCATATGTCACCATGTTCTCCTCAAGATATCCATCTTACCTTAACTGTATCTAACATTAGCCTTTTCTTAAACCTTTGATATTGATCAAGAGATGTTGGTGAGGCAACTGTGGGACCTAAAAAGCATTCACAGTACTGCTCTACAGGGGACTTCCTTGTTGTAAACAGAAAAGTCCCAAAGGCAATATACTATTTGTCTTAATCTTCCAGGAATTTCCATTTTGATTTCCTGTTCCATGGAAGCCCTTGTTTTTCAGTTTTATATAAAACTGCTGGTGAAATTATAAAGACGCGGTTCTCAATCCAATTGATTTCACTGGTCATAAGCACACCTAACTGGCTATGCAATTTGGTCCCATCAATAAGCTGATGACACCCAGATAGATTTCTCATTTCATTTAGCCCAGATATAGCTGTTCCAGTTGGAATACTTATCTGCTCATCTGTCCATAGCTGTGGGTGAAAAGATTGAAGGTGAATTCAGTAACCATAGCCAGCTAGACATGTGATTTGAATTAGTCATTGATTCCACACTGTCCTATAATTAATCAAACTTAGTTATCCAGGAGCTTGTTTCTTCAATTCCATTTGATGAAATGTCTGTGACCGTGGTCTGTTGGATTGCTACTTAGCACCTATCATTCGTAATGCCACTGGTTTGAATCTAGAACACTGCTCAACCACAGGGGGCTACTACTATATTGTTTTTCAGATTCCAATGAATGCTGCAATAACGAATTCCTTAAGATTCTAAAATATAAAAAGGAAATTATCTGGCTATGGTGTATACTGCTTATTGGTCCAGAATACTCTAACAGACATTTCTTGGGGACACCCTTGATGACTGGAAGCTAAAGGCCCATGCTGTCTTTAAAAAATAAATAAAAGAGTGCTTTACGGGGATCATATATCAAGGCTTCAAGCTTGCTGTTATAATCTGGGGTCAAGCTGCCTTTTCTAGTGTGGAAGTGTGCCCACACCCAGCTGTCCCCTTGGAAAATCAACAAATTCTGGAATCTTCTGCATGTGTTCCAAGATCATGCTTGTAAGAACTTGCTTCGAGATTCTAAAGGAAGCTAGACAAGTCTTGAGATTTTAGTATTTGTAATGTTTTAGAAGACATAATTGCATTTTATGTGCTGCTGAACTATATAGTTAAACATCCCAACTCTCAGGATGCAGCAACTCTAGAGATGAATAAAATCTATTTTCTTATTTCAGTTACTGGCAGTGGTAAATTTCCATAGTGCTTTCCACTCTGCTAAAAACCAACTCATGACAGCCAAATTCCAGTTGATCCAAGATGTCACTCCATTTAAAGAAAACTGGCTCAGCACCTGAGACTTTCTGCAATAGAAATGTGATTATGTAAAATGACAATGCATACAGTCCAAATTTTAAGTAATTTATTTCAGTAGGAAAAATCTATTTTTAAGTTCATACTTTAAGCCATCCTGAAACAGCTTATGCAAACACACAATTCAAACACACACATACACATGGTAAAGTATTAAAAACCAGGAGGGGAAAAAAAGGACAAGGAACAGCCAAACTGCACATCGCTCATGGAAGTCGTAGTGCATTCAACCTCCATCAAAATAGTGCTTCAGGTCAACATTAAAAATGGCTTGTGTTTAGCATAATGTAGACTTTGCATCTTGAACAGTTTCTATGTATGTGAATTGCAATTGATCTGAATGGCTGTATTTGTCTCTTTTGACTATTAATGGTTACAAAAAGACAGGAGTTCACTAAAACCCCACTTTTCCTGTCTTCCACTGATCCATTTGTAATAGGCTTATGAGTAACTCTAGGGTAAGCAAGAAGTTATTTGGTAATTCAAGATGTGCTGCTACCTCCTGTTGGAAAAGGTGCTAATTTGTACATTGCAGAGAGGAAATGGGATATCTCCTTGCTTCTTGGTTGTGCACCATGGCCCAGACACAAGAACTATGAGGAAGTGGGGGCTAGAACGTTCTCCAACTATATTCAACCATTCCCTGGAGAAAGCTTCCTATGGTACTAGTAATATCCATCTCTAGATGCTCATCTTTTCTTTTCATAATCTGAAACTATGAACAGCTTGCATGGTCCACCATACCTACGATTGAGATTTAGCCATTATTGTTTAAGGTATATTCAGTTAAGAATCCCATTGTGACAATGTCATTTTCTCTTATAATGGAAAAATGTAAATGAATTGTCTAATTAATACGACTTTCTGATTTTTTTTAGCTTTACTCTAGATTAATTTTGTTTCTCAAAATTGAAATATTTCAAACCTTATCACAGGGGAGGGGAACCTTCGGCCCGCAGACCTCATCTGACCCATGATGACTTTGGCTCCCTCTGTGTGCTCTGCCCCTTGCTCAAGCCAGAAGGCTAATGGAGACTTGGGAAGGGATCAGGGATCCCACTATTATTTCTAATAATTAACTGGGGATAACAGGGGAATTCCCCTCCCCAAGCTCCTTGGAGGCTACTGGAGGCTTGGAGAGGAGAATCTCCTTATCTCTTATTAATGATCTAATTCCCCTTAGTGCATTGCTTCACCCATTGAGTAGGATGCAGTGCGGGCAAAGCTGCCCCAGCCAAGCCTGGGCTGCCCCAGCCACCAGGCAAGGAATGATGACATAAACAGGGTGTGGCCACATCCTGTTATATCATCCGGCCTGTGGCGATGGGGACGGCAGCGGGCAAATGTCCAGCCCTGGCTGAAGGAGAAATGGGTTGAATTACTCCCGATGTGTGGTGAAGGATATTTTTCTAAACTGGTTTCCATCATAGTTATAATTTTTAAAAGGAAACACATTTTCTGTACAAATGAGTATGAATAACACATGAAACCAAATAGGAAGAATATGACTCTGATTTCCTCATGACTACCATTTGGTAAGGCAAAATATTCAGTAATAAAAAATGACCAATGAAAACGTTGAAACACTGGAGAGATTCTTCATATTTAGCTGTTGCAGTTCAGATTTCATATATGACTTGATTGTAGGTGGTCAGTATGACAGGCATTGGAAACTTGCAATATCATGAGAAGAGAGTTTAAGTAGTTCATACATGTGGAGACTGCTAATTTTTAAAGACATGTGGCATCTAGAATTAAGAGAAAAAAAATCTAGAAATGATCTTGGTGGTTTTTTGAAAGGCTCACTCATTCACTCCAATGGGGAGTTCCCACATAGGGGGGGGGGATGGACCTGGGTGAATACCCAGCTCACATACAGCAACACTTGTGTGGTGGCGCATGCACACATTCCTGAGGCCCAGCCCTGGTACCCAACACACATAGGAGCTTACCCACCAAATTAAACATCTGAATTGGTCCCCAAATCAACTCTACATCCTTGCTTTAAAAAGTTAACAGTGGCAGAAATGGAAACTTGCCAAAACGAAGGGGAAAAGTCCCTGGGTCCACGGCTATAGTATTTTTTTCAAAGCAAAAAAGATGCAAGGACAGTTGAGCAATTCTGTTGGCTGCACAACCTCCATTCATTTAATTGAGGCCCGTGTGGGGTACCTGTGGAAAACCCAATTTGCCTGAATGGGGGATGCATAGCAATAGCACTTGATCGATTCTCCCCTTGGTCTTCAAACAGGTAGTTAAGGCACTGACAAAATTCTTATATAGTGACGGGCAGGAAATGCTATTTTCCTTTGAAGAAACATTCCGTGTTTACTTATAATTTTAATTGCAGCTTTTAACCTTTAAGACACAAACCATTTTTAATGGGGGAAAGGGAGCAACATGGAATTCACAATATCTTGAAAGGCTGGCTTTTCAGGGAAATGCAAACTGGTTATTTAGTACCAGCATTAGTGTCTTCAAGCTTTCAGAGCAGACAGTATACCAAGTGGGAAAATAGAACAGGATTAATAATGCTTAGAAATGAAAAACAAAAAATATGTACAAAAAGATGAGGGAAAAAAGATGCAACTGGAAGAGCCATAGGAAGACCACCTTGTGACCAAGCTTAATTTGAAACAGATTTGTGTATGACAGAACAATACACTACGTTATAGGAATGTGTTTCAAAATTAACAAGTAAACCATGAGCTTCACTTAACCCTACAGTATTACTTTACATTGCTCTTTCTATCTGGTAGTGGTGAGCCTCTAGCAGCAACATTCACAACAAGCATTTATGGGTTCCAGTGTAAGCCACACAAACAAGTTTTCTCAAGGTCCTTTTTCCTTCAATCTCCGGGTAGGAAAAATGTCATCCTCAAGATACAAGCTTAACATGCATCAATTTCATATTAAATCACATATTTTCCCCATCTACATTGAGATTATATAGGAAAAAGTCATGTGTGAAGCACCCTTGGCTGCAGTTTCATCACACTGAAAACTCTTTCAGCTGCTTGGCTGAGAGTTGAGAAGCAGTCGGATGGTATTACTCAACCTCCTGTTGGCTAACTGAAAGGCAACAAGACAAAAACTAGTAATGCAGGATGGCAAGAGTCCCTATAACCAAGCAAAACAAGTGTTCCCCGCCTTGTATGGAAAATGGAAACCCCACCACCAATATATTGATTTTGTGAAATCAGCCTGAATTTGAGTTGTGCAACAAAAGTTTTCCTCCAATTGAGGTATTATGGTGAAAAAGCAATGCAGGATTATGGAAGTAGGAAACTTGCACAACAGTATAATATTTCTTTTAAACTGGTAAGTTTGTTTTCTTTTTTTAGTTTTTAACAAAATAGATTCCCCCCCTTTAGAATTAAAATTTCTTATAGGAAATGTCAATGCTTCTTAATAAAAGGTGTCTCGACCTAGACTCAAAATACAAATTGAGTCATTGGAGTACAAGCAACGCTTCCATGCTGTTGTTTTCTTTGTACTCACAGAAATCAGGCACATGACTCAAATTGTGAACTCTATTTGCATGGATCATTTTGTTAAAACTCTTCATATTTTAATTAAGGATACTGGAGCTGCTTAAATAGGTTTAGGAGGAATCATAAAAACAAATCCTTAGATGAACTGAAATATATATATTTGAGTAGATAGTACGTTAGAATATAGGAAAAATGCAAGTCGTCTTGTTCTCAATTACTGACAGCCAAATAAATGTGTTATAGAATCTGTTAGTGTTAAAATCCACACAGCTAGCTAGACTGTTCTAAAGGGCATTTCTGGTAGCAATAAAAATGCTTCATTCAGATGCAGATTGATTTAAGATTTTTTGGATTTGAGTCTTGTTTTAAAGCCATCCTTTTCAAAATAAATATATAAATCTAATGGAATGCATAGCTCTGAGCTGTGAAATTTTATGTCACTGGAATTTAACACAATAATTTTCACACAAACTGTAGAAATTAAATAGTTCTTTCTAATAAAATTAACTTTTTATTTTTATTTCCTCATTTACAAGAGGAAGTAGAAAGGCTACCTAATGAAATAAAACTATTTTTCTTATCTTAGGTTTTTGGGTGGATGGTAGGTATATCTATATGTAAAAAGATTTAAGCAGTTTATTCTTGACAAATCATCCACCACAAAAAACTGGAATGGCTCAGTACGTGTGTGATGCTCTAAAATAATTTAAATTAATATAAAACATAAAATGTATGGAATGTGTGTAAATTAGCTGAAACCCCTGAACTTGTCATAACCCTCCCTGTTATTCCCATAAACCAGATTAAGTAGCTTCATTTTCAACCAGAACTTTCACATGCATGTATTACATGTGAGGCTGGATAAAAACATAGATGAAGGAAGACATCCCTGCTTGTGTAGTGTTTTTCCCCTCTTCTTTCTTTCTTTTAACTGCTTTTGAAACTTACTCAAAGGATCTACAAGGAGGCTGTTGAGAAAAAACAACAACCCAGTGGTCAGCCTGGCTTCAAGTGGACTCATGTAACTATTTTGTGTGTGTTGCCTTCACAGAAACATTCATCTCCTTCACTTAAAGAAGATTTTGATGGAATGAACTAGTTTTGTGAATACTGAAAACGCTCGTTTAGGTTGAAGCAAGCCACATCCTGATACAACTGTAGAAAACCAACTGAAGGGGGATATGGTGTACTATGATCTGGATACAGTATTTGAAATGTTCATAAAGACCCAATTAACACCCCCAAAACTAATGAAGTAGCCACGTCAAAAACTGTAGAATGGACATTCTATCTTTAGCAAACTTGCATCGTATGAAATTGTGGCTCCCAGTTGCATCTTTCCATTCATAAAAAACATTAAGAGCAAATCTGATACGCCTGCAATTATCTACACTAGTGTTTCCCTCCGCTTTTTTTTTAAAGCAAATTCCACAGGTTACCTTCCACAATACTAAAAAAAAAGCACACACATTTATAGTGTTGGGTTCTTTAAAAAACAAAAACAAAACTTACTTTGAAAAGAAACACACAGTAACTTTAAAAATGGAAAATAAGTTGTGCAAATTCTGTACAGTAATACTGCTGGCTAGGAAGATGTTTCTCTGAAACACCCTACATGGGTTATTGTAGGAGACATGTAAACTAAAAGTGACTCTGGACAAGCAAGCCTCCCTTTGCAACATACCACTACAAGGTCAGAACTGAACATTCATTCCCCAAGACTAGAGAATGGGACAAATTAAAGGTATTTAAACACTGTGAACAATCATATAGGAAGAAAAAGGAGCAAACAGTTTTGAGTGCAGCTTTTATTCCAGCTTTATTGTTTCCCTCTGTGGACAGCTACCACTCCCTGGCCTATCCTACCAATAGGGGAAAAAAGTTGTGAGGACTCTGGAAACAGGAGTCAGTGAATTAAAAAAAATCCATCTGAATAAACTTAGTAAGAATAGAGCAAATTCTTTCATAATATTTAGACAGAGTAAGCTTATCTCTTATTAACTAGACTACAGTGCTAATGGAGTCTTTTCCTAGCTGATTTGTTTAGATTTGGTAATAAGGATCACATCTGAGGGTTCTGAAGTGATCTCAACATATTGAAAATAAAGCACCACTTTAAAAAATAAATAAATATTTCTTTCAGGAAATAGGTGATGTGACAAAATTTATTTTCATATAGGAAATAATTAATCCTATTTGATTTTTACCCCATAATATTTTTTCTTGTGACATGTTATTAACTTTACTGTTTTTCTTGATTATCTGGGAGTTGTACTTCATGAATTCTAGACTAATAGTTGATGCTTATGCGCCTCAGAGATCTTATAGAAGTCAATGATACTCCCAATCTATAAATATATGTACATGCTTCTCAATCTGCATGGAAAGAGATGTAGTAAAACTGTCACCTGTAAAATGCTTTCTAATATATGAGAAGGGGATGATTTCAACATTAAATAGGCCTGTGGAAGAGCTTTAGAAGACATATCTAAAGTGCTTGTTGGGGAAATAAGGGTGTAGCTTGTTTAAAAATACACTGGGGAAGAAAAGCTCAGTTCTGACCGATTGAAATTTCCCAGAGCTTGCTTTACAAAATCCTGTAGATTTTTTTACCAGGAAACTGATAACCAAAAACTCTTAAGAAAAAGAGAGTGTAGTGTTTAAACGCTCAGCTACAGTGCCACTTGCGGGGGGGGGGGGGGGGGAATCCCCGTACAGTACCAAGTTCTGCAAAGTCAGTGCGCTTTGTGAAAACAGAAGAAATTTGCAGATATTACAGGTCTTACGTTCTAAGCCTAAGCAAATTAAATTGTGTTTCACATTTTCTGAGCCCAAGAAAAGCTGGTATAGAAAGATGTAGGCATAGTGCACACGCGCTTCAAGAACACACATGCTACATCTTGCAAACCCACCCCTTGCCACCCTTATACAAAATGTGGGCTTTTAAATTAAAAGCTAACAAACATAACACAAATGCAAACTAGCTACAGCCTATTTAACCTAAGCACAGCACCGCCAGAGGTTTCACACACCCACACACACTATTTGGTGTTTCGTGTTGGTTTTCCTTTCATTCTTTAAGGCAGTGGTTTCCATGGATCAGTTCAGAGAATATTAAGCAGCAGCATGTTCCATGGCAGCAGTTCATGCTGCATTTCCATCCCCTGAACTCTTAGTGCTTTTTTGTTCAGTTCTTCAGAGATTTGAAACTCAGTTTACCATCTTTGTTCTGGCACAGAAGAATAGCTGGCGTGCTTTCACTAGGACTTCCTTCCTCAAACTATGAGACAGACAGCATTCAAAAGCTTGGTCCAGGTTCTGAAGAAGCTCATCATCACTCAAAAGTCATCAAGTTGGCAGGAACCTAAAAACATATGCAATGGTTTTGTAGGGCAAATTAGATCTCTAAGCTAAGGCCCGTTTCAGATGCAACGAGAATCCATGGTTTCCTGCTACATGAACCAGCCATGAGGAGTTTTGAGCTTTTTTTGCTGCCCCCATGGAAAAGTATATACCCTGCTACATTTTTGAATAGTAGATACTGGAGGAAGTATCTCTGTTATCATATGAGTGGAACACAAATAGAAGGAATATAAAGATAGATAAGTATAGCGGAAACTGAAAGTGATTCCTAGAATTGTATGATAAAGAACTGAATAGGGGGGGATTCAGTAATATTACAGCTATAAAAGGGAGATATTATGGATATCAACGGGGACATGCAATCATAATAAATTAGTTGTTTTGATAAATAAAAAATATATAAGATCTACACTAGGGAATACTATTCCCTAATTTCTTAGTGGACTCCTTAAGTTCTTTTTCACAACCTTGCTGAAGAACACAAAACAAGATCCTTTAAAAAAAAAACCTCTCCCAATTCAGGCAATGGTAGCTGATTATTTCATGGTTTGTATGTGGAAACAGTACATATTCTTTTAATGTTGTACTTTTAATTCCTCCTATATTTGAACGGATCTAAATGGGAAAACTATACAGATTGGGAACTCATTTAAACATATGCTTATACATGCCCATTATTGTAAGTTGCTTATCAGAAAGATCTGAACTCTTCTGTCTTCAGTAATCTCAGGGGCTGTTAGGGACTTTTATGTTCACTGACGAGGTTATTCGATGTAAAATTGTTTTGATTTTTGTAAGGAACTGCTTAACACTCAGCTCTCACTGCTAGTTGACAGAGTAATTCACAATTCTTGTTATCTCACCTGTTGTCTATTGCTTTGGCAGGCGGCACTCAGATGCTTAAACCACAACATTGCATTCATTCTGTTACCAGCTTGAAACTTGTATGAGTTCCCTAAATGACAAAAGGAGGGAAAACTTCCCATTATGAATCATTAAAAAGCATCTAGTCCTTCAAGTTCAGCTATTTAAACATTTGACATATTTATTAATATTCTGATAAGATGTATGTAATGCTGATATACGATAATCATTAATATAGCCTTGGTCAATATAAAACCATTTCGCTTTCTCTGAATATAACAAAGATTCCACATGTAGAAAGTATCACAAACACAATTCAAACGTAATCAAGGCAAAAGCGAAGTCTGCTACTAAGAAATTATAGTTAAGATATGATAGAACTTACACACCAAATAACAATAACAATTTCTTTTATTTTCAGTAGACACGCTGATTAACAAATTGACTCCCATACGGAATATGACTCCTGGTGTGTAACCTATATAAAAATCGTTAACTTGAAGGGAAACTTGAAAAAAAGAAAATATTCCCTCTCAATTAAGGAAGGAAGTATTTGGACTGCTGTAGTGGCATAGCTAATATTTCAGTTCATGCAATAGGACCCTTGAAAATGCTAGGGTTCCACTCAAAAAGGGACAGCTATCTGTTGAGCAGGCATGACCCTACTGAGAGTCATCTTCTTGGCATATGTCCTAGGAGGTCTTGAGCTGATGAGCTCAGCACATATGTGGGGCTGGGGACTTGCTACTAAGAGTGGGGACCGTTACATCAAAATCACTAGTATGGGTGGGTGGGTGGGTGGGTGGAGGAATTCTAGACTCAATTTGCTCACAGTCCATACTCCCTTTGCCATTTCCCCATAGCATGGGGAATGGCAACAGATTTTTGTTTTCAAATAAGGTAATTCCATGAAACATTCTCAAGACATATCCGCAGATAAAAAACAATCATGAATGGTTATTAACAGTTAGGATTGAAATCATTTTCAGCTACAGTGCTATCTTGAATAAATGCTTCAAATAAAGTATTGCAAAGTGTAATGTTAAAAATAGCAGCTCCAATAGGCCCTGGAAAGTGAACTGGAAAAGTCACAGAAATATTTGGGAGCAGTTCTAAGCTAATTTCTTTCATATGGCTGTTTCTGATTTTACAGTATTTTTATTTTATGCTTTAACTATTTGAAAGCCACCTTAACACTGTTTTTGGACTATAAAGTTAGATATACATTTTTAAATGAAGTGACAAAGGTTATTTTCCTCTCAAAGTATTTCTGAGTGTCCAGACTGCGGATTAAAAAAAATTGAATAGTATACATACTACTTAGTTTACATGAATTATTTCCATAACTAATGGCAAAAAGGGCAGTCACACTCTCAACCCAATACTAACCTCTGCTTCCTCCCAGTGCTTATGAGCATAATGAAAAGCAACTAAGGAAATGGAATCTGGATGTTACTGACCTTTCTCAGAATCTGTGAGGAGGAAGAGATCTGGATGCTCTGGATCATCAGCCATCATGACCATCCACCCCACAACTGACACATTCTTACTTGGTGTAGATTTGAACTGGGGTGGGGGGTGGGGGGTGGAGAGAAACCATGGAAAGCAAAAGGGTTCAGCAAGATTTGCCATTATGCTTTTACATTGCAAAATGTAAAACATTCAATAGGGAGTTATTCTGAAACAACTATGGCTGGGATTGTGAGTTTGCTCCCACTGGCAGGTCCATCCCCTGGCAAGAGTTCCATTCATGGACTGCTCCCACCTGTGGACAGGGGTGACTTTTACCAATCCTCCTTTTCCCTGCAGCTTCTTGTGCCCCCTGAAAATCTGCTCTGGGGGGTTGAGGGACCCTCTGGAACAATAGGAAGGCTGGAGGGGGAAAGGGAATGGATAAAAAAAATGCCCCCTTCTGTTGGCAGGATCTGGATTGTGGTTCCAACTGTGAATGGAAGATGTTCCGTTTGTGGAAGCCTAGTTACGATCCAAGGCAATCTGTGTAACTACAGACTACAGATAGAACAGCTAATGCTGTGGATGAGATGAGACTGGAAGAAGTTACTATGGAAGCTGGAGGGAGTGCCAGGTTGCTCCTACAGTGACCTACTAGCTAGGAATAATAGTAATAATAAATAATAATAATAATAATTTAATTTATTTCTCACCCGCCTCTCCCTCTGGATTGAGGTGGGGTACAACATGAAATACACTTAACTGATTTAAAGCATATAAAACTAATACATTATTAAAAGGCATCTTAAAATTCAACTGGGTAGGCCATCATGAATTGTGAGGGGCAGAACCATTAATTCAGTTAAATTCCATTCAGGAATGCCTTCATTAGGAATGACCATAAATTACACTGTACAGTGGAAGCTTTTGAGTCTACCAGAAATCATCTTCAAGCTGGATGTTCTCAAGCACAGTGGCTTGGAACACAGAGGTTCTACTTAGCTATAAGCTAATTTTCAAGTACTGCTTCTACCCTAAACTCCAGCATGCCAAGCCAAAAGAAAGGCACACACTAGATGTGCTCAGGGCCCTCAGGATCTATATTAGATGAAGTTGTAGACATTCAGAACAAGGGTCCATCTAGTCCAGCATTCTGTTCATCACACAGTGGCCAACCAGCTGTGGATCAGGAACGCATAAGCAGGAAATAAGTGCCATTCTGAACTTGGAGAAGTGTTGAAGTCATGGAAAATTGATATATGTATTTGATTTTGAATGAGTGAAAAAAGATGGAAAGAAGGACTTATACATCTACTGAACTACAAGTAATAACAATTTGTTTCTCAATCTGAAATCATTTGAAGAGCTTCTTTTAAATTCATCTCAAGGTTCTGCTTCAAGTAAAAGTAAATGACCATTTGAAAACAGAAAAAAATTCACAACAACTAAATTTATGGAGATTAAGAACATAAGAAGAGCCATGCTGGATCAGACCAAGGGTCCATCTAGTTCAACACTCTGTTCACAGCGGCCAACCAGCTGTTGACCAGGGACCCACAAGCAGGACACGGTGCAATAGCATCCTCCCACCCATGTTCCCAGCAACTGGTGTATATACGCTTACTGTCTCTGATACTGGAAGTAGCACATAGCCACTGGTAGCCACTGGTAGCCTTCTCTTCCAGGAATTAATCCAACCCCATTTTAAAGCCATCTAAATTGGTGGCCATCACTGCATCTTGTGGAAGTGAATTCCATAGTTTAACTATACGCTGTGTGAAGAAGTACTTCCTTTCATCTGTCCTGAATCTCCCACCAATCAGCTACATGGGATGACCCTGGGTTCTAGTATTATGGGAAAGGGAGAAAATGTCTTCCTAGCCATATTCTTCACACCATGCCTACTTCTGTACACCTCTATCATGTCTCCCCTTACCCTCCCTTTTTCCAAACTAAACAATCCCAGCTGTTGTAACCTCCCCTCGTAGGAGATGCTCCAGCTCTTTGATCATTTTAGTTGTCCTTTTCTGCACTTTTTCCAGCTCTACAATATCGCTTTTAGCTGTGGCGACCAGAACTGTACACAGTATTCAAAGTGTGGTCACATCATAGATTTATATAAAAGCAGTATGATATAGGCAGTTTTATTCTCAATTCCTTTTTATTTTCAATTGCCTAACATGGAGTTCACCTTCTTTACAGTGGCTGCATTGAGGTGTCCACCACAACCCCAAGATCTCTTTCTTGCTCAGTCAAAGAACATTAAAAGAAGAAGAAGAAAAAAAAGAACACTGAGGACAATAATAGTATTTGGAGAATACTTGCATTGGCTGCCTATACGTTTCCGAGCCCAATTCAAGGTGCTGGTTCTAACCTATAAAGCCTTACACGGTTTGGGACCACAATACCTGATGGAATGCCTCTCCCGACACCAACCTACCCGTGCACTACGATCCACATCTAAGGTCCTCCTCCGGTTGCCTACTCCAAGGGAACTTCGGAGGGTGGCAACAAGGGAGAGAGCCTTTTCAGTGGTGACCCCCCAATTATGGAATTATCTCCCCGACAAGGCTCGCCTGGTGCCAACATTGTTATCTTTTCGGCGCCAGGTCAAGACTTTCCTCTTCTCCCAGGCATTTAAAAGCATATGATGAGGGTTTTGTGTTGTTGTGCTTTGACCCAGAATTGTTGTTTTAAAGGATATTGTAATTATAACTTGTTTTTATGCTTTATGGTTTTAAATTTTGTACATTGGTGTTTTTAATGTTCAATGTTTTTAATTTTTGTAAACCGCCCAGAGAGCTTCGGCTATGGGGCGGTATATAAATGGAATAAAATAAATAAATAAATAAATAAATAAATAAATAAATAAAAACTGTGATTTTGTGTTCATGCTTTAGAGACCCGGAAAATTCAAAATACTAACAAAATGTACAATTACAGAATCCAAGACTTGGAGGGACCAACAGAGCTACTTTTATTCTGGTTAACAGCTACAGTCTACTCTACATTGTGTTTTGTCTGCATTTTTTGCATACAGTGATCCATATAGTTTCCGGGTGAAGTATAAAGTGTTGGTTATTACCTTTAAAGCCCTACATGGTTTGGGTCCAGGTTACCTACGGGATCACCTTCTCCCATACAATCCGCCCCGCACACTCAGGTCCTCTGGGAAGAACTTACTACAGTCGGCCAAGACTAGGCTGACAACTGTTACTCAGAGGACCTTCTCTTCTGCCGCTCCCAGACTGTGGAATGACCTGCCGGAGGAGACTTGTCAACTTAACAGTCTTTTAGAATTTAAGAAAGCCATAAAGACTGTTCTCTTCTGGCGGGCATATCCAGTGGAATTTTAGAAGGTTTTTAGGATGTTTTAATGCAGTTTTAATAATGTGTGTCATGTTTTATTTATTTATTTATTTATTTATTACATTTGTATACCGCCCCATAGCCGAAGCTCTCTGGGCGGTTTACATAGGATTAAAAACAATTAAAAACAATATACAAAAATTAAAACAGCAAAAACATACAACATACAACATACACACAATCAGTTTTATGTATTTTATTATATTGTTGTTCCCCGCCTCGATCCAGACGGAGAGGCGGGTAAGAAATAAATTATTATTATTATTATTATTATTATTATTATTATTCCACAGCCTTTCAGTGGGAAGATTTACAGATTTTGGAATTGTTTTTTAAGATTGCTAAGGTGCTTGGTAGCGGAAAATCAAGATGTAATGGTTAATATAGGCCTTTATCACACGGGCGGTTTGATCCACACCCGCCACGACTTTGATCCAATTTTTTCACATGACATCGTCCCCCTCACGCTACTCTCGCGCCCTGAGTGGTCCGTTTCCCGTTTCACATCTGAAGTATCCCTGAACAGGCATAGTCCGTTTTCTCCCCTCCTCCGCAGGCTTTGCTGAGGTATCGGAGCAAAACCAACCATGTGTGATTCAAAGGGCTACACTTGCATAGGAAACAGAGGGGGAACCTGCATAAGCAAACCAGGTAGATGTGATAAAGGCCATAGAGAACTAAGAGAGAAAAATGGGACAGTAAAAACAGTTAAAGGAAAAATATCAGTAGAAAGGTTCATAGTTGTAGAACACATAACACTCCCAATGGAAGGGAGAAAGGAAAATTGTTCATCTTACTGCTAATGGGGAAAAGGCAGAGCACTGTCCTATTAAACAGCAAGGAAGCCAAACTATTCACATTACTGAAGAGAGAAAGACAACAGGGAATTAAGGCTCAAAAGATCAAACACATTTTGAGTGTTAATATCCAGAAAATCTGTTTGATTTTGACTACCCTCTGGGTTAAGTTCAAGCATACCAACAGGAGATGTAGTATAATAGTAAAATATATAAACATACATGTTTTCTTTCTGTTGCCTTCAAAGACTTTGCAGCATAGTAAAAAAGCTGGGTTCCACACAGTGCTGCCCAGTATTTGGTCCAAGATGCTACCTGCAGACAATAATCAAATTAATAAATTTAGATTTTTAGCCTTACACCATTTCAAAGACTCTGAGCAGGATGACATTTTTAAAAGAGAAACATTTTAAGCTATAATGCACAATGGGCTGGTTCGTACGATCAAGCAGTCCACTTAAATAAGTCACAGTGGGCTGCAGTGTGTGCGGGCAACCATTTTGAATATTGAAGCCATGACCGTGGCTTGTTATGGTATCCAAACCTGGTGAGGGTTGTTGGCATGTGTTGTTGGCACGGTTAACAAACCATTCACAATCCTAAAACAGTACATGGGTTCTTAAATAAGCCACTGTGGGCTTATTTGGTCAATGTATACTATATATTGAAAGTACATCCTAGCCTTTAGTCTAGATTGCTAAAGAGATGGGTCAGGAATTATTTCAAAAACATCCCAAACTGTGATGCAGCAAGCTTCCCCAAGCGAAGATCAGTGCAGCTGGGTAAAACACCTTGGTTAGTAATGGTCACATGTCTTCCAAGTCTAGGACCTAACGAACTACACGAAAATAGAGAGAAATAGAAAATATGATGTGGGCCACCAAGCCCACAAAGAAGAGAAAAGCCATCTCAAAAGAACATACATAAGAATTTATTCAGTATCTTACTGTAGGTTTTTTGCCTTCTTTCAACAAAGTCTTTCTCCTGAGAACACCTTGAATAGTAACAGCTCCTGGATACAAATGAACAGCTAAATCTTCAGACTCTGCAGAACTATTTTAAAAAAAAAAAGAGTTGAAAAACTGGAAAATACAAAATATCCCAATAGTAGTTTTCAAGCATGACGTAACTTGCTATTAACTTCTGCGCTTCAATTTGTACAAATGTTGCCATCTCATTCATTGGATTTCATTGTGGAAATAGACCTTGACTATTAGAAGGGCTGCATTTATGGATTTTCCCCTCAGAAGCGTAAATAATGCTAAGAAAACTCTTCAGTTCAGCAAGTGACTCATAAATAAAAATAAAATTTAACACTCTGGATCGACATAATACAACTACATGTAATTTTAACTAGCAAATGGCTCAAATTCAATTCTTTTTAAAACATATGATTGAACACATGATTTTTCCAGACCTAGTAGAAAGATGGATTATTATTCTGTTACTGGAACAGAAAAAAGCAAGAACTCAATTGCACCTAATTTTTCCTGCTGGTTTGCCTCCACGGTTTGTTTGTTTGTTTTTTACCTCTGATGCATAAGCGCGTCAAGCTTATGGTCCCTTTCACCTGAATACGCTGCTCTTTCACTTGTTTGCTCTTCCACTCTACTCCACTCTGCCCCTTCTCTTTCTCCCTCCAGTTCATTGGTTGCTCCCCCCTTTTAACAAGACATATACAAGCAGGTCCTGTCAGATGAGCACCTCAACCAGACCACCTTTCTGCCAGGCAAAAATGGAATAACCCCTTAGTCTGGCTCTTTGGGGGCATTGAGGGAGTACAATCCTGCTCTGCAGAGATTCAGGCATTGTGCAATATTAAAAAACGTTTTTGAGCCTGGGATGCAAGGTTTGGGTTTTATATTGAGGCTTGGAGCCGGCTGCTGGGAGAGATTGCTTTTCCCTGCCAGGACCTGATGCAATCCATTCAAGCCAACAGCAAGACTCCCGTCACAGCACATGCCCCCAACAAAGGAAAACGTGAGAGTACAGCACTACACGGAGGCTTAAGGGCGCATTAAACACGCTTAGGGAAAATAATCCAGACTTTAGGCATTCTAGGAAAAGATGGAAAAGGCTGGGGAAGAGGCGGGGTATCAGCAGGTCAGGCACGGCGTCATGTGAGTACCGTGCTGCAAATCTGCACACCAGGCATGGCAAGAGTGCACTAAATTGCTGGTGTGATGGAGCCCAATATATGCGCAATACCATACCAAGATATTTGAAAGCAGTAACAGAAGCAGCAGGAAAGCAGAAAGCTTGACCCAGAGCAGTTAATCTGAAGCTGTTTGAATATAGCTTGTGTTCTAACAAGTGAGCAGCTGACCAGCTTTTATCAACAGGAAATATTTGGCTGACACAACTGTGTGTGTCAGTGCATGCCAAGAAGCTTATGTGGGCATAGCCATCAACTCTTCAGAGGCAGTCTGAGGGAATAAGAATTTCTGAAACGTCTTGGGAAAATTCTTCCATTCACTCTCCATAAGTTTGTCAAATGTTAATTGAGAGATCTGACAAGCGGAGCCTCCTGTCAAAAGTTCACAAATTTACAAGGAACCGAATGTATGACTCAATTCCAGAAAATGTTTGATTTTTTACAGTTGTTCAGACTAGGTTTCTTGGACAACAAGTTTAATTAGGACTGTAAAACATTTTAATGTGTATGGAAGCTTCCAAGCCATTTTGCATCAAATGCCATTCAGAGTGGGATTTAAGCAACGATTGCTAGGATCTTGCCAATGATATGACTCAAAGTGGAAAAAAAGAGTGCAAATTTCTTAGTAAAGAAAATATTCTGAATGTAAGGGGCTCGGGTCCCAACATCATTCCTGTCACCCCAATTATTTTCAGCATCATGTAGTGCTAAGGTACTTTTTAAAAAGTGCCTTTAGCCTTCTCCAGGTAACAGTGCAATACTCTAAGAAATTGAATTTGCAAATTAGAACAAGCCAGCCAGAGTCTATAAAGATTTTATTAAGTCACACGAGAGGGAAGGTTCATTTTTAAGGGGAAAGTTCACCGACATGATTTGGCAAACAAGTTAGAAAGATCAGGAGAGTCAAATTACATCCAGTTCAATAGCAAGTCAGTCACCAACACCAGAGGAAAAATTCTGGCCCCTAAATACAAGGGGTTAGTACCTGCTGCCCTTCATGTGGCCTCGATAGCCATTTCGTGCCATTCTTGTCACCGGACCAAGAGAATGGTATAATCTGTTCCTGTTGGATTCCATTATAAATTGTATGTATTACATGTTTTGAATTCATAGTCATCATCATTTGTTAGAACACTATAATAAGCTTCCTCTCTGCCTTATTGCTACTACCTCTCTTTCTGCAAGCAACAGCATGTTTCATTAAGAAAAAAACCTTCTATTATTTGGACACATGATTTTAACATGAGCACACCCAGCACTGATATTTATTGCCATAACGAAGAATAGCTTAAGAATAAAAAACCCTGCTTTACCACTTATTTTTAAAATAGAACACTACATTGCTAAATCTACTATGACAAGCTACTACAACTCTGGAGAAAGCAACATATGTAACAAGACCCCTATATATTTTGACTATTCTGGCAAGGAAAAAAATGGCTAACTCAGGAAAAATAATGTTACTTTTGATGTGATAATTATAGCTATGATTTTATTACATGAACATATCTTGCATCATTTTTCTTATCACGGGATGCAATACTTTTAATAAATAGCAAATGAAAGAGGTAGAGTTGACATTATGTCTTGAGTAATCACACCATTGCATTTTTAAAACAGTAAGTCAAGAGTTTGCGAAGAAAAGCAAAACCCAGTATATATCTCACTTGGACAGAACTTCAGTGCTTGCTATATTAAAAGGAAATGGTATTTCTCTTAAATATTCATGACTTCTTTGACAAGTCTCGGGCAAATAAACAACATTTGTATATATTTTTGCAAACACCAAGAGGCACACAGTTTGATTACAGGCCACATAATATTTGTATTTAAATGTTGTTCCAACACAATCATCCATTTGAAAGAGTCCTGACGCTGGATAATAACTGCAGATCTTAATGGTATGCATGATACCATTAATTAGGAACCATAATTTTAGCATCTTCAAAAATAAAAAAAGATTTTGCATCATAATATTGATGCTTTACCAGTGTTACATAACTATGAAGCATCAGTTGCAAATGCTGTGGTCTGTTTCTGGAAGAGGAAATTAAACCTATTCAGCAAGTTTGAAGAGTCTGGAAGCAGTATTTACCTCCTACCTATCCCTGTGTAAAGAACCATATATTACTTAAGAACTGTGAGAGAAGTCTTGAGGCCTTAGTTAGACTCAATGTTACAGGAAAGTAAATAAAGACAACACTGTTTACAGGCAATACAATAGGGGAATGCCTGTTTTTAAAACCACATGCACAGGGTTAACAGCACTTGTTCCACTCTTAGTGCCACACTCTAGTTAAAAAGAATGCCAGTTTCTTTGATTTCTTATTTGTAAGCAATTATTACGTCTAACCAAGCACTGGAAGCCATTTAAATACATCAGCAGTTATTATTTATCTGAAGCCTTCTATTGCTGGGCAAATTTTCATGTGCTTCAACCGCAGAACCAAAAGTTGCCATTTCAGAAGGACAAAAGTGTCTATGGAAGACAACTTGCAATTGGTAACGAATGGTAACAGTGTGTAGATCGTAACACCTTGTTTTGCTTAAAGAGACTATATCCGCCTCATAGGAAGAACAGGATTATACAATGGGCCAAATAGGTCAAGGCACTCTGTGGAGCAATCACATTTGACAAGACCTACAGCTACCTTCCAAACACTTCCTACTGGGATTGCCTCTAGCAACATGAAAGCTACTTTTGACAATAAGGCACTGTAAAGATAGGTCAACTTCAGTGCAGCTTTCAGAACTGGGATAGAAAGTTTCTTAACTGCAAGAGTGACCAAGCAACAGAAAGAGAATGATGATAATTACTTGAATAGAAATGTCTTTCATTCCAATATGCAGCTGATCCAGTATTCAAGTATGAGCAGCGAGGAGTGACTACTGGGCTGGGAACTGCACTACCACCCTCTGGCCATTAATAATAAACAACTGCAGTGCAACTGAGATCCAGCCAACAGTTCCCTTCACTGCAACCTGCCATGGCGGCAAATGGAACAGAAGTCTTGAGTTCAAGGCCCCTATGCATCTTGGCCTTGAACTGTCCAGCCTGTTAGCTTCTTGACCCTGTAGCAACAGCTGCGCTCTCTCTCTCTCTCTCTCTCTCTCACACACACACACACACACACACACACACACACAGAGCCAAGTCGAGCTACATTGAAACTCTGTAAATAAAACATTGGAGTTGCGGAAGGTTATTGTAAAGGAAGGTCATGTATACCTACCAGGGTGCAGAGAACACCCAAGTTGTCTTGGGCTGGCAAAGCCACGTGTCATTCTAGGAAACATCTCAGGGCAGCTAATTTTCTTGGGGATGTCTTTAGAGCTCAAACTGTGAAGGAATGGGAGCTGCCTCCCTTCAGCTCTAGATATTACTTTCAGCAGTTTCCCAGCTGGTAGTCACCAGCATGACCAGCCACTTATATTCTCTGAATACAATAGCCCTGTGATACTAAATCACTGAAATATGTTGCCTTGAGCAAATTCTATTAGACACCTAGATTCTAAAGTGCAAGCTATGGGTTGGTAACTATAATTCTCTAGACACAATTACATGATTTAGTTAGAACTTCTTCACACATTATTCTTTCCTACATAGGTATAGTCTCCCATGTAGGGAAAACAAAGCCACAAAACAGCTCCCTAAAGAAAAAACAACCACACAGAAATGCGTACTTCATAAGTTCCATACACATTTTGTATACTTTTCTCCTACATGAAAATGTAGAATTGTCATGTTTGAGGCAGTTGTTCAGTTTGAACAAAACAAAGTTATAGTGGCTTCTCTTACCTTTCAAATGCTGGCCATGAAGTCTCTTCGCTGGGCTCAGAACCATCACTGCTACCTAAAATCAGAATGCAAGTTTGAATTAACAAATTCTCTCATTCTCAAACACCCTTTGCCAATCATGACATAATGCCCCAAGAAACACTTGTGGAAATGCCCATTTTTTTTAAAGTCAAACAGCATAGAACAGTTTTAATAAGAGGAAAAGAAAGTAGAAGATCATGACATTGAGAAAAGGAAACACTATTGTGTAGTTGTTGCTGCTCTAATATCACACAATTAATTTTTTTGCTGCTGTCACATCTACCCTGTAGGAATGGATTCTTAAGACAACCTAGAAAAATAAAAATGTAAGTCCATTACTAGGTTAATTCTCATTATCCTTCTCATAAAAGAATCTGCCAGAACCTTATTCCAGCAATAAGCAATGTAAGGACAAATAACCTCATACAGTGAACTCAGCTTCCTATCCTTCCCAAAAAGGAAAATAGAGATTTGAATAAATTGGAGCATCTTGGAGTTCATATATGTTGAAAACACAGGCCCTGAGGTCCTGCTGTTAGATGATTACTTCAAGATGCATGATTCATTATTGTATTGTAATCTTAAACAATAAAAACAAAAAACTTATGCTAGCTCAAGAACCTTGGTTAGGAAGTGATGCATGTACTGATTAAATAGACAGAATTTTCTCAGATAGCCGTCCAACTATGTCCTCCTACTGTTTTTTCTTTAATTACCACCTAAAGCTTTCTGCTGGATGTCTCACCTATTAAAAGACATTAAATTATATTTTCTATCCAAATATAATTTCTGAAATGCCAACATTTGATTCTGACAGCAAACTTGGATCCAATATGCCATATTTGAACATGCTGGTGAGTATGGCAGACCTTCACATAAATTAGCATTGGGTTTTGATTTATATGTTAAATTAAACATATTGTTAAGGTAGTCATAACTGTGTTATCAACTCATATTCTGTCTGCTTCCTGGATGATTTTTTGTTTCAAACAAATATAGTGGCAGTACTGTTTTCAAATAACTCAACAGTTAAGTTACTGTGGTTGATTGCTGTTAACAAAAACAACAACTACTTACTACTACTACTACTACTACTACAACTACATATATGCCCCACTTTTCCTCCAAAGAGCTCAAGATGGTGATACATTACCTGTGAGATACATTAGGCTGAGAGACAGTGATTGTCTCAAAACTATCCAGTGAAACCTTATGGCTGGGTAGGGTCTCCCCAGTCTTAGTCTGACATTTTAATCAGTATTACACTGGATGATCCAGTTCATCTTGGGTCCTGAGCATTATACAATGCTGAAAATATAGATATTGCCTGCCCTTTTAATAATTACCAGAGGTATCTTAAGCAATTCATAACTAAATCATACCAAGAAGCTCTCTCTAAATATGAAAGATCCCTTCCTATGATACTATTCCATCCTTTCATTTTTGAGCAAGTGTTATGGGCATTGTCACAAAATGGCTGCTGTGGTGGACACAATCATTCACTAGACACCCATTTTGCAGAAATGCAAACTGATGAGAATAAAAAGGCAAGTACTTTGCCAAAAAAACTCAATTCAAGGCAGAGGTGGTGTCTGAGTTCCAAAACATAAAGCTCTATCTTTGAACCCACAGTTCTGTCCCATTCAGGATACCCCCCCAACACCCACAAGCACACACACTTTTCCCCTCACTGCGTTTCCCCTCCAGCCATCCCCATCCCTCTCCCAGTTTCCCCACTGCCATCCTCAAGCCTCCTGTCCTTTACCAAGCTCCCCATTTCCTGCCTGCTTTATTTTTCATCTCCAATTGCCCACCATATTTATTTCCTAAGAATATTTCTGGGCCCATATGGGGTGCAGAAGCATTCAGCGGAATAAACTTTCCTAGAGGTAGATTTACTAGCAATGTCAGTCAGAGGTAAACAGCCTAATGCCATCCAGATGTTTTGGCCCACAAACTCCCATAATCCTTGACCACCAGCCATGCTGGTTGGGGCTTGTAAGAGTTGCAGTCCAAAAAAATCTGCAGGATACCTGGTTGCCCACCTCTGTTCTAGGTCTTTCCAGCTGCTTGCTAAAAAGCAGGCTTGTTACATATAGGTTCTGTCTGGTAGGATCCAACGTGCCCTGCAGTTAGAATCCAAAAGTGCTCTACCTCTGGGAACAGCCAATGCTGACTCCTGGTGCATGCACGACCCCTGCCAGAGTTCCCGAACAACTGGAAACGCAAGTTCCTGAAAGGCACGACCAGCTGTGCAGGTACTCAAATGGCACAATGTCTTGATTGCCTGTTACCATCAACCTGCTCATGGGCCAGCCAGTGCCAAGCTGGTTGTTCAAAGGGCAAGATTATTGATGTTGTGGATCCAGCGACTGAGAAATCAAGTCCATGTTGCTGCCCTCCTTCTCCCAACCTTGCCCCCTCCAACACCAAGCTAGGCACAACAGTGCCCCCATAAGAAAGCGGAACACTGGCTTTTTCTAGTTTGTCTGAGGATATTGGAATCCACTCATTTGTTCTTATTACTTCTGGCTGCTTTCATTCCATTTATTCTATGCTTTCCCCTCCATTTTCTCAACTTCTCTACAGCAAGATTATTATTTGGCTAAAGAGGTAATTCCATATTATTATCTTAATTGAACAAAAAATAGAAATTAGTGCTGAAAATGACAAGATTTACCAGGTCTGTGCACTAAACCCAAATATTTTCTTTTGCATCAGAAATTCTTGCCTTGTGAATTATGTCAATACTCAGTGCCACATTCTATGGATGACACATTGCTAGGATGCATGTGGGCTAACTGACAAAAATACCTATGTTTTAATTTGTGCACTATAATTCTCAAATATTCAAAAGTCAACATTTTAAAAAGGAAGCTTTTTGTTGAAATAATTAAAATATACTACAGTCACATTTTAAAATACTTTTACTACAGATACATAAATGCCCTGTGAATTTAGTCCTAATGGTTAAAATGTGTGCCACTTTGTGTTATCCTCTATTTAATTCGAACATCTGAATGAAGAGAAAACACACTTTTGAAGATTTAAAAAACAATAAAATTATATATATATATATATATATATATATATAACACTAATAAGTTCTCTGAAACACAGCTGGGGGACGGTTGAGGAAGAATTCTGGAAAAGTGTTCAGCTTCCCAAGTTTTAATTAATTATAGTATTTGGAATGTAAACATCCAAGTTGGCTTACATCTCCTATTTGATTTAACCACCCATACTGGAAACTTACTTCAAAATTATGTGATATGCCACCTTCAAAAATTCTAAGACCACTTTAATTTAAATAACCCCATGTTCAAGAGTAATTCTAAGTACTCTGGCTACTTCAGATTATATACACACACACACACACACTGTCTGAATTTCTATGCAGATGCCATGCTTGATATTAAGTAACATTCATCCTATTAGCTTCCTTACCATTGATGCTCTCCATATTAGGAGACTTTAGAAGGCAATTTCCACAAGCTTTTGGGACAAAAAAGGTAGACTTTCAGCTAATACTTTCCTTTCATCTGATGTTAAGATTGTCAAGATAGCACTTCTTTTATTTTGTTGGAAGGCTTTTGAGGGCCCGTATGGAAATCAAACACATGCTTTGGAGGTTTGCCTCAGGAGCACTTGCAGAAGAACATTTAGTGCTGCAGCACTCACCCTCTGGAACACTTTACCAATTGACATTACAGGCCCGCATAGTTCTGATGTTCAGACATCTTCTTAAAACTCAATTGTATACTGCTAAGAACTCATTCCCTAAACCTGCTTTCCTCAATGTGTCACCTGTTGGCATTGCAGTGCCCACAGACAGCTCTCTCAGCATCTGCAAGGGCCCCTACCAAATCAGTTTTTGTACCTGGTGTCTGTGCATGCTGCAAAGCAAAGTGCCAGTTTCCAGCCAACTTTAATTCCTCAAAATGCCTCTAGATCCACGTTCTTAGGAAATAAAGATCATTTCCTGGTGCTGGAGTTCCATGTGCTAGAGTTCCATGCATACACTCATGCATGATGTTTGCAGCTTCTCTTGCAACAGAATCTGTGCTTGTAACAGAATTCTACACCCTTGTTCAGACTTGTCTGGGCCCCACACAACCTTTAATAAGTCTGTGGGGTTCTGACCCAGCTGTATCAGCAGGTATCTCACTCTGTATGCTATTTGCACATCTCAGCAGAACATTTTTGAGCTGCCATGACTGTGCATGTAATGGCAACCAAAGATGCATGGTGAGTAAACAGCAATTAGCCTATACTCAGACTAGTCTAAATTTGCTGATTTCTCCTTCAAGTGTAGCCTTCTCCTCAACAATAACATCTGAACTGTCATCCTACTTTAACTGCAAAGTTAGGAACAACAAAACCACTTCTGTTAAAATAGACAGCTTAGACTTGTGTTTCAGACAAACTATATACTTCTGTGCTCAGAAAAGCAAGAACACAAATTCCTGCTAGATTGACTAGCCCAGCTTTTAAAAATTCTACTCTAAAGCTCTGCCTTCGTTCAATTCTTCTTATCAGTTCAAGATGCCATTCCACTTATTTTCAGGTGGACCTAAAAGCACTTCACGTCTTTTCAATGGATGTATCTATGTCGGAAGTAATTGAAAACATTTTCACTTTGAATGATATTTTTTATATTGTCTACAGTTGGTGAGGGCAAGGGGTCCTATTTTTCAAGCATACATATATGATTTTTCAAATTAAAATCTGGGGAAAGGTAATGAGCGGGGTACCACAGGGCTCAGTCCTGGGCCCTTTGCTCTTCAACATTTTTAGAAATGATTTGGACGAGGTCCAGGGAATGCTTACCAAATTTGCAGATGACACAAAATTGGGTGGGATAGCACTCTTCAAATACTTGAAAGGTTGTCATACACAGGAGGGCCAGGATCTCTATCATCCCAGAGGGCAGGACACGGAATAATGAGCTCAAGTTACAGGAAGCCAGATTCTGGCTAAACATCAGGAAAAATGTCCTGACTGTCAGAGCAGTATGACAATGGAACCAATTAACTAGGGAGGTCATGGGCTCTCCCACACTAGAGGCCTTCAAGAAGCAGCTGGATAGCGATCTTTCAGGTATGCTTTAAGGTGGATTCCCGCATTGAGCAGGGGGTTGGACTTGATGGCTTTATAGGCCACTTCCAACTCTACTATTCTATGATTCTATGATATACTTTGTGTTATGAGCAACTTGAAAAATATCGTATACATTGAAGAGCTGTTGAGTAATTCAAGATTAGGGATAAATGAAGTCTGGAAGGCGGCCCCTGAAAGCTTCTCTGAAATGGAATTTGGTCCTTGTACTGAAAGAGGTTTACACCCCTGACTTAAAAACTCACCTATTGAAATTCCACTAGAAAGAGTAGAGCTCTCTGCCTCCCCCCGTGATGGAGCAAGTGGTTCCATGACACTGTCATCTAACAGATGCCTTGGTCCTGCATTTGGAAACGTTGCACTTTTAAACTCTGCTGTGTTCATCTTATGAATGAAACTAGAAAAAGAACAGAGGATGCAAAGACTACTTCAGCACATTAAAACATAACACAGTATCAAAGCTATTACATGCAAGATAAAACAGTGTTCACCACCTTCTAGTACTCATTTCTATTCATATAATACCTCCACAAACAGTTTGGAAAAAATATATGATAAGGCCTGTTGAAAAGTGGAATCACACTTTACATTCTGAACTTGGGTACAAGACTCACCCATGTGTAAGTGGCAAAATACATGTGTGGTGCCCTCAATGATAGGTACCACACACATTTAAATGGTTGAGTTTTCCCTGCAACAGACACTATCAGAAGAGAACTGGCTCCCCGATACAGCCACCATTCATAATGCACACTGCAGTGTGTGTAGTTTGCCCTTTAAACTCTTTGGAACCCAAGTTTTAAAAGTGTGAACCAGCCCTTCCTGGGTTCATGAACTTCCTAACATGACCTTCATTCTTTATGTGTTTTTGTGTGATTAATAAAGAAGATCTGATTTAGATCTTCATTCAGATTAGATTCTCATGAGAAACTAAGGGATCCTTCATATAATTCCTATAGAGTAAACCTGCCCAAATTGTGACCCACTAGACCAAGTGCAGACCACCAGCTATGTATTATGGCCTGCCAAATGTTTGGCAGACACCCTCTTTTTGCAGGCCCAAGAAAGTGGCAAGAACAGGAGGCTTATCAAGCCCCTGGTAGTCTTCCAAACATGGGTGATGGTGAGCTATATCCAATTTGGTGGGTCACAAGTAGGGTAGGATTGCAACACAGAAAGCATTTTCTATGCTATTCAACTTTAAAAGTCACAATATCTGCCATATTCCACTAAATTAGTCATATTTTCCTCCTATGTACATTGATATTGCTTTGTCTATAACAAAAACTGTTTTCCCTATAACAAAAAAGTTATAAATGTGCTAATACACATTTAGTGCTAAAATCAAATGGCAAAGAAGGTATCAAGAACAAACTTGACTCTTTAAAATCATCATGTTGGGTCTCATGACATTAAAGCAATAATGGGGATCAGAATGGTAACACATTGGCCTGGTTTGCACATAATGCTAAGTCAGGATTTGTTTAGCCTAATTATGGTTTATATGAACGTCTAAACCCACAACCAACACAATCCCCAATTTGACACCACAGATTGAAGGTAGTTTATGAATTTTGGCTTGCTTTAACTGTAATTTGTTACTGATCCAGTTCACATGTCATGGTCAATTTCTGGATTGTTTAATGCAGGAACTGGTAAGAGAGTGTGGGAGCAAGTAAGCCCACAGCCTCCCAATCATTACTTCCACTTTCACCTCTGGGTTGTTAAACCCCTAAACAAACCAGAATTTCTGGGTTTGTATGTCACAAAACAACTCAGGAACAGGTTAACAAACCATGGGTTGTTTAATCATGTGAACTGGATAATTATGTCTGAACCCAGAATCCTGGCTTATTCCTGGTATGTTTCGGTGCCCTGCCAAGCCTCTTACCAGTTCACAAAGGTGTGATGCAAGAGCACCCAAAAAAAGGAACTGTTTCTCAGGCTAAACTGCCCTTGCTTGCTTTTCTCTCCAAATTCCTCATTCCCTCCCGTAAGACACCTCACAATTCCCCTGTACCCAAAACAAAATATCCACTCGCACCTCCCCCCCCCCCCTACACACCTACAAACACAGGCAAAACAGTCCTTTACTGCTTGGGTGCGGGCAGAGTAGGCTGAGGGAAAACAAATCAGGACTTGTCTGCGTAAGTAGTGATTATTATCCTCCTCTGACTCTGTCTTGTTCAACAAACTATGGTTACACAAATCCTGACTTACAGGTACAGTGGCCTGCTAATGGAGCCACTGTATCTAAGCTGAATTATAAATTAAATACTGACTTGTATCCTAAGCTGTGACATTTTCTATGCCCGTGTGGCATCAGGTTCCTAGGGGATGGAGGAGTTGGTGGTAGCAACGCTCCTTCAGCTGCAGCATTTTTTCGTACACTTTGTGGAGAAACTCCCACTTCAGGGCCTACAAAAAAAATAAAGAAATGAGACCAGCAAGCCCTTGCTGAGTGTGACAAACACTTAGGATTACATCTGTTTCATTTCATTTCATTTCTATCTCATCTTTCCACCCAAAATAGTGTTGTTCACAATAATAAAAATTTAATTAAGACGTAACATAAAAACAGATCCATTAAAACACAATTAAACGTACAACAATAAAAGAAACAGACAGGACACAAGCAATTATAAACCCCTTCAGCAACAGACCAGCTTACATGCCAAAGGCCTGCCTGAATTAGAACGTCTGTGCCTGCTGGCACAAGGACAGAGAGGGGCCAACCTAGCCTCTCTCAGCAGGAAGTTCCAGAGTCAGGGAGCAGCCACTGAGATGGGCCTCCCCTGAAGGTCTTAAAACCTGATTATGTTTGTATGGGACAATGTGGTCTTTCAGATAGCCTGGTTCCAAACCATATAAGGCTTTATAGATCATAACCAGCACTTTGAATTGTGCCGGGAAACAGACTGGTAGGCAGTGAAGCTCTTGTAACAAGGGAGTTACACATTCTCTTGTAACTGGCCCCAGTCAACAGTCTGGTTATTGCATTCTGAACTAGATGAAGTTTCCCAATGAATTCAGTGGAACTTATGTTTGTCATGTCTAATTTAAAACCCACTGGTGTCAGTAGGTATATTCTTAAGTATTACTAAGTCTGACGTAACCCAGTATTGACTTACGTTTAGAGAATAAATAATGCTCAGATGGAGGGACATGTGAAGATCCAAAATGAATTTCTAGATGATGTCTGTGTATCACACCTTGCCTTAAACTCTAGATGCAGCAATATCTCCTTTTATCCATATAGTCTTTTTGCGCATTCTTAACTCTCTAGTCTTTTCTCTTTCTCTCTCTCTGTTTAACAATATAGCAAGAAGTCCCTAAAATGCTCATTGCATTCACAGTGCAACGAATACTTCTCCAGGCCTGCAAGAACTTCATTTTCAAAATAAACAGAACTATAAAGGAGTGTCTGATGTCATCTTTAACAAAGAGGTGTGATCAAATAATTTTTAGTTACCTTTTATTAACAATTTAGAATATATTGTTTTTAGTACCTGGAAAATATTTCATTTGATATCACATTTGTAAATTATCATTTTAAAAACATTCTTATCAATACAACAGAAATCCTTCAGTATGGCACTTTTTCTCCCCTCTAGGCAAATACAGTTGGGTGAGTATAATTATGTTGACAATGCTGAAGATTTAAGGAGCATTAAACTAAATGTCTGTGGTGGGAAGAGAGTCCTGAAAGCCCAAGTATGGATCATGGATGCCACAGAACATCCTTTGCCCCTGAGGAAGAGTCGAAAGACTTTAAATGCATTCAGCTTTTATTGCTAAAAGCAGTATGTGACTTTCAGTGCATCTTTGAGATTCATTCTCTTTCATTTTATACCTTTAAATAGGTAATTTTAAAACGGAATTAAGGGAGATTTAAAAATATTTGAACTTCAGTGTTCTCTGATAAACATTTACCTACTAAATCTTCACGAGAGGCAGCAGAACGTGGGGTACTGGTACCAGGTTCTATCTTTAATGAAAGCCTGCATTTAGAAACAAAAATGTTTGCCAATATCACAGTGTAGGTGGCAGACAATCGGTCATCTTATACTTAAGCAAACGCAGGTATACATTTACTATTCATTTTCAGCTCTGCATAGGAATCCAAACCTGAACCATTTGACTTCTTCCCTTACATACTCAAGAGTTTGGCTGGCTGGAGCAGGTGGGGAAATCGGACAGAGGCGGAGGAGGCTGGCTCGTTGCTGTTGGGAGCGCCTCCCTGTCATGGAAGAGCTGTACTGGGAACGGGGTGCGGCGACAGCTTCACTGTGGCTGGCCTGAGAAGAGGGAGCCGACCCGGTCCTTCAGCAGTGCCTCAGGAAGGTTGCAGAGCACTGCATTTGCTTTGAGAGATCCTGTGTTAAAGTTCATGCTGTATACAGAAATAACACATCTACCAGTAAGAGTGTGCAGGGACTGTCTCCAACTCTGTGGTGATTCCAGTTATTCCATTATTTGTGATTCTGAAGAACAAGTCGGATTGAGAGAAAAAGACTAAATGGAACTTAAGACAGCAGTATTCAATGCAGCTTGTGATGGCAAGCTGTGGCTCCTCACCAAGCTGCTGGCAAATAAAACTAAAAAAGAGGTGGCCTTGCTGATGTCAGAAAAAAATATTGGTGCCACACCCCTACTAATGGCAGCTCGCTATGGGCACTTCGACATGGTGGAACATCTATTGGAACACTGCAGCGCTTATACAGAAGTAGGTGGCTCTGTGAATTTTGATGGTGAGACCATTGAAGGTGCACTGCCATTATGGGCAGCATAATGGGCTGGCCATTTGAAGGTGGTTCAGTCTTTATTAAATCATGGAGCATCTGTCAACAATACAACTCTGACAAACTCAACACCTCTTAGAGCTGCCTGTTTTGATGGTCACCTAGAAATTGTAAAGTACCTTGTGGAGCACAAAGCTGATTTGGAAGTATCAAATGGTCCAGGGCATATGTGCCTTATGATATCTTGTTATAAAGGACACAAAGAAATTGTTCAGTATTTGCTTGAGAAAGGGGCTGATGTAAATAGAAAAAGTGTCAAAGGAAACACAGCACTGCATGACTGTGCAGAATCAGGTAGCTTGGAAATCATGAAGATGCTTCTCAAATATTGTCAAAGATGGGAAAAGATGGTTATGGAATGACTCCTCTTCTCTCTGCAAGTGTTACAGGTCACACAAACATTGCTTACTCTTTGACACAGCAGGTCGAGACAAGCAAAGCAGAACAATCAATGCCCTGAAACTCCTAGGAGCCACATTTGTGAACAAAAAGAGAGATTTGCTTGGCGCTTTGAAATACTGGAAAAGAACTATGGATATGAGGTACAGTGACAGGACTAATATCCTCAATAAATCTGTGCCTCAAATGTTAATAATGGCCTACGATTATGCCAAGGAAGTAAACAGTAATGAAGAGCTGGAAAACCTAATTGCAGACCCTGATGAGATGAGAATGCAGGCGCAGTTAATTAGGGAACGTATTCTTGGCCTTTCTCCTCCAGATACGTCCTACTACATACTCAAGACAATACACTAACAATATTTCTCTGTTTTAAATATTAAAGACATTTCTAATAGTTTGTAGTGCTCATTAGATATATCTGTAACAAAGGTATCAAGTTAGGATATGAAATTTAGGTCCAGTTTTTAATAACAGGAATCTTGATTAGTCCTCCTATTGAGGGTTTCCAATCCCAAACACACAACAGATTTGATTTTGTGTTTTTGAAATAGTATATATATGGATTGAAATTAAATATGACTGATTCAGTGGTTAATTTTTGTTATCATCATGAACAAAATCATATTTCTGAAACGAGTTTTTTCCCCCTCACAGGACCCAAAATTTGTGCCACATCTCAAGTTGTCAAAACCATGATAGACAAGATATGGAACATTTCTTCCTAACACACACACACACGCACACACACACACACAATTTGTGATTTTGAATGGCCATGTGCACAGTTGCCTCAAAGCTAGTCTGGCTCTCTGGCAACGCCCTATCCCACCCTATCTATTGACTTTAAGTAACGTGCATTCAGCAGCAGGTACCACAGCACTGCTTAATAGTAACATAGTACTACAGTGGCTGCCAGTCTTGGCTTTAAGAGGGCCAGTGCTGATTCGTATTGGCAGACAGGTAGCTGCAGGGAGTGAGGGAGAAGGACATCAATACAGGCAACCAAATCAATATTCCCCTGGATAATTATTTGCAAGGCTTCCATTACTAACATAGGCTCATCTTTCAATTACAAATCCGGGGAGATGCAAGGAAGAATTTATGAAAAACAGAAGCCCACAATTCAGATAAATCCTAAAAATGCCAAACAGTCTTGAAAGAAAGGGCAAGAACTTTATTTACTGTTTCTTTAAAAACAAAAACAAAAACCCAAACAATTAAGTGATACATTATAATTTGTTTGACTACACTTACTTGTAATTGTCATCTTCTACAAACTTTTGAAGTTCTTCTATATACTGAACAGAATTCAGGTATTTTTGAACATGAGGCAATGCAGGAATATCTAGATAGCAAGCAATATATCTCAGTCATTTTGTATCCATTACCAATATGTGTCTGTATATTTGGCCATAAATGTTTTGTTCTCCTTGCCCATAAAACAGGCATTTGGTCAATAATTGTCCCCAAAATTAGATCTGTGACAGAATTGAGACCGTAGTCTGTAATGTAAGGCAATCTAAATAGCAGTAACCAGGGGGAGGGGGGGAAGCAGCTCACCCATGTTTGTTTCCCCCAGTTTTTTTTTCCCGAGGGAGAAAAATGGAAATGTTTGCAAACATGAAAATAAGCAATACTTTTTTTAAGCGTTCTTTACGGATCTAAAGTAACTTCATTGCGCTATGACAGCCTTTCCCAACCTGGTTAAAATGTTAAAAGTAAACTCAGTTAGTAAATTTGTAATTATTGTCTAAATAGTTTAGAGCTACAGCATCAGAAACAGGATTCTTTAGATCAAAACCCAAACTGTCAAGAATGCGCATTTACTGTCAGGAATGCACAATAATAATTCTACTTACTTGCTGGGAAGCTGAGCATAAATGTCTATTAGTAAAATATACTTTAGATCAATAGTTTTATTAATAAGGAATGAAAGAAATAACTATGCTGGGAATCTTAAAGAGAGGATTAAAAAACATTTTCCCCATGGCATCATCATTTCCAGACATTTTGCATCTCCAGGCTTTCTGTAAAAGTGTTCTTATTACATAGTTTTTAGAAATCATTTTAAGGGGAGTAAAAGCTGGATAACAATATATAAACACTTTGTTTTAAATTCTAAAAGAAAGTATTTCGTAATCCAAAAGCTGTCCAGTTTTTGGAAAGAAAACAAAAACGGTCCTTGGAAAAAAACAGGGGGGAGGGAAATAGTTCCCCCCCTCCAAAATTTTCAGTTTTCCCCCCGGGCATACCCTCTCTTTTTAATCAAAGAGGACAACATGCATAATCAAGCCTCAATTAATTTCCTATTCAAACAACCTTATTCACTGCTTACCCAGAATGAGACTGCTGTATTATTAATGAACAATATAGCTTACCATATTCACAAGACTGCTGTAAATCTGAAATTATTCTAAGTATATTATTCATTAAGTTTGATCTCTGCTCATTTTCCAGAATGCTCCCTGTTGATGGGTATGCTGAGTCAATGTACGTCAAGTCTGAGAGATAAATACCTGATAAATATAAGATCACAAAGAGGGGTTTTTTTCATCCAGGGCATTGAAATAAACAGAATTCAAAACATTTCATCAGAAGCACACCTTCCCAGCCCTGCTTTAGTCTAGAGAACAGGCAGTTGGGTTTTGGAGACATGTGGTAGAACATGTATTTCTGCACTATATATGAAAATGTAATGCTACAAGAACAGAATTGTATACACAAAAAACATGCCTATCATTCCATGTGAAAAGCATTTAATTAATTGACAAATTATAAAAACAAACTGTTATACCTCTAAGCGATCAGACAATACCCTTAGCTTTAATGAACTAAGTAAGATCTATTTTTAATCACTAATTTTTGCTACTCTCAGGTTTCTTACTTTCTAGATATTCCGTAATCATAAAGTCTCTTTCGGCAGTTGCAGGGTAGAAATTTACTAAACAAAATTTAGGGAGCAATATTATGTTCCCTGGGACGGTGGCTGAGGGGCAATAGTATGTAGTGGAGGGAGAGATGTGTCTCCCCCCTCTTCCCAGTGTGGTAATGGAAAACTCCACCATCGTTGTTTTGGCAGTGGTGGCCCCCACGATGGGGGCACATCAACAGAGTTTGTGAATCTGTATGACACAAACCCGATTCCACAACACACCAACACACCGACACCCTGAAACTGTGCCGGCCTTGGAGTTGACATTCCTTCCCATTCTCACAAAATAGAAAAAAAAAAAATACCCCCACCTCCCATCCTGGCTGGATTGAGCAAGCAGTGGTGGTTTTGGGAGGGCTCTTCTCCCACTCTAATTGGTGTGTAAATAAAGTCGCCAACAGAGACAACAGACTTTTTACAAAGAATAGGGTTCATTAATTTATTTCTTAAAGTCATTTTATAGTAATTTCAGCTTAAAGAAATTGCCATAGCAAATACCTCTAACAGGTATGACAGAAATAAATTAGCAATCATTATATTAGAACACAGGTTTTTTTTTAAAAAAGTAAGCACTCTTTCCCCCCAAAACCTTTATTTATTCATTTGAACATTTGTATCCCTCCCTATATCGCTAGGATCTCAGGGCAGTGTACAGACAAAATTATACAACAATATAAAACAATAAATATACACAGCTAAAAACAAATTAAACCATTAATCAAGCTAAAACGAGTATAAAATTTAAAAGCAGTAAAAACCAATTAAAACAGTTAAAACAATGTGCAAGCTTGGTGAATTTAGCCATCAACAGCTTTGATAAATGCAGGTTGCTTACCTGTAACAGTAGTTCTTCGAGTGGTCATCTGTGCAGTCACACATATGGGCTCGCGCTGGCGCCGAGCCCCATTTCGGGAAACTTCCATAGCTAGCCTAGCGATTTTTGGCGGGAACCCCTCCCCCCACCATCTCACCGCGCATGCTCCGGGTTCCCGCCTACCTCAGTTCCCTGAGACCGCAAACGGCCTCGCAGCTAAGGTAATAAACAGCTATTTGAGCATGCCAGCACGGAGTACCTTCTGCATCATAACAGCGTTGCAGAGAGGGGATGGTGGGTGGGTTGTGTGACTGCACAGATGACCACTCGAAGAACTACTGTTACAGGTAAGCAACCTGCATTTCTTCTTCGTGGTCTCTGTGCATCACACATATGGGCGATTGATCAGCAGTACTTACCGGAGGAGGGTGTGCACGCTGGATGTTACTGGCAGATGGATGAGAGGACAGCTCTCCCGAAGGAAGCGTCCTTGACCGCCCTCGTGTCTAGTCTATAGTGCTTTACAAATGTCGAAGCATTAGACCACGTTGCAGCTCTACAGATGTCGGGAATGGAGGAGCCGTAGGATAGCGCAGCAGAAGTGGCTTGTCCCCGTGTTGAGTGAGCTGAGAAAGCGGTTGGTGGAACCTTTCGTAACACCTGGTAGGCAAGGACAATAGCGTCCACTATCCAATGTGACAAACGTTGTGCAGAGACAGGTAGTCCCTTTGTTTTTCCTCCGTAACAAACAAATAACTTCTCCGACTTACGGAACGATTGCGACCTGTCTTTATAAAAGGCTAACGCCCTTCGAACATCGAGGGTGTGCAACTTGGAACAAAGAGGGTCTGCAGGCGCCTTAAAAAACGTGGGCAGAACAATGTCCTGGTTAACGTGAAATGGAGTGCAAACTTTGGGAACAAACGAAGGTCCCGGACGTAGAACCACCTTATCCGGAAAGAAGGTAGTGTATGGGGGATTTAACATCAGTGACGCTAGCTCCGATGCACGTCTAGCTGACGTGATAGCGACGAGGAATATGGTTTTAAGCGTCAATAAACGTAGGTGAACTGTGGCCATAGGTTCAAAGGGTTTTCCTGTGAGGGCAGTCAGAACTAAGGACAAGCTCCATTGAGGCGTAATGGGTTTGAATGGCGGAAACAAATTCTTAAGTCCCTTCAGGAACGTTTTGGTAATAGGGTGTGTAAAAATTGAAAAACCATCAATTTTATTGTGGTATCTAGAAATAGCCGACACGTAAACCCTGAGAGACGATAGCTTTAATCCCTTGGAGTGCAAGGAATATATGAAGTCAATGATCCTGGAAATCGGGCATTTACAAGGGTCGAAGTTGTTTTGATTTGCAAATTGTTGAAAACGTGCCCACTTGCTAGCATATGATGCCCTAGTGGAGGGCTTTATGGATGCCTCAAAGATCTCTTTTAGTCCAGGTGGCAACGTGAGTGATTGCCAGTTGGTTGGATCCTCCACGCCGTAAGTCTCAGGGACTGTAAGTCGGGGTGTAGAACCATGCCGTTGTTCTTGGACAGCAGGTCTTGACGCATCGGTAGGTGCCAGAAGCGGTGACGTGACAGGCGGCACAGAGGGGTGAACCACGGCTGCCGTGGCCACCAGGGAGCTACTACTATGGCGTCGACTCGAAACCTGCTTGCTCTGGCTACAGCCCGAGCTATCAGTGGGAATGGCGGAAACATATATAGGAAGTCTCTGGACCAGTCCCACTGGAATGCATCTCCTAGCGATGCAGGTCCAATCCCCGCCCGAGAACAGTAACGTTGGCAAGCTGCATTGACAGATGTTGCAAACAGGTCTACTGAAGGAAGACCCCACCTCCTGAACAGCAGAGAGAGAACATCTTTGGCTAATTCCCATTCGTGGGTGTCGGAGAATTGCCGACTGAGGGTATCCGCCATCCCATTGTCGGCTCCGGCGATGTGCATTGCGGATAGACAGATACGATTTCGTATCGCCCAGTGAAAAATGCGCAGTGTTAGGTTGAGGAGGCGGGAGGAGCGCGTCCCTCCCTCTTTGTTTATATACCAAACTACTGCGGTGTTGTCTGAAAGTAGCTGGACGTGGTGACCGTACAAGTGAGGAAGGAAGGCACGAAGGGCCCGATTGACAGCTAATAGCTCTAGCACGTTGATGTGCAGGGAACTTTGAGAGCGTGACCATTTTCCTTGTACTTTTAGGTCGTCTACATGAGCTCCCCAACCCTCTAGAGAGGCGTCTGTCGTGAGAACTCGAGAGGGTTCCTTCTGATGGAAGGGCAGACCTTGCGAGAGATGAGTCATGACCGACCACCATTCGAGAGACGGAACTACGGCAGTTGGAAGGGTAAGTATTGTCCTGTGGGGGTTCTGCCCCGGGTAGTAGTGCCTGAGGAGTATCTGTTGGAGGGGCCGCATGTGTAGCCGGGCCCAACGCACGACAAATACGGAGGAAGCCATCAGTCCTAATAGTCTGAGAACAGCGAACGCCGTCGTTTTGCGATTGTAGCGGAGACGTGTGGCAAGCGCTTGAATTCTGTGTCTGCGTTCTACAGGAAGAAATGCACGACCCAGTACGGAATCGATAGACACCCCTATAAACTGGATCTGCTGCGATGGCTGAAAAACTGACTTTCCTACATTCACCTGCAGCCCGAGGTCTGCGAGACAGGACGAGACTACGCGGACGTCGCTTTGTGCTTGACGGCGAGACGTCGAGACAATTAACCAATCGTCTAGGTAGGGGTATATCTCGATGTTTCGTGATCTGAGGTGTGCGCATACCGCCGCCATACACTTTGTGAAGACTCGTGGCGCTGTTCGGAGGCCAAATGGGAGGACGGCGAATTGATACGGCTGATCCCCAACCATGAAGCGCAGATACTTTCGATGCGGTCGGTAGACTGGTATGTGGAAGTAGGCATCTTTGAGGTCCACGGATGTGAACCATCTGTTTCTTTTTAACAGGGGCAATATTTGTGCCAGGGTAATCATGCGAAATTTTTTTGGACATATAAATTTGTTTAGATGCCTTAAGTCCATAATTGGACGGAGGCCTCCGTCCTTCTTTGGAACCGTGAAATAGCGCGAGTAAAAACCCGCTTTTATCAATTTGTGAGGGACGGCAGTGATTGCCTTCTTCTGCAAGAGTGTTGAAATTTCTTGACGGAGAACCAACGATGGTTGGGTGTGTCGCACCATGCCAAGAGGGGGATGAGCTACAAACTCGATGTGATATCCCTCGGCTATAGTTGACAGAATCCAACGTTCGGTGGTGATGTTTTTCCACGCAGACAGGAAGGGTAGTAACCTGTTGCAGGGGTCGTTGACGCTGTGGGTGTGAACCGAGTCAAAGGCGCCGCTTGGGGCCATAATCCTGCTTGCGAGGCTTATTAAAACGGGAGGAAGGCTTACGCGCCTGGTACGATGGCTGCGTTTGCTGCGGTTGGTATCGCTGAGAGCGCTCTTGCTGCTGGCGAGGTTGGTAAGGAAGTGGTCGATACCAGCGGCGCTGCCTTGGGGGTTGTTGATGCTGCTGGTGGGATGGTACACTCATCCTCTTCGCTGTCATTTTTGCTTTATGGATAACATCCATAGTGCTGTCAGTTGTAGCGTGAAAAAGGCCCTCCCCATCGAAGGGGAGGTCCTCGATACGGGTCTTTGTCTCCGCAGGGAGGTTCGACGACCTCAGCCAGGCGTGGCGGCGCAGGGCGATGGCAGCCATCATAGCTTTGGCTGAGCAATCAGTTTGATGGTTGGCGGTCGCCAGCTGTTGTCTCGACAGCCTAGCCGCCTCTGTCTGAAAGACTCTGGCCAGATCGCGTTGATCATCGGGCAAGTAATCAGTCAGCGTGGAGATTTTTTCCCATAAAAACAGCTGGTACCGGGCCATGGTTGCTTGGTAATTTGCCACCTTGAACCCGAGTGCCGAAGACGAATATACCTTCCGGCCCACGGTGTCAAGCTTCCTCCCCTCTTTGTCAGTAGGAGCTGCGTGTGACCTCCCGGTCCTGCCTACAGAAGATTCAACTACAATTGAATTGGGCTTAGGATGAGTAAATAGGAACGGGGCGTCTGCCTCCTGGATTTTATAGAGCGCATCTAGTCTTTTTGACGTTGGGCCAGCTGATGCCGGGTTAGGCCAAGAATCCTGTAAGGTCTGCAGGAGGGTAGGCACCACTGGGAGCGTCGGCTGAGGAGTGGGGTCCATGTACATGACGTCATAGATTTTGTCCTTCAGGGGTTCCCTTGGAAGCTGTAAATCAAGGCCCAATGATTGGGCCATCCTCTGCATTTGGTCAGAGAATGCCCCCAACTCCAACGAGGGCGAGACTCTATCCGAGAGCATCACGCCATCGGCTGGAGATGGTGCCGAAGGCGGAGGAGATGGTATGGAAGAGGTATCCGACGCGTAGTCGTCTGCCGATGTTGGTGAAGGCTCACTTCGTGATGGCACAGGTCGTGGCAATGCCCGAGCGGGTTCCCGTTGCTTGGTGACTGCAGGGGAAAGTCGCTTTCCCGTGTATGGGTCAAATCGATAGCGCTTCTTAGTACGGTGCCCGGAAGCTATTTGCGCGTGGTCCGAATACGCGTCCCAGTCCTGAGATCGTGAGTGTGATGGCGATCTGGACCGGTCGACAGTAGCTCGTGATGCACGAGATCTAGGCGAAATAGGCAAGTCAGGTTCGGAATCCAAGGAAATCGGTGGCTCGGTATCGTGTAACACGGTACCGAGGCTGCGTTGCTCCTCGGCGTCGATCTGATCCACAGTGACGATCTCCGAGATATCAAGATCTGAAGAGAGGTCATGTGGGCTATACGGCGGACGAAAAGGTCTCGGCGGTAGCGACGTAGCCCTATCTCTTGGGGTAGACGCGCAGCGTGCATCCTTCGGTACCGAGGCAGGCGGTGCCGACGTCGACATCGAGCAGGTCGTTCTCGGTGTCGAGGGACGCCGTCGTAAAGACGATGCCGACGATGGTCGAGTGGTTCTCGGCGTCGCAGACGCAGGTTCCTGCATCGACGTCGGAGGAGTCGTTGCGGGGCCCAACGGTGTTGAGTGCTTTTTCCTCTTCGCCTTTGGAGTCGATGGGGACTCCGAAGCCGGCCTCTTCGACGTCGATGCCGACGCCGACGACTTCGATACCGACAGCTTCGATACCGAGGACTTCTTAGTCGATTTTTCTCTGTGCTTTTTCGACTTTGCCGGACGACTCTCCTGGCATTTTTCCGGGGAGAGGACTCCCGTCAGTGGGTCCAAGCCCTCAATTTCTTCAGCACCCACAGATAGTAGAGTGGTGCTGGGCGATGCTGGGTTCGAGCGACTGACTGGCGGCCGCCTGCGCTCCCCAGAAACAGAATAGGCCCTATCCGATGATGTGCCTTTCTGCCTATCCACCGCCGATAGAGCGTTGCTCCAAAGGAGACTTCGTAGTCTATCAGCGCGGTTCCGGCGGGTTTGGCGGGAAAACGCCATACAGTGGGAGCAGGTTTCTACAACATGGCCCTCTCCCAAGCAAAGTAGGCATAGAGAATGCCCATCCGTTAAAGTCAATTTGGCCTTACATTTCAGGCAATGTTTGAAAAGCGCGGCCTGCGCCATAGCCGCAGCTAACTATTCTAACTAACTATCTATATATATATTTGTTTTTTTTTTTTGTTTTTTTTTTTTTTTAAACAAGAACAATAACAATTCTAACGCTAAGCTAACTAATGACTATATTTCTTTCTTTAAAGGTATACCGGACGACGAAAAACGTCGGAGGAAGTCTCCCGCGAGGCGATATCACCAGCGGTCGAAGAAGAACTGAGGTAGGCGGGAACCCGGAGCATGCGCGGTGAGATGGTGGGGGGAGGGGTTCCCACCAAAAATCGCTAGGCTAGCTATGGAAGTTTCCCGAAATGGGGCTCGGCGCCAGCGCGAGCCCATATGTGTGATGCACAGAGACCACGAAGAAGAAAACGCCGTGTCTTCACTTGGCGCCAGAATGTAGTCAGCACTGGTGCCAGTCAGGCCTCCAAGGGGAGGGCATTCCACAGTCGGGGTGACACAACAGAGAAAGCCCTTTCCCATGTCCCACCATAGTGTATGTCTTGCATTGGAAGACACAGAGGAGGGCTCCTCCAACCGATCTCAAGTCTCAGGCAGGCATATATAGGGAGAGGCGTTCCCTCAAGTATCAAGGTCCCAAGCCATTTAGGGCTTTAAATGCCATTACCAACACCTTGAATTCCGACCGGAAGCGTCAGCCAGTGCACTTCCTTTAAGACCGGTGTTATATGATCTTTTGGGGATGTACCAGCCCACGGTCAGCTGCTGCATTTTGCATATGCTGTAACTTCCGAGTCGTCTTCAAGGGCAGCCCCACATAGAGTGCATTGCAGTAATCTAATTGGGAAGTTACCAGTGCATGCACTACTGTGGCTAGGTTATCCCTGTCCAGGAAAGGCCATAGCTAGTGGATCAACCAAAGCTGGTCCCAAGTACTCCGGGCCACAGAGTCCACCTCAGCTTCCAGTAAAAAGGATGGATCTAGGAGTACTCCCAAGCTGCACACCTGCTCCTTCAGAGGGAATGCAACCCCATCCTGAACAGGTCGTTTACCTAATTCCCAGACTTGGGAACCACCAATCCACAGAGCTTCTGTCTTACCAGGATTCAGCTTCAGTTTATTGGCCCTCATACAGCCCATTTCAGCCTCCAAGCACTGGTTCAGCACCTTCATCGCCCCAGCTGACTCCGATGACAAGGAGAAGTAGAGCTGAGTATCATCACCATACTGATGAAATCCAACCCCAAAACCCCTAATCACCTCACCCAGCAGCTTCATATAGATGTTGAACAGCATGGGGAATAGAATAGAGCCCTGTGGCACTCCACAGCTTAATAGCCATGGAGTGGAACAGGAACCCACCAACACCACTCTCTGGAATCGGCCCTGCAAGTAGGAGTGGAACCACAGTGCCTCCTACTCCCACCTTGCAGAGTCGATCCAGTAAGGTACCATGTTCAATGGTATCAAAAGCCGCTGAGAGATCCAGAAAGATCAATAAGGTAGCACTCCTCCTGTCTTTCACCCAGAGTAGGTCAGAGCAACCAAGGCTGTTTCAGTGCCATGCCCTGGCCTGAAACCAGACTGAAATGAGTCCAGATAATCAGTTTCCTCCAAGAACGTCTGAAGCTGCCTGGCCACCACACGCTCAAGCACCTTGCTCAAAAAGGGGATATTAGTGATGGGTCGGTAGTTCTCACATACCTCTGGGTCCAGGGAGCACTACAGCCTCTTTCAAGGCAACAGGCACCACCCCCTGACAAAGTGAGGCATTTACCACCCCCTGGACCCACCCAATCAATCCACCTCTGCTGGATCGTATTAGCCAAGGCAGGCAAGGGTCAAGCTTACAAGTGGTGGGACGGACAGATTCAAGCGTCTTGTCCACATCATCAGGCTGCAACAATGAGAACTAATCCCAGAAAACATGACCAGATCGGGCACTGGACACCTCCCCAGGCTCTGCGATAATTGTGGCATCAAGTTCTGAGCGAATATAAGCAACTTTGTCCTCTACGAAAATTGTAAACACATTTACCAAATATGGCAAGCTTCTGTTGTATAGCAGAGTTAATATGCTGTAATAGATACTTAATCCATACCCAGAATTCTGTTATTAAGTTTGCTTCTCTAAACCAGGGGTGGGAAAAACATGTGGTGGGTGGGGCCAGGACACACTTCTATACCCATTCATTCACACACAGCATCAGGATCACTCATATGGTGGGGGGAGGTTAACACCTCTTCCTGCCCATCCCAATTATTGGGGGCAAGGGGAAAGCCTTTAATGACCCTGCCCCATTGATCCTGATACAGGCAAGATTACTGTTACCCCACTGCTATTAGCAGCAGGAAAACAGCAATCTGTTCACCACAGGCCAGCTGATGGCTGATCAAGCTAGGCTGTGGGGAGTATTGGGAGGGTTTGAGAGGCCTCACAGGGAACAGCCTGTGGTCCGCCAATATGTACTCTAAACAAAACAAAAAAAACACTGGGGGGTGGGGGGAGAAGGAGAGGTGAAAGACCATTATATGCTTAACCCCAGCTTGTAACTGATAGTAATTACATTGTCAATTTCAGAGAATAAACCAAATAGTTTCTCCTTCCCAAGTAAAAAACTTAAAACCCAAGTAAATAACAAAAAGAAGAGGGTTTTGATTGTGCTGGAAATTATCTTCTCAAATTGACATTTGGTTCTGCAAGTTTCTTCCAAGGGTTCAGAACCTGTGGCCTGTAGGCCTTGATCTGCTCATTGCTCATTAAGAGTAATCTTTACCTGCTTTTTAAAAGTTTTAAGATTTGGCAGAATGGTGGCAGTTGATGGGACTGAGTTTGGGTGGGCGTAGGTTTTATGGGGAAAAATAAATGGCTAATTCCTCCCTAATCATACTAAAATATCAAGGGTTCTGGCTTAACGTGTGTGTGTGTAATTATTTACCAGCCTAAACAGTTCTATAACTAAATATAAAATCCTAGGTTATTTTATAAATAAAACCCACCAAGTTAAGGTCAAATTATTTTCTTTTCTTCTGAAAAAACAATAAAATTACGTGAACCCTCTGCTGCATGTAAACTGTCAAGTGGCAGCTTTAGTTGAAGCTGGACTCTTTTGCTCTTTGAAAATCTGGCTGCAAGTTTGCTCTTTCTTTTATTACGAACCAAAAGTCTTTCCCCCTCCTACCACATATTTCTATGCCTATGTAACACAAAAAAGAGTTAACACTATCTTACTTCCACAAGTTTCATTACTATTGCAGTAAGAACTGTTTCTCATTAAGTAAACTTAAAAGAACTGAATGTAACATTCTGCATTCTTCAGGCCTATAAATGCCTCACGTTACATCTATCTATCTATCTATCTATCTATCTATCTATCTATCTATCTATCTATCTATCTATCTCAAAACCTGTTTCTTTCATTCTGGAAATAGAAAACTGAGTTTATCAGTCCAAAAGAATCTCTCCTCTAAATTAAGCTCACTACTGCAACAACTTAAAAGGCATCTTCAAACAACACAATACAAATATTTTGCAATTGCCTGAATTCTTATTAATTGTTTCCCCATCTGCTGCTCTCCCTTCAGCGAGCAATCTCTCCTTGTTCATACTGTGGGTTGTTGCCCTCCCCCTGAGTCCCATTCCTTCTCCAAAGGTTGTGGATAGGAAATCCTTTGGAGGTCCGTCCGTCCGTCCCCCCAGCCCGCCTGTTCTTCAGTGACATCATATATGGGCTGACTGTTTTAAGCCTAGGCATGCATTTGTTTAAGAAACACACCCAAGTGTGCTCTATATGGAAGCAAGCTCAGCTGTTGCTGGTTAGTGCATGGCAGCATGCAAAGGCAGAACAGCTTCAAAACATTTATCTTTTCTGGAGTAGAAGAAAATGACTTTGATAGTTAATTCTCTTATTAAACTAAATGGGGTGATACAGACTTGGATGTAATATATGGCAAATCAAAGCAACAGTTCTCTCTAAAAGGACATCAATTACCAGCCAACTGTTAGAGCTGCAGGAGGAACATATATACAGAAAAAGCCTCTGGATTTTTACTCTGCTTCAGAAGAAAAAGTCATTGCAAGGTTGGTGTCTATGTATTTTCTTTGTTGTCCTGACTGCAATTTTTCTACAGTTATTACTGTCTGTAGATTGCATATGGATGAGATTGCCTTTATATATTATGTGCTAACTAAGTAATACATATAGTTTAGGTTTTATTTATTGCACCCAGCTCACTTTTAGAGTTCTCCTTTACAGAAAGTATGTGTAATATTACTAGCAATTGTGTTGTGTCATGCTTATACAGGAGGGAAAACTTCAGAGTCTCCTCCCCGTTTACAATTTGACCGGGGGGGGGGGGGGAGGATTTGACTATCCAATTACAATAACAAAAAGCAATTATAACTGCTATCTTTGGTGTTTCTTTGAACTAAAACATTCTTAGAACTAAAACTAAAAGTTAAGGGGGGTCCTACTAAAAGAAAATGAAACTAATAAATCAGCACCCCATAAATACTGTCACAGGTTTTTCCTCAACTATATTATTGTGAGAATCTACAATTAAAATCTTGGCTTTTCTCTATTCATAAACAACTATTTCTATTGTACTACCAAATATTTTTGATCAGGGGCACTTATTCATTAAAAATGCCGCCTCACAAGCATATACATGAATTTTCCATTGCAATTTAACACTTTCTTATTTATGGAACAATTTTAACTCTTATGAAACAATTTACCCTAAGGAATGGTATTTGCTGCTTGAAAAACCCAAAAACTGCTGAACAGACTTGGGAGGGGGGAGTCAGTCCAGTACATTTTGGGCTACAAGTATTCATTTTGAATGCTTATAGACCAAGATCACTCAAACGTTGTCATTCTCACTGTATATCATAAAGAGCAGTCGGTGACTACAAACTCTATACTTACATAATACAGTTTACATGTTAAAACACTTGGGTAAAATAACTGGTTCTTAAAACTATGCTTTGTGTTCCATTTCAAAAAGCACCATGGGACATCAAATGCATGCAATGGATAGTAGTTCAGATTCTTATTAAAATGTTTGCTCAACAAAATGGAGCATAGTTCCTAAGCTTATTAGAATATCTAGCTGGGGAACTAGATTGCTTTAGGTAGTTTTCCCCAACCCAATGCCTTCAGATGTTTTGGACTACAACTCCCAGAATTACTGACCGTTGGCTAGGCTGGCTGGGGTGTGATGGGAGTTGAAGTCCAAAACATCTGGAGGGCACTCCCATGAATTACTATCAAGTTTTTGATTTGCTGTACTTTGACAAACTATAATTCTGGCTTCTCAGGGGCATTTAAAATTCAAAACCTTTGTTTTTTACTAATGATCTGAAAGGAAATTATATAGATGCTTCAAGTGTACCAATAAGTCTGTTTATACAAGCATTTTAACTGTTAGTAAAATTAAAATTAAATTGTTTCCTTAAAAACTACTGTTATTGTAGATGTTTGCTCCAAATTTCACACTGATAGTGATTCCAAGATTTCCTTCACTGCAATCTATGAGAGATAAAAGAATCCAAGTGCCAGCTATTTTGTAGTTGACAATGGGAGACCTATGTCTGCACTTGTGGCTCGTTTGCTGGATAGTTGCCATTATGTGGAAGGAAGCCCAGTTCATTTCAGCAGAATGTACTATCAGATAATGACCACAACACAATAAGCAAATAATGCAAGAACTAGCATTTAAGCAGCCAAGCTCCCCCCCCCCCATTTTTTCCTTTTAAGCTTGCATCTAACTACGAATAGCTTTTCTAAGTTCCACCTAACAGTATAGAATTCAGCATAGCAGCTGCTGAAGAAGGATGCATATGCGAAGGTAGACACATGCACTCATGATGAGTTATGATCTATGAATTTTAGGATCAAGCTTTTTTAGAACTCTGAAGGAGATAGCAAGACGTTTAGATCAAGATGACTTTAACCCCCCCCCCCCCCAAACTAACACAATTCAGAATAAATCTTGTTGGAAAAACTGCTGGGGCATAAATGAAATTTTATTCAATACTACATCATCAGTTCTTCATGCTACAGTACCCAGTGAAAAATATATTATGTAACTGAAAACACACTTGAATAGTAAACAAATATGTATATTTGGTCTTGTTCAAAAACTGTGTGTACAAAGTCCTCTTTTCAGGTTGCTGCTTACTTCCTGAGAAATCAGAGTAAATGAAAAGAAAATGAGAAGTTCTGATGATGGTCCTTAAAGAAAATCAAAATATCTCCATTCAGTGAATCAGTTTTCAATAATGATGAATAAACTCCCAATGACTAAAACAGCAGGATTAGATTAATAGCTGATCTAATTTAATATAATATTTGAGGTCAAACACATGCAATTAAAACAATGTGATAAGATACTGTACTAAGATTCCATTCCATTCTGTACTAAGATACACATTCTGTACTTAAATATGCAATCTACAGGTTATTGAGACTATAAATATTTGGCAGAGATTGAGGTGTTTGTTTTTTAAGATATCCAAAATGTTGCCAGATTCAGCGGTGCAGAAAGGTATGAGAAATGGAAACATTCCCAATATGGCAAACTGAATGTAGATATATATTGCAGTTTAGCATCCACTCCTACGATTCTTGCACTTTAACATGAAGACCACTGTTCAAGTAACAAATGTCTTTTTGTGCACATGTTAAAATATGCTAAAATATCTTTCACACTTACAATTCCTTTGCAAGCCTATTTTTGCCAGGTACAGTTTAAACAAGACAGGTGTTTTTTGGTTTTTTTGCTGTTTTACAATATTAATTAATCTCGAGCAGATGCCTTTGTTGCACTATGGCAATTCAGTTAGACTAGAAAGCTTTTTTAAAAAAAAATATTGTTTGTTACTAATTAAATGCCAGCAATAAAAAGTTTAATAAGAAACAGAAGAAAAAGCTAATTTTATCAAGTCAGATTCACAAATTAGTCCAGAAAAAGTAGTTATGGCACTCTAACCGAATCTTTGCTCACAGTAACAATCTATTTGAACATATTTAGAGAACTGAAAAAGTAATAAACAGAAATACATTAGTTGCTTACTTTGTTTCCAGTTCAATTCAGTAAGTTTACCTCAGGACATAAAAGGCTAAAAGGAATATATATTTTAAAGAAAAAAAATATTCTACAGACATTGATAGAGCACAAGATAGGAAGACAGTATTATAGTATGGATGTCATCACATGTTACAAGAAATGAAATGAAGAATAATGAAATAAAGAAATAATCTTGTAGATTTTATACTGGCAACTTGAGAAAATTCTCATCATTCTATTGTGATGGAATGTTATGAAAAACCTTTGCTTATGGAGGTCAAATGACATTGATATCTAAGGCCGTGGAAAACAACAATCACCCACAAGTGTCTTTGCTTGAAGAAAACATTGAAGCATTTCAGTTTGCATATCAGTCACAGAACAAAATGCCCAATGACAATAAAATCTATCCAACAGCTTCAACTTCTAAGAAGGGACAGGTTGTAGTCAAGACTGGTTTATGATCGCATGGCTCTTGGGCAGGAAAAAGCCAAGGAATTCTCTTCTGAGTACTTATGAGGGAACATCTCAAAATACTCAGCTATCTATGATAGCATTTTCTCAGAAATGCTTTTGTGTGGTGGTCTTTTCCTATTAAAATGCTCTGGTTGGGAAACATCATTAGAAGAGTACACAAAACTTGAAAAGGGTGCTACGTTTATTTACAATGAGGAAGCGGGGAGAGGAATAAAAGACATATGTTTGGAAACAACACTCTAGGCAAAAAAAATAACAAAAGCTACCTGCCCTTTACACGTTACTTCAGCATGGGTCTTCAAATAGGACAAGGCCCAATATGTAATCCAGAATTTCAAGCCCAAAAGCAAGATGAAAGAACATGAACAAGACTGAAGACAAAAGCCGAAGGGGGGGGGGGGAAACCCTCTAACCCTAGGCTGACCATATGAAAAGGAGGACAGGGCTCATGTAACTTCAACAGTTGTAGAGAAAAGGGAATTTCAACCAGTGTCATTTGTATGCAATTAGTTCCTGGTGAAATTCCCTCTTCATCACAACAGTTAAAGTTGCAGGGGCCCTGCCTTCTTTTGTATTTGGTCACTCTAGTATAGTGTCTGCAACTTTAACTGTTGTGATGAAGAGGGAATATCACCAGGAACTAATTGCATACAAATGACACTGGCTGAAATTCCCTTTTCTCTACAGCTGTTAAAGTTACATGAGCCCTGTCCTCCTTTTCAGATGGTCAGCCTATCTAACCCCCCCTTGTCTTTTTACAAAAGGCTTGCTGGAAAGTTTCTTCAGGCTTCTGGAAGGGGGCAGAACATTCTCACAGAAGCCCAGCTGAAATCATTCAGTTTAATTTGGCAAGAGTTCTGCTCTGGTCTTGAAACCAGAACACCATGAGATAACTCATGCAGGTGGCTTAACAAGTGCACCTCCACAAAAATGAAGTTTTTAAAGGCAGCTGACTCTCAAAAAGAAAATGGATTTCTTGACATAGATCATTAAAGTTTGGGAGATGGCAAAAGGGTTATTAACATGCTGTGTGTAACAAAAACAATCTGCCAATACGAAAGACAATGTTCAGCTTTACTGGTCTGCTTTTATTTCATAGTATGAATAGCAAGAAAGAATCCAAGATATTTCTCTTCTTTAATCTGTATACAGGATGTGGGCTGTCTTCATTTAATTCTTGTCGTAATTAATTAATTAATTACTGTTTATGTAAATATATTATCTGGTATTTTTCTGATGAAATGGCTAAACTAAAATAGCTGTTTAAAGCAGTTGGGTGGGGAATGGAAGCTGGGAAAAGAAGCGTTGCTATGGAAAAATATTATTCAGTTTCGAATATTACCATGGGCCATATAACCACAAGTGGAAGTGTGGTATCATTTGACAGTTAAATCAGTTAAAACTCATCTGACACTAGGGCATCATTTGAATTATGCATGTGGAATTTGATGGTGGTAAAGAGACAAGAAATTTCACAAAATGCTAAACATTTGATCAACAGTACCTTCCAGAAGGCAAGTCTCCACTATGATCTCAAAGGAAGCCAAATTAGAGCTTCCTTGTTTATAACACTTACATAAAGAAAGAAAAAAGATCAGAACCAATGAGATTATTCATGGAAATGGCATCCATATGCCATCAGAAAATAAAGATGGACAGAGTAATATCTAATACCCCTCAAATTATCATATCATACCCCAAATCTTACTTACTATATTGGCATTTTTTCATTTGTAAAACTCAACTATTTAAATTTATAATGTAGCCTTTCCTACTACTACACCTAAGTCTCCTGGCATAGCAGGTTCCAAGCAGCTAGGCATGCTTTATATACAAACAGCTAACTAGAAGTTGTTAGCCATGCCAGCCTTGCAAATAGGGCCATAAAAGTTACTAGCCTACAATGCCTGGCCATCCCTTCATACATACATCCTGCAGTGTGGGAGCCAATTCAGTGTGGTGACACCTCATGATGCAGGGGGTAAAGCACAGGAACAACACAACCAAAATGGATGGGGCTGATTGTGTGGGTCTTTCCCAGGAAATTGCCTCATGCACACACATAGTCATGCTACTCACACACTTAGCCCATGCTGAAGTGGATCCCATACTGTAGAGATTGCATGTGAAAGGGGGCTTATGTGTGGACTGAAAATCCGGAAGCTTCCCTGTCTGATCTCCTAGTTTGCTGCAGGTGACTAGAGGCAAGTTAATATTTACAAGTTTTGCCAGTTGTAATCTGCATGCCATCCACCACTCCAGGACCAAGGGCAACATGTTTTGTTAGTATAGTTTCGTACTAAACTTCCTTCTATCATTGATGATTGATGGATTGATAGTATTTTTAATATAAGGACCTTAACAATAGTTATTTTTATTTTCCCCTATTTAGCTTACTTTAAAATGAGGACATTCTCATGGACTTTGAGCTTGCTGTTACTATTATTATTATCCAATGGACATTACACAGAACAGTCTGAACTCAATAAAAACTCTCCTAGACGACACCCACGGTCTACAGAAGCAGGAGAGGAAGGGAAAATGTGTGGCTACACATTCCTTGTCCCTGAACAAAAAATAACTGGACCAATCTGCGTCAGTACCAGAGGCCCAGGTCCAGAGAACAAAAAAGATGAAATTACTAGGATGGACATTGAAAATCTAAAGGATGTATTATCCAAACAAAAGCGAGAGATTGATCTCTTGCAGTTAGTGGTGGATGTGGATGGGAATATAGTAAATGAAGTAAAACTGCTGAGAAAAGAGAGCCGTAATATGAATTCCCGAGTTACTCAGCTATATATGCAGCTCCTGCATGAGATAATCCGCAAACGGGACAATTCACTTGAGCTTTCCCAGCTGGAAAATAAAATCCTCAATGTCACAACTGAAATGTTGAAGATGACATCAAGGTACAGAGAGCTTGAAATAAAATATGCAGCACTAACTGATCTTGTCAATAATCAATCAGTCATCATCTCATTGTTGGAAGAACAATGTCTCAGAATATTCTCACGGCAGGACACACATGGTTCTCCACCTTTAGTTCCAGTAGTACCTCACCACATTCCTAACAGCCAACACTACACTCCAGGACTCCTAGGAAGTAATGAAATTCAGAGAGATCCAAGCTATCCTAGAGACAGAGATGTAAGGCCACCTCCTGATCCAGCTACTTCTCCTACAAAAAGCCCTTTCAAGATTCCACCATTAACTTTAATCAATGAAGGTAAGACATTTACTATGTTTCTAAGAAGAACATCATTTTTTTTAATTTCTTAAGTTTATCTGAAAATACCTAGCCAGTGAAAGTGGCCAAAACACAAACCGAAATGCTGTCTGCTCTTGCCCTCCCATGTCCAGATATCCCAAAAGTCTCTGTCTCATATATTGATTGCTTTTGGGTAGGGCTGACCAACCAAAACATCAAAAATGCGCCACTGAGCAACTTATATGGAACTGTATAAACTGCGTTCAGTCCCAAGAGACCAGGGGTAGGCAATATTCGGGCTGTGGGAGCACATTTGGCAATTTGAGAAACTGACCCAGGGACCACAACAAAATGGATACTGTGGTGTGGGTGGGTGGCAAAGGACAAGTAATCTGCCCAAAGTCTGAGTACAAGGTAGAGCTGTTCTGAGCTCCAACACACTAAACAATTCCTTTTGAACCTACAGTTTTCAGCACCAACTGAAATCTATTTCCCAGCAATCCCACATGCCAGTAAAAAAAAGTTAAATAAAAAAAGTGTAAGGCAGTAAGGCAGCTAGGTGGGTGCCAAGAAAAGTGCCTGGAGGCACATTGGTGCCCATGGGCCCTGCGTTGCCTATCCCTTACATTTTGTTATGGTGCTTGTTAAGGGAATGAATAAGGGCTCTCATCCCATTTATCTGCTCCATCTTTTCTAGCAGTTACAAGCCAGTATTTTCCAGCTGCACCTCAGGCAATATATGCCCCACTCATACTTGTGCTTGAGTAAGAAATATGTATATATACAAAGAATATTCCTCAGGACTGCAAGCCTCTGTAATGCTTGAATCTAGGAAATATTGCTGATGGCAATATTTTTTTCTGAAACCTTAAAGGGTTAATTTATTTTAAGGACAACAAATTATCTAGACAATGAATAGCTGCCTGAATAAAACTGTTGGCTATTTATGGAAACCAAACATTTCTGTAGCTGATACAGATTAGCTGTAAAGTCACCAGAATTAAGGGAGAATTGAAACTGAGTTTAGTATTCCTGTTTTTGTTTGCTGGTATGTACCTGGCTACTGCAATATTTTAAGGGGTTGTAAGGGATGATGGTCTAAGAATGTTTTGGTAATGATGCCTGCCAGTAAAGAAATAGGCTATATATTACTGGGAGGGCAGGGTGAATGCAAGATTGTTGTCGTTAATAATCCTGCTTCATTCAGCACATTCTTGGTGACAATTTTACTAGCAACGATGAATAACTGGGGATTGCAAGAACTTCAGAAAGTTTCCAGAAATGTTACGATTTATAATGTATCTGGAAGAAATTTCAAGAACTTTTTAACAGCCTACACATCCTTATCTACCATTCTTCTGTGAAATCATTTCTTCTTGCATAGTGCAATGCCTAGCTTTGTATTTTGTCACAGCTGGTGAATCTGAGCAGCATTCAAAGGAACACAATCTATTCAAAATAAACAGCTGCTCATACAAAGAGACTATTTCAGAAGAGGCCTGGAGGAACAGTAGATTTGCTACACTACAAATGAAATACTAGATGTCAATAAACTTAATCATCTGTGTTATATGTAGTACAAATGGAACAGAGCTAATTGTTAAAGTTAAAATGTCAAGATATACAGCAACAAAGCAACATTTGTGCCATTTGTCCCCACAGTGTTGGAAACACTTGTCTCCTTCACACTTTTCAGGTGTACCATGGCAAACATCAATGAACAGTGGCTGTTGCATAAAATATGAATTGGATCTAAGTGTGTGACAAATGAAATCAGGGGTTCATCTATACCTTCAACCCTTTTGAGAGGGAGGAGGGATGATCGCGAGGTGTCCTTCCGTGATAGTTGCTCACGGGGCACATGCAAAGGAATCTTCCCGCAAGTAAAGGAGAGGATGTGTGCCCCATTGTGGTACTTCCGATGCGTATCGGCAGAAGTGGGTGAGACTAGACAGATGGGTTTGGCACAAATTTTTTTTTAAAAAAATAACTCCTCCGAGATGTGTACTACTGCAAACACACAGCAATGCAGGGGGCGATAGGTACTTTGTCGAAATTGCGCTATTGCGCTTCAATATGTTTGTGTAAAAAAAAGAGAGTTGGCGATGAAACACGGTAATGCCCATGCTTACTCCCCTGACACCAGGTTGGCTGTTTGCCGAGCCAGGAATTCGCGAAGTGGGGGAGGGGGGCACACCAGCCAGCGACTTTGGGATTGTAGGGGGAAAAGCTGCTACAAAACCAGTCAGTGATATTCTGGAAAAACTGTGTGGTCATCCTGAGATCACTGCAGGAGTAGGTGAACGTCATGTGGCCCGGTAGAGAGGACCTCGATATTATTCCGGAATAAACAACTGGTGTAGATGGCTCCCAGGTACAAAATACCAAAAGGATCAGAGTTACAGCAAAATCCTGTGCATATTTAATCACAAATAAGTCCCATTATGTTTGATGAGATTTACTCCCAGGTGAGTGTGGATAGAATTGTAGCCCAAGTAATGTACCTATCCATTTTATTGGGTAATGGCATGAAAATGAAATCTAATATGCAATATGCATTTGACGTTTACTGAAATGCAGGGAAGGCATGAGAAGGTATATAGGTAGTAGGCATCTGCTATATACACCTCAGTGAATACAGATATTGCTAAAATAGCTTTCCAAAAATTAAATAAACATTGCCAACTAGCTTGAAAGACTGAAGAGCTTTGGCTATTGGATAGTATAGAAATGCAATAAATAAATAAATAAATAACTGAAGAAACCTTGACTTGCAAGAGCAGAACTTCACTTTAGCATGAGTGTTAAGCCTGAGCACTCTTCCCTCCTGGTTAATTTAAACCAAAATTCCCTATTATATCTGAAATGAACCCATTGTAAGGGGAGGAGGAGAGAGTCAAAGGGGAAGCATGCAGGCAGTATCATAGAATCACAGAATAGGAGAGTTGGACGAGGCCTACAAGGCCATCGACTCCAACCCCATTGAATGCAGGAATCCACATTAAAGCATACCTGACAATTGGATGTCCAGCTGCCTCTTGAATGCCTCTAGTGTGGAAGAGCCCACAACCTCCCTAGGTAATTGGTTCCAATTGGTCATGGTTTATTGAGCAAAGACCATTGCATCAAAACTGCCCCAATTTTAACATAAAATTGTATTTATTTATTTAAATATCTATATATAACTTACCATTATGAAATATCTAAGTAGTGCACAAATTAAACAACATTTAAAACAATAAAATATAAACTCAGTGCTATACTTTGGCTGGTAATGTACCAAGCTAAATTCCTCTAGGAAGACTTAAGTGAATAGAAGCATGAGCCAAATTCCCAATATTGTTCAGGCACACCTTATATCCATGGGAAGCAACTTTCATAAACTAGTGCTTCTACACTAAAAGCCCTGCTCCATCTAGTAGCAAAGTGCATCTCAGGAACATGTGGTGCTACCAAGAGGGCTTCTACAGCTGACTGCATTGATCGGGCAAGAACATAGGGGGTTGAACAGTCTCTAGTTCCAAGTTATTTAGAGAATTAAATACTAACAACAAAAGTTGGGCTGGTAGCAAACAGGCTAACAGTACAGTTCCTTCAGCAAAGGTGTCACATGCTGGCCCCAGATGGCACATGCTGACCCATCAACAGATGCGTCACTTCATTCTACACCAGCTGTAGCTTCCAGACGTACCCGTAAGGGAAACCCTACATAGAATGCATTGTAGTAATCCAATCTCAACATTAGGAATGCCTGGACCTGATACTGCATCAGGATAATCTGTAACATTCCATTACAAATATTTACTTAATTTACTTAGGGCTCGATCCTATGGGATCTGCCCCTGATACTCAGACCCCAAATTAAGAGGCTTATGCATATTCAGTGCAGAGTAGGAGGTGCAGTAGAGATGATTGTCGCCTCTGCCACACCTCCCGCTCTTCCTTTTAGCTAAACAGGCTTCCCCCACCATGTTGTTGAGGCATTGAGGAAGGGACAGGAAGGAGGCTGGAAAGGCCTGAAGATACAGCATAAGCTGGCCTCTCCCTGCCCCCTTTACCTCCTCTCTGAGATCCTGTTGGGACCTCGGAGAAGCAGCCAGTGTGGTTTTCTGTGCTGGCTGCGAGGGGGGAGGGAAGCTTGGATTCCTGGGTCCAAGGTCGGAGCGCTGTCTCCAACCTCAGATCCAGGAATCCGAAACATCCTATGGCCCTCCAGAAATAGAATGTTTTATACTTACTGAGGATAGAAGCTGCAGGAATTGCTGTTACTTGGTCAAACCTTGATATTCATGGAACAGTTTCAGCCAATATAATAGTTTAACAAAGTGATTTAAATATCTAGCATTCTAAATTAAGTAGACTAGTTCATTTTCCAAATATTTCAAACAATGCTGCACCAACCTTCTAAATGCTAAATTTTGCAACACATTTTAGCCTACTTTTCTAGAGGTACAACGTCTTATAATGAATTTCCCCCCATCATCAGCTGACTTGTCTCAAATCACCATGATCAGAAAAGTACACATAAGCCCTTCCAAGATGGGGTGTGGAGTTTGGGGAAGAAAATAAGTTTATTATGCACCAGAGAAAGTCATTACTTGATCTTTGCTGACTAACAACAACTATTGGCAGTTACTAAATACCCTCTAGGTGACAACGTTTCAGGACTAGATTGGTAGCAGGAGCCCAGCTGACAAACAGGCCTTAAACTACAAAAATAAATTATTAGAAGCTTAAAAACAAGCAGCAGGCCATGCAAAAACATTTTGGATATGGTTGTAAAATAATAATCATTTAGTTGACCCTATGGCTTACCAACCAGCTTTCTCCCCCTCTCTGATTTTCCATAAGGCATGAGTGATAGGGGAGGGAAAATTTGAGGCTGGAGCCACTAGTGCAAATTTTTCTTGTGCATTCATCTCAGATATTCTGTTCCTCCTAACTTGGTAAGATGGGAGATGCTTTGCCTAAGCTGGAAAATAAGGAGGCTGAGAGAAATAGCTTGTTTAAGACCATAGCTCATTGTAAGACACATGCTCTGGAACTGTAAAATGTCCCAGGTTCAGTCTTTGGCATCTTCAGTTCAAAAGGGGATCCGGAAGCAAGGCTACAAAAGATCTGTATTTGAGAACCTGGGCAGCCATTGCTAATAAGGGTAGAGAGAATTGGGCAAAATGGCCTAGTCTGACTAAAGTATATTCAAATGAATGTTTTCATCCTATGTTGGGCTTGTATTGTTTTAAATGGTCTTTTTGTCTTGTAATTGTATTGAGATTGGTTTTTGTTCTTTTACGAAATTGCTGATTATATGGTACATTATTGTTTTCCGCTTAGCAAAGGATATAAAGGTTTAGTGTCCTGGATTTTTAGGATTTTGCTTTATTGGAACTGCTGGGAAGGCTATTGAAAAATTGCTAACCTACCTCTCTTAAAACAATATAGGATGTCTTATTATGAAATGCAAATAGCAAATGTTAATGATAAAAAACTATGGACTTTAAAATGTAAATAAGTAAAAAAAGCAATTGTATTAAATGGAACACACATAAAGACAGAAGCAGTTTTACAATGAATTCTGAGCAACTGGCATAAAGACAGTTGTCAAGATTCAAAGAGAGAATGTTGAGTCAAAGCTCTATTGCTTGCGTCAAGGAGTTATTTGAGTAATGAACAGGTGTAAGACAGTTATTCCAGATCAAAAGTGTACTTCACATTTTCTCTTATTAATCAATGAGCAAAAAATATTATGTTAGGTATATACATCAAAAAGCTTTATATTCAGATGCCTAAATAAAATTATAGACAGGTTTAATTAGCAATTTTTAGAGTTATCCTCTCAAAGGATAACTGTATGTTTTAGGAATGTTTAGTAAGAATAAGATAATTAAGATGGTGAGCCCTCATTTATGTGACAGTAAATAATATTAGCTACGAGGAAATCTCTGCTCAGAAAGGTATAAGTAGTATTTGGTGATTTTGGAATGAGGAAACTTATTAGAAGCTCATCAGGCCTGTGTACCTAATCAGCTAAAAAGCCTATTCAGAATTGAATGGGAAACATGGCACTCAGAATGAGATTTAGTCCTAATAGCTTAAAAAGGAGAAAAGTCTAAACACAAGATAGTAAATTCTATTTCCCGTTAAGCTATTACAAACTTAGAATCTTTAGTAATGCTCTGTTTAACAAGAAATGTTTTTTTTATTTTAAGTTATATTTTGATGTGATGTTACCAGTATAATTTTAATAAAAATGGATCAAACTTTTTCCCTTTACTAATTCTTATTTAATCCACATAGAACAGTTTTTAGTGTATGCTTTGTTTGAAGTGTATTGATCAGTTATAAAGTAGTTAACTGGCAACCAACGGCTTCCTAAGTACTGAAACTCTAGTTTGCAAGCACTCAGCAAAGCTCAAATCTGTAACATTAGAGCAGTCTGAAAAGGTTGGTCCCATAACTATTAGTTTTCAAGTTCTAGTATTAGCAAAAATAACCCATGCTGTTCACAAAATAGAGCATAATTGAATTTGATATTAGCATCTTTACACATGTCAACAGCTTGACTGAAGTATTATACTACCAATGCATGCATCACAAAACTCTAATGTATTTTTTTTAATGTCAAATTGTTTTCACAAGGCCCATTCAAAGACTGTCAACAAGCCAAACAAGCTGGCTATTCCAGCAGCGGGATTTATATGATCAAGCCTGAAAACAGCCATGGTCCAGTGCAATTATGGTGTGAGAACAGCCTCGATCCTGGGGGTTGGACAGTTATACAAAAACGAACTGATGGTTCTGTGAACTTCTTCACAAACTGGGATAATTACAAGGTAATCTTTTTTAAAAGTGTGGGGGGGGGAGGGGGAAACACATTACAGTGTGCTGTATATTTTCTCTACTCAGAATATATAGATTCAAAATAAGATGATTGTAAAAACAGAAGCCAAATTAACTGAAGCACTTTTTGAGTTGATCAAAAGCTTTTAACGATTTAATTAATGAATGGACGAAACATTCCAGATTCCTACAGATAAGTCATAATCATTACCATTTAAAAAAAACAGAAAGCAGAGAGAAGCAGTCTCAAAAAGTATGTGCAATGTGTCAAGTGAAATTTCGTGTTCTCATGACACCCTGGCTTGTGCTTGTCCTGCTTTCGTCCCTGTATACCGTTCAGATATGTAATGCGCCAATGTGGGCTTAGTTTGGGGCATGTGAAGTTTGCATAGACTGGATGCATTGAATGATGATTTCTGATCCCTCTTGGCACGGGGGGAGGGGACTCTCTACATATGTGCCCTAATGGCAGAGTGCAAGACAAAATAAGAAATAGGGCTGCTGCTGAAAAAATAGCCCATGGGTTATTAGAGGGTTGTTTCCCCCTTAAATAAGCCATGCAACCCAGGTTCGGATGACACAACAAAGTGTGCCCGGGCAGGTAATTAGGGAAATGGTGCCCGGGATGCTCTGGCACGGTGGTTTGTTTTGATTGTGAGAACTGAATCATTTGGTCAATCCAATGCTTGTAACATTTATTACAGTAACTCACCCTGTGTCTTAACATCATTTATGCTATGAATTTCCCTGCTGCCACTAATCAATAACATAGGGGGCAGTGCAAGGAAAAAATATAGTTAATTTTGGCAGAATATGGGGTGAGGTGGGAGAATAAGAACTGTCTTGAAATGCTTAAGTGTGAGAAAAGCCTACCTGTGAATTTGCACAAAATCAGTGACTGCACTCAGAGGTGAAGTATTAATTATAAATTTACCCCCAGAGTTTAAGAGTGCTAAGGATATTTCTGTGGCATGCTAAATATACATGAGCTTTCTAACTATCAAATGCAAGGCAATCTAATCAGAATTGTTTTCTTTTTAACAGAAAGGATTTGGAAATGTTGCTGGAGAATACTGGCTAGGACTGGAAACTATTTACTTGCTTTCCAACCAGGACAATTACAGACTTCTGATTGAACTAGAAGACTGGAGCAATAAAAAAGTATATGCAGAATATAGCAGTTTCCGACTGGAGCCTGAAAGTGAATTCTATCGATTGCGTTTAGGTACTTACCAGGGGAACGCTGGTGACTCCATGATATGGCACAATGGAAAACAATTTACAACACTGGACCGAGACAGAGATACGTACACAGGTAGGTAATACTAGTATCTCCTATTTCAAGTAAGGACCGAGAAAATAATTCTGATCAAGGCACTGGAAAGTTTAGAACCCTTTGTAAAATAAAATCCTAAAGAACACCCTCAATTTAATACAGACAATGCAGGCTCGTACACAGACTATCTTCATGCAGGATGACCCATAAATATGTGCCATTGGCATGCTGCTTTTGGCAATGCTAAAACCTGCTGAGAGCTAGCATTTACCATGCCAGAATAAAAACTGGTCCTCTAGGCCTTGTTCAATCATGGGAAAGTACCCATCCACCTTTACTCTGTCCAGATTTAGTAAATTATTTGAGCTTTAAAGACGACTGCAAACGCAAAGGTTCCTGTTTGCTAACAATATACGTAACTGTGCTTTATAACACTAACTGAATTGTTAGAATAGTTGTTGTTTTTAATTACTAGTAATGTAAAATCATGAAGACTGAAGCCTCATACATTTAATATGCTGACCTTTGCCTCTCCTTCCTTACATGTACAATGTTAACATGCAATAAGGATTCCACATGTACATACCCAATTCCCCATAATTCCAAAATTTCCCAATTTCATCATTCTTCTATAATGGGATAGAAGCGATATGGTAATTGAAAAGACATGTGCATATACAAATCATGCCACATACCATGCCTGAACATCTAAGTGACAGTGCTGAATGAAAGTATACAGCTTTGACCAGGTTGCAACCCTACACAGGCCAGGATGGCAACCCCGCTGGCGAATGCGACCAGTGTCCAAAGTTCCATTCTCCTTCAGTAGAGGGACGGATAATAAAAAAAGGGTATTGGATAGCACTGTCTCTCATCTTGAGCGGATCTGCCTGCTGGAAGATTAAAGAACCTGTTGGAGGTTCCTCTATAAAGCTTCCACTGACATAAAGGGATCAATCATGTAATGGCAGAAACAAAACCTCAGGTGATTGCCTACAGATATGTCTGGTACCATATTTGTGTTAAAGTCAGTAGAGATAGCAGCCCCTGCAAAGAAACGATTATTTCAGGCACAAGCTGATTCTGAGACTGATAGGCTATTCTCAAATCCATTTACTCACACTGGAAGTGGGCATTTTGCTTTCTTGAATAGTGGATTAGAAGGCAATACAAAAGGCTTCAGAACTTCTAAAACTCAACTAAAATAGATTCTGAACATTGCTCCACCTTCCAGCTATACATAATGTCCTCTCATAGAAGTTCTATACTCCTATCTCAGCTCTTATCAAATGTGTACGGAGCTTCCATGAGGGGAGCCTGTGTACAATTGTTGGATGAAGCAGCACTGCCTCCTTTAGAAAATGTTTCAAATAAAGATGAGAAAGGGACATGTTCCCTGATATTCAAGAATGTTTGTCAGAATGCCAATTACCTCTTGAAAGTGATAGAGTATTGAGAGCTTGTTCTAGACTAGAACAAGGTAGACTGTCCTTAATGGAAACATGGAAGGCAGGAAGACCCTTACATTTCCATCACAGGTTAAAAGCCCTTCTAAGCCATTTGATAGATATGTTTGGTCGTATCTGGAAGTCAATAACATATCTACAACATGCTCAGAATTTTAGGAAGGAGCAGTATGGACATATAGAATTATTCTAGGTCTGGGTAAAACAGAACACAGGATCAGCAACTCCAAATGGGCACAATAGACAGTCCCAACAGATCCAAGGCCTTTGCAGCCAATGAGGCCCCCAACAAATTACCTCTTGTCTGACCTTCTAGAGCACCTTGAAGATGAGGGGTGGAAGGTAATGTGTAGTTAACCAATAGCCACTTGGATATCAGTCACCTGTCCCTCCACATCTTGCTGTGAAATCTAGTTAAGAATCTCTGTAATCTGTGGCTGACAGGAAAGGGAAATCGGTAGACTAGAAGGAAGCAAAACCCCTTTGTAAAGGGAAAATGTTCTTTATGAAGGCATAATTTCCCCCCAGTCTGTGTTGCGTGTGCTAAGCTAGCCTGTTTGTGCTGAGCATCCCTTGTGTTTTGCTATGAGGAACTTAAAATAGATCTGTCACTACATCAGAAGACATGTTACCTGGAACAGGGCTCAGGAACGGATTTCTAACTGTCAACATAGGATTTGGCTATGGTGTTGCTGTCCAAACAAGGACTTGCTTACCTTAATGTGTGTGAAGTAAGGGTAATAGGGCCAGTCGTTTACCCTGAGCAGTTAGTTCTGAGCACTGAATTCCCCTGCCTGCAAGGCTTACAACCATTGTGACCTTAATCCACTCGGTCCCCTAAAGAAACCATTGCAGGCAAGTCCTGGTCTTCAGTACAGTCAAGACTTTCACAAACTATGGAGGAGCAAGAATAGGTGGGTAGTTCTTGACAGTAATGTCCTCTTGATGGGAAACTATAAAGTAACTGTAAAGGCATGTGATGGTGGTGGGATCATTGGGGGGGGGAATCAAGCCCACCAAATGAAACCTCGGCAACTTAAGGGCCAAAGTGAGGTATGGGCATCTCACCAGGCATTAAGATTTCTCTCCAAGTGATGAAATGCAGCTTGAATTATTGGAGAAGACAATGCCACCAATTCCCTGGGCATTGTTGCTGCCCTGGCTTTGTTCAAGGTTGTTCAAGGTAAAGGCAGATCTGAATTCCCAAGAGTCTGAGATGGGTTACTAGAAACACCACACATTTCATAAACACTCCTCAGACTTGTTCTGGTAGCCAAGTCTGTAGTACACTTGAAAGATGGAAACATGAAGTAAAACTTCCATAAGATATATGGAAGCTAGGAATTATCGTCCCTGAGCACATGTGTCATGGACTGCAGGGTCCCTAAGCAGACTTTCCTACTTCTTGAGGTGACAATTTAGGTACTTCAGGTCTATGATGACTCTCCCATCCTCGTACTTCTTTGAAATAGTGAAGATATAAGATGATATGAAGTATCTTCATCTGCACTCTCTCTATTTCTCTCCTCACTTTGGTAAGATGTCTCTGCAGTGGTCCAGAGTGTCCATCCCTCTTTGGAACACCTGCAGGGAAGCCTTCAAGGAATTAACTTGGGGCACATTTGTTGCCTGGAGCATGGAATTTCCATTTCCTGCTTATATTGCCTTCATTGGAATATTTGGGTTGTATAATACATAGACTGTTTTTCTCTTGCTGTTTCTTTCATTTTGGTCATTTTTAGGGCTATGCACACCATCTCTCCATACTAATCTGGATTATGTGGGAGAAAGAAGTTAGATTTACCTGGAGGTTTGTTGGCTGCCATGCTACAGAGAGCTGCCTAAAAGGTTTGCTCTCTTGCTGAAGGCAGGAGAATAACTGTTTCCTCATCAGAAGAGGCAGAACTTTTTAATAACAATAATAATAACCACCCCACCTCCAAAATAAAATGGGATGAGTTTCCTGCTCAGTGATACCATGAGAACTTTCACTAAAACAAGGGGGGAGAGGAAGTAGTTTGCAAGACTGCAGATAGGAGGTAAATCTATTTGCAAGCTCAACTTTCTATTGGTTGAAAATACAAAGAATGTTAAAATAGGTTGATTGAACTGCAAAATTTCATGTAACGTTTTGTTTCTTCATACAGGAAACTGTGCTCATTTTCACAAAGGAGGTTGGTGGTACAATGCCTGTGCTCATTCTAATCTCAATGGAGTGTGGTACAGAGGAGGACATTACAGAAACAAGCACCAAGATGGGATTTTTTGGGCCGAGTATAGAGGGGGCTCATACTCGCTAAAAGCAGTTCAGATGATGATCAGACCCATTGACTGAGACACTCAAACTGTTTTAAAAAAACTATCTTGCCCTTGAATTTTAAACAGATGTCGCATTTGTTTTGTAGATTTTTTTCCACAAAGTATTATTTTAAACATTTTACTGTAATAATGTATATGTTAATTAGACAAGTTCTAATTTCTCACAAAGCAAACAGGAGGCTGCATTTAAAATAAATATGTCAATACAAGATGTATGGATTTTAATGGCAGGAATTAAGTGTACCAATTTTGTAGGCTACAGAGAAGTTGTGGATGTAGAATGGCTGAACTTTGTATGAGATGCTGTCCCTGTGTGTTAAGCGTGCAAATCCATTATTTTTCATAGGTTTAAAACTATTTATGTTTTTGTTTCAAAGATTACTTCCAGTGGAAACCTGATTTTGAGATGTAAATGCACAATGAGTCCCCAAACAGACAAAGAACTGGACAGAAGCTCTGGTTTTGCAGGCATATTTTGCATCAAATAAAACATTATTATTTCAATATAGTAATGGTTACTATTGTATGGTGCAGCTTTTATCAGACACATTAATCCTGCTGCCCTTGGGATAGGGGGGCAAATACACCTTACTCCTAAATAAATATCCAAGAAATGTTAATAGTATTTATACGGCATTGTACAAATGGCTCAACATCATTCACGGATGTTCAGTCATTCTTTAGAACACTGTGAAGTAGGACAGCATTATTAGTCCCATGCAAGTGAAGGCTTGAACTGATCCAGGGACTTTTAAGGCTAACTAGTTCATGATCTTAATCTTGGTGTCTCCAGAGTGGTGCCTGTGGGCAACAATATGCTAGTGGACATCTCTTTTGATGTCCACCAGGATCCCTGCCCCTTCTGGTTTTTATTTTAAGATTTTTGGATTATTTTTTAATTGAGAGGCTGGCATGCTGCAAAGTGAAGTTCTGCCCCCAACACCATCTTTAGTTGGGTTCAAAAGAGTGGTTTTGTATTTCTGAGCTCAGCCTCCATCTCTGCCTTGTACTTAGGTTCTTGGGCAAATCACTTTACTTTTAGTCTCACCAGTTTGCCTTTTGAAAAACAAGTGTTTTGTGACCAGCCATGCCCCCCATGTCAGCCATTTTATGAATGGACAAGCCCCATGCCAGCCATTTTGTGAGAGTATCCACAACATCCTCTCAAAATTCCAAATATGCTATGTTAGAGGTCCCTGTCTTATCACATTAAACTATACTACACATATTTCATGGAAACAAATCATCGTTCTCAACCGTTCTTATGATTGCATAATACATTTATGATCTGGATCCTAGGATACTTGAACTGTGCATTACTAATGCTTAAATAGATGTCACCTGTCTTAAAAATATATATTGAGCATATTGAGGACACATGGATGTGACATACCCACAAAATAGTATTCCCAATGTCTAAAGCACTGCTGCTTAATCCAACATTCACGTTATGTATAAGTAGCAACTAATACATTCTATTTATAAATTCTCATTTATTGCCAAGTATTCTAGAAAATATTTCAACATAGTTCTTACATTGTCAAAAAGGTTGAAATGGAAAAGTCAAATGATCAAATAAGGAGCAATATCCAATGGTATTCCTACAGAGTAGGCCCACTGAAATGAATGGGCCTAGTTTATGTAGGACTACCACTGGATACTGCCCCCAGGACAACAATTGTTTAAACTGAATACGTAGGTTAACTTGCACACATAAACTTCCACTGCATAGTGATTTCTCAAGTAAAACTCTGCTTGGAAACCACTCTTTTATTATACAACCAGCAGAAAGCATTTTGTATATAGGACATTCTACATTCTACCAGTAGTATAAGATCTTGTTTCTAATAGAATATAGAATACAGATACTGAAAATATAGGAGAGATTCTCCCCGAAAATGAATGTTTGTTTGTTAAAGACAGTAAATAATTAATATGCATCAAACCACACCCAAATATTCCATGAATGCTGAAGATGTGAATAATTAAGTTCACATAGAGCTGCAACTGTTGACTTGTCATATGTCTTAGTAGCCTGACATTTACATAATTTTAAATAACTGGAAAACTGTGAATCCTAAACATTAATTTGGTAATTTGACAGTGATTTCCTTCTTTCTTATCCAAATGACAGGCCCAAAACAACCACTCTGTCCGCCATGGAAACAATTATATCATACTGAATGTGATACTTGGGATTGCCAACCTATGACTGAGAAGTGGTTCTTACAAATTTAATTCCTCCATGTTAAGCAAACACTTGCCATGGCTGCCTTTTCCTTCCACTGCAGTGCAGCAGACAACAAGGCGCTGGGCTGGAGAAAGGTCTGGGGGTCACAGCCTATTAATCTGAATTTTTGAAGGCTGAATGGTTGTAGGTTACTGAAAAGGCCAAATGTATCTGAGCTGCATTTTTTAACTTGGGTGTCCTCCCCTCGTTAAACCTTATTTCCAGCAAACAGGAGAAGCAGCAAAGTATTTCAAGCAGCCAGATGAATGCCGATTTTGTTTCTGCATTATTTTGACAGAGCCATACAGCATTTTTTGGGTTTAAACTAGATTTTTTTAAAAAAAAGCTAGGCCGTCTGCAATCACTGCTTACTACATGTAAGATCTACAAAAGAGCACACAGTGTGAAGCACTCCCAGTAATTTTCACCTGGCCCAACACTGACAATTCTTTATTCAAATATCTTATTTTAGAATCTATTACTATTAACATTCTGACTGCAAGAAACCCATGATTAATAGGTGTGTGATTAATAGATATTGCACAAATTTATAAAATTAGCTTTACACGCATGCAAAACTATAGCATTGTATATTTTTTGAAACTATTTTTCTGCAGCAGCACAAGACTTTAATTACTTTAACATTCAGTGTTTTTAAACACTTTTTCAATGAGGGGCTTCAACTCTTCCAATCAAATAAAAAGGCCAGGATCCAAAGGGCCATGCAACAGGATTTTTTTCCACCCCATTTCCAGAAGCCTACTCACCTGCGCACCAGCAGTGTGATCACCTATTTCACAAGACCAGCACAAAATGCCCACTGCAACTGGGAGAAATGTACAAACACACCTTGAACATTTGAGGGATGCAAAGGGGGGGGGGGGGTGAGTGGTTTCTCCTGCTTGTACTGGGCTTTTATGGGAGGTGCCAGCACCACCTCTTTCACTCTAGGAGGAGTGAAAGAACCTCCTCAAGAGAAGTGGTCAGTGGGTATCACACATCTTGACTCTAGTAAGGCAAACCAAAAGTTTTGGACCCTCTGGAGTGGCACAACGGGCAGCCGCCAGAAGGGGGAAAGCAGCATGCAAGCCTACATCTTGCATGTACAGAATGTACAGAATGTTTTTCTTTCTGTGATTTTTCTTCCTCACTGCAGTCCCTTGAGTAAAAAGTGTGCTGCCTCATTGTTTTATGAGCAAAATGAAAGGATGAGAAAGTAATCCATGAATCAATTTTTGTCCTGTTTTATTTTTTTTGTCCTATAGAATATGACCTATAAATTGGCAATTCCTAAAGTTTATTACTGGAACAAATCACTATTACAATGGTTTTCTTATTCAAAGCTGTAATAGAAAAACAGCCATTTTCTTTCTAGGAATTGCCAAACTAGAGCTCTCTAACTATTATTTATAGTCTCTTTACTCTAAGAAGTTCAGCATGTCAACATTTTGAACAGGCCATGCCTTTGGGAGATGGATCCAAACAGGGAGGGATATCAGGCCTTGCGTCGAAAGATGAACCTAGTAAAGCTCTTCAGCTTTGCCCCACCACCCCCACTTATAAACGGAGGCATGGCCTGCTCAAAGCCACTTGACAGACAGGACCTGTGGCCTGTAAATCATGCCATGTGCCAACAGGGTGGCACTGCTCAACTAAGATGATGCTACAATCTGAGTGACTCCTTCAATAAGTGGGCCCCCCATCTTTCATGTTCCCAAGGAAACCTTTAGAGTTTCAAGGCTGCGACAGGGAGTGAGAAAACTCTGACATAGATAAGTTTGCAGAGACATTGACATTCTAAACAAGTTCTCATTCTGTTTCCTGACTCCTAGCTGAGCAGAGCAGAGAAGTGGAAGCTGCCCCAGCTGGACTAGAAGGTACATGAGAAGCCAGCTCCCAGACAGCGAGCAAACAGGGCAAGCAAACGGGTTTGTCGGGGGAGTTCAGCAGGGGAGGTCCCTAACAAAATGTTGTTCTTGTAACACACACCCATATAGCACGGTACTCTGTTGTTAACCTTCAGGTAGGACAGGACAGAGCACAGGTTATTCCAATATGGTCAGAAAGGCAGGAACAAAAAGGGACTATGGACGGAAAGGATTGTCTAGTGGTAGTGACTTGCAAGGTATGTGCAATGTTTGTGTTCCTGCCTAAGATCAACATGGCATACACGTGCAACAAGTGCAAGCTGGCTGCACTACTGGAAGAGTGAGTGTACTTGAGTGATGAGTGTCCACCCTCCAAGGAATAAGAGATGACGTTGTGTCTATGTCCAACTCCCTGCTTCAAGGGGATGAAATCTCAGACAGCGATTCTGATCCTGGAGAAAGAATGCAACAGGCGGGGGAGCTGGTGCCAGAAGGAGAACACTTTCCCATGGCGGACGCGGGAGATAATTCCCAAGGAGACGCTCCTAACCGAGGAGAGAATACTTTCTCTTCTGAGACAAAGAGACTCCAAGATGCTGTTGCTCGCAGAAAGCTAAAGAGAAAGGATTTCAAACTTAAAACCGCCCGCCGCTCAGAGAGGCTAGCGAACAAAGCCCTACAGGCTAATTCGTCTTAATTATGTGACTCTGCTCTCTTTCTCTCTCAGTTAACTCAACTGAATAGCTTTTCTAAACAAGCCCCTGAGCAAAAGGACCTTTTGCTAAGTTTGTTTCCTCTTACTTGCTGGAGGAGAGAGGAGGATCGTCTTTTGTATAATAAAGGATTGTATTTTCCCTCAAAGGAGTCTCTTCATTGTCCTCACCGTACGTTAGAACTTACAGAGTCACGACAGATGAAGAGTTCTTAGACAGAACAGAAGCACAGGAAGTGGAACAGCAACAGCAAATTGAAGCAGAAATGGGGAATGCTGAGGTGAAGAAAGCCAATGAAGAGGGAACTCCCTGGAAAAGGGTGACAGGAGCAGAAGAACTAGAAGACAACCACTAGAGCTATGTAACTGCTTTCAGGTCCTGGATGATGAGACTGGAAGATGGTCTGCAGAGGAAGAATTATAGGGGAGCCTGCGCAGCAGTGAGCAAGAGGCAGAAGGCCAGTCAAGCAGGGGCAACAATACCAACACCTACAGCAACAAGAAGAGAAGAGTACTTGTTGTGGGAGACTCCCTACTGTGTGGCATTGAAACTCAAATATGTTGCGAAGACTCATGGACTCACTAGGTACGCTGTCTCCCTGGAGGACAGTTGAGAGACGTGACTGAAGGGTTGCCAAAGCTCATCAAGCCCACTGATACACATCCTTTTCTTCTCTCTCATCCATGTGGGTGCTATGAAGAAATCATGTCAGGCTTTGAAGCTCTGGGAAGGAAACTCAAGAACTTTGGGGCCCAGATAGTTTTCTCATATATCCTCCCAGTTCTTGGAAGAGGAATGGAAAGGGAAAGAAAAATACTCCGGGTGAATGACTGACTATGAAGGTGGTGTCGACGTGAGAGATTCGGATTCTGGGACCACGGACTATGCTATATGGAAGATGCACTGCTGGCAAGGGATGGGAAGAATGTGTTTGGCCACAGCATGAAGAACATCATCAGGACGGCTTTAAACTGAATCCAATGAGGGTGGGGGGAGAAGTAAACTTGGAGGCAACAGTTGATGAAGGCTTATGCACTATAACAGAGAGAACAGCTCTAATAGCACCCCCAAATACTCTTCACAATAATGCAGGAAAGAAGCCAGACTATAAAGCACATGGGCTTTGACGTCTATATCCTAATGCCCAGAGTATGGGAAACAATCAGAACAAACTTGAACTCTTAATACATGAAGGCAAATATGACTTGATAGGTATAACTGAAACTTGGGAGGATGACTCCCATGAGTGGAATACAGCAATTGAAGGGTATAATTTGTTCAAAAAGAACAGAAGAAATAGAAAGGGAGGCGGAGTCACACTATATGTTAAAAATATTTATCCCTGTGCAGAAATACTGCAGGATGAGCCTGATAACCCCATTGAGAGCATCTGGATTAAAATAAATGGGGCAAGGAATAAAAGGAGCATGATGGTCAGAGTCTACTACCGACCGCCCAATCAAGGAGAACATGAGGATGAAACTTTTGAAAAGCAAATTGCCAATGTTTCAAGGAAATGCAAGATGGTAGTGATGGGGGATATCAATTACCCCGATATCTGTTGGAAGACAAATTCTGCCAAAAGTGGCCAAGAAATTCCTGACATGTGTGGCTGCCATTTTCTCCTACAGAAAATGGAGGAAGGAACTCGAAGATCAGCTATCCTTGATTTGATACTGACCAATAGGGATGACTTAGTGGATAAAGTGGCAGTTATGGGAACTCTGGGGGAAAGTGACCATGTCCTACTTGAGTTCTTGATTTTAAAGGAAGCAAAAGCTGAGTGTACCCAAACGCGTACTCTGGATTTTAGGGAAGTCAATTTTAATAAATTCAGAACTATGATAAGAAGGTCCCACGACAAGTGGCCCTAATAAGAAACGGAGTTGCAAGATGGGTGGGAGTTTTTAAAAAAGGAAATTTTAAATGCACAAGTTCAAACAATCCCAACAAGGAAAAAGGATAGAAGACAACAGAAGAAACCAATGTGGCTCCACAAAAAGCTTAGAGATGACTTGAAAACAAAAAGGACATATATAGGAAGTGGAAGGAAGGCCAGGCTACAAAAGAAGAGTACAGACAGCACAGAAGTGCAGGAATGGCATCAGGAAGGCTAAAGCTGAGAATAAGCTGAGGCTAGCGAGGGATGCTAAAAGCAACCAAAAAAAGCTTTCTTCAGGTATGTGCATAGTAAAAGACAGAGGAAAGAAATGGTGGTTCAACTGCTTAATGAGGATGGCAAATTGATAACAGATGACAAAGAAAAGGCTGAAGTGCTCAATTCCTACTTTGGCTCAGTCTTCTTCCAAAAGTGGGTCTATGACCCCCCTGGAAAAAATGAAGTACAAGCTGAAGAGGCAGGATTGCAGTTTGAGATTGATAAACAAATGGTCAAGAAACACCTACTTTCTTTGAACGAGTTCAAATCTACAGGGCCCAACGAACAGCATCCTAGAGTAATAAAGGAGCTGGCAGAAGAACTCTCAGAACCACTGTCTTTTACCTTTACGAAATCATGGAAGACAGGTGAAGTGCCGGATGACTGGAGGAAGGCTAATGTTGTCCCTATCTTCAAAAAGGGCAAAAAGGAGGAACCTGGGAACTACAGACCAGTTAGTCTGACATCAATCCCTGGGAATTTTTTGGGAGCACATTACAAAGAAGTCAATCCAAAGCAATGCAATGATTACTAGAAGCCAGCATGGATTTGTCAAGAACAAATCCTGCCAGACTAATCTGATCTCATTCTTTGATTGGGTAACCTCCCTTGTGGACTGCAGAAATGCTGTGGACATAATATATCTTGACTTCAGCAAAGCCTTTGACAAAGTACCACATGACATTCTGATTAGCAAGCTAGCTAAAAGTGGGTTAGATGGAACAACTATTAGGTGGATCCACAGTTGGCTACAGAATCGGACTCAAAGCGTGCTTATCAATGGTACCTTCTCAAACTGGGGGGCGATAATGAGTGGGGTACCACAGGGCTCAGTCCTGGGCCCAGTGCTCTTCAACATTTTTATTAATGATTTGGATGAAGAGGTGCAGGGAATGCTTATCAAATTTGCAGATGACACAGAATTGGGTGGGATAGCTAATATCCTGGAAGACAGAAACAAACTTCAAAGTGATCTTGATAGGCTGGAGCGCTGGGCTGAAAATAACCGAATGAAATTTAATTAGGATAAATACTAAGTTCTACACCTAAGAAAAAGAAACCAAATGCACAATTACAAAATGGAGGATATTTGGCTCATCAATACAAGAGAGAAGGATCTTGGAATTGTTATAGATCACAAACTGAATATGGGCCAATAGTGTGATGTGGCTGCAAAAAAAGCAAATGCTATTTTGGGCTACATTAATAGAAGTATAGCTTCTAAATTGTGCGAGGTACTGGTTCCCCTCTATTCAGCACTGGTTAGGTCTCATCTTGAGTATTGTGTCCAGTTCTGGGCATCACACTTTAAGAAGGATGCAGAGGAGCTGGAGGGGGTTCAGAGGAGGGCAACGAGGATGATTAGGGGTCTGGAAACCAAGCCCTATGAAGAGAGACTGAAAGAACTGGGCATGTTTATTTAGCTTTGAGATGAGAAGACTGAGGGGAGACATGATAGCACTCTTCAAATACTTGAAAGTTTGTCACACAGAGGAGGACCAGGATCTCTTCTCAATCATCCCAGAGTGCAGGACACAGAATAATGGGCTCAAGTTACAGGAAGCCAGATTCCAGCTGGACATCAAGAAAAACTTCCTGACTGTTAGAGCAGTACAACAGTGGAACCAATTACCTAGGGAGGTAGTGGGCTCTCTCCTACACTAAAGGCATTCAAGAGGAAGCTAGACAGCCATCTGTCAGGTATGCTTTAAGGTGGATTCCTGCATCGAGAAGGATGTTGGACTTGATGGCCTTATGGGCCCCTTTCTACTATTCTATGATTAAATCTACTTACAACCCTGCAAGGCCTCCCTGGCCTTGCATGAGAGTTATACCTGAAAAATCTCCACTTTCAGTTAAATAAACAGCATCTGGAGGGATATAATACATGAAACCACAACCCCCTCAAAACACATCAATGAAACTCTATTTCTTGCTGACACACTTTTTAATTGAGCTCTGCTTGCATGCCATATCTAAAGCTTTATTTGTATTTACATTGTAAAACTTCTTTTGAGAAGTTGCTGCACACCAAGGCCCCCTCCACAAGAATGCGCCTTTGCGCCTGGTTCCGCGATTGTGCGCATTATCGCGGAGGCGCATTTACTCACAATCCCTCTGCACGGGAGGCGGCGAGAAGCGGCGAAGCGCATTAAAAGATGCCCAAAAAGCGCTTTCCAGGTAGTTAATGCGCATAATCGCTTGTTCACACAGCGAAAATGCGCTTTAACGGCCGGAGCAAAATAAAAGTCGCTATTTAACGCGCGTTCAAAAATGCGCATTATCGGGGAGATAACGCGCCTGTACGCCCGTTTTGCGCTCCGCTCGTGTGTAGGTAAAATTTATAATGAGCCTTCAAGGCTCATTAAACGCCCCGTGTGGAGGAGGCCCAAGTCAACACTCAGCTCCAGATTAAACTTTTGTAAATTAACATGGACCATTACTTATTTTTCAACCTTGAGTGTAACTTCCACAATGTAACTAACTCCCTACAATTCTCCTCTATATGCACAAATAATATGGTGATAATATTCTCAATAAGGTTCGGCATGGTACCTCTATACCATGGCTTTGTAACAGCAACTCATGCCATATTGAGGTAATTGCCAATCAATTTAGAAAGCCATTAAACTGCCCCTCTTGTTCTGTTCTATGTAACTAAGTAGTAAGCAGGAAGCCACACATATGGTAATCATGGATATAATTCTAATGATCACCATAGGGGGATAGCCTCCAGCAAGGAGAAACCATGGTATTTTGCTTTTTTAAAAAAAGTGAGCTAGGATTTTTCCAATTCAGCAGCATTACCACATTACCAGAGAGTGGACTGTGCTTAGTCTTTAATGCTGCCTCTTATTAATTGACATAGAGATGTTAAAATCTTCTAATAAGGAATTAAAAACTGTAGCCAAAAAACTACATTGAGTCAACAGCCATTGTTAATCAATATACAAATGTTAAAGTGCCATGTCTTGAAAGAAGTATCCAATCTACTGACATTTTAAAAATTTGAATTTCCCATCACCTTAACTTTTACATAAAATATAGCTTTCATATACAAATTACCAATGTAGACACAAGAGCCCCCATGTCTTACCCACTGTTAACATGCACTCCTTACCTGTAGTCCCTTCCCTCCCACCTTAACAGTAGATAATGCAACGAAGTCCTCCAGTTAACCAGGATTTGAAGTTCCTTAATAAGTCATTGATTAAGAGGAAACCTGTTCAGCATTAACTATGATTAAGGCTGGTGTTGACACTTTACTTAACTATAGTTGAAGAGATTGGACCCATTACACCTTTACCAGCCCAGAAAGTTTAACATGTATGCCCATGTTATGAAGATGTTTAACGTAGCCAGGAACACTGGTTAACAAATACTCTATCATCACCACAACAGAAACCTCACATATTTGATACCTCTGCTGAATTCTTTTTAATTAAAATAAATATGAATACTACTGGAAGCCATCTTTAGAAGAACAAAGTAGTTTGCTTACTTACATCATGAAACCTTAAAAACAAATGTCTTTTATGCAAATTAAAATTATTATAAATGAAGCATTTAATATTCTGTCTGAAACTGACAGAGGTTTAGCATTGGATGTTAACAAAGGTTAAACATCACTGGGTGAGTACAGTTCTTTAAAGGCTGCTAAAGTTTACAACTGTCAAATCATTGGCCACTTATCTAATTTACCCTCCCATAACTCACACAATGCTTTTCAAACCAATGTGACATCCTGGTTTGTATCTGTACAATTTGTATCTGTGTGAAAGGTTCACCACAAATAAGAGTATAACCAATTTTTCAGGCATAAATTGCTGGTGCGTGCTGGCTATTTGGATATGAAGAGCAGTGATTTACATAAGCAGCTGTGACATACTTATTTATTAAAACAGGCAGAAGGCAAACCCAGTTTGAAACAATTCTAAGAAATAGCTGTGTGAATCTGGCCCAACGTAATAGAAGGTGGAACTAGAATATCAAACAAATAGACACAAATTCTGAAGAATATGATGTTAACAAAACAACATTTAAAGGATTTAGGAAAAAAGATTTATCTTGTTCACAGGCACTATGTAGGTATTAATATATTGATGATGTGTTCACAGGTATAGGTATAGGTATTATTTATGATGTAGCTAAAAAAGTTAAAATGTTTATCTTACCTAAATAAGGAATACAAGGAGTCATCTTCAAGCTGCTAATATAGTCTCTAAGTCTTTTATAATTGTCTTCTTTACTCATTACATATTCCAACTTGTCAAAAGTAGTTTTGTCCTTTCGGCTCAATAACTTTGTGGGGGGGGGGGGGGGGAGAAAGAAGCAAAGATTGTTATTATGAAACCTGTGCCTTCATTCTCTAACAATTTAACAATGAACTACATGAAGAAATAATGCAAGTTATGATTGATTAATGCCTGTGCCTTCGTTCTCCAACAATTTAACAATGAACTACAGAAAGAAATAATGCGAAGTTATAATTGATTAATGTGATAATTAGGTGATGAGTCTATCAGAAGAACAGTACACTATTTGAAATCATTTGAATTGTGAAAAATTAGAAAAATGCCTTACTGTGAATTTTTTTAATGTTCTCAGTGTCAGCAGGAGGCATTTGGGTGCCCATGGATACCAGTGTATGCCTTGGTTCTTGTTGAGATGCCCTATCCCTCCTACCTTTAATTTTTTTAAAAAAATTAACAATTTTTCTTACCATCAGCTGGGATCACTTCAAAGCTAAGTGAGGGCCTCCAGCTGCTACCATCTTAATTTCCCACAAATGCCTCTGGCCATACATGGGGTTCAGTGGGATTTTTATGAAATGAAAATGACAGGCAGCTGCAAACCAATGCTTCCCTCTGCGGTGTGCCCCACCACCAAGAAAAGGGAGAAAAGAAACTGCTGTCACTTGTCTCATAAACTGAGGTAGGGGGAAGGGGGGCTAAAGAGATCTCTGCCTTGCACTCAGACTTTTGAGCAGTTTCCTTGTCCTTTGTGACTAGCTACACCTCCCATGGCAGACGTTTAGCGGTGGTGCCCAGGACAGCTTCTCGAATTGCCAAATGTGCCCACAGGTCCAAAAAGGTTGACCCTGATGCAAAGCAGACTGCCTGCTCAGTGACAGGAGGCAAAAAAGCATCCCTCCAATCTCTGGAAAACCCAGACCTTTGCTAGGACATGAGGGAGGGGATGGGGGGGGGGGGTCAGAGAAGAAGGAGGAGGAGGAGGAGGAGGAGGAGGAGAATATACAAATGGCTGTGCAAGAGATGTGATACCCTTGGATAATGGGTTTACAGTCTAGGTTAGACACAGTGTAGATTTATAGCAAAATTATGTTTTATTCTTCTTTTAACTGCCCTAATATTGGTCATATAAAAGCTTAGAAGCCATGCCCTATGAAAATCTTTGCTAAATATTTTCTAAAGGAACAATAATATTATTCTACTACCTAACTGAAAAAACCCACATTCATTTCCTGCATCAGTATTGGGTTGGACTAGATAATCTTTGAGGACCCTTCCAAATCTATGATTCTATGTACCCATAGTAACTTTTGGAACAAAAAGCTGCGTGGTTTAACTAATCTACTTAAAGAGTATTACAATTTCAAAGCATTCTGAAAGCATATGCTGTAGCAAAGAACATGCTGAATAGACTCTGTGTGGGTAAGACACAGTCAAAATGAATTTCTTGTCATATATAATCAGTTACTGAAAGTCAGTTATAGTTGTCACCCAGGATTATAAATGGATTATGTTTACAGAAGGATGCCAAATTAGAGAATGGTTCAATGACCATCAACAGAAGTAGTACTGAATAACTCAGAGAACCAAGATAGGCAGACATGAAGAAAAAGCATTTAGAATATATATTTTCTGTGAAAATAAAACATCTGTTCTTTCAGTTCAAACATTTAGGCATGAGTGAGTATGAACAGTCACCAGTAAGGATATATTCTTAGGAAACTCTAGGGATTTAGATAAGACTACAAAATATAATGCTCAAGCCTTATACACGTGTCTACATCATAAATATATTTGGATTAAAAAAAAGATTTCCATAGGAATAGTTGTGCTGCAGTGTTATAGCAAATAGGGCTTTTTGACATCTAAAAGATCAACACATTTATTATGACAAAGCTTTGTAGACTAAAGCCAACTTCATCATCTGAGGAATTGACTCTAGCAGCCTATGGAAGCTTACACCATAATAAATTTGTTAATTCTTTGGATGCCACAAAACTCTGTTATAACAAACTATGAGGCATCTGAATGGGCAACAAATAATCCGTGACAGAAAAAATAAAAAGAAATACACACACACTGCTCCTATGTCAATTAATTTAACAAAAAACAAAGTTTTGAGGTCTATTTAAACAAGCATACCACCAAATCATTCCTTGACCCAACTGTTTCAATTTCAAACCTTTGTGGCTGTTCTTGGTGTTTCAGCTAGCCTGGCCAGAAGTAAACAACTCTGGACAGTGTGCGGCTGCTCTGTACACAGGGAGTATTGGTGGCAGGAGATGCAAGCAAGGTCTTGCAACATGCCTGGTTATCTTAGCTATTCTGACACTTTTGCCACTATTTTCAAGGTTCATAGTTAAAGAAAAGGGAAGCAATCAGTCATTGCTTTGTGTAATTAACTCACCGCCCATGTTTTAGTCAACCTGAAGATGGGGGCACTTTGTAATCCAGACACCACAGCCATAAGAGCATGTAGATTATTTAGCTCATAGAGTTTCTGAGGACAAGAACAAAACATAGTAGTTCAGTATCTATTAATGTTGTTACCACAATTTAAATTATCAACCTATTTTATAGAAGACAAATTACACTATGAACAAAGAACGATACTATCAGAAAGCAACTGATAATTAAAAAAAATAAAGTTCCCCAGATTATTACAAGGTTTAAATGAAGGGCAAAGCCTTGTGGCTATGTTGCCCTATACAATCTATTTTTGATTTAGACATCTGCCTGCAGAACAGGTGGAAGCTAAATTTCTTGTCTGTTCCATTTCCTATCTGCTCAAAGATCCCACTGAAAAAGATTACTTAAGGGATGAGGGACAGGAGGCGGTGCAGGAGGCTGATTGGGAAAAGGAAGACTGTGGGAAATTGAGCAGAGGCACCTTCTCTGATTGTAGCAGAAGGTGTTTTTGGAGGCAAATATCTGGATCCAACTCTTTGTATGTGCGAACTTGGTCTAGAACAGACTTAACACTGACCAATATCTTAACCATAGTTAAGAGATCAAGAGCACATTTCTTCCTTCACTCCTTTTAATGTTTAATGTGTTTGGTATTACATCTGCATTAAGGCTAACAATGGCCAACCCTGAAAAGAGAAGGTGGGGAAGGACTTGATCAGGACAGAGAAGGATGAAGAGAGTGTACTGCAAAGTGCTTTACTGATCTACAGTCTCCACCAAGACCTTTTCTTGTCAGCAGGTAAGATATTACTTCTACTGTATTTCACCGAATCTAAGACGCCATCGATTCTAAAACGCACCTTAATTTTAGGGCCACTGACCGGAAAAAAGCGTTGTGCCAATTCTAAGACGCACCCCATTTTCAGACACATAATATTGGGGATAAGTGCATCTTAGAATCGAAGAAATACGGTAGGGCTGTGCATGCCCCTCCTCGATTCGCCACCCAGGGACCTGCTGGGCTGGGTCGGCCAGGGCAGGAGTCCCCCTCCTCCCTTTCCCAGTCACTGCCAGCACCGCCCCGGTCCTCGCCGCCAGCACCGCCCCAGTCCTCGCTGCCAGCCTACCCGGCCTGGAAACACATCATTACTACAAAGTAGGCCATGATCCCATGAGATCTCTTGCGGGATTGTGGCCTACTTTGTAGTAATGCCGCGTTTCCAGGCCAGGCAGGCCGCTGCCAGAGAGGAGCCACTGCCACGGCAGCGAGGGACAGCCTTCCCACTCACTGGGGCAGCACTGGCGGCGCAGACTGGGGCAGTGCTGGCGGCGCGGATCGGGGCGATGCTGTAGGCCAAGGAGGTCGGTGCCAGCGGCACGGAGTGGCGGTCATAGAGGCGAGTGGGGAAGGCTGAGTCGCTTGGGGGGGCATGCAGAGCCCCTTTGTGAAGGCGCTGTGGGTGGGTGGGGGGTGTATCTTCAACCCCATAACAGCGCTGGAGAAATCTGGCGATTCTTAGATGCCATCGATTCTAAGATGCAACCCATTTTTACAGACGTAAATATGGGGGGGGGAAATGCGTCTTAGAATTGAGGAAACACGGTACATGTCTATGATGCCATTAGAATCCAAATTATAGCTCTCTGTTTGGAGAAGTTTGATAACAGAATTACCCATAAGCAAGAAAATCCAAAAAAAGAAATGATGTAAGTAGAAAGTAACTTAAAGGTTTCCCATAATCTACATTTTCCAATGTATCATTCAAAAAAATGAAGTCCAGAGAAAGTTCAGCACTTCTCAACCCCAAATATATTTATTTAGAAATCTGTCCAATTAATTTCAGTGGGATTTAATTCCAAGTAATTCCAAGCCAGGTCTCACTGGAATCAACAAATGCACTGTTAGTTTCAATGGAATCAAATCACAAATGTCTCTGAATTGCATCCAAAGTAAATATTGTTGCCATTCCACTCCCCAAATAACATTATTAGCACAATCACAGTTTACTACTTTTTAATTACTCTTCCACAAAATAAACACCAATTGCTATCAATGAATATTGTTCCAACATTCCAAGTTGCATTTTGTATAAATGATGAAGCCAAACATGACCGCATGACAAAAGTAAATGGAGCCAAATATATATCTAGTATATTTCTGAACTTAGTTGTGTAAGTTTATTTTTAATGTGCTCCAAACAAGATTTTCTTACCTTAGCAGTTTTAATATAGTGGCTTAAAACTTCAGCTCTTATTTTTAATGTCTGTGCATGAAGAATCTCTCTAACAACCCAAAAACTTACCTAAAAACAAAAAGAACCCAAGTAATAAACATAAAAGAACAGGAAAATGGTGGTGGTACAGAAGTATGGAGAATTTGCAATAATTAATCAATGTTTTCAGGTTATAAAAACAACGTAAATGGCACCAGCAGTAACAACTTGGTTGCTATGTTGACAGATATATGTGCAAAATATTTATTACATTAAAAAAAATTAAAACAAATCACAAAGAGTCCAAATGCGTTTTGACAATTTTGTCTTCCTCAATGGCCTACATAGACACCTTGAGGTTCAGATTATAAAAACCTTTGAAATTCTAATTTAATTTAGCAGCCAGTAACTCAAACAAATGCAAATTCATTCACTACATTCATTGCAAAAGCTTTTAAATATTCATTATATTTATAGGGTACATATTCAGCAGAATGTTGTGCACCATAAACCTATTAAAAAGATAAAAGCTCATAATACAGTATATGAATAATTAAACTATTAATATACCTGAATTCATATATAGTACCATCTTACATAATTTATCAATATATATATCAACTTCAAATGCATGTTTCAATAAAAATACTATATCCATTTAGTTTAAACCTTTGTAAACTTTTTGGCTATGGGGCGGAATAGAAATGTAATAAATAGTAATAAAAATAATAATTTAGAAGTATCAAATCACTCCAAGTATAGCATCAGGTTGAGCAACATCCTGCACTTTTGGATTCTAGTTTATTATAAACAAGCTCCACTTCTGAAAAAATCTATCATCAATTTGTCTTCTTTATGTCACTTTAAATATATTGGTTAATTTAAATATGCATAAACCACATCACACACTCTTAAAAACGAATATTTTACCGATAGCAAGCTTGGTTAAGAGCCAATATTGCATGCTGTCAGCAGATATATAACTTGTCTGTCCTCCAGTAGCATAACAGAATATATAGCACCAAGAGATCTAATAATGAATTATATTCTGTCATTTCTTCTATCAGACAGAGGATCAACTTACAGTATTGTACAATCTTAGGTCATTCCAGTAAATATGGTTCAAATCTGCCTGTCTGCCTGTACTGCACTGCATTCCAAACATACATAAGTAATGCCTGGGTAAATTTTACTTAACAGAGCAATCCTATGGGTCATGGGAGGGTATCCCAAGGGCTATACGTGTCAAAGCCATAAACGCATCTCCCCACCCGGGGAGATCTGAGCAAGGATTTATTCCCCTCTCCACCACTGAGAAAACATCTACTGCATCACCTCTTCTGAGGTCACACCTGTTGCAATCATGGATGATGATGATGATGATGATGATGATGATGATGATGATGGGGAGAGTGGAAAGAGCTCATGCTGATGGGTGAAGAGGGGAGGAAATGCCATGGATATACTGGATGCAAAAACCTCCTGCCATGTAAGCAAGCTAATGGGCATAAGTAGGGTGTCCAGATCGCCCGGGGTTTCCCAGTCCTAACCGGGAAACCTAGGCTGATCCGGGCCAACCAGGGGGCAGTGGAGGAAAACCAGGGTGGCGGGGGGTCATGCGGCGGTGGCAGCGCGCTGCGGTAGACCCGGTGGCGGCGGCAGCGGAGGACCCGGCGCGGGCGGCGGAGGAAGAGAACCCGGTAAGTCCAGGCTGGTGTTTTGGGGGGGGGTGGCTTGGTGGGGGGGTTGTTTTGGGGGGGGCGGGGGGGGGGACCGGGATTTTGGTTTCCAAAATCTGGTCACCCTAGCATAGAGGCCTGACTAGCTCTAAATTCTTTTTCAGGAAGAACAAGAGGTGAAAAAACCTCCATCAATTCCCACTCTGCCTGGCTCTTTCTAGGTGGCCATAGGATAGCCCTGTAAATGGAATGAGATATCAGGTAAAAATGGTTTTATTAAAACTCATATAAGATGACTTTTCTGTTCTTCAAAACGCATTTCCAGAACAACACATTCTTCCAAATTCATTTCCATTCCTCCTCTGATAATTACTTTTTCTATTTCTCTTTTCCATTTGTGATACATGCGTAGATTTATATCCATCCTCACTGGCATGCTATGAATTTGACTCAGAATTCTCTTTGCCTTACTCATATACCTGATTTTTTTCCTACCACATCTTTACACAAAGAAAATGGAATTCAACGCAGCTAATAATCATACAACGTACAAGAAATTACAAACTCAATATTCATGTATTTCCCGCATTCTATTCATTGGGCTGGAGTCAGACTAAGCAAGTCATACTTAGTATCTGCTAAAATCAATATGAAAAATTAGTCATGAATAAGAATGTGTGTACAAGTAAAACTCAAGCTCATCGAAGTTCTCCAAATTCCACCTCAAGGCATTCAATTATGATCTTTTTCCAACTGTATGCATCAATTGTGCACATCTTTGAAATATATGCATTCTTCTCCCATTGGTTAAAATGCATTTTTGCGCAATTTTCAAAAGTTGTGCATTTTTCAGATGTCCAGACCATTTTTTTGGTCTGTGAATCAGATTGCAAGCTCAGAAATGTATGGACTTCAACCGCAGATTGCGTTCGAGTTTATGTTCTGTTCAAGTGATGCGAACTGGGTAAATCTTGATCAAAACTGAACTGAAAACAATTGCTCAAACATCCCTAATCAGGAATAATTCTTATTGATTTCAATTGGAACTAAGTACAACTAACTTAGTCTAGAGTCTAACCCACTGGGTTTTGTTAGTTCTTTTTCAAGATAAGAGCCTGCTTCAATTTTATATATTCCAGATTTCTTACATGTTGGAATGGTTTTGATTCAGAACTGTGTTTCATTCTGTAGACAATAACTGGACAGATTTAGGAAGAAATCTGGTGGAAAAACAATATATTTATTAATTAAGGTCCTTTGAGGGTATTCTACTCAACATACATTGTTCCTTATTGTGCGCCTGAATATTTCAAGAATCATCCAAGTTATTTTTCCTAATGTCAACCAGCACTGATAAGTCAGTGTTTCAGTTCTGAATAATTGCTATTTTAAAATAATTTCATTTCATTTATTACATTTTTATACTGCCCCACAGCTGAAGCTCTCTGGGAAGTTTACAAAAATGAAAAACCATTTAAAATACTTTTAAAAGTAAAAGTTACAAATATCTTTTCACAGCCACAGCTCATTGTTTTCAAAAGGTAGGTGTTCAGAATGGAGACCAGTGTAGCAGCAGCTACAAAAATTTAAAAACACAGACTCTCATTGTCTAATATTTTTTAAAAAGGCTTTTCTTCAGAAATGGGAGTTGAAACGTGCAACATATGTGAAAACCGCATTTTGCATCACTGACTCTTCCTCCATCTGACCCACTCTCAAATTCTGAGTTTATAGGTTACTTATTCACTTTAGCATAGTATGTACAGATGTAAAAGTACTTACATAATTAGCTGTGGAAATGCTAGAATCCTCTTGACAGATCACAGTCAACTACACAATACCCCTGCTACATCTAAATTTCAGAATGCTTTTTACTAAAAGCCATCTGTAGGCTATATACTACTCCCATCCTTGCCAAATCTGAATGCTAGTTGTAATTTTTTGGGAGATTGGAAGAAAACTGGAAGATGATATACATTGTATCACACATTTTTAGAAGTAGAATGACTACAAAATTGAACAAAGAAGTAGAAAATCCATTATTTACAAAAACAATAAACCTTATTCATAGGCTTTTACAGTAACAACATAAGGGCACAATCCTATTGAGATGTCGGCAGCCTCTGAAGTCAGAGGCTGCTGAATATCCAATGCAGAGTGGCCGGAGCATGGAGGTGATCCTCACCTCTGTGCTTCAGCCAGCCTGCATTTTCGCTAGACGGGCAATTTTGCCCATCTAGATGCAGGGCTTCCGAGTAGGAGGGAAGAAGGCTAGGCCGCACATAGGAGGCTGTGTTATGCAGCTTCCCCAGTCTCCTCCACTCCCTGCTCCTGGGACCACCCCCTTTTCCCAGCTCTCTGCTCCATTTCCGAGTGCAGAGATGTAGCAAATGTGGAGAGAACCATGCCGACTCCAAGGGGGAAGGGCAGGGAGCACTGGTTCCGATCTCGGATCCCAGAAACCGAACAATCCTAAGTCTCCCCAGATGCTATCTAAGAGACATAGGATTGCTCTCTAAGCTAGATACAAAATTTCTGGTACTGAAGCTGCACTACTATTGTTCTATCAACGCATCCAATCCCATCGATTTTCTTACATTGCAGTTTAAGGGAGAGAGAAAAACAGGGGAACTCCTATTTTTATACTAAGATTGTAGGCAGAATTGAAAGGCTAGGGAGTAGACCATTCTAATAGGCCTCCACCCTGGAGAGTTGGGTCTAGGTACTGATAAAGGAATAGCATCAACCTTGATACATCCCAAAATCATTGCAATCTTCTCCAACACAAAACACCACTTCACGTACAACCTCGTTGTCCGAGGGACTACTTGGGGACTTCTTAAAGTATATCAGAACAAAGCCATTATGGTCTCTGACCTCCTTATCTGAAATTTATGCCTGGTAAATAAAATCGCTGAAGATCCTGTTCATTCATCCCATTGCTCTTCAGTTCCCTATTCCCTAGTCTGCAGGGTTCATTCTTGATTTCTCAAGATAAACATCTGCCAGTCGCTACTTTTTAAAAGTCTGGTGGGGGAAGTTCTTGTAGGAGCAAGAAGCCAAGCTTTTTCATGTGAAATTTCAATCACACACTTGGTGTCTTAAATAGCTTAGCATCACTTGTTCATCTTGTTCAGCCATTCAAACCTCAACTGAAAAAGACTCAAGACTGTTATTTAAGCCAGGCCTCCCTGTTTGTCTCACCTTCCTCCATCAGCTTTCCTTGCTGTTTGGGCTCTTGCTAGCTACTGGCTTTACTGAAGAGTTGAGATTTACTGGTTGATTTTGTGCCAGAGACTTTTTGCCTTCCTCATCCTGTTTTCTATTGTTTCTCCATTCATTGTCAAATTATCACTTGTTCATTGACAAGGGATTTGTAAGGTAGACTTTTTTTTTAGCTTTGTTGCTTGACTGTCACAACTTTGGGCAGAGGTTCTATGACTAGGGAGGGTGGGAGGACAGAAATAAAAAGGGAATGTGCATTTTAGCAGATATTTGGAACCTTAAGGAATAGTTCAAATTCCCTGATGAATTTTAAATGGTTCAAAAGGGATCTTGGACATTCCCCAATTTGGGTATGTGTTCATTCAGACCCAAACTGGATATTTAAGAATGTAAGAGCTACGCTGGATCAGACCAAGGGTCCATCTAGTCCAGCACTCTGTTCACAAAGAGCTAACCAGCTGTTGACCAGAGAACCATAAGCAGGACATGGTGTAACAGCATCCTCCAACCCATGTTCCCCAGCAAGTGGTGTATATAGGCTTACTGCCTCTGACAGTAGAGGTATATTTGCCAAATTCAGTTTACACTTGTAATCTTTCATGCTCTGCTGAAAGATGGGGGGAGAGTGGGCACTTATGCCTGCCTTGAGAGGTTTCGATTTACGCCTTGACCCAACTGGCGGGAGGGGGCCTGCCCCCAGAGATAAATGAATTCAATTGGCTTTCTGACAGAATGCTAATGTATCCAGCACACTAGGGATAAACCATATTTGGAACAAATGGGACTTGTTTAAACAGGAATGATTTGATGCATAAAGATAAGGTGCCATATGTAGACAGGAAACTTACATGGTTGAATCTTCTCGTAAAGGCAACTGCATTTGGTGCAGAACTGTATTTCTCCTTTTTATTCCAACCACAGCTTGACAGCTCCTGGATTAAACAGTGTGAAATAGTTTAAGATAGATGTAATTGTTTACTCATATTTCAAAACAAGTTTTTTTTTATTTTGTTAATGAAGCGAAATAGTCTACTGAACTTAAAATTACATTTTTCCTAATGACTACCAGTAATGTTGGATTTGCTGGATAAAAACCTGAGTTCTGACAGTTATTTCCTCTTCAAATGCTATGAGCTCTGACACAATCTTTTACGAAGCTATGCCTTTACCAATATAAGATGTTTCAGTCTTACAGGCCAGAACAGCATGGCGCAGGATTTCGTTTCCAATACATTCTCCAATGATATTTTTAGACTATTTAATGGGAAAAAGATCCACGGAATAAGAACTATCTATCATGAATAGCTCAATTTAGCATGTCTTTGTTTTTGATGTTCTCCTAAGTAGGTGCACTTCAGGACTCTAAACCTATTTCCTCAGTTTTCGAAATGCCCGCAATAATCATTAGGATCCAATGTTTTTTAAACTGTGGACCAGGGTTAACCAGTGGATCTCAGCCCACTTTCTCAGTGCTTCAAGCTGCCCAGTGCCTATTTGTTTGATTCCCCTGTGCCATGGCCATGTCACAAACACTGCATAGGCAGGTTTGGCAGTGGGAGTTGGTAAAGAGAGGAAGGCTAATATTTTAAAAATAAATAAGGTTTGGAACACTGAACAGTTAGTATCACCAAAAGAATAGTTCTTTCCTAAACCGCTTGTAAACCACAAAACAAATAGATTTTAGGAAAATATATATACAGATTTATAATACATTTTATTTTAATATTACATTCAAAATTTAAAACAACAGATTAGCAGTTCTACAGTTTCTCTGACATACATAGCTTCATAACTGACTTTTATAAAGGGCTATATAAATATACAATGCCCCATCCCACACACATTTTGACCTTGGTGGTATTCGTCAGTGGGAAAAATATGAGAACTCTATAGCCCTTGTTGCAATTAATATCTCATAGTATTAAATGTCCTACATAGAACCAATACATATTTAACTATGCAGATTCTACACTTCTCATCAAGCAGTTGGTATCAATGCACAATAAAAAGGGGAACAAGAACATTTCCTCCCACACCAAAGATGATAAGTTCCTTCTATCCACTGAAACTGAGCAGGACTGTTCCAGTTTTTTAAAAATATGTTAAAAATGTCTGTGATATTCCACACATAGTCCTTCTATCTGATAATGGATAAACTTGTCACTGAGATGGACAGAAATCAAGCAGCATACCCCATACTCAATTAAAGGTTTAGTTTTCTTGTGGAAAAGTCTATGTCCACTGATGAAGTAACCTCTACAGCAAAGGTGTTAATAGATAACTGTCCCGCAGATCTTCAGACATGCATTCTGTTGTTCTCACATATGTATGCTGACAGGAAATTGTGGCAAAAATTATCTTATATGAGAATACGGTAGTGTAAGGCTTATTACTTGAGATCTGCCAGACCAATTTTGCTCATTTTTGTTTTAAACTGAAGCTTGAGCAGTGTAGGCATGCAGAAAATTTTGAAATTTCGACAAAATTCAAAGCTCAAGTTTTAATAGTAATTAATTGACTTGATGCCAAACAGGCAGTGCAGCCCCTCTGCCAGAAGGATGACAGACAGCCCTGTTGGCCAATCTGTCTGATGTGAAGGCGGGTCTTGGGAGCAGCTGCATGGTTAGGCTATCACCGGCAGGCAAGAGAAGAAAGGGGATGGAAGTGGCCAATTAGAGCACATAGGGATTCACTATGCATGAACATATTTGCATTATTCATAAGCTTGCCTGTGGTGAGGGGACTGCGGGGCAAAAAAGCTGAAAGTAGCAGGACTACTTGTGGCCAAGGCAACATGGGCTTTACACTACTATAGGTATAATAGGTCTTCAGTAAATGTAAATTAAACATTAACTTTGCAGCTCTTTTTGTTAGAAAAATCAGAGATTACAACTTCACATTTCATTTTTTGTAAAAGCCCATTCTCAATTCAAGTGAAGATATTCATTTCTGTCACATGGATGTAAAACAGTTCTTTATATGTTTCAACTTTGAAAAAGAGCCCTTCCCTTCACAACTTGTTTCAAAAATGGCAAGATACATTTTAAAAGGAATGTTAAAATCAATGTTGACATTTGGAAAACTAATCACCAACTCGTCCATTATCTGTGCAGTTATCATTTCTGCCACAGATTTCCTGTCAGCATACATAAGAAAAATAGAAATCCATCCGTGAATGCATGCGGAATATCTGATGACAAAACAAAAAGAGCTGCAAAGTGAATTCAGGTTTACTTAAGGCATACTATACCTGTAAGAGCAAACTGCTAAGCTAAACAATAATTTGTTTTTGTTGAATTGAATCTTTTTGTAAGCCCAAAGTTTTTCATAGGCCCTTTAGAGTTTTGTAGATCCTAGGCAATGTGCCTATTCTGCCTAATGGATAATCCAGTCCTAACTCCAACCCTGTACTACCATGTTGTGACTAATGGCCCGGTCATTTTCACCTCTCTCAAGTGGACCCAGGAATAGAAATTTTGAGAACCCCTGCTGTAGTCCATTATGTCAAACTAATGTATGTTAGTAAACAAGTATTGTCATTAGCTTGATTCACACATAGTGGCAAACCATAGGAGAAGGGAAGGTGGCCCAACATTGTTAAACAATTATGTTTTTCAAGCATAAAATTGGCAACAAAAACTAATGTAATCAACGAACATTTTCATTATGGAACAATGAATTTATATTATAAATAATCTACTATTGTTGTTTAGAACATGGATGGCCAACAGTACAGGGAGTTTGTGGCATTTCTGGACAGTTATATGAGAGCCTATAACCTTGGCTATAGCATTAAAAAAGGTCTGCTTTTCTCCCTTCCTTGAGCGCTGTGCTAAAACCATCAAGAAGGTCAGCACCACCCAATAGCTGCCTGTTATGGAGTCTTGCATGTCTGAAGATCTTAGAAATTTAACATAGGATGCCCAGTGAATACAGCAGGTCTTGGTATGGACCTGTGTGAAGCTGAAATATGGCTGCTGGTACTTGGTGTTTGGGTTCTTGTGTGTTTGTATTTTAACATCACAACGCTTTTTTAGCTTTGAAGTTGTCATACCTTCAGCATCATGAAGAGTTGTATGGGCAACTTACACATTGCATACAACAACATAACAAGTCTGTGTAACGTTTAGTCAGCCATTAGCATGAGCAACAACAATTCTTACCATGAGGCTGATGTGAATTTCACTCCATCCTATAGATGCTAAAGATGAGCTTGCACAATACTTGAGCTGTTGAAGTATATTCCACTCTGGCATTCAGGAAAAAAATCCTCTAAGCTTCCTATTTACAACTTTGTTAACTGAATAAAACTGAGTAATTTCTAATAAATATCTATATCGTACTAAACGGTGTTGGCATAAATAGCTCAAAGGTCAATGTTGCAAAGTGGCCACGCAGTTCAGAGGGCATGGGCTGTTGCTGGAAGCATACCTCAGAGCTTTGGTCTTATCCCAGAACCCCAAAGAGATACTTGGTAGGGAAGCAAAGCACTCTCCTCAATCTCTGCAGCAAAATCTAGTTTGCTGGCACTAATCTGGAATGAAGCTCAACACTGCAAGTCCGAGAGTTGAGATGGAAGAAAAAGGAGTGGCCTCTCCCTTGCCTCTTTCCAGTTACTATATATGGCCCTTCTGCTTTTCTGCTAGTCCTTCCTGCAGCTCTGCCTCTCCTGCTCTGCACCCCTCCCTTGATTTACCTTATATTGGAAGTCTTGGTGTAGAGAAATGCCAAATGACACACAACAGTGCAGCAGCTCACTGGAACTGGAAGATGATGTACATGTACTATGTGCGTGTAGACTGCATTTCTCAGCTTTTTGTACTAACAAGAGCACTGGATAACAAATCCTGCTGATTCTAAATGCATAAACTCATTAAAAAAATTTTTTTAATGAGTTTATGCATTTAGAATCAGCAGGATTTGTTATCCAGTGCACTTGTTAGTACAAAAAGCTGAGAAATGCAGTCTAAGTTTATCTATCATTTTAAAAATAGGTTAATTATTACAAATGTACAACTATCATTCCAAGATACATTTTATCCAGATTAGAAGAATGTCTGATGTTTCATAAACAAACTCCCCAATACAGCTTCTACTTACCAGGTTCTTACAATAAACCTACTGTATTAGCCTGAAAGAAATATTTACCACACTGAGCTCTCTTTGGAAGAGGTTCATTTGCTTTGGAGAATTTGTGTGTTTAAAAAGTACACATACAATTAAGTATACCACAACACTGCAAATCCTAAACATAAGGTACATTAAGGACATAGTCAGATAAAAAATAAATAAATAACATTAAAGACTGGATTTGTTATGTTAAGGATACACCGCAGCTTGAAAGTAATCTTTTATGGATATTGGCTAAAGAACTGAGATTTAATGATTAAACAGAATACTTATTCATGCAGGCATAACTTTATCAAACTCGTCAACAGAAAAGCTAAATATATTTATTTAACCACTTGTGCATTTTATTTATTTATTGCATTTTTATACCACCCTACAGCCAAAGCTCTCTGGGCGGTTCACAGAAATTAAAACAATGAAACCATGCTATTCATGTCAGTCCAAGATATTCCCATGCTCTCTCAAACTTATTTATTTATCTATTTATTAAATTTGTATCCTGCCTTTCCGATAAAAATGTCAGTCAAGGAAGGGAACAATAAAAAAACAAATAAAAACACAATCTCAGTTCAAATGTAAAAACAAGTGAATTAAAATAAATAAAATTAATAAAATTAAAATCAAATCAAATCAAATAAAAACAAAATTAAAAACATTGTAAGAAAAAGAAATAAACCAGTTAAAAACACCTTCAGTAACAAACCAACTTACACGCCAAAGGCCAGCCTGAATAAAAATGTCTTTGTCTGCCAGTGGAAGAACAACAAACGAAGTCTTGCAGAAAGTTCAAGAGCCTGGGAGATGCCGTTAAAAAGGCCCTTTCTCATATTCCCACCAAACATGCCTCTAATGGTAATGAGGCAGAGAGAAGTACGTCCCCTCAAAATCTTAAAACTTGGGCATACTTGTATGGGAGAATGTGGTCTTTCAAATAACCTAGTCCCAAGTACTTCATATCTCATAACTGGCACTTTGAATTGAGTTCTGGGACAGACCAGTAACCAGTGAAGCTATTTTAACAAGGGAGTCACATGCCTCCCATAACTGGCCCTAGCTGAAGTTTCCAAACAATTTTCAAAGACTATTCCATATAGATTACATTCCATTTAGACTACTGTAATGTACCCTATGTGGGGTGCCACCCAAAGTGCACTACAGTAGTCTAAATGGGATGAACTAAAGCATGGCCAGATCAGATATCTCCAGAAATGGGCACAGTTGATGCAATAGCATCAGCTGTGAAAACATACTCCCTGTCAGGGATAGTTAAGGCACTCTTTCTTTCATTCTCCCAGCATTTTAACAGCGAAATTAACTCAATTTTAACCCTTGCTGTTTTAAATTTTTATTTTAATCTGTATTAATCTCTGCTGCTTGGTTTTATCCTGGTTGTGTTTTTATACTGTATGTTACTTTGTGTTTTTAGATTGTGGTTGTTTTCTATTTCTTAAAATGATTTCATGGTTTTAATTTTTGTGAACCGCCCAGAGAGCTTCGGCTGTAGGGCGGTATAAAAATGCAATAAATAAAATAAAATAAATAAATCAGATGGTTTGTTGGGTCTTTCAAGAATTTGTTCATTTGATTGCCTGAGGGATCATGTCAAGAATCATTCCCCTCCCTTGTCCGGGTATGGATTGACCTTCCCTTGTGTTCAGAACCGTGGAGATGGCTGTGGGGAAACCACGTTGATGGGGATCCCATCACGGTAGCTTTTTAACTGTTCTGGAATTTCTTGGAGCCTATAGCTACTGACCATCAGCTATATAATTTCTGAAGTGTGTAACTATTAAGCTTTTGCTGTGGGATTTCCTGCAATAAAGACATCTCAGTGATTTGGGTGTCCCATGTCAGTTTGCCAGAACGTGTGCTTGCCTGAGGGACTGGGAAACCTGACACTTCTTGTTACTGCTGAAACATTGGTATCCAGATTTAGGGCTGTATCCAGATGTACATCCAAACTGTAAACCTGAATCCTCATCGGGGGAGAGGGGGTGTAACCCCATCCAGCACATGTTGAATCCCTATTCCTTGATCTGTCTTTTGACTAACCAGAAGAACCTCTACCTTGTCTGGACTAAATTTGTTTGTTCACTCGCCCTCATCCAGTCCATTATTGACAGCAGATACTGATTGAGAACTGGAACAGTTTCCTTGAAATTAGAAGGAAAAGGATAGAGCTGGGTGTAAGATGTGAAGGGGTGGGAGGGAACTGGTGGGAAATTAGGGGAGGAAAGGAAGAATTTGAAAAAGCAAACATTTTCCCCAGGCATTTTTGGAAATGTTGGAAATACATTTTTTCAGGCCTTTTAGTTGGGTGTCATCAGTATACTGATGGCACCAAATATCAAGAGTCTGGACAACCTCTCCCAGTAATTTTATGCATATTTTATATAGCATTGGGGATGAGATGGAACTCTGGGGGATGCCACAGGGTAGTACCCATGGTGTTGAACAGCACAACCTTCTGAAATCACTCCTACAAAAAGGATTGAAGCCACCATATAACAATGCCTCCAAGTACCATCGTCCCAGAAAAATGCCTCAGAAGAATACCATGGTCATTGATATCGAACATTGTAGAGAGGTCCAGCCAATGCAGCAGGGGCACACTCCCCTTGACCACCAAGGCAACTAACGCAGTTTCTGTCTTATAACCAGGCCAAAATAGAAATGGATCCAAATAACCTGCCTCATCCAAAAACCCCTGGAGCTAAGACACCATTACATGTTCTAGCACCTTGCCCAAGAATGGAATATTGGAGACTGGCCAGAAATGATTCAATATGGTGTTTATGCAGGGCTTTCAAACAAACAAACTAAGATGTTACCACTGCCCTTTTTAGATATGATGGAACCAAGCCTTATTGATAAGAGGCATTTGCTATTACCCTTACTCAATTGGCCATTTCTCCCTTTGCAGCTTTCCTGCAAGGAATTTAGCACATACTCTGAAATCCAAGATTCAACTCAAGTAGGAAAAATTTGAATAGCCAAATTAGACTGACTTTATCGATTTGAATTGCAAATATGTGTATGTGTGCTCATGATTATTGCTTTCCTTTTGTGTCACACCCTCCCATTTCTCTATACACACACACAACTTCGCTTCCTTGTTTTTAAAAGGGATTTCTCTGAAATTTCTAATTAAAAAATCCCAATTCACCAAAACTGCACAATACTTAACGTTGTGAAATATCCTATAAACAGAGAGGCAGCTTATGTTAAGTTCTGTGCTCTGTGGGCCTTGAGAAAGTATATCCAAAGCTCCTGACTGTTTAATTCTTCTAGAACCGGGACTAAGGGATGGAGTCTTTGGCAGTTGGGGTTAGAAGCTCCCCATACAAAAAGACAGCCTAGAGTATACAGGCTAGGATCAGCCCACGGTGGCAGCCTATCATAATTCTTTGGGGGGGGATTATACAAAAAGTACACCAAGTATATAGGAGGGAATGTCTCACCATCCCCAGATGGGTCATACATGTATATACCTTCCTACGTTGGAAACCTATCTCATATTGCACTGAGATTTGAAGCAGGCTGCATGCTTCAAATATTTCTTATCATGTTTAGGCTTCCAGCAAATAGAAGCAATTTGTGATGTTTCTGTTTAATTCAAAGTTCAGCATGACATTCATAGCACCCTTACCCAGCCCAATATTTCTTGCAAACGTAGAAGGCTTGGGATAGAAGAGTCAGGGAATATGACAAATCACAACTAGCTAATAACTGTAATGTCTTTGTAACTGTAATTTTCCACAACATTATATCATAGAATATTTGAATTTCATTTATGACACGTTTCTTCCCTATTCAAATTCACACAGGAAAAATAACAACTTCACATTTCTAGCATACTCCTTCCCAGAGGCAGGCTCACTTCTATACTTAGCTGTATGGAGAATATTTGAATAGCAAAAATACACTGCATTCTACCATTACCTTCTTTAGTGACCAACTGACAGTTAACTTGCTAACTATATTATCATCTCAGGATGACATCAAAACATTATAAAACAATCTGTTTAAAAGTTTATGAGAGTTTAAAAACAAAAAAATGTGCATGCACAAAAACATACATTTTGAATCCCAGAATTTAGATTGTATCCAAAGCTAGTCCTAAGAGTAGATCCACTGAAATGAATGGGACTAAGGTTCTTCATGACTAATCGAAGTCCCATTCATTTCAATGGGTTTATTCAAAGTAGGACTAACATTGGATGCAAGCCCATATGAATAAGTTGATGTCATAAAGAAATTGGATCCTGTTATGCAACATAAAAAAGGTTTTATAAGAAACACTTACCTCTGGCTGAATAGCTTTAAATACAGGAATATCCATTAGTGTTATCTGGCCCTTTAAAAAAGGTATGAGAAAATTCCTTTGAAATGCATTTTTCAAGACTGGGGTTATTTTTTTTAACATTTCATACTAGAAACATGCCTATCGAAATGATAGCATGCCGTTTCCATAGTCCCCTGCCCCACAATGTGTCATCTCAGCTGGTGCTACAGGGTAAGGGAGAGGCAAGGTTAGCTCTGAGAAGAACCAGATTCAGGCCCAAATAACATGGGGTGGCAATCAGAAATGGTAAGCCTGTCTCTTTTCCCTTCAGGGTGGACTGATTTCAAATCAAGGCAGTTTGAATCACTGATTTAAATCACTAAGAAAACCCCCTGATGTAAAGTTTAGCACTGATAGTTCTTCACTTATTTCTTAAACATTGGTGCAAATCAGATCAATAAAACATGTTAGTTTTCAATTCAATACAGCATTTTACAATATCAAGGATGATATACTTTGTCTATTTTTTAGCTCAATTTTTATCAATTTAGGAAATAGTACACAGATGCTACAGCAGTACATTAGGAATGGTAATAACTAAATCACACCCCCCCCCCAAAGTGCTTTTTCTTTCAATCTACTCCACTGTTCCTTTCTTCTCAGCCGCCAACCCTCCTTTCCTATATTGTCTTTCTGTCTCAATTAACTTCCGCCTTACTTGGCCCAGAACCACCATCACATAAGCAAAGAACAACAATCATATCTAGCCTGTGTCTTTGTGCATGTGACTTTAGTCAGAGAAACTGAATGCTCAGAACTTTCAAGAAGCAAGAGCTGATACTTAGGAAGATGAAAAACTAAAATGAATGCCCATATTTGATTGGTAGGTGACTATATTTTTATTAGAATGTAAGTGTAGGTTTAGCATGTTTGTGATGAGAATTAATTATAACTGTTACTTTTTTAAATGAGAAATTTAGTATTTTACTGATGGTTTTAAATAAATAAAAAAATCTGTTTTAAATCATTGTTTTTTAATCACCTTGTTACCCCACCACTTATAACATCTTGGAATACTTCAATACATATTGTAAGACAGCAGGTTCCCTCTTGGATAGAAGGAAAATATTAGGGATGTGCACTGGATCGGATCCGATTTCCGATCTCACTGCTGGATCGGCCGATCCAATCCGAACTGATCCGAAAAGGTTCCGATCTGGTTTGGATGGATCGGTGGGTGCCCCCTGGTGCCCGCTGCCACTTCCATTGGCGGGCGCCAACAGGGGGGGGGCTTCCCGAGTGGGGCTGTCCGCGGCGCGCTTACCTTCCAGGGCCGTCCGCTCCCGTCTGGCGCCGGCTGCTAGGTAAGCAGTGGCAGGGGGGAAGGGCTTACCCCCCCTCTGGGGCCGTCCGCGGGCGCCAGCGGATGAAAACGGACGGCCCCGGGGGGGGGAGGGAGCACGGGGGAGGGGGCTTACCTGCCGGGGCCGTCCACAGCAGACGGCCCCGGGGGGGAGGGAGTTAGGCCCCCCCTCACCCACCCGCTGCCATTTTTTCCTCATAGACTTGCATTGCAATGCAAGTCTATGGGGGGGAAAATGGCGGCCGATCCAAAAATTTCCGATTTTTGGATCGGGATCGGACTCGATCCGGTCCAGGGGGCCTCCAATTTTGTCCAATCCGATCCGTGACAAAATTGGAGGTCCGTGCACACCCCTAGCAATTATACAAACCAGACATTCAATTAAGTATGCATTTGAAGATGGCATTATATATGCCACCCATTCAAATGTTAGTTTTATACAGTCCTCAATCCATTGCATTTTAGGAGGTGAGTATTTATCATTCCAATATTGTAATATCAGTCTTTTAGCTGTCAAAGGGGTGTGGCGAATCCATTTACACTGACCATTAATTTCCATAAAGCAGGTAAATAATGGAAAAGAGTGTGTACATCAGCCAATAAAGACTATTCCAATAAAAAAAATCATCTGTAAATAGTCTATTCCCAAAAAGAAGCAACATGGTCAAAACACGTTTAAAATAATCATTCGTTGCATTGCACCGCCACCAATTAGCTGAATTAGATAATGCCTTGTTAAAGAGACATTGTGGTGTCCAAAAGATACCACACAAACGTTTTTGCTTAATAATCCACAGCCTCAGATCCACAGACACAACAGGTACAGACACCAAAACAGCGATCCACTGCTTAGGCAGAATAGGACAATTCAATTTCCTATTCCATTCCTACATTAAACCCTATTGTGTCATTTTATTCACCAATAACAAGTATTTATAGACATGGATTGTGGGTCGCTTTGCCTGAGTAAGTGCTTCCAATAGTGACGGGGACTCTGATGCTGTAAAAATGGCCGGGCCAAACACAGATATTAACAAATGCTGCAATTGCAGTATTGCCATTCAGCCATAGCTGGCATAACATCAGAAAATGACAAAACTGCATCATCAACACCCGCCAGTTGATCCAAAATAAAAAAGGGCCTTATCTGTCCATGTCCACCATAAAAACATTTTCTTACCAATTTTTAAAACCCAAATTTAATTTGAAAGTATAATTATCTGGGCATCATTTTCATTTAGAAAATAAGTGGATTTTTCAATTTTAGCATTTTAAGGAGGTTTAATAAAAAAAATAGATCTCAGAAGCAGGATGTTTAGTAGTTTTTAGAGGACTACTCTTTAGTTGAGGACCACTCTATCATTCATTCTGTAATTTTACACTATAGCTCCTACTGGTACCAACAGAAAATAGTAAAAATAAAGCACACAGAACTATTTATACTAGTTGTATATAAAAGGCTGAGGAGTAAAATATTTTGATGGTTTCATTAAAAACTTCCAAAAGGTTTGTATGTGTGTTTGCAATCATTCCTGCTGCCTTTCTAGGAACCTTCTGCACAATTCCCCCCATGCTGCATACAGATGAAAATTTCTCTTAGGTGTTACTGGAAATGCAGGTTGCTTACCTGTAACCGTAGTTCTTCGAGTGGTCATCTGTGCATTCACACATATGGGCTCTGTGCCTGCGTGGAGCCTGTCTCAGCTAAGGCAAACGTTTTTGGCGGGAACACCTCCCCCACCGTCTACTGACTCCATGTTCCCGCCTTTCTCCTCAGTTCCAAGAGACCGACTTGCTGGCCTAATAACTAGGAAAGAAACCGCTCGGTATCGACAGTACATTTACATCGACACCAAAGCAGGGACGGTGGGTGGGTTGTGTGACTGCACAGATGACCACTCGAAGAACTATGGTTACAGGTAAGCAACCTGCATTTCTTCTTCGTGGTCTCTGTGCATCACACATATGGGTGATTAACAAGCTAAATTCCTGGTGGAGGGTAGGTGTAGATCAATGTTCCCTCCCAAGACAAAGAAATTGCTTGCCCCAAATTGTAGTTTGTCCTGGTACAAACAACCAAGTGGTAGCATGTAATGAAGTTAAAGGACTTATACAATATAGCTGCCTAACATAAATCCGGGATTGACAATCCCATGCCTAAAGATGCCAAAGTCGATGGATGCACTGCACATCGATTTAGCTGTTTCCGGACCAACGAGTTGCAAGCCCTTCAACCCGTAGGGCAGTTTAATAGCATGTACAATCCATTCTGCGAGTCACTGTGACTCCTAGGTCTTTTGAAACTTGTCCGTTCTAGCCCTGTGTGGAAGCCCAGCTAGGGTGCATCAATATTGAGGCAGCTAATTCACTCGATCTGTGTAGTGTTATCAGAAAAACAACCTTCCAAGAAAATTAACATGATATCCGAGGGTGCCATTGGTTTAACTGGTTTCAATGTCAGAGACTGTGGCACGACAGAGAAACTCCATGCCAGAACAAAACTCCTGATTAGAGGAGCCAGATTCGTAATGCCCAGAGGAACCCCCTAACAACAGGTTTGGTGTAAAAACAGGAAAATGCGGTCAAGTACCCGCATATCGACAACTATTTCAGCCCTACAGTGTATAGGGGGTGTAAAGTGTAAGTACATCGTTAAGGAGGCTGAATGGGGCTTGAGGCCCTGAAGATCCATGTATTTAGAAAAGAATCCCATTCTGCAGTATACGACTTCTTCGTTGCCAGGCTACAGGCTGGATGAAAAAATGGAATTGACCTCATATCGAAAGTAGTTACGGTATTGGGAAACCCCATGGCATGGGTCTGAGCATATACAGGGGCGTAAACTACAAGGGGGCGGGGCTCAAACCCCCACTAGGATTTCCCAAAGGGGGCAATGCCCAACCAAGTAACATCAGTAAGCTCACAGCCTGACTGACAGATTCCTCAGTCAGTCTCCAGTTGTCTGTATTCTTATGTGTTTGGGGTCAGTCTAAATTACATCCAAGTACATCCTGCTTCCTCCTCAGCTGCCCAGCAGATCTCCTGCAAGACAAAAGCCACTCTCCTTTTGTGTCAGGGTCTCCTACCCCCTCAGGCCTTGTAAGACAAAAGATTGCCCATTTAGGAATTACAGTCTGGGTACATCTTGACAAGGGTTTGCCCCAGGCTGGGGTGGATCCGGAGTGACAGCAGATCATCTATATGATGCAGCTGACATCCTGAAGCCATCCGGGGCAAATCCCTGAAGCTCCGGTTTTAAAAAGTCGGGCACTTACCGTTACTTTTTTTATCTTCAGAGCTGTGGCAAAGCCGATGGTGACCCCTGATTGGTCACCATTGGCTGGACAGGGAAGGGGGTGGAACGCCATGCCCCCCCCCAAAATTGAGAAGTCTACACCCCTGAGCATAGGTAGATCGAGGTGTAAGACTCTGTCTCGATACCTGGCAAGGAGCATCAGTGCTGACAGGAGTCAGAGGATCCTACTCTGTGATATCTTCAGAAGTAGAGTGAGCCACACCTGTCTCGGCCACCGAGGGGTGACTATGATGTAGACTGTGTGGACTACACAATATTAATATTATCATACCGCAGTACTCATGGAATGAAAGGAAAAATGAGGGGAACAGGTAAACAGACTTCCAGTTCACTCAACCTGGAATGCATCCCCCAGGGACCCGTTCCAGTTTCCCGCTCTTAAACGAAAACAGACGACCAATCGTGTTGTGAGGTGACACGAAGAGGTTTATCTCTGAAGTCCCCCATTCCTGCAAAAACTCGAGATAGAACCGAAGATTTGGCTGCTACTCGTGTGGGTTCCTCTGAACTCTGTTGAGCCAGACGGTTAGATACTTGTCTCATTCGCCAAAGTTTAGGGCCGAAATGAGATTTCCCTGTGGATGGTCCAGTTGAAAATTGTCATTAGGGCAAACGCAGAGAGTGGGTTCCTCCTCCCCTGCTTATATACCACAACACAGGTGTAGTGTTCGTAATAGCCCGCACTCTGTGAAGCATAAGTCTCAAAAGACTGGAGCGCCTTCCTTACCGCTAGGAGCTTCAGCAAGTAGATGTGGCTCATATTGTTTCTCCCTTGCTACATTCCTTGGGGTCAAGAGGGCTGCAAAGAGCTTCCCAGTTGAACAGGAAAGTGTTTGTATGAGGACTTGAGATGGGAGAGGAGGCGGAAAAAGGCATGCCCCCTAGCAAATAGTCTGTGCAAGTACACTGATGTAGGGTTGTTATATCCAGGGTGAGTCTGGATTCTGTGTTCACTATGAGGCCCAAAGAGCTCAATAAACTGAGTAGTCACCCTGCTTTCGATAGCATTTCCTTCGAGGATGCCACCAGAAGCCAGTTGTCTAAATATGGGTAGATTTCTACCCCTTGTAGGTGAATGAACGCAAGGATCAGTGCCATACATTTTGTAAATATTCTGGGGCAGGGCTTAGGCTTAACGGGGTACCAAAAAGTAGGATATGTGTCATCAGGAATTCCTGACTGTGATGTACGTACTGAGCTGTGTCAAATCCAGAACAGGTTGAAGAGATCTGTAGCGAAGAGGACCAAATATTAAATCAAAGAGTGATATAGGTCTTCTGAAGGAGGCTTCACTCTGTACAGCTATCCCATCAACAGGCAATGCAGAAGATAGCAATGCTGGGTCCGACTGATAGCCCTCTAAGGATTGAGGGGAATCAGGTTTAGTTCTATGATTTAACACATCTTCCCCAAGCTGATCTTTTTGACACACCACAGTGTGGCTGGAAAGGGGAAGAGCTAGGTGGACGTACTGACGCATTCACAACAGTATCATGAGTCAACGGCTGAGCCCTGTGGACAGGTCACAATGACAGTGATCTTGGTGGAGCTGGAGGGAGTTGTGAGAAAACTTCCTCCAGTGGCAATCGCAATACCGATGGAGCTGCTCGGTATCGAGAAAGGCATGTGTACCAATATAGGGGTTGGTATCGATGCCTGGTACGGGAGTTATGGGTCCATTGCAAGAGGTGTCCCCCTCATAATTGATGCCAATCTCTGTACTGGTACGGCATTCTCGGGGGAGGCAACCCAGCTGAAGTTCTGTCCCTCTTTCTTTTTTTTTTTAACAGGGACCCAAGAATGATGCCCTAGACATCACAGGCATAAAAACTCTCTCCGTTGAAATCATAGCACTCTGATTGTAGCAGCTCTAGGGAGCAGCCCTGTAATTGGCAGCTAACCTGTAATAGCTGTGCTAATTAACTTGGTGGAGAGATGTCTACTTCAAGCTGCATGTTAGACATCTCTTCTTGGTACCGAGAGATCGGTACCGAAGGAGGCAGTTGAGTCTCACCCTTTGATGTCGATCCTGCCTGATAAACATCTCATCTTGACGTTGAAGCTGAATGTTAGACATCTCGTCTTGGTACCGAGGAGCTCGGCACCGAGGAGGTCGGCACCGAAGGAGGCAGTTGAGTCTCACCCTTTGATGTCAATTCTAACTGCTAGATCGAAGCTGCATGTTAGAAGCTCCAGTATCGAGAGCTTAGACCTCAGTACTGAAGGAGCCAGTTAAGTCATCGCCGCCAAAGGGGCCACCCTCGGTATTGGGGGGGCCCTAACAGCTGCAGAGGGGTCGGAACCCGGTCTCTCTCTAGCTGTAGAAATACATGCAGAGAGCATCCAGTTGTTGGAAGATCGGAATGACCCATGGTCAGAGTCAGGGTCTGAGGACGCAGAGGGGCTCTTCTCCGTAGAATCGCTCCATGCGATCAGCCCCAGAAGGCTCCAGCCTTCTTAGATATCCCTCTTGCTGTAGATACAGCTAGGGAGCGTCCAAATGTTGGAAGATCGGATGAGGCATGAAGAGGCCATGTCTCCAGTAGGTCGAGGAGCCTGTGCCATAAGTGTAACGACTGCCTGGAAGCAATCTATAGCGTCTAGAGCTCTTATCCACAGAATGCCATACAGTAGTGACAGGTTTTGACGACCAGAGCCTCTCCCAAAACAAATCAAACAGAGAAAAGTCTGTCTGCTGGGGAAGCTTGCTGACACACTTAACACCTTTACAAAGGGGGCCTTAACAGCCATGCGATCCCCCTCAATGCGATCCAAGATTGCTGGAGAATAAAATATCTAAGACTATAACAACAATCAATTAAGACTAAAAATGAACTAAAAACAAAGTAAAATAACTAAAAACCTTAGCACTCTAAAGCTTTCTCCTCACGAGAAAGGGACAAAAGTTCCCAACAAGACATCCTTTCAGCAAGGCGGTCGATAAAGAACAGGAGAAAGGCGGGAACACTGAGTCAGTACACGGTGGGGGAAGGGTTCCCGCCAAAAACGTTTCCCTTAGCTATAGAAGTTTCCTAGACAGGCTCTACGCAGGCGCAGAGCTCATATGTGTGATGCACATTGACCACGAAGAAGAAATTCAAATACCTCACACTCTCATCTCCTAGAAGTGTGACACTCTCAGCAGGAGTTCCATGCCTAGGCAACAAGACAGTGACCCAGTTCGCATGACATGATGGGTTATTGTGATGAGCCATAGTGCATGCTAGGCATTGGGGAAGGGTTCAACCAAAAACTTTCTCAGCTTTAGAAGTTTCCCGAATCTAGGCTCTGCGCACATACAGAGTCCATATGTGTGATGCACAGAGACCACAAAGAAGAATTCAAAATATCTGGAGGACGTCAGGTTGCCTATCCCTTATTTTAGAAAAGCCAAATTAAATTATGAATGCACAACTGGTATGAACCCACAGATATATCTGTAGGTGCCTCAGCTGAAAAACATGAAGAAAATATTTTATCATGTGGACTTGATTTGATTTGATTGCAGGAATGTTGAAAACCTAAGAGAAAAAGACTGGGCAAAACACTATATCCAAGTCAATCGCCAATCCTGATGGAAATGGAATTTCCAGGCATGTATCATATTTACTGTAGCAGCCGCACTCCATCACATAATTTGGGAACATGTGGGAACATGACAGCAAGGGCAGGATCATCTTGAATGACTGATAAACAGGCCTTGAAAAACTGAAGACAGGACTTTTCAAGGACCTGGAGACTATCTTCCCTCTCCAAACTCACGCAGATCCTCTGAAACAAAACAAGCAAAACAGGACTGATGCATCCACCTTACTAGAAGAGATTACAACTGAAATACCTTCCCTGTGGGAGACTCCTATATAAGAACAGAATTGACTCTACATCCTGTCCTACACAGTATCCCCTATGCCTTTCTCTTCATTTGAGAGGAAAAAATAGAAAATGCCAAACATAGGAAAGAAAGCTGTTTCTCTAATATGTAAATGAGATTCCATTTTCAAGACAATTTCTACAATCAATGTGACAAACTTTGGGAGAGAGTAGATAGGCAGAGAGAAAGTGATTAAGGCTATTAGATTCGCAAAACATCTGTTTGTTAATTACTTACTGCATATTCCTCAGGTGTAACCTTCAGAACATCAAATACCACTGCATCAAAGCTTTTCTTTAGTTCAGCAGAACCTTTGTCACTTAACGATTCTGAGCTGCTACTCTTCTGTCAAAACAGAAAGAAGTCTTTTCAGTACAAAGTTGAAAGGTGAATATGTACCTGCTCCAAAAAGACCATCCTCATGCCAAACAGAAATAGATTGGAACCAGTCGATGATAGTGTCCAATTCAAAGATTATTAAAATCAGACACCTTGTACAAGTCATATAATTTTAAAATAGCATTCCTTGAAAAAAGACGGACACTTTAAAAACCAGTTGTTGTTGTTTTTAAAAAGAGATTTTAAGAATTCTTTAAAAAGTGTTCCTGGCACAGGCATTATCATATTATGTACAAACCAAACACACTGGCTAATTAAAAACTGGCATGGGAAATTTTAATTTTGGTCCCAGAAAGAGATAGAGCATGAAAGTTGTTTTAATCAAATCAACTATTGATGGTATCAAGCCATTCAATCTTTTGAATTTGTCAGTCTTCTCTCTCAGCTCAATCAAAGCTTTTTGTGCAATATGGAAGCCTGCTACTCTTAAACTAGCAGTAGCTCATGCAATAAAAAAAAAGAGTTCTGTGCTTATATTACATAAAGTTACAAAAATGAATTATAAGATTCCATCCTGAAAAAAACTACCACTGTGGAAGAACATATTACTGATTAATATCTCTTGGCCACCAAGACAGCTATCCTGTTATTAGAAACTGTTTGACTCTTTGGCTATTCTTGGCCAAATTACTTCATGTTGATTGTTAACAACCTCTGAGAAGTTTAATATGTACAAGGTAACTTTTTTTGGAATTACTTTCCAACTGACATCAAACTACATTTTAATTAATTGCAATGCCACTTTCCACACCCTGAAATAATGGGCTACCTAATTCCCCATTCCAAGCCCCTCATATTGACTTTGGGTTTAAGTATAACTGACTTTGGGAGTGGCCATAGTTCAGTAGTAGAGCCTCTGATTTGCATGCAGAAGGCCCCAGGTTCAATCCTCTTCATTTCCAGGTTGGGCTGGAAAAGATTTAAACCCTGGAGAGCCACTGCCTGTTACTGTCGACAATTATGGGCTAGATGAATGAAGAGTCTAAGTATAAAGCAGCCTTCTATGTTCCTATGATATTTGTTAGTACAGTTATGCCACCAGATTGGGAGCCCATACTCTAACTCCAGATCTGACAACCAAAAAGAGGCTCCAAAAATGCAGGATCATAAAATTTCATAAATTTCAGTTATATATATTGTTACTGAGCTAGTTAGACACAACATCTCTAGCTTAATAAAACATGGCTTAGGAAACCAGGAACAAGAATGGGTTCCACACACTCCCCCCTCCCCACAGCTTTGGTGCTACACTCCTGACCTCTTTAAACAGCAGTTCCCCGTCACATCCAAAATGGAAAAGTGTGATTTAGTGTTGGTTTACTAATCAGGGTCAAACAGGTTAGCAAATCAATATTAAACCACAGTTCATTGGTTCAGATGTAATGGGGAACTGTAGTTTAAAGAATGCAGAACTGAAGCACCAAAGCCAGTACATGAGAAGAAGAGTATGCAGGCCCACTGCTTGTTCTCAGGTTAATAACCCATGGTTTATAAAGCCACAACGAACTGCTTATTATATCAAAATCTGTCCAAAATGAGCCAAACAGGGCATCTGTTGCTTATGGAGAAGGTCCCAATGTAAAGACTGGAATATAATAAATGCACTGTGGCAAGCTGAGTTATGTGAAGTTGAATCTTCCATCAAATGGTAAGAATATATTTGTAAGAGAGAGAGAGAAAATTCTATTGCATGCCTACTGAACTCTTCAGACGCTATTTGATAACAGGAAATAATTCACGCCTTGTTGGCAATTCAGGTTGCCCTTCTTTCTGATATGAAGTGCTCTTACACATTTGTCTAATGCTCCAGCCAACTCTCCCATTAATGGTGACTTATTTTTTGTTGTTGTTGCATCTCAGTTACCTGTGATTTGCAAAAAAGATACTCCAACTAATATTTAGAACAACCATGCAGAGCAATCCACAAACATTTTTACTAATCTGTCTGTGCGCATGATTTTTGACATATCAACACCCTGCCAATTTACAAAAGCTTTCCTGCTCAGCTGTTTGGATTACATTCTTACCACAGGTAACCTGCTACTAACAAGGCAGTTTTAAAAGAGCAGTATTGTACCATAAAAATACATTCAGTGTTGTTTCAAATATTTTTTAAAAAAAGCTGAAGTAGAGAAGGGAGGAAACAAGACGCAACTTTAAAGTAGAATGTAAGAAAATTATGTAATTCAACAAGTTTATAGAAGCATCATGATCACTGCACAAAATATTCCAACACATAAGTATCTACTACATGTCATAATATTTTTAGAACGCAAAAACTTATTTCAAGCTGTGTTTTCTATGTATGTATTATGGCCCTGCATTTTTTTTATTTTAAAAAGTTGACTAAACAAGAGATTCTTTATTGACTCCTTACCTCTGAAGCAGTAGCTGCAATATTAACATTGCTGGGCTGCCCATTCATTAGGTCCATACTGCCCACACCATTCGTGTTCTGCCCTACATTTGCAGCAGTGGCTTTATTAATTCATCTTCAACTGAGACACCATTCCTAAAAGAAAATAAAAAGATAGGGTTCCATAAGCCAAGGAAGTCAAATATCACTGAAAGCCTCATAAAGACACTATAGGAATCTTTGGCAAACTGTAGAATTATAAAAAGAAGCTAAACTAAAGCAAAACAAAGTGGAGTTAAAATTTCACATTATGCAAAATTGCACTGTTATATTTGGTTATAATGCAATTAACCCTTTGGAAGCATTTAGGGTCATGGCAAAACATCAGGATAATACATAATAGTAACTTGGACTTCACTGGCATTTTCTTGGATGATCTGAAAGTTTAATTTTTAATGCATTAAGAAAACAGTTAAGTATTTCAGTGTCAAAATGGTGGAACACCTGAACTCCATCTATGTACGTATGAGCCATTACTTTAAGATGGAAAATCTTAATTTTTAATGATCTAGTAGAATTTGTACAAGTGGGATCTTCAACAGAATGTTGCAGCATATTCTCATCTCCTAACAGGAGTGCTCCTATTAAGGGTTCCAGCCAGCTGGCCATGCCTTCCTCTGGGATAATGTTACTGTTAGGGTCTCAAACAAGCAAATTCACTCTCCTGCAGTTTTCCATTTTCCTGTTCCAACAGACACTTAAAATTCTGTAGCACCTGATATTCATCAATCATGCTCAGTCTTCAATGTGCTGTTATGAAATACCACAAAACATGGATAGCAGGATCATTTGGTGCTGCAGTAGGTTCCTGATTATGCTTGGGAAAAGTTCATTGAAATATCAATTAAATAGCCCCTTGCATTAATAAGAAAGGCTAAATTATGGATTTAAAAGAAATCAGAATCTGAGAACATAGTAGTAATTGTACAATTGACATACTGATCAGTCGAGTGATATGATATGGCCAACTGACGACCTAGTTGACTGCAGCATTCCATGAAGCTATGATGCTTGCGCTGGCACTTGTTTTTTCTATATATTTATTTATTTATTGCATTTCTATACCGCCCAATAGCCGAAGTTCTCTGGGCGGTTCACAGAAGTTACTGTTGTTCTGCTTTAGTTGTGTTTTAATGTTTTTTCTGCTTTTATTTTGTAACTGTAGGTTGACCCTGGTCTTCAAGAAAACAGCCGAACAGAAGAATTATTCAGTATATTGTTCACACTTATAGAAATCTTGGGTGATTCGAGACATAGGTTTTATTGCGCCATCACCCTGCCTCATTCACATCATTTTGTAGGCTAGCATCTTCCACTTGTAACCCTGCAGTGTTTTCCCACCGCTTCTTTCATCATTTTTTTTACCACCAAAAATCGGTTAATAAGAAAAAGAAGAAATAGCTGTACAGTGACTTCTAATTGTTAGTGCTAGGAGCCTTCTGTCTGGAAGCAAGCCTTTCCTCATATTCTTACAAGTTATACGATTTACATTTTTAAAAAAGTTATGTTTTGGCAATAATAACCAGGGTTCAAAATTACATCCTCCAGGCTTACCATAGCAAGTGTCCCACCCCTCTACTGGTTTGTGTGTCAAGCCCCAACTTTCCTTCTGATATTTGAGGTGTGAAGGGGAACCATTCCCACAGTTATGGCATACTTCTGAGATGTTCCAAGCACTTAAGAATTTCACCAACTGACTAAATCTTTTTTGACCAGGAATACCCAACATTAGAGGGATGTCAAAGTATTTGTACATGCAGAAGCTATTTGGTTTTTTAAATTTGTTTTAAACAGGAGTAAAATTCAGGATACTATCATTCTAAACTGGCTTTATTGATTTTTTACTTTTAAATCACCGTTGTAACTGTTTAGATAAATTTAATTTTTGATTTTATGCTTTGAAACAGCTTTTATCATACTTGCCTAAAAAGGGTAAGTTAAACAATGCTGGGAAAGACATTTCATCCTCCATTTACAATCTGAAGTGGTACAGTGCAAAAACAGATCACCAGATAAGACTGCTAATTGTACAGCTTGTTTTTTAAAAAATGGCAATATGTCCAGAAAAAGAATATACAGAAAATACCAAGCAAAATAGCTTTAAAAAGTGTCAGTTTCTTCTATTAAATTCTGTGTCATATGAATACTTAAGCTTCCTCTAAGGGAGATGAGTCTACCAACTCTTGAAGGCTATAACACTTCCTTTTGCAAAACCGATTTGCAGTCTGGGTGTACATCAGGATCTGCTTTGATCCCGGATACCCAGATGGCAGATGTGGCCAGGACTGTCTTCCATCACATAAATCTGAATAGCTGATTGTACCCTTATGCTGAAAAACAGGGAACCAAATGAATGGATTCACTATGTGCTTTTTATGATACTGTCTTCCATGATGATTAAAAAACTACAGCTGGTTCAGTATGTTGCTACTTGTCCTGACTGGATGTAGAGAATGCCCGCACTTAGCAACCTTGCTGCTATCCCAGTTGGATTCTGGGCTTGCTTCAAGGTGCTTATTTTGATTTTAAAAATACATTAAAAAACACTTCCTTCTATATGGAGACGGATGGAAAGTGCAACGAAGGCAAACAAGATTAAAAGTAGGTGGCTGCTCTTGTTGCAGCCCAGGGGCATTTACCATCAACTCCCCTATGGGAAAGAACAAGAGAGTGAGAAGGCAAGAAGAGACTGGCTGAATTTGGACGACACATTAAGCAACCGGGGGGGGGGGGGGGAGGGGGGAACAATCATCAGTTGTATTGACTATCATGTCGTCCGAATGCTGCCATAGTCAACTCAGTGCTGATCCTAATCCACACCACGGTTGATTATTTATTACCATGTTGTGTGGGGAGTACCCCCTAGATGAACAACTGTAAAGTTGATTATTATCCCACCATTGACTATCGTGTTGTCTGAATTCAGCCACTGTCTCTAAGGTCCAGCAGACTTTGCCCTTCTCATTTTTCTGGGCAAACTGACATGAGCTAAATTGTGCGTGGGAAGGATCCTGATGCGTTATGTTTTAATATAGTTTAAATTATTAATGTATTTTTATGATACTTGTAAGCCATCTTGAAAGGCACGGAGCAAACAAGTCTCTAATTTGTATCCTGAAAAAGTCTCTTATTTTTATCCTTAAAACATGCTTGTTCTATGGCAATTTGAGACAGATTATCTTTGCTATGATGTCATAGTTATGGCACAGCCTTCTGCAAACAGTAGCCTGCCAAGGTTCTTCTGCATTTACTTCTGCCTTGGAATTTACTAAAACCCCACATATTCTATCAGACATTTGGCAGCTGCAATCTTTTATTTTATGCATAACTTTATTTTTCTATGTTTCCTATCATTTATATTATGATGTGCTTAGGTTAGGGTATTATTGTTGTTGCTATTTATTACATTTATGTGCCACTTCCCACCACTTACACACAAAATACAGAAATTCATGATTAATGTAATGGGATAAAATACACAAAATCCATTTAAACCATAGTCAGCAAATAAATACCATAAAAACATAATCTAAAAATAATACAATAAGAAAAGTGTTCAGCCACAAATACACAAAATCTCCACCCAGTCAAAAGTTTCCCCCACCCCAGAAAAGTAATTTATTCATTGTTGGAAATAAATATCTTTGCTGAAATAAAAATAAAGTAGAAAAAGGAAATCCGACACTAGCTTGTTATCAATTGCTTAACTAATCAGAGTCCATTTACACAAGGAATCATTTACATTAAGAGTGTTGTTTATTTTAATAACTTTATAGAATGCATGTGTGTGCTGATATTTCAACATAATTTTAAAAGGATAATTTAAAACCTTGATAACTGTAGAACTAAAAAATGGTCCGCCTTCCATTTGATGCTCTATTAGTGCCATCTTGTGTTGAGAAAAGATCCCTACAAGTTTTATTAGTCCTAGTTCATCCACAGTGATTATTCTTTATATACAATAACCACTGTCCAATCCAGGAATCTATGGTTACCAGCTTCAGGGTAAGTCAGAATATTGAACTAACTGAAAACAATGAGGCTTCTATCCTTCAGGTGTCTTCAATAAATTCTTCGTCTTCCTTCAGGCACACTTTCATGGGCATCAAATATACACAACTAGTCACTCCAAACAAAGTTCGTAGATGGTGAATAGTTGACAACAGAATGCATTCTTGTCTTCACAGAAATGTATGGGAGGAAGTTTTTTGCACATGGGAGATCAAAGTGCTGGGTGTAGAAGGAAGGCCTGATTTGGATGTACACTTTCCACTTACTAAAAGTGGTTAAGATCCTGGTTAGTAAACTAAAATTAAACCACTATCTTTCGGACAACTGTAATTCGTGCTAACCAAAATTGGCTGGCTGAGGTGGGCGGGCGGAGCTTCCTGACATTCACTCCTGACAACCTATAGTTTAACAATCCAGGAAATGCAGGCCTGTACTGTAAGTCTGAACTGGTCCTGTCATGTCCTAGCTCAGCTCAAGGTTCACATGGGGGGCTGATTTGAAGCAAGGGCACTTACTAGAAAGGCAAATTCACATCAAGCTAAACCTGATCATATTCAGCTATGCAGGATCACAACAGGCAAGACAGGGAATGGCCTGTCAGGATCTTGGGAATATCATTGTGGCAGATGATAGTTGGAACTCACCCAAGGAGTGTTGTCTCAGCCAGGGCTGATGAGAGGGGGGAGGGGGAAGCCGGTACAAATTACCGGGGCCCAGCTGTCTGGAAAGGGACCCGGAGCCCCACTATGTTGCATATGTTTTTGTCTTTCTCGGTAGTATCATTATTTGTCTATTGATTTTGATATCCATTGTAAAATCGATGAATTTCAAAGAAAAAAAATAAAGATATACAAAATTCTGTCAGTTATCGGCTGGCTCTGCCCTCTGCTGGATCTGATCAGTCCTGTTCCGCAGCAGCCCTATCCCTTCCAAATCACAGAGCTGAACTGGGCACGAGCAAGCGTCAAGGCTGGGGCGAGCACGCCCTGGCCAGTGCCCACCAAGCTACAAGGCGTCTGGCTCAAGTGAGGGCCAGCCATCTGTCCACCCACCCGCTGCTCCTGTGCCTCGCCTTTGGCTACTAATTAGGAGGGAGTCTCCCCTCCACTTAATGAAGCTGTGGGGTCAGCCAAGCAGAGCAGTCGCCTCTGGCTGCTGGGGCCCCGCAGCTGCCCTGGTGTCACACCTGTAAATTGCTGGAGTGGCAGCGGGACAGGGGCTTAATTGGTAATCGCTTCAGCTGTCACTCCAGCAGCGCCCTGACAGCCATCCATAATCACTGGCTTATAATTTATGGCCAGTTGCGCCTGGCCCAACTCCCCAGGCGAAGCAAGACTGAGCCAGCGCAGGAGCTGCCCTGCCACCACGTAGGCGCTTCTGCTTTGCCCGGCCAGACTCAGCGAGGCACTCCCAGCTCTGCCTCCCTCTCTCCTGTGGTTATTCCCTCCCCTGACGGCACCTTGGCCCTCCCCACAAGCTCCAATTCACAGTACATGCAACACAAGGGGACTTTCCCCTGATAGTGGTGCCACCGCCCGCACCCTCAGACGGTGCGCTGGAAGCTTCCTTTGCTTTTTTCTGCAGCTTTCACAGATGGCCCCTCACTCCAGTTCTTCTCACAGCACCCTGGTTGATGATGCCTTTTCTTGGGTCGGTGGGCACATCAATACAAATCACATGTAAAGAGTTTTAGCTGGCCCATGCTTTCTGGGGGGCCTGAAAAAAAAAATTCATTGGGGCCCGAACCCACTCTCAGCAGCCCTGGTCTCAGCAACATGCAGCTGCCCTCTGAAGACTTATGAAAGCTCACTGGCATGGACCTCCTCCTAGCCCCACCCCCTCTGATGAGCTGTCTGGTTTTTTTATTGCCTGATTCTGAAGTTGCTGGCTCCTACAACATAAGGGCAGTGAGGATTGCATATGGGGGGGGGGGGGGGAAGACCCCGCCAAGTCTGATGAGCCTGTTAAAGCAACTAGTCCTGATGGCTATATGCTACATCCATTATCTGAGGCACTATGCCTATGTACAGGGGAACATGTGCAGGAGGGTGCTATTGCACTCAAGTCCTGCTTGTGGGTTTCCCGGAGGCAGCTGGTTGACCACTGTATGAACAGGATGCTGGACTAGATGGGCCTTAGTTTGATCCAGCATGGCTTGTCTTATGTTCTTATCTCCTCTGGTCTTGAAGGTCTTGGAGCAACCAGCAATAGTTCATTGGACAATTCCTCTTCCCCCTCTGAGTTTTCTTCTGAGCAACAGGGGATTGAGCTCAGAGAACATGACAGGGACAATGACACCATCACTAGTATCCCAAAGTAGTGTCACATCCAACAATGAGAAAACCATCTAGGACATTCTCATGCCCATAAAATTACCTTTGACTTGATCAATGCAACTGCACATTTGCACACTACACATGATCAGGTACCAGCTGTGGCCAGGAGTGCTTCTGCCAAGCTTGGCTAGTGTGCCAGTTGTGTCCTTTTGTGGGGAAGGCAGATCTTGTTACTATGATCCATGACTTAATTATCTCACATTTAGAATACTGTAACATGCTCTACATAAGACTGCCTTTGAAAAGTGTTGAGAAACTATAATTAGTGCAAAACATATTGTTCTCTGACGTGCATTTTACAGACCATGTTAACAGCTGCACTGGCTTCCAGTTTCTTAGCTACAAAGGCCTAAAGAGCTGGGGACGACAATATTAGAAAAACAGCCTCTTCTTGTATGAGCCTGCCCATAATTTGCATTTATCATCAAAGGCCCAGTTACATATTTCACCACCAGAGAGGTGAGGTTAGTGGGCATCAGATACATAGCCTTTTATGTAGCAGCACCCCGGTAATGGAATTTCCTGCCCAGGAAGAATAAGTCAGCCCCTTCTTTATTGTCCTTCAGACAGCTGGCAAATTTACATATACAGCAATTTTAAATATTCAGTAATTTTCACAGTCCTAATATATACTGAGCTTGTAAAGCACCTTATATAGGCATAACTTTTAGCACATCCTCTAGCTCAGACTTCCCCAACCTGGTGCCCTCCAGATGTTTTGAACTTCAACTCTCATCAGCTTCAGCCAGCACAGCCAATGATCACGAATCCTGAGAATTGTTGTAAAAAAAAAGCCTGAAAGTCACAAGGTTGGTGAAAGCTGCTTTAGATAATTTCAAGAAAAGGAACACAAAGCCACTATTTAAATCCCAAAGGATGTTTCTAAATTTAGAAAGGACTTTGCAAATCTTCTTCGCAAGGCAACTCACAATTACCTTAGAGGAACAAAATCACTAAATTTTCTCTGCTCCACTGGAGAAAATGTATGGCCTGATACCAGATATAATAAATATTACTGAATTACATCCAACATAATAGTTTAGTCATGAAAATTAAATATAAATACGTGATTATACAAAGATCTAGTCATATCCTTCACTGCATACATCACAATAGCTTACTCAGTTTTATATGCAGCACGCATTTCTTTCAGCACAAATTACCATATTCCCTTGTATCTCCCTTTTCCTCTCATGGCAGTATACCATGGTGCTGTTATATGGAATTTTCACTAAAAGCTGTAAAGTCACATGGACCTGGTTCTTATGTAACAACCACCCATGGATTGTTGTGCACAAGTGGAGACAGCAAGCACACTGCCTCATGCGTGCTTGCCTCTTCCACTTTTAAACACATTTGTAAATTGGCAACCTGACATCTCCGAAGCAGGATACTCTTGAGCTTTTTTGTGGGTTAAACCCGAAGTTAACCAACTATATGTTCGTAGGTTAACTCTGGGTTGTTTAACCCACGAATAACCGAAAGTTTCCAGGTTTAGACATTAGCATTTCATAGGTTGTTTTGCAAACCAGAAATGCATCCCTGGCAAATTGTGGGTTAACTAATTAATTAATTAACTCATGATTTGCCACCAAATGCTGCTATGTGCAAACATCAACAAGGTTTAAAAAAAATCAGAATTTCATTCAATTTCTACTTTAATTTTTTATTATTTGTTGATGTTGCATTAGACAAAAAAACCTCAAGATAACAGATGTACTCTGATTTGCTAGCTCAAATTGAAGTAAGATTTAAATTTATAAAACACACAATTGTTTTTGTTTAGATACATGATGTTTGCAATTACAATTGATTGTGAAATTTCAAAATTGAATGAAAACATTCAAAATGAAGAATTGTATCCATTTCTATCAGCATTAAGAAGCCAAGCTGGAATTCTGTACAACTAGGATTTGAACCTCATCAACCACAATAGTTTCAATTTCTGCAGCTAAGAAATCCTATAAAAAGAAGAAAAAAACAGACCTTTTTAGAACCCAACTTATCAAATACTGATAAATATTTACTAAAAGGTGAATATTTTAAGGTCCAATGGAAGTAGATGATAGGGTTGACAATTAATGACTCAGGATGGAATTTGAGGTATGTGAGAGGGTTGGAAAAACAACAATTTGAAAGATTCATTATAGATTGTTATACTGTTGATTTTTGACACCAAAGAAAATAAAGATATATAATAGTGATACATATGCATATTGGAAATGTGGCTTCTATGAGCAGGTTATATACATATATGGTGGGCATGCCCTGCTATTAATTTTTTGTTATCCAAGTACACAGAGACATTGAGCACTGAATATGAATTATTAGATCAGAAAATGATACCATTAGAAATTACTTATCTGAAAATCACATTGCTAAATAGTCTCAACATTATCAATAGTTGCAAAATTGTTATTACAAAATATTTGACAAGTTTCAAAAACACCATCCTACAGAGAATGGATACTTATGGCAGCTACCTCAGTTGTAAAAACTAAATAAGGTAGATGGAAGGCAATGGAATCCTCCTATATTTGTGACGGAATGGCACTGATTTTTGGAAAACAAAATATATAATTATACCCATTGTGTTATATTATAAAAGTAGGTTCTTTGTATTAAAACAACTTCGGTTATGAATTGCATATAAATTGTATTTGTTATATTAAATGTTATCTAATTCTATTGGTAGATAAACGAATTTTAAAAAGATGTTCATAAAAATGTTTACCTAACTAATATTCAAATCTTTTAATCAATGCAAAAAGGTAGTAGCATATAGAAAAACTGATGTACACTTATCTAAGTTATATTTTTATGGCGAAGCCCTCATGGGATATCATCATGTCCCAATAACCAAGCAACGGTATTGATATTTTATGGTATTGTGTCATCAGCATCTGAAAGTTCAAGCCAGCACACACAAATATGTATGTTAACGCATGGTATCAGCCCACACCAAGAGAAAAGGGAAAAGCTGAAGTATGCCAAATGTATGTCTAAATCCACCCTATGTCACAAAGTGTAATCACAATTTAACACATTGTATTATTGTTTATCATTTTTTGGTTTGTTAACCACCTTGTTTATACTTCTATAGAAAGACAGAACAGAAATGCTGATAATAAAATAGAAGACGTTGGCTAACACGAAACATTAATTATGGCAATCTGGAATTACATTGTAAATATAGAACCACAGTTGCAGCCCTACATTAAGGGTCAGAGACAGGGCTGGATTAAGACATGCTGAGACCCTAAGCCATGTCAAGATTCCATAAAAATAAATAAAGAAAAACATATGAATGTCCAGCATGTGAAACATATACAGCATACTTATTTTTCTTTAGAAGCTTTTGAATAACCACTTCGATTCCAGTGTTGACACTCTGAGGGATCTTTCTGTGACCAGAATGAAATTTCACCCTCAGTCAAGTCACTTTCAAAAATTCTCTTAACTGTTAGAGTTATTATTTTCCTTTGCCAATGGTACTATAAAAGTAGCCTTTAAAATGGTCTTCATATTAGATTAACAGGCCTCCACCTCCTTGTGGCATTGTAGTGTGTGAGTCACATGCTGGGAGTTGTAGTTAGAGGCATGCAAGGGAGCTGGAAGAATAAGTGAGAGGGTGGAACAAGAATTGTTGGAGTGTGGCCTGATGGATTAGTTTTCAGTTTTGCTAAGCTCCTGAAATAAAGAAGCTTTAAGTCCTTGACTGGGTTTGGACGACATGATGATCTACAATAGGTGAAATTAGCCATGATGAGTTATTTAACCCATTGTGGGTTATTGTGTCATCTGTTGGGAATTTTTTAACCCATGGTGGGCTATCTGCCCAAAATAACCCACTCTGATAACGCACAGTCTTCAAAGTGGGTTATTTAACGCACTGTGGTTTATTGTGTCATCTGTCAGGAACCATGGTTAATTTCCTCGCTTAGAGAGTCCCTCGGCAAAACCAATCCTGATCACTGTCACCACTCTCCTTGCAATGGATACAGCAAAACAGTTGTAGCCCCACTCCTCTGTGTGTAATTGCACAGGGTTTACAAGGTGGATTGGGTGCCTCCCAACTAGGGAAGTCTGCCTATGAACTTTGGTTCTGATCCTGCAAACCTCCAAGGTTTTATTTGTGACACCCTCTTTTCAGTGCACCCAGGATTTCCCCTCCTCTGCGTGTAATTGCACAGGGTTTTGAAGGTGGGTTTAGAAGGCTCCAGACTAGCCCCAGCTGCGCTATAATGAATGAGTGAAACAGCACCATTGCTTGGATGGGAGGACTGCAGTGGGGAAGGGGAAGGGTCAGATCAGATACAGGAGCTTAATAAGCTATGTATAGTAGCTTATTAGGCTGATCGTGTGGTGGGCCATCATGGACTAAAGTGGTATCCAAATCTGCCCCTTATCTCTGGTAGTTTGTAATTCGCAACACCTGCCTACATTATTGTGCTCCCCCAGATCACTGAAACTTGCTACAAGCCAGTGTGGTGGCATATGGAGGGCTCCCTCTAAGGTCTGAGGTGAGGCTGGGCAATCTGTGGCTGATGTGAGTAATCCAGCATCCTTGAAAGGGAAACTGATGGGACTGAGTGTGGATTGGGATGGGAGATCAAGGTTCAGTATTTTGGTGGTGGATTTTATATGAATAGTTATTTAAGCCAAAGTTATTTCAATTATTATAAATCTTAGTTACCTCATAATATGAGACCTTAAGCCATGGCTTACTTCGTTTGTTCCTAAAGCCGGCACTGGACAGACGGACGAAACATGTTCCACGATTATAATCAGAAATTAGGGGGCTGTATCTTCTATTGTTTATACTCAGAAAATAGCTCAGAGAATTGAACTGAAATTGGCAGCATCAGAAAAGTGAATCCAAGAATTGTCTGTGCCAATTCTGTGGTAGAAAAGTTAAGAAATTGCTTGTTTATGTGGCCTTAAAGTTTGAGAAATGACTTTCTCACAGACTTCATTACAGTGAAATGTTATTGACCAATTTCTTGATCCCTACAGCACCTTTTGGGAGACTGTTGTGTCAGGTCAGGGGGGAGGTCTAGTACATACTGTACCCTAATAGTACTATTAACATGGTCGAATTTTTTATTAAAAATATGATTAACCCAGCCCAAACCCAGCACAGTTTATCCTATGAGTGTTCATAAGAACCTTCCCTGGACATGCCCACAGTGATCTTTCGGGAGGAAGGGAGTAGAATGTGAGGGATTATGACTGGTTAAAAGGGAGATAGAATAGAAGGGGAGGAAGCTGAACAGTGAGGAGAGGAGGGAGTTATTACATTCAGTTAAGGTTTAAGATAGTTTGGAAACAGAGTGGTTGTGAGGGGGGAATAGCTGCAGCATGAATTCTATTTTAATATGTTGTTTATGATGTTGTTTTACTATTCTGAGTGGTGGGGAACCAAACTGTGGGCTTTTCTAAAAGTGTAATTTAAAAGTTAACACATTCTGAAATCCTGTTTTCCCAGCATTTTCCCTGATACAGCTACTCTCTAGGACTATATACAGAATTACATATTTATAAAAACTCAAGGACATCGTGTTTGAGACACAGAAAATAGTGTGCTTTCCTATAAGATGTTCGATAAAAATGTCAACCCAGTGTGTGGCCGCTGTAAAGGAATTGCCAGTATCATACTGCCTTTATACAAATCTATGGTGTAAACCACACTTAGAATACTGTGTACCATTCTGGTCACCACACCTAAAAGAAGATATTATAGAGGTGGAAAAAGTGCAGAAAAGAGCAACAAAAATGATCCAGGGGCTGGAGCACCTCCCCTGTGAGGGAAGATGACAACAGCTGGGATTGATTGACTTGGAAAAAAGGAGGCTAAGGGGAGACATGATAGAGGTGTACAAAATTATGAATGGTGTAGAAAAAATGGATAGGGAAACATTTTTCACCTTCTCCCATAATACTAGAACCTGTGCTCATCACATAAAGCTGATTGGTGGGAGATTCAGGACAAATACAAGGAAGTGCTTCTTCACCCAGCGCTTTGTTAAACTATGGAATTCACTACTACACGATGTAGTGATGGCTACCAACTTGGATGACTTTAAAAGGGGATTAGATAAATTCCAGAAAAAGAAGAAGGCTATCAATGGCTACTAGCCCTGATGCCTATGTGCTACCTCCAGTATGCAAGAGCCCTCTCTCAAGCCAACATGACATTACAATCAACATCTGGGGGGCCCTCCTAGTGCTACCTCAAAGAGAGGCTCGGAAAGTAGCAACAAGGTAGAGGATCTTCTCAGTGGTGGCCCTCTGACTATGGAATGAGCTCTCCACAGAGGCCTGCTTGAAAACAACATTGTCATCCTTTCAATGCCAGGTTAAGACTGCCCTCTACTCCCAGGCATTTAATAGCATATGATGCGGCATTTATGCCAGTTGCATAAACAGGTCTAGTATTTTATTGAAACTGTTTTTAGCTGTCTAAATTGTTTTAAATTTTGGATATTTACATTTTTATGCTGTATTTCATGTAGTATTTTCAATGCTGTATTTTATTGTCTTATGAATTGTTGTAAATCGCCCAGGGAGCTTCGGTTATTAGGCGGCATAGAAATGAAACAAATAATATTAAACAATAATGCAGGGGTGGGCAATATGCAGCCCACAGTCTGCATCTACTCCCTGCCACTCCCATCACAGTACCAAAATAAATGGATGTAAAGGTGGCAAACTACTATGGAATGTTCCTGTGGAGGGCAGAATTCCTGCAGGGGCAGTCAAGGGGGCAAAAATGCACCCAGCTCTCCCAAAGTTGCCAATTCCTGATTTAAAGCAAGTCAGGATTATTCCATAATGAAGCTTTGCAATGCAAACAATGGAAGAGTGAGAACACAAGCACATCTGTCTCTTTGCCTGAGAACTTTCAGCAAGAGAAGGAAGATGACTTGATCTCAAGACAACAGATGAATTGTGAAAGGGGTCAATTAAGGGTACCTATTTAAGGGAAGCATGCCAGAGGCAGCGCGCCTCGGCGACGTGCTGAGTGTGGCGCTGAGTGTGCACTTGGCGCTGCACTTAGCGTCGCACAGAGGAGTCACCCTACTGCCTGTGCCTGTTGAAAGTTTTATACTATTATTTTATTTGTATATTTTGAATATGTGCCTGGGGAGCTCAAGGGGGCAAGGGGGTGCCCACTTAACTGTGGTCACGGGTAGGGGGAGGTATGGTGTTGGGGGAGAAACAGGCCAGATGACCTGGTATGTATCACTGAGACCTGGGTGGGTGAACTGGGAGGCGTTACTCTCACTCAGCTTTGCCCCCCTGGGTACTTGGTGCAGCACCAGCCGTGGTCTATAGAAATACGATCTCCCTCTCTAGGCTTCCTGTTCGTTCGAGTGCTGGTCTTGAGTGTCTGTACTTTGTGTTGGGTACCCGAGACAGATTAGGGATTCTGCTGGTGTACCGCAGCTCAGGACTTCATAGCTGCCATGACAACCATGGGGCTGTCTCAGCATGTCATCGGTCCAACGCATGTAAAAGGACATACTCTTGACCTGGTTTTCTCGGGTGGACAGGAGGATGGTGATCTGAAAGTGGGGGAACTAACATTTACCCCCTTGTCATGGTCGGATCACTTTCTATTGAGGTTTAGACTTTCGGCATTCTTTCCCCTCTGCAAGGGTGGGGGGCCTATTAAAATGGTCCGCCCCCAGAGGCTAATGGACTCCAATGGATTTAAGAAGGCTCTGGGGGATTTTCCTGCTGATATGGCCGGTGCTCCTGTCGAAGCCCAGGTCGCTCTGTGGAATGCAGAGATGACCCGGGCGGTTGACATGATCGCACCCAAGCGCCCTCTCCCTCTAAGCAGAGCTCAGCCAGCTCCTTGGTTTACACCTAAGCTGAGGGCAATGAAGCAAAAGGGGAGACGGCTAGAACGCAGGTGGAGGAAAACTCGTGCTGAGTCTGATCGGACACGGGCTAGAGCTCATTATCGAGCCTACTCTGTGGCGGTGAGGGTGGCGAAGAGACAGTTCTTCTCCACCAGCATTGCATCTTCACAGTGTCGTCCGGCGGAACTTTTCCGGGTGGTTCGTGGCCTGCTACACTCTGGGCCAGGGCGAGAGATGGTGGAACCCTCGGTAGCACGCTGTGACGAGTTTGCACAGCACTTTGAAGATAAAGTCGCTCAGATTCGTCTTGAATTGGACACCACGCTTAATGCAGCTCTGCTAGTAGAGGCGTTCAGAGCACCATCTGGTCCAGTTTTATTGGCTGAGTTTCAGTTACTGAGGCCTGAGGATGTGGACAAGGTGTTTGGCCAAGTCCGGTCGACCACTTGTGTGCTTGACCCTTGCCCGTCGTGGCTAATTACATCAAATAAGGATGGGACCGCCGGCTGGGTCCAGGAGGTTGTAAATGCCTCCTTGAGAGAGGGAGTAGTGCCAGCCTCATTAAAAGAGGCGGTAATCAGACCACTCCTGAAAAAGCCTAACCTGGACCTGGAAGATGTGAACAACTATAGGCCGGTGGCGAACATTCCTTTCCTGGGTGGGTGGTTGCAGGACAACTCCAGACACTCTTGAATGAAACGGATTATCTAGATCCATTTCAATCGGGTTTCAGGCCTGGTTTTGGAACACAAACTGCCTTGGTCACCCTGTGGGATGACCTTTGCCGGGAGAGGGACGGGGGAGTGCGACCCTGTTGGTTCTCTTGGACCTCTCAGCGGCTTTTGATACCATGGACCATGGCATCCTTCTGGATAGGTTGTCTGGGCTGGGAGTTGGAGGCACTGCGCTGCAGTGGTTCCGCTCCTACTTAGATGGCCGTTTTCAGAAGGTGGTGCTGGGGGAATATTGCTCTGTGCCGTGGCATTTAAGCCATAGGGTTCCACAGGGCTCTATTTTATCCCCTATGCTGTTTAACATACACATGAAGCCGCTGGGAGAGGTTATCCGGAGATGTGGGCTGAGATGTCACCAATATGCGGATGACACCCAGCTCTACCTCTCCTTTTCAACAAACCCAGGTGAGGCAGTGGCTGTTCTGAATCAGTGCCTGAGCACGGTAATGGACTGGATGAGGGCTAACAAACTGAGACTCAATCCAGACAAGACGGAGGTACTGTTAGCGGGTGGTTCGTCTGTCCGGCGAGGTGATGTTCACCCTGTTCTGGAGGGGGTTGCACTCCCCCTAAAGGATCGGGTCCGTAGTTTGGGGGTGCTCTTGGATCCAGAACTGTCACTTGAGGCACAGGTGAACTTGGTGGCAAAGAGCACCAGCTTAGGCTGCGCCCTTATCTGGACAGAGATAGCCTAGCTATAGTTATCCATGCTCTCATAACCTCTCGTTTGGATTACTGCAATGCGTTATACGTGGGGCTGCCTTTGAAAACGGTCCGGAAACTTCAGCTGGTATAAAACACGGCAGCCAGATTGTTAATGGGGACTGGCCAACGAGACCATATTACGCCAGTCCTTTTCCAACTTCACTGGCTGCCGATCCAGGTCCGGGCCCAATTCAAAGTGCTAGTACTAACATTTAAAGCCCTAAACGGCTTGGGGCCAGGTTATCTAAAGGAACGCCTCCTCCCATATGTACCTGTCCGGAACCTAAGATCATCTACAGGGGTCCTTCTCCGTGAGCCCCTGCCAAAGGAAGTGAGGCAGGTGGCCACTAGGAGGAGGGCTTTCTCCGCTGTGGCACCCCGGCTGTGGAATGAGCTCCCCTGAGAGGTTCGCCTGGCGCCTACTTTGTACTCTTTTCATCGCCAGGTGAAGACCTTTTTATTCTCCCAGTATTTTAACAGTTAAATTAACTCAATTTTAATCCTTGCTGTTTTAAATTTGTATTTTAATCTGTATTAATTCCTGCTGCTTGGTTTTATTCTGGTTGTGTTTTTATATTGTATGTTATTCTGTGTTTTTAGATTGTGGCTTGTTTTTATATTTTTAAAATGATTTCATGGTTTTAATTTTTGTGAACCGCCCAGAGAGCTTCGGCTATGGGGCGGTATAAAAATGCAATAAATAAATAAATAAATGTGATGAGGAAGGGAGGGTAGCAAAGTAGAAGTTGACCCTGCAATGCATTTCCAATCTCCTCACCATGATCAAGAGATCTGAAAGTTTAAAATGACACCAAGCCATACCAAACATGCAAAACACCTGTGGTGACTGACTTCCCATAGGTTTTCTACACTACTATCCCCTTTTCTCCCTTGGTGACAGATTCTATTACGGTTCTTATGGCTGTTTCTCAAACATTAAGCATTTTAATAAGATTTTAAACATTAAGCATTTATACGTTCCTATTTCATGTATACGTTTTACATATAAAGTTAAGTTGTTACATCAAAGGCATGAAAAGGATAAATTGCTTTCTAGATTAAGCTAACAGAAGTAAAACAAGTTTCAACCTGTAACCTGAAATTGTATGTGTATTGTATCCCAAGTGCTAACAAACTTGTCTTAGGCAATTTTTGATATTTACTTTAACTGCAAGTGGTTGCATGAACTATCTGAAGAAAAACACAAACTCCTTGGAAGCAACACACCATTCCACACACATAATGCATTTAGATTATCATGAGCAGGCTACTGGTTTATTCTTATTTTGAAGAACACCTTCGCAATGGCAAATGTATATATGCAACTCCAGTTCCCTGTATGAGGCACATTTGCTTTGACTAGTGTGGCTGGGGTCACATGATTGTGCGGAAAACCACACAGTATGGGTAGCTGCCCCTGCATGTGATGCTCACGTGACTGGCATTTGCTTAATTATCTATGCTGCAGGTTGCCATGTCGGCCAAACCCGGCATGTGGCATGGCAGGGGTGGCTTCTAATCCACTGCCCAAATCATGGCTTGTGGCAGGGGTTAGTTGGGTGGGTTAGAAGCCTGCACTGCTTGCCTGGTTCAGCCAATGCAACGTGGGTAATTAAGCAAATGTTAGCCACATAAGCAGCATGAGCAAGGGAAACTACCTGTACCGCGTAGTTTCCCTTGCTAATCATGAAAACCCGGCCATTGTGTTGTGAAGAAGTTTGTTTGTACACATACATGCTTTTAGTGTACCCATGCTTTTAATGTGTGAAGCTGCCTTCAACTCTAGAATTACAAACAAGATATTCCCCATAGCATTTTAAAATTAACTTGCCTTAACAGCTAATTTTGGATGTAAAATTTGTTTAGGGTAGTATACGTTTTTGTAGACAAATGAATTACATTCCAATTTGCAAATATTTACTTAACATAGTATCTAGGTACTAAAGAAATGTAAGCATAACAAGGTCTCAGAGACTGTTATGGCTTTGTGAATCATTAGTGAAGCAAACACAGTAACCCTATTGCTATGTGAACTTCTAGTGAAGCAAATACTGTAACCCTACAGTGCAGTATCAATTCGTGAGATTAAATATCTTTGGAGATGAAAAAATGTTCAGACACACAAACACAAAATATTACTCCCTTGTAGAATCCAACGATAGAGAAAAGTCCTCAATCAGACATAAATTCACATGGATGTTACATAATTATTGGAGCTAGCACAGTTTCGGATATATGCCACTAGTAGAAATTTACTGTTTGTACTGTTCCTAATACTTTTTATCTATTTATATGTTGACATGGTATATAGTTGCAAATTAAATACTGTTTTAAGCACTGCCACCAGCTAGCACTGCTAGCTACGAGGAGAAGAGGTGGTGGCGGGGAGCTGTCCGGAGAACTTGCGCTATTATGCAGTTTAAAACTGCAACAAACGAATAAGATTTAAAAATCAATGTCTCAACATATACCCAAACATGACAGTATATTGTATGCGAACTAGATATATTTTGGGCAAGCACCATTATCTTCCACTATCCCTAGGATAAATGTCCTTATTATATGTACTTTGTCCCTTCCACCAGCAATCCCTTCTCTCTGCTTATAGACAAGAAACGCTTGGGACTGGTAGTTCTTGAGAGAGCATATCACATGAGGAAGCACTAATCTCTGCTTCTCTAACGGCAAGCCACAGTTTTAATTACACTGTCTGTTCTAGCGGGAGAGTACCCAATGCCTGGAGCGATGTTCTCTGAGGCCATGTTGTTTGTCCTCCAGGTGAGGGTCTCCCACAGCCACTATCTCGAGGAATATATGAGTGTGTTTGCCCACTAAAATGGTGCCTATCTTTCCTGCTAAACTATAGAAAGATTCCAAATCAGTTGCTTCAATATCATTCCCCCTTCAGGACCCAACGTTTTACAAAGACTACAATCTTAAGGATTGTGAGAGTAACCCACAGACAAGAAAAAGAAGTTGAATGTTTCCTGTACAAGACTGTGTTTGGGCTGAGGAGACTAAAGTCTGTGTAACTCTCTAGGTGATTCAAACAGTCCTTGAGATAATGTCTTGTTCCTTGCACCAGCAATCCCTCCCTGCTGCCTACATAAGGAACTCTGGGATTTGTAGTTCATGAGAGCACACGTCAAGCAGAGAAGCACAATAACACTGTCTCTCTAACTACAAGTCCTAATAACTCCACAACCATACTCTTTCTGTTCTAGAGAAGGGCTGGGCAAGGAACTCGGTGTTCAGAACCTGGCTTGTACTGCTCTAATACTGCTACTGCTCCAGTAAATCTCACAAGATCTAACAACATGTAGTAGATACAGGGAAATAATTTCCATAAATATCCTCAAGTACGATCTGCAATTCTGTTTCAGTTTGTTTGGTTATGATAATGAGGTTGCAGTCTGTGTCAGGAGGACCTGAATCTCCAGGTCCTGGTGAAGACTAGTGCACTCCCCCACCTACTTGTGCCCTGTACTTTGGTGAAAACACTTCAGTGATCATCATGACATGGTTGAGAGAGGACCCAAAAATCTCATTCTAGCAACAACAGTGTACCATTCAATCCAGTCCTCCCCAGCTCTGACCAACCGAGAACTTGCCAATCTTGCTGCAAGTGAGTGATGGAGGATGGCTAACAATGTGCCTGCTTTTATTTCTGTTACACTCTCTTCTTATGCCAAATGCAGCTACATTTCAATAGACTCAAGTTTTGAATTTGTATCTTCTTGAATCCACTTAGAAATAGATTCAGTTAGAACATTTATCAGTTAAGGAACATTCATCAGAATAGTAAGAGCAACAATATAACTCACTTTGCTGTTAGCAAGTAAACCTGAATACCTTCAGCAACCACTAGATTTCCACATCAGACATGTTAGAACAGCACCAAATCTGTTTTTTAAGCATTCTGCAAGGTAAATCATTTTTCAGAGATTGCATGGTTCAGAAACTCCATGGTGGGGAAGTTTATAAACCACTAACTCAAAACATCAAGTGGTTATTTATCATCAATGATGATCTCTGCAGTCCTTCACAACACTAATCAGTGTTTGTTCACTCTACAAATACACAGAGACCATACTTGCACTATAAGAATTGTTCAACATGATTATTCATATGCTAGACAGCCAACAGTTAGCCTGTTAGCTTATCAGTTAGGCAGTGATGACTGCAACTACATACAAAAATGTGGGTATATATGCTGGAAAACATGGGAAGTTTGCTTTAAGTGTAAATCCAGAATTAATGTCTCAATAAACTGAGACAGCTCAAGTAGTACAACATTTCCAGCATACTTATGTGTAACTCAACCTTCCCCAACATGCTGCTCTATAGGTGTTTTGATTTCAATTCCCATCAGCCCCAGACAACATGGCAAATGGCCATGGATGCTGGGATTTGTATTCCAAAGCATCTGGAGGGTACCAAGTTGGGGAAGGCTAGCATGGGTGGTTTATGTCTTGAATTCTAATCCATTTGATCACGCTGCACTGCAGGGCTAAACTTTCACAAGCACATGAGAAATTATTTTAAGTACTCCTGGAAATGCACTCTTATTTTTTTTAAGCCTATGAGAATTCAAACAGAATCCTCAAACTTGACAACAAAGATCTGAACATATCTGGCAGTTTCTGCTATATATAGAAAGAGGATTCTGGTCAATGACATAACCAGGACTCTTTTCAGCAGAACCCTTCTCTTTACTTCTATATACCAATGAAATTGTACAACATGAATAGTAGCCAGCTAATTTACATTACCAGCAGTTTAAAAGTTAGACCATCTGGCTAGAAAGTATCAGGAAATTCTAGATGTCCAGACAACTAGCACTTGGGATTTTTCCTTACGAGAATGGCACACTCCCAGAAGCATACTGGCCCTGGGTATCTCTCTGAAGAGAGGCCATACACTGAACCGTGTTGCAAGCAATTGAAAACAAAACTGTAAATTTAAAATGTATGAGTAAACTTCATGAAACATGACACTGGGTTTGTTTTCAGAGGGTCTCAACTTTCTATAAAGATTCAATTTAAAATTCCAGTACTATGAAGTATATTTGGAAACAAAATGCAACATAAAAGCAAACATAAGCTCTTCCAACCCCCTAGGTTTCTCAGAAACTGTAAAAACATTCTGAATGTACAATTTGAGGAACAAATTCTAACTTATATTTTTTTCTAGTGGAAATTATGATGTCCTGAATTTGGTACTATGTAAGAATTTGTATGCACTGAAATAGCAGGTTCTACTAACTAGTATTTTTGCTTCTTGCAATAACATTTGAATATTAGTTGCTCTTGCTCCTTTCCCAAGTACACGATCTAAAGTACTCAGAGGCTGCGCAGAAAGGAAATTATCCAGAATTATAGAAATATCCTTATCTTATACGATATAAACTTGGATAGAGTATGACTTACCTGACAAGACAGGAAGTAGTCTGCTATACTACAGGTTATAGGATTTTGCTTATTTGAGTACATTTATAATTTAATAATTAATTTATTAAATTTCTATACTGCCCAATAGCTGAAGCCCTTTGGGTGGTTCGTAACAATTAAAACTGTAATATATAACACAATAAAATACAACATAAAAGTTTAAAAGTATAAAACTACAGTATAAAATAAATAAAACCTAGTAGCAGTGCAAAGATTTAAAACACAGTAACTGATTTAAAACAGTTCAAAACTGCAAGACTAAAATGCTTGGTAAATAAAGTCTTCACCTAGTACTGAAAACAGCACAATGTGGATGTCAGGCAAGTCTCTCTGGGAAGCTCATTCCACAACAGAAAATGCCCTTTTCTTAGTAGCCATACTTAAATACATGAGTAATATAAATCACACACATAAAACAGGTTGGTACAGGATCTTCTGGGGATTTAAACTTGAGGTACCTGAAGGAGTGCCTTCTCCAATATCAATCAGCTCACACTCCAAGGTCATCATATGAGGCCCTTCTCATTGTGCCTTCCTTCTTAGAGGCAAGGTGTATGAAAACCAAAGAGGGCATTTTCTACTTTGGTGCTCCAATTATGGAAGATCATCCCCCAGGAATCTCTAACCCGACATTACTTGCTTTTAAGAACCACGCAAAAAGGGGTTTATTCCCCTAGACATTTTGAGATTTTGAGATTTAAATAAATGAAATGCTTAAACATTGTTGTACAGCCCTATATCCAGAGATGAAGGTGATTTACAAAAAATAAAAACTTAAAAGAATGCATAAAACAAAAAGCAACAAATAAAAGCATAGTTAAGAGTCAGAAAGTTTGAAATATTTTAAGTTTTTTAAATACTTAAGCAGAACAAACCTACAGATGGAGGAGAGAAATTCCACTTCACTGTAACAAGGGCAGGAAGTATAGGGGAGGCTCTTTCTCACCTTTCGCTCCTCCCATTGCATTTCCTTTTGAGGGCATATTGAGGGAATGAAGGGTCTTATGATTCTGTGGATCCTTGTCCACCCCTGACATGCCCTGGAAATACAACCCCCCCCCCCCACCGCACGTTGGACATCTATATCCACTGAACTTTCCACAGGCATACCACCTTCTGTAGCCTAAATATCATCCTAACAGTGGGCCCCTTCTCCACCAGCAGAACAACCCTTACAGTTTTAGGACGGGACCTTAAGATGTTTTAAAATGTCTAATCGAATAATTCAACTTTTATCTGCTTGTTTTTATGAATATTTATTGTAACTGTTTATTTTTAAATTTCCGTCTTGTAAACTTCCAGGGAATCATTCTTTATGAGGGATCATATAGAAATACTTTAAAATAAACAAACATGCAAGTAAAAGCAAGCAGTGAAAACACATACTCTTCCATCTTTTGAGACTGGGACAGAATATAAAATAATTCTGACTGAGTTGTCAGATTCAAGATCACTATTATTTCTGGTAATAGAAGTACTTTTTATAATTTGAACATTTCACACAGAAGCACATATTCCCAAATTAACCAAGGTAAGCTCTGTGCCAAGACAAACTGAATACTTTGTTTAACCCTAACCATTTATTTACAATTTTCTGTTAAGTTTTTAAAAGTTATAATTTGCATTGGGGGGGGGGGGGACAACCAAATAAGGCATCTAGTTACAAGTAAATCTCATTATAAATATGTTAAACCTACCCTTACAGTCTCATAAAACTGAGGTTACCTACCAATCGAACATGGTAATTAATTTCAGTTTCTCATCTCATGAAAAGAGCCTAACTAGTAGCTATTGCTTCTTGGAAGTTCTGGGCTTTCAGCAAGTCTCATGTCCAAAGACAAAGGCTAGCTATGATTGTTCTGTGCTAATATCGTGGTGGATTTGGGCCAAGCAAGGCAAAGGAGTTAGTTAAGACAGAAAGTCAAAGGATAAAAATCAATGCTTTTAAAACAAATGGATCTTTTTTAAAAAAAAAATGGGAGTTTTTTTTCAGACCAGCAACTATCAAACCTTTCTTTGACCTATCAGTCATGGGCATTTTGTTTTTGTTAACTACTTTTTTTTTTTTTGTGAAGGCCAAGACGGAGTAAAGCAGATAGGAGCAACCCTGGAAAGAAAAAGAAAAGATAAAATTGTCCAATTTGCATTTTCCTGTATTCTCATACTAAGGCTGCAATCCCATGTTGCCCACCCATTTTACCCCCTCAATAATGGTTTATTACTGTATTGTCCTACTCCTTTGTGCATTTAGCTATCATCTGATGTTTTAATATTGTTGTTTATTTTATTATAAGTTGATTTTTATAGAAAAGGGGACTATAATATAAAATAAATAGTTTATTTGGTAAAATAAAATATTGCCTTGGCTCAGGAAATACTTTTGGAGAGGAGGCTGTTTTAAAAGCTTTAACTGCAATCTAAACAAACTGCAGAAATATCTCTCCTTAGAGAGATACTTAAATGTTCCCCAAAATGCAAAGTTTGGGAAGTTCTTGCCTCTGACATACACAAGTATAGTGCTGATGGGAGAGTTGGCATTAGTAAATGCCAAGATTGATCAATATTGCAATGAGACCGTAAATTGAAGTATCTACTTGGAAAACGTGGACCCTTACATTAACATAGAAGAAAAAGCAAAGTGCAAAGGATTTGCAATTCTGCTTTTTCCACTTCAGTTGTAGTGTGTAAAAGTGTCATGCATCTCAGTATAAGAAAGATCTATGAGCCACCTTTTCGCAGCGATTCTTGTATTTCTGCTTTCTACAGTTCTGTGAATTTGGGAATGAGCCCTTCTACTTTTATAACTTGAATGCCAAAGTAACATTGCCTCCCAATATGCTTTTTGATGGTGCTGAAAGAGTTTTCACTAAGTTTATACAGTACATTAGGGATGGGCAACTGCAGGAAGTCTGGGGGCCTTGGGGGGGAAATCCAAAACAAATCAGTTAATTGCCTGGGAAATTTATCAGCAAACAACTCCATAGCGCTAAAAGGGTAACATTTAGTTTATTCTGAAGCTAAATTTGACCTTTTAGCACTCTGAAGTGCCAAAAGTAGCATTGGGGGGGGGGGGGGGTTGAATTTGGCAACGCGCAATGGGGTTGCATGTAATGTGTTGCTCTCTGCTGCAGTATATCAATAGCTGCTGGGGGATTTAGAAATTGCCCTTCATCCTTACGGTTACTCAGTTGGCAAATGACAATTGACTATCAAAATGGCAAAAATGTAAGTCTTAGAAATAATAAAATTAAAAATATGATATTCTGTAAGGAAATCAAGATTCCTACACTATAGTAGGGAATGCTGACAAGTATCCTAGCAGACCCCCTGTCCCATCCTCAGGTAAGCTGTGTCCAGCTTTTATCACAGTCCAATGTAGGCTGTCTTATCAAGTTAGGTATAAATTTTAACAATGCGCTCTCTCTCTCTCGCTCTCTCGCTCTCACACACACACACAGAGTAGAAGACAACAAGTTCAAAAAGGCAACTTGCAACTAGGTAAGAAGTGTGAACAGCTCCAGAAAATAAGGGGTTGGGGAAGAGACCTGAGAGATTAACTATTCTACAACATCTTTGATATTCACCTCACTTTTGTTTTTCTGTCTGTGACTTTGACAATGCTCCCTGGTAAGTCAAAGAAAAAGGCATCTTGTTGTCAGAAAAGGCAGGGCAAACATATAGTATTTCTACAAAACCAACCGATCATTTCTTCCAACTTTACTCAAGATGCATCTATAAAGAAAACACTTGTCCCCAGCTGGAAGCAAGCTAAGGGTGAATTTGTACATCAACTCAGCTGTGTTTCTCCAAGAATGCTAGCCCATACTCTGAAGAGCATGGACATATACATCAATACATATTGTTGGAGAGTGATAAGATGCCACTAGAACACATAGATGAAGATATGGCATATTGGCACACAATAATATGTACTGACATATGCAAAGGGACATGTCAGTGTGTGATATGAGCTAACGTTACTAGAGGAAAAAACAACTTGGTTGTGCTAAGTACATACATATATTAATCCTAATTCTAAAAATTAAGAGCTTGTTCAGGCTTTATATAAATAGACATGATGCCTGCTATTCTAGGTAAAATGCAAAACACCCCCCACAAGGGCGCCTTTTGGTCATAGTCCTGCATCTGAGTACTTGAGTAATTTCTGGTTTGTATGAGACATTAGCAAATTCTAAATAATTTCCTCCAGAAATTATGATTTAATAAACTATATAAAAGTCATTACTTACAAGAAGTCTGAGAAAAATGAAGTTCCTCAAGGACACAGTTAAGGCTCAGGAGGAATAAAGACCACAGAAATCAAACTGAATTGAAACCATGATAACCAAGACAGAACAAAAGAAATAAATGGAGCTGTCCAAGCATATATTACCTTTTATGAAACCTATTACAGTAGCAAAGGCTAGGCTGTTATGTAGATCTTTCAGTTTCAAATAAGTATGAGCATGCTGGTTTGCAAAGAGGAACTACTGTAACTCTCTTGCGATTAGTTATGGGTAAGCGGACCCCAAACTTCATAATTTGCTCGGTCTGAGTTATAAATCCAACATTATAAACTAGAACAGAAGTTATCTGTTATTACTAGATCTTAAAAGTAACTTTGCATTTCTGCTCATGCACATCACTAAAATGCATCTTGGGAATATGGCAAGCATAAAATGTTATTTTTCGCCCTGTATATTATGGTGTTATATGTCATGGCACTTCCTTCTCTGAGCAGCTCTTATCATATGTGCTTTGTTTATAACAGTAGATCAACATGGAGCCACAGGCAGAGGCAGCAAGTTCAGAATTTAAAAAAATGCCTGCTCATTGCAGGACTTGGCATGTTGTTGACACTGTCAAGGAGGCGATGGCTGAGTTTGGCTGCTTAGTTATGCTGACTCTGCAGGTGTAATAAATATAAATTAATTTGGAATCAGTCTCACTTTGAATTATGAAAATATTAAAGCTTGTTGGCTCAACATCAGCGCTCAATATACATTTGAGAATGACAAACCTATTAGATTTTACTTACGAAATGACTAATTTCAAGGTTTGGTGAGAGAGGGAAAAACCTCTTACAGTAGAAGCAACTCAATTCTTACAACCTTTACTGGTATTTTTGCAAAAATGAGACCATAATGCTGACTATTCTCCGCTTTCATAGTTCTATTCCTACCTTTCTTCCCCTGCCCTCATACAGGACGTTCTAAGCATGCAATTCTCCAGGTTCATTCCACTGCGTTTGCTAAGGAAAACTAACTAGTGTGACATCTTGCAGCCAATGGCAATATAGGTTATTAATCTGAATTGCTGTACCCTAGCTCAATGATTATTCCCAAGACTTCAGGGAAACTTCCTCTTTCAATAACCAGCACCAGAGGGCTGAATAGCCAGACAGTATCACAGATGCTAATGCAGACATTACCCAGATGGTTCATCTTTATCCTCCTTTGGTATCCTTTGGTATATTATAAGCAGGCTCATTAGAGACCAAACTCTAAAACAAAAGATGGGTGTTTTCAGACTACAAGGAAGATCAATTGTTGCCTAGTTCATACTGAAGCAATAACCATCACAGAAGTCTAACTGAAGCAGAAAGTCAATCAGCAAGGTGTAAGAGATACTATTGTCCCCTTGAGTGTACGTGTGGCATAGTGAAGGCAAAAATATAGCTTGGTTCAGTTCACATAATACAACTGAAGGAAATGACAAACTAATTACAGCAAATGAAAGCAACCTCTCAGACCAATAAAAACTGGTTAGAAAATAAAATTACACTTAAAAAAAAAACTCCAAAAAACATCTGGGGATTAGGGAGTCACATCCCTCCCCTGCTGTTGATGGTAGCCACTACCACATGTTGCTGTTGCCACCAAAAGTCCTATCAATTTTACTAGGAAACAAGGTGTGCAGGAAACAGAATTGGGCTTCCGGCAGCCCACCAAGCAGCTACTTGAGCTCTGCAGAGAAACAGGGCATGCAAAGAACACCATCTCTGTGTACCCTGTTTCTCTGCAAAATTAGCAATTCCAACAGCTGTTTGGTAGGTTGTTGGGAGCCCAATTCTGCTGGGAAACAAGGTACACAGTTTCTGCATATTTTGTTTCCAGCAGAATTGCTGGGATCTCAGAAGCAGTGGCAACTGGAAGACTGCAAAATCAGCCACTGTGGGCCACATGTGGCCTGTGTGTTGCATCCCCGCACCCTACAATAGTTTGTCAACTTTGAAATTTACAGTTTATTTTGTACAGTTTTAAACCTGGCTTTGCATTTTCACTTAAAATGGAAATCCAGTCCACATATATTTATGATTAGAACAGGCTGAAGCAGGGAAGGTATCTCACATAAGCAAACCTGTTATCTACATGTAGAATAGTAGGTTCAAACAATATATTCAAGAGCAAAGGTTCCAACAAAACATCACTCACCACTTTCCCCTCTAGTGAGAGGGCACTGCTTTGTAGGGAAATGTTATTAGGACAGAGACCTATCTGTTTTGTTTATGCTGTAAAACACTGTGTGCATTGGTGGTGCTATATAATTGTTTCAGAAGAAACAATTATATCTGTACAATTGTTTCTTCTGAACAATGCTAATATCTTAAGTTTCTGATCCAACCTACACTTTCAACCTATGTTTTACAGAGTAATCATGCAAACCAATTATATACTTTGAGCCATACACTTTCTTTAGGGATTATACCTCTTGATAATACTTGTCTTGACATATCTTTATACTATCTGCAGCCAGCCACTAACAGTGCTCAGCCTTTCTGCACAAACATTTCAGAGATCTGTAAATCCTATAAATCTCTTCCAAATGGTAGTCAGTTCTTGTAAGGGAATTAGAATGCTCTGTACTATCACGTTGTAGCCGCAATCATCATTACAATATGGAATATCTCCTATTCACTAAATAACCACACCTCCCTTCTGCAACCATGAAGAATCCTTTAGAAATAGTGATACTTTAGTACAAGCACATAAACTTTTTTATGTACCTGAAGACCCCAAATACCAACCCCAAATGTATAATACATGCAAAAAGAATCGCACACACAATAATACAAAGTTACACTGCACTTCCCACTGATACAAGTTCTATATTGATTTTTTAAAAATCTTCTGCTTTCCCTTTTTGTCTTTTTACACCCACTTACAGATCACATTCACCCCAACCACACACACACACACACACACACACTCACTTTGCAACCACACACCCCAACCACACACACACACACACACACACACACTTCTTCTCCATGCTGTACTTTATATTCCATCCTGGAGGTATGTTGTTAAATGTCTCATCAAATACTGGAACAGGGAATACAGTTACAAGCATTTTTGCAGATTTAAGCAGTATTAGGCCCTCTCCTGCAAATATATATATATATATATCCACTAAAACTAACACCAAAAAGCAAGACCACATCCCAAGACACTAATATGTTCAGAATCTTGGGACACAGTCTCACTTTTTGGTAATGTCCTCCCATTACTCATACATACAGAAGCACAAAATCAAGTGAAAAGTAGCAAAAAGTATCCAAAGGCATTTACATGAGACTATCTCCCCTTTTCTGCAATAATTAATATGAAATAACTATTATTCTGTGGTTCAGTATTCAGTCACAAACAATATTCCCACTTTTGGAATATATACTGAAATGGTTATTCTTCTTTAATCACCAACCTGTACATAAATATGCACTAAAAAGTTGCAGGGGAAAATTCAATCCTTTTTCATGCCAATGCATTAAGGAGGAGTCCATCTTTTCTCATGTACTTCACTTAACTTCCTGCTTATAGTGCCAAAGATAGAGGTCTAGTGGGCTAATCTTCAGCCTGCAGAGCAACTGCTCCTGCTATCATATCCTGAGCCTCCATTATTCATACTTCTCCCCTCTAGTTGCTACGCCCCACCCTAACCATAGGAGGGGATATATATACCGTATATGAAAGCCCACTGGTACTGAGCTGCCCTGTTTTGGGGAGTGGGAGAGTTCTTCTGTGTTCATTTTCATGCTGCCTGTATGGAACCCACACACCAGAACCACAGAGCAGAACAGCGCTCTCCACTACCACCTTGTTCTCTTAACCACTCAGTCATGCAGATAATAGATCTGGTGATACTTAGGCAGGACACGGTTTATTGGTGAATTAAAGTGTCAAAGAAGGTATTTCTTTTGGTTTCACCTGCACCAATTCAGACCCCAAAGTCTTTATGGTAGCCATGGTAAAAAAAATTCTCCCCAGTAATAAAATATAAATTAGTTCTCTGGGACTTTCTATACAACTACAGCTCTCTAATATGTATTGGCAGCTAGTGGCTTCTGCAGTACATCCAGCCCCAGAAGGGGAATCCCCTGGCCCACACAAGTTGTCAAACTAGAGGGAGAACAAGCACTTGGGGAAAGCAGCAGCTGTGCCCATGGAACCCGCTATGAGTGCACTTTGGCAAGGAAGCAGGTGAGCAGGGGATGGCCTAATTATTTGCTCATCCCTACTCAAAATTACTTTCCAATAAAGCTAGCTGCTGCCCTGCAAAACAAATACCTTTTGAGGAAGAGTGGCTGCTAAGCTCCAGTGGTTACTCTGACTTTGTCAGGGATTGGGACTTAGTGGAAGTTGGAGGTTCCCCTCCACAGTGCATGGAAGATGGAGCCCTTAGCCCTAAAAATGGTGAAGGAAGCAAGTAGAAATCCACTTTTGGTCCTTCGTGTCACAAAGTGAGATGGGGGGGGAGCAGGGAGAGATTAGACTGTATTCCCATCATAGCATATGCAGAACCACCACCACCACATGCCCCAAAATAGGGCAACACAGGGCCCATAACTCTAATTATATGATTGTAAGCTTCCTTAAGCTTGCGAAAAACAGGATAACAATGTCCAGTGTTTCATACTGCCAAGTAAGGGAAGGGGAGGGTGGAAACTAACCTGTTAGTCCATGTAGTTTGGAGAGGGCTCCAAGTATGTTTTTAGGATGTTTTAGGAAGTTTTAATGCAGTTTTAATAATGTGTGTCATGTTTTAATCAGTTTTATGTATTTTATCATATTGTTGTTCCCTGCCTCGATCCAAACAGAGAGGCGGGTAAGAAATAAATTATTATTATTATTATGTGTATGTATGGGCAAATTAAATGTCTATCATGGGAAGGAACACTTCACTCCTGTCCCAAAACAGAACAATGAAAGGGCCATTCCACAGGTATAATCATGCCAGTCTCTAGCAGAAAAAAACAAGGAATCCTCTGGCATCTTAGGGCTCAATCCTAGGCATGTTTAGACAGAAAAAGTCCTACAACCCCCAGTATTTCTTTTTTCTGTCTAAACATGCCTAGGATTTCTCCCTAAAAGATAAATTCATTCATTGTGCAGTAAGGCCAGAGCCCATTCCATCCAATGCATGCCAGGCCACCTACGTGGGTGGGTAGGTGTATGTATATATTTACACACATCCCCAGTACAGAGAAAAGGAAATCAAACTAGGTTGTTTAAGAGTTTTGTTTTTTTCCGAAGTGAGGCCAAAAGGTCAACCAATGCAACAGCCAGTAGTAGGTGTGTCTGAATTACGCACAGCACAAACACAAAATCAACTCAAGGTTTTTGCTAATAACCCTAACTCAGAGCAGCTTAAATATCTGACAGTTTTCTTTTTGGTAAATTAATATATGCGTATAGGCAAAAGCGATTTATGGTTACAGCTGGAGGGATGGGTGGGTTGGGGTTGCTCTAATTTGCATCTACGTAACTGTACTGCTCTTCCAACTGAGGAAAAACTCAAAACTAATTTCATGTCAGTCCCATGAACGTAAGATTCAAGGGGGCGAGAATAGGTCTTTTGGAGCCCCCCAAGCCTCCCGTCCACCCCCGTTTCCTCAGGAATTCAAAGAGCATGCGCTCGTTGGGGGGGGGGAACGGGTGGGATTGAGTGGGGTTAAATGGAGGACCCAAAACCATGTTGACAGGAACAGGGAGGGGAGAAGAGCGAGGCTCGTTATGCCCCACAGCAGCCCGGGGTGGTTGAGGAAGAAAAGAACGGTTGAAGTCACCCCCCACACCAACCGCCACCCGAAAGACCCGGGAAGCCTCCCCAGCCCTCAGGGCCTCGGCGAGGCGCCCATGGGTCCGGCAAAGGCAGGCATTCGCCCTCTCGCCGACGCCGAACAGACACCACAGCTCTCCTCGACTCACTCACTTCACTCACTCGCTCACCTGCTGACGAGAGAGAAGCGACCCGGCGCTACTGGAGCAGAAAGGAAGCAAAACGCGGTGACCCAAAGGGCTCCGGTTGAGTCTGATGCCCTCTGTCCGCCTACTTTAGTCGCTGCTGCTGCTGCTGCTGCTGTTGGTGCCGCCGCTCTCATTCAGCACCGGTAGCCGCTCATCCTCCTCAGGAAGGCGGTGGTGGGGGGGGGGGGGAATCTCTCCCGACACACGCGGACGCACGCAAGATAGGAGAGGGAGGTAAATTGAGCGCATGCGCGTACATTCCTTTCTCCTCAAGGCCGCCTGATAGGAAAGAGGAGCGCGCAGGCGCGATCCTGTCCACATAGGCCTCTGATCTAAAGCGATGAGCGCGAGCGAGCCGACTGCTTTGTAAGGGGGTCTGATTGGTCGCGGATAAGAACGCCCTCCCCCCTCTCTCTCTCATAGCCCCTCTCCTGAATAACTTAACTGACGCAACGGCCGCGCCAACGGCTCTCCTTAAGGTTTTAAAGCTTTAAGGCTAAATGCCCTCAAGCAGACCCTCCAGTTCTCATTCTGAGGGGAAAAGACACGTCGTTATTATTATTATTATATTTATTTATATCCTGCCTTGTTCTCAGTACTGGGGCCCAAGGTGGCTTACAAATTAAAACTTGTACAGTTATACAAAAATTAAAAATATAATTAAACATAGTACAATTGTAAAACATTTTAAATACACATAATTATATGTAGTTCTGTGCCTTGCTTGATTAGGAGCATTGTTTTCAAAGATTATTTTTTTAGGGTCCAGTCCTAAATTCACTTACCTAGGAGTAAGCCCCATTGAACTCTGGTTTGAGTAGACATGTATAAGGATTCTGCTGTAAACCTGGCCTTTTAATTCACCCCTACCCTTGGATTGGTGTGGAAAACCTCATAAAGCAAGCCTGGCACATGCTTGATGTAAAAAAACAATTTTTTTAATCATTTATTTTTAACAGCTTTTCTATTTTGAAGAAGGCATATTTCATGAAACATACACATCTTTTATGTGAGAAATGCTATATTTTAAAATGTATAATCATTCCATAAGCTTTAAAAGTTAACATTTAAAATAATGTGACTGAAACACAACACTATACTTTGTAAAAAAAATAAGTTGTACACTGTGTAGTGTGTAATAAAGTGAAATTTATCTCTTAAAAATATTTATTACATAATTTTAAAGGAATCTACTAAATTTAATACCAATATCCACTCTCACTAACCACAGTTTGTTTTTTGCTTTTTTCCTGAATTTTATTTAGTATCTGCATACCTCAGGGTTAGCTCACGTCTGCTGATACTACTTACTTGTGCTTGGTTGGTGTTGCTTTGGCTACATAAGCACAAGAATAGGAAGATTTGGCCAAATAAAAGTTGACATATTCTGTATCAAAATCATGTTCAAATCCATTAAATGTATGTGTATTTTAATTGATGTGGGGAAATTACAGAATTTGTACATTATAGTACATAATCACCCCAATCCTAAACACAATAGTTCCTGAAATTTCAACAGGAGAATCTGGCATTTCTTCTGTTGAAATCAGTGGGGACTTTTGTTGAATCCATTGAATCCCATTGATCCCTTGGGCATCTACAACACCATATGCACAGAAGATACACTAACCTATGGGCATAATATGTTCCTCCAGATTACCATCAGAAAGCTTTAAGATGCCTTTCTAATCAGTGGGTACGGATAAAGCTTCCTTATATTGAATCAGACCACTGATGCATCTGAGTATCATCTGGCTGCAGCTTTCCAGGGTTTTAGACAGGAGTCTTTCCCCACCCTACCTTTTTGTATCACCTCAGGTTGTCTCAAACAAAATGACCCTTTATATAAATAACAACAAAGAATCTTTGAGGTATCACAATACTGTGTTGCTTTTCCAAAAACAGAAAAAGTGACAGTTCTATGTCTGAAGGGAACCTAAGAAATTGGAAAGGGGAGAGAGGATGAAGGAGCTACATGCAGGTTCACACATGCATGTACGTCACTTGGTTGCTTCATGACTCTAGCTGAATGTTGAAAAACATTATTTTTATTTTTTTATTACATTTCTATACTGCCTAATAGCTGAAACTCTCTTGGGCGGTTCACAAAAATTAAAACTGCAAAGTACAGCATAAAAGCAATATACAATATAAAAGCTTAATGCAGTATACAAATACAACCAGAAGAAAACCTAGCAGCAATGCAGTAACAGATTTAAAACAGTGATGCTAAAAGACTAGAAATGCTAAAATGCTGGGAAAATAAAAAGTTCTTCACCGGGCATTGGAAAGAGTACAACGTAGGTGCCTGGTGAATCTCTCTAGGGAGCTCACTCTTCAACCAGGGTGCCCTCTTCTTGGTAGGCACCCATTTCACTTGCTTTGGCGGGAGTTCCGAGACAAGGGCCTTATGGTCTGGGCAGGTATATATGGGAGGAGATCATCTTCAGATACCTGGCCCTATGCTGTTTAGAGCTTTGAATATTAATTACCAGCACTTTGAATCTGGCCTGGACGTGGACTGTCAGCCAGTGCAGCTGGAAATGTACTGGCATGATTTGATCATGTTGGCCAGACCATTTTCAAAGACAGCCCCACATATAACACATTACAGTAATCCAGACAAGAGGTTATCAGAGCATAGGCTACCTCTATCCAGATACGGGTGTAATTGGTATATCACCCGAAGCTGATATTTATATATTTATATTAATATGAATGTTCTGTCTATGATGTTTTGATCTATTAAGGCTGCAAGTAAAGAGTATGCATGTGTGAATCAGCATCTTCATGCATACTCAGTGAGATCAATAACCAGTCTACATATTTTCACATGGCACTCATGAGGGCCATTTTTGCCTAGAAAGTGTGAAAACAGATTGGCCGCATGTTATTTTTGTGAGAAATGTCTCATATAAAAATAAGTTAAAGTTTTCAAACAAACTCACGTGTTGAAAACTGAAGATATTATGCTGATTCTTTTAATAAAGGCTGCAAATAGTGGCATCCCTAAAGATATGTACCTTGTAGATAAGGGACTAACACAATTACATAGGATAGGATTTGTTAACTATCTGAAGGCCAGCTCCCAAAGACAACAGCTCTTACCAGTCTTGCGCAGTAATGGCTCACCATTTAAGTAAACAAAGTGATGACTATGTCTGCCACAAGAATTCTAGAGATTTATCCTCCAAGCTCTCTGATATGAAAGCATCTGTCCTTTTGCTTTAAATCCTTACCATCTGTTCTCACATACTCTTCTAGTCTCTGGCAGTAATTAACCAGCTACTGTGAAAACACCTGTTCCTTTAATTCCTAGCTACGATTGGTTCTTGAATTAAAAGAAGTTGTGCCTTACACTATTGAAAATCAGTTTGACAACCTAACTAATTCAATAAATCAAGCGTAAAGTTACTGTCATGAATGACTCCTTTGTAATGACCCACATACAGCAGGTTTCTAGGTGGGTTATACAGACCACAGAACGGCAGATGCATTTAAATGGATAGCTGAGCGGTTTGCAGGGAATGCTGAGAGTTGTAGGACTTTTTTCCTGTCTATATCCACATAGGAATTAGAGGTATTCAGTCTCTGGCAGTAACCTTCAGCCACACCTCTTCAATGTTTGTGCCATATTACTGTATTGTGTCAAATTTGTGGTACATTGTCCCAGGCATCATTTGATCCCCAGCTGGAGCACTGGCTAGAGTCCTAACTGAAGTGCTGGGTGGAGGAACTTTCCTCAATCCCATGGTTTGGTCATTGGGGAGGATGCAGGACAAGTGAAGCACTTAGTAAGTGGAAGTAAGGCCCCCTCCACAAGGATGCGCTTTTGCGCCCGGTTCGGGGATTATGCGCATTATCGCGGAGGCGTATTTACGCCTAATCCCTCTGCACGGGAGGCGGCAAAGCGCATTAATTGATGTCCAAAAAGCGCTTTACAAGAAGTTAATGCGCATAATCGCTTGTTCACACGGCGAAAATGCGCTTTAACGGCCGGAGAAAAATAAAAGTCGCTATTTAACGCGCATTCGAAAATGCGCATTATCGGGGAGATAACACGCCTGTACGCCCATTTTGCGCTCCGCTGGTGTGGAGGTAAAATTTATAATGAGCCTTCAAGGCTCATTAAACGTCTCATGTGGAGGAGGCCTTAGTCAGGGGGATCGCCCTGCTGATCAATGAGGATTTCCTTGCATGCTGTTCCCCTCCCCAATCTCCCCACCTCCTGTACTAGCTCCTGGTACCCTCCAGGGAGTGGGGCCCACATGGGGAGGAGTCCAAGCCTCTGTGGGTCGGATGCAGAAGCTCCATGGGCCAGAATAGGTTGAATGCCACTATCCCAGATAAACAAACCACCTCCCAACAGTATCTCTGTCTTATCCAGTTTGAGTTCCTGTTTGTTGATCTTCAGCTAATCCATTACTGTGGCCAGGCACTAATTAAGCACTTCCAGTTCTTTATGTGGATCTAAGGAAAAGGAGAGAGAGATGTTTGTCATCAGGAAGCTTGCCTGCCTCCAACACTATCATATTTTTGGTGCTAGACAAAGATGTATTGTTATTATTACTATTATTGTTATTATTATTATTTGCATTTATATAGTGCCCCATAGCCAAAGCTCTTTGGGCTGTTTACAAAACTTAAAAACATTGAACATAAAAAAATCGATATACAAAATTTAAAAAGCATAAAAAACATAAAACAGATTATAAATACAGTATGCATTTAAAACAACAATTCTGGATCAAACAACAACAACAATAAAACCCTCAACATACGCTGTTAAATGCCTGGGAGAAGAGAAACGTCTTGACCTGGTGCCAAAAAGATAACAATGTTGGCGCCAGGCGAGCCTCGTTGGGGAGTTCATTCCAAAATTGGGGAGCCACAAATGAAAAGGCCCTCTCCCTTGTTGCCATCCCCCAAGCTTCCCTCGGAGTAGGCACCCAGACCTTAGACGTTGATCGTAGTGTACAGGTAGGTTTGTGTCAGGAGAGGCATTCTGTCAGGTATTGTGGTCCCAAGCCATGTAAGGCTTTATAGGTTAAGACCAGCACCTTGAATCGGGCTCAGAAACATACAGGCAACCAATGCAAGCGGGCCAGAGTCGGTCTTATATATTCGAACCTTCTGGTTCCTGTTATCAATCTGGCTGCTGCAGCTTCCGAACCATCTTCAAAGGCAGCCCCATGCAGAGCGCATTGCAGTAATCCAACTTGGAGATTACCAGAGAATAGACAACTGAAGTCAGGTTATCCCTGTCTAGATAGGGGCATAGCTGGGCCACCAACTGAAGTTGGTAGAAGGCACTCCATGTCACCGAGGCCACCTGAGCCTCAAGTGACAGAGATGGTTCTAAGAGAACCCCCAAGTTACGAACTCGCTCCTTCAGGGGAAGTGCAACCCCATCCAGAACAGGTTGAACACCCTCCATCCAGTCAAAAGAACATCCCACTAACAGCATCTCAGTCTTGTCTCGATTGAGTTTCAGTTTGTTAGCAATCATCCAGTCCATTGTCGCAGCCAAGCACTGGTTCAGCGCATCCACAGCCTCACCTGCTGAAGATGAAAAGGAGAAATAGAGTTGTGTGTCATCAGCGTACTGATGACAACGCACTCCAAAACTCCGGATGACCGCACCCAACGGTTTCATGTAGATGTTGAACAGTATGGGGGACAAAACTGACCCCTGCGGAACCCCATACTGGAGAATCCACAGGGCCGAGCAATGTCTCCCTAGCACCACCTTCTGGAGCCGACCTGCCAAGTAGGAGCGGAACCACTGCAATGCAGTGCCTCCCACTCCTAACTCAGCCAGTCGTCCCAAAAGGATACCATGGTCGATGGTATCAAAAGCTGCTGAGAGATCAAGGAGAATCAACAAAGTCACACTCCCCCTGTCTTTCTCCTGACATAGGTCATGATACAGGCTGACCAAGGCTGTTTCTGTGCCAAAGCCAAGCCTGAAACCAGACTGAAATGAATCCAAACAATCAGTCTTACCCAAGAGTGTCTGGAGCTCATTTACTCATTTACCCCCAGCATTTGGATATTAGTTATGGCCCAATTGTTGTGGGGTGCTGTTGTGTTATTCATTCTAAGCTGTGGGGATTGGGGAGAAAGAGAGAGATTTTGTGTATTGTTGATGAACATGTTTTGTATTTTAATGATGACACTGTACTCTAAAACTCCCATCAGTTTCGTGTAGATGCTAAATAGCATGGGAGAAATGATGGAATATTGTGGGACTCGAGAACATAAATACTATGGTGTAGGGTGATCATATGAAAAGGAAGACAGGGCTCCTGTACCTTTAACAGTTGGATAGAAATGGAAATTTCAGTAGGTGTCATTTGTATGCATGCAGCACCTGGTGAAATGCCCTCTTCATCACAGCAGTTAAAGCTGCAGGAGCTGCACTAGAGTGACCAGATGCAAAAGAGGGCAGGGCTTCTGCAGCTTTAACTGTTGTGATGAAAAGGGAATTTCACCAGGTGCTGCATGCATACAAATGACATCTGCTGAAATTCTCTTTTCTATGCAACTGTTAAAGATACAGGAATCCTGTTCTCAGTCACCCTGCTATGGTGTTAAGCTGAAATTCTCCAGCACTACCTTCTGAAAATGATCATTCAGATATGAGTGGAACCACAGCAAAGCCACCCTCAAATCAGGCTACTTCTCAAGAAGGATACCATGTTGATGCTACTGAAAGCCAACAAATGGTCCAAGACAACCAACAGGGTCACACACTCTCTGTCTCCTAACACAGGTTTTCCCACAGGGCAATCAAGTTCATCCAAGAATGCCTGGATCTGAACAACTCAAGCACCTTGCCCAGAAATGGGATGTTCACCACCAACCTATATTTTTTTAGATCTTTTGGGTCCAATAATGTTTTTCCCCCCAGAAGTAGTTGAACTACCAGCTCCTTTAAGAAGCCTGAGATAATTTTTTTCTCTTAAAGATAAATTTATAACCTTATGAACCCAGCTGATCAAACACTCTCTAGTAGATGTAATAAACCATGAAGCAAACAAGTTGTTGGTTGAATTTATCCAAACTCCTTGCCTGCATTCTCAGGGCTTAAAAATTGAAGGTCATCCAACAACATCTGACCAGACACTGCCCTGGACACCTCCACAGATTGAACTGCATCAACTGTGTAATCTAAGATGTGATAGATGCAGGCAATTTTACCCTCAAAATGTCTAACAGATATGTCACCGTGTGCTACCAGGGGCTCTATTAGGTCTCTCACTAAGCCAGAATGCAAAAAGCCCTAAACCACTTGGAAAAGCTCCATTGGACAACATTGACAGGATGCACAATGGTGAAGAAAAGGTGCTTCTTTGCCTATTTTACAGAGTAAGCAAAATAATTAACTCTTGTGTTCGTTCAGTTTTGAGATGAGTTTTCCTTCACCTGTGTTCCACTTGTCTCCCATCTCGTTTCATTGCCCTCAACTGACCTGGCATGAGGAGATATTCAGGAGCGATTGTGCCTACTGCCTGACCATGTCTGTATTTCATAGAGTGATCAGGGCGTTGAGAGGAGCACCAGCCATACTAGGTGGGAATTCCTCCAGAGCCATCTGGAAACCATCAGAATCCATTTAACTTTGAGGATGAACCATCCTAACAGGTCCTGCACCATGGCAGAGAGGAATAGTTACTGCCAGCCTTAGCCTCAACAGGAAATGAACTGCCCATGACGAAGAAATACTTTGAAGCAGAGCTCCACAGGATTAAACCATAAATTTCACCCCCTGAAAACATTTCCTATTAATTTCTGGAAATGCAAACCCTTCACAATTAAAATAATTATTTTGGGAACCCATTGACCAAATGGTTCAAAGTCATAGCACAAACACACACACACACACACACACACACCTTTTTATTATGGTTGAAAAGTCAAACAGGAGTGACACAGAATTCAATTTCTCCAATTTCACTCATACAGTCATCGGTTGAACTCTTATACACATGGCAATTAGGGAAAAAACAGCCACCTGTTCAGTAATATCTGGTATTAACTCCTAGACAATGCAATACCAGTCTTTCATCTGGATGTGTCAAGTTTCAGGGACTCCTGCCTTACGTGGACATAACCTGCTTTGAAATGATTTTTTTAAAAAGCACAACTTGAAGTACTGCTGTTGGTAGAACATTATGAGCAATATCCAATTGGACACTAGTACTAAGATGAATTATGTTGCCCTGGAAAACCTGTCACACCAACTAATGCTATTGGCATTGCGCTTGAGGCCCCTTACACTAGCGCAATATCATTTACATTAGTGCCAGAGTGCAATTGGATACTGCTCTAAGATTGCAATCCTAAAGGACTGGCGCTTGTCAGATAGAGGGTCCGATTTTGGAGTCCTCTGTCTGTCCAAAGCCCTGCCTGACAGGGCCCCAAAAAACACAAACTCAACCCAGGCTATTTAAACTACCATTCCTCCCTAATCACATCTGGAGCTAGATGGGCTCAGAGGCTCATTTAGCTCTTCTACCTTCCAGGGTAGAAGTAGAAATGGAGAAGCTTGTGGATCTGGCAGATCCATGTCTTCTCCACTCCCCACCCACTAGCACACACCCCTTTCCACCCTCCCTGTCCTCTTCTGAGGTTGCAATGGCAACCTCAGAAGAGGAGCCACTGCAGAACTTTCCACAATGGCTGGGGGTGGGGTGGGGAGAGGCACAATCAGATCTCCTTTTCCATGGTCATATACCCATGGAGGAGAAGATCAGCAGCAGTCTGGGAGCCATAGGGATGCTCTTTTAAGTCTTGAAAGTATTAATGCTCTATGAGTTTGTATACTCTCAAGAGAAATCAAATAAGAAGGCAAACTGGGCAGAATGCCTTTGGGGAACGAGTTCTATTAACCAGAGAGTACAGATTTTGTCTTTCAGTAGCGTATAATCTTTCAGTCAGAACTCTGAAAGCTTGTTGTTGTTCAAGCTTTCAGACGTTAAAAAGAAACAGACTGAACCAATTTTAAGTAAGATACTATAGGAACATCGTTCTTGGTTCTGAACTGGTATTTTAGTTTCTAAGGCCATAGGATGTGGACTTAGAACTTGCTGATATTTATTCACGGTTTAAATTAAAAATATTGCTATCAATTAAAAAGTGCTGTTAGCCACCCTATACTGACTTTTACTTAATGAAATTTCTCCGTTATGCCAAACTGCATATCTATGGCACTAATGCTAACACAGTCCTAAAGAAGAACATGTGTGATTGATTGAAGAATTGTGAGAATGTAATCCAATATGCAACAGCTGAGGAAAAAGTTTGTAGGGCCCTAACTTCTATACTTAACTGGGGACAGCTGCTGAATAGGTTAGCAGTGGGTTCTTTGTGTATATTTTGGAAATTTTTCAAAATTACGGTTTGTCTGTTTTATCCAATCCCTGCCATCAAAATATATTTTTGTCTCTCTACTAATCCAGTGTCTGGGGACACCCACATAGTCACACATTTAAAAGTCAATTTAGATTATCATATAGTTGAGACGCTGAGCATTTTGTCACATATAAATGTGAACTCTGACCCTTAAAAACAATTTATAGCAAGGAAGTGCTTAAGACTTCAAGGGTAGGGAAGGGTTAATATTCATTTCTTTCTATAAGGAATTAATTGGTTGTTTTTGTAGGCAAGTATTTATAAGGCCTTTCCTTACGTTTGGTTTTGAGCAATAAGTAAGAATAATGAATGATGCAACTCCATTGCTCCCTCATCTTCACACTACTTTGTGATCATTTTAATTTACAACTGGCACCTGCAACAAAATGTTGCAGTGCAGAGTTCTCTTGTTCATTATTCCAGTCAGTCAGCCACACCTTCCTCCAGGATGTTTCATTCCATTTGCCTTCTCATCAGATTTTATCCCCCCCCCCCTTAACAGTCAACCAGTATTATGAGGCCACTGAGCATCCTGGGTCCTCATAGGAATGTTTTGAGTTCTCTCCCCCACCCCATTCCCCCCATACACAATCCCAGGGGGTGTCTATATGCTCTGTTAACCCTGTAGTGGCTGTGCAGTGGCCACATAGGGATTCCACCCCCACCCCCCAAAACTGCATGTTTTCAAATTGCCAATTTCTCCTGACTTTTACCTTTGCTCTGGGTTATCCAGTGGGCATAGCGAAAAAACTCCAATTGGCTACTGAAGATGGCAGAGGGAGGGAGTTCAGAGACAGGCTGAGTCTTTTGTTGTTGTTGTTGGGTAAGCATGGAAATGCAGGGCAGGGGGCAGGGGGTGGGCTTGACAACAATGGCTGCTGGTGCTGCGTTTTTTCCAGCCGGATAGCCCACACTCCCTCCTGCCCTGTCTAGCATTATCGATTTAGGGCTCCATCACACCTATTTTCCCCCCTGGTTTGCCTCCGCATTTTTTACTTCCGTTTCATAAGCATGTCATGGGCTCCATCACATACAGTCCCTTTCACGTGAGTTTTCGCTTGTTTGCTCTTCCACTCCACTCCTTCCTCCTCCAGTTCATTGGTTGTGGTACTCTGTTGGGCACAGGCTCTTTCCCCCCTCGCTCTGGCTTTGTTGACTAGCGATTTATTGATTTAAGGTTCCATCTGGGCTCCATTTCTGTGGGCAATGAAAGGGGGGTGGAGCAGTAAAAAGTCCATTCAACCAACTAAGCACAAGTCTGTACGATGACATGCTAGAGGAGGAGAACCACCCACCCTCCCCTATCATCAGCAAGACTCCATTAGCATACACCTCCAACAAAGGAAAAAGTGAGAGGGAAAATTAATCCAGACTTTCCCTGCACCAAAATAAAATGCAACAAGGGGGAGAAGAGGCGAGGTGAGTGCAGGGCAGGGACGACGTCATGTGAGTATCGCACTGCAAGACCACATGCCAGGCATGGTGAGTGTGCGAGAAATTGCTGGTGTGATGGAGCTCTTAGTCTCGCAGGAGCTATGCTGTGGGCTTTTGAGCTGATCCCCTTCCAACTTGGCGTTGTATAGACACCCCCCAAGCAGGGCCATGCAGAGGGGGGCAGTTGGCCCAGGGCCCACAATTTTGAGGGGGCACTCCGACAAGGAGGTCCCCCCTAACTTACACTCCTGCTTCCGTAGCATAAGCAGCCCATCGAGAAGCGGGGAGCCCGCCTTGCGGAAACAGCGCAGGAGCCGTCCGTCATGAAATTCTGAATGTGAAGAAGTGATGTCTTACATCTTGAATAAAAGCGCTTCCCATTACCTTTTTTAATAAATCGTACTAGTTCATATATGTATTTAACACTGAATCAGTGCCACTGATTAAAAAATACTTAATGAGCAGTTTGAAAAGGTGAGGGGGCACACACTTCCCATCTGGCCTGGGCATATTACCAGCTCTGCACGCCCCTGCCCCCTAGCAATACCTTCCACCACCCCCAGTTTTTGAGACTGTGCATTCCACCTTATGAATAAACCTGACTTCCCCGTGCCATTACATTTGGGAGGAGGAAGCCTGTTTTACCTTGGTAGAAAGCCACCAAACAATATTTTGATCAAACCTTTGTCTTAGTGTCTTGAGCTATTCTGATTCTCTTGAGCTATCCTGAAAAGCTGCAAATCTGATCTAAAAATACTTATCAGGCATTATCAGTGAGGCAAATCTATGGCCCCCTCCACAAGGATGCGCTTTTGCGCCCGGTTCGGGGATTATGCGCATTTTCGCGGAGGCGCATTTACGCCTAATCCCTCTGCACGGGAGGCGGCGAGAAGCGGCGAAGCGCATTAAAAGATGCCCAAAAAGCACTTTACAGGTAGTTAATGCGCATAATCGCTTGTTCACACAGCGAAAATGCGCTTTAACGGCCGGAGCAAAATAAAAGTCGCTATTTAACGCGCGTTCGAAAATGCGCATTATCGGGGAGATAACGCGCCTGTACGCCCGTTTTGCGCTCCGCTCGTGTGTAGGTAAAATTTATAATGAGCCTTCAAGGCTCATTAAACGTCTCGTGTGGAGGAGGCCTTTGGCTCACTTGTGTAACTCTGAACAGCAAGAGTTACTGAACAGATAGAGGGATTTAAAGACAAAAACAAATAGCAGAATTTGTCAAATCCTTTGTGGTGGTACCTGATGAAGGATACATTGGGAAAATATTCAGCAATATCTTTAAGCTAAGAATATAGATTTGGCTGCATGCAATTCTTCTAGTTGATGACTACTGTCAAGAGGAAAGTAATATTATTTTGCACATTTTTGGAATGCATAATAGTGATGGTATATATCAGTATTTCCCAAACTGTGTGACCTGGGACACATTTTTCTGGATTTAAAACTACAGCCATATTTTACACTTATACTCAATAAAGTTCTCTCTCTCTCTGGCCTCCTCCACACGGGGCGTTTAATGAGCCTTGAAGGCTCATTATAAATTTTACCTACACACGAGCGGAGCGCAAAACGGGCGTACAGGCGCGTTATCTCCCCGATAATGCGCATTTTCGAACGCGCGTTAAATAGCGACTTTTATTTTGCTCCGGCCGTTAAAGCGCATTTTCGCTGTGTGAACAAGCGATTATGCGCATTAACTACCTGGAAAGCGCTTTTTGGGCATCTTTTAATGCGCTTCGCCGCTTCTCGCCGCCTCCCGTGCAGAGGGATTGTGAGTAAATGCGCCTCCGCGATAATGCGCATAATCGCGGAACCAGGCGCAAAGGCGCATTCTTGTGGAGGGGGCCTCTCTCTCTCTCTGAACAATGGGCAGACATCCCTCTTGTGACTATGGGATAGTCCAATTCCTTGCCTCCTGTATCCTGCACTCCCCCTTTTCCCAGTCAGTCTGGGCTCAGGGATGGGGACATTTCAAAAGTTTCTGGAAAATAGCAATGCTTCTGGGAGTGCCCTACATCTCTTAGATTTAGTGTGGACTAACTCTGGGAATCATGGTGCAGCTGTCTGGGTGTCTTCGCTGCCCAAATAGTGCCAGGGAGAATGGAATCAGTGCTGGACAGAGTTCACCACTCCAAGGTGGTGGATGCTTCAACACGGCAGGTTCATTTTTCCAAGACATGGTTCAGTCCCTCTCACAGCACATCAGTAATCCTCAAACCTGGGGATCACTGGAATAGAGCCATAAGGTTGTAAGACTCCTGGAAGTAATCTACCACAAACCCCTGAAGATCAACAGATGAGCACATAATAATGTTTAGGACATTATCCTTATACCAATATCATATGTGGCATTGTTATCACCACCACCACCACCACCACCACCATCATCATTATGTTTCTTTTTTTTAAAAAAAAATCCATCCTATGATTCTCCACTTACTGCCCCAGTTTTGCTCTGAAGAATCATTGATTTAGTAGCTTCGAGGAAATGATGTCACTGAAAAGCAGATTCTGCAACAAACACGTTTTTGTAACTTACCAGAAGCACTGTGTATGCATGCTTTCTTAGATTCTTCCTAAATGGCTCAGAGGCAGACAAAAAAGCCCTCTGTTTTCTTTCTTAACTCCAGCATCCTCTGATCCATTTATCTTTAGCATCATTGGATTCAAGCAGGCATTATCCTTCAAGACATCTTCATTCTGAATGAATCTTGTTTCTCCAGTGATCCCCCCTCCTCTTCCCCATTCCTCCTCTATTAGGCAACAGGCTATTCGTGATTTAAAGCAACACTGCCCATTGAGGCGTGTGACAAGGAAGCAGGTTGGATGCATGATCAAGCGACCAGAGCCTTTGATGGGTTGGCAGCCATTAAACGATTTAACATGGGGAAGCCGTGCCATTCTTTTCTGCCAGCAGCAGCAAAATGCAACCTGAGCACAGGGAAACATGTGCTCAGATGGCCACTGACCCATAGCAATGTGGATAAAAATGCCAACATAGAATAGAGTGACACAGTAAGATGACAACTTGTCCATCAGTCCCCAAGAGGGGTTTTGGGAAAGCTTCAGCCTTTTTCCTTTATTTTCTGCTTGAAAGAGGGAAATAAACAAACGTAAATCCTGTCATCCAAAGTGGCAGGGACGAGAAATCTTCCTGAGGGAAAATTGCGCAAAATCTGCTGATCCCTTCAGAGCCAGCTCTGCCAAAGATTTTAGGGTGCCATTAAAGGCAGCAGACAGGAGCTCTATGCAGGTGTTCAGCCTACTCACATGAGGGCTAAAAGTGAGGAGAGAAAGTGGGTGCCCACAGAAACCCCATCTCCAATGGCCCTGTTCCTCAGTCCTTGACCTTCCCCCACTGAAGGGGTGGTGGTTCAAAATTAGTAGTACTAGATGACTGGTTCTTACTGACAAAAGAATTAACTTGGAACAAGATGAAGTTAAAATTCCATTAGTTGATTTATTTTGGTTTCTAGATAAATAAAAAAAGAACAAAATGTCCCTCAGGGATAACGATCAGAAGCCTACTTGATGTTCAGTATAGATTAAAAAAACAAGCTGAAACCAGGTTCATCACCAATCACCTCAATTTTTTACAATGACTAACTTTCCTCACCTGATCCTTTAGGAGATGTTTTTGTATGATGTTGAGGACAAGTTAGTAATTTCTGGCTCAACAGCAATTTCTTAACATACAGATAAAAAGGAAGGACATAGATATTAATCTGGTACTAAAAGGGTTAAATCGTGTTGCACTGAAGGGGCTACTTCAAACTAAAATTGGCTAATTTGATCTGGAATGGTTGAATGACCTGAGAGATGGGTTTGGGGAGACATACAAGAAGACCCCCTAAAAGACCCCGGAGTCATATTTGAAAGACTGTAGATTCATTTTCCAGACCCCTGAGCCATGGGCATGAAGACTTTGAAGTTTTGATTAATTTCATCTAATTAACTAAAACTCTAAGACTCTAAGGGAAAAAATGCAGTTGACTTTACAAGCGGCTTCACGGAGCTTGTTCAAGAGTGTATGAGCAAGCTGAACAGAAGGACTGAGCATGCTCAGTTGCCCACTAAGCGAAGGAAAAGTACTGTCTTGACATAATAATAATAATAATAATAATAATAACGATTTATTTCTTACCCGCCTCTCCATCTAGATCGAGGCGGGGAACAACAGCATGATAAAATACATAAAACTAATTAAAACATGACAAATATTATTAAAACTGCATTAAAACATCCTAAAACATCATTAAAACATCCTAAAACATCCTAAAAACATTCTAAAAATTACACTGGATATGCCTGCTGGAAGAGAACAGTCTTTATAGCTTTCTTAAATTCTAAAAGACTGTTAAGTTGACGAGTCTCCTCCGGCAGGTCATTCCACAGTCTGGGAGCGGCAGAAGAGAAGGTCCTCTGGGTAACAGTTGTCAGCCTAGTCTTGGCCGACCGCAGTAAGTTCTTCCCAGAGGACCTGAGCGTGCGGGGCGGATTGTACGGGAGAAGGCGATCCCGCAGGTAACCTGGACCCAAACCATGTAGGGCTTTAAAGGTAATGACCAACACTTTATACTTCGCCCGGAAACTAATTGGCAGCCAGTGGAGCGATTTTAAAGCTGGCGTAATATGGTCACTCCTAGATGTACCGGTGACCAACCTGGCTGCCATATTTTGAACTAGTTGAAGTTTCCGGACTAGGCACAAAGGTAGCCCTATGTACAGCGCATTGCAGAAGTCAAGCCTCGAAGTTACCAGCGCGTGCACCACCATCTTTAGGTCTTCCAACTCTAGGAAGGGGCGCAGCTGGCGTATCAGCCGAAGCTGATAGTAGGCACTCCTGGCCGTCGCATCTATCTGGGCTGTCATTTGGAGCGACGGATCCAGGAGCACCCCCAAGCTGCGAACACAGTCTTTCAGGGGGAGTGTAACCCCATCCAGAACCGGTTGACACACCTCCAAACCCAGGTTGCGGCCTTTGACAGCAAGCACCTCCGTCTTGTCTGGATTCAGCTTCAGTTTGTTTTTCCTCATCCAGCCCATTACCGCCTCCAAGCATTCATTCAGAGGAGACACACTATCCTTAGCTGACGATGTTGTCGAAGGCATAGAGAAATATATTTGGGTGTCATCAGCATACTGATAGCACCCCGCCCCATGCCTCCGGATGATCTCTCCCAACGGTTTCATATAAATGTTAAACAGCATTGGGGAAAGGATGGCACCTTGCGGTACGCCACACAGCAGCTCCTTCTTTGCAGAGCAGCTATCCCCAAGCATCACCATCTGGAACCTGCCCGAGAGGTAGGACCGGAACCACTGAAGCACAGTGCCCCCGATTCCCAATCCCCTCAGGCGTTCCAGAAGGATACCATGGTCGATGGTATCGAATGCCGCTGAGAGGTCCAAAAGTACCAACAGGGACACACTCCCCCTGTCAATACCCAGGCGTAGATCATCCGCTAAGGCGACCATAGCAGTCTCAACTCCGTATCCCGCCCTGAAGCCAGTTTGAAATGGGTCTAGAAAATCAGTGTCATCCAAGACTACCTGGAGTTGAAAGGCAACCGCCCTCTCGATCACCTTGCCCAAGAATGGAAGGTTTGATACCGGTCTGTAGTTATTAAAGTCCAGGGGATCCAGGGAGGGCTTCTTTAGAAGCGGCCGTACCACCGCTTCTTTTAAACATGATGGAAAACTCCCCTCCCTGAGAGATGCATTAATAATATATTGTAATTGCGATCTAACCGCATCTCCTCCCTGGACGACCAGCCATGAAGGACAGGGATCGAGAGGGCAAGTCGTCCCCCTCACTCGTCCAAGCAGCTTGTCCACGTCCTCGGTACTCACCAACTGAAACCGATCCAGTATAATTCTACTCGCGGAGTCACTGGACACTCCATCGTCAGCCTCTGCTATAACGACGGCATCTAAGTCGGCTCTTATCCGAGAGATTTTATCTGCGAAATGATCATTAAAGGCATCGCAGCGAACCGCCGAAGGCTCTAAAGTCGGATTCAGGGGGGAAGGTGCCCGGGTTAGACCCCTCACCACCCTGAACAGTTCCGCTGGACGCGAATTCGCAGACGCAATGCGCGCAGAGAAGAAAGCTTTCTTCGCTGCACGTATTGCCACCCCATAGGAACGAAGATGTTCTCTATGCCGTGTCTTGTCGGATAGAAGTCGAGTTTTCCGCCATCGGCGCTCCAGTCGTCGTCCTTTCCGCTTCAACTCCCTGAGGTCTTCCGTATACCAGGGCGCCCTGTTAGAAGCGGGTCGGAGAGGACGTTTGGGGGCGATCGTGTCGATAGCCCTAGTTAGGTCTCGATTCCATCTATCAACCAGGGCTTCTACAGGATCGTCGACGATACCAGCCATAGAACCCTCCAAGGCTTTCTGGAATCCAGCAGGATCCATCAGCCTTCGAGGGCGGACCATCTTAATAGGTCCACCACCCCCGCAGGGGCGGGTGGTAGCCGTGATACTAACCTTAACCAGAAAATGGTCTGTCCATGACAACACGGAGGTATTCGTTACCTCCGCCCACAGATCCGTCTGTTCGGAACTGAAAACAGCATCGAGGGTATGACCCGCTGAATGTGTGGGTCCAGAGACCAATTGGGATAGGCCCATGGTTGTCATGGATGCCACGAACTCCCGAGCTCCACCTGACAAACCAGTCTCGAATGGGATGTTGAAATCGCCCAGGACCAAAAGCCTGGGCGAATCCAACACCAGCTCCGAGACCAGTTCCGTGAGCTCAGCCAGGGAGTCTGATAGGCAGCGGGGTGGCCGGTACACCAACAGAATCCCTAGTCTATCCCTGGTCTTCAGACTCAGGTACACACACTCGATGTAATTCAGTTCACGAACAGGAAGTCTGGTCAGATTAAGATTATCCCTGTAGACCACAGCTACTCCGCCCCCCCGCCCACTTTCCCTCACCTGCTCACTAACACAGTACCCAGCTGGGAGGGCCTGCGCCCACGTCGGTCCACTATCATCTCCCAACCAGGTCTCAGTGAAGCATGCCAGGTCAGCCTCCTCATCCGAAAGAAGGTCATGGATGACATGTGTTTTATTTTTAACTGACCTGGCATTACATAGGAGCAAGGAGAGGTTCTGTGGGTGGCCTGGTTCGTTCTCCAAGTTCCCCGGGATAGCAGAGCAATCGGAAGGTAAGATAGGTGTTAGATAACTATCTCTCCTTCCCCTGTAATGGCACATTGCCCTGCCAACGCCATATCTCCCTTTGCCCAGCACAACAGAAATTGCCACTCCCCTACACATTGTGGATAGCTGGAAGGAAGGGTGGGGTGTAGATGTAGGTGGCTCTCCTCTCTTGTGATCTTCATTGATGGCTGCAGGTTTAGTTCCACTGCGTCGCTCCCACGGCTGAGAGCCCTTTTGCTCTCGCCCTTCGGCTCGCGCCCACAGGCTCGCGCCTTCAGCAGCCTGAAGGCTGAAATACCTGTGGAGATGGGTGGGGCAGACAAACACTTCCTCAGGCTCAGCCAGCAGCACAGCACTCCCAGCCAACCAACGACCACCCTTCCCCTCAGTCCTCAGCAGCCTGAAGGCTGAAATACCTGTGGAGATGGGTGGGGCAGACAAACACTTCCTCAGGCTCAGCCAGCAGCACAGCACTCCCAGCCAACCAACGACCACCCTTCCCCTCAGTCCTCAGCAGCCTGAAGGCTGAAATACCTGTGGAGATGGGTGGGGCAGACAAACACTTCCTCAGGCTCAGCCAGCAGCACAGCACTCCCAGCCAACCAACGACCACCCTTCCCCTCAGTCCTCAGCAGCCTGAAGGCTGAAATACCTGTGGAGATGGGTGGGGCAGACAAACACTTCCTCAGGCTCAGCCAGCAGCACAGCACTCCCAGCCAACCAACGACCACCCTTCCCCTCAGTCCTCAGCAGCCTGAAGGCTGAAATACCTGTGGAGATGGGTGGGGCAGACAAACACTTCCTCAGGCTCAGCCAGCAGCACAGCACTCCCAGCCAACCAACGACATCTTGTGGTTTAAGCCTGGGCCATGTCTTAACAGTGGCGCATTAGCGCCGCCAGCCCTCAACCCCCCACAGTCATGCTCCTTCCCGTTGTCCCCATGTGAAGGAGAGAGCACGGGGCTTGTGACAGAAGGGGAGGGGGAGCTACTCTGCTGTGCCACCGGATGGGCACTGCTGTGGCTCGGTGCGTCCCTCCCCGGTCCCCCCCTTTACCTTCCTTGCCGAGCGCAGGGTTGTGACAGGAGGGGAGGGTAATAAAATATATTAGCGGCTATGACATCCCTCTAATTCCTAAAGTTGCATTTCTTGGATGTTTGAGAGAAAATATTTTGGAAGAAGATCAAGAACTACTTGCCAGTTTACTTACAGCAATCAAACAAACTGTAGCTTTGCTATGGAAATCTCCAAGACCGCCTTTAATTTTAAACTGGTAGCAGATTTGGGCAGTGGCTTTCCGGAATAAAGAAGTTCGCAAGATAAGTTCACTGAAAAATGGTGCTTATTTGTAAATCATTGGAATATAAAATACTACAAATAATATACAGCCATATACCCTATGTTCATTTATATATATATTTTCCTTTGTATACTTTTAAAAGAATAATTGCATATATTTTATTCATTAACAGTGCAATCCTATAAATGTTTGCTGAGGAGTAAGTCTCGCTGTGCTTAGTGGGAAGGATGTACAGGATTGCAGGCTAGTATAAGCAATAGGGTTGTATCTCATGGTGCCCTGCTGCCAGGACTTTAGGTGGTGCTGGTGGAGCAAATTCCCCTCAAACCGGCAAGCCCTATATGCTTCATAGATCTGCTCCAGAGATAGAGGGCGGCCTCTAGAGCAGATCTGGGAAATATATGGGGAAAGAGAAGAAGGGACACCTCTGCTGCATGAGTAGAAGTTCACTCACATAATGTTGGATTTAGCCCAATGTGTTTACATCCTTAATGCTTGTCTAATTTATGTGAAGAATTATGTGTAACATGAATTCATTTTTTGTATGTATTTTCATAAAAATATTTACCACTATTTTTAAACAGTCTTAATAAAGTATAAGCCCTAACAAAACCCAGCACAATAATATATTTCTTATTGCATTCAGTTCTGCATACATTTCCCTTTTCTGTTGTGACTCTTTTGCTTCCATTGCATCCATGCATACTTATTCCCAATATACACAGAATCCTCCCTCCTAGACTTCATAGAAACAAGGCTTGTTCCTCCATTAATTTGCCCAAGCTTTTTTTTAAAGCCATCTCTGCTAATATTGGGAGGGTGAAGAACATATTTCAGATCCAATAGCTATCAAAAAGCTTTCTGTAACCCATTAACCCCTGGGATTCTCAAAATTATAGTTGGATCTTCCAGTGGCAACTTAAATTAGATTTAACACCAAAAATAACATTGTGGAAGTGTGACCGCTTCAGTGACAACTCGCTAATGCATTCACAGTGTGCAAAACTAATTAAAAGTCCTTGTTTAGAGGGGAAACAATTTGATTTGCAAATTTAGAAAGCATGGATCATTCTTTGGTATAGATTCAGAAATATAAATGGCTCGACATCCATGTTTAAGGAAGAGGAAAATTTCGCAGGTGCAACTTTTCTCACCTCTGCATGAGAAGATGCAGCTGCCAATGTGTACCTGTTAATGGTTAGGAGTCATCAAAGCCAGCTAAGATATGTTGCCAACCAAGTAGAATATTGGAAGCCAAATTACATGCCAATATAGTTTTGCCCTGGAGGATTTTATTCATTATTATTATTATTATTATTTACATTTATAGACGGCCCCATAGCTGAAGCTCTCTGGGCGGTTTACAAAAATTAAAACTTTGGACATTAAAAATTGATATACAAAATTTAAAACCATAAAAGCATAAAAATAGACAACGTATAAAGACTGTATACATTTAAAACAACTGTGAACTCTCAGCAAGGCCGAAATGTAGTTCTGGGGTAAATTAAAAACTCAGCATATACTGTTAAATGCCTGGGAGAAGAGGAAAGTCTTGACCTGGCACTGAAAAGATTACAATGTTGGCGCCAGGCAGGCCTCATTGGGAAGATCATTCCATAATTGGGGGACCACCACTGAGAAGGCCCTCTCCCTTGTTGCCATCCTCCGAGCTTCCCTTGGAGTAGGCACCCGGAGGACGACCTTAGATGTGGATCGTAGTGTATGGGTAGGTTCGTGTCAGGAGAGGTGTTGTGGTCCCAAGCCATGTAAGGCTTTATAGATTAAAACCAGCATCTTCAATCGGGCTCGGAAATGTACAGGCAGCCAATGCAAGAGGTCAAGAGTCGGTCTTATATGTTTGAAACTTCTGGTTCCTTTTATCAAACGGGCCACTGCATTTTGCACAAGCTGCAGCTTCCAAACCGTCTTCAAAGGCAGTCCCATGTAGAGCGCATTGCAGTAATCCAACTGAAGTCAAATTATCCCTGTCCAGATAGGGGCATAGCTGGGCCACCAACCGAAGTGGGTAGAAGGCACTCCATGCCACCGAGGCCACGATGAGCCTCAAGTGACAGAGATGGTTCTAGGAGAACCCCCAAGCTACGAACCTGCTCCTTCACGGGGAGTGCAACCCCATCCAGAACAGGTTGTACACCCTCCAGCCGGTCAGCAGAGCCACCCACTAACAGCATCTCGGTCTGCCTCTACATCAGAGGTTTAAAGCTCTTTCAAGTCTCATTATTTTTTTTACCTCTACATGAGCGGAGCGCAAATCGGGAGTTGAGGCACGTTATCTATCCGATTATGCGCATTATCGAATGCGCGTTAAATAGCGAGTTTTATTTTGCTGCGGCCGTTAAAGCGCATTTTGACTATGTAAACAAGAGATTCTCTGCATTAACTACTTCTAAAGCGCATTTCACACAACCGGTAAGGCCACCAGTTGTGTGCTCAATTACCTCCCGAGTACAGTCTTTTGCCATAAAACGCTTCCGAAAAGATGCACATAATCGGAGAACCAGGCGTCAAACCGAATTCTTGTAGAGGGGGTCTCAGTCTTGTCTGGATTGAGTTTCAGTTTATTAGCCCTCATCCAGTCCATTGTCGCGGTCAGGCACAAGTTCAGCACATCCACAGCCTCACCTGAAGAAGATGAGAAGGAGAAGTAGAGCTGTGTGTCATCAGCGTACTGATGACAACACACTCCAAAACTCCAGATGACCGCACCCAAGGGTTTTACTTTTGACCTCTCTCTCTCTCTCTCTCTGGTCTGAGTGCAAAATAAGGCTAGTTAAGGCTAAGGAGAGAACTAAGACCACATGGCACCTTTAGGTTTTGTGCAGCTTCTTAAGACTTCCTCAGGGGACTCTTGTTTGGCCTCAAGGCTCAAGCTACTGCTACACCTTGTCATCTTCTGAAGCTAGCCCTGGGAGCCTAGTCCTCCTTTGTATCTGGTCGCTTGAATTCTCTCTTAAAAGCTGGAATACTTCTGTCTTCACATATCTGGGAGATTTCTAAATTGAAGACATACAACTGAACTCCTCTTTGGTCAGCGTCACTTCTTAGCACAGGAATGCTCGGGGTACACCCTTTCCCAGCTGTGTCTTATGCAGATGCTACAGTAATATATGCATGAAATTTATGTGGAATTAACAGACCAGTGTATACCCAGAGACAGTGTATAAATCCTGTTGTTGAGATAATTACTTGTGCTAGACTTGCTGGGGCCACCAATGCTCCAAACTGCAGCCTGAATTGCCATTTATACATTTGCCAAGTAATAAACTAAATCTTCGAGAGGCTCCTGTGGAAATCCGAGACACAATCCATCAACACTGCAGCATTTTATAAACACAAGAAGGCTCTTATTACACGTTGTCATGTTGCTGCTTGTCTGATGCTTTATGTCATGGATGAGTTAGAGGACACACCAGTCAAGAAGCTAGAGATCTGTTATGGTCGCTCTTAAACAAAGGCAGAACAATAACAGGAATCTCCCAGCTCCACCCAAATAGATGTCCAGAGCCACCCAGTGCTCAGGTGTGACTGGGAAATTTAATTGCATAGAAAACCCAGTGAGATGTAATGTAAGTGGCAAAGAACTTTGTATTTTGCACCGTGATGTTTCCCCCTTAACAATGAAACTGTGGGGAATTTTTAACATCATCTTGTTTTAAAAATTGTAGGCTTGACTTGTCAAGCGTAGATCAAATTAATTAAAGAATGGATCTAGGCGAAGGGCTTCCATTTGGCCATTTTTGCCCTGTTGTTTAATGCCTGCGTTGGTGATGTCTCACTACTGTTCCAACCACCCCATCACTATGGAGATTTAGAACCAGTCTTGTGATCCCAGCCTGCCAGGGAGAGATGACTGATAGGGTGGAATTCTGTCAAATAATTTGCACTGTAAGTAACAAGATCTTCGCTTTGGATTTTACCTATCGCATCTGATACAATATTCAGTGTACAAAACAGTTTGAACTCATTACCTTGCCCTCCTCTTGACGGCGTCTGGTCGGCTTCGCACCAGCAGCGGTAGGTGGCGCGATGCGCATTTGCGCTCCTTCCGCTCATCTACAGCGGAAGGAGTGTCACGGCAGGTTTTTTTATTTCACTTTGTAAAAGGGGGGGAGGGCTGCGAAGGCGTGGAGGTGGTGCAGCGAGCTTATTGCTTGCTGTTCCACCCGCTTCCCTGCCCAGCCCATGGCGACCAATCAATGGTTGCCATAGACTGGGCAGGCCTCGCAGAAATTCCGGAGCAACAGTGACAGACAGCAAAAGCTGTCGTCGCGTTGCTCAAAACTAAAAAAGTCGGGCTAAATGCCCGACTTTTTTAGTGCGGAGCTTTGGGGCTTTGCCCCTAGAAGGCTTCGGAGTGATAGCAGCATCATGTAATCCATCTGCTGCCACTCCAAAGCCACTGCGAGGGAAAGTGACTGTCTAGAAGTACATCTTTTTGAGGCAAATGTTATTATTTCCATTCTACTCCTAGAGTTAAGGCTGTAGCTTGTCCAAACCAGACTGTAACAAGACAACGTAGGAATTCTGTCATACCAGTTGCAAACCCAACCCAACAGACCCTGGAGCTGTTTATGGTAGAGCTCAGGTTTGAAAAGATGTGCCATGGCTCACATCTGCCTGGAAGCCACTCTTCCAGTTTGAAAGCATTTCTCCTTAATCCCAGCTGTGTGAAGGGTGGATATGATGAGTCAGTGAGAAGTCGCTTTGTGCACGCTCCAAAGTTCTCTATTCTTTACTATTTCACACATCCAAGAGCAGAATCTTGACAGAATCTGTTGATCAGAGTGAGACCTTTCATGGACTTGTAAGCTATCTGCTTACCCAAGTTTGTGATGTTTTTATTCCCTCCTCTCCATCCTGTCCTGTTTCACAGGACTTGGGTATTCTCATGTTCCAGGAATGCGCCTAACTCAGCTAAGGAGAGGAGGGGCATTCAATACAACATCCCATGAACAAGGCAGGCACTCGTTTGCAATAAAACAGAACAACCATTTCAATGGAAAACTATGCTCAAATGGGCCAACAGTGATGCCACAAAGTGGCGCAACTAAGGATGGAGCTACAGTTTCATGAAAATCATGTGATAAGATTACATGTGGAAGTGTGTGTGTGTGTGTGTGTGTGTGCGAGAGAGAGAGAGAGAGAGAGAGAGAGAGAGAGAGAGAGAGAGAGAATGTTGAACCAGGGCCTCCAACAACCAGCTCTTGGCACTTTATCTCTTCTGCCACCAGTACTCTGGGCCTTTGAGCAGCCAACCAGACCAGGTCCTACAGGGCAAGATTGCCCTCTAGGTTATAGTTCTGGCCTGGGTTCTAATGGTGGTCAGCTGATCTTGCAGCCCAATAGAGGGGCACCAGGCCCTATTAAACCTGTTCATTTAGGCTGGTCTGGCAGTCTGAGTAACTTGTCCAATTGGATAGCACAACATAGACCCTCTCTTGCCTTACTACTTTAGCGTCTGACCTTCAGCTTGTCTGGGACTAGGTCCCCTCCCTCTCAGCCTCGGTTCCTGTTTGCCTGACCCAGAACCTGATCTTCCGTCTGTTCGCAACCACATCTCCCGCCTCTGGTCCCCTCAGTGCCCATTGCCCTGTGTCAGATTCAGGCTCCATCCCAGCTTGTTGCAAGGCAGGCCCCATCCAGACAGCATGCGCATGATCACAGCTTGAAATGTGCCTCCACACACACAAAAAGCAAACCACTCTGCACATGGAAAAACTAGCACATATGGGGAAAGGTCTTTGTTTTAATAGGGCGGTTTTCATGATATTGTGTTTTAGTGATATTAGGGAGGCACAGGTTGTGTTTTAGTGATACTAGGGAGGCACAGAAAATCAGTATAGTTCAGCTCCATAGCCCTGCCTCTTCTCACAAGCAATAGCAAGAGCCTGAGAAGTGACTTGGCTCCTATGCTATGATTTTGGGAGCCTAACAGTTAACCCAGCACCATCAGGCATGATTCCAGATGCATTCCGAGCCCTAAGGGACTTTCCTTTCCCTGGGATCTGACCATATTATCTCATCATACATTGCTTTGGGAATACAGCCCTGTAAGTAACTAAAGAAGACAGTATATCACAAAGCTGGTTAACAACTGTTAACATTAGGATAAAGCCAACCACTTACCGTGTATCACTGCAGTTTGTTGTAATGTCAAACAATCACCATTTGTGGCTCATATTTCATGCTGTGAACTCCAAGCAGCAGCAAGCTAAACTATTTTTAGCAGAGCACTTCATTTAATGAAGCTGAACTTGCCTCAAGAAGTTTCCAGGAAAAGTCAAAGCCGTGTCAGAATTTAGAGCTTTGGATTCAGCGAGTTTGCTCAGAGCAGTGTCCATTTTACTTTAGCTTGCAGTTTCATAAACTTGAAGAATATTCAAAATCAGCTGCCTAAATTATAACTGAAAAAAAACTTTATTGGATTCAGATACCCACATTTTTCCTTGTGGGAAAAAACACCAGGACTGGCCCTACTATTAGGCAGAGTGAAGCCCCTAAATGGCTTGGGGCCAAGTTATCTGAAGGAACGCCTCCTCCCTAAGATCATCTTCAGGGGTCCTTCTCTGTGAGACCCGCCAAAGGAAGTGAGGCAAATGGCTACTAGGAGGAAGGCCTTCTCTGTTGTGGCACCCCAGCTGTGGAATGAGCTCCCTAGAGCTCATAATGTAGGCTGGCATCTACATTATACTCCTTTCGACGCCAGGTGAAGACCTTATTTTCACAATATTTTAATAATAATAATAAGAATAATAATAAGAATATATTTATTTATTTATTACCCACCTCTCCCTCCGGATCGAGGCGGGGAACAACATCATCATAAAACACACAAAACTGATTAAAAATACATAAAACCAATATATCATTAAAATATTAAAACAGTTTATTATCATAGTCTTTTAACTCCGCTGTTCTAACTCTGTATTTTAAATTTGTATTTTAAATGTGCATTGCTGTGCGGTCCCCCCCCCCCCCCCCGGTTGTGTTTTTATATCGTGTTTTTATATTGTTTTGTTGATGGTTTTAATTTTTGTGAACCACCCAGAGAGCTTTGGCTATTGGGCAGTATATAAAAGTAATAAATAAATAAATGAATGAATGAATAAATAAATAAATAAATAAACAGACAAACAAACAGTTGCTTCAGATGTCAGATGCTGGGAGGCAGCAGCCAGGTATTGGAGAAGAGAGCTGTGGACCATGCAACCTGCCTGTGCCAACTAAGTTAGCTTGCTGCCTTCCAGGGCCATGGAGGATGCTGTCCCATCACCAGCGCTGAAGAAAGAGTCATCTGCCAGTCCAGTTCAGCTTCTGTACCTGGAATGGGAGAGGGCATCATCTTGTGCTTTGCCCAGGTTTACCAGGATGCTTATGAGCATAGCAAGCTATCAGGGGTTGCCATTTGCTTATGCAACTGAGTTTGTGACTAGGGCCCCCTCCACAAGGATGCGCTTTTGCGCCCGGTTCGGGGATTATGCGCATTTTCGCGGAGGCGCATTTACGCCTAATCCCTCTGCACGGGAGGCGGCGAGAGGCGGCGAAGCGCATTAATTGATGTCCAAAAAGCGCTTTACAAGAAGTTAACGCGCATAATTGCTTGTTCACACCGCGAAAATGCGCTTTAACGGCCGGAGCAAAATAAAAGTCGCTATTTAACGCGCATTCGAAAATGCGCATTATCGGGGAGATAGCGCGCCTGTACACCCGTTTTGCGCTCCGCTGGTGTGGAGGTAAAATTTATAATGAGCCTTCAAGGCTCATTAAACGTCTCGTGTGGAGGAGGCCTATCATTCAATGACCTTGTCTTTGACAAGTGGGCCTATGCATTTCCAGCCCCTTTCTTCCTTGAGTGCTGCTCTGGCATTTACAACATCAGATTATCTCCTCCTCCCCGTTTCTTTCTGGTGTAAGACTAAGCATAACAAAGGCCATCACATGACTGTGCAGCTATTCTGTATTTCCCTCTTTAACAGATTTTCTGTGGCAAGAAAATAAAAATAATAATAAAAAAGACAGAAGAAGCAATGGGCAAACACAGGAGGATTCCAAAAGAAGATGATGATGCCTGAACCCCTGTAAGATTTGATGAATAAGGCCGGGTGATTGCACAATGAAACCTCGTCTAGAAGCACCCAAGGATTTAAAAGGGTTGGAAACAGAACAAATAGCACTTGCTCAAGTCCACCTGTGGATACAAAAACCCTTGCACACCCTATGTGCAAATTGGTTGCGCTTGTGCATCTACATGCAAAGAAGATCTTTGGAGGTAGCTTGTATTTATTTGTGCAACACCCTCTCTGCACAAGGAAGCTGAAGTTGACATGACCATGGTAATTTCCAGTACTTGGACAAATATGCATATTAAAAAATATAGACATAAATAAACAGGGCAGCAGGGCCTCTAAATTTATACTCCTCAAATCCTATCAAACTATTTTTTAGACACTGGCATAAAACAGAACGGGTAGAAAAGGAGGCTTTTCCGGGCATTTTCTCTGCTTCTTCTTCTTTTTCTTTTTGGCCAGGGAACAGAACTGTACCAACATTTGCCATGTGCAACAGCCACATGCTTATTTCATCACAGATCTAATGTTTTACTACTGGTCAAACGTCCTCCTGCAATTAGAGATCATTGTTCTTGCAGCATCCAGGCACAATTTAAAGACACAATCCTAAGCATACTTGGGGATCTGTACTATGGAATCCCTGGCATTTACTTCTGAGTAAACACTGTCAGACACAGAATTTAGGCAAAACAATTTCAGACAGTTATTTTTGTGGAACAGAGAGGGTGCAATGTGTTGTTTTGCATGCAAACATACATCGCAATAGCCCATGATTGGTCAGAGAAACCCTTGCATCAACTTCTATGCAATGGCTGCAAGCAGGATGTTTGTAGTAACCACTAATCCTCCATTCTCCAACAAGCAGAAGTCATCTCTAAGTTGGATCCCTTTGTTTCAAAAGATGTCGTAAACTGACTCTTGCTTCAGCTCAGCGAGCAAACGCCATGCATTTCGAGCTACAAGCACCTGGTGAAATCATTTCCAGAGAGGTAGTCGTACCAGTCTGTTGTAGCAAAAACAACAAGGAATCTTTTGGGATCATAAAGATTAATCATTTTTTCCTAGCATAAACTTTCATGGGGACTGTCCATTTCAGCAGATGCAATCTGTTGAAGTGGACACTGTCCTCGAATGTTTATGACAGAATTTTTCTGTTAGTCCTTAAGGTGCCACAAAACTCTTTGCTGTTTCTAATGAAATTGAACGATTCAGCAAGGCACAAATATACTAACTGCTCTAACCCTAGTTACAAACTGCATTTGTTGAACATAATGTGAATTTACATCACACCTGTTTAAAGAAGCCATCGCTGCCTAATAACCACAGGTATACTGCCCAGTGTGATGTCGATTCAGCAGAAATAAGGGCAGTCTGCCAATTAAATAAATTGTAGTGAATTCACAATGTGAATTTTAGTCAATTGCTTCTCTGTACATTTGCCTATGATGGAAAACAATCATTCTGAAGAAGGAAGTAGAAGAGGCATACTCATCTGTGTGAGTGAAAAGAGAATGCCTCTTCTAAGATGGGGCCAAGCATCTGCTGGTTGTATAAGCAGTTGTGCTTCTTTTTGTTTTAAAAAAATAAAATTATGGCACAATCCTATGCCTGTTTAGAGGGGGGAAAGTCCTACAACTCCCAGGGAATGCTGGGAGTTGTAGGACATGTTTCCATCTAAACAGGCATAGGATTGCCCCCTTAAAGACAAAAAAACAAAATGTTATGACCCTAATGGAAATCACTCACACACTTTGCTGGTGGTCATGAAGGTCCACACTTATAGAGATAAAGAATTGAGGTAAAGGCAGCCAGCACTGCTCCTTCACTCTGTGTGTGTGTGTGTGTGTGTGTGTGTGTGTGTGTGAGAGAGAGAGAGAGAGAGAGAGAGAGAGAGACAGAGAGAGAGAGGCAGAGAGAGAGACAGAGACAGAGAGAGACAGAGAGAGAGATTTATGCCCTTTGGCTACCTCTGCCTATTGGTAAAGAAGGTTTAAAAATTCTGTACCAGTCGGGCCACTTGGTGCCTGGCTCTTAAGAACTACCAGATTCTGCCCTGGTCCTGTTTCCATCCGCATCCAGCAGGACCAGTAATGCTGAAATAAAAAGTTGGCAACCCTAGTAGTGGTTGAACAGACATCTCTGAAGGAATAAAGAAAGTGAAATAGGAGAGATACAAGTCTGCTGCCATTATATGGCGCAAACAAGAAGACCTAGGGCACTGGCTGACGGCAACAGTGAATTGCTTCAGTTGCTCCAGGCCCTCTGGGCATCCCTGCAGCTTTGCAGTGTTACCAAGTGGTATAGTTTGTGTAGGTGACCTCACTCAGCGCAGCTTGGCAGCTCGCCCACCCCTAAGGCCGGCCCTAAACGTAACTGTGACGATACCCCACATTTCCATCTCCCTATGTATGTCTGGATTAGTGTGTTTGGAGAGTGCGGAATGTTGGGCTGAGTGGGTGTGGCTGATGATGCTGGGAAAGGGAGGGGGAGGAGGATATATATATATATATATATATATATATAGTGTGAGGGGGTGTTTCAGTTTATCTTATTGTCTTGGTTGGGTGGAGGGTAGTTGTGTGGAAGATAGCTGTGTGTGATCTAGTCAGGAGTGTGAGTGAAAAGATTATTAGGATTTAGGATTATTAGTAAATTATTAGAAGTGTTAAGAATAGGCAGGTGTTAAATTGGTTTAAAAGAACTGTTAACAACAATAAACGTTTTCTTTTATTTTGGCTACCACAAACCACGTGTCAGCTTGGTTTTGTAACCTGCTCTATCGGTTTAATAAAGAAACACATAACTTTACACCTTCAGCCAACATACACACAGGAGAACCTTATTCAAAACCCTTCACACCCTTTCCCCCTCTGCTATAAGGGAAAAGTGGTGAGTCTTTTACCCTTCCCTCAAGTATTTAAGTGGTGGTGCTTAGCCTGAGGGGGGGGGGGGTGCGCGTCTAGGCCTAGTGTTTGAGGTTGTGGCGGCACAGTAAACTTTCCTGACAAGGGAGCTGCAGCCAATCCAGGCCCCTTGTTGTGTGATACCCGATTCCAACACGTAGTTTTCTTACATTCTGATGGTATACATGTGCAAATATTTAGGCCTAAAACACATTACATGAACATGTGGTTTGGGCCTTTGTGGTTAACTTGAAGAAGTGTAATGTGCAAATATGTCCCTTTAACACTTACCAGAATTCCCACAACGGCAGAGATGAGGGGCACAGAAGCCCTTCCAGCCCTAGGGCCAAATCCCATTTCAGTGAAGCTCTCAGGGGCTGCATTCCAATGGTGGGCGGAGCTGAAGGCAAAAGGGGGTGGGGCCAAAAGGATGGAGACCCAATTGCCAAACGTACCAGCTCAGTTCAGCTTAAAGCCCCGACTGCCAGTAACTAAGCTTTGGGAGAATGGGGGCGGGGGGGGGGGCGGGGGAGGCGGCGGCACAAAAGCTGGGAAACCAGCCCACAATCTGTGGTCAGTGAGAAGGGGAAGGATGCATAGCCTGTCAGTCAACCCTTGAGCCAGATTTGCAGCGGGGGCTGGTGGCTGCGATGTCAGCGGGGTGGTGAATCCGCTCCGGGTTTCAGTCAGAATCAGTCAGAACTCTAAAGGAGCTCTCCAAGGTGCGGAGCAGTGAAAGTTCTGACAGGTTCAGACTGAAACCCGGAGCGGATTCACCACCCCGCTGACATCGCAGCCACCAGCCCCTATGGTCGATTTGGTCCCCAGGACTGAGGTCTCTGCTTCCCTCCTCGCCTTAGATAGTCTGAACCCTGATTGATTCTCAGGTAGGTCTGCATCAGAGGGGATCTAGTTCTCCCTGGCTTGTCAAGTCCAGACAGGCTTCAGCCCCGCCAAGAAGACGTGGCAGGAATGGGGTGAATGGGGGTGTTGGTGTTGTCTCGCTGACGTCCTGTCACGGGCGCTGTCGCACGCACGGTCTAACAGATGTCCAGGACTCTTGTGTGCCACATTCTGCACACGGGGTGCCACTGCAATGGAATGCTCACATTCTCCCAGCAATAAAATGTGGCAGTTTAAATGCTGGGGAAATAATGATCTCTCCCACAAAAGCACTCACTTGAGGAAAGGCTTTTGGACTTTCTATAACAAATGAGCAATGATTGTGCAAAATATATGAAAAAGAAAAAACTCAATACTTTGGAAAGTTCTTCTAAATAAAGAAAAAGTATGTTCAGCCCAACAGTAAGAAATGCTCTAGCTCCATCCAGTGGATGGAGGAAAACAAACTGGATGACACACTTTTTGCTTTGCTGCATAGAAGAGAAAACAGCTAGCCTTCCAAAGGGCTGCCGGATTAAAGAGAGGCTCACATCGACTGTTGTTATCCTTCGAAGGCCAGATCTACACCAAGTAGTCTGTGACACTTTGAAAACGGATTGAAAAAAATGAATATGGAGTGTGTCCTGGGCCCCAACAGTTGTCGCCACTGTTATAAACCATTTTAAAGTAGTAGTGTAGACCCTGCCTAAGACAGGGCCACCCATTTTCAACCTGCCTGCCGTGTAGTGGTGAATCCCCCAACTCGAGGAAGCTCTAAGTAAACAATGATCAAGGGAAAGCCTGAATCATCAAAACTCCGGTGGTCAGAAGGATACTGTTTGTTCCTGCGCTAGTCAGCGCCTTTGAGCTCCAAGGATAATCATGACTTTGAAGTGCTTATCTCCATCCACCGTCACTGTCCTCTTTAGCATCATGCTGACTGAATCTCCCTTCTTAACCATATTTATCCTGACGTCCTTGAAAATAATTAACCCACTGTTCCTGGCGCTGGGTGGATTTCTTGACTTTCATCTCAGCACTGGCTTTCCTGCTGGCTGAAGGGAGAGAAAGCGGATGTAATGCATTGGGGGCCACATTCTGGGCCCTGTGGGGTCTCCCTGGGTGCCTGTAGCAATTCAGTCTTGTCATATTTACATGTTCCAACTGTAGGCTGACCATATGAAAAGGAGGACAGGGCTCATGTAACTTTAACAGTTGTAGAGAAAAGGGAATTTCAGCCAGTGTTATTTGTATGCAATTAGTTCCTGGTGATATTCCCTCTTCATCACAACAGTTAAAGTTGCAGGCACTATACTAGAGTGACCATATACAAAAGAAGGCAGGGCCCCTGCAACTTTAACTGTTGTGATGAAGAGGGAATTTCACCAGGAACTAATTGCCTACAAATGACACTGGCTGAAATTCCCTTTTCTATCCAACTGTTAAAGTTACATGAGCCCTGTCTGCCTTTTCATATGGTCAGCCTATCCAACTGGCTCTGTTTTATGCCAGTTTTCTGACGTGTGTTCCTTCTAAATTATCCTTTCTCTTTTTATTTCTTTTTAAATATCTCAATGTTTCAGTGTTTATATGCTGCCTTTCAGGCCTAAACTTCCCAAAGCAGCTCACAACTAGGAATGTCAGAGGAATCCACAACGGCCTCAAATAAATTTAGATTTCTATGAATCCAACCCACGGAATTTGCACTGGACTGGCTTTTCCTGCATCACATGGATTCTGCAGACTTGCAAACTGTTTTGTTTTGCTTTTTTTTTTTTTTTTAACTTTCCGGAACATTTCACAAATTTAGTCATAGAAAAATATGTAAAATAAAAAAAAACCTGGACAAAATGCACATTGCCCCATAGAACGAAAAATGTGCAGGGGGTGAATTTGCACAAGTGTGAATTTGTGCAAGTATGAATTTCCACAAATTTGGGAAATTTGAAAAAAAAAAGATATGATTCCATTAATGACCGAATGATGTAGACAGAACGGATTTTACACAATCCATACATCCTTACTCACAAAGTATTGAAAATGCAGAATTCATTAGATCATATTTGGAATCGATAAAAACACAGTCTAACAATATTATACCAGCAGAAGTTAAAACACTGTACAATAGCATACCTATAAAATGAAGCTGCAAAAACTTTAAAGATTAAAAATAATAGCAAATAAAGACGTCACGCTGAAATGTCAGTCAAAAGCAACTTGGAACAGAAACGTCTTCAAGGCCACTACAATAGTCAGGGAGGCATGGCTTTTCGCTCCATCGAGGCAAAGAATGTACCTTTCATTGATATGCATTCTCCATCAAGGGGCTTCTGTTTATATGGTGGGTAACGGGCAGGTAGGGTATGTGTCTTTGTAGCAACCGCTCCGCCTCAACCCATAGTGTTGACAGAGGAACTGAGCTGTGTGCCCCGTGAGCCGACATGTGATAGACCCAGTCCGACGGAGTCCTCGGAGGACCACAGCTCCCATTTCAGGATTGGGAGGAGGAGGAGGGACGGCAGCTGTCACCATGACTGACAACAGGCAATGGTCTCCTCAGCGGTGGCAGGGTAAATGCAAACCTACGCAGCTGGCCATGGGAGGCTGGGCGGAGTGTTGGGGGGGGGGGGGAAGAGCTGTATGTGGTTTGAGTGTGCCCAGGAAAAGGAAGCAGCCACTTCCAGGCATATAATTTATAGACACTCGGGGACTGCACATGTGTTCATGCTGCCGAATGTTTGGCAATACCTCTCCCAAGGGCAAACCAGAGATGGGGCTTTACCACATGGGGAAAGCAGAAAACAGGGACGGTACCCTAGTCCGTTGGGACAGCTGGCTGGAGAGTGTGCAGTGCAGCCAGTTCACATGGAGCAGGCCAGGCCTGTCGGCACTCACGGTTATCATGCTTGAACAGAAAATGTGTCCTAGAGGACAAGCCTAGAACCAGGCCGGGAATGTGCCTGTGGGCCTAGGCGCTTCCCCTGAAGTACCACCCAACCCCCAGACTCCCCCTTGGCTTCAGAGAAACTGTACCATGCTTCAGGCCTCTGTTCATGATACGGAACCCTGTTCATGCAGCCCAGCAATACAGCTCACGCTACAGGTGTAGGGTCTGGGTCCCATAATCTACCAGAATGCCATGCTAAGTAGGCTGACCATATGAAAAGGAGGTCAGGGCTCATGTAACTTTAACAGTTGTAGAGAAAAGGGAATTTCAGCCAGTGTCATTTGTAGGCAATTAGTTCCTGGTGATATTCCCTCTTCATCACAACAGTTAAAGTTGCAGGGGCCCTGCCTTCTTTTTTATATGGTCACTCTAGTATAGTGCCTGCACCTTTAACTGTTGTGATGAAGAGGGAATTTCACCAGGAACTAATTGCATACAAATGACTCTGGCTGAAATTCCCTTTTCTCTACAACTGTTAAAGTTACATGAGCCCTGTCCTCCTTTTCATATGGTCAGCCTAACGCTAAGCTGCCAGGAAACTGACCCAATTAGTGCGCTGTCGGCTTGCTGATTCTTCCCTGTTTATTTTTATAGCTGCCAACCTAGGCTGACCAGACCCCCCGGGGTTTCCCGGTCCTAAACGGGAAAAATGGGCCAAACCGGGCCGACCGGGCCCCAGGGGCAACCTCCGGGAAACAGCTTGTTCTCCTCCCGCAAGGAGGGGGGGCGGCGCGGCACGGCGCAGGTGGGGCGGGCGGCGGCGCGAGGCACTTACCTGCTGGGGCGTCTGCTTCCCTCCGGTGCTCGGAATCTACTGAGAAACAGGCTTCGCGGCCTGTCCCTCAGTAGCGCGCCGGGTGATGACGTCATCACCCGGCGCGGTACTGAGAGACAGGCCAGGAAGCCTGTTTCTCAGTAGATTCCGAGCACTGGAGGGAAGCAGACGCCCCAGCCAGTAAGGAGCGCGGGGCGGGCGGCACGGGGCGGGCGTGCAGGCAGCGCGGGGCGGGGGGGCTGCGCGGGGGGGGTTGTTTGGGGTGGCGGGGGGGGGGTTCCGGGATTTTGATCCTCAAAATCTGGTCACCCTATGCCAACCTGCTTCAAAAAAGTTTTTTTTAAAGTAGGGGGGATATGTGTGTATTAAACAAGCAGACAAAGTAGGTTTTCCTCCCATATCTCTTCAGCCTGAGGGAAATCTTGATAGCAGTGGAAAGGGGGGGGGGCATTTCTTTGAAAACTGTAAAATTCTCAAGGAACATAGGAAGTTGCCTTTTGCGGAGTCAGACTGTCAATCCCTGTAGTGCCTGGCCCGGTTCACACGATCATGGAGGGAAAATTAGCCACAGTGGCTTATTTCCCCCCCCCCCCCCCGCTCCCGGGCCCATGCAGGCCGGTTGTGCATGACATGATAAACTGTGTTGCCAAGAGTCATCATGCAAATCCCCCTGGCACGTGACCGGCATGTTTATTCCCCCCTCCACCTGCATGCGAAGCTGGCCACTGACTGGCAGCAGCTCTCCAGGGTCTCAGACCGGGGATTTTTCCCAGCCCTGCAGGGAGCTAGACAGAATTGAACCTGGGGCCTTCTGCATACAAAAGCGTTTGCTGCCTAGGAAGCTGGTTTGGGTGGCTTCAAAAGAGCTGTACATCCTGTTCCACAGAGTCTGTGCGGCATATATTGACTAAATGTTTCTCTTCAGTCCCTATGCAGGATGCGTCCCCTGCCTCCACAGCACACCTGCGCTGCTCACAAAGGGACGTTCTTATGCCTGTGAAGGGAAATGCGACAGGATTGAGGAGTGCAGAATCTGAGCAATAGGTGGGTTACCAAGAGAAGCAGATTGGCTGTTCCTGAGTGCCACCTTGTAAGCTGCCTTTGCCCCTGCCTGCTCCCTCATCAGTTTCCTAGATTGCCCCCTCATTGCCCCATTGTCCAAGGCTTGCCTTGCTGGCTCCCGCAACATACATGGCCCTGAGGGCCTGATAGTTGCCATCAGAAGTGAGGTATTGTTACACTCCTGCACCCCAGTCCTGGGAGGGTTGGACTTGCAGGGGCTTCAGCGCTTGCTCAGACTTCACTTTCCTAGAAAGAGGGCACTGGAGACTTGTGGTGTTCCTTTTATGGAGGTTTATTTACATGGTGTTCAGGCCTACAACAACCCAACTCCAAGCAAACCCTGTTTCCTCTCAGCTTCCCAGCAGATCTCTTTGCAAGACAAAAGCCTCAGATTTCCTCCTACAGGCCTTGTAGAACAAAAAGGGTGTTCATTTAGGAATTACTGTGTGTGTGTGTGTAATCCTCAATCTCTTTTACTCAGAGCTACTAGTTATAAGGTTGCCTGGAGGTAATTTAGACTGACCCCAAACACATAACATTATTTACAGAGGAGCACAGTATCTCAGAATCAAAGCCTACTTCTGGACAACTAGGGAGCCCTGCCCAAGACATCCAGGTTTTTAACTTGAGCAGAAACCAGCTGCTGCCCTTGGGCCATTCTTCTCCAAGTCAGTGCCCTCCAGGTGTTTTGGACTCCACCTCCTGTCCTCCCTGACAACTGGTCATTCTTTCTGGGGCTGATGGGCAATGTAAGTCCAATGCATCTGAGGGCACCAGGCTGGGGAAGGCTGCCTAAGACAGTCACACTTCCTTCATCTGTAGCAAAATCAGTTCCAGGATTCCATGTTGCACACTTCAACATGGCCTGATCCAAGCAATACACCTTCCTAACAAATCAGCCTTTGCCACCAAGAGCAAGCCTTGAACAGAGGCTCCAGGCCTGCCTAGTTATCTGATTTGTTTTTGAAAGGAGCGGATGGAGCCTGAGTTCCTGTGCTCTGTATTTATTGCTGCCTCTCCTGCCTTGGAGCTGTGCACCTAGTGCAGATCTGAAGCCCGGCGGATGGAAGCAAAGCGCTTGCTTTGAATAAGTTCCTTGTTCAAAGCCACAGATGTTTTCCCTTGGGGCAGCTGGGCCCCTGAGCCATGGAAATGCTAGAGTTATCTCCCTTTCTGCTGGCTGCAGAGTCAAGTTTGCAGATGCAAATGGGAGCCCTAGAGGCAGTGCTCCGCTTTGGCTTGGCTTGTGTCATCCTTTGATTATTTTCCATATTTGGAAAAAAAGAAAGTTTAACAAACCATTTCTACTCCTGACAGGGCAATAGGTTAGAATAGGAGCCAATTTTCCATAACAAATGTATGGGGCTTTTAAACAGGGATTCATCCGTCATAAGCGGGGATGGGTAGACATCCTCTTCCAATTTGACTTGACAAACTAGAGCTCACTCAGCTAGGCATTTTATTTTATTTATTTATTTATTGGCCAGTGGTGTGAATCGGCTTTCACTACTGTAAGAAACAGCAAAATATATAAGCTCTCCTATACAATTTTACAAAGCTAACTAGATGCATCAGAGGACAATAGATTAATAAATTGAAAACTATTAAATTGGGGGGGAAAAGTATTTTAAGGTTGTATTCCAGTGTTAACCTGTTGCAGCAAAAACAACAATGACTTGTTTCATCTTGAAAACAAACAAAATTATTCTGTTACAAGCTTTGGTGGACACAGTCCATTTCATCAGGTGCAAGTAAACAGAATCCACAAAAACTTATGCCAGAATAAATTTGTTAGTCTTTAAGGTGACAAAAACCCTTTGTTGCTTTCAAGGGTATACTGTATACTTACTTTTAAACCTCTTAGGCTGCAATTCTATAGGGCTTGCTCCTAAATAGACATGTACAGGATTTTATCATTAATAACTATATTATAACTATATTTATATAAATTAAATCACCAAGAAAAAAAACTGATTTAAATAGCAGATTTAAATCAGGTTTCCTATTTTGTAATTAAGATAATTTTGAACAAGCTTAATTGGTTGTTATAACAATTTAGATGTATTGGTTTGCAGCTAAATAATAGCCTTTATAGCGCCTAGGAGCAAAATCCAAACTCCACATGCGTCTCAGCAGATATAATTCTGTAGTGTAAGTCAATAGGTTGCTATTTGGTCTTTTCTGTACACGTGGAAGGATGTTATGCAAGAACTCTTACTTGAAGGCTAAGCGTCCAGAACTTTCCATTAGCAAGAGCTGATAGTTTCTGGGGAAAAGAGTGTTTTTCGATTGGAGAGTAAGTAAATGTCAATGCTGTTTGGTTAGTGGTGTCATAAATATTCATGGCTGGAGAGCTGAAGACCCTGAAGAGCACAGCTACCTGGAGGGCATAAAATAAAGAGCCAAGATCACCCACACAATCTCAAGGGATGATTGTGCAGAGAGACAGGATGGCATCTCTTCACTTCTGAGTGCCTGTGATGAATTGTTTGTCCCTACATCCAGTAGAAGCAAAAACACTAATGACAAAAATGTAGGGTGACCAGATAAAATCCAGGTCAGGGCTCATGTAACTTTAACAGTTGTAGAAAAAAGGGAATTTCAGCCAGTGTCATTTGTATGCAATCAGTTCCTGGTGAAATTCCCTCTTCATCACAACAGTTAAAGTAGCAGGGACCCTGCCTTCTTTTGTATATGGTCACTCTAGATAGTGCATGTACCTTTAACTGTTGTGATGAAGAGGGAATATCACCAGGAACTAATTGCATACAAATGAAACTGGCTGAAATTCCCTTTTCTCTACAACTGTTAAAGTTACATGAGCCCAGACCTGGATTTTATCTGGTCAGCCTAAAAAATGGGATGACACCACAAACAGGAAAGGAAAAAGAGGGAGGAGCTCCAAATGCCAAAAATATTGCAATTGTTTATGTTTTCATTTTCTGATTATCCCATTTTGTATATATTTTATTTTGTGTCCCTGAGGAAGGATTTCCGAAATATGTTGAACCAACAAATAAATCTTTTGATAGGCTGACCAGATAAAATCCAGGTCAGGGCTCATGTAACTTTAACAGTTGAAGAGAAAAGGGAATTTCAGCCAGTGTCATTTGTATGCAATAAATTCCTGGTGAAATTCCTTCTTCATCACAACAGTTAAAGTTGCAGGGGCCCTGCCTTCTTTTGTATATGTACTCTAGTATAGTGCAGGCACCTTTAACTGTTGTGATGAAGAGGGAATTTCACCAGGAACTAATTGCATACAAATGACACTGGCTGAAATTTCCTTTTCTCTACAACTGTTAAAGTTTCATGAGTCCTGACCTGGATTTTATCTGGTCACCTTACTTTTGGCATCTGGCGTTCCTTACTCTCCCCTTTTTTTTCATAGATCCAGTAGAAACCTAAAATGATAAATATTTTTTGTTTTGAATTTATCATTTTTTAAAGCACATCGAATTTTATAAGCATTGTACAGAGATTTTGAAACCGGGGAAACCCGGGGAAATCTTGAAAAAAGGCAGAGAAGGGACAAACATGCAAATTCAGGCCCCAGTTCTTAAAGTGACATATTTGGCCTTATCAGTACCAGCTGGAATGGCAATAATTTAGGGAGGGGAGGAGGAGCCAAATGGCAGCTATTCCTGACCCTTCAGTACAGGCTCCTGATGGAGCACTTGGTGGGCAAGAAGGGCAGGTCGAGGGAGTCCTGACAGGACTTGGCTGCAGCTCGGCGCGTCTGCTGACAGCCACTTGCTTCCCCTCCTTCGCAATACTGCTACTCAATCCTCTATCGATGAGCATCATCGGCAATGAGAGGAGGGAAACACCTCTCAGAGGATGCGGGCTCATGCAGGCCACCAAAGGCATTCTGGAAGGTGTAGTACTGGCATGTAGAGTGGCTGATTTTAAATAAAGTAGGGGGTTAGCAAACCAGGTCATTATCCCTCCATCCTAACTCAGCCCCTACATTCCTGTCCTCTCGCTAACTGTCTTTGTTCTCCTTCTAACTGACTTTCCCCAACTGCCACTAACCCTGCCCACTATTCCATTCTAGCCTCAGCTATAGCAGTCAATCCTCCATTCACTCTTCTGTTTCGATGGTATAGTCAGGCATTTACATAAAAATCATGAACTTTATTCAGTAATTCTTGCATCTGTCTTGGAATGTTGTGATTTAGTTATAACAGGGGAGGAAACGCAGCATAAAAAAAACTCATAAAGTTAAAAGGCCTTGGAAAATAATAAATAAAAAAAATCACTTGGCACTGGAAAGCCATTAACACAGACACTAGGCCAGCCTGCCTGGGAAACAGAAATTCATAAGCAGGGTGCCACAACTAAGGTGGCCCGCTCTCCAGTTGACTTCTACCACACCTCAGACAGTGTTCAAAGATTAACACAACGATTAACACGTTATTCAGGGACCTAGGCTTATACCTACAACTCCCAACATGTCTTGGGAAGGATGGGAAATTTATCCGGCATTGGCAGCCATCATCTGGAAGTGGCTTGCCATCCTGGGCCTGAAGGGAAAGCATCTGGGGCCAGCTGCCTTGGCTGCTAGGCACCATCCGGAGCGGGAAGGAAGGTGCAGTTCCAGCCTGTCGCCAACGGCAACGACCGAGCTAACAATCAGTCAGCCAGCCTGCTCTCTCAGGCCTGCCTACACAGTGCACCATGGTCCAGCTTGGCCAGACTTCACTTCCCATGAACCTCGGCAGCAGGAATCCCATTGGGCAAGTCGGGCACAGTGGCAAAAAGCATGCTGGGAGTTGTAGTTTTTGTTTTCTGTGGGGACAAGGAAAATTATGGCGGTGGCTTCTTCCTCAGGCCCAAGTAGGCCTGATGAGGAGGGGCAATTGTAGGCAGGCCCCAGTGCTTCGGTACAGCCTCCTGCTGGAGCACTTGGTCGGCAAGAAGTGTGGGCCGAGGCAGGCGCAGGCCTTCGACCCAGCTGCTCACCAAGGGGCTCAAGCAGAAGATGGTCAAGAGGGCAGGGCTCCTGCAGCTTTAACTGTTGTGATGAAGAGGGAATTTCACCAGGTGCTGCATGCATACAAATGACACCTGCTGAAATGCCCTTTTCAATACAGCTGTTAAAGATAAAGGAGCCCCGTCCTCCTTTTCATATGGTCACCCTAGAGCTGCGGCTTCAAGGCAGCACTGGCCTGCATCGGGGGGGGGGGGGGGAGAGAGAGAGTGAGAGAGAGAGGAAAGAAATAAATTTAATTCATTTTAAAGTTACCTCACTAGCCTAGCACCGCGGTGCCTACCTTGTGGGGTTGTGAGGATGAGAGAGTAAAAAATAACTGAATGTAACTCATTTAAAAGTTAACTCACAGGCTTAGCAGCGGCCCACTACTTTACGATGATTGCCTCACAGACATATATCTTGGGGGGGTGGGCTGAGGAACACTGGGTATATCAGCTAATAATAAATACAACAGAGGTGTGTGTGTGTGAACAGGCAATGTCAGGGGCAAACAAGGGAGAGAGCTTGATGCCGTTGCCTGTGGGTGGGACTCCGTTACTCAAATCACACTCATGTTATTTAAGACAAGCGATCCGGCCTTCCTGGCTTCAGTGCTGAAAAAGCAGGGGACTGGCGTCATGATGATGTGTTGGGAGGTCCTGGCTGCCTTGCTGTGTCTGGCAGGTACGACGGAAGAGCACTCTCTGCGGCCGGGACTGGACGGAGCCAGAAACTTAATTTTAAATCGGAGATGGAATCAGGCAGGCCTGGGGTGGTGGCAGGGCCTCCCCACAAATGTTTAGGGGTAGGATTTAGATGCATCTTTGCATAGGAGATTCTAAATGTGGGACAGGTTTTACTAGTCTTTTCATTGCTTCTGAGGCATTGTGGTTTTAAAAGGAGTCAAATTTGCATTGGTCACGTTTCTGAATGTGCATCTGTCAAGCTTCTCTTACTGAGGCTGCCTCTACACGAGACGTTTAAAGCTCTTTGAAGTCTCATTAAAAAATTTACCTCTACAAAAGCGGAGCGTAAATCGGGAGTTGAGGTGCTTTATCTCTCCGATTATGCGCATTATCGAATGCACGTTAAATAGCGAGTTTTATTTTCCTCCGGCCGTTAAAGCGCATTTTGCCTATGTGAACATGCAATTCTACGCATTAACTACTTGTAAAGCGCATTTCAAACAACCGGTAAGGCCACCAGTTGTGCACTTAATTACCTCTTGCGTACGAGCATTTACGATAAAGCGCTTCTGCGATTATGCATATAATTGGCTAACCAGGCATCAAACAGAATCCATCTAGAGGGGGTCTGAGATGGTCTCTGACACAAGAGACACTAATGACGGCAGTACCTGTAGGCTATTTATCAGCACCTGCGTTTCTCCAGGAATTGAGGGAAGGGATGTTTGAATATTTGTGTGTGTGTGTATGGGGCTAATGCTGAGGTGGGTGAGATCCTTTGCCCTTGGCAAATGTAGTCACGGGCTGTATGGCACCACAATAAAATATATATATATATATATATTACACGCGGGTTCCATTTAATTAGATTTATTAATATTTATATACTGCTTAATGTCATTGATTTAACAAGCTTATATTGAAGTTAGCTACATTTACACCCTTCTTTTCTGTTATAATTTTGCACAAATCTTGTAGCACAATCCTGTAACCTAGTAAGTACAGTGGGGCTTATTCTCAGGTAAGTGGGAACAGGATGGCATCCTCCATTGACGTCTCAAATACAGGGTATTCATTTTCAATTGCTGCTTATGTATACAGTTGTTCTGGTCCTTCAGCTGATATACGAATTAGTTTGTTCCTGTGATTAGGCAGAAGACTTCCCCCCCTCCCCCTGGCCCAAAAAATCCCCTAAAATTCTGTTCAGTAACAAAAATGCCCCAAACTGTAAATAGCCAGAGGTGAATCCCTATCTTGTTAATTCCAGGGAATACAGCACCAGGCTCAGGTAGAAATATATAATTTTTCCAACTAGTACACTAGTTTCTGGGGAGGGAGTATTCCAAAAACTCAAGGGTATTTATTAGGGAATTTCCCACCAGGCCTGCTCTCTGTTGACCAAATCGTGAAACCATGGTGAGGGAACTCCAAGAAGAAGAAAAAGACTCATCCACTCTGCCCACACGGCTGCTTGATAGCTGAAGTCAGAAAACATGATCACGGGTGCGTCTACTCCACCGGTGTTGGGAAGCAGAATTAAAGATGTCAGGGAAAGCAGGATGGTGGGCATGGTGGGAGTGGGGAAAGACAAGAGAAATTAGTTTTAGAAGCAATGGTTCCTTTAAGCCAGGACTTCAGGGCTGAAATCTGGGGCTCTGAAGCCCAGACGGGCACGGACGGATGTGGGTGATGTTGGTCATTGCAGCAGCCTTTCATCTCCCCCTTAATCTTTTCTCCCCTCCTTGAAATCGGGCAGCCTGTGCAGCAAAGCATCAGTTGTGCCCGTTTTCTTCATTCCCCCAGGGTGCCTCTGGGTCCCATGTGGGCCCAGAGGCACCTTGATGACACGAAGCTGGTTGGGATGACTCAAGCTTTGCTGCGCAGCATGCTGTACCTTGGTAGAAAGGAAAGAAAAGGCGTCCATCTATGTGTCCTGAACAGGGTTATTGTTGATGGCACTTTAACCCAAACTGTAGCAAATTCCCCTATGGTCCCATTTACAACTCCTCCTCCAATGCACTTTGTGGGCTAGGTGTCAGAAGCGGAGCCAGTTATGGATTCAGCAATCCCTTTGGAGACCCGGGAACCGGTTTTGGCTTTTTTGGACCATTTGTGAATCCTGCACAAAGCAATTCTCAGACAGGTATTTGGAGTAGCTTTCTTTTACCTTTATACATGTTTGGCTCATGAACAGGGATGCACAACCCTTCTCGTCCTTGAGGGCCAGGTGTGATGTTAGCTCATGGGTTGAGGACTACACACCCACATGCACACCCACACCACCCACACACCCCATCGACCCTCTTTACTTGCTGGGAGGGTGAAGAGAGCTTACTCTCCTCCCTCCCCCCTCCAGCAATCCTGATACAGGCTTCTCTTTCTTTGTTGCTAAAGTGATCTGTGTGAAACTGGCAGGAAATCGGGGTGGGGGGAGGGATTTTGTGTTTGGTGTTGTTCCCCGCCTCGATCCGTTGGGAGAGGCGGGTGATAAATAATATTATTATTATTATTATTATTATTATTATTATTATTATTTAGCAGCAGAGTGGGAGGGGCCCAGGTATGCCTGGAGGGCCACACATAAGGCCCGGATGTGTGTGCAGAGTACGCCCCCTGGGTCATAGGGTGTGATGAACCCCTGCTGTTATAGAAACTTGAGGGATGTGTGTGAACAACATATACCCAATTTGATAGGAATGCACCCTTGAACCCTGGGGAGGAAAATAATGTGAGGGGGGAGCGCCCACCTTTTTGCACAGCGCATCCGTTACAAGGCTGATTACCACACGGCAGGTAATCTTGCTCTTTTTACTGTTGTTCCCTCAATACAGATGCAATGTACCTGATTGTGAAAGTCGACTTGGTGTCTTCTACTCCACCAAATAGTTCTCTGATTGTTCCACTCCTGGATGAGGTGAGGTGCAGAGGGACGCCACTGGCAGGAGGCAATGGCAGACCATGGTTTATATAAGTGGTCTTCCTCCAGGTGCAGAATTAAATCCAAATCGATTTATGGCTGCCTCTACAAGAGAGGTTTAAAGCTCTTTCAAGGCGCTTTAAAAAATTTACCTCTACAAGGAGGGAGCGCAAATCGGGCGTAGAGGCGCGCTATCCCTCCGATTGTGCGCATTATCGAATGCACGTTAAATAGCGAGTTTTATTTTGCGGTGGGATGTGCTGCTGCTGCTGCTGCTCGCTCCCCCGCTCGGCTGCTGGCTTCCCTAGCCGGCTCCTCTGGCTCTGTCTTTTGCCTTCCTCGCCTGCCCATGTCCCTCGGCAGACAGCAGGGGGAGACCCTGGCCGGCCTCGGCCAGCCCCTCCTTCCCTCCCTCCGGCGGGGAAGGGCGAAGCAGCCAGGCACGCAGGCAGGCAATGGAGCGGAGCGCTGAGGCAGCCAGCGCGCGCGGGAGAGCTTCGCGTGGCCGAAGAAGGGGTCGCCCTGCCGCCGTCCCCCTCTCCCTGCCGCCGCCGCCCCCGCCCCCGCTGGGAAGGAGACGCTCCCCGTCCAGCAGTGACAACTCCTCCCAGCTCCCCTGAGCGCCCTCCCACCCCCAGTTTCTTGCCTTTGCGGAGAGAAAGGCCAGCGGAGGATGTAGCCGTCCTGCATCAGCTGCCCCCCTCCCCGCTCCGTCCCTCCCTGGGGTTCGATCTTGCCTCCCCCCTTTGCCTGCCTCTCGTGCAGAGGTATTAGGCGTAAATGCGCTTCAGCGATGAAGCGCATAATCACTTAACCAGGCGCAAAAGCGAATCCTTGTGGAGGGGGCCTATGGGAAAGGGGAAAACACCATGTGAAGATGTGAGCCAATGCAATCTATTCCAGATGTATAGCTCGTGACTCTCCTGGACCCTCCTTACTATTTATCCTTTCTAGATATATTACAGAGATACTACCATCACCCCCAGAACTCTTTTTTTCAAAAGGGATCTGGGGGCTGCCTTGACGGTACTATTTTGCCCCCACTTTAGAAAAAAACCCACACTTTTGCAGCTGTGGGGTAGCATTGGGTAATTTCTGGTGTCCATTCGGCTCACTGGGCCCTCCCCCTCGTCCAGCTTCTGCAACCAATGGGAGGTTGTCTTCCACCCGGGAATGCCCCTGGCGTGGTGCTGGAGCAAGGACAGATGGAGCAAGAGCCTTGCTGACCTCACTCCAACAGGAAAAGTTGGGGTAAGTCCCTGACTTTTCCAATGCACTTCATCATATCTTTACCTTGCGGTGTCAGTGAATCGGCAGCTGCATCATATAACCGCCGCAGCACTGATTCACAGCCACTGCAGGGCAAAGATGCCATTTAGACATTACATGGGATCTTGCACCACACCTCTGTGAAATTACTTAGTGCTCATGCTTAATGTATTGCTTCTGTTAGAGAGCTGTACAATGCAGGAGCCGTGCTCTTCCATAGTTCAGAACCTCTAACCTTTGACAATTCCACATTGAATTGGCCATTCCTTTCTGGGACATTAAAAAGGTAACATGAAGGTGCAGGCTAACTAGACTGACTGCTAAACCTGACTTACAGACTCTACCAAGGAAAGAGTTAGGCTGAATTCGGACGACACATTAAGCAACTGGGGGGGTAGGGGAACAATAATCAGTTGTATTGACTATCATGTCATCCGAATGCTGCCATAGTCAACTCAGTGCTGATCCTAATCCACAACACGGTTGATTGTTTATTACCATATTGTGTGGGGTGTACCCCCTAGATGAACAACTATAAAGTTGATTATTACCCCACCATTGACTATCGTGTTGTCAGAATTCAGTCTTAGAAGGCTGAGGTTGGTTAATAGTTCCCAGTTCCTTAATTCCACAGAAGTTTAAAAGAGAGCTGAATAAGGAATTGAAGTTTTTACCCTCCTGCATTCCACAGCTCTCCATGACTGAAGGACTATCCCCTTTGAGATCCACAAGAACTCTCCCCAATCAAAACTGTTGCTTTTCCACAACACCCTTAACACTTTTCTTTTACAAATAAAGAACTGGGATGTGTATCCCAAATTAAGCTTGGGTTCACCCCAAATCATACACCCCCACCTCCAAGAGTATGTCCCCTACGAGATACCCTAGCATCATATCCATCCCAATGCTTCATTTTGGCAGAAGACTCTGAGAAGCAACATACCCCCATGCCATTTTTAATGGATGTACATGCAATGGGATATACACCCCAATTCATACACCGACAAAACCAGGAGAAGGTGCTCAACAAGATGCCCCAGCGTTGCAATGGGCCCATTGCTTTGCCTTGGGCCCAAGATGCTGTGAAGCATTGTGCCTACATTCCAATAATATATGTTCAAACGAATAAGGAACTGGGAGTGTACACTCTAAACTGAGTTTTGTGTCACCCCAAAGCACCCACCCACCCTTCCTGAATAGTGTCCTCCATGAGAAGCATGTCTAGCCCAAAGTGTAGAGTGCACGGCCCCAGTTGCTTATTCATTTCTACCTACATTGGCAATTATTAGTTTTAGCATGCTTAGTTGCAGATGTACACGATTATTAATTTCTACGTGTACTGACAATTATTGGCACTCATTGTCTCTCTGGCCATTACATCTATGCCTATTGGACTTAATGGTGGCATAGTGGTGGTGGGGATCGACAATTATATATCAAAGGATGGGCTAAGTAATGAGAAAAAGGTCCTGTCCAATTGCTTGATATTTGGGAAGTATTCCAGCAAGAAACAATTAAAATAATATGAACCTCTATCTGAATCGTTTGTTTTAGGACAAACACGACTCTCTGAATGCTTTTCTTTTGAATGTGGCAGGTGAAACAGCTGCTGGAAACAGGATTCCCCACAGGAACCTTCCAGCTGAGCTGGGTTGCCCATGAAGCAAGAGCAGAGTAATGGCCTTTGCTCAGATGCCACCTGGGCAACTCCCAACAACAGAAGAGGAACAGTGGAGCAGACTCATTTTGAGATGAACGAGCCAGAGTTTTAGAGGGTATTGTGTAGAGGTGGAACTGTACAATGAGTGCATAACATGCCCAGTAATAAAGAGCTCAGGAAAGTGGCACAGCCACACCCAAGGTGACTCATGTCCAAGAAAAATCTCTAAACCTGCAACAGTTTAAATTACCTGTATTTGAGGAAGTATACAAGTAGTCCCCTATCTTCCAATGTGTAAAAAGAAAACTTAATGTTACAGAATGTTATGATGACACATTAACGAAAACAATTTTCATTAAGGGTGGGATTGTATGGACCAATTCACAACACACTTTGAAAGTGCTAATCTTAAGTATCAGTAGGCACTGTGAATGCTTCAAGCCTTTCAATATTCCTCCATGGGAAGGAAGCACTTCAAGGGAGGGAACAGCTGTATAAAATGCATAATCATAGTACAAATATGAACTTTGCGGCATGTGCACAAACTATATAAATTTGATGGCACCCTGGCCTCTGATTTACTATTTACTTACACACACACACAGGCGAAATTACTCTGCATGACAATTAACATCTCCAATTCAGCGCCATAGTGCATTACCATATCCTTTCCCAATGCCTTGAAAATTATGTTTCACCAGACATTGTATCATTTCAGAAATATTGCGGGTTTAAAAAAAATGGCAGCCCAATCACCTGCCATTTTGTAACTTGCAATGCTTCTGAAGTAACTATGTCCTGGCAAAACATCATTTCCAAGATATAGGGAGGGGTCATGGTGGCCAACTACCACACTGATTTGTAGCTGTGTCACTGCAAGTGGCAGTGGCCAAATGTCTTAGAGAAATAATGGACACAAAAGCTGCTCTGCCACCATTAAAGTAACTCCCTTCCAAGGGGCTAAAACTGTAAGAACCCCCACCCCCAGCTACTGTTCTGTTTGGCTTGATTTCTTAATGGGTTTTTAGCGAGAGGAAATTTTGGTGCAATTTTTTTAAAATTTGCCACTAATAATTTCAAGTTTTGTGAAAAAGGTGAGAAAGTGAAAATGCACTTCACCTGGGTCGCCACAGGGTGTCACCTCATCTTTATAAATACAGAGCTACTATTGAGCCGTGCTGTTTCAGGCAGCCTAAATGACAGCAAAATGCTACAAGAAAAATAAGGGCCAAAGTAGAGAGGATGTAGAGTTTTCGATGCGTCCCCACTTCTCTCTTTTAAAATAGCAACTGTGGATGGGCACAATACAGATCAGGGCAGAGGAGGGAGTGGGGTTTAACATGATGGAAATTCTCCCCAGAACCCACAATTTGAGCCAGTGGGAAAATCATACATGTGCACATATGTTTTCCTGGTAGGTCAAATAGCAGCTTGGGGGGCAGGAGAGACTTCAGTACCATGCGGCAATTCTGGTCTAGATTTCTCCTCTGTCCCATGGTTGCTCCTTGCAAAACAACTAGAGAGAGTGCAATACATTCATGAGTCTTTGCCACCACAACGAGTTCGCTCCTAAGATTCCACTTCAGAAAGTACTTAGAATTTTGGTGTATCCGTTCTTATTGCGTTGGATAATGTGCCCCCACCTTAAATGACAGTTATATTCATATTTCCTCTGTGTTATTACTTACTCGCATTCACCCTGTTTGCTTACTAATTTCTTCCACCGTACACCAATACAGTGTGCTTTGTGGTAAGGAATGGTTGTTCAGTCCACAGCCTCTTGAAGAGAGAAAAATAGCATAGGCAGCGTTGTTGTTTTGTAGGGCACTCAAATTATACACCCTCCTTATTTCACACAGTTCCCTTGCGGTATTTCAAATCAGCATTGGATCTTCCAGCATTAATCAGGTTTTTGAAAAACTGAAATACACATTCACAGATGTTACTTCTGCGATCAAATCAGATCTAACCTCAAGTTAGCAGAGAAGCTGCAGTTATTTATGCCATTTCTTATTTTTCCTTTTAACCATATGTCTGTCGTGTCTGGATGAAATTTCAGTATGCCCAAACCTTTTAATGATGTGTTTGTCTTATGCTGGATATTGTAAGGTTGCCCAGGTATTAAGATCAGCCTTCTGACTGAAGTAAGATGGAGGATGATTGGAGATAGGGGCCTTCTCAATTGTAGCACTCTATTTATAGAATATCCTCCCCGAAGAGGCTCGCCTGGGGAGGTCTTTATTTTCTTTTGAAAAACTTGGTTTTTTTAATGAAACATTTTTTTAAAAAGAAAAAGAAAAAATGTAAACACAAAGATGTTCCATAAGTAATACTGCACTCACCAACAGACTTAGATGGATATTTATTTGTTTTCCGTTCTCTCTTTAACACAGTCTGTTAAATTGTTAATCCTTTCTCCCATGGATTCGGGTTTTAAGGATTTGAACCCGCACCTTGAAGCGGAGTATTCATTGTGAGACCATGACCCCAAGCTCACAGAAGTCTAAGGCACCATCCGTGGTTTTCGGCTCTCAACCACTCCTAGCTTCAGCTTCCAGATTGGATGAACACCTGAGTTTGCAATTCTCAGGAAAGACATTTCCTGTCACCCACACTCTCCAAACGGAGTTCTCTAACTGCTCAAACTTTCATTCATGCAGACATAGGCCGAGTCCAAACTGTTTAAAGTTAAAGTTTATTTTGTAATTCTTTGTAGGAATATCAATAAAAGACCTCAAATGTATCTATATCTGTACATATACAAGAAACTGTCCAAAAATATTCACAGAACAAAAATAAATCTTCTTTAGAACAAACCCAGACAGTGAAATGCAGAAGGGGGATCGTGGAGACCCACAAAGTCCAGCACCACTACTGGCATAGAAATCCAGGTTGTGGGGAGGGAAGGAGAGGAAACAAAGGTATTGGGTTAAGGGATAAACCATGTCGGAATAAATGATTCAAAGCTAGCATTGCAAAAACAAAGAGTCCGGTAAGATAACATCCTTATGAAGGCCCTGAAGACAGCAGTTCTATTGTACAGGTAGAATTCAAAGAAGATCTCACCAACACACCCTGCCTTATTTTACGGGAGAGAAAACTAATGAAAAGCAGCAATTTCTCTCTACCAAAATCAAAGTGATTGGGGGGTGGGGGCAGCTAGGGGTCAGGAGCACAATGAACACAGAGCGGCTCACGGCTTTGCATTTCTGGAAGCCCAACACTCTTTTCTACAGCTAAAAGAGGACCACATTTCTCGAGTTCAGCACTACCCCACTTGAAGACATCATATGCTGATAGAGATCCAAAGATCCCTTCCCCTTTATGGATGCCATCAATGCTCCCAAAAGCATTCCATGTCCAAGTGGGAGGCTTCAGGGAAATAAGTGACATAGGGATGCAGGGACTGTAACTTTTCTCCAGTCTGCTACCACCACGCCTCCAACACTACAGGACTTCCCTTCAAAGTACAGCTGAAGGGGAAGGGTTGCCCCTTCAGCTGCTAACGCCCAGGTTAAAGTACTGATTCAAGACAAGTTTAAAATTCGTGGTTTCACCTAAGCATCGGATGGCTGGGTGGGATGGTGATGATAAAAACGAACTTATTGCTGACGTTTCTGCCCTTTCTTTTTTCTTACTGTGTGTGTAAAAATACCACAGCAAAACTTAAGGACTTAATTCAATCTTTAATGCATTGTTTTATTTGGAAGAATAAGGTCTCAAAGGGCAAAGGACAACACAATGCAGCAGAAGGCACTAAGAGCAGGGTTGGCAGTCCTAATCCTGACTGGGGTGTGTGTGCCAGTGGTGGGAAATGAAGGGCGTTAATCTTAGTTAACCTGTAGGTTAGCAAGGCCTCACTATACCCTTAAAAGAATGGCTCATACTAGAAAAGCGTTCCTTTTATGCACATAGTTTTATAATAAAAATCTGGGATAAATATACATAAGAGCTTGTCTCTGTCCCATCACTTCTATAATTTATCAAACCCATTTTTCTTTAGCTAGAAGACTGTGTAATTTTGTGCATGGAAAAATGCTAGGTTGACAACGTATGATTTACATATTGGAAAAAAGGCTTTGATATACAATGAAGTGTGATAAAATACAAGAACAGTTTCCCTGGTTTTTCCAGTATTACAAGTTAGGAATTAGCTATCTAAAAGTGCAAAGAATGTTGACATATGGGATCTGATTAAATTTGAATGTGTATCTCCAAAGATTTGAATTACTTCAAGGTGATGGATATAGGAAAAGGATCTGCAAACCAAAAATATCAGAAGAGCACTGGAATGAGATCTGTAAAGCAGGTCAATGGTATAATTGAATGCAGCAGGAAGAGGAAAATAGTGTAAATTTCTCTTCCGGTGATTCTAATAAGCTTAAAGTAATGAAAAGGTGGTATAGATCACCACTGAGCGATGAGCAAATGAAGCTTAATTCTTGCATATTTGGGGACTGTAAAATTGTAAGATGTTAGTGAAAGCGAATGCAAAAGGTTATTCAGGAAATAATGGGATGGACTTTTGTTTGTATCACATATTGTTCTCTTAAGGCCAAATCAGATGTCTGGTGACAGACCCACACCTGCAAAGTCCAGTCACCAACAAACGGCTCCAAACTGAGCAGGTGGGTGAATTCTGCAGCATAAAAGGAGTAGATGGGATGCTGAGAACTTCTCCCGCCCACCTTCTTACTCCAACCTCCTTCCCTGTTATCATCTCCTGCAAAATGCAGCAAGCACCCACCAGGACCCAAGTTGGCCCTAACCCTGCTTTTGGGGTGTGTGTGTAAAAGAGGGGCTGGAGGGGAAGGGTTAGGGCACCCACAGGCGGCACAGACTGTTCTGACGGTGCCCTTCCCCCACCACTTTGCAGCCACAGACTCAGGGCAGGATTGAGGGCAGACGTCCAGGGTACCACTTAGGAGGCCCCCCAAATGCAACAGGATTGGCTTACTACATTTTGAAGGGAATGAAATACCCTCACATTACCCTCCGAAGGGCCGGGTGGGCTCTAAGCCCTAAATCGGGTGGGGAAGCCCAAGGGCTGAATTCAATTTTGGGAAAGCTCTCGGGGGCTGCACTCCAGAGGTGGTCGGGGTCCAAAGCAAAAGGGGTGGCGCAAAATCGCCAAAAGCTACTGGCGTAACATAGCTTAAAGCTCTCCCTACCCGTCACGAAGCCAAAGGAGAGGCATCCCAACCTTTGAGAACGGGAGGAAAACGTCACAAAAGCCGCAAAAACACCAAGTGATCCGTGGTTGGAGGAGACGGGTGGGGCTGGGGGAAGGGGGGGCCTTGGCTAGCTGAGCATCCCTGGAGGGCAGGATCTGGGCCCCCAGGCCTGGCCTACGTGCGCTGCTGTTTGCAGCTGTTTGGTGGTGTCTTGGCTCCGCCCCAGAACATCCAATTTGGCTCGCAACTGAGGCAAGGAAAAGTATTAAAAAGAAGCACAGAGAATTAGTCAGGCATTTCTTAACAGCTGCCAAAATTATTATTGTAAAGAAAAGAACAAGTGGAAACACTCCATTGAGGGACGGTGTAGGGAAGTTAGTTAATGTGCAGGCGTACTGCTAGTACTCAGATGTGGGTGAGCAGGAAAAGAGCCGTACATATATTTCTAGAAAACTGGCAGCTACTCAAAAGTTTTTTTTTGGAATGAAAACAAACCTGAAGAAAGGGTACAATCACAAATACTGCTTTAATGTAGGTAATTAACAAACTAAAATAACAGAAGGGCTTGTTCATTTTATGGGTGCAATTTACATATTATATCACTAAAAACCTTAAAATTTTCCATAAAAGTAAAAAACAAACAAACCCACCCAATAAATAAAAAGAGAATCAGCCTTTCATATTTGGAGGGGGGGGGGATGCTTTGTAGTCATGGAGTGGAAGAAACTGCCCCTGACAATGTGCAAACCGTTTGGGTGAATGCCTTGGGCTGGGCTGGGTGAAGAAAGATGCTCATGTCCTCCCTTGACCAGGAGGGGAGATTCTACAGGCAACCTCCCTTTGTGCCCTCCCCAGAGCTTCACAAAATATCCCACTTTAAAGCAGGAAGCTCTAGAGACACTTGGGAAATGGGGATGTGAGGACAGTGACCAATGCAGCATCTTAGATGCCGGTACTCCCCTGGACCTGCTATCGCTGCGTAGTCCCACATGGATCCAGTCCCGACGGGCCCCCTGTTCAATGTTACCACCAAAGGGAAGAGTTGTCCTCCCAAACTATCTGGCTAGTTTGTCTAGAGTATGTCTACCCTGCTCTTCAGCAGGCAGTGACTTCCCAAGACCCCTCTCCACCAGTGAGGATATCGCAGCCTATTCTAGGCAGGTGATGGTTGATGCCCATTCTGCCTAGATTACAACCAAGCATATCAGAGGCTGCTATCATGCGGCCAACACCTGAGAGGCAGGGTGGAAATTCAGCAACACAAAACTTGGGACGGTGGTCCTGACTATCGGTTGCAACTCTGAAAGGGATCCCGGGCAGGTCTGTATCCGCATGTGGATCTGTGTGTGGCGGCGGCTGGCCAGGGAATCGCCACATCGGGGTCACAGTCCCTGCATTCGCACCCTCCAATTTCCCCTGAAGCCTCCTGCTCTGAAATGGGCAACTCTGGGGAACCCCGAGGGAGCTGGGTGGCCAGGCATCGAACAGGGCGAGAGAAACGAGAAGCCGGTAATTCTGTCACTGCGAGAAGTTGCTGTTAGCAGCTGCTGTTTTTAAATTCACCGTTCTCCGTGATGGAAAGCTTGGTGGGGTTGGTGGGGGAGATGCCGTTCCGGGCCTGCATGCTGTAGTGTTCCTTCACTTGTGTTAGGGCACTCATCAACCGCGTGTTGGCTGAATCCAGAGAGAGGATCCTTTTTTCCTGCAAGGAAACACACAGAATGGGATCAGAGGTACTCAGCTTCACTGCAGCATGCCCTCAACAGCTTCAGAACCTGCAACCTCTGTGTCTCAAGGTGACCATCAATTCTTTAAGGAGTTTTTCCTAGGCTGATCCAGCCTGGCCAGTGCTCTGCAGGAGAACGGAATGAGCCTGCCTCTTTCTACTGTCCAGCATCTGTTCTGTGGAAACTACCGATTAATTAGCCAGTATTGAAAGGTAATTTAGTGGTGGATCATGTAGGAACATTGAGGCAGAAGCCAGCAGAGAACTTCCTAAAGGCTTAAGGGTTATTCTTTGCAGGTAGGAAAGCAGAAAAAGGCAGTAGAAGGAGATGAGAGCGCAGATTCATTCTATAATGAAGGCAGCGTGTATGGACTGGGACCTCCAGAGACACCCTCCAGCCGAGGGTTTGCGTTTCACCCCTGGTCCACGGAAAATCATAATTGCAAACAGATGCCAGCAGTGTAAAGGTGCAGGAGCAACATGGGTGGGTGGGTGGGTGGGTGCATGGGGGAAGCAGCCAGAAGCTGGAAATAAGGAGTTATGAGTGAGGGGAGAGAAAGTGGAAACTTATGTGAAGGGGGAGGGGGGATGTGGGGAAATATGCCATCGACAAGACACAAAAACCAAGCAAGGCACCTGGCTCCTTAGACCCATTCCAGCTCAGCTACTCCAGGACTCTGCAGAATCAAAAAGCCCATTCTGGTTTTGATTCAAAACTGGGGGCTTCTGCGTGGAAGGAATGGATGCCGAAGCACATGAACTCTGTAGGGGGGGAGGGGCCAAATCGAAGAGGCCCAAGGACCTGCTCTGGTTTAACCTGAGTTTAAAACCAAAAATGGCAACCGCATGGGCTCGGTGCGCCTTCCAGTGAGAAATCAGAGCCGCGTGACGGCATTCCCACCCCACCAGCAACTGACGCAGCATGCAGTTGCTCGGCCCGGCACGACACAAACGAGGGGAGGAAAAACCATGTACAGAGGGCACAAACATGAAGGAATGAACGAGCCATTTCCCTCTGAAGGCAAAGGCACTAAAAAACCACCAAGGGCTGCTGTTGATGCACCATCTCTGCCGATGGGGGTTTTGCACAAGCCCTACGGGAATGAAGAACGGCAGCATGGGGGTCGTGAAAGGGGTGGGGGCTTCCAGCACAGCAGCTACCCAGTGCATGTTTGACTAGGAAGTTTCCAGCACTTCCTCCCAGGTGGGCTGGCTACATGTCACTTGGGATCGGCATTCCTTCAAAACGCAGCAAACAGGGGTCTTACCCCTTGCAGTATGTGGGGAGTGGAGAAAAGGGGTGACACAGATGTCTGTTGCTGATCTATGTATCCAGGAAGCATGTGAAGTGGCTCCCAGCCGCCAACATTCATGCAACAGGTTTAGCACTTCTGCCTAAACACAAACAAGGCGTTCTTATCACAGAGCCCTCAGTGGGGTGGGCAGTTTGGACTCATGGGAGCCTTCAATTAACTAATTTACTTTCCCAGTGGTTGTCTCCCTGCACATGGATTGGCAATGAGGGATATAATCAATAACCTCAGAGCTGCTTTGAACATCACAGAGAGGCATCATGAAAGGAAGCCTGAGTGTTTTGTGTTTCCTCTTGCTACACCTCCAGGTTTCGTGGGAAGGGAGAAGATGTCCATGATGCCATCTTCCCAGTTTGGATGTGGCCTGGAAGCGTGTGAAAAGGAAGCGCCAGTCACTCACATTTCCTCTCTCACTGCTGCTCTGGAACATCCAAAGTGGGCCATGGTCGCTTGGAGAAGGGTTGGCCATTTGTTACAATCTGTAAGGAGTATGTGTAATACATAGAGATGAGATGCATTTGTGAAGACCCTCTCTCACTGTTTGAGGCTGTTGTACTGCTGCAACACTTTTGCGGGGTGGGTGGGTCACAATCTGCAAACCTACCTATAGACCACACATAAAGGAAGCCTGTCTAAGAACAGCTCTGTTTTTATGTCCAATTCCGTGTCTGACTGGTCCTCCTCTCCTCGCTACCAAAACATATCATTGCATTCTCAAGTTTTCTAAAATCTTTATCACGGAACAAACACTTTAAAATATTTTGGACACCAACTGAGAATGCCCAATCCTGAAGGTCTCCCTGGAACCCAGAATGCAGGGTCCATAAACTGGTTTAGAGTCTGATGATATTATTAAGATCCATTTTGGTGTCCTGCTGAAAACATTTCCAGGTGTGTGAAGGGCCTGGATTGGAAACAATCGGGGAAACTGGATTTCTGGATGTCCTGCCTGCATTTCTAGGTCAGTTTCAAGTCATTTTGAGCTGCGCTCCCTCCACACAACATACTTTCATTGCAGACTCAGGGCGAATTCAGACGATTATGGCGGGGGGAAGAAGCCATCATGGCGTCTCCCCCCGCCCCTGTGTGTGCTGCACGCGACCACCATTTGCATTATTCCCTGCACTGCAGGATCGCCTGGCATGTTTTCCAAACCACGCCTCACAGCGAGGGTGGTGGTGGTTCCATACCTATCCTACAAACTACAACATGCAGTAGAGGTTCTAGGATGGATATGAAGCCACCCCTGCCTGTGTGTGCTGGGTTCAGATGACATACCAACCTGCACTGCAGTGTGGGGAAGAATTCTTCCCTGCTGCAATCGTCCGAGCCCAGTCCCAGAGTAAACTGGAAAGAATGATTGTAAATTCCAGATGAAAAGCTGTTACTGAGATAATGCTGCAGATCTCTTTTTAATGCTGAGCCTGCTTTAGTCGGTACATGAAGGCGGGGGGTGGTGGTATATTTTCCCCTTCCGCCACTGCTTTGGCTTTTGATGTATCTCTGTGTGTGACAATACACTTTTTTAAAGGAAAAACTGATCTGGAAGGCATAAGCTTGGGAATTCAAGGAGAGGGAGCCCTGATGACACCCCCTCACTCAAAAAGCCAGTGCAGGGCAATTCAAGGATGTTTCCAACAGCGTCTGGATCAGGTTCAGGGAGTGGCAGGAGCTGGAATGTGTAGGGGGAGGTGAGTGCGCCAGGCCAGGGCAGGGTGGTGCTCAGCTAGAGAACGGATTGGGTGTACTTGCCTGCTTGAATTATCTCATCCCCATTTAAGACCTGTAATTTAACACAGTGGTGATGTCACTTGCAATTACAAATGGAAGCTTAGCGCACAGTGAAGCTCTGCTAATTCATGGGATGGGGGGCAATAGTGACATCCAGGCTCCCCCTCTCCACCCAGCAAAGACGAATGACTGACAAACAGGGGCTGCCAGGAGGAAAACATGGGGGAAATGCATCCTCAGCCCAGGATGTGAAAGCCAACGGCTTCTGATTCCACAAGGATGATTGATGGCTCACTGCTTCAGTGCAACTGGCGAGGATAAAGCAAGGACCATGCACTCCTCAGAAAGCCAGCAGGAATCCAGTCCGGGGCTTCTGCTTTCCACATGGCCTTCAGGCACTACAGGGGAGGCCAGGCAGCTTTGATGTACTCCTTCCTGTGTCCTTGCCTCCAGCCACCCTCTAGAAAATAACCCATGAATGATTACATATTGGGGAGCTGTATCTGGGCTCCAAACCCGATTACATGTTTCAAAGGCAACAATTAATTGGGATCTTGGGCCTCAGTGATCTTATTCACCTCACAGCAATCTGTACTGCTTGATTGCTCATGAAAGAACATGTAGCTCTGAGCAAGTTGTTCTGTAGTCAAGATCAGCATTGCAAATAAATCCTGAAGAATTACGAGACCTCCTGCTCACACTACTTGTTGGCTTAAGGGGGAAAAAACCACATCCCTACTTCTGAAAAGGTTACCTAGAAGAAATTTATACTCATCACAGAAGACCAGGCAAGGATTTATTTATAAGCCTGAGTAAAAGCCAGGCATTTCTCATTTGATTTAAATTGAACAAATGACCAGGAGAGGAACAGTTCTCAAAGGTGCCCAAATTTATTAAAGCCCAATGCCCAAAACAATTTTCCTTCTTCAGAGGCATTCTAAAAGCCTAAATAAAAATAACATCCATATAAACATACATTTTAAAAAAATAAACAAAAACTCAATCAAAATTGTCTAAGGAAGTTTACTAGTTCATATAATCATTCCTTACAGAAGATAATTTTTATGTTGTTGTTCTTATAAGAAGGTAGTTTGGTATAGATTTTTAACAGTTTATAAAATGGTTGCGTTCTATGCATGTTCATATGAAATTTTATATATTGTTATTTATGCTTTTAGAATGCCCCTGAGGAAGGAAGTTGTGAGAGCTGTTTCGTCCCTTGTCATGGGTTGCATTCATATCCTTTCCCTTGTAATCGCTGTACATTCAAATTGAGGCAGCACCATGGAACATCTAGGAAAAACAGCCAGTGGGCGAGCTCTATACTCTGGGTAAAGCCAGGAAATGTGGCTGATGTTGAAAGATGCTAAGAAAGAGATTACCCAGCAATGCTAAACGCTAAAGCAGGAGATAATTCTATGCTCGAAGGGCAAGGGGCATTCCCACTAACAGTGTCTCACAAGCACAGCATACAGGAAGAGATCACAGTGATTGCTTCATGTGTGTCCTAATCCTCTTTTCTCCTGGCTGAGCAAATGAGAGCACCCAAGCAGGGAGGCAAAGGAAGCCTGAGCAAAGCTTCCACACCCACCCTAGAAATGCAAAACAGGAGAACATACGTGTGCCTACATGCATCATCTCCCAATAGGTATCATTGCAAGCCACAGTCAGGCAAGGTCACGATTCAGAGCTTTATCTGCACATCAGGTGGCCCTTTGCAGCAGCAACAGCAGCTCAGCATTCAACTCTGACCCCCATGATGCTTTGCGTGTCAGGAGGGTACATGCTTTGACCCTACATGCTTCAGGCTGTTTTAAGGCAATAACAATCTTGTATTGAAGGAAAGAGTCCATGATTTGCCCATTGAGATGCTGCCTTGAGCATTCTGCAAAAGTTGCTTCAGGGCATTTAGTCACAGGGCACAACATGGAGCGGAATTGTGGCAGCAGGGCCTGTAAGCAGAAACACTTTGCTCCTTACCTGTGCATCAATTATTTTCTGCTTCGTGTCAATGACGGCCTGCATCTCTGCATGGTCCTTCTTCAGCTCCTCTTCAACCGCCATTAGCCTAGGAAAGGGGCAAAGGGTATGAGATAGAACTTGACTGTGTCTTTGGGGCACTGCAGGAAAACGAAGATCAGCCCTGCACCCGGCTCAAGACAAAAACCTTGAAGCACTCTGTTCTGCTGCTGAACCAACAATTTCAGCTGGATGAGCCCTATGACTTTCAAGCACCCATTTGAAGGAAAGAGGAATGGCAACAGGTCATCCACGGAAACAGGGGAAGATGAACTGGTGCTTGAATTCAGGTCTCCCGATCCTCTTTACGTAGTGTGGTCAAGCTAAACAGCAGCACGGATTAAGTCCCTGAACTCCTTCCGCAGTTCTGCTACTGATTCTTTGCATGACCCTGGGACAGCTGATTTATTCCCCTTCTGCCTCAACTTCCTATGTACAAGAGAAAGATCATTTCCCCTTCAGTGAGCTGAGCTTACATTTCTCAAGGGAGCTGCCCATATGTCAAGAAAGGCTGGTACTGCAAAGCAGAAAAGTCTCTTTACTCCTTCGAGCTTTCCAGATCCTCCCTCCCAGGACAGCACAATCCTTGTTACCTGCTGATAATGCTCTTCATTTGGCTATCCTTCTCCTCCTGCTGCCTTCGCAGCCGCTCCTCGCTGTCTTCTAACCTGGCCTTGTACTCCATCAATAGCTTCTGCATTTGCTGTTCCTGCACTAGGAGACGCTGCTCATACTCCTCCAGCCGGCGACTTGACACCTTCAGGCGATCCTTGAGCTTGGTTATCTCCTGCTCGTACTGGAGGTGGGAGTGAGGGGAGTAACAATGTATGTGAATCATTTCTTAATTGCTTTGTAATTGCTTTTTCCTGTGCTCAAGGTGCAATACAAGGAAAAAAACACAAATAAAATAATTGCAAGAAACCTGCAAGCCCTGCTCCCAAAAGAAACAGGGTCAATAGAAGCAAACTAGCCAGCTGAATCAAAGGCCAGACAGAAGACACACATTTTGGAACTCCGCTGGAAGAGGGGAATTATGGAATTCAGCAGGAATTTATTCCACAGTTCCTGTAGCCTGTCTTAGTTCACCTGGAGTTGGTACTTGAAGCAGGGCCTGGAAAGTTGATAGAAGGGGATGTGCCGGGCAACTTAAGGAGAAGTGCTTCCTCAGAAATGTGGGAACCAGGTTGTGGAGGGCTTTGTTGTTAAACATGAGCACCTTGAACTAAACCTGGAAACATACTGGCTGCCACTGCACTCGGAACAATATAGGCTGAGTGTGTTCTGAATGCTTCACTAGCTGAAGCTTCCAAGTTGCCTTCAAGGACAGCCCCATGTAGGACGCATTACAATAATCAATCTAGAGGTTACGCCCCAAGAAGGGACGGAACCAGCAAAGCAAGTGAAACTGTAAAATGTATTCCTGGCTACTGCAACAAGCCTGCTTGTCAAAAACAAGGCCTTGGATTAGGAACACCTCCCAAACTCCAAACCTGTTCCAATGGGGAAATTATAACTGCATAGATCACAGGCAAATCTACTCAATCCAAGACCTAACGAGAGCCTACTACCATCACTTCTGACGCGTCTGGATTCAGCTTCAATCTGTTTGTTAGCCCTTATACATCTGACCTCAGCCTCCAAACACTAATGTAGAGTAAAAATAGTAGAATCCAGATGTTTAGTAACTGAAATAACGGAGCTGGCTGTCATCAGCGTACTGATGGCATTTCACTTTGAAACTGCTAATGATCTCTTCCAGCGGCTTCTTGTAGATGTGGCTGAAACCCAGAGCAGTCACGTGGCCACTACCTTTTCTGCATGCTTTGCTTCGTCTTGGTTTTGCTCAGCATCTTCCTCCTCTTCTTCATACTGCCCATTGTTTAGGACCCAAGCGGCTGTCCTTTCCACAGGTGACATGGTGGCAGACTCCACAGGCGATTGAATCTGCAAGTAGCGAATGAGAGTGAGAGACACGGTCTCACTATTTGTCAGAAGGAGAGCTGCCCCATCCATTGATTAGCCTCAATGCTAACCTGAGGCCAACATACATACAGGCCAAGGCAAGACAGCAGCTTCTCCCTGGCATAGTCTCACCACACTCCAGTACTGTGGGTATGAAGGAGGTGCATGAGTATGGGCCAATTATATGATTTCTTCCCATGTCAGTCAGCAAGAAAAGTGCCAAATAAGGCTATTTTTAAAAAAACACCACAATTCAATTGACAGATACATGCAAGATTAACAGTTAATTTTGACTTTCCTCACTCCCTATTGCATAAGTTCTCTACATTTTTTTAAAAAAAATCTCACTGCCTTACCAGGGCTTTCTGCTCTCTGGGACTGCAATCGGCCCAATTACACGGGCAGCCCCGGATGGCCATGTGGTTTGAATTGAATACTTCCTCTCTCTGCATGCTCCATTCCATTGAAGCACCATCTAGTGGCAGAATTATTGTGCAACACTGAGTTTACACACTGGGAGATAACTTTTCCCCTTGGATATTACACATTATCTGTGGTTCTTTTAAAAGCAGGATTTCCAGGGGATAGCAAAGGAGACATCCTGGCCATTGATGACGGCATGTAATGAACCTGCAAACTTCTGTGAGTGGCCAATCACGAGTGTGCAATAAATCACTTGTTTAGAGAAGCCCAAACTCCTCAATACAGTTATTGTTCAGGTCAGAAGACTAATGCCAAGTGGACCATTGGAACAAAGCAATGAAAAAACCAACCCCTAATTGCAACATACATAAATTGACTAATTTGAATGGTGCATCTGAATACATACAGTTCTCAAACCATACTTTCCTTCAAAAGTTTATTTTTAACGTGCGCAATGATTTCTGATGATTTCAGATACTTTTTGGTGAGCTGACATATAGCTTGGCTCTGAAATGCATTTAAACTCCAGGGGAGGTTTTTAACATTTATATGTTTGCTCCAAGAGTTGTGCACTATTCTAATATACCACAGTTCGGAGGAGTTCCACTCTAGGTTTTAACATTTGCTCAGGACGCTCTCCATGAGTTGGACCTGGTGAGGCAGCAATGGAAGATTTTGATGGGCCTTACTCTATGTTTTCAGTTTGTATTGGACCTATTTTACTAAAACCTGGATCTGTTTTCAGTGACTGCCTCTGAATATCTTGAATATTTTCCTGGGTCCCTGCAGTACACTGTAAGTCACAACTGATAGCAGTTCTAGCCTATTGGAAGAAGAGGGTTTTGGAATGCCTGATTGCCAGGGGCATATTGTGCTATAAATATAAATTTTACATTCAGTTACACTTAAAACACCCAGGGGTCCCTGGTAGAAACAAGGAGCTGTAGGCTCTCTGCTACTGGAAAGATGCTTTAGGGTCTGCCAATGATAGCTAAGCTGTTCTGCTCATAAAACAGGTTTTTCGTAATTCATGGAACTACTGAGTAAGCACGTAGTATGGAGGAATCAAGGAACGAAGGCTATATTTCTGCAAAAGACAGATGCAGATGACAAAAAGCTCCTATCAGCATTACAGCTGACTGTATGCTATTAGCTGCAACCCTGCACACAAAACAGGTCACTAGTACAGTTGGGGATTGTATTCCTCTCCATTGCATAAGGGAACATTGCTTAAGGTAGAGAGAATATGCAACATGAGCTCGCTTGCTGTCCAGGAAACACAGCGGCTGCAGAAGTTAATATGGGCGGCTCAGAAAGGCTGCGAGGATTTTTGATCCTGGAAGGTCCTGGGGCTGTTCAGAGGGATAGGAAGGAGATTGCAGGAGGGAACAGATTAGCCTGCATTAGTTATGCTTCTGCAAACACAGCCGTCCCATTTAAGGTGAAGTCAATGGTCATTTTTATAACGGTGGAGCTAATTTGTAAGCACCCTCACACCACATTCAGTACATACACCTTTTCCTCTCCCAGGGTGAGCTTTGGAAAACCAATTCTGCAAGTTTTCAGTGTGGCTCAGTTTGCACTGTGGAAAAGCTAACTATGGAGGGTGCCTGTGCTGTCAAGCAAAGAGGACTGAAAAAAGGGACAGCAACTTTTGACACGATTTTTCAGTGGCAAGAGCCTGCATGTTAAGTGATGGACTAACCGCTGTAAGCCAGAACAGCAGGGGCAAGGGAGGAGAGAAGGTGACAGACAAGGGCCTATTCCTCACCACCTCAATGTAATCTCTAGTTTTGCTAAAAAACACTATGTTTGTGTTTACTTCTGCTCCCTGCCTTTCAAAGGATCAATGTGTTCCAATTAGTGCTAGAGAAAGATTGGAATAACTTTTGCCTTTTATATTTTCAAAAGCGATAGTGGTCATGCTTTCTTTGAGCCAGCATGCTGTCATGCTTTGGTGCAATGATTATCTATATAGCTAGCACTGGGCACAAAGCAACTGCATTAGTTTGCTAAGAAAGACCTTCCTGCTGTACTTTCAGGCTGTAACATATTGCAGTCGGGGCTTCTTTCACCACGGCTTTCCTTTACCACCAGCAACATCTTTTACTGTTCTTTCTGCCCCTCCTTTCTTTCTTTCTTTCCTTTTTTTTTTTGGCTTAAAATTCAGCCTGAAAGAATTTTGTGAAACTCAAAAGCTCCAGTTGCTTCTAATAAAGGTATTAAGCTACTGCTGCTCCCCACCTACTCGCGCCATAGAAATGCAGAACACAAATTGGCCTCTTGAAACCCAGTACAGGACTCCCCTCTGTTCTTGGTAACAAACAACAATTAATACAGAACCGGCATCTGACGACCATCAACGCCCACGAAGAAATGCAGGGGGAGAATTCCATGGTATAATTTGAAATTAAAAATAAGCATTGGCATTTGTGGAAACACCCACTTATGCCTGCAGACCACCGAAGTCCAGAAGACCAACAGCTTTTACAGGGGACTGAACAAACTACAAATGGATTAAAAGGGGATTTAAATCCACACGAACTGGGAAAGGGAAAAGAACCAGTTGTGGGGAAACTGGCAACCTGAGCAGAGGTTTGCAAGTCAGTGTACGGGTCTTGCAAGGGCAGGCCCATTGTACTGATTGTAGGCACAGGGAGTCCATGACAGGGATGGAAGCAAAGGAGGCACCCTGGACACTGCATTACAGTACAGCCATTTGACGCAAGCACCACTCTCCCCCTTCAGAGCAACCAGGAAACAGCAGAAACAAAACGGTGCGTTGGGATTAGTAGTCAGGCTACGGGAAGGAGAATTTCTTTAAATGTACACGGCTTTGGATTCATGTGCTTCCCACATGTAAGCCCCACAGATGAATCAAGCAAGAAGCTGCCACTGACCCCTCGCCCTTCACCCCAGCAACAAGGGCCTTGGCTGCATATTTCTCTCCTCTCTTTACTGCCTTCAAGTAAGCACTTGTTTATTTTCCAGACATTTCCAGTAACATATCCCTAAGGAGACAAATGTACCTCCAGAGGGTATTCTGATAAAGGCTTTTTACCAGCAAGAACTGCATGCATGCATATATGTGCACACACACACACACACACACACACATGAGATTATCTCTGGGAGGTCCATGCATTAGAAGAGCAGCTGTTGGATTTCCAAAAGATTTCTGACAACATAACTCTTCTAACTATATGACTCACTTTCACTAGTTTAAATATCCAGTTTCTTGGCCAAAATCAACCTATGGTCCTAGCGACTAACCCAATAGTCAGACACAGTGCGAAATGGCTACACAACATTTCAACAATTTGGGATAAACTTTTTAGTATTAACAAGAATGCCTAGAAAGCCTAACAGCATCAAAGGAAACCAATACATAGATACTATATAATTATTGGAGCTTGCAATATATAATAATGTTCCACATTTATATGCTGCACTGGAGCATTCAAAACACTTTACATACATCATTAGTAACCCTTACAATAACCCTGGGGGATGTCTATATTATTTTAATGTTTTTTAAAGGAACAGAAGATTGCCCCCATTAATATGTTGCCCACCCTGCATACAAACAGTTTAAACACCTTAAATAAATGGATCCATAATAATTTAGAGTATTGCAAGGCAAGTTGCTCACCAGGGTATCAAACACAAATGGCAAATTGTACCGTCCCTCCTTGGCTAGTGGAAGCCAACCTTTTAGGTAAATGTGCCCCAAGTCAAGCCTAATAATGAGATAGTGCCATTTTGGGGCATGCAAGAGTCCATATGCTTTAGTTCTGACTTCGGTCTAGGCAGGAGTCAGCAGCATGGCATTAAAGAGGCAGGCCAGAGTATGCCCTAGTCGGGGTCCAGGAGTGCCCCAAGCACATGTTCCTTGTGCTTCTTACAATACCTAGGTTGGCGGTTGGCCACCGCCGTCTATCGCAAACTGTTCCCTGCTTCTCAATCATCCAACCCCAAAGAAAAGTCAGCCTCACGTTCACAGGCTCCCAGGGGAGTTGAGGGTCTTACCTGCTGCGTTTGCTGCCGCTGGATGGCCCGCACTTTGGGGACTGGGCTCTCCCGGGAGGAGGAAGACTGCTGCCGGGACCGGTTCCCATTCTGGACAGGCTCCGCTGCCATTGCGGCGGATGCTACAGACATACTCCCTGTGCTGCGCAGAGAAGCGCTGTGGGGAAGCGACGGGGGCGCTTTGGCTCTCGCGCCCAGCCCTGCTTGGTCCATCTTGCGGATGGGGGCCTGTCCGGCGCTGTTCTGGCGAGGCAAAGCAAGGGGCACAGGCTTGTCCAGTATTGCGCCCCGTCGGGAAAAATCCTCGCTCTGCGTGCCGCGTTTGGTGACGTCCTCCATGCTGCTGTTGCTGGGTCCGCTGAGTTTGAGATCGTCACTGTTCTGGCTTCGGGAACTGGTGACGCTCAGGTTCTCCAAGCTGGAGTCCACAGACACCTTTGGCATTGGCTGAGGGGGGTTGTTGAGATGGTACACGGGGTTCTGGAAGGACAGGGGCTGCAGGCTGCCCTGCTGGTGTACTGCGGAGTGCAGAGGCCTCCTGACCTGGGGGGCACTCTGTGGCGTGCTATGGAGCTGTTTGATGTTTGCCACCTGGATGACTGACAGCTGACTGCCGGACAAGCGGACAGGAGCATCGTGTGTTATGGATCCAGAATCGCACTGCGTGACATTGGGATCCTGGAGATCCATCAGGGATATGCTTCGAACATTGGGCAGGTTAGTCTCATCGCCTTTGTCCGAGTAAGTCATGCTCCGCGATGAGGTCTGCTGGATCAATAGCAGCTTGCCTTTGAAATACCCTTCACTGTCTTGGGGTGGAGACTTCAACTTGAGCTCACTGAGAGGAGTGGAAAAGGAACGGTATTCATTTTTAATTGGTCAGCATATCAGAAGCTGAGCCCCACAACAACAACAGTTAATTTCCTTCTGTTTTTATAAAAAGCAGTCAAAGGAACAATATAACTTAGGTCTGTTTCAGATGATCACCTAAACTAGGAATTGGCAACCCTTTTTTCCTCTGGAGGGCTACATTCCCTTCAAAATGAATTTGTTGGGCACCACATACCGGTGATGCAAGGCCAGAGCCACCTTACTCTCTTCTCTCTCTCTCCTAAGATGATCACCACCACAGACTGTTGTTCTGTATTTTTCTCTCTTGTGATGGGGGGGGGGGGGGGAAAGGTGTGTGTGTGTGTGTGTGTGTGTGTAAGACAGTGGGATGATGATGAACTTAAGACTCTCTCCCACTTTCATAAACACAATATCCATCTACCCCAGTGGCAAGCAATCTGTGGCCCTCCAGATGTTCTAGCCTACAACCCCCATGATCCTTCACCACTGGCTATACTGATTAGAGCTGATGGGAGTTGTAGGTCAAAATATCTAGAGGGCCACAAGTTGCCTACCCTTGATCTACCATCACCCTGCCCAGGCAGGGATGGTTTTTAAAAGCATGGATAAAATTGTGGAAGATCTCATTCTGCCCTCTTGTGCTTCAAGGCAGAGAAGGGTCAGGAACACACAAGCCTGGGCTTTATGACCTCCTAAATGTAAGGGCGTGAGCTGGACCTTAAATTTCTTGGACACAGTCTAGTAAAGAATAATAATGCATGTGACTCCCACGGATTTCCGTGGAAGTGAGTTAAGTACATGCTTAACTTTGGCTGGATTGTACCCTTTGTATTTCCCCCACAGGGTGTGATGCCTGCTTTCTAGCTAACAGCTTAAGCTTTAACAAAACTGATAAAGCTCAGACCATGTCCACGGAATTTCTCTTTCACAGACATCCTCTCTGTCTAGATACTAAAGATAATTTCCTGACTGGATTTATCTCAGAACCTGAAAATGAATCCAATTACAGATTCCAAAGCTAAAGCTCTACTATGAGTTAAAGCCCAGGAAACAGATCCTTGACACTCATAAAGTGACTTGCCACCAAAATAGAAACGGCGGACAGACATTTTGTTAGGCTGTAAACTCCAAAAGCTGTCCACATATGTAACAAAAACACAGCGAAGACTCACAAATGAAACAAGGAATTCATTTCAGCATCCTAATAACACTACTATTAATCCACAAAAGTGTATTCATGAGACCCTGTTATTCCAGATGAATTAATTACAGAGTCACTAGAATCCAATGGTTTTCACAAATGTGTTAACATATTTAGAATGAGAGCTTCACCCATATGCATGCATGAAAACATAGTTATGGAGGAAATATATCCCTTTTTGCTTCCTAAGCTGTCTAAGCCATAGACAAAAGGGGCAAAGCATGTTAAGGAACAAATGGTAGAATTTTGGATTGCACCACTTCAGACTGTAGGTGGGGTGTCATCTTTCTGAATGATACTTCACTTAATAAAAACTTCTCTAAGCTTCTGATTTTAGGGGAGAGATTGAAGTTCAGGTTCAGTACATGGATTCATCTCCGCAATCTCTTAACTTAAATAAGTCTCAAAAAGCAGAGCTAGGAAAGACCTGTGCCAGTCACAGAACACAAAACAGGTTTGATGCTGTGGAAGACCTGTTCAGATCTAAAACTATTGTTTTAAGCAAAGCCAAGATCTCAATTGCTCTAAATTCTAGCAATCTTTTTTCCTGGGATGGCTGATCAACTTGGATGGGAATGGACCTTCTCCAGCACCACACAGTCCCAGCGACAGCCAAGCACTGCATACCTGTCAGTAGGATCCTCAAATATTTTCTGCAGCCCTGAGGAAAGGCTGACATTGGGGCTCGAGTTGTGATCCGCCAAACGTCTCAGCTGCTGCTGGATCGGAGTGGGGTTTGTTGTAGCCTTCGCGATGTCTGTGAGGATGCGTGGCAAGGGTCCCAGTTTTTCTACCGTTGCCTGTAGGAAGGAATTTTCACCCTGATTCGACAATAAGCACCGCGGCATCCGCCATTTCAGTTTTTGGGGTTTGATTTGGAACGTTTTAAAAAATAAAAATAAAACAACGATGAACATGGGTGGAAGAGTGGAGGTTGGGAGGAAAGAAGGCAGGGCGTTTGTGTGTGGGTGTGGCAGGACCACAATGCATTGTTATGGAGCAGCGGAACCACGGCGGCCAGACGGATGGAGGAGACGGAACAGGGTGCGGCATTGAGGAAAGAAAAGGAAATCAACATTAAAAACTGACCCCCCAAAATAAAAAGGTCATGCTTAATAAAAACAAACTAATGCCATTCCAATGCAAACCTGTCATGCAAAGCAAACTACATTCAAAGGGTGGGGTCGTGGGGTCAAGGGTGGTGGTGGTGGAAATGCTACTATCACTACTAATTGAAATGGGATTCAGAAAACGACAGAGTCGTTCTGCTGCAAGGACATTTCCATCCCCCCCTGCCAAACAGGAGTTGTGGTATGGTCAGGGAAATGCATGCTGACATAAAGAGAGAGAGAGAGAGAGAGAGAGAGAGAGAGAGAGAGAGAAGAGACTGGCATTCAGGGGATTTGTGGGAGAACTAAAAGAAAGCACGGGGAAGTGTAAAGTGTGCCCGTGTGAAGGCAGCTATTTAAATCAACCTCTGCCTTTAACTGGCTACTGTGAATAGTTGCCATGCCTGTCTCTTCAGTTTTGTTTAAAAAACTGTATTGACAGAAATATATTCCTTTACTGGATACCAAGAGACCCCACCTAGATGGCCTTATTCCTTCGCCACATCATCTTTGCTGACTGTGAAGAAACAAAGCAAAATGTGCTGTCATCTCAAACCCCATTCCTTTTAGCCCAGAAGATCATTGCTGCGCTGGAAAGGAAGACCGCCAATGTGCCAGGGCGTTCTACCTGCCTCTTCTTTTAAGTTCTGGGCCATTTTAAGAGCTGCTCTCAAAAAGCGGTAGTCCCCCTTTTTTTATTCACAGCTGAGACAAATTTTCTGTTTTAGGTGTCCTCATGCAACTAGATCAGTGAGAAACGGGGTTCTGTCAAGACATGCAGCTGTTCCAGGGGACTTGGAGGAGGAGGAGGAGCTGGAGCCTATCTAAGTAAAATCTGACTAGGCGCAAGTGTGCTTAGTGAGTGTGAAATATGGGCGGGTGAATGGTTGAGGGCAACAGGCACAGAACTCCACAAGTTTACAAAACAAAAGATGCAAAGGTAATATTCTTGCACAGAACACTTGGGGCACAGCACCAACAAGGACATCCAATTATCAGTAAATGTTCATTTCCTCAAACACAGAGTAATAACTACCGTTCCCACCACCACCAAATCAATTCCGCTGATCTGTCCTTTCAAAGGAAAAATCTAGCCAGAGTAGTTTAATTATACAGAATTATCCACAGCAATGTAGGGTTTAAAAAATTTAAAAGCAGGATGGGAATTAGCCTCTAAAAGCAGCATAACCGCATTCAAAAGTTAACAGCCTCTCTTTGCTTGTTGTGTGCTTCCAGCCCAGGCCAAACATACTTTTTTCTGATCTATTAGCCATGGCTCACCCCCCCCCCTTTCCTGATTCTTCTCTTCCCTCCTGCATACATTTACTCCTCCTCCCTTTCTTTTCCAAAGTTAAACATGGGTGTACAAGATCATCTAAAGCCAACTGCTCAAAACCCATGGTGAAGGTTTTTTGGAAGGTAGTTAAACCCAAGATTTTAAAAAAGAGGACGACGTTTTAAAGCATAATATATCAAGGCCAAAAGAAGAGGGGGGAACCACAACCTACTTCAATTAGAATTTTTGGTTTTTTTTAAGTATATAGATTAACACAAGGCCAAAGAGGGGGATGCTTAGCACCCAACTACACCTGAGGCTCTACAAAATTCAGGCAGCTGCCTGAACCATCTGACTGTTCCTGCTGGACACCTCAGATGATGAGGCCTTGGCCTACAGTCATGCCAAGAATGAAGATAGACTTGATGGTCAAACACGTTTAAAATTTTTAAGCTAACTTTAAAAACTCCCCATGGAACAGTTTACTGACACTCCTTGGATACTATACAGTAAAGTTTACTGTTACTAGGAGACTATCAGAGACCCAGCCAGCCGCTCCCAAACTCCAGACTGGATTACCTTGTCCAATTGACATACAACTTCCCAGAGCAAGGAATGCAAGACAGCAATCTCCCTTCCCAGATCTATGTATCCTTCAAATCCTGGCGTATTGGAGATGGTGTCCGCGTTAGAAATTTCTACCAAGAAGCGTTTCATGCCTCCCCACTCATGCTCTAGAAAGTCATTCATAAATGTAATATATTCTTCTTTGTTCCCAAATCTTGATTTTGGGGAGGGAAAAAGAGAAAGAGAGAGAGAGAAAGGGGGGGAGGAAAAGAGATGTCACAATCTGGGCAATTAACTTCCTTTCTGAGGATAGATGGAGGGGTTTCAAGGGAAACTGCTATTTCTGTAACTGAATGGGAGGTTTCATATTCACACCCTTTTTAATAGCTGCAGACAATGGGCAATATCCAGTGAGGCACTACCACGAACAGAAATTACATTGTGCTAGTATAAATGACCACTTGCTGGTGCAATGGGTTTCCCTGGAAAACCCATTGCATCAGCAAGTACTATTGGCATTGCACTAGAGGTCGTTTACGGTGGTGCAATGTAATTTATGTTAGTGGTTGTGTCATGTTGGATACTGCCCAATAATTTTAGAGAGAGTTGAAAGTAGCAAGATAGAGCCAGTGCTGCGTACATCTGTGGTATATACACTCATTTTCCCTTGAGTGTTTCATGCAATTTTGCTCCAATTTGGGGTCAAAATTAGATATGAGGTTAAATGCTTCTTTGCATCTAATGTGCAGTTTTTAAAAAAGCAAATTATATCAGCGGGGTGGGGAAGGGAAGAGGATAAAGTGGATCAGAGCAGGTGTGAAGGGGGAATTTAACCCTTCTTCCCCCCCCCCCCCCGCTGCAATCCTGAGCGAAAATACCTCCTCTGAAGTTGGCATTTGCTTTGGCTGCATATCTCCACTTTTCTTGGGACTATAGCAGGGACAAAAAGATTAAATTCCCCCTTCACGCCTGCTCTGATCCTATTAATTATAACCCTTGTGGCCATAGCTGATACAATTTTCATTTTCAAAACATTTAATATCACATGTAATTTGGCCATCAGACAGATTAGCATCTAAAAAGTCCAGCTCACAACACGCTTAAATTGAAATTTAAAGAATTTAAGACAGTTTTAACATCATTGCCTTCAGTGTAATTAAAGTAGTACTTAGTTTATCTAATATATCCCAAAATATGGTAGATGACTTTTTATAGAATCAAGTCAAGGAGTATAGTTCCCCTCCTGATGTTTGCTCCAAAAGACAGTTGTACCGTGGGTGAGATGTACTGGCAAACAGGGAACTCCAATCCCATTTTCTGCAGTTTTGGTTTGCACTCTTTACAGGGATTGAGCCAGCATCTCCCGTTGCAGAGTTCATGTGCGCATTGAGCTACACTGAGGTAAATGGTTTGTCCTCAGAATGTGGCTTGTTTTTCTGTTACTCACCCAGAATGCCCATTATTCAGTAGCTCAATACCAATTAGGATGGATGTGTGGGGTGCATGTGAGGTGGGGCGTGTGTCATGATGTTGCAGTTATCCCTATGGAAATACATTGTGTAATGCACTGGAATAGTGCAGAGATGCACTGCAGTATCCCGGTCAGTGGGACCAGACTACTTAATGTGGGTTTTGCCTTTAGCGCAACAACATCTCCAAGTATGGTTTGTTATCCACTCCTATGGAGAAAAGTAAACAGCCACGTATATGGGGGAAAAGCAGTGCAGTATAGTCAAGGACACCATTGGAGCTAAATCTGTTTTGTGACACCAGCATCTGGGGCAAAGAGCAGGTTGGGTCCCCTTAAAATTGATGCAACCCATCTACTTTGTCCCATAGAAAGTAATGAGGCCAGTGAGAGTCACGTGTTCTGTCTGCGGAACCCAAATCCTGGATCCCACTGTCAAATTTGGGGAGTTTCGTTTATTCATATTTTTGTGGCACATTGAATTGGAGCAGGGAAATGTGTCCTTCAAACTGCTACAATTTTAACTATGTCTTTCAGCACATGGACAGATTCCCATATAAGGCAAGACAGCTGCATGTTACAGCAAAGCATTCATGTACAGAGCATTCATGACACACCCCACAATGACAAAAAAACTAGATGTCCTTTCATTACTCTTTTTTGGATCTAATGTCACCTACCTCGTGAAGTTTGCTAGGTTTTGGATAACCTTTGCAATTAGCGTGAGAGTCCGAGAGGTGCGGTCATCAGGGTACTCTTGCATGAGGTTGAAGAGACTTGGAGACATAATGGCCGGGCACAGAAAACGGAGAAAAAGTGAGGCACTGATCAGGCGTTCACTGATATCTTGCTTTCCCCTGTTGAGGCATTGCTGTTTCCATGATGCAAACACCTCCTTCAGCTCCCGAGGAAACACACTGAAAATCAACGAAACAGCAAAAGAACATGAAATAATGGTGAGCTGAACCATTAGGAGAAATGGCAACAACAGCAAAACAACCCACTAAGAGAAATGGGAGAAGCTGCCACTGGGCTTAGTGCAGGAACATTCATAAGCTGGAGGGAGGGGACACTGTTTGAAATTTAATATCGTACACACATGTCTATCTAGGCCCATCATTCGCATGACTTATAACTATATTGATACATATTTGGGGAGGTCTTCTCTTAGACTGTCAAATTCTGACAAAGGAAGCAGATGGGTGTGGCCTCCAAATGTGTCACCATTTTGACAGTTTTTCAGCTATAGCTTGCATGTTGTCATGCCTTTGGTTGAAATTTTGATGGGGTTCTTAGTTTTTGGGTATGCTTTGACTGGCCCAGAGAAAGGGCATTAGGCCTGACACCTCCCAACTCATGCAATATAAATTGCTGAGACACACGTAGAACTAATTAAATATTATTAATTTTACAGCATTTTGGAGAGTACAAAGTACTTTACAATTCCTACAGTATCAGTTCTCCACAATCATGTGATGGAGACATCTTGCATCACCGGCAATCTCCCTTGGGGATCTGAGAGCATTTTATAGTCCTACATAAGACTAAACTCTTCAGAATTTGCACTATTTCCATTAGTTATGCCCACCTGAAAAATCTCTGCCTATTTGTATCCAGAAATTGTTTTTTTCCCCAGAGGTTCTAGCCAGTTCAGAATTTCATTCAGAACCAGCTAAGAAAACTGGGACTACAAGTATATTTATTCCAGCCCCAAACCAGATTCTGTTCTAGCAGGGAAAAGTTTCTAGGAGAATAGGTTAGAGGAATTTCTTGCCAAATTCAGCAAGGTTATCTATTTCTGACTTGTTCAATGATCAAATCTGGACATTTAAGAAACTATTTTATTAAACCTATTTTTTTTAAAAAAGCCAATAGCCTTAATTACATATCAATACATATATAAACGTAATAAAGAAAAAACAAAAGACAAATAACACAGATGCCTTATGTCCTGAAGAAAGAAGCAATGAGAAAACTAATGATATGGTTTCGCTTTCAAGTATAATTATTTCCTATTATATCTTGTCTCAAAATTGGGCATTGGTTTCTAATTTCCATTATCCTGGACAAAAATGAAAGATTACTCTTATGGCTACAGATGGTTTGATTTTGTATTTGGAGAGATTCAAATTGCCTTTTCCTTGGTGTAGGAAGGTTTACAAGACAAAAAAAGACAAAACACAGCCACCGTGCCTTAAGCCATAAATGAAATCTTTGGATTCAATAATCTCTGATTACATTTATCAGCACTATCTGCCATGTGCTGATAAATGACATACGAGACAAATAATGTTTGAGAAACTTTTCCCCACCCCACTCACCAGTAGGAGTTGATGATCTTACAGAAGGCCAGTTCACAACACATTTTGAGGTTTGCCTGGTGATCAGCCAATTCACTAGGTGAACTTTTGCTGGGATCCACTTCACAGTTCTCATCTGATTCATATAGCGCTTTGATAAATTCACCTAAAAAGTCAGGTGACAAGAGAGAAGCAATCAGAAGAATGTCTTATTGGCATGTGGCCACATAGGTTTTGCCTTCTTGAGCAGCTGTGATAGTTCCATGGTAGTAAACAACGGCACTGTCTGCTCCTCATAACTAGTATGAAGCACAAGAATGACCAAAGTGTGTCATGTCAGGTCATTCATGTCTGGCCAACTTCCACAAGGGAGGCAGAAACCTCATTCTCTCCTGGGATTCATAATGAAGCAGCTAAATAACGTTCTAGAGAATTCTCGGTCTCACTTTGATAGTCAGCTTAACTTCAGAAGAACAATTCTCAGTTGACGTTATGTCTTATGGCTAAGAAACAGGTGATCAGAGACCATAACCTGCTTTGGCTTATGCATTTTAAAAAAGAAAACACAAAGCAACACATTGTGCAATTTAGGTTACATTTTCTGACCTTTAATTCCATTGGAATATAATTTGATTCTTTTACTACAGAACAGGATAAACAATGACTAGCTCAAGGTTCACCCTGATCCTGTCATTTTTTTTCATAATTTCAATTATTCAAACTAGATGAAATAGTCTTAATCTTTATTTATTTGAAGTATTTTTATACTGCTCCTCAGCCAAAAAAGCCTCTAGAGTGGCTTACCTGTAAATTGAACAAGAGCTATATTTATATTCTCACCATCTTTGTTGCCTGTGCTCCTAGCAACTAGCCCATTAGCTTTACGGATGATTGGTGAAACTGGATATTGAACTTCAGAAACAAAAGCTGGTAGGAACAGGCCAGCTGTTTTTTGTTCTTTTTTTTTTTTTTTTGAAATAATTTTATTAATTTCAACATAATAATAACATAAAATACATACATAATCCACGACACTCCCCCCCGTGCACCCCCACACCATGAGACCTTCTCTTAATCTTTTATTCTATCCAGAAATTTATCGACTCTTTTGAAGGTGTTTGTCCCTTCCCCAATCTTAATACATATTCCAATAGGGGACTCCATATTTCCCCAAAACATTCCCCTCTTTAATTTCATTTTACAAGTCAGCATATCATTCAAAGCCATATCCCATATTTCTTTATACCATTCTTCTATTGTATAGCTTCCTTGTCCTTTCCAATTTTTTGCAATCATTAGTCTAACAGGTGTCAGGAGGTTGTTTATCAATTCTCTCTTATTTTTGTCTTCCCCTCTATCCCATATTGCGAGTAGAGCAAGCTTCGGGTTTAATTCCACTTTACTTCCAATTATTTCACTTATTTCTTTAAATACCCTTTTCCAAAATTTTTGTACATATTCACAGCTCCACCACATATGGTAATAAGTTCCAACCTCCTGGCATCCCCTCCAACAATTTTTAGATATTTTTTTATCTATCTGGTGAAATCTAACCGGTGTTAGATACCATCTCCACAATACCTTATAAAAATTCTCCTTAATTCTGATCGATAACAATTTTAACCTTCTTGCATTCCACAACCTCTCCCAGTTGTATTCCTTAATTTCTCCATTCACATCCTCTTCCCAAACCTTTTTTATTGCTTTAAGTGAATTTTGAAACTCCTCCTCTATCAATAATTTATGTATCTCACTAGTCAACCCTTTCTTAATTTTCTTTTCTTCTTTCCTACCTTTTAACTCTATTAAATCTTCAAATCTTGTATTATTTCTACACTTGTTATTTTTCAGTTTCCATTCCTGAGTCCATTTCCCTAATTGTATACATTTAAACCATGCTGATTTTTGACCTATCAGTGGCTCTTTAATTTGCTCATTATCCTTCAAATTTTCCATCCACTTCCTTAACTTAATTATTTCCTTATCTTTCAATCTCGCTTCAATCTCCACTTTTAACACTCTTGGGAAATTCTCCACTACTACCACTGGGGCAAGTGGTGAATCTCCTGGTATCAACTTCCCTCTAAATTTCTCCCAGATCTCCACTATATTTACCAACAAAGGGTTGTCCAGTCCCTTTAATTCTTTCTTTTGAATTTTTTTAAAAAAAATATTTTTCAATTTATAATCTATTTCCCTAGTTTGCGTCTCCAACCACTCCAAATCTTCCTCCCCTAGAATACCACTTATAACATATCTTAACTGATTAGCTATATAATAATACTTAATATTTGGAAGTCCTAAACCTCCCTTCTTTTGAGCCTTATACCATAACCCTTTATTAATCCTAGCTTTCTTATCCCCATTACAATATACATTAATTATATTTTGCCAGCTTTTCAACTCTGCATCTGATATTTTAATTGGTAACATTCTAAACAAAAAATTAATCTTAGGTAAAATCTTCATTTTAATAATTGCTATTCTACCAAACCAAGAATGTTTTAATTTCTTATATACTTCTAATTTCTCCCCTACTTGTTTTTTTAAAGCTACCAAATTAAGTTCCTCTAGCCTTTCTAAATCTCTATCGATATTAATCCCTAAGTAACGTACTATATTTTTAAGTCTAAGACCCAACTTAACCTTACCTTCTTCCAGCTCTTCCTTATTATAATTAAATAACATCATTTCTGACTTCCCCCAATTTACTTTTAATCCCGTAATTTCTCCGAATTCTCTTAAATGTTTCTTAATCACCTCTGCACTCCCTAGGGGATCTTCTACGGTCAATAAAGTATCGTCCGCAAACATATTCATTTTAATCTTCTCTTTTCTACCTATCCCCTTCACTCTTTCATCTTCCCTTATTACATTTGCCAAAATTTCTATTACTATTGCAAATAAGATCGGTGAAAGAGGACATCCCTGCCTAGTTCCTCGGGCTAGTGTAATCTGTTGTGTTAACCCATCATTAACCATTATTTCGGCTTTATTGTTTTTATACAACTTATCCATCACTCCCATAAATTTGTCTCCAAATCCAAATGTTTTTAATATTGTTTTAAGTGCTGGCCATTCCACACAATCAAAGGCTTTGAATATGTCCAATGCTAGCAAGCCTGCTTTTAAATTCCTTTTTTTATAATATTAATTATATTTAGTACTCTTCCCATTAAGTTAGACATTTGCCTACCCGGAATAAATCCACACTGATCTTTTTTAATATATTTACAAATAAATGTGGCCATTCTTTTTGCCAATATTGCCGTAAATATCTTTGAATCTTGATTTATTAAGGAAATTGGTCTGTATGATGCGGGATCCGTTAAGTCCTTACCTGGTTTTGGAATTAATATAATCAGGGAGTGATCCCATGATGGCGGAGTCTTCCCCCCCTCTATTATATTATTAAATAGTTTCTTTAATCTTGGTATTAAAATTCCTTTAAAAAGCTTATAATACTCCGACCCCAATCCATCCATCCCTGGTGATTTTCCTCCTTTCAGTTTATCAATAACTCCCTCTATCTCTTTTTCAGTAACTAAACCTTCCATATAATCCCTATCCTGCTTCTGCAATTTTATTTTCCAATTCCTCTCTACATATTCCAATACCTTATCTTGCGGTCCCGACCCTGATGTATATAATTCCCTATAAAAATCCTTAAATATATTTAATTTATCTTTCATTAAATTGCAACTATTCCCTAACTTATCCTTAATTGTCCCTATCATATTCTTAGCCTTTTCTAACTGTGTGGATCTGGCCAGCATCTTTGAATTCCTATTGCTATATTCAAAAAAAATCTCTTTTTAAATACAACAAATTTTTTTGTACTTGTTCTAATTCTTCTTTCTCTAATTCCTTTTTCTTAGCTTGAATTTGGGCAATTAGGCGTTTATCTTTTGTCTCCTTTAACTTATCTTCCAAACTCCTTACCTCTTCTTCAATCTTTTTATTTTGGGCTTCCTGTTGTTTTTTTAATGTACAACTTTCCCTAATACAAATCCCTCTTACCACAGCTTTCATTGTATCCCACAATATGTCCTGCCGATCATTCTCTTTTTCATTAATCTCCCATATTTCCTGCAATTCTTTCTTTATCTTCTCCATTGTATCTTTTTTATTCAGCAACCTTACATCCAATCTCCATCTCTTCGCTTGTCTATAATCTTTTTTGGTTTCCATGTCCATTGTCATTAACGCGTGGTCAGTAACCTTGATAACTCCAATATCACAATCTATAATTTTGGGTAACATATTTTTTGATACAAAAATATAATCTATCCTTGAATAGCTCTTAAATCTCTGTGAGTAGAAGGTATACTTCCTTTCTTCCCCTCTTATAACTCTCCACACATCCATTAATTCTTTCCCTTCCATTAATTTGCTTAACTCTGTCTTCCCCACCCTCTTAGTATCTTTTAATATGTTATCCCTATCTTTCCCTATATCTAGTACCATATTAAAGTCACCTGCCATCACGATATGCTTTTTACCCACTTCTCCCAACACGTTAAATACTTCATCAATAAAATCCATTTGTTTTCCATTTGGAGCATAAACATTCACCAATACATATTCCTCTTCTCCCAACCTGCAGAACATAATAAGAAACCTTCCGTTTTTATCTTTCTTTACACTTTGCATAGTTATACCACATGTTTTTGAAATTATTATTGCCACCCCTCTCGATTTCGAAGTTCCACATGCCTTCTCGTAAACGCCCACCTCCCTCATTCGAAGCTCATTAACTCCATCTTTGGCCTGATGAGTTTCCTGCAAAAAAATTACATCTATTTTTTTGTTCTTTAATAACATTTCAATTCTTTTTCTTTTAATTACTGTTCCTAGCCCTTTAACATTCAATGTTGCCAATCTAAGTTTATTTTCCATCTCTCACTTTCTCACACGTCTTTAATTCGGTCTCCCTCTGTGTAACACAATCCCCCCCCTCCCTAACCCTCCCCCCCACATTCACCCCCATTTTCACCCCCCTCCTCACCAGCTTCCTGGGCATTGGTCCCAATCTTCTTAGAACTCTTGGGGGGGGGGGAACTTGGCCCAACATTCCGGGATAACGTCTACCCTCCCTCCATATCTTCTATTCATTACTCCCTCCTGCCGCGCCTTCATCTTGCTTCTCTTCTCCAACCGATGTGGCATCCATTATGCCCAGCTTCTCCAGTAGCTCGATTCCTTGCTCACAAGATGTAATTCTTTGCTGCTTCCCGTTCCAGCTAAATCTCAAGAAAACTGGGTATCCCCAATTATAGGAAATCGATTTCTTCTTCAATGCCCCTGTACAGATTCTAACGCTCTTCCTCCACTGCACCGTTTGGGGGCACAAATCCTGGAAGACCTCAATTGGTGTTGCTTGAAGCGTTGGTTGACCTTGACTTCTAACTGCTTGCATTAATTTTTCTTTTTTGTAATAATTAGCAAATTTCACAATAATGTCTCTTGGGAACTCTCTTGTCTTTCCATATCCCACTCTATGGGCCCGCTCAATATCTTCCATTCTCCAATCTTCCTGTGGCACCAGCTGTTTGACCCATGCCAAGATTAATTCTCTTATACTATTAAGGGTCTCCCCTTGCTGCTCCCCAAAAGATCTTATGCGTATGTTAGCTCTTCGGTCTCTGTCTTCCATCGCGATAAGCCGTAAATCCTGATGCGTTAGCTGTTCCTCTTGTTTCTTGTATAGAACCTTTAGTTCTCCAGTTTCTTCCTGCAAAGCTCCAACCTCTTTCTCCACCTTTTGAAGTCCTGCCAAAAGCTGCTGTTGCGAATCGGTAATCCTTTTTGCCAGTCGTTCTTCTTGCTTCAAAAGAGCCTGCTCAATATTTCCATCTTGCTTTAGAATGGCTCGATCCAGCATCTTTTGGATAATCTGAATCAGCTCATCTGTTGGGTCAGCTTGCCTCCCTGTGGTTGTTTTAGGAATTGCACCTGGCTTAATTCCAGTCTTAGCACTGGCATTTCCGGCATGACTAGGAGATTGCTTCTTTGTCTTTTCAGAATCCTTATCTGACATTTTATCAGTACGGAGTAGCCTGTAGCTTCTATCGGACGGATGGTCACCCTTAGGTCGACTCCAAGAAGTTATTTTCTTCTTGCTCATAAATCATGAACTATTCAAGCCTATCCGATAAGCACACAGCCACTTCAAGCCAGGGATCAAAGTCTCTTTCCCACAGTCACTCCCTCTGGCTTCTCTGTCTCCCGAACAGCCTTTTAATCACTTATAATCTTTTAATTGTTCGTTTAATTGCCACGGCTGAAACGTTGAGTTTCGTTTCTCCTCGGAGCAGAGTTAGCCCCTCCTCTCAGTCACTCAGTTATACAACCAACAGTCTTTCCACGCTTAAAAGCTTAAAAGCTTTCCAAGCTTAAAAGAAAACTCTTTTCTGAAAGTTAGCAATCGTTCTACCGTCCATTCAATCAGCCAGCATTGTAAATACCTCTTTTATTTACCTTCGCCGTACTTCAAAGCTGTCGGTCCGTCACCTCCCTCTGCCAAGCCGGTTGTAAAATCATAAATCTCTTCCAGCTGCAGTCTCTTTAGCAAGCTTTCCCCTCTCCTTAGCAGACTTATATGTAACAGATCGCTCTTTTAAGATAGGGAATTTACATTTAATTCACTGCTTCTTTCAGAGGATGAAGGATATACGACCTACCCCATGTTCTGCTAGGCCACGCCCCCCTGTTTTTTGTTCTAACTGACAATTGTAATGTTACAGGATTTTACTTTCTCACTTACCGTACATCTTTACTAGAATACAATTTATTTATTATATTTTTAATTTGCCCAATAAGAAAATGTTTTCTGGGCTGGCTCTGGGCACCGTTCATTGTCCAGGACCAATTTCCCTTACCATCCTTAGAGCATGGCAGTAACCATAGTGATCAACTGGGAGTTGTTGCAGGAGAACCCAGCTGTTAGGTGTCCAAAGCAGGTATGTGGAAGAAACTGCCCATCTGCCCCTTGGATAGACAGATCATGCTAGTGTATGATGGCTTCTCAAATTCTGTAGATAATTTATCTCCTTATTCACATCTAAAGTAGTCACAAGTATTGAGCTTGTACCATTAGTTTGGTCTTTACCAAAATCTTGTGGGTGCTCCAAGAACCTCAGCAAGTTTCTAGACCTTATTGTTTCAGAAGAAAGGAAATCTAAATATATATTTCCAGTTTCTACTGAATAGGAAGGCAAAGTATATATGAGTGGAGCTTCCAATAACAATATATATATTTCCAGTTTCTACTGAATAGGAAGGCAAAGTATATATGAGTGGAGCTTCCAATAACAAGGGAGTGGCTCCTTCTCTCAGCACAAGTTATCTCATCTGTCCTTCTGGTTTCATACACTAATTCCACATTACATTTAAGATCCAAGCTTCTGCTACAGCCTGACAAAATATAAACCCAAAAATTGAAGTTCTGCAGAAAACAGTAAGCGTGCTTTCACTAGAGTAACATTCTGCAAATGTAATCTAAAGTATACACATCTGAGAATTTTCTTTGGTGCAGAACTCTAATTTATTTGCTTAGAGAGTACAAAAGATGAGAACATATTGTCAGAAACAGAAACTGAGGCTACTGCTATATCAAAGTCTTCTGAAGCCTGAGGGCAATCACAAATTCCTTGCCGGGCCCCTATTATTTTGACTTTTCCCAGTTTTTTGTCTGGACTCAGTCCCATCTGTCTATACCACCTAATCTAAAGCCATCTTAACTGGCATTTCCTCACATATGAGGATCTGAAGCCCAATAAAATTGTCCAATGAAGTACTTAATATATTTGATCATTTCTGTTGAAAGATGATAAATAAATGGCAAGGAATATAACTATTGTATATCACAGCATTTTAGGCAATTCATACCAAGGCACATTAAGGGATAAAATATGAAATTTTATATTCAGGTGTTTTGTGAGGTATGAGGTACCAGGATATAGTGACTGGGAGTCAGGGAGGGGAACAGAACATATGCATAAAAGAGGCAAATGGAAAGAGGGCACACAAAGTTTCTGATAGTTGTAGTATGTACCCCCAATCCATTATTTGAAGACTGAATTCAAACCAGACTATTTTCCATGTGTGTAGTAAATCTTCTTTTAACTGAAGCATTATAACATTTAAAAAACAACAACAATACAGGAGAGGAGAGTTAAAACAGTGAAAGGTGTTTTGATCGTATGCGTTTCCAAAGACAAATATACAACCTTGACAATTGATTACTTTGATGTGTTTAGAAAATCTTGCCAATACATTTTTAGGCAACCATATTAGATGGACATATTTTTAAAACACACACACACACACACACACACACACATAGGTTTCTCAGGATGCCAGGAATCCACACTAGGTGCCATATTCCACCTCCCATAACATAATTATTGGCATGCATATATTAAGACCTCCTTTATATTAGCCTTGTTGGACTTGTCAGGTCTGATTCAGAATAAGATGGTTCTTTATACAGTTGGTGCCCCTTGTTCTCAGAAATGACAACTTTATGCTTTCTTACCTCAACTTCCATAATGGCTTTACAATAAGCTTTTTCAATTAGACTCAGAGTCCAAACACACTCCCCCCCCGAAAGCATTCTAAGAACTGTATCAGGTCCCTAATACAGAAGTACCAAAGGAGCAGATAACCAGGCACACACTGTCAGCACTGACAACCAACTGAGAATCAAATAGAAAGGTTTCAGCCCACAGTGTAAACCTGGCCCCTGTTTCTGCAAATGCAAATCAAAACAAGAATGAAGTTGATGTTTCTGTACCAAGTGCATCTTGCAGATATTTCTGTCCCACCAGTTTGAGGTATTCCTCAATGGCTTTGGTGGCCAGTGTATTCTCCCTGAAGATCAGCACGTCATGCTCCCCACAACGATCGACCTCAGACATCACCAGATCGGTCAAGAAGTCCTGAAGGAGAAAGGAAGACAGGAAGGAGTTGTTTTAGCCCACCATAAATGGTGCTGTGCTAGGCAGGAAGGTGGTTAGGATACACCATATGGGAAGGATAAAAGAACTGCTGCTCTCTGCAGAGGACAAGAACAGCTCTGAGCTGCAGTGCCTGCTGGAAGGGAAAATGTGGGGTTTCGGCATTGACAGATACATCACATTGTGGCACATTATTTTTTATGCTTTTTATATGAGCTGAATACAGAAGCAGCTCATCTTCCTTCTAATATTCTTTTTACTTATATTTTGATTTAATTTTTCTTTCTTCTTTTAATGAATGTGAATAACTTACTTTTTAAATGTGTTATGTACAGTGCTAAGTGACATCTCTAAATATTTTGCATTGTTAACCGGTGTAAGAGCACACAAGCTGCCATATTATACTGAACAGGCAGATTGGACAGGAAGCTGATAAACCATGTTAACTCAAGAAGCCTGAATCACCAACAGAAGCAAGCCCAGAGAGTAATTTCTTCCTCATTTCTTATTCTCTGGCACTTGTATTCAAATCTCCACTTAGCTATGAAGACTTGGACCTGTCACTGTCAACCTAGCCTACGTCATGGAAGTAGATGTCAGGATAAAAAGGGATATCCCTATCTATGTTGAGCTCCTTGGAAGGAATAAAACTATGACAATGTTTTTCTAAATAAAGTCTATCAAGAATAAAAATTAAACACCACCAAAAAAAGGCAAATAAAGATTTAGGATTATCTTATTTCCACTAGATCCACAATTTAAAAATATACAGTGCATCTAAAATGAATTAAATAATAAGCTACAGATTATTCTATTTAATATTCAGATGTGCCTGTGGCACTGAGAAAAAGGTATACAAACAATTACAAGTTTCTATAAGAGTTATACCCAAGTTATTTCATGCTGGCTTTTAAGAAAAATAAAACCTGAAGACACATTTATTCCAGTCTACATCTCACAATTAAAATCACTGCTGCTGCTGTGGTATATGTGTGTGTGTTTTAGATTGTAATTTATATATTTGTGTTTTTGTAATATTGTAAGGTGCCCTGTGATGGCAGGGCACTCTGAAAGGCAGATTAAAAATATTAATATAAACAAAACTTAATGTGTTACTTTTGCTTATCTTATAATAGCAACAGCAATGTTAACAATAGCAATCTAATGGCCATACCATTTTTTAATTCGGAAAAGGATTTCTGCATTTGGCATGCTTACTATGTACACAGGCCCATTTCGTTGTTTATAACAAGAGACACTCAATGTGTCGATCTCATCAGAAATACAGATGCTCCTGAGGAACAGCACTCTGTGTTCCTGAACTTCAAGCGAGGAAAGATGCACCCACCCTACGCCTTCTGTAAACAGGACCTCCAGTCCCCACCGGAAGATTGTCATCTGAGGGAAATCTCAGAGAAACGGTTGCAGCCGTGTGAAAAGGCAAGGCAATGGGTGTAGGAACAATCAAAGACTTCTAAAGAATGAATAACTTGAGAGGACCTGAGCTCATCCATGACCTAACATCAGTCACTCCCTGATCAAAGGGATGGTTAACTATTGTTGCATCAATTCCATTTATTTATTTAAATGTATACTCCACTTTCATTCATCTTGGACCATGTATATGGTATCCTCCCATCCAGACAGTGACCAGACCCAGACCTATTTGGCTTCAGCAAGGTTGCCCTGGGAAATGGGAATCATAATTGATTACGCTATAAGTCCTGACTTCTGTGGGAGCTTAACGTGAACATTATCTCAGAAGAAGCATTGATTAGCCTTCAGGATTAGATCTATACATCTGCTTAAGTCGAGGTAGACATATTTGCTTTCACCATCTTGGGACACACTGTCAGGGCCCACCAATAATGCAAAGAAGGCCTTTTAAACTTGAAGGAAAAAATGGCCACCTGTGTTTTTCAGGGAATGCTGCAGTTTGACCTCAGATCCAAGACAAAGAATAAATTCCATTACTAAATATACTCCAGGACATCACTTTATACTAGGAAACCTCAAATCATTTGGTAACTTCAGCAACGTGACCAAAATGTTACTTTGTTTTATCCTTCTTATTAAGAGTTACTGGTACCTCAATAAAATGCATAGGAGAAAAAACAGCACATTTTCAAAATCAAATCATAACTATACTTTAGGAAGACAGATCAGCAACATGCTGGTAAATTCAGCCAGCAGCTTTGTATCCAAGGAACCTGTGGTCACTTCTCTGGGTTATTTTAGAAAAACATTACAGAAACAGTATTAGCTATGAATCAAGCTGGATCACTAAAGCAACGGATCCTGTAGTTCTGATCTTGACTGGAGACAAATAAGATTGATTGACAGAATGCTCAAGAAATGGCTGCATATTCCCAGGGCCCGGTCTGAAGGCATGTGAAGCAGCAACTTTTCTGAAATCTTAGAAGGTCTGGGTCTGGTACAGTGCCAGATGGGAGATTGCCTGGGAACCCTTGAGTTCCATGACAGAAGGAGATGAGATATAGATGTAAACAAATTAATGTACTGAGATTGGCCATTACGAAACGGGATGCCTTTGTATATCAATCTTCTCTTTTTTAAAACTGGAAATTTAATTATTCTTTAAAACACCGACTTTTGTTTTTGCCCTACTTTCCATTTTAAGACGCTAATGACAGGAATCATTTTTATTTTCGGAATCACAGATACCTAGAATCTGTTTCCCGTTAAGTGTTTTGATAGACTCCACTGCAAGTCCAAACTCCTAGGCCATTTCTCCACAGCCATCAAAAAGAAGAGCAGCCCACAGGTGGAAGCTCTGCATGTTCTTACCTTGGCTCTGCCGGTGCTCTGAAGAATGTGCACCAAAGCACAGGCCATCTCCTCTTTGTTTCTGACGCTGATCACCGGCTCCAAAACAGAGCACAACACAGTGTAATTGTTAGTGACAAATTCCGCAAACTCTTTGTACTGCTCCATGGGAAGGATGGCGATAGTCTGGTATCGAGACTTTATCCGGATGGATGGCCCTGTCTTCCCTTTATTGGGTGTTGGTGTGCTGATGGGGTACCACTTCTCCACAAACTGCCGCCCAGTCACACTGGCTATGGGAATGTTGACCAGTCCAACGTAGTTATTTTTGTCCTTTTTCTTCTTCTTCTCAACATCCTTGTAGATGTGGACAGTGATGCTGTAAATGGGCGGGAGGCCAGAGAACTCAAAGTGCTCACCCCAGAAGATGTTGTCAGCTTTCGTTTTGCTTGTGGTGCGGGCAAATAAAGTGTCATCCAAGCACAATTCACAGAAGTACTTCTTTTTGGGGGCCAAGTCCTTGGCTTCAATGATCCAAAGACGCAATACATTCTCAGCTCGCCGGCAGTTATCCTGGAGAGAAAAAGGTTTAATCCTGATTAGCAAGGCATAAATGCGAAATTTCAAAATCAAATCATAACTATAGTTTAGGAAGACAGATCAGCAACATGCTGGTAAATTCAGCCAGCAGCTTTGTATCCAAGGAACCTGTGGTCACTTCTCTGGGTTATTTTAGAAAAACATTACAGAAACAGTATTAGCTATGAATCAAGCTGGATCAGAAAAGCAACGGATCTTGTAGTTCTGATCTTGACTGGAGACAAATAAGATTGATTGACAGAATGCTCAAGAAATTTGAGCCTTTCTGTTAGAATCAGCCCACAAGCTAGCTACCAACAATCAAAACATATAATAAACTGATGATTAAACCACTATGATAACAGTAAGTCAATCAATTAATAATGACAGGACCTAGAATTACCAGTAGCAACACAGAGATAAAATGAAGTGCACTCAAGAGTCATAAACAGTTCAAAAGTTACTAAAGGTTTGGTGGAAGAGATAAAGTCTGCACTCTGCACTGTATGTATAATGATGACTAGCTCTTCAGCCTCCAGAAAGGGGCACAGCTGACAAATCAGCTGAAGGTGTAAGAATTCACTCTTGGGTATGGCAGTCACTTAGATTTCTAAAAACAATTACAAATCCACGAGTACTATCAAACCACAAGCCTGCTCCTTAAGTTAGAGAGTGACCCCATTAAAACAGGCATGTTTCCCATTTCCAGATCAGCAGCACACCCACAGGATTAGCATCTATGTCTTTTCTCTATTAAGTTTTAGTTTATTCACCCACATCTTGACCATTATTGAATTCATTCATAAAGGACTCTGCCAAGGGGAAAGAGATATATAACTGGCAATTATTAGCATACCCCAAATCCTAAAACAACCTCACCCAAAGAACTGTATTTACAGGGGAAGAGCACCGTCTTCTGAAACTGTAATGTGAGACAGTAGCAGAACCAGCGCAAGGCAGGTACCTCTCACCCCCAAGCTGTGCAAGCACAAGCAGGCCTGAAGGATACCAGGACTGTTTATATCAAAAGTTGCTGAGAGATCCAGGAGAATGAACAGGGCTACACTTTCCCATCTCTCTCCCAGTATAGTTAATCTATCAGGGTAATGAAGGTAGTTTCTTTCCTAATTCCCAACTGGAAGCCAGATTTAAATGGATCAATGGTAACATCCACTATTAATAAAGTTAGAATACTGGGGTGGGCAAAAAGGACCAGTAATCTAGCAACTGCTTCACAAAGTGATAGGTTCTAACTTTTGATAAACCTTCCTTTATTAATGCAAACACCAACGTTCAGAATCGTTAGCCTTTGTCTGCGGCCACTCTGTTAAAGAAAGTGATCTGAAACATTGGGCACAGGACAGGCACTTTTCCGATAAGGCAGACAATGACAGGTGTCCTGGAGAACAGAATCCTTAGCAAGGGTGACAGACGATCATGTGCTAAAGACTTAATCTATTGCACTTTTGTATAAAGCTCAGCAGAGTACCATTTGGTATTATTGAGCAGTTTTCCTCTAGGGGCAGCTCCACTGTGGCCATCAACCTAATTAAATGGGTGTGCTTGTTTGGGGAAGAGTTTGATATATCACTTGGCCAAGAATGCAATTACTCAGGGTGCATTTTACCACTGGATGCTTTCCTGGGGCTTCACCTTATATGGTACCTTGTTAGGTTGTATTGCCCTACGTAGGTTCTCCATCCACTTGTCTCTTTCGGCGGCAGAAGAGCAGCTGAAGCATTTACTGCCACTGGAGTAAGTTACCTAGAACATTGAGAAAAATTAGGATCAGCCAAGCTCATGATTGAGACAGCAATGTGCACAAGAGAGGAAAGAGCACACTTGAATTTCTTTTTATAAAGGGAAGGTGAATTGAAGGAGATGGGGTGCGTCATTCAGAAAGGAGAAGAGTCCATTCCTCAAATTTGAGAAGCTATGTACAGTTTCTCCCCACAACTCCAATTCACAAGCTTTGAAGGTTTCCCCTGATGAGGCCTCTCTAAGCTTCTCTCCAGAGGCAAAACCACAAACACCATGCTTCAAAAAACACAAAGTACTGACATGGCCAGCATTCTATGGGTGCCCCTACAAGAGCGATTTAAAGCTCTTTCAAGATGCATTACAAATTTTACCTCTACAAGAGCGGAGCGCAAATTGGGGGTCGAGGCGCTTTTTATCTCTGAGTATTTGCATTTTCGAATGCGCGTTAAATAGCGAGTTTTAATTTGCCGCAGGAGTTAAAGCGCCTTATGGCCATGTAAACATGCGATTCTCCGCATGTAAATAACTTTAAAGTGCGTTTCATATAGCCCGTAATGCGCTTCACCGCCTCTCGTGAATAGGTATTAGGAGTAAATGCGCTTCTCCGTATATGCGCATAATCGGGCAACCGGGCGTCAAACCGAAATCTTGTAGAGGGGACCTATATTTTGCACAAGAGATGTGATTAAATTATTAAAGGAGAAAGAAGCTTTTAATTGACAGAAGCCTAATTCATTGAATATTTTCTTAGGATAACTGAAAAAAACTCCATACATCAGGAGCATTATGATCTAGTTTAGTATTAACCACAGCCAAAACCTTAATTGCCACTGAATGGTGTGACTCTAATTTTCCTACTCTCAGAGAATGGCTTTCAGAGATTTAGAATTTAGCCTCAAAAGCCGATCAGCTGCATATATTTATCCACATGGCAATAAACAGCAATGTGAAACGTTTGAAAAATGTAAACCCTGTTTATTGCTTATATAAATAGTCATAATAATTTGGACATTAATTCCTATAAGACATTTTTACTTCTGCCATAAAATTCCTTGTCTACATGTGCATTCATATCTTTCTGATGGGTATATTTGGTTGTTAAACTTTCTTTTTAAATAGTTGCTGCTGATTTTGTATTTTTGATGTGACTGAGTTGAGTCCCATTGATTATTATTGATTAATTATTGAGTCTGGATCCAAAGATGGTGTAAAACAATATGGAAAAGAGAATAAATAAATCTCAAAAAGGAAATTACTGGAAACTTCCAGAATTCAAGATTGGATTGAATGTTCTGCTAAACATGTTGCAGAAGTGTGCCATGTCCAAATTAAGATTTGGGTCTGATGAATTATCTGGAGGCACTACGATGTAGAGAATGGGACTATTCTCTCCCTTTGCTGGACTTATTTAAAATTTCCCACAGATCAGAATATAGTGCTTGTCTCCTTATCATATGATAACATTCATGGTCCTAATTGCTCTGAAATTTTGGATACCAAATCTGAGGAGCAGAGCAAAAAGATCATGCCAACTAAATTGCTACCTGTAAAGGTGCCTGCAAGATTGGGCCACTAAACATAACAGGTAAACCAGGTTAGTCACAGAGCTAATTATGTTCAATCAAGGAAGACTGAAGCAAAGCAGAACATGTCCCCCCCCCCCCCCCCCCTGGAATACTAATATAAAGGCATGTTGTAATATTTCTTGAGTGTTTCCTTCAAAGAAACAAAATTGCTAGGGTAACCTTCAAGGAAAGCAAGAACAGATCTTTCTTTCTCAGGGCAGAAATGTAAAAAACTCCAAGAATTTCCACATGGTGAAAATCAGCTATGGATCTACAGATTCTACACAATACAGTACTTTTAGAAACCATACCCCAAATTCAGTTCAGCAAGTTATATGGGATACTTTCAGAAATCATATCAGAAATGAAAGAAAGGAAGGAAAAAAGAAAGAAAGAAGTAAACCTATTTTTCATGTTCCATTTGAAATACAACATAGATTGCAACATTTTATCTGGTGAAGACTATTGTTTAGGACCTAAACTCAGTTTATAACACCTGCTCAGACAGTCAATATAGGCAACATTATCCTAGGTTCATATAACTTTTCTTCTAATCCCATCCCATGTAACTTAAGGGAAGACAACAATATAATACCGCTTGAGTACTATTGAGCTGCCCATGGGTGCTTGGCAAATTCTTTGCTTTCTTTTAAAGAAATTCACATTTTAACACACATTTCGAGCTTTTATGGTTATAAAACAATAAGATCTCTAAAAGGATCAGATGTGAGTAAGCAAGCAAAAAGAAGTCCAGTTCACTAGATTTTCCAACTTGTGAGGCTCAATATATCAAGTTTTTCAACTCCTGCCTCCAGCTTTATACATTTGCAGCTCTCCTCCATTTTAACCTAGTAGGTATTTCTCTGGGCACCTTTGAGGACTGCTATGTGAGACAGACACTTTTTTTGTGGAGGTAGCACAACTGTGGAATGCTCTCTCTGCATGAACGCTGGGCAGGGTCATGTTTTGGGAACGTTTTGGAGACTTGCCAGGCCACATATATTCCTTCAAGTCTTTTAAGCACAGCAAATTTCTGTGGATTTATACTGCTGTTGCTTTGATTCTTTGTTTTGTGTAATTGGTTGTCGAAATTACCACAAATTCTGCTTTATGTGATTTGTAATAACTTTATTGAAAATCCTGTCTGGAGCTAAAAGACAATTATCACTATTGTCAGATAGATGAAATGTGTCAAGAAACCCAACAGATGGTTCAGGTTAAGTTTCAAGTGACTATCTAGCTTTCTTCTATGGCATAGGTGGATCTGGTTATTCACAAAGTCAGTTTGTCAACAGAACTACAACCTGGTAATTAAAGAACTCAATAATTGGAAAGAAGCTGTCGCTATTGGGTAGGATAGCTTCAGTCAAAATGATACTACTGCCCAAGTTGCTGTTTTTATTTCAAATGGACCTTCCCATTCAGAGAGCAAAGTAAAGAAATGGCAGAAAATGGCAGAGTTGTTCATTAGTAATGGTAAAAGAAATAGGCTTTCAAAAGGGACAACAAACAGACAACAGAAAAAAGGAAGGTAGTCTGTTCCTAATTTCAAATTATACTTTGTGGCCTTTCAAATGTGTCAGCTGCTCCCTCTCATTAAAGGGGATGTCTCAATCCTGTGGGCAAAAACAGAGATCCCATGGAACATCCCTCGTTATGAGGTTATTCTGTTTATGAAAATTATGAAGTCTTCAATGGTCAATACCCAGGGGCAGTGGATTGGCAAGTCCGCCTAATGTCAGTTTCTGTGATCTGTACACAACCCGCTCTGCCTCTAGTGTCTCAAGAACTCACCAGGAAGGCTGCAAAAAGTGGCTGGAAATCAAAGTAAGCGAAGCAGAATTTGCCTAATGCTAATCACGACTGACATATCTAAAACCTGGGACTGCATTGTTTGATCTGGTGCTGGATTGCAAATGCAGTCCTCAGAGATGAAAATGTAGCCCAATTCTGGTGCAATGCTACACCAGCTGAAAATGACCCAATAACAGATTGCATCTTTCCTAGTTCTCTCTCAGACATTAATTGCAATGTTCAAGTAGGACCGCACAGCAATTGAAAGATTTCTTTCTGTTGAAGGATTGATGTCAGTAGCCCCAAGGACTTGAGAGTCATCTGATGATCAGGATCAGTCCACACCCTTCCATGGTAAATGCAAAGCAACTAATTTGCTCATTCAATTATGAAACCCTCAAGGAGTGAGATAACTAACAAGTCGAGTAGATTAAGCAACATACATATTTTCCCACTCCCCTTCTTTCTTTTTGGAAGGAAAGGGATACGTTTATTTTTTTACCTCAAAGCAGAAGTCTTGACCAAGTATACTGCTATGAAGTGGCTTGACAAAGACTCTTTCTTCTGTTCCAAGATCTAGCGTCTCTACAGCGCTGCCTGGACTCAGCAAGGATTCATGGGAACGGGACTCTTTCAACTTTGGTAATCCACGGGATCTGTGCAAAGATAGGAGGAGATGGAAACAACACATCAGGTAAAGAAAGGAGGAGATTCAATAAAATAAAGGTGTTTTACCTTTTAAAAGCACTTTTAAGGTTTGCTTCACTCTGAATGTTGGGTTTGGAAATAAGCAACATCTACCAAATGCCATACAGGTTTGGGCAAATTGAGTAGATCCAGAAATTTAGGAATATTTTGCTTGTTGGCATTACATACTCTTGACAACTGGTTTTTTAAAACTCTAATGAAAATGAATACATATATGGATATCTCAAATAAATGCTGCCTACCTGTTGCACAGAATCCAAATTTCTGCTAGTAACATCCTTGCTGATACACTGACTCATTTGTTCCTAGAAGTTGTATATGTTTCATCCAGCTACGAAGTTTAAATGATATATCTCAAAATGTAGGATTCTTTCATCCCACCCATGCATACGTCTTATACAATAACGAAAAGGCTCCTCTGGAAGCCAAATATCTAATTTATTTAGTTCTCACATTTGCATCCAGCCTTTCTTCCAAGGAGCAAAGAGTATTACACATGAGTGAAGTGGGTTTGTTGTTGTTGCCCATTTCATCCTCACAACAATTCTATGAGATAGGATTGGCTGAAAGATAGGGACTGGCTCAAGGTCTCTCAGTAAGTCAAGAAATTACCTACCATTTCTTCTAATGGGGGTGTCACCTTCCTAGTCACAATTTCCTCCATTCAGGTTGTTATCCAGACTTTAGCTCCCATCCCATCTTGTCTACTGCTTGGATACTATCTTTATATTTATCATCAACATCATCAACAAATTTTATTCTATATAAAAATAAACTTATTGTGCAAGTAAAAAAGACCAACCAACACTAAAATACACGACAATCACAAGAGCATTAGTCATTGCAAAACAAACTATAAGTAAAATGCAGTCACCAACATCTACTAACCTACTCCATAAGTCTCTTTCCAAAAGCCATGTTTTCACAAGACAGCAGAAAGAATAAAATGTAACAGCTAGGTGGGCCTCAATCCCAGATATACAATAGTACTTGGTTTGAGGCCCACTTTTCTCTAGTATTAGCCACAGTTAAGTGTTCCAGCCATAGTGACATTAGTCGTAGTTAAGGCTGAGGGTTTCCACTTAACTAGAGTTCACCATGGCTAATGTCAGCAGTGGGAATTTGCAGAATCCTGCTGCTTGCTCCTTCTTGATTGCCTAAGAATAGTTAATAATAATAATAATAATTATTATTATTATTATTTATAACCCGCCTCTCCCTTCGGATCGAGGCGGGGAACACAATGTAAAATACAAAAATCACAAACAGTTAAAAAATTAAAAAAGAGAAAATGCATCATTAAAACATCTTAAAATTCATCCGGATAGGCCTGCCGGAAGAGAGCAGTCTTCAGAAGCTGCATGTAAAATTTGAGACAAACAAATCAATCAAACAAACGCGCATTCATGCATACATCCAAATCCAGACAAAACTAAGCAAAGGAAACAGATATTTTAAGCATACCTTATTATACCATAAGCCTGTCGAAATCCAAATAGATTCTGGAAATTTTGAGCCTTTCAGAAATTTTTAAAAGGCTGACACAAAAACAAAACAATTACGCTAACCATGACTTATCTTATCCTGTTTAAATGCCACCCATGTGACATCATTGCCAAGCAGCCCTGCAGCTATATCTTTGTAAACAAGACTGCATTGGCTGCATAGGTGAACAGCATGAAAACCTTCATTAACGTGACAGACTTCTGCAAAGCATGTAAGAATATTCCACAATTCCCTGTGCATTAGCAGTGACTCCATAAATTCTCCCCATTCCATCTGAAACAAGCAAGCTACCTAAACAGTGAAACTTTTCCTTAAATCAGTAGATTCCGTTGGGCCTATTTAGAAGACACTTTAAACCCTGCTGGTTATGGCTTTTGGTCCTCAGCAGGGTTTAAGATGTCTTGTGTGATGCGTTTTGCTAAACCCTGCTCACTCACTAACCACAGTCAGACCGCCTGCAGCAGGGTTAGTGGCTCTAACCATGGCTTAAAGTGTTGTGTGTGACAGCATGTCTTGTGGTTAGGGCTAACCCCAGAGAACCACAGTTTTGCTAACCACACAGCCTGAAGTGTCGTCTGAACAGGCCCATTATAAGTTATAGGTAATTACTCAGGGATAGAGCACATAGCTTTCCATGCAAATGGTCCCAGGATCAATCCCTGGCACCTCCAGTTTAAAAGGATTCGGTAGCAGATTATCAGAAATACCCTGAGACCCTGGAGAACCATTGCCAGGAAGTAGACAGTATATAAGACTGCTTCCTTCAAAGAGAAAGCCTTATCAGATACAGTATTTATACATTTTCAGAAATGTATGCAAGAATCTAAAAGTTCTGACTCAATTATTTATCCTCTATATACGCTTGAAAAAACAGAGGTAAATCCACATCCCTGCAATCACTTAATCTGAATGCTTAGAGAGCTGTACAGGACTTGCGAAGTGGAGAGTGTGGACAGTGGAGCCTGCTGGCTCCTCAGAAATTTGAAAGTCTTTAGAGCAGCCTTCCCTTCCAGATGTTTTGGCTTTCAACACTCATTAGCCCCAGCCAGCATGGCCAATAGTCAGGAATGCTGGGAATTGTAGTCCAAAACATCTGGAGGGCACCAGGTTGGGGAAGGCTGCTTAACGGTTCTACAGGCTTCCTTGTCTCGATTTATTAACAGTCCACCAAGTCTAAAACCCCTTGTTGACAATTTGATGATCAGTTACCTCCTTTCTTAAAACTATGGTCCAACTAAATTGTATTTCAGTTTTAGAAAACAGCATCTTCATGCAATCATATGACTTAAAGATAAGTTAAACAGAAGCAGAGCAATTTCTTGATTATTTCCCCTTTACTCTGGAGTTAAAAAATATTCTCTGGGATCAATTCTCTGGGCTTTAGATTAGTTTTGTAGATGCTGCACTTTTTAATATCTAGTGTCTCTTACTGAAAATTACATTTCCTTCTAATGGGATCCCGTACATTATATAATCCAAACACAACATTTGTTTTATTGAAAAAGAAATAAAAAGCAGGAAATCTTTTTGTAACTGCTTTCCCTCCCAGGGTTGCCACTTTTTTCTGGCAATGCTCCTGTCCTTTGAACAGTAGCTCCTGTTACTCTTTATGACAGATAAGATGTTTCTTACTTAATTTCCAAGTGTCAAGCACTCAGAAAGCAAAGAAGCACGAGCAATGAAAAAGGCAGCAGAACGTTAGTGTTAAACATTGCTGGCTAAAACATGTTTAAGAGAAAGCCCTTACTCTTGCTTTGTTTCATTCTTGCCTGGGATCAACAACCATGATTTAGAAATCTTTAAAGATTGAAACTGCTGACATTTCAATTAACAGAAAATAGAGTAATAATAATAATAATAATAATAATAATAAGGCAACAGGAAAAGGTCACAATTATTCCATTAGTTACATCAGTCACCGGCATCACATCAAAAAAATATACAGAAAACCTCCAAAAACTAGGTCTACCAGAATACATCCACACCAACATCCAGAAAATAGTCATAATTAAAACATGCTTAATCGTCAGGAAATTCCTGAATCAGTAAAAGACAGCATGACTTGGCAAAACCCATCATGTCCATCTAGAAAAACCGCTACGAGTGAGAAAGAGATTAATAATAATAATAATAATAAGGGTGCTGAGATGCCTTTGAAAAGAAACAACAAAACATTATCAGATGTTAAGAGGACAACCTGTGTGTATGTTTTGACTGCAGTCTGCTTCACTCAAATATCTGCTGATACCTAATGCTTCAGCCATGTATATTTCATCTTCAGTATGCTTAGGGCAAAGGACATCGAAAATATTAATGTTTTAAAAAGTCAATCTAAGAAAACTCTCTATTCCAAGTATCTCCAACCTAAGCACTGCTAAGGTAGTTTCTTTCTGCCCAACCTCCAGAACCAAAAAAGAAGCAATGGGGCATGAAGCCAAGAACATGCATCTATTCCAATCTCAGCTTTACATCAGAGAGAGAAACTGGGGGGAAAGCCAAAAGAACGGGAATATTACTATACAGCACAACTTTTTATAACATAGCTTGTATAATTATCCTGAAAAATACAGCACACCTACATGAAACAATTGTGTAGCCACCTGACCGTGCAGCCCCAAATCATAGCGGTGCCATGTGTCCTGGCACCTCCACACCTCCTCCTCCTCTTTGGCTACATCGCAGAAGAGGAATTCCTTAGTGCAAAGGCAGCAATGGCCAAATCCAGAAGCAGACAAGTTGACGTTGCTTCTGTTATAAAGTTTCATAGAGAAGCCTCCAGGACGAGCCAAGGCAAAGAGCTGGGCACAAGCAAAACCACTCTGCCTGCACAGACTAAATCACCACCCTTCTTCTTCTTCTTCTTCTCCTCCTCCTCCTCATCTTTCTCACACACACTGCATCCTGCCCCTCAGGTGACACAAACAAGGCTCCTGGTATGTGCCCAGCTCACTCAGCCCTGGGCCTGTTGCCATGGCGCTGCATCTATAAGGAGATTAGAGGTAGAAGACAGCAGGGAGGAGCAGCAGCCGGCAGAGCTCAGGGAACTCTCTCAGCAAACACAGCAAAGGTGACCTTTCAGAGGAGAGGAATGAGTCCCCTCCCTTCCCCTCAGCAAGTTAACCAGACACTAGATCTGAGCAAGAGAGGGAAGAATTGTGTCAGCCTTTGAGTGGTCACATGGGGATCGAATGGGGTCGAAAAATGGCACATCAGAAAAGACCTATTTATCTTGCTTCACATATGATCCTTCCCCCTATGGGAGCATTCACCATATCCCACCATGCAGGCTGAATCCCCCACTAACATCTGTTCTTCAGCTTTCTATGCAGACATCAGTAATTCTGAATATTGTTTTCTAAGTTGTCATAGCCACTAAGGTGTGAATGAGTTCATTTGGTCAAAACCAAGGTGGAGTTGTCCCTGTGGGAAATAGGTTTTTAAATCTAACTCATGTGCATTATTATAAATGGATGCTTTCTCCTCCCACCAAGTATCAACTCATCTTAGAGTGAAAGATAAAGCCTTTTCCGCAGTAAGTGGCTCCCCATGTGAATCTGCCCCCTGCTATGAAGATTTGCCTCCACTTCAAACTCATTCCAGAGGCAGCTAACAACGAGTAGAGAAAGCCACATGGCAGTGACCAGTCTATTTGGTTCATTGGCTTACCATATGAACCAGAAGCTCCCATGTGATGGATCCTGTGAGTCATGTAGTTCCAAGTTAACATAAAAAGGTTTGTATTAGGGATGTGCACTGGATCGGATCCGATCCACGATCCGAATCCGATCCAGGGGGAAATCGGATAAATTATCTGATTTCCGATCTCGCCGCTGGATCGGCCGATCCAATCCAAACCGATCCGAAAAGGTTCCGATCCGGTTTGGATGGATCGGCAGATGCCCACTGGCGCCCGCCGTCGCTTCCATTGGTGGGCGCCAGCGGGGCTTCCCTAGGGGGCAGGGGGAAGGGAGGAGGGGGGCGCGTGGCGCACTTACCTTCCAGAGACGTCTGCTCCCGTCCGGCGCCGGCTGCTACTGCGAGCAGGCTTTGCGGCCTGCTCCAGGGTGGCGCGCCGGATGATGACATCACCCGGCGCGCCACCTTGGAGCAGGCCGCGAAGCCCGCTCGCAGTAGCAGCCGGCGCCGGATGGGAGCGGACGTCCCTGGAAGGTAAGCAGGGGGCGGGGCGGGGGAGGGGAGGAGGGGGGCGCGAGGCGCGCTTACCTTACAGGGACGTCCGCTCCCGTCCGGCGCCAGCTGCTACTGCGAGCGGGCTTCGCGGCCTGCTCGTGCCACCCTGGAGCAGGCCGCGAAGCCCGCTCGCAGTAGCAGCCGGCGCCGGACGGGAGCGGATGTCCCTGGAAGGTAAGCAGTGGCAGGGGGGAGGGGGTTTACCCCCCCTGGGGCTGTCTGCTTTCATCCGCTGGCGCCCGCGGGCACCAGCAGATGGAAGCGGACAGCCCCGGGGGGGTACGGAGCACGGGGGAGGGGGCTTACCTGCCGGGGCCGTCCACAGCAGACGGCCCTGGGGGGGAGGGAGTTAGGCCCCCCCCTCACCCACCCGCCGCCATTTTTTCCTCATAGACTTGCATCCGGTCCGGGGGGCCTCCGATTTTGTCCGATCCGATCCGTGACAAAATTGGAGGTCCCGATCTGGGTCCCAATCCGATCCGGGGGGTCCGTGCACACCCCTAGTTTGTATCCAGAGAGAAGTTTTCCCACATGACTAGTGTTAAGCGGGACCAAATAAAAGAAACACAGTATAATTCTCCCCACCTCTTTGAGTGCAGATGGGGTCTTACATGGTAGAATACTCTTCCAAGCACTAACATTCCCTGCACATAGAAAACTAGGTGTGAAGCAAAGTGTCTCACCTAGGCCTCTGCCTGACATGCTAGTATGCTTTGTGTGGGGAATTTGAGCGCATGGAGGAGGATTCAGTTATACAAGCCTCCATCTACTGTTTGAAATGGCAAAACCTCAATGAGGCCTACTTATGAAATAAATGTTTATTCATGTGCTACTTTAGTTTTCTAGCTGTCCATCAGAGGCTTGGGGAAATCCCTTCCAATGAGAGGAGGGGAGCTAAAGCATCTGAATCAAGATGGCAAAATGCGTATTGTAAGGGCAGGTAAAAGTTAGAATACAATGCAGTACTTTATGCTGTAGTTTTCAAGAGGCACATTTATATAATGTATCTTATGCTGTATTTTGTGGTTTTAATTGTTGAGAACTGCCCAGAGAGTTTCGCTATTGGGCAGTATCAAAATGTAATGAATAAATAAAATATGATGGAAGTGGACAGGCTTGTCAAACGGTTGTGAAGAAAAACCAGAGACACTGAGGAGAAGCTCACAGGGCCAAGGAGATGAGCAGGAAGAGTTACTAGCAGGAAGAATGAGGAGGTACACCCATGCAGGGCTTGTTCCACAAACAAGGAATTTAGAGGGAGGGAAAGCCAACCAGAGGGCCTGGAGAGAGAAAAGCCAGGCAAGCCAGCAGATTCAAGGAGCCCAGCAGACAGGGTGGATCTGATTTAAATAAATTTTATTTAAATCATGATTTAAATCACGATTTAAATCACTACCAGGGTGGATTTGATTTAAACCAATTTGATTTAGAAAGACTCGATTTAATCATGTGCAAAAGTGCACTCTTCCTCACTATAAGCTTAATACATATTTTACACATCTCAGAGTTACCAAAGACTCAGGGTGCCTCTACAAGAGAGGTTTAAAGCTCTTTCAAGGCTGATTAAAAAATTTACCTCTACAAGAGAGGAGTGCAAATTGGGGGCTGAGGTGCTTTAAACTTCCGATTATGCGCATTATCGAATGCGTGTTAAACCGCGAGTTTTAATTTGCGGCGGCAGTTAAAGCGCCTTACTGCCGCGTAAACATGTGATTCTCCGCATGTCAACAAGTTTAAAGCGTGTTTCGGTCGTCCCGTAATGCGCTTTGCCACCTCTCGTACAGATGTATTAGGAGTAAATGCGCTTCTGCGAATATGCGCATAATCGGGCAGCCAGGCACCAAAGCGAATCCTTCTAGAGGGGTCTCATTCTTGCTGGTATAATCTTAATATTTACAAGCAGATGCAGGTTTCATTTTTAGCTTCTTGTGCAGATCTATTCCACTCCCAACAATCTATTCATTGAATTTTTTGAAACTTAGCACTTCAGAGGTAAGGGGTTGGTTGATTCTGTGTACATAGATTTGCAAAGGAACAATGGGATTGTGATCTCTGCAGACACAAATTCACAGTTTTGAGAACTGTAAAACCAAGCATCTGTGATAATATCTTCTAGATAGAAAAAATGCCCAATAATCTATCAGAAACCTCTGGAAGAGCATGACATTGTGAATGGATTAATGGAATTCATTTACCAAAAAATTTAAACATTGCATGAATATACAGCCTCATGCTACGTAATTAAAAACTAATCCTTATTTCATGATGAATAACCTTTGAACTATAACGTATCTTAAATAGAAAACTATTTTAGATAGATTTTTCCTCAAAAAGTATTTTATTTAAAAAAATCCGATTTAAATCAAAAAATCTGATTTAAATCAAAAAATCCGATTTAAATTTTAAAAAATCCAATATTTTTGATTTTTTTTAAAAAAAACCCATTAATTTTTATCTACCCTGCCAGCAGAGAAGCAGGGGCTCCAGAAACCAAATTCCACCTCAGAAGGTTTTCAGCTTGAAACCAACTTCTGTTTCCTCTATTGGCCCCATCTAATAGGTTCAACTGTGTAATATCTGCCTTACTGCATTAAAAAGCCTCTCATTCATAGCCATTTACAGATGGGAAAATGGTTTATCCAAGGCCACAACTGCCAGTTCCAAAACTCTTCTACATTGTTATACCACATAGAAAGAAAAGCAACCATTTTTGTCATATCGGTTGCAGCTCAAGTTCGTAAAGGCAATGCGTATATGAGAAGAGCTGCTTTTCTAGAAAAATAATAATTTGATTCTACCACAAAATAGAAATTTTATCTGACATCCCAGTCTTGCAATTAACAAGAAGGCAATTTGCCCAACCCCTCTGCATGGAGATAATAATTCAAAGCCACTCCACTTGTTTTCTAACGACCAGTGATGAGCCTTTCCTGTATTAGAAGAGAAGGTATTGGAAATATGAGTGGCGCTTAGTGCCTCTGTGAAGATGGCAGTTAATCATGGGGAAGCAGGGATTACTGTAAACAGGAAGATCATGCAGGCATGTAGGGTGGAAGGGAGGCTGGTGTGTATGTGTGCAGTTGTGTGTGCGTGTTATGTGTTAAGATGTTTGCACAAATCTGTTGGTTCTCACCAATTCCATTAACCACCCAAATCCCTACTTCAATTACACTTAACCTGGATGATTAACCTTTTCTCTGTTACCCAAAGTGCAGCATAAACCTGACAAAACATATTAGCACAAGATAGTGGCATCAAGCTGGTCCCACAGAGTGAGACAGAGGCTCAATTCGGACGACACAATAAACAACTGGTGTGGGGGAAACAATCGTCAGTTATTTTGACTATCGTGTTATCCGAATGCTGCCATAGTCAATTCAGCACTGATCCTAATCCACACCACAGTTGATTATTTATTACCATGTTGTGTGGGGAGTACCCCCTAGATGAACAACTGTAAAGTTGATTATTACCCCACCATTGACTATTGTGGCGTCCGAATTGAGCCAATGAATAGGTAAATATGCTGCTTTTCTTGTCCCATAGGGTCTTTGAAACATATGCCTCTTGTTCTATTCAAGACACTGAGATCTTTTAAACTATTCTTTTCAGTCTGGGAAAGGTGGCTTTTTGTGAGCCTTTTCAACCTTGGAAGGCTAATTGATTTGGATGGATTCCGGAGCTCTCTGGGGGATTTTCCTACTGGTGTGGCTAGCCCTTGTGTTGAAGCCTGGATCACTCTGTGGAATACAGAGTTATTTTTTTTGAGAAAAGCAGCTGTTCTCATATGGGCATTGCTTTTATAAACTTGAGCTGTTTGTGGACTAACAGGTATGATTATGCCCAAGACCCTCTCTCTTTCTGAGCAGAGCCTGGGCAGCTCCCCCTGAACTGAGGGTAATGAAGCAACAAGGAAAACTTTTAGAATGGAGGTGGAGGAAGACTCATGCGGAGTCCGACCAAACACGGGTTAGAGATCATAATCAAGGGTATTTTATGGCAATGATGATGGCAAAGAAAGAGTTCTTTTCCACCAAGGTTGCATTTTCTCAGTGTTGTCCAGCTTTGCAAGTGGTTCAAGGCCTGCTGCAATCTGGGCCAGGTAGAGATGGTGGAATGCCCAATAGCACATTGTGGCATGTTTGCAAGATACTTCTAAGGCAATGTTGCTTGCATCCATCGTGAGTTCGGAGCTGTCTTCATGGCAATGAGTTGCAGCCTCTCTGCCACCAAACCCTGTGCTGTCCCTGGTGCACAGTGGTGGCAAGTTCTAATGACAGCAGGCAGCGAGGGCTTTCTGGCAGCCCTCTCCTCCCGTGGCTTTCAGAGACCAACAGGAGGTTGCCCTCTGCCCGGGAATGCCCCTGAAGTGGTTTTGAGCGAGGAGAGACTAGCAGAAGAGCCTGGCTGACCTCGCTCTGGCTGGAAAAGTGTGGGTAAGTCCCCAACTTTTCATCTGCATATGTTCGCCGCTTTGCTCCGGGATGGCTTTGAATCTGCACCTGCATCATCTAACCAACACAGCATGGATTTGGAGCCACCCCATGGCAAAGATGACGTCAAGACAGCCCCCTGGACTCCACAGTTACCAATGCGTCAGTAGAGGCATCAAGTGCTCCAACTGGTCTAATTTTATTGGGTGATTTTCAGTTGTTGAGACCCAAGGATGCAGATAAGGTGCCTGGTCAAGTTTAGTTGACCATCTGTGCGCTATTACATCCAGTAGGGAGGGGATGTCCAGGTGGGTCCAAGAGGAAGTAAATTCTTCCTTGAGAAAAGGGGTGAGACCAGTCTCTTTAAAGGAGGCAGTAAGTAGGCCCTTCCTGAAGAAGCCCAATCTGGCCGGAAGATGTTAACAACTATAGAACAGTTGCCAGCATCCCCTTCCTGGGAAAAAAATGCTCAGGAGAGAGATTGCCAATCAACTCCAGAAACTCTTGGAATGCAACTGATTATCTCTAGCTCAATTTCAATCAGGTTTCAGACCTGGATTTGGACTGAAAAGTGCCTTGATTGCTCAGCGTGATGATCTTTGCTGAGAAAGGGATATGGGATACTATTGATTCTTTTGGACCTCTCAGCAGCTGGTATCCTTCTGGTTAGGCTATCTGGGCTGAGTGTTGGAGGTACTGCATTGCAGTGGTTCTGCTCCTACTTGGATGGCCAATTCCAGAAGGTGCTGCTGCAGGATTATTGCTCTGTCCCTCTTGGCAGTTGTGCTATCGGTTTCTACAGGGTTCTGTTTTATTCCTTATGCTGTTCAAATCTACACGAAATTACTGGGAGGGGCCACCTGGAGATGTGGAGCAAAGTGTCATCAATATGCAAAGCAACTCCCTTATGAGGAAAGGTTACAACAGCTGGAATAGTTTAGCTTGGAAAAAGGGCGAATAAGGGGAGACATGATAGATTTGTACAATATTTGCATGGTGTAGAGAATGTGGATAGGGAGACATTTTTCTCCCTCTCTCATAATATTAGAACCCAGGATCATCCCATGAAGCTGAGGGAGATTCTGGACAGATAAAAGGAAGGACTTCTTTACACAGCACATAGTCAAACTACGGAATTTGCTACCACAAGATGTAGTGATGGCCACCATTTTGGATAGTTTCAAAAGAGGGTTAGATAAATTCCTGGAGAAGGCTATCTATGGCTACTAGTATCAGACGCAGTAAGCCTATGTACACCAGTATTTACATTATGTTTTAGGTGTTTACATTTTTTATTTAATTGTATGGGCTTAAGCTTTATTTTGTGATCTTCCCAAAGAGCATCAAATATTGGACAGAATCCTGAGCACTCAATCCAAGAAGCAGGTTCTCACTGCCAGCCAGAGGGGTGGGCAGCTGAGGTGGTTTGCTAGGGAAACTGGCACTGGCCACAGTGATGGGGGAGTGAGAGGACATCCCCACCCTTATCTTTTAGCATCCACAGAGGCCACTATCCACTCAGCAATGGTGCTGCCAGTGGCACACCCACCTCCAGTGCTGACAAAAGAGATAAGTGAAAATGCCCCTCTCATACATCGGTGCATTGTGGTTGAGCATTTATTTCACCTAGTGAACCACGTCACCAGCTACCACAGTTGCCAGCACAGTAAGCCTCTCTCATCCCAGAATAGATGCTTTCAGCCTTGCACAGGAAGGTCTTCATACGAGTGGAGAACAACAACAACAAAAAGACCTCCAGGCATCCAATAGCTGCCTGATAGACTCGTTTCAGTATTCAAGCACCGGGAGGGGGAAGGGTTAAAATCAAACTGCTCTCTGCGTATGAAGCTCTCGTGCTGCTTTTGACCTATTTAAAAGTCTGACTCCAAAGTGCATGTTTCAATTACTGCGATTACTATGGTGGGGTGGGGCGGTTTGCTCTTCAAAATAATTCATGAGGACTGGAAATCTCTCAGAAACAAATATGACATGGGTACTAGCACTGAACCAACCAAACCCACAATCTAATTCATTCACCACCTTATTATATGGAAGAATCAAAGGAGGTTAATGATAGGTTGCATTAGTTCACACACGTAGACTTTTCTCAGACTTAATATATCTGATTAAAAATGCCACACACTGTTCTTTCAGCTGTCCTCTTATTAGAGAGGTGTTTATACTCCTCTACCTCATATCCTGATTCATCCATGTCAGTGTAATTCAGCAGACAGAAAGTAGGCCATAGTTGGGTTAAATTTTGTGGTTAGCTTATGGATGCACTGGACAACCTTGGCCAACCTTCTCTCTTAGCGAACTCATCTGCAAATGATAAAGGCCCATCTTGCAAGACTGCATGCCTCAGAAGCAGTTTGCACTATGGCTGCCCAAATTTTGTGAGGTTTGATTTTCAACAAGAAAGTTGCCAATTCGGCGGCGTGGAAGTGGAAAAACGTATGTGTGTGTATGTGTGAGTCCTATCCCCTGCTCTTTTACACATTTTTTTCTGCATGTTTGCAGCCATTTGTTATCATCTATAGCTGCCTGGCTGAGTGATTCCAGCCAATCTGGATCACACAGTGAACATGACATAAGCTGATCACATTTGGTTGTATCTTGACTTGACTTATAGCAAACAAATTCTTTGTTTTTATTTTAAATAGGGATAGGGAACGAAAGATTATTTTTCCTGCTTTACTGACTGATTCATTGCCTACTAGTGCTGCACAAGAAGCCTTTTCATCCTGATCCACCCAGCAGTGTACAGTTTTACATGACTAGTTGGGGCAGAATGTAGATGTGTATTCAGATATGCGGCACACAGAAAGCAATGTCATGTGGGTGGACAACATCCATAATGGGCTGTGTTTGGGTGTTCATCCTCCACTTATTTACCTGTTTTCATACAAAGTTGTTGGGGAGATTCTGGTTGTTCCTGTTCATAAATACCAGTAGAAGTTTAGGGGCTGCTGATCTAAGACCTGAGAATTTATATCTACGCCTCAAAGAATATTTCCAACACGAGTCTTAATTACACAGATACTAGAGCCCGTTCCATTGTCGAAATACCAATTGGTTCATTTTTATTTCAAATTAAGATATTTACTTACACCTGAGCTTTACTCATTTTCAATCCTTGAGCACCAATTGGAGTTTGTCTCAGAGGCAAAGGCTAAACATCTCAAATTCAGTTGTTACAGTTGGCCTGTATGTAGATGCCCTGCCAGCAAACAATCTTAGTACCGATTACAGCTCATTAAACAGATACATTGGCTGAATTCGGACGACACAATAAGCAATTGGAGGGGGGGGGGGGGGGGAAACAATAGTCAGTTGTACTGACTATCGTGTTGTCCGAATAATGCCATAGTCAACTCAGCGCTGATCCTAATCCACACCAAAGTTGATTATTTATTACCATGTTGTGTGGGGAGTACCCCCTAGATAAACAACTGTAAAGTTGATTATTACCCCACCATTGACTATCGTCTGAATTCAGCCATTGTGTGGGACTGCTCAATCAGACCTGCAGTCCTAGTATCTATCCACTAAAAGCTCCATTCTAATTGCCCCTATCACATTGCACTAGAAGTCTATTTATGGAAGGGTACTCCATAGGGTGGAATCCCCCATCCTGCACGCCTGGAAACATGTGTTGTATGTAATGGACATGCATTTGCTTTGCTTCTGTGGAATCTAACCCAGTAGGGATGAGCAAACATGTAATATTCAAATTCATTGAGATTCTCCGAATTCTTCCTTGAAGCTTATTTTGCCTTGTTTATATTCTCAAATATGAGCATCTTTCTTTTCAATTGGGGAAAATGCATTTTAAAAAGCATGCAATTTTTCTCAATTGAAAAAAATACGTATTTTTAAAAACACACATTTTCCTGACCAAAAATGCATATTTCTCCCCATAGCTGAAGATTTTTGGGGGGGGGGGTTGCAAAAGTGCGCACTTTCAAACAGGAATGCAAGTTGGGGAAATTGTGAATCTATCCTGTGAGTTATGTTCCTTCTCACATTCGCATTCGGGATTGCAAATGGGACATGTTTGCATGATTTGCAAACAGGAACATAATTCTCATACATCTCTAATAGTGGCAAAGGAAGAGTAGCTCATAACAACAAGAAAACATATGTGGATGGAAAGCAGCTAGCCAAGCCCACAAGCAGAACCAAAAACACAACTATGGTTTCGCCACATACTCCTTTTTAAAGACAAAATAAAAGCTAGAAATGCAGTATCTACATCTACCTTCCAGCAGGGTAGACTCTTACTTACATTCTTTCAGAAACAGATGCAGATAACTTTTGCCTCAGAAAGTACATGAAGAAAAAGTAGTGGCAGAACTATAATACATTATAAGACTGAAAAAATCATGTTCAAAAGTCTTCTCTGACATAACCCTGTAGAATCAAAACCCACCCATTGTATTTCTTTATGCAATTTCAAACAGAGCTATTACCTGCAATTGTGTCTTTAAGAAAGAACAGAAGTAGAAGTACTCAGGAAGAAAGGAACAGTCTTTTCTGTGCCGGTGTACATACACACACCACACACCACACAAATGTGCTAAGAAATAAGGTATGTTGAATGTGAGGCAAATTCCAATGCGAGGCAAGCGATCAGTAGATTCCTATTCCCCTCAACCCAAATAGGATCAAATCAACCCACTCCACTATTGCTGTCTGCTATAAACTAGGATTAGAAACCAGGCAAGCAAGTGAGAAGCCACATGTTTTTGCAGTGTTTGTTAAACTGACCTGCCACTGTTCTCTGTACTACAAAGATGACGTTTTTAAAGAAAGGACCCACCTATAGTAGAAAGAAGCGGCATGCACACAGCGGTATCGCTTCACCACAAACCCCAAAGCCATGGCTACCTGATAACCCGGAGCGCAGGAGAAGCCATACTCAGGAAGCAGAGAAAGAATCCTCTGACAATCTACAGCTGTCTTGATAATTCCATAAAATGACTTTTACTAAATCAAGCAGATTCCCACGTGGCAGTAAATCCCAAGAGGGAAAAACCCTCCCAGCTGTCCACAGAGCTTTAACTGCAGCTACTGACAGCATGTGAGGTTTGCCTCAACCATCATTCTCTCCCCCTTCCCCCTCTCCATGATAAACAAAACTATGGGGAAGGATTATGGGGGCCAGTTAGAAAAGCCTTCAATCCCTGGTCCCTAACTGGCAATATCAAACTGCTCCCTCTCCACATACAAAATATGTTATTGTAGAAGTGTTCTTTGGTTGTTTATCAATTATTCTTCTATTTCAAAACTCAGGATATAGTCTTCACATTTTAAAATTCATAACAGAGTGCATGAAGTGCCAATGGCTGCTCTGGAACAATATAAAGAATGCAGTGGACAAGAAGGACCACAGGAAAAACACCGTGAACGATTCAATACAATGGGGCCACATATAACCTCTACGCATCTCCAAAAACTCCTTTACTGATTAGAAGACCATTCAAAATATGCTCAAGGCACAAGCTGGAGCATGTCAGGCAGCATCAGACTGAGCGGTGTAGTGGGAGGATAATTTGCTGCAGACTCTGCTGAGAGGGACTTGGAATAGCAGGGGGATTTCTAAGACACTGGAAACCACATAGGAAAGTGTTTGTGATACACAAATAGCTGGGAACAGCTGTTCACTGCAAGTCAAAAACAAAAACAAACCTCACAACAAGGATGGCACACTTCTCATCCTGCACACTTATATCAAGCAGAATGATACACGTTTGGGCACCTGACCCCCTACTGATCACTGCACTGCTATATATTCTACAGCATGAATTGCCAACATCAGAAACATCAGGAGTCTGTAGCACTCCTACAGAAGAGACAGTCATACATACCTGTCTATGGAATAGAGTCACTCCCCAAAGCTCAGTGAATTGGAGTCAAAACCACTCTCAGGCACAGAAGATAAATATCTGGTGCAGGTCTGAGTGGGCCAGCTACAAAGTTGTGTTGTTTATTTTTTCTCCCCACTAGAATCCTTGTTGTCCACCAATGTGGTCACTTTGGTAAATTAAGGTTGAAAAGGTTTATATTCAGTAAGTCTAGTTTCCCTAGCCAGGAAACCCAAATTCTATGATTAGATCAAAATATAGAGAGCAATCTAGTTCGAATACATGTGAGTAATTGGTAGAGTACTGGGTTTGGGAAAATATTTATGAAGAACATTTTGTGATTTTTCATTCTGGTACCTCAATTGAGGCCTATAGGCGGGAACAAAAAAAGAAAAAAATAATTGGATTCTTTGTATCTGGAGCACCTAAATCTGGCAATGGATGGTGGACAATAAGGCAAAGTATGACATACACACGCATACAAATGATTCTATTTTACTGTCAGACATTGAGACACAAAGGGGAGAAAAGGCAGCTAAGGAGCTGACCTGATGGGTGCATTAAAAGTAGATCAAACCACTAATGCAGCAAGACTTCATTAAACATTCAGTCTCTTCAGCAAGAGGTGCTTCCCAGGTTGCACGTCATTTCCACAAATGCCCATCAATTCCTTCCAAAGAGGAGGCATTTTTGCAGGCAACTAGCACAGCAGTTTTCAAACTAAGCAGCAGACTGTCTGTTGTCAAGAGAAACAGCTGCAGACTTCAAGTGGATGGATAATGCAGACAGGGTGTTAAGAATGCTAGTTTATTGGTACCACTGGAGAAGCTAGAGTAAATTTCGCTATTGTTAAATAAGGACTTTATGTCTTTACAAATTCTTGCCTCCATCCAAGCTGGACCATTCTGTTGTTAACCATCAATGTTATCAGTTCTCATTGTTCAGTGTCTACAAAACAAAGATCGCTTTGTAGCTTGAGACAATACTACAGTCCAAAAAGTACATTGATGGCTCTGGCTGGACATTTACAAAATCCATTTCAAACTTTATAGGGACAGGCTGGACACTGAGTAGATTTAAGGCCCAAAACTCTTGTCTGCTATGAAGTCAAAAGGGTTCTGCTTATAGGAAGACACAGGAAGATATGGTAAAGATCTGTTTAGCATTTAGTTGCTTCCCTGCATCACTCTCCTACCACAGGCTGCATAAAACCCACAGCACATCCTTTTTTGACCATAAAACCCACTATTTTGTTTTTTTTAAAAGTTCAATTATTGCAGATTTTAAAGGCCTATTGATCCAAAAATATCCTGGAATAGTAAAGCATGAGGAATGCTTTCCTAAGGAGGAGTGAATAATTGCTAGGAAGAGCCACAGACTCATCAGTGATCTCTTTAGTACAGTTTCTATGTACATATATTGGGTAAGGAGGTTTACTGACTTTCTCCCGACAGTATTGCTTTCCATTTCTGTTGACAGAAGATACCAATTGAACAACCTATTATTTTTGCAGGGTTTGGGACTTTCCAGACATCTCCTTTAAGAGTAAGGATCACAGCTTTGTTCTTTCCTTGTTTCTAATTTGTGCTTTCTCTTCTCTCCCCCCCCCCCCCCAGGATGAGAGTAAGTACTGCGATGCCTTTGCTTTGTTATAAATTACATTTGTGGAGGCTCAAACCATTTTAGTCTTGATCTGGGAATGTCCACTGGTGACAATGTTTGGAGGCAGATTAACCATGCTAAACCCAGCAGAGCTAAGCATCAGAGCTAAGCATCTGCAAAAATATGACTTTTATCCTTCAAAGTCAGTGTAAAACTTACTAGACATAAAAACTAGTTACAAAAGTAAAAGTTACAAAAATATAGGAATAGAAGGCAAACTATTTTATCATTAAAATAGAGAATTAAAAGGAGTCACAGATACATGCTTTAATATTAAACACAATAAAAGCGTTAAGTTAAAAGAAGATGTTCCGGGAACTCCTCCCTACATCAAAACGCGAACTCTAATGACTTCCGCAAATGCTGCCATCTATCAGGTTACTCACATCTCTGAGCTAAAACCCTCACACTAGATGCTAGGAAAAAGGCTCAGTGCACTCAACCACCAGCTGTTACACTATAATAAATGGAATTAAATAGCCAGAATGTCTCATAGGTTGAAACTATTTGTAGTGATCTAGACCACATTATACTTTTAGCTTTCCTGGACTTACATTTTTGCAAAAACTAATGAGTTTTACAAGGTTAAAACACCACTGAAAAATATTTCTTTTCCCATTCCAGCAGTGTGAAGAAAATCTTCTTTGGCTGGATCATGTCTAACATTTTGTGGGATGTGTGTGCTTTTAAAGTAGTATCCTAAAAATATTAATAAATTGCATTAGTGAGTTTAAGGCCATTCCAAACAGGTTAATTATATTATTTGAACCATCCTTTTTAACATATATTTTAACAAATAACAATGAACAAATTTCTCCCAGACTTGCCGATTTCCCCCTCTTTTAATATACACAACAACATTCTAGCCCTCATTGTTGTGGAGAACAGCTGAAAAGCACACAGCTCTGTTATTCAGGGGTATCTCTGTCCTATAACTGTTATCTTGCATGGCCTCCAGTCTGGCTACTCAACTACTTCTGCAATAAAATCAGTATTTTTTCTTCCCTTATCTATACTCCTCCCCTATTGCTATTACAACCCTCTTTTCTAACATCCTAAATACTAGAAATGTTCATAATCATTTTTAGAACAATTCCTGAAAACTGACTTAATTTAAATAAAGCAAACATGTGGTTCTAAGCGAGTTGATTTGTATAGTGTTATACACAGGAATATACAGCCCGTTCAGACATGACTTGGCTGCTGAGATTCTACCTGAGGAGAGATGAAGAATAGGCCCTTGGACTTCCAAGACTTCACCCCCCTGGTCTCCTCTACAGTCTCCTCCAAATCCCTTTTTCTGTTGTAGATGTGATGGTGGTAGGAGTAGGGAGAGGACAGAGTAGGGACACTGAGACCAGTCCTGATCTCACCAGAGGCCAAGTAATGTTTGAATCAGGCAGGGAGTCTCTTTGGATTAGAATTATTCCACTTTGAGCATAATAAGCACGTGCTACATACCAGAGGCTGTAACAAAGAGGTGTGGCAGCAGCTGGAAACTAGTAATCATAAAGGTACTGGGTGTGAAAAAGTGCTCTGGGAAAAATCTTTTTGAAGGGAGAGGTATAAATTATTACAATGAATTAAATAAGAATGTTCTTGCTTTATGCATTCTTGCTGAAGTTTAGGTAAGAGGATTCTCCAGCAAGGCCAGATTATAAAAGAAAGGGGTCTGCTCAAGCTTTTCTCTTTTCTCTTGTTCTGAAGAGCTTTTGAATCAAGCAGGTCATCAGCCTGAATGTGCAATTACGTTATCAAGTCTGAGTTTGATAAAGATGGAACAGTATTGTTAAATTCTCCCCTTTGCTCTACAGGACAGCAATATAGGGTTTAGTTTTCTTTTGGATTATGGTGCACTCTAAATGTATGCCACCTTCTGTCATTTATATCTTTTAATTTATCTGTTGTAGGGGTATTTGAGGATTGTTATTCATGTAAACCACGCCTGGCACGTGCCACAGCTCACAACAAGTCACCGTGCCTGTTTGCACATCACACTAAACCACTGTGGATTAATTAACCCCTGGGGTTTAGTGGTGCCTCCGGCTGGCCGTTTTGAACATTCAACTGTGTCTAGTCTGTCGTGTGAACCCAGCGAGGGTGGGTTGTTGGCATGGTTAACAAACCACTGAGAACCCATGGGCTATTTTAAGATTGCGGGTGGTTTGTTAACCATGCCAACAACCCACCCTTGCTTGGTTTGCATGACACGACAAGTTGAGACCAGGGCCTGAATAGGCCAACTGGCACCACTTGGTGCTGCAGCTCATCGTGGCCTAAATAAGCCACAATGAGCCGTGGCAATCATGCAAACCCAGTTGATGGCTTGCTGTGATAGTGCGAACAGGGAGAGTGTTAATCTGTAAAGCAGCATCATTTCCCAATCCAAACAGATTATTTTTGACGACCCTTACTACTATGACTTTTTTTTTTGTAAGGTAACTGCAAAATGAAAAAGTCTCTGCCCCACCAATTGCTGGATGGTTTCAAAAAAGTTTAGCATCTCAGTTTCACAGTGTATCTCACCACATACATACAGCAGCTAACACTCTGATCTAGCCAACGACCACCTTGTTGACTACGTGCAAACCAAAGCAATCCATCTTTATAATCTAGTAATAAGACCCACCAAAGCAGGGATTTATGAGAGACCTATAGTTAAAATAGCACGAGTGATATTATAGGGATTAAAGACGGAATGTCACACATTGAGAGTCACACTCAGAGGACAGACAGGCTTTCTATAAATCACAGAATGAACAAGACGGTTAGATGCTTGAAGCACTTTCCTGTCACCATTCTTTTATTTTGCTAAACTCTAAACAAAAAGATTGATTGAGGCAGCACACCATGACTATTGCAAACAGTGAAACTGGCTCTGATGAGAAAATGAACATAAACATGCAGCAACACTGTAAAGCTCAAGAAGCTTGTCAGGACCTGGGCCTGTTTGGGCAATACTTTAATCCCGAATCATCTCAGGGGAGCGATTAGGAGATTTCAGGGTTGAAAGCTCTTTCCCCCACTCTTCTCACCATGGGAAGAAGTGAACAGCTGAACTGGAAGATATTGTGGCTATATGGTATTTTAAAGAACGCTGAACCACCCAGAGCTCAAGTAACTGTGGGATTTCTTAGTTCATCAATCATCCCAATGCAGGATGGAAAACTAGCAATTCTTTGGCATTTTGCAGCCCTTTGCACAATTACCGCGCTTGTGGCATTCAGCAACTCCGATACTTGTTCCAGTAAAAACAATGAAAATTCTAGTAGTACCTTAAAGTCTTTTGTGGAGTGGAGTCTACTTCATCAAATGAAAGCTTATATCACAATAAATCTGTTAGTATTTAAGGTGCCATAAAACTCTTTATTGATTTTTCTGCAACAGACTAACACAGCTGCTCTTCTGGTAAGTTGTCTCACCTACCTGGCTGAAACAATACTGTATACCAATGGGTGAGATATGCCATTTGGACTACTGGCATAGCTGTGCATGGGAAAGTGTCTTATAGGTTTCACTGTTTTTTTAAGGGGGCTATAGCACTGTAAGTCGTTTGTAAACTGCAACCCAATTAGAACTTTTCTGATAGAAAAACAAGAGTAAGCTTAGTTTCAACGTGACGTCTTCCTGATTTCAAATCCAATTCACACCCATACACAGATTAATGCAGCTTGACAATTGTCTGGTTGAGGAGAGGAGCAGCCCTCTTGGCTTTTCACGAAGATTCTTACCTGTCATCAGTGGGCCGAAGAGATGGAAGACGGAAACTGGTATTCCTATCCAACTTTGATTGGCTCTTTGTTCTTTTGATTGAGCCTTTAAGCCGTTTACTGAAGAAGCCCTAAACGAAAAAGACACAGTAGGTGAAACAATGAAAATTATTATTATTTCTTTTAAAAGTAGCTTCTAACCTAAAGGAGGTGGCATCGGGTAATTATCAACTTTGTGATCATGGAAGGGATTCTTTGTGTGACACAATAGTCTTGTATGCAGGACATAGGGAGGTTCCTTAAAGACAAAATATGGTTCATATTCATCCAGACATAACTAGAACAATGGCAATTGGACTGACAGCCTTCACCTTTGCCTTAGGCATGAATCCAGACAAACCAATAGAAAAGGAGGAGGACAGATTCTGTTTTAAAGTCACTAAAAAGTGAACTCCAGGGAAACAAGAGGTTCATGTCAACATTAAGATCCCATCAAACACTTAAACTATTTAGCCTTTTAACTAAATGGGAGTAAAACTATAAATATGTGTGGAATTGCAAACAAATAAGAAGGCATACATTATGAGAAACTAATTGGATGATTCTTGGGGTAGGAAGCAATATGGTAAAGCAGATCCGTCTTCTTTCTCTAATTTATCAATTACATTTAAATGCATTTGTATCTCAGCAAACTTCAGCATAGATTACTTTTTGAGATATTGAAGGAAACATGGGCTGCATACAATTTAACACTAGCTATCAGTCACTGTCAGAAAGCCATCTTAAATCTTTTCTTTTTCATTTCGTCCTGTACCAGAACCAAAACAGTGGGCCTGTTCAGACAACACGCTAAGCCATGGTTAGGCCGGTAACTGTTTTGCAGCAAGTGGCTAGTGAGCATGTTTAACCATGGTTATGTAGCCACCAATGTTAGGAATGGTTCATATGACACACTAAGTCATGGTTCATACGACACACTAAGCTATAATGTTTAGCTCAAAATGCTTAACCATCGTGGTTTAGGGTGTTGCCAGAACAGGGCTAGCATTACAAAGTAAAACACCCCAAAAAACCCACAACTGAAAACCAAGTATGTTTTTGGGTTAAATAATTCTCTGATTAAAACTGCCCCCTACTAATGAACATCTCGCTGATTAAAACTGCCCTTACTAATTAAGCAGTTAAAACTTTAGTTAATTAGTCTACCAATTAAAGATTGTTCTCTCCTTCCCCAAGAATTGCTCGCTGCTGCAGTACTATGTCTACCAAAGAGCAGAGGAAGTTTTTTTGCCTAGACAGTTGCACTTTATGCTACAGTGAGGATTTGCATGATGGAATGCTCCTCCATACAACCCCCTCTCCCACTGCACACAGAAAACTAGCATGTCAGGGAGAAAGTTCTAGCACTGCTTTTTCTCTTGAAATTCTGATTTTCTATTTGTAGGACTTTTTTCTCCATGGGGAAGCATTCCATCACACCAGACACTGAAGTGGCCAAGTTTGCAGATGACATCAAACTATTTAAGGTGGTTAAAACAAAAAGGGATTGGGAGGAGCTCCAAAACAGGCAACCAAATAGCAAATGTGGTTCAATGAAAACAAATGTAAAATGATGCACGTTGGGGCAAAAAATCCCAACTTCAAGTATAACCTGATGGGATCTGAGCTGGTGGCGACTGACCAAGAAAGAGATCTTGGGGTTGTGTTGGACAGCTCAATGAAAACGTCAACCCAATGTGCAGTTGCTGTAAAGAATGCAAACTCCATGTTAGGCATTATTAGAAAAGGAATTGAGAATAAAACTGCCAATATCATACTGCCTTTATATAAATCTATGGTGCGACCACATTTGGAATACTTTGTACAATTCTGGTCACTATACATAAAAAAAGATATTGTAGAGCTGGAAAAAATGCAAGGAAGGGCAACTAAAATTATCAAGGGCCTGAAGCAACTCCCTTACGAAGGGAGTTTACAACAGTTGGGATTGTTTAGCTGGGGGGGGGGGAAGAGCTAAGGGGAGTCATGATAGAGGTGTACAAAATCATGCATGGTGTGGAGAATATGGATAGTGAGACATTTTTCTCCCTCTATCAAAATACTAGATCCTGGGGTCATCCCAAGAAGCTGATTGGTGGAAGAATCAGATTCAGGACAGATAAAAGAAAGTACTTCTTCACATAGCACATAGTTAAATTATGGAATTCGCTACAACTAGATGTAGTGATGGCCACCAATTTGGAAAACTGTGTTAGATAAATTCCTGGAGGAGAAAGATATCAATGGTTACTAGTCATAATGGCTATGTCCTAGCTCCAGTATCAAGAGGCAGTATGTCTATGTACACCAGTTGCTGGGGAACCTGGGTGGGAAGGTGATGTTGTACTTGTGCCATGCTTTTGGGTTCCTGGTTGACAGCTAGTTGGCCATTGTGAACAGAGTGCTGGACTAGATGGACCCTTGGCCTGATCTAGCAGGGCTCTTCTTATGTTCTTAAGTCCCCCGCCCATACTGACATAGTCCAGAGAAATGTTTGTTGGTTGGAAGAAATGAGAATCCTTTCTTTTCAGGCCTTTTGCATAGGAGAGGGAAAGTGTGGGCAAATGCCTACTCTAAAAATTGTCTACCCATCCAGAAACTGAAATACAGCCTTGTGTGCCCGGGAATATTATAATTTGCAAGGCAGAGCTCACCCTGCCAGGATCTGTGTCCATTTCTCTGCCTTCCCTATTTCTTCTCTTCTGAAACACATCTGGCCTCATTTACCTCTCTAAAGCTAGTGAGTATGAACTGCTCACCTAAAGTGAAGAGTCTGCACACCACAACCAGGCAGTTTTCATCAAAGACAATCTCTTCGTGTGAAATAAACACATTTCTCTATATCCATTAATAGATCTCCAGATGTTTTGGACTTCCAGCTCCCAGCATTCCTGATTACTGGATATGCTGGCAGGGGCTTCTGGGAATTGAAGTCCCAAACATCTGGAGATCTTCCTTCTGCCCACTCCTGATTTCAATCAGTGGGCATGTGCCACAGCTTTCAAGTCACATGGTGCCAAAAGGTTTCCAGTGTGTGCACACATGCACAAGCATGTGTGAACACACATGCTTGGCTCCAGTAAAAAGATGTGTACATCACACAAGAGGAGGCTAGTAACCTTTCCCTGGGTTGAAATAATTATTGTCCTTAAGAAAAAGATGAAAACACAAATTTGCTGGGTATATTGAACATGCATCTTGTGCTAGGTTGGAACGACTGTCAGCTTAGTAGACTCATTAAGATATTTGGATGAAATTGTGTTTACAGTTCATGGAGAAAGATTAGCAGAGCAAGGAGGATTTGCCTAATTTAATCATTTGTTGCCTTATAGTTGGAGTTGTGTTTACAAATTCCATAAGCTTCAGCACAACTAAAATCTAATGCCAGCAGATGCCTATTTGCAATCAACTCTACGAAGCGGAAGAAAGCAGAAGCCCCGCTTCAAGTTTATTATAAATTAAAGATTAAGTACTGCTCTGAAGCTGTTCGTTTTGAGTGTTTCATTTCATTTTGTTTTTAAGGACTGTATTGTTTCAAAACCATGTTCTTATTATTACTGTAACTTGCCTTGAGGGCTTTTAAAATGGAAAAAAATGGGGTAGAAATTTATTTATTTATTTATTTATTTATTACATTTGTATACCGCCCCATAGCCGAAGCTCTCTGGGCAGTTTACATAGGATTAAAAACAATTAAAAACAATATACAAAAATTAAAACAGCAAAAACATACAACATACACACAATCTGTACATTTAAAAACCACTTCAACACTTCAAAAAAACTACAAAAACAAAACAAAACAAACCCAGGCTCCTCAGATATTGCCAAATGTAATAAAATAAAATAAATTTCACTGCCCACAGAAAACCAATGCTTAAAATGAACCTGAACAGCTGAAGTGAGCCATGGTTTGGAGAAATGTTAACTGAATTCAAGCAGTAAGTGAGAGAATTATGATCTGTTAAAAAATGTGAGAGGAAGAAAATGAAAAGGAATATGGAACTTGGAATATTTTTATTTATTCATTTAAAATTCTTATTTTGTATTTTTCCTGTTTTTTGTATTATTATTCTATTAGGCAATAATTCTATTAATAATTCTATTGTTTTGTATTATTCTATTATTTTAAATAGATTTGTGACAGTAGGATTCTACTGTTGTTTTACTGGTTCTTGTTTTGTTAATATTAATACACAACTCTGAGCTTCTTTTGGAGGAAGGATGGGATGCCCTCCAAAAGAAGCCCAGAGTGGTATACAATATTAGTAAAACAAGTACCAGTATAACAACAATAGAATCCTACTGTCACGACAATTTAAAATACAACAAAAATCTAATCTAAAAACACACAGTAGGGATCCCTAAAGAGAGAGCAGCTTTGTTAAGAGCAGCGTACTTGTGGCCATGCATATCTTCAAAAATCAACACAGTTTACAGGCCATTTTAGTATAGGCTGTGAAAAGTGCCATTAAAAGGCAGATAATCAATACATGCTTCAGGCTCTCTCTTGGGGCTAGAGCTGGAATTCAACTGGAAGAATAAAGGTATTTATATAAGGGAAGGTCAAGATACATAAGAGATTACATGAACAAGTTGAAAGCAAGGAATAATAATGGTACTAAATAATCCTTAGTGTTAATATAGTGCTTTAAAGTGTTCAAATGGTTTCACATATATTACTTTCTAATTCTTACAGGAATTCTATACGACAGGTCAGTATTATTATCCCCTTGGCTGAGGCCAAGGGAGGGGCTTGCCTAAGGCCACCTAGTAAGTTCATAGCAGAGGTAACATATGAACTCGGGACTTTCTGATTTGCATTTCAGTCTCAGCCACTACACTATACAAGTTTTTATTCAAGTGATGACTATTTAGATAATCTTGTTCAAGATGACTGAAATACAAAAACTGAAAGTGCACCTACTTGTCACATATGGCTTTGTAATTTGCTCTTCAGCAATTAAAATATATATACCAAAAAAGAGGGGAAAAGAAAATATACTGAACTCTGCTCTGAAATTAACCAAACTCTCTGGATTTCACTCTCCAAAGTTTCTCTATCTCTAACATCCTCCAAACTCTGAATACCAGTTGCAACTTCCTGACCGGATTGTAGGCAACTGGTTGACCACAATGAGAAATAGGATGCTGGACTAGATGTAGCTTTGGTTTGTTCCTGCAATGCTTTACTTATGTAAGTCACATCATATCTGAAATTTCTCTTACAAAATCCTCTTTCTGTAACCATGTCCTTTCGAGTCAAATATCTTCAGACATAGCAAACATTTAAAAAATAAAATTAAACCAAATGTTCACTTGTCAGATTTAACACTGTGTTTTGGGGGATCAGCTTGAAACCCCTGTTTCCAGGACACTTGCTGTTGATTGAAGCCAACACCAATTTTGATGTTTCTTCAGTGACCAGTTTGTTTCGTTCCTCCTCACCTGGTCCCAGCCAATCAAGGATCATTTACTGGAACAATTATGATGATTATATTCAATCAAATTTGTGTATTTACTAATGTTTCTAAGAACAAATGAAACTCATTTAAAGTGAGGTCGTAAGAGTGATCCTAACTAGTCAAAGATCCCAAAACGAACCCTTTCACAATAATCGCCAAAAGATGCTGAAGGGGTGGTGGGGATGGTGTCTCAATTCCAAAGAAGATTCTTGTAGAATACTAAAAACAACCTAAAATGATCAAAAGCCTCTCCCTTTAAGCTCAGCCATAATATTTTATTCTTTACAACTGCATAGAATGCAACCAACATAGAGTTAAAAAGAGAAGCATGAAAAATAGCAGATTCTTCAACAGTCTCCCTCTCAAGGGGGCATACTTAATTACTTTTTGTAGCCTTGAAAATATTTGAGAGATCAAACTAACAAAAACAACACTTTCTGAGTAATTGTGCTTTAGTTGATAGTTGAATCAATGCCACTAGCTGATGATCGCAGTAATAGGAGATACAACGTTGTTTCTTCTGGATCTCAAAAACAGGGACACTAAAAATCGCCAAATCTATGACTCAATAAATTTTACTATTGTTATACAATTTGTGTTTTTAATAAAAAATTTCTACTCCTTGGAGTAAGAGCAGGATATGAATGTTAAATAAATGCAACAAAATATGTCAGTTCTACACACCAAAGACAACAGGATGGAATGGGTGGAGAAAGTTTAACTATCTGGCAAAATGAGATCTGACAGGAGATGAAAAATACTGCAGCAGTGTGTGTGTTTTTAAAAAAGTATTTAATACAAACTCTACGGTCAACTTTGGCATCAATGTGGCAGTAGCTGAGCTTGTCATGTCTTTAGCATTGTGGGGATGTTATGCAGGGAGCTATCCAGAATGCTAGTCCTGGTCACTTAATTATTCTAGATGGCATCTCTCCCTTCTCCCAGATTGCCTGTGCCTCAACTCTCTTCCTGATTATAACTGAACTAGTTGGGTTTTTTTTAACAGATCTATATGCACACTAATATTATAAATCACTCTGAGAAGCAATTTATACAAATTTTATAAAATAAAAACCAATTGGTCTAGGGGCAGCAACTAGATGGGGCACTGCCAAGAAACTATGCATGCTGTTTTGAGTTCAACTGAAGAACGTTGGTATATACTCCTGGATGAGTTTCCTGGCTGTGAACTTTGCTTGCCTCTTCAGATATTGTGTTTTGATTTTTCCTCTAGTATGCTTCCTTTACCTCACTGACTCCTTGGGCTAGTCTGCCAAAATGGTCGTTCTCGCCACCATGCCAGTTGCTCTGCTTGCCCCAAATACGTATCCTACCATAATTTCTAGCTGAGAGCTGCACAACATCTGACCCAAGAAAAAGAATGCAGCCTACCACGTCTTCAACAGCCCTGCATTATTTCTTGTCTTAGGCTATCAAAAATGTGCGGTGGGGATGCACCTGGCAGATTTTAATATTTATTTATTTATTTATTTATTACATTTGTATACCGCCCCATAGCCAAAGCTCTCTGGGCGGTTTACATAGGATTAAAAACAATTAAAAACAATATACAAAAATTAAAACAGCAAAAACATACAACATACACACAATCTGTACATTTAAAAACCACTTCAACACTTCAAAAAACTACAAAAACAAAACAAAACAAACCCAGGCTCCTCAGATATTGCCAAATGCCTGAGAGAAGAGGAAAGTCTTGACCTGGCGCCGAAAAGATAACAATGTTGGCGCCAGGTGGGCCTCGTCGGGGAGATCGTTCCACAATTGGGGAGCCACCACAGAGAAGGCCCTCTCTCTTGTTGCCGACCTCCGAGCTTCCCTCGGAGGAGGCACTCGGAGGAGGGCCTTAGATGTTGAACGTAGTGTTCGGGTAGGTTCATGTCGGGAAAGGCGTTCCATCAGGTATTGTGGTCCCAAGCCGTTTAAGGCATTATAGGTTAAAACCAGCACCTTGAACTGGGCTCGGAAACATACAGGTAGCCAATGCAAGCGGGCCAGAGTAGGTCTTATATGTTCGAACCTACTGGTTCCAGTTATCAATCTGGCCGCTGCATTTTGCACAAGCTGCAGCTTCCAAACCACCTTCAAAGGCAGCCCCACGTAGAGTGCATTGCAGTAATCTAACTTGGAGGTTACCAGAGCATGGACAACTGAAGCCAGGTTATCCCTGTCCAGATAGGGACGTAGCTGGGCCACCAACCGAAGTTGGTAGAAGGCACTCCGTGCCACTGAGGCCACCTGCGCCTCAAGTGACAGAGATGGTTCTAGGAGAACCCCCAAGCTACGAACCCGCTCCTTCAAGGGGAGTGCAACCCCATCCAGAACATGTTGAACACCCTCCATCCGGTCAGCGGAACCACCCACCAACAGCGTCTCAGTCTTGTCTGGATTGAGTTTCAGTTTATTAGCCCTCATCCAGTCCATTGTCGCAGCCAAGCACTGGTTCAGCACATCCACAGCCTCACCTGATGAAGATGAAAAGGAGAAATAGAGCTGCGTGTCATCAGCGTACTGATGACAACGCACTCCAAAACTCCGGATGACTGCACTCAATGGTTTCATGTAGATATTGAACAGCATGGGGGACAAAACTGACCCCTGCGGAACCCCATACTGGAGAATCCACGGGGCCGAGCAATGTTCCCCAAGCACCACCTTCTGGAGCCGACCCACCAAGTAGGAGCGGAACCACTGCAATGCAGTGCCTCCCACTCCCAACTCAGCCAGTCGTCCCAGAAGGATACCATGGTCGATGGTATCGAAAGCCGCTGAGAGATCAAGGAGAATCAACAGAGTCACACTCTCCCTGTCTTTCTCCCGACATAGGTCATCATACAGGGCGACCAAGGCTGTTTCCGTACCAAAACCAGGCCTGAAACCCGACTGAAATGGATCCAGATAATCAGTCTCATCCAAGAGTGCCTGGAGCTGGCTCGCAACCACCCACTCCAGGACCTTGCCCAGGAATGGAACATTTGCTACTGGCCTGTAGTTATTAAGATTTTCAGGGTCCAGGGAAGATTTCTTTAGGAGTGGTCTCACTGCCGCCTCTTTCAGGAGGCCTGGGACCACTCCCTCTTGCAAAGAGGCATTAATCACTTCCCTGGCCCAGCCAGTTGTTCCATCCCTGCTAGCTTTTATTAGCCAAGAGGGGCAAGTATCCAATATGGAAGTGGTTGCACGAACCTGTCCAAGCACCTTGTCAACATCCTCGAGCTGCACCAACTGAAACTCATCCAAGAAAACAGGACAAGCCTGTGCTCTGGATACCTCACTAGATTCATCTGCTATAACACTGGAGTCTAAGTCCTGACGGATGCCAGAGATTTTATTCTGGAAGTGCCCAGCAAATGTATTACAGCGGGCCTTAGATGGTTCTACCATGTCCTTGGGGCCAGCATGTAAAAGCCCTCGGACAACTCTGAAAAGCTCCGCTGGGCAGCAGGTTGATGATTGAATAGTGGCAGCAAAGTATTGTTTTTTTGCTGCCCTCACTGCCCCTGAATACAGCTTACCATAAGCACTTACCAGTGTTTGATTGCATCCATCAGGAGTTCGTCTCCATCTGCCCTCAAGCCGTCTCCTGTTTTGTTTCATCACTCTCAGCTCTGGGGTATACCATGGAGCCGTTCGAGCTCTACACAGGAGAGGGCGCTCAGGAGCAATCATGTCAACTGCCCGGGTCATTTCTGCATTCCACAGATCAACCAGGGTTTCGACAGGAGAGCCAGCCCTATCAGCCGGAAAACTCCCCAGAGCCCTCTGGAAACCATCTGGATCCATTAGCCTCCGGGGGCGGACCATCTTAATGGGTCCCCCACCCTTGCAGAGGGGAAAAGCCGCTGTAAGTCTAAACCTCAGCAGGTGGTGATCTGACCATGACAGAGGGGTTGATGTAATGTTCCCCACTTTCAGATCCCCATCTCCATGTCCAGTTGAAAAAACCAGGTCTAGAGTATGCCCTGCTACATGCGTTGGGCCAATGGTATGTTGGGACAGTCCCATGGTTGTCATGGAGACCATGAAATCCTGAGCTGCCCCAGATAAAGTGCCCTCGGCATGAATGTTGACATCCCCCAGAACCAAGAGTCTGGGGGACCTCAACAGTACACCAGAGACCACCTCTGTCAGCTCAGCTAGGGAGTCTGTTGAGCAGCGGGGTGGGCGGTACACCAACAGAATCCCTAATCTGTCCCGTTGGCCCAACACAAGGTGCAAACACTCCAGACCAGTAGTCGCATGGACAGGGAGCCTGCAGAGGGGGATGGAATTCCTATAGACCACAGCAACCCCCCCCTCCCCGGCCCTCAAGTCTGCCCTGATGCTGAACCAAGTACCCCGGTGGGCATAACTGGGAGAGACTAACTCTTCCCTGCTCTCCCACCCAGGTCTCGGTTATACATGCCAGATCGGCTGCCTCATCCACAATTAAGCAGCACCCGGAGGCCTGAGGGCTGGCTGATAAGGCAACCAACAAGCCTGTGGGTGTGAGGGGGACCGGAACAAGGCATAGCCATTAACTGTCTGGGCCTTGTTCCCCTAACCTGGCAAGTCCTCCTCACAGCGCCATATCTCCCTCTACCCGTCACTACCCTGATTGTGCTCCCCTCAGATCCCCCCACCTGGCCCTGTATCCTCCCTCCCAGGCACATAGCTCAAGCCTGGGGAAAGGGGAAAAAACAAAAAAAAAACAAACAAAAAAACAACCAAAGACAAAAACAGAAAGCCGGCAGGCAGGCACACTCCTCTCCTCCTCCTCCTCTGGCAGCAGGCCTCCCTCTCCTGCAGGTTGATGGCTTTCCCAGGCCCCCTCAGCCAGCAGCTTAAATATCCCTCCCAGGAAGGGAGGGGGACTGATGTAATTGTCCACAGCAGCTGGCTCAGTACCTGGGAGCCTGGTCCTGCAAGGAGTGGCAGTCTGCCAGGCTGAAATCCTCTGGAGGGTGGTGGTGGTGGTGGCAGCAGCGAGGCCTGGAGGCAGGCAGGCAGGCAGGCACACTCCTTTCCTCCTCCTCTGGCAGCAGGCCTCCCTCTCCTGCAGGCCTCTGGCAGCAGGCCTCCCTCTCCTGCAATCTCAGCCCACATATCTAGTGGGCTGAGATTGGCTTATTGACCTACAAGTTGTGTGGGTTTGAATTCTTCCCCTAATCTCTACTGCTCATTGCACACCAGCAGGGAGTCTCATGGACAACATAGAAACCCTTATGCTGGAGTCAAAGGGAGATGGACTATGCCTACGATGAAGCAGCAATAGCCGAAGTTCTCTCGGAAACCCACAACAATCCATAGCATAAAATGCCACATGACAAGACACAATAGAAAAGTTTAAAACTGCAGTATAAAATATAAATAAAACCCAAAATAAAACATAGCAGCAATGCAGAGATTTAAAATACAGTAACAGATCTAAAACAACAGAAACTGAAAGTCTAAAACGCCTGGGAAAATAAGATGTTCACCTAATGCTAAAAAGAGTACAATGTAGGCGCCAGGCGAGCTTCTATGGGAAGCTCATTCCACAACTGGGCTACCACAACAGAAAAGTCCCTCTTCTTAGTAGCCACCCATTTCACTTCCTGAGGGTCCAGGGTCTTAGGGTCCAGGCAGGTATGCATGGGAGGAGATGATCCTTCCCCAGGCCCCAAATCATTTAGGTCTCTCAATGTTAATATCAGCACTTTGAATTAGGCCCAGAAATGGACTTGCAGCCAGTGCAGATAGAAAAGTACCGCCAAAATGTGATCACAGTCTCCTTGAACAATCTCGCCCTATTTTGGACCACCTGAAGTTTCTGGGCCATTTTCAAAGACAGTCCCACATATGACGCATTGCAGTACTCCACACGAGAAGTTGCCCGAGCATGGATAACTATTGCTAGGCTATCTCTGTGCAGATAAGGACTAGGCATATTTCCCTCCATCTTCATTCTAGCCATCTTCCCTCTTGCTTCATTGCCTCAGCTCAGGTGTATACCCAAGAGCTGGCTGGGCTCTGCTCAGAGGGAGAAGGCACTTGGGCATGATGGTGTCAACTGCCTGAGTCATTTCTGCATTCCACAGACTGAAGAGGGCTTTAACAAAAGCACCAGCCACACCAGCAGCAAAATCCCCCAGAGCCCTTTGGAAGCTATTAGCCTCCATGGGTGGAGCATTGTCATAGGTCCCCCACCCTTGCAGAGGGGAAAAGGTCACTGAGAGTTTAAACCTCAATAGGAAGGGATCCAACCATGACAATGAGATAGATGCCAATTCACTCTCTTTCAGATCACCATTTCCCTGCCCAGTCGAGAAAACCAAATCAAGTGTGTGTGTTCTTACATGCATTGGGCTAATGACATGTTGAGACAGTGCCATGACTGTCATGGCGGCAATATCTGGTAGGCTCAACATGGAAGTTGAGATGTCCCAGAACCATCATTCTAGGGGTTCTTAACACCAAATCTGAGACCACCTCTGTCAGCTCAAGAAACCATTTTTGGTGCCTTCTTCATAGAATAAATACCACCAACAGACCAAATAATAAATAAAGGAACAATGACATCAACAGCATAGAACCAATAGCAAAGCCAAAAAAAGGCATGACATCACTAGAAAATTATTTAGCCGCAGAGCATGCTGGAAAAAGGAATTTTTATTTGAGAAGACGCCATGGAGATGTGAAAAACATGAAAGCGTACAGGGTGGTAAGGGGGAGAGCAACCACTTCTCAGAGCGCAAGGAAGTAAAACTAGGGAGCAGGAATAAGTGGGAGGGAAGGCATTTCCAGAGATGAGTGCTACGAATGCTGATCTTTACCCTGCTTCATTAGCAGGAACAAACTGCAAGGTAAATAAATCTGCTCAATGACAACTTTCTTGGGGACTACAAAACACAGAGGGGGGAAAACAGGAGGCATCCAGCAGGATTAGCTGATGAAGTAAATAGAAACAGATGAAACTCACCAAGTATATCTGTATGATAGCATATTTGGACAAAATGATATGAATTATGAACACATACCAATATGCAGTATCTCTAAATGACTAAACAGGTTACTAGAAGGCAGTGCAAATCTCTCTATGAATGGTCTGATCAATGCATAGCGGGCAAAAAAGAAAAGGAGATTGTATGTATTTGAGAAGGACAGGAGAAGAAAAACAAAGCAAAACAAATACAATCATATTTTTCACTAAGCTTCATTTTTCAGGTAAAAGAAGAGGGAAAGGAGGATGTATATGACCAAACAAGGTTAAAGCAATTTAAAATTTACTTTAGCAGTTGAAACAACAGCTGAGCTCCCCTTCTTACTCTGTTTCGTAATACATAAGCCAAAGGAGTACTTGATTTTATGATTCTTTTAAAAGCCTAGCAAAATCAAAACACAAACAGAGAAGATTTATTATGTACCACCAAAAGAGATTGTAGAATTAAGATCAGATATTTGAGACACAAATGTTTTTCTCTCTTGGTTACACATTATTAGCAGTTGTTTTAACCAGGTTTTAAACATAAGAAAACGTGGAGGAGCAAAAGCTTATTGCAAGGAAGTGTCAGGTAGAATTTTTCCTCCCTACAGTGTAGCATTATTTGTAGCTTGAAATATTTTGGTCTTGACATTTATGGGACTACCCAGATACTAGAGAGTGCAGGGACTAATGGATTAAACCCTAATTTGTTGCATCACCAGATAAATAAATGCTTAGGATGAAGAGTACTAGCTGTAGAACCCACACAAGATTTTGTGTTTAAATTGATGCTAGCAATGGTGCCCCCTAATGCTAAATGGGTGGGAACAAGCTGTGGTTACTTTAGCCTTGGGGGAATTAGGCACATGCTCAAAAGTACACTGTCTACCCAGGTTGTAGCTGGAAGAAAGAAAATGTTCACTAAGATGTGACATGGAAGAAAATTGGTTCCAGGTCAGATCTAGTTCCAATCACAAAACAAATTATCAACTACACATTATGACATCATTGAAGAAATGGGTTTAGGAGAGAGGTGCAAAATATACTAACTTGATTCTGCATTTCTGTACCACGTTTATGCCTTAAGTACACCAGAAATGGACAATGAAGTTAAACTCCTGTTGATGTGCCTATTTATACTGCAGTAAAAACTTTTTTAAAAAACCTGAAACTGCTTTGTCATGTAATCAGTAAGGTTCTTTTTGGTTCTCTTTATATATTGCCACCCCAGTATGAACTGCAGATGTTTGGCAAAGTAAAACATTTAGTATTATAAAGCCTGCTGCTAAAACCCATTAGCTCTGGTCTCAAATGCAGATGGAGGTCACTAACGGAGAACCTACTCCCACTAATTTCAGCATCCCCAAGAATCTATCTCATTTCCTCTCTTCCTTTCAGTCCTATTCAGCCATTCCCCATCCCTAAGGATTAGTGAGATGATCTTCAAATGCTGGGAATGCCAACTGTGGAACAATGGCTGAAAAGCAATTTTTATAAGCAAGGCTGCCCTTGAGATGGGCAAGTACTTGCATAATGAACAAAGTTTGTTCTCTCTGGTTCTAAAACGTCTGTACTGAGATACTGTACAACATAGCTATTTCTGAACAATAGCAGGACTGACCATTGCTCAGTCACATTAATTCTTTTGACCCTTTTACTTCCAGGCTTGACAAGCACAGCAGCCTTCACGTTGCCCTTTAGTGTAAGATATTTTAGCTGCTAAGCATGCAAATAAATATTGAGTTTAGATTTAGCAGTGGTTAATGATAGCTGATTTCACAACCTTTCCTATCCATACTGTCAAAGTGGGTCAGAGAAAAGATGGAAAGAAACACACAAACATATGGGATAGTCCTATAGAAGATTTGGAAGAAAGCTGAGTAAATTGTATTGAAGGAGGACAAGAACAGAGCAACAGTAAAATATTTTGGGCTGAAGGGATCTGAAGGGTTGCAAACAAATAGGAATTATTAAAAGAAGAATCAGCTTTTCCTAAAGTGATATTTTACATGATATGAAAATGACTCCAAAAAAAGAAAAAATATATATGAATACTATATAAGAGAAAGAGTGTTAAAGTAAGTGAACATGCATATAACTTTGCAGTGTCACTTGAACAGGCAAAACTAAAATGCACCCGCACTTTTTATTCATATAGCCCAAGCATATTACACAGAAGGAGGGATATTTTGGCCAATCCACGAGGCAATAACCAGATTTCATTTACAACAGCCCCCATATAGCACAAGTCTTGAAGGTCAGTGATTTGGAGCAAATTCAGGAAATAGCTTCACAAATAATTCAATGGCTAGAAAGATTCATTTGTGTGGGTTGCTTTCTGCTTGGTAAAGCTATTATTCAAAAAGGAGGTTTTGATAAACTCTGCCTTGGCATGTATCTGAAAAGCATGAAATCAACCCAAGAGGAAGATGCTAAGCTGAAACAAATGAGTAGCTCTAGCATAGCAAAGGAAAATTTAAGATACATGTCAGGAGAGATTTCCTACAGTTATGGCCCATTAGACAGTGGCAGATCCTCCCAAAAGAAACACTGAAAACTGCCAATTATCTTGAGTATTAACTGGCAGATTTACAGTAGAGAATAAAGTTGTACCAACAAGGAAGATAAACATGTGTTCTGCACCCTGACTTCTTGGGTATATGAACAAACAGCATTTCAGAAGAGATACTGTAGAATATAAATGGCTTGGTCATCTTTTGCTTTACTTAGTATGCTTTAAAGCAGGGATGGGGAACGTGGGACCCTCCACAAGTTGTTTGACTGCACCTCCCAGCATGCCCCACCATTGCCTATGCTGGCTAGGTCTTATGGGAGTTGCAGTCCAACCACTACTGGAGGGCCACATGATCCCCACCACTGTTTTAAAGAAATAAAAGGCATGCAAGTATTCTTGAGACAATTCTGCCAGCCACCTTGAGTGCAATTTCTTGGTAGAAAGGCGGGGTACACATCAAATAAATAAATAAATAAACGAATACATAAAACTCAGAGGAAGACAGTTCCCAATGATTGGCTTCATCAGCACTCCTAAGCAAATACCTGCCTTTTGTTTTCTTCAGGGAAGTCTATCTGGACTTCCAGAGCCATTTTTACTTGCTGTATTGTATTTGCTTCTCTTTGGATGGATGGACAGATGGGCGTGGTGGAGGGAAGGAGGGAGGGAGGGATAGGCTGACCATATGAAAAGGAGGACAGGGCTCATGTAACTTTAACTGCTGTAGAGAAAAGGGAATTTCAGTCAGTGTCATTTGTATGCAATTCGTATCTAATGAAATTCCCTCTTCATCACAACAGTTAAAGTTGCAGGGGCCCTGCCTTCTTTTGTATATGGTCACTGCAGTATAGTGCCTGCAACTTTAACTGTTGTGATGAAGAAGGAATTTCATCAGGAACTAATTGCATACAAATGACACTGGCTGAAATTCCCTTTTCTCTACAACTGTTAAAGTTACATGAGCCCTGTCCTCCTTTTCATATGGTCAGCCTAGGGAGGGAGGGAAGGCCTCATGAATGAGGCAGGTTTGAACTGGGAACTCCCTGGTTCACAGACCAGTAGCTTAGCTGCTACCCTACTTCTAATTTCTATCTTTTTTACTGTATACATTAATAAAAAAGCAGATTTCCAGATTTCTGCCAGCAGATAGAGAAGTTTGAAATTCACCCAATGCAGAAAGGGCTGGACCAAAAGAGAAACACCTACACTTTATTCTAGGAAATAGCTTTATGCTGAGTCAGACCATCCATCCATCTATTGTCTACTCTACACTGACCAGAAGCAGCTCTTCAGGTCTCACACAGGAACCTTTCCTAGCCCGATCTGGAAATGCTGGAGATTGAACCTGAGATATTCTCTATGCAAAGCATGTGCTCTACCACTGAGCTACAGCCCAATCACTTATCCCACATAAGTGAAAGCTGCCAAGTAAACCACCCAGAGAGCTTCGGCTATAGGTCAGTATATAAATGTAATAAATAAATACATTAAAGTGTAAGATAAGTTGGGGATATTCCTCATGCAACATTTCATCATCATCATCATCATCATCATCATCATCACAACAACAACAACATAGCAAATTCAGATATTTAAGTGGGAAGCGGAAACCAAATTTCAACTTTGAACCTCTTCAGTATGAGTGGTTCCGAGCACTCCACAGCTAGAGAGCTATTTGAAGAGCTTCCTCAAAAAAAAAAAAGGGGGGGGGAGGGAAAAAAGCACTCACATGCAGTACATTATGTAACTGTAAATCAAATTTCCAAATGCTGGACAAAGGCCCATTAACAGTTGTACAGTTGAGTGACTTTCTCTGTATGGATGCCACTGTTTAGAGTCTAGATAAATAACTGTGGAAAATGTACTGGAAGTGAATGTTCTATTCAGAACTGAGTTTCTAAAATAGCCTGTCTGTGTGAGGGGGAAGCACACACCCTGAATGCAACACGTTTCTAAAGCCTTTATTTTGAGATTGTCAATCTGTTCCTGAACATGATGTCATGGATCCAGGAAGTGGGGGCAAAAGAGGTTATACTCCAGTTTATTACATTTTTCTCCCATTCTTTTTTCCAAGGACCTGGGGCACATTCCTCCAGGTTAATTCCATTTTATCCTCATAATAACTCTACAAAACTTTGGCTGAGAGTCTGTGGCTGCATTCAGACATAATGATATGCCAGAATTGCTGAGAATTCTGGTTTATCATTCACAAACAGCACACTCATGTTCATTGTCTGATCGCCCCCAGTTGGTCCTCCTGAAAGCAGGAACAGCTAAACAGACAATGAAGCTAAAGTTTCCCATTATATCCAGACCTGAACTCTGGATTTGCCACTCCCCTAACATACCAGAGTCTGAAGCCAGAGTTTGAAGCTGTTTTCCCATTCCTGGTTTGTTAGGGGAGCATGCCAAGGTCTAGGTTCAAATGTTAGTGAAGAATTTGCTTTCTCAGTAATTTCTGCTAAATTTAGCTGCTCCTGTAAGTGGGAGGATCCAAGTGGGACAACTGAGCAGCAAGCGTGAGAATGCTGCTCATGGCCAATAAACTAGAGTTCGTGGAAATTCTGGCTTATCATTATGTCCAAATACAACCAGTGGCTCACCCAAGATGAATCTCAGGGCTGCGCTATAATTTTAATTCCAGATCTTCCTGATTCAAGTCCAATGAAGTCCACTATGCCACAAAACGTATACAATGTTCCTGTGCCCATGAACAAGAGGTTTCCCCACCTTTTGGCCATTTTAGATGACTTTTGGAAAGGGGCACAGCACATACTACTCATCCTACACCAAATCTATTTCAGTCCAGAAAACATGCTCTTCTACCTGGACTGGCCAGTGTTGCTGTTTTTAAATATTTCTCCATATTTTGAGTTGTGGGAATGTAAATTAGTCTGGAAGCAGGAGGAAAGGCTAAATGCATTCGCCGCACAAGAAAACTCCCAGATAATTACAGTGTAACATGGATCTGTTCTGTAGAGTCAATAATAATTTTAATGGTTAATCCAGCCCTATGCCAAATTCTCCAGTACAGAGTTCAAAAATCAGTACTTCAGGTCAGTACTGATTTGCCTGTAGCCATGTTTCTGTTGCCTAGAAGTACAAATTTGGCAAAATAAGAAATCCCAATTGCAACAACTGAAACAGGCTCTCCTGTTGAGACTAATTTCATTTCCAGAGACATCAAAGTGTTTTATCTAGTGATGGGTGAATTGGATTAATTTGTAATGGAGCTTGACATATGAAACTATTCTCTCACCCCTTGAATAACAACTCAATCCTCTTCACCCTCCTCAAGCCCAATTCCAAATCCAGTCCCTATTGTACTGTCAATTATGGCATCAGGAGCATCATGTGGTCCGAATCCCCATCTTCATTAACCACCCCTTTCCCACATGCTTGACAACATGGCAGACAGATCGTGATGCAAAGCCAGGGAGAACTAGCAGCAGAGAGGGCTTGCTAGAAATAGAAACATTGTGGGCCTCATCCTTAACTGGCTTGGATACTCCTCAGCATGCTTAGGAATTATTATTATTTATTACACTTACATACCACTCCATAGCTGAAGCTCTCTGTCATTTCAGAATGTGCATGGGGTTTGTATGTTTACCAATTTGAAAATGATGCTCAGGAGCATCCAAGCAGTTTAGGCATGAGGCCTATAAGGTCTCTCATGTGTCCAACGAGCTCCCTTTGCCTCTCATTCCACATTCTGCTTTGCGAGGATAAATTTGCTTGGGAAGTGGGGGGAGGGACAGAACTGGCCAAGGAGGGCTGGCTGGCAGGCATCTCATTTTGAGCTGGACCTGAATTTGGAGGAATCTGAGTTCAGCTCATAATATAGCACAGACCTGGGCAGTTCATATTCTGAACTTCCTCAAATCCAAATTCTTCTTCTTTGCTAATTACATCTGATAACTGGGATGCCATCTATATCTCTATACCAATACATACTTTACCATCCTTTTCAATGAGAACAGAAGAATGGAAAGCTAAGTTTGGAATAAAAGTTAAGTTAAGGTATTCAGAATAACTTCAAAATAAGTGGCAGCATTCCTGAGGAGCAAGTAAAAGAGATCTTCATGGTTGCTGATTGGATGCTTTGTAAATAATAATAATAATAACAATAATAATAATAATAATATATTTATTTATTACCCGCCTCTCCCAACGGATCGAGGCGGGGAACAGCATTAAACATAAAATACAAAACTGATTAAAAGCACATAAAACCAAATACATCATTAAAATACCAATAAAACACCAGTAAAACACTTTAAAATTCATCTGGGTAGGCCTGCCGGAAGAGATCAGTCTTTATAGATCTTTTAAATTCCTGAAGACTGGTGACAGAATGCTGGATAGATAGACCCTTGGTCGATTCAGCATGGCACTTCTTATATTCTTATGCATGTTCTCTTGAGAACATTTTTCCAAAGTTTTCCTAGAAGCACCTTCTAACTGGCCTGGTGATGCCATCAATTCATTTGCTGGCTCTTTTAAGTATGTTGGCTAAGAACTGTTGCCACAGGCCATTCAAAACTCAGCAGAAAGGCCCATGAGCACCCACACAGTTCTTGGCCTTTATGGATAAACTATGGGAAAGCACCAAGTAGATTAAATTTTTTTTGAAGGCCAGAAAAACGTGGACGAGCAGAAGGTCCATGCCCTCACCATGCATACAACAGATGAGATTTCTGTGTGCGTGCGTGTGTGTGTGTGTGTGTGTATGTGTGTGTATGCATGTATATTATGTACATGTGATCCATAGTCAGAACACATATCCTGTAAAAGGAAAAAAAGGATGATCATGGAAATCTTGGGCACTGTGTATACAGCTGTGTGCATGTCTCTTTTGACGGCAAGGAAATGAGGCCGTACAATGTGCACAGAACTGTTGAATTCTAAATGTTTGACCACAGCCCATTGGTTTTAAGCTAAGACTTGAGATAGCATGATTTCTAGACATGAGCAGGATTGATTTGCTGAAATGCTCAAAGAACCTCATTAATTATACACATAGGACTACTGAGGAACAAATGAGGCACTCCAGTTGTTGTAAATTCTCTGTGTATGGAAGTCAAGTCATGGGAATGGGCCCTCATGCTTCAAACATTATTTGTAAAATATATATTATAATAGAACACTTTGAAAATAGATGCAAAAATAAGATTGCCTTGGGAAAGGTTTGGGAATTATGGCTGATTCTGAGCCTCAAGAAAATATTCTTATATTAATCATACAGTATTGATCTGTGAATATACTGATCCCCATACAACATGATAATAAATAATCAACTGTGGTGTGGATTAGGATCAGCACTGAGTTGACTATGGCAGCATTCGGATAACACGATAGTCAATACAACTGACGATTGTTTCCCCCCCACAGTTGCATATTGTGTCGTCTGAATTCAGCCAGTGTTTTATTTGTTTCAGATGGAGCAGTTATCCATGTAATAGCCAATTAAAAAAAGAAAAGAAAATGTTCAAACATTGACTTGGATTTGGAACCAGACTTATTCAGACTTTTCTCTGAAATCAATTGGGCAAATTACTCATGATTAACTGACATCATATTGATTTCAATGAGTCTACTCTAGTCATGACTAAATCTGGATCCAACCTTTGGTCTAAAGGACATGTCTAATTTTCATTAAACACTGATGCTTACATTAAACAAAAATTGAAATTGTCTCTTGCTAAAAAGAATCCATGATGGTATGTACAACATTTTAAAAGGGGGAAATTTTAAATAGACAAGAACATAAATAAACCTGTAACAATGGTTAACTAGAAACTACCACCCTTAATATTTGGAATGGAGTAAGTGGAAGGAGAACAAAAGCAAGGTGAGAGAGACAAGGGGGAAATGCTCACAATAGAAAAAAATACCAAAATGTTGTGAGCAAAAGGTTATTTCCGCAGTTTATTACTAACCATTAAACGGACCATAAAAAGATCAGATTATTGTATCTGAATGCTGCCTTTAAAAAAGTGTAACTCTATTTAGAATACTGTTTAAAAAGCATTTCAGCTTAAATTTGATTTGTGCTGGAACAGACTCCCCTTCCCTCAGTAAAATAACAGCAGAAAAGCTACAGAAATTTGAGAGTGGCTGTGCTGTCAATTTACTGTAAAAAAAAAAATCTGGGAAGTAAATCCAGGCTCTTTGGATTAAGATTAACAAAATCAAATAATTTCCAACTAACCAACAAGGTTTACTGAAGCAAACTGAAGGCCAACACACAAGCCTGCGATGATAAATTCCCCTATGTTTTGAAACAAGATGCAGATCCCCAATATCGCTTTTTCAATATTGCTTGGGAAGCTCAAATTCCAGTATATTTTGGAATTGTAGGCTGGGCTTTGGCAAACCTGTTTAAAAAAAAAACTGTAGAAAATGTGTGAACTTTCAGTTCCAGTGCACATGAGACTCTTCTCAGGACCTCCTTTCATGGAAGTAATCTTATGGTGGAAAAAAATAGGCAAGTGAGTCTACCCAAAGATGAATGAGGAGAGGGATGTGTAATCTGACCTAACCATGTTTTTATTTGGCAAAGAGCAAGTTTGACACATTGACATTAGAAGCATTTCACTAATACTGAAATCAGTCCACAGACAATCTTATATGGTTTGAAGACATTTATGGTTTTGGGTCAAGCACAAAGAAAGCCAGGATTTCAGGAATAAATTTTGGGTCCATTAGAATTTAAATATTTATCTGATAACATCTGATAACACATCTGCCTTTTGATAGCTGAATTCCTAACCTCAAATTGACATGGTATGCTGTTATTTCATACACCATTTTAGTCATAACCTGCAGTTCAGATGGGGGAGGGCACCCTAAGGAAAGGAGCACTTACCGGAACTTTGAATGGAGATGTGTTTGATGTATCCATGGGGTTGGTTTTGTCTGATGTGCTTGTCCCAGAGATACTCCGTCTGCGAGGAGATCTCTCTGCTGGCACCTCTGCAGGGTGAGAAAAAAGAGATGATGAAAAGGAAAGAATATTTTCCCCAAGCACAGGCACATTTCTCACTATTTACAAGGTATAGAAACTTTACTCTTGTCTGCTAACCAAAAATTAAGCCCCATCTTTGACTTGCCTGCTGTGCTCAATACTCACTTGGCAAATGTACAACACACGCATTACCTGCAACACAAGAGTACTCTGCTTAAAGCCAGGCATGAAGAGAGTTAATTTTGCCAAATGCAATCTGTGAAAAGGGGAAGCTCCTAATATACACTGCCCTGGACACAATTTGGTAAAGGTCAAAGTTCAGTCTCATGCAGATAACTTGCCTAACTGATGGTTCAGGCAATAATTGTCCAAACTTATGCATGTTTACTCATATGTTCAGCTGAGTTAAATAGAACTTGATCCAAAGTATGCATGCATAGGAATGTAGCCTAAGGCCATCAAAAGATTCTCACACTTCATGGTGGATAACATAAAAACACCTCTACAGATAGAATAGGTCACTTTCGCCTTGTTCTGATAGCATGACCTTTAAATCTACGGAAACAAACAAGACAGATTCTTTCCAGATTTTACTCAGTATTATATGTACACATCACAGAGAAAATAACACATAGATACCTTTATCACAACTGCTGCCCATCTCCAGTTCAAAAACCTAAGCTTAAAGGAATCCGGCTTAACTGAAAGACACCCAGCACAGAATATGAAAAACCACATCCTAAGAAAAAGTCCATTGTTATCTCCTGGATCGAAAAGGAACGGAGCAAACTATGATTCTGGTGGCTGGCATTTTTTTTTACTCCCACTGTTCTCCTTTCAGGAGACAGATGCGGTTTAAACTTCCATTTCTGGCCTCCTGGCCCTTGGGATCCGTGCTACTTCCACTTAGGAGAAAGCCGGTTTTCTCCCACGCTTCCCCTCCCCTCTCTACCGCTTGCAGAGAGCAAGGAGAAAATGCACGAGGGAAGACTGCAGCTATTCAATCAATCGTTCTGAACGCACATCCTCCTCATCAGTTACTTTCAGGCTATTAACAGATGCCCAACAGCCAGCACTCCTCAGTTACAGAATATTTCCCTATCTGTCCTGATCCACGGCATCAAAGGAGAGGCACAATCAGCCGGGTTCTGAAGAGTAAGGTTTTCTTCATCAAAATCTAACCATGACAAATCCTCAACAAATCCTTCTGCAATGTTTTCCTATGATGCTTTTGGAAAACAGATTCTGATTTTATTAATTCTACCACACAGTGCATCCATGAAGAGTTAAAGAAAACAAAATTTAACATGATGAGAGATGGGAGAAGAAAACTGGATCCTGCTGAACTGTTAAGAGCTTTACACCAGCAGAAAGAAGGATACATCTTCCCTCCCCATTGAAATATGAATGTCGTTATCTCTAAAACTATCCTGCAAGATGAAAAAAATGGGGTAAAAGGCGAGATTGTCTGGGACAGTTTCCAGAATTATTTGCTTAGATAGTCAAAGAAGGATCACAAGAAAAAACTGGCAGGCCACTAGAGAGAGAAATCTGAAGAGGAAGATCTCTCTATTTGTACAGAAAAAAACCTAACAGACTGCAACAGAGACCTCTAACGTCCACCAATCCTTCAGCATGAACAGGCAATTAACATAGGGTAGGATCTCTCTCTCTCTCTCTCTCTCTCTCTCTCCCTCTCCAGATCTAACGGTGTGTTCGCTATTGCCTTCTTTCAGGATTACTACTTTTGGAGTCTCTCAAAAGCTTTTGTTAGAGATCGTTTGTTTCTCCTAGGGTTTTTTATCCCATGAAAAGTGTTGTTGTTTTTTTTAAAGAGAGAGATTGAGGGGGGGGGGGCTATAGTGCTGCACGTAACACAATGGATAAGATCATAAACATTATTTTCGCCTTTGAAAAACAAGCAGGCAAAATAAAAATATCGTGTGTATCTGGATTGAGAGAGAAGATGTGCATTTACTCGAGGCATAATTAGGTATTACAGTGAGGCTTGGCTAGTTCTGCTACATGCTCACTCAGGAAAACTGTTCAACATCATCAAAGCATCTCCAGTAATTTAACACAGTCTGCTGGATTTTGCAGAGTCATACATGAAGAAACAGAAGTCGTCTTGTTACAGTCAACCATGGTAAAAAAAAGAAGCTAGCTTAAATGAAGCCACAAGGAGGACGACAGAGGTAAACCTGCATTTGCCCACACAACTCCCACCTACCCGAAATACATGACCTTGAGATAACCCCCTGGGGCTGCCTGTAAGCCTCACATTTCATGAAGGCCATAGATGTGAATTGAGGAGGGGAAGAAAATATTTCCAGACAGAGAAAAAAAAAAATAAAACTTCAAGATCTGAATTGATGGGCCAGTCGTAGCAAAATAGGAAGGACACAGTTAACTGTCCCATGTATTTCTAACTGCACATCAACATGCTGAAAATACTGCAGCTGCAAAAGCTGCTCCTGTGCCCTTAAAATGGCTTTTCGCGGAGTTGGGTGGAAAATCTATACTATTGTGACCAGGCCAAAATTAGATTGTTGCCCTCCCCGCACCCCACCCCCCATGCATGCTACACAGTGCTTCTGCATTATTTTCACCTGCTCTAAAAATCAATGCACCTCTCCATCTTAAAATATTAAATTACCACAATTCACTGCATGAGTCACTCACCAGGGCCAAGACTAAGGCACGAATCATACTGTCTCTACGAGTCAACATGAGCCTAAAACCTTTGATCTGTGCTCTCTCTCCAGCTAAAAAGCACATAGGAATCATCAAACATGTACACACACACAGTTATGAAAATAATATTTGTATTTGTATTGTTTAGCTGTTAATATTATTAAAATGAAACAAGCTCAAGTAATTATACACAAAATGGCAGGAGCCTCCAAAGACAAATTACACAACACACCCTTCTTTTTAATACAGACATTAGTGCAAACAAATCATCATCACATAATAATAATAATAATAATAATAATCAATACACCGTTTGAGTATTCATTGTGTGTCATATGCCTTCTCAGTAATCCTTACAACAACCCTGTAAAGCAGGCCAATATTATTATCCCATATTGCAGACAGGGTGAGGGTAGAGGCTGAGGTATGGCAGCTTGCCTAAAGCCACCTAGGGATGGCTGAGGTGAGACTTGAACAGAAACTCTCTCTCATCCACATCATAGTCTCTTAGCCACTACACTTCAGTAACTCTTCAGGAACAAGTCAGGAGGAGAGTGGTTTTCTTGGATTCAAAGTGTTACAGCCCTACTGTGAAAGAGTTTCCATTAAGGCAGTAATAAAATATGAAAATCACATTTCCCTTTAGAATCTAGGCCTTAGAGTACCAAATAATGCACCATCAACCCTCTTCAATCAAATATCTAGCCAGCAGGCATGTGAATTTCCTGTAAATAGGTTTTCTGATTTAGGACCCTTTAGTAATTTTGTTTGACTTTACCAGCAACACAGGCATAGGCTATCCTGATCATTTATCTACCTCAGACTCAGTAGGTTTATCTCACTCAGGCCCAATCCTTGGGTTTCTAAACTGAAGTTTAGGAGCACCCTTTCTCACGATTAGCTGAAGTGATCAGATGTAATGCCAAGCCATGTTTAAGGGAGTCAGAAGATATTAATGACTGAGTTCGCACAACACAACAACCAACACTCAAGGCTGAGTATGGGTTGCCGTTGTGTTGTGTGAACTTTGCCATGGTAACAAAACATGTTTTGTTAATCACAAAAAACCCATGAAGGGAATCCATGGTTAGTTGTTGGGTTGTGAACTGTGGATTGCTCATGGTTAACAAACCATGGTTTGTTAGTGTGGCTGGGTTCACACAACATAACAAATCAAGGTTTAATGGCAACCTGCAATTCAACAGCAACCCACACTCAACCTTGAATGTGGGTTCTTGTATTGTGTGAACCCGGTCATCGTGTGAAAGGAGAGGCATGGGCCACTCTAGACAGCTAAAGTATACTGAGCATTTGGGGAGTATAAGTCTGTACTGGATCCGGGAGGTTTCCTATCACCTAGATCTATTGCAACAGGAGAGTCATTTTGGTTCACATGCGTCCTGCTGCTCCAAAATACAGGGACGTACAGAGAGGAGGCAAGGAAGGGCCAGGCAGTGCTCAAAGAATTGCCAAAGGAGGAGGAGGAGGAGGTGTGAAGATATGCCTGATTATGCAGTAGCAGAGGTAATACATGGGGTGAGTAAACAGGAATTGCCCTCCTATGATCCAAATAAAAGCCAAACACCACTTGTAGATCAGAGGGAGCAAATTGGGGGATACATAAGCAGAGGGTGGCTTGCTGGAATGGCTGTAGGAATAGGCAAGCGAAGGAGATTCACATCAGGGTCAAGCAAACTAACTACAAGAGCAAGCAAAATAGACTAGAAATGGACTAGTGAAAGGGATGCAAGCTTTTGATTTTCCGTAGAGTATTAAAAAAAACCTTAAGATTAGGCAATTAATTCAAAGATGAAGACTTATTTTCACCAGCAGCTAAAGTCAACAAGAATGATCAGAAGCTAAGCAGGCCATTGTTCTCCTGATCCTTATATTTTCTGTATATTCACACATTTGTAGGAGTCTGCAACGAAGTTCAAGACTGAACACACACAACCTTGAGTTACAATTCAATAGATAAATAGTACATGTGAATAACTGCAGAAATATGATTGGCACAAAGAATAGGAAACTATTACGATGTTTACATTTCTCAGGGGACAGCTAGATGTGACAAAAGGAGATCCAGTGCTAGGAAAGGTAAACTTTTTCTTCTGTGCCATTTTCCTGATAAAAACATCATGATGGAAATTGCCCCTGAAGCAGCTATCTGCTCCATCGGGATACATCTGCCTCCAGCGCCATGGTCCAGATTGAATCTCTCATTGGACTGCTCTTGAAGCGTTAAGCAGCAGGACAGCCAATAATAGTTGGATCCAATCGTTTTGTTCTCAGTGTCTCGAACAGGGGTCAGCAACCTGGCAGCCTCCAAATGTTTTGGGACTACAGTTCCCATACGCCTCAGCCAGCATGGCCAATGCTCAGGGATTGTGGGAGTTGTGGTCTACAACATTTAAAGAACACCAGGTTGCCTACCCCTTGTCTAGTGTATTTGTAACATCTTATTTCCCCATCTGCCATATGAAATACAGCTATTTTAACCCTCTCCCCAACTATTAGGAACTGTAAGAATGCCCTAAAATGAAACAACATGCCTGAAATAATGAGAGAATAGTTCAGGCATGTAAAATATTTTTAAAAAATTATTAGCTTTTTATAACTACAAATACGAGTTCCTTATTCACATGATGTTCCTGACAAGGAAGATGACAGCACAGCTTTTTAATTTATGGGTGCCGCTGATCTGAAAACAAGTTGTAATTCACACAGCAATGGAGGATTCCTTTGGACGTTTGTTCCCTGCAAAACATTATTATGTGTTTTTTGTACTTTAGTACAGTTTAAAGGAGGGTTCTTTGGTGTCTAAATGGTAATACTTGGTCAAGGAAAGTAAACCTGTTTGAGTCATCCCTACAGTGACAGAGAGAACAAAGGTGTGAGTGGGAGGGCAGGAGGGGAAGAATCACACTCAATTACAATTAGCAACAATCTAATGAATTGGCAAGATAAACCTTATTTAAATAAAATAAACAACATTTCCACTGTAGCTGTTTCAGAAGCAACACTATGGAAATGAGCCTGGGCAAGCCTCAGGCTTGTGTGCTCCCTGCTAGAGATCAGAAAAAAATCACTTCTGTTCTCAACTAAGTGTGATTACATCTGAACCTGGATAAATTATGGTTAATGTTCGGCCTGTTCAGACAACATGCTAAGCCATGGTTAGGCTGCTAACCCTTTTGCAGTAAATGATTAGCGAGCTTGTTTAAACCGTGATTATGTAGCCACCATGGTTAGGAATGGTTCACATGACATGCTAAGTCATGGTTCACATATACGTTAATAATGTTTAGCTCAAAATGCTTAACCATCATGGTTTAGCGTGTCATATGAACAGGGTCGTTAACTAGGGTTAGTGAAATAGGTCAACTTCAGATTAGGCCTGTTTGGTTCACATGGTTTATTATGCCATGCATGCATCTCAGTGAACCTCATATTCAAGTACTTCCTTCCCTCAGCCACGGGGTAATTGGAAGCTTTCACTTCCATTTTTGATTAGCTGCACTTTAGTACTATTCCAAAACCTAAGCTGTGCTTAATCTTAACTACAGTTTCTTGAAAGAAGCCAGGTTCAAACCAAGGTTTACAAAGCTTGCTTGTTTCAGCAAATATGCTGTAGTTGAGACTGACCACAGTTTATTAGGTTCAGACAAAATGGCTAGGTGTTATTACTACAAAACAGAAGCAAATCTTCCAGTCTCTTCACAAGCACTGTAGAAGCAGATAAAAGGGTGAGTGGATGAGTCTAAGGCTCACTTTAGCTAATTCCCATCACAATAAACTATGGCCTATTGTGAGTCTGAACCAGCTCATTGTGTTCTGACATCTGCAGTTAGTTGAAAAATGGAAGCAGAAACTTCTGATCTCCTCATGAGTGCACTGGAAGAGGAGATGGAAGGGGGAAACACACAAATGTGAGGCTCTTATAATGTGTGAACCAGGCCAATATGTCTGAACTGAGCCCTTGACTTGATGAATAACATATCCTATTCATTATTATTTTAATATCAGGTTTGATTGAACTATCTATCAAACTCAATATTAGGGGCTACATCCAATGCCAAATGACTTCCCCTTCCTCTTCACAGGACTCCTCACCCACCCTCCCAGCTACAAATATATGACGGTAACTTATACTGAGTCAGACCATTGGTCCATTCTACTCTGACTGATAGTGTTCATCTTTCCCACCCTTGCTACCTAAAACCCTTTAACTGAAAATACCAGGAATTGAATTTGAGATCTTCTGCTACTAGTGCTAAACTGCAATACACACCCTAGCCTCACAGCTTTATTCATGAGCTACAGCTTCCTTGACTCCCCCCACCCCACCCCCTCTGACAATGTGCCAATGTTATTCAGCAGGAAGGCGATGTGTCCCTGCATTGCCTAGGCAATACAGTGATACTTCCCTTTCTTCCCACACTGTGGGGCGTCTTAGTACAGTACATGAAGAGAGGGAGAGCCGCCTTCAAGGCAGTTGGACAGCTCTCCTCTCTTTGTGGACTTCGTAGACATGAATTAAAGGTAAAGCTGAAAGGCAGGCAAAGCATTTCCTATAGAACCCTTTTAATGTATTGATACTGGCTCATAATCTCTTTCCCTCCTCCTCTAAATTGGCTTCATATACATATGGACATATGAAACTGTCTTATACTGACTCAGGCCATTAGTCCATGTGGCCTAGTACTCTCTACATGACTAGTGGCAACCCTCCAAAATCTTAGGCAGATGTCTTTTCTAGCTCTGTTACCCATTATCCTTTTAAATTAGAAATGGAGCCTTCTGCACTGAGTTATAGTCCATCCTCATATGTCACAAAAATGTTGGCTCCTGTAACACCCACTCTCATCATAATCTACCTCATCATCATCATAAATTTATTTATTACCCGCCTCTCCCTCTGGATTGAGGCGGGGTACAACAACAAATACAAAACACCTCTCTCTCTCTCTCTCTCTCTCTCTGTCTCTCTCTCTCTCAATAATTAAAAGCATATAAAAGGAATACATTATTAAAAGACATCTTAAAATTCAACTGGGTAGGCCTGCCGGAAGAGATCAGTCTTTTCGGCTTTCTTAAATTCCAGGAGACTGTTAAGTTGACGAATCTCTCCCGGCAGGCCATTCCACAGTCTGGGAGCGGCAGAAGAGAAGGTCCTCTGGGTAACAGTTGTCAGCCTAGTTTTTGCTGACTGGAGTAAATTATTCCCAGAGGACCTGAGTGTGCGGGGCGGATTGCACGGGAGAAGGCGATCCCGCAGGTAACTTGGACCCAAACCATGTAGGGCTTTAAAGGTAATAACCAACACTTTGTACTTCGCCCGGAAACTAATTGGCAGCCAGTGAAGTGATTTTAAAGCTGGTGTAATATGGTCACCCCTAGGTGTGACCATAGGGCTGTTGTGAGGATAAAATAGAAGGAAATCCATATATAATGTCTGATTGATTGATTGATTGATTGATTAATTGATTTTCCGCCTTTTTTCCTCCAAGGAACCCTCCTCTTCTCCATTTTATCCTCACAACAACCCAGTGAGGTAGGTTGAGCTGAGAGTCTGTGACTGGCCCAAAGTCACCCAGTGGGTTTTCATGGCTGAGTGGGGACAGAAACCGGATCTCCCGACTCCCAGTCCAACACTTTAGCCACTACACCACATTGACTCTCAAACCACACTGGCTCTCTTGAGCTCCTTGGAGAAAGGACTGGATAAATATGTAATAAATGACTAAAAGGCAAATTTTATAAAAAGATAAAATGAGAATAGATGTCAGACACCTATTTTCCAGAGCCTAATGTTTCAAAAGGTAAACCCACAATTATGGAGCATCAAATATTCTGACTTTCAGAAATGCCTTAAGTGCCCAAAATGTATCTGCTTTGAATTGACATCATACAATTGTAATATGGCCTACAACAGGGTAAAGAACTGGAAAATTCTGAGACCTTTGTAAGGAGCATGGGCATTTTGCTCAAATCAAATTCTCTTTTAAAGAGCCTCACATGTCAGTAAAAAGCTTGAACATGATGGAGCCTCTCCAATGGATGAAGAATAAATGAAATATTCCCAATATTTATTGTGATTTCACAACTAATGTTTTTTTAGGATCATGGAATTACTCCTGATGTAATATGGCAGCCACGGGAGTATTTCTGGGTAGGTAACTAACCATGTTACATGTGTTACATGGATGATAACCCCAATCACTGCTGCAGGCTACACTACAAGCAACAGTTCTGTAAAACATGGTCACTGGCATTCATCTGGAACTTACATGGGAGTTCAACCCAAAATTTGTGATAAAATTCAAAAGGCACACACACAGTAATAAGTGAAAATGCAAGCCACAGAAGGAAGTTCTGATGGATTTTTAAAGGGTTACACAAAGTAATGGAGTAAAGGCCATCCCATGGCAATCAGCCATGATAACGAAATGGAACCTCACACAGCAGAATACCTCTGGACAACAGAAACTGGGGAGGTATCACAGGAGAAAGTCATCGGCATGCCATACTTGTGAGTACCTAGAAACATCTGGCTGGACATTATTAGAAAGAAATTGCTGGACTAGATGGATAAGAGTCTGATCCAGCAAGGTAAATCTTATGTTTCACAACAAAAAACTTAAGGTGAATAATTTCTGACTTTTAAATTAGCTTAAAGTTTACGAGAAAGTTGTGATACATAACCTAAAACTATATTTTCCCAGGTGAGTGAGTTCAAGTTAGTCAGATTCTAGCAGGCCAACAGATCTGGATAGCAGCAGACTAAACAGTGATTATATAGTTAAAAGGCTGTGCTACATACCTATCACTTCAACTTTTATCTATTTGATAGTGATATATTTTAAGTTGAAGCCAAACTTTAAAACTCACGCCTTTTTACAGAATGTGATTAAATGCATTCCTCTGACTATTCCCAAATGAAAAATAAACTCATCCAAAGAAGTCCATGCCGATAATAAAATGTTGAAAGAAGAAGTATTCCAAGCCTACCGTACCAAGAAATGACAGGAGGCTTCGCTCATCTTCTGTGCTGCTATCCAGCCACTCGGCCGCATCTCCAGGAGAAATGAGACTCATTCTCCAGCCAGAAAACTTTTCCATACAGAAGACAATGGCCGAACGAAACAGGGAAGGGAGAGTGGGGAAGTGCGGATGGCCTTGGGTGTCCAGTACTTAGCCTAGTGACTCAACTGAACAAAATGGAATGGAAAAAAGCTGACTCCCTAGTTGACAGATCTTTCTGATGAAGGGGACATGGGTAGTAGCAGGAGAGAAGATTTGATTACAGTTTTACAGCTCAGGCATGAAGAGCAAAAATAAGGTGACAGGAGTGGGGGGGCTTATAGCTTAAAGTGATAAAATAGCATTTGAAAATGTAACGGCACAGAAAGGCAAAAAGAAACTGCCCCCAAAGCAGGAGAAAACAGCAAGCCGTGCAGCATAATAAAGTGTAATATACGACTGTCTTTCTTTTGGGGGGGGGGGGGAGAAAGGAAAATAAAATTTCAGGAGCTTTGTTATTCAGTTTTCCAAGGAAAGCTGAAAGAGCGTTTAAAACCCCTGTTAATGACCAAAGAGACCTGCATCGCTACCAGTCCCTTTCCTGCTCCAGCTATTATTACAATAGCATCCCAGCCTCCCTTACAACGCATTTGCTCATGCAATGGCAGGTTGATCAATCTGTGAATAGGAAGAGCCCCTCCCCTCTCCCCCTCCCTCCTGCATGGCGGCTGCATTGATCGACAATAATGGAATCTGTTTCTGACTGCCAACAGCAGCATTAAGGATATTAGAACAGCTCCTCTTCATCAGAATGACAAGCAGCTGCCGCAAGCCCGGCTGACTTCGGCCTCCTCAGTTAATAGGGCTCTCCCTCACCCTTTGGGGAGGACAAAGAAAAGAGGGGTCAGGAGAAATGAGTCTTGTTAGGAGGAATCAAAGGAGCCATAGCTACAGAAAGAGAGTCCGTTTAATTGACAAAAGGAGAGAGCATAACAAGTCTGCCCTATCTAGTGAGTGTGTGCTTGTCCTGCAGCTGTGCAACGGGTGCTTACTATGCCCCTTTGCAACACAAGAGAGGGCGGGGGGGGGGGGGAGACAGAGGTTTAGAAGATATATTTTATATGACCTAAAGGGTCATTTTGCAGGTTTGTACAAATGAAAACAAGGACGAGCCCTGACAAATGAGGGATGCCTGGGCCTCACAAATAAAAAACGCCTTTGTCCCCAGGGACCAGGCTGATGCTCTGAGGGGGAAAAATTGCTCTCTTTAAAGACGCAGGATCCCTGTTTACTATTTTAAAGCAAATTTACGTTTAAAACAACAACACCACCCTTTCGCTGGATGCTGTGCTACCATCAGCCCCAATTACAGATTGCTTTTTGGCAGCAAAAAAGGGAAGAAAGGAAAACCATACCAATTTAGTGGCAGGGAATTAAAGCAAAAACCCAAGGGTCTGCAAAGCAAAGAATTACATTCAAGCTAAGCAGAGAAAAGTGGGGGTGGGGTGGCATCAATTCCCAGCAGGGGGAAAATTCCAATTACTTCGTCAACCTGTTGCCCATAACATTTGCGTAAGGGGCAGATAGTTTCATAAAGTATCAGATCAGCAGATATTATGCAAACTCCACTGTTAATGAGAGCATGGAGGACACAATGTTGAAGAGGAAATGCCACAGCAGAACTGAAGATTAGTTTGCGGCTCATTTTCTGGTATCCTAATATTTTTCTCCCTCCTCCTTCTCGAAATACTGAATTCATTATGTGGCCAGCCTCAGTCGGGAACTAGATCAAAAGTCCAGCAACTTTAATTGGACAACTTGGTGATCAACCAACGCTGTCTGAACTAAGAATGAATTAAGAGCCCCTGGGTAGTATGAAACTCAGAGCCCCTCCAATTCTACACAGCTTTCTAAAAGTTTTAGAAAGTTTTGTTTTTCCTGTAGGTGAACTGGATTTGGTGTCAAGGCAATTTGTTTCTCCTTACAGAAGCACAAGTCTTATTGTAAGCAGTTACAGTAGTTTGTTTATAAACCGATTTTTCTACAGATTTTCTGACAAAGTTAGTATGGTTAATTGAAAGGTACTTCTTCGCCCTTTCAGTAGAAATCTTTAATACAAGACTGAAGGGGAAATGAATAGTTTCAATATAGTGCCACCTGCTCTTTACAAGGACATGTGGAGCAAGGGAGGGGCGAAGGCAAAGTTCTTAGTATTCATACCAGACCTGCCAGTATAGAGATTTCTGACTGACTGCCAATCACAGGAGTCAAAGTTCCATGTCACTTGTATCTTCTGAGCCAGAGGAGGACACTGAGGCCTGCTCATATATAGATCTAATGATCTTCCTAGGCTAGGTCCCAACTGAGAGACTCTGAGGACTAAAACCAGATATGGTATAGAAGACTGGGGATTGGATATCCAAACAGTGTTGTTGCTGTTTTAACTGTAATGCAGGCGCAGTGAATTCTGATTTTGACCAGAGCAGCCCTGCTACAGAAGGAGTGTTTAATATTTCCCACTAAATCTTTTTTGTAACCTAACTTGCTCCCCCGTAAGTTATTAGCCCCTCTGGGTAAAAATACATGTACCATACAGGTACATGTAATTGGAAGGGGGATTATTTAGACCAGGGAAATGGCTAAATACCTAATGTCATTGCTCTCACTAAAATCAAAGGTCCTCAACATTACAAAAGTAAAACATTGGGAGATCCAACCAGAGATCTTCCACATCACATCTGTTTCGGTTGTGCGGCTTAAGCCCCAGGGTCCCTGGCAACCCTCTAAAATTCCGGCAATGCGATGCATGTTGGTAAGGTGTAAGGCAACCTTTCATTTATTATTTTTTCTTACAGAGGGAGAAAATGGGAAGAGAACAAATACAAAGCTGCCCTGATGGAAGAAATGTGTGTAGGAACGAAATGTACAACCAGTGAGTGTTTCCAAGTGGTTCTGTTATTCTGATAGAGCAGATTATGGTCAGGTACTCAGTGGTAAAGCTGTGCCCGTGCTGTACCACTTCAGCGAAGGTGGGGACTCCATGACAAAATGCTTTTTCTGTAGAAAAGACAAACCTTGGCACCACACAGAAGACAGGCAGCTCAAAAGCAAGGGCCCTTTCCTTGGGAGCTGCATTCATGAAAACGCAAACTGCAAGCAAGATCCCTTGCATCAAAGCATGTAAATAATAGGGATGGGTGTATCTTTAAAGCCCTACATGGTATGGGTCCAGGTTACCTGTGGGATCGCCTTCTCCCATATAATCCGCCCAGCACACTCAGGTCCTCTGGGAAGAATTTACTTCAATCAGCCAGAACTATGCTGACGAGTGTTACCTAGAGGACCTTCTCTTCTGCCGCTCCCAGACTGTGGAGTCGCCTGCCGGGAGAGATTCGACAACTTAGCAGTCTTCTTGAATTTAAGAGAGCCATGAAGACTGATCTCTTCCGGCAGGCTTACCTAGTTGAATTTTAAGATGTTTTTAATAATGTATTAGTTTTATTTGTTTTTAATGTTCTATCTATTTTATGGTCTTTGTATTTATATTTATTGTTGTTCGATCCAGAGGGAGAGGCGGGTAAGAAATAAATAAATAAATATATTATTATTATTATTATTATTATTATCTGTCAATTTATGTTTTTCTCAGATTTTCATTTTTCCATTTTATTTCATTGGTTTCTGCATCAGTTTATAAATTAAAAACACACCTGCACAATTTGTATTCATTTTCATGATTTCTTCTAATATACACATTTTTCAACCAATATTCACCAATACAATGTATTTTAATATTATTTCCCCTAGTATATACATTTTTGTACACTTCTATGATTGGAGAATTGCATCACAAAATCTGGAAAACTGAATATCAAAGTATTCACTATATTTCAGTTTGGATATTGATTCAGCAAGTGTGAATTAGGTAAATTCACCTTAAAATGTCAACTGAATGAATTTCACATTTTGTGGGCTAGTAATAGTACACATAATATATATATATATTTGCAAGAGTGTATACATTACCCTTGTTTGACCACTTTGGCCAAACAAGAAAATTATTATGTACACACTTCAGCAAAGAGCACTTACTTCTTCATTTGGCAAGCTAATCTGTGAGTACTCAACCTAGCTGTTGATTCCATTTTTGTCTTTGTCAGGATAGCAGCTTAATCCTTTTCCTTTTGTTAGTATGTGCATTGGAAGAAATGCCATATATTAATAAACTTTCCAATTTTTATTTCTTCAAACTGGGCTTCACTCTTGCAAAGGGATACTCAGGTTCCCACAATCAAAACAACCCACTAGGGGTTGTTTAAGCCACTGTGAGACTCAGTGAGTGTTGGCCAACATTTTGCATATTCAATCCTCAACTGGGGGTTGTCATGTCATCTGAATCCGGCCATTGTGAGTTATGCAATGGTAAAACAATCTTCATAGACTTAGACCAGATTGTGGATTATGCATGGGATATTTCACCATCACATAATACACAGTAGCTGTATTCAGATCACATGACAGACACTGGTCAGGGATTGAATATGCAAAATGTTGGTCAGCATGCGCCAACACGTGCCCAGGCTTACCATGGCTTAAACAACCCACAGTGAGCTGCTTTGACTGTGCAAACTGGAAGTTTATAAACCAAACAGCGCTGTGAGGAAAGGGGGAAGAAACCATATTTGTTTCATGTTTTGAAATCCTGCTAGCCATATGTCTAAAGACTCATCTCAAAGATTATGCTCACTTTCATGCAAGTGACAGAAGATTCTTCTATTCATAAACGAATTATGCAAAACCTGAAATGTGAATGGCCTTTCCTGAGTCATAAACGGTTGCGAAAGTAAGCTAGTGAAAGTTGCCTTATAATCCAGGATTTCTTTACAATTTGCATGTATCATGGAAAATCATTTCAGACAGGTGATGGAATAAAATTCAAAATATCTCTTTAAACCACCTGATTTGCATATGCCCCTTTTCCCAAATTCTAAAATGTCTCTCTATTTGAAAACAAGTTTACTAGACTTCTTATTTCAAAACGTGAACATACAACTTGTTACATTTATACATATTTTTGCTACCCTATGGATCGAGAAGTCACATTCTTTTTAAGCAAAACTTCACAGAAGTTAGATAGGAGCATTTTATAAAGCAATCTAGTAAAATTATCATTCATAATACATGCAAAAACTGGAGCTCTGACAGCCATGGAGAGACGCTACATGTGCACAAAATGCGGGAGTGCTAATACTATCAATCAAAATGCATTAGCATTCTATGCCTTAAGGAATCACAAGAGGCAGAGACATGGATCTCACTCAAACCAATCCAAGGGGGTCTTCATTGACTAGTCTTGCTGTAGTCAATGACTCCTTTCATGACAATATGCACAATCAATATTGGGACACCACTGAAGTCATTCCTATTAAAATGACTAAAGATAATTAAGTGCTAGAGAAAAGTGATGCCTTTCGTGTACTGGAAGCTGACTGCTTTGTCCCACTCCACAGTAACAAAATGGACAGCCAGAGCTCAGAATGCCTCATCACATCCTGGATCAAAGTAGTAGTAATAATAATAATAATAATAATAATAACAACAATAGGCCTCCTGCGAATCACTGAGGAACTGACAACAGACATGAAAATGGAATTCGGGATGGGAAAATGCAAGATGCTACACGTAGAAAGAGGAAAATGGAAAGAAGAAGGAACAGCAGAAACACTAAATAACGAAATATTAGATAACATGCAAGAAAATGAAACATACAAATACTTAGGATTCCAACAAAACACAAAAATCAATCACTCCACAGTAAAAAACACAACCAAGAATGCAATATAAAACTTGCCTATCACAAATCCTAAAATTTAAACTCAACTCTACAAACATTTTCAAAGCCATCAACACCTATGCAATACCCATTCTCACATACTCATTCGGAATCATACACTGGTCGCACACTGAACTTGAAGAAATAAACAGACTCAATCGTACCAAACTCACAAAACACCGCATGCTCCATCCCAACTCATGCATTGAAAGAACAACAATCAGCAGGAAAGAAGGAGGAAGAGGTCTGCTAGACATTAACACAATGCATGCTAAACAGATAAAAACACTCAGAGAATTCTTCCACACTAAAAACACCCCCATTCATAAAGCCATTGTAACAGCAGTTAAAAACTATGCTCCACTCAACCTAGCACTACAAAATGAAGACCAAACACGACCGCCCACACTTGCAGAAAAAAAGAAAAATGGGCACAAAAAGCACTCCATGGGAAGCACTACAACATAATACAGAACCCACAAATAAACAAAGAACAATCATACAAATGGCTCAGGAAGGGTGAGCTATTTCCAGAAACAGAAGGATTCCTAATAGCTATACAGGATCAAGTTATAGTCACCAAGAACTACCAAAAATACATCATAAAAGATAACAGTGCAACAACAAACCTATGCAGGAAATGCCATCCGTTCCAAGAAACAATAGACCACATAACAGGAGGATATAAAATTCTGGCAGGAATGGACTATACAGACAGACACAATACAGCTGCAAAAATAATTCACCAACAACTAGCCATCAAATTCAACCTTATCAAACAACCTACAACATACTATACATACTCACCCGAAACAATCTTGGAAAATGCAGATAATAAAATATACTGGGACAGAACAATTCATACTGACAAGACAATACCCTGCAACCGACCAGACATACCGGTTATAGATAAAAAAAGAAAAAAAACATACCTCATTGACATAGCAATATCGAATGACAAAAATGTTGTTGAAAAGGAAGAGGAAAAGAGAGAGAAATATACACCACTGACCATGGAAGTCAAAGAACTATGGCAACAGGAAAAGGTCACAATTATTCCATTAGTCACATCAGCCACCAGCATCACATCAAAATATTATACAGAAAATCTTCAGAAACTGGGTCTACCAAAATACATCCACACCAACATCTAGAAAGCAGTCATACTTAAAACATGCTCAATTGCCAGGAAATCCCTGAATTTGTAAAAGACAGCATGACTTGGCAAAGCCCGTCATGTCTGTCTAGAAAAACCACCACGAGTGAGAAAGAGATGAAATAATAATAATAATAATAATAACAATAATAATTTGGATCGAGGCAGGGAACAGCATTAGTACAACAATACAATATAAATCAAATACATAAAATTAATTAAAAGAGCATATAAAACCAATACAATATCAAAATAACAATCAAAACATCTTAAAATTCTTGGTTTAAAATCCATCTGGGTAGGCCTGCCAGAAACTCAGAGAGTTAAGTTGACAAATCTTCCCCGGCAGGCCATTCCACAGTCTTGGGGCGACAGAAGAAAAGGTCCTGTGGGTAACAGTTGTCATCTTAGTTTTGGCTGACTGAAGTAAGTTCTCCCCAGAGGACCTGAGTGTGTACCCCTGATGTAGGCATTCTTCTGGCTTGCAAGATGTACTTTGTTTTACACTAGAACCCCGAGATCCACCAACCAGAGCCTGGTGCAATCCACCAACTGGATTTTGGTGTATAAGTAGAATTACATTTACATTTGCTTTGCCAGTATCTGAAAAGCCCATTACCCATCAGCTCCTTAACATATGTCTAGAAATGGATGAGTTATTCTTTAGAGCACAACATCCCCTTTCCTCCCCTACAAACCTGGTATTGGTTAATATACCCATAACAAGCTGAACTAGCTGGTTTACTCTGAACGAAGCAGATGCTCTGAGAATTAAAGGTGGAATATGTTATGTCATTCATCAACCCAGTTCCACCTCTCTTGTCCTTGCCTGCTTCTTTCAGAGGGCAAGGAAATCACAGGATTGCTGGAATCAGCTGAATGCTAAGCTCCTCCTCTGCTGTGCAGTGACAGGCCCAGCTGCAATGATCAGCTAGGCACAGGCTGTATCATTATTAGTACCCTAAAGCTGAGCACCTCCTCAAGAAGAATATTAACTGCAAATGCCTTCTCTGCCTTAATGCCATCCATCACAATTTCACTACTCATGAAGCATCAACATGGCACATATCATTAAGACAGCACTTTTCAAAATTCCTAATCCTACTGTACTGGTAACATCAGTATCAAATTAATCCACTTCCATATTCATTCCAAAAAATAGCAATGTGAGTTGGCTACTCCTGATTTTCCACGTTTGTTCCAGTGTGTGCTTCATCCTGAAAGAGGTGTGGCTATCCAATATGCCTTTGTGTACAGAGAATACTACATTTGGCAAGACTATTCCAGCTTGTCAATATATGTGTGTTTGAGAGGATGGAAACAGTTATTCCAAATGCCAATGCAGACTGTGTTAAAAGATGTGGTTAATTCTCTTCTGAACTGTTCTATTTGTTTTAATTATTTCTTGAGTAAGTTAATGGGGAATTTTGCATTGACCTTTGATCAGCGAATGTTTCCATGGACTCACCCTATGGCCTTAGACAAGATATTTTACTCGGGCTGCCATTTCTGGATGTGAACATGGAAATAATAAAGAGACTGAATACATTGAGGTTAGTGTGAGGGAACACTTGATAAAGATTGGAGGGAGAAATATTTTCTTTTGACTCCAGAATACTAATGGGCTGACTAGTGTAGCATACAGATGCACTAATCAGGTACCCATGATTGGCTGCAGCCCTTGAGTGTATATTTGGCAGCACACTTGGTTTTGCCGTAGCATAGTGTGAAATGATCTTGACTGAAGCTTTACAAAGTATCTGGGGACAGTTGTACATCTTGATCAGGCATACTTATTCAATGATATGTGAATAAGAGGGGCAAATTTTGCCTTATTTACATTTACTTACAAATAGTCTTACAGACAAAAATGATGGGTGGAGTTAAAAGAGGGACAGTTGATTTTTTAATTCCGTCAGCTATTAAAGAACACCCGCGCTACTGAAGGGCAACAAAAACTGAAGGGCAGAATCATATCGCCTCTCCCTGCATAGGCTATTTTAATTGTGTGGAGAGGCAGAAATTTGTAGCCTCCAACCATGTAGTGAACCAAGCAATTCCACTCCCTCACCCACCCACCCACCCCATTTGTCAAACACACATTTCCTGGGATTTCTGAGACGTTACAGAAATGTGGTGGTACTTGGATTACTATGATGCCAAAAATTACTGGCAAGTACTTTTTCAAGGCTTCAGAAGTTGGATCTACCAGTTGGGAAGTTTTAAAGCAGCCACAACCCAGAAGTGTTTGATTGATTTCATCCGGAGCTGAGGCTTACCACTGCTTTTAAGGATTTTAAAGCGGTAATTTATCAACTCTGGATTGTAAAAGAGATAAATTAATATTTCACTCTGTGTAACATGAGTTGGTAAGTTTCACTTCTTTCTATCATGAAAACCACTCTTTTAAGCAGTCTGTTTAGCATGAAACAAGTTGAGGAGGAAAAGAAGGGGAAAAAAGAGGAGTTCCATTACGTCATAACAGAAACTCCCATGGTTAATGAAGGAACTGCATTGTTAAACTATGAAGAGAATCCCCACCCATATGTTGTTCAAAACAACAGAGGTTACCATTATGTTGCCTGCTGAGGGAGCTTTTTCACGTCACTACAGTACTTGCACATCCATAGCAGACACCATCTGCCAAGAAGCCATAAGACTAAATTGAAAACTGACTGGCAATAAAAATATGTCCTGACCCATGAAAGGTTAAAAAAAAAAGGCCCACCAATTTATTTTATAGACACTTTAATATATACTACCTGCAATAAAAAACTGCAGCGTGTGCAACAGTGTTCTAGCTAGCCAGTTGTGTTCTCTCCATGGATGTTCCACTCCATTCTCCTTTCTCTGTGTGTCCATGCTTGCTCCCCCTGCCCCCACCCAGGCATTCTGTGGCCACTGAGAATGCTCAGTCCTCACTGGCCTATTTCAGGGGAGGGGCATTATTATTATTATTATTATTATTATTATTATTATTATTATTACCTAAATATATTTTTTCTATTTCTGCAACCCTTGGGGTTCACCTGAACATGGTGATACCTCCCTCTTGTTTCTCGGCTGACCTGTTTTGGCTACAGAGCCATTATATCTCTGTGCCTGAGTTCACTCTAATATTGCCTAAATATATAAGTTGTTAAACATTTTAAGAAACACGAAAAAAATGAATTAACGTGTTTTAAACAACTAATATGCCAACATTATACACCTACCTACAAAAAGGGATGGGGTTCTGATGTGCAGATCAGGAAATTTCAAGAGGTTTAGCTTTTCTCAACCCTATATGACAAACTGCACTTGCCAAAATGTTCTTTTTTCTATGCAAATATTATGAAATGGTCGTGCTGTTCTCTTTCATATCTGGTCACTCTAATTGCATGTATAAAATGTTACAAAGTTAGGCAATTATCATTCTACAATAGCTTTAATAGTTCATGCTTTAGATCCGTACAAATATAGATCAATTAAGCTATTACTCTGTATAAAGTGTAAAAAATATAAAGTCTGCAGTTCAGAAAATTGCAAAGTTTTCACAAAGACCACTTGCTTCCTTTTGTTTTCTTTAGTTAGACTTGTGACCTGTTTATTTTACACACTGATAAAAGGATTATATCTTATTTCTCCACTGGCTGCATTTCAAATGCATTTCAAAACTCTTAACTCTGGTCTAGAACACAGAGGACACTTGATTACAGAATTAACCAGGAAGACAAGTTAAACCATCAAGCATTCTAAAAAAAGTCACACAAAGCTGGCATAGCATAGTGGCTGTCAGCTGTTAAGCCTTGGTTTCAAATCTTACCTCAGCCATAAATTCACTAAACACCCTAAGGGAAGCGACTATTCATTCTACATCAGGATAATACCTTTAACCTACCTTATAGAGTTATTGGGTGTGTTTGCATGATCACGGAGGGAAAATAAGCCAAGGTGGTTTATTTTCCCTCTCCAGGCATGCCAGTCATGCGCTGCCTAATCCACAAAATTACTCTCTCTGGGCGCGAGTTGTTATGGTGAGGGTGGCTGGCTGGGATGGTTTACAACCCACCTTGAAACCCTAGAACAAGCCATGGTATTAACCTGGTCATTGTATGGCTTACTGAGATAATGCTCCAATACTTTACTTTCATTTTGCCTTACTTTCATTACATGTAATTGAAATAATTACATATTCTTTCTCTGTTTACCCCTGCCTCCTTTGTGACTACTTCTAGATTATAAATCCCTCAAGGCAAGGACCTTTCCTCCATTCTGCATGTCCGGTTTGACCATTTTTCTAGACCACAGAGTGGATTGCTTTCCAGTAAGCTGCATAATATATTATTGGGTAAGCTTCCCTAAGAAGGTGGGAGCAGTTGCTAGAGAAGACATGTGTTGGGCTTCATATGTGTCTTGAGTGATTCAGAGGCAGAGAAGGATTGACACACTGCACTTTCCCCTTTCCAGTTGGTAGCCTTGGTAGCTTTACACAGGATGCTCAACCATGGAACATAATGATTGGTTGCATTAGAGGAGAAAAGGACTCCATGTGTTTCCCAGATGCCCCTCCCTTGTTCTTCTCATAGAAAGCCCCATGGCCTTTTCTTCTCCTTTGATGCCTATAAGAGAGTTAAGCTCCCTAGTTTCACTTCAACTTAACTACCTTGGAAAAGGCTCAATCTGGTTTCGTGGAGTACCTCTGGTCTATAGTAGACAGATAGAAGCGATGGTGTCCTGTCCAATCTAATTCCCAACCTACCAGCAACACATTTGTAGCTAGAAAGGCTAATAGAAGGCCTACATTTGGCATCCAGCAAGGGTAATTATGCTGATTAGGCAGCTCAGGACCGGCACGTCTTAGTAACCACATCCAGCGTAGTATGGGTCAACTCTCCTTTGATTTTAATAGCTATGTGGCGGGAAGCTGTGTAGCAGGAACAGATTTTTTGCCAGAGGGATGGGAGACATTAAATTATTATTATTTGTGTTTATATAGTGCCAGCAATGTACATAGTGCTTTCAAAAGCAACAAACAAAGAAGACAGGTCCCCACCCTGAGGAGCACACAATTTAAAATGTGCCATGGACGAAGCTACAGAGGTAGAAGGAAGAAGACAGAAGTCGGGGTAAACAAGGGGAAATGTGCATTCAGTTCAGTTGTAATTACCTAGGCTTCATTTCAATAGTTGGATGAGGATTAGGGGCCTTGGCAAACTGTAATAAAAAGGTGGCTTTTAAAGAAGAATTTGAAAAACAAAAACGAGGTACATCATGTGTTTTCCAGGAGGGAGTCCCACGCAGAAGGGGCAGCTAGGGAAAAAGGACAGAGCATGAGACCGGATGGCTGTCAGTGACGGAAAAGAGGAACAGAGGTCACCAGCAGGGATATTTTGGAATATGAAAACAGAAAGATGATTGGGAAAGGGGGCAAGGCCACAGAAAATTGTAATGTAAAGATGAAAAGTTTCTTCTGGATATGGGAGCAGACAGAAAGGTAGTGCGCATATATATATATATATATATATATATATATATATATAATCATAACAAGAACATCACCATCATGACTGGAAAGAACCAATTAAGATGGGGTACTTAATGCAGGGCAAGCTTTGTATGAGGTGGCTTTCTCCCCCTTAAGATTTCTTGCTTTACTACTGTTAGGAAGGGGTCTTGCATTGACTGTTTACACTGTGGAAACATTGGAACTTGTTTCAGAAAGTAGCAGCAATTTCAACATACGACATGAGCAGCCATTTTGCTGTTACCTTCCAAACACACCTCGATCTAGAAATTTAGAATGCGTTGAATGCTCTCTCGAGATCAAAACACACAAAATAAAATTCTGATATCTCTGACAAGGGAGCACTATGATGTATTTTGCCAAGTCACAGTCCTTAACAGACAAATACAAACTTGAACTTTTTGGTTTCTATAAACAACCTGTCAAGTTCCCAGAACAGCTTTCATGTTTTAAAAACTTTCACAGAAGAGCAGGAAGCTTCGCCTGGTACAATTTGACACTGATTAAAAAGTTAATCATGCCAGCTGCTGGTTGTCTATTTTAAATACGGCTGCAAGTGTTTGCACAAAAATGGTGAACATTTTATCCTTCAATCATTTTATTATGGGGTCACAGACCCAATAACATTTTATCCTTAAATTCCCTTCTGTATTGGTCTTTTAAAAGTATGGAATAATTAAAATATGCAATTATATGTGCTAGTTTTTTGGGGGAACACTCATGTGGTATTAAATGAGGTATGGAAAGAAGAAAAGAGTTGTTTCCATAGTAAATCTACACTGTACCTGTTTGTAAATTGCTCATTCAACTTAAAGATATGGTAAATGTATAAAATGGTTTAAGGCTGCAATCCTACACACTTGTGGGGAGTAAGGCCCATTGAACCCAGCAAGACTTACTTGTGAATAGACATGCATAGGATTGTGCTGGGTCACTTGGGAAAACAACCTTAGAGCACCGAAGAGATAGTATCGACAACAAACACAGCCATAGGAAATAAGGTAGTATGTTCTTGTGGACCAGTTGATGTTACTGGGAAGGCACAAGCTTTTTAATAACCGAGTTTTTCCAGGAACTTCCCATGTCTATGAAACTTGAAAACTGTACAATCGATTCAGCACAATAAAGGGGCACCTTTCCTGCTTCACGTTTCCCCTGAGATTCCACCGGAGTAGCAAAACACCCTCAAATTCTGCAAAGCAGAAAGGCAGCCAAAACAAAATCTCCTCTGTTACCCATTCCCTTGGGATAAGAAAGAGCTAAAGAGAAATAGCTGTTTGATACGGCAGATAATATCGCAAAGCGCTATTTTTCAAACATGAAATGGAACAGAACACTTTCCACCAGCTTTTTACTCAAGTTGGCTCTTCCTGGGTTGCACCCTTCCTGGTATACACAACTGCAGTATTTGTTAAAGGGGACCTTACCTGAAACCTGCATGCTGTGATCTTGCCAGTGCCTCAATCATGGTCCTGCCAGCATGCCAGCCCCAGTCTAACAACACCACTCTCAGAAGCCACTCCGCCTCAAGACGGTTTGGAATGCAGAAAAGCCAGCACAAAAACTGAGGCCAAGCGTCTTTATTCAGTTCCTTGGCTTGGGGCAGTTAAACAATAGCTGCCCTTTCTCTTGCTCTCATTCTCTTCCACTGCATGGGAGCGTGCCGGAATCCCTGTGTGTGAGCAGAGGCAAACTAATAGGGACGGACTTTTCATTTTCCTCTCCCAAAAGGGGTGTGTGCATGTAAGAGCAGGAGGCGGCTTCAGGCAGCCAAAACATGAGCTCAGCTAATGAAAAAGCAAGTCACTTTAAACTGCTGCTGGACAATTCATTGAACACAGTGCCTTTCTAAGCCATCACTCCAACTCATCGACTCTGAACGAAGGACTAAGCATCTACAGAGGCATGTTATAACAGAAAAACAAACTCCATATCAAAAAGTTTCACATAAAACTGAATCAAACAGAGAACTATTCCATCTCCCACTCAGGGAAACAAACAACTCCCAACAAGTAGCCAAAACACAGACTAATGCATTAGCTACTTCCTCTACTTGTCCTCAGGTTTTGGACTGGAGCTTTATAGGCAGTCTGGGGAAATAAGAGAACATTCCCCAACTGTCTTAATTTAAAACACACACACACACACCACACAATTTCTACACACACTACAAAAGATTCTCCTTTTTAATATGCAAAGGGAAGTGTGGGGAGGGAAATGATCCTCCCCCACATTCCAGTCTTTTGCTTCTGGTGAACTGCTTTAAAGACATGATAACGTCATTGCAGAGAACAGAACGTCAAATTTAAACAATTTTAAAGAATTCCAGTTTGATTCCCACCTGTCCATCCAGAGCTGCTGAGAACAGGCACGAGGCAGATAAGAATATCCCTTTGCCTGGTGTTACAATTAACCTCAAGCTAAAGACAAAGTGAGCATATATTCTCCCCGCACTCTCCCCTGCAGCTTCTGCACTTTTCCAAAGCTCGGACAGTCCTATTTCCTTCCTTCCGATTCACTGGATAGCATGACCTCTTCTTCCCTGCGCGGTTCCTCTCCTTCTAGTCACAGCGCGTGTCTTTCCTCCCCCCACCTCAGTGTAGATTTGTGATAAGCTTCTGTTCTTTTGCTTATTATGCAACAGCCTTCATGCCCTCAGATTCCCCCCTCCCACCCCAGACCCCGGTAGAAGTCGGAATAGCAGCTTTTCCTCACAAGGGAAATCCAAAAGAAACCTCAAGACAAGTCTCTTGGGAAGTGGAGTGTGCCCAAAGCTAACCAGGCAAACAAATAAAGATCGGAAATTTCCTCCTGCTCCCTCTCAAGCACTAAGGGTTCAAAAAAGCATGGTTTGTACATACTGCTCCACCTCCAGAAGCTGCTGTGCTATGGAGGCAGGAGTGAACCTCTAAAGCTCAGTAGTGTTGGGTGAATTCCCCTAGGCTTGATTTGGAATTGGGCTATAGTCTTCGTTCTCATCCTCACTACCACCCAAAAATAGAAGGATCCCTCCCCACACAGTCCAGTTTCAATATTTTGACACACTGGCTGCCTCTACAAGAGGCATTTAAAGCTCTTTCAAGGCGCATTAAAATTTTTACCTCTACAAGAACGGAGCGCAAATCAGGCGTAGAGGCGCGTTTTCTCTCCGATTATGCGCATTATCAAATGCGCGTTAAATAGCGAGTTTTATTTTGCTCCGGCCGTTAAAGCGCATTTTGACTATGTGAACAAGCGATTCTCCGCATGTCAACAGTTTAAATCGCGTTTCGGTCGTCCAGTAATGTGCTTCGCAGCCTCTCGTACAGAGGTATTAGGCATAAATGCGCTTCTGCGAATATGCGCATAATCGCCTAACCAGGCGTAAAGGCGAATTCTTGTAGATGAGGCCTCTGCTGTTTGTTAGGAGTATGATAAAACCTAGGGCTGCCTCTACAAGAGGCATTTAAAGCTCTTTCAAGGCGCATTAAAAAATTTACCTCTACAAGAATGGAGCACAAATCGGGCGTAGAGGCGCGTTTTCTCTCCGATTATGCGCATCATCGAATGCGCGTTAAATAGCGAGTTTTATTTTGCTCCGGCCGTTAAAGTGCATTTTGACTATGTGAACAAGCGATTCTCTGCATTAACTACTTGTAAAGCGCATTTGAAACAACCGGTAAGGTCACCTGTTGAGTGCTCAATTACCTCCTGCATACAAGCATTTACGATAAAGCACTTCCGAGAAGATGCGCATAATCGGAGGAACAGGCGTCAAACGGAATCCATCTAGAGGGGGTCTCAATGACTTTCCCATCCCATCCTACCCATAAGCCCTGTTTCCTTCCCTTTACACCCAGCCTCTGAATGGCAGGGGTAAGATTTCTATGAGAGACCCCGGGTGCCTAGCAGTATCCCAGATCCCTGTGTGTTTTGCTTAAGGGTAGAGACAGATCTGGGCAATTGCTGGACTTTGTGTTTCCAAAATGGTGGCCAGCCATTGCTTCTTTTTCATAGAATCCTAGGTGTAACCCGAGACCTGCAGCACCTAGTAAAGTTTAATCTAATACGATCTGCAATCTCCATCTTGACAGAGTCTAGTGGTAGGCATTATGGCCACTACATCAAGCCTTTAAGGGTTTTTTTTGTTTCTCTTTTGTGTTTTCCCCCTCTTCCCTGTATATCCTGCTTAGCGTTAAGCCTGAACTAGGGACATCCTGATTTGTAGCTCAGTCTCAGCCACCAAGCTACACCAGCTCTATCCTCTATATTGTATTCGGCCATTGTTTTTGAGTTCAGGGATGTTTCTCCCCTGGGTAATCTTGCTGCGAATATTTTTGATCGGAGCTTCGAATGGGGCATGCTTGCATGTTTTGTAAGCAAAAACGAAATTCTCACGCATCCCTAAGAAGGAGGTATAGACTAGGAAGGAGATATGCAGGTTGTTTACCTGTAACTGTAGTTCTTCGAGTGGTCATCTGTGCATTCACACATATGGGCTCGCGCTGACGCCGAGCCATCTCGGGATTCCTCTAGCTAGCCTAGATACTTTTTGGCGGGAACCCCTCCCCCACCGCTCCAACGCGCATGCTCCGGGTTCCCGCTCACCTCAGTTCCTGGAGACCGCACGGCCTCGTGACCGAGATGATACCCATCTAAATTAATACAAGCATGAGCAAGGCGTGTAACCAATTGACAGTGATGCCAAGAGGGGACGGTGGGGGGGTTGTGTGAATGCACAGATGACCACTCGAAGAACTACAGTTACAGGTAAGCAACCTGCATTTCTTCTTCGTGGTCTCTGTGCATCACACATATGGGCGATTAACAAGCCACACTTACCGGAGGTGGGAAGATCGCTGTCTTGGTTATTGCAATACCGCCGACAGGACCGATCTGCCAAAGGCGTAGTCTTTTCGAGCTCTAACGTCAAGCTTATAGTGCTTGACGAAAGTGGAAATTCTAGACCACGTAGCGGCTTTACAGAGGCTAGGGATGGTTATCCCACGGTCCAGGGCAGTTGACGTTGCTTGTCCACGAGTCGAATGTGCCTTTAGATGTTGTGGGATGTCCTTGCCTGCTAATTGGTAGGCCAAGGAAATCGTTGCTACAATCCACTTTGAGAATCTCTGGGAGGATACGGGAAGGCCTTTAGACCGCCCCCCGTAGCAGACAAACAGGCTGCGAGACCTCCTATAATGGTCCGTCCGCGATTTGTAGAACGCTAGTGCCCTACGGACATCGAGGGAGTGTAGCTTTGCCGACAAAGGGTCTGCCGATGGTTGGAAAAAGGAGGGCAAAACAATGTCCTGGTTAACGTGGAAGTCCGATACCACCTTAGGTACGAAGTCGGGTCTTGGCCGTAGGACGACCCGGTCCCTAAAAAATTGAGTATACGGTGGGTCGATTAGAAGGGCGCAAAGCTCTGACGCCCGTCTAGCCGACGTAATAGCCACCAGAAAGGCTGTCTTGAGCGTGAGCAATCTTAAACTAGCAGTAGCCAACGGTTCGAAGGGTTTTGTGGAAAGGGCTGTAAGTACAACTGACAGACTCCACTGGGGAATCGGTGATCGATAAGGAGGGCGGATGTTGCGGAGGCCTTTTAAAAATTTCTTAGAGAGAGGATGGCTCATGACAGAGAAGCCTCCCACAAGGTTATGGCATGACGAGATAGCTGCCACATAAACCCTAATGGATGAGGTCTTCAGGCCTTTATCATGGAGAGAGTAGAGAAATTTTAGTATTGTGGTAAGAGGGGACGAACTAGGGTCAAATCCCTCCATCTGGGAAAAACGGGCAAAGGAACTCCATTTCCTGGCATAAGAAATCCTAGTGGCCGGTTTTCGTGCCGCCTCCAATATCATAGTGATATGAGGGGGCAGTCCTAGAGTGTCCCACCCGGCAGGATTCTCCAAGCTGTCAGCTTGAGGGAGTCTAGATTCGGGTGCAGTAGACCGTTGCTGGAGTTCGTCAGTAAATCCGACTGGATTGGAAGGCGCCACGTCTGGCCCTGAGACAGACGGAGAAGCGAAGCGAACCAGGTTTGCCTGGGCCACCACGGGGCGATTACAATTGCGTCTACAGCTGTCCTTGCTAAGTTGGCTACTACTCGGTTGAGTAGGGGTGTGGGAGGGAATATATACAGAAGTCCCATGGTCCATGGTACTGTGAAGGCGTCTCCTAGAGACTGCTGTCCCAGTCCTGCTCTGGAGCAGTACGTCCGACAGACTGCGTTCTCGCAAGTGGCAAAGAGGTCCACTTTTGGAGTTCCCCACGCGTTGAAGATATCTGTTAGGACGGTCGGGGCTAGACTCCATTCGTGAGTTTCCTGGAAGTGCCTGCTGAGCACATCCGCACGAACATTGTCCGCCCCTGCAATATGGACCGCTGACAGCCTGATGTCCCGTCGGATAGCCCACAGTAATATTTTCCTGGTAAGATGGAGGAGGGTGGAGGAGCGGGTCCCGCCTTCCTTGTTGAGGTACCATACAACTGCTGTGTTGTCGGACAGCAGTTGTACATGGTGACCTCGGAGGTGAAGCTGGAAGACCGCTAACGCTCGCTGCACCGCGAGCAACTCCAGCACGTTGATGTGGAGGGTGCGCTCTGAGGTGGACCAGCGGCCTTGACAAGTGTAGACCCCACTGTGCGCCCCCCACCCCAAAAGGGATGCGTCCGTCGTTACACTGCAAGACGGAGGGGTATCTACAAACGGCATCCCGTTCGATAAATTCCGCCTGTCTATCCACCACTGCAGGGATTTCCGGACCTCGGGGGGGACGTGAAACCAGGTCCTGCGAGGATTGAGAGCAGGGTTGAACTTGCGGATGAGGAGGTGTTGAAGCAACCGCATGTGGAGACGGGCCCACCGGACTACGAAGACAGCTGCTGCCATGAACCCGAGGAGCTGTAGAGCATGGAAGGCTGATGTACGGCGGCATAGGTAAAGCCGTTGAGCTGCCCTTGCTATTGTGCGAGCTCTGTCTTTCGGGAGATAGGCGCGCGCGACTGTCGAGTCCAGGTGGACTCCGATAAACTGGAGCGTCTGCGTTGGTTGAAAAACGGACTTTTCTGCGTTGACTAGAAGGCCCAATGACGACAGGAGGGCAGCCACTGTAGCGACATCCGAACGAGCGGCCGCATAGGATGGTGAGACGATGAGCCAGTCGTCTAAATAGGGGTATAACTCTATACCCTGAGATCGTAGGTGCGCGCACACTGCGGCCATACATTTCGTGAAGACCCGAGGTGCCGACTTGAGGCCGAACGGTAAGACCGCAAACTGAAAGGCTTGGTTCCCTACTGCAAACCGAAGGTACTTTCGATGAGCCAGATGGATAGTGATGTGAAAGTAGGCATCTTTCAAGTCTATTAGTGTAAACCAACGGTTCTTTTGGAGTAGGGGTAAGATTGAAGCTAAAGTGACCATCCGGAACTTTCTTGTAACAATGAATTTGTTTAGATGCCTTAAGTCCATAATAGGGCGAAGCCCGCCGTCCTTCTTTGGAACCGTGAAATAACGTGAGTAGAAGCCTGCCCGCAGATTGGCGCGAGGGATCTTTACTATAGCGCCTTTGCTGAGTAGAGAGTTTGTCTCTTCTCGTAGCGTAGGAGATGGAGGCGTTATCTTCACGGTTCCAAGAGGAGGGAGGGCTTTGAACTCTATTTTGTAGCCTTGGCAGATCGTGCGTAGAACCCACTTGTCCGATGTTATCGTCTGCCAGGCATGCTGAAAAGAGTGGAGTGTGCGACCGAACGGGCCTCGGGATCTGGGAGGGTCAAAGGCGGCGTTTGTGCTGCGGCTCAGGCCTAGTGCGCGGTTTGGTGAAGCGTGTTGAGGGTTTCCTCTGCTGGAAGGTAGCTGCAGGGCCAGAAGGTTGGTAGCGAGAGGTACGGTCTTGATGTTGTCGTTGGTGGTAGGGGAGAGGTCTGTACCACCTGCGAGCTCGAAAGGAGGGTTGATGCTGCTGAGGGGTAAACCCCATTTTTCGTGCCGTGACCTTTGCTTTGTGAATAGTGTCCATGGCTACGTCTGTGGTTGCATTGAAGAGACCCTGGCCATCAAAGGGCAGATCCTCGATTCGCGCACGAGTTTCTTGGGGCAGAGTGGCTGACCGCAGCCAAGCATGTCGTCTTAAAGCCACTGCCCCTATCATGGACTTAGCTGCACAGTCGGTCTGGTGTTTTGTGGTTTCTAGTTGCTGCTTCGGAAGCCGGAGTGCCTCCGTCTGGAAAACCCTGGCCAATTCTCTTTGGTCGTCTGGTAGATAGTTAATGAGCGACGACATCTTTTCCCATAAGAAAACTTGATATCGCGACATCATCGCCTGGTAATTTGTAATTTTAATGTTCAGGGCCGCTGAAGAGTATATACGTCGGCCACAGGCGTCAAGCTTACGACCCTCTTTGTCTGACGGGGTAGAATGACTTTTAGACGACTTCCCCTGCGATGCTTCGACCACGACAGAATTTGGTTTGGGATGGACAAAGAGAAAAGGGGCCTCCGATTCTTTGATCTTGTACAGAGCGTCCAAACGCTTTGAAGTGGGTCCCATCGTTGCAGGGTTAATCCAAGACTGTTGAATAGTTTTCAACAGTGTGGGTACCATCGGCAGGGAGAGCTGCGCAGAGGGCTCGACGTACATAACGTCAAAGATGTTATCAGTGACCGCTTCCTCTGGCTGATGGTGTTCAACCCCCAATGATTGCGCCATCCTCAACATCTGTTCAGTGAAACTGCCTAGCGCCATAGAGGGGGATGCGTCATCTCTAGTGCCCACCTCACCCTCCGGCGACGGGAACGATCGTGGGGGGGAGCGTATGGAGGAAGAATCGGAAGCATAGTCGTCAACGGAGTGGGACGAAAGCACTGGCGAGCACGAACGTCGCGGCTCACTGACTGCAGATGTGGCAGCGGCCGCAGCGACTGAAGGTTGCCTAGAGACGGTATGCGTCGCCGTGCCTCCCAGACGCTTTCCTGTGTAGGGGTCAAATCTGTATTGGGATCGTGACGACCGCGAGTGGAAAGAGTGTGCAGAGCATCGATCCCAGTCTTGGGCGACAGAGCGCGAACGGGAGCGCGAGCGGTGCAGTGGCGCCCGGTGGCCCGGCGAGTGCGAGCTAGAGCGAGACCGGCGTCCTCTAGAATATTGTGACGCCCTGGAAGCCGGCGAGACCGACCGGAGAGAGACTGATGGTGATACCGGTGCCATATCCAGTAGTTCCATATCTCTTCGCGGAGTCAACGGGAAGAGTTCCTGCAACGGTGACAACTGTGGAGCAGAGCGGGAAGGAGACGGAGAATGGAGTCCTGTCTCATCCGCTGGTGATGATCTAGTTGGGACTGACAGCGATTTTCGTGCTGTGACCTGTCCAGAGGGCCTCGACGCCGACGCCGTCGGTATCGAGAGAGGCGAGCGAGATGAGTGCTTGGACGACGTCCCACTCTTTCGCGATTTCGATGCCGATCTGCTGCTACTCGGAGCCGATGTCGGTTTCGAGGGTTGTTTCGAAGCCGATGTCGGTGTTGGAGATGTCTTCGATGCTGATGTCGATTTCGAAGATGCCTTCAGTGCCGATGGAGCCTGTGACGTCGAGTGTTTCGAACCCATGCGGTTTGAGGAGGACAATGCTGACGTCGGGCGTCCCGTCGACCCCGACGGCTTCGGTGTCGAGGGTGTCGGCATCGACCTCGGTGTCGATGTGGACGAATGCCGAGGTGCTGCCGAGGCAGAAAAAGAAGGTGCTGCCGAAGCAGAAGATTTCTTCTGGAGTTTTGCTGGTTTGCCATGTTTGGTCTTCAAAGAACGTTTAAGGCCTGAAGTCTTCATGGGCTTTGGCTGAATGGACCGCTCTTCAGGTCCCGAAGTCTGAGTTGACGATGCTGGGTGCGAGCGGCTTGTAGCGGCCGAGTCGCGTTCCCCAGAAACAGGCGCTTGGGGCGGATTGTCCACCGCGGCCAAGGCATTTTTCCAAAGGAGGCCTCTGAGGCGGTCAGCCCGATTTCTCCTGGTTTGCTTGGAAAAGGACATGCAGTGGGGGCACGATTCCACAATGTGGGCCTCCCCCAAACACAACAAACACAATGCATGCCCATCGGTTAGGGTAATCTTCGCCCTACAGCGAGAGCATTTCTTAAATAAAGCAGTCTGCGACATAGTTCTGCAGGCCGCTCCTATCTAAATACTGAAGAAACTATTAAGTAACGCTTTTTTTTATATATATATATATATATACAATAACTATTAACTGTAGTACCTAAGCTAACTAACGCTAACTAACTATATGGTTTTTTTCAGAAATACGAACGAGCGTTCCGGAGAGGAGATCCGCGAGTCCGAACACGACGGCGGTCGAAAAGGAACTGAGGTGAGCGGGAACCTGGAGCATGCGCGTTGGAGCGGTGGGGGAGGGGTTCCCGCCAAAAAGTATCTAGGCTAGCTAGAGGAATCCCGAGATGGCTCGGCGTCGGCGCGAGCCCATATGTGTGATGCACAGAGACCACGAAGAAGAAATAGAGTAGTCTGCTTCCCTTGGTCTGCTAGAGACGGGATGGGGAGGAAACCTAAGAAAGGAGTTTTGGAAGATGGCATTACTTATTTTACTTATTTGTAAAAACATATTTGTACCATGTTTTGGCTCTAACAAGGGCCCCCAAAGTGGTTTATATAGCAGAATAAAACCAAAACACTACCAAACGACAAAAACTAAGTCTCTAAAATAAAAAGTGCAGAATTAAAACCTTCAGTCATACATTAAAAAGTCAAGCGGACTAAGAATGTTATCGTTGATCACCTAAATACCATTAAGGATGGAGCTACCCTCATGTTCTTTGGGAAGAAACAGGATGCTGACACTGAAAAGCCCATGCCTCATAATCCACCAATCAAACCACTTTTGATGATGGACCATATAACAGGATCTCCAAAAATGATCTCAACGTATGGGCAGATTCACATGGGAGGAGGCAGTCTTTCAGTTATCCAGGCCCTAAGCCATTTAGGGCTTAACAAATAGGGTGGCTAGATGTTGCTTTTGTTCCAGGGGGCTTTAAGGTTCTGTCTGGGTTCCTAATCTGTCCAATAAATCTTGGATTCTAGAAGATACGGCGATGTCATTTGGGGGGGGGGGTGTCTTTTCTTTTTTACAAAACGTATGCATCGCCCTGGCCAGTCTTAAGCTGCTGTGGTTGTGTTGCTTTTTGTTATTGGTGGAATGGTGACGGTGCTCAATTTGGGCTGGCAGGTGGGCGGGTGGGAGATGGAGGAGGAATGGGAAAGAGAAGGAGCGAATGTCATTTCCCAGGGCATGTATTTGAAGTTTCAATTTGTGCAACTGAGCTGCTGGCTTGCCTTTGAATGAAAAGTAAATAAGAAAGAGAGAGAGAGAGATCACCACTAGTAGTCATCTCATTTCATAGCAAGAATCCCCTTAAACTTTGCTGCATGTTAGTAAGACCCTCAACAGTCCTCTACTTTTTAACCTTAGGAGTTACCAGAGGCTGCAAACCTAAACGTAGTTACGAGGCAGTAAATCCCACTGGAGAAAGACAGCAGTCCAATTACAGAGTAAAATACAGTAGGATCAGACTGCGAATGTTTTTTCTGGCTGCCCAACAGGGTGAAGGAAGGAGTGCCTCATGGCTTGTTGTTGTTGCTGTTAAAGGGGATGATAGCAGCTGTCAGGATTGCACCAATGTACCATAAGTTCCAAGGCAGGGTTCAATTTACAGTCAATGTCACTTTGCCATCTTCCTTGGAACCTCTTGGAGAAAGAGGTGGTAAATGGAGGAGGGAGGATAAAAGAAAGGCTCCTTCAGTTGAAGATGGAGAGAAGAGCTGGCAACACAAGTAGCTGTGTCAGGGGTAGTAGGGATTCTAGTATACCTCCACCTCTTCAAGTCCATAGACGTGGGAAGAATTCAACTCCCACCCCTCTAATTTTCACCTTCCAGAGTCAAGGCATAATTCAAGCAATCACCAGCCTAACATTTGCACACCCTATTTATTTTGAATTTAATTTTAGGGAGGGGTAATGATGAATAGGGGTAAATAATTTAATGGGAATAACTGATTTGGAGCAGGAAATTAATTGGGGCTAAACGCTGAAGAGAAAAATCATAAATATAGAAGTCATTCTAGTGTGAGGGACACATTTCTATGGACAAACTCCACTTTCAAAAAATCTCTTTTGACACATCCAGGAATAATTCCTCTCTATACTGAAGCATTAAATTCAAGATATGATTGAGAAATATTCCATTCCATTTTGTGTTTCATCATAGAGTAAACGTATCTATGTGTTCATTAATAAGGCCTTCTCAGAATGATACTGCTGCCCTCAGTTAGGAATGGGTTAAATTCCATTTTCATCTTTGTTGTCACTTTTAAGAATGCTGGTTTCTGGTAAACTGAGAAGCTGAGATCTCCATATGTCAACTCTTAGCTTGTTTAACCTGTAAGGAACAGGAGATTCCTAAAATACCAAAGCAGCTTCCCAAAGTGATCCACCTCAGGGAAATGGCTTTCTATAAACAACAATAGGGGAGACACAAAACTACACAGCTCTCAATCCAGACAATGCAGTGTGATAAGGCTGATCTGGGACAAGCCTGAAATTAAAAGACTATTCATGAACTATATTTAGGCCCCCATAAAAATAAAAATAAAAAGCTACTTTAAATAGTTAAATGGCAAAGTTCTGATGTAAACATGCCATCTTTCATTTAAACAGAAATCTATCATAGTGGTAACTGGTGCAAAGTATACATATGACTTGTTATTTACAGATGATTTCAGAAATAGCAAGAAATAATAATATACGGACAGGAAATACACAATTGCTTGATAAGTGAAGGGGGACAACACAGATTTAGATAGGAGGACAACACAGTCTACTCCCAGTGGGCTCAAATATAACAAGAACTACCGATAAGTTTCCTCAGGGCCTATAGTGTCCAAAAGGAAACCCATAAAAGACATCACTGAAAAGTCAGGTAAAGCCAGCTGCTTGGCTTGCCTCAAAGAAAATTGCAAATACAGAGCACAGGGTGCCTTTAGGCCATTTCATGTGTTGTGCGGAGGCAAACGTAGGTTCACACTGAATGTTCAGATGCTCAACAAGCAGCTGCAGCAAATCACAGCTCTCTGAAACGTACCTGTAATTCATGGATTTTTTTTTACATTTTTAGGTCTACAGTTAAACCCCCTGAACTGTTCCCCCACAATATTATGTGCAAAGTAGCCCTGTGTGTCCCTTTCTACATTAAAAAAAAAGCTTCCACACATATTTTTGCTCCATTCTGAAAAAAAGAAAAAAAGCTTTCAAGTCAGCCTACCAAATTTAGCACACATGTATGAATCAATTCCGTAACGGGCAGTTATATAAGCAGCTTCATAGCAATGTCTGCACTATAGCTTTTAGATGGGGGGTAATTGTGCATCAGTGCAAAGTCATTCTGCAGAAAGAGCACTTGTGCGGTAGTTCCAAGAGATAAAAGGCACAGTCATGATCCTCAAGAATGCGTCCTCATTATCAATATTGACCTGGGGCATCTTCACTATAGAACACTGAAAACAGAAACAGGCAGCAGGGATGAGTACAACATACTTTCTGCTATGTTGCCAACTCAGACTGTTTTTCACACAACACCCACACCCACACTCAAAACCCTTCAGGTATTCAAATAGCCGCATAAATTCTAAAATTAAAACCCAATTAAAAATACAAAATATACAACAATTAGAAACACTGAGGGAGATACAGGCATAGCTTGAGCGTGTGATGCCTCACAGCCACCATGTCACATGTCACAAAGATTTAGCTTCATTAAACACATGTGGCGGGTAAATGCTAATATTTTGCTAATATTTTGTAGAGACTTGGAAAATACAGATTCACAAATGCACCAGTTATTGAAAGATCAAGTCTGCTAGAAATCTGCAACCAAAGAATTGGCTGGCTAGCTCAAATCAGACTGTGAAATTCAGTCCCACTGCCATCTATTGCTTCATGACCCACATTGCCCCTTAGGAATGCCAGGCCACAACGCTACAGTACATGCCATTATGATATGTAGTTATGATGCCATAGGCTTTTATGGCTTTAAATTTTGTATATTGGTTTTCAAATGTTCAATGTTTTTATTTTTTGTAAACTGCTTAGAGAGCTTCGGCTATGGGGCGCTATATATAAATGTAAATAATAATAATAGGCACAATTCCCACCTTCGCTTCCACCCATTGCTGCCCATTCCCTAACAACAAGGCACAAGCCCTCCACTGTCTAGCCCGTATTTACTATGTTGTTGTTATTTAACATTCTTACTCCATTGCCTATTCTGTGTTCTTCCTTCAACTCCCCTACATCCAAGGATGTCTTCAGAGTCCCCAGATATCTCAGTGTGAGGATTTGATCCCAAACAAACATTATTTTCTTGCATGGAAGCACGGGTGGGCAGAAAGTAGATCTCCAGATGTTTTGGACCTCAACTCCAAGCATTCCTGACTATTGCCCATGCTGGCAGGGACTTCTGGAAGTCCCACCTAAGCTACCTAATATTCTGAGCCATCACAGCAGCAAAGCCCATCATGGTCAGAGACTTTAATACTTTAGTTACACTCTACATAGATTAATCATATTATATAGAATATATTTATGTCATATATATATATATATATATATATAACCTAGAAAATCTTCCCCACCCCAGCAAATGATGAAATTGTGCTATAAGGAATTCCCATTCACCACATCTTTATCTTGCCTTTTCCTCCAAGGAGCTCCAGGTGACATTCTATCCTTACAACCATCCTGTCAAGTGGGTTAGGCTGATAAAGTGAGTAACTTGCTTCTCTGGCCATGTAATCTGATACTAGAGATAACGTATATAACAGTTTCTTAGGAGGAGACGAATGCTCCACCTAAATTCACACAATCTTCCAGACATATTAGGAAGACAAAACTTGGCACAGTTATAGTTTACTGACTGTGCTTGACAGATGCACTATACTTTGGTCTCACATCACTCCAGGCACTGCTATCAGTCACCAAGCCTAATTGGCTGTGCCTGGCATTTAAACAGCATTCCAGTAGCTAATGGGCAGCTACAATTGCCAGTAATTGCTCCTGCTATCTCAGTGATGGAGATCATCAAACTTGGTGTTGCAGGGGAGGGAGGCTGCCACTCACATTGGAGGACGACAGACTCCAGTATTGCTGCTCCAAGTTATTAGCCTTTATAAAATCTGTACCTTTATAACTTGTTATATATGGGTAAAATGCCCTCTACTTTGTTGGTGGGCCCATGGTAGCTGTTGCCGTTATTAGCAGGGCTCTAAGTCATGCTAGGTGGCTGGTGGCTGGCGGCTGCCATTTAAATTTCCCACAGTGCCCTGAGCAACATTACTTCAGGGGGAATTATGGGGAATTAAAATGGCAGTTGGATCCAGGTGTTGCTTGGACTGCTGGGCTGGGGGGGGAAATCAGAGTATCAGTAGTGGGCCCCGGCAGACACCCAAAGATGCCAAATGCAGATGCCCATTCCACTTCTTTCTTTACTGCAGGGCTGACTTCTTTCAACAACATGTTTCAGTCTAAAATTAGGAAAGCATCAGACCTAGTCCTTTTCTAGTGTTAGAGCTTTTTAAACATGTAAGTGAATGCAATGAAAAGCATCTTGGTTTATTCTTAATAACTTCTTGGCATGCCGTGCCAATTAGAAGGCCATTAGGATAATGTATGTGAAGTGCTTTGAATATTCAGCTTGTACATTCTGTAAATTATTATTCCTATCCCTTTTTTTGTATTATTATTATTATTATTATTATTATTATTATTATTATTAACAGAAACATAGAGATCCTCCTAAAGTGTTTCAAATAATGATTTTTCATCATTGTAACATATTCAGATGTCTCTTTTCGCATAAGAACTGGACAATTATTACTCAGTTGCTGCATGTCAATGAGTGAGCATTTTGTGAAGGGTCTAGCAACTGCAGTATTTTGTTACTGGGAAAGGTAATATCACCCCCCCCCCCCAATTCCAGCAACTGCAGAAGTGTGAAATTTTATGGTCATAATTTTATCTTGTGTTTGCTCCAAAGACCTCAGTTACCCCGCTATATACCTTGGGTTAGGTGGCTAAAGAGAATGGCCAGGATCCTGAGTTTGCACTTGCTGGCAGGAGTGCCCCGAGTGGACTTCTGCTCATGGACACTCCCACCAGTAGAAGGGGTAAGAAGTGACTTACACTGATTCCCTCTACTGCCCCTTGTGCTCCCTGGAACTTGTGCTGGAGATCCTCCAGAACACTTCGGGATTACATGGGGCAGGGCTGTAGCAGAAAGAGGAATCACCAGAAATTGCCTTCTCTCTTCAGCCAGCAGGATTGTTCCTGGGTTTTGATCCTGCCTATAAACAGAAGTTGTCCATTCTGTTCATGAAAACCTAGTTGGCATCCAAGGCAATGATTACCTCAGTCTAGACAGCGAGTTTCATGGCTGCACAGGACTGTGACAAGCCCAACACACTATTCACTATATTACACAGTTCACACGACGCAACAGCCATGCGTGGGCAAATTTATTCACGAGGAGCTGTGGTGCGTGCCGTCCACCATTTGCCATGATGTGTTGTCCGAACCCAGGCAGCGAGGACTATTCAAGTGTCAAACAACCCTCACATAACCCTAAAACAAACCATGGATTATGTGAGAGGTGTTTAACCCCTCAAATAATTCCTGCCATCCAGGTTCAGATGACACAACAAGCCATGGCAACTGGCAGTTGGGACAAGCATATTCATGATGGGTGGCACACGCTGCAGCGCCCTAAAAGTTAATTAATCCACGATGGGCTGTAGTGTCACCCAAACCAGGTCATTGGCTCACAATGCGGTTGCATGAGTCGTAAGCATTTCTAGTAGGGATGTGCACTGACCCCCCGGATTGGATCGGATAGCGGATCGGAATCGGACCTGGGGGGTCGGATCGGATCGGATCGGATCGGAGGCTGGTCGGATCGGATCGGACCAGATGTCCGATCCGGATCGGACGCCATTTTGAATGCTTTTTCCCATAGCCAAGTATTGTTTTACAAAAACGCCTATAACTTTTTCATTTTTAAAGATAGAAGGATGAAACTTGGGCACATTGTAGACTGGTTAGGGGCAGTTATCTGTGAGAAATTTCAGAAAGATTGGTGCATGCATTTTGTGGCAATTAATTTTTTAATAAATACCCAGGAATGCCTATAACTTTGTCATTTTTAAAGTTACACACATGAAACTTTGCCACATTGTAGGGGGTACCTTGGGACCTATGTGTGTGAAATTTCAGAAACGTAGGTGCTTGTCTTGTGTGGCAATTAATTTTTAGAAAAATGGGTAGTAGTGGGGTAAATACAGTTACGCCTCCCATTTTTTTATTTTTGAAGATACAAACAGGAAACTTGGGCACATTACAGGTACCACTTGCCTTGATATGTGTGTGAAATTTCAGAAACATTGGAGCTTTCCTTGTGTGGCAATTAATTTTTGAAACAATGAGGAAAGAAACACCTATAACTTTGTCATTTTTAAAGTTACACACATGAAACTTTGCCACATGGTAGGTGGTACCTTGGGACCCATGTGTGTGAAATTTCGGAAACGTAGGTGCTTGTCTTGTGTGGCAATTAATTTTTTAATAAATACCCAGGAATGCCTATAACTTTGTCATTTTTAAAGTTACACACATGAAACTTTGCCACATTGTAGGCGGTACCTTGGGACCTATGTGTGTGAAATTTCGGAAACGTAGGTGCTTGCCTTGTGTGGCAATTAATTTTAGAAAAATGGGTAGTGGTGGGGTAAATACAGTTACGCCTCCCACTTTTTTATTTTTGAAGATACAAACAGGAAACATGGGCACATTACAGGTACCACTTGGCTTGATATGTGTGTAAAATTTCAGACAGCTGGGTCCAGGCATGTGGTGGCAAGGTATTTTTGAAACAATGAGGAAAGAAACGCCTATAACTTTTTTATTTTAAAAGTTAGAAGTCTGAACATTGCTCACTTTGTAGATGGGTTAGGGGTAGATATGTGTCAGAAATTTCAGAATTATAGGTCCAGGCATTTGATGGCTATGGAATTTTTAAATTACATGTTTCAAAAAAATTTCTACAGAGGCCAGGTCTTCCCCTCCCGCTTCCCGCGAAGAAAAGGAAACACTCTCTCGTCTCGATCCCTTTGATCCTTGCTAGTAGTATCCATTACAGGGCTCGTGTTTCCTTTCCTACTTTCACTTTTCAAGCAGAACGGCTGAGCCTAGCTGAGTTTTGCAGCCATGCGTGCAAGGAAGGATCACTCTGGTCTCGATCCCTTTGATCCTTGGTAGTATCCATTACAGGGCTCGTGTCTGCTTTCACTTTGTACTCAAGCAGACACGAGCCCTGTAATGGATACTACCAAGGATCAAAGGGATCGAGACCAGAGTGATCCTTCCTTGCACGCATGGCTGCAAAACTCAGCTAGGCTCAGCCGTTCTGCTTGAAAAGTGAAAGTAGGAAAGGAAACACGAGCCCTGTAATGGATACTACTAGCAAGGATCAAAGGGATCGAGACGAGAGAGTGTTTCCTTTTCTTCGCGGGAAGCGGGAGGGGAAGACCTGGCCTCTGTAGAAATTTTTTTGAAACATGTAATTTAAAAATTCCATAGCCATCAAATGCCTGGACCTATAATTCTGAAATTTCTGACACATATCTACCCCTAACCCATCTACAAAGTGAGCAATGTTCAGACTTCTAACTTTTAAAATAAAAAAGTTATAGGCGTTTCTTTCCTCATTGTTTCAAAAATACCTTGCCACCACATGCCTGGACCCAGCTGTCTGAAATTTTACACACATATCAAGCCAAGTGGTACCTGTAATGTGCCCATGTTTCCTGTTTGTATCTTCAAAAATAAAAAAGTGGGAGGCGTAACTGTATTTACCCCACCACTACCCATTTTTCTAAAATTAATTGCCACACAAGGCAAGCACCTACGTTTCCGAAATTTCACACACATAGGTCCCAAGGTACCGCCTACAATGTGGCAAAGTTTCATGTGTGTAACTTTAAAAATGACAAAGTTATAGGCATTCCTGGGTATTTATTAAAAAATTAATTGCCACACAAGGCAAGCACCTACGTTTCCGAAATTTCACACACATAGGTCCCAAGGTACCGCCTACAATGTGGCAAAGTTTCATGTGTGTAACTTTAAAAATGACAAAGTTATAGGCATTCCTGGGTATTTATTAAAAAATTAATTGCCACACAAGGCAAGCACCTACGTTTCCGAAATTTCACACACATGGGTCCCAAGGTACCACCTACAATGTGGCAAAGTTTCATGTGTGTAACTTTAAAAATGACAAAGTTATAGGTGTTTCTTTCCTCATTGTTTCAAAAATTAATTGCCACACAAGGAAAGCTCCAATGTTTCTGAAATTTCACACACATATCAAGGCAAGTGGTACCTGTAATGTGCCCAAGTTTCCTGTTTGTATCTTCAAAAATAAAAAAATGGGAGGCGTAACTGTATTTACCCCACTACTACCCATTTTTCTAAAAATTAATTGCCACACAAGACAAGCACCTACGTTTCTGAAATTTCACACACATAGGTCCCAAGGTACCCCCTACAATGTGGCAAAGTTTCATGTGTGTAACTTTAAAAATGACAAAGTTATAGGCATTCCTGGGTATTTATTAAAAAATTAATTGCCACAAAATGCATGCACCAATCTTTCTGAAATTTCTCACAGATAACTGCCCCTAACCAGTCTACAATGTGCCCAAGTTTCATCCTTCTATCTTTAAAAATGAAAAAGTTATAGGCGTTTTTGTAAAACAATACTTGGCTATGGGAAAAAGCATTCAAAATGGCGTCCGATCCGGATCGGACCTCATCGGATCGGATCGGATCGGATCGGAGGTTGTCCGGATCGGATCGGATCGGATTTTCCCGATTTTGGGTCGGATCGGATTCGGATCGTGGATCGGATCCGATCCGATGCACACCCCTAATTTCTAGGATACTGCCTGTGTCATTACTGTTGATGAGAAACACAATGTCCTCTTCAACCATGTCATATTTAGTTGGCATTTATTATTTATTTATTATTTATTTTATTCCATTTATATACCGCCCCATAGCCGAAGCTCTCTGGGCGGTTTACAAAATTAAAAACATTGAACAATTAAAACACCAATATACAAAATTTAAAAGTATAAAGCATAAAAACATTTTTATTATAATTGTTCAATACCCAATGGCTCCCTTTTGTTTGCCCTTCAAGCACAGGAATATTAATGCAGCCCAAAGTGGTGGGATGTTCCGTCAGCCCACAGTATGATCCTTGAAAACAAATAAAAAACAGCCTTTGTGCGCTCTCTCCCCAGTGCGCATCTCAGTGTTTTATTTTTAAAGCTTTGCATAGGTTGTTGGCACTGGAGCTTCTCAGGCAAGAATGAAAAAAAAATCTGCAAAGACCCTCAGAGATTCCCATTTACCCTACCTTTTGCAGCATCCATTACCCAGCCAGAAAAGGTGAGCCTTAGGGGCATAATTAAAAGTTGTATATTACATCACATTGATGAAATGCACCTATGAATCTTATGTTTTCTCTGGAGTTCCTGCAAACTGGAAATGGTTTAAACTGCTTTTGCTCTCTTGCCTGAAATACTGGATATGTGAAATGTGCTCTATACTAAGCATGGTGGTCTATACTGTGATCCTGCTACTCGATTCCAAACAGCATATATGGTAGTTCCTAAAGGTATGAAATGGCTTCCCAAATCTTTCTCAAGGTCAAGCTATAGGCTAGGCATCCTTGATCTGGCTTCCACAGCTTTTTGTAAGGTAAAGCTGAACATATCTCCAAAGTGTAAAATGAAGGGGGACATCTTTCCCATTTCTAGCACCATCCAGCTTTAACCTAACCTCCACAAATATGCCCGCAAAAGTTAGAAGTCCACAAGACATTTTACTAGCTACTTCACCACAACCAGTGGCTAGTGAAGTGCTGTTCTGGTGGGAGTTAAGAAGCAGGGGATAGACATCCTACTGAATGGAGACCAGCTTCCCACCACGATGGGCATTGGGCTCCTCTTCTCCCATTGCTCAGTGGCAGTGCCCTCAATTCCCAGCATGCCCCTATTGACCACACACAACTATGTTATTTCTCCCATGAAAGAAAAAGAGAACCAACATTTGTGAAGGCTACAAAAAATGACAATTTGTTGTTTTTACTCACAGACAACCAAGTTAAATGGTTATTTGGTCTACATCTATACCATGAGAGCTTGAGGAAGAATGCCCCTCCCTCAATCCTATCAATAATGTAAACATTTTCCAAAGCAATGTATTTCTGCAATGGGAGAACAGAGATTAAAATGAATACGTTTCCCCTTCTCATCATGTCACTGGAAATGACAGAGAGAGAAGACAGACTCAAATGAGCATCAATAAGTATCAGCCTTGAGTCAGAAACAGCGTTTTCCTGGACAACAAACTGGATCTTAATGGGTACTAATCACTGCTATCGCATGCAGACCTCTGCAAGCCAGAGGCTTCTTTGGGGACACAGGGATTTCTATGCGACTTGGAGGTGCCTGTTATGAAAGAGCTGATTATGAACTCCAGAGGAGTTCAAGACCTGCTTTCCCTCAGTGGCTTTATTATTCTTTCTTTTCAGTAAGTGATCTCCCAGCTGAGCGGTTGAAAGATTTTACTCTTCATTTGCTGATATAATCCATAACAGCAAGGAACTATTCTCTTCCCCCCCTCCTGCCCCCAGTATAAAGAGAGCCATCTGTTAAGGTAAAGGTATTGGGTTTATAAACCTATCCTCTAAGCATGGTGGAACAAGTTTCCACCTCATGCTTAAGCTGTTTCATAATTAAGGACTAGCTCAAGCTTTTATGTTCCCAAAGAGTGGTGTTGAGCAAATCCTCACAGAGGCAGCAGGGCCACAAAAGCCAATAAAAACCACCTTGCTTCAGTAACTTTTTAAGAACATGTGCTGTACCCAGAGGTACTACAAAGTTTAATTGGTGTGTGGTGGGGGAATATCGCTAAAGCCATCACGCATGATGGCATACGAAGCTGCCTTCTACTGAGTGAAGACCATTGGTCTAATTATGACTAGCAGTGGGTCTCCAGGAGCTCAGGCAGCTACCTGAGATCCTTTTTGACCGGAGAGGCCAGGGATTGAACCTGCCATGGGCTCAGAAGAGACCACCTGCTTCCTGACCCAGCCGACCGCAGCACAGACAACTTTCCCTGGTGCGCAGAGGCACTTCTGAAGGAACCGGACTGCTCGGCTCCACATTGGCCACCCACCATCTTAGAGGACCTCAAATGCAATGCCTGACCTGGCAGATCAACCATTGCATTCAGGGTATTCCAAAATGGAAGGCAGCCACGCAGAGCCAAGTATCATCACTGCTCTATTCAGAAGCATTGCTGCCCCCTAAGGCAGCAAGCCACTCACCTTGCTGCCCACCCCTGACAAGTGGGCAGCGGTGCTTCTGAATGAGAACAGAGGTAGTATTCAGCTCTATTGAAAATGCTGCCACCACCTGCCAGAAGAAATCCTTCTGTTAGTTGGGCCCAGTCAGTGAGTGACATGGTGGTGTGCTAAAAGTTTGGCGTTGCGGGGTGAGGAGTTTGATGCCAGGGGCACATGTTTGGGGGCAGCAGGGACAGCGGACTGGGAGGGTCCAGAGGTTTGGAAGCAGAGGCTCCTTTGGAAGTGCTGGGATCAAGGGTCAACCCAAGTCTGGCACCAGCCATATAAAGTATTTACTTTATTGAACTATATCCCCCCACCCCATTCCCTAAAGAAAATGGCTGAGGCTGCAGCCTCATGGACACATCCGTGAATGAATCTTTTCTCCCCCAATAATGTGCCTTTTATTAACAGATCTACCAATTAAAATTTGCACTCACAGATTAAAAATTACCCCAAAGTAATCAGTTATAACTCTGGCTGACCAACCAACCAACCAACTAAAAACGTCAGCCCTAATTAAACCTCGTTTAGCTAAATAGTACAATTTGCTAAGATTTAAGAAGACAATCTAAAAAATAAGGACATCTGCATGAGGCAAGATGTGTCTATTAAGAACACACACAATGTAGAGTACTACCCATTTACAGCAATCGGCAGTCAATTTAGGATATGTTACCCCTAAATTTGCAAGTGGAAAATTTGAGAGGAAGTCTTTGCAGGCCACTGGAGAATGGGATGTTAGTTCTTTTCTCATATGTAAATACAGACAAAAACAGCCACTTGTTCAAATGACAAAAACTTTAAAACCTCCTAAAGAGATTTCTTTTTAGTGTGGGAAGGGATAGACTTTTCTAAGATTAAAAATGCAGGGATTATGTGTCCAATGTACTGAGAGTTAAGATTATGTGCCCACACTCTAGTTAATCCTAGCTCTACAGAGATTTATGATTTAAACAGATAAATTTGCTCCCATCCCAAACTTGGCATTAGCTACACAAGAACTGTAGCCAAAATGTTTTATTTCAAGTGTGCAGATTTTTTTAAAAAAAGATAACGGGTTCTGTGTGATATAGTGGAATGGCAGGGATCTAGAAGGATAGCCTGTAACATTTTGCAGATGAAAATAGGGAAATACCTCAATTCTCATACCAAGCATCTCTGCTTGAATCTCCCACTATTACTCATTGCTGAAACCTTTACTGTACCTGTTGTACTTTGCAAGAGCCTCTCCACCACTAACTGAAAAGCCAAGAGGGTTTGTTCTTTTAGTTAACTGAAAAATGTAGTTGCTCTACAATACAATATCACTGATTCAAAATACAACTCAGCAGCTGAAGTGTACGAAATGATATACATACAATAGTTCATTCAGGTCTACTGCTGATATCCAGAAACACAACCATTTACCTAGATAATTGTTTGCGAATTTTAGTCTCCATTTCCAACATTCTGAGACGGCCAACAACATTCATCCTCAGCATACACGCTCAGTACAAACACACATGGGGCATATCTACACAGGAACTCTGGGAATTATAGTTCGGGCGGGCACTACAGATTCTCTGCATGCCTTCCAAATCACAGATCTCTGGATTAATTGTAGGAAAGCTACAACACGAAACAGAAAAGGGATGTGTGTGTTCTGCACTAAAAGAATTCATGCAATCTATATAGTTATGTAAACTGAGCACACTTGCAAAAAAAACGCACATCATTTTGCATATTTTATTTTCAATCCTGCACCTCCATTACAAAACAAAACACTAAACTCATAGGACAAATGAACATATATTGTTCAGGTTTTGCTGGTTGTGGGAGGAGGCACAGAAACTGAAGCTCCACTCCCAACCGCTGAAAATCTTAGTCACCTCTCTGGCATTTTAAATTTCAGTCGGCTCTACCTGCATACTTTCTCAGACTTTATTTGCTGCCATAAGGGCTAGAAAAGTTATCCTATGACATTCATGCTGAGATTCTGAGGAAGAGTAATTCTGCATGCACTATCACATATTCTTAAGGCTCTCTCTGCACCTATGAAAGAGCAGAATACCCCCAGCTGCGGATATGTGGTGTGTAATTTCCCACACTGGCATTTTTCATTGACACCGAAGACATTATAGGAAATAAAAGGGAGGTGCTTCTCTCTTAGGCACAGAGGACAAAGCCATTTACAGTTTTAGTGGAGCATGACCTAGAAGTTGTGCCTGGAAGAGCAATCAGAAATCTTTTTTTTAAAATAACAATTCACTTAATAATAATATGCACTTAATTGCCCCCTAATGCAACCCTTGCTTCATACAACACTGTGGGTGAAGAAAAAAGACTGTGCATCATATACAAAGCCTATGTTCAGGTATTTAAGCATAGGGATAAGCCGGAGTGATCATAGGGTTCTGGTCACAAGAACATTCGAAGAGCCCTTAGGCTGGATCAAACCAAGGGTCCATCCAGTCTAGCATTCTGTTCACACAGTGGCCAACCAGCTACTGTACTGACATATGAGGTTTAAGATTTTGAAATCCATTTCAGAATTCTCTAATCTATCTTTCTATAAGAAATGTCACTTAAATCATCACTTCCTGTTAGGATTGTGAATGTCATATATTCCACAAGGTTACATTTATTTATCTCATTGATTTATGATTATCAATGGCATTGCTCTCACAACAATCTACGTTTATAGTTCATTTTTCTGTGAACAGGTGTGCCTGATTAAACCCTTGAGCAACCCCACAAGATTCTAGGCCATTTTCAAACAATTAGAGCTGATTTATTTAACCTACCTATACTAGGTCTCCCAAGACAGCTGGTTGATTTTATTTATGTGGTGTATATGGCCTAAGACAAACCTACCTTCTTATTCAAGTGGGCTAAAACAGATGAGAAGTGTTAAAGAGATTTTTCTTTGCCACGCTAACAAGAAATCAGAAAAGGTCATTTATAAAGAATAAATGTCAATCTGCTGGCTTGCCAAGTTCCAGAACCTACAGCTCCTGCCTAACATCCAAACAGGTCACTGATGTGAAATAGTGTGGAGGAAACAAGTCTTTGATCTACGGTTCTGTGCACAAAACGGCTTCAAAAGTTGGCTCTCCCCCCACCCCCCACCATACATGCCTTCTGCTGACTTAATTCAACTGGTGCAATGCAGATGCCTTAACTGACCAGGCTTCAAAGCTGGTTTCTCTTGAGATAAAAAAGGCTTGATTTAGCTTGAAGAGAAGTCGCACCCCCTATCAGCTCATCATTTAAGACTTAATTGCATTGCACAGCAAAAGATGACAGCATCTTTGCCCATCTTTGTTAAGTATCCGTCTGTGCTGGAATGAATGAAGATAATAACTCCATTATCAATTGTTCCAGGTACGCAGCATCTTTCACTTCAAAAATATTGGTGACTAAGCTATTGCTAGATATTGTTCTCTCTTGCCAATTTTTACCTGAAGACACATGGCCTGCAGGCTCCATCGCCGCAATTGTGCCCCCAACTAGGAAAGCTCAGTAGCAGCTTGCAGATCCTGGACACACATTCCAAGACACATGAACAAAAATATGACTTAATCAATAATTCTCAGTTGCTGAGCCTTCTTCCAAACCCCAGGATAGATCCTCTTTCTCAGCAGCCAGGATTTCTATATTGCTGACTGGTCACCTGCTCGCAAAGCAAAGCAGTATGGATCCGGCAGCACCACAAGCCAATGGCTCAATTTTATACTCTCCCTTGTACAGCAAAATTCACAGAAATGGGATTTGCATTTAGTGAGTGAATGTGGAAAATAATGGCTCAGAACTTGTAGGTAAAATGGTGCATTACACACATTTGAAACAGAATGTCCTGTAATGTACATTGTTGTCCGCCACCGATGCACAGGGATGAAGGACATCAAGGGCATTTCATGCTCTTTCTCATTTCTTTCCCTACTAAAGTCCCCCATTTTACTCGGTCAGCAGTGGGAAAAAGAGCAGAGAGATGTGTGGCAGACACGGGCTACTTTCTGGACTTCCCTAGACCAAACACTCCGATGCCAAATCTCACTTTGTGCAGCAGCAATTGTCGGCTCCCCACATTGTTCAATGCCCCAGAGTTTCCCCATTCCTCTCTTTTGTCACTCCTCTTTACATTTTTGAGCACTGGAACCAAACGTGACCCTCCACCATGCGATGGCTCTAACTTCTTCATTTGCTGAGACACAAACCAAATGCAATTCAGGAGATCCATAATCAGCATCCCCTGCTTTTAAAAATGTATTTACATCCGTGATGACCCCCTGCCTCTAATCAGATCATGGCCGTTGTACAGGGAAAAGAGGAGGTTAATTCTTCCCCCTCCCCCACCACTGTTTTCCTGATTTAAATCGACCCTCTGAAGCTGCTATTTGCTCCATGGGGAAAAATACATAGAGCAATACAGGTGACTATATATTTCTCCTGCCCTATTAATAGTAGGAGTGGGAGGTTATAAAAACCCATCCTCTGAGCTGCAGACCCAATCGGATTCCCACTCACCCCCTGCAGGTATTTTTTTTTAAAAAAAAAACGTGGGAGACCACGTTCATAAATCAGTTCTGTTGTGTCCTCAAAGTGGCACAGTGATTCTCTCCTAGCTGGGCTCACTGTGAGATGTGCTTCCTCAAACCAATGTTCAAACTCATGAATTGCAGCCTTAATTGCTATGCTTTAGCTAGGATTTAATATGGATTTGACTGAGATTGCTTATAATTGGTGCTTAACATGAGCTTGGTTTTATCAGTATTACCCTTAAAAATAGTTTCAAAATATATTGGGCCATCAGTACTCAGAATACCCCTTGTATGCAAATTACTGGGACTTTCCCCTTCTAGGTACACAGGCTGACCTCAAAGGAAGATGCTTAGATAATGTACAAGTGCTCTTCCCCTTATTAATGGAATTTAACTTTATATCACCATCAGCAGCAGCAGCAGCAGCTATAACACCCTCAATATTTGATTCAGTAAATCATTGAATACTTCCTTTTTTAGACTGTGGAGTTTTCCATTTGAAATACAGTGCAAACACCATGTCCCCAGATCCTGCCCCGTGAGCCTCCTACTTACCCCAAACTAGGCTGCCATTAGTTTCATACCCTGTTTGTACATCATTAGGATGGAGGCACCTTAAGGATAAGGATGGCTTGCGTTACTTCTAGGGGAAAGGAAGAAAGGTCTCTCTCTGTCTCTGTCTCTGTGTGTGTGTGTGTGTGTGTTTATGGAAAAGCCCAGCCTGTCTCCTCAGTCCCCACTGAAAGAGAGACATCTTTCCTACCTCCTGCATAATCCCATAGCATGGAAGAAGGGCTAAGCAGGAGGGAGAGGCTTCTGGGCAAAAAAATCACCAATCAGAGCAGATCTCTAATCTTAGGAGTTTACTGGGGTACAGACACTCATGTCAACAAGAGGGACAGTGTTCTATTTCAGCCAGGTCACCCAACACCCTTCTATGGTAGAATGGGGCTTTTCAATTCTGTGCTTAGGGAAAGCAGGGCTGAGAGAGAAATAACTTGTCCAATCATTTCCTAAGAGGCAGGGATAGGGTTCTTGCTTCTAATTATGTGGATCCAATGGGGTTTTCTCATGGTCAGGTGGCAAGTCTTAGGGATCACCTCTAGGGTGGTCCTTGTGCAAGGAAGCATGTTGTGGGGAGAACATAATCACTCCTGACATCCTGACTGTAACAACTGACAGATAGGAAGGAACGAAGAGATTATGCCCCCCTCTACAAGATTTCGGTTTGACGCCCGGTTCCTCGATTATGCGCATCTTCTCTGAATCGCTTTTACACCTAATCCCTATACATGGGAGGCATTGAAGCGCATTACGGGCTGTATGAAAGGCATTTTAAAGTTTTTGACATGCTGAGAATCGCATGCAAATGTTGCTGAAAGTAATGCGCTTTGTCCCAGAGAAACTCCCCAAACCGGTTCCCTCCCTTTATTCTCCCCGCCCACCAGAATCTCCCGCCTTTGTTTTCCTAGGTTACCTGAAAGGAATGAGCTAATTAACATGTTTGGCTACCTGTCTTCTCCCCTCCTTTGCCCGATTGCCATGACCTCCTCAGGAGTAAATGGCAATGTGTCTCGCACACACATACACATACACACACCAAAACAGACAGGGGGATGCTGCTTTGGTCCTTCCCCCTCTACTTCCCAGCGAGCTCAACAATTGTAAAACATACACACACACACCTCAGCTCAGGAACCCAGCAAGAAGCGAGGGGAAGTTATGTCTGCTGATGGCTAATTATACGCACATCCGCACATCCTTCCTACCACCTTTACGTCTCATAAAACCACCTCCATCTGGCCCCGTGTCTCCATTAAAAATATTTCATCAGGGTACTTCAAAGAAACTTTATTTTTGGTTCACGTTGGGTCACCTCTTCTTGGAGCTTCCATCCAGAGAGACGGAGTAAAAGGAGGAAGTTGCCAGGAGGAGAGAGGAAAGGAAACTAAACCAAAAAGTGGGAGGTTTTCTTAGCGAAGGGGCAGTTCTATGCATGACATTACGACCACAGTCCAACCCGATCATTAATGCGCCTCCTCAGAAAGTTGTTTACACGGACATAAGGCGCTCTTACTCCCGCCGTAAATTAAAACTCGCTAATTAACGTGCATTCGAAAATGCAAATAATCGGAGAGAAAACGCGCCTGAGCCCCTGATTTGCGCTCCGCTCTTGTAGAGGTAAATTTCCTAATGCGCCCTGAAAGAGCTTTAAATCGCTATTGTAGAGGCACCCTATGTGTGTCTCCTTTTTTGCTGGATGAAGCTCCCTCTGTTAGATGTGACACTTCCTAAGAAATATTTTTGGAGTCAGCTTATCACAGAGGCTGTGGGTACAACAACAGAGCTTTTCCTGAGATTGCCAGAGATGCAATTCAATCTTAGGACAGATAAGGGGGGGGAGGGGTTATTGAAGACATTCATATTTCAAAACGGTGCTTTTCTTTACTACATTTCCCCCTTTCCGATCATAGCAAACCTTGTATGTTCTCTCCAGCATGGCAGATATTCTTGAACAAATCACAAGTAGATATTTTACCATAAAAAGAGATGATCCAAGACCTGAACATCAAAATGCCGCTAACAATCACAGGGCACAATCCACTGGAAAGACCTTTAGTGAAAGCCTCATTGAAATGAATGTGAGCCTCAAACAGGCATTACTGCATGAGACCATGAGTACCCAAAATTGTTCCCACACTAGCTATAGGATTACTTGGGAAAAAATGGTGGCCTAAAGTTAAGAATAGCAGAATTTAGATTTACAAATAGAACTTAAATAATAAAAACCATCTCTAGGAACTAAAAACTAGGCTGCAACTCCTATTGTTCCTCACCATTGGCTGTGCTGGCTAAAACTGACGAGAGTTGCAGTCTAACAAGATCTGTAGGCCACACATTCCCCACCTAATCATTAGGGCCGAATGAATGAACACTGAAACATGACAGTAGCATATACAAAGATGAGGAAAAGATAGTGCCTATGTTCACACAACACACTAACCCACACTCAGTGGCTCAGTGTGGATTGTTTTGAAACATGGTTTGTTTGTTCAAACGTGGGTTAGCATGTCTGAACCTAGGACATTTTCTGCAGGGTGGCTTGTTATTATATAGTGTGGCTTGTTAACCACCCTGAACAACCCAACAACAACCTATTGCTCTCAGGATTGCTTGTTTAAGAAAAATAAGCCATACTGCATGGTTAACAAGCCACTCAACAGAAAATGTCCTGGGTTCAGACAATACACTAACCCATGATTCAACGAACAACCTGCAGTTCAAAGCAACCCACACTCAACCACTGAGTGTGGGTTAGCGTGTTGTGTGAACCCAGTCAGTGCCTGTTCAGAAGACTGGTTGTTCACACTCCACTTGCTTTTAGCTAGAATTGTGAATCCAGGTATGGGAAATGTATGGCCCTACAGATGTTGTTAGACTGCAACTCCCATCATTCCTCACTACTGGCTGTGTCAGCTTGGGCTGATGGGAGTTAAAAACCATCACCTGGAGGGCCATGTGATCCCCACCACTGTGTTAGTTCCTAATCATTAGACTCTAGTGAATGAACACTGAAACCTCGCAGAGGCATATACAAAAATGAGGAAAAGATAAAACTCTTTCAACAGACTATGGGCATTAATTTGTCTTCCCAAGGCTCATTTTAGGCCTGGCTTTCCCTCACTTGCAACAATTACAGCTTTCCAAAACACAAGGGAATCCCAAAACCTTGTTTTGTCTTCTTTCCAATTAGAGAGAGAAGGAAGGGCAGGCAGGATGTGCTATTACTAATTACAGGTTCCCCATTATTATTTATGATGGCGCAATATTTCTTTCCTGTAACCAAAACCCTGATTATAGAGATGCTTGCCTTATTGGTTCCCATCCCTCAGACTGCCCTTTTAACAGTTTCTGGGGAACAACAAGCACAGTTTAGAAGCACTGAGCTCAGAGTATGAAGGTTGTGTTTTGCAAAGTAGCTGCACATACTGAAGGATTGGAATTGGGCCTCTAGCCAGGGGTGAGCTAGGAGGGGCCTGCCCCACTACGTTTTCTCTGTCCTATATTTCTATCTCTCTCTTTCTCTCTCTCTCTCTCTGCAAACCAGATGAACTGTCTGTCCTACGTTTTGGGAGCCTCCCCTCCCCCTAAGAAATTTAGGCTGGCTACAGACCTGCTTGAAATCTCAAGTCATGGACTTAACAGCTTTATGGAAGGCTACTGCTGGATGAGGTACTGATGGAAATACAGGGGGAGACAAAGCTGCTTCACAAATCAATTGCTTATTAAGACAAACACTGAGGCACTTGGAAGTTCCTAAAAAGACTGATTTCTAAAGGGGATACTAAAAAGGCTGTTGTTATTATTTAGTATGAAATCCACTCAGCTGGAAAGTATACATTTTTAAAATGTGGGTAATATATAACACACTTTCTGTATCAAAAGAGACAAGACAGCCTACATGCTTTAATAAATACAAAACATTCCCCTTCTAAAATATAGCAAACTTTTAAAAAATCTTTCACCACCAATGAGGAACAATGATTAGAAGTGTAATAAGTTTTAAAAAGAGGACCAAAGGCGTATATGGGTTACCACAATATGAGGGGCTTCTAGATCCTTTTCCTTGAAGTTGGAAATGTAATTAAAATAATGAAGAACAGTTAGATAAAATAAAGGCAATGAATACTGGGGCCCCATTTATAACCGTGATGGACAATAATGACCTAGAAATGAGCAAATGCAAACTGCTTGCAATTTGGTAATTTTTCCAATTATGGCTATGTATTAAGGATGGTGGTACAAGTATGCATTTAATGCATGATTTCATACATCAAGACCAATTATTCAGAACCTTCAATGGGAAGTTTATCCTTTTATTAGTTCGTCTTTATGACTGATCTGCAGTTTAGTTGAGGGAAAGGGTTCTAGTTTAGCCTTCCTTCTAACCTAATACATTTTGGCATCCAGAGAGAATTTGTTCACCCTGGCAAAGCATTTGAACATGCAACACCCCACTCCCCTTGGCACTGTCTGAAGGGTTATAGTCTCACAGAGGCCCACACCAATAAGATCTCTCTACATATACCGACTGATGCTGATGATACTAACTTTCATGGCTTTCATAAACTTTCAAATTCATGACTTCGAAGGGATTTGAATCCCAGACTCAAGGGGCAAATCAAACAGCCTAGACACTGAATTTCACAGAATGGATTAATCTCAAGATCCTGGAGCAGTAAGTTCAGCCATCATTTAAGACAAGGCAAATTATATCTGTGTGTGCATGTACGCACACACGGAGTGGATTGGGGTGGCAAGTTCCACATTGCAATTTGTCTCCTGGCTATTTTATCTATCCTCTTGTGCTTTTGAACATTTGGTGTCCATTCCAAAGCTATTTTGGGTGCAGCTGTTGCCTGGACTGCCATCTGTTTTTCCCTTTCGCTTCAGTCATGTCGAACGCTCTCCTTCATGAGATCAACTCCCATTGTAATTTTTTAAGAGATGCACATAAGTATTCAGCTTATTGCAAAGCATGTTCTTCAAGCAATGAGATTCTCCCAAACAACTAATCCTAAATTAACTCAAACTAATGGACAAATAGTGAGAGTGATACAAAGCCATGGATTTTAGCCTTCATTTATGATAGTTTACTTTTGCAGACGTTTCTTCTGCTCTGTCTTTCCTTGAACTGTCAAGAGTCCTGCCTATTTAACTACAAAATCTTATGCCCAGTGATCTCTGACGCACGGATAGTGCTGCAATGCGTTATATACCCCATATGAAATATGCTGCATGGAACACAATTATTGTGCCATTTCAGTGGACTCTTTCCCAATTAAGCTGTACATGTTAACTCGATAAAAAAAAGGAGATTAATGAAGTTCAATCTCCAAGCAGGTTATCGTATTGCCATAATGGTAGCACTTTGTATAATTGGCTCACATGGTACTTTGGGCACAATCTGTTGAGCAATATCTATTAATTAATGGCTAAAAGATGCGCCAGTATGCCAATTTAGCAATGCATCTCATTGATAAGTTATATTTCTGTGCCTCTCGTCATCTCCTATTGCTTTTGAAAGTCAGGGAAGCATTTATTTCTCCTAACAATGCCTGGAATGTGTCCCTGAAAATGCTCAACAGATGAGTACCTTGTCAAAGAAACGTAGGGCAGGTGCTTTAGAAATATTGCCCTAATGACTACAACTACAAAATGCTAATCACTAAGCTATAAGTACCCTATTCTTTCTCAATTGCAGGTTGTTAACCACATAATTTGCTGATTAAAGGTGCCTAGAAAGCAAAGTCAGAAAAAAGCACAAATAACCACTTATGCATTCTTCACATCAACAGGAAGTCACTAGTAACTGCACTGCTGCCAAGAGTTTAGAGCATCCTTTCCATGTATTTGAGCTCTTTTTAAGCAAATCACTTGGTGATGCCATTTCAGCAATAGAGGGCCAGGTAGAACAACAGAGTAATCATGCCAGAAGCAGGTGGGGCAGGACTTAAAGGTATGGCATCTGTGTCTGACAAGTTCCGAGGAATAGGCCAGAGAGGCCTCTGCTCCAAAACCCACGGCTAAGTGTCAAATCAGACCCCTTTGTTTCTAGATGATCCTGCATAAGGCATCTGATTTCAATATTAAAAGGTGTGTGTTGGTAGTGAACCCTCCCCCTCAAGGACTTTTCCGTCTGGCTGATGTTTTATATTGGACAGGAGCATAGTTGGGGAGAAAAGTATCTGGGGGTGTAAGGCAGGAAAGGGGGCAGAATTGATTGATTTAACAAGATTTTACCATGCCTTTAGTCACAAGCTTCCAGGATTCAATTCCATTCACCTACATGGTTTGTTGTTATTAAAATCAGAGTTGCACTCAACACTCTAGCCATGAATAGGACACATGAAGAAGAAAATGCTGTCCCCCTGCCCCGATTACATCCAGTTTGGTCCTTAGTAGCCGGTCACCTAGGGAGGCAACTTGCTGTAAAAATGAGCCAACAACCCTGACTTATACATGAATGGAGCAGACATGTGAATGAACAAAAACAGTGGCTCAATTTGGATGACACAATAAACAACTGGTGTGGGGGAAACAATCGTCAGTTGTTTTGACTATTGTGTCATCCGAATGCTGCCATAGTCAACTCAGCGCTAATCCTCATCCACACCACAGTTGATTTTTTATTACCATGTTGTGTGGGGAGTGCCCCCTAGGGTTAGGGTTAGGGTTAGTCAACTCACCATTGACTATCGTGTCATCCAAATTGAGCCAGTGACTCCTTCCATCATGTTGTGTTTGACCCTCAGAGGGCAAAACAACAGGATTTATATGGTGCTTGAGCCCAGAGCCCCTAGTTCTTAAGCACTAACCCCTCATTCACTGTGCTACCAAGACAGCGGGAAAGAGGCTCTTCCAGACAGACAAGTCATGGGGATTTCAGACCACTCCCAACATTCTCCCACAACTTTGCTGGACCACTTTCCCTTTTCTTCTGTTCAGGACAATTGTACTTTTGTCATAAATTTGCTTCACAAGGGCTATACTAAAAAGCTGCTATATTAAACTGAGTAGGAGTACTATGACCAAACAGTGAAAATCTCAGATCTAAGCACAGATTGGAGCCTGTAACTTGGAAAAACCTAGAAGCTATAAGTCTGAAATAAAAATAAAATCATAGCTAAGCAGCTCAGACAAGGAGTAGGGGCTACTTTACGCTTCCGTTAAAAGTTATTGCCCTATTGACACAGTCTGGGACAAATGGCTATAAATTCCAAGGTTGCTCAATAACTTCAAAAGCATAGTGTTGTGTCAGTGCTCCCTGCTTGGGACCATTACAGAAACTCCACTCATTCAGACAAACCCTAACACCTTGAAGTAATTGAGCTGTCCAAAACTAATTGACAACGCTGCTGCTATATGGCCTCCACTGGAACATGCTAAACAGCTGCCAAACCAGACAAAACGATGACAATACTGTGGGATGCAGTTCCTTGAACATGAAACCTTATTAGCTTAGGAAGCGACATGGATTGTCCTACTTATGCAACTTACCAAGCTTAGTAGCCCCCTCTGGTGGATACTCAGGAAACTGACCCTCTGAAGGAACGCTCACCGTGCGCCGCAGGCAACGCCCTTTGGAAGGCTCTGCTGTCTGTTCCTGCCCTCCTTCGACAGCAATCTACACATGAAAAGGACAGAAACGCATTATAATTTTCTTTTTTTCATTATAAATAGCTGAAAGCCAAAAAGATGGTTACCCCGCCCCTGCGCCCTACCCAAAAGTCTTTACTATTGCCCCAACTCCATAGTACTGGTTGCAGAAATGGACATTTCAGAGTTAGATGATACCGGACCCAATTTGCAATCTGTTTTTATTAGACCAGCTGCGTCAGACTAGAAGAAGCAAGCATTTGTGTTATACAGACTGTATAATAAAAGGGTACAAGGATAGATCAAGCTTGTGTTGTTCACAATAATGTCTACAAAAACCCTCCCAACTTTCCACACTACCCCCCATGGTTTACTATGCTCCCAGCACAGTTTGAAATGTTCCAGATACTACTATAAAATATATTCAAGAACAACATGGGCATGTGCAAACGACACCTGAGTGAAACCACCTCCATATTTAACTGAACATGCCAGGGATGAAACCTGGGGCCTTGGAAATGCCTAGTACATTCTCTACTACTGATCTGTGGCCTGTCCCTGTCCAAATTATGGGTTGTTTCAAATGTACTTTCAGCTCTCAAAGAGCTGAGCTGAGAAGGAAGACTGTGACCCTGTTCAGATGACACGCTAAGCCACAGTGGTTAAGCATTTCGAGCTAAATATTATGGCTTAGCGTGTCGTGTAAACCATGACTTAGCATGTCGTGTGAACATTCCTAACCATGGTGGCTACATAACCACGGTTTAAACACGCACACTAACCGTTTGCTGAAAAAGGGTTAGTGGTCTGATCGTGGCTTAGTGTGCTGTCTGAACAGGCTCAATGCGTGATAACCACTGGTGGGCCGAGGGGAAGCACCAGCCTAATCATGCATACACGGCCACCACCAAGACTGTGGCTTATGTTGATTTAGGGTTGGTATCTTACATGTGCTCTCACAGACATAACAGCTTTCCAGATTACAATTCTCACTTTCAGTTCAGCTCTCTCTCCAGCTCTCGCAAGTTACTTCCAACACCTAAGCCATGATTCAAGTAGGGACTAAAAAGATGTCTACCCTCCACCCTTTAGACATCAAAGCTGCCTGCCAATTAATGCGTATAATGCACTGAGAGAGATTCAGACAGATTTTTTAAAGTATTTTTTCTTATCACATTTATATCCCACCTTTTTTATACCTTGCAAGGAACCCAAGGAGGCTTACATGGTCCTCCTCCTCTCCATTTTATCGTCACACCAACCTTGTGAAGTAGGTTAGGTTGAGAGTCAAAGACAGGCCCAAAGTCGCCCTGTAAAATTTGTGGCCAAGTGGAGACTAGAACCTGGTCTCCCAGGTCCCAGACTAGAACCTGGTTTCCCGTTACAATACACTGGCTCCCAAAGAAAATGAAAATATCCAAAAATCAGTTAAGTCTTCGATCAAGCATTTGTAAAACCAACATGTTCAAGGATCTAAAAAATCGTAAACCTGAGATAGCATGCTTAAATTATGCAGTAACCCTCTTTTCCCATCTTGCTTATCAATCCTCTGTTGTCAGCAGACACACTCCTTGCTCCTCAGTCAATTTTCAAGAAAAGAGTCTTCATTCTCCAAGAAGCCCCATGAATGCTGACAAAGCAGTTTTGGTTGGCCAGTGTGGAAATTCTACTTGGGCACTTCAATTATTAATTCCCTTCACTTGTAATTGCAGCTGAGATTTCTGTTTCCGGCTGAACACTATCATGATAGTGTCTGCAATTTAAGTTATGGCTAGTGCTAAGCACAGAATCAATATATACATATATATATATATATATATATATATATATATATATACACATCTAGAGAGACAGATATCAGAAATTTTATGCATGAATAATTTCTCAACATTTCTCAGTATTATTGGCTAGATTCATTTGAAGGTGTTGCCTTCTAAGCATCATAAGGATGAGGCATCCACTACATATATATTTATGTTGTTAATATTTCTCTTTCCTCTCTCTGGAAAATTTAATGCAGAAGTCTATCACCATCCTTCTATAAAACAGAGTGGTTGGCAATTGATGGCCCATCAGTCAGATCTGGCTTACAGTTTACCACCAAATGTCCCACCACTTATCTGACTTGGATATCTGAGTCTTCCAAGTATCCTTTGTCCTGTGGGGCTGCTGCAAGCCTGGTCGGAGGAGTGCCAAAGGAGCGCCGGAGGCAATTTTCACTTTTCCGCCCTCCTTGTATAATTTTTCCTCTGGATGGGCCTCTAAGCCCACCTAGGAGAATTATGGTGCTGGGCCGGGGCTGGAGAGGCAACAGGATTTTTGACTTTATGAGGTCACTTTTGAAATCTCAGAAAACAGGCACTGTGGTTATTTTCACAGCAAGTGCAAGGGGGACGGGGCGAGATTGGATCTCAGAGCCTCCCTCTTGAAGTCGTAAAACTGCCTAGGCTTCTGGAGGGAGAGTCTGAAAAATCCTATGTCCTTGGGAGACTCTCCCAGGGATCATAGGACTGCTTTCTTAACAGTATGCTGGTGGAAAAAGTGGGTGACTGGAGGAACAATTTGGCCCTTTCCCCTCATGCTCTTATCATGTGGTTGTAGCCAACAGTGTCTGTCCATCAATAGCATAGATGGAAGCGGTTCCCTCCTCCTTGCAGCTCTTCTAGAGCAGTTTGTGGAAACGCGGGGGAGGGGGGTGGAGAAGAAGGGAAAGTCTTGCTCTGTTAACATTGGATATATCTCATGGAATGGCTCCAGGTATTATCTGGGAAGAGAGTTCACCCTTTTAGTATTCTGATTCACACTGTTGTTTATTTGGGGCTTACGTACCAGAAGTATTTTTCGAAGTGAGAAATTCCTGGCAGGCTATTTGGAAGAAAAGGCAGATGTCCACTCTCCTTCAGGATTCTCCTTTTCATAAGTGGTGTGTTTTATTTATTTTTTAAACAACTTACATACTACTTGATATCTAAGCGGTTTACATAAAAATACATAAAATACAATATAACATCCAATGTAAAATCAATCGTAAATACATTAAAAACAATTCAGAAACAGCAGAACAGAGCAGTGTGATTATGAGTCAGGGAAAGCCTGAGTAAACAGATGCATCTTCAAGAGGCATCGAGAGCTCATAATTGTGTCCGCCTGTTTGACCACACGTGGGAGAGGATTCCAGAGGGTAAGTACCACTACCGAGAAGGTCCTCTTACATGGACACGCTGTTGGTCATGAGATGACCCAGAAGGCCTCCTTGAAAGATCGCGGCCTGATGTATAAAGGGGAAGATAGTTGGCTAGGTATCTTGATCCCGAGTTGTTTAGGGCTTTGAATGTCAGCAACAAAACCTTGAACACAGCTCGGTAACTAATAGGCAGCTAGTGCAATCAACTCCACAACCAGGCCAGGCGGTACAGTAGCCAGTCCACCATGTTGTTCTATATGACCTCAAATGATCTTTCCAGATGGCAGAAACATTCAGATCTTTGGCACTATTTTTAGAGATAGCCTTTTAGCTAGTATAGTATAATAGGTTGAGTTTATAGCTAGGATATGAGAGATTCAAGACCCTGCTCTGCTCTGCAGCCTCAAGCAAGTTCACCTCTCCTAACCTCCCACTGCGCTGAGCTTCTTGGAGAAAAGGCAGGGTGCTGATGTAACTAATAGATCTAGTGCCAAGTAGCAAAAATAAGAACTTATAACTCTCCCTTTTTTAAGTACTACAATCCCTCCCTCCTGCACTTGCATGACATAGCATGGTGAAGCTTAAACAAGTTACAAAACAAAAGTTAGTTACGTTTCCTTCAAGGTTGCAAAATGGCAAGGATATAAATGGCAGCTTGCCACAGTAATGTAAAAAGCACTACCCAATAGGTTCCTGTTACAACCACATCGCACATGACAAGTATACTATATCTACTGCTCTACGGAAAAAAAACCTGGGTGGGGGTTGGCAGAAAGTTCATTTCCCCATCAATAAGATATTGATGCTTTGAGTGCAGGGATAATGTAATATCCTGGCAGCATACATGCCACCTTGCAAAAAGAGGTGCTTGGATCCCATGCAACAATTGAATAACATCTGCACAAAAATAAAAGCCTGTTTTCTGGAATGACCCATGGAGTTGTGCCTCGATTCTTATCAGAAGCCAGCATCATGCCATGAACTAGTCAAGCCTTGAACTTATAGAACCTCCCACACTTTAGCATTTCCAACCAAAGAACCGATATCACTCACATCGTTCTGGCACTGCAGCGGAAATAAATACCTATTAAGTATGTGACACACAGATTTTAAAGAAACTTTCAGATAGATATTCTGAATTTAATTGTATTTTAATTCTGCTAATTTAATTCTGTTTAACCCTTGTATTGCATGGAGGAAGGATGAACACCTCTGTGGTCAAGCGCCCTGTTCATTGATAATTTTTCATTACATAGAATACAAGACACCACACTGTACAGAATCATGCCTCATCTCTTCAACGCTAAAACCATAGGTGTTTGCTTCATACTTGAAGCAGCAGTATGTTTAAAATATGATGTGGGAAATGACCATGAGCTTTGGCAGACCAAGTGGAAGGGTTAGAAATAGATATAGTCGCACTGCTCACAACAGTTAACTGTACATGAAAGACAGGATAAAAAAATATTCAGTAATGATATATTAATTTCTCAGCATTTATATAATATTTTTGAATTGTCAAAGCATTTCACAGACATTATCACCATGAATCTTTACAACATAAGGCAGGTCAATATTATAATTATCACCTTATTATAGGGAAACCTGAGGCTGAGAGAGAGTGGCTTGCCTAAGGCCATCTAGAGAGTTCATGGGTCCCCGTTCAGTCTTACTCATTATGATACACAAGTTCTACCACAGACATCCACAAGGGGGGGGGGCATTTCCCCTGCCTAGACGAGCCATAATCCCCAGATTTCCAGCTTTCTTTTTTTAAAAAAAAATTAAGGCCTGGTTCGGACGACACAACAGGCCACCATGGGTTAATTAACCCTTGGGGCACCATGGTACATAACATCCACCATTATGAATATGCAGAACCCATGGTCTGTTTTAGGTTTATGTGGAGGTTGTTTAACACTCAAATAACCCCAGCTGGCTAGGTTCGCACGACATGACAACCCTTAGTCAAGGTTTCCATATTCATAATATTGGCCTGTATGTGTAATAGTTCCTTGCGGGTAAATTAATTGACGATGGGCTGTCGTGTTGGATAAACTGGCCCAACGCCTCTGTAGCTCTGTTCTTATTCTAGCCCACCCTTCAGCAACCTAGTTTCCTCATGCATTTGGACTATGGCTGCCATCATTCCTGAACACCAGACATGCTGGCTGAGGACGATGTGAGTTGTAGTCCAAAACGTCTGGAGGGTCCCAGTTGGGGAAGGCTATTCCAGCCCTTGTAGAATCTAAGATAGGAGACAAAATGTGCAGGCACTAGTCTACCCAGTCATTTTGTGAGAAACTAACCTGGCTCTTACCTTTCAGTAGCCAAAGTGAGTCATAGTAATGTCTGATACACTCACTGTCTAAACAAGGCACTTCTTGGAACATTTGAAAGCCTTTTTTTGTCTTTCCTGGTGGAGAAGCAGTTGATGCCCCATAGAAAACAATTCATAAATCCAGGAGTTTAGTGTAACTCTGATTTGGCAGTACTATGTTTACCAAAATAAAAATAAAAAAGTAGCAGCAAAGGATCTTTCTAAATCGAAACTTATTTCATAACAAAAAAGTGACCCCCCCCTCCTGAGTTTGTAAACATTTAAAAAGTTACACTTTCAATGCCAATGTAGATAATGTCCATCACTATTATAGCTATATTGCAGGCAGTCGGGCTATGGCAGAGGGAGTGCTACATTGCAAAGTAGGGCTGATGTTATATCCATTTTACTGGGGAGAGTTGGAGGTCAGCGTATGACAACCATGTGGTTATCCAGTCTCCTGGCACAGTTGATTTCTTTAAAAAGGGGCTGTAGTGGGCTGGGCTGTGAAGTTGATTGTAGCAATGCAATTATTTGAGGTCTGGAGGGGATGTGGACACCATGTCCACCCAGTGATGGGCACCAGGTCTGCTCATTGAAAAAAAAAACAGAAAATCAGAATTAGTGTAAAAGTTTCTCAAGACTATCCAGGTCGAATGATCTAGTGCCCAGACCTTTCTGCTGCTTGGTCCCAGAAATGGTAGACCTGTTATCTGACACTAGTTATGTATATACTTTCCAACCTTCCCCAACCCCCTGGAAAATAACTCCTGTGGATGAATGTAGGTTTCACAATAATATTGGGCAGCATGAAACTGTGAAATACAAAATAGTCCAACTGAAGCACAGGACATTAAGGAAGCTACTATCCTTTCCTATCTAGGAGTCACATTTGCATCATCATCATCATCTTCGTCAGAAGGTCAGTTCATTTTTTGCTTAAAGATTTTACTTATAAACATGTTTTTAAATACAGGATGTGATATGAAGAAGGGAGGGGAAACCTACAGAGAAAGGAATGGGGGCAGGGGAACGGGAGGGAGGGAGGGAAGAGTGTACTGTTTGTACTAGAAAATGGGGGTGGGGAATCTATTAAATTGTTAAAAAAAAGTAGAAGAAAAACTCAGTTCTGCAATCTGTATAAATTATACAGATGTATATAATGTATCTTATTTTGCAGAATTTATTCTGGCTTTGCAAGACTAAAACACTTTGCAGGCAACAAAGTCTCACCCCTAATCACTAGAATTGTGCTTGATGCATCAGCTGCAACCCCTCCTGAGTTGGTTATCCACACCTGTGCTTACATGATGCTTAGACTACTGCAATGTGCTCTACATGGGGGCTACCCCTGAAGGGTGTCCAGAAGTTTCAGCTGGTGTAAAATATGGCAGCTAAGCCACTAACTGATGCATGGCATTGTGACCATATTATATGTGTCTTGAAAGACCTGCATTGGTTGCCAATTGCTTTCAGGACTTAATTCAATGTTTTGCTTTGAAACTTTAAAATCCTAAATGACCACCTGTCTTATTATGGACTTGCCCAGTTGCTAAGATCGGCAAGAGAGGTTCTCTTGAGGGCACTATCACCTGTAGAGCCCCATCTGTCGGCCAGACGTGACAGGGCTTTTTTCTGTGTTAGGGAGTAACAGAGAATAATATTTCTTGAGGGAGCATATTCCACAGCTAGGGAGTGTGAAATCCACTCCTTCAAATTTCCTCCACTCTCCTGGCTTGTAGAAAGGGTGTGAAGACACATCTTTTTTAATCAAGCCTTTTAACTTATGTAGCTCTTTTAATGTTTCGCTGTTGTTAATGTTCTTGATTTTTTAATTGTGTTGAAGCTTTATCATTTTAAATTATTGCACACCACCTTAATGGCATTTTAGCCTATACGGCAGTATATAAATGTAAATAAATAAATAACAGAAACCATACCCATCAACTCTTCTGACTATGGATTTTTGCAGCCATTGTCTACGAACATCGACGCACATTTTCAGAGGTACAATGACTAGAAACATGCGCTCTCCTGCATGTCTGGCACACTGTCTGGCCTGGTTTGCACATAATGCTACCCCACAGTTTATTTAACCCAGGGTTAACCCAGGGTTTGTTGCCCTACCCAGGGTCTGTCTGACAGACAATCAAATAAACTGTAGTTTGTTTTCTTAATCCCTGGGTTGTTTACTTCCCTTCTCTTTTGCCCACTCCCTCCTGGTATCCCAAATACCTTTGTGGCACTGAAGCACTGGACATAGAGCAGCTGATGTTTATGATATTTTTGTTATCTACTCTTGTCTGCTGCCTCTGTAGCCTGGTGAAAAAAACCTGTGAACAACCCATATTTCTTGGTCCCCACGTAATGACAACCCATGGTTTAAACAATCCAAAGTTCACAACCCAACAACAAACCATGGGTTTTCTTTCTGGATTGTTTGTGATTAATCAATTGCTTTTTTTAGTGCAGTTGTGTTCGTACATCACAACAACCCAGAATTCAACAAGCGATCACTTAAATAAACCATGGGTTAGCATTATTTGCAAACCAGGTCTCCCTCATTCTCTTTTTAAATCGAAGTCGAGATTCTCAGGAAGAATAATTCTGAAGCCAACATGAGATTATTTGGAGGACGGCTCGCCAGTGCCTCTTGCACCAACTGCCAAGGCAGGCACATGCGGACGGGGCAAAGGGAGCCTGGGGGTGGGGGTGGCAGCCACTGCAAGGAAGGAGGAAGGGAGAAAGTGAGGGAGCGGCTGGCTGATTTACTGGCCTGCCAAATGACCAAGTCGGACCTGACAACATCCACAAAACCTTGCCTATATTGCTTTCTTTGAGCAAAAGCCCAAGCAAGTAACTTTTAAATATATCTCGGGAGACTGGCATTTGGTCACTATTTATTGACTGTTTTGGCGATGATAAATTACAGCACTTTTGCTTCATCTAATCTTTTCCACTATTTTTCTTTCGTTCTCTTCTCTGCTCTTCCCTTCCCCCTTTGTAATATATAATATAATATAACCAAGTAGACTTTTACAAATATAACCCACAAATACAACCCAGGCCAGATTTACACCAAGCAGGATATAGCGGTATATGGTATGTGTCAATGGGCCCCAACAGTTGTGAGTGCACTTCAATACCGCTGTAAAGCAGTAGTGTGACTCCTGCCTCTTATATACCACTTCCATCCCTCTTTCATACTGCTATATCCTGCTTGGTGTAGATCTGGCCCAAGTAGACTCTTCATAAATGCTACCACTGAAGGACAAGACTGTGGATTATGGTGGTATCTAGGACAGCATCAGACCAAATAATTCACTTAAATCAATCATAATATAGTAACATTAAAACACATTAGCAATTATTTATAATTACTTAATAATATTTTATCGATATATTTTCATATTAGCAAAGAAGAAATGGAGACTGGCTTAATTGGCTGATGGCACCAGGAGGCTCTAACTGGGACTCCTGGCAGCCGGAGCCCAGTGGCTTACTTCCGGCACCACCAAGGTAGAATATCCACCAAAGGAATTGCAGGATGAATCATAGAATCATGGAAGGGGCCTATAAGGCCATCGAGTCCAACCCCCTGCTCAGTGCAGGAATCCACCTTAAAGTATGCCTCACAGATGGTTGTCCAGCTGCCTCTTGAAGGCCTATAATGTGGGAGAGCCCACCACCTCCCTAGGACATTGGTTCCATTGTCGTATTGCTCCAACAGTCAGGAAGTTCTTCCTGATGTCCAGCTGGAATCTGGCTTCCTGTCACTTGAGCCCATTATTCCATGTCCTGCACTCTGAGTTGATCGAGAAGAGATCCTGGCCCTCCTCCGTGTAATAACCTTTCAAGTATTTGAAGAGTGCTATCATGTCTCCCCTCAATCTTCTCTTCTCCAGGATAAACATGCCCAGTTCTTTCAGTCTCTCCTCATAGGGCTTTGTTTCCAGACCCCTGATCATCCTTGTTGCCCACCTCTGGGTGCGTCACCCAGAAGAAGCATCACTTAGGTAGCATTATAAGCATCTACTCATGTGCCTCAGTGTACTTCCAGTTGGCTTTATAAAGCTTCAGCTTTGATGCCTTCTCTTCAGTGCCAGCAATTTGTTCCTAGTGAGAAAATATTGGCAGACTAAATCCAATTCCCCACCATCCTTCACACTAGCTGCTGCCTCCGGAACCTGACCATTTTGTTTGCCTTGGTCTGTGCCCCTTGTCACTGTGCCCCTTGCCACCTGCACATGAGCTGCCACTTAGGAAACACGGCCTGTTTGAGACCACACCACTTGCTTCTGGACTCTACCTGGATAACAACCTGCTCCCCAGGACTTGGAGCACGATCTTGTTGTCTCTTGGGTCACAGACACCCAATGAACCCTGACACTGCTTCAAGTAAAATTGCCTGTTGGTCAAAAGTAAAATCCTGGAATCATCTGTTTCAAACTGGGTTAGGACTGGATTTGATTAAATGTAATATTTTCATTCATTTAACTGTCTCCTTGAATGGCATAGACAGTAATGGACACACACCTTTCAGGTTTTAATAAGGTATCTGCATTTAGAACAAGGCCTAGCAATGAGCTGCTCATACTGCTAAGAAAGAGAACACAGACGTTGCAAAAGCCTCTCATTATCAAAGTGAGATGATAGTTAACAGCTCTGGTGACCATTATTGTATTCAGGTATTTTAAGTAAAAATCTATTACTCTTTTTGCATTTATACTCATGCCTTAAACGTAATTGAGACAGCTGGTCAGCTCACAAATTAATCCAATTCTGCAGGCCACAGCTTCATGTAAATGAAGGCACTCCAATATTTTCCATAGAACTCCACTCCCGCCCTGCTTGATTGCCTAGTTGGGACATTTTAAACACCCCCAAACCACTCTGCCAGACCAGTCCTGAGGCTTTCAAATTATGTTCCAAGAAGATCAGTTATACCAGAACAATTTTTCTGGAAAACCAGGGCACTGGAAGGTGTCAGAAACTATTTACAAAGCTTCATGAAGAATAATTATTTCACTTAATATTTCTACTTCCCGTTATATATGCAATCAACTGGAAGCTGTTCAACAACTATTAGGGCCTACTCAGGAAAAGGGAACTCCTGTGTATTTATTGTCTCTCACCTCCTTCTCCTTGTTCAACAGCACAAGCTGGCTGTCGGTCAGAATGGAGTACTTTGTCTCCCATATTATAGTTTCCGAATCGGGGGATTGGCCACAAGAAAGCCTGTGAGTTGGTGGTCCTTTCACATCTGGAAAAAAAGAGCACAATTAAAACATTTAATCACTTCACTCATTGCACTCAAGAGCCTTTTGTGGTGGAAGCTACTAAGCTGCTTCTTGTATTTAAAAAGTGCATTTATCAGATTAACAGAGCAATGTTATATATACGTACTCACAAGTAAGTCCCAGTGAGTTCAGTGAACTTACTCATTTGTACATGTAGTTAGGATCATACCCTTAAGATGTTATGGAATGACTCATGTATTGGAGTGTTTGCAAAAAGGGAAAAAGAGAACTAGCAGTTTGAATGGAGATCATGCACCAGTTTATTATTGAAGCTAAAAGCCAGACTTGAATTAGCAATACAGTGCCCACAGCATCATCCAAGCACTGCACATAAAATCCAACAAAAATACAGTTTTGCAATACAGCAAGTTAAAAACCAACAAGCAGATAAAGGTTCCTAAACAGCCTTCTGACAGAAGACAATATTGTCAGCAATCCTTATGGATCTAATAGTTAATTCACTTCGCAATCCCAGAGTGGCAACAGCCTCTCTTTTCTCGGTTTGAAATATACAGCTGCATGCTAACGGATAATGCGTTAAGCCCTCAACTAGTTCTTCCCCAGAGATATAATCGCTTTGCTCATATGGGATACCATTATAACATCTGTCAAGAATCATTGAAGGCATTAACTAGTTCAGATGGTAATGGGAAACCAACGGTTTCCCTTTACAAGAATAAGCACTCGCCTCCTTACCTTTTCTCCGCTTTTATACCCATGAAGCTTTTAAAGCTTTTAAATCAACCACAATTTCCTATGAAGTCTGAACTTAAGGAACTGTAGTTTGTTTAAATGATGGTTTGAGAACTGGCCAGAATCTAACACTGCAAACCAGAATCTAAAACCAGAAAAAGAGAGGGGGAAGTATGCCAGCCCAAGGCCCATCATGGCTTCTTCTTGTAGTCAGAAACCAGAGTCTGAGTCATTGCCTGAAATCCCGAAGTGTAGTCCTTATCAAATTCATCATCATAAGGAGCGTGTTGGGCTGTAATATCCCATTGGCTAAGAGAAACTGGGTAATATGTTCAATAGGATTCATGGCAGGCAGATTTAAACAGTAATTATTAGTCATTAGCATTTGGTACAGAGGTCAAAACTCTTCACATACTTGTTCAATAATCCTTACAGTAAAGTGGTAGGATAGATCAGTATTACTGTCCTCCACACTGTAGAACTGTGGAAATGCAGCTGTCTACGGCCATCTAATGAGCACATGCCAAAGCAAGATTTATAGAATTATAGAACTGGAAGAAACATCAAAGGTAATCTGGACCAGTCCCTGCCAACGCTAGAAGTCTGCAGCTACGTCAGCCCAGATAGTCACCCAACCTCAACTTGAAAACCTTTAATCAAATAGAATCCACCACCTTCTGTGACAGTCTGTTCTACCGTTGAACAGCTCATACCATCAGGAAGTTCTTAGTTAAGTCAAAAAAACCCTTTCTTCTAATTTGAACCTACTAGTTTGAGTCTCAGCCTCTGGAGCAACAGAGAACTTTGCTCCACCTATGCAACAAGACTTCAAATATTTGAAAATGACTATCATATTGCCTCTTCATCATCTTTCCCAGCTTAAACGAACGCAACTCCTTCAATCTTTCTTCATAGGACTTGGTATCCAGGGGATGATTTGAAGCAGGAACTTCGCTCCCACTCTTAGCCATTACGTTACATTAATTCAAATGAACCCATACATACTATGTCTACCACTATTCACTGGATCATACTTAAAAGCATCCATCTCTAATTCCAAGTCCAAGCCTGAACTGACACAATTTTTACATATCCCTACTTTTTAAAACTTATAAATGCATTATTCTCATTCAGAAGTCTAAGTGAATAACAGGCATTTTGAAGATAAAGACTGCTCTCACAATTTACAAAGAGAACCCACTCCAACACAACTATTTTTTTTTAAAAAAAGAGTTAGGAGTCTGTGCGTGGGGGAGTGCTATGGGACCATATGGTAGAAATCCATATCTGCTGTCATTTCCTTTTAGGTCCTGTATGATGATATCTGTCAAGACAATATCAAGCAATCCTTGCTGTTTTGAATTGTTGTGAACTATCTTGCGCCCTTTCAAGCGGCATGGTGGGTTATAATTTTTAGAAAACAAATACATGGTGGACCTTTGAGACTGAAAGAAGAATAAGGCAGAGACATGAATGTGATGGACTAGTTTTGACTACCACTGGAATACAAAATGTGGAAATGCCTTGGTGTTGCAAACACCTTCACAAAAGTATTCAGTAAGATCAGTGTTATATTTTGTAGATGCTGAAATCCAAAATATTACATAAATGCTCCTTTCCCTTTCCAGTGTCTCTTGAATGGCTTTCTACATGCTGTGTAGAAAGGAAGTGGCATTTTTAAATTAAACTTCACCACTAGGTGGTGATGAATCCACAGTCATAGCAGCTCCTATTTTTAGGAAGGATGTAAAGGAAAACCTCAAACACAGATATAAATATATGTGACCCTGAAAACACCATTAAGAAACACAACGGCATGGATCCAAAGCCCGGCTTCCTTGTTGGCCTTCCCTTCCTGCTATAACTCCTCTCTCCAGATGTTAGTGGTTAAATTCCTTCTCCTTGTCACTCCTCACTTTGAGTCCTTTTCGCTGGCTTCCTATCACTCTCCACATCACAAGGATCCAGTTCTTACTTTTAAAATGCTCATCTTCTGAGCCCCTTGACTTATCTATCCTTAAACTCCATTTCTATGGCTTCCCTGGACCTCATCCGTATCAACCCTAACATGGTCTTCCCCCACCCTCCATTTCATGCCTATGGACTTTGTCACGTTGCCTCTCTCCTAAGACCCCGTTCTTTAACACGGGTTTTCCTGACCCACCTGGTCTTGTCCCTCCATCAGCATTCGACACACCAATCCCTTTTTCCTTGTTGGCAGTCCTTGACTTCTCCCATTATCTTGTGTGTCTAATCCAGACTGCAAACCCTCTGACAGACAGCATATTCAGGTCAGGGACCACCACTGGCATTAAGTAAGAGTTATTGCTGATCAGCACTAGTAATGTTTATTAAACAGGCCCTATGTCTACCAATTCTTATTCCTGGTCATTATTTACTGATTTGTTTGTGTGTTTGCTTGGCTTATGGTATTTTTGCCTTTCAGCGTCAGCTCATTCCTGTATCTAATATAATTTACTGTTTCCTTTCTTTTCCACTTATTTCATGAGACAGGGACTGGGTTGTTCCTTGGTTTTGCTTATATTATTCTCCCAAAGTGACTTTAAAAACTAAAAAAAAAGGGTTCCCAGAGGTGGCAAATCTGTATATGAAATTTTTAAAAATCTTTATGCAATGGATCTTTATTCATAAAATGTCCTTAAATAGTTGCAATATATTAATATTTTGTAGATTGGGACAATGACAAAGAGCCTTAGAGGAAGGGTGAAGCTTGTTCTGCTGCTGTACTTCTGAGACATTTGTAATACTGGATCATAGGCAACAGGTTTTGACATTCACACTGTAGTTTCTCTCTTTTTCCAAATTATGTACAAGTTTGCTGAAGAAACTTTTGATTTATACTGGAATCATGATACTGTCTATCTTTAAGAGATAATCTGGCTTAGGAGACAATCAAATAAATATAGCATGTTAGGTTGCTTGTATGTCAGTCTGATTGAGTCAGCTGCAGTTATGAAGGATTTTTTAGGAGTAAATAAAAAACAAGTATTTTTATATGATTTTAAAAAACCAGGGGGTCTTGTTTTTTCCTCTTTCTTTTAAAAACAGTTTGTCAAATATTTTCAAAAACTGTCTTCTTTTTTTTAGATTAAATGATTTTGGTCTATTAAGATTTTAGAATATCATTTTGCATATAAAATACATGCAGGTTTTATTGTATTGCATATTTTAGTTGTGTCTGATATTTATTTTGACAAATAAGAATTTTCCTTTAAAAACATAAAGACATATCTAAACATCTGTAATAAAGACAATGCTATACAGCTGGATTTGTGTCATACAGAAACATTTCTCCTAGATCCTGTCTGACATAGTTAAAATGAAACATTCAAAAAGCTGCACGCATCGCTACAGGAATAAAGATCACACAACTATTTTCTTTATAGTTTGAGCAATAGCTTGAGCCACTGTTTCTCTTCAATCTTCCCTGTTAAATTAAGAGCAGATTTATCTCTAGAATCATCGAACTCAGCATATTTGAATCCACATGGCTTATAACCCTGTTTTAGAAACTGTGACCTGAATTTTGTAAATTTGCAAAGATCAATGCCTTTTCTTTCCACTAGATGGCAACATAACCTTCTCCCTTTTACATAGAGATGTTCGCTTTCTCTCTGAATAACCATGCTGATATCAAATGGGTATATTATTTACAACTTTTTCAACTCATACATAGTGACGAGTATGAAATGTCTTTGTGAGAAATGAAATGTGTCCAAATAGTATGCAGTGCTGGCACTTTCTTTTTACAGCAGATCTATTTCCATAACACCACTTCTGCCATGGTCTTGCCGAAGGTCGTTAGGTTTGAGATGGTCTGTTTTTGTATGAGTTTTTTTAATAGAACACCAGTGATTTTAATCTCATTTGGTTTAAACTTATCTTAATTCAATTAAAGTTTCATTTATGAAATATGTTACCCTCAATCTGGGATTTCAAAATAAGGAAAGCTCAAAGCTTAACTTTCCTCTAAAACCAATTAATGGATAGTATATCGATATATTCTGGATGAGGTATCACTCTGAATGCATGCAGAAATAATGACGAGTGGTCAAGTAGGCTGACAATTTTCAAAAGGAAATTGGAAAGAAAGGGCATTTGCAGGATCAGAATTGTAAAGATTTGTATAATAACCTATCAAGTGAATTGTGAGCACTATTTTATAACAGATTACAAGAGGTCTCATTAAAAAGGCGTCAGAGAGTTATAAATTTTTTAAAGCACAGTGCTAGAGCTAAAGAATGAGCACAAAAATATTAAGTTTAGTCGCACACTAATGTATTAATATATATACACACCAATGAAACTCCTGTACATGAATGTGCCCCTACCACTGTTAGTTTTACACCCTAGTGACAGGTTCATGGTTTGGTATCAGATACAACATATAAATACTTGTGAAAAAATCCAATAGGTTACTAGCGGGGAACATAACAGCAGGGGCGAATGGACTTTGTACACTAGCATGGAGCCTGTTCAGGATAAACCAGGATTCTCCAGAATCCTAGTCAATTTTTCTGTACAAGTGCAGCCTCTCTCTTGGTCATCCCATGCAAAATCCTCCTTCTCTAGGGAAATATCATTAAACTTGACACTGCAAATATAATCCATAACATAGTTTATTTATCAAATGGAACATCCTTCTTACTTCAAGGTGAGAAAGCAAGGCCACAAGCCATGATATACCTGCTTTGTATTTAGGCCTCTGTATGTAGTTTGGTTCTTGCAAGTGAACTGCATAATGGAATTAGAATGATGTATGTGCCTGAATGTGCTGTAATGCTGAAACTGCTTAATTGGAAGGAAATGCTTAATTGGAATTTCTAATGGTCAAGACCTTTTTGATATAGTCTGAGACAAATAAGCAAGCTTGATAAGGAGGACTGACCATCCAGGGTTATGGGCCAGCCACCGATAAGGTATAATGAAGATTTTTTCTTTGATCTATCTTTGTTTTGCTTTAGAACTTTGATAACTGCTAATTAGTTAAGATGCTACTATGTATAAATATACCTGCTTTTCACACTGCCAGTTGACGAGTTCTTTGTCTGTAGGACTTTCTCCATACAGTTGTGTTATGCTCAATAAAACAGAGTTGCCTTACAATCAAAGTAAATTTTTATCCTTGACAAAGGCATTTGTGGGATGAAGAGAGAATCCAAGGCAGATAGGGAATATATAAAAACACGAGACATAAAAAAAGAACAATCTAATCAGTTAATTCGAATTAACTTTAAATTGAAACAATTTACGTGGTCATCAATTTGCTCAATATCTGGGATAAATCTAGAACAAATGTGGGGAATCTGTAGTCCTCCAGAAGTTGTTGGACTCCAACTCCCATCAGCCCCACCCAACATGTTCAATAGTCAAGAAAGATGAGATTTATAGCCCAACATCTGTAGGGCCACATGTGTGTCTAATTAGTCTAGCCCATTAAATCTTCAATTGCTTCGGTGATTTATGAGTTGGATTTTAATCTCACCACTGAATTGGGTACCTTCAAATTGTGAAGAGAACATAATCTATATGCATATAAATATCTACTAGGTCAAACTCAAATGAGGACATATGAAGACATAAAGTGCATGACAAACAACTAGTTGCCTTTATGACTTGGGATTTTACAAATTCAGACATGTATTAGAAAAACATTAAATCATGGCCTGGCTACCAGTTAAGAAACCAAACCACAGTTGAAGAAGTTAGAGTTCCAAAGAATCAGAGGCATTTAATTTCTAGAATGCATATAAGATCAGCATAGATTTTCACTGAGAAGTGAAATGTTAAGAACAATATGAATTAGCTAGGGGGGCACGATCTTGGGGGATGCATTAATCTGGTACTAAGAAAAGATTACATAGCAATAATTTTTTGCTATAGTAATTTTAGATAATTGCGTTTAAGTTAATAACCAACTGATATATCACATTAAAAAATTACAAAAGTTAACGGGTACAATATAATGTCTGTTGGAAGTGGCAGAAAGGCAGGGAGCTTTCTGATGTGGTAGACTTGTTTAACAGCAGAGAAATTTTGGAATCAAGTCCAAAAGATGATTGAAAGGATTTAGGTTAAAGCCATTATTAGATTCATCAATATTCTGTTAACTTTTCATATAAATACCCTGAAGTTACCTTCTACATGGAAGTGAGAATAACCTACTTAAAATATTGGGAGGGTAAAAATATCTGTTTCTAAAACATCTAATTGGTAAAACAAAATCTGCAAATATCCATCATATTTATATCCCGCTCTTTCTCCAAAGAGCTCAGTGCAGTACACTTAGCCCCCTCTTTGTGATTCTCACAACTACTCTATGAAGCTGATTAACAGCAGATTAGTGACCAGCCCAAGGTCACACGGTGAGCATCATGAGTGAGCAAGGATTTGAATGGAGATCCATCTCCCAAAGTCAAACACTTTAGCCACTATATCATACTGGCTCTCAATATTGATAGGTTATATCAGGGTGAACGGAGGCGAACAAAGATTTAACAACTTTGCTCAGAAGTAGATTTCACTTTGTATGTATAGGCAGAATAAGCCACATGAATCTACAACAAATATAATTCATGCATTTAAGCTATTATGATAAATTTATGGCTATAAATAGAATTTTGACATATTGGAAACACATTTGTGTTCAATATCTATTTTTTAAATGTCAGATTGTTGAATGTCCTGCCTGAGAGAGGGTGGGACCCTCACATAACCACCCACTCAACTAAAACCTCTCTTAATTGCCATGTTCCCATGCACATTTCCCTTTTTGGTGGGCATTTCTAATTAGTTCTGATTCATTATTCAGGTTGAAAAGTTTATTGTTTTCCCCAGTTTTTAAAGCACAAAACTAAGGAAAGAGGGGTGGCTATTTTATGTACCAAGGGTTGAACCTCTCTTCTGGAGCTTCAAATGTACAACAACAATCTAAAGCTAGCGAAGACAAGGGAATAGCTTGGAGCTTTGAAGGAGGCCAGGAACTTCGATTGCACAAACAACACACCTAGCTGTGGGCCTCCATAGACCCCTGTTTTCTTTACAGGGTCTCCCACCGCAGGTCATGATTGTTGGATATATATATATATATATATATATATATGAAAGTAGAATGTTGTAATTATGTTGCAGCAACTATACACCTGAATATGAGCAGTTTTACAAAGATACCTATTTTACTCAAAAAGAGACCCAAAGCCTTAATTTAACTCAGCCTTCCCCAACATGGTGCCCTCTCGGTTGAGGAAGACTGGTCTAAGTTTTAAAACCATATCTGAGAGATGTTGTTTCATGCAACTTTTATAGGCCAAGACTTTGAAAAGATAGGGGGGAAATCAGTTATCAGCTTGGCAAGGCATTTTTGCTTTATCCAAAATTGCACTGATTCAGTGCTGAGCTCCCCTCAGTAAAAGGTAAGGAAGATCTTAATGGCAATTTAAATCTGGGCAATTAGTCAGAATACTGATGAGTCCTGTAAGCCTCTTACCATACGCACAGCCAACTACTAAACTCACTGAGAAATTGTTCTCCATTTCTCATTGATCTCCCTCAGAGTTTCTGTTCTTGTACAAAAAAATCACATTCAGCAGCAATGGTGGAAACAAAATTCAGAAGAAAGAAGTGCCTGCGTCCAAGGATATAATGAAAAGAATACCTCTCAGCAAAACACGCACTTGCTAGTGTAAGCATAACATACTGATTTACTTTACAGGGTTGGTGTAAAGGTTACTGACAATATGCTTTGAACACTACTACATAGAGTGCATCTATGCATTCCTAGTCCAACAAGACATGGCAATGGCTATTAGCCTACCTGGCTTTTTAAAAAGGATTAGACAAATGTATGGATGAAAGGGCTATCAATGGCTATTTGTCATTACAGCTCCACATACTCAGGTAGACTACCACATGCAGGAGATAAACAGTGGATGGAAGTTCCTTTGAGGCTTCCCAGAGGCATCCTGCCTATGGTTAGAAACAGGATGTGACTTGATAGATCTCTGGTGGGTTTGTTCAAGCAGGTGTTCTTTAGCACCATTTCCTCACACATATGTGAACGAAAGCGTTTTGATATACAATACCCAATCTTGACATACCATAAAATAGATTGCTATGCATGAGGCGCAGGGACCCACAAGTGACTTTATCAGTGGTGACCATAGTTTTTAAGCCAGTGAGTGCCCCAATACAAGCAAGAGATAGGTAGGGGGCTATTTCTGCTCTTGTGCTGGACTTTGGAGGCATTCAAACACAACAGGTCTTGCTGCATCCAAATGTCTCCGAAGCTCAGTGTGACGGCAGGAACGAGTCCTTGCTTTTCTCCAAAAACTACAATTCAGAAGACAGGCAGTGACTCACCTCTGCAGTCATGCTGGGCTTCTTGCTATTTTTGAGAGCTTCTAAAGATCAGTGCAACATCTGAGACAAGACTCCCTTCCCTCTTCTGAGTCAGAGACCATATATACTGACTAGCTACCAAGCCTAGTCAAAATGCATGAACCCCTGTGGAGATGTAAATCATTTCATGACCTTCAGATAATCTGCAATTATCTAAGATACTCAAAATGTCTTTTCCTGAAGTGCCAAATAGAACACACACACACTCCTTAGGCCAATTCACACTGAGGTGAAATTGTTACATTGTATGGTGTTGACTACCTGAAAATTAAGAAGAACCATTTCCATGCAATGTTATCCTCCTTCTGGTGTGTTACAGGACATAACTCATTGGCAATCTTATCTACCCATGGCTTTTTCTGAAGAATACACAAATACTAAAGAGAAAAAAGTCACTTTAAATAGATGAATACAGCTCAAAAATAAACACATGGATTAGCCTTTACTGAGCCATCATTTAGTTCCGGCTGCAAAGATCTTGCTCTTCTCTCATCTGTTAAATGTCTTCCTCTGTTAACTTATGAAATATGTATTTCAGAATGGATTCTTAAAGCAGGGATGATTATTAAAATCACGAAAAGCTTAAAAGATTATGTGGCCCAATTCCTCAGAAGCCAAGCTCAAAGGAGCTCACTGAGCATCACTTCTGGATGGAGTGAGTCAAGGAAAGAAGCTTTCATCCAGGGCTTAAAGGCCAGGTGTAATAGGCTTCCCTTGGGAGAAAAGTTCAGAATCGCTGTTTCTCTACCCACCTTTCCTCTTTAGTTGTGGAGCTTCTCTCCTTACCTACTCCAAATTCTCTGGCCTTCTGTTTGGTCAATGCAAGTCCAACTTCTACATTTTTATAATAGAACGTTAATTTGGACATCTTCACATTTAGTCTGTTAAGTTTATGTCTCTCCCTTAAATTCTCAAAAGAAAGTAACTGCATTACAGATACCTACTAGTGGTCTTGATCGTAACTGACTAAGATCCAGTCAATGTCCAAATCTCAGCTAAGGCATTTCATATTTGGAAAAGACTGTTTCACTTCCTTCTAGATTTTTCTAGATTGTACCCACATACCAAGTTAAATCACCAGGAAGTCAGTTATTTGGATCTTATTACTTTAGTTTCACATACGAATGCTTTTACAGAATTCAGATTTAACGTTATGACCTCTGCTTCCTTAGAAGGCCATTATAAGAATTACCACTGGACAGTATCTGTTATGTGTTTGATAAAACTATCACTGAAGATGTTGTCCATTATGTTACCTCCTTTTGGTAAGAGTGTCTTCCGTATAAAGATCCATATGAAAAATATTTGTCAGAGGTTACACTCATAAATAATTTTGTTATACCTAATGAATGTATATGTTGTGTTACCTTGTATATCTCCTTATTTGTGCTAGTGAGCAGGAAACCAAGAGCTAAATCTGTGGCTTAACTCTAAATGTTCCTTCTTTTTTCCTTATGGCTAAACAATAAAATCACTAGTATACACTACTCTGCCCTCTTCTAGTTACACAAAGTCTTATTGCACCGGTCTTGCTCTGCACATTAGCATCCTCACCCTTATCCAATAGTCTTGAAAGAAAACAGATAGATTGACCGATAGATTTGCCAGTCAATTGTGAAGATGGAGAACAGAAGAAAGCATAGTTGTTTGTGTAGCAAGGCTCCAGTTGGGCAGTATTAAACTAAAGACAGGAACTGAACACTGCTTATGGAATTTCCTCCCTAGGAACTCCCCCCAGGTTTAATCTCCCTTCATATTTAGGAAGCTTCTGAAGAAGATTCAGGATCTAATAGAGCAAATAGAAAGAGGAGATAAATAGTATCTATACAAATATTTATACAAGTTATATAGGTCAGAGTGCTGGACCTCAACTAGGAAGATGGGTTCAAATTCCTGCTCAGCTGTGAAGCTCACTGTGTGACCTTGGACTATCTCTTAGCCTAACCTATCCCACAGGGTACTGTCAGGAATGTGAACAATAAAAAACATAGGATTAGATGGTGATCATCTATATCAATCTCTAGTTCCACTTCTTCTTTTGAGTCAATTATTTTCTAGAGAAACTTATTCTGAAGCTGTGCAAACTCTCAGCAATACAGGATATCATAACCACCTCTTCCTTTCTGACACAGAATCACAGGTACAGAAGGGATCAGGCAATCATCAAATTCAGCTCTTGACCCAATGCAGGATTTTTTCCACATAGCAGCCTCCCACAGAAAAAAGCTCTCCCTCTACCTCACTTGGTTGTTGTGAGGATAAATGGAATGGGTGGGGAGAACTTGTATGCTACCCTGAGCTCCCTAGGCAAGTGACATATAAAAATAATAATGAAGCCACAAAATACAGATCACAGAGCAGAAGACAGGAATGGGCAAGATGCACCACATGAAGGTGTTTGTGATGTACACTGCTCCAAATTATTTGAGCAAGTAAAGGCTGCTTCTATTCCTATATGGAAGGGCCATCAATAGGATAAAAAAGTGTAAATTGCATCGTGGGACAGACAAATAAGCTTCTATTTTGCCATTCGGCTTCACCTGTTTAGGAGTTCCAACACAGAGATATTGGGCCTGTTTGCAAATCATTAGAATAAAACAGACCCACATTCACATGGTTAAGCTAAAAAAAAATGCATACAATATTCACCAATTAAGGGTCTTAAACCAAAGAGCTGCATACTTTGGACCACCAGGTATCTCCTCTGTGCCCAACAATCTTGTCCTACACACACACACACACAGACATATGGTGATCAGTGCAGACACTATGCTGCGAGTCTGCTAACTATGGTTAAGAGATCAAGAGCAAGTTGCATATATTCTCCTCTTGCCGCTTCCTTTCCCTTCACTATGCGCTAAACACTGTTTCACATTACATGTGTGCTGACATAACCCCAGTTAACGCCAACCTCAAAGCCATGATTTGACTACAGACTAGCGCTTCAGTCTTCTGGGTTAGCATCCGTGGACATTAATGCAAATCCAGGGTTAATGCCAGGAAGAAAAGAGAAAGGGCAAAATCACTCAGGGGAAATGAAGGGAATGAAGCGCATGAGCCAATTTCTTAGAAATCAGTAGTATAGCATCTACTCAAGGCCTTGTTGTATATAATATTTTACGATGATTTCACTGAATCAAAAGCACACTTCCTGTAAAACAGCAAAACCTCCATCCTCCCATTAGGTAGGATACCTTACGAATACAAACAAACACATATATTTAATATATGCGCATATATCGAAATTAATATGACTTGATTGATGAATGTTGGGAACTGTGCACTTTCACATGAAAACAGGTGATTTTGTACATTATTCAGTTGATAACGAATATCAGGTAATGTAAACTAAGAAACCATAATGTTCTAAATATTTGTTTGATCTTTATTATATTGTATAGTTGCTTCAATTGTATATTGTATAATTGTTTTAACAACACTTTTTATACAAAATTGTCCCTATTTCCAATGCCTTTCAAGAAATGAACTTCAATATGCCTTGGACCAATAAAACAATTTTTGTGTACCATTGAGATTTTACTTCCCTCGCCCTGAGAAAAATCTTTCTCCTCCTTGCTCTTGCAAGCTTACTCCAGACCTTTCTTTACCTCTCCCAATCCTGTTAAAGCTCCCTATTTGTCTAGATCCCCATTCTTCCCTCTCTGTATCCAGCTGTCAGCCCATATGTTACATGCATATTGTACTCCACGGGTGAACAGAAGGTAGTTTTCCAGATGTTTTGGATTTCAACTCTCAAAAGCCAATGGCCAGGGATACTGGGAGTTGAAGTCCAAAATATCTGTACATCTATTCTCTACCCACCCCTGTCCCTGCCCTTAACAAATGTGTATCTTGAGAATGTGCACAAGTTTGAACTCATGCCTAGAGGAGCACATTCAGTCAACTCACATTTTCAGAGCCTGGAAATTCTCCCTTAAATTTGGGAGAGGATCCCATATTCTACTGAAAAGTGGCAAACAGGTTCAGAAAGGGAGAAACTCTTCTTTGAGAGGAAGACCATCTCAGTGGGCCTCGCATACCAACCCAGGAGTTTGTGTGTGTAATGATAATTTCTTTTACGTTTCCTAGACAATCTAGATCCAGCCAACTTGTTTTTCATGTAATGAAGAGAGAAGAACAAATTCATTGTTTTCTTCTGAATTCTTTGCTGCTATCAAATACTTATAGTTTGATGACAAACATCAACATGGGGGGAGCACACATGAGAAAGTTTTGGGTCTGCAAAGAGATGAGCAGCAGATGCAATACAAAGTATCTTCAACTAAATTAACTTAAAAGAAAGACTAGAGCAGCAACATGGACCTATTTGAGAGAGCAGACTCCAGAGGGGGCTGTAATAATAATAATAATAATAATAATAATAATAATAATGGGCGGTAATGGGCGGTTATGGGCTGGATGAGGAAAAACAAACTGAAGCTGAATCCAGACAAGACGGAGGTGCTTACTGTCGAGGGCCACAACCTAGGGTTGGAGGTGTGTCAACCAGTTCTGGATGGGGTTACACTCCCCCTGAAAGGCTGTGTTTGCAGCTTGGGGGTGCTCCTGGATCCGTCGCTCCAAATGGCAGCTCAGATAGATGCGACTGCCAGGAGTGCCTACTATCAGCTTCGGCTGATACGCCAGCTGTGCCCCTTCCTAGAGTTGGAAGACCTAAAATCAGTAGTGCACGCGCTGGTAACTTCGAGGCTCGACTTCTGCAATGCGCTGTACATAGAGCTACCTCTGTGCCTAGTCCGGAAACTTCAACTAGTTCAAAATATGGCAGCCAGGTTGGTCACCGGTACATCTAGGGGTGACCACATTACACCAGTTTTAAAATCTCTTCATTGGCTGCCAATCAGTTTCCGGGCAAAGTACAAAGTGTTGGTTATTACCTTTAAAGCCCTACATGGTTTGGGTCCAGGTTACCTACGGGATCGCCTTCTCCCATACAATCCGCCCCACATGCTCATGTCCTCTGGGAAGAATTTACTACAGTCAACAAGAACTAGACTGACAACCGTTACCCAGAGGACCTTCTCTTCTGCCACTCCCAGATTGTGGAATGACCTGCCGGGAGAGATTCGCCAACTCACCAGTCTTCAGGAATTTAAAAGATCTATAAAGACTTATCTCTTCCAGCAGGCCTATCCAGATGAATTTTAAAGTGTTTTATTAGTGTTCTATTGGTATTTTAATGATGTATTGGTTTTAACTGTTTTAATCAGTTTTGTATTTTATGTTTGATGCTGTTCCCCGCCTCGATCCATTGGGAGAGGCGGGTAATAAATAAATATATTATTATTATTAATAGTAATATTTATTTATTTATTTATTTCTTACCCACCTCTCCCTCTGGATCGAGGTGGGGAACAACATGAAAAACAAATGATATAAAATACATAGAACTGATTAAAAATATATAAAAATATAAAAACCAATACATTGTTAAAATACCGATAAAACACTTAAAATTCGACTGGGTAGGCCTGCTGGAAGAGATCAGTCTCTATAGCTTTCTTAAATTCTGGAAGACTGTTAATTTGGTGGATCTCTCCCCCCATCTCATAAAAATATATACGAGGTGACTGTCATTTGTTTTCTGTTTTGAGGTACATCTACAAATATCTGGTTCAAAATACAATCCACAAGCATTGATTGCTAACCTAAACAGCTTGAGTTCACACCTGTCATTTTAGAGCTTGCAGCCTTTCTATAAATTGCATTACAGGCAGCCATGTAAAGCCCCTCAGGTCATAAAATCGGCCCAACTTGGCTAACATTGCACTGTGGCTGGAGTCAGATAATGCTTGAAAATCATAGTGATATAGATAGAATAGCACAATTTACCTTTTTTCGTCTCGAAGCAAAGATTTCTAAATATAATTCTAACAAAAGGAATGTTAACATGGGTTGATTTTGTGCACTTTCTCAATGTACCTCTTAGTATTTTAAATAACAATAATTGCCAGTTATTTCACTGCTATTCTTTCCAATGAAAGCATTAAGTGCCTTTGCCTATTACTAATACAAGCAACCCACACCTGCACTCCCTCCCAGCCCACCCATCGTTATCTAGAACTAAAATGGATTTGGGAAAGTAGTTGAGTTCTCCATGGCAAAACATCCTAAACCAGCTGGATGCTAGAAGGACTCATTGAAAAGTAATTTTAGAAAGTACTTCATCCTTCGCAATTCTCAACATGGTGCATACACAGCCACACTTACCTCTAAGCTACAGTAAAGTCTTAACATTACTTTTAAATCAATTTTAACAGATTTTCATATTTATTTCTCTAAATCCAGTAAGTAAACCCCATAACAGACAAACAATTAGACAGGGATGGATACGTTTGCAAAAACTGAGCAGAGAAGAGAGTTCCTGATACCACCAGAGAGAATAATACCAAATTACACATCAACATGTTACATGTTTCTGAGTTAAAAAATAGAATCCTGGATGCATAGCAGGTTCAAAACGTTTAGGTCTTTCTAAAGAGTTTAAAGTTAAAATTGATGTTGTTGACTCTTTTGAGTAGGAATGCACAAAATCGGTAATAATGTAACTGCACAATGTTATTAGGAATTGACTCTGAAGACTTTATATTGGCAATGTATACAGGTGGTGACAAGCTGACATGACGGTTGCGAGATCGCTATAAAAATAGTATGTTGGCTTTATAAAAATCTGTAAATAGAACTCCAGGAAAGCAAGATTGTCACAGCAACATCCAGCACAGCTAAGGTCAAACCAGACAGCAGACACTGATTAAATGGCATAGTTGACTTCAACATCAGCCAAAGTATGTGCAATTTTGTTTTTCCTTTGTCCTGAGGAAGCAGGAGGACGACAACACTCTCCAGGAAATGCCATCATCACATTGCTGATAAAGAAATTGCCTTGTTACAGCCAAGAGGAATCACTAGATGATACAACCTCATTTGCTTTCCAATTTCCTGTTATCCTGGCAGAATTAAAGACCAATTCTATTGAAGGAGCATTGAAAACATTACCTGGAACTTAAAATAGAGCAAAGTAAAACAACAACAACAATGAAGTACCTATATTCTGGAACTTATCCCGTCTTTTATTGACCTTCAGAAAAGAGCTAAGAAAGAGAAAAGAGTGGAGAGTTCCAAAGAGGCCAACACAGGAAAGACCAAAAGCTGTTCCTGCTTGTGTCTTTCTCCATCTTGTTTCTATCGACATGACTACTTTAGCTTCATACAGGAGCTTGTGGTTTTAGCATTTGTTTACTGTAACAAGCTCTTTCCTGATTTGAAGCACTCACAACGGACTTCCTTTAGGAACTAGGGATCAGCAATTGGTATCTCACGAACTGCCTTTAAACTTTGCACATTCTATCTTTACTATCGCTCATTTCAATAGGGCCTGTGTGTGAACATTGTGAATAAAAAAGATCATATCTACAGCTAGCACTACACATACTTTAGACTCAGGGAGAGAGAATCAGACAGACAGTGCATGTATGTCAGTGAAGACTGCTTTGAATAAAGCAAAGAGATTCATTTTGGATCTCACAAACATTCTAGGAGTGCGCACTCTTTGCTTTTCTGTGTGCATTGCACCACTCTCCATTAAATATGTATTTATTTATTTATCTATATATTTATTTATTATGTTTTTGATCTGGCTAATTACACACATTCCCTTTTCGGATTATAAACAGCTAGGAGAATAAAGCACAATATAAAACAACAAAAATCAGCATAGGAAAAGTATATAAAATATATAAAAACAACCATAAAATCTAAAATGCCTGAAAGAAAAGAGAGGGCTTTAACTGGCACCAAAAAGATAACAGCGCAGTAGGTGCCAGGCAAAGCTCCTAGGGAAGGTCATTCTGTAAATGGGGCACCACAACTGAAAAGGCCCCTCTATCTTGCAACCATCTGATGTGGGGGGCACTTGGAGGGCCTCCAAAGATGACCCCCAGGGTTCATGCAGGTATGTAGAGCCAATACTTGCAGGGAAGAAAAATGCCACCATTGCCTGGGAGAGAGAGGGAGAGGAGTGCCTGCAGCTGCTACTATCAGCCCCACTGCCATCTCTGCCCAGGGCTGCCTCTACAAGAAAGGTTTAAAGCTCTTTCAAGGCGCTTAAAAAAATTTACCTCTACAAGGAGGGAGCGCAAATCAGGCGTAGAGGCGCACTATCCCTCCGATTGTGCGCATTATCGAATGCGCGTTAAATAGCGAGTTTTATTTTGCGGCGGGATGTGAAGCCGGCGCCCTGCCTCCCGAGTAGTGCTGCTGCTGCTGCTGGCTCCCCTGCTCGGCTCCTGGCTCCGCTCCTACCGGGCTCCCGCTGACCTCTCGCTCCGTCTTCCAGCTCCCTTTTCCCTTTTTCTTGCCCTGTCCCCCCCCCCCTTGCTCCGTTTCATTCAATCGCCCCGTCAGTTCCTTCGCTCTCCAGCATAACAACTCGCAGGGACCTGCCTTAAAGAGACAGGCGCCCGCCTGCCCGCCCTACCTCCCCCCTCCCCTCTCCCTGCCTGCCTCTCGTGCAGAGGTATTAGGCGTAAATGCGCTTCAGCGATGAAGCGCATAATCACTTAACCAGGCGCAAAAGCGAATCCTTGTGGAGGGGACCTTGGACTTCTGCCTGGCAGACTGATGCTGCTCCCTGCAGGACCAGGCCCCCAGGTACTGAGCCAGCCATTACTGATAGTCTCCACCTGCCCCCTTCTTTGGAAGGGGATATATAGGTTGGCTGGCAGAGGGTGCCTGGGAGAGCCAGTACCTGTAGGGAAGGAAAACACCACCATTGTCCGGGAGAGGGGTGCCTGTGGCTGCTACTATAATCCCCACTGCCATCTCTGCCTGGCAGACTGCTGGAGAGACTGCTAACACCTGTGGGGGAGGAGGAGGGTGAGAGATGGTTGCTGGGACATTACCACCACCCCACCCACCCCTCTGAGAGGCGCAAGGCAGCTGGGAGCCCAGCTGAGCATAATGTGTCAGGGAGCAGCAATATGTGTTGTGCAGGGCAGAGAGAGATATGGCGATGGCAAGGCGAAGAGCCATTACAGGGGAAGGAGAGATAGATACTTAACACCCATCTTACCTTCCAGTCACCCTACTACCCTGGGGATCTTGGAGAATGAACCAGGCCACGCACAGAACCTCTCCTTGCTCCTATGCAATGCCAGGTCAGCTTACTATACAAATTGGGAGGAGGCCCGGCAAGCTAAGTGTTTCCCCAAACCTGCATTCTCCTCAAAGGAGGAAGGACAACGCATGTCAACTGCCCTGAGGCACCAGTTGGAGTGCTTTTCTCAGTATGAGCCCTTCGGGGAACTGTTCCATTCTGCCTTCCTGTAGAAAATATATGGAATGGAATAGTCTGTGGCTTTGGGGGAGACCCTGAGGAAAACTTGGGTTTTTTTTATACTCCCTTCAGAATGGGGTCAGCAGCCCACTTGCCCTCTGACAATGCTAAGCCTCGGCTAGGAGAGCAGGAAAAAAACTCAGCTATCAAATGATCCTCTACACTAGAGGAGGAATCTCCCAGCTCCTCCTCTCAAACTTCATTCTCCTTCCTGGTGAGTTTTCTGACCTGCTAAGGGAAAGCATGGCCCTTTGCAGAGCCTCCAATCAAATTAGAGCCCCTAAAGGGAAAAGGATTAGGGTGAAAGTGGCGTGTGGCACCTCACTGCCCTTCACATCCTTAGGGCAGGATCTAGGAACTGGGGACCTCACAGGTGGATGACTTACTGCTTGAGTGGCTAAAAGAAGAAGAGCTGGATGATGGGACCTGCAATCCTTCCTGAGATAGCACTTGGATCTACCTCCTGAAGCACTGTCCCTATGTTTCTTCTTGCCCTCATAGGATCCTTTATGAGTAGATGTGGAATGTGGACCAACTTGCAGTAAAAACATTCCATTCCCATCTGATGGTAACTAGCGATTACATCCTACCCTCGTTGGAGAAATTATGGGTAGGTCTGGTCTGCACTCAGGGGTTTGGGAGAGCTAATAGGGGGCTAGTTGGGGCCCTCTAAAGATTCCCTCCCTCCTCAGCAGGACTTGAGGATGATTGTCCAAAATGACTTGAGCTGTGGAGGAGCCCTTAAGCTCTGACATACCAGGATTTAGTCAGCCACCAGGACCCTGAGGAGTCCCGGTGCTGCTCCCCTGCCTGCCCTGTCAAAGGCAGTTGGGGCAAACATCAATGAGGGGCTGCAATGGGAGAACATTGCTGACAGGGTCTCAGGGTTGCAGCAAGAAGCACACAAAGAACCTGGCTCTCCAGGGGCAGGGACTTGCCCAAATTTATCTCAAGTTGTGGTATGAATGCTCCCGTGCCTGACTAAGAGGCTGAAAAACATAGTTGTGCTGAGTCAACTGAAGCTCAGTTAGGCTGACCATATGAAAAGGAGGACAGGGCTCATGTAAGTTTAACAGTTGTAGAGAATAGGGAATTTCAGCCAGTGTCATTTGTATGCAATTAGTTCCTGGTGAAATTCCCTCTTCATCACAACAGTTAAAGTTGCAGGGGCCCTGCCTTCTTTTGTATCTGGTCACTCTAGTATAGTGCCTGCAACTTTAACTATTGTGATGAAGAGGGAATTTCACCAGGAACTAATTGCATACAAATGACACTGGCTGAAATTCTCTTTTCTCTACAACTGTTACAGTTACATGAGCCCTGTCCTCTTTTTCATATGGTCAGCCTAGCTCAGTGAAAACCCCTGTGTCACTGCCAGTATGCAGAACCAATCTGAGAAGATGGGGGGATGTCACCTCCCCTTGAAGGAGAAACTAAATTTGTTGGACCCTGCCTCCTATACAAGGGGATGAGCCCCTCACGAAGGATCTGGAATTACTTCAATAGAGAATGTTTATATTCCTATTCTCATCAGTTGTTTTTTTAAATTTCATTTCATTGAAATCCAGTTTTGGGAATTATGACCTTCACTTCAACAAGTTCCCAGGGTGGCTTATAAAAAGTTTAAATTTCAATAAAACATATTAAAACAAAAACCATTAACACATATATGACCCTGGCAATCCATCTTTCCTCCCTGGCCCCTTTCCTCCCCTTCCTCTTCAATTTGTTGTTTTGAATAATTAAATAAGTATAATAAAACAATAACAACTCTATACTCAGCGTTCAAAAATTATTTTGGAAGTTCTAGAAATATTTACAATGCCTTGTAGGGAATCTTGTTTCTCACTAATAACAAAAAAAGACACATGGTTTCATATATAATTTGAAGCGCAGCTTAAGTATCTAGTTGATGCTTACTACTTTTTTTCTAGTAATTGTAGGGTTACCTTACACACTGGACTGTGATTAAGAGGTTTTAAATGCCCACGTCAGCATAGCACTCTCATAATAATCAGAGGGTTTTTTGATTGTAGAGGACCAATCCCGCAATGAGCTCAATAGCTTCCAGATGTTTCCAGAAGTTTAGTGTGATAATCGGAAGGATTCAGGGAAGTTTTTAAAGTCAGAATTTAAAGGCTTATATCATCATTGAATCAGTAACTTAGGCCGAGTTAGATTTTGGCTGAGAATCAAAATAGGGAATAAAACCCAAAAGGCAATCTCTCTCTTTTAATAACAATTCTCTTATCAGTGACGATACATCTAAAATCCAAGAATCTGTTATGAGAATGTTTACTGCCCTCAATCCCAACTGGCCAAACCTTTACAACTTTCCTCTGCTTGGAATCTTAGCATACATCAATTTAGCTGACCGATTACAAAGCTGCAGATATCAGATGATAAACTGGATCAACTTCACTGCCTAGGGTGCAATTTAAAGACAGCTTTATTTTCCTCTGTGCTTACTGGCTTCCCAGTGGCAAGCTTTAAATGTCATCATGTCATTTACAAATGCCTGGCATCTGCTCGCCTTTAACACACTGTGCTCCAGTCCTATATTGTTGTCCAGAAAGCTAGCGGTTTCTCAACTACAGCTTCAGGTTTTAAAATTTAAGTGTATGCAATAAGCATACAGTGAACCCTAAACAATATTCTAAGTTTGCATAAAAACAGCATTGAGAGGGCCATGTGGAAAGAATATGAAACTGAGAATACTAAGAGCATGAAACTTAATCCGACCAGTTTAAGTAATATTGCAAGCTTCTGAGCCCGCTAGTTCTTTATTAGACATAATTACTAAGAACAGAAATAGTTTTGTTACATATGAGCTGATGAGCTGGCTGTCTACTGTGTTCTATCAAAGCGATGAGTGCGCAATGCTAATTGGGCCTTGGGCCTAACCCAGCCACGGTTCAGGGACCACTAGTTGCTCCTGAGGCAGTCCTCATGACCTCAATGAAAACCACATAGGGAACAATGAAGAGTTTGTTTCTTTGGGTTTTCCAGTTCATGCTGAAGCAGTATCCCTTTCAGTTAAAAAATTAAACTGAAAAGCATCTTACCTCTTTGCTACAGTGCAAAGTTAAAAGAAATCCCTAACTGCACATCTAGTTCTTCCCCATCTGTGCATATAGTTTGGCTGGATCATAGCACAAAGCTCCCAACAAGTGTCACCCCACGTAACAGCAATACCAAAATGTGATGGTCCATGAAATCATGCATGGTGTTCCCCAATGCCACAAAGTTTAAGAACCACAGGGTTAAGCATGCTCACTAATTACCTTTGTTCTAACAACATAATGTCCAAGTAAAAGCCTTCAACCTAAACAACCAAATAACTTAATGCCACATTTTCTTTCAACACCAATTAAGAACTTGAGAATTAAAAGCTCACTGTGTTTTACACAACTAGATGGCCCATTAAGAAACATCATTTTATTCAATATCTATTATCCCAGTGGCCCAACATGGCTACAAACACTGAATTACTATTGAGAAAATAATATATTTGAAGGGAAAATCGAGCTGCAAAATGTCCATTTATGATGTATCAGGGTAAAAGCGGCCAGTTTGCACAACAACAGACCATAGGCTATGCGAGGGTTTTATAACCCTCGCACAACCCACAGTGGCCAGGTTCGGACAACAGCAACCCCTAGTTAGGGGTTGAATATGCAAAATACTGGCTGTCACGAACCAATACGTGCCATGGCTGATGGTGGCTTCAACAAAATATGGTGGGCTGATGGATCATGTAAACCAGGTCAAAGTTAGCTTCTTCATACTATCAGATACCCAAAATGACCAATCAAAGTGCAGGCAAAAAACCCTAAACTTTTCCCAGAATATATATATATATATATATATATATATATATATACACTCCAAGCTATCACAATCCCTACAAAGCAAGCAATTCAGCTCACCCTTAAAAAGGTATTAGGAAAGCCAAAAGAACAGTGATACCTGGAGTCTGATCATTCTCCACTCCTTCATTTGTCACTGCTGCATTCTGTTCCCCTTTGCGATTCAGCACCTTAGAAAAGCTGCTGGAGATTGTAGAGAAGAAGCCACGAATGAAATAACTGTCCTGTTCACCACCCTCTGGCTGAAGAAATGGTTTTGTACTCCTCTCTCTCCAATGTGGTGCAGGTTCAGATATAGACCTGCAGAAAGGTACCCGAAATGGCCTGGTTGCTGGCATGGCAAATTTATCATCTGGGTCTTCCTTGTGACCATCAGCAATTGAAGTGTGCACCCTCAAAGGCTGTTCGGCAGTCTTTCGTGCATCTGCTCTCTTGGTCACCTTCCAGTGAAGTCTGGGATGAGTCTGCCATCGGTAAGTTCCAAGCAGCTTGCCTAAATCCGAATCTCCTTCTTCGCACATCCTCTTGCTTTTCACTTGGTGGCACCAATGATAGTCCTTCAAGCTAGCTCTGACCTTAGTAGAGTCACCATCCTGCTCTGACATAGATCTTTGAAAGAGTGTGGAAGAAGGACTAGAGTGCTTTTTAAACACATTCATTTTCCACTTCTCACTTTCAGCTTCCTCAGCTTACACTTACTTGCACATTGTAATACTTGTTGAAATTACCAACTAAGCTACTTCCTTCTGAGCAATGGTAGCAGATGTCCTTCTTGAAGATTTGCTACTGAACATGTATCATTCAGACTCATTTCCACACCATCTTCGATCAACTCTGTGCCTATCCTCAAGCAGAATCAGAACCTACGTAAGATCCTTCTATTTTAAGATTAAGAGACAGCTTGTGAAGTCAATTTTCATTTCCGGGGTTCATATATCTGCAGCAGACTTTCAGGAAGTGACAAAATGAGAAAAAAAGGTACTGAAATCCCACAAATTAAGTGCTGGGCCAATTGAACTTCTGCCTCTCATTTTGTAACCATGAATTAAAAATAGAATATGAAAGTACCTTTAGTTTCCACATAGCAACATCAAGTAGAATGAAAGTGTCAACCGCAAGAATCTTGATGATAAAAATAGGATACATCAAGATGAGGGCTTCACAGCAATAGGGCTAGAGAAGTTTCAGTCCCTGAACAATTCAATATATATCCATTTATCACAACTATCTTCAAATCCATAATGCTATTTATAAGTAAAGCCAAATCCATAGGAATTCAATGCAGCAGTTCTATCAGAGATGCATATGAATGGAGTGCAGTAAAGGAAAGAGAGCAACAGCTGAAATGAATAATACTCCAAATACACTAAAGGAAAAATATGCACATAGGAGGAGTAAAGAGAGGAGGGGTAGGTGGTGTTTAGTCAATCACTGACCAAAGCAAAGAAGCAGACCATTTTGAGGCAAGATCTTGTGGCAAACGAAACATGGAAATGTGCATATTTTTAAAGTGAGCAGGGTTTTTGTTTTCATAAATCTAATTGGAGTCAGTAGACTGGAAAGTAATATTCCTATCTAGTTAAGTAAAAGAAAATTGCCACCTCAACGAGTTAAGGAACAGCTGACTATATTAAATTGGCTAAAGAAAACATATCTGCTAATAGACGAAAGCCAAGTTTCAGACCGGATTGAAACAATGTGCTCACAAACCCCAGAAAATATGGGGTTTAAAGTGGAAACGCTGACAGGCCCTTGGCAATCATTGCTGCAATGGCAATCAAAATGACTTTTGGTTATTTCAAACAATTATCTAGTTTGGCAGACTAATAAAAGCAGACCAATCCACCACAGATTCTTGAGTTATTGCCCTTTTATCAGCTACACAGTAATGCTGGCTGAGACCTCTGAGATACTTTCTTCAAGTAAGACCACACATTATGTCTTTGCATGATTCTAATGACACCCTTCCTTTTTTCACAAAAAATAGGAGAAAACAGTTGGATCTTGTTAAGCAAAAAATACCCAAGTCTCCTCTAGTCACATCTGAACATATGAAGCTACTTATACAGTGTCAGACCATGTAGTCCCAGCACACAGTCTGCTCTGACTGGAATCACTTCTCCAAAGTTTCAGGCAAAGAGAGCTATCCAGAACTGCTATCCAAGATCCACGAAGAAGCCACAAACAAAACATGTGCTCTATCTAGTGATGCCAACAAATGTCATAATTAGTTGGCTCATTGGTAAAAATCTGTCCATTCATAATGCTCATAATGTTCATAAAGCCTGGATCAATGTATTTTGAATTTGCTACTAAGTTCAGAATTAATTGCAAGCTTTGGAGAATGTGCAGTAAAGTCATACAAAGATTTCCCCCTTAAATGTCCAATTGTTTCTACCACCTAGACCTCCTAAAGACTTATTTGGAGCGGTCTTATTAGCTACTTTCCTTTTCATCACCAGCAGTGCCAATGCTAGAACTCTGACTCCAAGTAGGAGGAGGACAGACTCTGTGGGTCCATCTTCATACTGGCAGTTGGTGACAGTGAGTAAACATCACCTGACATTAGCATGGAAGCAGACCATGTAAAACCAACTATTTTATTTATTTTATTTTATTATAGCACTTTTATCCCGCCCATTAGTCAAAAAAGGCTCTCAAAGCGGCTTACAAAAATATTAAGACAGTCCCTGCCCACAGGCTTACCATCTAAAAAAACATGACACAAAAGGAAAGGGGATTGGGAGGGAAGAGGAAAAGAACAAAAAGCAAATTCAAGCACTAGATTCTTAGTTGCAAAGTTCAGCAGCTGCTTTCTTCTCCTCTCCCTCTAATAGCCTCATGCAGATCCAGGCACGATGGAGGAAGCCTGACTGCTGCTTCGTTTCCCTCTGATGGTCTCAGTAGTGACAGTTGGCAGTATGAGGGAGGGGGCTCTCAGCTGGAGCTGGACCCAGGCACAATGATGAGGTGCCTGGCTGCTGCTTCCTTTCCCTCCGATGGCCTAATCCAAAAGGGAACACATAATGTGGTGATGCATGACATCATGCCACACTACTGTATTCCAAACTACAGCTCCCAAGATGCACCTTAATATTGCACATGTGCAAAAACTTGAACACATTGAAAAAATAGGAAGTTCTCTTATACTGAGTTAGACCATTGGTCCATCTAGCCCATTATTGTTGACAATGACTGGCAGCAGTCACTCTCCAGGGTTTCAGGCGGGATTCTGAAGCCCTTTCGTATTAAAGGAGAACTCTAATCTGAGCTCACATGCCCTATTTGTTACTTTCTGACTAAGTAATGTATTCACCTGTGGTAAATTTGCTCATCACTAGTTTGCTCATTAACATTGATCTTCAGCTCCCTCCCACGAGAGAGGAGAAACAAGCAATCCTCTGTCCTGAACTAAACGCTGAATGGAAAAACCTCTCAAAGAATAGGATAAAACAGCATTGCAAACGACTCTACAAGAATTACTAATCTATCTCTACCACATACTTACTACAAGCAAACAGGCAAGTGGCTATTTAAAGTGATTATTCACAACCCTGGAATAAAAGATGCTAATAGTCATGTTGGTACTAGCTCAGTTGGCAGCTTCTTCTAAAAGCTGTGCTGAATGAAAGTTTTTCCAAACTTGGGGGGGGGGGGGGGAGAGAGAGAGAGAGAGAGTGAAACATGCTTCTCAGAAAAATATAGATTCCCCAGATCATAAATTGCCTTGTCAGCTGAGACATTTTACATCCCAGTCTAACGTTTTATCAAGTAAACCACATTTTGCATCAGAAACACACAAGTGCAAGCCCACGCACACACGCAGCAGGAAAAGAAATGCTGAGGCTGAGTTCTAGCTCCACAGTTTTTCCTTGAATTACCTGGGCTTAACAGGCTAAATTGAAGTTGCTCCTCTTATTTTTGGGTAAACCATCACAGACAACAGCTCTCGTAAATTTTATGATGTAAGGGAAGCAGTTCAGTGATGACAGACAGGAGTCAACCACCTTTTAAGGCAGGGATACTAAACCACAGGACCGCAGGCCAAATTCTGCCCACCTTAGGCCCCAATCTGGCCCTTCAGGGATTGCCAGATGACCACCCCCTTTTCCCCAACTATCGATCATTTGTTGGTTTCCTCTTTTTTCTGCACTATTCCTAAAAGATTAAAATGCCTCTCCCAAGGATTAGTTACTGGCGGTAAGAGTTTTAAGACAAAATATGCTAGTAATTCTGGTATTTTGGCCCTGTTCCTTTTGCCACACCCACTACCACTGGAATGCAGCCCCCACGAACTTCTCCAAAATTGTACTTGGCCCTTGAGCTGAAAAGGGTTCAAAATCCCTGTTTAAAGAGGTAAGACTCATCTTGAATTCTGTTAAGTGACTATGAGTTCATCAAAGGATGCAACAGTCTGAAGAGTGCCTGGAGAAGTATAGGGTGGTTTATTTTCTATTTTGATAAATGAAAATTGTTTAAGTTACAAGGGAATCAGGCTACCTCAAAAGTGTAACATTAGCTTTTTGAAACAAGTTAACTGTTCTTGTCAGGTTGGATCCCCAGGTGTGTTCTATAATTGGATTTGAATTATAAACTGTCAAAGAAGGACAACAATCAAAGTTTTCATAAAATCAGTCCATACTTCAGCTGATTACAGAGTCTTGTAATAGTTATTCTTGGAAGATTTTGATAGCATGTAAGAATTGCTATGACGCCATTTTATTGCTTTTAAAAACTAGATGTAAATTTATTATTGGAATATGTACAACTTATTGATTCTAGCTGAGTGCCTTTGGATACTACCACGGGTACGTTGATGCAGTGTGGAAGATTCCCCCAACACATTAAAAACATGGCTAATTTCAAAAGCTAGTGTGTGCTATTCGCAGTACTTCATTCTTTGGAAAGCACCACCCCCAAAATCCTTACTGAAAGGAAAAATAGTGGGGGGGGGGGGAAGAGAAGTTGAAGTTCATAAGATTTTGAGGGATTTCTTTGTATTTATTATTTGGGTGACAAAAATTAGTTGTCAGTAAAAATGTTAGCAAACAAATGCAGAAGTAAACTAGGGGAGAAATGCACCAGAAACACTGGGAAAAGATGGTCAAATGACAAAGAAAACAGGAAAATGGCATACTTCATGTGATCTTTGAACTGTTGGGAAACGTTGCTTCCAAGTATTCTGAAAGTGATTCATAGGTGTCTCATCCACATTCACTGTGGTTTTGTCTAGATTACTCAGTACCAAACAGAAATGCATGAAAATTGATCAGCACAACTGTAAAGCAAGCTTGTCAGCAAACCCTTAGACATATAGTATGTTTTCTTTTAGTACAATCTTATTAAATCAATCACTTAATTGATACATCCTTATATTGAAATAAATGGTGTACTCCCATGTGTACTTTGGTGCAACTGTGTTTAGAAACAAACTGGGAACGGTCGGGAAGTTGTTGTTGTTGTTCATTGTTTCAAGCCAACCCAATTTCATCTCTGGGTAGATACAGACCAACAATTGCTGCTGCTGTCATTGCACGTTTAGGAACAATTAAAGTAGTTTTGTTCCAGACAAAATGACTTCATCTGAATACTGGTTGATTTGAGAGTTACTGCAAGACCTACTAGAGAGGTACTGAGAATGCCAATTGTGTGGGTCAGGCAGAGTTGTCTCTGGTACTGCTATATTGTGAATGATCTTGATGTGATATCCAATAAAGCTGCATTCATCACTAGGGTACAAAGAAGGGGGTTGGGTTTTGGATGCAATTATCATCAGAAGGTTCTTTTGTTACTCACACATCTCTCTCTCTCTCTCTTTCTCTCTCTCTGTCTGTGTGTGTGTGTGAGAGAGAGAGAGGGGGGAAAGAGAAATGAGCTTGTCTGATCACCTACTCCAGAACTGGGGTGTTCAATTTCACTCATTCTGCATTCTTGACTGACATCCTACACAAATTGCTCTAGTCCAGAGACTCAGAACTGTTTTGGAGTGTGGGGTCGGATTGCCTCCCACTCCACATCCCAGATGTCAGGGCTCTTAACCCCCACCTTCTGATATCACCTTCCCTTTTTCCTTCCTCCGTGCTGGAAAGAGACATGGAACTGTGCCACCTCCAAGCACGCCCAGGCCACCCTGTGCTCCCGCTGCTATAACCAATCTGAGGTCAGAAATACCAACAGGAATGAGAGGTGGTGAGGACTGAGACTCACTCTTCCCACTTCTCTTTCCCATTGCTATCTCTGATTGGAGATGGGAGGAAACAGCGGCGTTTTCACTGCTGGTATCCACTTGCAGGCAAATCCCCACTGTTATCGCCGACCTCATAATAGAGATCGCAGCGGAGACAGCCTCCGATGGCTTCCTCCAGGAGCACAGCTTGAAGCTGAAGCCTCAGCCCAAGAGGTGACACAGGTCAGGTTGGGTTATCCCATGAACAAGATTAGGTCCAAGGGCTGGAGGTTTTGCACTCCTGCTCTAGTCAGTTACACTGAATCCCCTCTCCTGATTAAACCATCATTTGTGAGAAGATGATGAGCTCCAATCAATGTCAAGGGTTTGTGGTGCAAAACTCCACTCCTCCGTCCCTCAATTGTCACCACAATTAGCCGTTCCAGCAGACTGTACACAGAGCGAAGAGACCTAGAACAGGGTTGTTTCACCCGCCCTGCCAAAAAAATAAAATGAAATTGTTTCCCTTTTCCCTCCCAATGTTTTCCTCATATCTGGTTCTTATGGTTTACCAAAACAATTGTACTTAGCCAATCATCCATATAATCACATCATGATTAATATGGCAGCTACCATCTCAGAATGCTTACTGGAAAACACACACACACTTTTTCATCAAGAGTTTCCCTTCCTCCACTTTCATCAGGGCAAGTTTGATTAGGACCAGCGCAGGGAAATTCTAGGCAAGGAAGGAGTTATCACTGAGTACCAACGGGAAGGAAGTATTCCTCCTTTGATCTTTCATATCCTCTTTGAACCACAAACAGGTACTTCTAGAAAGCTCTGGAAGGTTAGAAGTACAGTCTCTACTCTCTCACCCCATACACTGCCCATGGAGCAAAAAGAAGGGAGCCAGTACTCCCAATCTTTCAGAGCCATCTAGAAGCCCTCACCTGTAGTGAGCACGAGCATATTCCCATAAGTGGGACTGCACAGAATCTTGACAAGAGCTTGCTTGTGTACTACAGAACCCCCTATAGCTGCATGAACCAACCGATATAGACTGGTGTCAGACCAAATCCGAACCAACATAGTGCTTTGAACAAAGGAGGACTCAGAAAGAGCTAGATAGGATGATGAAAGAAGGGAAGTTCCCTACACTTGCTTCGGAATGCCTCAAAATTGTCCATCTTGTGGCTAGTTTCAAAACTTGCCAAACGATTTACTTTCCAGCAAGCCTGCAGCAAGGACAATCTAGGAACTACAAAAAGCAACTGATGTTGTATTATACAGGAAATATTTCTCAGCTTCTTCATTTAACTGAAGTTGATAACGGAGGCAAACTGCATAGAAAACCTCCTCTGAGGACAAGTAATTCTGCTGTGTCTCTCTATCACAAGTGATGGATGGCTCCTGATCACAACTGATGCAAAGAAGTGGCCAAGTTACTCTACCTCTAACAGAAGCATTTTGAAAGGAGGAAAGCCACAGCAGTGTATCATGCAGAGACACAGCACACCGCCTTTAATTTTTATATAACCAGGGTAAGCAGCTTATGAGCCTCTAGATGATTTGGCCTACAGCTCCCATCAGCACAAACCCGCATAGCCAATAGTGATGGATTGTGGGAGTTGTAGGCCAAAACATCTGGAGGGCCACAAGTTGACCACTTCTCATATAATAGGTTCCCTTGCAGCACACACTTGTGGAAATAACTGAAATGGTATAGGCCTTCCTAACTTCAGTAAGTCTTTTTGCAAATCACTCATACAAAGGATTTAGCTTTAGTCACTTTCAGCAACTGAGAATACAACCAACCCACCTATAGTAAGGAGGACTGATGGCTTTTGACTTGTTTTACTAGTGCTTGGTTTCATGCAAACTTCAGTTCACAGCTCCGACATGGTTTAGGAGTGTTTAAAACTGGTAGCCAAAGTATTTGGGCCAATCTACACAGTCCTTTGGAACGTTTTAAAAAGTATTTTAAAACGTTCCAAATAGGTGTGTTCTAAAACGTCTTAAGCCACATTACTGAGTACTCACGTGACAGGAGAACAGTCTTCCGTCTTTAAAGCGGTGTGTGCGGTCACATGCTGTTCTGCCCTGTCTCTTTCGTTTTTTCAATGAGCTTAGGGCAAGGCATTGTAGGGGTTGTAGTTCAGTCACCACTTCCTCCTTTGTTCCTCTGTCATACCCTAGCGAGTATAGGGCTAGGCATTGTGGGTGTTGTAGTTCACTCACCCACTTCCTCTTTCTTCCCCACCAATCAACTGCTAAGCATTTGGGCGCCAGTCAACGAAGCACTGCCCCCAGGAATCACAAACGGTAAGGAAGGACACATTATTTTACTTAAAACGATTTATTAAAAGTGAAACCGTTGTATATAACTGAAGGGAGTTTTAAAAAATCTCAGATATACAACGTTATAGGGAGTGCGTCATGTGGCCCAAAGAGTTTTCATAACCCTTATAAAACATCAAAAACCTTGTATGTAGATCGGCCCTTTATCATCATGCATGGAATCTGCCTCCTGTAGCTTCAGTTCCCAAGAGAGTCTGCTGTCTGCTCGTTGTCATTCTTGCTTTCCAAGCATTTTATAACAATGGAAATAAATACTTACTGCCAGTTTCGAGCAAGAAGAATGAAATCATTCTTTTTGTACAAGACAGGGTCAATATAGATGTATGCTTTTGCTTATTTAGTAGAACTCTTCAGTGGACTTCAAGTCAAGAAAGCCAGTGTTTAATCAAGATCTGGTGTTCATTTGAATAACCAGGAACCATAAATAGTGTCTGAAACTTTCACCAATTTAAAAGGAAGTCCCTTGTTTTTGTACAATCTTTTGGTGCAGATACCCAAAGGTGGTACTCAGATTAAGACAACCAAGTGATACAGAGGCAGATATCCGCTTTCACAAGGAAGTGACTATAATTCCAACACAGCAGCTGAAATATCAGTCAAGAGAAAGAGAGAGGACCAAGAGTCATTCCTTCAGTTTCGATATACCCTCTTCGCGGTTGAAAAACCTTAAAGTTGGGAAAAAGTTATTTTATGGTGTATTAGCTATTCTAAATAATAAATGAAAATACCTCAAGAGCTGGTCTTATTGCTAGAACTATATTGTGCGCCAGCTTGAAAAATTGGATTGGCAAATCAGTGGCAATCTCAAAATGCTACCCATATATTCAATTAATGATATAGCGAACAAGAGAAACTTAAAAAACGAGGCATTTGCCGGAACAAAATTTTCAGAATACCAAGTTTTGTTTACATGGTCAATAATTAATGCCCTAACATCCACTTCCTGTCTCCTATCTGTGGAACCATCTGTTCCATGCTGTGAGATTTACTGGCGATAAGTTTGCTTCTTCTTGGGGTAGCCTACAAAAATCACACCTGACATGTTCCAGAGATTGCTACAAAGAGGCCAAGTAAGAGTGTAACCTGTAAGACATACCTCTCATTGGTATGAATACTAAAAAGGTCATTTGAGTAAGAACTGGTCAGTTTTAGAAGCTGAAATACAAGATGAAGACATCTCAGAAAAAATAAAGTTGCTAATAGTGCTTTTGACATTTATCACTAAGAACCCATGTTCACAGATGGGATCGATTTGTAAGCAATCACAGATGTAACTCAAAATTTCTGCACAAATCAGGAAGCTACGCTGACTTCCAGGAAGACAAACAATACAGAACAGTTTAGTATTTTAATGAGACAGATGGTAAGATAAGCCTAGTTTAGTCTTCAATCATGATTGTTTTGCTTCCTGATATCTCATAACCAAAGTTCATCAGTATTTCACTTTCTGTGGCTTCAGGTACTGTGATACAAGAACAATATAGTGGTTGGTTAGAACAGGAAATGAAACTGAACTTTTATTCTCAAGTCTGAATTTTTCCTGCCTTTTGATATAAAATTTTGATATAAGATTTACATAAGTATGAAACTTCAGAAGTAATAACATAGCAAGCTCTGTACTAGAACTGAAATACAGGGAAGTGTTTCACATTTTGGGGTAGCATCATGAAGTGCGCATGCACGTTTTCAGGGGTTGCTCTGAAAGTGAAAATGATGTTAACCCAGACATAGAATGGGCAAACCTGATCCAGAAAGCTTTGGTCTTATTCTGAATTTATTTGATTGTCCCTCAGTAATATCACTAGCCAAATCTGATTAGTTATGTATTATTGCAGCACTTTCATGTTTACTGCATGACCCACAATTGGCTGGAATGGCCCATGTGAGGGAGGGGAAACACCAATGGCAGCATTTAGGGGAAACAGCAGCAGTGAAAAATCATTGAATAGTCACATAATGCAGGTTTTTTTCAGGAACTTCAGTTCATGCCACCCAAAATACTACCTTTGCCCAAATATCAAACAGGTGACTATTCAGCACAGCCCTAGCATGTATTCATTGAACTGATTTGCATGTCACAGCAATTCCTGGGTTGTTTAACCCAAGAATTGCGAGGACAAGTGAAGTATGTGAGCTACACACTTGTAATTTCTGTTTACAATAAACTGCTTTCAATTCTATGGAAAGAAGAAATGACCTGGGTAGCAATAGAGCTCGTATGAGTCCATGGTATACCCTGGAGCTGAGAGTGCTGAAACAAAATTGGAAATGGCTTGAGTGCAGGTGGAGGAAAACTCCTGACAAATGCAATGAACACTGGTGTGTCCCTATGAACGGGCATATTCTGGAGTGGTGAGGGCTGCCCAGTGGAGCTTTTCTGGTTTCTTTGGGGGTATTACATGCTGGTCCTTAAAACACCATGGATCTATTAGAGGCCTGCTGCAGTATGTTTGCAAGGCACTTCCGAGATAAAATCTACTGTTACAGCAAGTGAATCAGGTGAGCACGGCCCTATCTAATTTTCTTGGAGAAGTTTCAGTTGGTACAGCTCGAGGATGTTGACAAGGTGCTTGGACAGATTCATGCAACTATTTCTGCATTGGATCCTTGAACCTCTTGTTCATAAAAACGAGCAGGGAAGGAATAGCTGGCTGAACCAGCAATGTGATCAATGCCTCCTTGAGTGAGTGAGTGATCCCAGGCTGCCTGAGTGGTGTTGAAACCACTCCTGAAAAAAATTTCCATGGACCCTGAAGATCTCAATAGCTTTCAGCCAGTGGCAAATGTTCCTTTCCTGGGCAAGGTCCTTGAGCAGGTAATTGCCAACAAGCTCCAGGCACTCTTGGATGAGACTGATTATCTGGATCCGTTTCAGTCAATGTTCAGTTTGGGTTGTGACATGGTAACAACCTTGGTCACCCTGTACAATGACCTACACTGGGAAAGAGACAAGGGGACTGTGACCATGTTGATTCTCCTTGATCTCTCTGCAGCTTGTGATAGCATCATTTATGGTATCCTTCTGGGGTGATTATCCGAGTTGGGAATGTGTGTGAGGTATTTCACTGTAGTCATTTCTCTCCTACTTGGATGGTCGGCTCCAGAACATGGACATTGTTGGATACTGCTCAGCCCTAAGGGTTATCCAGTATGGGATTCCACAGGCCTACATTTTGTCCCCCATGCTATTTAAACATCTATATGAAACCACTGAGAGGGGTCATCAGGTCGTTTGGAGTGTGTTGCCATCAGCAAGCCGATAACACGAAGATTAATTTATCCTTTTCATTCTCAACAGGTAAAGCTGTGGATGTGCTAAATCAGTGTGTCATTGCAACAATGAAGGCTAATAAACTGAAGACTGAGAAGCTGTTAGTGGGTGGTTCTTCTGACTGGATGGAGTGTGTTCATCCTGTTCTGGATGAGGTTGCACCCCACCGAAGGAGCAGGCTTGCAGCTTGAAGGTTCTCCTGGAGCCATCTTTGTCACTTGACTTTTAGGTGACCTTAGAGGTATGGAGTGCTTTCTACCAGCTTTGGCTAGTGAACCAGCTAAGATCCAACCTTGACAGAGATAACATGGCTTCAGCAATTTCTGTTCAAGTTAGATTATTACAATGCACTCTAAGTGAGGGTGCCTTTGAAGATGATTCAGGGCCTGAGCTTGTGCAAAATGCAATATCCAGATTTATTAGAGGGACCAGAAGATCCAAACACGTTATACTGATTCTGGTCTACTTGTGCTGCCTGCCTGTACATTTCAGAACCTCTTTCAAGGTGTTGGTTTTGACCTATAAAAGTCTTACACAGCTTGGGAGTGCAATACCCGATGGAGCCCCACTCATACTGTAGTATATCTACCCATACATTACAGTCAACCTCTGAGGCCTTCTACTGAGTGCCTCCTTTGAGGGAGACTCAGAGAGTGACAACAAGGGAGAGGGCCTTTTCTGTGGTACTCCCCTGCCTGTAGAATGATCTCCCCACTGGATCCGGCACCAGCATTGTCACCTTTTTGGCACCAGGTTAAGATTGTCCTCTACTCTAAGGCATTTGGTGCAATTTTAATGCCCATTGTTTTATTATGTCTCATTGCAACCATTTTTAGCTGTTGAATTGTTTTTAAACTTTGTACATTAAAGTTTTTATATTATGTTTTGTTATTTTTGTGAACCACCTAGAGAGCCTTGACTATTGAGTGGTATAGAAATAAAATTCATAATAACAACAACCCAAGAATGCCCTTTCACAGTGGTACTCTTGGCTTTATGGTATGTTTGATAACTATGGATTAAGTAATGGGTGGCTAAGTAATAGCTTAACTCTAGATAAAGTAATCTCTGACTGGTCAATTGACCACCCCTAAGGGATGTATAGTTCATACCTCCATCAGTATACATCCATGTAGGAGAAATATCATCTGTGAAACAGGCCTTTGTTAAGTACAAGGATTTTAGTTTGTTCAAATAAAAATTACAAACAGATCTCTTCTCCTGCCTTCCTCTTCCCTTTGCTTCATACAGTTATGATCAACCACATCCTCCTCACATAGCCTATCAAACATAATAATCCTGCCAATGCAAGCAACCTCCATTTCAAGTATGTACTATTAAAAGACAGACACAGCAGGCTAACAGGACATTGTACAGCTGACATCAAACACATTGTAGGCTGCAAGTAGGAAGGGGAAGGCTGAACTTCCTGTCCATAAGCAACATCTGTAGAATAATCTCCAGCTATATATAGAAAGTAAGGAAGTTATAACATTGCCTCCAAATGATATTTAGCTGCCAGGTACGGTTAGGTATTTTCTTCCTGTAAAATTTTATAAAATTGTCTAGCTTGACAGTGGTGCGGTCTATGCACATATCTGCAAGTTATTCATAAGCTCTCTCGGGCTGCTCACAAGTGCAAATTAGTCAAGTATAAAAGGAGTGATGCTCAATAGATTTTATTGAAATAAATTGCACTATCAGTAAAATATATTTTACCCAACAAGATTTTAAATCACATATTGTGGCCAATGTGATCCCAAATCGTAGGAATACACTTAATATTGCTTAATAATTATACTGAACAATGCATCTTATTGGATCTTATTGGATTTCAGTTGTCTTCATTATTATGGTATGTATTTGCATGCATAAGTATCAAATCTTTCACACAAAAAATCCCCCTTCTGATTTCCTGCATAGCTTCAATTTCTGCACTGAAATGGGGGTTAGGGTTAGGGGTGTGAATCTGAAAAATCTGAGATCAATCTGTTCATTCATTACCAATTTAGAGAGACAGAGAATCTAGAAGTCCCCCCACCATTGGATTGTAGGAAGCACAACCGATTCCAATTGTAGAAGCTACCCTCAAAATCCTAAGAATCTGAGCTACATGAGTGTCTCAGGAGTTTGAATGAGAAAGGGATTACATGTTTTTCATTCAGCAAAGGGCTCAGAATACCTACATAAAACTTAACCCTTCATCCCAATCACATGGCAAACAGCCACTATTTCTATCAAAACAAATCCTAAATTGTTACCATAATGATTCTAATGGTGAATTCGTTGAGCAGACCTCATATCTGCCGTTTTCATTTTTGACGCACAGGATGCATAGCAAATATCATCTGATTACTTCATAGCACTGCCTCTAGATTATTCACTCTATCTTCTATCCCCCGGGCATAGTAGCCCAAAGCATATGGAATGCTAGGCAAAACACTGACTTTCGCCTTCTCGGTTGCTTAATGATGCCTACTTCTCCATCCATGCCATATGCACCTGTAGTTTGTATTGCTAGTCCCAAAACCCAAACTCAAGGATACTTGTGACCTTATTAACAGCACACAACTTAGCAGATGTCTTGAGGCAAGAAGTTAGCTGCGGCAGTTAAACCTGCTCATTAAAAATTATGGAAGATCCTTACAGCATTCTACATACAGGGCGATATCCTCATGGGATTGCTACCTGAGCAACCTATTAAACGGGTTGACAATTTATTTATTTTTTAAAGGTGAGCAGGAGGATTTAGAAGGAGATGCAAGACAACATCTAGACAGTTTGTGACAGGAGAAATAGGGCAACTGATGTGGAGTGGGAGGCAAAGTACATATACTGACACATACCTAGTAGTAGAGCAGCTTAGCATCAAAATCATGCACATATTGATACAAGTGTGACATTTGGTATGGTGGTATTTATTACCTTGTAGATTAAAATTAGCTATAGGAGCATCTTGGGAAATGGCACCCAAAATTCAGTTTTCTCACACTAAGTATGTTATTTTTAATCTCACAAAAAGATGTCTCAGTACAAAATTAAAGAGCACAAAATTTGCTACAAAAAAGCTGAGCAGCCCTTATCGAGATATTACGTTTTTTTCCCCTACCCATTCGTTTGAGAAGTCAACAAGATGCACTATCTCACCTTCATTTCAATCTTGCACTTTGCACTTTGTGTTTTCCAAGATGGCGGCCGTTACGATGATTTCCCAAGATGCCCCTATATCTAATTTTAATCTACATGGTAATAAATACCACCATACCAAATGTCACACTTGTATCAATATGTGCATGATTTGGCCAGAAATTTACGTTAAGCCATTCTACTATAGGTGGACTGTGATTACAACTACCTACACTTGCCTGCTGCTATATCTCTTGCCTGGGAAGAAGCATGCCTGGAAATATCACTGGTAATACTTCTATGGAAGATTCCAGGCACACAAATTATGTAAACCCATGGCTAAGCATTGCTTCTTTCCCTCCAGCATTATCTGCTTATGACAAGAGCCTGCAGAAGCAGCAAATAGTCATAGCTAAATGACGGAAATAACAAAGATGGTGGGGTTAGAGGGAAGGATGCAGACTCAATTTTCAGGATAGATTAATTATTTTTTGTAGTCTGGCGAGGTAATGTGAAGACTAGAATTCTCAAATGTAAGTGCGCATTGAAAAAGTGAGGGGAAATAAAAAACTTTCACTGATCTCTGCTAGTTATCCTGAGTACAGAACCAGAAAGCAGAATTTTGTTTTGCTTTTTTAAATGTCACATTATGAAGGCATAAATGTTTGAAAGAATATGGGTGAGGTTCTATATTGGTGGGACAAAGACAGAGGATATTATATTATAAACCATGCATGGAGAACCTCCAGCCCACAGAGGTTCTCTTTCTCAACACTCAGGAAGGAAAAGCTTTTATCTCTGAACAACTGCTGGGGAAAAACCAAATGAATGGTTCAATCCTGCTTACATCTGAGGCTTTTCCTACCTACTTGTGAGTAAACACACTGCTCATGCTTACATCCAAGCAGACCTGCAGACACTTCTTACTGGAATGCCACTTGAAGGTACTGCTGAGTGATTAATTCCTGCTTACTTCTGAATAAACAAACCAGGGCTTAGCCTGTTTACTTCTAAGTAGGCTTAAAATCGGTATGAATCACATTTTGGCCCTATTCCCTTTGCTTATGGCCATACTCACAGATGGAATATATTCCCTGAGTTCTTTGCCGGATTGGAATTTGGCCCTTGGAATGAAAAAGGTTCCCTGCCCCTGTTGTAGACCATATTACTTCCAACAAGTGGAGGTAAAATTTAAATGGCATCATATTTTTGGAAGTTACATATTAGTCTCTTGCCATGTCGAAAACCTAAACCTTTCCCAGTTGCTGCTGCTTCTAAACATTGTAAGGAGGAAATCATAGATTTGCACACAAATATTGCCTTTATAATTGAACCAGTTTGCTACATTTTGTACAGCACATCTGTATCACAGTATAAAATGAGGTGCAAGAAACTGGTCCCAGTGGCTATAAAATTGATTTTTCTTTTAGGGGGGAGCTACTTCTGGCAAAGTAAAAGGGTGAAAAATGAGACACTAGTCAGAAAGAACCTAAGCATTTCAGTGTTTGAAGTGGAGTGAAGATAGAAATAATACTAATGATCTCACATGGCAACACAGTGTGCGGGGGGGGGGGGGGGTTGAGGGTTGCCCGGAATACATCATTGTATTCCTGGCAAGGTTATCAGACATTCAAAATGGAATAGCTGCTGAATTCAAAACTGTAATGCTGAATGAACTGTATGGAACAACAGCCTCTGGCTATGCCTGCAACATCATGCGTCATTGCCATGCCAGACATTTTATTGTTAAATGGTCCAAACAGTTGTGTTAATGGAAAATGAAGTCATAGGGTACAAATCCACTGGGAACACCAATGAGATTTAAGGAGGAGACACACCAGAAGACTTATTTGAACAGAAGCCCCACTTTGTTCAGTGGCAAAGGCTACAATACTATACCTACTTACTTGAGAGTAAGCCCCAATTAATTCACTGGGACTTCCTTTTAATGAGGCATGCACAGGTTTGCTCTGTAAACTATGGGATGGATATATTATCACGATGAGCTTTTTGTTCTGGACCATCAAACTATTTGGCACTATTTGGCACCCTCTCCTACTTCCAAGCAGATGTTGCCCTCTTTCAATGAGCAGTAGCAGTACACCAATTCCATATACTTCTCCATGGCTTGCTTTTCCCCTCAGCCCCCCAAAAACCATACGTATTTCCTATCCTTCTCTCTCTCTATCCTTCTGGAATGTATGGGCATTTTACTAATACATAAGGATACATAAAGTATCAGTGTGCCAATTGTATTGCATGAAGAAGTCACGCAATACTTCTGGTGGGATATTTTGTTATTTTGCCTGTAATATTTTTTCACCCAGGGCCCAAGCACCTCTAGGCCTATGAACATGAACAGACTATCTATTATAGCCAGGTGTATGCATGAGAGAAAGAAGAGAAAATACATGCTCAACTGTCATTAAAGGTTCTTTCATGTAGAGCCAAACAACGTTTTTGCATTATATTTGAACCTGTGTATTCAGCGAGGTTGGAGTTAAGATTGTTAATATTCAAATTAAATTAAGCAGAACGTCCAAGACTGCTAGATCTTAATGCAGGAAATCATAGATTCACTCAGTCCTAGATTTGTTTAAGTTGCTGATTAAAGAAACTAACTTTACATATATAGAACCTACCTAACAAATTTGGCTAGAATTAGCTGTTTGCACTTCAAATTACAACAATATAAGCTTGCAAGACATCAAGAAAGGGAGATGCCAAGAAACAGAGTTGAAGCAAAGGTTTCTCTAGTGCAGAACTGTAATCCGAACAGCTCTCTTCACAAAAAGGTCATGTGAGAGCCTTCTTACCCAAGATCCCTTAAACTTAGACATGTGAGAGATCAAATCTTTGAATGCTCCACGATATTACAACTTTTCCTGCACATACAAGACTAGCGTGTATCTGGCATCTCCAGTTAAAAGGATCAGGTAGTCGGTGATGAGAAAGACCTCTTCTTGAGATGCTGGAATTTCACTGCTAATCAGAGTAGACAACATTGGCTCAATTCGGACAACACAAGAAACAACTGGTGTGGGGAAAACAATCGTCAGTTGTTTTGACTATTGTGTCATCTGAATGTTGCCATAGTCAACTCAGCACTGATCCTAATCCACACCACAGTTGATTATTTATTACCATGTTGTGTGGGGAGTACCCCCTAGTTGAACAACTGTAAAGTTGATTATTACCCCACCATTGACTATCGTGTTGTCCGAATTGAGCCACTGACTAGATAGACAATTTAAGTCAGCGTGAAATGTTACACAAATTAATATTTTTAATAAGGATAATAACTTGGCACTAATTATATTTATGGAGGATCTGATTACATGGCTTGGGCACATCAGTATACAAACTGGATATAATTACAAAAAATTCTGATTTGTATTCTAGTTTCTCACCGGCTGAATTCGGACAACACGATAGTCAATGATGGGGTAATAATCAACTTTACAGTTGTTCATCTAGGGGGTACTCCCCACACAACATGGTAATAAATAATCAACTGTGGTGTGGATTAGGATCAGCACTGAGTTGACTATGGCAGCATTCGGATGACACGATAGTCAATACAACTGACGACTGTTCCCCCACCCCAGTTGTTTATTGTGTTGTCCGAATTCAGCCTCTGTGTCTTCATAAGAATAACTGTACCAGATTTTTGACAGGCTTTGATTAAAATGTTTTATCAAGAGCATTATAGCATTAAACATATTTTAGCATTTGTAGAGATATAATGTAAAATCATTTAGAAAAACCTTTCTAGTCACCTCTTTCATTAATCACCTCACTAAAACAGCAGTGATTAATAAGGTGATATAAACGATTCAGCACTATAATATTTTCATTTAAGGTCAAAATCTTATGGAGATGGCCGCAAGCTTCCGAATTTGGAGCTTACAGCCATTTAATGTAGAGCAAGAGGAGCGGTGGAAAGAAGGAGGCCAGAGCATTCTTTGTAAGCCTAGTCCCCTCCCCTCTCGTCCCCACCTGCGGGAATGCCCCCTTTACCTCCCCTCTGAGGTTGCTTTTGAGACCTTGAAAAGGCAACCGGTGTGGTTCTCTCCACTCCGGTTGCAAGTGGGAGGGGAAGGGAGTGGGGAGCTTGGATTCCTGGGTCCAAGGTTGGAATGCTGACTCCGACTTCAGGTCCAGGAATTTGAGCTATTCTATGGGCCCCAGACCCTGTCTTGGGGGTTATAGGATTGCTCTCTAAGTGATCTTTTGAGAGAGAGAGAGAGAGAGAGAGAGAGAGGTGATAAAAATAGCACCCATCGCAAATGTGTGCTGAGCTATGAAAGGTGTAGGTACTCAATAAGTCACTACCCAAATCAAAACCTTGTCCCTTAAAAAGACGGAGGACAGGCACTTCAGGCAGTGGTGTGGAGAATATAGTGGGATGTACACATAGTAAAACTACCATATTACCAGACAGTGTGGAAAGTCAGTAGAAATTCCAGTTGTGTCTTACAACCTACTGTCATGATTCCAAGCCCTCCCGCCATGATGTGAGACAATAAAAATGTCTGCCATGCAATCCACAAAGGTTTATTCAATAAATAGACTTCTCTTATTTATTTAATAAAACATTTGCATTCTGCCCTATATCATAGGGATCTCAGGGCACCGTACAGATAAAATCAAATGATATAAAACAATAATGTACAGCTAAAAAAAGTAGTAAATTTTAAAGCAATTAAAAACAAATAACATTATGTGCATCTTTAGCCCTCAAAGGCTTTGATAAAAAGTCATGTTTTATCTTGGTGCCAAAACTAAGCTAGCATCAGCACCAAACGGGCATCCAAGAGGAGGGTATTCCACAACCGGGGTGCCACAACAGAGAAAGCCCTCTCCTATGTCCCACCATAATGTATGCCTCCAATTGGTGGGACACAGAAGAGGGCTCCTCCAACAGATCTCAAATCTCAGGCAGGCATATATAGGGAGAGGTGTTCCCTTGTGTCGATGTCCCAAGCCATTTAGGGCTTTAAATGTCCTTGAATTCCAATCAGAACTGTATAGGTAGCCAGCGCAATTCCTTTTAGACTGGTATTATATGGTCTCTTCATGATGTTCCGGTCAGCAGTCTAGCTGCTGCATTTTGCATAAGCTGCAACTTCCGAATCATCTTCAAGAGCAGTCCCACGCAGAGTGCATTGCAGTAGTCTAATTGGGAAGTTACCAGCACATGCACTACTATGGATAGGTTGTTCCTGTCCAGGAAAGGCCATAGCTGGCAGATCAGCTGAAGCTGGCCCCAAGTACTCTGGGCCATGGAGTCCACCTGGGCCTCCAGAGACGAAGATGGATCTACGAGTACTCCCAAGCTAAGCTCCTGCTCTTTCAGAGGGAGTGCAACCCCATCCAGGACAAGCCGCTTACCCAATTCCCAGACTTGGGAACTACCACTCCACAGAACTTCCGTCTTATTGTTGTCCCTCAACCGGGGGAGTTTATGGCCTCTGAGATCTTTCGTCTGATTAAGACCCAGAGACTGGAGAATTCAACTTAACCATTTATTGACTCTGCTGCAGCAGGGAGACTCCGGCTCTCTGCAAATCAAGAGTCTCCTCAACAAAGGACTTCACATGCTTATATAAACTTTGATTACAGAAGTAAAAAACACTTTCATTGGTCAAACGCTTCTACAATCTAATAACACTGACCATTATAGGTTTGTGCTCAAGGGATTAGGTTTCAAATGCCAAGATAAGATATTCATATATGAGTGAGTTATAGAATCTGCTTCATCTGATTGGCTAATAAGCAAGTCATGCGGACTACATTTGACGTCCCATTGGCTTTAAAACTTTTCTCTTTGTCTTCTTCACACAAGGCACTGCCATCAATTAATCCTGACAGGTGGTAGATTTAACCCTTTCTATTACACAGAGGCAAATGCAGACACACAACAGACAGGGGACTTTTCTTTCTCTAGTTTGAAATTCCTTCAGCATACATCATTATCAGGATTCAGCTTTAGTTTATTGGCCCTCATTCAGCCTATTACATCCTCCAGGCACTGGTCCAGCACCTTCATCATCCCAGCTGACTCCAAAAACAAGGAGAATAATAGAACTGTGGAGTTGGAAGGGACCACAAGGATCATCTAGTCCAACCCTCTGCAATGTGCAGGAAAACCAATTAAACCATCCATGAGAAGTAGCTGTTCAGCCTCTTAAAAACTCCAGAGATGGAGAACCCACAACCTCTGTAGGTAGACTGTTCCACTGTTGCATAGATTTTACCATCAGGAAGTTTTTCCTTATATATAATCAAAATCTAGGTAGCTGTAACTTTACCCATTATTTCGCGTCCCATTTTCTGTGGCAATGGAAAATAATTCTTGACCATCTTCCGTGGCACCTTTCATATACCTGAACACTGCTAAAATATCTCCCCTCAGTCTTCTTTTCCCCAGACTGAACATCCCAAGTTCCTTCAGCCTGTAGTAGAGCTGAGTATCATCAGCATCTCTTCACACCTGAAACGAGTGTAAATGCTAGGAGCTATTCTCTAAGCTTAATTAACCCAACAAGCAAGGCAGTAGCCTATCAACTAAATAGACACTTTCCCACCATGCAGGACAGGCTTTTACCAAACCCCTCCTTCAGGGAGGGTCTTCAAGCCGTAACTTCTGGTGAATAGCTAGCCTAGTGGATCACTTCCCAACTCTGCCTGCTAGATCCTGCAGCGGACTCTGGGATCTGTCAATTCCAATGCTCCATCTCCCTCTGACAAAGACTCAGTTTCCAGGGAGAGGGAGAAGATTATCTCTAAGCCTGGGCCTCCTGTTTGATAAGCTCCTAGGAATATCCCTACTTAATTCCTGGAGAGTCTTAGAGAATTTCCTCCCCCCGCTTCCTACCTTTGCTGGTCTACTTCTTCAGGCTCTGAGTCCAATTTGGGATACACACCAGGAAGACTGGGCCTGATCCTGATACCAAGCAATAATTTCTTAGCACTAGGAGCTGTCTACCTGGAAACATGGGAAGTTTATGGAGAGGCAAAGACTACAGATACTCAGTGATCATTCTGCATCTGCTCATAGAAAGTTGGTTAAAAAAACGTCTGTGATGGGTTCACTGGCTGATCTTGGAATAATGATTGTATGTAATATGTCCCTAAGATCATCCTCTATAGCAGAGAACTGGAAAGTGGCCAAAGTTACAAGAGTTTGAAAAGGGATCTAGGGTGAATCCATGAAATTACAGGCCATTTAGTTTAATGTCTGAAGGGTAAAGTGTGGAACACTTTATCAAAGATCATAGAATCATAGAATAGTAGAGTTGGAAGGGGCCTATAAGGCCAACGAGTCCAACCCCCTGCTCAATGCAGGAATCTACCCTAAAGCATCCCTGACAGATAGTTGTCCAGCTGCCTCTTGAATGCCTCTAATGTGGGAGAGCCCACCACCTCCCTAGGTCATGGGTTCCATTGTCGTATTGCTCTAACAGTCAGGACATTTTCCTGATGTCCAGCCGGAATCTGGCTTCCTGTAACTTGAGCCCATTATTCCATGTCCTGCATTCTGGGTTGATTGAGAAGAGATCCTGGTCCTTCTCTATGTGACAACCTTCCAAGTATTTGAAGAGTGCTATCATGTCTCCCCTCAATCTTCTCTTCTCCAGGCTAAACATACCTAGTTCTTTCAATCTCTCCTCATAGGGCTTTGTTTCCAGACCCCTAATCATCCTCGTTGCCCTCCTCTGAACACGCTCCAGATTATCTGCATCCTTCTTGAAGTGTGATGCCCAGAACTGGATGTAGTACTCAAGATGGGGCTTAACCAGTGCCGAATAGAGGGGAACCAGTACCTCGTGCGATTTGGAAGCTATACTTCTATTAAGACAGCCCAAAATAGCATTTGCTTTTTTTGCAGCCACATCACACTGTTGGCTCACATTCAGTTTGTGATGTACAACAATTCCAAGATTTTGCTTGCTTGTCGTATTTCTTGACCATTTGTTTATCAATCTCAAACTGCAATCCTGCCCCGCCAGCTTGTACTTCACTTTTTCCAGGGGTGTCATAGACCTGCTTTTGAGAGAAGACTGAGCCAAAGTAGGAATTGAGCACTTTGGCCTTTTCTTTGTCATCTGTTACCAATTTGCCATCCTCATGAAGCAGTTGAACCACCATTTATTTCCTCTGTCTTTTACTATTCACGTATCTGAAGAAAGCCTTTTTATTGCTTTTAGCATTTCTCATCATTCCGGCACTTCTGTGCTACTTGTTTGTACTCTTCTTTTGTAGCCTGGCCTTCCTTCCACTTCCTATATGTATCCCTTTTTATTTTCAAGTCATCTCTAAGCTTTTTGTGGAGCCACTTTGGTTTCTTCTGTTGTCTTCTATCTTTTTTCATTGTTGGAATTGTTTGTAATTGGGCCTTTAAAATTTCCTTTTTTAAAAACTCCCACCCATCTTGGACTTCTTTTCTCATTAGGGTCACTTGCCATGGGACCTTATTTACCATAGTTCTGAGTTTATTAAAATCGGCTTTCCTGAAATCCAGAGTACATGTATGGCTACACAGATGTTGCTTCTTTTAAAATCAAGAACTCAAGTATGATGTGGTCACTTTCCCCCAGAGTTCCCGTAATTGCCACTTTATCCACTAAGTCATCCCTATTGGTCACTATCAAGTCAAGGATAGCTGTTCCTCTAGTTCCTTCCTCTACTTTCTGTAGGAGAAAGTTATCAGCCACACATGTCAGGAATTTCTTGGAGGGGCCACTCTTGGCAGAATTTGTCTCCCAACAGATATCTGGGTAATTGAAGTCCCCCATTACTACTACATCGGATTTCCTTGAAACACTGGCAATTTGCTTTTCAAAAGTTATCAAGCATGTAAAAGAGTTACAGAAGAAGAATGTGTGTGTGTGTGTGTGTGTGTGTGTATTATACATTGGCTTGCTGTGTAATCTGCAGCTTGCCTCACTGCTTTTGTCATTTGGAGTTATTACTCGCAAGCGCTTTTAGTTCCTACTTTCTGTTTTTGGAAAATCTGAGTGTGGACTGTATTGATCTTGGCATTGTCTGCCAGTCCTAGCCTCATATATCCTCCAAGCGTCACCCATTCATGTACAGGAATGGTATACAAAACTGACACACTTAGCTAGATTTTAAGAAGGAAGGTTGATAGGAAATCCCTTTAATAAAAAAGATATTTATTTGTTAGATATTGGAATCTATTTATGGGACAAGCTGTATCATTCAAGTTCTTTCCTATGTTATAGATCTATGCCATGTGCTAAAATAATTATTGTTGCAATAGCATTTAAGTATATAATAAAAATTTGGGATTCTACTACTGAACTATATTTCTTCCTCATAGTTACAATCCAAATATAAACAGATTCATATTTTAATAGCTGCAAGCTAGGAATTCTCCATTCTTGACTTAAGAACAGCAGTTCAAACACAGATACACACAAATTACAAATAATGTGCAAAACCTTGCTACCAAGTCTAAAAATAAAACTTGAGGTGGGGAAGGGGAAATAAGAAGCAAGCTTCAAGGTTTGTCTGGGTATTGTTCAGTCCAATTAGTGTGCAGCAGTTTCCAGCCTCTCCTTCCGAGACTAGTGTGGCAGTTTTCACACTCCTATCCAAGTGACACAGGCTAAAGGAATCCTAGCTGACCTGAAAATGCAGTGTGATGCCTTGGAAAGGGAGGCTGCCAATGCGCTTGGGAGGATTTCAAACAGTGCATCACTGCTCAGGTATGCATGCATTGGTAATTCCCACAAACAGGCCATACGACTGACTGAAGGCAAAAAAGCACCACAGAAACCCTAAGTCAACGTCTGAAACAGAATATTATCAAGGCCTGGGAAAAGTGTCCTATCGTAAAACCATCAGTTGCATAAGATGTCTAATATCAAAACAGGAAACTGGAAAGGGAGGAGAAAATAATATCTTCAATCAGGGTTCTGTTGGGAGGAATCTCACTAGAAGCAAGACGCTGTCTGGCACAGCATGTGAAACTAATTGAATTATTACAGCTCCAAGTTGTACTAAAACATTATCAAAAGCCTATGCTGGACATGCTCTGCAACTGAAATCAGAAATGGCTTCTCAGAGTGGAGCATATTCTGCATGTAACTATAGTTTGCACATACGGGGCATATTTCTTCCTCTGGAATTCACAGGGCTGAATGGAGGAAAGCCAAAATCTAGCTCTTCCCAAAGTCACAATGGTATCTGGGTAGGTCTGCCTGATGCAATATCTGACCACTCCCTGAACCAGCTACTCTGAAGACGGGACTGAGCACTAGGGGAAGGTCTGCTAAGCCCTGGATTCCATCATCCTTCTTTCCCCCTTCTCCTCCTCCTTCCTTTCCTCACTTCCCCTGTCTCACCTCCTCCACCTTTTCATACAAGGTCTATCTATTACTTGCACATGTATGCACAAGCACTATGAATAGTGATATCTATCTACCTTACAATGCTATTTGGGGATTTGAAGTCTGCAATCAGATCAAACAGTTCTCTCTGTTCTTTGCCTCAGTCAGAGATAGGAGCATGTGAAAATTGGAACATTTCTCCCTATGGCTGCAAAACTTTTACTTCAGTGATGCAATTTTGTATATACCCCTTTTTTTAAAAAAAAATAAATCAATTATCTTGGAGCGCTTAGACATAAATATGAGCTTGAAATAAAAAAGCACAAGAGATGGTTCTGAGATTTTGCAAGCATATAGACTCTAAAAACTAAACAGTGAATTCTGGCCATGCTACAAAGCCTATAAGGTCCTATATCTAGCTTGATTATAGCAATTTCCAGACAGGTTCTTCATCATTCTACACTTTAAAAAAAAGTATCTATCGATGACTGGAAGGTGAACAGGTTACTTTCCAAATGCACCATGATACTTTCCATAGGAAGACAAGCAGGATGAAAAGCCAACAGGATGGAATGATTTAAATCGCGGCTATTTGAACATTGATTAAATCATTATTTAAATCATGTTTGCAGCTATTGTATATTTAAATTTCTCATGGGCCTGCAGTGGTAGGGGACATTCATCAGAAATCAGGCAGAGAACTACTTTCACAAGGTTCCAGATTTAGAGCTGCAATCCCTTAAGAAACGGCTCACAATGCTTGGTATCCCCCCTTGACCCCCTGAAGAAGTGGTCCTGGAGACACAGAAGGCTGCAGGTGAAGGAACAAAAGGTCAAGGTTCATTGCGCAAGCTGCCTGCACAATATTGGATTTCATCCACTATTTTTAAACCAGTGAATTTCAAAGGTAGACTGCAGAAAACATAGATCTGGGTGCCCACAGGCAGCACATTAGAATATAAAATGTACTGGTTTTACCTCCACATAACCAGCCCAATAAATGGAATCTAAAACAAAAGATTGGTGGGCCCTAAGGTCTTTGGGAATTACTGATCTGAAATTACTGATTTAAAAATACCTGTTTCAACCTGTTGATGAGTCGACATTGAGCAGTTTGAAATTAGATATCCTTCAACCAGCGATTCCAAAGACTGAATGTACATGCTGTACCCTTGAGATATGCCCTACCTGCTTTCCTAGCTCCAGAAGTAATTCTGTGTTATTTTGCATCACGCATTCTAATAAAACCAAATGTGCATCTAAACACTGAAGTGAACACCTAGACCCATAAACTCATAAACGTTAAAGCAGCATTCCCTGTATTCCGTCAAAACGTAGCACATACAATTGGAAATTGTTCTGGAATTAACTCTGAAATGGTGTGTGTTGTGGGGGAGGGGGCATGACGGGGGGGGCATGACTTGGATTTATCTTAAAATCCTCCAGCTGGTATAAATGCCAGCTATACAATTTCATTTATTTATTTTTTAAAAAGCAATCCGTAACATAATCCTTAACAAATAATCTTAATTGTTTAACAAGATTTCCCCCTAGAGTTTTAAAGATGATTTTAGAACCTAATCTTCATTTAATAGCAGACGTATAGAAAGTAGGGGGAAATCTGTCCTCAGAAGTTGTTTCTTATTCATATCTATTTCTGAAAAATACACATACTTTTTATATGTCTAATGTTGTATACAGTCAATATTACTTATTAAATCATTCATAACGGCATGATAATGGAAGACAGAGCATGGCAAAAAGAATGAGCTGTCAGTTTCACGTCAGCCATCCCGTTACAAAGTCCCTATGATCACACACCCTAATGATAAGCCTTTCTATTTCATAAGCACCTAGGAACTCCAAGACCACGCAAATACCACCAGCAGGGTATTTCTTTGAAAACTCTTCTTGCAAACAGACTCCAGTGCTCTTTAGCCTTTTATAGATCACCAAATATTGCCTGTGGACATTTAAACTGAGAATCACTTTCCCCATTGCCCTGCATGCCTTGCAAAGATTGCAAAGCTCTCTATGACATCAGAGGTGGTGGTAACACAGCTGCAGAGCCAATGGCAGTCAGATACTGTGGTAGCATTTGAGCAATCTTCCCCAATATGGTGTGCTCCAGATGTGCTGGACTAGTCATGCTGGCCTGGGGGTGGTGAGAGTTGTACTATAGCACCTCTGGAGGGCACGAGTTTGGGGAAGGCTCCATTACAGTTCCACCTGTTGACCAGATTTATGGACACCTGCTTCTAAAGTTTAACCTAAACCAAGGGTGGGCAACTTGCAGCCTCCAGATGGTTTGGCCTAAAACTTCCATAAATTCTGGTCAGCATAGCCAATGGTGAAGGATAAAGTAGGTCAAAATATCTGGAGGCCCACAAGTTGCCCACCCCTGACCTAAATCTATATCTCTGTAATCTTGATTTATTGGCTTTTTGTCCTGTCACCAGGGTATATGACCAGCAATTCTCTCATATTAAAATTGGGTCAACATCTCTAGCTCTTCCAGTCTTTTCCATTGGAACTTGCCTGTCAGGCTCTTTATCACCCTCAAGTGGTTTTTCTGAATCACAATTAAAGAGTCTCCTTCAGCTGTAGTGGTCACTGTACTGAACTATTGCACAATCAGCAAATTACTACTAAAACTCAATCCAGCCAGTGTCATAATTTCCCATAAATATTCCCCAATCATGTAAGTTTAAGGCTAAGATGTGTAACAGACAGCTATTTTATGAACATATCTTCTTCCAAAATATACTTCCTGGAACTGTCAACACTGATCCAGTCTAGCACTTCTAAACAATTCAAGAGAAAAATGAGTCTACCTCAGGGAAAGAACCTTCACTTTCTTTATACAATTACCTAGTCTTGTCATCACCTTGATATATTTTTCCAATTGTGTTTGATCAACAAAATTTAACCAGCTGCAACCAAGATACTTTTGGCAAAACGACTGCAGCAGACATGGGTGGGAGGGATTGTGACCCGCTGCAGACCACCTGCTTTGCATGTGGAAGGTCCCTGGTTCAATCCTCAGCTTCTCCAGGTAGGGCTGCAAAAATATTTGCCTGAAAACCTGGAGAGCTACTGCCACGCAGTATAAGGCAGCTTCCTACGTTCCTATGGAGTCAGATAAACATAAGGAGAAATCATGGCTATTAGACTGAGCTTCTTGATACTAAATGTCAGAACAGGCAGAAGAATTTATTACTCAAACGCATATTAAAGTCAGCCTTTGGCGTTAAAAAAGAAGAAAACAAAAACCTGCATAGAAGCCAGTTAGAACAGGCAAATGCAGCAACAGCTCCTAAAAAGTATTTTCTGCAGATTTATCTGAAGTGTAAGGCACTAAGGTTGTGTGACCAGATAAAATCCAGGTCAGGGCTCATGTAACTTTAACAGTTATAGAGAAAAGGAAATTTCAGCCAGTGTTATTTGTATGCAATTAGTTCCTGGTGAAATTCCCTCTTTATCACAACAGTTAAAGTTGTAAGGGCCCTGCCTTCTTTTGTATATGGTCACTCTAGTATAGTGCCTGCACCTTTAACTGTTGTGATGAAGAGGGAATATCACCAGGAACTAATGGCATACAAATGAAACTGGCTGAAATTCCCTTTTCTCTACAACTGTTAGTTACATGAGCCCTGACCTGGATTTTATCTGGTCAGCCTACACTAAGGGCAATTTCGCTGAACCTCCCCCATCCCATGGTGCCAAATGTAACCATGGACCAGATTTTGTTCTTTCCTCAAACAGGGCATTGTTTCGGAGCTCTTCAGTTTATTTTATTTGTTTACTTCCAAAATTTCTAAACTGCCTTTCATCCACAACGGATCCCAGGGCAGTGTACATCAAAACCACATTAAAGTGATTTTTTAAAAAAACAACGACCTTCAAAAGGTCGAGCAGAGTACAGCAAGCTGATACACCTCTCCCTCTCTAACTGCAGGGAGAAGGGGATGCTTGTTTTAAGAAGGGCCCTGGCAAATTACATATAGCATCACCCTCTTATAGTGAGCAACACTTCCTCACCCCAAATCTATTCAAAGATAAGATGATGGAGATGTCAGTGAGATACTGAATTCAAATGTACATGGTACAGTAGGCACAGGCAACTGAAGATTAATTCCATCCCCAAATTCCCAAGGCAGTTTACAAACACCGAAACACAAATGCTGTACATACCAATTAAAAAATACCATTTAGTATAATTCCTAGAAGCAGCGTAAAAACAACCAAACCCTAACGCTTTGCGTCTAGCCCCCAGCAAAGATCCTGATCACAAAGGCACCCCATCCCCCCCAACTTCCTAAGCTGAGACAGGCAAAGGACTCTTTGACCCCTTTTCTCTTGCTGTACGAACAGCAAGAGAAACTTTGGGAGAGCTTTTCACCTATTATGCAGTTTAGTACCTTGGGAAATGGCAATGAGCAAGCTGAGGCCCTTAAAAGAATGATAATGCCAGACCTTCTATTGCTTTGAAAATATCACTCCTGTAACCCCCCCCCCCCCAAAAAAAGGGGGGGAATGGCTTACCAGGTGGTACAGTCTGCTCCAGACGTTATTTCTCCACAAAGGGGCAGGTGAATAATACTGTTATGGGACTGAGATTTCTCCCTACTAAGCAACATCTGAAAAGGCTTTTATTAGTTGCGAACACAGTGACTGTATCTATTACTGAATTTGTGTTGCAGTGCTTTTCTAGTACAGAATTGATATTTGATCATTAAGATGTTTTTAATAACGTATTTGTTTTTATCTGTTTTAATGGTTTATCTATTTGACGATTTTTAAATTTATATTTATTGTTGTTCCCCGCCTCGATCTGGATGGAGAGGCAGGTTAGAAATAAAATAAATAAAAATAAATAAATAAATAACCCAAGAAAAACTAATTTCTCAGCCTTCTGAACTGTTACGTATAGCAATGGCAGTCGGTTGGATTTTGCTTGGCTTTTACGATCAGAAAAGGAGGGCGCTGTTGCACGTCAGTTACATGAAAGCAAATTCCTCACAACCCCTGAGAAATGTGCGGTGAAAAATAACGAATGATGTAAGTAGCAAAAGTGATAATTACAGATGAGACTGTACAAGAGAAGATGAAAAACATTACCTAATTGGAAAATGACTACGGGGGACTTAACATCTAAAACCAGTAATTATGAACACGTTTATAACTCATGTTGGGGGGGGTGGGATGTGCAGAAGTGGGCAAAGAGAGGAAGGTCTGCTCCTTTTAAAAAGGTAATGATAAAATTGGTGGTACTAAAGTGTAATAACAGCTTGCAATGTGTCTGAATATTTGGACAGTTATAGAATGATTGAAGTCTATGGGCACACAGAAGCTATCGAGACATTTTTCCAAGAACAAGAAGAATGCCTGATTTTTTTTTATGTAAGTAGAAACATTCTGCAAAATGTAGGGTAGCTGAAAAAACAGCATACTAATTAAGTACGACAGGAAACATCCCAGGCACTTCGTTAGCTAAAAATGTGATGGTGGCATCTAAGAAATGCCCCAAGAAGGTTCCTTAAAAATAGAGTCTGATACTCTAGTAATCTGATTTTCCCCCCCAACACTTATTCAATTATATAAAAAACTTATCATTGCTATATTATTAAGAAATGTGTGTATTCATATTAGTAAAAGAAGCCAGTTTACTACAAAAAAAGTTGTCCAGTACTGAATGGCAATTATTCTTAAATCAAATACATTAAGTTTGTAACACATAAATCATAGAATCGGAAGGGACCTTAGAAGTGATCTAGTCTAACCCCTGCTCAATGCAGAATCTACAATGCAGGATACAGTTACAGCATCTTGGACATATGACTATCCAAGATGCTTAAAACCCACCAGCCAAGGAGAGCCCACCACCTTCCCAGAGAGTCTGTTCTACATTGAACTACTTGTAACATTAGAAAGTTTCTCCTATTATTTAACCAAAATCTGGTTCATGAAATTTCAACCTATTGGCTGTAGTCCTGCTCTCTGGAGGACTAGAGACCATCTGCACGATGTTCAGGATGACAGCTATTCAGAAAGTTGGAAGAAGCTATCTTCCCTTAAGCTTCCCTTCTCCAGGCTAAACATATCCAGGCCTTTCAACTGTTCCTCCTATAAGATGTGACTTCCAGACCCCCTTACCATCCTGGTCCCTTCTCTGGACATGCTCCAGTTTGTCAATATCCTCCTTAAAATGTAGTGCCTGGAACTGGCAGAGTACTCCAAATGCTGCCAGACCAGGGCAGAACAGAGTAGAACTGTAGTCCTAAGCAGGCCTACAACCCAGTTTACCTTCAACCTGGGGACCAGACATTTGCAAGCATGTGTACACCCTGCCCCCAAAACTTCCCCATGCTCCCACATCCCCAACTAGAGGGAAGGATCATGGCTCAGCAGGAGAGCACATGCTGTGCATGCAGGAGTTCCAGGTTCAATCCCCAGAATCTCCAGGTAGAAAAAAATCCTGCTTGAAACCCTGGAGGACTGCTGCCAGACAGCACTGACAATACTGGGCTAGATGGAACAATGGGATGACTTGGTATAAGGCAACTTCCTATTGTTGTCCCCCAACCGGGGAGAAGGGCTCGTTGCCCGGCGTGCTTCTACCCAATAAGCACACTAGGTTAGGAGGATGCAACTTAATCTTTATTTCCAATGCTGCAGCAACAGGGTGCTTGGGAGTAATCACAAATCGAGAACACCGAACAAAGGAAATCTCACACATAGGTAGGCTCTGGATTTAAAAGGTGGGTTAGTCTTCTCATTGGTCAGTGTCATTGCATTTAAAAGGTGGGTTAGTATCTTATTGGTCAGTGTTGCTAGCAAGTTAGGGTACATACATTTCATGAGTCAAAGTTACATACGACATCTCATTGGCTATAGGTTACTGGATCACACTACATTCCTATCATACATCTTCACGCATTGAGTGCAAAGGTCTGTAGAAGAGTCAGTAAGCACGTTCAGCTGGTGCTGGCACCAATAAATGTCCGAATGCACTTACAGAACTCCTGTAAATTGGAAAGCCTCTCTGTCACAATGGCTGCACATTACCTTTAGTATTCGAGTCAGTATGTCTCTGTATACAGATGGCTAGGAAATACGAGCGGAAGGATGCTTGTTGCATTCTCCTCCTTCTGGGCTTCCCATGGGCTTCTGAATGGCAGCTACAGGAACAGAATACTGGACTAGATAAGCCAATGGTCTTCAGTATTTTTCAAGTGGGAACCATTTTGGCAAAAAAAAACCCACTTCAATGTGAGCTATATACTAACTACTAAAGAACTAAATTAACACAGAATGAGGCATTCATTATTAATCAATTTAGGGGGGATTTTGGAATGGAAAAATCATAGCAAGGCTATTGTCTTCTCTTGCAATGCCCCTACACACACACCTTTCCTACTTTCATTTTTTCTTTCTCTATTTATCTTTGGTTTATTTATGAGTTTATATATTCTCTCTCTCTCTCTCTCTCTCTCTCTCTCACACACACACACACACACACACACAGCAGTTGCTGTACAAAAATGAAAGCTTATGCTAATGCAACAGTTTTCAACCAGATTAGACACTGGCATATTACTGAAGCAAAGTTCCGGCTTTTCAGAACTCGGAGGTAGTAAAAAACAACACTCTCTTCTCATGCTCCTGTGCTATCGTCTTTGCTACATGCCCCAAAGAGCAGCACTCTCAACCGCTACTACTCCACCCACCCACCTGCCCGCCCCGAAGGTGTGTGCAACTGCAGCCACCGCCACCACCAATAGGAAAGCCAGCCAGCTACTCTATCATATCCCCACAGTAGCTTGACTGAGCAAAACATAACCAAAGAACTTTTGAGTTAAAAGCATATATGGTATCTGGAACTTCTGGTACTTTTTCATGGCAGTTTTTTAATCGTCTTCATTCTGGTATTTCACCTGCAACTCCTCAGGACAAAAGACCCCATCCCTCATTGTCCAAATAACTGAAATTGAGCCCAATAACCTGATGTTGTCTCTGCATTTGCACCTTTTGTCCAGGGTGTTTTCTCGATTAACCTTTCTGGACTCAATTTAAGAAACAGAACCCATTACACTAGATAATGTCATTAAATCTGTAAGTTATACAACTAAATTACTTTCTGAGCTCCTGATTGAATTTCAGTTTCTCCTAACGAGAGAAAGATGACTTCAAGAGTGAGGGACATATTTTGACTATACAAATATCCACTATTAGGGGTCTGATTATTTGCATTTAAATAAACATTCAACACAATTTCCTGCATCACGGTTATCCAAATTATTATTTTAGGGTTTAAGCTGTGAAAAGCACTTTTCCTGAAATTATCTTTTACAAAAAACAACTTTTGTGATTAAATAGTTAGAAATTAGAAAGCCAAGCAGCACACACACATTTTAAGACTGAAGTCACAAAGGGGAAGAGTGTTTCCCAAGCCTCTGAATTAAATTTGGAAGCATACCTCGCTTTTGTAGCTAAAAAGGGTTTACTTTTAGATTGTGTGAGAATAAGAATTACCCGTCCCTTGGAGCCCACCACATTTATCTGCATGAGTCACTAATGTATGTGCCCAGTTGGAAGATGAAGCCAGAGTAGTGACCCATAATGAGACGCATTACGCAGCCCCCCTCTTAGGGAAGGAAATTGTGCTGCATCCCTATCAAAGAATGATTGATTTCAGAGACACAGCAGAATTACTCTCCTCAAGCGGATTGGATGAAAGCAAGGCCAGAGCAACGACGCCTATACAGCTGGTAGCCTCTATTGCAGGTAGATACTTTGGGTAAATAGCAGCTTTTAATTATATAGTAATGGTATTTTTCTCGCAGCACACTAGCAGTTACCTTGCAGCACACCAGTTCACACCCTATGTACAATTTGAGAGCTATTGAGTTAGAGAGAGGCAGCCACCGGTCCAGCAATCATGAAGAAAAACAGATTCATGCCGCAGTTCACAGGTAGTGTGATAACGGTTTCCATTAAGATGGGATCCAACTCTGATGGGATCTAGCTATGTTCCCCCAGAAGTCTCAATAGCCTCAACAAGGCATAGCGTGCTGTACAAAGAAAGGCTTTAGTGGGAAGAAGTTGAGCACCTCTAAGTTAAATGAACTGACAAAGAAAGATGCCAACACATCTAGCTGAGTTTGAAAGAGAAATATCAAGGCTGTCAAAATGACAGCAAATTAGCAGAAGCTGCATCCCAGAAAGAAGAAAACTTTAGGTGGCTATTTTGAAAAAAGGAAAGAAAAAAGCTTTTTTAAAAATAGTACTAGAATTCCAAACAAGTATCTCCATGATAAATCAATATAGAATTAATAGCTGCAATATTTCTACTGGTTTTCATCAGCCCGTACTAGTAATGCCTTATGTCAACAAGAAAGAGGAAAAAGCATGTTACATTAAGATAAATATGGCAATCACTTTAAAAGTGTATTAAGAAGTTTATCCTCCTTGTTGCTCCAGCTCATACCAGAAGTCAATTGCGCTGATTAGCTGGAGATTCATGACATATAGGAAATACATCACATGGACATAAACACACCTTATAACAGTCATTATCCCAAGATATGAAGAATCTAAAAGGTGTTTTATAAAGGATTATAAAAATAATAGAGGTTAAATCTATAAATGGTCAAGTGTCTCTATCTTTCCAAGCGGAATCAAGCATTAAACATTTAAGACATAAACTATGGGAATGACCATCTTCGTACCATGACCATGGGAAACCAGAGGTATTTAGATGGCTGCACTGGGAACACAATGGCAGACTGGATAAACCTGGATGAGAGCCAGAATGGCGTAGCTATTAGAATGTTGGGCTGGGACTCAGGAGATCCGGGTTTTAGTCCCCACTTGGCCATGAAGCTCAGTGGATGACTCTGGGCCAGTCATTGACTCCCAGCTTCACACAGGGTTGTTGAGAGAATAAAATGGAAAGGGGGAGGGACCATGCCTTGGGTCCCTTGCAAGAAGAAAAAAGGTGGGATATAAATGTAGTCACAAATAATAAAATAGACCTTGTTCTCATCCAGCAAGGTAATTCTCAAGCTCCTGCATCTGGAAAAGGGAAGGGAGATCAGCAGATTTCCATAAACTGGTTCCTATGAGTCTGTAGTTCTTATGAACCTGGAATCGAATTTTCTTTGAAAAAAATGTTAAACCGGTTATGCTTTTTTCTATTTTGTCTTAATGTATTATGCGGAATATATTTAATTTGATACTGACTGCTAGGGTACAAAATTCTTTTCTTTTTAATGTTATATCTGCCTGACTGTATTTGATTGGTATTGCTCATTTGCTGAGCATGATGCTCATCCCCCACCCCATTCTTTCTTGCTGTAGAAGTTTCTTTTTAAAACATATTCATAAAGAAACGTTTAAAATACCATTTACTTTCTTGAAAGAATGCACAAGGAAATTAACTTAAGACAGTTATAACTAAATGCACTGCTAAATACATTTAGGCAAGTGGTTGGCAACTCGGCCCACTCTGAGAGTCTGCATCAGAAACATATGTAGGACTGCACTTCCTGTGCATGTTTCAGTTGAGTATAGTTAATTTGTGTAGTATTGTCACTGAGACACTTGACAGATGTATCCACTACTGTTCATAGTTCTTGTTCTGAAGCTGTTTTGAAATACAAAAAAACTGAGACAATCCAGAAAAAATATCAGAACACAGAAACCATGTTAGTTGGAAAGCATGAAAAATTGTCTTCTATTTGTCTCCTAGGGCACCTTTTAACAAAGCCTGAAACAATGACATCTAGAAACACGTTCTTGAAGTGGAAGCTTGGATTCTCAGTGTTCCACCCTCAGCCACAGAAGCTTCAAACCTCAGTCACAGCAATGACTAAAGACTAAACTTAGAAATGGGAAAATAACCTCAGAAGTGGCTCTGGAGGCAAAAAAAGAAAGGCGAACACTACAAATTAATCCTTACCAGGATGCTGAAAAGAATCTGCAGCTGACAGAGGACAGTGTGTGCCAGCTCCACATTCTCCAACTCCAGGCTGCAAGGATTTTTCACTGTGCTAATTGCCTCTATTAAATGTTAGGAGAGCAAATCAAAGAGAAGGCAAACAGGAAACCTACTGGAGGCCGACCAAAAACTACAGGCTTGGCCTTTGCATTAAAATGGACAATGGAAAGACCTTTTAAAAGATTCAATTTGTTCCATAAGGGCAACACAAGGAAGCAGGAGTGTGGGTGAACATGTCCCACATCCAACAGCGAGAGTAACAAGACTTTTCAAATGGAACCGGTCCTGAAAAGCTACAATCAAGACTTTGGACTCCATACTAAAATCTTCAACAAGATTAAATGAAAGATGGGGGGCTGAGAGGCTGACAGTGTTTAAAAGTGTAGAAGAAAGGTATTTTTAACACACTGGTCATGTTTATGCTTGTCCCCTCCCAAGAACAAGAGACATGTCTGTTTCCTTACACGTTCTAAAAAATGGAAATTAGTTCTTAACTCTCTTAAAGAGGTGCCACGTCAGCCAAGAAATAACAACCAGACCTTCATACTTCAGGGGGTACCTAGTGTTCCTTGTAGAAAGGGAAGGATAATAAGGAAGGTCAGATTCTTTACCCCCAGATGATGCACATCAATCTTTAAGCAGAAAATGTAACTTGTACAAGAGTGCTTTATTCAACATACGTAGAAAACATAGTAAATGCAACAGTATTAGTGTGCCAATGCATTACATACTGTAGAACTCTTTTCTAGTGGGCCCAGAGTCCCATACATAGGCTCTGTGCAGACATAATATGTAACCTTACTTTCTTTTCCTTAAACAGAGTTGAGAATTATATCTGAATACTTAAACCATGGTTCAGATGGGAAATCATGGTTTGTAGTGAGTTTGTAAGGCATAATTTGTTTTAATCATAGTTAAATAGTGCATGTGCACTAAACAAGCCATGGTTAAGGGGCTATTCCTGCCTCTCTGGTCACTGTTCAAGTATGCCTCAACTGGGCCTTTGCCAGGCTTGAGGGGCCATGGTGAAAGAGCCCTCTGGGCCTCATCTGGGAAATAAAGATGGAAGAAACTGCTGCCGCTGCTTTGCTGGACACTTTGCTTCTCAGTGCTTGCCTGAGTGCCACTGCCTATCTCCAATGCTGTCCTGCCTGATATCCTTACCTGGGGTTTGTGGTAGCAGAGACAGATGATGCTACTTAGCCTGGCACTAAGAGAAGTGATGAAACAGGTGAAGCAGTGGCAGCAGTGGCCAGTGCCATTTTCATTACCCTTGCATGCCTCTGAATCCCAGTATAGATTTCCTTGGGGCCCAGAGACATTGGCCCTGTTCAGAAGACACCTTAAACCATGGTTTAAGGTGTCTTCTGAACAGGGCCATTCTGGGGTTAATAAAAAAAAGGTGGTGGGATCAAGAAGGACTGACAATGTCACCTCCATAGACCTTTGGTACTCATCAGCCCTGGATTTAGCTCCACCATACTGATACTGGCCAGGATCTCATTGATTTCTCCCCATACGTGTCCTCTGAGTCAAGGCTTAGCTTGACAAATTAATCATGGTTTCATTGCACATTTGGTGTCTTAATGATGGTCAGTGCTAACCAGGTTAAACATGTCTCTACTGGGTAATGTTCAAATCTGAATAGATTCCATCCATGATTTACTGAGTTAAATCCCAAAGACATCAGCACAACCACATAGCCTGGGAAGTAAGTCATTGGCAGTTATATTTTTTCTGTGTTACAAAAACTCTTATGAACAATTAGAAAAGCACAGAAAAATGTTTCTTCCTTCCTGCGTTCATGGATGGGATTTTATACAGAACTGGTAATATATAATGGAAACTTGATGATGGGAGAAGTAAAGAAGGGGTTTCAAAAGAAAGGGGATGTGGTAATCAACAGGAATGATCTTTTTTGCTGTTAATCCATTTCACAGGCACTTGTACAATAAATATTCCTGGTGGATTGCTCTTGGGTCCTCTAAAGCTGTTTCAAATATTTTCAGAGGCAAATCTAGGTTTGCTCTTTGAATGAGCTAATCTTGGTTCCTAGATAAGTTTACATAAATATGATATGATTTTTTTCCCATTTTAGGAAAACAACAAAACACAGTCATTTATCTAGCTTTTGGTTTCTCAAACACAAACACAAACACACACACACATATATAATCTTGCTGTAACCCTTACAACATCTTTCTGCAGCCTGGTGCCCTCTAGATGTGTTGGACTTCAACTCCCCTCATCCCCAGCCAGCACGTTTAATGGGAATGGTGGCAATTGTAGTTCAACACATCCAGAGGGCATCAGGTCGGGGAAGGCTGTCTTACAACGATTGCATAAAGTTAGATCAGTATTTTTATACACATATTAAAGACGAGGAGCTGAGGCTGGGAGAGAGTGCTTTGTTAAAGCCACCTAGTGAAATCATGGCAGACAAGATTCAAACCAGGGACTTCCTGGTTCATAGTTCAGTCTCTTATCCATGGTGCTACAGGTGCTTGCGCATGTGTTGCACTTAAAATATCTTAAATGGGCACTTAAAAACTAGCCATGTGAAGAGGCCAGCAGCAGCTTGCCACATATGATGGGAAAACAGCAGAAGCAAATGCTAAGGCTCAGTTGGCTGTATAATGCAGTTCCAAAATTTCCTAATTACATGAATTAACTACTCCATTAACACAGCAGCTACATAAAGCCTTAAGGCTACTAATGAATCAATGGAATTTAATGTTGCCACTGCTGGGGAAACCCAGAAAAGGGCAAAGGCCTGCCATATGGCGATCACTAATGAGAAGTTATCTCTGGGTGGAAAAGACCCATATAGAGCAAGATGTAAGATGGTTCTGACTCAATATATTTTCAGAATTCAAAAGCAATTCAATTGCCTCTAGCTTAAGAATTCCAACTGCCAAGTTTTATTGTCCACCCATTCCCCAAAACGTCCACTAAAAATCATTTATCAGATCTGGTCAGATGGTGTAGTCTAAAACATGGATGGCGCTTGCTGCCAAATGTATGTGGCGAGCTCCAGCCACAGTGGGTTGGGAAAGAAACAGAAAAGTCCAAAAATTTGACCAGATGTGGTGGCCGTGAGATCTTCATTAAAGATAAACCCTGTCTCAAAATAGCAGGATCATCTTAATAACAACATAATTATGTAAAATCCTGGACTTAGGATCAACAAGGGGCATTGCATTCAATATCTGCTGCCAGAAATTAGCCACTGGGCTTCAAAACTGCTAAACAGTAGATCATTCCCACCAAAAATGGAAAAGAAGACCTATTTGGTCACATTCTTTCGAACATCTGAACAAATTAAGTGAAGTTTTACTAGGGTCATGTACTATCTGCTGGGGATCTTATATTGAGCTCCTTTGGTTTTTGAACAAATAGAAAGGCTAGCCATGGAAGATATTCTGCCAATCTTCTTCTAAGGAAACTTTCATATCCATCTCCCCAGCTCAGGTTTAAGCTGTTTTATCTAACAAATTAAGTGACAAGTGAAGCTGGTAAAGGACAAAGTGATTTGCCCATCCTCAAAAAGTCAGAAAGCATCTTGTCTGCTGCTAAGTAAATGGATGAGACATAAGCCTGATTCGCACATAACAACAACCCAGAGTGTGGGTTCAGTATGAGTAGTCATTGAATCATGGATTGTCATTTTGAGTGAACCCTGTGAGATGAGTAACTGTTTCTCACTCCATCCGACTAGCTTGTTTCCCAAACTTGAACAGCTGTATCTGAGATTCATCAGTCAAGACAGAGTACAACGGCTTTAAAGGGCAGACCCCACTCACTGATAAATTTGCAAATCTTTACCAAACATTTTGGATTCAAAAATTAAAGTATATGGGTAGTGGTTCCTGAAACACCTCTCAAGCCAGGTAACACAATTCTGATATCAAAGAATACATTTTTATTGCTCAAACAGTCTAAGAAAATAAGAAGCTGCTTGGCAAGAGCGGCCAAAAATGCTGCCACCTCTCTGCTCCTCTCAAGCAATTTCTATTCCTGCCACAAAGGAAGCTGGGATACCTGCCCAGCTGGGCTGGAGGACTACAGGAAGAGGAGGGGCAAGGGCTGTGTGTGAAACAAACTACTCTGTGTAGTTTGTTTACCTGGTCATCTGACAGGAGCACAGTAGGTTGTTTGTATAACTACCTACCCAGCACAGCTTGCCACCCACCACAGGTTAGCACGACGTGTGAACCCAGCCCAAGAGTTCACTTAAACGTCAGAAAGAGTGAGCCACTTCAGGGGCTCCCTGCCAGCCATATGCGGCTCCCGGCCCCCCTTGCAGCCAGTTTCCCTCCTCCTCACTCCACCCCCCTTCGCCCAAACTGCAAGGTGGTAGCAAAGAAAACTCCCTATTGCAAGTCCCTTGAAAGACCTCTTATTCCCTTCTCCAAAGATCATCTTCTATGAGCAGCAACTGGTTGGCCAAAGTGGAAGGGTAGGGAGAGCATGAAAAGAAGGGCCTTCACTAGGCCCTAGAAGCCTTACAACAGAAATTTCCAGGCCTAGCAAACTACAATCCCCATGGAACTTTGTGCTAGGAAGGTCCTATTTAGACTTTCAGGGGTCAATTAAGGTCTGGGATACAAACCTTCCTTCCATCCTCCCCCTTAACACCTCCCTCCTCGGAATCTTCTTCCAAATCAGTTTGGTATTTCAAAAATAAAGGGGGGTCACTTCTGACACAGCCCTTCCATTTCAAATCTTGACAATACCGTTACACTTTTATTTCTCCTGCAATAGTTTCTCCAAAACATGTCAATACATATCCAATAGTTTTCCATACCAAGACATTCCATACCAGAGGACATTGTAGCCTGTCAAATGTTCTACCCCCACGCCCCTCAATGAACTTTGTTCCAAAACAATGGACACCCTTTAAATAGCCAACGGGGAATAGAATTCTTCCTGACAAGTTAGTGGAATTTTTTGTAAATGAATCTACTTCCTTTTCCAGTTAGTAACTGAGTGGTTTTATAGTTGGAATTTAGTCTCTGACCAGATATAGCACAGAACATTTCATTTAAATTTTACTTACAGTGTTTCTGATTAAATACAAATCCCACGGGATTCATTTCCTCCTATAATTATGAGAGAAGTGTACATGCATGTTTGATTTCACACATGTACTCTAAACTACAGACTAGTGGGGGGGGAACTTTTGTAGAACAGCAGAAGAACTTAAAATTTTGCTGCACAGAGTAGATGCACTGCATAGTTGCAACCCAGGACCTCAAGGAATGTCAAAAGGTTCTAGCGTACCATTTTCAGATCTCATGTAGTCGTGCAAAGTTCAGCAAAGTTCTACAATACTGCAAAGAACTCTGCCCCTCTCGGATCATAGTCTGCTTCTTTGGTGCCCTTTAAAAATAGTGCCATCATGGGCATTTGGATGGATTCTGCAGTCAGGCTGCCCACGCATGATCCAAAACATGAGCATGTAAAATTGTTGAACAAGATGATTCATGGTGCTCCGCTGCCACCTTTATGCTTATATCCAGAATTTGCTTATGTCAGCTGAGTTCTCATGGAATCTTGCACTAAAAGGTAGTGATGGAAGATTTCAGAAGGTGGTGCTGGGGGATTTCTGCTCTATTCCATAGCATCTTTGCTTCAAGGTCCCACAAGGTTCCATCTTGTCCCCCATGCTGTTTAACATCTACATGAAACTGCTGAATGAAGTCATGATGGGGTTGGGATTGGAGTGTGCTATCATTGGTATGCAGATGACACAACTACTTCTCTTTGGAGCCTGGTGAGGCTGTGGGGCTAATGTACTCGTATTTATTTATCTATTTATTATTTCTATACTGTCCAACAGCTGAAGCTCTCTGGGTGGTTTACAAAAATTAAAACCATAAGGTACACATAAAATATAAAATATGGTAGCTTAAAATCACTTGGCTTTGGTAGTGGATTGGATGACAAGCTGAAGCTCAATTCAAACAAGACAGAAGCATTGCTAGTGGGTGGTCCACAGACCGGATGATACGGATTCAACCTGTTCTAGAGGGAGTTGCGCTCCCCCTGAAAAAATAGGCGTTTAGCTTCGAGGTGGCCCTAGATACATTGCTGTCATTAGCTGTTGACATGGAGCACCTTTTACCAACTTTGGTTGGTATTCCACTTACGAACCTATCTGGACATGGATAGCCTAACTGCAGTGATTCATGCCCTTGTAGCCTTTCATTTGGATTACTGTAGACATTGTATGTGTGGCTGCCTTTGACGATGGTCCAGAAATGTCAGTTAGTGCAAAATATGGTGTGAGAATTCTAACTTGGAACAAGTGCCATGATCACATTTCATAAGTGCTATCTTGTCTGTGCTAGTTCCCAGTCTGTTTCCAGGCCATATTCAAAGAGACATAAAGCTCTACACTGCTTGGGATTTTGGTACCTGATGAAACGCCACCTCCACTTTGTACCTGCCCCTATTTTAAGGTAATCCCCAGAAGCCCTTCTTCAAGTACCCCCTTATTCTGAGACTCAGAGGGTGGTAACAAGGGAGGGCTTTTTTTAGTGATGGCCCCCCAGCTCTGATATGTTCTCCCAAAGGAAGCTCACCTGGTACTCACACTAGTATCTTTTCGGCACCAAGAAGATTTTCCTGTTATCCCAAGCTTTTAAAGTTTTTGAAGTCTTCTCAATTTTAATGCATTAAAAAAAGTTGTTGCTGTTGTTGTGGTGCATATTTTAGTCCCAGGAATCTGATTTTACCTGACAGCAGATTTTGAACCTGGTGCCCTCCAGATGATTTGGACTACAGCAACCATGACAAATTGTACTGGACTGTGGGAGTTGCCAATCAAAACATCTGGAGGGCACATGGTTGCCTACCCCTGCACTATGTTGTGTTGGCATGTTTATTAGTTTTATATTATTGATTTTATTGCAGTTTTAATCATACTATTATGCTTTTGTAAAACTCCTAGACACATTTATTTTGTGAGGCATTTAATAAATGTAATAAATAAATAGGATCCAATCTTAGTGTTGCTCAAAGATAAACATCTGCTGGAACATGTTTTTGGATTTTTTTTAGAATTACAACTGCCTTTAGAACAAGACATTTTAAAATGTAATGTTAATAAAACATATCTTCACATAATGCTATCAATCCTATATTCCCCTCCTGAATGGCTTAATTTTTCTAAGGCAGACTAGTCTAACTATAAGTAAGCTAAAAATACCCATGCAGGCCTCGGAGGATTTTATCTTGTTGCTGCTATTATTTTCACTTGTTGTTCTTTACTGCTGTGTGTGAGGGTTTTTTTTGTTTTTATTGTTTCTATAAATAATGCATTTGTTTTATGCTGGTATTGTAGTCCACCTTGTGAGCCATTATATTATAGGGAGAAAAGATGGTACATACGTTTAAAAATAAACTATTCAATCCCAGTTGGTTATTATAACCCTATCCCTGGCACACTGCCATTGCTTGTTAGTATTTTAGAACTGGCAATGTATGCAACTTGCTCTACATTTCTAGCATACTTAGAGGATATTCTCAGACTTTGTCTTAGTGATCTCTAAGTTTAAAAAATGGTTCAACTTCCCACCCCCAGTATAATAATGCCCCCTCCACCTGGCATATGAAGAGTTCCTTGGCGAACAGGAGAGTGGGAAACCACTAATGAGAAGTTTAATTACCATGTTAAAAACAGTCATATTAAAACGTTCAAAAAGATGAGTGCAGCCAAGAGAGACGTGATGCCAGTCTTGCAAAAAGATCTGAAAGAATGAAGTAGCAAACTCACCAGGGAGCTTTTAAAAAACGAACAAGGGGAAGGGGAAGATTTTGTTTTTAAAAACTGGTACAATGAAAAGCCACTTCCACGAAAACCATATTACCACTGACGTATGTAATCCTTATTATGGTGGCACCAAGCAACATGGAGGAATCATTACTCACCAGGAGTGGTTATGGTGGCTAATTTACAGTAAGATTAAATAACCAAAGAAAAGGAAATGAAGAATGAAAACTAATCAGAACATATCTTAAGGGAGCAATTCTATGGCTCCTAGACAGAGTCGGGGGAGCAAATGAGATGGATCCAAGAATCCAAATTGAGGTCGGAGAAAGGAATTCGAGTGCCACTCTCCCTCTTCCTTGCTGCCAGCACGAAGAGAACCCAGCAACCTCAGAGAGGAAAGGGCAAGTACCGGTGGGGTGGGGTGGGGAGGGGACTGGGGAGGCAAGCTTATGCTATATTCCCAGGCTTCCCCAGCTTTCTTCCCTCCTGCTCTGCAGAGTCCCAGCTAGTCAGGAAAAAGCCCACCTAGGCAAAATGCAGAGCGGGAGGACACAGAAGTGAACATTGCCTCTGCCGCTCCTCCTGCTGTGCATTGGATGTTCGTAAGCCTTCAAGTTTGGAGGCTTATGTCTGTCTCAACAGGACTGCACCCTTAACCAGCCAAACAGACGACTACGTAGTAAGGCCTATGACTGATTAGCTAAGGATGCGTTCCTGTTCTGTTCAAAGAACAAGGCTTCCTACTGCACATCTTAAAAAAAAAAATCCATACTCTACTTTTAGGAAATACACAGCAAAAAAGAAGAGATTTCATTAAACACTGTTTTTTTTACATTAGCTCAAAAACACAAAGATCTTCAACAAGTATCAAGTGATAAAAATGTCTGCCTCAAGAAGTTTTGCTGATTGGCTTCATTTGGTTAAATAAAGATGACCAAAATAATGAGGATGTGAAATTGTTCTGGTCACTTAAAACCCAACACAATTGACATTCCCATACATTAATTTCAAGAGAAGCACATCAATATTGTATGGATCCTCCTGTTATCATAACAAACATTGGATGCATTTGGACATAACACCAAATCATGGTTTAGCGTCATTGGATTAAACATAGGCTCACATGCTCCCCTTCCCTTCTCCTACTGAGTAGCTTTATCAAGGAGATTGGGAGCTTCCATTTCCATTTTAGATTAACCATAGTTTATCATCTGAACCCTAAATTGTGGTTAATCTTTACTATGGCTAGTTGGAACTATGGATTGGAATTGGGTTGTTTAAAAAAACAAAACACAGTTAAGTTTGAACATAGTTTTGCCTGACAACTTGCTCTTAATCTAAAATGGAAGCAAAAGCTTCTTAACTCTTCATGGCCGCACCACAGGGGGATACGGAGGATTCACTACATCTTATCCTTGTTAACTGTAAGCCATGGCATAAAGCATTTATATCTGAAATGAGACCATTATCATACAAGAACAGTTTGACCTTAACATTTTTAAAGACTACCTGTCTGTGGCAAGTGTAGTAGCTAGGTTCAACTGAATGAGATATTTTATAGCCTTTTTGTTGCTGTTATTTTAGCCAGATTGACAAAAGGAGAGAGAGAAGAGTTTTCAGGATTATACTTAGAAATACCATTTTAGCACATCTCTCATCCTTTAAATTAGGAACTGAAACTTGGAAGAATTTGCACCAGCTGTACATTATTTCAATCACTGAAGTATATGCTGGGGTTTAACTATAGCAAGCAGAAATATCTTGACAAAAGAAAGCTAAAAAAAAATCTGGTTTAGAGACTGGTGCTCAGTATATAAACCATTTTGAGCACAGTTTTAGGAGAAAGCAATATAAACATTTTCTGCAATCCCCATACCAATACACAACAGTTAAGACTGTCAATCACAATCAGTGAGGGGCTTTCTCTGCTTCAAAGAATAAGATTTCAACGCAGGAGCATTTATTATTCTTCACCTTGTGCAGAAGAAGTTCCTTGTGGATTCTACCCTTGATAGAAACCATTTTGAATGGTTAAAATTGAGGAGTGGAGGACAACACCCAATTTATTGCAAATATAATAAGAAATTTTGGGGGGCCTAAGTTTGGGGTGGAGAACGCTGGTTTGGTATAGTTTAAAAATAAGTGAATAGGCCACAGAGGTAGCCAGGCAGTCCTCTATACATACAGAAGTACAGGTGCTTGGGAATATTAGCCTCTCTACATAGCACTTACAACCAACCTATTACACTCTTCTCTGGTGGAAGGTTCACATTAAAATAGGAGTGGCATTAACATGGAGGGGGGGGGGGAAACCATGCTCATTCAAGGAAACACATTCAAAGCTTAAACGGTGATCATCTACTGTCATTTCCTAAGACATGTGTGCGATCTTGCAGCCTAGAGATAACAAGGTCATTCTTTCACTAGAGCTGAGCAAGTTCATACCTCCGCTAGCCTAGAAATATAGAGCAAGGAGGAACACAAACTAAATGGTTTTACTGCCCATTTCTCCTGGTTGCCCAAGATGCACAGAGAAAGGAGGGATTAATTTCTCCACCACACAGAGAGGTCCTCAGAGGTGGGAGATGTTGAGAAGTTGAAATTGTTTCAGTAGAAGAGATAAATGATAAGCCTGTTAGTTATAGGCAGTGAAATATTATTGAATATGCAGTAACCAATTTGCTGCAGGGTAATGCATGCCCAAAAATAATATTCTATGGGAGTAGGAAGGAATGACCTCAAGTAGTTACAGAAGAATAGTTAACCACAGCCCATAAAGATTTCATTGGAGGGATTCCTTACAACACATACGGGTTTCAAGATAATTCACACAATCAGAGATAGATACAATCATTTACCAAAAAACAAAATTCACGGTACGGAAAGATATAGCGTCTATAAAGGCATTGTTCAATCTTTTATTAATGCTGAAGACCACACTCAATGATAAAAAATGCTTTTAAAATAAAATAGGAGGGTACATTGACTATGATATGGTACACAGTTTGATATGGAGAGGTGGAGACACAGCCACAGTGACTTGTGTAATGGATAGAGTTTGACTTGGGTTGGAAACTCTTACATTCAAATCTCTGCTCAGCCATGAAACTGACTAGACATACCAAGGTAAGTCACTATTTCTCAACCTCCCCTACCACACCGGATAGTCATATGAAATGCAGAAAACTCATGCATATCCTCCACAAGCTCCTTAAGTGTGAGGGCAGAATAGAAATGTGGTTATGATAATTAAAACAAAAATTCCAACTTTGCAGCAACTGCCAGACCAGGAATTTCCTGAGATATAAAACTTCTGCACTGCATAGAACAAGGTGCATGCCAACTTTATACAGAAGAAATTGTAGATATAAACTTTAAAAACATTCTTTTCAGGTACTACAGTCTCCTGTTCAATGTATTGTAGAAAATAGCACAGGCTTCCTTATAAAAGCTATTGACCTCTCGTTTACACAAAGAGTTTTAGATTTAAATAAATCTTAACCGAGTGGGTTTATTAAATACATGATAGATAATTTAGCACGAACCAATTATATTACTCAAGTTTAAAGGCAAGTATGTTTAGCCAATTTCCTCTTTAATCAGCTCTGATGCAGACAGCCACCTCTGCACTGTGCTCAAAGACTTTGTTTATTGGATATCACAGGAAAAAAGAGGAAGGTTTCCCTCCCCGCTTCTTAACTTATCCTTTCCAAAAGCACCACATGTAGAAGTGGCCTTCTCCTAAGAGTAATGCCAGATTTACCAACAACTCCCATCTTTACAAAAAGTCATCTTGGGAAGACAGATGGTCAGACTTATTTCACATCAAGCTAGATTTATGTGGAACAAGGAAAGGGGAAAGGAGAAGGGACCATTTCCAAAGACAGGCATCCTATTCACACTGAGAGAGTGCCACTATTCAGTAGAGCTGGTTATTGTTGCAGCTGACAATTTAACTTAACACATGCCTGCTAGTACTTCGAAGTTAAGGTATGTTTTAAAAAAGAAATCACCATCACTGGACAGCTAGAAGAGCAATTGGAAAGTTACCACCACACTCATGAGTACGAAAAGGCACAAATTTGTAACTTCCTAGATTAGCAAAATACAATGAGTTTTCCACTAGTTCCAATGAGAATTTGAATAAAAAGGGTCCACTATACTCAAATGAAATTTCTAACCAAAGATTGCAGTAAAATAAGATTGTAATAATATAAATCAATACATGATCATCATCCTAACATCTACTTGGATCATACTCTACATTTAATCCTCACAGGAGGCGAGGCAGAGAATGTGTGCTCAGACCAGTCTAACATACTTTTTGTTGAAGCCACCACAGAAGCTGTATGTAGTACACCATCAAGAATTTTGTGTTGTCATGGTACATGATGAGTCTCTATGCCTTCCCTCCCCTTGATGATAAAGACTGGGTTGGCTCACCGATATTCCCAATGACCCTCTTTCCCAATCCTAATATATTTCCTCCAAAACTGGACACTGATGGCTGCTTATTGACCAAGTAAAAGCACAGCCAAGCACAGCCAAGCAGTTCCAAAGAAATACATAGACATGTTTTAGAGCCCTAATTGACCTATTATATAAGGAAATATTCAGTAAAAGAAGTTTGAAGCATAGTAATAACAGAACCCAGTTTCATCTAATAAAACTGAGTGGAGGGAGTTTCAGGATAAAAAGCAATACTTCTTCACACATTACATAGTTAAACTACAGAATTTGCTACCACACGATGTAGCAACGGCCACCACCTTGAATGGCTTTAAAAAAAGATTAGACAAATTAATATTAATTGCTACTAGTCATGATGGCTGCATGTATGCATTTACTGTATATTTATTCTACTTTTCAGACAATCATTTTCTCCCAAAGCGGCTTAAATCAATCAAAAAGGGAGACAGGCTCTTTTGTAAATGTTTACAGAAAAGGGAGAACTGCTTTTGTTCAAACTTGTTGCTTCTTAAAATACTTTTTCCAAGAATAAAAAGTAACCTTGTTCTACCTGTTTACACAGGTAATGAGGTTTACAACATCATCTCCTGGGAAAAAATCCCTGTCCAGTTGACAGAATTTAAAATTTGTACTTTTAATAGGTTTATACAGTTTCCCATTTGGCATACTAACAGACTGGATGAGGGCCAGTAAACTGAAACTCAATCAAGACAAGACAGAGGAACAGCTGGTGGGCTGTTGGTCTGCACGGTTAAATGTTTTCAACTTGCTTTGGATGGCTTGCACTCCCCCTAAAGGCTCAGGTTCATACTTTGTAAGATCTCTTAGATTAATCATTGTCACTTGAGGCACAGGTAGCCTGAATCGCATGGAGCATCTGTTATCAGCTTCAGCTGATATAGCAATTGAGACTATATAGACAAAGATACCTTTGTGACAGTTATCCATACTCTGGAAACCTCCCAATTGGATTACTACAATATGGTCACAACGGAGAGGGCCTTTTCAGACTGGCAGCACCCTGATTGGTTTTTTTTTTTTTTTTAAGACCATGCAATTACTGAAATTCTCTGGGTGGTGTACACATAAATTAAAAACATAAAATAGAACATAATAAAACAAATGTCAATAAAAAGTATGTGATAATATATATATATAATCAATTGCAGTAGATAGAAAGCAGCATTTCATAAAAACAAAAGAAAAGCCGGGAGAAAGGATAAAATAGTGCCTAGGGATGATATTTTCACCTGGTGCTGAAAATGTCATAATGCAGGCACTAGGTGAATCTCTCTCTAGGGAACGCATTCCATAGATAAGGTACTGCAACTGAGAAGATCTCTCTTGTAATCACCCACCTCACCTCATTTGGCAAAAGGCACCTGGAGGACGGCCTCAGATGATGACCTAAGGGTCCAGGGGAGCAAATATGAGAGATGCTCCTGGCCCCAAGCCATTAAGAATTTGAACTGAGCCCAGAAACAGACTGGCAGCCAGTACAGATGGCAACATATTGGCATAATGTGACCATACTAGCCGGTCCCAATTAACAATTTAGCCACCTTGTTTTGGAATAAGTGAAGTTTCCAGACAGTTTTCAAAGGCAACTTCACATATAATGCTTTGCATTAACCCAAATGGAAGGTTACCAAAGCATGAACTGTTTCAAGGTTGAAGTTGGTATATCAGCTGAAGCTGATAAGACACACTGCGCCACCAAAGCTACCTTATATCTCTGTGACAATGGATCCAAGAGTTCCCCCAAACTATGCATCTGATCCTTTAGAGAAGAGGTGCAGAATCTCAGGTTACGGGGCAAATCTAGCCCACCACAGTTTCCCAGATGTCCACCAATCGTTTGGTGGCTTCCCAACATTTGAGCAGTTTTCTCCTATTCTAAAAGTTTGAAACATCTCTTCTAAAACTTAGTCGCCTGTAATAAGAGCCTTAGGGTGCAATCCTATGGACTATGCCCTTGCTGCTCAGAAGCCCCCAAACTCAAAAGCTTCCAAAATTACTATGCCCTGCTGGGCTGAAGCCACCAAGGCAGGAGGAGTGGCATTGGTGACCTTCACTTTCCAGTCCCCTTTCAGCTTGTCTAATGAGGATGCTTCGGAGGGAGAAGGAAGGAATCTTATCCTCGCCACTACGATCTCCACCCCTCCCCAACGACTGGAACACCCCCCTTTTTCCCTCTCTCAGAGATCAATTTTCCAACATCGGAGACAGCCGATGCAGTTCTTTCTGCACTGGATGCAACGGGTTGGATCTCAAACTCCCCCTTCCAGGATCAGAGCAGTGTTTCTAACCTGGGACGGTGGTGGTTCCAGGCCATCCTATGGTCCTTGGGATACTCACCCAGGGACCATGGGCTTGCTCTCTTAAGCTAAAATATGTTGGTGTTTTGGCAGTGCCCCTTTTGCCTTTGGTTCCACCCACGACCGGCATATGGAATTCCTTAATGGAATTTGGCCATCTGGCTGAAAGATGTTCAAAACCCTTGCTTTAGGGGAAATGCAACCCACTCCAGAACAAGATAAAAACACCACTCAGACAGACAAATGAAATACCCATAGCAGTGACCTGCTTCAGATGACACGACAGCCCATCGTGGGATTAATTAACTCTCAAGCAGCACATGTCTTCCACCATTATGAATATTAAACCCGCAACCAGGGATTGCCGTGGCTTGTTGTGTTGTGCAAACACAGCCAGGGTGGGTTATTCAAGGGTTAAACAACCCTCACATAGCCCTAGAACAGTCCATGAGTTGTTGGGTTTTTTGCTAAAACTGTAAGAACAAATTAGTCTATCACTTATGATGTGCAGTCTCACTTTAGACAAATGTTTCAATTTACAGAACCAAAATGTTTTGATAGGCTGCTAACATTTGAGTTACAAAAGCATTTGACAGGTACGAATAAATCTTAGGAATTACCATCCCCATTTTCTTCCTTGAATTTTGATATGCCAACCTGTGATGCTTACTAAATATGCACCCTTTCATTGACAAGACAACCTTCAGTCAAATCAGGTAAGAGAAAGAATTGATCAGGATATTAGCTATAATAAAGGGCGATGTAGTGACAGAAATTTATTGATTCACCATTTTCTCACCAACTACAGTTGAGCTTTTCATCAGCATGTTGCTTTTGCCCTAAGTTTTACTCATTAATATTTAACTAACAGAAGAGGCATCCTTTATAGCTAGCTATTAAAGCACAGACAAATAATGAGCAACTAAATATGCTTATTTTGCTAGGCCCAACTTAACAACAGGAAACTTTTAGTTAACTAAATTCCCTCAGTGTCTAGACTCAAGACTGTCCCCCAGACTTCCAAGGTAACATTTAGAATTGCATGCACATTCTAGCCAATTGTTGTATATAAAGACTTCTTGCATTTGTTCCCAAATCACTTTTAAGGGCATCCCTTCTGTTCGCCACTATTCTCTTTTGATGGAGACACTGAAAAGCACAAGGACTTTTGGTCTCAGACAAAAGGACTTAAAGGCTGAAAGCCACCATACAGACCTGCACACAATTCCCATTATCCCCAGGGCCCAAAGAGGGTGGTGGGAACAATAACATTTGGTGAAATACTACAGAGCACATCTCAGCTGGCCAGGTTGCCTTAGCAGTGTAATTAAAGTTATTTACTAGAACTGCTAAGTGCGGCTGTTGTTTCTTCAACCTTACCAACCTATGTTTGATTTCAGGGTATTAACAGCAAATTTACAGCATGCACTGAAATCTAGTGTGGAAAAGGAAATAAATATCTTTGAAAACAACTGCAAAAAGGGCACACACTCTTAGGTGGCTATTCTAATCGGGAGACTTGGTCTACATTCTAAAAAGCTTCCATAATTTAACTGATATCTGGAAAAAGGAAAAAAAGATGTACACATTAATTTGCAGTTTTAATATCTTTTTACTGTATACCTGGTTTCTGAATCTCATCAGTTTGACCGTCAGCCCAGAATAAGAAGTGCCATTTTCTTGGTAGAAAGGCAGAGTACAAATCAATCTAACAAAGAAGTGAACATAATCTTTTTTAAAGCTTATTTTACGCAACTGAAAAATACACTGCTAACTTACAAGCCGCATATGAATATAATTTTAGGTCTTTAAATGATACCAGCAACAATCTTAATCGGGAAACTCAAATATTTGAACAGCACCAATATGAACAGACAAGATAGAAAGAAATGTATTGTCATTAAAACACAGCATGTTTGGAGTGTTAAAAATTTTGCAATTATGACCCTACTTCAGGTAACTAAAATCAGTTGCACGACTAAGGGCACAATACTATTATACATGTCTGGACAGAAACAAGTCCTACAGCTCACAGCATTCTCCAGCCAGCATGACTGGCTGTGGCCTGCTGGGACATGCAAGCTTTTTTTCAATTTAAACATGCATAGGATTGCACCCCTAAGCATTCCTGCTGTGTGTTAACAATAGCATCATTTCCATATATTCTTGTTCAAGTTCTCTGTAATTTACAACACCAAATGTGAATTCAACAACACTTACATATTTTATATCTAATTAAATTCCAATTGCATTGCAAAAGGAGACGGACCTAGATGGAACCATGGCCAATAGTTAAACTCACCATAGCAGAATATGAGACTGTTAACATCCAGTTTACACATACCTTGTTATAGCGGCTGTACAATTTCCAAGTAATCAAGGTATTGGGGGGGGGGGGGGGAATCATTCTATGAAATATATTTTTTATACACTAACATGAAACTAACTATCTCTTGTTCATATATTATTTACGTATATTTACACTTATATTCTGCCTTTTCTTCTAAGGAATCCACGTTCCTCTTCCTCACCATTTCATTTTCACAAACCGAACTCTGTGAGGTAAATTATGCTGAGAGTCAGTGACTGGCCTAAAGTCGCCCAGTGAGCTTCATGGCTGAGTAGAGACTTGGACCCAAGTCTCCCCAGTCCCATAGTTAATAGAGTCTAGCTGTCTAAATATTGCCATTACAGCCCCTGTGGATGTTTAAAACTTCAATTTTTGGCCCTAGCATTAGATCCTTCCCAGACCCAATACCTATTTGGCATCATCACACAATTTGCTCATCAGTACTAACGGCTTGTTCATTTTGCTCTGAGAACTACAATGCTGAAGCCACATTGTGGCTTAATCATGCAGAGGAAGACAGTGCTTTTTTTATAATTTACAAGCCAGCAGTCCTGACAAGTTTGTGGAGCTGTTAATGGACTTTGGGACTAGTACACTCTCATATCAGTCTTCCTTAAGGCAACAGAAGCATTCAGCCTTTTTACTGCATAACAGATTCAGACTTTTCAAGTTGTTATGTATATAACTGGGGGGAAACTGTGTGAAGTGCCACACAGTATAACAAATCTGGCTTGAAAGGGATGACTCCAAAGCTGCACAGGCAACCTTCATGATGTGTGATGAGTACATGCACCTCCCTCAAACCATAGTCCATTCTTCACTGAGCCAGGCCAATGCTGACCAGAAGAAGAATTCACCATGTATACCTTGCAACCAAGCCCAACTAATTGAATGAACTGTGGCTTCAAGAAGGTCACAAATCCTACTGAGCAACATGCACACTTCACATTTCTCATGTCCAGCAGGGAACTTAAGGGAGCTCCTTCCTTTTCCCCTTCTCTGCTAGCAACTAGCTATAAGATGACTAGGGCTCATTTCATCAAGCCAAATTCTAGCTATGGAAGTTTTAACTATGGCTTGGTGAAATAGCTGAATTAAGCCAAGGTCTCATACAACCTGAGTATTGTTTTTTATTTGGTAGTCTATTAGTGCACCCTTGAACATTTTCTATAAGCACTAAGCAATCCTCTGCGCAACATTTAGGGGCAATTATCAGAACAGCTATAACTGAACCCAATGTCCAAGGGGGAGGGGAAAGACTTAGAGAATAATGTTCTCCTCTGAAACCTAAATCTAATTTCTTTCTTGAACAAACAGAAAATATGAAAAGCTAGCATTCCCTAATGAACTCTCATCCCAGTCTCCACCTTCCTAAATATAAAGATGGTCTGGGTATAGCAGCTGTGATTTTAGGTTTTAGGCCCCTGTTTGCCAGTTCAAATATAATTTGATTCGGCATATGATTACTAGCTCCTAGCTGTCTGGATGTCAGATAGTCTTTACACACATTTTGCTTTAAAATATAAAAACAGTAATTAGAGAGAGAAGATTTAGATAAATATTTTAGAAGAAGATCTCAAATGACAGTCAGGAATGTAAACCAAAGCTCTTTGGTCAAGTACATTGTGTACATGTACAATAATGTCATTCACACTGAGTAGCTTACCCCAAGCAACAGATCTGCCACTCGGTCTCAAGTGCGAGAATAGCCACTACGACACACCTGACAGTTCATTTCATGAGCAACAGAGGAGTGGTCTTCTGACTGCTTGAAAGTAAGAATGATCAGCTTTCCTTCTTATCCTTTGTAACAGGGGGGTTATTAAGTGCTTTCCAGTGCTATTCACATACATGATTCAGTCCTCCTTTCGAGGGCATGGATCAGTGGGCTTTTAAGCAGAACACGCCTTGCCATGTTAATATGTGGTCACTTACATGTAACAATCCTGATCTAGAAAAGAATGTCAACATTACAAGCTTACTATAGAAATCACGTATTCCACAAATAATATGGATGCATGCACACAAATCTTCAGTGTTGTAGAAAAATGCTGAATAATAATAATAATAATAATAATAATAATAACAACAACAACAATTTATTTCTTACCTGCCTCTCCGTCTGGATCGAGGCGGGGAACAACAACATGATAAAATACATAAAACTGATTAAAACATGACACATATTATTAAAACTGCATTAAAACATCCTAAAAACATTCTAAAATTCCACTGGATAGGCCCGCTGGAAGAGAACAGTCTTTATGGCTTTCTTAAATTCTAAAAGACTGTTAAGTTAACGAGTTTCCTCCGGCAGGTCATTCTACAGTCTGGGAGCAGCAGAAGAGAAGGTCCTCTGGGTAACGGTTGTCAGCCTAGTCTTGGCCGACTGCAGTAAGTTCCCGCAGGTAACCTGGACCCAAACCATGTAGGGCTTTAAAGGTAATAACCAACACTTTATACTTCGCCCGGAAACTAATTGGCAGCCAGTGGAGCGATTTTAAAGCTGGCGTAATATGGTCACCCCTAGGTGTACCGGTGACCAACCTGGCTGCCATATTTTGAACTAGTTGAAGTTTCCAGACTAGGCACAGAGGTAGCCCTATGTACAGCACATTGCAGAAGTCGAGCCTCGAAGTTACCAGCGCGTGCACTACCATCTTTAGGTCTTCCAACTCTAGGAAGGGGCGCAGCTGGCGTATCAGCCAGCACTCCTGGCTGTCGCATCTATCTGGGCTGTCATTTGGAGCGACGGATCCAGGAGCACCCCCAAGCTGCGAACACAGTCTTTCAGGGGGAGTGTAATCCCATCCAGAACTGGTTGACACACCTCCAAACCCAGGTTGCAGCCTTTGACAGTAAGCACCTCCGTCTTGTCTGGATTCAGCTTCAGTTTGTTTTTCCTCATCCAGCCCATTACCACCTCCAAGCATGCATTCAAAGGAGACACACTATCCTTAGCTGACACTGTTATCGAAGGCATAGAGAAATATATTTGGGTGTCATCAGCATACTGATAGCACCCCGCCCCATGCCTCCAGATGATCTCTCCCAACGGTTTCATATAAATGTTAAACAGCATTGGGGAAAGGATGGCACCTTGTGGTACGCCACACAGCAGCTCCTTCTTTGCAGAGCAGCTATCCCCAAGCATCACCATCTGGAACCTGCCCGAGAGGTAGGACCGGAATCACTGAAGCACAGTGCCCCCGATTCCCAATCCCCTCAGGCGTTCCAGAAGGATACCATGGTCGATGGTATCGAATGCCACTGAGAGGTCCAGAAGTACCAACAGGGACACACTCCCCTGTCAATACTCAGGCGTAGATCATCCACTAATGCCCACTCTCAGAACAGAGGGGAATCTCCAAGAGCTCACATGGTTATGACTCAGTTTTCAGGTGAGTCACTGTCAAAAGAAGATGCAGAAAACTGTGCTGGAAGTGGGGGGGACAGAATAAAGAAAGTAGCACAAATCCAAAACTGAAATTTCCTCCAGTCAAGCTATTGGCAGTACCAAAAGCTATGACAGATCCAGCAGAAAAGAGGTCTACACTCTACCTGGATGCAGTTCCGTGGGGTGGAGGGAGCAGATTTGGCACCTTTGAGTCTTGCTGATTACAATGTGTTCACTTTATCCTACAGAATGCAATGAAAACCATTGAGAATCAAACCTGCTCTCTTCTGCTCTAGATTGTTTTTGTTCAGCAGCCTGCTCTCTCCCTAGCAACATTCTGGAGTGTGACAAAGATGGAACTCAGGAACTGGCTTTTCTACATAGGATTAATTGCTAGTATTACCTTTGATGAACAAAGATAGCTGATCAACTGCTGACACAGAACAAAATAATCAATCCTAATAAAGTAGATGCAAAGCAGGGTTTCATCAGCCAAGACCTCAAAATAAAAATAGACACACGCTGTGGTGGTTGTATGATCAAACGGCTGTTAGCGATATATGCTCCCACAAAGATACAGAAGGCAATCCATAACACCGCTATGAGTTTTTCCACAGTTACTCAATAAGGGTATTATTTAGAAGTTATCAATAGTCAAAAATAAAGTTACTAAAAGTAATTTATTTTTAACTATTCTTAAAAAGTCTTGTGAAGGACAAAAGATCTATAGATCAGCGGTGTTTATTTCGGTTGTATTTCTGACAACCAGATGCTAAGTTGCATATGGGCAACCTGTGGATCTTGGCCACCCTCTATGCAACCCACAGAACCCTGGGGTGCCCTGCCCAAATTCCCATGCTAGTGACTGATCGCCATTAGGAGGAATAGGGAAAGAAGACAGATTGATCCTTCCCTGCTGCTGTTAGTAGTGAAGAAACAGCCACCTCAATCAGGGGCACTGAGTGAGAGGCTAGAGAGGTTGTACATTTATAAGGATAAAAATGTCATTGGCATCAACATTGCAATTCTATACATGTTTACTCAGAAGTAAGCCTTGCTGAGTTCAACAGGACTCCCAGGTAAATGTGTATAGAATTGCAGCCTTGACCTCAATTTCTGATATGGTCCTAGTTTTTCAAAGGGCTAAAAGTTCTTTGAGGTTTCAATTTTATATTTACTTGTAAATTTTCTAAGCTATTTTCGGCAGAGGCTCCAAGCAGCATACAAAGGTTAAAATACATTTAAAACACCAAAATCATAAAACTACCAGTAAAATTATTATTAATTATTTTTATTAACATTTCTATACTGCCCCATAGGCAAAACACTATGGGAGGTTTACAAAATAAAAACAAAACAGAAACAACATCTCAAACAGCAAAGTCAAAACCATCGATTAGGAAAAACAAATCTAACTGAAAGCACATCTAAACAACATAGCACCACCCTGCAAAAAAGCTGAGTGGGAATTGGTAAGACAGGAAGTTTCAAAGAGAAAAAAGCCTAAGAGCGTTTTGAAGTCTGGGTGTAACATCCAAAGAGACCACTGTAATTCACTAGAATGGACAAGGATCAAGAACACAGGAGGTTAGCCACAAACATTCAAGAAGCTTGTCTATAACCATTCCTAACTAGAACATATCCACAGAACAGGACAAGGCAAACCTTGGGCACATTTACAGACCCCACAATCAAAAATGTAGATGTGAGCAATTTTTAACTGCAAAGTATTTTGCAAGCTGGTTACAGCATGCCTGCAAGGGGGAGGCAACACCCCTAGAAAGACCAAGATGTAACAAGCCCCTTCCCACTCAAAAGAACTCCACTGGGTGACATACTGTGGAAATACAATAGTTCCAACAAAGTAAGATTTCTATACTGCCATCACTGCCACAGAGAAGGCTCCAAAATAAGCTCCAGCAAGTGTTTCGTTTGACGCATCACAAGTCTTTCTCCGTTGTTCCTCTAGCTGTGATCCCTGCTAGAGATGTAAAATTTCCGGAAATTTTGAAGCCATGGGGGGGGGGACCCTGTTTTTTCCTGGTTTTTCTGGGTGAAATGGAAATTTTCAGAAAAATTGGGGGGAAATGCATTATTAGCACTTTTTACAGATTGAAAGTCACTTTGTTACTTTAGGAACATAAAATGCAATTATGTACAAGTTGGTTTGGCATAAAATTATCACATTTGGTATATTAAAAGTACAGTGTATTCAAGCAATTGTTACAAATTGAATTATTTTTTTAAAAAAATACTTTTTTTGTAACAAATTAAAGCTACAAGTTCCTGAACTGTAAGGAACCTCTTTGGTTTTGTCAGTTTATGAGGAGCAGGTAAAATACAATATATTTTTTTAAAAAACAGAAGAAACTATCAACATTAGAAACACAGAAAATTATTTATGCCTCTGCTAGTCCTCCACAGTGTCAAGCAGACATAAAGCACCCATTCCCATAAAAAGAACTGAGAAAAAGGAGGGGGGACCAAGATTCAATGAATATGCATGAAATTTAATCAGATTCGTTTACTGAACTATAGCTATCACGATCAGTTTCAGTCTCTGCTTCAATGGCAGTGCCCCCTAGAGGCAGAAATGCATCTTGCTCTTGCACTTGAGACTTGTAGTCTCAGTTTGCAAGCTAGGATTTGCTTGTCCTTGGTGCACAGAAATTGTAATAATCTGATACTGTACATAGTTTTTAGAAATCATTTAGAGAAGTAGATATATGAACTCCTTAACATAAACATTGTATTCATCATGCTAAAATAAAACATTCCATAATCCATTTGTTCTTCAATTTATTTTCAATTTTTCAGAAAAAAAACACAAAAAAAGCTTCGGGAACCCCTCCCAAAAACAGTTTTTCTGATTTTTTCCCCCAGGCCTTCACAACTTTATCTCTGTCATTTTCATATTCTTTCTGTCTAGCTTTATATTAGAGGCCAAAATACTGGTGTCCTCTATCATCACAATGCACATTCTCAGCACCATGCCTCTATGCATAGCATGGGTTGTTACAAATGCTCAAATTATTGGGAAGCCAGAGGAAGCCTGGCCGCCATACATTTTGCAAAAGCTCCCTTAGATTTTATTTATTTATTTATTTATTTTATTCCATTTATATACCGCCCCATAGCCGAAGCTCTCTGGGCAGTTTACAAAAATTAAAAACACTGAACAACTAAAACACCAATATACAAAATTTAAAAGCATAAAGCATAAAAACAAGTTAAAATTACAATATCCTTCTGGGTCAAAGCACAACAACAACACAAAAACACAAAAACCCTCATCATATGCTGTTAAATGCCTGGGAGAAGAGGAAAGTCTTGACCTGGCGCCGAAAAGCTAACAATGTTGGCGCCAGGCGAACCTCGTCGGGGAGATCATTCCATAATTGGGGGGCCACCACTGAAAATGCCCTTTCCCTTGTTGCCACCCTCCGTGCCTCCCTTGGAGTAGGCAACTGGGGGAGGACCTTCGATGTGGATCGTAGTGTACGGGTAGGTTCGTGTCAGGAGAGGCATTCCATCAGGTATTGTGGTCCCAAGCCGTGTAAGGCTTTATAGGTTAAAACCAGTGAATTGGGCTCAGAAACGTATAGGCAGCCAATGCAAGTGGGCCAGAGTAGATCTTATATGCTTGAACCTTCTGGTTCGTGTTATCACTCTGACTGCTGCATTTTGCACAAGCTGCAGCTTCTGAACCGTCTTCAAAGGCAGCCCCATGTAGAGTGCATTGCAGTAATCCAATTTAGAGATTACCAGAGCATAGACAACTGAAGCCAGGTTACCCCTGTCCAGATAGGGGCGTAGCTGGGCCACCAACCAAAGTTGGTAGAAGGCACTCCGTGCCACCGAGGCCACCTGAGCCTCAAGTGACAGAGATGGTTCTAGGAGAAATGCAGGTTGCTTACCTGTAACTGTAGTTCTTCGAGTGGTCATCTGTGCAGTCACACACATGGGCTCGCGCCGACACCGAGCCATCTCGGGACTCCTATAGCTAGCCTAGATACTTTTTGGCGGGAACCCCTTCCCCACCGCTCCAACGCGCATGCTCCAGGTTCCCGCTCACCTCAGTTCCTGGAGACCGCCTGGCCTCATGACTGAGATGATATATTGCTAATTTTGTACTAATAGGAGCAAGGCGTGTAACCAATCGACAGTGATGCCGAGAGGGGACGGTGGGGGGGGTTGTATGACTGCACAGATGACCACTCGAAGAACTACAGTTACAGGTAAGCAACCTGCATTTCTTCTTCGTGGTCTCTGTGCATCACACACATGGGCGATTAACAAGCCACTTACCGGTGGTGGGATGCACGCTGTCTTGGTTACTGCAGGACTGCAGAAAGCACCGACCTTCCAAAGGCGTAATCTTATCGGGCCCTGACGTCGAGCTTGTAGTGCTTGACGAAAGTGGAGACCCTAGACCACGTAGCAGCTTTACAGAGATCAGGGATATTGATTCCGTGGTTGAGAGCAGTAGAGGTTGCCTGTCCACGCGTGGAATGGGCCTTCAGCTGTTGCGGGACCTCTCTTCCCACCAGTTGGTAGGCCAATGAAATAGTCCTAACGATCAATTTGGAGAATCGCTGGGGAGACACGGGTAGTCCTTTAGTGCATCCTCCATAGCAGACAAAGAGGCTGCGAGACTTTCTATAATGGTCAGTCCGGGATTTGTAGAACGCTAGGGCTCTACGCACATCCAGAGAATGCAATCTTGCTGACAATGGGTCTTTCGTCGTTTGGAAGAATGAAGGCAAGACAATGTCCTGGTTAACATGGAAATCAGAAACCACTTTGGGTAGAAAGGAGGGTCCTGGCCATAGCACGACCCGGTCCCTGAAAAACTGAGTATACGGTGGATCAATCAGCAGGGCGCAGAGCTCTGTTGCCCGTCTGACCGACGTGATGGCTATCAGGAAAGCCATTTTGAGTGTGAGAAGTCTTAAATCAATAGTGGCTAAAGGTTCGAAAGGCTTTGTAGTGAGTGCCGTAAGCACTACCGAAAGACTCCATTGTGGGACCCGTGACCGATAAGGTGGAAGAATGTTGCGAAGTCCTTTCAGGAAGCTTTTAGACAGTGGATGAGCCATGATAGAGTAGCCATCCAAGAAGTCATGGCGTGTTGATATGGCCGCTAAATAAACTCTAATTGATGATGCCTTAAGACCCCTGTCGTGAAGAGAATAGAGAAACTTCAGAATTGACGTTATGGAAGACGTAGTAGGATCAAACCCTTCCACCTGCGAGAAGTGTAAAAAGGAATTCCACTTCCTCGCATATGATGCTCTTGTGGCAGGCTTTCTTGCCGCCTCCAGCACTGTACGGATGTGAAGCGGAAGTTCTAAGTTATGCCACCTGGAAGGATTCTCCATGCGGTTAGCTTGAGAGAGTCTAGATTCGGGTGCAGCAGCCCGTTGCCTGAGTTCGTCAATAGGTCCAGGTGGACTGGTAGGCACCATGTTTTGCCCTGCGACAGGCGAAGAAGCGGGGTGAACCATGTTTGCCTGGGCCACCAGGGGGCGATTACAATCGTGTCCACTGTGGTTCTCGTCAACCTGGCGACTACAAGATTTAGTAGGGGGAAGGGCGGAAATATGTACAATAGGCCCATGGTCCACGGTACCACGAAGGCATCTCCCAGGGAGTGAGGAGCGAGACCTGCTCTGGAGCAGTAAGTTGGACAGACTGCATTTTCGTACGTCGCGAAAAGGTCCACCGTCGGAGATCCCCATACGTTGAAGATGTTGTTGAGGACGGCTGGCGCCAAACTCCATTCGTGAGTGTCTAGGAAGCGTCTGCTGAGCACGTCCGCCCGACAGTTGTCCTTCCCTGCAATGTGGACTGCCGACAGTGTGATGTCATGTCGGATGGCCCACAGTAATATGTTCCTGGTGAGGTGAAGTAAGGTCGCGGAGCGGGTGCCTCCTTCCTTGTTGAGGTACCATACGACTGCAGTGTTGTTGGAAAGCAGTTGTACGTGTTGACCCTGCAGGTGGTACCGGAATGCTGAAAGAGCAAGCTGTACTGCTAACAATTCCAGCACATTGATGTGGAGGATCTGTTCCGTATGGGACCACAGACCTTGACAGCTCAGGTCTCCACTGTGAGCCCCCCAACCCAGGAGGGATGCGTCCGTGGTTATGCTGCATGATGGGCCTGGATCCACAAACGGCATCCCGTCCAACAAGTTTCGTTTGTCCATCCACCATCGCAGAGAGATCCTGACATCGCTGGGGATGGAAAATTTGACTTTCCGCGGATTCAAGGTGGGATTGAATTTCTGGAGAAGGAGGTGTTGGAGCAACCGCATGTGTAGGCGCGCCCACCGAACCACAAATACAGCTGCTGCCATAAAGCCCAGAAGTTGAAGGGCGTGGAAGGCTGATGTCTGACGCCGGAGGTAGAGTCGACGAGCCGCCCTCACCAATGTCGCAGCTCTGTCCTTTGGAAGGTAGGCACGGCCAACCACCGAGTTTAGATGGACTCCGATAAATTGGAGTGACTGTGTCGGTTGAAAAGTGGACTTTTCGTCGTTGATGAGAAGGCCCAGCGACGAGAGAAGGTTGGTCACTGTGGCAACATCCGATAGCGTGCTGTGGTATGATGTTGAGACGATGAGCCAGTCATCCAAATAAGGGTATAATTCTATACCTTGCGAGCGTAAGTGAGCGCATACCGCGGCCATACACTTTGTGAAGACCCGTGGAGCCGACTTGAGGCCAAATGGCAGAACTGTAAACTGGAAAATTTGGTTTCCTACTGCAAATCGAAGGAACTTGCGGTAAGATGGATGGATAGTTATGTGAAAGTAGGCATCCTTCCTGTTGCGTGACTTCGCGAAGCGTGACGATGGGTTCCTTTGCTGAAAGGTGGCAGCGGAGCCTGATGGCTGATAATGAGATGTACGGTCTTGTTGCTGGCACGGTTGGTAGGGAAGAGGCCTGTACCACTTGCGGGTGCGAAAGGAGGGCTGATGTTGTTGCACAAACCCCATCTTCCGCGCAGTAACTTTGGCCTTATGGATAGTATCCATGGCCGTATCAGTGGTGGCGTTGAAAAGGCCTTGACCATCGAAAGGTAGGTCTTCGATGCGCGTACGAGTCTCATGTGGCAGAGTGGCCGAACGCAGCCAAGCATGTCGGCGTAATGCCACTGCTCCTATCATGGCCTTTGCGGCACAATCGGTCTGGTGCTTCGTTGTCTCAAGTTGCTGCTTTGAGAGCCGCAGGGCCTCAGCCTGGAAGACTCTTGCCAATTCCCGCTGATCCTCAGGCAGATAGTTGGTGAGCGCTGACATCTTTTCCCACAGGAAAACCTGATAGCGGGACATCATCACCTGATAATTGGTGATCTTGATGTTCAGGGCAGCCAAGGAATATATCCGTCTTCCGAAGGAATCGAGCTTGCACCCCTCCTTATCCGACGGGGTAGAGTGGCTCTTGGAAGACTTCCCCTGTGATGCCTCGACCACAACGGAATTTGGTTTGGGATGGACAAATAAGAACGGAGCCTCTGATTCTTTGATCTTATATAGCGCATCTATCTAAACGCTTTGATGTAGGACCCATTGTTGCCGGGTTGGTCCACGACTGTTGTACTGTTTTTAACAGCGTAGGGACCATCGGCAGGGAGAGTTGCGCTGACGGCTCAGCATACATTACGTCAAAGATGTGATCAGTGACGGATTCTTCTGGTTGATGGTGCTCAATCCCCAACGATTGTGCCATTCTTAGCATCTGCTCAGTGAAGCTGCCAAGCTCCATAGACGGCGATGCGCTGTCCTTAGTGCCCACCTCAATCTCAGGTGATGGTACTGATGGTGGAGGAGATCGCACAGAAGAGGAATCGGAGGCATAATCCTCTACGGAGTGAGCGGATGACTGAGCTGGAGAACACGAACGACATGATATGGCAACAGTGGAAGCAGCCGTGGCCGCAGGTGGCTTGGAAATTGTGTGTGTCGCTGGAAGCCCCAGACGCTCCCCAGTGTACTGGTCAAACCTGTAATGAGACCTGGAGGAGCGAGAGTGGAAGGATCGGGCAGAGCATCTGTCCCAGTCCTGGGCAGTAGAGCGTGATCGAGAGCGTGACCGGTGTCTTGACGTTCTGCGGGCTCGAGAACGGGATCTAGACCGCGACTGTCAACCCACCGTATATTGGGAAGCTCGAGATGCTGGAGAAGCTGACCGGATCGAGCCCACAGGCAATATTGGAGCCATTCTGATTGAACCCGTAGCAGACGGCGGCCCGGTCACCCTCCGTGGAGAAGGTTGTGCCGAAGGAAAGAGCTCCTCCAATGGTGATAGCTGCGGAGCGGAGTGAGAAGGAGATGGTAATAGCAGCCCTGTATCGTCCGCTGGGGAGGACCTATCTGGTACTGATAGAGACTTCCTCGCAGTGAAGGTTAAAAACGGAGTCCTCGGTACCGATTCCGTCGGTGTCAAAGGAAGCGACTCCCGTCGCGATGAACGATGAGACTTGGATGAGCTCAGGCTTGGTACCGACTTCGAAGTTGAAGAACTCCTGCCTGGCGCCGACGTCGATGCCGACGAGGATTTGCCCGGCAGCGATGCCGATGAGGGCCTGCACGGTGCCGATGCCGAAGTCGATGGGGTCGAGCCCGAGGGCTTCGGCGTAGATAACGTTGGAATCGAAGAGGTCGATATCGACGGTCTCGACGTCGGCGGTTTCGGTGTTGATGCCGATGTCGGTTCCGACGAATGCCGCGGTGCTGCCGTAGCAGAAATGGAGGACTTTTTAGGGACTTTCGCAAGTTTCCCATGTTTTCCCTTCAAACTCCGCTTCAGCCCTGAGTCCTTCGATGTCCTGGACTTCTCGGAGCGGCTCGTGGGCTCAGTGGCCCCTGAAGGTGGCCCTGACAGTGCTGGGTCCGAGTGACTTACAGCGACCGGCTCGTGCTCCCCAGAAACGGCGGGTGAAGGCTCCTGCTGAGGGGTATCTACTGCGGCCAAGGCATTTTTCCAGAGGAGACCTCTAAGGCGATCAGCCCGATTCCTACGGGTTTGCTTCAAAAAAGTCATGCAATGGGGGCATGTTTCCACGACGTGGGCCTCCCCCAAGCAAAGCAAGCACAATGAGTGCCCATCCGTAAGAGTAATCTTCGCTCTACAGCGAGAGCATTTCTTAAACAAGGCTGTCTGCGACATACTGAAGCAGGCCGCAGATCCAACAACAGATAAACTTATTCTAACTAACTACAATTTTTTTTTAATATCTATTACATATATAAGTACACAGTATCTAAGCTAACTTATCCTAACTAAATTCTATTCTCTCTACAGGAATATACGAACGAACGTTCGGAGGAGTCGTTCCGCGAGTCCAGACACGGCGGCGTTCGAAAAGGAACTGAGGTGAGCGGGAACCCGGAGCATGCGCGTTGGAGCGGTGGGGGAGGGGTTCCCGCCAAAAAGTATCTAGGCTAGCTATAGGAGTCCCGAGATGGCTCGGCGTCGGCGCGAGCCCATGTGTGTGATGCACAGAGACCACGAAGAAGAACCCCCAAGCTATGAACCCGCTCCATCAGGGGGAGTGCAACCCCATCCAGAACAGGTTGAACACCCTCCAACTGGTCAGCAGAACCACCCACTAACAGCATCTCAGTCTTGTCTGGATTGAGTTTCAGTTTGTTAGCCCTCATCCAGTCCATTGTCACAGCCAGGCACTGGTTCAGCACATCCACAGATGAGAAGGAGAAATAGAGTTGTGTGTCATCAGTGTACTGATGACAACGCATCCCAAAACTCCGGATGACCGCTCCCAACGGTTTCATGTAGATGTTGAACAGCATGGGGGACACGACTGGCCCCTGACGAACCCCATACTGGAGAATCCACGGGGCCGAGCAATGTCCCCCAAGCACCACCTTCTGGAGCCGCCCCGCAAAGTAGGAGTGGAACCACTGCAGTGCAGTGCCTCCCACTCTGTCGTATTTACTATACTTGATCTAGGAAGCCAGCCAACTCCCTTATCTAAGAATGTCTGGGAAAAATGCCAGGCCTTACTTGTTTAAAGGGTTTTATTTGCAGTTCGAAAATCCAATTACAAATCGCCAGGGTCATGCCAATAGTTCCATCAGTCCAGTTGTCAAAGCCGAAGGTCAAACCAGGTTTCCAAATTCCAAGGTCCAAAGCAACAGTCAGCCGGGTGTTCAGTCCACAGGTTCTGATCCGAGATCATGTAGGAGGTCAAGAGCCAAAAACGTCAGTTGTTCTCAACGAATCTTAGCTTCTGCCTCCTCCCCCCTATATACTCCGTTTGAGCCTGTTCACAGCTGCGTGCAATTCCTTCGTTATCTTACTTAAGGCTTGCGTCAGCTGTGCTCTGTTTTCTCAGTCTCATGCTTCGCCTTGTGGGCTTAGCTTTCTCCTCCCGTTTGAGCTGCCGCCTTTGCTGGGGAGTTACTGGACAAACTCCTTCAGGCCCCGAGTCTTCCTCATTAGAAACAGGGGGTGGGAGAGGGTGGCTTTCCTGGGGCTCTTCTGAGGACCCTCCCTGCTGTTCCTCCTCCTCCGGTAAGTCCTGGGGAATGGGTAAAGCTGCAGTTTCTGCCCCTTCTTCCTCCTCAGAGGAAGATTCTTCAGCCTGCCTCATGACACACTCCCAACTCAACCAGTCATCCCAAAAGGATACCATGGTCGATGGTATCGAAAGCCGCTGAAAGATCAAGGAGAATCAATGGAGTCACACCCCCCCTGTCTTTCTCCCGACATAGGTCATCATACAGGGCGACCAAGGCTGTTTCCGTGCCAAAACCAAGCCTGAAGCCGGACTGAAATGGATCCAGATAATCAGTCTCATCCAAGAATGTCTGGAACGGGCTCGCAACCACTCGCTCAAGGACCTTGCCCAGGAATGGAATATTTGCCATAGGTCTATAGTTATTAAGATTTTCAGGGTCTAGGGAAGATTTCTTCAGGAGTGGTCTCACTACCGCCTCCTTCAAGCGGCCTGGGACCACTCCCTCTCGTAGAGAGTCATTAATCACTTCCCTGGCCCAGCCAGCTGTTCCATCCCTGCTAGCTTTTATTAGCCAATAGGGGCAAGGATCTAATACAGAGGTGGTTGCACGAACCTGTCCAAGCACCTTGTCAACATCCTCGAGCTGTATCAACTGAAACTCATCCAAGAAAACAGGACAAGCCTGATGCCACTATAGGGGGGATTTCATTAAGGACCCTCCTACTGTTCCTACCTACTCCCTTTATTTGAGCGCTGGTTATCTCCCTAGTAGGTAACAACAGGGATTCACAAACTGTATTATACAGAATATACTTGTGTAAGCTTTCCCCAAGCATAAAGATGACAAAACAAATTCAGACAACTCAGAAGACAGAGCTCATTTTGTTTCTAGACTAAAACCAGGCAAATCAAAGGCAAATGTAGACAGCATGCGCCTAGGCAGTATTTTTGGTCTTCAGAGAGAAAGGTACAAAAATTACACAACGGCTGAATTCAGACGACACATTAAGCAACTGGGGGTGGGGAAACAATTGTCAGTTGTATTGACTATCATGTTGTCCGAATGCTGCCACAGTCAACTCAGTGCTAATCCTAATCCACACCACGGTTGATTATTTGTTACCATGTTGTGTGGGGAGTACCCCCTAGATGAACAACTGTAAAGGTGATTATTACCCCACCATTGACTAATGTATTGTCCTAATTCAGCCATCCTTTTCACCAGTGTTGGTCATCTGCAACACAAAGGCTGCAAATGGCAGGTAGGTGGGAAAATAAAACCACAGGTCACCAAGGATTTCTCCAAATTCAACTTAAGCTGCATCTGACTGCATTCATCCCAGATGGGAGACATTTTGTGCTAAACATAAAGAAGGCCTACATGGAATTAATTTGAATATCATGAGAAATCAATATCTATAATATACTTCCTTTGAAATTTGAGGAACCAAGCTTATAAACACTCTGGGTACATTTTTTAGCTTTGTATGGGGATAACTAACATAGTACAAGAACTATAGCAAGATGTTTTGTAAACAATACACCTCACCTACATCCAGTAGAATATTTTAAATAATATATCTCAATTCAACTTGAAATATACTGCGCAAGATTGCATGAAAATATGTCTACACATGAAGAAGAACCTACAATGTTTCTATGGCGATTCTCATGAAATCTGTAACCTTGGACATAAAATGAGAGCACCCCTAAATTTATTAGAATTTGTTTGTCATGTATTGTAATGGCTCTGCAACCTCTACAGTATTTTCCAGATGCATAGGCAATCAATCCACAGATATACCTTTTTGTAAGTACAGAAAGCTACACAAGAACCTAACTGCACCCAGAAGTCCCCAAAAGGCTTGTGCCCAGGAAGAGACTACAGTGTGAGAAACTTTTTAATCTCATGTCCATTTGTCACCAACATCCTATCCTGATATGGTGGTAAGTTGCTAAGCAGCACTAGGACATCCCTTGTCTTCTGTTTCACTGACAATTCACAAAAAGGCTTACCAAGTACTTGGCGATTCCTAAGCAAACATAGTGAGAAGGAAACATATTTGCGATTCCCAGGTTATTTCTTTGAGAAAAGCCTTTTTAAAGAAACTCAGTATGTTTTGACATTCTGTTGGGAACATGGACTGCTTGTCTACTTCGCATCTTTTCTGAGGCAAATTTCATCTTGCTTGAATAAAGGAGGAAACCCAAGAAGTCAGGTTATTTTAACACACAGAGCACTCCAGCCACTCCCAAGAAATCTGCCACCAGTTCTCCCTTAAGTTTTCATTTTTCTTGCTTTGCCCTGACTCCATAATCAGTGAAGTCAGTCTGCCAACAGGTGCAGTTTGCCAGGCAAACTGAACTGAATCTGAATATGCTACCTACTCGCACTGAATCTCAAATGCTTTTGAGGAGATGCTTTTGAAGAGTTGTAAGAAGTACCTCTGCCAGGATGATCTCTGCCCAATGGTGCTTCCCATTTTGCTCTCTGATGTGCAATAGAGGAAAGTAGATTAAATGAAACTTTAATGTACTTGTAATGCAAAAATACATCAAATATTAAATATAACTAGAATAATGACTCATTAGCAATTCATATTATCTTGGGGCACAGCATGAGGATGGGGGGGGGGGAGAAACAAACTAGTTTCATTATGGTCTGTTAGGGAAAACCTTGCCCCCAGGAGCCCACTATAAGAGCCAAATTAGATGTCTTTCATATTTTTCGTCTTTGCAAATATCAGCCATACTGGGGAGGGGGTTTGATTCGGGTTTAAAATATGGCACAGAAGACAGGGTTTAACCACTTTCCTATATGGTTTTCCCACCAGAAACCACACATACAGAAGCTGCTATTTGCCCCTGACGGTGCCATTTAAGAAAATGGCATCTTTGGGGGCTAGTGGGATGTTGAGTGGGCGAGGTCCTAAGGATTATTTAGGCATGGCGTCCCAAGATAATGACTACTGCTAACTGTTGCAAAAAAGGAGATTGGATTGCTAGTTATCAAAGTCCTGTATTATTATGTTTTACACCTAAAGTTTTTTGTGTTTTTTCTAAGTTGTTAAATGTATTTAAACTCTGCTTCCTCAAATGGGAATACTACTATCTCATTTCACAACAGCGTTCTGAAGGAGCAAACTCTTTGGGGAGTGCTCACATATGAGAAGTCAATGTCCAATTTTCCCAAACTACAGTTGCCAATTATTAATACTGACTAATACAAAGGTCATTTGTAACGACTCAAACAGATTCACAGGGCTAGATCCAAATTGCTCAATCCCTGAAAAACTACTCAATAACTGTTTTAGCACTCGGTCAATGAAATATCCCTTCCTAAGATAGGACTACCTCATTGTTTCCATTTTAGTCATATCATGACAGAGGCAGTTTGTGAATGGGTAATACATGATTAAAAACAACACAGGGAAGAGAAGAGTGGAAGTAAATTTTAATAGCAAATGGGGTGCCTTATTGAAGGCTACTGAAACCTGTGCATACCTGCTACCTCCCTCCCTTCAGCCCTTCTCCAAGTACTTTCCACTCAGTCAGAACTTGGCTAAGGAAAAAAAGTGTTCAGGGAGAGAAGTTGCAGGATGCAGGTCCCCACCAATACATCCCTCTGCGGTTAAGAAGAAGAAGAAGAAGAAGAAGAAGAAGAAGAAGAAGAAGAAGAACTAGAATCCTATCACTTCATTATTCACAATCAGGACAGATTTATTTTTAATAATACAAAACAACCACCTCTCATTTGGCCTAAAAGAGCTATAGCATTAGTACCCATCATTAATTCTATCAAAAGTACTGAAGAATCAACTAGCCACAAATTATTAAAAGCCAAATAAGGAAGGCTTTCTGAGTGAATGGCAGAAATTAAAAGCAAATAAATTCAGTTCTCAGCATATTGCACCATACACAAACAGAAACCACAGAAACATCAAACCAATCCACAGTTCTTCCAAAATACCGATAAAAAAGCAATGTGCACAGAAAATGCACACTTTAAAAGGAAGTAGATCATGGCCAGATGCTTCACACTCATCATTTGGAAACTTTTTCCAATGAAAGAAAAATAAATTCAAAGAAAATAAATTAATACCAGGTGTCCAGGATTAGTACATTTTACAACTTACAACATACTTAATTGTGCCATGTACATGTCACTTATCCCCACAAAGAAAAGGCTGCACCAAGAAAAATTCCTGCAGGGCAGAAATTGTCCATATCAAATTAGAAAGCAAATAGGCAGGAGCTGGTGTAATGTTTGGGTTGGAGCATGAGCCAGGAATGCTTACAAATTTGTTACAAGGAATACCAAGATGTGGCCACATTTGCACAAAACAATAAGCCAGAATGATAGAGAATCCTCACTTATCATTCACAAACAAGCGGAGCAGTTTCAGTAACAAGAAACTCACCAGCAGGAAAAATCATTAAGTGCAAACTCAACTCATGGCTTATTATTCCTGGGATATTTGGGAGTGACAAGTAAACCCTGGTTGTTTGGGGGAATGTTTGGATACAACAGTGAGCTCTCTCCCCTCCTGATGAGCCCCACTGAAGCAACTCCTGCTGGTGGGAAGATCCAAGTTGAAGTGATATCACATTTCAGTATCAGACTTCTTTATTTTTCCAGGTTTTTAAACATTTCTAACTTCTAACATTTTTAAGCTGCTTGAGTTTTTATTAAGAGATTTTATCCTGTGCATTTGTCACTTTGTTTTATTTGTTTTGCAATATTTGTAATTGTTACTGTTTTGTAAGATGTCCTAGAAATTCTGATTAGCCACTGAAAGACAGGATATAAATTTGAGACAAGTAAATAAAACAATCTGATTATTTTGAACCAGTCTTCCAACATGTCACCTCCGCATAACCAGCCCCCATACTTGGTGACTTTGCAGGCCTTGACTAAGCTGAGCATCCATCCTTACTGCATTGCTAACATAAGTGATCTATGTCTATTTCTAAGACAACTTGTCTATGGAAGTACTATGCATTTTCAATCAGGTCACTAATGCTGAAGAATATATACAGATCAAAGCTTTCCCATTACTAATGAAGGCAGAAACTCTGAGGTGCATTTGTATTCTTATGTAAATTTCCATCAGACACCACAGCACATCTGCTCAAAAAAGTGTCATTTTCCCACAGCTTACTGAATGAGTATCAGTTAAATAACTGTCAGCTGCTACATAATGAAGCCTGGTCTTTAAAAGGCACTCAGCCACAAACATTCCATCTAAGTAATGAATCTAAACTAGTTTATTCCATTTTCCCACTGTAGTATGAACTCTCTACCCTTTTCGATGCTTAAGGTCAGTACTTAATAACATAATCAATGAGTTGTACCAGGAAAGTATATTTCCATATAATAATTACTATATTTTAAAGCTATAATTATAATACTTTGTATAGAATTTAGAGCACTATATGCTTCATGGCCAGTATCACGTTCATCTCACTATAACAATATGGGGCAGTTATTGTTTGCTTTTTAAAGGCAAGGTATTGTGACGAAGCCTTGCCCAGTATCATATTTGGGTCATTTGCACCCAATATTTGCACAGTGTGTGTGTTTTGCCACCTCTGTTACCTCCTCTCCCACTCCTTCATTGCACGAGTAGGCAACCTGGTCCCTTCCAGATGTATTGAACTATAACTCCCATAAAGTGTATTCCAAAACAAGTGGAGGGCATGAGGTTGCCTACGCCTTGCTTATTGTAAAGCCTAGCAGTGAGCTGGATATCTTGCTCTACAACAAAGAGCAAGAACGACATCCCCTCTCTGCCTGAAACACTTTAAAGAGAGGGACGCTCTGAGAGCTTTACAAGCATGTAGGGTTTATGCTTGCTCCAAGCACTACTCTAACACATGAAACAGTCACACAACAAAGAACACAGGAAACTGCACATAAAGGGAAGGAAAAGATCTCTTAGAAGAACACCCCAGAACTTACATTCCCTTTGAACTACACAGAACGCACATGCATTCCATCAGGGGTAGGTAACCTGGTGCCCTTCAGATGTTTTTGACTGTAACTCCCATCAGCCCCAGCCAGCAAGACCAATGGTCAGGGTTTATAGGAGTTGTAGTTCAAAGCATTTGGAGATTGCCAATAATAATAATAATAATAATAATAATAATAATAATAAATTTATTTCTTACCCACCTCTCCATTTGGATCAAGGCAGGGAACAACAGTAAATACATAAAACTGATTAAAACATGGCACATATTATTAAAACTGCATTAAAACATCATAAAAACATCCTATACCACTGGATACTTTCATATGTTTTTGTCAATAAAATGTGACCCATTCCATCAAGGATGAGGCAACAGTACAATGTCTGGGGACTGTTTAGTGTAGAAAAATGGTGAGTAATGCAAGGCATGACTGAAGTGTACCAAACTATTCATGGTATGGAGAAAGCAGATAGGGAGACATTTTTCTTTCCCTTATAATGCTAGAACCAGGGTCATCCCATGAGGCTGAATGATGGGAGAATCAGTACAAGTAAAAGGAAATACTATTTCACACAGGCCATAGTTAAACTACAGAATTCGCTACCACAAGATGTAGTGATGAATGGCCACCAATTTGCATGGCTTTAAAAGTGGATTAGTCAAATTCATGGAGAATAACGCTCTCAATGCCTACTTATCACAATGGTGATATGCTACCTCCAGTATCAGAGATAGTATGCCTCTGTATACCAGTTGCTGGGAGGGTGCTATTGTACTCATGTCCTGGGTTTCTCGTAGGCAGCTGGTTGGCCACTGTGTAAACAGAATGCTGGACTAGATGGACCATTGGTCTGATCCAGCATGACTCTTATGCTTTTAAGCACTTGGGTGACTCTGGTACTGTCAACTGAGCAGAAAACAAACTAACAAAACCATAACAAACAAGGTCTGCCACAATCACATGGAGCTTGAGCATCAGTCTATGCCTGAACTTGACCTTGGACCCAGAAGTTGAATTCCCAACCACTTATAAACAAAATATAAAGTTACTTTGCTATACACAGAAAACTGACAGTGTCATTTTAACACTTTCTTCTTTCTACACCATTTTTTTGAAAAATATTTGAGTGACTATCCCAGTGGACTTGTGATTAATCATCCATGGGTAAAAAAGGACAATGACACCTCAGTTAGTTAATTCATGCTGAATCTGTAATTATGCAATCTAATAAGCAATCAGGGTATCATAATGTGTCACTGGGTTGCTGTCCTTTAAAAAAAATAAAATAAGGGCACTCAGAAAAGCTAAAGCAAAAAAAGATAGGAAGTTTACTTTATGAAACTTTTAAAAAGCAGTTATACTAAATGCAGCCCAACATATTGATGAGCTTTCGGTATGTTAAACAGACAGTCAAGTAAAAATTCAGCATTAAAGCTTAACTCCAACTCTTATGTGGATTAAGCTTAACGTTATTTGAATGTTCTCTGAGGTTTATCCTCTTAAAGACACAAGACTAATTACTTCTATACTTAATATGCTGACCATATGAAAAGGAGGACAGGGCTCCTGTATCTTTAACAGTTGCAAAAGACAGGGAATTTCAGCAGGTATCATTTGTATGCATATAGAACCTGGTGATTTTTTTTTCATCTCAACAGTTAAAGCTGCAGGAGCTATACTAGAGTGACCAGGTACAAAAGAGGGCAAGGCTTCTGCAGCTTTAATTTTGTGATGATGAGGAAATTTCACCAGGTTCTGCATATATACAAATGACACCTGCTGAAATTCCACTTTCTATGAAACTGTTAAAGATACAGGAGCCCTGTCCTCCTTTTCATATGGTCAGCCTATGTTATAAGGAAAAAATAGCAATAAAAAGGAACCAATCATGTCCAGCCATGAGGCATGGCATATCATGCCACACTTCTCAAAGGAGGAGGGAGGCTTTCTTAAAGAAATTCAAACCAGTAAATGGGAGAGGTACAGTTTGCTTTCCTTGACTTCAGGAGTCTCACCATGATAAATCTTTTAAAACCCTCTCCTTGAAGCAACAAGGCCCAATAACTTGCAGAAATCTAGCTAGCTATAGGGGAATTGCCCAGTACATGAGCATGGCCAGCAGCACATCCATAAACACATTTTAATATTGGCCAGCCCTATTGGTAGGCTTTAAATAACACTTAAGCCTAGATTCAGCCTAGGTGCATTTCATAAACTAAATCAATAAACTTTGCTTAAAAACTTGAATTGAACATAATCTCTCCCCTTTTATGGCATCAAGCTATCTGAAATTTGTTCAGATAGCTTTGTTAGTTGAATGTTTTTCAACTGACTGATTATTAACAAATAAGATAAATTGTGAAGTATATATACAATATGATTTTTAGTCTGGAGCTCCCCATCCTGACACAAAGACAACAGTAGATTTCCCCCTTAATAGGAATAATCAGAAATTGACACAACTTAAGACAAAGTTGGATGGGTGGGTTTGAGTCAAAGGGCTGAGAATTGTTTTCAGTTCACCAAGTCGATAACAGTATTGAGTAGGGGAAGGGCAGTTCTTTTTCACATAGTATGTGGCTTGGCTCACCAGCTTGAGCCAGCTGTATTATTTTACTACCGTATTTCACCAAATCTAAGACGCCATCGAGTCTAAGACGCACCTTAATTTTAGGGCCACTGTCAGGAAAAAAGTGTTCCGTCGATTCTAAGACACACCCCTTTTGCCGCCCCGGTCGTTGCCGCCAGCACCGCTGGCAGCGGCCTCCCCGGCCTGGAAATGCAGCGTTTCTACAAAGTAGGCCACGATCCCGCGACAGATCTCGCGGGATCGTGGCCTACTATGTAGTAATGCTGCGTTTCCAGGCTGGGGAGGCCGCTGCCAGTGAGGAGCTGCCGCCACGGCAGCAAGAAATGGCCTTCCCCACTCACCTCTATCGCCATTCTGGTCCTCACCACCAGTGCTGCTTGCTTATCAAAATATCTCTTTTCATCAATTAATGTTGCTGGAACTCAAAAGAAGCCACAAATACTGTGGTTTTCGAATACTGATATAAAACAATTCTGCATCCAAGGAACAAAGGATAAAATAAGACAGAGAATCTCCACACTCCTCACACCAAATTTACTACAGTATGGGTGGCTGTACTTGTTTGCAATTGTATTCCCATGCTATCAAAATGTTAAGTGCTAAAGCAGAGATACATCATTGTCTAAAAAAAAGAGAAGCATTTTAAGCCATAAAGTTGCTTATATCAGCCAATTTTTTTAGCTACAAACCTAACATGGAAAGGATCTATTCACAACATTTATGTCCATTATAAATATGAAGCATCAACCCAACTCTCTCTCAAAAGTATACAGGTATATATATATATACCTGTATACAACTGTTATCATGGCTAGTTGTTTAAGCAAGATCCTTCCTATACACATCCATGTGCTACCATGGTCTTGTTTAACACAAATCAAACAGATACATGTGTTGCATACATTTGTACGATTTACCATTCTATATAGGTGTCTGGAACAAGAACACTTTTTCTCCCTTCCCAGTGCCAGCGAAACAAATCTCCCCAGGCAAAAGAAGCTCTTGACTTTTGAGATCATCCTCATCAGTTATCTATCTGTGTAATCAGCCACTGGCAGAAAACATGGAAAGTTCAAGAAAATAATGAGTAACCGTTGAGGGGGGCGGAGGGAGGAACGCTTAGCTGATTAAGGACTCTCAGTCAGGCCAGGCAAAATCCTCAGAGTCATATGGAAAGCACATCCCAGATTAAAGCCCTACGATCGCACCTGCAGCGTTGTCACACTGCTGGACAGTCGGAGCAGATAATTATTGTGATGCATTATTGCTAAATCCATTCCCAGTGTCTACAAATACAAGCTATCTAGTCTCTACAACTGGATTGGTTTCCTATCACATTCGGGAATAACTTTCTTGGACAGATGCCAGCTGAATGGTACACAGCTTCTAGAACACTGATGTCCAAGATTACTCAGGTTTGAGAAGGGGCCAACAAATTTATTTTAAATTAAATATCTGTTTCCTCTAATAGGTTTTTGAACTAAGAGCCTTTCAGTTCCAACAACTGAAGAATGCACTATACATGGGGAAACTGAACTGTGGGTGGCTATTATATTAATAGCTTCCCTGACTGCAATGCTAGAAAAGTGATGCTTCATATTTCTCATGCAAGACAGGCTTCCTCTCCGGAGTAATTCACGGCAAAACTTGGTATTAGCCATTCCCAAAGTATACCGGACAACACAGGCCACGAAGTTGGACTAACAGCTCCTTTTTCCTTTGCTAGACTAGCATGAGTCTCTGTTAACTAGGAAAAGCTCCTGTGCTATAAATATCTACAGCATAACATGCTATGATCTACATTTAGTTTAGTAGTAGAAGGGAATTGTTTTGATTTGATTAAATGCACAGGAACATATCCAGGTCAATCTATGCAAGGCAAGGACAGGATTAAACCAATCTGATAATATATTTACTTCAGCCCACTTACCACTTAAACAAATCAGGATTCTGCAGACAGAGATAGGAAGTAAACGCTTCTTTTTTGCCTGAGAAGTGGAACTATCAATTTCAGCATTTTGTTTTCATATAAACAAAAAATAACAATTAAAAAATTGAAACTTACTGTACTTTTTGTAGACTTCAAGCTAGTGAACTGTAGAAAAATTAATGCAAGCAGTTAGAAGTCAAGGTCAACCAACGCTTCAAGCAATACCAATTCAGGTTTTCCAGGATTTGTGCCCTCAGACGGTGCAGTGGAGGAAGAGCGTTAAAATATGCACAGCGGCATTGAAGATGAAATCGATCTCCTACAATTGGGGATATCCAGTTTTCTTGAGATTTAAGTGGAATGGGAAGCAGCAAAGAATAACATCTTGTGAGCAAGGCATCGAGCTATTGGAGGAGCTGGGCATAATGGATGCCACATCGGCTGGAGAAGAGAAGCAAGAAGAAGGCGCGGCGGGAGGGAGTAATGAATAGACCTTAATAAATATTGTAAGAGGGATAGGGAGAAGAAGAGATATGGAGGGGAGGGGAGACGTTATTCCGGAATGCTGGGCCGAGTTCCCCCCCCCCAAGAGTTCTAAGAAGATTGGGACCAATGCCCAGGAAGCTGGTGAGGAGGGGGGTGAAATTGGGGGTGAATGTGGGGGGGAGGGTTAGGGAGGGGGGGGGAATGGGTTACACAGAGGGAGACCGACTTAAAGACTTGTGTGAAAGAAAGAGATGGAAAATAAACTTAGATTGGCAACATTGAATGTTAAAGGGCTAGGAACAGTAATTAAAAGAAAGAGGATTGAAATGTTATTAAAGAAAAAAAAATAGATGTAATTTTTTTGCAGGAAACTCATCAGGCCAAAGATGGAGTTAATGAGCTTCGAATGAGGGAGGTGGGCGTTTATGAGAAGGCATATGGAACTTCGAAATCGAGAGGGGTGGCAATAATAATTTCAAAGACATGTGGTATAACTATTCAAAGTGTAAAGAAAGACAAAAATGGAAGGTTTCTTATTATGTTCTGCAAGTTGGGAGAAGAGGAATATGTACTGGTGAATGTTTATGCTCCAAACGGGAAACAAATGGAATTTATTGATGAAGTATTTAACGTGCTGGGAGAAGTGGGCAAAAAGCACATGGTGATGGCAGGTGACTTTAATATGGTACTAGATATAGGGAAAGATAGGGATAACATATTAAAAGATATAAAGAGGGTGGGGAAGACAGAGTTAAGCAAATTAATGGAAAGAAAAGAATTATTGGATGTGTGGAGAGTTTTAAGAGGGGAAGAAATACACCTTCTATTCACAGAGATTTAAGAGTTATTCAAGGATAGATTACATGTTTGTGTCAAAAAATATGTTACCCAAAATTATAGATTGTGATATTGGAGTTATTAAGGTTACTGACCACGCGTTAATGACAATGGACATGGAAATCAAGAAAGACTATAGACAAGCGAAGAGATGGAGATTGGATGTAAGGTTGTTGAATAAAAAATACATAAAGGAGAAAATAAAGAAAGAACTGCAGGAAATGTGGGAGATTAATGAAAAAGAGAATAACCGGCAGGACATATTATGGGATACAATGAAAGCTGTGGTAAGAGGGATTTGTATTAGAGAAAGTTGTACATTAAAAAAACAACAGGAAGCTCAAAATAAAAAGATTGAAGAGGAGGTAAGGAGTTTGGAAGATAAGTTAAAGGAGACAAAAGATAAACGCCTAATTGCCCAAATTCAAGCTAAGAAAAAGGAATTAGAGAAAGATGAATTAGAACAAGTTCAAAAAAATTTGTTGTATCTAAAAAGAGATTTTTTTGAATATAGCAACAGGAATTCTAAGATGCTGGCCAGATCCACACAGTTGGAAAAGGCTAAGAATATGATAGGGACAATAAAAGACAAGTCAGGGAATAGTTGTAATTTAATGAAAGATAAATTAAATATATTTAAGGATTTTTATAGTGAATTATATACATCAGGATCGGGACCGCAAGATAAGGTATTGGAATATGTAGAGAGGAATTGGAAAATAAAATTGCAGAAGCAGGATAGGGATTATATGGAAGGTTTAGTTACTGAAAAAGAGATAGAGGGAGTTATTGATAAACTGAAAGGAGGAAAATCACCAGGAATGGATGGATTGGGGTCGGAGTATTATAAGCTTTTTAAAGAAATTTTAATACCAAGATTAAAGAAATTATTTAATACTATAATAGAAGGGGGGAAGGCCCCGCCATCATGGGACCATTCCCTGATTATATTAATTCCGAAACCAGGTAAGGACTTAACCGATCCCGCATCATACAGACCAATTTCCTTAATAAATCAAGATTCAAAGATTTTTACAGCAATAATGGCAAAAAGAATGGCCACATTTATTTGTAAATATATTAAAAAAGATCAGTGTGGATTTATTCCGGGTAGGCAAATGTCTAATTTAATGGGAAGAGTATTAAATATAATTAGTATTATAAAAAAAAGGAATTTAAAAGCAGGCTTGTTAGCATTGGATATATTCAAGGCCTTTGATTGTGTGGAATGGCCAGCACTCAAAACAATATTAAAAACATTTGGGTTTGGAGACAAATTTATGGGAGTGATGGATAAGTTGTATAAAAACAATAAAGCGGAAATAATGGTTAATGATGGGTTAACACAACAGATTACACTAGCCCGAGGAACTAGGCAGGGATGTCCTCTTTCACCGATCTTATTTGCAATAGTAATAGAAGTTTTGGCAAATGTAATAAGGGAAGATGAAAGAGTGAAGGGGATAGGAAGAAAGGAGAAGATTAAAATGAATATGTTTGTGGACGATACTTTATTGACAGTAGAGGATCCCTTAGGGAGTGCAGAGGTGATTAAGAAACATTTAAGAGAATTTGGAGAAATTACGGGATTAAAAGTAAATTGGGGGAAGTCAGAAATGATGTTATTTAATTATAATAAGGAAGAGCTGGAAGAAGGTAAGGTTAAGTTGGGTCTTAGACTTAAAAATATAGTACGATACTTAGGGATTAACATTGATAGAGATTTAGAAAGGCTAGAGGAACTTAACTTGGTAGCTTTAAAAAAACAAGTAGGGGAGAAATTAGAAGTATATAAGAAATTAAAACATTCTTGGTTTGGTAGAATAGCAATTATTAAAATGAAGATTTTACCTAAGATTAATTTTTTGTTTAGAATGTTACCAATTAAAATATCAGATGTAGAGCTGAAAAGTTGGCAAAATATAATTAACGCATATTGTAATGGGGATAAGAAAGCTAGGATTAATAAAGGGTTATGGTATAAGGCTCAAAAGAAGGGAGGTTTCGGACTTCCAAATATTAAGTATTATTATATAGCTAATCAGTTAAGATATGTTATAAGCTGTATTCTAGGGGAGGAAGACTTGGAGTGGTTGGAGACGCAAACGGGGGAAATAGATTATAAATTGAAAAATATTTTTTTAAAAAAAATTCAAAAGAGAGAATTAAAGGGACTGGACAACCCTTTGCTGGTAAATATAGTGGAGATCTGGGAGAAATTTAGGGGGAAGTTGATACCAGGAGATTCACCACTTGCCCCGGTAGTAGTAGTGGAGAATTTCCCAAGAGTGTTAAAAGTGGAGATTGAAGCGAGACTGAAAGATAAGGAAATAATTAAGTTAGGGAAGTGGATGGAAAATTTGAAGGATAATGAGCAAATTAAAGAGCTATTGATAGGTCAAAAATCAGCATGGTTTAAATGTATACAATTAGGGAAATGGACTCAGGAATGGAAATTGAAAAATAAAAAGTGTAGAAATAATACAAGATTTGAAGACTTAATAGAGTCAAAAGGTAGGAAAGAAGAAAAGAAAAATAAGAAAGGGTTGACTAGTGAGATATATAAATTATTGATAGAGGAGGAATTTCAAAATTCACTTAAAGCAATAAAAAAGGTTTGGGAAGAGGATGTAAATGGAGAAATTAAGGAATATAACTGGGAGAGGTTGTGGAATGCAAGAATGTTAAAATTGTTATCGATCAGAATTAAGGAGAATTTTTATAAGGTATTGTGGAGATGGTATCTAACACCTGTTAGATTTCACCAGATAGACAAAAAAATATCTAAAAATTGTTGGAGGGGATGCCAGGAGGTTGGAACTTATTACCATATGTGGTGGAGCTGTGAATATGTACAAAAATTTTGGAAAAGGGTATTTAAGGAAATAAGTGAAATAATGGGAAGTAAAGTGGAATTAAACCCGAAGCTCGCTCTACTAGCAATATGGGATAAAGGGGAAGAGGACAAAAATAAGAGAGAATTGATAAACAACCTCCTGACACCTGTTAGATTAATGATTGCAAAAAATTGGAAAGGACAAGGAAGCTATACAATAGAAGAATGGTATAAAGAAATATGGGATATGGCACTGAATGATATGCTGACTTGTAAAATGAAATTAAAGAGGGGAATGTCCGGTAAAAATGATTTTGGGGAAATATGGAGTCCCCTGTTGGAATATGTATTAAGATCGGGGAAGGGACAAACACCTTCAAAAGAGTCAATAAATTTCTGGATAGAATAAAAGAATAAGAGAAGGTCTCCTGGATTGGGGGTGCACGGGGGGGATTGTCGAGGATTATGTATGTATTTTATGTGTTTGTTTATGTTATTATTATGTTGAAATTAATAAAATTATTTCAAAAAAAAAAAGCTAGTGAACTGTACATGTACACAAGCATATCAGCAGCAATTTTTAGCTTCTGGTTAGCATCCAACAGCAGTCTATCACTGAACAAGAACACCTATAACTTCAACATTTTACACTGAATCTAACTTCGGAGTCTCAATATACAATATGTAGCCTCTTAATATTACATCTTATAGTAAACAGCTTTGTGCAGTTTTAGTATATATGTATTCCTATGTTTGCATACACATGCACCCTCACTAAATGAAAAAGTTCGCATTCTGTTTTAAGAAAGTATTATGAAGCAATAAGGACTCAAACTTTTACAGTGAGTAAAGCAAGGAAACAAGTAAAGCTTCCTCAAGAATAACGAAAGCATTCTGGCTCATAGCAAGGGAGCTAACAGCCATACCTCAATGGAAGTGGAGAAAACAGAATACATGTAAACCTAGAGTACACGGTTGGGTCCCTGATATGGGAAATGGGTCCCTCTACCAGAGATAACACAAGGGGTAGGAAACAAAGGACCTTGTTGAGCACTGGTGGGTGTAGGTTTGGAGGGGACAGAGGAGATATTCTTCCTGAAGACCCTACAGCAACACATCTATATAAGAATACAGTAGTGTAACATCTACTAAGCTCGTGGAGGCGGTCAGCACTTGTGAGCCCCTCATGACAGACAACTTGAACGGATTCCCCCACCTATAGTGTATATCTGCATCTCGCAAACATTTAGTATATGGACGGAACTCACGTCGTTTTTGCAAAGTTTCAAAAGTTAAATCTTCAAAAATCATTATCTGATTGCCTTTGTGTGTAAGATCCTGTGAAGAACTGAGTTTCTTCCTTATCTCTTCCCTTTTGTCGAAGCGGGTGAACTTAATTATAATATCCCTCGGAGGGGTTGCTTCTCGTCTCCATCCCCCTGGAATTCTATATATACAGTTAATATCTTCCTCAGATAACATCAGGGATGGGATTTTAGACTTAAGCCACTTGACCATGAAGCAACACAAATGGTCACTTTCAGCTCCTTCCTTAATGTATTTCACACGCAAATTATTGTGACGTGCTGCACATTCCAAGAGATCTACTTGGCCTTTTAAGAGTACATAGTCCTTCTGAACCTGCATTAAGGTTTTAGAATTTTCTATACCTGTGTCCAGTGCTTCCAAGGCTGTGGTTGCAATTACTCCAACTTTCTCACCCAGTTCTTTCAAGTTGCTTTCCATGGGGGCCATCAGTTCCTTCCACGAGTCTATAAACATTGCTTTTAAAGTACCCTGCTGTGAGGCGAACTCCGCTTTTAGCATTGCAAATTGTGTTGTCATTTCTGCCCTCAGAGCAGCAATTGAGGCCGGGGAAGATCCATTGTTACCGGCTGAATCCTCTGATGCCATCTTTACGGCTTGAAGCCTGGCAGGCAACTCCTCTCAAAGTTCTTCTTTTCTTGGCTCAAAATACTCTAATACTGGTTTTGTTTTCAAATCTTTTTCATTGAGCTAGGATATATTTTAAATTAGCATTTTCATGTTGCCCTGGAGGAGCTGAAGTTCTAAGCGGCCATCTCTTTCCGTTGCTAGCCACGCCCCCAAGAAGTCCTCTTTCTGCTCCATCTGTAACATCAGCATCTTCAAGTTAACAAATATTGAAAACAACTGCATCCAAAAAATACTCAATAGCTTCATTTGTAGACAAGATGACATCTGAAGATCAGGAAAAAATTGATCAAGCTCTTGCAAGAGCAATATATTCTTCTGGAATCCCATTGTCAATAACTGAAAATACATACTGGCAGGAAGCTTTTAAATTACAAAGACCATCATACTGTTTGCCCAGCAGACATTCTTTGAGCAAGCCTCTTTTAGAATCAGAATACGAACGTGTAATGGAATCTGTGCAAGGAAAAATCAACAAAGCCCTGTGTCTTGCATTACTTACAGATGGATGGACAAATGTGAGAGAAGGAATTATAAATTTTGTGATAACAACACCTCAACCAGTTTTTTACAGAAGCACTGAAACAGGAGAGAACAGACATACTGAAGTCGTAAAATATGTGAAGTCCTACAGAAAATTGGGAGTGGTAAAGTATTTACTTTGCTGATTGACAATGCAAGTAATATGAAAGCAGCATGGGAGATCATAATGGATAAGTATCCACATATTACTGCAATAGGATGTGCATCTCATGGGCTAAAATTGCTTCTTAATGATATTATGAAACTCGGCACCCTTCAAAGGATCTATAGAAGAGCAAAAGAAGTTATAAAGCATGTAAAAGCTACTCATGTTGTAGCTGCAGTTTTCAAGAAGAAGCAAGTAGAAAAAACGCTAAGAATAAAATAGTGACACTGAAGCTTTGTAGTAAAACTCGGTGGGGTGGAGTGGTGATCTCCTTTGAAAGTTTACTAAAAAACAAAGAAGCTCTTCAAGAAACAGTAAAGCTGAGGATCTTAAAAGTACTCAGGAGTGTAAGGAACACTGTACTTCATGAGGATGTCTTCTGGGTTCAGCTGCAGAATTCCTTGAAGATTCTAAAGCCAATTTCTTCAGCAATCACTGCATCTGAATCAGACAGTGCACTTTTATCAGAAATTCCTTACCAAATGGCCAAGATACAAACAACTGTTTTTGAGAATCTCAGTGTATCTCCATTTACAACTACAGAAGAAAGTAAAGTGAAAGATCTTATTAAAAAAAGGGAATAATTTTGTTGCCATCCAATTCATGCTGCTGCAGATCTGTTGGATCCAAGGTTCAAAGGCGGGAATATCAGTGATGATAGCACTGTTACTGCATTTGACTGGATTACAAAACAAGCATCGCACTTAGGACTTGATGTTGGAAAGGTACTTTCAAACGTTGCAGAATACAGAATATCTTCAGGGATTTGGTCCAGGGATGCAGTCTGGGATTCTGCCAAACATATCCCTCCTGCAACATGGTGGCAAGGTCTTTGCACAACACAGCCTCTGACTCCTCTTGCTTCTCACCTTCTTTAGATTCCTCCATCTTCTGCAGCATGTGAAAGAATCTGGTCTATGTTTGGAAATACAGCAAGTCAAGAAATAAACTGACATGTGAAAGGGTAGAGAAGCTTGTTTCAATCCGGAGAAACCTTCAGTTTTTAGAAGTCCATGGTAATTATGATGATGACAAACATAACGAAGCAGAAGCAGAGTCTGAAACTGATAGCTATAGCTCAGAAAACGAGTCTGATTAAATTTCCTGTTTATTCATTGAATCTTGTCCCCCCCCCTTTTTCCCTCAGTTCTTTTATGGGAGTGGGTGCTTTATATCTGCTTGACACTGTGGAGGACTAGCAGAGACATAAATAATTTTCTTTGTTACTAATGTTGATGGTTTCTTCTGGTTTTTTTCAAACACATTTTTGCCTGTTCCTCATAAACTGGCAAAACCAAAGAAGTTCTTTACAGTTCAGGTGTTCCTTACAGTTCAGGAGCTTGTAGCTCCATTTGTTACAAAAAAAAAAAAAGTAAAAATGTCATAAAGTAAATTCAATTTGTAATAATTGTTTGAATACAATGTACTTTGAATATACCAAATGTGACAATTTTATGCCAAACCAACTTGTACATAGTTACATTTTATGTTCCTAAAGTAACAAAGTGACTTTCAAACTGCAAAAAGTGCTAATATTGCATCTTTCTCCATTTTTCAAAAATATTTCATTTTTTTCTGGAAAAAAACGGGAAAACCCCGGTTGTTTTCCACGGCTTCAAAATTTCTGGAAATTATACATCTCTAGATTCAGGTGGGGGCATTTGAAGGATTAATTTGAACCTTACCTCCTGTCCTACATTACAAAAGGATTGAGGGGAACAAACATGGGAGAAAGGAATATGAGAGACAGCTGGAAATGGACCTGGGAAAGGGACAGACCTTCGAGAAATTTGGCCTTTACCTATCAGCTCCTGTTTTCGTGGACAGTTATATGCTGCTTTCTCAAGAGTTTGTTGCTTCTCCAACATCAAAGTTCACCAAACACCAAGGACAACATAAAAATGGCTTCACATTTTCTCCGACATTTTCTTCTCAGAAGTATTGCAGTAGATTTTTTAAAAAATTAAACTTCAGATTTTAGTTTAAATTTAGTAAGTCAGTTTGTTGCAAAAAGAATTACATCAGTCGATCTGTGTAAAGTTGTCCCAGTCACAAATGGCCAAACATATTTTCCTCCAATCATTCTCAGTACCTGCGGTGACACAGGCGTTACACTAGTAATGATAAGAAATGCAGAAGAACTTGGTGCCTTCCATGGCAGCAATAGAAGTCTTAGCAGAGGTGTATCATTTGGTAATTCTTGCTCTGAACATGAGAAACTCCAGACCAGGGCTGAGCAGCTTGTGGCCTCCATATATTTTGGCCTACAAGTCCCATCATCTCTCACTATTGGCTATACTGGCATCATCCTTAGCCAGCACATCCAATGGTGACAGAAGCTGGAAGAAGTAGACCAAAATATCTGGAGGGCCACAAATTTTCCACCCCTGCTCCAGGTTGTTCCTTCTTATGGCTCTTTCCCCTATTCTAGTAGGAATTGCACTGGGCTTTTGGTGCAGTGGACTCTCTTTTAGGAAAGTACACAGAAGTCAATGGTGTCTATTCACCTTTATGGAATAAAGTAAATTTAGGGTGTAATCCTATGCATGCTTAGACAGGGGAAAAGAATCCTACAGTTGCCAGCATGCGACACCCAGCATGGCAAACTGGAAGGATGCTGGGAATTGTAGGAGCATGCATAGGATTGCATTCTTAGCCTGTTAAAGTGATAAGCACTTTGCAAATTAGTTGGTAAGCAGTATGTCTAGCAGCAACACTGTCTCTTATAGTAACAGAAGTTAGTCCAATAAAAGTTATCAGCTTACCCATTTCATCTCCTTTATTGTCTGGGGCCAACTTGACAACAACTGTCCACACTTAAGTTTCAACTATGCCTGAAAGCCCAGCAACATTTAAAAGCTCAGCAAAAGACTGGTATTTGCAAACTATTTAACCAACAAGAAAAGCATTGGCTTATTGTTTACTTAGATACAAAGTAGTATGACATGCTTATCTGCAGAAACACTTGTCTTAAATTGCTGATTTTAAAATTGAATCCCAATACATTTCTATAATAGAGTACATAGTGGCTAAAAAAAATCTGAGCCTGGGACTAGGCAAGGCATACTAATACAGATTTATTTTAGGAGGTTACATACCAGGGAGGGTTTGAGAAAGAAATAGGAAATAACACTGAGTCTTGTACATCAGCCAGATCACTAAAGAATTTGACATCCTTTTTCCAGGCTCTCATCAACCTTTACTATAAATAAGGATGCCAGCTGAATGCAAGTCAAGTAAGTACAAAACCACAAGATGAACAATGTCAGAATCTTCTAGGCTTCTAGCAACTCATTAATAGTCATCCGAAATCCAGCTGGAAAGGGAAGAAAATGAGGCTTTACTCACAGTCTGTCCTTGAGTCCTTTCAAGCACAAAGGACTTAAATACAGATTACAGAATGAAAGCATGCTACATCTTTGCATTTGCTAGATCCTGGGGTGCTTTCAATTGAGCATCCTGTACTTGATTTATTCAAAATTAGCACAAACAGCAGCTTGCTAATAATTGTTAACATCTTGACAATTTAGCATATGTCGAATAATTGCAGGGTAGTGTTTCACTGTCAGCACATTTTTATAACATAGGCTGTTTTTGAAGGGTACGCAATTAAAAATAAATATAAGCTACTTTTAAGCTGCAATCCTATCCACACTTACCTGAAAGTATGCCCCACTGAACCTCTTAGGACTTAATCCTGAGAAATGTATAGGATTGCACTGTTAAACTGACATTAGTCATAAGTTTTTACCCAGGAACAATTCAATTGTGGTTATAATTTCCCCAAGTTCAAAGTGAACCGAACATGAAACAGTTTTGCTCATTCATCAGTATTTCAGCCTGCTGCTGGGTCTGTTGGAATAGCTATCCACAGATTTGACAATAGGTCTGTAAACAATAGCACATTCTGAAACCTAATCTGTGCAGCTTTTTCGTGATTCTGAACTGAACAGAGCTGCTCTTTTTAAGGGGTGGGGAGGAAGCTAGGAAGAAGCTGTGCCAGGAGTGGATATCACACCCATCGTAAGAGGTTACTTTGTTTTTTTACATTTTGTTTTCGTAAAGAGCATTCTAGCACTGAAACAGTCTCCTAACCCTTTGATTGGTGTTCAGACCAAGTTCTAAGTCAGTTACATACAGCCAAGCCAGCAACTGCACAGGGGGAAACTTTCATAGACAGAAGGTTGATGGCAGGAAATACCTCCTTTCTTATCTTCACAAGGGGAGAGGAACATAGGAACCTGCCTTGTGCCGAGTCTGGCCATTGGTCCATCTGGCCCAGAATTGTCAACACTGACAGGCAGCAGCTCTCCAAGGTTTCTGCCAGAAGTATATCCAGCCCTACTTAGAGATGCCTGACTGAGATTGAACCTAGGACCTTCTGCATGCAAAGCAAGGGCTATACCACTTGAGCTGCAGCCCCTCCACTAAACTTCATATGCAAAAGTTAACAGTAAAGAACAGAAGTTCCATACCAACATTTACAATTACCAACCATAAGGAGTAACTTCACCATTTTCAAAGGTGAAGATCACCCCTCAGTCTAGAAAATATGGAATAATGGAACTATTACTATGATCCAAATAACATTTGCCTCGAGTAGCAATGAAGGAAACATTCCATAGCAATGTGGGTGCAAGTATGAAGAAAAACTACCTAAAAATGAGATGGAAAAAGCATGATTAAGGCAATTGCTACCAAATGGTGGGTTGCAAATAATAGGATCAGTGCTACCCTTAAGGGATGTTAAGAAAGGTGGCCTTCAAGTCAGGGAAATTAGACTCACAGGGGCCATGGCACAGTGGTAGAGCATCTGCTTTGCATGCAGAATGCCCCAGGTTTGATCCCTAGCTTCTCCATGTAGGGCAAGGAAAGGAATCCTGCCTGAAATCCTGGAGAGCCATTGCTGCCAGCCAGCGTCGACAATACTGGGCTAGATTGACCAATGGTCTGACTCATATAAGGCAGCTTCCTAGGTTTACATTCTTCCAAAGCTGAACAACTGACATTACTTCATGACTTTGAAAAGGAGAGAGTACGGTAGAGTGATGCAGATGCAAAAGGTCAAAACGTATGTGAGAAATCTGTGAGAAATCTGTATAGCGGCACTTTTCTCTAAGCACTATCTAGCACCCATGACCAGACCTCAAACATATCTAGGTCTACAGCAGGTAGAGACTTCCAGTTAGAAAATGCAACTCCGGGGTGGGAGCAGGGCTTGTACCCAATACTTGGTTAAGGTGGGGAGGCAGGACGAGGTATGTGTACCTGATGATACTCCACAAGCAGGGAATACAAATGTGGCGGGACTGGAAAAGAAGGTGATGCATGAGGCGACCCCCTTCCTGCCCCCAATCAAGAACTGAGTGGGAGGATGGGTCACATCCAGCAGAGAGGGAAGGAAACCCACCCGTTGCTGCTTTTGTCTCTTGGTGGGAGACTAGGGAGAAGATGGGAGGGAAGGCAGGCAGGCAGGCAGGCAGGCAGGTGATGTTGCCGGGGAAGGGGAAATGCAGGTGGGCGAGAGGGAGAGAAGAGGTGTGATAGGGAAGGGGGCGTGAGGGAAAGAGGGAGGGAGGGGGGAGGGGAGAGGGGAAATAGGTGAGATGGGGAAGGGGGCATGAGGGAAGAGGGGCGTGAGGGAAGAGGGGAGATGGGGAAGGGGGGCATGAGGGAAGAGAGGAAGGGGGTGTGAGGGAAGGGGGGCGTGAGGGAAGAGGGGAGATGGGGAAGGGGGAGATGGGGAAAGGGGGCATGAGGGAAGGGGGGAGATGGGGAAGGGGGCATGAGGGGAGAGGGGCATGAGGGAAGAGGGGAAGGGGGGCGTGAGGGAAGGGGGGAGATGGGGAAGGGGGGAGATGGGGAAGGGGGCGTGAGGGAAGGGGGCATGAGGGGAGAGGGGCATGAGGGAAGAGGGGAAGGGGGGCGTGAGGGAAGGGGGGCGTGAGGGAAGGGGGGCGTGAGGGAAGGGGGGAGATGGGAGATAGGGAAGGGGGGCGTGAGAGAACAGGCGAGAGGGAAGGAGGGAGGGAGGGAAAAGCCCTCCTGCCTTACCGTAGACGCGGAGCCAGCCCTGCAGCTGACAGACCGACTCCCTCAAGATCCTCTCCAGAGTGCTGGCCGCCCCAGCCAGGTCGGCGGGTCCCGGCAGGGAATTCTTGAGGCGCTCCAAGCAGGAGTCGCCCCCTTCGCCGCTCGGCTCCATCCGATGCCGATGCCGCCGCCGCAGCCCTGCGGTGGGGTCAACCCACAGAGCCAGCCAGCCAGCCAGCCAGCCGGCCGGCCGCCCCCCGCCCTTCCTCAGCCAGTCACTCGGTCTCCCCGGTCCGCCACTTGTCCCCCGGCGGGCCCGCCCCTTTCTCGGTCACTGCCCACGAGCCCGCTCCGGCTCCATCCCGAAGCAGCAGCCTCCTCCCGGGACGGGCTGGCTGGCTGGGGTCGCCTTCCTCCGCCGCCACCGCCGCCAGCGCCACAGCCGGGGCTCCGCCGTCCCGTCCGCAGCTTCTCCCTCAGCCCCGGCGGCGGGCGGCATCCCAGGGAGATAGGCGGGAGCAATGGATCGCCGAGAGGGCCGGCCTCCCCGCCTCAGGCAGGCATGGACGGACAGCGGCCGGCCGCGGCGGAGGGACTCGGCCAGGCTCGCTCAATCGCCCATCGACACGCGCATGCACACGCCCCCTTTCCTCCTTCCCAGGCATTAGCACCCCCCCCTTCCAGCCGCTGATTGGCTGCATGCAGATGAGGCCGAAGGCCCTGGTGGGACTCTCGGGCGCGGAGTTCCATTTCCCCGCTCGAGCAGCGCCGGCTTGCCTCGGCTGAAGCGCCTTCCCCGCCTCTTCCAAGCTCCCGGTTACAGAGACTGTGAGAAGGAAGTTTACACAGGGAGTTACTAACTAAGGACGCAAGAAGATCTCTGCCGGATCGGACCAAAGGCCTACGTCGTGCAGCATTCGTCACCACACTGGGGGTTTAATGCACATCTGCCGCGACGTTGATCCACTTTTTCAGAGCTGGACTCGCTCAGGGCGAGAGAACAGCACCACCACCACGGGGACGACGTCACGCCAGTCCAGCGCTGAAGAAGTGGATCAAAGTCGCGGCAGAAGCGCCCACGAGCCCCACAGGAGCGCAATTGAACACCCACCCACCGGCTCACGTTCCCAGCCATTAATACTAAGAGGCGTTCTGCCTCTGATACTGGAGGTACATATGTTGCCATAATGACTAGTAGCCATTGCTAGCCCCATGAATCTGGCCTTGGCCAATCCCCTTGTGAGAGGCTATGCGTGGGTGACCAGATAAAATCCAGGTCAGGGCTCATGTAACTGTAACAGTTGTAGAGAAAAGGGAATTTCAGCCAGTGTCATTTGTATGCAATTAGTTCCTGGTGAAATTCCCTCTTCGGTCCCCTCCACAAGGATTCGCTTTTGCACCCGGTTAGGAGATCAAGCGCACTATCGCTGAAGCGCCTTTACGCCTAATACCTCTGCACGAGAGGCGGCGACAAAAGGCGCTTCCCTCCCCTTCCCTCCCCGCTGCTGCTCCTCGTGAGTTGCGGCGGGCTCGAGCTGGCGAACTGTCCCTTCCGCTCGCCGCGCCCTCCTTGGCGGGGACTTTTCGGTTGGGGAGAAGCAGTGATGGGGAAACGCCAGGGGGGCCACGGGGGGAAGGCGGCGTCCCGGCACGCTTGGCCTTCCTCCTCCTCCTCCTCCCGCGGCGTCCCAGCGCTCCGTGCCTCTGACTGCGGGAAATCGGCTGAGGAGACGGCGGTGCCGCAGAGTGCCTTTCCGGTGATGGGAGGGGGCTGCCGGCCCCGGCCTTCGCCTGGAAGCGCCGCACGCGCCCCGTCCATGATACTAGCAATCAGACCCACCCCCACCCCAAAAAGCGAGCAGGGAGGGAGGAAGCAAAGCCAGGAGCTGGGAGTGGGTCTGATTGCTAGTATCCGAAGCTGCTTCTTGGCAGGGGAACGGAGGGGAGAGAGAATGGGAGAAAGCAGACAGAGCAGTTGGCAGAGGCACCCGGCTTTGCCTGAAATTGTAAACTGACGCGACCAAAGGCGGAGAAGGGGTGAGATCTGACAATAGAGGGAGGAGGAGGAGCCGCCTCCGCGGGCACCAGCCTTTTCCTTCCGCTCGCCGGAGCAGCAGCCCCCTCCCATCAAAATGCGCTTTAATGGACGGAGCAAAAAAAACCTCACTATTTAACGCGCATTCAATAACGCGCACAATCGGGGAGATAACGCGCCTCTACGCCCCATTTGCGCTCCGCTGGTGTAGAGGTAAATTTTTTAATGAGACTTCAAAGAGCATTAAACCTCTCTTGTAGAGGCACCCTTCATCACAACAGTTAAAGTTGTAGGCACTATACTAGAGTGACCATATACAAAAGAAGGCAGGGCCCCTGCAACTTTAACTGTTGTGATGAAGAGGGCATTTCACCAGGAACTAATTGCATACAAATGACACTGGCTGAAATTTCCTTTTCTCTATAACTGTTAAAGTTACAGGAGCCCTGACCTGGATTTTATCTGGTCAGCCTACCTTACTCCAGCTCAGGATAGTTACTGCTTAGGGTGACCATGTGAAAAAGGAAGACAGGGCTCCTGTATCTTTAACAGTTGTATTGAAAGGGGAATTTCAGCAGGTGTCATTTGTATGCATGCAGCGCCTGGTGAAATTCTTCATCAGGACACTTAAAGCTGCAGGAGCCCTGCCTCTTCTGCCTCTAGTCACTCTAGTATAGCTCCTGAAGCTTTAACTGTTGTAATGGAGAGGGAATTTCGCCAGGCTGCATTCCCAAAGGAAGTGGGAACTGGCTAGCACCTGCAACTAGTAAGCCCAAGCCACAGAAGGTAAAACAAAACTGACCAACAGAAGGAAGGTGGTAGTGTATGTGGACTCCTGTGTGTGAAGCTGTACAAAAATAGGCATTTTGTTATGAAAGACTATAGGAGGTGGTTAGAATTAGAGGTGGTCTAATTGACCCTGAGATGATATATGAGAAAAGTATCACCCTCTATGATGAGCCAGCTCTTTCTTGCTTAAGGCTAAGCTGGAAAAATATTTAGCTTTCCCAAAAAAGTTTAGAGATGCTAAATGAACTCTGAGAGACGATAGTTTATCACACCCCTTTTAAGCTATCCAAGTTGATAGCAATCACTACGCCTTGTGGAAGCGAATTCTAACTATGTGCTGTGTGAAGAATTACCTCTGTCCTGAATCACCCACCATTTTGTTTCATAAGATTACCCCAGGTTCCAGTATTTTCTCTACACCATGCATAATTTTGTAGTCAACCAGAAGCTAAATATGAGCCAGCAGTGTGATGTGGCTGCAAAATAAGGCAAATGCAGTTTTAGCCTCCATCCATAGAAGCATAATTTCAAAATCACAGGATAGTTCCACTCTATTATGTGTCGGTCAGATTTAATCACAAATACTGTGTCCAGTTCTGGACACCACACTTTAAGAAGGATTTAGATAAATTGGAATAACTTCATAGAAGGGGGTAACAAAGAAGATCAGGGGACTAGAAACCAATTAGGTATGCTTAACCTTGAGTGCAGAAGACTGAGGGGTGATTTGATAGCACTTTGAAGTGCCTAAACGGTTGTCACACAGAAGAGGGCTGCAACTTGTTCTCTTATCATCTAAAATTGTAGGATGATAGAGAGTACAGGAAGGCAGATTTCAGCTGAATATAAGGAGAAAAGTCCTAATGGTGAGAACAGTCACATAATGGAATTAACTGCCTAGAGAGGTGGTGGGCTCTCCATTGCTAGAGGAATTCAAGCAAAGGCTGCCTCTACAAGAGGCATTTAAAGCTCTTTCAAGGCGCATTAAAAAATTTACCTCTACAAGAACGGAGCACAAATCGGGTGTAGAGGCGCGTTTTCTCTCCGATTATGCGCATTATCGAATGCGCGTTAAATAGCGAGTTTTATTTTGCTCCGGCCGTTAAAGCGCATTTTGACTATGTGAACAAGTGATTCTCCGCATTAACTACTTGTAAAGCGCATTTGAAACAACCGGTAAGGTCACCAGTTGAGTGCTCAATTACCTCCTGCATACAAGCATTTACGATAAAGCGCTTCAGCGATTATGCGCATAATCGGCTAACCAGGCGTCAAACGGAATCCATCTAGAGGGGGTCAGAGACTGATCAACCATCTGTCAGGGATACTGTAAACTGGATTTCTACATGAACCAGGGGATTGGGCTTGATGGAATATGGACCCTTCCATTTCTATGACCATGCCCCCCCTTACTTGCTTTTTTCCCCTAAGCTAAAAAGCCCCAAACATTGTAGGGTTTCCTCATTGTGCAATTGCGGTAGCCCCTTGAATATTTTGGTTGCCATTTTCTGTAACTTTTTCAGTTCTTCAACATCCTTTTTGAGATGCAGTGACCAGAACTGTACACAGTATTCCAGGGGTATTGCTAGGTTTCTAACACAAATTTGCATGTATATATGTCCAAGACTTATGTGTGGGTGTATGTAAATTTGTATATATACTAGAAGTATGCACCCCTCCACTCCCAGACCCTGATTCGGCAGTTTGGAAAACATCCCATTTTTGCCTGGGCCAATTTGGAGTCGGCCCACTTCAGCTCAGTATCAAACCTAACTAGGCAGCCCTGGCCACACTCCATGAATGCTGCATGAGGGATAGGGAAAGCAGCCCAGAGGTAAGGCCAGACTTGACCTTGAAGGGAATAATGTCTTCTGGAGGTGGGACACAGGAAGGTTCTAGAAGCAGGGGAGAGATGTAGGGTGCTGGGGAGAGTGCCCCCACAAAAACAGGGGTTGAAATGGGCAAAGGTTGTGTATATGCTGAGGGAATTTTAAGTTGGGGAGGGCTTAATTGAACCTCAGCTTTGCCACCCCACCCTAGCAGAGATGGGGGGAAGGAAACCCCCCCCCCCCCGGCAATAAGGGTTAGGGGGAAACTGGAGATAAACCAAGGAGGGTGAGGGTGATGTGGGTGGGGGCATTTGAAGTGTTAATTTGAAGTTATCTCATCTCTACATCACAAAAGGATTGGGGAGGGAGCACTATCCCAAAAATAAGGGAATATGGGGGATGGCTGGAGATGGCCCTGGGAAAGGGCAGACCTTAGAGAAATTTAGCCTTTACTTATTAGCTAATGTTTTTATGGTGGTTTTATGGTACTTTTTCAAGAGTTTGCCATCTCTTCATCAAAGTTCCAGTTATTGTCACAAAACGCCAAGGACGACATAAAATGGCTTCACATTCACCCCTAAAGTTGTCTTCCCAGAAGTATTACAATAGATTTATTTTTAAATTAAACTTCAGATTTTATTTTAAATTTAATAAGTCAGGTTGTTGAAAAAAATTACATCAGTCGATCCGTGTAAAGCTGTTCCAGTCGCAAGGGAAATAGCAAAACATATTTTTCTCCAATAATTCTCTGATGATTAGTGCCTTTGGAGACACAGGCTTTATTCTACTGTGGCTTTTCAATTTTTTTTTATCTAATGGGCCAACACAATAATGACATTTGAGAAGGAGAAGCATACCTGGCTTTGTGATCTTTTCCAAATTCCATGGGATTCCTGAAGGTCATGGTTATTTTCCAGATTTAAAGCTATGAACAAACAATGTACATTTGCTCTACCTTACTTTCACAGCATCGTGCTTAATATGCATCAGGCCTTTCCTCAGGTGGATATGCTGTCAATTCTGACTCAGGTTTGATGCAGTAATAGATTCATAGGTGGAATCTGTCGTTTAAATCTTTAATCAGAGATTTCAAGATTAGACTACTTAGTAGTAGTAGATTTGAAATGGCCATTGTCCTGTGAGATGATGAAGAGAGGTATCTAGGCTGGTACCCCCAAGAAGGCCATGCATGCTTCTAGCTGGGAATAACCCCTCCTCATAATGATCATTCGCGGGAACAATCCTATGGCCCCTAGACAGTGTTTGAGGGACAATGGGATAGCTTAGATTCCCCAGTCTGAGCCTCAGAGCTGGGAATCAGAGCTCTGCACCCTCCCCCTCGCAGCCAGTGTGGAAAGAACCATGCTGGCTGCTCTCCAAGGATGGGAGGCTTACCTCATAGGACAAAGAAAGGGGTCTTTCAGTGGACGGGGAGGGGAGGGAATTGGGGAGGCCAGGATATGAGCTATCATGAGGCCTCTTCAGCCTCCTACTCCTCCCCTTTCACACATCTAGTGAAAATGCAAGGTGGGAGTAGCAGTGAAGGCAAAGATCACCTCTGGCTGGAGAATGCTGGGAATTTTAGGCCATTTTTCTGTCTAAACATGCATAGGATTGTGCTCTAAATGTAATTTGTTATTATGAAGAACCATAACGAAAACCTTGAAGCAGTCAGTGGATTCCATCTATATTTTTGTCTGTAAAGTAAATGGGGAAAAACATTAAATGAATTTAGATTTAAATTCAATGTGTTTGTTTATCATTGTGTGTGTGTGTGTATATATGTGTGTGTATATATATATATATATATACTGCAATCCTATGCACACTTACTTGCCCCCAATGAATTCAGCATGACTCATTTTTGAATAAACATGTACAGGATTTCCATAACTATAAGGATGCAATTTTATTTATTTATTACTCAAATTTATATATTTATCACTCATATTTAACTTCCACAGAGATATCAAAGCGGTGAACATAAAATGCAATGGCATCAAAGCAACAATAAATATAACAAAATAACTCAATACAAAATTAATTGATAGCAAAACTGCATACTCTGCTGTGTGCTACAAACCAATACTGGCTGGGTCGCACTTCAGGGAAAGCCTGTGTGAAGATATGAGTGAGAGCCTGTCTAATGTCAATTGATAAAGTATTCCAGAGGATGAGTGCCACAGCATGACATGCTCTACAGCAAGGCAAACCTCAGGAGTATGTGGAAGGCCCATTGAATGCAGTGGGACTTGCATCCCAATAAACCTGCATACGATCAGGCTGCAACAGCAGGACTGAGGTAGGGGAAGCCTACAACAGCATTGGTTTAGCCTCTGTACAGACTTTCCCTGCTGTGATCTTCCACATCTGCGGTGCAAAAGATCACGTATGGATTGACAGGCTAAACATCAGATAATAAATGCCATTGATTGTCAAATATCTATTAAATGCAAACATGCCATATGCTGTGGTCTGTCAGCTGTTGAATACTGCTATGCAGTGCAATTCTAGGTCCCATTGAGTTCAGTGGAGCGTATTCCTGAATAAATGTGTATAGGACTGCAGCCACTGACTATTAGATCTAGCACTGTTTAATTTTAAGCAGATATTCAGCATCCAAATCCGCAGAAGAGGATTTGGAAGAGGATTAACGGGAACAAATTACTTCCCACTTGAAACAGTAGTGGTGAGAAATAATTAGAAACCATTCATCATTATTTCATAATATTTCATGAGAGGGAGCAGCACTCATTGAATACCATTCTTCCAAACTGCTTGTTGCCCTTCCCTCGCCCCCCCCCCCCCCCGTACACACACAGCCATGTAAACTAGAAACCTGCAATGTCCAAGACCGCAAGAGTTATTGCATTGGGAGACAGGCCATCGCTCAGTGGAGGAAAGCCTGGTTTTGTTTTTTTAATGTAGGAAATCCCGGGTTCAGTCCCATTGCATCTCAAGTTAAAAGGGTCTTGGAAAACAGCGTGTCAGACTAGACAGTATTGGGCTAAGTGGATCAGTGGCTTGACTCTGCACTGCTGGCTCCAGGTTTCTGAGGGCTTTTGGGCAAGACATGCTCTGTGGGCTTCCTCCTTGAGTGTAGAGCCACCTTCTCCTTGCTGCTGTTGTCGCCAGCTGCCTGCTTCCCTGGGCAGGGACAGCTGATGCCACGGATGTTGCTTCCCTTCCTTGTCACTGCTTCCCTGGGAGATTGAGGGGAGACATGATAGCACTTCACATACTTGAAAGGTTGTCACACAGAGGAGGGCCAGGATCTCTTCTCGATCAACCCAGAGTGCAGGACGCAGAATAATGGGCTCAAGTGACAGGAAGCCAGATTCCGGCAGAACATCAGGAAAATCTTCCTGACTGTTAGAGCAGTACGACAATGGAACCAATGACCTAGGAAGGTGGTGGGCTCTCTCACAGCAGAGGCATTCAAGAGGCAACTGGACAGTTATCTGTCAGGGATGTTTTAAGGTGGATTCCTGCATTGAGCAGGGGGTGGGACTCGATGGCCTTATGGGCCCCTTCCAACTCTACTATTCTATGATTCTATGCTCTGCTGTTCATCCACTTTGGGCAAGAGGGAAGGGTCCCCTCTACAAGAATTCGGTTTGACGCCTGGTTGTCCGATTATGCACATCTTCTCGCAATTGCTTTTACGGCAATTTTAGGTTAAGTGCATAACAGGTTGCCTTACCGGTTGTATGAAATGTGCTTTAGAGGTGGTTAATGCAGAGAATCGCTTGTTTACATGGTCATGAGGCGCTTTTACGGCCGCGGTAAATTAAAACTTGCTATTTAACACGCATTCGATAATGCGCATAATCGCATAGAAAAAGCGCCTCGACCCCCGATTTGCGCTCCGCTCTTGTAGAGGTCAATTTTTTAATGCGCCTTGAAAGAGCTTTAAATTACTCTTGTAGAGGCACCCAAGGACAGGCAAGTGAGAATGGTAAGGAAGAACAGCATCAGCAGCAGCAGAAGCCAGGGGGCTCTTGGCCACTTGCAGCGTTGTGTGCCTTGGCAGGTACCCAGCCACGCCAACCTCTGACGTCAGCCCTATGACTTAGTATAAGGCAGTTCACAAGCATGATTTATATTTGTATTGTGCTCCCCTTCCATAAAACGGATGTAGGAACTGAGGAGCTGCAGTTCAGATTTTAAACAACAAGAAAAAAACGATGTTGTAAATATATATACCACCGCCCATGGGGATCTCATATTGCTCATGGGAGATAGTATATTCTTGGGTATTCTACATCTTCCCTGGCTCCCTCCACAATGGGTGCAAGGGTCAAGCTGTGTTTTGAACTTGAAACTAAGAAATGTGTCCTGGATGTGCAGCTATCCATTCTCATTCCAATATCAACATCTTCAAGGCAAGTATGACATTGTTATAATGTATTTTGTACTTTCGTCTCCCTCACTGCTTTTGAAAACTGGTTTGGGCAATAGAGCTGGTTTATGAAAGTGAAACATATAATTGTGTCCTTAATGTGTGTGCCCAATTTCATGCTGATATATTGATCAACAAGGCAGAAGATAAAACCAAGAAATGGAATGAGCTGAAGTGGTGAGTTAAACTCCACCAATCCAGTTAACACAATGTTGTTACTGCAACATTATCACCGCTTTGCAGGCAGATATAGGCTGGCAGTCATGGCTAGAACTGGAGCAGCCGCCTTCCCTCCTGCTCCCTGCCAGCTGCTTCTCTCAGGAGCAGCTGTGTGGAACAGCTTAGAGGAGGCTTCAGGGAAAAGTCCTGGACTTGCAGGGACAGCTCTTATAAAAAGAGGGAAGCAGGCAAGAGTTGAAGGAAGGACATGGCCAGGGTTGAGCTGCTCTCAAAAGAGAGGACAACTCCGTTTTGAAAAGCCTCTTATTCTTGCCACAGAGGCCTGCTGCTGGGCCCTTGCCAGGACACCAATTATGCAAGATTGGATTTCAGAACTGCCCTTGCCTTGCCAAATCAGCACAGTTCATGAGTGCTATGGATTTGATAAACTGAGGTTATTTAAAAACTCTGACATATAATAAGTGTCAGGCAGCATCCTCAGAAGTGGAAAATGCTATTGGAGCCTTAGGTAACTTAGGGCACAATCCTAGGCGTGTTTAGAACGAAAATGCTGGCTGGGGCATGCTCGGAGCTGTAGGACGTTTTCCTGCCTAAACATGCATAGGATTGCTGCTTTATTGGGGAGAGACCCTGCATTTTAAAGCATGTAAGAGGATAGGAGTGGAAACAGCTAGGCTATCACATCTTCCAGTACAGCTCCACCTGGCTGTATCAAGCCTCTGCCCAACTGTCTGCCCTTTAATCTCAGCATCTCTTTGTGAGAAGATCCTGCTAGAACAGGGGTAGGGAAGCCTGTGATCCTCCAGACATTGTGGGGCTACAGTCCCCATAAACCCTGACCATCAGCTGGGGCCGATGGGAGATGTAGTCCAATAACATCCCCCTCACCACCTCTGTGCTAGACTGAGCTCCTGCTCTCCATTCTTCCTCATGTTCTGCCTCTGGGACCTGCCTGTTTGCCTACCAGGATTATGCTGCTTGGCTCCAGCTCATCCCATTAGCTGTAGCTTTTGGAACCTGACTGTGGCTGAGTTCGGACGACACTTTAGGCAACGGAGGAATTAATAACGCACTCACCATGTGTTATTCTGCCAGGGCTCTCCACAGGACATGTTGCCCCTCCCCCCTCCCCTGTCGCACAGCTGAAAGTCCCAGCGTCCTTCTGGGCTGCTGCGTCTCCTCCCTCCCCCTCTCCCAGTCCTCCGGCCATATCCCATCATGCCATCATGCACCGCAAGTTCTGCTGGCTGTATTGGAGCAGCCGGGGGGGGGGGGAAGGGGGGGTCGGCTGCTCCGGCAGGCGAACTCTATGCCCAAATGGAATAGTACATGGAGAGAGGGGGGTTCCCTCCACATGACACTTTAAACAACGGAGTTCGGGATAAACAACGTGCAAGCCCATTGTTTTTCTCCATTGTTTAATTGCCCCAAATAGCATACTGTCACTTGTGTGTGCGTTGTGTGTTACCCTCCACATGACACAATAAGCAACACAACTGACGTTTATTTGAGAACCCCCCCTCCGTTTCCTAATGTGTCCTGCGAAACCAGCCCTACTGTCCTCTGAAACAGGCCTTTGTCTACTAAGGAACATGGTACTTGCATCTGGCTGATGGTTTGTTCCTGTATTAGCTTGGGGCTCTGATCCTGCAACCACTTAGGATATTAGCTCACAGAAAAAGGTGAAGAGTAGCTATACCACATTGCATATATTGCAAGAGCTCTGTTGATTTCAGCAGACAACCTATTACAGGCAGAGCTTATTGCCATTTCTCATAAGAAATTTAATTCCAAAAAAACAATTTAAGCTCACATTGTGACAAATCCATACTGTCTGGCATTCTCAGAAGACAATGCTCTCATGTAACACCCTCCATCACAGGAGCACAGGGAGCTGCCTTATATTGAGTGAGACCCTTGATCTGTCCAGTCTGGTATTGACAACACTGACCAGCAGCAACTCTCCAGAATTTCAGGCAGGAATTTTCCCATCCATATGTGGAGATGCCAGGGATTGAACCTGGGACCTTCTCCATCCAAAGTTTATGCTCTGTCACACTGAGCCACAGCCTTTCCCTTACACCAAAGTTCACGAGCACCCACACACTCCATTGCTGGAACTTTTTTCTGATGTCTACGTGTAGAATTGCACTGTCCAGCAGTGCAATCCTATACACCGAGTTCAGCGGGGCTTATTCCCAAATAAGTCGGTACAGGATTACAGCAGCGAAGAAGCTGGCAGCAGAATAATTGAAAAAGGAAATCCACAATGATGCATGACTTGGACACTGAAGAGCTGTATTAATTTATAGCAGGAACATTTCATTGCTGTTATCATGCAGTATTGTAAATGCCTTTGAGCCATTAATAATATTTATTTTTTTCTTTATTTAAGTTAAAATTTATTCAGTCATAAAAATCACGATAGTCCCTGTTGCCATCAATCTATGTTGCTTCAAATCTATATTGCTTTCCACTAACATAGCGCTGTAGTTGTTTTGTCCATTTTAATACCTATTCAGAATACTAACACTGTTGTGTCGGGTAATAAGGAGCTATAATGGCTATTAGGCATTACTGTCCTGTTTTCCAATTCTGTATTTAATAATTATAGTAACTATTTTAGAAAACCCATGATTATATAATGCAATAGGCTGTTTAATGTCCCACTCACAGGCGAGTGGCTAGACTACCCATAATTTGCAGGATTAAAAGATAGCAGTTAATTATGTATGAAAATGCCCCTGGTTTATTTATATTTCCTGGATGGATCCCCCCTCCCATTATACACTGTCCTCCTCCTCCTTCCTTGTTTCAAGGGTATAGTATAACTGGACTCCTCCAGTCATGCCGGATGGTTTATAATCCAATTTCTGTTTAACTTGGACCCATTCTTCTCTTTTTGTTTTAAAAGACTACTCAGCTTTACTGGGTTAATATCAGCTTTAGTCTGTAGCATCACCATTTGTTTTAAATTGTTTGGTCCCATTCCTCCTGCTTTTTGATTTGCTAGGGAGAGAAAATTGTATAATTCAAAAGTTTCTTCTAGTAATATTAACATTAGCTGATTTAGGAGGCATTGTAATAATATGCAACTTTTACAGAATAAAATTAACTCTGATTTAGCCATATCTGGAATTAAGCACTCTATTCTGTCTGCTACATAATATTATGCATGCTACCTATTCAATATATTACATAATATACTGTGTAGGGTGACCAGACTTCCTTTTTCCTCCGGACAAGTTTGGAAACGGAGTGCCAAAATGGCGTCCGGGGGGAAATCAGTTGATTTTCTGGAAAGTCCGGGAATTAGGCAGATCCCTGCGCCATCCGGGGCCTGTTCTTTGATAGTGTAGGCCAAGAACAGCCCCGGATTGCCGTGGGGAAGAGGCTAGAACGACGCGTGCCCGTACTTCCAGGTATGCGTTATACAGTTCCTCCCACTATCCGGGGCTTGTTCTTGGCCGGCGTGATCACGCAGACCAAGGAAAGCACTGGCGTGGGAAAAAGGCTGGATGACATGTACCTGGAAGTGCAGGCATGCGTTGTTCTAAAGGGCTGTATTGCGGAGAGGGAGGGTGGGGGGTGAAAAAGCTCTCTTTCTCCCCCCCATCTCCGCGATCCGGCCCTTTATTTTGATAAAGGTCTGGATCACGGAGAAGGAGGACGGGGGGGGGGGGCGAAAGAGCTCTCTTTCTCCCCCCCACCCTCCCTCTCCGCGATCCGGCTCTTTATTTTGCTAAAGGTCTGGATCATGGAGAAGGAGAACGGGGTGTGTGTGCGTAAAAGAGCTTTCTTTCTCCCCCCCAACCTCCCTCTCTGCGATCCTGCCCTTTATTTTGCTAAAGGTCTGGATCACGGAGAAGGAGGGCTGGAGGGGGCGAAAGAGCTCTCTTTCTCCCCCCCAACCCTTCCTCTCCGCGATCTGGCCCTTTATTTTGCTAAAGGTCTGGATCATGGAGAAGGAGGGCTGGGGGGAGGCGAAAGAGCTCTCTTTCTCCCCCCACCCCTCCCTCTCGGCGATCTGGCCCTTTATTTTGGACATCATACCTCCCAACTCTCTCCCTGTCTTGTCCTGGTCTTGGGAGACTTGTGGGAGAACAACCAGATGGTGAAGGCAGTAGTAGCAGTGCGGGACGTGATGAAGGGGTAAGTGTGGGCGGGGCACTTGGTGATGGGCGGGTGGGCGCGGCATGGGCATCAAGCGATGCGAATGATGGGGCACGGGCAGCAGGGCGCATGGCATGGGCGGGCGGTGGGTGAGCGGTACGCGACGCAGGCAGGTGGAGGTCCCGCAGGGTGGGCGGGGGTGCAAAGCGGGGGTGCAGCGGGCGGTGGGCAGGCAGCGGGCAGTCCTTGGTTGAGTGTGTATAGGTGTTCGGTTGGTTTTGCCCATGTGAGTATGTGGATTTGTATTCTTGTTATTTTTATTGTTGTTATTATGCCTTGGGTGAGTATGTGGGTAGATGTTGTATTGTTTATATGATTTTTTTTTTGCCTGGGGTGTGTGTGCATGTCTGTGTGTAGATTTATTATGTTGATGAATGTTATTGGGTAGCTGGCTATGGTTTATTATTATTATTATTATTATTATTATTATTATTATTATTTTGCCTTTGGTGTATGGGGGGAGGTTTTTTTAAATTGTCTTGGAGAGGGTGTGGGTTTTTCCCACTCTGGGTGAGTGTGCAGGGGGTGAGGATTTAATTTTTTTTTTTGCCTGTGGTAAGCATGTGTGAGGTATGTGTGGATTATTATTACTATTATTAATTATTATTAATATTTTACCTTGGGTGTGTATGTGTGTGAATGAATATTTATTTTTGCCTTAGGTAGGTGGATTCCTCACCATCAACAGCACCATTGGTTTTTAAGCATAGTCCACAGTGAACTATGATATCTCAGCTACAAAGGGAGGTGGAATGTTTGGAAGAATTGCGTTGTCAATTGTGTGATGCGTGGATTGGGAAACTGGCATGGTGATTCTCTGATGTTAGTTATTTTTTTAGCTGAGAAATCCTAGTTCACTGTGTACTATGCTTAAAAGTTACATTCTTTGTCATCCGTAACTTACATCAGAGAATCTCCATATGCCACTTTTGTTTTTAAGAGATGTGTTTGTAAGACTAACATGGAAAGTGGTGATGTACTCCTGCCCCTTCTTTTCCCCTTTTTCCCAACTGACTGCATTTCACAACAGTAAGGTGGTTTAACTGTAGGAGATGCTCAATGATATCTTACTTTATTGTCTTTTAGATTCTGTTCTGGTCTATAATTCAGTAAAAACTTTGTAGAAAAGCATTCAGAATGCTAAAAAGAAAGTGTAAATTTCTGATATGTTGACTGTCTTACTTGTTCTTTATTTCAGTAAGTTTAACATTAATGTATTATGTAGAACATATTTGTCTTAATTGTGAGGTATGAAATCAGACATGTGACCAAGGCCACGCCCCCTTGGGGGCGGTTATCTCAAGATGGGCCTGCCTTGGGGGCTGGGCAATGTTCGGTGGGCATGCCTCCTTGAGGGCGGCATCTTGTCCTCCTTTTTGGTTTCCAAAATATGGTCACCCTAATACTGTGTGCTCTGTATGCTACATAAACCTACACTTTAGGCTATTATTACTGCTGCAATCCTGTAATGATTTATCTTGGAGTAAGAGCCATTGAATTCAGTGAGACTTCCTTCTGAATAGATATGCCTATGATTGCACTGTATGGCTGCTTTCTTAAAATGTACATTTTACATACAACTTAATCCTTGGCTATGTACCTGTTTTATGGGCAATTCCCAAGCTATCAAGTGCTCTGGATTCATACCTTGGCATTAGCAGATAAGAGGATTGTTTTATGTCTCTGGAAGTGTTCCCTCCCTCCCTCCGCCTGTGGAGCAATGGCTCAGTGGTATGTTCAGGGCGAAAACAGGCATTACTTTAAATCTGTATCTAGCATCTGCATCTCCCCCCTCCTATTTTTATTTGAGATTAGGCACAGGGAGCCCGGTCCAGATTGGGACCCTAGCATGGTGGATGGGGGGCTTCTAAGTTCCAGATCACCCCCCTGGTACCTACTCTAGAGTAAACATGAAAAAGCCTTTGCTGCTACCAGACACAGATTTAAAGTAATGTCAGCCTTTCTGTTAAAGGGGTGGGTGGGGAGACTACAATAGGAGGGATACTCGTATGACCTTCACCTCCATGTGACAGGACTTAGTAATCTCCCTGGTCAGTGGTATAGCTGCTGCCTCACCTTCTAGGCAACTCTGGCTTCCGCTGTTGCCATGACTTCTGCTTTCTTTTCTTAGCTTTTTAGCCCTTTTGCCTTTCTTTCTTTAGCTATGTTGTTTAGGAGAGCTTCCTAGTTTTCTTTTGCCCTTGTTGAATGGGTTAGGATAGGTGGGGTGGGAGTGGGGGGCTACTAGCTTTCAATCTACAAAAACCGATAACAAGGCATAATCATCATAATCACAAGACATCGTTGTCATTGTCCCCATCGTAAACTGACTCACTCTGCATTTCTCACCATAGCAGTGGCGGTTCTGCAGGAACCAACAAATGGTTGCTAAAGGTGACAAGGCCTGGAATGCCAAGGATGCTTTTTAGTGGCAAATTCCACTGAAATTGGTAGGACTCACTTCTGAGGAAACATCAGGGGAGGCTGGTGGCTCCGATGCCAGTGGAATAGTAAATCCGCTCCAAGCTTAAGTCAGAAGCAGTCAGAACTCTAAAGGTGCTGCTGCCTTACCAGGGCAAAGAGTAAAGCCCTGTAGCCCTGCTATCAGGGTCCCTGCTTGGCTGGCCGGAAACCCTCTGGCCATTCAGGCGAGGTAGGGAAGAGGCATTTCAAGGCTCGATCTACACTACTGCTTGGTAGTGGTATTGAAGTGCACTGATAACTGTTGGGGTACATTACACGTTCCCTATACCACTTTCGCAAGCCTTTATCACACCTACCCGTTTTGCTTCTGCGGGTTCCCCCTCCATTCCCTATGCGAGTGGAGCCCTTTGATCACACGTGGTCAGTTTTTCTCCCATACCTCAGCTCAGCCTGCGGAGGAGGAGGGGAGAAAATGGACCATCCCCATTCAGGGATACTTCGAAAGTGGAAGGAAAAAATGAGTACTCGGGGCGCGAGAGCAGCATGAGGGAGACGACGTCATGTGAAAGAATTGGATCCAAGTCGCGGCGGGTGTGGATCAAGCCACCCGTGTGCTAAAGGTCATAGTATCATATCCTGCTTTTTATTCCACATTCGTAATGATTTGACATAAGGTATATATCTGGCCCAAGTCAGGATTTGGCCCTTCCCCGGCCCTGACAGAATGCGACCCGGCCATTGTGCCAAAGGCAATGTTTCCTGGGAGAAGATTGCAGGGCTGATGGTTGGCCTGTAATCAAAATATGACACGTTGTTTCCAGGAAACTGCTCTGTGACTATTACTGTCAGTGAAAGATTACAATGGTAATAATTATTGTTATTATTTTGGGACAGATGTAAACAAAGGCAAATGTTTTTAAAAGGCTGACCTTGCAGGTCTGAGGGATACAAGACCATATGTGTCTAGTAAAAAGACGCTTTAGAAACTGGAGACGCCAGGGCTTCATTCTTCTGTGCTCAGCTGTTCTTCTGACCTGGGAGGTCCACACTGCCAGTAATGGAGTGGGGTATTCATTCAGGCAAATCCCATTTATAGCCATGCAAGCAACATGCCTGAAATTCTTTGAATCTAAGAAGCAAAACAGTCCTGTTCACATATGCAACATTTAAACTCCACCCCACTGATTTGCAAGGGACCCGCATGCATAGGGAGTGGGCATCAATTCACTTTGAAGACCATACTGGGCTTATTACTTATATTAGAGGTGGGGAACCTATGGCCCTCCAGATTCATTGGACTCCATCAGCCCCAGCTTGCATGGGTAATGGACTGGAATGATGGGAGTTGTAATCCAGCAATAGCTGGAGGGCCAGAGTCCCTACCTCTGACATCTATTGTGCCATCATTGCGTCTGGTGTGATGCTTTGCAGAATAATATCAGCAAAAAGAGTCCCTGCTGCACGGAGCTTACAATCTACATTTCAGCAATTGAAGGAGCTGTCTGTCCCACCCCTTGTTAAGTGGCATATAGGGCCGGGTATGACTGAGAAGGCAAAGGCAGGCCCAAGCTAAGGCAGAACAAGGTGGAAGTAAGGCAAATGCAATTCTTTAAAATAGCATGTTTTTCAAAGTTATTTAACATAACATTGAGTGGGATTCAAAGAACTGTACAACTAGTTCAATATGCCCAAGAAGGTTTTATGCATGTGTTCCCTGAACACCAGTCATCTGAGCTATATGCTAACTCTAGTCTCCAATGGAGGAAACTTCCCTCAGCAGTTGGTGATGTGGCTCGAAGGCTTGCGATTCGAAGTAAAACAATTCCACTGAGAGTATGCTTAAACCTTGAGCATACCTAAATTAGCCCTTTGGATCCAGGCCACAAAGAGAGCAAAAAAAATGTTTACCAGAATACACTAAAAATATCACATTCCAAATTAGCAATGCATAATTAAGTGACGGTAAGGAATTATTGGAGGTCTGTTGCTATATATTGTGGAGATGATCTTTGGTTAAGTTCAGAGTTTGACCCAGTAAAAATAGTCCCAATGTTTCCTGAGCTGTTAGTTCTTTCTAGGCACTTCCTATCCCCATGTCTGGCAGAAGTTAAGTTTGCAGTGCCTATGGTGTAAAGTAATGGATCTTGTTGTCTTCTAAGAAACACCATTTTATGTAATTCAGCAAAAAATATGTGGGTCTAAAGGAAAATGAGCATTAAACATTTCCATAATTATTTATTTCACCATTGCCCAATACATGTTTGCTCTATCACATAGCCCTGGAGACCTCAAAGTGGTGCTATTTCTCCATTCACTTGCATAAAGGGGGGGAAAATTGCCCTGCTAAATAATGGGTGTGGTGGTGTGGTGTGAGTCCACCACCTGACAAGGATCTCTAGGGCAACAGGGCCCTTAGTGGGGGATGGATGTCTCCCTCTTCAAGCTGTTTTTCAGCAGGGCAGCTTCCCCCCCTCCCATTCAAGTTAATGGAGCAATATCTCCAGTCACTCAAATGCAGGTGTGGGGCAGGGAAAGCGACCCTACTGAATACCCATCCATCCCACTAGATATAAATGAAATCAACCTGAGGATGAGCATGAGACCCATCACTATTTTCTATATATTTTAAACATTCCATTGTTTAAGACCCCATTTTATAGTACTCTCAAAGCAATTCTATGTTCAGTCCTATTGTAAATAGATAGTCTCTTGTGTGTAAAAACTACTCAATTTTATCAGGTATATCATATTGTTTACTCTTTCTCCATTTCACCATAAAACATTTCTGGCCACTCCTTATAGAATTCTACTAAAATACAACTACATTGTTCCATTGCCATGGTCTCTCAAGTGACCTCCAAAAGTAATGGAAAAAGAATCAATAAAATAAAATATTAGAAATGAAATACATAGCAGAATAATAAAATACAAGATAAATTAAATTAAAATGAGCAGAGGCAATGAAAGCAGCAGACTAAAATCTGCTAGTTGACATGCTGAGAAGCCTGACTTGGTACTGGAAAGATGGCAAAGGTGGTGCCAGGCAAGCCTACGTGGGAAAGACATTGCCTGGGAAGGACACCTGGAAAGGACACCACAACTGAAAACTCCCTCTTTCCAGCCATCACCCATCTAACCTCTGAAGGCAGGACATGGAATATGGTCTAACATTCAGTCAGATTTGAGTGAAACAGGCTATAGAATGTGAAAAGTCAATGGTCAAAAGATTGTTCAGAATAAATGGCAAAGATAACATTTTACTCATATTTTTACATATCATTCAGTTGAATAAATATTCTGTTGATATAGGTGAAAGTATATTTGTTACCATCTTTCATGACAGGTAAACAAGGTTGCGATGTGCGATGAACACATTCCAGCTGTCAAGTGACTCTCACTGAAGTCATCAGTGTCAAAAACTGTATGCACAAATACATCTGGAACAATATTCAATAGGAGTGGAATCCATCCACACTTTGGTCAGCTCTGCATCTGGCATTTAATCTTCAGCCTGTGGTGTTTGCTTTGCAATGGCTCATTCACAAATACAAGACATTCGAATGGTGCTGTAGTTTTAATATGATCAAGAGGCTGCTGTGAACTGGCCTTTAGGCTGCTAGTTTGCAGAAGGATCACAATAGTAGCCTCTAGTCTAGAAAGATCAGACAGGAGCAGAGCCATTTCTGGAATCTTTCAGCTCTTTACTGTTGGGAAGTCAGTCACAAATATTACCCATTCAGCAAGACATTTCAAGACACAGCAGGACTTGAAGATCAAGATACCAAGACCTGCCATCTCCAAGGGAAAATAAATAACTTCTTTTGAATGGCTATGGATGCTGATATACAACCCCACTGGTGGCAGAGAGTTAAATATTTAAAAGCCAACTCACAGCCTTAGCTGCTGCTAGCCCTCTTCATCTCTTGCCAGCTGTCTGCAGGATATAGACTCTGACATTGCATTTCTACCTTACAAAAGAGGCTGCAGTGTGGCTTTGAAACTCATTACTGTTTTGCTCTCTCCAACTTCCTCTCCAAACATTTGGGGTGGATAGGTAGGGGGAAAGGTCCATATTCTCTTCCTGAATTGAGAGGTCAAACTCCCATTGACTTCCACCCTCTAATGAATAGGGCCACATCTACAACTTTTCACAAAGTGGCTTTTGGAAGTTAACGGCACATATATTTGCTGGTTTTTAAGATGTGGTTACTCCATGAAAGCACATTGATTGGAGACCCTGTTAACATGCGCCCTAGGATGAGAAGATGGACCTGTCAGTCATTTCTGTACACCATTCCGCCGCCTCTGTCAAGTTGCCATGTTATTCTACCTCCATCTCATCTGCCTTAGCTCAGCTGAGCCTGTGGGGGACAGCTACAGAGGAACCACACTCACACTCACACACACACACACTGCAATCTCTCAGGCAGCAACTTGTTAAACAATGGCTCACTGAGGGGAGTAGCCATGTGGAACTCAATAAAAATCCCAAACGATTATGTTATAAGAAATTATCATAGGGTCACCTGCTTGGGAGTGCAACTGGACAGGGGGGAAAGAAAGGCACCCAAGGCTATTTAATAACATTTAAAACATTACATGTACGTAATAAAGCCTTCCCCAATACGGTGCTGTCATGAGGCAGTCTGAAGAATCTTCCTCTGAGGAGGAAGAAGTGGCAGAGACTGCAGCTTTGCCCATTCCCCAGGACTTACCGGAGGCGGAGGAACAGCAGGGAGGTTCCTCTGAAGAGCCCCAGGAAAGTCCTGGGGAATGGGCAAAGCTGCAGTCTCTGCCACTTCTTCCTCCTCAGAGGAAGATTCTTCAGACTGCCTCATGACAGGTGCCCTCCAAATGTTTGGCTACAATTTCCATCATCCCTAACCACGGTCTATTCTGGCCGATGGGAGTGGTTGTCCAAAATAGCTGGAGGGCACCATGCTGGGGGAGGAACCCTGAGGTAATGTATTCCCCCTTGTTTTGAAGATCATAGATGGAAAGCCAGAAATCACCCTTCCCTGCTCAGAGATTTGAGCAAAGCAGATATCATATTATCCCCATTTAACAATTGGGTGAATGTTTTTTTTTTAAAAGTAAATATCTGCAGTGTAGGGGGGATTTGGATTGGGGCCATGCCCACACCTGGATTGGAGCCCCTTCCACTGCCATTTCCATCAGGAGGAAAGCTCCCCTTGGCACTAATTGGAGTTTTCCTGATGATGCAAATACCATCTTGAAGGCAGGGCAAGGACACTGACCCCCATTGTCAAAGCTGTCCCTCACCATGATCCCAATCTGGATAGGGTCCCCGTGGCTACTATTGACTTAAAAACAACAACTGCCAATTATATATTTTTATTAGAATATAATAAAAATATATATTCCTACCCTTCCTACAAGAAGCTCAGGGCAACATACTTGGCTTCACCCCCATTTTATCCTCTCAAAGGATCTGTGACGTGAGTTTGGCTGGTGGCCGTTGGCCCAAGACCTTTGTAACTGAACAGAGGTTTGAACCTGAGGTTCTCCGTTTCTGGGACAATCTTCTATAGCATATGCCATATTGACTATTGTCTGTCATATGAAAAGGGCAGGCAAGTCACTCCCCCCAAAAGGTCCCCCCAATATAAGCCTCAACATTCTATCGCTTATAAAAATTGGAACTCATAATCTATCTGATGAGTTCTACAATTTTGCAAAATATTGAACTGTTCTGATAAGAACTGCTACAGGCAAGCAAGTTAAAAATTAGATTTTTAGTAGCCTGTACACACTATCAGGTAAAGAACATGTATGTCATCAAGCAAATGTCTGTAAGCTGATGCACACCAGTTGCTGGGGAGCATGGGTGGGAGGGTGCTGTTGCACTTGTGCTCTCCTTCTGGGTTCCTGGTCAACAGCTGGACCAGAATGGTGAATTAGATGGTGAACAGAATGCTGGATGATCCAGCAGGGCTCTTCTTATGCAAATAATGTAATGTCTAGTTTGGCCCTTGTTTCCTTAAGGCATCTGGCCAGATACAGAGAACCTCGGAAACTTCACATGGGCCCAGTGCCTACAGTAAAACACAGCAGGCCACAAATTTCTCTTACACAAAAGTACTAAGATAATGTATATGAATCACCTGGAGCACTTGAAATGCACTATATTAAAGTCTAGCCATGCACTTTGATATGTATCTAGTCGGATGTAAGTCCTAAAGGTAAGTAGTATATGACTGCAGCCCAAGTAGTTTTATTAGCCTTATACCTCTATACTGCTTGTAGCTGGGGGAGCTAGTCAGTTTACTTTAGCTTACAATTGTAGGATCCTGGAATTTAGAGAAAGCTGTATTGTTTGTTTTTAATATTTTCCCATTTGCATTTAATTACTGACTAGAACCAAAGGGGGTTAGTCAATTTTTCTGAAGCATGTACCAATGGATGAGAAAATTCATGATATAGAAACCACCACAATGCGTAATAACAGTTCTCTTGAGTTCACAACAATGGCTGGCTATAGATCATTGTTTACCATTATTTATAATAATAAAATGAATGTGGGGAGGCAAATTTTAATAAGCCCTTACGCCCACCAGAAAATATAGTTTAGTGGGAATGGTTACATTTGACTCATTGGGAGGCTGGCTTCCTCACCAGGTACTCAAATACTATAGATGAGGTTACAAGTGGCCACTGCACCATAAACTGTTACTTATATCCACCTTAGTGGGTTGGTATGATCTTTCTCCTTCATATTCTTCACAGTGTTTGCATTTTTCACTATCTGCGCTCCCCTGTGTGTAGTTGCACATGCAGGATGCTTTGTCATAGCCTTGGAGCCCTCCTCTCCCCTGCGCATGAACACATTGCTTTAGCACTGGGCTAAAGCAATGTGGGGGAACTAGTAACCACTGTACCCCTCGATACCTGTCTTGTTACCCACCACGGTTCCTTACCCCCTCCCACTTAATCTTACCAGTCGTTGGCATTACTGTGAAATACGATTCTCTTTGGTGCTGAAAACTTTGTGTTTAGCATGTTGGGGCTCAGCCCCCACCCATGCTTTGAACTGACTTTGGGGCAGGTTATAGAATCATAGAATCGTAGAGTTGGAAGGGGCCTATAAGGCCATCGAGTCCAACCCCCTGATCAATGCAGGAATCTACCTTAAAGCTTACCTGACAGATGGCTGTCCAGCTGCCTCTTGAAGGCCTCTAGTGTGGGAGAGCTCACCACCTCCCCTACTTGCCCGTTGACATGTTTCCTATGGCAGCCATCTTGTGGTGATGCCCAGGACATTTTCTCAGATTGCCACACAGCCAGGGGCTGCGTACCTCTGGTCTAGAGTTGATGAATAACCTCAGTCAGCAAAAGGTGGCTCAGAATTTAATTTATTACATGCTTTTGTCTTGGAATATCCTATGATTTCAGGTAGCACCATCATCTTGACTTGCACCACCGACTCACCCCACTCCACGAGTCTTCTTAGGTAACAACCATTACACCCAGGGCTGCATCATGATATAGAGCCTTATCACACGGGCGGTTTGACCCACACCCGCCGCGACTTTGATCCAATTCTTTCACATGACGGCGTCCCCCTCGCTCTGCTCTCGCGCCCCGAGCACTCCTTTTTTTCCTTCCGCTTTCGAAATATCCCTGAACGGGGATTGTCCGTTTTCTCCCCTCCTCCACAGGCTGAGCTGAGGTATCGGACCAAAACCGACCACGTGTGATCGAAGGGCTACACTTGCATAGGAAACGGAGGGGGAACCTGCAGAAGCAAACCGGGCAGGTGTGATAAAGGCCATAAATGCCCTGTTGCTTGTGCTGGAATCCCTTTGACATTGTAAGGCCCCCTGGAATCCTGGCTTTGTCATGGTCCTGCGCTCCCTCTGGTGGCCATGTGGAAACGAGACTTCAAATCAACGGGCTACTACTGGTCTTCCCGTGGAGTGCAACGCCGGGTGCTGGGTGAGCCGTGACGTAGAAGATCGGTGAACAGGATTCCACCCCTACCCCTGTGTATTCTTTTAAAGCAGCCTTCCCCAACCAGGTGCCCTCCAGATGTGGGAGTACAACTCTCAGTGCTCCCAACCCCCCGGAGAGCAACATTGGGTTGATAAAGGGCTGCTAGGAGCTACAGTAAAGGAATGGCGTTGCCGATTGGGGCCTCAGCTCTTGAGGAGAAGGGGCTAATCGTTTCCAGAAAGAAAGGAAAGGAAGGAAGGAAGGAAAGAAAGGAATAAAGGAAGGAAGGAAGGAAGAAAGAAAGAAAAGAAAGTTAGTAAGGAAAGGAAGAAAGGAAAGAAAGAAACGGAAGGAAGGAAGGAAAGAAAAGAAAGAAAGGAAGAAAGAAAAATAAAGGAAGGGAAGAAAGAGAAAGAAAGGAAAGAAAGGAAGGAAGAAAGAAAGAAACGGAAGGAAGAAAGAAAAAGGAAAATAAAGGAAGGAAGGAAAGGAAGAAAGAGAAAGAAAATAAAGGAAGGAAAGAAAGAAAGAAGGAAAAGAAGAAAGAAAGCAAGAAAGGAAAGGAAAGAAGGAAAGGAAGAAAGCAAGAAAGAGAAAGAAAAGAAAGGAAAGAAAGAAAGAGAAAGAAAAGGAAGAAAGAAAGAAAGAGAAGGAAAGGAAGGAAGGTAAGAAAGAAAGAAAGAGAAAGAAAGAAAGAAAAGGAAGGAAGGAAGGAAAGGAAGGAAGGAAAGAAGGAAGGAAAGGAAGGAAGGAAGGAAGGGAAGAAAGAAAGAAAGGAAGGAAGGGAAGAAAGAAAGAAAGAAAGGAAGGGAAGAAAGAAAGAAACGGAAGAAAGAAAGAAAGAAAGAAAGGAAAGAAAGGAAAGAAAGGAAAGGAAAGAAAAAAAGAAAAAAAGAAAAAAGAAAGGAAGGAAGGAAAAAAGAAAGGAAGGAAGAAAGAAACAAAGAAAAGAAAGAAGAAAAAAGAAAGGAAGGAAAGGAAGGAAAGAAATGGAAGGAAGAAAGAAAGGAAGGAAGGGAAGAAAGTGAAAAAAGGAAGGAAGGAAAGAAAGAAACAAAGAAAAAAGAAAGGAAGGGAAGGAAGGAAGGAAGAAAGAAAGAAAAGAAAAGAAAGAAACAGAAGGAAGAAAGAAAAGAAAGAAAGAAAGAAAGAAGAAAGACAGAATGAAAGGAAGGAAGAAAGGAAAGAAGGAAGGAAGAAACGGAAGGAAAAGAAAGGAAAGAAAGAATGAAAGGAAAGGAAGGAAGGGAAGAAAGTGAAAGAAAAGGAAGGAAGGAAAGGAGGAAAGGAAGAAAGAAAGAAAGAGAAAAGGAAGGAAGGGAAGGAGGAAAGAAAGAAAGAGAAAAGGAAGGAATGAAGGAAAGAAAGAAAGAAAAAGAAAAGAAGGAAAGAAACGAAGGAAGGAAGGAAGGAAAGGAAGTAAGAAAGATCCTCCAAACTTGGGCACTGTTGAGCTTCGGCAGCTCTCTTTTACAGAAAGGGGCGGACGGTCATGGGGGTGGGGGTGGGGGTGGGATGAAGACGCTTCTCCATTGGGCCTCTTCGGAGGAGGCAACATGGGAAGGCGGAGACGTTTGCTGGGAGGAAGAGAAGGGATCCAATCCGCCTTGATTCAGGAAGAGGGGAGGGAAGCGCTGCGCTGGTTAAACGATTTTACGCGGGGCGGCATGGCGAGAGCAGGCGGATCTGTGGGGCTGCGCTGGTGCTGGAGGGCCAGAAGGGTTTCCTGGCTAGAGGGCTGCAGGTGCGACCTTGAAACCTGTCCGCTTCTGCTTTGTTTCCCTGCCCCTCCCCCCCCCCCCCCCCCCCAGCTTTTCTCTCCCCTCCTCCTTCTGCCCAGGAAAGAGCAATAGCATAATTTCCTGCTTGGCTGCCCCGCGTTTATGGAGTCTTGCATTTCCCTTCTCGGTTGGGACGGAAAGATCCTGCTCTCGGTCTCCTCAGCCCAGCAAGTCCCAACCTGGTGGTTTTCTAGCCCTGCACGTCCCCCTGAGTTCAACTTCCTTACGGTGCAATCCTTTACACGCCTCCTCAGAAGTCAGCCCCATTGAGTTCAGTCACTTAGGGTGACCCTGTGGAAAGGAGGACACAGAGCTCCTGTATCTTTAACAGTTGTATAGAAATCAGGCGTCATTTGTAGGCATGCAGCCCCTGGTGTAATTCCCTCTTCATCACAAATGTGAAAGCTGCAGGAGCTCTGCTCGCTTTTGTATCTGGTCACTCTAGTATAGCTCCTGCAGCTTTAACAGTTGCAATGAAAAGGGCATTTCACCAGGTGCTGCATGCAAACAAATGACACCTGCTGAAATTCCCTTTTCAATACAACTGTTAAAGATACAGGAGCCCCCCCCGTCCTCCTTTCCATAGGGTCACCACCCCTCCCTGGCAAGCTGCCAACTCCCCTACCAGGCAATACTAAATGGTCTAGGGACCCTGCCAGGCTCTGCATCTGCTGCTAACCCTTTGCCTTTCACAATGTTGCCTTCTGTCCCAAAATGAGATCTCAGTGGCAACTCACATAACCTGGTTCTCCCCCATCTGTGCCTTCTGATATCTCAGTGCCAAATCAGCCTTTTGGCTCCTTGCATTGCCTCACCCTTGCCTGCGTTGTTCCGATTCAGTCTCTGTATTTTCCCCCCTTTGAATTTGGTCTTTATTTCCTGTAAAGGGAATAAAGGGTCTTGTGGCCCCTCAAAGCATAGCACATTTGTTCTAGAATAAGCTTTTGTGGACACTACCCACTTCATCAGATGGGCGAAGTGACCTGCGTCTACTGCAGTTTATGCCACAATAGGGGCACAATCCTATGCATGTATAGACAGAAAAAAAAGTCCTACAAGTCCCAGCATTCCCTAGACAGCTTGGTTGGATGGGGAATGCTGGGAGTTGTGGGACTTCCCCCCCTCCCATCTAAACATGCATAAAACTGTGCCTTAAGTCTTCAAGATGCTTCCCCTCCTCTGGAAACTTTCCCAGCCAACTTTCAGTTCCCTCTTTCAGTCTTACCACCTCTCTGTTCCTGGCTTATCTGTCCTCTTAAACAATGCGACTTCCTTTTTCTTTTTCGCTGCAATACCTCTTAATTTACTCTTAAACAATTTGCAACCAGAACAAGGAAAGAAAGAAACGATGCATGGGATTTCAGCCCCATCTTGGTGCTTGGGTTCCCTAGCAAACCTCCAGACGCCTTCTTGAGCTTTGGTCAGCCAGTCCCAATACTGCTTCCCCTATTCTCCCCTTGTGCTTCCAAAATACAGATGGCCTTCTTCAGTTAGCCAGATCTGGCTCAGGGCGCCCAGTTTCTGACCTCTTCCTCAGGGCAACTTAGTCAACCAGGCTTGGATTAAGACTTGTAGTTTTTGTTGAACAGGCTGTCAATCCAGCTGTACTATAAACATAGCAATGCTTGTGAGCACAAGAAGATTGCCAGATTCCAATCCTTCCACTTCTTGCTACCGGAAATCCATTGAGAAGGGAAAGACGGAATGGCTGCACGATGCCTTCTGATTCTTAGTGGTAGGAGCTCTCCACCTGGAAGCAACTTTAGTACTGTGAAGTTTCCAAATAACGATAGATATAAATTAGATCTCACTTTGCCAACCTTTGAATTGCTTCCTGAATGTATGATTAAATCCTGGTGCAGAGAGACCACACTTGAGATCTAGACATGTGTTGGGGGCTCCCTCCCCTCTTCTTCGTGCTACACAATGGCTGCATTCAGACAACACAATAATCAACTGGAGGGGGGGGGAACAATCATCAGTTGTATTGACTATCATGTCATCTGAATGTTGCCATAGTCAATTCAGCGCTGATCCTAATCCACACCACGGTTGATTATTTATTTCCATGTTGTGTGGGGAGTACCCCCTAGATGAATAACTGGAAAGTTGATTATTACCCCACCATTGACTATCGTGTTGTCTGAATGCAGCCAATATGTGCTTATCCTTTTACAGGTAAGGGGGATAGGGCTCCTGTACTTTTAACAGTTGCATAGAAAAGGAAATTTTACCAGGTGTCATTTGTATGCATGCAGCACCTGGTGAAATTCCCTCTTCATCACAACAGTTAAAGCTGCAGGAGCCCTGCCCTCTTTTGTATGTGGTCACTCTAATATAGTTCCTCCTGCTTTAAATGTTATGATAAAGAGGGCATTTCACCAGGTGCTGCATGCATACAAATGACACCGAGTGAAATTCCCTTTTCAATACAACTGTTAAAGATACAGGAGCCCTGCCCTACTTTTCATATGGTCAGCCTAAATTATGGGGCAGCATTTCATCTGTGCTGTGTTAGCATGGGTAGCTTTAAAATCAGAGTTAGAAGCTAGTTTGAAAACCCTGGTTAAGTCTTACTAGGCCAGATCTACACCAAGCAGGATATAACACTTTGAAAGTGGTTTGAAATTGGCGTATGGAATGTGTCATGGGCCCAAACAGTTCTCTGTGCGCTTCAATACTGTTCTAAAGCAGGAGTGTAGATCCTGCCCAGGTTTAGCACCCCTGTAGATGGCACATGATGGCACCCAAATTAAGGGAGAGGGAATTCCAATGAGCAAACGAAAGTGGAAGGGACTTTCCTAATCAAGGTTAGGAGATAATGGTTAGATCCGTATTAGGTCACTGATATTTATGCAACTTGAAAGCATGAACATTTGTTGGACCAATTACAGATAGCTTTATTTAAAAGTAAAGGAGCCCGCCAGCATGATGACCTTGGTGCCTACTGTCCTGCGCAGGAGGAATGTGTTTAGCCAAGAACCATGGAGTTCCATCTCTCTGAGCAGCACTGTCCATCTGCAGCCGCAAAGGACCTACCGAGCAGTATTTTGCACGGAGCTGCAAAAGCCGTTGGTTGTAAGGGATGTCCCGTCCTCTTTGCTGCAACCGCATGAGGTAAATGTGAGGCTGTATTTCAAGATTCATCTTACCTGTTCAGGTTAAGTGGATTTTGTACACTGGGATTTTAAAGGATGTTCTGTAGTTTGTGGTTATTACCCTAAATGAACTTTTGTTTACAAGGAGAAGGAGTTCACCCTTGCTCTCTATTCCAGATCATTCCCAGGTCCTGCCTTTTCAGGGACCTCTGCATTCCCTCCAGAGTACTGTTTTTTTCCTTTGCTCCCTTCTGGTTCACCTCCAGCCTCTTGGAAGACATCATCAGAATTCTGCGAGTTGTGGTCCCTACACAGGTTGGGGAAGACTGCATTATGACTCTGTTGTCCCAGGAACTGGTTGTCTAAGCAAGCTCTCTGATAGTGCAATCCTATTATGTACCTACCCAGAAGTCCCATTATTTTCAGTGGGGCTTGGTCCTAGCTCAGTGTGCATAGATTGCAGCCTAAAGGTGCAGTCTTATGCATGCTTAGACAGAAAAGGTCCTACAACTCCTAGCATTCCCCAGCCAGCATGCATAGGATTGTGCCCTCAGTGATATTAAATAATGGGATTGGTTTCTAGTTTCTGGGGGGGGGGGGGGCTCCCAGAGAGCAGTAAACTATGGTAATGTATTTTTTGATAGAAAGCACATTTGTCATAGCTTTGCATTTACTAGCCCACCCAAATAGTTTCTAGCCCATCCATAACATGTTTGGTGCGTTGATAGCCTGAGAGAAGAACCTGAAATGGAAGAGCTGATTCTTTGCCTGGTAGCTCCAAGGTTATTCTTGCACAACCCAAGTACAAAGGCATTTTATGGGCTTGATTTACCACTTGGAAAAGGTAGTGTGTGACTGGCTGTTAAAGTGCACAGGGAAAACCAAAACCTTTTATTCCAGATGAGGCTCTAATAAATACCATACTCTGGTCTAACTGCAGAGCCTGAATCCTCATGGAGGTTAATGGATAAATGTGTCACCTGTATAGGTTGTTTTGTAGCCATTGACCATGCTGACTGAGGGTGATGGGAGTTGTAGTCCAACACCCCTGGAGGGTGCCAGGTTGGGGAAAGTTGTGACTCAACATCAAAGGTAGTTTGCTAGCTGGATCATTACTACACAGGATTGCCAGGTGACTAGGAGGAAAATTGAGCAAAGGAATCAGAAGGTGACATTTTGAGCTTTTCCACATATCACCTAGTGAGGCCTGCAGATCAAGTTGCTGTTAAAGGAACAGGGAAAGCTTAAAAAAAGAAAAGAACTTAGCATGGGACAGAAAATCAACATTCTGTTGAAAGGCAGAAACAAATGACATGTGTATTTGGAAGGAAATCCCTTTGAACTTGGAGAGACTTATATCTGAATAAATGCAGAAGGAAGATCAGGCTGCATGAGGTAGGGTCATTGCCTTTGAAACAGTAGCAGCCAGGGGAAGTGGGGAAGTGAATCAGTGTGTTTCAGTCAAAATTCTAAAAGAGGTTTGGTTCTGGCTGAAACTTGGAGTGGATTCACCACCCCACTGACATTGGAGTCACCAGCCTGTACTGGTGACCTCATAGATATGTAGTTATTTCTTAAACACTAATGATGCTTGTTTGCACAGGTGATGCATTAGGGATGTTGCAGTCAAAGTCTTGTGATAGATGCAGACTCTATTTTAGGATTCAAGGGCCACACTAGATGTGAAAATAGTTGTGCGGTTCTTTAAAATCCAAATAGCCAAAGGAGATGTGAAACTGGATTGAGGCCATGGGGTGAGGAAGCGGGGTTTTAACACCTGCTCTAGGAGCCCCCAATCTCAGTGCCTGCTGTTCACAATGAGAGGGGATAGCAAATTACTGGGACTGAGGAGGGGAGGGGGTGTTCCTATCAGTGTTGCAGCTCTGGCAAAGCAAAGGGTTAAAGCCTCCCCTGGTGAACTCAGTCCAACTCTCCCCCACCCCCACTGGCTATTTCTGTTTTAAATAATCATTCACACCAGGGCAGACTGCGTGACTAATGTCTCACATAGTTCGGTCCCCATTTGCTTACATTTTAAGCCAATGTTTAATTGCGATAACTTCAAAAAATAAAACAAGTTCCCTAGGGGAATTATGCAATCTTTTTTCACAACTCGTTACAAGTTATGTTTGAACAGGCCTTGGTCAGTATTCCTTTAGTTGTAGAAACAGTAGTTTTGTGTACAGTAGATTCTTTAAATCCACTGAAGTCTGAGGGATTTGACCAAGTCTTGCAAATAAGACAACAAAAGTTACTAGCTCACAGTGCTTCTTTTTATGAACCTAACAGATGTGTGTACCTATAAGAATCATCAGTAGGCTGAAAAAAGACAAAAGGACAGAGTCCTTTTTGGATTGCAAAAGCTTCCTTAGCTGGTCGCCTGAAGGTGATTCTTACTCACCACAGGTGACTGGGCAGGTAATTGTTGACCAGAGTGATTTAAACAGCCTACCAGTTTGAGGAGGGGATTTACATAAGAGAAATGGCATGGCAGGGGGAGGGGAAGAGCAACCCTCATTCTCTGTGCTGCTGTTCCAAATCAGAGTGGGTCCCGTGGGGTTGTTATTTTAAAGGCGATCAAAGAACCCAGTGAGAGACAATGGCTTAGTCCGGATGACGCGATAATCAGTGGAGGGGAGGAAACCATCGTCAGTTGTGTTGCTTATTGTGTCATGTGGAGGGCAACACACAACGCACACACAACTGACAGTACGCTATTTGGGGCAATTAAAAAGTGGAGAAAAACAATGGGCTGCTCAGTTGTTTATCCTGAACTCCATTGTTTAAAGTGTCATGTGGAGGGAACCCCCCCTCTCTCTGTGTACTATTCCATTTGGTCATAAAGTTTGCCGGCCGGAGCAGCCGGAAAAAACCCGGCTGCTCCGATACAGCCGGCAGAACTTGCGGTGCATGCTGGGAAACGGCTGGAGGACTGAAGGAGGTGGGAGAGAGGAGAGGCAGCAGCCCAGAAGGATGCTAGGACTTTCAGCCGCACGACGGGGGGAGGGGCAACAAAATAACACATGGTCAGTATGCTATTTCCCTCTCCCTTGCCTAAAGTGTCATCTGAACTAAGCCAATTGTGTGTTTAAAGTCACACATATATGGCTTCTGTTTCGAAGTTTAGTGTGTATGAGGAGTTGTGGTTGCTTATTCTTGCAGGTCAGAATTCGTGTCCGTTGCTGTGGAGTAAATTTTGCAGATATACTGGCTTGTCAGGGGCTTTACCAAGAACAGCGATCCCTTCCATTCACCCCAGGTGAGTTGGAACTTTTAAACGTAACACACTTGGTTATAGTCTGGTTATAAGTGAGGAGTCCTCCCTTTTGTATGATTGACAGGAATTCAACTCTGAGCTGAGCAAATTGTGGCATTCGCTCTTCCTGTTAAACCATAGATCTAGCTGCTTTTAGGAAAAAGGAAGGATTTTGCTTAAGTAGCTCTTCACATGGTTTAGGTGGCTATGGTGGGAATTAAGTCCAAAAATAAAATAAAATTTGTCCCTTGATTTGTGTAGGACACGCAGTTTCTGTTTCTGAGAGTGGCAGCAGAAATAATAACACAGTTCCAGTTTTCAACACAGTTCCAGTATTCAAAGCATTTTACACACCTTTTCTCAACAATCCTTACAAAAGCGCTGTAAAGCAGACTACCATGACTTCCCCTATATTGCAGATATGGAGAGTTTCACACCAGAGAGTTTTGTTATAAGGTTGGAGGATTTGGAAGGAGGGGGTTAATGGAACGAGAAGCAGAGACTTCCGTAACAGTTGGTGGCAAAGTTGCCAGGTGCGTCTTTTGTTGGAGAGAATCTGGCTGATTGCCTTTGATAACTGGATCTTTCTTAAGTCTTCAGAAGATGACTTACCTATACCACCTCCGCCGCCAGGAGCAGGAGACAAGCTAAGTCTGTGTGAAAGAAAACAAAAGAGGCAGACTGCAGTTTCCAAGTGAGACACTGGCTCAATTCGGACGACACAATAAACAACTGGTGTGGGGGAAACAATCGTCAGTTATTTTGACTATTGTGTCATCCGAATGCTGCCATAGTCAACTCAGCGCTGATCCTAATCCACACCACAGTTGATTATTTATTACCATGTTGTGTGGGGAGTACCCCCTAGTTGAACAACTGTAAAGTTGATTATTACCCCACCATTGACTATTGTGTCGTCTGAATTGAGCCATAGTAGGCTGTTGTGTCATGCGAATTTGCTTACAGAGTATTGGGGGTTCTGCAAGCTCAGAGAAAGAGCTTCTTGAGGAGCTGCCTTACTTTGGGGATATCTTGGGGCAGTAAATATTCAAAATGGATCAATTGTAAGCAATATAAAAACAACTCTGGAAAATGTATAAAACAAACAGTGCTCATCTCTCAGTTAAAAAAACCCATCTCTTTATTGTGCCTACGGTGACACCTCCTGGCCATTTTTCAGCATTGATTTCTGTTAAAGTTCTATATTGCATGAGATGCCCAAAACATGTATCGTGTGTGTATGTAATACTTTGTAATATTGGTAACCAAGGACAGAAAATGATTTTACCTCTATACCCCACATTTAGCACCCGTGCTCCATGTATTCATTCTGTAGAATAATGCTCACTGTTGGTGCAGAAGTGGTGGGGAATGCCCATGACAAACACTATGCGATCGGTGGCGTTCTTTTTTAGGAATGGAATTTTCAGGGGATGTGACGGAGGCTGGCGTGGCTGTCACCGGTGTGAAGGCGGTAAGGGGAATGCATTGGAGCTAAGATTTAAGAGCGGACTTTGTTGTGCCTGGTCAATGGCTGGGTTGGGAGGGAGGAAAATGTGTACTCTTTATGCAGTTGCTCCCCTGGGCTGCCAACAGTTGGAGTTTGTGAACTGGGATGGGAGGAGGAAAATTAAACTACTTTGGGTCTATCCACATAGCAGCTTTCCTTGGGACTGATTTAACACTGTAGCCTTAAGCCAGATGAGTGTCAGCCTAAGACATTTTCTGCCTGAGGCAAAGGGCAAGATGGCACCCCCCCCCCCCCCCCCATTCTGTATACAGACTTTGATCAGCCTAGCGATTGACTTTCAACACTGGCAACAGGACGGGGACTTCCACTGTACCGGAGGGCAGCAGGATAGCTTAGGAGGCATAAGGGGGCTTTCGTGTGCCATGCGGCAAGCACAGCTTTGATCTCCATCATCTCGCCATCCCTCTCCACCCCGCAGCATCCACTCTCTGAGGCAGCTGTCTCCCTCTGCATAATGGTAGGGCTGGCCTTGAGCTAGATGTGGAGGTAAGAGGTCTCGCAAGGAAGTCTTGGGGCCTTGTCACTCTCCTCGACTGTGCCACTTACCTTGACCCTGTTAGCCCTGTTACCCCAAGCCTGTCATTTGGGTTCGCATTGATGAGTATGGAGATCGTTGCAATGGCTGTGCAGTTGCTGTTGATGGCTGTGTGGATTTCAACATGCCTGGTCCTGACAAAACCTTCGATTGGGATACGCTCTTATTTCACGGGGAGGAGGGGTGGGCATCAGTTTGTCTCATCCTGATACCTATCTGGGGATGACTTTTGGACAGGGGGACCGTGTCATTGGTGTGACCAGTACCAACGCTTTGGCGGAGGAATATGTTGCAGATCCAAAGGTAAGTGTCAACAGCCGTCAGTTTTGCTCCTTAGCATTGCAACATGAAGTTGCCTAATCAATTTTTAAAAAATAGACTAAAGGCACAATCCTATGCAAGTTTAGACAGAAAAAATGGCTACAACTCCCAGCATGCCCCAGCCAGCATGGCTGGCTGGAGCATGCTGGGAATTGTAGGCCTTCCCCCCTCTAAACATGCATAGAATTTAAATTAATTGGGCTGCAGATTAAAACAATATACATGTACGTACACAAGGTTGGCCCCACACATTTTTCTGCTGAAGATGCACAAGATGGTGCTCCCTCCCTTTCTATGTAGAGAAGCCAACTGGATTGGCAGTTGAATTTTACTTCAACTCTGGTAATGGGACAGCATCCTGCACCAAACCTGAGGACAGCAGGTTAGTTTAGGGGATCTCAGGTGATCCATATTGATGTTCCACCTGGTTAGTTCTTCCCAAGTCAAGAGGTTAATCTTCTGCTCACTCACTCTGCTGGAAAAAGTGCCAGCATTTGTATGCATACTGATTCCAGCTTCGTCTGTTACCACTTGGTTCGTTTATTACATTTGGAAAGTCAGGACTGCCAGACCTACAAGAAAATGACTGTGAATTCTGAGAGTTGTGATTGCATTAAAAATTTTTTTTTTTCATCAGAATACAATGCACGTTCTTCTTTTCTTTTTTAATGGAGGGTTTATTTTAATAATGTAATAATCTCTCTGTTAAGGGTCATGATGTTTTGTCTTATTTTGTGTAGCTGCTCTGGGCAGTCCCACAGGGCATCCCCTATGAAGATGCTGCAGCACTGCCTGTCTCATATGGGACCGCCATCTTGGCCCTTGAACGCAGAGCGCAGACCCAGCCAGGGTGAGTGGGGGCACCCAGAGTGGCACAATTTAAGCCTTATCGTGATTGCCGACAAAATTCGGTATCCTCTTGCAATCGGTGGCTGCCTTGATTCTTTCCCTGGTGAAAAATATGACCCAGATAAATGCAGCTATTTGAGCGAAGTCCACAGTTGTTGCGCTATGCCCATTCTTGAGCCGAGATAAATCTGATGTAACTATATAAATGTCATAGGCGTGTTTGGTTTTTAACTGAAAATGTGAAGGTTTGGATGAGCATTTTTGGATTTTTCAGTTTTCTGTAACGGAAAAATAGTTTAATGAAGCGTGAATCTCATACTTTCAAGAGGTTGAGCAGACACATTTCAAATTCAGGGGATTTTTGTGAAACTACATTGGCTCCTGTCTGTGCAAATCATGCACACTTCTAAAGTTCCAGCTGACTGTATAATGTCTGAGTAAATATTCTTTTCGCTGCTTAGGGGAGTACGGAGCTGGATTGCTTGTTAACACTTAGGAACACAGGCAGCTGCCTTATAATGAATCAGACCATTGTTCTAACTAAGTCCAGTATTGCCAGCATTGTCTGGCAACACCTCTCCAGGGTTTCTGAGCTGATGCTTTCCCAGCCCTACCTAGAAATGCGGGGGATTGAACCTGGGACCTTCTGCATGCAAGACAGTGGTGCTACCATTGAGCTGCCGCTTTTTCAAATACACTTATCACGTCCCAATCCCCCCTTGCCAAGAGTTGCATGTAGCTCAGCCCTTAGGTTTATAGCAGTAGACTTTAAAGGAGGCGTACTTTCCCTCACAGAATGAGATTGGGATAGCTGTTCAGAAACTAGGAATCTGGAGGGGACATTTAGCCATGTTGAAGCAAGGCCCTGAGAGTGTTGAGAAATCTGAAGGCTCCCCTAGAGACAAGCAGAGTCGGATGGAGGAGATTGGAGATCTACCGGCTGCCATTCTCCATCCATTGTGTATCTCGGCTTAGTTTACCTCTTCTTAGCAGCTAATTGTTCCTATGGGGTGGGTTGAGAAGAGGGGAAGTGGGAGAGTGGGAGGGAAATGCTAAGGAAAGAGAAGATGAGCAGAGATAAAGCAACAGATGGAAAAAGGCAGCCAATGCTTCTGCCATCCCCTCCAGCGTTCTCCCCTTGTCTTCTGAGAAGCCGTCAGAGCCCCCACCACCTCCAGGCTTGGTTTACACGTGACTGCTTTTCACTTGATGAGCATAATGTGTAGCTAGACTACTCAGTTAAGCCACACTGACGTGGGGCAGCGTGGAGCACAGGCTGGATATACCTTGTCTTCTTGACATCACCGGATTTTGGCTTAGGAAGGCCAGTGCAGCGCTCCCCTTTCTCAGCCTCCGTCATGGTGGCTCTCTTCGTTGCAGGGAGACTGTTTTGGTGACAGCAGCAGCTGGTGCCACCGGACTTGCCGTTGTGGATGTTGCAACCAACATTCTTAAGGCAAAGGTATGTGCCCTTGTCCGCATGTTGTCCACCAGGGATGATCGACAGGTAGTCTTCGCGATCAGACAGGAATTTCTACTTTCGGAGTAGGTGGGTGGGAACACATTTGTGGGAAAATGATCTTGACAGCAAAATCAGCTAAAGGATCAGTAACCAAGAAGAAACCAACTTGACTGTAGCTTTGCCTGTCTCATTGGGCTAATCTGGAATTCCCCTTCTGTGAATGGAAGGGTCCTTTCCATTCACAGAAGGAGCTCCAGTCCAGAGGAGGAGAGAAGGGGGCAGAAGTATTTGTTTGCTGAGCCCCACTGCAGCACTCCCTGTCCCACAATGTTCTGGAAGATCCTCCAGTTGTCCAGAACAAATTTTCAAGGAATTGCTGAAAGTCACCTTCCTTCCCCACCGTCTTCCAGCAGAAGCATCCCATGAGCAGAGTTCCATTATGGGGCTCTCTGGATCCAACAAGTCATTCTGTTTTGCTTTGCTTCATTTTTGTTTCCTTTAGAGGGGCTGCATTCATGTACTTTGCATCCATAATTAGTTCCAGAGTAACAATAAATGCAAAGGGTTCACCTGCTGTAATTCAGCATTTGCCACATCAGCTGGCAGTTTGTATGACATTGTTGGTGGTGGTGGGGAACCTTCTGGGTTTGCAGGTGATAGCAGCAGCAGGAAGTGTCAGGAAATGCCGCCTGGCTCTCCAGAAGGGGGCGTTCCAGAGTGTGAATTATGACAGCACCAGCCTGAGAGAAGAAGTGAAGAAGCTGACGGCTAACAAGGGGGTCGATGTGGTCATTGAGACCATCGGTGGGGACATCTTCAAGGAGGCATTGCACAGGTAGGCTAGGGCCTGGGATCCTTCTCACCTGCAAGGAATGAACCGAGCCTACAATATCATAGCCTTCCTTGATCTTGGGTGAGCGCTGAGTAAGTTCCAAAGATCCCTGAAAATCTGCCAGTTGGAATTTGAGACATACTCTGGCAGCCACCCCAAGATGAAGAGCACTTACCTGCATGGGAACTACCTTAAGTGCCCAAGCTGTGACGCTCCAGTGCCAGAACTGCTAAAAATATCCTTGAAAATATGTATCCTGAAAGATACCAGAGCAGGAAAATTCTGCACACTAGACTAAAGCCTGCGCATGCTCACCATGTTGTCATAGTACCTAGACATTTTGATCATGCCTTTGATCTCTCTCATTCTTCTGCATCCATCTTTTCAGCCTGGCTTGGGAAGGCAGGATCGTGGTGGTTGGTTTTGCTGGAGGAACCATCCCTTCCATTCCAGCTAATCTGTTGCTTCTGAAAAACATCTCTGCCCTGGGACTGTTCTGGGGCCGATACCGGGAGCAGGAGTTCCCGGTCTTTTCCTCGGCACTCTCGTCAGCTCTTTTGTACTGCCATGAGGGACGGATCCAACCTCACATAGGAGCAGTGTTCGAACTGGAGGAGGTAAGGAGGAGAAGGCTTGGGATTGGGAAGAACATCTGGTTGTTCAAAAGAAGCTCTTGTTTCTTCCAGTGGAAAACACAGCTTCACTGGAAAGGCCCCTGAATCAATTTAATTCAGAAAGAGCACATGATACAGACCCCCTCTAGATGGATTCCATTTGATGCCTGGTTAGCGGATTATGCGCATAATCGCTGAAGCGCTTTATCGTAAATGCTTGTATGCAGGAGGTAATTGAGCACTCAACGGGTGACCTTACCGGTTGTTTCAAATGCGCTTTACAAGTAGTTAATGCGGAGAATCGCTTGTTCACATAGTCAAAATGCGCTTTAACAGCCGGAGCAAAATAAAACTCGCTATTTAACGCGCATTCGATAATGCGCATAATCGGAGAGAAAACGCACCTCTACACCCGATTTGCGCTCCGTTCTTGTAGAGGTAAATTTTTTAATGCGCCTTGAAAGAGCTTTAAATGCCTCTTGTAGAGGCAGCCACAGACACCTTGGAACTGTACCACTTTGGATTGCAGGTGGTTGATTGGTTTCCTATGTCCAAAACTCTGTGCTTTTCCTGAAGGTGTTGTATTAGACTCAGTAGGAAAAAAATAGCGGATGAATTGCTTATTACTCCCCCTGCAGGGATGTATTAACCATTATGCTATGGTTTGTGTATAGCTGGACCTCAGTAATATTGGTGACAGATTAGCCCAATGAATTCCTCCAGCATCCTTTAAAAGGCTCATCAGCTCAAATAGTGATGACCGTTCCATTCTCACCAGAAAAGCACCTGAAAAGATGCTTCAGATGGGTTTCAAAGTATGAGGAAATCCAGAAAAATAGTAAGATTCAGCATAGGGGGTAGAATGCTTCTCATATTATAGAAATGTTGAGTGCTGATTCTGAAACAGGTTGAGAAACACTGGATGGATGAATAGTGTGTTTGCGCTCCCTGTCTCTCTCTCTCTCTCTCTCTCTCACACACACACACACACACAAACACACACACACAGTTTTTTGCTGTTCATTTTCTGAAACAGCTGGAAACGAGCCTATCTACACAGTACCTTGGAACGTTTCAAATAGTATTTTAAAATGTTCCAAATAGGTGCTTTCCAAAAGGTCTTAGGCCACATTAAGGAGTACTCACGTTACAGGAGAAAAATTCTTCAGTGTTCAAAGCGGTGTGTGCAGTCTCACACACCCTTCTCTCCGTCTCATTCTGTTTAATTTTTACAATGAGTATAGGGCAAGGCATTGTGGGTGCTGTAGTTCACTCGCCCACTTCCTCCTTAGCCCCTCTTTCTTCTCCACCAATCAACGGCTAAGCATTTGGGCGCCGGTAAATGAAGCACTGCCCCCACGAATCACAAACGGTAAGGAAGGACACATTATTTTACTTAAAACGTTTTATTTTGTAAAACGTTACAAAGCTAGAGTTTAGATCGGCTCTAGTATGATCCCAAGAATCTTCGTTTAATTCAGTTCTGTTTCCCGAAAAGGTGATAGAATCTTGATTATTTTTTTCATCTTCTGCTTAAAAACATAAGGAAAGTTTGATACACAGAGAACAATATCAGACAATGGACAGCATTAGAATCCACCAAGGACATTTTAGAGAGTTTCTGGAATGATCAATGACTTGTTAGCAGGAGGTTGTATTGCTTGTCTAAAGAGATTTGTCTGCTACATGAAATACTTCTCTCTAGGTAGTTATTACAAAGGCAGAAGGAGCTCCAAAGAAGGTTGGGTAAATACATATGAATTTCAGGGTGAATAATGTCATTTTTGCCTCCTTTATTTCAGAGCAATTAGCATTTTACAGGCTTTCATTGGGAACAGCATACCAGAGATCACCACAATCTATAGAATTTAAGGCTAGTGAGAGCTGTTTGCTGTGGAACTTCTGGAACACATGTGAAACATGGCCTGGTGCTAGACAGTGTTGCAGAAACTAGAGGCAGATGTTTCATAATTTAGCATTTAATTTCAGGATTTATTTGTATCCTATTTTTCCCATCAAAAGGAAGTCCAAAACAACATTGGGAGCAAACTCTTCGGAGTTGTAGTTATTTTTGCCTTGCTCGGAATATTGCCTCACTGGAGAGTCAGTGTGGTGTAGTGCAGAGGTGGACAAAGGTAGGCTGGATTCTACTGGGAGATCAGTGAATGATTTGCAGCATGTCTTTTGGCACCTGAATTAGGCTGTTGAAATGAAAGACATTTGGCGTAGCCAGGAACAGACTCTTGTGTGAAAGGACTGTGAGCTCTGTTTATCTGTTACTGAAAATAAATTCCTAGGCTCAGGGTATTGTCTGGGGCACTTTGTTCTTTAATTCCAAGTAATATTAAGATTAAGCTTCTTTCTAGAAGATGTATTCCAATGGGTTTGCTGTGCCAGCACATTTCTGTAACTGGAAATAACCCAAGGAACTGGTGAAGTCTGTAATTCATCCAGTGATCCATCTGTTTCTAGCTGTCTCTGATTAACACTCCAGTTCCTATTGCTATCTCATTAAGGAAGTACAAACCTCCCACCCACCATCCATTTGGCCAAATGTCTTAATGACATTTTCTGGCCATTGCCTTTAATTATTAGAACTGTTTTCCTTTAGCACAAACAAACAAACAAAACCTTTCACTGGGTTTTTAAAATTCAAATTCTTGTATTCGCAGTAGGTGCTTTTTTGAGGGGACGTTTCTGATCAAGCACAATTCTGGCTTTTTCATGATACCATATCTGAAAAAAAATCTAGTTCTGTGCCATCTGGCTAGTGTATCAATAAGACAAGCCAGTCTCCTGGCCTAGGAACAGTATGGTGGCCTTTGGCTTTCTTAGGCTAATGGGTCAGGTCTCTATTTATGCCTGAATGGCCATTTAACATAAGACCTGGAGTTTCAGTTTTCATGGAATGTATATCTGGCTGCTCTCAAAGCTACGTCGGAACCTTACTGACAAAAATGGGACTGATATATTAATACTTCCCAGTTCATCTTTGCAAATGTGACTTGCATGTGCATTGATTACACATCAGTGTTGATGTGTCACTGAAGAATTATGTGTGCTCCTGCACCTTTGGAAAGCTCCTAGAACCTCTTTGTTTGGATTGTTTTGCAGGTAAATGAAGCCTTTGCACACGTGATGCAGCGTAAATCTACAGGGAAGGTTGTCATTTCTGTTAGCTAAGGCTGCTTTTCTTGGGAAACTGGCCTTTGCTGCTCACTATGGTTACATCCTGCTGAAGAGAAGATGGACCACTGCCATGGAACCCAAATTATTAATCCAAGGCACATTCCTCCGCACATTTAGACAGAAAAACAACAACATGCTGGGAGTTGTGGGCCTTTTTCTGTCTAAACATTCATAGGATTGTGCCCTGAGTGACTCGGGCGTTTTTTGGATTATGGGAGCAGCCACGCTATACAGGCACAGCTGTTGAATATGTGCCAATGCTCTAGCTTCCACCAGACAGTCTGGATCCAGCACTGGAGATGGTTGTGCCCTTGTCTGCTCTTACTCCAAATTTCTCGTCATTTTCCTGCTGGTGGAGCAGCTGCAAAGCTGGAGGCAAATCCTACTGCACATTTCCCCCCCAGGACTTGAGAACACTCCTCGGATACTCAAGCCCAGAACATTGACCCAGATGCGAATGGGCAGAAGACACAGGAGGCAGTCCCGCCATTGTAGCCAGGCTGTTCTGGCTCTATAAGCCACCTGGAAGGGAAGTTGCCTGCATTGGGAACTATATGTGTGCCTCTTTCAGCATTTTGGAGTAGCCGGAGCAGAAGGAGAATCATTAAACAAAAAACCTACGGTTTACAAAAACAGATTCCAACCAAGCACCAAAAAGCAGGGAAATTGGGAGTTAAGGCTCACAAGCCTTAACGCCACATCCTCCCTAAGGAGGCAGAAAGTGCAAGTGAAATTCTCATTCTCCCAAAGCAGATAAACCATGAGGACAGGGTGGAGAATATGATATGCAGAGGTGACTGTGGGGTTGTGGAAAACTGATCACGAACAACTTAGGGCCACTTCTCTTTTTTTGTTTAGAGCAGCCCTTCCCCAACCGGGTGCTCTCCAAAGGTGTTGGACTACAACTCCCATCATTGCAAGTCAGTATGTCCCATGGTCAGGAATGCTGGGATTTGTCATCTCAAAAATCTAGATATGCAATTTGATCTGCAGAGGTGACTGTGGGGTTGTGGGAAATGATGATGAACAACTTAGGACCAGCTACTTCTCATTTCTTAGAGCATCTCCTTATGTTGAGAGTTGCAACCCAACACATCTGACAGGCACCAGGTTGGGGAATGTTGTTCAAGAACAAGGGAAGGCAGAAAGTAGATCTCCAGATGTTTTGGAATTCAACTTGTAAAAGCCCCTATCAGCATGGGCAGTTATCAGGAATGCCGCGAGTTGATGTCCAAATCATCAGGATAGATCTATTTTCTGCCAACATCTGTACTAAAGTATGATGTTTTCCAGCATTAAGATATGTGATCAATCAAGGAACTACAAAAGAGCTGCATCACTTTAAATAAACTGTCAAAACCAAATGAAACAACAATGAATGAATCTTGAATACCTAATCCAGATAGCCCTTCAGACATCAACATTAGTTTTCAACACATGGCATAGGATGTCTGTTTCTTGAATATCAGATAAAGGATTTCTCTTACTTGTTCAGCAGTGTGAGATCAAAGACAGATCTACCACTTAATACTTTCATGCGTAAGTATTATTTTAAAATTAAGTATGAATTGATTTTTGCCTTCCCCATAACACATAACATGGGAGTTACAGTGCAACACATCTGGAGACCACCAGGCTGGAAAAGGTTGACTCCTATACATTTAAAGAAAAAAAAGGCAGGGTATTGACCAAAAGTTGGAAGTGCCTGGCACATGCTCTGGTTCTAGATCTGTAATGAATAGTGCCCCTTTTGTTATCAAGAGTGCTGCAATATGCGAGATGTGTGTGAGAGAAAAGTATTGGGCAGACCCTGTATTTGGTAAGGGTATGGAACAGCATTCCCCATCCTGCTGCCCTTCAGGTGTTTGAGATGACAAGTCCCAGCATTCCTGACCATGGGACATACTGACTTGCAATGATGGGAGTTGTAGTCCAACACCTTTGGAGGGCACCCAGTTGGGGAAGGGCTGCTCTAAACAAAAAAAGAGAAGTAGGTGGCCCTAAGTTGTTCGTGATCAGTTTTCCACAACCCCACAGTCACCTCTGCATATCATATTCTCCACCCTGTCCTCATGGTTTATCTGCTTTGGGAGAATGAGAATTTCACTTGCACTTTCTGCCTCCTTAGGGAGAATGTGGCGTTAAGGTTTGTGAGCCTTAACTCCCAATTTCCCTGCTTTTGGGTGCTTGGTTGGAATCTGTAGACCCTTAACATTGTTTTTGTAAACCGTAGGTTTTTTGTTTAATGAATTTCATGGCTTTGTGTAACGGATGACTGGATATTATACAGTTGACAACCAAGCCGGCATCAGGCAGAATGTTATACCATCTTGACATCCAATATAAAATCAAAGCTAGTGTTATGTGTTGAACTCACTTTTAACATTAATAAATCAACCAAAATGCTTGCATCTCCCTCATTTTTAAAGATAAAGAGATGAAACCTGGCATCATGGTATCTCTTAAGTAGGGATATAGCTATGCCAAGTATGAAGCAGATCCGTTCATGCCTTGATTTTTAGGAATTTTTTAAAGTTCAAACAGAAATCTCTTTGGGGTCCAGGACCTTGAGCAGTACAAGTTTAAAAAATGAAATTAAAGATAAAGAGATGAAACTTGGCACCATGGTAGCTCTAAAGTAGGGATTTAGCCATGCCAAGTTGGAAGCAGATCAGTTCATCCCTTGATTTTTAGAAATGTTTAAAACTTCATTTAATTTTTTTGATTAACTAAAATGCTTACAATTCCATCATTTTTAAAGATAAAGGGATGAAACTTGACAGCATGGTAGCTCTTAAGTAGGGATTGAGCCATGCCAAGTTGGAAGCAGATCTGTTTATGCCTTGAGTTTTAGGAATTTTTAAAACATCAAACCCAATACTCCTCTTTGGGGTCTAGGGCCTTGAGCAGTACATTAAAAAAAAAGAAAGAAAGTAAAGATGAAGAGATGAAACTTGGCACCAGGGTACCTCTTACGTAAGGCTTTAGCCATGCCAAGTTGAAAGCAGATTGGTTCATGCCTTGAATTTTAGAAAAAAAATTGAAGTCAAACTTTTTTAAAAAATATCCTAAAAATCAGGGCACGAACCGATCTGCTTCCAACTTGGCATGGCTCAATTCTATGGTGACCACTAGGGTGTGGCCTAGTGGCTAAAGTGTTGGACTGGGAGCTGGGAGATCTGGGTTCTACTCCCCACTTAGCCATGAAAACCCATTGGGTGACTTTGGGCCAATTGCAGACTCTCAGCCCAACCCATCTCACAGGGTTGCTATTGTGAGGATAAAATGGAGAGGAGGAGGATTATGTATGCCGCCTTGGGTTTCTTGGCAGAAAAAAAGGTGTGATATAAATGCAATAATAAATAATAAAAAACTGTCAGGATTTCCCCAGATTTCTCCTGGTTTTTGTTCTATCCTCAGTGTCAGAGGGGATTTTATGCAATAGTCTATAATGACCTGGAATTACACACTTTCCCTTTTAAGGCCACCATTAGCGTGGCGGGGGGAATGACACGCTTTCTGGAGGTGTGTCATTCTCTCCCACTGCTCCAATCAAGGCCTTAAAAGGGAAAAACGTGTCATTCCCAGGCATTATAGAAAAGGGCCTGATTGGAGCGGTGGGGTGGGGTGAGAATGACATGCTTTCCCCTCCTCCGCTCCAATTGGGGACTTTAAGGTGGCCTCAGAAAGCCATTTTCCTGCCCCCCCCCACTAGGTGTCCTCTTTTTTGGTTTCCCAAATATGGTCACCCTACTCAGTTCTTGCACAGGCTGCATATCCATCCCTAGATATTTACTCAAAAGTAAGACCCATTGAATTTCGTTGGTTCTTGAAAAGCAACACACTTGCTTTTAGATTTGCCAGTCTCAGCATTCTATGTGTGCTATGAATGCCTGCTCTGTCTGTCCCTATAGTTTCCTGCAAGGTCCAGCCAGGGGAAGCCAGTAAATTAAACCCGGGGTGGAGGGTGGGATTCCCTCAAGTTCATCTGACAGCAGGTGCTATAGAACATGGACCTTCCAGGAGTGTTGAGGCTGGATTTCTGGCAGACCCAGCCAGGCAACTTTATGGCCTGTTAGTCCCTCCATTTGGTAGCCCGCAGAGCACCTGCCTCATCAGGCAAATGCCACATGAGAACTGTTATTATGGCCTGCTACTTTGTTTGTCTTTAGTAGTCTGTGGTCCAGATCTCTTCAGAAGGGGGAATAGTGTTTTGTGGTTGGGGTCAGTCTGAATTATCTCCAGGGGTCCCTTACTCAGTGCCTCTGATAGCAAAGAGATTGAGGATTTTCCCCAACTCTGTTACTCTTGAAGTTACTAGGCCTGTTGAAAATAGATTTTATAACATAAGCATGAAAACAGTGAATACCCCTTTTAACTTGTTAAACCAATGAAAACATGCCACACAAGAAGTCTTAAGATATGAATGGTTTATAAAGAAAAGTAAATGCAAAAGAACATCAGATGCAGAAGTGAAATCTGAAACATTACTACTACTACTAGTAGTAGTAGAAGTAGTATCCTGCCTTTTGCCCAATGCTGGGCCTCAGGGCAGCCTTACAAAACTAAAACTTATACAGCTAAAACCTATAAATAGGAATATACTAGGCTGACCATATGAAAAGGAGGACAGGGCTCATGTAACTTTAACAGTTGTAGAGAAAAGGAGATTTCAGCCAGTGTCATTTGTATGCAATTAGTTCCTGGTGAAATTCCCTCTTCATCACACCAGTTAAAGTTGCAGGGGCCCTGCCTTCTTTTGTATATGGTCACTCTAGTATAGCGCTTGCAACTTTAACTGTTGTGATGAAGAGGGAATTTCACCAGGGACTAATTGCATACAAATGACACTGGCTGCAATTCCCTTTTCTCTACAACTGTTAAAGTTACATGAGCCCTGTCCTCCTTTTCATATGGTCAGCCTAAATATACAAAAGTTAAAAATATAATTAAATACTTTTCAATATTAAAGCATTTAAAACATTTTAAATACACAACAATTTAAAAGTCAAAGGTATAGACAGAGGTCCAGATTATTTGCCAAAGGTCTGCTGGAACAAAAAAGGGTTTGCTTGCATCCAAAAACTGCAAGGATTAGACTGCAAGGATTAGAAAGAAAATCCATGTGTGTACACTATGCAAAATAAACGACAGCTCAACTGTTTCTAAACCTTATTAGAAAAACAGGGTGACTCGGCCAAAACCAGCGTTGTAGGCCCGGAAGCACTTTGAAAGGTTTCAACATTGTACTTAAAACGTAACACCGGCCCAAACTAATTAAATGAAGTGTTTGAAGCTTTCAACTTATAGCAGTATGGACCAAACTCTTAGAAAAGAGGGAAGGCGCACTGTGTGTGAGTGGGGTGGGGGAAATTAAAAGAAAGGTATAGCTACCTATTCCCAGGAGAGATCTGAAGATCAAGTTACCATGGATCCAGAGGAACCACACCCTGCTTCACCAGGGAGCAAAAGAGCAAACTGGCCTTATGAAGATAAGCCCAAAATACTCTCAGAGCCAAAGGAATGCATGTTCCAGAAGAGAAAAGAGAAACTCTTCTTCTTCTTCTTCACTCAAAAGGTCTGTGCTAGAGGCAGCGGCCATTTCACTCACCCACCCCACATTCTAAGGCAGGAGGGAGGGGGGAGAGTGTGTCACGTTATTAGGGAAGATGGCCGTCTCATTGACTTGAATAAGAGGTTAAAATAGTCCTTAAAAGTCAACCGAAGGGAATTTTAAAAAAACGAAAAGCTTTCCATCAACTACAGTCAAGGAGGAAGAAGAGCTCACCACTGGATTTCTTAATAAGGCTCTAGAAATTATGCAAATTGTGAGCACAAAAAGTAGCAACCCAGAAGTAAATTTTACAAAAGCAGGGAGACAGGTTTGTATTCCTTTTCTAACTTAAACTGCTCTCCTTCCCTCAATCTTTCACCAATCTTCTTGAAATTTTCAGGTAATGTAAAACAAACATTTCTTTCTGGCACCTGTAAATTTCAGAAAGGTTGATGAAACATTTTCGATTTTATGGCTGTTAGAATGACCCCCCCCCCCCATTATCACTTTAACATGGCAGAATGTGTTTTTTACTGACGGCCCTTAACAATGGAGGCACGGCTGTGCCTCCATTAATATGTAAGCAATAGAGTACCTAGTTTTGCTAGATGGCTCCTTTTGAGAAAGTGGGTAGCAGATCAAGGCCCAACCACCTGCCCAAGGGACCTGCTGGCAAGTCCCTTTGCCTCAGCTGCTGCTCTCTCCACTTTCCCGTTCCATCCCTGGGTGAGTTAAACGGGGAGCCAAATATGGCCTATGGACCTTCTGTTGTTGACTTCTGCTGAGGAGCTGAGGGGAAGTCACCATGGCTGGTACTCTTTGTAATAAGCCTCCTTACTTCCTATGCGTTACTTCTTTTACATTCCTTCCCACATTGCTTCTTATAAGCCTTGTTCCTTCCTTCTTCGTACTCACTCCATGAGCTAATGCTCACACGTGAACGGTTGAATATCGAGCCATGCTGTGATATAAACAGAAGACAGTTCCCTTTGACTGAGGGCCAAGCTAGATGTTACAATGGAGTTCCATATTCCTTTTCCTCCACATGTTCTTTTCAAAACAAAAAGGCTTTGGCCAGCTGCCTGAGTGAGTGGAAGAAAACTGGTTGGGAGAAGTTGCATCCCCTCCTGTTCCCCCCACTTGTTTTTCAGTTCAAAGCTGCTGCTGCTGCTGCCTACATTTTCATGTGTCTTTCCTCTATTTAGCAATAGCTAAAAATGTGTGGTGTCTCAGTGGCTATTGCGTGGCAATGGTTTACAGCCAGCACTATTAATCTCAAATAAAAACTAGGGTTGATTGGTGATGTTTTTATTAGCTCTACATCTGCACAATCTTCTTTTTAATGGCTGCACTTACAAGTCTGAGATCCTCCTTCAACTCTTTGCATTTTCAGAATTCCTGTATACTTCTGTGCCACTTGAAATAAATAAAAACAAAAACTCAGGGAGACAGTTTTTAAAGGAAAGTGTCCTTAACATGCTGGTGGAGAGAGTTAATTCGCCATGCATTTAAATAGCAGCGAAAGAAAATAAATATATACAAAGGAAATGAAAATAAAATCCATTCACTTTGGCAATTGCTCCTGCAGTGTTTTTTCTGTAAATGAAAAGTGACAAGTCAGCAGGCTCTCGTTAATTAATCCCTTTGGCACTTCCCATATATATATATCTGTGACTCTACATCCTCATGTGCTTCACCATCATGCCAGATGTGTTTATAGCTTTGGTGTCAGCTACTTTGATGCCTCTATTTGGACAAGAAAAGCAAGAGGTAAATTATGCAAATAAAGAGATAATCCCTGCCTCCAAATGCTGCAAAATACTCCACGCTTGTGGCAGATATGAATTTCAAAGATCAGTGCATTTCTGCACAATTATTTACATATTTTGTCTCAATAGCAAGTTCTTGGGCCTTTCTGGTTGTAAAATCCTTAGGCTTCTACAAACATGAAAATTTACAGCTATCCCTGAGTCATCTATGTGCAGGGATGTTTTCCTTACCATGGGCAAGATGTTCACTGAAATTAAAAACAAAAGAAAGTTTGTAGAAGCCTCTATAAAATATGGCACAGAACTTTATATCTGCCCAACCCCACCATCATGTTGTCTGGTTTTTAACCCCCCTCCTTAAACTATAATCTGAGATCCTGAGATCTAGAAACCTGATTTAATAAAAAGCCAACATTTCAGCATGCCAAGTTCTGCAGTGATGTCTATATATACAGGATGACCTGTTTTATAACTGCTACAATGGTGTTTCATTGAGAAAGGCCAAAGTTTTATTTCTGTCTTCATAAGCTGCCAAGAATCTAAAGTTTGGGCCATTTTTACCAACAACAATCAAGCCATGCATGAACTGTCCCTGGGAGGGGATGTTATTTGTCTTTTAAATCAATCTTAACGTTTAAAGAAATCTTGTAAACAATTCATCTGCTTGAATTATATATGTTCTAGTGTCATGGTCCCTTGGCTTTACTTTGTAGTTCAAAGGAACCTTTTTAATTACGGAACCCATGGTAGAGTGAGCAGAAAATGTTTGTTTTCTGGTCTGTCAATTAACTGAAGTGTTCCTTTTCATGAAAGATTTAGGGGAAAGGATGAAGTTATCTCTCGCGGGGTTCTGAACTTCTCCATAGAAGAACGATGGAACTTCTACATGAGTACAGGCTGGATGCTCAGCTGGCATGAAGCCACTGGAACTCCACCCTTTGGCACCCATTGAAGCTCTGGCTGGGGCTACCCATGCAACAGAATGAGGTGGTGGAAGCTTGAGGTGGTAGAGTGGGCTGTAGTTTTTCAGTTGTTTGGTGCGGGCATACCAGCCCTGAATGCTCCCTCATCAAATAAAACAATTCCCTGCAATTAAATGGCCAGCTCATCACAGAGAAGGCTTCTAATCAAACCTGCTAAACTAGTTTTGTACTTGTTGGGATATTTTTGGCTTTCCATGGGTGAGCATTAAAATTTTGTCCTGTAGTCTGAACTGTTAGCTCTTCCATACAACCACCTTAGGACTCTGCCACCTCATTCCTATCTCTGTTAACTGTGAAGATCCAGATGACAGTGGGTGATCTGTTGGACTACAACCCCCATGATCCCCGACCATTGGCTGTGGTAGTTGATGCTAATGGAAGTAACATCAAGAGGGCCACAGGTTCATCATCTGTGGATTAGAAAGATGTAATCCATCTGAAGTCCTTAAAGTTTGACATTGACCTGGTTTGTATTAACAAGAACCCATGGTTGAAACAACCCATGGCTGTCATGCATGAATGGGAGAGCAAGCAAGCGCACTGCCTCCCATAGGTTGTTGAACTTGATATGGGAACTTGGACCAATGGGTTGTTTAGGGTTTGTTGTTTGGTTAATCCCTGTGTTGTTTAGCCCATAAACAACCCAGCACTCTGGGTTTGTATGCCACCCTCAACAATGAATGAACAGGCTAATCATAGTTTGTTGAATGTTTTTGGAAATGGCACCAGACTGGTGTTGTTGTTGTTTTAGCTTTTCTTCAAGTCTCTTAAGAAGATAATGCATTACACACAAATACCCAATTTTTCAAGCAGTGAGAATTTGAGGGGTACAAACATTTAGTGCAGGTTTTGTTACCTTGACCTGAAGTTACTGGAGGCTTATAGCATTTTTGTGGCATATATGCATACAGGTGGAACATAAGAGGGAAGTTCAAAGCTCTAACTCTTCTAACACATACTGCTCCCCCCCTTAAGTTTCTGGGGAGGCTCATGCACCCCAATGATACTGCTAGAGCTCTAAACTTTCTGACTATCCATCCTGATCTTGTCTGAGTCTAGCTGCAAGCTGCTCTGCCTCAAATACTAAATTTGAAGCTTTTTCACAAAAGACTTGATGACATCATCTCCTACAGAAGAGGGGAAACTAAGGTTTAAATCCAATATCAGTCCTACTTAGCGTAGACTTAATTTAGTCATGGCTAACTTAAGTCCCATCCATTTCAGTGGGTCTACTTTAAGTAGGACTAACATTGAATTTAAGCATAGGCTAAAGTGATCCTTGAAACATGCCGTCGTCTCAGGAGAGTCCAACTTATAGATGTCCGTTGCTGGGAAATCAGGATCTTTTTTGAATTGATGGAATTTCAGGGTGTGAATGACTTGATTTGCGAGCTGAGCTGCAGGCTTTTCACCAAATGCTGGGAACTTCTTTCCTGCATTTTTTTCCTGCAGGTTCTGCAATTTGCATGAATTTTTCTCCATAATTGTGCAAATTGAGAAACTGGAGGGTTGGAAATGTGCAAAAGGCCCGGAAAATCCATGAACTGTCCTAAGCCACTGCAAACTGAGTTGGGCAATGCAGTTGGAACCAGAACGAAGTCCTTTCTGAGTGGGGGTTAACATAGGAAAACCCATTGAACTCCACCCCACAAACGGGTTTCTCCAACATCCCTAGTCCAGCTATAGAGACAAATCTCCTTAAGATAAGGAAAGGTATTTAACCACTATTTTACCTAAGAATATCACACTTGCATGGCAGGTTTGACTACTTAAGCAGACCTCAATCTGACATCCATGGAAACACTGAATTGGAGGGGATCCTGTGAGATCATTCAGCTCAACCCCCCTTTCATTACAATATGTATATATTTAGCATCAGTCTTTTTAAATATGCAGATGGCAGAAACCATCAGAGAAGAGCTATTCTCCCTTCTCTTTCGAACAGGAGACAAAACTTTTGGTAAAATAATGGATTGGATCCAGACTTAGCCATGCTTAGAGGAGACCCATTGAAATTATGAGATTTACATTCATCATGACTAACTTAAGTCTAATTCATTTTGACAGGTCTCCTCTAAGCATGACTACGTATGGATCCAAACCAGTGCCTGCAACATATACATGTCATCCAAAACCACAGGTGTTCATTTCAAAATGACCATTATCCACATGCCAGTTTTTAGCCGATTAGATTGATGAATTAGTAATTATATGATTAATCAGCCAAGATTTCTCAAAGCAGATGACAGCCCTAGAAACAAGACATTGCTTCCATGAAGATGTCAGGCAGAGGAAAGAGCCTCTATTTGTGAAATCTTTGCTTGGATCTTTCTCTTCCTTTGTCCTGACTCATGCCTGGAGTGTAGAAACAGCAGAAATGTCACATGGCACTTCTCTAAGAAGCCCACGTAGATCTTTTGTGATCGTAGACAAAGCCCCCTCAGTAAGAATTCAAATGTTCAGCCAAGTAGCATTTGTTGCTGCAGGTTTAACATGGATAGCTAGTCTCACAGAGTGCTTCCATATTATCAGAAAAACACACCTAGAAATGGTGCTGTTGCAAAGGCTGAAGGCCATTTCTCACATAGAGAACAAGACAGAGAGATTGTTTGAGGCTGGAGGCTTTAGTTTGGCTGCAGTGACTTAGAGAGACAACAGAGGCTGCATAGACAACCCAGAGACACCTGTTGTAACTTAGCCCTATGGTGCTGGCATGCAACGCACGGAGAGTCTCAGAGTCGCGTGTTTGTGCAGGAAGTAGACAGGAGTTCAAAGTCTGGATGTGAGAAGTGGTGCCAACGCAAAAGCCTTGAGAAGCTAATGTATATAAGTGAGAAGTGTGGATGGGCGAAGTAGTATCCACCACCCACAACACCCACCCTAAGGTTAGAGTAGAGAAACCTGTGACAATCACACACAAGTTTCAAACTTTTTTTTTTATGGAAGTATTAATTATGGGGTTATATGTATAGGCAGGGCCGACAAGAGGGGAGGGGAAAGCCTGTACAAATTACCGAGGCCCGGCAGTCCGGAAGGGGGCTCGGTGCCTGATTATGTTGCATATGTTTTTGTCTTTCTTGGTAGTGTCATTATTTGTCAATTGGTTTTGACATTCATTGTAAAATCGGTGAATTTCAAAGAAAATAATAATGATATACAAAATTCTGTCAGTTATCGGTCAATATAGACTCTAATCAACCAAAGAACTACTCATTACATATTAAGAACAGAATATAATTATATTTTAATGTAATTCTTAACTATATGTCTGTCAGTCTGTCTGTCTGTCTGTCTGTCTCTCTCTCTATGTTCAATGCACACACAATTCTGAAGAACGGCTTGCGAACTTGTGCCGTGAACCTAGCATTTCCGAGTATATAGAAATCAAATTTGCAAGAAAATGTTCTTTCGCCAATAAACCTTTTGAATAAACTAAGACAATTAAAACATGGAATTCTTTTCAAACATAGTCGTTGCTTTAAGGTTATTCTGCACCATACCAGTAACATTAGCTCAAGCACCTTCACATATGACTGCAAAGAGGGATGCATGTGTTTTTCCCCCTACACCTCTGTAGGCAAACACTCATACCTTTCTTCTTTTCTGCTTCAAGTACCGAAAAATGAAAGTGGTGAGTGAGGGATTTTCAACAAGAGAAAGGCAAAGGGAAAACTAGAAGTCTTAGGTGGCAGTTCAGCACGTTGAGGTGTCCCTGAAACCCATGGAAGAATTAAGCCTGTCATTTTCGCCCACTAAAATGAACTGGTTATGAAAGCATGTAATTTTGACTGGATTTGGGCCCTAGAAAACCTCAGAATTGGTCACTAAATGAGTAAGTGCCCTCCACAAATCGCAAAGCTGGTAAAGCTCCACTGATACAAATAGGATGCAGTAAAGTTTGCAAAATGCAACTTTCCGGAATCAATTATTTTTTAAAATGTAGCTTTTTATGAATAAAGTTGGGATTTGGGGTACAATTTTATTTTACTATGATAAAGTATATATTTTAAATTTTTTGGTTATTCTCTAATTACAAAAGGTTAAATGTCCTATGTGCTTTTGTGTAGCAAAACAACAGGCTCTTTTGCAGCGGGCGCAGGCGGGGTTGCTTGTCGTTGCAAAGAGTTGCTTGATTGAAGCGATTCGCACTGGAGGCTGTAGAAACCGCCAGGGGGACAACTGAGTGGGAAGGAGCGGTTTCTTTTCCGTCTAACAGATCCCTGCACACATCCTTCCTGCACGCCCACAATGTGTTCCCCAAAACCACTGAAACAGGCATCAAAACCTTAGAGCCTCTCCGAGAGAAAACGCACACACTCCTCCTGTTGCCTTTCTCAATTCTTTACAAGACTCTTCCTACTGGCGTTGCTTTTTAATCTTATAACATTACAGGGATCATCCTTGCTGGGGTGGAGGGGCTAAACAACCTTTTTCACTGGGGCCCGAACCCGCTCTCGGCGGCCCTCTGTATGGGGCAAGCTTGATCAATTTGTGTGAAAACTGAAAATGTGTGCTGCTTGTGCAACAATGTCATGTGTTTGTGCACAACAAAGGCCTCATCTACAAGAATTCGGCTTTAAGCCTGGTTAGCCGATTATGCGCATATTCGCTGAAGCGCTTTATCGGAAATGCTTGTATGCAGGAGGTAATTGAGCACTCAACAGGTGACCTTACCGGTTGTTTCAAATGCGCTTTACAGGTAGTTTATGCGGAGTATCGCTTGTTCACATAGGCAAAATGCGCTTTAACGGTCGGAGCAAAATAAAACTTGCTATTTAACGCGCATTCAATAATGCGCATAATTGGAGAGAAAACGCACCTCTACGCCCGATTTGCACTCCGTTCTTGTAGAGGTAATTTTTTTTTAACGCGCCTTGAAAGAGCTTTAAATGCCTCTTGTAGAGGCAGCCTAATATATAGCACAGATACACACAAACTAGAAGAGTCGGACTGTCAATGTCACATAAGAACAGAGAGCTCACAGAGGATTATTATTCTATTTTGTATTTTTAAAGGTTTTTTTTAGCGTGGGGTAGTGGAGCTAGACTTCAGACAGACGTACACTCTCACAGTAATAGCAGGCCCTGGGTTTTGGGGCTGGAATGTAAGGGTAGGGCAAGGGTAAAGGATTTAAGGAAGGGTTGAACCAGTACACTGGGAAGACAAAGGGATTTTTGGGGTATTTTAAAAAATATGTTTAGTGGGGTAATAGAAAAAGCAGTAAAACACACACACACACACTAATAGCAAAGGAGGAGTGTTTGGTGGGTATAAAAGATGCTTGGAACTTGGATTTTTGAGGATGGGATAGACAACACTTTAGACAACAGAGGAGTGGGGAGAGGCAACGGATGGCACATTAGTTTTGCAGTGCCCCTCCCAGGACACGTTGCCCCTCCCCCGTCATGCAGCTGAAAGTCCTGGCCTCTTGATAAGCAAGAGGGCTCCGAGAAACAACAGAGCAGCCTGTTGTTTTTCCCAGCTGTTTAATAACGTACGGTTAGTTGTGTATGCGTTGTGCGTCGCCCGACACGCAACACAATAAGCAGCACAACTGACAGTTGATTACCCCCCCCCCCCCCCCCGGTTGATTATTGTGTCGTCCGAATGCTGCCAGTGAGTAACAATAAGAACTAGCGCAGGGGAACAACAAGTGGAGAAAAAACTGAGACAGATTTAAAAAAGCAAGCATCTCTCTCTCTCTCTCTCTCTCTCTCTCTCTCTCTCTCCTTCCAAATCTGCAGAAGCTAGCAGAAGGAATGGCTTCTTCCAGGGCAAGGACAAATTGAAATATTATTTTGCAATCCCTCCCCCCAAGCACTGTGATTGGAGAGGGATAGGGAGGCCACTGTGGCTAATTGGTTACTCACTGATGTCAATCTCAAAGCTACCCCCTCACCCCCCTCAGTGTCTTCCTTATATGGAGAAGTCTTCAGTTAAGTGCAGCAACATTGTTTAAAGTCAAAACAAGCCTCAGAAAGCCTTAAAAAAAGTCAAATATCTTCAAAGCTGTTCGAAGCTCCGACGGAGCTCTGCTTTGCTTCGAAGATATTCAATGGGTTTTTAACTGTCCCTGCTCTGCTCTGCAAATTCGAAGCTCTGTCGAACCTTTGAACTTGTGGAATGGAGCACTCAACTCTATTAAATATCCTTCTGGCATACAGAAATCCAAAGGAAAGAGAAACCTTTACACTAAAGTTTGCACTGGATCTTTAATTAAAAAAAATATTTTTCAGAAAGCCCATGATGAAGGTGTTTTGTTTGTTTTTGCAGTTTAAGGTGAAATCCTATGCCTGGTTAGATAGAAAAAAGTTCTACAGTTCTCAGCATTCCCCAGCCAGTCCTGGTGGCTGGGGAATTCTGGTAGTTGTAGTCTTCTTTTCCCTCCCTGTCTAAACGTGCATAGGATTGAGTCCTTAGAGAGTATTTGCATCACCATCTCAGTGAGTGGTGGCTGTTGGAGAAAACCGGTCTGTGTTGACAAAGAACCAATTTCAGTGCACGGAAATGGTATATGTATACCTGTTCCCTGGTACTGGGAGTTTTTGGTACATTTGGGGTACAAATCCTTCTTGGTACATATTGGGAGAAGAAGAGAGTTAACTCAGGGGTTTATTTATGCAATCACCATTCATCAGCGCCCTCAGTAAAATGCACATTCTGAACTCCATCCCTATCCCATGGGTTCACGAGGGATGTAACAGAAAGTGATTGCAGGCAGCGCAAACATCAATGACGCTTGGTTGCCTACACTACTTTATTTCTGCTTTTGTCACAACATGGCCTGGTTCAGATGGGTGTGTTTGTCTGTGGTATGTACAAAAAGCACATTCAGCAACATGCAGGACAGCCACAGATGGAGACACAAGCTCATACACACAGCATGCCACATGTACACAAGTATTCCCCCCCCCCATATGACTGATTCACCTTCTCTCTCTCTCTCTCTCTCACACACACACACACACACACACACACACACTAAGCATAACACAAACAAAACATCGGGCTGGATGCATACCAGATGCCAACTTGTGCATACCAGAGCAAGGAAGCTCCATCAGTTACCCTGGTACTCTTGCAAGTAACATCATTACTCCTGCTCTGAAAAGAATCCTGGATTAGCTCTCCCTTGCATTCCTCCTCCACTACACCAGTGACTTAGAACACATATTTCAAAGCATAGATAGAAAATGCTATTAGTCATTAATAATTAGTGACACAGGGCAATCCTATACACAGTCTGCTGTAAAGTAAACTCCATTGATTTTGATGGGGATTATTTCTAGGTAAATGGGTATAGGGTGCAGCCTTAATGTTTTGATCTGTCTAAAAATAACATGTATCCACTTTTTGAAGAGATCAAGAGCAAAAATAGTAGGGCCGTAGGAAATTCTTGTATAGTTCTTCTTTACAGAAAGAGTAAAAGATACTTTTAATTCCTGCTAATTTTAACATAATTTCATTTTTTCTATTGCACAGTCCTGTTTGCACATCTGGTTACTTTTTGACAAAATCTCACCTCCAAAGCTTTGTAAAATATTTATTGACAAGCATTTTGCATACAGAAATCTTGACAAGATTAAATGTATGCAAGGTTTGGTTAAAATTGTGATTGCTGCAAGTCAACCAACTATTTTTTCAAACTTTTGTTGTACAGAATTTTCCAGAAACTATGATCAGCATTATCAATTGGATATGGCATGAATTCGCTCTTTTTGGTGGCATGGCTTGAGGGCTAATACAACCCAATCCAGACTGATCTTGCCTTTCAGGGTTTTGACACCCAAGTTGGGAAGCACAAAAAGGCAGAAACTCACCAGACTCTCAATTAAATGAGCAGGACTCAAATCTGTTTTATCTTTTAGATATTGACAAATAAAGTCTCATTATCTCAGCCATTCTTACAGCCCAGTAATGTTGGCCAGTATTAGGATCACCCCCCCCCCCCCCCAATATTATGGCCTTTAAAAGGCTGAAGCCAAGGAATAGTGATTGTCAGATGTCATTAATACTTATGGATTTATTGCAGCTCTGTATCTATATACACTAACCATTCCAAAGTACAGAAAAACATTTACTCTTGCTCACTTTAATGTGTTGCCATCAGCACTATTAGTAGGATAAATTAGTAAGATCCTGGTTAACAAACAGATATGCCTTTGTGGTGCTGAAGCAACAGAATCTGAACATGTTGTGTCCTTTTGCACCGTAACATGTATAAGGAATGCAGAAAGAAGCTAATTTTTGCATTATTAAAAGCCTTTTCTGGAAGTACCGCCACAACTTTGGTATTAATTTGTTTAAGGGGTGTATCCTCTTGTATCACTGCAAGGGTTGCTAAGGTTTTTTTATGACTTCAATGCAAATTAAGGGAAAATGTTGTTATCCTTCTGAGAGAAGGGATTTTATAAATGGTATTTTGTTATTTTATTACTTTTTAATTATCTTTTACATGCCTTACATTAACTGTGCCGGTCTGTGACCGTAATAAATGAAATGATGATGATTGTCAGAAGTCAATGAGTTCATGGTTAAAATGGGATTTAAATGAGGAACAACTCATGCCTCAGCTCATTCTTTTAGCTGCTTCTACACTGGCAACTCCGCAAAGTGATCATCCCAACGTAACTGCATTTTGCGTAGTCGTTGCATTAAACTGCACAGACTCCCAAGGATCACCTTCCTCACGCGCTGCAATGACCTTCTTTATATGGCGATGTCACCCGACCGTCTACCATTTCCCTCACTCTCAGCGTTCACAACAAAGAGTTCCGGCGAGGAGCAAGGAGAACAGTTCGAAGGTTCCGACTAGCTGACGTGGCAGAGAGTGCCCGTAGAAGCCGCTATACTAATACACAGCGCTTGATGCCACGATGGGATGCAGGAGCATCAGCAAAGACTTTGATGTGGTAATAGGCGGTGTAAGTAACCCTTTTAAAAAAGCATTAATAGAGAAAACTAGTGCGCATTTAAAAGGTGGAATAAGGTAAACGGGGTATGTGGCTGGTGGGTCCACATTAGGAAAGAGGAAAATGCATAAAAATAAAACTTCTCTTTAGAAAACTTCACCATGCTTTGGAAAGAAATACCTTGATTTTAAGAGTCATTCTTTAATAAACGGTTCTTCTAGACCGATTTGCGTTTTGTTTCAGCCACATCCCAAGGAACTAATCAAGTGGCGAAATTACCTAAAACTTCGCTTTAAAAGGTTCAAATTAAGTTGGCTTGTGATTCATGGGTGGGTTTGTAAAACCAGACAAGTCTAAAAGGGAAGCTAGTGGGTGTGGGTGCGTGCGTGTATCACCAATCTTTTAAAGGGTTAAATTAAGTTGAACGGAGATGAAAAATGTGAAATACAGCGCGAACGGGCAATTGGGGGGGGGGACGCCAAGAGAGGAGATGGTACCGTCAGGCTGTGGCGCGTATGGCCAACCTGGGTGGTTGGGGATGATGGGAGTTGTAGTCCAACACATCCAGAGGGCGCCAGGGTGAGGGAGGCAACTGTGGATCTTTTGACGGCTTAATTTGAATGTGTAGCTGAACTTCAAGTGCAGTGTTCTCCCCAGCCTCTGCTCTCAAGTCCTGGAAGAACAGAGCACAACTGCTGTGCTTTGAAAGGAAAGGTTTCTTTCTCTCTCTCCCAGCTTTTCTACTCTCTCAGCGTCTGTCTCAGCATCCCTTGTGTTTTACAGTGCAATCCTATGCATGCTTAGATGGAAAGAAGTCCTACAGCTCCCAGATTCCCCAACCAGCATTGCTGGGAATGCTGGGAGTTTTAGGACTTCTTTCTGTCTACACATGCATAGGATTGTGCTCTGACTTGACTAGAGAGCTGGACAAGTCCAATGGCAAAGGGTATGAGCTGGGGAGTCACTATTTCTTGTGCTTCTCTCCACTTTCCCGCATCTGCAGTTGGAGGGTATTAATACTCAACAACCTTTCAGGGTGGCTGGAACAATTGCTGTGGACAAGATACAACCTTGCTTTGCATGTTTAGTTTTACCATTAAGTTTTTGAGACAAACACCGACAGCTTGTGGCGCCTGGGATAACTTTGTGCGGCTCTTGCTCCAAACAACTCAGCGTTTATTACCGAAACAAACAAACAAACAAACAAACACAAAATGTTTTGGGCCCAGAGGGATGTTTGAAGATGTGATGGGTGAGGAAACATCTGTAGTGCAACCCTGAGCGCGGGACAGTTTTCCCGAACCTGTCCTGGGATTTTCCAATTCTCCTTATCCCACATTGCCCATATTTTAACAAAAGTCCTCCTGCTCTCGCTTTAAGGATACACTCCCCTGTTTACAAACAGCTACAAGCAAGCAAGCAAGCAAGCAGGAAGGCCGGCAGGCAGGCAAGGTGCCCTTTGGCCGGATCAATCGGTGTTCCGGCATGGGCTGGGACTTTGGCACAGGAAAAAGCTGAGAGCGGAGAATCAGTCAGGTGTCAACTGATGTGGCAGACGGACTTTGACAGCTGCCTTTGGGGACGTGTAGAGCTGAAGCCAGGCTGAGACAGCTGAAGTTGGTGGTCTCATTTGTGAACAGGTGTGTGTGGATGTGCGTGGGTGTGCGTGGACACACATGCTCATGAGAATGTTGATGCTCATCCAGCTTGTCCTGGATTTATCTTGGAGTATCTGAGGATGTAATTGAAACCTATTTCGTTTGGTCTAAGATTGGGGTGAAATGGATTTAAGCATATACACACGTTAAAGTTGTGTACTAGATAGGTTTGGAAGAGACAGGTGGAATCAGTAGCATTTGTCAGGGCCAGATGTTATGAAATCTCACTGCCGGATTGTGAAAGATGGCAGGGGGTATGTGATATATATATATATATATATATATATATATATATATAATCAGCTAAGAAGGGCAGCAAGAGCTCAAATTGTTTTAAAATGTGGCCTCGGGGATTTTTGCAGGTGTGTTTTCAGTACAGTGATGTAGATGTAAAGAGATCAAGCTGAGAACCAGAAACACTTCAGTTTCTGGCCCAACACAAGGCTGTTTGTACAATATTGAGATAATGTATGTGAAGAGCTCTGAACAATTAGGAAAACTGCTGTAATGTTGTTGTTGTTGTTGTTGTTATTATTATTGCTATTATTATTTACAAACGTTGAGGTCAATCATGGTTATTTGTATCTCTGTATTCATGTAAAAACTGTGTGCCCAAAACATTAACTTGCAGCTTCAAAATGAAGCATACACATTGGCTGCATTCGGACAACACATTAGTCAATGGTGGGTTGAGTAGCCAACTCACAGTTGGTTATTTTGTGGGTACTCCCCACACAACATATTTCTACACAACTGTGGGTGGTTGGAGCTGGAGTTGAGTGGACTAATAGTCAACCTGGCATTTGACTGACACAGCCCCCGCCCCTCTCCCCACCCTCCCTCCTCCTTCGGTCCTTCCAGTTCTATCCCAGCAGCCTCTGCAAGTTGCACCAGTTGTAGCAGACTGGCAGCCGCCGCTTTGGTCACTCTTGCCGCCTGCCTCTATGGGCTTGTGTTTTAACCCACTCACCACACACCATTAACCCACTCACCCCTCCACACAACACTTTAAACAACTGGCTTCGAGCTCAACAACTTGCAAGCCAGTTGTTTCTCTCCGTTGCTTATTTGGGTGGAATAGCATACCATCAGTAGTTTGTGAGCAGCGAGTTACCCTCCACACAACACAATAAGCAACACAACTGACTATTGTTTCCCCCCTCCCTCAGTTGCTTAATGTGTTGTCCGAATGCAGCCACTCACTTCATGTCAGTCTATGTACTTGGCATCAACATGTTCAATTTTAAAGCATTTGTTTTTGAAATTTGAAGTGGCAGGAAGAGAAGGTTTGTGGAATGTGGACAGGAGGATTTGCTTGCACATCTGCCCTTCTGTTAGCAAAATAACCCAATTGGTGCCTTGATGGTGACCCTGATTCTGGTGAGCAGGGCCATTTCCATGCTTCTAGAATGTGTCACGCCCACCTTCTTGGTAGGAGGCCAAAAGAAATAGCTTGGACCATTTGAAGCTGACCCAGGAAAAGGGAAAGAGGCACTACATTTTGGGGAACTTGGACTTCAGCGTTGCTGCTGTTACTCTCAAGGAATGCTATTGAGTCGGGGCTAGCATTGCCTGCCAATGTGCCCATTTGCCCTCTGCCTGCTCAACTATGTGGAGAGATATTACCCAACATCATCGAAGTTTCTAGTCCACTCTCTTCCAAAAGAAACTGGAGCCGCCTTGTCAGAGTCTATAAAGAAGTGACAGGGAGACGGGCAAGATGTAAGAAGGGCTTTGTCCCCGTTATACAGGGGCATTTTGCAAGATACTACTTGCGTGCTGGAAAGCACATCTCCACAGCCATGAGAAATAGGAAACTTGGGATTTTGTGTATCTTATTTGGAAGGAGGTCTGCTTTCGTTGTATCACTTGCCTTGTGGCTACTCTTATGTTTGCAGGAAGCTGAAGCAATTTTGATACTAAGGAAAACTAAACAAAAACAGGACCCACAGCAAGCCCCAGATGGAACCTTGGGTTCCACCACGGCTGCCCCATCCACGAGGGAGACACGCAGCCTGGGCAGAAGGCTATGACAGGGGCCCTTGGAGGGAAGCCTCCCATGGCCCTCCACCTCCTCATTCCAGGCACAACAGTGAGTGGATGTACCACCATGAGCCCCAGGCAGGGCCTCAGCCTTGGCCAGAGCCTGGAGCAGAATGCTATCATCCCACCTACCATCCAAGGCTGCAGGACTATAGGAGACCAAACTCCAGGGCAGGGTATTATGAAAGCGACTACCCCAACTGGTCATACTCAAGGTAAGGTTGGCATGAAGAAAGGAATATTCACTATAGCTGCGAAATTGTTTGGGGAGAGCAGCAGGACATCTCCTTCAATATACCTTCTCAGCTCTTCTCTGTCTCTCCAAGAGGTTCACAGGCACTTCTTTATCACTGTTCACATCTGGATCCCTCCAAGGAGCATAGCTGGGCTGGCTCCATATTGTCCTCACCAGAATCCTGTGAGGAAGAATAGATTGAGAGATAGTGACAGGCCCCAAGGTCACCCCGTGAGCATCGTAGTCAAGCAGCATCCATATACAAACAAAAACGAGGGCTGGTTTTTGTTTTGGTACGAATGCAACTGTAGAGAGCTCCGAACTGGATCAAAGCAGCGTTGCAAGCTGGGCAGTGCTTAATTATTCCCCTTCAAAATTACTTCCCCCAATTGCTCCCCTGTCTGCAGGGAACATTTTTACCGGTTCTGCAAATCTTTTCTGATAGGGTGAGAAAAGCAGCTGATGGGGTGATTTTTAAATGGGAAAATGGCCCTTCCCTGCTCCATTACTCCAATCAGATTTGGAGTCCCCCGTGACTGTATTACAATAAAACAAACAATTTCAGGAGACACATATTGGCCTGATTCAGACATAATAGGAAAATTTGGTTTCCTGACATGTGGATAAGCTGTGGTGGGCTCTGGTTGCTTCCCCCTACTCTCTTCTCTTTTGAGTCCATAAGGAGAAACTCAGGAGCATTCACGTACAGTTTTAAACAAACCACAGTTTCCCTTCATATCTGAACTTGGGGAACTATAGTTTACTTAAACTATGGTTTCAGATAAAACCAAGATCTGAAAAACCTAGTTTGAGCATGATTGCTCACTACCGCTAATGGTTCTCACTAACCATAGGTTAAATGCTTCACTGAGTTTGGATGTCATGGGAAACTATGGTTAGTTTAAAAATGGGAATGAAAGCTTCCAATCATCTTGCAGGCATGAAAGAAGAGAATGGGGTGAGCCTGCAAACCTGAAGTTTGCAGCAGCTCATTCTCAGAGCGGAATCTATGGTTTCCTGGTACATCTGAACCGGTCTTATGTGTCTCCGATATCACCTTTGGTTTTACCGTCACACTGCTTCTTCGGTCTATACCTCCTTTCTGCCCTCCTTTCTCATCCAGTTTGTCCCCAGTCCTCTACTAGTGTTGACACAAGTTATCTTGGTTAATTATGGGCTGTCCAGCCCAGCCATTCACTGCATTAGTGAAACAAAGCAAGTAGGATTTCAAGGGGCATTTGTCATTATAACCACAGTAGAATCATGGCGCCCTATTCATATTTCAAATTATCAACTAGAGAGTTGCAGGAAAGGGTATTTTTTAATGACCAAAGGCTCATTAGAACCCATTAGAACTACATAACAATATTTGAAACTATTTCTGACGTAGCCATTTCCTGCTTCTTTATCATTGCAAAACAAGAGGAATTTAGAGAGCTGCCCAAAATATCTATGCCCACCTCCCCTTCTACTCACTTGCTTTTGGATCACACTTCAGGCAGGGGCGTGAAGATGCATATCGGAGCTCTGTGGACGATTCTGCATATGGAGGCTACCAGAGATCCCCCCAAGTGCAGCAGAATGAAAGAGGTACTGCATTTTCCATGGGGGGGGGGAACCCATGAGATTTACAGAATGTTTTTGTGATTGGCTTGAAGAGGTACTGCGGACCTCAAGTAGTTGGTGTGCACTTGTGTCCATCTGTTTCTGGAAAATCACCCCTAAGTCATTCTTGTCCCCGTCTCGACTTATTTTTCATAGCTATAAATAGTAAGGACGACATGAATTCACTGTGGTTAAATATTTGTTCACTTTTTGAAATGAAACACAAGGTTTGCAACAACAACAAAAGTCCGTCTCAGACCTGCAGTTCTTCTATCAGGCATCGTGCCACCAAATGACCAACGTGGTATCCTCGTCTCAGAGCCTCGACGTCCTCAGTTTTTGTGGAGAGCTAGTATACCGAGCCAAACGTGCTTGCTCACTTATGTGACCCCATTCGCAGGCTGTCAAAGTCCCAGATTTCTTTTTCTCCATGTTTTACACCCCCCCTCCCCACACACACATTCTTTGGATGGCGGTGAGTGAAGGGGAAGAGCAAGAAACAGAACTTTTGGCTCAGCCCGATTCAGAACCCTCGAATGACGTTCCAACCATTATCTCCTTCTGCGCCTCTTCCTTTCTCTCCTGATAAGCCACTTCACCTCAAGAAAGAGGGTAGGAGCAAGCATGGCTCCCAAATGCCCCTTCCCACGTCAGGCACTGATAGCACCAGGCAGTTCCCCTCATGCCTAACCCAGTAGGGGCTGGTGGCTCCGATGTGAGCGGGGTGATGAATCTTCTCTGGATTTCAGTCAGAATCAACCGGAACTCTAAAGGAGCTCTCCAAGGTGTGAGCTATCACATCTTGGATTGCTCCTTTAGAGTGCTGACTGGTTCTGACTGAAACCTGCTCCACTCACATCAGAGCCACCAGCCTTCACTTCCCCAAATCCAGTATAATTATTTTTTTATTAGATGTCACTTCCCCAGGGGCACTGCCAGGGGAGGGAAGGAATCCCCGAGAAGGAAGGAATCCCCTTCCTCCACACTTAGCTGTTTCAGGCGTGGGACTGGGGGCAAGGGAGCCCTTGACCAGAACTCCCCTTTGCACTCCACAGCAGGAGTGGAACAGAGAAAACCCTACGACTGCCCTCCATGCCTCTCCAGCGCATCCTACCAATCATACCTTTGCTGGCCTGACTAAGCTCCTGTGCTGCACTTAATTTCTGGTATATTTGAATGCAAGAGTGCTACAGGCCTTGTACCTCATGCTGTACACATACATAGACCCTTTATCTTAATACTTTTATCTATGGGTTGCACTCTTAGGCCACTCAATAACCAAAGTTCTCTGGCCCGTATACCAGTAAATACTGTAAATTAAAACAGACACACACACACTCCATAATATCACAATAAAACAATAATAAAGTAGCACGCATTAAAATAACACAAGACAAATCACAAAGAGGGGCTAAAAACAGTGAGGTAAATTTAAAAAAAACAAAGAAAGACCACCAGCAAAACAATAAAACCACGCACAGGTCTAAAAGTACTAAAATAGTTCTTAAAGTCATGTATGAAAATTCTCACACTGGGCACCAGGGTTATAAAACCTCAACTTGGCCTTTCTTTATGACTCTTACTCCATGGGACTTCTTCATTGCTCATGGTTTTAAGGAAAACCAAACCTGAGCAGTTTATTTTTCTCAATAATTTCCCTCCATCTGGCCTGCTGGCTCTTTATTACATATTTTCCCCAAAGTTACCCTTCTAAAGAACGGTTTCCATGCTTTAACAGTTGCCTACCATCAAGGAATTTGCCAGGCAAAACTGTTCCCCCCACTTACCTTAATGGCAGGAAAAGCTACACCTGCTATATGTCTGTAGATCAGGCTGCTGCTAAATTAACAGGAGCAGGATGAGTAAAAATCAGTCAGTCAATCAATAAATGTCGGTTTATGGCCTCATTTACTCAAATATACCTTGGTTCTGAGCATAATCCTGTGGAGAACAAAATGCAATTATTTGACCGGTGTTGCTGACGTAGTACTAACATTTGTAAAATGTTATTGATGCCTGGAAATAGAGCTGCTCCTTTATGTTTTCTCTGACTGTGCAGATCCAAGACAGAGGGACACCTGGGGCGAATGTGCAAATTCCTGGGACCAGAGACACTACAGAGCTTATCGTCATGAGGACGGCAGTGGCTTTGTCGGGCATAATAATGTGACACCTATCCGGTAAGGAAAGCTTGAAGGAAATCCCAAGAGCTGACCCATCCAACAGGGAAACATCTAAGATCTTCTTAATCCAGGGTCTGTAGTGTTCATTGGGTTTGGGTTCGTGACCTACCCTGGTCTTCCCTAACCTGGTGCCCTCCAGGATTCCTGATGATTGACCATGCTGGCTGGGTCTGACACAAATGGAAGTCTAAAACATCTGGAGAGCACCAGGTTGGGGAATACTAACCTACCAATTGCCCCATGGCCTCACTGGTCTTGCAACGTGCCCTCAGGAAACACATTTCCCTATTGCAGGTCTTTGGGGCTTTGCCAAAGTGAGTACAGCTCCAGGATGCTTTCAGGCTGTCTACCTTTCAGGCTTCTCTGTCAGCTCTGGAGATCCACCCAGGTTGCTCTGTTTTTTTTCCAGAAAACCTGAATCCTGCTATTGCAAAGATTTAATAAAGAAAAGCAAATGTATTCAAGATAGCCTTCTAACAATAAGCATATTCAAGATAGCCTTCTAACAATAAGAGTATATTTGCTTGCAGTCACTGCTACAGGAATGCCCCAGAACCAAGACAGCCTCAAAACAAGTGTGCCCCTCACATTCAGCTCCGCTATTTAAAATCTGCCCTCATCAATTCAGCAACTATATTATGCATGTTTACTCAGAAGTAAATGCACTGGAGTGACACTGTGTTGGGCATTCTTGGGTATTGTGGGAAATTAAAATGGCAGCTCCCAGCCACTCTTGGAGTACTGCTGCCTGAGAAGGCCCATCAACGTACATGGGAAACTGAGGGTACTTTTCCCACCCCACCCCCAAGCTAGAGCTGGCCCTGTTCAGTGAGGAGAGATATCTTGGGCAGGCTTGTCAGACTTACCCAATTTCCTGTGTACATTTTATGAGGAGATGGATCCTTGGGGCAGAATCCTGAGATGCTGCATTCCAGCAGGGAAAGTAATACATGAGTGAGCATAAATTCAACTTTTCATGTGTCTTTTGGTGTGAAGTGACACAAGATCTCCTTATGACAGTACACTCAACAGACTTTAAGCAGAATCTTGTTCTTTTGATACCTTTCTTCCCCAGATCTAAGACGCATGAGTCCTATGAAGACAATTATGGTTCAAATAAAGATGGCTCCTATGAGGCCAATTACAGATCTCCTTTGCAACAAGGATGGATTCAGGATGAATTCCAAGGGAACTTTCTGGAGAATGCCAGTGTTCCAGCACATGAGGTACCAGCTTTGGAACTTGATCAGAGTATCCTTTCTTTTGCCCTCATCCTAGCAGGTTCTACAGCATCCCTTAATAGACAGGACAGCCATGGGAAAAAATGTCCACCATAAGGGAATGGCAGGCTCAGGGGATATCCATTTTTGTTCAACTCTAATGTTCCTTGTGAAAGAAGTTGTGATTTTTTTTGGTCTGCTTTTATTCAGACCAGCGTCTTCTCCCCAATATTCCTCCTGTTCCCCCCCCCCCCCCCATTTAGCTTCCATTGCCTGAGGAACCAAGCCTGCTCCAACAGTATAAAGACTCGGGTCTCAGCTCCAGTAGCTATGAGCTTAGCCAGTACATGTACGATTCCTCCAACCACGATGAAGCGGCTCCCTCCACGGACCGGAGCCCAATTCAAGCAGGTGAGCCATTCAACTCCATTCTTTCCACCTGCCTTTGGATTTACAGGAATTGGAGGCATGATTCCCAGGCTACCTTTGGGGATATTTGTGATCTATGGCCTGTTTTCCAGATGACAACCATCCCCTGGCTTGGGCCACTGGTATGTCAGTAAAGGTCTCTGTGCTTGTTATTTAGCAGAAGACACACTAGCTGCTTCTCCTCACCCTGTGGCACCCCAGAAGTTTCCCCTCCCCCATGTACCTGTATGCTTTGGAGCTGGAGGGCAGCTCGTCCGAGGATGTCCTCACTACCCAGCAGAGGGGCAACCTGCCCTTATTGAAATACACAGCCTGGAGGTAAACCTTAACTTGCCCCTTGGAACTGAGCTAGATTGATGTATGTCTGCCACAAGGGACCCAATTGTGACATGGCTTGATTATTGTCTCCTGTTCCTTAGCTTAACTCTTTCATCCCCGCTTCACCTCTCAGTGTTTGCTTTTGCTCCCAGTCAGCCAAGCCCCCCCTTTTTAAACCAATTCCCTTATCTATGGTGTTGGGAATCTCTGCTGGCATCTCCCATCCCTGGCTTGTCCTCTGATGGCTAGTTGGTTTTAAAGCAACCTCTAGACACCCTCTGACTTCTGGCCATTTGGCAGTACTGGGCACCACACTTCAAGAAGGATGCAGACAAGCTGGAGCGTTTTCAGAGGAGGACAATGAGAATGATCAGGGGTCTGGAAACAAAGCCCTATGAGGAGAGATTGAAAGAACCGGGCATGTTTAGCCTGGAGAAGAGAAGACTGAGGAGAGACATAATAGCGCTCTTCAAATACTTGAAAGGTTGTCACACAGAGGAGGGCCAGGATTTCTTCTCGATCATCCCAGAGTGCAGGACACGGAATAATGGGCTCAAGTTACAGGAAGCCAGATTCCGGCTGGACATCAGGAAAAATGTCCTGGCTGTTAGAGCAATATGACAATGGAACCAATGACCTAGGGAGGTGGTGGGCTCTCCCACATTAGAGGCATTCAAGAGGCAGCTGGACAACCATCTGTCAGGGATGCTTTAAGGTGGATTCCTGCATTGAGCAAGGGGTTGGACTCGATGGCTTTATACGCCCCTTCCAACTATTCTATGATTCTATGATCCAACTTGTTTTTCAGCATTCATCACAATCACAAATTCAGGAAAGCTTTTACCTTGGCAAGATACAATGTATTACCTTCTGCCTTATTGGACGGAAGGTTTAGAAGGAAACAATATCAAGAACAGGGATTCCCCTTTGGGTTGGGAGAAGTAGAAACAGTAGGGCATGTTTTACTACATTATACTTTCCGTTGGGATTTATGCCACATAGTTATAACTCCCATTTTACAACGGTTCTTGGGGAGAATGGAGGACCAGCATATAGCACATCTACTGTCAGATAATGAACCCAAGATCACTTCAAAAGTGGCAAGTTTTGTGCCTCCGCAATTAATCAACGGAAATTGAGACTATTTGCTATTTCAGAATAGTAATCATTTAATTTTAGTCCCAGACTCCTCTGAATGAGTCATGATTTTTATGTATTGGAAGTATTTTGTTCATTGGTTTTTATGTATTTTATACTTTGTTGACATACTATATGACTTTTGTGCTAACTGGTCTATGACCGTAATAATGCAATGCAATGCAATCAAACAATCAAAATGCATTCATCACAATCGCAAACACTAGAAACTTGCTCTTAAAAAGAGGGAAGCTGGGATTATGCAGGCAGACAGTGATATTGGCATTGCAGAATGTACTCTGTGATCCCTTTGGTCATGGGGATTCCTATGAAATAGCTACTGTAGTGGTTAAGGGAATTAACTGTGAGCCAGGAAGATAATGGTTTCAAATCTTGCCCCAGGCAAGTCATTATCTTTCATATCTGCTATGTCAGCATCATGATATTGCTAGTCTACCTTGCAGGGCTAAGATATGGAAATAATGTATGTGAAGTGCTTTCAGCCATTAGAAAAAGCACCAACATTGTGCATGGATTCAACAGTGCAGTAAAACCTATTAATTCAGTGAAAAAGATATTTCAGTATGAAGGTACCCAGGGCCATCCATCTACAGCTTCCTCTCCCTACTGGTCAACCTATATAACCCAGAACACAGGAAGGTGATCAAAGGTGTTTACAGTGGCAGATGACTAAAACAGGCCCATCATAGCAAATTTCCCTTGATCAGTTTGGCTTTACAATGAATGCAGGCAGTTGTCATCAGGATCCCACTCTCTGCCTCTGTCCCGTTTTCCAGGTTATCCTACATGATACTGCTGAGCAGGAGGCAATGCGAGTCTTCCCAGGACCTCTGATCAGGTATATGAGCTCTGGATGAGCTTAGTTTAAGATTTCACCCTTCAGCATAGCTCTGATGGAGCCCAATAATGAAGCAAGCTAAGGCATCCTCTTCAGGCCACAGATTTTGGATGTTATTAAGGGTAGCAAAATGGGAGTCAGATGGTTCTGATTGAAATGAATGGGAGCTGCACAAGAGCATGGTAGTTTTCTTGTGCAGCTCTTGTTCATTGGGATGAGAATTGCACGGGAACTTCTCAATGAATTGTGCCCCGAGTTATGGAATACTGGACAGAGCTCCAAATATATGGGGTAAGAATTAAAAGGGAGAAGGGGGTGGGGAAACAGAATCTTTGGTATTTCTTTTCTTTAATTTTTCACGGAGAAGTCTCTTTTAAAGTGCCATGGTTATTTGGAGCTCCTACTCCAGTGCTAGGAAAAAGCCAAAAGGTTTGCTTTGGCATGCCAGATCTTAGATAGATTGCTGGTTTGTCAGGAACTTGGTGTTATGGCAGTTTACAGATGAGCCTTTCTAAGGTTTCTTCCAGATAAGGCAACAGCCATCACTGTGCTTCATTCAAAGAATTTTACAGGGTGGGTGGGTGGGTCCAGATGCCGTCCTCATTGTCCACTCATTGCCCTATCTATCTATTGCTTCCTCTGCCTTTTTTCCTTATTGTGGAAAATCCTTTAAGAAAAACAAGACTGAATTGCTGCATAGCACCTTCTGATTGCTGGTTGGCTGATGGTTGGCTGATGTTTCATCAAAGGGGGATAGTGGCACAAAGTGGTCTCCTCTGACAGCTGGGAATCTGATCTCCAGCTTTTGGAATGAAATACCCATCAGAGAAGATGACAGTTGGCCTTTGCTGGGGAGAAAATCAGAAATTTATTTTAACTCGGTGGATTGTTTTTTATGTGTGTATTGGTTATGTGTTGCTTACTGTCATTGTCTGGTTATGTAGAATGTGTTTTTTAGCTTGTGATGTCATGAAAATAAAAAAAAAGTTGAAAAGAAGATGACAATTGTCCATCTAGTTGCAGAGGGAGAGAAATAGGATTTGGATTTGAGTAGAATGATGGTGTGTATGTGAGTGGGTGGAGGGGAAAGAGGGAAAGAGAGAGAGGGAGAGAGAGAGAAGAAATTCTAGTGCCTGCAACTTTAACTGTTGTGATGAAGAGGGAATATCACCAGGAACTAATTGCATACAAATGACACTGGCTGAAATTCCCTTTTCTCTACAACTGTTAAAGTTACATGAGCCCTGTCCTCCTTTTCATATGGTCAGCCTATTAGCTGGGGCTAGCTAAAAATGGAGATGTTGCCCTGAGCGGAGTGCATGAGCTGTCTTGGAAATCTGATGCAGGCTGTGCTATCTACTTACTGGAGTGCATTTCCCTTCACTGTGCTCTGCTGTATACTTGTCATGAAGCACATATTACAAAGACACCTTAAGTCTCACCTGCTCTCTCATCCAGGGAAAACTGACCCCTGAACAATGTTGTTGAAGTAGCACGTGGCCACCATTATTCCTCTGGTGACGGTTGACTTTTCTGTTCTTTCAGGGAGGATCTGCACAAAGTGGATGTGATGACATTTTGTCAACGCAGAGCAGCCGCAGGCTGTGACCCGGCATCCAGCCGAGGCAGAGATTCGGCCTTGCTGTGGAAACTCCTCCTCCTCCTTTGTCGGCAGAATGGGGTGCGCATCACCTGCATGGCCTGTCTTTGCAGAGAGCTTGGATTCCCTGGGGGTATAAAACCTTCCCCTGCTGAGACGGCACTATTACCCCTTTCCGGTCTCCAGCAGAGCTCCTGGCTACTATGTCTAGGTCATGTGCCCAGGCCCCTGTAGCTCCCATTCCTTTCAGTGGGAATTGTGCAGGAAGCGAGGGTGGGGAGGTGCAGGATGAGATCGCAGTGACTCCATTGCACACCTCCTCCCATTTCCCGGCTGATTGACACTGGAAACATCTGAGGAGTGTGCCAGGCTTTCTAAAAGTACCAGTGGATTGGATCAGGGGAGCCCCTTTTGGGAAGGGATTCCACAGTTGGGGATCTGCCCTCTCAAAAGCCCTTTTTCTAGTACAGGACAGTTTTGCCTCGGATGGCGACAGCACCTAAAGCGGAGCCTCATTCCTCAGTCTGGGGCATGATGGTAGTGTTGAAGATGATGGTGGAATACCTTAAAGTATCCAAGGCCTTGGCCATTTAAATTCATTTTAGTGAATCCATGATATTGAAGTGAATCTGTGATATTTAAAAACGGCAGATTAAGGGCACAGCAATCCCAAGTGGGCTGGGCAGGAGGAGAGAAGACATGGATCTGCCACTTCCAAAGCCCTGCTTGGTTGCACCTGCCAGGGTGGGTTTCCCCCGAAAACATGCCCAGCAGATCGGCAGTAGTTTGAATCCCTCCCTCCCCATTGAAATTAATTGAGAGGGAACGAACTACGCCAGCCCCAGGCCAACGTAGTCACTGGGCCTGATGCTGGGGCCTCTTGGGTAGGCTGACCATATGAAAAGGAGGACAGGGCTCCTGTAACTTTAACAGTTGTAGAGAAAAGGGAATTTCAGCCAGCGTCATTTGTATGCAATTAGTTCCTGGTGAAATTCCCTCTTCATCACAACAGTTAAAGGTGCAGGGGCCCTGCCTTCTTTTGTATATGGTCACTCTAGTATAGTGCATGCACCTTTAACTGTTGTGATGAAGAGGGAATTTCACCAGGGACTAATGACATACAAATGACACCTGCTGAAATTCCCTTTTCTCTACAACTGTTAAAGTTACAGGAGCCCTGTCCTCCTTTTCATATGGTCAGCCTACTCTTGGGGGAGTGAAGGGGTGTTGGATGCAAAGCTGTCCCTGGTCTGGTCTGGCCTGACATGCCCCTATTTGGCCCCTACCACCAGCGGAAAGGCCATTGTGACTGGTTCTCCTACTTCAACAGCAGATGGGCTATTCTGCCCTACCCTAAGCCCAACCAGTTGGCCTGTCATGGGTCTAAGTCACCAAAATCCATGACATAATCTGAAATACATTGTGTGTATGTAAATGTAACTATCCTGAGTTTGAAGTGCCTGTTGTTTAAACTTGTACAATTTTGGATGCACGTCATCTGTCCCGCTTCATGCGCTCTAACGCCAGTCATTGTCTGTGCCATCTCCTCCCTCCCTTTTGCAGTCCATGGTGGGGTCAGACATCGCTGAGCTGCTGATGCAAGAGCGCAAGCACCGGGAAAGGTACAAGAGACAAGAGACAAGGGCCAACCTGATCAACCTGACAGGTGAGGAGTGGCCGACGGAGGGGTGTGGAACCACGGATCTTCTCACCGGGGAGATTGTCCCAAGTGCTGGCACAGCAGAGCAAAGAGTGGAAAAGTTCACCAAACTCCTCTTCTATGGCAGAAAGAAAGTAAGCTGAAGGCTCATGCCTTTAGGACGTTGTTTTGCTTGGTTTATGTGCAAAAGAGACCTGGATCATATGTACAATCTCATCCCTGCAGCATCAAATGATTGTGTGTGTGTGTGTGTGTGTGAACCACTGCAAATTAATATAGAATGATCAAATCACCAAAGTTAATTCAGACATGATACATTTCAGTGGAGCCTACATTACGCGGTCACTTGTAAGGATTAGTGAAAAGCAAAGCACTATATGTAAATACTAATCAAAATAATTATTCTAGCTAAAGGATTGTCAGGTTTGACAAGCAGAATATCTGCACAGCCCTGATTTGGATCGGGACCACTGCACACCTGGAGAGGAGGATTAAGCCTTTGCCCCAGAGTGATTTGCTTCCTCAAATATTCCCTCCTGCCTGGGGATTAAAAAAGAGAGAGAAAAAAGTGTCCATTGGGTATTTTTCTCTTTCCTACTCTCGCATCTTTTCAGGGGCGCATGGATTTTGGGAAGGAATGGGCTGAGTGGGGGAAGTTTAATCCTCTTCTCCCAGTGTTCAGTGGTCCCTATCCGAATTGGGGACATGCACACTTACTCTTGAGTAAGAAGAGAAGATGGATCAGCTACACACTACATAATTAACACGATGTGCAATTTGACCCTTTGTCATGCTGGAGTGACGGGGATGAGGGGCATGAATGAGATGGAATGTTGGCTCTTGCTTTCTTGCAGGAAGCTCTGGATTGGGCCATGAGAAACCAGCTTTGGGGCCATGCTCTTTTTCTGTCAAGCAAGATGGACCAGAGGACCTACAGCTGGGTCCTGAGTGGGTGGGTAGAACCCGTTACCAGGAGTGACCATTCCACTGTTCTCAGCATGTCAGCGCTTGCCCCACCCACTCAGAATGGTGTCTTCTGTCTTGTTGCAGGTTCACGAGCACGTTGGCCACCAACGACCCTCTGCAGACGCTTTTCCAGATCATGTCTGGAAGGATACCCCAGGCGTCCCTGGTACTGAACTCAGCCCCCTCTTCTGCCTTAGTAGCCTCTCTGTAGCTGGGATAGGCAGGAGGAATTTGTCAGGGCTGGCGATCCAGAGGCAGGCAGGCTGTGGAGTGGGGGTAGACAACCCAAGTACCACAACCCAAGCTGGAGGTAGCATCTTGATAGGACCAGGTGGAATCCCATTGGCCCTCTGTGCCCCCTGATCTTTGCTGAATGGGGTGCTCTGGCCATCAGCAGGGGTGGTGCTCCAGCACAGCAGAGTGCAGGCCAGCAACTCTGGGAGACTACCATGGTGGTGCCTGGGTCCTGTAAGGTGCCAGGGTCCTGGCATGACTCTAGTTTGAAACCCCTGGCCACCTGAAGGACCGAGTATTTGCTCCTGGTGAAGACTGACTGCTTTCCTAAGGGTGTTTATTCTAGGGAAATTGCTGGCCAGTTTTCGTTTTCCTCCAGTTCACATCTTTGTCCCTCCTGCTGCCTCCCAGAAGCAAGCAGGGTCCTGCATCCTGAGATCGCCAACAGGAGGTGCTTTCATTCCTTTGTCATGAGATTGTATTCTTGCAAGGCATGGAAAAGCGTATGTGCGATTCTGTAAAGTGTCTATGAGCCCCTGGGTCACTCTGCCTGTTCCAGGTGGCAACGTTGACCATGGCATATGAGCCCCAGCCCACCATGATGCATCTTTAGGATACTCAAACTCAGCTTTTGGATGGATGGAGTCTTGGGATTTAGCTTAGGAGGGGAAGGATGACAGGAGAATAGGGAAGAGGAAGAAAACCAGACCTAATTAAATGCGTGTGCCAGGGCTAGCCATACCTGAAAGTAGGGATGTGCAGCGGATCGGGTCCGTTCCACAATCCGGACATGATCCGGGCAAAATCGGATGAAATGATCCAATCCTGATCATTTGGACCATCTGATCTGATCTGATCTGAAGGGACCCGATCCGGATTGGAAAAAATCAGAGGATCTGAGCTCCCCCCTTCCCCCACTCGTGCTCCTTACCTGCTGCCTCCTCGCTGCCATCTGCTGCCACCCACTGCTTCCGTACTACTTTGAAACAGGCCTTGCAGCCTGTTCCACAATAGAGCGCTGGCGCGCTGGGTGACGTCATCACTCGGAATGCCCTCGCTCTACTGTGGAACAGCCCGCAAGGCCTGTTTCTCAGTAGTACTGAAGCAGCGGGCGGCAGTGGATGGCAGCGAGGAGGCAGCAGGTAAGGAGCGTGAGTGGGGGGAGGGAGAGGGAGAGGGAGGGAGGTCCCCACTTACCTGCCGGGGCCGTCCGCTTCCATTCGCTGCCGCCCGCTGGTCCCTTCTACTGAGAAACAGGCTTCATGGCCTGCCTCTCAGTAGAGTGCCGGGTGATGTCACCCGGCGCTCTACTGAGAGGCAGGCTGTGAAGCCTGCTTTTCAGTAGAAGGTTACCAGCGGGCGGCAGCGGATGGAAGTGGACGGCCCGGCAGGTAAGGAGCGTGAGTGGGGGGGAGGGACAGGGAGGGGGGGAGTTAGGTCCTCACTCACCCGCCCCCATGTTTTCCGCATAGGCTTGCATTAGGGGAAAGCTTTCCCCCAATGCAAACCTATGACAAAAACACCTAAAATGGCATCCAATCCGAAAATTAGACATCCGATTTTCGTATCGGAATCGGATACAATCTGATCCGAGGGACCTCTGATTTTCTCCGATCCAATCCAGGGCAAAATCTGAGGTCCCGATTCCGTTTCTGATACGATTTTTCCTCCTGTGCACACCCCTACCTGAAAGGGAGCTAGGGGATTCTTTGTTTATTTATTGATGTCTTCCACTTATAGATCATTTTCTAGACAAAGCTTTTGAACTCATGAAAACTTATGAACTTAGTTTATCATGTCAATCCATAAACTATAAAATACGGTTACATAAATCAGTCAGATAACTAAAAAACTTAAGGCAGAGCTAAAAGCAACAGTTTCCAATGGATTCTAGTTCAGGTGGACAATCAGGATCTGGCAAGTGGGTATATTCCAAGCTGGAGTCCCTGCCGTCAGTTTTTGTGGCTGAGAGTTCCTTCGAGGCACAGGGCGAACAACTGGGGGTTGGGTCTAACCTCGCATGAGTTGATGGCTGCTTGTGCAAAGGGACTTCCCTGACCTCTCCTCCGTCCTGCAGCTACCTGGGTGTACCCCAAAACTTCCCTGTAGTAGATTTGGGTAAGTGCATGTGGGGGGAGGCTGCAGGGAGGAGAAAGCAACATCTATTCTGTCATTGGTTTTCTTCTACTAAAGGACCCCACTGGATACAAGCCCCAAATGCTGATGCCTTTGCATGAGGCTCTTATTCGGTAGGATGTTTAGCATGGAGGCAAAGATGCCGGTATGTTTCTATGGATAAAATATTATCTTTAGGGTTAACTCCCTGGATTTTTCCTTGGGTTCAAAGGATTCTTGCTTTGCTTTGCTGAACCTGTGAACTTAACCAATCTCATGGGGAAACCTCAGTTCTGTTTCTTAAACATTGGAGCATTTTCTTCTGGGTCTTGTGCCAGTGAGCAGAGGGGACGTTTAATGTATTTTTAACCCTGAAGGTATTTTGTGTCCTATGCTTCCCCCCCCCTCCTCTCTTCTACTATAGTGCTGCGGGGATGAGAAATGGGGTGACTGGAAGCCACACCTGGCTGTTATCCTGTCCAACCAGGTGGGAGATACGGTGCTGAATCCCAAAGCCATCGTCACCATGGGAGACACATTGGGTGAGGATGTTCACGGAAGACACACAGAAAACACACGGTGGGGGAGCCACTGGCTTAGCTCTGCTCCTCAGGCTAGGGGAGCAATATGGACATTGTTCTTCTGTGGGCTGATTCCCACACCACTCCGGCATCATAGGAATGGAGGAACCCCATAGGAGGGGGTGGGATCCCACGGGAAGAATCATGAAAATGGTGCCCCCTCGTCCAAACATGTCCCATGTTCTTCCTCCACTCGTTGATTACTAAAGCACTGTGGGAAGGACTAGGCATGACTTTTGTCACATGGTTTCACGTTGCATGACTGATTATTTAAAGAACAAATAGCTTGTGCGCATGCACGAGAGAGAGCAAGAGCAAGAGAGAGCGACAGACAGACAGGAACTGTGGATGAGGGGTCTTTGAGTCCCCTCCCCCATACTATGGCCCTGATCCACCCCACCCCTGCACTTTCTTTTTATTTTTAAAAAGTCAGCCATGCAGGACCAAACTTGGCTTTCAGTTAAAACCACCATTTCAAAGTGCACTGGATTCGCTGTAAGGGCACCTCTCCATGAAGGGCTGGTTTTCCTCTTATACATAACCACATCCACTCCTCATCACTCCCGGTTTAGAGGTGCTCTGGATATCTTCTTTGTATTCAAGAAGCCTGACCAGATCAGCGACACATAGTAATGTATTGGGGGAAGGGGAGGGGCTTACACCCACTAAAAGCAACCCTTTTTCTGTGCAAGAGTATAGAAATGCACCTCCAGCTTAAATGTAGAAATAGAGTGTGCCTCTGCAATCAGACCATAAGAAGAGTCGTGCTAGACTCCAAAAGCTGTCTAGCCCATCATTCAACCAGAGGCCTCTTGGAGGCCCACAAGCAGGGCCGTGCAGAAGGGGGGGCAGTGGGGCCAGTTGGCCCAGGGCCCACAATTTTGAGGGGACACTCCGATGAGGAGGTCCCCCCTAGCTTACACTACTGCTTCCATAGCTTAAGCAGCCCATCGAGAAACGAGGAGCCCGCCTTGCAGAAACAGCACAGGAGCCGTCCTTCGTGAATACCACGGTCAGACTACAAGCTCCAGGGGGCCATATGCTGCATGCGGGCCGGGGATCTATGTGCCTTGATGTGTTGTAGAACAGGTTGAATATGAAGGTGTTATGTAGAACGGACACGTGGGTGGGCACATGGGCCCCCCTTGGGGCGGCCATGTTGTCCTCCTTTTTTGAAATGGGGGGGGCACACACTTCCCATCTGGCCTGGGCATATTACCAGCTCTGCATGGCCCTGCCCACAAGCAGGACATGAGCACACTTTAGCAACCCCCCTGCCTGTGCAACTGGATTTTTGGGAAACACTTCTGCCTTTGGCTTGAGTGATGTACCCAGCTGGGGTGTTTGAATCTGGTCTCCGAACCCTTAGAAAGGGCTGTCCGGGCTTAGCTAGATCTGAGAACGAGTGGTGGTAACCAGAACTCAGTAGCCAGTGTCCTGCCTCCTGGGCTCCTGCCCGCTTCTGTCAAACCCGGGAGCCTTTCCTTAATTCAACCACCACGTTTCCTTTCTGCTCCCACTTTGGTTGGCAGAAGCTCAGAGAGTGGGGAGAACGTGGACACAGGAGCCCAGATTGGCCCTCATGCTTCTCTTACTCTCTCGGCCTCTACTTCTGCCTTTTCGCAAATTCTGCCTGTGGATTCTCATGGGCTTATGCTTGCACTCAGCTAGCCAGAAAATGGCAGAATATTAGACCCATACGATGTCTGCAACATTAGAACTTGGAGGGTGAAGTGGCAAGAGGCTGTGGTCGCCCCCTGCCTGTGAATCCCTTTCATCTTTCCTACACTGGCTTTTCCCTTCAAAAGAATTATAGTACAAATTACAATCATGTCTTCCAGCAATTTCATTTGTTGCCCTTTTACCTACCCAGCTGGGAAAGAGTTACGAGAAGCTGCTCACTTCTGCTACCTGATGGCAAATGTCCCTTTTGGCCACTATGGAGTTAAAGCAGACCGCATGGTGTTGCTGGGCAGTAGCCAGAGGTGAGTGAAGCCAGGGAGGGGAAGGTCGAACTTCATTCAAAATACTTCATGTGGCGCACGTGCGCCTGCTTCCAAGTAGTGAGAAATCCCAGGGGTTCCAGCACTGGCTCGGGGTTCAATTTCCTTAGGCGGAGGTCACCGGGAGACCTATGGCATTTCTGCCACAGAAGGTTTAACTCCAGCAGATTCCTGCTCCCCATCAGATGCCTAGGTGAACCGCTTGTGCCAGGGCCGGTATCAAGGGTAGGCATGATCGGGGCACTTGCTAAGGGCCCCCTCCCCAGCAGGGGCTCACTGATAAAAGCCCCCTGGACTTGCTCTTCCTCTTCACTGTTGCAACATGCTTGTTCACTTGTCTTTCGCTCTGCCCCAGGCAGTGGTAGTGAGGAGGAGCAGGAGGTGCCTCCGCCCAAATGCTGACTGGCGCTCTGTCTTTTTGTGCAAGGAAGTAGCAGCAGTGATGAGAAAGAGGCTATCCAGGGAACCCTGGAAGGGTGGATTGGGATCCCAGGTGGGCCGGATTTGCCCCCCCCCCCCCTTGCCCTGGGCCTGAGGTTCTGCACCCATCTCCTAATGCTATAGGATGGCCGGCTGAGAGCAAGTCAGCTCTCTGCCTCCTTTCCAGATCCACCTCCCACGCAGACCGGCGGCAACACATGCGGCTTGCTGCTGCCGTTCTCACAGACCTCTGAATTGCCACATTCCTAGGGAGTGGGGGAAGAAAGGTGAGCCCCTGCCCTGCTTCCGGAAGCATCTTCCAGTGGCCACCTGTGAGGACCGCTACCACTTGGCTCTTCTCCATGACAGACAGCAAGGAGTCTGCCAGGTTAAACGGCTCACAGTGCTGGGAAATCGCTGAGAGACCCTTCAGGCGACACCCCTCCTCCTCCGGCATCTCATTATAGTACCTTATCTCAGGATTACAAAGGCCTTGTGAGGCAGGCCAGTATTGCTTCCTGTTTCTGTGTGGGGTTTGAGAATGGGAATGGGAGGTGCTCAGGGCTGAGGTGAGCCCTGAGTTTAGGGCCAGGGCGGCCACCTGACCAACCTCCCTTTTCTTCTCCTGCTGTTGCACCCCCGACAATAGCTTGGAGTGCAGTACAGAAACCAGCAAATTTATGTGCCCGCAAGAGGGAGATAGATAAGCCTGATCGCTTGCTAGCAGCTACAGAGTGAGCTGCTTTTGAAGGCATAGCTACGTATGCTGGTTGGATAGTTGGCAACGTTGCTCACATCCTCAACCCCTTCACCGGTCCAGCTGCTTGCGGCAGCGTGACTAGCCGTGTTCTTCTGCAATGAAGGACGGGGGGTGTTTCCCCCCTGCATGGCGTTAATGTGTGTGATAATGGAACTGCAATCTTTCTAATGGGGAGTGGAAGGGAGAGAGTGTATAATTATACTACTGTGTCCATGGAAACCTGAATCTATTCATTATTTTCTAAGCTCCTGTCCCAAGGCCTAATGGAGTATATATATAATAACTAGAAATATGGGCTTGTCACATATTGCAGACCTACCAGCTGTTGCATGTGGCGGCCCCAACGTGTAATTGCACAATCTGGCCATGCGAGGTCACTGTGGCTCTGCATTAATTTTAATGGATTGGAGATATTAAAGTTCACTTTGTTCACCGTATTTGGGAGTCCTGGATGGGGCCTAGATTTGCAGTTCTTACCATCTGAGGAGTCTGAGAGATAGTACCTGAACTGACTTTGAACCCAGGTCTCCATACTACACAAACAACGTTCTATAAACCAGCCCAAAGTGGTTCTTGCTGGATTGGAAGTAGAGCCAAAATCAAGTTTTGCAAAATTTGAAATGCAGATTTTGATGTCATGGTTTGTACTCGACATTTGGCATGGACATTGGATTTAGTGGGACTCAAGATCAGGCTGTAAATGTATGGAGTTTATATAAATATACTGCAACCAATTGCAAGTTAGCTGTCATTCTGTAAAATGTCTGTCTTCTTTCAGATACTGTCAAATGTTGATTGCTGCATGTGTGATATCTACTGCATGTCACCTGTTAAATCTCATCCTTGTTGATCATTGCATGCTAGTTAGACCCATACTAACTGCTGCTGCATGTCAACTGTCACACATTGTCTTGAGGTTTGCTACTGTAAAATCTTTGCATGTTAAATGCTGACATAGAGTATCAGATATTTATCAATCCAGATTATAGTTGTCATCAGAACTAGCAAAATCTTAGGAGACGTTTGTGGGCAAATGAGTTTCCCCGTTAACAGGGAGGGCCATGTTTTGCATTCTGAACTGGCGCTTGTACAAGTGATTCCATAAGTGGTAAGACAGAGAGATTAGGATGTGCCAAAGCACCCATTGAAGTCGGCTTCCCATAAGGTTAGGCATGCTAGCAAACAATTTAGTCACCCGCCTTAAGAGGCACTGTGAAGGTTAAAAATCTAATTTAAGGAGCCAACAGTTCCACTTATGCTAATGGCATTCTGGCTGGATAATAAGGAAAGCATTTTCACGATTCATTTCACCTTTACACTGTTCGCTTCTTATTAGAACTACAGGCCCAAGCCATGCTTGCATCTTCAAGCAACGCGCGTAATTGACACTTGGGTGCCGCTTAAAAGTAGCTTCCATGGAATCAGGATGTTTTGGGGGGGGTGCTGTCAGCAGTTTTCCCCACAGAAAATCTAGTCCAACCTGTAGGAAGGATTTTCTGCTTGGAATGTCACCTCCTTGCTGACCCTCCGTTCCTCTTGCTGAGGCTCAGTTAAAGCATCCGTAGGCTACTCCCTTGCAATTCCTCTCTGCCACCATTTCTCCAGTTTAGGAGTGCCCGTGAAGTTTGCTTGTACTTCCCCGCATGGCCGTCACCTGAAAAACAATAGCTCTACCGAGTACCTAACGCAGAAAGAACTTTGGTGTATATTTCAAATGCACATTAGTGGTCCTCACTAATTGGAAACTCTTGGGCAATGGATGCATTGCTCTGGAGAAGCTGTAAAAGTCCACTGAACAGGGTCTTAATGACAGGCATTATTGTGCTGTATGGGAAGTGAGGGGGAGGCAAAACCAGGATCAGTTCATTACAGTCAGTACCTGGCTATGAGTCCTGCTGCTGCAGCAATGTGAGGAAAGCGTATTATTATTCCTATTTTAGCCACCCTTCTCCCTCAATCGTAATTTTTTAAAAATGTTATTACTGCAAAAAGAGTAGGTTCCAGCTTGGCATAGCAGATGTAGGTGGAAGGAAGGCTTTTATCAATATAGCACCAGTGATTCAGTTGATTCATTGGCAACAGGGTTACCTGGTTGCAATCTGATGAAGGCACATGCATTTTTAGATCCACACAGTCTTCCTCTCTCTCCTTCTCCTGTCTGCCTGCCTGCTGTGAAGAGAAGGACTCAGGTCATCTTTCTTAAACTTGGTGCTCTCCAGCTATGTTGGACTGCAGCTCCCGTAATTCCTAGCCAGCATGGCCAATAGCTGGGAATTATCAGGGTTGGCATTCAACACATCTGTTCTAGGCGCTCATAAGCTTAGGGGCAAACCAAGTTGCTCCCTTGGGCTCCTTGTAAGGAAGGGCAGGATAGAAATATAGACAAAATTAAATTTAAAATTGATCAACGATACGTTTATAAAGTAAAAGTGACTTCAGATCTGAAAAAAAGTGCTTAAAGGAAAGTACTGCATATTTTTCAATTCCCCCAGACATTTCCATTTTTCCAACCCCAGAAAAACCCCCACGCACCCCATGGCTTCAAAACTTTTCAGAAATTTTACTTTTTGTGCCCACATATCTGGAGGAGGGATGGTTGGGAGAAGCTGTAGCTGCAGCTGCCTTGACTGCTACATCAGGAAATTTAAAGGCGAACACACACGAGGGCTGTGCTGGCAACCCTAGTTGGCAAAGGCAAATGCTAACTGATGGGGTTATGTGTCATGGGCACGTTTGCCTCTTTTTGAAGGCCATTTTGGTCCTAGTGTGTTACTCAAACAGGGAACGTCAGAGGGAGGGGGGGAAATCAAAGAGGCCTTTCCTTCCGCAATGACAGTTCGCTTTTGTTTATGACAACCTAGGTTATCTGTCCTTTTCTTTAATATCCCTAAAGGTCTGCTAGAACTAAAATTTGGGTGATATGCAACGTATCTAAACTTAATGGATGAACTAACCTGTTACTAGGTGAGAGTGAATATAATTTCATTCCGTGGCTGTTGACAGCGTTAGTTTTAACCTCCAAACTACTGGACAGGCAGAAGAGGATGGAAGGAGGACCTGGACACTGTCTCTCCCCCTCCACCCACGGTTAGTTTTAGAAGACAGCATTCATTTTTGATCTCTCTGCTTTTCCCTTCCAGCCAGGCGTTTGCCCAGTTTGCAAGGACAGAGTGTATCCACAGGACAGAAATCTTTGAGTACTGCCAGTTGCTGGGGTGTCGTCAAGCGTTCATCCCATCTTTCCAGGTAACAGAAACCCAAAGGCTAGTTGCCATGGGCTGTGCTGGCTGGGAATTATGGGAGTTGCAGCCCAATCCATCTGCAGGGTGTGAGATTGGCGAAGACTGGATTAATCCATTCACCTCCAGCCATTTTTTTTCTGCTCTGAATCACCACCCCAAGCTGCCGTTTGCCCTTTGAGTAACCACAGGTCTTTCCTCCATGGCTACTTTTGGAAATAAATAAATCCCCTCAATAAAATGCCCAAATTGGGGAAAATATACATATGACTCTGCAGCACATATAGTTTGGGAAATAGGCAATTGGCTTTCCAGGTAGTCACATGCGCTTCATGGTAAATTAGTATTGAGTCAATGGTTCTCTGTATTCATCCTCTTTACATTGGTCATCCTAAGCCAGTAACTGCCATCTACATGGACAAGTAATTCCATGGTCCAGGTGCACACTCTTGCTCATTGCTCTCTCAATATAGTTTCTCAGGCACTTACCCTCAATTAGCCAGGCATTTGTCTAAGTATGATTAAATTCTTTGATCTTTAGTCGAAGGCTTAACAAATTAGTTGAATAATATTTAGCACTTCTGTGTGGCTTTTGAGTATTGAAAACCCTTTACATGCATCAGGAACCTGCGGCCCTGCAGGTGTTGTTGGCTTGCGTCCTCCATCGTTCCTGAACATTGGCCGTTAGGGTTGTGCAGAACAGGACTGCTCCTCCCCAAAATTTGGGGTGGCACTCCAATGAGGCGATTCTCCACTCCAGTTTTGGGAACGGGTCCGTCTCCCCGCATCGTTGGGTTACTCGTCAGTAAACTGCTCTGGTTTTGGGTAACCGCTCTATCACCATCAATGGGGATTGACAAAAATGCATACATCTCAGTCATTTCTAAAGATAAAGAGTTGAAACTTGGCACTCTGGTAGCTCTTAAGAAGGGCTTTAGCCTTGCCAAGTTTAAACCAGGTCCCTTCATCCCTTGATTTCCCCTTGAACCACACACACTCTTTAGATGCACTTCATCTTCTCTCAGGAGAGCATGCAGAACGTTCAGAAACTAGAAACCTCCTACAAAAATCGAAGTCTCCTATCTCCATGTGTGGAAGAACACACACACACGCATGCCCTCACTCAATAACAAGCGAAGGGGAGTGTGGGGTGGTACTACAAGGAAGAAGCAAATGGAGAGAAAAGAAAACCCAGCAAAGGAAGCTGGCTCTGGCCGCGTTGGGAGGGGAGAAGCATTTCTTCCAGTTCCCCCCCTGCCGCACCCAAAATTAGGCGCACCTTTTTCTCTGCTGCTGCTGCTGCTGGTCCTTCTGAAGTGCAGGGGAAGACGTTGGGTGTGGGTGGTCTTGAGGCTCCACCACCTGCACCCCCTCCTGCAAAATGCAAGTCTAGCACCTGGGATCATTTTTCTTTGATGGCGGAGGATCCCAGGTATTCTAGATTTTAAGAGGCTGCACCCTCTTCAAGCCAGCAGTCAGGCTCAGGCTGGCAGGAGCAGCAGCAGTGCAGTGGGCAAGGCTCCCGTGCCCCGCGCCCAGAGGCAGGCCACGCTGGACCAGTGGGGCAAGGGCAAAGGGGGCTTCAAAATGCCCCCAGATAGGTAGGTGCGTTCAGTCAGCCTCAGCTGCATTGTGAAAGAGCATTGCTACGGGCTCTTTCTGTGTATATAATTTGCAACTTCTCCCCCTAAGCAACATGATTGGTGGGGCGACAGGGAGGAGACTTTGGCTATTGGTTAGCCACAGATGTTAATCTCAAAACTACCTCTTCCTCACCCCTCAGCGTCTTCCTAATAAGGAAGCATTCAGTTAGTTGTCAATCAAGATGAAACGAGCCCTCATGTCGCCTAAAATACCTATGGATGACGGCGCTCTTTGGAGTTCCAAACTATCTTCTGAACGCACCGCAGGTGTCCAATGGTTTTGAAACCGCCCCCTAACCGTACTGCAATGTCGAAGATCTGTTGAAGGTCCGTCAAGCCCCCTGATTTCCGATGCGGGGCGCACACCCCTATTGGCCATGTTGTGTGGTGCTGATGTGGGAGGTTTCCTGCCCCTGTTGTGCATGATCTCCATGATCTGTACAGCAAGGATAGGTCAGTATCACTACTCCCAACTCAGAGCATGAAACGTCTTGTTCCACAGCTGTCTCTTTGCCACTAGATTACACAGTTTTTAACCTGATGACAGCTGATTGGGTAAGACAGCTTTCAACTGAAGGGCTGTTTGGGTACATCATTTGAGACGCTCCAACACACATCTTATCCTGTATCTCCTCCCCCTAAAATCTGTACACGCTTTGCTTTTTTAATTGTCTTTTACAGGTGTACAAGCTGATTTATGCCTCTCGCCTTCTGGACTACGGTCTCGCTGCCCAGGCCTTGCATTACTGCGAAGCAGCTGGAATGGCTCTCCTTGCCCAGAAACAGAACACTTACCCTGTCCTCCTAGAGCAAGTGATCAAGGTGGGTCTTTGGTTATGGGTGAGAGGAGCTAACAGGAACATGATTGCCTTTCTTCAAGCTGTAACCCGTAACCCCTACATTGCAGAAGATTCAGATGCCCTTTCGTGATAGAACTGAGGGTGGGGTGTGTGAGAAAGGGATGTAAAGGACTTTATATTTGTATTAGTACTTTCTGCCCTTGAAAGAGATTTGTGTGTTTGTGTTGGCATATCCACACCGTGCCAAATGGGAACTTGCCTCCCAAATAGGCTTTTTTGGGGTGGGGATGTGGTATGCGAATTTCTCTCTAAATAGTGGCATGGAAGGAGAGAGTTAACCTTTTCCCCAAGCATTGTAATCTTGATTGGCTGATGTTTACATTCAAAAACACCAGGCCATACATTTAGCATCACATTTAGTTTGGTCCTCACTCCAAACTGGTGGCCAATTGGCAAAGCAAGATGAATCCTCTATATAAGAACAACAAACACTTAGGTGCAATCCTTTGCATTTTTAGAAGAAAACATCCTACAACTCCCAGCATTCCCCAGCCAGCCATGCTACCTGGGGAATGCCAGGAGTTGTAGGACTTTTTTTATTGTCCAAACAAGCATCAGAATGCACCCTTACTCCTAGATCCTCTTGAACCCAAGTATGATAGTGTCAGATTTATACATGAATTCTAACTTCATCCTGGGCTCTCTCTTTTGAAGTACACCAATTTCCAAGTCTGATGCAGAATTTCCGGAAGATTGAAAAGCTCTCCCGCTGGTTTCCAAGTGTTACAATTGTTGATATCCGTGTCCATTTGTTCTCTCCTGTTGACGTAGTCCATTTGGCCTGTATGTACAGGGCAGGAGGGCATAGGAGAGGCTGCGTCTTGACTTGGATGCATATCTGAACAAGCATTGGATTTATGCCTGCAGTTTTCAAGCCAAAAAATTACATGTCAGCCAAAGGATGGTGGGCAGGCCTAAGCCTGTTGATGTGCATGGACGTCTTTAGCTAGATTGGGGGAGATTGAGTACAAGTGTAATATGCTCACAATGACTGGTTCCTATCAGCATCCAAGTTGCTGTAGATTGAACCAGATGAAGTTCTCAGACATTTTTCAAGGGCAGCTCCATACTGAACGGATTTCAGTAATCCAAACTAGAGATTACCACAGCATCCATCAGAATAGCCAAATATTTATTTGCCAAGGTGGGGCACAGCTGGGAAAGCAGCCTAAATCTGGGCTTGTTTACCTGACAGAGAACTCCTGAGATTCTTACAATGCATAGTCAACAGCCTCTGCTTCCCCTTAACAAAAGATTCAGCTGCATAAAATTCAGAAGAAATGAAAAAAAACCAAACAACGCAGCTATAGAGCGAATAACACAAATTACAGAAGTGATGGAGGCTTTAAGTAGCTCAATTTGTTACAAGGCAACCTGCTATTTCCTCTCTAATGTTTCATTTGATGATAATCACATTTGCCTAATTTGTGTTTCATAGATCCGCATACACATTAACATGAACGGCTTGCAAGCTCCTCAATTTGTGAAGCAGCCTCGACATGTATCGGGAAACGCATCCTTCCTGAGGAGCGCTTGACATGAATAATATGCTAATAGCTGCTGAACTTGGAGAGGGTTGTCGCAGGTGTGACAAGTGCTGCAGCTTAGTGAAGCAATTTAGGGAACGCAGAGCTATGTAGATGGGAGGGAGGGGCTATGGAGATACGACTGGCACTCTATGGCTAGCTCTGAGGTCTAGGAGGCAAAATGAACAGGCTGCCATCCTGCGCAACCTGGGATGTCAGGCCTTGGAATCCCCAGGCCTAGTCACCAGGCTAAGGACAGCCCCAGCTTTTGTGGGGCCCCTTGGACAAGGCCCTCCTCACCAGCGCTACTAGTGTCTGTTTTCTTACCCTCTTCCGCTGGGCCCAATCCACACAACTGTCCAGAGGGAGATCACAAGGGCAAGTGGAAGCGATTGCGGCTCCATCTTGTTACATGTTCAGAGAATGCAGGTGAACAGGCAGAAACAGCAAGAGGAAGTGCAGTAGGGCCAGGAGGGGGGGGAGGTCAGCAGCAGCCCCGCTGCGAGGGTGTGGGCCTTGGCAGGTGCCCGGTGATGCTGACCTCTGATGCCTTCAGTTGATGCCTTTACTATCTCCCATATGAGCACATATCGTTCATCTCTATGGAGAAAAAATAAGATGCTGCACATGAGGGACATCGGTATAGTGGGGACTCACATTACCTCAGGTGCGGGCAACTTGTGGCCCTCCAGATGCTTTGGTCTACAGCTCCTATAACCCCCATCATGCTGGCTATGGCCCCTGGGAGTTGTAGGCCAAAACGTCACGAGGGCCACAAGTTGCCCATTTCTGTGTTAGGTAACCTCAGGTGAGGCGGTGGTGTTTCCGCAGCCCGGCAAGACACTTGTATCCAACCCAACAACATAGAAATCCTTCACGCCCATCCTGCCTATTATGGTGAAAAGCATTTTGTTAGTGTAGATATAAATGTGACGGACTATGGTGCACCCTGTGTTGTTTGCCAGTACTGCTGAGGAAGGGATGGGTCCTTCACCGTGTGTTTGACTCATCTTGTAAAGCATCTCTGAAGAAAAAGTCACAACCCTAGCTGTTTTGTACGGTTAAGGTAGACTGTCTTTAAATCAACAGCATATGAGTTGTCAAGAGTATTGTCCATGCTGTTACGGTCCCAGTCTTCTTTTATATCTATAAGGGTGACAGATGGACACCCAGTAGAATGCTTATTTTTATTTTTATTTTATTATATTACATTTATATTCCCCCTGCCCCTATTTTTCATTATGGGATTCGAGGAAGCACACACGATATTCCCAGGTGGTCTCCCATCCACATATTGACCAGACCTAGAGCTGCTTAGCTTCAGCAAGGCGACTGCTTCACGTTCCCTGAATATGAAAGCCCTAAGTGCTCAGTCCAGTGGCGGCTGGCGGTGCCTAATTCCGGTGGGGCTGTGAACCCATTCTGGATTTCAGTCAGAACTAGCCAGAACTCTAAAACAGCTATCCAAGGTACTGGACTTATTTTGAGGATAGGGTTAGCACCTCAGATAGCTCCTTTAGAATTCTGGATGGTTCTGATTGAAATCCAGAATGAATTCACAGCCCCATCAGACTCAGAGCCACCAGCCTCCACTGCATTATAACATTGTATTTCTACAGCATGGATAGAGAGTTGAGTGGGTTACACTGGTAGAGTTAACCCAATTAATCTTGAATAAAACAAAAGTCTTAGTAGCAATTCTCACAATAGGAAAGATCATTATAAGGCTAGTAAAATGACCGACAAGTGTTAGGAATGTAAATGGAGCAACTCTGCAATTTTTTTGTTAACTTCTGTATTCCCACAGCCTTTGATGTTCCTTTGCTCCAAACACCTATGAAGCATGTCATGTTTAGCTCCTTTCCACTGTGTGAGATGTGTTGGTTTCTAGTCATGCAAATAGGTCTGAAATGAAAATTGGTATAATGGGCTTGGTGTAATGGTTGTGCCTTTGACAAAAAAAATGCAGGCACCTGTGTCAGAAAAAACCATCAAATGGCAATGGTAGCATAGAACACAGTGATCTAGCTTTTGAATTTCACAGGATTCATCCTCAGGCAAGATATTAAATAGTGGTAAAGGGCGTGGTGGAAGCGCCATCTATACTATGGGACAGTTTTAGGATGATGATCCAGGAAGCTCTTTGCAGACTACTTAAATCAGTCTATACTGCAATAAAGCAAGAATGGCCAAAAGCCACCAGTTTTTCAAATCTCTCTCTATCACTGGCCAGAATGTATGGCTCCTTGCAAATCTTAGAACAGAAGTAAAGAAGAACCCAGTAGTCTTTGTATTAACGAAGACAGATATTAATTTTAGATGATGGCAGAAGCCAAATTGGCTAGTGTTACTTGGTGGTTATAGGGCACATTGTTTCCTTTTGAGGTAAAGTCTAAGGTCATCTAGAAGTTCATCTTCCTCTGGTTCTACAATTCCTGTCCTGGATCGCTAAATCCCTATTTTCCAAAGCAGACACTCCACCTCATGCAGGCAGCCACAGTGGTCCAATAGGGGGAAAAAATCCATATAGCAATAATAGCAAAATAACGTTATGAGGTACTACAGAACATCTCACTTGGGCTAAATGTTAAACATGAATAGCAACCTAACCAGGGGCATATGGTGATATTTCCCAGTTCAATTCCTAGGGGAAATAATAATATATTTATTTCTTACCTACCTCTCCCTCTGGATTGAGGCAGGGAAGAACATCAAATATAAAATATATAAAACTGATTAAAAGCACATAAAATGAATACATTATTAAAATACCAATAAAACTCTTAAAATTCAACTGGGTAGGCCTGCCGGAAGAGATTGGTCTTAATGGCTTTCTTAAAGTCAAAGAGGCTATTAAGGCATGTCGGGAGGAGGCTAACTCCCAGGTGAAAGCGTGTGGGCTTCCCAAACACACTTGATTACCTTCCCCTACTGAGCTACCCAGTGGTACCTCTCCTGCCCACGCTGACAAAGTGATTCAGGGGAGAAAGTGGACAAAAAGACAAATCCACAGATCCATAGTATATATTATTATAGAAGGCTGGGTACACCTGCAATCCACCAGTCCTAAACATTCCTGTGGTCCTGCAGGCATGTGGTTCCTTGTTTGAGAAACTACCATAGCTCATTTTCAAATCTGCAAACCCTGTCATAAGTACTTCAGAGGATACCTGCATTTACTCTACAGTCCAGCTTGCCTCTGTCATCCTTGGCAGAGGCACTTGTATAAATTACCCTGAAAATTACCCTGAAAATTGAAGCCAGGGCACAGTGCATAATAACCAGGTGCTGGGTCACAGTTTTTTATTGCATGCATGTGGTGATCTTTGGATGCCTAATATTTTCCCCAATCACCTTAGATTGGGAAGAGGCTTTAGCTTAGCGGTAGAGCACATGCTTTACATTCAGAAGGTCTGAGGTTCAGCCCACACCGCTTCACCACACCAGGCTTTTTAATCCCGCAATTTATCGGGGCTTCTGCTTCTAGATTCTTTGTGGGATAGATCGGCTCCTTTACATGGGTGGACATGTGTTTTGAATCAAAGACTTCCTCTCTTGGTAAATTCTATATGTTTCATTATACAGCCACTAGATGGCACTGCCAATATATCACATTAACATCCCTTGTTGCTTTGTTTCCGATCTTTTTGAAAGCGAGATAAAGGGGGAAAGTGCAGGAGATGTCTTGGAGGTTGGCAACTTATTGTAAAGCACCTGCAAACATCGGTGAGGGGCCAATTACGAGTGTGCAATAAATCGCTCGTGTAGAAATGCTGTGAGTCAATAGAAGGCAGCTCCATATGTTCTGTTCCCAGTCATCACAACTGGCCTTCTGGAATGGCAGCTCAAAGATTGAAGTATTCCCCCCCCCCCTTGATACTGTCAGAAGAACAGTTCTAGTCCTAGAGCAGCCTTCCCCAACTCAGTGCCCTCCAGATGTTTTGGACTACCATCAGCCCCAACCAGCATTTGGAGATGAAAGCAGCTGTAGCCCAAAACATCCGGAGGTCACTAGGTTGGGGAGATCTGTCCTGGAGACATTATGAATGCAACACTGGATCACTGGAGGTCATGATTTGTGCAAGAGTCACATGTGCCCACTGCTTATTTGTTTGTTTTTCAAACAATTATCTCCTGCCACTTGGCTTAAAGAGCCCTCTGTTCATTGTTCCCAGCATCCTCTGAGATCACTGCTCTTCATCTTTTGTCTCCTTTCCCCAATGAGATAGCTGGCTGAGCGACTGAAACTCTCTGATCCACGGCTGCTGGAGAGGCCTGAACAAGAGGAGAGTTTGGAACCTGATTGGCTTATGGAGCTCCGAACCCAACGTTGGCAGTGGGAGGTGAGAATTCAGGGCTGGAGCACAGAGGGACTGACTCAGCACTCCAAAGATCTGGCCACCTGGGCTAAACTCAAGAGGAGCAGAGGATTATATGTGTGCATCAGAATAATCAGTGAAAACCTTCCCTCGTCGTCCTCCTCCTCCTCCTCGTCCTCCTCCTCGTCCTCCTCCTTCTTCTTCTCAAGTGTCAAAATCAGGATCAGTCCAGCACAAGGAATGGCCAGATTTGTTTGCTGCATTATTTCAATTCTTACTAACATGACTGAAAACCTGTAGCGTGGGAGATCATGCCAGCACATGGTAGGGAATGCAGGGTTTATGGCTCAGGTCTTTTGCTGAGGCCCCTAGCAGAGAGAATGGCAGTAAATGGTATGTGGTTTCTTTTATTCTCCCCCTCCCAAGCTCAACTTCTAAGCTCCCAGCTGAGCTCCAGGGGAATCCTCTGTGACCTGGATGTCTCTAGCCCAGAAGAGCAGCCTCCCAGCTAACGCCAGCTTCTTGCTTCCTCCTCCACCTTCCTCATGGCTGCCATCTTCAGTAAGATGGAGGAATAGGTCTCCAATGTGTTTCTCTGATACCATCCTCTGTGACAGGCAAGGCTATGCCTCTATTGTCATGCTGATGGGGCAACCCAATCACCCACTTCACACAACATGGTGGATTATCATGGATTAAATAATCCACAATGAGCCATGGCACATGCCGGGTGCATGTGGCTACCATTTTGAATACGCAGCTCCCAACTGGGGCTATTGGGATCATTGGGGCTTGCGGCATGTTATGCAAACTGCCCACTGGGTTATTTGAGAGTTAGAGAACCCTTGCATAATACTGGAATAGCAGTAGGCTTATGCAAGGGTCTTTTAACCCTTGAATAACCCATGATGGCTGGGTTCGCCTGACATGGCACAACTCTCAATCACTCTATTCAGGGGTTGCATAGTCAAAATGGAGGCCACACCCACCTGGTATATGGCATCATGGGTTAAATGTCATAACTCCTCAGGTTGTTTCCCTCCCCCACCCTCAGCTCAAGGGGCTTCTTTGTAAATACTCTTTATGATTTGTTATTCTCTTCATCATGATTATTGAGTGCCATCTGCTGGCAGAGTATGTGGTAGATACACTTTAAATTAATGAATAAAATGATATCCATGCAGATCTGTGAAACTGCTTGTATCATACTGAAGGAGGGAAACTCACTGGCTTCAACGTGCATTTTTTTTTTGTTGTTTCTCTACGTTTGCCTTGAAAGGCAGGCAGCAGATGACACAATTGGAGTGGAACTAAGTTCAGCTTATGTAACTGGGTTTTCTGCATGCTGGTCTGACAAGCATCCGCCTCTTTTCCTTCCCCCAAGAAAGTGTGACGGAGAGGTTGCTCTACAGTGTCTTGCCAATGGGCTCTTTGACCTGTCCCTTGTCGGCACAATGTATACTTTCATGCCTGGTACTCCAGAGCCTTCTCCATTTGCCTTTGAGCTTTACATACATTTCCCCCCTTTTTCATCTGAATTAAGGAGGAAGGAGGCCTCCCCAGCGCTACATCCAGGCAGCCAGAGATTCCCAGAGTGAGTGGATCAATAGCAGGTAAAAAATAAAATGGAAGAACAAACAGTGGCGTGGAAACAGAAAGGAGCGTTCTGTGATGTACTGGATTAAATGAAATAGAACCCTTTGAAATTTAATCTGAAACTTTTGAGGATTGGGCTGATTTCTGGCATACATGCCACTATTAAATGGGGATTATATTAAAGACAGCGGTTAGAATACTATACACACCCTTACTTTGAAGTCCATTTTATTGAATTCAATAGGGCATCGATGCTTTTATGGGGGAAAAGCTAAGGGCATCCTTACTGATATCTACAGGCTTCCACCTCTTTTCCCTAATTGTAGCCATATTGTGGCTGCTATAGCTTTCTAAAAACAGTAGCTAGGGGGGCTAGCCCCCCTCTACCTCCCACTGTAATTCAAGCACTGGTAGGCTTTATTTCTAAGTAAGCATGCATAGGGTTAGACTGTAAATGCATCTGTTTAGATTAAGGGAGTCAGGCTTCGGCTGCTGCTCCAGGTCTAATCCTCTTTTTCTTGATTTTTGTTTACACTGAAGCAAGGGGTCTAAATTTAACAAGTTTTCTAGAAGGGCTGTTTGCTCTCTGTGTATGTATGCTTTTGTATAAAATCCAGGATCAGGTACTGAACTGAAGAATCTTTGACACATGAGATAATCGTATTTGCAGCTGCACCTATATATGTTCACTCAGAAGTAGTTCCACTGAATTCAGTGGGACTTTCTCCCAAGTAAGAGTGTGTAGGATTGCCATTTTAGTTAGACCAGTGGTCCTTCTGGGTAGGTCTTGCTTCCTGCATTATACAAATATAAACACTTCAGGAGTTTAGCAGTATCACATAGTAGTATTTCCAGATATTCAGTCCCAGTCTCTGGAAGGTTTTTAAGTTTAATAACAACCAAAGGTGTAATCCTACACATGCTTAGACAGAAAAAAAATCCTACAACCCTCAGCATTTTCCAGCCAGCTAGTTGCAGAAGTTTTTCTGTCTAAACATGCATAGGATTGCAGCCTTCTTATTTTAATGGAGCACATGCCGTCCAGCAGTTATTAGTGCTGATCGCTAAATGAAACCTCCATTTTAAGAGTCATATATGCCTTTGAATGCCAGCTGCTGGGGACAAAGAATAGGAGGAAGCCTTTAACCTCATGCTTTAATTGTGAACTTCCAGAGATGGGCCTCTGTTGGAAACTGAATGTGGAAATAGTTGGATCATGGGAACATAAGAAGAGCCATACTGGATCGGACCAAGGGTCCATCAAGTCCAACATTCTGTTCACACAGCAGCCAGCCAGTTGTTCCAGTGGTCTGTTCCAGTTGTACTAATAACTTATATTCTAAAATGGATTTGAGTCTTTGAGTGCCTATTGCTATGTAGCTAAAACGGCAGCAGCCACACTCAAAAGGAAAATATTGGCAGAGATATCAAAACCCTGAGATTTGCGGAAGTATATTTTTAAGGGGGGAAATCCGAGATAGGGGGACAAACCTTCAAAACAACCCAAATGAGGGCTCAGTGGCCACAGAATGCTATCTGACTGGGACAGGAGGGAAAACCAGGGGAAATGGAATGGCTAGAAAAGGAGGACGGGGAAGAGACAAGTAGATATAAAAAGGGTAGAGAGAACCATCCCATTATCTCATTAGGTCAGTTCCTAATTCACATTGAGAAAGTCATTGCATGGTGGGTGGAATTGAGTAGCGGAAGCCCTCAACAGAAGCCCTCAACAGTGCAACCTTTTGTAGCATGGCTTAAAAGACTGGGCTGCAGGAACATTAGTTGTATGGGCTCTGGCCCGGTTTATGTGCCTGGGCCTAAAATTGAGTCTCAAATCACTCATATGAAGCTACCTTATACAGAATCAGAATGTTAGTCTATCAAATGTAATATTGTCGGTGTCGTGCTTCAAGGCCAGCAAGTGCCCTAGTCAAGACTCAGATAGTCCCAAGAGTCACAAGGAGAGAAACCAGGCCAGTTCGGGGTCATACCTGAGATTCCAAGTATGGTTAGCAGGAGAAGGCAGAGGCGAGGTCAAAGCAATCCAGAGTTCAGTTCACAGGAGTCAATTGTACTAAGTGTCAAGGCCAGTCAGGGAGTGTCTGAGAGGGAGATCCAGATGGGTAGCCAAGGGTCTAGTGATCTGTAAAGGCCCAGAAGAGCAAGGCGAAGCATGAGGAATAAAGTGCTGTTGTTGCAGCGGAGACCTCCCTCTGTCTGTGGTGATTTACAGCTGGTTGTTAATTAGCATAGCTGGCTAATTAGGTCAGTAAGTTGCTTTTCAGAGGGGCCCCACACTCCGGTTTCATTTTGTTCCTTTGTTGCCTATGCCGTTCAGAGGGGTGAATGATCTCAGGCTCAGATTCCTGCATTTGGGGGAGTTCAGGAATGGCACTAGAAGAGCCATAGAATCATAGGATCATAGAATAGTAGAGTTGGAAGGGGCCTATAAGGCCATTGAGTCCAACCCTCTGCTCAATGCAGGATTCTACCTTAAAGCATGCCTGACAGATGGTTGTCCAGCTGCCTCTTGAAGGCCTCTAGGGTGGGAGAGCCCACCACCTCCCTAGGTAATTGGTTCCATTGTTGTACTGCTCTAACAGTCAGGAAGTTTTTCCTGATGTCCAGCCGGAATCTGGTTTCCTATAACTTGAGCCCATTATTCCGTGTCTTGCACTCTGGGATGATCGAGAAGAGATCCTGGCCCTCCTCTGTGTGACAACCTTCCCACTACTTGAAGAGTATCATGTCTCCCCTCAGCCTTCTCTTCTCCAGGCTAAACATGCCCAGTTCTTTCAATCTCTCCTCATAGGGCTTTGTTTCCAGACCCCTGATCATCCTCGTTGCCCTCCTCTGAACATGCCATGTTGCTCTTCTAATGGTTTCAGGGGGGGGGGGGTTTGTCAGCCACAGCCTCCAGTTCCTTGCCTGGCTCTGCCTGGGGCCTGTTGTGCTGACTCTCTCTCTCCTCTTCTTCATCAGAGGAATCCTCCTCCAGGTAGTGCTTGACAGTCTATTCTGACTGTAGCCGCTCTCTGGGATCTGAGGCAGGTATCTGCCTCAGTTCCTACTACCTCATCATTATATCTGAACCTGCGAACTTCTACATTCAAAGCACATGCTTTACCACTGAGTTGTGGCCCCTCCTCTTAACTTTAGAGTGACTATATTTGGGACACCAAAAAAGAGGACACCCAATGGAGGTTGGGTGGGAAAGCGGCTTTCCGGGGCCTCTGGAAAACATGTCATTCACTCCCACCACCTGAAAGGCCCCAATTGGACCAGGGGAGGGGAAAGACTGTCATTCCCACTCTCCACTGCTCCAATCAGGGCCTTTTCAATAATGTTTGGGAATGACACACTTTCCCCTTTAAGGTCCTGATTGGAGCAGTGGGAAGGAAGTGACCCAACTCCAGAAAGCGCATCATTCCTTCCCACCTCACGATTGCAGCCTTAAAAGGGAAAACATGTCTTTCCAGGACTTTATATAGAAAATTACAGACCACCCCACCCCCCGACACCCAGGATAGAACCAAAGCCAGGAGAAATCCAGGGAAATCCTGACAATTGGTCACCCTACAAATTGATCACCCCATAATTCACCAGGTTACCTTACCTTACGTTACCTTATCTGTGAATTGGGAAAAATACTGATCTTCTACGTTCAATCTTACGTCATCCAGGTTTGGCTCCCCATTTTGAATTTGCACAAAGTCAAAGATGCACTGAAGATCTAGAGCAACATCCTTCTAGCCACCAGTTACCAGTGGACTCAACTCAATATCAGCCAGGTGTGGATCAGAGACTACATTCCTATCCTGGATATGGACATCCATCTGATGCTGATGTGGTAACTTGCCTCCCAGGGAGTGGCCAAGTCTCCATTTCCTCTCCGAATGAGCTACCAGATGACCTTGCCTCAAATCTATACCAGTCACTAGGTAAGGACTGCTGGAATTATCTATAATGGTGGTAGTGTGTGTGTGTGTGTGTGTGTGTGTGTGTGTGTGTGTGTGTGTTAGTTAGGGTTGTCTGGTGTCAATCTGGGAAACATTTATGTAAAATCATTTCCTTGATTTTAGTAGCAGTGGGAGATAAGGCAGCCATGGCTTCTCCTGCTTGCCTCTTCAAGCCTTGCTGTACCTCTCACTCCGCCTGCCGTGCGACACGGCTTACTAAAGCAGGCAAAGAAGGTGGGTGGACAAAAGGGCTGGAGGAGCCCAAGTTTGTTTAATTTAGAAAAAGGAAGATTGTGCTGATATTTAAAACAGGCAAATAAATAAATGTATATCAGAAAGGTGTGTGTGTGTGTGTGTGTGTGTGTATGTAATAATTGTTCACCATGTAGGGTGCAACACAAAGCAGCCAAGCAGATTTGGAATTTGCAAGAGATCCCATATTTCGAAGGATGCAAATCAATACATGTCCCGTTGTGTACTCCCTGAAATAGATTTAGTACATCATCACATTACGTTGGTTGCATGGAAGATGGTACGGCACGTGCGGCCTAAAAGTAACTTGAATCTGTGACTTTTTGGAAAGCATGTAAGGACAGAAGTGGTTTCCTAGGCAGAACTCTAATTAGCCAAGTCCTGCAATGCATGCTGGGAGAATATGCATTGCTTACCCTAACCTGAAAAGCAAGCTGGTATTAGTAACTCACATAACAAAAGTCTGGGTCAATTGGAAGAACTCCATTAATGCCATCTGCTGGGTACTTGTTACCCCTTACAGAGCCACTGGGAAGGCCTGAGAGAAAAGTCCATTACCTGCCCTTGCAAGACATCACCTGCGTAAGGTGAATGAGTGACCAGTCAGGATGGGCCATTGGCTGCTGGAAGCAAGCTGTGTCGGGAGAGCCAACATGTCTCACTCCCGCAAGGAAAGCTAATAATGCTAAATCATGTTCATGCTCAAGATTGAAAAAAAACCTCTTTCAAAAACAACAGCATAGGAAACAACCCCTTCAAGAATCAGACAGGTAGGCAGGAGTTCCAGCCTTACCCTGATATTAATTTCCAAAGGAAATCAGAAATGCAGGGTAATGATGTGGTGGGTTTTTGAGACAGGAGGCTGGGGGTGTTTTGTTGTGGGATAGATGCTTCCAAAGGCTAGAATGAACATCAGGCAGCAGATGATGTAATTCAAATCCATATAAGGGAGGGGGCATGTGATGGCACATGTGCCAATTTGTGCAGTAGGGAGCTCCATGCGCAGAGAAATAAGGCCAACCTGTGCATACAAATCCACATGCAAATCCGAAATCTCTGTTTTTGTAGCAGAGAAGGAACAAAACATTATGGAAGACTAGACAAAGAAAAGCCTCACACAAGCTGGAGCGTGTTCAGAGGAGGGCAACAAGGATGATTAGGGGTCTGGAAACAAAGCCCTATGAGGAGAGACTGAAAGAACTGGGCATGTTTAGCCTGGAGAAGAGAAGACTGAGGGGAGACATGTTAGCACTCTTCCAATACTTGAAAGGTTGTCACACAGAGGAGGGCCAGGATCTCTTCTCGATAAACCCAGAGTGCAGGAGACAGAATAATGGGCTCAAGTTACAGGAAGCCAGATTCTGGCTGGACATCAGGAAAAACATCCTGACTGTTAGAGCAATACGACAATGGAACCAATGACCTAGGGAGGTGGTGGGCTCTCCCACACTCGAGACATTAAAGCTGGACAGCCACCTGTCAGGGATGCTTTAAGGTAGATTCCTGCATAGAGCAGGGGGTTGGACTCAATGGCCTTATAGGGCCCTTCCAACTCTACTGTTCTATGATTCTATGACTGTTCTGTAACGCTATAAGGACTGAACCTGCCTCGTAGTGATTTTCATCCACTGAAATAGCACTCCAAAATAACCTTATTTTGGTTTCTCTATATCTTCTTCTCTATGCTATAGATCTTATGCAGTGACCATTTGATCACCCTCAAAGGCCTTAATGCTCCATCGGCAGTATTTGTGCCTCTGCAAACGTACATACCAATCATAGGGATGCTTAATTGGAAGTATTTCCATTTGTGGGCCAAATAAGATGTTATGTGAAAGATCTGTAATTGGATCTTCCCATGTAATTTCCTTCTTCAAGCAGCCAGGGGCTGCTCCAATTTGGTTTGGTAACACAGCATGATGTGTGAGTGTGTTGACAATTCCCCCCCATGTCATGATGGCTCCAATCCAAATTGTCCCCTGGAATTGCTGTCAGCCATGGGGAGAAAAACACTGTATTGTGTTTCTATGTTTTCCCCTCTACTTATAGCAGCTCTTGGTGGTAGTGGTGAGATTTGGATTAGGACCATGGTTCAGGGAGACAGGGTTAGATCCCCTTTCTCCCACAACTTAGGGCCAAACTAGACGTGATATTAATAGCATGAATACAATTAATGTGTACGTATAGTGGGACCATATGAAAAGGAGGACAGGGCTTCTGTATCTTTAACAGTTGTAGAGAAAAGGGAATTTCAACAGGTGTCATTTGTGTGCATGCAGCTCCAGGTGAAATTCCCTCTTCATCACAACAGTTAAAGTTATGGGAGCCCTAACATCTTTTGTATCTGGTCATACTAGGCAGGGCTCCTGCAGCTTTAACTGTGTGATGAAGAGGGAATTTCACCAGGTGCTGCATGCATACAAAAGCCACCTGCTGAAATTCCCTTTTCAATACAACTGTTAAAGATACAGGAGCTCTGTCCTCCTTTTCATATGGTCACCCTACTATGGTCCCAACAAAACTCCCCTCTCCAAAATTGTTATTTGCATTTCAAAGGTTCCCTGGTGGAATTTCCAAAGGATATCATGAGAGACACCCTCGTTGTTCATGACATCATGTAAATGATCCACAAACTTCCATGAGTGGCCAATCATGAGTGTGCAATAAATCGCTCATATTAAGAAGCTGTATATTACGCTAAGTGCAACAGGGCTCCTCTTATGGTTATTTATGGTTACTTCCCCCAGCCTTAGTGAAACCGCTTATGTTGATATACTTATAATACCAGGGCAATCTCCAAGTAGTTTCGTGGATCAAATAAATGCTTTGTCTCACTTTCTAGGTTTACATGAGACCTATGGGCACAGGGAAAAACTAAAATAGCCAAACCCTCTGATACTGGCACACAAAGGTGAACAAGCATCTTTTAGCACTCTTTGGACAGTATTTCTATCTACCTAGGAGTAAGCACTATTGACATCTGCAGTGGACAAGTTTAGGATTGGATTTCTTCGCCTTTGTGGAGAGGAGTAGAGTTTGCTGCCCTGCTTCTTCCTCTGTTGGTCTGTCTGTGCATGGCAGCACCGCTGTGTCAGAGGCTAGATGCTTTGGTTGCACAGAGGCAAATAACAGGGCCTTAGGGAAGGTCCATGATGGTTTTTGACATGTTGAAGTCCAGATCTTGGATGGCGCTATAAAATCTGCTCTGCTCTTATCTTCAGGGGACGTAGTGGAAACCTGTGAGCCATATCCCATCCCTGATAATCAGAAGAATGTTCTGGAACATCAGGTGAGAGGTGGAGGGACACATGACATCAACTTTAGGAGGTTGAAGGGGTCAGATCTGATTTTAGCAACCATAGAACTGCTCTGTGCTGGTCATTGCTGGGTGTCATACAGTGTCATACAGCTTTAAGGTGGATTCCTGCATTGAGCAGGGGGTTGGACTCGATGGCCTTATAGGCCCCTTCCAACTCTATTATTCTATGATTCTATGATGTGGGGAGGAAATTTTTCCAGTGTTTTATTTTTCCATGGAAAGTTTTCGATTTCCTAAGTTCGTTAGTAACAATGAATGGATGCCAGTTGCAAATACAATACTAGGCAAGCTTGGTAGTTTCAAAATTGTAATCAATGTTTTTCAGGTGATTGTCCCTAGCACATATGTGAGAGAATATATAAATGTCATTACATCTATCTATCTATCTATCTATCTATCTATCTATCTATCTATCTATCTAATCTATCTATCTATCTAATTAGTGTGACATGGAACAGCCCTAGCGGAAGACAGCTGAAGTAGATGAGTGGTTGTCAGCATTTCATGAACAATTCTTTGGGTTGCTAAAATTAATTACTGCAGTCTTCCCCAACCTGGTGCCCTCCATGTTGACTGAAGGATACTGGGATTGTAGTCCAACATATCTGGATGGCACCAGGTCGGGGAAGACTGAATCAGTGTTACAACAGTTTTCAGTACCTTTGCTTCTTTCTTACATTGAGGTTGTCAGCATTTCATGAACAATTCTTTGGGTTGCTAAAATTAATTACTGCAGTCTTCCCCAACCTGGTGCCCTCCATGTTGACTGAAGGATACTGGGATTGTAGTCCAACATATCTGGACGGCACCAGGTCGGGGAAGACTGAATCAGTGTTACAACAGTTTTCAGTACCTTTGCTTCTTTCTTACATTGAAGTAAGGGGAAACTATGCTGTTGTCTTTAATTTTTTTTAATAATAATAATAATAATATATTTATTTATCACCTGCCTCTCCCAACGGATCGAGGCGGGGAACAACACCAAACACAAGATACAAAAACTGATTAAAAGCAGATAAAACCAGTACATCATTAAAATACCAATAAAACACCAATAAAACACTTTAAAATTCATCTAGGTAGGCCTGCCGGAAGAGATCAGTCTTTATAGATCTTTTAAATTCCAATAAAAATGCCTACATAATATAACATTCAAATCCCATTAAGTGTTTTTTTTAAAGATCTTTTTCCTTAAATATTTCAGGTCACGTACTTGTGGTATTTTGAGACAACAGATAAACATATATATATATATATATATATATATATATATGCTTTGTTGATCTTTTCTTGTACTTGGTAAGCGTACTAAATTAGATCAATCTCTAGTGATTTTTTTTTATGTACACTGAAATTTTTCTGATGCGAACCGAACATTTTCCAATGCAAATGACCCAATGCAAAGTAGGCTAGTTTGCATCAGAAAAAAATCCAATTCAAAATTTTCTGGAAAACCCATATCACTGGTATCCTATCAACAGCATGGTTGGACTGGAATCCCTGTGGGTAGTTTGGATGAGTACAATAATAATAAGCTAGAGCTTATCATTAATGACATGAAGAGCTGCCTCTCTTCTATATGACGAAGGAAGAGAGTTCAAGCTGACTGTAACATAGCGCATTATAAAATGCAGCGAAGTGTGGAGAAAGCAGATAGAGAGGCTTTTCCCCCTCTTGTAACACGAGAACCTGGAATCATCCAATGGAATTAATGGTGGGACCTTCAGAAGTACTAATTCACACAGGATGTGGTGACGGCTGTGAATTTAGATGACTTTAAAAGGCGCTTAGACAACTTCATGGAGGCTGAGGCTATCAGTGCCTATTAGTCATGATGACTACAGATTACTTCCATGATCAGAGGCACTATGCCTCTGAATATCAGTGTTGGGGGAACTGGAGTTGGACAGGTTTATTACCCTCATGTCAGGTTTGTGGGCTTCCTCTAGGAAACAGGATCCTGGGCTAGATAGGCCTTTGGTCTGATCCAGCAAGTCTCTTCTCATGTTCTTATGGTTATTTGATCTTTCCTTGACAAACACCTATCTTTAAAGTAGAGGAGTCCCATATACAGGACTTTGGAGTCCAGCGGAATTCTGGGAAAATATGCCTATTTATGTTGTTTTATTTTAATTTGTATTCCGTTTTTTTAATTGGAGCCTCTGAAGTGGGTCACCAACCTTCATAAAAGGCAACAATTCCAGTATCAAATTTGATGTGGAAAATTTGGGTTCAAGTCCCATTTGTGCCATAGATGTCTTTGGCAGCCTTGGGCAAGTTACTGTCTCTCAGCCTCATTCTGTTCACCCACGAAATGGGAAAGATATCCATTTGCCTCACAGGGTTCTTGTGAGGATGAATGGTGTAAGGAAAGTTTTTGACTTATCGTGAACCTTATGGATAGGGTGAGAGTACAAATCTTTGGTTTAAGCTACAAATAATTTTCTCCTGATAAATCATCTCTGTGGACCAGCCTCTCTATTCTCTGCCTTTTCTCCTCAATACTAGAACACTTCAAATACACGGAACCGGACCGTCTCTGAGAGTTCCACTATATCCATGGTAGAGGATATCCCAGAATTCCCAGATGATACTGGGGTGGAAGCCCCATTAGAGAACCCACCAGCAGAGAATGCAGGGCAAGAGCATTCAAAGGTGAGGCATCCTATTGAGAAGGGCAGCCGTCTGAAAAATATGCTGAAGTCCATACACTAAAGCTAGGACTTAATTCCTGGTTTATTGCAATTTAGAGAGGTCAGAATCATACAGTCTCACAAATTTGGAAAGATAAACAAGGTCTAACTTCTGTTTCCGATAGCTGGAAGTATTGCAGGTACATACATCAACATTGAACTTAACACAACATGTTATTATTTATTTAAATGATTTAAATTATATCTATACCATTTGATATGGTATTAGAGCTCATACTCAGAAGTAAGTCCCACCGTAAGTCCCAGGTGAATGTCCATAGGATTGCAGTTTAATGTATGGTCTTCATTATCTCAAGATATGGTGATGAGAACACTAGATTTATTTACTTATGTATTTAATACATTTATATACCGCCCAATAGCCAAATTGTGATCGGAGCAGGGACTGGGGACTTGGCAGCAGACAAGAAAGGTTTTGCCACCAAGTCCCCTGGGATGCTGGGCAGAGTCGACTGGAGGGCTGAGGGGGAAGGATGGTGGGGGAACAGCCCACGACAACCCCGATCATCTGTCGGGTGCACAGAGAACAACGATGGGTTGCTTGCAAAACAAGCCATAATGTGTAGCTTATTACCAACGATGGGTTGCCATGTCATGTGAACACACCCATTGAGTAGTGATGCTTTTGGACAAGGCTTTTGTTGCCTCATTTGCAGAATTTTACAGGGGGTCCCAAAGACACCACCTTCCCCTTGTAAGCCTCCAGTTTCTTCCTATTGCTTCTTCTGCTGGCTTTCTTTTTTCTTTTTATCGAAAGGTTTGTGAAGGCAGAAAAGATTGCATTGCTGTACAAATCCAGCAATTGTGGAAGCCAACCACTGGAGGCACCCTAGACCTGTCAATTGCCATTAGCCATGGCAGTTCAATGGAACCTCCATATTCAGAGGCAGTATATCCCTGAGTACTAGATGCAATATATCCCTGAGTATTGGCTGCTGTCATGCCCTGATTGTGGGCTTCCAAAAGCATCTGACTTGCTTCTTCTGTGGCCTGATCCAGTAAGGCCATTCTCATGTTCCTGTGTGATCAATAGGCGGGGGTCTGGGTTTGACATTCCCTCACAAACTCTAAAGATATTTCTCAAGCTCTTAAACTGGCTTTGGGGTTATATAATCTGGACCATTACCTCTATTGCTTGAACCTACATTCACTGCCTTCTATGCTCTGTTCTGCATTAGCAACATTCACGTGCAAGTATTCGCAAATACTTTTTAGTGTAGTATGTGAAAGTGACACTAAAGAATGCAGGACCTTCTCAAGTCTGCCGGTGCAACAAGAGAGGAACATTTCACGTTGGGTTTTGGTGCGTTCTAATTCCTCCCACCACCTTTCAATGCTCACTGAAAAAAATCCCAAGACCCCCCCTACCCAAGATTTTGTCTTCTTCCAGGCCTCTGGTTTTGGCTGGCTCAGCTGGTTCCGATCCAAGCCAAACAAAGATGTAGAACCCTCCAAGAAGGTACCGGCTGCTCCTTTGGACTTTCCCGCCCCCGTTTCCCAGGTAATGAAGAGTCTCCCATTCCCAGTATGCGCCAGCACTTGTGCACTGCAGGGGAAAGCTTGGTCTGCCATTACTGACCTTCTTGCTGGGGAATCCCTGATAGGCATTCCAGAACCCCCAGGGCTCCAGGGCTGCCATAGACCGACCCTTTCAGGAGGATTGCGTTACATGAGAGTGACCACTACTCCCCTCGCAGCCTTTCCCTACTGCTGTAGGAAGCAAATGAAGTTCAGACCGTGGGGTGAGGTGGGGTCATTTGGAAAATGGCACTGCATTTGTGAAAGGCTGGCAGGCAAACGCAGGGATATGAACTAAGAAGATGGCCGGGAGTGATGGGGTCAGAAATCAAGGTTGGCATTTGCTCTTGCATCTCCCGAGGCAAAAAGGCTAAGGGACGGTTTATACATTCAACAGGATCAAGTGTTAAACTTTTCTCAGGTTATACTACTTTGAGCTGCAATAGGGATTGAAATTTAGAGTTCCCTACAAAAATTAATAAGGAAAAAAGGTTCGGCTGAACCCTTCTCTCTGTTTTTGTTCATGCAGGAAGGTTTTTACATATGGGAACATCCCCACCCTTCTCCTGCAGCCTGATGTGGTCCCATCTAGACAAAGATTTACTAGGCAAGTTTATACTGAATGTGTAAACTTGCCACCTCCCTTACTGGCCTCTGTCTCCTCTTTCATTCCCCTTAACTTAGTCTTCGCTCCACTGTTTGCTTCCCCGCCTTGATTCGTTCAACTTTACATGCATGGCATGTTCTGAGGAGGTGGAAACAGTAGCTATGGAATAGGATGAAAAGGTTATCCAAGTTACTGAAAGTTGTCCACTGGAACCCATTCTAATCTAAGTTTGTATCAGACCAAACCCATATTTCCAGGCTTGTCTCTTCTGGAAGTCGAGATTGTCAAATTCTGGGCTAGGCTCTGGAATCCCCATTTTTCTATGGTGAGCCTGCAGCCATGTCGGAAAACAATTCCCTCTATTAGCAAACTCAGATGGTGAGTGCTGCCAGGACTGTAGTCAAAACATGTATTCACTGAGAAACAAGAGGGAGGTATCAGCTTGCTTGGAGAAATCCAGGGTTTGCAGAAGTACCAAAAAATCTGGAGGGGGAAAAACCCTTAAGCCTCCCCCCCAACTTGCCCAAAGAGGACTGAGCGTGCTCAGTTATCCCACATGGAGCCTAGGGGTACTCTGGGAAAGTAAAGATAGGTGCCGCTAGAGGAGGCTTTCCCACCCTAGTGCTCTCCAGATGTTTTGGACTACAGACTACAATTCCTGGACTTTGGCCATACTGGCTGGGGCTGATGGGAGGTGAAGCCCAAAACATTAGGAAGGCACCAGGTTGGGGAAGGCTGAGCTTCAGCCTCTGAAGCAGGCACTTAGTTGTGCAGCACAACTGCTCAACCAAAGTATTAAAGAGAAAAAAGGTAGTTGCGTGGCTATAGGCTGTCCATGGTGGGTGTTGATGCTGCAACTGTTTCCTGGTGTTACCCTTATCACCTGCCACTGCTATCTACTATGACTTGCTCCTCCCACCCCACCCCACCCCACCCCCAGGCTACAGTGCCTGGACATGTGCCCCAGAGTCCTGCCCTCACAGATCCACTGATGTCGTCGGTCAATGGCCTTCCTGCAGCTCTGTGAGTCTTGTGTATGATCTCACATCAATTCATGTTGACCAGTGTCCGAGGTATGGATTGGTTTCCTTTGACAGGGTGGGTGGGGTGGATTTGTTAAGATCCCATCACAGGGAGGCAGAGGGAAAATTCTGAAAGTAGCTTGCAGCTAGATTGCTTCATTAGTGGTGTATGGTTTCCTTTCTGCAGGAGAAGGCAGCTCCACCACCTTTTCTTCCTCCCCTGGGTGAGACAAGGCCTTCATCCCTTCATCCTCCTCCTCTTCCTCCTCTCCCTCACACAGATGCCAACCCTTTTTCCGAAAGCTCTCTGGGTAAATATACACCTGTTTGTTTCTCAATACATTGCTGAATATATTGCTGATACAGATGTAGAAGAAAAATAGCCTCAATCAAGCAATGATCCCGCTTTGTATCCAAGCAATGGATCAGTCTTTGAACAAAATGTATTTTCTTTCCTCAGGAACCAAGAGTCTGCCAGGGCATAGCAGCAGGGAAAGGGTCATGTTTCATGATGCGGGAGACCAGGTGAGAGGAGGGAAACCATGTTGTACATGAGGGAGGTCTCCATTTTAGAAAGTGTATTGCTGGGGGGGGAGGACAGGGCTTTTCGTCACCCATCCAGGCAGAAATGCAGAACTAGCTGTCTTGAGAGCATGTTTGCGCTAGCCTGATGCCCATCCAGGGGACCTTGGCATTTCCTCCAAGTTTCATTGAATGCCAAAGTCAAATGTCCACTTCTTTTTTCTTCAGGCTAGTTTCTCCAACCGTCATTGCAGCCCTGATCATGTGCCTCCGCCCCCAAGAGGAGGAGTTCCGCTTTTCAATCCTGCTCAGGTATGGCGTACGTGTTCATGCACATGAATTGTACGAGGGCATTCGAGCCAAAAATGGTATGCAAAAAAATTAGAACAGCAACAAAATAAGAATGATCTCTGGCTCAGACCAAGGGTCCTTGTAGTCCTCTTCTGGTGATTGTCCCATCATCCGGAACCTAGGGTTATACTGTCTCTGGACATGGAGGTCTACTTAGATAGCTGAAACAGTCACAGCTTTCTCCATCATACACCATTTGGGCTAGCTTCATCGACAGATACCACTTTGCAAGGGCCCTTGGTCAAAGTTCATTAGGCCCAATGCCATAGTGGTGCTTTATCTCATGGGTTTGGGTATGGAACAGTGCCCAAAACTGGCACCTTAATTCGTTCTACTGCAGAGGGAGAGTTATACCATTAGAAGGGGTCTAAAGTTCTGTTCAGCAGCTCAAATTCTGTGATCATAAAATGCATAAAAACTGGAGGAGTGTATCCAAACTGGCCACAACTGCATCTTTTTTAAAAAACCAACTTCTGTGCTCTTATGGGACGCAGACGTTTTGAAGGGTGAGGGTTTGAAATTCAACACAATCGTTTCCTTAACAGGTTGCCACACTAGCGGTCTCTGGTGCTGGCTATCCACGACGGATTTTGCAACGGCACTACCCACATCATCCGCAATGATCAAAGACCTACAAGATATTTCTGCTCCTCTGGTGGATCAGGAGACATCCCCTTGCATGAAGATCACAACAGTCTGGTCTGTGATAGGCAGCTGAGAGCTCCTTCTTTTTTGCTGGCATTGCAACTCTCTCCAAAGGCAATGAGCAAAAAACTGAGGGGGTGGACAATGACCTTTTCCACTTTAGTTTGTTCAGTACCTTCTAAAAATGTGGTTAAGCAGGTGGTGTGCTGCTGTGACCCTTCTCACTTTTAACGACGACAAGATGAAGATGTCTCAGGTTGAGCCTGTGGAGACCAACTGACAATAAAAAGGGGGAAATGAAGGTCAGGAAGGTCCCTGATTCTCTTTTACATTGCTCAGTAGAAGGTGCCCAGTTGACTCGCTGCATGGTTGATCAACACAATTGCTCATGATCTAGCCATTGAGAAGAAGAAATGAGGTTGGGTGTGTGTAGGGCCCCCCCGGAAGGAGCTTGGAGTTTCTTTAACATAGAGGTGGTCAACTTGTGGCCCTCCAGATGTTTTGGCCTACATCTTCCATCAGCCCCAGTCAGGATAGCCAATGATGAGGGATCATGGGAGCTGTAGGCCAAAACATCTGGAGTCCTATGAGTTGTTCATCCCTGCTTTAGCAACTAACTCTGCTTTCTTAAGGCTGCCCTCATACTTTGAGAACTAAGATCTGCTTGTAAACCATATCCATTCAGTGTGGATGAAACTTACAAATTGTGCAGCCTGATTCTATACACTTTTTCTTGGATGTAAGTCCAGTAAAGATGATTCCCAAGAAAGTGTGAATAGAAAGCACACCCTCAGGCTGCAGTCCTGCACACACTTATTGGGAGTAAATTCAATGGTTATTGAACACAGTGGCTCCATTCAGACAACACAATAGTCAATGGTGGGGTAATAATCAACTTTACAGTTGTTCATCTAGGGGGTACTCCCCACACAACATGGTAATAAATAATCAACTGTGGTGTGGATTAGGATCAGCGCTGAGTTGACTATGGCAGCATTCGGACGACATGATAGTCAACACAACTGATGATTGTTCCCCCCCCCCCCCAGTTGATTATTGTCTGAATGCAGCCACTGTGACTTATGTCTGAGTAAATATGCATAGGATCCTACAAATATTTTCTTAATGGTAAGTCCCCTTGAGATCAGTGAAATGCACTCTGAATAAATGTGCATAGAATTTGGGTGCTACATACCTTAGAAGGCTAATCTCCTAAACATAATTATATGGAAACCAAGCACATTTATTTATCAGTAAATTAAACATTCCGAGAGCTCTTGTAAAATGAGCAGGCTGCAATACCAGCCTTCAGTTTGATGTATTTCATTGACCCTGTTCAGATGACACGCTAAGTGGCCGCTTACACTGTTGCAGCCAATGGTTAGTGAGCGTGTTTAAACCGTGGTAATGTAGCCATTATGGTAAGAAATGGTTCCTGTGACACATTGTTATGGTTCCTATGACATGCTAAGCCATAATGGTTAGCTCAAAATGCTTAACCACCATGGCTTAGCATGTTGTTTGAACAGAGTCTCTCTCTGAATGTCTTTGATCCTAAATCAGCATTGCTAAATATGTGTATATAGCAGTAAGCCTTCAGGAATTAAAAACCTAGGGAGGAGGTGGATTTTGGTGAAAGTCTCTGTGAGTTGTTGCCTAGCAACAGGAGGGGAGTAGGCTGAGTGGCCTTCCTTTGGGCAAGGTGAGGTAGATTAAGAAGTTATTTTTCCAAAGAGAGGTAAGATCTTCCCTGTCTACTGAAGGAGCATCTGCCTGAACTGAAGTCCATTCATTTGAGAAGGTGCCAGCCTGTAAGAATTGTTGAGAAGAGAAGCTCTCCTTCCTGTGGTGCAGAAGCTGCTGTCGTCATTCTGGGATGGGCCTCTCTTTCTCAGCACCTCACTGAAACCGGCATTGCTGGGAAGGATAGATGACCTGGTGTGGATTGAGAAAGAGAGATCTCTGCACACCAGGCCAGGAGTAACCCTACTGGGACAACATTTTCTACTTGGTGGCCTCAGAAGTAAAGTACAGGAAAATGCTGACATTTCGTGGAATATTTTGTAGGGTTCCAAGAACCCATGTCCAAAGGGGACATATTTTCCCCTCATGCCTTGTCTTGGGGAGTACTAGAATTTAATTCTGTGTATCATTGTTTTGTTTTTCCAATACAGATTTGTTGGTGCTCCAACTTCTTACCCTCTTTCCCCCGCTTTAAATAAAAAGCACTGTTTTAAAATTAACATCTAGGTTATGGATGGGGAATAATTGTCTTGAGAACACTAGTTGACCCAAAGACCCAAAACGTCTGCTAATGGGAAGAGTTACATAGTGAATGAAAAACCAAGGTTAGCCCAACTGACTGAGCTCAGTTTGTAGATAAGACATCCATTTCACCCTCCATTGCTACACTTTAATTCACAAAGTGAATAAGGAAGAGTTTGGTGTGTAGCTTGCCTGTGAGAACTGTGTTGGCTTTACACATTGAAAGCTATGGTTTTCCTAGGCTAATGATATTTATAAATATGGGTGGCTGCAGAAAACTCTTTAGTGTGAGGTAACCTGCCATGACATAAGAAGGTTCGTTTAACCCTGCCATCCATTTCCAGAAGTAGCCAGGCAGGAAGCTCACATGCAGGATGTGAAACCAAGGTCCTCTCCTTGCTCTTTGATCCTAACATCTAGTGATTTTGCCAAAGTTCTTATCCACAGATCTTTTTTTCATGCTCTACCCCTGGTACATGTTCTGCTGTCTGCCACAGAGATATATTGGCTCTGCATAAGCAGGTTTCCCAATAGCTTTGGATAGACCTGCCCACCACGGAGGAAGAATGTAGAAAAGGTCTTATCTCATGGGTGAACACCATTGATAACAGGCTTTTGATGTGGGTACATATATACTGTTATAAATTACTTGATAAATGGTTACTTGTAGCCATCTTATTACTTTAGGGCACAATCCTATACATATTTAGACAGCAAAAGCCCTCCAGCTCACAGCATGTTGGAAGTTGTAGGACTTTTTTCTGTCTAAACATGCATAGGATTAATGTAATATTTTGTGGTGGTTATTATTATTATTTGAAAAGGCCTAAAAATATTTTCAGGAGTAAAAAAAGGACACCAGAAACTCTTCTAATGTACTGGATAAGAATTGTAGTGGAATGGAGGAAGGGCACAGGAGTCATTTACACAACTTTACTATATTATTCATGGGAATATTGTTGTTTGTGTCAATTAAGGACATGACCATCTCTCTGGGCTTTTTTAATAGCATGTTTGCAGGCTTAATGACTTTGGATGGCTGGTGGTTACTCCAAGCTGCTGAGATTTGCAGGTCATACCTATCAGTCAGCGTTGGGCAAGAAAGCCAGTGCGTTCTGCCTCTGTGTATTTGTGTGTGAGATGCAATGTAGCCAGAGGAAGAGGAACAAGTTTGAGGTTTTGCAGCTAGCTGGCAAGAAGCAACCTTGGAGAGTGCAAAATGGGGTGACCAGATAAAATCCAGGTCAGGGCTCATGTAACTTTAACAGTTGTAGAGCAAAGGGAATTTCAGCCAGTGTCATTTGTATGCAATTAGTTCCTGGTGGGATTCCCTCTTCATCACAACAGTTAAAGATGCATGCACTATACTAGAGTGACCATATACAAAAGAAGTCAGGGCCCCTGCAACTTTAACTGTTGTGATGAAGAGGGAATTTCACCAGGAACTAATTGCATACAAATGGCACTGGCTGAAATTCCCTTTTCTCTACAACTCTTAAAGTGACATGATCCCTGACCTGGATTTTATCTGGTCACCCTAGTGCAAAACAACCCGGTGAACGCTTCCCTTCCCCCTTTGTCCTGAAAACACCCTCTATTGACTCTTGGTAATCACTGCCCTCAGAAACATCCATTCTCCTTTGCCATTTCTTCATTTCACCTGCAGACAGATATCTCTCTCCTACAGCACCCTGACTCTCTGGCTCAGTCCATAGCTGTCCCCCCAGGATAAGGATTGCAGCCAATAGGTCCACTGGCCTCAATGTCACTAGTAGATTGGAGAACTAATTAAAGTGAAGGTGGCATCTCCTCATCTTGGACGTGTTGTCTTTTAACCAATCAACTGCAAAAGGAAAAATGGCTCTTTCAGCATAGCTTGAAATTTGTCACCCATACTTCTTTGTATGAAAAAAATTGCTAGATGGATGGAGGGTGATTTGAATAGGGTTGTGAAGCTAGCAGGCTTCCTACCCTCGCTTCATCTCATCCCACTGAACTCACTCATGCTGGCTAAAATGCTTCCACAAGCCCTTAGGCAGGCTCTACACTACCACTTTCAAATGGTTTATAACAACAATGACCACTACTGGGGCCCAAGACACACTCCATATACAGTTTTCAAACTGTTTTCAAAGTGTCATATCCTGCTTGGTGTAGATCTGGTCTTAGACAGGGCATCAATAGCTGCAGGAGGAGGGTTAGCTCTCCCTGCTTTTGTGCACAGCCAAACTCCCATTCTAGGTGATACTAGGCTGACCATATGAAAAGGAGGACAGGGCTCATGTAACTTTAACAGTTGTAGAGAAAGGGGAATTTCAGCCGGCGTCATTTGTATGTAATTCGTACCTGGTGAAATTCCCTCTTCATCACAACAGTTAAAGTTGCAGGGACCCTGCCTTCTTTTGTATATGGTCACTCTAGTATAGTGCCTGCAACTTTAACTGTTGTGATGAAGAGGGAATATCACCAGGGACTAATTGCATACAAATGACACTGGCTGAAATTCCCCTTTCTCTGCAACTGTTAAAGTGACATGAGCCCTGTCCTCCTTTTCATATGGTCAGCCTAGGTGATACCTGGCAAGGTAACAAAGGTCTGTTCCACAATACCTTCCCAGAGGTTCTGTGAAGAGTGTGTGTGTTAGCAAACATCCACTATTGGCCTCTAGAGTTCTCTGTAGGAGAATTATAATGTAAGGATATAGTACAAGAGTGAGCTGTTTGTGACCATTGAGCTCTTTTGTCCTACAACTCCCAGCATTCTTCACCATGGCTATTTTGGCTCGGGCTGATGGGAATTGTATACTGAAACAATTATCTGCTTGCCTGTTCAGTTAGGGTGAGGAACTTGCATCCTCCCGGTATGCAAGGCAGGACTATTTTCTATCTAGGAAATGCATTCCATATGAACATGCTTCCTGGGTTGTAAACTTAAGAATAGAATCTTAGCCAAGAGGAGTCTCGTGCAGGCGTTTGCCTGCTATATGGTGACTGAAAAACTAGGGAAGGGATGTGAGCACACAAACTCTGCTCCTAAACACCCCTGTGCCTGGGCTGCTTTATAGGCCTTCATGTGTTGAATGTCAAAGTCTGCATAGGGGCTTACAAGTGTGTTTGGGCTTGATCAGGGTTCCTGATCATGGATGCTCAGTAAGCCCATTCAGCCGACTGTTCTTACAAGCCTCTATGTATGACGGTTCATGAGGTAGCCGGGGCACGGGGACTTTGGGGGGCGTGGTGTGCCCATCCCATCTCCAGTTTTGCTATAACCTGAAGAATACATGCAGTACTAGCAGCAGCAGGAGCACCAAATGCAGACAGAAATAAATGTGTCTTCAATTTACTCCTGCTCGTAATGTTTTGGCTACTGTTTCCTATTCTGCGGTCTTGGTTGAAGCCAATTCCGAAAAAGCTTCTAGACAGGGAGATAGGGAGAAAAATCTCAGTCCTTGATGGTGGTCACACTCCCTGCCCTGGAACCAAAAATCATTATAAATCCATTTGTTCTGTGGAGTCTGAGAGGAGAATGCTCCCTTGAATGCTCATCATCATCATCATCATCAATTGCACTCATTAAGGAAAGGAATTATGCAAATTTGCAAGATATTCCACCCAATCCTATACATAGTTATGCAGTTGTTCATTGAATTCAATGGGCCTTACACCCAATTGAGTGGTTGTGCATAGAATTGCAGCTGTTGTAACATGTTGCCAAAGCATAGAATAATAGAATAATAGAGCTGGAAGGGGCCTATAAGGCCATTGAGTCCAACCCCCTGCTCAATGCAGGAATCTACCTTAAAGCATCCCTGACAGATGGTTGTCCAGCTGCCTCTTGAATGCCTCTTATGTGGGAGAGCCCACCACCTCTCTAGGTCATGAGTTCCATTTGGATTGATTTAGCTATCTTTTCAAATGCTAAAAATAAACTTGGAATTGTAAAAAGAAGAAAGCCCCCTGGCATTCTTATTTCAAAGCAACACCTATTTACATCTTACAAACTTACAAACACCATATAAAAAGAAAAAAGAACCGAAAGAACACAGACAAGACACTGAAATACAAAATTAATATTGACTTCCGATTTTCTCCACATCAAAATTACGTAATCATATCTTATCTTACTCCATAGTCACAACAACCAAACTTCCCCTCCTTCTTTTATCTTACAAAATTATCATCTTAATCTGTGCATCCACAGATAAATACACCACTTTTTTCTTGCCTTTGCAAAAAGTCAATAAGAGGTTTCCATACCATTAAAAAGATAGATGTTGGTTTCTCTCTGATTATTGATGTCAGCTTTGCCATTTCCGCCAACTCCACCATCTTCACTAGCCATTCCTCCGTTGTGGGCACTATTGGTCCTTTCCATTTTTGCTCATACAATAGTCTTGCTGCTGTTATCATGTATAGGAATAAAGTCGCATAGTTCCTTTTCAACTTGTCCTCCACTAGTCCCAAAAGGAAATATTCTGGTTTCAGCTGTATATTGATCTTTAATATCTTCTGAATTAAAGAATGAATTTGTATCCAAAAGTTTTTAGCTTTTTTACACGTCCACCATATATGATAAAAAGTTCCTTCTTGTTTTTTACATTTCCAGCAATTTCCCGAGACACCTTTATACATTTTAGATAATTTCGAAGGAGACATATACATGTACTCCCTGGCATTGCTTTGAAGAAACCATTCTTACAAAACCTTGGCCATCTCCTCAACCAACAGAAGGTGTCTCCCTTTGCTTTAGAAGACATCTCAGCTGCCCATCCGGAATTGTTGATAGGCATACAATCAGATGCATGCACAAATAAAAAGGGAATGAAACCACATTAGCTCCCAGAGGCATTGTAGGATATATTCTCCAATGAACAGCATAGATAATTATTTAGAAATAAAAAGCATTTTGATTTTTATTAAGGTGTAAAACATTTCCGTTTGATTGTCTTGCTGTCAGCCATTGATCTGATGCCTCCCATCTAAATTGGAAAATACCTAAGTAATGTGAGTCTGTGTGTTTTCCTGGAAATCAAAGGCGGAGAACAACTATAAATGTAATACCTGTTGTATAAAAATACTTATAATGTGGGATTCCATTTGGTTGGCATCACATCTAATCACGGTGCCTGGGCATGCAGCATTAGCATAGCATCAGAGATCTGGGGCTCATCTTCACCACGTCGCAGCGGCAGCATGGCGGCTTCGTGAGGCCCCTCATGCCTTGGTGCTCCTTACAGCCATCTATATCGGAAGGGGTGCAATTGCGCACCTTCCAGAAGCCGCCGCTGCCGCCATGCCCGTCCACCTGAGCCCGCCCTCGTTCATGCTGGGGTGCCTGGAAACATCGGTACCCCCCCCTTCATCGAAGTTGGTTTGGGTTATGTTTGGGTATTCTTTTTTTAAAAATCTGTAAATGCGATCCATCGCAGTTCTTGCCCAGCCTATGGCGACCAATCAGTGGTCGCCAGGCTGTGGGACGCCTGTGCAGCAGCTCCGGAGCAAGAGCAAAGTACGGCAGATGCCGTTGTTGCCTCGCTCCAAGCTAAAAAAGTCAGGGTAAGTGCTCAACTTTTTAAAAATGGAGCTTTGGGGCTTTGTGTTTGGATGGATTCGGGATGGCGGCAGTGTCATGTAGACTAGCTGCCGCCACTCCGAAGCCACTGCAGGGCAAACCTCTCATCTAGATGTGCCCCTGGTGTTCTAATTAGTCTGATCATATTTTGGAAACCAAAGAGGAGGACAACATGGCCGCCCCCAGGGGGCATGCCCACCCAAACATGGCCTTGGTTGCATGTCTGATTTCACAGCACACAATTAAGACAAACCTGTTCTACACAAGATCTTAATGTTAAAATCACTAAAATAAAGAACAAGTGAGACATTCAATGTATCTGAAATTAACTTCACTCACTCTTACTTTTGTAGCTTTTGCTGCAGTTTGAAGCTTTTGCTATACAATGGCTGAATTCAGACAACACGATAGTCAATGGTGGGGTAATAATCAACTTTACAGTTCTTCATCTAGGGGTACTCCCCACACAACTTGGTAATAAATAATCAACTGTGGTGTGGATTAGGATCAGTGCTGGGTTGACTATAGCAGAGTTTGGATGACACAATAGTCAATAAAACTGATGATTGTTCCCCCCCCCTCCAGTTGCTTATTGTGTCGTCTGAACTCAGCCAGTGTGTGATGCAGTCTTCCCTTCCCTCAAATATCCTTTCTGACTGCAAATCCTTCACTGGATGACCATAGTCGTACCTTTCCTAACATTTAACACTCTTTCCCCATCACCTTTCTCATATCCATACTCACAGATTCAGTATACTGCTACCACTCAACAACTGTAGCAGTTGACAAGTGCAGAAAATATCTAGTACAACTAACTTGCAACCTGTCATTATACCTCTGGTTCATTAGCCCTGTAAACAAGACCATGGTCAGTAGCAGTACAAAGATGCTGTTGCTGCTGGGGGCAGTTCTGAGGTGGCTGTCTCTCCCTCTCACACATTTTATTTCTTTTTGAAAGACACTGCTCCATCCAAAGTTTCCAGTCTGGAGGGACTGCTATAGTGAGCCTTGAGTTGAGAGATTCCTGTATTATTATTTTTTGTTACTACATCCCTGGGTCATGGAGTTCATTTCAGAGGGACTGCAGAAGCATCCCCCTCACACATTTTAATTTTTTTAAGACTCTTGTCCAGGCAATATTCCTACCTCTACCCTGAACATGACTTATAGTAATTTGGCAATGTGCCCACCTCTACGCAGAATGTGACTTTTATTTGCCACTGCTCTAGCCAATGTGTGCAGCTCTGGCATGAAGAACTGCCCACCTGCCTGCACGGGGATGGCTGGCACACTGGGTCATTTTAATTTTCAAGCACGATGAGGTCAAGGCGGTGAGTGAGGGTTGTTTTGATGGGATCCTCCAGGTTTCCTCGCTACCTGGGGTATCTCCTGGCCCAATGAGGCCCTGCCTGCTAAGGCTGGCTCTAAAATCAATGTAACACCCGTGCTATTTCCCTATCCCCCAATCCTTTTAATTTGTAGACATGCATGGCCTAATCAGTGAGACAAGGCAGCAGCAGTTCACCATCTTCTGATTAACACATTTTACTTTTATAACTGCATATGGAAGGCACTGCCTAGTTTATCCACAGGTTTTGAAAGTTCCTTGTATTCATAAAAATATACCTATAAGTCTCAGCAGCAGCAGCATGGAGTGGATTACTGGAAACAGTGCATGTCTTGTTGAGAGCTTACTTCCGAGTAATGTCTGCAGCTGTGTGTCTGAAATTGGGCACAGATGAATCCCCTCAAGGCCATCTGTGAGATGTCCATGAGTACTGGATGATGATGTCTCTTGAAAAAGGACCACATTTCAGCCACCTGAAACAGTGTATTTGAAAGCTTATTTCCAAGTAACGCTTGCACTGATTGCTCTAAAATTTGGCACACAAGACTACAAGACTAGCAACACTCAGTTTGCATTGTGACCAAGTTTCAAACCTGTAACTTGGAAAATTAAGAAGTTTAGGCCTTTCTGACTCAAAAATCAACTCTAGAGTAGAGTCTTTAGGGCAAAATGGAGAAACGATATATTGTATTTCCCATAATTATCAGAAATACGATATGATATGGTTCACCTATAATCGGAGATGATACATTTTTGGTCTGAAATTCCGATAATGATGCGATATTTTCGGGCGTGCACATCCCTAATGAATATAGGATTGCAACCAGCAGGTGCTCTCCAGAAAGATGCTTTCAGAGCCCAGAAGATCCATTCACACTCAAACATGTCAAGCCAAGCCACACTATGCACTCATATATTATCTCGCTGGGACTGAACAATTCTGAGACAAGACAATACTTTGCAATCGAAAAAGAAAAACACACCTACCTCATTGACATAGCAATACTTAAGGATAAAAATGTTGAAGAAAAGGAAGAGGAAAAGAGAGGAAAATATACACCACTGGCTATGGAAGTTAAAGTACTATGGCAACAGGAAAAAGTTAGAATTATTCCATTAGTCACATCAGTCACCGGCATCACATCAAAAGTGGGTTTTTTTTGTTTTGTTTTGTTTTACAGAAAACCTTCAAAAACCAGGCCTACCAAAATACATCCACACTAACATCCAGAAAGCAGTCATATTTAAAATACGTTCAATAGACAAGAAATTTCTGAATCAGTAAAAGACAGCATGACTTGGCAAAGCCCATCATGTTCATCTAGAAAAAACACCATGAGCAAGAAAAGAGAGATGATAATGATGATGATGATGATAACAATAATAATAATAATAATAATATCAACAATGGCAACCATGTTATTTATTTAAAGTTTTTTTTAAGAAGGATGAACAATTATCAGCACTTGTTACAAAATATACGTCATGCCAATTATATCAAATTGGAGAGGAAGGTCTATGGGTCAAAATGCATTATTAAAAAAATGAATTACTATCTTCTATCACCAGCTAGAGGCCCACTTCTTCTTTTGCACTATGGAGTAAGTAGGCACAACTAACTCAAGCAAGCGAGCCAAACCACATATCACAGAGGATGGCTAAAAACAACTATGTTGGGAAATAATTTCCTTCATGACTCAAAACTCCTGATCCCAAGTATGGTGGACCCAGCAAAGATTTTAAGAAATCTCACTCATACTGGCATAGGTTGAAATATCTTACTGGTCATAATTTTCCTCAGTAGAATACCAATGGAAATACCTTGATGGGAGACTTGCCAGTGAGATACTGTGGCAAGGCAGTTGTAAAGTTCCACCCTCCCTTCAAAGACCCTGGAGTGATGTTGTGCAGCCCAGGCCATGCATATTCACTCAGAATTAAGTCCCACAGAGTTCAATGAGATTCACTCCAAGGCTTCCAACTAGGATTGGAAGGATTGCTGCTGTCACTTATTGTGATCAGTGATCACCACTCGCCCTCAGTTTCCATTTGCAAATGAATATTAATGACTCCCATTCCAGACAGAAGATTCCTGATACGTGAGGTTAAAAGTGCAAAAGGATGTGTGGCAGAGAGTAACATTTCAATAGGACAGTTGGGTTGCAACGCCCATTCTCACAATGCTAGACAAGGATCTTTCCCTCCTTTTATCCAAATATCTCCTGAATTTACACTGCCTGCATGTGCAGAGCACAGAAGTCCCAATCAGAGAGTGTACTGTCCAAAGAAAACTCAGAAATAAGTCCCATTGATGTCAATAAAGCTTACTCCCAGATGAATAAATATAGGATTGCAGCCATAAGTTCTTAAGATCAGCTGGAAACACCTCCTATTTCTGTTTGTATACTAAAGATAGCTTGAGAGGTATTCTTGGTGGTTGCTGCATGATTCAGAAAGTTGGCAGTCAGAGCCTGAGCTACTTTCTGGAAGTTGAAAGGCTTTTAAAAAATATTTGATAGATTTTCAGCCTACAGAATAGCTGTTAGCTGGGATTTTAATTGTTCAAGGCACATTGGGCATCTAGTGTAGTTCTTCACTCCCACAACTCAGTGCAACAATATCATATACCCTCAAGGCCCTATTCCTGTGCTTAGCCTGAAAACGTCCGACATGTATTATGCTTTTGACTCATTAGTCAAGACGTACCATATAAGTTTGTGGTGATTCTTTATAAATAATCAAACACAACAAATAAAATAAATCAATGTTGATTTTCTTAGACATATTTAAATGACAACACACACACACACACACACCCCCCCTACACACACCAAATTAATTTTAAGGCACAATCCAACCAAAGCTAAGCACTTTGAAGGCTGCAATCCCATGCATGCTTACCTGGGAGTAAGACTCATTGAACATAGTGGGACATGTGTCTGAGCAAACATGCATAGGGTTAGGTGATTTTATTGAGTTCAATGGGAGAATGTTAAATGCCTGCTTTTCTCTGCACGCTTAAGTGGAAGCAAGCCCCTCTGCAGACAATGGGACTTACTCCCTAGTAAACATGGATAGGATTCCAGCTGTGCAGCCCAATCCTCGGCACGTCTACTCAGAAGTAAGTCCCAGTGAGCTCTGTGGAAATTACTTCTAAGTAAAAATGCATGAGTTTAGACAGCTAAAAGTGTTTAATAATAGCCAGATCGTACCATCATGTATATATATTTGTTTTTGTTTTAAATCCAGATGAAAAAGAGTGAACATAAACATAATTACAAACACAACCCAGGATCATTGAGAGAGGAAGGGGAGGTTGTTAGGAGGGAGAGGCTTCTGCAATTGTGGAGGTGCTGGTTGGTTCTCCCTTCCAATCTCTGTCTGTACAACAAAAATGACAGCTCTCAAAAAGAGGCAGAGAGAGAGCGAGAGAGAGAGAGCTGTTTCTTCTGCTTAAGTGAGGATGCTAGGCATGTGGAAGACCCATTTCCCAGCAGAATCCCCCTTTGTACAGGGGTGTGGGGGCACCCTTTTCCTCTCCCGCCCCACGCCTCCCTACCTCCAAGTAAGCCCCTTCCCCCAGATGGGGGAAAAAGGATTTCTCTTTTTTGATCTGGGGAAAATGCTTACTTGGAGATAGGGAGGTGTGGGGCAGGGAAGGAAAGGGGTGCCACAGTGGGGGACCCTTTCAGATGGGGCAACACAGTGCTTGGCAAGGGAATCATTTTCACCCCAACCCCGCATTTCCCTCTCTCTTTTTTTTTTGTTCTTATGAGCCCATTTGCGCTAATAGGGTAGGGCAACCAGATAAAATCCAGGTCAGGGCTCATGTAATAGTTGGATAGAAAAGGGAATTTCAGCCAGTGTCATTTGTATGCAATTAGTTCCTGGTGAAATTCCCTCTTCATCACAACAGTTAAAGGTGCAGGGGCCCTGCCTTCTTTTGTATATGGTCACTCTAGTATAGTGCCTGCAACTTTAACTGTTGTGATGACGAGGGAATTTCACCAGAGACTAATTGCATACAAATGACACTGGCTGAAATTCCCTTTTCTCTACAACTGTTAAAGTTACATGAGCCCTGACCTGGATTTTATCTGGTCACCCTACATTTTTGCACATGGATGCAATTTGGGGTTTGTATTGCTTTGCGCTCAGACTTGATCAGGACTGTACAGCTACCAAGAATAATCATTCAGCCACGGACTGTGGCCACCACATTTTGCAGACCTATGTAGACAAGAACAAACAGAAGGTTTATTGAGGCCTTGATGGGTAAAAGGTAAATCTGGATCTAATGGTAGATCCTTTGGTGATTTGCACTAGATGGGCAAGAATGTCTGACTCCCATTTTTTTTAATGATAGCAGCAAGAACGTGATGCCCCCTCGGCCTAAATTGTCCTGCTGAAATTAAGGATGTTTGGGGTAACCTGGAGTGTTTTTGTGTGTGGAAAGCCTGGGAGCATCATTCAGTTCTGTTGCTTAAAACAAATCCCTGGGTTCAGAATTCTTTCTAAGTCTGTATCTTTTTGCATTGGGCTCCGGTTTGTGAATCTCCGGGTTCTAGGTAAAAACAAACCTGAAGTCTGTCCCCTGCCATATATGGCGAGGGTGAGGTTAGGATTGCCAGCTCCCTGAGGTTCAGGTGGGTACAGAGACAATATCTGGCGGATTGGAGAGGAGAGACTGGAAGGAAGCCCAGCAACAACAATAATAACAACAGCAAAACAAAGCAAATACTATTATATGCCTAGTGGCTAAAGGGTGGAGCCTGTTGAACATGGGTACAAGCTACTAGTAAAAGTTCATGCAACAGTAAAAGCTTAATAGGTTCATTGTGAACCCCTATAACTCCCCAAGGGTGGGCTTGATCTACCCTGATCCCCTGAGGGAGAGTTGTGTAGATGGGCAGCTGGAAATAGAAAAAGAAGCATATTTTATAGCTAACTGGCTGAGAGTTCATTGCCGTAGTAAGTACTAAGACAGTCTGTAGAACCTAAATTTTAAAAATTCCTAAAAATCAAGGCATGAACTGATCTGATTCAAACTTGGCATGGCTAAAGCCCTCCTTAAGAGCTATCACCGTGCCAAGTTTGATCTCTTTATCTTTAAAAATTACATAGATGTAAGATTTTGGTTAATTCACATAGGAGCTCCAGTGAGTGAGGGGGGAAGGCTGCTATGTCAATCACAATGTCCATCAATGACAAGAACCAATGAAGTGGAGGGGAAAGAAGAAGGGGCGAGGTGGGATGGGCGCAATAGCAGCGGGAGAGCAAACAAGTGAAAAGAGAGTTCACCGGTATAGCTACGATCGTGAAAGGGAGGGGTGCTTGCAGCGCTTATGAAACAGAGGTAAAAAACATGGAGGCAAACCAGGGGAAAAAATAGGTGTGATGGAGTCCTTGATTCCTGGAAAATCTGTATTTAAATGGCTTTGCCCTCAAACCCATCTTAGTGTAGATTTGGCCCAGGTTATGCCATTCATTCTAGACAAAAATCAGCATCCAGGGCTTTATTTATCCTTGGACCTGCCTTGGGTGGATTAGAGCTCCTGCCAGCTCAGATCAGTTGTCCTCTAAGCATCCATGGGATTGGGTACTTGCCTGAATTTACCCAGTGCAGCCACCATCTGTGGGCTTTGGATCTCCTGCCTTCTGGAAGCCTCCTCTCTTCCAGGCAAAATCATTTAAGTTAGACATTGTGACACTTCATTTGTGATGGATGCCTGTGGTATCTGTCATTTAATGCTCTGTAACACACAGGGTGGCTTTGCTACTTTGCAATTGTTCTTTTGGGGAGGGGACAGCCCTAGGGCTAAATGGCCTTGTCCTTTCCCCACCTCCATTCCAGTTCTCCTATGTGACTGAATCCCCAATGGGTGGCTCACGTTGCTGATCTTAATGATCTATTTATTGCAGGAAAACAACTGCAAACTTCTATTCCGCGCTAAAATCTGTACGACCCATAAATATTCACCAATTCCTCTTGTTACCTAGTGCCATTCATCATTCCCCCTTGGAGGCCTCGTTTGGAGCCCTGCTGCTCTGCAGGCAGGAAACTTCTTGATGAAGCAGTAACGAATGAAGCACTGAGGAAGTCTGCCCACAGATGCGTCCCCATGCGCTTCGCCTTAGAGAGCAAAAGTCAGTGTCTCCTCTCTCTTTCTTTTAAAGGAATCTGTTTAGATCTGGAGCAGTAAATACATATAAATTAAGTCCCCCACTGTAGGAGGTGAGTTTGAACCATTTACTCCATGCTGTTCTCCTTATCCAAATTACCTGTAGGGGTTAACACCCTCTCCAAGACCAAAGCTGGATCTGATGCAAGCTGTCCCAGCTGCTATTAACCTTTTAAAAGTGGGAACCCTTAATCATGGATGTCCCACATCATACCTAGTTGTGCCTGAAGATAAGACAGAGAGAAAAAAGGACACAAACTGGAAAGCACAAGACAATATTTCTTTTGATCTATGCCTCCCTTTTAGTGAGTGAAGGGTTGATAAAGTATTAGGTGCATTACTTTTGTATCAACCCCACCTCCATGTTTGCAGTTCAAGTAAAAATGAGTGGTCTGGTTTTAGGACACAGATCATCTTGGTTGCCCTGGTTGATGAACTTCAGCAGGAGAGAGACAGGGAGAGTGTGACCCTGATAATTTTCTGGGACTTTTCAGTAGGGGTGTGCATGGGAGGAAAAATCATATTGGAATCAGAATCGGGATCTCAGATTTTGCCCTGGATCGGATCAGACAAAATCAGAGGTCCCTCGGGTCGGATCGGATCCGATTCCGATACGAAAATCGGACGTTCGATTTACGGATCTGATGTCATTTTAGGTGTTTTTGCCATAGGCTTGCATTGGGGGAAAGAAAGCTTTCCCCCAATGCACGCCTATGCGGAAAACATGGGGGCGGGTGAGTGGGGACCTATCTTCCCCCTCCCTGTCCCTTCCCCCACTCGTGCTCCTTACCTGCCGGGACTGTCCGTTTCCGTCCGCTGCCGCCCGCTGTTTCCTTACTACTGAGAAACAGGCTTCACTGTATGCCTCTCAGTAGAGCGCCAGGTGATGATGTCATCCGGCGCTCTACTGAGAGGTAGGCAGCGAAGCCTGTTTCTCAATAGAAGGGACCAGCGGGTGGCAGGGGATGGAAGTGGATGGCCCCGGTAGGTAAGTGGGGACCTCCCTCTCCCTCTCCCTCCCCCCCACTTGTACTCCTTACCTGCCGGCGTCCCGTGCTGCCGTCCGCTGCTTCTATACTACTGATAAGCAGGCCTTGCAGCCTGTTTATCAGTAGTATGTAAGCAGTGGACGGTAGCGCGGGACGCCGGCAGGTAATGGGGGACCTCCACCTCCTTCCCTCCCTCCTTCCCCCCATTCATGCTCCTTACCTGCTGCCTCTTCGCTGCCGTCCACTGCTGCCCGCTGCTTCAGTACTACTGAGAAACAGGCCTTGTGGCCTGTTCCACAGTAGAGTGAGGGTGCGCCAAGTAATGACATCACCCGTCGCGCCCTCACTCTATTGTGGAAGAGGCTGCAAGGCCTGTTTCAAAGTAGTACGGAAGCAGTAGGCGGGAGCGGACGGCAGTGAGGAGGCAGCAAGTAAGGAGCATGAGTGGGGGGAGGGGGGAGGGAGGTGGAGGTCCCCACTCACTCACAGGCATGTTTTCCCAGTGGTGGTCCGATCCTCCGATTTTTTCCGATCTGGACCGGTTCCCTTCGGATTGGATCAGATCGGATGGTCCAAATGATCGGGATCAGATCATTTTATCCGAGTTTGGCCGGATCGGGTCCAGATCGTGGATCGGACCCGATCCGCTGCACATCCCTACTTTTCAGCAGCTTCTGACACTATCAACCAGGATATCCTCCTGACTTGCCTACTTGGTTTGGGACTTGGAGGTACCATTTTGCATTTTTCTTTAGCTGCCTGGAGGGCAGGTTCCAGAAGATGGTGCACTGCTGGGCGATTATTATTTCTCTCTTTGGGAATTGTTTTGAAGGGATCTAGTTTGTCCCTTACGGATTTTAACACCTACATGAGGCTACTCGGGGAAGTAACCTTGATATATTGGAGGAGTCTGTGCAAGAGAAATGGAGAAGTCATCAGCAGGCTGATGATAGACATCTAACTCTATTTCTCCTTTTCATCAGATCCAGGTGAGGTGGTTGCTTCCCTGAAACATGTGAATAAAATCAGTGCACTGGATGAGGGTGACTAAACTTGATCTCACACCAGGTAAGGCAGCATTGATGATATTAGGAAACTCCATGGACTGGCAAGCTGGGAAATGGTTAACCTTCATAGGAGCATGCTCTCCCTTAAAGGACAGGTTCATAGCTTAGGAGTGCTCCTGAATCAAACTTTTCACCTGGATTCCCACATGGCAATTGCAGACTGGAGTTAGTGATGATGCTATGGTGATGCTATGGCCATGCCTCTCCAACAATAACCCTAACCTGAGTCTTAACCCTAACCCACCAGTGCCACTGAGACTTCCCTCCAGCCACCCAAAGTCAGGTGGCAAGCTGTCCTTGTGGCCCACTCCGTCTATCTGTCCCAGCTAGTCATACCATGGCCCTGTTTCCTGTCTGGAGAGCCATGCCCCCTCAACCCTAACCTGAAGTTTAACCCTAACCCTCCAGTGCCAATGAAACTTCCCTCCAGTCAGCACACAAGCTGTCCTGGTAGCCCACTCAGTCCTATCATATCATAGAATCAGAAGAGTGGAGTTGGAAGGGGCCTATAAAGGCCATCTAGTCCAACCCTCTGCTCAGTGCAGGATTCCACCTTAAAGCATACCTGACAGATGGTTGTTCAGCTGCATCTTGAATGCATCCAGTGTGGGAGAGCCCACCACCTCCCTAGGAAATTGGTTCCATTGTCGTACTGCTCTAACAGTCAGGAAGTTTTTCCTGATGTCCAGCTGGAATCTAGCTTCCTGTAACTTAAGCCATTATTCCATGTCCTGCACTCTGATAGAGAAGAGATCCTAGCCCTCCTCTGTGTGACAACCTTTCAAGTATTTGAGGAGTGCTATAATGTCTCCCCTCAGTCTTCTCTTCTCCAGGCTAAACATGCCCAGTTCTTTCAGTCTTTCCTCATAGGGCCTTGTTTCCAGACCCCTGATCATCCTCGTTGCCCTCTTCTGTACCCTCTCCAGCTTGTCTACATCCTTCTTGAAGTGTGGTGCCTAGAACTGGACACAATACTCAAGAAGAGGTCTAACCAGTGCCAAATAGAGGGCAATCAATACCTCATACGATTTGGAAGCTATACTTCTATTAAGGCAGCCCAAAATAGCATTTGCTTTTTTTGCAGACACATCACACTGTTGGTTCATATTCAGCTGGTGATCTACAACAATTCCATGATCCTTCTTGCTTGTAGTATTGCTGAGCCAAATATCCTCCATCTTGTAACTGAGCATTTGGCTTCTTTTTCCTAGGTGTAGAACTTGGCATTTATCCCTATTACATTTCATTCTGTTGGTTTCAGCCCAGAGTTCCAGCCTATCAAGATCACTTTGAAGTTTGTTTCTGTCTTCCAGGGTATTAGCGATCCCACCCAATTTTGTGTCGCCTGCAAAATTGATAAGCTTACTCTCCCTCATCATGTGTTGTCTTATGCAAGATTCAGAATGCCTGAGAAGGGCTCTAGACTAAACCCAGTTTTGGAAAGGGGATATATTTAATATGAAGTTCTAAACTGAGAGCCATCACAGTGTAGATTGAGGTAGAGGAAAAGTCAGTTAATAAACAAGAATTGTAGGCTTAGCCTTCAGTTCATTGTAGGCCTGGGTGGCCAGGTGGAATAGAAGACAGAGCTCCTGACAAGTTCCTATTCCCTCTTCTACACAACTAGTAAAGTTGCAGCATTCCTTTACTCTTTTGCAACTGGCCATCGTAGGCTCAGTTTAGGGTTTAATTCAGTTTGTAAGTTAAAATGCAGGGTTGGACCTCAGTTCAATTTAAAAGTCATTTTTTGTTCAGTTTCAAAATCTAAAATCTAAGCTTGCCAAATTGGGGAAAGCTTATTGGGAGTTAGACCATAGTTTGGGATGTGACACCATTAATCGGACAATAACCTTTTGGATGTTTGCATTTGCCCTCTGAGGATTCCTAGAAACAGGAACTTCATGTGTTCTGTCTCAGTGTAAAAGTCTAAGCGTAAACAGAAGGTGGGTCATACGACAATATGGAAGAGTGAAGAAAAAGCAAAACCAGTCACTGCTGGAAGATTTTTAAAAAAAGTGAACAGTTTATCCGATTACCAAACATGTTTTGAACATCTCTGTTCTTCCTCAGGGGAAAGTGCTCAACATCTAATCAGTAACACAATGTATAGTTTTCAAGAGAAGAGCTTCTTTTGGATTATAGTCATTCTTCAAAAATGTCGAACAAGGTGATCCAATAGCAGCTTTGCAAAATGGGATGTTGATTTCAAAATTGTTCTGTTACTGATTAACTATTGAGCTGTTTTCCCTGAAGAAGAACATGGGGACTCAAAACATAACAGGAAACCTGATATCCAGTTTAGGGAGCAAACTTACATCCCCTAGACATTGTCTGAGGGGCCATAGGATAGTGGGGATTTCCCGCTCTGAGGTCAGAGTCAGAGCTCTGACCTTGGAAGGGAGAGGCAGAGATCCACTGCTTTTCCTTGGCCTCCTCAGAGCAGGTGTGAAAAGAACTGCAGCACCTGCCCTCTGAGGTCAGAATATTGTCCTTGGAGAGGGAAAAAAGTGGATGTTCCAGTGGGCTGGGAGAGGAGGAGGCCAGGATAGGAGCTCTCCTGAGCCTCTTCTAGCCCCTCTTCCTCTGTAAAAATACTAGCTAACAAAAACCCAGTGATGGTTGTAAGGTGAGGCAAAGGTCATCTCTGCTGCTCCTCCTGCCCTGCTGGCTTCAGCATGGAATAGTTCACAGGCTTCCATCTCACAAGGGCACAACCCATAGGAACTCAATGGGTCAATGAATCTCAGTGCATCGAATTGACTTTGTGCAGCTTTTGCTGTAGCATACAATCATGGAGTTGGATAAATATTTATTTATTTATTTATTTATTGCATTTTTATACCTCCCCATAGCCGAAGCTCTCTGGGCGGTTCACAAAAATATCCTGAGGAACTGCATGATTTGGGCTAGTCTTCCATTAGACTCGCATGTGCCCTACGTAAGCTGAAATACCCTATCTGAGGCTGGACTGGAGACAGACAATCCCCCAAAACAGCCTGTTTTCCCCCATTCAAATTATCCCAAGCTGAATCTTTCTGCCCCTCCACTTTCTCCCCCTTCCCCATGATCAAATACACACACACACACTTTTCTATGCATCCCAGTGAACCTAAACTTCGATATTGAGTTTAAATACTTGATTATCTGAAACTTTCTCAGTGTTAATGTATGACTCTACTTCCCCAAATGTACATGTGGTTCTAATTCTCCTGATTCTGACTTTAATTCATTTTAAATTCTTCTGTAATAAACAAAAGAATTGCTTTCAAAGACCTTGTTGTGGTCCCTGACTCTCTTAGCTTTGGGGGGCATCAGGTTTTCCTAAGCACCCGGCGTTCAATGCCAAAAGATCCCTCAGGTATGAGCTTTGGTTTACATGTATGTGAGGCGCATAATAATAATAATAATTTTTATTTGTAGCCTGCCTCTCCCTTCGGATCGAGGCGGGGAACAGCAACAATATAAAACATAAAAATCACAACAGTTTAAATTTTAAAAACAAGAGAAAAATACAACATTAAAAACATCTTAAAATTCATCTGGATAGGCCTGTTGGAAGAGGACAGTCTTCATGACTCTCTTAAATTCATGAAGACTGTCAATTTGTCTAACCTCCTCCGACAGACCATTCCATAGTCTGGGAGCGATGGAAGAGAAGGTCCTCTGGGTAACACCTGCCAGCCTAGTTCTGGCTGACTTGAGTAAATTCTTCCCAGAGGACCTAAGTGTGCGGGGCGGATTGTACGGGAGAAGGCGATCCCGCAGGTACCCTGGACCCAAACCATGTAGGGCTTTAAAAGTAATAACCAACACTTTATACTTCGCCCAGAAACTGATTGGCAGCCAATGAAGCGATTTTAAAACTGGTGTGATGCGATCACCCCTAGATGTACTGGTGACCAACCTGGCTGCCATATTTTGAACAAGTTGAAGTTTCTGGACTAGGCACAAAGGTAGCCCTATGTACAGCGCATTGCAGAAGTCGAGCCTCGAAGTTAAAGCATGCTTCATAATGGCCCACAGGCATGTGGCTGATGGTGGCAGGGAACAGAATTCTGGATGGACCTTGGTCTGATCTCGCATAGCCATTCCCATGATGAGGTGAGAATCACAACACTTTCAATCCCTTTCATTAGAAGTCTGTGGACGGTCTCAAGTCAAAACTAAGGAACACCCCATTTTTCTAACTTTCCGGCTCACAGTTCACGTAGTCCATTCAGTTTTTATCTGTGTGTCCTGAATCCAAACCTTGCCAAAGCCACTGAGCACCAGTATTGTCCCCTTGTAGAATAATGTATCATTGGCTTTAGCTGTTTGGTACAATGCGCATGATATCCCTGGGCCAAGGTCCCCTGCGATGCAAAACGATGGCTTTGCTCAGTAAAAAGCCCATGCTGCTATCACTGCACCAGAGAATAATAGCCCTTTGCCATAAAAAGCTTGACACATAAAAGCTTATGCCTGCTGGTTGTCAAGGCCACTGAACTCTGTTTGCCTCTGCTCTGTGCAGTGCACTTCAGCCAGATACTTGCAAAGCTCTTGCCCTCTGGGTTAGAGGGCAAGAGCTTTGAAATGTGTGCAGTTCATGGTGCCACAAGCCAAGGCCATTCGTTACCCTTCTCCGGAGAGCCAACGCTGAGCTAATCACACTGATTAGAAGCAAAACTTCTCAAAAGCGTGGCTCAAAGGCTTCTGATTCTTCACCAGTAACTGCCCGTGGCATAAATTATGGTGTATTGTTCAAATTGGATGTCTGAAGCATAAACATAGGCTGAATTCGGACGACACAATAAGCAACTGGGGTGGGGGGGGGAAACAATTGTCAGTTGTATTGACTATTGTGTCGTCCGAATGCTGCCATAGTCAACTCAGCGCTGATCCTAATCCACACCACGGTTGATTATTTATTTCCATGTTGTGTGGGGAGTACCCCCAAGATGAACAACTGTAAAGTTGATTATTACCCCACCATTGACTATTGTGTCATCCGAATTCAGCCATAGAATCCCAGAGAATAGAGAGGAAGGGGGTGTACAAGCAAAGGCAAGAAAAAGGTGTTCTTGTAAAAGGGAACCTGCAAGGCCATAAAGTAGCCTTAACCAAGCCGGTACTACAAATCCCAGTACAAAACAGCCACCATGGCGGCCCCTCCGCCCACCTACCCGGCCTGGCTGGCCCGCTTGGCTGGGTTACGGAAGGGCAAGGCTCCCCTGGTGAGGCTTCCCCGGCCCCTGGTCCTGGCTGACCAAGTCTCGAACCGGCGCCTGAGGCTAGGAGAGGCAACGTGCATCATGGAGATGTCATTAATGATGGCTTGTTGGAAGAAAAATGAGTTCAATGACACAGCTTGTGCCCAGGAGATACAAACATTCTTTGACTGTACAGCAAAGGCAGAAGCAGAATGCAAGGAGAGAATTCTACAAGAATCTCTGGGCCGATCAGGAAATCTTGGTCCAAAACAAGTCAACAAACTACTAAAGCGGTTTCCGAACATTACAGACTACAATTAAAGAGACTTGATTTCCCAAATGTCTGAACATCAGGAGCTGAAACTGGACATGTTTCGAGAAATTCCCTGCTTGCTTGTCTTTGAAACTGCGGTGGAAATGCCTTACAGCATTTTACAGGGGTCTTAAACCAACCAACCAACCAACCAACAAACACTTTTGTTGTAGATTAGGTAAAAACCTAAAGTTCTCTCTGATATGACGCTTCTTTGAGCAGAAGAATGTTTGCTTGAAATGATGCTCAGTTAGCATCTTTTTTTAGTCTTGTGTGAAATAAAGTCTTCTATTGAACTGTATAACTATTGCTGCTGCTAATGTGTATATTGTAATGGGGTGTTAAGTTCAAACTATTACATATAGACCGAGCTTTTTTTTTTTTTTAAATTGTCTAAAACATAGCTTTGTCCCCCCTCACCACACTTCTAATATGAACAATAGCAAAATGTAGCATTGTTTCTCATGGTAGAAATCAATCAATAGCGATCCTTACAGTGGTGCTTTTTACTACACTGAGTGCAGGCTGAGAGTTCCCAGTATGACATAACTTAGGCACTGTGGCTTAAACCTCATGCTTTTAAGCAGCAGGAAAAATGTAAGTTATGTGACAAATCATTTGCAAAATCACATGGTTACCACTGTAAAGATATAGTCTTGTGGACCCTGAGAAGGATCTCAGGGGCTATAGGATTTTTTGGATATTCCACTCTGGGGATGGAGAGAGCAAGATCTACCCTTGTAGAAAGAGATCTGAACTTGAAAGCCTCCTAGTTGTTGCTGCAAGAGTCATTGCTTCTCTGTCAGAACTCAAATGTCAGGGAGAACAAAAAGGAGGTAAGCTTGGAGAGGGTGTTTATAGAACACCAAGCTCCCCATTCCCCTGACATGTTCCTAGAATTGGATGAAACTGCCCCATCTCTTACACTGGCATAGTTTATTTCCATCATTGCATTGGGAGGGAAATACTTTGCGAGGGGGAACAGCAAGAAAAGGCCAAATCAAAGAGGACGTGCCCCCTTCCCCCTGCTTGCTTCTCCACCTCAGTTTCTTTCCCTCCATTAGGATTGCTCTTAAATCCTCTTAATAATGCCATTGTAATTTTAACTTGTTTTTATGCTTTATGCTTTTAAATTTTGTATATTGATGTTTTAATTGTTCAATGTTTTTAATTTTTGTAAACCGCCCAGAGAGCTTCGGCTATGGGGCGGTATATAAATGGAATAAAATAAATAAAATAAATAAATAATATTCCCAGCAAGCTGTAGCATCAGAGCCTCTGCTGGGATTTTGGGTTAAGTTGTGTAGCCTCTGGTGCTCTCTTCCACCACTGCTGCCCTACAATGGCCATACCCATATAAGAGTGGGATTGTGAAAGCTCCACATCTGGAAACATCAGGAAAGTTTTTGACAGTGCAATTTGGTTTCCCTCCTTCATTTCCAGTGTAGACTGGGAGTGTCCTCTCCTCCTCCTCCTCCTCCTCCTCCTCCTCCTCCTCCTCCTCCTCCTCCTCCTTTTTTGTCCTTACCATTTTCTTTCTTACCATCTTTTTCTTTCTTACCATATATCATATTATACTTTCCAATACTTAATGAGGGAGAGTGTCTTTGTTTTTTTTGTTTTCCTTTGATAGGGCCTGCTCAGATGCCAAGCCTGGTTAGGCCACTCACCCTTTTGCAGCAAATGGTAGGCTGACCAGATAAAATCCAGGTCAGGGCTCATGTAACTTTAACAGTTGTAGAGCAAAGGGAATTTCAGCCAGTGCCATTTGTATGCAATTAGTTCCTGGTGAAATTCCCTCTTCATCACAACAGTTAAAGTTGCAGGCACTATACTAGAGTGACCATATACAAAAGAAGACAGGGTCCCTGCAACTTTAACTGTTGTGATGAAGAGGGAATTTCACCAAGAACTAATTGCCTACAAATGACACTGGCTGAAATTCCCTTTTCTCTACAACTGTTAAAGTTACATGAGCCCTGTCCTCTTTTTCATATGCTCAGCCTAGCAAATGGTCAGTGAGCAAGTTTAAACTGTGGTTATGTAGCCACCACGGTTAGGAATGATTCACATGACACACTAATTCTTGGTTCACACGACATGCTAAGCCATAATGTTTAGCTCAAAATGCTTAACTGCTGTCTGAACAGGGTCCTTGATGATTTTAATTTTAGTTCTAGTTTGAGCCATCCCTAGTTCTTCCAAGTCAGTTTTGTATTTGTTAAAAAAATACTATTTCTGTAATGGAGGCTTGTATCCACGGTTAGTCTAAATTAAGTTCCATTCATTTCAATGAGTGTACTCTAAGTAGGACTAACTTTGGATGAAAGCCAAAGTAAAGAAAAGATCTGTTTGCAAGTTCTTTTCCCCGAGAGATTTTCTTACTCCAATTCCCCTTTGTCCCTAGAGTTGATGCCTTATTGTTGTTGTTGTTGTTGAACTGACTCTGCTCCTGTTTTTGAACAGCAACCTGAAATACAGAAATTCAGTAAACGACGTTTACCTGGCACATGCTTAGTTATGGGAAAAGCTTCATCTACGAAAAAGTTGATGAGACAGATTGCAACTAAAGGAACTGGAGCAAATATGGCCAACTCTGCTTGTCCCCTGTCCTATAACAGCACACTTTTAGACTGTTGGCTGGCTGGCTGGCTGGCCTTGAAACAGCTGATGGTGGATCTTTTTGAGGGACAAGGTTCCCTCCTAGCCAGCGTTTCATTCTTGTGATATCAGATGCCATCTGACAGGCAGGCAGGTAGGTAGGTAGGAAGGCAGATAGAATGAAAACCCATTGTCTCAGCCGCAAGACTTTTCAGAGACCAATGGCAAGATGCTGTTAGGTTTGCTCTGCAAAAGGAAAAAAAAAGAAACTCACACTAATTTGGATTAATTACAAAGAAAAACAAACGAGTGCAAGGTTTGGGTGGCGGGGGGGTGTATTGCATTTGGCATTCCCTGTGCGGGAGTCTTCAGTGCATCTCATTAACTTAATAGTCTGATGGAGATAATTCAATATCGAACGGGTAATTGATATGACATTGAAGCATGCAGGAGGATTAGGCTTCTGCCCATGAAACGACTCCAGTGGAGCTGCCTGTGAAAATGCACAAACAATGTTGCCTCTGTGAGACAAGATAGGCAGTTAATTAAGGCTCCTGGGAGTAACATGCTAGTCTACAAAGGACACTCAAGTTCCCACTTCCCACTACTTGAATGAGTTTCATCCTTGTGAAGGAAACTGAACATTTCTTGGCTATTGTGCCCACCAATGGCCTTCGGGCACCCTTAGGATTTGAGGCATAAGCCCAGATGCAGCAGACATAGTTCCTTGACAGGACTGAGGATTCATAACCTTTGGGTTGTATGTGGCATACTAGCCATGCACATGGCATAGCCCACTGGGAGCGGGATAAATCCCATTTTTGAAGACTCACATGGACAGAGTATCTGTCCAGTTGAATTAGATAATTAGGGTGTCATGCCCCTGCATCTTTGAGGAGGAACTAGAGCTCCCAGTGACAGACAATGCCAAGGAGCCATCTATGTCAGCAGATCTGGGGGAACCTAGGCCCTCAGAGGAGGTCATTGTTAGTCCATCCCTGCAGGAGGAGGGAAGTTCCACTGCTGAGGCTGAGGCTGGGCAACTACCTAACCCCTGAGAGCATTGTTGCCTCAAGAGGCAGGCCAATTGGGCCCCTCTGTGACGGAGTGCTCAGTTATAAAAGAGGACCCCATGGGAGCAAGGCCCTCCCTCCAATTAGGACTTTTGCCAGAGGGCCTGTAATGCACTGCAGCTGAGCCCTGGATAGGGCTCAGAAAGCTCTAGCTATATAAGCCTTCAGTTTTAGCCTAGCCAGTGCTGGAATAACACTGTTGATCAGCTGTTATGAAATGTATCTTGTTTTCTGGACTGGGCCTTGTGATTGGTCTTCAGTGCTACTGATCCTTAGACTCCCATTTGATGCTACTTCTGGATGGTATATGGCAAGTTACTGTTTAACTGTGCTCTGAACCAATCATGCCTTTGCCTGATCTCATACTGGAACTTCTGTGTGTGACCATTTGCCTGCTTTGTTGCCTTGACTTTTGGATTGCCCCATAATTTGCTCTAATGATGAATCTGATTCAGCTATAGAAGGGCACCCAAGAGGCACCATTTCAGGCTTTCCTGAGCAGGTACCCCCCAGTTATGCTAACACTAGGACCATCATCAGATGGGTGGATTTTCACGTTTTCCTACCATCCCTATGGCCTCCTGCTGCTGTCCCATAATAGCGACGGTCTCTTTACACGGGGAGAGAAAGAGGAAGCAGCAATAACCACGTGGCCCATTCAGGGGCCGTTTATATCCCGCTTTTTCTGCATACAGCAGGAAATGGCGGCACATTCTGTTTTTATTTTTAAAAGACGCATAAGAAGGGGTCTATTTTGCGATGGAAAAATGAGTGGAAGGAGTGAGAGGTGGACATTGTCATCTAAAGGACGCGCAAACATCTGTAAATGAGCAGTAGTGAGCGATAAAAGGCTCGTCTGATGACCCTTTAGGGCTGCAATGTTTAATTTGTACATGCATCCTCTCAAGCTTTCATTGATTAGCCAGTGGGGGGGGGCAGTTTTAATTGGTGTGGTGCATGTGTTTGACATCTGAGGCTCTTTTGGTTTTCTGTAATAAGGAATGAAAAAGATCATATTAACGATGGCATTTCCTTCTGAAATGAGCAGAACTTTGATTAAATTGAAAGTTACCTTCTCCTCTCAAAGACATCTGTCTTGGAGTTTTGATCAAATGCAAAATGTATTTGCATGTATTGATTGGTTAAGAGGCAGATGATTCATCAATTAAAATGTTTGAAATGGCGGACAGTTTTATTCTAAAGGGACCCATCAGAAGAGTTCTTCATCCTATACACACGGCAATGAAGAGAGCAGGGAGGTTTATGTGTGGAGAAGAGGGCAGCGGAAAAGACCCGGCTCCCTTGTCCTTGGCTGCCATTTCGGCCACTCTTCCTTCACCCTCACCTGGAGAGGTTCCTTCCAGATGGCTGCAAGGAAATGTTCTGCTTCTTGGATTTGGAAGGAGGAGACCATGTGATCGTGACCCTAGCCTGAGCTGGACTCTATGCCTCCCAAAGGTGAGGGGCTTGGGCAAGGACCCCATGACCTCAACATTAATAATGTTAATTTTTTTTGGCTTAGCAAAGGCTCCAGATGAAAGACAGCCAAATAGAATGAATTGACCCCCCTTCTTTTCCATATCAGCTCTTTGCCAAGGGCTTGGGTGCCATCTCTGTATTACCCTTTTGTGTCCCTTCCTGAAGCCATGGTTTACATTTTTCAGATGTTCTCCATCTTTCTCTCTTCATATCATTCTTTGGCTCATGCTAATAATAATAATAATAATAATAATAATAATAATAATTATTATTATTATTATTTATCACCCACCTCTCCCTCTGGATCGAGGCGGGGAACAACATCAACATAAAATATACAAAACTGATTAAAAGCACATAAAACCAATACATCATTAAAATACCAATAAAACACCAATAAAAACACGTAAAATTCATCTGGGTAGGCCTGCCGGAAGAGATCAGTCTTTATAGCTGTTTTAAATTCTTGGAGACTGGTGAGTTGGCGGATCTCTCCCAGCAGGTCATTCCACAATCTGGGAGCGGCAGAAGAGAAGGTCCTCTGGGTAACGGTTGTCAGTCTAGTTTTTGTTGACTGTAGTAAATTCTTCCTAGAGGACCTGAGCGTGTGGCGCGGATTGTATGGGAGAAGCCGATCCCTCAAGTAACCTGGACCCAAACCATGTAGGGCTTTAAAGGTAATGACCAACACTTTGTACTTCGCCCAGAAACTAATTGGCAGCCAGTGGAGCGATTTTAAAGCTGGTGTAATATGGTCACCCCTAGATGTACCAGTGACCAACCTGGCTGCCATATTTTGAACTAGTTGAAGTTTCCGGACTAGGCACAGAGGTAGCCCTATGTACAGAGCATTGCAGAAGTCGAGCCTTGAAGTTACCAGCGCGTGCACTACTGACTTTAGGTCTTCCAACTCTCTCCCTGGGCTGCCTCTGAACACCAAGCTTCCTGTCCTTGGGTACTTTTCTTTCTGGAGCAGCATTTTGTAGGGGTAACTGTACAAGGAGAGATCTAGGTTGAATGTTTTTCTTCCCCTGACAGAACAGCAGTGGTAGTAAAAGTCAGAGGAATGCCTTGATGACAAGTGAGGGTACCTCTAGATGGACACTTTCGGTCAACATGGCTTCGCTGCCGCCAGTGCGAAGCCATTTAGGGGCAAAGGGGCAAAGGGGCTTTGCTCCCCACTAAAAATGTTGGGCCTTGAGCCCTACTTTTTTAGGTTTGAGCGATGTGATGACAGCTTTTGCCATCTGTCGCTGTTGCTCCGGAGCTTCTGGGAGGCCTGCCCAGTCTATGGCGACCACTGCTTGGTCGCCATGGGCTAGGCAGGGAAGGGGATGGACCAGCGAGCCATAAGCTCGCTGCACCACCTCCGCGCCTCCACAGTCCTTCCCCCCATTAAATTAAAAAACAAACAAACAAACAAAAACCTTAGACTAGGGGAGCTGATGCTCCCTGCCACCCCTCCAGCCTCCTTGGCATTCCTTCTGGTGTAGATCGCTGGAAGGAGCGCAAATGTGTGTTGCTCCCCCTGCCGCCGTTGGCACGACACAATACAGGTGCCGCAAAGAGGCAGCCCGTGAAGCAGAAGTCCATTGCGAGTCAAGTCATGACTGGAGTAACTGATGTGCGCCGCAAGGAAAGGTGGTAGGTAGGTAGGTGTTCCCTTGACTTTGTAATTGTTTCTCCATCTTAAGCTGGGACCTGATTCAGCTTAGTGCATCACCTAGCATAGCCTCCCCCAAATCAGTCCTCCAAATATGTTGGATTTTAATTCCCATCAGCCCTAGCCAGCATGGCCAATGGTCAGGAATGCTGGGAGTTGTAGTACAAAACATCTGGAGGGTACCAGGCTGGGGAAGGGTAACCTGGAGATCTACCTTCAGCAGCAGTAGATTCTCCATGCCTGACTCACTGTAGGGAATGCAGGGCCAAGCAACTGTGAAGAGGCAGAGGCCTCCATCATGGAGCTACACTTCACATCTGGATCGTGCTTTGCTTTAAGTGCACAGAACAATTCACAGGCATTCTTTCCATTTCAGCAACCCAATAAAAAGGGACTGGGTTATTATCCCCATATTACAAATGGGGTTGGCCACGGGGAGTGGGCTGACGAAGAAAGATGACAACTCCGGTCAGATTGCCCCATGAATTCGTTTTATTTCCAATTCTTCTTTTACATGTTTTTATTTCACTTTATAGCCCCGGCTATCAAAGTGTCTTACAATGAAAATCCAGTATGCAAGTTAAATGAATTCCAACTTAAAATCACAGCAGTAGCTGTATAATACAAGCAAACTTCAAAATTTTAGCTAAAACAAACATCCCAGGAATTTCCCCCTTTTATATTTAATATATTCATTTTCATGGCTGAATTGAGATTTAAACTGGGCTCTTCTGTTTCATACTACATCCTAACCACTACGGTACAATGGGTTGTATAAAACATGCGGTCTACGTCACCCCAAAGGAGGGATGAATTTGTCCAAGTCTCATAATCATCATTTTATTATGCGGTTTCCCGTTTTTCTATTTTTATGTTTGGTTCGTCCTGAATTTTGAGAATTTTCTAAAAGGTTCACATGAAAGTTTGTACGTATCTTTGTGTGCATCATTCCCAATATGTGCATTTCTGTATGCAATTTTACCTAATATATACACTGGTTTTGCACACAATTTTGCTAATGTAATGCATTTTTAATGTTATTTTTACGAATATACACATTTATTTTCACTAATATACACACTTTCCTCTAATACATGCATTTTTGAATGGGAGAACTCTATTGCAACCTTTTTCTGAGCATCACCTGTCTAGTCCATGGAAGCTAATAAATATGTTGGGAACAAAACATACCAACATAGGAAGCTGCCTTATATTATCAGACCATTGGTCCATCTAGTGCAGAATTATCAACACTGGCTAGTGGTGGATTTCTAGGGATTAAGGCAGGAGTTTTTATTAGGGGTGTGCACGTACCCCCGGATCGGATCGGGACCCAGACCGGGACCTCCAATTTTGTCATGGATTGGATCGGACAAAATCGGAGCCCCCCCGGACCGGATCGGGTCCGATCCCGATCCAAAAATCGGAACTTTTGGATCGGCCGCCATTCCCCCCCCCCCATAGACTTGCATTGGGGGAAAGAAAGCTTTCCCCCAATGCAAGTCTATGAGGAAAAAATGGTGGTGGGTGGGTGAGGGGGGCCTAACTCCCTCCCCCCTGGGGCCATCTGCTGTGGACGGCCCCGGCAGGTAAGCCCCCTCCCCCCTGCCCCCTGCTTACCTTTCCTAGCCCTCCGCTCCCATCCGCCGCTGGCCGCTACTGCGAGCGGGCTTCATGGCTTGCCCCTAGGTAGCATGCCAGGTGATCATCACCTGGCGCACTACTCAGGAGCAGGCCGTGAAGCCCGCTCACAGTAGTGGCCAGCGGCGGATGGAAGCGGATGGCCAGGAAAGGTAAGCGCGCCGTGCGCCGCGCGCCCCTCCCCCTGCTTACTTTCCTGGCCATCTGCTCCTGTCCACCACCCCCTGCTCCCGTTTTCTGCTTCCATCGGTGGATGCCCGCTGGCGCCTGCCGATGGAAGTGGACAGCCCTGCTAGGGAAGCCCCCCCGCTGTCCGCTTCCATCCGCGGGCACGCACAGGCGCCTGCCAATGGAAGTGGCGGTGGGCGCCAGAAGGCACCTGCCGATCTGCCGATCCATCCGATCTGGATCGGAACCTTTCCGGATCGGATTGGATTGGATTGGCCGATCCAGCGGTGAGATCGGAAATCGGATAATTTATCCGATTTCTCCCTGGATCGGATTCGGATCGTGGATCCGATCCGATCCAGTGCACATCCCTGGTTTTTATCTTCCATACGTGGAGCTGCCAGGCATCAAATCTGGGACTGTCTGCTTGCAAAGCAGGTGTTCTGAGCTGCCTTAGAGCTGCCACAGGACACTTTGATGTTCTTGTACACAAGGGTGCAAAGAACTAACAATTTTAAAAAGGCATTTGCAAAATACTAAAGGGGGGGCAGTGATTTACTAGCAGAAGAGACCAGCAAATAGGGACTGACTGTCCCTCGTGAGGGGGAAACAGACTTTGCGCAGGATCTAGAAATGACAGGGGAAAGTGGCTATGGAGAAATGGAGTTTTTTGGGGGTGGGCGGGCAGGGCTACCGTTTTAAAAAGTTTGTCCAGTTAAATCATTTGCTCAAGGCCAGTTCTGCCCTCTCCTTTCCGCCTCATGTAGCAGCTCTTTTCTTTGCCAGGCAGTTTTTCTGCTTCTGAGAAAAAGACTGTCCCCCGCTTTGCAAGATAACAAATCAAACTGTCAGCTGTCTTGGCACCGCAGCCCAAGAAGATAAATATTCCACCACCACAGGGAGCAGCCCCTTGTGCCCCAGCAGGAGCTGACCCTATGACAGATGGGCTCTCAAGCAGCACTGACACAATGGGGGCAGCGAGCATGTTCAAAGGGCAAATGGGAGGCTTCCCCCCCCCCCAACCTTGCCAGTTCTACGTTCAACATTCAGCGGAACCTCATGTGGTAAAGGTTTTCCTAGACCGGACTGATTCAAGTACCAAGTGGAATCCTACATGCTGAAATGCTCTGCTAAGCCCCCCCTCCCAATCCCTGTATGTAGAAAAACTAGCATATCAGGGAATGAGATTCAGCCCAGTCATCTCCCTGATACACTATTTCTCGATACAGCGGCAGTTTTTCCCACATGGGGAAGAATTCAAAAATACAATTTCCCCATCTGCAGCTGAAAGTGGGATAGTTCGGGAAAACTTTTTCAATTGATGCTATGAAATATATACATTGGCAGAAATGGCTCCTTCACAACTCTATCAGTGGAGCCATTTTTATAAAGACTGGTGTGTGTGTGTGTGTGTGTGTGTATGGGGTGAAGGGTTACATGCTGCCCATTGTGAGTATGTCTGTCTGACAGGAGAAACCTCTGAAAAGATGAGAAGTAGGGTGAGGTGAACTGTGATTTATATGCATCGTTATGTGACTAAGATTTGTATGATTTTGTGAGGACGAACAAGGGGTGAATGTGAAACAACTGGAAAGCCTAGGTGCCCCAGAGGCTTTTAGGAGACAATTCTGCAGATAAGAGCAGATGTTTTCATCTTGATTTTTTTGGTGTGCTTGCTCCAACCATAAGCATTTTTGTCTTCAACACAGGATATAAAAATTGCAGCATCCTTCCTCTTTTTTTGTAAGCTAAACGGCAACTTGTGAAAGATTCAACACAAGAACAATTCCATTGCACTTTACTATTAAGAGAGCTTTTCAATTTATTTCTTTACGTGATGTAATGTCATCCCTCACAATCACCTTGTGATAGGTAGATGATTGCTGCTAGGTCCAGATAGGCAGCTAAGGCCGAGAAGTTGTGACTTGTCCTGGAAGCAGAGCAACGTTTTTATTTATTTATTTTTTTAAAGAGGGCTTGATGTGGTATAACAGAGACATTATTTCCTGTTGATAATTTTATTTTGTCCCACTGTGGTCTGTTGCCAAGGAAGTTTGGCAGGCTTTAAAAACATGACAGAAACTGAAAAACCTGTTTGCCAAAAGCATCCAGACAAGGTGTTTCTAGACAAGCCGTTTACTGTGTTAATTGCCCTGCCTCGTTTACAGACTTTATGTGGTGGTGGTGGTGGGTTGAAGGGGGAAGAGGTTCCATACAATGTTATCTTCCATTTCTAATACTCTGATGTTTCCCGACTGGTTCTTCTGCCTTTTTTTTCTTATCAGAAAAAACATGTTAAGGAAGAAACAACAGAATCTTTGGACTGTTAGCACCAAGAGCCCTCCATCTGGGAGCAGCCTAGGATGGATGTCTGCGTCACCACAGACAACGCCTCTATTATGTCACCTTTAACACTCTGAAAAATGCAGACATCTGACTCTAGCTTTCCCAGAAACTATGGACTAGGTTCATGGCTGGAATTTGGATTAGATCCAGTAAATTCTCTACTGATCCACCATGTAGCAGCTGTTGGTTCATAACCATGTTTGCCTTCCGCCATAATTTATGATCTACTCAGGATCAATCAAATTTCTTCCGGATTTAGCTTTCCTCCTTTTGAACTTTTCCATATACTTCTTCCTACACATCTCTTTTCCATATCCTCTCTCTTTCTCTCTCCTTCCTGCTCCAAGGTGGTGAAGTAACAGAACAGCAGCAAGATCAATGAGGTGACACAGGGAAGTGGAAGGAGCAAGAACCAAGTGCTGGGCCTAATCCACACCAAGCAGCATATAGCACTATGAAAGCAGTTTATAAGAGGCAGGAGCCACACTACTGCTTTATAGGAATTGAAGTGCACTGACAACTGTTGGGTCCCATGACACATGCCATATACCGCTTTCATAGTGCTATACCCTGCTTGGTGTGAACAGGCCCCAGAGCCTTCATATTGTAATAATATATGTATATTTTTTTAAAAACTTACATACGGGCATAGGCCTTTGTGGCAATACGCCTAACTAACCGCTAAACAGTTTTATTAATTTATCTATGTTATGTGTTATCCCTACAAACATAATTTAATGCATTTTTGATATAACAGCCCCCTGAAGAAGGCCTTAAAAAAACAACACAGGACAAAATGCATTGGGCTTTGAAATAAAGTACTTTAGCATCCTGAGAACCTGCTTCTCTCGTCTTTTTGTCCGTTTATATGACGTAGCAGCCATTGCGGAGCCATCCCAGGCTTTTCCCTGAAGCTCCGAATTAAAAAAGTCAGGGACTTAGGCTGACTTTTCTCTTGGAGGGAGGCGATGGTGGCACCTGCCGTCTGTCGCCTTGCTCTGGAGCTGCTTTGGCGGTGTGTCTAGGCAGATGGCGGACCCTGATTGGTCACCATCTGCCCAAACACGGGGCAGGGGCGGGACAGCAAGCTGAATGGCTGCTGGCCCACCTCTGCAGTTCTCCTGTGTGGGGAGAAGCTGAAAAAAAAGTAAAAAAAAAAAACCCACAGAGGAGGAGCGGGTGCCCTGGTGCACAGGTGTTCCTCCTTGCATGCAACCCCTCCCGGTACTCACTCCTTCACGTGGGGATAACGCGAAGGAGTACAATTGCGAGGGTTTGAGGGCTCGCCATGCTAATCCACCGTCGTCATGAGCGTTCTCTGTGCAGCCTTTCTACTTCCATATATCACTGTGGTGTATTTAAAGAATTGTTAAACTGGTTCTTTTGTTATTTGCACCATTTTAGAACCCACGAATCTGGTGTGATTGGGACCTAAGTTAATCAGGATCCTATAAATCAATCCAAGACAATGGCTGAATTCGGACAACACAATAGTCAATGGTGGGGTAATAATCAACTTTACAGTTGTTCATCTAGGGGGTACTCCCCACACAACATGGTCATAAATAATCAACCGTGGTGTGGATTAGGATCAGTGCTGAGTTGACTATGGCAGCATTCGGACGACACGATAGTCAATACAACTGACGATTGTTTCCTCCCCCACAGCTGCTTATTGTGTCGTCTGAATTCAGCCAATTAGGCATTTTATAGTATTTTAAAAAATGTTTTAGTGTAAGCTGCCAAGTAATGTATTTGAAGGGTGCGTGTATAAATCTAAACAAAGAAACAAATAGCCTTGTAAGGTAGGCCAGTATCATCAGCCCCGGCCCTGTATTGCAGAGGGGAGGCAAAGCCTGAGAACTATCGCCTTGCCTAAGGAAGACCTGAACCAGGAACTGTCTTAGCTTTCTGAACAACTGCATGACGCCTGCTCTCCTTTCACCTCCCTTTCCTGCTCATTGCTCATTGGCCAAGGTATCAAAAGGACACACCACGTTGTTGTGGGAGAGCGGCTACTAAGAAGGCATGCTTAAGGACTTGAATGGCTGGGAGACTTTAACAAGATCGATACCACCTCTAGAAGAGATTACATGCTATGCTAGGCAGCAAATAGACTGTTGCTGCTGGATTTGGAAACCATTTATAAAACCTATTAGGGACAATAAAGCGGACCAGCAAAGAACGAACGAACGAACTATCTTTTTCACAGCAGGCCATTGGCTTTTGGATTCCTTCCCTGCTCCATTTGTATGAAGTTATTGAATTAAAACCCAGATACGTCAAAAGATAATCAGCTTTGCTGCGGTCGTTGGTGGCAACAGCAGCAAGAATGTGGAAGTGGGGTCATAGCAATGATTGCAACAATATTGGTTTTTCCCTGCTTTAACTCACTAACCAACGACTTCCCACCCCCACCCCAGGAAAACATGGAGCCATAATTCAAAATGCAGGGCCTCTTGTTGACTTGGAAATCCTCCAGGGGCGCATAATGCACTGGAAGGGTTCCTCCTCAAATTCCATTGAAATGAATTGAGGCAGCACAAGAGCACAGCAGAAGCATTGTGATGCCTCTGTTCATTTCAATGAGGCGGGCGCAGGAGACATTCCTGTGGATTAGGCTGCAGATTAGCAATGACTAGTCGGAACTAATGGAATGACGTGGTAGTGAGCACCAGATCAATCTCTCCCCTCTTCATTTGGCTTAAGGAGCCCCATTGTAATTTGAACTCAGTGTAAACCTACTAGAAGGAGGCTAAGTTGTTTCTGTGGTAACGGAAAATGAATCCTCTTTTTCATCAATGGGGGATAGAACATAACCTACGGCTGTCCTGCACAACTTGGGTCCCTTTATCCAGTCAAGTGCAGTCCACTGTATTTGATCTTTTGATCTGACTTTGTAAAAAAAGAAAAGAAGAAAGAAGGGTGGGAAAGGCCTTTGTCTCTGTACCTACGGTATATATATACGTTAGGGATGTGTATTGTATCGTTAAAATGTACGATGATATGATAAGGTCGTTATCGTGCATGTGTTTAACGATGACGATACAATAGAAAAACCTACGATAATCATCGGAGACAATAATTTTCGGGCAATTTTATCGTTTTATCGGACTGCCATATAAATATACCTATAACTTCTGTATTTTAAAAGTTAGAAGCTTGAAACTTGGTCACAGTGCTTATGGGGTATGCCTAAGTATGTGTATTAAATTTGAGATCGATCCCTCCAACCCTCGATTTTATATAATTTTTTAAAAGATCGTTTCCATTCTGACAGGTCTGAACGGACGCACGTGGCGAGCTGTCATTCTGATCTGTCAGAACTGAAACGACCTTTAATAAATTCATATAAAATCGAGGGTTGGAGGGATCAATCTCAAATTTGGCACATATGTGTAGCGACATGTGCTACACATGGAGCCCTTAATCAGAATCAGCCAGAACTCTAAAGCCACTATCTAAGGTGTTGAACTCTGTTCCCAAAATAGGTTCAGCACATTGGATAGTTCCTTTAGAGTTCTCGCCGGTTCTGATTGAAACCCAGAGTAGATTCACTGCCCACCAAAATCGGAGCCATCAGCCTCCTCTGGGGAAGGCAGATGGTTTAACTAGCCATATGCAGCTGAGTCAAAAAGCAAATTATCTGTGGGACCAAAGGGGTAGTATTCAGTGTAGGGTGAGTGGGTAATGCTAGGCTCTTCTCTTTTGTAATATTGTGAGATTGCATTTCTTACCTTGTCTAAAACTTTTTTAAAAAAACTGATGTAAGCTGATATATTAGCCTCTTAAATTTCATGGATAGATTCAGTTGGCCTGTGATCCGATTTTGCGCATTGCCTCTAAGCACTCTTATTCATCCTTGGAGACATTTAAAAATTAGGCTGGACACAACGCAGGAGGATATACTGCGGGAAATATCCTGCATTGTTCCCTGGGGGTCTGGACTGGGCAACTGGATGCATTGAATCCCATCTCTAATTTATTATCAAAATTTAGTATTCATACTGCAGGGAGAGAGAGAGAGAGAGAGAGAGAGAGAGCACCCTCCCAACTGTTGCATACAGTTCAAGAACAGGAAAGCCGAAGGACACAATCTGCCAGAAGTCCTGATGCACAAGCCCCATTGAAATGAATGGCAGAAGAGCGTTCTCAGTGGGCACAAACAAACCGGAGGTTCTCTTGCACAGACCCCAAGAGTGCTCTTGCATAGTCCCCAATCATTTCAGTGGGGCTTGTACTAAAGAAGATTGTGTCTCAAATTCAGCTTGAGGAGAAAAGTTTAAGATAGGTGTGTGTGTATGTGTGTGTGTGTGTGTGTGTGTGTGTGTAAGTAAGTGTGTAAGAGAGAGAGAGAGAGAGAGAGAGAGAGAGAGAGAGAGAGAGAGAGTCAATTATATCCAAGATTGTTCTCAGTCTGCACTTCTACAGAGATGAGTATTCTTTGGATCATGCTGGCAGGAGCTATAGGACTTTAGCCCATATCTCCTCAGGGTGGGGAGGGTAAGCTCAGTATCTCATTTTGAGCCACCCTTGGATGTGAAGGTCTGTCTTCTAGGGGTGGGGTGGGGTATTTCATTTTTGGTAAGCATATACCAAAATTTGTGTTCTTCATATTTCGGATGGAAAGAATAGTAAGATGAAAAACATTTGGATGTGGGAGAAACTGAAACTGACAGACTTGTCCACCCAGGCCTAGGGTTTTGAGTGCTGCTTAGCCCTTAAGAAAAATCTGGGGCAGTATCCAACAGTGTCATTCTGCAAACGCAAAGAGGAACTACACCGAATCTTTCTGCCCCGCACCCAGGTGCCCATCACACTTGTGCAACCCATTGGGCAACTGGTTGTCCAACTGGTTGTCCAATGGGTTGTGGAAGCTTAACGTGCAACAGATTGCACACTGGCTTGCACAAGTGTAATGCACGACTGCTTGTGCCTATGCAAAGGTAAGTTTAGTTGGATCCCCCTCTTGTGCATAGTTCAGAACCTAGTTTCTGCTAGTGCAGCATCATTTGCGTTAATGGAATTACACAGTTGGAGGCTGCCTCTGGTTTTGAATCCCTGTGAATTCACCATGTTTCTGGTACTGAATTAGGGTTGCTGTCTCTTTTTTTTCTGACAGTCTCCTCATCTCCAGATGATCTTCTCCATGAAACCTATTTATTTTATTTAAAACTTTTTTTTGGATGCCTTTCAGGTCAGATCCCCCCCCCCCCCCCCCGCAAGGTAGTTTACAGCAATAAAATATACAAATATTAAAAGTGATAAAAGCATAAGCACAGTAAAATAGCAATAAAAATAACAATAAAACAGCCACTACCAGCAGCCACAATGGCAGTAACAGCAACAGCCACTACCAGCAGCCACAATGGCAGTAACAGCAACAAAAGTAGCCATATCAAGAGAAGGCCAATGTGAAATGGTGTGTTCTTAGAAGCCTGCAATGATGGAGCATGGCAGCTTGTTCCAAAGCTGTGGGGCCACTGCAGAGAAGGCCCTCTCCCATGTGGTCACCCATCTAATTGCTCTCACTGGTGGATAAATGAGAAGGGACGGAAAGTATGATCTGAAAGTATGGGCAAGCTGATATGGGCTATTGAGTTTGACTGGTACAGATGGGTGAGGATTTTATTTCGGTTTGATTTAGATACAAATTTACCAAAATCTGCAAATTCATTCACATTCAAAGAGGGAAAGAACTTAAGATTTTAAAAACTGGAATGGAGGAGAAACTGAAACTGAAATATTATCCGATCCCTGTTGTTATTTCCACTCTCCAGTGCAGGGAGATGAACTTCTACTCCCTCCTATACACTCCTCTTCCTCCCCTTCCAACATCTGATGCTTCCTTACTCCGTGTTGCCACCTCTTCTGTTATTTGATTTGCTGGTCCTCCAGTCAGGTTTTCTGCAGTGATGCTGACCATTTGTGGAACTCCTTTCCTAGAGAGGTTTAACTAGGGGGACCACATGGAAAGGAGGACCGGGCTCCTGTATCTTTAACAGTTGTATAGAGTAGAGGATTTCAGCAGGTATCATTTGCATGCATGCAGCACCTGGTGAAATCCCCTCTTCATCATAACAGTTAAAGGTGCAGGCATTATACTAGAGTGACCATATACAAAAGAAGGCAGGGCCCCTGCACCTTTAACTGTTGTGATGAAGAGGGAATTTCACGAGGAACTAATTGCATACAAATGACACCTGCTGAAATTCCCTTTTCTCTACAACTGTTAAAGTTACATGAGCCCTGTCCTCCTTTTCATATGGTCAGCCTAGTTAAAGATACAGGAGCCCTGTCCTCCTTTCCATATGGTCAACCTAGACTCAGCCCTCAACCCTCTTGCCCTAAGGCTAAAATCTCAAAGAAGTATATTCAAAAAGCATTTCTGGCTGGGTAATTGATATTTTAAAAGCTGCTTTCAAATTTTTATAGCAGACCTTATCTTGGTCTCCCTAGTTTTTTATACCAGTTTTATGTGTCATTTCCATGCCTTTTATTTTGCAGTATTACATTTTTCTTTCATTGGATGTGTTTTACTTTTTTCATTTTAATTTGGAGGGTAAGTAATTTTGAATCGTCTTTAATTAGAATAGCAACTAATTGACTCCTTCATAAATAAATGTGGCTTCTTAGCTTGATACATTCAACTTTTGGCGCAACCAGCCTCCTTCAGACACTGGACTGATCCACACCAAGCAGGATACGACACTATGAAAACGTTTTGAACACTGTCTATGGAGTGTGTCCTGGGCCCCAACAGTTGTCACTACTGTTATAAACTGTTTCAAACCGTTTTAAAGCAGTAGTGTAGATAGGCTCACTGTTGCAGTTCCAGCAGAGGCCCTTTATCTCTGCACTGAGCATCTGTTCCTCGTGTTGTCCTGAGCCACTTCCTTCCCGCTAGGCCAAACCTTCAGCCTGCGCATTTCCATTCTTCTTTCTCCACACAGCTATATGCTTCTCTCCCTCCAGTTCTGTCTCTATGCAACCTGAACCATCCACAGGCATTTCACCTCTTAACTATTGCTTGTTGTCTGCTGTACTTGATTGCACTGGAACTTCCCAGCAGCTGGCCCTAATCTTGATGAGGTTAACTATGCTCCAGTCACCAGACAGGGTTGCCAGCTTGCAGTTTGGCAAGTCATGCTTCCCATTTAAACCTGCCACTGAATTTTGAGATGTGGCAGCTGCTGCTTTCAGTCTGTCCCCTGGTCCTGTCATTGGCTTTTCTCCTGAACCTCCTGTAGCAGACATTCATTCAGGCGGGCCTTGCAGCAAGTGAGAGTGGACAATAGGTGTGTGTGTGTGTGTGTGTGTGTGAGAGAGAGAGAGAGAGAGAGAGAGGTAGATTGAAAGGTAGAGCATTTCTCTCTGGTGTCATGATCCAGACTTCCAACAACAACTTGGACACAGAGGAAGAAGAGCAAGTGGGATCAAATGGGAGGGAGCACAGAGGTGGGTCGAAGGTAGATCTAGATCTACTGGTAGATCTCAGGATGGTTTGTCGTAGATGGGCAAGGAATTCTGACCCCTAAATTATACTGCTGAAGTTAAGAAAGGTCAACAAACCAGTGGAGATTTTTTGTCTGGAAGCACTAGGTGCTCCATTCCGTTCTGGTGCTCAGAACAAATCCCTGGACTCTGAATTTCTTCATTTTAAGGACAGTATCCAACTATGTCATTCCATTAGCACACATGACGCTGGGGTAGTGGAAACTAGGTTCAAAACTATGCGCAAGCGAAGAATCCAGTTTTGCATTATGTTTCTGCAATGTTGTGCAGCCGATTGTGCATTCTGCGTGGTTTATGCAACTAGTTGTGCCTGTTGTGCGAGGCATTGTGCAACTGGTTGTGCAACTGCTTGATACCAGTGTTTCACAACCTAGGTGCGCAACAGTAATAAACACCTGCTTGCAAAATGGAAACTGTTCAAAGAGCTTCGGCTATGAGTCAGAATAGAAATTAAATTAACGACAACAACAACAACAACAACATAAAGATTCAACAGAGCTCTCCTAGAACTATCTGTGTTTGTGGAAAGTCATCATCATTGGATACGTCTTTTCCACCTGGCTCTAGTTAACGGATCGTGGGCTTCTAGTAAAAACTCTGAATCCTACAAGCCTGAGTTCAAAGAAACACTGGCTCAGTTCGGACGACATGATAGTCAATGGTGGGTTGACTAACCCTAACCCTAGGGGGCACTCCCCACACAACATGGTAATAAATAATCAACTGTGGTGTGGATGAGGATCAGCGCTGAGTTGACTATGGCAGCATTTGGATGACACAATAGTCAAAACAACTGACAATTGTTTTCCCCACACCAGTTGTTTATTGTGTCGTCCGAATTGAGCCAATGAGTTCGAACAGAAGAACTTCATCCCAACCGCCAAACATGGTGTTGGGAATGTGAAGATTTGGGCCCACTGTGGTGCCTCAGGATTTGGATGGATGGCTTGCTATCACTGACACAGCCATGAATTCTACAGTGGATCAGAAAATTCTAGAGGAGAATGTCAGGCCATCCATCCGTGAGCTGAAACTGAACTGAAAGTGGATCAGGCAAGAAGATAATGGTCCTAAACACACAAGCAGATCTACGAAAGAATGGCTGCAGAAGATGAAGTTCCATGTTTTAGGATGCCCTGATCAAAGTCTTAAGACGTAAACCCCATCGAAATGCGGTTCATGCCTGAAGTGAGCTGTTCATGCAAGAATGTCACTGAGTTGATACAGTTCTGTAAGGAGGAATGGGCCCCAAATCCTCAAAATAAACGTGAGAGACTGGCTGACAGTCAGGCCTTTATCGCACGTACCATTCCCCCCCCCCCCCCCGGATTGCTTTTGCTGGTTTCCCCTCCGTTTCCTATGTGAATCTTTTGAATCACATGTGGTTGGTTTTGCTCCGGTGCCTCAGCTCAGCCTGTTGAACTTGCCTGAACTTGCCTGAAATGGACTTTGCCCGTTCAGGGTTAAATCGAAACAGAAATGAAAAACCAAGAACTCAGGGTGTGAGAACAGCGCAAGGGGGATGATGTCATATGAGTCCTGCGCCGAAGAAGTGGATTAAAGTTACGGTAAATGTGCTTGAAACCGTGTGGTGATAACGGCCTCTGTTACAGGAAATGCTAACTTTAAGTCCTTGCTGCTCAAGGGGATGCCACTAGGTACTGAATCTAAAGGTTCACGTACGTTTTCACACATGGATATTGAATGTTGAGTCAGTTGTGGATAAATAAATGTTGAAAAAGCATCAAGTTTGTGCCTCATTTGTTTGATCAGGATATCTATTGTACTTTTGCTAGGATTATGGGGTTAGATTAAGATCTAATAACATTTTAGGATGGAAATACGTGACAATCCTAAGGGGCTCACAAACTTTTCTTTGTCACCGTAACTGTTCTCTGCAGCTTCCGAACACATCAGGGGGGTGAGGTTGTTTGTTTAACAATAAGCAGACCCCTCCTGATTTTAATTAGGACCACAGTCTGCACTGGAAGAGGGTTGCTGGCCTTGAAGTGAGGTTTGAAAAATCACTCTGCTGGTTTGAGTTTTGTTTTATTTTTTAAAACCAGGCATTCCAGACACAACCACAGAATTGCACCCACTGCAAATGTAGTGCTATGTTGAATACACATATTCCCATATCTGTTCTCTTCCAAGCGTGCATACATGCACGCCTTCCGCTCTCATTCCTCCAGCGAAATGGGCCTGCTCTGCTTTCTTCTGCTAAAATATTGATTGGGGAATTTGAAAATTTGAAATGATTTAGGAGTCCCTGGATGGGGAACGTAATGTACTGTGCTGGCTGCATTATGAGCCATCCATCACCTGTCAGCAAGCAGCAAAAATGTGACAGAATCAATACAAACGTGTCTGAAGATGGTTTTAACTCATTTCCCTTCCCCTCGGGCACAGATCGGGAAAGGCGAGGGGGACGGTAATGCTAAATACAAAGCCAAGCTAAGCGAACAGGACACATTGCAGAGGCTTTGCCCTGTTCTGCTTTTGTACCCACCATACAAACTAGCTCCACTCTCAAGGGAAGCATGTAGTTTTCTCCACCAGGGTGGAGAGAAAGTTCTGACTATCTCAGCATGTACAAAGACGCCAGGAGCTTGTATAGTTGGGGCAAGTTTCATTCATTCATTCATTCATTCATTCATTCATTCATTCATTCATTCATTCATAATTACATTTATATCCCCCTTTCCCCCTCCTTGCTGGACTCAGTGTGTTGGGGTCCAGATCTAGTTCTTCCTGAGTTGTTCTACTGCAGGGCTGTGCAGAGCTCAGGCCTGTAGGATCTATTCGGGTTTTTTTACTAGAAGCCCAAGATCCATTAACTAGAGCCAGGCACCACAGCGGGCCCAAATCTTCACATTCCCAACACCATGTTTGATGGTTGGGATGAAGTTCTTCTGTTCGAACTCAGTGGCTGAATTCGGACGACACATTAAGCAACGGGGGGGAACAATCATCAGTTGTATTGACTATCATGTTGTCCAAACGCTGCCATAGTCAACTCAGTGCTGATCCTAATCCACACCACGGTTGAGTATTTATTACCATGTTGTGTGGGGAGTACCCCCTAGATGAACAACTGTAAAGTTGATTATTATTACCCCACCATTGACTATCATGTTGTCTGAATTCAGCCAGTGTTTGTTTGTTTGTTTTTGCCAACATAACATTTCTCATTGAGGTGAAAAAGTTCTACGTTTGACTTGTCTGTCCAGAGAACATTGTGCGAGAAGTCTTGAGCATCATCTGTGTGATCTTTAGCGAACTTCAGATGGGCAGCAATGTTTAGAGAGCAGTGGTTTCCTCCTGGCTATCCTTCCATGAACACCATTCTTGTTCAGTCTTTTTCTGATTCCTGCATCATGAACACTCACATTAGCCATGGCAAGAGTGGCCTACAGATCATTGGATGTTACTCTGGGGTTCTTTTTGACTTCCTGGATGATGTGCCAGTTTGTTCTTGGAGAGATTTTGGTAGGATGACTGCTCCTGGGAACAGTGACTGTGGTCTTGCACCTTCTCCATTTGTAAGCTATCTGTTTGACGCTGGATCGGTGGAGCCCCAAATCCTTAGAAATGGTTTTGTAACCCTTTCTAGACTGATGAGCAGCAATAACTGCGTTTCCAAAGTCCTTAGAGATGTGATTTGATCATGGCGTGACAGGCTTCCACACAATCATATGGTGAAGACCAAACTCACAAAGTTTCCAATTCTTTTGTGGGATGGGGCTTCCCAAAAGCACCCTTGAAGATCTGCCTAATTACTTAAATACCTGATTCTAATTACTCTCTTTAACTGAGCTTTAATACAAGCCAGGGTTCGCTTACTTTTGCACAAACTCTGACAAGTTCTCATTGTTTGCATAATGTATACATCTTTTTATTTCACAAGGCACGGAATTGGTTAATATAAACCCTGTTGGATATTTAGAAAGGGACTGGTTTTGATTCACAAAGGCAATCATAGTAAAACTATGGAATTTCCGTAATTATCATTAGGGTTTGCAAATGTTTTCTCACCATTGTGTATGATTCCTGCCTTTTTTCTCTACCTTGGGGCTATTTTCTTGTTTGGTAAGTAAAAGTATACTTTAATGGGTGCTGGTATAAAGGCCACATGAAAACAGCCAACCAGGAAGGGATACGTAATGTGGTGATGCATGACATCATGGTGCATTATGCGATTCCAAACTACAGCTCCCAAATGCAGTGCTGCCTGGGGAATGCTGGGAATTGTAGGACTTCTTTCTGTCTACACATGCAGAGGATTGCATCCTCATTTTCTCATATTACCTGTCAATTAACATATGATTTGAACAATTAAAGGAACAATCCTACAGTCCCGAGACAGTGTTCTGACCTTGGATCCTGAGCTCCCCACCCCCTCACTGCTGGCACGGAGAGAACCACACCAGTTGCCTCTCCAAGCTCTTGAAAGCAACCTCTGAGAAGAGGGAAAGGGGGCATCCCAGTAGGCAGGGAGGGGAGGGGACTAGGGAGTCTGGCTTATGATGTATCCTTGGGGCTCCCCAGCCTTTTTCCCTCCTGCACTGATGTGCCCCAGCTAGATGGGAAAAAAGGCCTATCTAGCTAAAATACAGAGCGGGAGGAGCCTGGAGGTGAAGATCACTTCCATCGCTCCTCCTGCTTTGCATTGGATGGCTGTAAGCCTGAGTTTGGAGGCTTATGGCCATCTTGACAGGATTGCATCCTAACTTATTATGAAGCTATGTTCCATATTTGGATGGCTCATATGATTTTTATGAAAATCAACAAGATACATCCAATTAGACTTTTGGATGCTTGTATCCTCAAGCTGATTCACACGAATACCCTGCTGTGTGCTGCCTTCCAAATTTTGACATAACTCTGATAATTGAGTGTTGAAATCAGTAGACGTTTCATCCCAACCCACTGCAGCCAGCTTGCCACTCATTCTGATTGACTGTGGCCTTACAAATATTTGTACCCGTGTGGGTGGGAAGGAAAGGAAGGAAGCAGGTAAGGGGAGGGTATAGATGGTGAGTGAGTCGGAGAAAGCTATTCCTCATCTGATTTCTCTGTGTCTGTGAATAAAAATACATCTCTCTGCTAGATATTGCAACTCTCATTTCTATCAAGTATTTGTCCCAGTGAGGACAAGACAGCCGGTGTGTGGTGGGTGAACACATGAGCTGTGAGCCAGGAAGTTCCTAGCTCAAATCCCACTTTGGCTGTGAATTCACAATGTCGCCTTAGGCAAATTGCCATGGTCTCGGCCCTACCTTACAGGATGGTGCTAAGGGGTGTATGAGAAGCGCTATGAAGGACGCTTCTATGCAACATTAAAAAAAAAATCCTTTCAGGTGTAATCTTATGCATGCTTATACAGAAAAATCCTACAATTCTCAGCATGTCCCAGCCAGCTAGACTGGCTGGGGCATGCTGGGAATTGTAGGACTTTTTTCTGTTTAAACATGCATAGGATTCCGCCCTTAAAGTAGCAATGTGAAGGTATCCAAAGTTTCTCTATCAGAGAAAGGTGACTTAAAGCAGGCACCGTACCCCACCCTTTCACCCATTTTTTCCAATTGTGTTCAGTGACTCTGTGCATTTAAGGTGACAGGCCTTGTCTCTCTTTGAGTGGAGCAACAACGCTTATGATAAGTTATCTGAACCGATTTGGGGGGGGCGATAGACAGAAAGGGAACCTGTTTCTTCCTCCACTAGTTTCTTCTTGTAACTACTTGTTGATATAGATTGCAACTCTTAGGCTTCACTTCCTTCCTCCTTCTTCTCAGTTAGTTAGCTGCCTCTTTGTCTGAAGCATGCAGTCATAATGGCTGCACTCAGCTCTCTCTCTAAAACTACTTTTATTTTCCCAGGAGTTATAGGCTCTTAGCAATGCTATCCTTAACTAAAAGTACCAGTGTGAGTGTGTTCCTAAAGATCCTAAAGCTAGAGAAGGTTAGTCAAAGCATGGCTGCTCTTGATGGACGATAGTTTGGGAGAGCACTTCCGGCAGGTGTTCTGGATCTAGCTAAGATTTGCTGTTTGAGCATCATCTCCTTTTTAAAATTAAGGGTACAATCCCATGCATGTTCATGCAGAAAAAAGTCCTAGAATTCCCATCAAGCCCCAGCCTGCCATGCTGTCTAGTCATGCTTAGGATCGCATCCTAGCTTTATTAAAAAGAAAAAAAAAGATACATATGAAAAAACGCAGACTATAAAAAGATAATCCGGAATGTCAAAGACATTATGGTTGTTATATAATACAGATAGATGTCCTTTACTCTTCCAGAAATCAATGAATGTTTGCAATTTCTTTAAGAAGATATTTATTTATATTTATTTATTTATTACATTTGTATACCGCCCCATAGCCGAAGCTCTCTGGCCGGTTTACATAGGATTAAAAACAATTAAAAACAATATACAAAAATTAAAACAGCAAAAACATACAACATACACACAATCTGTACATTTAAAAACCACTTCAACACTTCAAAAACTTTCTTATAAAATGTTGACTGTTTAGCAGGAACTGCATATTCATGAAATTTATTTTCCCATTCATCACTGTTAGGCACGCTACCATGCCTTCATATAAATTAGCAGATAAGGTAATCATGTAGATGAACATTTCTTGATAAATCCCTATCCAAATTTTAGTATGAGTCAATAAAAACAAGATGGGATCAGAATCCAATGGAAACTGTTGTTATTTTATGACTTGCCGTTTTAATGTCAAACCAAAATGTCTGGGTTGTTTGGGATGCCCAGCAAGCATTAACATAAGTGGCTTCTTTGTCTCTGCATTTCTAAAAAGCTCATTAAAAGTACCAGATATCTTAAAAACAACAACAAGTAAACAAACCTGTAAGGAGTTATAGACTGTTCTCTCTCAGCAAATGGTAGAATAATTTCTGTATCTCTGTATATTTGTCCAAACTTTAAACTAAATGTTCATTCCAGCATCTTGAGCCCATTGTATCATGTATTTTTAACTTCTTCCATCTCACATTGGAAGTCCACCAGAATTTTATAACATGCTAGAAGTTTACTATTATGTATTATTAAAAGCTGAAATGTTGTCAGCTCCTTCAACCGTGTTTGTCTTTCATTTTTTTTAAAAAAAAAGTTGAAGTTTTAAGTAGCTAACCAAGTGTGGTTTTGGTTTTCCATAAACCTTCCAATACAATCATATTCCAAAGTTTGAGTCAGTTCCCAGAGAACTATATATTTCTGCAGATTAAGTTTCCCCCAAAGAGTAAACTCAAAAAGGTAGCAATTAAGATTAAAACAAAAATCATAGGACATGGCTGAGGCTGCAATCTTATACAACTTATGTTTGACTAAGTTGCTTTGAACTCAATCGAATTTACTTTTGAGAAGACGTACATAGGATTGCATTGCTAGATGAATTTTGTTCTTACAGCAAACACTTAGGGAGACATCAATCCTATGGCCCTATACAGCATCTGGGGATCAGGGGAGGGGGCATAAGATTGTTCATATTCCTGGCTATGAGGTCATTTAACTGCACTCCCTGCCCCCTCCTTTCCACCTTGTAGCCAGTGTGGAAAGAACTGCATTGGCTATCTCTTCTACTTGGTACATGGAGCGCAGAGACAGGGAAAGGGGGCATTCCCAGGGATGGGGAGGCGAGGAGACTGCTGTTAGATGGGTGAAATTGCCTGTCTAGCACAAATGCAGGGCAACTGGAGAGGAGATGTGAAGATCGCCTCTGCACTCCACCCGCCCTGCATTGGGTACCCGACTGCCGAGTATCTTCATAGGATTGTGCCCTAAATTGTTAATAATAACAGGGCATTGTAGGCATAGATCTCCAGTTTAACCATTATAATGCTTAAAGTTCAATCAAGCAAAACAGGTTGTTGGAGACTTATTTTAACTACCCACCCCACCAGCTGGTTTAAACAGCTTGTGTGATAATAATGTCTATGACCGTCATCAGATGGGGGAAAATCACATTTCCTTACAGTTGCTTCCCCTTCCACTTCTGTTCCACAATACTTCCTCTTTCTTCACATAGGGGAACAAAGAGGAAGTAACCAATGACCATGCGGCCTATTCAGTGGCTGATTTTATTGCAGGAAATGGTGGCACATTCCGTTTCAAAAAAACACAACTGGATTTAAAGGGGTTTATTTTGATGGAAAGAAGGCAAGAAGGTGCAGGAGGTACATGGAAGGTGGACGATACTGTCAAAAGTCTCCACGAACATCCGTAATTGGGGAGTAATGAGCATGCAATAAAAAGCTCCTCTGGTGATGCTCTGTTATTGGCTAAATTTAAACCACCTCTTACTTACATCTCAGAATGTTTTCTCCCTTTTTCTATACAAACTGAATAATCATTTTTTTTGGGTGCAATTCTTAGTTGAGTGCCTTCAGGAAAAAGGGTTGAAATCAATCATTTAGTCGCAGCAGTGCTGTTATCTTTATTGCTTCCAGATGTCCATAAAGGACAAATTTGATTTGGAACACGTCTCAGTTTAGTTACACATATATTTTTGGAGCATTTTAGACAGTTTACCATAGTTATTTTTGTGCAATTTATTTTCATTCTTTGATAAAAAATATATAACTTTGATATAAAATATATGTGTCTACCCAAAAGGAGCCCAGGTATGTGTGTATAGGATTGCAGCCTGGGGCACGTCAGGAACATGAGAAGGCTTTTGATTCTATGAATCCACAACCTTTCCTGGCATCACCAAGGAAAGTCCCAGAATGCTTCCTTTTGGTACAGCCTCATGGAGGAGGCTTATAAGTACACGTCTCTTTCTGTGAAGGTAGATTTTTCACTAGGAGTGTGCACGGACCCCCCCGATCAGATTGGGACCCGGATCGGGACTTCCAATTTTGTCCCGGATCGGATCGGACAAAAATCGGAGCCCTCCCGGACCGGACCGGACCGGATCGGGTCCGATCCCGATCCAAAAATCGGATATCCGATTTTTGGATCGGCCGCCATTCCCCCCCCCCCATAGACTTGCATTGGGGGAAAGAAAGCTTTCCCCCAATGCAAGTCTATGAGGAAAAAATGGCGGCGGGTGGGTGAGGGGGGGCCTAACTCCCTCCTCCCGTCCGGGGCCATCTGCTGTGGATGGCCCCTGCAGGTAAGCCCCCTCCCCCGCGCTCCTTACCCCCCCGGGGCCGTTCGTTTCCATCCACTGGCACCCTTGGGCGCCAGCGGATGGAAGCGGACGGCCCCGGGGGGGGGGTAAGCCCCCTCCCCCTGCTTACCTTTTGTGGCTGTCTGTTCCCATCCGCCGCTGGCCGCTACTGCGAGCAGGCTTCGCGACCTGCTCCTGAGTAGCGCGCCAGGTGATATCATCACCTGGCATGCTACCTAGGGGCAGGCTGTGAAGCCTGCTCGCAGTAGCGGCCAGCGGCGGATGGGAGCGGACAGCCACCAAAGGTAAGCGGGCTGCGGGCCCCGGGCCGCGGGCCCCCCTCCCCCCTCCCCCCCGCTTACCTTCAGGGGACGTCCGCTCCCATCCGCCGCTGGCTGCTACTGCGAGTAGGCTTCATGGCCTGCTCCTGAGTAGGGGCAGGCCGCAAATCCTGCTTGCAGTAGCGGCCAGTGGCGGACAGGAGCGGATGGCCCCGGAAGGTAAGCCCCCTGCCCCCGTTGTCCGCTTCCGTCGGCGGACGCCCACTGGCACCCGCCAATGGAAGCGGACAGCCCCGCCAGGGAAGCCTCCCCCCACTGTCTGCTTCCATCGGTGGGTGCCCGCTGGTGCCAGCCAATGGAAGTGGCGGTGGGCGCCAGCAGGCGCCCGCCGATCCTCCAATCCATCCAATCTGGATTGGGACCTTTCCGGATTGGATCGAATGATCCAGTGGTGAGATCGGAAATCGGATAATTGTATCCGATTTCCCCTGGATTGGATCTGGATTGTGGATTGGACCCGATCCAGTGCACACCCCTGCTTTTCACTCTTTCTGCCTTTAGAGGAGGAGATCCCCCAAAAAAATCTGTTTCTAATTCTATAACAAATTCCACTGGATCAGTAAATGTTAGAGCAGTATTGTCAACATATAGGCTAGTTTTACACACACACACACACACATCTATATATCGAAATCTACACCTTTTGTGTTACAGAGTATGCTCTACTTTTAGTGGGTTTTCAACTTCCTGCCTCTAGGAACCTACTTCCACTTTAACTCATCTGCTGAGAAATCCCTCGGGGGGAACTCCAGTACCCTGGAGTCTATTTGGAGTGTGTGTGTTCTAGGATACACACACAATTCACATGGAGCACCAGCCAGTCCTGTTTGGCATCCTTGTAATCCTGCTTGACAACTTGCCCTGCTTACCCAATTGTATGTGTTTTAGGGCAGGGCTAGCCCTACCATTAGGCAGAGTGAGCTAGTTACCTCAGGCAGCAGATACTGGGTGGTGGCAGTAAGGTGTTGGGAGGAGAGATCTGTGAGCCATGTAGCTTGTCCTGCATCCCCTAAGCTAACGTGCTGCCTTCGAGTGTAGTGGAGAACACTGTCCCTTCATCAGTGTTCAAGAAGTATTCAACTGGATGTCCATTTGGTTTTTGTACATGGAATGGGAAGGTGCACTATTTTGTTCTTTATCCCTAGCAGCAAAATGTCTTGAGCCATCCCTGTTTTAGGGTTTAATGTGTCCTCCTAGGGAAACCCAGAAGGAGGTCGGACCCAACATCACTGCAAGAAGACCAACATATTGGGATACATGATATCCCATGGGTACAAAACTACAAATTACACACACACACACACACACACACAAAAGTTCATAAAACACGTTTAACAGCAACAAAAATCAAAACATACAACCTATGAGCCACTCTAAGGCAATTTTGTATGAATCATTTTAAAGCCTTCAGCAGTTTGGGACCAAACTACTGGCAGGACTGCCTTCATCCATATCGGTCTGCCTACACTTTAAGATCACCCGTAGAGGCCTTTCTCACTTGCTCGCCTTTGAAAGCAGTCAGGTGTACAAGCACACGAGAGAGTAGTAATACAGCAATAAAAGAGCAAAACAATCTGGTAAAACACAGAACTTCTTCAGATGGGGGGAAATTGTGTTCCCGTACCATGACTCTGTTTCCTGCATCTCTTTTTTAGTGCTAAAATGGGAAAATGGAGTGGGAGAGGCACAGGAGGCTAACAGCATTGTCAGAATGACCCACGAACATCTGTGAGTGCCCAGTAATGAGCGTGCTATAAAATGCTCGTTTAAAGAAGCTCATAATCAGGGGCGGGTCAGAGGCAACAATTAAGACTTCAGGGTCTTTCAAAAAGCCTGCAGTGATGGGGCCTGATGAATCCACAATGGCAACACATCCCAGAAGTGTGGGGGCTTCTCCACAGTGGGCCCCGGTGGAAGGCAACTTCTAGCAAAGCTGTGTGTCTATAGTATTTTTAAAGTGATATCACGTCCCCACATTTTTTTTCTGAGAAAGGCTGTGCCTCCTGCATGTGTACATTCAGCACCATGTTCTGGGACTGGCAAAGGTCACCCTTCTCAGCTGGAGAGGCAGAAGGACCTATAGCAGAATGGGCAATAGGGTATCCAATGGCAGACTAGCAAGGAAGCAGATTTGCAGTGGAAAGGATTAGCCTGGTCATCTCCCTCAGCAACAATTTGTCCAGTCTGAAGAGGTGCGGCTGCTCCTGGAGCTATAAAGTAGGTGGTGACATGGGATCAGCTCTCTAGGAACTCATAAGTCCTAGGACCAGGAGGATTTGAACCTGTGGTGTTAAGATTCTAGATCTAGGGTGGATGTCATGCTTGCGAAATCTACTTTGTTTCTTTCAGCAACCCTGAGATCCAGAAATTGGAACCAGGTGCAAAAGATGCACACTTAGAACTAAAGAACTCTGAGTAGCAGAACTGAATGGACTGTATGGTTCTACCACCCAGAATTCCACTCCTGGTTACTCCAAGCTTTCTTAATTTCCACAAGATAAGTCAGGACAGGAGAGCATACTGCTTCTGCTGCTATTGTTAAACAGTTGGGCATCAGAAATCCTTGCCAATCAACTACTGGAAATCACCCAGAGATCTAGCAGCAGATCCAGACCTATCTTCTGCCCACCCTGTTCTAAACTGAACTGCATGTGTTTTCCTCCTCTAGTCAGTGGTTCTAAAAGTACAGCAGTAAGAACTCTATGCCTGTTTGGCTCACCAGCACCTTGGTTTGAGCCCTGAGACACCTGGCCTTTCAACTTTTGGGGAAGTAGAGCCATGTTATTCCTGAACTTGACCTGTGGCCTGAAAAGGCATCCATGTTAGTCTGGAATTAGGTCATTCCAGGACTGTTTTGCATCTTTGCTACCACCTTGGTAACTTTGCTGGTTAATATGGAGATTTCCTAAGCAATGCTACTGGCTATTAAAGAAAAACAAGGACTCAATTCGGACGACACAATAAACAACTGGTGTGGGGGAAACAATCGTCAGTTGTTTTGACTATTGTGTCATCTGAATGCTGCCATAGTCAACTCAGCGCTGATCCTAATCCACACCACAGTTGATTATTTATTACCATGTTGTGTGGGGAGTACCCCCTAGTTGAACAACTGTAAAGTTGATTATTACCCCACCATTGACTATTGTGTCGTCTGAATTGAGCCAAGGTATGCATTGCAGGAATCTGATGCTACTTAAATGCCAAGTTCCCTGCTAGAAGCACCAACCCTGCAAGCCTGCCCTCACTGTCACTATTTTGGAGGGAGTCATCAGAGATGACTTACTGCTAGTTTTAGAGTCTAATTCCATGTCAGGTGTCTTGAGTGATGTAGCTCTAAAATCTCTTTATGTCCCATCTTTGTGATGCAACCAATATCTACCACTCCAGAAAACCTTTGGGAGTTCAGCTATGCAGTCCTCAGTAGATAGCTCATTCTTGTTAATGCCCAGGGCCAGCTGATCTAAGGGCCATAGTAGATGATTTGGTGTCAGCCTAATTTAGATTCTGACAAATCCTGCAACCATGTGGAGTCACTGAAAAACCACCACAGCCTCAAACACTAGGCCTAGATGAGCACACCCCCTCTCAGGCTAAGCACCACCACTTAAACACCTGAGGGAAGGGTAAAAGATGCACCACTTTTCCCTTATAACAGAGGGGGAAAGGGTGTGAAGGGTTTTGAATAAGGTTCTCCTGTGCGTATGTTGACTGAAGGTGTAATGATATGTGTTTCTTTATTAATGGAGGCACAGCCGTGCCTCCATTGTTAAGGGCCGTCAGTAAAAACACACATTCCGCCATGTTAAAATGATAATTTGGGGGGTCATTCTAACAGCCATAAAATCGAAAATGTTTCATCAACCTTTCTGAAATTTACAGGTGCCAGAAATAAATGTTTGTTTTACATTACCTGAAAATTTCAAGAAGATTGGTGAAAGATTGAGGGAAGGAGAGCAGTTTAAGGTAGAAAAGGAATACAAACCTCTCTCCTTGCTTTTGTAAAATTTACTTCCAGGTTGAGACATTTTGTGCTCTCAATTTGCATAATTTCTAGAGCCTTATTAACTAATCCAGTGGTGGGGTCTTCTTCCTCCTTGACTGTAGTTGATGGAAAGCTTTTCGTTTTTTTAAAATTCCCTTCAGTTGACTTTTAAGGACTATTTTAACCTCTCATACAAGTCAATGAGGCGGCCATCTTCCCTCATAATGCGACACTGACACATGCTCAGTAGCATCACTCTCCCTCCTCCCTTAGAATGTGGGGTGGGTGAGTGAAATGGCTGCTGCCTCTATAGCACAGACCTTTTGAGTGAAGAAGAAGAGTTTCTCTTTTCTCTTCTGGAACATGCATTCCTTTGGCTCTGAGAGTATTTTGGGCTATCTTCATAAGGCCAGTTTGCTCTTTTGCTCCCTGGTGAAGCAGGGTGTGGTTCCTCTGGATCCATGACAACCTGATCTTCAGATCTCTCCTGGGAATAGGTGGCTATACCTTCCTTTCTATCCCCCCACCCCACCCCATATACACACAGTGCTCCTTCCCTCTTTTCTAAGAGTTTGGTCCATACTGCTATAAGTTGAAAGTTTCAAACACTTCATTTAATTTTGGGGCCGGTGTTACGTTTTAAGTACAACGTTGAAACCTTTCAAAGTGCTTCTGGGCCTACAACGCTGGTTTCGGCCTAGTCACTCTGTTTTTCTAATAAGGTTTAGAAACAGTTGAGCTGTCATTTATTTTGCATAGTGTACACACATGGATTTTCTTTCTAATCCTTGCAGTCTACACTGGCTCCCTCCTTGATGTGTTTTTGGATGCAGACAAACCTTTTTTTGTTCCAGCAGGCCTTTGGCAAATAATCTGGACCTCTGTCTATACCTTTGTCTTTTAAATTGTTATGTATTTAAAATGTTTTAAATGCTTTAATATTGAAAAGTATTTAATTATATTTTTAACTGTTGTATATTTAGGCTGACCATATGAAAAGGAGGACAGGGCTCATGTAACTTTAACAGTTGTAGAGAAAAGGAAATTTCAGCCAGTGTCTTTTGTATGCAATTAGTCCCTGGTGAAATTCCCTCTTCATCACAACAGTTAAAGTTGCGGGCACTATACTAGAGTGACCATATACAAAAGAAGGCAGGGTCCCTGCAACTTTAACTGGTGTGATGAAGAGGGAATTTCACCAGGAACTAATTGCATACAAATAACACTGGCTGAGTCCCCTTTTCTCTACAACTGTTAAAGTTACATGAGACCTGTCCTCCTTTTCATATGGTATATAGTATATTCCTATTTATAAGTTTTAGCTGTATATGTTTTAGTTTTGTAAGGCTGCCCTGAGGCCCAGCAGTGGGCAAAAGGCAGGATACTACTACTACTACTACTAGTAGTAGTAATGTTTCAGATTTCACTTCTGCATCTGATGTTCTTTTGCATTTACTTTTCTTTATGAACCATTCATATCTTAAGACTTCTTGTGTGGCATGTTTTCATTGGTTTAACAAGTTAAAAGGGGTATTCACTGTTTTCATGCTTATGTTATAAAATCTATTTTCAACAGGCCTAGTAACTTCAATAGTAACAGAGTTGGGGAAAATCCTCAATCTCTTTGCTATCAGAGGCACTGAGTAAGGGACCCCTGGAGATAATTTAGACTGACCCCAACCACAAAACACTATTCCCCCTTCTGAAGAGATCTGGACCACAGCCTACTAAAGACAAACAAAGTAGCAGGCCATAATAACAGTTCTCATGTGGCCATTTGCCTTATGAGGCAGGTACTCTGCGGGCTACCAAATGGAGGGACTAACAAGCCATAAAGTTGCCTGGCTGGGTCTGCCAGAAATCCAGCCTCAACACTCCTGGAAGGTCCATGTTCTATAGCACCTGCTGTCAGATGAACTTGATGGAATCCCTCCCTCCACCCCTGGGTTTAATTTACTGGCTTCCCCTGGCTGGACCTTGCAGGAAACTATAGGGACAGATAGAGCAGGCATTCATAGCACACATAGAATTCTAAGACTGGCAAATCTAAAAGCAAGTGTGTTGCTTTTCAAGAACCAAGGAAATTCAATGGGTCTTACTTTTGAGTAAATATCTAGGGATGGAAATGCAGCCTGTGCAACAACTGAGTAGAGTGACCATATTTGGGAAACCAAAAAAGAGGACACCTAGTGGGTGGCAGGAAAATGGCATTCTGGGGCCACCTTAAAGTCCCCAATTGGAGCGGAGGAGGGGAAAGCATGTCATTCTCACCCCCACCCCACTGCTCCAATCAGGCCTTTTCTATAATGTCTGGGAATTACATGTTTTCCCCTTTTAAGACCTTGATTGGAGCAGTGGGAGAGAATGACACACCTCCAGAAAGCATGTCATTCCCCCCTGCCATGCTAGTGGTGGCCTTAAAAGGGAAAGTTTGTAATTCCAGGACATTATAGACTATTGCATAAAATCCCCCCTGACACCGAGGATAGAAAAAAACCCAGGAGAAATCTGGGGAAATCATGACAGTTTTTTAAAAAATTTATTATTGCATTTATATCACACCTTTTTTTCTGCCAAGAAACCCAAGGTGGCATACATAATCCTCCTCCTCTCCATTTTATCCTCACAACAGCAACCCTGTGAGGTGGGTTGGGCTGAGAGTCTGCAACTGGCCCAAAGTCACCCAATGGGTTTCCATGGCTAAGTGGGGAGTAGAACCCAGATCTCCCAGCTCCCAGTCCAACACTTTAGCCACTATGCCACACCCTAATGGTCACCCTAGAATTGAGCCATGCCAAGTTGGAAGCAGATCGGTTTGTGCCTTAATTTTTAGGATAGTTTTTTTAAAAGTTCGACTTCAATTTTTTTCTAAAATTCAAGGCATGAACCAATCTGCTTTCAACTTGGCATGGCTAAAGCCTTACTTTCTTTTTTTTAATGTACTGCTCAAGGCCCTAGACCCCAAAGAGGAGTATTGGGTTTGAAGTTAAAAAAAAATCCTAAAACTCAAGGCATAAACAGATCTGCTTCCAACTTGGCATGGCTCAATCCCTACTTAAGAGCTACTGTGCTGTCAAGTTTTATCCCTTTATCTTTAAAAATGATGGAATTGTAAGCATTTTAGTTAATTTTAAAAAAATAAATTGAAGTTTTAAACATTTCTAAAAATCAAGGGATGAACAGATCTGCTTCCAACTTGGCATGGCTAAATCCCTACTTCAGAGCTATCATGGTGCCAAGTTTCATCTCTTTATCTTTAATTTCATTTTTTAAACTTGTACTGCTCAAGGTCCTGGACCCCAAAGAGATTTCTGTTTGAACTTTAAAACATTCCTAAAAATCAAGGCATGAACGGATCTGCTTCATACTTGGCATAGCTGTATCCCTACTTAAGAACTACCATGATGCCAGGTTTCATCTCTTTATCTTTAAAAATGAGGGAGATGCAAGCATTTTGGTTGATTTATTAATGTTAAAAGTGAGTTCAACACATAACACTAGCTTTGATTTTATATTGGATGTCAAGATGGTATAACATCCTGGCTGACGCTGGCTTAGTTGTCAACTGTATAATATCCAGTCATCCATTACACAAAGCCATGAAATTCATTAAACAAAAAACCTACGGTTTACAAAAACAATGTTAAGGCTCTACAGTTTCCAACCAAGCACCAAAAAGCAGGGAAATTGGGAGTTAAGGCTCACAAGCCTTAACGTCACATCCTCCCTAAGGAGGCAGAAAGTGCAAGTGAAATTCTCATTCTCCCAAAGCAGATAAACCATGAGGACAGGGTGGAATATCAGAGGTGACTGTGGGGTTGTGGAAAACTGATCACGAACAACTTAGGGCCACCTACTTCTCTCTTTTTGTTTAGAGCAGCCCTTCCCCAACCTGGTGCCCTCCAAAGGTGTTGGACTACAACTCCCATCATTGCAAGTCAGTATGTCCCATGGTCAGGAATGCTGGGACTTGTCATCTCAAACACCTGGAGGGCAGCAGGATGGGGAATGCTGTTCCATACCCTTACCAAATACAGGGTCTGCCCAATACTTTTCTCTCACACACGTCTTGCATATAGCAGCACTCTTGATAACAAAAGGGGCACTATTCATTACAGATCTAGAACCAGAGCATGTGCCAGGCACTTCCAACTTTCGGTCAATATCCTGCCTTTCAAAGAACCAATGTTTTTTTTTCTTAAAATGTATTTATAAAAAATATACTGTTCACTCCCCACAATCCCTGCACAATATATCATCTCATCAAAGCAACAGCGGAGCAGAAGAGGTTTAGTTTGGCTGTCTTGAACACCTTTCAGAATGAGATTAGTTTGCAATCCTATATCTCTTGGGAGAAAACCCTAGTGAATTCAGTGGCACTGGCTTCTGTGAAGACATGTACAGGAGTCAACCTTCTCCAGCCTGGTGCTCTCCAGATGTGTTGCACTGTAACTCCCATGTTATGTGTTATGGGGAAGACAAAAATCAATTCATACTTAATTTTAAAATAATACTTACGCATGAAAGTATTAGGTGGTAGCTCTGCCTTTGATCTCACACTGCTGAACAAGTAAGAGAAATCCTTTATCTGATATTCAAGAAACAGACATCCTATGCCATGTGTTGAAAACTAATGTTGATGTCTGAAGGGCTATCTGGATTAGGTATTCAAATTCATTCATTGTTGTTTCATTTGGTTTTGACAGTTTATTTAAAGTGATGCAGCTCTTTTGTAGTTCCTTGATTGATAACATATCTTAATGCTGGAAAACAACATACTTTCGTACAGATGTGGGCACAACATAGATCTATCCTGATGATTTGGACATCAACTTGCGGCATTCCTGATAACTGCCCATGCTGATAGGGGCTTTTACAAGTTGAATTCCAAAACATCTGAAGATCTACATTCTGCCTTCCCTTGTTCTTGAACAACATTCCCCAACCTGGTGCCTGACAGATGTGTTGGGTTGCAACTCTCAACATAAGGAGATGCTCTAAGAAATGAGAAGTAGCTGGTCCTAAGTTGTTCATCATCATTTCCCACAACCCCACAGTCACCTCTGCAGATCAAATTGCATATCTAGATTTTTGAGATGACAAGTCCCAGCATTCCTGACCATGGGACATACTGACTTGCAATGATGGGAGTTGTAGTCCAACACCTTTGGAGGGCACCAGGTTGGGGAAGGGCTGCTCTAAACAAAAAAAAGAGAAGTAGGTGGCCCTAAGTTGTTTGTAATCAGTTTTCCACAACCCCACAGTCACCTCTGCATATCATATTCTCCACCTTGTCCTCATGGTTTATCTGCTTTGGGAGAATGGGAATTTCACTTGCATTTTCTGCCTCCTTAGGAAGGATGTGGCGTTAAGACTTGTGAGCCTTAACTCCCAATTTCCCTGCTTTTTGGTGCTTGGTTGGAAACTGTAGAGCCTTAACATTGTTTTTGTAAACCGTAGGTTTTTTGTTTAATGAATTGAACTTATAGAGCAGGTTACAAAGCCAAGCTGACATGTGGTTTGTGGTAGCAAAAATAAAAGAAAACGTTTATTGTTGTTAACAGTTCTTTTAAATCAATTTAACACCTGCCTATTCTTAACACTTCTAATAATTTACTAATAATCCTAAATCCTAATAATCTCTTCACACATACTCCTGATGTATTTTTTCTTGTTTTTAAAATTTTAACAGTTTGTGATTCTGTGTTTTATATTGTTGTTGTTCCCTGCCTTGATCCGGAGGGAGAGGTGAGTTATAATAATAATAATAATAATAATAATAATAATAATGACTCACACACAGCTATCTTCCACACAACTACCCTCCACCCAACCAAGACAATAAGATGATAAGACGTAAAGATAAACTGAAATACCCCCTCACACACTATATATATATATATATATATACTCCTCCCCCTCCCTTTCCCAGCATCATCAGCCACACACACTCATTCCAGCATTCCGCACTCTCCAGACATACTTATCCAGACATACATAGGGAGATGGAAATGTGGGGTATCGTCACACCAGTCTTGGGTAGAAGGGATGGGAGAGGATGTTGAATTCTTGGTCTGCCCATACTTTACACTCCAACCTGTTGCGGCCCAGCTATTTTTCTTGCAGCAGGGTTTTACTTCCTATGACAGCTGGGTCTGAAACATAGGAGTTATGGAGGAAAACGGCAGAAATTAGAAGGTTCAGCTCCTCTCTGTCTTTCCTGCCCATGCTGCACTTTAAATTCCTGCCCTACAAGTGCTGTGGGGCTGCCTGTCCTCCATTTTGCACAGAAATGGCAGCTCAGGTAGGCTGACCATCTGAAAAGGAGGACAGGGCTCATATAACTTTAACAGTTGTAGAGAAAAGGGAATTTCAACCAGTGTCATTTGTATGCAATTAGTTCCTGGTGATATTCCCTCTTCATCACAACAGTTAAAGTTGCAGAGCCCTGCCTTCTTTTGTATATGGTCACTCTAGTATAGTGCCTGCACCTTTAACAGTTGTGATGAAGAGGGAATTTCACCAGGAACTAATTGCATACAAATGACACCGGCTGCAATTCCCTTTTCTCTACAACTGTTAAAGTTATATGAGCCCTGTCCTCCTTTTCAGATGGTCAGCCTAAGCTCGGGTATTTCTGGAAATTAATGTTACATATAGTGTGGCCATAAAGGGGCCGTTTATGCAACATTGCAGACATGGATGGTCCATTAGAGTGCTTGCAGACCATGTCGGCTAGGGTGACCAGATTAAATCCAGGTCAGGGCTCATGTAACTTTAACAGTTGTAGAGAAAAGGGAATTTCAGCCGGTGTCATTTGTAGGCAATTAGTTCCTGGTGATATTCCCTCTTCATCACAATAGTTAAAGGTGCAGGCACTATACTAGAGTGACCATATACAAAAGAGGGCAGGCCCCTTGCAATTTTAACAGTTGTGATGAAGAGGGAATTTCACCAGGAACTATTTGCATACAAATGACACTGGCTGAAATTCCCTTTTCTCTACAACTGTTAAAATTACATGAGCCCTGACCTGGATTTTATCTGGTCACCCTAGTGTCGGCACTCATGGATGTTCCCAGTATGTGATGGGTGGCTAGGTGAGTGAGGTCTGGGATGCCGAGATGAGTATGATGAACTCCACTCTTCACTTGAACTCCCACAACATTAGCTTTATTGCACCATTAGCCATTCACCAAATTAGACTGTTGGATGTCAGGTGCTTCATGGACAATTCACTAGGCTGGCCTAGTGAATTGTGAGTTGAAAGCTTGGCAATTGTTGTGAGAAAGTCTGTCTCTGTTCTGTGCTTATCTGTGGCTGCTAGCCGAGGCTTTGAATTCCTTGAGAACAAATGTATGTTTAGAAAAGGTGGGGGCTATCTTGCAAGCTGTCTCTCACATAGTGTCGTCATCAAGAGGAGGTTGTACTGTGCCTCCCTGTTGGCACATGAGTTTGGGTTACAGGCCTGAAGCTCTGTCTGTCAAAGTGGCTTGGAATTAGCCAGCCTCCATCCTATATAGTGGAACGAGCAAAGGGGAGGCCCTTTGCTAGGAACCATCTGTTCTATGCTTGCCATGAAACTCCTCGTGTTTGGGATTATATCTGGTTTGGAGATGTTGGATGCACTCTGTACATGTTCTGTTGCTATTTGGACTTGGAATTTCTAAGAACTATGCCATGCAAAGTGCTCTGTGGCTTTTCATAGATTTGGACTTGCAGATTACTGTTCTGGATTCATGTTCTATGGCCTGAGTGATAGCTTTCCCTGCATGGAGCCAAAGTACGGGCACAGAGAAGCTCCGAGGCTGATCATTGCTGTTCTGGAATTGTGTATGTGTGTGTGTGTGTGTGTGTGACCTGAAAGAGAGCCTCATCTCAGTGCCTTTGTTACAGGCAGAGGGGTTCCTAGGTCGAAGAGGTTCGTCCCCTGACATCTTGCTTACTTGATCAGCTCAGTGTTCCTGGCAGGCTGAGTCTGGTTTGGTACAAGATGGATCTGTGTACTGTCAGACTTCATGCACTTCTGTGCTGGGGTTTCACCTTGAGTTTTGCTCGTGTTCCTGATGAGTCAGTGTGTGTGGCCGCTGCTGACTGTTTTGCATGGGACAGGGGCCAACTCTAAATGTCTTCCCCTGAGTGATTGCTGTTCGCATAAAGCCATTGTACCTGAAAGCTATCTGGTCCATCTTCAGCTTCAAGTGTGTGTATGCAGAAATGAAACCGTTATGCTTGAATTCCGTGTGATTTCACAATAAAAGAGGTCTCACCATTTTGGAGTGTGTCAGTTTGCCTAAAGTTCGTGAGCAGAAGCCTGGGGTGGGCTTGGGTCACGACACAGACAATCCCTTATTAAAGAGACATTATGTGGTGTCCAGTAGACTTGAAACAAATGTGTTCTTTGAATTAAGATGCAGACTAAGGTCCATAGACATGATAGGTAGATGCCAAACTGGTGATCCATTGATTAGGCATTTTGTGGAGATGCCCACAGCAGTTTCTAAAATTCCCAAATGTGCACATGGGTCCAAAAAAGTTGGGAACCCCTGATATAGCTGATCTTAAAAAAAACACTAAACATTTGGGAATGTTCTAGAGGACATGTTGAGAGACAGATTTGTTTCTGGAGTTGGGTGTATGAACTTCCAGAAAAAATTACTGGCAGGTGGAGATCTGATCTGGGACAAAGCTGTAAAGGTAGCAACAGTCATGGAAGCAGCAATGACAAATTTATTGGATTTACTGCTAGGGAAAAAAAGAAAGAAACCCTGCATGAGCTCAGAAACCAATTGCAAAGTTCACAACAGAAGTTGAGAGACCTTGAGATGTGTTTTCATTGCGATGGAATGTATTTAGCTGCAATTTGTAGACACAAAATGTCACAGCATCATAAATGCAGGAAAATTGGACACTTAGCGAGAAATTGCAAGGGGGATTGTGAGGCTGTACTACCAAGTCAGGCCAAAGAAAAGGCAAGAAAACCAAAAGTTGTTACTCATAGGAGGAAGAAGGGGAGGGGACAGATGAAGAGGTCCTGTGTAATGGAAGGAAAGGTAGAGCATTATAAAGTAACTGCACAGTTCAACGATCAGCCTGTAGGCATGGAAATAGGTCAGGAACTTATGTTACAGTGGTCAATGAAGAGACTTATCAACAATGTGAAACACATCTTTGTCCATTGGCTAAGACAATTATTGACTTACACTGGGGAAAACAACCCTGGGATAGGATCAGTAAATGTCCCTGTGCACTGGTCTGTCCTCATCTCCTTCTAGCTCATGAGCGGCCAAGCACAGAGCAGCAGCATGGCCTAGGAGTCTCTTCAGGTGTAATTGACACTTAATGTGGAAGAGGCAGCTCAGCCTGGGCATAGGCTGAATGAGCCATAGCTGGGTAGTAGTGATGGTAGGAAGGCGGAGATAAGAGCACAAACATTGCCTTTAAACATGCAAAGTGAGCAAACTAGAGAAAAGAGAGGGCCATTTCAGAGCACAGCTATAGAGAACTGCCAAAGCCACAGCCCTCCAATACTACAAGGAATGCAAACAACATAAGATAAAGTGGAGACTGCTGGGAAGAGAAGTCTTCAGAACCAACAGGAAGGAGGAGAAGACCTGAAAGCCACAGTGGACAAATATCCTTACCTGCTTTCAGGCAAACCAGGGCCTGCTAAAGGCCTTAGAGTGAGCTTTCAGGCCACCTTAATCCTTTTTTTCCTCAGGGAGAGGAAGAGGAGGGCAGGATAGCATGGAAGGGCTTGGCTGGGAGAATGGGCAAGAGAAGAGCATCTTGTGATGCTTTGTCCTATGGGGCAGGGACTGTACCATCCGATAAAATGAGCCCCAATGGTGAATGATATACAGGGCATTCAATAAGACAGAATGGGGCTATTCTCAGATGAAATTTCATCAGAATATTTATGGAAAATCTTTCACCATTGTAACCAACCATAAACCTTTGGTGTGAGTATTCAAGGAAAATAAAGCAATTATCCACTATTATCTGCGGTAACCTGACTACAGTGTTGGGCATTGATCATAAGCAGCTTTTGAGCACAAAATCATTTACAAGGTGGGGCCCTCAGCAGACTCAGCCACTATCAGAGCACACCCTGAGGAAGTAGTTTGGTTGTTGGAACATCTGGATGAAATTGCAGTAAAGTCTTCTCAGATAAGAATGTGGATGAGGTGGGATCCTATCCTCTAGGGAAAAGCATTAATACCTTTCAGGGCTGGGAAGAACAGATATCTGGAGAAGAACATCATCGCTTCTGGAGAAGGCATACAGAATTGATGGAAAATATTGGGCGTATTTTGAGGGACATGTGAGTGGTGGTCCCACCTCAAGGACAATAGAAAGTTTGGACAGAATTACATGAGGCCCACCCTGGAATTTCCCAGATGAAATCTTTAGCTTGTAATTATGTATGCATTGTGGTTATGCCTGGATAGTCAAGCATTGCTCCCAATGTCAAGTACATCAACAATCTCCAGCCCAGGCATCCTTGCATCCATGGGAATGGCAGGGACAGCCTTGATTTTGTCTGTATCTAGACTATGTGGCCCCATTTAGGAAAAATGTTTTTGATTCTAATAGATTCTCATTCAGAATGGTTAGAAGTGCAGTCCATGACCTCAGAGGCAGCCTGTGATAAACTTCAACTGATTTTTTTTTGCCATACATGGACTACCTCTAGCCCTGGATACTGATAATGCACCAAATTTCATATGTCATGTATTTAAACTGTTCCTGAACAAAAATGGAATTATACACATTCAGACAGTGCCACACCACCCAGCCCCAAAGGGCCTTGCAGAGCGAGCAGTGAGGACCTTCATAGAGGGGATGAGGAAAATGAGCTGGGGAAGTTTAGAGATCAAATTGGCTTGATTAATTTTGAATTACTGAACCAGTTTTCCAGATTATACATCTCCAGCCACTTGGGAACTGGTACCACACAAGGTTATTATATATTATTAAGGCTGCAATGTTTAGACAGAAAGAACTCCTACAACTCCCAGCATTCCCCAGCCCACCATGCTGGCTAGGGCATACTGGCAGTTGTAGGAATTTTACTGACTAAACATCGTGCATAAGACTGTGCCCTAAATAAGTTAAAAGGACACAGTAAGAGTTACCCCTGGCCCTCGATTTGCCCCTGTGAAGAATTATCAGGTAATCTGGGACAAGTGTGGAGAGGCTATGGAGCACGGCTGAAATTCTAGATTCCCTACCTCTCAGGTAGGTTGCTCCTGCTCTGAAGGTGTCATGGAAAACAACCCTCCCAAATAAAACAAACCCTGGACCCTCTTGGCTGCTTCTGTCCAATCAGCAACCGTCGACGAGTCACGTGGTTTTGATGTACTCCAACTTCCACTACCAGTATTCAATGAAAGGATGTGCTTTGCTGTATTAGGCTGCAGCTAATGAGTAGTTGCAATGTTGGCACTAAGTCTAGCTGAGGCCTCTAAGCAAGCTGATGCCTAGCTTTTCATCCAGCATCTTGAAAATATTCATAATCAATCCTGAAAAGAAAGCACCATGTGATATAACATTATTTTAATTAATGTCAAGATATTGACTTCCGTGCCTCTTTTCAGGCTATGTTCAGGGCCCTTGCTTCATTGCAGTTAAGGCACTGAAACAGAGAGGCTGGCAAGCTAAAGCTCTAATGGCACAACTCCCTGTCAAATAAACACCTCTGTCAGGAAGTCAACATCTCAACACTTCCCCGCTCTGCTATATAGGATGTGTTGCCAACATGAAGTAGAAAACAAGCACTGGTCAATTTCCTTTACAATAGTTGTGGGAAAAGGAAACATCTCTTCATCAGGCGGTCCCTCAGGAGGTCTGAAGGAAGGCGGGTGTAGCGCTGAGCCTAGACCTTGAGGCAATGTCTCCATTTTGTACAGATGCCTTCAAGTACCCAGTCCCTAGCTACCATAATGTTTGCCTCAGGCCAAAAATAACTTGCCGGAGCTGGCATGCCATAGCAACATTTCTAATTCAAAAGTTAATAACCTTTGAAATTGGATTTTAATCAACTTGTCTTTACTTCTCAGCACTAGATCCCCGTTTGGGGAATCCAATAAACTCCACTGTATCTCACTCTCATCCACTGTCTGGTTCTTTTGTAACGATGAGGCAAAAAGAATAATGAGGCTTCCTTTTTGGTTCCACCCATCCATCTTTGTATTTAGGACATTTTGCATTCCTCAATTTTTAAACTCCAGTTGATTGAAGCAAATTATCCCCAGGAATTAAAAAAGCCACATTTAAGGTACTTTTGCAACTATTCTTGGAGATGGTTTTCGTTAGGGGTGTGCACGGACCCCCCGGATCGGATCGGGGCCCGGATCGGGACCTCCAATTTTGTCACGGACCGGTTTGGACAAAATCGGAGGCCCCCCGGACCGGATCGAGTCCGATCCCGACCCAAAAATCGTAAATTTTTGGATCGGCCGCCATTTTTTCCCCCATAGACTTGCATTGCAATGCAAGTCTATGAGGAAAAAATGGCGGCGGGTGGGTGAGGGGGGGCCTAACTCCCTCCCTCCCCGGGGCTGTCCGCTGTGGACGGCCCCGGCAGGTAAGCCCCCTCCCCCGCGCTCCCTACCCCCCCTGGGGCCGTCCGCTTCCATCCGCTGGCACCTGCGGGCGCCAGCGGATAGAAGCGGACGGCTCCGGGGGGGGGGTAAGCCCCCTTCCCCGCCACTGCTTACCTTCTCGGCCCGTCTGCTCCCGTCCGGCGCCGGCGGCTACTACCAGCGGGCTCCGCGGCCTACTCTCGAGTAGCGCGCCGGGTGATGACATCACCCGGCGCGCCACCCTGGAGTAGGCCGCGGAGCCTGCTGGTAGTAGTCGCTGGCGCCAGACGGGAGCGGCCGGGCCGGCAAGGTAAGGGCCCCCTCTCCCCCTCCGCGTGCCCCCTCCTCCCCTCCACGCACCCCCTGCTTACCTTCTCGGCCCGTCCGCTCCCGTCCGGGGCCGGCGGCTACTACCAGCAGGCTCCGCGGCCTGCTCTAGAGTAGCGCGCCGGGTGATGACATCACCCGGCGCGCCACCCTAGAGCAGGCCGCGGAGCCTGCTGGTAGTTCTAGTCGCCGGCGCCGGACGGGAGCGGCCGGGCCGGGAAGGTAAGGGCCCCCCTCCCCCCCTCCGCGCGCCCCCTCCTCCCCTCCACGCACCCCCTGCTTACCTTCTCGGCCCGTCCGCTCCCGTCCGGGGCCGGCGGCTACTACCAGCAGGCTCCGCGGCCTGCTCTAGAGTAGCGCGCCGGGTGATGACATCACCCGGCGCGCCACCCTAGAGCAGGCCGCGGAGCCTGCTGGTAGTTCTAGTCGCCGGCGCCGGACGGGAGCGGCCGGGCCGGGAAGGTAAGGGCCCCCCTCCCCCCCTCCGCGCGCCCCCTCCTCCCCTCCACGCACCCCCTGCTTACCTTCTCGGCCCGTCCGCTCCTGTCCGGGGCCGGCGGCTACTACCAGCAGGCTCCGCGGCCTGCTCTAGAGTAGCGCGCCGGGTGATGACATCACCCGGCGCGCCACCCTAGAGCAGGCCGCGGAGCCCGCTGGTAGTAGCTGCTAGTGCCGGACGGGAGCGGACGGGCCGAGAAGGTAAGCGCCCCCCTCCTCCCCCCCCGCTGTCCACTTTCATCGGCGGGCGCCCGCTGGCGCCCGCCAATGGAAGCGGCGGTGGGCGCCAGTGGGCGCCCGCCGATCCGCCGATCCGCCGAACCGGTTCGGAGCCTTTTCGGACCGGTTCGGATTGGATCGGCCGATCCAGCTGCGGGATCGGAAATCGGATAATTTATCCGATTTCCCACTGGACCGGACTCGGATCGTGGATCGGGTCCGATCCAGTGCACATCCCTAGTTTTCGTGGAAGTGGCCTTACAGCAATCTTGAAAATGCCAATAAAAAGTTACTAATCCACAACAAATTGTACTAGCCCTCTGGCCTTCACAGCTCCACCAAAATTGGACCCACCAGCCTCCTGAGCCTCTGGGGTTCCCCAAATGGCCATGCTCCATTCTCCTGGTCTCACCTCCTCCCCCGCTGACCACCAATAGTTTGCTTTTGTTCATTCCCCCCCACCCCCATTTTAAAGGTTGAAATGCCTCTCCTGAGTTACATTACTGGCAGTAAAAGCTCTAAGCTAAAATACTATTGCAAATCTCGTGTCACCACAGGGGCTAGTAGTCTGAGAATGATTGGATTCCCTTTCCCCTTGCAACTTGAACAACTTTACATTTTTAAAATAAATGTACTACAAATAAATCAACAGAGGTGAAAACAAAGAAAATATGTTCTTTTAAAAAAAGATTGTTTACCATTTCTTGGCATTTGAGGCCCAAAACACATAAGATGTAAGATTCTTTGCTCCCTTTTCCCTCTGGTGTTCTTTCAGCTCATTCTCCTCAGCTTCTCTTCTTCTTCCTCTAACTATCACCAACCAACCTTTCTTCAGCCCTTCTCCCCAGGGCCGTGCAGAGGGGGGCCCAGTGGAGCCAAATAGCCCGGGGCCCATAATTTTGAGGGGGCACTCCTATGAGGAGGTCCCCCCTAGCTTATACTCCTGCTTCTGTAGCATAAGCGGCCCATCGAGAAGTGAGGAGCCCGCCTTGCAGAAACAGTGCAGAAGCCGTCCGTCGTAAAACTCTGAAGGTGAAGAAGTGATGTCTTACATCTTGAATAAAAGTGCTTCCCATTACCTTTTTTTATAAATCGTTCTAGTTTGTATACGTATTTAGCACTGAATCAGTGCCACTGATTAAAAAATACTTAATGAACAGTTTGAAATGGGGGAGGGGGTCACACACTTCCCATCTGGCCTGGGCCTATGACCAGCTCTGCATGGCCCTGCTTCTCCCAACACCCTTTGCCTGTCCTTTCATTGGCCCAGCAACATTATTACACATGCATACACACACTGCGTCACGGGTTAGATTATCCACACAGTGTGGGGTGTACTCATTTGCCTGAGTTTTCATTAACCTCCCCTTTGCCTCATCCCTCTCCCTTCTCCCTTCCCGAGCTGCCCAAAGCTTGAGGTATGAACTTCCTGAAGTTCTGAAGGGCTGCTGAGGCTGTTGCCTATGTGTCCGGCTATGACACTGCCATGTGTGGGGCCTGTGAGTGAGGGGGAAGCTGCTGCGGTGGCAGCCTGTGAAGTGCGGCAACTTGCTGCCAGGTCTAAAGAGACTAGAAGCAGAGTGACAGCCGCAGCCCACACCACCCAATTCTGTGACTACCACTCCTGCTGCTGCCGAGGACAAAGCGGTGTCGATTGGTGTGGAGCCAATAAACCAGCACTGAACTGTAGAGCAATCTGAGAGTGTTTCATGTGGAGCACAGGAAATACTGTTCTGTTACTAAAGCTCAAGCTTTGAGCTTTTTCAAAGTATCAAAATTTTCTGCACGTCTACACTGCTCAAGCTTCAGTTTCAACCCAAAATGAGCAAAATCGGTCTGGTACTTCTCTAGTAATAAGCTTTACACTACCATATTCTTATATAAGAAGATGCTGGTAGATACTTTGGGCCTGCCCCTTTGCTGTTTGCCCCGCCCACCACTGGAATGGGCCCTCAAGAGCTACTTCGGATGGGAATTTAGCCCTTGGCATGAAAGAGGTTCAATGCCTCTGCAAGAGATCGTAGGTCAAGGGGGTCACACAGCCCTTCCAGTGCTATAACAGAATGTAGGCCAGATCTATTCTACTTCATCATTTCTAAATGAAGTATTGGTGGGCAAGCTGGCATTGAAGGACAGCCTGACGTTAACAATGAGGGACTTCTGGTAGGCTTTCAAGGAACCTCTCTATGATTTGAAAATGATTGACATGGAAAGCCTGTGCAAGAGGGAATGGCTTTCACACAACTAGCTCCATGTCACAGGCTTTCCCCACTCCCTGTTTGCTCCATTTCTTCTGGCTCTTTTTCGGGGGGGGGGGGAAATCATCCCAGTCCTCTTCCCCCTTTCTTCTGCAGCCTGTTTAGAAAGAGGGAATAAAATTACAGTTTTCTCCAGAATACAAGCTGTAGAGTGTATTTCACAGTTCCTGGTTATGACAAGCTGGTCGATGCAGAAGCACAAGCCTGTCAACATTCACTGCTGTTCTTGTCTGCTATAGAACACGTGAAATAACTTTTGGGTTGAAGGGAGGTGTTAATATTTTAACAGAGAAAACTCTGCTCATGTCCTACCAGAAGTACAAAAGAGGCGATGTGATACCTTTCATGGGATCAACTTCTCTTGGCATAGGGCTTTGCAAGCTCTCAGGTTACACAAAAATCTTAATCAAGGACATACGTATGTAGTAAAGTTACACGTAGAAAGTCAACATTTAAATACTGTCTTGATCGGTCTGATTTACTGGTGTGTTTAAGACAACAGTGCTCCAGATGTGTTTTGCTACAACTCACATCACCCCCAGACAGCACTACAATGGCTATGGTGGCTGGGGATGCTGGGACTTGTACTCCCACACAACTGGAGTGTGCTGGGCTAGGGAAGCCTGGTTTGAGATAGAGCTATTTCCACTACTTATGCTATTCATGAGGATGATGTGGCTCTTTATCTCATGGGTCTCCAAACTTTTTGGGCCCATAGCGACGTCTGGCATTTTGAAAAAAATGTCCTGAGCCCACCACAAACTAGCTGCTGTATGGGGATAGAAAGCCAATCACAAAAATGTTGGGTGTGCCCCCCCCCCACATCTGTGTTTGTGTGTGTGTGTGCACGCCTCAGCCTGGCTTCACTCTCAGACCCAATTCACATGATCGCCACAGCTTATTTAAGCCATGGTGGGGTGCGGCATGTGCCAAGTGACTTTTGCATATTCAAGCCATAGCTGCGGCTTGTTGTGTCATGCGAAACTGGCAAGGGTGGCTTGTTGGTGTGGTTAACAAACCACCCACAACCCTAAAACAGACAATGGGTTCTGGGTTCATATGACAAAGCAAGCTGCTGTCATGGCGTGAATATGTGAAATGGCCATGCATGGCTTAGCGTGACGTGCACCTCTTCCTTTTATTTTTTCCTTGTGCTTTACATTGCGCCTTGGTGTTTGTGCTGTAAAACTATTGACATGCATATAAACTAGCAGCCAGATGCATTGGCTCCCCACTCAGAATGTCAGCCTCTAGGGCTTGGATGGGCGGAAGGAAGATCTCCCGATGCTTTAGACTTTAGCTCCCAGAAGCCCCTGCCAGTATGGCCAGTGGCCAGGAATGCTGGGAGTTGAAGCCTCAAACACCTGAAGATCTACCTTTGGCCTACCCCTGTTCTAGAGACCTCATGAACGGCATCTCCAGTGGACTTGAGCTGCATGCTCACCTTTTAAAAGGCTTCTCCAGAATCTGCCCAAGAGATACAAGACAGTGCCAGAAAACAGGGATGGTCCCTGGTAAATAAGGATGTTGTGAGTACATGAAACTCCTGTTTTGACATAACTATAAAAGGCATCTTTTTCTCAAATCATCCTATTTACTGCCTGCAGCTGCCCAAGTACTGGAAGACACAGACAGACTTAGAACACACAGTAAAGCAGCAACTAAATGCCAGATTCCAGTCATAACGACGTGAAGAACGCGAAATTCATCGCTAGGTGCCCACTAAAATCCTCTGCATTTTGCAGGGCACAAGGCATTAGTCATGCCTTTGAAACAGTGTCCAAAAAGCAGTGCAGGAGAAGTTGCAAAATACCCCCTTTTTTTTTGCTGGCAACAAGACAAGAAATAATTGGGCATGAAATCAAGAATATGGGAAAGATGGAACAGCAAATCAAGGCAAATGGTGGAAAATTAGGTGTTAGTGTGGAGAAATGTGTCTACATTGATGCTTGACAGCCCCAGCAAAGATAAAATCATCTATAAATCTTCTCTTTTAACCCTTTCAGCACTGTGCCTTGTGAAATGTAGGGCTGGCTTCAGAAGATGATGAGGTTGGACATATATGTCAGTGCACCAAGGGCCCATTTCTAGATTTATTCTCAAAGCCCGTGGGCATAAGTGTTCTGCTGTGCATCCTGAACTGAAACAGATGGGAACTTTGAACCTAGAGAAGTGGCCACAGACAGGAAGTTCCCTTGTGCACAGAAGATGGAATGTGTGGGGGCTGCACAAGCCACGGTACAACCAGTGGAGGCTGGTGCCTCCAATTTCAGTGGGACTGTGAATCAATTCTGGGTTTCAGTCAAAACCAGCCACAACTCTAAAGGAGCTATCCGAGGTCCTGAACCCCTTCCTCGAATAGATTCAGCACATTGGATAGCACCCTAAGTGTTGTGACTGGTTCTGACTGAAACTGAGAGTGGATTCACAGCCCCACCAAAATCGGAAACATCAAATTGCCTTGGGGTCTTTTTGAAGTCTCGAAGGGGGAGATAAATGAGAAGGGAGGTTGGAAGTGACTTTCCAAGGGCAAAGTGTGCTGCCAGTTCTAATTCAGAAAAAAAGTGTGCCTCAGCTGTTAGAAGTTTGGGAAATACAGCCCTATAATTCTCACTCTTCAATCCCCACCCCCAAAGGTTTAGGTCTCATCAACCCCCTCATCATTTGGATGAACAGCAGCCACAAATGCCCTCAGGGGTTTCACTTCCAAATGGAACTGCAAACAAATGCTTCAGAGGGGGAAAAAACAGCTTGAAAGGTGTTTGGATGGTGCTTTCTTTTCCATGTTAACCTTTAGCTGTCTCCTCATGGCCGTCAAGCCTTCTGCTTGAATTCCATTTCTCAACTGTTATTGTGGCAGTAACTAAAAAGGCGAGTCACAGAGGGTTAAGGAACAGCTGTAGGAAGATAATTAATGCTCTCTAACATTTTCGTGCAGCCTTCAGCACCTTGCCGTGACACAGCCTGCAACATCTGTGCTTCTCGGCAGCTAAGCTGTAAAAACACACACACGCACCGCCCCCCCCCCCCCCATTCCTTACCAAGCAATTGTCACCCATCCAGGCACAAGCAGGGAAAAATGTACAAAATTACTTGGGGAAAAAGGACAAGAAATGTATATTTGAAGATGCAGCTGGTGGGCCCTTCAGAGTTGCAAATTGGTGCTTGTCAAAACCTTTCCCACTTATACTGCTGATTCTTAACAACTGGCAAGGCCCAGGGAGGATCCTTTGGGATGCTTTGGTGAGGGAGAGGAGGCTACAGACAGATCACACATTCAGTTCCTGCTGAAATTTGGTCCTGATCCAAAACTGAGCTGCCGGGCTTTTTTCCTAGAAAACAGAATCACTGATGCAGTCAGTGTTCCAATAAGCAGCCGGGTAGTGTGATCCGATGCATGTTATTTCTGAGGAAGGAAGTCCCACTGAGCTCAACAAACTGAGCTCCCTTTGGAAATGCAAATCCTAGCAATTAGTGGCAGAATCTAGACCTCGCACCAATTTATACGACCCGTTATCCAGAGGACATAAGCTCTTAGCTTGTTCTGGGATCTTGCCTGGTTAAATGGTCAAGGAAATGGTTGGAGAATGTCAAAAGAAAGGAGGAATTTAACAAATTACTCTCACACATGAGTGAGTAAATCATGAGTAAACAGCTTCCTTTCAATGAAGGCCAGTCATATTTTCCCCCAGTGCATCTGGGTGGGTGTTCATGTTTAGCATTGCAATTTCCTTCTGACAATGAGGGTGGCCAGGTGTCCTACAGTACATAGATCAGTCCTCTATTTGAAGGCTCAGCACCTGGGTGCCAGATTGAGCAGGCACACATGTCAGATTACCTAGTCAGTTCCCCCCACAATAGGGAAATGCATTGTATCTCTATTTAAATTATAGTAATCATTTTAAATGTGTAACTAAACATATAAATCAGAATGGGAAAACGTTATGCAAATCTGTGTCTTCTTTTTTGGTGATGCATGAGTGGCCACCATCACACCCCCCAACTCATTTTTGGTGTCATGATGAAATGACACAGCACACAGGTGTTCCTACCAAGTGCGTATAGCTGACTATGGCACTTCACAAAATGGGCCTGTCTGCCAGAACTTAGGAGGCATTCCCATTCTCATCCCAACCCATAAATCCATCCAGCCTTCCAGGTCCAACAGGGCAGCAGGGCTCCATTCGCATGCTGGAGAAGGAGAACCGCCCATCCTTCTCTTTCTTCAACAAGACCTCCCTTCAAAGCACACGCCCCCAACAAAGGACATAGCATGCCCACAGCAATACACAGGGGTGGAATGGTGCTTTAAACTCACATTGAGGAAATAAACCAGGTTTTCCCCGCTCCACAATAAGACAGAAAATGGGGCAGAAGATGCAAGATGAGTGCTGGACTGCAACAAGGTCATGTGAGTACTGCATTGCAAAGCGACAAACCAGGCATGACGAGAGTGTGAAAAAATGCTGGTGTGATGGAGCTCTAGATAGTCAGTCAGTCAGTCTCTCTCTCTCTGGCCCTTTCCGCACCAGCCATTTCCCCCGTGGCTGCCCCTGCCTGCTCGCGGAGAGTTTGCATGACACACAGAGCATCCCGCAAACAGGCAGGGGCTGGCCCTCCTTTTTCCCGGGAGTTCAGGGAACGGTTTGTTCCCTGCTCCCGGGAGGGAAGCGAGATGGGCGGCTGGCATGATCGCCCATCCCGGGCGTGGCAGCGCTAACCCGCGAGTATGCGCGGCTGCACCGATGGCCACGGAGCCGCACTGCATGGCTCCGAGGCCATCAGGAGGGGGGACTGTGAAACTGCCATCCCCAGGATAGTGGGGGGGGGAGGGGGGCTGGATCGCATGTGGCTGTAAAAAGAATTAACTAACCTTAGCGCTTGTGCGCTCATCCGCAGATCTGTAAAAAAAAAATGGCCGCTGCGAGTTGCGACGGCCCGGTAGAAGCCCAGGCCATCGCATTCTGGTGTGTCCTCTGCGTGCCGGACCTGGACATGGTTACTTCTAGGTTTCCCCGCTTCCCGCCCTCCTCCCCCCCATGGTGCGGAAAGGGCCTTTCTCTCTCTCTCTCTCTCTCTCTCTCACACACACACACACACACACACAGCATCCCCCCCATCCATCCTTCTTCCATTCACACATACATGGATGCACCCCATGTCTCCTGCATGCATGCATGCACACGCCCCTCCCTTCTCCTCACTGCAAGCACACAAAACGACACACGTTTCCAGGATCCATTCAAAATCTCCTGTAAACCTTTTCTCCACCCCCTTCTCTGTCATGCACACACAGCAACCATCCATTCAGACATACAAACACACAACCGATCTCAATCCCTCCCCCTACTGCTCCCGATGGTTACCTACGGCTCTCCCTCCCTGCTGGCATCCCACTGGGTTCCCTGACCCGAAGCCCCTGCCAGCTTACCGCTGCCCTTCCGAGCCCCTCCCTGCTGCTCTCCTCCCCCTGTTTACCAGACAGAAGTGACAGGAGCCCCTTTTTCTTGCCCCTCCTTCTTTTTCTTGATGCTGGGCCTCTGCAGAAGAAAGCATCAGCCTGCAGCTGCCCGCCATCTTCATTTATGGGGAGCCCTATGTGTGGCCCAGAGGTATTCATGGGAAAGGAAGATGGCCATGGCTGGAGGCCTTCAGCTTGCTTTGAAGTGATCCCAGCTGCCAAAAAGAAAATATATTAATTTCTTTTAAAAAAAAAGTGGGTGGTGGGTTAGGGCACCTTGGTGGTTACCAAGAAAGGTGCCCATGGGTGCATCTGTACCTGTGGGCATCCCCACACTAAACACTATTCAGGCTCCTGCACTCCGCTCCTCCCCTTTCCTCCTCTGGTGTTGCTGCTTAGAGGAGATCAGAAGTTGTTTACATCTAAGTGTGGTTACTCTTTGGGTGTGTTCGGACGACACCTTAGGCAACGGAGGAGTTAATAACACACTGGCTCAATTCAGACAACACAATAAGCAACTGGGGGGTGGGGGGAAACAATCGTCAGTTGTATTGACTATCGTGTCGTCCAAATGCTGCCATAGTCAACTTAGCGCTGATCCTAATCCACACCACAGTTGATTATTACCATGTTGTGTGGGGAGTACCTCCTAGTTGAACAACTGTAAAGTTGATTATTACCCCACCATTGATTATCGTGTCGTCCGAATTGGGCCACTCACTATGCATTATCTCGCTGGTGTTCTCCACACAACATGTTGCCCCTCCCTCCATCGCGTGGCTGAAAGTCCCGGCAACCTTCTGGGCTGCTGCATCTCCTCCTTCCCACCTCCCTCAGTCCTCCAGCTGTATCTCAGCATGCACCGCAAGTTCTGCCAGAGCAGCTGGGGGGGGGGGGTTCAGCTGCAAACTCTATGACCAAATGGAATAGTACACAGAGAGAGGGGGGGTACCCTCCACACTACACTTTAGAGTTTAAACAATGGAGTTCGGGATAAACAACGTGCAAGCCCGTTGTTTTTCTCCGTTGTTTAAGTGCCCTGAATAGCGTACTGTCAGTTGTGTGTGCGTTGTGTGTTGCCGTCCACACGACACAATAAGCAACACAACTGACAATTGTTTCCCCTCCTCCGTTGATTATCGCGTCATCCGAACTAAGCCTTTATGTCCAAACCTGAACTATGGTTAGTGTTAATTACAGTTTAGGAAAACAAGCAAAAGTAATTAACCATGGATTGAAGTTGGTTTGTTTCCCTAAGCCATAATTAATGCTATGTCTGGTTCGGAACATAATGGACATAGCTTTGTTTAGCTGAAAATTGCAGCGTAGGAGGAGAGGAGTGGGAAGGATGCATGAGTCTTGCACCTCCTTGTGCTGCACATAGGGCTGAATTATGGTTTAGCATTATATATGAATGCAGACATGGATATAATGAAACCTTTCACTTTGTAGGTTCCACTGCAAACCTGCAATGTATTCCCCCCCTTTCACAATGCTAAAGGCTGCTTTTGTAGCATTCAATTTTCCTTCCCTTTTAAATTTACACCTTACAGTGATGACATTTTAAGTTCAAATTCTGAGTGGGGAAAAAACCCCCATCATCATCTATCACTCATGAGTGACATAAAGCAACATTTATTTTTGCAGCTAGCAGCTTCTTCCACTGCATTATATTTGTCTGATGCACACAAGGTTTGTGATTAGCTTGCTGTTTATTTGAAGGGATAAAACAGATTTATGGAAGCAAATAGCCTTGCTCTCGCTCTACCGAAATTAGCAAATTTCCCTCCCATCATTCAAAACTGTGGATCGGCCTTCCCCAATGTGGTGCTCTCCAGTTGTTCTGGACTACAATTCCCATAGGCCCCAACCAGTCTGACCCAGTATCAGGTATGATGGGAGTTGTAGTCCAAAATATCTAGAGGTCACCGTGTTGGAAAAATCTGCTGTAGATGATAAGCTCCTTTGGGAGCAGAGACCTATTTTTTGTTGCTGCTGTTGCTGTTTCTCTGTAAAGTGTTGTTTTATTTTTATTTATTAACAGTATGTGTAGGCACCTTTGTAACAAAGATCTCAGTATTATGTACACTGATTGTGGTTCAGCTTTATCATTGCAATAATGACTGACAGCTGGTCGTGTAATGTAGGGTCTAAGGGTAATATCCAACGTAACTCCTACTTAGAGGAGATCCATTGAAATGAATGGGACATAAGGTAGCCATGACTAACTTAAGTCCCATTCATCTCAGTGAATCTATCCTAAGTAGGCTTTATTTTGGATTTTACCCTAAAATGCCAGTTTCCTCTCCCTTGAACTCATTAGGTGGGAATCCCTCAACCTCAGCCAACCACCTGCAACCTGAGACTAACAATACTGGCCTAACCTACAAGAATATAGTAAAGATTGCAGTAACCATGTATGTGAAGTGCTGTTTGACACTTTATAAAGTAGGGATGTGCACGCTCAAAATTATTGTAATGTATCGTTATCGGAATTTCAGACCAAAAAATTTATCATCTCCGATAATATCATAGGTGGTCTGTATCGTATCTTATCGGATTTCCGATAATTATCGGAAATCCGATATTTATCGGAAATCCGATATTATATCGTTTCTGCATCTTGCCCTAGAGAGAGTTGCTTTTGAGTCTGAAAGGCCTAAAACTTCTTAATTTTCCAAGTTATAGGTACGAAACTTGGTCACAGTGCAGACTGAGTGTTGCTAGTCATGTGTCCCAAATTACAGAACAATCGGTGCAAGTGTGACTTGGAAGTAAGTTGTCAAAAATGCACTGTTTCAGGTAGCATAAGTGCTCCTGTTTCAAGAGACGTCCAATACTACTCATGGGCATTCCACACAGATGGCCTTGAGGGGACTCATCTGTGCCCAATTTCAGATGGGCAGCTGCAGCTGTTACTCAGAAGTAAGCTCTCTCAACAACACATGCATGGTTTTTTCTGGTGGTAAGTTGCTGCTGAGAGAAATCCTCATTTTTAAAGAGCTAGTCCTTAAAGTTGGGGACCTTAGGGGACTAGTGCACTCATGTAACATAGCATGTTCAAGATGAGGGAGTTCACTTTGCATCTCCTCCAAGCAAAGCTAGATTTTTAAACCACACTTAATAAAGGCAGTACTACAAGCAGCCCTGCAAGGGACCAGTATGACTTACCAGTCAGACATTGAGCCAGACGATTCCCGGGCAAAGGCGGCAGCCAGGCAAGTAGGAAGATGCAGGCAGGCAGGTTGGCAGAGGTGGCCACTGGCCAGCAGACTCAGGTGGGCAAATGCTGGCACAGGCGGGCAGGTTGGCAGAGGTGGCCAGCAGACTCAGGTGGGCACAGAAGATGCAGGAAAGAAGGTTCTGCAGTCAGGCAGTCAGGCTGAAGGCCCCAGGAAGCCGAGCCAGGCTCGAGGCTGCACCTGAAGAAGAGATGAAAAAGAAAAACCAAGTCAATGAGTACATTCTTCCCTGGTTCCCTGGAGGAAGCCCACCCCGCCCATGCAGCCTGCTTCACTCTCAGGCTGCATGTCCTTTTCTGATTTTAAAGGCTACCAGCAGCCCTGCAAGGCAGGCCACATAGTCCAACTTACCATGAATCAGTCAGATGTCAAGCCAACGCACGCTTCCTGGGCACAGATCTCAGGTGGGCAGATGCAGGCACAGGCACAGGTGGGCACAGATGCAGGCAGGTTCAGTCAATTAGACAGGCTGTTCTCTTGCCCAGAGGTGGGCACATTGGCTGGAGCAGTGTCCCAAATGAAAAAGTCAAGGTGTGAGTGATGTTTTGACAGTCTCTCACTGATGGGAGTCCACAAGGAGGAGGAGTAAGGCCATACCCATGCAGGCAGGCAGGTGTAGGCAGATCCAGGCAGATGGAGATGGGCAAATGCAGGTGGAGTGCCAGTTGCTAGCACGCTGCACAAGTAAGCCATAGAACTCAGGGCCTTGAACCAGAGATCCAGCTACCTCACAAAGGCGGCAAACAGGCCGGCAGATGCAGGTGGAGATGAGCAGATGCAGGCACAGGCACAGGTAGGCAGATGGATGCAGGCTGTCTCAGAAGCCCCAGGGAAGGCAGGATGGACCTGAAAGACAGGACATGAAATCATCAAATCTATGAGGAATCCAGAAACTCACCCCACTGAGGAAGCCCATCCCCATGCTGCTTGCTTCTGTCAGGCAGCCTGTCCTCAAAGTTGTTGTAAGGCTACAACCACCAGCCCTGCAAGGCGTGCCCAGTACAATGTACTTACCCAAAAATGAATCAGCAGACATGGATGCAGGCAGCTAGGCACAGGTGGGCAGATCCAGGCAGATCCAGGCAGATGGAGATGGGCAGATGCAGGCGGAGTGCCAGTTGCTAGCACGATGCACAAGTAAGCCATAGAACTCAGGGCCTTGACCCAGAGATCCAGCTACCTCACAAAGGCGGCAAACTGGCAGACAGACAGACAGACAGACAGATGAAGGCAGAACTAAACCATAGTCTGTGTGTGAGATGCTTAGCATCCCCTCAGGAGACACGGGATACCAAGGAATTGAGTTATTGAGCTGTAAAAACAGCAAATAAAAATAAAAAACAAAAAAAGTGGAGCTGAAAGGCGGGTCTCTCACTCCCCAGAGGGCTTGAGGGTGGGGTATCCAAGCAGGGGCAGGTTTGCTTTGAGAAAGACTAGCTGCTCCACTAACTCAGCATCCAAGCGAGAGTGGTGGGGTGTCACGACGTTGCCCGCCATCGAGAACACCAGCTCACTCGGAACACTGGTCGGCGGGCAGCTCAGCCTATCTCGGGCCACCCAAGCCAGATCTGGTCACATCTGACTCTGTGATGACCAGTAGGCCAGGGATTCTACGGAGATGTTCTCCTTGGCTTCCGCCAGGTAGCGCTGCACAGCAGTTTCAGCATCATCCTGACGAGTGGGTTGGTCGCCTGCCTCACCAACCACTTCCTGTAGGGCATTTGCCCAGAACCCAAGGCCTCTGCTGCCCTGCTGGGCGGGATGCTGCTTCTGCTGCTGCTGGGATTGCTGACCCGGGAAGCCGTGGCCTCCTCTTCCGCCGCTGCCTGCCCAAGCCTGACTTCCCGCACAGCCCGAACTTCCCCCACAAGCAGTTCCATCCATCCCAGCCTAGAAGTGGCATCGCAGATGCTGTCTTTTAGACGAGGATCACACATCGTGGCCAAGATGTAGATCCTGTCCTTCATAATGGGCTCCATCCTTTTGGCTAGTCCTGCCTTCAGCCTGTTCACCACTTCCCGCACATCTTGCGGGAAGTGCCTCCTGGTGATGGGATCCACGGCCTCCAGAAACTGCCGCATCTTGGTCTGGAGATGCCTGGCCACAGGGATCACCTGGTTGAGGAGGGCGGTGCTGCTGCTGAGGGTCTCTTTGGCCTCAAGGAAGGGCTTGAGGACCATCACCAGATGGGACATGGTATCCCACTGCTGCCTGGCTAGTGGTGCATGGATACCTATGTCCCCGACCCTGCACATTTCGTGCACAGCACGCTGTTGCTCCACCATACGCTCAAGCATGAGGTAGGTGGAGTTCCAGCGTGTGGCAACATCCTGAAGGAGCCGGTGTTGTGGGAGTTCCAACTCCACCTGTTTCTCCTGCAGCAACTGACTTCCTTTGACACTGTGGTGGAAGTGTCCAGCCACCCCCCAGCAGCTGTCCAGGACGTTGCACACTGCTGACATGGGAGGGAGAAGGCCGCTGCTGCTGCTCCCCATGCCAAGCTCACCCCTCACTATGAGGTTTAAGATGTGGGTGATGCAGCAGACCCCCTCAAAACCGCCGTCACACACCGCCATGACCATATTGGCTCCCCCGTCTGTGACCATATAACCGCGGGTGTGCTGATGCCCAGACAGCCACCCTTCCACCATGCGGTTAATGGCCTCGATGATCTCCACTGCCGTGTGGGACTGGTCCAGGACTTCGGTATGAAAGAGGGCCCAGCAATAGCCCTCCTTCCCAGTCCCACAAGTGATGGGTGCTTCCTTCCCTGTGGCTCCCCACCAGTGAGCCGTCAGGGATAGGTAAGCATGCACCCTGTCCTCGCTTGACCAAATGTTGGAGGTGAAGTGCACCTTCTGTGCCTCTGCCTGGCACAGTCAACCCATCACCAACTCCCTGCATTCCCGGTACAGGGAGGGTACCACACGCTTGCTAAGGGTGGTGCGAGATGGCAGCTTATAGTATGGGACCACCATAGCCATCAGCCTCTTGAACCCTGCATTGTCCACAAGGCTGAATGGCTGGTCATCCAATGCCACCATCTCACCAATGCAGTTGGTGAGCTTGTTGGGCATTGGAAACCTCCAACGCGTGGTCCCATACTTCCCCCACCCCAGGTCTTCCATGGTAGCCTGTCGAAGATGCTTGGGGATGGGAGATGGAGATGCAGCAGGAGCCTTCTGCTTGCCCTTAGTGCCACCACTCACTTGGGAGATGCCCGCCTCTCTCCCAAGCAGGAGCGCATGGTGGTTCCTCTGGAGGTGGTAGCACATGTTGGAGGTGGTGAGGTGCACCAGTTTCCCCCCCCCCCCTGCTGATGGCGGCCTTGCAATGCTGACATACAGCAAAGAGGGGATCCGCAGCCACCTCAAAGTGGTCCCACACCATGCTGCTCTGCTTGTGGGGTGAGCCAGTCTGCCCATCATCACCACCAGCGCCTGGACTCTGGGGTGCTGCCGCAGGAGCAGGAGTAGAAGGCCTCGAACAAGAGGTTTGGGTGGAGAGTGGCGAGGGAGCCACTTCTTCCTGCTGCTGTTGCTTCTCCTCAACGAGCTGCTTCACCTCAGCGACGTCAGGGAAAAGATCCCTTAGCTCCAGGCTCCCCCCCGCCTCAACCACTGGAGCAGGAGATGGTGGTACTCCTACTCCAAGGCCAGTGTCGCTGCCACCGGCCTCTGGAAGTGGTTCTTCAAAAAGGGCCCTGCGGGCGGCAGACCTTTCAGGAGGCGCTGCTGGTGCCTCTGCCTGCTTAAGCGCAAAGGCAGACTTGCGCTTAATTTTCATGGGGGGAGAGACAGCCACCCCAGAACTGCCCCCAGCAGCAGCAACTCTCCTAGACCCAGAGGAGCCACCTCGGCCAAGGCGCGCCTTAGAGCCACGTTTCATTATGGCACACAAACAATGTATGCTTTGCCCAAAACACTTTTTGAAATGTGTGCTGCTTTGGCCACAGATGTGTGTAGTGCTCCTGCATAGCACTAGCAGGAGCACTACAGCCAGTCAAGCAAACACACACACACACATTCACACACACACACACACACACACACACAGAGAGAGAGGGAGAGAGAGAAAGAAAGAGAGAGAATTTTTTTTTGGTATTTTTTGGGTTTTTTTGATAACAGGGAACAGGGAAGGAACAAGACACTCACTCACAGAACCCCCCCAGTCATGCTAACCTAACCCTTAATCAAACCAAGAAGCAGCACACACACAAGGAATGAACCTGAGAGACACAGAGGGGAACAGAAAGAAAGAAGCAAGAAGAAAAATAGATAGAAGAATCTACAATTGTCAGTAATCTACTACTACTACGCACAGACCTCCGCCAAAATACTCCTTCTCCTTCCAACTCCTACGCCCCACAATGCAGGGATATCCTTAGTCTTCCTCCAACATTATGATTGGAGCCTGCTAGAATCCTTGCTGCACAATTGGTCACTGAAACTGTCAGTCTCATCAAGCACACCTCACCTTCTAGCTCTGGCTGCCTCTACAAGAGGCATTTAAAGCTCTTTCAAGGAACATTAAAAAATTTACCTCTACAAGAACGGAGCGCAAATTGGGCGTAGAGGCGCGTTTTCTCTCCGATTATGCGCATTATCAAATGCGCGTTAAATAGCGAGTTTTATTTTGCTCCGGCCATTAAAGCGCATTTTGACTATGTGAACAAGCGATTCTCCGCATGTCTACAGTTTAAATCGCATTTTGGTCGTCCAGTAATGCGCTTCGCCGCCTCTCGTACAGAGGTATTAGGCGTAAATGCGCTTCTGCAAATATGCGCATAATCGCCTAACCAGGTGTAATGATAAAATACGATACTTATCGGACTTTCTATCGTTTCCGATAAGTATCGTTGGATTTCCTATGATTTCCTATCGTATCATTATCGTTAAATGGAGACACGATAGAGAGCATATCGTATCGTTATCGGCGATTTTAGCGATACGATACACATCCCTATTATAAAGCACTATTTAAACACTAAGTATTATTATCTGAAGATGGAATAGTGTCATGTATATAAACAGGCAAGGTATTTTAATCATGTATGGCAGTATGCTTGAGAAAAGATTCAGCATATATACATTTTACTGCTACAAAGGGGAATAGAATTTCAATTTTGCAGTGACAAGGGGAACACAATTACTTGAAAACCGCTGAGCATGTAAGAAACAGTAATCAGCCAACCCCCAGCTGTTTCGCATCTGTTTCACCATTGAGTGTAGCGATACTGGTTTCCATCCTCTCGAAAGGGTCAGATGGTAGATGGTATGCGGCAGAGATTCTTGCAGGCTTGCATCTTTGAATCTGACTCCCTAAGGGCATGGCACACACTGGTGTTCAATAGAAAAACTTTTAATTAGGTAAATTCATTGATCCAGGCAGGGCCAGAAGATGCTGGGGAGAAGTGCTCTTCTCTAAGGATCTTGTGATCCTCCTGCTCCATTCAGCTACTTATCTAATGGACAAAATCCCAGAACCTTATTCCTTGGTACAAGGTCCAGGAGGAGGCAATATGCTATATTGCTTTGATGGACAAGCTGTAAGTAGACAGGATGCTAGAGATGTGCGAAATCTGGGACTCTGTTCTCACAGATTTTCCACTTTTCTTCCTCATGTTCTCAAATACCTATGGAAAATCCACACTGGGTGCAATCCTTTGCACGTTTAGACAGAAAGAAAATCCTACAACTCCCAGCATCCCTCAGCCCTGGATAGGGAATGTCGAGTCTCATAAGACTTATTTCTGTCTAACCATGCATGGGATTGTACGCATAGTGTTTCAGATAGCCTTGCTTTCCAAAGAATGTTTCTGGGGGTGGGGGGTGGGTCTTGTTTTTCCTCCTCAAAAAGCAGCAGTTGATGCACATTATGGTGGCAAGGCGGTGCAGGCAAGCTCTCTGGGTGCGTTCGTTGTGGATGGCAATGCAGATTTGCTGAATGTGCAATTGTATCTGTATTCAGCCTCTGTTGCTGCCTATCTTGCACAGTAAGCCAATGACAAAATTTCTCTCTCAATGAAAATAGAATTAGATAGAATTGGACTAGAGGTGTGAAAGACCCCCCCCCCAATTTTGTTATTCTATTCATTTTTGTTATTAAAATCACATTTGTTTTGTTATTCATTTGTTATTATTTCATTCATTTCTTTTTTGGTTTGGTTTGTTTCCATTGATTGCAGTAGAAGACTGAATTACTTCTCTGTTGCCTGTAATTTGTCCCCCCCCCCCCCCATTCAATTGGCATAGTATCTTCAGAAATTCTTTTACCTCTTGAAGGAATCAGGCTTGTCAGATTTGTGACTATTAGGAAAAAAGGGTAATTGTATTGCCAACAATTTTAAAAAGCACATAGACACATAGGGTTGGATTTAAACTTATCCATACTTAGAACAGACTCATTAAAATGAATGGGACTGATGTTAGTCATGTCTAATAAGTCTTATTGATTCTAATGGGTCTTTTCTAAGCATAAGAGCTTCTTTAAACAAGTGTTTTATAGCATGCTTGTGACTGACCACTCACGGATGTTCGCGAGTCATTTTGATGACACCATCAGCCACCTGAGTGTCTCCCACTCCATTTCCCGGTTTTAGCATTATAAATTAAGCCACAGAAAACCTGTCTCTTCTGAAATAAGTCAGGATTTGTCGGGATTTCCTGCCATGTGCAGGCAAAGTTGTGCTATAAAATGGCCACTAGGGGGCTCTGTTCCCATTGAATTGTATGGGCCTTGTGGTCACTGCTCTCTTCCTCATGTAATTTCAGCTCATTGCAAATGTAGAGGAGAAGCAGGAAGCAGAGCCATGGTAAGGAAACATGATTTCCCCCATCTGAAGGAGCCCTAAGTCTGGATCTAATCTATAGTCTAATTGTTATCTCAAATCTGCTTTATTCTTAGCCCAATTTCTGAACACTGTTAGCTGCTCACAGAGGACAATGTAAAAAAGAAAGGAAAAAAGCAAGGTCTCCAGACTTTTTAAGGCTTATCTGGCAGACAAGCCCAGTGATACTCCAAACTTCAGGAGAAAAAAATTACACAGCCCCAGGTTTTGTCTAATCAAGTTCTGGAGAAGGTAGAATAGAAATGGAATCTATTAAAGATTTTGGTAGCTAAGCTATGCCTCTGCCCCATGATTTGGTGACCTCTTTAACTTATGGTGAAAAATTTGAGACAAAAGTAGGAGTTCCTGCCTGATGCATTGGGTGTTTTCTTTAAATTTTGTATTTTGCAAAGGACAACCAAAGTATCACTTAGGAAGTCGTTGTTGCTATTTAAAAAATACATAAGCTCATCATGAGTTAAAGATGTCAAAAATTCATGTGGTGGGAGTAGTTAACACAATAGCTTTTATTTTTATATGAGGCTGTGTTAAGATGTTTCCCCAGAGCCTGGGGAGCAAACTTTGGGGTTGCACAGCTTCTTTTCCCCAAGGCTTAGTTGCATTTGTGCATTTGCCCACTAGTCTTTAGAGCCTTAAAAAAAATCTCCTTGGGATGATTTTTTTCTTTTGTTCTGTGTGAGCAGCAATTGAGGCCCAGGACCTGGGCTAAACTACATCCAGCTAATTCTGTTCTTTCACCGCCTCCATTCCCATAATTTTCATCGGGTCTGTTCTGACTGCTAGAGGAAAACAAATGAATAACACCAGTTGAAACTCATTTATTACTCTGACGGTCACTTCATAACAAATGAGTTCCACTCCTTCCAATTTTTAATTTGTTACAAAACAAATCCACACCCCTAAATTGGACATGAGGAAGGTCCAGGATATTTGTATGTGCTAGTGGAACAACAATGTTCATGAAAGACCTGGCGGATTACCATAGCATCCTTACACAATGCTCATCAATGCCACTGAGGCCAGAATTAGAAAGAGCTCTGATCAGAGGTTGCTGCTCACAAGTTTGTGAATTACATTACGTCTATTTCTGGCCTCAGTGGTATTGATCAACATCATATAGAGCACGGATGGGGACCAGGTGGCTCTCCAGATGTAGCTGGACTGCAGCATCCAGCAAATGTGAACTTTCCCCCATGTTTCATGTACATCCTACATCTTCAACTAGATTCTGAGTTCTTCTGTAGCCCTATGCAGGCATTTGCTTGCTTGCTTACTGAGTAAAGGTGAGGAGGGGAATGTGGGTTTTCATTTAAGCCCCCCTCCACTGTAATTAATTTAATTTAATTTAATTTAATTCATCTATTAAATTACTATACTGTCCCATAGTCAAAGCTCTCTGGGCAGTTCACAAAAATCACTTGTTTTTGCACACCTGGCCCTTTGTATGTTGCACATGAAGGTCTGAAAAGGGCCCTGTAGGCGTGTTCAGCTGAATACATTTACAGAGCTCCTGCAATTGGGAAACATGCCTCATCAGGGTTCATGAGGATTTGAAATCCAGATGTCAGATATTGAATTCGAGTTCCACCAGGCAAAATTTAAACACGGTGAATTTTTGCTTCAAAAATGAGATGTCTAAATTCAAAGTATTTCCTGATCTCATACACTGCAGGCAAACTTTCAAGGATGTATGGAATCGGCAGTGGAAGCAGTTTGCTGGTGGCGTACATTAGACACTTGTTCAGTCTCTACTGTTCCTGTTCAAGGTCTCATTGACACAAAAACAAACCTTTGCCACAAAGCATTCCTAATTGAGGATGCCCAGTTGAATCAGTTGAGCAGTTTTGGGGCGTAGGGAGGGGACAGGGAGAGAGACGTGGCCTGACTGTTGCCATCTGCCTTGCCCACCACCCACAAAGGAGCTGCTGTAACTTTTGATGTTTGTGAAGCTGTTCTTCTTGTTGCCCTCAGCACCATACCCGTTAAAGGAGGACATCTTGCCTCTCCTAGTGTGCTGCCAGGAGGCAGCTGGGGGAGGGGTGAGTTGCCACGTGGATAAGGTCCTTTCTTGGAGATGAGGCCCTTTCTTGGCTCAGGACATGGGACCCTGGTGAGAGGAGGAGGCTCTCTTTCTGCTACTTGAGGTTGGGCTGCCTGAAATGCCTGTTGGATAATTTGTTTTATCTTTACCTTTTTAATTTTTTTTATGAAGTTTTCATAATAAAATACAGTGAAAAAAACCAACCAACAAACCAACAACAAAACCCAGCAAACAAACCCTCCCCATTCTCTCCCCACGCTTGGTTTGTTTCAGAATTTTTTTCCCTATTCTCTATTCCAGGGTGGTATATTAAATCAAATGATTTCATGAGTCCCATAAATTTCTGTAAGCTTCTGCCATAGTTATTCTATTCGGTTCTTTTTTTCATATAGTCTATGTATTTTTTCCAATCAGTCCTGAAAGTATCTCTTTTCTTTATTCCTCTATGAACTCTGAACTTCTGTGTCAGCTTTTTGTTTATCGCTATGTTCCAAAGTTTCTTTTTCCACATAGCAACTGTCAACATCCGAACTGTCTTCCAGTTACTTGCTATCAATTGCCTTGCAGCTGTTTACATAAAACCAATTAATACATTTTCTTTCATCTTTCTATTTTCTTTAACATGCATATTCAATAGAGCTAGCTCTGATGTTTTACAAATCTTTTGATCAATATTTTTTTCTATTTCTTGAAAAATCATGTCCCAAAACTTCCTAACCTTTCTATATTCCTACCACATATGAATTTGGGTTCCATTATCTTTACATCCTCTCCTGCACAATGGTGACAGATTCCTATTAATTTTTGCCAACTTCACAGGTGTCAGATACCACTTTTGAACTAATTTTAACGCCCCTTCTTTTATTCTTGTGGATATTGTTTGGAAGGGAAATCTCTCAAATATTTCCCCCCATTCTTCATCCTCAATCCCCTCTTCAATGTCTCTTTCCCATATCTGTTTTATTGTCACGTTCCCCTAATCTCCTGCTTTATTAAAGTTCTGTATATCTGTTATTGTACCTTTATCTTCTGCTTTGGAATTGTCAACAAATTTTCCCCATTCTGTTAAATCCCTTGTGCTTTGCTATCTTTCTATTTCTTATAAATTTACAGATTTGCATCCATGCTATCCATGACATTCCTGTATTTTGTGTTCACTTGTTCCATATTTCCTGAGTTATGGGATGTTGCTGTTCATAAAAAATTCTCATTTGTTTCAGTCCTATTTGTTTCAGTTTATTTTTAGCTACTGCTGTCCCTTTTATATCAAATTCCAGATGTGTCCAGATTGGTGTTAATGGTGAGATCCCTGGCATTAATGTCTCATTTTTGAATTACCATACTTTCAATATTCCTTTTAGTGTACTTCGTTTCTTACTTATTTGTCATTTTATATGTTTTCTAATATAGAACATATTCTATATTTCTTCTTCTTTTAATCCCATCAGTTCCCTTTCTATTTCTACCCATTGTGTACTCACCCCTTCCTTTATTATTGTTAATAGAGGTCTTAATTGATATGTATCATAATATGTTTTTAAGGGTGGTATACTCCATCCACCTTCTTGCACAGATCTATATCTAAAGGCGTTAGCTGTTTATGGACTTTTGCTTTTAAAACGGGGAAAAATAAAGAAACACAGTGATACCCAGTGGTTGGTATAATTATAGCTGCAATCGTCAAAATCAAATATGATTCAGTGTACCTTTCTGAACATTAGAGGAATGGGGAGATGTGTAAAGCAATCCCGAATGTTTAAATTAATAACAGAGATGAAACCTGAAATATTATTTTTGCAAGAACTACACAAACCAAAGATAAATAGTGGAATATTGGGCGGTAGGCAATGGGGGCACAAATATATGGCACTAGGTTCCAGAAAAGCAAGGGGAGTAGGGATATTAATCAATAGAGAAATACATTTTCAAACAAAAAGAACGCTGAAAGATAGAAAGGGAAGTTATATATTTGTAGAGGGGATTTATAATAACAGCGATCTGATAACACTGGCATCAGTGTATAGTCCCAACACGAATGAATTAAACTTCCTACAGAAGATTCTGTCAAAAATAAACAAATCCTCTAAAACAGGAAAGATTATTGCAGAAGATTTAAACTGGAATTTACAGGGTGCAAGACCAATGAATGATAAGAAACAAAGAACAACTTCAGAGCAGAATAGGAAAGTATTTCAATATATATAAATTTTGAGAAAATGCGATATCTATGACACATGGATTGAGATGAACCCCAATGATTACAGTCATACTTATTTTTCAGAAATATATAAAAGTTTTAGTAGGTTGGACACAATTTTAATGACAGAAACTATGGTGCAAAAAACAAAGAAAATAGAAATAGGACAAATAAAAGTAACAGACCATGCCCCAATTAAAGCATATATAGAAAAATTATATATGGAGATTGAATCCCATATTATTAACTAAGGAAGATGTTAAAGAAAGAATAAAAAGGGGTATAGAAAGATATTTTGAAGGGAACAAAATGGGAAACAACAGAAAAAAACAGATGGGAAGCGGGTAAAGCTACAATAAGAGGAGAATGTATAAAACAATTAAGTATACTCAAGAAAAAGGATAAAGAAGGGAAAGAAAAGTTGGATCAAGAAATTAACAGATTAACAGAGCAGTATAAAAATACAGAACAGATAAGAATTAGGAAAGAAATGGAAAAGCTGAGGAAAGAAAGAGAGGCTTTAGAAATAAATATAATGATAGATATGCTAAATGTGAAGCAAAAGTATTATGACTTTACTGGAAAAAGCTCAAAACTGTTAGCAAATAGAGTTCAAAAGAAGAGAATTAGGAACAAACTCTGGGCCTTGAATATGAAAGAGGGATCTAAAACACATGATCAAAAGGAAATGGGAGAAATATTGCAACTCTATGAAGGAAAAGAGATAGAAATAAAACAGATTAAGGAATATCAGGGCACTACTAAAGGAAGAACAGAAACAGTACTTAGAAGCTGAGATAGAAGAAAATGAAATAAAAGAGGCTAGAAGAGATTTAAAAAATAATAAATCACTGGGTCAAGATGGGTTTACATCTGAATTTTATAAAGCATTTATGGATGAGTTGGTGCCACAACTGAAGAAATTATTTCATGAAATACAAGAAGGAGGGCCCCTCACAAAAACATGGACACAAACCAAAATAACATTGATACCTAAATCAAATAAAGATAAATGTAACCTGGATTCATATAGACCAATATCTCTATTAAATATAGAATATAAGATATTTACTAAAATATGGGCTAAACGTTTAAGAGAAGTTATCAACAAATTTACAGGCTCGGATCAGTATGGATTTTTTAAAAATAGATTCATTGCAGAACCGATCAGGAAAATATTTGGCATGATTAATATTTGCAAGACAAGAAAATTTCCTATGGCAATTATGACACTGGACCTATATAAGGTGTTTGATATGGTAAACCCAAAATTTATATTAAATTTGCCAACCATTTACAATCTGGGAAGTAAGTTTAAACATATAATAGAGGCAATATATGTACAAACAACAGCCAAAATAAGATACAATGGATTAGAAACAAGGGAAATAAGACTCAATTCAGGAACAAGGCTGGGATGCCCTCTATCACCACTTTTATTTACAATGGTGATTGAGGTCCTTGCTGACAGAGTCAGGGCAAATACAGACATCAGAGGGATATGTGTGGGTGGTAGAGAATTTAAATTAAACTTATATGCAGATGATATTTTATTGACATTACAAAATTCAAAAAAGGGAATAAAAGAATTGATAAGGGAACTAGCGGAATTCCAACAGGTAGCAGGACTTAAGGTAAATATAAAGAAATCTGGTTTGATGTGTTTAAACATAGGACCTCAAAAACAAATAGAAATCTCAAAAATGACAGGTATTCCCCTAGCAACAAAAGCATTTAGATAGCTAGGAATCCAGATCCCAAAAAAGCAGAAAAATGTATTGAAACTAAATTATGGAAAACTGTGGAAAGAACTAAAAAATGATATAGCCAGGTGGGAGAGAATACAACTATCACTTTCAGATCGGATTATGACTATAAAGATGATGTTATTACCAACATTTACTTATTTTACCGCAGGAAATCCCAATTTGCATTCTCCTTTTCACAGTCCAGCTGCAAATGTTATAATTTTCTGGGAGCCATTGATTCTTCAAGAGTGTCAGCTGTCTAATTTGTGTGTGAGAGAGGGTTTCAGACGGTGAACACTAAAGCTCCTTGTCAAGCTGATGCAGCAGCAGGTGATAATAGCCTCACCATCCTTCTAATTGCCTTCACACCATCGTCCAACATGCCTAACTTGACCAGGGATGATACACCTGCCGTGTGTAGAAACAGGATGCTCAGTCGGTTAAGGAGTGCTTGGGGAAATGGGATGAGGTCTGTTTTCCAGATCAATGGTGGCTAAACTATTGATTTAACTGTCTACACTAGAATCAAATGATGAAAAGCTGGCTTGATTGACCACTCAGCTTTTGTGTCATTCTCTTTCCCCAAAGGTTGGCCTTTCTGGATAGCCTGTTGAATGCAATGACAGCTGGGGCAGTTGTTTTCTGATAAACCTGAGAAGGAGGGGCATTTGAGATATAAACTCCAGCAGATTTAAATCACCAAGCAAAGAAAAAAGAAAAGAAAAGAAAAGGATGGAATTAAACCATTCATTTCAATCAGCCTTCCTGATTTGAAGTTCATATTGTTACTGAACAAGCCAGGATACTGGATGCTATAACAATGAAAACGTATTGGTTTGTAATGTAGTAGAGCTTTTATGCAACCTAGACGCATAATCCAACATTTTTTAGTCATGTATCAGCTTGAAGATGAGAGGCTTCTGTTTGCCCACAAGTAAGAGCTACTGGGTTCAGTAGAATTTCCTCTCTCCCGATATGCATAAAATTTCAGCCTACGTGTGTGCTTGAACTTGTGCGTATGTATCAAATTCAGATTTTATTTTAAACTAGGTTATTATTTTTAAAGAGATGCTTACTGCAAATTAATTGTATAAATAAAAACAAATGTCTGATTAAAAAATAACCAGCATTGATTTTCCCAGAAAGCAAAGTGGATAAAAATGCATCCCGTAGAGCTTATGAATGGCCGATGTTTTTAATTTGCATTTTGAGCCTAATCTATCCCAAGAGCCCAAGGCAAGCTGAAATCTTTTTTTCTTTCCAAAAATAAAACTCTACCAATGCAACTTGTACTATTTCAAGGAATCAACTTCTAAGATAAACTTCTAATAGCTGTGGTGCATTTTTCTTCTGAATTAAAATTGGAGGCACATGTCACATTCACAGTTTCAAAGGCTTACTTTTAGAGTGTGTTAGAGCAGGAAGTAAGAATGCACCATATTCAGAGAAGTCTTTCTGCTGTGTTTTTCTGTGAGTCACTGTTCCACTTTGCCTCCTCCAAGGGCGGGCAGACAGTGCTGCTGTGCTGCTGCATTCCCCTAAATTTCACAATTCAGTGTATTTGTCATCATCATCAAGCTTGTTTATATGCCACATTTCCAAATATGCTAAAAGCTGCTCATAAGAACAGTAAACAAAGCAATATATAGATATAACTAAAAATGGTCCTCCTAAATGCATTAAGCACATTTTGATATATACATTTCATAATGTAATATTTGATTTAACAGATACTCAGAGCGTATCTTTTTAAGGAGCGCTTGCATGAAGCAAAAAACAAGTATTGTTGAAAGGGAGCCATGGCATCTTCTCTGCAGACTTTTCCTCTTAACTGAATGTGTGTGAACATTCTGCGCTCAGTTGCAAGGGATGGACACTCTGCACACACCCAGAGGCACTGTCATTTAATATATCACTACATAAAAAAGGGTTAATTATTAGATAATAACAAAATGAAATTCTGCATGCAGAAGGTCCCTGAGAATGTGAAGTAAATTTAGAAGGGAGGCACAAGAAAAAAAAAGTTTCACAGCCACTGCATTAAAAGTATATCCATCACATATATCTGACATTTATGGTGAAATGTCAGGTAAATGCCAAACCAATAAGAGCCCTCCAGAATTTCAGGAGAGCATTCTGCTGGTTTAAATAAATCAGCATTGCTTCATTAGAAAACTCAGATCTATGCAGTTGACTCCCGCCTCCCAGATAGCCAAATGACCAATTCTTTCTTACCTAGTTCTCCATTCCACATCCCATGTCACTGAATTCTCCTTGGTTCACTAGTTATCAGGGGGAAGCTTTTCAACTTTACCTTTTATTCCCAACACAGGGGATTTTTCACACCTTCCCTAACGTCTGCCCTCACCTATGTCAGGCATGGAGAAGCCTAAGGATAATGAAGAAAGATGATGGTGATTTCTATAGCCCCAACCACATAAATGGTGCTCACTTTATTGAGTCACACAAGGAAAAGCTGACATTAAACACCATATATTTATGACGAAGGGACTTCCATGGACATTGGACATTCTCTTAAAATAAAGAGCTTCAGACAAGCAGATGGGGTAAAAGAGAAACCAGACCAGGATGTTGGGTCAAAAGTTGATCCTGCACACAGACAATTACACGGGTTAATTCTCTTTGTAAAAATAGACTCACACTTGAGCATTCATTTGCACAAGTGTACGCACTGGGCCAACTGACTTTTTGTGTTTGTTTTAATACTGGAAGCAGGCTTTCAGGTTACACTAAACTGTTCTTCATGCTCAAAATTGTAGAACCAGAGAGACTGAAGGGACCTTGAAAATAATCTAGTCCACACCCCCCCTCGCTCGATGCAAGCTCTGCAGTGCAGAATTTAGCGATGGTTATGAAATCAAGTATTAAAGTTGTTGGAGAGTCAGTCACTACTAGCCACTGCTGTTGCCATGAAGACAGCCTAAGTTGAATGCAAACATAGCATTCTGATGTCATGTATGATGTCACAAGAAGGATAAGCTCCAAGTCTTGGCAAAGTAAGGGGCAGTTAACAGTCAGGTTGAAGCTTCATGCAGTCAAGATGGATCTTCATGAGAGGTGGTGAAAAGGTTTAGTTTTGGGGATGTATATTACATTTACAGTAGGGGGGAAGTTCATGTGGTCGTTATCTATGTAACCTGCAAAGGAAACCTTAGTCATTCCTATATTTAGGTGCCCTTCTCATGTAATGTTCATTTTATTTTGTAAATGGACAGCTGCTTTAGTTATGTATTGTCAGTGATTGCCTAATCACAGACCTTTAGAAATCTCAAGCATACTTCATAAAGGACATTGTCCATCAGCGGTTTACAGATCGTTGTAATGATAATTCTGTGTGTACTGACACAGTTACGATCAATTCTTCCATTAACAATGTGTTTGCTAACTGTCCACAGTCACTCACTGTATGGCGGTGTCAAAGGATTTGAACTCTTCCATTACTGATTCTTTACCTCTGCTTTGCTGTGTTTACTTTTGGCCTGAGTTAATGATAGTTTGCAGAGTTTATTAGACTGAGAGAGCTCTGTTCAGATGGGAATATTTTTGGGTGCGGAGGGCATAGTGTCCACATTTGGAAATTATTAATCATATCGCACCATTCCATTCATATCAGTGTTCCCAGATATAATTATATGTCCATAAAGAATCGTTTATTTATCTGGAGCATTTTTAAGATCCTGTTGTTCAGCCCCGAAGGCTCCCAGAGCAGCTTACATAAGATCATTAAAAGCAAAAAGTCCCTGACTGGAGGTTATTACCATCTATGTGACACAACACAAAAGGAAAAAGGGATAAGGAGGGAAGAGGAAAGTTAAGTCTTATTCAGGCATTCAAAAAATGAATAAAATATGTGAGTAGGAGGAGCGCTCTACTTTCCCTCCCTCCACTATCATTTCCATCACTCCATGTGGAGGGTGACTTTCTGAAGGGGAGAGACTCCTCTACCTATAAAGACTCTCCATGCAATTTTTGAATGCTGATTTTCTAATGTTGCAAATGGTGTGGAGATCCTCCATGGATTCAGGAGACCCTTGGCTTCAGAAAATTGCTTTCTCATGTGTGTCCACAGGAATTCTAAGGGAAAGGGGAAACGCTGTCCAGTGCTCTTTGATTGTCATTAGTCTGCATAGCATATGCTGTTACATCACACTTGTGCATTTTCCCTGTGTGTCTGCATATGTGGGTTTGTTTTATTTTTTTGCATAGAAACATATATATTCCATTTAGAAGCTTGTACAGAGTAGCAGAACATCCTGGGAATTTGACACCACTAATGCTGAAGAGTATACTAGTTAATAGGGGTGTGCAGAGCTGGTATTCTCCACCCTGAAATTCGAGGCGGCACGTCAATGAGGCGATTCTCTGCCCTGATTTCCAGAGCACCCCCTACTCTCCGCTCTGCTGGATAGTTTCATGAAAAATCGCTCCATTTTCGGGTAACTGCTACATTCTCGTCAATGGGAATGAACAGAAACGCTCACAACTCCCTCAGTTTTAAAGATGAAAACATCAAAATTGGCACTGTGACCGCTTTTAAAGAGGGCTTTTGGAGGAGATCCCTGCATGCAGTGATTTATAGGGAATTTTTAAAGTCCGAACTCAAATGTCCTCTCAGGCACGTCTCTCGTGCATGTGATCTGTATGGGAAAAGTGCTTAGCGCAATCATAAAGAAGTAAATATATATTAAGAAATGCCACAACAGCAGCACACAACTTGCCCATCCTCAAGAGAGGACAGGAGGCTTTCAGGACTTGGAGGAAGAGGCACTGCTCCCCCACTATCAGTCGGGCACATTGGAGCGAGTCGAGTCAAGGCAACAACAGCTTCCCTGTAGGAGGCTAGTTTAACTGAGAAATAAACAGCCTGCCTTACTGTGGTGTAGAAGCCGACTCACTCACAACGCCAGCCCAGCAGCACCACTGTGGCTGATTTCTATGAGACCAAGCGGAAAGATGCAATCAACCGACCAGCCCTGCACAGTGCGCTCCCTATCCCCCCATGGCCAGAACCAGCACTAGCAGTCAATGTTTCCCGTGCCTCATGAGGGAATGTTATCAAAAGGTGCTTGTGTACTGCTTGTGTGTGCTGCACAACCCTAAAACACACAAACGTACAAGTACAAGAAGAAGACACTTGTAACCTTGAAGCCAAGTGCTGCTGGGAAGGCTCAGCTTTGAGGAAGGAGAGTCAAACCGTTAAGGAGAAATCATCATCATCATCATCATCATCATCACGCAACCCAGCCCTGCAAGGCGGGACGGGAGGAAAAAGCTTTAACAGAGCAGGCAGGCACATGCTGGGGGATGGAACAGGTGAAACAAACAAAGCATGTAAAGACAGCCAAACGAAAACAGCCCCCCCTCTCCTCTCTCTGCAAAGAACCAGAGTCATCTTGTGATCTCGTAGATCTCCCTCTCCCTCCCCTCCCCTCCCCTCCCCTCAACCTCACTTTGCGAACAAATGCCCCCATCTCACTTTGCACTCTGTGTGCAACAATAAAAGAATCTCTCTCTGACTGAAATGGATGCCGCAAGTCTGAGAGAACAGCAATGAGCGCGTGGAATCAAGGACCATGAGAAAATTTCCTCCCCCAAACACTGCAATTGGAGGAGAACATGGTCACGGACAGCGCTGTGGCAATTCCTAATTGGTTAGCCACAGATGTCAATATCAATGATCAAAACTGCCCCACCCCATTATCCCATCTTCCTTATTGGGAGGTTTTCAATTTAGACACACCACACACACAAAATGGGAGGATAATTTCAGAGATGTTAGGAGCTCCGATTGGGCGTGTCTTGGCTCTGAAATTATTTGATGGGTTGAGAAGCTCTGGAAGATCAAATGCACTATGGATGTTTGCGGTTATCAGATAATTCTGGGGTGGAGAGCACACCCCTAATAGTTAAGCTTCACACAAGAGGCACATGGACTCCAACTAAACTTTATTTGGCATGGAGGTTATAAAATAAAATTAAGAACTAGAGTGTGGGAGGAGGAAGAGATATACAATTCCAAAAGAACATCCCTGCAGTTCAAAACTCAAACTGGGTAACTTGTATTATGTTGATGAAATGGACCCTCCAAATGTAGGGGGTGAAGGAAACAGAGATTGAAGGGGGGATGGATAATGCACTCCCTACCACACACATTTATTTTACTCAGGGGCTGTGTTCATGGCACTGGGTTGGCACCACCTCCCCCTTTAACCCAGTGCTTTCCCTCTCCCTTACCCGATGCAGAGGAGGTAGCGTGGGGTTTCTGGGCAGCCATCTGGGTCCCAGAGCTGCCTGTGCCCTCTTCTTGGTGGAAGGCGACCAATTGTTGGTCACCTTCCACCAGGCTTCACCCCTGGGTTGACCCTGGATTGGCTGTGGAGTGACGTTAACACAATGGAAGCACCATGGTGACATCACTCCCTTTGAAAAAGTCAGAGTAAATCCTTGTCTTCTTCTAAGCACAGCATCACGGGGAAGCCCCTTAGTGGCTGTGAACCTACACTTGTGTCATCTAACTGATGGGGCGCAGAGACACAGCCACTGCGGGGCTTTCCCCATGTATAGATAGCCCCTCAGTTTTAGAGTGTCTGAATGGAAAAAGTGGTTTTTAGGTGGGATTTTAAGGAAGAGAGAAAGAGGGTTCCTTCCAGATGGATATTCTCAGAGAGTGCACCAGGCAGAAGGGTCAGGAAGTGAGAATGGGCAGAGTAATGTAAAGAATCTGGTAACCTTCACGCGACCGATGATAATAGATGTAAAGGAGAGAGGACAAAATCTGGTCTATATACATAGAGAGAGATGGAAGTCGAGATAGGGCAGGCAAGTCAATGGGGAGCTTGAGAATAAATTCAAGGGGTTTCTGCTGGATATGGGAGCAGGCAGGAAGCCAGTGTAGTGATTCAAGGAGAGGTATCACATGGTCTGAATCAGCCTACCCCAGCCTGGTACCTTTAAGATGTTTTGGATGACAACTTCCAGGATTCCTGGCTAATGGCCATGCCGACTGGGGCTGATGGGAATTGAAGTCCAAAACATCTGGTGGGCACTAGATTGGGGAAGGCTGATCTAAAGGATGAGAGAGATGAACAATTTTGGTAACAGAATTCTGGCTAGAAATGAGAGATCTGACAATGGAAAGCCAGAATGGAATATTAAAGTAGTCAAGGGGAGGAGATGCTGAACAGGAAGGATGAGAGTTTCATAGCAATGTACAGGGAAAAGTGATTTGGTGGCAACGGCATGGATTTAGTTACAGAGATAACTAAAATTGCCCTGCGTGGGCCAGAAAATAAATTTCTGCTAGTTACTATTTCCTCTTTAACAATCCAGCTTTCTTTTTTCCTGTTTCCCCTAAATCCTCAGCAGAGCAGAAGTCAGTGGGGGGTTTCTTTTTTCTTTTTTCTTTTTTTTTGCTGTTTGTTTTGCATTCTGAAGCTTGGACGAGACTGCCACCCTGGCTCTTCCTGAATACATGGAGGAGTTTGGTCTATAGCACTTGGTGTCATGATTTCCCTGGGGATTCCTTACAATAATGATTTCACTTTCAGTAAATAAAGGCTAGAATCAAGATCTGTCATGTAATTGGATTGTGTTTGCCTAAAGGCTGGACCCATGATCCCTTGGCTCTGGTGTATAATAGGATTTTTTCTCTGTCTAACAAATGTTGCAAAATCTATCACAGGTTCAGCAGGGTGGGATAAAAATGCAATACACAGATAAATATGGCTAGGGAGTCTGCCCCATAGCATGAGGGTCAGTGATATAGGAGGGGATGTTTCTTGTTTGCTAACTTTTCCCACCCTCCCTCCAGTTTGCTCAGAATGGCTTTTATGGGGTTCTCAACAGTCTTCGCCTTGAAAACTTTAGGACAGCCTTCCCCAAACTAGTGGGGTTGCTTCTTGCAGGGATGGGGAAACCTGGGGAAGAGGTACGTCACCTCATGGATTCAGGATTGAGGGGGAGGAAGGAGTGAGATTCAGGGCTTTCAGATCAGTCAAGCAAATTCCCATTCAATCTAGATCTAGTCCCTGTGGGGATGTGAACCCAGGTCTCCCTAGTCTGAGTCCAACACCTCTGCCATACTGGGTCAGGTCCAGTTCTCACTAGGGATGGACAAATCTGTCAATTTCCAGTCTTAAATTTGGTTCATTTTGCACAATGAGAATTTCTCCAGTCTTAAATTTGGATGATCCAAACTCTGAGGGTTTTAAAAAAATGCGTGAAAATTCGTAAGCATTTCCCCATTTTTTTCAGAATACATGCATTTTGTATACATTTTTGCCTAACACACACATATTTTGCAAGCAATTTCCTAGTATAATGTACTTCCACTGTTGTTTTCCTTACATATACACATTTTTGCATGCAGTTTTTAATTGGAGAACTCTGTTGCAAAATTCAGAGGGGTGTGAACTTTGAAGGATAACTGAGTTTTGGTTTGCATAGTGGATCAAAAGTGCAAGATCAGGTACATTCACATTAAAATTCTAACTGAAGAAGTGTATCTGCCATCCTTAATTCTCTCTGAGGTGTCTGTATGGAGCAGAGTTGGGCAGCCTGAGACCTCAAGATGCTGTTGGATGCCAACTTCTATCAGGTCCAGCCAGCAGGACTACAGTCAGGGATAATAGAAACTGGAGTCCCACAACAGCTGGAGTCCTACAAGTTGCCCATTCCTGGTATGAAGGAATATCCAGTTGTGTGAGAACCCCCCCCCCCCAATGTGAAGTGGTACAGCCCAGGTACAGGCATAACCCTTCATTGGGACCAGGTCTCAGTGTGGGCCGGGAGCTAGATTATTGCACAGAGACCTGGGGTCAGAAAAGAAGAAGTAGGTAGGCTGACCATATGAAAAGGAGGACAGGGCTCATGTAACTTTAACAGTTGTAGAGAAAAGGGAATTTCAGCCAATGTCATTTGTATGCAATTAGTTCCTGGTGAAATCCCCTCTTCATCACAATGGTTAAAGTTGCAGGCACTATACTAGAGTGACTATATACAAAAGAAGGCAAAATTCTGTTTGAATAAGCTAGATCCTTTCCATTAGTGAGATGGTTTGCATGCTCCATGTAGCAGCTGATGTTTTAACTACATTTCAATGTTGCTTGATGAAGACATCCATAGCACTCTAACCTTGCATGCTTGCGAATATACTCCTCCTGGCCAGCAACTAGACTCCCTGGAGGACCGTTTTGAAGATGGAGCTAGGGGTATAGGACCAATGTCTCCACATCCAAAGGGTCTCACCCTCACCTCTGACAGGTCTTTTTGGCATAGATGCTGCTCACCCCTGGTAGAAGAACAACCCCAGTTGTGGTGTCTCTTCTTGGGTGCTCGAGCTTTGTTGCCTTTTGCTATGCAGCTCAATCTATTTTGCTTGCTGCAGCCATGTTTGTCCATGTTTGCCAGCTACAAGCAGAGATTTATGGTGGTTGCTATCAAATGCAGAGGCTGAGCCAGAGAAACTGCAGCTGGATTCCTCAATTAGCTGAGATGCTGGCAGAATCAAATGACACAGTCCTGGAGTCACTGAGCAGGACTTCCGGATGCAGGCAGAATTGGGGTCTTGGTTCAGCAGGGAGTCCAGATGCACAGAGAGCTGGATGGGCCAAACAAACATGTGCATTGTTTCCCTCATCTTCCCTGGGCTGCTCTGAGCCTTTTAGCTCCTGACACCAGGTGCTGGCAAGTAGCCCTGTAGCTTCCAAGCTCTGGCCTGCTGATACAGATCCCTCACTCTCATGAGCCTGTGCTCAGCTGGGGTTGGAGGAGCCTCATGATCCCCTTCATCATCATCTGATTCTGTTAAAGGGGCTTCAGCTGGGTCTTGCCTGCCCTCTGACAGTTAGGGCTCCTGTTCAACTTGGCATCTGGTCCCTTCCCCAGGATCTGCTGGAGCTGGCTCTTCCCCTTCGTCCTCTGATGAGGAGGACTCTTGGGGAGGCATGACAATATTAACACTGCCCAGTGTTGACCCGGCAGCATCAGGTAACAGAAGGAGCAAACTGGCAGAAGTGGTGGTGAAGAGAGGATAGCTCTTGGCAACACACTGTAGTAAAGGCCTCTGGGAAAGCAATCCGAAGAAATGGCATGCCAAGAAAGGCAACGTTCCAGTCAGTGGCGTTCCCGTGGAGTTCCAGGCAAAGTCTGGGTGAATCCAGCCCACAGAGGGGAAGGCAGTCAGTGGCAAGGAGCATGGCGCAACAGAAAAGAGCAGAAGGCAGGTGACAGAGCACCAGTTAGACTAGGGCTGAATTCTCAATCAGGTGGAAACAGCTGTTTCTGTTGTGTGTGTGTGTGTGTGGGGGGAGGGCTTATAAGACTAAATGCTCCTTCATCAATCAATCAACAAACCCATGCATAGAGAACCTAGCATGTCAGGGTGAAGGTTTCTAGCCTAGCCTCTTTACATGCTAGTTTTCAACATGTAGGGAATTTCTTTGTGGCTGGAATTGAGGAACATCCAGTTATGGGTCCTGCTTGTGGGTTCCTGGTCAACAGCCGGTCAGCCACTGGACTAGTTGGACCCTTGGCGTGACCCAGCGTGGCTCTTCTTATGAGACTGCTACCTGCAGCCTGAAGTGGTACAGAGCAGGATCAGGTTTATCCCTACAATGGGAATGAAGCTTTGGATACAGAAGGCTGGAGAGCTCCTAGAGACAGCAAGAATTTAATCTGACTTCATCCAAAGCCCAACCAAGCCCTCCTGCCCCCAAGCAGGGGACAACTGAGTCATGTGATATGAAAGTTGCAAGTAGGAGTTCATGCTTCACTCACTGTTGCCTTTTCCTCCCAACAAGACACAGAATTCTTCTAGTTATCTCTCATTATTAGTGCCGCAGAGCCTTAACCGAAAAGCCCAACACTCCTTCTGGAGGCCTTCTGTCAAAGACAATTACTGCTAGAGAGATCTGATGGGCTCTTCATTATTAGATTTTTATTGTTGTTACCTAGCATTGATTAGTAATTTGTAGCCGCCGGCTCCTTTCCTGTGCCTTTTAGCTGAGCTTGTATGAGTGTGAGTACACCAAGGCCATTTTCCAGCCAAGGACAGGGGATCCATCACTTCACGTAGATCCATGATGGATTTGGGGGTGGGGAGAGGGGAAAAATCTTTACACAGAGAGCTTCACTTTGCCCAGATGATAGATGATCCAAGGAGTTTCATATTTAGGATGGATGTATTGCCTTACTTAAGGAATTGGCCGTTGGTGTCCCAGGGGCCAAACCTTGCCCTCAACAGCTTAACAGCTACTACCAGAGCCCCAAATCCCCAAATCCCAAGAACCCTCTCCTCTTTATGATGGACCTCAACAGTTTTAGATCCTCCCCACCCCCACATGTAAACAAACAAACAAACAAACAAACAAAGAAACCCAAAGCAGAGTTCTCACTTTATGATGGCCCTCTTTTGCTGATTTCTATTAGGGGTGTGCAAGGACCCCCCGGATCGGATCGGGACCCGGATCGGGACCTCCAATTTTGTCCCGGACCGGTTCGGACAAAATCGGAGGCCCCCCGGACCGGATCGAGTCCGATCCCGACCCAAAAATCGTACATTTTTGGATCGGCCGCCATTTTTTTCCCCATAGACTTGCATTGCAATGCAAGTCTATGAGGAAAAAATGGCGGCGGGTGGGTAAGGGGGGGCCTAACTCCCTCCCCCCCCCCGGGGCCGTCCGCTGTGGACGGCCCCGGCAGGTAAACCCCCTCCCCCGCGCTCCCTACCCCCCCTGGGGCCGCCTGCTCGCGGGCGCCAGCGGATAGAAGCGGACGGCTCCGGGGGGGGGTAAGCCCCCTTCCCCGCCACTTACCTTCTCGGCCCGTCCGGCGCCGGCGGCTACTACCAGCGGGCTCCGCGGCCTACTCTCGAGTAGCGCGCCGGGTGATGACATCACCCGGCGCGCCACCCTGGAGCAGGCCGCGGAGCCTGCTGGTAGTAGTAGGCGCCGGCGCCGGACGGGAGCCGCCGGGCCGGGCAGGTAAGGGCCCCCCTCCCCCCTCCCCCCTCCGCGCGCCCCCTCCTCCCCTCCACGCAACCCCTCCTTACCTTCCCGGCCCGGTGGCTCCCGTCCGGCGCCGGCGCCTACTACTTCCAGCAGGCTCCGCGGCCTGCTCTAGAGTAGCGCGCCGGGTGATGACATCACCCGGCGCGCCATCCTAGAGCAGGCCGCGGAGCCTGCTGGGAGTAGTAGGCGCCGGCGCCGGACGGGAGCCGCCGGGCCGGAAAGGTAAGGGCCCCCCTCCCCCCTCCCCCTCCTCCCCTCCACGCACCCCCTCCTTACCTTCCCGGCCCGGTGGCTCCCGTCCGGCGCCGGCGCCTACTACTACCAGCAGGCTCCGCGGCCTGCTCTAGAGTAGCGCGCCGGGTGATGACATCACCCGGCGCGCCACCCTAGAGCAGGCCGCGGAGCCTGCTAGTAGTAGTAGGCGCCGGCGCCGGACGGGAGCCACCGGGCCGAGAAGGTAAGTGCCCCCCTCCTCCCCCCCCCGCTGTCCACTTTCATTGGCGGGCGCCCGCTGGCGCCCGCCAATGGAAGCGGCGGTGGGCGCCAGTGGGCGCCCGCCGATCCGCCGATCCGCCGAACCGGTTCGGAGCTTTTTCGGACCGGTTCGGATTGGATCGGCCGATCCAGCTGCGGGATCGGAAATCGGATAATTTATCCGATTTCCCACTGGACCGGACTCGGATCGTGGATCGGGTCCGATCCAGTGCACATCCCTAATTTCTATGCCATGTGAGCCAAGCCAAAGCAAATGGGAGGAAGCAGCCAAAATGCACAAATAAATAATAAATAAATGAAGGGAGAATGACCCTTTCAAATAATCTGTTGCTGTCCATCATGCAGAAAATCAAGGGGATTGGGGGTTAAAGTGTCCCTTGTGTCTCAGCTTGAGTGGGCAGAGCCAGTATTACTGCTAGCCCATGGCCTGCTCCATTCAAAATATGGCCCTTGTCAAAAACAAGTTGCTGACCAGGGCCTTATATAACTGAGAAAATATGGATCACTTTCAAATCTGTTCCAACCTAGTGAGCGTATACCAAAGACACCAAACTAATGAAGCCAAATTGGAGGAGGTGGCTGGCCTAAGCTTTTATTCATTAAACAAAAAACCTACGGTTTACAAAAACAATGTTAAGGGTCTACAGATTCCAACCAAGCACCAAAAAGCAGGGAAATTGGGAGTTAAGGCTCCCAAGCCTTAACGCCACATCCTCCCTAAGGAGGCAGAAAGTGCAAGTGAAATTCTCATTCTCCCAAAGCAGATAAACCATGAGGACAGGGTGGAGAATATGATACGCAGAGGTGACTGTGGGGTTGTGGAAAACTGATCACGAACAACTTAGGGCCACCTACTTCTCTTTTTTTGTTTAGAGCAGCCCTTCCCCAACATGGTGCCCTCCAAAGGTGTTGGACTACAACTCCCATCATTGCAAGTCAGTATGTCCCATGGTCAGGAATACTGGGACTTGTCATCTCAAAAATCTAGATATGCAATTTGATCTGCAGAGGTGACTGTGGGGTTGTGGGAAATGATGATGAACAACTTAGGACCAGCTACTTCTCATTTCTTAGAGCATCTCCTTATGTTGAGAGTTGCAACCCAACACATCTGACAGGCACCAGTTTGGGGAATGTTGTTCAAGAACAAGGGAAGGCAGAATGTAGATCTTCAGATGTTTTGGAATTCAACTTGTAAAAGCCCCTATCAGCATGGGCAGTTATCAGGAATGCCGTGAGTTGATGTCCAAATCATCAGGATAGATCTATTTTCTGCCCACATCTGTACGAAAGTATGATGTTTTCCAGCATTAAGATATGTGATCAATCAAGGAACTACAAAAGAGCTGCATCACTTTAAATAAACTGTCAAAACCAAATGAAACAACAATGAATGAATCTTGAACGCCTAATCCAGATAGCCCTTCAGAAATCAACATTAGTTTTCAACACATGGCATAGGATGTCTGTTTCTTGAATATCAGATAAAGGATTTCTCTTACTTGTTCAGAGTGTGAGATCAAAGGCAGAGCTACCACCTAATACTTTCATGCATAAGTATTATTTTAAAATTAAGTATGAATTGATTTTTGTCTTCCCCATAACACATAACATGGGAGTTACAGTGCAACACATCTGGGGAGCACCAAGCTGGAGAAGGTTGACTCCTATACATGTCTTCTCAGAAGCCAGTGCCACTGAATTCACTAGGGCTTACTCCCAAGAGGTATAGGATTGCAAACTAATCTCATCTGAAAGGTGTTCAAGACAGCCAAACTAAACCTCTTCTGCTCCGCTGTTGCTTTGATGAGATGATGTATTGTGCAGGGATTGTGGGGAGTGAACAGTATATTTTTTATAAATACATTTTAAGAAAAAAAAACATTGGTTCTTTGAAAGGCAGGATATTGACCAAAAGTTGGAAGTGCCTGGCACATGCTCTGGTTCTAGTTCTGTAATGAATAGTGCCCCTTTTGTTATCAAGAGTGCTGCTATATGCGAGATATGTGTGAGAGAAAAGTATTGGGCAGACCCTGTATTTGGTAAGGGTATGGAACAGCATTCCTCATCCTGCTGCCCTCCACATGTTTGAGATGACATGTGTAAGGATTGCTAAGACAATATATGAGGGGCATTTACAAACCAAGAAGTGGTATTACTATTCAAGATGGCATACTGGAATAATCAGGGGGTGCCTCAATTGCAGACAGACTGCTGGATAGCAAGGACTAGCAACACCATAACAATTTCACTTGGACTAATAATTTTGAGTTAGGAAGATTGGCTGTATATGTATCAGACAGCACTAAAATGGGAAAATGTATAAGAAAAGATAAATGTATTACATCAATTTTGTAATAAAGCTTGGATTGGTGTAACCAGTAACAACAGGTATGCCGGAGTCTGGTAGTTTGGTAGATTTTCAATATCGAAGAAAAGAAACTCTGCGTTTATGTTTATTCAGGATCAAGGAACTAGATGCCCCAAATCCAAGACTTATCTCATTCTTGTTTTGTTTTTTTGCTGAAAACTAAATTGATGTTGAGCCGAATGTTGCAGTGACAGGCCTCTGCCGTTATAGGCAAATCCCAGACGAGCTCTTTAAGCTTTTGTACTCTGGAACTGATATTTTATCAAAACAATTCACATGCAAAGGAAGTATTACTAACAATTTTCTTTTCTGCTATGCTTGTTCTGATTATATGTTTTTCTTAATAGATACCTTATTTAACATTTTTTTTAAAAAAATAATTCATTTGGATACTCCTCTGATGATCCAAGGGATCACTATATATGGGGTCAGGATGGAAGGAATTCCTCTCCTCTCCCACACAAACAGCTCATATTTACCCTGCTGGTGCGTGTTGCATCTGGAGCTATTTGCTCTCTAAGCATCTTGCCATTCTGGGCTTGTTTGAATAGTGGTTGTTGATTTAGGGCTGGGGCTGGTGATTAGCGGCGGACAATAATCCATTGTTTCAGGAAAGGGTGTAACAATTCTAGCTCTTTAGGCTAGTCCTATATCCCCCTCCCTTATTCTTCCCTGTTTGCGTGCCCATTTGCACCCATATACTTAAGTAAGGTATGTCACTGGGATGCCACACCTATTGTTGTATGTACCTGGGTCCAATTAGCACAGAATTCCCCTATTTTTTGAGGGGGAAGAATTGCATGAACTAAACCTATGCATGCAAAACACTCTGTGTTAGCCTGCTATTTCACACATTGTTGTCTGTCATGTACCTGCTCCTCTAGTGTTGAAGCAGGGATCAACAGCCAGGTGAGTATGAGCCATCTCCAGAATTATTGAGACAGAAATGTTAAAAGAAAGGGTGCATTAATTACAAAGCAGAATGGAGAACAGTGAAATCATCCTTAAGAGATGTGGGGTGGGTGGGGGGAAATCAATTATTATAAGAAACATTTTGCTCCAAGAATAAAAATCCCTGGAGAGGATGATTACAACTTTCTTACTTAAGAAAAAGCACATTTTGAATAGGGGAAAAAACCCTTCTGATGAACTGCTGAATTGTCAGCATAATGATAATGCCACCCCATGAAGACAACCAGGCATTTGAAAGCAAAGAGCCCTAAATGGAGGAACTGACCTGTGATGAAATCGTGAGACATGTGGAACTGATGAAAAAGAAACATAGTTCCAGGGATGGACCATTTCTTGGTGAAGTTGACAAGAAAATGGTAGAGAATTTATTTTTTATAATGTAATAGGGAAAATAGGAAAGGAAAACCAAATCCCAGACACATGGGCTACATCTGGTATATATCTCAGGATTAAACCAGAAGTGCACTTGTTTGCTAATGCATCTTTGCCAATTCAGCTATTATGACCCTGTTCAGATGACACGCTAAGCCATGGTGGTTAAGCATTTTGAGCTAAATGTTATGGCTTAGCGTGTTGTGTGAACTATGATTTAGTGTGGCGTGTCAACCATTCCTAATCATGGTGGCTACATAACCCCGGTTTAAATACGCTCACTAACCATTTGCTGCAAACTGGTTAGTGGGCTAACCATGGCTTAGAGTGCCATGTGAGCAGGCCCAAAGTGTGTGTGTATGGTCTACTTTTACACTAAATGGAGCTCATGTGTTTGTGTGTGTGTGCACTTTTAGACAGATGGTTCCAAACATTACCAGTTGAACAACATTGTGCAACTACTTCATCTTTTCCTTCTTAACAGATTTTTGTGTGGAAAAAAGAAAAAAAAAGATTGAAGAAGGGTTGGAAAAGATGGGAGGGTTACAAGTGGAAGACAGTGAAGTCTGGGGACACCCACCCTCATTAAATTCAGTGAATGAGGCAGGATGATTGAACAATAAATCCCTCATTTGGAAGCACTCAGAAAATGGGAATGAAACCCTGTGCTCTGCTGTTTGAAGATCCCTCCCTCTCCACCCTCCCCCCCAAGCTGGCTCATTATCAGATCCTGGCTTGGGAAAAATCTAAAGTAACAGGGTGTAGAAAAGTAATTCCTAGGCAAGAATTTAGGATGCAAGGGATTCAGTTTTAGAAAAGGGCTTTCAAAAAGGATTGGCTTGGATTAGAATAAAATGTCACACAAGCAAAACATAGCCACCAACAACTCTACAGCTCTTTCAATGTTGCTGCTCTTAGGAGAGTCAACTTGCAAAAGAGAACTGAAAAACCAGAACAAACATTGATATGTTAGCTCCAAAAACCACGGTGCTCCAAGTCACCTTCATGCTGACCTGAACACTGCTATTGATTCAGTGTCTGTTGAGGTGTCCAGTGCATTGTCTTATCCTGTTTTGTGGGATCAAATCCAGTTTTTGGAGCCTGAGGATGTGCATCTGTTTGACCCACTACATGCTCTCTTGACCCTTGCCCATCATGGCTCATTAGAAGCCAGCCGTGGGGGGCTGACCAACTGGATAAGGGAGTGGTGAACACATCTCTGCAGAATGGTGTGGTCCCCACTGCCTTGAAGGAGGCAGTGGTGTGACCACTCCTGGAAAAATCTCTCCCTTGACCCAGAGATTTATGCTAACTATTGTCCAGTCGCCAATATCCTGTTTTGGAGCAAGGTGTTCGAGAGATTGGTGGCGTCTCAGCTGCAGGCACTCTTGGATGAAACTGATTACCTGGATCTATTCCAGTCTGGGTTCAGGCCTAGTTTTGGGATGGAATCGGCCTCGGTTGCCCTGATGGATGAGCTTCTTTTGGAAGAGGGACAGGGGAAGTGTGACCCTGTCACTTCTTCTTGATCTCTCAGCGACTTTTGATACTGTTGACCACAGCATCCTCCTGGAATGCCTCCATGAGCTGGGGGTTGGAGGCACTGTTTTACAGTGGTTCAGCTCATACTTGTGGGGGCGGTTCCAGAAAACAGCATTGGGGGAATGTACTTCTGCCTCGTGGCAGTTGAACTGTGGGGTGCCACAGGGCACCATCCTTTCCTCAATGTTATTTAATATCGATATGAAGCCATTGGGAGCAGACACCAAGAGATTTGGGGCGAGGTGTCACCAGTATGCTGATGACACCCAGTTCTAACCCTCTGTAACATCTGAATCGGGAGAGGCTGTGCACATTCTGCTTGGATACATTTATGGCTTGGATGAGGGCCAACAAACTGAAGCTGAACCCTTGTGGGTTAGTGGTTCCCAGGTCTGGGAATTGAGGTGTTTGCCTGTTCTGGATGGGGTTGCACTCCCTCTGAAGGGGCAAGTCTGTCATTTGGGGGTGCTCCTGGACCCATCTTTGTCACTGGAGGCCCAGGTGATCTCGGTGGCCCAGAGCACCCATTATCAACTTCAGTTGGTATGCCAACTACACCCATTCCTGGATAGGGATAGCCTAGCCACAGTCATTCATGCACTGGTAACCTTACAATTAGACTACTGTAATGTGCTCCCTGTGGGGCTACCCATGTGTGTGGTTCTGAAGCTGCTGCTAGTGCAGAATGCAGCAGCTAGGGTGCTCCAATGCCTATTGGAGAGGGCAAGGTCACATGGTCTCCAATAGGCATTCATGAACAATTGCCAGACTCCTCGAAGTGCTGGGGGTGTTTTATATTTTATAATAATAATAATAATAACAACAATAATAAGAAGAAGACTTCTAAAGAAGTGGCTACACTTTTGAATGGTAAATAAAAAATGCTGCCCCTGTCCTCAAGGAGAAAATTCCCCCCTCCCTGCCTCTTTCACAAGGAGAGAAAAGCTTCCCAAAAATGGGGGGCAGGATTCAGGACAGCACTAATTTATATTGGACAATAACTGCTGATCTTGGCAGATGGAGAGAAAATTGCTTGTGCCTCCACAACCCATCATGAAGGCTAATCATTGCATGGGCAATGCAGGTGAGATGAGCTTTCATAGGTTGTGTGTGTAGGAGGCAGGAGTGCAGATAAGGCTTATTGAAGGGCTAAGCCAGTTTTTAAGGGAACCCACACCATATATTGAAATTAGGGCTGAGCTGAACCTTTTCCAGTGAACATTTCCCACATAAAAAGGGCTGGGGTGCGCATGTGTGAAATGCTATCAGAAAGGCCTCCCCAAAGGCGAACCCTTTGTTTGCCAGGTTGCTGCTATTTGCAAACCTAGTCACTCACTGCACCGTGTTTGGCACCATGAGGGCAGTTCTTTGCCTTCTCTGTCCCCGTCTCCTCTTTCAGTGGTGTTCCCATGCAGGCAGACTTGGCTATATTGCATCAATGGAGGCACGCAAAATGAATTTAGAATGAAGGCAGTGCTTTCTAAGTAGCTTCTGGTTCTCCTTCTCCCTCCCCACAGCTCATTCCTAATTAAAATGTGATGTTTGTCTTGTAACACACACACACACACACACACACACACACACGCAATGTTCCACTGGGTGATACCTTCTTCAGATTGGGCCACCACATCTACATATGCAGAGTTACCCTAGGAGGACCAAATGATACTTTTCATTGCCCAGGATGGAGAACCATCAGAGACTGGGGTCTGCAGCAGCATCAGTTCTAAGAAGAAGTCAGAACTGGTCCCTGTCATGTAAATCCTGCACCCCACCGCTACCCTCTGTCTTTGAGAAATGAACCTCAGTCAGCAGAAAGGCCCTGGGAAGCACTTACTCTCCACCATATTCTCATGCACCCCCACCCCCACTCCAAAGAAATCAGTGACTGCAGAAAAGGTGCCATTCCTGGAAAAGCCAGCTGCAGCGTTTGAGGGAGGTGGAAATACCGGAATGACTCTCATGGTCAGGCTATAAAAACTTGCCAGATGTCACAGGCCAGTGCTGGTATAATTTGGCTCCTGTCTCAGCTGTGATGTTGCTAGCCTTGGTCCTGAATCCAAGTCCTGGATCTCTGAGCTAGTACTGGCAGTCGTGTCCAGGGTCCTGAACCTGCTTTGTTCCTTATCTACACCAGTTAGTCATCTTACCTTGTGCTGTCTTGCCCGAGCCATAGAACAGATTTATATATAGATGGGTCAGGACAATGTTATGATAAACACACATTTTTAAAGTGCATAAATTGGCCACTTGCATTTTGAAGAAATGGCCTTGCACCAGTTTCCTGTTGAAAATTCCCCCTGCTGTTTGCTCCCAAAGGGGGCATTTTGCAGTAATCAGCAGCTTTGGTGGCAAATAGCAAAGTGGCTTCTTCTTCTTCTAGCAGTGAGTGGCTCCAATCTGGATTGGGAGCATGTCTTGTATTAGGGGTCCACAGCTGTGTATACTCCATCCACTTTAATAGAGGTGGGGTCAAAAGTCTCCTAACAAAAATGACTCCGGGGGGGGGGAACAAGAAAAATGATAATCCAGATGAGGACAAGAAAAATGAGAATCCAGAGGGGGGACAAGAAAAATGAAAATCTAGAGGGGGGATGAGAAAAATGAGAATCCAGGGGTTGAGGCAAGAAAAGTGAGAATCCAGAGGATGGGGTGCTCCTAACAATGAACCCCCCCATGGCAACTTGTGGTGGTGTTTAGGACCCTTGTCAAATGTGCCTGTGGGCTGAAAACATTTGCTTACTCCTGTTGACACATTCAGCATCATGTATAAATTGGGTTCCAAATGTGATGTACAGGTGCAGTTTCTCCTGGATGGTACTATGAAACAGTTTGTTTATTTATTGCATTTCTATACTGCCCAATAGCTGATGTTTGGGGACCTCATGTCAATTTTGAACATTTCTTGTGGAAACATCTCCTTGCGCTTGAAAAGCTAAAATGTCAAGGAAAGTGGTTTTGTATTACCCTTCATCCTGACATGCTAGTTTTCTGTGTGAAGGAAATGTCCTGTAAAAGTTGCATGCAATAACTTCATTTTTAGAGAAGTTATTTTGCTGCACATGTAGATAGGTTCAAACTCTCACTGGTTCTCCATTATCTTATGGTTGTCATGAAAATGCCAACCATGCTTCAAAGGGAGTGTTCAAGAAAAGGGGCAATTTGGAAATCATATGATTAGGTAGGGGAGTAGCTAAGCATGTGAATTGGGACATTCTCCATTCAGTTGCCTCCTTAACCCTGGACTCACAAGGTGGATTTAGGCAGGTCACTATCTGCCCCCCCCACACATCTGGAGTTTGAGGATAGTGCTACTGCTTATACATATGAGAGTGTTGTTACAAGGATTACTGCGATAATATGAAGGCGATATACGTGAAACACTTTGACGGCTCTGAAGTTCTATTTCTATGCTAAGTATTAGTCATATCTCCTATTGTTCAGTTCTGTCTAAAGTCTGGGTGCATGTAGTTGCTCAAAGTATGTGTGTAGTAAAGAAGAAGAGAGACAGAGAGGTCCGAGTGATGGTGGGCTTCCATGGTGAATGGTGGTGGTCAGTTTAGCAGTCTTCTCCGATTGATGCCTTGCTCATCTATTCCACTCCTTGATGCCTCTGAGGAAATGGCTTGGCAATATCTTTTCACATTGCACAGTGAGGAATCCTGCCAGCGTACGTAAATGATTGTTTAACTCAGGAAGGATACACCAGGTATAAATCTCACATAGCAGGCAGATACCAAGGATGTAATGCTCCATTTGTATCGCCCCCATGGGCATTACCCCCGCTGATACATGTGCTGAGAAAGAAGGATGCGTTTTGAATAATGCAGTCTTTATGCACTTTCGGGGTACATTGCAAGCGCAAGCCATTCTTCGGAGATGCCTATAGATCTGCAGTGATTTAAGAGCTGATGAAAATGGGACATTCAAGGGAGCTCTTTTCAGCTTCTTTGCTGCAACAGTAATGGCTGGAAGGGCCTCAGCACTGCAGGATTCCATTTCCCTGGTGGTGCCTTGCTGTTAAATCCAGTTTAAGAAGCTTAGAGCCCTTTCCACCTGGTCGCTGTACAATACATGGAGGGAGGGAGAGCAGGATCGCACCCATTGCCTTGCTCCTGATCTCTGCTTTCCTGTTTATCCACTTTTGTGTGCACAGAGCATTTGCAAGAGCAGAGGGTCCTAACTGCACAGAGAGAGTCTCAGGAGTGCAAGTGACGTGTCCCAGTGTGGGTTCTTGGGAAACAAGGGCTGTTCAGCTGATCAGCACAGACAGCTTAGGAGCAGAGAGTTGGGGCTTGCTGTAAGCAGCTGAATAGAGTGAAATGACCGGGATCAGGTAGCATGTCTGGCTTCCTCTGCATTTAGATGCCCTATGCCCAGTTGCCCTGCGATAATGCCAGAATTTTCCTCATATAAATATATTGGAGGCCTACTGACCCCTTCCTGGAGAGGCAGTAATCCCGAGCTCTTGCCAGACAGCTCCAATGCTGACTAGAAGCATTTGTGAGCTGGCTGGGATTGTGTCTGCCTTCAGTCATGCTTGGCACATCTGGGTGACACAGCGGAAGCTGTAGCAAAAGGTTCAGGGCTCTTTGGGATGGGTGAGAAAGACAAAACACTCTTTGGTTTAGACAACTCAAGTAGACAGGAGTGAATGCCAACCATAAATAGAAAAGTCAGTTCCCAGCATCCTGTCACAGTCTAGAGTGACCAAGAAACTGGACCCAGGATTGGGCAAAGAAAATGAAGATGTGGGACTATGGATAGAGGTACAATTGATTCCCAGTGATTGAAGACCACACATAAATGGATAGCACACCTTTAACTATTACCCTGATGATATCCCTGAATACGTACCCGTAATTTCCCATAAATTTGTGAGTGTTTGCTATTCACTCCTATGGAAAAAAAAATAGAATGCTCCACTTGGGGACATTGTGGTGGGGAGAGCAAAACTTGCCCTCTTCACCCCACACTATGCAGCCTGGGCCTCTGACGGGATGCCACAGTGGGGTGCAGTGTGTTTCTGCACACAGAAAGCACATGAGTGTTTTGTACCTTTCCTGCTCCTGGGGTTCCTTGCAACATAGAAGCCCTCCTTCACTTGTATATACCACGAACATGGCTTAAAATAACCCCACTTCACCTGTATGTGTGCATGGAACGTGTTGGAAGTACCTGTCTTATATATGTCTTTGGCCAATCTGATTTTCGGGCCTGCTCAAGAGGCTGAGTTTCACCAGAGAGGAGTAATATTGGCAGGCGAAGTACTGTATTGTCAGCCCATCTCTTGTGATCTCACTTTTCTAATATGTTCATGCCTGATCTAGTAGGTGGATTGGGCCCTGTTGACAGTATGTCTTCTTTGATTCATGTTAAAACAGTAATGGCCTTAACTGTAGTAGCCCTTTAGCTTTTGGAATATTTTTTCTGTGGAGGCAGGAGATGCTCTTCTAGATTGGCTTTTTATAAAGTCTAGAAGACTTAACTGCCCCCCGTACCTATTTATCTAAAGTATATGGGAAGTTTGATCTCTGTTTCAGTTGATTAGCTTGATTTTTTAAAACAACAAAACAACAACAACAATATTGCCACTCCCAGACTGTGGAATGATCGGTCAGAAGAGATCCGCCAACTTACCAGTCTTCTAGAATTTAAGAGAGCGATAAGGACTGATATCTTCCGGCAGGCCTACCCAGTCGAATTTTAAGACTTTGTTGATTTTATTTATATTTATTTATTTATTTATTACATTTGTATACCGCCCCATGTATTTATACTCTTTTAATCAGTTTTATGTATTTTAGATGTATTTTAGATGTATTTGATATTGTTTTTATTGATGTTGTTCCCCACCTAGACCTGGAGGGAGAGGCAGGTAAGAAATAAATTATTATTATTATTATTATTACAATATTGCTTTGTTTCTATTTGTATTCTTAGTCTTTGTAAACTACCTGGAGTATACACTACATGGCCTAGAAATGTTTTAAATAAAAACTCTATGTAATAAGAATAATAATATCATAGGTTAATCATATCGTCTTCATGATAATTATCAGAAATATGATATTTTAATTTGCAGCCCCATTGTGCCCTATGGAGCTGATTTTTTTTTTTTTTTAGAAAAAATGCCTATAACTAGGGGTGTGCATGGACCCCCTGGATCAGATCAGGACCCGCATTGGGATTTCCAATTTTGTCCTGGATCGGACAAAATCGGAGCCCCCCTGGACCGGACTGGGTCTGATCCCGATCCAAAAATCGGAACTTCTGATTTTTGGATCGGCCGCCATTCCGCCCACCCCATAGACTTGCATTGGGGGAAAGAAAGCTTTCCCCCAATGCAAGTCTATGAGGAAAAAATGGCGGTGGGTGGGTGAGGGGGGCCTAACTCCCTCCCCCCGGGGCCATCCGCTGTGGATGGACCCGGCAGGTAAGCCCCCTCCCCCGTGCTCCTTACCCCCCCGGGGCTGTCCGCTTCCATCCGCTGGCACCCATGGGAGCCAGCGGATGGAAGCAGACGGCCCCAGGGGGGGTAAGCCCCCTCCCCCTGCTTACCTTCCGTGACCGTCTGCTCCCGTCTGCTGCTGGCCACTACTGCGAGCGGGCTTCGCGGCCTGCCCCTAGGTAGTGCGCCAGGTGATCATCACCTGATCATCAGGTGATGATCACCTGGTGCGCTACCTATGGGCAGGCCGCAAAGCCCGCTCACAGTAGCGGCCAGCGGCGGACGGGAGTGGACGTCCCCTGAAGGTAAGCGGGGCGCGCGGGGCCCCCTCCCCATTCCCCCCTGCTCCCTGCTTACCTTTCCTGGCCGTCCGCTCCCATCTGCTGCTGGCCCCTACTGCGAGCGGGCTTCGCGGCCTGCTCCTGAGTAGCGCGCCAGGTGATGTCATCACCTGGCATGCTACCCAGGAGCAGGCCGCGAAGCCTGCTCACAGTAGTGGCCAGTGGTGAACGGGAGCGGACGGCCATGGAAGGTAAGCGCGCCGCGTGCTTCCCGCATCCCCCTCCGCCCTGCCCCTGTTGTCCACTTCCATCGGCGGGCGCCCACTGGCACCCGCCGATGGAAGCAGACAGCCCCGCTAGGGAAGCCCCCCCCCGCTGTCCACTTCCATCGGCGGGCGCCCACTGGCGCCCGCCGATGGAAGCGGCGATGGCCACCAGTGGGCGCCCGCTGATCCGCCGATCCATCCAACCTGGATCGGAACCTTTCCAGGTCGGATTGGATTGGATCGGCTGATCCAGTGGTGAGATCGGAAATTGGATAATTTATCCGCTTTCCCCCTGGATCGGATTCGGATCGTGGATCGGACCTGATCCAGTGCACATCCCTACCTATAACTTCTGTATTTTAAAAGTTAGAGGCTTGAAACATGGTCACAATGCTTATGGGGTATTCCTAAGTACGTGTATGAAATTTGAGATCGATCCCTCCAACCCTCGATTTTATATGAATTTATTAAAGAACGTTTAAGTTCTGACAGGTCAAAAGTTGCACAATCTTTCAAAAATTCATATAAAATACAGGGGTGGAGGAACTGATCTGAAATTTGGCACATGTGTAGCAACACATGCTAGACATGTGTATGACATTTGAGATCGATCCCTCCAACCCCCGATTTTATATGAATTTTTAAAAGATCCTGTAACTTTTTGAGAGGTCTGAATGAATGCATGTGGCAAGCTGTCATTCTGACCTGACAGAATTTAAACGATCTTTAATAAATTCATATAAAATTGAGGGTTGGAGGGATCAATCTCAAATTTCATACACATACTTAGGCATGCCCCATAAGCACTGTGACCAAGTTTCAAGCCTCTAACTTTTAAAATACAGGAGTTATAGGTTTATTTATATGGCAGTCTGATAATCCGATATAATCAGGCTGAAAATAATCGGATCGGATATTTATCAGAGGTTTTTCTATCATATAGTTATCATTAAATGCATGCATGATAAAGAGCATATCATATTGTTATCGTACATTTTAATGATACAATACAGATCCCTAATATATAGCAAGCGCTGAAAAGAAAACTTCTCCAACTCTCTGAAAAATGTCGCCATACCCATTTAACCTTGGGCCTCCAGGTGGCAGTGTTGCTATTCAGAAACTTATCAAAAAGCAATGTCGTTTAATATTAGTTTCTGAAGTTGGAGAGAGATTAACATTCAGCACCCAGACAGAAGGACAGCGTTTTGCGGGTTCCTTCGTGCTGCTGCAGTGATGTGTTTTAAACCAGTTGGTTTACAGCCGTGGTGCAAGGACCGGAGGAGAGCTCCAACCAGCCTATGAGACTTAGGTGTGCCTTCTCAGGGTGAGCCAAGGTGACATAATACTGAAGTGGGCTTTTTTTTGTCTTGACTTTGGAGTGAGGAAGGGCACAGGATTCCCTTAAATTTTGACACGCAGGCACTAATCATAACAGTCCCCATAGCCACACCCCCAAGGAAAACCCCAGATTGCAGGCAGCTCTGTTGATCTATATTGACAAAACAGTCCTAGACATTTTCAAGTCTTTTGTACAGCTATTGGGTTTTCATTGCCCATCCAGGGCCAAGCCACCCCAAAATACTTTGCATGATGACAACAAAGAACAATTTATAGTTCTTTGCAGAATCCATTTTGGGTGGGGTGGGGTGGCAGATGACATCAGCAACCCTGCTAATAAAAAAGAGCCAGCACTGTGTCCCTGGGAGCCCTGGCTCCACCACACCACTGCCCCAAACCCTCCCCCAAACTTTAGTGATACTTTGTCTGTAGCTGTTCACAGCTGCTGACCAAGCAAGGCAACCAGAACAGTTTCCTGTTCCCCTTGCAGTTCTCAGCACACTGTGTGAAGGTAATGGAGCATCACTTATTTGTATAAGCAATTGGGTGAAGCTTTCTTACCATTTAGCACTGTACTGGGAGATGTCCAAGCGCTCATAAGGGGAGGGGGCCATAGCTCAGCGCTAGAGCATCTGCTTTACACGCAGAAGGCCGCAGGTTTGATCCCTGGCATCTCCAGGTAGTGCAGGAAAACTCCTGCCTGAAAACCCGGACAGCTGCAGCCACTCAGGGTTGACAATACTGGGCTAGATGGACCAATGGCCTGACTCAGTATAAGTGCAGCTTCCTCTGTTAACCTGTACAGGACCAGAAGGTAGCAGGGAGTGTCCCTGTGTTGCCTTGTCAATGCTGGGAAGCTCTTCATTTCCCCTAGCCTCTGCACAATGGGCCAACTTTGTCCATTTGGTAGCTCCCCCCCCCCCCCAAAAAAAAGTGTGTGAACTTGCAGCCATCAAATAGGGGTGTGAATTTAGGGCTTATGTTTTGACTCTGCCCTCAATTCTATTTGTATCTGCCTGTCTGCCTCAAGGAGGATGTAGTGACATCAAATTAAAACAATTTGTGACAGGCCACTGGGAGCCAAGGACTCATAGTTGAAACCATGAAAAAGTGTGTGATGACCATGGGGCTACATTAGCATTGCGACAGAAAGGCATAGGGCAGGAGTGTGCCACATATTCCACACAAGGAGATGCTGAGAGGTTTTTACTATACAGAAAGAACGTTCATGTAGGAAATAAAGACATGAGCTGGGTGCTGATTGTCAGACGTGATGAGCTGTAGTCTGGTTGCATGTAATTTAAATTATTGATTAAATATTGGCTTGTTTCTGTTTGAGAACATTGTAATATGCAAGACAAAGCTTGCTCCCTTCACCCTGAATTTGCTTTCCCTCATAGACAGTCATTTCCTCAAGACACTTCATCTCACCTAAAACACATTTTGGGCAGTTAAGAGCTAGCCTAACAGCAGATCATGTGGTAGACCTGTTCCTTGACTGTATTACTTCAGAGTCTACAGGTTAGACTGCACATGTGTATGTGTGTGTGTGTGTTTGAATACTTCCCATGAAAGAATATTCTGCAAAGAGAAAGCTAGCATGAATGAAGAGATTAGGATAGAACCATTCTCCCTGATACCTAGTTTTCTAAGTGCAGGCAGGCATAAAAAAAATGTGGGGAAGCAATCAGACATATGATTCTTATTCTTGCTTTCTGAAGTGAAGCAGATTAAGAAGAGGTTTATGATGTCACCTGCTTTTTGTGTAGACTAACCCAAAAGTTCCATTCATATTGGTTGGACTTGCTTCCAGCAGATCAAGTCTTCAAGAATTTAAGAGAGCTATAAAGACTGATCTCTTCCGGCAGGCCTACCCAGTCAAATTTTAAGACTTTGTTGATTTTAATAATGTATTAATTTTATATGCTTTTAATTAGTGTTATGTATTTTATATTGTTGGTATTGTTGCTGTTTCCCATCTCGATCCGGAGGGAGAGGTGGGTAATAAATAAATAAATAATAATAATTATTCCAGAGGATCAGCAAGAAAGATTCACATGTGTACGCCATCTTGTACATCTGCATGCACGTTCAAATTTATGTTACAATGCTCATCAGAGTCTTGTTGAACTGACTGCTTATGTCTTCTAATGCAAACAGGGATGCAGAGCCATATTTATTTATTGACTTATTTAGCAAATGTATAAGACACCCCTTAGTATAAATCTCTCCAGGCAACATACTGTTACAAACATTAAAAAACAAAGCACCCCAATAAAAACAAATAAAATATAACACCATAAAATCATGGAAATATATGCAGGGTCACCAGTTGATACATACTGCTAGTTGCCTGCCCACAACTACACTTAGACCAAGGGTCAGCTGTTTAGGTTCTACATGTAAGGCCATATACACAGACTCAAAAGTCCTGTTTTAGTAGATTATATTTTGCTGTTAATGTATTTGGAAGTAAGTAAATTGAAAGTGGACTGGATGAAAAAGCTATTGTTCATGTTTCCAGTTTACTTCTATCTTTTACGTTACGGATGAGAGGGATGGAGACATAATTCCATTTGGAATTTGTGGGAGAGGGGTACCATTATTTTTTTTAGAAAACTGCTGTAACCTATTTTGAGTTTGTGGGATGGAGAAGAATATAAATCAAATAAACAAACACTACCAAAGGGGTCATCAGAAGAGGCCAAGTGATGCCTCCATCTAAGCTCACTCACCTATCACTGAGGGTGGCCAATGGACACAGCTGTGGCACTATTTTAAAGTAATGGTCTTATCCTATTTTCACTGTGGTTTCTTTCCAGCTCTCAACAGCCACAAGGCTCTCCTTCCATGCACAGCCTGCCTTTGGACAATGAAAAAGCTTCAAAAGAGTTGATAAAAATTACAGTCTTCCTTAAGGGTGGGAGCGCCTTAGTTGGCACCCATGAGCCCTTCCCTAATTTTAGCTTTCCTGAATGTAGCATATACACATGCTTTAGGAAATACAGGGATCTCACTTTGCTTCTCCTAGAGAGCCAGGAGCTTTTGGTACTAAAACACCACAACAAATGTGTTCTTTCTTGGGAGAGAAGATAGTGGTATGTGTGTGTGTGTGTGTGTGTGAGAAACCTCCAATTCATTTATAAACATCTGTGAGGTGGATCAGGCAGATGTGTTACAGCTCCCCGGGGTTTCATGAATCTAGCCTCAGCTCTCATCTTTGAAGACACTATCTGTTCTGTGAGCCAAAAGAGGCAAATAAAAGTCCCTGCAAAGGATGGCTGCCTGTTGTGAAAGCCAGGGACGTTGGTTATGTTTTTCCCTATCAGCAGGCATTTCCATTTCCCCTAAACTAGGGCCTACTCTGAATCCTTAGATAGGCACCCTGCCCTCCCAGCTCTTCTGGTGTGTAGCTGAACTGGGAATGGGTCCATTTAATAAACTGTTTTGGATGATTTTGTTTCTGTATGATGGCAATTGTCAGGGACAGCAGCTGGGTTTAGAAGAGTTCTGCAATGAGGCCTGAAATATTTATGTATCGGTGCTTAGTGCCAAGAGTGTGGAAATGCTGTTTGTACTAGATTTTTGTGGTGGTTCTGGTGGAGTTTGCCCAATACTTGGAGTCTGGCAAAAAGGACCCATTTCAGAACAGACTCCAGACCATCCGGAGTCCATGTTCAATTCAAAATGGGTCTACACTGGGGCTAGCTTTCCTTAGGGGGTTGTGCATTTGGTCTCCCTGAGTCATCACTGGGCATAAAGGGCCACCGGCCACAGATCATTCTGCAGCATTCACAGCATGAAGTGTCCTTCGCTTCTACCTCTGAGATGTAATATGAAATGTGGGTGGCCAAGAGCACCTGTTTCCTGCTAAACTGCAATCATGTTTTGTGGCCTCTGGGTCTTCTCTCTTCCAGGTATTTCATCACCATTGATTATTAGTGAATACCAGGTAATTGGGTCTAGAAGCCCCCAAGGAGGACGATAATTTGACCTGGACTTAATTCAGAGTTTGGATTACTTTTTTGGACACCTGGGAAATATATCTGCTTATTTTTTAATTAATAGCAAATGTACATTATTGGCAGCTCACCTATCTCTGCAGAATGGATTATTCATCATGCTATGAATGTAGGGATGGGCAAATCAGCAAAATGCCTGCTCGTCAAGGTTCTCTGAATTCCACCTCCAATTCAGCATATGCCTGTATCAGATATAGCAAGCATTGTTGCTTTACTTTTTTGCACACAAAGACATCATGCTTATTTTGGCGGATGCATCAATTGTGAATTTATTTGAAATGTGCCCATTTTCTCCTATTGATTAAAGTGTATTTGTGCACCATTTTCGAAATGCATGCATTGTTTATGCACTTTGTTTTGTTTATTCCAAAAAAAGTGCATCAGAAGCTCAGAAATATATAAACTTTGGCCACAGACTGTGTTTAGGTCCACATTAGGGTACGAGAGGTGTGAATTGGGAAAACTTTGGTCAAAACCCAACTGAACTGAATTTCACATCCAACCATACTATGCATCCTATAATGTGGAGCCTGTTGTGATGAAACCATCACATGGGTTACAGTGTGTTTGTCCATTATACTCTCTCACAATGCTCTCTGTTTAAATATAGAGTTTGATTAAGCGCTGACAGTGTACTGCACCGTGAGGTTGTTCCAACGTTTGTGCTCATTCTTTGTAAGCTGACTTAGTTTCTTTCATTTGCTTTGCAAAGTAAAGTTTACACTTTTAATCCCTTTGGGCTCAGAGATGAATGCCCAAAGCATATTCTAAAGGCGTATGATTTTATTTAGTTAGAATATTGATATACTGCATTTCCCATGCTTTCCTAATTGCAGGGCAGTAAGGTTTAGTTATGGTTCCTTTTACTTGCCCACCCATGAATCAGCCAGACATTTTGCAATGTGCCTGTCCTGCTGTGAATGGCTCCTCTAACTGACCTGATAATGACATCATTGATCCTCAGGTCCACTGAAAGGCCTGCTCCACAAAAAGGGTGTGATTTAGCTATTCACACATTTTTTCAGACTTCTCCTCTCTGGAAGTCCCAGTGGCCGTTGATTTCCAGATGTTCGGTGTCTCTCGGTCCTCTAGACTGAGGGCACCTGGAGCTAGTCAAAGTGGCAAAGCCTCAAAATACATGGAAATGGATGCCAAATTCCAGAAGGGAGGTGGACACCTGAGGTGGGCAAGACTTGGGTCAGTTGAACAACAGAGGATCCTCACTGTTACATGTTGAATTTCTGGAGTTGGCCCTGCCCCTAATAATACATGTTGATCTGAGCAATATTTGCTGCTTTCTTCTATTAGGGCTTTGCTGTAAATGCCTTTAGGAGACATTGGAGATGTCTTGTTGCATTCTAAGGCCAATGTTGGGTCAATATTCTAATCTTTGTATACAACAGAGGGCTTCATGGACACAACTGTCAGCGAGGATCTCTGCTGGTTGGTAGGAGGTAGAATAAATTTAGAATGGGAGCGCACAAACTTTTCAGCTCTGAGGGCTTCTTGCAATGGTGGCTTGGGGACTTCACACACACACACACATACAGATCACACTTTCTTGGCTGCTGCTACTAGCAACAAAACAGCGATTGGTGGGGGAGGGAATGGGGGGCAGGGCACCCATCGGAGGCTGCCTTTTAGGCCTGATGGGCACATGTATGTCATGCGTTCTGTATATCTGATTTAGAAGGGAACCCAACTTAAAAAGGCATAATTAGGAAAGGAACAGAAAGGAAAATAAAACTGGCAATATCATACTGCCCTTATACAAATCTATGGTGCAACTTCACTTAGAATACTGTGTACAGTTCTGGTCAGTGCACCTTAAAAAGATATTACAGAGCTGGAAAAAGTGCAGAAAAGGGGCTGGCGCATCTCCCCTATGAGGGAAGGTTACAACAGCTGGGATTGTTTAGCTTGGGAAAAAAAGGAGGTCAAGGGAAGGCATGATAGAGGTATACAAAAACATGCATGGTGTGGAGAAGGTGGATAGGGAGGCATTTTTCGCCTCTTTTATAATATTAGAATCCAAAGGGCGTCACATCCCATGAAGCTGATTGGTGGGAGATTCAGGACAGATAAAAGGGAGGACTTCTTAACACAGTGTGTAGTTCAACTATGGAACTCACTTCCACAAGATGTAGCGCTGGCTTTAAAAGGTGGAGGGAGGCAATTCCTGGAGGAGAAGGCCACCAATGGCTACTAGTCCTGATGGCTATATGCTACCTCCAGTATCAGAGGCAGTAAGCCTATGTACAGCAGTTGTTTGGGACAAGGGCAGGAGGGTGCTGTTATAATCATGTTCTGCTTGTGGGTTTTTCATTGGCAGCTGGTTGGCCACTGTTTGAACAAAATGCTGGACCATTACTTTGACCCTGCATGGCTCTTTTTATGTTCTTAAAAAGTTTGCGCAACACTGGTTTAATGAATTCCCTTTCCTCTTTGGCTGCTGTTGTTCTTTTCCACAGTTCAGAAGAGGAAGAGCAGCAGCCACCATTAGACACCTGCCAGGTGTTCTCCGACTCTCTCATTGGGGGAATGACTAGAATACATGTAAATTCAATGTTGGGGTGGGCTGTGTGACAGAACCCTGCTTCTAATGAGCTCATATTTCCCAATGTATAGGAGGAGAATGGTAACTGACACATGTTGCTCCCTACACATTAAGCATCATGGACAAATGTCTACACTGTCAAATGGCCAAGCTTGCCCAACTGTAGCAATAGCGCTCTACAATAGATCTTCTTTGACAAAACCAACGGCAAATCTGGAACTAAAACTAAGAATTCCGTGCACAACTATGTATCCAATGTTTATCAAGTCTGCTTCTATAAGATTGAAGGCACTCTAAAAATGAAAGCCATGACCTGGTTTGCGCAACATGACAACTCACAATGTTTTGTCACCCTTTTTTGCTTCAGGGTGACTTGTCATGATGTTTGAACCCAACACAGTTTCCTCAGCATGGTTTTTTTTTAGCCATGCACAAGCCATCCTAAGAACCCATGGCTTGTTGAGATGTTCAGGATGGCTTGTTTTAAGATTGGCTTGTCATGATGTCTGAACTCGGCAGACTGTCTTATGTCAGAAAGGTCTACATAGCCATATGGCCAGAGCAGTGAAAAACCCACTCCATGCGAACTTGCTAGCACCACTTCCTCCCTCTCTCCCTCTTGTCTATCTGCCCCTCTTCTGATACATTGTCATCTCCCTAGACAGCAACACCCTCCCCCCCACCACCATCAGGGTGATTTGTGCATATTTAAAGAGCCCTTTTTTCCACCTTTGAGAAGATTTGTACATATTTAACATTTTTTCTTCAACATTGAGGAGATTTGCTCAACTGTACCTTTTTTTTAACTGTTGGGGAGATTTGCGCAACGTTGCAGTAAGTGCTGCACGTAATTACATTAAAGACTGTGCTAATTTGTAGTAACTACTGTGCCTTAGCAAATGTGCACAAATCTCCTTGAAGGAGGAGGAAATAGTGTTAAAGATGCACAAAATTCCCCAAAGGTGAAAAAACACACCAATTCTACAAAATAAACCTGACTCTCCTAATGACAGCATTTGCCCTCATTAGTGGAGTAGCAGAGTAGGCTGCTGAGGCTGTGCTGCAAAGGCCCGTCAAATATGCACCAGGAGTGGATGGAAGGACTAAGGGGGAACAAGCCACAGCATGGCACAGAGGGCCTGATCGTCTGTTGGGTGTAGCGTGGCTTAGCAAGTGAAGAACCAAGCTTATTTTCAGCGTGGCTTATCGTGACATGCGAATCAGCCCAACGTGCTGATGAGACAAATGACAGCAAACAAATTAAAGCTTTTACTCTATTGTTTATGCTGTGTTAACATGGCATGTGTTCGGTGCTTCTTCCAGCTATGTCTCCGCTTTTTGGTAAATATGACTCAAGACAAGAAGAGCTAAGGTAATGAGCGAACAATTCTGAAAATCTTTCCACTGAGATTTCCAGCTGACAATGAATGTCAACAGAGCTGCCCACGCAAAAAGATGTAAAGAAGCCACATACATATGGCTTGTGTTATTACCTGCAGAAAATAACCTCCTCCATAACTAGGGCCCAGCTCCCCATGCACTTACACAAATAATTCAATTTGGGCACATTCCCACTGAAGAAGCTGGAGTTAATTGCTCAGGCAGCTTAAGTAAATCATGCCTGCAGCATATGCTATCCAGTAGAAATTTCCGTTGGCCACATGGAGTATATCACAACATATTGCTAAGAGCCCCACTGTTTACCGGCTTGATTCCAGACTAAATTCCAAGTGCTGATATTGACCTTTATTTCTTTCTTACATTTCTATCCTGCCCAATTCCTAAAGCTCTCTGGGCAGTTCACAATAATTAAAACTAGAAAATGCAACAGTATACCATCTAAAAATTTAAAACGATAAAAGTTTAAAACTACCGTATACAATAAAAATTAAAAGCAAAGTAAAACCTTGCAGGATTGCAAAGATTTAATATTCGGTAACAGATTTAAAACAACAGAAACGGCAAGACTAAAATGCCTGGGGAAATGAGAACAAAAAAAGACATCAAAAAGCACCAGAAAGACAACAATGCAGGCCCAGGGGAGCCTCCCAGAGGAGCTCATTCCACAGCTGGGGTGCTACAACAGAAAAGGGTCTGGGATAGTACATATGGGAGAGGATCCTTTACTGCCCTATACAGTCTGGGTCTGGGGTATTTGTGGGAATGAAATCTCCCATATAGAGTCCCATCCCTACCTTTATTTAAGATCAGGAACTTAAATCTTCCTTTGGTTATTGCTTACATTCTGGGCTTAGGAAGAAGCAGACACTGGCAGGATCAACACCACAGCTTCATAATGGTATTAAAGTGTACTAACAACTGTTGGGGCCCATAATACATTCCAAATACTGTTTTCAAACCACTTTCAAAGCATTATATCCTGTTTGGTGTACATCTGGCCCAAATGACCTTTTCGGAGGTGGTCTCTTGCTTGGTTTTGGTCTTGTCTCCTGTGTTTATCTGGTTCTTTTATGGATGTGATGATCATACCTTATTGGAACCTAATGTTTTGTCCACAGCCACCATGAGGGCCGTGTGGAAAAGTAAGTTGCATACAAATCTAAACAATTATAATGTCCAGACCACTTTTTTTTAACCTCGCCAATTCAAAGTTCTAATATATATATATATATATATATATATATAACTTAAAACCAGGTATTATTCCCCAACCAGATCCTAAAATGGTTCGAAAGGTGAAGACTGAGAAGGGCAAGAGCTGGGGCTGTTAACTTCTGACTCGTGGATGAAAGTGTTAGATCTTCTGCCAAATTACCGTATTTCTTTGATTCTAAGACACATCTTTTTCCCAGTATTTACATCTGTAAAAACGGGGTGCGTCTTAGAATCGATGGCGTCTTGCAATTGCCAGATTTCTTCTGCTGTCTTGGCCTGGGAAGGCTTCAGTACTGGGAAGGGGGCCATGATCTAGGGAGATCTCGCGAGATCTTGGCCTCCTTCCCAGTACTGAAGCCTTCCCAGGCCGAGGCAGCAGCGATCAAGGTAAGGGGGGAGGGGGGACTTGCGAGGGGGGAGGGGGGACTTGCGGGGCCCTAACCCTAACCCCTTCCCTCTTACCTCAATCACCATCGCCTGTCCTTGCTGCCGCCCCTGCTGCTCCACGCCGTTGGTAACGCTCGCCTTGGCCTGACAAGGCATCGTTACTGGGAGGCCGAGGTGAGCGCTGCCAGCACCGCCAGCGGCTGCGAGGACGGGCGATGGTGATGGAGGTGAGGATGGAGGAGGGAAGGGTGGAAGTGGTGCTGAAATTAAGGTGCGTCTTAGAATCGATGCAAAGCTTTTTCCATGTTGGTAGCCCTGAAATTAAGGTGCGCCTTACATTTGATGGCATCTTAGATTCGATGAAATACGGTAGAAAAAAGTTATCCTCTTGCTGTTCTGACCAGATAAAGCTTCTCCTGGATGTTTTGAAGGGGTACAGACTTGACCATCTGACTTATACAGGCCTTTTGCTGGTCTAGCCTATAGCTCAGCCTTCCCCAGCCTGGTGGTTCTGCATGGCCTGATGGAGCCCACCCAGAGAAGAGCCTTCAATGTGGTAGCCCCTGAGAAAGCAAGGCCACAAGCCTTCATAAACCTGCTCTGTATGCAGGCCTCTGTATGTAGTTTGGCTTTTGCAAGTGAACTGCATGATGGGATTGGAATGATGTGCCTGAATGTGAGGTAATGCTGAAACTGCTTAATTGGAAGGAAATGCTTAATTGGAATTTCTAACTGTCAAGACCTTTTGATATAGGATGTGACAAATAAGCAGCTTGATGAGGACTGACCATCCAGGTCAATCTGACATTGCTAGAAGAGCTATGGGCCACCTGTTGATAAGGTATAATGGAGGTTTCTTTGATCTGTCTTTGTTTTGCTTGAGGATTTTACCAACTGCTAATTGGTTACGATGCTATTTGCCAACTGTTAATTGGTTAAGATGCTATTTTGTATAAATATACCTGCCTTTCTTACTACCAGGAGCAAAGTTCTTTGTCTGTAGGAGCCTCTCCATGCAGCTGCATTATGTTCAATAAACAAAGTGGATTTTATCCTTGATGCCCCCTTTCTATGGAACTCCTTTTTTTATCCTTTCTTGTACATCGCTTTGGAATCTCTCTAGATGTGGTGTGATATATAAATGTTGCAAACAAAATAAATAAGTAAATAAATAAATCTGGTGCTCTCCAGATCTCTTGGGCTACAATTCCCAGTATCCCCAGCCAGGAACCAAGTTGGTGAAGGCTGCTACAGTCCCTTCTTTGCCCACAACATGGTTGGAGGTGTCTTTAAAGAATACTGGCTATTAGGGGTGTGCACGGACCCCCCGGATCGGATCGGGACCCGGATCGGGACCTCCAATTTTGTCCCGGACCGGTTCGGACAAAATCGGAGGCCCCCCGGACCGGATCGAGTCCGATCCCGACCCCAAAATCGTAAATTTTTGGATCGGCCGCCATTTTTTTCCCCATAGACTTGCATTGCAATGCAAGTCTATGAGAAAAAAATGGCGGCGGGTGGGTGAGGGGGGGCCTAACTCCCTCCCCCCCCCCGGGGCCGTCCGCTGTGGACGGCCCCGGCAGGTAAGCCCCCTCCCCCGCGCTCCCTACCCCCCCTGGGGCCGCCCGCTTCCATCCGCTGGCGCCCGCGGGCGCCAGCGGATAGAAGCGGATGGCTCCGGGGGGGGGTAAGCCCCCTTCCCCGCCACTGCTTACCTTCTCGGCCCGTCCGCTCCCGTCCGGCGCCGGCGGCTACTACCAGCGGGCTCCGCGGGCTACTCTCGAGTAGCGCGCCGGGTGATGACATCACCCGGCGCGCCACCCTAGAGCAGGCCGCGGAGCCTGCTGGGAGTAGTAGGCGCCGGCGCCGGACGGGAGCCGCCGGGCCGGGAAGGTAAGGGCCCCCCTTCCCCCTCCGCGCGCCCCCTCCTCCCCTCCACGCACCCCCTCCTTACCTTCCCGGCCCGGCGGCTCCCGTCCGGCGCCGGCGCCTACTACTTCCAGCAGGCTCCGCGGCCTGCTCTAGAGTAGCGCGCCGGGTGATGACATCACCCGGCGCGCCACCCTAGAGCAGGCCGCGGAGCATGCTGGGAGTAGTAGGCGCCAGCGCAGGACGGGAGCCGCCGGGCCGGGAAGGTAAGGGCCCCCCTCCCCCCTCCGCGCACCCCCTCCTCCCCTCCACGCACCCCCTCCTTACCTTCCCGGCCCGGCGGCTCCCGTCCGGCGCCGGCGCCTACTACTTCCAGCAGGCTCCGCGGCCTGCTCTAGAGTAGCGTGCCGGGTGATGACATCACCCGGCGCGCCACCCTAGAGCAGGCCGCGGAGCCTGCTGGGAGTAGTAGGCGCCAGCGCAGGACGGGAGCCGCCGGGCCGGGAAGGTAAGGGCCCCCCTCCCCCCTCCGCGCACCCCCTCCTCCCCTCCACGCACCCCCTCCTTACCTTCCCGGCCCGGCGGCTCCCGTCCGGCGCCGGCGCCTACTACTTCCAGCAGGCTCCGCGGCCTGCTCTAGAGTAGCGCGCCGGGTGATGACATCACCCGGCGCGCCACCCTAGAGCAGGCCGCGGAGCATGCTGGGAGTAGTAGGCGCCAGCGCAGGACGGGAGCCGCCGGGCCGGGAAGGTAAGGGCCCCCCTCCCCCCTCCGCGCACCCCCTCCTCCCCTCCACGCACCCCCTCCTTACCTTCCCGGCCCGGCGGCTCCCGTCCGGCGCCGGCGCCTACTACTTCCAGCAGGCTCCGCGGCCTGCTCTAGAGTAGCGCGCCGGGTGATGACATCACCCGGCGCGCCACCCTAGAGCAGGCCGCGGAGCCTGCTGGGAGTAGTAGGCGCCGGCGCCGGACGGGAGCCGCCGGGCCGGGAAGGTAAGGGCCCCCCTCCCCCCTCCGCGCGCCCCCTCCTCCCCTCCACGCACCCCCTCCTTACCTTCCCGGCCCGGCGGCTCCCGTCCGGCGCCGGCGCCTACTACTTCCAGCAGGCTCCGCGGCCTGCTCTAGAGTAGCGCGCCGGGTGATGACATCACCCGGCGCGCCACCCTAGAGCAGGCCGCGGAGCCTGCTGGGAGTAGTAGGCGCCGGCGCCGGACGGGAGCCGCCGGGCCGGGAAGGTAAGGGCCCCCCTCCCCCCTCCGCGCGCCCCCTCCTCCCCTCCACGCACCCCCTCCTTACCTTCTCGGCCCGTCCGCTCCCGTCCGGGGCCGGCGGCTACCACCAGCAGGCTCCGCGGCCTGCTCTAGAGTAGCGCGCCGGGTGATGACATCACCCGGCGCGCCACCCTAGAGCAGGCCACGGAGCCTGCTGGGAGTAGTAGGCGCCGGCGCCGGACGGGAGCCGCCGGGCCGGGAAGGTAAGGGCCCCCCTCCCCCCTCCGCGCGCCCCCTCCTCCCCTCCACGCACCCCCTCCTTACCTTCTCGGCCCGTCCGCTCCCGTCCGGGGCCGGCGGCTACCACCAGCAGGCTCCGCGGCCTGCTCTAGAGTAGCGCGCCGGGTGATGACATCACCCGGCGCGCCACCCTAGAGCAGGCCGCGGAGCCCGCTGGGAGTAGCTGCTAGTGCCGGACGGGAGCGGATGGGCCGAGAAGGTAAGCGCCCCCCTCCTCCCTCCCCCCCGCTGTCCACTTTCATCGGCAGGCGCCCGCTGGCGCCCGCCAATGGAAGCGGCGGTGGGCGCCAGTGGGCGCCCGCCGATCCGCCGATCCTCCGAACCGGTTCGGAGCCTTTTCGGACCGGTTCGGATTGGATCGGCCGATCCAGCTGCGGGATCGGAAATCGGATAATTTATCCGATTTCCCACTGGACCGGACTCGGATCGTGGATCGGGTCCGATCCAGTGCACATCCCTACTGGCTATACATTTCCAGATGGGTTTAATGAAATTTAAGGGATTGCCTAAGAAAGTGTTATGGTCAGAACTCAAGGTTCAGTTGCTGGGTAGTGGAGCACCCTAAGGGCTGCCAGTTATGGAACCACTGGTGCAACTGTGTAAAAGTTTCAAGAGGGACTATTCAATATTATATGTCCCATTTTTTTTTTGTTACTTGCATACTTTAAGTACTTATATGTTATGGCTGACACAAAAGCCCAGTTCTCCTAGAGGTGGTCAACCCATGTCTATGGCCCTTTCCACACCAGTCATTTTCCCTGGGGCTGCCCCTACCTGCTCGCAGAGAGGTCACATGACGCACAGAGCATCCCGCAAGCAGGCAGGGGCCAGCCCTCCATTTTCCCCAGAGTTCAGGGAACAGTATTATCCCGGTTTGTTCCCTGCTCCCGGGAGGGAAGTGAGATGGGTGGCTGGTGTGGCTGCCCATCCCGGGTGCAGCCGTGTTCACCTGTGAGAAAGCTCGGCTGCACAGATGGCCATGGAACTGCACTGCGCAGCTCTGAGGCCATCAGGAGGGGGGACAGCAAAATCGCTGTCCCCAGGATGGTGAGCGGAGGGGGGCTGGATCGCTTGCATTTTTTTAATGTACTTACATTTGCGCAGGAGCGCTCATGCGCTCCTCCGCAGATCTTTTAAAAAATGGCCGGCGCGACTTGCGACGGCCCAGGAGAAGCCCGGGCCATTGCATTGTGGCGTGGCTTCATTGCGCCAAACCCGGAAGTGCTTACTTCCGGGTTCCCCCGCTTCCCGCCCTCTCCACCCCTATGGTGTGGAAAGGGCCTATGTTGTACCATTTCACTTTTCGTTCAAGTGGAGGTTTGTATGACAGCATGCTTCTCTTTCCATATAGAAAATGATATATTGGAAAGAAGAGTTCCAGCCTAGCCTTCCGGGTCTCTCCCCACCACCCATGTTTAGGGAGTGTTTCTGTGTGGAGGCATGTTCTTGCTCAGCCCAAAGTGATTCAGTACCACCACAGGCTTACCACTCAGGTTGATTATTCAGAGACTATGCCTGAGTTGTAACAAAATTATCCATTCATTCCTTAAAATAATCCCAGCTTGCTTTTTCTTTCCACATATGGGATGCCTAAGGCAGCAAGCAAGCAACCATTAATACAAGAATGAGGAAAAAATCAATACAAACATCAGCATCTAGGAGGTGGCTAATGCAACATGTGTATAGTTTAAACATTTTCTAATATTGAGAGAGGGGGCAGATGACCAAATTCTGGACCATACGTTGGGGTTAAAGCTCAGTCTCCAATCTCTGAGGCCCACTTTTGAACATAAGGAGCTTCTGCCCCCCACTGCTGAACCTGAACATTGTGTAAAGGAGATGGTCCTTTAAATTGCTCCAAAGCATTTAAGCCTTTACAGGTTATAACCAGTGTTTTGAATTGGACTTGGGAACAAATGGGGAGCCAATAAAGATGGCCCAATATTGGAGAGACATGAGAAGAAAAAAAGAACCCTGGTCAAAATGAGAGATGCTGCATTTTGCATCAGCTGATGTCTTTCTGAACACTTTTCAAAGGCAGTCCCAGGTAGAGCATATCCAGTCTGAATGTGACCAAAGCATGAACAACAGTGGCCAGATCTGCTTTCTCTAGGAAAGGGTGTATCCAGTGCATCAGCTGAAACCTGGCCATCTGGGAACACAGCTGGATCCAGGAGCACCACCAAGCTATGGATGGTGTCCCTTCCCCCAAAAGTAGTGCAATTGTGTCCCAAACAGGCTGTACTTCTCTAACCCCATAGCAGCTTTTCTGCGGACCAGAAACACACCTGTCTTCTTATCTGAGTCCAGCTCCAGCTTGTTAGCCCTCATTCCCTCCATCACTGATCTCAGACATGAATTCAGGACCTCCCATGAACTTGCTACATCCTGTGTACTGGAACGGAAGTGGTTTGTGAGCTGTGCTGGAACTTTTAAGGAACTCTTTCTTGCTTTCATTCCTTGGTTGTTCTGAAAAGGAGGGTGGTGGGCAGGAACGGGGAACGACAGCGGGGCGTTTAACGGGCAAGGAGACAGACTCCACAAGCGAAAGTGTGCCCTCACTGGCATTTATTTGATCCTGCACCCGGCGTCTGCAAAGGACAGCGGGTGAAATAGTTGTGGTGGTACCTAATGCATCAGTGGCTCATTACTGAGCCCTTCTCATCTAATGGATGCTGAAATTTCCCATTAATTAAAAATATAAATAAATGCGTGGGCAGGGAAGAGAAATGGTGGCCAACTGTCCAGGGGGAGAAGAGAAAGGCGGATGTGGGATTGGGGAGGGGGAAATTTCTGCTCAAAGCAGGGCAGTTTCATGCTTCATTACCATTCTTGCTGCAATCTGCAAGCGCAGCCTTTCAGATCTGACATACGGCAACATGAGCGTGTGTGTGCCCACACACACACATACACACACACACACACACACACACACACACACACACACACACACACACAGAGCTATCCCTTTAGTTCTGTAAAGATAATGATGCCTGCAGTACTAATACCAGCTTTCTTAAAGAACCAAACTCACCATTTTGGACTTCAGAAGGGAGTGGGAATTAGGGGGAGGTTAGCCAGTTCTACCACCTCTCTGTCTTTTTGTTCCCAGAGTGTCATAAATGCAGCAGACAAATTTCACTGGTGCTGGGCAAAGAATTGAAAGACCTGAGTCACATCCTGCTTTGGCTGTGGATGAAGCTGGATGAGTCTCTGACTCTCACCTTCAGTTTTCCATCCAGTCATAAATGTGAGCTGCCTCGTAGGGCTGTTGTGAGAACAAATGAGACTAAAGGCTGTAAAGTGCTTAAGAGAAATGATTAATAATACCAATATGCTATAAAGGACAGTTTTAAAGGGACTTTGCTTCAGGTTTGCAATACCTCCAGGGTAGGGAACCGGCTGTGGTCCAGCAGATATTGTTGTACTCCAACTCCCATCATCCCCAGGCACTGGGGCCAATGGTCAGGGGTGATGGAAGTTGTAGCCTAACAACATCTCGAGGCCCACAGTGCTTGCATCCATGGAAACAAACCTGACAATGCTAGAAACTTCAAAAAGAGGAATATTTAGCCTCCCATTGGCTTGTAGAAGATCCTGCCCTATTATACTCATTGACATGAGGGACAATATTCCCTTCTGGTAGCACTAGGGGTGTGCACAGACCCCCTGGATCAGATCGGGACCCGGATTGGGACCTCCAATTTTGTCCCGGATCGGACAAAATTGGAGTCCCCGGACTGGATCGGGTCCGATCCCGATCCAAAAATCGGACATCCAATTTTTGGATCGGCCGCCATTTTTGTTTTCCCAATAGACTTGCATTGGGGGAAAGAAAGCTTTCCCCCAATGCAAGTCTATGAGGAAAACATGGTGGCGGGTGGGTGAGGGGGGCCTAACTCCCTCCTCCCCCATGGGGCCGTCCGTTGTGGGTGGCCCAGCAGGTAAGCCCCCTCCCCTGCGCTCCTTATCCCCCAGGGCCGTCCACTTCCATCCGCTGGTGCCCGCGGACACCAGTGGATGGAAGCGGATGGCCCCGGGGGGGTAAGCCCCCTCCCCCTGCTTACCTTCTGTGGCCGTCCGCTCCCGTCCGCCGCTGGCCGCTACTGTGAACAGGCTTCGTGGCCTGCCCCTAGGTAGTGCGCCAGGTGATGTTATCACCTGGCGCGCTACTCAGGAGCAGGCCGCGAAGCCTGCTCGCAGTAGCGGCCAGCAGCGGACAGGAGTGGACGTCCCCAGAAGGTAAGCCCCCTGCCCCCATTGTCCGCTTCCATCAGTGGGCGCCCGCTGGCGCCCGCCGATGGAAGAGGACAGCCCTGCCAGGGAAGCCCCCCCCGCTGTCTGCTTCCATCGGCGGGTGCCCGCTGGCGCCCACCAATGGAAGTGGCGGCAGGCACCAGCAGGCGCCCGCCGATCCTCCAATCCATCCGATTTGGATCGGGACATTTCCAGATCAGATCGGATTGGATTGAACGATCCAGCTGTGAGATCGGAAATCGGATAATTGTATCCAATTTCCCCTGGATCGGATCCAGATTGTGGATCGGACCCGATGCAGTGCAAACCCCTAGTAGCAACCCCTTGTGCCTCAGACAGGGCTGGTCCAGAGGACCATCAATCACAGGCTGTGTATATGTGGGGTGGGAGCTGCAGCTGAAAAGGGGGAGCTGAAAAGCCCCTGTGCATGAGCAGAAGAGGACCCATAGCACTTTGGAAAACACCATATGGGCCTAATCCATGGAATGGGGGAATGTGTGCAGGTAGAGCGGCAGCATAGATGGACTGCATGATTTGGGGAAGGTTCCCCTTTTTCTACTCCTTTTACCTTCTCAGAGTGAGATGACATAAAATTGTGCCCGGCAACAGAGAGCTCCGCACTACAGACTTCTGTCAGCTGGGACTGGCAAAGTTAAGCAGGGATGGGAGCTGGGATGACATTTTCATGGCAAGCCATGAATTTTAAAGGTTGAACTTAAGGCAAATCAGTAGGTTGAGTCTTATGAGGGTATAGTGTGGGGTCTAGCAAATGAGCGCTGATGTCTACGGGATTGGGGCTAAGGAGGCAGAGTGCATGAGAAGCTGCCGTCAGAGGGCATTGAGGTAGTCTTTCTGGAGGTCAAATATTATAATTTAAGGTCAGAACTAATCTTACAGGTCACGGCTCATCTACATACACAGAGCTGCAGAGGAGCTAAATCCTGGGGCTTGAGCACCACGGGAGGAGGCAGAATTCAGTCGAGTGGTGGAGCAGATGAAGTACTTTGAAGAAGGAAGGAGATATAAAACACACAGCAGCATTGATAGATTTTGATGGATTGTTCTAGAACCAGGGCTGTTCCCCCACCCCTGCCTGGGCTACTGCAACTATACCACATTCCATGCACCAACCCTCCTCCCATCTTGGAGGATCCGTCCCTGATTTGTTCCCCAAGATTATTCCATTCCAGCCACTAGTTAATAGGGTTCCTCTGGAGAGGCACCAGGGGCCGGAGACCTCTTGCAGTTCTGCATACTTGGGTTGCAAGAAATGAGTGGGATGTGCAGATCATTAAGTGCCAACACCGTCAGGTGGTGAGACACGTGGCCCGTAGGCAAAATCCTTCTTTTGCATTTGTCCTCAAATATGAAGAAAAAGACCCAATTGTATCTGTCCTTGAAGCATTATGAGTTATTGTTGAAATTGACAGTTGAAAAACACGCATCCACTGCCTACATATGCTTTTATTTCAAAACAAGGAGAGAGGGGGAGAGCGAGACAAAGGGAGAAACGGAGATAATAATGTGTGTGCGTGTAGAGATATACACAAAAGTAAATGAAGCTTGCATTTTTGAAGCATAAAGGTGTGAGCTGCCATTGGAACTATCCCCCCCCCCCGCCCCATATCATACGAGTGAAGCCTGTACAGAGACAAGAAAACTCACACGACTCCACATTCCATTCCCTGCACCTTGGAAAGTCATGGAAAGATCATCTCTCTTATGAGTTAAATGCTGTGCTCCACATTTTGACGGTTAGATGTAATCGAATGATTACATTTCCCCAGTCGTCAGTAATTATCGTAGGAGACTATCATCCCATTAGGAGTATTTCTGCAGACATCTCTTATCAAGTATGAATCTGTATATTAAACTTTTGTTAAAATGTTTTTATAAAAATGTTTTTATATGATTTATACAAGTTTTAATATGTAATGTGGACAGGCCCAGAGCCTTCATATTGTAATAATATATATCTTAAAAAGACACTTGCATATGGGCATAGGCCGTTGAGGCAATATGCCTAATAGGGGTGTGCACGGACCCCCCGGATCGGATCGGGACCCGGATCGGGACCTCCAATTTTGTCACGGATCGGTTCGGACAAAATCGGAGGCCCCCCGGACCGGATCAAGTATGATCCCGATCCAAAAATCGGAAATTTTTGGATCGGCCGCCATTTTTTTCCCCATAGACTTGCATTGCAATGCAAGTCTATGAGGAAAAAATGGCGGCGGGTGGGTGAGGGGGGGCCTAACTCCCTCCCCCCCCGGGGCCATCCGCTGTGGACGGCCCCGGCAGGTAAGCCCCCTCCCCCGCACTCCCTACCCCCCCTGGGGCCGTCTGGCGCCAGCGGATAGAAGTGGACGGCTCCGGGGGGGGGGTAAGCCCCCTTCCCCGCCACTGCTTACATTTTAGGGCCGTTCGCTCCCGTCCGGCGCCGGCGGCTACCGCCAGCCGGCTTTGCGGCTTGCTCTCGAGTAGCGCGCCGGGTGATCACCCGGCGCGCCACCCTGGAGCAGGCCGCGGAGCCCGCTGGTAGTAGCCGCCGGCGCCGGACGGGAGCGAACAGCCCTAAAAGGTAAGGGCCCCCCTCCCCCCCTGCGCGCCCCCTCCTCCCCTCCACGCACCCCCTGCTTACCTTCCCGGCCTGTCCGCTCCCGTCCGGCGCCGGTGCCTACTACCAGCGGGCTCCGCGGCCTGCTCTCGAGTAGCGCGCCGGGTGATGACATCACCCGGCGCGCCACCCTGGAGTAGGCCGCGGAGCCTGCTGGTAGCAGCCGCCGGCGCCGGACGGGAGCGGACGGGCCGGGAAGGTAAGGGCCCCCCTCCTCCCCTCCATGCGCCCCCTCTTCCCCTCCGCGCGCCCCCTGCTTACCTTCCCGGCCCGTCCGCTCCCGTCCGGCGCCGGCGGCTACTACCAGCGGGCTCCGCGGCCTGCTCTAGAGTAGCGCGCCGGGTGATGACATCACCCGGCGCGCCACCCTGGAGTAGGCCGCGGAGCTTGCTGGTAGTAGCCGCCGGCGCCGGACGGGAGCGGACGGGCCGGGAAGGTAAGGGCCCCCCTCCTCCCCTCCGTGTGCCCCCTCCTCCCCTCCGTGCGCCCCCTGCTTACCTTCCCGGCCCGTCCGCTCCCGTCCGGCGCCGGCGGCTACTACCAGCGGGCTCCGCGGCCTGCTGTAGAGTAGCGCGCCGGGTGATGACATCACCCGGCGCGCCACCCTGGAGCAGGCCGCGGAGCCCGCTGGTAGTAGCCGCCGGCGCCGGACGGGAGCGGACGGGCCGGAAAGGTAAGGGCCCACCTCTCCCGTCCCCTCCTCCCCCCCCGCTGTCCACTTTCATCGGCGGGCGCCCGCTGGCGCCCACCAATAGAAGCGGCGGTGGGCGCCAGTGGGCGCCTGCCGATCCGCCGAACCGGTTCGGAGCCTTTTCGGACCGGTTCGGATTGGATCGGCCGATCCAGCTGTCGGATCGGACTCAGATCGTGGATCGGGTCCGATCCAGTGCACATCCCTAATGCCTAACTAACCCCTAAACTGATATATTAGTGTTATGTGTTATCCCCATAAACATAATTTAATGTATTCTTGATGTTACAGTCTCCTAAAGAAGGCCTTCATAAAAACAACATAGGCCGAAACACGTTGGGCTTGGAAATAAAGTAGCATTCTGAGAACCTGCTTCTCTCCTTTTTTTGCCCTGAGTTGAACACTCTCCTCCTTTTGGTTTTTAGACATAATCCTCCCCATCCCTTTTCATAATTTCCTAATAATGAATGTATTTTGAGCTATCCATCTATAGTGATGGGCAATAAACGTCTTCTGAATGGTCCTCCCTCACTGATCTTGGGTTAGTCATTTACTGCTGTACCTAGGTGTTCCTCCATTATTAAACGGGGCCAATATCTTCTAAATGAGATATCAACCCAGAATGCAGGACACGGAATAATGGGCTCAAGTTACAGGAAGCCAGATTCCAGCTGGACATCAGGAAAAACTTCCTGACTGTTAGAACAGTATGACAATGGAACCAATGACCTAGGGAGGTGGTGAGCTCTCCCACTAGAGGCATTCAACAGGCAGCTGGACAACCATCTGTCAGGCATGCTCTAACATGGATTCCTGCACTGAGCAAGGGGTTGGACTCAATGGCCTTATAGGCCACTTCCAAGTCTACCATTCTATGATTCTATGATATTTTCTCAATGGGATAAATGCAACTTAGTACATACATGTGTGTATCAGTGAAGGCTGGTGGCTCCAATTTAAGTGGATCTTGGATTTGCTCTGAGTTTCAGTCAGAACTAGTCAGAATTCTAAAGGAGCTATGCAAGGAGCTGAATCCAACCCCCCCCCCAATGGGTTCTGTACCTTGAATAGCTCCTTTAGAGTTCTGACTAGTTCTGACTGAAACCCAGAGCAGTTTCACAGCCACACCGGAATTGGAGCCACCAGCCTCCACTGGTCTGTATCTCTCTCTCTCTCTCTCTCTCTCTCTCTCTCTCTCTCTCTCTGTATGATTGGCTATGTGGTGAGTGGCTTGTCTTCATGCTTTTGCCGCCTGAGACCCTCTGCTTGCATGCATGTTTAGTTCCTGCTTTCCAGCTATGTCGTATCTGATTTTGGATGGTGTTGGCCAACCACTATCCACTCTGTTGTGGTACTGGGCTGCTAGACTCCTCCTTGTCCCACCCACTCCTCCACAAGAATGGCTTTATATTCATCTGTGAAATGTTGGGGAGTATAAAATAGGAGCCTGTCAGGGAGGAGGCAGGGTGGCAGGCAGGCCAACGTTTTCAGTGCAAAAGCTCCAGAGTTTGGCTGATGATGATATATATCATCATGCACTGGGGCCGAGAGGCAGTGGTGTCGTGGTAAAAGTTGACATGGAGGTGCTCCTCACAGCCACACCCCAAAGGAGAGTCCAAAATGGCAGGCAGCTGTGTTGATGCCCATCAACAAACCAATCCTAGGCGTTTTCATCTGCTAGGAGCAGGTCTTTTGTAAAGCTTATTTGCTCAGTCAAGACCCACGACTCCAAAATACCTTACATTACAACAAGGAATGATATATTGTTGCTGGGAAAATTAGTTTCTCCGCAGCTACTGTGAGGATTACAGCTAAGCTCAGAGGTGAAAGGGATACCTGGGCCTTTATCACACCTACCCAGTTTGCTTATGCTGGTTCCCCCTCCGCTTCCTATGCACACGTGGTGGGTTTTGCTCCGATACCTCAGCAAAGCCTGCGGCAGAGGGGAGAAAATGGACAATCCCCGTCCAGGGATACTTCAAAAGTGAAATGGGAAACGGAGCACTTGGGGCACGAGAGCAGCGTGAGGGGGACGATGTCATGTGAAAGAACTGGATCAAAGTCGCGGCGGGTGTGGATCAAGCCGCCCGTGTGATAAAGGCCCTGGTGGAGCAGAGGAACTGATGGTGTCAGCATCTCAGCTAATAAAACAGCGCCAATGCTGTGTCCCCGCAAGCCCAGCCTCCATCACATCACTGTCTGGGGGCCTCAAAAGGCACATCCACATGGGATTCGAACTAGATGGAGCACGGACCCCCAGATCATCTGGGCTACAAGCCACAATAGCTCCACACAGCGATTGGACCTTCTAAATCTGGATTAATGCTTTTGTTCGGGAGTGGTCTGTTGCCATCTCATGAGATGCACAACAGCACCTTGATGGCTGTGCAGCTGGTGGGCCTTAAGCTGTTCATTTCTGTATCAACCACTGCCTGATGAGTGAAATCCCAAATATAGTAAGATGCTGCTGTACAGACTGATTTAGTTCCTGTCCTGAAATTTCAGTACAGTGCAAGCTGCGCCTCCGCAGAAATCAGAGCCATCTTTCCCAGTTTGTTTATGGGCTTTAGAATATTATTATTATTTCATCTCTTTCTCGCTCATGGCTGTTTTTCTAGACGGAGATAACAAGCTTTGCCAAGTCATGCTGTCTTTTACAGATTCAGGAATTCCCTGACAATTGAGCAAGCATGTTTTAAGTATGACTGCTTTCTGGATGTTGGTGTGGATGTATTGTGGTAGGCCCAGTTTCTGAAGGTTTTCTGTGTAATTTTTTGATGTGATGCTGGTGACTGATGTGGCTAACTGAATAACTGCGACCTTTTCCTGTTGCCATAGTTTTTTGACTTCTATGGCCAGTGGTATATATTTGTCTCTCTTTTCTTCTTTCTTTTCTTCTACATTTTTGTCATTCGGTATTGCTATGTCAATGAGGTATGTGTGTTTTTGTTTTTTGTCTATCACCGTTAAGTCTGGTCGGTTGCAGGCTATTGCCTTGTCGGTATGAAATGTTCTGTCCCAGTATATTTTGTGATCTGCATTTTCCAAGATTGTTTCGGGTGAATATGTATAGTATGTTGTAGGTTGTTTGATAAGGTTGAATTTGATGGCCAGTTGTTGGTGAATTATTTTTGCACCTGTATTGTGTCTGTCTGTATAGTCCATTCCTGCCAGAATTTTATATCCTCCTGTTATGTGGTCTATTGTTTCTTGGAACTGATGGCAGTTCCTGCATAGGTTTGTTGTTGCACTGTTATCTTTTATGATGTATTTTTGGTAGTTCTTGGTGACTATAACTTGATCCTGTATAGCTATTAGGAATCCTTCTGTTTCTGGAAATAGCTCACCCTTCCTGAGCCATTCTTACGATTGTTCTTTGTCTATTTGTGGGTTCTGTATTATGTTGTAGTGCTTCCCATGGAGTGCTTTTTGTGCCCATTTTTCTTTTTTCTCTGCAAGTGTGGGCGGTCGTGTTTGGTCTTCGTTTTGTAGTGCTAGGTTGAGTGTGGCATAATTTTTATCTGCTGTTACTATGGCTTTATGAATGGGGGTGTTTTTCGTGTGGAAGAATTCTCTGAATGATTTTATCTGTTTAGCATGTATTGTGTTGTTGTTGTTGTTGTTGTTGTTGTTGTTATTACAGGCTTTAAAACCATCAGGCAATTTGAGTCATCCTGAAGGGGGAAGGATACGCTGGAGAAGCGATAAGATCTCTCTTGCCTGGAACCTTAGCCAACCGCTGTTCTGGGGCTATCACTTATCTATTTGGGGTTTTGCACAATGCATTAATAATTGCACCAAGGCCAGGCTTCACATGCCACTGATATAAAAGCAAGGTGCAAATTGAACTCATACCAACAGCAATAAAACTAGCAGCTTTCCTCAAACCACTGCAGAAAAAGATGTTGTTACTTAGTGATGCTGTAGCAGCTTCGATTTCAGATGAAGATAATGTAGTTCCATTGGTGTGGATACTGATCACCTTATCTTTGATTTTATCTGATTTATTTCCAGCAGGGAAGAAATATTTGCAGCTGGATGTACAAACTCTTGCACAAACTAGCCATGGGGCTGGGACAGGGCATGTGTGACTGACTGAAACAGAATGACCGCATCTACATTTTGGATGGACAGTGCATCCAATTTACGCTTGCGATTTCTAAAAGCAAGGAGATCCACAGAATTTCAGTGCATATCTGAGACCAGAGGTCAGAAAAAATAGAAAATTCTGCAGAAATAAAGGGGCAGGTTTCACATAACCCTGTTTTTTTTTTTTTTTTTGTGATTTACATTTCTGTACTGCCCCGTAGCCAAAGCTCTCGGGGCAGTATACATGTCTCAGAAAGCAGAATAGCATAGAGCCCAGTACAGTTTGGGAGCAACTTACCTAAAGTATTGCCTGTCTTCATCTATACCTTCCCAGACCTAAGGAGCTACCAAATTTGCACTTCCCAAATCAATATGTGAACCAGAATGCAGCTCTCCTTCAATATTCACATTTCCCAGAATTTTGTAATGCAGTTCTCCTAACAAAAAAATAAGGGGAAGTGTATATATATATATATATATATATATATATGAGATAATATGATATAAAGGAAAAGAGCTTGCAAAAATGCATGTATTAAGCAAACTTGGATTAAAATGCATATATTGGAAGAAATGCAGACAAAATGCAGACTTTAAAAAAAAATCTTCAAACTGATGTGGGACAGGATGGCACTAACTGAAGGATGCAAAATGGCTAAATGCTCCACTAATCCCTCTAACCCTAACTCTGCCCCCTCTCCAAGTAACTGAATGCATGGCAAGGCCTACCAACCCAGTTTTCCTATGTCTTCCAGCCCAAGATCATTCCATTTCCACGATGAGAACAGGGTTATAATAGGGTCTCTAATATGTATGGTAAATAGCTAGATTGTACAATAATGGGTCTCAGGGCTGGCGTCAAGACTAGGCATGGTTGGTGCATCCTCAGCGGGGGCCCATTGACATGAATCTCCTGGAGTTGCTCCTTCTTTTCATCATTGCAACCTGTGTGTTCATCTGCCTCTAGCTCCGATCCAGACTTGCTCTAGTTCAAGTTGGGATGCCACAGCAGGAACAAAACTGAAGTCCAGGAGGCTGAGCCTAGGAAAACCTGTCAAATTCCGCCTGCCAAACAGATTTCTCCGACATCCCTAAATTCGATTGGGCTTGTGATGCTTCTCTGACCCACTTGCTGCTGCTGCCCCTGTCCCACCTTTACTATTAGGCCCCACAGCTCTACAACCCAGCAACCTGGCCTCAGGCAGCCTCTTTATCCCCGCTGCCTCCAGTACCTTCCTCAGGTACAACCAAAGACCGCACCAGTTAACGTAATTCAACAAGATCTATTAACATAAGTGTATTGCGTGAACAAGCTTATTGGTTTCCTCAGTAAATTGAGTAATGGTTTCAAGTACAAAGCTTAATGGTTTCTGTCAAAGTTCTTATACGTTTCAAACTGTTACTTCTGTAACTTCTCTCACACAATATTAAATCAAACACTTCACGTTTCCTCAAATTCTCTCTCTCTCTCTCTCTCTCTCTCTCTCTCTCTCTCTCTCTCTCAGTTCTCCCAATCCACCCTCAATCCACCCTCTCAACAACCCTCTGAAACAACCCTGTCAGCTCTCTCTCTGTCTGACACATATATACTTCACTCGCTCTCCAGCTCCTCCCACTCTTACACAACTCACTAATCCAGGCACTCTAAACAACTAGCCAATCAGCACTCACTTACCATTCAGGCACCCAGCCAGCCAATCATTCTATACTCACCCAGACCTGTAACTACAAGCAGTGAGTACATTTCGGCCTAGCCATTTACTTTTCATGTTATTATCCTTACTCCTTTTAAAGATCTATAACCAAATGCATATCCTAACAATAAACTCTGCAACGTATTTGCAATCTTTCAACAGTAGAACATCACAGGCTTACTTCTGAGTAGACATGCATAGGGTTCCACTGTAGGAGCATTGCAACGGTGGTCCTATTTTCCCTTCGAAATGCTGGAGGCATGGAGAATGTGGTGTGTCAGCAGGTGGAGCGTGGAGGTAGTGAAAGGGAAGGAGGTGGTGGGGTGAGCAAGTAGCAGGAAGCAATGGGGGCAGGAGTTGTGGACCAGCCCAGGACATTTGGCTGCCTGAGACAAAGGGCAAAATGGCGCCCCCTTCCCATTCCACGCCCCCACAGAAGCTGACTGGCCATTGAATGTTACTTCAGCACTGGGAACTGGACTGCGTCCCCTGCCATGCCAGACAGGCCCTGCTCCCCACACCCGTTCTGCTGTCTCGTTTTGATGATGGCGACATGGCCATGATTTGGTTGTATTGGGGAGTATATGAAATATCCAAACTACTTATCAAAAATGGCCTGCCCAGACAGCTACAATGACACAAACTCGCTTTGATGTTGCTTCTTTCCTTTTCAGGAATATCACAGAGGAAAACTCAGCATGGAGGCCTTCCTTTCAGCCAGGTGTAAGGGAAGGGAAGGTGCCCCTACACTTAGCAGTTAAAGGGATTTTAACAGGTGGGGGCTTTTCCCTCCTCAGCATCACAAGCCGTGGCCCACCCAGGTTTCCTCCTCTGTTATGGGTAAAGCTGACCACTTCACTTTCCCTAATAGTAGGGCTAGCCGTGATAGAAAATCTCATTTTACCCTTGGTATCTAAATTACTCTCCAAAGGATATTTTGAACATACATTCAGGTGAGAGTGGGATCATGCCCACTGCCCTGACTCCTATATGCATTCAACCTAATGTCTAAAAGAAGGTACATGGGTACAAACTGTATGTCCTAGGTTCTGTTTGTTCAATCAGGGAGCCTGTTCATTCCAGCATCCATTATTATTATTATTATTATTATTATTATTATTTACATTTATGTACCGTCCCATAGCCGAAGCTCCCTGGGCGGTTTACAAAAATTAAAAGATTGAACATTAAAAAGACAATATTCAAAATTTTAAACCATAAAACATAAAACAGCTGATATTTAAAATGTTTTAAACTTTTAAGCCTGGCCACAAAGTCAGTTAAAACCTCAACTTAAGCTGCTAAAATGCCTGGGAGAAAAGAAAAGTTTGGACCTGGCGCCAAAAAGATAACAGTGTTTGTGCCAGGCGGGCCTCATCGGGGAGATCATTCCATAATTGAGGGGGCACCACAGAGAAGGCCCTCTCCCTTGTTGCCATTCTCCGAGCTTCCCTTGGAGTAGGTACCCAGAGGAGGACCTTTGATGTTGAGCGTAGTGTACGGGTAGGTTCATGTAGGGAAAGGCGTTACATCAGGTATTGTGGTCCCAAGCCATGTAAGGCTTTATAAGTTAAAACCAGCACCTTGAATCGGGCTCGGAAACATACGGGCAGCCAATACAAGCGGGCCAGAATTGGTCTTATATGTTCGATTCTGGTCCCTGTTACCAATCTGGCCACTGCATTTTGCACAAGCTGCAGCTTCTAAACCGTTTTCAAAGGCAGCCCCATGTAGAGCGCATTGCAGTAATCTAACTTGGAGGTTACCAGAGCATAGACAACTGAAGCCAGGTTATCTATGTCCAGAGATGGTCATAGCTGAGCCACCAACCAAAGCTGGTAGAAGGCACTCCATGCCACCGAGGCCACCTGAGCCTCAAGTGACAGAGATGGTTCTAGGAGAACCCCCAAGCTATGAACCTGCTCCTTCATGGGGAGTGCAACCCCATCCAGATTGACCATACAGAGTCTCCAAATGTGCAATTTGTTTTCAGACATGAAGACTTTTTCAGACATCGAGTTGGAATGAATGGGACTGAGGTTGGTCATGGCTAATTCCTCTCATTGATTTCAATGGGTCTATTCTAAGCAAGACTAAGGGGTTCTCTATACATAGGGAAAGTCCCAGGGTGGCTCCGCAGTTGCACTGTGTCACTTATATGACACAACAGCCACTGCAGATCTATCCCGGGGTTTTCCCCCGAAGCTCTGTAGTGGGACTTACCCTGACTTTTGTCTTCAGAGCGAGGTGAGGACAGCTTATCCACTGGCTATCACAGCTCTGGAGCGAGGCGGAGGCATGGCCGTGTGGATTGGTTGCTGTCTGCCTGGGCAGGGAGGAGGGGGCGGGCTGGCAAGCCAAATGGTCACCAAAATGCCCCCGCACTGTCTCTGGCGTGGGGAGAAGAGTCTCCCTTTTGCTGCTGGAAAAGTTCTCAATTCCCTTGGATTCAATCCCTACGAGGTAAGGTGGGGGGAAGCCAGGGAGGGATGGGCAGTGGTGGTGCTAGCAGCAGCGGCAGCTCCCGCTCATGCTCCCATTCCCCCGATGATCCATATAAACCCTGCCCTCACTCCTTGGTGTGGGGATAACATGGCACAACCCCGCAGGAGCAAAACCACGGAGCTTTGGGGGCTCACAGCGCCAATACGCCACCATCGAGGCAGGCCCTAACTCTGGATCCAACCCATGATGCCAAGTGCATGCAATGGATTGAATTCTCCCTTCTCTGTGTGTTCTGAGTCACATCTGAACAGTCCATACATATTTGGGAAAACTTTAGAATTTGCCTGCACAAGTATACATCTGATATCAATATAGTGTCCTTTTAAAGGCCATAAACTGGGTCCTATTCCAAGTTTACTGACACCTCTTACAGCCCTCGCCTTTTATGTCCACTTGTAGATGACTGACAATCATTTTGATTAAATATTTGAAAGTATCCGTCTCAAGTGTACATCAGTGCTCAGATATCTTCAGCCGGCAGTGTTATTAGTTTTTCTTTATTGGCCGAGTTGCACAGATCTGCATTTGCTTAGATTTCACTCATTTTCCTAAAATCCAAAAAATGACCAATGGGAGAATGAAATCTGTACTAACTGTGGCTGGCCGTATGGAGCCTCCGAAACAATCATTTCCAATGACAAATATACATTTGCCCAATGGGTGAGCTGTCTCAGAGGCCAAAGGCGGAATCCCATATAAGGAACATGCTAAGATGCTGGATTGTTATATTAATTGTCTCATGTTTGCCTGCTAGTGCTTCATTAATTGTCTCCATTGAGATGGAATAGACACAGCAGCAGGTCCTGGTACGTTGCACTTGCAACGGAATGTGTGCCTACTTAATTTGTACATTTTCCGTTTGGGTTTTTAAAAGGCCCTGAATGTCATTCCAATTTGACGAGAAAGTACTGAAAGGTCCTGAAGTATTTTGTATCCCACCTGAACTGCCGTCACTTGCTTTCATCTTTCCTCTCAGCTACAAAGACATGAATCATCAGGTTTCGCTCCTCCAACCTGCTTCTGTTGTTGGGTGGCAGTTGGTTGTTTTCCTATCCAGAATGAAGAAGCAAGAAAGCAAATCGGAATAAATACCTCCAGCTATAAAAATGGAATAAATCAAAAGTGTTCCTCTGAAGCCAGAAACGCTTATCACTGCCAGACTGTAAACGAATAATAAAAAAAAGTGTTTAGAGTGCAGCTGGGACAAGTTTAACCCTAACAAAAAAACAAAAGCCAACAGCAGCAGAACTGCATTCCTCACCTTCAAATTAAATCACTGATAGTGTGATGGAGAGAAGGTGTGATGTACAGAGGCTTAGGTTTCCAACAACTGAATCCTTTACATGTACACTCAAAACTAAGTCCCAATGATTTGAATGGGACTTATTTTCAAACAAGTGTGTGCATAGGATTGCAGCCTACATGTGAACACCCCCCTGCTGCTAAACTGATTAGGGCACATGCCTATGCATGTTTAGGGAAATGCTGGGAGTTGTAGGAGTCCTTTCTGTCTAAATATGCATACAGTTGCACCTAGGGCTCTGCACAGATCCGGATCTGGAATCTGGAGCAAATCGGGCTGATCTGGACCTCCCGGTTCCGATTCTGAACTGGGTCGGGGAGGTCCAGATCGTTCTGGACCGGATTGGGCTTGTTTCGGATCGATTCGGATTGATTTGGAGAGCCGGGCCCATTGGTCTTCCAGGTTCCTGGGTGCCGGCTGCGCAGTCGGCACCCAGGGACCTAGAAGGCCAGCGGTGAGTCCTCCTCCACTCTCCCTCCTCTCCCCACTCACCCTCCACCATGCGTGCTGCCATCTGCCGCTGTCCTCTAGCGTCCGCTGTACTGAGAAGCAGGCCTTGCAGCCTGATTTCTCTGTAGAGTGCCAGCTACTTGCGGGTTTGCCCACCTCCCACCCTCTCCATCCCTATGGTGTGGAAAGGGCCATAGTCTCAATATGCCCCAATAGCAGTAGCCCATTCTGCCTGCTCAGTCCATCCCCCCCCCCCCACCAAATCAAAGTACAATGGACCTTGCTGCAGTGCAAGCCATTGCTATATGAGTCTGTCCCTTTGCCATTTGTCATACGATGCACCCCGAGGAACATTTCAATTAAAGGAACATCACTTAAAAAAGATAGCCTTGTATGACTGAATTAAGCAAATATATTGTCTGTACTTCATTGCTACGTTCTGATCTAATACATCATGCATGGTACTGTCTAATAGGATTTTTGCAAATTGGGTTGTTTCCCATGAAATAGGAGGATCTGCTACACTGTGAAACGTGATGCTGATATAGCACTGATACATTTCACACTTCATTTGTTCCCCTTTTAGGAGGAACATACTTTCCCCACAGGCAACCTGCAAGTGACTCCACTCAGGATCTGATAGAAACAATACTAGCATCAGTTTGTTCCAGGAGGTGCAAGTTCCACCTATATTATGTGGCAAGGATGAAAGGGTGTGGTGTGTGTGTGTGTGTGTGTTGGGTTTGCCATGGAATTCAAATGGTTTCATATTTAATTGACTCTCTCAACCTTTCAGCAGGAGTCAAATGCCATCCACTTTTCACATCTTTTTACACTTTCCTCCTTAAAGTTCTTGAAATAGGCTCAATTGGCTAAAGAATGCATTTGAAACGGAGAAAACCATGTTATTCCTGGCCTGTGCTAATGATCCTGAGGGTTTTCTTAAAGAACTTTCACTTATAGATGTTTTCCATTAATTAAAAATAAGAACAGAAAGAACTACCCACAACAGGAAGGCTGTCTTCATACTGCCAGGTTTACGCTGCCTCCCTCCTCAACCCCGCGCTTTCCCTCTCCTGGGGCATTGTCAGGTAATCCCGATGCCAAGGAGGGAGTGCAGGGTTTCTGGGTGGCCAACTGGGTCCCTGAGCCACCCCTGCCCTCTTGCTGGTAGCCTTCCACCAGGCTCCGCCCCTGGGTTGGCCCCAGATTGGCCACAGAGTGACGTTACCCAGTGGAAGTGCTGTGTTGACATCACTCCCTTTGGAAAAGTCAGGGTAAATCCTTGACTTTTTCAAATACAGCATTACGGGGAAACTTCGCGGTGGCTGTGAACCTGCGGCTGCATCGTCTAACCAACATGGTGCAGATCCACAGCCACCACGGAGCTTTCCCTGCATGTAGACAATCCCCAGGTCATCTTTTTCTTTTTCTTTTTTAAAAAGTCTTTCTTGTCCAGAAGTCTTTCCTCAACTATATTAATTAAAGCCTGGCAATGCACTCAGGAAAGACTACAATAGCTCTCTCCCAATTTTATAGTCAATCTCTGTGAGATGCTGAAAATATTTTGCGTTGTACAAAAACAATTATCTATATCATTTCAGAGTGAATGGAGAGGGATAATAGGATGAGCTTAGACAGCACTGCAACCTTGTGATGTGGTAAATAAATACCAATTGAAAGACCCAGTAATACTGGTGGTAAAGGGGGATGTGTTTTGTGGTCTTCTCAGGTTCACATGAATACACTTCCATCATTTTTTCTCTGGCCCTCTTTGTGGGAGGCCAGGGTTTTGGTATTCTAAATGTACTGTCAAGTGATCACTTAGATGCATTCCATTTCTCAATGCAATAGCTAATAAAGAGGAAGTAAGTAGGTTGCCTTAAGAGCCAGTGTCCTTGGGGCAGCCAGTCAGTGGGACCATTAAAATATTTTATTTATTGTTATGCTAGAAGTGCGCTGCACAGAAGCACCTTTTAAAACAGAGCCAGCAGATCAACGCTGAAAAGATTCAGAAAGAAACTTACATGTTATATATGATTGACAATGAGGGATGCACAATAGCTAGTTGGGACACAAGCATATACAAAGCAAAAACATTCAGTACGGGGTGGTGGTATTAAGGCTTTATTCCATTATTGCTTTGATGTGGAAAAGTCATGGAGTTCATGTTTTCCAGAACATAGTTAATAGCAAGTAGGCTGGGCAAAGCACTTTAACACAATTGTTTCATCATGCAAACATGAGGGTAGCTTGTGGCAATGAAATTGCTGTGTTAAAAAATCATACGGTTGGGCCAAGAAGATGATGGCGAGTTTTAGAGATGGTGATCAAAAGTAGTGATGGGGTGGATTCCAAAGATAGGTGTGTGTGTGTGTGTGTGTGTGTGTGTGTGGTTGGTTGGTTGGTTGGTTGGTTCAGACACTGGATTTCTGGAGTCTGCCAGCTCAGTCACATCCATTTTGTCCAGCATGGGCTAATCAGAAATGAATCTATTTCAGCCCATAGACCAGGAGTGGTCAACGTGTGGCCTTCCAAGTATTTTGGGCTACAACTTTCATGATTCTTCAGTATTGCTACTAGTGTAAACCCATAGTGTTGCCATAGGTGCTAGTAGGCCTGCTCCTTTCCTGCTTTTCTGCCCTTCAGTCCTCTCACCATAGAGGGGTTCATGAAAAACGCAAACATAGTGAATCCTCCCTCCAAAATTGGCACTTGGCATGGCCCTACCCTCTCCCTTGCATGCCCTGATTGGGCACCTCTATTTTCTCTCCCTTACTCCTCTCTGCTGGTTGTGACAGTCTAGCTGCATGACTGTGTCCAGAGCCTGACTTCATGCCACACTGATTGGCTGAGCAGGGCTGTCCATCATCCCACTGGTAGAGGGGATGCCCTGCCTGTTTGGTGTAGAGGAAATTAATTGCTATAAAAGTCTGAGCGTTGAACTTTTTTGAACTTTCAAAATATTCTGCATGTCTACACTGCTCAAGATTTAGTTTAAAACAAAAATGAGCAAAATCAGTCTAGTAGATTTTGAGTAATAAGCTTACACTACAACTGTATTCTTATATAGATGCTGGCTAGAGCTGATGAAAGTTGTGGGCCAAAACACCCAGAGAGCCACAAGTTGATCACCTCAGCCATAGAGTTTCACCGGAGCCCTTCCCAAGCCACCTTCCATAAGCTAATAAGACAGAGGGCAGCAGGGAAGGCTCCTGGGAACCATTGCAGTATGGTTTCTGTGCCCAAGGATGTTGGAAATTAAGGGATTACATTTACCACAGTGCCTAGAATCCCAAGATGCTGCTGTAGACACTTGCCAGAGCATTCAGAGACAGAAGCTGAGGACACTATCATGGTGATTCCATGTCATATTTTGCGGATATTGTCCAAATTCTCCCATTTAAATGAACCCATTTAAATACCAGCACTTTGAATTGATCCTAGAAACCAACTGGAAGCCAATGCAGATTTTACAAAATTGGCATAGGTTCCCTGCAGCCCACTCCAAACAACAATCTAGTGGTTGCATTTACTGCCAGCTGTAATTTCTAAGAACTCTTTAATAAAATAAATAAATTCAAAGCCAACCCCATGTAGAGCGTATTACAGTAATCTAGTCTGGACATGACTAAGTCATTAATTATTATGGCTAAGTCATTTTTAATCTAGCAAATGGTGCAGCTGCGCATTGTGAGGGACATACTCTAAAACAGCCTTCTCCAACCTGGTGCCTTCCAGATATTTTGGACTCCAGCTCCCAGCAATCTTGACCATTGGCCATGCTGGCTGGGGCTGATGGGAGATAGAGTCCAAACATCTTGAGGGCCCCAGGTTAGGAAAGACTACTTTAAAAGGTGGGATATAAATGCATTAAATACATAAATAAATATAAACACACTACCAGCTTAATATGGCAAAAAGCACTAATTGCCGCCACTTGGAGACCCAAGAACAGTACTGGATCCATGAGCAGAGCCTAACGCTTCAGGAAGATTTCCATCCTATCCCAAATTGGGGGAGGCAGAGGGCTTGTGGAGGAGGGATCAGCAGTTTTAGCAGTACAGAACACTAAAATAGTCTAATTTAGCTTGTTCTAGTTTAGCATGTTAGCTCATACTGAATTTTGTTTCTTCCCATCTACACTGCATTTTCTGCCTTGGTCAGTTCTGGAATCTTCTTGTCTGGCATTAGGTTCTAGACATACAAGAATACATAGGGTTCCTCCCATAGTTCCTACAGTTAGAGATGTCCATTTTCTCATGCTAGGTTGACTTTAATGGGCAATCCAGATCTAAAAAATTGGTAAGAAAGTGGCTGAATTCGGACGACACAATAAACAACTGAGGGGGTGGAAACAATTGTCAGTTGTTTTGACTATCGTGTCATCCGAATGCTGCCATAGTCAACTCAGTGCTGATCCTAATCCACACCACAGTTGATTATTTATTGCCAATACTATTGTGTGGGGAGTGCCCTCTAGATGAACAACTGTAAAGTTGATTATTACCCCACCATTGACTAATGTGTTGTCCGAATTCAGCCCATGTGTTTGAGGCAGACATCGACCGATAAGGCAATTTTTACTTTGGATCAACTGGTGGGTGTTGGTGATGAGTTCCTGTCATTTTCTATCTTACATGCCAAATATGACTTGGCAGCTCTGGCTGAACAGCAATAATAATAATAATAATAATAATAATAATAATAAATGTATTTATTTCTAACCTGCCTCTCCCTCTGGATCGAGGTGAGGAACAACAATAAATATAATTACAAAGACCATAAAATAGATAAAACATTAAAACAAATAAAACGGATACATTATTAAAAGCACTACTTGCAGCTGCAGCATTTGTTAGTATCTAGGTTTGGCCCAGCCACTTTTACAGCATCAGAGTCTTTGTCATTATTGGAAGTACTTATAGAACTGGTCTGTCAAAGTGACCCACAACCCATGTCTATAAATATTTCTAATTGATGAATGAATATGATATGCATACAGGGTTTTAAATAGGAGTGGAATAGGGAATTGGATTGTCCCATTCTGCCTAATCAGTGGACGCCACTTTGGTGTCTAACACCTGCCATGTCTATGGATCTTAGGCTCCATCTTATTCAGCAAAACATTTGTTTTGGGTGTATTTGATGCCACAATGTCTCCTTAATAAGGGATTGTCTAATTTGGCTAATTGCTGGCAGTGCAATGCAGCTAATTATTCTTTTAAACATATGCTTTGGCAGTGTCCAGTAGTTGCTCCTTTTTGTGGGGAGGCTATTATATGGATAAATTTTGTACTGGAACAGTCTTTAATATTCACTGATGTATACGCTCTTTTAAATAATGTACCTACTTCATGGAAATTAACAAGTGGTCAGCATAAATGGATTTTCTTTGCCCCTTGAGAGCCAAAAGACTGATATTACAATGTTGGAAGGAGAAATGCTCACCTCCTATAATGCAGTGGATTGAGGACCTTACAATGCTTTCAACATTTGAACAGGCGGCATATAGATGCCACCTTCAAATGCATACTTATTTGGATATCTGATCTGCTTTTTGAAGCCTATGTATAATTTTTAGTATGTGTTTCATACGTATTCACTGCTGCACTTCATAGTATGCATAGTAAGTAAAAAACCCAACCAGCTTAATTTGATCCTTTTGGTGTTCCATAGTCACTATGGAGTCCTAAAAGGGTCAAATTTAGCTTGGGAAGAAAAACTTTTTTTCCAGTGCCCCACATAGTGCAGGGTGCCCTGTGAAGTGCAGCTTGCAGGGAGATCTGGAGGGTTGAAAATGACTCCAGACTCTCTGCATATTCCCACTCCTGAATTAAAATTATTTGGTGTCCAAGGGCGGATCTATACTGCTGTTTTAAAGCACTTTAAAACACTTTATAACAGTAGTGACAACTGTTTTGGAGTGTGTCCTGGGCCCCAACAGTTGTCACTATGCTTATAAAGCGCTTTAAAGCGCTTTAAAACAGCAGTGTAGATCCTGCCCAAGACAGAGGAAATGTGAGGCATACCAACCGAAACATAGCCTTGATCACATGTCTGATTTTACAGCACACAGTTAAGACAAACCTGTTCTACACAACATCTTAATGTCAAAATCACTGAAATAAAAAACAAGTGAGAAATTCAATGTATCTCAAATTAACTTCACTCACTCCTATTTTTGTAGCTTTTGCTGTACTTTGAAGCATTTGCTATACTATAGGTGATACAGTTTCCCCTTCCTTCAAATATCCTTCCTGACTACAAATCCTTCACTGGATGACCATAGTCTCACCTTTCCTTACATTTAATACTCTTTCCCCATCACCTTTCTTATATTCATATTCACAGATTCAGCATACTGCTACCACTGAACAACTGAAGCAGTGGACAAGTGCAGAAAAATCTAGTACAACAAACGAGCAACCTAGCATTCAGGAAGAGTATAAAATGCTATTACCCTGCAAACATTAGCCATGGAACAAAATGGACTAAAGGCTTGTTGTAGTCACTTCTCACCTCTTAGCTTGTTTCAATTTCTGGTTTATCAGTGAGAAACAAATCTAAAAATGTGTCATTATATCTCTGGTTCATTAGCCATGTAAACAAAACCATGGTCAGTAGCAATACAAAGAAAGGCCAGAACAGATGCCCATTATCACAATGCTAGACAAATATCTCCTGAATTTACACTGTTTCAGTGTGCAGAGAACAGAAATTTCAATCAGGGACCCAAAGAAAACTGCCCAAAGAAACCTCAGAAACAAGTCCCATTGATTTCAATAAAGCTTACTCCCAGATAAATGAATATAGGATTGCAGCCACTTCACATATGTTCAGCTTACTCTAGCAAGTGCAAGGCCCTCCTGTCAAGAAGAACTATGCACTCATGAGAACCTGGCCTCATGGATCATGCAACCAGCAGGTGCTCTCCAGAAAGACGCTTTTAGAGCCTAGGAGATCCAGGCACACTCAGACAAGCCAAGACAAGCCACACTATGCTTTGGGTGGGGAGAGTGGAAAAAAATCCATTTTTTCTTCAAATTTCACAATCCTCCCCCTTCCTGGATTTTTTTATCAAAAATCCTGATTAAATCCAGTTTTTCCCTGTCATTTGAAGCCTATTAACAGTGAGGGCAATGTTTCCTATGCAGGTCACATGCACATGGGCAATTCTAGCCGATCAGGGATCACAAATGACATTTTCACAAGACTTTCTCAAAAATAATCCAAAGTGGGAACCTCTTCATCTTCTGAGAAGGTTTGTCATAGAATGCCCCTCTTTGACCCAGTCCTATTCTAAAATGCTCTGCATGCGAGAAATACACCAGCCTCAAGATTCCCGACTCTCAGCAGGCTTCAGAGCCTCCCTTAGGCCCTGCCCTCAGAGCACAGCAGAGCAAAGTTGTGCATATGCTGGCTCTGACAGCAGGAGACTGGTATCCCCTGGTGAGGCAGACTTTGCATTCTGTAGCTGCCAAGAGCTGAGTGGGAAAAAGATTGGGTTGCTTTCACTCATCTGCCTTTTGGATTAACTGGAGCATCCTTTGTTCACTAATTGAAACAGTCAAAATGTCAAATGAGGCATTTCAATAATAGAGGAACGGGGCCAAGTCTTCCGTGGTGAGCGAGTGTTATTTTATGTCCTTGCACGAGGCTCCAAGTTGCAAGAAAGGACCCCAGTCATCCTATTTGCAAAAATCTCTGTGAGGAAAGGAGTCAGTGGGGGAGGGGAGGGACAGAGACACATTTAATCCTTTCTGACTCTGGCATTACTGTGCTTCAGCAAATATTTTGCAAAAGGATTTTCTGGATGAACTTCAAACAGGCGAGCAGCTCATTCCGGTAGTTCAGAGAGCTTTGCAAATTAAAAAAAGAGAGCAAGAAAGAATGAAGATTGTTTTAGCTGACATTTAAACTGCAATTCTTTTATTACTAGCTAGTCATACTGGCTTCATATATATATCTTTGGTCAGACCGACTTTCACCCTGAAGACAGGGGGAAAATGTATTTATAGTTTTGGAGGATCATAAAAAGGAAATTACCCATGGACAGTGTCTGGCAGCTTAGGGTTACTTATAATATTAGCAATCATGGCAAGTTCATAAAAGAAAAACAAAGAGGTATTGAGAAGGGGAGGCAGTCAAAGTAGAGGCTGGAATTTGGCTGGATCTCAAGTTCCCAACTCACTTGAACTTAACAACTGGATGCCCTCCAAGTGCATTGGACTACAATTCCCATCATCTCCAGAAACTGGCTGAGGATGCTAGGAATCGTAGACCCACTTATCTGGAGGCAACAGGGTTGGGAGCAGGCTGGTTTAACACATTTTAAGCAGTGCTTTGCTCACACAAGGAGGAGACAGGAGCAACTTGTTCCTCCCCTCCCCCCCCCAGGCTTAATTGGAGAGTTTTATTCTGGAAATGTTTTTGGCAGAGGCAGGAACAAATCCATTCTACTGTGAGAGGATTGCAGAATTCAGAATGGGTTCTGCAATGCATGCTAGGCATGCATAGTCTAGCACATGTAGTCAAAATTCATGCTCTGAGGCCATCAGTGGGGTGAGGGGTTAGTGATATCACTGCCTAGGGTGACCAGATAAAATCCAGGTCAGGGCTCATGTAACTTTAACAGTTGTCGAGCAAAGGGAATTTCAGCCAGTGCCATTTGTATGCAATTAGTTCCTGGTGATATTCCCTCTTCATCACAACTGTTAAAGGTGCAGGGGCCCTGCCTTCTTTTGTATAGGGTCACTCTAGTATAGTGCCTGCACCTTTAACTGTTGTGATGAAGAGGGAATTTCACCAGGAACTAATTGCATACAAATAACCCTGGCTGAAATTCCCTTTGCTCTACAACTGTTAAAGTTACATGAGCCCTGACCTGGATTTTATCTGGTCAGCCTTTCACTGCCCTTTTGCCACACTGGAAGAAGCCAGGAATGTGAAGCAGAGTTGTAGGGGACATCCTCAGACTATGCCAGGTCTCCCGTGCGCGAAGCCTATCGGCCCAGCAAAGAGCAGTGACGTCACCTAGGGATGTCTGGATCTTGTAAAATCCATTCCATCTGCATTTCGTGGATTGTCAGGTGTCTTTCATTCCATCTTCCACTCATTGATGGAATTGGTTTTTTTTTTTCAATTTGCCAAATTTGCACAAATTTGTGCTTGAGAAAAGACACAAATCCCAAAAATGTGGAAATACACCCACCAAATGTATGCACTTTCATGTGTTAGCCTATGGGGGAAATGTGCATTTTTCGCCACTTTCTTTAAAAAATATATTTTTCTATGACTAAATTTGAGTAAAAATCCAGAAAGTAAAAAAAAACCCTGGCCCACAAGTCTGTGGGATCCGTGTGACTCTGGAAAAGTCGGTCTGCTGTGGAATCTACGGACTGGATTCATAGAAATCTAAACTCATTTGATTCCACTGTGGATTTCTTCAGCATCCGTAATGTCACCCCCCTTTTCACCACACAAAGGCCTCTGAGCATGCACAAGAAGTCATCGCTGAATTAGAAGACTGGAAAGTGCTGAGTTTTTACTGGAAAGACTTCTACCCCAACCAGATCCTGGACTTCTAGTCCACATTTCAGCCAGAGTAGAACTCCGCCCCTTCCTTAATCCCCCTCCCTTTGTTCATGGCAATTGGCTGATTCAAATGTTACCATAGCAGTGTGGGAGCCACTTTCCTTTCTGCCACTTCCAGAAAGTATAGATGAAGAAGCCACATGAGTGAACGGATGAGTCTCATGGCCCCTCCCTACATGAGTAGTGCCGCAGTGCGGGGAGGGCTCGGGTTGGTGAAGGGAGGCCCCATGTCATTCACCTCTCCCATCTGGTTCCTCTGCCTGGGCATTGCTGGGCTGACATTAGAATTAGCAACAACAGAGAATTGGCTCTGGTCATGCAAAGAATGTGCTTCAGCCGTAGGGGCGACAGAACACAGGAATAGCAATTAGACACATGATACTTCGCCGCCAAGTTGATCTGTCCAGTAATATATGTTCATGTCAAAGATTAAATCGTGTTTGTCTCACACAGTGTCGCAAACAGTATACCTCAGCTTTCCCCAACCTAGGGCCCTCCAGATGTGCTGGACAACAACTCTCCTCATTCCCGGCCAGCAACTTCCAGCCCAACACATCTGGAGGGAACCAGGTTGGGGATGGCTGAGTTATACCTAACTGCAGCATTTAGTATGTAGAATACACTATCACAAGTGGTAGCTAATGACTCGATGACCATCAGCTTAGATGGCTTTGGCCAAGACAAATTCATGGAGAGAAGCGCTATCAATATTGGTGCATAGACTGGGGTGTTAAGGAGAGATGGCCAGAGATCTAGAGGGAGAAGAAAGGGTGAGTTGGGGAATTCTAATCTCTATCCATGATAACTCAGTGCCTATCCACATTGCCCTTAAAACGACTTATATTCTGTTTAAAAACCAACTCATTTCATTACATGGTAGGACACACTGAGGTTTCATAGTGACTGCTTCCTCCGTGTTCACTGGTGTATTACAGGGTTAATTCCTTGACTCTTCTTGTTTAGTTTCTGTTTTGCAGGCTGCTTGAGTTAGGGAGACAGAAGCAGGTGGGTCAAGCAGACTGCAAAACAGAAACTAAACAAGAACAGACAAAGAATTAACCCTGTGTCACACCACTGAACGCTTTCAGGACGGAGGAAGCAGTCACTATGAAACGTAAGTACTGCTCAGTGTGTCCTACCACGTAATGAAACAACTTCAAAAACCACGTTTTTAAGCAGAATATAAGTCGTTTTAAGGGCAATGTGGATAGGCTCTCACTCTTTAAGGCACAATATGACTGGGGGTGAGGAATCCTTTTTTTTGGAACAAGATTTGGCAAGATGCTAGGGGCTAGGACTCTCTAGCTTATCCCTTCTCCTCCCTTGCAGCTCTGACCACCACTTCTTTTCTGCCCCAGCCTGGGCACCCATGGCAGGTTGAGGGCTTCACCCCCTCTGTCGAGCCACACCTTCCTCCTTTTTTGGCTGTTGGCTGTTCAGCCTTTTGTGATGCTGTTCTTGAGTACTGTAGGAAGTAGCTGAGCTCCTCAGCAACCTTAGTGTTGATCTCAGATGGCTGCAGAAAATAGACATTGGGGTGATGCTGCTGTAGTGATCTTTCTTTCATTAATTTCTGTACTGCTCATTCGCTGAAGCTCTTTAGGCTGTTCACAAAACAAACTTAAAACCATAAAATACAATAACATAGTAAAACATAAGATAAAAGTTTAAAACAGTAAAACCAAAATAAGAACTGAAATAAAAGCCAAGAGCATTACAAGGATATAAAAATGCACAAACATTTTAAAACAAACAAACAAACTAAAAAGCCTGAGAAAATAAAAAAGGTCTTCACCTGGTGCCATAAAGGCCACAACATAGGTGCCAGGTGAGCTTCTCTGGGGAGGGCATTCCACAAAAGGGGCACCATCACTAAGAAGGCCCCTCTCCTTAGCAGCCACTGACCTGATCTCATTCAGCAGGGGGACCCAGAGATGGTCTTCTGAGGATGAGCTTAGACTCCGGGCAGGTAGATATGGAAGGAGATGATCTTCAGGTAATCTGACCCCAAGCCATTTAGGGCTTTGTAAATTAATACCAGCACTTTGAATTTGGATTGGAATTGGACTGGAAGCCAGTGCAGACCACTTGTATAATATGATCATATTGGCCAGTTCCTGTTACCAGTCTCACTGCCACCTGAAGTTTCTGCACTATATTCAAAGGTAACCCCATGTATAAAGCATTGCAGTAATTCAAACATGAGGTTAGCAGAGCGTGGATAACTATAGCAAGGCAATCTCTGTCCAGAAAGGATCGTAGCTGGTATATCTGCCTAAGCTGATAAAAGGTGTTCCTTGCCACCTGTGACTCCAATGAAAATGCAAGATTCAAGAGTTTTCCTACCAGTGATAAGAATTTCCTGTCAGCTGGACCTACATTCTCAGATAGTTCTGATTTAGGGCTGTACCAAATTGATAAGAACTATTTCTCAGTCATTTCACCCACCTCAAAATCAGGTGTTTTGTTTTGGCTATATTTGGGTGGGTAGGGATGAAGCACACATTTTTTTTTTGTGGGGGGGGGAGTTTAGAGTGGCTGCCACTTTGTGTTCTTCAGAAAGTCCTAACTATGGGAATTTGATATTAATAGTGCATGTCTAAGTAGAAGTAAGTCTTACTGATTTCAATGGGATTTACTCTCAAGTAAATTTGCTGATATATTGGCAAAATGATTTGGCAAAATGAGGTTGAAAGTTGGATAAAATGGGGGGCATTTCATTAAACCTTTTCCTCATTGCATTATTGGTTGTGACTTTTTGTTGTTGTTGTCAAAACACAGTTTCTCACTAGCCCACACTACGTTCCTCGTATCTTGCTCTTTCTTGTTTTTCTCTCTTGCAACCACAGTCTATAAGTCTGAGATTCTATCCAAGAGTCAGATATCATTTTTAAGGTAATTGGCATCTCCCTTTTTCTAAACCCAACATTTCCCTTTCTAGACTATTTATCATTCTTATAGCTCGTTTCTAAATGGTTTCTCGTTTGTCATCATTCTCTTTGATATGTAGCGCTTTAAAATGATCTGATCTGAATGAGAAGTATTATTTTTGAATCTTTAGTACTCCAATTCTGCTAATGGTACCTGAAAAGGCAATAGCCATTTCTGTCACATCACTGTTTTTATTAGCCAATCATCCTGAAGTTTACATTCCTGTGTGTCCCACCCCTCTTTTGGATATGTTATTGTTATCAATCATTCTGTCTAATTGGATGACATCATTTTGGACTTTTGCCTGTCCCCTAAATTTTATGCCAATCTCCCAGTATTTTTTCATCTAGATAGATGGTGACCAGAGGCAGAGGAGGACAGGACTTCTGCATTTTTTAACAGTTAGGGAGAAGAGAGAATTTCAGCACACACAGATATTCTTTCCCCTACACAACCAGGTGCGCCAGTAGAATTCCTTCTTCCACATACCCATAACATTCACAGCTGTCCTGTCATCCTTTACATTAGGTTATCCTAGCCCTGTTCAGACATTCCCCCTCAGGTGTTGCTATCCCCCCCCTTCCACTGAAGTGATGGGCAAAGCGTGAGAGGGGTTGCCTGAACGGGGCTCTTATCTAGGTAGCAACAGAGGGAAATCTAAAAACAAGAACAATGTTCATTCTTTATCTTCAATATTGCTCAGTACATCAGAAAACTAATTTTTTCATTTGCCCATAAGCTTTGCAGCCAAGCAGTGTCCCTCCTGGAAATCCTAAGAAGGTTTTTAAATTATTATTACTGGGGGAAAATCTATAATAACTTCCCCCTGTGGAGCTAGGGCAGTAGAGAACTCCCTAGGGTTCAAGAAAGCACTGATATTTCTACAATACATAGCATTTTAATTTTTTTACTGGTGTTCCTTTATTAAAATCAATAGACCATAGTCCAAGAGATATACATATACAATATTATCAGTTCGTAAACAGTACAGATCGTACACGTCAAATACCCACCAATTGAGCTCTATAACAAATGGTAAGATGTAAGAACTTTGCAACTTGAGTTGTAACTATTTTATCTTTGGCCTGTAAAAATATGATAGTCAGAAACTCTTTAGAACGGCCAGGGAAACCCTGGAGAATTGGTCGCAACAAGTCATCTCTGATACCTTTGTAGAAATCACAACAAAGAAGCACGTGTGTAACTGTTTCCACCTCGGAATTGTTGCAAGGGCAGCATCTATTCTCCACTGGTACTTTTTTATATCTCCCTTCTAGCAATTTGGAAGGGAGGGCGTTAACTCTACCCAGGGTAAAGGCCTTCCTCTATTTTGGAATGAATAGCCATTCTAAGTACCCAGTTTCCCCTTTTCCAGCATGATCTAACAAGCCCAATGCAGCAGGGGAACAAGAGCCCACTGCTGCACTCTGCATCTCCTGGAGATCGATATCCACGAGTCTCCGTTTGATGGTTAGTTTTGCTTGACCTGGTTCAGACAGAAACAGGAGTGGGAGATTTAGCCCTAGAGTGGTGACCCTCCGTATTATTGCTTTGGACCAGAGAGACTCATAGGAATCTAGCAGGACCTCAGTTACCAGGGAATTATATGTCATAGCATGGTATTGACGCAACCAGAACTGCAGGGTTAAATTCCAAGCCACACTATTCAGGGATCTCAGGCCAACCTCCAAATTGGTGGCATTTCATATAGCCCATTTCAAGTGTAACACAGATATCATCTCAATAATTCTTACAACACGCTGATAAAATAGTCTAGTATTGTTACTCACATTTTGTAGCATGGAGGTGGAGAGGGGGCAGAAAGAGACAGGCAGAAGGGTGTGAGACCACACACACCGCTTTGAAGACTGAAGAATTTTTCTCCTGTAACGTGAGTACTCCTTAATGTGGCCTAAGATGTTTTGGAATGCACCTATTTGGAACGTTTTAAAATACTATTTAAAACGTTCCAAGGTACTATGTAGATAGGCTCTTAGTTGATGTGTATAGTTCTCCATTTACGAATGACATTTTGTAATTTTTCTTTTGATGCCTCACTTTTTTTTCCACTCTGTTTATGATCGTATCTCATTCATCTTCCCCATGTTGGGACTGATACTGGAGCATCAACAAGTACGAAACTTGGAGAAATGATTGTGTGGAACTGTGCTTAATATAATCAACTAAGAATAATTAAACAGATACTGGAGTGATCACAGAGCTGCTAGCTGCCTTTCTCCATCCCTTCCTTTAGCCTTGCTTATCATTGTTCCTCTAGTGGCTAATTTTCCCTGCAAGGTGGGAGGGGGAGGGGCAAGCAGAGATCAAATATGCACAGATAAAAGCAGGAGGGAGAAAAGCAGCCATTGGCTCAACCGTCCTCTCTAGCTCTGGCTGATTGTCTCCAGGAGAGTATTCAGAATTCCCAGCCAGCAGTCAGAGCCAGGCTTCCATGTGGCTACTTTTCATGTGGTGAGTGTAATATGGAGCCAGGCTCTAACGTGGCTGAATGGGCCATCACCACTCTAACACCACAGATAGAATTGTCACCTTCCCTGGCACACAGTCTTTTTCAATGGAACCAATTTACACATTCCACTGTCGATGACGGAGTATAGAGTAATCAAATGCAAAGAAATCAAGTGATGTCTGTGCATTTGTGAATTAGGCTCTAAAGACTAGTAGCTGAACATGTGAATGGACTGTATTAGAAAGCACTGTGGCAGGAGACAATAGTTTTGTCTGCATTGTTGTACATGTGATGGCTCATTCACACGGACATTGCAGTCATTGAATGATGAGCATACATGCATGGCCCAGCCCTTGGAGACTGGCTCCCGCATCACACACTTTCCAAAAGCAAGTGGGAACTCAGCTACTCAAACCTGAATTAGCAGCATTTCTTCTGCTTCCCCTCAGAGCTCTCCAGGCAGCAGCAGGATCTCTTTTGATGTCCTTTGCAACTCAGCTCCATCTAGGCTCAGCAGACATTAATAAGCAGCTAGAACCAGAGATGCCAATTTATTTTTAGAGTCTTCTTCTGTGGTTATTTTTCAAATGATCTGTTATAATTTCATGCTTAAATAACACTAAATAACATCCTGTGTTTGCACAGTATAATTGGAGGAGATCTGGGCATGTCATCAACCAGAAAAAGGCTTGACAGTTAACCCTTTCAGATCACTCCCACACAAAACATCCCATTTGCTAGCGCTACTTAAACCAACCAACCAACCAACCAAATCAGAACAGATTTCCAAAGATGACTGAGCTTTGACAAGGAGAATATCTATCTATCTATCTATCTATCTATCTATCTATCTATCTAATCATCTATCTAATCTATATATATCTTCATCATCATTTATATAGGGGCATCCATGTACCATTATTTGTATAGCACCATCCATGTACCACTTAACTCAGTAATATAAGCAATAAAATAAAATGTACATTCCATGCCCCATGGAGCTTAGAATCTAAATATTGGCACAACAGGGAAGACAATAAAGTGAGGGAAAGAAATATCCCTACCTGGATGGAGAATTGTGGGTGCAAAGGGTTGCTGAACATGCAATTACTTTATTTATTTATTTCAGTCTTTTAATACCCTCTTTTGAGAACAAAGGCCATCTTGGCAGCTCATCATCATCACAGTTTACCATTATAAAACATAATGTAAGATTTTTAATTAAAACAGTAGCATAAAACACACCCCAATCCAGCTGAACAGTCCAAATAAAACACATTGAACGTTTTAATATGATTTACAACAGAGAACAGCAAAAATAAAAATCCAGCCCGGTATCTATACCTAAAAGAAGAATGAAATTAAAAGACTGTTTACAAACAGATAGTAAAGAAGCCACATGTGCATCCATTGGGAGGGAATTCAACAGAAATGGGGCTATCAGCGAAAAGGCCTTATCTCTTTTTCCTACCAATCTGATTAATTCTGATGGGGGGCCTACAAGCACGAGTTTTGTGGTTGATCTCAACATCTGTGCAAGCCCATATGGATGCAGCCAGCCCTTCAGTAACCTGCTCCGAACTGTTTAGGGTTTTAAAGGTAACCACCAACACTTTAAATTTGCAGTCAGCGTACCTGGTACAGAATACGTGTTATATGCGCCAATCACTTGGCCTCCACAAGTAACTGGGAAGTTTTGCTGCATTCCACCATAAGTTTCTGAACCATCTTTAAAGGCAGCCTCACATAGAACATGTTATAGTAGTCTATGATTTGGCCTCCTTTCTCTAGGCAGCAGGTGAACCAGCCAAAGCTGATAAAAGGTACTGCTAGCCACTGATGCCACCTGCCACAATACCAACCAGGAAGACCTCTAAGCTGCAAAGTTCACTTTTTTCAGGGGGACTGCAATCCAGAACCAGTTGCTCACATAGGAGTGCACAAGGGGTGTGCAGGGTGTGCCCAAGCTTACCCTACTGTCTCAAGCTACAATGGCACTCTGCTGGAAGCCATGTTTCAAAGAGGCCAGGAAGAAGGCCCCTGAAGGCTAATATTGCCTCGTAAGAACCTCCTCTGGCCAGTGTCACCACAAAGCCCCACCAATGCTGGGGCTTGAGGAGTGTCTCCTCATTCCCTCCCCCTCCCCTGCAATGGCCCTCCCCTGGTCGGGCAAACCAAACGCAGAGTAGGGCATCAGTATGAATAAAAATAATGTCCTTTATGATTAAGTATTCAATAAATGTTCACCTGTAATAAATAAATAAAATTCCCTGGGTGCACATTCTATGGCTGCACACCGCTGACCAAGAGCCTATCTACACTACTGCTTTAAAATGGTTTATAACAGTTTTAAACCGGTCAGTTATTAATCGTTTTAAAACTGTTATAAACCGTTTTAAAGCAGTAGTGTAGGTAGGCTCCAAGTCATCCAGTTTCTCCATGCAAGGACCTCTGTCTTATCTGGATCATGTGTCAGTTTCTTTGCCCTTATCCATCCCCAAACTGCTTCTAGACTCCTGCTCAGGGTTTCCACAGTTTCCCAGTCCCAATCCTAATCTAGTCAGGGCTGCATAAAAGGTAAAGAAATCTTGACGATTCAAAGGGCAAGTGGGGAGTTGGATTCAATTCTCCACCAAACAGCTGATCAGTGAGCTTTTAGCAGAAGTTGTCTACACTTGTCCAGATCCAGCAGCGCTGCTTTTGTTCTGTTAGACTGGGGCTGGAGATAGAGGGAAAGGGAAAGGGAGAGAAGTTGTGGGAGCTAGGGGTGATTGTGGACAAATAGTTACATGTAGGGCTGTGACCGGATCCAGATCCCGAATCCGGATCATATTGGGCCGATCCGGATTGGGCCAGATCAGATCCATGATCTGGATCCACCCCAGGTCTGTGCAGAGCCCTCCCTCTCCCTCCTTCCCTCCCCCAATCACCCTGCTTACCTGCTGCCTCCTCTGTGTTATCCCCCATCGTCCTCCGCGGCGAGAGCAGGAAAATGGTCGGCCGACATCGAGGAGGCAGGATGATGTGGAGGACGATGGGGGACGACGTGGAGGAGGCAGCAGGTAAACAGGGTGATTGGGGGGAGGGAGGAGGGAGGGAGAGCAGGAGGGAGAGAGAGCGGGAAGGAGGGCTCTGCACAGACCCAGAGCGGATCTGGATCCAGATACGAGGAGGATTGGATCGGGCCCGATTCGGACCTTCCAGATCAGGCTCCAGATCAGCTCGCGGGGGGGGGGGGGGTCCATGCACAGCCCTAGTTACATGTACATGGTTTTAGCCAGGGACGAGGGATTTAGCTTCACAGAAAACAGAGGTGGGCTTAAGAAGAATTGAAACGATGGTCCTGCCTCCACCCCTGATTTTGGAGGGGGAATTTGATGCATAAGATGATTTCCATATTACTTCTTCATTACAAAAATTACAAAAACAAAAATCATATGATTGCATAACAAGTGCGAACTAGTAAAACAGGGTCCATCAACTCCCATCTCTTAATGTTAATAGGACTGTGCACTGCTTAGAGGCTCCAGGTCTGAATACTGAGATGAAACGGAGCAATATGGACCTATCCAGATAATTCAGAGGCCCTTTAAGGCCACTGTTGCGTGCAACGTAGATCTCTGGCAAGTTGGAACCCCACTCTTTGGTAAAAATGGTGGCTCCTGTGGAGGTGCAGGCAGCTGCCAGGTGTGAGAAGACGGGTCTGGTAAGTCCCAGACAAGACTGCAGCTGGGAAGGGGGCAGCAGGTCACTGAGCTGGCTTGGGGGGGGGGGCTCAGGGACGAGCATGTGGGGCTCCCACAACCTCCCTTGGCCTCATGCCTGCTGATTCTCCAACCCTGAATCAGCCTCCGAAGCAGGTGGCAGGGTCCGCACAGCCCTAAATGTTAATATTACTGAGGCCACAGCGGTAAAGCTTTATCAATTCACATAAACAATTAAGGAGATGAGAAACCTCTTATCCAGAGGGAGGAAAATACCATGTCATTTCAAAAGGAAGAATACTGCACAGAGTAAACGACTCCCCGTGCATTTATTCTAGCAATTACTTATTATTTGACCATTGCTGTGCAAGTTAATGAGAGGAAAGCCATACCTAATGCAAGTTGTGAGGCTCTGTTGCTGGCCTCTATGAAGGGGCGGTCATCCTAGTCTGCTCCAATGACCTCAGGCTCAAAGGTGCTTGGAGAGTGTTGAGGGGGGAAGCTGTCTTAGCTGCCACTACTAATCCTTCTTCTTCGTCTGTCACTGCTTGAAACAGTCAATGCCCTAAGCAGCTGCAGTCTTCAGCTGCTATTATGAAGTAAACTATTATGAGATTTGAGTTGTCAAGGTTATAGTTATCTGTCTGTAGCCCTCAGCCACTTTGGGGTATAGCTTTCTCCTAAACGACCTGGGACGTTAGAGGGAAAGACTCTTGTACCTTTCTCCAGGCTCAGACTTTCACAGCCATTTCTTTCCAACATAATACTTCAATGAGCTCACAGACAGACCTTCTTATAGCAATCATATGATAGCATCTGTGTTGAATACTCATGGGCACAGCTTTTCCAGAGCTGTATCTAGGAAAAGATCCACTCAAGAAAATCCGTTCATGGATATGTCGGGGAAATAGTGCACCCCCGACAAGCCTTTCCAAATGGGAGGCACTTGTTATTTATTTATTACATTTCTATACTGCCCAATAGCTGAAGTTCTCTGGGCAGTTCACAACCATTAAAACCATAAAACACAAGACAATGAAATACAGACGATAAAATGCAGTATGCATTCTAAAAGTTAGAATTAGATTATAAAAGTAAAAATAACAATAACCAAACAGAAGTTAGTAGCAGATATAAAACAAACTGAAAAGCTTGGTTCGGACATCACGATAAGCAACGGGTGGGGGTGGGGGGTTAAAGAGTCAACCATCCATTGCATTGCTTATTGTGTCATCTGGCAGGCGACACACAATGGTCATGCAATTGATGGTTGAACAATTTACTGAAATAGTCAACAAACACAAAAGGCTGCTCCGTTGACTGTCCCAGTAACCATTAGTTACCGTGTTGTCTGGCGGGCTCCGTTGATTATTGTCCCCTGTCCATAGAGTCGCAAGGCAAGAGTGGCAGAAACCAGGCAGCTCTAGCCCCACAGGGCTCCATGGGCAAGGGAGAATAATCCCGTGCTGGTGAGCACTTCAGGAGCCCTGTTTGTTCTGTTCCTTGGTGTGGCGGAGCGATCCGGGCTTCTGAAGTGCTGGCCTGCCAGAGAACATCCCGACCCTGGGAGGGGTGTTGCGATTGTGATGCCCCACCCGGGTATGACATGCCCTGAGCCCTGCCCCCTGCCCCCATCTATTTGGGGATTGCCTTGATGCATCCCCAAATGGATCAGGGGTGTGGGGGGCATGAAGGATGCCTCCTGCGGCTGGACTCGAAATGTCCAACTGAGGGAGGCAGCCTCCTATGCAGATCGGGCGATGGTGGAGGGTGCAGGGATCAAAGCTGCTGGTAAAACAGCAGCTCAGATTCCTTTGCGTCCCCTTCCATCACCAGGTCACACCAGCTTAACGGTCATCCTGTGCACAGGCCGGAAGGAACACCAGCAGCTCCGATCCCTGCACCCTCCTCCAGCAACCGATCTGCTTCTCCCTGGCATCGTGTGTTCTATGCCCATTGAGTCTGCTCTCTGGCTCCAGACTTGGTGGGCATGACAGAGGCACTGCTGGGAATAAGGATCTCTTCACACCCGAGGAGATCCCAGCCCCCAGTGATGCCGTCTTCTCAGTCGGGCTTCTGGGAAGAGGGCAGGGGGCTTTGGACCAACCTTCTCACGTGTAAGGGGTCACCCTTTTCCCAGTACTCTGACTGAGAATGAAACCTCAGCGCCAAGCCACATTATCCCTCCAATGATGTGGCTTGGTGCTGAGGTGCCCTTCACAGGAGCTGGGATCGCAACCCTGTACACGTGAGGAGGCTGGTCCCAAGCCTCCTGCTTCTGCAGCAGGGAGGCTTGAGACCAGCCTCCTCGCATGTAAGGGGGTGTGATCCCAGCTGTCTCGAAAGCTCCCTCGCCAGCAACCCCAGGCACCTTGCCTAACCCTGAGAGGAGACGCAAACATCCTGGTTACCTGGCAGCGGTGGTGGAGGAATCTGATCTTCTGTCAATAGGAGATAGGGATGAGCCGGAACTTCTTCCTTCAGCCCTGTGAGCCTCGTCTTTCCTCCACTCTCCGCTCCTCCCTGTGTAATGACGGCAGCAGTAAGGTAAGGCCTCACCAGTGCCACCATTTGGTGGGGAAGGGCTATAGGTGGGGGGGGGGGAGAGGTGACAATCAACGGAGAGGAGACAGTCCTCACCACGGAGCGGCACTTCCGTGTCGCCCAAAGGTGGTCCATGGTATTGCCCTCTGTCGAGTGGACTATTTCCTCTCCGTTGACTAAAATGTCGTCCGATCTCACCCCAAAACTAAAATGTCTGGGAGAATAAAAGGTCCTCACCTGGTGCTGAAACAAGCACAATGTAGGTGCCAGGTGAGCCTCTCTAGGAAGCTCATTCTGCAGCTGGGTTGCCACAGCAGAAAAGGCCCTCTTCATAGTTGCCATCCACCTCACTTCCCTTGATAGGGGGCTCCCGGATAAAAACTGCTGAAGTTGATCTTAGGATCTGGGCAGATGTTTATGGGAGGAGACATAACAGATCGCAGTTACCATCCCAATAGTTTTGTGCTTTTGGATTATAAAAATTAATACTTAATATCATTATGGGTTTTTTTTTACATTAAATTGCAGTCATTGTCAAATATATATTATTTTTTGAAATGACGACTCTCTGATTCCATCAATGAAATGCTTTTTCAAGTGTTGAGTATTCGAGAGGCACCTACAGATGGATACATATCTGTGTTTAGTCTACATGCAAACACTGTTTTAAAGGTTGAAAATTACACTAGGGATGCAGGGGATAGGTGAGGGAGCTCAGGGCAGGAGGCCTATGAGCACTTTCCACAGCCAGATTTCCCAAATTCAAAGTGCTAAAAATCTCCAGAACTGGGATTTTTAGAGCTTATAAAACAGCAAGGAAACTACATTTGCCAGTCTGAAAATGTCCCAGCTGTTTTCACCCTTGGTTGGAGTTCACCTGCCCCATGACATAAATGACACAATTTTTCTTCCTCCACCGTTTTCCCCTCCCCTTCTTTTCCATGCTTCCTTTCTCCGTCACTCGCCTCTGCGCTTGGTCCTAGCATGTCTTGGCTTGCTGCCACCTCATCCCACGGTTTGGGTTTCTGCTCCATCCACACACACACCCTGAATCCCCTAATGTACAAAGCCAGCCCTGCTCTGTTTGTACCAACATTTGCATTTCTGCTGACTGCAAGGATCGGTTTAATTTCATGGGTGTCATTTCCTTCCAGAAATCTCTCCTGAGCGGCGGCCCGACAAATCCCTGATAAAACATATTTTCCTACGGTAATGATTTTATGGGCCCATAAGTCATGAATTTATTATGATCTCAGCCCCTGCTGCTGATTGCTGTAAAATGCAAAGTAATTAACAGCGAGCGACAGCTACTATTCCCACCTGGTCTTGTGTTTTTTCCTACGCTGATGGCTTTGATTAAAGTAATGACTAAAGTGTGAAGCAGGGCTGTAAAATATTAGCATGATTAATGCCACGTTCTAAACAAGAAACAAAAGTAATGGGCAAAGGGTTTGAGAAACACACACTCACACTCTAGCCATTGTTCTGTCTCATTTATTCATCCCTTTTTGTTAAATAATGTATGGGTTTGAGGGAGGGCCAAAGGGCAGGCTACCAAAGCATCTTGCAGGCTGACAGCATCTTAAGTGCTTCTGTTAATTTCTTTCTCTACGCCTTTTCATTGGGCAGAAGGGCGGGGTGGGGGGGAGGAAGGATTCAGAACTTGGCAAAGATTCAGATTTAAAGAGAACAGGGATCTCAAGGGAGAAATGGTTCAAGATGCAGAAGACAGTGATCTTACTATTCCACCCCTAGGAGTGCGTAGCATGTTTCATTAGGGGGTGCACCCAAGGTTGTGGTTTTTTTTTATAAAGGCGAATATTGACTACTTGGTCATGAAGGAGATTATTTTTATGCATTTATTTATTAAACACTGCAGACGCTCCACATTTGGCTTGCCTGACCAGAAGAGGGCCATCGGTGAGAGGTGAGGGAATGAGGAGATGCTCCTCAAGCCCAGTATTGGTGGGGCTTTGTGGTGACACTAGGCTTATGAGGCAATATTAGCCTTCAGGGTCCCTCTTGCTGCCCTGGATTCTTTGAAGCGTGGCTCCTGGAAGAAAGGCTCCCAGCAGAGAGATTCCGTTTTGCTCCTACTGCCGGGAATAATGGCACACTGTTGGGGGTGGGGGTGGCAGCAGAGCAGCCGGAGGACCGTTCTCGCAGTGTCTGGATCCCCCTCTTGATCCCTACTCAGTGCCCCCCTCAATTTGGCACTTATTGCTTGAGACATTAGGGTGTGCCTGGGCACACCTGGCACACCCCTTGCACACGCCTATGATTCCACCTCTTTGAAGATCCTTCACAAGCTCCCTGTCATTTTCCCTTCTCAACATCTAGCTCCTAGCCCGATTTAGGACTTCCCACCAGCCTTGGCTCTATGTAGAGTTAGAGTGTGAAATTATGTATCCTTATCAGTGTCTATTAACATTGCTTTGGCACCCTCCCTCCCAACAGCCTGTCTCTTTGCTTCCTGGATTAGCCACATGCAAGATGCCACCCAATCAGGGATCATTAAAAATGATGTCACAATGCTACATAGCCAATCAGATTTGGCTAACTGGTGCCTCCTCTAGGGGCAAGTGAGGGTCATGTGAATGAAGGGAACATTTTTTGCAGGGAGTGCTGGAAAATTGCTGACAAATGTTTAGAAAAACAGAGAGCCGTTTCTGCTGAGCTTCGGCTGCATCTCTTTTACTTTCCTCCCCTTATTCTGCAGTAAAAGTTAATTGCATATTTTGCCAGAACATCCCGTAACGTTTTGTCGCTGTTCTAAGTTGATTGATGAATGTGGGTGAAATGCCATTGTGGAGTTCCATAACGTTTTTGCTGGTGCTGCATATGTGTCAGTTCCTTCCTTTCACCCCTGCACTTAGTCTGTTCTTGCTTCCTCTGCTACCACCACCAGCTCCTGTAGTCACTTCTTCACAATGTCGTTCCTTACATCTCTGTGTCACACATTACAGTCCCACGGAGTGGACACCAGTAAGCCAAGCCTCCTCTCTCTGTTTGGAATCCTAAAAGGGGGAGTGAGTGACAGCTGATGTAGGACAATATTAGGATATTACATGCAATGGTTAACATGCAATGACACGTCACAGTATTTTTTCACATTTTCTACCTTCAAAGAACACTTTCCACACTGATACCTATTTCTCTCTCCCTGGGCTAAAATATTCCAGTCTTGCCAAAAACGATTATGCCAAATCAAATGCTGCCCAAAACTCCTACAACACCTGTCTGCAATGTAGTGCCCTCCAGTTGTTTTGGACTTCAGCTCCCACCAGCCCCAGGCAGCATGGATAACGATTAGTAATTATGGGAACTGTAGTTCAAAACAACTGGAGGGCACCAGGTTGGGGGAAGCTGTTCTGCAAGTTAACACATATGATATCTATGGTGTTTAAAGTGTTTCAAATAGCGATGGAAGTATTCTTCACAACTTGGAATTTATAATTTCTCTTGGTGAGTGTTGAAAAAACAAAACAAAATACGGAGTTTCCTGAGGGTTTGCTCCTGGAATATAATGTTGGCACATGTGCACCCATGTGCCTTCTCACTTTACTTTTATAAGATGGAGTGGTTTCATTTAACTTTATGGAGCATTGCCAAGAAGGGAAGCTTTCAATTACAAATCACGTGGTTGCCGTAGTCAGCATGGAAAGACCCCAGAAGTAGGGGGTTGTTTCACCTCGGTCCTGAACCCAAACCTGAGTTGAACTGGGATGATTCAGCCTGGCTTGGCCCAAATTCAGTTCACGACCGGATTGGGCTGTCTTAGCCTGAAGCAGACAAAGCACCTTGGGCAGATTCACACCATTGGCCAGCAGCCGTTGCCATCCAGTTGCTGCTCCCCTCTGTGTAGGAGGGAAGGGGAGCCCAATAGACTCCCAGGCTGCCTCTACAAGAGGCATTTAAAGCTCTTTCAAGGCGCATTAAAAAATGTACCTCTACAAGAACGGAGCGCAAATCGGGCGTAGAGGCGCGTTTTCTCTCCGATTATGCGTATTATCGAATGCACGTTAAATAGCGAGTTTTATTTTGCTCTGGCCGTTAAAGCGCATTTTGACTATGTGAACAAGTGATTCTCTGCATGTCAACAGTTTAAATCACGTTTCGGTCGTCCAGTAATACGCTTCGCCGCCTCTCGTACAGAGGTATTAGGCGTAAATGCGCTTCTGCGAATATGCGCATAATCACCTAACCAGGCGTAAAGGCGAATTCTTGTAGATGAGGCCCCAGTTGGCCTCGAGCCTGGGAAACCACAACATCTGGACTGGTTTGGATTCAGAACTGAATCTGAAGTGGGCCAGGGTGGTGCTGAGCCACTTCAAGTTGAATCAGGGCTGATTTTTTCCTTAATGTAGAGATGCTCTAAGCCTCCTCCCCCCCTCCCCCAGCCCATGTGGCTATTGTCAAGAACTCCATTTTTGTATAGTAATCTGGCTGTGAGATCATGTCAAAAGTTCCACCTTATGGCAGTACTGACTGGGAGCCACAATAGCACAGAGTGATGCAACTACCTGTGCATCTGCTATCTCAAGACCGCCCGGGCAGCTCACATTCCCAACACCAGAGTAAGCCTTCATTAGTTGGGCAGAATGAACTCAGCTGCGTTCCTGTAAGAAAGTCCTCCCTCCTTTCTAAAGTTTGGGAACAGTGCTGGAGCTCGCACATGATCAGTTGCCAGGGGCTTGAGGATAAAAAGGGGAGGCAGGGAGCTATTCAGTCTCCACTTCCCTATGTCAACTTGCCCATGGGCTTGTGAATCTTGGATCCTGGGTGGTTCCATCTAAGGCGTGGTGGCAATTTACTATTTGTGTGTCCCTACCTACACTGCAGGGAGTTTGGGGAACTCCCTTTCTGCCTTCACTACTATAATTAGGACTGGGGATGTTGATAGGGAAGCGCTCTTAGCAGTCACATGACCAGGAAGGACTTAAAGGAAGTATATAAACAGCCTCTGCCAAAGAATGAATCCCTTCCATTTGGGGAGCTTCTCTGAGTTTGTTCAGCTCAGAGATTTCAAAATTTGCTTCTTGTTCCCAAGGTTCAACAATTTTCCAGAGTTGTCTTCTAGCTCAGAGTCAGAAACCGTACAGTTCCCTGGAGCTTAATGCCAGCCTTTGGGGGCTTTTGCATAGCTCTCTCTTTGCTGTGATTTGTGTCTAGAAATAGGTGAAATTTACTTTTTAAAGTATTCTGGTCTGGTCATGTAGATCGCGTCAATCAGTCAGAGTTTCACTGAGAGTAAGGAGTTAATAATAAACACCATCTGTTTATGTGCCTGCTACAAAGGAGCCCAGTCAGCCTGAACGCTGGCTGCAGATGTGCAAAATCTCATTTTTATTCTTAGCAGGGGGAAAACTTGAGGAAATGACATTTGATTCATAATACAATACATCCATGCATGGCAAGCTGGACAAAACCAGATCCTGAACCAGATAATTATGAACTTCAATGACAACGTTGGTTTCAGATGTTAATAGATGAATAATAAATCCATCAATTAAATAGATGTTAATAGGTTTTCAATAGGACTGGGCCAATCTTTTGAAAGCCTGGAAGTTCAGCCCAAATTGGGGATGAGCCAGCAATGAGAAGGAGAGCATAACAGCCTCACCTCTTTCATATTTTTGGGGGTTGGGGACAGGATTTGGGGGACACACAGGTGGCTGCCCTTTTAGAGTTCCCAGGATGCTTGATTGTGAGGGGCATTTGGGGCAAAAGGTGCCTGCTGTTCCTCCTCCACAGTACCAGACCTTCTGGGGAACCACAACCATTATCACACAAACGCAATGGATTATTGAAGAATTCCAGAAAGATTTGTCCACCACTCAAAAATTGCCCCACCTGCCCAGATTCCCTCTCCCCACAATGGGACCAACCTTAGAAAGACAAGGGCGAGATCTGCACCAAACAGGATATAACGGTATCAAAGTGATATGAAAGCGGTATATAAAAGGCAGGAGCCACACTCCTGCTTTATAGCGGTATTGAAGTGCAGTGACAATTGTTGGGGTCCATTGATGCATACCATATCCCGCTATATGCTGCTTGGTGTGGCTCCTGCCTTTTCTATACAGCTTTCATACCACTCTCATGCCACTATATCCTGCTTGGTGTAGTTCTGGCCAAAGTGTGTGTGGAAATTCTAATGCAAAATCCCTGGTGGGTATTCAAAACACTCAACCACACATTTATTCCAGCGAGAATACTCTCTACAAAGGACTGTGTTGCATGACACACACTGAATTAATATAATGTAGTGTTTCAGTCCTCTAGTGTATGAACTGGCAGCTATGGAAAGCGCTTATCCAATGAATGTCTCAAGTCCAAGCGACTGCATCTTTTGGCAAATTCTAATTCACGCTGGTGTTGCAGGGAGCTTCTTTTGGCTTTAAGTATGTTGCTCAGCTCATCATTTCTAGTTGCTTAAGACATGGTTTGGGATTTAAAATCTATTAATTTCTTACTTTGTAATTAGTACTAATCTTTGGCTGTAATTCAGCACGTGGTCTGGCATGGGGCTGGCCCAACTCATTTTGCTGCCTGAGATAGTGGAGCAACTAACTAAATAACTAATAACTAATAATAATAATACTAATCATTTGCTACCCTTTCATAACATGCAATATCAGCTGCCTCACTATATCTTATGGTAGGACCAGCATAGGCATAGTTGGGAAACCACTTACCGCCAACCTTCAGAGCCTCCTGGCTCAGTGGCTCCTCCTCTTCCTCTTCCTCCTTGCTGCCACTGCTTGTTCACGGGGCCTCCCTAAGGCCCTTTCTACACCAGAGAAGTGTAGCAGGCACAGCGCAGGTGATCCTGGAAGTAGCCGCATCACAGAAGTGCAATGGCCCAGGCTGCTCCCAGGCCGTCGCAAGTCATGGCCGCCATTTTTTTAAATCCACGGAGAGCACTCCAAAAAAGTGAGTTTTAAAAAAACCCTCCCTGCCCTCCCAGGGGTGGCGAAACTGGAGCCATCCCCTCCCCTGCTGGGTATGGAGCCGCGCAGTTTGGCTCCATGCCCAGTTTACTGCCACGCTTACTCATGATTAAGCATGGCAGCACCTGGGATGGGCAGGCACATCTTCCATGGGCCCAGGAAGTTTCCGGGACCATGGAAGAATCGGGATTTTTCTGTTTTCATGGAAAAATCCCATGCCCCCCCAGGAGTCCCTGTGTGTCATTTAGACTCACAGGGACCAGCCGGGGGCCAATCCAGGCGAAACGCCTGGTGTGAAAAGGGCCTAAGCATGCAAGCCATGGCCGGAGTGAGCAGACAGAGCAGCATCCTTCATTTGCCTACTGCTCCCCCTCTGGCCAGTCGTACAAATTGGGTCCAGAAGGAGAGAGCAAGTGAATGGGTAGTGAAGTGAAGAACAGGTGGATTCCACTCTGGTACGGGGCTAATGAGGGCATCTTGCTCAAAGGTCTCCCAAAACCTGGAACCAGAATTGCTGTATTGTGCTGCAAGATGTTCACAGTGCTAGAAGTTCAGTGTGTGAGAGTGAGAGTTCCTGCATTGGCTAGCCAATCAGGAAACGCTGCTTATATTTCCATCAGGCTCAACACATTATTATCTTTTTGGTGCCAGGTCAAGACTTTCCTCTTCTCCCAGGCATTTAACAGCGTACGGTGAGGTTGTTGTTGTTGTTGTGGTTTGACCCAGAATAGTTGTTTTGAAATGATATTGTATTTATAACCTGTTTTTATGCTTTTTATGCTTTTAAATTTTGTATATTGGGGTTTGTTTTTTTTAAATGTTCAATGTTTTTAATTTTTGTAGACTGCCCAGAGAGCTTCGGCTATGGGGTGGTATATAAATGGAATTAATAATAATAATAATAATAATAATAACAACAACAACACAGTACAAGAAACTTGAAGCTAGGCAGCCAGGTAATGCTCCTTATCTTTCGACACTATGCTGCAAGCCAGGGATGCAGGGAATGGGGCCTGATGGCTGAGGCAATGCAGGGATCTTCTCCCTCTCCGATCTTCTCCCCCACCTCCTGCTCCTCAGGACTATGAGCAAACTTCACCCAGGTTTGTCATGACCCCTGAAAAGTGGTGAAGGGGATCCATCTTTGCAACCTGCAAAAAGACATGTGTGGTTACTCAAAAGCTGTGACTTGCTCCAATCCCATTTTTAGTATATTATAGGTAAAGTATGCTGAGAAACAGATGTAGTTTCCTGTTTAGAAATAAGAAGCCAGGTCACTCCATCAGCTCAGCTGAGATCGGCCACTTTTGTGCCTTCCTCTCTTTGAGCCCTTTCCGTTTGAGCTGCTTGTGATAAGAAGGCCAACATCAGCCATTATAGCATCCCAGTTGCATTACAGATGGACATTCTAAGAACCTTATGACATGAACAATGGGTGCTTGAGATTTCTCCCTCACCCTCATCTGTTTTCCTTTTGTGTCATGGTTTTTAAGGTTGTAAGCCTGCCTGAGGGAAGCGTCTGTCTTGTTTTTATTGATCTGTAAGTCTCTGCTCTGGGCACTTTTCCAGCTGAAGAACATGATATGTACACTTAAAATAAAATAAAGTTAATTAATTAATTAATTAATTCTAGGATTTTGAAGTGAAGGGTGATCTGGGGAGGCAGCAAGCAGGGTTGGTTGAAGTTCCTCCAGGGCTGCTGCTGACATCACAGTGAGTCCTGGGTCTGAGCAAGGTCCCTTTTGGAGCCCCTCTTACAGCACTGTCTCAACAGATAGCACACACAGAGAGACAACATGTATCAAACAATTTTATAAACGATCAACCAAAGAAAATCCAAGACTTGATTAATTCATTGTCTGCTGACAAATGCCTGAGAGAAGAGGGCAGTTTTAACCTGGCACCAAAAAGATAACAATGGCCCTTTCCACACCAGGGTTCAACCTCGGTTGAACCCCGGCTAGTCCCTGTGAATCCAAATGATGCACAGGGAGTCCCGTGTGTGTGTGTGTGTGTGTGTGTGGCCATGGAATTTTCCAGGTTTAAGGGAAATCTAAAAAGTCCAGGATTTTTCCGTGGTCCCGGGAAGTTCCTGGGACCGTAGAAGATGTGGCCGCATGCCTGCACTGTGCAGCTCTCTGGCCATCAGGGGAGGGGGGACAGCAATTTCACCATCCTCAGGATGGCGGGGAGAGGCCCCCCCGATGCTGCACAGTTTTGTTTATTTTAACTTACTTTTTCATTGGAGCGCAGGAGCGCTCTTTCCGGGTAAAAAACAAAAAACAAAACAAAATGGCAGGTGCGAATTCTGACGACCCAGGACATCACTCCCATGGTGTGGTTTGACAGCGCTGATCCTGGAAGTGGCTACTTCTGGGATTGCCCATGCTGCACCCGCTACACCCCTCTGGTGAAGAAAGGGCAAGCATTAGCACCAGGCGGGCCTCATCCGGGAGATCATTCTATAAGTGGGGTGGGGGAGTCACCAAGAAGGTCCTCTCCCTTGTTTCCACTCTCCCTTGCCTCCCTTGAAGAAGGCACCTGGAGGAGGTCTTTAGCTGCGGAATGTAGTGTTCAGGTCGGTTCATGCTGGGAGAGGTATTATGGTCCAAAGTCACTTAAGGCTTTATAGGTCAAAACCTGCACTTTCAATCGGGTTCAGAAACAAACAGGCAGCCAGTGCAAGTGGGCTAGAATTGGTGTTATATGTTCAGACATTCTTGTCTCTATTATCAATCTGGCTGCCGCAGTTTGCACAAGCTGCAGCTTCTCAACTGTCTTTAAAGCAGCCCACATAGAGTGCATTGCAGTAATCTAACTTGGAGGTTACTAGAGTGTAGACAACTGAAGCCAGGTTATCCCTGTCCATAAAGGAGTATAGCTGGGCCACCAACCAAAGCTGGTAGAAAGCACTCTGTGCCACTGAGGCTATCTAAGCCTCCTGTGACAAAGATGGCTCCAGGAGGACCCTGAAGCTATGAAACTACTCCTTCAGGGGGATGCAACCCCATCTAAAACAGGGTGAGCACCTTCCATCCGGTCAGGAGAACCACACACTAACAGCATCTCAGTGTTGTCTGGGCTGAGTTTCAATTTATTGGTCCTCATCCTGTCCATTGTCACAACCAGACACTGATTTAGCATATCTACAGCCTCACCTGAAGAAGATGAAGTGGACAAATAGAACTCCATGTCATCACTGTACTCATGACAACATACTCCAAAATTCTGGATGACCACACTCAATGTTTTCGTGGAGATGTTGAATAGTATGGGGCACAAAACCAATCCCTGTGGAAACCCATGCTGGAGAATCCATGGAGCTCAGCAATATTCCTCCAGTACCACCTTCTGGAGCTGACAATCCAAGAAGGAGCGAAACTACCGCAATGCCATGGCTGATGGTATCGAAAGCCACTGAGAGATCAAGGAGAATCCACAAGATCACCCCCCCATCTCTCTCTCAGCATTACCTTCTTCGTAGGGACCTACCACATCTTTCTATCCACCACAAACTTAGCAACTATACCTAGCAAACTTCTTGACTGAAAGTTCATCCAGAATTACCTATATTTCTTCTTGGAGTGAATCGTGTTGTTGAAATGGAGCTGTAATGCAACTGGCAGCGGGCAGACTGTGCTGATGCTCTGAAATTGCCCACAGATCAATAGAGATGAATGCGGATGGACTCAGAAATCCTCACTGCCTTGTTCAAGGAGGATACAAACACAACCTGTATACAACCCAACAAAATCTGCTGCCTCCCTGCTATTCCATCTCTTACAGCAGCTCTAATTTTTCAGGATGCTGAGGGTAATGCTGTTTAGACTGGTGCATCAAGACTGGAAAGAGAGATGCTCCCTTCTCCCTATGCACAGGCAAGCAGCACATTTTAAGGGAAAATCCTAACATGATTGTGTTTGGTATGGAAGATTTATACCTGCTGTGAGTCAAATGATATGTGAGAGTAAATCATGGTTGACATTTGTAGCATCTTCTTGTTCTCTCCCACTCCACCCCCAAAAATAAAATAAAATAACCTGGGGGGGGGGGAGAGAGAGAGAGAGAGAGAGAGAGAGAGAGAGAGAGAGAGAGAGAGAAAAAAGTAATTGCATTTTATATCTTCATTCCACTCAGCTAACCGCACAGGAGCTAAAGGCATTGTGTGCCTCAGGAAACTTTCCATGCTGGTAATGTTTGTTTGCTGTGAGTTTTTCACAGCTCTCCACATGTGTGACCCTTCTTAAAGGCACTGGAGAGAGGAGCAGACAGAAAGAGAAAACTCCCAAGCAATAAAGCTAAGGATCAGACATAAAAGGGGCATGCTGCTGGGACCAAGCTCCCCAAAAAACAGTGCATTATTAAAGAAAGAATGGGGCCTGAGTTCAAGAATGACTGGAAACTCCAGCACTATGCAAGGACAGGTTGTGGCTACTCAGTGGAGCGAGAAACAGCCCTTTCGCTTTTTCTTCTCCTTCCAGATAGTCCAGGGTGCAGCTCTTACATTGGAAATTCCAGGGATAGTCCCCTGGTGACCTCTGACCCATGCCCTGATCTCAAATGGCGCAACAGAATGCAGCAAATAATAATACACAGTAGGCAAAAGGACATGATCTGATGGTTATATGAGGCAGAAGCGATAGCACCTTTCATGCAGTCCTCCTTGCGCATACACTAAACAAATGGAAGGGGTAGGACCGCGCCCTGCCGTCCTTGCCTAATGTGTGTACAATTGTATGGGCGGGGGTCCCAATCCTTTTGAACGCCTGTGTGTGTAGAACCATATTCACATAGTCACCTCTTTCCAACATACTGATCCATAACATACTAATCCAATTCGCTTTCAATGAACGTTTTATTTTGGATCAATAGATGGAGCAAACATAATGCACAATTCTATGCAGTATGTCTCCTCTTCCCATAGGGGCAAAGATATGCCCCCCCATCCCAAAGGACTGAGGCGGGGCCAGAGACAAATATTTGCTATAAGGCAGAGTATAACCTATGCATGCGTTGCCTCCCCCACTTTTTCACTACATTTATCCATGAGGAATTACTTGTGTGACCTAATCGTACCCAAGTTGGGGGCCTCAAGGGGGAGCTGCTGCCGTTCCCCAAACATCTACCGCCTGAGGCAGCTGCATCAATTTGCCTAAAAATAGGGCTGGCCCTGCTGGTCAGGCTGGGATGGCAGACCACATAAGGAAGCCATTGTTAGGGCTGTGTTGAAACATCAGCTTCAACTCCAAAGGCCTGTTTCATGGCTTGTGAAGATGGGCCTCCCATTCACTGATTCGTCAGGAGATGGGAGGTATATACATGTAAAAAGATCTCCCATTGTGCCCAGGGTCAGAAGGAAGGGAACATCCTGTCTTGCTTGGGCAACTGGGCAACACTCTCTACCCACCGCCACACACACAATGTTGACCCTGCCACCAAGATAGAGAGGGAATTCTGGGATATTGCTTATCTTCCAGCACTATGAGCAGCTTGCAGAACAGTATGGAAAATAGGAAGAGTCACCAAACTTTTGAAAAGAGTCACCTACGTTTTGATGCTGTGCTGAGAGCCAGAGGAAGACAGTGAAATCTTGCCTTCCTTTTTCTATGGCTGTGAACAAGTAGAAGGTACATTTTGAGCTGGGCTTTAGGGGGCATTATGTGCACCCCGATGTGTGTAATAAAGAACTGAATAATAAAGGACACTGTTGCATCCGTTCTTTGAGCAAATTGATACATGAAAGTAAACACGGGGTGTCCCCTCCTCCTGTGCAATATGTAGGTACCTGTATTTCAGTCATGATGTCATCACATCACTTTTCCTGCCCTCATCAACAGGATAACATCACAACATGGGTAAGTGTGTCTAAGTGTTATTGGGAGAAGTGAACACAGGGATGCCATTTTTAGCAGCAGCCCACACTGAGTACAGTTCTGCCCTACGTCTCTTGTTTTACTAAACCAACATGACTAAAAAAAAACCCCTGCTCTAATTATGTTTGAATAAAGAATTCATTTCCATGTGCATTATATTATTAGCAAGCACAAGTTCCCCTGTGGCGATGACTAGTCCCATCTCTGACCAGGCAGCCTTAAGCTAATTGGTAATTTGCTTCCTCCCCAGTGGGAGAGGCATCCTACCCAGGGTAGGTTTGGTGTTTGATGCTTATTTCTGCTAGACTTGGTGTGAAACCACAGCCAGGAGCTGCAAATCTACCTCATTGTAATCTAGGAGGACGTGCCGTTCATCCCTTTGGGAAAGCTGCCATCTCCTTTGGCTACTGAATTTCCTTTATAGTCATTTACTCATTTACACAAATATTTCTCTTCCCTCATTCTGATGGCAGGAGGCAAATACAACCCTTTAAAATATATGTATAGGTAGTGGAGGCTGGTGGCGAAAAGAAATATTCAAGGTTCTGAACCGCCCAAGTAGGTTCAGCACCTTGAATAGCTCCTTTAGAGTTCTAGCTGGTTTGGACGAAAACCCAGAATGGAATCACAGCCCCACTAAAATTGGAGCCACCAACCTCCACTGTGTATAGACACACACACACACACACACACACGGAGAGAGAGAGAGAGAGGGGGGGAGGGAGAGGGAGAGAGAGAGAATAGAACTAGAGAACTGCAGAAAAAATGTGCTCAACAGCTGTCTTATTCCTGGCCACTTGCACCTTTTCCTCTGCCTCCTTTTCTCCAAGGACCCCTCCCTCCTCAGATACCTCCTCTGGCCTCTTCTTTCACTCCTCATTTGTCTGTACCACCTTCTCATCTTTTACCTTTCCTACCCTCTGTGGCTTCACTTGGCTTACTGCCCCCTCAAACCTCTTGAATGCTCCTTTTCTAGACCTCTGCTTCTTCTGTCTCTTCTTCTCTAGACACCTCACATTTCCCTACAAAAGCACCTCAGTCCAGCCCTGCCCACTGTCATTAGGCCAGCCCAGCCAAACACTGCCATGCAGGCTTCGTACCAACACTACCAGCAACAGCTAGGGGTGTGCATCGGATCGGGTCCAATCCACAATCCAGAGCCGATCCGACCGAAATTGGATAAAATTATCCAATTCATATCCCAGCTTCTGGATCGTCCAATCTCATCCGAACCGGTCCGAAAGGACCCGAGCCGGTTCGGATAAGTTCAGAAGATCGGACCTCCTCCTCCCCCTCATGCTACTTCCAGCCGGGGCCATCCGCTGCCATCCGCTGTCACCCGCGGGCACCAGCGGACGGCAGCGGACGGCCCTGGCAAGTAAGGAATGTGAGGGGGAGGAGGGGGCTTACCTGCCGGGGCCATCCACTGTCATCTGCAGGCACCAGCGGACGGCAACGGACGGCCCTGGCAAGTAAGGAATGTGAGGGGGAGGAGGGGGCTTACCTGCCGGGGCCATCCGCTGGCGTCCACGGGCACCAGCAGATGGCAGCGGACGGCCCCGGAAGGTAAGAAGCATGAGGGGGGGAGTGACAGGGAGGGGGGAGTTAGGCCCCCACTCACCCCCCACTGCCATTTTTCCCCATAGACTTGCATTGGGGGGGGGAAGCTTTCTTTCCCCCAATGCAAGCCTATGGCAAAAATGGCAGGCGATCCGAAAATCGGACATCTGATTTTCGGATCGGGTCCTATCCGATCCAGGGGACCTCTGATTTTGTTCCGATCCGATCCAGAACAAAATTGGAGGTCCCGATCCGGGTCCCGATCCGATTCGGGGGGTCCGTGCACATCCCTAGCAACAGCACCATGCACTCATCCAATCCCATAGTGCACTGCAGGATACCATTAACTTCATTCACTACTCACTGAAGTGTTACACACCAGAGACTAAAACTACCACATCTTGGTCCCAAGCAATACAAACTAACCCAAAGTAGAAACTGCCCATATAATTCATACACCAGTGAATCAGTTGTTGGTGACTGACTGTCAAGGCCTGGTAGGGGCTGTGGAGCAGAGCAGGATCTTCTAGACCAAGAAAGGGTATTCTCTAGTGGACATTACTTTAAAGACATAGCTAGGGCTGACATCCCCCCCCCCCCCCATTTTTAATCTAGTGTAAACTCAGGGGCCCTGATCCAGGCTGGGAGTAGGAGTCCCAATCTGGTTTCCTCCCAAAGCCTGCAATTTGTCCCTTTCTCCGATCAACATGGGTCCCACGGTGTATGTTTGGGGGGGAGGTTAATGCCCACCCCCATTAGGACCCCAACCTGAAAGCTGTGTCTTTAAAATAATGTCTGCTTTGGCCCAGTGCTAATGCAAACGCTTTTACTTCCTGAGGCAGGAGAGCACATTCATACCTCTGTATCACCCCCCTCCCATTGCCACCTGCCCTCCAACTTGTGCAGATAATCTTCAGAGAAAGCTGCTTGTGTAGCTCTTCAGAGAACTGATCAGACCCAAATTCCTAGTTCGGGGATGTGTGTCCTTCTGGGATGCCTCTGAGGACCCCCTCAGCGTCCTGGCTTTCCAGAACTTACCTGCTCTCCAGCTTGCGCTGAAAGGATTCTCAGAGCAGGCCAGAGGGCAGGCAACTGCTCCAGAGAACCTCCCTGGCCACTCTCTTGCTGCAGCATTTGCCACAGTGGGAAAGTGGGACTGGCGGGGCTCTCTAGAGCACCTGCCATAGTACCTCCAGGCTGGCAGCTGTTCCAGAGAGCCCCGCTGGCTCCACTCTCCCATTGTGACAAATTCTGCAGTGAGAAAGTGGCAAACAGGGCTCTTTGGAGCACCCACTGTAGTGCTGCCTCACTGGAGTGAAGCTTTGGCAGTGGGCCCTCCTGGCAGGGGGAGTGCACACTTTGTGCTCCTCCTGTTCCCTCGCCTGAGGTGGGAGATACACCCTGCTTCATGGGAGGGCTGGCCCTGATCAGTGGTTTGCGCTGGAAGGTGAAGTCAGCACTTAGAAGGCCCTGGTTTTTTTGATCAGGCAGTGGATAGAGGGCCAAGTGCCTTACAATTCAGGACTGCCAATTCAAGGGCTTTATGCTGCCTACCAATTGCAGGAATCAATGTTGTACAGCCCTTCTGTATCTGAAGAGGGAAGACTCTGAAGCCTGGGCAGTTAGCTCACTAGACCAGGCCCAAATCTTAAGAGTCTGGGGCTCCGGGCTTGGTCCCTGGAGTCCCTGGCAGGGTCTCTCTTCGACACACTGATTCACCCCACAACCTTGGGGCAACCAACCTCTGACCATGTTTCTCAAAGTGCCATCACTACCATGTGGATGATTCCTTAGTGCCTCCTTAAGTCCGACATGCTCTGGGGAACCAACTCCTGCTACAAAGCTGCCTGCCAAGTTTGGCACCAAGTGCAGCTTCTGGATATTGATAAAAAGTGCCACATGGAGTAAATTTGGCCTTTAAGAAGGCATGAATGCCACATGCCTGGTCTGAGACAGAAATGAAAGGCTCCTGCAAGCCTTTTGAGCAAATGGAGGTGGTGAATTAAAAAGGACTCCTCTTTGCTCCCCACAAATAGTCTTCTGCAAATTTTGTTGTCAAATATTTTCAGAGTTCTTCAATATTTCCTGAATATTCATCAGATATTTGATATCGGCATCTGATAGCTGATGGTATTTGTTAGTAGACATGCAACTGGTTTGGCAGTGGGAAGCATGTGACAGATGGATGACACACAATGGTATTTATTGACAATATTGAACAATAGAGAGAGCTCAGATTTGATGCCTGTCACAATCATCGTGGAGAGCTCTGTTTTCTGCAGCAGCCTTGCATACGTGTCTCGTGCATGTAATTCTGCCCTTCAACCCTTGGTGCCTCACTTCCTTAAATACGCCGACCTAATTTCCCCAATAAAAAACATACCCTCCACATCCAGTTTGTTTTCCTTTTGCAGTGCAGAAGCGTTTTGCCCCGAGAGAGAACAGCATAATCTGCTGTCTTCAAAGAAGGATACCGGAAAGGGAAACAAGTCTGCCTTCAAACCATGCCGTCTGGATCTGCTACCCTAGTGACACTCTGCATATATATTCCTAGCGATCGCCACAGGGTTAAACATCTTAATGACCATTTCTTACAAAGTCCTTGGAGCTTTGGGGAATGTTTTCCCCTGACAGGATGGTTCCCTCCCTGCTAGTGCTGTTTTACATTTTCAGCCCTGGGAGGAAATAATTGATTCTGTACAGTATCCCCCCCCCCCCAAGAGTCTCCTTGGAATCCAACTGTGTGTCTTCATAACAAGGGGCAGGAAATGAAGGGGAACTTGCTGTATTCTGGATATATTTGATCATAGCTGTCCAGGCTGCCAAACAGCCAAGTGTGAGATGCTTCCCTCCAGTTCACAGCATTGTGGCTCAGCTGCCCACGGATCGCTGCCAATTCTGGGATACAGAGAACCAGTATTGGCAGCTTTCAAAATTAAAGGCTGATGGCCAAAGGGAGAAGCAGATCCCCAAAGGGAAGGGCAGACAAAAGAGGAGCATGTGGTTTTAGAGGAGAGAGGGGACAGCTGTCCCTTAGGTGGATAGTGTAATGTATTTGTGAGGATGGAGTGATTGGTTGATTGGTATGCCTAATATCAGTTGTTTCTGTTTTGATTGTTCAGGGCTGCCAGCAGGAGTTTCAGGCGAGCCCCTTTTTATGTGTTTGTTAGTCAGTTAGCTTCTGGAAGTTTCCTAGTAAAGAAGCATAGTTGAAGCTCCAAGCCTGACTCCTTGTGTTATTCAAGATTGAATGAGAAGAAGACAACAGTGGCGATGAGGATAAAAACTTGAAAGCCTAGGTGGCCTGGTCACAGTGGAGATATATATATATATATATATATATATATATATGATAGCTCGCTGTATTAGGAACATGGAGATTGGACAACCTATAGAGAGAGACTGGAACAGTATCTTGAAGCGAATGAGATCACTGCTAAAAACCAAGTGCCAGTATTACTGAGCATCATGGGAGGCAAAGCATACAGTTTATTGAGAAGTTTAACCATTCCACAAAAACCCTCTTAATTCAGCTTTGCAGAATTAGTAAAAATAATGCAGGACCATGTGGCACCTAAACCATTGCTGATTGCAGAGCACTTCAGATTCCATAAACGAAACCAGCAGGAGGGAGAGTCAATTGCAGCATATGTAGCTGAACTTAAAAGGTGAGCTGATGATGCCTTGAGTCTGTGGAATTTTGAAGGAAGGCATTCAAAAAAGACTCTTAACAGAGGAAGATTTAATATATAAGAGAGCAATTGAAATTGCTATATCCATGGAAATGGCTGCTAAAGATACAATAGAACTTCTATCAGAAGTGAAAGCAAACGTGAATAAGCTTGCAATAACATATAAACAGACAGTAGCAGGTACAAATGAACTGTGCTACCGTTGCAGCAGATTTTCACACACACCAGCCCAATGCAGATTTAGGGGTGAAACATGCAGAAAATGGAATAGGACATATTCAGAGAGCCTGTCATTCAAAGAAAAGTCAACTGCTAACGACAGAGATAAAGATAAATGACCAAGACATCATGTAAAAAAACGTACAGAGGTGCATGCTATGGATGAAGAACCCGATAATGAAGGTGAAATAGGGCTAGATAGCCTGGAAATTTATGACATAAAGGGGGGAGCAAGACATGCAATATGGCTTGCACCAGAAGTGAATGGCAAAGTCATATCAATGGAGCTGGACACTGGTTCTGCTGTATCAGTTAGGGATGTGTATTGTATCGTTAAAATGTACAATAACAATATGATAAGGTCATTATTGAGCATGTGTTTAACGATGACGATACAATAGAAAAACCTATGATAATCATCGGAGACGATAATGTTTGGGCGATTTTATCGTTTTATTGGGCTGCCATATAAATATACCTATAACTTCTATATTTCAAAAGTTAGAAGCTTGAAACTTGGTCACAGTGCTTATGGGGTATGCCTAAGTATGTGTATGAAATTTGAGATCGATCCCTCCAACCTTCAATTTTATATGAATTTTTAAAAGATCGTTTCTGTTCTGACAGATCTGAATAAACGCACATGGCAAGCTGTCATTCAGAACTGAAATGATCTTTAATAAATTCATATAAAATCGAAGGTTGGAGGGATCTATCTCAAATGTCATACACATACTTAGGCATACCACATAAGCACTGTGACCAAGTTTCAAACCTCTAACTTTTAAAATACAGAAGTTATAGGCATTTTTTTCTTTAAAAATAGGGCTGCAAAAAAAAATTGTTTTTTTCATGATAATTATTGTGAAGACGATACGGTTCACCTACGATATGAATGAAGATGATAATTTTTTTGGTCTGAAATGACGATAACGATAAACAATGGTATTTTTTGGCGTGCACACCCCTAATATCAGTCATACCACAGCATGAATTTGAGCAGCATTTTAAACATGCTTAACTAAGACCTGCAAAAATACAATTGATAACGTATACTGGAGAAAAGATTATTCCCGTTGGAATGGAACCTGTAACTGTGCGATATAATAACCAGAAAGTGGCACTGGACTTATATGTTGTGAAAACAGGTGGATCAGCACTCTGGGGCCGTGACTGGCTGAGGAAGCTGCAGCTAGATTCGAGTGCCATTAACAGACTGTATGCCATACTCCCCATGCCGAAGTCAACTGAGAATAGGCTGAAAAAGGTATTGGATGGTGCAGAGACCGTGTTTAAAGCTGGCATTGGCACACTAAGATGCATCAAAGGCAAAATAGTGTTACAGGAGAATGCCACACCCAAATTTCACAGGGCCAACCCAGTTCCATATGCCATATGCAAAAGGGTGGAAACTGAGCTGGATCGCATGGACGATTAAGGAATTCTTTCAAAAGTTAATTGGAGTCCATGGGCTATACCTGTGGTTCCCGTAGCTAAAAAGGTTGGAGCTGTCTGAATCTATGGTGATTTTAAGGTTACCATTAATCCAGTATTGCAGGCAGAATAATATCCATTGCCCAGGATTGAAGACATTTTTGCTAATCTAGCGAGGGCACAACGTTTCAGTAAAATAGACCTAGCAGAGGCTTATTTACAAATGGAAATGGAGGAAGATTCTAAGGTGTATCTCACCATGAATACACATAAAGGGCTATATTGTTATAACAGACTTGTTTTCGGAGTAGCTTCAGCACCAGCACTTTGGCAGAAAGCCATGGACCAAGCTCTACAAGGCTGTCCAGGCACCCAGTGCTACTTAGATGACATCATTGTCACCGGAGAGAATGATGAGACGCATCTACAGAACCTCAACACAGTTCTGCGGAGACTGGCAGACTATGGACTCAGGGCACGACGTAACAAATATGAGTTTTTCAAATCCAGTATTACATACTGTGGCCACACCATTGTTGTGCAAGGCCTACACAAGTGTGCAGACAAAATCCAAGCAGTTGTAAATGCTCCAAGGCCAACAGACGTGTCACAGCTATGATCCTTCTTAGGATTTATTAATTATTATAACAGATTTCTGCCCAACTTAGCCTCTGTACTACATCCCTTGAACACCTTGTTACAAGGGAGAAGGACATGGCAATGGACAAAACAGTGTGAACAAGCCTTCAAAAAAGCAAAGGAAATGGTGACATCAGGCACTGTACTCACACATTTTGACCCATATTTATCAGTAAAACTTGCTTGTGATGCCTCCTCATATGGCATAGGGGCAGTAATATCTGACGTCATGGAAGATGGCAGTGAACGTCCTATAGCATTTGCTTCACAATTGCTCACAGCTGCAGAAAAAAAACCTATGCACAGATAGACAGGGAAGCACTAAGTCAGGTCTGGGAGTTAAACGCTTCAATCAGTATCTATACGGGAGAGAGTTTACCCTGATTACTGCCCATCAACTGCTATTGCCTATCTTCAATCCATAAAAAGGGATTCTACTTACCACAGCTGCTCGAATACAGCGATGGGCACTGTTTCTTGGAGGACACCAATACAAAATAGAATTTAAGAGGACACTCAGTCATGCAAATGCAGATGGGTTGTCCTGGTTACCCCTACAGGGTGAAGAATCTGAGACAAACACATCAGATGGAGATTCCTTTGACACGTTTTCTCTCATGGGAATTGAGAGTCTTCCCATTACAGCGGAGACAATTCAAAGAGAAACTAGGAAGGACACTACACTTTCACAAGTCTACATGGCAACACAAAATGGCTCAGTTGCTGGAGTTCTATCAATGCTGTAATGAACTGACACTTGACAGTGAGTGTATTATGTGGGGGCTAAGAGTCATTACTCCAGCCAAGCTCAGAGCCCGAGTGCTGGAGGAGCTCCATGTTGGACATATAGGGATAGTAAAGATGAAGGCATTAGCTTGTAGTTTCATTTGGTGGCCTGGAATAGACCAACATGTCCAAAAGATGCCAAAGACTACTCCACTTCATCCCTGGGAATGTCCTGCCTTGCCTTGGCAAAGGATTCATATAGACTTTGCAGGACCATTTCTCGGCACAACCTTCCTAGTCATGGTGGATGTGTGTTCCAAGTGGCCAGAGGTGTTTCCCATGACTTCAACAACAGCCACACATACCATAGATGTATTAAGGGAACTCTTTGCAAAAACAGGTGTCCCTGAACAACTAGTGAGTGACAATGGACCGCAATTTGTAGCTGAACAGTTTCAGACATTCCTAAAAAAAAAAAAAAATGGAATTAGACATATTACATCAGCACCATATCAGCCAGCTACCAATAGCTTAGGAAAGGTTTGTTCAAAGCCTGAAGAAACTTCGAGAGCAATGTATGGGGAAAAACATAACATTGATACAAAAACGTGCAATTTTTTAAATTGCATATCGTAACGCAGTAACGCAGTGCACACTACAACAAACCAAGCATCTGCAATGTTGTTCTTGGGTCGTACCTTACATTCAAGGCTGGATCTTCTCAAACCTAATCTGCGAAGAAACAGCTGAAACAAGCTGAGCAATCTCCCCACAGAGAAGCACAACACTTCTCCATTGGACAAACTGTACTAGCAAGAAACTATAAGGGAGAACGGAAATGGATATCTGGAACCATTAAGGAACAGACTGGACCTCTCTCTTATAATGTACAGATTGCTCCCAACAATATTTGAAGACAACATATTGATCAGCTGAAGAGATCAGAGATACCGAGCAAGGAAGTAGCCCCAGATGTGGCTGGAGCTCCAGCTACAAATTCTGAGTCACCACCATCAACATCTGCCCCGATAGTGGACATTTCAGCAGTGGTTGCTCCACCATTACCAGCATCACCACAGACACCGAGTGTTTCTGCCTGTGGTGACAGACGCTACCTTACTAGAATAAGAAGGTCACCACAGCGCCTGAATTTGTAGATATATTGTGGGTTATATCTAGTGGGGAGGAGTGTAATGTATTTGTTAGGATTGAGTGATTGATTGATTGGCGTGCCTAATATCAGTTGTTCCTGTTTTGATTGTTCGGGGCTACCAGCAGGAGTTTCAGGCAAGCCCCTTTTTATGTGTTTGTTAGTCAGTTAGCTTCTGGAAGTTTCCTAGTAAAGAAGCATAGTTGAAGCTCCAAGCCTGACTCCTTGTGTTACTCAAGATCAAATGAGAAGAACACATCCGATATTATGATGGCACTTGCCAGAGCATGAGAGAATGAGTGAGGAAGGTTCACTCGGGCTCAAACTGCCCATGAAGTAGTCCTGTAATTCTTTCCTCTGTAGGTAGGGTGGCCGCCAACACGTTATCAAAAAAGAGGGAAATGAGCCATCAAAAAAGAGAACAAAAGGGGGCACAGATTTGCATTTTAAAAATTGCACAGTCTAATTTATATGTATAGGTGCACATTTAGAAATAATTAATGGGCTTCTTTCCCTTTACAGCTGCTATAGTTTCCAGCATTAGGTTTACAACAATGGGTAGCCCCCATCTTCATTAAACATGGTGGCTCTCTGGGAGGACGGAAAGCTGTCATGTGCGAGTGGACAGGTCAGGTAAGTCCCGCCCACTTGTGAGGCTCAGTGGGTGGGGTGGGGGGCAGTGGGTTGCCATCACCCTGGTTCGGGCAAAAGTGTTTCAGGCCTCTTTGGGCTGATCTGATACTGATCTGAATCGGCCCGCTTCGGTTCAGGATTCAGATCTGGAACCGAAGTAGTGCGCAGCCCTAATGTGAATGAGCCCTCAATCCTGCCCTTGTATGCAAAGCACAATGACATATCACACTTGGTGGCTGTAGAGCCAGTCCTAACATGCTGCAGGGACAAGACACAAGTGGGATTCGAAGCTAATTTCCTCTGCACGCTTGGATATTAGCAGCAGGTCAAGCTTGCAGATTGCAAGGCAGCACATTCACATATTTCCTGCTGAGTATTTCTCCCCTGTCAGGAAACCAACCATCTATTAGAGTCTAACAGACCATTGATTAAATCTAGTTGAGACGGATCGGTCATACATTCCAGGTGGATGACTGCCTGCATAAGCTGACCTTCGGCTGTGAGCTTAAACCAGCAGTAGTGGATGTGGCTGCGCTTTCGTTCAAGGAAATCTAGAATTAACAAGCAGAGAGATAAGGTCTGAGGGAGACCACAACATCTCTATGCTTAATCCTAGTTTTTACTGGGGTGATCAACCTGTGCTTTGACTCTACCACTTCATATGATTTAAAATGCACCTTCAATTCAAAACAATAAACACACAAATCCCTGCAATTGGAAAACTATGAGGATGTCACAGTGGAAAGGACAGTAGTATCAATATGCCCCAATAGCAGTAGTCCATTCTGCCTGCCCAGTCCATTCTCCCCCCCCCCAAATCGAAGTACAATGGACCTTGCTGCAGTGCAAGCCATTGTTGTATGAATCTGTCCCTTCCCCATTTGTCGTACGATGTACCCCGAGGAGCATTTCAATTAACGGAACATCCAACACATCTCCTTTTCACTTAAAAAAATAGCCTTGTATGACTGAATTAAGCAAATATATCGTCTATGCTTCATTGCTACGTTCTGATCTAATTCATCATGCATGATACAGTCTAATAGGAATTTTGCAAATTGGGTTGTTTCCCATGAAATAGGAGGATCTGCTACACTGTGAAACGTGACGCTGATATAGCACTGATACATTTCACACATCACACAGGTACCAATAAAGTTTCCTGAAAAGCCTGGAAGTGCCTACCTCTTCCACACCTGTTTGTGGATCATACATCCCAGATGGACAACTGCCTCAACTGGATGCTGTTTCATGCCATTTTTTTGTTTTGAAAGTACTTCACTCATTCCTAGTAGCAGTGATGTCATCACATAGCCCATAAGATTTGGCTGTGTGATGACATTACGGAAAGTAAACAAAGCTATTTCAGAGGGAGGGTAATGCTTCCTGAATAGACATTTCTTTCTCTCTGAATTAGCTTTGTTCTGTGGAACTGTTATTGAACTAAATCTGTTTCGTTGATGATGAAATCAGTGTTACTGGGGAGAATAAGGGCAATTTCAAGAAGAAATGGCGCTGATGGACCATTTCTTCAAAGCGGTTCAGAGTATAGCAGCCATCTGCATCCCTGGGCTGGGGGGGGGGGCATGGTGTGTGTGCATGTATGTGTTCAGCCTGAATGTGAGCTTTTCTGCAACGCTCCCATGAAAAACAGCCAAAAGCCTCCCTGAAAAAGAATTAAAAGGGTGTGTGTGTGTTTTTGTGAGTGGAGAAAACATTCACAAAAGCACTCAAAATGTGGTTCAGGCCTAGCTCGGGGTTGGATTCCCCCCCCCCCCCCCCCCCGGATATGGAAAGTCTCTTGCTTTAAGGCACTATTACTCTGAATGATGTCTTTAGTTTTTGTGGCAATCATGCAGGACAGCTCTAAACTCTATGAACGCTCCTACCTTTTATTTCTCCAGCATTCATCCCCTTAGCAGCAACTCAGCATTCTTCGGAGGCAGGTTGTATTAACCTTGTCACTGGCCTTTTCAGTACAGGAGCTACAGTGAGAAATGGATCCACAATGTCAGGTCACCAAAAGAAGTTTCTATTCAATGGGAAGAAGTAACCCCCCCCCCCCCGAAACCAGACACCCAACTCCCCCTAGGATGACAGGCAGCTCATATTGCTGCCAAAGTGCCAACATGCTCCAGTGGTCAGTTATGGAAAGATGTATCTGCACGTAGCAGTATTCAAAAACCAGAGCCACAGCAGCCAAAGCAGCCTGGAGTTCTTTCACGATTTCTACTCACTGGGGATATCCGTGAATTTCATTCCCATTTGGTTTTGATCAGAATTGATCCAGTTTGCACGTCCTGCAGTTGAAGTTCATACGTTTTTGAGCTTGCGACGCAATTCATGGAACAAAACAAGCAAGCAAACAAAAAGTGTTTGGAAAATGTGTAAATTTGAAACATAGGACAAAAATCTACTTAACTTCAATCAGTGGGAGAAAAATGTGTAATTTCAAAAACACGCACTACTGGGAAATGGTTAACTTTTTCCATAATCAGCATATGATGCTTGACATTTATTTTTTAAAATCAGTAAATATAGATGTTTCAAACAAATAATTATACTTGGAAAGCACAATTTTCAGTGGCTCTTCTTTAAACCTGTAAAATATAAATTTGGAAAGCACCTAAAGCTCCACAGTTTTTAAATTGAAAATTACATAGAATCATGAATCTGTCAGATTTTGAATCCTGAGGGGAGTATTCACTTCCAGTCAAATGTGCAGACTTTTACCTCAATGGTGGCTGAACTGCCTTGCAAGCTATATAATGCCTTAGGATAGCTGAAGTACAGCTTAATTAATACAGTTCTTCATATCAGAAACCCTAATTTTGCTTTATCTCCAATTTAGATATTATTTTTGCATAAGCCTCCCAGTCAACAATGACCGTCTCTTCAAAACCTCCAAGCGATATCTACAGTACAAACTTCTATCAATTTTTAGACCAGTTAACTGTCATGGCTTCCCTCAAAAAATTCTGGGAACTGTATTTTAAACTGGTTTAAGTCCGTGGCACACAGATATGCCTCAAATTAGGCTGACCAGATAAAATCCAAGTCAGGGCTCATGTAACTTTAACAGTTGTAGAGAAAAAGGAATTTCAGCCAGGGTCATATGTATGCAATTAGTTCCTGGTGAAATTCCCTCTTCATCACAACAGTTAAAGGTGCAGGCACTATACTAGAGTGACCCTATACAAAAGAAGGCAGGCCCCTGCAACTTTAACTGTTGTGATGAAGAGGGAATTTCACCAGGAACTAATTGCATACAAATGACACTGGCTGAAATTCCCTTTTCTCTACAACTGTTAAAGTTACATGAGCCCTGACCTGGATTTTATCTGGTCACCCTACCTCAAATGTCAGACGTTTGGCTGTTACTCAAGTCAACAGAGTCACTGCCATTTGCTTCTCTGTGTGCAGTATGGAAAATGGCTAGAATCTCACAAAGCTCTGCAGAGAATTGTACGTTAAAAAAATAATAATCACAAGCCTCCAGTGGAAGCTTCTATCTTGTGAAGGCCCACAGGGATTCTAGGCTTTTGCCTACAAGATTTTTGTCAGAAGAATTATTTATTCCAGAAGCTGCCCGCAGGCTTATAAACACACACACTCCCTTCTTTAGCTTAGTTGAAAGAGCGGTCCCTGTTTGATTTCCTTAGGGTCCGGAGGTAGATCTTTTCCCCTTCCTTCCTCTCCATGGGGCCCTGGCACTGAAGTTACAGCAAACTCAATCGCCGTTCGGGGTGGAGGGAGAGGAAGCAAGAAGACAACAAAAGCAGCTGAGGATGTAATTTTTGTGTGGCTGAAAGAAACATCAAGACCAGAAATAATAATTATATATATATATATATATATATATATATAGGCAAAGGAGCCTGTGTTTTTTTCATACTATGTACTCAGTAAAACCTGCTTGGCTGTAACTATATTGCCACTACAGGAATATTTAGGGTGACCAGATAAAATCCAGGTCTGGGCTCATGTAACTTTAACAGTTGTAGAGAAAAGGGAATTTCAGCCAGTGTCATTTGTATGCAATTAGTTCCTGGTGAAATTCCCTCTTCATCACAACAGTTAAAGTTGCAGGGGCCCTGCCTTCTTTTGTATCTGGTCACTCCAGTATAGTACCTGCACCTTTAACTGTTGTGATGAAGAGGGAATTTCACCAGGACCTAATTGCATACAAATGACTCTGGTTGAAATTCCCTTTTCTCTACAACTGTTAAAGTTACATGAGCCCTGACCTGGATTTTATCTGGTCAGCCTAGGAATATTAAGCCAATTTGATCAAGAAAAGGAAGAGGTAAGGAGCAGCAGAGAAAGGAGATAGGATTGGCAGCTAGGGTGGCCAGGTGTCCTCTTTTACAGAAGATCATCCTCTATTTGAAGGTGTTCTCTGTTTGAAGGGCTGTCTTGTCCAATTCTGGTTTAAAGATAAAGTACCATAAGAATTATTGTCCATAAATAAGCTGATAGAACAAGGAAGGAAGGCAGCACCAACAAGCTGGAGAAAAAAGAGAGCAAAGCTCTGGTGCTATGTAAAAATATATATTTTTCTTTATTTCTTTTATCCTATCTTCTGTCTGCTCAATGCATTTCGGTTACAAAACCTTCATCAGGAGCTACACAAAACAGATATAGTCACATTTTAGCCAACTCTAAAATACAACATAAAATCATTAAAAATTGTCTTAAAAAGCACAAAACAACACCCATATCAAACTGAAACATATCTTAGTTTATATTTCTTTGCTATCAAACACACCAAAAGTATTCCACATTTACACATTCATGTGAGAGATTTTATACACTGACCTGGAGCACTTCTTTACAATTTATGATTGCTATTATGACAGAATTCAGGTCAAAGTTTTTGGCTCATGTATTGTCCCGATAGGCTCAGTCATCTCAAGATTCTGAGCTCAGGGTCAGTTTGGAAGCAATTTAAATCATTTAGTTCTACAGCTGGCAGCCTTGTTGCCTTGTGACTCAATGATCCTGTCAACACTCTGGTAGCAGTTTGGGCAAGTTTTTACCAATCTGCTGCTTTTTATGCTGGAACCTTACTGTAATGTTTTGCTATTGTTTATACGAGGATAAATCTAAGGAATCATTTAATCCACTGGGTTCCAGGCTTTTTAAGGATAGAATCCAGAAAAGTTCTCTTTTACTGAGTGCTGTCTCACCCCCTCTTACCTTTTCTATCCCCCCAAAAACCAAAGATTCTGGCCCATGTTTTTTATCTGTAAAATGCTTAACCAGAGGTGCACCTGGTTTTTGTTGTCTTAGACTATACAGATGCTCACCTATCCTGATCTTCAGTGGTCTTGTTGTCTTTCCTACTTAGACCTTATTGCATGGACAGATAATCATATATACGACCCCTGCAGTGTTGCAGTTCAAAAAGTCTACAATCTGTACTGCTTTGCCACTGATGGGTTGACTGAAAGAGTGCATTTTTTAGTCATTCTACAATACACACAATGTCCACATGGGTGGTGTCCTTGAGGTCTGGGTAGGTTTTGTACAGTCTGCTGGACCATGTTTTTTGTATGATCATATTTTGTATGATCAGTGTGGATTAGCCAATCTTTTAAATTTCTTGTTCTTTTAAATGTCACCATTGGTTTCATAGACAGACCTGGCAGATCCTGAAGCAGATGCCAATTTGAGCATATATGCTTTTGTAGATCTTTTGTGACAGGGTCAAAAGGTAAAATGCATGAGATCTTATTATTGGCCATCCTTTCTTTTGGTTGCAGTAGATGTTCTCGGTTAGATAGGCTCGCCTTGAGTCTGGCTGGTTCGATTATTTTCTTCAGGTACCCTCTACTCTGGAAACATTGCGTCATAATCTGAGACTCATGACAAAAGTCCTGATGTTCTGAGCAGTTGCGTTTTATTCTCAAGAATTGACTGTACGGTAAATTGTTTTTGCGGGTCACTGGATGATGGCTGTCATACTTCAGCAAGGTGTTCCTGTCTGTAGGTTTCTTAAACATTGTTGTAACTAAAGTGTGATGTTGTTTTTTAACAGTAATATCAAGAAAATTTACCTGTTGTGTATCACACGTGCTCTCAAAACTTAAACTGGGATCCCCGATGTTGACCCATTCAATGAACTCATTCAACCTTTCCTTCATCCCTCTCCACACGAAAAATATGTCATTTATGAACCTCAACCATATGACCCTGTCACAAAAGGTCTACAAAAGCATATAAGCTCAAATTGGCATCTGCAACAGGATCTGCCAGGTCTGTCTATGAAACCAATGGTGACATTTAAAAGAACAAGAAATTTAAAAGATTGGCTAATCCACACTGATCATACAAAATATGATCATACAAAAAACATGGTCCAGCAGACTGTACTAAACCTACCCAGACCTCAAGGACACCACCCATGTGGACATTGTGTGTATTGTAGAATGACTAAAAAAATGCACTCTTTCAGTCATCCCATCAGTGGCAAAGCAGTACAGATTGTAGACTTTTTGAACTGCAACACTGCAGGGGTCGTATATATGATTATCTGTCCATGCAATAAGGTCTACGTAGGAAAGACAACAAGACCACTGAAGATCAGGATAGGTGAGCATCTGTATAGTCTAAGACAACAAAAACCAGGTGCACCTCTGGTTAAGCATTTTACAGATAAAAAACATGGGCCAGAATCTTTGGTTTTTGGGGGGATAGAAAAGGTAAGAGGGGGTGAGACAGCACTCAGTAAAAGAGAACTTTTCTGGATTCTATCCTTAAAAAGCCTGGAACCCAGTGGATTAAATGATTCGTTAGATTTATCCTCGTATAAACAATAAGAAAACTTTACAGTAAGGTTCCAGCATAAAAAGCTGCAGATTGGTAAAAACTTGCCCAAACTGCTACCAGAGTGTTAACAGGATCATTGAATCACAAGGCAATCAAGGCTGCCAGCTGTAGAACTAAATGATTTAAATTGCTTCCAAACTGACCCTGAGCTCAGAATCTTGAGACGACTGAGCCTATCGGGACAATACATGAGCCAAAAACTTTGACCTGAATTCTGTCATAATAGCAATCACAAATTGTAAAGAAGTGCTCCAGGTCAGTGTATAAAATCTCTCACATGAATGTGTAAATGTGGAATACTTTTGGTGTGTTTGATAGCAAAGGAATGTAAACTAAGATATGTTTCAGTTTGATATGGGTGTTGTTTTGTGCTTGTTTAAGACAATTTTTAATGATTTTATGTTGTATTTTAGAGTTGGCTAAAATGTGACTATATCTGTTTTGTGTAGCTCCTGACGAAGGTTTTGTAACCGAAATGTGTCGAGCAGACAGAAGATAAGATAAAAGAAATAAAGAAAAATATATATATTTTACATAGCACCAGAGCTTTGCTCTCCTTTTTCTCCACCATAAATAAGCTGACCATATGAAAAGGAGGACAGGGCTCATGTGACTTTAACAGTTGTAGAGAAAAGGGAATTTCAGCCAGTGTCATTTGTATGCAATTAGTTCCTGGTGAAATTCCCTTTTCATCATAACAGTGAACGTTGCAGGCATTATGCTAGAGTGACCATATACAAAAGAAGGCAGGGCCCCTGCAACTGTTGTGATGAAGAGGGAATTTCACCAGTGTATTCCCAGGGGAACTTTTTTCTTGCCAGTCCATGGGGGAAAATAAAGTGCTGCTTTTGGAGATATTAAAATGGTGGGGGATAAAATCTGCCCTCCACCCATGACAGTTGGTGGCCAGGGTCTCACTGATATGGATTTCTCAGGGAGCTGCACCTTCTAGAAGTCCTTGCAAGTCCACTTCCTGGATAGACCTCATCCATCATAATGATAGGCATGTTACTTGGGTGGATGGATAAGCCAGTTTGATAATACTCTAGTGTGACCATGAACTAGAATCTAGGACAAGGCTACGCACATAAAGGCAGACTCAGTCCCCGAGGGCTTCCATTGATTTCTATGGAAAAAGGTAAATAATCCACAAAGTGACCTCTACAATATGAAGGCCCTCACTCCACAAGCATTCCACCCATCAGAACAATGGGCATTTCCCTAGTGACTTTATTAAAGACCCTAGTATACCTGTACTGGAGCATACTTTCCCTTCGGCAGAGGAAGATTCACTGCTCACCCATATGGATGAGCAGACCTTCAGCATTAAAAACGAACAACAGTCTGTGAACCAGGCACAGCCATAAACACCAGCTTCATTTCCAGTAAAGCATCTTAGCTCTATTCTGCATGTTGCTGCAATGAACCATGGTGCTGTGTAATCCTGGTGTTAGAAATGACTACTTCAGTCTGCAAATACAAAGCAACTGGAAGGTGAAAGCAAGTCTTTTATTTTGAATACAATCTTGCAAGAAGGGGTGCCTAACAAGTAGGCACACCTGAGCATCAAAAATCACAGTCTTTTATTCCCTCCCTTGTTTCTCCATTGCCTGGGTACTTCAAGATTTACAGCCTATCCCAAATGCCTAAACAAGCTACTAAAATCCCTGCCCCTGTTTACATCTCCCATTACCCTAATTCTTCACACCCCTTACCCTTATTTATTCATTACCTTATTTAGTATTGCTTCCTTTGTTTCTGCAAGCAGCTTCAGCTAAGCTTAACCACAATAGCCATAATCTAACCACAAGAGTTATTTTCTGCTGGTTGCAAATGTCAAGCTGAACTACAAGCGCATAGTCATTCCATTACAAGCATAGCTTAACCACAAGCCCACCTACTCTTTCTTGCCACATCTCTTATATATCTTATTATGAGTCTATGAGTCAATTCTTCCCTGCATTATGATTAAAACTGAAAAAGTAACATTTTTCCTTTTCTCACACTGGGAAGTGTGTAGTGCGAGAGAAAATGCCAGCTATTTACTAACTACTTTATTTACTTACTGGATCTATATACTGCCTTTCTGCCAATGTCATATTCCTTTCCCTTAGTGAATTACTTATATCAGAACAGCTTCATGCAGAATGCAAATAACACATGTCTTCACCACTCGCAGCAAAGTAATATGTGGGGATATTATTCTTATGTGTCCATTTAGCAGTATTTTCTGGGGAGCAGCAGTAGAAATTATCCAAAAGACTGCCTCCTTGTTATGTGCTTTAAGAATGGAAGTGGGGGAAGGGGAAAAAGAGGAGAAGCTGGTACAGGAACGATGGATGGCGAAAGAGTGCATTGATAAAGGAAGAAAAAGGGAGTGGTAGAGTGTGATGTAAAAGATGAATTGCTTTTGTGACATCGTGAAGAATATGATGGCTTATGTGATGTCTTAAAGAAAGGTTGGAGGGGAAAGACTTGGAGTTGGCATCAGTTGGGCCTGTTAAGTAGTAGGATCCATGGGGTGAGAGGACACAAATCAAAAGTGGAGAGAAGCAGGACTTATGGGGTGGGGTGGAGGACGCACATCAGCAAAAGAGGGTATTGGACAGGGAAGATGCTTTGGGGAGTTACATCCCGTTTGGATTACTGTAATGCGCTCTACGTGGGGCTGCCTTTGAAGAGTGTTCGGACACTTCAGCTGGTCCAAAGAACTGCAGCCAGATTGTTGGCCAGAGCTGGTTACAGGGAGCATACAACTCCTCTGTTAAAACAGCTCCACTGGCTTCCAGTCTCTTTCCAGGCACAATTCAAAGTGCTGGTTATGCCCTATACGGCTCAGGTCCAAGATATCTGAAAGACCGTATTCTCCCTGATGAGCTTGCCTGTCCCCTGAGGTCTTCAGGGGTGGCCCTTTTATCCATCCCACCACCATCACAGGCATGCCTGGTTGGAATGAGGGAGAGGGCCTTCTCGGTGGCTGCCCTGGGGCTCTGGAACTCCCTTCCCAAGTAAGCTAGATTGGCTCCCTCCTTGATGTGCTTTTGGAGGCAGGCTAAAACTTTTCTGTTTCAGCAGGCCTTTGGGGAGTAGTTCAGACCTTTGTGGATGTACTGCTTATAGTTTGGATTTTTAATTATGTGTATTTAAAATATTTTGAAATGTTTTAAATATTTTTAAATTGTACTATGTTTAATTATATTTTTAATTTTTGTATATGGCTATTAGTTTTAACTGTACAAGTTTTAATTTGTAAGCTGCTTTGGGTCCCAGTATTGTGAAGAAGGCGGGATATAAATAATAATAATAATAATAATAATCCTGAATCAGACAATTGATCCAACTAGCCCTATGCTATCTAGTCCAGAAGGTAGACCTTCTTGTAGATCTACCTTCTGGTAGATCTCTGAGTGATTTGCAGGAGTAGATTTCTGGTTCCCAATAATTTAATAAAAAACAGCAGCAACGAAATGATCCCTACCACATCTGAAGTCATACTGCTGAAAAGGAGGAGGCTTGGGGCAGCCAGGTGTGGATTTTTGTGTGTGATGGATTGAGCCTGGGAACATTGCATGCACATGATTCTGGTCAGGGTTAGTATCACGGCTACCTCCCGCCCCTGCAGGAGTGGCGGACCTATTAAGATGGTCCGCCCTCGAAGGCTGATGGATCCTTCTGGATTCCAGAAAGCCTTGGAGGGTTCTATGGCTGGTATCGTCGACGATCCTGTAGAAGCCCTGGTAACAGATGGAATCAAGACCTAACTAGGGCTATCGACACGATCGCCCCCAAACGTCCTCTCCGGCCCACTTCTAATAGGGCACCCTGGTATACAGAAGACCTCAGGGAGTTGAAGCGGAAAGGACGACGACTGGAGCGCCGATGGCGGAAAACTTGACTTACATCCGACAAGACACGACATAGAGAACATCTTCGTTTCTATGGGGTGGCAATACATGCAGCAAAGAAAGCTTTCTTCTCTGCACGCATTGCGTCTGCAAATTCACATCCAGCAGAACTGTTCAGGGTGGTGAGGGGTCTAACCCAGGCACCTTCTCCCCTGAATCCAATTTTAGAGCCTTCGGTAGTTTGCTGTGATGCCTTTAACGATCATTTCTCAGATAAAATCTCTCGGATAAGAGCTGACTTAGGTGCCATTGTTATAGCAGAGGCTGACAGTGGAGTGTCCAGCGACTCCACGAGTAGGATTACACTTGATCAGTTTCAGTTGGTGAGTACCGAGGATGTGGACAAGGTACTTGGATGTGTGAGGAGGACCACTTGTCCTCTCGATCCCTGTCCTTCTTGGCTGGTCGCCCAGGGAGGAGATGCAGTTAGATCACATTTACAACATATCATTAATGCATCTCTCAGGGAGGGGAGCTTTCCATCATGTTTAAAAGAGGTGGTGGTAAGGAAGCCCTCCCTGGATCCCCTGGACCTTAATAACTACAGGCCAATATCAAATCTTCCATTTTTGGGCAAGGTGATCGAGAGAGCGGTTGCCTTTCAACTCCAGGCAGTCTTGGATGACACTGATTTTCTAGACCCATTTCAAACCGGCTTCAGGGTAGGATATGGACTTGAGACCACTTTGGTCACCTTAGTGGATGATCTACGCCTTAGTATCGACAGGGGGAGTGTGTCCCTGCTGGTACTCCTGGACCTCTCAGTGGCTTTCGATACCATCGACCATGGTATCCTTCTGGAGCGCCTGGGGGAATTGGGAATCGGGGGCACTGTGCTTCAGTGGTTCCGATCCTATCTCTCGGGCAGGTTCCAGATGGTGATGCTTGGGGATAGCTGCTCTTCAAAAAAGGAGTTGCTATGTGGTGTACCACAAGGTGCCATCCTTTCACCAATGCTGTTTAACATTTACATGAAACCGCTGGGAGAGATCATCAGGAGGCATGGGGTGGGGTGCTATCAATACGCTGATGACACCCAAATATATTTCTCTATGCCTTCGACAACATCGTCAGCTAAGGATAGTGTGTCTCCTCTGAACGAATGCTTGGAGGCGGTAATGGGCTGGATGAGGAAAAACAAACTGAAGCTGAATCCTGACAAGACGGAGGTGCTCGCTGTCAAAGGCCCCAACCTGGGTTTGGAGGTGTGTCAACCAGTTCTGGATGGGGTTACACCCCCCCCCGAAAGAATGTGTTCACAGCTTGGGGGTACTCCTGGATCCATTGCTCCAGATGACAGCTCAGATTGATGCGACGACCAGGAGTGCCTACTATCAGCTTCGGCCTAAAGATGGTAGTGCACGCGCCGGTAACTTCGAGGCTCGACTTCTGCAATGTGCTCTACATAGGGCTACCTTTGTGCCTAGTCTGGAAACTTCAACTTGTTCAAAATATGGCAGCCAGGTTGGTCACTGGTACATCTAGGGGTGACCACATTACACCAGTTTTAAAATCACTTCATTGGCTGCCAGTCAGTTTGCGGCCGAAGTATAAAGTGTTGGTTGTTAACTTTAAAGCCCTACATGGTTTGGGCCCAGGCTACCTGTGGGATCGCCTTCTCCCATACAATCCGCCCCGCACACTTAGGTCCTCTGGGAAGAACTTACTCAAGCCAGCCAGAACTAGGCTGATGAGTGTTACCCAGAGGACCTTCTCTTCCATCGCTCCCAGACTATGGAATGGTCTGCCGGAGGAGATTAGACAAATTAGCAGTCTTCATGAATTTAAGAGAGTCATGAAGACTGCTCTCTTCCGGCAGGCCTATCCGGATGAATTTTAAGATGTTTTAATGATGCATTTTCTCTTGTTTTTAATTTTTTTTAACTGTTTGTGATTTTTGTATTTTACATTGTGTTCCCCGCCTCGATCCGAAGGGAGAGGCGGGTTATAAATAATAATAATAATAATAATAATAATAATAATATATTATTATTATTATTATTATTATTATTATTATTATTATTATTATGTTCTCCAGCCCTGACCTATGACTTCTCCCTTTGTCTTGGTGTAATCCTTACGATAGCCTTGTGAAGTAGATCTGTGTTATTATTTCCATAGTACAGATGAGAGGAGCTGAAAGAGAGAGAGAGAGAGCTTTGACTGAAGATCCCCTAATGACTTTGTGGCCAGAAGCCAGATGAGTCCAGAGAAATTAATAATCAACACCTGATTCTGACAACTGTGGCTATTTCTGCAAAGGGAGGAGAAAACTTGAGGGGCATCAGTTAAAGATTTCTGCCCTCCAACATGCTTTCTGTTTCATGTTCAAAAGAGTATCATCATTATTTAGAAATCATTGTCATACCCAAGGCTTAATTTGTGGCACAGGTCACCCGTGCTCAGTTTTCAGTACTAGAGCTAAATCCTGGTACCGATAAAGTAAAAACAGATAAAAGTGTTTCTGAGCAGGTGTAGAGTGCACTTCCCATGTGGCCAGGCCTGGCCCAAGACAGGTTACCACATGAAGCGCACCTGCCACCTGCCACTGCCATCGTCCACTCATCTGCCACTACTGCCTGCCCTCCCACCCGATGGTTTTTCCTTTGGCACATATATGTGTGCCCCACCTCTCCCGGAAGTCTCAAGTTTCACGAGACTTCTGGGACAAGGCATAAGAATCTCATGAGTCCTCATCCCAGAAGTCTCATGACACTTCTGGGAGAGGTGGGGAACTGAGTGAGCAGCCAGTTGCTTCTTGTTCCAGCCGGTTGCCTGCATGGCTGGCCGGCTGTCTGGAATAAGAAACAGTAGGACCAAGGTAAGTGTGGCTGGCTGCCTGAGGAAGCAGTTCAAGTGGGCAAGAGACGTGTGAGTAGGTGACTGCTGCTTTTTGGTTCTGCTGGCCATGTGCAGATGGCTGGTGGAACCAAGAAGTGGTGAGCATGGCTGGCGGGCACCCAAGCAAGCGCTTCCAAAATTTTGCTGCCTGATGCACCCACATCAGTTTGCTTTATGGAAAGGCCAGCCCTGCTTGTGGCTGCATAAATACAGAGTCCCAAGACATCCAAGATGAAGGGAAAGTGCATTGAAAGCAGATCTGCTTGCCATGTTTACAGACAGACATGAGCTCCAGTTCCACTTTTTCTGGAAGAAGAGCACCACGTGCCGCTCCCTTCTCCTAGGATAATGCATCCATTCCTGTGGATTCAGCCTCGACTTCTGTGTTCAACAACTGCAGCACTGCACCAGTAGCACATGCGCCAGTAACAAACCTCCTTGATCCAGATGCCCCCTGTGTGCTTTTGGAGACCCCAGGTGTCCTTTCTAATGTACTGGGCCATTAAGGGATTTGTTCCCCAGCATATAAAAGGTGCTTAATTCATTTCCTATCCTCTGCTGACATTCTTTTAAGACGAACGTGTCCCATCTGCACGAATCCTCTGATGCCTCTAATTGACTTGAAAGTATCTTGTTTCTCCTTGGAAATGTCACCTAGGCCTTTTGAAGTGCAATTCCAGACAATCAGGATCAATAGATGTTGCTTTGGCTAAGCGTATTAGCAAATGGTTGACATTCCACGGCATTTGCCTTTTACTTCAAGTATCTGAACTTTTTCACATATCCAACACCGACGATGCAGGAATGAAAATGATGGTGGCAGCAATAATAATGGATGCTCCTTGAAGCTGCATTGCAGGAAGAGACAGCCTTAGGTCCCTTGCTATTCTGCTCTGAAAGTTTCTATGGATTCAGACCAGAGCTGAGCTAAAATTACTTACTGGTTGGGGCAGAGGTCACAATCTCAGGCAACAACCATGGTTTATTGGTGCCTGCAATCTCCTTATCCTCCCCCTCTCCCTTCTCTCAAGCCTGGCTCCAGTGTTTCTATCCTGACTTATTTAAACCAATGTTTCTTGAGATGTCTGAACAAAGAAATGGTAGTTTAAACAATCCACAGTAGAAGCAGCCGAAGCGTACTGTTTTTCATGAACGTTGTCAGTGCTGCCTAGAATGCCTAATTTCTTTGACATTTATTTTACTTTGGGAAGAGGGAACGGGTGCTTATTCATTTAAATTCCCCTCATATGCTCCAGATGATGCCTGACTGGGTGGGATCACCCTTGTGATTAATCCAGGAAGGAGGAAGTTACAGCACGTAGGAAAAATGGAGCCTAAGAGCCTATCTACACAGTAACTTGGAACGTTTTTAAATAGTATTTTAAAACGTTCCAAATAGGTGCGTTCCAAAACGTCTTAGGCCACATTAAGGAGTACTCACGTTACAGGAGAAAAATTCTTCAGTCTTCAAAGCGGTGTGTGCAGTCTCACACACCCTTCATCTCTTTCTCTTTCGTTTTTACAATGAGTTTAGGGCAAGGCATTGTGGGCACTGTAGTTCACTCGCCCACTTCCTCCTTAGTTCCCCTTTTATTCCCTAGCTTTCAATGAGTATAGGGCTAAGCATTGTGGGTGTTGTAGTTCACTTGCTCACTTCCTCCTTAGCCCCTCTTTCTTCCCCACCAATCAACGGCTAAGCATTTGGGCACTGGTAAACGAAGCACTGCCCCCACAAATCACAAACAGTAAGGAAGGACACATTATTTTACTTAAAACGATTTATTAAAAGTAAAAAACATTGTATATAGCTGAAGTGAGTTTTAAAAAACCTCAGGTATACAACGTTCAAATGAGTGCATCATGTGGCCCAAAGAGTTTTCGTAACCCTTATAAAATGTTATAAAGCTGGTGTGTAGATCAGCTCAAAGCAACAGGTGCTATTAGGGGAAACAGTGGTGTCAAGCAAAATTGTTCGTATATTCATGTTTTTGTTAAATCTAGGTGTTTTTTTTGGGGGGGGAGAAATTTGCATTTTGAAGTCATGAAGAATATTCTGCATTTCCTAACTTTAAACTATAATGACACAGCACCCCGCCCCATCTTTCCACAGTTTGCCCCTGCTACTGATCTCAGAGGTACAATATTAAAACAAAATCTGAGGGGAAAATAACTAAACCATAAAGCAAGAAGGTGGCCAGTTTTTTAATGGGTTTGTTGGCAACTTTACTGGGAGAGATTGCAAGGTGTTGATGGCTACGGGGGAGTTTTGAGTTGCCTTGATCAGGGTGTTATAGAGCCTTGTGCCAAGCCTGTAGAGTCTAATTATTCCACAGAAAATTCCCCGTATCTCTTAAAAACTCATTCTTTCTACATGCTGGGAGGCTATTGTTATAAACAATTCATTGGGACCACATCCTAGCTATGCCTGCTGAAAGCACAAATCCCAGTGCTTATAAAAAGGCATGACTGTTTGATCTTTGTTGACCCTCTATAGTTAAGATGAGGTATAAGAGGCTGCAATCCTATACCCAGTTATTAAATTCCAAAGTAGACATGTATTCTTATTCTTATTCTTATTATTAATAATAATAATAATTACACTTATATACCGCCCCATAGCCGAAGCTCTCTGGGCAGTTTACAAAAATTAAAAAGACTGAACATTAAAAAGACAATTCATTAAACAAAAAATCTACGGTTTACAAAAACAATGTTAAGGCTCTACAGTTTCCAACCAAGCACCAAAAAGCAGGGAAATTGGGAGTTAAGGCTCACAAGCCTTAACGCCACATCCTCCCTAAGGAGGCAAAAATTGCAAGTGAAAGTCTCATTCTCCCAAAGCAGATAAACCATGAGGACAGGGTGGAGAATATGATATGCAGAGGTGACTGTGGGCTTGTGGAAAACTGATCATGAACAACTTAGGGCCACCTACTTCTCTTTTTTTGTTTAGAGCAGCCCTTCCCCAACCTGGTGCCCTCCAAAGGCATTGGACTACAACTCCCATCATTGCAAGTCAGTATGTCCCATGGTCAGGAATGCTGGGACTTGTCATCTCAAAAATCTAGATATGCAATTTGATCTGCAGAGGTGACTGTGGGGTTGTGGGAAATGATGATGAACAACTTAGGACCAGCTACTTCTCATTTCTTAGAGCATCTCCTTATGTTGAGAGCTGCAACCCAACACATCTGACAGGCACCAGATTAGGGAATGTTGTTCAAGAACAAGGGAAAGCAGAATGTAGATCTTCAGATGTTTTGGAATTCAACGTGTAAAAGCCCCTATCAGCATGGGCAGTTATCAGGAATGCCGCGAGTTGATGTCCAAATCATCAGGATAGATCTATTTTCTGCCCACATCTGTACTAAAGTGTGATGTTTTCCAGCATTAAGATATGTGATCAATCAAGGAACTACAAAAGAGCTGCATCACTTTAAATAAACTGTCAAAACCAAATGAAACAACAATGAATGAATTTGAATACCTAATCCAGATAGCCCTTCAGACATCAACATTAGTTTTCAACATTTGGCATAGGATGTCTGTTTCTTGAATATAAGATAAAGGATTTCTCTTACTTGTTCAGCAGTGTGAGATCAAAGGCAGAGCTACCACCTAATACTTTCATGCATAATTATTATTTTAAAATTAAGTATGAATTGATTTTTGTCTTCCCCATAACACATAACATGGGAGTTACAGTGCAACACATCTGGAGAGCACCAGGCTGGAGAAGGTTGACTCCTATACATGTCTTCACAGAAGCCAGTGCCACTGAATTCACTAGGGTTTTCTCCCAAGAGATATAGGATTGCAAACTAATCTCATTCTGAAAGGTGTTCAAGACAGCCAAACTAAACCTCTTCTGCTCCGCTGTTGCTTTGATGAGATGATGTATTGTGCAAGGATTGTGGGGAGTGAACAATATATTTTTAATAAATACATTTTAAGAAAGAAAACATTGGTTCTTTGAAGGGCATGATATTGACCAAAAGTTGGAAGTGCCTGGCACATGCTCTGGTTCTAGATCTGTAATCAATAGTGCCCCTTTTGTTATCAAGAATACTGCTATATGCGAGATGTGTGTGAGAGAAAAGTATTGGGCAGACCCTGTATTTGGTAAGGGTATGGAACAGCATTCCCCATCCTGTTGCCCTCCAGGTGTTTGAGATGACAAGTCCCAGCATTCCTGACCATAGGACATACTGACTTGCAATGATGGGAGTTGTAGTCCAACACCTTTGGAGGGCACCAGGTTGGGGAAGGGCTGCTCTAAACAAAAAAAGAGAAGTAGGTGGCCCTAAGTTGTTCGTGATCAGTTTTCCACAACCCCACAGTCACCTCTGCATATCATATTCTCCACCTTGTCCTCATGGTTTATCTGCTTTGGGAGAATGAGAATTTCACTTGCACTTTCTGCCTCCTTAGGGAGGATGTGGCGTTAAGGCTTGTGAGCCTTAACTCCCATTTTCCCTGCTTTTTGGTGCTTGGTTGGAAACTGTAGAGCCTTAACATTGTTTTTGTAAACCGTAGGTTTTTTGTTGAATGAATTTCATGGCTTTGTGTAACGGATGACTGGATATTATACTAGGGATGTGCACTGGATCGGATCCGATCCACGATCTGAATCCAATCCAGGGGGAAATCGGATAAATTATCCGATTTCCGATCTCACCGCTGGATCGGCCGATACAATCTGAACTGATCCGAAAAGGTTCCGATCCGGTTCGGATGGATCGGTGGATCGGCAGGCGCCCGCTGGCGCCCACCGCCGCTTCCATTGGCGGGCGCCAGTGGGGGAACCGCCAATGAAAGTGGACAGCGGGGGGAGGGCTTCCCTAGCGGGGCTGTCCGTAGCACGCTTACCTTCCAGGGACATCTGCTCCCGTCCGGCGCCGGCTGCTACTGCGAGTGGGCTTCGCGGCCTGCTCCAGGGTGGCGCGCTGGACGGGAGCGGACGTCCCTGGAAGGTAAGCAGGGGGGAGGGGAGGAGGAGGGCGCGCAGCGCGCTTACCTTCCAGGGACGTCCGCTGCCTATTAGCGTGGCAGGGGGGAATGACATGCTTTCTGGAGGTGTGTCATTCTCTCCCACTGCTCCAATCAAGGCCTTAAAAGGGAAAAACGTGTCATTCCCAGACATTATAGAAAAAGGCCTGATTGGAGCAGTGGGGTGGGGGTGAGAATGACATGCTTTCCCCTACTCCACTCCAATTGGTGACTTTAAGGTGGCCCCAGAAAGCCATTTTCCTGCCCCCCCCCACTAGGTGTCCTCTTTTTTGGTTTCCCAAATATCCAACTCTAGATATTTACTCAAAAGTAAGGCCCATTGAATTTTCTTGGTTCTTGAAAAGCAACACACTTGCTTTTAGATTTGCCAGTCTCAGCATTCTATGTGTGCTATGAATGCCTGCTCTGTCTGTCCCTATAGTTTCCTGCAAGGTCCAGCCAGGGGAAGTCAGTAAATTAAACCCAGGGGTGGAGGGTGGGATTACCTCAAGTTCATCTGACAGCAGGTGCTATAGAACATGGACCTTCCAGGAGTGTTGAGGCTGGAGTTCTGGCAGACCCAGCCAGGCAACTTTATGGCCTGTTAGTCCCTCCATTTGGTAGCCCGCAGAGCATCTGCCTCATAAGGCAAATGGCCACATGAGAACTGTTATTATGGCCTGCTACTTTGTTTGTCTTTAGTAGTCTGTGGTCCAGATCTCTTCAGAAGGGGGAATAGTGTTTTGTGGTTGGGAGTCAGTCTAAATTATCTCCAGGGGTCCCTTACTCAGTGCCTCTGATAGCAAAGAGATTGAGGATTTTCCCCAACTCTGTTACTCTTGAAGTTATTAGGCCTGTTGAAAATAGATTTTATAACATAAGCATGAAAACAGTGAATACCCCTTTTAACTTGTTAAACCAATGAAAACATGCCACACAAGAAGTCTTAAGATATGAATGGTTTATAAAGAAAAGTAAATGCAAAAGAACATCAGATGCAGAAGTGAAATCTGAAACATTACTACTACTACTACTAGTAGTAGTAGTTAGGGGTGTGCACGGACCCCCTGGATCGGATTAGGACCCAGATCGGGACCTCCAATTTTGTTCTGGATCGGATCAGACAAAATCGGAAGCCGCCCGGACCAGACCGGGTCCGATCCCGATCCAAAAATCGGAACTTCCGATTTTTGGATCGGCCGCCATTCCCCCCCCCCCCCATTGACTTGCATTGGGGGAAAGAAAGCTTTCCCCTAATGCAAGTCTATGAGGAAAAAATGGTGGCGGGTGGGTGAGGGGGGGCCTAACTCCCTCCCCCCCCGGGGCCGTCTGCTGTGGACGGCCCCGGCAGGTAAGCCCCCTCCCTCGCACTCCTTACCCCCCCAGGGCCGTCCACTTCCATCCGCTGGCGCCCATGGGCACCAGCGGATGGAAGTGGACGGCCCCAGGCGGGTAAGCCCCCTCCCCCTCCCCCTGCTTACCTTCCGTGGCTGTCTGCTCCCATCTGCTGCTGGCGCACTACTGCGAGCAGGCTTCGCGGCCTGCCCCTAGGTAGTGCGCCAGGTGATCATCACCTGATGATGATCAGGTGATGATCACCTGGCGCGCTACCTAGGGGCAGGCCGCGAAGCCCACTCACAGTAGAGGCCAGCGGCGGACGGGAGCGGACATCCCCCGAAGGTAAGTGGCGCGCATGTGGGGCCCCCTCCCCCCTTCCCCCTGCCTACATTTCCTGGCCGTCCGCTCCCGTCTGCTGCTGGCCATTATTGCGAGTGGGCTTCGTGGCCTGCTCCCCCCTGCCCCCATTGTCCGCTTCCTTTGGCGGGCGCCCGCTGGTGCCCGCCGATGGAAGTGGACAGCCCCACTAGGGAAGCTCCCTCCCCACTGTCCGCTTCCATCGGCAGGTGCCCGCCGATCCGCCGATCCATCCAATCTGGATCGGAACCTTTCTGGATTGGATCGGATTGGCTGATCCAGCGGTGAGATCAGAAATCGGAAATTTTATCCGATTTCCCCCTGGATCGGATTCGGATTGTGGATTAGACCCGATCCAGTGCACATCCCTAGTAGTAGTAGTATCCTGCCTTTTGCCCAATGCTGGGCCTCAGAGCAGCCTTACAAAGCTAAAACATATACAGCTAAAACCTATAAATAGGAATATACAAAACTTAAAAATATAAGTAAATACTTTTCAATATTAAAGCATTTAAAACATTTAAAATACATAACAATTTAAAAGTCAAAGTTATAGACAGAGGCCCAGATTATTTGCCAAAGGCCTGCTGGTACAAAAAAAGGTTTGTCTACATCCAAAAACACATCAAGGAGGGAGCCAGTGTAGAGTGCAAGGATTAGAAAGAAAATACATGTGTTTACACTATGCAAAATACACGACAGCTCAACTGTTTCTAAACCTTATTAAAAAAACAGGGTGACTAGGCCGAAACCAACGTTGTAGGCCCAGAAGCACTTTGAAAGGTTTCAACATTGTACTTAAAACTTAACACCGGCCCAAACTAATTAAATGAAGTGTTTGAAGCTTTCAACTTTATAGCAGCATGGACCAAACTCTTAGAAAAGAGGGAAGGAGCACACTGTGTGTGTTTGGGGTGTGGGGGGGTGGGGATTGAAAGGGATGTATAGCCACCTATTCCCAGGAGAGATCTGAAGACCAGGTTATCATGGATCCAGAGGAACCACACCCTGCTTCACCGTGAGCAAACTGGCCTGATGAAGATAGCCCAAAATACTCTCAGAGCCAAAGGAATGCATGTTCCAGAAGAGAAAAGAGAAACTCTTCTTCTTTTTCACTCAAAATGTCTGTGCTAGAGGCAGCGGCCATTTCACCCACCCACCCCACACTCTAAGGCAGGAGGGAGGAGGGAAAGTGACGCTACTGAGCGTGCCTCGCACTATGAGGGAAGCATTGACTTGAATGAGAGGTTAAAATATTCCTTAAAAATCAACCGAAGGGAATTTTTAAAAAACGAAAAGCTTTCCACCAACTACAGTCAAGGAGGGAGAAGGCCCCACCACTGGATTAATTAATAAGGCCCTAGAAATTATGCAAATCGTGAGCACAAAACTCGGAAACCGAAAGTCATTTGACAAAAGCAGGGACACAGGTTTGTGTTCCTTTTCTACCTTAAATTGCTCTCCTTCCCTCAATCTTTCACCAATCTTCTTGAAATTTTCAGGTAATGTAAAACAAACATTTCTTTCTGGCACCTGTAAATTTCAGAAAGGTTGGTGAAACATTTTCGATTTTATGGCTGTTAGAATGACCCCCCCCCCCAATTATCACTTTAACATGGCGGAATGTGTTTTTTACTGACGGCCCTTAACAATGGAGGCACGACTGTGCTTCCATTAATATACAAAATTTAAAACCATAAAACAGCTGTCATTAAAACACTTTAAAACATTTTAACTGTTAAGCCAGGCCACAGTGTCAATCAAAACCTCAACTTGAGCGATTAAAATGCCTGGGAGAAAAGAAAAGTTTTGACCTGGAGCCGAAAAGATAACAGTGTTGGCGCCAGGCAGGCCTCATCGGGGAGATCATTCCATAATTGAGGGACCACCACAGAGAAGGCCCTCTCCCTTGTTGCCGTCCTCCGAGCTTCCCTCGGAGTAGGCACCCGGAGGAGGACCTTTGATGTTGAGCGTATAAGATTACACTGTAAATAACATCACAACAAATGCTCAGAATTGTACCCACTTTCCCTTTTTTGCAGTTTAATTTTGCAAATATCTAAGAGTGAGCCTTTAAACTAGGGATGTTGAACCTCAGGCTGTGAGACCCAAACTGGCTGTTCTAGGACTAAAGATGTCAGAGAAATCCATCGGGGTGTGGGGCTGGAGATTGATGAATTTCCATTGATTAGACACCCTGGTTTTTGGCCCATTTTTATCATGTGGAGCCTGACTTTTCTGCAGCAAGTTGGGCAAGTTTACATTTTTCCGTGTTTCTTAATTGGCCCAAATCATGGGCACAATAAGTACAAATTTACATAAATTGCAAATTACGCAAATTGAGGCTGAAATTTGCACAAACTATGCAAATTGTGAGTATAATTTAGTAAAATTATGCAACTCTGCACAAATTGTGGCTGCAAATCTCTGTTTGTGCAAATTACAGCTGGCACGATAAAGTTTGGGGGGAAAGCCATGGCTCGGCCTGGAAATGCAAGCTGAGCTGGGCACTGCACAGAACTCCGTCAAGCCGAAAACAAGACGGAGTTTCAAGTGATGGGACACCCCTACCTGGGACCCAAACTGGGCCTCTGGGATTCCCCAGAGGACCATACCCCTTTCCCTTGACTGCTGATCCCCCCCCCCCATTCTAAAAGGTTGAACTGCCTCTCCTTAGGCATAGTTACTGGCAGTAAGAGCTTTGACCTACAATATGTTGGTAATTTTGGGATTTGACCCCACCCCTTTTGCCCTTAGCCCCACCCACAACTGGAGTGCAGCCCCCGGGAGCTTCTCCAAATCAGCCCTTGAGCTGAAAAGAGATTCAATACCCCCACTTTAAGCCTTACTAACGATCTTGTCCCTGCTCTGCTGAATTCTGTTTGCACGTTGAAATGGTGCCCTGCCTGTACCTTTCATCGCTCTATAAAAGGAGGCGTTGAGGCAGATGTCACTCCTCAGGCAGAGATGGGAGTAGCTGCACCTTCCACATAGCCAGTGTGGTGCAGCGCTTGCAACGGGCAAACTCAGGACAAATTCAAATCCCAGCTCAACCATGAAGCATCTTGGGTGAGTCATGATGGCCAGATCTGCACGAAGCAGGATAGGACACTTTGAAATTGGTTTGAACGTGGTCTATGGAGGGTGTCCTGAGCCCCAACAGTTGCCAATACTGTTATAAACCATTTTAAAGCAGTAGTGTAGGTCCTGCCTATGTTTCAGCCCAACTTACTCCCAGAGCTGGCCCTCCCCTGAGGTGGTGTGTGAATCCTCTACCTCAAGCAGTGGATCTGGAAAGGGCAGATTCCACACGCCTTGGCAAAGTGAGGCATAGGGCAGGCAGCTACTGAGAGAGCGCCTTTGGCCCCTCCCCTGCCACGGCAGATGTTGCAGCAGCAAAGCACCCATTGCGGCTCCCTGGAGCAGTTGCCCCCGCCTGCCCTGAACCTCCCCCTGAGGAGGACCTAGGCAGGCAACTGCTCTGGCCAACCGTGCTGGTCACTCCCCTGCTGCAGCACAAGGCTGCCCGGCATGTTTCCCCAGAGTGCTGCCCGCCCTATGTCTTGCTCCGAGGAGCCTTAGAGCAAGGCATTGGGCAGGTAATCTCTCTGGGGGTCTGTGGAGGTGTGGCTGTCCACAGAGCCTGCCTGGCCCAATTGCCTGGCCCTGAGAGAGTGACGCATCGGTGGGGAGGGCCCCCCTGAGACTGCCTGTGCCCCTCGCCGCTGAGGCGCCATCCCCACAAAAGGATCCCCAGAGTGAGGTATGAAGGGGGAGGAGGAGGGAGGCAACCGGCAGGTGGGAAGAGGGAAGAAGGGGAGGGTGGCAGCGGCTTATTACTATTATTATTATTATTATTATTATTATTATTATTATTATTATTAGCACTGGTTTGCAGTCCTCCCTCCTCCCCCATGCAGTAGCAAGGGCTCATGCTGCTTCTCCTAATCTAACCCCTCTGCAGCAGCACTGGCCCGTGCTCCTCCCCCCACCCCCACCCCACCCCCGGTGCAGTAGCTATGGCAACTCATGCTCCCCCCCCCCCCAGCAGCAGTGGCGGCCTGTCGGCCTGTCTCAGTCCATGGGAGGTCTTGTGCCAGCCCTGCTCACCATACAGGGTTGTTCTAAGGGAAACTCAGAGGGCAGCGGGGGGGAGGGGGGAATTGTATATACGTCACCTTGCGCTCCATAGAGAAAAGGCACAATAGAAAAGGCACAAGACTTCCCCTTTCTCCCAGGCATTTAACAGAGTACGTTGAGGGTGTTGTTGTTGTTGTTGTTGTTTGACCCAGAATAGTTGTTTTTAAATGGATATTGTATTTATAACCTGTTTTTATGCTCTTTATGGTTTTAAATTTTGTATATCGGTTTTTTAACGTTCATTGTTTTTAATTTTTGTAAGCAGCCCAGAGAGCTTCAGCTATGGGGCAGTATATAAATGCAATTAATAATAATAATAATAATAATAATAATAATAATAAGTGTAGTAATTGATTAATGAATTAAATAATGCTGTTATTAAAGGCAATGCTGTATCTACCAGTGTGTCTGGCCATCCAGTCAGGGGCATCTCCAGAAAACTTAGAAGGACCTTAATATGCTGAGAATGAGAGCTAAAAGAGAACAAATGGGGTAGTGTAAAATACTTGGGGGAGGGGGAGCATCTGGTACCGCTTGGTGCCTTTGGAGCCATCCCTGCACCCCGTGCTAGGCTGCTTGGAGGACTCCATGAACTTGCTGGGCTTTTGCATTTGGGATTGTTGACATGGATTTCATTTATTTTATCTTATTACATTTGTATACCGCCCCATAGCCAAAGCTCTCTGGCCGGTTTACATAAGATTAAAACAATTAAAAACAATCTACAAAAATTAAAACATTAAAAACATGCCATGTACACACGATATACACATACCACTATCATAACTTTAAAGAGCTAGAAGCCTAAAAACAAAACAAACCCGGGACATCTGGAGGAATGAGGATGAGGAAAGAATTACATTTGGTCGCTGATAGTAGCCAAACAACGGAGTCGAGCCTATCGCATCATGTGAGCAGTCGTACGCTGAGAATTATTACAAATGACTCTCAATGGACCAGCAGGAATTGTTCCCTGTTGCCACCAGTTGGTCCGATTCAAACCCAAAGCCCAGAAGACAGTTCTGTCCCGCTCCACTCTATCAGAGCTGTCTTCTTCTTTCCTACCATGGGATGGAGTCAGGGGCTCTTCCTCAACAAGCAAGAGCAAACAGCTGCTAAATGGCCTCTTCCCACAATTCATTTCAGCCACTGGAGTTTATCAAGCAAAAGACAAACTGTGTTAATTTCCAGCAAATAATTCCTCCAGATGTCCATGGGTCTCCGGCACTCAGCACACGGCCCCATAAAACATGTTTGTGTATGCTTTTCTTTAATTCATCACCAGGCATATAAATCTTTGAGGTTCTTCATAAACAAAGCAAGAGGCAAAATGTAGCAGAGAACAGCCTGTACGATGCTTTCGGCTGCATTGGTTTTAGGGAAATATAGATTTGCAGGGGAATGATAGGGAGATAATATTTGATGGCGTTCGGTATTAGCAAAAGGGGGAAAGTGCTTTCTGCTGACAATAGATTAAAAGGGGAAAATGGGACATCATCATAGCACTTTTCAAAGACAGAAAGACTTGAAAAGTAAGTAGTAGAGCACTGCAGGTCTGTGCATAGTCGGTACTAAAAAATAAAATTAAATTAAAATTTTGTGCCACTGAAAGGTGAATATTGCAGCCTATATAAATTATGCAGGTGGAGCAAATGTGCATAATTTGCCTTATTCTACATAATTTATTCTGCAATGTGTACTGTTTTGCATAATTTATTCTAGTTTAGTTAGTCATGAGGGGGCAAAGAGACATGCAAGTCACTGAAGTCCCATCTCAAGCCATTGGAAATTTTATTCAGCACCCCACTCCCCCCATGCTACCATTTGTGATGTCCGCAGGCATTGTCCACATCCTTTCAAATTCTTCTTCGCCACCGTAAGGACTAGAAGCTTGCCCTTAAAAAAAGGGAAAAAAGCCAAGAATCTCAGAAAGCACAACACTACGTATTGCACCTCTGTGGAATTGTGTCTGTAGGCATAGTCCTGAGCATAGTGACCTAACCTACTGCAAGTCCAGTGCTCTCTTCAGGTTGTTGATGGCCCCTGGGCAAGACATCCTGAATGACCTTCCTCCTTCAGTGAGTCTACCTTCTGGCATTGTCACCAGCCATTATTGCTCCTCATCCTCTTTGTCATCAATGCTTCCACCGGCTTGCTTGACAGACAGAGCACCAGTGAACAAGTAGGCAGTAGCATCCACTTCTCCTTCTCAGCACCACCATGGCCTGGGCCAGAGCGAGAGGCAGGTGAATAAGCAGATTGCCCTTATGAAGAGGAGGAGCAAGTCCAGGGGGCTCTTGTCAATGGGACCAAGCATACCTACCCTTGACGCTGGCGCTGAGCGAATCCTATGAACATCTAAGGCTGTCTTACATGCAATCAGATCAGCAACACATCTAGCCCAGCACTGTCTTGAGCTGACTTGCAGTGGATCTCCATGATCCACCTTCAGGGATCCTTTTCCAGCTCTGTTATTTGAGATTCTTTTGCTGGAGATACCATAGATGGCATTGAACTTGAGATTTTCTGCATGCAAAGCATGCGCCTCAAAAGGAAACCAAGGACCCCAGGGATGTGCTATTAAATCCCTTCTCCAGTTACCAGGTTCCAAAATATGCAAATCTCACTGAGTCCCATATGCTGTTTTAACAAAAGCTATTTCAGAGATTATCACAGGGACAACAGATAAATCTGTACCTGGACTGTACCAAGTCAGACTGCAGGTAGGGGCTCGTATAATGCCATGCTCTTCAATTAAAAATATAGTCTCCAATTTTAGTCCTGGTGCTGGGTGTGTTTCTTTTATTATCCCTTCTGTTTTAAAAGGTTATTACCATGGTTATTGTTCTAAACTGTTGTTAACTACGTCAAGAGAGGGGGGGCACAACAACTGGCATAAGAAACAACTGACTTTTCAAATGGGAAGTGGATTGCAGTCTGTCAGAATGCAGAATAAGTCTAATCTGTCCAGTTTAAAGTAGCAGAAAAAATAACTTCAGGGAAACAAAGCTTTGCATCTGTCGGAAATTCCTGGGACTGGAGAGCAGAAGGGAAGCGGATTCTGGATTCTGCCATCAGCCAGGGGATTTAGGGCCACCAGGAGGCTGCACTCCTTGCTTCCAGAAATAACATCAAGCCAAGGGGGAGATCAACTTGGCCCATCCATTGGCCAAAGAAGGAGCAGCCCCAAGGAGACCAATCCCTTCCAGAAAGAGCGCCACCTCAGAAGCAAGGAGAAAGAAGATCCCCTCCACCAGCCAAAGGCTCAAGAGCCACCAATTGCTAGCTAGTGCAAGAACACCAACAAAGGGAGATCAGCCTGGTCTGAATTGGATAGAACGGTCTGCTTATAGATACCACTCTGTTCTGGCTTTGAAGAACTGTTCTTTCTTCCCTTAGTTTTCCCCTCCGCTCCCATGCCCTTGCATATTTCACCTTTCTAGTTTGTAAGCCTGAGGTAGGGCAGACCCAAGACATTTTGCTGTCCAAGGTGAAGCTCAGGCAGAAACATGGCTTGGGCCTGCCCCACCTGTAAGTGGAAGGATGGCCTCCCTGCATTCCACTTACAAGAGCTAACCACGCTAGCAGCTGAATCTTACTTCAACAGTGGTGATGGGACAGCATCCTCTACCTCACCTGGGGGCAGCAGGCTATCTTAGAGGGTCTTGGACAAGATCACTGCCTTTGAAGAGAGGAGAACAGCTAGGCGGTTGCCGCCATTGCTTTCATCATGCCACTGATTATCTGCTGCCCGAGGCAAGTACCTCACTCTGCCTAATGGTAGGGCCTGCTCTCGCCTGTGGCAGCCCCCTTCTCTAGATGTGAAATGCCTTGGGAAATAATAATTGTCTGAAGAGTGGGATAAAAAGACAGTAAATAAATAAATAAATAAATGAAATACAGCAAATGCTTGAATTCAAAAGATGGGTTTTCAGATGCGGGTTTCCACATGCAATTTTTGAATCTCAAAACTTTATATGAGAATTCCATTATCCTCCCAGACTTTTTCATTTTTCTCTCTCTATAACCATAAGTGCTGGAAAGAAACCTGATTTTTTTTTTTTTAAAAAACACTTTCTCAGCATTCTGATTTAGAATATTCAGTATTTCATACCTGTGTGCTGTCATTCTGATGGAGATCCCCAGATAAACTTAGCTTAGATGTGTGTTACAAAGTCACTCAGTTTCAGAGGGGACAGAACAAACTCCAACTTGGTGCAATGACAATAGGCTGGAGCCTTTTTCACCCCAGTCTCAGAAAGGCAGGAAAACGCAGACAATGGGACAAACTCAGCAGCTCTGGGCACATACGCATGGCTAGATTGGGCCCAATCTGACTCTAATCAAACCTGCAAATATGAGTGTGCTCCAAAGGAAAATGTGAGGTAAAGTTTAGCAAGGCACATGTGTCTTATCCATATGGTGATATCTCTTCAGAATATGGTCAATAACTTGTTACCATTGTAAAAAAATAGTTTTCTTAAGGTGTGTCGTTAAGACAGCCATCCTCACCAAACATTTTGTAATGAAAATGGGTGTGGGTGGAAGAGTCAACAGGGTTCTTGTCGGAGCCAACTAGAGTCCTTTCAGCATGCAGGCAGTCTTCCCAAAACTTGTGTAAGTTTTGATTATTCAGTCCAAGGTGAGTTGTGACGTCACAGCCTTTGTCTCAACAGTATAAAAGAGGAAGGTTTTCACTAGCAAGGTTCCATTTTACTTTGGAAAATCGGTTACCAACCATGGCTGACTGGAACCCCATTGGGATGCCCTCAACACAGGTATCTACCTGGATTCTGAAGGGTCCATGACAAGTGTCACAGAGTTATTATTATTATTATTATTATTATTATTATTATTATTTAAAGTATCTTATAAAGTATAACCAAAAAAGTGATCAGTCCCCTAACAATTAATGTCTAAACAACTGTTACATAATAGAAAATAATAATTAATACATTTTTAGGGGAAAGAAAAACAAAAATAAAAAAGGAGGAAAGAAAGAAAGAAAAAAGAGCAAAGAAGAAAGAAGAAAGAAAAATAAACAATTAATTAAATACATAATTAAACTAAATTATAAATGTGCTGTATTTCCTTCATTTATCATTACAACGTCCATATGTCCATATACTCAGAGCTGAAGCAGGCATACATTGTTGTATATTCGGTTGGGCTGCGTATTCAACGAATCACCCCCATATAGCTTCAAACGAAGTTAACTCTGGTTTTCCTTGGATTTGAATTAAGTCATAAGTTATTTTCTTAGATATTGCCACAGATCAAATATTACAAATCCATGCTGATAAATTTAAATTGTCCAGTTTTTTCCACTGTTGTGTAATTGTCTGCCGGGCGGCCGTCAACAAGAATGTTATTAAATCTTTACATTTCAATCCATTATTAAGTCCATTATATATTGATGATAATAACAATTCTGGATCATATAATAATAATAATAATAATAATAATAATAATAACAATCTATTTCTTACCCGCCTCTCCGTCTGGATTGTTTCTCCAGTAATAATCATTATTTCTCTATGTACTAATCTCCAGAATCTCTGTATGTCTGAGCATGACCACCATAAATGAAAATATGTGCCTTTTATCTTGCAACCGCTCCAACAAAGAGGACTACATGTTTTAGTAACATGTGCTAATTGTACTGGCATTCGATACCATCTATGCAGTATTTTCAAAGAGGTTTCCCGAATAGAAGCTGATACTGATGTAAATGGTCTGTTGTTCCATACCTTATTCCATCTAGCTTCATCTAATTCTCTTTCAAAATCTCCTTCCCACATTTTCCTCAAGCCCACCATTGTACCCATCTGGGCATCTATTAATATAGCGTAGACTGAAGATACTATTCCTTTCCCTCCTTCCCCATTCGTTAACATAGCTTGTTCTAATGCTGTTGAAGTTCTGAATGCATGTATCTTTGTGTTAGCGTCCCTAAGGAAATGGGATAATTGAGCTTCTTGTAACCATCCCAGGTCTAGTTCTCCCAAATCAACTCTAAGTTGTTCTATTGTTTTTGGTTTATCCTGGGCATAAAAATCTTTCAATCGTAAATATCCTTTCCCCCCCACCCCATTTAGGAACTTTATTAAGAATGGTTGCATCTAAGTTATTCAGATATGATTGTATTGGGGTGAGGGGGGAACCACACTGGAGATAACTTAAGACTGCCACTTTTTCCAAATTGTGAACATAGTCGTTGGATATGGGTTTGGGATATCATTTAATTCCTTTGTCTTTATAAGTTGAAAAGGTAATGCCCATAAGGGACCTTTATTCAGCATTTCTTCTTCCAGGCATATCCAATTTTTATTTGCCTTCATTATAATAAAATGAAGCTGCCATATTTGGAAAGCTTCGTAATATAGTGCAAGATGTGGAAGGCCCCAGCCTCCATTACCTGGTTTTTTATAAGTGTCACAGAGTTTAAATGTAATGTGTAGTGTTGGTAAGAATTCGTTGTATTTCATAGGAGTGCTATTCCTAACTATCTGTGTATGCCAACTGAAAGTGTTTAGTAACAGATACAATTAATTCAGTGTGTATTGTGAGATAACGGTGAGTAATGGGATGTATTCTTGGAAATAGACCAAGCTTGCCACAAGTAGGTTAGTTAGGTACTGGAAGCAGCAAGCTGCTTAACTTAACAGGGATTCCTACATCTAGGCGTTACTCGCATTAAAGGTAAACCTGGATACATTGAAAAAATGAAGGTAGTCCGAAACTTGGGATGAGGTCATCATCAACATAAAAGTGATAAAAGCAAGTTATGAAAGCAAAAGCAGAGAGATCCTGGGAGAATGAGAAGCCTACCAAATATGATTACCGAAGCTTTGCAAACCATGCTTGCCAGATAGGAAACCGTAAGGTCTTAATGATGACTACTTTGTTGGTTGAGAGGAATAGAACTTTAATGATACTGAAGAATATGCTAGCTATAATTTCTGTTATTCTTCTAATCATCCTTATTTGTGATGTATGTAGTAATGTGTTTTGCTTGTTTTATCATTATCAAGCTTTGTTATTCTCTAATACTGTTTGAGCAATGAATGTATATTTTATGGTACCATTTCGTGTTGTTTGGCTTGAGAAGAGTTTCAGAGACCACAACCCATATAAATTCATTCTTGAAGTCCAAAACACGCAATAAAGATTTGTAAATCTATCACTGAGCGGGGTCTGTCCTTAAAGCTGTTGTTTTCTCTCTTGATCCGAAGAATCTCAGATACACCCATTCAAATTTGAGAAACAAGCGAGTTAGAGGGAGAGAGAAGAAGTTGCTCTAGGGTCCATCTCCTGGGGAGAGAAACACAAACCCAGTATCCTGCTGCTGCTGGACAAACCCAGCTAGGATCATTGCAACCCCAAGTAGTTGATGTTGAGGTTAGGGTCAACTCCCCCTTCCCCCCAAAAGCTTGGCCTGCCTAAGCTTGCTAGTAGCTTGGTGAGAAAGGTCTCTGTGTTGCCCCTCTGTGAACACAACCCTCAGCTTTAAATGGCAATAAATAAATAAATTCTTCAGCCAAGCAGACTAGAGTTACAATGCTTGCTATTTCTAGTGAGCAGAAATGAGTGTCAGCCCAGGGAAAAGGTATATTGCTCTTGGAGGTCCGCCTAAATAATTATCCTCCACCCCAGCTATCCCCTCATTGTGTGTGTGTGTGTGTATGAGAGAGAGAGAGAGAGAGAGAGGCCCTTTCTACACCATAGAGGTGTAGCAGGCACAGCGTGGGCAATCCCAGAAGTAGCCACTTCCAGGATCGTCCCTCTCAATATACATCAGGAAGTGCAATGGCCCGTGCTTCTCCTGGGTCATCTCAAGTCACGGCTGCCATTTTTTTTTAATCATCGACGGAGAGCGCACGAGCTTTCCTCCGAAAACCTCTCTCGCGTGGTCCCTGACCCCCCTCCCTGCTCTCCCGGGGGTGACAAAACTGGTGTGGCTCTGTGCCCAGTTTGCAGCTGCGCTTACTCATGAGTAAGCATAGCTGCGCCTGGGATGGGCAAGCACATCTTCTGTGGTTCTGGGAACTTCCTGGGACTGTGGAAGAATCAGGATTTTTCTGGTTTGCGTTTTCCTGGAAAAATCCCGTGCCCCCCCCACCCCCAGGAGTTCTTCTGCATCATTTGGACTCACAGGGACCAGCTGGGGGTCAACCCAGGCCACCAGCGTGGTGTGGAAAGGGCCAGAGAGAGAAAACTTGACTGTACCCCTTAAACCAATGCATGGTCAGAGCTCCAGCTACTAAGAGTGAGGCTAGCAGTCCCCCTTGATTCCTCATCACACCGTCACAGCCAAGGAGAGTTTGTCTTCATAGCCATGGGGTGCTCACGCAGTCACCGCAGTAAAATCCTAAAAGAGGAAGAGGAAGCCTCCTGAGGTGAAGTAAAAAAGCTAGACATCTCAAGACAGACCCCTTCTCTCTGTCCTTTCTTGCTCTAGTGGCTGCATCTTGAGAACCTCCCCAAACACATCAGCAGGGCCCTGTCCACCCCAATCCTTCCTCCCCGCTAGATCCCCAATCCCAACGCTGTTCTCTCCCTCTCTTCCTTCTCCCATGGGTGTTTGGGACTCCTGGTAACCCTCTCGTCTCCTCCCCTCTTCACCCTATTCCCCCAACATGCCCCTCCTTTTGCCAACCAGACCAACCGTGCATGTCTGTAGCCTCACTTACTGGCTTCTCTGAGAACGTGTCTGATTTCCCCCATCAAGGCACAATCCTCAGGAAAGGCTGGAGCATCCGTGATTGCTGTAATATTTGTTCCTCTATTTTCATTGCAAATGCATTGCTCAACTAACCCCCCCCACCCCCACCCCCACCCCAAATCAGCTAGTGCATTTGAAATCTATACTGAAACTCAAGAAAAGTGCCAAGTGGCTTTCTCTTCTTTACTCTTGCCTGAGTGTGTATCTTTTGGGGGGTGGGAATTGCCTTCTCACTAGCCAGGATGCTCCATTTGCCAATGTCAAAAGGTCTTCTTCTTTTCTTTTTTTTTAGCAGATGCATGTCTTGTGAGAATGTGCAAATGTTTTGTACGTGAGTCTAAATGGAAATACATTGCATAAAATGTGGAATAAACTTTGAATGGTGGCACATATTTTCACATTCACCTTTGCAACTTCCCTCCCTGCCACACACAAACACACACACAGTGTAGTCATCTCTCCTTGCCTAATATCTGCCTTCCCTTATCACAGCCTTTTAACAAAGGAACCCTTCCTCCTTCAGCTGCTGCATTCCTTGTGGAAGTGAAGGGTTTATAGATGCATCCGTAAGCAGTGGCTGCCCTGCATTTTTTATGATGAGCTGGAAATTAATTCCGTATCCAATGGCATCGGGTTATCCATTTCCTGCATGCCATGTTTCCAAAAGGGTCTATAACTCTCCCCTGACTGCTGAGTTCTACGCTGCTCTGCCTCAACCTTTGTGGCTGGCCCGTGAATAGAAGGCTCCTCTTGGGCTCAGTGTGTGTGTGTGTGTGTGTGTGTGTCTGCATATACATGCACATGTGTGTTTCTTGCTGAGAGTTCATTTGTATTTGCCAAGAGCTCCTTCACATTTTGCTGATTGCACCCAGAATGACCTTGAGATATGAAAATGAGAAATCACTGTTTGCATATTAATACATGTAATTCAGTACAGTTTCAGACATTATGTTTTATGGATATAGATCAAATCCACCATCGTAAGATAGGTTTTTCTTGTGAAAGTTCAGGTGAATGTCAATTTCATGTCAGTTTCCCCCCCCCCCCCCACTCCGCTGATGAGTTTATATACTCTAAAGGCTTTAAAAGTCTGTTCTGTTCAGTGATGAGTGAACTTCCCTCAGCATGATTTAGAAGCAGTTCAGTATTTATGAGTTTTCTTGATGAGTTTTCAGATAAAGCCCATTAGTTTCCCAGAAGTTTCCTTCCAGCTCATAGTGTTATCACATTGTCCCCTGAGACTTGTAGTTTGGCTTCATCTGCCCTGCACCTTCTCCACAGGGCCAGCTATGATGGAGGGGAGCTATTTGGAAATTCAACTGCTCCAAACACACCTGCAAACAAAAGGCTGCCTTAGACCTGGCATCTGGATGACAGACAACAAGTCAGGGATGGACGGGAAGAAATGTTGAGTTTGGTTTGTCTCAGACTTTCTTTGCTTTGTTTGTTTTAAATTTGCGTGAAAATTCCTAAGTATTTTGGCATGCATTTCAGTACACACAAATTTGTCTAACATACACTGCTTGTTTGCAAGCAATATTTCTAATACAATGTACACAATTTTGTGTGTACGTCCCCCTAATTCATACATTTTAATGCATTGTTATCATTATTATTAGAAAACTCCACTGCAAAATTTGGAAAGGTGCAAATGTGGAAGGAGTTTCAGAGTGGCATATTGGTGTGAAAGTGCAAAATTAGGTAAGTTTGTATTAAAAATGCAAACTAAACGCATTTCTCCTCCATTCCTACAGCAATGGCATCTAACCGTTGTAAGAAAACCATTCAAGAGAATTGACCCGAATGGGGAAGATACCAAACCAAAGGCGGCTTGGACAGAGGATCTAGTCTCTTTGTTCACACAACTATCAACTTGACAGTGCCACTGAGGCCCTTTCTACACCATAGCGGTGTAGAGGGCTCAGGGCGGGGGATCCCGGAAGTAACTACTTCTGGGATTGGCGCGCCCAATCCCCATCACCAGTGCGATGACCCAGTCTCCTCCCGGGTCATCGCACATCATGCGTCCACCATTGTTTTTCTGTTTTTTTGCCGGAGAAGAGCGCATGAGTGAATCTTTTTTTTAAAAAAAAATCACGCTCGTGGGCTCCCACCCTCTCCCTGCCCTCCTAAGGGTAGCAAAACTGGTGCCACCCCCTCCCCTGCTGGGCACAGAGCTGCACAGTGAAGTTCTGTGCCTAGTTTGCAGCTGAGCTTACTCGTGAGTAAGTGCGACTGTGCCAAGAATAGGCGGGCACATTCTTCCGCAGCCCCGGGAACTTCCCGGGACCGTGGAGGAATTAGGATTTTTGAGGTTTCAGAAAACCTGCAAAAATCCCATGTCCGTCCCTCGCTCCCACCCCCGGGACTCCCTGTGCGTCATTCAAACTCACAGGGAGCAGCCAGGGTCCATCCCAGGCATTTTGCCTGGTGTGGAAAGGGCCTGAGTATAAGGGGCCAATACTCAAGAGCTGCACAGAGGCCAACAAAGCAGTTGGCTTGGGGTGCCTGGTCTGCTGAACACTGAGCACACCTGCATAGAATCTCATTTCACATTCTGAGCCAGAGAAGAACCTCTAGGGACATGGCAATAGATTTGTAAGAGAGCAAAGCATTGCAAGTTGGTCAAAATTGTATGCCAAACAAGCTCATCATGAATTTGGTGCTACCACTAGTTTGGTTAGCATAGGCCCACAGCCAAAGTACCCCAAATGTGTGCCTTCCAGAAGTTTTGGACTACTAGTCCTGATGGCTATATTCTACTTCCAGTATCCGAGACAAAATGACTATGTACACCAGTTGCTGGGGAACATGGGTGATAGGGTGCTGTTGCACTCATATCATGGTCATGGGTTTCCTATGGGCATCTGGTTTACCACTGTGTGAACAGAATACTGGACTAGATGGACCGTGGTCTGATGCGGCATGGCTCTTTTTATGTTCTTAATGTTCATAAATCTCAGGAGCCCAAGGCGGCATGGCCAATGGTCAGAAATGATGTGAGTTGTGTTCCAAAATAGCTGGAGAGCCCCAAGTTGGGGAAGGCTGTCCAAGGCTGCCCAATTTCCCCTACATTGACACAACGTCATACTAAGACATATATTTTTTAAAAATCTCAAGGGGATCTTGTCTTCCCAGCCTTCTTGCAAATAGCTATAAATGTCACATGTGGATAGTAATAAATAGTCATCATAGTTTAATGTGATTTACCTCTAAGTACATCAGAAAATTTAATTGTATACCCCCTTTTAACATTTATTTTATCATGGCTGGAAGTGGTTCTGTAATAAGTACAGTTTTCTTATTATAAATAAAACACTGGCTCAATTCGGACAACACGATAGTCAATGGTGGGGTAATAATCAACTTTACAGTTGTTCATCTAGGGGGTACTCCCCACACAACATGGTAATAAATAATTAACTGTGGTGTGGATTAGGATCAGCGCTGAGTTGACTATGGCAGCATTCGGACGACACAATAGTCAAAACAACTGACAATTGTTTCCCCCACACCAGTTGTTTATTGTGTCGTCTGAATTGAGCCACTGTCTTTAACTTGAGCACTGCAGCATCCTAAAATGGTCAAGGCTATTCAAGCATAGAGGCAAAAAATCCAGGGCATCCACACAGAAAAGGGATTTCCTCTTATAAATTGTGGGTAAGCAGCACCATATTACTGCATTATTCCATGGGCCCCTTTTTCAAGCCTTGCTTAATGAATATTTCCCCCAGTTTTATTTTGCTATTAGGAAACTGACTCAACTAAAATAATGTGTCTGTTTACAATTCAGTGAAAGAATCCTGCGTTGGTGTTGAAGAACCCAAGTTCAGCACCTGAGTGCCCCAAATAGCAAGGCTATGAAATACCTTTGCCCGATCCCAACCTTCCTCAACCACGCCATGCTGGCTGGGAATGATGGGACTTGCAGTCTAACACATCTGGAGGGCACCAAGCTGGGGCAGACTGGAATAGGCAGTACTAGACTAGATGGACCAACAGCCTGACTCATTGTAAGATAGTGTCCTATGCGCAAAAGGTCATGTGAAATGTGGTAATTGCTGACGGGTGGAAGTTCAGCTTCTTGCAGTCAGTTGGAACTGCAACTTTTAGTAGTAGCTTCCTTCACTGCACAAAACCAGCTCCAGGGTAAGGAAATGTCTTACCCATGGCTCACAAGAAGCTGTAGTGACCATGGGCCAAAATAGGCCATGTGCATGAAAGCAGCGACAGAAGAAAGAAAGGGAAATAAAATGAACCTCTATTTCTAAACCCCACCTTCATGTGACTATTATCAGAGTAGAGACCATTCCACTGTTTTCCAGGATGCCATTTGTCCATATTGAGGTGGCAATTGTTTACTCCTCAAAAAATAAAACCAAGGAGAACTCTGGGATAACCTAACTTTGCTTCAAAATGAATTTGATCCTCATGGGGAAACAGTGGAAAACTACATGCATGGCTATAGATGGGGAATTGTTTTATTTTGTCTCTCCTGAACTTAGTCCCATTCAACTGTGCTGGGGGAACCTCATTCAAGTTATTTAGGCAGGTCCCCCCCCACTTCATAAATTATAAAAGCCTTTCCCAACCAGGTGTCCAGCCAGCAGTCCGCCATATCTGGAAGGCCCCAGATTGGAAAAGGCTAAATTATAATAACCTTTGGTTGGCCAGTCACCTACTGAAGCTTTAGACGTCCAGGCCAGTGTATTCACTTTGTTCCAGTGTTTGCTTCCCTTGAAGCAATGGTGGAGGAAGGGCTTTTATTTGGATGGGATTCATACCAGTATTCCTATTCACCTGTCTCCTTGCTCCCATGGCAGGCTACAAAGTAGGCATGGGCTGCTCTTCCTGTAAGTCCTCCCAATTAATATTTGTAGGAAACTCTTGAAGGTATCCAGAGCCAGCTCTAAGTACCAAGGGAGCATAAGGGATAACCCCTGAGGTCATGATGCTCTCATTAGCATCATCATACATATGAAGTAGTGTTGATGATCCAGCCTGCATCTCTTGATGGAACCTGCGGCATACTTGCTCTCTCCCTCTGTGATGTCCAAATGTAAAGATGAAAGGTGTTGTGGCATCATGTGAATGTGGCTTAACGCATGGGTGATCCTGGCTGACACCCCACTGTTGGACCCGATAATCATCCATTTCCTTCCAGTCCTCTGATTACTGTGGCCCTTTCTATACCAGGCTGTTTGCCTGGAATGGCTCCTGTCTGGTCCCTGTGCGCCAATGGTGTATTAGGTACTCCCGGGATCACCGTCCCTCCCTCTACACCCCTATGTCTCTGTTGATAGCAAAGACCAAGTTCAAAATCTTAATCCTCTCTTGTGTAAACCTCATTTTGCTAGCACCAGTAAAAATGCACAGAAAAAGGATCAAATTTGATTATTTTCAAAAGGGCTTTTTAATTCTGTGTTGAACATCCTTCCCAGTTTAAGGAAGCAGATTTAACACATACACGTGGGATTAACTCGCTGTTCATTTTTATGCAAGAGACTTTTTTTGTTCGAGATGACAGGGGAGACTGGCTTGCTTAGTCATTTTATTCAACAGGCTTTTGCAAGAACATTTGTTTCTTTTTTGGATGCATATTATAAATGTCTCATTTTTCAAAGGACGCATCACACTTGATCTTCAGCCAGCCCAAGCAGGCATTGGTGAAATATTTGCAGGCTAAAGGAGGTAGACAGATTTGAACCAGCTGAGGATATGGTTGATTTCTGCTGATTAAAATGAGAAGATTATTCAGCCCTGCCATGGGAATTTTGGATTACCATCAGTTGATGGAATAAAAGCAAGAAGACAAGCTATTAAATATAAAATAATCCAAGGATGAACATTAAATAGAACAAGGCTGCTGTGAGTTACAGATTTAGGAGTAGCACTTCCTAAAGTAGGTGTGAGACTGTCTGGGGCTCTGGTATAACTATGATTCCACTAAAGAAGCGGGATTTTCAAAAAGATGTTATTGCTTCTAACCAGAGGTTGAATTTGTAACATATTCAAAATCTTCCAACACAGTGGAAGTGAGAATAAATTTGCAATGGTTCTTGAAAATATCACTGTGGGTAGAGGGTAAGTTATTCTGCCAACCTTAAAAACTGCATGGGAAAATAGGAACAGAAGGAGTGCTGGATCAGACCAAAGGCCTATCTAGTTCAGCGTTCTGTTCTTACAACCAGATGCCAACGGGAAGCCCACATGAAGGAGGAGAGTGCAACAGCATCCCCCTGCTTGTATTTCCCAGCAACTGGTGTTCAGAGGAATACTGCCTCTGATGCTGGAAGTAATACGCAGCCATCATGACTAGTAGCCATTGATAGCCTTTTGTCAATGATGTTACAGTGCTATTTGTGATATCATCAATAAAATCACACGGATTGTCATGGTCAGCTGATATAGCGTGCAGCTGGGGGCACTGAAGGTTAATGGCACCAAGAAAAACAGCATTTAAACAACATCAACATCTTCGTGGCAATGGCTGGAAATTGATAAAATCGGGAGGTGTATTTTGACACCGATGAAGACAAACATGAACTGAGGCAAGTCGTTTGGCTCAGCCCCTAGTGTTGATATTGCTGTTTTTGAGTGTTCAAAGCACTTTTACATGCATTTATCTCAGTAATTCTTAGAACTACCCTGTAAGGTAAGTCAATATAGTATAGTGCCCCATCTTGCGGATTGGAAAGGAGACTTCCCCAACCTAGCGCCCTCCTGATGTGTAGCCCAACCCAACCAGAGGGCGCCAGGTTGGGGAAGGCTGGGATTGCCACCTATGTTTCTGTTTTAGGCTAAGTTAGACCCAATCTCTTCAGCTTGGTTAGACTGGGGTCAGATCTACCCCAAGCAGGATATAACACTTTGAAAACAGTTTGCAAATGGTACGTGGAATGTCCATGGCCCAAACAGTTGTCAAAACTGTTATATAAACCATTATAAAGCAGTAGAGTAGATCCTGCGAAACTCAAGTGCTGCATGGCTCTTTTCTCTCAATTTTCACAATGCTGCCCACTGGTCCCATGAGCCTTCAAAACCCATTTGGAGTCCCCTCCCGCCACTCCTTTTGCTCTGCTGCTCAGGGCTTGGATTGAAAATCACCTTGTTTGCCCTCTCTCTCCACCACCATCGCTGTCACCTCCCGCTTACTTTTCTGGCTCCTATAGGAAAACATAACAAATAAATACATAACCTAGGCTGACCCTATGAAAAGGAGGACAGGGCTCATGTCACTTTAACAGTTGTAGAGAAAAGGGAATTTCAGCCAGTGTCATTTGTATGCAATTAGTTCCTGGTGAAATTCCCTCTTCATCACAACAGTTAAAGTTGCAGGGGCCCTGCCTTCTTTTGTATATGGTCACTCTAGTATAGTGCCTGCACCTTTAACTGTTGTGATGAAGAGGGAATTTCACCAGGAACTAATTGCATACAAATGACGCTGGCTGAAATTCCCTTTTCTCTACAACTGTTAAAGTGACATGAGCCCTGTCCTCCTTTTCATATGCTCAGCCTACATAACATTTGGAACTCATTCATCACTCTGGTGTTCGACGAATGAATGAAATGAATAGCAGCCCCATTCGTTTCCATTCTGTCTTTCATTAAGGAACGAAAGTGCACCCTTAATGACTCTTCGCTGTGACTGATGTGTACAAACTGGAAGTGGTTAAAGCAGACCCCTGGTTGTGAATGTGCCAGTAAAAGTGGTTCAGTGCCCCCCCCCCGGTGCTCTCCTAAAGAAGAGGGGTCCCAGGAGTCATTGTGCGTCATCTGTGTTTTGATGTCATTGGCTAGCAACAGTGGGAGGAGCCAGACCCAATCCCCATTTGCCATTGCTACAGCCTTGGGACATCCAATGCTGCTAGCAACAGTAGAGGGAGCAGGCAAATCCAGCTCAAGGTTTAGTTTCCATACACTGCTACTCATAGATTTGCTGTAATGTTGTATTAATATGCCATAATGGTTCTCTCTACTGTACTGATGGTCACTTACTTGGACCATGATGTGCAGGCTCACAGTGAGACCAGCCTAGTCTCATTGGCTTCAGGGTGAAGGAATGAAGGGCTTCTACCCCATTTACCTTCTTCTTCCTCCTGCCGGCTCCCTCTTAGAACAGGAAATAGCCTCCAGGAATTCTCTTTGGCTTCATGCTGACTAGCCTCCTCCAACCTGATGTCCTCCAGATGTATTGGGCTTTTACTCCCATCAGCCCCAGCCAGCATGGTCAGGGATGCTGGGAGTTGTAGTTCTAAGCAACTGGAAGGCACCAAATTGGGGAAGGGTGCTCTAGCTGGTGCTTTATCCAGAATGGTTTGTTGCACCACAACATGCTTCTTCCCACCGGTCCAGGAAACAGCCCCCCCCCCCCACGTCATGGCTAGGTTTGCTACTTTTCCAGACCATCTCAGCTTCTGTGCCTTGGACAGCTTCTGACATGCATAGGCAGCTGAAAAGCAAGCCAGTATGGCTTTTGATCGGATCAGTTGCTTTGCCCTTGTGGCAACTGGGCTGCTTCCCGCTCCTAACTCCTCAGCTTCTTGCCCATGCAGTCCAGTGAAAAGAGGACAGGTACTGTAAAACGCAAACAAGCCTACAGGTGCAGAGAAAAACAAACAAACCAGGCAGCAGGAGGAGAGATTAAGTTCCAGGGTTTCAAAACCACCTCTGCCGTTGAATCTCAGGAAAGCTCAGAGCGGATGAAGCACCGATCTTGCACAAATACCTTGCAAAAGCCCTCTTCTCTCAAAAAGCAATTAGGAGCAGCAACTCTCACCGACCCGTAATAGTCATTTTGAGATGCATTTTGCCTTACATTTCCCTGACAGAAAGGTGAGATGACAGGTGTTGCAGCACAAAGAGGAATGGTTCTGAGGAGCACCTTTCGTAGCATCGGCCTTCCAGCACCAGCGCGTCTTCGTCGTTTAGTCACCCTCCTCCACCCAGTCAAGCTCATGCCGCCTCCAAAAGTGGAATAACTTAGATCTCACGTCATCCGTCATTGTCTTTGTCAGGAGGCTCTGGAAATCAAAACCAGGCTTATGCCAAACAAACATGATGCTTGATTAGCTCTGCAATCATCCCCCTCCTGTTATTTGGGAAGGCTAAACTGGCTTTTGATAAGTTTTTTATTTCCTTGTCAAAATATCCATGTTTGACAAGGCAGGGTTCTTTTCATTGAATAGGTATGTAAATTAGGTGAAATCCAACCCCCCACCCCCATTTTTAAAATCTAAATCATGGACACAAGCTGGTACCTGCTGCTTAAGGTTTCCCTCATGGGACTGTCACCGCGCCGCCCCTCTGCCTGGACCCAGCTTCGCATGGTTTTGGAAAGGAGCTGTACAGAGAGTATCTGAAGTGGGGTAGCACCCTTTCATTTGAATGGGGTTTGCATAGGAGAATATCCTGGTGGGTTGTGCCCAAGATTAATTTGCTGGCTCAGACATATCGATGAGTGAAACAGAAGCAAATGCTGGATGTAGCTTCACTATATTATAAGCGGACATGTTTTCTAAGCTGGTTACAACTGGGGATGAGTCAAAACACAAAGCCATCACTTTGCAGCTGCAAGACTGTTGCTTCAGTGGGAGGGCTTATGAAGATTAGGTGTAGCTCCCCAGTCCCTGCTTGGCCTCAGCAATTGGGCAACTTCTCCCCCTTGCCATGCACTGTTTTGCGTCTTGATTCTTCTGCGGCTGCAAAGCTGGCAAACAGGCACAGGAGCACGGTTGGTCTTACTCAGGGTGCACATTTGCTCCCCACACTCCTCCAATTCTGCTCCAAATGATCAGTTTCATCTTCTTTTGGTTTGGTTGGAGTTATAATTAGGGATGTGCACTCCCGAAATTATCGTATCGTACAGTTATCGGGATTTCAGACCAAAAAAATTATAGTCTCCGATAATATCGTAGGTGGTCTGTATCGTATCGTATCGGATTTCTGATAAATATCGGAAATACGATATTATATCATTTCTACATTTTGCCCTAGAGAGAGTTGCTTTTGGGTCTGAAAGGCCTAAAACTTCTTAATTTTCCAAGTTACAGGTTTGAAACTTCGTCACAGTGCAGACTGAGTGTTGCTAGTCATGTGTGCCAAATTACAGAACAATAGGTGCGTTACTCGGAAGTAAGCTTTCAAATATATTGTTTCAGGTGGCTGAAATGTGTTTTTTTTTCAAGAGACGTTATCGTCCAGTACTCATGGGCATATTACAGATGGCCTTGACAATTGAAATAATAAAAGGATTGGGGGGAAGGGCCTCATTGGGCCAGGAGATACCCCTGCAGTGTGCCAACAGGCAGGATCTCATCAAAACTACCCTCACGCACCACCTTCACCTCATCATGCTTGCAAATGACCCAGTCTGCCTGCCATCCCCATGCAGGCAGGTTGGCATTTCTTCATGCCAGAGCTGCGCACATTGGCTGGAGCAGAGGCAAATAAAAGTCACATTTGGAATAGAGGTAGGCACATTGGCCAATTGATAATATAATATGAGTCCCCGGCAGGCACATTGATAAGAGTCCCCTTCTGGGTAGGTACATTGGCCAATTGATAATATAATATGAGTCCCTGGCAGGTACATTGGTCAATTGATATGAGTCCCTGGCAGGCACATTGGCAAATTAATAAGAGCCCCTTCTGGGCAGGCATAGGCAGGCAGATTGCCTGGACCAAATTCTCAAATAAACAAACAAACAAAACAAATGTGTGAGGGGGATGCTTCTGCAGTCCCTCACTAACGGACTCCACAAGGAGCAGACCCAGGGGATGTAGTGACGAAAAATAAAAATACAGGAATCTCTCTCAAGGCTCCCTGAAGCAATCCCTCCAGTCCAGACTGGAACCATTGGCTGGAGCAGTGTCTTTCAAAAAGAAATAAAAAAATGTATGAGAGGGAGAGACAGGCACCCCAAAACTGCCCCCAGCAGCAACAACAGCATCTCTCCTAGACCCAGAGCCACCTCACCTTAGAGCTGCGTTTCATCCTGCTACAAAGTACAAAATGACTGCAACAAAAAAGTATGTTTTGCCCACAGTTTGTGACTTTGTGTGCTGCTTTGACCACACAGATCCTGTGTAGCAGGCTAGACACAGCAGCAGCACACTCACACTCAATCAAGCAAACACACACACCCAGAGAGAGAGGGGGGGAGATAAATATAATTTTGTAAAATATAATATATTTCTGTTTTTTTAAAGAAAGTTCAACAGGGCAGAGGACAAACACACTCCCCCTCAGTCACAGTACTCCCACTAAGTTCCTAACCCCAACCAGAAAACGTACTATAAAAATAAAAATTATAACTCAAAGTCTCAAACACACAGGCAGCAACGCACAGCCAAATGAACCTGAGACACAAAGATGCAAGAGATTAATGAATCTCCGACAATTCGCCACCAACACCCAGGAGCCAGGACAGAGCTCCAACAAATCCACCCTTCTCCCCTCAACGCCTAACTCCCAACAGAGCCTGGAACACCAAGTGTGGGGGTTTTATGCAGGGATATCCACCCTCCTCCAACATTGTGATTGGCTCCTGCTGGAATCCTTGCTGCACAGTTGGTCACTGAAACTGTCAGTCTCATCAAGCACATCCCACCTTCTAGCTCCGTACATGTGCCGGCAAAAGAGAAAGCGCCTTCCGATAACACGATAAAATACGATATTTATCGTTGGAATTTCTATTGTTTCTGATAATTATCATTGGATTCTTTATGATTTCCTATCGTATCGTTATCGTTAAATGGAGGCATGATAGAGAGCATATCGTATCGTTATCGGCAATTTTAACGATATGATACACATCCCTAGTTATAATGATACATCCTGCAGGGTCCTAAGGCTGTCCAACACTCTGACGGCTCCAGTTAAAAACAAATGTATCACAATGCAATGGTCCAGGTTGGTTTGTCACACCAGCACAAAGCAACCATGGATTGTGAAATTATGTGGGGTTGGGAGCAGGGGTGGAGTTGGCAGCTCTTGTCTTGCTCTCTGCTGTAGTGGAAATTATAGATTTGTGAGCCAAACCTGTCTCATATTTATTTATTTATTTTATTTTGTTATATTTGTATACTGCCCCATAGCTGAAGCTCTCTGGATGGTTTACATATGATTAAAACAATTAAAACGATATACAAAAATTAAAACAGCAAAAACATACAATATACATATACATTTAAAACCATTAAACAGGTAAGGACAGGTAGACTGTGAGCTTGACCATTCAGAGGTCAAGACAGCCATTAAAATTAATTGTATAATAACATAGATAACATGAGTCAACTTAAAGTGTGAAATGTAACAGCAGTTTCCCTGCTGGGGCCTCTTAGCAAGAGAACCCCACCTTGCCGAAGTAGATAAGAAATTGTTTTCATGTTTACTCCACCCAGCCCTAGGCAGAGTGCAGAAGAGTGAGAAAGAATGTGCATAGAATGATGTAATTAACAAATTGCATAATGCTGCAAGCCTATAAAAGTGAGTCTCTGACGACGGGATTTTAGTCATTCTCTTGACATGTTCTAGGGTACTGACTCCTTGCAACTTGCTTGTAATAAAGTTTCTTATCGAAAAGAGATGCAGTCTTGAGTATCTTTGACCCCCCACTGAAAGATCCGATAAAGAGAGAGGTATGTGGTTACCAAAATCCCCCCCCCCCACTGGTCCTCACTGTTCACCTCTGGCCTCAGACTGAGGGACTATCAAGCATCTTTCCTCTTCCCTTATTGTCAAACCTGCAAGGAATTCCCCCTCAAGCCTGTCTTGCCTCTGCTTTTTATCAATGCCTTCCATGGTATGGCCACTTCTTGTGCCCCTTCCTTGCTCCAGAGTAGCTGGCTAACCCCTTTCCCTTTCTTTCTTAGGCCGTTTCTACACTGGCCTGTTTACCCAGGACCGTCCCCGGCTGGTCCCTGTGAGTGCAAATGATGCCCAGGGACTCCAGGGGTGTGGGGGGGAGGGACGGGCACAGGATTTTCCAGGGAACTTTGTGAGACTGCGGGAGATGTGGCCGCCCATCCTGGCTGCTGCCACACTTACTCGCAAGTAAGTGTGGCAGCAGAAATGGGCATGGAGCTCATCAGGGGAGAAGGGGGGGAGCCCCCCCTGATATCGGGCGTGGTTTTTTTTTTAAAGACTTACATTTTCTGGTGGAGTGCAAGTGTGTCTTTGGGCCCACTATTAAAAAAATGGTGGGCGCCATGGTGTGACATTCCTCCTTCCTCCTGGGACATCACACCTCCTATGTGGCTTAAAGTGAAGCAGACAGCGGGGAGGGGGGCTTACCTGGCGGGGCATCCTCCTCCTCCCGTTGTCAGCTGAAAACTACTGCAAACTAGGCCTTGTGGCTTAGTTTACTGGAGAGCGCCAGGTGATGCTCTTCTGTAAACTAGGCCGCGAGGCCTAGTTCGCAGTAGTTTTCAGCTGGCAACGGGAGGAGGAGGACGCCCAATCAGGTAAGGAGCGGGGGGCCTACCTGGGGGGGCTATCCGCTGCCATTGGCGGGCACCAGTGGGCGCCCGCCGATGGTAGCGGACAGCGGGGGGGGGGGCTTACCTGGCGGGGCTGTCCACAGCGGACGGTCCCAGGAGGTAAAGAGGATCGCGAGGGGGGGCTTACCTGCTGGGGCCCCTCCACTGCCATCCGCAGCTGCCTGGGTGGCAGCCGATGGCAGCAGAGGGGCCCCGTCAGATAAGGAAGATCGCAAGGGGGAGGAGGGAGGGGGCTCCCACTTACCTGCCGGGGTCGTCTGCTGCCATATGCTGGCACCTGCGGGCGCCAGCGGACGGAAGGCCCTGGCAGGTGAGAAGCGCAAGGGGGGGAGGGACAGGGAGGGGGGAGTTAGGCCCCCACTCACCCCCCTGCCGCCATTTTTCCCCATAGACATGCATTGGGGGAAAGCTCTCTTTCCCCCAATGCAAGTCTATGGGGAAAAATGGCAGCCGATCCGAAAATTGGACATCCGATTATCAGATCGGGATCGGGTCAGATCCGATCCGGGGGACCTCCAATTTTGTTCCAATCTGATCTGGAACAAAATTGGAGGTTCCGATCCGGTCCTGATCTGATCCGGGGGGGTCCGTGCACACCCCTAGTACAAATGGCCTTAGAAGCCATAACCTGTCAGGGAACGGGAAATAGAAGCATCCAAGCTTAAACTCACCTTTGCAATGAGACCTTCTCCCATTGTTACCTTCTGATTGGCTGAATCAGGACAGGGATGTTAGCCTTGTTGGGAATATTGCGACCTTGTCTGCAAGTTACTGGAAGGGGGCAGTGTTGCAGTTCATGAATTCATGGGAATTTTGACCACGCGTAGCCTTAGGATCTCTATAGTCTACAGTAAGGTTTCCAATGATTTCTTCCTTTTGCTTCCCTCGACTTCCACCATTGCTAAGAGAACGTATGTGTGTTTTCTCGCTTTTTCCAGTGCAATTGAACAAACTCCCTTGAAATTCTATGCTGTACTAGCATTGTATGTTCAAGAATATTTGTGAGTAAAACTGTTTATTTTCGTGACTGAAGAAAGCCGTGATCTGCTTTTATTCTCCTAAGATAGCCTGCATACATGTGGGACTGGTAAACACTCATTCTGTTTTGTCTTTTTTTTTTCCTCTGCTAATTGCCTTTCTAACAGGAGGCATCATTACTAAATAATCCCATCAAGCCTCTCTTGTGAGCCTTGGTGTTCCTGTCTCTGTCACCCTGCTAATTCTAGGGGTGTGCACGGACCCCCCGGATCGGATCGGGACCCGGATCGGGACCTCCAATTTTGTCCCGGACCGGTTCGGACAAAATCGGAGGCCCCCCGGACCGGATCGAGTCCGATCCCGACCCAAAAATCGTACATTTTTGGATCGGCCGCCATTTTTTTCCCCATAGACTTGCATTGCAATGCAAGTCTATGAGGAAAAAATGGCGGCGGGTGGGTAAGGGGGGGCCTAACTCCCTCCCCCCCCCGGGGCCGTCCGCTGTGGACGGCCCCGGCAGGTAAACCCCCTCCCCCGCGCTCCCTACCCCCCCTGGGGCCGCCCGCTTCCATCCGCTGGCGCCTGCGGGCGCCAGCGGATAGAAGCGGACGGCTCCGGGGGGGGGGTAAGCCCCCTTCCCCGCCACTGCTTACCTTCTCGGCCCGTCCGGCGCCGGCGGCTACTACCAGCGGGCTCCGCGGCCTACTCTCGAGTAGCGCGCCGGGTGATGACATCACCCGGCGCGCCATCCTAGAGCAGGCCGCGGAGCCTGCTGGGAGTAGTAGGCGCCGGCGCCGGACGGGAGCCGCCGGGCCGGAAAGGTAAGGGCCCCCCTCCCCCCTCCCCCCTCCGCGCGCCCCCTCCTCCCCTCCACGCACCCCCTCCTTACCTTTCCGGCCCGGCGGCTCCCGTCCGGCGCCGGCGCCTACTACTTCCAGCAGGCTCCGCGGCCTGCTCTAGAGTAGCGCGCCGGGTGATGACATCACCCGGCGCGCCATCCTAGAGCAGGCCGCGGAGCCTGCTGGGAGTAGTAGGCGCCGGCGCCGGACGGGAGCCGCCGGGCCGGAAAGGTAAGGGCCCCCCTCCCCCCTCCGCGCGCCCCCTCCTCCCCTCCACGCACCCCCTCCTTACCTTTCTGGCCCGGCGGCTCCCGTCCGGCGCCGGCGCCTACTACTTCCAGCAGGCTCCGCGGCCTGCTCTAGAGTAGCGCGCCGGGTGATGACATCACCCGGCGCGCCACCCTAGAGCAGGCCGCGGAGCCTGCTAGTAGTAGTAGGCGCCGGCGCCGGACGGGAGCCACCGGGCCGAGAAGGTAAGTGCCCCCCTCCTCCCCCCCCCCGCTGTCCACTTTCATCGGCGGGCGCCCGCTGGCGCCCGCCAATGGAAGCGGCGGTGGGCGCCAGTGGGCGCCCGCCGATCCGCCGATCCGCCGAACCGGTTCGGAGCTTTTTCGGACCGGTTCGGATTGGATCGGCCGATCCAGCTGCGGGATCGGAAATCGGATAATTTATCCGATTTCCCACTGGACCGGACTCGGATCGTGGATCGGGTCCGATCCAGTGCACATCCCTAGCTAATTCCCCTCTTCACAGATACTTGGCCCACTCTTTGCAAGTACATGGCCACAGAATGTACTCTTTCAAATCTCCCGAATACTTCTTTGGATCCGAGGGCTGAGCCTTTAGCAGCTAAAGCAGGCAAAGTTAAACAATAAAGGGAAATGCTCGATAAGACGTGCCTAAGCAACGATTGGATGTCTCCCACAGTTTTATCATATCATTATCATTAAAATTTATTATTCCACTGACCTTAGTAATACATATTATTTAAAATTGCAAGATCAGAGCAGAGCTGTTGGCATTTCTGCCCCCTGCAATCGTAAATCCCTTAAGAATTGCTCCTGCCCTAAATAAAGCCTTCCAAAACCGATAGCAGAGAAATTGCAGGAGGTGAAGCTAATCCCTTCCTGCTCTCTAGTTATTATGAAGGTATTGGGGCATTCAGCTTCCTGTAGGAAGCAGTTTAATCAGCAGCAAGAAAATAGGTCGAAACAGCTACGCAGCAAGGAAATCAATTTGAGCGCCAGCGCCAGACAGAATGGCAATTGCGCCACATTCTCTGCCATTTCCTGAGGCCCAGCCTGAAGACCTTTCCCCCCTGCCTGAACTCATGCAAACAGACAGTCATATAATCATAGGGTGGCCATGAGTCCTACTTTAAGGGGAAAATCCTCAATCTGAAGGACTGCCAGAGAGGGCAGTCCTCTGTTGAAGGCACCTTCTGTTTGAAGGGCTGACCAGCCCAAGTCAGCTTTATAATAATAATCGCTCCAAATGACAGCCCAGATAGATGCGACGGCCAGGAGTGCCTACTATCAGCTTCGGCTGATACGCCAGCTGTGCCCCTTCCTAGAGTTGCAAGACCTAAAGATGGTAGTGCACGCGCTGGTAACTTCGAGGCTCGACTTCTGCAATGCGCTGTACATAGGGCTACCTTTGTGCCTAGTCCGGAAACTTCAACTAGTTCAAAATATGGCAGCCAGGTTGGTCACCGGTACATCTAGGGGTGACCATATTATGCCAGCTTTAAAATCGCTCCACTGGCTGCCAATTAGTTTCCGGGCGAAGTATAAAGTGTTGGTTATTACCTTTAAAGCCCTACATGGTTTGGGTCCAGGTTACCTGCAGGATCGCCTTCTCCCATACAATCCGCCCCGCACGCTCAGGTCCTCTGGGAAGAACTTACTGCAGTCGGCCAAGACTAGGCTGACAACCGTTACCCAGAGGACCTTCTCTTCTGCCGCTCCCAGACTGTGGAATGACCTGCCGGAGGAGACTCGTCAACTTAACAGTCTTTTAGAATTTAAGAAAGCTATAAAGACTGTTCTCTTCCGGCAGGCATATCCAGTGGAATTTTAGAATGTTTTAAGGGTGTTTTTAGGATGTTTTAGGATTTTTTATGCAGTTTTAATAATATGTGTTATGTTTTAATCAGTTTTATGTATTTTATCATGTTGTTGTTCCCCGCCTCGATCCAGACGGAGAGGCGGGTAAGAAATAAATTGTTATTATTATTATTATTATTATTATTATTATTATTATTATTTTTAACCCGCCTCTCCCTCCGGATCGAGGCGGGGAACAACAACAATATAAAACACAAAAGTCACAACAGTTAAAAAAATTTAAAACAAGAAAAAATACATCATTAAAAACATCTTAAAATTCATCTGGATAGGCCTGTCGGAAGAGAGCAGTCTTCATGACTCTCTTAAATTCATGAAGACTGCTAATTTGTCTAACCTCCTCCGGCAGACCATTCCATAGTCTGGGAGCGATGGAAGAGAAGGTCCTCTGGGTAACACTCGTCAGCCTAGTTCTGGCTGACTTGAGTAAATTCTTCCCAGAGAACCTAAGTGTGCGGGGTGGATTGTACTGGAGAAGGCGATCCCGCAGGTAACCTGGACCCAAACCATGTAGGGCTTTAAAGGTAATAACCAACACTTTATACTTCGCCCGGAAACTGATTGGCAGCCAATGAAGCGATTTTAAAACTGGTGTGATGTGATCACCCCTAGGTGTACCGGTGACCAACCTGGCTGCCATATTTTGAACAAGTTGAAGTTTCCGGACTAGGCACAAAGGTAGCCCTATGTACAGCGCATTGCAGAAGTCGAGCCTCGAAGTTACCAGCGTGTGCACTACCATCTTTAGGTCTTCCAACTCTAGGAAGGGGCGCAGCTGGTGTATCAGCCGAAGCTGATAGTAGGCACTCCTGGCCGTCGCATCAATCTGAGCTGTCATTTGGAGCGACGGATCCAGGAGTACCCCCAAGCTGCGAACACAATCTTTCAGGGGGGGTGTTACCCCATCCAGAACTGGTTGACACACCTCCAGACCCAGGTTGGGGTCTTTGACAGCAAGCACCTCCGTCTTGTCTGGATTCAGCTTCAGCTTTAGAGAGAAAGACCCCTCAGAAGGGAGAGCAGGAAGGGGCCTGGATCCTGTCCATCAATCATTAGCACCTGGGCAACAGACTGAGCAGCAGGCACGCAGCTCTCCTAGTCACACAGTCTTCCTGATGATAATGCGGTGCATTGTATTTCTATTGATATTGTAGTCTTTATTTCTAAATGTGACGATACAGATACATCCAACCTCATGTGAGCGGTCTTCCCTTTGTTCTCCTTTCTGCTGTCCCCCGCGCTCACGTCAGATCTGCTCCAGAGGGCTCCCTAACCCCTTGGAGCAGACGCGGAAGGTGTGTGTTTGGGGATGGGATTGCAGTGGGGAGGGGTACACTGTTTCACCAGCAGTTTTTGTTCCGCTGGTGGACACAACCAGTCACATGCACGTTTTATTTAAATCTGTGGCCTTTCCTCGCCAGCCGTTTTTCGAGGGTCTGCCCCTGCCTGCTCGCGGAGAGTCCGCATGACGCACAGAGCATCCCGCAAGCAGGCAGGTGCCAGCCCTCCATTTTCCCAGGAGTTCAGGGAATGTTATTATCCCAGTTCGTTCCCTGCTCCCTGGAGGGCAGTGAGATGGGCAGCTGGTGTGCTTACCTGTGAGTAAGTGTGGCTGCACCGATGGCCATGGAGCCACACTGCATGGCTCTGAGGCCATCAGGAGAGGGGGACTGTGATATCGCCACCCCCAGGATGGCGGGGGGAGGGGGGCTGGATCGCTCATGTTTTTTTTTAAAAAATTAACTAACCTTTTGCATACGATCTGTAAAAAAAAAAAAAAAAAAGTCTGTCGCATTCTGGTGCGGCCTCTGCGTGCTGGACCTAGAAGTGTTTACTTCCAGGTTTCCCCGCTTCCTGCTCTCTCCGCCCATATGGTGTGGAAAGGGCCTGTCTTCTATTTTGGTAATGCACTTCCTCTTTTGGGTGACACATAAGTGGTCGCCTTACATACAGATCAATGTTGTGTACAGGGGGAAATGTTTCTTTGTCTTGAGCAGTTTATTACAGCTGAAATTACCCCTTCCCCTTCCAAATTAGCTGACATTTCACAATTATTCAGAACTAGCCAATGTTTCCAATTCCACCGTTCAGATTTTGAAAATGAACGTTCCAATTTGGAATTCACCATTGAATTTTGAGCGTGAATTTTGAATGTCCCAATTCAAAAGTGTGTGCTTTAGTCTTATTGACATCTTTGGGTTGTTTTTATATTGGCAGGTGTCATTTCTAAGAGTGATGCTGAAGGAGATGTGTGTGTGTGTGTGTGAATGAAAAACACGTTTTTCTTGATGTTTGTATTAAAACTAATAAAGCACAATTAAAATCTAGTAAGCTGTTTATTCTCAAGTACTAAGTATCATGGCGTGTCAGCTGACATGCTAGTGCTATTGCACCCAGCTAGCAAATATTGCCAAATACTAATTACCTCTGTATATGAACAGTCAAATACAAACTTCTATTGCATGTCATCTATCAAATGCTGGTAAATATTAATTTCCCATTATATTCCAACCATAAGATATTATCAAACATGAACAGCAGTGGATATTAGCTATCAAACAGTCAGATTTCACCTGTCAAATACCAAGCATTCAAGTGAAATATCATTGTATCTGATATATTTAACAAGTAAATATTCAGCAAATACTATCATCATCAAAGAATATCCCAAAACAGAATAAGGAAACTTGAAATTATCAGGAGGGATTTTCTGGAAGCAAAATTCATTTCAGATCTATGTTCAATCATTTTCTTTCTTACTGTTTTATTATTTATATACTTCATGTACATTGTGTTTTCCAGAATAATGTAAGCAGAAATACAGGCCCCTGTCTCCAATAGCTTATAATCTAAATTTAGACACCCAAAGACAAATACAATGGACAAAGAAACCTGCTGACATTCACCATTGTTGCCTTCTGCCATTGTTGCTCCTGCTGTGTTCATTTTAATTTTGAGCCAAACTGGAGGGATAAGTTTTGTGAAAACATTCAGTAGAATCAAGAGAGTCAGTAGAATCAAGAAGCTTTCCAACTGTCATTGCAAAAGGGCTTGAAAACTATTAAGTTCTTGTTTGTTTGTTTGTTTATTAATATTATTATTTATTTCTTGGTTTTAAGTTTTTTATTCTTTTTCCAAACATAAAAAGCATTTAAAACACACCCAATACATAAACCCACAAAACAGCTAAAAGTACACACTAAAAGAAGGTAATCATCAACCAAGTTGCAGTGAGCTCTGATCTTCTCCACAGCAAAGGCTTATGAATCTAATTTTTCCTCTCCCTCTATTCATTAACCTTTTCATTCTTAGTTGAATCCACAGATAAATAAATCATTTTTCTCTTGCTCCATCACATAATCTAAAAGAGGTTTCCATTCAGGTCTAAATCTAACTGTTGACTTGTCTCTAATTATTGATGTGAGTTTCGCCATCTTCTCCGCCATCTCCAATAATTTCAAAATCCAATCGTCCATTGTAGGTAACATTGTATTTTTCCAGTTCTGTGCATATAACAGCCTCGCTGCCGTTATCATATATAAAACTAAAGTTCCATATTTACTTTTCGTTTTCTCGTCCATTAGTCCCAAGAGAAAGTATTCCGGTTTCAGTTGTATATTAATCCTTGGTATCTTCTGCATAAGAGAATGAATTTGTATCCAGAAAGATTTTTGTGTTTTTACAAGTCCACCATACATGATAAAAAGTTTCTTCTTGCTCTTCACATTTCCAACAAATTCCCCCAACTCCCTTATACATTTTAGCTAATTGCGATGGAGACATATACCATCTATACATCATCTTATAAAAGTTATCTTTAAGTCTAGTACTTAATGTAAATTTTAAATCTTTCAACCACATGTTTCCCCAATGATCCATTGTTATATTATACCCAAAATTTTGTGCCCATTTTGTCATACAATCTTTCACCTGTTCATCTTCTGTCTCAAACTTCAACAACTTAAATATATTTGAAATAACATGTTCAGCATTTGTACATAATGCCTTTTCAAATTCAGATTTTATTTGTTCAAATCCCCATGTTTTTTAAAAAACTATTTTAAACCTTTCCACAATTTGCAAGTAGGAAAACCATCGACATACATAACCTTCTTTTATTAACTCCTCTCTTGTTTTTAATTTATGATCCCCTTGTATCCCACCTAATACATCATGTTACATTAACCACTTATGTAAACTTGACAATTCTCTTCTATGATTTGCTTCTTGGGCTGATATCCAAAGTGGGATCTTCTGATACAATCTAGGTTTATATTTATTCCATATTCTCAGGATTGCATGTCACACATAATGATTAGGGCTATGCACACACCCCACAATCTGATCTGGATCCTGATCTGGGAGGTCCGGATTGGGCCCAATCCGACCCGTGTCAGATCGGACCTGATCCGATAGGCCTCAGCTCTGGATCCAGATCCACTCCGGGTCTGTGCAGAGCTCTCCCTCCCGCTCTCCCCACTCCCTCACTCCCCACAATAGCCCTACTTACCTACAGCCTCCTCCGCGTCATCCTGCCTCCTCAATGTCAGCCGGCCACTTTCCTGCTCACATTTGCTGGTCACGGCAGGTGACATCATCACCCAGCATGAGCGGTAAAGCAGCCAGCCGACATCAAGGAGGCAGGACGACGGGGGGGACGATGTGGAGGAAGCTGCAGGGGAGCAGGGAGAGCAGGAGGGAGGGCTCTGCACTGACCTGGAGCGGATCCGGATTGCGGATCCAATCTAGCCCAATCCAGGCCCAATCTGATCCAGTTCAGATTGGGCCCAGATTGGGATGGATCGGCCCGATCCGCTCCGGATATGGGATCCTGCTCTGAATCCAGTCACAGCCCTAATAATGATTGTTAAATTCTACATTAATCTTCACTTTGTCATACCACAGATATCCATGTCACCCTAATCTTGGTTCATGCCCTTCTAATTCCAGTAGTCTTCTATTTTCCAACAGTATCCAATCTGTTGCCTGCCAAATGAATCTAGATATATCTCTCTGACATTGCTTGAATGGTTGCTCCGAAGACACAATAGGTATTGTCTGGAATAAAAACAACATTCTTGGTAACACGTTCATCTTAATTGTAGTGATTCTCCCCAGGAACGACAATTGAAGCTTATCCCACCTTGCTAGATCTTTTTTAATTTCACTCCAAACCTTAACATAATTATTACTTAACAACATACAATTCTTATCTGTCAATGTGATCCCCAGGTATTTTACCATCTTCTCTATCTTAAAACCTGTTTTTTCTGTCAACCTTAATTGCTCTTGAGATTTCATATTTTTTGTTAACACATCTTAGTCTTCTATTTATTAACCTTAAAGCCTGATACTGCTCCAAATTCTTTCGATTTGCTCATCAAAATTTCTATTCCTTTTAGTGGTTCTTCTAAGGTAAACACCAAGTCATCTACAAAAGCTCTTAATTTATAGGATTCTTTTTTTATCTTCACCCCTCCAATTCTCTCATCCTGCCTAATATCTCTGTTCAAAATTTCCAACGCCAAAATAAACAATAGTGGTGACAATGGACAACCTTGTCTTGTTCCCTTTTGTATTTCACACAATTTTGTCAATTCTCCATTGATAAGTATTTGTGCGTTTTGCGAACTATAAATTGAGTTAATCCATTTTATTAAGTTTGTCCCGAAATTTATTTCCTCCAATATTTTAAACAAAAAATTCCAGTTCAAATTATCAAATGCTTTCTCCGCATCCACGAAGATCAATGCCGCTTGCGTCTCTGGATGTTTTTCGAAATACTCCAAGATATTTAGAACACTTCTAACATTATATTTTATCTGCCTTTTGGGTAAAAAGCCACATTGTTCCTCATGAATAAACTCTTGTAAAGCTCTTTTAAGCCTTTCTGCTAAAATTGATGTAAACAGTTTGTAGTCATTGTTCAATAATGATATTGGCCTGTAGTTTTTTGTCCATATCAAGTCTTGTCCCTCTTTAGGAATTAGCATTATATAAGCTGTCTTCCAGGACTCCAGAATCTTCCCATTGACCAATATAGAATTCATCAAATTTTGTAATGGTTGTAAGAGTTCTCTCTCAAAATTCTTGTAGTATGCACCTGGGATCCCATCCGGACCTGGTGTTTTCCCCGGCTTAATCTTTCTTATCGCTTCCACCATTTCTTCTATTGTTATGTCTCTATTCATTATTTGTCTCTGTTCCTCCGTTATTTTTGGTAATTTTTGCTTTTTAATATATTCTTCTATGCTTTCTGGTGGGATCTCAAGCCCTCTTTACAAATTCAAGTAATACTGATGAAAAACCCTTTGTATAGCTAAGTCATCACCACTCTCTTGTATTTTCCCTATTATCTTCTTCTGCTTTTCTTTTTGCAATTTATAAGCCAGCCACTTCCCTGGTTTATTTGCGAATTCAAAGTCCCTTTGTTTTGCATATTTTAATTTTGCTTCCATTTCTCTAATTGTTAGCATAGATAACTGTTGTTGTAGAATTCTGATTTGTTGGAGTATACTTTTCTTCCCTGGAGCTTTCTTTAGTTCTTCTTCTTTCTTTTTAATTTCTTTCGAGACATTTTGTATTTTTTTTTCTTGTTTTTTTTTCTAGTCTTGGCTATTTTGTTGTATAAAATAGCCTCTCATGAAAGCTTTGCTTGTATCCCAAACCGTTCTCGTGTCTGCGCCTTTATCATTATTCCACTCAAAAAAACCTTTTTGTTTTCTTTTACAATCTTCCACAATGGTTTCATTTTGTAGTAAGGATTCGTTTAATCTCCATCTAAATGTTTTTTTCTTCTTCTATAGACCATCCCCACAGGGTTATGGTCTGGAAAAGCCTTGGGTAAAGTATCTGTTTTGTTGACCTTGGTCACCATTTCTTTTGATGTTAAAATCAAATCTATTCTTGACAACGATCTATGTCTCTCCAAATAGTAAGTATATTCTTTGGCTTTCTCATTTTTCTGCCTCCATATGTCCACCAGGCTCAGATGCTCCATCAGGTCAAAAAAGCTATTTGGTAACTTGCCTTGGTTCTTCTTGATGTCTTTCTCCGAGGTCCTGTCCATTCTAATCTCCCAGCCAACACTAATTATCATATAAAAATCTAATATACTATCTTTAAGTTTTTTATATAAAATTCTGCTTTGTGTTCGTTAGATGCGTATATTCCCACCACCATTGTTGTAACACCATTTAAACTTACTTTTATTCCCAGGAAACAGCCTTGTTCATCTGCCATTACAAGTTCCAATTTCAAATGTGGTTTGATATATAAAACAACTCCATTTTTCTTTTTCACACTTGCTGAAATAAATTCTTCTCCCAATTTTTTATCAATCAAGTATTTTATGTCCTTTTTCCTGATGTGTGTTTCTTGCAAACAGATGATACCTTGTTTTCATTTTCTCACATGGTGAAATATTTTTTCCTCTTTTGTGGTGCCTTTGCACCTTTGATAGTCCATGTTAGAAATTTGTAATCCTTAGTCAAGCTAATTAGAAAAGTCTTTTAAAAAAAATTTCAGTAAAGTTTCTCGCTTTTTCCACCGAATTCAATTTGAATCTTTGTTCTTTGAAGGTAAAGTTCACCCCCTCTGGATTTTCCCACTGAAACCTGATCCCTTTCTGATTTAACATTATTGTCAGGAACATATATTCCTTCCTTTTCCGTAGAATTCTGTTTGGAATCTTCTTGAAGATAATAAGCCTATTTATTATTTCTAACATTTACATTTTAGACACTCAAGATGACTTAAAGTGATCCCTGATTGGCTAGGATCTCCTATGTGACCACTACAAGAACCGTTGCCTCCACAAAATCCCCTTAGTGCCATCGACATATAGTGGAATCTCCTAACACAGTGGCAGAGAGGCAGAGAAACAGTAAAGAAAATTAACCATAGACAGTTGTAAATAACCATGGGAAAAGGATGGATCAAAATATTATAAGGTGGTATTTGAACCTGGAGAATATGTAACTCAGCATTCATTTGTTTTTATCTTTGCCCAGGAAAATGTTACGCGTAGTGGTAGTAGTAATACATACCACTCATAGTGGGAACATCAAAGAAAAGGGTGACGCTGAGCCTAGTTTGGTGGCAGTTCAGACCCCTAAGTTGCACTGCTTGAGATCTTGCTAGCTATACAGTTCTGGTGGAAACACACGAATCCTAACTGGAAGGAGGTGAGGTTAGAGCAGTGACTCATGCTGAAGCACAACGGGCCAGCTCCAAGTGCCTCGATTTCTGTTATCTTTGCATTGGGAGTGACTGAATGATCCAATCATACATCCAATGGGGAGACACAGCCAACTGCCTTTCATTTAGAACAGCCTTCCCCAACCTGGTGCCCCCAACATATGTTGGGTTACAACTCCCATACTCCCCATCAAGGACCATAGTCCAACACATCTGAGGCACATTAGATTGGGGAAGGCTGACTCAGAGGAATGGAAGGAGGCAAGTCCTCAACAGTGAATCAGGCAGGTACCAGCTTTAGGATCATTCCACGAGCTGCCAATTAGTTTCCGGGCGAAGTACAAAGTGTTGGTTATTACCTTTAAAGCCCTACATGGTTTGGGTCCAGGTTACCTGCGGGATTGCCTTCTCCCATACAATCCGCCCCGCACGCTCAGGTCCTCTGGGAAGAATTTGCTACAGTCGGCCAAAACCAGGCTGACAACCGTTACCCAGAGGACTTTCTCTTCTGCCTCTCCCAGACTGTGGAACGGCCTGCCGGAATAGATTTGTCAACTCAATAGTCTTTTTTACTTTAAGAAAGCCATAAAAACCAATCTCTTCCGGCAGGCCTACCCAGTCGAATTTTAAGAGTTTTATCTGTATTTTAATAATGTATACATTTTATATTATTTTAATCAGTTTTATGTATTTTATGTCATTTGTATCAATGTTGTTCCCTGCCTCGATCCTGAGGGAGAGGCGGGTAAGAAATAAATATATTATTATCATATTATTATTATTATTATTATTATTATTATTAGAATGACAATTTGGGGCTTAGACGTATCGTGAATTACATCATAGTAGTATATGTGGTAATTATGTTGTGTGGTCTAAACAGATTTTAAACTTACCTGCAGCCAGGAAGGAAACAGGCCCCATGTTCTGAGCTGTACGAAAATATAAAGGAGCCTAGCACAGACAGCAAGGATCGGCACTCTCAAATAATTGTATACAACAACAGCAGTCCCAATTTCCTGGGGGTCTACTCTATTGCAGACCAAAGCATCTTGGTTAATCCAGTCCTGCTGGGCACTTCCAGTGAGATACACTGTTGCTTCTTCCCTTTATGTATCTACTACTGAATTTCAGTGCTGGGAGTGTGGGCAAAGGATGATGAAGAAAGCTTAATTTATATCCCGTCGTGGACACCAGCTAGCGACACTTCCAATTACCTCTCCATAGCCGTTATTAAATCTACCTCTGACAGAGCAGAATTATTAGCCAGAGCTTTACAAAGCACAGAAGCCAATATTGATATTTCACTTCCGATGTCACATAGCAGGTGATTCCCCTCCCATCCTTTTGCTCCCTAATGCCCTGCATTTATAGCCATGCCTTCTTTCCTCCTGGGGAAAAAGGCTATTTAACAAACTTTGGAATCACTCATCACAGTTCAAGAGATTCTTGATCCCTTACCATAAAGAAAGCAGCTTCCCCCAACAAGGTGTCCACCAGATGTGTTGGACTATAACTCCCACCATTCCTATTCAGCATGGCCAATGTTTGGAGTTTATGAGGGGTGTAGTCCAACACAGTGGGAGGGTACCAGGTTGAGGAAGGCAGAAATAAGTGTTTTATCTTGGCTTTTGTTTCAAAGAGGAGAAAAGGTGACCATTTTATGATTGATCAGTTTAGCCGGTTTCACCTGCCTCCCTTATTTCCCCACCACCACTACCACCGTCACTGACAAAAATGTATTTTAATTGATTAATCGGTTAGTTAATCGATTTAAAATATCAGCCAAGGAAAGGAATTAACAAAAAGATGGTCAAGTTGCTCTGAAACAAAAGTAACAATTGTCTTCATAGCCTGTTGGTGAGATTCCCATAGGCACTGGCCATTATGGGAACCTGGATGCTGAACTAGATGGACCCTTGGTCACCTAGCAGGGCTCTTATCTATACTTTCTAGAGTTTTGGACTTGGTCTGCAAAGGCCTGGATGAGAATCCTCATTCAGAAATGAAGCACACTGTGTGAACTTGGGCTGATCACTCTATTTCACCTTAATGTTATGAAGTTAAAGCATCCTTCTTTAAAAATTCTAGAATGGATACCATCTCGGCCCGATGATTTATTAACTTTCAATTTGTCAATAAGGCTGAGAACTTCATCACTTGTCAACACTATTTGCCCCAGTTCTTCAGACTCCCTTCCTGAAAACAGATAACTACCCTATATCTTCTGCAGTGAAGACAGATGAAAAGAATTTATTCTGCTTCTCTACAATCTCCTTATCCTCCTTCAGTCTGCCTTTAACTCCATTGTCATACAATGGTCCAACTGCCTCCCTAGCTGGTTTCCTGCTTCTGATATATTTGAAGAATTCTTTATTCTTGGCCTTGATGTTGTTAGTGCATTTTTGTCTGCTTGCATCTTCTTTGTGCAAGCTTGTGTTCCCTTTTCTTTTCCTCATTTGGGCAAGACTTCCATTTTCTAAAGGAAGCTTTCTTTTCTCTAATAGCTTCTTTGATGCTGTTCATTAAACATGCTGGTAACCACTTGGACAAGGTGCTGCCTTTCCTAACCTTTCGCATACATTCTAGCTGGATTTCTATTATTGTAGTTTTGAGTAATCTACAAACATTTTGAAGGGATTTAACCCTCTTGACTTCCCCTTTCAACTTCCTTTTTACCAGTTCTCTCATTTTATAGAGGTTTTCTCTTTTGAAATCAAATGTGATTGTGTTGGACATCCTTGGCAGTTTTCCACTTAAATGTACATTAAATCTGATAGCACTGTGGTCACTGTTTCCAATTGGTTCAACAACACTCACATCTCGTACCAGGTCCTGGGTGACACCATTTGGGATTAAATCCAAGGTTAGCACCTCTCTGGCAGGTTCCATGACCAATTGTTCTAGGGCACAATTGTTTAGGGCATTGAGAAATTAAACCTCTTTGTTGTGAGTGGAACATGTATTTATCTAGTCAATGTGAGGATAATTGAAGTCACCCCCTATTGCAATACTTCCTCATTTGGAGGCCTCCCTGATTTTGTTTCAATCTCAAAATAAAGTCTGTGTAGTGTGTGCAGGGAGCGTACACTGGCCTGAGGTGCTCGGAGGAAGGGTGATATACAAACATGAATAACAACTTTAATGAAGAAATATGTACCTTAGAGTAAGGCTGCAAACTTGCACATTTATTTTAAATCAAGTCCCATTGATCCCAGTGGGACTTATTTCTGAGTAAACATAGAAAAGAAGGCTGCCCAATTGCCATCCTAAGCATGCTTACATGGAAGTAAGATATATTGAATGCCATAGGACGTCTCTCCAAATAAATATAGAAGGACTGGGATACAAAAGGTTCAAAGCAAAAAACAACCTTCAAGGTGGTTGATTAGTTCCGTACGGGACAGGAAGACTGATCAAAGGGCAGTAGCCTACCACCCAGAGAGGTAAAATCAGCGTGTATTGAGTGCACAAGAATAACTGCAGTCCACGTGGGAGATATATAATCTTGGCTTGAAGGAATAAGCACCTCTGGAAAGTGCTTTCTGGTTGTAGGTTATGTCTCTTGTCACAGCGGACATTATGTTTGTTTTGGCTTAATGAGAACTTATTAACTGACTCTTGTGACAGGAACTGAACAGGCTGGCTTGAGCAGTTTCTCCCCCCCCCCCCCGGCCGCCCTCCTACTCCTATGACCCTCCGATGCCTCAAAGAAAATGCTTTAAAAACAAAACAGCCACAGTAGCTCGGCTGCAAGCTTCAACGCCATGGAAGAAGATGGCCAAGGAAGTAAGGTGTTTGGGGCCAGATCTACACCAAGCAGGATATGACACTTTGAAAATGTTTTGAAAACTGTATATGGAGTGCGTCTTGGGCCCCAACAGTTGTCACTAATGTTATAAACCCTCCATTTTCCTGAGAGTTCAGGGAATGCTATTATCCCGGTTTGTTCCCTGCTCCTGGGAGGGCAGTAAGATGGGCGGCTGGTGTGACCGCCCATCCCGGGTGCAGTCACGTTTACCCGTGAGTAAGCTCAGCTACACTGATGGCCACAGAGCCTCACTGTGCAGCTCTGAGGCCATGGGGGGGGGCAGCGAAATCACCATCCCCAAAATGGCAGGGGGGAGGGGGGCATGATTGTGCGGCATTTTTTTTAAAAAATATACTTACTTTTGCGCAGGTGCGCTCATGTGCACCTCCATGGATCTTTTTTTTAAAAAGGCCGGCGCGAGTTGCGACGGCCTGGTAGAAGCCCGGGCCATCACATTCTGGTGTGGCTTCATCGAGGTGAACCCGGAAGTGCCTATTTCTGAGTTTCCCCATTTCCTTCCCTCTCCACCCCTATGGTGCGGAAACAGGTGTGCATCCCACTTCTGAGCAGTGGGAAGTTTCAGGGGCTCTAGCTCACCCAAGTTGCAGTTTCCTTAGAAGGGGATCACTGGATACGCACACAGTTTATGTGACATAAGATTTACTGATTATATAAACAGGTTGAGCATCAGAGATGAGTTTCACACCATTAATGCTCCTCCTGATTCCTGCACCCCACCGGATTTCTAGGGGAACCCCTAGTGCCATAGAATCTCCTGCAGAGAGCAATGCCAGCTCTCTGCCTCCTTTTCAGACCCAGTTCCATCACTAACTAGCTTCCTGGTATTCACACTCACTCCTTCAAGAGGGGAGAAGGAAGATGAGTCATCTCTGACCATCACCCAGGCCTTCTTGGACCATCCTAGTGCCCATTGGGGCAGGATCTACGCTACTGCTTTGAAACGGTTTATAACAGTAGTGACAACTGTTGGGGCCCAGGACACATTCCATATACCATTCTCAAACCACTTTCAAAGTGTTATATCCTGCGTGGTGTGGATCTGGCCCAGGCAAATCACCAAAATGTTGCCAGCTATCAACTGTCTGTCAGCTCTGCTTACAGAAATCATAGAGTTCCATCAGTTCCATCTGCAGGATGGGGATAATCATCCTTCCTTCCTCGTCCTTCAAGCCTAAGTACTTTTCCCGCTGCAGGGATCTGCCCCCAAAGCCCTCTTTAAAAGCTGTCACGATGCCAATTTTGATGTGTTTACCTTTAAAACTGAGGGAGCTATGAGCATTTCTGTTAATTCACATTGACGAGAATGTAGCGGTTACCCGAAAATGGAGCGGTTTTTCACGAAACTATCCAGCAGAGCGGAAAGTAGGAGGCGCTCTGGAAATCACGGCAGAGAATGCCTCTTCGAAGCACCGCCTTGAATTTCAGGGCAGAGAATACCTGCTCTGTACACCCCTATTGATTATATTGATATGGATATGATGAGGGATTAAAGAAAAAGGAAATAAAAATAATTCCTTTTTAAAATAAAAAAATGCACTTTCTTTTTGCAACTTTGACATTCTCAGAAATAACTTATAATTTACTTCAAATCCAAGGGAAATCGGAGTTAGCATCATTTGAAGCTATATGGGGGAGATATGTTCAATATGCATTGCAACCGGATGTACAACAATGTATGCCTGCTTCAGCTCTGAGTATATGGACATTGTAATGAAAAATGAAGGAAATACAACATATTTATAATTTAGTTTAATTGTAAATTTAGTTATGATTTTTCTTATTTCTTTCTCTTTTCCTTTCTTCTTTCTTTCTTCTTTTAAATTTTTGTATTTTCGTCTATTTTGATTAAACTTTCCTTCCTTAAGGGTGGTATCAACCAACCTTTTTCTTTTCTTTTCTCTTCATGCTAGAATATCAAACCAACTATATAATTGTTGGTTTGATATTATGCTGCAGGGGATTGTTTGTACTCATTATTATTTCTTCGTATCACTTTAAATAAATAAATATTCACAAAAAATACTTTGACATTCTCAGGAGCGAACCTTTGTGCCTTGCTGGGTCTTGCATCCATCTGATACCTGCTCTCTCCCTGCCAATGCTAAAATGACATTCCAGATGTAAATGGAAAAGAGGGTACATTATTATTCTTGCTAACTGCACTCTTTATTAATTTAAATCCAGAACGAGCAATGTGCATGGCATTTTATATACCGTATGCAAAATAGAGACAAACATATCTCTATTGGAAGGCGCTTACAATCGCCGTTACAGTAGAATCCTATGCATGTCTACTGGCAAATGCGTCCCATGCAGTTCAATGGGACTTTCTCCCGGGTAAGTGTGTATTGGCTTGCAGGCTTAGTAAACTTAGAATCTAAATAAGTTCCCACAAGTAAGCTTCTAAGTAAGCTGTGTTTTGTCTGAGGGGGGATTCAAAGTATGCTATTGTTTAGACATCATCATTTTTAATTTTATGTTATAGCCCAACTTGTCCCAGTAGATCAAACATTTACAGTCTTTTCATGGATCATGCGACAATAGCAATGGCTCTGCAATGCTATGCTGTGCGGTCTTATTGCTGGCATTGCTGGCAGATCTGCTGACACTGATATTTAGGATCAGGGCGCCAGTTGGCAGCTAATGGAGTGGTGCGGAACTAAATCCTACTGCAATAAAGCTTTAATGTGGGGGAATTAATGGAGTTATCGCCCAGAACTAATAACCTGTGCCATCGCTGAGTTGTAATTAAGGAATATGATTCCCAAGCTTTATAAGGAAACTAGAGAAATGCCCATTGTTTATGTGTAGCGGGGAATGTGTATTACAGGGACCCCGCAATCATTGGTTTGGCCTTATCGCAGCCCTGTTCCAAATGCAGCCCTTTCCTTTTCTTTGTGGTGCCATACGGAAGGAAGTAAAAAGGGCTGCCTTCTCTAAACTATCCTCTGGAGTTTAGTGAGCCAGCCAGCTCTAAGTACAGAGTCATGGGTTAACACCATTACGTATGGACTGAATAACAAGGCCCCAAACAACATTAAACCAATTTTAGCTTTTATTAAATATTTTCAGAAGGCAGACATTTTAAAGTTATTGTGAATATATATCGTGATTCACTAATCTGAAAGCACTTTAAGCAGTTAAGAATTATTATTACTAGAGTAAAGCCCCTGTCTCCAAGGGCGCTAATAGCCCTGCCCCTTTCCTGCTTTTTTGCCTCTCAGTCCCTTCACCACAAAGGGTCTCATGAACAATGCAAATACAGCTCATGCATATTGAATCCCCCCTCTGAAATTTGCATGTGGCCCACCCCTCTCCCTCCTTCACATGCTCTGATTGGCCACCTCTGTCTCTTTCCACTTCCCCGCTGGTGATGACAGCCTAACTGTGTGCTGCGCCCAGGGCCCCCCTTCTCACCACATTGATTGGCCGGGTTGGGCTTTCCGTCATCCCACTGCCAGAGGGGCTGTAATGATGGCACAGAGGAAATTAATTGCTATTAAGTTCAAGCTTTGAACATTTTGAACTTGCAAAATTTTCTGCATCTCGACACTGCTCAAGCTTCAGTTTAAAACAAAAATGACCAAGATTGGTTTGGTAGTTCTCAAGTAATAAGCTTTACACTACCGTATTATATAGGATTATACTTAATATATTATTATTATCTTTTCTATACTGCCCCATAGCCAAAGCTCTCTAGGTGGTTTACAAAGATTTAAAAGCATGAAAAATACAGTATACAAAGTTTAAAAACTATTTACATAATAACACACATACATACATCATATAAACAAATCAAGGACCTGGTTAAAGCTTGGCACAGGCTGCCAAAATGCCTGAGAGAAAAGTACAAGAGCAAAAACACAGAAAAACATACCAACTGAAACCAGGGATGGGGAATGTGGGGCCCTTCAGTTTCCATCATTCCTCAAAAGTGGCTAGGTGGGAGTTGCAGCCCAGCAATATCTGGGGAGCCACATGTTCCCCTACTTTTAACCTCATTGAGATTGTTTCCCTACTTAAGCTAATACCTAGCTCTGAAGCCATTTCAGCTCCATTGGTGGTGCAGCTTCCAGCCCTCTCAGTTCAGCTTCTTCTGTCCCTAGAGCCTGGATCCACTGCAGCCCTCTCCGTTCTGGCCCCTCTGGTAATTTCAGCACTTTCTTCTAACGCTCTTCAACCCTATCTCCATATGCCAGCTTAACATCTACATTATTTCAGCCGCTCCTCATAATGTCTTGGCCAGTACAGTTTTCTTTAGGCTTCTGTTCTCCGTAAACATTTGGAGTTCTTCCCGCTCCTTTAATTTTTTAGGATTTTCATTCACTGTAAGTCTCCTGGGCTGAATTTTTGAACCTCCCGTGAGTTTTTGCATGTCCTAGTCAAAGCAGCCTTTGAATAGAAAGCAACCATTTTACAACCAGGAACAAAACATAAAATGGCTGAACAGTTTCATCCCTTCACAGTGAACTTGCAAGTTATCTTGGACTTCCTTCAGTATCTCAAAAAAGACATCTATATTGTGTCTTTTGTACTATGGGATTTACAGCACGATCCTGTATGTGTTTACTCAGAATGAAGCCCCAGAGTGTTTAATAGGGCTTTACTTTCCTGGTATGTTTGCACAAGATAGCAGCTCTTACTCAACCAGTTAAGGGTGCAATCTTATGCATGTTTAGACATGCTGGCTGGGGGATGCTGGCACTTTTTTCTATCTAAACATGCCTAGGATTGCCTCAGAAAAGGCAGATATTTAATCAACTGAAATGCTTAATTGTTTGCAGCCCAAGGAAACAAACATTGCTTCACTGCTATTTTTACAGCATATCACCAAAGATGTTCCAAAGAAAGTTCCAAAGAAAAGGGGCCACCACACTGAAGCCTCTGGCTCCTAATGGACTCCAGTGGAGCCATAGGTCCATGTGCAACCACCAGGAGCAGGCCCTCTGATGACCTCAGTGACCAGGCAGGTTGGTGAGGGAGAAGGCACTCTCTCACGTGTCCTGATCCCAAGTTATTTAGGGCTTTGTGCACTAAATAAAACCAAAACCTTAAACCTGGCTCAGTACCAAATAGGTAGCCAGAGCAGTTCTCTCAGCAAAGGTGTTGTGTATAATTCCTCCCCCCTTGCTCAGGGCGAAGGAATGTCAGACATTATTTCAGAATCAGATTCTGACCTAGAAGAGACATACCAGTCTGTGCCAGGAGGAGATGAGGTTCCCATAGTTCCGCCTTTAGAAAATGACCTTGCTGATAATAACCAGCTTTCGTCTTCAGAAGGCGGAGATGGGAGCCAACTCAGAGATCCCATTTTCCGTAGAAAAATTAAGCGTGCACAGATCAAATGGCTTATGAAGCGGCGCTCGAAAGACTTCTTGCTCAGAAGAGGCTGGATGTGAATTCGTCTTGAAGCGACTCTCGCTCCCTTTTAAATGGATCAACTGATTTTGTTTGCTCAGCTAATTACGCCTTGGGACAAAACGCTTTCTAAATTTTAACTCCTTTCAAAGGGAGAAAAGGGATCATTTGCAAAATAAAAGATTGTTTTTTCCTAAGAGGCCTCCTTATTGACTTCAATGGGCACTATAAGTTAGGGAGTCATGACAAAAGGAGTTGCATGCTGAAAAGGGACAACCTTTCTGTACTAGCTCCACCTTCCAGAGCAGCCTTAAGAGCAGCCCCACATAGAATGCATTGCATTAATACTGTCTTGAGGTCACTAGCACCTGTACCACTGTGACCAGGCTATCCCTGTCCAGGAGAGGCTGTGGTTGGTGAACCAGTCGAAGTTGGTAAAAGACACTCCAAGCTGCCATGGCCACTCTCGGATTACCCCCAGGCTATGAACCAGATCTATCCAGAACAGGCCACTCAGGAACCATTCACCCACAGGGCTTCTGTCTTGCCAGGATTCAGTTTCAGTTTATTGGCCCTCATCCAGCCCATTACTGAATTTAGGCACTGAGCCAGGATTTGCACAGCCTCACCTGATTCAGATGTTACAGGGAGATGGAGATCTGTGTCATCAGCATACTGACGGCACTTGGCTCTGAGTAAATCCAAAGCTTGCCACAGTCCGTATCTTCCAAGCGAATGCATGTAGGCCAGTCTTCCCCAACCTGGCTCTCTCCAGATGTGTTGGACTGCAATTCTTGGCCAGCATGGCCAATGGCTGGCTGGGAATTATGGGAGTTGAAGTCCAACACATCTGGAGCACACCAGGGCCAGATCTACACCAAGCAGGATATGATACTTTGAAAACGGTTGGAAAACTGTCTATGGAGTGTGTCCTGGGCCCCAACGCTTGTCACTAGTGTTATAAATCATTTTAAAGCAGTAGTGTAGATCCTGCCCAGGTTGGGGAAGGCTGATTTGGGTGTGGAGAGGAGCGTAGCAATGCTCTGGTGTACTTGTAACACCAAGGATCACTGCTTGAGTGACCTCCTTTCCATTGCGCATTGCTGTAGGCCAGCCTTCTCCAACCTGGTGGTTCTCTAGTTGTTTTGGACTACGACTCCCAACATTTCTGACTGTTGGCCATGCTGGCTGGGGCAGATGGGAATTGAGATCCACACCATCTGGAGGGAATCAGGCTGAAGAAGGCTGCTGTGAGCTCTTCACCTCTGTTGAATGCTGTATTCACTGCTAAATCAGAAGTGGGGCGGGGGGGAAAGTAAATTTATCATAATAGATTCCTTAAACAGCACACACACACACACACACCCTAAGGGTTGCAATTCAATTTAAGCAGAAAAAAATCCTACAACTCCCACCATGCCCCAGCATGCTGGGAGTGGTAGGGCTTGTGTGTGTGTGTGTGTGTGTGTGGTCTAAAGATACATAAGATTGTGCCCTAAGATAGGCTGACCAGATAAAATCCAGGTCAGGGCTCATGTAACTTTAACAGTTGTAGAGAAAAGGGGATTTCAGCCAGGGTCATTTGTATGCAATTAGTTCCTGGTGAAATTCCCTCTTCATCACAACAGTTAAAGGTGCAGGCACTATACTAGAGTGACCATATACAAAAGAAGGCAGGGCCCCTGCACCTTTAACAGTTGTGATGAAGAGGGAATTTCACCAGGACCTAATTGCATACAAATGACACTGGCTGAAATTCCCTTTGCTCTACAACTGTTAAAGTTACATGAGCCCTGACCTGGATTTTATCTGGTCAGCCTAGTGTAGAGACTGGAGGGAGGAGCTTACATGTTTTCTAGGTCAAAAAGAGAGACACTTTTGGTAAAAGCTTTCATCAGCTGCAAAAACTCCCCCTTTTTTGGGAGACTTCTTGAAGAAGTCTACACCTGTTCAGAGTGAGAGCAAGTAGCATTCACTCTGAATTGGCTTTGAGGCACAGAGCTAAATTTGCTTGATTATGTGACATTGTGTGGCATCGCAGCATCACACTGTCTATATAATCCACAATTGGTTGGGATCACAATCCAGGAAGACGGTTTTGTTTTTAAATGACACTGAAGCAGCTGCCGGTCGAGTGGCAAACTTTTGGCTGAAATCTGAAGAACTCTGGTGTCCACGTGGGCAACTAACAGCATTTTTAGAAAGTACCGCCACACACGCAGAGGCATACGTCTCCCCCCAGAAACAAAAAAGGGGCAATGAATCAATAAACAAACAAACAAACAAACAAACAAACAGGGACAGTGACTACTGGAGACAGGTAGCAAGAAATATGTACAAACCTGGTAAATAGAGACAGTATGATATTCCAGTAATCCAGGAAAAGATGGCACACCATCTATTTTGTACTTTCTATCTCTCCTCTCCTCACTTTTCTCAGCCCAAAACAGCTTTGCCTTCTCTTATCAGAACAGATGATTTTGAATCATATACTGGGGTCTGTCAGCAGCCGATGAATAAATCAACGGGATTCTGAAATTCTTGGGCAGGATTATTCTTTTTATTACTGCAGTTACAGCCAAGGCAGACCTTGTCTTCAATATGGCCCAAGTAAAACACACATGATCAGCCAAAGCATAAACCTGCGTGCCTTAGTGCCAGGGGACATCAAACAAAATCATGACCCAAACTGCCGTACAAAAGGCAGATGAAACAGGACTTTGCTCCAACCAGTGTAGTGGAATGCTACTGCCCAAGAAAGGTATTAAAATTGATGCTGGTAAACGCAAATAAAATTAATGGTGTAACTGGAGAGTAGTTCGCAGCTGCCACTGTACCACATAGATTATTTTGGAACTCCACTTACTTTCCAGGCAAGGTTCAAAGTGTTGGTCATTACCGTTAAAGCCCTACACGGTTTGGGTCCAGGTTACCTGCGGGATCACCTTCTCTCATACAATCCGCCCCGCACACTCAGGTCCTCTGGGAAGAACTTACTACAGTTGGCCAAGACTAGGCTGACGGCCGTTACCCAGAGGACCTTCTCTTCTGCCGCTCCCAGACTGTGGAACGACCTGCTGGAGGAGATTCGTCAACTTAATAGTCTCTTTGACTTTAAGAAAGCCATAAAGACTGAGCTCTTCCAGCAGGCTAACCCAGTAGAATTTTAAGAGTTTTATTGGTATTTTAACGATGTATTCGTTTTTATATGTTTTTAATCAGTTTTATGAATTTTATGTCATTTGTTTTTAATGTTGTTCCCTGCCTCAATCCAGAGGGAGAGGCGGGTAATAAATAAATTATTATTATTATTATTATTATTATTATTATTAACATTACTGTGACAGAACAATTCAAATCTCTATTATCCTGGAAGGGGGGGGGGAAGGGAGATAACAGAGTTGACATCTGGATCCTAGTTCAGGATTCAAGGATTAAGGGCCAGCTCTATCAGAAGCATAACTAGAGTGGAGTGGAGTGACAGGTGCAACTGGGGTAGGGGTGCATAATGGGCACCATATCATATCTTGTTTGCTTTCCAATATAAACTTATTCAGCATGTTTTCAAGTTGGTAGATGGAAAACCCAGGTGCCAGTTTGCTCAGAGGCTTAGGGAGGGCAGCAGACCAAGCAGAGTGATACGATTGCCGCTTTTCATTGGTCTTGTGGCCTAATACAATAAAGTACATTTGGTCCTTGACTTTTATGGGGGAGGGGGAAAGAAAAGTACAGAGTTGTGACACTGTTGTACAGCAGTAGCTTTGTAGCACAACCATCGCTGAGCAAGAACAGCCTATCTGAGCAGTGGAGACTTTGAACTCCACTGCTGCTTAGTTCCCTTCTACAAACTCTTTGGGACAGTAGGGATAATCTCTATTCCTTATGAAATCTTTGTGACATGGGATCTGATATTTTAGAACAGAGGCTCTCAAGCTACAACAAAATGGACTCTGGCGAAATGGGGATAATTGTAGAAATGGGGAAGAAAGTTTGCATTTAATGTGAACTTACAGAATTTCACAGTTTTAAAACCAAATACGTGAACTGAAACTCAGTTATCCCCCGGCACCACAGCCCAACTCATTCAGCAGGTTCCTCCAACCTGGGAGGAAGGAGGGCTGTTTGCAAGGCTTCAGTAGGAGGTAAGGGGCCCAGAAGTCACATCTGCATGCTTTTCTGTGGGCCCAACCTAGTTAGTATTTCGGAATTTAAATTAAATACCTGAATTGTAAAATATTTACAGATTTTTTTTAAAAAAAAGGTGTACAAAGATGTGTATATGAGTGGAAATAATATTCAAAATGCATTATATATACATTATATATACATATTTCAAACCATCAAAAACTTCTGTTACACTGCCCCCAACTCTTTAGGTACATGTTTTTTCCCCACAAAAAGCAACACTGAGTAGGCAAACCTAATGCATTTCCATTATTTAGTCAATTGACTTGGCCTGTCTGGATAGCAAATCCTTACTGAGTCTGAATCTTGCAACCTGCCGTGTGCATGCCCGTTTCCTCCGGCATTCAGACGTGCTCCCAAACTGACACGAGACGCTCACATCAGTGAGACTTCTTTTATTAAGGAAATCTCATGGTAACACGCCTAATGGTTACAGACTCCGAAACACACACTTGAAGCTGAATGATGGTCAGAGAGCTTTAGGCTCCATTCTTGGTTTGATCTTTCAGGCAATCTTCTTGAAAGTCTTAGCATGCCATCTTGAAGGGAGCTTCTCCAGATGTCGCATACGCTGGTAACTCAGGGGACATGGCCAAAGCCTAACTAAGATCACGGGGTGGTTGAAACTCTTCTGCTCTGAGCCACCAGAGCCTGGCAGGGAAGAAATCCAATAGTCACACCCAGGCTGCCGAACGACAAGCTGACCTGGGGTAAGCATGATCACAGGGAAGGTAAAACCTCAGGCACAGGAATCCGGTCCTTCGAAGGATAGGCAACTCCCTGCCACCTGAGCCTGGTCACAAACACACAATCCACAGCAAATGCAAGTTCAAGACTATGAAAAGCCTCACAGTACTTTTCATGGCACAGTTCTTAGAGATCCAAAGTCCAAATAGCAAGAGAGAGCATGAGCAAAGTGCTTTCAAAGTCCCAAACGGAGATGGAATCCCAAACTTGAGGGATTTCAGGCCGTGCATCAAAAGCCTTGCTTCAGCTATTATATACTAAGGCCTGGCCTGTTCAAAGCCACTTGACAGACAGGTCCTTTGACCTGTAAACCAAGCCCATGTGCCAACAGGGCGGGATCGCTCCACCCACTACTATGATGCTACAATCTGAGTGACAGCCTGCAAGAGTGGCCCCCACCTTTCCACCATGGCCAGGTTCTCAAGGAAACCTTTTCCAGCTGCAAGGCCACGACGGAATGAGAGAGCTCCTCCCGTGAGAAACCCTGACAGAGAGAAGCTCGCAGAGACATTGGCTTTCTAAAGCTATTCCTAATGCATCAACATCGATACCATAAGGCCTCTGTCCTTGTGGTACACATGACACAACAAAGGTTCTTGCTATGGCTTTGGAAACAAAATGAGTGACTGAGCTAGACAGCACACCCAACAAAAGGTTGTATACATTCTCAGTTATACGATGCCATGGTCAAGGCATAACATGTTAAGGGAAGTGACACAAAACACAAAGAAGTCATTTGAAAATGTATGTGTAACATTGGGGCGGGGGGGGGGGAACGGACACACAGGACTCCTCCTCCTCCTCCTCCTAACTGATATATCATCTAGCTTTATCCTTTGACCAGGTGCATTGCAGAATTTCTAAAATGACTTTATGTGACACAGGATTCATCAGGGTCCAAATGCCTGGATTTTTTTAAAAAAATTGTCTGGGCTATTCCTAGGAAAATGTGTATTAAAAATTGGGGGCTGAGGTTAAATAACTCGCCTAGATAAATATGCCTGTCTTCCACAACTATAATGTAATAGATAGGCCCTTTCTACACCACGGGGTGTAGAGGGCGGGAGGGCGGGCAGTCTTCCGAGATCGTCGTCTTCAATCTTGAATCTCCCAGGCACGCCGTGCTCATCGCACCCGCCATTTTGGGCCTCAAGGAGAGCACAGGAGCACTTGTGCGCTGCAGTGTGTCTTTTTTTAAAAAACAAACCTCATGCAATCGGGGGCCCAGCCCCCTCCCTGCCCTCCCGGGGGTGGCGAAACTGGTGCCACCCCTTCCCCTGATGGGCATGGAGCCACGCGGTGCGGCTCCATGCCCATTTGTACCCGGGAAGGGTGGACACATCTCCCACGGTCCCAGGAACTTCCCGAGACCATGGAAGAGTCAGGATTTTCCAGGAATCCCTTATCCCTGGCAATTCCTGTGCTTGCCTCCCCACTCCCAGGAGTCCCTGTGCATCATGTGAACGCCCAGGAACCAGCCGGGGGCCATCCCAGGTAGTATTCTATGGTGTAGAAACGGCCATAGAATACTATCTGCTATTGGCGACATCAGGCACAAAAGACAACAATATCTATTTACATTTTAATTAAGCACCTAGTGGAGAGACCAGAATACATGTCAACCAATTGGCTGAATTCTAGACAACAGAAAATTAGATATGGCAGATGTAGAAAAACAATTGCTACACACATATTGATTACAGAGTAACATCTGGCAGGCAGGCAACCTATTCCTGTCTTTCAAAAAGGAGCTTTGTACTTTTAAAACGGCAATCGTCAGGACAAGCAGCCCAGGTATTGATAATCATAACAAACTCTGGCTCAGGGCATGACATAAGTCACATTAGTTACATTCACAAGTTCCAAAACCGTGGCTGGAGACCAAATGGTATTCTGAACTGATGCAGACTCTTGTCCACAAAAGCTTATGCCATTTTAAATGTGTTAGGTCTTTAAGGACAGATCTACACCAAGCAGGATATAACACTTTGAAAGGGGTTTGAAAACGATATATGGGTTGTGTCTTGGGCCCTAACAGTTGTCAATACTGTTATAAACCGTTATAAAACGGGAGTGGAGATCCTGCCCAAGATGCCATAAAACACTTCATTGTTTGTTTAAACATTTACACCCTAGGCTGACCCTATGAAAAGGAGGACAGGGCTCATGTAACTTTAACAGTTGTAGAGAAAAGGGAATTTCAGCCTGCGTCATTTATATGCAATTAGTTCCCGGTGAAATTCCCTCTTCTTCACAACAGTTAAAGTTGCAGGGGCCCTGCCTTCTTTTGTATATGGTCACTCTAGTATAGTGCCTGCAACTTTAACTGTTGTGATGAAGAGGGAATTTCACCGGGAACTAACTGCATACAAATGACGCGGGCTGAAATTCCCTTTTCTCTACAACTGTTAAAGTTACATGAGCCCTGTCCTCCCTTTCATATGGTCAGCTAAGAAACTATTCTTTCCAAGGCAGCTGGTGAAGTCTGACACTTTGGCAGGATCTACACTACTGCTTTATAATGGTTTATATTGACAACTGTTGGGGCCCAGGACACCTTCCATCTACCACTTTCAAACCACTTTCAAAGTGTTATATCCTGCTCCGTGAAGATCTGGCCACAGACATATTTCCCATCTACTCCTGCTAGACCAAGCTCTGTCGATGTTTGTACAACCCTAATGCCAAGTTTGAAATCAACCTTCACACCTGGAGGGCCTGTCCCCTAGCAGTGAGTGGCGGTGACAGCAGGGATGGATGAGGCGGAGTGACGAAGATCAAAGCATTGTGGCCTGCCTAACAGAAGCCAAGCCCAGATTGGTGGGCAGCTTGGACAAGCCCATGACCTCCTCGCTCCCAGCTCTACCTGATCGAGTGCCGCCTTTGCAGCTCATCGGACAGACTCCACCTTCCTCACTCACACGTGCCCACTCCTAAAAATATCCTGGCAGGAGACGCAGTGCCAAGGCGCTGCAGATGGCTCCGGCTTCCGCACGCAGCCAAGTGTGAGATTCAAGATAGGGGCTGTCAGTTCTTTGCCTAAAGCCACGCATGAAACCTCATTAAGAATGACGGCCCCTTCCCCCCCGCCCTCCATATCTCCTCCTCGCCTCTTCAGTCTGCCTGCATTCCTGCACCCTTATTAAACATGCACTTCTACGTAAGGAGCACTGACTTCCCCTTAATTGAGGCATAATAATTAGAGCATTAACACATTAGGAGGGTGAGACCGCATGTTTAGCTTTTGTGATTAATTATCTGAGGATTGTAATAAGTTGTAAAGACATTAATTACTCTGGCATGTTTATTGCTGTAGACTGCAGAGCAGACACTTTGCAGCAGCAGCATGGAGGAGGAAATGGAAGCGAGCGTGTGCGTGAAAGGGAGTGAGAGTGCATGGGAGGCACCCTGTGAAGAGATGTGTTTCCTTCAGCTGGCGGCCAGAAAGCACCTGATGGGACACTGGCATCATTGCTGGTCCCTTTACCTTTCAGCGCTATCGTCAGAAGTATCTCCAACTAAGAAGTCTCATTGGCAGGGGCAACAGGACCTGTTGATCCTACAGGACTTTCAGATACCCCAGTCATGACTGTGTAGAATTAGTCAGTGGGGATGGAGGAAGGGGAGGATCCCCAATCCCATAACATCCAAGACTTTACTTGGGTTTTCTGGGGTGCATTTGGTCACTCATAGTAGGTGTCCAGGTCTGGACAAATACTCTGGGAATTTCTGCACTTGAATCATCACCAAGCATCTAACTCTTTTATATAGGCCATGACTTGCATGCTCTGTCATCTATTCTGGTTATCACGGAGGTGGCACATCTGTGTCTGGCTTTTATCACTTCAGACTGCAGGTGGGGGCTCATGGGACTAAATGGCTTATCTATACAAAAAACAAAACAAACTTTCTCACTAGCTCACCTTTTCCCTGACATACTAATTTTTGATGTGTGGGGATATAATTTTAGATTACTGTAGGGTAAAGCATCCCACCACATCAGCCTCCATCTGCATTTCAAAACCGTACCACTCACTTTCTGGAACTCTCCACTAGTACAAATTAGACAGACGCTGATCCTTCTAGATTTTCGATGCCTACTGAAAACATACTTGTTCCAACAAGCCTTCCCAGAAATGTAATCTTGTCTTCAGTTTACAGTCATAGCACACATAATAATTATGATCTTATACTGTGCTATCTTGTACATTGCTTAGAAATTTGTTTTAATGTGATCCATAAATACTGTAGAATAATAATATTATAATAATGATAATAATAATGTGATACAACCCACCTATGTTTCTAGTAGAAACATAGGTGGGTTCTATCACCTTTATGCCACCTATGTAACAGCTAGGTCTCTGCCAGGCTGCCTTCCTCTTTTGTCCATTTTCAGGTGTCATTCAACCTTTACACATTTTACAAGTTGGGTAATAAACATTCCTTTGGCTGGGCATGTTTGCCTCAAACTAGGAAACTTGACTTGGCTGCCTTCTGGAGAGAGAAGAAGAGATCTAACACATGAAGAGTTAAGGCAGTTGGGTGTAGTTTGCTGGTGTAGTTTACAGTTCAGGAAAGAAAGAATTTCTTCACCCAGTGCAATAATTAATTTATGGAACCACCCCTGAACTTAAATGACCTTAAAAGAAAATTACACCATCCTTCCCAAACAATTCCCAGCATCCCCCAGGCAGGCTGACAATAGGGACCATCCTCAACAACAGTGTACAGTTGCTGTTTCCTATCGCAAGATGTCACTGTGAAAGAAAACTGCAACTGTACACTGCTGTTGAGGATGGTCCCTATTGTCAGCCTGCCTGGGGGATGCTGGGAGTTGTAGTCCAATACTTCTGGAGGGCACCAGGTTGGGGAAGGCTGGTGTAATTTTCCTTTAAGATCATTACCATATCATGTTCAGGGTTCACCCCCACACACACACCCATAAGTTAATTATTGAACAGTGTGAAAAAGTGCTTTCCTTTTGTCCATCCTGAACAGCATGTTTCATTGGTCCTTTTCAGACAACACGCTAAGCCATGGCGTTTAAGCATTTTGAGCTAAAAATCATGGCTTAGCGGGTTGTGTGAACGATGACTTAGTGTAGCGTGTGAACCATTCCTAACCATGGTGGCTACATAACCACTGTTTAAACATGCTCACTAACCATTTGTTGCAAAAGGGTTAGCGACCTAACCATGGCTTAGAATGTTGTCTGAACAGGTCCATTGAGTGACCCTGAGATCTACTAGGCTGAGAAAGGGAGAGAAACATCCCTCTTGCAACTCTCTTCATAGCATTCTCTGGACTCCCCTGGACCTTAATAACTACAAACCAGTATCAAACATTCCATTTTTGGGCAAGGTGATTGAGAGGGCAGTTGCCTTCTAACTCCAAGCAGTTTTGGATAATACAGACTTTCTGGACCCATTTCAACCCAGCTTCAGAGCAGGATATGGAATTGAGACCACTATGGTCACCTTAGTGGATGATCTATGCCTGAGTATTGACAGTGGGAGTGTGTCCCTGTTGGTACTTCTGGATCTCTCAGTGGCTTTCGATACCATCGACCATGGTATCCTTCTAGAACACCTAAGGGGATTGGGAATCAGGAGCACTGTGCTTCAGTGGTTCTGGTCCTATCTCTCAGGCAGGTTCCAGATGATGATGCTTGGGGATAGCTGCTCCTCAAAGAAGGGAATGTTGTATGGCGTACCACAAGGCACCATCCTATCCCCAATGCTGTTTAACATGTACATGAAACCGCAGGGAGAGATCATCCGGAGGCATGGAGCGGGGTGCTATCAGTATGCTGATGACACCCAAATAACAACATCAGCTAAGGATAGTGTGTCTCCTCTGAATGAATGCTTGGAGGCGGTAATGGGCCGGATGAGGAAAAACAAACTGAAGCTGAATCCAGACAAGATGGAGGTGCTCGCTGTCAAAGGCCCCAACCTGGGTTTGGAAGTATGTCAACCAGTTCTGGATGAGGTTACACTCCCCTGAAAAACTGTGTTCGCAGCTTTGGGGTGCTCCTGGAACTGTCACTCCAAATGACAGCTCAGAAAGATGCGACGGCCAGGACTGCCTATTATCAGCTTCGGCTGATACGCCAGCTGCGCCCCTTCTTAGAGTTGAAAGACCTAAAGATGGTAGTGCACGCTCTGGTAACTTCGAGGCTTATGCAATATGCTGTACATAGGGCTACCTCTGTGCCTAGTCCAGAAACTTCAACTAGTTCAAAATAAGTCAGCTAGGTTGGCCACCGGTACACGTAGGGTTGACCATATTACACCAGCTTTAAAATCACTCCACTGGCTGCCAATTAGTTTCTGGGTGAAGTATAAAGTGTTGGTTATTACCTTTAAAGTCCTACATGGTTTGGGTCCAAGTTACCTGTGGGATCGCCTTATCCCATACAATCCACCCTGCACACTCAGGTCCTCTGCGAAGAATTTACTGCAGTCAGCAAAAGCTAGGCTGACAACCATTACCCAGAGGACCTTCTCTTCTGCCACTCCCATAAATGGCCTGACAGGAGAGATTCATCAACTTAACACAGTCTCCTGGAATTTAAGAAAGGCTGCCTCTACAAGAGAGGTTTAATGCTCTTTCAAGGCGCTTAAAAAAAATTACCTCTACAAGAACGGAGCGCAAATCGGGCGTAGAGGCGGGTTATCTCTCCGATTATGCGCATTATCGAATGCGCGTTAAACAGCGAGTTTTATTTTGCTCCGGCCATTAAAGCGCATTTTGCCTAGGTGATTAACTACTTATAAAGCGCATTTTGGTCATCCCTTAATGTGCTTCGCCGCCTCTCGGCGCCTCTCGTGCAGAGGTAATAGGCGTAAATGTGCTTCAGCGATTATGCGCATAATCGCCTAACCAGGCGCAAAAGCGAATCCTTGTAGAGGGGACCAAAGCCATAAAGACTGATCTCTTCTGGCAGGCCTACCCAGTTGAATTTTAAGATGCCTTTTAATAATGGATTTGTTTTATATGCTTTTAATTAGTTATATGTATTTTATGGTGTTTTGTATTTATTGTTGTACCCCGCCTTGATCCAGAGGGAGAGGCTGGTAAAAAATAAATTTATTATTATTATTATTATTATTATTATTATTAATAATAATAATAATCTGCCACAAGCCTTCTAATAGGGATCCAGCCTTTTGAATGAAGAGGAACCCAAGAGGGAATTGGTTCATGCATCCTCTTATTGATTTTACAACCCACGAGATGGAAAGTGCATTTATGAAAGGCAAGCTACCCTTCCCAAGTGATCTAGCTGCATCAGCTGAAGTTTGTACATTTGGCTTGTCTTTCACTAGCCCACATTAAGTGGAACACTTTATACATCCAGAATATAGGTGGTAGTTCCCAGCCTCAGTTTCTCTACATGAGCGATTTATTGCACACACATGACTGGCCACTCAAAGAAGCTTGCGGGTCCTTTACATGATGCCGTCAACCTCCAGGATGTCTCCCATGCCTTCCCACAGTAGTCTTGCTTTTAAAAAGATCAGAGATAATGCATTATTTAAAATTATTGTGGGATATCACGGGGTAGCCCCAGTGTGTAAAGTCAGTGTTACGCTATAATACAGTTGCTAGATGGTGCTATTTCATTGACCTTTATGGAGCACTGTCAAGAGGGAAAGTCTTCAATTACAAATCATGTGGCTGCTGATGGTTGCTGTCTAAAGGAGGTTGTAGTCAACACAGAAAGATCCCAGAAGAGGAAGACCTGGTAAGGGTGCAGGATTTTTCCTTAATGTAGAGACACTCTCAAGTTCTTTTTGGATTTCCAGGGACCGAGAGTGACAACTCATGCCATTTGCTATCAGGACAACACCTCCCTCCAGCTGTGTGCAGGACTAGTGTGCAACTGACCTATGATTCCAGCATTGCACAGGATTAACCATATCCTTACCTTCCTGGCCCCTTCTCCCTCCCCCACTCCCAAACCTGATGCCTTATCTAGGTAGAAAGCAAGCAAATGGATGCATGATTCTGAGAATATTTGCAGATTGCTGACTCGCTCAGCCTAGGCTCAATTAGCTGAACTCATTACTGTCTCACGTTTTACAGGCTTTCATTGAATTAGACCTGTTTGCTGGATAGGGAGCTAGACTAGCACTGCAATATTCATACTGTTTTTAATTGCAACATTAACCTTTCATTCACTCCCCTGGCATTATTTCAAATGAAACGCTTCTGCTCAGTGTAATGCAGCACACAACAAATTGGATTGAATGGGATGAGCAGGCTTAATTTCTAAAATGAGCAGGGCAATGAGTCAAGGTTGCCTCCTCATTGCTACACTGGTTTCCCCATCGCTTCCCATGCCTGCACAAAGTCCCAGCTCAGACTTTTAAGATCCTCTACAAGCTTGTCCCATCCAATCTCTTTGCCTTTTGGGGGGGGGGGTATCTCTCCACCCGTGACCTTTTAGCTTCCAGTTCTTCTAAAAGCCAAGTTGCCCTGGTCTCCTGCATGCTTGACAGCTAGAACAGTATCATGTCTCTAACTACTGGGGATGGGATGGATGTCTCTTTCCCTCACTGGATCTGAGGACTTCATTCTAGGATGTGGATGCAATTCATTCATTCATTCCATTTCTATACCGCCCATTAGCCAAAACCATGAAATACAAGAACATTGGAATCCATAATATAAAAACCAGAAGTTAAACCAGAATGAAACCAAAGGAGGAACCAAACTAAAAGCCAGGAATGGCACAATTTTTTTAAGCGGCAGGCTAAGGAGCCTGGGGAAATAAAAATCTCTTTACCTGGCACTGGAAAGACCACAATGCAGGCAGCAGATGACTCTTTCTAGAGAGGGCACAAAGGGGGCACCATCACTGAAAAGGCCATCTCCTCAGTAGCCACCTGCCTCACCTCATGCAATGGGGACACCCAGAGAAGAGCCTCCGAGGATGCATCCCATTCCCAAAGCCCCTTAGATTAAGGGATGCAAAATGTTGTGATCCCAATTCATGCCCCCTTCATTTGACCTCATCCCAGCTTTTGTGCAACCCCCCCCCCCATTCTTAAAGGTTGACATACCTATCCAAAGGTTTAGGGCTTTTCTACATGAGGCATTTAACCCACACCTTTACCAGGGCTTCTGCTTTCAGATTTTTGCGGAATGAAGATAAGCTCCTTTACATGCATTTTTTCAAGGTTCCCCCCTCTTCCTTTCTATAATTTATTTATTTATTTATTGCATTTATATCCTGCCTTTTTCCTCCAAAGAACCCAAGGTGATGTACACAATCCTCCTCCTCTCCATTTTATCTTCACAACAACCCATGAGGTAGGTCAGGCTGGGAGTCGGTGACTGTCCCAAAGTCACCCAGTGAGCTTCCAGGGCCAAATGGAGACTAGAACCCAGATCTGCCGACTCCCAGTCCAACACTCTAATCAGCACACCACACTGGCTCTTGTGTAACATTCCATTACACAACCACTAGGTGGTGTTGTGGTATAGCAGAATTGTGCAATTGCTCTAGATGTCTATAATGCCATTCAGAAAAAAAAATACTAGACTTTCCTTGTTAGGAAAACATGATAATGGTTGCAAAAGAGGCCCTGGAAGATGACAACATCATGTAAAGGACCTGCAAAGTACTGTGAGTGAGGAATTACACGTATACATTAAGGGCCTTGTGTAGAAAGGCTCTTAGTTACTGGCATAAGAGCTGTTGCTTTTGTCCCTGCCCCATTTTGCTCTTGGCCACTCCCACCCCTGAGAGCTTGTCCCAAATTGAATTTGGTCCTTACATCCAGCAAAGGGAAGAAAGCAGTAATTCCCCATGTTGGATCAGAGAGCTTTGAGTGCCTCATTTGAATGTCTGAGGTTTCAGTTCAAGTAAGAAGTTCCACAGCCAGGGCAGAAACCTTCTTATTGCACCAATTCACTATTATTGCTGTGTCTCGATAACTGGAATATTTCACCCTATACATTGCTTACATCTAAAATGTTAAAAAAAAAAAAAAGGCAGTGGCGTGGGGGTGGGGAGCTTTGCAGCACTGGGTAAATTGATGGCAGAAAATCCATAATGATTGGGAAGGCGGGGGGGGGGGAGGAATAGCCTCGCTCAAAACCATGAGGGGCTATTGCATAGAAGGGATACAGTGCTCCGTTGCTGGAGGCTGAGGTTGCCTTTGAGGTCATCCATTCCATGTATTGCTGTCCTAATAAGTCCCAAGGCGACTGTCTCTACAGTGGAGACATCTTTCAGCCAAAGACATTTACCTCTAGCCATCAGCTACATTGCATTGAGGGAGCTTAGTTACTAAACCTCATCTACCAAACTTCCCAATCTGCAATTCTTTCACCAAAGATACCAAAATATGTTGTTGATACTGGCTGCTAGGGCTTTTCTACACAAGGCATTTATCGTGAGCTTGTCAGTCCCTTCTCAACGGTTGTAGTCCAAACCAAACAGAGGGGATTGGATAGCCTTCCCCTGCACTATTAGGAAGCCAGGCCATTTCGTGATAGTTTTAAATGTATAAACTGCTTTTCATCCACAATAGATCCTAGGGCAGTGTACATAATGTTACATAAAAAAAGGAAAGACATATCATATAATACAAAATATAACATAATTTAATAACAATAAGAAAATTGCAAAATGCAAGACATAATAACAACTATACAGACAACAAACAAACAAATCGGTCAACTGAAACAATTACAATTTAAAATGTCTGGGCAAAAAGGAATGCTTTGATTTGGCGCAAAAAAAGAAAGAAAGAAAGAAAAAAGCCAGGTTGATGTGAATCATCTTTCCCCCAGGAGACCATTCCAAAATCGGGGTGCCACCACAGAAAAACAACAACCCTTTTTTTTCTTTCCATAGACTGTTGAAACAGCAGACTGCAAAGTCACAGAAATGACTCCTGGAATGACAGCCTTTGGAGTGCCATACACAGTATGTGAGCATTAATTAGAGCTAATTGCCTATAATTGGAAAACTGCTTCCACCCCTCCTGCTTTCCTAATTTCCCTCTTTCCTTGAGGCATGGGCTATCAAAAGAAGCATTTCCGTGGTGTTCTCCTAAAGATCACAAAGGGCTTCGACTGATGCACAGATATGGTTTCTGAAATTATTACAGTTATTAGCCAGGGTGAGAGTGGAGGCTAAGAAGGAGAAAATGAAATTAAGAGAGATTCATTCAGGTTGGGGTAGACAAAAAAATGCAAAGCATTCTGGGAAGGTGATATGCTAATTGCTGTTGAAGGCAATTAGTGGTCCTCAGAAGGTGCCAATTACTGGCAGGGATCCAGCCCTCTGCATACAGTAGCCTCTCTCACACACAGCGCCCATCCAGACAATGTATACTGGGTGTTCCAAAATACACTGAATCAACTGTCAATTGCATCAACTGTCACACCACCATTTTCCTTCCTGTTTTTACAAGTGCATTTAAAAGGAGAAAGTCAGAAAGAGAGAATAGTAGGGGAAAGACAGGTGTACACCCAGGGGCAGGTTGTAAGCTCCCTGCAGGCAGCTAGGTTGCCCCAGCATCCCCCTTTCTAGGTCCTAAGCATTAATCAAGCTAAGGAAGAATGACTTGCTCAATCTGATATATTTATGAAGTGTACATACCTCAGATATTGTCAGTGTCCAGCTTAAAACGGTAAAATGTGAATGCAGCAAATGCATCATAAAGTGACACATGTCAATGAGCCAGGACTGGCCGACTTCTGGCAGAACGGCTATCATGCTTTGCATACTCATAGAGTACGAATGGCATGTCACAGGCATTATTTTAACTGCAGTCCTTGTTCCTCCTGCAAAAGATGCTTCCTTCTTCTATTTTGCAGCTCTTACAAGTGATGTCAGCATTGCAGATTGGGGACCTGAGAGAGATTGGCTGGCATAAGTCCACTTAGTTCAGCCTTCCCCAGTAGGGGTGTACATGGACCAGCCCGATCTGGATCTGTATGATCCGGACCCTGTCCGCTTTGAACCGGATCTGGATCTGGGGCCCAATCTGGATCTCTGGATTGAGACCTAGAGATCCTCCTTTTCCCCATAGACTTGCAAGTCTATGGGGAAAAGGACTCACCGCCCTCCCCACAGTTTCCCTGCTTACCTGCTGCCGTCTGCTGCCGTCCGCTGCCATCTGCTGTACTGAGAAGCAGAACAACGTTGCTCTGGGTAAGGAGGGAGAATGGGGGGAGGGCGGTGAGTCCAATGGACTCACTGCTGGCCTGGCATCCCTGGGTGCCCGCTTCGCAGCCATCACCCAGGGACCTGGCAGGGCAATGTGCCTCGGAAATCCAGATCAGTCCGGATCGATCCAGACTGATTTGATCTGGATCCAGGCCAATCCGGACCTCCCCGGTTTGAATAGGATACGGAACCGGGAGGAACAGATCACCCAGATTCGATCCGGATCCAGGATCTGGGTTCGGATCTGTGCACAGCCCTATTCCCCAGTCTGGTGTCTTTCAGATTTGTTGGACCACAGCTCCCATAATTCCCAGCCAGTGTGGCTAAAGGCCTATTTAGTGCACTAGATTTGAATTGGGGACTTCCTGAGTTGTACTCAGTTTCTTTGCCACTAAACCATGTCAACAAGCTTTGCCTTGTGTAAAATTGTTGGGAATATTGCAACCTTGTCTGCAAGTTGCAGGAAGGGGGGCAGTGTTGTAGTTAGTGAATGGAAATTAGGACATACCTAGCTGTAGGGTCTCTATAGCCCACAGTGTGGTTTCCTGCCCCTCCTCTTCCCCTCCCCTCCCGACCTTTTCCATTGCTGGGAGCACAGGTGCTCACTCACTCTCCTGCTGGTGGGGGCTGAACAAACTCAGTTTGAAACTCTATGCTGTACCTGTATGTGATATGCTAGAATGCTGTGCGTAAACCATCTTGCCTTGTCTTCACTTAAGAAGGGTGTGGTCTTCTTTTAGCCTTGTGTGCTCATGGGACTGGTAAATTCTTATTCTTATTCTTATTATTTGCATTTATATACCGCCCCATAGCCAAAGCTCTCTGGGCAGTTTACAAAAATTAAAAACATTTAACATTATATATATATATATATATATATATATATATAATTTAAAAACCATAAAAACCATAAAAACAGATTATAAATACAATATCCATTTAAAACAACTATTTTGGGTCAAACAACAACAAAACCCCTCAACATAAGCTGTTAAATGCCTGAGAGAAGAGAAAAGTCTTGACTTGGCACCAAAAAGATAATAATGTTGGTGCCTTTTGTTTTGTTTTTCTCTGCTAACTGCTTTTTTAATAGGAGGCATCATTACCAAATAATTCCCATCAAAAGTGCCTCCACAGCTCGGCAAGAATTTGAACCTGGGTCTCCAAGGCCAAACGTACCACACTCTTCCCTCATATTTCCTATTTCTGTCTGCAGAACATTTCTCGAGCTCACAGGCATGAAGGAACCCTTTCTTAAAGTGGAAACATTATTCTTTTCTCCTTCCTCTTTGGCAGCTCCCACCCACCCAAGAGCTCCAGCTTCTCTTACTGGCTGCATTCGGATGACTCAATAAGCAATGGTTGTTTAATTAGTCAATTGTCTGTTGATGATTGTGTTGTCTGGCGGGCAATGGACATCTCACAGTTGACTATTTTTCAATGATAACCAATGGAGGAAAACAACAGACTACTTTATTGGCTATCCAGACAACCATTGCTTCATGTGTCATCTGGCGGGCTCCATTAATTATTCTCCCCTGTCCATAGAGTCGCAAGGCAAGAGTGGCAGAAATCCAGCTGCTCTAGCCCCATGGGCTCTATGGGCAATGGAAAATAATCCCATGCCAACAAGTGCTTCAGGAGCCCTGACCATCCCGTCCCTTGGTGGGGCAGGGCAATTGGGGCTCCTCAAGTGCTTGCCAGTATGGGAACATGCCGTCCCTGGGTGGGGCGTCAGCAATTGGGTTGCCCCTCGTGCTGCCAGGGACATGCATGTCCTGAGCCCCCCCCCCCCCCGATCCATCCTGATAATGCCTCGAGGGGATAGAAGGAGCCCCTTCCATCTCCTCCAACTGATCCCTAAATGGATTGGGGGAGGGGGGGAGGGGGTCTGAGGATGCCTCCCATGGCTGGACATGAAACATCCAGCTCTGGCAGGGACCCATCTGATGAGATCGGAGCTATGCGCAAAGTTCCTAGCTGATTCTTGGGTGTTGGCTCCCCTCCCCTTTCACCTCAGTTGAAGGGCCATCCAGTGCTGAGGCTGCAGGCAGGATTGGATCCCAAACCTGCCTGCAGCCTTAGCACTGGATGGACCTTTGGCTGAGGGGAAAGGGGACGAGAGCTGATGCCCAAGGATCAGAGCTGCTCATGGCAGGAGCAGCTAGGAATCTTGCACATTGCCCTGTCGCCCCAATCTCCATGCCTACAGGGATGGGGGTGGCTCTAGTAATGCCAGCCTCTGCCCTGTTGCCATGGAGATCACTGAGAAGGATGTATCGCCAGGAGAGGATCAATGGGCGCAGAAGAGGCATTGCCGAGAGAAAGGATCGCCTCACACCAGAGACAATCCCCTTCCAGCGACACATCCTTCTCAGTGATCTCCATGGCAACAGGGCAGGGGCCGATGTTTCTAGACCTGGCCCCTGCCCTATTGCTATGGCAGTGACTGAGGACACATCAGCACCAAGCCACGTCATTGGATGATGTGGCTTGGTGGTGACGCCTCCTTTGTCAGAACCTGGATTGTGTGCCCTGACATGCGAGGAGACTGGTTCTAAGCCTCCCCACCACAGACACAGGAAGCTTGGAGCGGGTCTTCTCATGTGTCAGGGCATGCAATCCAGGCTCTGGTGAAGGACCCCTCCCCGACAACCATGGGCACTGCATCTCCCCTGACGCAGCACCCCGGTTGCCTAGCAACAGGGGCGGACGGATACCTTCTCCTGTCAACAGGAGAGAGGGCTCCGTCGGGACTTCTTCCGGTTGACAGGAGGTGGGATTCATCCACCACCGGGAGCCTCATCTCTCCTCCACACCTCCCCCCGTAATGGCGACATCAGTAAGGTAAGCACTAACCAGTGCCTCCATTCAGTGGGGAGGGCCTACAGGTGGTGTGGGGGAGACAACAACTCCATGGAGAGGAGGCAGTCCTCTCCACAGAGCGGCACTTCCATGTCACCCAAAGGCACACACGGATTTGCCATCTGTTGAGTGGACTATTTCCTCTCCGTTGGCTAAAGTGTCATCCCAACGTGACCACTGTCTCCATTCCTGGCTTCACAACTTTGTCTCTTAATGATAATGAACAGCAGAGCACCTGTGCACCATCTTGACAGGAAGCCAGTGTTCCCACACCCAGCAGTGGGAGGTTGGCTGCTACCTGTGCTCATTCAAAGCCATTTCCCCCCTTTAATTGGCCACACACATGGAGAGCAGGATGCAGTGTCTTCAGCATTAGAAGTTGATGTGGGAAGAGAGACCATGGAGGCTTCATAGGTGGAGAAAGAGTTGAACCATGGGGAAAGAATCTTCAGTTTCCCAACCTGCACTGAGCGCTCTGCCCATGGAGGTGGAATGGATTCCTAGAATGTCAGTGTGCCTGCTTCAAAATTAGGTTTTCATTGTGAATCAGAAAACAATGGGAGATTTCTTTTCAGAAACATGAACTGTCAAGCTCTGGGGAACACAACATCTATCATCCTAATCTTGGAGTGCTATTTAGGGCTTCTTTCTTTTTTTTTAAGCCAAGAATTTCAAGGAGTTTAGCCTTCAATCACCGATAGGCCGGGACTGAAAAGGCCGGCTTCCTAGGGACACTCCAGAGAAATATTTTCATTAGCTGGAAGAATTTGACATAGATGAAGTGCGCTGCACATGCACACACATATGGCTGTGGCGGCCTGGACCTTGCCTCTGGCAGAAACAAACAGAAGCAAGAAGCCGCTCACCACAAAGGAAACCATGTCAGCTCCTAAAGCGTATGCACATTTGACATGGCCAGATGCAAGAAACAGCTGTGAAGCAAAGTTGCTGCACTTTACAGCCCAGTACCATTGGGTACTAGAATGCTTTAGAACTGAGATCAGTGGAAACAAGAGAAATAGCATGGATGAAGCTGGTCTAAATGGATGTTTCGTTGAGAATTAACTGGGAATCTAATGATTCCGCAGGCAATATGCTAGGGCAGCGTTCCCTAACCTGGTGCTTTCCAGATGTCTTGGACTGCAGTCCAACACCTTTGGAGGGCACCAGGTTGGGGAAGGCCTGTGTTAGGGCAATTTATGAATAGTAGGCCCTAAAAATAAATAACGTTGCTCCCGTTGAACTTAGCAATTATGTATAATCCAGCCATTCATGCATCCGTGGTGTCTTCTGTTTCCCATGCTGTTTGGATCTTTCTAACTATGCACATTCAAGCGTGAAGTCTTTTCTGGCTACTGACACATCCCTTTGCAAAACCTTGATCACCTGTGTATTTTTAGCTCCTTTCAGCAGGTCTATTAACATCCTCTCGTTTCTTCCAGGCCTTGCTTGCATAGCATCAGCACATTTCAGCTTGCCAGGAGAGATGTGAATTGGAGCCTGGGACCAACCTGCCCTCCCACAGTTTCCCCTCCATCCTGCCTTTTATTCCCTCGTTCACATTTTATGCCTTTTCCTGTTTGCTACATTCCATTCTTCTCACTTTCCATTTCCCTCTACCTGGCCTGTCACTTAGACAAAATAATTTATAACACAGACATCTCCCACTCTGAAGGATCAGGGCTGTTAGTCTTCTCTAAGTCTATGCATGTAAATTTGGTGCACAATCTGGAGTTTGGTGCAAGAGTTGGATTCTCAAGAATTCTTTCTTTAAGTGTCATCAGGTGTGTGTGTGTGGGGGGAGGAAATCGCATTTCCCTACCGTTGCTTTGCATCCTGCTTCTGTCCCACAATAGGGACAAACCGCTTCCTATTTCTTCACATGGGGAAGAAGGAGGAAGTAAACAAGGACCACGAGGTCCATTCAGCGGGCGTTTTTAGCATGCTGTTTCTCCTGCACACAGCAGGAAATGGTGGCAAGTTCCATGACAGGGGAGGGGGAAGGATTTTCCAGGCCCTTTTTTTTGTGACGGAAAAATGAGCAGAAGGAGCAGGAGATGTGCAGGAGGCAGATGGCATCATGAAAAGGGCCCGCGAGAACCATGAGTGCCCAGTAACAAGCATGCTATAAAACACTCATCTCATGACTTTCTTTCTTTCTTTCTTTCTTTCCTTTCACATTTGAATAACCACAACTCTAAGCTATAACCTTCCTTCTTTCACCAAGCGCCCCCCTCTCCAAATGTCTTACCTTGGGGAGGGGGTGCAGGTAATCGGTGGGGTGGCCATGTGTTCTCTTTTACAGAGGGCAGTTCTCTCTTTGGAAGGCATCCTCGATTGAAGGGCTGTCCTGTGCCATTCTGGTTTAAAGATTGGAAAAGCTGAGCCTTGAAGTTGCCTATTCCCAGCACCTGGGCAAGGCACATAGGCCACCTTGATACAGTCTGCCACACTAAGGTGAGATGTACTTCACAGTATATGAATAAGTTCTAAATTTGCAGCTATGCATCTACATTAGCATATACACATTTTATGCAAATTGGTGTCATCTTTTGGTGATGCATTTCCTCTTTTGGGGGAGATTCATTTTTCTGAGTCACAGGGGAAGCTTTTTTGGGTCTCCCAATCACCTGTTACCCCATCCCCAAAGTAGAGTTTTTGTTTAGGGGAAAGCAGGAGGGTCTTGAAGAGAAAGAGAGACACATTCCATTCGTTTGGGCTTTTTGAATTGGCAGACATTCAAAAAAATCCCATTAGGACCATTTGAAGGTTCAGTCCTCAGAAAGCTCAAATATGTGGTGGAGGACACTGTGCCATCACCAGTCTTGAAGAAAGATTGAGCTGCCGGTCCAGTTGACATCTGTATGTACATGCCGAGTGCTCAGGCTGACATGGAGCCAATTTACACAATCACTTGAAACATTTTAAAATTCCTTTTTTAAAAAACATAATTAATTACTGCGTTTTTAAATGTGTTAGGCCACATTGTGTAGTACTTACATTTCAGTAGATCCTTTTCCCAACTTTAATACGTTTTGTTAGGTCTCACTTACTCTTCTTTGAGTCTTTTTCTGTGTTGTTTCTTCCTGGTACAGTCTTTTCCACTCCCACTTCCTCCTAACCCTCACTTCCTTCCCTTGATTTCATTGTATCAATCACTGCTGAAGCGAAACAGAAAGCATTTGTGTGCCTGAATTGAAAGCACAGCCCACACTTCTGTGATGGAATACCAGGCATTAGAAATCAGATACGGTAAGGAAAGACACATTACTCTAATTATAACAATTTATAAAACTAAAATAACGTAACATAAAGTATTAGATCGTTATAATTAAACACTGCAATAAATAGTTACAGTTAGAGCGTCATGTGGCCAAATGAGTGCTCATAACCTTTTCTAAACATTGCAAACCTCAAGTGTAGATTCCCTCCTGGAAAACAACGTTCCAGGCACAGGGGTGCAGCATTTCTAGCACCAGAAAGGACTAGAGACTTGCAAGGAGGTTTACAAAACACTGCCACCATGACCACTTTGGGTGAAGAGAAGGGTGGGTGGGTGATTGGGGCAGGGCTCAGGGGCCTGTAGGGGGTGCACTTCTGATGATGTCACCGGGAGCATGACAGAGTTTTCAAACGTTGGAATTACAATTGTTAACAATAATTTATTTGACACCTTTCAGGGTACCAATCCTACCAAGGCAACTTGCAAGTAACATAAAAACAATATCCATAACATAATGTCACAAGAAACATTAACACCAGGTAGGTGTTTGAAAATAATCAGGTCCTCCCCACAGGGCGGCTGGTAGAAGGTGGTCCAATAACAGGAGCAGATGTCTGGTGTTATCTTCTTCTGCCTCCCTCTTGCTCCTGAACTCCTTTCTGCAAGCCAAGTGATGGACCTGTGTGTGTGGGCGGGGGGTTCAGCTAGGCAGGGCTCTGAGGCCTTCCTCGCCTGCCTCTCTCCTTCTCTCTGCTCTGCCAGTGGGTACCATATTGCTGGTAGATTCATCTCTGTTTAAGCAAGTGTGGGCTCATAATATATGCACGATATCTGGTTGTTTCTACACCAGGCTGTTTGCCTGGGATGGCCCCCGGCTGGTCCCTGTGCGCCGATGGTGTGTATTAGGTACTTCCGGGATTGCCCTCCCTTCCTCTACACCCCTATGGTGTAGAAAGGGCCCAGATACACAAATATATGGGTGGACCTGCATCTTCTCTCTTCAGTCCTGCTGCTTCCCACCCCTAGTCCATGCCCCAGCTCTGTGCTTACGTCAAAACCACTCGCTCAATCCCAAAGCTGTTTTTTGGGTAGGGTGGTTGGTGGGGGGAAATGCTGAGTGAGGGAAGGATTAAGCATCCTCCTCCTAGCTGCCATTTCTAGTGCTAGGTATCACGCCATCCTAGCCTTGAGGACATAAGGGGAATGCAGAGTTTCTTATCCCACCCTTCAGGGAACCATCACCTGTAACGGCTCTTTGGTGCATAATCCTCCCAAAGCATTTTTAAGTTTTGGTGGAAATGGATTTCAACATGGATTTCACATGTATTAATCTCAGAGAAGGAATAAATAACATTCAAAACAACCTTGAAAGATTGTGTGGTGGGTTTGTTTGACAATTCATTCCATGAAAGCTCCATTTAATGCTCACTGCAAACCACTTGCAGAGATCCCCTGAGACAAATGAAACATGCAGAACATTTTTTTTAAAAAAAAAACCTACCACACTTTAAAGGGTGGGGAACGCATTTTGGTTCACAAGCAGTCCCACAACTGAAGAAACTGATAAACTTAACTCAACCATTTTCTCCCTATGTCTCATTGAAACCATTCTATGAGCAGTTTTAAATTTTTAAACAGTAGTTTGAAATATTTAAAATTTAATATTTTATTTCATCATGTTGTATTTTATGGTTTTAATTGTTGTGAACCGCTCAGAGAGCTTTGGGTATTGGGCAGTATCAAAATGTAAGTCAATAAATAAATGAGCCATGCTGTCAATGCTAGAGAATGGAGTACGTCACTCTGCTCTCTTTGCTTCTTTACCGTCGTTGTCAACTTGCATTTCTTATCAAGACACTGATGACTGCAAAAGGTTTCTCCAGGAACAACAACTTTGCCCTGTGTCCTGTTCAGGTCCACGGCCATGGCTGAGCCATGGCCTTGAGGCAGTGCTGTGGAGGATACCTTCAGTCTAGGAAGTAGGTGAATACAGCTACCTGCAGAAAGGAATTAGGACTTCAAGAGTCTATAACTGGTGACAAAGCAGTAAGGCAAAATAAAGGGAAGATGGATTCAGGAGGGCTAATGATTTAAACCAGGTAACCCTTTATGCTTAAGGATTGCTTTAGCAGTAGTCAAGCTCCTCCTGACGTATTACTGAAGACTGGCTTCCTTAGAAGATCAAAGGTGGGCAACTTGTAACCCTCCAGATGTTTTGGTTTAGGGTGACCATCTGCCCGGATTTGTCCGGACATGCCCAGGAAATGGGGAGCAAATCCACATCCGGGGGGAAACTGTTTTGGGGGGCCAAATCTGGAAATTTAGCCCCCCAAAAGGGTGACCAGATGGCCCTGGGGCGATCCGGGCCAACCGGGGGGCGACGGGGGCAAACCGGGGCAGCGGGGGGTCACGTGGCGGTGGCAGGAGGCGGGCGGGCGGTGCGAGGCGGGCGGCGCGAGGCACTTACCTGCTGGGGCATCCGCTTCCCTCCGGTGCTCGGAATCTACTGAGAAACAGGCTTCACGGCCTGTCCCTCAGTAGCGTGCCGGCGCGCTACTGAGAGACAGGCCAGGAAGCCTGTATCTCAGTAGATTCCGAGCACCGGAGGGAAGCAGACGCCCCAGCAGGTAAGGATCGCGGGGCAAGCGGCGTGAGGTGGGCGGTGCGGTGCGGGCAGGGGGTGGCAGGGGGCGGCGCGGGGTGGGCATGCGGGCGGCGCGGGGTGGGCAGGTGGGCGGCGCGGGGCGGGGCGGGGGCGGGCAGGCGGCGTGGGGCGGGCAGCGCGGCATGGGCGGGCTGGCGGCACGAGGCATGCAGGTGGGGGGGCGGGGTAGGGGGGGCGGCACGGGGTGGGCGGGCGGTGCGAGGCATGCAGGCGGGGGGGGTGCGCGGGGGGGTGTTTTGGGTGGGTGGGGTGTAGGGGGGGGACCGGGATTTTGGTTCTCAAAATCTGGTCACCCTATTTTGGTTGATGGTTTTTTTAAGGCCAAAATATCAGGAGGACCACAAATTATCCACCCTTTTTCTAGATCTTGGGCTGTGACGCCCTCTCTGTTTTGACGGGTTCTGTCTTCTTTCCTTCAAAAAGGCTATTCAAAATTTGGAGAAGAGAGAATTGAAGGACAACTGAGTTTGGGTTCATTTATTGTAGGGGTGGTCAACCTGTTTCAGTCAAGGACCATATTCCCTCATGGGTAATCTGTTGGGGGCCACATCTTGTCAAGGGGTGGGGCTGAAACCCACAGGGGATAGAGCTAGAGCCAAAGCAGGGTGGGTCCTTTTCATTTCTCTTTTTGGTTCTGTCTCTCTCTTGTCACGCTTTCTGCCCATGAATTAGCCATTTCATCCACCATACTGTAAGTTGAGAACCAGACAAGTTTCTCTGCTGTCCTGCACGCCAGTCCTCAGGCCCAAAATGCTACCCTGAAACTTGCTACCCGTCAGGGAAGTGGGGAGCATAAAATGATATGATCCTGTAGTGGCAGGATAGCCTGGCTGTTCCTGGCTAATACAGACCTTTCAGAAGCTCTGATTGTTTTGTAGCAACGAAAGTGCCTCACTATGCTGTGTTATTGCCGGAACAAAGGGAGTCAGAAAAGGTGATCTGGGCCAGTGTGCAACCACTCATCATTGTTTCATTTCATCCAAATCAACCTCAAATATGGTCATCGGCTGTCTTTGTGCATCCTCTGATACTTCATCTTCTACGGTCCCTTTGACGCATGGAACAAGCAGCTGTTTCCTGCATCTGGAATCTATTAGAAAGCCCTCTAGCGCAATACTCTCTTTCTCTGCCACATGGTCTGTTTAATTAGGTGTCTTTTTGGCCCACTTTCCCTCCAGTAACCTTTTCAAGTCTGTACTTACCGTTGTACTGAATTATATGAATTGGATGAGAATTTGGTGAATTCTCCAAATTCACCTCAATTACATTGGGGATGGGGTGGGGCAGAATTTTTTCCTCTATTTGTAAGATAGTTATTTATCTAATCCCACTTCTTCCCAAGTGTCTGGGTTGAATAAAAAGTATACCCATAAAATTGTCCAATCAATCTAGTTTAAGGGGGAAATGGACTAAATTCCATTAAAATCAGTGAGATTTAAGAAGTCAAAATGTGTGCAGGGTTACAGATTAGTACATTTATTTTATGAATGTGCTAAGCAAAAATGTCAAATGTTGGGTTTTGGTTTTCAGACACTGACTTTCTCAAGTGTGGCTCCCCCTAAAATTCTCTCAAGGTTATCTTTTTGACTGATTGCTTGATCCCTGTTTATCTTTTAATTAACTGACAAGTTGGCCCAATGAACACCCACCACAGATTACTGGTTTTCTCAAGTTGGGTGACTGCATGTTCCAAAAAGTCTTGTGTATAAGCCATCATCTTCTCTCATGTTGATTTATTGTGCAGCTTTGACACGTCACACTGTATATTCTGAGATGAAGGCAGACTTGAGAAAAAAAATACAATTCCTCAAACCCCCAAAGACACCAAGTACAAATAAATTCAAGATGAGAAGAGATAAGACTATGGTAAATAGATGAAGGCTATGGTCCTCAGCAGACTTGCTTCCTAGGAATTCCCATTGTACAAAGAAAGTCTTGTTTTAGAGCTAATGATGATGAAATTATAAATTAAGGGAAATAAGATTAAGCAAATTCAGGATCTTTCAGTAGAGGACATTTTAATTAGCATAATTTGAGATGTTGCATATATTTTGATTTTCAGGTCTAAACTACCTGTTTGGGCAGATCAGGCATTTCTCCTACTTCTCTCCCATTTTCATTCACCAACATTACTCCTAAGTCATATGGGTGATACCACCTAATTAGGGATCACATAATGGACAGTGTCCACAAAAGCATATGCCAAAACATTTTTTTTTAGTCTTTAAGATCACAGAGAAAGGGAGCACACCTGTTCCCACGTTTCTGATGCCAGCTTTTATGTCATTTTGGAATGCATTAGTTGGCTTTTACATTATAGGTTAACCATTAACATTACGTATGTGAGCTTGTAGGAAGTCAGCAAGCAGCTCAAAGAACAATGCTTAGGAAATACTCTTCATTGATTGCCATGCTCAGAAGCAACAAACATATACATCTCATGCTCTTCAAACCACTTTTAAAATAAAGCATAGTTTACACATTAACAAGGATCTTTTCTAATAATAATTTTAGGGCAGTAGTCAATGTTAGTCCTACTTAGAATAGATCCATGAAAATGAATAGGACTTAGGATAGCCATGACTTATCTAGGTCTCATTCATTTCAGTGGGTCTACTCTAATTAGGGCTAACATTGGATACTACCCAGAGTTCTGTTCATTACAACTTCTAAAATGCAATGGTTTTCCGGAAATGTCACAATTACTGAACTAATAGTTTCATTACCTTACAGCCAAAACAATTGAGATTCCTGGAAATCATCACAGCAAATGTTTGAACTAGCACCTTTAGCTGCCCCTTTAAGAGCATCTTCACCTGCAGACATTGGCTCAATTGTATGACATGGAGAGCTTCATCTTCTGATTCCTGCGTATGATCAAGCCTTTGTTAAGGGGACAGGAGCCAGACAGGCTGGTGTTTTTTTTCTGGCCAACTGGCAGCATTAACCACAAGAAAATCTCTTTTAGCAAACTTTGATTATAACAGACAATCGCTCTTATGGGCTTGACAGAAACCACCATCCTCTAAGCCTTTCGGGAGGAAAGCACAGCTAGGCACAGGACTTTAATAGCAAATGTAATATGAATACATAACAAACAGATATCACTCCCGAGCCACAATCTGCAGCCTATGTCAGATTTTGTGTATAGCAAGATTTGAAATGCCACATGTTCAATTGGGCCAAAGGCCTTTGAGTGATGCTAAAAGAATAGTAGGTCAGGTAGCATATGTACTGATAGACCTCTATGGAAATCAAGGCACTCTTGATCCATCTGGCCCAGTATTGCAGACACTTGCTGGTTTCAGATGACACGAGGATCAATCCGGGGGGGGGGGGTCAAACAAACGTCCGTTGTGTTGCTTATTGTGTTGTATGGAGGGCAACACACAACGGACACACAACTCACGGTATGCTATTTTAGTGAATTAACCAACGCGGAAAAACAACAGGCTTGCATGTTGTTTATCCTGAGCCCCATTGATTAACATGTCGTGTGGAGGGTATTCCCCCTCCGTCGAGTGGGTTATTCCATTTTCAATAGAGTTCTCAGGCAGGAGTGACCAGAAGTACCCCAGCCGCTCTTACACAGCCAGCAGAACTCTATGGCTGATGGGGTGGGGCCAGGAGGACTAATAGTGGAGGAAGGGAGAAGCACCAGCCACCCAGATGGACGCCGGGACTTTCAGCTGCTCAATGGATGGCAGAGCAACATGTTGTGTGGGGAGTAACCCCCTGCTTAGTGTACCGTGAGTACATTATCCCCACCCCCTCCGTTGCTTAAAGTGTTGTCCTAATGCTGCCACTGACTAGCAGCCATGGCTCTCCAGGGTTTCAGGCAGGAGTTTTTCCAGTCTTACTTGGAGATGCTGGATATTGAATCTGGGACCTTCTGCATGCAACATAGGAGCACTGAACTACACTAACATGGATTGCATGCCATAGATGAGGGTCAGATTTGGGTTAACTACAGATGGCTAGGTTATATACACATGATTGAGTGCACATGAATGAGACTGGAAGTGACAATAGAGCAATGGGACGTAGGGTATCTAACAGGGTGATCCTATGGAAAGGAGGACAGGGCTCCTGTATCTTTAACTGTTGCATAGAAAAGGGAATTTCAGCAGGTGTCATTTGTATGCATGCAGCACCTGGTGAAATTCCCTCTTCGTCACAACTGTTAAAGCTGCAGGAGCCCTGCCCTCTTTTGTGACCAGATACAAAAGATATAACCTAGCCAAGATACAGGAGCCCTGTCCTCCTTTCCATAGGGTCACCCTCTGAATAAAGCCATGAGGAGGGCACTGGAACTCATGCAGGGTTTACATGGTTGAATAGGGCGGATGGGTGGAACGGTGATACATTTTCACGTTCAAGTTGCTTGACAATTAGTAGCGATAGTAGTCGCAGCTTAGAATTGTTAGAAAGAAGTTAGGGGGTGGGTGGGTGTAAATCCAGTTGGACTGTTCTTTTCCACACTTGGCAAACTTAACGCACAGCATAACAGCCAAAATGTTACGATTATTGTTTTCTTCACTATGATTTTATTGGACTTTTGCAGGCTGCTCTATGCCCAGTTTCTCGTATATCCAGGCTATGTTTCCCATGGAAAGATTCGCAGGTACTCCCAGCGCCCACAGGAATGAGCGTGCCAGTTCGCAAAGTCTACTGCAATCCAGGAGTTAATTCCCCTTCTGTTTCCCCCTCTACATTCTACTCTGCATTGCTGCTTGGGCAACGTGGCCTTTTCCAGGTCATGTTTGACTCTGTCTTCCTTTAACTGGTTACTCACAGTCTCACGCACACACTTACTTTCCCTCTTTCTGACTCACCTGATGAAAAATGGGATTGCTATCTGCAGCTGTCAAGAGTCTGCAGAGCTAGGCCTACGCCTCAGTGAATATACAAATGTGCTATTGGACTGAAGCCTCCCCACAAGCCGGGAGGCTGGTACTGAATACAAATCTCTCAGCGAGAGGGGAGAGTTCTCCTCTGAATGGCTGCTGCTGCTGCTGCCGCTGATCTCCCATTTATTTATTTATTTATTTATTTATATTTATTTATTTATTCATTTATTTATTTACTGCATTTCTATACTGCATTTCTATACTGCTCAATAGCCAGAGCTCTCTGGGTAGTTTACAAAAATCAGAACCATCAAAACCGTTCAAACTATAGAACAACGAAGGTGTAAAAATGTAATAATAAAATACAGTATAAAAGCACAACCATTTGGGGAAATAACTAGCTGCCCCAAGGCAGCCTCGTGGTGACAGAGAAACGCAACTCCCATGGAATACGTAGGCTATGCAGAAGTTTGTTCTACTGAGAAAGTTGTGAGGAGCATACAAAAAGAAAAAAAAAAGTAAAATCACAAGCATATAAAAATCCACAAACAATACAGCCATTGAAAGCAATAGAGACAATATATAAAATGCATTAACATGTATATAAATGCACACACACACAGAGACACACTGCGCTTGTGCTAAAGCTGCAGCTTATAATTTACCATATCTGCGCTGGTATAAATTCAGACCTAGCTTTAGCAGCAGCAAAGCAAAATGTGTTACCTGAGGCATAACTGAAATATTTATTCCCATTCCCAGTGTAAAACAAGCTTAAATCTCATTGACCAATCATGTGTCCAACCGAGCAAATTCTTTAACTCTTTTTGTTCATAAAAACGCAACATGTAGAGGGGTGCCAAAACCCTCCTGAGAAATAGTATAATAATACTGCTGATAATATTTGAGAGATGGATAGATAGAAGCCCTATTCACACATTCTGAAAGTGGTTAGAAGAAATGCTAGCTCTGCCCCACTCCTTGCCTGTTTCTATCACCTTGTACTTGGGGAGGGCGACTTTCTGAAAAGGAGAACCTTCTGGATCCATGGAGGCTCTCTATCCAATTGAGAAGCCTGAGTTTTCTGCATTCCCAATTGCACGAAGAGCCTTCATGGATACAGGAGGCTGTCCTTTTCAGAAAGCAGCCCTCCATGAGTACAGGGCGATGAAACGTGCGAGGGAGGGGCTAGCACGCCCCCTTTCCTCACACGTTTAGCAACATCAACCACTTTCAGAATGCCTGACTAGGACTGTCGATAATATTGAAAGGCCCTCAAAATTCGTACAGATCTTTATTTCAAGCAAGACCTCTGCCCTCTTCAGATTTCACCAAACTCTCTGAGTTTAGAGGTACTTCTAGAGAAAGGGCTCCTAGCACTAGCAATCAGAAGGGATTATGTAGCCATTCCATCTTCTTCTTTTTTCCTCACTGGGTTTTCTCCACTAAGGAAAAGGACAGAAGCAGTGATGGGAAACCATGGGAGGGTTACGAGTGGAAAATGATGATATCTGGATCCCTGTAAAATGACGGGAATGAGGCATGGCAGTGGTACCAAAATAGCACCGCTCCTTCCAGTACCATTGGGATAATATGAGAACAGCTGAGAAGTCTGCTCTTTCCAGTTAAGTTAAGGCCTCAGCCTTGACTCTTGGTTGTTTTTGGTTACTCCTGAGCTCATGTTGCAAAACCCGCAGCCGTGGAGAGTTTATAGAGCAAGCCTAGGGGGAGGAATCCACAGGGTTCCACAGGAATTCCTCCACCTGTCTTACCACTGCTTGTCACACCTATATGTTGGGGTAGGGTGACCATATGGAAAGGAGGACAGGGCTCCTGTATCTTAACAGTTGCATAGAAATGAGAATTTCAGCAGGTGTCATTTGTACGCATGCAGCACTGCCCTCTTTTGCATCTGGTCATGCTAGGCAGGGCTCCTGCAGCTTTCACTGTTGTGATGAAGAGGGGATTCCACTGGGTGCTGCATTCATACGAATGACACCTGTTAAAATTCCCTTTTGTATGCAACTGTTAAAGATACAGGAGCCCTGCCCTCCTTTTCATAGGGTCACCCTGTGTTGGAAAGCAGCAGCCGGGTGGGGTTTCCCCACATGGTTAGGGTTTCCCGATGTTACCTGGTTGGTGCTAGACAGAGCAGTACAGCTCTAGCTCTATTGCTGCTGGGGTCATGCGAGCAGCCAGCTGTATATGCCCCTAATGACTTTCTGACATTTCCCTCAGCAGTGGTTTGAACTCATACACTCTTCTCCTGCTCTTGTTATGTTTTAGCTCTCACCTCAGTAGCTTTCTTGATCCAGGTCCTGACGGAGCTTCAGCTGTTGACAGCGGAGTGCTACAAGCGAGATACAGAATGAAACCAACTCGAACGAGTCAATGAATTTGGGTTTGATTCTGACCAAGCCGGCCAAAACCTGATGAAGATGAGATCCAATTTGAATTAGGGTGGCCACTTACGAATCACCAAAAGAGAGGAAATGCATCACCCAAAAAGAGGACACCAATTTGCATCAAATTTACAAATGCTAATTTGTATGCATTGCTGCACATTTAGAACCACTTGTTATATTTATTTATTTATTTATTTGTTACATATGTGTACCGCCCCATAGCCGAAGCTCTCTGGGCGGTTAGATAGGATTAAAACAATTAAAAACAATATACAAAAATTAAAACAGCAAAAACATACAACATACACACAATACACACATACATTTAAAACTGCTACAACAGCCCAAAAAATCTACAAAAACAAAAAACAAACCCAGGCTCCTCAGATATTGCCAAATGCCTGAGAGAAGAGGAAAGTCTTGACCTGGAGTCGAAAAGATAACAATATTGGTGCCAGGCGGGCCTCATCAGGGAGATCATTCCACAATTGGGGGGACACCACAGAGAAGGCCCTCTCCCTTGTTGCTGACCTCCGAGCTTCCCTCGGAGTAGGCATTTGGAGGAGGGCCTTAGATGTTGAATGTAGTGTAAATAGTAATTTAAATAGAAATACAGTATATCTCACCATAGTGTGGAAAACTATGACTAGGGGTACATCTTGATGGGCGGATCCGCAGTGGTGGCAGGTCATCTATATGATGCAGCTGCCGTCCTGAACCCATCCAGGGGCAAACCCCTGAAGCTCTGCTAAAAAAAGTCAGGCAGTTAGTTACCCTTTTTTTTGCTTGCAGCGATGCGACTATGACATCTGCCGTCTGTCGCCTTGCTCCGGAGCTGCTGTGGAGGCATGCCATAGCTGATGGCAACCCCTGATTGGTTGCAATTGGCTGGACAGGGAAGGGGGCAGACCGTTTCTCCCCACATTTTTAAAAATGTTTTATCTGTAAATGCAAACCTTTGCATTTACGAATAAACTTAAAAACACAAACAAAAAAGGCTGCCCTCCCTCCCCCAGCACCTGTGCACCGGGAGGTGGATTTCCAGGGAAGCCCTGATACATCTCCCTCAAGGGTGCAGGGGGAAGGCTGCGGCCGCATGGGGGGAGCCTGGAAGCCAAGGTGAGAGGCGCCCCGCCGCCGCAGTTGCCGACGCCGGGAGATTCGAGGGAGGAGAACCAGGTCTGGGCATTGCGTGTCCCTCTCTTCCTCCCCCTCCGGCTTGGGTGGGCAGACACCGGTGCTCAGCACGTCGGTGGCGGCAACTCCTCACTTGCGCTCCTTCCCATGGAGATGCCGGGAAGGAGCGCAAATGCAGAAGTCTGAGGCCTTGCGGCGTTGATGCGGCGCTATCAAGACAGGGCCCTAGACTGATAGGTCTGCTGTCCAAGTGCAATTCATGGGCAGCTTCAAGGTCCATCTCTTCCTCCTGATGGTTCTTAATCTTTCAAGCAGACATGAACTGAACAGCCCTTCAAATAGAGCACACCTTCAAACAGAGGACAGTCCTCTGGCAACCCTTCAAGTAGAGGACTGTCCTCTAAAAAAGAGGATACTTGGCCACTCTAATTTGAAGTGGGACCCATCACCTGACCTCACTCACTCACTCACTCACTACTTCAGGCCTCTGCTCTTCTAAACAGAGTGGAGGGATTTGGTGCTGAATCAGGCATCTTCTAAATGGAAGGCTGAAGAACTGCGAAAAAACTGGTATGTCTGCACTTCCAGCTCTGCGAGGTAAGGTTGGATTTTTATGGAGGTTTTAAAATGAGTTTTCATGGATCTGTTTTTTATGCTATGTTGTTTTGTTTTTAACCTGTGTTTTGTTTTTGTTAGCTTCCTTGAGCACTATTTTTGGCATAGGCAGGATATTAATTAATTAATTAATTAATAGGACAGACTCCAACATACTCTTTGTCTATATTCTTCAGACGTAGCACCACCACTACCACAAATGTATAATTTTAATATCCTTAGCCTGTTCACAGGAGATGACAGGCTCAAGGTTTGTATCTATGGAGAAGGCTACCCACTCACCCCCCCCCCCCCACTGCCTTTCAGAGCTTCCTTTAAACTTCTTAACATCCAGGCTGCTAGCATATCTGCCAAGCAGTCCAATTGTATGAGTAAGGCCAACTCTCAGACTAGACAAGAGAATCAAATCAACTCCAGTTCCCAATTCAATATATTTATTAAAGAATCAAGCAGAGTCAAGTTCAGAAATAGCCTGTTGTTTTTAAAATGAAATGAAACACCAGACTACTCACTGAAACTTATCCAGACCCTAAGAAGAAGTCATCAAGGCAGCTTACAGGCGGGGTGATGGGTGAGGCCCACCTGGGACTCCTGGGCATGGAAGAGTTTTGCCTTAACTCTTTGGCAACCAGGGGGAATCTACACTGTAGCTTTGCTACGTTAAGGATTGGTTTCGACGATACATTGGGTCACATGACACACTTACTGTAACATTTTATACCAGTTGTTGTTTACTCCGATTTTCTAAGATTAAATCCGTTCTTTTCTTTATATAAATCGTTATAGGAAGAATAATGTGTCTTTCTTTACCGGTTCAGAGTCGCTGAAATCAAACCTCCGTTAGCTTATCAGAGCCATGCATGCGCTTCTTTAGTCTAATCTTCATTGAAAGGAAGGGAAAGGAAGGGGGGGCGAAGGAGGAAGTGGGCGTGGAAAGTACGGGGCGACAAAGAAACGTAACAGGGAGAGACGAAGAAAAGACTCAGTGTGACCATAATAAACGCTGTGAAGATGGGAGAAAGGATCGACAATAACGTATGTACTACTTAATGTGGCCTGTCACGTTTTAATACATTGCAATACACAACGTAACAATCATAATTTTGAATAGTAACAAGCGTATGTGTAGATTCCCTCCCAGTCAAAGAAGACTGGGGCTAGATCTACACTACTGCTTTACAGCGGTATTGAAGTGAATCAATAACGGTTGGGGGACATTATACATTCCATATGCTGCTTTCATGCTGTTATTTCCTGCTTTTTATTCCACATTTGCAATGAATTGACACAAGGCGTAGATCTGGCCTTAAAAGAAAAGAGTTCACAGGTATTCTGTGGGGGCTGCTAAGAGAGGGAAAAGTCAAAGTGGTCAAACAATAGCCTGGGAGGACCTGATGATGCATCCTCCTTCCAGGTGTTTTTTACAGTGCCTACTTAGCATAATACTGAGTCAGCTTGGAATGTGTCCATTTTGGAGTCCATCTGGCTATGGTCTTTCTTCAAAGGCCTCTCCAGAAATGTGTGTGTGTGGAGAGGGGACAGATATGGTTCATCGCAAGATTTGCCTTTCCAAAACTGCCCCCCCCCCACAGTTTTGTGATTCAGCACCATCACTAGCCAAGGCCAATGATTTGCAGCCTGACAAGGAGCCACTTGGCTGCAGCTGAGGCAGTCCTGCAGGCTCAGCTCAGAGGAGCAAGAGAGCCTAAGGGCCGGCTAGGGAGGCATTTCTGCTGACGGCTCTTTGCTAATGATTCTTCACTTCCCCTCTGAGCGGTTGCGCTGACACTAAAAGCAGCCATAACAAATGTTCCAGAAAGGGATATGTGTGTAATTGCAAGCTTTGTGCCATAGATTTCCATTCCATCTGATTGATTTGAGCAGCCCCGCTTGCTATGCTGCCCTGTATATTCATTTGTCTCCTTCCTTCACCTTTTCAAATGCCAAAATGCCTTTCAGGGGTCTTTCTGGTGGCTAGATCCTATTCCCTTCTCTAGCTGAATATTGCCACAGAGTTGGGGCTTTTTTTTGCGGGGGTGGGTGGGAGAAGGCTTATAAACAAGGATAAAATGTATCTGCCTCTGTGTTCTTTTTTCCTCTCATTGATTGGGAGCCATTAGATGGATAAAATGGTCAGCAATACTGTAAATATTCATCTAATTCGTGCCTAGCAGAAGGGTCACGAGAAGGAAAATGCATGTCAGAACTCACATCTCCTATATGTGTATATATCTGACTTCATTTGTCTCCATGTTGGTTAGGAGTAGTGATGGGTAAACTCCCCGAAGATCAAATCAGGACTAGGTCACCAATTACAAGAATCTTTAGGGAATTCTTGTGATTTAGAACTCAAAGAGTTCTACATTGACTCATAATGTCAGCTGCGCTATACAGCATTGGCTGAAAAATCAATCTATTTTTACCCAAGTATAGGGGGACTGTCTGAACATTCTGGAAGCCCCAAGGTGGCTCTGTGGTGGTGCTGCATCAATTATACACCACAACAGCCACTTCAAAGTCATCGCGGGGACTTGCCCCAACTTTTCAGGATGGAACGAGTTGAACACAGCCCTTCAGCCATCCAGCCTTGCTCATTCCTTGATGCAGGGGCATGGTGGGTGGATTGCAACCCCTGATTGGTCACCGTCCACCCGGGCAGAGGGCAGGGGGTGGGCCCAGCCACTGGAAACCCCGCGGGGTTTTGCTGCGGAGTCAGGATTTGCTGCTGCCACCCTGAAGCAGCAAAAGAGTGGAGTTTTGCTTATCGTGGTAGAAACCCGATGCCATATAGGCAGGCCCCTGGACACCTGCATGCCCCTCCTTTGTCTTGACATTTTAATGATGACTAATTGAAGCTGGATGAGTTCTAATCGGAGAATCCCATCATCAATGCCAGGTCTGGCCCTCATTTCCCAACCCCCCAAAAGAATAAGCATTTCCAAAGGAAATGCATGGACATCTATGAAATTTGTCTCCTCATTTCTGATGCTGTTTCCACTAGGGATGTGCACCGGATTGGGTCCAATCCAAGATCCGGACCCGATCCAGCCGAAATCGGATAAAATTATCCGATTCTGATCCCGGCATCTGGATCGTCTGATCTGATCTGAACCAATCCGAAAGGACCCAATCTGGTTTGGATAAGATTGGAGGATCGGACCTCCTTCCCCCCTCACGCTCCTTACCTGCTGGGGCACCCGCTTCCCTCCGCTGCTCTGATCTACTGATAAACAGGCTTCGCGGCCTGCCTCTCAGTAGTGCGCCGGGTGATGACATCATCACCAGCGCACTACTGAGAGGCAGGCCACGAAGCCTGTTTCTCATTAGATCGGAGTAGCGGATGGCAGTGGACAGCTTCCGCAGGTAAGGAGCGTGAGTGGGGGGGGAGGGACAGGGAGGGGGGAGTTAGGCCCCCACTCACCCACCCACCACCATGTTTTCCGTATAGGCTTACATTGGGGGAAAACTTTCTTTCCCCCAATGCAAGCCTAAGGCGAAAACACGAAAAATGGTGGCCAATCCGAAAATCGGACGTCCGATTTTCAGATTGGAATTGGCTCCGATTCAATCCGAGGGACCTCCGATTTTGTCCGAACCAATCCAGGACAACATCAGAGGTCCCGATCTGGGTCCCAATCCGATTTGGGGGGGTCCATGCACACCCCTAGTTTCCACCTTCCTGGATGCTCATACTGCATGTTTGGGGCACATTTGTTTGGGGCACATTTGGGGCATGCAGTTTTTTGAATGCACTTGCAAATAATTCATTCTCACATGTACATCATTAACAGCAGTTGTCTGTATTACACATTGTGCTCTCCATTCCAAAGAACAGACATCTATAGAAGTAATGTACTAGAGATCTGTACCATGGTTACACATTTCATGTATATTACTATCAATAAGTGGCTTACAGCACAAGCCCATGCATGTTAACTCAGAAATAAGTCCCATTGTGTTCAATCAGGCTTCCTGCCTACGATTGAACACAATGGGATTAAATTCCAAGACACATGCATGAGCTTGCACACAAACACATATTCTCTTGCACACCTCAAATTCAGGTGTGTGGTATTTTGCTGTATGTCAAGGATCTGATGACAATATCCTCCACCTGATGCTTGCTTATAAACAAATATGCATTTTTTTCCATAGGGAAAAGGCAATAACAGATCTTCATGGCCAGGCTATGTGGGTATCACTTTCAATAACCTGGAGCGGAGTGAATACCAGACATTGTCTCAAGTGAGAAATGTATTTTCTCAACTAAATTAAGAAACCTACCAAAGAAACGAGAGGCATACACCTTTAGCTGGAAACACCACACACACACACACACACACACACGGTATTTGCCCTTTTTCCAGTTCAACACTGAATAATGAGGTGATAGACTGGAGGGAGAGTTCCCAGGGGGCTGAGCTGTGTTTGTTTACGGACACAGCATACTGCCTGGATGGGCCCTGTATCTGAAACGATCTCCCTCTAATTTTCTACCTCAGTGACAATGCGGCACAGTGCCATCAATCACCGTCAGAGGGGGCTCAGGAAGCCACCTCTCTCGCCCTCCCTTCCTCCCCCCCATGTCTACTCTGAGCTTTGGAAAACAGGTGCCTTGCCTACCACCAATGTCCTTAGCTGAAATGGTCTGTGTTTCCCAAGCTTATGCTCGGCGAGCAATCTCTAATGCCAGTCAAACAGACCCCATTTCCCTCCACTGCTGGTTATTTGTTTTTCGTGATAGCGTACAGGTGAATGAAAGTGGAAGATGGAACTAGCTTTGGCTGGGGCTGAGCTTATGGGCCCGTGAGCAAAGGGCAATGCCAGGGAGGTTGCAATTCCTTTGTCCACAGGGCTAACAACCACCACAGCAAGGGTAAAACCTGCCTGGCTGCAGCCGTCGCCCAAGGAATGGGCAACCTCAGGGAGATTCCTTCCCACTCTTGCCCGGAGCCACTTCAGTGCTCCCAATCTCCCTGGGAGTATAGAACCAAGTCCTTGTTCTCGCTGACCAGAGGAGTAGGGGGTGATGGATCCTTCTCTTCCTTCCCAGCAAGTAGGGATAGGCAGATTTAGGATGAGTTGACTATTCCCATTTTACAGATCATGGGGTTCAATTTGGCAGAGGTGGAAACATGCCTGAAGCCATTTTGGATTAGCTGAGTTTTCAGCTCACATTTAATACTGAAACAAATTCTTCATGTTTCTTGATTTAACTGAAGTACTGGTATTGGTTGAAAGCTTTTCCTACCCAGTCCGTTGAGATGGCAACTGATTCTCACAGGATGAATTAAGACAGATTCTCAGTGATCTGTTCCTGTATACAGACATGCTTTTTCGTATCAAGAGCTATCGCTGAGCATATAATAGCTGTTGTGTTTACCTCCATGGTCACTATACTACCAGTAATGAGATATAATTCATAGGGTACTTGGGGAGATACTTTGGGGTCCATAAAAAGAAGGCGATGATTATTTTATCTTATATTATGTGCCATGGATCATGGAAAGGCAATCTTGAGGAAATATAACTGGGCTACACAAGGTGGAAGCACTGAAGGGGGAAATGATAATTACTTGTGAAAGGTGGAGTGGGAGGGGTGGCTGTCAGTGGGTATTTGGTATGCAGTGAATTGGAACAGAGACATCAAAATAGATAAAAAGAAAATTTCTTCTTCTTTCATCATACAAGAATGCACCTGCAATAATTCCATAAACACCCAGCAGGACCAGAGGTTGAGAATCTGATTAGAGCTCAGGTAAAGCTTTTTCTGGTACCTGCCTGGACATAGCTAACTCTATCAAACAGAATGGAAAATGAAACAAAACTAAAGGAGCTACTTTGCTTTAGGAGCCATGTCAAAAGAGTTCAGAAACACATTCAAATTCCCAAATGCCCACAACATCTGTTCGCCATGATTTCCTCTCTTTGAAAGATCCAACTCACGGATTTAACTTTTCTGTAGTCTCTTCACTCTCCAAAGATGGGTCAATTTGGAGTTGATCGGAAACTTTCTTCGTGATTTCTCTGGTGGTTGCTATTGTATCGTTCATCTCTAAAGGCCAGTTAATTTGGAGTTAGCCACAGATGGCCCCTATTCCCACGGGGTTCCTGCTCTTCGGCCATTGCTGCTTCATGGGGCTCTAAGGGAGCTGCTTCTGCTTGAAGGCCATCCCCCGTGGTGGGATGTCCACCCCCACACGAGTTCCGTCTATCTCTGAAAAGATGGTTGCAATACCTTAATCTGGATTCGTCCCATCTACTCACTGTACAGCTGACCTACATGGGGTGCCAACTGCATATCTCGGTAGTTTTCTCAGCTGATGTACTCCGCTATCGTTGGCATTCCACTGAACAAATCCACAAGTAAATACTTGTAAAGACAAGCAATGACAATCTCCTGCATGCATCTGCATTGGAAAGCAGGCCTACATTCATAATGTCAAGGCTGAGTGCTGAGTGCTGGTTTGAGGCCAGTGTAGGTGCTGGCTTTTATTTATTTATTTATTTATTTATTTATTCTTACATTTATATTCTAACTTTTTCCCCTCTTGCAAAGAATGTAAGCTGGCTCACATGGTCTGTCTCCTCCTCTCCATTCTATCCTCACGACAACCCCGGGAAGTAGGTTAGGCCAAGAGTCGCTCCGTGAGCTTCATGGCCAAGTGGGGACTAGAACCCAGAAGTCCCAGCCCACACTCTAACCACTACACCACACTGTTTCATGCTTATCCAACAATACAAGTAATGGCTTGTCCTCAGTAAGGGTAGTGAATGCATGGCCATGGGGATAAAACATCCTCACTCTAAAGAGAACCACTAAAGTTTCTTGGCCTAGTTCGGAATATTTATTTTCAGCTGGGGCCATGGCGTGGGATGCAAATCTAGTTGGGCCCTCTTAGTAGACAAAACTGCCCTGTCTCCAAACTGTAGGCTTCTATATGTGTTGGCTGGGATTGCTAGAAATTGCAGTCCAACACATTTGGAGGGCACCAATTGGACGGCTGCACTAGGAAATGGCTTTGACTACTGACGATTGCTTGTACTCTGTTTGGAGATGCTTGCAGTTTATTTGTTTATTTATTGGAGTTATATCCCTCAATTCCACCAAAAAAGGGCACTCACAGCTTCGTTGCTCCTAACTGTTGCAGGACTAGGCAGCAAGCTTCTACTCTTGCTAATAAATGACATCATGACATTTTTTTTAAAGGGCTACTATTTATATTCTTGAAATATTTGACAATATTTGACCATGGTCAAATAATTGGTGATCAACTGATACTTTTCCTTTTTACCAATCGTCTGGTCTACCAAGCTCAAAGTACTCTTAGGCTGTTTCTACACCAGCCTTTTATTCCACAATCGTCCTCAGGTAGTCCCTGTGCATGCAAATAATGCACAGGGACTCCCAGGGGCAGGAGGGGACGGCGACGGGTTTCCCCCCAAAATAAGAAATCCCGGGGGAAACCCATTTTTCCTGCGGTCCTGGGAATGTTCCGAGACCATGGGAGGTGTGAGCACCTGTCCAGTTTGGTGCCTGCTTACTCGTGAGTAAGCGGACACCAGAAATGGACATAGAGCAGTGCTGTGAGGCTCCATGCCCATCAGGGGTGTGGGGGAAGCAAGTCCTCCATCCCCAGGATGGTGGTGGGTGGGTGGGCCCCCCGATTCCGGGTTGTTGTTGTTTTAAAAAACCCTTACCTTTTTGATAGAGCGCAAGTACACTCTTCCAGCCCTTTCTAAAAAAAATGGCAGGTGCGACTGTGTGACATCCCAGGAGGAAGCCGGGACATCGCACTTCCTGTTAAGAAAGAGGAGGAGGATCCCGGAAGCAGGTGTGCCCGGGATTGTCCCCAGGCCCTCCCTCTACACCCCTAGGTGTAGAAAGGCCCTGAGAGTGATTCACCAAGACTCCTCTTAGGAGTTATAAAGCAGTTGCTTCAAAAAGAAATTTGTGAGAAAAAATATTTCATGTTTCAATTTTTTTTTTATTTTAAAAAATAAAATGGGATTTTTGAATTTGCTAATTATGTTTTATTATGAATGATTTCTAGGTTTGGGGCAGATTTCACGGACTTCGGGAGTACTGCAGTATTGAGTTTCCATTTTCCAAAACTCACTTTTTAAATTTCAATATCATATTAATAATGTTCTTTTAAAGACCAACCCCTGAGTAATAGTTTATGCTCTTCTTACAGAATAAGAATAGAGGAATGTAAGCAATGGGTTTTTTTTTAATTTGCTAAGTACCTGATTGATTGTCAAAATTGGCCAGATTTCAAACATATGCAAAATTTCATTTTAGCTACAGTAGTGTCCTCCAATTACATAGTTCTTACAGTCCAGTATCACGAGTCTTCTTTAATATTTCCTCTCTTCTATCCTTCTGCTTTGTAGAAATGTTTTTATAGAGCCTGTTGAAGCAGTATTTTTTTATTAGCAGCCTGGGAGTGAAAGGTAATAAAGATTAATTTTTAAAATAATCCCCTGAGTCTTTCTTCATTTCCTCTGGCAGGGGCCTGGTTTCATTATCTGGAAGCCAAGTACAGAGGACTCCATATTCTTTTGTTCAAGCAAGAACATTTGGGGGGAAATGATATCACCAGTTAAGAGTCTCTTCCACAAGGCCTGTGACGTTCCCGATTAACCAAGATGCTTTTAAGTATGCAGTTCAAGCTTCAATGGATTCATTGCAGCATTAATGCAAGATTGCAGCATTAAGTCGATTATAGCTTGCAGCCTAAGAACACAATTCCTCACATCAGCAATCAGACTTTACAAACGGTACATGAAAAGTTCACTCCATCATCCCAAAGGATATCTAGAGTGATGTCTGTGTAGCTTTGCATAATGCTGGAAGGAAGGGGTTGCCAACTCTACAGAAAACATCAACAGCTTGCTGGCTTGCTCTTCTGCTTTTAACGGCAGCTTGGTATGCAGGCATTAGCTGGCACAGCACATTGACAAGCATTATCACCTGCTAATGTTTGCACATCAAGTGAGAGAGGATGAGTAAGTTATGCTGCTTAGGGATGTGTGAAAAATTAGCTCTGTCAAGGGTCCCCTCCCTATTCGTGCCTCCCAAACCCAAACACAGATCCAAACACAATTTGCCATCAGAAATCCATACATTTCTGAGCCTGTGATGCATTCCTCAGAACAAGAAAAATGCATTGGACAAATGTGCACATTAGGAAAATGTGCAAAGGAAAATGCATCTGTTTCCAAAACACACACCAAATACACTTTAATCAATGGGTGCATATGTCCAAAATGAGTACATTTAAAATGAGTATATCAATATGCATATTAATGCATGCATTACCAAAAATGCATATGAATTTCCATACAGATTTTAAAAAGGGAAACAACCCTACAGATTCATGTAGACATGGGATGGGATGAGCATGACCTAAACCCCTCATCCTGTCAATCTTGGCAAGACTGGGTTCAGCCAATTCATATTTTCATCCCTACTGTGGCCCAAGTGACAGTGGGGGGGGGACATTTGGTGAGAACAGAGGTTCTGTGTATCACTGGATAGTTCTTGGAGAGGGATCGGTTTTTGGCATGAGCTAATAAAGTTGCAAACATTGTGGATGCTTTGTGTCTAGTTTTGCCCTAAGTTGCATCTAAAGTCTGCCCGCACGTTGAATTTTGCAGCTTGCACTTCATTCCCTGCAACTTGTCTTAGGCAAATGGAGGTATCATTAATGATGGGGTAGGATAGATCAGGGAAGGAGACAGGGAATTAGACAGTTTCAGGCTATTGTCTCTTCTGTCCCAGTCTGGATGACTTGGGTTCTCACATTGGCAGCCAATTGGGTCTTTGAGTGCTGCTGCTGTTGGATGCCAAGCCAGTGAGTGGCGGAATGTCACTCATTCAGCACCCGGTCTTGAATGAGTTGCATGCTGACTTGACATATACATCTGAGATTTGCCTGGAGGAAGGGTGTTTGTGTGTGTACGTGTACCTCTCCCATTCCTCATAATAGCCCCCCCCCGCCTAAGGTGGAGGAGGTGGTCTTAGCAGTGGTGTTGGAGGCCCCCAGGCTTGTTGTCTTTGGTAACTTGAACCACCATTCCATGACATCCTAGCCTGGCATAGCTCAGGATTTCATGGCTGCTGTGTCAACCATCATGGGTCTGCCTCAAGTGATACCTACCCTGGCACATGAAACAGGACATACTCTTGATTTTTTTTTAAAAAAAGGTTGTTGGTTAAAGCAGCCATCCCCACCTCGGTGCCCTCCAGATGTCTTGGACTACAACTCCCATCAGCCCCAGCCAACAGGGATGACAGGAGTTGCGAATGAAAACATCTGGAGGGCACCAGGTTGGGGAGCACAAAGGATCGGAGAACAGATGTCATGATCTTAAAGCTCCCTTCCAGTTGAAATTCAGCTTGAGATTCAGACACCATTAATATGTGTTGATTAGCACAAGCTTTTGGGGAACAGGAAAGTATTTTATGTGTGACCTGGTGTTGTAGTGTTGGTTGTATTGTCTGTTATGGTGTATTTGTAATTTTCTCATAGAGTAATGATTTTAACACTGTCCTGTGTAGTATTATTTTTATATGGGCTGTTAGTCACCCTGGACCCCTTGCAAGAAGGGAAGGATAGGAAAATAAATAAATACATAAATAAATAAAATGTAATGATCAAGAGTGTCTTAGCTATTGTCAATGGGTTTTTTTTTATGAATGTGTTCTCCTGTTGTCTTCCTTCACTCACCCGCCCATATGAAATTACCAAGTTTGACTATGCTAGCAATGTCCCAGGCGTAACTTACTTGGGCATAAGTAAGAATTTAGTGGGACTTGCTTCTGTTATGCTAAAGATTATAATGTAACCTGCCAACTCAAAACACCACAGACAGAGCCATTTCAGAAAAGCACTGGAGAAAAGAAGACCATAAGAAGAGCCCTGATGCTGGATCAGACCAAGGGTCCATCTAGTGCAACATTCTCTTCACACAGTGGCCAACCGGTAGTTGACCAAGAACCCAAAAGCAGGTCATGAGTGCAACAGCACACTCTTGCCCATGTTCTTCAGAAACCGATGTACATGGGCTTACTGCATCTGTACACAGATACAGAGTCAGAGATAGCCATAGCCATCAGGACTAGTAGCCATCGATAGCCTTTTCCTCCAGGAATTTGTCTAACCCCCTTTTAAAGCCATCCAAATTGATGGCCATCACTACATCTTGTGGTATTGAATTCCATATGCGCTGTGTGAAGAAGTGCTGCTTTTTATCTGACCTGAATCTCCCACCAATCAGCTTCATGAGATGACTCTGGGTTGTAGAAAATAATATCTCCCTATCCACCTTCTCCACAGCGTGCATGATTTTGTACACCTCTATCATGTCTCCCTTAACCCTCCTTTTTTCCAAGCTAAACAATGCCAGCTGTTGTAAACTTCCTTCCTAGGAAAGATGCTCCAGAGTCCCTTGATCATTTTCTTTGCACTTTTTCCAACTCTACAATATCTTTTTTTAGGTTCTGAGACCAAAACTGTACAAAATATTCTACGTGTGGATACACCATTGATTTGCATAAGGGCGGTATGATATTGGCAGTTTTATTCTAACATGGAGTTTGCTTTTTCTCTTCTCCCCCCCCCCCCCCCACAGCGGCTACACACTGGGGTTGACATTTCCATTGAGCTGTCCATCACAACTCTAAGATCTCTTTCTTGGTCAGTAACCACCAACTCAGATCCCATCAGGTTATACCTGAAGTTGGGATTTTTTGCTTCGACGTCATTGACTTTACACTTGCTTACATTGAACCGCTTCTGCTGTTGGCTCGCCTGGCACCAATATTGCTATCTTTTCCATTCCAGTTAAAACTGCCCTCTTCTCTTGGGCGATTGGCAGCATACAATGAGCTTAAATTAGTTCTTGGATCGCCTTGGCTGACGGTTTAACAAATTGTTTTTAGATGTATGTTGTCTGTGGTTTTATGAAAATGCCTTTCTTTTTGCATTTGGTATAGCACGTTTTTAAAAGTTTTTAATTTTTGTAAACCACCCAGAGAGCTTTGGCTATGGGGTGGTATAAAAATGTAATAAGTGAAAGGAAAGGAAATTTGGATGCCCGTTCACCCAGTTTCGAGAGATCCCTTTGGAGCTTCTCCTCAATCCCTTTTTGTAACCACCCTAAATAATATAGTGTCATCGGCAAACTTAGCCATTCATTGCTCATTTCTAATTCCATGGGCTAATGGCCCCACTTTCAGTGGAACTATGAATCCACTCTGGGTTTCAGTCTGAACTTTAATGGGGCTATACAAGGTGCTGAGTCTATTTTGAGGATTGGGTTCAGCAGCTCGGATAGCTGCTTTAGATTTTTGGCTGGTTCTGACTAAAACCCGGGATGGATTTACAGTTCCACTGAAATGGGAATCACCAGCCCCCAGTGCAGTAAAGCCATTGTCGTACATTCAGCAGTATGTCATCATGTGTACAGCGAGGCATACATGACCCATTCCTCAGCAATTATTATGAGAGCCCTGTAAAAAACATTTTTATCCCTGTGTTGCAGATGAGACAGGAAGACTAAAGCTAAGAGGATGGCGTCTTGTCTGCAGCTACCTCATGAATTTTATCTGAGGCTCAATTTGAACCCGCTTCACAGCTCACAACTCATTCTTCTAACCACCTTTCAGGAGTGGGCTACTAGTCTAAAAGCAATGTCATGGGTATGAGTGTCTCTGCTTCCACAAATGGCCCTCCTGTTGTTTTCAGCACAGATCCAGCCTTGGCAACTTGCATGCTCACTAGAGGTCTCCCTGCCCTCCCCCTCAGCCATAAACTAAGCAGCACCAGCAGAGATTAAATATTACAGAGGGAACATGATCAAAAACTCCAAGCCAACATAAACCAGGAAGCCTTTTTTATTATCATTTCAGGCAGGCATTAAAACCAGCTTCTGTGGCCTGAGTGCCTGATGAGGTATTTGGGGGAGAACACCAAAGAAAAGGACAGAGCGGCACAGTAGAGAGTGTGGTTATAAAAACTGGATAGTTAAAATTTATGGCATCCGCAGGAGTTCAGGACCAGAAAGGGGCTATAAGAACTGACGCTTCCACGTGCGCACAAAAATGCCACCACCAATGAAATGCCTGAGGGATGCTGATAACTTTTAATGGGTTTGCCAATTTTGGGGGCTCCCCAACTTCCAGTGTCATCAGACTTGGGAGAAAATGTGGTTGCTGTTCTGATATTTAAGCAGTTGAGCCCTTGTGACTGAGAAGAAAAACCTGCATCGAAGACCTACATCCACGTTTCTCCCAGGTAGCCAGCAAGCGATGGTGTGACCATGACTTTTAGAGATCGTTCAAATTGGGAAGCTCTATTCACAATAGCCAAGGAAGAGCATTTGCCATTTGTGCTGTGCTTGTGGCCTTCCTAAAGGGATCTGGCTAGCCACGAAGGGAAACAGAATCCTGGACTGGTGTGGATTTGATCTGGCATGGCTCTTTTTGTTTTCATAGAATCATAGAATCATAGAATGGTAGAGTTGGAAGGGGCCTAGAAGGCCATCGAGTCCAACCCCCTGCTCAATGCAGGAATCCACCTTAAAGCATCCCTGACAGATGGCTGTCCAGCTGCCTCTTGAAGACCTCTAATGTGGGAGAGCCCACCACCTCCCTAGGTCATTGGTTCCATTGTCGTATTGCTCTTACAGTCAGAAAGCTTTTCCAGATGTCTAGCCGGAATCTGGCTTCCGGTAACTGGAGCCCATTATTCCGTGTCCTGCATTCTGGGTTGATCGAGAAGAGATCCTGGCCCTCCTCTGTGTGACAACCCAGATGAAAAGACAATAGCAATATAATATGCAATTCTTGCCCACTTTGCTACATTACTCCCATCCTAGCCTAAAGTGAATGATGAAAGTGATTTTAGGGGGGGGGGGGATGAACCAGTTTGGTGTGGGAAAGATGGTCTGTTGCCCCTTGAAAAATCAGGGTAAAACAAAGTGATTAAATGGAATGAAGAGACAAAGTCTCTGAAAGTTGAAAAAAAGATACGTGGTTTTATTCCAAGAAGTAACTACTTCTGGGAATAAAAAAAAGAAGTAGCTACTTCTTGGAATAAAACCGCATATTTTTTTCAACATCTTGAAGGTCTCTTTATTCAATTGGCCCCTTGATAAATCCAAGTCATGAGGTTAAGGAGCTTATGATCAAGATAGATTCCAGTGCTCAGGTCAGTTCCCTGAACCCTCCTGGTAATCAAGATCTGGACCAACTCTTCCAACCTAGTGCCCTCCAAATGTATTGGACTACAACTCCTAGGATTCTGGGAGTTGTACTTCAACACATCTGGAGGGTACCAGGTTGAGAAGGGCTGATCTGGACAAGTCACCATCTGTGATTCTGTGCACACACAAAGCATTCCCCAGGAACCTAAATATGGTGCAGAATTTGAATTTCTGACAATCTGAGTGTTGTTGTTGATGATGATGATGGTGTTGTTACTGAAGAACAAGTTTCTTGCCCTTAGGATTACGAAGTCATGCTTGAAAAGGCAAAGACAGTATCCACAAAAGACTTCACATAAAGGAATTTCTGTGCTCAGCATAGATGTTCTAATAATTTCCCCATCAGATTCTTACCTGCTCAACCATTCTGATACATACCTCTCCTTATGCTTCCCCCCAAAACCAAATTCTATAATCAATTAATACATAATCAAATAACAGAGCAAAAAAGGCATTGATTTTCATAATGAAATTAAATTATTTTAGAGGGGGCAGAAAAATTTCCTGATTTTTTTTTTAATTGTAGGGTAAAGAATGTTTTTAAACCATGTTTGGTGCCATTGTTAGTTCTAGTTGTTTCTGCTTCAGTGCAGTGGTATTCTTCTCTTGGTTTCAACTTCATTCTCATCCTAAAATAGTCACATAGGTGATCCGAGCTAATCATATGTATTCTATGCCAGGGAATGGAATGATGCCATACCACTATAAAGCCAATCATCTATTTTGTTTCATGATAACGTCACTGAGGGCAAATGAGATCAGTTGGGAGAGACAGCAATGCCTCCTGGATTAGCCATATGACTGATACCAGCCAATCAGGGATCATACAGTGAATGGACAATGTCTCTATGGTCCCCTCTACAAGAATTTGGTTTGACACCTGGTTGTCCGATTATGCGCGTCTTCCCGCAATTGCTTATACTGCAAATCACTATACACGGGAGGTGGTTAAGCGCATAACAGATTGCCTTGCTGGTTGTATGAAACACACTTTAGAGGTGTTTAATGTGGAGAATTGCTTGTTTACATGGTCATAAGGCGCTTTAACGGCCGCGGTAAATTAAAACTCGCTATTTAACACGCATTCGATAATGCGCATAATCGCATAGAAAAAGCGCCTTGACCCCCGATTTGTGTTCCGCTCTTGTAGAGGTCAAATTTTTAATGCACCATGAAACAGCTTTAAATCACTCTTGTAGAGGCACCAGCCACATGGCCAATGAGATCTTGATAACATCACTGAGGGCAAATGAAGCCAATTGAGAGGGAAAGAAAAGGAGAAAGGAGGCACTGTAAATTCGCAGGTAATTTGTTTCTGCAAGCAGTCAGTGTCAATGGGTCAGCCCTGAAAATGAATAATGGCTATGGGAAGTGCTGCAACTTTGGAGCCACACCCTTAGAATCTTTTTAGAGAGTGTCTGTAACAGGATTTACTCCTTTGCATGCCTCTTCTGTGTTTGTGCCCACCAGTGTGTGTGAGTGTGTGTGTGTGTGTGTTTCCCTTCCTCTGCCTCATTGGCTCAGCAATACTACAAGTGAGAAGGATCTTGGAATTGTTGTAGATCACAAGCTAAATATGAGCCAACAGTGTGATGTGGCTGCAAAAAAAGGAAATGCTATTTTGGGGTGCATTAATAGAAGTATAGCTTCCAAATCACACGAGGTACTGGTTCCCCTCTATTCGGCACTGGTTAGGCCTCATCTTGAGTATTGCGTCCAGTTCTGGGCACTACACTTCAAGAAGGATGCAGAGAGCAATGAGGAGAGCAACGAGGATGATCAGGGGTCTGGAAAAAAAGCCCTATGAGGAGAGACTGAAAGAACTGAGCATGTTTAGCCTGAAGAAGAGAAGATTGAGGGGAGACATGATAGCACTCTTCAAATACTTGAAAGGTTGTCACACAGAGGAGGGCCAGGATCTCTTCTCGATCAACCCAGAATGCAGGACATTGAATAATGGGCTCAAGTTACAGGAAGCCAGATTCTGGCTGGCCATCAGGAAAAACTTCCTGACTGTTAGAGCAGTACGACAATGGAACCCATGACCTAGGGAGGGGGTGGGCTCTCCCACATTAGAGGCCTTCAAGAGGCAGCTGGACAACCATCTGTCAGGGATGCTTTAAGGTAGATTCCTGCATTGAGCAGGGGGTTGGACTCGATGGCCTTCTAGGCCCCTTCCAACTCTACTATTCTATGATTCTATGATTATCTTGACCAACTGTGTATGGGAGGTGTATATGTCTGTATACATGTGAGATGGAGGTGGAGGGCAAATTGACTCTGATCTTCTGCCACATCCCCTCTTGTGTGTGTGTGTGTGTGTGCAATACTAATATGTAATATATATGCAGGTGTGAGCAGGTGTGTGCATGTAACTGGAAGGAGTAGGTCCAGGTCCATCTCACTTTCCCCCCTTCCCAATTATCAGAAGTCCCACTTATTATTTACCTATTTCCCAGTTCTGTGAAATCTGTGATTTTTTTTTAGTGATGATTGCTTAAAATTGCTTTATATTTTTGTATGTTCATGATTTCACCTTATGTTATTATCAGTGAAGACTGACGGCTCCGCTTCAGTGGGGCTGTGAATCCATGCTGGGTTTCAGTCAGAACCAGCCAGAACTCTGAAGGAGTTGTCCAAGATGCTGAACATCAGCTCCCAAATAGTTTCAGCACCCTGGATAGCTCCTTTAGGGTTTGGGCTGGTTCTGACTGACCCAGAATAGATTCACAGCCCCACCGGAATCATACCCACCAGCCTCCGCTGGTGATTATACTAGGGATGTGCACTGGATCGGACCCGATCCATGATCCGAGTCCGGTCCAGTGGGAAATCGGATAAATTATCCGATTTCCGATCCCGCAGCTGGATCGGCCGATCCAATCCGAACCGGTCCGAAAAAGCTCCGAACCGGCTCGGCGGATCGGCGGATCGGCGGGCGCCCACTGGCGCCCACCGCCGCTTCCATTGGCGGGCGCCAGCGGGCGCCCGCCGATGAAAGTGGACAGCGGGGGGGGAGGAGGGGGGCACTTACCTTCTCGGCCCGGTGGCTCCCGTCCGGCGCCGGCGCCTACTACTACTAGCAGGCTCCGCGGCCTGCTCTAAGGTGGCGCGCCGGGTGATGTCATCACCCGGCGCGCTACTCTAGAGCAGGCCGCGGAGCCTGCTGGTAGTAGTAGGCGCCGGCGCCGGCCGGGAGCCACCGGGCCGGGAAGGTAAGGAGGGGGTGCGTGGAGGGGAGGAGGGGGCGCGCGGAGGGGGGAGGGGGGAGGGGGGCCCTTACCTGCCCGGCCCGGCGGCTCCCGTCCGGCGCCGGCGCCTACTACTCCCAGCAGGCTCCGCGGCCTGCTCTAGGGTGGCGCGCCGGGTGATGTCATGACCCGGCGCGCTACTCTAGAGCAGGCCGCGGAGCCTGCTGGAAGTAGTAGGCGCCGGCGCCGGACGGGAGCCGCCGGGCCGGGAAGGTAAGGAGGGGGTGCGTGGAGGGGAGGAGGGGGCGCGCGGAGGGGGGAGGGGGGAGGGGGGCCCTTACCTGCCCGGCCCGGCGGCTCCCGTCCGGCGCCGGCGCCTACTACTCCCAGCAGGCTCCGCGGCCTGCTCTAGGGTGGCGCGCCGGGTGATGTCATCACCCGGCGCGCTACTCGAGAGTAGGCCGCGGAGCCCGCTGGTAGTAGCCGCCGGCGCCGGACGGGCCGAGAAGGTAAGCAGTGGCGGGGAAGGGGGCTTACCCCCCCCCGGAGCCGTCCGCTTCTATCCGCTGGCGCCCGCGGGCGCCAGCGGATGGAAGCGGGCGGCCCCAGGGGGGGTAGGGAGCGCGGGGGAGGGGGTTTACCTGCCGGGGCCGTCCACAGCGGACGGCCCCGGGGGGGGGAGGGAGTTAGGCCCCCCCTTACCCACCCGCCACCATTTTTTCCTCATAGACTTGCATTGCAATGCAAGTCTATGGGGAAAAAAATGGCGGCCGATCCAAAAATGTACGATTTTTGGGTCGGGATCGGACTCGATCCGGTCCGGGGGGCCTCCGATTTTGTCCGAACCGGTCCGGGACAAAATTGGAGGTCCCGATCCGGGTCCCGATCCGATCCGGGGGGTCCGTGCACACCCCTAGATTATACCACATATATATATATATATATATATATATATATGGTTTAAATTGTTGTAAACTGCCCAGAGAGCTTTGGCTATTGGGTGGTACAGTAATGGAATAATTGAAATGAAATGAATGCTGTATTTTAGAACTAAAACAATATGCCAAGTTATTTGTTCTTTTGCCCTAGTCAAAATAAGCCCCTCAATATCCTGCTCTTGTCTACCCTACTGATGTGGAGAACAGCTGGGTAGCCCATAATTTGCTTGGTTTAAAGGTGGCCACCCTAAGGAGGAGGCTTCCAGCATTCTGGCAAAGCTGGTCAACCACTCCGGTCTAAAGCTCTGTGCCCCTTGACCTCGTCCTGTGCCAGCATCCCCGAAACCTTGCTTTCATCCACTGCTTGAAAGTCCGCCTGTTGAGCTCCAAACTTAATTAATAACCATAGGGGTCTCAGGCAAGCAGGGCTTCATTTGGAAGGAGACAAGATGGCTAATGGGGAAGTTAGTAATCCGTGAAGTCTCCACATGTGATGAGAATTGATGGCCAACTGCTCCAGTTAAAGTGTTGCTCTTGCTTTCTGACACCCTGGAAAAATAGGGAGCGGAGAGGGTTGGGGTAAGGTGGGGTGGGAGAAAGTGCTTTGGAAGCTCCAGGCTGTCAGGCTCCATCAGTTCCTTAATGTGAACAGAAGTATACGCACAAGTTTGCAGCTCGTTGGTAAGAGCACAGCTTTTTTTTATGATAAATATATTTTATGGCTCTTTTATATGATTGGGGAGAGGGAGAGGACTGCTCCAATAAATTATTTACCAAAGTTGTAAAAGACCAAGGAAATTGCTCTGCTTACACGTTCCCAGCATCTAAATCCAGAAGTTTATGGAGGTCTGGGCAGCCCTCGTGTTCCATTGGTCTCTTAAAACTTGGTCCGACTCTTCCGCTCTGTATAAAGGTCACTATGGGCTGCCTCCTTGCAAAGTGTTAAGCTATAATAATACCTTGTGTCCGCCAGCTTACACCTTCTGAGGATCTAGCCCAGAAACTGACGATCACACACCCCAAGCTTTATTTCACTTATTGTTCTATTTCCTTGTGCAAATCTCTGTTTAGATCTACCCGTAATCTTTTCTTCATTCCCCTCTTTCCAAAGGGTTTGGAAAGAGCAATACTATGGGCCCTTGGTATTGTCTGTGACACCATAGGATACTGGGGATTCCTCCCTCCGAGGTCAGAGATGGTATTCCTGCCTCAGAAGGGGGAGTTGGAGATCCGTGTCCCCCCCCCCCCCCATGCCCTCTCACAACTGATGTGGAAAGAACTGCACTGGCTGCCCTCGGAGGATGGAAAAATGACCTCAGAGAGGGGGGAAAGGGGGCATTCTGGTGAGCAGGGAGGGGGCAGTCCAGAGGGGCCAGGATATGAGGAGGGGAGGAGTCCGGAGGGGCCAGGATATGAGGGGAGGAGTCATGGCTTCACCACTTAGCCAGTCACGTTTGGTTGGGTCTTGATGTTCTGTATGCCCCTGGAGAGCTGCTGCTAGACAATGCTGAGCTAGACTGACCAATTTTCTGATGCAGTATCAGGTGGCTTTTTGTGTTCCTGTGAGGGGATGAGCCCTTGCTCTTACTTTGAAGGGAGGATGCTGGGGGTGGGGGGGGAGGGGGAATCATATCACAAATGCTTTCACCCTGTTTGTAATCCACACCCCAACCTTGCCAAAGGGATTGCATTTCAAAAGGGGCGTAGTGTTCTCAAGCACAGTACAGCAACTTTCCTAATTGCCTAGGCACACTCAGGTGATTGTTTCCATGCTTTGTGGACTGTCCTATTGTCCCAATGGCTAGGAGACATTCTCCCTTCCCCTTGCCACCTGCACCATGGGCAAATGACAGAAGGCACAAGGAGGCTACCATGTAGGTGCTGGAGCTTCAGCTCAGCCATAGCCACCACTGGCAGCTTCATTGCAGGAGGGAGGGTGGGAGACAGGCCATGAATGGCCCAGAGCAGTGAAGGGAAGCTGACCCAAATTAGCCTCCCCCAATTTACCAGCTCACAAACTTGGAGCTCACAAACTTGGAGACCAGAAATGGCAAACCTCTGACCCATGGGCCAAAGTTGGCCCCGAGGCAGCCCATCTGACTGAAAGCCCCTTCCCTTTCCCCAAACCCTTGCCTCAAGGCTCCCAAGAATCCCTGCTGTTATCTCCAGTCAGTGACTGGAGATAATGGAAGAGATTCCCTTGTGTACCATTCAGATAGGAGGGCGAGCAGCATGCTAAGGGGGAATCCCGACTGTTATCTCCAGTCACTTCCCAATGGGGGAAGGTGCAGGGCAGGCAAAGCTGCCCTGAGTTAGGGGCTGGCTGGAGGAGGGTGGCTTGGCCTCATGTGGGCTTGCCCTGGCTGGGGAAAGGCTGTATGCAGTGAGGCTGGGTCCCTGGCCAAAGTGCAGGCAGGAGGAGCTCCAGACAGTGACATCGGGGGAGGAGGTGGATATCAGGGATAAAATGTTTTCTATTCTGCTGTGGGGTGCTGGGGTCATCTGGCCACCCCAGGGAAACAGTTCCCCATCCCCATTGGAGATTAATGGTCAGTGGTGTAACGGATCCAGGGCTTGCAGGGAAGCAGCAGCAGCACTTTTGTGTTACCCATCTGCCACCCCTCCTCCAGTCTTCCCTTTTTCAGTGACAATGGATTGTTCCCTATTGCAATGCAAAGTATTTGGGGATTGACTTTATCTTGAAGGAGCAATGAAGAAGACCCATTTGCTTTACAATAGCCCTGGTGGCAATAATGACTTTAAAAATGCTAGTATGGGTTTGTTGATACAGATCAAAGCAGCTGCCAGTAGTGTTTGGACTCCCCTTGGGGTTGTGGCTTTGGGGACTGCCATGATGAGTGCTTGCACTTCCAGATCCACAGCTACCCCACTGCCGAAGAGACACCGAAAGGGCTGCTTTGGCACACCATTAACAGGTGTGGGCAGTGAAGAGCAAAGGCCAGTTATCTCATGGATCCAATGATCGGAAACAGTGTGGGGTGACCCACACAAGGCAAGCAACAGGAGAATGTGGGGGGCTGTCTTGAACTACTGAAGTGGATTGTAGGTCAGACATTTAGATTAACAAAGTGGCAGCCCATAGTGGACCCCATTTACTGAGTCTCGTGGGGTTGGGTTGGGGGGGTGGGTGGGAAGATCCTCTGTGCTTTTAGAACAATGTAGAATAGGATAAAACAACAGTGGCGACAGGGTATACAGCAAGAGGAGAAGCGCCACTTTACAGATAAGGATGAGAGATGGGCTTACATGCATGTGGACTTTTCTCTGCCCCGGCTTTAGCACTTTAGCCTAAGAACATGGGGAAAGAAGATACATGGGACAATGGGAGACCGTAGTGCCAGCGTATTTTTTAAACCCAACCAACATGAATCTTTCTCCAATGTTCGGGCAAATAAAAGAAAAGCCAAACGGTTAGCATTCCCTGCCCTTATCAAAGCAGAAGCTCCTGCAATGTCCCTTTTCCTTTTAAACATTGTATGTAGTCAGTGCTGGGTAAAATTCAGAGCAGATGAATGGGCAGTAAGGGAAAGAAATCTAGGCCAGACTAATCTTCCAGCACATCTGGATGACCTACACTTCTCCAATGTTCCTCCCAGCACACAGAGGCATGGAGCCAGAAGAGCTTGTACACACTCAGTCAGGGGACCACTCCCTGCTGTTATGATGCTAATGGTTAAACACCATCTAGTTTCTTGTGTCTGATTTGTAGGTTACCAGCGCAGTTGGGAGCTGCTTGCCTGGATCCAGGCCACGTCTAGTCATAAGAGGAAGCAGAAGAGTGGTAACTTCCCACACCAGCATCCCAGTTAGAGCTAATTGAAAATGAGCCTCCCTCTAAAATGGCTACCCACATTGGCACGCAGCAGGTTGAGAGGTGGGTGGTAGGTTGAACTGTGCCGCCCTGTTGGCACATGAGTTTGGTTTCCAGGTCTGGAGACCTGTCTGTCAATTGGCTTAGAATAAGTCAGGCCTGCAGTCTATAAGAGGGATGAGCAAAGGGGGAGGACCTTTGCTAGAGATCATCGGTTCAACGCTTGCCCTGAATCTCCTCATGTTTGGATTCTACCTGTTTGGAGATTTTGGAAATACTCTGAATATGTTCGCTAAACTGTTATTTGGACTCTGAATTTCTAAAGATTGTGCCATGGAAAGTGCTCTGAAGCTTTTCATAGTCTTAGACTTGAGTTTGTTCTGCTGTGTGTGTGTGTGTGGGGGGCTTGTGAGAGAGCCAAAGTTACGGGCAAGAGAAGTTTCCTAGGCCAATGAGATCCGCTATTCTGGATTGTGTGTCTGTGACCTGTGAGAGAGCCTTCCTCGGAGCCAAAGTTACGGGCAAGGGAGGTTTCCTAGGTTGAAGAAGTTTGTTCCCTAGCGTCTTGCTTACTTGATCAGCTCAGTGTTTTCCGGCAGGCTGCGTCTAGTTAGTGCAAGAGGGACATGTCTCTGCTGGGCTGCGCTGGAGCTTTTCCTTGGCCCTTGGCCCTATTCTTGATGAGTCAGTGTGTGCCAGGTCTGCTAATTGCTCAGACAGGATACAGGCTATCCCTACACTTCTTCCCTGAGTGATTGCCAAAGGATCGTGTCAAGCCTAGAGCCTAAAGCTGTCTGGCCGTTATCAGCTTTAAGTAGCTATATGCAAAAATGAAACCGTCATAATTGAATCCGTGTCATTTCACCAGTAAAGGAGTCTCACCGTCTTGCGTGTCTTGTTAGTTTGCCTAAGTTCAAAAGGAAGAGCCTGGGAGATAAGCAAGTTCACGACAGGCGCCACAACACTTGCCTCACTTCTGTGCAGCTTGACTTTCATTTCTGTGTGGGGTGTGGGTGGGTGTCACTTCCCCTTGTGGGAGGCCTTGTGGAAGCAACCTCCCAGCAGCCTTGGAAGGGGCAATCTGGAGGAGGGGTGATGCCTGTCCACCACAATTTCCTCCCTTAGAATGTCAAAGTGACACTACATCATGACAAAGCATGATTCCAGAGCATGGCGACCACCAAAACGTGGCTGCTGGCAGGAGCTTTATTATTTTTGCTTGCAGCAGCAGCAAAAATGTAAATGAAAGTAAAAAATGCTGCCACCTCTGCATAATGTCCCTGTCTGTGTGACTACTGGTCTGGAGTGTTTGCACCTTGTGTTGGGTCAGCGGGACAGATTTGGGATTCTGTTGGTGCACTGCCCACCCTGCTGCTCAACAGACTCCCTAGGTGAGCTGATGGAGGTGGTCTCGGGTGCACTGTTGAGAATGTCAACATTCACGCTGAGGGCACCTTATCTGGGGCAGCTCAGGATTTCATGGTCGCTATGACAACCATGGGACTGTCCCAACGTGCCACTGACCCAACGCATGTAGCAGGGCACACTCTAGACGTGGTTTTCGCAACTGGTCATGGAGATGGGGATCTGAAAGTGTGGGACCTCACATCAGTCCCTTTGCCATGATCAGATCACTGTTTGCTGAGCTTTAGGCTTACAGCAGTTTTTCCCCACTGCGAGGGTGGGGGACCTATTAAGATAGACCGCCCCCAGAGGCTAATGGATCTGGATGGTTTCCAAAGGGCTCTGGGGAGTTTTCCGGCTGATAGGGCTGGCACTCCTTTAGAAAACCTGGTGATCTGTGGACTGCAGAAATGACCAGAGCAGTTGACATGATTACTCCTGTGCGCCCTCTCCTGAGTAGAGCTCGTATGGCTCCATGGTATACCCCAGAGCTGAGAGCGATTAAACAAAATAGGAGATGGCTTGAGGGCAGATGGAGATGAACTCCTGGTGGATGCAATCAAACACTGGTGGTAAGTGCCTATAGTAAGGTATATTCAGGGGCAGTGAGGGCGGCAAAAAAGCAATACTTTGCTGCCACTATCAAATCATCAATCTGCCGCCCAGCAGAGCTTTTCAGAGTTGTCCAGGGGCTATTACATGCTGGCCCCAAGGACATGGTAGAACCATCTGAGGCCCACTGTAATGAATTTGCTAGGCATTTCCAGAATAAAATCTTTGGCATCCACCAGGACTTGGACTCCAGTGATATAGCAGGTGAATCTAACAAAGTGTCTAGAGCACAGCCTTGTCCTGTTTTCTTGGATGAGTTTTAGCTGGTACAGCTCGAGGACATTGACAAGGTGCTTGGACAGGTTCGTGCAACCACTTCTGTATTGGATCTTTGCCCCTCTTGGCTAATAAAAGCTAACAGGGATGTAACAGCGGGCTGGGCCAGGGAAGTGATTAATGGCTCTCTGTGACAGGGAGTGGTCCCAGGCCATCTGAAAGAGGTGATAGTGAGACTACTCCTGAAGAAATCTTCCCTGGACCCAGAAAATCTTAATAACTATAGACCTAGCAAATGTTCCATTCCTGGGCAAGGTCTTTGAGCGAGTGGTTGCGGGTCAGCTCCAGACATGCTTGGATGAGACTGACTATCTGGATCCATTTCAGTCCGATTTCAGAAATGGTTTTGGCACAGAAACAGCCTTGGTCGGCTGGTATGATGACCTATGTTGGGAGAAAGACAGGGGGAGTGTGATTCTGTTGATTCTCCTTGATCTCTCCATGGCTTTCGATACCATCGATCATGGTATCCGTCTGGGACAACTGGCTGAGTTAGGAGTGGGCGGTACTGCACTGCAGTGGTTCCACTCCTACTTGGTGGATCGGCTCCAAAAGGTGGTGCTTGGGGAACGTTGCTCAGCCCCGTGGATTCTCCAGTATGGGGTTCCTCAGGGGTCAGTCTTGTCCCCCATGCTGTTCAACATCTACATGAAACCATTGAGTGCAGTCATCTGGAGTTTTGGAGTGCGTTGTCATCAGTACTCTGATGACACACAACTCTATTTCTCCTTTTCATCTTCTTCAGGTGAGCCTGTGGATGTGCTGAACCAGTGCCTGGCTGTGACAATGGACTGAATGAGGGCTAACAAACTGAAACTCAGAGCCTATCTACACTACTGCTTTAAAACGGATTATAACAGTTTTAAACTGGTTAATAACCATTATTAAAAGGTTTAAAACTGTCATAAACCATTTTAAAGTAGTAGTGTAGATAGGCTCTGAATCCAGACAAGACTGAGATGCTGTTAGTGGGGGGTTCTTCTGACAGGATGGAGGGTGTTCAACCTGTTCTGGATGGGGTTGCACTCCCCCTGAAGGAGCGGGTTCGTAGCTTGGGGGTTCTCCTGGAACCATCTCTGTCACTTGAGTCTCAGGTGGCCTCGGTGGCACGGAGTGCCTTCTACCAACTTCGGTTGGTGGCCCATCTATGGCCCTATCTGGACAGGAATAACATGGCTTCAGTTGTCTACGCTCTGGAATTCTCCAAGTTGGATTACTGCAATGTGCTCTACGTGGGACTGCCTTTGAAGACGGTTCGGAAGCTGCAGCTTGTGCAAAATGCAGTGGCCAGATTGCTAACAGGAACCAGAAGGTTCGAACATACAAGACCGACTCTTGCCCTCTTGCATTGGCTGCCTGTATGTTTCCGAGCCTGATTCAAGGTGTTGGTTTTAACCTATAAAGTCTTACATGGCTTGGGACCACAATACCTGATGGAACACCTCTCCCGACATGAACCTACCTGTACACTACGCTCAACATCTAAGGTCCTCCTCCGGGTGCCTACTCTGAGGGAAGCTCAGAGGATGGCAATAAGGGACAGGACCTTTTCAGTCGTGCCCCCCATTCAAGGAATGATCTCCCCAATGAGGCTCGCCTGGCACCAACATTGTTATCTTTTCAGTGCCAAGTCAAGATTTTTCTCTTCTCCCAGGCATTTAACAGAATATGTTGAGGTTGCTGGGTTTTTTGACCCAGAGTAGTTGTTTTAAATGGATATTGTATTTGTAATCTGTTTTTATGGTTTTTAAATTTTGGATATTGGTTTTTAATGTTCAATGTTTTTAATCTTTGTAAACCGGCCAGAGAGCTTCGGATATGGGGCGGTATATAAATGCAATAAATAATAATAGCTCAGGAAGTGAGCTATTTCCAGAAACAGAAGGATTCCTAATAGCTATACAGGATCAAGTTATAGCCACCATCAAAAATACATCATAAAAGATAACAGTGTAACAACAGACCTATGCAGGAAATGCCATCCGTTCCAAGAAACAATAGACCATATAACAGGAGGATGGAAAATTCTGGCAGGAATGGACTATACAGACAGACACAATATAGCTGCAAAAATGATTCACCAATAACTGGCCATCAAATTCAACCTTATCAAACAACCTACACCATACTATACATACTCACCTGAAACAATCTTGGAAAATGCAGATTATAAACTATACTAGGACAGAACAATTCATAAGGACAAGACAATACCCTGCAAATGACCAGACATAACGGTCATAAACAAAAAAGAAAAACACACATATCTCATCGACATATCATTACCTAATGACAAAAACTTTGTTGAAAAGGAAGAAAAGAGAGACAAATATACACCACTGGACATGAAAATCAAAGAACTATGGCAACAGGAAAAGGTCACAATTATTCCTTTAGTCACCTCAGTCACTGGCATCACATCAAAAAATTATACAATAAACCTTCAGAAACTGGGCCTACCAAAATACATACACACCAACACCCAGAAAACAGTCATAGGCCTCATCTACAAGAATTCGGCTTTACGCCTGGTTAGCCGATTATGCGCATATTCGCAGAAGCGCATTTACGCCTAATACCTCTGTACGAGAGGCGGTGAAGCGCATTACTGGATGACCGAAACACGCTTTAAACTGTTGACATGCGGAGAATTGCATGTTTACACGGCGGTAAGGCGCTTTAACTCCCGCCGCAAATTAAAACTCGCTATTTAACGCACCTTCGATAATGCGCAAAATCGGAGAGAAAACGCGCCTCTATGCCCGATTTGTGCTCCGTTTTTGTAGAGGTAAATTTTTTAATGCGCCTTGAAAGAGCTTTAAATGCCTCTTGTAGAGGCAGCCATAATTAAAACATGCTCAATCATCAGGAAATTCCTGAATCTGTAAAAGACAGCACAACTTGGCAAAGTCCGTCATGTCCATCTAGAAAAACTGCCACGAGTGAGAAAGAGATTTAATAATAATAATAATAATAATAATAATAATGGTAAGCACTCTCCCAAAACCATTGATAACTTTGCTCCTCCATAAATTGCCACCCCGATTTGGGGGTGGGAGGCTCTCATTTGCACCCCACCCCCAAATTTCAGCCTTCATCCAAGTCCCCAATGGTATGCAAAGGTGACTCAGCTAATCGGAGCTGCCCCTCCATTGTTTCTCTTCCAACAGTTCATTCCCAGCTTTCTTGGCATTTCCATCACAGGAGACTCTAACCACCGTGCATTTACTGTGTCGACATCCCATCTAGCCATCTACACATCCACCAGTATCAGGTGGTCTTACTTTTCCTGGACTGTGCCATTTCACACTTCAAGCATGCAGTAGATGGAATACACATTTCAATGGTCCTCATAATCCACATCCGCAAAAAAAACATCACTGACCATAGAAAATTAGCATGTTAGGGGGAAAGCCTAGTGTATTCTCTCTGATACACTAGTTTTCTATGTGCAGGGATTTCTTCAAGTAGGCCCCCAGATTGCTTTCCCAATCTTGTTAAGAAGTGTTACAAACATTAATGAGCCTGTTGGAGGGGCAGTTAGATTCCCTATTGAATGGGACAAAGTAATACTTAAAGCAAAATGACTACTTAGGCTGGTTCTTAGGTTTCAAAAAGAAAATATTTTTGCCGGGAGCTCTTCTAATTCAGCTTTTATTTCATGCTGCAATATACAGAACAAGGTAATTTTTCAGGTGATTGTATTGATCATGTCACTTACAAAGCGAAGAGCAATCATGCAGAGCACTCAAATATAATTTCACCAAATGCCTCTGATACACCTCCATTTCAAAAGCATTTAAAGTTGCAAAATGGGTAACAAACATTTGTCTCCTAACATTGAAGTGATGCTGTAAAAAATCTGCCTCTGTCATTCTAGATGTCCTCAGGATCCATTGTTATGGAGCCTGCTGTCTGAGACAATAGGCAACAGATTTATTATGGCACCGTGTTTGGTACTATGGTGCTACATTTCCCATGGTTCCTAGCTTTGTTTTTACTTTGTTTAACTTTACATCCTTTTACTTTGTTGTACGTACTCGCAACAGGAGCATTCAAGGCCTGAAACCCAAGGCCTATAACAGTGCTTGCTTGGAGTAGGCTGACCATATGAAAAGGAGGACAGTGTCCCTGTATCTTTAACAGTTTCATAGAAAAGGGAATTTCAGCAGGTGTGGTTTGTATATATGCAGAACTTGGTGAACTTGGTGTACATGGTCAAGAGACAGGACTCCTGCAGCTTTAACTGTTGTGATGAAGAAGGAATTTCACCAGGTTATGTATGCATACAAACAACACCTGCTGAAATTCCCTGTCCTTTGCAACTGTTAAAGATACAGGAGCCCTGTCCTCCTTTTCATAGGGTCACCCTAGCTTGGAGCCTTCCTCCATATGCCCCCTGAAGGCACAATCCTATCCATGCTTAGACTCTGGCATGCAGGGGGCTGTAGGACTTTTTCTGTCTAAACATGCATAGGATTGCACCCTTAGTAAGTTTGGTAAATAGGAGGTGGTAGTGAGGGCTCCTGGGAATATCAGAATGGATACATCTCAGGTTGTTCCAAACTCTGGAGGGTTGTTTCAGATCCAATCTGAAAGGGTAAGGGATCACAGACTCCAGACATGTGTTCAGTCTCCCATTTTCAGATTCCATTCCATCCCAGCATATATATATATATATATATATATATATATATATACACAACCTTTCATTTTGGCAGTCTTTCTTTGTACCATGATTGCCCAAGATAGAATCCCACCTAGGTAGCACGGCTAGTCGTCCTACTTTAGAGCGGGCAGCCCTCTCTTTTGGAGATCTGGCAGAGGACAGTTCTCTATTTGAAGGTATCCCCACTTTGCTGGGACTGCTTAGTCCATGTCAAACAACCATCGAAAAGGGAGAGTGGGGGGCTTGAAATTGCCCATCAACACTGAGCATCCGGGCAGCAGATGAATCAGGCACACAGGTCACCTAGTCAGTCTTCTGCCTGATGATGAAATGTATAATATTTCTATTTCAATTATAGTTATTTCTAAATTTGCACCTATGTGAATAAATTTGCATATGCAAATGTTATGCAAATTGGTGCTCACTTTTGTCCTCTTTTTTTGCCAGTGCATAGGTGGCGGCCCTACGCATAGGCACTACGTAAGTGTTAAATCTGTCAAATTTTATAATGCGCAGCCACAAGGGTGAAAGGCCCCAAATTAGCTGCCTATAATTGTACTATTGCTGTTTTATAAAGCTTGGGCATATCATTAAGGAATGGAGGAAAGAAAGAAAAATTGGGACTCCAATGGATCCCTGAGGGATCCTTGAGGCAATTAGCTTTAAGCTTGAAAACATATTTTCAGTTTTATGGCCTGTTTTCTGGGCTTAAAATAAATTTCTACCCAATAAACTCAAGTATCACCCAAAACATAACTGCAACAGTGCATTAATTAATAGCAAGAGTCCAACTAGCAGTAAAATTTCATTAAAATCAATGCATGTATCATCCCCTTCGTTATTTATTTAGATTTGTGACTCCCTTTTTCCTGAAAACATGTGAGTGTGGCTTAAAGGTTTCGAAAAACCAAAAGTATAAAAACCATTAAAGTCACAACCTCATTAATAAGAATATATGACTAAATATATATGCCTTATATGTGCCTTATATTTGATCTGACAATAGGTCCATCCAGCACAGCTTTTTAGACTATAGCTCCCATCAGCCCCAGCCAACATGGTCAATGGTCAGGGGTGATGACAGTTCAAAGCAGCTGTAGGGCATTAGATTGGGGAAGTCTGATCTAGTCCCATATTGCTTAGTTTGCTAATTGTGCCCAGGATGCCTATAGCAGTGTGTGTTGTGAGAAGGATGCTAGTGTGCCATGAGCAATAAATACATTCAGGGCACAATCTTATGCATGTTTAGACAGAAAAAAGGCCTATAACTCCCAGCATTTCATAGCCAGCATGGGAAATGCATAGGACTGTATCCTTAATTAAAGTCTCCTCTGAGCCCAAAGTGCCCAACCATGGAGGAGGCTGCCTACTGTGTGATTCAATGATTTGGCCTTACAATCTTCAAACAAGCTTCTGCTGCAGGGTAATCTTGCTGTACCTGTGCATTCGGTAGGATGGAATCATGCAATCATTCTCAGTGCAGAAGCACAGCAAAATTACCATCTATTTGGAAATGGTTAGGCATCATCTTGAGTACTGCGTCCAGTTCTGGGCACCAAGGATGCAGACAAGTTAGAGGGGTTTCAGAGCAGGGCAACAAGGATGATGAGGAGTCTGGAAACAAAGTCCTATGAGGAGAGACTGAAAGAATTGAGCATGTTTATCATTAGAAGAGAAGACTGAGGGGAAACATGTAAACCGCCCAGAGAGCTTCGGCTATGGGGCTATATATAAATGTAATAAATAAATTATAGCACTCTTAAAGTACTTGAAAGGTTGTCACACAGAGGAGGGCTGGGATCTCTTTTCGATCATCCCAGAGTGCAGGACATGGAATAATGGGTTCAAGTTACAGAAAGCCAGATTCCGGCTGGACATCAGGAAAAACTTTCTGACTGTTAGAGCAGTATGATAATGGAACCAATTACCTAGGGAGGTGATGGGCTCTCCCACACTAGAGGCATTCAAGAGGCAGCTGGACAACCATCTGTCAGGTATGATTTAATGTGGATTCTTGCATTGAGCAGTGGGTTGGACTCGATGGCCTTATGAACCCCTTCCAATTCTACTCTTCTATGATTCTACTTGCTCTTAGAGGAGTCATGCCAAAAACAGTGACACAAGGAAAAGGCTCCTCTGAAGGTCGGAGGATCTTATCCTTATAAAGTGTGACTATGTGCCCTACTTTACTGAGAACAGTCCTCTATTTGAAGGGTTGACCAGTCCAAGCGTTGTCCAATTAACATTCTGATACTTTTTAAAAGTTGTATCATACATTTGTTAGCACTTGGGACTATTTTGCATTTATTAGTAGGGATGTGCATGCCCGAAATTATCATATCGTATCATCACCCAATGGGTTTCCATGGCCGAGTGAGGACTAGAACTCAGATCTCCTGACTCCCAGTCCAACACTTCAACCACTACATCACACTGGCTCATGTGTGGATTGTGCCGTTTTGGCTGTATATGCAACTGGACTCACACCTGGGCTTTGGAAATAAAGGGAACAAGTGGCACCTAAAACAAAGTGTTGTGGTGTGGTATGTTCCTGTTCAGGGTTCCAGCCCGGCAGCCATTTTCTCCCCTCCAACAGGCAGCCAGCATTCTATGATCTACATGATTATTATTTTTAAATACCCCATTAGGGCCCTTCCCCCACATTTTATGTACTTCTGCAAACCCCAAGCCTGCTGTTTGCACCTCCTTGTGTATTGGTTTTAGCTACATCAGGCTGCATACTCAGAGAATGAATTCACTATTCACAATAGGATGATGGTAATTTGCTGCAGCCCTAATTTTTACACCCTGAGCCTCTTAGCGTGAATGTGTATAGAGCTGGCTGTCACTTTGAGAGGCAGCCTTCTGCTTTGCTAACTCCATACCGATGGTTGGCCACATTAATTTCTGTCATACCAAAGAGACTGGTCAGTTGAATCCAAATGGTTTTCTCCAATTTATTGATAGAGCTTCACAGAGAGGGCAATTTTCAGAGCTTATTTTCTACACCATTGAATGCCGTGTTACTGCAAATGAATGCATTCCCCGGTTGGCATGATGGAGGATACAGCTGTAAATGCTTTATGCTTCATTTGGATAAGGAGCTGGAGATATGAGATTACACAATATAAAGAGGATCTAAGGGCCGCACTTCATTAAAAAAAGCTGTACCCCTGTTAATAAAATTCAATGCGGCTGATCAGAAACTCTTGAGAGAAGATTTAAATGCAAGCTCATGGAACCTTAACCCCTGAAATCTCTCAGCTGCAATGGAAATAAGGACTCTGCATACACTACGCACATTAGTTTGGGGTGTGGGTAAAGACAGAGCTACAAACACAATGTTCAGCTATACTCATAAGCAGCCCAAAGGTGCTTTTGCAGAGATATTTTGGGATCTCAGGTAAACTTGCCTGAGACTCACAAGCCATATGCTACCATGTGGACAATATGCCTGATTCTTTCCCCCTCTACTAAAGGCCTAGTGAGCATCATTCATGCCTTTATCGGCACCAGGCTAGACTACTGCAAAGTGCTGTATGTGAGCTGTGCTTGATGACTATGTAGAAGCTTCAATTGATGAAAATGTTGCAGTTGGTGAAGAACATATACACAGGTCTGCATTGGTTTCCCACTACTTTCCAGGCACTATTCAATATGCTAACTCTTCATCTATAAAGCTGTGAATTTGCTTAGGCCCCTTATACCTCAGAGGCCATCGTCTCCTTTTGGACAGTAAAATATAGTCTCTTACAGGGGTCAAATAACTCTAAGAGGTAGAGAGTTGAACTGGTTTAGAAGACTCAAAGCTTCTTTCCCCAGGTCCTAGTACTCACAGAGATGGTAAACCCATGCTTCCTCTTCAATGGATTCAGTTCAACACATTCAGCAACCATGCATCAAGCATACAATAATTAAATATAGGGAAAGCAAATGATACATATGTGTATGCGTGAAACAGCCCAAGTTTACTAATCAATGCTAATATACTCAAATAATGAAACATCAAGTGATGTGAGCCAGTTCTTTGTGTGCAGTCTTCAGTGTGTTACTATATCTTACCCTCAATTCTCCATCTGTAAAATGGGTATAACAATGATCTATCATACAAGGGTTTCATGAGAGCAAAGTAAATAAACTCTATGAATTACAAGTGATAGGATCAGATCAGAATGAAGCAATTTTATTTATTTAGCATCTTTTTAAATGAGATACTCAAACCAACATACATAGATAAACACATAAATCGCAATAAAAATAAGTTTAAACAACATATACCCAGTCTAGTTTTACAGTGGAATTTTATGGGCAAGTAACTTTTGTTTTTGTTTCCAAAGCAGAAAAAAAATCTAGATTTAAAATACTTGCAACAGTCCATCAATCTTGTGCAGGTAAGTTAATCTTCAATAACCCTAAAATGAGAATATTTATCTGAAAATTTGTGGTTCTGTTTGAGATGACAATGTGAGATATTTGTTAATATATTACTCATTTGTACTTGGGAAATCTTCAGATAAAGCTGCAGTCCTATACCCACTGCCCTGGGAATACTTTTGACCCATTGACAGGATTGTGCTGTGGAGTTTAATTTTTTTAAAAAAAAATGGGAGGAAGAAATTTGAATGATTAAAAAAACAAATACCAGTGTGCAGGGAAGGCATTCTAAAGGAAAGTCTTCACTTGGAAACAAAATCTACGCAGGGTCTTGGGGCAGAGGTGTCTCTGTTGGGAGAGAGTTCCATGGGGGAACGATGCACAAGAGATTAGACCTTGCTTCTAATGGGTCCAGATGTTATCTGGCGAAAAGGTAATGACAAACAGAGCTGGCCCTCACCACAGCAGATCTTAAGAGAAGTGGAGGACCATATGGGCAAAGTTCACTGAGTAGAGTTCACTGAGGCCAACCAATCCTTATAAATTTTAAGCAGATACAGCTGAAATGACTCATTTATATGGGACTGGTAGAAGAGAGGGAGTTTATGTACAATCAAATAATCATCAATTAAAAATTTCACTGAACTGAACTCTGAAATTTAACATTTAAGCAGGCATTGATTGGAGAGGGCTCTCAGTTCATCACTGGGTTCCAGTTAATTTGTGGTGGATTTATCTACATATACACACATTCACATATTCAGACATTTGTTGTCTGATGAGGCGAGTTGCAGTCCAACAAATCTGCAGGCACCAGGTTGAGGCAGGCTGATATAACCAGACCTACAACGGAGAATGGGGTGTTACAAATTTGGAAGAGTCTGCCTATTGGTGTCTGCAAAAAGAGTCTGCCTATTGGTGTCTGCAAAAATTTGCAGGATATGCTGTTGAAATCAACAAACCTGTAATGTGCCTTTGGAGAGGTTCTTAGTAGGGGCAAATTTCCACTGTGTAACAAGCTAGGAGACACATTCCACTTGTCCTGTCCAGCATGAGGAAGAATCCCACCTTCTAGAGACAATTCTGCTTCTTGCTGCATGGAAGCACATATGTGGGTGGAGGAACATTATTTTCAACTGGGTTTGCTGCAGGCCCCCTATGAGCAACTGTGGCAGCACAAATACCAAAGGCATTCGCTTTCACATCATGTATCTCCCTCAGTATCTCTCTTGGCCACCCCATCATGTAGCTGTGGTTGTTTTGTAGTCTATCATTATAAGAGGCTATAAGCAGCTTTGAAGATTATTGAAGATGGAAATGTGGAATATCAATCCTTTAAGAAATAAAATATAATAAGCACACTTCACAGGGTGGTTCTCCTGCACAAGCTGTTTTTAAACGAATGAGAACTGAGCAAGAGCACCCAGAATTGCTTGGGTTGTACCAAAAAGTCCTACTGAACCACAGAGCCAAAACGTTTTGCGTAATATGATGCCCTGCAGTGACAAGATTCCTATGATGCAAACCATCCCTGATTAGTGTTCATGCGGTCAATGCTTCAAAAATTTCAGTCAAGGAAGCAATCCCAATTTTAATTACAGCTAGGAACCATTGCCTGATAGCTAACCTGTCTCCTTGCTGCAACATTGAATCCACAGCTGTGTTCTTCGTTCAGATGCCTTGGTAAACAGTTGGCCGTAGTTCTCTGTTTTTAACAGTCTCTAATTTATTTTTCAAACTATAAAGGCCCAGCCACTCAATGTGGATGCAGGTACTCCAGCAAAGACCTAACCAAGGACAAATAGAAAACCATTAATACGTCTTCTGTCACATTAACTGCATCTGGCAATCCAACCCAAAATAGTACTTGACATTTTTGCAAATGTCACAGTGCTTGTTCCTCCACAGCATGAGATCTGCTATATCCCTGTAGTTCCCATGCCAGAGTCTTACAGTGCAACCCTGTCCATTTTTTACTCAGAAGTACATCCCGTTTTTAGTTTGGCTTCATCCCAAGTAGGTGTGCATAGGGTTGTAACCTTAGACATTTCCCCTAAATTATATCATCGATCAATTTGATTTTTCATTTTGACTCTGTTAGAATCTAGGTTTGTCTCCGGATTTGAGAAGCTCATCCCCAGTGGATCCATTTTGTACTAGATCCAGACCAGAGTTGAAGCTACAATATCATCATTGTGTGCTAGGCCCTAGAGGCTAGGGGTGTGCACCGGATCAGGTCCAATCCATCATCCGGACCCGATCTGGCCAAAATCGGATAAAATTATCTGATTAGGATCCCCGCATCTGGATCGTCCATTCTCGTCCAATAAGATCCGAAAGGACCCAATCCGGATCGGAAGAGTTCGGAGGATCAGACCTCCTCCCCCCACTCACGCTCCTTACCTGCCAGGGCCATCCACTGCCGTCTGCTGGTACCTTCTACTGAGAAACAGGCTTCACGGCCTGCCTCTCAGTAGTGTGCCGTCACCCAGCACGCTACTGAGAGGCAGGCCGCAAAGCCTGTTTCTCAGTAGAAGGGGCCAGTGGATGGCAGTGGACGGCAGTGGACGGCCCCGGCAGGTAAGGAGCACGGGTGGGGGGGAGGGGGCTTACCTGCCGGGGCTGTCCACTACCATTCATTGCCGCCCACGGGCAACAGCGGACGGTAGCGGATGGCCCCAGCAGTTAAGGAGCGTGAGTGGGGGGGGAGGGACAGGGAGGGGGGAGTTAAGCCCTCACTCACCCGCCCACATGTTTTCCTCATAGGCTTGCATTGGGGGAAAGCTTTCTTTTCCCCAATGCAAGTCTATGGCGAAAACACCTAAAATGGTGTCCGATCCGAAAATCGGACTTCTGATTTTCGGATCGGGATCGGGTCCGATCTGATCTGGAAAGCCTCTGATCTGATCCAACACGCCAACCCCAGTTCTGATTCCAGTTTCGATCCGATCCGGGGGGGTCCGTGCACATCCCTACTAGAGGCCAATCCAGAGTCTGGATTCATTTTTCTAGATTCTAGGAAACAAATCTGATCACTCAAAAGTCACAATGCATGAATGCAATGTGCATTATTGTTAAGAATTCATTGTATTTATAGAAGTGTGATTCATTATCATCTGTATGTACCAATTGCAAGTATACAGTCATAAGCTCTATAAATGCTATGAACTACATTTAAGTGCAAAATTTTATTTTAGGAACTGGGGCAAAGGCGTTTGCCACAGGTGGGCTGATTAATCCTTGGAAGCCAAAAGCATCTGCATTTAGGAGATGAACCTTTCCAAGGGTGTTTCCCAAGTCAGCTATAAGCCTGGCTGCATTGAGAAGAGGTCCTTTAAGGTTAGGTGCAGAAGCAATGACTATTCTGAAGCTTCTGCTTGCCCTTCGGAGTTTCCATTTGACTATTATAAAAGGAACTCTGTTGAATCAAAGGTCCATCAATTTCAGAATCCTGTTTCCCACAGTGGCAAGGATCAGAGGTTGCCCCAGGAAGTCCACACGCAGCAACTGCACTGCCCTCCCAGTTGCAGGGAGGTGCACAGCCTCTGAAGAACATGGAGGTTCCATTTGACTGTCATGGCTAATAGCTTTTGATGGACTTACCTTCCATGAATTTGTGTAATGCTTTTTTTAAAAAGCCATCTAGTTAGTGGCCATCATTATGTTGCACAGTAGTGAATTCACTAAATTGATTATCTATTGTGTACCATGGGATAAAATACCTTTTCTGTCTGTCTTGAACCTGCTGTCCATCAGTTCCATTAGATGGGGCTTGGATTTTAATCTTGTTAGAGAGGAAGAAGGAGACCACCATCTAGTCTCTTTTATGTTTCACTTTACTGGTTATACTTCTTTACTCCCAAACTATCTTTTTGTGTTGCTATTTACAGTTCCTTCCATTTTTTTCAATCTGAGCAAGGGTTGATTTTTGCTGAATCTGAAGAATTATGGAAAGTTAGGAAAAACATCTCAAAACAGAAATGGCAAAACTCACTGTGCAGAAAAATATTACATTTCTCTCTCTCTCCCTCTCTCTCTCTCTTGATATAATCTTTGTGCATTTACCTGTAGATTAACATTTTCACTATTTGTTCCAGTTTCAAAAATTGTAATGGGGTGTAACATCATGCCAGGATTCACTGGGCCAAGTCATATTCCTTCTGTTGCTGAAGACTCCCAGGCAGAGAGGCAGCAAACAGATGAGCCTGTGCATAACGTTAAAAGGGAGCACTGTTTGAGAAGGGCTAGAGCTGATAATGGCCACCCCAGCCCAGCTGTTGGGGAATGAAGCCCCAGCAGCAATAGCTGGGTCTTATGAAGGTGCTGCTATAAAGCTCGGGGAAGGAGCAGGTGGGGGGTGAGCAAAAGAAGGGAAGACAGGCTGGCAGGCAAGAGCAATGTGCAAGAAGGTAGGCAGGCCCTCTCTGCCAAGGTGGATGCTGGAGGAGTGCCTTACTTGCAGCCCCCCCAAAGTCTGCCTTTGTGGGGAGACTTGGAAATTCCCAGCTGGCAACCCCAGCTGTCTTGAGCAGTCAACCCACATAAATGGGCTGCGTCCCTTTTGGTGTCTCCTCCCACCCTCTGTGTGGTTTTAAAATCGTAACTAGATACAACAATGTGACTTTAAGGGTCAAACATGCTCAAAGGTACCCTCTCCTGATATCGCTGTTTTCTCAGAATCTGCGGGAAGTACATGCATGGCCTTCACTCTTAGGAGGGAGGAAAGGGAGGCACTCTGTGCATACCCAGAAACAGGCCTGATGAAGGGGATAATTACACAGCTGGCCCTGGAGAATTACACAGCTGGCCCCAGCCCTTCAGTACAGGCTCCTGATGGAGAACTTGGTGGGTGAGAAGCACAGACCGAGGCAGTCCCAGCAGGACTTGACTGGAGCTGGGCACGTCCATTGACAGCCGCTTACCTCCCCTTCTCAGTGATGCTATTTGTCGATGCTCTATTGATGAGCAGCATTGGCAATGAGAGGTGAGAAGTGCCTTTCAGAGGACTCAGGCAACTGTGGGCCATGAAAGGCATGCTGGGAGGTGTAGTACTGGCATGTAGAGTAGCTAATTTTAAATAAAGCATGGGTTAGTAAGCCAGGTCACTCTGTACAAACCAGGTTACTATCTCTCAATCCTAACTCACTGTCTTTGTTCTCCTTCTACCTGACTTTCTCCAACTGCCACTAACCCCGCCCACCATTCCATTTTAGCCTCAGTTATCAGCCATTCCTCCATTCACACTTCTGTTTCAATGGTATAGTCAGGCTTTTACATAAAAATCATGAATTTTATTCAGTTATTCCTGCATCTGTCTTGGAATGTTGTGGTTCAGTTACGACAAAACAAAAAACGCGGGATAAAAAATCTCATAAAGTTAAAAGGCCTTGGGGGGATTCACTTGGCACAGGAAAGCCATTAATGCAGTTACTAGACCAGCCTGCCTGGGAAAAAGAAATCCAGAAGCAGAGTGCCACAATTAATAAGGCCTGCTTTCCAGTTGTCTCCTATCACACTTCAGATGGCGTTCAAAGACTAACACATTATTCCTAGACTTATGCCTACAACTCCCAGCATGCCTTGGGCAGGAGGGAAGACTTATTGCCTGAATTTGGACAACACATTAGTCAATGGTGGGTTGAGTAGCCAACTCACAGTTGGTTATTTTGTGGGTACTCCCCACACAACATGTTCCTACACAACTGTGGGTGGTTGGGGCTGGCGTTGAGTGGACTAATAGTCAACCCAGCATTTAACTGACACAGCCCCTGCCCCTCTCCCCACCCTCCCTCCTCCCTCAGTCCTCCCAGTTCTATCCCAGCAGCCTCTGCAAGCTGCACCAGTTGTAGCAGAGTGGCAGCCGCCACTTTGGTCGCTCTTGCCACCTGTCTCTATGGGGTTGTGTTTTAACCCACTCACCACACGCTATTAACCCACTCAGCCTCCACACAACACTTTAAACAACTGGCTTTGAGCTAAACAACTTGCAAGCCAGTTATTTCTTTCAGTTGCTTATTTGGGCAGAATAGCATACCGTCAGTAGTTTGTGAGTGGCGTGTTACCCTCCACACAACACAATAAGCAACACAACTAACTATTGTTTTCCCCACCCTCAGTTGCTTAATGTGTTGTCCAAATTCAGCCATTATCAGGCTTTGGCAGCCATCCTCTGGTAGTGGCTTGCCCTTCTGGGCCTGAAGGGAGAGTGCCTGGGACCAGCTACCTCAGTTGCTAGGCCCCATCAAAAGCAGGAGGGAAGGAGGGTGCAGTTCTGGGCCCATTGCTAATGGTAACCAAGCTAACCATCAGTCAGCAGGCCGGCTCCCTCACAGTCTGCCTACAGGCACCAATTGAGCAGTGCAGTGTGGACTGGCTCAGCCAGACTTCACTTCCCATGAGTTTCAGTGGAAGGACTCCCGTTGGGCAAGTCAGGCACCATGGTGAAAGTCGTGCCAGGAGTTGTAGTTTTCATTTTCTGTGGGGACAAGGAAAATCATGGTGGCTTTAAGGTGGCCCTTTCCATGCATCAGGGGTAAGAAAGAGAGAGAAAAGAAACAAATATAACTTGTTTTAAAGTTAACTCACAAGCCTAGCATCAGCCTACCTTGCAGGGTTGTTGTGAGGGCAAGAGAGGAAAAAAAGGAACAAATGTAATTTGATTAAAAGTTAACTCACAGGCCTAGCACTGGCCTACTACCTTAAGATGATTACCTCGCAGACATATGCCTTAGGGCCCCCCGAGCAATGCCAGATATATCGGCTAGCTTTATATACATTTAAGATATTCCCTTGTTGATCAAAGGGCTGGTCCTTGGTTCAGAACATGATGGTAATTTCCTGGATGCCTCTGGAAAAAACAAGAATACTTGGCAGTCTACATTCCAGGGCCAAACTGCACACCAGTTAATACAAGATGCAGAATAACTTGTTAAGCAGGAACACTGCCACGACACATTCATGGGACCATAAATTAAATGTGAGCCAACAATGCGATGCTATTACAAAAGGGCAAGTGCTATTTTGAGATAGATCAGCAGACGCTTCGTGTTTGACGTTGTGGGATGCAGTAGTGCTGATGGGCTTGGAGCTAGTGCTGTGCCCAGTTTGTATTCTGCACTCCATGGATTATTAATTAACTAATAACATGAAATGCAGACAATAATTCATTTCTTATTAAGGATGGGAAGGAACGCGCTTAAACTTTGTCACCAACCTTACCCAAAGTCCTTCTGCTTCCCTGAAATTCCTCAGGTGTTCCTCCCAAGCTGGGACCTCCAAATTGGCTTCAAGTTTTCGTTGTATGCAAAAGATCATTGGCAGTTCAGTTTAGTGGTGACTGGAGGCTCCGATTTCGATGGGGCTGTGAATTCCTTCTGGGTTTCAGTCACAACCAGCCATAACTCTAGAGGAGCTATCCAAGGTATATTACCTGTTTCAGGGATAGAGTTCAGCACCTTGAATGGCACCTTTAGAGTTCTGGCTTGTTTTGATTGAAACCCAGAATGGATTTACAGCCCCTCTGAATACAAAGTCACCAGCCTTTGCTGGCTCAGCTTGTTATACTTGTTCCCAGAAATGTAGTCCATAGCTCAGTAGTAGAGCACAACCTTTGCATCTCCAAGCAAACAGAATCTCAGATGCCAGTGCTGGGAAAGACCCCTGCATGTAGACCCTGGAGAAGTGCTGTTAGTCAGAGGAGTTGATACTGGTTTCATCTGCCCCTATGCAGAGGACTGATTTGATTCCATGTGATTACCCAGCAATCTCCCAGATCCTACCTCCGCTCCTCCGCACCCACACATCTTCCAGTTTCAGCAGTAAATACATAATGTGCTTTCAGACTATTCTAAATTGTACACATATCTACAATCATGTCCCGTGGTTGGTACTATCTGTCCTGGATAGCTTAATCATCAAATTCATGTAGAATGAGTCGAACAATGGCTAATAACCTGGCTAGTTAAACAGAGTCCCACATATAGGAGCAGTATATTTCTAATGCTAAACAGACAACAAAGGGGAGGATCCTTTGCTTGTGAGTTTCCATAGGCATCTGGATGGCCACTGCTGGAAACAGATGGTTGGTCCAGATGGACCCTTTTTCTGATCCAACAAAGAAATTGCTATGTTCTTATTTACAGAGTCAGGGTTTAACCAAGGAGGCTTGGCCTGCCTTGTACTTTAAGAACCAGGTTGGATTGGATACGGGGTGAGGAGAGCAAAGAGGATATTTTCAGCACCAAGAAATGTTTTCCTGCCTTTTTATTATCTTTTAATATTGACTGGTTACGTGTCTATTTATAATTGTTCAGCTTTTCAAGAGCATAAATTCAAGCTGCTCAAATCAAAAAGCATATAAAATTATTTCCTTGAAATCTGTTTGGAGTGTAATTTTGAAGAAGAAAAAATACCTTCATTATTAAGCACAGACACAATCCAATGCAGAGTTAAGGATGCTTACATTTCTTTGAAGTCAACGGGATTCTCCGGCTTTTTTATTATTATTTGAAAAGGTTTCTTTTTTAAAATAATAATAATTCAGATCTCTGGATTGTGCATATGAGATAAGTCTGAGCTGGAATTTGAACATGGTATTAGTATAAAAGGGCCCCAACAGTGTGCGGAGAACCAATTTCAGAAGGTCATCCAAAATATTGTTCTTATTTCCGCAGCAGCAGCCTGTGAGGCATCAGAGGTCTTGAATTGGGGGACTGTAGCAATGGGATCAAAACCTCTTATGGTCTGTCCCTTTGTGGGAGCTTGCTGGACAAAGGAGCTAGTAACCTCCCCTCTGCTGTGCTGTTGGTATAGCAGCTACCAACAGAGCAGAGATCAGGATACTTGAGAGGGAATAGGGTTCAATTTGGTCCTATAAACCTGCCACCTCTGGTCTGGCATCTTATCGTGCAGGAGTTTAGCACTAACTGGGGTTAAAACATTTTTACTTTTGGCTGCCTGCTGCATATTGCAGATGGAAATTTTAAGCATACTGAAGTTTGCAAATGACCCAAAAGCTCCTTTGTCAAATTGCCTCGAGCCCTGCCCCCTTGCCTGGCAAGGAAATGTTCTCGTCTCTGTTCAGCAACTGATTGGAAATAATAACGTTCCCCGGCTAAGCCTGGAGAAAGGCAACCTTTTGCAGTGCTCATCAGGGAGATGCGCTTATCTCCAATCAGCGGCTGATCTGAGACAAGACCTTTTCCTGGCTGGGAGAAAAGATGGAGCCTGGGGCAGAAGCTGGCAGAGGATCAGCTGGGCTGTAGGAAAATGTGTGTGGAGTTCTGCTGGCTTTGGGTGTACTAGGGGTGGTGAAGGGCTGCATCCGAGCTGTGGGTTGTGCACCCCTAGGCATTTGGGTATACTATCAGTAGAAAAGGAATTACTTGGCCAGCTGCTAGAAATACTCAAACACTTTGCTATTCTTTGGGTTTGGGCCACCATTTTTCTAGTTCTAGTTTCTACGCTGTCCCTAATCTCTTCTGGAAGACAAAACAGCAACATTGTCAAACTGATGAACGTTTTATTTATTATTGGAACAGAACAGCAGAAGAATCCCAAACCCAAAACACTGTCCAGGATGTAACACAAAATAATAATAATAATAATAATAATAATGCCTGTTTACTATCTAAAAATTTAGATAGTAAGGCTGTAAACTGGCTCTGATGTTTTCATTTATATTCTAAATAAACAAATATAGAAAGTAGCCATATAGAAGGTCCTTAAGAAAAAAAATCCAAAAGCTGCAGCATTTTAAAACCCTTTTTAGGACCAACTAAAACATCACAAAGCTGTGAGCTAATAAATGTATTATGAATCTAAATACGCAGAGGCACGCAGGAAAGGCAAGGGGTTGGAGAGGAAGACGGTGGAGGAAGAAGCGTGTTGAGCGAAGATATTTCTGCTAATTGGAGAAGACATATGAAAATAGATATGTTTTGAGTGAGAGGAGTGGATTATACGACTGGCTGGAAAAAAATGAGTTCCAAAGATAAGATGCTGCCAAAGAAACCAGATGGGAGGCATGAAGCAACAGACGTGATCTTTGGTTTCAGAGGAATGTGAGGTTCTAGAAGGAGTAATAATAAGAGGGACTGAAAGTAGGCAGGAGCAACAGAGTCAAACATTTAAGAATAAGAAGAAAGATTGTAAAATGAATTCAATAACAGAGGAGAAGCTAATGCAAAGAGAAAAGGAGAAAGAGAGAGAGAGAAACATAGGCTCAATTCGGACGACACAATAAACAACTGGTGTGGGGGAAACAATCGTCAGTTGTTTTGACTATTGTGTCATCCGAATGCTGCCATAGTGAACTCAGCACTGATCCTAATCCACACCACAGTTGATTATTTATTACCATGTTGTGTGGGGAGTACCCCCTAGGGTTAGGGTTAGGGTTAGTCAACCCACCATTGACTATCGTGTCGTCCGAATTGAGCCAATGTCTCATATCCTGGGACAAGAAAGTTAAGATGAGTTACGGAGCAAACAATAGATAAAGGAAGACCAACAAAAAAGGGCATTACAGGAAACATGTCTGGATAAAAAGAAAGGAAGTGAGTGAGTGGACATTTCAGTGATCTGTGTGTAGTTAAGAAAGATTGATAAGTGGTTAACATTATTTTAAAAGGGTCTACAATTAATCTACAACAACAACAACAACAACAACAGATAAAGAATAGCAGAATATCCTATTGGAATAACAATGCCAAGAGTTTAGAGAAATTCAATGAAAGGAAGTGAGAGACCATGGAAGAAGATATTGAAGCAAGTTAGCAAATCATTAGTATAAATGCAGCAATTACTTCCAAGAGAATTTAAGAGAGTTTCATGTGGCGACTGATATAGAGTAAACAGTCCCAATACAAATCCTGGGAGACCTCAGAAGACTGAGCGAAGGAAACCTTAATCAAACATGGGAAGGACAATTAGGCAGATGAGAAGAAGACCATGCAGGAATAAGATCATATGGAAATTATGTTTATACAGACTAAGAAGACAAAATATAGGAAGATCAGAGATAAAGCAGAGTGAAGGTCCATTAACAAAAGACCTGAAAATTAGCTGTGCTGTTTAGGCAGGACATCAGTAACAGAAGTTAAAGGTGTTTCAGTAGAATGGAAAGGACAAAAGCCAAACTGATTAGAATCAAAAAGTGGATTTGCAGCAGGAAATTCCAAGCATGCTCCAAGTACAATCCACTTCAAGAGTACAGAATCAAAAGTCAACAGTGAGACTAGACAGTGGCTAGAAAGAGAAGAAAGACAGTAAGTGTTGCTCTGGCACACATAGAAAGGACATCAGGCATCCAGGGGAAAATACATTTCCCAGGGTCCCTGATGCCTGAGATACTGCTGTAGAAGAGCTCCAGTTCCAGGAAAAGAGGTAATGGGTGAGAAAGAGCCCAACAATCACGCTAATCAGGAAACTGGGTTTGGGTCTAAAGGAATATAGCAGGCTAAAATATGACGAAGAGTGTGGCTAGCAGAACGAGTTTGATGAGGTAGAACAAAGTACAAGACCAAAAGAGCTCAGCAAAGCAGGACAATTATGCATCCCAGGATCAGAAATATGATCAAAATGCATACTTAAATCCCCCCAAAACCAAGACAGGGAAAGAAGTCAAGAGAACTAATAATTCAAAATCAAAACCAACTAGAAATTAAAACAAAGGACCAGAGTGATGATAAATTCTTGCATATTGAAATCTGCCAGGGAATAATAATGAAGGGCATACAATTTAAAAGATGAAAAAAGAACAGGAAGGGGGCGGGAAGGCTGATAACTGCAATGGGTAGAAAGGGGGGGGGAAATGACCTAATTACCGCCAAGCCAAAGGACTGGGAGAAATGAAAAGAGGAAAGGGAGCCATTAAAGTGAATGGTGTCAGGGAATCAGAAGTCGATGTTTCAATTAAAGCAAGACATGAGAACTGAGAAGGCGATTCTGAAGAACAGCACCTTCATATCACCAGGGTTGCAATGCCGTAAACCTCTCCGCCCCACACACCTGGAAAAGAAAGCAATGAACTAGATGAGGTAAATAGCAAGGATGGGGGGGGAACTCTGAGCCAATAACAATGCAGGATAAATCAGCTCCAGAGAACGAGTGTCCTGAAGTACTATTAAGAGAAAATAAGCACAAACAGGAGAGTGAAAGGAGAGGAAAATAGACCAGCCATATAACACCATCCTCTGCCCACGTCTGGGTTGTCTGCAGCAGGATGTTCCAGAGCAGCATTGGATCTGGAGTGAGGATTGGGACGGAACAGTTGTAGACACTATGCGCTGCCCCTGAGGCAACAGAGAATCAGGATGGATGCATAAGATACCTTCATCTTCAGTTAACAAAGCAATGAAAAGCAAGGGGAACTAAAGTCTTACAGGGAGGCAACTAGCCCTGCTGGACCTTTTATGGTTTCCCCTTCTCTCCTCCCATCTGCCCAAAGCCATGTTCAGTCTTGCACATGATGTTAGCCTATCTCAGGCATTCTAAATCAGAGAATTATCAACATGCGAGGAGGGGAAGCCCGGTAGCTTTCCCAACCTGATCGCTTTTGTCACATGGACCACAACGTTGTGGAGAGGAGAGCCTCCTCTACCCATGGGGTCTTCTCCGTGCGATCTGAATCTCTGCTGGTTCTCCAAACACACACCATTCCAGATTGCATGGAGAGAGCCCCCATGGATGGAGGAGACTCTCCTCTTCACAAAGTTACCCTCCGTGTGTTGAAAGTGATGAAAGTGATGACAGAGGGGGTGGGGCCAGTGTGCTCCTCCTCCGCACATGCTGATTATCCTTGGATTTAGGATGCCTGAAGAGGGCTACTGTGTGGACAAGGTAGCAGAGGAAAGGCTTTGGGCTACACTCTGTTGCTAGTCAGGAATGCTATTGATAAGGTTGCTTTAATTGGTGCAAGTGATAGATTAGTCAACTAAAATTTTAGCAGATTGATTGAGATCCATTTTAATTGGCTGTGCTATCTGCTAAGGGTTTACTAAAGGTTCTTTGGTTCTGGTGGATTACAGTAATGAGTCAGCAATGAGTCAATTATCCACCTAAACATTTTGGGAGCAGGTGCGGAAATGCTTACATATTTTATACATTACTTTTGCTAGGTATTGTTTTTTATTGTGTACAGATTTTATTTTTTTAATTACGTATTCCTATTTTTTTTATCATGTTATTGATGGACTAAAAATATAATATACAAACTGATACAGGGATGCTAGTTTCAGGAACAGCTCCATGTCAACAGTCAAATCTAGCTCTGCCCTAAACCTGTAAGAAGTATGAGAGAGATCCTTCAATTCCACCCTGCCAGCACGGGATGAACTCACATTTTAACCTCGAGAGGGGATTTCCTGCTGGATGTTTTCAAGCATCTCTAGTTTGCAAGGTTTAAAATGCCAGCCCTCGACTGCAGACATCTGGCCTGCTTGTTACGAGGGTTCTTAAAGCTGCTTTTATTTTTAATCACATCTCAACTACTGAGGATGAGGCTTTGTTGCTACTGTGGGGGTATTTTAAATGCGTGCACACACTTATTTTTGTGCTTCTTTTGGAAATGGTGTCAGCTTGTTGGGGAAAGACTAGGAAATCTTTCTTGCAGCAAGCATTTGTTTCCATGCCAAATGACTACGAGTCCCTTTATTAAATTGCACTTAGAGGCAGCAGCTGTCAAAAACGAATGGAGAGCTTTCCTGATAAGTTGGAGCCATTCGTTATTAAATTATCTTCATTCACTCAAATGTCTCGTTTTCATTGAATTAGGTGAAGAGTGCTTGAAACCAGCTGCTACTGCTGCTATGAAGCTAAGAAATACCAGGACTGTACACTTAACACACCATCCCCCAAGCAACGTTGCCCTGCAAAACACTTTTAATTTCATTGACGCTTGTGCATGGGGAGGACACATCCACAGATTGCATTCATTAGCTTTACGTTGTTCTATTCTGTACTCTGTACATTATAAACAAAGAACTCTCCCCCATGCAAAGAAAGCTAATCATTTCTGTTACATCCAGAGGGGCTATCCTAGAGGTACATAGAAACATAATTATTGGCTTTTAAGATGAAGAGCATTATCTTCCCATAGAGCCAAACTCTTAAAAAGAAAAAAAAACACCTTTGTTTGAAAAATTAGAAGAGTTAAAAATAAGAACTCGGCTGACATAAAATGTAAATGCTATGTTATTTGGCTATTTTGTATCTATGCTGTAATGTACTTAGCAGCTGATTTGTTTTCATTTGCAACCTGTTTTTTTAGTTCACTTGTGCAGTAAAAGTACATATTTCTAGGCACGTTCTTCAAAATGCACCCTTTGACTAAAATGTGAAAAATATGTATTTTATGTATTTTGAAAATGTGTGTGCTCTAAAAGATCGTATGGCAAGGCAGCAGGTTGAGAAAAGTTGTGAGATTAAGGATATGAGAGTTTTGACTTAGGAGAAGGAGGAGGGGAAGAGTGAGAAAGAGGTCACTACCTGGTTTCAATTTAAAAATGGCACAGCAGCCACAACTGAAGCAATGAATTTGGAACCAAGCCCTGATGGTCAATGGCAGAAGGGGCAGGATTGCAGCCCTGGCGGGAAGAAATGCTCATTAGGGAGTTGTGGCCAATCACAGTTCCCTGATTAGCATGCTTGGACAATGCACACATACGGGTTGCATTTGTACATTTAAAACATTATGTGAACATCTAAAAATATACTCTGGGAAATGGCAACTAAGCAACTTAATCCCTGTGGTTTCATTATTCCTCCTCCTTTTAACCACACACAGTTAGGACAATGTCCGATGATCCATGGCTATGACCAATGTTCAAATTATAGGGAGGGGGAATGAGGGTGCTTGCCTTTTATGGTACCCCCCTGTTTCCCCCCCCCCCCATAATTCAAGCATGGACTTTGCCACATGTTTAAAGAAACAGGAGTAAAGTAAAATGATATCATAAACATCACATTTGAGCAGATGTAGAGTGCCTTTCCCACACAAGTGAACAACTGCAGCCTGTCCCCTCGCGTTTAGAAGTCAGGAACAGATAGCAGAGCTTTTGAGTGGTACAGAGCCTGACACTGGCTCAATTCGGATGACACGATAGTCAATGGTGGGGTAATAATCAACTTTACAGTTGTTCATCTAGGAGGTACTCCCCACACAACCTGGTAATAAATAATCAACCGTGGTGTGGATTAGGATCAGCACTGAGTTGACTATGGCAGCATTCGGACGACACAATAGTCCAAACAACTGACGATTGTTTTCCCCACACCAGTTGTTTATTGTGTCGTCCGAATTGAGCCACTCTCTTCTTAAAAATGAACCAGTGGTCCCACCATCTTTGAAAACATTCTGACAATGCAGTCCCTATTTTTTTTAAAAAAAACAACAACCCTCATATCTCATAGTATCTGGTGCTACTAGGGATGGGTGAGAAATTTGCTCCGTTGAGGGTATTTTTTAAAACAGACTTACCCAGTCCACACGTTCCAGAACTGAATGCAGACCCAAATGCAAGTTGCAGTCAGAAATACATACATTCCCAAACTTATGATGTGTTCCATAAAATAAAGCAAAACAAAAAATGCGCAAAGAAAATTGGACAATGCGCAAAGAAAACTGTACATTTCCAAAATGTCCACAAACATGCTTTAGTCAATGGCTCAATACGGACGACACGATAGTCAATGGTGGGTTGACTAACTCTAACCCTCACACTATCCCTAGGGGGTACTCCCCACACAACATGGTAATAAATAATCAACTGTGATGTGGATGAGGATCAGCACTGAGTTGACTATGGCAGCATTCGGATGACACAATAGTCAAAACAACTGACGATTGTTTCCCCCACACCAGTTGTTTATTGTGTTGTCCGAATTGAGCCAATGAGTGCATGCATACAAATGAGTGCATGCATCTGAAAAAATGTGCACACACAAAACTTTGAAAAATGCATACATACATAAGGCTTCCTGTGTGGGGAAACAAAAAAACAGGGTTCAGAACTGAGACAGAATTAGCTTGTTGGTGGAACCATGAGAACCTTGAAGGGATTGAGCTTGACAGATCCACCCAACCCTATTGGTACTTCTAAACCTCTGCTAATCCTTATATCTACATTACACACATGACCTTACCTGGGGAAATGCTAAAGTGATCAAGGGCATTCATTAAATAACATCATTTTCTACGCAGACTTGGCCAATAGTCTGATCTAGAAGGGGCTGGTGCCAGATGCTATGACAGAAGGCACAACCACTCTCCTCATAACGAGCCAAAGGCTGCTGCTGCTGCGTCCCACTGGGAATGTTTCACTCCTGACCTCAGCAGGAGACCTCTTTTTATGATCTCATGCAGGAGGATTGATCATCCCTGCACTCTCTCCTGGCTGAAATAATTGCAAATGCCATTCCTTTTCCATAGAACTGGTGTACAGAGCAATTCCCAGTGCCACCCCCTGACAGAGTCCAAAACAGCCACTGCACCTCCTTACAAATCAGCTTCACACTAAGAAAACTGCTCGGATCAATATATATTTGGATTTCAGACTTAGACTTGATCAAGGAAAAGAAATCTACAGTCCAACGTGAAGAATCCATCCATCCTTCACAGTAAGAGAAAGCAATGCCAGAATAAGAGTTGCACAGCATTTGCAGGAGTATGGTTGGCAAAACCAGAAAGAAAACACTGATCCATTTTGAAGACAAAATGTGCAACAGTGCTCAGATTATGGGTTGAAAGTAGGGCGGTTCCTAATGAAATCCAAATGGATGCTTTACAGTTTTAGCCAAGTAATGGATGCTTTACAGCCTTCTTAAAAAAAAAAAAAGTAGCTAAGTGTGCCAACACAATAAGGAGGCCAGATCTCCCCCGCCCCATAATTTGGACACTGATGTGCATAAAAGAAGAGGCAGGAAACCATGCCAAATACATTAAAAGAAGATGTTACAACGTCAAACAGGAAACATTCAGGACCAAGGACAGCACCAAGGATGAGTAATGTCCTGTAATTATTGTTCTACGTTAGAACAAGGGGATGCATGAAATACAGCTTACAAAAATGTACAGAAAACCGCAGCAGCTTTCTCTGTCTCCAAACATATTTGGCTTATTTTCCTATTTCTATAACATTAACCATGCCAATTAACCCATCAGATGCTGGTGTATCACTCATCTATGGTTAAGGACATGTGTATAATTCTCCTTTATTCTACATGTCTCTGCCTTCCTGCAAAGTATCATTGCATATTTGGGACATTGCTGTTTGTTCTGCAGCAAATTCAATTTTTGAATTGGAAGTGGAAAAAACATTCAAGGCATGGGCATAGTTTGATCCAGAATCCAGACTCCTTGAATGCCATTTTTCTTGATTGAAAGGTGGGATTTATATCAAATCAAATCAAATCAAATCAATAAATCATCAGGGTTCATCAGAACCTGTTTTCTGTATCAAGGCTCATGCCTGGAATATGACATAATGAATTCCCATGGAAATCTACTTCTGAGGACAACTAGAGTCCAAATCCTTCCACTCTTAAAGAGTTATGATTTCCACTACTCTGATCTCAGATCGCCACATTTATATCCCTACACTATTCCTGGACCCTTCCTCATAGTACATGCAATTTTCCACCAATAAACCCATCACTCTTCTTCACTCAGATCATTCCCATGCTTTAATTACATCAGTAGGAAAAAATGGATTAACAAGGGTTAAGAGCTGCTGGATCTGCGTACAACTTCCCTATGTGGTGAATCACAGAACGGCCGGTTGCAGCTTCTCAAGGAAGAACATTCTGGCTCTGGATCAACTCCATCCACCCAGACTGGCCACCGGATCCTGCCAGGAAGGGAAGAGGGTTGGAGGGCTTCTTGCTCAAGCAGAGCCTTCCTTGAGCAATGTGGTCTCCCCAAGCTCTGGCATGTTCCTGCGTCCTTGGTTACTAGCGTACAACCCGTGTCACCATGGGTGCTAATAGGCCTGTTCCTCTCCCACTGTTTGTCCCCTCATCACAGAGAAGCTCATAAATCATGTAGATGCAGCTCATGCATAGTGAATCCCCCCACTCTGAAATCTGCACGCAGCGCAGCCCTGTTCTTTTTTCTTTTTAAAAAAGGTTGTTTAATGTTTCTTGAAGCCTGAGGTCAAAAACCTGTCATGTAAGATTTCTCTCTCTCTTCTCCCACTGGTGTCCTTTCAGCTCTTTCTGCTCAGCTTCTCTTCCTCCTCCTCCTCTAACTATCACCAACTGATTTTTCTTCAGCCCCTCTCCCTACATTTTGTGACTGTCCTTTCATTGGCCCAGCACTCTATGAGGTCACAGGAGTAAGCATTATGACACACGCACATGCACACACACATACAGTTGGCTGAATTCGGATGACACAATAAGCAACTGGGGGGGGGGACAATCGTCAGTTGTCTTGACTATCGTGTCGTCCGAATGCTGCCATAGTCAACTCAGCGCTGATCCTAATCCACACCACAGTTGATTATTTATTACCATGTTGTGTGGGGAGTACCCCCTAGATGAACAACTGTAAAGTTGTTTATTACCCCACCATTGACTATCGCGTTGTCTGAATTCAGCCAGTGTCATATGTTACATCACATGCGTAGTGTGGGGCATATGCATTGCCCTCCCCTTTGCCTTGTCCCCCTCCCTTCTCCTTTTCTGAGATGCCCAAAGTTTGAGTTTTGAACTTTTTTTTTTTGAAGTTTCACATTTTTTGGCTTTTGTACGTTGCTCAAGCTTCAGTTTAAAACAAAACCAAGCAAAATTGACCTAGTAGATCTAGTAATAAGCTGTACTCTGCAGAATTCTTGTCTGAGAGTCTTTGGCCCTGCCTCTTGCTTTGCCCTTCAGTTCTGATTTGCTCCTGAGTCCTGTTTCGCTGCTCAATCCTGCCTCCTGGTTTGTCCTTTGGTTCCGCTCCATGGTCCTGATTACTGGTTTACCCTGCAATCCTCTTGACTGGCTCGCTAGTCCTGACTACTGGCTAATCTGACAGCTCCTGAGCCCAGGTTTTGCCCTGACCAGTCTGCCATTGTGATTCCATTTCTCTCATTCCAATTCCCCCTTCCCCCCTTTTTTGCTCTGGCTGCCCCCTTCTTTCTTGCCACCTGACTACATCCATTCTGTTTCCTCTGATTTCCCTCCTGAGTCCTTATCCTCACCCCCATCTCCCTCCCTATTTGCCTTTCCCCCACCCCTCCATCCCCTCCATCCCCTCTTCTGCTCTTCTCCTCTGTTTCAAGCATACAGACTGGCTTTCCTCCCCCCCCACCCCCCACCCCGTCTGCCTGCTCCCCATACCTTTAGCTACAGATGGCATAAACGCTGCAGTCCTTGTGAAGACGGTGAAAACAGCCAGACAGATGTGTTGTTCATAGCTCCCCAGCCAGGCATAACTAAACATTTACATTTATTACCAATTAGAGGGGAAACAGACTGCAGTTTTATGGACTGGATGTGTCTGGGTGTATTTCTCTCTCTGCTCTCCCTGGAAACTTCTAAGTGCGTGTTCATAGTGCCACAGTTCCCAGTGGTTTTAAAGCAAATCTTTCTTTACTATCTAAGCTCCAGCACAAACCCCTGGAGTGCCAAGCAGAAGAGGAAACAATGCCCTGCAATACAGGATTAAGACAGTGTAATCCTTTTCTTGAGCAATCAATACTAAATCATGCAATGCAGTATACTATGCTACCCCACTCCTCTGAGTGGTTAAGTTCCAAGGGTTCATCTCTTACTCAGGTTGGTTTTGCTTTGGAAGGGGATCACTGAGGGCTTATTGGCATCTTGTCATATTTGCATTTATTTACAAACATACAGGTCAAGCATAGGTGGAGGCAGAGCTTAAGCACTCCAGCAGGGCTTAAATCCTCTACCACTCCCTCCTTGTACCTCTAGGGAGACACCGAACACCCTAAGATGTTTACAGAGCCTCAATCCCAGCTCTCTGTGCCTCTTCCTCTGTGTTTGATTAAGTGAAGTCTCCTCTCACATACTGACACCTAAATTACCTTATCCTTAGCTAGGAAGGATGGTGGTCCGCCCTTTTCTCTGATCGATTTTCCTATTCTGTACATTCCCAAAATGGTCCTTATCAAGAAACAAATGTCTATGTTTAGTTCCCATGGCAACATATCCTCTGTAGGGTGTGCCTGGCCGGTGGTTTGACAACCTTTAAGCAGACTTTCTGGCTACTTACACCTATCTCCCATTAACCATCTCCTGTTCAACTCCTAAACTTATCACAATCACTTTCCCTCTCTCCCTCACACACACCAGTCCAAACATTTGCTATTTCTCAGAACGGTGAAGACTGTGCAGCATTCACCCTTCTTTCAATCCTGTTTTGGTGACATTGTTTCTCCTTTCGTGCTGCTTCTGGCACCGGCTGCTGCTTCTTCCTGAATTACCCACCTAGTGAGCCCACCTGATCAAGGAATGACATACTGAACAGGGTGATGTCACAATGCTACACCTTAAGGGATCACCAGTCATCCCTACACCACAACCAACTGGGAAAGCAGTGGAGCCAAATGAGAGTGAGGGCAATTTAAATCAAACTCTGAGCATCTTCACAAGATTGCCAGAAATTGAGGATATTTTCAGTGCTGTTCATTAAAAATCATGGGTACTTTTTGCTCAGTTCAAATTGATATTTAGTCGTTGTGGTATGCTCAGCATTAGTAAAATCACATTTATTCTCCACTTATTCTCCAAACTAATATAAATGAACTGTTTCCCTCAATATAGCCCTGTGAAGTAGGTTAGGTTTAGAGGTAGTGACTGAGTCAAAGTCATCCAATGAATTTCATGGCCTACCTGATTTGCACTGAACACTGTCCACTATAACACAGTCATTTCCAATATAGTTCAAATACAGAACACAATTATTCAAGGAGAAAGTTGATGAATGAGAAATCAGATGTTTCAGGGAAGACCTATGAGGATGATAAAAGAGAACTTGTACAGGGTGGTAATTAAAAAACAGAGCCGTAAGCCAGCCTTAAGTTCCCAGGCCAACAAACTATAAAGACACGGGTTGGTCTCAGGCAAGGCACTGTATCTGTCTCCGCTGCCCTTCTGTAATATGAGACAGCTATGTTGGATTGTCTTGTATAGTAATTGTATGAGTTCCTGAGATAACACATGTGAAGAACCAGGAACACTTTGGGGAAAGAGCTATATTAAAAAATAAAATCATAACCACCCAGCCAAACTTAAGCTTTTAAGTAGTGCTAAGCTGAAATGAGTATGTGGCTGAGGGGGGGGGGGGGATGAAAAGGTTTGTCAGACTCACAAGCCCGTGACCCCTTTTGACATCTTCTAACTGAATCATTGTGAAGGGGTTAAGAAACCGTTCTGTTCTTAGCGTGATCCTTGATTGGCTAGACTCACCCATGTGACCAGTTCTGGAAGCATTCTTCTCACTCTACTAGGCTTCATGGGGCTTTAGTGAAGACAGCACATGCCTGAATGAGCTTCAGAGCATTGTGACATCATCACATCCTGAAACAGGGGGTGGGGGAAGTGGCTGTTGAAGGAGCTGCGAAGTGGGGATGGGCAGTGGGGGAAAGGCAGTAGTGAACGGCCATAAGAAAGTTGGGATTTATGCTTTTGCTCAGGCTGGAGGTGCTCAAAGCTCTGTTTAGCAGATAAAAAATGAACCTAGAGAACTTTAGGCTCAGTATTACTTTCAAGTTTTATTGATTTCAGTGGGTACTTAATTCCCCTATTGAAATCAATAGGGTCTAAAACTGTTTGCCTTTGGCTGGATCATGCCCTACATATTGTTATGGAGGGGAAAAAAATCATTCAGAAGGCAAGTCATATGAGACATGTCTGATGATTGTCTCCACCCTAGCCGCCCCATGTACTGTAGGTCCTTCGGAGGTCCTTCACTGAGTTCCCCCACCAGATGAGGTGCAGCAGGTGGCTACCAGTGAAAAAGCCTTTTAGTATTGCACCCCAGTTGTGGAATGCCCTTCCCACAGAAGCACTCCTGGCATCTACTTTGATGACTTTAAAAACAAAAAATGTGTAATTTTCCCAGGTGCTTTAAAATCAGGCATTTAAAATCTGCCTAAGTATACAATTCTATGCATGTTTAAACAGAAAAAAGTCCTACAACTCCCAGTGTCCCCAGCCAGTATGGCTGGCCGGTGAATGCTGGGAGTTGTAGGACTTTTATTTCTGTCTAAATATGCATAGGATTGCAGCCTTAGCCTCTTAATTCTATGGTAGACTGGTAAACATGTTTTTTTTTTCATTTTTCATTCTCTGCTGTTTACATTTTGTGCTGTATTATATTTTACTGTTTTATTATGATGGTCGTTGGATTTAAAAAAAATTTATTATACATCCAGAGAACTTTTTTATGAGACAACAATATGTCCTAGAGAAAAGTAGAATTTAACAGTGCAGCCCTATGTATGTCTACTCAGTGGGGCTTATTCCCAGGTAAGTAAGTATACGGTTGAAGCCTTAAGTCAGTAGGGAACATGGACTAAGACTGAAATTAATCTGGGGGCAGAATTTCTAATTTGAAATTTAAAAACAACGTGCTGAGTCTTTGTTTCCTCAATGTGATTTAAATCCTGCATTTCTGGGGGGTTAACTATGATTTTATGGTATGTATGAATGCTCACACTTTGACAAAAGTAGGTCTACAAATTCAATTCACAACATCTACCAATTTCAAATTTATGCAAATATTTATTTATTTATTTTATTTTATTTATTTTATTCCAGTTATATACCACCCCATAGCTGAAGCTCTCTGGGCAGTTTACAAAAATTAAAAACATTGAACATTAAAAACAGCGATATACAAAATGTAAAACCATAAAGCATAAAAACAAGTTACAATTACAATATCCTTTAAAACAACAGTTCTGGGTCAAAGTACAAACAACAACACAAAACCCTCATCATATACTGTTAAATGCCTGGGAGAAGAGGAAAGTCTTGACCTGGTGCCGAAAAGATAACAATGTTGGCACCAGGCGAGCCTCATCAGGGAGATCATTCCATAATTGGGGGGCCACCACTAAAAAAGCCCTCTCCCTTGTTGCCACCTTCCATGCTTCCCTTGGAGTAGGCAACTGGAGGAGGACCTTAGATGTGGATCATAGTGTATGGGTAGGTTCGTGTCGGGAGAGGCATTCCATCAGGTATTGTGGTCCCAAGCCATGCAAGGCTTTATAGGTTAAGACCAGCACCTTGAATCGTGTTACTTTTATGAATTCTTTACAATAGGGATGTGCACTGGATCGGACCCGATCCACGATCCGAGTCCGGTCCAGTGGGAAATCGGATAAATTATCCGATTTCCGATCCCGCAGCTGGATCGGCCGATCCAATCCGAACCGGTCCGAAAAAGCTCCGAACCGGTTCGGCGGATCGGCGGATCGGCGGGCGCCCACTGGCGCCCACCGCCGCTTCCATTGGCGGGCGCCAGCGGGCGCCCGCCGATGAAAGTGGACAGCGGGGGGGGAGGAGGGGGGCACTTACCTTCTCGGCCCGGTGGCTCCCGTCCGGCGCCGGCGCCTACTACTACTAGCAGGCTCCGCGGCCTGCTCTAGGGTGGCGCGCCGGGTGATGTTATCACCCGGCGCGCTACTCTAGAGCAGGCCGCGGAGCCTGCTGGTAGTAGTAGGCGCCGGCGCCGGACGGGAGCCACCGGGCCGGGAAGGTAAGGAGGGGGTGCGTGGAGGGGAGGAGGGGGCGCGCGGAGGGGGGAGGGGGGCCCTTACCTTTCCGGCCCGGCGGCTCCCGTCCGGCGCCGGCGCCTACTACTCCCAGCAGGCTCCGCGGCCTGCTCTAGGATGGCGCGCCGGGTGATGTCATCACCCGGCGCGCTACTCTAGAGCAGGCCGCGGAGCCTGCTGGAAGTAGTAGGCGCCGGCGCCGGACGGGAGCCGCCGGGCCGGAAAGGTAAGGAGGGGGTGCGTGGAGGGGAGGAGGGGGCGCGCGGAGGGGGGAGGGGGGCCCTTACCTGCCCGGCCCGGCGGCTCCCGTCCGGCGCCGGCGCCTACTACTCCCAGCAGGCTCCGCGGCCTGCTCTAGGATGGCGCGCCGGGTGATGTCATCACCCGGCGCGCTACTCTAGAGCAGGCCGCGGAGCCTGCTGGAAGTAGTAGGCGCCGGCGCCGGACGGGAGCCGCCGGGCCAGAAAGGTAAGGAGGGGGTGCGTGGAGGGGAGGAGGGGGCGCGCGGAGGGGGGAGGGGGGCCCTTACCTGCCCGGCCCGGCGGCTCCCGTCCGGCGCCGGCGCCTACTACTCCCAGCAGGCTCCGCGGCCTGCTCTAGGATGGCGCGCCGGGTGATGTCATCACCCGGCGCGCTACTCTAGAGCAGGCCGCGGAGCCTGCTGGAAGTAGTAGGCGCCGGCGCCGGACGGGAGCTGCCGGGCCGGAAAGGTAAGGAGGGGGTGCGTGGAGGGGAGGAGGGGGCGCGCGGAGGGGGGAGGGGGGCCCTTACCTTTCCGGCCCGGCGGCTCCCGTCCGGCGCCGGCGCCTACTACTCCCAGCAGGCTCCGCGGCCTGCTCTAGGATGGCGCGCCGGGTGATGTCATCACCCGGCGCGCTACTCTAGAGTAGGCCGCGGAGCCTGCTGGAAGTAGTAGGCGCCGGCGCCGGACGGGAGCCGCCGGGCCGGAAAGGTAAGGAGGGGGTGCGTGGAGGGGAGGAGGGGGCGCGCGGAGGGGGGAGGGGGGAGGGGGGCCCTTACCTGCCCGGCCCGGCGGCTCCCGTCCGGCGCCGGCGCCTACTACTACCAGCAGGCTCCGCGGCCTGCTCCAGGGTGGCGCGCCGGGTGATGTCATCACCCGGCGCGCTACTCGAGAGTAGGCCGCGGAGCCCGCTGGTAGTAGCCGCCGGCGCCGGACGGGCCGAGAAGGTAAGTGGCGGGGAAGGGGGCTTACCCCCCCCCGGAGCCGTCCGCTTCTATCCGCTGGCGCCCGCGGGCGCCAGCGGATGGAAGCGGGCGGCCCCAGGGGGGGTAGGGAGCGCGGGGGAGGGGGTTTACCTGCCGGGGCCGTCCACAGTGGACGGCCCCGGGGGGGGAGGGAGTTAGGCCCCCCCTTACCCACCCGCCGCCATTTTTTCCTCATAGACTTGCATTGCAATGCAAGTCTATGGGGAAAAAAATGGCGGCCGATCCAAAAATTTACGATTTTTGGGTCGGGATCGGACTCGATCCGGTCCGGGGGGCCTCCGATTTTGTCCGAACCGGTCCGGGACAAAATTGGAGGTCCCGATCCGGGTCCCGATCCGATCCGGGGGGTCCGTGCACACCCCTACTTTACAATACTCAGAAAAATGGCATGAAATGTGAGAGTGATGGTCCATACACCAAAATTTTAATGGTTTTAAGGAATATAACTTCATGTTAAATACTCACAGGATTTATAGAAGCATTTAAACGATGATAAAAATTCCTAGAGAAAATTAATAATCTCCTCCCTTGGAAATCTGTAAGAAAAGCTGATCAGGCATCTGCCTGAATTAGAATTAATATAGAATACTTTGCCACTGGATTGACAGTTGGACTTGGTAACACCCATGATCAGTTCCAAGTTTAATTCTAATTACTTTTTGGTGGTGTGTCATCAGAGCTGTTGCCAGAGTTCGTAATTAGCCTGATTTGGTGTATGAATTGTTCAGCCCTTAATGCTGAACAATATTATGAATTGAGTGGCATTTTCCCCATGAAGTTTCTTCTCCACCAGTCACAACATAAAATTGTATTCAGAGTAGGGGTGTGCACGGACCCCCCGGATCGGATCGCGACCCGGATCGGGACCTCCAATTTTGTCATGGATTGGTTCGGACAAAATCGGAGGCCCCCCGGACCGGATCGAGTCCAATCCCGATCCAAAAATCGTAAATTTTTGGATCGGCCGCCGTTTTTTCCCCATAGACTTGCATTGCAATGCAAGTCTATGAGGAAAAAATGGCGGCGGGTGGGTGAGGGGGGGCCTAACTCCCTCCCCCCCGGGGCCGTCTGCTGTGGACGGCCCCAGCAGGTAAGCCCCCTCCCCCGCGCTCCCTACCCCCCCGGGGCCATCCGCTTCCATCCGCAGGCGCCCGCGGGCGCCCGCGGATAGAAGCGGATGACTCCGGGGGGGGGTAAGCCCCCTTCCCCACCACTGCTTACCTTTTAGGGCCGTTCGCTCCCGTCCGGCGCCGGCGGCTACCGCCAGCTGGCTTTGCGGCTTGCTCTAGAGTAGGGCGCCGGGTGATCACCCGGCGCGCCACCCTGGAGCAGGCCGCGGAGCCCGCTGGTAGTAGCCGCCGGCGCTGGACGGGCGTCCCTAAAAGGTAAGTACCCCCCCCTCCCCTCCGCGCGCCCCCTCCTCACCTGCTGGTAGTAGCCGCCGGCGCCAGACGGGAGTGGACGGGCCGGAAAGGTAAGCGCCCCCTCCTCCCCCCCCGCTGTCCACTTTCATCGGTGGGCGCCCGCTGGCGCCCACCAATGGAAGCGGCAGTGGGCGCCAGTGGGCGCCCACCGATCCGCTGATCCACCGATCCGCCAATCCGCCGATCCGGTTCGGAGCCTTTTCGGATCAGTTCGGACTGGATCGGCTGATCCAGCTGTTGGATTGGAAATTGGATAATTTATCCGATTTCCCACTGGACCAGACTCAGATCGTGGATCGGGTCCGATCCAGTGCACATCCCTAATTCAGAGCATGTGTGGTCAATGTCCATGCACATAAATCCAGCTGCTTTATAGCTGTGCCCACAAATGTTTAAAATGTAAAACCATGTATTCTTGCTGAACACTCACTGATTGCTATGAAATGACACAGTGCAATACTTTATAGATGAATGTGTAATTTTGTTTAATATTATGCCCTTACTCTCCTTGAAATTTTAATAAATTGCTGTGGACCATGTGACCACTTTAGTCAACCAAGTAGCCTTTTCTGTGATGAGCATCTTCTTGTTTTAGGGAAATTATCTTGATTTGCAAAATATATTCATTTCCCAAATAGAAAGTACCATCTTTGGGTCATTTATTGGAAATGTATTATTTCCCCCCATCTGAATCTAAAATCTTCTCAGTTTCAGAGTATGCTTGTTTAGTGGGGGGGGGGGGGGTAGTTGCCTTTCCAAGTGGCTCTCTGCCACAGTTGGTATATGGCAGCCTTCACATGCATGGCGCCGTGAGTGCTACACACATGACATGCAAACATAATAGTTCAGTTGAGAAAAAGAAGACATTTCTCCCTGAATGCTCACTGAAAAAGCTAATAATTGTCATTCCAAATCAAGCCACAGGGAGTCCGCCCATCGCTATTGCCTTCAAGTCCATCTGCAGTCAGTGGGAACTGGTGGGGGCCCCCTTCCCCAAGGTAAGCTTTTGTGTGGGGGAGTGGGAAGGATGGAGGAGGGACTGGCAGGGAGGGCAGGGGAAGTGTGGGTGCTTCCTGATGGGGGGCTCCTAGTGCTACCAATTAGAAGAAATTGTGCAACTGTTCCATATTTTTCTCCTTAACAATTTTTCTGCATTAAAGAAAAATATGGAGAAAGTAGTAAGAAAACACAGGAGGGTCAAGAGTAGAAGGTGACAATGTCTGGAAACAACCCCCCCCCCCCAAGTAGTAAACTTCAGTGAATGAGGCAGGGAAAAGGCACCATAGAACAGGGGTCTCCAGCCATTTTTGGGTCAGTGAACAACACATTTTGAATCTTGAGAGAGTGCTGTGGATGCTGTCCTCCCGTAGGGAGGAGTTTGCCCATTCATGAAATGGCTGCCATGGTAGACATGACCAGTCATGAAACACTTGTTTCTCAAAAGGCAAACCCAATGAGACCAAAAGAAAAGTAGCTTGCCCAAGAACCTAAGTACAAGGCAAAGGCAAGCTCCAAAACACAACACCACCTGCTCAAAGGACACTGGATCTGGCTCAAAATGGGCTCTGTTTACTTTTTGAGCTTACTCCTTACACCATCCTTAGGTATCAAGTGAGCCCACATAGGCTAAAGTTGTAGTGTCGAGATACACAATTGACTACCTCAATGAGAACTAGGCCAGAGAGAGGCTGGCTGTATGACTACTCTCCCAACCCACTAAAAAAAATAGGACTTCCTTCTTCTGAAAGCCCTCCAAAGCTTTGATCTAAAGTTAGGTTCACACATTAACTTTGTGTCTTCCAACCTTTCCTTTACTTAATGGAGTGAGTGATCTACCCCTATGAGTGGTGCAGCATATGCAGAGCTGAAAGGCCACAGCTGGAGCAATTTCTCCAATCCCAAAACCTCCAAGATATACCATACGAATTGCTCTGAGTATCTTTCAGAATTGTTGAGGGACATTTTTACAGGGGCCAATCTTTGTGACCAAGGTCAAGCATTTCACGGATGGGCTGTTTTAGCACTTGATCATCTCCTGTCTTGATTTTATCAATGTCATCTCATCGGATTTGTAAGCTACCACTCACCCCAGCAATGGAGCAGGCTAGAAAACCAACTGAATAAATGAGTAACTAAATAAATAAATAAATGATGCTCACTGGATTTTTAATGAAATGCCTTCTATAAAATGAAAAGCAATTGCATGGAGTGTTCATTCTTTCGAAACCCCAATATGGATAAATAATATCATGCACTTCCGGGTAATTTGTTTGAGTAGCACACTGGTACATACACAGTCCAACCAGCCAGCACAAAGCCACCAAAGTTCAACCCCACCCCCACAGTGAGCAGATAATCTCTCCGGGAAGGCCCTATCCTTAGGCAAACTGAAGGACTCACCTGAGACAGCAGATGCTGGGCAGTGGCAGCAAGGCGTTGAACGACAGAACTGTGTGCGATGCCACCTGCTTCCTTCCCCCTAATTTAGTCTGCTGCCTTCAGGTGCCGTGGAGGAGGATGCCTCATCATGAGTGCTGAAGACAGAGTCGTCTGCCAGTCCAGGTGGTTTTGCACATGGAAGGGGCATCATCTTGTTCTTCACCCCAGGCAGCAAAGTGTCTTGGGCCAGCTCTGCTTCCTCTCTCAGAAGCTTTGCCATGGCTCCATACTCTCAGCATGCACAGATCAGGCCTCTTCGCAGGCACTGTTCAAGCCAGCCCAGCCCACCAAACCCCCAACTTTCAGGCTCCCTTTTTCTAAGGACATTAAAAGAGCCATGCTGGATCAGGCCATGAGTCCATCTAGTCCATCATGCTGTTCACACAGTGGCTAGTCAGCTGTCGACAGAAAATCACAGGCAGGACATGAGTACAACATCACACAATGCTCATGCTCCCCAGCAACTGGTGTACATAGGCATACAGCCTCTGATACTGGAGGGGGAACATAGCCATCAGGACTAGTAGCCATCGATACCCTTCTCCTCGATACACAGCCATAGAGTCCAAACCCCTGCTCAATGCTGGAATCCACCTTAAAGCATCCCTGACAGATGGTTGTCCAGCTGCCTCTTGAATGCCTCCAGTGTAGGAGAGCCCACCACCTCCCTAGGTCATTGGTTCCATTGTTGTATTGCTCTAACAGTCAGGAGGTTTTTCCTGATGTCCAGCTGGAATCTGGCTTCCTGTCACTTGAGCCCATTATTCCGTGTCCTGCACTCTGAGTTGATCAAGAAGAGATCCTGGCCCTCCTCTGTGTGGCAACCTTTCAAGTATTTGAAGAATGCTATCATGTCTCCCCTCAATCTTCTCTTCTCCAGGCTCAACATGCCCGGTTCTTTCAGTCTCTCCTCATAGGGCTTTGTTTCCAGACCCCTGATCATCCTCATTGCCCTCCTCTGAACACGCTCCAGCTTGTCTGCATCTTTGAAGTATGGTGCCCCGAACTGGACACAATACTCAAGAGAAATAGAAGAGAAATGTTACCTTGCATGATTTGGGAGCTATACTTCTATTAATGCAGCCCAAAATAGCATTTGCTGTTTTTGCAACCACATCACACTGCTGGCTCCTATTCGGCTTGTGATCTACAACCATTCCATGATCCTTCTCTCTCAAGTAGGACGTGGTCACTTTCCCCCAGAGTTCCTGTAACTGTCACTTTATCCACTAAGTCATCCCTATTAGTCAGTACCAAGTCAAGGATAGCCGATCCTCTAGTTCCTTCCTCCACTTTCTGTAGAAGAAAGTTATTGGCCACTTTTGGCAGAATTGAAGCCCCCCATTTCTACTACATATCACACTTTCTTGAAACACTGGCAATTTGCTTTTCAAAAGTTTCATTCTCGTCTTCTCCTTGATTGGGTGGTCGGTAGTAGACTCTGACCATCATGCTCCTTTTCATATGGTCACCCTACTAATAGAGATAGAGTTTTATTGGTGTACACAGAGAGAGAGAGAGAGAGAGAGAGAGAGAGAGAGAGTTTGTTGTTGTTGCTCTAACATCAGGACCGTAGAAGCACTTGTAAAGCCCGGAATAGCAGTTGAAGGGTGGCGGGGGGGGGGGGGGGGGAGGAGAAAAGAAATGTGTGTTGTGAGCTTCAGAACTGCAGTAATACAGATGGGCAACTAATGCAGAGGAGGGGATAAAACCATTCAATCCAGGGTCTACAATCCTCTAGCTGCACCACTGCATGCGCTCACCTTTACACACCCAGCCACACTGTGTACCAACCAGGCTGTTCCTTTCAGGGAAGAATAATCTCTATTGAGCATCTTTAGCTTAAGGGTTGGCAGGTTAACGTTTCTGATCCATAAAACGCAAGGCATCAATTGACCTGTGGTTCTGGAATACACAGTAGCGAATGCCACCCACGTCTCCTTCCAGGGCTGGTTTATTCCATTTCTCCTCTCACAGATGAGCTAGACAAACAAACATCAATTAAGCTGCAATGGCCTCATTATATCTGCCTTCTCCCAAAGCATCCCTTTACCCCTCCAGCAATCTTTCTGTCTGAAACTCATCTCCTACTGTGATGGTTGCGTTCCTGCACCCGCATTCTGGGTTACCATAGCAACAGTATCCTTTGGGGGGTCAAGGAGGTACATTTTTATTTCATTATAGTACCATTCAATACAAAGAGTTTTGAACCTGCCTTTCTCCCTCAAAGAAACAAGGAACACATCCGAATGCAAGTCTTGTATGCACTGTTGCCTCCCCCATTTCTCCTGTGTTATGGCCGTGGCTTCTCATGCAGAGAACAGGCATGGTGCATTGGGGGGGGGGAGGCATGGAGGGATGCAGGGGAGAAGCAAACCAAGTGTGGCTTAGGACCCAGGACAAATGTCAGGAACTGCCAGGGCTTGAACTGGGAACCTTTAGATTGGTGTGCAACCTGGTCTGTATGGTGAGCCACTGAAATGCTTGCTGCACTATTAGCCTCTTCAGGTCCTGGTGGACTGATCCCACCCACCCAAGCTGGTCATTGGAATTCTCCGAGACAAGAAAGATTATAAGAGGGTTTGAGCGACACATTCTTCCTGATGTGCTCCTACATTCTTTAGTCTGCCTTCATTCCTGCCTCCTGGCTTGCTTCTCGATCCTGCCGCCTGGCTTGTCCTTCAGTCCTGACCTCTTCTTCATGCCTGCCTCCTGCTTTGTCCTTTGCCTGCTCTTTATTCCTGGTTCCTTGGTCCTGCCTCCAGGTTTGTCTTTCAGTTGCCTGACTTTGTCCCATGACTAAGGCTTTGTCCCATAGTTCCTGGCTCCTGGCTCCCAGCTCACCTGTGATAATGCTTATGGATAGACTGACCCTATGCAAAGGAGGACACAGGGCTCCTGTATCTTTAACAGTTGTCTAGAGAAGGGGATTTCAGGAGGTGTCATTTGTATGCACACAGCACCTGGTGAAATCCCCTCTTCATCACAATGGTTAAAGCTGCAGGAGCCCTACACTTTTTTTTGTAGCTATACTTCTGCAGCTTTAACGGTTGTGATGAAGAGGGGATTTCACCAGGTGCTGCAAGCATACCAATGACACCTGCTGAAATTCCCTTTTCTATCCAGCTGTTAAAGACACAGGAGCCCTGTCCTCCTTTCTGTAGGGTCACCCTACCTGTGGCCCAGTCCTGAATGAAAGCCACCAGATTCATCCCCAACAGAAAGGGAAGGGCAGGGCTGGGGGGGGGGGGAGGGCAGGGCTGGGGGGGGAAGGGGGGACAAATACTCTAAAGAGGTAGCAATATTGGTTAACAGAGTGGCCAAGTATGAGCTGAGCCACTAGCTCAGATGAAGCAGCAGGTGTCAAGTGTGGGATGAAGGTGTTGTAGGCCAGATAATCTCAACCAGGTGACCACCAGATGTATTGGACTACAACTCCCACAATCCATAGAGGCTCATTATTGTTAGAGTTGTAGCAGCCACAAGTGTGAAATTGGAGTGGAATGTGGCTTTGGAGATACATCCCCCCTCCCCCCTCTCTCTCCCTCTCTCTCTCTGTTGTTTTGTTAGATCATCCTTCTTCACCTCCTTCCCACAGGGACCAGGCCTTTGATTATGCTACTCTGGAACGTGCCAGGTACCACAGTGGCACTATATCAACGACAACTGTCATAAATACAACTAACTCACATATCACGGCAGCATTGTGCTGTCAGACCACAGGGACCCATTCATAGGCTTTGCCACTAACACCAGCAATCCTAGAAAGAGTGTCAAAGTACAAGATCTTATCGAAAGCCTATTAATCTGACCAAGTAACCCTCCAGAAATGATTAAGGAGTTGGACATTTGGACTCACATAGAACGAGAGCCAGAGTTAGCAGGTGAGAGATTGGCTCTGAGGTTAATACAGAATGGCTTTGATGTCTTGCAAGTGTATAACAACAACATTCTGATTTCAACAGCCACAGGATTGTGTCAAGTAAACCAGGACACTATGCAGGGATGGAGACAGACTTCTTTTAGCAAACCCAAACACTGAGAAGGGTTGGTAGGAATGGGACTAAGCTGAAATCAAAACTTAGGATAGAGGTCCTCAGCTCCTTCGGTTCCACTTGGGGTTTAAAATGGATGTTCTGTGGAATAGACAGACACAAGGAGCCAGGTCTGGAATAAGAAATTAGACTATAATACATTCAAAAGCAATTCTTTGTCAATCCCAAAGTTATTTTGATAAAATGTCAGAATTGACTAAGTGCACAGGGATTTCCAGGATAAAGTGCAACGCCGGACAAGTCAAAGGATAATTACAAATAATTAGCTGCCACAGAATTGTGGGACAACAAAACACGAAGAGGCGGTCCTCACACTAAAACAAAAACACACCGTAGTGGATCCACAAATATGAGTCTGGACGTGTTTAACTGCTGTGATGTGCTATATCACAAAATACTGCAATCAAGCATGAAATTCTTTGCATATCATATTTATTTATTTATTATTTATTTATTTATTGCATTTTTATACCGCCCCATAGCCGAAGCTCTCTGGGCGGTTCACAAAAATTAAAACCATGAAATCATTTTAAAATATATAAAACAAGTCACAATCTAAAAACACAGAATAACATACAATATAAAAACACAACCAGAATAAAACCATAAACATTCTTGCATACTAGAAGGATATTTTTTGAATTTCACAGTGATTTTTATTAAATTCAACCCTGGATATTGAACATTCCAGTTCAACAGTAGTGTTGTCAAAGTGTTGAATACACAATCTGAATGTAATAGGAACCTGTTCAACAATTAATGATCAGCATGTTGGGTACACAAAATAATGAATCCACAAGATGATATTAAACTATAGTGACTGTCGAATACACAACACATTTGTTATATCCACAAAATGAGTATTCAGATACAGTTAAACACATAAGTCATGGAGAATATCAAGTACACAAATACACAATAGTCATGGAGAATATCGAGTGCACAAATACACAAACGGTAATACCGGTTTGTACTAAACCGTTTCAAACTTCTTCCTCAGTGACTGTGCATCTTCAATATGATGTATATAACAATTGTAACAATGATGATTTGCCAAAAAGATTGGAAAGAACTTGGTATCCAATTATTACAACATAGCAAAACAATGTTAAATGTCCTGTTGTCCTCACTTCATTTAGAGTGACAGACTTTGACCCCCATTGTGGACTGGACACCGAGCTGAATCTAAAACAGATATATTTAAACATATTTACATTATACCACTATACATGCTTGTGTACTGTAAATTTATGCAAGATATTATCATTATTACATGGTTTAATCATGAATGAATCTGTTATACATTGAATATTCATGTTAAACCTTAAACTACAAGCATCAATCTACAAACACAATAACAACTTAACTGATGCCACTGCTCTTGGTTTTTAGTTATCTTGAGAAAAAAAATTCTTAATTTGCCAAAAATATGTCTAACTACCTGTTGTTGGTATCCACTGCACATCAATGGTCTATCTCAATGGGGAGAAGCCTAGTGAATTGAAGAGTAAACCCCGTATATATGTGTGGAAGACTGTAAGTTAACACCTGAGAATAGTTCCCCTACACAAATTGAAGGAACCACATTAGGACCTAATCATGACTCATATGCAAGAATGTTTATATGATATGAAATGAATTTCATACATGATTGCAGTATTTTGTGATATAGCACATCACAGTAGTTAAACACTTCCAGACTCATATTTGTGGATCCACTATGGTGTGTTTTTGTTACAGAATTGTGGGAGACAGCTTTATTATGCATACCAATTCTTAGTTATTGCCCTGAGTTTTGTTGAATACTGGAACTTAGCTGCTACCTGTGCCTTTATAGTTGGTACCATCCCATCTGACTTTTAAAAAGATTCTTACAGTGCTTTTAGCATGTACCAGATTCTGAAATTTCTGAAAATGTTTTTTCCCCCCTGTTTTGAGGCAGGGGTGTGGAAACACAAGATAGAAACATAGGAACCTGCTTTATACCGAGTCAGACCATTGATCCATCTAGCCCAGAATTATCAACACTGACTGGCAGTGGCCTCCCAGGGTTTCAGGCAGGAGTTTTTCGAGCCCTGCCTGGAGATACCAGTGATCAAACCTGGGACCTATTACATGCATAGCAGGTGCCCTACCACTGAATCCATTAAGACTAGAAGGTTATTAAATGTACCTGTACTTTAGGCATTGGAAGGAAATAGAGATTTTAAAGCTCAAAAACCATTTGTTTTTCAAAGAAACATTTTGGCATACTCTGCTACCGCCGCCCCTGGTCCCCATGGAAATGGCTCATACATTTCCACACTATGAACTTTTGTTCACATTACCAAGAGGCTCTGTAGTGTTGCTGTGTTGCTTATAGGATGCAGCAGCCACTGTGGAGCCATCCCGGGGCTTTCCCCTGAAGCTCCAAAGTAAAAAGGTCAGGAATTTACTCCAACTTTTTTCTCTGGAGTGAGGCAAGGACAGCACATTCGCCCTCTATCACCACTCTGGAGCAAGGCAGAGGCGTAGCTGGGCAGATGGTGACCTCTGATTGGTCACCATCCGCTCTGGTAGGGGGGAGAGGGCCAGCTGAATGGCTTCTGGAACTCCCCTGCACTGCCTCCAGTATGCGGAGAAGAGCCTCCCTTTTACTCGGGAGAAAGTTCTCTGTTCCCTTGGTTTCAATCCCCGTGAGGTAAGGGGGGGAAAAGGCAGGGAGGGACAGGTGGCAGAGGTGGTGGCTCCTGCTCCCACTTCTGTGATGATCCATCTAAACCCCACGCTTGCTCCTTGGCGTGGGGATAACATGGAGCAACCCCATAGGAGCAAAAGCTCGGGGTTTGGGGGGCTCGTGGCAGCAATGTGCCACCATCAGGACAGGCCCCAAGTGGCATTTACTTCTCAAAATGTTGAAGGAGATCTCTCTCTCTTAAGCTCTCCTAGTTACAGCTGCAGGAGCCCTGCCCTCTTTAGCTAGAGTGACCAGATACAAAAGAGGGCAGGGCTGCTGAAGCTTTAACTGTTGTGATGAAGAGGGGATTTCACCAGGGGCTGCATGCCTACAAATGGCACCTGCTGAAATTCCCTTCTCTAGACAACTGTTAAAGACACAGGAGCCCAGTCCTCCTGTCCATAGGGTCACCCTACCTATGGCCCAGCCCTGGTCACCCTACTAAAAATGCAAAATATTTTTGACACTGCTGAAAGCCGTTTCAAACCTGTTCCAGCACAGTCCTAGATGGAACCACACCAGCAATGTAAAACTGGACTCATTGCATAAAAGATCAAAACTTACAACTAGCTTCTCATTGGTATTGATCCTGCCGGAGTGTTAATTCTGGTAATCAGTGTGTATGTGTGTGTGGGGGGGGGGGAACCCACAAAGAAGTAGATGAGAGTGTCAAGGGAGATACTGGCTGAATAGATGAAGATGATGATTTTAAACAAAACAAAACCTTCACTCATAGCTGAAGGGAGTGGCAGGAGAAAGATAAATAAGTGTTAAGTAGAGAGAACATTAAAGTGCTTTTCTCCAAGTCCCTTGATCATTAAACAGCTTTTAGTGCCTGGCAGAACAGAAATTGGTGGCTAAATGCTAGTAGGATCTAATTGGGGTAATCTCCAGTTCAGTCACTGAGATCACCATCCAGAAATGTCTGCTGCCCCTCTCACAAAAGTAAGAGCTACTTCCCAGAGGGAATGGGCCAGACCATCAGTTGGTGTCCATCAAAGGAGCCCTGCTGAATGAAAGACATCGCAATTTAGCTCAGCAGACCACTTGGCCAGGTATCGGCTAAACCGTCAAAGCTTCTATGTTTGGCCAAAGATTTATGGAATCTCTCTGGGCCCAGACACTTCAATAGGCTATAATTTTAGACTGCTCAGTTAGCAACAACAGCATGGGAAACTTAACTTGGAAAACACAGTACATCCATGCACAGAGGGGACGAGAGAGAGGCTGCCTCTACAAGAGAGGTTTAAAGCTCTTTCAAGGCGCTTTAAAAAATTTACCTCTACAAGAACGGAGCGCAAATCGGGCGTAGAGGCGCGTTATCTCTCTGATTATGTGCATTATCGAATGCGCGTTAAATCGCGAGCTTTATTTTGCTCCAGCCGTTAAAGGGCATTTTGACTATGTGAACAAGCGCTTATGCGCATTAACTACTTGTAAAGCGCATGTTGGTCATCCGTTAATGCGCTTCACTGCCTCTCGTCGCCTCTCATGCAGAGGTATTAGGTGTAAATGCGCTTCATCAGCGATTATGCGCATAATCGCCTAACCGGGCGCAAAAGCGAATCCTTGTAGAGGGGACCAGAATCTATCTCACACAGCACGTTGGTGAAATCTGCAGTGAAAGGGCAAGAAGGAGAGTAGAAAGCCAACGGTCTCAATGGTGTGAGCAGCAACAGAGACTACGCAAGTGACTGCAGTCAGAGAGAGTACTTTTTAAAGTTCACACGATACCTACAAGTGTGGAATAATGATGTGCAGATTCCTCACACATCTTCTACAGCTGGGGTCTCCAACATGAAGTTTGCGGCACCTCTCTCAGTATCCACCAGGCTCGCTACCCTGTTATTTAATTTTTTAAGATTTGTTTATTTGATTTTTTTTTAAAAAAAAAACAGGGACACTGCCATGTTGCATAGAATGTCCATATGGAAATTAGGACAGTTATAGCTGCAGGAGCCCTGCCCTCTTTTGTATCTGGTCACTCTAGTACAGCTCCTGCCGCTTTAACTGTTGTGATGAAGAGGGAATTTCACCAGGTGCTGCATGCATACAAATGACACCTGCTGAAATTCCCTTTTCTATCCAACTGTTAAAGATACAGGAGCCCTGTCCTCCTTTCCATATGGTCATCTTAATGTTGCAAAGCAAAATCTTACCATCCAGCACAATTTCTATTTGGGTTCAAAACAGTGGTTTTGTGTTTCGGAACTCAGACCACACCTCTGCCTTGTGCATAGCTTCTTTGGCACGTCACTTTTCCTTTAGCCCCACCAGTTTACCTTTGGAACATTGGTGTTTTGTGACTGGCCACAACCACTATGGTAGCCATCTTATGAATGGGAAAGCCCCCTGTGGACAGCTGTTTTGTGAAAGCACCCATGACACTCTCTCAAAGCTCCAAATGGGCCCACCGATCTGAAAAGACTGGGGGCCCTGCTATACAGTTGCTTCCTTGCAACAGTCAAACCAGCCCTGATTGTGTGGGGCCTGCTCAGATGCTTTTAACCAAAAAGCAAATTCCCAGACAGAGATTATGACTTTCTAATCCTCAAGGTTTCAGAGAAAAGGCCTGAAAATATTGGACATAATCTAACCAAAAGATCCAAATAAAGCCATCTCCCTGACAGGCTAGCTCCTTCTGCTGTTTTTAAACATAGGAAGCATTCAAACATGCAACCTCCCATGAGCACTTTGAATGTGGTTCAGCCCATCAAGAGCTGCACCATGGGGTTCTGCAAGGGTGGCCGCTCAGCATCACCCCAAAAAGAGGAAATGCGTCACCCAAAAAGAGCCCCCCCCCAAAAAAAAGAAGAATAAAGATCTAGGACACTATCAAATGTGGCAGAGGTGCGAAGTTAAAATATGTTGCACTAGTGTAAAGGACTTCTAGCTCAACTCTAATACCATTACCTGGTGCAGTGGCTTTTCCAGGGAATCCCTATGCACCAGCTAAAGCTATTGATGTTGCACCAGAGGTCCCTTATGCTACGGCAACATAATTTATTTAGCACTCATGCTGCACTGGATACAACATAAAATTTGGTACATTGCTCGGCCCCGTGCATTCTCCAGTATGGGGTTCCACAGGGGTCAGTCTTGTCCCCCATGCTGTTCAACATCTACATGAAACCGTTGGGTGCGGTCATCCGGAGTTTTGGAGTGCGTTGTCATCAGTACGCTGATGACACACAACTCTATTTCTCCTTCTCATCTTCAGCAGGTGAGGCTGTGGATGTGCTGAACCAGTGCCTGGCTGCGACAATGGACTGGATGAGGGCTAATAAACTGAAACTCAATCCAGACAAGACTGAGACGCTGTTAGTGGGTGGTTCTGCTGACCGGATGGAGGGTGTTCAACCTGTTCTGGATGGGGTTGAACTCCCCTTGAAGGAGCGGGTTCGTAGCTTGGGGGTTCTCCTAGAACCATCTCTGTCATTTGAGGCGCAGGTGGCCTCAGTGGCACGGAGTGCCCTCTACCAACTTCGGTTGGTGGCCCAGCTACGTCCCTATCTGGACAGGGAAAACCTGGCTTCAGTTGTCCATGCTCTGATAACCTCCAAGTTAGATTACTGCAATGCACTCTACGTGAGGCTGCCTTTGAAGGTGGTTCAGAAGCTGCAGCTTGTGCAAAATGCAGCGGCCAGATTGATAACCAGAACCAGTAGGTTCAAGCATATAAGACCTACTCTGGCCCGCTTGCATTGGCTGCCTGTATGTTTCCGAGCCCGATTCAAGGTGCAGGTTTTAACCTATAAAGCCTTACACAGCTTGGGACCACAATACCTGATGGAACGCCTTTCCCGACATGAACCTACCCGAACACTACGTTCAACATCTAAGGCCCTCCTCCGAGTGCCTACTCTGAGGGAAGCTCGGAGGTTGGCAACAAGAGAGAGGGCCTTCTCTGTGGTGGCCCCCCAATTGTGGAACGATCTCCCTGACGAGGCCTGCCTGGCGCCAACATTGTTATCTTTTCGGTGCCAGGTCAAGACTTTCCTCTTCTCTCAGGCATTTGGCAATATCTGAGGAGCCTGGGTTTGTTTTTGATTTTTGTAGCTTTTTGGGTTGTTGTAGTGGTTTTAAATGTACAGATTGTGCGTATGTTGTATGTTTTTGCTGTTTAAATTTTTATACATTGTTTTTAATTGTTTTAATCCTACAAGTGTAATATATATATATATATATATATATATATGATGTTCGAAACTGCAAAACATGAGTTTGCTGAATCTCTCCAAATACCATGTCAATGCTTGTTCTGACTTGAGTCCATATCTGATTGTGAGCTTTGTTTTGTTTTTCATTTTTCCAAAAATACAGAACAATTGTGCAAATCACCTGTTGATTAAGGTGTACTTGTGTGCGTTTTTCAAAAGTACATTTTTAGTTGCATTTTTCAAATGTATGCATGCTGCTGAATGCATTTTTCCATCCATGAATGGCCTTCTAAGCTCAGAAATGTATGGAATTTGACTGTAGATTAAGTCTGAGTCTGTGTTTGGTCTGGAAACTATGAACTGGGTAAATCCTGATCAAAAACAAATTGAAACAAATTTATCATACCCTTTCCAGATGCTTCTGGGCATTGTAAAATGCTTCCTTGCATGCCCAGTGATATCATCAGCTTGCAAACAGGTCTCAGCAAAATCTTCAATTAATTCATTATGGAAAGATGATTATTTTAATTCATTATTTATAATATTTCTAAGAGCTGTCCCAGCAGTAGTATACAACTCAGGCTCTGCCTACACACTTACAATCTAAGAATGAAGACAAGAAGCATGACGGAGGAAAAGAAAGGAAAGGAAGTTGGCAGAGAGTCAATCACGAAAAGCCAGGCTGAACAGGTATGTTCACAGTCCTGCCCGCCCCTACACACACACACACACACACACACACACACACACACATACCTGCCTTGATAATTCCAGCAACTGCCAGGGAACCATAATGAGCCTGATTAATTCATCTAGAAGACGTAGGGTGACTAGATAGTGCCATTTGTATGCAATTAGTTCCTGGTGAAATTCCCTCTTCATTACAACAGTTAAAGTTGCAGGGGCCCTGCCTTCTTTTGTATATGGTCACTCTAGGATAGTGCCTGCACCTTTAACTGTTGTGATGAAGAGGGAATATCACCAGGAACTAATTGCATACAAATGACACTGGCTGAAATTCCCTTTTCTCTACAACTGTTAAAGTTACATGAGCCCTGACCAGGATTTTATCTGGTCAGCCTACTCAGTATAAGCAATACACTCATAACCAACAGAAATGTCTATAGCTCTGTCCCCAGGCCACTGTGTATAGAATCCTAGCAACAGAAATATAAGAAATGAATAAGAAGTTACTTTTAAATTCAGAACCTGTAAACTACTTGCAATGAACACCTTCCCTAACTAAACAAACACATTGTGCAAAAAGGATGGATTTATGGATGAGTTAAGGCAGGCTACATGAAAATTGGGAGTAATTGAAAATTAATTACTAACACCTTAGACTAAGCCCCCCCATAAGAATTAAGAATGTAGCAAGAAATGAACAAGGGCTAGCAGAAGTTGTAAAATAAACAAATACGTTTACACTAAAATTAAGACATGAAAAATGCCTGCAGCGCATTTTCTCAAAAATGCAGCTTTACTCTTATGTTGCATATTAGTATGTCTTGCCTTGACCTCAGATCCTTTCCTGGTCTTGCATTCAGACATCCTCACAATCTTCTTCTGTATGAGGTGTTTCACATCCCCATCTCCTACCACAGTTATTTTTCTCCTTACAAGGTTGAGAGTGTATTTATTAGGATGGGGCATACAAGGTATGGCAGGTATGGTAGGAGAGAAGCAGTGAAGGCACGGGGCTCTATAATAAAGAGAGTGGAGGCTTATACATGCCTACGCTGAAGCAAGCCCTATTTCATTCATACCCCATAAGCACTGTGACCAAGTTTCAAGCCTCTGACTTTTAAAATACAGAAGTTATAGGTATATTTATATGGCAGTCCAATAAAACGATAAAATCACCCGAAAATTATCGTCTCTGATGATTATCGTAGGTTTTTCTATCGTATCGTCATCGTTAAACACATGCACGATAACGACCTTATTGTATCGTTATCGTACATTTTAATGATACGATACACATCCCTACTCTAGGCACGGGTCATGCTCGCTCTTGAACATGGAAAGTGGAACATGGAAAAGAGCAGTGGCCTGATTGCTCTGACAAGGACTCCATCCGCCTGCACACTATTTTTAATTGCTCCTGCTATGGCTGTCCCGGCTGTCCAATGCAAAGAAGTGCCAAGTATTAATACCACATGCAGTGACATGGATATCAGGAAAATACAAAAGTGTATCAGCGTGCTTCAAAACCCGGGGAATGCGTTCACAAGAAAATCTGCAGTTCTGTTTGACGGTATGACAAAGGCTGTTCAACTATATGTAACAGGTGACAAGACTTTTTTTTAAAAAACCTGACATTTGTGACAGAAAGGTCACCAGATAGATAACCTACAAAAAGTTTGTTGAACTATAAAGATTCTGAAGCATAACGTGTGTCAAGACTGCAACTGTGTAAGGTACTAGAGCTAAAGGAAGGTGGAGAATTGTTTGTAAACTGCAACTGATGGCCAAGCCTGGAGCCAGTGTAAGATCTGAAAGATGCCTTTAGCTTGATGTAGTTTGATGCAGTTACACACTCATGCACTCACAGACGCTTCACAATTGAAGGGGGCTGTGGTGATTAGCCATGCCACAACAGCCTTGTGAAGCAGGCCAGTTGTTCATGCTTCTATCTGATATGTAGGATACTGCTGCTCCCCTCCCCTTTTCTCTCTAACCTGAGCTGGTGGGACCAGAGAGCTATGAGCTAGTTGTCTGCTAGGGGTGAGGCCGTGAACAGCTGAGAGCGACCATGCCCATGAAGAGGCACCCTGCTTCCCTCTTAGATGCAAATAGATAACCACAGGTAGATGGGCCTGTGTGGCTAGGCAAGTCGGGAAAGAAGCCTCTCTTGGAACTCGTGTTCAACCCTCAGATCCAAATTGAAAGACGATATTGATTCAACTTTAACAAATAATACATTTTATTAAACAGCTGCCGATCATTTTATTAAACAGCTGCCTTCCCACTGACTACCGATCATTTGGTGGTTTCTTAGCTTCTGTGCCATTTCCCCTCATATGAAAGGCTGAAATGCCTAGTCTAAGGCCTCATCCACACCAAGCAGGATATTGCACTATGAAAGTGGTATGTAAGCGGTATAGAAAAGGCAGGAGCCATGCCAAGCAGGATATAGCGGTATGAAAGTGGTATATGGTATGTGTCAATGGGTCCCAACAGTTGTCAGTGCACTTCAATACTGCTACAAAGCAGTAGTGTGGCTCCTACCTGTTATATATCACTTCCATACCACTTTCATTGTGAAATATCCTGCTTGGTGTAGATGAGGCCTAAGGGCCTTTCTACACCTACAGGTGTAGAGGGAGTGAGGGGGGTGATCCCAGACGTACCTCCTTCCGGGATCGTCTTCCCCTGCCCAAATCAGAACGCGATGTCCCAGCTTCCTCTCGGGCCTTTGGGTTATCATGGCAGCCATTTTTTTTCTGGGAAGGATAGGAAGAGTGCACTTGTACTCCATCTCAAAAGTAATTTTAAAAAAACACAATGCCCTTCACCCCCCTCCCTGCCACCCCCTCCCCTGATGGGCACAGAGCCACGCAACATGGCTCCGTGCCCATTTCTGATGCCTGCGGGCACCATGTGGGACGGGCACCCACACCTCCGGCAGTCTCAGGATGTTCCCAGGACCACAGGAAGGGTCAGGTTTTCCCCGGGATCTTTTATCCTGGGGAAAACCCATGCCCATCCCCACCACCACCGAGAGTCCCTGTGCATCATTTGCATGCACAGGGACAACCCAGGGGAAATCCCAGAGAAAATGGCTGGCCTAGAAATGGCCTAAGGCTGAGCTACCAGCAGTAAGAGCTTCAAGCTCAACTATTTGGGGTATTTTAGCCCCACCCTTTTTGCCTCTAGCCCCACCCAACACTGAGAGCTTTTCTGAAATGCAAATTGGCCCTCGAACTGAAAGAGGTTCAAACCCCATGTATTAAAGGAATATAATAAGAGACAGCAGAGTGAGTACTAGAAAATAAACAACATAAATAAAGCTTGCTAACTTAGAGCCTATCTACACAGTACCGTGGAACGTTTTAAATAGTATTTTAAAACATTCCAAATAGGTGCGTTCCAAAACGTCTTAGGCCACATTAAGGAGTACTCACGTTACAGGAGAAAAATTCTTCAGTCTTCAAAGCGGTGTGTGCGGTCTCACACCCTTCTGCCCATCTCTTTTTGTTTTGTTTTTACAATGAGTTTAGGGCAAGGCATTGTGGGCACTGTAGTTCACTCGCCCACTTCCTCCTTAGTTCTCCTTTCATTCCCTAGCTTTAAATAAGTATAGGGCTAAGCATTGTGGGTGTTGTAGTTCACTCGCCCATTTCCTCCTTAGCCCCTCTTTCTTCCCCACCAATCAACGGCTAAGCATTTGGGTGCTGGTAAACAAAGCACTGTCCCCACAAATCACAAACAGTAAGGAAGGACACATTATTTTACTTAAAACGATTTATTAAAAGTAAAAACCATTGTATAAGTGAGTTTTAAAAAACCTCGGGTATACAACGTTCAAAGGAGTGCATCATGTGGCCCAAAGAGTTTTTGTAACCCTTATAAAACATTATAAAGCTATGTGTAGATCGGCTCTTATGCTAACCCCTTTGAGGTAAAATGCTCACAGTGCAAGGATTGCTTGGAGAGTTGCAACACACACCGCATCTTTGGGTGGCCAAAGGAGAAAGGGATGAGAGTGACATGAAATCAAGAGCCACGCCCACCAGGAAGAGCGACCTTCTTGGAATTCATGTGTCCAACAGGAGCAAAACAGCAGATACTGATCTGGAAGTCAATGCCACAGCTCATGCAGGTTGCAATCTCCAATGGTACAGCATGGCTTGAGAAGCCTCCCTTCATCCATAGATGTGAAGACCTTGTCAACGATTTCCTAGATCAATTACAGTCCTACTATGGTTCCTATGACTAGGCACAAGTTGTGCTTGAGACATACACCATTCTAAGACCACTGGAAAGCATGACTCGTGCCAAACATCTGGCAATTGCAGACTGCATGACAGACAGCGCTGGGATCAGCAGCGTCTTTCAAAAAGTGTTGCTGTCAAACATGCAGAAAACAGCAGAGTTAACAGTCTACGTGGCACATGAGATCATTGACAAATTTGGAAAACAACAACAACAACAACATGTAGTTTGTAGCATGGGGGGCTACAGTGGCAGCCACTCACTGTCAGTTGGACTACCTGGGAGAGTGCAGAATTAGCTGAGGCTAAAATTACATTTGATGCATCTTCAGAAAGTGCTACTTTAGTACACATCACTTACATGATACTGATGTTTTGGTGCTAGCACTTCAGTGATACCCCATGCTATGACCACAGTCGTCCTCTGTTGTTGGTAGGCATGTATGGGCTTTTTAGGGATGGATGGATAGGGATGGATGGACAGGAAGGGAGGGGAGTCCAATGATAGGGATATATAGACAGGAGGGGAATCCAATGGGCTCCCGGTCAGCCTCATACCCAGCTTTCCCAGGCACCCAGGAAACCACAACACCAAGTCTGCTTCAGATTTGGAACAGAATCCGAAGTGGGACGGGGCAGTGCCAAGGCTCCCCAAGTTGAATCCAGGCCAATTGGGAAGCTCTGAATCAGCCTCCAAGTTGAATACCTTTACTGGTTGTGGTGACTTGGCTGAAAAAGGCAAGCTTCCTTGCTTGAAGGCTTTCCGGCAATCAGATGAACACAGGCTTTTGCTGACCTTGGACTAGGTGCAACCCCACCAGATGCTGCATTCGAACATTTTGTCTGCAAGCTGTTCCTGCCCAACTCTACATGAACTAATGATGGAGATGTCAGCTACTCTCTGTTGAAGGTTGCTGAGTCTGAGAAGTTGCCACCAACACAATCTGCTCTCCAACATGCCGTACTACAGGCACATCACCAATCTATCATATGGCGAAATGACATCCCTGCTAATCCAGACATGCCATTTTCATAAGCTGGTTATGGATGGGTGATTTTTAAAAAAATAGCTTCATACCCAAAATGACCAAGACGCCTCCTCAGCCTTTTCTACACTTAAAATGTGACGCGTTCGTGAAAGAAGGCAAGACATGCTTCAACCTCTGCAGCTGCCATTACAGTGCATTGGCATGCAACTATTATTTATGTATTTATGATTGCATTTATATCCCACCTTTTTTCCTCTAAGGAGCCCAAGGTGGCGTACATAATCCTCCTCCTCTCCGTTTTATTCTCACAACAACAGCCCTGTAAGGTAGGTTGGGCTGAGAGTCTGTGACTGGCCCAAAGTCACCCACTGGGTTTCCATGGCTGAGTGGGGACTAGAACCCAGATCTCCCGACTCCTCTTCTAACACGTTAGCCTCTACACCACACTGCAACTATACCCTTGGGGTTCAGAATCTAGGGTTTTTCTCCATCTTTTATATCCAGTTGTTGCGCAAGTCTCCACTGCCCCATTCCTGCTATCTCTGCTATGAAAGTCAGCTCCCAACCTTACCAAGTAGTTCAGGGATCAGGAAGATCAGTTTAGCAGGAGAGCTGTCCAGCACAGAGCACAATGGGAAAGGACTAAGCTTCAGCAAGGACCAACCTTCACCTGAGCAGCTTTATAGGGAATGCTGATGATGCCCCAACCCTTCCTGGCTTGTCCGTAAGAACCCAATATAGAGCATTCTCTGTTCCCACAAATAGGTCTCAAAGATATCTGATGTCCTGCTAGACAGGCACTGTATCTCCAGCTCTGAGCTTCTATCTGGAGCCCTGCCACCTTTACTCATGGGGTCCTTAGGTGTGAACCTGGTGGGCCTGAAGCAGGGGAATGGGACCAGTCCAAGTGCTTAGGTTCCTTCAGTGCCACAGCCTCCTTGCTTCCAGTGGGGGGAGGTCTCAGAAAGGCTTTTGCAACCATTAGGACCATTGACAGGATCCTTCTGCTCTTCCAAAGTTTCCTTGGGTTCCAGGACTCCTCTGGCTGGGGAACACTGAGACACGACAACCTTGCAGGAAGCCTGGGACCCCAGTTTGGAAGTCTTGATGACAGTCATTTCCCTTCTCATGCACTCTCTTCCAATATGTGGGCAAACAACAATATTTGTTCAAAGGAACAGTGCACCAAAAATAGACAAAATCACACAACTTTTCACCTGTTCTCAAGTTCTAGATGTTCCAATGAAAGTCCGTGTCCTTTGGCCTTGCTCACAGATAATTCAGGGATGGAGCCAGTGAGCATGGGTCCCTTGCACGCTCCGTACAAAATCAGACAACGCTGCCATATATCCTAGTCCAGCAGGGGACAACAACAAATTGGGTAAGTTGCAATATAGACCCAACCACCAAGGGACAGCACAAATGCTCCCGCAGCTCCTTTTGGTCTCTGTAGCTCCGTGCCAACAGGAGTTGAAAAGCCAGATTCAAGGTGCTAGTGTGGCTCAAAACCTCTCATCCTAGCAGTGATTTCAGCCAGGAAAAATGAACACACCTATTTGTGATTTCAACCAATAGCAATTGCAGCATAGATTCCCTACAGCAACAGTTAGCAAATCTTTATTTTAAGCATTCCACATTCAGCTCATATAGAGCCTGTAGCAGCAAGCTCTATCAACCCCCAGCCAGCTCTTTTGTCTTCGCTCTATCGATGGAAAGTTTCCCCTCTCAGCCTTCTCTCCTGACCAGATCCTCATAACCTGTGTACCCAACGCCTCTTGCATCCAGGGCAACTCAGCACCCAGGCTCTCACTTGCCAAAGGTGGCTGGTGAGAAGGCGCAAGTGCCCCAAGCATGCCTTCATTCTTTCAACATATTGTGACACATTACAGGAAAGCATATGCTGCAGGCCCCACCCAACTTACAAAGGGGCTCCTTGAGTTCCCCTATAGCCTCCGACATTTGGCAGCTTATGGTTCCCCCCTCTCTCTTTATAGCAAGGCTGGAAAGTGTCTTCAAGGTGGGGGACTGAATTGCCCCCCCTCAGGCCCTCCATGGGTCGGATGACATCAGTGGATGTGGCCACACCTACTGACACCATCACCTTTCCCGTTATGCCTTTCTCCATGCCTCTCTCAGCCCAGAGCAGATGACTCCAGCGGTGCTTCCTCCAATCACTGGCCATGTTGGGTGCCTCTTTCACGTGCCTTTCACCATCCCCACCTTGGCTGAGAGCAGCGGGTGAAGGAGCCTGGCTTGTCATCCCAATGGGGACAGGGAGCAGCCACTCCTCCAGGTGCCAGCTGAGCGAGGTGACTCCTTCACGTGCCTCTTTCTATCTCCGCTGGGGCAGTGAGTGATGCTCCAAGGATAACTCAGGCAGTAACCTGGAGGAGCACTTCCCCCAGGCACCATCCGAGTCCCCAGCTTCATGCACTGGTCATCACTGACATGGGGATGGTGAGCGGTGCATGGGTAGGCCCAGCCAGCACTGTAAGGAGCTGCTCCTAGCGCTAGGCCAATGCCATGACTTCACACACCTCCCACCACACTGCTGTTATCTCCGGTCCATAACAGCAGGGCTTCCCCTTGGCATGGCTCACCTTTCCAACTGGGAGTAGGAGTGGCATGCAGGGGGAAACACAGAGGGGAGGTAACAATGGGGAATCCCCCAAGGAATGGTGCTTGGAGGCCATTAATAAAATTTGCTTCCAGCACTAACATATCTAAACTACCCAGAGACCTTCGGCTATGGGGCGGTATATAAATGTAAATCATCATCATCACCATCTACCAATGCCTTTTTTCGTAGCACGAAAATGAAACAATGCTTTGCAGAGAACATGTTTCTTCACATCTGCAGGTATTGAATGCCAATTACTAGGGATGCGCAGAACAGGTCTTCTCTGCCCCAAAATTTGGGGCAGAACTCCATTGAGGCATTTCTCCACCCTGATTTCCAAAGCAGGTCCCTCTCTCCACTCTGCCGGATAGTCTGGTGAAAAAACGCCCTGTTTTTGGGTAACCACTCCAGTACATTCTCGTCAATGGGAATTAACAGATATGTTCACAGCTCCCTCAGTTTTAAAGGTAAACACATGAAAATTGTCACCGTGACAGAGTTTAAAGAGGGCTTTAGGCATGCCACATTTGGAGCAGATCCCTGCATGCAATGATTTATAGGGAATTTTTAAAGTCCAAACTCAAATGTCCAATAGGGCACCTCTAGTGCCTCGATCTGTATGGCGAGGGAGAGGGAAATGAAGCAGCGGGATAAAAGCACTTAACGCAATAATAAATAAGTAAATATATATTAATAAATGCCACAACAGAATCACACAGCTTGCCCACCCTCAGAGAGGAGAGGAGGCTTGCAGGACGAGGAGGAGGCACTCCTCCCCCACTGTCAGTCAGGCACATTGGAGCGAGTCGCGTCAAGGCAGCAACAGCTTCCCCGTAGGTGGCTACATGGCTTGGAGGAGGAGGAGGCCGATGCCGATGAGGAGGAGACCCCTCCCCTCCTGCACTGGAAGCCCAGCCAGCCAACAGGAGTAATAGTTTGACTGATATGAACAGCCTGCCTGGCTCAGGTGTAGAAGCTGACTCACTCACGACGCCAGCCCAACAGCAATTTCACACTGGAAGACTTCTATGAGTCTGAGCGGAAATGCGCAAGCAACCAGCCCTTGTGCGCTCCCTCTCCCCCCCATGGTCAGAACCAGCAGCAGCAGCATTTCCCATGCCTCATGGTGGAATGTTATCCAAGAGTGCTTTATTAATTGTGCACTGCTTGTGTGCGTTGTACACCCCTAAAACATGCAAACATACAAGCACAAGCAGACACTTGTAACTATGAAGCCAAGTGCTGCTAGGAAGGCTCAACTTAGAGGAAGGAGAGCTACAGCATGTCAAACCATTAAGGGGAAATAATCATCAACATCATCATCATCATCATCATCATCACCATCACCTCAGTCACTGGCATCACATCAAAAAACTATACCGAAAACCTTCAGAAACTGGGCCTACCAAAATACACCCACACCAACACCCAGAAAGCAGTCATGCTTAAAACATGCTCAATTGTCAGGAAATTCCTGAATCTGTAAAAGACAGCATGACTTGGCAAAGCCCGTCATATCCGTCTAGAAAACCGCCATGAGCGAGAAAGAGATGAAAATAATAATAATAATAATAATAATAATAATAATAATAATCGTGCAACCCAGCCCTGCAAGGCGGGATGGGCAGGCACATTGGAGGAAAAAACTTCAGGACCTTAACCCTCTCCTAGAGGAGGGTCTTTCCTATTTTGAAATGAGAACCAGAGGAAAACAACAACACAAATCTCTGTAATGCAACAGAAGGTCTCGTAGATCAATCTCTCTCTCTCTCTCTCTCTCTCTCTGTCTCTCCTGCTCCCTCTCTCTCCTATATAAATTCAATAATATCTCACTTTACAACAAACGCTATGTCATTTTGCATTCTCTCTCTCTGACTGAAACGAACGGCGCAAGACCGAGAGCCCCAATGAGCACGCAGAATCAAGGACTGTGAGAAAAATGGTGGGCATTCCCTCCCATGAACACTGCGATTGGAGGAGAACAGAACACAGTCACGGATAGCGCTGTGGCAATTCCTAATTGGTTAGCCACAGATGTCAATATCAATGATCAAATCTACCCCACCCCATCTCCCCCATGTTCTTTATTGGGAGGTTTTCAGTTAGACACCACATGCACACACACAAAATGGTCGAATAATTTAGGAGACATTAGAAGCTCCAATTGGGTGTGTCTCCACTCTGAAATTATACTATTCGTTTAGAAGTGGCCAAACTGTGCTCTGGAAGATCGAATGAACTGCAGATGTTCGTGATTATCAGATAATTCTGGGGCGGAGCGCACACCCCTAGCAATTAGATATGTATTCACTGGCAGATTAAATCACTAAATAAATAAAATTATATAATTCTTATTAAGCTCCTCACAAGCTCAAATAACAGTTCTGCAATATTGGTTCATAGCCAAATTTTTCTTGAGCCATCACTGAGGTGCTATTTATAAAGAAACATTGAAAAAGGCCCCCTCCCTTGTTGTTGTTGTTTGTTTGCACTTAGCATCTTAACAACTGTTCCTATCATTCCAAACCTAGACCAGAACTATAAAGCTGCCATTCCCAACATGGTGTCCTCAGGATGTGTTGGACCACAACTCCCAGGATTCCTGACCATTGACCACACCGGCAGGGGCTGATGGGAATTGGTCCAAAAAATCTGAAAAGCAATACATCAGGAAGTTTGTCGTAGAGAATGAAATCATTGCTCATTTGAGTCATGAATGAAACATTCATAAGTGAGGGAGATCGGGCCAATTTTCTGGACAAGGTTGCAGCCATTTTTACTGTTTCCCTCCTGTCCCTGCTGTAACTCTTGTGGGCATGGCAACGTAATCCTAGATAAAAGGAAAGTAAGAGGTGCTGCAGCTGCCTCATCCCCGATTTCAGTGGATGGTTTAGAGTAGTCATTCCCAACATGGTGCTCTTCAGGTGTTTCAGATTACAACTCTCATCAGCCCCAGCCTGTATGTCCAATCATCTCTGGTAAAAGGAACTGTAGTCTATAATATCTGGAGATCCCAAGTTAGGGAGGGACGATTTAGAGAGGTGGGGTAGGGGGACCTCCAAACTGCAACTTGGCATCACTAGATCCAAAAATTATCTCACAGAAGCCAATGGCCATGCTGGCTTGGAATTATGGGAATTATTGTCCAACACATCTGGAGGACACTAGGGTGAGGAAAGCTGCTGTAGAAGATCCCACCTCAATGGCACCCTTGGGGCTGCTCAGAATTTAACCCTAGTAACAGAACACGGGTGAGGGGGGCTCTGCAGGGAGGCTTATAGAATTCTATAACAAAGAGCAACTGGGGGGGGGGGGGAAACGCACAAACAAAAAAACAAAAATAGAATTAACAATAATAGACCCACCAATTGAAGAAGTAAGAGCCTTGTGGTACCACTCATTTGTGCCAGACTTGTTTGGGGGGATTGCCAATTGCTAATTCATAAGACTGGCTGCCCTGAGGCTAGGAAAACAGTTTTTAAAATTGATTCACCTTTCAAGCCACACAATAGGTTGAGATGATGGGTTAATGTAATCTTTCTCCCTGCTCATTTCATTTGTGCTGTACTCATCATTTTGGTGTCAGGTGCAGTAGGCTGAATTCACATACTGCTGCACGCTGAGCACATTGGAGCATTCATTCCTGAGGTGTACAAACAGATCAAAGTCCTATTGTGTTCCAGCATGCACACATACTCACATGCGATCCATGGCAGCTGGGAATAGTAGAGAAAATGCCTAGATTTTAGTAGGGATGTGCATGGGCCCCCGGATTGAATCAGAACCAGAACTGGAACTGGGATTGGTGTGTCAGACTGGATCAGAGGCTTTCCAGATCAGATCGGACCTGATCCCGATCCGAAAATCGGAAGTCCGATTTTCGGATTGGATGCCATTTCAGGTATTTTCACCATAGGCTTGTATTGGGGGAAAGAAAGCTTTCCCCCAATGCAAGCCCATATGGAAAACATGGGGGTGGGTGAGGGGGGCCTAACTCCCCCTTCCCTGTCCCTACCCCCCACTCACGCTCCTTACCTGCCAGGGCCGTCCGCTGCCATCCGCTGTTCCAATCTACTCAGAAACAAATCAAGGACTCACTGCAGGAATTTATGGTGGACTTTCAAACTGTGGTGGATAATATGGAGAGAATGGAGAGGAATACGAAAAAGCTGCAGGAAGACAGCAAGAAACAGGGGGACCATTTGAAGGAGATGGACTTGCGCTTAATTGCTTTGGAAGATCAGGACAGGAGAGTTAACATTCGAATTAGATTTTTGGAGAGAGAGAGGGAGAGAGTCCTAAGGATTTAAGAGACATAATCTTGGCATGGATTAAGGAAATTGAACCTCAGGAAACCTGGGAGATGGCGGATATTGAGAGGATCCACAGAGTGGGTTATAAGAAGAAGGGGATGCTCCCAAGAGATATAATTGTAAAATTTGCTAATTACTACAAGAAAGAAAAGTTGATGCAAGCAATTAGATGTCAAGCCCAGCTGATGCTACAAGCAACATCAATTGAGGTTTACCAGGATCTATGCCCTCAAATTGTGCAGTGGCGGAAGAGTGTTAGACTGTGTACAGTGGCTTTGCGGAAGAGATCAATAACATATAGTTGGGGATACCCAGTCTTTCTGAGATTTTTGTGGAAAGGGAAGCAACATAGAATAACATCGTATGAGCAAGGGATGGATCTTCTGGAAAAGCTGGGCTTAGTGGATTCCACGGATGTTGGAGAAACAAAGCAGGATGAAGGTGCTGGAGGGGAAGTCTGTCCTGATTGTCCACAGGAGGAAGGTGCCGTAGGTGGAAGCCGTCAATGAAGAAATATTATTGTAAAAGGGATAAGAAAAGATTATAAGAGAGGGGAGGGTCAGATTTCTGCTCCGGGAATGTTGGGTTGCTTCTCCCCCCCCCCCCCGAAGAGTTCTAAGAATAATTGGGGCCATTGCCCAGGAAGGTCTGGTGAGGAGGGGGGTGAAGATGGGGGGTAAATGTGGGTGGGTGGGTGAGGGAGGGGGGTATGTGTATCACAGAGGGAGACCAATATAGAGATGTGGGTGAAAGAGAGAGATGGAAAATAAATTAAGGGTTGCAACTTTAAATGTTAAAGGGCTAGGAACTGTTATAAAAAGGAAGAGAATAGAAATGTTATTAAAAAAAGAGAACGCTGATGTAATTTTTTTGCAGGAAACTCATCAAACAAAGGAGGGTGTAAATGAGCTTCGGATGAGGGAAGTGGGCGTTTACGAAACTCCAAATCAGGATTCAGATTTGGATCCAAGTTAACATGGGCAGCTTCCAAATCAGTCTGAGACAAATCAGGCCATTTTTCAAAGTGCTGAATTGGGCTCTGAGTCAAATCTTGTGTTTGATGCACACCTATAGTTAAAACTCCTCTGCTTTAAGATGCCAAACGATTTGATGAATTTAGATTCAAGACAGTAGCAAGTCAGTCTGTTCCAGTTCTCTGCAAAAGACCTTTTGCCCACTGCTTGATATCTATGTAGGCTTAGCAACCACAACTGAAAGCTGAAATTCTGAGGCACACTTCAGACTAGGGCTGTGCACCCCCCCCCGATCCGATTCGCATCAGGATCTGTCAGGTCCAAATCAGGCCTTATCCAATCTGGATCTATTCGGACCTCCCCTGATCTGATTCGGATCCAGATCCGAAGCGAGATTTGGATCTCTGAATCAAGATTCGGATGCCTCATTTTCCCCATAGACTTGCATTGGGGGAAAGAAAGGGCTATAACTTCTTTTTTAAAAAATATATAAAAATGAAAGTTGGACACATTGCAGATGACATGTAGGTACTCATGTGTGCCAAATGTCAGAAACATAGGTACAAGCATGTCATGGCTATGAATTTTTGGAAAATGATAAAGAAATACCTATAGCTTCTTTATTTTTCAAGATACACACATGAAAGTTGGGCACATTGCAGATGGCATGTAGGTACTCATGTTTTCAAAATTTCAGCAACATAGGTGCAAGTGTGTAGTGGCTATGAATTTTTGAAAAATGATCTCTTTGGCCTATGTTTTTCCCCATAGGGTTGCATTGGGAGAAAGAAGAAACGCCTATAACTTTTTTTATTTTTAAAGATAGAAACATGAAGCTTGGGCACATTGCAGATGGCATGTAGGTACTCACGTGTGCCAAAATACAGACACAGAGGTGCAGGCGTTTACCCGCAAGGAGTTTTTAAAAATGCAATTTTCCAGGCAATCCACAAGTGCTAGTAACTTTCTTATTTTTCAAGATACAATTCAGACACCTAACATTGGACAACTGAGCAGGTGCAGGCAGCCACACGCAGATGCAGTCAGCAACAGTCATTGATGATGAGAGCACTACTCAGTGAGCCCAAGATTGTCTCAGTTTTCAATTGTGAAGCCGAAACACAACAAACAGCCCTGCAAGGTGGGCACATTGTTTTGAAAAACATAGACAGTGAGAGATGCTTTGGCATCCCCTCAATATAGGAGACTAGGAGGAAGAGGATTTCTTGTGAGTAAATGCCTGCACCGCTGTGTCTGTAATTTGGCACACGAGTACCTACATGCCATCTGCAATATGCCCAACTTTATGTGTGCATATTGAAAAATAAAGAAGTTATAGGGGGTTATTGATCATTTTTCAAAAATTCATAGCCATGACACGCTTGCACCTATGTTTCTGACATTTGGCACACATGAGTACCTACATGCCTTCTGCAATGTGCCCAACTTTCATGTGTGTATCTTGAAAAATAAAGAAGTTATAGGTGTTTCTTGACCATTTTTCAAAAATTCATGGCCACTACATGCTTGCAGATATGTTTCTGAAATCTGGCACACATGAGTACCTACAGCCCATCTGCAATGTACCCAAGTTTCATTTTTATACTTTTAAAAATAAAGAAGTTATAGCTCTTTCTTTCCCCCAATGCAAGTCTATGGGGAAAACACTTAAAATGGTGTCTGAATCTCCGGATTGATCCGGATTGATTCGGACCAAACCGATCCAATCCAGATAGATTCAGACCTCCCCCGATCTGATTTGGATCTGGTTTTTGGAGGTCCGAATCACCCCGATCCACTTAGGATTCGGGATCCGGATCTGTGCACAGCCCTACTTCAGACCCCAAGTGGTGTGTTAACATACAACTACAAACCAGCTTGGGAAAGAGACAAAAAAAGTAAGGCACCAGAGAGCAGCTCCCAAATCCAAGGAACTGAACACCAAAAGCTGTTTACATGCAATGCCAGCTCCAGGTTTTTGAGGGCCCTTTGGCAAGACACGTACAATAGCACCCCTCCTTCAATGAGCATCTCACCACCATTGTCTCTAGCTGCTATTCTTCTTCCTCCTCCTCTTTCTCATTATTGCTACCACTTTCTTGCCTGACAGGCAGAGAGCCAGTGAGCAAGTAGGCCATTGCATCTACTGCTCCTCCATCACCATGGTTGTCTGGGCCAGTGCTAGAGGCAGGTGAAGAAGAAGGTTGCAATAGTAAAGAGGAGGAGCAACTCCAGGGGTCTCTTGCCATTGGGCTCCTTCTAGGGTGTGAGCCCTCAGCAGGTACCCAATCATGCCAACTCTTGATGACACCCCGGTTTACATGGTTTTTTAGAAATATGAACTGAATGAATGAAAATATGAGAATTAGGGATGTTAAAAGCCTGTACATTGTTTCTATAAAGTTTTCTGTTCCATAACCATGGATATCTATGGAAATTCAATTTACTGTATCAGACATCCTAGCTTTTAGAAAGGGGGGGAGGAACTGGTTGCTCATCCAATTGTGGATATTAGGGATGTGTGCTTCCAATGGGACATTGCCACCTGTTTACTGTTCCAGCCAATGAGCCATGCCACCCCTCCAGGAACGTTCCATTCCCCCTCCAGTCTGGTTTTCCATTTTTCACGAGGCTATTTTGGGGGTCTAAACATTTGTTGTACTTCTGCAAACCAACAGAGACTTTTTTTATTTTTAAAAAACAGGGGCAATATTTCAGGGAAAATGTCTGGGGAAAAGGCCACACACAGTTACATAAAAGTAAAGAAACCTATCTGGCTCTACTAGACACTGTGCAATTAATCAAATGTGTGGTTTGGTCCTGAGTTTCACCCAGAAAGACTTTGTGTGGCTCCGCAAACAAACTAACAAACCTGAACTGCAAGTACACGAATTGTGCCCAAGATGGTCTGCATTTTCTGGAACCTGTTCCAGTAAACATACACCTGCTTTTTTAGGGAGGAGGATGTTTTGAAAATATTGTCAGTGTGTGCAAATAGATACTAGAGTTGCCATTCTCTGGGTGTCAACTTCTTCCCTGGTCTCTAGAAATTATATCTCTGGGTTCAGCGCTGATGCATTTTGTCTCTTGTGCACATGAATGTTAATGCATGCACATGAACCCTAAGGCACCATTCAGTGTGCAGTGTGCCATTTTATATATCCCAGCTAGTGAGATTCATTTTGAACCACTGAGTATGATAAGATACTATAGCACAATTAAGGTCGCCACCACCCTGCTGTATCCTGAAGCAAAGGAGCAAACATTCTCATTTGCTTTTAAATCATGACCAGACCCAATTGGTTCTTCCTCAGCGATCTGAATACAAAAATGGCAGCATGGTGCTTCCCATCCTTTCCCAGGAGAGCCAACCACCTATCCAGATTATCAGTGTTGCTGAATATGTTTTAAACTGGGTTTATGCTGCAGAGAAAATCAGTTCCGTTGTAAACATTCTATTAGACATTCTTAAGGTATCAAAAAAAGAAAGGGAAAGGAAACCCTTACTGCCTGTTTACTAAGACATCCCACTTCAGTGGGCACATCTGGCATTTTGCGAGGGTGCTCTCACAATATGGCTGTCAAGGGGAGGGCTTGCCTATTCATAAAATCGCTACCATGGTGGACATCTCTGGTCACAGAACACTCATTTCCCAGAAGGCACTCTGGTGAAAAGAAACAGGACCTGTCCAAGAATCTGAGGTGGGGTCTGAGCTCCAAAACACAAAACCCCTCCTTTGAGCCCAAATAGAGATGGCACTGGAGGGCAGCACTTCACTTTACAGCATGCCAGCCTCCCAGTGTGGGGAATAAACACATTTAAATGAAAATGCCTGAAGAAATCAAATAAAAATCAGGAGGGGCCTGGCAGGTGCTAAAAGAGGTGCCAATGGCACCATGTGGAAGTCCGCAGCCACAGGTAGCTGCAAAACAAATGAAATTGTACAGCATTCAGCAGGCAGAGAGCAACCTTCAGGGCGGTGTGTTGGTGAGAGAGTACAGAGGGCTAAGGCAGCCCGCAAGTGGGAGAAGAGAGGTCTTGCAAGTAGACAAGTGTGACTCCCTACCTCTGGAATGCTAGAGGGTGTCCAAGCGCTCCACAACACAACCAAGTCATTGGTGAGCCAACAGATCCTCTAATTAAGCAGCTAGATCTTCTAATTACAGTCCAGCTTAATAATTAAGCCAGAAGTGGCAGTCTGTGTGGAATAGCTGCCAGTTGTGATTGAACATACAGAAATCCCAGCCGGCCGGATTGTGCCTCTCTCTTCCTTTGTCTTGTGATTGTTCTGCTCCATTAGACACATAACTGTCCAGTCCAGGCGCCTAGGATTAAATTCATTGCTGCTTTATTAATCTGGAGGGAAAGGCACAATTAATGGCACCCAGGCTTGCTTCTCCTTCCATAAACATTGGGGGGGGGGGGATCAGAGCCTTGGTGAGAATTAGAATTTGAAAATAATTCACTATGCAACCAACAGCCATATTCCACAATCATTCTAATTTGTGCAAAAAGTGGAGGGGAGATGTGACCCCAGGTCCCCGGCCTTTCCAATAGTGACTGGGTACATGTATCCCAGCTAGGTATGGACCCCCATGGATTATCTGCTTCATCCAAGTTTGTCCTGAGTCAGGAGTGCTACAAGCCCAGAAACAGTTTCTGTTGGGTTGGGTGGTGTTTTTATTTCATTTATTGTCATGTCTTTTAATTGCATTTTTAATTTATTCATTTATATGATGGTTTTCACTAAGTTTATTTTAATCTTGATTTTATTCCTTTTTGCTGCCTTGAGCACCATTTTATTTTTATTTATTTTTTTTGGTGGAAAGGCAGGGCATAAATCAAATAAATGAATACATTATCCGCACAAGCATCCCTCCAAAGCTGAAGAAGGAATCCAGCATGCTGTTATTGACCAACATAAAATATTCATCAGGAATCGTCTTCTAGCAAGTAGATACAAAGAATACGACAAGGAAATGATGCTACAATGTAACTTGATTTCATTTGCAATCACACATTTTACTTCAACCCTGCCTGTGACATAAGACCATAGGAAATGCTATGTTCCTTCTCAGTTGTGGTATTCCAGCTCAGTCGTTTCACTAGCCTTCTCCCCAATATTCACAAGAAGCGTCATTTGAATCTTAGGTGTAAATAGGCAAGGTGTATAAGAGCTGTGCTTGAGAAGAAGGGAGGAACTTTCACCCTTTGTAATATATATGATACCATAAAATACTAAATACCATTACATGTCAATGGTCAAATAATTGAGATCGTATCCCCTCCTCCCCCAAAACATATTTCTAGTTTCACTGAAAGTCTTTTACTTTCCTTCAGAATTCTTTGGGTGTTTGCCCATGAGGGATTCCCCAAATTTACTTCAAACATTTGGCGAATATTCGACAGCAACATTTGACGAGGTAGATTTTGAAGTGAACTGATGGAGGCAGGCTAGAGAGTAATCTAAGGTCATTATCACAAGCGTGGTTTTAAGCACACCCACCGTGACTTTGATCCACTTCTTCAGTGCTGGGCTCGCATGACGTCGTCCCCATCGTGCTGCTCTCCCGCCCTGAGGTCTCAGTTTTTAGTTTCTGTTTCGATTTATCCCTGAACGGGCAAAGTCCGAAACAGGCAAGGCTCAACAGGCCAAGCTGAGGTATCGCAGCTATACCAACTATGTGTGATTCAAAACTCTAGACTCGAATAGGAAATGGAGGGGGAACCCACAGAAGCAACCCGGGGGGGGGGAATAGTAGGTGTGATAAAGCTCTTAATAAACCCATGTGTGCCAACTCTGTTTGTAATCATTTCAATCATGTCCCCAAGTGTTAAAATGAACACACCAACAGAAGTTCCTTTACCGTGACATGATATAATTAAAGATGGGTGGAACTCCTGGGTTCCACTTTGCTGAGTCTGGGTGGAGAGCAGAATTATTTCATTCAGCTCTGCCAAAACTCAAGGAAAGACTGTGGAAGCTGGAATGGTTTCTGTGATTCACTCTGATCCAGGCAAGGGGATAATAAAACACACATCCATTCAAGCGAGTCAGAGTCCTTTGCATTCAAGTAGGGTCTAATGCAGTTCCTGAGTTGTGTATGACTCTCTCCTCTCATCCTCAGGTCTCAAATCCAATGAGAGGGATGTCCTTATTACCATCTTCTTGCTGGGTCTGAGGGCTGCATTTTGGGATGTGGGCATGAGTGTGCTTCCAGATGGGGCTTCTATTGAGCAATCGCCCTGCTTCATTCACTCAAATCAAATCAATCTTTATTGACAGTCAATAGACCATTAGAAAACAAGTTACAATATACTCAGTCAATGACAGCTAATAGTATTTCTCTACCCCCATCTGTGATCTACAACCAATTGTGTTATCATCATCTTCCATTTGTAACCTTCTCCGTTTTCCCCACCACTTCTTCCATCTTTTTCCTTACCACAAAAATAAAATAAAATAAAATAAATCCATTGCAGATGGAAATGCAGAATAGCGGCACAATGTCTTTGGATTGGTAACACTGTGAATCCTCCATCTTGAAACACTCTGAGTGAGGGATCTAGGGCGGCTTATAGGGTACACTTCAAGGCAGGGGTCTGGAGACAAAAACATACCCCTCTCCCTGGATAGGAGGCCTTCCCTTCTCTGTGGAGTGGGCTTGGGACTTGGTGGAAAGCAATAAGTCCTAAGACTGCTCTGGAAATGCTTCCATCCCTGCCAGAACAGCTGTGGCATTAGGGTGGATTTCACTGGGGGCGGAATTCCATCCTGCCCCTGTGCACACACCCACACACACATGAACAGTCAATTTTAGAAGAGTCGTCATACTTCAGTTCTAATCCCAGTTGACTTGCAGATGATCTCTGGCAAAGTTTGGGGGGGGGGAGGGTATAAATCCCAAATGAGCCCCTTTAAATATATTTCTGCTAGTGCTGGTTAGATTCTGGTGCTGGACTTTCTCATGACTGGAGCTGAAGCTGACTCTGGAAAGGGAACAGCTAATAAGTGTGTGACAAGAATAGAAATTTACCCAGTACTCTCTGTACTTTCTCTCTCTGCTAACTGCCATTTCTCTTTAATTGGGTTTTTGTGTACACCAGCCATTATTATTTCATTTTGGCAGCTTGTTCCACATTCAAAGCGACCAGATGAATCCCCCCGTCCCCTAAGGAGCCCATTATGTAATCTAGAGCAAGTTAAATTTTTCAGATGGAAAAGTCAAAGGAATAGGCATGGGGTGAGGAGAGAGCGATACTAGGCTAAAAGAAGAGAGGTAGAGAGCATAACTGGCAAGGCCTCTCTCTCCGTATGTCCTGACCTACACATTACGGCTGATGTTTGACTGCCAACAAACAGAATGGCCCCTGCTTCCTTCTTCTTATCTCTCTCCCATAACTTTGTAATGGTGCAACATTTGTTTATTTTTGCATTGTCTCTCTTTTCTTCCATAAACAACCCAAAGTGGCTCACAAGAAAAGTCAATTTAAAAGCCTAGGAATCCAAATGACAACAATAAGAATACTAATCAAAGCAACAAAGAAGACAATAAATGCCACAGTCAGTGGTGGAAGAGGAGGAGGAGGAGGAGGAGGAGACGATGACAATTTGGGGGCGCTATTTTTGTAACAATTAGTTCCAGCTTCTCTCTTCCTATGACAAGTGTGCATACGCATAGGAGCAAGAAAGAGATTGCTAGGTGGCAGTTTACACACATGCAGGAGAATTGGTGCCAGTTAGGTGTGTGGGAGAAAATTATTTGGTTCACATTTTAATTAGGGCTGTGCACGGACCCCCTCGATCCAATCTGGAGCCGGATCTGGGAGGTCCGGATTGGGCCCGATCCGATCCACCTGAGATCTGGATCTGCTCTGGATCCATGCAGAGTCCTCCCTCCCGCTCTTCCCGCTCCTTCCCTCCATTCCCCCAATTGCCCTGCTTACCTGCTTCCTCCTCCACCATCATCCTGCCGTCGTCTTCCATCCTCGCTGTGGGCCACCGCATTTCCTGGACGCAGTGGGTGATGATGTCACCCGCCATGACCGGCAAATGCGGCGCTCTAACCAATTAGAGTGCCACATTTCCTGGTCACAGCGGGTGATGTCATCACGTGCCGCAACCAGGAAATGTGGTGGCCCATAGTGAGGAGGCAGGACAACGCAGGACGACGCAGAGGAGGCTGTAGGTAAGCAGGGTGATTGGGGGGGGGAAGGGAGAGAGCGGGGCAAGTGGGAGGGAGGGCTCTGCACAGACCCGGAGTGGATCCGGATCGTGGATCCGATCTGGCCTGATCCGGGCCTGATCCAATCCGGTTCAGATCAGCCCCAGAACGGGCTGGATCAGCCCGATCTGCTCCAGATTCGGGATCTGGATCCAGTCACAGCACTAATTTTAATGCAGATTTACCTAATTCCACATTTTCGAACTAGTATGCAAACCAAAACTCAGTTATCCTTCAAAATTTACACTTTTCCAAATTTTGAAATGGCCTCCTCCAGTCAATAAATGTATACAAAATGCATACAGTAGGAAAATGTGCACAGAAAAGTGAGTCTGTTTGAGAAAATAACATCCTAAATTGGGGAAATTGATGCAATTTTATTAGTTGTTTGTTTTAGTTGTCTGTGTTTTAGTGTGGATCGCTGTTGTTTTTACCATAACCCCACTGCTTGGCACTCTGCTTTATTCTGCAGTTGCAGATGTGTGGTAGATTATGTGATTACTGTGTCATTATGTGATAGCATATGTGCCATCCCAGAAACCCAGCTTACTAAGTAGTCATATGCACATCTGGCCAGTTACTCCTTGGTAAATGGATGTCTGCAATTTCCCACAGTATTAGAGGGAGAGAGGCTGGAGGGACAGCAACTGAAGCAATGGCAGGAGCAATGGAAATAAAGGGGAAACTTGTAGTCTGAAAAGCTTGCTTCCCTTGATAGGCATAATAAGGTAATTCTATTCATGACTGGTGATCACTTCAAACGTTCTTTCTCTAATGTGGTACATTCCTCTGTATGGCTTTTCTTTAATCCTTTCCATCTGTGTTTTGTTGATTGTTGGGCATCTTTCGTTCCATCGTCTGCTTATTGACAGAACTGGATTTTCCCCTTTCAGAAAAGTCCACAGAAAAGTCCGCCACAATTTACATACCTTTTGCTGGCACATAACATTTTGCATATTTTTCTTAGCTCAGCGAGCAGTGAATGAACAGAGTACAGAAAAAAGAGTGCTACACAGTGGAGGCCAAACAGAGATTGGAGCTGTATGAACATGCTTGTTGTTGTTTTTAAAGATGTATCTATTAGCATATTTTCCAGTAACCTTCGTACTTTTCTACAACTAAATTTGCGTACAATTCCAGAAAGTAGAGAAACGGTCCACAAGTTTGCAGAATCCATGATACTCGGAAGATGTTGCTCTGCTGTGGAATCCCTGGTTCGAATTCATACAAGTCGACAGTCATTTGTATCCATTTTGGATTTCTCCAACATTACTGTTGCCATCAGGCCAAAGTGACACAAGGTCATAGCAGACCTTAACATGGAGAAAAACACGCTTTCAAGATTGTGGTCAGCTGATGGCCTGCCTTTAGGGAGCCAATGGAAATGACATTGTGTTCTCACCCCCCCTGCTCTTTTTTCGGTTACTTTTCAAAGTTCTAGGGAGCCCAGCCCCTGCCCAAAGTCTCACAGGACAGAGATCTCACAAGACATCAGGGCTCTTCCAAGTGGGATGTCTGCATCCTTCTCAGGGGCTTCTAGGTTGAATGGGAGGTGCTCTGCTTCACTGCCCTTCATGGGGACCTTGACAATTCCCCACACGACAGGCCTTATATAGCCTTAACAACAATAGGGAGGAAGAAGAGATAACAGTAAGGGAAAATGGAGGAAAAATCTTTTGCAGCGATGCTCAACATTAGGCTGACCATATGAAAAGGAGGACAGGGCTCATGTAACTTTAACAGTTGCAGAGAAAAGAGAATTTCAGCCAGTGTCATTTGTATGCAATTCGTTCCTGCTGAAATTCCCTCTTCATCACAACAGTTAAAGTTGCAGGGGCCCTGCCTTCTTTTGTATCTGACCACTCTAGTATAGTGCCTGCAACTTTAACTGTTGTGATGAAGAGGGAATTTCACCAGGAACTAATTGCATACAAATGACACCGGCTGAAATTCCCTTTTCTCTACAACTGTTAAAGTTACATGAGCCCTGTCCTCCTTTTCATATGGTCAGCCTGCTCAACATCTCATGACTGGGTTGTTAACATTTATCTGAATCTTCCCTACTTTCAATGAGGATAATTGCAGGAGATGTAGGAATAATTGTAGGAGATGCCCCCCTCCCCATACACTCCAGAACTAATCTGGAATAATTCTATTGATTTCATGGGCTTCTTCTAGACACCTGGAAATATCCTGTTAGCATCTCTGAATTTATGATCATGCAGAAGACAGAGGAATATGGATGAGGCAAATGAGAAATAACAGGGCAGTTTTACAAAGTCTGATTATTATTTTTAGTCCGAGTTATTTTTATTTATTTATTTCAAACATTTCTTAGCCGTCTTTCAGGGCAGAAGCTCTCCAAAGGCAGCTTACAACCATATATAAAACAGTATACACATTAAAATCCATAAAAACATAGAAAGTAAAATATCAATTAAAACAATAAAAGCTAACATTAAAAACTAGTACTAAAACAGCAAGGGCAAAAGCAGCAAAACAGCATTCCATTATGAGGCCATAGTAAAATAAAACATTTTTAAGGCCTTCTTAAAAGCCTGTAAGGATAGACTGACCATATGTCCGGTTTCTCCAGGACAAGTCTGGAAATGGGGTACCAATTGGGGAAATCGGCATATTTCGTCCAAAGTCCAGGAATTGCTGCCTTCCCTGGAGTTATCCCGGGCTTGTCCTTGGCTGGCGAGGTCGCGCAGGTGAAGAAAATCCCCGGATCGGCCCGGGGGAGGGGCTAGAAGTTGCGTTTTGGCGCATCCAAAACATGACTTCCAGCCCCTCCCCCCGGGCTATCCAGGGCTTGTACTTGCCCTGCGCAACCATGCAGGCCAAGAAAAGCCCCAGACAGCCCTGGGGGAGGGGCTGGAAGCAAGCACTGGAGCAGCAGGACAGAGCAGCAGGAGCCTTGGGTAAGGAGGGGTGTGTGTGTGTGTGTGTGTGTGAATGGGGTACATGGTTGAATGGATACGTGTGCATGTGTTTTGGGGTGGCTGATCCTGAGGGACTTTGGGTGTTTCTGTGTGTGTTGGGAGTGTGTGTGTGTGGGGGGGGTGTAGTTTTATGTGTGTAAATCAAGGAGGATGATATGGAGTTGATATTTCTATTTACAGGAAATAAATTTGAGTGAGTTAATTTTTTAAGAATATATTTAGAGATGATTTGAGGAAATTGGTTTAGCTTTCTGGAAAACAGGTGTTTTGCTGGAACAGAAAACTGGCTTCAAAGCAGTCCCTTTGTCAGGTTACCTCACTCGTTTGCTTTTTTTTATTGTTTTGTTGGAGGAGAACATTGTAACATATTTATGTATGAATTGACTCATTAGTAGGGATGTGCACGGATCCCCCGGATTGGATCAGAACCGGGATCGGAACTGGGGTTGGCATGTCAGATCAGATCAGATCGGAGGCTCTCTGGATCAGATCAGACTAGATCCCAATCCAAAAATCGGAAGTCTGATTTTCAGATCGGATGCCATGTTAGGTGTTTTCGCCATAGGCTTGCAAAGAAAGCTTTCCCCCAATGCAAGCCTATGAGGAAAACATGGGATGGGTGAGTGAGGGCCTAACTCCCCCCTCCCTGTCCTTCCCCCCCCCCCACTTGCGCTCCTTACCTGCCGGGTCTGTTCGCTGCCATCTGCTGCCGTCCGCTGGTCCCGTCTACTGAGAAACAGGCTTCACAGCCTAGTTCTCACTAGAGCACCAGGTGATGACGAGATTTCCTAAAACTTTTGCTGGGTCTCTCTTTTCCTCTTCCTTTTCTACAACATTTTTATAATTAGGTATTGCTGTGTCGATGAGGTCAATGTGTTTTTCTTTTTTGTTTATGACTGTTATGTCTGGTCGATTGCAAGTATTGCCTTGTCCCAGAATTGTTCTGTCCCAGCATACTGTTGCTTGGCTTGACTTGTTTGAGTGTGTCTGGATCTCCTAGACTCTGAAAGCATCTTTCTGGAGAACACCTGCTGGTTGCATGATTCAGGAGGCCACGTGCATAGTTGTCATTGACAGGAGGGCCTTGCACTTGCTAAAGTAAGGTGAACAGTTGTGAAGAGGCTGCAATCCTGTATTCATTTATCTGGGAGTAAGCTTTCTTGAAATCAATGGGATTTTGCTTCTGAGGTTTCTTTGGGCAGTGTTCTTTGGGTCCCTGATTGGGATTTCTGTTCTCTCCACACTGAGGCAGTGTAAATTCAGGATATATTTGGGTAAAAGGAGGGAAAGCTCCTTGTCTAGCATTGTGATAATGGGCATCTATTCTACCCTTTCTTTGTATTGCTACTGACCATGGTCTTGTTTACTCGGCTAATGAACCAGAGTTATAATGGCAAATTTTTAGATTAGTTTCTCACTGATAAATCAGACGCTGAAACAAGCTAGTGCAGAAAAGTGACTGCAACAAGCCTTTAGTCCATTTTGTGTTATACTCTTTCTGAATGCTGGTTGGCTAGTTTGTTGTACTAGATTTTTCTGCACTTGTCAATTGCTTCATTTGTTCAGTGGTGGCAGTATGCTGAATCTGTGAGTATAGATATGAGAAAGGTGATGGGGAAAGAGTGTTAAATGTTCGGAAAGGTGAGACTATGGTCATCCAGTGAAACATTTGCAGTCAGAAAAGATATTTGAGGGAAGGGGAGACTGTATCACACAGAGTATAGCAAGAGCTTCAAAGTACAGCTAAAGCTACAAAAGTAGAAGTGAGTGAATTTAATTTCAGATACACTAAATGTCTCACTTGTTCTTTATTTCAACGATTTTAATATTAAGATGTTATATATAACAGGTTTGTCTTAATTGTGACCTGTGAAATCAGACATGTGACCAAGGCCATGTTCGGGTGGGCATGCCCCCTTGGGGGGCTGGGGCTGTTGTTGGGCACACCCCCTTGGGGTGTGTACTCTTCTTTTGTAGCCTGGCCTTCCTTCCACTTCCTATATATGCCCTTTTTTGTTTTCAGGTCATCTCCAAGTTTTTTGCGGAGACACATTGGTTTCTTCTGTTGTCTTCAATCTTTTTTCCTTGCTGGAATTGTTTATAATTGTGCCTTTTAAATTTCCTTTTTTGAAAACTCCCACCCATGGGACCTTACTTATCATAGTTCTGAGTTTATTAAAATCGGCTTTCCTAAAATCCAGGGTATGTGTATGGCTACACTCAGTTTTTGTTTCCTTTAAAATCAAGAACTCAAGTAGGATGTGGTCACTTTCCCCCAGAATTCCCGTAACTGCCACTTCATCCACTAAGTCATCCCTATTGGTCAGTATCAAGTCAGGGATAGCCGTTCCTCTAGTTCCTTCCTCTACTTTCTGTAGGAGAAAGTTATCAGCCACGCAAGTCGGGAATTTCTTGGAGGGGGCACTTTTGGCAGAATTTGTCTCCCAACAGATATTGAGGTAAAGTCCTCCATTACTACTGCATTGCACTTCCTTGAAATATTGGCTATTTGCTTATCAAAAGTTTCACCCTCATCTGCTCCTTGATTTGGGTGGTCAATAGTAGACTCTGACTATCATGTTCCTTTTATTCCTTGCCCCATTTATTTTAATCCAGATGCTCTCGATGGGGCTCCCAGGCTCATCCTCCTGTATTTCTGTACAAGGACAAGTATTTTTAACATATAGTGCAACTCCGCCTCCCTTTCTATTTCTTCTGCTGTTTTTGAACAAGTTATACCCTTCCATTGCTATATTCCACTCATGGGAGTCATCCCGCCAAGTTTCAGTTATACCTATCAAGTCATATTTGCCTTCATGTATTAAGAGTTCAAGTTTGTTCTGTTTATTTCCCATACTCTGGGCATTAGTGCTTTATGGTCTGGCTTCTTTCCTACATTTGCTGCTGGTTGCTCTGCTTTTAATCACTTTTATGTTCTTTTGTATGTTGTGAACCACCTCATGAAGCTTTGGGTTAAGAAGTAGGGTAAAAATAAGATCAAATAAATAAATTTGTAGCAATAGTTAATTTTTCAAATGTAGAACATAAATCTTTTGCTGGATTGGGGCTACACTGAATCCATCCTGGGGCAAAATTGAATCCATCAAATCCAAATTGTTCTATCCTGGCTTAGACTTTTGTTCTCCATCCTTTGCTTCTGTCACAGATTCACAAATGTTCCAAGAAGAGAAGACAAAGTCCTGAAGGGCCAGTTCATAGAGAAATGAGGCTAGAAATGGGCCCAGCCACTAAGCAATAGAGAGAAGTTCTCTTTTATATATACAGCTATCAATATTAAACAGACGTAATTGGCGCCTTTGGGATACCAACTTTTCTCACACTCTCAAGGAATTTCTAATGATTAATGCATGCCTGAGGTACTGTCAGCTCAGTACAGATTCTGTGACATGCCTGGTGTCCAAATACGAAGCCATTCATTATTCTTTTTATTATGGACAAAAGCAAAGCAAAGGTATGCAAAGAAATGCAGGTTGGCCTTTATTTTGCAAAGGCGCATCTGTCAGTTAGCTCAAAGCCTTGATGCAGCATTTTTTGATATCACTGGACTCTTGATGCAAGCTTTCCATTCAGATAATTTCAAAGATTCCATAAACAGTTATCAAAGTTCCATCATCATCACCATCATCCTATGTGCTTAAAAACAGAGGCAATAAAACAAGAACACACACAGAAATTCAAGAAAATCACTGAAGAAATAAGGAAACTCGCTAATTACAATTCTTTGTATATCATGGATATGCTTATGGGACAGCTAGAGTAAAACAGCTAGAAGAGATATCTAATATCTAATTATTAATGACTGGATTCAGTGGTTAGATAGCCTATGCAAGGTGTGTATGTTTCTGTATGTGTATAAGATATTAGTGAGAAAAAAAAATACAGGCACTGCTTATTATTTACCGTATTTCATCGATTCAAAGATGCACTTTTTCTCCCATGTTTACATCTGTAAATGGGGTGCGTCTTAGAATCGATGGCGCCTTGCAATCGCGGGATTTCTCCCGCGTTTTGCAGGAGGCACTAGGGCTCTGCATGCCCCCCCCCACGACTCACTCTAGCGGGTCCTGAGGGACCCCACAAGGCTGGTCAGAAGTCTCCCCACTCACCTTGATCACTGCTGCTTTTGCCTGGGAAGGCTTCAGTACTGGGAAAGAGGCCGTGATCTCAGGAAATCTTGCGAGATCTCGGCCTCCTTCCCAGTACTGAAGCCTTCCCAGGCCGAGGCAGCAGCAACCAAGGGGAGGGGGAGGGGGGACTTGCAGGGTCCTAGCCTAATCCTCCCACCTCCCCACTCACCTTGATCGCTGCTGCCTCGGCCTGGGAAGGCTTCAGTACTGGGAAAGGGGCCGCGATCTCAGGAAGTCTCACGAGATCTTGGCCTCCTTCCCAATACTGAAGCCTTCCCAGGCTGAGGCAGCAGCGATCAAGGTAAGTGGGGAGGGGGACTTGCGAGGGGGGAGGGGGACTTGCGGGGCCCTAACTCCTCTTCCCCTCCATCATCGTCGCCCATCCTCGCTGCCGCTGCCACCGCCGCCACTCCGCACCGCTGGCAACACTCGCCTCGTTACTGGGAACACCGCCTTGCCAGGCCGAGGCGAGTGCTGGCAGCGGTGCAGTACGATGGCTGCAACGAGGACAGGTGACAGCGATGGAGGTGAGCGGGAAGGGGTGCTGAAATTAAGGTGCGTCTTAGAATCGACGCAAAGCTTTTTCCTTGTTGGTGGCCCTGAAATTTAGGTGTGTCTTACAATCGATGGTACCTTACATTCGGTGAAATACGATATATTTCTTATATATGTCATCTTCTTCATTATGTAATTTTAGTCATATGTGAGTTTATGCAGGTTTTATCAACTAATTACAGTGCAATCCTATACGTGTCTACTTTGAAATAAGTCTCAATGTTTTCAATTAAGGTTACTCCCAGGTAAGTGTGTATAGCATTGCAGCCTTAGGGTTGGATCCAATGCCTTCATTCCACTCGTAGAACCAGTTCTGCCAGTGGAACCAGGAAGGGGGCAATTCTCCCTTCCACACAGCCCATTGCATGCCCTCAAAATCTATCCTGGAGGGGAGAGAGAGAGAGAGAGAGAGAGGACTAGTAGACTTCTTCTAGCATGACTTTAGATTTAATAGGCTGACCATATGAAAAGGAGGACAGGGCTCATGTAACTTTAACAGTTGTAGAGAAAAGGGAATTTCAGCCAGTGTCATTTGTATGCAATTAGTTCCTGGTGAAATTCCCTCTTCATCACAACTGTTAAAGTTGCAGGGGCCCTGCCTTCTTTTCTATATGGTCACTCTAGTATAGTGCCTGCACCTTTAACTGTTGTGATGAAGAGGGAATTTCACCAGGAACTAATTGCATACAAATGACACTGGCTGAAATTCCCTTTTCTCTACAACTGTTAAAGTTACATGAGCCCTGACCTCCTTTTCATATGGTCAGCCTAGATTTAACCCTTCAGCTGCAATCCTATGTACACTTAACTGGGATCTGACTTCTGAATAGGCGTGCATAGTTTTGCACTGCTAATGTATTATAATTCATATGATTAATCAACAAAAATTTTAAAATCAGATGACAGCCCTAACAGAGCTATTTATTACCAAACCCTCATTTTCTGTGCTTGCTGGTGATATTCAGGAAAATGTAAGAAAAGCTACAACTTAAAACACAAAACCTATAAATCATTCGAAAGCAAAATTGTCCGTAAGCAAAATTCTAACATCTATATTAGCATAATACCCTTATTCATCCAACCAAAAATCACAAAACTGTGCAAGCTTTTGAGATCTCAAGAGTTCTTTGTCAGGCAAGATGTTTCCAAAGTGTATGGAGGTAAGGAAAATTTGGGGATTTTCTAGATGAGAATTTTATTGTGTGGTCACCATTCCCTAGTCACAAAAGTTTACTGATGCTTTGGTAGGGTGACCCTATGAAAAGGAGGACTGGGCTCCTGTATCTTTAACAGTTGTATTAAAGAGGGAATTTCAGCAGGTGTTATTTGTATGCATGCTGCACCTGCTGTAATTCCCTCTTCATCACAACAGTTAAAGCTGCAGGAGCCCTGCCCTCTTTTGTATCTTGTCACTCTAGTATAGCTCCTGCTGCTTTAACTGCTGTGATGGAGAGGGAATTTCACCAGGTGCTGCATGCATGCAAATGACACCTGTTGGAATTCCCTTTTCTATGCAACTGTTAAAGATGCAGGATCCCTGTCCTCCTTTTCACATGGTCACCCCATTATTAACTACATTAAGAACTTTGCTAGAGAAACCACATTCCCCTCTTAATGGGGAGCTGTGATTTGTGGAGGCATGCAGGCAGGCAGCAAAGGGAGACAGGCTGGTGAGGAGCAGTTGCACAACTTCAGCATCAGCATCTCCTTCCTAGGAGGGGACTGCTGAGCCAATCAGTGCTTTGATGGGGGGACGGCCAAAGAATCAGACCCAGCAGAGTGACTTCTCTCCTTTGACCTCACTCCAGCTCAACCTGAAGTTCCTAAAGGCAGACCTCCCATGTGGCTAGAAGATTGGTGTTACTCCCCATAGTGAAGATTCCCATAAGGAATCTTGGGGACATGGCACCAGGACCAGACCAGTATGGGGGGTTGCGAGGTGGCCATGCATGGGGCAGTGGAAACAGGTTCACATTAGAAGGTGTGCCAGGCAGTGGAATCAGTCAGCAGGCAGGCTGGCTGATAACAGTATCCACACCCTATGCCACTGCCAAGCCTATCCAAGTAACTGAATAAAGTTCTTGCCAATTTATAATCCCAGCTATACCTCTGTGTCTAGTTTGTTCTCTTCCCCTAGCCCACCGGATGCAATTAAACACTGCCCACACAAATGAGAGGCCAACTGGTAGGATTTCCTTACCCAGGGGATCCATAATGTAACCTGATATTGATTCAAACAATTGCAAGAAGGTTCTCCACTTTGAATGTGTTATTACGGCGATCACCAGACTTAACAATAGGCATTGCATTTGGCTTTTTGCCATGTACAGCATTTTCACCAGGGGATCATGATATTGACGTAGCCAAATCGAAAGAGCAGATGAAAGAAGCGTACAAATTGACAGTGTAGAATTCTTAAACAGCTGTTCTCCGTGGGAAAGCACTGTCACAACCAGAGAGCGGATGGTGCTGCTTTCCTCCCTGGGGACAGAATGCTAGTCAGGAATCTATCTGAGAGAAGAGGCCCTGATAAATTGCAAGCCCCTTCCTGGAGTTGGAATACCTAAAAATGGTAATGCACGCGCTGGTAACTTCAAGGCTCGACTTCTGCAATGTGCTGTACATAAGGCTACCTCTGTGCCTAGTCTGGAAACTTAAACTAGTTCAAAATATGGCAGCCAGGTTGGTCACCGGTACATCTAGGCGTGACCATATCACACCAGTTTTAAAATCACTCCACTGGCTGCCAATTACTTTCTGGGCAAAGTACAAAGTGTTGGTTATAACCTTTAAAGCCCTACCTGGTTTGGGTCTAGGTTACCTGCGGGATCGCCTTCTCCCATACAATCTGCCCCACATGCTCAGGTCCTCTTGGAAGAATTTACTACAGTCGGCCAGGACTAGGCTAACAACCATTACCCAGAGGACCTTCTCTTCTGCTGCTCCCAGACTGTGGAACGACCTGCCGGGAGAGATCCGCCAACTCACCAGTCTTCAAGAATTCAAGAGAGCTATAAAGACTGATCTCTTCCGGCAGGCCTACCCAGTCGAATTTTAAGACTTGGTTGATTTTAATGATGTATTAATTTTATATGCTTATAATCAGTTTTATGTATTTTATATTGTTTTTACTGATGTTGTTCCCCGCCCCGATCTGGAGGAAGAGGCGGGTAAGAAATAAATATATTATTATTGTTATTATTAATTATTATTATTATTATTATTAGGAAGACAAAATACACAAATTACTCCAGAGCCACATGTAAGTACAATAATAGGGCAGCTGGGGAGAAGTCTGTGCTAGAAACTAGGGGTGTGCACAGACCCCCCGGATCGGATCGGGACCCGGATCGGGACCTCCAATTTTGTCACGGATCGGTTCGGACAAAATCGGAGGCCCCCCGGACCGGATCGAGTCCGATCCCGATCCAAAAATCGGAAATTTTTGGATCGGCCGCCATTTTTTTCCCCATAGACTTGCATTGCAATGCAAGTCTATGGGGAAAAAAATGGTGGCGGGTGGGTGAGGGGGGCCTAACTCCCTCCCTCCCCCCTGGGGCCGTCTGCTGTGGACGGCCCCAGCAGGTAAGCCCCCTCCCCCGTGCTCCCTACCCCCCCGGGGCCGTCCGCTTCCATCTGCTGGCGCCCGCGGGCGCCAGCGGATGGAAGCGGATGGCCCCGGGGGGGTAAGCCCCCTCCCCCTGCCCCCTGCTTACCTTCCTGGAACGTCCGCTCCTGTCCGGCGCCGGCCGCTACTGCTCCCAGGCTTCACGGCCTGCTCCCGGGTGGCGCGCCGGGTGATGTCATCACCCGGCGCGCCACCCAGGAGCAGGCCGCGAAGCCCGCTGGCAGTAGCCGCCGGAGCCGGATGGGAGCGGGCGTCCCGGAAAGGTAAGGGCCCACCTCCTCCCCTCCGCGCGCCCCCTCCTCCCCTCCTCGCGCCCCCTCCTTACCTTTCCAGGATGCCCGCTCCCATCCGGCGCCAGCAGTTACTGCCAGCGGGCTTTGCGGCCTGCTCTAGAGTGGTGCGCCGGGTGATGTCATCACCCGGCGCGCCACCCGGGAGCAGGCCATGAAGCCCGGGAGCAGTAGCGGCCGGCGCCGGACGGAAGCGGACGTTCCAGGAAGGTAAGCGCGCCACGCGTGCCCCCTCCTCCCCTCCCCCACCCCCTGTTTACCTTCCCCGCTAGGGAAGCCCCCCCCGCTGTCTACGTCCATCGGCGGGCGCCCGCTGGCGCCCGCCAATGGAAGCGACAGCGGGTGGCGGCGGGCGCCCGCCGATCCACCGATCCATCCGAACCGGATTGGAACCTTTTCGGTTCAGTTCAGATTGGATCGGCCGATCCAGCGGGGAGATCGGAAATCGGATAATTTATCCGATTTCCCCCTGGATCGGATTCGGATCGTGGATCGGAACCGATCCAGTGCACATCCCTACTAGAAACTTTCTCCCTGATGTGCTAATTATCCTTTTGCAGAGGTTAATTGTTGTTACATAGGAACATTAAAAAATGGTATTCCCCCAGCTCGTTCTTGAACATCTATAGACACGGCCTAAGGAGCACAAGATAGCACACATGGTCTGTCCCCTCTTTGGCCTTGTAGGGCAAGTTAGGAAGATGACCATGCAGAATGTGGTTGATTCTACAACTGAATCTGTTGCCATTTTTCTCTGATGTCACTAACTTGTACAGCTAGCCTGTACAGCTCCACACCTGTGCCTCTGCCATTTCGCCAACCTGTAAGCCTTTTAAAGATATGTTCACCATATTAAAAAGGACATGCGAGGACACTAGACTATTAATTATAAAATGCAAGACACATTCTGGTTATAATAGATCCAGACCAACAGTGCAATCCTCTGAATTTTTCCTCAGAAGACACCCCGATGGATTCCAATGGGGTGGCTCCCAAGTAAGTGGGGAAAGGATTGCAGCCTCAGTTAGATGAACCGAGGTCCCATTGAAATCCATGCGAAAAGTGTGTCAGGAATTGGCCTAAATCCTATTGGGAAAGACCCATCTTATTTCTTCTAACTGATTCTTGTTGCAAAGGAACCAAACACTCTGTCAATTCTTTGCTTACTTCCTCAGTAGGTGTTTCCACCACAACCCCATGCTAGTTGTTTGTGCTTTTCATGTTCAAACAGCAGCAAAGGTAACTCACCCTACCTGGTAGTCAACCACAATTTTTAAAACTTGTCCTTGAATTATTGTTTGAATGTCATTGTTGGATGTGTGTTCTCCCTAGATTTTCACATCAGGACACTGCCTTCACCGCTGCACGTTGGCACTACTCTGCCGCCAAACCCTGTGGTATTGCTGCTGTGGGGGGGGGGAGTAATCTTCACTGGAGGAGCCATTCAGCTCACGAGGCCCACCCCCTTGCCCAGCTTCTGGTGACCAATCAGAGGTCACCTTCCACCTGGAACATCCCCAGCGCAACATCGGAGTGAGGTCAGATGGCGGAAGAGTCATAGTGATCTCGCTCCAGCGGGAAAAGTTGTGGTAAGTTCCTGACTTTTCCAATATGCAGCTTCTCAGGAAAGCCTCACAGGGGCTGCAAGGTGGCTGTTGTGTCATTTTACCAATGCAGCATCACTGCGCAGCCACCGCAGGGCTTTTAAGATGTATAGAGAGACCCCTGGATATTTAACGTTCTACTCTTGCCACTATTTCCTGTTATTTCTGGTTCAGATTTGCATAAATAGAAAAAAATATATTTATCAAACATCTTTAAATATTAATTTTATTGGCATCTTTTGGGTAGCCAGTCAATTATTTCTTACTTATCTTTGCTCGTTCTTCCTTAGCATGAGGTGTGTGATTCATGATTTTTCATCCTACCAGAATTTGAGGGCATCAATCACCATCAGATACTGTTGTATCATGTCTGCCTTTTTTGGTTTGTTTTTACTGTTGGTTAAATCCAGCTTTTCCTGTTGTCCTTCCTCCTACTAACCTCTTTGCGTTGCCACAAGTCACTTGGGGCTCTCTTTTTTAGGCCTCACCTGAGAGCCCAAATAAAAAAAGGACAAACCTGGAAATGGGAGCAAAAGAGGCTGCTGAGTAGCAATCATTAATCACGATTCCACTCTTACCTGGGCCTGCCATGATGGTCTCCCAGTCGCTTTTGAACAGAGGGAGCCCCTGGGGAGGGAAAGGTGGCTAAGATAAGAGCCCTCAACAACTTTTATAAAAGCAAAAAGGCCTGTGTGTGTGCGCACACAGCTGTAAATGTGCTGAAGTCGCTTGTGACAACCTGAACAGCAGGAAAACACTCACGCCTGCCAATTAACAAGGAACTGGAGTTAATTTGCCACCTGTACTGCACTTCTGAGCCTGACAGGGGAAGGTGAGGGGGGAGAAAAAGAAACCAGCAAACCCTTCATCTTGGCTCACCACTTCACAGGATTTGTCAAGCAATGCAGTTCAGAGGCGGAGGAAAGAAAGTCACAACAACAACAGAAAAGACTCCCTACATCTCTGACTCTTCCAAGGAAGCCGAATGAATGTGCCTGCAAAATGGGCAAGGCTTGGAAGCGTAGAAGGGCTTCCTTTTTACGGCAGTTTATGGAAACCGGACCTTTGTAGCCCAGAGAATTCCCTGATGACCAGTGATGCTCTAGCATCCATCTCTACTATGCTTATGAGGGGCATTAACACAAAGGTATCTCCTTTTATGCAGCCCTCATTGGGTGCCTCCTCTGGTTACATCCCACTGCAATTCGCTTTTGGTAGGGATGCCTTCCAAGACCATTCAGAAGCTTCCATTAGCACAGAATGCAGAGGCCCAGCAATTTGATCATGTTGCACCTGCTTGGAGCAGCTGAACTGGTGGCTGTTCACTTCTAAGCTCAATTCCCATGGCTAGTATTGATTTTTAAAGCCCTGTTTTGGACCAAGTTATTTGAAGAACCATGTACACACCTGTGAACTTGACTGGACCATTAAGAGAGCAATCCTATGGCCTCAAGACAGTGTCTTGTGGGGTGGGGGGTTAGGATTGTTCAATTTCCTGGCTCTGAGACCAGAGACGGGGCTCTGACCTCAAAGCCAGGAAAGCACCCCCCCCTGCCCCCTCCCTGTCATAGCCAGTACAGAGAGAACCATGCCAGGGACCTCTCCACACTCTGAGATTGGAGGTGGGGAAAAAGGGGTGGTCCTGGGGGTGGGGAGGGGAGGAGACAGGGGGAGCTGCTTTATGAAACATCCTATGCTGCCTCAGCCTCCTTCCCTCCCAAGGCCCCATGGCTAGATGGATGACATTGCCCATTTAGCAAAAATACAGGGTAGGCAAACCACGGGGGCAACGATTGCCTCCCTGCCGTCTGGCTGCCCTGCATGAGGATACTCAGCAGCCTCCAACTTCAGAGGCTGCCTACTATCAACATGGAATTGTGCCCAGAGAGGTGCAACAGTGACCCTTCTCATTTGCCTGCCATTTGCAGCAACTGCATTAGCAGGTAAAAGTATCTTTTCAAAAGCGGCCCCTCACATGTGACTTCCTCTCCCTCAGGATACATGTTTGGCTCACTTCCTGTATGTTTTAGATGGGTCCTTAATAGCTTTTTATTCCAGTCCACATTTTGCTTTAAGTCCATTATGCTGAGTTTTTTTTTTTTTAGTTGGCTCTCCTTTTGAATTTTTGAATGTTTTAAATGTCACCGTTTTATTACCGGTGTGCTGTTCTCAAAATTGTTTTAATGTTACGCCACTTTGGATGATTTTATTGAAAAGCAGCAAATGAATAAATAATGTCTTTGCTTACTATATAGTATGCTCAAAAGCAGACTAGGAACTTTCCAAAAGACAAAAATTAGTGATGGGCTGACTCACACAAATTTGTGCCAGAAGTAATCTGGAGTACGTTTTTGGATATGCAGAAAATTAATAGAGACTCCCAGCTGCATGTGGAGCAGATTGGGTTCCTCAGTTCTGCTGTGTGGAACTGAGCTCATTGGCATGGGCTCGCCATGCCCAAGGGGTCGGCTCTTGCTGCAACATTCCCTGGATCCCACAAGGAATGTGTGGTTTCCGTTTCCCCACTTGTAAAGTTTCTCTCTTATAAAAGGTAGGACATGGTACCAGGGAGCTTTATTTGGGTTTATTTGTTTGTTTTGTTTGTTTTGGCTATGTTGTGTTTTCTGCAATGGGATATATTCCATTGGGTACAATGAAGTCTGAGGACAGTTGTTACCCTTTAGCTCCTTAGACCCTGGATTGCATTTTGGAAACAGATTCTTTAAAAGTGAGTAACTTAGACAGTAATCTTAAGGCCCCTGGGCAAGCATCCTTGGGGCCATACATTAGCTAAAAAAACCTCCAAAGCTGGAGACAGTGCTCCGACCTTGGAAGTAGGAGTCCGAGAGCTGACCCCCAACGCATTGCAGCCAGCATGGGTAGAACTGTGCCAGCTGCCTTTCCAAGGTCAGAAAATCAACATTGGAGAGGAGGAAAAGGGGGTGTTCTGGTGGGTGGGGAGGGGAGGAGACCAGAAAGACCATGACATGATCTACCCTGAGCCTCCTCCAGCCTCCTTCCCTCCCTCTCCAAAGCGCCCCCACTGAAAAGCCCATCTAGTGAAAATAAGGATCAGAAGGCGTAGAGGCAAAGATCACCTCTGCCTCTCCTCCCGCCCTGCTAGCTTCAGCCTAGGCGGGCCTAGGAATGCCAGAAACCTCCAAGTTCAGGGGTGTCCTTACAGTGCAACCCTATCCAGGTCTATTCAGAAGTAAGTCCCAAAGAGGTTTGATGGGATTTGCCCCTGACTAGGCATGCATAGGATAGTGCTATAAAGTTTGTGTATGCCTTGTACCTATCAGTTTAGACCAACATGGGACAAATCCAGTTTGCTTTTTAGCCAGATTGAGAAATGTATTCTATTTTTCTTTTGGGGTCTTAAGTTCCAAGTGACCTGATTTCCTAAGAATAAGCATATATTTATCCACTGTATTCTAAACTGCCTCTGGGTTTGAACCTTTGCGCCCGTCTACTTGTTTAAACATTTTATTGTATTATATGCTGCTGTAAACAGCTATTTTCTGTTTTTGCAGAGTGTTGAAAGAATGCCGGAAAAGGTGACTATTTTTTTGACACTGTCAAAAATGTTTGTGAAAAGTGATGAATAGCTTTGGCATCATCCAAGTGTCAACCCACCTCTGGATCTGTGTGTCTAAAACTTGCCATTACAAAAGCACACTAAAAAAACACGCTGAAAGGGATCAGAGCACTGTCAGAAACCTGCTTGCCATTAGTTCTGGGTTTTTTTTTTCCAGGGAAGTAAAATTCAAATGCTCTGAGGAACACTGTCATTGTCTTTGATTCAGGGCAAACAGATTTGTGTGTGTGGGGGGGGGGGGAGGGTTGTGCTGCATTGCGCACATGAAGAATAATTCAAGCAATGCCCAGTGCTCTGCGACCAAGCAAATCTCCCACAAATATACTGGTATTGCTGTAAGCAAAGATACCAGTTCCAGAATTCATACTGAGTCTCTACTCTCTCTCTGCAACCTTTTATAAACTTGCTAATTCTACTACTTTGTGTGCCTGCTATGATTAGAACACATATTCTGCTCTTTCTTTCTCTTTTTTAAAAATCTAAGGCTGTGTCCATATAATCAAACGTCCACTGCACTCCTCAATATTTTGTTTCCGAATGCATTGTCCCCAAGCACCATGAATTCTGAAGCTTTGTTCATTCTAATTGTTTTTCATTTCATTTTCATTTCATTAATCCATAACATTTCTATACTACCCAATAGCCAAAGCTCTCTGGGCAATTTGCAAAGTTTAAAACCCTTACAAATACAGTATTATGCATAATAAAAACAGTTTAACTACAAACATATAAACAGACACACAGAAACAGACACACACATATCCAAACAAGATCCCATGACTTGATTAAAAACCTATCATATGCTGCCAAATGCCTGGGAGTAGAGGAAGGTCTTAAGCTGGTGCCAAAAAGATAACTATGTTAGCACCAGGTGAGCTTCGTTGAGGAGTTCATTCCACAGTTGGGGTGGGCACCACCAAGAAGGCCCTCTCTCTTTCTGCAACCCTCTGAGCATCCTTCGGAGGAGGCACCTGGAGCCTCAGAGCCGATCTACACTCTAGCTTTGTAACGTTTTATAACAGTTACGAAAACTCTTTAGGCAACATGATGCACTCCCTTGAACATTGTATACCCAAGGTTTTTTAAAACTCACTTTAGCTATATACAATGGTTTTTACTTTTAATAAATCGTTTTAAGTAAAATAATGTGTCCTTCCTTACCGTTTGTAATTTGTGAGGGAAGTGCTTTGTTTACCGGCGCCCAAATGCTTAGCAGTTGATTGGTGGGGAAGAAAGAGGGGCTAAGGAGGAAGTGGGCGAGTGAACTACAGCATCCACAATGCTTTGCCCTAAACTCATTGAAAGCTAGGGAATGAAAGGAGAACTAAGGAGGAAGTGGGCGAGTGAACTACAGCACCCACAATGCCTTGCCCTAAACTCATTGTAAAAACGAAAGAGAAAGAGATGGACAGAAGGGTGTGTGAGACTGCACACACCGCTTTGAAGACTGAAGAATTTTTCTCCTGTAACGTGAGTACTCCTTAATGTGTCCTAAGACGTTTTGGAATGCACCTATTTGGAACATTTTAAAATACTATTTAAAACATTCCAAGGTACTGTGTAGATAGGCTCTAAGACTCTGAGTGTAGTTTATGGTTAGGTTCATGCCTCCCTGATTTTTAATGAAAGCAGGACCAGCCCTCCACTCAGTCAGTGGAGCAGGAATTGTACCCTTCCCCATCCCTGCCAGACAATCCCCTGGGACAACCCTCCCGTAACACCTGGCTCTGAGGAAGGACCCCTTCAAAGCCAGGCATTTGGGCCTGGGCAGCTCACTGAAGAGCCATGCCAAGCCACTTTCTCTGGCTGACATGGCTCTCCAGAGAATAGCGGGGACATGTTAGAAATTATGCATGGTGTGGAGAAAGTGGACAGGGGAAATATTTTAATCCTCTCTTCTAATACTAAAATCAATGAAAGTGAATGATGGGAGATTCAGGGCAGATGCAAGGAAGTGCTTCTCCACACCTAGTTAAACTATGAAATTCATTACTATAAGGTGCAGTGATGGCAACCAATTTGGATGATGATTTTAAAAGTGGATTAGACTAAGAGCATCATCACACTGGAGATTGAATGCACATCTGCCACATCTTTGATCCACTTTTTCATAGCTGGACTCGGTCAGGGCGAGAGAAGAACAGCACGATGGGGACGACATCATGCCAGTCCAGCACTGAAAAAGTGGATCAAAGTGACGGCAGATACGCATTAAACCTCCAGTGTGATGATGTTCTAATTCATGCAGTATACGGTTATTTTTAGCTAGTAGTCATGATGGCTATATATTACCTCCAGTATTGGATGCAATATACCTCTGAATACCTGTGGCTGGAGGACGTGAGTGGGAGGGTGTTATGGTGGTATTGCCCTCCTGTCCTCTTGTGGGAACAAAATGCTAGGCTAGATAGGCCTTTAGTCTGATCTAGTATGGCTCTTCTTGTGTTCTTTCATTTGTATCTTCTTATCTGAATGTGGCACCCCCAAATTCATCTCAAAATGTCACTCTGGGCAAAATCCAGTGACAACTCTGGTCCTATTTAAGTCTCCTTTCCTCTGAAGTTCTGTTTTTCACATTTCCCTTTTTCTCCTCAGTGATCTCTTCCCTTCCATCTCCAAGTTGGCTCTCTATCTTGTTCCTTTTTCTCATCTCAAAAGTCATGTTTAATGGATGGTTGTCCTGGCCATGCATTATGCAAAGTTGTGGGAGAGCTTGTGTTGATTATGTGTGTTTTAAAAATGCATACAGGTTGACATTTCTTTGTTATGCTTTTTTATAGATTCACAGGGATCCGGAATAACATGTTGAGCTTAATGTGTGTCAGAGCAAGATTCATGCATTAAAAACTTATCAAAGTTGGAGCAGAGAAGACACCATTGCTGGACTACTTTGATGTCACAGACCCAGGGTGATGAAGTACAATTTTTCTCTCCTCTACAAAGGCTCAAACCTGGGGGTGAAAAGTTTCTGGGTTGGATGCAGACTTAGCCATACTTTGTGTAAACCCACCAAAATCCATAGGACATGTGTTAGTTAAGTCCCAATTATTTCAATGTGTTTGCTGTAAGTATGATTAAGTCTGGATCCAACCCACAGTATATAAACCAAGAATTGAGGAAACCAAGTTTCATTCAGTCCCTAAATCTGGGGTTCAGGTTCAACTGCCACCACCGATGTTCTACTCAGGCAGCTCAGGAACAGATGACACATGGGCTAATTCCTACATGCAGGGTAATTTCTACTGGTAGCCCTACCAAACAGACAGAAGCTACTCACAGTATCTTTGTTACTCAAATACTGAGGTGACTTGAATATTGCTTAAGGATGCCACAATAAGGATACTATTGTTGTTTAAAGATCTTCTTCTATCAAATCTTTCCTGACTGACCAGGATCACTCTTTCTATGCTTCAGGTCACTTCGGTAGTTCTAGAATATTTTAACATTCGCATTTCTGGCCTCTAGAACACCAGTGGGAAAATGTCTGAGATTCTCAAATGCTACAAAAACCTTTGTACTTTGTGCTAGTTTAACATACTGGCCTGTCAAAAAGTGGATTTGAAAGTTAACTTTTAACGCCTTGTTGAAATCATTGGGTCCATTTGTATCTGAATATGAATGAAAATAATTACTGATGTAATGTCAAACTTTACCGTTCAAATTTAGCAGGTCAAATGTAGTGTAGTACACTGGTTAGAGTATTGACTGCATCTCAGGAGATCCTGGTTCCAATCTCCATTTGTCCCTGAAGCTCACTCTGGGCCAGTCACTGACTCTCACTCTAACCTACTTCACAGGGTTGCTGTGAGGATAAAACGGAATGGAGGAGGACCATGTAAGCCACCCTGCATTCCTTGCAAGAGGAGAAAAGGCAGGATAGAAATGTAATAAATAAATAAAATGTTTAATTGGGAATGTTATCTGCATAAGTGTCATTTCTCTGAGAGGTTCTGTGGGTCAAAAGGTAAAGTGAGAGTCTTTAGTCTGTTTTTTACATCTTGTACGCTAGTCACATCCCAAGCGGAACTAAACAAACCCATCCAATGACGACTTGTAAAGCTCTAGGCTGACCATATGAAAAGGAGGACAGGGCTCCTGTATCTTTAACAGTTGTAGAGAAAAGGGAATTTCAGCAGGTGCAGATCATATGTATCATTGCCTACTCTACCCACTAGTCCAGTCTATCGCCTCCCGTTCCCTCTTTCCCCCAAAACAATAAAACACTGATCCTATTCTGATTCTAACCCCTTCAGCAGACAAACCCAGACACTGCTCACTCTGTCAAGTCTCCACACACAGCACTGCTTCTCACAGCTAACTATCATTCAAACACTTGAATCCAACAGCCAATCAGCATTCACTCCAACTTCCATTCACTCACTCCCCCTCCCAACAGAATTAAACCCTTACCATCCTTACCATTCAAAGTCCAAACAGCACTTACATCATAGTAAACAGCAATAAACAGTAAAACATCACATCCTCGTCCATCATCATCACTATCAGTATATTTGTATGCCATTTTTGCATGATAAACCATGCTCACAGTGACTTACAATGTCAGAAAAGTTTACATGATAAAAATATATTACAAATAGCATGATCGTTTAGCTGTTATGGGGCTTTCCTGGACTTGTGTATAGTTCCCTAGAATCTTGAAAATCACTCTATGGGGTTTTGTAATTCTTGCCCTTGTCTTGGACCTCAGGATCAGACAGAACTGGAGAACATCCAAATAGCCCAATGGAATGAAGAGACATGGGCCATGTCTACACCATGCATCTATCCCGGAGTCATCTCTAGGTCATTCCTGTGCATCCAAATGATGCACAGGGGATCCTAGGGTCAAGAAAGGACAACCAAGAGATTTTCCCTGGGATAACTGGGACAGCGAATTTCCTGTTTTTTCTGTAGTCCCAGGATACCCCCAAGGACCGTGACCAGTGTGACACATGTTTACGGGTCGTCCCTTCTTCCCTGAAGTAGTGGGGCTCTGGAAACGGGCAGGGGGCTGCGTGAGGGCAGTCCATGTCCATCAGAGGGGGGAGCAGTTTCAAGTTGTGTTTTTTTTAAAAAAACTTCCTTGCAGTGGAGAGCAATTGCGCTCCTGGCTATTTTTATAAAAAAAAAAATGCACCCGCAACGTTCCTCATGACTTCCGGGATGACACGTTGGCGTGTGCACGCAGGGGGATGATCCCGGAAGCAGGTAAGCCTGGGATCCTCCCACCTCCCTCCTGGAAGGCTCATAGGTGTACATGAGCCCAAAGTCTCAGGATGTTGAAGTAACCCAATAACAGCATAATATCTATGGGTTTTCTTAGGGGGTCAATGTTTCTAAAAGTGCCTGCAGAGATCTCTGTAAAAAGATATGTCTCCATTATTGACCTGCTTCTCACTCTGGCCCAGACAACAGCAAGGAGCAGGGAGCGTTAGATGTGGCGGCCTATTTGCTCACTGGCTCTCTGCTTGTCAAAAAAGCAAGTAGAAGCAATGAAGAAAGAGAGGATGAGGAGCAATAGCAGAGGAGGGTCAATGGTGGTGAGAAGGGAAGACCCCTGAGGGAAGGGCCCCATTGAGGGTGTCTTGCCCAAGGGCCTTCAAAAACCAGGAGCCAGCACTGGCAAAAACACTCCTCTTTGGTGCCGCTGAGCACTTATGTCATAGAGGTATCAGTGGAGGCAGCTGTAGGCCCTAAGTTGGGCAAGACAGGCTGGCAGAACATGCATGGCTGTTGTGACTTGAGCTGCTTGAATCCCTTTGGCCATTGTTTTATTGCTCAAAAGACCCCAGCGTGTCCTGTCCTGTTCAGCTAAGCAGAGTTTTTACCAGCAAACAAGGATTGGCTCAATTCGGATGACACGATAGTCAATGGTGGGGTAATAATCAACTTTACAGTTGTTCAACTAGGGGGTACTCCCCACACAACATGGTAATAAATAATCAACTGTGGTGTGGATTAGGATCAGCGCTGAGTTGACTATGGCAGCATTCGGATGACACAATAGTCAAAACAACTGACGATTGTTTCCCCCACACCAGTTGTTTATTGTGTCGTCCGAATTGAGCCAACAGATAAGTCAGGAATTTAGCCATGGCCAAGCACACTGGAGAGCAAGCCAGTATAATCAGAACCGAGAGGCGGTGTCAGGCAGACATCCAAGGTTAATAATATGGAGGACCAAACCAGTGGAGGCTGGTGGCCCTGATGTTGGGGCAGTGCATCTGCTCCAGGTTTCAGTCAGAACCAATCAGAACTCTAAAGGAAGTACCTTGGATAGCTCCTTTAGAGTTCTGACTGGTTCTGACTGCAAACCAGAATGGATTTATTGCCCCCACCTGATACCAGAGCCACCAGACTCCACTGTTTGAAACGCAAGTCAAGGTCAGGGAGCAAGGTACGAAGCAAGGGGAGCTGAAGAAACAGCATTGTTTCCAGCACTGACTAGGTTGAAACTGAAGGCTTATATCACCAGAACTTCTACAGCCCCACCCTGGGCAAAGCTGCAGTTCATTATAGCCCTCTGGCAGGAATCCCACTCATCATTTTCTCTTGAGGAGTCCTCCTTTGTAATTGAGCAGTCCTTCTCAAGGAACCGCTACTAGCCTGCCTCTTCAGGAGATGGCATTCCTGGGGGCCAGGGGTTGTTCCACCTCTGTCTCAGAGGTGGTGTCCCCTGCAGCTTGTAGGGATGACCTTATGGCCATCTTCCTCGAGGGCCCAAGCTCCTCCTGGTCTTCTGACATTGGGTATTCTGGGATGCTCTTGATCTCTGGAAGCTCTGCCTCCTCTGAGGAGGAGGATTCATGAAACCATCCACATTCTGCTCCAAATATTAAATGAAGCATAACTGGGTTGGCGTGAGGGCATCTCAGCCTGATTTCCCCAGCAATTGGGATGTGGCTCCCTCTTCATCACAATTCCCACCCACCCTTTTGTGAACATTAGATGCTTTTGGCATCTCTGCTGATTTGCTGCTGAATTTGGTTATTAATCTCATGGCGGGGCTGTGTGCTTTTATTTGTCTTTATTTTTAATGTTTTATTGGATGTGTTTCTAAATGATGAGTTTTAATTATAACTTGTCATTTTTTCTATATTTTATTGGTCTTGAACGCTATTTTAGTGAAAGGCTGGAATATAAATGGAATTAATTAAGGACACAATCCTATGCTCATGTTTAAACAGAAAAAAAGTCCTACAACTCCCAGCATGACTTGGACAAAAAGAATATACCACTCTGAGGGGCAGTTAAAAATAAGGCAATGTGATGAGATGCAGCTAAGCATCACAAGTCCATTTAAAAGTCTTGGGGGAGAATTATTATTTTTTATACATTCTTCAATAAAATGTGAAATTGCTGGTCCAATTTCAAATGGAGCTGGAGGGACTTTGACCAACACAAAAAATAATGACTTTTAATGAAATAAAAAAGAGAATAGTTCCTTAGTGCTGTACTTATCCCCCCCCCCCCACCTCTGCCCTTATATTTTATTTTTATTATTATTATTATTTATTTTGCTGGTCAAAATTGCCATTTCAAGAGGCAATGTTGGTAAAAACATACAAAATGAATATATGCACTGGCTGGGGAATGCTGGGAATTGTAGGACTATTTTTCGGTCTAAACATGCATAGGATTGCGATCTTAATTAATTAAAACCCTATACTCCTGCCCCCAAAAATCACTCCCCCACCAAAAAGGAAGTACATTGCATGGGGTGAAAATGTTCATGAAATATGACCCCCTTATTCCAGCATGGTTCTGGAATTGCACCGAACTCTGATACTTTCCATCCCTGGTGAGGGCTTGGCTTGCAAGGGCTGCCTCCCAAACTCAACATCCTAGCAGGAAGTGTTTCTAAATTCGAACTATTATCACAACTCCGCAATTAACAATCAGCTATTATCCGAGACAGGGCGTTTATCAAACACTATATATATATATATATATATATATATATATATATAATCTCCCCCTCTTCACTTTTTTGGGCACTTTAAATTGGATGGCACACACAAATCACACCAGCTTGGGGGGGGGGGGGTGTTACACTCTGGATCAGGAGATAAGACTGTTTTTCACCTCCTACCACTCCCCTTCACACGGGGGTGGTGAAATGCAAATAATAAGGTTTGGATGAGTTCCTATTTTTATCTGAATCCTTTTCTTCCAAACCTGGTAGCAACAACTTGATTTTCCACTTGGAGAAGCTACCTAAGTGTGTGGTGATTTATCACAGGGAAATTTCTCCCGCAGCTATAAAAAGGGAGCCATTTCAGCCCTGCACGTAATGAATGGCCCCATAGCCGGGGGTCGCTGCCATTGCTATTGAGTCTGCCTCCATGCAGCAGCCGGAATTATCCCGATCAATGGGCTGCCCTTTAGTGTATTTTGCGGAGAATACATTGTGCCCACTGCTGAGCTTAATAAGAAGTGTGTTATCAGCACAGGATGTGCAGGGGGAGAGAGGGGGGAAAGAGAGTCCAATCTAAAAGTTTGAACGCCCATTCAGAAAACATGCAAGTTGGTATGTTCAAGGAAGTTGCCTCAAGAAGTCTCCCTGGGAGGTTTTCAAATACAGTTCTGGCTGGGCTTGGTTTGAAGTGACTTTTAGATAGGGAAGGGAGGGGCAGGGTTGGCCCAAGATATTCTGCCACCTGAGGTAGAAGGTCCATCTCTAGGTTAAGGTGCATAGCAGCTCAGCCAGGCAGGGCAAGTTACTTTGGCACATGAGGCAATAAATAAATAAATAAATAAATCCCACAAATTCGTTTCTCTGGAATTAAAAATACTAAATGAAATAACTAAAAGTTTGCTGCATTTTGAGGACACCCAAAACCAAGTGCCTGAAGCAGCTGCCACAGTCCTGGGAGAGGGTGCCCAGACTCACTCCAAAAAAAATAAAATGGGTTTTTCATTGGTTGCACTGGGATTGTGTGGAATCTTCCAGGGAGGAAATGGCTGGTCTTTTCTCAATGCTGAATTCCCTCAAAATCCCACCGATAGTTTTTACCTGAGCAGGAATCCCAAGACTCATCCTAAGGTTTCAGTTCACGCAACATGCATTGGAATCTTAGGGATATGCAGGAGCTACCCCCCACCCCACCCCCCTTCCAGACATTTCAGGCATTGTTCGAAACTTCTTCTTTTTTTCCATTTTCGGTTTTGCCTGTCTTGACATTTCTCAGATGCTTCATGTCTGCCCTGAATCTCAAAATCTACCCTGACACTTCATGTCAGGTAAAGTTCAATGACAGATTCATAAAGCAAATGTTGGAGAAACCCTGTTGGGGAGAGGGATAGTCCTCTTAACCATGTGCAGACTTTCTAGTGTCCAGATCAAGTCCTATTAGCCTCATGTGTCACCTGACAGCTGCTGAACCATTTAGCCAGTTGGATCGGTGGTGCCTAAGTGAAACCAACTGGAAAGCTGGAATGGTTACTCGCAGCACATCTATATGCATAGATAAAGCTTCTGGTTTGAGACTCCTGGTGCGTTACATCTCCTAATTTTTGTTTGCTTTCCCCCCTCTTCTCTGCCACTCCTTTTTCCTGTTGTGTTGTGTCTTCTAGATTATAAACTTGAGGGTAGGGACTGTTTTAATATTTGTAAGCTGCTCCGGGAGAGGATTTTTGGCCGAAGAGCGGGGTAAAATAAATGATTAAGTAACAAGGTTTCCCATCCCTGCCCTAAAGCCGTGAATGGGTTAGGGTGATTTGCTTCTATAGCCTTCATTGCTGAGATAGGCAAGATCTACACTAGGGCTGTGCACAGACCCTCCAATCCAATCTGGATCCCGATCTGTCAGGTCCCCACCCCTCCTGTCCTCTACGCCCGTCTGGTGTAGAACCACACACATGCATGAGATGAATTTAGTGTCCTGTTCATCTCCATCTCCTCCCCTTCCTTCTCAGCACCATTCAAGGACTGCTCTGTTCAATTTAGAGAACTTTAAAAATTAATTTTGGGATTGGTGCGTGGGTAGTTTGCTGCAGTTTTCAGTTTGTGCCTCCCCCCCATCTCACTTGACAATATGATCGCATCAAGGTTTGTTTTTTGTACGATGTGCACAAAAAAATAATAATAATGTGCATATGTGCTCATATTTATTTCATTTATTTATTACAGCTTTGTACTGCCCATCAGCCAAAGCTCTCTGGACAGTGCACAATGAAAAAACATTTAAAAAATAACAATATAAATTTAAACATTGAAAAGTGAAAAAGGCAGTGTAAGACGAGCTACATGAAAAACCAGGAAAAGCCTGTGTAAAAAGGTTTGTCTTCAGGAGGCACTTAAAAGATGTGATGTTTTCTGCCTCCCGAACCCCACAAAGGAGGGTTTTCTAGAGGGTAGGTGCCACTACAGAGAAGGTCCTGCCGCCGAGGTTCTTCATGGTGGCATTCTGTTCATCTCGGAATGGTCAGTAGGGCCTCCTCTGAGGATCGTAGTTGTCGTCCAGGTATATATAAGGGAAGGCGGTCTGCTAGGCATGCTGGTCCCAAGTTGTTTAGGGCTTTGTAAGATAACAGCATAACCTTGTATGTGGCTCAGTAGCTAATAGGTAGCCAGTTAGCTCATACCCATCTATAACCTGTATGGGGGGGAAATGATCTGAAAAATGGCAGAAAACTGCATGTGTTCAACTGTCAGTACAATATCTAGTGGTAAATTAATTCAGCAACAACAATGGAAGAATGGTAACTTGCTCATGCATTACTGCTATTCTAAAAACAAAGTCAGGACATTTGAAACCCTAGAATTTTAGGGAGATATTTGTTTAGGATTGGGGGGGGGGGGTTAGAATCCATGTTTGTTTTTTAACTGATTTCTGACATGCATGTTTAAACCACACATAGGGAATGTCAGAAGTAACCCCAAGTACCAGATGACAGGATGGATAAGTGCTTTCATGTTCTGTTTGCAAACCTCCCCGAAGCATCTGGGCCTCAGGTAGATGGAATGCTGTATTCAACGGATTGCTGCTCTGGTCCAGGATGGCAATTCTTGCATACATTGGGAGTAATTACAAGATGGATACAAACGCCACCATGACCAGGATCCAAAGAGCTACTTTAGATGTGCCCAGTGGAATCCCCTTCCTTCCATGGCATATCACAAGTTGCTTTTTGATACTCCCATCAGTTTCAAATGAATTGTTTGCCATGCAACATCATGGGGTGTATGGGTAGGCTTGTATTTCTCTCTCTCTCTCTCTGTCTCTCTCTCTCTTTCACACTTACACACACACACACACACTGACACACTGAACAGAGCTCCCTTGGGCTTACACAACTAGTCGCACAGCTGTTTATATCCAGGCTGGCTCACGTATTTTCAAATTGCCATCTTTATATGAAAACCTGCATGTATAATATTTTCAGTTTGTGGCATGTACAATACCTTTTCCGATGGACGCAAGTAGTTTTCTTCAGCGGGGACAGAAGCTTGCCTTCTATGACATTAATTAATTTTCCATCCTGCCCTTCAGCTCCAAGATATCCCCCCATGGCAGCTTATATAACCATAAAACCGCTAATTATTGAAAATAATAATAAGCAAAATAACACAGAGCAGGAAATAGGATGCAAGGGCCATCACAGCAATGTTCATCTAAGATGTGCCTTACAAAATGAAAATGTTTTAGCATAAATCTAAAGGCCATTTGAGAATGAGCCAGGCAGCAGGCTTGCCTGGGCGGGAAAAAGCCCAATTCAGATGGACACACGTAGCCACGTCTCTGATTTTAGTGGACTGAGGGCCAAAAGTACATGGGATGCTAAATGTGTCACTAAATGTGTCTTGCAAACATTGAATAGCAAGTGCGGGAGAGCCCAAGCACAACAAATGGGGTAAGTCCTTTCCTCCTACTCTGCAGTCCCATTGAAAGCAACATCTTCTTTTGAAGCTACAATTTGGCTTGGGAGGGGAGTTTCCCTTCGTTATGAAACAGACTGGCCCCTTCTCTCAATTTTTGGAATAGAATTCCAGGAACACATCAGATTACATACAGAAAATTACTATTAATGTGTGTGCAATATCAGAGCAGACGTCTTCAGTAATAATTGTCTCCACTTTGTATAAAATGATGGCCATTTTTTCTGTTTACTTTTTCTAAAATATGTTTGTGAGTTTTTTTAAAAAAAATCACTCCACTTTGAATTATACCCAGAAATAATAATAATAATAATAATAATAATAATTATTATTATTATTATTTATTTATTTCTTACCCGCCTCTCCCTCCAGATCGGGGCAGGGAACAACATCAGTAAAAACAATATAAAATACATATAAAATACATAAAACTGATTAAAAGCATATAAAGTTAATACATTATTAAAATCAACAAAGTCTTAATATTCAACTGGGTTGGCCTGCTGGAAGAGATCAGTCTTTATCGCTCTCTTAAATTCTTGAAGACTGGTGAGTTGGCGGACCTCTCCTGGCAGGTCGTTCCACAGCCTGGGAGTGGCAGAAGAGAAGGTCCTCTGGGTGATGGTTGTCAGCCTAGTCTTGGCTGACTGTAGTAGATTCTTCCCAGAGGACCTGAGGGTGTGGGGCAGATTGAATGGGAGGGGGCGATCCCACAGTTAACCTGGACCCAAACCATGTAGGGCTTTAAAGGTAATGACCAACACTTTGTACTTCGTCCAGAAACTAATTGGCAGCCAGTGGACCAATTTTAAAGCTGTTGTAATATGGACACTCCTAGGTGTACCAGTGACCAAACGGGCTGCCATATTTTGAACTAGTTGAAGTTTCCAGACTAGGCACAGAGGTAGCCTTATGTACAGCGCATTGCAGAAGACGAGCCTTGAAGTTACCAGCACGTGCACTACCGTTTTTAGGTCTTCCAACTCTAGGAAGGGGCGCAGCTAGTGTATCAACCAATGCTGATAGTAGGCACTCCTGGCTGTCGCATTTATGTGAGCTGTCATTTGGAGCGACGGATCCAGGAGCACCCCCAAGCTGTGAACACAGCCTTTCAGGGGGAGTGTAACCCCATCCAGAACTGGTTGAGACACCTCCAAACCCAGGTTGTGGCCTTTGACAGTAAACCCCTCCGTCTTGTCTGGATTCAGCTTCAGTTTGTTTTTCCTCATCCAGCCCATTACCGCCTCCAAGCATTCATTCAGAGGAGACACACTATCCTTAGCTGATGCTGTTGTCAAAGGCATAGAGAAATATATTTGGGTGTCATCAGCGTATTGATAGCACCCCGCCCCATGCCTCCGGATGATCTCTCCCAGCGGTTTCATATTAATGTTAAATAGCATTGGGGAAAGGATGGCGCCTTGTGGTACACCACACAGCAGTTCCTTCTTTGAGGTGCAGCTATCCCCAAGCATCACCATCTGGAACCTGCCCGAGAGATAGGACCGGAACCACTGAAGCACAGTGCCCCCGATTCCCAATTCCCCCAGGAGTTCCAGAAGGATACATTGGTCGATGGTATCAAAAGCCACTGAGAGGGTCAGAAGTACAAGCAGGGTACACTCCCCCTGTCAATACTCAAGCATAGATCATCCACTAAGGCGACCATAGCGGTCTCAACTCCATATCCTGCCCTGAAGCTGGTTTGAAATGGGTCTAGAAAATCTGTATCATCCAAGACTGCCTGGAGTTGAAGAGCAACTGCCCTCTTGATCACCTTGCTCAAGAACTGGTCTATAGTTATTAAGATCCAGGGGGTCCAGGGAGGGCTTGGGAGCCAGGCAGAACCAGTGAAATACGTTCTCAGCTTGTCTTATCGGTTAACAACACCATGGATGGGTCATTAATGAACATCTGAATCAGGTTTCCCCAACCTGGTGCCCTCCAGTTGTGTTGGACTGCAACTCCCATCATCCCCAGCCAGATCAGTAGCTGGGAATGATAGGAGTTGCAGTTCAACACACTGAAGGAACGTCTCTGTGTGTGATTGTTTGTGTGCGTGTAAAACAATAGCACAGATATTGCATATTTACACACTATGAAGAATAATGTATATATGTACACATTTATCTAGAGGTGCAAACATGCAATAATGCAGATAGACAACCTCTTTTTCCTGTCACTGTTTGAACTCTTCTTTCTTCCTTTTCATTTTAAACTGCCTCTAGCTGCACCTTGCTTACTACAGGCACCAATCTAAAGGTTTAAGACTAGCCCCTGCCTGCCTTATTGAGAGTAAACCTCCACAGCGTCTAGATGAACTAAAGATGGAATACTCCAGGGTCCCTCCTGGAACAGAGGAATCTGATCCAGATCAAAAAGGGCTGAGCATCTCTCTCTCTCTCTCTCTCGCTCTCATTCTCTTTCACCCTGAGAAGAATTTCCCTTTGGCACACAGGCTTTTGTGAAGCTCTTTGCAGTCAATATTGTAAGAACCTGCATTAACATAATATGAAATAACCTGGGCAATTCACACTGAAGTGGCTAGCTCAATCTCACCGCCACAGTGGAAGAGACAAAGATTAGACTCCAGCTTTCCTCAAAGCTGCTCTTGCACTGGGGAGGAAACAACGTTGGTGGAGTGGAGCGCATTCAAATAATTATTTCATGAAAAGCAAAGGGCTAGTATGCATCCTAACAAGATTCCAGCAGTAGCAAGGCCTAGGTACAATCTATTATGTACGTCATGCCCATATGTATACCAAGCATGGATGGCTATCTAATGAATGTCAGTATTTTTGTTATTCGAACCAAGATTGATTAGGAATGCCTCCATGGCTAAAACCGCTCAATTCCACCATTTCTGCATATGTGCTGATGCCGGTGGTTCCACCCTTTGTTTTCTAAAGCTGTCGCGAATGGTGTCACATAACCTTCCAAATCAATCAGTGTAAAAGCCTGGATTTGAAATCCTTCAACAAACCAAGCACGTTCAAAAACAACAGACACAGAGCTTGGTATGCACCCTTTCTTCAACATGCCTTTTGCACTCATGGCTGTTTGCAGTCAGTCAACCAAGGCCATTTTCTCTAGTATCAGACTTTTTTCTTTTTCTCGTGGTAAGTAAATGTTTACTTAGACCAGAGTGCTGGTGAGTGGCGCCATGGTGGATAGCATGATGGCATACAACAGCGCCCAAGGTAGACTTTGTTGCGCATGCACCACTCTACAAACTATGCATACAAAAGATCTCAAAATAATAGAGAATTTTCATCCAATATTGGGTGGATGGAATTTGTAACTTGACGAGCAAATTACAATTTCTCTTGGGATAAGTTTGTCCAATACTAGCAAAGGCCTTATATTGGAACTCCTTATTGGCGGTGGTCTTCTCCAACAGCAGGGCTGGTTTGCCTGCTGTTTATAGATTCATTGAACTGTTGATCGTCTTTGCAAGGTGGTGAGCAAGTGCATGTCTTTCGCTCATGCATATAATGCATGCATGGTGTTCCAAGTGTAAGCGCAGTTGGCTTTGGCAAAGAGAAATCTTGCCATTCTTTGAGAGTGAATAGATTTTGTAGATGAGTTGATCTACCAAATGATTATATACAATATACTTAGTTCCCCCAACAAAGGTGGAATGGATATCAAATTGCAATGCAGCATGATCAGCACTGGAGTCCACATGCCAATGCGATCAATAGCAGTAACGTGGTCAGGAACATAACACATTGGGAATATGATACAGATAGATACAAGTTGGCTTAGCTGACTGCCAGTTCTTTTACTGCTGCTGCCGTGTTGGGGTTAGGCCCCTCTTTTATGCTGATTGCCATTGCTATTTACTAGGTTTTACCCTTGTCTATCATTTCATTGATATGTTTATGGTTAGCCCACTTTGGATTCCTTGAAAACCTTTATTTTTAAAATGCATTATTCGGTGAGCCTGTCTTTCTACATCATAGGCCAGTTCCATGCAAAAAGATGGATAAGAGTACCTTGGCATCCTCATCCAAAATACAGATGTGGATGACAGAGTGTATCCCCTTTTCTTTTAGCGGATCCAGGTGTGTTTAGTCCTGGTTATGAATCAGCACTTTTATTTCAGGCAATCTTTGCTCAGACAAGATGGAGTGGAAGCTAAAAGGCAGGTCATATGATCCCAGAAAAGGAGATACACCAACCTATATTTAACAGCCCCACCCTCATCAGACAGGTAACTGTGACTAGTATATTCCATCAAACATACCTGGACTAGTTCTAAGGATAGCTAGATAGCTCTAATTATGACCCAGGCTCCCATAATGTAATGGATAGACATGATGGTCCGCCTGTTTCTGCCTGACATGCTAGATGTCTTATCAGAATTTGATTTAAGAAATTCTGGTACCTGGGTAGGGCTCGGAGTGGAACCTGGGGCACATCAGTGACAGAGCCTAGCAAACTCTAGTGCAGGGAGGGGTTAAGCAACCCAGTCCCCTTCAGATGTTTTGGACTGTAACTCCCATAATTTATTTATTTATTCATTCATTTATTCATTTAATAGATTTATATACTGCTGAACATATTTAAAAATATCTCTAAGTCTTTAGGCTGACCATCTGAAAAGGAGGTCAGGGCTCATATAACTTTAACAGTTGTAGAGAAAAGGGAATTTCAATCAGTGTCATTTGTATGCAATTAGTTCCTGGTGAAATTCCCTCTTCATCACAACAGTTAAAGTTGCAGGGGCCCTGCCTTCTTTTGTATATGGTCACTCTAGTATAGTGCCTGCACCTTTAACAGTTGTGATGAAGAGGGAATTTCACCAGGAACTAATTGCATACAAATGACACCGGCTGAAATTCCCTTTTCTCTACAACTGTTAAAGTTATATGAGCCCTGTCCTCCTTTTCAGATGGTCAGCCTATCTAAGTGGTTCACAAAATACATTATAATATTACATTAAAATACATAAAATTGCTATAACATTAATATAAAACATTAATAAAAACATTAATAAAACGTTAGTAAATTGATTAAAACAATTTAATTACAAACAAACAGACCATCCCTGATCATTGGCTGGGTTGCTGGGAGTTGAAGTCCAAAACATATGTAGTCCAAAAAGGCTTAGTAGAGATTGGGTGTATGTCCCCCACCCCCACGCCACTGTTTCTGGTCTATTGGGAATCCTACATGCTTATTTTGGATGTGCAGAGGGGTTAGATAAAGGAGCATTCAGACATCTGATTTCCCCAGTCTCCCTCCTGCCTGCAATCTGAAGTGATATAGTCCAACACTGGTTACCTCACATGACTCTGCTGATGAATGGCTTCATCTCAGTCCAATAGCAGCATTAGCTTGGGTGGGGTGGGGGATGAAAAACTGGGTGAGAAAAACTCCATCTCCAAGCCACAAACCACAGATATTTCATGCTTAAAATGCCATTGGCAACCTCCAGCTGAGAGCAGAATGCAAAGAGATCAAGCTAAAGAGTTTCTTGTGACTTGGAGGGCAGCGGTGTGAAAAATAAATAGGACAAATTTATGCCAGTCAGAGGTTAAGGACGACTTAAACCGTTAAGAGCAGGAAGAGGAAACCGTTAATGCATCAAATTGCATGAGATGCTTAGGGCACCTCTAGGCATAGATTTTAGCAAAAAATAAAGCAAAACACAAGTTGCATTCATTATGTCAATCAAGGAAGTTCCTGCAATGATGATGTAGGTTGGTTGCCCAGTGAATAAGTGCTGTTATCAGTCTTTGTAGCATTCTGTCAAAAGGAGTTCATCCCGTGGGCTCCCATTGTGGCACGAGCTTTATTACCTCACCAACAGTTTCAGGTGTGACCCTTCACAGGCAGGCAAGGGCTTTGCTAGGTGCTTAAAAGATCCAGGGGTCCATGACACAAATTTGCATGCGCTAAAGCATGCACGTTTAGAATGGCTAGAATTTATTTACGTTTCACAATGTGAGCAAAAACAACAGTGAGCAATTACAGCCTGCCCTTCCCTCCCCACTTCATATTCCACAGAGATTAAAACCTCAGCATTTCCTTTCCTAAAAGACTAAGCACTGACCACACCTGTTACAAGAAGACAGCAACCAGATCACATACTTGCTGCTCCTTTCTACACAACATCCCTCTTTATTTTTCCATCCTCCAACGATTCTTCATAAAAACAGATGCCTTGTTTTTCCTTCTTTCGCCTCTACCTCCTCCTTGTTGTAGGCAAGCTCTTGTTCTAATCCTCCCCATAACTACATTTGTGCCAAGGCTTTACTAGGGCAGGATCTACACTACTGCTTTAAAACAGTTTAAAACGGTTGATAACAGTAGTGACAACTGTTGGGGCCCAGGACACACTCCATGTACAGTGTTCAAAACGTTTTCAAAGTGTCATATCCTGCTTGGTGTAGATCGGTCCTAGAATCCAGCCAAGGAGTCTGTTTTCAAGACAATGGCTATGCTATGTGGAAAATATCTCTGAGCATGCACCAAGCAGTGGAGGCTGGTGTCTTCGGTTTCAGTGGGGCTGTGAATCCTTTCCGGGCTTCAGTCAGAACTAGGCAGGACCCTAAAGGAGCTCCCCAAGGTGTGGAACCTACTTTGGAGAACCCTAGCCCCAAAATAGGTACAGCACATTGGATAGTCACCAGCCTTCACTGGTACCAAGTGCCTTTCCTCACTGCTGAAGCGAGAGTCCGTGCAAAAAGAAAGCAACAAACAAATGACAAAGGATTCAGTTGAAAGGGTAGGCAAGTCAGTGGAGTAAAATGGATTGGGCAGTTTATTAAGACTGCAGTGCCACACTCACAACTCAAGACTTATTTCTGAGAGAGTATCAGACTGCAAACCTTCCCGCAGCTGGCGATGAGGGCAGCCAGCGATGAGGCAGCAGGTGAATGGGGAGAACCGGGAGAGGGAGGTGAGTCCAATGGACTCGCCACTGGCTTTGCTACTGGCTTTCCTGGGTGCCGGCTGCGCAGCCGGCACCCAGCGACCTGCAAGGCCAAATTGCCTTGGGGAACCCAAATCTCGCCTCGGCCTCAGCACTGAGGCAAGGTGGGCAACCCCCAAAGCACTCCGAGTTGAATCAGGGCTGTTTGGGGGGCTCCAAAGTGGTCCCTGAGGCAAATCGGGTGGTCATGCACAGCCTTAGTTTATACAGCAGCAACACAGTGCCCTGGTATTCTTGAAAGTACAGGGGTAATTGAAGGATCATTTCTCAAGTAGTGATGACAGTGGGCTGTTAATACCAGCTTTAGCTCTCTCACTATAGAGGATGAGGTGTCATAAGCAGTTTCCAAGTGTGTGTGTGTGTGTGTGTGTGTGTGTGAGAGAGAGAGAGAGAGAGAGAGAGATTATGGCCACATTTGGAATACTATCTACGATGCTCGCCTCCACATCTCAAACAGAATATTGTAAAGATGGAATATTATAAGGCCTCCCTATGAGAAAAGGTGATAACATCTGGGACTGTTTAGAACAAAAGGTGAGTCAGGGGAGAGATGATAGAGGAGTACAAAATTATGCATGGTGTGAAGAAAATGGATAGGAAGACTCTAGGCCAGTTCACACAGTCAAACAGCCCACCATAGTTTACTTGAGCCACGGTGAGCTGTGGTGTGGGCAGACAGCCATTTTGAATATTCAACACCTGGCCTTGGCTTGTCCTATTAGGTAAACTGGATTAGATATGGGTTACACAATCCTCACATAAACCAACAATAGACTATGGATAATGCAAAGGTTGTTTAATCCTTGCATAACCCATGATCCCCAGGTTTACACGACATGACAAGACAAGCCAGAGCATTGACTAATCCAAGGTGGGCTGTTCAATTCTGCAAACCAGGTCATTTCCCCCCTTTCTCATCATAGTAGAAACAGGGTCACCCCATGAAGCTAAATGGTGGGCGATTCAGGACGAATAAAAGGAAGTACTTCTTCACACAGCAGAAAGTTAAACCATGGAATTTGCTACTACAAGATGTCATGATGGCCACCAATTTGGATGATGACTTTAAAAGGGATTTAGACAATTTCCTGGAGCAGAAGGCTATCAGTGGCTACTAGTCCTACTGTCTCTATGCTACCTCCAGTATCAGAGGTAGGATGTCTACATATGCCAGTGGCTGTGGAACATAACCAGGAGAGCAGTACTTGGGAGTTTCCCTCAGGCAGCCGGTTGGCTATGAACAGAATGCTGGATGAAATTGCCCTTTGGTCTGATCCAGCACTGTTCTTAAAATGTTCAGAAAGGGGCAATCAATCAAGGGTTTTTTTTTTTCACACAATGGAATTTACTGCCTCTGGATACTGATGTCCACGAGCTTCGGGTGGCTTTAAAAGGGGATTAGACAAATCCCTGCAGGAGGATAGGTCTAGGTATGGCAATTGGCCATTATAGCTATATGGAATCCTTATATTCGAAGTCAATATGCCACTGAATACTAGATGGGAGGGCTATGGTTACCTTAGGCCCTAAGTGTGGGCTTCCCATAAGAATCAGGTTGGACACAGAATACTCAACTAGGGAGTCCTTTTGAAATCTGATCCTGCAGGGCTCTTCCGATGAGAACTTCGAAAGGGAGGTTTGCAACAGGGCCCTGGCAACTGCTGGAGTTGGGCATCCTCTGGAGCTGGCTCTGTCCAAAATCCTCACATTTGGAAGGATGAGGCAGCAATGCACATTCAAGGTTCTATTATTAACCCAAGAGCTTTGGCTATTGGGTGGTATAAAAATGTAATTAATTAATAAGAAATGTGGTGCTTACCAGTACCCAGAGGTTTTTCACGCCCCAAAGATTCCATTGTATTTTTAAATGCACTGTCATTTAAGTGACTGTGATTTCTCCCGTTCTGTCCCTCGGTCCACGTTCTTTCCCTGCCCAGCTTTCCTTTTCAGCTGTCCTCAACTTGGTGCCCTCCGGACCTTTTGCACTACAACTGCCAGCATTTCTGACCATTGGCCATGCTAACTGGGAATTCTGGGAGTTCTCGTCGAACACCATCTGCAAGGCAGCAAATCAGGGAAATCTGAACTGCATGAAACGGAGGGCAAATGGATGAGGGAAGCTGAATCTACCTCTTCTCTCCTGACTCAGAGAGGTGAATAGCAACCGGGCAGCGAGAATCTCTGGGGTTGTGATCTGACCGTGCTATCCGGAGGGCATCTCTCCTCCTCAGGAAGTAGTACGGTTCAGTCAAGGGTTTTGTGAGCGAGCTCCTCATTCACCGGTCCCTCGGCACACTTACTGGGTGTGGCTTCTGCTGCCCTGGACATTGGGGCGGCCTCCCAGCTGAGAGAAGTGGAGTGGAGTAGAGTGAGTTCTCCGCCTGTAAAAATATGACTTCTGAAGCTTTGAAACGTATTTCTTAAAATTCCAGGCAGGTTCTGAGATCTACAACAACAACAACAGAAAAAAGAAGTGTGTATGTTTGTGTGTGTATGTGTTGGGGGGGGGGGGTTTAGGGAAAGAAATAGCAGAAACTCTCCAAGCACGCTTGCAGTCTGTCAACTGGCTGGTTCCCTCCTCTGACAATGCTGTCAAGAGCCCCTCCTGAGGGAGAGGGGTGGCTAATCCGCCTTCCTAGTCTTTCCCGCCTCAGACTCCCCGGCCTGTCATAGAGACAGCTCAGCTAGTCAGCCAGTCAGTTCCCTCAACAGTCGATTCTGATTCCTGTCCACCCCTCAAGGGATAGAAATGTAGACGAATAAAAGGGCGGTGATCCCCCTGTCATTGGGGTGGCCTTCTCTTTTGCAGTGGCCCAGCTCCTGTGCCTTGAACAAGATGCCTGGTCAGCAGGAATTCCCTAGGGAAGGATTTCCTATTACTTTATGTCTATGCTAGGAAAAGAATTCACCCGTTCAATTTCTGCCTGGCAGAACTTTTCAGAGAAGGGCCAGTTAAAAGTTGGGCATTAGGGCTGTACACTGCTTCAAATTTGAATCCCAAATCCAAACCAAAGAGGGGTGCTTCGGAGCACGCCGGTCCAAATCCGAAACGAATCCAGATCACTCTGCTTTTGAAGCCCAGACAGCCTGGGCAATGTCTGAGCAATGTAACAAATTGTAAAGTAGGGAGGGTGGGCAGAGGAGTTGGGAGAGAGGAACTGAGCCTTGGCAATTGACGTCTGCGACCGCTCTGCCACTCAATCAGCCTGACAGCCTGTCTGCTTTGTGTCAGGGTGATGTAGCTGTCCTTGGTGACCTCGATGTCACAAGCCTATGGCATACATGCACTCTGGTGCACCCCTGCTCGTAGGTGCCTATATCTTTGTTTCTGCCACCCATGCCATGCTGCAAAGTTCCTCCACTGCCAGCCTTGAACATGCCCGCTTAAGTGGTGACTGGCTAGTACTGCTGGTGGTCACGGCTGCAAGATCACGGCCTTTATTTACTTTTTAAAGAAACACTGGGAAACTTTTACCTGTGGCAAAAGCTTGTCGCTTGTTTGCCTGTCACTAGTTTTCCTTTGTGTACATCAAATGATCATAAGGAGAATTTGATCAGGCTACACTATATACGTTTTTTTTAAAAAATGTTTGCTTCATCTCACTCTTCCTTTTACAAACGGGGGAAAGGGTTGCCAACATGATCAGGACTGGCCTGGAACAACGCCTCTACAAGGGAAGGCTTCAATGTTTGGGCTATTTAATTTAGAAAAAAGGGGAAGCCCAGGTAATGTGCATTGCAGCCAAAGAGAAGGGTAACTTTTTTGTCCTTTAATGAGAGCATGAGGCTGAATAATAGTGGCAGATTTAGGACAGACAAAAGAAAAGTACTAAGGGTAGAGGGATTATTTGGCACTTCGAAAGCCTGCACTAGACCTGCACTATTAACGATAGTGACCTCCTAATTGTCCCCTTAAACAATTAGGATTTCTAATCCCCTGTATGGCTTGACAGGTGTGTGATTTTAATGTTTTGTTTTAGGTTTTGAGAAAAGGAACGTTTATGCATGCCTACCACAAAAGCCACTGGACCTATCTGTCTGAAATTTGGCAGATCCAGTTACCTCCATAGGGGCGGCCACGTCCCTAAATTCTATGCACTTATGTGGCTACCACAAAATGTCTGCCTGAAATTTGATAGGTTTAATACCCTCCAAAGGGGCTGCCAGCTCTCCAAATTTCATGTATTTACCATAAAAACTAAAGAGGTTACGGCTGCTTCTGTTTTCCAATGCAAATCAATGGGAAAATACAAAATCTGAGTAATCCGGATTTCTGAATCTCACTTTGGATTTGGAGTCCAAAGCAGGTCAGACTAGCTCCAAATTGGTCCAAAGTGAATCAGTGCCAAATCCAAAGCTCCGAATCAGCCTCCAAAGTGGGTTGGGGAGTCCATGCACAGCCCTAGTTTCCATGAAGGTTGGTGAGCAGCAGAGAAGTTGGACTTTGACTGACCAGCTCAAGACAGCAGCCTGGGATGTGAGGTGGTGGGGATAATTTGCATACTGCTGAGGAATTCTGGGAAGTTAGCAGACATCACTGCGAGCAACAGAGAAGTTGGACTTTGACTGACTGGCTCAAGACAGTGGCCGGCGCACTGTTAACAAATCTACTTTTTTTTCTTTTCTCTATAGCATATAATGGATGGAAAGGAGTCTCTAGTGGTGGTGACTTGCAAAGTGTGTGCAATGTTTGCATTCCTGCCTGAGAACAACATGTTGCACACCTGCAACAAGTGCAAACTGGTTGCACGATTGGAAGAAAAAGTGAGAGTACTTGAGCGGTGAGTGTGTCCACCCTCCAAGGAATAAGAGAAGGCTAAGAGTTCTTAGACAGAACGGTGGAACTGCAACAGGAACAAGAAGCACAAGGGATAGAAGAGCAACAACAAGCCAAAGCAGAAGTGGAGAATGCTGAGGTGAGGAAAGCCAACGAAGAGGAAACTCCTTGGAAAAGGGTGACAGTTAGGAGCAGAAGGAACTAGAAGACTCTCTGCACCAGTGGAACCATTAGAGTTATGCAACCACTTTCAGCTACTGGAGGATGAGACTGGAGGACAGCTGGCAGAGGAAGAATTACAGGGGACCCCATGCAACAGTAAACAAGAGGCAGAAGGTCAGTCGACCGAGAAGAGTAGTCATTGTGGGAGATTCCCTGCTGCTTGGGATTGAAACCCAAGTATGTCGTGAAGAACCTTGGATTCACCAGGTATGCTGTCTCCCTGGAGCACAGATTAGAAATGCCAAAGCTCACTAAGCCCACTGACACATCTCCTTTTCTTCTCATCCATATGGTAATAAATGATACTGCCAAGTGGAGCTACGAGGAAATCACATCAGACTTTGAAGCTCTCGGAAGGAAACTCAAGAACTTTGGGGCCCAGATGGTTTTCTCCTCCATCCACCCAGTTCTTGGAAGAGGATTAGAAAGGGAAAGAAAAATACTCCAGGTGAACGACTGGCTACAAAGGTGGTGCCGGCGGGAGAGATTTGGATTCTGGGACCACGGGTACACTACTTGGAAGATGAACTGTTGGCAAGGGATGGATTGCACCTCACAAGGGCTGGGAAGAATGTATTTGGACACAGCATGAAGAACTTTATCAGGAGGGTTTTAAACTGAATCCTACGGGGACAGGAAACATAAACTTTGAGGCAACAATGGATGGAGTCTTATGCACCATAACAGAGAGAACAGCTCCAATAGTGCCCCAAAATAGAGTTCACAACAATGTAGGAAAAAAGCCAGACTATAAAGCACATGGTCTTTGATGTCTATATACTAATGCCCAGAGTATGGGAAACAAACAGAACGAATTTGAACCCTTAATAAACGAAGGCAAATACGACTTGATAGGTATAACTGAAACTTGGTGGGATGACTCCCATGACTGGAATATAGCAATTGAAGGATAAAATTTGAACAGAAGAAATAGAAAGGGAGGCGGAGTCACACTATATGTTAAGAATACTTATCCCTGCACAGAAATTCAGGAGGATGAGCCCGGGAGCTCCATTGAGAGCATCTGGATTAAAATGAATGGGGCAAGGAATAAAAGCAACATGATAGTCAGAGTCTACTACCGACCACCCAATCAAGGAGAAGACGAGGATGAAACTTTTGAAATGCAAATTGCCAGTGTTTCAAGGAAATTCGATGTAGTAGTAACGGGGGAGTTCAATTCTGCCAAAAGTGGCTGATAACTTTCTCCTACAGAAAGTAGAGGAAGGAACTAGAGGATCAGCTATCTTATTATTTCTTTCTTTATTTCTTTATTTATTGCATTTTTATCCCACCCCTCAGCCAAAAAAGGCTCCCGGAGCGGCTTACATTCGATTAGTAAAGAAGACAGTCCCTGCCCTCAGGCTTACATCCTAAAAAAGACATGATTCACAAGGAAATGGAGATGGGGAGGGAAGAGGGGGGAAAGAAATTAAGGAGACTGTTCAGCAGGGCTGGTGGGAAGGCCCTGCTCCCCCCTCTCTTCTCCCAATGGACTTGATACTGACCAATAGGGATGACTTAGTGTATAAAGTGGCAGTTATGGGAATTCTGGGGGAAAGTGACCACGTCCTACTTGATTTCTTGATTTTAAAGGAAGCAAAAGCTGAGTGGAGCCATACACGTACCCTGGATTTTAGGAAAGTCGATTTTAATAAACTCAGAACTATGATAAGTAAGGTCCCATGGCAAGTGGCCCTAATGAGAAAAGCAGTCCAAGATGCGTGGGAGTCTTTATATATCTCCTCCCCCAGGCAGACCCCTAGTGTCCGGGTGCAGTTCTGTGCTTGAACCAATTTCACAATTTATAGATCATTTTTTAAAACTATTCATACCTATCATATCATCTTATGTACGTGATTCCTCTAATTTTATAAACAAAATAAGAACCACCAGGATAGAGGAGGGTGACATTCTGAGGACACTGGATGTAAGATCTTTTTACACCAATATACCCCAGGATGATGCTTTATCAGTCATACAAGATACTTTAGATCTAAGAACAGAAAAACATCCCCCCCCTGCCCATTTCCTTCTCTCCCTTGCAGAGGTAGCCCTGCACCAACATTATTTTAAATTCAATAACAAATTCTATTGGCAAACCAAGGGAGTGGCCATGGGGTGTCCCATGGCCCCAGAAGTGGCAAATTTATATATGGCAGAATATGAAAAGGTACTTTTTCATTAGAGGGGCAATACAACAGACACATTCTAGTATGGCTAAGATACACTGATGATGTTTTTTTTCCCCATTTGGCGGGGTATTGGTGAAGAACTACAACAATTCATAACGCATATAAATTACAGGAAGGAAGATATCCAATTTGACATCCAGCATAGCACTGGACCTTAAGATCAAACAAGAAGGCAAACACCTTATCACCTCAAATTATAGAAAACCTACAGAAGTCCCAAGATTCCTCCACTATGATAGTTCCCACTAGGGGTGTGCAACGGATCGGGTCCAATCCACGATCTGGACCCGATCCAGGGGAAATTGGATAATATTATCCAATCTGATCCCTAGCACCTGGATTGGCCGATCCAATACGGTCCGATCCGAAAAGGACCTGATCCGGATCGTATTGGATCAAAGGGTCGGATCCCTTCCCCCCACTCGTGCTCCTCACCTGCCGGGGCCATCTGTGGACAGCCCCGGCAGGTAAGGAGGAACGCAAGGGGGGGCTTACCTGCTGGGGCCATCCGCAGCAGACGGTCCTGGCAAGTAAGGTACGCAAGGGGGGGCTTACCTGCCACGGCCGTCAGCACCAGTGGGCGGCAGCAGACGGGGCCGGTAGGTAAGGAGGAGTGCAAGGGGGGGCTTACTTGCCAGGGCCGTCCGCTGGCGCCCACGGGTGCCAGCGGATGGCCCCGGGAGGTAAGGAGGAGCATGAGGGGGGAGGGGGGAGGGGGAGGAGGGAGGGGGCCCACTTCCTTGCCGGGGCATCTTCTTCCTTCACCTGCTCAAATCTACTGAGAACTAGGCTTTGCGGCCTAGTCTTCAGTAGATTCGAGCAGGTGAAGACAGCGGACGCCCTGGCAGGTAAGGAGGAGCATGAGGGGGAGGAGGGAGGGCCCCCCCACTTACCTCCTGGGGCCGTCCGCTGCCATCTGCACCAGCGGACGGCCCCAGGAAGTAAGAACCACGGGGGGGGGCTTACCTGCTGGGGCTGTCCGCTGGCACCCAAGGGTGCCAGCGGATGGCAGCGGACAGCCCCAGGAGGTAACCGTGTGGGGGGGACAGGGATGGGGGAGTTAGGCCCCCACTCACCCCCCGCCACCATTTTCCCCATAGACTTGCATGCAAGTCTATGGGGGAAAATGGTGGTTGATCTGAAAATCGGACATCCGATTTTCGGATCGGGATTGGGTCCGATCCGATCCAGGGGACTTCCAATTTTGTTCCGATCTGATCTGGAACAAAATTGGAGGTCCCAATCCGGGTCCTGATCCAATCCGGGGGGTCCGTGCACATCCCTAGTTCCCACCCCCACTTTCTTAGGAACAACCTTCCATATGGACAGTTTTTAAGATTAAAACGCAATTGTTCCAAGTCATCAGACTTTAAACAGGAATCACAAACATTGGCACTACAGTTAAGAGAATGAGGGTACCCGAGTGCTGTTATCACCAGAGGCTTAGAGAAGGCTGAGAAAAACACACAGGTAGAACTGTTGACAAAAAAGAATACTATAACTTCAACACGAATAAATTGCAATTTAACATATGACAGGGTAACTAACCATTTACAACCATTTACAGCATAAGGAGACATTGGCACATAGTACAACATATTCCTGATTGCCAGAACCAACCACTGACCTCCTTTAAAAGAACCAAAAATACATGAGATCTACTAATCAGAAGTGAATTTAAAGAAAATCACAGAAGCCCTATCAACACCTTATTTAATTCCAACAGTCCTACAGGCCATCATCCTTGTGGACATTGCTGCTTTTGCAGTCACACTACTAAAACGACAGGATTTGTAAACCCCTCTGACCAACAAAAACATTTTCTAATACATTTCACCACCTGTAGCTGTTCCTTTGAGCCTATCTACACACGAAGGATATAACCCTTTGAAAACATTTTGAAAACTGTATATGGAGTGTGTCCTGGGCCCCAACAGTTGTCACTACAGTTATAAACCATTTTAACCCATTTTAAACTGTTTTAAAGCAGTAGTGTAGATAGGCTCTTTGTTATCTATGTCATCCAGTGTAAATGCCCCAAAATCTATGTAGGCAAAACCATCAGACCCCTAAAGAAAACGCATAAGGGAGCATCTCAGCAACATAAGAAAGCACAGGCCAGGTGCAAAACTAACCAACCATTTTGATGAACAACAACATGGCCACACAGACTTCACATTTTGGGCACTGGAGAAGCTAGATACAAATAACGAAAAACAATTATTAAGGAGGGAGATAGAGTGGATTCTTAGATTAAAAAGTTTAAAACCAATTGGACTAAATGAAGACTTGGAACTCCTCCCTTTATTGTGACTTAGCAAAAAATTGCTGGAGAAGAAAACTCTCTACAGATCATAGCACAATGACCCTGACATTTACTTAAAAGATAACACCTGACAAAAAAGAAAAAAGTGTGCAAGGATATAATACATGGCTCTGCATACCGCTCTTTTCAATTGTTATTATTTATCAGAGAAAGAAATTCTGTTGAGAAGAAGATATTTGCAAATACCTTCCTACAAGTAAGATTTCACAGATATTCTTTTGATTAGAAATGTATTGCATGTATATGAATACAATACATTATATATTGGTATTTCATATATAATGAAATACCAATATATAAAGCAATCTGTCCCCATGTAATAATTTAAAATGGTGTAAAAACAGTTTACATATGCACATAGGTCCTTGTGGCAATATGTCAACTTGATTTTATAATGAGAATATATTTTAGCACATGTTGTCCCCACTATGTTTTTACAATATGTATTTTAAATGCTTATAGCCCCCTGAAGAAGGCCGTATAAAGATATAGGCTGAAACACATTGGGCTCTTCAACTTTGAATAAATAAATATCCAGCATCTTGAGAACCTGTTTCTCCCTTTGTTTCACCTGATTTGGATGCTTCTCTCCCCCTGCTTTTTCGCTTCAAGTTACAGGAAGCCAAATTCCAGCTGGACATCAGGAAAAATGTCCTGACTGTTAGAGCAGTACAACAATGGAATCAATGACCTAGGGAGGTGGTGGGCTCTCCCACATTAGAGACCTTCAAGAGGCAGCTGGACAGACATCTGTCAGGGATGCTTTAAGGTGAATTCCTGCATTCAGCAGGGGATTGGACTCCATGGCTTATAGTCCCTTCCAACTCTAGTATTCTATGATTTCTGTCCCATGTTGCTCCAAGAACTATCCCAAAACACTATTCGTGAAATGCACAGTCCTTTCTTCTTTGTTCCCACCTCACTTGTTATTTTGAACTCAGTGAGGCTTAATGCTAAGTAAACATATACCAGATCATGTGTTTTTCTTACATTTGTGTTTTGTAAATTGCCAGCAAGCACATATATTATACATAAAGCAGGCAATTACAGAAAAAAAAGATTGCAGTGTAAATTGACTTTTGCATTAAGAACTATACATAATTTATAAGAGAAACTGATGTTTGGATTACTTTCAGGACAATGTCAGAAGGACAATCAAATAAGCAATGTAAAAGTGTGCCTGAAAAGTAGGGAAAATCCATCGTGTTATGTGTGATGCACACAACACACACATCTTTAGAATGCTTCTGAATCCCTGCATGAAGTGGCAGGTGTTCTTATGTAGACTGTGCCTCTTTAGCCTGTAGGCTCATGCCTGAATGCTTCTTCATGTAAATAGGAAACTAGCTCATCCAGGAGAAGGGTTTTAGTTAAGGCCTTTCCCTGGCATATTAGCTTTCTGTGTGGGGAAATATTTTATTTTTATTAGAGCAGCATTCAATCGAAGGGAAGGGTCCTCTGCCTACCATCTGAAGTCATACAGACCAGACATGGGTTTGCCGCCTCACCAGCTCTTAGAGAAGGGGTTGGCAACATGACAAAAGAGTTGTCTGGTGTGTTGGGGTTGAGACCCCACCTCTGCCTTGTAGTCAGTCTTTGGGGCAGGTTACTTTTTAACTTTTTCTTTGTGACTGGCAACCATTTTGTATTGACGCCCAGCACAGTTTCCTAAATTGCCCCAAACATTGGCCTACTCCTGCCTTACAGATGCTATCAAATTCTGGAAATATGTGGGCTTTTATATCTATTCTGTGGGATCAGGGTACAGCAGGGACTAGCCCAGCATAAAGTTAAGTACTATTTCCAATGCATAGCCCTTAACACATAGCCTAATAATATTTGCTCGGAAAGTAGTGTCATGGCTACCTTTCAAGCACAAGACCCTCAGAGAGCTGAAGACCTTTATTCCAGACAGAGCGTCGTCCGAAGACAACAATTTCCCCCCAAGCAAGCGATGTAGCTGTCATGTTTATACAGAGCAGCAAAACAAATTTCACACCTGCACAGCTTGCTATTGCGAGGCAGAGTACAGAGCCAACACCTTCTGACTGGCTGGCTGCCAGGAAGATGTGGGTTTTTACTTACTCAAACTTCCTTTGTCACGTATATATCGGATGAGAGGAGGGGGAGAAACCAAAGAGTAGGTATAAAGTTTGTTCCTCGACCAAAGTAGGTCACCAAAATAGGTCACACAAACAAAATGAATCAAACAGATACATAAAATAGCATTGCTTATCAAGAGATATACAAGATGGCGTCGCTTTGGTTCAGCATTCTTCATCAGTAACAGCCTGCCATTGCTGCTTAGATACCATCTTAAGGCAATCAAGAAACCACCTTAAAAGCACCCTTGGAGGAGAAGTGTCCAGTACCCATCCACTCTCCTCAGTCATTTCTAATCAGAGGCCATCTCTAGCAATTGCAGTTGTTATCAGCATCCACCTCAGTGCAGAGGTTGAGTATATAGCACATTATAATGTATCGTTGTGTTCAGAACAAGAAATAAAGCATGACAGATACCTTTTACTCAGCCAGCTTCTGTTAAGAAGAAAAGCAAATCATGGGAATGAATCAAACCATTTCAAATCTTGCTGTGATACGCATTTCAAAGATCACTGCAACAATGTGTCCTAGGTCCCCTCTACAAGAATTCGGTTTGACGCCCGGTTGTCCGATTATGCGCATCTTCTCGCAATCACTTTTACGCGTAATCCCTATACATGGGAGGCAGTGAAGCGCATTACCGGTTGTATGAAATGCGCTTTAAAGTGTTTAAATGTGGAGAATTGCTTGTTTACATGGTCATAAGGAGCTTCAACTCCCGCAGTAAATTAAAACTCGCTATTTAACGTGCATTCGATAATGCGCATAATTGAACAGAAAAAGCACCTTGACCCCCGCTTTGCGCTCCGCTCTTGTAGAGGTCAAATTTTTAACGCGCCTTGAAAGAGCTTTAAATCGCTCTTGTAGAGGCACTCCTAGCAAAATATTCCTCAGGATCAGGAGTTGGGCACCTGATAAATGTTCACACCTGATACAATTCTTTCTTCCCTTGCAATCAAAGGCTTAACACCACGAGAAGTCAAATTTTAACTTAACTTCCTAGTTGTTGTGATTGTACTGAAAGTACGTTTCTGCAGCTGCCAAATTTTAGAATTTTAGAATGTTTTTAGGATGTTTTTAGCAAGTTTTAGGATGTTTTAATGCAGTTTTATTAATGTGTGTTATGTTTTAATCTGTTTTATGTATTTTATCATATTGTTGTTCCCCGCCTCGATCCAAACAGAGAGGCTGGTAAGAAATAAATTATTATTATTATTATTATTATTATTATTATTATTATTATTATCTGTGTAAGGTAAGAATTGCCCTGCTGGATTAAGCCACAGTCCATCTAGTCAAACACTTGGTGTTCCCCCCCACCCCCAGCAGCAACCAATGAGCTACCAACCTCTGGAAGCTCACAAATAAGACATGGAGCTGATCTTGGGTGGCCCCTACATCGTGTATTTGAACATACATTGTGTCAGTATACATGGGAGTTCTTTTTACAATAGTTGATAACCCTGAACTTGTATGACACTGGAGTCTGGCTTGAGCATTTTTATTAATTTTATTACTCCCTCTTCAGTAGTGCTGACTAGGGAGGTTACAGGTTGGTATAGTCCAACACATCTGGAGGGCACCAGGCTGGGGAACACTGCTCTGGAGAGCTCAGAACAGCCAAAAAGGGCTCCCGGTGGTCTCCTGTCCAAACACAGGCATTAACCTCTCCTCCGCTCTGTCCTAAACTGCCTGATTACTTTGTCTCATGGAACTCAAAAGGAGGCCTTGGGGAGCTAAGGGATCTCCTATTTGTAGAGCTCCCATCTTTCATCTCTGTAGCCTCACACCGGGTTCCATTTCTTGATCAAGCTAGAGTAAGCCGGAACCCAGGAACTGGCTCAATTTTTTAATCACTCAATCACTCTCCTGCTCAAAAAAAAAAGGGGGAGTGTAATTATGAGAACTGCCATTAGCGGCTACTTTCTTTCCAATATATTCTTGCGCATGGCACAAAACTGGTCTATTCTCATGTGAGCCAGTAGGGGGTAGCATTGTACATGCATCATATGGGGAGGATCTAATGGAGCCAGAATCCTATTTTCCTGCTATATGTAAACACGCACTGAAGTTGTTCCAAAATTGGGTTTAGCCCAAGATACTTGAGATATTTGACACATACCAGTGCCCCACACCCATACACACAGAGACCCATTAATTAACAGAGTGCAACTAGAGCTGACGCAAGTTGTCCACTAAAAATTTGCCTCTGCAAACGTTAATAGTCAGTATTCTCCTAATATTCTCTGTCTACACTACTAATACACACTGTCAGCGTTTCACACCCAGTGTTTTTTCAGGAGTAGTTTCTGATGTGCACTAGCATTTAGCCATCTCTCCCCCCCCCCCCCCCCCAGCTATCTGCAGGCCTTCGCTCATCAGGAGATATCCCCTTGATTCGGTTAAAACTCTAACCCTATTTCAAACTTTGACACCCAAATTAGAATTTCGACAGCAGATGGGTGGGTGGGTCTGTACCACCATATTTGAAAATGTTTGGGACATTGTAGTTCAGCTAGGCTGACCATCTGAAAAGGAGGACAGGGCTCCTATAACTTTAACAGTTGTGGAGAAAAGGGAATTTCAGCCAGTGTCATTTGTATGCAATTAGTTCCTGATGAAATTCCCTCTTCATCATAACTGTTAAAGTTGCAGGGGCCCTGCCTTCTTTTGTATATGGTCACTCTAGTATAGTGCCTGCAACTTTAACTGTTGTGATGAAGAGGGAATATCACCAGGAACTAATTGCATACAAATGACACTGGCTGAAATTCCCTTTTCTCCACAACTGTTAAAGTTACAGGAGCCCTGTCATCCTTTTCAGATGGTCAGCCTACTTCAGCTCTGTGGGATGCAAGTAGGTGAAAAGTCCCACTGCCCAAGGACACACAGTGTTTGATATGTCTAGGAACTGCGCGAGGTACAGTTGTATGGCGGGACTTGCCCAGAAGAACTTTCCGCCATATTGTGACTGATAGATCAGATCCATTTGACTCCTGCTCTGCTCCTCTTAATAGCATCCCCAAATGGCTGCCGCAATCACAAGCCACCACGAAACGTCTTCCCTGGGTGGCGGACAGCTAGTAGCAGCTCCAACAGTCATCAAGAGATGTATCATATCAGCTGGCAGCAGATGCTGAAGCTCCGGCTGGCTTAACTTCCCGAGCATGGTAAAGCATACGGCGCAAGAGCTGAGATAAGTGGATGAATAATAAATCCCCCTGGTCCCACTGCCTTCTGCAGCTCAGAGTCAGACTTAAAAAGGTCTCCCGGATTGGCTGGTCTAGACAGTGCCTGGGGAGGGAGGTTTTCACAGGTCAGGAAACAATTTTAGAGTTCAGACAGATTTCCCCTGCGCACATTTACAGCTTTGCCTTAACTGGAAGAGGCAGCCTTTGGGTGCCCTGGCATTGGCCCTCATTCTGTCTCAATAAATTCTATTTCCCCCCCACACACACACACACACACACACACCACAATCGAGGATGAGATTTGGCGGTGGCAGAAGACTTCCCTGCAGTTTTGTGCCTGCCCTGGGTTAGCTCAAGCTGACATGCGGCATTAAAAATGTACAAATAAACATTTCACTGGAGGAGGCAACCGGGCTTTGTGTGGTTGGATGGTTGGATTTTACAGCCCTCCTCTTCACGGCGCCTCTTCCGCCGCACAGCAGCAGCAGGAAGCGCCCCCCCGCATTGACGCTCCTTCCGCTCATCTACAGCAGAAGGAGCGCCATAGCGGGTTTTCCTGCCGCTGCTGCTGCCGCCGCTCCCGCACCTGCCCAATGGCAGCTGGAAGGGCAGCTGGGAGCATCGCCCCCCCCCACTCCGAGGTAAGTGGTTTTTTAAATTTTATTTTTTAATATGGGGAGAAGGACTGCGGAGGCGGTGCAGCGAGCTTATGGCTTGCTGGTCCACCTCCTTCCCTGCCCAGACCGCTCCAAGCTAAAAAAAGTCGGGGTAAATGCCCGACTTTTTTAGAGCGGAGCTTTGGGGCTTTTTCCCACAGTAGCTTCGGAGTGGCGGCAATGTCATGTCATCCACCTGCCGCCACTCCGAAGCTGCTGCAGGGAAAAGCGACCATCTAGAGGTACCCACAGTCTGTAGCCTACATTCCCAGCTTCTGCACTAGCTTCCATCATTTGGAGGTTGTTCCTCTCTTGAACATCCCATTTTGCCAATTTGATGCTAGTAATGCACCTGTGGCTTTAATGGGATACGTGACAGACTTGTAGTAATTCCAACAGGTGATGCTTTTCCTGGCATGATTCACCTGTTTAATTTCTGTTCTTAAAGCAGGAATGGGCAAGCTGTAGCCCCAGGACTAATTTCATTGTAGGGTGACCATATGCAGAGGAGGACTAGGGCTCCTGTATCTTTAACTGTTGCACAGAAAAGGGAATTTCAGCAGGTGTCATTTGTATGCATGCAGCACCTGGTGAAATCCCCTCTTCATCACCACAGTTAAAGCTGCAGGAGCACTTCCTAGCATGACCAGATACAAAAGAGGGCAAGGCCTCAACAGATTACCCCTGAGGGAAGGTGGCCCTTGATATTAAAAAGGATAGCTCACTTCTATGTTAAATCAGGGGTGGGAAACATGTGGCTGCCCAGATGCAATTGGATTGCAGTCCCATAATCCTTAGCCAGTATAGTCAGTGCTGAAGGATAATGAGGGCTGCAGTCCAACAACAGCTGGAGGGCCACATCATCCCCACCCCTGTGTTAACGGAACAAGAGCAAGGCCAGCATCCTTTGCCGGAGGTCGTATCACAGTGGTGTGCTTACTGATGTCATTTCCCCAAATCCAGGAACATGAAACCGCTCTGTGCAGACCATCCAACTCAATAAGCAAATGTCAAGGAACACCAAGGTCCCTTTTGTCCATATGAGAGAGAAACTGAACCTAACTGACTCCATTTTGTATGGCCTTAACCTAATTGTCCTCATTTTTGATTTTATGCCCCCCCCCTCTTTGTCTCTCTCATAAGTAGCTTCTATGCAGCTGTAGCTGTATGCAGGCAGCAGGCCGCAGACCATGTGACCTGACCTAGCTGATGAAGAAGCAACAGACCGTTCCAAACCATAAAAGGAAACACCTACCTGCCATACCGTTGTGTTGCGTGCGCATTATCCTGTTGTATGACATGCATATTTCCTGTTTGCTTGAAATGTATAATAAGCTGCTTCACCCATTAGGGGGGGCAGTCTGTGGAACGATTCCAGGCTGTCATTTTGCTAGCAAATAAAGGCTGTCTGTTTGAAACTGCAACTTTGGATTGGACTCCAATTATTTACTGTAACATTTTGGTGCATTGGCCGGGAATCATCCCTCACTGGGAGACCCGCCTGATAATCGGAGGACCCTACCAGGGAGATTTCCCCCGCTTCCGCTTGGTTCCCCGCGGCCCCCAGCCAGCCGTGGTCCTCCTTGGGAGCGCGCCTCCAGCCTTTAGCTGGTGCCCATACAGGTTCTGCGGCAGGTGCGGGGACAGTGTGGAACAAAAACGGACTGAGCGGAAGTTCAGTGCAGACACCCTACTGTCCGGCGCCGGAACATCTGGACCAGGCAAGTATCAGGGGAATTGCTTATCTTGTTTTGTATTGGCCGACTCAGTAGAGTCGAAGGGGGGCCTGATCAACCCTCGGAATTGTAAACGCGCGTATTGTTTGGTATTGCCCGACTCAGTAGAGTCGAAGGGGGGGCCTGATCATCTCCCCGTAATGGTAAATTTGTTTCTTTGAACTGGGAGGTCTGGGAGGACGGGTGTCGTCCTGGATGTCTGATGTGTGCATGACTGCCTGATTTCCATTGCTGACCGTTGGGCAGTCGCCCTGGGACGCCTCTGGGTGTCTTGAATTTCCGGCAGCGTGGGCTGGTAGTGAAGAGACTGTATTACTCTGTATCAGCCGCCTGACTCCCCCAATCCCTATAGTCAGACGGTTCCCTGTCAACTTGACTGCCCTTCTGTGTACTGTCTGTCTGGTGGATTATATTGTGTACTAGTCAGAAAGAGGATGGGGGGAGGTTCTTTGACTCCACTGCACCTCATGATTAAACATTTCAGTGAAGTTTTTGATCAGACTAAGTGCAATGTAGATGCCATAAAAGCAAAGTGTTATTATGACTGGCCCGCCCCAGGTCCCCTAGTAGATTGGCCCCCCAAGGTACTTTCTCTGAGCCCTATATTTCCCGAGTTTATAACCTTGCCATCATAGAAAGGGGGGGCCTCAGTTCAGAAGACATTCCATGCGCAGAGAGCTGGTTGAAAGTAGCCAAACACCCCCCACCATAGGCACGAAAAGTTGGCTGAAGATGCAGCTCTTATCATGATGAACCAAGTAAAAAAGACCCCAAGATGCAAGGCTCCTGTGACTGCCACCTCCTGATGTCCCAGACGTCCCTGGGTCCGGACCAGACATCCCGGCTCCCTCTCCGATGTCCCAAGACTCCACTGCCCAGCCATCAGCTGTCACCTCTGCACCTGTAGACCCTACTTCTTTGTTTGATGTGAGAGTCGAGAAACTGACCCGCCTGTTAGAAACAACCAATCCTGAAAATTCCAGACCCCGCCACTCCGGCCAGCTCCACCTCAGAAATTTGGCCGCTAACACAGGCACTGAGACAAAAATTCTCCCTGTCCGTGAGAGTCTCGCATACCAGACCGTCACTACCTATGTCCCCTCTCCTCCTGAATTCCTGAACTGATCTGCCTGAACTGAACTGAACTGCCTGAACTGAACTGAATTCCTGAACTCCTGAACTGAATTCCTGAACTGAACTGAATTCCTGAACTCCTGAACTGAATTCCTGAACTGAACTGAATTCCTGAACTCCTGAATTGAATTGAACTGAACTCCTGAACTCCTGAACTGGAAGAACCACGGACCCTCCTATGAAGAAGAGCCCGAGAAGTTTGTAGACATGATCGAGGATGTAATAACTGCCCATAATCCAACCTGGACTGACATTCAACCACTCATGGGTTATTTCCTGACTTCCAAACAAAGACTAGTATTGCAATATGTAGCTGGATCATGGACTTTGCTGCCTTAATTCAGCCTCTGTATAATTTTCTGAAAAGTAATCAGTCAGAGTCTTGTCCCCAAATGTGGACTGAAGAAGCCCTCTCAAGTTTCCGAGATTTGAAGACTGCCCTGACCAGCCCACCAGCCCTGGCCCTACCAGACACTTCCAAGCCTTTCCACTTGTATGTATCTGAGCAAGAAAGGGACTGCCGTCGGAGTCCTAACTCAGCGCATAGATTCCTGAAACCGCCCTTTTGCCTACCTGAGCAAAAATACTGATCCCATCAGTCGTGGATAGCCCGGCTGTCTCCGCTGCATCGCTGCTGCATGCCTACTCCTGACTGAGGCCATAAAGCTCACATATGGCCAAACCATTGAAGTGACTGCCTCCCATTCAATGAAAGTGCTGCTTGAAACTCATGGGCCTAGATAGATGACCAATTCCCGACTCGTAAAGTACCGTGCCTTGCTGTGTGAAAATCCAAATGTACATGTGAAAGACTGTGACACTCTGAACCCTGCCACCTTAATGCCTCTGCCTGAAAACCCTGTCCATGATTGCCAGGAGATTATAGAAACTGTGCATTCCAGTCAATCTGATCTTAAAGACACTCCAATTCCTGAGAGCGTCGTCCTGTTTACAAATAGAAGCAGTTTTGTCCGAAATGGAACCAGATACTCTGACTACGCAGTAGTCACTGAAGATGAGATTCTACTGGCAGAGTCCCTGCCCCAGGCACGTCTGCCCAGAAAGCAGAACTAGTAGCGCTTATAGCCGCCCTAGAATGGGCAAAAGAGAAGAAAGTCACCATCTACACTGATTCTAAATATGCATACCTGACTCTCCAAGTCCACGAGGCACTATACCGAGAGTGAAGATTCTTGACTGCTGAGAGAAAAGACATCGCCCATTCTACAGAAATTCAGAAGCTCCTCCAAGCTGTTTGAAACCCAGCGAAAGTAGCCGTTATCCACTGCAGAGCGCACACAGGAAGCCCGGAGAAACCAAAAAGCAAATCAAGCCGTCAAAGAAGCTGCAGTGAAGCCTCTGCCCTGTTTCCTGTCAGCGTTAAGTTATCACGCTGCCACCACTTCCTTCCACCAGAGATGTGCCTTACACTGAAGAAGAAGAAGAAGAAAAAAAAAAGAAGCACTCAGCCAGAATTACAGTCAGACGTTTCCACAAGATGTATCATATGTGCAGCTGTCCCTTCCAAGTTGTTCAACTAGATTCCACACACATGCCACCAGCTGCTGGTTACAAGCTCCTCCTAGTCGCCGTTTGCACTTTCTCTGGGTGGGTAGAAGCCTGGCCTGTAAAAGCAGAAAGCTCAAAAGAAGTGACAAAGCACTTATTAGAAGATCTGATACCTCGCTATGGGATGCCCAGACAAATAAACAGTGACAACAGAGCAGCCTTCCAAGCAGAAGTCACTGAGAAACTCTCCAAAAAGCCTTACAAGTAGACTGGAAGCTACATTGTTCGTAGAGACCCCAGAGCAGAAGAGCAGTAGAAAGAGCCAATCAGACTATCAAATTGCATCTACGAGAACTCTGTGCAGAAACCAGGTCGAAATAGATGCCCATGCTGCCCGTTGCCTTGCTCCATATGCGCTGCACACCAAGGACTAATGAACTGACCCCTTATGAACTGGTCTATTAAGCCTGGGGACCAAGAATATGTCAAAAGCTATAAGGAAAATCTTTTAGGAAAAACTTGGGATGGCCCCTCCACAGTTTTACTGACTACTCCTACTGCCTTGAAAGTTAAAAGAAACCCCATCTGGATCCATTGGAGCCGTGTAAAAGCAGCAGCCACTACAGACCAATGGCAGATTACCAAGCAACACCGACTGAACATGACGCTGAAGAAATTGCCTACGTCGCTGGACGCGACGGGAGAAGCCTCCCCAGGGCCGGTGCCCGAGGGAGCGAAGTGACTGGGGGCGCTGCATCCCTTCCCATCCTGGATAGAGGAAGTGGACACCGCCCGAAGACTCCTGAAAGACTTTCAGTATTAATACTCCTATTAATCCTTGCCCCTATCTCAAGTGATGTCACTCCCTGTCAGTCATGTATTAAGACTGTCAAATTGCATAACCAGATCAAACAGATGCTCATTTATCAGAGTAGGCTCCAGTGTAAGGGCAAAGTGCAACCATGCACTTTTCAAAACGTCACTTACTCCGCCTGCATACAAGACAGTGCCATCACCTGTTTCAACCCGAAAGAGGCCCCTGCCCAGTGGAGTCTCAAGGTCAGAGACTCCAATAAACAGGAGACAGTACTACAATGAAAGTCCCTATTAGAATTGTGTATGATGAGCCACGTGAGAAAAAGAACACGAGAGAATCCACATGCCAGCCTCACCAAAGCTCCAGTCCTGAGTTCCTGCACCGCCCAGAGATGTGATTTAGTAAATTTTCACCTTTGCTGAAACTGTTGTTAGCTCCCTCAATGTCAGTAACTGTTATGCATGCGGAGGTATCCTATTGGGGGACCAGTAGCCATGGGAGGCAGCTGAATTAAATGTCAGCCAGCCTTATAACGAGACCAAGGATCCGAATCCTCACAGCCAGTAGATGTTAAAAGACACCGTTGTGGGTCAGTGGTGCCTCCAGCGCCTACACCCATCAGCCCCTAAGATTAGAGAGACCCCCTGTGAGTCACTCACCACCCTGAATGGCTCCGAAGTATCCTACTGGCCAAACCAGTCCGCAATCCCCAACAATCAGTTGTGGCCAGCGAGTCTCCAGTCCCGAATAAACACCACCCAAAGCCAGAGCTCTAATTGGCCGGCCCCCAAGGGATTGTATTAGATCTGCGGGCAGTATGCTTATTCTGAGCTCCCTGAGCCCTGGGCAGGCACTTGCACTCTAGGTGAGATCCGCCCCTCTTTCTTTCTGGTTCTCCTATCAGAAGGTGTGCGCCTGGGTCACCCAGCGTACAACAAGCGCAGCATATCCCCTAATGTTAAAATTGGGGACTGGAAAGATGATGAGTGGCCCCCGGAGAGGATTATTCAGTATTATGGCCCGGCTACCTGAGCTCAAGATGGTATGTCGGGGTACAGAACCCCAATTTATATGCTTAATAGAATTATACGCTTGCAAGCAGTGCTAGAATTAATAACCAATGAAACTGCAAGAGCATTGAATGTCCTATCCAAAACCCAGACCCAACTGCGAAATGCTGTGTATCAGAACCGCTTAGCTCTTGACTACTTGCTTGCTACTGAAGGCGGTGTGTGTGGAAAATTTAATCTTACTAATTGCTGCCTGCATATTGATGATAATAGAAAAGTTATTGAAGAGATCACCAGTAAAATGACTAAACTTGCTCATGTTCCTGTGCAGACCTGGAAAGGATTTGAATGGGCACAAGGACTGGGATCTTGGTTCACATGGATGGGAGGGCTGAAAGGGATCATAGCGATAGTCATTGTAGGACTCCTGATTTGTATCCTCTTGCCCTGTTTAATGCCCTTGTTGTTACAGAGTGTCCGTGGAATGGTGGAGCAAATAGCAGACCGGCGCACGGCTGTCCACCTAATGGCCTTGCGCGATTACCGCCCTGTACCTATAACAGATGAAGATAGTGATACTCCTTAGTAAATTACTAAGGATTATCAAAGGAGGGAATGAGAGAGAAACTGAACCTAACTGACTCCATTTTGTATGGCCTTAACCTAATTGTCCTCATTTTATGATTTTATGCCCCCCCTCTTTGTCTCTCTCCTACGTAGCTTCTATGCAGCTGTAGCTGTATGCAGGCAGCAGGCTGCAGACCATGTGACCTGACCTAGCTGATGAAGAAGTAACAGACCGTTCCAAACCATAAAAGGAAACACCTACCTGCCATACCGTTGTGTTGCGTGCGCATTATCCTGTTGTATGACATGCATATTTCCTGTTTGCTTGAAATGTATAATAAGCTGCTTCACCCATTGGGGGGGCAGTCTGTGGAACGATTCCAGGCTGTCATTTTGCTAGCAAATAAAGGCTGTCTGTTTGAAACTGCAACTTTGGATTGGACTCCGATTATTTACTGTAACACATAGGCATTGTGGGGCAGCTTTACATTACAAGGCGGCAGACTTCTGAATGGGGTTGAATAGCACACTATTTGTTTCCCTCTTCCTTACATTCATATGCGGCACTTCTCGCTGTACTGTGTTTGGCCAACAAAAGGAGGCCTCGAAAAATCAAGTCATTCATGTGAAAAAGCATTCAGTCCAAAGCCTTTAGACAACCATTTGTTTGCAACAATATACAACTTGGCAAGACAAAATCGGGGGAAGGAGGACACTTCACGAAGCCTGAGATTTAAATGCCCACATTAAACCCTTTCTGCATCTGCATTTCACACACTATCACTTCAGGTTACTTTTTTGCTTTCAGGTATAGCAGGGGTAGAGAACCGTTGGCCCATTGAGGAATCTCCATGGGATGCTCTCTCTCCCCCAGGTCCCACCCCCCCTCTCCCAACATCATTCCCCCACCCCCATTTTATTTATTTTTCTGTGTGTGGAGCTCCATGTCTCTCTCTGCATGGAGAAAGGGACCCAGATAGTGCTTGGAGATGCTCCAAGCACCAGCCAAGTCACATTGTGCACTGCCCCAATCAAGACAAGAAGTAGCGCATGAAGCCAGTGCGCAACTTGCAGGTGCTGGGAGAAGCTACTTTTGCGAGCACTAGTTGAGTGCCTTTACACACTGAGCACTGTCCCACTGGCCACACACTCAGCTGAGTCCCTTTCTCCGTGCAGAGACAGGCACAGAGCTCCTTGCCTCTCAATGCATAGAGAAAAGTAAAATGGGGGGGTGGATTATGTCAGAGAAGGGGAGAGGTTTTGAGGGAAAGGGCTCCTCATGTCATCTGGCTCTCTGGATTTGTCCAGGACAGGGGAGGATCCAACTCCTGGGCCAAAATAGGCTTATCACTGCCATGCCCATGCTGGAGGAATACTCCTCCTTTGATGAGCTAGAGGTCCTTTCTACACCATAGGGGTGTAGAAGGAGGGAGGGAGAGCCCAGAAGTACCTAATACACACCATTGGTGCACAGGGATCAGCCTGAGGCCATCCCAGGAAAACAGCCTGGTGTGGAAAAGGCCTGAGCTCCCAGACAGGTGACATGATGGAACCACCCATGTCAGGATATCCAGGAAAGTCTGGGCCCTCTGAGGAGAGAACCAGGGGTCCATCTCCACAGGAAGAGTGGAGGTCTGAGGCTGGCTGTCCACCTAGTCTCTAAGAGTGTCATTGCCTCAAGAGGCAGGCCAGTAGGGCTCCTTTGAGAAGGAGTGGTCTGTTATAAAGGAGGACTTCTTAAGAAGAAAGGACTCAGTGGGAGCAAGGCCTTCCTCATGACTAAGACTGTCGCCAGAGGGCTTGTAATGAACTGCAGTTGAGCCCTGGATGGGGCTCTGGAAGCTCTGACTACATAAGTCTTCAGTCAAAGCTGACTAGTAGGTGGAAAGAATGCCTAACTTTTAGCTCCTCAATCCCTGATTTTGCCTTCGGCCTGAACATCCATGCTACTGACCTCTAGATTCTGCTTGTTTGGACTGCCTTTCTCTTTGACCACTTCTTTGGCCCTCCGCTACACCCCAGACCTTCCTTTTGGAAAACACAAACTTGCTTGGTGATAATGTGCTCTGATCATTGCCTGTATCCTGACTGTTCCTGCCTTGAACAGGACTGTACAGGACTGAGACCTCTGCACTTGCCTGCCGGATTGACTTGCCGGCTGGATGTGCCCCTTTATTTGCCTAACCCAGAGTCAGACCTAGCCAGAGCACGACACACCAATCCATCCCTGAAGTTCAACAGTGGGAAGTGCCTGGGCGCTTTTGCTTCTGCACATACTTTTTGGGATGTCATTGAATTGAGCTTGATTTAATATGCCCAACCCAGTTTCATTGGTGTTATTTTTGATATCTTATGTCGGTGATATTTTCATTCTGAATTTAATTGTATTTGAATTTTTAAGGGATGGACTCAATGGTGGAGCACATCCTTCGTACGCATGCAGGAAGTCCCAGGTTCAACCCCTGGGAGAACTGCCATCTTTCAACCCAAACACCATTTGCATACCTTGAAGTCACCTTCCACAGGGGGACAATGACACGACTTCTCTCTCTCTCTCTCTTGTTCTCACTTGTCCTGTGGTAGGGACCGACGAACCGGTCTGTTTTTTGCCCAGGTAACTTTTGCCCATGTTCACCTATATGACTTCCCATCCCATTTCTACATTGGTGTGGGTGTGGGTGTGTAGGGTGAAAATGTGCTCACCTACATTCCAATCCACACATTAGTCTAGCAGGGGTGGATCAGGTCCAGGAAGCGGTTTCAGTCTCTTCCAGTTGGGGTTGTACTCTCCCCGAAGGCGCATGTGAACACTTTGGAAGTGCTTTTGAACCCACCTTTTCCTTCTGGATAAATAAGTGCCAGCTCTAACCAGGAGAGCTTTTGCCCATCATCTGGTCTGCCTACTGCAGCCTTGTTTCAGGCAAGGCTGATCTTGCCACACTTAAACCTGCTTTGGTTACTTCCAGATTGGACTACTCTGTAACACTCTGTACATGGGGCTGGCCTTGAAAATTGTCTGGAAACTGTCACTGGTGCAAAATGGCCAGTCATAGGACCATATCGCAACTACACTGACTTCCATTCTGTTTCTAGGCCCAGTTCAAGGATCTGGTTCTCACCTTTTCAAGCCCTAAATTAGGGCTGGGCAATGTGTAGCCCTCCAGATGTTCTGGCCTACAACTCCCATCAGCCCTAGCCAGCATAGCTAATGGTGAAGAATGATGGGAGTTGTACACTAAAATATCTGTCCCACTTCAGTCACATGACTGAATGCTCCTCCATAGCAAAATAAAATAAAAATCCCTCCTCATAGAAAGTAAGCATGTCAGGGAGATAGACGGACCCTTTCTTCCTGATAGACCAGTTGTTGTTTTCGTTAATGTGGAGGGACTTTTATCAATTTGAATTTGTGGAGGAGTGTTCCCCCCTGTAAACCCCTACCTTCAGTCTGAAGTGTTGAGCATCTCAGACAAGAGATTTATCACCTCAGGGGGAACCAGACAGAGTGGGGGGGGGGAGCCTAAAGATGCATTCTTCAGGATTAGTCTTCTGTTGCACTCTGGAGCTCCTGGCACTTGGTTTGGCCCTTATAGGGTCAAGCTGTAAATTGAACTGCTTCCCATCAACGGCCATTTTTGTTGGTGTGCAAGAGCAAGAGAGAAACTGCAAGGGGGGGGGGGATTCACTACTCAGCCTGTGGTTTAGTTAAATGAAATTGCAGGTTATTTCCCACAGCCAGGAAATGGTATCTTTGCAGTGCCCTGGAATTTCTTTAAGCAGGGACCTGTCAGCTCTTCTAAATGACTGATGTAGATTTAATCATTCCTCTTGATGGATGATGGCTGCAGAAAAAGTGACAGTTCCTTTCCCTCCCCTTAATTGGACGGAGGGGTTCTCATTGGAGGAGGAGGGAAGAGTTTCTGTGCCCTTCAGCCAATTGGAGAAGAGGATGTCTTACAACCTGCTTTGCAAACAACCCTGCAATTCCATGGCTGCCCAGCCAGCTTGCTCTAGCTGGATATAATCATTTTATTTTCCTACCTGGGTCAATAAATGCAAGTCAGCTCTCCTGCCCTTCAACAGACTAGGCGATTTGATTGTATGTGATGATTAAATAGGGTGACCAGATAAAATCCAGGTCAGGGCTCATGTAACTTTAACAGTTGTAGAGAAAAGGGAATTTCAGCCGGTGTCATTTGTATGCAATTAGTTCCTGGTGGAATTCCCTCTTCATCACAACAGTTAAAGGTGCAGGCACTATACTAGAGTGACCATATACAAAAGAAGGCAGGGCCCCTGCAACTTTAACTGTTGTGATGAAGAGGGAATTTCACCAGGAACTAATTGCATACAAATGACTCTGGCTGAAATTCCCTTTTCTCTACAACTGTTAAAGTTACATGAGCCCTGACCTGGATTTTATCTGGTCACCCTATGATTAAAGGCATATTTGCTGAAGTTTAACTACTATTCCATTTAGAGAGTCATTAAGCTTTCACGAGGGGGAGTTTACACTTCACTTGCGAGGATCTAACGACAGTCAGGTTTACCTGTGTGCTACCAAGCTATAACATTGCCAATTCCAAGTGGCTCCAAAAATGGCACACACGCTGCTTTCACCCGGGCGGATCTACACTGCTGTTTTAAAGCGCTTTATAACAGTACTGACAACTGTTGGGGCCCAAGACACACTACAAAACACTTGTCAGTATTGTTATAAAATGCTTTAAAGCACTTTAAAACAGCAGTGCAGATCCTGCCGGTGTCATCGCACCCAACTTAATTCTACAGGGTTGGCACGTAGAAAATGAAGCCAGGCAAGCTTTTCTTGGCATGGACATAAAGTGTTGGGAAATGCTTCACCTGCTAAACGTGTGCGTTGGGCTGGTGTCAAAGGCCTGTAAAAAAGAAAAGAAAAAGGGAGGCATCCTCACCCTATGCTGCTGTAACAACAGTGTTATCTTGTTATGTATCTTGGTATGCTGCTGTAACAATGTTTCTTATACCACTACCGTTAGCTGCTTATGTGTATGGGGGGGAAAAGGCACAGAAGAGAGATCCCAAGACAGTCGCAACCTAGAGCCATTCATTTTCTGAAACTTAACATACGCAAAAGTATATGCAGTCCAAAAGCTGGATTTGCACACACCCCCCAAAAAAAGTTCTAACAAGTACGCAAAGCAGCAAGTTTCTAGTCCTCACGACTGCTATTAAACTTCTGATTTATAGATTTATATCCTGTTTTTTTGTGGGGGCATTTAGGAAGTGGTTTAAAAAATAATGAAAAACAGTATTTTCTCCCTAAGGACTACTTCATAAACACTGTGCATTTTAGATAATTTACCCTAATTGCAGCATCATGTGGTCTAACAATAGTGATAGGTTCCCCTGTTTTGTCTCTTAAACGAATAGGCTGTTCTGCAGTTTACTCAGAGTTGTGTGTATGCAGTAGTGATTCAGTAGGAATGTGGGTGGGGTGGAATGACAATGTAGTATTAGATGACGAATTCCACTTCCCCAAAAGCTCAGCTTTTAGTTTTTAGAATAGCAGGTTTCTAGTCCTTATGGCTGTAAATACAATTGTAAATATGTGGGCAATGCCTGATGAAATCTCAGAAGAAGAAAAAAGGGTGTCTTAATAAGTTTTCCAGTGCTTGGGAGCAGGGCTTCAGTTCTTGCTTAGCTCCCTGCCCCTCCTGTGACAAGCAAAACCAGAATAAATAATGAAAAATAATACAAGATGCAGAATACATTAGGGGAAAATAGATGCTTAATTTGCGTAATGTATACAAGTTGCAGAATTCGGTTTCCTTGGAGCAAGATTCCTCTTTCCTATTTGCAAAATGTTAAGAGTGTACATGTGAGGACGGTGAACTTTGTTTTCTATAACACAGCATAGCCCCCACTGACCTTTATAACACACACTGGGTCTGCAGTTGTGGGGTGGGTGGGAGTCAATAGGAGAGGCAGAGAGATGCATTTAAATAATTGGTTCATCATATTTGATCACAGAACTGGCATTTCTCAGTAGAAACTGCTTTGGTCTATCTGGGCCAGAATATGAAGAATAGCCCTCTTTGAAGGGAAACTACAGCAGGGGAAAAAAGCCTCTGTGAGCAGCCATATTTTATTGTTATATGTGCAAAGTGCTTTACGATCTTGATCTTGCTGGCTGTTGTGAGGCAGGAGGAGAGACTAATTTCCCCTTTTTCAGAAATGAGAAAAAGTAATATTCCCAAGGTGATTCAATGTGTCTGTTACAAAACAGGAATTTGAGCCCTAGCCTAAGGCAAACAGAGTTGCTCCGTTAACAAAAGTACCTTCTCCTCCCCACCCCAGGCCTTGGGTCAGAGGCAGGAGTTTCTGGCTTGCCCTGTTCCTCCACCTCCTTCCCTTGTAGCCTCTGTTCCCAGAGATTGTCTTTCAACCGCAGTCCCACAACAACCAGCTCCCTCTCAGGAATTCATGATCTGCCTCTTCCCTCGCCCTGGTTGGGGTCATAAGCAGCCTCGCTGGATCATACCAAGGATCCATCTAGTTTAGCATTCTGTTCTTTACAGTGGCCAACAGGACACAGGACATGAGTGCAGAAACCTTCCCCTACTGTTCCATTCCTCCCCCCATCACCCACCCAGCCAATACCATTCAGTGACATACCTGCTCTGAGTATGGTGCTTCCATGAAGTACACATCTTCCCGAGGCTAAGACTCAGCAATGGGGCAGCAGGTAGCTACTTATCTGATCCCAGAGTTCAGTAATCTCAAACTATTGTGCTATTTGGGGTGGGGTAGGATTCCCCAATGGTTTCTCCTTGCAGCCCCACAATTGGTCTGATTCTATTCCAAGTCCAGAAACTAGGGCTGTGCACAGATCCGGATCCTGAATCTGAAGTAGATTGGGGTGATTCGGACCTCCAAAAACTGGATCCGAATTGGATTGGGGAGGTCTGAATCGATCCGGATCACATTGGGCCCAATTCGGACCTGACAGATCTGGATCCAAATCGGATCAGGGGTGTGCACAGCCCTACCAGAAACTTGGTTTCCTTAGCCATACTATTTTGGTTTCAAGAATAAGACATGGAAATGTGAAAAATACACCTTGTGCTGGTCTAGTGAGGACTCTTAAAAAGAACAGTGGTGATCTTAGAGCTCAACTTTTTAATTTTTGTGTTCAGAGCAATAAAAGATGTTGCTGGCCAATACAATATGTTGCTCTATGGCTTGTGTTGTGCCTACCTCATGGAGTGCCTTGTACCAACCACGGAAAAGGAAGTGAATTACTGGAATCATTTGTGATGATGCGGTTGATTCATGATCCAGCCTTGGCCATTGAAATGGTTGGGCCCATGGGTTTCTCAAACCCTTTAGAAGCAATATTGCTGGTGAAAATATATTACCTATATTTAGGCTAGGCATTTTTACAGTTCTATTTAAGTTACACTGAATCCTCATGTGTCGAATAAAAGTTAAAAGAAAATGTTTGATCATACGAGCTGAACCTGGGCCTGGGGGGGGGGGGTCAATTTAGAGAACACACCGGTGGAGGCTGGGGCTGAACTGATTTGGGGGTTGTGGTTCAGGACCTTGGACAGCTCGTTTAGTGTACTTGCTATAGTTCTGACTGAAACCTAGAATGGATTCACAGCTCGACCAAAACCAGAGCCACCAGCCTCCGTTGTCGTATGCAAGGTGAAAAGTCCACAGGCAGCAGTGAGTACAAGTGAATGTACAAATCTGGGGGAGGGAACTTTGGCTTGTAATGGCTGGTCCTAATCTGAATTGAGCCTCCCAGCGTTCACCCAGCGTTAGCGCCAGCTCTTGTATAGCCTTGATCTGAACTCCTGCCCCAAGTCAATCTCTACCCCTGGAATGTGTTCAGTGCCCTGCGTCCTCACAGCTGGATTACTAAAACAGGACAATGGTATTCCCAAAATGAAGGGGGGGGGGGGGAGAATACAGCACAGAGCCCTCTCAGTACCAAACTTGAAAAAAATGACAGTTTGCCCTTATGAAACCTCTTGCTATTGACATCTCCTGAAAGAGCCTTTCTTCTATGTGGGAGGTAGGAGTATATTAGAATATAAGAAGAGCCATGCTCGATTAGGCCAACGGCCCATCTAGTGGCTGACCAGCTGTCGGTTGAGAACCCACAAAAAGGACACAAGTGCAACAGCACCCTCCCATCCATGTTCCCCAGCAACTGGTGTATATAGGCTTACTGCCTTAGATACTGGAGGTAGCACATAGCCATCAGGACTAGTAGTCACTGATAGCCTTCTCCTCCAGGAATGTATCCAACCCCCTTTTAAAGCCATCCAAATTGGTGGCCATCGCTATAACTTGTGGTAGTGGATTTCATAGTGTAGCTATGCACCTTGTGAAGAAGTACTTCTTTTTTATCTCTCCCGAATTTCCCGCCAATCAGCTTCATGGGATGACCCCGGGTTCCAGTACTATGGGAGAGGGAGAAAAAATGTCTCCTTATCCACATCCTCCACACCATGTATAATTTTGTACACCTCTATCAGAGTAGTGCATTCTGAACAGACCCCCTGCAGTTGAAGTACACTCTTCTGCGATGGACCCACTTGGCAGCTCTAGGAGGGCTGTAAACATTTCTCCTCTGCCACCTACCTGGCACAGGAGACACCTAGGGTTCTGGAATGCTGTTGATTCCTGATCTTTGCTTTTTGCTGCTTAGTGATGGCCTGGTGTTATACGAATTAACGTTACTCTTGTTATCAGTCTGCTTGACATCTTTCATCAAAATAAATATTAAACCCTTTGAAACAAATATTAAGAGAAATTAACCAAGCCCTGTTCCAAATGGAGAAAAACACACACAAACATTTCCCATAAACACTTAACATGAGATGGAAGAGAACCCTCTCAAGGTCAAAGCAAAGATTTACATAGGGATGTATCCTGTACTTGCCTGTAAGGCAAAGGTAGGCAGCCTGGTGTTCTCGAGATGTATTCAACTACAACTCCCAGAATCTCTGACCACTAGCGATGCTTGAAGGACTTCTGGGTGTTGAAGTCCAAAACACCTGGAAGACACCTGGGCCCTTTCCGCACCAGCAATTTTTCCCGGGGCTGCCCCTGCCTGCTTGTGGAGAGTTCACATGACGCACAGAGCATCCCACAAGCAGGCCGGGACCAGCCCTCCATTTTCTCAGGGGAGCAGGGAACACTATTATCCCGGTTTGTTCCTGGCTTCCGGGATGGCAGTGAGATGGGCAGATGGTGTGGCCGCCCATCCCGGGTGCAGCCGCACTTACCCACGAGTAAGCGCAGCTGCACCGATGGCCACGGAGCTGCACCACAATGCTCTGAGGTCATCAGGAGAGCGGGGATCCAATTTTGCTATCCCCAGGATGGCGGGGGAGGGGGAACGATCGTGTGTGAGTATTTGTTTTTAATACTCACAGTTGTGGAGGAGTGCTCATGCGCTCTTCCGTGGATCTTTGAAAAAAAAATTGGCCCCTGCGACTTGCATCAGCCTGGGAGAAACCCAGGCCGTTGCATTCGTGATGCGGCTTCAGCGTGCCGAAGCCAGAAGTGGCTACTTCCAGGTTTGTCCGCTTCCTGCCCTCTCCACCCCTATGGTGCGGAAAGGGCCCAGGTTGCCTATCCCTGCTCTGAGGCATGGCTGTGCTTGTGGGATCCTCCAAAATGTATTTTCCTAGGCCATGAGGTCATGTTTGTGGGTAGCTGAGGGCAGTGGCAGCCTGGGTATCACAAGGGAAAAACTTAGCAAGCCTGGGGTCAAAGAGCCTCACCTGAGCCACTCTGGCATATTTGTGCAAGGATGCTTGGTATGGCTGGCCTCCTGGCAACTCCCTCCTTTGATCCTTCTTGATATCACTCAGGTCATGTCAAGGCCTATTGTGGGTTAGAGTTTGACATAGGCTAGGATGCTTATAAATTCAGTGGGATTGATTCAGGCTCCAAAGGAAGGCACAACCTCTAAGAGGTAGAAAATACTGGCAAAGGTCAGGAGCATTTCCAAAAGGGAGAGAGGGAGGGAGAGAGAAGGAAAGAAACAACTAACCAGCCACCACCTAGAATGCCCACGGATAAAGTAAGTGCATTTGTCAACACTGGGATCCATTCAAGTGGTTTGGCTACCAAGATGTTCGATTCCCACCAGAATGTCTCACATGAGAGGCATATTTCAGGACACACAGAGGCTGCATTGAAATGATCGCAGCAGGACAAGCAACCATCATGGCTGCTCTTCCCCCCCAATGCCCCTGCGCTTGCCATGCATGTGCCCACCATTTGCATTATTCCCTGCACTGCAGCACAGGTTAGCATATTGTCTGAATGTGGCACAACAAAGGAGGCATCCCAGCCACCCTACAACCCACGACATGCAGCAGGGCTTGTAGCATGGGTACAAAGCCCTCCCCCACCCTGCATGCTGTGTGCCAGGTTCAGAGAACCTGCGCTGCACTGCGGGAAATAATGCAAATGGCCCTTATGCACACGACATGTGTGTGTGGGGGGGGAGCAGCCACGATGGTTGCTTCCCCCGCTGCGATCATCCAACCCCAGTCAGAAGCTGTTCAAGTTTGGCAATCAACTGTTGTTTTCCTGGCTGGAGGCTTGGGAACAATCTCTCCTTCCCCACTCAGAAGGGTGCCTTGGCCCTCTAATGGGATGCAAACAATAGAGGGGCGGAATAGAATTGGGGCGGGAGCTAGATGTAGCTCCTGGGCTGCCCCTTGGCTCCCCCTGAACTAAAAGCTCGGTTCCACAATGGAGCCATTAAGGACATCAGAAGAGCCCTGAGGCTGGATCACATCAAGAGTCCATGTAGTCCAGCATTCTGTTCACACAGTGGCCAACCAGCTGCCATTAAAAGAGGGTATGGAATTCCTTACCTTGGAGGTTCCCAAGAAAAGGCCCATGTAGCTGTCAGGCCTGCTTAAATTATGCTGTCTCCTATGCTTAAAGGAAATGGATGGACCGTGATGGCCTATTGGGATCCCTTATGATTCCACAGGATGAAACCGGACTGATAATGCAAGTGTGTCCTACCCACAGCACAGAAGGCATGTGTGTTTTTCCTAGACATTCCTGGAGAATTTTAATTGGACACAGTGCTGTGTTCAATTTCATGGCAGAAAGGTGAGTTCTCCTGGGGTGTAGTTGGAACAAGCAGCGAGTGTGTATTACAAGGACAGAACGAGAGTGCGCAGCTGCCTGGCAGAGCCCTGGTAGTTCTTGGCACACAGGCACACACACACACACACACACACACTGTAGCAGGTGTGTACGAAAGGGGTAATAACTGAGACTCACAGCAAGCTGGCAGGTGTGCTTTCCTGTGAGATGTTGAAGACCTCCGGCATTAGGCAAGGGAGCGGTTTAATTGCTAATCTCAGCATCTCTCAAGGATTTCACGCTGGAGTCCAGAGAAGGTGAAGTTTTAACTTGCAGAAAGGAAGTCGAGTGGTGAAGAGACTCGGATCAAGCTCTGGCCCCTGCTACGGACGAGGGCCAGATCTACACCAAACAGGATATAGCGGTATGAAAGCGGTATATAAAAGGCAGGAGCCACACCAAGCAGCAGATAGTGGGATATGGTATGCGTCAGTGGGCCCCAACAGTTGTCAGTGCATTTCAATACTGCTAAGGCAGTAGTGTAAAGCTCTGGCCTTTTATATACCACTTTCATCCCGTTTTCATCCCGCTATATCCTGTTTGGTGTAGATCTGGCCTAAGATGGCGCCAAAAGCAAGGAAACCAACTCACCAATTGCAGTCATATTCCGTCCGTGAGCATATCAAACCCGCCGTTGCTAGATTAGACCAAGGGTGTACCAAGCCCAGTCTTTTGTTTCTGAGAGTGGAAAGGCAGTGGCTGGTGGGAAGAATTCAAGCAAGGCATGAAGGTAAGCACCTCTCTCCTCTTGTTTGCCCTATCACCACCATCTGTTTTCCAGAATATACAAGCTCTCGGTTTGGGAATTCCCTCCAGTCATCACACCTAATATTTACATCAGGGCTTATACATGGCCAGCCACACTAGAGACCAAAGGAAGTAATCTATGCCATAAAGGGAAGGCTGGAGGGGGTGGCAGAGAGATAGTTTCACTACAGCAGCAAACGGAAGATCCTCCCCCTTTTTGTCGGGAATGTTATTCCATAGAGCAGGATCACCATACGGAAGCAAGGAAGGGCGTAGCAGGTAAAGGGACCGAATGGCCGAGTCCAGTAGGAAAGGGACCGGGTGCAAGGCAGGGTCCAGTGGGCATCAGCTGCCCACCAGGATGCAGGCTAAGGTAGGCAGAGAAGAGCAGGCAACCTGCAGCTGGCAAGGCGGTGGAAAGGCGAGGGAGCAAAGGAGCTCTGCTGGAGTTAGACAAACCAGCAAACCAATGAGTGCCATCTTGGGGTGGAAAGGCGGGACATAAATCAATCAAACAAATAAATATTGTGACTGGCCAGATGCTGCTGCGAAGCCCATTTGTGTCCAATCCTGAAGCATACCAAACCATTGCAGCCGGCTGCCAGAAGAATAGCCGTCCCGCTTTGGCACATGGTGACTGCATGATTGTAGAGACGTCACCATCTCCCTATCACTCCTATTACTACAGGGGTTGCTGTGAGGGTAAAACGGGCCCCCTGATCTTGGTGGAGTAACAGGGGAATACACAACTAGGGCAGTGCAGAGGGGAGGCCAGTGGGGCCAGTTGGCCCGGGGCCCACGATTTTGAGGGGGGCACTCCGACGAGGAGGTCCCCCCCAGCTTACGCTACTGCTTCCGTAGCGTAAGCGGCCCATCGAGGAGCGAGGAGCCCGCCTTGCGGAAACAGTGCAGGAGCCGTCCGTTGTGAAGACCACGGTCAGACTACAAACTCCAGAGGGTCATGCTGCATGTGGGGCGGGGATCTATGTGCCTTGAGGTGTTGTAGAACAGGTTGAATATGAAGGTGTTATGTAGAACAGACGTGTTGGTGGGCACATGGCCTCCCCTTGGGGCGGCCATGTTGTCCTCCTTTTTTGAAATGGGGGGGGCACACACTTCCCATCTGGCCTGGGCCTATGACCAGCTCTGCACAGCCCTGCCCACAACACAGGGACAACAGATTTATCTAATTTCCTTCTCATCATTTTTACATCTCTCACCCCATACACAACACTCTCTGTTGGTTCCCTGGCCTAAATAGAGCGGTGTTCCCACCCCAAAGAGTAGTAGCTTCCTCTATCGGTCACTTCACTTCTGTACAATTTGCACCCACAGTTCAGGAGAGAGTATGCAGGTGGTGCAAAGGTGAGTGCTGTACTACTGAAGTTACTGCTAGAATGAATGTCTGCTGTTTTAGGAGCCTGAGTGCAAACACACACACACACACACACACACACACCCTATACCACGTATTTCTTTACACCTTTACATACATGTGCCCACGTATGGCACACGTATGTATGCCATGCGCATCCACACCACACCACACTGACTGCATGTATTCAAAAAGTCATTTTGAGGAATTTGATTGTTTACTGCTTCCCTTTTTTTTCCCCTCAAAAAAATTGCTATTTTTCTCCCCCTGCCCTTACAAAATATAGTAAAACATACATTTGGCTAAGATGTGTAATTCAGCTGGAACAGTCAACTGGAAATGGAACATTCCACTCCAAAGAAAAAAATGCAAAAGTGGAAAACTTTAAAAATAAAATAAAAGTGCCAACCAATTCAATACATCAGTAAATAAATGCTTAAAAGGCCGGTCATCCATTGGGCTCCAAATACACATTTCACAAAATCGCCTGGATGTCACCGCAGTTGCTCTCCACAGGTGCCTTTTTTTCATGGTGAAATGAGTTAGGTGTGACAGGATCACGTCACATGAGTGCAACAGAAAAGAGTGTGTGTCATGATCCTTGGTAACGGGTGGGGAGAAAGGGACAATCCAGGCACACAATGCATGTCCCTGATGCTACCGCTCAGGAGTTACCAGAAGGATCTCGCACACCCAGCCACCGCCAAAGGAATGGGTCAGGGGACCGTATGGAAATGTGGGGCAGGGCAGTGGCGAGGCAGCTGAAACTCTGTCCCTGAACCCATTTCTTTGGGAGGAACGAGTCCCACCGACAGCAGTGGAGCTGGCTTCCAATGGAGTGTGCTTAGGGTGGCCGTTTGAGAAAGAAACACAGAGAATGGGAAAGCTAGGCCATTGTTAAAAACACCCATAAAACAATGGAAACGTAAACTGCACCAGGGCTGTGTTCGCCCAAGTGGGTGTTTCTTGAAGCACAAACGGAGTCCAGCCCTTTTGCTGTTCCTCTCTCTCCGTCCCAGTTTGAGGGCTTTACTGGCACAACGTCAGAGCACAAAAGCCAAGTCTCTAGTGCCACCATTTTGCCTTTTTTCTCCCTTGCATCCTCTCCTGGATCCTTCACGTGCCTGTAGATGTTCTTGCACGCCTCCTGGAAAGGAGAGAACGTCGCCTCTTCGGCAACGGAAGCAGCAGTGCTGCCCTTTGGCCTCTCCTCAGCTACATTGTTCCAGATATTTGTGCAATCATTCATTCCCTGCAGACCCTGGAGTCTTGTCGGCTGTCCCCTGACTGTGTCTCAGAAGCGCACAGCTGGCATGAAAGTAAGGCCTTTGGAAGTCTCCAATTCTCTTTCCCAAGTCCTCTCCTCCAGGGTTACAAGAATGGCCCTGCCCCACGCCCAAGGCTAGCTGCACAGCTTACCAGTCTCATACTCCACTGGGTTTGGCAGTTTGGCGTTGAAGGCCTGTAGGGTAGACTGGATCCGACTTACCTCGTTGTTGGCCAATTTGAGCCTGTGCCGGAGCAAGCAAGAGAAAAGGTCCAGGCGAATCTTTCCAGGTGGAGAGAGACGGTTCACTCGGTCCCGGATCTCAATCAGCTGCAATATAGCAGAGTCTTGGGAGCCTTGAGTGTACGGGTAATCCAGCTGAAGGACAAGGTCTCGAATGGCGTCAGACTCGAAGGGCAGGCTGTAGCCGAAGACCTGTAAACTATTGATCCTCATGTACCCTAAGTTCTTGGAAGGGTCCATCTCCAAGGGCTCGTAAAAGATGGTCTCATTGGAGGTGTCGTTGAGAGATTTGATGCGGCTCCTCAGGTAGACATGGACCGTCTCAAAAAAGGTCTTCCATTTGTTGCCTAGCATAAGGGTCCAGTTTTGGCACTGGCCGGAGGCATCCACGTTAGTCCTTTCCCAGTCAGGAAAGCCACTCTCATTGGTGGGCATGAACCAGCTCTCGGAGTGGCTACCCCCAAAGGGGTTGACATAGATCGCCATGACCGGCTCCAGGGTGCTGTTTTTGGTGAGGCAGATCTGGAGGGAGAGGGCCAGCATGAGGTGGACCAGGCTCGGCTTGTACTTGTTGCTCTTCAGGGTCACCAGCATCCTCTTCCTCCAGGAGGGGTCGAACCAGGTCCCCAGGCGCATGTCATTGCTGATGAAGATGGAGTGCACTTCGATGCGGCTGTCCCGCTTCTGCAAAAGGTACTTGAGCTCCAAGTCCTGCAGGTCGGTCTCCAGCCCTAAATAGTGCTCCAGAGCCTCGGCCACCTCTGGGCGGCACAGTCCCAAGGTGAGCACGTAGCCAGGATTGCAGGAGCCACACTGGGTGGCATTGTCCTCCGCACAGGCAGCGCATTCTGGGCCGTCCCCCACGGCACAGGGGATGGTCCCTTGGCAGGAGGGCTGGTCATGGGGGCAGGTGCAGCTCAGGCTTTCTTCCACAAAGGTCCCTGGCACAGTGGTCTCACTGCAGTAGAGGAGGGACTGAGCGCGGCTCCACCAATAGGCCAAGGGCCTGCGAGAAGGAAGGGAGAGGAAGAGAAAAGTGAGCGGTCTTATCAATGCAGTGGGAATGGAATGCGAGGCTTGGCCATACCCTGAGCTGCCACCACATCCGCTTCTCAAAGAGGACAGTGAAATTCTCCTCCAGAGCGCTAGATTTGGGTTCGCTTATTCAGATTAAAAGGAAATTGGGCAAAGCTTTGATATCTGCCCAATTTCCGAATGTGTTAATCCCGTATTTGAAATTTGAACCCACATGCTAAACGTGAACATTTTACATCGCTGGGCAAAGCAATCCTACCAGTTGAGGTGGGAAATCCGAAGGCAGAGGAACTGCCTTATGCAGGAAAGCATAATGCCAGGGCAGAAGAGACAGGCAGTGTTGTTGTTAGGACTCTCCCCCTGACTCCCCCTATTTCCCCTTAACTTTTACAATTTCTCTCCCATTGTCTGCAGTAGGAGGGAAATTATGTACACAAGCTCCAAGGCTGACATACGTTTTCCCCAATACCTGGGGAGTAGGGGGGGGTCAAGGACATGGGAATGCCATGGTTCCTGCAGAGCCAAGCCTCACCCCCAACCCACCCTCAACATGCCCACAGAACGCCCCCCCCCCCCTTTTTGCCTCTTCTAGGGATGGGAGAAGCCGAGATGCTTGAGCTCACTGAAATTCTCGTCAAGGCTCAGGTCAGCTCATTCCCGTTGTCGTTTGCGGCCATTTTTTGTTTGTTTATTCAAATGGGAAAACAGCACATTATACAAAAGTGTGCATTCCGCCCCCGCCCCCCCCCCCCTTGACTAAAGCATGAAAATGTGAACGTTAAAAAGTGGACATTTAAAAAAATCCACACACTTTTAAAAGTGTGCATTTCTCAATGTGTGTGTTTTACTAGAGTACCCTTCCCCCATTTAAGAGTGAAAATGTAAATATTTCAAAATGTGCATTTTTAAATGTACACATTAAAATTGGGCATTTTTAAAAGTGTGTGTTTCTCAATGTGTGCATTTTTAAATGTGTGTACTCCCCCTCCACACACACACTTTTAAAAAATGAATAAGTTATGCATTTTTAAAAGTGTACATTTTGTGAATGCAAACACAGGTTTGGGAATTTGTGAACATTTCCAGAGAACATGCACTCCCATCCACGTTCAGGGTTGCGAAGAGAACATTGCTGAGTGATCTGCAAACTGGACTGAACTTCACATCCCTCCCTCCCTCTACCAATGTCGGAGCTCCGTTGGAGAGGCAAGGGCTATGACCTCTGGGGCTAGGAGGAGGGTTGCAAGGTCAGGTCTCCCCTTCTGAGATTGCACCGTCTCTTTCCACTTTGGAAGAGGAAATCCAAAACTTCCTATGGCCCCTGGGACACCTTCCCAGAGACCCTAGGATGTAGTCTCAGCCTTGGTTTGATTTTGATTGTTTTGATTTTGGAAGGCATTGCTTATGAAATGTTGTGCTTCATCAGCTCTCAAAATACTGTCACCTATTGTGCACTATTACCTGTTCACTGCCAACTGTCAAATATAGCCAAATGCTAAGTACCAATACAGGTCAGCTATCAAATACAGTCTTACCAACTGTCAAACCATGAAATTAAATATCTGATGTTGAACGCAGAATTCAGATATTAAATATTATCAGATGTTTAGGCAGTCAGAGAACATCTGGAGGACATAAACACCCACAGTGGAAAATTTGGTGAATATTTGGGAACAAATTTGTTTAAGATTTACATGGGATTAGTCTGCTTTTTCCAGAGCCTAAGCATTTTCCTGAGAAATTGGCATTTCTGTACAACAGGCAGGTTAGTGGTTAACAGAGTAATCTGAAGTTGGTGGTGGGGAGGTCTATGCCAGAGGAACCACCACTTCTTAAACCCTACTGGCTTGCACCACCTGGTGCAAAATTTGGGAGAAGCTTTTCTTTAATGGGAGGGAAAGTACCACACCACATGTTGGGCTGGCGTAGTTTCTGGCATGTCACGGAAGTGGGGAAGGCCTAGGATCCAGGATTATCTACAATCCTGTATTGTATGTGTGAGCTTGGTAAGGTTGTCTCAAAATACAGCCGTGTTTTGCTGATTTCTGTCTAAAACAAATGACATCAAGCTGGAAATGGACAAAGGAACATACTTTACACAGCTAACAGATAGAAGTTCATTTTTATATTTAGTGCCCAAACAACCTCAGAAATTTGGGGATGGGGGCAGGGAAGGAAAAAGAAACGTACTGCTGTTGCTCACTGCGGGCAGCTCACTCAATAAACCCTCAGTCACCAAGCTCAGCTCAGCTTGAAACCCTGGGTGTGAGGACCCAGCTTGTCCATCCCCTAAGGCCGGTCCTGTCCAGAGTATCCAATGGCCCAGCAGCATCCCTCCCTTTGTCCCCTTGCCAGTTGAGCTTTCAAGATGTTTGGCCTAGGTTCTATTAAAAATATATATATTCCACATCAATGATTTCTGGATAAGTTGTTCCTCCCCCATCCCACTGCCCCTTCTAACGAGAGCAGAGGAGCCATTGGCGTGTGCAGCTCATTTCATGAGGGTGTGCACCTGGAGATATTTTTTTTAAGGCGAACATCTATTCAATACTCAATCATAAACTACATGACTTTTCTTCATTTATTTATTCAACGCTGCAGACACGGATGCCCGACTCCTGACTTGCCTGACCGCGGGGGGGCGGGGGCGTTGCAGGTGAGGCGGTAGGGAGTGAGGAGACGCCCCTCAAGCCCCAGCATTGTTGGGGCTTAGTGGTGACACCGGCCGGAGGAGGAGTTTACAAGGTGATATAAGCCTTTGGGGGGGGGGGAGGCTCCTTCAGGCCTCCTTGAAGCACTGCTCCCCGCAGAGAGGCTCCCAGCAGAATAATTCCTTTTTATTCCTGCTGCTGGGCAGCTGGAGGACTATTCCCACTGCTTCTGGATCCCCCTCTGGACCCTATTCAATGCCTCCCTAAACTTGGTGCTTATTGCTTGGGACATTAGCACACCTGGCACACCCTTTGCGCACACCTATGTGAGGAGCCATTGAACAACTACATTCAAGCTATGCAAAATTAGGTGGTAGAGATGGCAGGACTGAATGCTTAATCAAACATAATAACAATAACACAGAACAACATTTTAAAAAATATAAATCACTGTACAGATTTTTTTTTTAAAGTCTTAAGATTAGTGTAGATGATGACACTTTTCCTGCTTGTAACTGAAGTATTTCATGCCATCAGTACATTTTTGTTTTGAATTTTAAGCTGTTAAGGTAGAGGAAATGACTTTAGTATTGGAGGGAGCAATCCTATGTCCCCTAGACAGAACCTGAGGGGCATAGGATATTTCGGATTCCTAAATCCAAGGCTGGAGGCAGCAGTCTGACCACAGAGCCAGGAAACCGAGCTCCTGGAATACTCAAGCTGCTTCTGTGAGCTGGCAAATGCGAGCTCATAGAGGGGTTAAAGGGGGAGTGTCAGTGGGCAGGGAGTGGAGGAGACTGGGGCCATGGAGATCCGAATTATCTCCAGCTGTCCCCAGCCTCTTGCCGTTTCCTTCCCCAAAGCCTCTGCTAGATGGGCAAAAATGCCCATCTAGCTAAAATGTATTGGATACGAATAAGCCTCCAAGTCCAGAGGTTTATGAGTACACAGGGTGGATTCAATAGGATTGCATCCTAAACTGACCCACTTTCTATTTTATGTGATTAGTTAAATATATATAACTAGTAATAGTATGCATTAACTTGCATTTACATTTTTATTTACCTAAAGTATGCAGTGTGCATATTTCAGCTCAAAATATTTTGTGTTTTGTCAATAGATTCTGCTGTTCATACATTATTTCCTTTACGAGGGTTGGCAATGTGTGGCCCTCCAGTTTTTTTGGCCTACAACTCCCATCAGCCCCAAGTCAGCAAAACCAATGGTGAGGGATACTGGGAGTTGTAAACCAAAACATCTGGAGGGCCACAAGTTGCTCGCCCCTGCCTTTGGATCTTGATTGTTTTATGCTATCCCTGGAATGAAAGGCAAGGGAAGAGATGTCCACTTCTTCTTATTCCTTACTGGACTTCTCCCATAGTGGATAGTCCATATTTCGGATCTCGGATCATATTACCATCAACACTCGGTAATAAGCTTCTTTGCCGTGTGTCATATATTTCAGAAATATATGACACACACGCACACACATCACCTAGCATCTGAAGTGCTACAGTCCACTACTTCTCAGTCTGTCTACCACTTCATTCTGCATAACATGTGGAACATCTCTAAGCTTCTCATGGATTCAAATTCCACACAGGATAACAGCTCCCATTCAAAATGCTTCCCACAAGGACCCCAAAAGACACTGCCCATGCCCCAACACAGAGTACAAGCATGCTTAAGCCCACAGACACCAAGGCCCCACCCCTATCTTGGGTTGAGCCAAAGAAAGCCTACTATAGATATACCAGACCTCTCCTTCAGAAGTCTGAAGCGAGGTTGCCTGTGACAGCGTTTGGCCAGGTTGAAAAGGCGCCGAACAATCCGATGGGTCTTCTTGGACAGCATCTTCAAGGTGGTGCCCAGTTTCTGGTAGCGATGCTGAATATCAAGTTCCATGGCCCAGAATTGGGAGACGGATGTTATGTTCAAGAAGCGGTCCACTGGAAGCTTCTTCACCAGGGACTGGAGTTCCTCTGTCAGGATGGAAGGGAATGTCAGCGAGAAGAAAGTGTTAGCACACAACGAACAAGATGCCTCAAGGTTTAAGGAGGAAGATAACTAAGTGGCAAAGCTTGTACTGGCCTGTACTACTTCAGGTTCTTGGTGGGGGTGAGAGTGGGGGTTCCATGTTTCAAGGCTCACATAAGAAAAAAAAATACCTGTTTGTGGGAAACTGGTATGCCAGGAAGATGGTTCAACCTAGCTTTCTCCCTGACATATTACTGTCCTTCCCATAAAGCAGCATTCAAATACACAACCCCTCCCTAGAGACTGAAATCATGCTGTTCAGGAAAAGCATGAGCATTTGATCCTTCTGAGTGTATTTTCACACAGTGTTGCAATCCTCCTTCCTCTACGCACAAAGAGCAGGAAGCTGAGGGACTTCATTTCAGTCTAGCCTAGACCTCCTGTTCCCAACCATACTGCCCCTATGCCGGGGGCGCTGCTGTTGGGCTGGGGGCACCACGATGTAAGCAAGCCATTCACTTCCAAGCCAGGGATGGAATTCGGGGCCTGGGGCTTGGCAGGCCTGACCTATCCAGGTGTTTTAAAGTGTACACCCAGCCTACCTGGTTATAATTCTCCTGGGGATGGAGGATTTCACGTTTCACTGATGCTTAGCAGAAAACAATAGGCATATTTAGAACATTACATTTCACTATTGTACTCCATAAATTTGATGATTTTGTTTAGCTTGTCTTCTGAAGATAAGCTAGGAGGATTTACCCATGTTACAAACGTTATATAGCATTTAAAATTTAAATGGGCACAATAGGCTGGTTCACACTTTATGCTGGGTTGGTTAACCACTCGCTAAGCCACGCTGCTGCCAACGGATGATCAGGGGCTAGACGGCTTGCCAAGGTTTGTTTCCCCCTTTGTCCTCCAGCAGCACAACTAGTCTATACTGCTAGTGAGATTAGATTCACACACACACACACACACACACACACACACACACAAATACACACATTTCTTGCCTTGCAAAACACCGGTGTTGACATATATATGCTGTATTTTCAGAATGGAGGGCGGGGGCTTTCCTTGTTTTTTTAGGACGAAGTGGCTGAGGGTGTTATTTACTTTCTTCTTTTAACTTGTAAAAAAAACACCTCCTTTATAAGCAATGGTCCTTGACTTACCTCTGGGTAAGTGTGTGCAGCCCCAGTTCAGGACCATGACAATTTGGGAGGGGGAATTTAAGTTTCCCCCCCTCCTGTTTTCATCCCAACATTCATGCCACCACTGAGTGGGGTGTTAAAAAAGAAAAAAAAGATTTTTGGGGGGGTCACCACTCTTGTCAGGCAACTCGGTAGCCCTTTCAAAGCTGTGTACCCAACGCCTGGAAAAATCCAATACTCCGTCACCAATTTTGTGGCCTGTAAATTGGGCTATGAAATTAGAGCTGCAGTTGTGTGGTGGGAAACCATTTCAGGCCAGTCCTTATTCAGACACACTTGTCAAAATCCCAGCCTTCAGGTTTTAAGATCAAATAGTCACAATTAAAACCTAGGAACAAAATATTAGAGTAGATTCCAAGCTTGGCTACATATGACATACGTCACTTCAAGGGTAGCTATTTGTAAGCCAAGCTCTGGCTGTTGACAGTTCTGACGCTCCCGTGGAGAGGAGGCAGGAGCCACTGGCCACCACGCTGGGCTTATTTCACCTCTCCTTTAGCAGCTATTAATTGTCCTAAGGGATTGGGAGAGGGAGGGCCAATTCATGTGCAGAGGAAGGCAGCCTTAATATCTAACCTCCATTTAGCAGTGGTTAAATAATTGCTGTCTTACAACAGATTTACTAAAGCTGACACACCGTATTAGGTTTAGGAAGGGAAGAATTCGATTTCCCCCCCTTAAAAAAACCCAGCACCTTGACATTCTTTAGAAATTCATACAGTACTGGGAAATAAATTATCGGAAAAACAATTTTAGTTGGATAAATGTTATCGAAGATGAATCCAATATTTTGCATCTTGTTTTAGGAGCTGTGATGTCTGCACACATTTTATAAACTCTGTAGGTGTCGTGTATTTGATGTAATTGTATTGACCTCCCTGTTTTTTATATGAGCTCATATTTAAAGTGAATAAAAATGTCTTCATCCCTTACTGAAAGTAACCTCAGGTGCATGCAACTGAACTGATCTTTCATTCATCATCCTCTCTTATTCTCCCCTCCATCTTCCTCTGTAACCTCCTCCTGCACTGAATTTTATAGAATCATAGTTGGAAGGGACCTTGGAGATCATCTAGCCCAACCCCTGCACAGTGCAGGCTCTGCAATGCAGGATGCAGCTACAGCATCCCTGACAAGTGCCTGTTCAGCCTATGAACCTACCACCCTCCAGGCAGTCAGCTCCTTGGTGACGGGTCTGTCTTTTTGTTGTTATTCTGGAAAGCAACATTCACACTGATGACACTATATATCATAAATGATGATGATGATGGCCAAGTATTTTTAGGGAGAACTTTAAAGTTCAAATATTATTGTTCAAATTCAGCACCAATAATAAATCTAAATGAATGAAATGATTGAACCCTTTGTGAAGGCTCCACCCACGCAGAGTGGAGGGTACCCACCATTTCTCTGTATGAGTTACTGCCCTGGTCTTACCTCCTTCCAATCAGCCTCTGTCACATTTCTGCATTGGCTACAGAGGGATCATTCACTCAGATCCTGACACAGAAAGGCACTGCTGAATGACCCACCCTTCCCAGCAAGCTCAGAACATTGATTCATGCGCCTCTAAGTTCACCTCCATTTTATTTCTCAGCTTAATAAAAGTACACCTCCTGAGGTATAAGAGTGAAGTGGGCTTCCCATTTCAAGTCAGGAAAAAAAAAGTGTGCCTCGGCTATTAGACATTTGTGGAAAGAAGTGCGCTGGCCAAGGAATGCTGGGAGTTGTTGGACATGCATAGGATTGCACCCTGAAGTATTAGTCTTTAAGGTGCCGCAGGAAACGGAAAATATGGCTGCCCCTTTGGTATGTGCAAAAGTTGGACAAAATCAGTTATAGAAACCTACTGTCCCTCTCACTGAGCAAATGGCAATCTCTTTCAAAGGAAGCTGTAAGTGATTTTCCTAGTGATACCTTTTCCCAAATCACAATGTGACCATTTCCCTGAATTTGGAATTCCCTGGTAAAAAGAAACGTATGATTTTAAAGAACAGGCACAGTGGGTTCTTCACCTGTGGTGTGAGCTCACATTTACAACTGATATCACAATCACAGACTGCTTCAGGTATTGGGGAGAAAGTGTATAGGTGTATAAATGTATCATGAGGACTAGCCAATTGATGGCCTCCACTACCAGCTTTTCTTCAGTTCAAACTGACTATGCTGAAAACATGCAGAACTGATATTTTTCACAGTTGGCCCTGAGACAGAAAAAAGGCATGTTTGCATGGAACACATTGATGGCACTTTCAAACTAGTTCCATTTTTTAAAATAAATAAATAAATAAATGTTATGTCTTGGTCTACGTAGGTAAAATCAATGTTTGGGAAAATCCACATTTCCAAAACTCACCTGATTCCTGAAACTGTTGGTTGTGACTTTCCCAAATTTCCTGGATCTGGAGGAGGCTCTCTTCCATAGCCTGGATGTCAGCTTCAGGACAGTTGCATTGTGGGAAACTAGGCCCACACTGGCACCAGCAATCATCCTCTCGGCAGATCAGCTCCCCCTCGGAATTGCAGGTGATATAGCTCAGGGCAGCGGCCACGAAACCTTCTCGCAAGTGCACAGGCAACAGTGCCTGCAGGCCTGCCAAAAGTGCACGGAGACGTTACAAGATCTGCCTCAGGAACAAAGAGGTGCTTTGGAAACCAAAGAGCTGCATTCACTTCCACAACTGGGTATTCTGACCTGCCCACCCTTTGCAACAACGGGCCTTTTCAGGGTATCACATCTTGAAATATTGCGAGCTGACCTAACTCACTGGTTTGTGATTTATATGTACACCAGTATGTACACACAGGATGTACACATATTGTGCTTAATGTGAGCTGACTGGTGAACGTGCATAAACACTGGTGATTGTGCCCATGTCAAAAGAAGGTACATAGAAGAGGCCAAAACTAGTCAAGGCTCATGCTTCAGTGGCAGATCTCATGCTTTGCACATGGGTGGTCCCAGGTGTGACCCCCAAATATCTCCAGGTAAAAAGTTATTAGGGAGCAGATCTGGGAAGGACCTCTGTCAAGACTCTGGATCACAGCTGTCACTTGGAATGGGCAATACTGGAGATGGAATTTGGGTCTGTCTCTCAGTAGAATGGAAGTTGTGGAATTACCATGAATTTCTGTTCTTTGAGGGAAGGGGGATAGTTAGCATTGGGATAGGCCCCTCCTCCGGGGCTACGAAGGCAGCCTTCTATTCTTGAGTCAGGAAGAGGAGGCAGGCGAGGGGAAAGGTCCTCACCTCCGGATCCCCGGATATTGCTGCGAAAGAAGTACTTGCGCCAAAGTCAAATCAACAAATGGCAACAACTAGCGATGAAGAAACATAACCCATTATATTTATTTAATTTCATTTCAAGCACTGTCCCTTCTTCCCTATGAAAGATCCCATGAAAGGGCATTCAGATATGGAAGGAGTCATTGAAATGGAGAGAGGGTGGGGGGGAGAAAGTCCCAAGACTAGCTGTAACTTCTCCACCAACTTGTTTGAGCTGGGCTATTGTAGGGTGACCATACCGAAAGAAGGACAGGGCTTCTGTATCTTTAACAGTTGCATAGAAAAGGGAATTTCAGCAGGTGTCGTTTATACGCATGCAGCACCTGGTGAAATTCCCTCTTCATCACAACAGTTAAAGCTGCAGGAGCCCTGCCCCCTTTTGTATCCACTCACGCCTAGCGTGAGCAGATCCAAAAGAGGGCATGGCTCCTGCAGCTTTAACTGTTGTGATGGAGAGGGAATTTCACTGCATGTATACAAATAGCACCTGCTGAAATTCGCTTTTCTATGCAACTGTTAAAGATACAGGAGCCCTGTCCTCCTTTTCATATGGTCAGCCTAGGCTATTGGCAAGAAGACACTGCAGTGCTACCTAGGCTGGGCCTAGTTTGCATGCTTCCCTCAAGGAGAAGGAAACTTCACAGGCAGGTGAAGAATATCTGCTTCTCCCCTCGAGGGAAGAAAGACAGCTAACCTTGGATGCTGAGAAGCTGTATTTCCTGGGGCGAACCACTCGAGGGTGGCCATGTTTCATATTTTACAGAGGACAATCTGCTATCCGAAGCCAATGTCAGCTTTAAAGAGAAAGAACCCTAAGAAGGGAGAGCAGGAAGGGGCCTGGATGCTGTACATCAATCATTGCCACCTGGACAGCAGATTGAGCAGAACACACATAACTCATCTGGTCACACAATCTTCCTGTTGATGATGAGGTGTATCGTATTTCTGTTTAAAGTATAGTCCTTATTTCTAAATGTGCACCTCCACATATATAATTGCATGTGCAAATTCTATGCAAATCCATACACAACTTTTGTGCTCTTTTTTGGCAATGCATAAGTGGCCATTCTAGGCAGCCCCTTAATATGTTTCAAAGTCAATGATGGTAGAACTCTTTCGAGGACTCAGCATTCAAAGATTCCCTCAGCTGAGGCAAAGGACTTCAGCAAAGCTTTTGACAAAGTGCCCCATGACATTCTGATTAACAAACAAGTTAAAAGTGGGCTAGCTGGAACAACTATTAGGTGGATCCACAGTTGGCTACAGAATCGGACTCAAACAGTGCTTATCAATGGTACCTTTTCACACTGGGGGGAGGTAACGAGCGGGGTACCGCAGGGCTCAGTCCTGGGCCCAGTGCTCTTCAACATTTTTATTAATGATTTGGACGAGGAGGTACAGGGAATGCTTATCAGATTTGCAGATGACACAAAATTGGGTGGGATCGCTAATACCCTGGAAGACAGAAACAAACTTCAAAGTGATCTTGATAGACTGGAGCGCTGGGCTGAAAACAACAGAAAGAAATTCAATAGGGATAAATGCCAAGTTCTACACCTAGGAAAAAGAAACCAAATGCACAGTTACCAGATGGGGGATACTTGGCTAAGCAATACGACAAGCTAGAAGGAACTTGGAATTGTTGTAGATCACAAGCTGAATATGAGCCAACAGTGTAATGTGGCTGCAGAAATAGCAAATGCTATTTTGGGCTGCATTAATAGAAGCATAGCTTCCAAATCACACGAGGTACTAGTTTCCCTGTATTCGGCACTGGTTAGGCCCCATCTTGAGTATTGCATCAAGGTCTGGGCACCACACTTCAAGAGGGATGCAGACAAGCTGGAGTGTGTTCAGAGGAGGGCAACGAGGATGATTAGGACTCTGGAAACAAAGCCTTATGAGGAGAGATTGAAAGAACTGGGCATATTTAGCCTGGAGAAGAGAAGATTGAGGGGAGACATGATAGCACTCTTCAAATACTTGAAAGGTTGTCACACGGAGGAGGGCCAGGATCTCGTCTCGATCAACCCAGAGTGCAGGACACGGAATAATGGGCTCAAGTTACAGGAAGCCAGATTCCGGCTGGACATCAGGAAAAACTTCCTGACTGTTAGAGCAATAAGACAATGAAACCAATGACCTAGGGAGGTTGTGGTCTCTCCCACATTAGAGGCATTCAAGAGGCAGCTGGACAACCATCTGTCAGGGATGCTTTAAGATAGATTCTTGCATTGAGCAGGGGGTTGGACTCGATGGCCTTATAAGCCCCTTCCAACTCTACTATTCTGTGATTCTATGATTCTATGAAAGGGGTCTTATAATGCTTGGTGAAGGTATGTATGGAGACCCAAGTGAAATCCCTGCATATCTGTTCCAGAGAAGACCTCTTCTTCTTCCACTAGGCTGCAGATGTCACAACCTCTTCCAAGAGAAGTAGTTAGAATGTCCTCAGATGCTAGACAGAATTTGCCTGCAGTTTCTGGAAGTTGATGTTCACCTCTTGTCTATGGCTGACTAGGTCCTTTGGGGCCATGCTTCATTCCAGTGGGTTCCCCATTTGTTGAGACTGATCTGTTGTTGCCAACCCGCATTGAGATTCTTTAATGGGATGTCCCTGATTCAGATGATGTGATGAGCTCTAGCATTATTATCTTTAATAGCATACCATGCAAGAGACCCAGATTCTGGGGTTCTTGTCCATCTATGTCTGGAAATCCAACAGGAAGGTCTACAGTGGTCTGAAGTGAAACCTTGCCCAAGAGAAGACATCTAGTCATGATAGCATTATTCTTAGATGATTTGCCAGGAATTGAAGTTCAGGTCTGGGGAGCCAATGTGGGTGAGAAGCCAAGGAATTTACCAAATACTATTGCTCAAGGGAGAGGGAGACTCAGGCCCTTTCTACACCATAGGGATGTAGAGGGAGGGAGGGCAATCCCGGAAGTAACCTAATACATACCATCGGCACACAGGGACCAGCCGGGGGCCATCCCAGGCAAACAGCCTGGTGTAGAAATGGCCTCAGTCTTTGGCAGTGTATAGAGCCACCTCCAGGTACTGAAGTGCCTGTGGTGGAGTCAGAAGACTTTTCTCCTTGAATACGAATTTGTGATAATGAAGTGTAGATACGTTCATTTAGATATGCTTCCAGCCTTGATCCTCAGATGAAGAATGCACTGGTAGGTCATCTACACAGATTGCACTGGCACCACCAGGATCTTGGTGAAGAACCGGGCAGCTGAAGAGAAGGATGCAGACAGAATTGGGATTGTTGCTCACTGTAGCTCAAGCTGCTCTGGCTACTGGCTGGGAATGATCGGGATTGCAGTCCAAGGTTGGGGAAGGCTGCCATAGCTGAATCAAATGTACCTAGTTTTACATCCAGAACTGTTCAAGTCTTATTTTTCCTTAGCATAGTGAAAAACACAGAGAAGGACATACACCCACACCCACACATCTGTTTTCGACAATGGGGACCAGATTTATGGCCATGATCTTCAGCTGCTGCAGGACTGTTTTGGAAATCCTCTGACATTCTGTGAGATTGCTGGATATGGGTACTGGAAAAAACATTATCTCATGAGTTCCTGGCAAACCCCAAACATAGCTCCTGGGTACTGAATACAGGACATATTGGTGGTCCTTGGAAGTCTCTGTGCATATTACTTTCCATGCTGTCTTGCATCACAAAGGTGGACCACCGAGCATTATGATGTCTCTTGGCAGCCGCATTGGAGCTTTGGGCCTGCCTCCCTGCTGCAGTGTCCAGTGAAGTATCTGCTAGGAAGGCACAGAGAGAGAGAGAGAGAGAGAGAGAGAGAGAGAGAGACCGAGACCGAGACCGAGACCGAGACCGAGACCTTCCTGAAGATGTCTTTGGTTTGTTGGCTAAAGCCAGTTGAGTCTAAATATTCATTGAGCAAGATGAATGCAGCATGCAGCCTTTGCAAACAATGAGGCTGTAGATGATGCCCAGAGGGCCGTGGCTGAGGCATCACAATCCCTGCATAATCTAGACTCCGCTCTCCAGCCCAGTTGGCTTATTGGGAGATCTTCTGCATCAGAAGGAAACAGTCCTTTTGAGGTGAAGGCTACAAGGCGGACATCCCTCTTTGGGGAGTGGCCTGGTCTTTCATGATGCGCTCTTACCGCTGCTGGGACGTGTGACAGAATGGGTCAGGCAGTTTGGCTTTTGATGGCTTTAGCCACTCCTTCCAGCCAATTCTGTCAAAGGGTGCCGATAACAGAATGGATGGAGCAGGCAGCAGGGACTGGTAGGAGAGCCAAGGTGATCTCAGAGGGATGGGATTACTTTAGAGCAGCTCATTGGCTTTGCTCATTGGTTGTCTGAAGCCGAAGGGTTTCCACGGATGGTGGGGAGGTAGCCTCTGCTGGAGGTTGTCTGTGAGGTGATGGGGAAAAGGGCTGTGGCAGCCCTCGGCAGTGTTGGGAGAGGAATCTGTTTGGCAGCAGCCCACATGGGCTTCCCCTGCAAGCCACTGATGCTTGGGAGTTCATTTGTAGCCAGGGACCCCTAATCCTCAGATCCTGCTGAGAGGAAATTCTGGCAAGGGGCTGTTCTGGCATACTGGCTCCCTCCCTGGCTTTCTTCGAGTCTCTGCTGCTGCAGAAGTGTGTGTGTGTGTGTGTGTGTGTGTGTGTTGGCTGTTTCGCATCATGAGGATCCCTGCTGGAATCTGTCTCTCCGGGGAGTAAGAGAAGGGTCGCTTCCTCCTCCAAACTCAAAAGACACTGTCTTTCCAGTCCTAGAGGAGAAGCTCCGTCTCAATGCTTACTAGCCTCCTCCTGTCAAAGAAAGAAAAACAATATGCCTTACAATAGCGCCCATTGCTCAGTCAAGATGCATAGGTCTCCTAGTGACACACTGGACAACGATGGGCATGTCAACTGGGTAATGCATGTATTGCTTGGACAATGTACATATTCTCTACTTGGAGACAACGGGTTGTGCCTGGTCAATGTATTCAATGTATGTGGAACGTCTTCATCGGGAATGTACATAATGTCTCCGATCAATTTGCATTCTGCAGCATCCATTAGTGATTATCCATATTGAATCGATAATGTATGAAGTCTCTTGTCAGTTCTATTAATTTGTAAACATTATCTGCACCTTCATGGGGAATGTACACAATCCCCAGTATATATATATATATATATATATATATATAACCAGTCAAATTGCATTAACCTTCAATGTACATAAAATGACATTACTGTCTGAAATAACACACATATTCAAGTAGTTTTATTGTTCTGTGGATGTGGTACAGCCACAGGGCCCCACATGACTTACAACAACATCACGGGAGGTAGCTTTGGATGTGGTCAGGGGCAGAGCTGGAAAATGAAGATAGAAGTTGGGCTTGGGGGAGAATTCCTGTGTGGAAACAGTCTTGGGTCTGGGAGGAGTTCCTACCATGGTGACTAGGTATAACCCTCTAATTAGGGCAGGAAAGGGATGCCAGTCATGTGATTCAGTTCCTGTGACGTATAGATTCCTAAGCAACGTAGTGATGTTTGTAGGCCAGGAGATCTCTGGAGAGAGCAATACATTGTATTAAATTAGTTTTAGCCTCCTTTGCAACACCGTATTGAGAATGCAGTTTCCACCTTGTACACAAATTGGAAGAAGGGTTCTGTTTGTGTCAAATGAGTAATGCAGATACACCCGTGGGCAGTCAAAAGGATAAACACCCTTACCAAGCAGTTGAACTTTGTTCTCGGGGCTCTGGACAAGAACAGAGCTCACAGAATCGAGGTTGTCATAGTTACTGCAGCCAAGTGGTCCTGTCCTGGTTTCAGTGACCTAAGCAAGGGAAGAGCGCAACTTTAAAACACCTGAAGTGAAAAGATGAAAGGATGCCTGCCCACCAACGACCTGGTGCTTTCCAGATACTTTTGAATGACAACTCCCATAATCCTTGACCATTAGCCATGCTGGTTGGGGCTGATGGGCATTGTAGTTAGGGTAGCCATGTGCCCGACTTTATAGAGGGCCGTTCTCCTTTTGAAGAACTGTCCCAGTCTGGTTTAAAGATAAAGAACTGTAAGAAGAGAGAGTAGGCACAGGTTTGCAGCTGCTGATTAGCAGTTTCCAGCTAGAGAACAGGCTCACAGTCTGCACCACCTCTATGGTGAGCTGTATGGTATTTTTAATTCAAGGATAGATTTCTTTCTAAATTTTCATTTGTATGTATAAATTAGCACACATGCAAATTGTATGCAAATCTGCACCCTCTTTTGTCCTCTTTTTTTGGGGGGGTGAAGCAGAAGTGGCCACCTAGGTTGTAGTCCAACACACCTGGGGGGGGGGACCAGTTTGCCTCTCCCTTATCATTGTTCCATGATAAGGCTGGATCTAGAAACGAGTCTGGTTGCATCATGGCTCCCTTCTCTCTCTGCTCCACCTACGTCAAGCGGTGATGTTTGGACGGGATCTTGGCACACTCCCACTCCCTCAGAGGGCACAATCCTGGCCCTGCCTCAGCTCCCCAGGTTCCCAAATCCATGCCCCCCCAACTTATGGGCAGTGCCAGGGCCTCACCTCCTTACCAGTGGTTTCTTTCCTTCCACTGGGATGAGACTTCCCACCACAAGTGCCCCCTCTTCCCCGTGCCCCTGCTGATCCTGCCTATGTGGGGATCCTTTTGGGTGGACAAGTGAGATCCAACTGGGCCTCCTGCTCCCCAAGAGCCTGTTCTCCGACCCCAATTTCCCTTTTCTCTTCAGTTGTGGAGCTTGCTATGAGGTATAACCGCAACAAACACTCTTAAAATAGATTGCTTTGCTTTTCCTTGATTTTTTAAAAATCTCAACTCTACCCCAAGGCCGGCCTTTGGACTTCACTGTAAATCAGGCGAAGGCAGCATGGCACCTGTGTGCGCCGGTGGCCCCCGTGACACCTTTCTCGAAGCCTGCCCAAGTGTCCTACCCCTCCCGCTTAAGAAAATAAATAAATCTGACCAGCAGCTGGGATCACTTCAAAGCAAAGTGAGGGCCTCCAACCACAGCCACCTTCATTTCCTATGAGTGTATCTGGGCCACACATGGGGCACAGTCAGAGATATTTTCTACTATGTTGTTAGCTCCAGAGCTGGGCAGCTCCAGAGTTGCAAAGGGACTGCGTTAATTCGCTTCTGTGATGTGGTGTTAGCTCTGGAGCTGCACAGCTCCAAAGTTGGGAGTTGTGTTAATTGGGTTCTCTGAAGTAGCCTTCGGGCTGGTGCAATACTTTTTGGAATGGGTTGATTTGTGCCAGTGGGTGGTCTCATAGGGAGCCAGTATGGTGGGTTAGTTACTCCCCATTCCCATTCATTAAACTGTAGTGGCAGGGGGAATCTGGAGAGGAGTGGGTAACAAGCCTCTATCCAGATGACGTTGGTTCTACTCTGCCCCACCATGGAAGTATGCCTTTTCCAGCACTGAAAAGCCAGACTTTAGGGACGGCTGGCTCGGCCTTGTAACAATGATGGAGCAGAGCCAATTTCAGCATACTGCAGAGAATGATGCATGCCCCTCCCATGCTCATGAACATGAGGCCCAAATGTCTGCTGCCTCATACCTACTTTGGCCCTATGAGTTGAGTAGTAAGCCTAAACCTTCCATCCAGGCTCTCCAAGAGAACGTGATCTTCTTTAGCATTGAGGGCTCGCGTGACTCTGCCCCCTCTATCTCAAGTTTTAGCAATCCCTGATGTCACAAAAGAAAGAGGTGGTCACCACCTTCAACTGCCCCTCAATTTCCCATTCCCTTCGGGTGCAGGAAAGAGGAAATTCAGAAAGGTATCCATCTGTAAATTGAGACCACTATCTGCTTAGGCTGCCTTACAATTAGCTGGAGTTAAAAGAGGCATAATTTCAGTATCCATCGATTTGTGTTGCTGCATGGTTTCGTTCTATACATTTTATACAGAGAAGTGGTACTAGTATGAAGCAAGGTGTAGTGGCAGATTTAGGGTGCCATTAACCATGGCAGGGTAGGAGACTGATAGATCTGTGCTGTTGGGCACAATCCACCAGGGACTTCTTCAGTACAAAAATCATCACAATGAAGGGGAGCTACACAACAGCATATGTTCTACTGGTATGGCTCACATTTGTTTCAATGAGGCTTGCAGAGGAAACATTTCTGGTGGATTTTACCCATGTTAAGTAGTCCAGGCGGGGAGCGGCATTTGCATTTTCACATTAGACACCCTGGACTTTTCTACATGAGGCTTTTAATCTGCCACTTTACCAAAACTTCTGCTACTGGGTTCTTTATGGGATTAAGGTTGGCTCCTTACACATTTTTTCCCCTGGTTTTTCTTTCTCTGCCTTTCTATATGTTCCATTACACAACCACTAGGTGGCACTGTGGTATAGTGGAATTGCCCAAATACATTAGGGTTTCATGTCGCCATTCACAAAAACACTGGACTTTCCTTATTAGGGAAAAAATGCTTTAATGTTTGCAAATCATGGGAGAGGCCCTGGAAGATGACATCATGTAAAGCACCCTCAAACAACTGCAAGCAAGGAATCACAAGCACACAATAAATCCTTTGTGTTGAAAGGCTCCCTGTTTACACAACAGTATCCTCTGCAGCCTCAAAACTTCAAAATGGGGGTGGCATAAACACAGAAATCCATCAAAGAGACATCAAATGTAATCAAATAAGAGATAGTCTTGGAATAGCAAGTCTTGAAGTTCCATTGTGTAAGCAAGAGCCAAGCGCTCCAGGCTTAGGACAATGCAAGAGGCTGCATTGCCTCTAAAAAGAGGAAATAATTGTGTGGTAATTGGCCTGCTGACAGAGAACAACCCTGCCTCTAGCCTTCCCCCACTCCAAAGAAGCTCAGCATCATTAGCAGGGACAATTTCCCATAAATAGCACAAAGGCGCTGACTGTGGTCTGACTCTGACTCCCTGCTTGCTGCCCCTCCTGTCTGCCTGGCAGAGGGGGAGGAGAGCTGGGGTGGGAGGCTGACTACAGTGATGGGTTTATAATTGCAGAGCCCGATAGCCGATCTCAGGGTTGGCAGCCTTGCTTAAGCGGCCTGCAAATTAAAATCTAGACTTATGAAGGGGGCTGACGGGGGTGGGGTGGGGGACACGAGAACTGCCATACAAACGTAAAAGGAACTGGGAAGCACATGTCTTTTCTGGTTTGGAGCCCGGCTGTTGCTGGATGCTCCTGGAGGGAGCAGGGTGGCAGCGCTGAAATTCTGGAGTTTGTCCCCTCCCTCCTCCCTGGATATTTGGCTGAAAATGGGATCTGGCAGGGCATGGGCAGCAGCAGAGGGAAGCCCTGGGAGTGGATCCATCCATTTTGTTTGTTTGTCTCAGACATCCTCTTTCCCCTGAATTGGAAAGAGCAGCCAGTGGGAAAAGGCTATGTCTGAACTGGGAAAAGGCTATGTCTGAACTGAGAAACAGGGATCCAATGGAAGGAAGAGGGACAGGGGGAATTAAGAGAGAAGGAGAGGCTGCTTTCCACGTAGGAGATCCCAGGTCCCACCTCTGTCATCCCTCTCCAACTTTAAAAGCTCACAGGTAGCAGGGGGCTCAAAGCCTTTGCGAACTGCTGCTGAAGGAGGTAGCGCTGGGTGAGGTGGGCCAGTTGGCTGACTCCATGTAAGGCAGATTCGTCCGTTCGTGCAAAGTACGCGTCTTTTCTTCCCCTTTCCTTGCTTTGTTTTGGGATAATTCCGACATAGGGCTCCATTTTTGTCACGTCGTTGTTGCTGCTGCTGCTGTCACAAGCGCACGTGGAGCAAGAACTTTACCATGTAATCACGGCTACGCAAATGCCTTGTTTTCTAGCATGCTTGTAATCCAGCGATTCATATCACAGGTGGGCAATAGAAATAAAGCTGTGCCAGCAGGCAAGGGAAATATTTTATAATAATAATAATAATAATAATAATAATAATAATAATTGTTCTATTATGGTGGCATTTTGTACACAATTGAGAATAGGACTCTATTTTGATATGGTTGCTGAAAATAATTCCTGTTTAAAGGTGTCTAACAGCAAGAGTAAAAACATGAATTAACTGTTTTAAACAACCCTTACGGTATAATAATAAAACACTAAAAGAGCAGCAGCATGAAGCACTTCTGTTCAGGGTTCCAGACAGCCATGCCCTCTTCCAGAATACTCCATGCTAATCACACCATGCGTTGGGCTGTTTGGGGGTCTCTCTCTCTCTCTCTCTCACACACACACACACACACACACACATAAACACTGATTTTTTTTTTAAAAAAAGATATTTTTTCTGCAAAACCTAGGGTTTCCCCAAACTTACTGATACCTTCTTCTTGTGCAAGGCTACTGCTGTTTTAGCTCTATAAGGATTCACATGCAGATAATGAGTTCACTGTTATTATATAGGGAATCTCCCATTCCCTCATATTTCTGTCACCCTCTAAAGTGACCAAGAAATAGAAACCGAATGGGATTACAGAGATAGGAGCAGGCTCGATTCTCAATACCTGGAGTCATCAGGGGCAAGCACTAGGGCTAACTGCTCCCTCAGTGGTCTCCCTAAATGGATCCATTCAGTTTCCTCCATGTTCAAATGGGTCCCGTTCACACACATAGGAAAACGTAAAGCTCTGCAATTGGGGAAGAGATTTAGGGCAGGAGCAAAAAGTGTTTCATCCCTGGCATAGGACTGCCTTTTGCCAGCTTGCTATTCTGTGACCATGAGCTGGTCCTAATAAACTGGCTATTATGGCATGTACTGCTGTTCGGTGACTGTGTATACATGCATAGATGAATAGAGATCAACACAACTGCCGGGATTTTTGGACTTTCCTTGGGGCTTGGGGCTGGGGGAGGGGGCTGTCCTGATGAGTGTCCGTCTGCATATCAAAAAGTGTTTCTACACCACAGTGGAAGAGCGAACATACACCTTCCCATCCCCCACACACCTTAAGTAGTGCAAAACTGCAAGCAGGTTTGTGTGAAAGCTTGATCCATGCCATCTCCCGCCACTGCCCCGTGTTGAAGGGGAAGAATCGCATGACCTGGGCAGCCACACATGGGCCTCACTCCCCAACCTGTCCAAAGTGCCTGGCCCTGGACTAGGATTATATACACAGGAGTAGTCAACTGTCTAGGGTGACCATATGAAAAGGAGGACAGGGCTCATGTAACTTTAACAGTTGTAGAGAAAAGGGAATTTCAGCCAGTGTCATTTGTAGGCAATTAGTTCCTGGTGAAATTCCCTCTTCATCACAACAGTTAAAGTTGCAGGGGCCCTGCCTTCTTGTGTATCTGGTCACTCTAGTATAGTGCCTGCACCTTTAACTGCTGTGATGAAGAGGGAATTTCACCAGGAACTAATTGCATACAAATGACACTGGCTGAAATTCCCTTTTCTCTACAACTATTAAAGTCACATGAGCCCTGTCCTCCTTTTCATAGGGTCAGCCTACAGCTGTCAAAACAGGAGGAAGGGAGAGCCTCAGGTTGCGTATGCTGACCCTATGAAAAGGAGGACAGGGCTCATATAACTTTAACAGTTGCAGAGAAAAGGGAATTTCAGCCGGAGTCATTTGTATGCAATTAGTACCTGGTGAAATCTCCTCTTCATTACAACAATTAAAGTTGCAGGCACTATACTAGAGTGACCAGATACACAAGAAGGCAGGGCCCCTGTAGCTTTAACTGTTGTAATGAAGAGGGAATTTCACCAGGAACTAACTGCATACAAATGACACTGGCTGAAACTCCCTTTTCTCTACAACTGTTAAAGTTACATGAGCCCTGTCCTCCTTTTCATAGGGTCAGCCTAAGGTTGTGGCTCTGGCCTGAAGCACTTTTTACCAGCTGCCTGTGGGGAGACAGCTATAGCCCCTTTTTGCGGTCATGAAGGCACACTTGCCATCATTCACCCCTTTGCAACCTCGAGGCCCATATTGCTACAATGCACGCCACACGGAGCTGGTTTAGAAGTCCATTTTCCAGGTTTCATACGGCACAGAATGCCTTTCTGCCCCTTCTAGGGCTTACCTTGATGGCAGCCGTTGCTATCTGGATGTGGTGGAGGCGCCACAAAGTGCTTTCACGGTCGATGAAGTACGAGGCTGCCAGCTGGTGCAGGGTTTCCAAGGAGACGGTGGCGTTACTCCCGCCACTGCCTGATGAGCCACCCGCTTCCGCTCTCCGACTGAGCTTGCGCTTGTCTACGAAAATGGTCAGGGACTCTTCTCCTGCAAAGACACGGAAGCACTGGATTTAGCCTGTCCCACAGTGGAATCCAGATGCGCTCAGACCAGTGCCCCATTAGGGTGACTCTCCTTTCAACAGAAGAAGGAAAGCCAGCAGATCTGGAAGTTGCACATGGGACAGTAGGCTCTGATTGGCCCTCTGCTGTGACCAGATTCCCTGAACCAGGAGGATTCTGGGTTATTCTGGAAGAGTCCCAGCTCGAAGTATATATATATGTGAACTGCTTAGAGATTTTATTATATTTAGCAGTATATAAACATCTGAAATAAATACCTGCTTGCAGGTCTCTCCTTTGGCCAGTGGCCTTGGTGGCGTAAGAAGGAGTGAACCAACTCCTGATTCACAGGCCTCCTTGTACGAGCCCCACAATGCTTGATGCTGCCCACATTTCTTGCTTTGCAAAGCATCAGCCTAGGTGTGGCCATTCCAGTGAACTCTCATTGAATAAATGAACTAGGATTATCCTCCTGCCTCTGGGCAATTTCTTCCTCTATAGGACAGTCAGACCTGGTTATAACTGGCAACGTGCTACTACGTGTGGCTAGCAACAGTTCGATTAGACCAGGGATGGGAAATGTGTGGCTCTCCAGAGGTGACTGGACTTCAATTCCCATCATCTCTCACTATTTGCTCTGCTGCTAGGGCTGATGGGAGTTACAATCCAACAACATCTGGAGGGTCACACATTCCACACCCCTGAGTTACACCACACACATGACACTTCCACAGTGGACTTTCAACAGATGGGCACCTAGAGCAGTTCGGAGGACGGCAACAAGGGAGAGCGCCTTCTCTGTGGTGGCCCCCCAATTATGGAATGATCTCCCTGATGAGGCCCGCCTGGCACCAACAATGTTATCTTTTCGGCGCCAGGTCAAAACTTTTCTCCCAGGCATTTTAACAGCTTAAGTTGAGGTTTTAACTGACTTTGTGGCCAGGCTTAACAGTTTAAAATGTTTAAAATGTCAGCTGTTTTATGTTTATGGTTTTAAATTTTGTATATTGTCTTTTTAGTGTTCAATCTTTTAATTTTTGTAAACCACCCAGAGAGCTTCGGCTATGGGGCAGTATATAAATGTAATAAATAAATAAATAATAATAATAATTAAAAAACACAAATGCTGGCAAAGGAGGATAGAGGAAGCAGCAGCAGCCTTGGCAAAGTGGGAAAATAGTCTTTAAACCAATCGGTCACTCACACAGTAAAAGGCCACTAATTGTCTTTAGCTGCCTGGCAAGCTTGTTTTGTTGCTGTTCGTAGACATGACTCATGGATTTCTAAAAATCCATACAACTACTTTAAGTCCTCCCTCGAATGATGACTTTGATCGATAATAACAAATCCTCCACACCAATTAATAATGGTGTGATAAGTTCATTGCCAGGCTTTGCAAAAAGGTAATCCAATGGACCCCTGCTCCCTTGAGGGGTTCAAAACTGGTCTGAGGAGAGGCAGAGGGAAACAAATGCAGAGGATTGGGCTGTGGGATCATCAGCAATCATCAGCCATGAATAGACAATGACCCTGTTCAGACGACATGCTCAGCCACAATGGTTAAGAATTTTGAAATACACATTATGGCTTAGCACGTTGTGTGAAGCATGACATAGGCTCAGTTCAGACAACATGTTAGTCAACAGAGGACAATTTAATCAACTGTTGATTAAATTGTCCCCCATTGACTAATGTGTTGTCTGTCTGGCAAAAACCACAGCACAGTTGATCGTTTCAAAAAAGAAATAACCAAAGGAGTTAACCAATGGTTTGCAGAGTTGTTTTTCTGCACAACCGTTGGTTATTGTGTTGTGTAGCAAGCTCCATTGATTATTTCCCCTGCAGACAGAGTCACATAATCATAGAATAGTAGAGTTGGAAGGGGCCTAGAAAGCCAACAAGTGCCACTCCCTGCTCAATGCAGGAAACCACTTTAAAGCATCCCTGGCAGATGGTTGTCCAGCTGCCTCTTGAAGGCCTCTAATGTGGGACAGCCCACCACCTCCCTAGGTCATTGGTTCCATTGTCGTAGTGCTCTAACAGTCAGGAAGTTTTTCCTGATGTCCAGACAGAATCTGGCTTCCTGTAACTTCAGCCCATTATTCTGTGTCCTGCATTCTGGGTTGATTGAGAAGAGACTTGGCCCTCCTCTGTGCGACAACCTTTCAAGTATTTGAAGAGTGCTATCATGTCTCCCCTCAATCTTCTCTTCTCCAGGCTAAACATGCCCAGCTCTTTCAGTCTCTCCTCATGGGCTTTGTTTCCAGACCCCCTAATCATCCTCGTTTCCCTCCTCTGAACCCCTTCCAGTTTGTCTGCATCCTTCTTGAAGTGTGGTGCCCAGAACTGGACGCAATACTCAAGATGAGGCCTAACCAGTGCCGAATAGAAGGGAACCAGTACCTTGCGCAATTTGGAAGCTATACTTCTATTAAGGCAGCCCAAAACAGTATTTGCTTTTTTTGCAGCCACATCACACTGTTGGCTCATATTCAGCTTGTGATCTACAACCATTCAATGATCCATCTCGCTTGTAGTATTGCTCAGCCAAGTATCCCCCATCTTGTAACTGTGCATTTGGTTTCTTTTTCCTAAGTGGCAAGAGAGCAGCAGAAACCGAAGCCGCTCTAGCCCAGCGGGGCTCCATCAGCAAGGGAAATAATGCCATGCCGGCTAGCACTTGGGGAGCCCCGATTGTGCCATCCCTTGGTGGGGCAGCACGATCCACAGCTTCCCACATGCTTCCCTGCATGGGCATATGCCATCCCCAGGTGGAGCACCACCGTTTGAGGCACCTCACCTGCTCCAGGGACATGCACGTCTTTTGCCACCACCCCCTGCCACCCTGATCCATCTGGAGATAGGCTCGAGGGGATAGGAGCTCCTTCCATCCCCTTGAGCCAATCCCCAAATGGATTGCTGGGGAGGGGGGGCGGTGGCAAAGGATGCTTCCCATGCCTGGATGCAAAATGTCCAACCATGGGAGAAACCCATCTGCCATTATTGGGGCGGGGGGTGCACAAGGATCTGAGCTGCTGCTGTGACGAGCAGGATGGATTCTTCTGTGTTGTGTCACGTCCCCATTCAAACGAACAGAAGGGCAGGCCTTTGCTCAGGCAGGAGAGAGGCAGGGGAATCGGACACTCAAGCGTCCACCTGCTTCAGCAAAGGATTGCCTGCCTGTTCTCATGAATGGGGACATGACGCAGAAGAATCCATGCTGCTCATCACAGCAGCAGCTCAGATCCTTGTGTGCCCCTCCAACATTGTTATTTCCATAGCAATGGGGCAGTGGGCAGCGTTGTTGCCACTTCTCCCATCCCTGTTGCTAAGGAGATGAGGATGGATGCATCAGCACAGAGAGAACGACCCCCTCTACAAGAATTCGGTTTGACGCCTGGTTCTCCGATTATGCGCATCTTCTCGGAAGCGCTTTTTGGTAAATGACTGTACGCAGGAGGTAATTGAGCGCACAACTGGTGGCCTTACCGGTTGTTTGAAATGCGCTTTAGAAGTAGTTAATGTGGAGAATCGTTTGTTTACATAGTCAAAATGTGCTTTAACCCGCAGCAAAATAAAACTCGCTATTTAACGCGCATTAGATAATGCGCATAATCGGATAGATAACGCGCCTCAACTCCCGATTTGCGCTCCGCTCATGTAGAGGTAAAAATTTTAATGAGACTTGAAAGAGCTTTAAACCTCTCATGTAGAGGCAGCCAACTTCTCCGCTGAGAGGGCATCGTTTGTCTTGGCGGAGCCTCTTCCGTCCCCATCTAGTTTCGAGGCAGAGAGTGGGGAGACCTGTGATCATCAGATTTCCCCGCTCTCTGCCTCGAAACTAGATGGGGACGGAAGAGGTGCTGCCAAGACAAATGATACCCTCTCAGCGGAGAAGTTCTCTCCACACTGACACATCCTTTCCTGTTGGGGCCATGGCAACAGGGAAGGGGGGGTGTTGCTAGGGCCGCCCACTTCCCTGTTGCCATGGCCCCGATGGGGAAGTACGGGTCAGCACCAAGCCATGTGATCCTTTGTGATGGATGATGTCACTTGGCACTCATGCCCTGACACATGAGGAGACCATTCCGAAGCCCCTTACATCTGCAGTGGGGACTGTACGTGTTTCTCTGCAGGTTGCACCACAGAAACAAGAGGCTTCAGAACAGTCTCCTCATGTGTCAGGGCGTGCAATCCAGCCTTCAGCAAAGGATGCATGAGCACCAAGCAATGTCCCCACTGCCTGTCCCTCCGCACCAGGTGCAGCAACAACCGGCGGGTGCATCACCTCCCATGATGGGAGGCATGGCACACCTGTTGCCAAGTGACAGCCATGGTGGCGGAGGAATCCCACCTACTGTCAAGAGGAGAGAGGACTCCACAGGGGCTTCTTTCTCCAGCAACAGCTACTGCGAAAGACATGCCATGGCCGCCGCCAGAGAAAGAAGCCCTGGCGGAGCCCTCTCTCCTCTTGACAGGACATGGGATTCCTCCACCGCCACAGCCGTCGCTCGACAATGGGTGCACCGCATTTCCATGTGGTACACCTCTCCTCCGAACGCTTGTCGAGCTTGCCCCCTGCCCCGCACTCCCCACGCCTACCTTGCACTGGAATCCACCCCTAAGTACAGTCACTTTCTAAATCTGAACCAAAGCCACGACTGACAGATGCAGATACAGCTGTGGTGACATTGAAGTGATCAAAAAAGTTGCAGTAAATCGACATTTAGCAAATGCAGAGTTTTGAGGGGGAAAGTCAGGTGTGGCTGCGAGCCATGATGGGGTATTTAGAGCGTATAGACAAGCCCTAGGAAAGGCTATAAGGCTGCATCTCTATACACAATTTCTTGGGAGTAAGCTCCACTTAACTCAATGCCCTTTACTTTTGAGAAACAAGCTCGGGATCATTTTTTGTTGTTGTTGCATGAGCTTTCATAAGTAAGTGTCTCCATCACCAAACAGTCTGCACTCTCACAGCCATTGTAGCGAACCCATTTCAAAAGCCCCAGGTATGAATCAGCTAAGGCGGCTTGGGTCTATGTTTTTGTGGGTTTAAAGCTCACGGGAATAAAGCTAAACATTCACCTCCAAGAGTGGCTGAAAGCAGGAAATGGGTCCCGTATTTTTTAATCAGGTTCTCAGTGATCTGTTGGAGGCTGGGCCGGCGCCCCAGAAGACGAATGTTGCGGATGAATTCTGGAGCCAAAGGCAGAGGCAAGCTGAAGAAATCTCTCCTTTCCAATGCCAAGTTATTCACCTTCCAACGAGCAAATTCTCTGGAGGGAAAGCCAAGAAAGACCAAAGTAAGCACATTTAGCCAGGGGTTCCAAGGAATGTTTATAAATACAAAAGAGCAAGGTTCTAACTCTACGATGGGGAGGAAACCCTTTGAAAACATGTTTGCAAATTCTGCTAAATATTTAGGGCATATCAGGTTTGTGGACACATCTTTTTTAAGCACAGGCCTCAATTTGCACTGTGTGACATTGTGGAGGTGCAGTGGAAAGAGAATTCATCCATTGAACCTGCCTGTGTGATGCCGTTGTTAAAGACAAAGAGAACATCCCGGTGGGTTGAATGCTTAAGCTGCATGTTTTGGGGTGCGAGGGGAGAGACTGAGCTCCGCCTAAGATCTTGTAAAGCTGCTGTGCATCAGAATAGGCAATACTGTGTTAGACGGACTGATTATCTGACTTGGTGTAAAGCAGCTTCCTTTTTAAATCATCCTTGCTGGATACACACTCTCACACACACACACACACATCCTGGAAACGACACCCTGGAGACCCCATAGATGAACAGATAGATAGATAGATTTGATAAATAGATTCATAGACAGAGAGGCAGAGAGACACATATGTATGGTGGCCCTTTCTACACCATAGGGGTGTCAAGGGCAGAGAGTGGGCAATCCTGGAAGTAGCTGCTTCCGGGATCGAAACTCTCAATTTACATGTAAAGTGTGACGGCTGCTCCCGGGCCGTCACACCGTTGCGGGCACCGTTTTTTTAGAAATGCATTGGAGAAGCACGCCACCGAAAAATGTAAGTGCTAAAATAAAAAAAGTGGGGAAATGGGGGGCATCCTAGGGATGGCGGGCTTCCTTTCTACCCCCTCCCCTGATGGGCACAGAGCTCCGTGCCCATTTTGCTGTCATGCTTACTCGCGCGTAAGCGCTGCAGCACCCAGGACGGGCACCCACATCTTCCACGATCCCGGGATCGCAGAAGATTCAGGATTTTCCAAGGTTGCCTAATCCCTGGAAAATCCCATGGCCAACCCCACCCCCCCACCCCTGGGAGTCCCTGTGGGTCTTTTGGACTCACAGGGACCAGCTGGGGGCCATCCCAGGCAAAACGCCTGGTGTGGAAAGGCCCTGTGTTTCTATGTAGGGTGTCCCCAAACAAGCCCACAGACGCATGCAATTCTTCTTCACGCCTGACACTTAGCTGAGGCTGCGCCCACAGATCTCTGGGAGAAGAAAAATACTACATGAAAATCAGTCTGAAAACTTAGAGGTGATTGGAAATCACCCTGTAAAAGGTCATTAAGGCTACAAGCCTTAGCATGCTTACTAGGGAATAAATCTGGTTGAACTCAGTGAGACTTACACAGGATTTCACTTTACATGCGTTTTCCTGCCATCATGGCATTTTATTTTTGCAGGTATTTGCCAATTTAGCCCCTGTGCAGAGAATTTTTCACAAGGCCCAGACTCCTAACAGGACAGTCAATGCTAGCGAGAGGCAGAAGACGAATTCCATAGTTCAGCTTGGCTAACAACCTGTGATGTGAGTATGTTTTTGATGGGCCCCGGGTAAAGGTATAGAGAACACCCTCCATCCCACCCCCAAATATTTCTCTAGCCTTACAGGGGCTCTCCTTCTGCTGCCCCCCAAATTCCTCGGAGGTTTTTCTCAAGCGGAAACCTCCCAACTCGCACCTTGTGGTCTACTTCAGGCATATGCGATGGCAATTCCGTTGAAGTCTTCATTCTCATGCCTAGTCCCTTGACAGCAAGGGGCTCACGCCGCTGCTGATTGCTACAGCCAGAAGTGAGCGATGCTGGCCACAGCTTACAGAGACCCATTGTGGCACTAAGCCACGAGTGCCAAAGGGGTTCCGTTCGCATCTGTCTGATCCTGTTCCATAAAGGAATATTTGTGAGCCACACTCCGCTCATGTGAACCAACTTCCCCAGATGGCAGGGCATGAGGGAGGCTTTACACAAGCCAGGCTGGTGTTACAGGCACTCTTTAGAGAAAGCAAGGAGGCCCAAATGTCAGAAGGAGGAGGTGAGGGACATCTATGTGCATGGCCACACTTTTCCCTTCCTCCAAGGCTGTATAAAATAGGCAAGCAGGTGAGCTCACTGGAGAGTAACAGCAAGACGCCTACACATCTGCTTAAGCCTGAGCCAGGGTTGCCATGTTAAAACATGACACACTGGGCTGGTTCTGTTCACTTGCGCTGGAAGACGGATCTTGGCTGATTCCCCTCCCTCCTGCAGACCCCCCTCCTACTTCTCATACTGTTCCAGAAGGTTCCCCCCACCCCAGCCTTCCAGGGAGCTTTTCAAGAGGCACATGCAGCCGCATAGGGCAGGAGAAATGGCGAAGGCGACCTCCCCACCCGCTCCGGCCAGTGCGAATGGAAGTCCAGTAGGCGCTACTCTGGGTCTAACCCACGGTATTTCCTTTAAAAAGTGACGATGCAGCCCCAGCTTCTCCTAAGGCATTCCTCTTCTTGGCTTCTTCCTACCAGGGAGCGATGGCTACACACGGTGAGATCTGTAGCTTCTTATGCCTCTGGATTCGGGAGGCAGACGAAACTACAAATCCCACACCGCTAGGCAGGAAATGATGCTCTTGAAACTCTTGTACTGTGAAGGAGAAGCTTTTCTTGTTTTTGCTTGGAACTAGCATGGAAGGAGGAGTGGGCATGCATGTTGCTAAGCTTCCATAAAAAGTGCTTCAGAAATGGGGTTCGGGTTGCCTATTCACAAAAAAGATTACAAAAGCAAAAGGGGAATGTGACCGTCATCTCATCCGGTGAATGCAATTCTATGATTTGAAAGGAACTGAAATGGGCTATTGGATTGGCCGCCCATTGGTACTAAACCACTACATTTTCCAGGACCGGAAAGGTTGGACCAGTGAATTATCACAGCTGTGTGTGTGTGTGTTTAGTATTTATGTGAGAACTGCAAGACGTTTTGTGACACTTTAAGGACTAAAAGACATTTATTATGGCTGAAACGTTCAAGGACTTAAGTCCACTTCATCAGAAGCATGAAGTATTCTCTTCAGTTGTCGGAACAAATTCCTGTTCTTGTGAATGGTCATTATGCTTATTTTGCGCACATTTAACCTTTAACATAATTGTCACAGGCTTTTACGTTTCATTTCCATCTGGCCCCAATAGTCACGTTTTCCTTCTCCAGGGATGTGTGTGTGTGTGTGTGTGTGTGTGTGAGAGAGAGAGAGAGAGAGAGAGAGAGAAATAGGGATAATCCTTTATGCACCACCAAATTGTATGCTGTAATAAATGTGCTAGTCTCAAAGTGCCACAAGACTCTTTATTGTTTTTGCTGCAAGAAACCAATACAGCTACCCCTCTATAAAATGTTTATAAGAATAGCTGGCAACGGACATAAGATCTTTACATTTATACCCATTGTAAGACTCTGTAATTAGAGGTTGCTTGGTAATATATATACAACTTCAGCCTTTCCCCTTCTACCATAAATATCAATTTCATATATATATATATATATATATATATATATCAGTATTAATACAATCACTTTAAATTTTTCTTCATTATTGGGTCAACTTTTTAGGTTTAAGAATCCAGCATTTCCACCTCTCTTCCATGTAGTATTACAGGGGCCAAAGTATGGCTGAGGAAGGAAGGAAGCAAGCGACACCTAGAATGGACTACCACAAATGAGAGCGGCAGAAGGAAAGAAATATGCCTACCCACTGGAGAGAGGGTAAAGGATGGAAAGCAAGGTAGAACCACTTGAGGCTGGGGTCACGTTTACACTAGCCTTTTATCCCAGGATTGTCCCCAGGTCGCCCCTGTGTCCACATGACCCATAGGGGATCCCGGGATCAACCGGGGACGATCTGGGGATAACCCCGGGAGAATCCTGGAAGAACGGAAACCAGGGATATCCCAGTTGTTCTGTCGTCCCGGGTGCTAAAATGGGCATGGAGCTGAACGGGGTGGCTCCGTGCCCATGGGGGGGGGGGGAAGGCAATTTTGCCATCCCGAGGATGGTGGGGTGGTTGTAAAAAAAAACAAAACTTACCTTTCCCGCAGATCAGGGCCGCATGGCTCCTCTTCAGTTTTTAAAAAATGGCTCCCGCAACGTCCCTCTTTCCTTCCAGGACGTCACGTGGTGGTGTAGACGTCTGTGGAGGATCGCGGAAGCAGGTAAGTCCGTGATCCTCCCCCTCCCACCTCCCTCCTTCTACATTCTTTGGTGTAGACACGCCCTTGGATTTGCTCAGCGAAAGAAGCTTGATCTGGCCAGCAATGATCCTAATTTGATTTATATATGATTTTTTATATTTACATAAATTTAGTAGTGCTCCTAATAAACAACGTATCAACAAATTGGATTGTTTTCATCCTGACATTAGAAGGGACACAGAGCTGATGTTATACAACCCTGGCATCACCACCAAAGCAGCCTTCTCCAACCTGATGTCCTCCAGATGCTTTTGACTTCAAATCCCAGCACTGGGGCTGATGGGAGTTGAAGTCCAAAACATCTTGAGGGCCCAGGCTGAAGGAGGCTGACCTGAAAGGTTTCGGTAAAAAGGTAGGGAAAAGAACACCTTCCAGAGAGAGCAGCAGAGAACGCTGCATTAGATGGATGGATAACCTATAAGGTAAGTTCATATGACCTGTCAAGTGTCAATAGACTAGAAAGGCATTGCCACATTACGAATGGCCTGGGATGACCAGAAGAACCAGAGCTTCAGGTCAGGCTTGTGCTAAAGAAATTATCAAAATCTCTGTGCCACCATCAATCTACTCAAAAAATTCTACCTGGTTTGGGATTTGCTTTTTTTTTTTTTAAGTATACTCCACTCTTCTTCAACAGCAGCCTAAATTCTTCTGCAATTTCCAAAATTATTTCTAATTGAGAATATTTGCATATTTTCTCTTATTTTGCATAATTCAGAAGTGGGGGAACTAATTTGCATTGTTTATTCTGGCACCCATGAGGAAGGGCACAGAATCATACAGGGCATGGGAGGTCCACACCCTGTGCCGAATCAAATGTGCCCATTTCACGGAACCTATTGCAAACCCTGATATGTACGAATTTCCAACTGCAAACCGCACCTGTTTCTGCATTCAGTTCCTGGAGGTGTGGATCAGATAAATCAATTTTTAAAAAATCTTGATGGGGTGAATTTCTCATCCATCCCTATCAGGGCACGGGAATCCCCCCCCCCCCCCCGCTGCACGGAATCAGAGAGCGTTTTCACTGCCTGCATTCATCAGCTCCCATAGCCCATCACATTGAAAAGGATCCACAGATCCCGGGCAGGAGGACTGAGAAAAGGGCCCAAAGCCTTGGAGAGTTTTATTCATTTATGATTTATTTATGGCATTAATATGCAGCCTTGCCACCACATAATTGGCCCTCAAAGCAGCTTACAATTGAACACATTACATAATTTAAAAAAAACGTATTAGCAAATAAACTAAATGAAATTACAAAACACACACAGTAAGACAAGCAACCTATCAAAAGCCAAACAGGGAATCATTAAACATTAAAAATGCATTAAAAAGAAATTTGTCTTCGCAGTCCTTTGAAGACCGGATTGCTGTCAGTCAGAAGAGATAATGCCAAGGCTGGAATGGCCCGACAGTCTGAATTGCTATAAGACCATTTCAGATGAAATCTCCTTCAATGAGACATCCTATTCGTATGAGATTACACAGACTTTCAAGCAAAACTTCACAACCTTAACGGCTAGAAGCATTGTGTGTTTTTCAACAAACAAAAAACAAAACAAGCTCTTGATTCTTCGGAGGCTGAATTCGGAGTCCAAATCACACTCCGAGCCTAGCTACACCCGCAGGATACAACACTTTGAAAACGTTTTGAAAACTGTCTATGGAGTGTGTCCTGAGCCCCAACAGTGCTCAAAACTGTTATAAACCGTTTTAAACCGTTTTAAAGCAGTAGTGTAGATAGGCTCTATATCCCACAGTTTTCTTCACAATCCTGCTTAGGGCGACAAAATGCAAAGGAGGCCAACAGGGATCCCAGGCCTTTCAAGAGTTGTGCAGAAGAGGGAAGGTTGTCATGTAGGGGATGGAAAATCTGCACCTGTCAAAATTCCCTCCCCTTGGAAGGTGCAGACGCCAACGCCACAGTCTTTTCGTTTGCTCACCCTACTAAAAGTATGTGTGCTGCTGTGAATGAAGCCATACAGCTGTGTCGTCGATATATATATATATATATATATATATATATATAATCTCCTCCCAGTTATGGAACAACTTTTATTTTCAGAGTACAGCTCTTTCTATATGTAAAATATGGGATTCTTTGTGACCATAGGCCAGTCATGATATTTCAGCCTAACCAGCAAGAATGTTATGAGAACTGGAGGGAGAGGCAAGTTTGGGCTGCTGTTGAACCATGGGTTGTTGTTTGACCGTGGCATATCACAATGTCTGAATGCAGCATGATTTCCGCAGGATGGCTCATTAACCATGCAGTGTGGCTTTTTCTCAAACAAGCCATCTTAAGAACCCATGGTTTGTTGTTGGGTTGTTCAGGGTGGTTAAGAAGCCACACTGCATGGTTAACAAGCCACCCTGTGGAAAACATGCTGCATTGAAACAACATGATAACCCACGATTCAACAACAAACCACACTCAGCCACTGTTGTCTGAACGCAGTGCATTTTCCATAGGGTAGCTTGTGTTGGTTGGTACGTATGGTATATAGTATGTGTGCTACCCAGAGCTAATCAGAATGATGGGATAAAAATGTAATTAGCAAGAATAGTACCTGTTCTTGGCTACCTATCAGGACATTCTTTGTACTGAGACCTCTGCCACAGATAAATGTGTTGCTGCTCATTAATTTTATACTAGCCTTTCCCCGACTTGCAGCTTTCCAGATGGCAATGATGGGAGTTGCAGTCCAACACATCTGGAGGTAGGAGAAGGCTATTTTATACCAGATGGCAATGATGGGAGTTGCAGTCCAACATATCTGGAGGTGGGAGAAGGCTATTTTATACCTATCAGCTTAACAATTGGCAACCTGTGAGGCAAATCGTATAAGTGCCGACCAGACCTCCACTTAAGAGGCCTTCCATAGTCTTTGCAATGTGATGGCTGGCATGGAGATGATTTCAGCAGCCTGCTGTGTTCCCTGAACAATGCCCCTGTAAACAATGATTGGCCAATTTCATTCTAATCTTGACTATTTCACTGTAATTAAAACCAGGCTTTGGCTTGCAAACACTTTAATTAAGTCTGATTGGGAAAGATGGAGGAGAAGCAGGGGAGGAATGGATGGCTGGCAAAGCCAGCAATCGCACAGAGTTCCAAGACATACACACACACACACACACAACCACTGAGTGAGGTTTTACACCAGGCTAAATGTGAAGTAGGAAGATGGGAGTTTAGGCTCAAAGGACGATTGCATGATTGCAACCCTAAGTCAGTGTTTCCCAAACCGCTGATTGCTGAGGCAACATGTTTTTCTGCATTGTAATTAAAGGCACACTTCACTCTTTCACCTGAAATTATTGATTTCTAGAGTGTGGAGAATAAAGATTAAGTACCCTCCATGGAACCCACCCACTTCTATTTCCGCTTGAGTCACTGTCCTTGGTGTGCCTCCTAATTGAAAGAAACCATCTCTGAGCAGAGACTCATGCAGAAACTCAGCAAGCAAACCCCTCCTCTGAAGTGGGTAATTATCCTGCGTGTCTGCGTCAGCAGCGGCTGAACATTCTGGGCACATATTATGAAGAATGGGCCACTGCAGCAAAAGTTAATTGGCAGGAGGCAAAGCCAGAGTAGCAGATCATGCAGAGATGCAGCAGGCAACGTCTTTGGGTTCATTTAAATAATTATTTTTTGTAGAACATGGTTTGTGAATTACTGCCATTATTCAGGCATAATAAATCCTTGTGTTTCTCTGCTCCAGGCACAGACACATACATACATACTCTACACACACACACACACACACACACACACACACACACAGCTTATAGTTTTAGCAGTAAAAGAGGCTTGATGCCCAATTGTAGGCACGATTTCTTGAAGTAGATCCAACTAATTTAAATAGGGCTAAGGATGGAACTACATGTTTTTAGAAACACAGAGTTAGATTGATGGACATCAGTCCACTAGAGTTTTCTCTCCCACTACATAGTATGTACTTGCTCTGTATTTCTATTCTGAAATCATTGTGCAGATTGTCTTCCTTTCCCTGCCATGAGGTCATGGGGTAAGATGCACAACATGTTACGGGGGGGGGGTGGGTTCTCAATATGGAGCTGCCATTCTGCTTAGCAATTCTGCTAAGGTGTTAATAATGATAATAATAATAATAAAAACAACAATAATAATAAATGTATTTCTTACCCGCCTCTCTGTTTGGATCGAGGCGGGGGGGGGGGGCTAAGCCCCAAATAAATGTCCACATCATTACATAAAGCAGAGACTGGTCTGTGAGCATGTGATGGGGTAACATTGTGCAATGTAAGCATACTATAAGCACCTTTCTCGTTGCTGTGAACTGCCCAAAGGACTCCAGCTATTGGGTGGCATCGAAATGTCATTGATTCATTGATATGGACCTGATTACTGCTTGAAAGGAGAAGCCACTGAGAATTCCCTACAAGCCACTCTGAGCAATCTTCTTTCCTTCTTTCCTTTTTGTTAATATTTTATCAAGGCAAGAAAAACATGAGGATAAACTCGAAACACTCCCCACATCAATGTCTACATGAGTAAGACTATATGCATGATGGTGATTCCTGCTTTAAAAAAATGATAAAAGAACCCTATCTTGTCATAAAAGTGCCGAATTGTATTCTTGCTTCTTGTGCTGTAATTAAAGTGATAATTCACACCGTAAGTTGAGTCTATGGCTTCGTGTCCTAGGTATTTCCCCTGCAATGAACTGAATGTACAGAATAGAAGCAACCGGTGGGGTGGGGGTGGGGGTGGAGTGAGCAAACTTTCACCGTGCAAGAACTTGTTACCTCCCCCTTCCCACCTGTTTAAGGCTCATGCTATGCTTCCAAAAGATAAAGAGGAAAGGGACCCTGACAAAATTGCAAAGCCACATAAAAGAAAGCTTCCTCCAGTCTGACGATTCAACAGGAGAGGGTCGGACTTCTCATCTTATTGTTCATGCCAGGATTTCTCCTTTACCTTTAAATCTGATGTGGAATTGGGAAACAAGGGGGGGCCTTCTAGATGGAATGGATTACAAGTTGACGATGTCTCCTCTGGGCCTCTTGTAAAATTCAGTGGTTGAGGCAGGGCGATAGCATGAGGAAAGCCTCATCTGGAAGCCCCCTCAGGCTCCTCCTGCCCAGTTATGTCCCCTCAGCACACATACATTTCTCTACCTGCATTTGGGATCCTGATTATTAAAGCAATCAGCAGGGCAGGGCAGAGGGAGGGGGCAGTGGAGCCAGTTGGCTGGGGCCCATGATTTTGAGGGGGCACTCCGACGAGGAGGTCCCCCCCAGCTTATGCTACTGCTTCCATAGCGTAAGCGTCCCATCGAGAAGTGAGTAGCCCGCCTTGTGGAAACAGCGCAGGAGCCGTCCGTCGTGAAGACCACGGTCAGACTACAAGCTCCAGAGGGCCACATGCCGCATGAGGGGCAGGGATCTATGTGCCTTGAGGTGTTGTAGAACAGGTTGAATATGAAGGTGTTATGTAGAACGGGCATGTTTGTGGGCACCTCCCCCCCCTTGGGGCAGCCCTGTTGTCCTCCTTTTTTGAAATGGGGGGAGGGGGCACACACTTCCCACCTGGCCTGGGCCTATGACCAGCTCTGCACGGCCCTGGCAATCAGATGATACAGTAGACAAAACGAGTGGCAGGTTGGGGGGAGAACAGGCTGCAGAAGCTACAGCTAGCTCACATTCTGATTGAGAGGTGTGTCTAGAGGTGCAGGGTGGCTCATCAGGTTGCTAGCTGGCCACCCTACATCCCCTGGCTCCTTCTGTTCCTGTTAGGCTTGTCTTTCACTGGCTTGAGGTATTCCTAGAAACTCTGGCGGATTTTGTTTGGTCCACTTTCCAAAGGGAACCGTCCTGATCCGCTCCTCCCAGAGTAACGTGCAGCTCAGATGGCAGTCATCCTCCTGAGTTCGCACTTCTCCAAACTTTGCGGTTGACTTCTCTGCTCAAAAGGTGCGCCCAAATGCACACAGCGTGCGCATGTTAGTGTGAAATACATTTAGGAAAGCACATTTTGAGAGAAGATCTGTTCAGGAATGTGTATTTTGCATAAAACACGCCCAAACGTATGTATTTAAATGCACATGTTCCCGCTTAATGAAAATTAGGGATGAAAGCAAAAATGGGATGGAAGGGACATGTGAAACTGACAAGGCCTGATCAGTCCATTTCTAGGTATTCCACTCTGGCTTTTGAAATAACTGGGCCACCTGCTGCACCATGTCCCACAGGATCTCCCCTCCCTATGCCCCCCACCCCACATACACGGCAGCAACTGCAGCAAGGATAAACACCCACACACACCCACACACACACGGTGTTCCCACCTCAGATGCCTGAATTCCTAAGACTGCCCACCTCACTTTTCCAGGGCATCTCGTTTGTCGCCTACAGATTCCCCTGTTCTACCATCCTACGGAACTCCTATATTTACTTAACTGTTGCTTCAGTCCCCCCTCCCCCCCCTGCAAATTCCTGCCATTTTGAATCCGTGCCAGCTCAGTGGCTTTATCTAGTTCTTTAAAAGCCATACCCTGCCATTCTAGTAGAAAGCCTTCAGCAAAACTTTCAATCTGTAGAACAGAGAGGGGGTGGGGACAACCTCAGGCACGGGAGCCAAATCCTGCCCTCCTGGGGTCCCAATTCAACCGTTCAAGGTTCTCAAAATTGGGCCCATAGCCAGGGGCGGACTGGGGGGCTGCCCCCCTAAACTTCCTCTGTTCCCCCTTATTCTAGTATCAGAGGTAGTAAGCTTATATACACTAGTTGCTGGGGAACATGGGTAGGAGAGTGCTGCTGCATCATGTCTCACTTGTGGTTCCCTGGCCGACAGCTGGTTGGCCACTGTGTGAACAGAGTGCTGGACTAGATGGAGCCTTCGTCTGAACCAGCAGGGCTCTTGTGTTCTTATTTATTTATTTATTTATTTCATGAACAAAGAATGAAAAAGATTTTACAATTTTGTCTTTCAAAGGCATCTGCAAACCAGATGAACTACCCCCTACCATTTGGGCAGTCCCTCTAGAACGTTTAGCCTGGCTACAAGCCTGCTCTGGAGGGCCATATCCCCTTCCCCTGGTAACCCACCCTTTCCTCCCACTCACTGATCATTTCGTGGTTTCCTGGCTTTTGTGCAGCTTTCCCCATCCTGCATGGTTGAAGAGCCTTCAGCTACAATATATTGGCATTTTGTGTCATTGTAGGCCCCACCCCCTTTGGCAACGCCCCCTTTGGCCTTCACACCACCCACCCCTAGAATGCAACGCCTCAAAGCTTCTCCGAAATTGAACCCAACCCTTGGGCTAGAAGAGGTTTCCCTACTCCTGCCTTAGAACAATGTAAAGAACAACAACCACAACAACCTCTCTACAATTCTTATTATTCTTATTCTTATTATTTAAAATATTTTATTGACAATATACATAAAATACAATGAAAATGACCAAAAAAAAGGTAGGGAACCAACCACGACAAACACACACACACACACACACACACACAAAACAGAAAAAGAAAAAGAAAAGAGAGGGGGGGAAAAGAAATAAAAGAAAAAGGGGGAAAGAAAAAATAAAGAAAATAATATTCCACAATCATTCAAGCAACATATGGAGATTTAATACAGAGTATGGTCATGAAAGATCAAATAAGGAGATATTACAAATGCAAATATAAACATGGATATTGTATTTAAAGGAATGAATATATGTTAAGTAAATCAAATATTCCTGAAGACTTTTGAGACTAAATGCATAATACTATCTTTATTCGTGTATGTAATAAAAGTCCCCCACTCAGCAGCAAAAGTATCTGATTTCTTTTTTGTCCTTTTGCTATATGTAACTTTTGAGTCAATTTTTCTATTAGCGCGACCTCCCATACCTTATTATACCATTTAGTTATTGAGATTCCTTGTAGATCTTTCCCGTATCTGGCAATAAGCACTCGCGCTGCAATTAATAGATATCCCACCAGTTTCTTATGTAATAGGTCTTTATATTGTCCATGGAATAAGTTTAGAAGCACCAGTTCTGGAGATGTAGTTATAGTTATTCCTATTACATCTGAAGTTTCCAAAAACAAACAAACACCTGGTCCCAAAACTCGGAGACCTTTTTGCAATCCCTGTTCCTGCCTTAGAACAATGTAAAGAACAACAACACCCACATGACAATTCTTATTTAAAAAACCCTTTTAAATTTGAGGTGCTTCCAGAAAAGGGTTTTATTGTGCCTTGTTCACTTGATTTTTTTCCAGGTGTCTATGCAACATTGTCTTCCATTTGTAGCCCTCTATGATTTCCCACCACTTCTTCCACCCTTTTTCTTACCAGAAAAAAATCCAGAAGGGAAGAAAAGATGGAAGAGCTGTACAAGGCCTTTTGGTTGTTAGGGCCAGGAACCTTCCCTCTGGAAACATCTATAGATTGAGAATGGGTGGGGAAATGTGACATGGCAATTGTTATAGCGTGATGCCAAGGCTAAAGTGATGGACTTGCAGTAGGGAGACATGGATTCCAATCCCTACTTATGAACCCCTTTGAGTGACCTTGAGCCAATCGCTATCAACTTAACTTACCTCACCAAGTTGTTGTGAGGATAAAAGGTGGGGAGCACTATAGAAGAAGGGTGATATCAACGTGTTATAAATTATATTAACTGTGGTTGATTTTTGCTATCATTAACCATCCCAAAGGATAAGATATAAATCAAAATAAATAACAAAGTACACCTTTTCATGTATGTTATGGTGAATGTCCAAAGATTGATAAGTGTTTTAACTCTCTTACTGTTGTGTTTTTAACTGTTTTTAATAGGGATGTGCATGCCCGAAAATATCGCATTTTATCGTTATCGGAATTTCGGACCAAAAATATTATCGTCTCCGATAATATCGTAGGTGAACCGTATCGTCTTCATGATAATTATCAGAAATCCGATATTTAATTTGTAGCCCTATAGAGCTGATTTTTTTTAAAAGAAAAAATGCCAATAATTTCTGTATTTTCAAAGTTACAGGCTTGAAACTTGGTCACAATGCCTATGGGGTATGCCTAAGTATGTCTATGAAATTTGAGATTTTATATGAATTTATTACAGAACATTTAAGTTCTAACAGGTCAAAAGTTGCACAATCTTTCAAAAATTCATATAAAATACTGGGGTGGAGGGATTGAACTGAAATTTGGCACATATGTGTAGCAACATGTGCTAGACATGTGTATGAAATTTGAGATCGATCTCTCCAACCCCCAATTTTATATGAATTTATTAAAGATCCTGCAACTTTTTGATAGGTCTGAATGAACACACGTGGCGAGCTGTCATTCTGACCTGCCAGAACTTAAACGATCTTTAATAAATTCATATAAAATTGAGGGTTGGAGGGATCGATCTCAAATTTCATACACATACTTAGGCATACCCCATAAGCACTGTGACCACGTTTCAAGCCTCTAACTTTTAAAATACAGAAGTTATAGGTTTATTTATATGGCAGTCCGATAATCCGATATAATCAGGCTGAAAATTATCGAATCGGATATTTATCAGAGGTTTTCCTATCGTACTGTTATTGTTAATCAGATGTCTGATAACAACCTTATCATATCGTTATCAGACATTTTAACGATACACATCCCTAGTTTTTAATTGTGCTTAATGTATTTGTTTTATTATTGTTTTTATGAAGTTGTATTATTGATTGTAAGTCACTTTGAGTACCATTTTTGATAGAAAGGGAAATAAACAAATAATAAATGCTGACCAATTGCAGATTAAATTTGTGAATGCCTATATACGAGTTTTCCTACTTTCTGGATTCACAAATAAATGTTGATAAGCACACAGATATATCTCGGAATTCACTTTTCCCCTTTTGGTTAATTTGCATTATAGATTGCAGTATGTAATTAAAAAGAAAAAAAGAAAAAAGCTACAACTTATATTTAGAGGCACACAGGAAATGAGTGATGGAAAGGTTGAACATGAAGGACAGCTATTAGCCAACATGGCAAGAACAGCCTTCTCCAACCTTGGTCCCTCCAGATGTTTTGGCTTACAATGCCCATCAGCCAAAGCCAGCATGTCCAATGGTCAGGAACGATATAATTTTGAGTACGAATTGCTGGGACCAAACCATATGAGACACCTGCCTCTTTGGGCCCCTGGCTGTAGGCTTCCTGGAAGCAGGGGGGGGCGTATGAGAAACAGAATTCTGGGCTAGATGGACCCACACTCTGAGCCAGCAAAGCTCTTAGGTTCTAACACCCTTCCCCAACCTGATGCCCTCCAGATGTTTTGAATTGTAACACCCATCCACCACAGCCAGCGTAGTTAATGTTCAGGAATACTATAAGTTGTAGTTAAAATCATCCGGAGGGCCCCAGCTTGGGGAAGGTTGTTCTAACATGTCAAGTTTGACAACAAAATAGTACGTTGCCCAGGTTCAGCACAGCCCTAGTTTTAACATTTTTTCCCCTCCGTGGCTGGATATGTTCCCTAGCAAGAATGCCCTTGTGAAAACGTCACTGGGGAGAAGAGAAATGATTCCATCAAAAAGGAACAAATATTGGTCTTGAGGTAAAGTTTATGAATCGCTTTGCCCTGTTAAAATGCTGCAGAAAAGATGTAACCAGCAGTGGGTTACGCCTACCTGTACTGCTCTCAAAGAAAATACAAAAGGTTAGCAGTTGTCTGCCTCCCCACCACAGTGAAATAGAAAGATTGAGGCTGCCTTAGTCTCACAGGGTTGTCTCTTCCTGCCCCATCTCCATCACCAGGGGCGCCTCAAGAGAGCTAGGGTCCCACAGCAGAAAGGAAGGAGTGTCTAGGCAAGCGGAGAAGGAAATCCCCCGGCTCCCTCAAGGCACAGGGCTTGAGAGAACAACGGACTGAGCCCAGGCACTGCCGTCATCAGTGATGTTATTGTCAGACACGCGGCCTTTTAGTATCTCGTTCATTCCTGTGTGTATTTTCCCACCCACCTCCTGGCTGGGAGGGTTTTTCTAAGCGGGGAAAGAGGGTAACGCACACAATTCTTTCAGGAATAATTAGGTGGGCTTTGATGATGCTCATTAAAGTGAGAAATTGACAGCACTGATTAGAACGAGGCAGCTTGTAAGCAAGTAGCGTGAAAAACTGCCAGGCTTGGGCCTCTGCGGAAGCTCGTCCATCATGACCTGCGGCGCCTCCTTCCATCTACCTTCCCACTGGCTAGAAACCAGTAAATGATGCCAGAACACATCCGCCTACACAAACAAGGGAAGGGAAGAAGCCAGGTAAGCTGGAAAGGAATTTTTAGCTGAACAAATATATGTCTATTAGGCAAATGGCCAAATATCAAAACATTGTCATGTACAACTGCATCCATGGCCTCCTCATTAAATGCCAGGATGAGGAGATGGGCTGGGGGGTGAATGAGGGCCTGGGAGACTATGGTCCAATTGGACAGGGCTCCTCTCCAGTTGCTGGAAACTCTGTGTGTGAGGAAGGTGCCCCCTTCAGACTCAGCAAATCATGGGTCAGGTCGGGAGCATTGCCATTTCAATGGGGCGGAAGTGAATGCCTGAAATGGGCTGCTGTAACCCTGAGGATTGTTGCTTGAGGTGCCACTGGCAGAGTTACTTCCCATGACAACATTGCTCTGCCCCGAGGGTTCAGGCTACACAGGCAGTGGAAGTAGCCACATTGTTGATTCCTCCTATATCACTGCAGCAGTGTGGCAGGCAGCCATTCTGGAGCAGCTCCTCTTGTACCTCTTGAGGTAAGATTCAGAGCCAGATTAGGTTGCCTCAAGCAACTGAGCATCTCGCCAGATCTGAACATACAGCTTCCCATCTGTGAGCTAGAATGGTGGATAGCTATCTCCCAGGGTTATTCTTATGGGAATGAATAAGAAAAAGAAATGTTATTATCCATCCAGTGGAAGGGATGTTGGAGAAATCTGCAATGGAACCAAATGAGTTCAGATGTTTTTTTATGAATCCAACCCAAGGATTCTGCAGTGGAACAGCTTTTGCCCTGTCAGGCAGAGTTCATGGACTTGAAGACCGTTTTCCTAACCATCAGGAAGTTTGCACAAATTTTGTTGCAAAAAAAAATCCACCAATTTTTTTAAAAACAGCCAAAATATATTTTGCACAGATCTGCATGTGCGCAAATGCACTAATTCCCCATAAATATGCAAATTCCCCCAAAATGTGCATTTTGGGGGGATTTGAGTATTTGGGGGGAATTAGTGCATGTGCAAATCCATGCAAATTCACATTAACACAAATTCGGAAACTTTTTTTAAAAATCCGGTTCTGTCGCTCGCTAGACAATGGAATGAAAGGTGCTTGACAATCTCAAACACATGGGCAGAACGGATTTTACACAATCTGTTTATGGTGGAGAGAGCAGGACAATGAGACCTGTAACAAGTATTCCAGCCAGGGTTCCAGCCAGGGTTCCAGCCAGCATCCTGCTCCCCCACTGCCCCCACTCAAGTTCAATTTTTCTTTTCCAACTGTCACTCAAAATCAGGGATCCACAAACTGGTGCCCTCCAGGTGTCTTGGGCTACAAATCCCAGCATGGCCAATGGTCAGGGATCATGGGAGTTATAGTCCCTGCTCTACACTCCATAGATCTTACACATACTAAGGCCTCCTCGCAGGGTGGGAGGGCTGTAGGTATTTCTTTTGGGGTTTTTTGTACTTCTGCAAAATCTCAAGGTTCCCACAAGCATTCCCTCTTGTTTCCCTGTGGACACACTTTAGCTACAATCCTGGTGGCAGTCATTTCCTAAGTTTGCTACTGGAGAGTGATATAAATCTCAAATGCACAAATAAATGTGCCGCTATCACCAAATGCACTGAATCCTAGCCTGGAGAGACCACCATGGGGGAGACAGCTCTGTTTTATTACTGGACTTTGCAGGCAAGTTATGAATGTGGCATTAAGACCAACGATGTAGTGGAGCCAGGACCCACAAGGATGCAGCAACAGCACTTTTTCTTATTAACAGGGGTGCTGGTGTCCTTGACCCCCCCCTTGGGTTTCCCCTGTTCCCTTTCAGCTTAGCTGCAATCTTCACAGGAAATGGATTTTCCCAGCAACAATACATTGTTGTGAGCTGCCCCTCTTGCAATTCCAACTATTTTGGGGTGACTTGGTCTCAAACGGGCAATGAAGACTCACTCCTTTCGCAAAAGGCCTACTCCCACTGGAAACTAGTTTGGTAATGTGGATCAAAACAGCAGCCTGAACTTTACTCACTTTGAGAACGTGGCTATGGACACTGCTATGATGAAGACCTGCACTTCAAGATGACCTACTACACCACTGCTTAGGACACATTCTGGGTTTCTACACACTTAGGTTTAGGGCTTAACTGAAATCACTCACTCTGTCAACGGGCTGAAAAATTGAATGTTGAATTGAATACAAACAGACACACACAAACAAACAGAGTATATATGCAATATGTAACTGCATATGAAAAACTGCAACGGACCTAAGAACAAGATTCCAAAACCACAAATCTGCAATTCTTACCCAAAAAAATCCAGAGCAGCCTGTTGCAAGACATTTTAACTCACCTGCGCACAGTCTCTCAGATTTAAAATTGCTTCCAGTTGAACAAACAAAGGACACTGATATGCTTGACAGAAAGGAAAACTTCTGGATCTACAGACTCAGCCTCCTCCCACTTTCTAATAAAATTATCCAGATGGAGAATCGAGGATTCTGTCTTTTTACAGGTTTTCATCTCCCAATTACTCTGACCACAGGTGAATTTCATTGCTAGTGCAAAGAAAGAGGATTGGTGTAGAATATGGCGTACAGAACAGCATCTAAGAGCCAATTGCTCTGTCTCCCTCAAAGAGCGAATACGTGGAACCCGTCCCCTGCCTCTTCGACTAGCCAAATAAACAGCCGGTTTCCTCCTCTCAAATGACTTGCGGGAATTGGTCTCAGCACTTGCTTCCTCCCCCAGGAGAGGTGAGTGCTTTTCAGACAAACCCCCAACTGGCTGCTGCATGTCTTAGCACCCTGTTGTCTTCTTCTAGCAAGACAACAGGGATTGGTTCAGCACACCACCTCATTAATTGGGCATGCCGATTGGCTCAGAATCAAACGTTTACAGGAGTATGGAAACATCAGGCATTGGGTGGTTAAGAGTTTTTGAGGTGTAATGGCTAAAAGACAGCACTATGGTTCAGAAGGGCTCTGATTCACATTTTGCCTCTGCCTTGATCTCACTAGGTGGTGGTCTTCAGCAAAAAAAACCTCCCTCCCTCTCAGCCTTCCCATCTGCAATATGGGGATAATAATACTGACCTACTTTGCAGGGGATTACAACAACAGAATATATGTGAAATGCTTTGCATACTTGAAAGTGCTATATAAATAATGAGTGCTGTTATTATTAAGTGGTGGGAGGGATAATTTTTTTGTTTGCATTTTGTGGCCAATGCCCTCATGGAGCTTATTTCTAATAATGTATTTTGACCCATAGACCTTCCTCTCCAATTTGCTTTGATATAATTGGCATAGCATATATTTTGTAACAATTGCTGCTAATTGTTTATTGTTCTTTAAAAAATGAACAGAGTTGCCATTATTGTTGTTGTTATTATTATTATTATTATTATTATTATCTCTCTTATTTTGCTCATGGTGTTTTTTCTAGATCAACATGACGGGCTTTGCCAAGTCATGCTGTCTTTTACTGATTTAGAAATTTCCTGACTATTGTTAAGTATGACTGCTTTCTGCATGTGTGGATGCGTTTTGGTAGGCCTAGTTTCTGAAGGTTTTCTGTAAATAAATAAATAAATAAATAAAGTGATGCTGGTGACTGATGTGACTAATGGAATAATTCGAACTTTTTCCTGTTGCCATAGTTCTTTAACTTCCATAGCCAGTGGTGTATATTTCCTCTCTTTTCCTCTTCCTTTTCTGCAACATTTTTGTCATTAGGTATTACTATGTAGGTGTGTTATTCTTTTTTTGTTTGTTTGTTTATGATTTTTATGTCTGGTCGATTGCAAAGTATTGTGTTGTCCCAGAATTGTTCTGTCCCAGCAAGATAATATATGAGGGCATAGTGTGGCTTGGCTTGACTAGTTTGAGAGTGTCTGGATCTCCTAGGTTCTGAAAGCATCTTCCTGGAGAGCACCTGTAGGTTGCATGATCCATGAGGCCAGGTTCTGGTGAGTGCATAGTTGTCTTTGACAGGAGGGGCTTACACTTGCTAGAGTAAGGTGAACAGATGTAAAGAGGTTGCAGTCCTATTTATCTGGGAGTAAGCTTTCTTGAAATCAATGGGACTTGCTTCTGATGTTTCTTTGGGCAGTTTTCTTTGGGCCCTGGTTGGGATTTCTGTTCTCTCCACACTGAGGCAGTGTAAATTCAGGAGATATTTGGATAAAAGGAGGGAAAGATCCTTGTCTAGCATTGTGATGATGGGCATCTATTCTGGCCTTTCTTTGTATTGCTACTGACCATGGTCTTGTTTACATGGCTAATGAACCAGAGGCATCATGAATTTTTTTTAGAGTAGTTTCTCATTGATAAACCAGAAGTTGAAACAAGCTAAGAGGTGCTAGTGAGAGGTGACTGCAACAAGCCTTTAGTCCATTTTGTTCCATGGCTAATGTTTGCAGGGTAATCGTATTCTATACTCTTTCTGAATGCTAGGTTGCTTGTTTGTTGTACTAGATTTTTCTGCAATTGTCCACTCCTTCAGTTGTTCAGTGGTAGTAGTATGCTGAATATGTGAGTATGGATATGAGAAGGGTGATGGGGAAAGAGTGTTAAATGTTAGGAAAGGTGAGACTATGGTCATCCAGTGAAGGATTTGCAGTCAGAAAAGATATTTGAGGGAAGGGAAGACTGTATCACACAGAGTATAGCAAAAGCTTCAAAAAACTAAAAAGTTACAAAAGTAGGAGCGAGTGAAGTTAATTTAAGATACATTGAAAGTCTCACTTGCTCTTTATTTCATTGATTTTAACATTATGATGTTATGTAGAATACAGTAGGTTTGTCTTCATTGTGTGCTTTGAAATCAGACATGTGACCAAGGCCATGTTCAGGTGGACATGCCCCCTTGGGGGCTGGACATGTTGGTGGGCACACCCCCTTGCGGGCAGATATGTTGTCCTCCTTTTTGATTTCCAAAATATGGTCACCCTAGCCATTAAGCTTCTAGGGGAACACCTCGTGGCCTAGATTTCCTGCAGCGAACAATATCAGCTCTCTGCTTTCTTTCAGTCTCTACTAACTTCCTGGTATGCAGAGAAATATCATTTGCCTCTTCCTCTTGTCTAGTGAGGGAGGGGAGAAGATGAGTCATCTCCATCCATCACCCATGCCTTCTTGGTCCCTCATAGCTCCTTTTGAAACACATCATCAAAATGTTGCCAGCTATCAACTGTCCTTTGGCAAGCTCTTAAGAGATATCATCACAGGGCTCCTACACAGATAGCTCTACCTAAAGAAATCTTAGATTGAAGAATTACAGAGTTGGAAATGATCCCAAATCTCTTTGCAATCAGAGGCACTGGTCTGTCAGGGACCCCTGAAAGGTCATTCAGACCAACCCCAAATATTGTAATCTGCTCTAAGCCCTTGATATAACATGAGAAGGCATTATACATAAAGAAGCAAATACAATTTGGAAGACTTGTGTGTGACAGAAGCTTGAACCCAGATCAATAATTTACAAATGTTTTAATGTTTGTTTCAGTTCTCCCTTTAAACTTGCATTTGGTCGCTCTCTTAAATGGTTTACTCTCTAACCTTGAAATATGAACAAGCAGAAGAACACAAGAACAATAGTAACTCTTCTTGTTTTTCATTTATATTGGCATGACTGGTCATATAAATATTGCCAGAGTCAGTTCTTTAAGACAGTGGAATTAAAGGGGTGTGAGGAGAGTTTCCCTTGTTGTTGTAATGCTTATATTCCAATTTGTTTTCTAAGGTGTTCCCCCCCCCCAAAAGGGGGAAGTTAAGAGTTCTCAAATTTCCAGAGATTGTACATCTCAAGGTGGAATTGAGTAACTTCCTAACTGAATTCATACTAAATGTCCAGTTACCTAAGAGCAACTCAAGATAACTAGCAAAAGGGTTACCACCAAGTGGAGTAGGCAACACTAATAAAGGAGCTAATAATGTCAGTCACAGCATCAAATGTTTGCTCCATTGCTCATCTTCAAATGTGATAAAGTGCTATCATCTGCCAGGAGTGCCAGCCTCTACTCAAAAGAATAAATGGACACAGATATTGCATCAGAAATGCAATAATTCAGAAACCAGTTGGTGAATATTTTAATTTCCCTGGTTATTCTTTTATTGACCTTAAAGTGGTCATTCCTGAACAAAGGAATGTCAATGGGAAATTCCATTGGGAAACTGCTGAATTGCAGCTCTTCAAGAAGTTCAATCCCATCGTCTTTGGTCTAAAGCATGATAACTGGCTTTAACCCAAGACAGGTGTTAATTGGCTTACCAATTCCATGATGTGTGTCTTATCAACAATACTTTGTGAATGGTCAATGAAATGATTTTACATACATTTAAAGATTGATGTCATTATCAGAGTCTGTACATTTTGCAGTTCTTTCCCCTCAGATCTCACTACTTACAATTCGCACACAGGGCATCCTCAGACAAGAGTTTCATCGCGCGCTCTTACAGATGTTCATGTATCCTTTAGACGACACTGTCTGCCTCCCACACGCCTCCCGCTCCTTCTGCTTGTTTTTCCATTGCAAAATAGTGGCACGATATAAACGCCCCCCGACTGGGCCACATGATCATTGCTGCTTCCTCTTTCTCTCCCCATGTAAAGAGACCATCGCTATTGTGGGACAGCAGCAGGAGGCCACAGTAACGGTAGAGACATGCGAAAATCCACCCGTCTGATGATGCTCACACATACATTGAGCCTATCTACACTACTGCTTTAAAACGGGTTAAAACTGTTATAACCCGTTTTAAAGCAATAGTGTAGATAGGCTCACAGTGCATATATCCCATAATATTTTAATTAGTCTTGAAAGTGCCACAAGTCTCTTCATTGATTTTAAATTCAAAAGGAGAGCGTCTCATTTTGGAGAACCATTTAAATTGAAAGAGCTTCAGTGCTCCTGATTATGTAAAGAAGCCCTTTCACTCCTCAGTCTCCTTCACAGCCCTATCGCCATTCCCCATCTTTTCTTCTCAATGAAATAGTGACAAAGTCTGGCACACAAATAACAGCCACTGACAGACAATAGCCAGTTCCTCTGGATGCCCAGAGCAGTATCTTAACTGCCTTAAAATATTTGCACATTTCATTTCTCTCCCCAGTAAATCTTTATTTTATCAGCAGCTCTGGCAACCTGACAGAAAGCAGCTCTGCAAAAGGATTGAAAAATTAACGATTGCAAGCAATGGCTCCACTCGACTTTGGAGCATCAGGAATAACCCACTAGGCTTTCAAAAATGTAAGACTGAAGGTGCAGCACCATATATGCTCCAGGGAAAAGTGCCCTTAAGTGCTTGCTGGGATATATTTATTTTTTAAATCCAGTTTCTGGCTTGCCTCGTCCCAGTATCTCGGGTGGTTTATAATTTTAAAATGATGCCATATATAATTGGACAACTAAAAAAGAGAGCATATATTAAAAAAACATAGATCCTTTGAAGCTTATACCATAGAAGTTCAATCCCACTAAATAGAATAAACGGTCTTATGAAGAGATGGGTGAAACCGCAGAGTTTCACCCATGAAATGTTTTTGTCCACATTCCACCGATCTTCGTCCACATTCAACCATCCAGACATTAGTAGATTTCTGGATGAGTCTCACTGTTCATGTACAAAGATCTGAAGTATGCAACAATAGCATTGTGAAAGGCCAGCGGCCTCGCCGCACATCATAAATGACATCATTGTGTGTATGCCATGATGGAACCCTAGTACAGTCTGGAGAATACGCTTTAGGAGTACTATAGAAATTGCTGGGGGGGATCAGGGTTGGGGGACGATAGCAAACAGCAAGGAAGGGTTGTCTTCAGGCTCTGCTTCTGAGCTTCTCAGAAGTAACTGTCTCTCCGCTGTTCGTGACACGATCAGGGCCATGCAGAGCTGGTCATAGGCCCAGGCCAGATGGGAAGTGTGTGCCCCCCCCCATTTCAAACTGCTAATTGAGTATTTCTTAATCAGTGGCAGTGATTCAGTACTAAATACATCTATGAACTAGAACGATTTATAAAAAAAAGGTAATAGGAAGCACTTTTATCAAGATGTAAGACATCACTTCTTCACATTCAGAATTCCACGACGGACGGCTCCTGCGCTGTTTCCGCAAGGCGGGCTCCCCACTTCTTGATGGGTCACTTACGCTACGGAAGCAGTAGCGTAAGCTGGGGGGGACCTTCTCTTCGGAGTGCCCCCTCCAAATCGTGGGCCCCGGGCTAACTGGCCCCACTGGGGCCCCCTCTGCACGGCCCTGGACACGACAATGAGACTTATAGCGTCATCACACGGGGGGAAATTGCATTTCCTTACCGCTGCTTCTCCACACTTCCTCATTCTTCCCAGAGGGGAAAGAGGAAGTACACAAAGACCACGTGGCCCATTCAGAGACTGTTTTGATTACGCCGCTTTTCCTGCACACAGTAGGAGATTGCAGCACATTCTATGGGGAAGGGAATCAGATTAAAATTTACTACTGAAAAATTAGTGGAAGGAGCGGGAGGCACACAGGAGGCAGACATCATTGTCTAAAGGACGCGCGCACATCCATAAGCGGGCAGTAGCAAGCATGCGATAAAACACTTGTCTGATGAACCTCTCAATGGATCCTTGAATTGATCTAGCACGTCATCATGTTGCAGCTGCCCAACACTATTCAGTGGAAGCCATTTACACATAAAGGCGCATGTTTCTCTCTCTCTCTTTCTACAGATGTACACCCGGTGTCATTCTACCAGCTCTGCTCAGTTGCATTTTTCCCAGTCCCCTAACCTAGCAGCAGCTGTTCCATGGGGCTGTAGCAGGAGGAGCAATAGGAACCAGGGCCATTTCGTAGTCTCTCCTGAAAGACCAGCTCCTTTGATCTCCTCTCCTTGAACAGCTCTCCTCTCAGCTGGTCATTACATGTAACTAAGAAAAGGTGCTTGCTTTTTTCCTCCTCTCTCCTCATCCCTTTATCCTTTTATGCCATATTTTAGATAGCATGGCAGGAAATGTATTGCTTTCTAATTGATCTGAAAGCCACTATGGGAGCCTTTGTACCTGAAGAGTGGGGTAACAATGCTTTAAATAAATCTACGATCACATTTTCAATAATCCGTAAAATAGCTGTTATACACATCTTATCATGAGTTAGCTATTTTATTTATTTAGGATGACCATATGTCAGTAAATTACAGGACATGTCAGGATTTTTGGCAACAAATCCGGGAAGGGGGAGGGGGAATTATGAAATTTGAAGAAAAATCCAGATTTGTCCCATCCTCCCCCGCCCCACCAAAGGGCAGCAATGGGAATTAACAAAAATGCTTACAGCTCCATCATTTTTAAAGATAAAGAGATGAAACCTGGCACCATGACAGCCTTTAGGTAGGGCTTTAGCCATGCCAAGTTTGAAGCAGTTCCGTTCATCTGATGATTTTTAGGATTTTTTTAAAAGTTTGAGGTTTAATTTTTTTTTTTAAAAAAACATCATTTTTAAAGATAAGATGAAACTTGGCATCATGATATCTCTTAAGTAGGGCTTTAGCTATGCTAAGGTTCAAGCAGATCTGTTCATCTGTTGATTTTTAGCATTTTTAAATAAAATTAAAATGTGAGGTTTTAAAATTATTATTTTTTAAAAAAAAACTGAAGCCATACGCTTCAAATTCAGGTTGTCAAACCTCCTCTTTGGGGTCTTGCACCTTGAGCAGTTTCAGCCCTTGGCATCATGGGCATCTTGTGTTTATAGCTAGAAAGTGCTGGGCAAGCAGGGCACCTTTCCTGTTGCAGATTTCATGGGCAATCGGCACCTGGAGCTCAGCAGAGGCGAGGCGTCCACTGATCAAAATTTGGCAAAGGAAGAGTCAGTCAAAGCAGTCACATGTTTGTGCAGGAAGTAGACAGGAGTTCAAAATCTGGGTGTGAAAAGTGGTGCCAATGCACAAGGCTTGAGAAGCTAATGTATATAAGGGAGAAGAGTGAAGGGGTGAAGTAGTGTCGAGAAACTTGTGACAATCATACACAAGGTTTTTTTAAAAAAAATGAACTTTAAAAATAAAAAAGTCAGCCAGCCAGCAGCAAACTCTGTTAAGCAGCGGCTTGCAGCAGAGTGAGGATACAATCAGAAACGCTATTTGAGGGAAGGGGAGAATGTATCACATAGAGTATAGCAACAAAGTACAGCAAAAGCTACAAAAGTAGAAGTGAGTGAAGTTAATTTCAGATACATTGAATGTCTCACTTGTTATTTCAGTGATTTTAACATTAAGATGTTATGTAGAACAGATTTGTCTTAATTGCGTGCTGTAAAATCAGATATCTGACCAAGGCTATGTTCAGGTGGGCACCCCCCCTTTGGTGCTGGACATGCCCCCTGGGGGGTGGACATGTTGGTGGGGAAGCCCCCTTGGGGGCCGACCATGTTGTCCTCCTTTTTGGTTTCCAAAATAGGGTCAACTCAATTTATTTAAAAATATCTTTAGACCGCCTTTAAGACTAGATTTAGACTAAAGCTTTCTCTAAAGAGTGATAGGGAAAGGGTAATGCACTCCTTCCCTACTGGAGTTGTCTCTCTTGGTGCATGGTTTTCTGTATTAGTATTAGGGGTGTGCACGGACCCCCCGGATCGGATCGGGACCCGGATCGGGACCTCCAATTTTGTCCCGGACCGGTTCGGACAAAATCGGAGGCCACCCGGACCGGATCGAGTCCGATCCCGACCCAAAAATCGTACATTTTTGGATCGGCCGCCATTTTTTTCCCCATAGACTTGCATTGCAATGCAAGTCTATGAGGAAAAAATGGCGGCGGGTGGGTAAGGGGGGGCCTAACTCCCTCCCCCCCCCGGGGCCGTCCGCTGTGGACGGCCCCGGCAGGTAAACCCCCTCCCCCGCGCTCCCTACCCCCCCTGGGGCCGCCTGCTTCCATCCGCTGGCGCCCGCGGGCGCCAGCGGATAGAAGCGGACGGCTCCGGGGGGGGGGTAAGCCCCCTTCCCCGCCACTTACCTTCTCGGCACGTCCGGCGCCGGCGGCTACTACCAGCGGGCTCCGCGGCCTACTCTCGAGTAGCGCGCCGGGTGATGACATCACCCGGCGCGCCACCCTGGAGCAGGCCGCGGAGCCTGCTGGTAGTAGTAGGCGCCGGCGCCGGACGGGAGCCGCCGGGCCGGGCAGGTAAGGGCCCCCCTCCCCCCTCCCCCCTCCGCGCGCCCCCTCCTCCCCTCCACGCACCCCCTCCTTACCTTTCCGGCCCGGCGGCTCCCGTCCGGCGCCGGCGCCTACTACTTCCAGCAGGCTCCGCGGCCTGCTCTAGAGTAGCGCGCCGGGTGATGACATCACCCGGCGCGCCATCCTAGAGCAGGCCGCGGAGCCTGCTGGGAGTAGTAGGCGCCGGCGCCGGACGGGAGCCGCCGGGCCGGAAAGGTAAGGGCCCCCCTCCCCCCTCCGCGCGCCCCCTCCTCCCCTCCACGCACCCCCTCCTTACCTTTCCGGCCCGGCGGCTCCCGTCCGGCGCCGGCGCCTACTACTTCCAGCAGGCTCCGCGGCCTGCTCTAGAGTAGCGCGCCGGGTGATGACATCACCCGGCGCGCCATCCTAGAGCAGGCCGCGGAGCCTGCTGGGAATAGTAGGCGCCGGCGCCGGACGGGAGCCGCCGGGCCGGAAAGGTAAGGGCCCCCCTCCCCCCTCCGCGCGCCCCCTCCTCCCCTCCACGCACCCCCTCCTTACCTTTCCGGCCCGGCGGCTCCCGTCCGGCGCCGGCGCCTACTACTTCCAGCAGGCTCCGCGGCCTGCTCTAGAGTAGCGCGCCGGGTGATGACATCACCCGGCGCGCCATCCTAGAGCAGGCCGCGGAGCCTGCTGGGAATAGTAGGCGCCGGCGCCGGACGGGAGCCGCCGGGCCGGAAAGGTAAGGGCCCCCCTCCCCCCTCCGCGCGCCCCCTCCTCCCCTCCACGCACCCCCTCCTTACCTTCCCGGCCCGGTGGCTCCCGTCCGGCGCCGGCGCCTACTACTACCAGCAGGCTCCGCGGCCTGCTCTAGAGTAGCGCGCCGGGTGATGACATCACCCGGCGCGCCACCCTAGAGCAGGCCGCGGAGCCTGCTAGTAGTAGTAGGCGCCGGCGCCGGACGGGAGCCACCGGGCCGAGAAGGTAAGTGCCCCCCTCCTCCCCCCCCGCTGTCCACTTTCATCGGCGGGCGCCCGCTGGCGCCCGCCAATGGAAGCGGCGGTGGGCGCCAGTGGGCGCCCGCCGATCCGCCGATCCGCCGAACCGGTTCGGAGCTTTTTCGGACCGGTTCGGATTGGATCGGCCGATCCAGCTGCGGGATCGGAAATCGGATAATTTATCCGATTTCCCACTGGACCGGACTCGGATCGTGGATCGGGTCCGATCCAGTGCACATCCCTAATTAGTATTATTAGGCTTAATGATGAATTCATAGAATTGATACTCAGAGCAGCACTACTCAGCACTAAAACAACCCATTAGCACATCTTCCCTTGCAGCAAGCAAAGAAAGTAAGATGCCTACTCTCCCAGAAGCTCTGGGTAATTCCTCTATCAAAAAACAAAGTGCCATTAGCCTAACGACAATTCTTACTGCTGCCCATAAAACCCACTGTGAACTTTATCAAAACCATCTGGCCCACTTTTGCCACTCCAGTCCCAAGTGGCTGGCAGCTTAGCTTGCATTCACAAGCAAGACGGCCAATAAATAAAACAAACTTCAAAGCTCCATGTGAAGCCACAGCACGTTTTGGAGGCATTGTGTAGTTTATTGCTAAACCAGCATAGATCCTGCTTGGAACTCTGTTCTAACCTACGTACGTATTGGCTGAGTTCCGACGACACGATAATCAGTGGGGGTGGGGGTGGGGTGGGGGGGTGGAACAATCGTCAGTTGTGTTGCTTATTGTGTCGTGTGGAGGGCAACACACAACGCACACACAACTGACCATACGCTATTGGGAGCACTTCAACAACGGAGAAAAACAACGGGCTTGCACGTTGTTTATCCCGAACGCCGTTGTTTAAAGTGTCGTGTGGAGGGAACCCCCCTCTCTCCATGTACTATTCCGTTTGGGCATAGAGTTCGCCGGCCGGAGCAGCTAACCCCCCCCCCCCCCGGGCTGCTCCGATACAGCTGGCAGAACTTGCGGTGCATGCTTGGATACGGCCGGAGGGCTGAGGGAGGTGGGAGGGAGCAAGCGTAGCAGCCCAGAAGGATGCTGGGACTTTCAGCCATGCGACGGGGGAGGGGCAACATGTCGTGTGGTGGGAGCCACCAGATTAACGCACGGTCAGTAGGCTATTCCCCCCTCCATTGCCAAAACTGTCTTTGGAACTCAGCCATTGACTGTGGCCCTGTCTACACCTCCCGGCATTCTGGGAGGGAGTGGGGGAGACTCTCCTGATATCCCGACCGTGAGAACCTCCTCCAGCGTGAACATGTGGCACCCGCCATTTTTTTTTAAGAGCCAGAGGAGGGAGAACACTTGCACTCCAGCACAAAAGGTAAAGGCTTAAATAAATAGATAAATCCCCCCCCCACTCCCAGCCATCCCAGCACCTTCCCACACCTGTTCCCAAATAACCAGTAAACAGAGGCATTCAGACTCTGACAGTGGGGGCAATATGCAACCATCTTAACTAGCAGTCACTCACAGCCACACGCTCCATGCCTTTGCCTAATCCGTCCAGGGAGGAGATGCAGTTAGATCACATCTACAATATATCATTAATGCATCTGTCAGGGAGGGGAGTTTTCCATCATGTTTAAAAGAGGCGGTGGTAAGGCCGCTTCTAAAAAAGCCCTCCCTGGATCCCCTGGACCTTAATAACTACAGGCCAGTATCAAATCTTCCATTTTTGGGCAAGGCGATCGAGAGGGCGGTTGCCTTCCAACTCCAGGCAGTCTTGGATGACACTGATTTTCTAGACCCATTTCAAACCGGCTTCAGGGCAGGATACAGAGTTGAGACCGCTTTGGTCGCCTTAGTGGATGATCTACACCTCAGTATTGACAGGGGGAGTGTGTCCCTGCTGGTACTCCTTGACCTCTCAGCGGCTTTCGATACCATCGACCGTGGTATCCTTCTGGAGCGCCTGGGGAAATTGGGAATCGGGGGCACTGTGCTTCAGTGGTTCCGATCCAGCTCTCGGGCAGGTTCCAGATGGTGATGCTTGGGGATAGCTGCTCTTCAAAAAAGGAGTTGCTATGTGGTGTACCACAAGGTGCCATCCTTTCCCCAATGCTGTTTAACATTTACATGAAACCGCTGGGAGAGATCATCCGGAGGCATGGGGCGGGGTGCTATCAATACGCTGATGACACCCAAATATATTTCTCTATGCCTTCGACAACATCGTCAGCTAAGGATAGTGTGTCTCCTCTGAATGAATGCTTGGAGGCGGTAATGGGCTGGATGAGGAAAAACAAACTGAAGCTGAATCCAGACAAGACGGAGGTGCTCGCTGTCAAAGGCCCCAACCAGGGTTTGGAGGTGTGTCAACCAGTTCTGGATGGGGTTACACCCCCCCTGAAAGATTGTGTTCGCAGCTTGGGGGTACTCCTGGATCCGTCGCTCCAGATGCCTAGTCCGGAAACTTCAACTTGTTCAAAATATGGCAGCAAGGTTGGTCACCGGTACACCTAGGGGTGACCATATTACACCAGTTTTAAAATCGCTTCATTGGCTGCCAATCAGTTTCCGGGCGAAGTATAAAGTGTTGGCTATTACCTTTAAAGCCCTACATGGTTTGGGTCCAGGTTACCTGCGGGATCGCCTTCTCCCATACAATCCGCCTCACATGCTCAGGTCCTCTGGGAAGAACTTACTGCAGTCAACAAAAACTAGACTGACAACTGTTACCCAGAGGACCTTCTCTTCTGCCGCTCCCAGATTATGGAATGATCTGCCGGGAGAGATCCGTGAACTTACCAGTCTTCAGGAATTTAAACGATCTATAAAGACTGCTCTCTTCCGGCAGGCCTACTCAGATGAATTTTAAGATGTTTTTAATGATGTATTTTTTCTTGTTTTTTTAAATTTTAACTGTTTGTGATTCTTGTGTTTTATATTGTTGTTGTTCCCCGCCTCGATCCGGAGGGAGAGGTGGGTTATAAATAAATATTATTATTATTATATTATTATTATTATTATTATTATTATTATTATTAAAGCCATCCAAGCGCTCCTCCAGGCTCTTCCTGCATAGGTTTTCCCCAGCCCAGCTACCTAACATGCTTTTTAATTGGCAGTACTGGGGGATGAACCCAAGACTTTTGGCATGCAAAGCACATGCTCTCTCACAGAGCTACAGCCTTCCATCCTGAGCTATGTCACACTAGCCAGGAGATGAAGTTTACTAGAACCTCTCCCTGTACTTCAGAACCAGACTGTGTCACTCTAAACGGAGTCCTGGGGTGCCTCTACAAGAGCGATTTAAAGCTCTTTCAAGGCGCATTACAAATTTCACCTCTACAAGAGCGGAGCACAAATCGGGGGTCGAGGCGCTTTTTATCTCCGATTCTTCGCATTTTCGAATGCACGTTAAATAGCGAGTTTTAATTCTCCACAGCCATTAAAGCGCATTTTGACCATGTAAACAAGTGATTCTCCGCATGTAAACAACTTTAAAGCGCGTTTCATATAGCCCGTTATGTGCTTCACTGCCTCTCGTGAATTGGTATTAGGAGTAAATGCGCTTCTCCGTATATGCACATAATCGGGCAACCGGGCGTCAAACCGAAAACTTGTAGAGGGGGCCATAGTCCTTTTCTAGTCAATACAAGGACATAAACAGTAGAGTGGTCAATGAAGCAGGCAAATGGTCAAGCACAGGCAAGGAGTCAGATAGATGGGCTCAGGCTAAGGCAGCAGTGGCCCAAAGAGAAGGCAGAGGTGAAAACACAGTGAGGCAGTCAGATATATGACACAGTACAGATGCAGAGCCAAGAAGGAATCCAAGAGTTAGCATCACAGAACTTCAATCACAGGGCAAGACCTGGGAGACCCAGTACCTAGCAATGGAGCTGCTGGAATGATGTTGTTTCCAATGCTGCCTCTGCACACTGAAGGCAGCCCCACCCTGAGTTAGCTGCAGTCCATGAGAACTCTCTGATCAGAACCTTACTCATGAGGAGCCCCTTTCCTCCTGAGTATAGACCCTGCTGCAGCCTGGCACTTTGTTGGTATTCCCTGATCTGGGCCTGCCTCCGTTGGCATTGTCGCTCCCTGGGACTTGAGGGAGGCTCCTCCTCCTCCTCTGAGGCAGAGTGCTCTCTTCCTGAGCAGCAGGGACCTCAGCTGGGCCTCCACAGACTCAGATCCTCAGGCCCTCATCCCCTGCTGGGGCCTCTGACTCTTCCTCCTCAGAGGAGGATTCCAACAGGGGTAAGGTGACCATATGGAAAAGGAGGACCTTTCACAGTTGTATAGAAAAGGGAATTTCAGCAGGAGTCATTTGTATGCATACAGCACCTGCTGAAATTTCCTTTGCAATACAACTGTTGAAGATACAGGAGCCCCTCTGTCCTCCTTTCCATTTGGTCATCCTACATACATGAATGTGATCCTACATGCACTCACCTCAGAGTAAGCCCCACTGAAATCAATGAGACTTACATCTGAGTAAACATGTCCGGTGAAAATGTCCACATACAGATCTGTACTTTGGATCAAAATGCTATGCTATCGATGCACTTTAGTGACTTGATGGAAAGCCGCTATTGCATGACACAACCAGACTAACGAAGGCGGATGTGCAAATAACACTGCAGTCGTGGTGACTTCTAAAATCCCTTCTTGGAGAGGAATGACTCAGAAGGAGCAGAACTGCATGCCAGCCTCTGGGTCTCCCAAAGAATTGAAGATCTAAAATGCCTGCTTTTCCATCTCATTTGATGCCTGGGCAGCTCTGTGGCAGCTTCCCAAAGTTAGCAAGCCGGTGAGTAAGCGAGCCAACAACCACAACACGTTTTTAAAAATAATAATAATGACTGAACCACTGATCCTGCCTCATAAAACAGGCTTTGCTCATTTACTCTGACAAGAGCCATTGAAATATTTATGACCATTCTTCACAGTTAAATAGCATGAAGTCTACTGAAGGCAATCCCCAAATGTTGGCTTAGTACAATCAAGCTACATGCCAGATACTCCTTATGCCAAAACTGAGCTGAGCAAACACCATTCCAGATGTGGTCTTTGATGGGTTAAGCTTTACACCTCCCCCCAAATGCATCTAGGGCTTCAAAGAGTGCCCCTTCCTTTCCATTTGCCCTCAGTGGATTGGACAGCCTCCTAGTGGAGGGAGGGGGGGTTGCCTGCCAGATGTTTGTGCATGCAGAGGTCCAGGAAGGGATAAGATCCTGAAGTGGGGGTGAGTTTTCTCCCACCAACCAGGGCTTGGGTGATTCAATGCCCAGGCCAGAGGATCGTTAATCCTTAACGATCCAAGCTGGATTTATGGCTGGATATCTATGCCCTCATTTAGAAGAGGAACACAACAGAATCTCTCTGACTCCCTCTTAGGGAAACCACCTTAAAAGGAGCTCATGGCAAAAAGCGGGTGCAAAATGCAAACACAAGTCAGATGTAAGGGTGACAAAGCAGTTTTGCCTCTTTTCCCAATACGGGTGATGATCATCTCATGTCAGACTGAGATGGGAGGCTGAAGTACCAACTTTTGTTGTCCCTCAGGCCACCCTGTCTGCAGTTGCACTGCCGTCGCAATCTGGTTTGGTGTGAGCCAACATTTCTGCTGGTTCCAAATCCAGACCTAGTGACATCATGCCAAAATGCTTCTAGGGGCACTTGAATGTGGTTGGGACCTTGTCCCACAAGGCCTAGATCAGCCTGCCCCACCTGACATCCTCCAGATGTGTCGGACTGCAGTTCCCATGGCTATTGGCCATGCTGGCTGGGAATTATGGGAGTTGCAGTCCAATATTTCTGGAGCGTGTCGGGTTGGAGATGGCTGGTCTAGACAATTGCAGCTGAGTCCTTCCAACCAGTGAAAACAGCCACCGAGCTGGAGTGTTGTGAAGAAACTACCCCTCAGAAATAAGGGATGGGGAGAGGAGAGAACCCTAGATGATGGTAAGGCAGTAGATCTTGAGAAAGGAGAGTCTTATTTGTCCCACTTTTAATAGTCCATTACAGGTGGCATCAGACGTCCATCTGGGCTAGCTCTAGACATTTTGGTGCCTGGCAGAATAGTGAAAGAGCCAACTCCTTTCCCACAAATTAATGCAGCAAACAACCATTATGGCTTCTCCTAAAGCAGGTTCCTCAACCTTTTTGGACTTGTGGGCACATTTGTGAATTTGGAAAAACTGCTGTGGGCACCACCACAAAGTGCCTAATCAGTGGACAGCCGCTTTGATGTCTATATGTCATGTCTATGGATCTTAGGCTGCATCTTATAAAGCAAAAAAAAATGTTTCATGTCTATTAGACACTGCGGCGTCTCTTTAATAAGAGATTGCCTAATTTTGCTAATTGCTGGTGGTACAATACAGCTAATGCTTCTTTTAAACATATGTTTTGGAAATATCCAGTAGTTGCTTCTTTTGGGGAGGAGGTTATTACACAGATAAATTTGGTACTGGAACAGTCTTTAATATTCACTGATGCACATTTACCTGCTTCATGGAAATTAACAAACTGACAATGTAAATGGATTCTCTGCATAAAGGACTGATATTACAACTTGTGGCAACTTATGGTCTTTCAAATGCTCTGGCCCACAACCCCCATCATCCCTCATCATTGATATGCTGCTTAGGGCTGATAGGAGATGTAGGCCAAGACATCTGGAGGGCCACAAATTGCCCAGCCCTGGCCTAATGGGAAGGAATGACCATTAACCAGCTGGAGTCCATAGGGTAGATATGCCCAGAGACGTCCATTGATGAGAACATCCCAGGCACTTGGCTTTTTCACCTCCTGAAGCAAAAGTGTGTTCTGGTTTTACAGCCCCATCAAGTCTCTTTGGCTTACCTGTAGATCCTGTACCTGGTGGTGAAGCCCTGCCGATGGCGCTCCATGAAGTCAGCGTACTCTGGGGCTCTGTGGAATGGCCCTCGGTCAGCAAGCAGCCAGTCCAGTGGCACTTGGCTGGAGGAGGCCCTGGAGGCATGCTGTTCGTGTGGTGTGGCAGCAGCAGCAGCAGCCGCCAGCCCCCAGCAGGTCAGAGCCAGGACCAATAGCGACGACACCCATGGGACCATCAGCTGGAGCCCGTTACACCGAGCGTCGTGCTGCCACCTCATGCTTCTCCTGCTCAGCTGGCTTCTTCATTCTCTCTCCACTCCTTCCCTCGTGGCACTCCTTCAGGGTTTCCTGTCCTGGGAAGGCACAAGGAGAAGAAGATGAGCCAAACAATACCTAGGGCTGCCATTCCCAACCTGGTGCTCTCCAGATGTTTTGGACTACGAATCCCAGAATTCCTGAGCATGAGCCACGTGGGCTTGGGCTGATGGGAGCTGAAGTCCAAAAGTTCCAGAGGGCACCAGATTAGGGGGAAGGCTGACTTAGGAGAAAGGCTGCATGCCTTGTGTGAGCCACCAAGCTGAACGCTTCCAGTGAAGAAATGTTTCCGAACATGGGGGTCCTACGAGAGACAAGTCCGAGCGGAAAAGCCAAAGAGCCACTACCTAAGGTGGTAAAGATATACACTAAATAATTGACCATTTGCTGACTTTCAGTAGTATACTAAAATTTGCCCCCTGGGCTCCTGCTCAATAGTAGGAACGGCGCTGAATCCGGTTCCCACCGGGATAGGCATCCTTCATCTTGGGACACCTCTCTGGACTCAGAACCACTGGCTGGCATTTAGCGCCAAGTGGAGCGACCTTCTTCTCGGCCTCATGTCTCCTTCCTGCTCTTTTGTCCTGAGCCATCTGGGGCTAAACGTTGGGGGAGGAGAGAGGTGCCAGTAACACTAAACCCTCCCTGCCCCTAAACAGGATTCATAGGATGGAACTTTGTAGATCCAGGGACCTGCCAGAGAGCTGCAGCTCAATGGAGGGAAGTCGGAGAAATCCACAATGGATACAAGTGTGTTCAGATTCCTATGACTCCAACCTGCAGATTCTGCTTTGACTGGCTTTTTCCAAGTCACGTGGATTCCATGGACTTGCAGACCGTGGGGTTTTGTTTTTACTGGGGGGATTGATGTGTGTTAGCACGAACCTGAATTAGCGCAAGTAGACTAAAAGTAGAATAAAATGACTTCCTTTCATTTTTACTCTAGAATGGGTGCAGGGACCCAATCTGGATCAGGATCCTAGTGAGGGGGAGGGGTAAGGTTCACCCTTTCCCCCTACCCCTAACACCTGCCATTTCTGTTACAAAATAACAAATGGCTCATTGTTTTGCAATAGAAATTGCAAGTGCCCCCTCCGATCTGTACCAGGCCCATAGCGGAGGGGTGCTAAATACTCCCATCCCTATGCTATGATCCATATTAGTGCTCCACCTACTCTAGAATCAAAAGGAAACTTAACTTCTGGTTTGGCCCTCCATCATCCCATTGGTCCATGTAGCCCAGCCTTGTCTGTTCTGACTGGCAGCCACCCTCCCGGACTTCAGGCCATCTTTCCCACTGAGATCTTTTCAACTGGAGATGCCAGCTATTGAATCCAATGCCTCCTGCCGGCAAAATATGTGCTCCTCTACACTGAGCTATGGCGTGCCTGCATCAGTGGCCCAGACAAGGCTCCCGATATATTGAATAACAGCCCATTGCACCACCTTCCCCAGCCTATTGTCCTCCAGATGTGTTGAACAGTGTCCCATCATTCCCAGCAAAGTGCAGTCCAATACAACTGGGAGACAATAAGTCAGAGAAGGCTGACATAGCATTTACATAACACAGTTCAAGTGTCAAAGTGGCATCTCCAGGCGGAGCAGGAAAAACTGCCTGGAACCCTGCAGAGCCATGGCTGCCAGCCAGTGGCGACAATATTGAGCTAGATCGACCAGTGGTCTGACTCAGTATAAGGGCAGCTTCCTATGTTACTAAAGTGCTTCCTATACATTATCTTCATAAGCCTTACAGTTTAGGTTGACAAGCAATACGACAATAGAACCAATGACCCAGGGAGGTGGTGGGCTCTCCCACATTAGAGGCATTCAAGAGGCAGCTGGACAACCATCTGTCAGGGATGCTTTAAGTTAGATTCCTGCATTGAGCAGGGGGTTGGACTCGATGGCCTTAGAGGCCCCTTCCAGCTCTACTATTCAATGATTCTATGAAGTGACTCAGGGACACGGCCTGGCCTGCTTTTGTGCCTTTGAGACCAGCTTGCATAACAGACATTGGCAGACGAAGCTTTTCACAACATGGAGAGACCGACATTTGGACGGTCCAAATCTCTCCCCCCCCCCCCCCACATACACACACACATGTTATGTTCAATGAATGTGTGCAGTGGGAAGCAAGATCGAGCCACCAGGCGTGTCCCCAACATCCACACACATTTGGAGTCACTTCCTGACCTGAACATGTATAGCATACGTTCGGACAGTGTGACAGCTGTGCGTAGGCATCCTTTTCTGTGGATGTGCTGAATGCGCAAGATTTGGGGATTGGGCTGGCAGGCAAGGCAGCAGGGGCTGGTAGGCAGATCCAATGTCCTCTCCCCACATGTGTTGAGTAGACATGGGGCAGAGAAGCGTGAGCACATGCATCTAGTATCACCCTTGAATGTCAGCACTGCAAACTGCGCAGCCGCTTGGAAAATTGGCAACCCTACTTAACAACTGGCCTATAAAAGCAGGCCAATATCCTAATCATATTATGTTGATTCTCCTTGATCTCTCAGCGGCTTTCAATACCATCGACCATGGTATCCTTCTGGGACGACTGGCTGAGTTGGGAATGGGAGGCACTGCAGTGCAATGGTTCCGCTCCTACTTGGGAGGTCGGCTCCAGAAGGTGGTGCTTGGGGGACATTGCTCGGCCCCGTGGATTCTCCAGTATGGGGTCCCACAGGGGTCAGTCTTGTCCCCCATGCTGTTCAACATCTACATGAAACTGCTGAGTGCAGTCATTCAGAATTTTGGAGTGCATTGTCATCAGTACGCTGATGACCCGCAGCTCTATTTCTCCTTTTCATCTTCATCAGGTGAGACTGTGGATGTGCTGAACCAGTGCCTGGCTGTGACAATGGACTGGATGAGGGCTAATAAACAGAAGCTCAATCCAGACAAGACTGAGATGCTGTTAGTGGGTGGTTCCGCTGACCGGACGGAGGGTGTTCAACCTGTTCTGGATGGGGTTGCACTCCCCGTGAAGGAGCAGGTTCGTAGCTTGGGGTTCTCCTACAACCATATCTGTCACTTGAGGCTCAGGTGACCTCAGTGGCACAGAGTGCCTTCTACCAACTTTGGCTGGTAGCCCAGCTACGCCCCTATCTGGACAGGGATAACCTGGCTTCTGTTGTCTATGCTCTGGTAACCTCCAAGTTAGATTGCTGCAATGCGCTCTACGTGGGGCTGCCTTTGAAGACAGTTCAGAAGCTGCAGCTTGTGCAAAATGCAGTGGCCAGAGTGATAACAGGAACCAGAAGTTTTGAGCATATAAGACCTACTCTGGCCCGCTTGCATTGGCTGCCTGTATGTTTCCGAGCCCGATTCAAGGTGCTGGTTCTAACCTATAAAGCCTTATACGGCTTGGGACCACAATACCTGATGGAACGCCTCTCCTGATACGAACCTACCCGTACACTACGATCCACATCAAAGGTCCTCCTCCAGTTGCCTACTCCGAGGGAAGCACGGAGGGTGGCAACAAGGGAGAGGGCCTTTTCAGTTGTGGCGCCCCAATTATGGAATGATCTTCCCGATGAGGCTCGCCTGGCGCCAACATTGTTATCTTTTCGGCGCCAGGTTAAGACTTTCCTCTTCTCCCAGGCATTTAACAGCGTATGTTGAGGGTTTTGTTGTTGTTGTTTGACCCAGAATTGTTGTTTTAAATGCTTATTGTATTTATAACTTGTTTTTATGCTTTTAATGGTTTTAAATTTTGTATATCGTTTTTTTCATGCTCAATGTTTTTAATTTTTGTAAACCGCCCAGAGAGCTTCGGCTATGGGGCGGTATATAAATGGAAATAATAATAATAATAATAATAATAATAATAATAATAATGATAATAATAATAATAATAATAGGTACAGGGGCTAACATTGAGAAAGAATAATAGCATGCCTGGCTCACAGCTCACTTTTGGCACTGAATCATAGAATCTTATTCATGTGATGTATCCGTCACACTATCCCTAAATTTGTCCAGCATTTATCCATCATGGGCTACATCTCAGCCACGTCTATACCTGCCAACCACCTGCCACTGTGCTGCGCCCCACTTGTTCTTCAAGGGGGCATCTGCTCTGCCACCCCCACCCCCACCCTGTTTGCGAGGACCGGTATTTTCAAAATCAGGCATCATCAATCCTAACACTGCCACACGTGCCCTGTAAAGGAGCACGGCTGATTTCTTTTGTTCTCAGGTCTCCGTCGCTGGGGAAATGAAATGCGGAGTGGCAGCAACAGGAATCGTTTGTCAGGATCACAGCGCCACTTGCCAAACCAGCGAGACACATAAAATAAAGAAATAAATAAAAACCCCGGACAGGAAAGGCAAACACAACATCCAGCAAGCACAGTCTGGGGTGGGATTTCTCCCGCTCTCCACAGAATTCAATTCCCACCTCAGAACTAAGACAAATGGGTAGATGGGTTTCAAGGGGCCGGGTTTGAGGGCAAGTTTGCTTCATGTACAGTTCCCGCCCCAGTTCTGGATGGAAAGGAGCTGAAAATCTACTCCTGGGGGGGGGGGGTGTCTTCATTTCCAAGTCTACGCGTGATTCTATTCTGTCCTCAAAAGTGCAAACATTTCCCATTCCCACCCCACTCCCCATGCCAGAAAAACAGGAGCAATAATAGAACAAGTGACAGGAACCTTCACAGCTTATATTATTTATACCACACCATCAATGAACACAGAATCTGACTGAGGGGAATGACGCAAAAAAACACTCCCCTGCTCTGAGAGCCCTGCTGGGGCGACAAATTAGCAATGCCACACCTGGGTCTTTTGTACTTCTAGGATTTAGACCCTCCCTGATGCTGTGCAACAAAGGCTGTAATGTTGCCGAGGTGGTTGCTTCTTCGTTACTAGGAATGGGCAGATAACCCTAGTTCAGCCTTCCCCAATCTGGCACCCTCCAAAAGTGTTGGACTAGAAACCCCATCATCCCGAACCAGTGGTTTTGCAAGTTGGGGATGATTGGTGTGGTAGTCCAAGACAGGTCAGGAAGGTTGCCCTAGTTAGTTCAATCTGGCCTCAGCTAATCTCAGAATGAGATCCGGGGTGAGGGCATGAAACTTTATGCTACCAGGGCCAGGGGCCCCTCCACTTTCTGGTCTGGGGGCTCATAAATGGGATAGATCCTGCTTCCATGGTGTATGAGGCAGCCCGTTGGAGAGAGGAGATGGGCGATGAGTTCTCCTGGGTGCTACCCAGCAGTCTTGACTATCAGGCAAAACAGAGGTGGACGGGGGGATTGGCCAGGTTGCGGGGTAGGTCAGAAGGGCTACTGATCCATGCACGGCTCCTCCTGATTGGCTCAGATGTGCCTAAGAGAGCCCCTTCCCATCTTTGCTTGTGAGAGTTTAGATAGTGGATGCAAACACGGGACCTTCCGTATGTGAACCCTAAGCTGTCCATTAGGCCGAGGCTCCAGCTGCAACCCATGGGATCCTGGTGTGGATGTGGCTGATTCTTAAGGCTACCAGCTGGAGCAGGGAAACTAAATGCACCATGGCGCCCCTGGTCCTTATTTGCTGCTGTGGCTGAAGGGGGAGGAGCTGCTCTTTGCACTGGAGCAATGTGGGAGCCCTGCCCTCTTTTGTATCTAGTCATGCTAGTATAGCTCCTGCAGCTGTAACTGTGGTGGTGAAGAGGGGATTTCACCAGGTGCTGCATGCATACAAAGGACACCTATTGAAATTACCTTTTCTATGCAACTGCTAAAGGTACAGCAGCCCCCCTGTCCTCCTTTCCATAGGGTCACCCTCAATTCATGTCACCCTTTTCCCAAACTCATGCCGTATTTGCTGAGCTACGGAAGGTTGCTGCTGTCAGTGAGTGGTTGGGGTTTCCTTTTTTGCCTGATAGACTCCATTGATAAATTGATACGCAAACACACTAAGGCCCTTTCTACTCCAGGCTAGGGTGACCATATGGAAAGGAGGGCAGGGCTCCTGTATCTTTAACAGTTGCATAGAAAAGGGAATTTCAGCAGGTGCCGTTTCTATGCATGCAGCACCTGGTGTAATTCCCTCTTCATCACCACAGTTAAAGCTTCAGGAGCCCTGCCCTCTTTTGTATCTGTTCACTCTAGTTAAAGAGGGCAGGGCTCCTGCAGCTTTAACTGTGGTGATAAAGAGGGAATTTCACCAGGTGCTGCATGCATACAAATGACACCTGCTAAAATTACCTTTTCAATACAACTGTTAAAGGTACAGGAACCCTGTCCTCTTTTTCATATGGTCACCCTACACCAGGCATTTCACCTGGGATGGCCCCCAGCTGGTCTCTGTGAGTCCAAATGACACACAGAGACTCCTAGGGGCGGGGGGGGGGGGGAGGGGGTTGGCCATGAGATTTTCCAGGGATAAGGGAAACCTGGTAAATCCCGATTCTTCCGCAGTCCTGGGAACTTCTCGAGATCGCAAAGATGTGGCCGCCCGTCCCGGGTGCTGCTGCTCTTACACGTGAGTAAGCACGGCTTCACCAATGGGCACGGAGCTGCGCTGTGCAGCTCCGTGCCTATCAGGGGAGGGAGTGGCACCAGTTTCACCACCCCCGGGAGGGCAGGGAGGGGGGGTGGCCCGTGCGCACAATTACGTGTAAATCAACACGACGATCCCAGACGCAGGTACTTCTGGAACTGCTGCCCCTCTGGCCCTCTATACCCTTCTGGTGTAGGAAGGGCCAGCGTATCAGGTATAGGTCTTCAGTAACAAGGCCAAAGGGCTTGTTGAATGTAAACTGATTAATTAGAAATAGTCTCTGCAAGCTTCTCTCTGTCAGGGTTTCTCACAGGAGCAGCCCTCTCGCTCCCTGTTGTGGCCTTGCAGCTGTAACGGATTTCCCTGAGAACCTGGATTTGGTACAATGGAGGGGGCCACTCTTAGAACCTGTCACTCAGATCATAGCATCATCGTAGTGGGTGGAGCAATCCCGTCCTGTTGGCACATGGGCATGGTTTACAGGTCAGAGAACCTGTCTGTCAAGTGGCTTTGACTGGGCCAGGCCTTAATGTGTAATAGCTGGAGCAAGGCTGAAGCAGCTTTGCTAGAGATCATTTTTCGACACAAGGCCTGAAAACCCTCCTGTTGGATTCCATCACCGTTTGGGACTTTGGAAGCACTCTGCATATGCTCGCGCTCTCTCTTGCTATTTGGACTCTAGATTTCTAAGGACTGTGCCATGGAAAGTACTGTGAGGCTTTTCAGAGACTTGATTGTGTGTTTGTGACCAGACTCAGGTGGCAGGGAGTTGCTACTCCTTAGCAGAAGGATGGCACTCCTGTGCCTGAGGTTTTACCTTCTCTGTGATCATGCTTACCGCAGGTCAGGTCAGCGTTCTGCAGGCTGGGTGTGATTGATGCATGATTAGTCTCTACCTGGCTCTGGTGGCTTAGAGCATAAGTGTTTCCCTCTCCTTGGGATTTTGTTTAGGCTTTGGCCATGTCCCTTGAGGTGCCAGCATATGTGGCATCTGGAGAAGCTCAAATCGGATGGTGGCAAACCCTAACCCCCACCCCACCCCCACCCCTGAGTGATTGCCTGAAGGATCGTATCAGGAAAGGAGCCTAAAGTTTTCTAACCATTGTTCAGCTTTAAATGGTGTTGTTTGGAGAATGTAACCATTACGCTTTGTACTGTATGATTTCCTCAATAAAAAGAAGTCTCGCCAACGTGAGTGTCTCATGTCAGTTTGCCAGCATGTGTGAATGCCAGAGGGAAAAGGGCATGCACATGACACAGAGGGATTTTGAACCCTTCCCCCAAGGAGGGCTGTGTGTCCTCTCAGCTGAGGGAGCTATTTGTGATGCGGCTTCTCTTTCTTTTGTGATTCCAAAAAATGATACTACTGCTAGCCCCTGATTCTGGCCTGAGCAGTAGGTCCTATACCAGGATTTGACCCCCTGCCTGCGGGGATGCCTGGCAACTCTCAGCAGTTGTGTCACTGGGGCCCATGGTGTGAGGGGTCCTAGGGACATGCCCCCTCACTGTCAGTGCATTGGCTCCCTCCATGTCTGAGTGATAAGGGGTGTCATTGCCCCCAACAGTTTGTGATTGGCAGACACTTGCAGAGATCATGAGAATTTTATTTCTGCTCGCAAAACATGCAAACATGCTCTGTTCAAACACGGGTGAAAGAATGTGTCTGCCAAAAGTGTTCGCAAATTACAAACACGGATTCATGTTTGATTCGTGCAACTTTCCCCGTTCAATTTGTGACCGTTTCAACATCTGTGCAAATTTTAGTCTATGCGGGAAATTTGCCCAGCTTTGGAAATTTGGCACACCTGGGGATTTTTGCACAACTTTCAGTTTCAATAGCTGTTCATTTTGAGCAATTCTCCTGTTCAAGCAAAAGGAGCAGCGATCACAACCATGGACGTAAATGGAGTGCAGAAGTTCAAAGAAGCTTGATGAGCTTTAACGCCGCTTGTTTGCCCATCCCTAGCCTCTGAACACAAGAACATAAGAAGAGCCATGCTGGATCAGACCAAAGAAACATCTAGTCCAGCACTCTGTTCAGTTATCGGCCAGGGACCAACAAAGCAGGTCACGGAGCAACAGCACCCTCCCACCCACGTACCCCAGCAACTGCCGCACACAGGCTCACTGCCTCTGATACTGGAGGCAGCATATAGCCTTCTCCTCCATTGATAGCCTTCTTCCCAAGAACTTACCCAACTCCCTTTTCAAGCCATCTGAATTAGTGGCCATCACTACATCTTGTGGTAGTGACTTCCATAGTTTAACTATGTGTTGGCAGTATTGCCACAGGCATTGGAGTGAAGCTGTTGCTTTCGCTCTGTTCTTGGTCGCTTGGAGCTATATGTTTTTCCCCTCTTGTTCTGGGCTGGACAAGTTGTCAAACGTTGTATCTCTCCCTCCTCTCCACCCCCAAGGGAGACCATTTGCCATTAGGGGCGTCTCAGGCCAGAATCAGTGTCTAGCAAGCAAGCAGGACAAGAAAAGATTTCCACACTCCGGAAGATCTGAAGCTGTAAGGTACCAATTCGTCAACAGAGAGGTTAGAGTGAGTCGGGATTTCCTTGCTACCATCCATCTGGGGAGGAACAGTATCGTGGCTTTTTGCTGGCCTTGACTTCATTTTCATCAAATGTGTGGTTTCACTGCACTACACTTGTTTCCACATGGAACTGCAGCCATGGTCCTAGAAGATTCCTCTGCACAATTTCAGTGAATTGAGAAAGCCCCACCTAATGTGTCAGTATTTATTAACAAGACAGAGGACTTCAGTGCCTTCCTGCAAGTAAATAAAAAAGTTGTGATTCTCCCACCCACCCCAATTAATCCTAGTTAATTGTTTTTTTAAAGAACCTCAGAATGTCAATTCTGATTTTCATTTTGTCTTTTGAAGCTAAGGGAAACACTAAATCTAATTCCTTCTAGGAATGTGCAATTTTTACATTTCAGCTATTTTCTGTTATTGTTTAGTTATTATTTATTGTTTAGAAATTTCATTTGTTTAGTTATTCAGTTAATAAATCACTGACACTTTTGTTATTATTCCATTTGCTTTCACTATTCCTCTTAATTTCTGTTTCCCACGTTTCAAGTGGAACACTCAGGTGCTCTTCTGCTGCCTATAACTTCTGTTATTGTTAAAGAAATGAATGCCAGAATTCCAGAATAGTTCCCTATGTTATATACCAATTCCTTGCTCACCCAGAAGTCATCCAGCAAGTTTAAGCCAGCTTTGTAAATAAGTCCACAAATGTTACTAGCCCGAAAATATTTTTGCTAGTTGGATGGAGCTGACGGAGAAGGAAGAAAGAACTGCATTTCTATACTGGGACAGAGGACAACTGCAGCACTCCACCTAGGGATGATGGAGAAATTCACAACAGAATCAAATGAGTTTGAATTTCAGCGAATCCAATATGCAGATTCTGCAATGAACCAGGTTTTTTTCTGAGTTGTATGGATTCTGTGGATATGTGGACTGGATTATTTTGTTACTTTCCACAATTTTCTACAAATTTTGCTGTAGAAATACATAAATGTAAAAAGATTTTTTTTTAAAAAAAAAAGTTGGAAATGTACATTTCCTCCAGAGGCTAAAGCATGAAAATGACATTTGGGGGGATTTTCGCATTGGGATGGGTGGGTTGTGCATTTTCACGTGTGCAAATTAGTGTAAATGCAAAAAGCTAGTGTGAATTTGCACAAATTTGGGAAATGGGGAAAAATCCAATTCCGTCAATGAGCTGATGATGGAACAAAAGACACCTGACAATCTGCGAAAAACAGATGGAATGGATTTCACAAAATCCGTATATCCCTAGCTCCACTCCTCATGTTTTCGCCTGCATGCAATTCCAAGTCACCAATGGCAACCAGGCTAGTGCTTACATTCAAGGCTAGCTTAAGCCCATTGATTTTTCAGATTGTGTTAAATTGTGGCGTACCTACAGACATATCAAAGGACCAGGCAAATGTTATTGTATGATGATGTTTTTCCACTTCCATTTTATCCAACAGACAAGAGTGGGAAATCAAGACGTTTTCACGAAAATTGACTTTTTGCTCCCCAGTGGAATATTCCTTATTTTTACCCAGCCATGTTGCTTCAGCAGGAAAGTATTTCAATCAGCTCTAATTGATTCACATGCTGTATTCTGGCTTTCACACAGCCGACAAACCTTTGTGGACTCATTGGTTGAAGCAGGTGCCCCGCTGAGCAAGAAGCATCTCCCCAGGGGAGCAAATTTAGTTCTTCCAGAAGAGTAAATGCAACACTTGCAAACAGGTCCCCATCACCACCTTCAATAATAAACTATTCAAAGTGCCAGGAAGAAGACAATGCCAATCACAGCATGTGACATCCTATTCTAATGCAAATACAGCAGTACCACTAGCAGCTCTTACTTTCTGTATAGTAAACTATTACCATGAGAGGGCTGACGTAGGCATACAACGATGTGTGCAGCGGGCATGGTGTAAATGTGCACAAGCCTTTCCCAATACCCACAACAGTTCAATCCTTACGCTGGTTGTAGGGAAATCCATTATGCAAGGGCCCTTCTGCCCTACCTGAAGGCGGAAGGAGACGTTGCTCAGGTTAGGCTGACCAGATAAAATCCAGGTCAGGGCTCATGTAACTTTAACAGTTGCAGAGAAAAGGGAATTTCAGCCTGTGTCATTTGTATGCAGTTAGTTCCTGGTGAAATTCCCTCTTCATCACAACAGTTAAAGGTGCAGGGGCCCTGCCTTCTTTTGTATCTGGTCACTCTAGTATAGTGCCTGCAACTTTAACAGTTGTGATGAAGAGGGAATTTCACCAGGAACTAATTGCATACAAATGACATTGGCTGAAATTCCCTTTTCTCTACAACTCTTAAAGTTACATGAGCCCTGACCTGGATTTTATCTGGTCACCCTAGCTCAGGGCCCACCTTAATCCCGACTGTTTCTCCATGTGTTTATTTTAGAATATTTATATATCGCTTCCTATTTTTAAAAATCCCACAGTTGGTTGACCTCAAATTATACAACAAAACATCATTACTCTGGGAAATGCCAGAGTAACAAGTAGGTTTTTAATAATCATTGGAAGCATGTGATCAACAGTGGCAGATGTATCGCGGGGGGGGGTGTCATTCCACAGGGAGGGGGCCAGCAGAGAGAAGACCCGATGAACCGTTTGGCAGTTCAAATGGAGGGAGGCGGGGGGGGGGGGGATCTAGCTGAGCAGAAGCTAGTGCTAAAATTCAGAGAGTGGGAAGATGGACTGAATTTCAAGGCAGGGCCAGTACCAAGGGTAGGCAGGGCCAGGCAACTGCCAAGGGTTCACACTCCAGCAAGGGCCCACTGTCAAGCGCCCCCTAGAGTTGCTTCTCCTCTTCACCTTGGCCACTTGCTTGTTCATCGGCCCCCAATTCTGGTCCAGACAACGTTACAGGTGAGAAGAAGAACCAGTAGATGCCATCGTCTACTTGCTTACTGGCTACCTGCGTATCAAGCAACCAAGTGGTAACGATGCGTATCATCGCACCAGTAGATGCCATCGTCTACTTGCTTACTGGCTACCTGCGTATCAAGCAACCAAGTGGTAACGATGATGAGAAAGAGGATGAGGAGCAATAGCATCTGGTGAAAATACGCCAACGCGCTGAGGGAGTGGGGGGCATTGGTCCCAGAACTGGCCACCACTGCCTCCACCATCACCTTTGGGGAGAGCAGAACAAGGAGCCCCAGCAGCTGGACATCAGCCCAGGTCCGTTTGATGCCATCAACACATAGTGCCTGGTATTCTTGTTCCTTCACTGTGAGTGCAATACGGTCCGCTATAAACCTGATCTTATTATAGTTGAGAACCACTTTTGGAACCGTTATGAATTTTAAAAAAGCAGCATACAAATTCTGTAAAATAAAGGGAGTTGGTTTTACCTCCAGAATAATTGAATGTTTTAAAAATAATATTTTGGAAGCCAGCTTTTCCAATGAATTACTTAAAGCTTGCATAGCTAAAAAAAGAAAGAAAAGGAAAAAAAATCATTCTGACTCTCCCCCACCCTACCCCTGCAGCATGTATCTCACTGTAAGGACAGTTGTAGGAGTTGGGCAGGAGGATTTAGTTGTGGCTATACATAGATGTGGATATAAGAGAGGTAGTGTGGCGTAGTGGCTACAGTGTTGGACTGGGAGTCGGGAGATCTGGGTCCTAGTCCCCATTTGGCCATGGAAGCTCACTGGATGACTTTGGACCAGTCACAGACTCTCAGCCCAACCCACCTCACAGGGTTGCTGTTGTGAGGATAAAATGGAGAGGAGGAAGGTTATGTACACCATCTTGAATTCCTTAGAGGAAAAAAAGGCGGGATATAAATGTAATAAATAAATAAAGATAGATATCAGTGCATCTCACTATCACAAATATGATCTATAGTTACAAAGCCTGGCAACCAACTCTTCCAGCCTAGAGTGCATTTTCCATCCAACCACACACACACACACAAACAGCTCCAGGAAGCTGCAATGTTAAGGATTATTTCCATGTGTCTGATTAACTTTGCACTTGAGTCATGCATAACGTGTGTGGCAGGCCAATACTGGAGTGACTGCCCTTGCACACATCATCTGGCTGCGCTGTTCAGGCCGGGTCCAAAAGCTTGCAGTAAAATGCCAGTCTTTGGCTCCCATGAAGCTCTAATAATACGCTTTGGATGTGACTGGTAACAGCCCTGCTGTTTTGTTATAAAGGACCTCAAATGGCTCCACTAACGCATGCCGCTCGTGACCCTGCTCTCCTGCACTTCCAGTCCTAATGCATGTCAATCAGCACTTTCAATGTGCTCCCTGCTATTCAAGTCCTGGATCTCCACATGGCTCTTGCACGGAATCTCGATCAAGGCCTTCATTACCCCCTGCCTTTCCATCTCTTCCTCCACACGTACAAAAGAGCTGCCACCGCTGTGTTTTATTACTGGCCTCCGGCGCCCCCTCCAATTCCTGTTGTAAGTCTCCGGACCACTCGGCTCAGACACCTTAATCTTGACCTGAAGCATGCTGGCTATTCCAACTCCAGTGATGAGCAGGAGGAGAGGAAAGGTTTAATAATGCGTAGCTCAGGGAACAATTTCCAAGATGGTTTCAAAATCGGACTCCCACCAGCATATTGAAAAACAGAGGCCAGCCAACTTGCTAACCATGACCCTGGGGAGACCTCACCCAAAGAGGAGGCCTGGAACTCTGTGGGCAACTACAGTGTGGCTGGAGATCTGAAAAGACAGCTAAGTTATCAAGTCCTAAGCACTTCTTGCCAAGGGGGCATGACTGCCTCTCACATTCAGGCTCTTCCACACCAGGCAAAACGCCTGGGATGGACCCCGGCTGCTCCCTGTGAGTCCAAATGACACACAAGGAGTCCCAGAGGAGGCATGGGATTTTTCCTGGTTCTCAGGAACCAGAAAAATCCCAATTCTTCCGTGGTCCCGGGAAGTTCCCGGAACCGCGGAAGAATGTGCCCACCCATGTGCTCGCGAGTAAGTGCAGCTGCAAAAATGGACACGGAGCCACACTGTGCAGTTCCCTATCCATCAGGGGAGTGAGTGGCAGCAGTTTCACCACCCCTGGGAGAGCAGGGAAGGGGGTGGGGGCCCCCCACACAGTTGTTGTTTTTTTAAAAGGACTCACTTTTTGCGCATGAGTGCTCATGCGCTCTTCTCCATTCAAAACACAAAAATAAAATGGCGGGCGTGACTTGCAACAGCCCGTGAGAAACCTGAGCCGTAGCGCCTGTGATTTAGATGGAAAGGGATGATTCCAGAAGTGGTTACTTCTGGGATGCCCCGCCCTGAGCCCTCTACACCCCTATGGTGTAGAAAGGGTCTCAGTCTTAAACACCAGCTCCCACAGCAACAGCGATGGAACTGGTGGGAAGTCTGGAGTAAGCTAAGTATTTATTTATTTAATTCATACCCCACCTTTCTACCAAAAAATGACACTCAAAGTGGCTTACAAATCAATCTTATATCAGAATACGGTAGTGTATGGCTTATTACAGGATCTACCAGACCATTTTTGTTTTAAACTGAAGTTTGAGCAGCGTAGATGTGCAGAAAATTTTGAAATGTCAAAGAAGTTCGACGCTCGAGCTTTAATTGCAATAAAATTCTCCACAGCCCTGCTTGGCCAATCAGTGGGACACAAAGGGGGCGGAGGGCCTATCCACACTATAGATATGAACCATTTTAAACCAATATAAAATGCTTTATATTGGTTTCAACCATTTTATAGTGGCTTCAACCGTTTTATAGTGGTTTAAAACGTTTTGTAGTAGTTTAAAATGTTTTATATCTATAGTGTGGATAGGCTCGGAGTTGGCCAATCGAGGTCTGCTTTGGAGGGGGCAGGGCCACACCGCATGCACATTTCAGAGAGGGGATTGACTATGCATGAACCACATTTGCATTACTCATCAGCTCCTCGGTAGTGAGTGGACTTAGGGGTGGGGGAATTGGGAAGGGAGCAGTTTTACTAGCGCCCGTGGCAACATGGATTTACAATAGTTTAAAACAGATTTAAACAGTAAAACACATTAAAATACAATAAAAAAAATTTTTTTACAAGAACCAAAGATGGAAGAGGAGGCCTGTAAGGCCCAAACCATTCTTTTTCCTGATCAGTTCTTGCTCCCAGTGCCTCAACCACCACCTGTTTCTGTCAAGCGCCAACTGCCACCAAAGGAACAGTTGCCTTTTTCCATCGCTGCCCAAGCCCCCCTTTCTTCATAAAGAGCCTCAGCAACCTGTGTGGCACCACCCAAGTGCTGCCTGGCACTTTAGGCCACCCCCAGCGCTGTGAATGCTGCCAGAGACAGCTCATTCCGTGCCGAAGCTTCGCCCTGCTGTTTTTCTGCTTCCCTTGCATGCGCAAACAGGGAATGGTTATCACCTCCTGTGGGCTCTGGCGCACTTGAACTCCCCTGGGGGGACTCCAGAGCAGCCGAATGGAAAATGTGACAAACAATCCAACGCAGCAGTGATCATCTCTCCCCAAGGGCCCTTCAGCACCAGCAGCCTGGAAGAAAAGGGAATAAACTTGCAAGACACACAGTTCTGGCAGCTGATCAGTGAGCGACCTGGCCGAATGGGCTTCCAGAGGAGACTCGAGATCAGCCTTTGCCTGGCCCAAAACAAGACAAACATTGCCACCTGTTCGTCGTTTATTTATTCTAACAGGCAGTTCATCATCTGAGAGCCTTGTCAATAACCAAAAGCTTTTATGGACTGAATGCTGCTGTAGATCAGTCAGAATATCTCCTCTTCCACCCCCTCTCCCCCGTTCTCCATCTAGAATATGGGGTTCATAGTACTGAATTTGCCTAACAGAATTATTGTACTGCAGCCTTCCCCAACCTGGCACACTCCAGATGCATTGGACTACACACACACCCATCATCCCTACCTCACATGCTGATAAGGGATGCTGGGGGTTGTAGTGTCACACTCTGAAATGGACCTGGTTGGGGAAGGATGGATTACACCAAAATTACACATGAGAAAAGAAGCCTTTTGAACACCATTAAAGTGCTACGTCAATAATAAGAATTCTTATTTTCCATAAAGGCAGAATTGGGTACATGAGCAAACTTTAAAATGTTTTGAGATCAGAAACTATGGGGCTACCAAAGGCAGGAAAAGGCAACCGTGAGTTTGCTTTTAAAGAAAAGAATACAAACATGTTATTTACATTTAGTTTTGTAGAAAGGGAATGAGCCCTATTACTATTTACCTTGCCACACTGACTTTGCAAACTGGAAACAGAAATCTGCCTTATACAAAATCAGACTACTGGTCCATCTAACTCAGTATTGCTTACCCCATTTTCTAGGTATGTTAGACTACAACATCCATTACCCCAGCCAGGCCATGCTGGCTGGGATAATGAGAGTTATAGTCCACTCCAATACCTCTAGAAGGTGCCAGGTTAGGGCAGGCAGGAGTCTTCTCCCAGCTTTTACCTGCTGATGTCAGGATCGAAGCTGGGACCTTTCGCATGCAAAGCACTTGCTTTACCACGGAGCTGTGGCATTCTTCCACAAAATCTCTGTACAGGAAACGAAGGGCTTACATGAATGGGAGGGAATTTGGGTCTAGCAACCCTTGGCATGCATCTTCCCTGGCAAGATTGCTGCTGCCTCTGTAGATGTTCCCAGGCTGTTTCAGAAATGGACAAAGTCTTCCACTTGCATAATTTGGCTTCCTGGCATGGTTCCTGGGTCTGGGTTTATACATGGTTGGAAGCCTTTATACGTTCTTGGACCAGGCCTAGAGTCACAGGACAGTACCCCCAGGCAATTGCCGGGACCCAAGAATCTCAGTATTCTTTGGGGAGAAAAATAAAAATAGGAATCTCTGTCTAAGGCTGCCGCCTTCAAGTAGCAAAATCTGTGTGATTAGGTTAAGTCCCTTGCCAGAAATGTCCAACATGTTGATAGGATTGAGATGGAACTGGCAAGTGGTGGATTTCTTGAAAAACTTCATCCTCTGCAAAAACACAGCTCCTCTTGCAGTATTTTGTTGGGTTGATTTTTACAGTTGGGGGAGCGGCAAACCAGGGGGCTCTCTTCACAATGACACATTGGCACCCGAGCCCCCAAACCCCCATGCTTGCGCTCCTGTGGGTTGTCCCCATGCTAAGGATTGAGCGCAGGGTTTTCTCCTTTTTTTTACCTTTTTTACCTCTGACCTTTTACGTCAGAGAAGCGTGGAGGCATTCCAGCGGCCATTCGGCTACGTGGCCCACCCCCTCCCCCGTGTCCAGGCAGATGATGACCAATCAGGGGACTCCATCTGCTCAACCACACACCCCGCCACGACTCCGAGCAGCAATAGACGCAGATGGGCCGTTGTCGCCTCACTGCATAGGAAAAAGTAGGGTAAGTCCCCAACTTTCAGATCTTTGGGGGAAAGCCCTGGGATGGCTCCACAATGGCTTCTGCATCATATAAACAACACAGTATCACTGTGGAGCCACACCAGGGCTTTCCCCTTGTATAGACACCCCCAGAGTAGGACACATTGCCCTGATTTAGATTTGGCTTTGTGACATCATCACATAGCCAAATTTTATGGGCTGCATAATAATGACATAATAATGTCTACATGACTCTCGATTGGCCTCAAAGAAAGAAGCCTGAGGGGAATTGTTGTTGCTGGCATTAAATGGCATGAAACCTGAAGAGTGTCTATGTGATGCCGCATTGGTGTCTCATTCCCTCAAAACCCTGTAGCATCGCTGCTGTGAGGCAGAAGCAATAACATTAGATGGCAGGAGAGAGTGCAGGCTATAAACTGCAGTGCCGGCAGCCATTCGGCTTGTTAAGCCTGCACCTTGCCCTGATAAGGAAATGCTTACCGATCCACCCATTTGTATAACCTGAACAGAGACCACCACTGACACACACACAAAAACACATGGTGACCTCGGAGCAAAGGAAAAAGTCGCCGTAAATCAACACTTTTTAAATGCGTAGTTTCGGAGAAAAAACCCATCGTGGCTGTGAGTTGGCAGCTGCATCATGCAATCAACGCAGAGCCACTGTACAGCCACGACAGGGTAAATAGGGCGTATAAACACAGACCCCTGCAGATTGAAAGGAATGACGCAGCTCTGAATGGTGCATGGAAAAAGGAGAGTTTTGTGAAACTTTCCCCAACCTCATTTTCTCCAGCACAAATTTGGCACAGCCATAATTCATATTATTAAAAAAAAACACTTTCAAATTGAGCAGATGTATGTCAATCAGCATTCCTTTATTGATGTGCAGAGTTTATTTTGAGTATACACTGAATGACTTTTTTGTACCAAATAACTAATTTTTGACATACTTTTGGCACAAGTGTGAACAATCCTATTTCACATCATTTTAGCTCTATGGGAAGCCTGAAGAGTCTGTCACAGTCACTAGGCAATCTCAAAAGGCTCAGATTTTATTTAAATTTCAGCTCAGGGCGATTAAGGGGCTTGCTCCTAAATTCAGAGAGATTTCACTCTGTCTCTTAAGCCCTGCAATTCCAAGGTGGAAATCTTTCCTGTACAGAGTTTGAACTCAGCTTGCAATTCTAAGCACAAAATGAAGTCCACTGATCAGCATCTTTGCAATTACCACCAGGCAGAGATGAAAGGATTGTGCTGTTCCTAAGTGTGACCTCGTGGCTCTCTGAAGGATTTCAAACACCTTTTCCTTTCCTTTCCTTTCCTTTCCTTTGGAGAACAGCCTCCTCTAGCTCAGTCTCAAGCCCCCTCTCAGTGAGTTCATGGCCCGCTAGAATGAGACGATAACGCAGCTTTTTGTCCTTATACTTCAGGGACCCTTTAGGAATGAGGGAAGCTTTGAGGCCTTGCAGGATGTGTTGCTACTCAAACACATAAGCACCCTTGATCAAGAAATTGAGTGTCCCCAACTAAACAAGGTGCCTGACTCTGTATTAATTGCTAGCACTCCTCCAGTCTCGCTCCAGGCGGCCTTCCCCCTTTGAACCCTGAAACAGAACCCCTCACCAGATGTAGGGTTCTAGATATTGGGGTGCCAAGTCGCCTGAGCCTCAGGCACTGGCCCTTTCTACACCAGCCTGGTGTAGTGGGAGGGAGGGGCAGCGATCCTGGAAGTAGCTGCTTCTGGGATCGTCGCTTGAAACCACATCAGAAGTGCAACGACCCAGACTGTTCCCGCACCGTCGTGCCATTGCGCCTGCCATTTTGTGGTTCGGGGCAGAGCGGAGAAGAGAACTCTAGCGCTCCAATGAAAAGGTAAGTGGGTTTTTTTAAATTGCTGTGCGGCTGTGTGCCCATTTCTGCTGCCACACTTACTTGCGTGTAAGCACAGCAGCAGCCGGGACAGGCAGCCACATCTCCTACAGTCCCGAAAACCTCCCAGGACCACGGAAAAATTGGGATTTTTCAGGGAGCCCTTATCCCTGAGAAATCCCATGCCTGTGTCTCTCTCCCCCCCCCCCCCCCGGTGCCCGGGAGTCCCTGTGCATCATTAGCCACCTCATTAATTTCAGATCATTTATGAACAAATTAAAAAGCTCCAGCCTCAAGACAGATCTTCATGGGACCCCTATGTTTACATGGCAGCTAAATTTGCTCAGATGTCTTTTATGAGGGACGTTGTCAAATGCCTTTTAATCTTTGTAAACTGCCCAGAGAGCTTCAGCTATGGAGCGGTAAATAAATGTAAATAACAATAACAACAACAATAGTAGTAGTAGTAATAATAATAATAATCCAAGTAAACAATGTCTATGGGATCACCCCTGTCCACATCTTTATTGACACTGGGATGTGGGGCAGCAACCAGGGCAGGGCAGGGCAGACGGGGGGCAGTGGGGCCAGTTGGCCTGGGGCCCACGATTTTGAGGGGGCACTCTGACGAGGAGGTCCCCCCCAGCTTATGCTACTGCCTCCGTACCGTAAGCGTCCCATCGAGAAGTGAGGAGCCCGCCTTGCGGAAACAGCGCAGGAGCCGTCCATCGTGAATACCACGGTCAGACTACAAGCTCCAGAGGGGCCGTGTGCCGCATGTGGGGCGGGGATCTATGTGCCAAAGTTGCGATGGTTGTCCTTACTGCGATGTCCTTAAGGAGCAGTTTGAAATGGGGGAGGGGGCACACACTTCTCAACTGGCCTGGGCATATGACCAGCTCTGCACGGCCCTGACAGCAACATTATACAGATTTGCATATATGACTTCTTTGCAGTTAAGTAAGGGATGGGAAAACTCTGACCCATAGCCTAATTTGGCCTCCCAAACCAGACCAGCAATTCTGCCCCCCCCAAAGCCCCATCCTTTGTGGCAATGGGGCTTGAGGAGGAGGCGGGGAGAGAAATCCCTGGTATTATCTCCAGTTGGGAAAGGGAGGGGTGCGCTAAGTACCTCACCCGCGCTCCGTTCCCCCAAACAGGGGAAGATGCCAGACAAGCAAAGCCTCCCCAACGGGGTGCAGGGTGGAGGACTGCAGCAAAGCCAGTTCCTTGGCCAAAGTGCCAGCTGGAAGAGCTCCAGGTAGCACTTCAGATGAGGCCAAATGGCACCAGAGGACCGGGCCAAGGCCAATGATGGAAGTGGGTTATCATCAGGCCTACAAAGGGACAGGTAGGGGTCATCGGCCCCTACCCAACTGTGGTTCCCTATCCTTGAATTCAACTCTAGGGAATGCAGGCCAAATCTGACCCATGTCCAGCCTCCCAGGGCTCCCCAGAGTGCCATGTCCCCTTTCCCTAGCCCCACCCCCTTTCCCAGGATTACCAACCATCTGGTGGTTCCCTGACTTTTGTGTGGGTTCCTCCGCCCCCATTCCAAAATCTTGAAAAGCCTCTCTGAAGGCTCAGTTACTAGAAGTAAGAGCTTTAAGCTCACATGCGCTGCTGTTGGGGGCATTTTGGAACCACCCCTTTTGCCCCACACACCACTGGAATGTGCCTACTCCAGAGGTTCTCCATAGCTGAAGCCAGCCCAGCTATAGGACCGGCTTTGCTTTTTTACCCCCATATTATTCCGTCTCACACTTATGCTGTACACATCCTTTAATATCCCAGCCTCATTATTTTTGCATCATTAACATCAATTATTTTAATCTCCCCCATTTGTCTCCATTGTATATTTTGTACAGGCGATTGCTCATGTTCACGGACGTTCCCATCCCAGCATTACGCTCCTTGCGCTTTCCATACAGAGTGACTATTCTTCTTCCCGTTCTTTGCAGTCTAATACATATCTACTGTCATCTTCATTGTAATCAGGACCCAGGACCAGGAAGTGGCTCCCCCAATCCATTTCATTTAAACAGATGATTTACAACCCAGTGAGCAATTTGATAAGCTGGCCATTGATTTTGGCAATTTAATGAGAAGTTGAAAATCTGGCCCTAAGGAAGAAAAATTGAGCCTTTGTTCAGTAGTCTGTTGATGATCACCACTATTTATAACTTGCTGAACAATCTGCTTAGGCATGGAAGCCAAATCATAGCTACGTTACCATATGATTATACTTTAGCATTGTTACATTGTCAAGAATGTAGCAGGATCCATGTGTGTAGGGACAAGGAATGCCTTACATCAGACTTCCCCAACCTGGTGCCTTCCAGATACGTTGAACTACAACTCCCTGATTTCTGGGGATTATGAGATTTGTAGTTCAGCACGTCTGGAGAGCACCAAGCTGGAGAAGGCGACCTCATGCAGTCTGCCCCGTATACTAGGGCTGTGACCGGATCCGGATCCAGATCCCGAATCCAAGTTGGATCGGGGTGATCCGGGCCTCTGGATCCCAGATCTGGATCCGGTCACAGCATTCCCTCCTGCTCTCCCAGCTCTCTCCCTCCCCCCACTCTCCTTGCTTACCTGCTGCCTCCTCCTCCGTCGTCTGCCGTCGTCTTCTGTCCTCGCTGTGGGCCGCCGCATTTCCTGGTTGCGGCGGGTGATGACGTCACCTGCAGCGACCGGCAAATGCAGCGGCCCACAGCGAGGATGGAAGACGACGGCAGACGATGGAGGAGGAGGCAGCAGGTAAGCAAGGAGAGTGGGGGGAGGGAGAGAGCTGGGAGAGCGGGAGGGAGTGCAGTGGACGGACCCAGATCGTATCCAGATCCAGATCCGGATCAGGCCCGATCGGGATCTGACAGATCGGGATCCAGATCAGATCAGGGGGTCCATTCACACCCCTACCAAACACAGTCAGCTTTTCCCCTTGTTAGAGTGGAGCCCTGCAAACCATGGCCTGGTGAAAACGAGCCGGAGGGGCTCTAGCCTTGCTTTCGTCAAGCGGCATCTCCCAGTGCCATTGGGGATGCCAGAGGATTTTGTTAGGTCTGTGTTTTTAAGCAAATGGGTTTGATTCACACTTCCCAGACTATAACACATTGTCAGAATCCAGTTATCCTGTAGACTACACTTCTCTGAATTTTGCAATGCAGTTCGCAGCTCAAAAAAGGTGTACAAAAATGCATATTTGAGGGAAAGTGTATTAAAAATGAGTATTTGGAGGTGGAGGAAATACATTGGACGAAATCCAACAGGATGCTTATCCTCCTGCCAATTTCCTTCTGCCCCACCAATTCCCTTCTACAAGAGGTGGGTCCTGCCGATTCCGTTGAGAATTTTAGACGTGCCACTTCTGCAAGGAAGATTTCACGGTTCCTTGGGGAAGCCAGCTTCTGGAAGGAGGCAGGTCAGCGGGGCTTCCTTATGTGAGTTCTGCCGACCTGCCGCCTTCCAGAAATGAATGTTTTCACTTCTTTAGATTGCCCCGGAAGCACTGAAACGCTGTTGTGCAAGTAGAGGGCGCTGCATGTACAACGCAATCGGCAGGTTGGAAGAGAATTGGAGGGGTAGCAAAGCTCACCCCTTGACTTCTGCCTGTTCATTTTACATGCACATGTCGGTGAGGGTTTTTTTAAAAATTGCAGATTGCTATAGAAATGGGACACAATGGACTTGTGATTGAAAACATGAGCGATCCACCCATCCCTATTTGCAATATGGAATAAAGGTTTGCTATTGAAAGGGGAATTTTTTTTCCACTAGATTAGCATTAATGTCTCATATGAGCACAAGCAGTTCTTTGCTTCCAGGCATGGATGGAAGAGACACGACTGATGAACGCTATTTTTACTTCCATGCAGACTCCCAATTTGATGCCACTTCCAAGGGACCCAAAACTAAGAAAGGGGGATGATCAAAGAAAACTGAAAAGCAACATGGAGGTCAGAAAAAAGTCAGGATTTTGATAAATACGATATAAAGCCCATGGCTTTAACTCAGGGGTTCCTGAACCTTTTTCGAACCACGGGCACGTTTGGGGATTTGCTGTGGGCACAAAATGGTGACCACAGAAGATGTGGTTGTTCAGGTTGACCAAATTTTGGAAACCAAAAAGGAGGACAACATGGTCGGCCCCCAAGGGGGCGTCCCCACCAACATGTCCACCCCATGGGGCGTGTCTAACACCAAGGAGGTGTGCCCACCGGAATATAGCCTTGGTCACAGGGCTGATTTTACAGTGCACAATTAAGACAAATCTGTTCGTCATAACATCTTAATGTTAAAGTCACTGAAATAACAAATGAGACATCCAATGTATCTGAAATTAACTTCACTCACTCCTACTTTTGTAGCTTTTGCTGTACTTTGTTGCTATACTCTGTGTGATACATTCTCCCCTTCCCTCAAATATATTTTCTGATTGTATCCTCACTCTGCTGCAAGCTGCTGCTTAACAGGGCTTGCTGCCGGCCAGCTGCCCAGCCGGCTTTATTTATTTATTTATTTATTTTTAAAGTTCAGTTTTGTTTTGAAACTTGCTAAAAGTCAACAGATGAACAGATTTGCTTGAAACTTGGCATGGCTAAAGCCTACTTAAGATCTATCATGATGCCAAGTTTCATCTCCTTATCTTTAAAAAATGATTTTTTTAACAAAAATTATTTTAAAACTTCAATTTTTTAAAAATTCCTAAAAATCAATGGAGGACTAAATCTGCTTGAAACTTGGCATTGCTAAAGCCCTACTTAAGATCTGTCATGATGCCAAATTTCAGCTCTTTATCTTTAAAAAATGATGTTTTTTTAAAAAAATCATTTTAAAACCTCAAATTCCTAAAGAAATTCCTAAAAATCATCGGATGAACGCAACTGCTTAAAAATTGGCATAGCTAAAGCCCTACCTAAGGGCTATCATGGTGCCAAGTTTCATCTCCTTAGCTTTAAGAATGACGGAGCTGTAAGCATTTTTGTTATTTCCCATTAACTGTAAAGTAGAGCTGCCCATTGGGGAGGAGAGGATGGGGAAAATCCGGATTTTCCTTCAAATTTCATAATTCCCACCCTTCCCAGGTTTGTTACCAAAAATCCTGACATGTCCTGGTTTTTCCTGATATATGGTCACCCCAGCTAGTTACATAAAGGCTGTTGTGGGGTCCTGGCTAGTAAAAAGTCAGCTAAGAGGAGGAGGTGGGGGAGAAATCGTGAGGCTAGAGGCTGGGAGGAGGGGGGACGTAGCAAGGCAAAGGCAGTGACGCTCCTTCCGGTGATCTACACTGGAGAGTGCCATGGCGGCGGTGAGCGCGCGGCTGCCCGGCGGCAGCTGGAGGGGTGGCAGGGAGCATCAGCTCCCCTACTCTAAAGTAAGTGGGTTTTTTTAATGGAGTGGGGGAGCACTGCAGAGATGGTGCAGCGAGCTTATGGCTCGTTGCTCCATCCCCTTCCCTGGCCAGCCCGCTCCGCTCCAAAAAAGTCGGGACAAATGCCCAACTTTTTTTAGAGCGGAGCAAAGGGCCTTTGCCCCTAGATGGCTTCGCACTGGCGCCAGCTTCATGTAACCCAACTCCCGCCAGTGCGAAGCCATCTCGACTGAAAGTGTCCGTCTAGAGGTACCCCTGGAGATAGATAGAGCAAGGCTAGAGTCTGGGAGGGGAAAGAAACAGCATGTTAAAGAAATGGGGAGAGAATTAGTGAAGCTAGAGGCTTGGAGGGAGGGGGAAAACAGCAAGGGGAGAGGGGAGAGAAAGAGCAAGGCCAGGGGCTAGAAAGGCAGAGAAAGAAGACTGCCCCCAACATTTTCCAAGGTTTTCTTAAAACATTTTTTGAAGGGGGCGGGTAAATAATAATCCCAGTTGCCAGATGCTTTTCAACCTTACAATCTGCATCAGTGGCATAAATGTTCGGATACTCAGGAGCCGAGGAGTGCTGTGGATTTTTCAGGTACTGCTGCTCAAAAATGTTCTCGCTGCTCAGGTAGATGCTCCTGCTTAGAAGCCTTAGGGAGAGAGAAAATCTCAAACTGCTGTTCAATCAATAGGGTTGGCCAGGGTCATATACTCCTCCTCTACCAGCAGTATTCAGTGGCTTCATGTGTTTTACAGTGTTAGGTTGCAGGCACAGGACCAAGGAGAAACTGAAGTGGCATAACCCTGCCTGGCCTGTTGCCCTCACTAAGCCTCTGATCAAGCAAGTACTAGCTTAGTGTGTTCTTGAAAATGTGCATAATTATTGTATAGAATTTTTCAAAATTTATTTGGCTGTCAATAAATAATGTGATCTCTCCCATTTTTGCTCCTGCCCAGGTTGCACCCACTGCATGTACCCTCACTACCCTATTCTAGTTACACGATTGATAGATCTAAAGTATAGTAAAAACCTGAGGTTTTCACAAACTGCTGAGCACACAGTCCTAGAAATCCAGTCCTTTTATGAAGAAGTTAAATTGAGCATTCAGAATTACGAATGACCTTTATAAATGTTGCTTTCAAAACACTATCATTCATCCTATGGCTCTGACAACCATTTGCCCAAGGCTCTGTCCGCACCTGTTTAAATCTGGTCCTTTGTGCACTGGGAACATGTATACAAAAATGCACCTAGAACATACATACACCTAGTCCCTTTTAGCACTTTAGGCTTCAAGTGCCTAAAATGAACTAGGTGCAATACAAAGCTTCAAAATAAATACTCCTTGTCAGCAGGTTCACAGTCTAGGGCTTGCCTTCCCCAACTAGGGCCCTGTCTACACCACAGACTGCAATCCCCTCGCACAGCGGCACAAAATCCTGCCTGTTAATGCATACCTATTTGTCTCATTTCAGGCTAATAGCAGGCAGCAGGGGTGGAGAAGCAGAAATTAGGAGGTGGAAAACCCGATTTCATCTCTTTCTCTCCAGTGGCTAATGCAGGATTGGTCCCCATGGATCGTTCTCCGCTACTTTGTCTTGTCCAGCAATAAACGATTCCAGCGACAGGGCTCCATCCGCTTCCCCAGGGAGCTAATTCCACGGTCTAGTGGTTCGGACTGCTAGGAAATGTTTCCTGATAGCCATTTTATGCATTTCCTTTCCTTAATTTCAGCCTATTAGTGTGCTTTTTATCGTCCCCCATTTCCCCACACTCCAGCAGCCCAGCTTCTCGGAGCTGTAATTTAGCCTCCTGCTCTTGAAATCAAAGAGCAAACAGCAGCGCCTAGCTACTGGCCCTGTCTTGCTATCTGGGTCGGATCTTCCCTCTCCCCCACCCACCGCCACCCCCGTTTTCTTCCTTTATAAATCCTCTATTCTGTGTGTGGCCAGCTGCACTTTCTGCTTTGCCACAGCGAGATGCCCATCTGTTCTTCTAGAAATAGGCTTCAAATATTCCTGACATCATGTCAGATGCTGCTTGGTCACTTGAGAATCCAACGGACACGGTGAGCGCAGCAAATGCTGGCCCCCTTCCCCTGAGGGATCTGTCCGTCTCTGAAAGGGGGAGCCTGAAAAGCAAAGGAGGACAGAGAGAGCTGCCAAAGCCAGCAAATGGCACGTAACCTGCCCGAGAGCTCCCCAACGGCTAGCGGGGGAAGAGGCAAGAGAAAGTGGGGGGTACAGAGGAAGCACCCATAGCCCGACGGTAGAGCACGCACTTTGCATGGAAGTTCATGGCCCCAGGTTTCCTCCTCAGCATCAGTGAAAGGAACCTCCTGTCTCTGCATGGAAGAGATGCTATCGGAGGAAGCAATACTGGGGGGGGGGGGCGGGATTCCAAATGAGGACCCTGTTGCACAGCCGAGGCATCGCTTTTCTGCCATTAGCTGGGAGTAAAAGCATGATATGAGGCAGCAATGCGCTTAGGGTGGCTGCTTGCACATTGCCAAAACGGCGGAAATGCATTGCCCAAAAATAGCACAAAAGAGGGCCAATTTTTCATTAAATCTGCATACAGATTTAGAAGGAATTACTACAATTCAAACAGAGATGGAATACATATCCTCACAGTCAAGCATGTTGGGACTAGTTGACCTGCGTGCCTGCTCAGTCTGCTGATCAGGTGCAATTTCAAGAACACTGCTCTCTCTTCTTCCGGTTCTTGGGACTTTAAACTGGACTTGGGCTAAACAGCTGTTCAGATACAGGGCTCATTCAAACAGAGGACTGTCCTCTGTAAAGTTGGACACATGGAGAAGGGCCATAGCTCAGTGGTAGAGCACCTGCTTTACAGGCACAAGATCCTACCTAGGTTAGGCTGACCAGATAAAATCCGGGGAATAAAAGGGAATAAATTGCAGGAGCTCTGCCTTATTTTGTATATGGTCACTCTAGAATAGTGCATGCACCTTTAACTGTTGTGATGAAGAGGGAATTCCACCAGGAACTAATTACATACAGATGACACTGGCTGAAATTCCCTTTTCTCTACAAATGTTAAAGTTACATGAGCCCTGACTTGGATTTTATCTGGTCACCCTAACCTAGGTTCAATTCCTTGCATCTCCAGGCAGGGCAGGAAAAACTCAACAACCCTGGGCTAGGTGGACCAAGGGTCTCACTCAGAATAAGGCAGCATCCTGTATTCCTAATATTCTTTTATCATATCCACTCACATCACAAGTCAGTTCCATTCATTAAATTGCTTTCTAATGCTATTAGGAAGCCTCCTGTTCTCAGAATCAGCTCATTTAAAAAAAAAATTTTTTTTTTTGCTTCTTGTGTTTCTTAGCTTGGGAATTAGTGATGAATAGCCTCTGATTTCCCCCCCAGGATAGTCTCTCTAAATTGCCCTTTTCCCCATATTGAGCCAGCTTCCCAGGTATTTCCATGCACACCATGGACATACACCTGTGCTGTTCTGCAGCTCCTGTTGTTCCAATAAAGTTTGCCGGTCATTCAGCCAACTTTGGTGCTCAGTGCGTGACATGTATAAGACAAGCTTGGCCACGGTACTCCCTGCTCTGGAAACCTCCCTACTGAAGATGATTCAGAAGCTTCCATTAACTCAGAATTCAGTCGCGAGAATTCTGACTGGCTGCCTATTCGCACCTGAGCCCAGTTCAAAGTGCTGATGCTTAAGAGACCTAAACCACTCTGTACAAGTGATGCTGCTGGATTTTTAATTAGTCGGCTCATTGGTCGCAACTCGTCTGCTTGTAGTGCTCACCTTCAGAGTGAGCCTGGATTGAAGTATTACAAATTTGCTATTAAGTTCAGAATTGATTGTGAGCTTCAAAGCACACACAGTAAAATAGTACACAGATTCCCCCCTAACTTTTCAGTCATCCTACCACCTGGGTCCCCCTAAAACTTACTTGGAGCAGCTAATGACAGTACTCCCCCCTGTCATCACCACCGCCACAGCTCTGACTCTGAGGAGGACCATGTGGGTCTATCTTCATACCTGCAATCAGCAAGGGTGAATAAACAGTACCACGTGACAACAACCAATCAGAAAGAGGGCACATAACCTGATGACGCAAGACATCACTCTGCACTGCGTGATTCCAAACTACAGCCCCTAAGAGGCACCTCGACATTGTGCCTGCACAAAAACTCCTATACATGGAATGCATTTTTGTATTAAAGGAGAACTCATTCAAACTCACAAGGATGAATTTGTTACTTTCTGAGTAAATGATTCACTCAGCGTAGGTTGGCCCATCACTACTTAGGACCCAGATATCTGATGGAGTGCCTCCTCTCACGCCATCATGTTCTGGTATTAAAATCTTCCCCAAGCTCCATCAGCTGGAGAAGCACATTATGACTGTACATAGGAGAGGGGCCTTTTCTGTGGTGACACCCTATCCCAGGAACACCCTCACTAAGGACATGTGACAGGTAATTACAATCTTGAGTGCCAAGTTGGGGCATACATTCTCCCTGGCATTTTAAATGGGCTTTATTGTCACTGTCTGCAGTTTTATGGGGTTGTGTCTCTTTATTTTATGTTATGTGAAGGATGACGATATGTTGTTTTGATGATTTCATGTTTATTATTGTACACTGGTCTGGAATCTGATAAGATGAAGGGCAGTCTAGAATTATTTGGAATAAATCAAATAAAGAAATCACAGTATACGTGAGATGAATGAACAATGTCCAAACATTTCTAATTTTTAAAAAAATCCTTGGGATGTTGCAGATTTGAATGGTGGGAGAAGAGTGACTTAACCCTTTTCCCTGCTGTAATTTCTCTGCTCAACATCTCCCCTCCCAAGCTCCATTCACACCTTCAAGAGAAAAGATACAGAGACTCACATCTTATTCCCTGAGGGAGCAAAGCTGCTTGGGGAGGGCGCGTTTTCTAGCCATCAAGTAGTTAGAGGTGAACACGGTAAACAGTCCCTCCTCATGCCATTCCTCTGCCAAAAATGGGATCAGCTGCATTTCAGTTTTAGAAGAAGAAGAGGAGGAGGAGGAGGAGTCACCGTCTGTTTTGGCCCTGAGAACTGGACCACAATAATAATAATAATAATAATAATAATAATTTCTTACCCGCCTTTCCCTCCGGATCGAGTATTTTAATAATGTATTAGTTTTATGTGCTTTTAATACATTATTAAAATACCAACAAAACAACAATAAAACTCTTAAAATTCAACTGGGTAGGCCTGCCGGAAGAGATCAGTTTTTATGGCTTTCTTAAAGTCAAGAAGACTATTAAGTTGACGAATTTCCTCCGGCAGGCCGTTCCACATTCTGGGATGACTGTATGACTATGCCTCTCATTGATGTTTCTTGCCTCTCCAAGGACAGTGTGACTCTCCCTCCCTCCCTCCCTCCCTCCCTCCCTCCCTCTCTCTCTCTCTCTCTCTCTCTCACACACACACACACACACACACACCATCTGCAGTGAGGACAGCTGGAAGACCAACACGGCCAGAGAGCAGTGAATGCCTGGGCTGTGGGAATGGAAGGACAGCAGTCACACAGCCACTGTGCCCCCCACCCTCAAAAGAAAGATCTACAAAGATGCCTTGAAAAGTTGCACATTGATTTCCACACTCAGAGCATTTGACAAGATAAGACCCTCCCCTCCAGACACTCCGATTCTCCAATGAGTTCTATGAAGAAGTCCTGTGTGTGCTAAAGACAAACAAGAGGCAGAGGTTAACCGCTACCATCCCCAGGAGTGTAAAGGAGTTTCTTTGCAGAAGAGAAGGCTTCTTAAAGGCTTGATACAGGTACTAGTTTTAGTTAAGGAAGCTGAAGCCTATGGTGGGACCCTCGTCCACCCCATACACGCTAAGATTAAGTGCATGCTAAGATCATCCACCTCTCGATCATTGTTATGGACTGTTCATATTTCAGAAACATATTACGGAAGGCGTTCAGACATCTTTCCTCATAAGAAACAGAATCCCAAAAGGACATCAGTAAATAGTGCAAGAATGACAAGTCCTGGATGATGTATTCACCACTTTGGGCGACGGCATGAAACAATACATCTGCTGTCCGTCTGGGGCAGACTGCATTGCCATGAAGCTTCTGACGATGTGATGCCAGATAAGGAATGTCCCATGGCCCTGGAGGAAGAAGAAGAAATGGCAGAGGCTATGTTGTGCTAGCTTAAAGAAAGGAAGGCGCTGTAGGCGCTGTGATGTCTTTCTCCTCTTGACCTACCGATGTGGTGAATGGCTAGACTGCCCATAATTTGCCAGGTTCAAAGATGTCAATTGTGCTCCTATTACAATGGGAGATGAGCTACAGCTACAACTGCGGCTTTCACCATCATTGCTCAGAGGCCTCTAAGAAGGAGCAGCAAGATACCTCCCCTCTCAATTTGGGGAGAGGGGATGCAAGTAAGGTCATCTTTTTAACAGCGGCCTTTAATATAAGAAGAAATGCCATCTGCTGTTTGACCCGGGCTTTGTACTTTGGTTCATGTGTTATCTTTTAACTGTTGCATTGTGGTTTGGCGGTGAGGGGGGAAGCTACTCCAAACATAGGAGTATAAATAAGTATAAATAAAACTATCAGTTTCTGGTCAAATGTTTTGTTGGGCTTTTTTCCCAAGGGGAAGCACTACAAAAAACTGCAAAAGAATTGCTGGACCAGACACAATGATGGGAAAAAGAGCCAACAACAGAGGGATGGTGGCTTTATCATGCAACTCTTCCTTTTCTAAACAGGAAAACACTCATCTGTTGTCTGTCTCCAGCCTCAGGAGGAGCCATACAGGCACTTCGCAAAGTCATGCAATGTTTTCTCGGTAGTGCCCGCTCCAGGATTTTGAGGACCTTTGGGGAAGATGCCCTTGGCAGGTCTCATTAACCTGGAAAAGGAAGGGCATATGGGAAATGAGAATTCCCCCAAGCTGCCTCTGCCCTAGGGATGTCGGAGAAATCCACAACAGAATTAAATGAGTTTGAATTCCTATGATTTTGACCCTGGGACGCTGCAGCAGAGCAGCTTTCCCCGAGTCCCACAGATTCTGCGGACTTGCAGGCTGTTGTTTTTACTTCTGGAGTTTTACACAAATATAGTTGAAGAAAAATATGTCAAATAAAAAAACACTGGCCAAAAATGTACATTCCCTCCACAGACTAAAGCATGAAAAGGCACCTTTTGGGAGGATTTACACATTTTAGGGGAGGGGTTCTGCATTTTTGCAAGTGCGAATTTGCACAAATTCAGGAAATTCGGAAACATCTGATTCCATCAATGAGTCGATCATGGAACGAAAGGCCCCTGACAATCCACGAAACACAGGTGGAACAGATTTTACAAAATCTGTACATCCATACTCCACTCTTCTTGGGTGATATGTACAAAATCAGCCCAAGAGAATCAACAGGATCATATTCCCCTCATCCTTCTCACCCTGATCCATCAAGGTGATCAAAGCAGGCTCAGTGCCAAAACCAGGTCTGAATCCTGACTGAAACAGCTCTAGAAACTCAGTCTTATTCAAGAGTGCCTCAAGTTGTGCAGCAATGGTCCACTCAAGCCCCATCCACTCCAGTTGAGAAAAATATCTCCAGAGTGTGTCCTCCTACATGGGTTGGGCCAATGAGACTTTGGGACAGTCCTATAATTGCCATAGCAGTTATGAAGCCCTAAGACACCCCTGTCAGGGCAAACTTAGCATGAGTACTGAGGCCCCCAAGACTAACAATCTGGAGGGCTTCAACACCAAACCTGAGACCACCTCTGTCAGTTCAGGCAGGAAGACCGTTGGACAACAGAGTGAGCAGCACACCAGTAGAATCCCTTGACTGCCCTGTGTGGTGAACGACCAAACGGTAGGTCATAGCCTTCTCAGTGAAGTACCTTCCAGCCTGACTCCACCCACCCAGGCTTGCCTTGGATCCTTCTGGGCAGGAAGGAATATAAGATGTTTCCTGTTCCTGCTGAGCCTTGCTCGAGCAACAAGGCGGTCTAGAGCTCTGCATTCTTGCCCTTCAGTGCTGACTCCTGGCTTATGCCGTGGCTCCTGGCTCACTTCAAACTGTTGCCTGGAGTCCAGCCCTAACTCGATGTTACCAAGCAGCACAGGAAGGAGGAGGGCCTTCAGTCCTGCACAACTGGTCCCACTTGGATTTAGTGGAGAGCCAAGACTGAAGAATTCAGCAGCGGCTGAACAATAAAAGAACCGCATTGCTGGCTTGGTTAGGTTTGAAGGTGAGAAATAGCAGGATTAGAATGTCAAATTGCTGGATCCTGCAGACCTGAATCACCAAGCCCTTTCAGGCCGTGTGCTTTTCTTCCTACCCGGCAGCTGCTAATTAAATCCCAGCTTCGGAAAAGTTTATATAAAAGGAAACTTGCTCAACCTAGCAGGTTGTGTGTTGTCAGCCAAATAAGCAAAATGAAATCGCTGTGCCTCCAGAGGCGGTGGTGGTGGGAGAGCGAACAGCAATATTAGAGATTGGCAGTAGGCAAACACACTGGGGGGGGGGGGGGTTACACATCCCCCCCCCCACAACTTCCATTTCAGCACAGGGAGGAAAAGGCTTTCAATGTGAGCTGTATCGGATTCAAGGTTCCAAATCAACCCTTTAAGAAGGCACTTCTGCATTCTCTTTGAATGGTCCTCCTTTGAACGGGTGGCAACCTCTGGCAAAGTGTTTGCCTCAGCAACTTCTGGATTCGTTTAAAACTGCCTTGACAACTGTAACTCGGGCCAAATCAAAGCAGGCTCTTTGTTTCCACGGTTACAGGTAGCAAGCAAAAGTGGGATGGACTCCCCAGCCCCACAAGACTAAAACCTGAGTCCTTGCAGGGAGACAGGGATTTCTTTAACCCCACAGCTAGGATGACCAGCTGCAAAGGGAGACACAGCTGCTGTGTGATGAAGAACGGCATTGAGCCCTCCAGACATATTGGACTGCAACTCCCATCATTCCCACCCAGCATGACCAATGGTCAGGAATGCTGGTTGCAGTTCAACACATCTGAGGAGCAGCAGGTTGGGGAAGGCTGGCACAGGGGAAAGAATTTTGGCGGGCTCAGCTTGTCATACCAATCAGGGAAAGTTGCATCTGCTGAAATGTCTTCCTGTATACAACGATCGCAGGCAGAAGACTTCTGTTGTTCCTTCTTTGAATCTGGCCACCCTGTGTCACAGCCACACCATGAGAGTTGGGTGGGGGGAGAAAGGAGGCCCTGCCTACAAGCCAGCACCTTGTGGAAGCTCCCCTTCCTCAATTTTTGACTGGCCAAAGGGGACTATACCAATTCCCCAGTGAAGGCTGGTGGCTCCGATGTCAGTGAGGCCACCAGCCTTCACTGGGGAATTTGGAAGCAACTTGGACGGCTCCTTTAGAGTTCTGAGTGATTCTGACTGAAACCTGGAGTGGATTCATCGCCCCATTGACACTGGAGCCACCAGCCTCCACTGCAATTCCCTGTGCCGCGTCAGCTCTCCATCCTAGCAGGCTGGAGATTTGCCCCTTACGTTACACCTGGACTTCAGCCCCTTTCAGAAGTTGTTTCCATGTATAGACCAAGTGCAGGGAGGGGGGAGGGAGACGGCGCTTGCCAGCCCCATCCCTGATGTCAGTGTGTCCTATTGATCCTGCCGCCCCCCCCACCGAACTGTTTCCGTTATCCAGAGGGACTGAGATTGGCACTGAGTGAGCACGCAAACCTTTCAGACATTGCATCTAATGTGCCTAAGTTGGGGGTGGAGCCAGCAGAGCACCCCGATAGTGGGGAAGGGCCAGCAGGCATGATTCTGCTTCTCCCCCCACTCCCCACAGATTTACCACCTTCGGTCCATCTCACTCGCTCATTCCCGGCTCTCCTTGCCCTTGATGACAACTTAGAAGCTGCACCTTGTCCACAAAGTCACAGCCCAACTCCTGATTAATACCGAATCACAGAACTGAAAGGGACCTCGGGACTCCTCTGGTCCAACCCCCTGCTCGACACAGGCCCTACGCTACAAGGTGCAGCTATCACATCCCAGGCAGGTGGCCCTCCGGCTTCTGCTTCAGTCCCTCCAGCGAAGGTGCGGCCACCGGCTCCTGAGGCATTCGGTTCCACAGCTGAACAGTTCTCACTGTCAGGAAGTTTCTTCCGACGTTTAGCTGAAATCTGCTTCCCTGCCATTTCCACCTGTTGGTTCTAGTCCTGCCCTCTGGAGAAGCAAGAACGTATTCAGCCAGTTTTGTAGCCATTGCATGCGCCACCTGTGATCCTCCGGACCTACCTCGAGCTCTGCTGAAACCCTTTGTGACCAGGGCACAGTGTGCCTTAGAGATCACCTCTTCCCATCTGAGATACAAAGGCCTGATATATCCCACTCCCACAGATAAAAAAAGCAGCTGGGGGAAGGACTTTGACAAGCCTTTTCCTCCTGCACCGACCATCTCCTCTGGTCCGGCTTCTCAGACCACCACCTGCTTTTCTTCCCTCCTCCCTTCAGGAACCCTGACTCTGAGCCCGTCTGTCCCCATCCCTTCCCCCTTTGCTCCTTAGTCTGTCTGTGACATCATCACAGCTCGGCCATTGTGACATCAGCCCAGCCAATCAGTGCCAAGAAGCTACAGTATATATCAAGGCCCCTCTCCCTAGTTGCAAAGGCCCTGCCATCCACCCATGCTAGAAGGAAGCTCTGTGGAGCAATGGGTCAGCTGTTCTGGTGGTATAAAGCTTTAGGACACTTCACAGTGATGTACTTCAGGTGAGGAAAAACTAGTCTCAGATGTAGCACTTTTGTCACGTTCTGCTAGGAAGCTGTGATACATTTACAAAATTTATTCTAACTTATATTCAGGTCTGTATTTTTCAGTGCCCAAAGCTATGCATATTGTTCTGATTCTGCAGAAGCCTGGGGTGAGACTTCAAGCGGAGAATTCCCTTGAGAGTCTAAGCTCTCGCTCTTTATTTCTTTTTTTAAAAACGCTTTTCTAGCCCTAATGACTGAAGATAGGACAGAAACCTGCATCCTCCAGAAGTTTTGGGCTACAGCTCCAATCAGTCATCTTGCAATGATCTGGGATTATGGGGGTTATAGTCCAAAACATCTGGAGGGTGACAGGCTGCCTATTGTTGGCCTGGAAAGTGCGTGTGCAAAGGGATGACCCAACTGTTTAGGTAACTGGACTTTTGTGACCTATGGCCCAGCGCTGCCCATCCCCAGAATTAGCAGAAACAAAATCAATTTGCAAAGAGGAAGAAGAAGAAGGAGGAGGAGGAGGAGGAGGAGATTAGTTTACCTAACAAAAGTTGCAGAAGTCTCGCTTTCTTGGCCCAGGCTTTGGATTATTTAGGCACAGAATGATTTGTGTTAGCAAGTGTTATTTATAACTAGCATGTGGAAATGACTCAGGGCTGACCCTATAATGAAGCAGGGTGAGGCGCTTACATCTGGCCAGGGCCGTACAGAGGTGAGGGGCCGAGGGGCCAGTTGGCCCAGGGCCCACAATTTTGAGGAGGCACTCCGACAAGGAAGTCCCCCCCTAGCTTATGCTACTGCTTCCGTAGAGTAAGCAGCCCATCAAGACGCAAGGAGCCCGCCTTGCAGAAACAGCGCAGAAACCGTCCGTCGTAAATACCATGGTCAGACTACAAGCTCCAGAGGGCCATATGCCGCATGCGGGGCGGGGATATATGTGCCTTGAGGTGTTGTAGAACAGGTTTAATATGAAGGTGTTATGTAGAATGAACATGTGGGTGGGCACATGGCCCCCTTGAGGCGGCCATGTTGTCCTCCTTTTTAGAAAGGGGGGGGGCACACACTTCCCATCTGGCCTGGGCCTATGACCAGCTCTGCACAGCCCTGCATCTGGCAGTGGAACAGAAGGAGTGGTGAACTGTGTGCTCCCCACCCACCACCCACCTCAGTAGGAAGTCTCACCACCACTGCTTCCCTGCCGCCCCCAGTGGGTGCTGTGTAGAGCCCCGCCGGCCTCTCTTCCATCGTGACATTCACGGCAGTGAGAGAGCGTCTGCCGGGCTCTTTGGAGCAGCCGCCTGCCCTTTATTTCCCTCATCATGTGCCTTTGCATTGGCTGTATGGAGAGCCGCACAGCCAGAAGGAGAGTTGCGGTTCTCTCGAGAAGTCACCCAGGTCTTCCGAGAACTAACTGAGCTCTTGCAAGGCCTGGCCAGCCAAGCTCTCATGAGAGTCCCACAACCAGAAGAACCAACACAGTGGTGGGAAAGGTAAGGGTGGGGCACAATGAGGTGGTGACGGGAAGGGGCGTGATGCAGCGGTGGCACATGTTCCCTCCCTCTTCAGGCCAACCTGAACTTTGCAAGAAGATTTGGTTTGTTCCGGTAGCTCAGTTCCTGCAAAGCTTATCTGAAGATCTTAAACCAGTTAGGAAAAAAAACACCTCATTGAAAAATACACCCTTTGTAACATCTTCAATATGCAGGGAAATGAAGGAAAATTTAGGAGATACAATTAAAACATCGGGAGTGGATTCTCCCACACAAAAAAGGATGCCATGGTAATCTGACAAGATTTGATTTTTGTGCCGGCTATTATCATTTCATTGGTGCGGACAATTATCCCAAACCCTCCTCATATCCAAATCTATCCAATTTTACTTTCTAAGAAGAGAAATCCCATTGGCTGACAGGGGCACACAGAAATTCTTGCACAAGCTTGTCAGAAAGGAAAAGTGATGGTTGGATGTGGAAACTCGTGTGCAAGCTAATTGGGGGTTTAAGGATCATTGTAAGATGTGCTTTTGGATGAAACCCCCCCCCCTTTGAAAGCAATGGAGTGGGTAGATGGCCCTGTGCATTTCTAAAGGCAAGGTTATCCAAGACACTCCACATATTCAAGACCATGGGGTGGAAAGCAGAACATTGTCAGTTTTCACACATACCTTCCCTTAGCATCTTTTGCACAGCTGCTCATCGGGCCGGAGACCTGGGTGTTGGAACAAGATTATCGCCCTAGTTGTTTTTTCTTTTTCTTTAATATATTTACATAGATTTTTATATATCCATAGCAGTGAATACATATGGAATGCATATATATGAAAATACAACTTTCTAGCAATTATACATAAGCTTCAACAAAAGCGGACCAAATATCCAAATAAGTATCTATTCAAACTATCACCCTGGACTGTATTTGGGGCTTGGGCCTTGGCTTAGCTTTGTAATCATTACTAAGCCCAAGCCTCCACTGGGCATAGATCATAGATCATAGAATAGATCATAGAATAATAGAGTTGGAAGGGGCCTATAAGGCCGTCGAGTCCAACGCCCTGCTCAGTGCAGGAATCCACCTTAAAGCATCCCTGACAGATGGGTTTCCAAGAGCCTATCTACACCAAGCAGGATACAACACTTTGAAAACGTTTTGAAAACTGTATATGGAGTATGTCCTGGGCCCCAACAGTTGTCACTACTGTTATAAACAGTTTTAAACCGTTTTAAACCATTTTAAAGCAGTAGTGTAGATAGGCTCCAAGTGCTTCTTGAATGCCTCTAGTGTGGGAGAGCCCACGACCTCCCTAGGTCATTGGTTCCATTGTAGTATTGCTCTAACAGTCAGGACATTTTTCCTGACGTCCAGCCGGAATCTGGCTTCCTGTAACTGGAGCCCATTATTCCTTGTCCTGCACTCTGGGTTGATCAAGAAGCGATCCTGGCCCTCCTCCATGTGACAACCTTTCAAGTATTTGAAGAGTGCAGATGCAGCCCTTCCATGGTCTGGAGGGGGCGCGTGAGCTGGATGTTCCCTACCCCTGTTGTAGTGGTTTCAGGCTGATGTGGGTTAGGGGTGCCAGGGCCTATTCCAGAGATCACGCCTGTCTTTTTAATAGCTCTGTAGCAGGGAAAGGAGATGCAACTCCAGCATCTTCCATCCTGTATCTCCTTCCAATCCTACTTGCTGGAGGAAGTAGGACTCCTTCTGTAGCAAATTGTCACCAATGGGAGAGACCAATGGGAGAGACCACCATTGCTACATCTCTTGACCCATTCCATCCAAAGTACTGTCACTCACCCTCCCCTCGCAAAGAAATATAGTCCCACCCACCCCACTTGCCTCAGCCAATGGACGTGGAGATGGCGCCCGGGAACAAAAAGGGCAGAAATGGCCGTAGTACCACTTTCCTGTTGCATCAGAACTGCTAAAGCTGCCTGGATTGCAACCTAGCAATCCTGTGGATTGGGGGAGCAGGCCAGGAGAAGCAGCAGAAAAATCAGCGTCCCCTGGAACAGAGCTGTTAAATGGGACAGGTGTGTGACCTCCACGCTGCATATGGGCCATTCTCCATGTGGGTTGGAGTACAAGGATCCAGAAGCAGAAGCCTCTTTCCTCAATGGCCCCGAGAATAATTGGCTGTGCAGGAGAGCTAAAGCCATTGAGGAAGCTGCTATAAATTCACCTTGCTGCAATAAAGTTAATGGCATGTATTGTGCTTCCCTTCTTCCTGAAAGTTGGGTTTCCAGCCCACTGCATGTCCAACAAGGTGTCTGGCCCCTGGTTAAAGCATTCTTAATTGACTGCACAAGCTGATTCAGGAAATGAATGTAGCATGACAAAAATCAATGCTAATCGCCCCGACAATTAGCTAATGCCTTAATAATTGGAAATCCAGGCAGTGCCTTGGTGTACTGTATCTCCCCAGGGTTGTCAGAGCGGCCAGCTTCAGAAAGGAAGTGGGATCATGACTAGCTTTCGGAGGGATAGAGCTTAGCATTGCCCACGACTGATGATTTTGCCTGAAGTTTGAAAGATGAGATGAATTTAGGAATTCTTCCCCAGGAGAAAACTTGAGGAATTACAAGGGAAGCCAAACGTTTTGATAAGAATCATCAAAACTGTCTCCAGCTTGAATTTGGAGGCCCCTGGAAGGCTAAGACATTTTAGGGCTTAAAGCCCAAATGACACACGCGTACACAACCACGAATCCCCTGGGAGGCTCTCCTGCTCCAGCCCCACTGGAATGAATGGGAGCTACACAATAAGATGGCGGATTGTGCCCCACTCAGAATGGCCTCCCCTTTCTGCCACCTGTAGGGGTGCCCCAGCTCTGCTGCCTGAGGTGGCCACTTCACCTTCCCTCATGGAAGAGCCGACTTGGTTTCCTCCAGAAGAGAGAGCAGTAGAGCTCTTGCACGGCTCTCGTGCATCCGTGTGGGGCTTGTATAGGAGAACTCCCTGAGGGTTGTGCCTTTAGACAGCCTGGAAGTGCCTTTCAGCCACTTTTCCTGATAGGATCCAGGCAGCAGGAGGCCACTTGTGAACAAACCAACTGCTTAGGCAGGGCCATTTGTGTGGGTTTGTCCGGATGGGAATTGTATAGGAAAGGTCCACTTGATCAGTCTTGCAATGAGGGATCTGATGGGGGCTGCACCAGGGGAGCAGCTGATGAGTCCAGCAAATCCATACTTTTTGGTCTGAATGCACTTGGAAAAGGAGATGGAAACTCCTCATCCAAGTAATTCTGTGGGCTTGAGTGGGGCATGGAGACTTCAAAGCCATCAAATATGACACTGCCCACCTAGTTGCATCATTTTTGCTTAATGCCCTCCCCCCATGGAAGAGAGCATCATGGGAAAGCAGCTCCCACACAGCCAAAGCTGCGGCTCAAGGGCAGCTGGCACGTTTTATAGGATTGTGCTCTGTAAACACTATGGTGTTGAGAACTAACTACAGTTTGTGAAGCATGTTGATGGAGAATTATGGCCAACAGAAGAGAAAGCTTTTAAGAACAGGATGAATGAGCTAAATACACCTCATTTCACTAGATGGAAGGCCCCTCCCCAAACACCATTCCACCATCTTCCCCCCTGCTCCTTTTTCCCATTGTGCCCCCTCCTCTCACACCCACCATATGATAAGTTCTCAGAAAACACTAGAAATCATGCATGCCAAGTACATTAAAGGTATGCCATTAGATTACGGACTTCAGTACAGCTGGATGCATTACTTTTTGTATTTGTCAAAGAAAATCTCTCTCTCTCTCACTCATATTTTCCTATTTTTAAGATGTTGTGGTGGAACTTCTTTCTTCCCTGGCTGACTTTTAGGAGCAGGTACCCCAAAGCTATTCATATGTCTTAGACACACATGCAGATGTCAGACCATTGGTCCTTATAGCCCAGTATTGCCTACTCCGGGCCTAGGCAACATGGCACCATTGTGTCCCCAGACACCTTCCTTGGCATCCACCAATGTTCTCTAGCCCTCTCACCTGTTAAAAACCAAATGCCCTTACTGGCAGCTGGGATCGCTTCAAAGCAAAGGGAAGGCCTGCAGCTGCTGCTGTCTTCATTTACCATGAATGCCTCTGGGCCAGATATGGATCTCAGAGACATTTTGAGGAAATTAAGATGGTGGGCAGTTGCAGGTGGACGCTTTTCTCCGCAGTGACCAAGAAAAGCAAACGGAAAAAGAAGGAAAGGTGAGGGGGCAGGATTCCTGTCACTTCTGTCTGTTAAGCTGTGGAGGGCGGGGCGGGGCGGGGGGAGGTGTATGGGCAACCCGGAGTGAGAAAGAAAAGGGGATTGGGGGAATGAGTTGGCTGGATGTGGGGAGGGAGAGAGAAAAGTTTGCAACAAGGATGATTGGGGGGTCTGGAAACAAAGCCCTATGACGAGAGACTGAAAGAACTGGGCATGTTTAGCCTGGAGAAGAGAAGGCTGAGGGGAGACATGGTTGCACTCTTCAAATACTTGGAAGATTGTCACACAGAGAAGGGCCAAGATCTCTTCTTGATCATCCCAGAGTGCAGGACGCGGAATAATGGGCTGAAGTTACAGGAAGCCAGATTCCGGCTGGACATCAGGAAAAGCTATTTGACTGTTAGAGCAGTACGACAATGGAACTAATGACCTAGGGAGGTTGTGGGCTCTCCCACACTAGAGGCATTCAAGAGGCAGCTGGACAACCATCTGTCAGGGGTGCTTTAAGGTAGATTCCTGCACTGAGCAGGGGGTTGGACTTGATGGCCTTCTAGGCCCCTTCCAACTCTACTATTCTATGATTCTATGGAACAGCTTTCTGCTGGCACTGAAAACTGTGAGTTCAAAAGAGTTGTTTGGTGTGTTGGAACTCACACCTCACCTCTGCCTAATGCTCTGGTTTTGGGGTGGATTCCTTGTACTTTGCTCCTATGGTACCCATTTTGTGTTGACACCCATGACAATTTCTCAAATTGGCAAATGTGCCCACGGGCCCAAAAAGGTTGCCTACTCCTGCTCTACTCTGACTCGTCATGGCCCTCCGAGATCTTTGGGCAGAGTCCCCCCCCCCCCCCCCCAAGCCTTGTGACTTGACTGAGATAGAACTTGGAAAGTCCCTTCTCTTTCACAGGGCAAAGGGCTCTTCCTGCTCCTTGTTGGCTTATTACGTTCAGTGGATGGTGCTATGTATGTCTCATAAGGGACAACAGTGCCACATTGCCTGCCCTCCCCCAGTAGTACTCTAATATGCCTGGCGGTTGTGTCAACAATGGGTACATGCAGCAAGGCTATTTCTACAGATGCAGGAGGGGATGTGTTTGGAAGCTGACCTCCTCCTCTGCCTTGGCTCACAAGCTGCAAGCCCTGTGCTTCGACATTCCATAGAGCAGCCTCCCCCAACCTAGTGCCAATGGCCATGCTGGCTAGATATGATGGGACTTGCAGTCCAACACCTTTTGAGGGCACCAGGTTGGGAAATGCTCCCCAGAGAGTTCACAGGCCCCTTGCTTATTCATGGCCTTTGTGTTTATTTTTTCCTCTCCAGTTCATAATCCAGGTCAGGGCTCATGTAACTTTAAAAGTTGTAGAGAAAAGGGAATTGCAGCCAGTGTCATTTGTATGCAATTAGTTCCTGGTGAAATTCCCTCTTCATCACAACAGTTAAAGTTGCAGGGGCCCTGCCTTCTTTTGTATATGGTCACTCTAGTACAGTGCCTGCACCTTTACGTGTTGTGATGAAGAGGGAATTTCACCAGGAACTAATTGCATACAAATGACACTGGCTGAAATTCCCTTTTCTCTACAACTGTTAAAGTTACATGAGCCCTGACCTGGATTTTATCTGGTCACCCTAATAATCCTCCACCCCTGAAATGAATTGCCGGCTAACTGTCCTCCTTATTGCTCAGCCCTCCTCATATATATCATCTCCCCAGGAAGTGGCTTCAGTCAGGGAACCGTTAATCTGTCTTGCCGCTAGGAACTCCATGCTTGGTAATTGAGAGACTGGGCCTGGCTCAGCTGAGATTTCATTGGTCCAATAATTGTTTGATCCATGCAATGATGACGGGCTCATCAATTCTCCAGGGGGGGAGGGGGGGCAGAAAGGGGACCAGCCAGCTTGTCATATGATACGGAACATCATACACGTTTCATCACAAAGCCCATCAAGGAGCCCTTTCCACTCATCATCTCCATTCTTCTGAACATGTTTCCTGTACTTTTGGGACATACGTTCACCATGAAGACATTTCGTTTGATGTGCTGCTGAAAATCTTCACCGGATGGGCCTTTTCAACCCCCACATTTTGTAACTAGTAATTCCTACATCCAGGGACACTCCTCATTCTACACCTGCTCTCTCTCACCCCCAGAACAGGGACTGGGGTTAATTAAGAGTGTGCATTTTTAAGAATAAGGAAGCTAAAATGCCAAGTTTTCAGATAAACTAAAAAACAAAACAAAACTGCTGTGCATTGCTGCTGCTAACTGCCATGTGGCTCTGATTTTCTTTTCTTCCAATACTGGTGTTCAGTGGTTGAATATGCTTTACTATGCAGGCCCGAGGCCAATGAGAAGCCCCAATCGTGTCAGGTCTGCCTGGCTTGCTGCCCTCGCTAAGCCTCTGAGCAAGAAAATTACATGTTGGCTTTATTTTTTAATAAATCTGTTGACATGCCACATAGCCTTTGGTGTCCAATTTGTGCCCCTTTCCAGGGTGCACCCTGGAGGCAGGTAATCCTTCTTGCCCCCACGTTGAAAGCATTTGGTTCTTCATAGGATAATTCAGAAGGTACAAGCAGGTCTCTCAACGGGACAATGCAAACACAGCGGCTGAATTTGGGCGACACAATAAGCAACTGGGGGGGGGGGGAAACAATCGTCAGTTGTATTGACTATTGTGTCGTCTGAATGCTGCCATAGTCAACTCAGCGCTGATCCTAATCCACACCACGGTTGATTATTTATTACCATGTTGTGTGGGAAGTACCCCCTAGAGGAACAACTGTAAAGTTGATTATTACCTCACCATTGACTATCGTGTCGTCCGAATTCAGCCACTGTCTCCATCCAAGCGCAGTGGCCTGGGGAAGGCTGCTAGTAACAGAAGATGGCTGCACAAAGGAAGATGAGCCATCTTTTCAGGCCTTTGTATAGCTTAATAGCTAAGGATTGTGTGTTTCATAGCATTGATGGCTGGTGGTTGCCTCAGGTTACTGGGTTTTGCAGGTCAGACCTACCCAGCCAGGGTAGGGCCTGAGACCTATGATACGTCTTTGTGGGGTAGGAGCAAGGTCAAAAACATGGAGCAATTTGCATGCAGCCATTCCAGATGAATGTCTACATTTTTGAAGATGAGTTAAGCTCCTCCAGTTGTTTGTTTTGCACTTGGTTGAAAAGAAAGAGCCATGGTCAGGGGACCGCCAAGCAAGGCAGTCGTTCCAAACAAATGAGTGATTTAAAGGAGCCACTATTCAAGGTGAGCTCAACACCAGACACCAGTGCCAGTAGCGAATCTGGAAAATGAAAGCTGGCACAATAGAGCTGCCACGAAACGGAGCTATGAACGTGGACTGCCCCACCTCTGCCACAGACTCACTACGTGGCCTTAAGCCACCCATTTAGCCCTATCCCCGTCTGCAATAGGGATCTAATGATATTCAGCTGCCTTCGGAGATTGTTGTGAAGAGGGCATCAGAATAATGTATGCAAAGCATTTTGAGCCCCGTGACATGCTCACAGAGGCTCCGCAGGTGCCTGGGCCATATGACGTGGGAAGATTGCTGTGCCAAAAATTAAGACGCGCTTTAAGGAAGCGTGGAAGAAGGGGAGAAGAAGGCCGTCGGCCGGCAGCAGAGTGCCATTTGCCGAAGGCTGCAGACTGGTCTGACCAACCTCCTATGGACCTCGGGTTTCTGCCTCATCTGGAAGGCACCGTTCCCAAGCCAGCCCACATTGCAACAACGCGCTTCCACACACACAGCCAGTCTGCACCGACTGAGAGGAGAGACTGACCCCTGCTGGCCGGCGAAAGCCATGACACCATGCGGCAGCTCCAGCATTTCCAAGGATTCGTCCAGAGACCCAGGTAAGCTTGCAAGACCGGCTGGGATCACAGCGTATGGCTCGTAGCTTTGGGCGATGCAACGCACCTTGTCACATGGTAGGATACATTTCTCAGAGCGTGCAGCTCTTACGTATTATTAAAGGGAAGAGAGGGGCTATGCATGGCTTCAAGGGATGGAAGTCAATCTTGACCACGGGATCTCCAGAATTCGGCGGGCTTAGAAAGTTTAGCTGTTCTGTTTGTTAAAACTAAATTTTAAAAAAGCACTGAAGTTGTGTCCTTTAAAAGAAAAAAACAAATGTATTTGTTTATTTATTTCATTAAACTTATATCTCTGCCTTCGTGCCTAAAATGGCAGACAAGTCGGCTAACAACAGCAAAATATGAAATGAAAGCAGACGGTCAGTTCAGAAATGAAAACAACCAAAACTAATTTGGGAGAGTGACTGTGGTGTGATGCAGCCTTCTCCAACCTGGTAAGCTCCAGATGTGTTGGACTGCAATTCCCATCACTCTCAACCAGCACCAAACCCAGAGGGGCGGTGAATCCACCCCAGGCTTCAGTCAGAAACCATCAGAACTCTAAAGGAGCTCTTTTGGAATTCTGACTGACACCTGGAGCGGATTCACCACCCCACTGACATCAGAGCCGCCAGCCTCCTCTGCCGAAGGTGGTGGTGTTGTGCTGATCAAATGGGTGAATCCCAGCTATGTTGCCCGGACCTCCTTAGAGGAAAGACAAAAACATGCTAATAGACCACTGTATTTTTTTTTTTTTTTTGCCCTCTTTTCCCCTTGTCTTCCTGCCCAGGCCCTTTGCTCCTCTGACTCTGCAGCTGTTAGCCAAACAATGGCAATCCTGTGCTCTCTAAGTGGAATCAGCTTGTTCTCCATAGCTGCCCTCTGTGCATAAAGCCTCCTCTCTGAACAGGATAAAGTGTCCCATCCCCATTTCTTCATAGCCCATCACTTTCACAAAGCCTTTGGCTTAATTCCTTAATCTTCCTCTCTTACCTGTAATGCATCTTAAATTCCTGTAGCTGCATTTGCTCACATTTATCCCTTCATACACCTGTCTCCCCCACCCACCCACAAACACACACACCGCTCTGTCTCTCTCCATTGCCTTCCCCAGGTTCAGTTTTAGATTGTGAGCTCCTTGGGGCAGGTGCTTCTTACTTGCTTCTGTGCCATGTGTGCACTAGTGGAACTACATGAATTATAATCATGATGATGATGATGATGAAGTTTGCATCGGTTTCTGAACTTGATCTTACAACAGCTTGAGGGGCTACACAAATGCAAGGGGGAGAGGTGCCCAGCGTGGGGAGGAAGAGCACCATGTCACACTACCAGGGCCTAGCAGGCTGTTCCCCCCCACACACACACACACACACACCCTTCCTCTTGTTTGTGTACCTGGGAGCTTCCAGCATTCAGCCTCCTGGGCCTCCATACAGGGATGCTTGGCTCCACAGTGAATCACTGGCGCCTCCTGAGAGAGGTTTGGAGGGAGCTGGGTGACGCAGAAAACTAGCTGATTACTTTGCCCTCTGGCAATGCTCCGTAAACATCTTGTTATGAAGGCAATGGGGTTTCTCAGAGGCGTTCCTGAAAGGTGCAGCTAGAGAATGCCAGATCATCAAAATACCAGCAGCTTGCACTGAGGAATATTGAGGGCAGCTGGGCGCGTCTTGCTCCTTGCCAGGCTGCTCGCTGCTCGCAGAGCGTGCCAAGAAATTGAATTCAGGTGCCTGAGAAAAGGTAGCGAGGGGCTCATAGACATCATAATTATTATGATGCAACCCATCCCTCTTCCATTGAACTCAGGGCTGTGTGTGCATGCTTTCCCTACCCCTATTTTATCCTTACAACAACCCTGTGAGTTAGGTCGGGTCACGAGATGGCAAAACTTTCCTAACAAAGTAGGGATTTGAACCAGAGTCTCTCTAGTCCAACATTCTAAGGCAGACCTCCCCAACCTGGTGCTGGTTGGGGGATGCTGGGAGTTGTAGTCCAACACATCTGCAGGTCACCAGGTTGCTGGGCTAATGACTCCATCACAGTAGCTCCCTCCCATCTGGGCAGGGCTACCATTTAAGGCGGGCAAGGGAGGTCACATGGTCACACACACACACTTCAGACCCCATATAATTATTCTTCAGGAACATCAGTATTTCTATCAACTCAGTGACTACTGTTAGAAACAATTGAATGGGCCTATAGACAAGCTACACTTGGCCATATTACAAACAGAATGGCCACCGTGGATACTAAACCTTGGAGAGCTGATCCGTCCCAGTAGCCCTGTGCAGAGGTAACACTGGCACCCTGCAAACCATGGTTTGCAACTCAAGGATCAGCCTCAGCAATGGACCAGCTCTCTCCCCTTCATGGAGCGGATGCCCTTCCCTTGTCAGCAGAACCAGGCTACTGCAAAGCAAAGTCCCTACTATGTGCGGTCGGAAAGCCCACTCCTACCCACGGTCTCAATGCGGGGTTTACCATGGAACTATAGTTAGCCTTACATCTCCTGCAACATATCACAGATGGAAAGAGAGACATGCTGGCAAAGCCCCTATTACCTTACCAAGGATTGTTGCCTTCCTGCCCTACCTCCCTTTGCAGCCTTGGGGGCCCTGCTGTCATTTTATTCTAGTGGCCTGTGTCTTCCATGGATATAAAAGCCACAAGGGCTCTGGCTCTTTTGGTAAAAGATACCCCAAACCCCAAGTTGTCCTATCAGCCACTGAAAAGCCACTTCTGCAGCCACAGGGGGTGTGAAATGGCAAACCAAGCACTTTGCGAAGCTTTCTCATGCAGGCATTTCCCTACGATGTGAGCGCTAGAGACAAGATGCATCCACTCACCCCACTCCGAGGTTCAAAATCTAGACCAGTGGTGGGCAACATATGGCTCTCCAGATGTTGTGGCCTGCAACTTCCATCATCCTCACCATAGGCGGTGCTGGCTAGGGCTAGGCTGACCATATGAAAAGGAGGACAGGGCTCATGTAACTTTAGCAGTTGCAGAGAAAAGGGAATTTCAGCTAGCGTCATTTGTATGCAATTAGTACCTGGAGAAATCCCCTCTTCATCACAAAAATTAAAGTTGCAGGCACTATACTACAGTGACCATATACAAAAGAAGGCAGGGCCCCTGCAGCTTTAACTGTTGTAATGAAAAGGGAACATCACCAGGAACTAATTGCATACAAATGCACTGGCTGAAATTGCCTTTTCTCTACAACTGTTAAAGTTACATGAGCCTTGACCTGGATTTTATCTGGTCACCCTAGCTAGGGCAGATGGGAGTCATAGGCCAAAACATCTGGTAGGTAACGGGACAAAATGCTAGCAACTCGTCCTAACAAAATTTTAAGAAGGCGGGGAGCTGTTCCAGCCTTGGGGTCAGATTGTCTCTCGGGACACCCCCTTGGGGCCAGATAATGTCAGGGGCCAGGCCCCTCCCTCCTGAAGCCCTAACCCAAACAGAATCTGACTCTTTTTCCATACACAGGTAGGCTAAAAGAATGAAAATCAAGAAAAGAGAGCCAAAGAGGGACAGCGATTTTTCAGGGACAAATAGCAGAAAATTGGGGCAGGTTGGAGGGTATGGAACAAGAACATTTCCATAGCTATTGCAAACAATTCGGGAGAAATGGGAATTTGTACCAAGAGGAGAGGGAAGGGAGCATGTGTGCTGGCTCCTATATGATAAACCATGGTTTGTAAAGAACCAGTGTTATGCCTGCCTGCCCAGGGCTATACTTCTACATGAGTTTTTAATGTTTCCGCTAAACATAGTAAAACAATATGTGAGCAAAGGTTGGTTCAGAATCTACTGTCTGACCCGGAAATTGGATTGCAATTTCTTGTTTTGCTTTTTTATTAGCAGAAAATCAAGTTTCTAGCCCTCATACCTGCAGAGACAAGTAAGTGTGTAAAACTAAACAAAGTGTATCAAAAGGTTCCAGTTTTCAATCATATTCCTGACATCTATAAAACTCTGATTTGGTCTTCCATATATTTATTTATCCCTTTACCACTCTGTGCTCTTTGCTGTTAAAAGTTAACAAAGAGGTGGGATTCAAAACAAACACAATTTAATGCAAAAATAATAATAATAAAGTTCCCTTTACGTATGATTTGGGTTTGTGAAAGAGAGTGTAGAATACTATATATAGACCAGGAGGTAAATGATCCCTGTACATTTAGCTCTTCCTTGTCCCTCTCCACTTCTCTTGCGTTTACTTCATATACAAAGGGCACCAAATCCAATAGCAGATTCTACTGAGTGTGCTCTATTATCATAAGTAGGAGTTCTCTTGCACTGCTCTTATGCAGTTCAATGAATTTCCAAGTGGATTGGGTCCCAAAATCTACAATATAGCGTGTGTACGTGTGTGCATAAGTGAAAATCTAGCGGCATGTTGTTGTTGTTGCCTTCTTGGGCTGTCATGGTCATTCAACCTGACTGTGATTTTTAGACACTCTTATCCTATTATTATCCAGATTACACCTTTCACAATTGAGGAGCCAGACTACTTAAGACTGCTAAGAAGCCTGATGCTTTAAGAAAAAACTGCTGTGGTTCTACCCTCTGATCAGGAGTGGACAATCTGCGGCCTTCCTGATGTTGTTGGACTACAAATCCCACCATCCCTGACAACTGACTGTGCTGGCTGGGGTTGCTGGGAGTTGGAGTGCCACAGGTTGCCCACCCTTGCTCAAAGTTACTATGGTTATAAACAATGATGTTATGAACGACAATATATTCTCGCTAAGCGATTGATTTTTTTAATGTATCTAAAGGCAAGCCTTTGGACTTTGCTGGATGTGGCTCCCCACCTCTTGAAACCTAAAATTATACCCATTTGGTCCTTGTATCAAGATATAATTGCTATATTATTTCAAAGTAAGAGTAGTACTAGTGATAGTAGATCTAAGCAATACTCTGTTAGGGAGACATTACTGTACTCTTTCCTAAATCTCTGATAGCAGAAGAATCCCCTGAAGCACTTTTCCCCCTGAATTTAAACTGTAAGTCGATCCTATGCCTGAAAATATGTGCTTTTGGAGTGTGTAAAAATGATCCATCCACCCCAAGATAGAGCCCCCTCTCCACCTGTTATTGTCTGAGTCACTTTTCGAGAACCACCCATCATCCTCAGCATCCTCAGCATCCTCAACAACAACATGATCATCTATCTAAATGTGTCTCCTGATTGGAGGGAGGCAAGCCCAGAACAGTGACTCCTACAGACACACAACAGGCAGCCTCCTCTGAGCCAGGGTAGGTTGGTGAGGGGAAGAGACAACTGCTGCATCTCTGGATCTGGAATGCCTGAATGGTCAGACCCAATGCAGAAGTGTGGCAGCATTGTCCAACTAGGCCAAGCTGCGGCAGGCAGCTTCCTTCAGGGATGGCCAATTTGTGCTCTGAGGAGCTGTCCATTATTGAATTTATTTATCTTACATGGCCTCCTTTTGCAGGACAGTCATGTGCCACAAGGCACCCAGCCTGGGAATTATTGAGTTAGGGGCACAGATGTAAAGGAGGATGGGTCTCCTGTACCTTTCCCTGTGTGGAGGTGGGAATTTTTGCCAGGGCCATTTGCCATTCAAAGGTAAGAGGAGCCTCATCTTCAGAAATCCTACTACTACCTGGCTATCAACGGCATAAGAGCCTTCTCCTCTTTTGCTTTGGGCTCTCCTCCTGCTGCTTCTAATGCTGTGCAGGACAATGTGAAAACCACACAGCACATTCAGCGGATGGAACATTTGTCTCAGGTCCTGAACCAGCCAGCAGCTTTCAAGACAGGATTGGGGTTGGGGGAGCAGTAAGAAGCCAAACAAGAGAAAGGGCCAGAGAAAGAGCATTGAACTGAATGCATGCATAAATGGACAGATATCTGTGGGCGGGTCATGGAAAAGAAGGGGTGTATATCTGGATGGTGATATGTAAAATTGCACTGGCCAATCCTATGTAATTTGGAGAAAGATGGCAACCACTCTTAGATAAACCAATGCTTTTGTGCGCAAGACTACGTTCAACAATGTGCAAGGAAATCCTGGCTCAAATAGACAAAGATCCACTCTTGTAGATTACACTGTCCCCAGAGCCATCAAGGAAGCTGCATTCTTGTCCCACTCTACATATCTAAGATAAATAATTACCTATCCCGCACTGTCAATACACAAGGGCCTTATGAGCCTGAGGTTGTTTATCCACAAAACGACCCTATGAAGTAGCCAGTTAAAGAATGAACATTCTTCCAAATGGAGAACTAGGCTGAGAGAAAGAGGAAGCTGACTTGTTCCTGGCCATGTTAGGATTTAGACCCAGCTCTTCTGTCTTCAAACGTAACACCTTGATCATTTTTACAATACAAATCCGATAGTTATTTAGAAAGACTAAACTGCAATACCCAGAAGGGTTACCAGGTATTTTATCAACCCTCCCGCCACACACACACCTATGTTAAAGGTCCAGGCCTAAAATTATCTCTGCTATTGCATATTCTGTTCACACTGCCAGATTCTATTTCGATCTCTAATCTCCATCTCAGATTGCCTCTCCCCTGTGCCTTTAGCAGCTGCATAACAGGCAGAAATTCAGCAGCCGACCCATTCTCCCATCACGCCATTTCCAGGCTGAGAAAGCAACACCTGTTGAATTTCTGCCAGTCATGAAGCTCTCAACCCTTCAAGAGCTCTGCCAGAAAGCAAGGAGACAAGGCTTCCTCCATCTCTTGCACTGTCTGCCAAACACGTCTACTCTCAGCTAGCCAAAGAAGCAGGCAGCTGAAATGTCTCCCTGACATCCACCAGCGCCTTACACTTCTCATCACAGGGTGCTGGAGCTCCTGCTTTGAGAAATCCTGGCTTACAGGGCATTTCAACTCCTTGCCCTCTACTCGCAACAATGCAGAAGATCTTTACAACCACCCGCCCCTTCTTGTTTCCATTAAAAACATACTTAACAGAACACATGGATTGAAGGGAGGGAAAACAACCACTCAACACCACCGTAAGGGCTCATGCTTAACAATGATCTAATGAATTACTTGAAAACATCCTTTGGAGCTAGCTAGATCTATGTCATTATGTGTAACTTTATTGTCCTTTCTCATTCCTCCTCTCCAAGAGAGGAAGGAAGAATGCAATCCACATTCCAATTAAGTCAACCGCAGGGCTCTGATTTTAACAGGTCTGGGATGCATTTGAAAATATGTCCACTTAGGACCCCTTCACCAATTACATTTTAGGTGTTAACCTAAGATGTGCTTAGCGGGCATCTAAAGTGTGGTTGCATCAAGCAAATATATCATACAGGTGCATTCATCGGGGAGATATTATTGCCTACATTTCCCTTGTGAGTGTCCACTTGGTGGCAAACCTGGATTTGCCTCTTCATATGGTGTAAAATGATCCTCACCTGAAATGAAATATGAATTCCTGGTATGGTACTGAGCAACCCAAATCAGACATGTACTTCCATGGAATCCAACAGGATACCCTGCCAAACCCTATTTGAAATATTAACCTCCAAACAGATATTTCCCTATAATCCCCAAAAGTTCCGGATTACATTTTGAAATCGATAATTTGTGCATCTTTTTTTACTGACACAGAACAGTTGATTTCCAAAATATAATATTTTCAGAATTAAAACAAATCCAGGATAACAACTTTGTTGCTCTCTTATTCTTTTCCCACAACTATATATGGCAAGTGTGAAGATAGCCTCTAATGTCAGGTACAAATTCAGTATACGTTATAATATATATACATTTCAAAAGGGCTGACGCCAAATTATTTATTAACCATGCTCAATGCTCCTCCATGGAATTAATTGTGACTATTTTCCTCACGTTCTGGCTGTCAGAAGGCTGCCATCCTCAGGATAACAGGAGCCTTCTGAGATGAGAGCCAGGATTCTGCCCCAACCAGGTGTCTGACCCCCTCACATGCTAGAGTTGGGATTCAAGGGTTGGTTGTACTTGTAAACGGCAAAGGTTTTGCTTTTTTACACCTCCAGTCACATGGAGGGCTGCATATGAGAATGGCAGATGGTTATTTAAACTGGGAGCAGAGATTTGAATGGTTCCCAATTGTGTAGTCAGCAAAGAGCATTGCAGGTTGGGTGGATGAGCTGTCAGGGCTTTGTCTTCTGAGTTAGAAAGGGGTGATTGCGTTGTACTTGGGGGTGGGGCTGCAGCCCCCAAATTTAAAACGTGGAACTTTGGGGCTGCATATTCCTTATGAACTGTTGCTAGCCAATTTCCCTCCACCCCACCCCACTGTCAGAGTAAGAAACCCCATTTCATTTTCACTCCCATTGTGATCTGTTTGGGAGAAGGATTCTCACAACAACCAAGCGGTGCCCTCCTGGAAATCACATCCTTGGGCTGAGATGTCCTCATCCCATCATCCCAGGTGGAAAGGGAAGGGCTGAATCATTTTGTGTGGTGAGGGAAATTCACTCTGCACACGCTCACAAGAACTCTTTATGCTTACATGTTCCAGGGCAGAGCCATCGCATTTTGGTTTGCAGCCCTGGTTAGAATTAAGCCCTGCTCACTGCCTGATTGCTTGAGCCTTCCCCGCCTTCTCTGGGCAAGAACATAGTCTTCAAACTGAGGATGGCTCAGATGTTTATAGGGTGGAGTCACACAATAGCTCCCCCTCTCCACAAACACACACAGGCTCCATCACACCTATTTTTCCCCCCGGTTTGCTTCCGCAGTTTCCCCCTGTTGTTTCCTTAGCAAGTTGAGCGCTGGGCACTTTCATGTCTGTGCGTTGTTGCGCTCATGTATCTTTTCACCTATGTCACTACTATGCCAATGAAATCTCCCGCTCGCCCCATGTTCTCTTTTCCCCTGCAGATAGATAGATAGATAGATAGATAATTTGTTTGTTTTCCTCATTTCAAAGGGTGGGTGGATGAACAATAATTTTAACTAATTTCTTTTGTAAAGGTGGCCAGGTCCCCTCCTTTGCTCCAGGGTAACCAAAATGCTTACATCTGTGTAATTTTTAAAGATAAAGAGATGAAACTTGGCATGGTGATAGCTCTTAAGGAGGGCTTTGGCCTTGCTAAGGTTGAATCAGATCCATTCATGCCTTGATTTTAAGCATTTTTTAATGGAAATTAACAAAAATGCTTACATCTGTGTATTTTTTAAAGATAAAGAGATGAAACTTGGCACAGTGATAGGTCTTAAGGAGGGCTTTAGCATTGTCAAGTTTGAATCAGATCCGTTGATGCCTTGATTTTTAGGATATATTTTTTTAATCCCCTCAAACCATTCTCCTGATACTCCACCAATGCGAAATTCCACCTGTTTGCATTTGTGGAGGATCTGTTTTCCTTAACTTTGATAATGCACAGCTGTGCATCTCCAGTTCACCTGTTGGGGTCCTCAGGGTTGTGGGCTCCTTTCCCCCACCTCCCTCTGGCTTTATTGTCTAGGGATTTGCTGATTTAATGTTTCATCGGCTGGGCTCCATTTCTGCAGGCAATGAGGGTGGGGTTGGAGCAGGAAAAAGTCCATTCAACCAACTACACACAAGTCCCTTCGTTCAACACCACGTGCTGGAGAAGGAGAACCGCCCTGCCCTCCTCTTTCGTCAGTAAGACTCCATTCAAAGCACACGCCCCCAACAAAGGAAAAAGCGAGAGGACAGCAATACGCGGAGGTTTAAGGGCACATTAAATCCACTTGGGGAAAGTAATCCAGACTTTCCCCGCACCAAAATAATATGCAAAACGGAGGAAAAGAGGCGAGATGGGTGCAGGACAGGGACGACGTCATGTGAGTGCATTAAACCGCTGGTGTGATGCAGCTCACAGGTTCCTTTGGAGTGCTGGACTAACTCGCCTCCCTCCCCCCGCAACAATGGAAAACATACACTGCGAAGACAGGAAAGGTTTGGGATGGATGGATGCCAGCTAATCAATTGCAGCAACCAACCACAGAATCAATCAACCGGCATGTTGCCCATTATGCGCCCTGCTAACTGTGTCCCGGTCCCCACCAAGTCTGTACTAACAGTCTGCCTTGAAAGGACTCTGAGACCACATCCGCGCTGTGGGATAAGAGCCCTGCCTTCCAACCTTAGTGTTAAGGTACAATCCATCAGATCTCTCCTGTAGTGCTCACCTCACCCACCCACCCCACACTCCCTGTCTGATATGTGGCATCGTCAGGCACCGCGCATGGCATGCCCAGACAAATTCACCAGCTGTGACTCTCTCTCCCCCCCGCCCCCCCCCCCCCAGTTAGCGCTCCCTTTGCCAGCAGCAACAGGCACACTGCTCAGGTTGGCATTGGGTGGCCAACCCAGCCGGCTTGACCAGCGACGGAGAGCAGGCTGCCTTGGCTAGAGGGCAGCTGCCCATGAACTTTGGAGACTTACCTCCCCCCAACGCTCTCGGAATGGGGGAGTCGGCTGCCACCGAGAAGACGGGTACCGATGGGCCACGGCAAGCAACTCACTCCACTTGGCAATCCAGAGGCGGCCACGGAGCTCTTCCCCGCAAACCTGGATGCCCCTGGCTCTCCTTAAGGCCTCCCTGGAGAAGTTCCCTGCGACGGGTGGCCGGATAAGTGGTATCCCTGAACCGATGCCACTTCGGGTCCTCGCCTGCACAGGTTCCCCCGCCGTGCCGTCTGCCGCTCCGCTGGACGGACGTTGCCCACCACCGTCCTTACGGGCACGGTTCCCATAGGGCTTTCATGGGAGGCTGGGGCGCGGGTGGGGGGGGGCGCGTAGAGGGAAGAAATCACGGCGTCTCTTGCAGAGGGAGGGAGGGAGAGATTGGCGAGGGGGGGTGGGATTCCGAGGCCAAGGGGACGCAGCTCCTTCTCTTGCCCTCACCTGCTGCAGTTGCCCTTCGAGCCCCACCCTCTCAGGGGCATCCCGTTTCCCCAGGGCAGGAGGCGGGATCCGATCCTTGGGAGGGGGGCATGGTCTACCCCGGGCACGGAGGAGGGAGCCGCGCTCCTTGCCCCGGGGGGCTAGCGCGGATGCCCAGTGCCCGGCCGGCCCAGAGCCCGCGCCCCGCGACGACGCTCCACACGGGCCATGCCGGAGGACTCGGATCCGGGCGCCCTTCGTCCCTCCGCCTGGTGCTGCCCGGAGTGCAGGAGCTCCGCTCGGGCTCCCTGCCTAGGGCCGTGTCACCTGCAGGTCCGCCTGGCGGAAAGTGCCTGCGAGAGCGCGCCGCTCCTCGCCTCCCTCCCGCGCCATCCTCCGTGGGGCGCGGGCATGCGGACCTCTTCGCCAATGGCAGCCCGGCTCCTGCTCCCTGCGAGTCCTGGATTGGCCCAGAAGCCTGGCACAGGAGGTGAGGGGCGCGGGGAGGGGGGCTCGGCTCTGGGTCTCCTCTGGCGCTGGCGGGGAGAGGAAGCGTCGCCGCTGAGACTGCTGCTGCTGCTGCGGCTCTTGCTCTGGAGAACTTGTGCCTCCCGTCTGGCTTCGTTGGGGAGCGGCGGCGGCTTCGGGGTCCAGGAGCCCAGGGGAGCTGGCCGGGGCTGGGATCGGGCAAGGGCTGGGAAGGGTTAACTCCGGCAGGAAAGGTCGAAAGCGAAACCGCCGAGAGCGGGGCGAGATTTGGGCAGAGGCAGAACCCGGGAAAGCGCCGGACGGGCGGGCGGCCGGGAGTGGAGGCTGGTGGCTCCGATGTCGCCCGGGCTGTGACTCCGTTCTGGGTTGTCAGTCAGAACCAGCCAGAACTCCGAAAGAGCAGCGATGCGAGGTGCTACACCCTGGCCCCGAGCGCCAGCCTCTCCCCTGGGGCGGAGGACGACGACGACGAGGCGCGCGGGAGGGGGGTGTCTGCAGTCGGTCGCTGCTTTGCAACCTCTTGCTCCTGGAGTATTTCAACGCATTTTGCTTTGGAAATGAGCCTGGAGTCAAGATCAGGGAGGCGAGCGAACGATACAGCGGTCAGACTTGCAGATCTTTGCGGGGAGGCAGGGGGAAGGGGGGGCGTAATTGGGGGGGGGGGACAAGCCGTTGAAGCTGCTAGCTCTCCGGGTGGAAAGCAAGGCAGCTTGGGCAGGGAGGGTCTCGGTCCGTGTTTCATGTTCAGAGTTGTTCTGGAGATGGCCTTGCCGCCCCTCTTTGCAGGGAGCCCAACGGCACAGAGTTCATACCTCCACCTCCTCCCCATCTAGCACATTCAAACACCCTCTGTCTTTCTCTCAGGCAGACATTCTCTCGCTCTCGCTCTCTCTCACACACACACACACGCCACAATCCAGCCAAATGTACATTGAAACACATGCTTAACTCTGTCTTAAAGATTCAGGGGGGCTTCGAAGGGGTGAACCCTGACTGGGTCATGCCCTCTCTGTCCCAAACTCATACCACCCTCTTTTCAGCAACTGCATTCAAACGCTTTCTGGTTAGGTCTCTTCGACTTGCAGTTTATGGTTTTAATTGTGAACTGCGCTGAGGGTCTCGGCTATTGGGCAGTATAAAATTGTTATAAATAAATGAACTCAAGATTGCACATGCACTCCACAAAATATCTACATTAAACAGCCTACATGTAGGCAATTCCCTGGCAGGGATCTTTGGACTTGATCCTGGTGTAGCAGGGTGGCAAAATGCCTGAATTATGGTTCAGGAAGTCCCTGATTCAAATGTTACCTCTGCTATATGAACTTACTAGGTAGATGACCTTAGACAAGCTACTCTCCATCACACCTAGTCCCCCATTTGTGTGTCTTATAGGACTGTTGTAAAGACAAGGTGATCTATGTGAAGGGCCTTGAACCCTCTAGAAACACTATGTACATGCTAAAATGTAAAGTATTATCATCAGACTTTTTCTGTTTAGCACCACCTTCTTACTGTAAGTTAACCCTTTCCCCTTGCACAGCGTCCAATGACACTTCCCTACCTCTTCTTATCCATTGATTAAACAAATTCATAGAGGGTAAGGCTGTCAATGACTACTAGTCATGATGCTATCTATTACCTCTGTGCCTATATCTCTACACCCAGGGACTCTGTCCAGGTATTTAACGAAGAGTTGGAGTCCTTGCCACCTCCCCAGTACAAGCATTTGTTCAATGCTTGTACTGAGTAGCTGAAAAAGGCTGTAGTACCATAGTATCAAAGCACATTCAGCAACATTCACTGTTCCTAATATCGGTATACTCATGTTGACATCCTGTTTCTACCACGCATATTGGGATCAGCTTTACACATGCATGCACATGCACACAGTACTCACTCCCTGGACACATGCACATAATTCATGCACATATCTGCAAACTGTCACACATTCAAGCAAAATGGGGTTTTTTTTCACACAGGCACACGTCAATCCCTTTCTCTCCTCCCACCTCTAAACTAACAGACTAACAACGAAGCTTCTTTGGAGGAAGAAACCAGGAAGAATATAAACTTTACAGAATGCTCTTACCCCCCATCCACCCTCCCACTTCCATGTCTTTATTTCCAACCTCTGGGAGTTGCTGATCTCCGACATCAGAAAAATATAGAGGTACCGAAGCAGGAAGCTCCTTAGCTAAGGCCCTACTTCACAGGCCATGGTTTGGTGCAATGGAGAAGAGGGGGGAGGATCAAGGGGATACAAAATGGGATTTGTTTCTCCAGCGAAGATGAAAAATTAGAATCTGTGCAGGCAGTAGAGAGACGGTCCCGGCAGCTCTTTAATTGGGGAAAGTCATAAGCCTTGTTTTATGGTGGAGGAAGAGAGCTTTTACTAGTGGGAAAACCCAGCCTATTTCCCAAATCAGTATTTCCTATATTAATTCAATCCTTTAATTTTTGAAGGGGATTTTCAAGGCTATGCTTGCCTGCACTTCTAAATAGCAAAATCCTATGGGGAGAGAGCGAGCAGCAAACCAGGAGAGGCGTGGTGGCAGATTGGTAACGTTGTACGCTGAGTTGTGCAAATCAGAAATACCCACAGTTGCTTTAAAAGCTGTTTATTCAAACTTTATCTGTTGTTATTATTATACTTCTATGCCCCCCATCCTGTAAGGAACTCTGGACATTGTAGTTCCCCCCCCATTCCCTTACAACCATCTTAAGAGGTATATTAAGCAGTGGGGGGTTATGGGGGGAGAGCAACAGGCCCTTGTCACCCACTGCACCTCATGGGCAAGCAGGGATTTTTAACTCAGGTTTCCCATTCAAGCCTGATGGTCTATCCACTACACCACACTAGTTCTTGATAATATGAATCACCAAACCTTGCTCCTCCAGCAGGGATGAAGCCCACAGCTTTGGTTGCAAGGAGCTCTAAATGAGCTGGGAAGCATGGCAGAAGAGCCAGAACATAAATACAAGTTGCCTAATATGTTTAACATTATTTAATTCCATTACATCTTAAATTCTTATTGAACAATTGTGCAGGACACTACATTCATGCTCTTCCTGACATATCCATCAGTAAAAGTGCTGGAGCATAGCTGGCTGGGGATTCTGGGAATTGTAGTCCAACACATCTGGAGGGCCGGAGTTTGGCAAAGACAGTGCTAGAGACTTTCTAAAAATAAAAATGGAAACAGCCACTCCATTCCACCCTCAGTAGATACAGCCCTAAACTTCCCCCTCTGGCTCTGCATTCTTTCATCGCTGACAGATCCTGAAGAGGCAAACACTTCAGCTCTCCCAAAATGACCAGGATCAGGGCAGGATCTACACTACTGCTTTATAACAGTTTATAACAGTATTGACAGCTGTTGGGGCCCAGGACACAGAGCTCCATAGACAGTTTTCAAACTGTTTTCAATGTGTTACGTCCTGCTTGGTGTAGATCTGTCCCAGGACATTTGTTCTTAGAGGCAAACAAAGCGGCCCTAAATATTCCCAGCCTTATTTCAGCTAATTTAACTTTCTGGCTAAGCTCTTGATGGTGCAAATAAAAGATGGAATAATATTAAGAGCCTGTTGCTGTCTTGAGGTCGGTTAGCAACTGGTGCTTGCTGGGCCAACTCTAGCCTCCTGTGAAGAGACCCTTCCCTTTCTCCTCAGCTGCCAGCCTCAAGGTAAAAGAGGTGAGGAGACAATGACAATGGTGGCAACAGAATTTCTGGCAGGCTATGTCGGGGGGGGGGGGGGGGCTGTGTGGAGACCCTGGTTCACCAGCCCTCATTTACTTTGCAAAAACCTCCATTGCTGGCCTGGGCCTTAGAGAATGACACATCACACAAAGGGATCCCCCTGCTCCATTTTCTCCCTCAAAGGTAAGAGGAAGAAGCCAAGAAACCAGCTTTGGAAAGGGGAGGCAGGAAAAGTGGTTTGATTCTGCCAGGGAAGCAGAGGACAGCATTGGAGATTAAAGCTTTGGAAGGTCTTGGGAACAGAAAGGATTCAGAGGTTTAGGGGACATCAAAGAATTAAACATAAGGATTAGCCAAGTAGCTCATGGGAAACAGATGTCCAGACTGTAAGGGTAAGGACAAAAAAATTGGCTGCAGCGTACTCTGTTTTCCCCTCCTGTCCTCCTCCTCTCCTGTGCTGCTGACCTTGGCACCTTAAAAAGCAAATTCCACCCACTCAAGCAAGTGGAGATCTGTAAACTGGGGAGTGGAGTTGTTTTAAAAAAGAAATCCAGGAGCTGAGGATTGTTTTGGGTTTTTGCAAATGGGGAGGGAAGACTGAAAGCTCCATCACACCTAATTCCCCCCCCCCCCGTTCACCTCCATGTTTGTTTGTTTGTTTTAACCTCTGATGCATAAGTGTGTCAAGCTTCTGATCCCTTTCACCTGAATACTTGCTCCTTTGCTCTTCTGCTTTACCCCACCCCTCCCCTTCTCTTTCTCCCTCCAGTCAGGTCCTTCAGATGAGTACTTCTACCAGACCACCTTTCTGCCTGGCAAAAATGGAAGGACCCTTTAGTCTGGCCCTTTGGGAGCATTGAGGGAGTACAATCCTGTCTCTGCAGAGATTCAGGCGTTGTATGATTTTAAAGAATGCTTTGGAGCCTGGGATGCAAGGTTTGGGTTTTAGATTGAGGCTTGGAGCCGGCTGCTGGGAGAGATCGCTTTTCCCTGCCAGGACCTGATGCAATCCATTCAAGCTAACAGCAAGACTCCCATCACAGCACACGCCCCCCAATTCCTTTAAAACTACATGGAGGCTTAAGGGCACATTAAACACACTTAGGGGAAATAATCCAGACTTCAGGCATTCTAGGAAAAAACACAAAAGACTGGGGAAGAGGCGGGGTATCTGCAGGACAGGCATGGTGTTATGGCGAGAGTGCACTAAATTGCTGGTGTGATGGAGCTCTGAGCCTGCACATCCCCACCCCCACCCCGGTGAGATTTATTTCAATGTAAGCAGGCATAGGGTTATCATGCTGTACAAGTTTACTTGATTAGTAGGGGATGTAGCAGTGGTGAAAAGGGGCAGAAATACAGTTCCTGCAAATTATTGGGCAGTTCACATCCACATCCTCACTGAGCTTAAAATACTAAGTAAAATTCTGAATCGTTCCAGGGGGAAATGCATAGGGCACTTTCGTCACTGGGAAGCAGATTTCCCTTATCCAAACAACTGGGGTGTTCCTCTAGGGGGCTCCAGGTGGAATGGAATCAAAACCACAACCACCACTCCATTCATACTCTAGATTAGCCTGCTCCAGCCTTCCATCATCCCCAGCCAGTGCCCATTGCCTATTTGGTGGAGGGTGGGGGTGATTAAGTGGAGAAACAAGAGTGCACAGACCTCGTATACTCTGTTTCTCTGCAGAAATGGCAATTCTGCTGGGAAACAGGGCAGGCTGGGGGAAGCACGAATCTACTCAGAAACAAAGTATAAATTCCCTGTATGCCTTGTCTCCCAGCAGAATTCCTAGGAATCCAGTCACAAGGCCACTTTCGGCAGCAGCGTGGCCATCTTTGGCTGAATTCGGACAACGCAATAGTCAATGGTGGGGTAATAATCAACTTTACAGTTGTTCATCGAGGGGGTACTCCTCACACAACATAATAATAAATAATCAACCAACTGTGGTGTGGATTAGAATCAGCACTGAGTTGATTATGGCAGCATTTGGACGACACAATAGTCAATACAACTGACGATTGTTTCCCCACCCCCAGTTGCTTATTGTGTCGTCCGAATTCAGCCTTTGTTGCCGGCAGCAACTGTGACACGGGTGCAGCCCATGTTGGATTCCAGAGAGGCCAAGCCACCAAGGTAACCCACCCCTGATCTCAGCCAATGTCCCACTCTAAGGGCCTGCCTTCATGGTGCCGCTGCGCCGCTCCTTCCCCCTGAAACCCTGCAGGATCGCTGCTGCAGGGTGGGGGGTGGAAAATCCCCACACCAGCAGGGAATGCAAGGTTTTCCGGCCGAGTACTGGAACCCCTCCCCAGGCTTCTAGAAAGCAGTTGCCATCCACCCCCAACCTACCCCAGCTTGACACCAGAGTGAGGTCACACAGCTGAAGGGCCACGATGTCCTCTCTGAAGAAAAAAGTTGGGGTAAGTCCCCGACTTTTGTACAGCTCAGCTTTGAGGGGAAAACCCTGTGGTGGCTGCAAATTGGCAGCTGCATTGTATAACCAATGCAGCACAAAGCACTTCATCAGACCAGGGGATCATGGTTCCCTCTTGTCACTTCTCTGCCCCCATTTCTGTAGCACGTTACTTCCCCTTTCTCCACTGAGAAGAAAGAGGAAGTAAACAATTACCACGTGGCCCATTTAGTGGGCATTTTTATCACGCCGCTTCCCCTGCACACAGCAGATGATTGTGGCAAGTTCTATTTTTAAAAATAAATCGGACAGACCGGGGTCTTTTTTGTCACGGGAAGAAGGCCAGAAAGAGCAGGAGACGCATGGGAGTTGGATGGCGTTGTGAATGAGACCCACAAAAAACCACGAGTGCCCAGCAATGAGAGCATGCTATAAAATGCTCAACTGATGATCCCCAAAGAGGACGTTTAGACAGCCCCTGAAAGAAAGTCCCCCCGCACACATCAACTCCTCTGCAGCTGAATCCATGCCAATCAGACTATCTCACAAGTTTCTTTGTGTGTCATAAAAGAATGCAGGAACAAAACTAGATATGCTATATTGGAGGAGTCCCCTTGATTCATGGAAAAATTGAGTAAAAGAACCTACTAAATGGCTTTAGCAGCAAATCAAGCCACATACTACAGGAATAGGCAAACATCATACAAAACAATGCAGGGTTTCTAAAATGCTTGTATGTATTCTGCAACTATATTCAACTGTGGAAAAGCCACAAAATCTGCATGCAGAATTCATCTTCGTTAAAGAATAAACTTCCTTGCACTTCTGTTTCAAAGCTATGCTTGAAAGTGTGTAGGCAATGCCTCCAGAAATCTCAGAAGCCAGAGGAGTTGCTGGATAAGATTTACTTGGAAGAGGGAACAGAATGGTAGAGCTCTCTGGGTTGATAGTGGTTAGAGTGTTGGACCAATGGAGGCCAATAGCTCTGATATCGGTGGGCCAGTTAATCCACCCCAGGTTTCAGTCAGAACTCCAATGAAGCTAACCAAGGCAGCTCCTTTAGAGTTCTGAGTGGTTCTGACTGAAACCTGAAAGGGATTCACTGCCCCACTGACATCAGAACCATCAGCCTCCACTGTGTTGGACTAAAGCTGGGGAGACTTGGCTTCAAACCCCAACTCAGTCATGCTCTCTCAACCTCACTTACCTCGCAGGGCTGTTGTGAAGATAAAATGGAGGAGGACAAAAATGTATACTGCCTTGAGCTCATTGGAGGAATGTCAGGACATAAATATAATAAACTAAATAAAAATGAAATAAGTGCTTTGCCTCTCCCCATAATTAGCAAAAGCACAATGAATTGTGCAAAATAATCAATATTTTCTCTATTACATTTGTATCCTGTCTTTACTTCAAGGAGTGCAAGGCAGTGTATATGATTCCTCAACCTTCCCAATGTTATCCTCACAGCGACCTGGTGGGGTAAATTAAGTGGAGAGGTAGTGATGGGCACAAATCATCCGGCGAGCCTGTCAGCCTATCTGATCCTAATCTGACACTCAAAATATATGGTTACGCACATTCACCCAACTTCCAATTGGTGAGAATTTTAAGGGTTGCGACACTTTCCAAAGGTTCAGTTCCCATACAAGAGGATCACTGGGAATTTAATATGTTTCAATGGTAAGAAGTTTACTCACACGTATATACAGCCTGAGCAAAAGATGAGGATTCACAGCATTAGCGCTCCAATAGATTCCAGTTCCCCATCAGATTTCTAGGGAACTCCTAGCCATAGGATTTCCAGCAGAGAGAGATGACTCAGGTTTAATGCACATCTGCCGTGACTTTGATCCACTTTTTCAGCGCTGGACTGGCATGACGTTGTCCCCGTCATGCTGTTCTCTCGCTCTGAGTGAGTCCAGCCCTGAAAAAAGTGGATCAAAGTCACGTGCATTAAACCTCCCGTGTGACGACGCTAACAAAGGAAGAAAAGATGAGTCATCTCTGCCTGTTCCTTGGCCGTACCACTGGTGCTCTAGTGAAACACATCACCAGAATGTTACCCGACTATCCACAGTCCTTTGTCATGTCTGAAGAGGTATCGTCTCCAGGCATCTGCTTTGATAGCTCTACTTTCAGAAATCTAGAGTCAAGAATTATAGAGCCAGAAAGGATTCTGAATTTCCTTGCAAAAAGAGGCACTGGGCTGTAAGGGACCTTGAAAGATCATTTAGACTAGCCCCAAACCTATCACAATGTGATGTAAAGTAAGAGAAATAATACAAATGTGCTTAACGTGCGCCAGGTACTGGTCACAGAATTCAGCTTTTGATGTTGCAGACTTTGAGTAGCCGAGGGTGATGATTATTTTTCCTTTAACACAGAATGCATGTAGCTTTTTATATGGAAGACAGTTCTATCAACTGCCATTAGCCATGATACCTAAATGGGAACCCGTATGCTCAAGGGCAGTATATCTCTGAATACCAGTTATCAAGTGACAGACAGGCAGAATCTGCAACACAAAATTTAAATGTCAAAAAATAGCCAGCTCTCAAATTCATTGCAAATTTGCATATTATTTACACCAGTATTCTCTAATAATGGAACTGATCCAACATTGCTTAAATTATATGTTGACAAGCTGACCACTGGATCACAGTGGTGAGTATTACAGGCTCTCACCAATTCATATAGAAGAAATTAATTTAGGACAAATGTTTCTGAAGGATAAATGAAAAGACAGAAGGAAACTGTGTCAGGAAATCATTTTTTTCTTTATGACTGCAATTGAACAGACATTCCTCATCCGCTTGTGCCTACAGGGCTTCTCCTTATTTGGTGAAGGAAATGACTTATGTAGCAGAGTTGACGACCTTGGCTGTGTGACATCTGCAGGCTGAGAAAAGGGGATGACCAATTGTTAAGAAGAGAACATTTTCTGTTTATCAGGCCAGAGTCGCTTGTTGACCTTGGAGCAAGCAAAGTTCTGTCTGGATTGTTTAATTGTTGTCTCATTGTTTAAAGGCACCTAAAGGACTACTCAGTACACAAGTCCTCCTTGTGCTGAGTCTTTAACCTTCCTCATAAATTAAACAATTCATAATCCTTTGGCTATTCCTCATTGCTCACCAGTCTGGCTGCATCATTTTTAAAAACGATGTAATCAAAACTGGACAACGTATTCCAACCGTTGTCTAGCCTGTGCCACAGTATTTACGGCGGGGGGTGGCGGGTGGAGATGCGAAAATGCGGTTACTGTTCCAAGACTTTACAAGAACTCAACAATTCTGTGATCTCCACAACTGAAACCTCGACAGACGGCTGGTCCAGGTACAGCCAATTCAAAGGGGGATTTGATAGTCTTGAGGTTTGAAACATCGTAAACGTGGGAACCACACACCGGGTTGAATCTCACCAAAGTGGCTATTGCAAATCCTGCGTTCGTTCCCTGCTCCAAGTTGTCTTATCACAGCTATGCAGCAGTTGGGGTGTTTAAAACTGATGACTAAGAAGCCCTTTTCACAACAGGTGCAGCAGACTAGCATCCCCTGTAGAGCTGTTCGACTGTCGAGATTGTGGGACTGTGGAGTTAATGTAAATTCTTGGAACAGCATCCGGAAGCAAATCAACCATTGCATTTTGGAGCCACCCTCGAGTACACAACTTCTAAGTATCTTTGGAATGATTTATTCAAGACTTCCAACACTCTTCACTGCAGGATCACTATATAAACAGAAACTGTTCGCACATTATGAAATCAACTCAAGGTACAAGTGTTTTGCCTAGTCTGTGATAGATAACTTTTAATACAAATGTTTTATACATTATTAGCTTTGGACTTGCTGTATATATGATTGGCATATTATTTATTTACATAATTTATAGATCAGTTTTTCAACAGAATTACCAAAAGCACCATAGATCAATAAAACAACTCAAACCAAAACCCAACAGCATAATATAATGATTGGAGTATTGGAATAGCACTGGTGAGATCAGGGTTCAAATCTTCACTCAGTCATGAAGCTCATTGAGGGACCAGTTACACTTTCCCAACCTAACCTACCTCACAAGGTTGTTGTGTGCAGGACCATGTAAACATACACCCCCTTGATCTCCTGGGAGGAAAGGAGGGATACAAGTGTAATAAATAATAACTAGCTTGACTTGCGCAACACCATCTGCGCGCTAGTACTTTATTGCTTTTCCGGCTTTTCAAAGGGTGCCCGGAAAAGCCAGGCATGAGTCCGACCAGAAGTCCATTGGACTCACCCCTGTTCGCCTGCCTGCCTGAGGCCTCCACACGAACCGCTTTGGGAATAATATTTTTCAATGCCGCCATTTTGCCCCACTCCTACACTTACTACACAACCGCTCCCTCCCAGCTGTGTTTATATATCCTGTTGCTTAGGTATGCAAAGTTCTTCTCTTAGTTCAGAACCTCCAGCGTACAAGTTCTTGTCATAGCTCGGAACCTCCAGCAAGCCACAGTTCGGAACCTTCAATGTACAAAGTTTTTCTCATAGCTCAGAACCTTCAGCGTGCCATGCATTGTCATGTGCCATGTATCGCCTTAGCGTTTTATATATATAAACAAACAAGATGATAAAACAAGATGACTGAAAATGTCAGCAGATGTGATTCACGCCATTTAAAAGGCCTTGGTTAAGTAAAAGTGTTAACCAGTTAGTGGGAAATGGCCAAAGATGGGGCTTCACAGGGGCAACTCTTTCATAGCATAACTGCCATTGCTGAACAGACTTTGTGCTGCACTGTGGCAGATTTCACTTCAGAAGACCATAAAAGTGTCAGGCTCAGTCAGGGAATGGGTGTCATGGCCTGAGGCCTGGACCCAGACATGCATACATCAGTAGAGGCATCCTGAGTCTCTAGTAATAGGAGTCCCTCTTGCTGGGCTCTCTCAGGAATCAGCCACCAAGATAAACCCTGGCCAGAATTTCCTAAAGAGGTGGATAAAATCCCCAAGGACCATGACGCTTCCATCCCCTACTCCAAGCTCCTTGTCCAGAAACTCCTTCAGCTCTTGGGATCACACCTTCACCACCATACCAGTCCAAGGGGCAGCAGGGGACACCATAGCCCCACAGGAACAGAGCTTGGCTTCCTTTGAGAAGATTGGATTCCAAACCAATGCTGGACTAATATTCCAGTCTATTGGCCAATGTAGTCTTGTCTCTGGTTCCCACAGGGTGCTGACCCGAGTACTGACTTCGAAGATCCACTGCATGGTCCACCCTCTTGCCTGCCTGTTTCCTGAACTCTGCAGACCATCCCTAGTAGAGACTGCAGGTACTTCCCAGACTGACCCTTCTGCTCCTGGACACTGGTTCCTCTGCATGCACCAGACCTGGCCAGGAGAATTAGTAGGTCCATGTGTAAGAGGTGCTATCTACGGTGTGCCAGCCTCAGGCTAAAAAGGGGACTTAACAGCTGCCTGCATGGCTGGCTGGGGCATGCTGTAGACCTTTTCTCTGTCTAAATATGCATAGGATTGTACCCTATAGGCAATAAACAGCAATTTGAACTGCCAGTGCAGTTGTGCCATAGCATAGGGTGACCATATGAAAAGTAGGACAGGGCTCCTGTATCTTTAACAGTTGTAGAGAAAAGGGAATTTCAGCAGGTGTCATTAGCATGCATGCAGCACCTGGTGAAATTCCCTCTTCATCACAACAGTTAAAGCTACAGGTCCCTGTCCTCTTTTGTATTTGGTCACTCTAGTATAGCTCCTGCAGCATTAACTGTTGTGATAAAGAGGGAATTTCACCAGGTGCTGCACCTTTTCTCTACAATTGTTAAAGACACAGGAGCCCTGTCCTCCTTTCCATATGGTCACCCTACCATAGCACATACAATATATCCTGGATTCTCAGCTCCAGCAGGCAATCAAAGCTTCTGAACTCTCCCAAGACAAAGTATGAAGGGCAAATTGCAATGATCCAATCTGGAGGTTAACAAGTCATGAAGGACAATGGCTTGGTCATCAAAGTGGAGTTCCAGCTGGTTTTGCTTCGTAACAATGCTTTATTTATTTTTATATTTAAATTTTAGTTTATATCCTACCTTCTCCTGTCCTGACTGGTCAGAGCGGGTCACCATGAATCAAAAAGAGAGGTGGGGAGAAATCTGTTTGACTTGGCATGGATTGTGTGAACAAAGCTTAACTTATTTACTGTAGTATAAGCCACAGAAACTTTAATCTTCAATGCCAGCCCTAGACATTTTTGCAGCTAAAGCAATGTTGATGTACACTGGAGCTCATTGTAAAAACAACAAACAACAACAAAATCTCACACAGGCTGGAGTCAAGAAAATGCAGACCTTATTAAATTTGCTGCCTGAAGCATGGCTTCATCTTGCTTCGTTGTAATACTGGTCCTGTGACTTTTGCACTGGAGGGAGACATATGCAAAGGCTGGAGCGCTAGCATAACATGTCCCTGGCCTCCCATCCTTGTCAGAAGGTGAGCCACTGCCTTCTGAAGCTTCTGGATAGTTATTTGGAAGCAAGAATTGATAACTGTGTACGAAAAGTGGCTTCTTGCATCCCAGAAGCATTTAATTTAGGAGGTAAACACGCACAGCGTCTTACCTGCTTCGTCTCCTTAGGGTTCATACACATATATCGTCATCATACAATATTCAAATTTTAAAAAGCGATGGGATATCGTAAAGCCTACAACCTCCATCGTAATGATGCAGACATACACCTGGCTTATAACTATGTATAGGCAATGAATCGTAAATCAGAATGGCCACATCTGTAGGTAAGCTGACTCAAAGAACCTCCCTAGGAGCAAACAAACCAAGGCAGCTCCAGAAAGTGTACATTAAAGCAATCTCACCTCTCTGTCAGAATTGCGATGGCGGGAAAACACACTAATAGAAAGTTTAACAAAGGGTTAATCTGTTCTTAGAGGGCTAGAGATGTAGCAGCGGGGATCGCCCAGGGTTCAGAGCTACTCAACTCCCCTGGATACATGCAGACAATACTGCCCCCTAGCAAGACGGAGCCAAAGGTATGTTTTTGTTCTTTTAACCATGGCTCCTTTTTGTACAGAAAATGTCCAGTTTTTGTGTCAGTGTTTATATCTGCCTTTTGCAAGAAAGTAAACTTTGCTTTGCCAAGCCTGCCGTTTGTGGATTCAGCCACTCTTGCGAACAGCCTCAAGGTTATGAGAGCTTATTATTGGGTGACCCTATGAAAAGGAGGACAGGGCTCCTGTATCTTTGGCCCCCTCCACAAGGATGCGCTTTTGCGCCCGGTTTGGCGATTATGTGCATTATCGCGGAGGCGCATTTACTCCTAATCCCTCTGCACGGGAGGCGGCGAGAGGCGGCGAAGCGCATTAATTGATGTCCAAAAAGCGCTTTACAAGAAGTTAATGCGCATAATCGCTTGTTCACACGGCGAAAATGCGCTTTAACGGCCGGAGCAAAATAAAAGTCACTATTTAACGCGCATTCGATAATGCGCATAATCCGGGAGATAACGCGCCTCTACGCCCGTTTTGCGCTCCGCTGGTGTGGAGGTAAAATTTATAATGAGCCTTCAAAGAGCATTAAACCTCTCTTGTGGAGGTAGCCTTTGACAGTTGTAGAGAAAGGGGAATTTCAGCAGGTGTCATTAGCATGCATGCAGCACCTGGTGAAATTCCCTCTTCATCACCACAGTTAAAGCTGCAGGAGCCCTTCCCTCTTTTGTTTTTGGTCACTCTAGTATAGCTCCTGCAGCTTTAACTGTGGTGATGAATAGGGAATTTCACCAGGTGCTGCATGCATGCAAATGGCACCTGCTGAAATTCCCTTTTCTCTACAATTGTTAAAAGACACAGGAGCCCTGTCCTCCTTTCCATAGGGTCACCCTATGACAGCATTAATTACAGTTTTTGTATCTCCACCTGATAAACAAGGCCAAATTTATCCATGAAAAATACATTTCTTTCCACCAAGTCACCGGGGCTGGTTTTATTATTCCCTTCTTCCCCCACAGAGCTCCAAGAGACTTTCCTCTGGTTCCCAGGCAGATTCCTATCCAAGCAGCTCACAGAGCCATCCTTGTTAGCTTCAGCACAGAATTATGCCATGTGCTTTTAGACCAGTATATGGGAAAGAGCATTCTTGCTGGTATGTAGAGCCCAACCCATTTATTAGTGTTGTATGGATACACTGGGCATGATCCTGCTTACAGTGAAGCACTTTTTTGCCACATTGATTTTAAAGGGAGAACTATGTATATACGTTGCTTATTATCAATGGGACTTAACAGCTGGGGCATTGTTTCAAATTTCAGTGGGGCAATCTCTCTCTCTGATATCTTCAACGTTAACATTTAAAAAGCAGCGTATTTTCAGACCATATGTTGTTGTTTTGGGTTACTTTTTATATCTCAAAATCCAGGTGTTTACGAGGAATAAACACATGTAGACTGAGGATGTCTCTACATTTGGGGGCGGGGGGAAACCCGCACTCTTACCGGGGTTTCTTGTTCTGGAGTCTTTCCGCGTTTACGACAGGCTCTATTACACAGCAACCATGTGGTTTTGAATTGAAAACTTTCCCTCTCTGCAATATATTAGATTCAATGAAACAACACCATCTAGTAGCGGAATTCCACCTCTATGCCAGCTTCACACACTGGGGATATCCCCCAATTGTTTAAATACTGCATTTTTTCAATTTTTTTAAAAAAGTGAGATTGCCAGAGGAAAAGTGCAGGAGGTGTCCTGGAGGTTGATGGTGTCATGTAAACGACGCCTAAACGTCTGTGAATAGCCAATCACGAATATGCAATAAATTACTCATGTAGAGAAGCTCTGAAAAACGGTGTGTGTGTGTGTGATCCCCCCCAGCCTTCTGTAAATGGCACCTTTCCTGAAATGTGCTTAACTTCATCAGGAGCATGCCTAGCCATTAAAGAAGGGGTGTTGAACCTCTTTCTGCTCAAAAGCTGAATGCCATTTTGGCAAAGCTCTTTGGAGCCGCAGTCCAGGAGTGAGCAGGGCCAAAACATTAAAAATAGCAGCATATTGGGGTTGCCAATCTTTTTGATCCTATGGGCATATTTGGGAATTTGAGAAACAGTTGTGGGCACCACCAAAATCAGTGAATCGCTGCTCTGGCATCTGCCTATTGCATCTATAGATCTTAGACTGCATCTTACTCAGTAAAAACTTTTGTTCTGTGTCTATTGGACACTGCAGTGTCTCTTTAATAAAGGATTGTCTAATTCAGCTAATCGCTGGCAGTGCAATACAGGCAATGCTTCTTTTTAACATATGTTTTGGCAGTGCCTAGTAGTTGCTTCTTTTGGGGAGGAGGTTATTACACAGATAAATGTTGTACTGGAACAGTCTTTAAGATTCACTGGTGTACATGCTCTTTAAATTATTTACCTGCTTCATGGAAATCAGCAACTGGCCAGCATAAATGGCTTCTGGCAGCTAAAAAACTGATATTACAACTTTGGAAGGTTAAACACTCACCTCATATAATGCAATGATTTGAGGACCTTCAAATGCATACTTATTTGGGCATTTGGTCTACTTTTGTTCACGCCTATGTATAATTGCTGGAAGGTTGCATGCATTTCATATTTATTAATTGTTGATATATACAAATCCATGTACATATATTAAAAATGGGGGGGGGATTTTGTGGGTGTTGGTAGGCACTAGGCACCATGTTGGTGATCCCTTCATGGGCACCATTGGAGGTGCCCATAGATGTTATCAGGCCTGCGGGCACTGCGTTGGGGACCCCTGGTTTAAAGCTCTTATTGCCAGCAGCTAAGCCTTAGGAGAAGCTTTTCAACCTTTATGAATGGGGAGAAGCCTTCACAAAAGCTGGGAAACCATCCAAAGATCAGTGGGGGTGGGGAAGGGAATGGGGTCAGGGAAAGGGTGGGTGTCTCCAGAGGGCCAGACTGGGACCCCAGACCAACTGGATTGGGACCCTGGGCCTGCTAGACTAGATGGACCCTTGGTCTGATCCAGCATGGCTCTCCTGCTGCTCGTATGTCCTTAAAGTCATTCCATCAGATCTGTGCCCAGGAAAGACCGCTCGATCTTCATTTTTAGGTGAAACTTTCCAACCACTGTGTCTCTTCCTTACAGGAGTTCCTTCAAGAGTCATAAAAATGGCACATAGAATTTTGTGCATAGCTGTGGTATCAATTTAATATTATTAGATGTTGAAGTCAAGGCAAATGTGTTTTAAGAAGAGGAGAGTGTTTTAAGTTTAAGAAACGGATTACACTGTCGCAACCAATATTCCTGGCTCTCAAGTACTCTGTTGTTAGATCTTGGCATAAGCAGGCTCTGGCAGCAGTAGGCAGCTCAAGCAGCAGAAAGCAGTGGGGGGGGGGCGAGGGAGCTGCTGCAAAGTCCATCAGCAGAACCGGAACGGCAGGGGTGAGGCACAGGTGGTATATGGAAGAGCGGGTCAAGCTGAGGAGCAGACAGGTGAGTAGTCCGAAAAGGCTAAGGCTTGCAGATTGTCCGTTGAGGATCAAGATGGAAGCAAAGGGCCTCTTTAGCATTTTGTTGTTGTTTTTGCTCAAATCAAAGGGCAGCAAGAAGTCCTGAAGATTTTATGGGAAGAACTGAAACGTGATCGGTTCCTCACAGTCACCCGACTGCCTAACTAGCAGTGTTCTGGTCAGATAATCCTACTAGGTAATCAAGTGCCCTCAGTTTAATCTTTTAAAATATATATGTTATAACATCTTTTAAAATATATATGCTATAATATAAAATAACTAATTATTAATGCATCTGAAATGACAATTTAGGCGAAGTTATACAGAAAAGGAAACAGATATGTAAAAAAAATGGAGGGGGCGATAACAAAACAAAATGGAGTAAAAGAATATTTTTACAACAAATATTTTTAGCATCTTGTGTTGCCAATTCTGGTACCATTCCTGGCAATAATCCATATTCTAGAAACATGGCCTGGAATGCCAACTTCTGAGCTAGCTAGGCCAGCCAGATTCAACAATCACACATGACTAGATAATAATGATGCAATTATTTGTTTGTTTGCACTTTTAAAATGCCCAGTAATGTAAGTTTTTAGGTGATATACATACATTTGAAAACATAAAATACAAACAACAAAATAATAAATAAAACCAGCACATAAAACCAGAGTAAAACCAGCAGCGAAATGAAATGAAATGATCTTAAAGCAGTTACAACAATTTTTTAAATGCCTGGGAGAATTAAAAGGTTTTCACCTGGGGAAATTCCACAGACGGGGTGCCACTACTGAAAAGGCCCTCTTTCTTGCAGCCAGCCACCACACTTCATTTGGCACGGGCACCTGGAGAAGGGCCTCTGACGATGACTTTAGTCTCTGGCTAGGTAAATATAGGTGAAAACCAGCACTTTGAATTGAGCCTGGAAAAGGACCAGCAGACAGTGCAGGTGGCAAAGGACTGGCCAGTCCCACTGAGCCATCTAACCACCCTATTTTGGACTAACTGTAGTCTGGGGGTGCTTCTATATCCAGCTCTATCACTTGAAGGCTAAGTTGCTTCAGTAGCACAAAGTTCCTGTTATTGGCTTGGCTGATATACCAGCCACAGCCTTACCTGAACAGAGATAGCCTAGTTCCAGTTATCCACACACTGGTAACCTTCCACCAGGATTACTGGAATGTGTTATATGTGAGACTACATCTAAAGACAGACCAGAAACTTCAGTTAATGCAGAATAGACCAACAATGCTACTTACTGAGACTGGCTATCTCTAGAACGTATTACCCCTGTGCTGTGTCAACTACACTAGTTTCCAGTACATTTCTGGGCCCGATTCAAAATGTTGGTGCTGACCTTTAAAGCTTATGACCAACCTACCTGAAGGGGGGACTTCTCCCATATATTTCTGCCCTATTTCCAAGATGGTCTTTGGAGGCTCTTCTTTGGGTGTCGCTACCATCCTCAATAGTCAATGAGTTGCTATCACAAAATAGCTTTCTCTGTAGTGGTCCCCCACCTGTGGACTGCCCTTCCCAGCGAGTTCTGCCTGAAGTATTTATTGCATATACTTAGACACCAGGGTTAAGTGAGCAGGTCTTTAATCTGTTGCTTGATTATTAATTTGACTGCTGGCTTCTCAATGTTTGTAATATTTTGTAATGCTTTTAATGTTTAATATTGTATTAGTTTGATATTTTTAGGGTTGTATTTTTGTGGTGGTTATTTTGTTGTCGTTGTGTTTTATAATTGTAAACTGAGGGCATTGGCCAGTTGGGCAGTATACAAATCTAATAATTAAATAAGAAGTCCCCTCTGTTAGCAACCAGCCTATCATTGGTTTCAATTTCTAGGTCCACGATTGGTTTCTTCAGTGGCTTGATTCCTGCCTCTTTAAAGAGGCTGGAAAGTTGTTGTAGTAATAGTTGTAGTTTATAGAGGCAGGTATTGCTCCCTCTCTCACAGGGGAATTCATAACCTCCTGGACTCAGCCCAGATATCCCCTCCCTAATGAATCTAGTAAGCCAAGAGGGGAAGAGACAATACCAAGCTCCTTGTCCACATCCTCAGGCCGCAACAACTGAAATTCAGCGGACACAACTGGTCTAGATGGAGTTCTGGACACCTCCAGTAATGAGATTGCAGAAACTGTGGAGTCTAAATCATGACAATGTGAGTGACTTTATCTTCAAAGTGTCCTTCAAACTTATCACAGTGTGCCATGGAGGGTACAACCATCTCTCTCTCTCTCTCTCTCTCTCTCTCTCTCTCTCTCTCGGCATGATTGCAACAAACCCCTAGATACCCATAAAAGCTTTGCTGGAAAAATCAGGACATGTCAGGATTTTTGGTAACAAATCCAGGAAAGGGGGGGGAATTATGAAATTTGGGGGGGGAATCCAGATTTTCCCCATCCTCTCCCCACCCAAAGGGCAGCTCTACTTTATAGTCAATGGGAATTAACAGAAATGCTTACAGCTCCGTTAATTTTAATGATAAAGAGATTAAACTTGGCACCATGTGTTAATCTGGTGCTAAAAGGGTTCGATCATGTTGCACGAAAGAGGTTACTTCAGACTAAATATGGCTAACTTGATCTGGAAGGGTGCAATGACTCGATTGAGGGTTTGGGGAAGATTTATAAGAAGACCCCCTAAAAGACCCTAGACTCACATCTAAAAGACCCCCAGATGTATATTTTAGACTTTGGGCCATGGGCACGAAGACCTTGGAATTTTGATTCAATGATAATTGATTGTTATGCTATTAACTAAGACTGTAGCTAACACTTGCAGGACAGTCTGAGAAGAAAAGGGGGGGGGAAACGCAGTTGACTTTACAAGCGGCTTCACAGAGCTTGTTCAAGGCCACAGTGTCCCAGCTGAGCTGAAGGAGAGAACTGAGAATGCTCAGACGTCTACTAGGAGGAGGAAAATACATCTCGTGGTGTGCACCTGCTGATAAGAGAATGCCGTTACTTGAAGTTGGGCATGGAGAATCATAATACTGAGCATACGTGACACTTGGGAGGAGGTCTTTCGGTGGATATGACCTAATATGGCCAAAGAGGAACGTGAGTTCAAAGAAGATGTACCAGACAGAAATACGTCAATCGAGATGATACGCCCATATGGCAACCATGTTTTAGTAAACACCTGGGTATAACACATGAAATGTTGGGGAATGGGTAGTCTCATCTGTGGCCTCATCTACAAGAATTCGCCTTTACGGCTGGTTAGGCGACTATGCACATATTCGCAGAAGCGCATTTACGCCTAATACCTCTATACGAGAGGCAGCGAAGCGCATTACTGGATGACCAAAACGCGATTTAAACTGTTGACATGCGGAGAATCACTTGTTCACATAGTCAAAATGCGCTTTAACAGCCGGAGCAAAATAAAACTCACTATTTAACGCGTATTCGATAATGCGCATAATCGGAGAGAAAACACGCCTCTACGCCCGATTTGCGCTCCGTTTTTGTAGAGGTAATTTTTTTAATGCGCCTTGAAAGAGCTTTAAATTCCTCTTGTAGAGGCAGCCTCAATTACTACCATTTGTGATCGGAAGATGGTAGTGTCATCACTCACTGGGGCCCCACCTTTGTCCAGAACAAGTATATAAAAGCACGTAGCAAAGGCTACAGGGTGCATCTTGATTTTTTCCCTTTCCTTTTCTTCCATGTCACCTCTGATTTTGGATTAACAGACCCAAGGATTTGGGGTAACTATGAAACAGCATATTTTCTGAAGTTGAGACTTAGAATGTTTTCTGAAGTTGGGCCTTGGAATATTTTCTGAGCTTGAGACTCAGAATTATTTCCAAGTCTTAGATTTTCTCTTTCCTTCCACTTTCATTCTTCACATGCTTAGAGGAATTTAGCAATGCTTTAGCATAGTTTGTATATTCAAGTAACATGCAGGAGGAGGAATAAGGAGGGTCAACTACTATGTTTTAGTTCAGTATAATTTTGTTTTTGTTTGGCTTTAAACCACAAGTAGTAAACAGTAGTGGATAAGGAGAAGACATAACAATGTTAGAAGCTCAAGCAGTTATCATATTGGCTAAGTTTGTAATTCCTGCTGTAGCAACTGCAATTCTTTTAATTAATCTTGTATTTTCATTGCATTCTCTTTTCTTGTAACCACTGAGAAAGAGATTGTATACTTATATAATCACCAATGCCACCAATTGTTTAATTTTGAGATTTTCTAAAATAAAATAGATTCTTATTCACAATTATGTCTTTGGAGGTTTGGAGGTGTGTCACCCAGTTCTGGATGGGGTTACACTCCCCCTGAAAGACTGTGTTCACAGCTTGGGGGTACTCCTGGATCCGTCGCTCAAAATGACAGTTCAGATAGATGCGACAGCCAGGAGTGCCTACTAGCAGCTTCGGCTGATACGCCAGCTGCGCCCCTTCCTAGAATTGGAAGACCTAAAGATGGTAGTGCACGCGCTGGTAACTTCGAGGCTCGACTTCTGCAATGCACTGTACATGGGGCTACCTTTGTGCCTAGTACAGAAACTTCAACTAGTTCAAAATATGGCAGCCAGGTTGGTCACCGGTACACCTAGGGGTGACCATATTACACCAGCTTTAAAATCATTCCACTGGCTGCCAATTAGTTTCCGGGCAAAGTATAAAGTGTTGGTTATTACCTTTAAATCCCTACATGGTTTGGGTCCAGGTTACCTGCGGGATCGCCTTCTCCCATACAATCCGTCCCGCATGCTCAGGTCCTCTGGGAAGAAGTTACTACAGTCGGCCAAGATTAGGCTGACAACCATTACCCAGATTACCTTCTCTTCTGCCGCTCCCAGACTGTGGAATGGCCTGCCGGAGTAGACTCATCAACGTAACAGTCTTTTAGAATTTAAGAGAGCCGTGAAGACTGATCTCTTCCAGCCGGCCTATCCAGTTGAATTTTAAGATGCTTTTAATAATGTTTTATCTATTTTATGGTTTTGTATTTATATTTATTGTTGTTCCCCGCCTGGATCCAGAGGGAGAGGCGGGTAAGAAATAAATAAATTATTATTATTATCATCATCATCATCATCATCATCATCATCATCATCTAATTGGGATTAAATACTTGTCCACTTAGAATAGCACTGGTTACCCACCGAGGTGTTCCGGACCCACTTGATATAGGTTCTGAGGTTTAAAAGACCAAATTTACACCATGATAGCCCTGATGTTGGGCTTTAGCCATGCCAATTGTGAAGCAGATCCATTCATCCATTGATTTTTAGGATTTTTTTTAAGTTTGAGGTTTTAAATAGGGATGTGCACTGACCCCCCGGATCGGATCGGATAGCGGATCGGAATCGGACCTGGGGGGTCGGATCGGATCGGATCGGATCGGAGGCTGGTCGGATCGGATCGGACCAGATGTCCGATCCGGATCGGACGCCATTTTGAATGCTTTTTCCCATAGCCAAGTATTGTTTTACAAAAACGCCTATAACTTTTTCATTTTTAAAGATAGAAGGATGAAACTTGGGGACATTGTAGACTGGTTAGGGATAGTTATCTGTGAGAAATTTCAGAAAGATTGGTGCATGCGTTTTGTGGCAATTAATTTTTTAATAAATACCCAGGAATGCTTATAACTTTGTCATTTTTAAAGTTACAAACATGAAACTTTGCCACATTGTAGGAGGTACCTTGGGACCTATGTGTGTGAAATTTCAGAAACATAGGTGCTTGCCTTGTGTGGCAATTAATTTTAGAAAAATAGGTAGTAGTGGGGTAAATACAGTTACGCCTCCCATTTTTTTATTTTTTAAGATACAAACAGGAAACTTGGGCACATTACAGGTACCACTTGCCTTGATATGTGAGTGAAATTTCAGAAACATTGGAGCTTTCCTTGTGTGGCAATTAATTTTTGAAACAATGAGGAAAGAAACACCTATAACTTTGTCATTTTTAAAGTTACACACATGAAACTTTGCCACATTGTAGGTGGTACCTTGGGACCCATGTGTATGAAATTTCGGAAACGTAGGTGCTTGCCTTGTGTGGCAATTAATTTTTTAATAAATACCCAGGAATGCCTATAACTTTGTCATTTGTAAAGTTACACACATGAAACTTTGCCACATTGTAGGTGGTACCTTGGGACCTATGTGTGTGAAATTTCAAAAACGTAGGTGCTTGCCTTGTATGGCAATTAATTTTAGAAAAATGGGTAGTAGTGGGGTAAATACAGTTACGCCTCCCATTTTTTTATTTTTTAAGATACAAACAGGAAACATGGGCACATTACAGGGAACACTTCACTTGATAGGTGTGTAAAATTTCAGACAGCTGGGTCCAGGCATGTGGTGGCAATTAATTTTTGAAACAATGAGGAAAGAAACGCCTATAACTTTTTTATTTTAAAAGTTAGAAGTCTGAACATTGCTCACTTTGTAGATGGGTTAGGGGTAGATATGTGTCAGAAATTTCAGAATGATAGGTCCAGGCATTTGATGGCTATGGAATTTTTAAATTACATGTTTCAAAAAAATTTCTACAGAGGCCAGGTCTTCCCCTCCCGCTTCCCGCGAAGAAAAGGAAACACTGTCTCGTCTCGATCCCTTTGATCCTTGCTAGTATCCATTACAGGGCTCGTGTCTGCTTGAGTAAAAAAGTGAAAGTAGGAAAGCAGACACGAGCCCTGTAATGGATACTAGCAAGGATCAAAGGGATCGAGACGAGACAGTGTTTCCTTTTCTTCGCGGGAAGCGGGAGGGGGAGGAAAGGAAGACCTGGCCTCTGTGGAACATTTTTTGAAACATTTAATCTAAAAATTCCATAGCCATCAAATGCCTGGACCTATCATTCTGAAATTTCTGACACATATCTACCCCTAACCCATCTACAAAGTGAGCAATGTTCAGACTTCTAACTTTTAAAATAAAAAAGTTATAGGCGTTTCTTTCCTCATTGTTTCAAAAATTAATTGCCACCACATGCCTGGACCCAGCTTTCGGAAATTTTACACACCTATCAAGTGAAGTGTTCCCTGTAATGTGCCCATGTTTCCTGTTTGTATCTTAAAAAATAAAAAAATGGGAGGCGTAACTGTATTTACCCCACTACTACCCATTTTTCTAAAATTAATTGCCATACAAGGCAAGCACCTACGTTTTTGAAATTTAGCACACATAGGTCCCAAGGTACCTCCTACAATGTGGCAAAGTTTCATGTGTGTAACTTTAAAAATGACAAAGTTATAGGCATTCCTGGGTATTTATTAAAAAATTAATTGCCACAAAACGCATGCACCAATCTTTCTGAAATTTCTCACAGATAACTATCCCTAACCAGTCTACAATGTGCCCAAGTTTCCTGTTTGTATCTTCAAAAATAAAAATGTGGGAGGCATAACTGTATTTCTCAGTGGGAAAGTGCAATGCAATGATTCCCTATGGGAAAGTGCAATGCAATGATTCCCTATGGGAAAGTACTGTCCAATGAATCCTTATGGGCAAGTGCTGTCCAATGAATCCCTCATTGTTTCAAAAATTAATTGCCACACCAGGCAAGCACCAATGTTTCTGAAATTTTACACACATATCAAGTGAAGTGTTCCCTGTAATGTGCCCAAGTTTCCTGTTTGTATCTTCAAAACTAAAAAAATGGGAGGCGTAACTGTATTTACCCCACTACTACCCATTTTTCTAAAATTAATTGCCACACAAGGCAAGCACCTATGTTTCTGAAATTTTACACACATAGGTCCCAAGGTACCACCTACAATGTGGCAAAGTTTCATGTGTGTAACTTTAAAAATGACAAAGTTATAGGTGTTTCTTTCCTCATTGTTTCAAAACTTAATTGCCACACAAGGCAAGCTCCAATGTTTCTGAAATTTCACTCACATATCAAGGCAAGTGGTATCTGTAATGTGCCCAAGTTTCCTGTTTGTATCTTAAAAAATAAAAAAATGGGAGGCGTAACTGTATTTACCCCACTACTACCCATTTTTCTAAAATTAATTGCCACACAAGGCAAGCACCTATGTTTCTGAAATTTCACACACATAGGTCCCAAGGTACCTCCTACAATGTGGCAAAGTTTCATGTTTGTAACTTTAAAAATGACAAAGTTATAAGCATTCCTGGGTATTTATTAAAAAATTAATTGCCACAAAACGCATGCACCAATCTTTCTGAAATTTCTCACAGATAACTATCCCTAACCAGTCTACAATGTCCCCAAGTTTCATCCTTCTATCTTTAAAAATGAAAAAGTTATAGGCGTTTTTGTAAAACAATACTTGGCTATGGGAAAAAGCATTCAAAATGGCGTCCGATCCGGATCGGACCTCATCGGATCGGATCGGATCGGATCGGAGGTTGGTCGGATCGGATCGGATCGGATCGGATTTTCCCGATTTTGGGTCGGATCGGATTCGGATCGTGGATCGGATCCGATCCGATGCACACCCCTAGTTTTAAACTTAATATTTTTTTTAAAAAACTGTCATTTTTAAAGATAAAGAGATGAAACTTGGCACCTTGATCGCTCTTAAGTAGGGCTTTAGCCATGCCAAGTTTAAACAGATCCATTCATCCATTGATTTTTAGCAATTTTTAAAATTTTGAGGTTTTAAAATTATTTTAAAAAAACAAAAACACTGGAGCCATACTCTTCAAACTCAGGTTATCAAACCTCCTCTTTGGGGTCTTGCACCTTGAGCAGTTTCAGCCCTAGGCTTCAAGGGGATCTCAAGTTTTTAGCTAAGAAGTGCTGGGCAAACAGGGCACCTTTCCTGTTGCAGATTTGGTGGGCAGTTGGGCACTTGGAGCTCAGCAGAGGTGAGGCATCCACAGATCAAAATGTGGGAAAGGAGAGGTCAGTCAAAGCAGCCCACAGGGCAAAACAGAACAGGCCAGAGGCCTTTTGCTCAGAGTTCCACATATGGGCGATGAAGGGTCATCCTTAGAGAAAAACTCTCATGACCAACAGTGAGGTGTCAGTCGAGAGAGAGGCTCTCATCTTTGCAGATGCCCTGTTGCTGTGGATGTTGAAACCTGGTATGTCATTGCTTTGCTTCGCTATCCCTTCCCTTTCCTTCCACTTCCCTTTGTTCACTTGTTAGCTAGGCTCTGTCTGCACTGCTGGTGTGCAATGCAGAACGTCTGAAGTGCATGTCAGAGAAAAACAGATAGGTTTGCATCTTTGGCTGGTTGGCATATCTCTTAGAGACAGAGTTAGACTGAAGACACAACTCAGAGATGGCTGTAGCTGAGCCCTGAGAGGCTGGCGTGCCACACAGAGCCTTTTAAAAGTGTCTCAGAGTCCATTGCTGGTGGAGGCAGAGGCAGATGGAGGTGGTTTTTAAAGTAAGAGTCACCAGACGTGACCAAGCAATAAGCCAGCACCCTTCGACCTGGCCACAGGGTACAAGTGTGCAGCCTGGTTGGACTGTTGGGAGACTTTGGAAGAGAGAGGGAGATTGATTGTTTGACTCTGGAGGCTTTGGTTTGGCTGCATTGACTTAGAGAAAGAGACAACAGAGGCTGCACAGACAACCCAGAGACACCTGTTGTAACTTAGCCCCACAGTGCTGGCAGGCAACACAGGGCATTAGAGAGTCTCAGAGTTGCGTGTTTGTGCAGGAAGTAGACAGGAGTTCAAAGTCTGGATGTGAAAAGAGGTGCCAACGCAAAAGCCTTGAGAACCTAATGTATATAAGTGAGACATGTGAATGGGCAAAGTAGTGTCTGCCACCCACAACACCCACCCTAATGTTTGAGTAGAGAAACTTGTGACAATCATACACAAGTTTTTTTAAAAAAACTTGAACTTTAAAAATAAAAAAGCCAGCCAGCCGGCAGCAAGCCCTGTTAAGCAGCATTTGCAGCGGAGTGAGGATACAATCAGAAAATATATTTGAGGGAAGTGGAGAATGTATCACACAGAGTATAGCAACAAAGTACAACAAAAGCTACAAAAGTTGGAGTGAAGTTAATTTCAGATACATTGGATATCTCACTTGTTATTTCAGTGATTTTAACATCAAGATGTTATATAGAACAGATTTGTCTTAATTGTGTGCTGTAAAATCAGACATGTGACCAAGGCTATGTTCAAGTGAGTACCGCCCCCTTGGTGCTGGACATGCCCCCTGGAGGCGGACATGTTGGTGGGGACGCTCCCTTGGTGGCTGACCATCTTGTCCTCCTTTTGGGTTTCCAAAATATGGTCACCCTAGAATGGAAATGGAAAATAATTCCTTCTTTGCCACCCCCATCACTACAGAATAGGCTCCATAACAGGCTCTAAGCTGTGTTCGATGAGATTCATCATGGGTTTTCCTCTACCTGCGTTCTAGCTGTTGTTCCACTTGCTTCATTGCCCTCAGTGTATATGTATCCCAAGGTGCTGCCCAGGATCTGCAAAAAGGGAGAGAGCACTTAGGCATGATCATGTCAACCACAAGGGGCCTGTCCATGTTCCACAGAGTGACCAGGGCATTGGCAGGAGTACCAGCTGGAAAATCCCCCACAGCCCTCTGAAATCCATCAGAATCCATTAACCTCTGGGAGCTGACCATTTTAATAGATCCCCCACCAATAAACTTCAACAGGAAATGATCTGACTATGACAAGGGAATTGATGTTAACTTTCCCACATTCGAATCACCATCTTCCCACTTGAGAAAGCCACATCCAGAGTGTCTCCTCTTCAGCCAATGACACGCTGGGTCAGCCCATTGAATGCCAACTTCTGAGCCAGCCAAACCAAACACATTCACAAAACATATTAGGCCAGAGCTAGATCTCCACTAGTGCTTTTCATAGGTGTTGAAGTGCACTGATATAACTGTTCAGGCACATGATACATTCTCTAGATTGCTTTTCTTGCAGTATTTCCTGCTTTTTATTCCAGATTATCCAAAATACTACAAAAGATGTCATTGTGTGCACTCTGAGGTATAAATGCGCAAGAGGAATATAGCTTCACCATGATGGGGTTTCATTGATATGACATGAGTTGCCGAACAGGCCCAGGTGGGAAAGATGCAACCGGCCAGAGAGCGTCAGCAAACGGGGTGGTATAGAAATGTAAAAAAATAAATAAAATAAGCCATAAACCTTCTGAAGAATTCAGGTTCAGCACCTGTTCCAGAGTAGTCTGGAAAAAATAGCCAAACTAACCCAATTTGCATGCCACATAGGACTAAATGGGATTGAAGTAATAAACCATGAAGCTTCCACCAAATCTACAGAGGTGGCAGCAATAGAGTGTGACCCTGTGGCACATGATCAGATAGCACCACTACCACCAGACTGAGAAATGGGAGTGAATGTGCAGATGTCCCTTCAGCGCTTCCAGGGCCCTATGGGGTGAACTCCCATTTCTCAGTCAGAGGAGTGTGTTGGCAGAAGAGAGAACTGACAATTATTCCGTTTTGTTTTGTCCTTTTTGCTGTCAGCAGGCAGTTGGCAGCAAGCTTTCTGCTGGTCTGTGGACCTCAGATTTTTGACCATGCCGACTTCTGACACCAGGACTGAACCAAATGTTCCTTACCGTGTCTCAGACAACCTCATATTCCAACATCATCAAACGGAGGTGGGGCATTAATCCTTGGGTCCACCTAGGAAATGATGCCCAGGAAATATCCCAGCAAAATTTTGTGTGTGAACCCACTCTAAGAAACGCCAGATTCAGAATATAAACAGAAGTGGCATTCTGACCAACTTTCTTCTCCAGAGCGTATTGTCTTTTTCCAGCTGGGCAATGTTTGATGAGAGATGTATCGTCACTCTCCAAATGTATTCTGATTATTCATCAACGCTTAGCAGCATGGACCACAGTTGACCCTAGACTAGGAACGTATGTGAGTGACGCTATCGGTTTCTCCTTTCTTTACTGAATAAAAGACATTTTCTTAACCGCGCCTACTCAATTTTCTTCTCATTAAAGATGAAGCTTTCAGGGTGCCTCTACAAGAGGCATTTAAAGCTCTTTCAAGGCGCATTAAAAAAATTACCTCTACAAGAACGGAGCGCAAATCGGGCGTAGAGGCGCGTTATCTCCCCGATTATGCGCATTATTGAATGCGCGTTAAATCGCGAGTTTTATTTTGCTCCGTCCGTTAAAGCGCATTTTGACTGTGTGAATAAGCGCTTATGCGCATTAACTGCTTGTAAAGTGCATTTTGGACATCTGTTAATGCGCTTCGCCGCCTCTCACTGCCTCTCGTGCAGAGGGATTAGGCGTAAATGCGCTTCTGCGATTATGCGCATAATCGCCTAACCAGGCGCAAAAGCGAATCCTTGTAGAGGGGACCTCAGTTAATTTGTTCAGATCATAACAAGAGTTCTGCTGAATTAAGGCAAAGGCCTATCTAGTCCAACATCAGATTTCCCCCAGTGGCTAACCAGATGCCTATGGGATGCCCACAAGCACAGAAAGAAAGGAAGTACTTCTTCACATGGCACATAGTGACACTAAGGAATTCACTTGCACATGATGTGGTGATGCCACCAACTTAGACAGCATTGATTAAACAAATTCATGGAGGACGTCTATCAATGGCTACTAGACATGATGGCTATACAGCTGGGATCATCATCAGCATTCCTCTGAATACCAGACTTTGGGGAGCATCACACTCCATGGGGTTAATTCTGAAAAGCCTTAATATATGATGGGAATATTATTCCCATCTAGCCTTATATGGTACTTTGCCAATGGTATTGTGGAATGTCATAGGACTAGGACATGGTATAAGAATATCTTGTATGATTGATTTCTCAATAGTGCCTGCACCTTTAACTGTTGTGATGAAGAGGGAATTTCACCAGGAACTAATTGCATACAAATGACACCGGCTGAAATTCCCTCTTCTCTACAACTGTTAAAGTTACATGAGCCCTGACCTGGATTTTATCTGGTCAGCCTATTCTAAGTAACAGTCAGCAAGCTCTGTTGGAAACAGCTTTTGCAGATCTTTCTGTGAAGGTTTCATGATTCACCCCACTGTTTCCATCTAGTCCAATGAATATTGTACATTTGATTGGCTTAGCTCCGCCAGAATTTAGCATTCCAGGCTTCTTTGTGGAATGTTTTTTATTTCCCATCATGGGTACCATCAGATCTTGTGTGAATGAATTTAGGTTTTGTTTTGTTTTTTAATAGCCTGAGTCCTGGCATTCTAGACCATTTCATTCTGTTCTGGCATGGCCTCTGGGTATTAAGGGGTTAATAAAAGTATAAAATTGGAAGGGCTTCAGTTCTTCAATATTATTCTGAAGTGTCTCTCACACGTCCCACTGTTTTGGCATCACATTTTTACTTTTTTTGACAAAAGGGCCTCTTCAACCCATTGTGTTTCTTTCGGTTCTTGGTCCTCCCCTGCCCCTGAGTTCTTCAGGATAAGACAGGTCATGAGTGCTGTAGAACAAGGTTCCCTTTTTTGTAGCATAGGCCTGTGTATGTTGTTGGGCCTGATATTCTCCTAAATAATTCTAGGCCCAGAACCACGAGGGGAATTCCAAGGTAAGTCCCACTCGTTAGTTTTCCAGCCTAAGTGGTTTACCTTAGACTTTTCTCAGGCTTCCTCTAGACGATCGATGTATGCCTCCTGTATGGCGCATTAACAGTTTTGCCTCTTAACGAATGAAACTAAAATCAGGCGTGCAGGCGATTTTTATCCTCGCTAATACGCATTTTCGAATTCGCATTTAAGAACAACTTTTAATTTCCTCCAAAGTTACAGCGCCTTATCTTAGTGTAAACAACTTCTGAGCATTTGCATTAATGGTGATAGTGGGTGTACTTTGGTGGTGATGTCATGCATGAATAACTCTCCCTTTGCCGGGAACACCTCCCAGGTGTTATTTTTCATTTCCTGTCTCCTCCCTCCCACTTCCTTCTTCTTCTTCATCCCTCAGGATGGAATCTCCAGGAATGGCTGACCTAACCCTGTACTGAAAATAAAGTTTCTTTTAAATCCCCTACCGCAATATTTCTTTCATCAAGATGTGGGGCCAGATGGAGGTGGTTTCACAGGAAGCAAGGGGGTTGGAGTAAGGATGTGTGGATGATTAGCGATCCGCTAAGACAAATCGTCCCCTCCCTTGCTGGATTCCTGACATTGAGCTGTATGTGTGTGTGCGTGTGTATGTTGTAGATCACCAAAAAGACAAGTTATTACTGAGATACGACTGGAATATCTTTAGTCTACAAATGCTGTTTAAAAGAGGGCAGAAGCCGATTGCAAACTCTGTACAAAAATGTGTCCTTGATGCAGCAGATCTGCCTAGCAGGAGGAGGTTGCAAAGCAAAGGGAGATAAGGCGGTCTAGAGCTAGCCTGGGGGGTAAAAGTGTCCCTCGGGGGGTTTCTCCCCTCCCATCCCGTAAGAACCTGTCCAAAGCCATAGGCTTGCATTTCCATTTACTCCTGAGCAGTTGGGGTGGGGACTACTACAAATGGAGATCAGGCACAAGGGAAGAGGTAAACCAGGTGACCAACGGCAGGTAACCCAGGTAACCAAAGGCGGGAGATTCAGGTGGGCAGGGTTAACAAACGGCGGGAAACTGAGGGGGCAGTTCCACCAGGAAACAGGGCAGTGCTTTAATCAACATTTCCTCGTTCGAGCCTTGATCTATGCTTCATTTATAATGCGATTCTACGCATATGGACAACTTTAAAGCGCATTGCATAGAGACCGTCATTCGCTTCCAAGTCTTTCTTCTATAGGTATTATCTGTAAATTCGAATGTAGGTTAATGCGCCTATTCAGAGAATCAGGCATCAAACCGACCTCTTCCAGAGGGGGCCTCAGTGAGTTGTTAACTAAAAATACTCGATTTACTTAGATGACGTCTGATGTGTGCTGCAGTTTTCACATCCCTAGTGTCAAACGACATTGCTCCCTTGCCTGGAGAGCAAAGTAATACTACCCATCCTACTTCTGGCTCCAACTTCCCTCTGCTTCCATCTTCACCACATCCTCTAGGTCTAGATTCAGATATAGGTTACTCAAATACATAGATTTGCATACAATTTGCATGTGTGCTATACATTAGGGGTGTGCACGCCCGAAAATATCGTATTTTATCGTTACCAGAATTTTGGACCAAAAATTTATCATCTCCGATATTATCGTGGGTTAATCATATCGTCTTCACGATAATTATCGGAAATCCGATATTTAATTTGCAGCCCCATTGTGCCCTATAGAGGCTATTGTTTTTTGAAAAAATGCCTATAACTTCTGTATTTTCAAAGTTACAGGCTTGAAACTTGGTCACAATGCTTATGGGGTATGCCTAAGTATGTGTATGAAATTTGAGATCAATCCCTCCAACCCTCGATTTTATATGAATTTATTAATGAATGTTTAAGTTCTGACAGGTCAAAAGTTGCAAGATCTTTCAAAAATTCATATAAAATACAGGGGTGGAAGGATTGATCTGAAATTTGGCACATATGTGTAGCAACATGTGCTAGACATGTGTATGAAATTTGAGATCGATCCCTCCAGATCCCTCCAACCCTCAATTTTATATGAATTTATTAAAGATCCTACAACTTTTTGAAAGGTCTGAATGAGCGCACGTGGCGAGCTGTCATTCTGACCTGTCAGAACTTAAACGATCTTTAATAAATTCATATAAAATCTAGGGTTGATCTCAAATTTCATACACATACTTAAGCACAGCCCATAAGCACTGTGACCAAGTTTCAAGCCTCTAACTTTTAAAATACAGTAGTTGTAGGTTTATTTATATAGCAGTCTGATAATCCAATATAATTGGGCTGAAAATTATCAGATCGGATATTTATCAGAGGTTTTCCTATCGTACTGTTATCATTAATCAGATGTCCGATAATGACCTTATCGTATCGTTATCGGACATTTTAACGATACGATACACATCCCTACCATACATACAAATGAAAATTTAGAAATATTGTCTATCATGTAATTAAAAATACAATACAACTCAACATAAAGGTGGAGGAGATTGTGAGTCTGCTCTCCATCTGGTAACTGTTAATCGACAGCTTCAAGCAGTGAAGGTTGGTGGCTCCAATGTCCGTGGAGCAGTGAATTTGTTCTGGGGTTTAGTCAGAACTCTGTAAAGAACCTTGGAATTCTCCTTTGGAGTTCTGATTGGTTTTAATTGAAACCCAGAGTGGATTCATCGCCCCACTGCCATCGAAGCCACCAGCCTCCACTGGCTTCAAGGCCCAGCCTGCTCTCCCTTCTTAAGGTTTTTTTTAATCTTTAAGCTAGACTTGGACGGTTCTTCAAATGGAGGACTGTCCTTTGTATAGTGGAATACATGGCCACTCTAGAAGTGAGTTCCATTCAAATTAGTAAGGATTTCTTTCAGCAAGTGTATTTCATTTTGAAATAAAAAGCACATAATTAACCATATGACTGCCCCAGTCTATTTTGGTACTGGTGGAACTAAAGTGAACATGTACTTAAAGATAAGTCTAAGCGTAGGAGCATTTCCATGATATGCCCCAGCCAAACCCAATTATATTTACATGGGTCTCGAATCAGCAACAGAAAGCAAAATGTTTAAAAACCAAACAAAACACAGACACCGGCAAAAAAATAAAACCGATTGGGGCTCCCAGTGAGAGGCATAGTACTTAACATGACTTTTAACTCAGTCCTCAAAATTGATTAGATTTCAACTGGCTGTCCCTTTAATACACAGCAATATATTAAAACAATGGAACCGAGGACTTCATAAAAGGGCATAAATAATGCATCCAAATAAATAAAACTGAGAACAGTGTAATTACCAGCCCTGTTCCTAGCTGTACCTATAGAATTCCCAGAGGCAGTTGCCAGAAATGTTATCCATTGGCCATGTGCATTCCCTGATTAATCATCTAAATGGTGCCGAGAGTGTGTCCATTTTGTTGCACAAATTCATAAAAGGCAAAACCAAACAAGAAAACAAAACCCACAAGCTTTTGTTTTTGCAGTGTGAAAATACACTGTGCATTTGAAGGCAATGGTGGGTCTCCACTCCTAGGAGCCCCTTGGGCTCTTCCCCATAGTCCTTGGTTTTTAATCGCTGGCTGGAAAAAGCTCCAGCGGCGAGCCACTGACAATCCGTATACAACAGAAGTGTTGAAGCCCTTTCAGCCCAAGGGCTGAATTCCGTTTTGGAGAAGCTCTTGGGGGGCCATGTTCCAATGGTGGGTGGGGCCAAAACACCCAAAAATACCCACATATTTTAGGTTAAAGCTCTTACTGCCAGCAACGATGCATTTCAAACTTTTGGAGAAAATACTGCACACAAGCTTGGAGATCACCAAATGATTGGTAGTCAGGAAAAGGGGCGCATGGCTGTATGGCAGAGCACATGTTTTGCATATAAAGAGTCTTGCATTTCAGTCTCTGGATCTCCAGCTAAAAGGGACAGTTACTAGAAAGAACTCTCTGCTGGAGTCCCTGGAGAGCGGTTGAGCCAGTCAGAGTATACAATAGTTATTTAGGTGGACAAATAGTATATGGTACATGGCTCAGTATGTGGCAGTTCTTTATGCCCATATTGTTTGTTAAGAGGAACAACTCCGCACGCTTCCAAACACTGGGGGGCACTAGAGAGTGTGTTCTATGGACAGCCACTTGTTTTGTTCATCCCCCTTGTTGTTGATTTGAACTTCTTCTAAACTGGCTCTAGCCTGCGTTTATTTCCTTTGATACTAAATGCTGTGTTACCATTTTCTTCATATAGATTAATTCTAAGTTACACCAGGGTACCTCTAAACAGGCACTTTCCCCCATGGTGGCTTCAGAGTGGTGGCAGGTCATTTACATGATGCTGCCGCCACTCCAAAGCCATCTAGGGGCAAAGCCCCAAAGCTCCGCTGTAAAAAAGTTGAGAATTTACCCCAACTCTTTTAGCTGGAGCGAGGCAACGACGGCATTTACTGTCTGTCGCTCTTGCTCTGGAGCTTGTCCCCCTGATTTTAAAAAGTTTTTTTTAAAAAAAAAAAAAACCTTGCCTTGGAAGGGAGGGGCCCATGCTTCCAGGCATCCCTAAATCTGCTGCTCGTACTCTGTTGGGCAGGTATGGTTGCAGCAGTGGCAGGATGGGTGGGCGCAGCAGCGGCAGCAGGAAAGCACGGCGTGGCGCTCCTTCCATTGTAGATGGGCGGAACGAGCGTCAATGGGGGGCGCGCTGCCTGCCGTTACTGCTGCCCCAATGCCATGAAGATGAGGGCCCAGACACACCAATGCATATGAGGCCAGATATGTGAACTAGGTAGAGATGCCAGAGGCAGCTTCCTTGTGGATCGGTACTTTGTGCTCACAGGATCCTGAAATTAGTTAATTTGTCACAGCCCACCAGTTTTCTCATCGTATACTAGAGTGTCCCACCTCACAGAATTCTAGTTACTGCACCAGGAGCTGCAAAGGAATATATCAGTTAAAGCCAACTGAAGACATGTAGGCATTTACTAGTAGTGGTCTATGGTCAGTTCCACCTCCTCTAGAGCAGGGGTCTGTGGTCTGTTAGGAACCAGGCTGCGTGTAGGGTGACCAGATTGCCCGGGGTTTCCCAGTCCTAACCGGGAAACCTGGGGTGATCAAACCAAGCACCCCCCAAAAAACCAGCCCGGACCTACCGGGTCCTCCGCTGCCGTTCTCCGCCATCGCCGCCGCCGCTCTCCTCCGCCGCCGCATAACGGTGACTCCCCGCAGCCCCCTCACGGGTGAGGGGGCTATGGGGGTCATGCGGCGGAGGAGGAGAGTGGTGGTGGCGGTGGTGGCGGAGAGCAGCAGACCCGGTAGGTCCGGCCTGATTTCTTTGGGGGGGAGGCTTAGTGCTGGGGTTTGTTTCAGGTGGGGGGGACCCCCTGCCACCCCCCCACCCCCCACCCAAAACAAACCCCACCACCAAGCAACCCCCCCCCCAAAACCAGCCCAGACCTACCGGGTCCACCACTCTCTGCTGCCACTGCTCTCCTCTGCCGTTGTGTGATGGTGACCGTCCGCAGCCCCCTCATGGGTGAGGAGGCTGCGGGAGTCATGTGGCAGTGGAGGGGAGCAGCGGTGGCGGAGAGCAGTGGCGGAGGACCTGCTAGGTCCGGGCTGTGTTTTGGGGGGGGTGGCTTGGTGGTGGGGTTTGTTTCAGGTGGGGGGGTGGCGGGGGGTATCTGCTTGTTGGCCGCATGGTGGGCAGCCTTTTTTAAAAAAAATATTTTATGTTTTTTGGGAGGGTCGGCACGCCCCCTTTGGTCCATGGAAAAATTGTCTTCCACAAACCGGTCCCTGGTGCCAAAAGGTTGGGGACCACTGCTCTAGAAGAGCTGGCTGAACAGTTAAAGAGCCCTTACCTGATTTGTGAGGCCAGGGAGATTGATTGATTGATTGATTGATTGATTGATTGATTGATTGACTGATTGATTGCATTTTTATACTGCCCAATAGCCCAAGCTCTCTGGGTGGTTCACAAAAATTAAAACCATAACAATTATTCAAAATATAAAACAACAACAGTATAAAAACAGAGTATATAAGAACACAAGCCGGATAAAACCAAGCAGCAATTTAGATTTAAAATGCAAATTTAAACAGCAAAGTTAAAAATTAGATTAATAAGCTGTTAAAATACTGAGAAAATAAAAAAGGTCTTCACCTGGCGTCTAAAAGAGTAGGTGCCAGACGAACCTCTCTAAGGAGCTCATTCCACAGCTGGAACGGGGGATCTGCCTTCTCTAACTCAGAGGATGATGGCAAAGTCCTGTCCTCTGGCCTGGGGCTGGGGATACAGGACTAATGGTCCTTCCCCTGGAAAAGCAGTCTGATCCTCGTCTTCATCAGAGTCATCTCCTGCACCCTGAAAAGGCATGAGAATGGGGCCTTTTGGTTTACGAAACAAAATGAGGTGGAGTTCATAGAACTTTATAAAACTGGAAATGCTATAGAGTGGCCAAAGAAAATTTCCCCATCTCTCATAGTAATGGAATGCAGGACATTTGGTTCAGGAAAGAGAAGGGGAAGTATTTTATGCATAATGTGGAATTCATGACCACACAATGTTGTGAAGCCTGCTGTATTAGCTGGCTTTTTAAAAAAGAAAGTTTAGGGTGGCCATATTTTGGAATCCAAAAAGGAGGACAACACAGTTGGCCCCCAAGGGGGCATCCCCACCAACATGTCCACCCCATGGGCGTGTCTAGCACCAAGGGGGGTGTCCACCTGAACATAGCCTTGGTCACATGTCTGATTTTACAGCACACAATTAAGATAAATCTGTTCTACATAACATCTTGATGTTAAAAACACTGAAATAACAAGTGAGACATCAAATGTATCTGAAATTAACTTCACTCACTCCTACTTTTGTAGCTTTTACTGTACTTTATCACTATACTCTATGTGATACATTCTCCCTTTCCCTCAAATATCTTTTCTGATTGTATCATCACTCTGCTGCAGGCTGCTGCTTAACAGGGCTTGCTGCCGGCTAGCTGGCCAGCTGGCTGGCATTATTGTTATTGTTATTATTATTATTAATTATTATTATTTTATTTTAAAAGTTCAATTTTGTTTTGAAACTTACTACAAATTAACAGATGAACAGATTTGCTTGAAACCTGGCATGGCTAAAGCCCTACTTAAGAGCTATCATGATTCCAGGTTTCATCTCCTTATCTTTAAAAATAATGTTATATATATATATATATATATTAAAACTTCAATTTTTTTAAATTCCTAAAAATCAATGGATGAATAGATCTGCTTGAAACTTGGATGGTTAAAGCTCTACTTAAGATCTACCATGATGCCAAGTTTCATCTCCTTATCTTTAAAAATGATGGTATTTTTAAAAATTGATTTTAAAACCTCAAATTTTACAAAATTCCTAAAAATCAACAGATGAACAGATCTGCTTGAAACTTGGCATGGTGGGGTAATAAACAACTTTACAGTTGTTCATCTAGGGGGTACTCCCCACACAACATGGTAATAAATAATCAACCGTGGTGTGGATTAGGATCAGCGCAGAGTTGACTATGGCAGCATTCGGACGACATGATAGTCAATACAACTGACGATTGTTCTCCCCCCCCCCCGCCCAGTTGCTTAATGTGTCGTCCGAATTCAGCCACTATCTTTAAAAAATGATGGTTTTTTAAAAAATAACTTGAAAACCTCAAACTTAAAAAAAATCCTAAAAATCAATAGATGAAGGCATCTGTTTCAAATTTGGCAGAGCTAAAGCCCTACCTCAGGGCTATCATAGTGCCAAGTTTCATCTCCTTATCTTTAAGAATGACGGAGCTATAAGCATTTTTGTTATTTCCCATTGACTATAAAGTAGAGCAGCCTGTCGGGGGGGAGGATGGGAAAAATCATGATTTTCCTTCAAATTTCATAATTTCCCCCCTTCCTGGATTTGTTACTAAAAATCTTGACATGTCCTAGTTTTTCCTGATATATGGTCACCTTCAAGGAGCCCTATTAATGGCTATGAGGCAGAAAAGCTAAATGAAACCAGCCCGTTCAGACATTGGTTACCTCTAAGTACCAGATGCTGGACCAAAGGAGATGGTCATCATCTTCATGTCCTGATTTTGAGCTTCTAGAGCAGGGGTGCACAACCTGCTGCCCTCCAAGATGTTTACTATGAGCTCTTGAGGGATGCCTGTACTCCCCACTTCCTCCTCGAGATCCTCATACAGATTGCTCTCCCTCCCCCCCCCCCCCGCCAATTGCTAACAGTGAGAAAATAGCTATCTGTATCAGGATGACTGCCAGGGGGGAGGGGAGTATGTGCAAGCAGACCCTGACCCCAAACCAGTATCTGGTTGGCCATAGTTGGGGATAGAATGATAAACTAAGTGAACTTTGATATGATAAAGCCAGTGTCAGATAAGTAGAACACCAGAACTGGCTCTTTTGAATATGCATCTGGCATCAACTGCTTTGACTGGCAGTGGCTCCCCTGGCCTCAGGGAAGGGGTTTTGCCGGCTTTGCTATCTTTCAATTTGAGATGCTTGGGATTGAATCTGGGACCTTTTGCTTGCAAAGTGTGTGCTTTGCTCCTGAGCTATGGCCCCTCCCAGAATAATCGTAGAGTCTGCATTTAGAGATGAATTCCATGAATTCTCCGTGGGTATACATACATTGGTTTAGTTCTGTTGAGTTTAGAGGGCCCCAGAGATTCATTGGGCACGTCTACCTTGAGAATCATGATGTCTGAGCTTCCCTTTCTCGACATGGTAGGAAGATTGATAGCCTGGTGTGCCCAACCTCTTGCAGCTTCAGAAAAGGCAGGGATCTTTTAAGGGGAAAACGGGGTTTTTAAAGGGGAAAATCCTTGAATAGATACAGCCATATTGTGACATTTTACCGTGTTGACAACTGTCATTTTCCTTATCACTTCTGTAGGCCTTTTCACATAGCAACCACAGAGAGAAACTTTTAAAAATAATAATAATAATGAGAGCATTTTGGTTGAAAAAGAACAATAATTGGCAAGAGACAGTACTGGTAGGTGTGCTCAAGCTACTAACTCATTTATGTGTGTTGAAAATTGATCAAGCTTCCAATTGTCAGAACCCAATAAAAGCATTGCTTTAACGGAATCACAAGCAAAAACAACGTCTACCGCCACCACAGAAATGCACGTAGCTTTTTCTTTTAATTAAAATGTTTTGGGGTTGAAGGATTCTCAGTTCCCAAAAGTACAAAATCTTAAAATATTCTTAGGGCACAATCCTTTGCATGTTTAGTCAACCAGGGAATGCTGTGAGCTATGGGATAGTTTTTTCTGTCTAAGCTTGCATAGGATTGCACGCTTCACTGGGATCCTATTGTATTTTGTCAAGTGAAGGTATCATCTTCTCTTTAGGTCAAAGTCATCAAAATTATGGGGGCTGGATTCGCATCCCAGGCACACAACATGCACACAAACTAAATAATTTCAGGGGTAGAGCTCTGCCCCCAAGCCTTCTGTCCTTGGCATCATCCATTCTGCCGTCCCCCCATCCCATCTTGCTTTTCTCCATACAGAGGGATGCACAGAACTCCATACCTCACCCTGCACTGAGAAAAGGATTTGGTCCAAATGCTGCCTGAGTCACCAGATTCATGTGCTGCTTCAGTCACTGATCAGAAGTAACAGCAGGGATTCCTCCAGGAGCAGGAGACCTTTGAGGGTTTTATAGGCTTGAGGTTTCCCATCCCTGCTCTAAACTAAAGGGGGTTTCTTTAATGGACACCAAAGGCTATCAGAATTCATTTATGGATGGATGGTGCCTGACAGCTGGAGGTTGTTTGAGTCACTCCACCTTGAGCACTGGAGACAAATATATTTGAATGTAGTCAACAAAGGAGATTGTGTTTCAACCTACTGGCAATAAGAAATCATGCCAGAGCAGGGGTGGAAAGGGCCTTACTGACTGGCACTGTTCGCCTGGTTACCTGCCTCCTCCCGTATGCTCTATTTATAAATAAATAGACATTGCAGCAACACCTTATGTTTCAAGTTCTCTCTTCTCATATGGAAACAATCTCAGTAAAAGACTGCTGGCAGTAGCTTCTTGCCATTTTGGAGGGGAAATTTTATCTGTTCTCTTCTGCTGTGACAATTAATTAATTTATTAGGCTTACAAGTTGAATGTTAGGAGGAAACCCTCCAAAGGCAGCATACCCCCCAAAAAACCATTTGCAGGAATAGCCCTGCACCCATGTTGTGAAAAGGGTCCCCCCCACATGTCTTGCTTCAAGCAGAGCTGCACCCAATCTTAGGTGCTGACTGAATGTTTCAGACTGCACAGTGATACAGTGCACAGGGGATGTGGAACTAGGAGCCAACTAAAAGTACAATTCTGACTTGGGTGTTGTCTCAAAGATGAGGTCTGAAGAAGAGCCAAAGCTCAGAGAACACAAGGCTAAAGGGGAACAAGATACCAAGAAAATACTAAACAAAAGTCTGAGAACATGATGTTACTCCTCAACTGTCTGCCCACACCTGAGGGCTTTTAAGCTTGAGTTCTCAAGAGTCCCATCCACAGCTCAGGTGCAGATAATCAGAGATGCTTTCGAAGTTCTTATTTGTGAGCAGAACCTTTCTCACAAGTAGCCCATTACTGACAAGGTATTCTGATTCTTTGACAGGCACTTCTTCAATGGTAGGGTGACCAGATAAAATCCAGGTCATGGCTCATGTAACTTTAACCGTTGTAGAGAAAAGGGAATTTCAGCCAGTGTCATTTGTATGCAATTAGTTCCTGGTGAAATTCCCTTTTCATCACAACTGTTAAAGTTGCAGGGGCCCTGCCTTCTTTTGTATATGGTCACTCTAGTATAGTGCCTGCACCTTTAACAGTTGTGATGAAGAGGGAATATCACCAGGAATTAATTGCATACAAATGACACTGGCTGAAATTCCCTTTTCTCTACAACGGTTAAAGTTACATGAACCCTGACCTGGATTTTATCTGGTCAGCCTATTCAATGGCATCCAGCTGAGCCTCTCCCTCAGATGTCTGTAGTCCCTAGGACTAGGCAGGGTTTTAGCTTCCATCTTGTAAACAGAAGAGGGGCTAGCCACATCCTGCAGAGACAGGTCTACTAATGCCATTCCTGAGGGCATAGGATTCCTCTGGTCACCCTTGGTGTTTCTTGAATCTGTCTGCTCCTTTGGGATATTTAAGTCAGGGAGCTCCAGATCATGACATCATCAAAAAATAGCCTTGTCCTAATGCATAATTATATATAATGTTATATTTATAAATATTATATTATATGAGATAACGGCAGCAAAGATTTCAGTTTTTAATGATGGTTAGACAAAGCATGCCTCAATGCCAAAATTAACCCAATGCTTATATGTTGAGGAAAGTAGGCAAAAACAGAATACCTTCTTGAAAACTGGAAATAATTTATTAATGTTTGTAATAATATACAAACATACTTAGTTGAATACTAATACTGTAGGAAATGAAGGAAAGGTAATTGTAAATTTACATATAAAAATATTAATCAAAACTGGAACATATGGCTAATACAACAAGGCAATTGTTGGATGTGCAACTCTTCCAGGACAGATCATGATCCTATATGATGGAGTTGCATTAAAACTAGAATTTCATGGATAAAGATGATTAGAGTTAACAAAATCTGGGGAAGATATTTTATTGCTGTTTAATAGCGCCTTCCTCTTAGTGCCAACCCAGCAAGGGCTCCTACTATCTAGTAGGTTTAGCCACAGCTCCATTATAACTACAGTGTCTGAAAACCATTTCTTCATAACCCTGAGGCCAGCAAGTCTCACGCTCCCATCTGTAAACATTTTGAAAGTTAATAGCATTTTAAAATACGTCTCAATAACATTCCAGCCCAAATTAAATACTTTCAAGACCAACAGAGTTCAAAGGGAGAGATAAGCAGGTGCTCAAACCAATAAGAATTAAGTTAAAACATGCTTAACTTTGGCTAGGTTGGATCCAATATCTTACCATTAGTTTGCTTTGTGTGTCCATTCTAATCAAGAGGAGATATTTATATATCTATTATTGTCTACCCTGAAACTGTAAAACCATTCAAGCCAATTATAGTTTTCTTTCCAATTAAAGTGCGTCATTAGATGAGCATTTTATCGCGCGCTCGCTACTGCCCACTTATGGATGTCCGCATGTCCTTTAGACAAGGACGTCTGCTTCCCACGCGCCTCCCGCTCCTTCTGCTCATTTTCCATTGCAAAATAGACCCCTTTCAATCCGTCTTTTTTATATATATATAAAAAATGGAATGTGCCGCCATTTTCTGCTGTGCACAGGAATAACAGCATGGTATAAATAGCCCCTGAATGAGCTATGTGGTTGTTGCTGCTTTCCTTCCTCTTTCTCTCCCTGTGTAAAGAGACTGTCACTATTGTGGGGCAGCAGGAGGAGGTAGGAAAATGCAAAAATCCACCTGTCTAATCATGCTCAAAGTCACAAATTATGAACTGCACAATAACAAAACTCAAAACTGCTTAAAATATTGGAATTCACTACAATTATTAGTGACCACAATACCTGACAGAATGCCTCTCCCGACACAAACCTATCCATACACTACGATCAACATCCAAGGTCCTCCTCCGAGTGCCTATCCCGAGGGAACCTCGGAGGATGGCAACAAGGGAGAGGGCCTTTTCAGTGGTGGCCAACTATGGATACGATCTCCCTGACGAGGCTCGCCTTGCGCCAACCCTGTCATCTTTTCAGCGCCAGGTTATAACATTTCTCTTCTCCCAGGCATTTAACAACATATGTTGAGCTTTTTTAACTGAACCCTGGATAGTTTAAATGATATGTAGTTTGATTTTAGGCTTTTATGGTTTTACATTTTGTATAATGGTTTTAAAACGTTCAATGTTTTTAATTTTTGTAAACCGCCCACAGAGCTTTGGCTATGGGGCGGTATATAAATGTAAATAATAATAATTAGAAGTAATTTAGAATGTCCAAAAATGTCCCAAATGTGTGTTTATAGCTGAAAGCATTAATAGGCTACACCAGGAGATTAATTAATTCATTAATTGCACAAATTAAGTACCTTTGGCTTAAGTGTATTCATCCAACATCAGCTTGACTAAAGTAAGGTAGTTTGTCAACTTCTGGTAGAAATTGAGGTCCACTCTTGATTTGTGTTTGGAAATTTTCCACTGTCTTTAATAAGAGTTGGATCAGTTCCTTGATGCTTTTATAAACATTTGTAATGACTACTAGACAAGTGCAACAGTTTCCTTAACAGTGCTTTCTCCCATCCACAGAACTGGACAACCCTTGTTTCTCCAAACACTCTTTCACATACTTGTTTTCTGTTCTGAATTTAGAGGGTTCTTCACACATTAGCTTTGGCAATATAGATGTTAGTCTCTGTATCGGTAAAAGTATGTTTTATGTAAGGGTGCCTCTATAAGAGCGATTTGAAGCTCTTTCAAGGCGCATTACAAATTTTACCTCTACAAGAGCGGAGCGCAAATCGGGGGTCGAGGCGCTTTTTATCTCCAATTATTTGCATTTTCGAATGCGCATTAAATAGCGAATTTTAATTTGCTGCGGGAGTTAAAGCGCCTTATGGTCATATAAACATGCGATTCTCTGCATGGAAACAACTTTAAAGCGTGTTTCATATAGCCCGTAATGCACTTCACTGCCTCTCATGAACAGGTATTAGGAGTAAATGCGCTTCTCCGTATATGCGCATAATCGGGCAACCAGGCATCAAACCGAAATCTTGTAGAGGGGGCCTTAGGTGTGAATGCAGTGCAAAACCCACCTGAGGAATTTTGATAGTCCTATGGAAATTTGACTAAAATTTCACTTTAGGCAAAATTTGTTAGCAATTGTGCACAAGTGTGTTTTCCTCAGCAGATGATTGATACAGATTCTTGATTTCATACACTACAGCTCATTTTTAAAAAATTAGGTCTATAATTCACTCTTTTTTAAAAGTGTAAACCCAAAAAATGTGAAGTGCAGATGTGACAAACACATGCTTATAAATGCATATACGATATTAGTAGATTCATCAGGGAGCCATGATTAGCCCCTGCTCCCCAATGATTATGCCTGGGTGTTAAATAGCCCTCATTTGTTTCAACCAGAATGAATCATGGATGGGCCCTATTAAAATAGCTCAATTTGGAGGACCATGAATGTTCAAAATAAACACAATTTGAAATTGGACCCCTCCTGAATTCCCAAGGCTCTCATCTGCTCCTGATAATATTCATGGACTCTGATTATAAAATGTCCTTTTCACATCTGAAACAGCAACTGCTTCCTGAAAGCCCCTGGGGTGCAGGTAGGTAGGATGTTATGTTGGATGTACATACAGGCAATGGTGTAGCTAGATGGCACGTATATAAATTCAGTTGTGAAACAGTTAACGTCCCCCCCCCCCCCGGTCAGTCCATGCTTTAAAATGGTGTCTATATTTCCAATATGTTAGAACTAAACTGTTTGCCAAAGATTTTTTAAAAAAGAAAACAACACTCTGAGCATTTGCATTTTAAACTAAAACCAATGCACCATCAGGAACAAACCAGTTTGCATTTGTATCTGCTACTTTCTGGATATTCATTTGGGGGGGCCCTTAGGCCACAGGGCCCTGGACTTCAGCCCAAGTTCCACCCCTAGCCACATCACTAGGTACAGAGAAGCCTTCGGTTGAAATCACTGCTCAGCTATAGTCTTGGTGCAGGCATTGTCCTGCAGCCAAGCCTACCTCATGTGACTATTCTGAGGAAGGAATGGGGAAAACATGAAAGTTTCCCCTAGGCTTGGTTGAGCAAGGGTAGGATACAAATTCATTCATTTTCCATGCAATCCTCTGCGTGTCTACTCCGGTTCCATAAAAATTAATGAGGCTTTTTCCTAGGTAATTAAGTATATAGGATTGCAGTCTTAATAAGAAATGCAATATACATGACCATTGTTTTTATTTATGAAATAGTTTTAATTGGAGAAGCTGCTGTGAATGCCTAATAAGGTTGAAAGTTGACTTATAAATAGGAAACAATAACCTACAAGGAGCTGCTTTATGCTGAGTGAAAGCATAGTTCCATTCCAGCCCAGAATTGTCTCCTTGTGGCTTTCCAAGGTTACACAATGAGGTCTTTGCTAATAAATCAATATTTCAATAAAGAGCAAAGCAGCTGAATCCTTAAAAAAAAGTCATTTGATTCACACAACTCAATCAAGCAGAAGTACTTGAGTATAAACCTATTTCTACCCCTTTAAAGTCAGTGCCTTTAAAACACACACTCCCGAGGGCTTCCATTTGATCAGAAGGACAGGAAACACACTTTGAGATATTAGTGGTGATTTTAAAAGGGAAGCAATAAATTGATAAGGGATAGCTCTATGAGCAGTTCTTCTTAGCCAAAATAGCGAAATAGAACCTCCATGTTCAAGCAGGGTGCTTCCAGACCAGGCTTTTGTCACACTATTGCTCTGCCTCATTCACAGTTTTACAGGGTGTCCAGAGGATTATTATTATTATTAATTACACTTATATACCGCGTTTCCCTATTGCTTCTTCAATCTTTTTTCTTAGGAGGTATAAATCTGGTATGGAAGCAAAGCTGTAGTAGCTGCACAATGCCTTCTGGAAGCCCCTGCGCTTGACCTCTGAATAGCAAACGGGGGAGTGTGCTCGTCACGCTGAGAGTGTGTGTGGTTCCCACCCCCCCATCTCAAGGCATTTGGTTGGCCCTTGTGAGGAACAGACTTGATGGACCTTTAGTAGGCTGACCATATGAAAAGGAGGACAGGGCTCCTGTAACTTTAACAGTTGTAGAGAAAAGGGAATTTCAGCCAGTATCATTTGTATGCAATTAGTTCCTGGTGATATTCCCTCTTCATCTCAACAGTTAAAGTTGCAGGCACTATACTAGAGTGACCATATACAAAAGAAGGCAGGGCCCCTGCAACTTTAACTGTTGTGATGAAGAGGGAATTTCACCAGGAACTAATTGCATACAAATGGCTGAAATTTGTATTTCACTGGCTGAAATCCCCTTTTCTCTACAACTGTTAAAGTTACAGGAGCCCTGTCCTCCTTTTCATATGGTCAGCCTACCTTTAGTCCTTACGGCTTGTGCAACTCCCACTGAATTGCCAGGGCAAAGGACTTTTAAAGCAACGCTTCGCATTCCCAGAGGGAGTTGCAACTCCCCTCCCTTCGCTTTCCCAACCCGCCAGCGACTAGCATTGTGTAACCCAGGTGGTGGTGGGGACCAGCAGCCCGTGTGCGTGAGCGAGGGAGAGAGCGAGCTGGGGAGAAGGAGATGCAAAGGAGGAGGAAGACATTCCGCTCGGAGACGAACCCGCTTCCCTGACACTTTCCTGCGCCTGCCTTTCCCTCCCTCGCCGCGGCTTGCAGACAAAGAGCCGCCCTCCAGTCCGCCCCCCCCTCCTCCTCCTCCTCCCGGTTGCATCGCATCGCCCAGCAGCAACTGCAAAGCCCTTCTGGACCGGGAATCTTCTTCCCCGCCCCCTCGGCCGGCTCCTCTGCGCCTGCAAGGCAAAGGCGAGGCGGACGAGGCACAAGATGGCTTTGGCTCGCCTTTGCATCGCGCTCTTTTGCTGCTGCTGCTGCTACCTCCCGGCCTCCGCCGCGGCTGGCGCAGGTGCAGCCGCCGCCGCTGCCGCCGCCGCCGGGCCGGCCGAAGCGGACGGGGACCCTTCCAAGGAGATGGAGTGCAAGCTGAAAAGCATCACAGTGTCGGCGCTCCCTTTCTTGCGGGAGAACGACCTGAGCATCATGCACAGCCCCTCGGCCTCCGAGCCCAAGCTGCTCTTCTCCGTGCGCAACGATTTCCCCGGTGAGATGGTGGTGGTCGACGACCTCGAGAACACCGAGCTGCCCTACTTCGTGCTGGGTGAGTCTTGCGCCACCCGCCTCTCCTCCCACCACGGCCTGGTTGCAGAACAACCGGAGGCCTCTCTTGCCGTCTCCCTTAAGAACAGGCGCGCCGCCCGGTCTCCTCTGGGCAACCCGGCCGCTCCCCCCCCCCCCCCCGCATCCCCAACACAGGGGCAAGACCCCAGGAAAGGCACCTTCTCCGTGCCGGGCGTGGTGCGTCTCGTGCGCCCCCCTCTCCCCCAAGGCCCCTGACGGCGGGTTCCAGGCTTGGAGAGGCCCCCGGCAACGTGCCCTCCCTGGGGTGCCCTCCCCTGGCTCTGCTGGCGAGCGCGGCCTTCCTCCGCGCCCCGGACCAGCCCCAGGGCGAAGGGAGCGCGAGCAGGCAGTGGCCGCTGCTTGCTCACCTGGGCAGGCAGTCGAGCAGCAGAAGCGGTGGCAGCAGGTGCCTCCTTCTCCGCGCCTTCTCTCGCTCTTTGAGCGGGTGAGCGAGCGAGGGGTGAGGCCCGAGGACCCAAGTAGGCCTGCAAGCAGCAGAGCCGCCTCCGCGTTGTCTGGGCCCTGTGGCAGGTGGGGATCAGGGGCCCAGCCCTAGGCATGATCCGTCCAGCTGCGGCTGCCGCGGCTCCAGTTGTCGTTCGGTTGCCCAAGCGGGCGATGGAGTCTTGCGGGAGGGCAGGAAGATCCCTGGGTGACCTTGGACCAGCCAGGCCTTTTCTCTCAAGCTAGCCTACCTCGCCGCGTTATTGTGAAGGTAAAACGGGAGGGGGAAACCATGGCTGCATTGGGACAACACATTAAGCAACTGGGGGGGGGGAACAATTGTCAGTTGTGTTCAGTTGTGTTTAGAAACCACTGAGGGTATGCTATTCCACCCCAATAAGCAACGGAGAGAAACAACTGGCTTGCAAGTTGTTGAGCTCGAAGCTAGTTGTTTAAAGTGTTGTGTGGAGGGGTGTGTGTTAATGGCGTGTGGTGAGTGGGTTAAAGCACAAGTCCATAGAGGCAGGTGGCAAGAGCGACCAAAGCGGCGGCTGCCACTCTGCTACAACTGGTGCAACTTGCAGAGGCTGCTGAGATAGAACTGGGAGGACTGAGGGAGGAGGGTGGGTGGGGAGAGGGGCGGGGGCTGTGTCAGTCAAATGCTGGGTTGACTATTAGTCCACTCATTGCCAGCCCCAGCCACCCACAGTTGTGTAGGAATATGTTGTGTGGGGAGTACCCACAAAATAACCAACTGTGAGTTGGCTACTCAACCCACCATTGACTAATGTGTTGTCCGAATGCAGCCCATGAATGCCACCTTCAGCTTCTTGAAGGAAAGACGGGATAAACATGGAATCTTTTCTTTTTTAATGAATAGTTCGGATCTGCCTTGCCAGATCTGGCTTTTCTTACTGCCGTCTCCATTCCTTGGAGTAGTAAACAGCTGAGCAATGGAGATAGTGACACTACCTCTGCTTCCATGCTTCCTCTCTCTTTGGCATGGCAAATGGAATTGGGTCTGTGGTGTCACCCAAGAGAGCAGGTGACTGGTTGTTCTCTCTCTCTCTCTTTCTGGGTGGCCTCTGGGCCCAATCCACTCAGCTCTACTGTGTTGATGGAGAAGGCAAGTGAGCAGAAGCAGTTGTTTCTGGTGTTGCCTCATACCCTCATGTACCCCAGCGAGCAGCGGAGCAGGCTAGAGGGAGCAGCTGCTCCTGCTTCTGCGTCCTCTTTTTGGGTGGCTTGGTGAACTGGATTGAGCTGCCCCTTGCCCCGATGAAGCGGTTGAGTGACCTGAGGTGGTGGCTGTGCTTTGTCGCCATACTTGCTTCTTTGCCTGAGGAGCGGCTCCCTCTACTTGCTTTCCCTCTGCTTCTGGGCATGGGTGCTAGGCCCAGTCCCCATTGTTGTCCAGAGGGAGAGGCCAGGTAATGGAGTGGAAATTGCTGCTCCTTTGAACTTGCGCTTGCTTGCCTGGTTCAGGTGGGAATGGAAGACGCTGGGAGGAGAAGGTGTTGCTATCACTGCTGGTGACAGAATTGCAGCACATAGGAAGGGCCCCAAGTGCCCAGTTGGCTTGGTGGTGGCTGGTTCTTCTCAGTCGCCGCTAGTCAGGGGCTGATGTTGGTGGGCAGATTTCTGATGCCAGCGTTGGCCATAGTACTCGATTAGATTTATCCCACTTGGAATAACAATCCCATGCATGTCTAGGCAGAAAAATGTCTTACAACTCTCAGCGTTTCCTCTCTCTTAAGCATGCATAGGATTGTCCCCTGAATTATTTAAGCGTTTAATTCCCTGCTCTTCAGCACACAATTCCCCGAGCAGTTTCCAATACAAAAGTCTGAAAACAACGATAAATTAAAATACACCACAAGAATGGCAATAGCTTTAACCAGATATAATTCAAGTTAAAACATGGGTCTTAAAAGGCCTCAGAATTGTTTTAAAAATTGCCCAGAACCAATAAGACAGAGGCTGGGTTTGGACGACACAATAAGCAACAATTGATTAATTAGGCAATCGTCCATTGTGTTGCTTATCGTGTTGTCTGGTGCGAAGCGAACAACTGGTGGTGTGCTATTTTCTTGAATTAAACAATGGAGAAAAAAACAAAACTCTATTACTTATCCGGAGACCCACTGCTTATTGTGTCATGTGGTAGGCTCCGTTGCTTAATTTCACATGTTGAATACGCTATTTCAGAAGCCTATAGAGTCCTCTAGTAAGAGCGTCTGAAAGCGCCTCAGCCACTCCTCTACAGCCAGCAGAATTTGCAATGACTGATGGGATAGCCCTGGGAGGAGGGAGGGAGGAGCAATGGCCGGCCGGAAGGATGACAGGAGTTTTAGCCGCTTGGCGGGACGGGGACGGGATGGGACAGGACGGGACAACATGTCGTCTGGGGAGTGCCAGCAGCATAACGTGCTGTGAGTTGCCTATTCCCCCCTCCGTTGCCTAAAGTGTCATCCGAACATGACCAAAGACTCTGAACCAGAGGAACCTCTCTGGGGAGAGACTTCTGAGCTGAGTGGCACCACTACAAAACCCAGCCCAAGTAAGTTGTACCCTTAAAGTTTCTTTTCTGTGTGTTGTAGTACAGATAAACCTCACTTATTTTCCACACATGGCCTTATTTCCACAGAGAAGCTATGCAGCCAACCAGGGCCTTTTCTGCATATAGTGGCTTTGCGCCTTGGTTACATCTTCTTGGAAATAATGTCCTCCTTGCAATAGCTGTGCATTCTGGTGAATGAGCTTCTGAGACATGACTAGTGCTACCAGGCCTACCTGGTAGCTAGTGTTACCTGAATTTTCAGAATTTTAGCCTTTGTTTTAGAGCAGGTGTGGGCAACTTCGGGAGGTCTGGGAGCCTGTTTTGCCTCCTAGGCTCCCCTGCCCCTCATGCCCCCCCTCACACACACACACACACACACACACCGCCGGTGCCAAAAATGGTTGGTGTGTGTGTAGCGGGGAATGGTCCTAATGGCATCCTGAGCTGCTATGGAATCTCAAAAGTTTTTTTTTTTGTAATTCCATAGCAGCTACGGATGCCATTTTGTTTCCAAAACATCCCATTCCCATGTCCATCACCTCAGGCACTGAGTACAATCAAGCTCTTCCACTGCCCTCACTAGGTGCCACAGGATTATACCCTAATCCCACCAGGCCCAATCTTGTGATTAGTCAGGCACCACCTTTTGATGTCAGGTACCATCCTTTAGCAACAAACTAGACATAACACTTTCAGTCATATCTATCTAACTAGTTATCTATGTTATCGGGAACATGCTAGGCAGGGAGGCTTAACCTTCCCACCCCCTTGATATTAACCTTGGAAGGGAAGTTTTCCATTGTCACTGCTAGGTTTACAGCAGCCATGTGCAATGAGGTTACACCTCAACACGGCTTTCTCTGCAAACCATACCTTCATGCAGCAGCCATGCATTCAGGCTATGGCCTTTCATGCAGTGATGGTATCCGTATGAACTTCGCCTGCAAGTAGTCGCTGTTCATGAAGATTACACATAGGTACATAGGTACATGGTACACAAAGGTACAAAGGTACACATAGGTACAGCATTACAAAAACCACTTCCTGAATGTAGCAGCAATCCATGGCCTTTTCTTCCTGTAGCTATGTTACAAATTGCAACCTCATCCTTTCACTGTGCAGTAGCTATGTATCCAGATTGCATACAGACATGGATCTCCACAAACCCAAACTATACCGTGTGTAGTTCTTCCTGCCTGCCATGAGCTATACATGCATTCCCTGGAAAGCCTGATGCATGACATATGTCATTTGCAACACTCTTGTATTTCAGTGATCATGTATGGGATTTTCCAAGGTCACATAGATTAATCCATACACACACTGCGTGGCTGAATTCGGATGACACAATAAGCAACTGGGGGGAGGGAACACTCGTCAGTTGTATTGACTATTGTGTCATCCAAATGCTGCCATAGTCAACTCAGCGCTGATCCTAATCCACACCACAGTTGATTATTTATTACCATGTTGTGTGGGGAGTACCCCCTAGATGAACAACTGTAAAGTTGATTATTACCCCACCATTGACTATCGTGTTGTCCGAATTCAGACCATGTATAGCAGTTACTCACATCATTATTCATGTCTCCCCTTTGCACCTTACTCAGTCCCTTCCTCCATACAATCAGTAACGAGCCCATGTGGTGAATCCTCATTCATAAGCTGTCTGATATGCAGCATTAATTACTGTTCAACAACCTACACAACCAGCAGCTCATGAATTGCATACCAAGAAGATGTTTACAGAGAGATTTTCTTGCATGATGTTTCCTGCATTTAGTAGCTGTTAGGTATCTTACCCTGCCCCAGTCCTGTTCCCTCTTGCATCCAGGAACCAATAAGGGCATACGTTTACCCAGATCTCACCTAACAACAACCCGTGGGTTGCTGGGGCGGCACATTTCTGGATTGTTTGCTGCAGTATCCAAAACTGGCACTTTGGGTTGAGGGAGAAGCAATCCAGTGATTTAACCCATTGTTTGTTGTTGGATAAAACTTTGGGTTGTTTTTCCCTCAACAACCCAGAACCCCAAACTTGGACATCACAGCAAACAACTCAGGAATGGAACGCTCTCTCTCACTCGCTTGCTCGCTCACTCACTCTTGTGCAGTCCCAGTAACCCATGGGTTGCTGATACATGAGAACCAAGATTTGCATCCTTGCAGTACAGGGCAGCATATCTAAGGTTATGAATTTGCTTCTTCACAACAATTTCTGCATGGTCAGTTAGGCTGAGAGTACGATCGGCCCAAGGTTACCCAGTTAACTTTATGGCTGAGCAAGGATTTGACTCCAGAATTCCTCAATTCAAATCTAGTAATCTAACTGGTAGTCCGGAAGATCACTCTTCTTTTACTGTACACACACACACACACACACACACACACACTTCTGCATACGATATATTTCTCCCTCCTCACTTTTCTGTGTACATTGTACATCCCCCCCCCCCCCATCACATAAACCATCCAGGACAGTGAAAAGGAATATTTTCAGGCACCTCACTTTCCGTTCAGTTGTTTTTAACTCCCCTGCAATCTCTTTGTTAGTCCAGGGTTATGCATATCCTTAGGCAAAACATGCACACATGCCTAATCTGCTATCCTAAATCCTGCAATCTGACTGTTTGCTCTCTGAAAGTTTAATAATTAATTTGTAATCACTATGCAGATTGCCTGTACTTGAATGGCTCAATAGATGTTACTCCTCAGCCACTGTTTGGCCACCATTGCTGTGTTTTTCTATAAAAGCAGTATGTCTGTCTGTCCTGTTGGAGGATTCAGCTTTTAATATTGAAGAGGCCTAGCATTTCAGCTCAAACTTTTCCATTTCTTGCTCTCCCATCCCCACTCCTCTTTTCAGGAATACTGGGACAAAAATAAGCTAGAAGGACAGGTATCTCACAATATAACTATGTATGTTTGGGACCTTAAGCAGATTTCAGACTGTGTAGAGATTCTTCTGTGCGAAGGTCAGTAATGGCAGAACATCATTTTAATACAAGGATGGGCAACTTGTGGCTCTCCAGATGTTTTGGTCTACAATTCCTATCATCCCTGGCTAGGACCGATGAATGTTTTAAGATAAAACATAAGAGCCACAAGTTGCCTACACCTAGTTTAATGGGTCTAAGTTTCTGAGATTGCATTTGGGATTATAGCTCACATTCTGTGTCATTTATTAGTGTGTTTCAAATGAACAATGTCCTTGCCAGTCCTTATCATAACCACTGACCCCACAAAACTGTGAAGCAGGTAACTAACTTTTCTTTTCTGTAGATTTGGAATTGAGAAATAGCAACTTGCCCTCAAGGTTACAAACCCAGCCTTCTTATATCCCAGTCCAACTCTTCAACCACTGTATGATGTTACCTTTTCCTGCTGTGTTATAGAATGTTAAACACTCTGATTCTTAGAGCTTATCCAGGAAGTGGAAGTGTGGTGAAGAAGAGCAGAGTTTTCTTAGCTTCTCACTCTGCTATTGAGTTTATGGTCTTCATGCAGTAGCATGACATCTAGTTAATCAGTAATAATGGGGCAGGGTGGGTGGGGGATGGATTTCTCATCAGTGGTGTAAACCTGTGGGTAGGCTGGATTATTTCAGACTATGGTCCATAAAAAAATACATGCAAGCATATAGAAAATTAATGTGCCTTAGAGAAGGCTAGACTAGAGCTGTGACATCTAGTTTTCTATGTGGAGGGATCTTTTTTTTTCTCTTAGTGGAGGAGTATTCAATTATGTGAACTACCACCTGCCATCTGGGGACCGAACTACATGTGATGCTGAGTCCTGGGGAATTTAAGAGAGAGTGAGAGAGCACAGAGGCGGCTGTAATATTTTTTTTCTGAAGACATGTGGTCAGGATGAGATGTGTGTTTTTTCTTTTTCTTTTTAAATCCTTCTCTGTGTCAGTTTTATGGTAGAAAATCACCCCCCTGGCTAATTTTCCACATGGGTATAACAAGATATTGTTTGGGTCTCAAATTGTGACAAAAGAGTATTTGCTGATATTTGTCATTTCAAAAACAACAACAAAGTAGTGAAAAGGGTAGAAAGTATTACATGACTTCTGCATTTGAGTGTTACAAGGAAGTCAGAGCAGCATTTTACCCTTAACAGCAACCCTGTGTCATAGGTTAGACTAAGAGATAATGACTTTCCCAAAGTCACTCAGTAGGGATTTGAACTTAGATTTCCCTCATCCAAACCCAATACTCAAGACCCAATGCACTACACTGGGTTTACACATTGTGGCTTGAGTGCTGTTACGTGATAGCCAATGCAACAGATGCAATGTTTGAAGAAAGATGTGTAGATCTCCCATGCTACAACCCAAAGAAATAATTGCAAATTTGTTGAGCTGGAAATGATTGTCAGTCTTCTAAGCAAAACGGAATTTAATAGTGCAGGCTGCTATGTTAGGTTTTTAAAAAAATGTTATCCATACACACACACACACACACACATGCCATTTAAACTGTCAATAATCTAATTTTCCCCCTCCCCAAATAATTATTACAGCACCCACCAATCACTTAAATGCAGCTCAATTTCTGCCTCTAGAATCATCCATCCATCAACGTTTCAGCATCATCTACATTATACAGTCCCTCCATGTGTGCCTTATATTGTGCATACAAATTATATAAAGATGCTTGGGATGCCTTTTTAAAAACAACAACATAAACCTGCAGAACATACTAGATTCACTGTTATTAAATATCCCATAATATTCTATTAAACATTCTTAAATTTGCTATTCAAAGCTATTATGGTCAGTTTACTCCTACTTCAGAAGCCAGTGCAGTACAGCTAATTGCAGGGTAAATTAATCAAACAGAGAGCAAGTGGAGAAGAGGTAGTGAGCTTGGTGTGAGAATAGGTGTTACAAAGCGACATCAGTGCGATGTTGGTGGGTGTGGGCCTAATTGCCAACTTGCTGTCAATTCAGAGAAAAGATGTTTTCCCCGCATCCTCTTACTGCATGTGGAAGCTGACTGGATTGTGCCCCTTTGCAACAGGAGCTCGTTGGGAAGACTTTGGTTACAATAAGAACATAAGAAGACTTCTATTGAATCAGTCCAAAGATCCATGTTTCTTGTTTCCAATAGTGGCAGTGCTTTAACGTTAATCATGTGCTGTGTGAAGAAGTACTTTCCTTGTCTTACTTTCCTGACTCTATTGTCAGTCAGCTTCATTGGTTGCTACTGTATTCCAGTACTAGAACATTGGGGCAAGGGAGGGGAAGTAATCTCTTTATCCATTCTGTATTGTTCATAGTTTTATAAACCCTGGCAAGTAGCTCCTTAAACTTTACACTTCCTTCAAGTTTTTCCCTTCCTTCAAGTTTTCCCCACATTTCCAGCCTTCTTCTTCCCAAAGGCTTTGTGTATGTAACAAAAATAGGACATACATAGTATAAATAAATAAATAAATAAATAAATAAATAAAATTTACCTTCCACCTTTTTAATCCGTGCCGTAGATTGGCAGCCCGCGAATCAAGGTGCTATAGCACTTCTGGAAAATGTACAGCTCAGCCTTTGATGGACCTCTAAGGAAAATGAATTTCACAATTGTGATGCAGTCACTGAGGAGAACATGTGGCTTTGCTGTTGAAATACGTAGATTTATTAAAAGGTAGATGATGAATCAACTGAAAAATGTCTTAATTGTTAAGTAGTTAGGTTGCTATATGCTTCTATTTATGTGAATTTTCTCTTCCCAGAGGTGATTAGCATGCAGCTTGTTACTAGTCCCTGTGAGGTCTTTGAAATGTATCTTTGTGGCTGGGTGTGGGGAGGGAAGAGAGCTGGAGGGTGTGAAATATGCATGGTAAAATGTGCATAGAGTAGATTGTGCTGGCCGACTTGGCATAATGTAGAGTTCCAACCACTATAGTCCTTTCCTGCCTCCCCTCCCTCCCACCAAAATTTGCCCACATTCATTTCTACATATGAATATGCCTGTAGGCTGCCACACAGAAGCTTGTGTCCATGGCTCAGTTGCAGCAATGGGGAGGTTGTGAATCAGTGCATTCGCTATGGCCTCTGCTGCAAAAAGGCCTGGTCAGGTTGCCATGGTAACTCACAGCGGAGGCCTGTACTAGCCAGGCAGGCAAAGGTTTCCCCACACAAAGTTCTACCTGTTCATCAACATCCCTCGACCTGGTGCTGTTTAGTTGTTTGGACTACAACTCACATCAGCCCCAGCCTGAATTATGGGAGTTATAGTCAAAAACATTTGGAGGCATACATTTGGGAAAGGCTGCTATAGCTGCATACTTCCAGCCTCAATGCAGAAATATATTTTCGGGGTGAACCATCAAATAAGTTTCCTCTCCTCTTTAAACTGGACTTCCCTAAACGTTCAGACAGGAGGTAACGAAGAAAATCTGCATGCTGGAGAAGCCATATCTAATACTATGTATGAATACTTTGCCACATGCTATGATGCTGGCATGAATATCTGAACGGCTCAATTCTTAGCTGTTCATAATTTCCTACTGTTTAAAGCAAGTGTGGTGTGGTTCTTGCCAGAAGGATTATAATGCAAAAAGGATGGAGAGGCGGTTGTTATAGCCAGGTAATACTCATATAATCATCTAGAGACCATTTTTTCACCCCCAAGCAGGAACTAATTGGAAGGAGGGTAGGACAGATCATAGTTCTTTAATCTATACAGATAGTTATCATCCACATGTTCAATGGATGTGCAGAAGGGGGAAGGAGATTGTGCACCTGCTCGACTCAATTAATGAAACACGTATTTATTTATTTATTGCATTTATATCCCCCCTTATTTCTTCCAAGGAACTCAAGGCGGCATACATAATCACCCACTCTCCATTTTATCCTCACAACAACAACCCTGTGAGGTAGGTTGGGCTGAGAGTCTGTGACTGGCCCAAAGTCACCCAGTGAACTTCCATGGCCGAGTGGAGACTAGAACCCGGATCTCCCGACTTCTAGTCCAACGCTCTAACCACTACACCACACAGACATAGCTTGACCCTAAGGGCACAAACATTGGGGTGTGGGACCAACATACAACAACACTGTCCTCAGCGTATGTTAAATGGGGATAGTGACTATATAGACTACTTATTATGCAGAGACCCAGGAGGTGGCCTCCCCTGTTGATCGGTATGTCTATTTAATTATTTGTTGCAGCCAGGTATTGTGCCATTACATACATTTAAGATATATACTCAATGTAGAATTCAATACCACAATAAATAAGAATTTTGCATATACTCAGAGAAACTCTTTATAACTACCTCACATGTTCTAGTGCTGGAGTCCTGGCACTGAAAGCAGGTTCCAAAAACAGCTATCAACACATTGGAGCTATATTCCAAGCTGAACTTGAATTGCCCATTAATCAGTATCCATTGTTAATGGCCAAGCCGTAAAGCGAGACAGCATGTGGCTCAAAATGGTATGTATGGATGAATGTAATAGTCTTAATGTATCTGACCCTGCAGTTCTATCCGACAAGAAACGATAGAGCAAAACTAGACTGTATCAAATGTCCTTTGAGATTTTGGACCTTTAGGGTCTTTGATGGGATATGTTCATCCATAGGCCAGAAAGGAGGGTATATCTGTGTGATGTTGCTACCCTCTTCTAGGAAGAGGCCAGCTTAATTGGTTCAGCAAACATCTGGGCCCACATTTGTAGCTGGATGCCTTTGAGCGAGTTACATTGTATATAAAGAGAAGCTGTGATTTAAAGAGAAGTTGGGTGTTAGAACATAAGCTGCATTTTCTTCTTTGGAGAGATCTGGGGAAGCTGTTGCACTGGAGGCCAAGGCAAGGGCTGAGCTGAATATAGGAAGCTGTCTAGCAGATAGCCGGAAAGTTGACTGCTTCCAGCTCAGGTGTGCAATTTAGTTAAACATGAGTTCTGTGTTGTTTCTGTGTGTTTAAAAACCAGAAACAGGCTTGGCAAGTTGCCAGTCTGAGCAGAAGAAGAGCAGATAGGGAGAAGCTGCTGAACCCTTTACTACCCAGTTGTTTTTCAGCTCAGAGTTGCCCTCCCCTAGGGATCTGCAAATAAGCAATGTTATGCCATTCCTAGTTTGGCCCTGAAAATAGGTGGCTATGGAGGCGGATTTGCTGCAGTTCTGAATGAGCAATAGCCAGGTCTAGAATGAGCATTTATTTATCTGTCTACCAGTGGCATTTCTGACCCTACGGCTCAATTCAGACGACATATTAGGCAACGGAGGGGTAAATAGCGTACTGACCGTGCATTAGGCAGGCGGTGCTCCACACATGACATGCTGCAGCCAACGCTGCTCGGCACTGGCAAACACACCGGCTGCAAATAACGTACGCAGCCGTGATGGACAGCCTGCCCGCCATTTTGCCTGCCCACCAACCCAGGTGACACGGGGTGGGGGTAGTGCTGCCAGATCCAGTCACCGATGCTTTCGTGCACCTGGGACGCCTCCAAATGGGATTCACGGGCCCGGGCAACGGCACAACGTCACACCCGTTCACAGCGATGGCATCCGCGTCATCGCCCGGCCGGGGCATGTCAGGGTGCTCTGCCAGTAACATCCCCACGGGACTCGCAGATGTTGTGCAGGATGCAGCAGCTCACCATGATGTCGAGGATGATGTCGGCCTGCAAGTCCAGCAAGCTAAACAGGGAGCACCAACACTCCTTCAGACACCCAAAGGCACGCTCCACGGGCAGGTGGGCATGGCAGTGGTAGTAGTTGTATTGACACTGCATGGTGGTGAGGGGGTAGCGGTACGGGGCCATCAGCCATGGCTGCAGGGCGAAGGCCTGGCTGGCCAGGAGCAATGGACCCACCGCACGCCCGCACATGGAAGCGGCCCCAGACTTGGCAGCCAGGGGGGAGTTCCAGAAGATGGCCATGTCGTGGCTTCGTCCGGACACGCCCGCATACACATCCAGGAACCGACCCTTGGCATCCACCACCGCCTGGAGAACCATGCTGTAGAAATGCTTGCGGTTGTAGTACTCCTCGCCACAGGAGGGGGGGGCCCAGGATGCGCCCGTGGGTCGAGTCCAGCGCACCCACCGCCCTTGGGAAGCCTAGAGCACGGAAGCCACGCATGTTCTCCTTCTCGTCCCCCACCCGGATGATGTCGGCCAGGTATAGATCATTCAGCACACTCACCATCTCCTGGAAGATCTCGCAGGCAGTGGACATGACCACCTCGAAGATCGTCGACAGTGGCAGGTACCCCACGTTGAATGCCAGCTTGTACAGTGTCAGGCCCAGACGGTGAGAGACCGGAATGCACGGGCGCATGACTGTACACTCCCTCTGCAGGACAGGAGTCACCTCGGCCACCAGCACCTTGAACGGAACGCGGGACATGCGGAAGCTCCCACGGAAATGCTCATCGTCCCAGTCCTCCAAGTTCTGCATCTCCTGCCACATGGCATCCGTCCGGGGGAGCACCCAGCGGTGGACCGTCTCGAGCTCATCAAGGAGCTCGGCCGTCGCCAGGGGGGGACCGCGGTGCAGGGCTTCCTCGGCCGTGCCGCTGGCCAACGTCCCCGCGTTCACCGTACCTGCATCACGGCGGCGAAGCAACAGCAGAATGGTGGCCCACAAACAGGGCAAGGCCTCCGCAGCGCCGAGAGGCCAGCGACCGTCGTCCGTCCCGAACACTGGCTCTGCGGGCAAGGCACCACCCAGGCGGTGCAGCCGGGCACGTAGCACGTCCTCCTTGTTGCCGTCGCCGTGGTTCAGCGTGGCTGCCTGGATCACTGCCTGCAAGCAGGCCATAGCGAGCTCTCTCCAGGACATAGTCGCCAGTGCTGGAGTGGTCAGAGGGGAGGCAGGCACGACGGGAGGGCCGGTGGGCGAGACGGAGCAGCAGGGTGGAGGGAGGGGCGGCGATGCGCCCAGCATGGGACAGCCCACTACGGGAGTGTAGGAATGGGAGGCTAGGTGGCATTTGTTATGTCTGAAGCGCACCTGCAAGTGAGGGGAGTGAAAGGAAGTGGCCGCAGGGAGGAGAGCGATGGGGCTTCGCTGCTGCAGGACGAGGCGAGGGCACAACAGAGGGAGAAGGACGATGGCCTCTCATGCCGGCGAAAGGGGCTATGGCTGGATGTTGTTCGGACGGCGGCAACGCCGGACGCTCCGCTCCAGACAACGAGTGTGACACAGGACTTCTCCCAGGGCCAACTCCAAAGTGTGGAGGCGCCCTGCCGTATGGGCCCTCCGCCGTCGGCGAATAGCACGGCAGAGGGAGCACAGCCTCCCTGGGGGGTAACAGAAGGGGAGGGGAGGGTGGGAGTACAGCCATCAGTGACACGGAGGCCAGAGCCGTTCCCCTGTACCCGGCCCATATGACCTGTTAACCAACCTCCACGGCGCAGAGCTCTGCGGCGTTGGGCACTGCAGCTCGCGTGGAGCCCCGTGGACCTGTAGGGTGCTGCCATCTCGACGGGAGCGGGCTGCAATGAGGGGAACAGGGGCCGGGACAGAATGGCATCCAGGGTTTGCAACAATGTAACGGGGACGCTGCATCTACATGGCCTTGAGCGGACAAAACGGGCCGAGGGACCGGTTGCCAGAGCGACGGGAGGCGAGAGAGTTCTTATCGCGCCATGGGGTGGGGGTGACATGTCTACTGTCTACTGCCAGGGACCCTCGGCGGATGGACCAAGGGGCCCGTTGCATGCCCGGGACTCAGTACATATTGTGGTGGGAGGGCCCCTCTGCCTCCTCTCCCTCCACCCCTTCCTCCACTCCCTCCTCGTTGGATTCTGGTGGGAAGTCCCGGGCCTGCTTTGCCCGGCTGCCTAAGCATCGCCGCTCCTGCCCTTCGGCCTCCCCCACTGCCATCCCTGAGGCACCTGCTGCTGCCGGCATCGCTCGTGGGGCACGATATGCTGCGGCCGCTGGCAGCGGCAGGTACTACGGTGGTGGCGGTGGCATGTATCTGTACAGCGGCATGTAGGGGGCGGGCTGCGTGGGGCCATGGTACGCTCCCCGGAATGACTGGACGAGCTCCCTGAGCACCTCGGTTTGACAGTCGATGGCTGCTGTGTGCTCCCGCATGCCTCAGTCGATGATGGTGGTGGTGGCCGCCATGGCAGCAGTCATCCCGTTGACATGATGCGCCAAACCTTGGTGCACGTCTCACCCCGCCTCCCGTATGGCTTGGGCACAATCTTCCACGGCTTGGGTGGCCGTGCGCGAGGCCCAGATGGTGAGGACGCACTCCTTGGTGAGCCTGGCCTCCTCCTCACCTGCCATGTGTGTGAATAGCTCGTGGATGCATCCCCCTGTCATCTCCGTGGCCGTGACCAGGTTCATCACCACCTGCAGCCGGTCTGCCTTGCGCCTGTTGCGCTTACGGGCACACCTCTGTGCGTTGGTCAGGGGATGGGCTTGTGCAGTCGGGGCCGCTATGTCCTTGCCGGTGGGCGGGGGCAGGGGTTCCTGCTCTAGGGGGGCTGCTCCCACCATCTCCACAACCTCCACCTGTGGGGGGCCCTCGATCTCCTCCTCGAGCATGGCCTCCCTGACCAGGAGCTCGGCTTCCAGAGGTGGATCCTCTTCCATCACCTCTAGTTCCACAAAGGTGTCGTCGGTGACCTGTGTATCGATGTCCAGCAGCTCATCCTGGGACGGTGACAGTTCTGGTTCCAGAACGTCGCCCTCCTGTAGCTCCATGAGCTGCTCCATGTCTCCCTGCACCTCCCGTGACACCAGTCCAGTCTCCGTCATGGCGTCCATGATGTTGCAGGCGAACCCCTCCACTGTGGTGCTGGGCCTCGTCGGCCCTGGCCGCTTACACGGTGCGGCCTGTGCCCGCCCTGCTCCCCTTGCAGCGGCGGCTGGACGTGCGTTCGAGGCCGGCACCCTTGGGCGCGACGGCCCTGGTCCATCGTCCTCCTGCGTGTCTGGCACTAGCGGAACGGGTGTGGGGTCCTCTACCTGCAACTCCGCACAGATCAGTCGTAGGAAGGCCGTGGGGCTGTTGGTGCTGGAGGAGGCTGTCGCGGGGGAGGCGCTCCTTGAGGAGCAGGTTGTCCTGGGAGGCACAGATGCCGGTCGCGGCAGTAGTGATGGCCTATGGGATCCCGCGGGCCCGGTCCTCGGCTTCGCTGCGCCCGGCCGTGGTTTCGGTGATGCCCTCACCGCCTGCATGCCGGTGGGTGGTGGTCGTGGGGCGTCCCTCTATGGCTGCAGCTTTGGTTCCTGGGTAGTGGTGTCCTCCTCGCGGAGGAGTCCTTGTGCCTGCCAGGCTCGTTGTCGCTTGCATGGCGGCTCGACGGTGGCAACCCCTCTGCCTGCCGTGTGGCCTGGCACGATGTCGTGGCGCTCCTCCAGCAGGCGTGCCAGTTCATCGTAGAAGGGCATGGTGTGTGGCTGGACGCCGGTTCTCTTATTGTCTACTTGAACTTCCTCTTGAATCCGTGCAGCTTGTCCTTGCATTGCTTGGCGCTGTGGTTGTGTCCCCGTTCCCCCATCTGCCTGGCGAGCCATGGGTAGAGCTGGTCATGCCTGGCTGTTGCCATGATCCTCCTGGCTTCCAGGCTGCCCCACAGTTCGATGAAGTCCCCGATCTCTGCCTCGGACCAGTTCTGCGTTCTGCGTCTTCCCGGGGGGTCCTGGCTGCTTCCCTCCCCTGGGGTTTGGGAGCTGGTGTCCTCTCCTCTCCGTCTGGGTCCATGGTGCTGGCGGGGGTGCGTTACGGTGGTGCCGGGTGTCCCTGCCCTGGCCTGGTGTTCCCCGTCCAGTGTGCTTGTTTGATGGTGGGTGCTGGTGGGCCGATGTGCTTGCTGGGAATGTGCCCTGTGTGGAGGCGTTGTTGTTGTTGTTGCTGGCCGGGGGCGCTTTGTATCCTTGGGATTGTTGCGCTCCCACAACATCCACAGGTGGCCGATCGGCGACCATGGGCACCCTTTGCCTTGGCGTTCTGCGCATCTTGGGGATGTGCATGGCCGATGCTCGTTGTCCGGCCGTGTTGGGTGGATGAGGGGGGGGACTCAGCGATCGACGCTTCCCCGGCCCGCCTGCTTCCGGGTGAGGCGAGAGGTGAGATTCCTGGGCTGTGGGGTAGGGGTCGTCTGGGTTGCTGTGCTCCCTGGTGGGTGGGCGGGTGGTGCCCCTTGTTCCTGGGCACCTAGGGGCACCTGGGGGTGTTGGTTGTCCCATTGCCTCCCCCGTCTTTTGCCCTGGTTCCCTTCTGGCGTCGTCCCTTTCCCGTTTGGGTGGCTGACAGAACGCACGGGGCGCGTGATTGCAGGAGCCACTCCCTCATTGCACTCTGTGCCGGCTGCCTGGTGGGGTGGCAAGCGTTGTTGGTTGCTATGGTGGCACAGCCGGCGAGCTGTTGGGGGTGTGGCTGAGCGGGTGCCTGTGTTCTGCTGCTCTTGCCGCTTGCCTCTCTTGTCTGTTGTGCTAAGGTACTCGACACAGGGGATTAATGCACGCACCCTCCACATTACATTTTAATCAATTGTGTTTTCTCTTAACAACGTGCAAGCGCGTTGTTTCCCTCCGTTGTTTATTTCTCCCGATTCGTGTACTGTGGGTTGTGTGTGCGTTGTGCGTTACTCCCCAGACGACACGATAAGCAATGCAACTGACGGTTGTTTTCCTAACCCTCCGTTGCTTAATGTGTTGTCCAAATTCAGCCTAGGTCTTCCTGCGAACTCTGAGGACTGTCTCCCAAGAGTACTTCCATCTCCTTGTAGCTTGAGTTGTTTCCTTTGGGGGGACTCCAGGTGACTAGGTGTACCCTGCAACTCCTTAAGATCGACTTGACTTGAGCTTTTTTACATGTCCGTTCCTGAACTTGTAGAGGTTTACCTGGAGGTCCATCTCTCTAGAGTGGTAGCGCCCTAAGAACAAGAGCAGGGTCTTTGGATTGAGAGGTCCCTGCATCTTTGGCAGCTGGTGACTTATCACCTGTGCTTGAGATGTTGGCGTTGGTATACAACGATCTCAGTACACCATCAGTTTAATTCAAGAACTGGTTCGTGTTGCAGCTGGACACTAGCAAATCCTAAAACTGGCAGAGCAGATCTTGTTGGTCTTGCTTCCACTCCTTTCTCATTTATGAGTGGGCTGACTGACCTGGGCTCTGGAGACTGTAGCTGAATTCGGACGACACAATAAGCAACTGAAAGGGGGAACAGTCGTCAGTTGTATTGACTATCATGTCGTCCGAATGCTGCCATAGTCAACTCAGCGTTGATCCTAATCCATACCACAGTTGATTATTTATTACCATGTTGTGTGGGGAGTACCCCCTAGATGAACAACTGTAACATTGATAATTACTGCACCATTGACTATCGTGTTGTCCGAATTCATCCTGTCTGTAGCTTTATCAGCTCCAGCAGAGAGATTGCATTTAGGAGTGGTTGTCTTGTCCCTGTGTTACAGCAGCCGTCTCATTTGCTAACTCCTCTACTCCTCTACTTGGTGTGGCAAGTGTTACTGCAGTTTTGCCCAGCAGTGGGCTGGAGGTAGCGTGGTGTGGTGCACAATTTCCATCTTCACAGATGTGGTCTCTTTAACCTGGAGCTGTGAAAGCTGCAGTCACTGGCTCAATTCGGACAACACAATAGTCAATGGTGTGTTGACTAACGCTCACGCTAACCCTAGGGGGCACTCCCCACACAACATGGTAATAAATAATCAACTGTGGTGTGGATGAGGATCAGCGGGTTGACTATGGCAGCATTCGGATGACACAATAGTAAAAACAACTGACGATTGTTTCCCCCACACCAGTTGTTTATTGTGTCATCCGAATTCAGCCACTGTCTCATGACCTATGAGTCTGAGGGCCAAACTAGATGAAATGTAGGGGATCTGTAATCAAAACACTTGATGTTTTCCTTTAAAAAAAAATGCAGGTAAGAATTAGGTTGGGTTGTGGTGCGGCATGGGGGGGGGGGGAGCAGGCTACCCCTTTCCAAACTGTTATTTGCCCAGCTGTGGAAAACATGCAATGAGCTCAATGTTTTTCCCAGCAGGGCAAACAACACCTTGGAGTTGGGGAAATTTAGTTTGGGAAACAGAAGGGGGGGAAGTGTTAAGTCCCCCTCCTCAGAATTGTAGCCCTGATCGTATTGAGTGCTCTCCATTCTCCGTGATCAGTAGGAAATTTGATAATTTGTCCCACCCACCCCCAAGCAGTCGACAGCTTGCATAGATTTCAAAATGAGTTCATTTCAAAAATGTGCACCAATACGCTTTAATCATGAGAGAAGAATGTGTACATTTCAAAGATGCATACATTTCAAAATGAGTACTTTTCAAAAGTGCATACATTTAAAAAAATGCACAGTTGATGTGTACATTTGGAAAAAATATGCACAGAAAAACGCTGAGATTTTCATTTGAAAAGAAAAAACACACACCAAAGCTTGCAATCTGATGTGAACTTGAGTTGGAAGGAGCCTTGCGATGAATTTGGAGAATTTTATCCAGTTTGACTTTTGCTGATTCACACATTTTTAACCTAGGTATATAGCTGTCCCCCATTCAAAACTGCTTTGCAGAGGTGGCCTAGGTATTTATAGAAAGAGCAAGGTGAATGCATGTTCACAGGATGATTCATATCCAAGGCTTTATAAAAAGCTCAAGAAAAAACAAACACAAAACCTGTCAACGATACTTGAATTTTGTCTTGAAAATCTATTACGGAAAACAGTGCAATCCAGACATTGCTTCTTTTCAATAGACTTGCTCAATTTGCATACTTTGTTCTAAATTTGTTGTGTATGAAAGAAAAACATGTGGAGGCAGAAGGAGAGGTCAAGAGAAGGTCAGGAATAAGAGAATGTGACTGAACCCATGAAGAAGAGACATCCATCGATGTGGAACGCAGGAATCTAGATGTCTTGAACAGAAGAGCCTTTTGCATATGATGTCTGCCTTGGTTTCTAACTTATTTCCACAACCAAGAGGGCTAGAAATCTTTTGTTAAAAATGCCTTCGTTTCTCAGATCTTTAGTCCCATGTGAAATTCAACATATGCAATGGATAGCACAGAGGAATAAGAGAAACAACACTGAAATGGGGGGGGGGGAGAAACCATGTAGGCAGATTGATTTCCAATGATGAGGGACCAAAATGTTGCTGTTTTGTTCTTACTCAGATACTGCACTTCTAATTTGTACTATCTCATGGGATTGTGTTAGAGTTGGAACAAACCTTTGTGAGCAGTCAACAGAGTGAAGATTGGCTTTCATGTTGGATACCAAATCTGGAAATCCTTTCTCCAGTTTTTTGGTGTCTCCATCTGCTGCTGTTCTCCAACTGCATGTCTAATCCAGAATGCATTTAAGGAGCATAAAGTGTACCCAATAACAATCTGGATAGATTAGTAAACATGCTGGTCAGGAATTTAAACCTTGCTGTTAAAGCTATGTTTATAGGAGTTTCATGTTTTCAGTAGTTGAGTCGTTCTGTATTTGCACTGTGGTTTTGACAATTTGACAGGCCTATAGAGGAAAATAATACTTTAACTAGTAAGTTCACTATAAAGAAGGCAAACTAACTCAGATGTCACTTATTAGTAGGGATGCTTCCAAAATTTACCAGAATGGTGTGGGATCCATGTATAGAAGAGAAGCAGCAACTACAGCACTCCAATAACATATGGAGAGTGAATTATAGTTGCCTAAGTCCTGCCCAGAAACCTGTATGACTTCACACAAATGTACTACAGCCACAATAGAATCAAAGGACACCAAAGCTTGACCTCTGATCACTGAAAAATCTCACTCAGTTTTCTCAGCATGTGAGGATTCAACAATTGTGTTTTTAAAAAGGAAGTGTGGGGGCTAAATTATATTCCTAGTACCACATTCTATGCTCTTTCTGTGATTTGGTAGACTGGCAGAATCTGTGAAAATCTGATGAATGAAAGAATGGTTCAGTTATCATGTAAGCCCATTCACAAGATTATTCTGATCTCTTTCCATGGTGTTTCCTTCCCATAACAACTATTGCTGTTTGGAGGTAAAAATATACAAATGAGACCGAGAGCTCCATCATACCTACTTTTTCCCTCCTGGTATGCATCTGCGATTTCAACCTCTGTTTCATTAGCACGTCAAGCGCTGGTCGCTTTCACGTGTGTGCGTTGTGGCGTTATTTCGCCTTGTTTACCTTTCCACCGGAGCCAGCTCGTGCTTTTTGGTATTGCTCACCCCACCCCACCCTGCCCTTCTCCTTTGCCCTCCAGTTCATTGGTTCTTGTGGTTGATGGACATTGTGATGGATGTGGGCACTTTCTCTCCCCCCCCCCCCCCCCGCTCTGGTTTTGTGGTCTATTTTAGCGATTTAGCGTTTGATCAGTTAGGCGCCATTTCTGCCTTTCGGGGTGTGCTAATGCTCCCTTCTGCATGGGGTGTCCACACGCATGCACTTCCTCCCCCTTCCCAGTTGGCTGATATGGATGGATGAGAGTGAATGAAAATGAGGGCAGATAGGAATGAGGGTGTAGTAGCGCAATTCCATTGGAGCACCTTGTACAGCCGGGGGGGGGGCGGGCGGGGGGAAGATAAGTTAAAGCAGGTGGATGAGAGAGCAATGAGAATGGGATTGGAGCAGCGAAAGTCCGTTCAACCAACTCAGCACAAGTCTGCGCTGGAGGAGAACCACCCCCACCGTCCTCTTTCGTCAGCAAGACTGCCCTTCAACACACACGCCCCAAGAAGGGACGTTCTTTGATATAGCGCAAGGACGGCAATCCATGGGGACGGAAGGGCGGTTTTATCCCACGTTGAGAAAAAAATACCACACTTTCCCCGCCCTGGAAAACCATGAGAAAGGGAGGAGAAGAGGCGAGATGACCGCAGGACAGGGACGACATTGTGTGAGGGTCGTGGGGCAAAACGGTAAATAAGGCAGGACGAAGGTGCGATAAAACGCTGGTGTGACAGACCTCCAAATGGCCAGGCACTGTCACGTAATTGTACTCATCACTTTGATTTTATGGATCATTTGATGGCTTGTTTGGCAAGAGAAGCAATTCAGAGACGGAATGGTTAAACCAGGAAACTGTGTGTTGGCTTACATTTCTTCTGAACAGCACAGGCCATCTTAGTGCATATTTGTATGCATGTGCTTGTATGCACATCTATACTGGTGTTCTCTGGGGCTCTTCAGAACAGAAATTCCATATCAGCTCCCAGTCTGCTAGTCTCCCAGTTGCCTCCAAGTCTGCTAGTGAACACTGGTTGAACTTACACTGGCATGGTTGTGCTTTGACATTTAACACTCTGTTAAGATAATCAACTTAATGATAGACATAGAAGTTGCAGACACTAATCCTAGTGGCGGTTGGTTACAGTGGGGTGACAAGACAGACAAATGCCCCTAGAGCTAAGCAGTTGGGGAGGGGACGTGAGCTTCTGCTAAGTCCCTTACTGCTATCATGCTGTGACTGGTGATGTTGTGATCTTGGACAGCCACTGAACATTTAACGATGTATGCATGGAAAACTACCAGAATTCAAACTAGTGCAAACACAGAGTTTGCAGTGAGGGCAGTGCTCTTGAAAATGTGCAGAGGGTACCCTGAGGGGTGTGTGTCAACACTGGCTCAATTCGGACGACACGATAGTCAATGGTGGGGTAATAATCAACTTCACAGTTGTTCAACTAGGGGGTACTCCCCACACAACATGGTAATAAATAATCAACTGTGGTGTGGATTAGGAACAGCGCTGAGTTGACTATGGCAGCATTCGGATGACACAATAGTCAAAACAACTGACGATTGTTTCCCCCACACCAGTTGTTTATTGTGTCGTCCGAATTGAGCCACTGAGTTGGATACAGCAATGTAGAAAGGTAGTATACAAATTTGAAACAAAATGAATAGTTTCAGAGAAGGTTAGGATCCTGAAGCAGATGGTGCCTTACTTCCCCACCAGCAGTTGGATTAAATGATCTCTGGCCATGATCTTCCCTGATCCACATTGGATTTACATCCTCACTGCCCGATCATTCCCACATGATTTGGGAAGACGCTCTCTGAAAAAGCCCCTTAACGCAGCAATCCTAAACACACTTAGGGCCAAACCAAATGTTCAGCTAATCAGGCATAGTGCTGTTACGTGTGATGGTTTTTCTTGCTCTTCTGTAAGTACATGGCTGTGTTTTGAATGCATGATTAGATGAACATTTAGTTTGGCCGTTGGTAGGCAATAAGTTCCACTGTTTTGTTTCTCTTTATAGCTATTGTCTTCCCCTCTTGAAGTGACCCCAACCAGTCAGCATGTAGTGAGCATGACATCACACTATTGCATAGCAAATCAGATTTGTCTATGTGATGATACTAAAGGGAAATGAACTCAATTCAGATGGAGGGCAATTGATGCAGAAAGCATTGTCTTCTCTTGAAATTGGCTTTACTTGCCCTCAGTGACATTGTCAAATGGCCAAATCTGATTATCAATATAGTGCTGTGACTCCAAATGCTGATTGAAAGGAAAAGAAATTAAGAAAGGGCATGTCAATAAGAAAAGAAGGATAGAGCCAACACCTTTAATTAAGCTACATTTGAGAAAGTGAGTAGGAAATACGAACAAAACTTTCTTTTGAATCAGACTAATGGTAGGTGGGTGGGAGGCTCACATGCACTGAGGCTGCCACAAGATGCTGAGGTAGGCAGAGGGTGGGAATAGCCCAGTGAGCAGAAAGTAGATCTCAAGATATTTTTGACTTTGACTTCCAGTGTTCCTGACCATTGGCCAGGCTTGCAGGGACTTCTGGGAGTTGAAGTTCCAAACATCTGGAGATGTTTCTCTTTGTCCAGCCCTGCTGTTGTGAGCCAGAAATGGAGAGAAAAGAGAAATGTATGCAGTGGGTACCTGCCACAGGGAACCAAGGCATCTTTTAGCGATGGATGCAATCTTGGAAGTCCATGAAGCCTTCCTGGGCCTGTGTATTTTGCATGTGCTTCTATAATGTGATAATGTATCTGGGTTAGTGAATACATATATAGTTTGGGATAGTGAATATGTTTGTTCTATATTTATGTTTATCCTTCAACAGATGCAAAAAAAAGCTACCATATCTGATGAAGTGATCTCGAAACAGGACTTATCTGGATTCCTGTCAACAATGGATAATTAGAGGGACATTATTTGTACAACTAATTTGTTTTATTATTATTTGATTTGAATTGATGTGGGGTGTTATCACCCAGTGTATTCATAAATGTGTACTAAGAACTTGGTTTGTTTAAAACGTATGTTTGGCCTATCGTCCTATTATTTATGGGTTGTGATAGCAGCAGGTGAATTCTAATCTTTAATTTCTACTTTAAATATTGGGACCAGTGAAGCTATGAGCTAGCAGTCACATTGGACTTCTAGACTTGTGTTGTATGAAACGGTTTAAAAAGATATAAACTAATATATAGTACTTATGTTAATTAAGTGTTTAAAAGCAAAAAAGTATTTCAGTCCTTTAACTAGATGTTGTAGTACCACGCACAGTGAGATAATTGTATTATTTGCAATTTATGCAGTTGTGTGCTTTGGCACTCTCCATTGTTTACAAGTACAACTGCGCCCTCCCCTTTTTTTCATGGTGTTAATTCTCTCTCAGACTCTGGAAAGGGGGCAGCTGTTGTGAGCTAAGCAGGAATGGGTGTAATTATTTTTCATTATAGAATCTGGGCTTCCTACAGATTATTATTATTATTATTAATAATAATAATATTTATTTATTACCCGCCTCTCCCTCTGGATCGATATAACTGAGATTCCTCCTTCCACCTACAGAATACATAATTTTGTGAAAGTTTTCTTTTTTACCTACTAGGAAAAGGCACCAATTGCCACATACAACTCAACACCAGGCAACAAACTTGGCCATACTGCACCAGGCCCTTACTTTTCCCAAGAAGAGGATGATTCCCATCTCATCCCAGCCTTGCTGTGTCAGCCAACTACCTGTAATTATTTTCAGTTTCTACCAGCTACTTTTAATGAGCTGAGCCTGCTTATGCCACTGCTCTCTGCTACTCCTCCTCCTCCTCAGAGGTTTTGGCTCCCGCAAATCCATTTCTTTAGGGCCAGAAAGAACTACTGGCTGGAAGCCTGGCAATGAACTGAATGTACTTGACAAGGGTGACAGGGCCTGTCTGCAGCTCTGTGATGGCAATGCGAGAAGGTGACATGAGGAATTAACCTGTCCTCGGAACATCCGCCGAAGTGACAGTAGGATAGGAAAAAGGGGATAACATGCATGTGTCCAACGGAAGCCTTTCCTTTTGCATGACCTTGTAGAATGAACAGGTGTTTCAGATCTTGTTTGCAGCTGCTTTAAAAAAAAAAAAGCTGTCTTTTGGTTTTGTACCGTTAATTGCAGTCAACTTATAGATGTTAAGAAAGAGAAGATTTTCTTGGCACAGAGATAAAATGACGGGGAAAGGCTTAATTTTTGTGTATGTCAGGCTGTTGCTAAGAGACATAGAAATTAAGTTTAGCCCTTTAGTCTGTGCCGGCAAGCGTGTTCAGGATTGGAGTTTGGTATTTCTGTATTTTTCTGTGTGAGAGTGAATTAACTGAAGCTCCACAATTAGTCAGTGGCAGAGTGCTACTCAGAACAGGAAATGATGCATTTGTACACAACGTGGGGCGGATCTACACTGCTGCTTTAAAGTGCTTTATAACAGTAGTGACAACTGTTTTGGAGTGTGTCCTGGGCCCCAACAATTGTCACTACTGTAATAAAGCGCTCTAAAACAGTTTATAACAGTACTGACAACTGTTGGGGCCCAGGACACACTCCAAAACAGTTGTCACTACTGTTATAAAGTGCTTTAAAGCGCTTTAAAACAGCAGTGTAGATCCTGCCGTGGTGATGGTGCTTCGAAACTGACCCTGCTGTTCTAAAAATGTTTGGCGTGAAACCTGTTGACATTCCCACGTTGCCATCTTTCCATAGAGTTCTGTTTACACACAATGGAAGCTGGTAATCTTAGAAACATATGCAAATACACATTTTTTTCCCCGTTTAATGTATTGGCGGATTACAACTTGTAATTGTGTAGCTACTCAAAATTGATGGCTGCTGGATCTTCCTTATGAGCACTCATCTCGAAATGGAGAGGGCTACAGGTTTTTGTGCTGCCTCGTTTCTCATTAATTTTCCTTCCTGCAAAGGAGCTCTTTGGTACCTTGTCATCTCCTCCCTCCCCCCCCCCCCCCCGCCTGTAATTTATTTTCGTAAGGGAGTGAATTCAGTGTGCAGGCAATCAACAAGCACTTACTACTATCTCAGGCTGGGTAGCCCAGGGGTCAAGCTGCAAACTGAAGGACTCATAGGTTGCAATCTGTGTTGGAGTTTGGCATACAACTGCAACGTAAGGACCTGAGTAGCAGTGGCTGGCTTTTTGTTTCCATTAGGCTCCGTGTGTTGATGTTTCTGTTTATTTGTCTGGGAACACATGAGCTCAAGCAAATGACAACAACACTAATTATTTTGGAATAGGTGGTGTGATTCAGCCAGGGAATTCTGAATTGTACAAGTGGAGTTGAACTAGCCAATCTAATCTGCAGAGGAGGGTGGGTGGTGAAGTTATTCCTGAGCATGGCTAGTGTTGGGTCCCTAATTAACCATATTCACCACAGAAAGAAAGAAGGTGAGTGAGATGAGAGGCTGGATTGCTCTATGTAGGTTCCAGGGCACGAGATCAGCCTACTGAGCAGTAGCAGCAGCACCAAACTTCTTTTGTGCCATGACTCACTGGCTGAATTTGGACAACACATTAGTCAATGGTGCATTGAGTAGCCAACTCACAGTTGGTTATTTTGTGGGTACTCCCCACACAACATATTCCTACACAACTGTGGGTGGTTGGGGCTGGCGTTGAGTGGACTAATAGTCAACCCAGCATTTGACTGACACAGCCCCTGCCCCTCTCCCCACCCTCCCTCCTCCCTCAGTCCTCCCAGTTCTATCTCAGCAGCCTCTGCAAGTTGCACCAGTTGTAGCAGAGTGGCAGCCGCCGCTTTGGTCATTTTTGCCGCCTGCCTCTATGGGCTTGTGTTTTAACCCACTCACCACACGCCATTAACACACTCACCCCTCCACACAACACTTTAAACAACTGGCTTCGAGCTCAACAACTTGCAAGCCAGTTGTTTCTCTCCGTTGCTTATTTTGGCGGAATAGCATACCGTGAGTAGTTTGTGTTACCCTCCACACAACACAATATGCAACACAACTGACGATTGTCCCCCCCCCTCCGAATTCAGCCACTCTCTCCACAAAGGCAGCAGCAGAATTAGAAGAAGGTAGGCCAGGCATGGAGTGATCTAGCTTGTCTTACCTAGAGCATGTGTCTCTCCTGGCAGTCTATAGATGGGGGGCCGTGCACTTGTAGTATACACTAGATCATCCATAGCTACGCTGGCTGGGGGGATGGTTGGAACTCTATTCCAGCACACCTGAAGGACACCAGATTGGGGAAGACTGTACTAGATGTTACTTATGGATCCTGGCATCAAGTCTATAAGCTTTGCACCGTCTCTGGGAATTAACCCCATAAACTTGGCACACCGATCGGACACAGCCATAGCTCTTGCTGTTTTGCCCCCTCCCTCCCCACTTTCCCTTGATAGGTTACCTGTGCTTTTCTGTCCTAATCCATTACTTTTATATTCCATCACCCAGCAGAAACCCAGCAGTTACTGAAACCTGGTCCATTATTTCTGCTGGGACCTCCTCCCATGGAGCAGAGATGTCATGGATCTCCCATGTTTCAATGGCGCTTTTCTTCTTAAGGGCCATTGTGTGGGAAGTGGGTTCTCTTCCCCCTTCCTCACTGCCTCCCAAATCTCTCTTGTTCACGAGCCTGACTTGTTCTCCCTCTCCTTGCTAAATTGAAATGGAGAGGAGAGTCTTCCCTGGAGGTGATGCTGATTCCCCTTGGCAGCATGTGGGGGGTGCCATGGGCTCTGTGACATGTGGGGGGAGGTCTCCTGAGGCAAGCCTTTGGCTGCAGGTTGGTTATTTTTCTGCACAGCACAGCGGGGGCAGAGGTGGGGGAGTCTGTGCTGTATCAACCTTCATTTGTTTTTTCCCCCTGCAGCTATTACCATTGTTAACAAAATAGCAAATACCGAGCATGTGGGAGTGAAGGGATTCCATTCGACCCTCAGCTCCCCCCGTGCACCCCCAATTCTCTCTTGTATAAACTCGTGTATTCCTCTATTGAAACTCTTTGCTGTACAGGAACAGTATCCACGGGGATCACAATGTTTCCCAAAGATCCCATTGGCAAGAGGCACAAGGTATTTTAGAGATAAATATGCAGAAACGAAGACCCCCTCTAGAAGGATTCGCTTTGGCGCCTGGCTGCCCGATTATGCGCATATTCGCAGAAGCGCATTTACTCCTAATACCTCTGTACGAGAGGCGGCGAAGCGCATTACGGGACGACCGAAACGTGCTTTAAACTTGTTGACATGTGGAGAATCGCATGTTTACACGGCGGTAAGGCGCTTTAACTGCTGCCGCAAATTAAAACTTGCGGTTTAACGCGCATTCGATAATGTGCATAATTGGATGTTTAAAGCACCTCAGCCCCCAATTTGCGCTCCTCTCTTGTAGAGGTAAAAAATTTAATCAGCCTTGAAAGAGCTTTAAACCTCTTTTGTAGAGGCACCGGAAGTCACATCCACCATCTCCCATGAGTGTGCAGAGACCCAATATTTCCCAGAAAGAAAACTGTCCCATTGCCAAGTCTTTTCTGTCGTGTGTTTGCATTTCTTTAGCTACTGTTGTTAACAAATTGGTGAGTTTTGAGCGCACAGGAGCTAAATGACTGTATTCCACATATACTTTTTCATGTACTCTCAGTCTCATCTGTCATTTCAGAAATAGATGGATGGAGTCACAGGAGAACTGCTTGGGAAAAGGCCCATTATCCTGATGCACCCAAACCCAGGATAATGGGTTTGCATCTAACATGGTGTGCAGTGCACAATAACCTAACATTTCACAATATGTTGCCTTGATAGCTGCACAAAAAAGGTGGGGGGAGCTTTGAGTACAGGAAAATAAAGAACGTGTTATTTAAACAAGCACATGTTTCAAGCTCTGTTGTTCTTCAGGAAAAAAATAATATAGATAAAACCAGACAGACAAAAAAGAAAGGTTTAAATACCTGTTTTGAGTTTCCCTCAAGATGAGCATTAGCTTAAACATGTGCAGTTTGTGGAGCGTTTTAAAACGAATTTAATAAATGCTTTGTTGACCTGCAGCTATGGATGTCCCAACCACCCACTTTTGTGTTTCTGTGTGGGATGTGAGCTTTCTTTTTTCCCCTTCCTTAAAAACGTTGCCTCATTTCTAGTTTTTTCCCCCCAATCTGCCAGTGTGTTTGCATTCTGTGATCTTTGCCACCTTGATGTGTCTCTGCTTTGTTTGCTGGAATGCGATTGCTTCCCCCCTTCCCCCCCCCCCCCCATGTTTTGCTGCTTGCCTGATTGCAGGTGTTTTGATGTTTATAGTTTCTTTTTAGTTATAGAGCTCTTTGTCACTTGTGCTTTGCTCTTTTGAAATGCAGCCAACTTGGGGGGGGGGGGCTGCTTCCCTTTGTCCTTTATAGCACCCATTTTGTCTCAGGCTGCTGGGGATTTGCATCAGCAAATGCAAGAAGGCTTGATGCCATGGTACCTAAACTCCCAGCTATTAGAATAGGTTTCATCTGAAGGGAGGACAAGTTTCTGCCAGATGCTTTGACTATGGTAGTCCAACTTCATTAAATTGTTTGGACAATGTCACTAAATGACTAGAAAACGGTATGCTATGAAATCACTAGTGAGATGAAAAGGATGGATTTCTGGTTGCCATGCAAGGATAACAATCAACACCCTAAATCTGCAAACGCTTCTGTTGAGATCATTGCTCTTGCTCACAATGGGCTTTTGCAGTCCTGCAAAATTGAGGACTGCCCCGTCCACCTTTTGCTGAAATTTGATAGCGTTGAGTCCTTGGCCCCCCTCCCTCTGCTAATGGCATTGGCATTGGCTCATCTCCCCTTTCCTGTAGAGTCAGCACCTTCCCAGTGAGTTCCTGCCTGACTGCTGCAGGGAGCAACAGCAGGAAATTTCGGATGTGTATTGCAGCCTTTCCCAACCTTCATGTTTGACGTAGTCCAAGCCTTGCAGACCTAGAGTCTGATTCAGAGTTAGATCAGGATAATTTAGAACCCTGTCCAGCCATGGGAAGCCCAGGCCTGGGAACTCAGCTCCACAGAGTTTTTCATCTGACTGCAGGCCAAAAGAGGGTGCTACTCCCTATCAGCCATAGCTGCAAGATTCAGCCTTCAGGGAAGCCTCTGATTTACAGCCTGGGCTTGTAAGAACCAAGCAGGAGGAGGACTCTGCGTTTATGGGGGGGGGGGTGTTGGGGGGTGTCTCCCAGGTTACAGCGTTAACTAAAGAGGGCAGAACAGAGACACCTTCTTAGACATAGTGCTATCCTCACAGATTCCCTGGTCAGGATAGATCATCAGAAGGGGAGCTTTAGCAGACCCCTCCCCTGTATTTAAGCCAATGCAGAGGCTGAAGAGCCACGTTTTAATTGCCCAGAATACTTTCTTGCCTGGACTTTTTGTAAATCTTGAAATTTTGTCTGCCTTGAGCCCTGAATCGTTAATCGTTGGACTATATTGCTGGACTTGAACTCTGACTCTATGTGGATTCTAGCCTTGGAACTTTCTCATCAACAAAGCAATGTGCCAGTAGTCTATGGTATCAGATTTATTGGGATCTATAAATCTTGGAAGCTTTGCCACCAGCTCTGGGTCTATCTTTTGTTGTTATTTCTGTCCTGTGTTGGGTTGCTAGAGTGTGTCGGAAATTCAGGATGGACATCTGGCACCCTCCAGATGTTTGGGGCTATAATTCCCATCAGCCCCCCCAGCTAGGATAACCAATAGCCAAGAACGCTGGGAGTTATAGCCCAAGATATCTGGATGGCGCCAGGTTTGGAAAGGCCGTCTTAATGGAATCTTTGGGTATTCTTTGGAATTCCTTAAATGAGCATTGGTTATTTAGGAACCCTAAAATTTGCTATGATTTTTGCTTCAGGCAAAATATCAATAGCAACTCTTATCAGGAAGGGACTGTCTCTTGAGAACAGCTCTATTTATATTTCCTCACTTTCTATTTAGCTTGTCTTACTTCCTCGTCATAATTGGTGTTGGATATTTATTTCTCCAGAGACACACAGAGGGCATTCCTTCATCTCTGGAATGGTGCCAAACTGTTGCTTTTTCTGAGGAAGGAGCTACCCTGACCTCCGAGACTGGCGCTGCCCAGTGGGCTACAAGGTCGGATGAGATGGTGCTCTTACAATACCAGCTCTTGTTTCATAGGTCCTTTTGCTTTCTCTTTTTCTCATTTTTAGTTTTATTCTTTTGTGTTTTCTCCCCCCCCCCCCACATTTTTCGCCAGAGACTTGGGGCTTCTCTTCATTTAGAACCTTAGGAAGGGGATTGTGAGTCAGGCATCACCCCTCCCCTCAACCGGTGGGCCACTCAATTCTGTTTGCCCGTGGACCATGCGACGACCATCTCTCTATGGCTGCCTCTACACGAGAGGTTTAAAGCTCTTTCAAGTCTCATTAAAAAATTTACCTCTACATGAGCGGGGCGCAAATCCGGAGTTGAGGCGCGTTATCTATTTGATTATGCGCATTATCGAATGCGCGTTAAATTGTGAGTTTTAATTTGCGGCGGCAGTTAATGCGCCTTACCGCCGTGTAAACATGTGATTCTCTGCATGTCAGCGGTTTAAAGCACGTTTCGGTCGTCCAGTAATGCGCTTCTCCGCCTCTCGTGCAGAGGTATTAGGTGTAAATGCGCTTCTGCGAACATGCGCATAATTGGCTAACCAGGCGCAAAGCCGAATTCTTGTAGATGAGGCCTATGTCAGGCCCTTCCACTCAGGCACCAGACAGGCAGGGACTGAAGTGACCGGCAGAACAAGCTGATCATCATCCCCTCACTATAGGGCATAGGATATGGAGCGAACGCAGCATGGGGGTTCGCCTAAAGTCATCTTTGTCACTTGAGGCTCAGGTGGCCTCGGTGCCACGGAGTGCCTTCTACCAACTTCAGGTGGTGGCCCAGCTATGCCCCTATCTGGACAGGGATAATCTGGCTTCAGTCATCTATGCTGTGGTAACCTTCAAGTTAGGTTACTGCAATGTGCTCTGCATAGGCCTCTCAGGAAGTGAAGGAGCCACCGATCAGGGCACGAACATGGCACCAGAGCAAGATCAGTACCAGGGCACCGAGGTGAGTCCTATCCCCTACCCTATGCCAGATTTGTCCAGGGAGGGAATGATGACCTCTGCCTCTTGCATCTAAGATTTGGTGTCCCAACAGGTCAGCAAGGCTCTGCCTGCTAGCTGCTCAGAAACCCAAGAAAGGCCTCTTGCACAAGTCTAGATCCCACCTCCTGCTCTAAGTTCTCAGAGGGATCTCTCTTGTCAGTGCCTCCATCTGTGCCCTCTGGGAGCCTTTCCCCCCCTTAGTCTGCTTTCCCAAATCCTGTAAACAGAGACAAATCTCCCCTTGGATCCATGTGATAAAGGTCCTAAGCAACCCAGTGCTCAGGGTTTGCACATCAGACTCATCAAGCTATGAATGGGCTGGGCATAGGTAGTTGAGTAAAAGTGGAAGTTGCTAATGCACTGCAGGCAGCACACCCACTCTCTCCTATATGTGCACAACAGCACATGGGTTGTTTAACCTAAGGACTGTTGTTACATGCAAACTAGGTCTTTGTTTGAAAACTGATAACTTTTCTGTAGAATTCCAAATTTCAAGATGCAACTATAATTTTGTTTCTCTTTTTTTTGATGTAAAATCTTGATCTGCAAGTTTGCTTTTCTGTATTCATTTGACATGCAGCTTCCACTCACCTTCCATATAATTAACCTATGGCAGTCAACACTACCACAAGATGTGGGACAATACTAGCCCTGATGAATCTAATAAAGGATTGGGCAAGCTGTTGGAAGGTAGACCCATCAAAGACTTTAGCTACAAGGAACATCTGGCTTGGGACAAATAACAGCGCTACTTCTAGGCCTCCCAGAAGCATCTGTCTAGCCCCTGTTTGAAACAGAATGCTGGACTAGGTGGACCTTTTGGTCTGATCCAGCAAGGACCTTTGTATGTGCTTTCCAGGTCCAGGTGGCATTTTCTCTGCTCATTTGTGTGGTTGCTGCAGAGGAACTGCAACCTCCTTTGGAAACCTGTATGAAAACTTGTAATTAGGGAAAAGTGTGACAGCCTTGCTGGAGGAGAGATGCTTTCTGGAAAGACCTAGGGAATGACAGGCCTGGCTCCGGATCAGCTGGACTTGCTAACCTGTCGCTCTTCAAAATTTCCAGTCCTGCTTGTTCCTGCTAATCATCCTGACAGGCAGCAAAGGCATTTACACTCTTTGGGTCTCCTTTCGGGCTGTATAGAGCTCTGCTTCTGCGGGAGGCAGTGAGACGTGACACGCGTCAGCTTTCGTCCACATCACCCTTCCAGTCTGCCTCGCCATCATCTCTGTTAACTCTGTAGTGGACTGTAGATCGCTGTGGGTTCTGCTTCCTTTCTCCTCCCTCTCCAAATCCAATTTACCATCGTGCAAACATGAGTTGGCAGAAGCCAACGGCTGTTGCGCTCCTTTCTTATTTAACTCTTTGGTTACCCAAGGAGCTTTTTGCACCCTTTTTACCATTGCTTCCTTTTAAGAGTATTTCTACTTATTTTCTCCTTCCGCCCAAGCAATTACGTTTGCTTCTATTCTGTTTTTTAATTAATTGCTTCATATTATCAGCTGATTTATTTTTATAATACATTTAGGTTGCAACCAGTCACCTATATTTCTGAATTCCAAACTCTCCATGTATTTTGTGCCTCTTCAGACTCCCAGTAATTTCTTCTTTAATAATGTTTTGTAAGTGCAGAGAAAATTGAGTAATGTTTCTTGATATTACATGAACCTTTTTTTAAAAAAGTCCTCATTTAGTTTTAAAAGTTCCTCTTTTTTTCTGGTTAGTGATGCTTCATAAATTCAGTTTTTGAGAATTCCAGAATGAACTAACCTGCTTTGTACATCCTGGATCAGAACATAGTGATCCATAGGATTTTGCAGTTTTTAGCTCAAGATTTGAGTTTTAAAAAGTATGAAAATGCATTTAAAAGGGCTTATTTTGAGTGGAAAAAATGCTCAGAAATGTGTGCCTTGGGAGAAAATATATTTAGAATACATATTTAAATGCAATTTTTCATGCAGGTTGTTAAACTTTGCAGTAAGCACATGACACATTGATATAGGCTGATTCATCCATCCCTAGTTTTATCATTTCTAATCTTCTCCAGATTGATTAATTTAACAAACTCCACCACGTACCCTGTTTCTTACAGAATTTCATTTTAAGTGGAATTTCTGCTACTTTCTATATTTATGTCATTTCTGACCAACCAGTGTCAAGATATTTATAACTAATTCTTGATTTTCTTCATTTGCTACATGCTATAAACATTCCAGTAAAACACAAATGGGTTTATATTTGATTCTGTTCCTGCAGCAACATCCATGATAACTACCTTATTTCAGTTTCAGCTTTAATTCATTCCAGTGTGATTATTGCTCTTTATTACTTAGATTATTTATTGCAAAACAAATTACAAAAATAACTCTGCCCATAGGATGGAGGTTGTATTATGGCACCTGCCTATTAAAAAGATAATAAGAAAGAATTTAAGAGTGAAGGTCCTTCAGCATTTTGGAGATGGCATCTAAAATATAGAGCCATTATGTGTTTAACAAACTGAAGGACTGGATAGAAAAAAAATCTTACAGCTGAGGAACAGGAAAAGTACAAGAAAAAGTACTTTGTGACCAGTGATTTCCCCCCCCCCCCAGTCATCTGATTTCTCGTTATATGCAACAAATTAAAGAAATACTTTATGTGGCATTTCTAGATGTTACAACAGCTTTGATGTGGTGAATGGAAACAGAATTCTGGGCTAAATGATCCTTCTCTCTAACATTGAACTTGGGTGATCCTGTCCTATCACTTTGGAAGTTGAACAAGGACACCCCCAAAACCAGTCAGCAGTTTCTTCATACTTGAGGGACTCCATAGGCATGCAGAAGTATATTCACTTTTTTTAAAAGGCCAGCAAGCAACTGTAAGCTTGCAGGATATAGAATCATAGAATAGTAGAGTTGGAAGGGGCTTATAAGACCATTGTGTCCAACCATGGGTGGTGGGGAGAAAATGGAGAGCGAAGCGGGGATTGTGCTAGTCAAGCTCTCGAACTGTATAATAAATATCTTGAGTTAGGGATTAGAGTTGGGGGATGCGTGCCATGATATTAAAAAAACACCCTTCCTTCTCCACACTATTATTATTGTTTCATTTATTATTACATTTATGTCCTGTCTTTTTTCCTCCTTCAAGAAGCCCAAGGTGGCTTATGTGAACCCCCTCCTCTCATTTTATCCTCACAGCAACCTGTGAGGTAGGTTAGGATGAGACTCAGTGATTGGCTCAAAGTCACCCAGTGAGGTTCATGGCACGTGGGGACTAGAACCCAGATCTCCCAAGTCCAGTGCAACACTCTAATCACTACATTATATTGGCTGTTGACCACACTCTAGTTGCGGTCAGACAACACAATAGTCAATGGTAGGTTAATAGTCAACTCCACGGTTGATTATCAAGGGGGTACTCCCCACATGACATGATTATAATCAACCGTGGTGTGGATTAAGTCCAGCATCGAGTTGACAATTAGTCAATTGTGTGTTTGATTGACACATCCCCCCTTCTCCCCCCCCCAGTCCTCCCATTGGGATGCCATCATCTATTGCGAGTGCTGCCACGATACCCAACACACAACATGATAACCAACAGTTGTTCAAAGAATCAACTCTTCACAGCATTGGTTATAATGACCAAATAACCAATCGTGGTGTGAAAAAGTCCCAACAGCCGACACAGTAACCAACCATTGACTATTTAACCCACCATTGGTTATCATATCATCCAAACCCAGGCACTATGTGAAAAAATTTCAGAATGGAGAAAAGGAAAATAGGACAATTTTTCTCTTTCTACTTTCAGAATCTTCACGCACGCCCCCCTCCCAACGCACACACACAGTAAAGCAATAAAATGCTCATGTTTGGGACTGGCAGTCAGCTCTGAACCCAAGCCCTTGACTGCCTTATAGTACAGTTGGGGGATTCTTCTAGAAGGGTGGGAAAGAAAAATGGTCTCTTTCTCCGTTCCTGAAACCTCTCCCTCTCTGTGAGCCTTGAACAGCACAGAATTGCAGTCCCATTAGGAGCTAAGGATACACTGTTAACATTTTATTACATACGAACATTGAAATGAGACTATTGGCTAAGATCTTATATAGAGATATAAATTTTCAACTTAGGTTGTGCCTTCCTGCTAGTTGGGCACCCTTTAAAATTTTTATGACAATAATACTAACAAACTTCAGAGTCCACATTCCCCCCCCCCCCCACACACACACACACTCTGTCATTAGCTATTATAACTATATGGTCTCAATATTGTTATAGGGATGGGATGGCATTTACCTGCATAGCAGGTATAGCTGTAGTAACTTTTTAGAAACTCTGGAGATCTCTTCCAGAGACTAAAGAAGGATTAGAGAGCAATCATGTGGGTGTTTGGCCCATAGGATGAAGGACTCCGAGAATCCAACACCCTGTTAGCAAGAACGTGGCAGCGTGGGAGGTATGGCAGAGCTTTCTGGCCTTCTCTATCCTTTGATTTAGCTATTTTTCCTAGACAAACCTCTGAGCCTATTTAGCTCATTCACCTTGGCAGTAATGGGAACAGTGGCTGAGAGGCCTTTGGATCCAGCAAATCCACAGCCTTTCCTCTCCTTTTCCCGCCCTATCCGCCAGCATCCCCATAACACCCTGTCCTTCTTCCTGAGGTAAGAGCTGAGACCTCAGAAGAGGGAGACACCACTAGAGCTTTCCCTGCTTAGATCATTAGGTTGTGGCTGTTCCTTCTTAGCATTGTACGGCCCCTAATATGGAAAAGGCTTCCAACTTTAAATGTCTTGCAGTGTACTATAACAAGAAACTGTCCCAGAATGGGAAATGTTAGCCCCTATATTAACCACCTCAAAGTCAGCACAAGCAATTTTAAATTTCGCTTTGATAGCCCCTGCATTAAAAAGCTTTACAGCAAAAGTTGTTGCACAGTTAATGTATGGGGCAGAACTGTCGGGGGTAGAATGATTCAAGTGCCCTCAAAATAATTCAAAATCAGTTCTTGAAAGCAATTTTGTCTCTTCCCCATGGTGATGAATTAAATCATGCTTGTTTCGAAGCCCATTAAAGTCCATATCATATACAGTGTAGATTTTCAAGAAAGGTGCCAGTTATTAAAAAAAGGAAACCATTGATGCAGGAGACGCTCTACATCAAGAATCCATTCATTTGGTACGCAGAATTACTCTCTGTATGCTTATCAGTACAGTATTTTTGAGAGGGGCTGGAGAAAGTGAGTGTGTAGGAGCCCTTCCCCAATTCCTCCATTTCCCATCCATCAAATTGTGAAGCCATTATCTAATCATGAATAATACGTCAGCGGCTGACTGTCACACAGAACGATGGGAATATAAATTGTACTCTCAAAATACAAGGCTTAATCCAGCATTGTTCATGATCGTAACCTTTAGTGGAGAGAAGAACAATCAACTTCAGTAACATATGAGCTAGTTAGATGCTAAGCGGGTGAGCTTTTTTGCTGGAACTTGTAACCAGTTAGCTTGGAGGACATCTATAGCCTTCAGCGAGACAATTCTGGAATAAGACAGTTGTGACAAAGAGCTTTGAAGACCAGATTACTCAGTATGAACAAGTATTAAGAGTGTGTAAGATAACACCATTGTGATGACGCTTGGCATTGAGTTGTTACAGCTTCAGGCAAACCTTGGCTCATGTGAAACTCACTGCATAGTTGGTCTCATTGTGTGTGTCCTGTAGGGTCTTTTCCAATGACTGCTTGGGCAAGTAGTATAACAAGCAATTTCTAAGCCAAAATTCTGTTCAGTTGGGTGCTATTCCTATTCTGTAATTGTTACGTTTTATTGTGTTTAATGTATTGTTTTATTGACTCAGTATAAGGCAGCTTCCTGTTTTCCTGTGATTTAACTAATTTTAATTTTCTCTGTAAGCCATCTTGAGTGCCGTTTTTTTGGGTAGAGAGGTGGGGTGCAAATAAAATCAAATTAATAAAATTGGAGATCTGGCCCAGGCTGTCACTTCTGTGAGAAATCACGGAGTAATATGAGAAGACCCAGACACAGTGTTTGGGAGGCAAACTGACAAGAAAATCCCAAGTTCCTCATCCCCAGGATTAGCTTGGCTCAATGTCAAGTTTGGAAACCCCAAGAAACTGCTTTCCATTATGTGAAGTAGCCCTGAATGGACCTACATGTTCCACCTCAACCTCCTTTTCTTAAAGCCCAGCCACTGCTTTCCCTGTGCAAATCATAGCCATAAAGAGAGGCTTTGGGCAGGAAGGAGGCAACAAACCCTCCTCTCCTGCCTGCCCATTCAACCCCCTCTGACAAGACTCTATTCTTCCCTCTTCCAGTTGCTTTTACCCCACCCCAGGTTCCATACCTGTGTTTGCAATGGAATCTGGATTGGAAGAAAAGCTGCTGGTAGGGGGAGTTCTAAGGGAAATGAGTAGCTGAGGGAAGTGTTAAGTTCCCTCCCTGCTGCCCAAAGCTGCTCTATTAACACTTTGCATCCTTCTGATTAAAGCATTAAATTGAGGCGGAATGTGTACATCCACACACTGAAAAGCTTACAATGCGTTAAGATAGGAGGTCACCTCATTCAGAATTAAACATGGCCAGAAATTTTCTACGGCTCACGCTACCGAACAGTCTGTTTAGGGGAGTCCATATGGGTGGAGGCGGCACATTTTGTGATCCAATTACTCCATGGTATGGGTATGTGATCCTTGTTCTCTGTTAGCCTTTCATTTTGGCTGGCCATTCAAGGGATTGAACTAGGAACGTCCATAAGAATAGCATGTTTTGCAAGGCTCCTTGGGGGAAGGAGCATGTGTGATTAGAATGGCTCAACTGGGGATGGGGAGGAGGAAGTAGATAGTAAAACTACTCCAGGGTAAGCTCCTGTTCAAATGTTAGCTCAGTACATGGACCACAGACCATTTGTGGTGGTGGTGGTGGAGAGGGATGGGAGAACCAAAGCAGCTGAAGTGGGGCTGCTTTGAATGTTTGAACGTCTACATAGGGCTGAGAAAAGCTTCCCTTTGTCAGTTAAGACCTGGCTTGCTTGCTGGATCTTGTTGCACTCCAGGAGCCTTCTTGTGTGCACTTGGCCTTTGAGGGGAGAGACCTCTCTACACATTGTGATCTGGATTTGGGATGGGTAGCAGGATGGCTCGCCCTTGTAGAATTGGGTTGGGTTAGATGGTCTTTGTTTCCTTTCATCTCTGTAACACACATCAATAATAGGCAGCAGCCCATTTGGAGGAAAGACCATCCCCAGGGCCTCCCTTTTGGGAGGTAATGTGTGTTTATGCTCCCCCCTATCTCTTCGTTTTCTTTCATATATAAAGCTTGAGGATGGCGCAGTTATCTGGCCGAGAACAATGAGAAATGCAGAGATCTGTTCCAGTTGTTTCTTCAATGCTGGCAAACAGCTTACTTGCTCTCCATCTGCATTCACCTCACTGTGTGTCTGCTCTGCATACTACTGAGGCTGGAACGTCAGGGTTGGTCGGTGGTAGTGTAACATTTAAGCTGGGAAAATCTTGACTTACTGGAGCTCACAAGTATCTTTTCCATTGCTAGTGAATAGTTTTAGATTATAGCAGCAGCTTAATACTTCCCCTTCTATCCAGTCCCGTTTGAGCTCATATACCAGTTTGATGGCCTCATTTGCTGCAGTCATAGCAAGCTTGTATAAAACAAGCTTGCTATGAGCATAAAACAAACTTGCCAGCAGTGGTGCATTACCCGTAGCTCAATACCCCTTTCAGTGTGGCAGGTACATGTATGTTCAACGTATGCATTATAAGCAAGCATTTGACTATCCAGGCATCCTATTTGAATCATCTCTTTCTTTGCTATGGAAGCTGTGATTAACAAATCCCGATGTTTGGCTCCTGTTCCAGGCTAGAGCCTGTGTGGCAAGCTCCAGGTCAGGCAACCGAAGGTCAGAACCACAGAGAGCTCCCAAGCGTCAGGACTAGTCCAGGTACCAGACTCACTGAAGGCCAAACTACACGCTACGTTAAATGCATCATTGCATTTAATACGACAAATCGGTAGCTGCTATGTGGTGGGCTGATCAGGATTGGGTCTCTGCAGATGGGGTGGAGATTAACCCTGTACCTCTGTGCCACAATTGCAATGTAAATGCCCCCCATAAGCTGCTGTTTGGTTTGGGGGTACAATTTTCATTGTACCCCATTGTACCCCATGGGGAAAAGGTTAACTACCCCCCCCATGGTACACCGTGGTCCTGATCCTGAGCGAGGATCCTTTATGCTGCTGCTGCTACTGCTATTATCATCATCATCATCATCATCATCATCATCATCATCTCTTTCTTGCTCATGGCGGTTTTTCTAGACAGACATGCTTGTCTTCTACAGATTCAGGAATTTCCTGACAATTGAGCATGTTTTGAGTATGACTGCTTTCTGGGTGTTGGTGTGGATATATTTTGGTAGGCCCAGCTTCTGAAGGTTTTTTGTATAGTTTTTTGATGTGATGCTGGTGACTGACGTAATAACTGTGACCTTTTCCTATTGCCATAGGTCTTTGACTTCCATGGCCATTGGTCTACATTTTTCTCTCTTTTCCTTTTCCTTTTCCTCTTCCTCTTCTGTTGTTGTTGTGTTGTTGTTATACATGTTAAGCAATCACACACATTTCACCTATCGTCTGCTTTGGCCCTCACTAAGTTCAGGTGGGCTTGCGACTTCCAAGTAAATGTGCATACCAATGGGAGCCTTAGCTAGTCTTACACTCACATTTTCAGCAACAGTATATGAATGCTGACATCATGACAATATACTTCCCTTTGATATGTTGGCATATGACTATAATGTAATGATATTGCTATACAACATTTTCTTCCTTTGAGAGCAAGAGCCAGTAAAATTGCTGCAGTAATTTGATTCAAATTCTGGGAATTGGCTGAATCATAATCAAACTTCATTGGATGCTTTTGATATAACCTTTAATTTGCAACAAAGCCAGGAATGGAACATAGTTGCCCTGTCTTATAGGTCACTACCTTATCCACCAGACAGCAATTTATGTGAAACCTATTTGTGACCACAAATAGTTGTCATTGCCTGATAGCTAACATAATGGCACAAACATGATGGAAATCTTTAAGAACCTAGAGACTAATAGAGCCCAAATTATGTCAATGGAACTTGATAGCTTTTTTTTTGACTGATTGAATTACTAAATGAGCATGACTAATGGAAAGCAGCAGCTGTATCTGGACTTCAGTAAACCCTCTGAAATAATGGCTTGCAAAATTTTAATAAAGAAATTAATTGAACTTGGCTAGGATTGAGGTTTCTGTTTCTTGAATTGAAAGCTGGCTAAGTGACTCTACAAGAGAGCACCAGAACTTTAATTAAAGGGGAGAATGTAGATAGGGCCCCCTAAATTAAATCCACAAGCCCCAACCCTCAACTCCCCTTGTTATAATCAAATCATGTTCCCCCTCTAGCCTTCTTAAAACAGTAGCCCGGGTGGTTGTTAAATTGGGTAAGGGGGGCAGGACCCCATCCCCTGTAATTTGAGCACCCTGCAAAAACTGAGCCAGAATATAGGCCTCTTTCTGAATACATGATTGCAGAATAGCTTGATCTATCTTTCTCAAACTGACTGAATCAAAAGGCATCACTGGCTAGCACTGGGGGGAAAAATGAAAACCTTTCTGCTAAAGTGGTATCGAAAAGCTAGGCTTCCCACCATCTTAGAATTATCTCCCAGTGATGGCCATTAGGTCACAAGTTTTTAAAAAGGAATTAGACAAATTCATGGATGATTAGCCTATCAATAGCTGTTGATCATGATGCTTTTATGGAACATCCATGTTCAGAGGTAATATACCTTTGTTGCTGTGAGCAATCATGGGAGAAGGCTGTTGCCTCATGCCCAACTTCTGGGCTTCCTAGAGGCTTCTGTTTGGCCACTATGAGAAGTGTGGAGCTAGGCCAGATGGGCTTCAGATCGGATAAATAATAATAATAATAATAATAATAATAATAATAATAATAATATATTTATAACCCACCTCTCCCTCCGGATCGAGGCAGGGAACAACAATAAATGTAAAACACAAAGACCACAAAATAGATGAGATATTAAAAACAAATAAAAACCAATACATCATTAAAAACACCTCAAAATTCAACTGGATAGGCCTGCTGGAAGAGAGCAGTCTTCATGGCTCTCTTAAATTCATGAAGACTGCTAATTTGTCGAATCTCGCCCAGCAGGGCTCTTTTTATGTCCCTTCCCTTCAGCTTTCCAGGCAGGGTACACCCTGTAAAGTATGGAGGCCACATGTGGCCACTATAGACTTTCTATTCAGCCCCCAAGTTGGTAAATTCTTCATTTATTTGTGTAGAGAATGGGGCCACAGCTAAACTTTTAGGTGAGAACAATTGAGATGGTTTGAGTCCTGCAAAGAGACCATGGGCTGGTTCATACATGCATGTTCATCCCTTGATTGCCGTACGATTGGTACTTTATATAGATGGACTCCATTGAAGAGAATAGTATCTGAGGGGATATGAACATTTGGTCTGTGGTGTTATTACCTGTGATGGTCCCTTAACACACACAAATCATTCCAAAGTTACAGTGGCCAAGTTAGGAGCATTCATATATGAGCCAGCTATATATAATATGTCTTTTCAGAATTCCTGTGGATAGCTAAGATGATGATCACCTTATAACAATGTCTATAGACATCAAATATAAGCACAGGGCATAACACAACTTAATTTCTTTTGGTTAACCTGCTGTGCTAGAGCTGTTTCCTGGGAAGCTTTGCTGAAGCTTGTTTCGTAGGTCCAAATAGCAAAAGTGCAATTTTAGGTGCAGTCCTTTCATTCAGCAACCATTTTTGGAAGCTTATGACTTTTTAAAATTTAGTTTGGCTTTAAATAGTCAAGGCTATGTATACGGTTCATATTTTTTACATTCGGACTATGGTTAATGAGTATGTACACATTACTTTGTAAAAGTTTGTACAATTTTAATAGGAATAAAATAAGCTATAAATAGCCACAGTTAAGCTGGTTTTTACATTTTAATGGGAATAGTTTAGGTCTCGTGATCAAAGTCTTTGAGATGGGGCAGCCTAAGAATTTAATGACCCACCAAACTACAGTCTATTTATCCATGTATGTCCGCTTAAGAGAGGCATGATAAACTTCCTGGTTTTGCTGCCTTTCTGCTGCTGCACAAAGAGAGCGTTGGGTTGGGGCTATTAACAGCATGTTCCCATACACATCTGCTCAGAAGTATGCCCCACTGGATTCAGTGTTGCTTACTCTCAAGTAAGTGGGTATGGAATTCTAGTCTATGAATGTAATCAGCTCTGTGTTTTAATGTTTGCATTGCTGACATTAAAGGATGCAACTTAAAATTCTTTGGAGGTGAAAAAAATATTACTCCCATCGTTACTACAAAAATAGAACAAATGAAGGGAGAGGGATGTAGCCATCACTCAAATGGTACACACTCTACATTCAGAAAGTTTCTCCAGGTTCTGTCGCTGGCTTCTCTCTCTAGTTGCAAAAAGATCTCAGGTGGAAGAGCTGAAAGAAACCACTGCTTGGTACCTGGAGCGCTACTGCCAGCTATTCTGGATAGATCAGAGAGAAAACAGTAACATACTTTTAAAATTCACAGTAAGAACCTCAAACAATTAAATAAGAAAGTCAACAGTTAAAATAGCAACAATAGCTAAAATTACAATATAAAATCACAAGCCAACCTCAGATCAATCAATTAAAAGCAATTGTAAACAGCTAGGTCTTTAGACCCCTATTTAAAAGCAATCAATAAACACACTTTCCACGGGAGAGAGTTCCACTGTAATGGAGACACCACTAAGAAGGCCCTGGGTGTTGAGCCCACTAGTCTGATGGACTTTAACTTTCAGTCTGATGGCCCATGAGCAGGACCTCCATAGCCAATCTTAAGGTCTGGTCAGGCTCAGATGCCAGTGTTCCTTCAGATAACCTGCTCCCAATCTTAAGATAATTTTTTTCCTTTTTTTCACACCCAGGAGAGAATGCTTCTTCTAAAATTGTGCTTGCCATCTGCACTTTTCAGAAGTACCTCTATTAATCAGCACCTTTTTGGCCAATCAAAATAGTTATAATTGATTAGTCTAATTGATGAATTGAGAAAACAGTGCAGTCCTCTTTCTTGCAGTCTAATCTTGAAGATAACCCAAAAGGTGTCTCAACCTTGCAGAGAATCTTGTCCCATTCATACCCCCAATCTGAAATGGCATCCCTGCTATTCACCCCCACTCAATTCAATGGATATATAAGCGATGGACATGCTTAAGGCTACAATCATATGTACATAGTTAGACTTGGAAGTAAGCTGCACTGAGTTCAATAGGATTTCCTTCCAAGTAAACATACACATAGGATTTCATGGTAATTATCTGCCACATTGATTTTAAAGGGACAAGTGCTTAACTTTAGCTTGGTGTATGCTGGTACAGGCTCTACATACCAGCAACACTGCTTTGTCCCAGACAGTGGTCTAAAAGCGTATGGCCCCCTCTACAAGATTTCGGTTTGTCTATGCACGTATACGGGTAACCGCATTTACTCCTAATACCTATTCACGAGAGGCGGTGAAGCGCATTATGGGCTATATGAAACGCACTTTAAAGTTGTTTACATGCGGAGAATTGCATGTTTACATGGCCATAAGGCGCTTTAACTCCTGCAGCAGTTTACATGGCCATAAGACGCTTTAACTCCCGTGTTCAACCTGTTCTGGATGGGTTGCACTCCCCCTGAAGGAGCAGGTTCGTAGCTTGGGGGTTCTCCTAGAACCATCTCTGTCACTTGAGGCTTAGGTGGCCTCAGTGGCACAGAGTGCCTTCTACCAACTTCGGCTGGTGGCCCAGCTACGTCCCTATCTGGACAGGGATAACCTGGCTTCAGTTGTCTATGCTCTGGTAACCTCCAAGTTAGATTACTGCAATGCGCTCTACGTGGGACTGCCTTTGAAGACGGTTTGGAAGTTGCAGCTTGTGCAAAATGCAGCGGCCAGATTGATAACAGGGACCAGAAGGTTTGAACATATAAGACCGATTCTGGCCTATTTGCATTGGCTGCCTGTATGTTTCCGAGCCCGATTCAAGGTGGTGGTATTAACCTATAAAGCCTTACACTGTTTGGGACCACAATACCTGATGGAACGCCTTTCCCGATATGAACCTACCCATACACTGTGCTCAACATCAAAAGTCCTCCTCCAGGTGCCTACTCTGAGGGAAGCTTGGAGGATGGCAACAAGGGAGAGGGCCTTCTCTGTAGTGGCCCCCCAGTTATGGAATGATCTCCCCGATGAGGCCTGCCTGGCGCCAACACTGTTATCTTTTCAATGCCAGGTCAAAACATTTCTTTTCTCCCAGGCATTTTAACAGCTTAAGTTGAGGTTTTAACTGACATTGTGGCCAGGCTTAAAAGTTTAAAACGTTTTAAATATCTGCTGTTTTATGTTTTATGGTTTAAAATTTTGTATATTGACTTTTAATGTTCAGTCTTTTAATTTTTGTAAACCACCCAGAGAGCTTCGGCTATGGGGCAGTATATAAATGTAATAAATAATAATAATAATAAAACTCGCTATTTAACGTGCATTCGAAAATGCGAATAATCGGAGATAAAAAGCCCCTCGGCCCCCGATTTGCACTCTGCTCTTGTAGAGGTAAAATTTGTAATGCACCTTGAAAGAGCTTTAAATCGCTCTTGTAGAGGCACCCTATGATGCATTTCTGGTTTGAAGCTAACAAGTGTGCTCTGTGAGCTGCTTGGATAGGAAACTGCCAGGGAACTATGGCTTCATCTCCTTGCTTAACCTGCTTAATTTCTGCTTGCTAATTCCAGTTAAAATTAAAACGTAGCAACAGTAATTATGTCCTTGATCTGTATGTCTGATTTTCTCTAGTAGTGCAGATGAAACAGCATGGCCACAAGGCTGCTGAGCCTAAAATTAGCCATGGCAGCTGTGTATATGTTAGGTGGGTACATGGAGACGTCTTGCTTATCCCTCTGCTCTGCCAGTCTGCTCCATCTTCTGGCATGTTGAGTGGCAAAGCTCATACTGTATGCGGCAGTAGGCAGGGCTTCTGGCATTTAGACAAAAAGAGCCCAGAGCTGCTCTCCAATGCAATTAAGTCTTCCTTGCAAATTATCTTTAAAATTATAATTTTAGAGTCGGCCAAGGGCTGAGAAAGCTCTTCTGCCTCCAGCTAGAGAAATTGGCTGAGTTGGTACAGATTAAGCATGATAGTGAATGCTAGGAGAGTGGTAAGAATGAATGAATGAATGAATGAATGAATGAATGAATATGGCTTTGCCTACTCAGAAAAACGAGTCTCAAGCATGGATGATTAAGTAGCAGCCTATGTGCCGAAACACACACATTAAACAATTTTACAAGGCCTCTGGAAACCATACCAAATGACAATCATTTTGCTCATATTTTTGCATGTAAGAAAAAAAGTTATTTTCAACATTTCTGTTTGGAGGAAGGGTTTCGAGAAGCTTGTTGGGGGGTGGAGAGATTTTGTATGTCATGCAGAGTTACAGAGCAAACTATGAAGCCCTTACTGACATTATTATAGAGCCTAACCGCTTGCCTTCCAAGGGGTTGTATTGTGCAATAAAATGCATTTCTGAGCAATAAACCAATGACTGAAGTAAAGTGGCCTATCTGGAGTTTACAGTTGCTAACTATGCCTGGTAAAGACCATGGAAGATTGATTCAACAACATGCAGTGCTAGAGGTCGGTTTTATGTCAGATGGCTGTAGTCTCAATCCAGACACCCCAGTCATTCTTTTTTCTTCTTTTAAGGTTTCTAGCTATCTGCTAGCAAAAAATGTTACAACAGATGCCAAAGATCAAGGCAAAGCCTAATCTCTCTTCTTTTCCTTTTCCTCCTCCAGCTCCCATTCAGATATCAAGACTTGCCAGGGCTCCACTCAGATTTTTCATATGTTAGAGTAGCAGTTTCAGAAATAGAATAGTGCAGAATAAATGTAACATGTCCACCAACCATAGATTTGCAGATTTAGTTTATTTGCCATTTGTAAACATCTGACAGATGTTACATTTCTGGAATATGTGTGTTAACATAGATAAAGCTTGAGTTACCAATACATAACCTCATTGTATCTGATGAAAACACTCAAAATGGCGGAGCAGGGGATTTGAGGGGGCAGGGCTAGAATGCATGGGGATGTTGGGGGCAGGGGCAGCGTGCACATCCCTGTGCATGTCCTCAGCTGTAGCTTTCATATGTTCGAGAGAACACATGAAGAGGGTTAATGTTGCAGTATCGTGATGGGATTGGATTTCATAGCTGGCTGGTAGCAATGAATGGGTGGCCACCAAGGCCAGCAAGAATTTTTGACCCAAAAAGTCAAGCCCAAACAGCCCCTTGGTTCTGTTTCCTGCTCTCACCCTGAGATTTTGGTCCTCCTGGAGACCCTAAGAAGGAGGCTAAAGCCCTAATACTTCAGCTGAAACCCTGAGACCTGGCAACCTACTACCATGTGCCAGGAGGCCAGGTCTGTACTGCAGTTTGTAGGCCATGCTGTTTGTTGAGGGAGGCTTCCATAGTTATTACTTCTCCGCCTAATCTACTTTCCCATCACAGGTTAATGTCTTCCAGATGATTCCCACCCATGACACACCATCCTATGCTACCCTTACAAAACAAAGCCATGCTTTCTTCCTGACTGGCGGTTGGGAAGTCTGTATGTAAATTCAGTTCTTTTCTCCAGGAGTCCGTTACCGTAGCAACACAGTTCCCATTCTGCCTTGGTTGTGTCAACGCAGCTCTGGAGATGATATTAGTGACCCAGAAAAAGAGAGGGTGTCCAATATTTCTGGTTATCTGAAAAGGGTGTGTGTGAAGAAGCCAGCCCCCTTCCCAACCCCCTCCCTGCCACAACCAAAGAATCTCCATTTCCTTCTGCGGGAAGCTGCCAGCAAAATGTGACAGTTCAGTTATCTTTGCTCAGGAGCACTCCCTGATTTTCAGATTTATATTCAGCACATGTAGGGAGATACTCTTGTGAATAAAAGGACCACAAGATTCTAATTTAAGTGGCTACTTGTTCCAGTTATACTTTGGATCGTCCTGTTTTGGGTCAAGTCAGATTAGGTACCCTGATGCCTGTTTGTGCCAAATTAGTAGCAGCAAAATGGGGTTTATTAGGAATTTCCTGTGGGTCTTCCTTTGCCCTGGCTTTGGAGCCCAAAATATCCCCCCCAGTTGCGGAATAACCGCTTTTCATTGGCTGATTTGATTCTCCAACAAATAGTACACGAGGGGCCAAGGGCTGTCCCACACATTACATGGCAAAACTATGTTGGACAAAAATAGGTCCAGGCTCGTCTCCTAGGAGGATAAGGCTGCTTTCCCACTAAGAGGCACAGAGTCAATGATCTTGATCCAACACAGTTTATTAAAGCGATCAGCTGAATGGGTGACCTCTAGGACTCCTGCCACCAGAGGCCACACCTAGGAGCATGCAAGCTCCCCCTTATATACTTTTACAGCAAGCACCCTATGTCATTGCTACAGAAAGTGCACGCGCAAGCATAACTCAATGCATTTCAGTGCGAACCATCGCCCTTTGGGCTAATGCCAAGGACCACCTCGTTTCTTATAATTAGCTCATTATTGCACCTGGGTTTGCAAGGCTAACAAGTTGGCAGATACTACTAGGACAAGATATCAGTTTCGCCTTGTACTTTTGGGGAATGTTGCAGCTCCAGCCAAGGCCGAGTTAGGCTTGTTCCTTGTTTCTATTTGCTACATGCATAGGCTGTTCTTGGCTTTAAACAAGCATTCTCAGCAAGTAGTCCCAGCATCCTATGCGAATGAGCATAAGATGGCTCCACTTTGGCTAACAACTGGGTTTGGGATAAAGTTTGGCTTCAAATGCTGAATGGGCATGCAAAAGGGAGTAGCTGCAGCAACTCTTGTCTGCAGAATACACAGGAGCTTGTATATCATAGTGGACAAGACACAGAGTTTTACTTCAGGGTCCTGCCCTGGTTTAAATGTTGCTCCTATCATGAACTCACCGGTGGAATTCGGACGACACAATAAGCAACTGGGGGAGGGGAAACAATCGTCAGTTGTACTGACTAGTGTGTCGTCCGAATTCTGCCATAGTCAATTCAGCACTGATCCTAATCCACACTACAGTTGATTATTTATTACCATGTTGTGTAGGGAGTACCCCCTAGATGAACAACTGTAAAGTTGATTATTACCCCACCATTGACTATCGTCCGAATTCAGCCATTAGGTGGGCTTAGGCAATCCCCACGTTCTCGGCTTTACTTTCTCATCTGCATTATGGCGGTGATAATGCAGGCCTACCTTGGAGGGCTGTTGTAAGAATCACAGCTGATAATGCATGTAGGTCTTTGAACACTCAAATATGATATGTTTGCAGATACATGTTTGTTGTGCATTCATATGTTACTACATTGGAAAGCACAACCCAGATGTACACCTAACAAACTGCAATGTGCAAAGTAGCAGTTAAACTCAGAAATATAGAATCAATTTAAAATCAAAGTTCTTTGGTATGCAGTATGTACAAGGTTTTATTTTGAGTTTTGTCCTAAGCAAAACAGTTAGGTAGTGTATAATTTTTTTAAAAAATGTTAATGCATATTGAATACATGATTTGTGTTGATCCAAACAGCAAGTGTTTTCAGGCAACATGTAACTGACCCAAAGCAGCTTTGCTCCCTTTGATACAGGCTGTCAGCAATAGACAGTTTGCTAGAATTAAATGAGAGGCAGCCTGCACCTCTGAGTTGAACGTCATCCGTTTCCTCTGTATCTTGTAGTTGCTCCATTAAATCGCAGTGCATGCTGGGAGTAGGCCACCCTTTAACATACAAAGGCTGTATTTGCACAGACAATTTATAACTGATGTGCCATCACTACATTCAAGCCAGTGTGGCATTGTGAATAAGGGTAGTTGGACTTGGGGTGAAGGAGGACACAACATTTTTAGAACAGGAAGCCGTTCTGGAAATGCTCTCATTGTGTTCAGTACAAATGTACCTATACCTCTCAGGGTTGAGCTTTGAAAAAACAGTTCTACACCTTTGAAGCCAAAGCCATCTGTGCACAGTGTTGATTTGCTGCCCTTCCTTTGATGTCATCAAAAACACTATCCTCAACCTACAATTCCATTTGCCATTAAACACACACACACACACACCACTGAAAAAAGCAATAAATGAATGAATATATGCACTAATGCTGATGCACATTTTTAAAAAAGTTGGACTGAAGCACGTGGAAAGAGGCAAGACTGATAATGAAGTCAACGTATGATTAGGTGGAATACATTTCTGTAATTTGAGTTGTGAAGTTGAGAGGGAGCCAGCCTCACCCTTCATAGGCCACAAATGTTCTGAGAGTTTTTAATAATTTCATTTGTCTTCCCTGCTAAAACTGTGGAGGTCTGTATTCCCATCCTTAGTCAACTAGGAAGCTCATTGTGTGGCCTTAAACAATCTCTATAGAATTGCTTTAGAGCTCTTGTGGGGATAAATGAGATAACTCCATGGACAGTGCCTTAAGCCCCTTGGCGGGATATATCTGAGAACTGCGATAAATAAATACATTCAGGTAATGCTATGCTATGCCAATAGGTTTGTGGTAGATCTGAGTAAAACCCCAAGACAAATCCTAAGAATTAATGGGCCCGGATGCACATAACCCTAGTTATGAAATGTCACATACTGCATACTGGAGTTATCTCCAGACTTTGGGAGAGACCCTGATCTTGCAGATTGGAACAGGGCTTTGTTTCAGCTGGTTCCTGCTAAGGCTCAGCCTTGGAAGCTCTTTTTCAGTGGCCAGACTCAGTCCTGGAGCATATGAGAGAATAAAAAAAGCATGTATCAGAGCATATTCAGAGTGCCTCTTCTGATCCATTGAGTAGCCACAACCCACTTCTTCATATCTAGAATTAAGAGGTGGGCCTTGCAGCTCAGAATATGTGGCTTCCATATAGGCTTGAACCCCAGCATCTCTTAAAAAAAAAAAGATAGAAAGAGAAACAAAATTATCCTCTGGAAGGGAGGAAGTGGTCCTGGATTCTTTCCTGCTGCTGAAATATCTGGGGTCATCACAGCTCTTCATGGGATTTTGCTAAATTGGCTTGGTATTAAGTTAATTTAAAACTGATTTTGAATTAAATCTATACTGATGACATTAAATTGATGTTATTACTATTGCTGCCTCAAGGCTGCAGAAGAGAGGAATTTGGAGAAATAAAACAACAACAATCAAGGATCTTAGCATCTTTCAATCTCCTTTAGAGGTTATAAATATACAGATGTAACTGGGAGTAAAGCTCCATTGAACTCAGTGGGAAACTTCTGAGTTGACAATCATAGGAATGCTATGTAAGATGTAGATTTGAATTTATTTGTTTTGTTATTGGCCAAACACACAACAAGAGAACACACCACAAGGTATTAAAGGGTAAAACGTCTTAAAACCAGGATATAACGTAATGCGTGACAGTAAGTCAGAAGACAAAACCTGTGTTAATGTAGATCAATTGTTTAGTATTCTAAAATACCTACAACTATTTGGTGCTATAGAGAAGTTTAAAAAGACTGGCCCTTCCTGATAGCATACAGTAATTTCTTCTTCGTGTCCATTTTTTTCCTGCTCAGATGCAGCGTTGGTATGAGTGCTTCTCACAACTATCTTTCGTATTCTACTCACATGCACATCACACATTCTCAACAGTGATTTAATAGTTGACCAACACTGATGCTCATGCTTGCCCCTACCGAATGCTGCCTATCAACAGGCATGCAACGTCAAGTTTCCCAAGATACTTGAGCTGTCAGTCCAGGGTGCAATCTATGATTTGCATGTATAGATGCAAATCTAGAAATTATTACTAGACTTCAAATATTTATATAATTAATTTATAACCTGCCTTTCTGCCAAAAAGTGGTGCTCAAGGCAGCTGGATGGAAGGTCTTGTTTCTATGCACTGAACCCAGATTGTACACAGCCGGTACAGGCAGAGGTTTCAGAACTTGCATCCTGCATTTCCCATAGCTTTTGCTTTTTTGTCAAGGTTCTGATCATTGAGCTAAGCCTGGCAGTACAGCTTTTTCTGCCGTTCTGTGCTTTGTGTTGAGCTGGTCAAACCCCACTCCTGTAATCTGATTTGAAACAGAGTTTATTTGAAATGGTCTGATGTGAAGAACATCTTCTTGCTGTCTGAATTTAATCCATTCTGTAAACCAGATCTCATCTGAATCAGCGAGGCCTGTACGCCCTATTGAGGTGCTCCCATAGATGTCATCAGAGGCGCAACAGGGTTTAGAGGCCTCTGTGCAATTTGTGGCTACCAGGATCCCTCCTTACTATCCCTTTCCTGAATTTACTGGATAGGAACGGTGTTGGGATCTCACAAAAATTGTCATGACAGGCTCTGGATGCTGCTGCTTTAGGTCTGAGCTGAAATAGATTGGTGGGGGCAGGAGAGCAAAGTCAAGAATTCTCACCTCCCCATATTCAAATTCTGCTCTCTCAGTACTTCATTTTCTATTCCTCATTTGTCTTTCCATGACCTTAGTTAGAAGTTGTTGTAAAAGATCTGAAAAAGACAGGTAGATATAGAAGTAGCAATATTACTGAAATCCAGGCTTTGTGAATTCCTGTGAGAAATACTCGGATCTGCTCCTTTCGAATTAATGTGTGGATTAGCTATCCCAACAGATCTTGTACCTCTCCTAATGTTGCAATGCGGTTTTGGGCAGTTAAAACATATCAAAATAGGCATTTTAATGTTTTTTGGAGAGGAAATAGGCATTTAAATTTGCTTTAAAATATGCATTTAAGGGGCCATTTTGAGACTATCTTTTAAAAAAACAACAACTTGCAGATTAGTGCAGGGATGGAATGGAACAGGACATGCAAAAAGCGAGACGGGCAGGAAATGGACAATTTTATCCAACCTACATAGGACCGAGGCAATAGTGCTGCCTATTCCAGATTCATCTTGTCCAGAATAAAAGGGTGTGATGTTACGCTCATGTGCCAAGTCTCAAGGGCTCACCACCTTGCTGCCCATCCCCTTTGCATCGGCCCATTTGTTTGTCCACTTGCTGCTGAAGGCAACTAGACCACGGACAGCTGAGGCATCTGAAGCCTGCGATTTTACACCCACCATCTGCTAGGGAGACCCATTGCAGTGACATGAGTCAGTTTCACTTTGTGGCTGATGTGTGTGAGCCTTCATTTTGACAGAGAGAGCGTGAGGGACAGGCTGGAAAGGCCAGTGTGTATAGTAGAGGACAAAAGAAACAGGTGAGTGGAAGCAAGCAAGCAAGGAAGTTTTCAGGGCTCTGCTTGGTGATTGTCCATTTCTTATAGAAGCCAGTGGTGGCGCATTCTTTGCAAGTTAGTTTGCCCTCCCTCCTGCCTGGGGTAAATGTTCTGAGGCCACCAGGAACATGGGGATCAAGGCAGCCAGTACAATACTCATTTTGTGGAAGAGAGAAGGATGTTAGCGCAGAGAAGGATGCTTTCCCCTCGTGTAATAAACCCATCCACTAGGGCAGGATCTCCTGGATCTGTGCCTGTTGATTTATTGATCTTTCTGTCACAAATGGACAGCCCGGTAAAGTGGGACACTATTATAATTCATCATGCCCATATTGCAGATTTGGGGGTGGGGGAGCAGGGCAAAGGTTAAAGGAAGTACCTTGCCTGAGGCCACCAACTGAGTTTAGAGATGAGATTTGATTCTTGGCTTTTTTGGTTCAGAACCCAGTGTTTTACAGCGCATTAGAATATGGTAAACATTGCAGTGGGAGCCAAAATTAGTGGGGGCAGTTTTATGAAAAGCTTCATCAGAACTGAAAAGGGGCCACTTTCAGCACTTCGTAAGGATCCCTGGTCTTTGATTAGCTAGGATTGCTTATATGACAAGAACAAGTTTGCCCTCACTAGTGGGTTTTATGTGCCCTTAGTGACATCAACCCATAGCTAAATCTGATTGACTACATGGCATTGTGACATCATTATGTCTGTTATTTAATCCCTGATGGGCTGGGTTCACACAATTAGGAAAGAAACAGGAAAAATTACCCCTGGAGCAGCAGTCACCAACATTAAGGGTTTTGTGTCGGTTGATTCCTTCCCAAAGCCAGTCCTTTCAAGGCAAAGTTTGAACCTGGAAGCCATTAAAGCATTACTGAATGTGCATAGTGCATGTAAAAGAAAGAGCGAACTAAAGATGTGTATGAAGCCCACTCTCTCATCTGCCTTTTGTCCCCTGCAAAGGTGGGGCAGAATTTCTGTGACTTTTGTGGGGTGCAAAAATCGCATTCTATTAGGCAAGGTGGCCACTTTCCCCCTTTTTTAAACTGTTGCATAGGGTAATCTAGCTGCTGAGCACTTAAAAAAATCTAGCCATGAATACCTCTAGGAAAAACACTGCGTGATGATGTAGTGTTGTTGCCAGGGGCACTCCTGGGGGAGGGGGAGATAGCTGCCCCCATGGGCTTATCTTTTCCCCCAATAAGACCAAAGGAATAATGCTACGTCATCAAATAGCGTAATTACTGGGGGCATTCTGGCCCGCAGCCACCTTGCGTAATAATAAGACTCGCCCCTATCACACACTTGTATGTTCCCCCTTCACCTCTATCCCAATTTTCAGGAGGGTTCCATTCCCCTGAATGTGCTGGGGAAAATTTCTTATGGCATTTGAGAGAAGCACTGGAAGGAATAATCACACCCAGGCGCCTGTTGATTCATTTAACACATATCATTAGGGATGCTGGTTCAAACATGGTTTCTGATCCCTTGTGATGTTTTACAAAAACAATGTCTGCCATCACATTATTTAGTAATTTCCTGTGTCTTTCAGCAAGTTTGCTTCAAAGTCTTCCTGCGTCTAGCGGTTGTACAAAAGTTGCACAGGTGTGTCCAGAAGTCTCTGGAAGACTCGGGAACTCTCCTTGCCCACCTTGAAAAAAAAGAATGCAATCCCAGCCAGGTGCACAGGAGAGCGAAGGGAGGGTGGAGAGTTCCTTTTAGCAGCTGTTGTTTGTACCGTTAACATACTCTCTTTCAGTCCCTTTTGAAGCTTCATTAATTCCCTGCACAAAGGCAGAGCAAGCTGTGCACACGGGGTAGCATTTGTCATAGGGCTTCAATAACTTTGGCAGCATTGTGATGCACAAGCATCTTGGTGATTAGGCCAAAAAAATAAATTCAGCCATCATTTTGCAATCAAATTTGGATTTGTGCTTTCAGCACAGAAAGATAATGTTAAAAACCTGGGGTACAATCCAATGGATACTTACCTTGCACAAACCCACTTCTTAAGAAGCAATGCCAGGTCTAGGAAACAACACTCACTAGCTAGCGTTTAACCTGCTCAGAAAGGATCAACGAAATGGCCATCAATCACAGATCATGGCTATTCCGTACAAGCACCAGTAAGGAAGTAGTGATCTCACTGAGGTTCAGAATAACCTGGGTCAGACTAGGAACTTCGGAGGTTCGTAAAACTTTCCTCCAATCAGAGGTGGGCATCAACTCTTCACAGTTCTTCTCTGGAATGTATTGTAATTAGTGACCCCCCCACACACCATTTTTCTGCCTCTTTCATGAGGATGGGGAAATTTCTGTGAAATTTCCAGGGAGTGGGGGTTGAAATCTTACTTTAATCGTTAACAGTACAAGGTGGCCGAGTGCTGTGGGGTTGCTCTTTTAACATTTTAAGGAGATCTTCACAAAAGTCCCTGATACTTTGCTGCCTCTCCAGATGGCATGCTTCCTGCAATGGCCATGGGAGGACATTATGACATGGCCCTCCTCTCATGGGCATTCCAGAAAGTGTGTCTGGTCCGGGAGGCTGAATGAGGAGCGCAGGAGTATGCTGCAAGAATTTCTTTTTAAAGTTAAAAGAACTTTAAAATGTTTTTTTTTAAAAAAAATCCTCACCGAATGCTCTACTGCTCGTCAGCATTCCCAGCCATTTGGGGGAGAAGAGCTTTGGAGAATAGTGCAAAGATTGTTTTTTTAAAAAAGTTAGTAGAAAGAACACCCCACACCCCTTGGTTGCATTGTAATGGTAGGTATTAAGGAAAGCACAAAAATGGCCAACCCCTCAAACAATTTCCAGAAATGCTCCGGCACCCCCCCCCCCACTTTTCAGAGAAGACTTCTTATCACTTCTGATCCCTGTGGATGGCCGAAAAAAAACCTCAGCCGAAATTATTGAGAAAGCTCTAAATATAATCCAAGGGGAAAAGAATTTCCAACTCTGCCCCAACCACTCACCTGATAGGTTACCTGCCAGCTGAAAGCCAGGTGAGTGAGCAGCTGATTACATTTTCCAAGGGTCCGGAATATACATCTCCCAGGACTGACTACATTTCCCACGGTCCAGCAAACTGCATTTTCCTGGTGCCTGCAGCAGCATCCCAGGCACCAGGAAAAGATGGAAGTCTCTATTTTGCCACTCCATCCAGATAAGGGCAAAAGTTCCCTGCTCCTGGCACCACCATAGCAGTCATAGCCACTACAGCCAGGGTGGGAGAGGGAAAAGAGTAGCTGCTTCTGCTGTAGCAGCAGCTAGGTAAGGGGTTTGAGGGCTGGGGAAAGATGTGGACCCTGTCACGTCCCGGATGATGTCATCAGGAGCATAATAAGGTCTGGAAAATTAATGAGCTATTGTCTGACTTTTGGGACAAATAGTTCTGTTAAGAAGCCAATTATGACTCAAGCATGGGGAGATTTGCTAGTCTCTTAAAGACAAGATCTGCAGGATGTGTACTTCAGCATAGGGTACCTGTGGTAAGTTGTGCGGTATTAGAAAGGTAGCAGGCAAAAGGTCCTGCAGCTGATCTGTTGAGCTGGCAAATATAGAAGGCCAGACTTCTGGTATTTATATTAGACCTGGCCAATCCAAAGGCTTCATACTTCATGCCACTCACAGGGGCCAATGTTGAATATCCCTATTTCCTTCTGAGCCTTAAGCGGGTTCTGGGACTTGAGAGCACACGGAATCATCCAGTCTCATTAGTTTGAGTCCTAGTCTGGGAGCCATTAGGTTCCTTGTTCTAGTCCCCCTGACACCAGGGATGTTTCAGTGACCTCCCTCTCTGTCGGTATTTCATTTTACTGGTGATCACAGGATTACATAATAAAGTACTTAGACTTGCATAGAGCATTTGAGTGTGCAACACACTACACAAATATGATGCTTTTGTAACCCTACAGCAACTCTGGAAAGCAGGCATTGTTATTCTCATTTTGCAGATGAGAGGACTGAGGCTAACAGAGATTGATCTGCCTGAGCCACCACTTAGTGTGTTCATGGCAGGCGAGATTCACACCAGGGACTTCATGAGTTTTAACTTATTGTCTTAGCCACTCCACTAAACCAGCTTTTGGGTAAGTGTTCATTCACCTGAGATTCTGGTCTTGGTAAAAACAGTGAGCATTATAATATGTGGGGAGGAAAGACATCAACCAAGGAAAGGCTATCATACGAAGGAATTAAATTAGAGGAGGCAAGAGCAGAAGTCATTAAGCTACAGAGCCCTTGAAAATCTTGTTTAAATTATTGAAATAACTTATTGACACATAGACAGTGTTTGCTTTTTGAGGGCATACGCAGCAGATATAATAGGTACCTTTCCAAATTGACTTTGAAGTTGCAATATAAACAGCACAATCAAACAACATAATATGGCCCAATCAAACACTTCTCAGTGGTTAATAACATTAGGAATAAATTATTGATGATTTCTCGCCGGGTGGTAATTTTCTTTGTCCTATTGGGAGAGACAAGAAAATGAAAACTAGTGCCTTATGGTTCTCTCCAGTAATGAACGTAAAGGGACATCAGTTTCATTTCCTTGGCCTCTATCTTGAGTTGCTATCCAACAAATAGTTGGAGAGAGAAAAAAATGACGCGGACTCCGCAAAAAAAGAAAAGAAAAGTGTATCGATTTATCCAGGCAGTTCAAACTGACACTTTCCCCCTCCGGAAATTCCATTTCTCTCTAGGGGAGGGAAGATCTTCTAAGAAAACAGTTTTCTCTTTTAGACTCCCATATTAAACAAAAAGGGTTTGATTATTGCCCACAGTGGTTTTGCCCTGTGAGACAGAACATTTCGGTTTCATGCACATTAATTAATGTACTATGAGTTGCAGAGTGAATTGTTTCTTTGCCTTTGTTTGACATGCCTGTGTATAGCTTCTATGCACCTTGAAGATGTAGACTGATTCACATGTCTAAAAACAGGCCCTATACGTGGTGAGATCAGTGTACATTTCTACGATTGCCTGCATCATGCAGCAAGAAACGTTTTCCCAGTTTGGAAATAAACAAGTGTTTGCACTGGGGTGCTAACAATTGATCTTGCCAGTCAAGGGAACTGCTTAAGAGGACTGTTCCTCCATAGACAACAGTAACGTACACAGTGGTTGCATTGTTCCCCACCATGTGAATAGACCCTGCACCTCATTGTTTTCAAGCAATATCCAAAACGTACCATGGAGCTTCCTATGATGGTTGTTACAGTCTTACAGAGAGCATTTTGCTGGGCTTCAGCAAGGCGTTTCAGCAAAATCATCTTGCTGCTGAGCAGGAAGCTCCATTCTCCCCTACGTCCAGGGACAGAAACTGTCCCTTGTTGTGAAACTGAGCATGCTTTTCCCTGCTAAGTAGAAGGAACATAGCAGTTGAGCTCAGGCCACACAGCCGAGTCAGTCTGAGCATGGATTTTCCTGTACTCTATGTGTGACAGGTAACAGAAGAGACCCTACCAGTTAATGGATGTAGGATTTTGTTAAATCCATTCTATCTGCATTTTGCAGATTGTCAGGCACCTTTTGTTTCATTGTCCGTTCAATGACGGAATAGGGGTTTGGTTGCATTAACCAGGATTTGATTCTACATGCACCAATTCACCTTTGCAGTAGGGTTTACTTGCGCAGTGCATTCATTGGCATTAACTAATGTGCATTGCTGCATTTGCACAAGTGCACATTTATTCTGATGTGTATTAGTTAATGCAGATTAGCACAAATCCCCTCCCCCAAGTGAAAAACTGACCCTCAAGCCCACAGAGCCCTCATGACTCAGAAAAAGTCAATCTGCCGTAGAATCTGCCAGTTGGATTCATAGAAATCCAAACTAACCTGGATCCGTTGCAGATTTCCCCAACATCCCTACTTCCAGTCCACGCAAAATAGCGAGATCTAGGAGGAGAGAACTAAGTCCCTCCTGCTAGGACTGAAACACTCAAAGGGCCATAAAGAAATTGGCTGCCTCCCCATTCTGGATTGAAATTTGTTTGCATATACCAGGAGAGCAGATTTCTCCAGCAACTGAACGCAAAACATGCAATAATATTGTCCAGGACATAAATATAATGAACAAGTTGGCTTGTTGGAGCAAATCAAGGCTCATCTAGTTCAATATTATATTTCCAACAGGGGCCAGCATGATGCTTTGGAAAACTCCTGGTAGAAACAGATAAACATCCCCTAAAGTTTGTCCTTAACAGCTGGTATTTGGAGGAATACATCCTCTACAGTGGTGTTCCATTTAGATAGTATGGATAGTAAATAGGCATTGGCAGACTTATCCTCCATGAATTAGTCTAATCCCTTTTCAAAGCCACCTAAGCTAGTAGCCATTACCATATCTTGTGATAGTGAATGCCACACGTTACATTGTTTTTGAAATCTGGTTAATGATTTTAGGAATTTGAAGGCTCATGTTTTGGGTCTAAAAGCCTGGACACTGGGTTTGGGTCCCACCCCCCAAGATAAGCCTTAGTTTGTTTAAAGGGATGTAACTTGGGGATTTGCAAAGAGCACCAAATTCATCAACACATGCAAGGCAGGATGGATTCCAGTGGGAGCAGAACAACTCTGGGAAATACACTGGATGGAGCCTGAGCAAATCCCGTGAAAATAAAAAAAAACTATCAACTGATGCTCCAAGGTAGACCTAGCTGCCACATTCATTGGCATGGCACTGAGGCCTATGGGAGATGCCTTCTACTCTGAAATTGGAAGATGTGGAAAGCTGTTGTTTTTTAAATAGAATATTGATATATATAAAATGTTTTTTTTAAAAAAAAAATAGATTTATTTTTTACTACAAGTAGCTCAGGGTGGTGTATATGGCTCTCACTCCCAATTTTATCCTCACAAGAACCCTATGAGGTAGGTCAGACTGAGCGATATGCTGCATTCGGACATGATAGTCAATGGTGGGGCAATAATAAACTCAACAGTTGTTTATTTAGGGGGTACTCCCCACACGACATATAATAATCAACTGTGGCGTGGATTTGACTTGTTGGCTTACTCATCCCCCCTCCCTCTCTCCCCCCTCAGTCCTCTTGCTAGTATCCCATCAGCCATTGCTGCCGAAAAACTATCCTCTTGGCTGGACTAGAGTGGCAGCCGCTGTTTTGACTGCTCTTGCCTTGCGACTCAGTTTCAGATGAAAATAACCAACAGTGGCCGACGAAATAACCAATGGTGTCCTCTACGCAACACGATTAGCAACGGTGGTTCAAATAGCCAGCTCTGCACGGCGTTGGTTCTTGGCTTGGGTTATGTCAGCCAAATAACCAGCTGTTGGTTTAAAAAATCCCTTCACACAACACTGTAAATTTGGTTCTTTTTATTTAATCCCAATAGATAAACATTACCACAGACATAATTGTTAATACGAATCTATTTATTTTAGAAAATCACAAAATTAAAATAAGTGGTGGCATGGTGTTTGTATAAGAGTAAAATCTCTCTCTGTGGTTATAGGAACAGAGAATGCAACAAAAATATAAGATTAATTTAAAGAATTGCAGTTGCCAAAACCGGCATTACAAATGTACCTAATAAGATAATGGCATGAGCTTCTAACATTGCTATGACTTTTCTTATCCACTCCTGTTTACTTCTTGCCTTTTAAAGCTAAGCTAAACTAAACTAAAACATAATTGTTACCTCTCCCTTTTCCTCCTCCTGTACATAACTTGGATATAAAAGCTACGTGAAAGCATTGCTAAGTTCCTCTAGGCATGTGAAGAGAAAAGTAGACGTGAGAGTGAATGAGAAAACCCAAGACGTGGAAATAATTCCAAGTTCCATCTTCAGAAATAACTCAAGTCCCAAGCTCAGAAATATTCTAAGTACCGAAGTCTAAAAGCTTAAAGCGATTCATAGTTACCCAAATCCTTGGATCTGTTAATCCAAAAATCAGAGGTGAAGTAGAGGAAAAATTCAAGCGCTGCAGCTTTTGCTATGTGTGGTTGTATACACTTTTTCTGGCCAAAGGTGGAGGCCCCAATGAGTGATGAGACTACTATCTTCCAATCACAAGTGGTATGGATAAGTGATTAGACCACCTATTCACCAATCAGAAGTTAGATGTCTCCCCCTCCCCAACATCTCACATGTTATATACCCATGCGTTTTGGAGAACATCTCTGGCATTAATTTGAAGTTTACTAAAACATGGCCGTCATATGGGCATATTATCTTGATTGACATATTTCTGTCTGGTACATCTACTTTGAACGCCCAAACACCTCCTCCCAAGTGTCATTTGTGCTCAGTATTCTGACTTCCCACGCCCAGCCTCAAGTGAGGACATTCTCTAATCAGCAGGTGCACACCATGAGATGTCAAAGCAGTCCTTTCCCTCCTCCTAGTGGACGTCTGAGCATGCCGGCACACTGTGGCCTTGAACAAGCTCTATGAAGCTGCTTGTAAAGTCAACTGCGTCTTTTCTTTTCTTCAAAGACGGTCCTGCAAGCCCTAGCTAAAGTCTTCGTTGATGGCATAAAATCAATCAGCATAGAATAAAAAGTTCAAGGTCCCGATGCCCTTGGCTCCGGGGTCTGGAATATACATCTGGGGGGTCTTTCAGATATGACTGGGGTCTTTTAGGGGGTCTTTTTGTAAGTCTCCCCCAAACCCCCAGGTCATTCCACCATTCCAGATCAAATTAGCCATTTTTAGTCTGAAGTAGCCTCTTTCGTGCAGCATAATTTAACCCTTTTAGCACCCGATTAATAAACATAACCCACGGTGGGTTAAATAACCAACTGTTGACTATTTAAAGCACTGATGGTTATCATGTTGTTTGGACTCAGTCATAGTGAATGGCCCAAGGTCATCCGGTAAACTTCGCTAAATGGGGATTACCCCAGATTAAGAAATGGTAGTCACCTGCTGATTCATAGTTGGAGATTTCCACGTCTTTGGTCAATATTCCACATTCTTTCCAGTACCAGTACTGACACGGATAGAAACTGCAGTGGTTCTTTGAGCGAGATACTAGTATTGTAATGAATTGCTTCCACAAGTGGTGTGTCCTGCCGATTCCGTTGCATTAGTGAGACCCACTGCTTACACAGTGGAGATTTGGTGCTTCCTAAAGGAAGCCCCCAAACAGGTGGAAATGCTCATTCTGGATTAAGACAGGTTGGCAGAACTCCCGTATGTGAGCTCTACTGATATATGCCCCTTTCCAGAAATGGGTGTTTCTGCTTGTTTCAGGTTGCTCCCAGAAGTCCTACATCGCCGTTGTAGTGGGGGCTGCTTGCGCAACAGAATTGGCATGGCTGTAGGTGCCCTGTTAGATGATGTCCGCAGTTACTGTACCTGTGGCATGTAATGGAGGAAAAAGCACAATCTATAGAATCATAGGCAAATTGAAAGGATCCTGAGACATGAAGCAAAATAGGAATTATTTCTCTGTGCTGAAAATGTATTTATTTGTTTATTTATTACATTTCTATACTGCCCAATAGCCGAGGCTCCCTGGGCGGTAAACAAAAATGGAGGCAATAAAATGCAGCATAAAGTAGATTATAAAAGATAAAAGCTTAAAACTACAGTATAAATTTCCAGATGATCGGACTATGGGAGGAAGTCAGCATTCGTCTCTAGATCCCACTGCTTTAATGTGCTTATAGCGATGGGCAATCTTGCTCTTACCAGAAACCAAGGTTGGCAGAGGCAGGGAAAGAATGGGCTCCTCCAATCAGAGGCAAGCTTTCATCTGGGGAACATTGAATTAGACTTTCACATATAGCTGTCATCTTAATATATGTGCTTTTGCAGGTAATGTCTCTTGAGTTTGAATAATTATCATAAAGAAAGCATTGGACTCCCATAGGAAACGAAATAGCCCTCAGCTGTTTTCAGCACTGGGCTGACAAATATTATTTTATTCTATTTACTTAGATGGATAACCCTCTCTATCCCTGAGGGCTCAGGGCAGGCAGCAGTTTTTGTAAACGGAAACAATGGAATGCAAAAAAGTGATTACGTGTGTGTGTGTATGTGTACACACACACACACACATATATAGATATATATAGAGAGAGAGAAGAAGAAGAAGAAGAAGAAATGTTAAAAGTACACACACAGCACACATCCCTTTTTCCAGTGTTTCCCAAACGGCCTCTTTTCAAAGAAGACTTTCCACTTCGACTCATCTGCCATGGAACTCATGCATGTTTGCTTTAAAATCCCAGCAAATTATCAGAGATTCTAAAGCATATATGTTGTGGCACAAGTTTGCACATGGAAATGTCAGACCCCTTGAGCTTTATTGCCGGCCCCCATAAACTGGGAATGTACCCTTGAATATACCCAATGCTTTGCCTTTGACTGCCTTTTTAGGGACATTCGCCATTATTTATCTTCCCTGTGGAGGGAAACTTCTGCGGCTTTTCTCTTGAAGGGCCAAAAATAGCCCAAGTGACAGATTTTTTTAGTAGAAAATTGGCAGAAGGGACAGGTTTAAGACCCACCACCACCACCTTTGTGGTATGCTTGTTTCAAGTTTTAATTTGCAGGCTCCACAGCTGCATTTTGTCGAACGAACACATCAGGGACAAACTGAGGCTGCTTCCGCATGGACAGCTCCTGGCACTAACAATCAAAAGGCATTGTGCAGCTATTCCATCTTTTCTTCCTGAGCTGATTTTTTTTCTAGTAAGAAAAAAGACAGAAAGAAGCAATGGGAAAATGGGAGGGGGTTACAAATGGGAGAAATTCCGTGTTTGAGTCAGGGCGATTGCACAATAAAAACCTCACCTAGAAGCATCCTTTGTAACGTCTCTTAATATTACTCCACCCCTTTCCAGGGTGATGAGTAGCTGCCCTTTCTTTGTCCCTCTATAAACTTCCTGGCAGCAGACAACTCCTCCCTGCAGTGTAGTAGCACCAACTCCTAGCCCAGATAGCCTATCCAGAAGAATACCATGGTTTATGGTATGGAAGAGGTCCAAGAGAATCAACAGGGTTGTGGGACTCCTGTCCCTCTCTAGGCAAAGGTTATCCCACGTGGTTTGTTCTTGAGTTAAAACCCTGGGATGTTTCTCCCCCATCAACCCAGAGTTCTAGATTTGCATGTCATGGAGAACAACCCACATGTCTGAATTGTTTAGCACAGCGGAAGTGGATAAGCAGTTGGGAGCCAGCATGCTAGTTTGCTCCCACGTGCTCCCCAACTTCCCACACTTTGATAACCTTGGGTTGTTTGTTGTGCGTGAACCAGGTTATTGCCTGCTCAACAAGTATCTCCTGTGTGCAGCTCTTCAGAGCTGTTCCTTGCTCTGCCTCTCCTTGTTTCAGCTTTACTTTTTGACTCTGCAGGACCTTCATGTTCCTTGAGCTCTGCCAATTTGGCTTATTTGCTGCTTTAGCCTTACCTGCCTGGGGTGCTTTTTGGAACTGTTCCCCATGGCTTGACTTTTTGGTTTACGATTTTGCTTTGCATCCTGGTCAGAAGGCTTACTTGGCCTGACTAGTTTGCAGAATAAGGGACAACTTTATGGAAACCCAGACCCCACTCCCATCCCACTGAATGGCCTTTATCCTTTGTGGTGGGTATGTAATGTGGGACTCTTTTGGAGTTTTGGAGGTGTGGATTAGGTACTGAGAATGCCTGTTGATGTGCTCCGTTGTTTAAACTTGAAAGCCTTTGTGCTTGGGCAGAATGTCGCTGACCATTGCACATGTACAGCTTGATGTTGTTGCCTGCTGTGAGAGCTGAGTCCTCCCTATTTACCCCAAACCTCCTTGTGGGGGCCTATATCTGCCTTGCATGGTATAGCTTTTGCTGAGCTGTACCTCTTTCAAGATGCATGTCTAAATCATCTGCCCCACCATAAGTTAAAAAAACCCAACCTCCCTGTACTTCTTCTATAAGAATATGGTAGTGTAAAGCTAATTACTTGAGTTCTACTAGTCCACTTTGGCTCACTTTTGTTTTAATCTGAAACTTGAGCAGCGTAGATGAGCAGAACATTTTGAAACTTTGAAAAAGTTGAAGGCTCAAGCTTTAGACATCTCAGAAAAGGAGAAGTGAGAGGGATGAGGCAAAGGGAAGATTAACGCATGTGCCCCACACTATGCATGTAATGTAACATGTGACACTGGCTGAATTCGGACGACACAATAAGCAACTGGTGGGGGAAAACAATCGTCAGTTGTATTGACTATTGTGTCGCCCGAATGCTGCCATAGTCAACTCAGCGCTGATCCTAATCCACACCACAGTTGATTATTTATTACCATGTTGTGTGGGGAGTACCCCCTAGATGAACAACTGTAAAGTTGATTATTACCCCACCATTGACTATCGTGTTGTCCGAATTCAGCCAACTGTATGTGTGTGTGCATGTGTGTGTGTCATAATGCTTACTCCTGTGACCTCATAGAGTGCTGGGCCAATTAAAGGACAGACACAGAATGCTGGGAAGGGGGCTGAAGAAAAATCAGTTGGTGATAGTTAGAGGAGGAGGAGGAGGAAGAGAAGCTGAGCAGAAAGAGCTGAAAGGACACCAGTGGGAGAAACACTTCAAGAAATGGTAAACAATGTTTTCTTTTTTAAAAAAATCTATTTTCAGACTTCTAGCCCCTGTGGCAACACAGGATTTCCCCTAATAACAAATGACTATGCTAGGAAGAAGCAAGGCTCAAACTTTTCTCCTTTAAATGCCACTTTTGTATACGCAGAGAGTTTTGGGTTGTTCTATATGGTCAGCAAATTCAAACGTGCAGTCTTCCATCTATAGCCTGAAGTGGTGCAGCCTCTCAGGAGATTCATCCCGATGTCCTACGTTCCAGCGCTTTATAGATCAACTGAACTATTACTGGAAAACTGCTGGTGACTCTAGCCACATAGACCCCTCCCTTTCCATAAGAAAAAAAATGCCACAATATTATAAGTTCAGTAGAAAGTGGTTACTGTGGTCATCTCAAAGGAAAGAATAGATGGGGGACCTCTGAACCAAACTTAAGTACTTTTAAATTACAGTGGCAAATATAAGAATGTGTTTTACTTTCCCCCACTGAACTCAGTGGGATTTCAAAGTGCTTAACTTGTCTTTGGTGGCTGGATTGTGCCCTAGTTTTTTCGTTTCTTGTTATGCAGGGGTTTTTTACAACTTGAAGTAAGCGTTCCAATTTCAGCCACCTCAGTGAAGAGTTCTTTGAAACGTGAAAGGTTGCATATACATATTTCAACGTCCATTCATGCAGGAACCTATATTTTACCTATTTTGTCTCTCACAAAATCGTGACATTTCTATTTGTGTTAGATAATTATTCTGAATTTCATGAGTAAGTTTCTTTCTTATAGGCTAAAAAATATTATACATCTGTGTTCCTTTAATATGCAATTATATTATTTGCGATACATGTTTCAAAGAGGAAAAGATGTTGCACAAGTCAAAGACTCAGTGCTGAATCTCTTTTTTGGAATTTGGAATTTTAAAAAATAATGACTGAGTTCAGATGACACAATAACCAACGATGTGTTAAATAGTCAGTGGTGGGTTATTTTGTCATCTGTCAGGACTTTTTCACACCACTGTTGAGTATTTGGCCAAACTAACCAACGCAAATAACCATTGTTGTGCAGAGTTGATTATTTGAACAATCGTTGATTATCGTGTTGTGTGTCAGGCACTGTTGACTATTTCATTGCAAACAGTTGGTTATTTTCTGCAACTACAGAGTCCCCTGGCAAGAGCCACCAAAGCGGTGGCAGAACTTGCAATGGCTGATAGGATACCAGCGGAAGGACTGGGGGAGAGAGAGGGGGATGTGTCAATCAAAAACACTGTTGACTACCAGTCAACTCGGTAATGGCCTTAATCTACACCACTGTTGATGATAATCATGTTGTGTGGGGAGTACCCTCTCGATAATCAACCATGGAATTGACTATTAATCCACCATTGACTATTGTGTTGTCCAAACACAGCCAATTTGTGTTCATTAGTGCTATATAAATTCAGCTTTCATTCTACAAGCATAGATCCATAAAAACTTTTCTCTGCATAGAAATACAGGAGGATGAGCCTGGTAGCCCCATTGAGAGTGTCTGGATTAAAATAAATGGGGCAAGGAATAAAAGGAACATGACAACTGGAGTCTACTAACAACCACCCAACCAAGGAGAAGATGAGGATGAAACTTTTGATAAGCAAATTGCCAGTATTTCAAGGAAGTGCAATGTAGTAGTGATGGGAGACTTCAATTACCTCGATATCTGTTGGGAGACAAATTCTGCCAAAAGTGGCCAAGAAATTCCTGACATGCGTGACTGATAACTTCCTCCTACAGAAAGTGGAGGAAGGAACTAGAGGATTGGCTATCCTTGACTTGATGCAGACTAATAGGGATGACATAGTGGATAAAGTGGCAGTTACGGGAACTCTGGGGGAAAGAGACCATGTCGTACTTGAGTTCTTGATTTTAAAGGAAGCAAAAGCTGAGTGTAGCCATATACGTACTCTGGATTTTAGGAAATCCAATTTTAATATACTCAGAACTATGATAAGTAAGGTCCCATGGCAAGTGACCCTAATGAGAAAAGGAGTCCAAGATTGGTGGGAGTTTTTAGAAACAGAAATTTTAAAGGCACAATGAATTGTTGTAGGTCACAAGCTGAACATGATCCAACAGTGTGACATGGCTGCAAAAAAAGCAAATGCTAGTTTGGGTTGCATTAATAGAAATATAGCTTCCAAATTGCATCCGGATATCAGGAAAATCTTCCTGACTGTCAGAGCAGTACGACAGTAGAGCCAATTACCTAAGGACATTGTGGGCTCTCCCACACTAGAGGCCTTCAAGATGCAGCTGGACAACTATCTCTCAGGCATGCTTTAAGGTGGAGCCCTGCATTTAACAGGAGGTTGGATTTGATGGCCTTGTAGGCTCCTTCCAACTCTACTGATTCTAGATTTCTACTGGAAATACCCCCTATGCTCATTCAAGTGGGGGAAGGGGAAACTAAATTCCCACAGCCTGGCATTCTGTTCCATGTGAGATATTACTTGTTCTTTTCTGCTCCTGTGCATTTAGCAGCAGCTGGCTTGATCTGTAAAATTTAGCAAGCAGATCATTTCACAACATGGAGATGAGCATCATCTCCTGTTAATATGTGAAGAACAAGCTGATAGGTAAAGTCCCAAGAACAGGGGCTAGTAAAAATACATAACCCTGTCTTCAATCATGTGGTGAAATTCAAATCTCCTATTTCAAGGGAGAGCTATACAAATGCCTCCCTTAAGACCCTTTCAAAACGGCTAGAAAATGTTTGCCAAATTCCAGCTAGTGTATGAGTGCTGCGGCCATTATGAGGAACTTGTCACGTGCCACATTTGATCATAGACTGTGAAAATGTTCCCGTTCCAACTTTTCTAATAATCAAGTCATTCTGGAGGTTGGATAGAAAACTTACTGTTACCCTTCTTGCTTCAAGTCTCCTTTTTCTCTATAGGCCTGCTGTGCCTTTAGGATGTAGGAAAACTGTGTGACTCCTCTTCAATGGAGCTTTAATTCTATGCCCAAAAGGCACTTAGTGCTTCACTTAATATTAACAGGAAGTGAGTGGAGGCTTCCCTGTGACCTTTAGAACTTTCTATCACAGGGTACGCTGAGTATTTTTTTAAAACTAAGCCTGAAGGGCTATGACTGCAGCTTAGCATAAAGATGAAGTGTGAGTAATAAACATTTGTCCAATGTTAATTAACACCCAGGGAAGACCGTATGCTATTGAATACCTGGACTGTGATACGAACACCCATACGCTGAAAGAATAATACTCCAGAAAGAAAGTTTTCACAGGAACTGTACTTTCTTAATTCGCAGATCGCAACCAAATTTGCTAAAGTTACATGTTTGCTTTGGGATCCATTGATTGAATTTCTTGAACATCATGCATTTCTTTGGTAGCTTCAGGTGAGGTAGCCAGAAGAGAAGGAAATATTAGTAGGTAGGGTGTGTGTAGGTTGGAGCTATGAGAGAGGGAAAGGTTGCTGCTTAGAACATTCTGGTCTTGCTTACAAAAGAGGAGTGTATGAGTAGTCTTGGGGAGAGGCAACAAGAGTGGCTTTGTAAATCAGAGGATGTCTGCATGTTGGCGGGCATGTATAGGTGAATCCCCCCCCCCCCATATATCTTCAAAATATGTAGGCATATTTTGTGGGCACCACTAAAGCTGAAATTCGAAACTATAGTAGTGGGATAGCACTCTTCTTATTCTTTTCAATGGGGCTTGTGCAAGAGAATTTCCAAGTGGATTGCACCCATAATAAGATTCCAGAACTCATCACTAAACACTGCCCTCGTTTTTTTTAAAAAATATATATCTTTCAACACTTCTGAACAATGCTCAGGCTTCGACCCAGTTGAATCCAAGGGCCATGTTAGATGCAATGGAAGGAGTCCTGTGGATTTAAATAAGGACCTGCCCTAGTCACATATCAAGGAAAGGGGCAGGTCCAATTTCTAGCGGCAAAAGAACATGTAGGTGAGGGGACCTAAACCCTATCCTGCCACGTACCGTCCTGCTACCTCTGCTCCACAAACACTTTTCTCTTCAGCTGGAAGTGACCGTACCTGAACAAAAATTGCTTGGGGAGAAGGATGGGGCGAAGTAAGTTGTAGGCACAGGGAGGGCTCAGTTTCTATCAAGTGCCTGCTCAATGTTGCTGTTAAAATCCACAGTCCCTCCCTGTACATGATAGAGGATGGCCAGGTACAAAGAAGGACAAGACTCCCATACCCGTGTTGAGGAATTTGGGTAGGTGAGGTTTTTCATTTGGAGTTTGGGGGAAGCTTCATCTGCTAAAATACCTTCTGTACACATATCGGTGGTAAAGAAGCACTACCCTTCTTTTGCATCTCAAGGTCTCTTCCACTCTCTGTCCCCTCCCCCATTTTGTTTTGTTTTCTTAAAATACAAAAACTGCAAAGAGGGAGGAAGGGAGAGAGAGAGAGGTGTTACTACTGCTGCATGCTAGAGGGTGATTCTGGCTCCCAAGTTCTGGTAAGATGAAATTCTTTCTTGCTGCAGGTAAATAGAAAAGGGGCCATTTAAAAACCTTCCTTTGGATCATATTTGTAGGCCCAGGCCTTGGCTATTGGCAGAACACAGTAGTAGCATGTACATTTCATTTCAAGTGCTTTTGGCTGTGTTCCACTTGTCTGACATCGAGCGTAGCTTCAACTTCAGCGACGTCTTAAATAATTTGTTTTTGCTATTGCATTTGAACTGGTTTGATAAGATGAGGGTGCAAGAAATCTGGAGAGGACAGGGTGTGATAAAAGAAGAGAGAGAGAGAGTTGTAGTAAAAGATGATTAATTTTTAGCGGAAAGGTAACCCTGGGGATACAGGGGAGAGAATTTGTGGATGGAGAAGAGGGCATTGGTTGCTTAACAGAGAAAGAAGTGGATGCAACTTCAAGGCAGCCGGACAGAAGAAGTCATGAAGGCAGCAGCAGGAGAAGGGGACAATGGGATGGGATTTGTGGGGCAGAGAAAGAGAACAGGAAGGTGGTGGCTTTTTACCTTCTGCTGATATAAGAGAATGCAAGCTTTTGACTTACACTGAGCTGTTCTTCACTTTTTTCATGTGCTTGCTTGATGCAAAATGGCTGAAGGAATCAATTGCACATGGTTGATTTAAAACTGCCTTCCTGTGCTTTTGCTTTGCTGGCCAAAGAATTGTGCTGAGAAAGCTTAGGCTTCAAAATTCCATTTTGAAAGAAAGAAAGCAGAGGGGAAATTAAAACAAAAACAAAAAAGCGCACTAAGTTTAGATTGTTTTTATTATTATTTAAAGGAGGAAAGAATTTTAAGTAGACAATCCAGAGTGATAACCAATTTGCAACCTGGTCACCCCTTGTCTTAGAACTTCAGCATTGAACTTGGGAAATGTTCCTTCTGAGTTTTATCTGCTGAAGTTTCAATGCTTGGTTTTCTCAAAAGGAAAGCTGGGTCTGAACCCAATTCTGTTGAAATCGCTAGGAACTGATGTTAGTGGGAGCTGGAAGGGGTTAAAAAAGATATCTATTGAAGTCGGTTGGAATATTCGAGTTGATATTAATGAGCACAGGAAACAGTCTCAAGAGATTCCTTCCTTCTTTAACAAGCAGATGAAAATATGACCCATTTTGTAGGTTTTGCAAGAGATGGAATTAAAGCGCACACACACACACACACCAAAAACCTTAGGCCACTTTTCAAATGTGGCTATGGAAATAATTCAGATAAATGCAAATATTGCTCACATATTTACATATGTGTATGCATATGTTTTATTAGCTATCCTTTGAATAATGTAAACTTGAGTAAAGGAGGAGAGTAGAGACAACAGTGACTAGTTTGTTTCTGAGACAAAAATAATGGGGAGGGTAATTCACATCACTTCAGTGAAATAATTTTAGATACAGCCAAGATTGTTTGGGACATGCTGTAAGGAAAGTTTCAGGTATCTGTCATCTGCCAGTTTGTTTCCTGACTCCTAGCTGAGCAGAGCAGAGAAGAGGAAGCTGCCCCAGCTGGACTAGAAGGAACATGAGGAAGAGAGCTCCCAGAGAGCGAGCGATCAGAGCGAGCAAACAGGGAGAGCAAACAGGAGTTTGTCAGGGGGAGTGTAGTGGAAGAAGAGACCAAGGCAAAGAGGAGCGAGGCCTCAAGTAAATCCAGGGGGCTGCCTATTCAGAGTTGCCATGTACTCCTGAGTGCTGATTTAAGGGGTGTGTCCTGAAAGCTGCTGCTGAAAGCTGCTAAAAGCTGCTGCTGGGCCTGGAAGGGTGTGGCCTGATTGCTCTCAGCAACTGAGTAGACAGGGAGATTCATTCTGTTTCCTGACTCCTAGCTGAGCAGAGCAGAGAAGAGGAAGCTGCCCCAGCTGGACTAGAAGGAACATGAGGAAGAGAGCTCCCAGAGAGCGAGCGAACAGGGAGAGCAAACAGGAGTTTGGCAGGGGAGGTCAAGGGAGAGGTCCTTAACAAAATTCCAACACAATCAGAAGGCAGAAACAAAACAGAAATGGAGAAAATGGGCAGAAAGGAGTCTCTAGTGGTGGTGACCTGCAAAGTGTGTGCAATGTTCGTGTTCCTCCCTGAGATCAACATGGCGTACACCTGCAACAAGTGCAAGCTTGTTGCACGATTGGAAGAAAAAGTGAAAGCACTTGAGTGGCGAGTGTCCACCCTCCAAGGAATAAGAGAAGGCAAAGAGTTCTTAGGCAGAACGGTGGAACTGCAACAGGAACAAGAAGCACAAGGGATAGAAGAGCAACAACAAGCCAAAGTAGAAGTGGAGAATGCTGAGGTGAGGAAAGCCAACGAAGAGGAAACTCCTTGGAAAAGGGTGACAGTTAGGAGCAGAAGGAACTAGAAGACACTCTGCACCAGTGAAACCGTTAGAGTTATGCAACCACTTTCAGCTACTGGAGGATGAGACTGGAGGACAGCCGGCAGAGGAAGAATTACAGGAGATCCCATGCAACAGTAAGCAAGAAAGAGGCCGAAGGCCAGTCGATCAAGAAGAAGAGAAGAATAGTCATTGTGGAAGACTCTCTGCTGCGTGGGATTGAAACCCAAGTATGTCGCAAAGACCCATGGACTCACCAGGTATGCTGTCTCCCTGAAACACAGATTGGAGATGTGACTGAAGGGTTGCCAAAGCTCGTCAAGCCCACTGACACATATCCCTTTTCATCCATGTGGGAACAAATGATATTGCCAAGCGGAGCTACGAAGAAATCACGTCAGACTTTGAAGCTCTGGGAAGGAAACTCAAGAACTTCGGGGCCCAGATCTCATCCATTCTCCCAGTTCTTGGAAGAGGATTAGAAAGGGAAAGAAAAATTCTCCGAGCAAACAACTGGCTACGAAGGTGGTGCCGACGTGAGGGATTCGGATTCTGGGACCGCGGGCTACGCTACTTGGAAGATGGACTGCTGGCAAGGGATGGGTTGCAACTTACAAGGGCTGGGAAGAATGTGTTCAGCCACAGCATAAAGAACTTCATCAGGAGGGCTTTAAACTGAACCCTGTGGGGGCGGGAGATGTAAACGTTGAGGCGACAATGGATGAAGGTTTATGCACCAATGGTGCCCCAAAACAGTGTTCGCAACAATGTAGGAAAGAAGCCAGACTATAAAGCACATGGTCTTTGATGTCTATATACTAATGCCCAGAGTATGGGAAACAAACAGAATGAACTTGAACTCTTAATACATGAAGGCAAATACGACTTGATAGGTATAACTGAAACTTGGTGGGATGACTCCCATGCCTGGAATATAGCAATTGAAGGATACAACTTGTTAAAAAAGAACAGAAGAAATAGAAAGGAAGGCAGAATCACACAGATATACAAGAGGATGAGCCTGGGAGCTCCATTGAGAGTATCTGGATTAAAATAAATGGAGCAAGGAATAAAAGGAGCATGATAGTTGGAGTCTACTACCGACCACCCAATCAAGGAGACAATGAGGACGAAACTTTTGAAAAGCAAATTGCCAGTGTTTCAAGGAAGTGTGATGTAGTAGTAATGGGGGACTTCAATTACCCCGATAACTGTTGGGAGACAAATTCTGCCAAAAGTGGCCCCTCCAAGAAATTCCTGACAAGTGTGGCTGATAACTTTCTCTTACAGAAAGTAAAGGAAGGAAGTAGAGGAACGGCTATCTTTGACGGCTTAGTGGATAAAGTGGCAGTTATGGGAACTCTGGGGGAAAGTGAGCACGTCCTATTTGAGTTCTTAATTTTAAAAGAAGCAACATCTGAGTGTAGCCATACACGTACTCTGGATTTCAGGAAAGCTGATTTTAATAAACTCAGAACTATGATAAATAAAGTCCCATGGCAAGTGACCCTAATGAGAAAAGGAATCCAAAATGGGTGGGAGTTTTTGAAAAAGGAAATTTAAAAGGCACAATTACAAACAATTCCAACAAGGAAAAAAGATAGAAGACAACAGAAGAAACCAATGTGGCTCCACAAAAACCTTAGAGATGATCTGAAAATAAAAAAGGATACATATAGGAAGTGGAAGGAAGGCCAGGTGACAAAAAAGAGTACAGACAGATAGCACAGAAGTGCTGGAATGGCATCAGGAAGGCTAAAGCTGAAAATGAGCTGAGGCTAATGAGGGATGCTAAAAGCAATAAAAAGCCTTTCTTCAGATACACGAATAGTAAAAAAACAGAGGAAAGAAATGGTGGTTCAACTGCTTAATGAGGATGGCAAATTGGTAACAGATGACAAAGAAAAGGCCGAAGTGCTCAATTCCTACTTTGGCTCAGTCATCTCCCAAAAGTGGGTCTATGACCCCCTGGAAAAAGTGAAGTACAAGCTGAAGGGGCAGGATTGCAGTTTGAGATTGATAAACAAATGGTCAAGGAACACCTAATTTCTATGAACGAGTTCAAATCTCCGGGGCCTGACAAACTGCATCCTAGAGTAATAAAGGAGCTGGCAGAAGAACTCTCAGAACCACTGGCTATTATCTTTGCAAAATCATGGAAGACGGGCGAAGTGCCGGACGACTGGAGGAGGGCTAATGTTGTCCCTACCTTTAAAAAGGGCAAAAAAGGAGGAACCTGGGAACTACAGACCAGTGTGTCTGACAGCCATCCCTGGGAAAATTTTGGAGCAGCTTATAAAGAAGTCAGTCTGTAAGCACCTTGAAAACAATGCAGTGATTACTAGAAGCTAGCATGGATTTGTCAAGAACAAATCCTGTCAGACTAATATGATCTCATTTTTTGATTGGGTAATCTCCCTTGTGGACTATGGGAATGCTGTCGACATAATATATCTTGACTTCAGCAAAGCTTTTGACAAAGTGCCCCACAGAATCGGACTCAGAGTGCTTATCAATGGTACCTTTTCACACTGGGGGGAGGTAACGAGCTGGGTACCACAGGGCTCAGTCCTGGGCCCAGTGCTCTTCAACGTTTTTATTAATGATTTGGATGAGGAGGTGCAGGGAATGCTTATCAAATTTGCAGATGACACAAAATTGAGCAGGATAGCTAATACCCTGGAAGACAGAAACAAACTTCAAAGTGATCTTGATAGACTGGATCGCTGGGCTGAGAACAACAGAATGAAATTTAATAAGGATAAATGCCAAGTTCTACACCTAGGAAAAAGAAACTAAATGCTCAGTTACAAGATGGGGGATACTACGTTGGATATAGTCACATTCTGTGCTTTGCAGTGGAAACACTGTTGAGCAGTAAAACAGATCCTTAACTGTCTGTCATTCTCAGAACCTGAGGGACTTGCCAAGCCATATGTAAACCTAAGGGACAATCAAACAGCAGAAGGAGGGAGAACAATTATGAGGGAACTCTGTAGGGTAAAATCATCTGGGAGGGACATGTTGGTGGAAAATCAGTTGGCACATGGAGATTTAAGCTAGGGATGTGCACGCCCCCCCAGAATTGGATTGGAATTGGAATCGTAACTTCTGATGTGGACCTGAATTGGTTTGGATCGAATTGGACTTGCTTGGAATCGCTTCATGTCCAATTCCGTTGTGAGAATCGGACCTCTGATTCGAGCATCGGATTCCTACTTTCCCCTATAGACTTGAATTTTGGGATAAATATGTCTATAACTTTGTTATTTTAAAAGATAGAAACATGAAACTTGGCCACAGTGCAGATGCCACATAAGTAGTCATGTCTGAGAAATTTCAGAAACATTGCTGCTGGCATTTACTCGCAACGAAATGCTAAAGTGCAGGTTTTCAGGCTGCTATAACTTTCTCATTTCTCAAGATACACACATGGAAGTTTGGGACCTTACAGATAGGCTGTTCGTAGTCATCTGTGGCCAATTTCAGAGGCAGAGGTGCAGGCATTTACTCTCAAGGTACTTCTAAAAAATCAGATTTTCCAGGAAATCCAGTCCATGCAAAGTGCTATTAATTTCTCATTTTTAAACATTCACACATTAAAGTTGGAGTGATCAGCAGGATTGGATGCTGCTGCTGTCCATTCCACCCCCTCCTCCATTCTCCCCCACCCTGCCCAAGTTTCATGTTTGTTTTTTTTAAAAAAAAGATATAGGCATAATGCAACCCATTTTTCAAAAATTCATTGCCACCAAAGGCCTGCACCAATGTTTCTGAAATTTCTCATACATGACTAATTACATGGCATCTGCAATGTGGCCAAGTTTCATGTTTCTATCTTTTAAAGTAAAAAAGATAAAGGCATTAATTTCTCCAAGGCAACCCTTAGGGGAAAACAGCTAAAATGCTCCGATGTGATCCGATGCGAATAGGATCGAAAAAATTGGATCGGAAAGAATCGGAGCACCTCGGACCAGCATCGGAATTGAGAATCGGATGTCCAATTTCCCTCAAATGTATCGGAATCGGGCATCAGATCCGATTCAATGCACATCCCTAATTTAAGCTCTCCTTTCTTCCATTGCAAAGGAAAAGGGCTTTGTTACACCCCGTTGTAACATAAGGTGTAGTTTGCCCTAAAAATCAGTTCATTTGTGAATTGCCTGAATGGCCTTGGATGAGTAGGAATAATGCAGAATTGGACAGTTTTATGCAAGTACACACTTTCATAGAGGAGTATGTCGTTAAGGACCTTTAATCTAGCAACCACAGGGTATTCATAAACTTTCATTGCTTAGCCTTGATTGGTATGAAAGTTCCCTGAGTTGAATCTAGCATAGTGTTTCAGAGAGCCTAAACTGGCACTAGCTGTGAGAATGTTTCTATGAAGAATTGGCGGGACATGAAACCTGCTTTGGAAAGACATTGCCCTGCAAGTGTCCACGCGCCTGTGTGTTTAGGGCACAGTTCAATTCCTTCTCACAGGGAAACATTTCAGGTTGCTCTGTGACTAGGTACATGTGATCAGGTGGGCGGGTAACATTTCATGTTGGCTTTAACTTCTCTGTGCTCATCTGCATGTACATTTATCTTTCCCATAAGAAATTATTAGATTGTCAGATCAGTCTCATGTCATGCAAGCACATATGAGGATAGAAGCTGTATATGGAAGTTTGGAAACCTAACTGTAACTAGGGATGTGGAAAACCGGCCCCTTTATTTCCAAAAATATTTTTGACTTTCTGCACATAGCAGTGTTGGAGGATTTTGTTTGGTCCTTATTTTTAAGCAAACCAAATTGATTCACAGTTCCAGGACTAATATGCAGATTCAAACGCGGTTGTCCTTCAGATTTGCATTTCTCGGACTTTTACGATGCAGTTCTCTGCTAAGAAAATGTACAAAAATGCATATAAAATTAATATTTGGGGATTAAATGTATCTCAAATGCATATTTTAGGGTATAATGTGTATTTTGTGGAATTAATGTGAATTTTCATGTGGTTAAAAATACAGATTTATGCAGAAATGGGCCGAAACAGACTTCTTAAATGAATATATGTGAAACTGACTACAATTGGAAATAGACTGGCCTATCCACCCCTACCTGGAGGTTTGTGGTATTGGACATATATCCACAAAAATAGATGTGCTGCTTTCATAACAGATCTGCATCACATGTGTTGTTGTTGTTTTGTTGTTAATAACAACAACAGCAATAATATAACCATCATCATCCACAACAATCTTAATTGTTGTTCGTTGAAAATCAGATTTCTCTAAGCAGTATCATGCAGAACTGAATCACTTTTGCACACAGCATGCAAGTGTGACTTAATTGTGTATCCTGTCTGTATTTTTATGATAAATTTTGATAACCTCAAACTTGCTGCCTATTTGGGACACTTCTCTACCACAACAATGTGATTTTAACATTGGAAGTTGGAAATCAGAAATATTCAGGGCATACCTAACTGTAGCCACTAAGAAATACGTCTGTCATCTCTTTTTGCCAATTCCTTGAAGTCCCTGACATAGCTTGCCGCTGAGAGACTGATTGCGATGAATGCAGAAGGAGGCGGCTCAGTGAAGGTGAAACGGATTTTTCTCCGTGCTTTGCTTTCCACAGGCGAGCGACCTCCTGCTGCTTTGGAGTCTCTCTTGGAAGGAGCCTGTTTCCCAGCCGTACTAAGCCTGCCACATTCAAGAGCTTGCTGATTTATATTGATCATCAATTTGACAATTATACACACCTGCAGGCTTAATTGCCCCTATTTCCTTGAGCTGTGGACAGATTTATGACTTTATCCAATTCTTGTAACTCTGGAACACGCTTGATTAGACCCCAAAGTCTCTTGCACTGATCAGTCTCTGAGCATTGCTGGTCTTTCGACCCTCTGACAGATTCTCCCTCCCTTTGGGAAAGATAAATTAACGAGCTTCAGTCAGCCAGGTCCTCTCTCCATCTTTCTTTTTACTTGGCATACTAGTATATTAAAAAGCTTTTCTTCTGAAGCTCTGTGTATGGATGAAGTGAACTTGATATAAGATCAGCATCTGAGGCCATCCTTTATTGTCCGTCAGCAAGGACTGTTAGGCTGGGCCTTTTTGTTGGTGGCCTCTACATCTCTGGAATACCTTTCCCATGGAAATATGTTTGGCCCCATCCTTTTTGGCTTTTAGGCACCTTTTTATTCCAGTTGGCTTTTGGATGATTTGTGGTGCTTTAACTGTTTTATTTGCTGCCACTGTTTTAATGTTGTTTTTAATGTGCTGCTATTTTTAATCTGATGGATGTATGACTTGTGTTAATACATGAGTGTGTTAATGCATTAACACAAGGTTGATTGTCACGGTTAGAGTGACAGACTGAGTTCTAGTCCCCACTTGGCCATGAATCTAGCTGGGTGATTTGGGGCTAATCACTCACTCTCAGCATAAACAGCCTTACCGAGTTGTTGTGAGGATAGAGGAAGACCATGTAAGTTGTCATGGGTTCCTTGCAAGGGGGTGGGGGTGGAGGTGGGATATAAATGTAATGATACGTATGTGAATAATGTTGTTGTTTCTGTGTGAACTTATTATGTTGTTTTAAAGTTTTAATGTTTTTGTGTGATCTCGTGTAGTTTTACTGAGGAGTGTAAACCACCATGGGAGTGAAAAGCAGTTTTAAAATTCATTATAAAATAAATAAATGAGGAGGAACCGTGTTCTTACTGAACAGAATTTTGAAATTACATGCACAAATATTGAACTTGAAAGACTGGATTTTTGGAATGTGATATTGGAATGTTTGAATTCTGAGTGAACGTTGTGAACTTGGGGGTGGGAAGAGGACAGATTTTGAATGTTTTACATGTGTGGGTGCTCATGATAGATCTTCTATCTCCACGCCCTTCCCATGACTAGAAGAAGGTCATGAAAACTCAGTCATTATTGATGAAATAGTTTCCCTACCATACAGGACTGTTGTGAGAATAGAAGCCTCTGGGCAAAGATGGGGAGCCAGAGTGCTTGGTTTTAAAGGAGAACATAGTTTTATGGGCTTGACAGAGGCCTTTAGACTAATACAGACTAATACAGTGGGGTTCTTATATTAAAATGGGTTCTTGCAATAGGAGACGAATGTATTTTTAGTTTTATAGGAAAGAAGCCATGAATATAGCAGCTCAGCTGCCCTGAACTCTGGAAAACTTTCCATGTGGTGCTGGTATATTTTTAAACCTCTTTCCAGTCATGAGGATAGAAACTTGCTTTAAAAAGAAAAAGACGGAAGATAAGTACTATAGGGTGACCCTATGAAAGGGAGGACACAGGGCTCCTGTATCTTTAACAATTTTATAGAAAAGGGAATTTCTGCAGATGTCATTTGTATGCATGCAGCACCTGGTGAAGTTCCCTCTTTATCACAACAGTTAATGCTGCAGGAGCCCAGCCCACTTTTTTATCTGGTCAAGAGGGCAGGGCTCCTGCAGCTTTAACTGTTGTGATGAAGAGGGCATTTCACCAGGTGCTGCATGCATACAAATGACGCTTGCTGAAATTCCCTTTTCTATGCAACTGTTAAAGATACAGGAGCCCTGTCCTCCTTTTCATACCGTCACCCTAACTTTAAGTACTATATTATCTCCTCGTAGAGAATTGCAGATGGGTTTACGTTGAACACTCCAGTGGGGGCATGTCAGTGATCAACATCCGCATTTGAAATTGAGAGGGATTTTTTTAAAAAACGATTGTTCAGGGATCTTAATGCACTGTCATTAAGCACCAATTTGCCAAATTCAATATTTCCATTCTGTGTTTTCTACCAAAATTGAAATGATATAATTATCCAAACACTAGAAATCCCTTATGGGAGATGAGGTGCTTTGAATTTTTCTACATTGTTAAAAATAATTCAGGCAAAACCCACAATACATAAGTCATTAAAAATAATTGATATGATCTAAGTAGCAGTATTATTGCATTTAAATATTCATAAATCAGTTATCTTTATAGCTTTATGCAGCAAAACCAGAAAGAGCTGAATTAAGTATTAGGCTGAGTGGGAATCCCACTCAAACTGGGCCGCCTAAGAATAGTAGGGTGATCAGAGACAGCACCTCAATCTGCCATGCAAGCAGGCAGCCCTGCTCCTTGTGCTGTGCTCCTTTCAGGACCAAACCAGACATTATGGGGTCGTTCGATGTTACTTTCCTTTCTGGATTATTTTTTAAAAACGAAAAGCAACCTTGGCAGGCAGGCAGCCTGGAGTCAGAACAGGCTGGGTGAGACTGCGGCCTGGTTCAGACGACACAATAATCAATGGAGGGGGGAAGAGGCAACTGTCAGTTGTGTTGCTTAATGTGTCGTGTGGAGGGCAACACACAACGCAAACACAACTGTCGGTACGCTATTCTGGGCACTTCAACAACGGAGAAAAACAACAGGCTTGCACGTTGTTTAGCCCGAATTCCATTGTTTAAAGTGTCATGTGGAGGGAACCCCCCTCTCTCCGTGTGCTATCCCGTCTGGTCATAGAGTTCGCCGTCCAGAGCAGCCCCAAACCCCCCAGCTGCTCTGATAGCCGGCAGAACTTGCGGTGCATGCTGGGATATGGCCGGAGGACTGAGGGAGGTGGGAGGGAGGAGACGCAGCAGCCCAGAAGGATGCCGGGAATTTCAGCCGCGCGACGGGGGGAGGAGCAACATGTTGTGTGGCGGTGCTGCGCCGCCGCCTCCAAAATAACGCACGATCAGTATACTATTTCCCCCCCCCCCCCCCCCGTTGCCCAAAGTGTCGTCTGAACTCAGCCTGCTTGTCTCTTTCCACTCTGGTTGTTTTCAGTTCAAAATCACCCCCCCCCCCAGTTGCCTTTTCACCCCTGAAGAAAACGATATGGGGCAGCTATCTTTGTGCAGGCAAATGGGGAAAATCACTGGGGGTGAATTCTAAGCAGAAAAAAAGACTGGAGGCAAAACATTGAAACTTGGATCATTCTTATTGTCCACATACCAAATAAAAACTCTGTGTGTGTGTGTGTGTGTGTGTGTGTGTGTGTGTTTTAACAGCACAGAGGGGAGTATGTCGTAATATTTCCAGGGCCACCTTCATTGCACAAGTCAGCAAGGAATTTTTGTATGGAGGCAGTTAATATCTGTTAAAGGATGACAGTCAAGGTATTGGCCATCTATTCTAAACCATCTGCCAGGCACTTGGCATGACATCTGAACATATTTGTGATGGCTAGGTTAAACGGACAATTGTGGTGGGATGGAGGGATGCATTATAGAGATGAAATAGACTTAAACCTCATCCTATTCCTGCAGGCTAATTTATTTAAGTGCTCGTTACGGCAAGGGCCAAGAGGGCAAGCGGAATTAGATATTATTTTAGCAGATTCAGGCTTGCTGCGTGGAACTAAGATGGCTGGTTGTTCATCATCTATCCAGAGGGAACATGTTCATAGCTTTTGGTTTAGCCATTGCTATTGCAGCAGAGGCTGCGCAACCCTGTTGCTCCCAGGAGCACCGTCGCCTCAAGTGACAAGCCAGTAGGACTCCAGTGTGAAGGAGTACTCGCTTGCAAAGGAGAACACCTCAGGAGAAAGTGACTCCTCATGAGTAGGGATCTGAACAGAGATATCTAATGTACTGCAGCTGGACACTGGGTGGGGCTCAGCAGGCTCTGGTGTTAAAAGCATTCAGTGGCTGTCTAGGCAATGCTAGAAAAACATTGTTCTATCAGCTCCAGTGGCTTGTTTTCTGGATCTTGCCTTGTGATTGATCCTCTGTGCTACTGACCGTTAGACTCCTTCTTGACTTTGCTTCTGGACTGTAATATATCTGACTGCCTAACTCTGTTTTGACATTTGCCTGCTATCTTGGCCGCTCCTTCCTTAGCCTGAACCCTTTGGACTGATGTTTGTGTGCTAGAACCTTTGCCTGCTTCATTACTTTGCTTCTTGGTTAGCTTCTCCAGTCAGAGTCTGCTGCAGCCAGTACAGGGCAATAGTTTTCAAAATCTAGAGTATGAAATTTCCCCATGTTCTGCATGTGTGAAATGTTGTTTAGCTCAAATGTTGTCTTATGTTCATCACACACACTGTTAGAACTCTCTGTATGCACCTCAAACCTTGGGAATGGCCGCATTTTAGAAATTTGGAACAGAATCATGACCATTACAGTGGATGTAGCACACCAACATTGCACACACCAACATAAACAAAACCTCTCAGAGCGGAACAGGAAGGCTTTCTATTAAAAAACCAGCACAACCCATTGAATGGGGTATTAGACAACAACAACAACAACAACAACAGCAACAATAATAATAATTTATTTCTTACTCGCCTCTCCGTTTGGATCGAGGCAGGGAACAACAATATGATAAAATACATAAAACTGATTAAAACATGACACACATTATTAAAACTGCGTTAAAACATCCTAAAACATCCTAAAAACATCCTAAAATTCCACTGGATATGCCTGCCGGAAGAGAACAGTCTTTATGGCTTTCTTAAATTCTAAAAGACTGTTATGTTGATGAGTCTCCTACTGCAGGCCATTCCACAGTCTGGGAGCGGCAGAAGAGAAGGTCCTCTGGGTAATGGTTGTCAGCCTAGTCTTGGCCAACTGTAGTAAGTTCTTCCCAGAGGACCTGAGTGTGCGGGGCGGATTGTTTGGGAGAAGGCGGTCCCGCAGGTAACCTGGACCCAAACCATGTACAGCTTTGAAGGTAATAACCAACACTTTATACTTTGCCCGGAAACTAATTGGCAGCCAGTGGAGTGATGGGGAGAGTTGGCTTTATATTATCCAGTCCTAACAAGTTGGAACTGCAGGTGATGGAGTCAGGCTGAGCTCATCCAACAAGTGATGAGGAGGCATAGGACAAATATATTCTGTAATAGGACTGTGCAAAGTTTTCTCCAGCGCTTTCACTGGAGCTGTTTTTCAAAGGGGCTGTTTTTCAACGAGATTTGTTTCTCTCTCTCTGTGTGTGTGTGTGTGGCGTGCACGTGTGTAAACCTTTCTCAGGACTTTTGAGTTGGGGCAGTGTTTACTGAGTTGTGTTAAGATTCATTACATAATTCTGTGCTCATTAAAAGTATTATAGAACTAACACTGCTGTTCTGTGAACTGAGAAATATTTAGTGGTCACAAGCTGGGTGTCAGTAAAGGTACATTCCTCTCCTTAATACTCCTTACCTACTTATATAGACTAAGGCTCGATTATCCTTGATCGTTGGAATAATAATGATTTTATAATTTCATGTTTGTAAATGATCCAGGTGTAAGTCTCTGGACCAGATCTAAGTTCAGTTAATATGCACTGTTCCCTTTATTTCACCTCTCTGTCTCTCTAGTATCTGGGATTGTGTAGGTGCCCTTCTAAAATGTGCTGCTTTGAAATAAATTGTCATGAAAGACCCAGATGTCTGTCCCCCTCCCCAGCTATAATATCTGATTTGGAACGGGGGTGGGGTGAGATGTCGCCCCTGGCCCTTTGGTCCAAGTGACCACATTACTCACAGTGGGACATCATTTCCCCCAAACTCTGATTGTGAATTCCGTTGGGTGGGAAAATATGTTCCCCGTTCTACCTACTCCACCTTTAATCCCAGCCTAACAGGAAGGAATGTGGATGAAGAACTTGTTCCTTCTCCCTCCCTCATGACCAAATTCTCAGCTGCTAACTGAAATCTGTTGCTCCCGACATCTCTGACTTATGATCAGTTCCACCTTTTTCAGGCTTCCTGCAGTCTGCCCACTCCGCTAATCAGAAGCGGATTCTAATAAATACGGGTCTGGGCAATTGACCTGTCAAAAAGTAAGTGTTCACTTGGCCAATATTGGTTGTTGTAAATCATTAACATAGGCCTATAGGAAGCTGCCCCATACCAGGTCAGACCCTTGATCCACACAGCAGTAAGTGCAGGCTCTCCAGGCCAGGTGCTGCAGTTCTTCATTTTGCTAGTGCCCAGGGCTGGCCTTGCTGGGTTATCAGGGAGAGAGGAGGAGCTGCTGCTGGGGAGGAAAAAGAAGAAGGGCTGGCTGGGGTGGTGATGGTTGTTGTTTGGGGGCCCCTGGGGGCCCAGACCTGTGCCCTGCAATCACGCCCTACCTGCACCTCTGTAGAGTCAGGAGAGAGAAAAGGAGGCAGGATAGTTGGCGGGGAGGGAAGAGGGAAGACAAAACCTTGGGTCCACAGTATCCAGGAGCCTCTCCGTTTCCCTTGGCACCCAGAGACATGTAGGACAAATAGGTTAAAAAGTAGGAAACACCTCCATAACTCCTCCCACCCTGCCTGCCAGGGCTTAGGATAGACTGAGGGCTCCCATCTACAGCTGCCTTAGATTCCTCAGAGGAAAAAGTTGAGATATAAATGTAATGAGAAATGAATACAACAGAGTGCCTTAGGGTTGTGCTCTACGTTGTATTTCTTTGGGTGTGGGTTATGAAAAGCAGCTGTGTGGCCACTGCAAAACTTTAAAATGGTGGGAAAGAGGGTTGGATACCTCATCCAAAATTGAACGGGCCGGTCTTATTGCTTACAGCAGAGACAATGGCCAGATCTACACCAAGCAGGATATAACACTTTGAAAACAGTTTGAAAACTGTATATTCAGTGTGTCCTGGGCCCGAACAGTTGTCGAAACTGTTCTAAACCATGATAAAGCAGTAGTGTAGGCCCTGCCCAGTTTTGGATGTGCAAGCCCTGCCCACTTATTTTCCCCACACAGTCATATATCTGGGTCCATAGCTACTTGGAGAAGCATTTGCATGAGCTTGACTGACATGGTAATAGTCTGATTTGAAGTGCTCCGTTTTGTTTCAGTGAGGCTTTCACTTGTGTCTGTGGCTCAGATCTGTTTTAATGGCATCCCGTCTTTGCCACCTGAGGAAGCCACCTCCTATATGGCTCCCTCTGCCTTTGCTAGTGACTTTAACACACACCCTTTATTCCTTGTTAGTTTTGCAGCAAGAGCAACCCTTATAGAAGCTCCTGCCAGAGAATGGCAGTGACCATTACCTTGGAAGGAGCTCAGTGCTGCCTATTCACAGCACCTTCAATAAGGATTGGGATTATTGTTGTTGTTGTTGTTACATTTTTATACCACCCTATAGCCGAAGCTCTATAGTTGTCCTTGGCATGTTAAATTATGTGTTCGGGATTTATTTATTTATTTATTTTTGTATTACCCTGAGCAAAGGATATACTCATGTATAGGGTAGGATATTAGATTTAGGGCCAGGAAGGGGAAGAGCTGAAAAGCACAGATTTCAAGTTCACAGTTTGAAAGATATTGATGGTAAGCCTAGTTCCCCCATGTGGCTTCCATTAAGGCCTTGGATGGAAAGCCATTAACGTTAGTATTAACTTCTAACACCCAGATTAAAAAAACCAGCCGTTTGGAGCCAGGGGTTAATAACACTAAGGGAAATCATTTGTTATCCTTCAGAACATGGCGTATGGTGGCATCAGATGTGACCCTGAGACCTTGGCCTATTGGAGGATGGCCTTCCCAAGCTCCCAAATGGCTTGGTAGTCATCATGGCAGCAGATGCTAACTGTGGTGACCATCTGAGGGGGAAGAAATAGTAGAGAGGGTAGAGTCACGGGATGCAGTCCTCTTCACAGAAGATAGAATGTGGAATGGCTCCCATAGAACCCGTCTGTAGCCCTTCCACACCAACTGGCTCTGCATTTGCTGCACTGGTGTGAATCAGTGGGGAGATTCAATTGCAACTGAGGCTTTCCTATATCTTACCAGCATGCTTTTCAGGGGTGGGGGCTTTGCCCTTGGCCTCTGTGTGTGTGGTTCTTCTGCTGCTTCTGCTAAGAGTAGCCGGGAGAACAGGGCCGTGCAGAGCTGGTCATATGCCCAGGCCAGATGGGAAGTGTGTGCCTCCCCCCATTTCAAAGAAGGAGGACAACATGGCCTCCCTAAGGGGGAGCAAGCCCACCAACATGTCCGTTCTACATAACACCTTCATATTAAACCTGTTCTACAACACCTCAAGGCACATATATCCCTGCTCTGCATGTGGCATGCGTAAGCTAGGGGGAGACCTCCTCGTCGGAGTGCCCCTCAAAATCATGGGCCCCGGGCCAACTGCCCCCACTGCCCCCCCTCTGCTCGGCCCTGCTGGAGAAGGAGATGATGTGGGAGAGACTTGGCTGCAATTGAATGGCCTATTTGAGTCACAAGGTGCTCCGAAGAAAAGTACCCAGAGGCAACTGGTGGAAAGAGGGTAAGGTTGTAGAATAGGGCCTGATTGGAGTAGTTCTGCATCCTGTTCTCCACGAGTGCAGGATTACGTTGGACAGCTTTCAAGACTATTCTAAATTTCCAGTAACTCTGTACATTCTGTTTGTCCCAGAGACGACCTTTTAAAAAATAATTCTGACCTTCTAGTCACCTTACTGGCTTGCACCATGCCTAGCTATTCAGCTCCTCTGGTTGTATCTAGCCAGGATTTAATGTGCCCATTGGGTATACATGCATGCTAGCTTGTTGGCCTTTTTAAATTGTATTCATGCCGAGTTCAGCTTTCCTCTTGAAGAACTGTGGGGTATTTAAAAGTTTGTTTCCTAATCCTACCCACGCAATTAGTGCAGTATTAGCTGAATCGGTGTGGAAAGCAAAAAGAAGAGGTAGAAGCTGGTAGACTCTGGGAAGAGGAAATGTGTATTTCAGAAGTCACATTTTGAAATCTGCAACTGTTTCAGAGCGAGGAGAGAGTGTGGGTTTTTCCTCACTGGGGACACAGGGCAGGCATGCCAGAAAAAAAAGAAAAGGGAAAAATCTGCTGGATCATTAACTTACATCACGACGAGTCAAGATTAATAAAGAAGATGAGAATAATAGCCTTTATGCCAAGGGGTCAAACTGGAGAGACAGTAGAAGTAATCAATAAGCCAGATGGATGAGGCAGCAGATGCAGCCCAGACGGCGGTCAGATGTGACGCCTGTGTAGTTGTGGGCATGGTAAGACACAGGCACAGGGTGTGGAAAGCAAAGGTGAAGGTTGAAGCTTATCTGTAGCTGAACAAAGGCAGGTCTTCCAGTTGCTGAGTCCAGCAGGTAGCTGTTACGGGACTTGGGGAGTATCCCCTGGCTCATTCCGGTCTAATGGTGAAAGGAGGTGGGTGCGGATGATCTCCTTACAGCCCTCTCCTTGCTCCAGAGTTGTAGAGTGGGACACGGGGTTAAAATCCTCACTTGGCATCCCAGCTCAAGACACATGGCGGGCTTAACCTCTGCCAAAGACAAACCTGAGAAGTCTGCCCTCCTTACAAAACATTGCTGCTTTCCTGGCAGGTCAGGATAGAGGGCTGGAAGGAGAAAGGTCTAATACAGAAAGTTGAGGAAAAGGCAAAGCGGGCAATATTTATGGTTAATGAAGCTAGTCACTTATTTGAGGGGGGCTTTGAGTTAGGTTTTGGCGGAAACATGGTCGATTTCCAGCAGATCCTTTTGCAGGCCGGAAAATTTGAGGACTGGCCTGATGAATGGATGCAGGGTGTCAGCCAAGGTTCTGATGATACACAGAGACAGGCAATAAACAGGTGCTGGGTATGAATAGGTTGTGGTCTTTTGTGAGGTCATAGTGCTACAGTCCAGTCCTCTGGCAGTCTTGGATTGGGTAACTCTTACTCTCCTGATTTCAGTGGCAGGCTAGCAGGGGTTCAATTCAACATATACCTCTACCATTTTGCATGAGTATCTCTCCTCCTGACACATCCAGAGACCATGCTGGCTGTATCTGTCCCTTTAATCAGTGGTGGGCTACTTGTGGCCCTCCAGATGTTTTGGCCTACGTCTCCCATCATCCTTTACCCTTAACTATGCTGGCAAGGGTTGACGGCAATTGTATGGCAGAGCATCTGAAGAATACCAGTTGCCCACCCATATTTTAGATGGTGGTGTCATCCTAAGGAAAAATACTTGGAGAATACTATTCCTCTAGAACGTGGTCTGTGAGTGTGAGGTTTTTTGTGTGACGGGGGTTCAGTAGTTCCAGCGGTTGCATTGGTCTTCTTCCCTCATCCACAGAGATTTCAGGCAACACAGAAGATATCCCATTGGTTCGTTGGAGGCAGCAGTGGCTGGAAAATGGCACACTGCTTTTCCATATCCACCATCAAGATGGCACTCCCAACTTGCCTGGGTTGGAACCAACAGAAGAACCCCAGAGCGAATCGGCAGAAGAAGAGCTAAGAATCCTTCACATCTCAGTAATGGTGAGTGCCCAGTTTGCCCTCAAATCTGAATATGGTGCTGTTGCTATCAGTGGCTGCTAGCTCTGATAGCTATGTGCTACCTCCAGTATCAGAGGCAGGAAGCCTGTGTGCACCGGTTGCTGGGGAACATGGGTGGGAAGGAGCTGTTGCACCGTGTCCTGCTTTGTTGGTCCCTGGCCGACAGCTGGTTGGCCACTGTGTGAACAGAGTGCTGGACTAGATGGACTCTCAGCCTGATCCAGCCTCAGGGCTCTTCTTATGTTCTTATTATCAATTATTCTAGAGGCAGGGTTGTTGTCAAGAGGGTAATTTTGAAGAGAAATGTCCCCAGTGATCATGCTGGCTGAAAATGATGTATGTTGTAGTCCAACACACCTGAGGAGTATCAAGTTGGGGAAAACTGACTTAAACTATGGCTCAATTCGGACGACACATTAGGCAACGGAGGAGGGGGGGAACAATTGTCAGTTGTGTTGCTTATTGTGTCGTCTGGAAGGGCAACACACAACGCACACACAACTGACAGTACGTTAATCAGGCACTTTAAACAACGGAGCGAAACAACGGGCTTGCATGTTGTTTAGCCCGAAGCCCCATAGTTTAAAGTGTCATCCGAATTCAGCCCGCCATCTCTCCGTGGACTATTCCGTTTTGGAATAGAGTTCTGCTGCCTAGAGCAGCCAAAAGCACCCGGCCGCTCTATGCAGCCGGCAGCACTCACGGTGCCTGCTGGGATACGGCTGGAGGACACAGGGAGGAAAGGCTGCAACCAAAATGGCCGCCACAAGTTTGTAGCAGCCGGGGCGTTTGCCGGTGCCGAGCAGCGCTGGCTGCAGCATGTCATCTGTGGAGCTCCTCCTGCCTAACGTACGGTCAGTACATTATTTACCCCTCCGTTGCCTAATATAATAATAATAATAATAATAATAATAATAATAATAATAATTTATTTCTTACCCGCCTCTCCGTCTGGATCGAGGCGGGGAACAACAATATGATAAAATACATAATATGTCGTCCAAATTGAGCCTATGTGTGCTTATTGTCAACAGTTCCTTATTATGGATAAAATATGGTAAATATTTGCCATTGCTATCAATGACTAAGCCCATTCTGTATACCAGGGATAGGCAACTTGTAGCCTTCTAGATGTTAATAATCTACAATTCCCATCATACCTCACCACTGCTTCTGTTGGCTAGGCCTGATAGGAATTGCAATCCAACAACATCTGGAGGGCCACAAGTCACCCATCCCTGCATCTATCCCTTATAGTGGGCCAAGAGAGATATTTTCTATTTTGAATCACACTTATGACGGGCATGAACTAAATTAAGTTCATGCCCATCTCAAGCCTGAAAATGTGAGGTCAAGATGCAGTTAGCTCCTGTGCAGTATATGCTTGGGTTCTTACAATTTAGGACACAATCTATGCTGGCTAGGGAATGCAGGGAGTTGTAGGATTTTTTCTGTCTAAACATACATAGGATTTCACCTTTAGGAACTAATAAGTGGGGCATGGTTTCCCTTGTAACATTGCTAGTAGTTCATCACAATTCACCTGGGTAGGGTGTTCACCTATCCTAACATTTTGCCTTCCAGTCAGATGTCCCTAGGAACTCACAAGCAGGGCATAAACAGAGATGTGTATATCCCACAATTCCATACAAGTGCAGAAAAATCATAGAACTTGGTATTGGGAGAATAATTCAACATCTGAAGAGTCTTCACTTTCTTTTATTCTTTCTTTCAGCAAATTCTCTTATGGCTGCAAATATAGGTTCAAAAGTGTGGGGGCCGTATCTGGTGAAATCGCCAAACACAAAGGCCCATTTTGCTAATAATACAATACCATCCTATAGTACTATGGAAACAAGCCTCAGTAAGGCTCTAGAGCTCCAAGGATTGAAAGGACACATGGATAGCCCGCTCACCACCGCCACCGCATATCACCCTGACAAATGTGTGTTTGACATTCAGAAGAAGATCTCTGTGTGTACAGATTGGTCAGAATCCTTTCTCTCTAAATGTACATCTCTACATGCATGACCTTTCTGATAAACTTTAAGTGGATGCTCATAGGAGAAAGTGTGTTGGCAGTGGAACGGGCCTGCCCTGTGACCTCCTCCGCTTATTAATTAAACGCATGGAGGGGATCATGTGTACCCTGCCCCATAATCACAGGTGTCTCAGCTCCAAACATGGGGATTCCATTTTTAGCTATTATCGACACAGCGGATATAATTTTACTTCATGAATCTGTATAGCACATATATATATATATATATATATATATATATATATAATATATAATTTAAGTTAGTGGCCATCACAACACCTTGGAGCAGGGACAGAAGGAGAACCATGGCCGCCAGGAACAGGGAGGGATGAGGGTGATCATCTCTCTGGCCACTGGAAATTCCTTCCAGACCTTTTCTGGTCTTAGTCCTTTTGGCAAACACCACCTTCACCTTCTAAATTTGCCCCTCTCCCATTAATAAGCTAGGGGTTCGTGTACTTCTGATTTGCCAGTTGGAATTCTGTGTTGGCAGACAGAATGCTTGTGGCTTTTTTTAGCATTGGAAGGAGATGTTCTTATAAAGCTCCTTACCTGAGGTGCCTAGTGCTGTGTTTTGCACTTTCCTTGCCTTCAGTTTTGAGCTAGGAAGCTTTATGGGGAACTTTGTTTCCCGTATTCCCTGTCATTAATGCAGGGTTCATAAAAGAATCCAAGCCTTAAAGATGAGTCATCTGCTGCTTCCACCAACCTTTTCTCTACTACTAGTCCTCCTACTTCACAAAGGTACATTCTTATTTATAATACTCCTATACTGCTCATTATAAACCCTAAACAATCTACATAATAGGTAGGCAGTGCAATTCTTTTAGTAGAGGTGTAATATTTGTATACTTAGGTGCGCCACTGATCATTCTAGCTGCTGCATTCTGCACTATCTGCAGCTTCCAAACCAGGTACAAGGGCAGCCCCATGTGGAGCACATTGCAGTAGTCTAGCGGTGAGGTTAGGAGTGCATGGATCACAGTGGCTAGGCTATCCCTATCCAGGAATAGGCATAGTTGCTACCTCAGCCAAAACTGGCAGTGGGTGTTCCATGACAAAGTTATCTTCCACCCAGTAGCTTTGATTTTGGTTTTCTTGAGTATACACAGCTTGGCGTTTTATAGGTTGCAGGCGTATTATTGCGAGAGACATTTCTCTCCACAGTTTTCCTTAGGAAACTTCTCTAGTTTCCTCAGAGAAGCTTTGAGAGAATGAGAGAAATGAAGAGAGATGGTTAGAGGAAAAATTCCAGTGGATACCAATGAGGAAAGGAAATAAAAGATCAATGTTGGATAGGTAGAGTTTTCTTTTTTTAAAGTGATGCTGATCGTACAATTCCTTTTGCCAGCAAAAGATAATTAGCTGGAGACAATGTGTCGTCGGGCAGCACCGATACCGAGGAAGGGGCTGTTTAATGAAGCCTGCCTTAATGAGAATGTCAATATCTCTCCCAGATTGCTGCCGGGGGCTGGCTTTTTTCCTTCATGTTTTGTTTTTGATTAGTCCTGGAGAAAAATTAATAAACGGCAAAAACAAAGCTGCAAAGAGCATTTGGAGCCTTTTTCACCCGGAGGCTGTCTATTGACTATCTGATAGAATCCCTGAGTCATGGGCCGGATCCTTCCCTTGAGTAGCAGGAAGCTCCCTCAGTTGCAGTGTTGAATTGCACCAGGTAACACCTGCTTCCAGAGGTTTGCTTGTTCCCTGACTTCTTCATAATCTATGTGCATCGCACATACGAGCTTTGCACCTGCACAAAGTTGCGATTCAGGAAACTTCTACAGCTGAGGATTGTTTTAGCAGGAACTCTCCCCCATCGTCTCACTGTCTATGTCCCAGTAGGTTCCCTCCTAATCTCTCCGTTTTCTTTCAACTGCTTTGCTGGTTGCCTTACAGGGAACTTCGTGTATCACTTCTGACTTTCTCCATTATCGTTGCTGAGGTTTTTACTTTTTCTGTTTTCTTCTGTCTTTTGTGTTCTGCTATCGGTGCTCCCTCTTTAGCTTTTGTGTTTTTGGCTTAATTCGTTCTCATGAATGTGGGCTGCTTTTCGCAAATTTGTGCACTGTGGCAATAAATTGTTCCCCTCAGACAGCTACTTTTTGTTTTGTCTTGGGGACACACATGTAGTGGACTCTCGTCCACACTGCCTCACCTTCTATAGATCGGACAGGCTGAAGGCAGCTCTGCGGGAAAAAAAGCCTTAGAGGCAGTAGACACCCGAAGTCTCACCCCCTGGAGATGACTGCTAAGCCTCTGAGCATGACAGCTTCGAAGTCTATCACCACGCTGTTGACTCTAACCATGGGTTGAAAGATCGTACAACTGGAGGACTCTCATGGTAGCGAAGAAGCTGACTTAAAAAGCGAAGGCACCAGTGCGTTCTGTGGAGGAGGAGGAGAAGGAGGGCTTTTGTTGAGGGAAAAACTTTGACTCGCCATTTCCTGTCCACCCTCCTTCTGTTTTTCATCCTCTGTTTAGCTGTTTTCTGGCTTTCTTTTTTCACAACTGGGCTGCTGTTACAGAATTGAATTCGATGCCCTCCCTTCTCTTGGTACCGTAAGCACACCACACCATTAGACATTTTGAAGTTGGTCTTCGCTTCAAAAACAAGCTACCCAACATGTGAGTCTGAGTCACCAGGTGAATGGTTTCTATTCCTGTTATTTTATGTTAATGAAGAGAGATGGGAGGTGTGAGCAGATTCTGGATCTCAGGAACTTAAATTTCTTCATCTCCACCAAAAAGCTCCGAATGATCACATTGGCGGTGTTCTTACCCCTTCTGCAGCGCGAGGTGTGGTTTGCAGCCGTCAACCTGAAGGATGCATATTTTCATTTTGCAATTTGCTCCTCTCAGCAGAAGTACTTCCATTTCACTATAAGTACGGAGAAAATCCAGTTCCAGGTCCTGCCATTTGGGTTCGTCAGTGCCCAAGGGTGTTCACAGAAGAAAATGTATGACAGTGGTATGTGCTTAACTTTGAACACAACATGTTGAGATTTACCCATATCTGGACGATTGATTAATTGTCAGAGCTACCAAATGGAGTCTATCCCAGGCCATTGCAGTCATTTGCAATATCCTGGATTTGTTGGGGCTTTTGTCGTGCCTCAAGCTCACCCCAGGCTTCTGCTCACGAACTTTAGGCAAACTGACACACTCTAAAAACGGTGAGACTTCTTTTATTGTGAAATCACACGGAACTCAAGCATAACGGCTTCATTTCTGCATGCACACACTTGAAGCTGAAGACGGACCAGATAGCTTTCAGGTACAATGGCTTAATGCGAACAGGAATCACTCAGGGGGAGACATTTAGAGTTGGCCCCTGTCCCATGCGAAACAGCAGCGGCCACACACACTGACTCATCAGGAACACGAGCAAAACTCAAGGAGAAACCCCAGCACAGAAGTGCATGAAGTCTGACAGTACACAGATCCATCTTGTACCAAACCAGACTCAGCCTGCCAGGAACACTGAGCTGATCAAGTAAGCAAGATGTCAGGGGACGAACCTCTTCGACCTAGGAACCCCTCTGCCTGTAACAAAGGCACTGAGAGGAGGCTCTCTTGCAGGTTACACACACACACAATTCCAGAACAGCAGTGATCAGCCTCGGAGCTTCCCTGTGCCCGTACTTTGGCTCCATGCAGGGAAAGCTATCACTCAGGCCATAGAACACGAATCCAGAACAGTAATCTGCAAGTCCAAATCTATGAAAAGCCACAGAGCACTTTTCATGGCATAGTTCTTAGAAATTCCAAGTCCAAATAGCAACAGAACATGTACAGAATGCATCCAACATCTCCAAACCAGATAGAATCCTAAACACGAGGAGTTTCATGGCAAGCGTAGAACAGATGGTTCCTAGCAAAGGGCCTCCCCTTTGCTCGTTCCACTATATAGGATGGAGGCTGGCTAATTCCAAGCCACTTCAGGCCCGTAACTCAAACTCATGTGCCAACAGGGCGGCACATTCAACCTCCTCTTGATGACGACACTATGTGAGAGACAGCTTGCAAGATAACCCCCACCTTTTCAAAACATACATTTGTTCTCAAGGAAACTCAAGGCCTCAGCTAGCAGCCACAGATAAGCACAGAACAGAGACAGACTTTCTCACAACAATTGCCAAGCTTTCAACTCACAATTCACTAGGCCAGCCTAGTGAATTGTCCATGAATCACCTGATATCCAACAGCTTTGCATCAACAAGGAAAAATCCAAGCTAATCTAAGAAATCCTATTTATTGGGCCAGTATTACTCATGATCCATGAGGGTGTTCTTCCCTCAGAACCGAGTTATCATCATCAATCTTGCAAGAGACATAATGCACCAATGAACCATCATAGCCCTTTCTATCCATTGTCTCCTGGTCTTATGGTAGCCACAGTATCAGTGGTCCCATGGGTTTGTCTTTGGCTGTGTCCCCTCCAAACCTGATTTATTCTCATTTTCCATGGGACAAACATTTATTATTTATTTATTGCATTTATATCCCACCCTTTTCCCTCCAAGGAATCCAAGGGGGCGTACATAATCCTCCTCATCCTTCTCTCCATTTTATCCTCACAACAACAACCCTGTGAGGTAGGTTGGGCTGAGAGTCGGTGACTGGCCCAAAGTCATCCAGTGGGTTTCCATGGCCGAGTGGGGACTAGAACCTGGATCCCCCGACTCCCAGTCCAACATTTTAGCCACTACTCATAAAGTCCAACTTGCTCATCAAGTCCGACTCTGGTCGATGTCATACATTCTCTCACTTGGTGGACAATGATAGACAATGGCTGAATTCGGACAACACAATAACCAACTGGGGAGGGGGAAACAATTGTAAGTTGTATTGACTATCGTGTCGTCCGAATGCTGCCATAGTCAACTCAGCGCTGATCCTAATCCACACCACAGTTGATTATTTATTACCATGTTGTGTGGGGCGTACCCCCTAGATGAACAACTGTAAAGTTGATTATTACCCCACCATTGACTATCGTGTTGTCCGAATTCAGCCAATCTCTGCCAAGAGATGCCTTTCCTTCCTACACCAACCTCCCACATACTCACAACTGGCATCTCTCTCCTCGGATGAGAAGCACATAGCAGTACCTTACAGATTCAAGGGCTACGGTCCAGACGCGAGACAATCCTACATACAATCATCTATAGTTGCTGGCAGTATGGAAAACATTGAAGGTGTTTGAGACAAACTTAATAGGACACCATGTCCAGATCACATTGGACAACACCACAGTTGACTTGTACATACATAAACAGGGTGGGTCTTGTGCATCTCCCTAACTCTATAATTTTTCATTGGGCTATTCATAGGAGAATGCACCTCTCAGCCATACATACTGAGGGAAAGAAAAATGTTTTGACCGACTCATTAAGCAAGCCTTCCCATTTGTCCCACCAGTGGCAGCTTGCACCCAAAGTGCTTTGTCGCCTGTTCACGAACTGGGGCACCCCTGTCATAGTTATCTTCACAACGTCGGAAAATGTAATATGTGAACGCTTTTGCACCAGAGCAGGGTGGCTAAGTTCTCACTTGGAGATGCTTGTCTTCTCCCGTTGACTGGCGCCTGTTTTACTTGTTTCACAAAAGTAATTTCAACATTGATTGCAGATGGCATTACTCCGTAGTAGCCAAGGCAGGCACAGTTTGCCCCCTTCTGACTCTGTTGATACCAAACTTACTATGTCAGGATCAAGGTTGAGTGAGGCGTCTGGATTTGAGAACCCTCAAACTGACGGCCTGGAGGATTCAATGACTTATTTACCTCCTGCTGTGTTTCGGTATTGGAGGGCGCTAGGAAACAGTCAACTAGATGGTCTTACTCCAGTGAGTGGAGAGCGTTCTCTGATTTTGCTTCCCCAAACAAATTTGATCCACTATGTTGTCCGGTGGAAAGTATTCTTTATTTTTTTATTTTAATTATTTGTTAAAGATCAAGAGTATTCTTCTATAAGAGTTTATTTGCCAACCATTTTCACCTTACATTTACCAGTTCAGGTTTTCACTGAATTTACTCACCTGATGATTCATCAATTTATCAGAGATTTACAAAATCTTGTGCCTCCAGTGAAAGCACTCGTGTCTCAGTGGAATTTATCTGTTTTATTACATGCCTCTACTGATATCCACCTCCTTTCCTGGAAAGTTGCTTTCCTTGCTGCCATTACCTCGGCAACAAGATCAAGCAGATTTTGTACACTAAGGGTTGACTCCCCATACTTGATCTTCCATAGAGACAAGGTGGTTCTAAGGCCAGACATTTCTTTCTTCCAAAGGTGGTGAGCCAAGATATTGACTTGCCAGCATTTTTTCCATCTCTTGCTTTGCCATTGGAGATAACCTTACATACACTTGATGTTCCTCATACATTGGCCTTTTATAAGTCATAGACTGAGTCATTCTGCAAATCAGAGTGTTTCTTTGTTATGGAGGGAAGAAAAAAGTCTCCCTGTTTCACCACAATGGCTTGCCTCGTGGGTGGTCCAGACCGTCTGATTGGCATACGAGATGGCTAGTATGGAGCTGTCAACTCTAATAAAGATTCATTTGACATGGGGAATGGCTTCTTCTACCGCTTTCAAGTGAGGACTGAGTTTGCCTGACTTATGTAAGGCCGTGACCTGGGCGACGCTATCCACATTCATGTGGCACTATAAGTTGGATGTGCGGGCAACAGCTGACTGCACATTTGGACATGAGGTGCAGTCTTCAATTTTGCGCTGGGACATCAACTCACCGAAGTCAGCTTGCTGTTCATCCATATGTGTGATGCACAGAGACCACGATGAAAAAGGAAGACTGTAGCTGTAGTTCTTTGAGTGGTCATCTGTGTATTCATACAACCCATCCACTGTTCCCACTTCAGTGTGTGATACGTACTTCCGTATCTGAGCCCACATTAGGTGGTCTCAAGGAACTGAGGGGCTAGGCGGGAACCTATTGGGACATGTTCAGTGAGATAGCGGGGAAAGGTTCCCACCAAAATGATCTTCAGCTGGCAAATGGGAAAGAGAGCTACTTGGTAGGGTTATTTTGAGGATAAACTGGTTTTAAGAGAACTGCATCCTCTGCCCTGAACTCCATCAAGAAGGAGTAGGATGAAATAAAATAATGTATGTGAGACATTTTGAGCACATAGGAAGAACTATTACCGTCTTTCTTCAATTCTAAGATGCACTTTTTTCCCATATAAAGGTCTCTAAAAACAGGGTGCATCTTAGAATTGATGGCGTCTTAGAATCACAGTTTTTGAATTTTCCCGTGCTTTGCACACGGCATCACACATTTTGTTTTTACGTGGAAACTCCGCCTCCATTTTTTTTCTTCTAAGAATCAAAGCTTTTTTTCTGTTGGTGGTACTGGAATTAAGGCGCGTCTTACAATATATGGCTTCTTAGAATCGAAGAAATACGGTACATACATATAGGGCCTGTTCAGACAACACACTAAGCCATGGTTAGGCTGCTAACCGTTGTGCAGCAAAGGGTTAGTGAGCATGTTCAAATCCTAGTTATGTAGCCACCATGGTTAGGAACAGTTCGCAATGCTAAGCCATAATGTTTAGCTCAAAATGCTTAAGCACTGTGGGTTAACGGGTCATCTGAACCAGGTCATAAACCAGTATTGTTTGCTGCCACTTCAGAACCATTGCTTATAGTTGGGGGTTGTCTTTCTCCCTTAGAATGGAAGAGTTTTAATACTGACAACTGCCATCATCATGTCCACCTTTTATCTTCTCTTCCCCTAAGCTAAGCATTTCCAGTTCCAGCCATCTCGTCTTTCTATTCTCTATGCTGCGTTCTTCTTAACCAATCTGGCAACCAAAGCAGACTACAGTCTTGCTGTGGTTGAGAAAGAGTCTTTCTATTTCACCCAGTCTTCTTTCATGATAGCACTCTTCAAATACTTGAAAGGTTGTCACACAGAGGAGGGCCAGGATCTCTTCTCGATCAACCGAGAATGCAGGACATGGAATAATGGGCTCAAGTGACAGGAAGCCAGATTCCGGCTGGACATCAGGAAAAACGTCCTGACTGTTAAGAGAATATGACAATGGAACCAATTATCTAGAGAACTGGTGGGTTCACCCATACTAGAGGCATTCAAGAGGCAACTGAACAGCCATCTGTCAGGAATGCTTTAAGGTAGATTCCTGCACTGAACAAGGGGGTTGGACTCGATGGCCTTAGAGTCCCCTTCCAACTCTACTATTCTATGATTCTATGATATCCTTTAAAAAAAAAAAAACACCCACCCACCTACAGTAGCTGAGTTATCCACCAGCTCTCTGTCATTATTTGTCATAGTTTTGTGAATTCCATATAAAGTTTCTGAGTTCATGAAGGATTGGGAACTCGTGATTATCTTTTGGACCTCTCAATGAAACCACCCACACTGGTTCTTTTAGGTTACCAGTGGAATGAGAGTAGTTGGGTTTCATACTGGTTTTACGTGGGTGGTAATTTTGGTCCAGAATAAATGTATGGCATTTGTAGGAGAATATTTGCATTTTTAAAAGCATAATGAGGTGTTGCTAGGTAACAATGTTCAGCCATTGGAACATTCACCAAACAGCCAATGAAAGCTTGCGTACATGGGATTCTTCAATTGCATTAGGCGGCACCTAAGATGACCGTTGGTGCTTAAGTCTTTGTTCTGGACCAGACCACAATTGCAAGGGAAGGAAACATACTTTGTCGTGGTTGCACTTTTACAGTATTATCAAGGACCATTTATTTTGCATTTTTGAAAGCTGTGACCATAAGTGGGTGGCAGCAAAAGATACGGCTGTTCAGGAGCATTTTATGTAATCATTAAAAGAAAACGATTTCTTCATCCATTTTTCTTTTCTCTTCGTAAAAGGAAAAAAAATCACAAATTGGGATTGGCTGAGCGAAATGAACATATTCACCTTTTCGGTGTTTCCCGCTTGATTGTAGTTGGTGTTTTTTGTTTTTTTTAACATGACCTCTCTCTCGAACACTTGAGATTTCAGAGTGAAATTCGATACACACATTCTGGACACAATTCTGTATTTCAAGTTCGAATACGAGTTCAACCTCCACATCCATTTCAAATGTGGAGGGAAGGAAAATGCAAAACGTATTGTTGTGCAAAATCGCCTTGAGCATTGAGTTACTGGAATGAAAGCCGGTGAGCACACTCAGGGCACAGCTATATGATCAGACTGAAACCACACACCAGTTTGAAACCCATTTTTCAAGAAAACAAGAAATAAGTAGTGCAGAGATGGGGATACTTCAGCCCACAAAGGTTCCCTGTCAGGCCACAGGAGCCTCTTTTGACTCCTCCAGAGTGCAAGGCTTGGCCACCAAGCCCTGCTCTCTGGAGAAATTGGGAAGCCCACCTCCCAATTGGCAGTGCAAACAGTGCACAGGGGAATCCCCACTGTTATCTGCAATCATAGATTGGAGATAACAGTGAGGATATAGGAAGTGGGGGACTCAACCGATGCTGGACTTAACTGGCGCGAATAGCTGAATGTGTTAATGTGCTGTGCGTTATCCCGACAGGGACAATACATGGTGTGCAACGCCGAACACTCAGCTGCACTGGGAGGAGTGGCCACTCTTCCCAGCGCTTGGCTGAGTCCATTCGTCTCCCATGTGCCACTCCTATGGGGCCAATGTGCAATGCGCGAAGCTGGGGCTTTGTGGTACTGGGAGGAGCAGCTGCTCTTCCTAGCACTGGCCGAGCCCCTTTCTCTGTGCTGAGAGAGGCAAAAGTGGACTGAACAAGGAGACAGACAAAATGGGCAGGTGTGGGATGAGGACATTAGTAGATTTGGCCCCACCTGCTGATTTCGTCTGGACTGCGGAGGGAGGCAATTCGTCCCCCCACCTAAAACACATCCCCCGTCCCTGCTGTAATGTGATTAGAGGTCCACAAATGTGCTTATCAGCTTGCTGGTGGCAAGTGCACCTTTTAGCCTGGCAAGAGATGTGCTGAGGCGCCTCATGCAGGGCGTTGAAAAGTTCATCTGATTAATGCCCCTGAAACTGAGTGCAAGTTCATGGAAAGCCTTCACTCTTTACCTGGGCTTGGTTCTTTTTCTGCATCGGAAGAGCCTCCAAAGGTCAGTGAGATATCAGGAACCAGACTCTGCCCCCTTCCCCCAAGGTGGAGGAGGACCAGGGACCAGGATCGGGAACAACCACAAATTTGAGCTAGTTATCACAATCAGTGCTGAACTGGCATTTCCCCCCTCGCTTCACCACCGTGTCAGCATGCTCCAGTGTTGTGGGGTGGGGGTCATTCTGGTGATGGGGTTAGCAAACAGTAGAGTGAACAGGAGAAAACTGACATGTGATGGTGATCAGTTCCTGGGGTGTTTGCCCGTTCTGGATGGGGTTACACTCTCTCTGAAGGAGCAGGTCCGTAGTTTGGGGGTGTTCCTGGATCCATATTTGTCACTGGAGACCCAGGTGGCCTGGAGCGCCCATTATCAACTTCGGTTGTTATACCAACTACGCCCATTCCTGGATAGGGATAGCCTTGCCACGATCATTCATGCACTGGTAACTTCATGATTAGACTACTGTAATGCAAGGGTGCTCACCGGAACGCCTAGCTCTGCCCTCGTAAAAACCGATGTTAAAAGAACTGCACTGGCTGCCTGTTAGCTATTAAGCCATGTACAAGGTTATGTTATTATCCTATAAAGGCCTAATTAACTTGGGATCAGGATACCTAGCAGACCGTCTTCCCTTATATACACCCAAACAACATTTACGATCGTCAGAGGAGGCCCTGCTTGTCATCCCAAGATGAACAGAACCTCAACGGCAGGCCTTCTTTGTAGCAGCACCTACCCTCTGGAAAACTCTCCCTTGGGAGGTGGAACATATAACACCTTTCAAACACCTCCTGCAAACATCTTTTTAGACAAACTTCCTCTGGATTATAACTTTTTCTGGTTTTATATGACATTTTAATTTTTTTAAAAGTTTTAAATTTTGACCATTGTATATTGTGGTTTTAATTGTGAGCTGCCCGGAGAGCCTTGGCTGTTGGGCAGTATAAATATGTAATAAATAAATAAAAATCTTTTGAATAGGAGGGTGACTTGCATTAAAGTGAAATGGTGCACACCAACAGTAGGGTCATGTTCACCGCTGTCACCAGGACCATACAAACATCTGGTAGCAACATCAGCAAAAAAAACGTGCAGTGAGGCAAGGTTTTGTGAACACATTTGGCCCTCCCCAGCCACCCATTAGCTTTCAACTCAGTTCTAATCACAGTGAAACGTTCCTGTTTACGACCTAGTTGTCCGATTAAGTTGGAACACCAGGTAAACGCCCACACCAGTTTTTAGATGTTGGGTTGGAGGCAGGAGGAGAGATTAAAAATATTGTCATGCAATATCTGTAGTGCCAAGCTGCCCAGATTTTTTGGAATAGGGCCAGGGGGGTTGGGCCTGGTGGGAACCTGCAACATAGTGTTGCAGTGTTGTTTGAATTATATAAATTCCACTAGAACTCTCAGTTTGGGGCTAGCTGGAGAAGCAAGCTGAATGCTCCATTTGGAACCTGAGCAAAGCAGTGCTATAGTATTATATAGGGTGACCCTATGAAAAGGAGGGCAGGGCTCCTGTATCTTTAACAGTTGTACTGAAAGGGGAATTCCAACAGGTGTCATTTGTATGCATGCAGCACCTGGTGAAATCCCCTCTTCATCATGACAGTTAAAGCTGCAGGAGCCCTGCCTTCTTTTGTATTTGATCACTCTAGTATAGCTCCTGCAGCTTTAACTGTTGTGCTTAAGAGGGAATTTCACCAGGTGCTGCATGCGTACAAATGACACCTGCTGACAGTCCCTTTTCTATACAACTGTTAAAGATACAGGAGCCTTGTCCTCCTTTTCATATGGTCACCCTAGTATTATATACCACTCAGGTTTGGACCTGCCTGCTCAGCCCGTCCAAAATCTTCCTATAAATACATTGTCGTGTGGAGTTCATCTTTTCTTTCCTATCATGTTTCCAAGAGCAACACAGTAAGAAGACGGAGTGTTTTTACCCCTGCAGCTCTGTGTTCTATGTGAGACTTATGTGGGGGAGGCAGGAATTGAGGATGGGGTATAGACCTAATGAGCATCACTCAGACATAATTTCATCCCTCTCTCCAGTAGTAAAGTGCTCTGGTCCCTTAAAGAGTTGTGAGGTTAAGTTAACTTGAAAGCTGAATCCTTACAAGCATATAGCATCCTGGACAGGGAGGGGGGGGTGTCTCCTGACCTTAATTCTCTCCTCTTCCAGTTTTAAGCTGTTAATTAGAATAATAGAATAGTAGAGTTGGAAGGGACCTATAAGGCCATCAAGTCCAACCCCCTGCTCAATGCAGGAATCCTCCTTAAAGCATGCCTGACAGATGGTTGTCCAGCTGCCTCTTGAATGCCTCTAATGTGGAAGAGCCCATCACCTCCCTAGGTAATTGGTTCCATTGTCGTACTGCTCTAACAGTCAGGAAGTTTTTCCTAATGTCCAGCCGGAATCTGGCTTCCTGTCACTTGAGCACTCTGGGTTGATCGAGAAGAGATCCTGGCCCTCCTTTGTGTGACAACCTTTCAAGTATTTGAAGAGTGCTATCATGTCTCCCCTCAATCTTCTCTTCTCCAGGCTAAACATGCCTAGTTCTTTCAATCTCTCCTCATGTGATCTCCTCCGAACCCAATTGACTACTCTCAAAGATTTTTTAAACTGTGAAGGGAACAGACACGCTACAGATATTGGGCAACCTGTGGTCCTGCAGATGTTTTGGCCTACAATTGCCATCAGCCCTAGCCAGTGTAGCTAATGGAAAGGGATGGTGGGAGTTATAGGCCACAACATCTGGAGGTCCTATTAGTTGCCCTAACTGGGTTCTCAGCGTTCCTGTCTTGCAATCCCCATTTCCCTCACAGATTAGGCCCTCAGCCTAAAGAAAAGAACAAGCTTCTTGCTAGATGGAGTGGCTTTCACCTGCCCTCTGCCCTCAAGCGGTCAAGGTTGCTTGGCAGCAGGAAAACAATAACCTCAACTGCGTATAAGAGTTCAGCACTTTTACAATTCAGATTTTGAAGTTGAGGTCTTGAGTTGTTGCATTCCCCTCTGGAATTTTTTGGGTGGAAGCAGATTTTCTTTTTCAAGTGCCCACTGAATTTTCTGGGTAGATTTCTGGAATCTGGGCCTTGCTGTGTATGTGAATGTGCGTAGGCCTATGGTGCTTTGTGGAATGAGTGACTCATCTACTCTTCAGTACGATCATATGTGCTGAGGGCTCTGGCATACCTGATGGTGATTGTGCCATGATACATTGAACACAGATTTACTGGAATGTACTGGATTCACTAACAGATTCTGTTAAATCGTGGTTCTTTTTCAGGGCCAGTTCCTTTTGTAAAACTGGTTCTTCAAGATCTACTTGGGGTTTGCATTCTACTTGGAGTGGAACTTGACAGTGTCTCTCATTTTTTGTTGTCGGATTTTAAATTCCCTAGTCTATATGAGGTCACTCAAGCCTTGGTGACATATGTCCTGAAAATTGTGCTTGAAACTCCAAAGGTTTCAGGTGCCTACAGTTCGTCCGGTTCTCAAATTTTAAACAAAATTCTGTTTCAGCTTTATCTGATGTGCTTTCCCTTTTCTAATGGATGTAGCTATGAAGATCTGAAATTTTTAAATAAATGTCAAAAGCTTTGGGGTGACAATAAAATCTAGTAAATTGAATCCACAAGAGCTGATTCCAGGAACATACCTGACTGTAGCGTTGAGAACTGCGTTGGATCATTCCTCCTCTGTTTAATTTGCTGGTATTCCCCCCCCCCCCCACACGCACACACTCAGGAAGGGTAGAAGAAACATCCCATTTCCATTAGGTTGAGAGCAGGGTGGCTGAAGCATAATAGCTATTTAAAAGGCCTTTGCCAGCTGTTGCTTCTGTTGCCCATTTAGTGTTTCTTGCCTAATCTTTTTTTCCTAACAGCTCAGATGATGGTTATTATTTTATTTTATCAAGATCACCCATTGCATCTAAAGGAAGAGAAGAAGAAAAGGAGTGTGGCTAAGAATAGACCTGAAGCTGTTAGTTGGCCGTTAGTGGTCATTTATTTACATATTTCCATTCCTTAACTTGCAATATTTTAAAGGGGAAACAAGCTTGATAGACTGGAACTCTGGCTTTGCTTCACACACTCTATTGCTTTGAGATTCCGGTGCTTCTTAGCGCTGTACCAGTTTTTTGTGGTGTGATTTTTGCGGCAAAAGTTGACATTATAGGAGGCGCAAAGAAATATTTGCAGCCTTCTGCCTCGTACTGTTTTGAGTGTTTTTCAGGCCTGTTCACAACCATTGTTCCTGTGTCTCTGCTTGAAGTTTGGCAACATCTCTGTCTGCCAACATGCTGGGAAATTGCAAACATGGTTTGCAAGCTAATTCTGACCCCTTTGGTGCCCCATAGCCACTATGGACAACACTAACAAATTTAATCTACTGAATTCTGGATGTGGGGGTGGGGTGGGGCCTAGCAGGGGGCATGGAATTGGTATTGGATTTTTAAGGACCTGACAACAAGTGCAAGGCTTCATAGGAACTATCTCAATATACAGGGTTAATTAATTTAACAGCCTCCGGCATCCAGCTCTTTCTCTCGTGTTCCTGATGCTTGCAATAAGAATTTGCCCCCAAATCCACTTGAGCATCTCAGTAGCACTGAAAACACAGGGCACAATCTGTCTGGAGGCTTTTCTTCACAGACCTCTTTGAAATCAATGGGAACTGCTAAACACAGCTCCCATTGATCCTGTTCAGATGACACACTAAGCCATGGTGAGGCTGCTAACCCTTTTCAGCAAATGGTTAGTGAGCATGTTTAAACCATGGTTATGTAGCCACCATTGTTTGGAATGGTTCACACAACACACTAAGTCATGGTTCACACGACACGCTAAGCCATAATGTTTAGTTCAAAATGCATAACCACCATGGCTTAGCGTGTCATCTGAACAGGGTCATTATTTCAATGGTGGTGTGCAGATTGGCACCAATATTGGTGGTGATTCCAGTGATACCCAGTCTGGCAAAAAGTCAGAGTGGAGGGCTAACTGCTGAATTAAGATACACAGCAATGTTGTGCTAGCTATTGGAAGTCCTCTCCGCTAACCATCTGAAGCTTTGTTGAGTCTTACTCTGGTTTCTGATCCTTCCAGGGTCAATGGTGTCCTTGTTTCCATGCTTTTTGCTGAAGTCCTGAGGAGTGAAAAACGCAAAATTGCCCAGGGAGAAATGCTAAGTCCAATATCAAGTTGTACATGGGAGAAGAGCGGGTGCATGGAACATGCCACGTCTGACCTATGATGTTGCAACTCTTCTATGCTTTTTCTTGACGTTTCCTGAAGTCTTTCCATTTTTATTTCCATAGGGGGGAATGATTGCCTTACTGCTTTCTATCTTGTGTCTGGTCATGATCCTCTACACGCGCCGGCGTTGGTGCAAGCGCCGCCGGGTGCCGCAGCCCCAGAAAAGTGCCAGTGCTGAAGCAGCCAACGAGATTCACTATATCCCCTCTGTACTGATTGGGGGCCACGGCCGGGAGAGCTTGCGCAATGCCCGGGTGCAAGGCCACAACTCCAGTGGGACTCTGAGCATCCGGGAGACCCCCATCCTAGATGGCTATGAGTATGACATTACTGACTTGCGCCACCACCTGCAGCGGGAATGCATGAATGGTGGTGAGGACTTTGCCAGCCAGGTCACCAGAACACTGGACTCGCTGCAGGGTTGCAATGAGAAGTCAAGCATGGATCTCACGCCAGGTAGGGCATAGTCTTCATCGATGTAAACCTACCTGGGATATTCTGTGCAATTGGGTGGATGAGCTGTTATCATGTCAGGCATAGATGTAGATCATTATTCTTCAGTGCTTTAGATGCACAGCTCACCTTTAGCCTCAACCAACAATATGGGATCAACTTTAATTCCCCCCCCCCCAATATACATTCATCTTCCTCCTCCCCTCTGTAATATAGCAAGATGTGGTCATCCAAAACAAGCCTTAGGGATGGCCGTACAATTTTTGGGTTCCAGATTATCTATCTTTTAGGCATATTTTCAAGCTGGCAAATGGAAATTCCAAGTATCCGTTTACTAGGAGACTTAGTGAGGGCAGAAGTCCAGGCAGAGGCGCAGCCTTTTATTTGCTCTTGTGTTTTCAGCCTAAGACAGCAAAACACATTTAAATGAATGAGAGAAAATTCTGAAACAGGCGATTCTGATCAGCTCCTGATGATTGGTCAGTAGTAGCCAGCAGTTCTGTCTGATTGTTTTGCAAGGGGAGGAAATCGCCTCAATTCTGGTTGGGACTGCAGTGAAACAAACAGTTCCACACCTTGGTCCTGATCTGGCTTCTCCACACCAAGACCCAATATTAGTATGTTTTAAATAATAATAATAATAAAAATGCAAAACCAAACGTGACTAACATCACACCTAGTTTATACACATCTCGTTTGACCATGACCAGTGAGAAATTTCAGCAGCGGTACCCTTAGTCCAACTTTCTCTGATAATATAAATGGCTAGTTAATAGCAGTGGGATTTCACTCCTGTTGCTAGCTGGTCCACACCTAGAGATAATCCTAAAATTATTGCTTGGCTAGCTGGAAATGAAAACTCTCTCTTTCTTCCCTTCTCCCCCTTTCTTTCCCTTTCTCCCTTTTTTTTTGTCTCTTTTTCTCAAAAGTTTTTGCCTTAAATTCTTCCTGTTCAGGAAGTGACAATGCCAAGCTGTCCTTGATGAACAAGTACAAGGATAATATCATCGCCACCAGTCCCGTGGACTCCAACCATCAACAGGCTACGTTGCTCTCTCATACATCCAGTAGCCAACGCAAGCGGATCAATAACAAGTCACGAGGTACCACCTACAGTTTCGTTCTGGATGAAGTGGGCTGGGAATGGGAGCAAACTGTTGGCCAAAGTCATGGGTGGATGTCCTGAGAAGAGCTTTGCTGGAATAGAACAAAGGTCCATCTTGCGTAGTGGTTTCTAACCAGAGGCTGGTGAAAAGCACACAAGGTTTGGTTTGAAGGCCACAGCTCTCCCTGTTGTTTGTTTCTGGCACCTAGAATTCAGAGATACTTTATTTATTAATTTACAACATGTGCATAACTGCTCCACATCTAAAATCGACTCTGGGGAGGTGAATATAAGAGGTAAAATAGTAAAATGATAAAAAGAATTAAGACCACCATAGATATGGAAGTTCCTTGTATCGTGTTCTCCACAAATTTGTCTGCTCCATTCTGGAAGAATTCCCTCTTTGTGGTGGAGGAGGTTGATGGAGGGAGGCTTCACCCTCCAGATGCTGTTTCTTTCTGAGAACTGATTGGGGACAAAATCTCCAAACTGGCACTATTATTCCCAGAAGGGGCTTTGTGTAGGGCTATTGATCTTCAGCAATGCTTCAGTCTGCCTCTACCATTTTCTGAAGGCAGGCAGGGAACACCAGCGTAAACCTCCTGGTGAATGAAACCTCAGTCAGTGACGCCACCTTTTTGTTCTAGGTGATGACACTGATGTAGCTCAGGTGAGGCAAATTTCTTTAATGTACAGAGTAGAGAGATGTGGCATGGTGAATACTGCATTAAGTTTGGCTCTTGAGAGTTGGACTTCGAAGCCCATCTTGACCACAAACTAGCCTTGAGCCAAAATGGGGTGAGGTCGTTTTGTGGAAATATTCATTGAAATCAAATGGGCTTCCCCCGACTCCTTCACTGCCTCCTGAGGTGATTTGTCAGGGATCATTGTAAAATGGCTGAGGAATTGTTTTTATTCTTAAAGTGGTCTCCAATGGGATGGCAGGGATTGTCCATGGGACCAGTACAGCAAGCATTGCCTGCATTCCAATGGAGAACTTTATTTATTTATTTCTATTACATCCCACCTTTATTCCACAGAGCTCAAGGCAGCATACATAGTGTTCCCATCCAGGCACTTAATCTACCCAGAACTGCTTGGTGTTAGGAAGATGATTGAATCATATGCCTTCAGATAATGCCCTCTGTGATGTCAGCACATAGCTAAACCTGATTGGCAACATAATGCTTTGATGTTATCATGTCCAATGCATAATCCCTGATTGGCTTGGGTCACTTGAGGAGAAATGAAATGGCAGGGGATGCCTGTATACAATTCGGACGACACAATAAGCAACTGGGGGGGGGGGAACAATGGTCAGTTGTCTTGACTATCGTGTCATCCGAATGCTGCCATAGTCAACTCAGCGCTGATCCTAATCCACACCACAGATGATTATTTATTACCATGTTGTGTGGGGAGTACCCCCTAGATGAACAACCATAAAGTTGATTATTACCCCACCATTGACTATCGTGTTGTCCGAATTTAGCCATTCTCTCCCAGCCTTGTATCCCATCTCTAAAATAGGAATTACAGTGTTCATCCTCACAAAGTTGTTTTGAAGATAAGCAAAAATTAATGCTTGGATAGCATTTTTTACTTTAAGACATTTATGCTCTGGGTTGGCACGATCGACGGCTCCCCACGCTCTTCCCAGGATGAATGACACATGCCTACAGAGCCCCGCTGGACAAGAGTGGCAGGGGTTTCTGCCGCTGTTGCCTCGCGACTCTGTAGGCAGGGGAAATAGTCAACGGAGCCCGACAGACAACATAATAATCAACGGTTGTGCAGATAGTCAACTCTGCACACTGTTGATTATTTGCGTTGGTTATTTCTTGGAAATAACCAAATGTGGTGTGGTTCCCCCCCAACAGACGACACAATAGTCAACGGTTGACTAAGTAATGGGGAAACTATTTAGTCCACCGTTGACTATTGTGTTGTCCGAACTCAGTCGATGTTTGCAGAATCCTGGCAATCTCAAACATTGCTTGTTCACCCCATCCTTAAGTCCAACATATCTGGAGGGTGCCAGGTTGGGGAAGGCTACACTAGTTCATAATACTATTAGCAGTGCTGTGCTAATATATTACACCCTGCCCCTAACTATGGTCTGCATATGGAAAGAGCTGGTCATAATAACTGGGGTGTATCCACCTCTCTGCCTCCTCACCTTTTAATACATGGAACCAATCTCATAACCAGCTGCTACTGAACTTCCCCGTTTCGCTTTGCCTTTTCTTTTGAGTACTTTAGGCTCAAACTACATGTTTCAGAAAATTCCACGTTCTCCCCCTCTGTGTTCTATTTTAACCCAAAGCTACTTGGACAGGCTGAGTGTGAAGGAAGAGCAAGCCAAGAGAGGCTCCTGAACCCTTTCCCCTTTCCTTGGTTCATTTCTTTGAGCATCAGCCCTTGGGCAGCATAAAAACGTAATCAATAAATATATTCCAGCTCCAAATCGCTCCCCACAAGCTGCTTTTTCACCTGCATTGGAACATATAGATAGAAGATATGGGAATCCCATATCTTCCCCTAGCTGGTAAAAAAAAAGCAGCTTGGGAGGGATGATTTTGGGCTAGACAATAGCAGGGGGAAGGGCTAAGTCCTCCTCTCCACCTGTCCTGTCACTGCCTCGATTTGCAGACTTGCTTTAAAAAGAACATGAAGGGAACAAAAATACAATTTTAGGTAATGTGTTGGCCCCTGAGTAAAACCTAGCCAAGTCCAATATTTCATTTTTGTGGGGAATCTTTTGCTCCATTGGACGATTAAAGCTTCATTGTACAGTTGTGCGATGGGACACAAGGAGACACCGATTGCTAATGCTAGCAACTATTGCTTTTCTAATTTTTAATGCAGCTGGTTCTGCATTTCTGAATCCTGAAGGGGATTCTGGGACAGAAGCGGACAATGATCCCCAGCTGACCTTTTACACGGACCCATCGCGGAGCCGGCGGCGAAGTAGAGGTATGCGGCAGCAGCCGGGGAACAGCAAGCAGAGTAGACAAGGATCACAAGGTGCCGTCGGGCTTGCAAAGCTAGAGGCCCTTCAAGGTCAAGTTGTCCTAGTTGTGGGTTAATCACATGTCTGGCATGCTCTACATGCTTAGGGGTCAACAGTCGCCCAGTTCCTGCTAAGGCCCTCTTCCTTGGCTCTTCTTCTACCTCCTCCTGAAGAAAGGGTGTTATGGTTGTGGCGCATCTTCTCTTCCTGCCAGGATGCCCCTGACATCTATCTTCCTTTCCACTGGGGCTAATGGTTGGGGCATTTCCCCACTCTTTTCATTTCACTCTCCACCAAAACTCCATGGAGCAAAATTTGGCGACTCATCCTTTGTCTCCAGTGCATGAGTTGATGTGGAAAGGGTTTCCTCAAGGTAGAAAGTTTGAAAACCACTGCTCTAGATCAATGTAAATGTAAAGTAAAAAATGTAAATGTAAAGTAAAAAACAACAACAACACCAGAATACAAAGCCTAAATTATTTGAAGCCCTTCTTTTAAGAAGGACTCCCAACAGAGCCGACACAATCCATAATCTTTTCCAGACCAATAAACACATTTCTTTGACAGATTTCTCTCTGCGTGAGCTGTCTAGATGAAATCTCTGAAACCCAGGCCTGTCTGTTCTGCCCTCATGTTACGGATCCCTAAGGCACCTAACTCTGTAGTGTCAAGGAGGTGGTTGTCATGTAGAAACCAACCCCTGGAAAGGGCTGGGCAAGGGTGTAGATTAAATATTTAAAGAGCACACTTATCTTCTTTGGACTAACATCTTTAAGGCTAGGCACTAAGGCCTTGCGGCGTTGAGAGCTCTCAAACCATATATATGGCAGACTGCGCTGAGAAATGTCTGTAAGCATATTCAAGTCCTTTTGACTTCCCTCAAAATTCCTAGAAAGTTTCACCCGAACAGCACTCTCCAAATTTACCTCATATTTCTTTAAAGGCAGAAGTCAGTGTCACATCAAAACTACCTCTGTGTAAGCACCGGGTGTCTGAAACCTTGGATTTTAGCTTCCAGACCCAAGGTCCTTATTATACAGAGGCTCAATTCGGACGACACAATAAACAACTGGTGTGGGGGAAACAATCGTCAGTTGTTTTGACTATTGTGTCATCCGAATGCTGCCATAGTCAACTCAGCGCTGATTGTCATCCACACCACAGTTGATTATTTATTACCATGTTGTGTGGGGAGTGCCCCCTAGGGTTAGCGTGAGGGTTAGGGTTAGTCAACCCACCATTGACTATCGTGTCGTCCGAATTGAGCCAGAGAGTGAGGACCTTGGGTCTGGAGGCTAAAATCCAAGGCTTCAGGCACCTGGTGCTTTACGGGTGGTTTGTGTTTACCAGAAATGGGAGCTGGTGGCCTGCACTCTGCTGTGCTGAGGATCTGCCAGTTCAACTGGTCAGAGGAAGGTATAGGCAGCTTCTTGTTCATAACAGATGTCAGATGACGCATGGAGACCTATAGGGTTCCATCCAGCCCTATATAGCCTTAGACTCCGGGCTGCTCTTCAGACTGGGTAGATGGAATGAAGGCTAACCTGCTCCTAGCTGCGCTATGCGGGCCAAGGGTGCAGTTGTGAGATATGTCTCCACCTTACCCCAGGCATTGAATTTACCACCTAGGGCAGAGTAAGCTCCTCCTTTTGGCAAATATTCCACAAGTCAGGTCCAAAACGTTAGATAGCCGTGCTCTAGTCAGCTGGGAATTAGAAAAACTGCCAAAGGGCTGATTTTGTCCTGCACAGCTGACTACTATCTACTATTTGGAGTGAGCTGTTGGGGTGAAAACTTTCTAGGAGTTTTGAGGGAAGTTAAAAGAATTCCAATTTGCTTACAGACATTTCTTGGGGGTGGCCTGCAAATAGCTGGATTCAAGAGCCCTCAATGTCTCAGGCACACCATGCGAAGCAGGCCTTAGCACCTGGCCTTAAAAGATGTTCCTTTGGGTAGTTTTGCATTTGATCTACCAAGCCAGGACACAGGTACCTTGCAGTGTGGAGGAGTCAGGCACATGTATAAGATTTGGTTTATGCCCATCCTGAACAAATGGCATCCCGACGTCCATGTATTCTGGCCTGGCTGATGCTTGATAACCCTCAGGGCTGATGGAAGTTATAGTCCTAACGACATCTGGAGGGCTACGAGTTCTCTGCCCCTGATAGAAATCATCCATTCCCCCTTTCAAGCAAAAGGATTTGTAGCTTTGCAGACATACCATGGAACTGTTGAGTAGAGTTGCCACTAAATTATCTAGCCAGAGATATAAGCACTTCTAAGGAATAACCCTCCCTTCCCGCAAGGGCCTCATGTTTCTATATCTGTGGCTGACTCCGTTCCATTCCATGACAACCAGAAACCTACTTCCGGAAAGACAAAGTAATACATGTAGATGACTAACCCAGGCTAATAAGCACTTTCAAACAAGAAAGTGCCCTCAAGTACATAGCAAATCATAAGAGTTCACAACTTGCTGCCGTGGTGAGAATATTCCATAGTTTCTTCTTCACTGCAGTCCTCCTGATCTCTTCCTGATATTGCTGAAAGCAGGAATATACTTTTTTTGAGAGAGAGAGAGAGAGAGAGAGAGAGAGGGAGAGAGCAGGGCAACAACGGATTGGATTCTTTTGGCCCAGAAGGTGCCCCACCCTTGTTGTGTGGAAGCTAGCTATCGGTCCATCTGGACGCCAAGCTGCCTTTCAGGACTGGATCTGTTTGGAGGAAGAAGGGGTGGTTTGTAGCGCACCGTGCACAGCTTGCGTTGCATAGGCAGAAAGCCCGTGTCTGCGCTCTCAGTTCCCAACAAGTGGTTTTATCTGGAAGATGGCAAAATAAGGCCTTGGGAAAACACCAAGCCATTTTAAGCTATCCCTGATTTTTTTACCACTAATATTCTGCCCCCCCCCCTCCGCAGGTTAATATTTCAGCTCTTCTGAAAATAAGCAGCGTGTGATGTCATTTTAAGTTGCAACACTATCTCATTGGCATCTCTGCTTATGTAAGCATTGGCGTGACATCTCGACCGACCGTGCACTAAATTTGGCCGCGCCTGAGTGCTAATGAAAGAGCCCATGAGGTGTAGTGGCTTACAGCGTTGAGCTGACATGTAGAGAATCCCAGCTGAAATCTCCCCTCAGCTATAAGCTCACCGGAGGAAAGTGCAAAGGGGAGGGTGGGTGGGGTGGGAGGGCAGCAAGCCCTATTATTATTATTGTTGTTATTATTATTATTATTATTATTATTATTATTATTATTATTAATGGGATCAACATACTATGTAAGTGCTTTGGAATGAACAAACTTCAGAAAGTTCCCTTGGCAGGCTTACAGTTTAGCAGGGCAACTTGTGGCTCTCCAGATATTTTGGCCTACAACTCCCTTCAGGTTAACTATTCTGGCTGGGGCTGATGGAATTGTAAGCCAAAACATCTGGAGGGCCATGTCGGGTGCGTGCCCTTTTCCCTCTGGCATTCACACGTGCTGGCAAACTGACATGAAACACTCACCTCGGTGAGACTTCTTTTTTATTGAGGAAATCACACGGTACAAAGCGTAATGGTTACATTCTCCAAACAACACCACTTAAAGCTGAGCGATAGTTAGAAAGCTTTAGGCTCCTTTCCTGATATGATTCTTCTGGCAATCACTTGGGGGGGGGGGGTAGGGTTTACCACCATCCAATTTGAGCTTCTCCAGACGCTGCATATACTGGTACCTGAAGGGACAAGGCCAAAGCCTAAACAAGATCCCAGGGAGGGGGAAACACTTCTGCTCTGAGCCTCCAGAGCCGAGCAGAGACAAAAGATCACGCCCCATCAAACGCAACCTGCCAAATGCTGAGCTAATACAGTACACGTGGTCACAGGGAAGGTAAAACCTCAGGCCCTGGAGTCCCATCCTTCTGCTAAGGTCTGGCAACTCCCTGCCACCTGAGCCTGGCCAGAACCACACAATCCACAGCAAATGCAAGTTCAAGTCTATGAAAAGCCTCCCAGTGCTTTATCATGGCACAATTCTTAAAAATCCAGAGTCCAAATAGCAAGTGAGAGCGCATGTGCAGAGTGCTTCCAAAATCCCGAAAGATGGAATCCAACAGGAGGGTTTTCAGGACTCGTGTCGAAAGGTGATCTCAGCCTTGCTCAGTGATTATATACTAAGGCCTGGCCTGTTCAAAGCCACTTGACAGACAGGTCCTCTGACCTGTAAACCATGCCCATGTGCCAACAGGGCGGGATCGCTCCACCCACTACTATGATGCTACAATCTGAGTGACAGCCTGCAAGAGTGGCCCCCACCTTTCCACCATGGCCAGGTTCTCAAGGAAACCTTTTCCAGCTGCAAGGCCACGACAGGGAATGAGAGAGCTCCTCCCGTGAGAAACCCTGACACAGAGAAGCTCGCAGAGACATTGGCGTTCTAAAGCTATTCCTAATGCATCAACGTTGATACCACAAGGCGTCTGTCCTTGTGGTACACATGACAGGCCACAAGTTTCCCACTTCTGCAGCATACTAAGGCAGACAACAAGAAAAGGGAAAGAATAGAAAGATGCTATGAGACTGCTGGGCAAAAAAGAATGAATTTCATCATTGGACACTGCCTTGGGAGGGCTCCTGGCCTGAAAGGTGGCCAAGAAATATTTTAAACAAACAAACAAAATCAGAACGAATTAGACACTGTCAATAACTACATCAGATGATGATATTGGGAACAGGTGAGAGAAAAGGATAAGTTTTTAAAAGACAGTAGGTACCCAAATGCACATTAGAGGAATAGCATTTTGGGCAATATGGCGCGGCAAGAGAGAAAGCTACTAAGCAAGAGAGAGCACAATAAACTAGAGTTCATAGAATCATAGTAGAGTTGGAAAAGGCCTCTAAGGCCATCGAGTCCAACCCCCTGCTCAATGCAGGAATCTACCTTAAAGCATCCCTGACAGATGGTTATGCAGCTGCCTCTTGAAGGCCTCTAATGTGGGAGAGCCCACCACCTTCCTAGGTCATTGGTTCCATTGTCGTACTGCTCTAACAGTCAGGAAGTTTTTCCTGATGTCCAGCCAGAATCTGGCTTCCTGTCACTTGAGCCCATTATTCCGTGTCCTGCACTCTGAGTTGATCGAGAAGAGATCCTAACCCTCTTCTGTGTGACAACCTTTCAAGTATTTGAAGAGTGCTATCATGTCTCCCCTCAATCTTTTCTTCTCCAGGCTCAACATGCCTAGTTCTTTCAATCTCTCCTCATAGGGCTTTGCTTCCAGACCCCTAATCTCCTCGTTGCTCTCCTCTGAACACGCTCCAGATTACCTGCATCCTTCTTGAAGTGTGGTGCCCAGAACTGGACACAATACTCAAGATGAGGCCTAACCAGTGCTGAATAGAGGGGAACCAGTACCTCATGTGATTTGGAAGCTATACTTCTATTAATGCAGCCCATAATAGCATTTGCTTTTTTTGCAGCCACATCCCACTGTTGGCTCATATTAAGCTTGTGGTCTACAACAATTCCAAGATCCTTCTCGCTCGTTGGAAGAACAAATGTTTTGAGGAGAATACAGAGAAATCAATATGCAGGTTTAAGGTGGCATAAAATAACGTGGAGGCGTCTAAGTAAGAAAGCGACACTTAAACGTTATATGGCATACAGCAGAAGCCAGTGCCGGGATAATAACGAGGAGCGATGATTAAAAACGATGAGCAACGTAAATCAACCATGCAGAAGAATTAAGAATGGAGGCTGGAGGAGCAAGGAGAGAATCGGGGAGAGCGATAAGTAAATGGGAACAAGCACAGTGCTTCAAGCTTGGTGATGTGGCACCTCCCTCTCCAAAGCTAAAGGCAGGCCTGCTCTCATGCCTCCAGGAAGGTTCTTCTGGAGCGCTTCAACCAGTTTGGGGTGCTATCAGTGTACATGATATTTCACAGTAACAAAAGCAAAAAAGACAGGGCCTGCTTGCACTGAAGGGCATACAGCCTAAATGCTGAGTGTCAGAGAGACATCTTGGGCAAGAAGTAAGGGTAAGAGGAGAGGGCAGGAATGAGAGAAAACGGATGACGGAAGATGAACATGAGCAAATGCAGTTACCAGAACTTGGGCTTGGCTTTGCTACGGAGTGAAGGCTAATGTGGGTTTTTTGAGGAAGGATTTTACTCTCAGTGACATTTGCCTCTCTTGATTGTTGGATGACTGGTATACCAACGTGATAGATACGTAAGCATTGCCATCCATCAGCTCAGATGCTGTCAGAGTGGCAGAAGCTGTCAGCTAATTTTATTTTTGTTGTTTTTAAAGAAGAAACCTTTCTCCATTTTCTTTGGAACTCGACCATTTCAGTTGATGATGATGATGATGATGATGATGATGATGATTACTGTTAAAGCAACGTATTTTCTTTTCAGATGTTGCTATGAAAATGAGGCTTCAGACCGTTGACTAAAACGCACGCAGCCTCACATGGCCTGAGGCAGGGCATCGAAGCTGCTAAGCCTCAGAGTTTGTCTGAGGCTTTGGCTTTCATTGCGCTACCCTTGCTGCGTATCTGAGCATCGCTTCTGCCCTGCTGGGACATCACACCGGCTGTCAGAGATAGTAGATGGCAGGATGCCTTGATGCCCAAGGGACCGGGATAGAGGCTGCCACTCAGGAGTGCATGTCTGAGGCCAGGAGAGAGCTAGTTTTTGGGGGGGGGTGGGGGGAGTGGAGCGCTCTACGGAGTGTCATTAATTTCCCTGGGGAACCTGACGCCTCTGCACTTGAAGGCTGGTAATGAGGGATGCTGCTGTTCATAGCCGAGGTTTAGGGCACGGACTGTCAGCCGACACTACTGCGTCTGGAATTACGCAATCACATTCCTAAATTAACACAGGCAAAGCAAAATGGTTAAGAGAGCTTCGGCTATGGGGCGGTATATAAGAGTAATAATAATAATAATAATAATAATACCCTTCTCCCCCTCCCCCAAGAGATTGACCAGGCACTGCCAGGTCTTTGGGAACTCCCTGGGTACATGCCTGGCTGTGCCCCTCTCCCCGTACTTCCCTGGCTCAGTGTTTTCTGGCAGTGTCTGCCTGCACCTTTTTTTCTCCCTCCCTCCATCCCCCCCACCCCCAAGTTCTCTTCTCCGTTAATCTCCAGCGCCCCGTGCTTCAGGAGCGGCCTGGTCATTTCGTCACAGGCAGTGGAAGGCTGGGTTTCTTGCAGTTTTGAGAGTGTTGAAGGGACTCACCTGAAGCCCAGGGGGCAGATCACTGCAGCAGCATGACAAGGCTGTGGGAGAATGGCGGCAGCATTCCATGAGTAATAGGATGGTGCTTGCCGTCAGGAAAGACAAACCCCACCACCACCACCACCACCTGCTTGAACGTGGGCTGTCCAATGCTACAGCAGTGCTGCAGGATGAGCTCTGTGGCACCTCTGGGACAACTGGATTGGACCTGCCGCTGTCCAGTCTAGACTCAGATATTAGACAGCCACATTACATAACCAGCAGCAGCTGCGTGAGTTCTTTTCTGAACAACCACCTTGCTCGATAAATGTAGATTTGTTTTTCAATAGCAATCTGTGCATCATCTCTAAAGCCTGCACTTCTGATGGGACTGATGGATAAAGGGTCCCACCAACTGAGAGCGGGGGACCCCCCCAACTTGCCATGGCGTATGGCTACACACTTAACACATTTTGCATCTGACTTTGCCGTGTTCCACATCGTTCCCCAGAATCCCTTGCGACAGACAGTGTAGAATGTGCTTCTCTTTCAGATGGGGCCTGCCAAGTTCAGAGGGTGTGTGGAGCCTCTCTCCTTTGACAGGGCAAGGGTCTCTGAAGCATCCTGTTCCCACACATCCTTCAATGGCTGTGCCTCTCTTCTGCTTGACGGTTATTGGTCTGTCTTGGGCCAAGTTTCCTGAGGGGCTCCCAAAAACTGGGCCTCCGTATTGCAGTAAGATAGGCCGAGTGGAGAACGGCTTCCTAGCAGGAGGGACTTTAAGCTTTCATTTGTTGGTGATCTTGGGATGGGTGCTTGAAGTTTAGTCATAAGAGAACTAAGAGGCTCAGCGATCATGAAGCTGTGCTGTATGCAAGGAAGTCCTCAGTTCAAATTTTACCTCTGCCATGAACGGAGGAGGTGGCAAGCCACTATCTCTGAGCCTCGACTGCAATATAGAAGCAATACTGACATTCCACATGGTTTTTGTAACAATTGCTGAAATAATGCGCGTGAAGCACTTTCAACCCTATTCAAAGTAGTATTTTTATTGCTATTATTGTTATAAATTGGACAGGGCAAGGATCTCTATGCTCATGAGTAGTTACGGAATTTAAATGAGGCTCTTTTATTTCCCTTAATATATGAATTAGGTGAAAATACTCGGTGAAGGCTGGATTCTTCCATACAATTCAATATGCTTTAGCCCCATCACACGATACACTGTGTTTTGCCTGATCTTAGTCTTAAGCAAGTTCTATTAAAAACTGGACTGTGTACAATGCAACCTTATGCATATCTACTCAGAAGTAAGTCCCATTGAGCTCAGTGGGGCTTGCTCCCAGGTGAGTTGGTATAGGATTGCAGCCTTAATCGCAATAAACGCATCCACAATTTGGGCTTGAGGATGACATTTTTATTCTTTGAATGGTGGCCAGACATAGGGAAAGACAAGGCAGAATAATTTGTCATCCTCCCTGTGCTCTTGGGATGAGGTAGGCGATACGTCCAATAAATTAAGGAAATGCAGGTTAATTACTTGCAACTGTATTAGCCATATTCCTCAGGCTAATTGTCTGTGATTCACTGATCTAGTGATCTCAGTGTTACGGCTTTTGGTCCACCCTTCCATGACTTTCTCTTGAATTCTCCTTTGTTTTGCCATTTCAGTGGGTTCACCAAGGAGTCCAGTAAGCAAGACTACCCTGACGCTTATCAGCGTCACCAGCTGTGTCATTGGCCTGGTCTGCGCCTCCCATGTGAACTGCCCGCTTGTGGTCAAGATAACACTGCATGTTCCCGAGCACCTTATTGCTGATGGTGAGCTAACACTCTACCTGCCATCCCACTGCCCTATGACATTGGTGTTTCCTCATAGGGCAAATTGATCCACTTGATACCTGGCGTCGGTGCATCGGTCAGCCAGGACAGCGAAGCAGCAAAGCAATTTGGACTGGAGCTCCACACTTTCCACTTACCAGTTGGCTGGCATGTGTAGAAGACCTACACCTTCTGCCCCAAAGCTGTTGGCTACGTACCCCCTCTCATCATGGTGGTATATAGAATAACAGAGGGGCAGAGACAGGTTACAGTTCCTAAAGGGATAGTTATAAATATAATTCGTGCAGCTTGCACAAGAACATCCATGGACAAGTCCCAGCTATGGCGTTCAGGCTGTGAACAGAATCCTCCTTGCTATCTCCTTTGCAGAGGAGGATAGCTTTGATTTGTAGTCAAGGTCCTAGCCACCTAGGCCAGGGGCACACCACGCTGATGATAGCGCTGGTGCATGACAGAATCCAAGAGATTGGTTTGGTTCCATCCCAGGCTGCCTCTTAGATTTATGGGCCAAAACCATCTGGGATATTCATCCAGGCCTGCCAATTTATTTCCAGAGTGGACTGAGAAGGGTCTGCCCACCTAAAGAGCAGGATGAAATCTAGGCATGTGGTGTGTCATTCTCTCCCTCTCCTCTTCCCCCACCCCCTTAACAGTTTCTGTATTTGGGAAAAGTCAGGCTTAACAGTGGCAGCCAGGAGCTTATCTAGTCCTATAGGACTAGTTAACCTCCTGGCTGCCACTGTTTATTGGATCTACTCTTCCGATATACTCACACACAGATCTTAGTTGGCGTCTCTCAGATTTGATGAGGGGATCCCTCACCCCTGCTTAAGGTGCTCTTTGAGAGGACGAGGGCAGAGGAGAAGGCGGCAGAGTCCCACGAGGCTATTAGAAATGCCACCAAACCGTGGCCTCTGTCCCTTGAGTGGCAGCACCCATCCATTCTGAGTGAATGGGTTGAACTGATGAAACACGGAAAACGGATGGCACAGAGAGCCATGAAAGAAGTTTGGGTGGAGCATTTCAAGGTCACTGGGTGGCCATGGGCAAGTCTCCATTTCTCAGTCTACCTCATAGGTGATGTTAAAAAGGGTTAACCTCCATATGAAGAATCCTGAATACTTTGGCATAAGGATGGGTTTTAAAGAAAATACCTACCTGCCTGCGTATGGGTGTGTGTGTGTGTGTGTGTGTGTACACACACACACACACACACACACACACATACACATACATATATGTAGTTATAGTGGCTTAGTTATAGTGGTTCCTGGCTGAAATCTTGCCTCCACCATGATCTCATTCAATCCACCTTCCCTAACTGATGCCTTCCAGATGTGTAGGACTGCAACTCCCATGGCCATGCTAGCTGAGAATGATGGGAGTCAGTCCCAACACATCTGGAGGGCACCAGTAGGAGAAGACTGCATTAGATGTTCTTAGATGAGACTCTCAGTCTCAGCACCACCCATCACCTGCTGACCTACCTTACAGAGTTGTAGGAAGGATTGCTGAGATGATGTATGTGAAGCACTTTGTATGCTCTAAAACAGTGGTCTTCCACTGGTCCAGACTCCAAACCCACCTTGAACTCCCAACCTGCAACACAGGACCCGCTTTCACAATTTCAAAATTGCCCAACATTACCTGGGAGATCTGCACTCTGCAGAATTTGCTGCTGTTGCTGTCTATATGGGCCCCCCTTAATATTTGTGGGCTATTAATATTTGTGGGCTAAGTTCTGAAATCCCAATAACTTGTTCCACAGAAGCAGGAGAATAGAAACTACAGATTTGAAAACCCAGCCTGCTGTTGTGTTCAGAAGCTTGCAGTGAAGAGAATATGGCTTATAGTCATAGACTCCCATATTCCTCTTTAAGTGTTGGTTCCAGCTTCCCAGAGTGCAGAAACAAATGCTCTTTTGTGAAAATGTTGAGATGGGAACCCATGACTTTGCCAAGCCTAGGCCCCCTCACCTTCTGTTCACAGATGGCGAGAGAGAGAGAGACAGAGAGAGCACATGATAGCACATGTCATGCTTAAGTTACCTAGTATATGAACACCCAGGAAGAGGTTTAACTTAGAAACCCAGCACTCAATTCTCATGGAGGTCCAGGTTGGGGTGGTGGTTATGTCACATGACTGAATGTTCTTCCAATAATAAAATAAATCCCTTCCCATAGAAAACTAGATGTCGGCTAGAAAGTTAGGGTAGCACTCTTCTCATAGACATACTGCTGTTCTGTGTGCCAGATATTATTTTGTATGGAGATACATTCAGTCACAGGAACCCCTACTGGCACTCTGAAGTGGAGCAGTCCAAGCACAGGTTTACCACTGTTGCGGAATCTAGGCCAATGATGGAGGGGCTGGATTTTACAGACCAACAATTTGGCTGGTTGAAGGCTGGCCGGAGTGGTACAGCATGCAGTTGGGAGCTTGTGCAGAGACCAGATTTATACAGCAAATGACACTAGTTTGGGAGAGGAAACCATTATTCCTCTTAGTGGGAGATTTTCGATTTAAACAGATTTGGAGAAATCCAGTCCACTCCTGTGATGACTCCCATAGTAACAAATTTACTTATTTTAGTTTGGCAAAGCGCTCCCTCTTTCTTTCTGTTTCTCCGGATCCGCTTTGCTTTAACCTTTCCTACATATAATTGTAGGAACTGCATTCTCCTACTCACTTCCAAAAAGGTAGGTGTGCTGCCACAGCCTCAAACACTAGGCCTAGATAAGCACACCCCTCTCAGGCTAAGCACCACCACTTAAATACTTGAGGGAAGGGTAAAAGACACACCACTTTTCCCTTATAGTAGAGGGGGAAAGGGTGTGAAGGGTTTTGAATAAGGTTCTCCTGTGAGTATGTTGGCTGAAGGTGTAAAGTTATGTGTTTCTTTATAAACTAAGAGAGCAGGTGACAAAGCCAAGCTGACACGTGGTTTGTGGTAGCAAAAATAAAAGTAAAAGTTTATTGTCTTGGTTGGGTGGAGGGTAGTTAGGTGGAAGATAGCAGTGTGTTCTGGTCAGGAGTGTATGAAGTTAAATTAAATAGAATATTTTAAGGATTTAGGATTATTAGTAAGATTATTAGAAGTATTAAGAATAGGCAGGTTTGAAATTGATTTTGAAAGAACTGTAAACAACAATAAACTTTTTCTTTTATTTTTGCTACCACAAACCACGTGTCAGCTTGGCTTTGTCACCTGCTCTCTTAGTTTGTAAAGAAACACATATTATTACACCTTCAGCCAATATACTCACAGGAGAACCTTTTTCAAAACCTTCATACCCTTTTCCCCTCTGCTATAAGGGAAAAGTGGTGTATCTTTTACCCTTCCCTCAGGTATTTAAGTGTGGGTGCTTAGCCTGAGAGGGGTGTGCTTATCTAGGCCTAGTGTTTGAGGCTGTGGCGGCACAGTAGGCTATGCCTTGACCAAAGCATTGTACAGAGGAAGAGAATACAAAGTTTCGTAAGCACTCAACTACATCTGTATGGTGAGATGGAAGGAGTAACTCCAAATCCCCCAAGCAACCACCTGGTCTCTAATTCCCCTGGAATGCTCAGGAGACTAGAGCTTCAAAACATGGTCACTGGAGAAGTGTGAATCCTGCACTGGAAGAGATGCTTCTAGGGCTATTTCCAGAAGAAATTACACGGTAAATCCACTAAGGGTGCAAATGCATCCTGGTTTTATTTTTGCTCAGTCACAGCAACCCACAGTTATCTGAGAAGACAATGTGGACTAGGAGGTCATTTGAGAGGGATATTCTGAGGGCGTTTTCACCCATGACTCTTAAAGTGATTGGTAAACCTACATTAGGCAGGATGCTCACGCACGTTAAAAATCAATTTTGCTTTGTCTTTGGCATTAACAATGACCAGATATTCCCTTAAATAGCAAGGTGAGCGACCGGGGTGGGGTGGATAGTCAACTAAGAGGACATGTGGACCTCGCACATAAAAGCACCCTCCGTGATGACAGTCTCTCCAAATGTGACATTCCCCCCCCCTCCCAATTTCTGTGTCCCTTGTAGGGAGCCGGTTTATCTTGCTTGAGGGCAGCCAGTTGGACGCCAGTGACTGGTTAAACCCTGCCCAGGTAGTTCTCTTCTCCCAGCAAAACTCCAGCGGGCCCTGGGCCTTGGACTTGTGCTCCCGCCGGCTTCTTGACCCCTGCGAACACGAATGTGACCCTGAAACTGGTAGGTGGGTGCAAAGTGAACATCGGCATATCTTAGGTGGGTTGAGGGAGTTTGCCTCCATCTATGACTGAGTGAATTGGGAGACATCAGGTTGTGAAGCGAACTTTGGTTGTAAAGTCCTGTTCAAACAGGCAAGTTCCCCCTGATTCCCTCTAGGTGGCAACAGCAGGTCATGAAGCTCCGTAGCTTAGACTAAATCTGGTCATTCATCCATTCAGCCCAGTACTTAGTTTGATTGGCAGCAGCCCTTATCTTTTGGTCTCTTCCAGCACCAGATTCCAGAGATATTTAAGTGGAGATGGCAGAGATTGAACCTCAGAACTTATATATGCAAAGTATGTGCATGGTTAGGAGGAGATCCTTGAGACTTAGTTTTGGGTGTTTTTGTTTTAAGCTTTCTGAGCGCTGCTAGGCTCCACTGTCTGCTTTGACAGGTAACACCCATGTGCTGCCAGGTTCCACCCCCTGAGTTGAAGAGCTGAGCATCATGAGACCCTGAGGTTGACTCTGCCGTCTTCTGCATCCCCTGCGTGTGGTCCCCTGAGGCATTCCTTTTGCCCTTTGCGACTGTGACTCCCTTGCCCGTGTCTGCGTTCTCTGCCCACGGAGCTGGCATTCCGCTTGTTCCAGCCATCTGCCGGGGCAGCTGCCAAACCCAGCAGGCAGTGAGCAACCGTGTAGGGGGGCTTTCTAAATCCACAGGTTTTTGTCTTCCTGGAGGTGGGGTGAGGGCCTCAACAACAACAGAGCTTCTGTCAAGCCTTTTGTTCTTCTGGCTGTATCCTGACCTGATTCCTGTGTAGACCCCTGGTTGTTCTCAGAAGCACTCGCACTGGGGGCTTGATCCAGGCCAGGCCCCCAGATCTTTCACATGCAAAGGCAATGCCTGGCTCTTTGTTCTGTCATAATAATAATAATAATAATAATAATAAATTTATTTATTTCTTACGCTCCTCTCCCTCTGGATCGAGGCGGGGAACAACATTAGTACAGACAATATAAAATACATAAAACTGATTAAAAGCATATCAAATGAATACATTATTAAAATATCAACCAAGTCTTAAAATTCGGCTAGGTAGGCCTGCCGGAAGAGATCAGTCTTTATAGCTCTCTTGAATTCTAGAAGACTGGTGAATTGGCGGATCTCTCCCAGCAGGTCGTTCCACAGTCTGGGAGCTGCAGAAGACATCTAGGGGAAGACTTTGGCCACAAGCCAAACACTCATCTCCTTCTTTATTGCCCCACTAAGACAGCTGGTTGGAAGGTGGGAGGGATGGGCAAAACAGGCCCTTCAAGCCAATAGGCAGAAACCTGTAGGCCAGTGTTCTCAGACCTTTTGGGCTTGGTTTTCCCTTCTAAATGTATTCTTCCTCCCTCCCATTATCCTTGCATCCACTCACATGCATGTAACCTGCCACTTTGTGCAAAGATCTGTGGATTTGGGGCAATTAATCCAACCTTGGCATTAGAAAAGGGAAGCAAGGACAAGGCTAATCCTCGCCAACCTTATGTAGGCGTTCGACTGCTTGCATGGAGGGAGATGTGGATACTGGGGGAAGGGCTTACATGCTCGCCCATGTCCGCCTCTGCACTTTAGCCCTACATGCGAGCAGGCAAACACCTCCATAGGGCTAATATGGAGCAGCCCTCCCAACTTGGTGCCTTCCTAATTTGTTAGACTAGATCTTCCATTATCCCCCAGACAACATGGCTGATGATGAGAGTTGTAGTTAAAACAAATGAATAACGCACACAGCACACAACTGTGAAACAATGAGAGTATTTAAAAGTTGGGGTAAACACTTTTTATCAACTGTATTTTTTTTTGTACACACTGTATATATAATTTTTCCTTATAACGAGCTTATACAACTGAATAAAAAATGATTTAAACACTACAGTCCGTGATCAAAAAGCTGACATTTATATTGTTCAGACCAAACTATTTTCAATACTCATGTTGCAATAGAAGTTTTCAAAACAAACAGTATATATATATATATATATATATATATATATATAGCTATTTATTTACAATAAGAGATATAGGTATTCGAAGCAAACTGTTTTTTATATTGCTACTATGTGCAACAAAAAACACAACAGGTTTCCAGTTATCCACCCGTTTCGCGAGAAGCACGCTTCTTCAGATAGACTGATCCATTGTAGCTGAAAAAACAAATTGATAACGGATACATTTTTTAGTTTATAATTTATAACTTTTGAACTCTCCCCCAGAGAGGAGGCTGGAGAAGGCCGCTGTAGGCTTCTATGAAAGTATTATGCCACTGGCTGCTGTATTTCTGGTTCCTCTCCTAATAATTCCTGACACGGCATTTGCCTTTTCCCACCGCTGATGCACACAGCAAACGCCAGGTTTCTTTCCAGGGTAGCCCCACCGTTCCTTCATTATATTCCTATTCTTGCTTGTTTTTCCACTTCTAGGTGAATGCCTTTGCTATGAAGGTTACATGAAGGATCCAGTGCACAAGCACCTTTGCATCAGGAATGAATGGGGCACAAACCAAGGGTAGGTGCTTTTCACAGGTATTGCCTCTTGGCCTGGGTGGAAACGACAACTGTCCTTGACGTCAAGGATCTTGCCAGCAGGCGAGACGGCACATAGCGTGCCTGGAAGGAGTGGGGGTCTGGCGAGGTTTCTTCTTTTGTGTCAGCGACCATGGGCAGAAAGCTGCTCAGTGACCAATAGCTAGGGAGGCAGCCCATGGAGAATGACAGGGATCCGGAGAAGACTGGCAAAGTCAGAGAGCTGCAGCAGGAGCCAAGGGAAGCTTGGTCGGAAGTACCCGCAATGTTCCCAACTAAAGGCAGACTCGAGCCAGCTGTTTGGAATGAGAGGGCTGGTGAGGCTGGAGGGTTCGCTGCTACATAGCTCCAGGGCTATGAGAGGGTTTGGTTTCTAAAAAGAGGAGGGGCTGAGGCCCATGCTTGCCACCATGTTCTTATCAGCCCTAAGACTGGAGCAGGAGATGTGATTTCTTGGTGATGAGAGGGAAGGGAATCCTGCACGTGCTCAGAGTCTCCAGATTCTATTATTGTCTTCACATATTCCAGGACTCAAACTCTGTACTGAAATAAGATCCCAGGGCTCAGCTCCAGTGAGCTAAGCACTGGATGTACTTCTTTGGGTGAAGGGCACAGATGAGAACATGCTTTGTCCTGTATGGAGCTACAAGTCTTAAGCGTTTGTAGGCTCCGTTTTATAATGTAGTCCTGATTATGGAATCGCTATGGAATTGGATCCAGTCATGTAACCTCACTTCCTGTGTGCAAGGTAGGATTCTGTTAAGAGTGTGCTAGTGAATCTGTAAAACTCTTCGGTCTTCTGAATGAATGAATTCCAAGGAACTATCAGTCTGAGCATCCATGGTTGTAGGGCATCTGGAGAATTTAAAGGCAAGTGTGTGATGTCTGCTTTTATTGACTTGGTTCTCTGTCTGTGTATGTGAGGGGGGTGGAGAGAGAGTGACCGCACTGCCCCCTGGCGTTCAGTGGCTGCTTCTACAGACTACAAAATGTATAACAGCACCGTGAACCTCTTCAGGCCCTAGGATTGCCAGGTCATTGGCCAGAAATCGCACATTTGCCTTAAAATCTATCAAAACAGCAAGAGGTATCTCTGTGTGTGTATCCACTACATTTCAGAACACCTTTTTGCAAAGCACCCAAAGCAGTGTGCCCAAAATTTTTTATTTAAAAAAAAATACAAACTCTGAACAGCATTTAACAACAAGAGAGGTAGTGTGGTGTAGTGGCTAGAGTGTTGGACTGGAAGTTGGGAGATCCGGGTTCTATTCCCCACTTGGCCATGGAAGCTCACTGGGTGACTTTGAGCCAGTCACAGACTCTCAGCCCAGCCTACCTCACAGGGTTGTTGTTGTGAGGATAAAAGTGGAGAGGAGAATTATGTACACTGCCTTGGGTTCCTTGAAGGGAAAACGGCAGGATATAAAAGCAATAAATAAAAAATAAAAGCAATCATAATTCAGTCTTGAAATCAGCGACTTACAGAGCCCAGCATATAGAGGGGGACCCCCTTGTTCCTCATGGCCACACTTCTCTCCTGCTTGCTGTGGACAAAACTGAGTCCTGAGGAGGGTGGATGAAGGGTCCCGTTGAAGGAACAGGGATGAGGTGGGAGGTACTGTGATTGCACACTCTTCCTTCCACCATTTCAAGGTGCAGGCAGGGTCTAGAAGGGTCCATAACGCCATGCTGGAGCACATCCTTTGCATGTACAAGGTCCCTGGTTCAGAGCACTGGGCTAGATGAACCAGCGGCTTGAGTCATTGTAAGGCAGCTTTATACATTCAGCCATGCCAGTTCAAGAAAACAGAAACTGAGCCTCTTCAGATGAGACGTTAAAAAGATCGAGAACTCAGCTGGGAGTGAATACAGATCAAAGACAATGGGGGGGGGGGGGGGAAGGCAGGACTTCGCCTTTCCTGGGCTTGGGCTTTTCACAGAGAGAGGAATTTTAAAAATCCTCAAAAGAAAACAGGGTTTTCCCATGGAAATAAGGAGACGAAGGTCAGCCTGCTTTCCTCCCAACAAATGACAATGTGTTCATCTTGCATTAGTTGGACCCTGGACTGGATGAAGGTCATGGTGGGGTCCTAGGCTAGCAGGCTGTAGCGGGGCCCTTACTCCACCCCAACTTTGAACCCTTACACATAACATTTGTACGTATGCATGCAACTTGCACACGCGCACATACAGTCAAAGAAAGCTGTTGCATGCAACAGCAGAGTGGAAAGAGATTAGTACACATCTTAGTAGAACATCATCTCCTGTGCTTTCCAGGAAGCAGTTTGTGTAATTGAGCAGGAATGCAAGGAAGGGAGAGCACGGAATAAGACGCGGCAGAAGCAACAGAACGTACTGTAAGAATCTACACAGGTGAGACATTTTGGAGGTGGGCCGGGAGAACTGGTGGACGCCCCCTGAGACGGTGGGCCCTGTGTTGCAGCCCTGACAGCCCCTGCCTTAGTTGAAGCCCATTTTTTGGTGCTTCCATGTGTGAGGCTTAGCTTGGGTTTTTCTTAAAATGTGTTGTGGGACTTTAAACAAACAAAGCCCTGTGAGGAGAGATTGAAAGAACTGGGCAGGTTTAGCCTGGAGAAGAGAAGATTGAGGGGAGACATGATAGCACTCTTCCAATACTTGAAAGGTTGTCACACAGAGGAGGGCCAGGATGTCTTCTCAATCAACGCAGAGTGCAGGACACGGAATAATGGGCTCAAATTACAGGAAGCCAGATTCCGGCTGGACATCAGGAAAAACTCCCTGACTGTCAGAGCAGTACGACAATGGAACCAATGACCTAGGGAGGTGGTGGGCTCTCCCACACTCGAGGCATTCATGAGGCAGCTGGACAACCATCTGTCAGGGGTGCTTTCACGTGGATTCCTGCATTGAGCAGGGGGTTGGACTCGATGGCCTTAGAGGCCCCTTCCAACTCCACTGTTCTATGCTTCTGTGAAACCTGCATGGGATAGAAGGCTCATTCAGATTACAAATGTCTCTTTTTCACTTTCTATTCGTGATTACCAATAATCACATGTCCACATTAATAGTACGATCTGCACCTCAGATGCTTCTTTAAAAACATATTAAAATTAGGGACCAAACTGCATATTACAGTGGCTGTCACCTGCTTCTCTGATGCAAGGCATCTTCAGGGGAGGGGATGCTTTGCAGTGGAAAAGCAGTTTGGAGAGGGGACGTTTAAACATTCCCTGCCTGGTCCTTTTTCTTAAACTCTCCAGCCTGCAACTGCTTTTACACCAGGTAGGGTTCTGGACGACGTTAATCTCACAAAAATGAGTCTGCAACTCCCATTGGGTGGAGAAGCAGCTGGGGAGAGGGGGAAGCCATACGTAGAGCAAAGTTTAAAGCTTTCACTCTCCTGGCTTCTATATTGTCAGTTTCCTTCTCTCAAGGATGCTTTGCTGTGAAGAAATGGCCACCAGGCGAACATTGCTAGGCTCAGCTGAAAGTTCTCCGTAAAAAGACCACCAGGAAGGCCAACACCCTCTATGTATCAATTGTAAAAGTTATTATCACATGAGTTACGATATGCAAGGTGGACATGTATACTCATGAATAAGTTTGTATACGATGTGGAGACTGGTCTCCTATTTTTTTCCTCAGTGGTTTAACACTATGCCTTCAGTGTAAGGCATACTACATATAGATCTGATTCTGTACCTGAGTTCTTCTTCTTCATGGCCCCTGTGCATCACACATATGGGCTCTGTGCCTGCACGGAGCTCGCTCAGGGTAGCTTCAATAGCTGAAGTGTTTTGGGCAGGAACCTCTCCCCTGTCCACTGCGCATGCGCTAGGGGTTCCTGCCCAGTCTCCTCATCTCTCTTTTGACCGCCATTGTGGCTGCTTCGTTTGGGATCTTCTCTCACCTTCTGTGACAATTGAGGCATTTTTCTTTCAATTCTACTCTCTTCTAAAAAACAAAAAAAACAAAGGCTCAATTCGGATGACACGTTAAGCAACGGTTGTTAAATTAAACAACCATCAGTTGGTTAGCTCAACGTGTCGTCCGAATTCAGCCACACAACGGATAAACGACCCATGGTTGGTTAAGTTGGAGTTTTAAACAACTGAGTTAAACAACTCGCTTGCGAGTTGTTTAAAAGTTAGTCAATTGACTAACGTGTTGTCCGAATTCAGTCGCTTGAGGTGCGTGGGTTAAACAACTGAGGTGAGTACGTTAACACAAAAGACCATAGAGGAGAGCGGCAAGAGCGGCAGAAAGCAGGCGGCCGCTCAGGCACGCTCGCAACAGACCGCTGGTATCGCCGCCAAAGCAACCAGGCAGCCGGCACGGAGCTCAACAAGGGGCCAGCTCCTGCACGAACTCATGCAGGGTGCCCAGTCAGCTACCCAAACGGAAAGAGAAGTGCACCAGAAGGGCAGTACGGCAAAGGGGGGGAGGGGGAGATGGAATAACCAAAAACCCCAGGCGCCCTGGAGCAAGAGGCAGGCCCCCCCCACACCAACTGGGAGAACCGCACTCCACCCGAAGCAGACCCCCACCACACTGCCACCTCCACCCTCACTTCACCCAGAAGGACGAGGGCAGGGGAAGCGGCGACCAGAGAGCCCCCCCTCATCTGCCCAACACGGCCGGACAGCGAGCCTTTGCCGGGCCCCAAGAACCCCGTTGGGGAGCGTCGTGCCCATGCGTGAATGCATCAGTGCCTGGATCTGGCTGCACTACCCCCACCCCCTGTGAGCGTCGGCTGTGTAGTTCCATCTGTGGACTGGCATCTCTCCCTGGCATGCCGCCCCTCTCCACCTCATCCCCTTGGCATGTTCCGTGCTTGGCTCCCTAGGGGTATGGCCTTGGCCGTCCCCTCTTCACCGCTGTGCCTTCCAGCCGCCTCCTCCCTTCCCGGGGGTGACTGTCCTTTCCGTAGGTTCTGCCCTGGCATAATGGTGCCCATGTGCCTTATTGCCCATGTCTGAGCTTCCTGCTGAATAAAGTTTTCTGCGCCACCCCACTCTTGCCTTCTTTCCTGTGTGTGCGAAAGATGCTCTAGGAGGGAGGTGGGGGGCTGGGGGGCTGGGGCGTGGGTGCCAACATTGGAATTGCAGTGCTGGGCATGGGGTGCGAATGTTGTATTGGTGCTGCCGTTCCTCCTAGCAGCCTCTTGCCCGAGGCTGCTGAGTTTCGCCCACTGACTGAGGCAGCCAATGGGGTTAGGGAGGCGTGTCCTGCATCGGCTGCAATGGCGGCGCTCATGGTTTTTGGCCGCAGTGTGTGCTGGGATACCTGCTGGAGGACTGACAGAGTTTGGTAAGCGGGGAAAATGGTGGCCGGGCTGTCAGTCAGAACCGAGTACGTTATTAACTACCAGGGTGGTTAAAAATTCTTTGCAGCGCCTGCTGCAGCGTGTCGTCCGAATTGAGCCCACCTTTTTAACACACTGTCAGTGGGTTAATTCCCCTCAGTTGATTAACGTGTCGTCCGAATTGAGCCAAAAAATCTTTCTCTTCTCTACTTCATTTATTGTTTTTATTTTATTTTTGCGGTCGCTGTTTATTGTGATCCCTGGATCGCCCTACGGGGCGCATGGCTCTCGGCCCCATTTAGGAAGTGTACCAGATGCGGGGCTAAACTTCCTCCATCTGACAGACATTCCTTAGGCTTTTTAAGTTTGGGCGAAGGGAACGTCATTGAATCGTACCGGTTTTGCCAGGCTTTTCCAAACAATCCAGGCGTAATTGGTCCGATAGACTCAAGGCCGTTTTGTGGAGAAGAGCATTGTAGGCCGTTGATACTCCAACGAAGAGTCAACCTCAGCAGAGCACGGCCTCACCAGAGCAATCCCCTCCTTCGCCTTTACTGAAGGAAAATGCTTCGTGTGTCCAACCGCCAACTTCAGGTCCCTCAGTAGTGGTCTTGTTGGCAAAGAAGTTGGCAAAAAAAGGCCAAAACTTCTAAACAAAAGAACTCCATGTTGACGGAGGAAAAGAGGAGGCAAAAGAAAAAAATCACAGCCGATGGCTTCAGTCCCAGCCCCATTGTCGGGTGCAGAGCTGACTGATCCCTTAGTGGCGACGGCGACATTGATTGATGTCGAAGGCTCTCCGTCACGACAATTGGGAACAGAGCTCACTTCGGTACCAACAGAGCCTCTCCTGTCTCCACACCGATCTCTGCTACCGACAGGCATACCTCCATCGCCACCCTTACTGAGCTCGCCGATACCAATGGCAGCACTTACTCCATCGCTTGACCAAAGGGCCCTTGCATCTACCACAGATGGGGAGATCAGGGAACTTTCCCCACCACCTTCACGCCATCCAGAATCACGGTGTCGAGGGCCTCGGTCGGTTTGCAGACATGGCTCCCCAGATTCGATTCTCATAGGAGAATCTCAGTCCATTCTCATAGGAGCTACTACTACTCTCAACCACTTTCAAGGGAGAGGTCTCGCTTTCCAGTGGATTGGAAAACACATTCTGACTGGGGATGTCCTTACTATAGGTTGGGTTATTAGACCCGAGATCGGTACAACAGAGGAGCCTATGACCAACCCCCTAATTGACGTCAACAACCATCGGCATTGGTGTCAAGAGCGGAACCGATAATTGTACCTCCACCACCAAGAAGTGAGTCTGCTCCATATCAGTCTCTTCATCCCAGACTGTCGGAGTCCACTCCGGATCTGAATTTATCAAGGACATGGACACGGGATCAGCCCCAACTGGCACAACAGTTGGAACCTACCCCTGCATTGGTGTTGCAATCTCTCGGCCTGTTTTCAGTTCCAATAGGGAGGTCCACATCGAGGCAAACTGCAACCGCAGGTTTCTCCTTCAGATCCTGAGGATTATTGCTCGGAGTCTTCATCCCCATCTTCGGTTCACCCATCTATTTCATCCCCAGACGCAGAGGTGACCACTCAGGACTCCCTCTTGCTTTCTGGAGATTTGGGCCAGTTCTCCAATCAAGTCATGCAAATGGCACAGGCGTTGGGGATTACGGTCCAACAGGCAGCGTCAACCATCCAGGACCCCGTCTTTGACTCTGTAGCATCCGATGCGACCCGTCCGGTCTCCATACAGATGCTTCCAGTTCTCTTAGATATGGTTAAGCAGTCCTGGAAATCTCCATCATCGATGCCACCCACGTCTAAGAGATTGGAGGGTCTATATAAGGTCCAGCAGGAAAAAGCTAATTTTCTTTTCCAGCATCCTGCCCCAAATTCTGTCATTGTCGAAGCAGCTCAAGGGAAGACAAGGCGGAAACATTCTTCACCTACTGACAAGGAAGGCTAGCGTTTGGACCTCTTTGGATGACAGATTTATTTTTCAGCTGCCTTGGGAGTGAAGGTCTCCAATTTGCAGGCAGCTATGTCGGGCTACCTTCTTTTGTTGTGGGACAAGAACGTAATTTAGCCTGCATGTTCCACAAGGAGGCCGTCAGATTGTCCAGGCAGCAGATTCATACGTCAAAGCACCAGGTGGACTGTGATTCAAAGACCTTGGTTGCAGCTATTGCATTAAGGCGATATGCCTGGCTGCGCCCCGCCAATTTATCGCAGGAGGCACGTTTTAAGGTTGAAGACCTACCTTTTGATGGCTCTGGTTTGTTTAATGACAAAACTGATGAAGCGCTTGACGGCATGCAAAAAGCAAGAACTATGGCATGCAGGTTGGGATTTTCACAGCCGCAATATCAACCACAGCGGCGCTGGTCTCATCCCAGGTCCAGTTGTTCCCATTATCCACTGCAGCAGCAAACACAACCGGCCCAGTAGAGACAACAGCCCTTTCGCCAGAAGAAATCATTTCTTCGGTAAGGAACTAGAATTCTTTCTGAAAGAACGACGGACTGACTCGACGTTGTCTTTGACCCTCACATGGACCTCCCTCTTACCTTCAACGAGCATCTGGCCCCCTTTTGGACTACTATTATCAATGTCAGATGGGTGCTTTCCATCATACAGGAATTCGAAGCCCCCTCTCCTCTTGGCATCGTGAGAGTCACTGCACAAAATCCCACCTTGCAGTCAGAGGTGGAGATGCTATTGCAAAAAGGTACGATAGAGCCTGTTCCATGGAAGCATCTCCACAGGGGTTTTGACTCAACATATTTCACAGTGCCGAAGAAGGACAGGGGACTTTACCCCATTTTGGATCTCTGCCTCCTGAATACTTACCTCAATCCAAGAAAGTTTTGTATGCTGTCATTAGCGTCCATTCTCCTGTTTCTCTCAACAGGAATTTGGTTTGCATTGGTCGATCTCTGGGACGCGTACATTCACATCTCGATCAACCGCTCTTATCACAAGTACCTACGCTTCATTATAGGGCAAACCATCTATCAATACACCGCCGTTCAGCCTTGCAACCATGCTGAGGGTTTTCTCCAAGTGCATGGCCGTCGTGTGTGCCTACGTCAGGCTTCAGGGCATCGAGGTATACCCATACCTCGACGACTGGGCTTCTTGTGGCGACAACAAGGGAACATCTGTTCCACTCCATACACCTTACCTGTGATCTTTTGACGAGTCTCAGCCTCTACATCACCCTCGAGAAATCTCACTTTTCTCCACAAAAGCGCATTCAGTTTATAAGGAGGCCATCTAGACTCTATAGTCGGAAGAGCATTTTTGCCCATGGATCACTACCAAAGGATCGCCACGCTCGCAACGGCTCTTCGTGGCTCCAACATTACCATGGCATTTACAGTTCAGAAGATGCTAGGACTAATGGCCTCTACTACAACAGTAGTACAGGACGCGAGCTTCAGGATGCGTTCCCTTCAGCCTTGATTCCTTCGGAACTTCAGTCCACAGGAGAATGCGTTCCGTACCCGGATGCGTCTCTTGACCTGGGTGAAAGCGTCACTCAGCTGGTGGTCAGTTCCCGAGAACGTACTGAAGAGCGTTCCCTTCCAGCAGTCCCTTCCACTGGGAATACTTACTACAAATGCTTCTCTCCTGGGCTGGGGGGCTCATTATGCCGGCTTGACAATACACGTCCATTGGACTCCTTCAGAGCAATCAGACCACATCAATCTTCTGGAACTAAGGGCTGTTCAGAAGGCTGTAAGATCTTTCAAACCCAACCTCTCTGGTCAGTTTATCCAAGTAGCATCGGACAACGCCACAACTGTCGCCCACCTGAACAAACAAACAAGGAAGGATGAATTCACAGCCCCTTCTAGACCTCATTCTTGAGATCCTACAGTGGTGCACTATTCGCCTTATTCGGCTTGTGGCCATTCATTTTGCCGGGACTGACAGCACATTGGCCGACCAGCTCAGCGGGACTCAGGGCAGCTCTCACGAGTGGGTTACAGGTAGGCAACCTGTCTTTTTTCCCCATTATAATATTTTCTATGGGTACAATCCAGTCAAAGTTAAACATATTGCCATCCACGTGGGCTCAATGGAAGAATCAAGCACATACATACCTCTCTCTCTCTCAACTGAATGTGACCTATGAGTACTTAACTTTGGAAGGGTTGTGTCATCTGTATTTTTGTGCTTTGATATGGTGTGTTTGAAGCAGTACATTTATAGATGAAGGGGGGTTGTGACTGCGCTGTGTATATTATTTATGTGTTTCTATTTGTGGGGTGTGTTTGATTGGGGTTTTTTTGCTGTTTGTACTTTAGATCTCCGAAGTGCACTTTTGATCCATTAGATCCCTTCCATCCAACCCATCTCTTTTGTTAAAAAAAAGAAAAAACCAAAAAGCTCACAGCACTGCAGTACTACTAGGAGAGCACAAGAGCTGACTAAGTGTGTGGAAAATTGCTTGAATTAGGACCTAATCATTGTGATGGCCTGTATGCTAAGGAGGAAAGGATTCTAGCCTGCTGGCGTATATAAGAATGCTAAGTGTGGATTAATGATCTCTTCTCACCCTTCAGCCATGTTATCATAATCGCAATCATGGTGGCTAAAGAATGTCAAAAGAGGGCTGAATTGTATCCTCCCCCCCCCCCCCCCGGGCTGGTACTTTGGTGCAGGTTTATGGCTGAAGTGGGGATTCTAATCCATGTTAATTAATGGGAGTAGCAGACCAGCAAGTTTAATTAAATTCACATGCAGTGTTGTGTGCTTGCGTATGTGAAGTCAGTCAGGCTCCATAACACCGTGCAGCTGTAGTTGAATCCCATGCGCATCCTCCTCACAAATGTACACATGACATGGCTTTGGACGGACGTGCTGCCAATGGTTTGAAGCTAGTTTCAGATCCTGGCTTGTTCGGATCCTAGAAACCATAGTTCCCTAGTTTGGATAGAATGGGAAACTATAACTAATTGAGGAAGTGTTGAATCATGACATGCTGAGAAGGGAGGGGGGAAAGGGCGGTATGACAATGGAGCTCTTAGGCACAAAGCTTGTGTGTATATTGATTTAAAAAGTTGACATTTGTATGGCGTAAGAACATAAGAAGTGCCCTACTGAATCAGACCAATAGTCCATCTAGATCAGCAGTCTGTTCACATAGTGGCCAACCAGTTGTCGACCAGGGACCCACAAGCAGGACACGGTGCAACAGCACCCTCCCGCCCATGTTCTCCAGCAACTGGTTATACAGGCTTACTGCCTCTGATACTGGAGGGAGCACAGAGCCATCAGGGCTAGTAGCCATTGATGGCCTTCTCCTCCAGGAATTTATCCCCCCCCTTTTAAAGGCATCCAAATTGGTGGGCATCATTACATGTTGTGGTAGCGATTTCCATAATTTAACTATGCGCTGTGTGAAGACGTTTAACTGTCCTGAATCTCCCACCAATCTCCCACCATGTCCAAATGTTGGGAGACTGTTTACAACACTCAGATCACAAAAGGATGTTCCTGGGAAATTGCAGCAAGGTTGTTGAATGATCAAATTCAAATGCCCGCTGCATTTTGCTCTCATTAGCATATCTTTGCAAACGTAAGGGCTAGAAACGTGATTTTTTTTTCTTTTTTAAAAAATGAATATATATATATATATATATATATATATATAGTAATCTAAACTTTGTGCCTAGTGTCGTATCCTGCACTTTTTCTGTGCTCCCATGGAATTGCAGAATGCAAACAGCAGCACAGCTTAATTCTACACTTAATTTGATTTGAAGTAAATCTCAGAGTTCAGTGAGGTATTGCCCCAAGTGAGTGCTCCTGGATTGCAGCCACAGCCATGCCTTCTTTCAACGTATTGCAGAAGCCTTCATAAGAGCATGTGAACTCCAAAGGGCTACAGAAATTTCTGATCATGGGGCAAAAAGTCACCTTTTAAAATGAAAGTGTAGATTGAACTTGCCCTTCATGATGAAACACTATAATCAGGGCATCTTTGCTTTTGAAATGCAACTTCAGAAGAATGCTCCTTCATCTTACCATCGCTCCCCTGAGTCCTCTACTCCCCGACCCCAGTTCACACTGTCTGTTCGGGACCGTGCGATTTTCGCCGCCAACGGATTCTTCCCAGGTACTTCAGTCATTCTGTGTCTTTTATTGGTTTATTGTCCTCTTGTGGCTCCTACTTGTAACTCTCTTGGAGTCTCATCCTGTCAAGTTGCAGTGGATTTTCTTTTTCTGCTCACAAATCTTCAGAAAGAAAGGGCACGCTAGGCAGGCAGTGCCTTCTCTCTCCTTAGGGAAGCTTCCTGCTTCTCCTCGACTTGCCCGGCTACTCAAGATCGCATTCAGACCCTGCTACTGCTGTTCTGCTTGCAGATGTGATTATCCTCCAATTAGTGTCTCTCCCTCCACCCCCCTTGCCTTTCTTTCTGCCTTGTGCTGGACCGCAAGAGACACAATTATCTTCAGGTGCCCTCTTGTCTTTCTTCGGCTCATTTGTTCCCCACTTTCCTTTCCTCCATCTCCCATCACATCTCCTCCCATGGCCCGTAAGGTTGTCTAAGGCTGCCTTACCGAACGTGATGAGACCGACAGGATTTGAACTAAGTCATTGGTGCAAAAGGCAGACTAAATGATTATGGGGCATGATTCTTAAACCCGTTAGCCTGTTTGGGAGAAGGTGGTTTACTTAGGCTCATAAAGAGAATAATATTACTTACCATTTTTATCAGCTGTCCCTAACCTGGTGCTCTCCAGATGTGCTTGACTACAATTCCCAGCATGCCCCAGCCAGCATGGCTTCTGGGGCATGCTGGGAGTTGTAGTCAAACACATTTGGAGGATACCAGATCGAGGAAGGCCAATCTATATAGTGAGCTTATGTGGTGTCAGGGATAGTGTGTTGGTCTTGGAACTCAGAATCTGGGTTCAGATTTCTGCTCATCCATGAAGTGACCTTGGACTAATCTCATTCTCTCTCAGCCTGATCTGTTTAACTGTGATGTGAGGATAAGGTGGGGTGAAAACTATTTACTCTGCCCAAGCTCTTTGGAAGACAGTAAAGATACAAATATAATGAAGAAATAAATGGGCAGCCCCAGTGGACACACCATTGATTCATATGGTGGCATTTCTGTTAATAGGGTAGGGTAGCGGATCGTGTTTGATCTGTAAGGCAAGCCTGAATTCAAATCCTATCTCAACCATGAAGCTTTCTCAGTGGCTTTGAGACAGTACCTCTCAGCTGGCTTACCTCACAGGGTAGCTGAAAAAAAATTCTGGAATTTTAATACATTTCCATAATTCTGGATTTATAGGCCTGGCCCAAGTCAGTTTAGCATCTGAGGTGGAAAATCCAAAGGGCACTCCCCTGCCCCCATGCAGTAAAAAAAAGATCCATAACGGATAGGTATGATGCAGCCAGACATAAATATTTTAAGGTCTCATTAATTGCCATGAAAGAGATCAGTGAGAAATCACAGATGTCAATGGGACTCAAAAGTACTTAGCTTTGGCTGCGTCAGATTCATTATGCTCATTTTTCTACATCGTGCTTTGAAGTATTTCACATTCAGCACATTGAGTAAATGGTAACGTGTGGTCCTTGAACGTCACCCAAAATCTGCTGTCTGTGGTCGCTATCTCACTCCAACTGACAGTAAGGCTGGCCCTGTGGCTGCATAAAACTGCCTTGTTGATGCCGATTGCAGACCAGGAAAGGAAGGAGTGGAAAATCCACAGCTCTCTTGAGGTTCTCCCTATAGGGGAAGTTGCCCAAAGGCTGTGTAAAGCTGCTGGTGGGATAAAGGCGTCTCTGTTTTTGCCAGTAAGCATCGTGGTAGCAGAGCGGAGAGCCGGCAGCGTGCGTAGGAATGGCCTGCTGAACTGGCAGAGCACAGCTTGTGGTCCTCACCCTGCGATGCAGCTGAAGGGGAAGAGGCACTGGATTGTCTGGGTCCAGGCAGCCCTTGACCGCAACACCTCTGGGGCCGTCGGCTGCTTGAGACTCTTCACAGCAGACAGGCGCCCAGAGTCGCAGGGCACATTTCTCAGTGGTTCCGAAGACAACAAAAACTCCGGCACCCAATTCCAGAAGGAAGTGGTCAGCGCAGGGTGGGGTGAGGGAATTAGGGCTGCACAGACGACAGCTGAGCTGAGCTGAAATGTGGCTGGAGTGGGGAGTTAGGGTTCCTCCTGAAAGATGACCCCTTCCCCCCTTGCCAACAGTTGAGGGTGGGGGTGAGCTCCAAAGGACATCGGTCTGTTTATAGAAAGAGGGAGCATATCCTGATTGCCAAGGTCACCTGGCCGATGCATAGCCCAATTGCCCCTCAAGTGAGGCACCTGTCTTCTCCATTTGCCCCAAGTGACACCCGCACAGCCCTACCTAGCTGGGTAAACTCGGGGAAGAAGCAGCAGACCAGGCAAGTAGCAGAAAGGAAGGAAAATCGCTACGAACAGCAGTGAGGACAAGTAGTGTCTGGGGATTTTTTAGTGGTGGGTACGTTTCATCGAAAGCTCTTCTTTTGCCTCAAAAATTCTTACGCGTAAACATTTCCAGAGGAGTAGCTGTATTAGACTGCTGGGGTGGGCGTACTGGGGGTTGTAGTCCAACTCATCTGGAGGACACTGGGTTGGGGAAGGCCGATGTCGAATGTCGTCTCAGACCGTGAACCTGCCTTTTTGCTTCTGTTGCTCTGCAAAGCACCATGCACACTTGATGGCGCTAACAGCAGCAAAATGCTTGTGTTAGTGGGTTGCAGCCGAAACAATTTGTAATGCTCATTTATAACCGTTTCCCTTACTAGCCAGATTCCCAAACTGCTACTTGCAGCATCTGCCGGGAGGGATAGCCCCAGAGCCAGTCAGTGGAGACCTGTTCTGGCTCTCACAGGAGATGGCAGTCGTGAGGGGGCTGAGGAGAAAGTAGGACGTGAGTGTTGGGTGAGCGGCAGTCAGGCCACGGAGGATTTCCTGAGAGCTCAGATAAGGGTCTGGAAACCAGGCTGGGGAGAAGGAGGACCACACAGAGAACCAGGTGCCGTTTAACCCTCTTCCCTCTGTCTGAGGACGCAGTGCGTGCCCCAGGTGAAGGACCCTATGCCCACTGCTGAGTCCGATCCTAATCTCCCCTCTGCCCTGCCTAGTATTTTCCTATGGAAGAAATGGCTTATCTTTTACAGTAGTGAGCAAAAACTTTACTTCTCTTGTCTAATTACACTTTCCGTGCAGTCCTATCACTGGCAGAATGCCCTTTTGAAGTCATTAGTCTTCGCAGCAGGAGGAGAAGACCATCAAAGACTCTGTTTCCCAGCAACCCCTGCTGTGCCATTCTGCGCCAGAGGATTGCCGAGAGAGAGTGTTAAGTCTGCCCTAAGCAGATATTCCTTTCAACTGGGGCCTGGGGAAGGGGGGTGCTGACTCTCTAGCTCCAGATCCCTCTCTGAGAGTTTCATTTTAGAACCAATTTAGCAATTAAAGGCTGCACAGGACATCAGAAAATGCAGGGCAGGGATTGTGGATAAACAGAGATGTGTAGAATTGTGCTGTTTGTGGAATATGTTTTCACTTAGAGCCCCTAAAAGGGGAACAAGCTTGTTTTCTGCTGGACTATGTGCTGAACAGTCCAGGAAGGACCTGTAATCCTATGCAAACTGGTTATTCACGAAACAGAACACCAATTTCCTAGCAAATCTCCGTTCTCTAAATGCCATTTGCATAATTGTCGCCAACATTCCCCAAGGTCTTGGTTGTTTCTAATCACCATTTTCCAGAGTGTATTCACTGACCAGTTTAATGTTGCCTTTGTAACTTTGGTCCTGTTTTCTTTCCTTTCGTTTGTATGGTTATGGCATCAATTAGCTTAATTGAAAAGGAAACATGAGTATGCTAATAATAGAACTGTGATTTTAAATATTTATTCAACTGTTAAATATGATTAAAAGTTACGTGATCTTCAAAACCACGGATGTGTGGGTGTGGGTGTCATACTGTGTGCATTCTCACCAGGAAAGTGGCATAGCTCAATGGTAAAGCGTATGTTTTGGGTGCAGAGTTTCCCATTTTTAATTCCCTCCATCTCCAGGTAGGGCTAAGAAGGACTCCAATTTGAAACCCTGGAGCACCATTTTTGTCGATAGTTGACTATACTGGTTTGACTTGGTGCAAGGCAGATTCCCACGTTAATATTTGTGGTATGAAAAACAATGAAAAGGCTACTTTTCTGATGCAGCTGCCATATTAGAATCCGCACGCTTCCCAAGATGGCTCCAGATCTGAAATTGACCATACACCTGACCTACAGTTCTGAAAAGTGGACTTTCTAAAAAGTGTTTACATCTTTGTAAACTTGCAGTCAACCAACGCAAGGGAGCTTGGGTTGATTGCAGTTCCATAACAAGAACCCCCATGTATTTCCATAACTGCATCTGTACTTGACAGTTTGTGATATTCATCATTGCACAGACCAATGTGCATTTAGCGTGCTGTGTAAAATGTGTATTGGCCCTGAATTTCCATGAGCAATTTGAGTTCAGACACTTCATTGCTGATGCCAGTAGAGGCATGTAGTCTGTTTTTTGTGTTTTTTTAGTTGGTCACGAAGATGATTCAGGAGCGTACACCTAAAAATGTAAAATGTGAATGTAACAAATACAGGTATGCTTGTCAGGAATCGCACATTGACTATGGTTCCATGTCAACCATACACAATGTAATGTGAGAAATGGCCCAACAACGCTCAAAAGCAAAAAGTCACTCTTCTAAGACTGGGTTCAGACACTTTATTTATTTATTTATTTATTAAAGAAGAATTGAAAGCGGTTTGAGACAGAGATCACTTCTCATGGTATACATGGATTTTATTTTTGTCCACTTTCACCCCTAGTTAAACAAGTGTTATATTTAAATATATAATACATTTTATCTTACCCTTTTCCCAAGGAGCTCAGGGTTGTTCTTTTGAAACAGACTTGTGAAGTGTGACAGCCAGAAAAAGACAGAGAGACCCCCACCAAGAATTCTGTTGTCTCAAAGGTTGGGTGGTGGACTTTGTCCCCATCTCTAGCCAGTTTTTGCCAGTGGGGGCTATACAAGCCAGTGGAGCAATCTTCACTGGCTTGTATAGGGAGTGACCCCCTGCCTGCCAAAAACTGGCTGAAGGGGAGGTACTCACAGACACCACATCAAGGGCCCTGTTGTCCCAAGGACCCTTGGTGTGGAGGATGCACTTTGTCCCTTTCTCTGGGTGTTTCTTGGCCAGAGGACTCCCCCCTCTCCAATAGTAGTGAGTTCTATTCGCTTGCAGAGGGGGGAAATCGTTTGACAGTTGCCTCAACCTAGCCTGATTCCGATCCATACACACCAAACCCTCTTTGAAATGGCTTTTGATGCTCTGAAAAAATTACAATCCCTCTCCAGCCTAAAATTCCATTTAATTTTGTGCTGCTGGAGCTTGAGCTCATTACCTCCTCTACTTTTCTTAGCAGCAGCAGAGAATCACTATCTTTTTGGGGCAGCCTTTATAAGCTTTGGAAGAATTTTAACGTGTCCTCCTCCTTTTAATCTTGCTTCCTCTGGGCTAAATGTAGCCAGTTCCTTACGGAAGATGTGCAACAGTTCCACCTCTGAAGTCCCAGTAGGACATATGGCATGCAGGTGCCTTACCCATTCTGTCAAGCCTTCATCCTGGATGAGTCTCTTGAGTGGCTGTAAGTTAAGGGAGGGGGTCATTCTCTGCTTCCCCTTTGAAGTTTTCAGATTTCAATTCAGAAACAGGTAGCGGCAGAGCGATATTTAATTCAGATACCTCCCTTTCTTTCCTGAAGCTTTCACTATTTATAGGTGCACTTGAAAGCAAGTCAGCTATATAAGTAGCTCATTACCAGCCCCACATTTCACATTTAATGAGTACCACTGCAATTCCACCATTGGTTTCTGAAGTCTAGGTTTGCACAATGGTTTCCATAGCAGGGATCCCAGTGGCTTTCAGGTCCCATTCTGTTTCAGCCAATTTCCTTCTGCTCGCAGACTTGAAACGGCTCGCAGGGGGGTAGAAGGGATTGACTGAATTTTGTTTCCAAAGAACTAAACAGTATTCAACTAAATTTTCCTTCAGTTGATGTTCTGGTTGGCGGTTGCAACTGATCACGATAAGGACAAGGCCTTCTTCTGTTGTGCAGACTACACTGACCTGCGTGGGGCCACACTAATGTCCCAAGAAGCCAAATAGACCTAAATGGTCAATTTGTGTTTGAAATGAAAGGAAGTTTGGTGATTTCATTTGTAACCAACTCTTTTCTCTGTATAGCTGAGAAAAAGCTCCCATTCTGCTGGATGGAAAGCTCTGAGTAACTCAAAAGCATCCACACTCACATGCCATTAAAACTGAGACCATGGTTTAGTTGTGGTAGAGCACATGGTTTACATATGGAAGGTCCCAGGTACAATCCGATAGCAGCGCTCCTTGGAGAACTGCTGCCTATGTTAGTCAGTCAGTACTGTGGTAGAAGGGCCATGATGTAAGCTAGTGTGATGTGGGGAGACGGCAAGCACCATATCGGGTTTGTATCCTCTATCCTACATATTGATAACAGTGAGGACACTAACCCTTTTTGACCTGGTGGTCACATTTGCAATTTTGAGAAAGGGTCCAGAGTGCCATCACAAAATGGCTGCCATGAGAGAGCATGCCCATTTACAAAAGAGCTGCTCTGGTGGGTGTGGCCAATCACAAATCAGCCATTACATAAAACAGCAAATTGGTGAGGCTAAAAGATGAATAAGGTGGGGTTTGAGCCTCAGAACACAAATCCGCTGCTCGAACCCACAGTTTTCATGCTCTCGTGCAGGATCATCTCACAACCCTCACCTCACCTCACATCCCCACACTGAGGATCTACTCATCTCACACTCCCAGCACCCAAAGTCAACTTTAGATATCACTTATTTTGCTCTTCCTTTCAGGATCAGTCCCGTAACTCACTTCACTCTCTGCCTCTTTCTTTCTTTCTTTCTTTCTTTCTTTCTTTCTTTCTTTCTTTCAGACTCCTGCCCACTTTTCTGCCATTAGATCACCTGGAGGCCTACCCAGCCTCTCCAAACCCTCTTAGCACTTCTGTCCTGGTCTCTCTGCTTACTCATCACCCATTGGGTCACCTCTCTTTCTCTGCCCCCTATCACAACACCTCCAGCTCACCCCAGCCCTAGTCTCCCTCCTCCCCCAGCTCCCTGCCTAGTTGCTCCATTGTCATCCCCAGGGCCCCAGGCAGTAGCAATGGAATCCCTTCCCTTTTCTGTTTCAGGCAGAGGTCAGCAGGAAAACTATCTTCTGTATCTTTTTTTTTTGGTATTCTTGAAGGGGCCTTTTCTCTTCTCTAGACAGTGGTCTAAGTCCCAGAAGCATATTTTGCTGCTTAGTCTGACCCCCTTCACTAGTGGGTAGAACTTTTCAAGTAGCTACATTCCAGGACATTCCATCCTTAACTCACAGGGAGAAATAGCATTAACGTGTGGAATCTCTCTCACACAGATTCTGGATTATTATTTTTTTCTTATGAGTGAAACTGTAGGCAAGCCTTTTAACCCCATCTTGATTAAAACAGTAGAATCTCTAGGGTCCAGATAAAATAGCTTTGTGGCCCATATGAAGTCTGTGGGTCATGTGTTCGTAATCCATGGGGATAGTTCCCATAGGTTGGGAACTTCTAGCTCTTGAAATTTCTTCGTATGATCTATAGGGTCATGTTTAAGTCCCCTAAAACCCCTTTTTTATTTTGAGAAATTAAAAATTAACAAACGGATTCTTGGTTGCAGAGCCCCAACTTTATGACATGACCCAGTGCTAGACTACTCTACTGACTTTGGGTGTTTATTGATGAGTTGATGCTCAGTAGTAGAAAAGAGAAGGAAATGTTTTATTTTGGGTATCACCCATTAAGGAGGATAGATATAAATTGGAATTGGATCAGAAGTGGGCAATAAATTAGGGATATGGAAAGCAAGTCCTTTGAAAAAAGGTTGACAGAACTTGGTATGTTTCACCTGGAGAAGACATGACTGATGTCGTACGCAATAGCAAATACCTGCAGGTTTTTGTTACTGTTCCGTGGGTTGGTTCTGCCCCTTGTCCCATTCTGCCTTCTTTCTGGTTGAAGTTGGAGAATTTCTGGAATTAATTTTGGGAACTGGTGAATGTGAAGTTTGCCATAGGTTTCAGTATGTGTCTCTCCCTCCCTTTACGGTTTATCTACTCCAGGGATGGGGAATCTTTTTCAGTCTAAGAGACAAATTCCAATCTGGGAAAGGACTCAGGGACTGCATCCCATCTGTGGGTGGAGCCAAAATGTAATCCTTACTTATCTTCAGCCTAGTCAAATATAAGTAGGGAATGCTTCTGCATGTCTACTTAGAGGTAAGCATGAGCAACAGCAGCAGTAAGCTGGGTAAGCCTCTGCATGTCTACTTATAATTAAGCAGCACAAAGTTCAAAAGGAAGCAGAACCGAATTGCTCAGCAGCTTCCTCTCTGGGCCCTTTACCCTGACAGGTAAAAGCTCTTATCTTTGATCAGCAGCTGACTGGAGATAAGAGCTTTTCTCTGCTAAGTGCTGAGAAAGGGTGCCTTTTCCAGTACTCGGCAGGTAAAACTCTTATCTTGAATCAGCTGCTGATCAGAGATAAGGGGTTTTCCGTGTTTGGAGATGGGACAGGGCCTGGGGAAGAAGCTAGTGGGCTGGCTGGAGAACTCCTGCAGGCCATGTTTGGCCCATGCCCTGGAAGTTCCCCATCCCTGATCTAAACACATATGCACTGTGATTGACGCCCTGTAATTTAATTTTAACTATCATATATATAGAAAAAGTACTACATCAGTATTATCAACAAAACATATAAGTTAATCAACACAGTAAAATATAAAATATGTTAAAATGTACGTAAAACTAACTGGTTTTCACAAAAGGTTTCTTCATCTATTAATTGTCACAATACACATCAAATTCCATCCCGTATGTACACCAGAATAATTCACTTCAATATGTAATTAGATCTACCTAATAAGTTATTCTAAAACCTTGATTTCTTTGCCAATATTGGAAGAAACCATCCAAATCCTTATATTTTTCTATGTACCTCTTTATGTATAATACTATGGCCCTGTTCAGACAACATAGTAAACCACGATGGTTACGTGTTTTAAGCTAAACATGATGGTTTAGCGTGTCATGTGAACTAGGGGTGTGCACGGACCCCCCGGATCGGATCGGGACCCGGATCGGGACCTCCAATTTTGTCACGGACCGGTTCGGACAAAATCGGAGGCCCCCTGGACCGGATCGAGTCCGATCCCGACCCAAAAATCGTAAATTTTTGGATCGGCCGCCATTTTTTCCCCCATAGACTTGCATTGCAATGCAAGTCTATGAGGAAAAAATGGCGGCGGGTGGGTGAGGGGGGCCTAACTCCCTCCCCCCCCCCGGGGCCGTCCGCTGTGGACGGCCCCGGCAGGTAAGCCCCCTCCCCCGCGCTCCCTACCCCCCCTGGGGCCGTCCGCTTCCATCCGCTGGCGCCCGCGGGCGCCAGCGGATAGAAGCGGACGGCTCCGGGGGGGGTAAGCCCCCTTCCCCACCACTGCTTACCTTCTCGGCCCGTCCGCTCCACGCCGGCGCCGGCGGCTACTACCAGCGGGCTCCGCGGCCTGCTCTAGAGTAGCGCGCCGGGTGATGACATCACCCGGCGCGCCACCCTAGAGCAGGCCGCAGAGCCTGCTGGTAGTTGTAGTCGCCGGCGCCGGACGGGAGCGGCCGGGAAGGTAAGGGTCCCCCTCCCCCCCCTCCGCGCGCCCCCTCCTCCCCTCCACGCACCCCCTGCTTACCTTCTCGGCCCGTCCGCTCCCGTCCGGGGCCGGCGGCTACTACCAGCAGGCTCCGCGGCCTGCTCTAGAGTAGCGCGCCGGGTGATGACATCACCCGGCGCGCCACCCTAGAGCAGGCCGCGGAGCCTGCTGGTAGTTGTAGTCGCCGGCGCTGGACGGGAGCGGCCGGGCCGGGAAGGTAAGGGCCCCCCTCCCCCCCTCCGCGCGCCCCCTCCTCCCCTCCACGCACCCCCTGCTTACCTTCTCGGCCCGTCCGCTCCCGTCCGGGGCCGGCGGCTACTACCAGCAGGCTCCGCAGCCTGCTCTAGAGTAGCGCGCCGGGTGATGACATCACCCGGCGCGCCACCCTAGAGCAGGCCGCGGAGCCTGCTGGTAGTTGTAGTCGCCGGCGCCGGACGGGAGCGGCCGGGCCGGGAAGGTAAGGGCCCCCCTCCCCCCCTCCGCGCGCCCCCTCCTCCCCTCCACGCACCCCCTGCTTACCTTCTCGGCCCGTCCGCTCCCGTCCGGCGCCGGCGGCTACTACCAGCAGGCTCCACGGCCTGCTCTAGAGTAGCGCGCCGGGTGATGACATCACCCGGCGCGCCACCCTAAAGCAGGCCGCGGAGCCTGCTGGTAGTAGTAGTCGCCGGCGCCGGACGGGAGCGGCCGGGCCGGGAAGGTAAGGGCCCCCCTCCCCCCTCCGCGCGCCCCCTCCTCCCCTCCACGCACCCCCTGCTTACCTTCTCGGCCCGGCCGCTCCTGTCCGGCGCCGGCGGCTACTACCAGTGGGCTCCACGGCCTGCTCTAGAGTAGCGCGCCGGGTGATAACATCACCCGGCGCGCCACCCTGGAGCAGGCCGCGGAGCCCGCTGGTAGTAGCTGCTAGTGCCGGACGGGAGCGGACGGGCTGAGAAGGTAAGCGCCCCCCTCCTCCCCCCCCCGCAGTCCACTTTCATCGGCGGGCACCTGCTGGCGCCCGCCAATGGAAGCGGCGGTGGGCGCCAGTGGGCGCCCGCCGATCCGCCGATCCGCCGAACCGGTTCGGAGCCTTTTCGGACCGGTTCGGATTGGATCGGCCGATCCAGCTGCGGGATCGGAAATCGGATAATTTATCCGATTTCCCACTGGACCGGACTCGGATCGTGGATCGGGTCCGATCCAGTGCACATCCCTAATGTGAACCATTCTTAATCATGGTTGCTACATAACCACGGTTTAAACATGCTCACCAACCACTTGCTGCAAAGGGTTAGAGGCTTAACCATGGCTTAGCGTGTTGTCTGAATATGCCCTATATATGCTTCCCCTATACCTTTCCTTTTCTATTATAAAGTATGTATTTGTAAACACCAGCATCTATCTGTTACCTTATCAAGGATACTTCTGCTCTGCTCAAAATTGGGCAATCAAAATTTTAGTCATTGATGAAATATTAGTTCAGTTTCATATGTTGAGTCCAGCTTCTCCAGATATCCCAGAACTATAATCCACAGGATCTAAGAATGTCACCACCTCACAAATTTATTTTACTTTTAATCAAAATTGGATTCCAGAAAATATGGGTGAACAGGGTTGTCCATCAAACATGTTTTACATCAGCCGTAGTTACCAGCAAACTGAAGATACATTGGGATAAATTTGTTTCCAAAATGTTTCTACATGGGGTTGGATGGCACTGAGCAAATACTTTAAAATATTTATCAGTGAGGCTAACACATGGTGAGGTTTTCATCCCTTTTCCTTTTATGTAGGCCCTCACCTTGTCTCTTATGCCTCTCTATATGCCACACTCCATTTTAGACAAAAGAATTCTTCCTCAACCCTCATCTCAACCAGGATGTGGAATAATTCTTTGAGAGCATACCTGAGATGATTTGTTTGAGCATTATTGTCTCAAACCTCTACCTTTATGATGATCATGCACCTATTTTTCATTTGGGGGGGGGGGAGGGAAGCTGATCAATCCAAATGGCTCCGTATTCCTGCTTTTGACCATATATTCCCTTGTGTTAAGAGTACATGGTACATTCTCTGGGCCACTGTGTGGTAGGTGGTATTGGATAGAGTATTGGAGCAAGTGAATTCCTTCTTTATTTAAAACACCAAGGTTATATGGTGCTCTCTTGCCTTATAAATATTTAGAAACCTCTGATCTTTGAAACTTGAGATTTTGAAATCTGCAACTTTCCCTCCTCTAAATAAATGAAATTGGCAAGGTCACAAGTCAGAGCCCAGTTAGACACAGGGGACGCTCCACTGAAATAAATGCGGGAAAGACATCTGAGCAGGGATATGGGAAGTTTTCTTTGTGGACTGACCCTTTTGTATGTACTTCACCTGCAAGACTGATTTAGAGGAGCCGAATACTTAAATGCAGTATACACCCAGGCTCCTGCAACCTGGTGCCCTCTAGACATGTTGGGCTACAGCTCCCATAATTCCCGGTTAGGTGGGGTTAATGGAAGCTGTAGTCAAATACCTGGAGGCACCAGATCAAGGGAAGTTTGTATAAATCAAGGGTGGCAAAGTTCCTAAATCAAAGACTGGAGGTAGCGGTTGAAAGAGTTTAAATTTTTCCAACAAAGGAATTGTTCCCCATGGCGCACCTTCCCATTTCTTTTGTCCCACTGTCCATTCTAATAAAACTGATTTTACAGGAAGGGGTCTTTGAAAGCCACAAATCCTGCAAGACCCATTGATCAGGATGATAGAGAGATTCGTTTGCATTGCCACACACACATGCCTTTTAATCACCAGCCAACCTAAGAGTAGACACAAACTGCTCCATGCTGCATCTTCTCCTTCCTTATTAACACTGTTCCAGGACTCCTTGCCTTTCATTTCCTTATCCTGTCCTGCCCAGCTGCCACAATAGCCCAATTCAGGCGGCGGCTCACACGATTCAATACTTCCTGATTATTTTTTTTTTAAGTTCAAAATTAGAATATTGGGGAGAAGTCTAGGCTGGAACAAAGGTTCTGACTTTGCCCCCTCCCCCATCTGAAGGCTGAAGTGGTATGGCCCAGATGCATGTTTATCACCTCAGTGAGAACTAGACCCATGGCTCCCTCCCTCCCTTCCCAACAGCCCTTGCTTCTTGTCTCCCCTCTAGCTAGGCTGCCCCTCCTTTCCTTTCAGAGGTTACTCCAGCAGAGAAATTGCTAACCACCTCCTCCAAAAGAAATGTAAGGATTGGTCCTCAAGTATTGTTGTTTCTCTGAAGTGACCGAAGTGGATCGTGACACAAAGATCGCCATGAATTGCTTGGCATACTTCCCCTCTCTCTTTCTGCCTTGCATCTGGCCTAGCTCTCCCTGGGGAGCAGAGTGGTGCGTGTGTGTTTTCTTCCTCTAACCTCATTATCCATTTTGTTCTTCAGGAAGCCTTTAATTGGGAAATTTGTAGAGGTGTCTTGACTGGCAGGTCATTTGCTGCCCAGCTTCTGGGCAACCACTCCGTAATGCTTCTGTGGATGATTTCTGCTAGTTTGGCCAGCAGGACAGAAGACAACAACACAAAGAATCATTGGAGAGGGAGAGACCTAGAGGGGCATGCCAAGGTTAGACATGGCAAGAGTGTTGCATCTGGAGGCCCCGAGTCCAGTGCTGGTTGAGTCCAATGCTTCCAGCTAGTCAATGATTACAGTGAGGGCTGGCACATAAAGAAGAGGCTCCTGCAAAGTAGAAAAAGTAGATTCATTCATTATATAAACACACTTCATTGGAAAGCTCTTGACATGCAGTTTCCACAAATAACAGTTTTCACTATTAATTCAAAGTTGGGAGTTTATTTAGTTAGGCGATCTTCTATAACAATGTACTATAAAGTTTTATTTTCAATATCAAAAATGTCGAGTATAATTAAACATGATTGCAAATTGAAGAAAGATGAAATAGGAACACACACACACAACAAAAGTCTCTGTACGCCTTTATAAACACAGATGCTGGCCAAAGTACATACGGCCTGTAAACAAATCATGAAGGGATTAAGAGACACCTAAAGTTAAAAGTAACCGAGTCGAAGTTTAGTTATTCCTCAGATAGGAAGTCTCTAGCTCCAAAAGTTAGCAAAATAACATTTATATATTCCACACATTACTAACAGGCCTCGATGTCAAATGCTTACTGGTAACAGTAACTGACAAGTGGACCGCAGGTCTTTAAGGAAGGTTTATAAAGATAAAAGATAGAACACTTTGAATGTTTCAAAAAGTGCAGTTAGTTAAGGTAAACCTTTCGTTAGGTTTTGTTCGCAGGTGACCACCTAGTTAATAAGAATTTCTCACCTCCTCCATCTTTCTTACAGCTTCCCTTCTTGCTTTGCTCATTCTCTCTGATTCTCCCAGTCTGTTCCTCTCCTTTCTGCTGGGTGTTCATAGAGAGAGAGAGCTCAGGATTCTGGAGATACCAGACAGAGATTGGGGGGTGGGGACACAAATGAAGTTACAAGGGCAGCATAGCGTTCCCCCCCACACCTCTTTTCAAGTTCTTCCCTACCCCCCGACTCTTGCCCAATATTTATAGCTGCCTCTTTTCACACAGGCATAACGCCCTGCTGTGTGCCTCTGCTTTAGAAAACTGAAGGATGGTGAGATGAAAAGCATCTCTTTTCCCCCTTGAAATCTGCCTTCTCCTTTCCTCCCCGGGTCTCATTCGCTCTGCTCTGCAACTTCCAGCTTTTCACGGAGAAAAGTGTCTGCATTAGCATTTTCCCATAATAACGTAGCTAGGAGACAGCAGCGGGGGTTGGGGGGGGGTGGGGGTTGGAAAGAGGGCAAGCTATGGAAAGCCGAGTCGCTGACAGTCAGCGCGCTCTGAAGGAACAGGTTTTGAGAGGCGTGAATCTGAGATGAAAAAGAAACGCAAAGCAATTGAGGGCTGGTTCACATATAGAGGTGTGCGGTTACTCTTCCTTTGGAGCTGGTTCATACTTTTGGTTGCCCTACGTGCTCCTCCCCAGGACTGCACAGGAGGGCTGGTAAGACTGTGGCCCTGGGATAATCATGCAGAGGCAACGAGCGTTCAAACTGGCCACCTCCGCAGGAAGGTTGAGTGTTTCTGAGAAGGATGAACAGCAACGGCCAGGATGCCTGGAGTTGCTGCCGCCACTGGCAAAGCTGCCTGCTTTAAAAACCTGTTTTTTAAAAAAGAAGAAAAATGAGTGAAAGTTTAAAAGAAACAAAAGGGGGAAATAAGAAATAAGAAGGATCTTGGAATGGTTGTAGATCACAAACTGAATATGAGCCAACAGTGTGACGAGGCTGCAAAAAAAGCAAACACTATTTTGGGCTGCATTAATAGAAGTATAGCTTCCAAATTGCGTGAGGTGCTGGTTCCCCTCAATTTCCAACTGATTAGGCCCCATCTTGAGTACTGTGTCTGGTTCTGGGCACCACGCTTCAAGAGGGATGCAGAAAAGTTAGAGGGGTTTCAGAGGAGGGCGACAAGGATGATCAGGGGTCTGGGAAAAAAGCCCTATGAGGAGAGACTAAAAGAACTGGGCAGGTTTAGCCTGGAGAAGAGAAGATTGAGGGGAGACATGATAGCACTCTTCAAATACTTGAAAAGTTGTCACACAAAGGAGGGCCAGGATCTCTTCTCGATCCACTCAGAGTGCAGGATATGGAATAATGTGCTCAAGTTACAGGAAGCCAGATTCCGGCTGGACATCAGGAAAAACTTCTTAACTGTTAGAGCAGTACAGCAATGGAACCAATGACCTAGGGAGGTGGTGGGCTCTCCCACATTAGAGGCCTTCAAGAGGCAGCTGGACAACCATCTGTCAGGGATGCTTTAAGGCAGATTCCTGCATTGAGCAGGGGGTTGGACTCGATGGCCTTAGAGGCCCCTTCCAACTCTACTATTCTATGATTCCCCTTCCTGGCATGCTGGACTTGTTAGACCCTCCCCTGAGTCATTTTACCCCACCTTTTTCATTTTGGAAGTTCAGCCAAAATTCAACTGAGCCCCTGAAGTGAAATGAAACAATGCCAGCCCTAGTAAACGTGAAAGTCAGGACACCCGTCAAGGTTTTTTTCCCAGTGCAACACGGGTGGAGCCTCTAAAAGCTATCCATTTAAATGCTACCATCAGCAGGCAAAGCATTATGAGTGTCCATCAACTGGTGACTTGGGCAGGGAGGGGCGCTGCGGATCAGGAGCAACTGTGAGTAAGCCAAGCACCAGTTTGCTGCCCAGCATCCTAAAAACTGGCCTCGGCCTGTGGCAACAGTTGACAATGCTCCCTGCTATCTAGAGCGGTGGAAGGACGACCTGAGGCCAGTGAGTTGCTCCCCAATATCCAGTGGGAACTAGAAGGAGCAAGGAGTAGTGCCCTGCCCAGATTCCATTGGTTCCAGATTGGCAGGAAAGGAATAACTACAGGGCAATAAATATACCATCCTTGGAAGTGTGACCTATGCCTGTTCCGCCTCACGTAGGAGCTAAGCTGACTTACAGGAATTCCTTTTGTGGGAGTTTTGGGCCTGGCAGCTGGGTGGAATCCACAGGGTGCATGCCAGGTTCCTTCCAGAATGCGGCAATAGTACAAGAAAATGAGAAAAAAAACCACCTTGACTTCCCTCAGCCAGGGTAAGTTGCTCTGCGTCTCAGCATTGGATGTTACCGTATTGCATTGAGTCAGAGAAGGAACAGAATCACTGGTCCCAGAGGAGGTGGCATAATGCCCCTTACATAAGCCACCACCTTGGGTTTGTCTTTTCCACACAGCTGATATATAGCAGGCGAGCTCCTGAAAGCACGTAGTTCTTACCCTCAACACGCTCTAAAAGCAACTCTCCTGCATATAAGAGTGAAGTGTGCCTCTCATTTTAACTCAGGAAAATAAGTATGCCTCTGCTATCATGCATTTGGAAAGCACTTGTAAAAAATCAAAAATAATATTCTGTATTTTGACTACAATTTCCTTTCCTTTCACCAAACTAAATCCCTCTTGGAGTACCTCATGAAAGCCCCTGCCTTCCACCAAGGCCTTGAACTTATAAGATCTAGTACTTTCTGTACTTCCCCGAAGTGTTCACAGTTTGTTCCTGTGGTTTTTTTCCTCCCGTGTCTCTTCCTTTTTCACCTTTTCTGCCCTTCTTCTCTGCCAGAATTCATGCCTCTCCTTAGACCTTCAGCTCCTTCTGCAGGGAGGTTTGCCTCTTCCCTTTGAGAACCTGGGCTTTATCCTGAAACTTTATTTGCAGGCTGGAATAGCTCCTTTCAGACAAGAATTACCCTGCAGGATCAAACCTAGGACAATAATTTGCATTCAAGCAGCTTCTAGCCAGCCCTAAAGAGACCACATAATCTTAGGAAGCGGACCTTTTCATGTGCAAGTTTTAGTAAACAGATAGCATGGGAACAGCATAATAAATGCTCCTTTTAACGTCTTCAAAAAAATTCAGAGCATGGTTTTCCAAGTGAAATTGCACAAACTTTCTTGCTTCCAGCCGCATTCAATACAAGCCAAGGCCAGATAAACAAATGACTCGGAAGGCTATTGCTTTCTCACACTATTGCTATTTCACCCTCCTGTTCTTAATCCACCCCCACCCCCAGACTCTGTTGTTTTGTAGGCCCTCTAGAATAAATAGGCAAGCTGGTATCTGGTACCAGCATGTGGTGGCCTAAGAAAATGCAAGCTTTTGGGTTATGCAGAATGCTTCATTCCAAGTTGTAGTGAAAGCAAATACATTTACTTATGCAGATGTTGTAACAGTGTAGCTACGATACAGTGTTGCAGACTTCCCCAGCCTGATGCCCTCCAGATGTGTTGGACTACATCTCACAGCATCCCCCAGCCTGCAGAGACTTTATAAAACGCCTGTGCAGGTTGAAAGCACAAATGCATTTAAAATGGTTTGAATGGGAGCTTGGATATGTCTAATTAAGGACTCCCTTCTATACTGCCGTATCACGGACGGCTCCATGCTCACATACCCCTCTTGTTCATGGAGCCCAGGAGCTGCCCTGGGCTTCAGTGTATGAGGAACCCATGCATGCGAAGAGCTCTGTGTGTCCATTGAGGTAGTTGTAGCTCTTTGAAATGAACTCTTATGCCCCAGTCGTAGAACTTTTTATGCAGAAAGAAGTCACATTGATTTCAGTGGGACTTGCTGCCACGTGGCTACGTCTGAGATGGCAGCCTTCCAGCTCGAGAATGGCAGAATGGCAGGTTCTGCTCTGCTGAGTTTTGGCAGAGGAAGGAATTTAATGGTTCTGCTCTCTGCTTGTATTGGAACAAAGCTCATACTCGGGAATGGATTACAGTAGTAGAGGTGGCATCTGCTGTTCATTCTGGTCCAGCAAGAAAAAGCTAATAACACAAATATGCCCCTTGCGGAATGCAAGGGGAGGGTGTATCTTGTTACCTCCCCCTCGCTGCATTGGAGGGATTCCATCCTGGGATGTGGCTATGAGGTGCAGGGGAGGGGGCTAGTCTCCAAAGCAGGAAGGGGGAGACAGGAGCTCCCCTCTTCTTGCACTGGAAGCCTCCCCTTATTTCCAGACTTGACGTGGTCTGGAATCCAGTAGAAAATGGCAGGTATATCCTGAGCTTCCTCTGGAATACTCAGGAAACACTTTTGTTAATTTGCATAGCTGTTCAGTAAAAACATCTTCCTTATTGAACGTGCAAAATGTGACATAAAAATAAAAATGCATGAAAAATTGTTCCAACCCTCTTTGAGCCAGCACAAATATTTGAATGAGATCCAGGAGTGTATTTCTTGTGGCCTGCTTCCATAAATTCGAGGTGACAGCTGAATTAAGGATGTTCATGTGCAAGAAGTTACCTGAAGTTTGATTACTTGTAGCATCTAAAATAAACATCTGTCAGGCATTTGGAGTCTACAACATAAATTGAATGAAACTAGACATGATAAGCAATTAATATGAATGGGGGTGTGGAAAAACCCAGTGTGAAGCTGCTGTGAAAAAAAATCAAATTCAGTTTTGGACAGAATTAGGAAAGGAATAAAAAAATCATACCAACAGTATATTGCCTTTATAGTAATACCATACTGTCCCTAGACAAATCTATTATACCTTTACACTTGGCATACTGTGTACAGTTATGGTCACTTTACCTAAAAAGGACATTGCAGAAAAGGGCAACTAAAATGATCAAGTGGCTAGAGCATCTCCCCTAGGAAGGAAGGTTACAACATCTGGGGCTGTTTATTTAGAAAAATAGAAGTGAGTAAGGGGAGACCTGCTAGAGGTATACAAAATTATGCGTAATGGGGAGGGAGACATCCCATGAAGCTGATTGGTGGGAGAGGTGGGAGGTACAGGACAGACAAAAGAAAGTACTTCTTCACCCAGCTCATAAAGTATGGAATTTGCTACCACAAGATGTAGTGATGGCCACCAATTTGAATGGCTTTGATGAATTCATGGAGGATATCAATGGCTACTAGTCACAATGGGAAGTGCCATGAGAGGCACATAAAGGCAAAAGCAGAACAAAGAGGCAGAGTACTGACACAATTTTTTTTCACTAAAGGGGGGAACTCAATACCAGCAGTAGTCCAAGTTTACAAGTCAACTATAGTGCCGCAAGTCCTGTATGGATCCCCAATATGGTTCCCTCTAACAAAAGGCACCCTTGAAGGAATCCAAAATTATTTTTTCAGGACAATTTTTGGTGTACCCAGATGTGTTGCAGGAGCTCCTTTAAATCTTGAAGCTGGCCTTAATTCCTTAAAATGCTTAGCCTGGGTTTACTCAGTGCATTACTGGCTTCATTACCATCTAGCAGTTTCTGTTGACTCCCTTGTCTATAAAATACATTCTGACTCCTATGTGTCATATTGGTTAAAAGTAGTCACGAACAAAATCTCTAGTATAGGGCTATCAATCCTGCACCTCTATACAATAGGATTAAAAAATGCCAGAATAGTAACTAAGCAAAGACTACTGGATATTGATGGGCAAGAGTTAGGAACAGCATCTAAGGGTCCCTGCTCCCCGCTGTCGCTGGGGCTGACACTTCATAGCAACAGCAATGGGGCGCAATATCTAAAATGGTTATCAATTCCAAAATATAGGCAGGCCTTTACGCTAGCCAGATTTAATGTGCTACCTTCTAGATTATTGGAGGGTTGATTTGAGAAAATCCAGTGGTGCCACAGATGTTGTCCTTGTAATCTGAGGTGGAAACAATAACTCACGTTCTGCTATCCTGTGAATACTATTGCCAGGCCAGAGCTGATTTAATTTGGCCCATTATACACTCCTTTCCAGGAAGATCACCTGAACATCTCTCAAATCTGTTACTACAAGGTTCGTCTAAGACAGTAACAGAACAGGTGGCCAAGTTTTTGAATTTGGCAACACAAACAAGAGCTTTAATATTAGCCTGATTATTTTAGATTATTTTAGAATAAAAGTCTCTGTATTTTTTTTATTTAGAATGTTTTTTATATTTATGATTCCCTATGTAGCTAATAATATCTGTGATACTTTTGGTCTATTGACTGTAATAAAGGAATGATTGATTGACTAGTCACAATGGTGATATGCTATCCCCACTACCAGAGGCAGAATGCCTCTCAATACCAGTTGCCAGAGGACATGAGCAGGAGGATACTATTACGCTAATGTTTTTAAAATCAATTTTTTAATTGTGAATTTCATCAAAACAAATAAAAGAACCTCAGAAAAAAGATCATTATTATAGCTACATACTTCATTAGTAGCTATATTACAGCGTTCTAAAAAAAGAAGAAAAATAGATCATACATAAACTGCAATAAAAGCAGGTCCATTTGCAAGGGGCGCTAGTATATTACTTTTTCAAATATTGCTAGTGTTGGTAGATCTTCAATCTGTTGTGTTATAGGATGAAACTATTGCCGTCACGTCCTACTTGTCTGTTTTCCATAGGCAGCCCGTTGGCCACTGTGTGAACAGAATACTGGACTAGATGGCTCTTCTTATGTTCTTAGGACAACAGCAAAAAAGATGAATTTTGTAGCCTGGACTCTCTTTTGTTGTTTTCTGTAACTTGGGTGCAATGTTTGTGTGAATAAATTATACAGCAAAGAAATACTATGTATTGGCGTGGATGAACAAACTGAAGTTTAATCCAGAAGACCGAGGTTCCATTTTCAGGGGATTCTGGAGATTTAGGAATAGGCATCTAGATGTATGGGTTTAAAAATCCAAGGGTGCAGATTGGGGATACTCCTGGACCCAACTCTGCTTTGGATGACTAGGAAGCTGCAGTGGAAAGGAGTACTTTTTACCATCTTCAGCTGGAATACCATGAGCCCTTTGCTCAAGGTGATGGACCTAGCAACATTCAGAGCCTAGTCATTTCCGAATTAGATTAGTGTCAGAATGTTAACTAGCGTTGGCAGTTTTTAGTATATAATTCCAATATCATATAGTCTGCACAATTTGTTCCTGAGCTCAATTCAAAATTCTGGGGTTGACCTCTAGGGCTCAATGGTATGAGACTAGACTATCTTAAGAACTGCCTCCACCCATTTGAACTTGCCTGATCCTCAGGTTTATTGACCGAGGCCCTCCTCCATGTCTCCTGCTGTCCAAAGCATAGGCAGGGGCAATTGGGGGTGGGGTGCACACATGACAGAGCCTTTACTGTAACGGTGCCAAGACCCTGGAAGGCTCTGCCTAAGGAGGTTTGCCCGGACGCATCACTGGTCACCTTTCAGCAGGCATTTTTAGACGCTGCCTCTTGCAGTAGGGCTCAGAATGCTCCTCTTTTATGACGACTGGGATTTCTACTGTTGTGTCTTAGTTTTATTGTAAATAAATTATTATTTTGAAGAAGCGTTATTTGTCTGTCACTTTGAGCATAATGTTATAGAAAGTTGGAAAAGAAAACATAAATACAATGTTCCCATGTTGGTCTCTTCTGATGCAGATAGATTGGGGGCCCTCCATGCAGCTTCTGCGCTTCCCTCTTCCTTAATATAGAGCTTTTCTATGCAAGGCTGTTAATCACCTGTTAATCTGCTGCAGCTACTTTCAGTTTTGTTGCGCTAGGCAAGGAGTGTTCCCTTCCCTACTTTTCTTCTACATCACCTCTGGGGGCACTGTGGCCAGGTGGGTGCACAGAGTTCAGGGCTGAGGGCTTACACTTGCGCCCACATCCTCTCCCCACTTGAGCTCTGTTTGTGTGTAGAACACCTGCACAGGGCCGTAGGGTTGTGAACCCATGGAAAACGGAGACTACGGACAGGCCTGTTCGGTTTGTCTCATCTCAGCACCGTTACCGGCTGACTTTTATGAGGACCGTGTTTACAGCCAGTTTGAGAAGCTTGAATGAAATATGAGACCTCCACCAGGGCTAATCCAGTCTCATCAGGCGCTGAACTGTGTTTGATCAGCCCTGGTTTTCTTTGGCGAGCTTTCAAGAGCAGGGAGCTGAAATGCCCGCCGAGAGTTACAGAGTCATCACACCAAGCACATGACGCATGAACATGAAAGAAAGGAAGAAGCACTAAAGGGGGAAAAGGAAGATGGGAAGAAACAAAGCAGCGTAAGCAACAGGGGGCAAAAGATACTGGCTGAAAAGGTGGGACGAGCAGAGAGCGGTCATCTCCATCCATTCCTCATCTTGGGGAACAAGGACAGCGGCTCCTGTGTTCTCATTTTGCTGAAGGGAGGAAAACATCCAGTGCCTCCTTGAGGGATGATAGCAGAGGGATGGTAAGAGAGTTGTCTCCGTGGAGCACGGGACACTTTAGAATGTTTTGAGTGACTGTGTAGAGGGAACATTTGACACTACATCCGCATGAGTCTTCGCCATGGTTTTTCCATTCTTCTGTCTCCTTGGGGCATTGGGTTAGCCCCTCCCACCGGTTGATAGGCAGGGTCCAATCCAAACAGTCCTTTCCAGGGGTGAGTCTACTTGCCTTCTCAGACTGGCCCTGCCTAGGATCGGTTAAATGGGATCCTGGCCCCAGCAGCTTAGGCCTTTTTATTTTTCAGATTCCTTTGTCAGTTTTTCATTTTCCTCTGTCTTCCTCTCCACCAACTTCTTCAGTTAGGGCGTGCCTCTAGACGGACCAGTATCCGTCGCGGTGGCTTCGGAGTGGCGCCAATTGCGTTACACGACGCTGCCGCCAATCCAAAGCCATCTAGGGGCAAAGCCCCAAAGCTCTGCATTAAAAAAGTCAGGCATTTAGTCTGACTTTTTTAGGATTGAGTGATGTGATGACAGCTTTTGCCATCTGTCGCTGTTGCTCCGGAGCTTCTCGGAGGCCTGCCCAGTCTATGGCGACCACTGATTGGTCGCCATGGGCTGGGCAAAGAAGGGGGTGGAACAGCGAGCCATAAGCTCACAGGACCACCTCCGCCCCTCCACAGACCTTCCTCCCTTCTCCCCTTAAAATAAATTAAAAATAAAACAAACCCGCCCTACTTCCCCACCCCACGTTTAATGTAAAATAAATTTTAAAAAAACGTAAAAAAAAAAAACCTTCCCACTGCCAACCACCCACCCTACTTTCGCACCCCAGAAAAAAATGAAATAAACTTACCTTAAATGCTGCTTGGCAGGTGTGACGGCTGGAAAGGCCGCCGTCACACTCCTTGCATGTAAAGGGATGCAAGGAACGCAATTTTGCGTTGCGCCGCCTGCTGACGCCGGTGCGACACGGAAGAGAAGCCATCTAGAGGCAGCCAGGGACTGGGATTGGGCTTCATTAGTGGGAGCAGCCTCAGATTTTTTTTCTGAGGAAGATCATCCCCTCTCCCACAAGCTAACACAGTTCTGAGGCTGTCACCAGAGTGGACATAGGAAGGTGTGCCCCCTTATCTGGACAGGTAAGGGGGGGAGGAAGAAAAAACAATGTTCACCTACAACCACACAGTTTAAGCATTTCATTGGAACTGGATCTATTGTGGAACACAGAATATCTGAACCGTTCCAACTTTGGAATGTCGTAATTTTAGCACTTACGTGATTTAATGCCCATCCCGATCTTGCATTGACCAACTCACGCCCCTCCACCTCCCCTGAGGGAACTTGATCTTCCACAGAAGGGAGAGACGCTGTCTGAAAGTGGCCCATCTGTTTGTCAAGGCCTTAGGAAGATTCTTCCCTGGCTCCTGGAGATGCTCGAGGAATTTCCTCTCCTGCTCTCTGGCCTAACTGTTCTCCTAGCTCCCCCACTGAATCAGAGTCATCTGAAACCACGGGGAGCCTGGGCCCAATCCTGACAGCTTCTGCCTGATGGTAGAGAACAAGATTGGTCTGCCAACATCCCGGCAGCAGAGATGATTAACTAAATGTTCAGACTGAAATAAATGTATTCTTCAAGTCTAAGATTGATTTATTTTTTTACTCTTTTCTTTGGCAGGTGCTCCTTTTGGAAGGTATTTGAATATGTTGTATTAGAATCAAGGACACTAGAAGCTACTTCTTATTCTATTCCCTACATAAGAGAAATATTTTTTTTCCAAGAGGAAGAAAAGTTTTACTACCATATTTCTTCAATTCTAAGACACCATTGATTGTAAGATGCACCTTAATTTCAGTACCACCAACAGAAAAAAGCTTTGATTCTAAGAAAAAAATAATAATACAAATAAAATCCTTGCCTTGCTCAAAGCGCGGGAAAATGTGAAAACTGCGATACTAAGATGCCATCGATTCTAAGATGCACCCCGTTTTTAGAGACGTTTATACAGGGGGAAGTGCGTCTTAGAATCAAAGAAATACGGTAGTTTTTAGGTCTCCTTAGGAAGCAGTTTAAGTGCAAAATTATAGGAAATTCACCGGGTTTTTTAAACAGGATGACAATATCCTGACAGGTTGGGAAAGTTTCAGCTAGCTAAAGAGGTTTCCTCCATAGACAGATGGGAGATATTCAGGCTTTCAAGATGATTATTGTCTAAAGCTCGGAGGATTGATATGTAGAACTCTTTCTCTACAATGTCAGTTTAAGAAAAAATGTTTTATGTTCTCTGAAGGACCCAACATTCAGGTTTATTGATCATTGGCCACTCACTATAACTCAGTGGGAAAGGTGCTGTTTTCATAGGGCCTTACTTTTTTCACATAGGTTCCTTGGCAGAGAGTTAAAGAGCAAACTTACGGTCCCTGGCCATTGATACTGCTATGACCTGGGTGGAGGGATTCTGAGTTCCTGTTCCCCACGCCCGTGTAGCCACTTTGGAAAGAACTGCACTGGCTGCATCCTGAGGTCACAAATGCAGCCTCAGAGGAAGGGAAACAGGCATTCTGTTGGGTGGGGAAGGGAAAGGGGAGGAGAGGCTGGGATACGAGAAATCCTTTGGCTCCTCCAGCCCTGGCTAGGTCCCCTGCAGCGCACCTTCTCTAGGTGGGCATAAAGACTCATTTAGAGGGAAAAATTGTAAAAGAGGGACAGAGAGTTGTAAATGGCCACCATTGCTCCTTCTGCCCTGCCAGCAGAGGCCCATGTGGGCATTGGATACTCAGAAGCTTCCGAGAATGTAAGATCCTTCTCTTACATACCCAGCCCTCCTTTAAGTCTTGCCAAAGGAGGAAAAACCCTGGGATTATCCTGCAAGGGAACTGTCTAGCTTCTCCAGATCTCATGGGAGCACACTGTCTGCTCCTCTACTCCACAGGCTCTACAGATAATACCGATAATTTAGAGGCAACCTGGCAATACCGTGAACATCTTTCCTAGTAAGATATTGTTGGCTTCCCTACCCTATCGACAAAATAGTGGGGAGGGATCCACATTGCTACAATTAATACAACTACTTTATAATGTGTGAGCCTGCATAACCTCCGTTTTCTGGACCACATTTCATTCTCGTTGGCTGTTACTGCTACCAGAGTAATTTTAAACAGGTAAGGCAGTTTCAAGGCCACAAGACCACCTGTACAGCTCCTCTCCTAGGAGTCAGATTTCTTTCCACTCCTCCGTAGCATCGTAGGCATCCTCATCAACTCATCATAACTCAGAATGGATCTCTTCACCTCATCAGTGAACAAGCAGATTCTTGTGCAGGTTCAATGTACAGGGTGCAAAAGGCATGGAGCTTCTGTACACCCTTGGTCTTGAGTTCTACTGTATGCATTTTCCAACTAAGGTACTGATAACAATAGTTATCACATCCACAGCCTCACCTGATGAAGATGAAAAGGAGAAATAGAGCTGCGTGGCACCAGTGTACTGATGACAACGCACTCCAAAACTCCGGATGACTGCACTCAACGGTTTCATGTAGATGTTGAACAGCATGGGGGGACAAGACTGACCCACTTCAGTGGGGAGGGAACAGGCAATCCTAGCAGCTCCCAATAGGCCAAGGACATCTTGGTTCTTGGACCTGGTGGCTCAGCTCCTTCCAGTGTTGTGGGTCCCTCTCTCTCGCGGAGCTTTTCTACACCGACAATCAGACTGATTTCGTCTTCGCGTCTGGCCATTGAACGGTTGAAGCTGGAGTGTATAGGGGAAGGCCATAGATATCATCCTGGCTTCTCCTAAGATCTCCATTAACAGGTACCTGGAGGGCCTTTACCAGGTGGTGCCGAAGGAAAGAGATAGATAGAGTGGAAGAAGGGATTAGTGTCATGCTTGCCTTCCTCCAAGCTGCCCTGGAACAGCATGTGCGCCCTGACCCTCTGCAACGGCAAAGATCAGCTTTTCTACAAGCCTCTTCAAGGGGCCTGTAGGCGCTATGGCTGCCCATTCCTGTCAGGAAGGCTTGGGAGGTGCTCTGAAGAAGTCCTGAACTCGTCTGGCTATTCAGTGCAGCTCCACTAATGTAGTGTGTGACAACACTTGGTGCTGCCGCTTAAGAAGAGTCCTGGGTGAGAATGATCTGCCAGGGGACTTGCAATTTCTTCAGGCAGGTCTGCTAACGGAGCTCAGTTCCAGCACACTCAGCCATCAGGTTGCACTTCTGAATAGCGTCTTGGGCTGCAGGGGACAAGGGTCCTTCGCTAAACATCTTCGTATGAAGGGGTTTCTGAGAGTGGTATCACTTTTTATTCCTCTGTGGTTCGTAGATTTCATAGATGGAATTTATGTTGGGTGGTTAAGGTCGTTACGGCGTCTTTATTGAGCCTGCAGCTAGTTGCTCTCGTGAGATCCTTTATTTTGCCCTAAGCCAGTCTATCCCCAGGAAAAGGCTTGGCACAAGTTTGATACATATACCCCTGCTTCACATTTCTATCTAGATAGGGCAGGTGGCATTAGGCAAGTGGAAGCTTTGTTTGTTGCACTTCAGGATAGTTCTTTGGACGGGGAGGTCTGTTTTTTTCTGCTGTTTCTAGGTGGCTGAGCGTATGTGTTGCTTTTGCTTACCAATCCCTAGAGAAGCCTCCCCCTGTGAGGCACACAGCCCTGCTGAAGAGTGAGGCGTGTTCCCCAAAGGGGGAGACTCATCCAGGGGGAACACGATTCACTCTTTGGCGGAGCGTTCACTGAGCTTCCCATTGGAAGAGATCTGCAAGTTGACCACCTGGGCTTCCTTGCACATTTTTGCTAAGCGTTATAGGATTGATGTTTTCTCATTGGCAGATGTGGCCTTTGGTAGGTGAGTGCTGCAGAGAATGCTCATACATTGATTGGTACACCATTTATCCCACCCAAGTGCATCCCAAATGTCTTGGAAGGCCCTCCAGAAGGTACAGGAGAAAGGCAAGTTTCTTACCGTGAATTTTCTGTATTTTCTGGAGGGCGTTCTACCCACCATGGAAAGTTGGCATACCTCTGTTTTCCTTACAGACCTCTTCTTCCATCATACATGTGGGGATGGTAGATAAGGTCTCTTGGGTCAGATTCTTCCTGTTGTTTTAAGTAATGCATTTTCATTTTCATGAGACAATAGGTGGTGACTTTGTGCTTGTTTTTGGTTTTCTTTGTCACATTCCATTTCCATTCTTCTCCTAGCTTGAAGTTCAGATTGAGGGACTATTAGTTTTCTCAGTCCAGCCTGGGAAGACAGGGCGTAGCCCCTTCCCCTTGGAGAGGATTGTTTGGATTGGATCCGGCCTGAAGACCAGTGGGAGGGGCCAATCCAAATGTCTTGGAAGGCCCTCCAGGAGATTCAGAAAACAGAAATTAATGAAAGTTTCCTTTTCCCCATCCCATGACTCCCACCCAGTACTTTCATTAGGACTCCACACCAAAATCAGTAGCAAGTAGTCCTCTCCTCTAGGTTTCCCAGATTGCCTCCAAATTTGCCTAGACATTTTGTTTCAGGTGGAACTTAGTTGGCAACTCTCATTTAGAGATCTATCAGCTTTGCCAATTGCTTGGGGAGTTTCCTCACAGTCCTGGTGAATTTGAAGAGTCCTGCTTGAGGAAGCATCCATGCAATTTTGAGAGACACAAAACGTGAGTTTTGATAAGACTGGTGAAACTTTCCAGTGTGTGCCTGTGTGTGTGCCTGTGCCTGCAGGGTGTGTGCATGTATCAGTCTGCACATCCCCACCAAGAATCCACAATAAACATTAATGCAAGTCCTCATCAGCTTCTCACCAGCAATGAATGTTTTGAGGATTTACTAAAGAAGCAAAAAGAGTTTTATTACTGCCGTTTCTTTAGGAGTGTGGCACATCCCAAAGTTGTCCCCAGATTTCATCTAAAGCAACATTCAAAACAAATTTAGAGGTTCCTCTTTGGGCAAATGAGGGAAGTCCAAAGTAGTGATGCTAGAGATGGGAGAGAATTTCATGTGGTCTGCATTTTTAAGTGAACTGATCTAATTATTACTTTCCCGACTAATGTGTGGATCAGAGCACACTTATCCTTCAGACTGTGCACCTCTCCAAAGTTTGCAAAAAAATGCATACCACTATGCATGGATTAAGGGGAAATAAATACAAAAATGTATATTTCAGGAAAATGTCTGTACAAGGTGCATATTTGATGAGAAGAGGCATACAAAATGCATATTTTATGGGGAGAACATGTACAATTTAAATGAGAACTTTCATACTTTTAAAATGTTTATTTGCAAATAACAGACTTGAACACATGTAAAACTGGCATGCGCCATAAATAGTCTCATCTATCTATCCTTAAGTGATGCCACCAAAATACACAATTAATTGGTCCAGAATATGCATCTAGCCTGTTTGTAATTCCTGTCCATATAACCTGCCCCGAGTTCAATGTGCTAAAGTTGTAAGATGTTTGAAATTAATTGTAGTATGTTCAAGATTTATTACAAGGGATTTTTTTTTCTATTTTGCACCTTCACAGAATCACCCTGCCGTGAATTGTAGAAGTTCAGAATTGTTAAATGCAATATCTAATGCTTTTGGCAAGTTGCCAAGAAATCATATGAACCTGGAAGGTGATTAGATGCAAAGGAAGAGGTTTCTTTCTTGTGACTTTAAGAGTTGTGCAGAAAAAGGAATTTTTCATTCCTGCATAACAAGCTGCACTTGTCAAATCCCATTTTCTACCCAATTCCCAAGAATTAGAGGCTCAGAAGGCCCTTTCTTGTGTGTACCTGGCTAGTGCAGTGAGCAGTGGCTGAAACCATTTGCTGTCTCAATTCAAAACATTTTAAGAAAATGTGAGAAGTAGCTTGGGCTGGCCACCTTCAACGCTTCATTGGATTTTACGGACTGAACTGATGTTTTTGTGGGACAAGGGGCTTCTCTAAATGAGCGATTTATAGCATGCTTGGGACTGGCCATTCACGGAAGTTTGCTGGTCATTTTGACAACATTGTGAACCTCCTGCATGTCTGCCGCACCTTCCCCCGATGATTCTGTTTTTTAAAAAAAAATCTTGGATATCCCAATTGTTCTGAAATATCTCAGGAGTTCCTACCATGTGCAGCCAAAGTTGCTACAAAACAGCCACTAGAGGGAGCTGTCCCATTCAATACTATGAGCACCGAGAAGAGGGGAAGTTTTCAATTACAGACCATGTAGTTGTTCCTCTCCTCTCATTTAATTCTGCTTATTACAATTGTGCAAGAGAAGCAGGAAGGAAAGCACCAGTAAGTGATTTCTCTTTAATTTAAAGACTCACTAGCACTGCTTCTGTGTCTGCTGCTGCATACTTGCTCAACATATCCCTTTGTAAAATTTTCCACTAGAAGATGCCAATTTCTTGAAGGGTAAACTGTAGCAAATGATTTGATGGTCTCTCAGTTTCTGTGTCTTAACAGTTGTCTGCAAAAGCAGGTATCCAGTCTTTTATTTCCAGATTTGATTGTGGCCATATCCTCTTTTGTTGTGTCTTTGTGTTTAGTCTTTAGTATCAAATTCTTTTCCTTTCCCCTCCCTTATCTGTAATCATCTGTCCTCCTTGTGTATTTCTTTCTATTGTCCCCTCTTTTCTTCAGGATTAAGTTTTCCTTCTTTGTTTTTAAGTCTACATCCTATACCCACTTGCTTGGGAATAAATCCCATTGAACTGTTGCCTGTCGAGCAGACAACAATGTGCCATATTGCTGTCATACTGTTATTCCTTAAATCTGTTTTCACTCTTGGTCTCTCCATTTATCCAACACACCTTCTTTTCAAATTCTATCTTCTATGTCTGCAGGCGTGAAATGTTCTTCCCTCAAGATATGACAGGTTTCTTTTCTCTCTTTAAGAAGTTGAAGATGTATATTTTGTTTCCTCTTTACAGTCCTGTGTTCCCGTATATCCTTGTATCTGATCATTGTTTGGTATATTATCCCCCTCATACCTTCTCTGCCCATCGTCTCCTTCTGTGTTTTTTTTTTGTTAGATCAGTAATTGTCAAATCGATGTGCACTGTTGTACCACAGGAGAAAGAAAAATTGTGAGCCCAAAGGACTCTCCTGCAGATGAGGCTTGACTGCCACAGCTCTGCACAATACCCTGCCCTGACTGCGTCTTTGCTTTAGTTTTGCACATAGAAAGCTGCCTTGTACCAGGTCCGATGCGTTGTCTATACAGCCCAGTCCTGCCTGCTCTAACTGGCAGCTGCACTACAGGGATTCCAGCAGAGAAAAGCTTTCCCTATCACCTACTTCTTGATGTTTTAACTGGAGTTGCTGGTGGTTGAACTGCCTGCAAAGCAGATGCACTCTGCCCCTGAGCTATGGGGTAGTCCTACACAGGAGGTGGGGGGAAGTGTTTTTTACCTCCTTCTCCTCCCCTGGGCATGGAGGTCATATCCAGTTTGGGGGAATAAGGGGTGTGGATTAGAAAAGCTAGCTTGGCCCTATGCTTGACCTGCCCAAGGCAGTGGACGCAAGGATGGATGGAAGGGGGGAGAAGGGAAGTAGGAGGATGGGGTAGTCAGGCTCAATGGGCCTTTTGCTAGTAAACAATAACTGCTTTGATTAACTGCTTCCAAGGACTGAACCATTAGTGAGCCTGTATTGGCATGAACCCTCTGCTGTACATAACCACTCAAATCTGGCCCCAGGGAGCTGACTCTCCAGCACTTTTCACTTGCAGTGACTTTGCTCTCCAAATAGGAGCTTCTCTCTCCCTTTAAATGCACATCCCAGTGTCTCTCTGGAACAATAATCTGTCTAATCGTTTGTCCCTTGCTCACCACAAGCCTGCAGAGTAGGAATAAAACCCATCGACAGGACTCTTAAAAGGTATCAGCAAGACCCACAGAACGTGCTTCTTGAGCTCTTTGTAAATCTTGCATCATTCAAGCTGATCCTGAATATATATATATATATATATATATATATATGTTCTGTTTCAACCATCGCTTTGAACAAAATCAAAAATTATAATCACAACCTTGCCCTGAACCAACATTGAAATACATACCTTTGGAATTGGCCTTGTGTTGTTTTGTGGCACTTGTTGTGTTAGAGACGAAGTTGCCTGTGTATTATTGCACCAGCTACTGGCATCGTCGCTTCCGTAGTGCTTACTGGGAAATTCTCTTCAGGCAGAATCAACCAACATGATACATAATGATATGTATCTGCATTTGTTCACATCTGCCCCTTCACACCCCTTTCTTTCCCACCATCAATTTATTTCACCTTCATTCTAGTGACATCAGGGCAGCGCAGGTTAAGGCAGTGACTGCCCCATGGCCAGCCAGGATGTTTTGTGGCTGAGTGGGAGTTTGAAACTAGCTCTCCCCAAGTCCAACCCTCTACCCCAGGGGTTTGCAGCATGTGCCCTGGAGGCCGTCTGCACAGCCTCTGTCACCCTGCTGAATTCAGGGTAACCCAGAAAAAACAACTTAAGAGGGAAAGGGGCATCTGTAGCTCTTACGGAGAACCAAAGGCAAGCTAAATTTGACTTTTTTCATGCTCCATAGTATGTATATGGTCATCCCATAGACTTCAGCCCACTAGGGGAGGGGGGCAGAAATGGGCTCCAGACCTCTTGAAATTCATCACCCCTATTATACCCACTGCATCACCCTGGCTTCTCAGATATGCTCTGTTTTAAATTTTTTCCTGCTCAAGGTAAATTAATGCCCCAAATTAATGCCTTCGATTAGGTTTAGAGTCAATGACTTGCACAAATCTACCCATTTAGTGATATGGCTGAATGGGGAGATGATGACATGGAAGGGGGTAGCTTGTCAGTAGGACAGCACAATGGCAGAGGTTGCGTGAACTTGAGAACTCTCCCTGTCTCTATACATAACGTTTGTATAAAAATTGCAGACTTGGAATGCCTTCTATTGCTTTGTTCAAACCAGAAGTCATTCAGCAATGCCTTTCCCACCATTTGCATTTTCCTCTATCACACCAGGGACAATTTGTAGCCCTCCAGATGATGTTGAACTGCAACTCCCATTAGCCCTAGCCAGCATAGTCAATGGTGAGGCATGATGGGAGCCTTCCCCAACCTTGTGCCCTTCAGATGTGGACTTCAACGCCCATTGGCCCAGTCAGCCTGGCCAGTGGTCAGAAATCTTGGGAGTTGTAGTCTAAACACCTGGAGAGTACTAGATTGGGAAAGACTGATCTAGAGAGCCATAAGTTGTCCATCCTAGTTCTATCAGAATAAAACGAAGTCTGACATAACTTCCTGACGGTAAGATCTGTACAACAGTGGAACAGTCTGCCTACAGAGGTTGTGGATTCTCCATCTCTGGAGATTTTTAAGAAGAGGCTGGACACCCACCTCTCATGGATGATTCATTTATTTATTTATTCTTGCATTTTTATACCACCCAATAGCTGAAGCTCTCTGGGAGGTTTACCAAAGTTAAAACCATAAAAACCATTCAAAATAGAAAACAACAACAACAGTATAAAAATACAATGTAAGAACACAAGCAGGATAAAACCAAGCAGCAATGCAAAAATTAATAACAATTTAAAATACAGATTTTAAACAGCAAAGTTAAAAATTAAACTGATAAACTGTTAAAATACTGAGAAAATAAAAATGTCTTCACCTGGCGTCAAGAGTATAATGTAGGTGCCAGGAGAACCTCTCTAGTGTTGTGTCTAAACCCGCTCACCTTGGGCAGGGTGAAGGACTGTCGGGCGATAATTCAGATTCAGATTCTGAGGCCGAAGAGACGGCACAAGACATATCCCACCCTGTACCAGGAGTGGGGAAGTTGATTCCCATTGGCTCTTCCCCAGCTGCCAATGACCTTTCGCCAGCTCTTATCTCTGATGGTGTAAATAACCCCCAAGCTGAGAATCAGGCTTCTTCTTCTGAGGAGGACGTGGAAAGCCTGGTAGATGCGAGATTCCATAGGAGAGAAAGGTGGGCGGAGACAAAGGAAGGGTGGAGGAGGTTGGCCAGGTTGATTGCTCGGAAACGGCTTGGTCAGAACCAGTCTCCCTGAAGTTAAGGCGTATTGAAAGAAATGGGCTTTCCCTTTCCTTGAAAGAACAACTGGTTTGCTTTCTTTGCATAGCCTTGCCTAGAAGACAAGTCTCTTAGAACTTTTAGACACCCTTCCACTGGGAGAAGATGTTTATTGCCTGAATAAAGCTTTGTTGATTTCATGGCAGACCTCTTTATTGACTTCATAAAGCAAGGGACGAGAGGGACACGACATCTAGGGAGCTCATTCCACAGCCGGGGTGCCACAGCAGAGAAGGCCCTCCTCCTGGTAGCCACCTGCCTCACTTCCTTTGACGGGCTCACGGAGAACGAGCCTCGAGGATGATCTTAGTGTCCGGGCAGGTACATATGAGAGGAGGCGTTCCTTCAGATGATTTGGCCCCAAGTCGTTTAGGGCTTTGAATGTTAATACTAGCACTCTGAATCAGGCCCAGACCTGGACCGGCAGCCAGTGAAGCTGGAAAAGGACTGGTGTAATATGGTCTCATTGGCCAGTCCCCGTTAACAGTCTGGCTGCCCTGTTTTGTACCAGTTGAAGTTTCCAGACCGTTTTCAAAAGCAGCCCCATGTATAACGCAGTGCAGTAATCCAAACGAGAGGTTATCAGAGCATAGATACCTGTAGCTAGGCTATCTCTGTCCAGATAAGGGGGCAGTTGGTATATCAGCCTAAGCTGATAAAAGGTGCTCCTGTGCCTCAAGTGACAGTTCCGGATCCAGGAGCACATTTCCTGCACATTGCTGAGGGTTGGACTAGATGATCCTTGTGATCCCTTCTAACTCCACAATTCCATGATTCTAATATCTAGAAACCAGTGGCTGGAACTTGTCTTTCTCACCATCTATCACTGCAAGAAATGGAACTGAGTGAATGGCAGGGAATGTAAGACAAGGCAGGCACAGTTTTCGGTGGCTCCCACTGAATTCTGCAACATGTGTGGGGCAGAACCTGTCCCTTGCCTCATGTGGGACTGCTGGGGGAGCTGTAATATACAGGCACGTCCTCTGCTTTGTGCCGTTTATGGTGGACATTTCACTAGTCAAAGGGAGATACCCACTTTCCTTGCTATGCCCTTTACTTCCTTTGCGCTGTCTCAGATCCTTGCCAAGCTTAATCTTTATATATCTGCCTTCCCCAACTGGTGCCTTGCAGGTGTTTTGGATTTCAGCTCCCATCAGCCCCAACCAGCATAGCCAGTGGTCAGGCATGCTGGGAGTTGTACTACAAACACCAGATTGGCGAAGAGTGAAATATGTATCCATATCAGCCCTTGTCTCCAACTAAGACAAAATTGCCGCTCCTCACATTTATTAGTGATGGCTGAATTCACCTCAGGTTGATTCAGAATTGGCCCAGAAATTACAAGCATAATTGGAGAATGCTTAAAAAAAAGGGGGGGGGAGGAATAATTGTGTTCCAGCTTGACTCCCTGTTGGCTGCACCTTATGATTTTCTGCTGTCTCTCAAAATGTCATGAGTTGATGTTTTTGTATGAATCGTAGGGCACAACTATACCACAGAGCTGTGCCAATGTTACCAAAAGATTTTTGTTTGTTTGTTTCAGAGCTCTTGTGGCAGCCTTCCCCAACCTGATGCCCTCCAGATGTTTTTGATTAAAACATCTGGAGGGCACCGGTTTGGGGATGGCTGACTGGGCAGGTCCAGAGAAGCTCTGGGGCATTGAAAAAGCAAGGAGTCGTATGGGGCTCCCTCTACATGAGCAATTTAAGGCTCTTTCAAGGCGCATTACCAATTTTACCTCTACAAGAGCGGAGCGCAAATCAGGGGTCCAGGCGCTTTTTATCTCCTATTATGTGCATTTTCAAATTCGCGTTAAATAGCGAGTTTTAATTTACCGCGGGAGTAAGAGCGCCTTATGCCCGTGTAAACAATTTCTGTGCAGTCGCATTAACTGTCAGAGTGGGCAGACTGTGGTCATGATGTCATGCATGAAGAGAACTGCCACTTCGTTGGGAAAACCTCCCAGTTTTTCTTTTAGTTTTATTTCCTGTCTCCTCCTGGCCACTTCCTCCTTGTTCTCCATCTCTCAGGATGGAAGATCCAGGAAGAGGTGACCTAACGTCTACTGAAAATAAAGTTGCTTTTAACTCCCCGGTTGGAATATTTTGTTCATGGAGACATGGGGCCAGATGGAGGTGGTTCCACAGAAAGCAAGGGGGGTTATAAGAGGTGCGTATGTGCAGATAATTAGCTATCCACTTAGATAAATCGTCCCCTCCCTTTCTAGGTTCCTGACATTGAGCTGCGTGTGTGTGTGCGTGTGTAAAAAGAGAAGTTATTACTGAGATGGGAAGCAGGGGAAGGGGGGCAGACTGGGGAGAGGGGGGTTTCATGCTTTTAACTTCGCCGGAGTCACTGCACACCCTCTTCATGCCTGCCTGCCTGCCTCCGTCCATTCACACACACACACACTCGCCCACTCGCTTCTTCTCTTCTCTCTCTCTTTCTCTCTCTCTCTCTCTCTCTGTCCGGCCCCCAGAGGATTTGTGCCTGGGAGCCCACAAGAGCGAGCCAGAGAGGCAGCAGATCTGCCTAGCAGGAGGAGGTTGGAAAGTATTTCTTTACTCCTGAGCAGTTCTGGGAGGGGGGACAACTTCAGATGGCGATCGGGCGAAAGTGGGGGGAGAGAAGCAGCCGAACAGGTTAACCAGGTGATTACCGGCAGGTAACCCAGGTAACCAAAGGCGGGAGATTCTGGTGGGCGGGGAGAAGAAACGGCGGGAACCTGAGTGGGCAGTTCCTCCGGGGAAAAGCACATTACTTCCAGCAACATTTCCTTTTTCGAGCCACAATTTATAAAGCGATTCTCTGCATGTAAACAACTTTAAATCGCCTTCCAGAGAGCCCGTCATGCGCTTCAACAGTTCTCGTGTATAAGTATTAGGCGTAAACGCGCTTATCAGAAAATGTGCATAATCAGGGAAACAGGTGTCAAAGCGAACTCTTGTAGAGGGGGCTTAGTACGTTTGCTTGCTTGACCAAGCTCAAGGGAAGCTCCCAACACTAATGACCAACAACTTCTAAAAAGACCTTTTGGCTGCAGTCCTATTCTCACTTATCTGGGGGTAACCTCCAGTGAATCAGTGGGACTTTCTGAGTAGGCATATATAGGATTGCACTGTTAATCTGCTCATTGTTAGCTCTTCTCTAGCCTCTAGTAGTTCCTTGATATTTTTAGTTTATGGTGATGCCACAATCCCTCCCACTCCAAGCCTGTGATAAATGCAAATTTGACTGTTTTATTCTTAGAGCTGTAGTGAAAGCAACAAGACTGGTATAAAATATATATCCTTTTAAATGCAGCTGCGGATTTTACTCCCCTGAACTTTCTTTCCCAGAGCCTCAGTATTAAATGCAAGTTGTGCTTTTTTAAAATTACAGTTCTAATAGTAAAGGCATCTAATTTCTGTTGAACACGGAGGCTTTAAGGAGGAAAGTTCTTTGCCCCACCATAAGCTAAAAAGTATCAAGAAAACAAAGGTGTTTTTCTTTAATATACAGTGATGTGGTACATATTTTAAATGGAAAAGGTTTTGCACATGTTGAAGACTCTAATTCGGAATCTTTAGGTTATAAAGGTGTATATACTTATACTGCTAGTAAATTCAGCTTGTAGCTTCATTGTTCCTGGAAGTCTTCTCATGGCTGATTGAAGTGTATAAAGAGGTAGTTGAAGTCCGACAGCCTAAAATTCAACCCATGTGAGACTCTATTAAGAGATTATCATCTGTCTTGATTACTAACCTCAACATTGCTTGAAGAGAGTTGAGGAGTACCTTTCCTGAGAGTCATGCTGAATCCCCCTCTTCCCATCTGAGGTAGTCAGTTGTTCAGTCAATCCTGTTTGGTGATTGGCTGCTTCTGTGTGCTGTCAACTCAGGAATTATTATGAGGCCTCAGCTGTTTAGCTAGTGTGAGGGGAAAAATGCCTTAGCCAATGAAACTGACTAACAAAAAGTTGCTGCAAGATTCTGCATTGAAGGAAGAATTTCAGTCCAGTCTTCCCCTTCAAGCAGATCTGCTGGCAGAGAAGTATATAGCCAGTTTACCACTTGAGTCAGTGAACCTATTCTTGAGCAAGCACCCTAGCCTGCCTTTCAAGTCAGGAGCATGCAGGATTGGTCCCAGCACAATATTTGTCATCATAATGGAAACTGAGTTGCTTTTTATTAAGGGACTCGTTTCCCTGTGTCAAAACTTGGAAATGGAGCCCTAATTATGGGCACGACCTTTTTCTGATACAGCTGTCTGGAAAAACTGCTGGCAGTGTGGTTTTAAGATATTTCAGTCTGGCTATCTCTCCCTTCTCTCCCTTTGTCTTAAATTGCATGTTGGTGCCATTGGCTTAAAGAGCAAGACAAAGAAATGGTTCTGTATAATCAGTCTTTCTTTCTTTTCGGGATTCTTGAATACAATTCCCATCTTCAATGGCTGCTTTATACATTCAATGCCAAGGAAGTCACTCCTAGTTCTGGTTGGTGAACAAGAAAAGGGCCCAAATGTGAAACCTTACCAAAGCATTGTCTTTCTCCAGGCCATGGCCGTATACCATATTCCAACGTGGATTTGATTTGGTTCTTGGAGAACAGCCTTCTGACAAGATATTCAGGTAAGGTTTAGTCTGGCTGGAGTGACTGGCCATATCCCTCCTCGATCCTTCTCCCCCATTCCATATTTCCCCACCCCCCAACATAGTGTATAGTGGGAAAGGGCTATCTCAGGGACAGCTGCCCCCAAATGTTCACGTGTGAACTGTTTAAACAAGAATTCCCAGGGACAGCTGAAAAGTTCAGCAAAGTTCCATTTGCCCATGTCTGTTTGCAGCCCAAATCGTCAGCACCATTTACTTTTTGAAACCTGCCTACTTCCTGGAAACTGTGACTTTGCCATGTAGCAGATCAGATTTGGCTATGTGATGAAATCACTGTGTGCAAATAAAGCTAATTCAGGGTAAAGGCAGTTTGCAGGATCGAAAGCTAATAAAAAGTGCTCTGTGCCACTGTCCACCTGTACCTCAAGTGATAGTTCTGGATCCAAGAGCAGCCCCAAACCCTAACCTGATCCTTTGGGGGAGTGCAACCCCCTCCAGAACAGGGTGAACATCACCTAGCCAGGCAGGTGAACCATCCACTAATAGTATCTCCATCTTGTCTGGATTGAGTCTCAGTTTATTGGCCCTCATCCAGTGCATTACCTCATCCAGGCACTGGTTCAGAACAGCCACTACCTCACCTGGATTTGATGAAAGAGAGAGAGAGAGAGAGAGGTGTCATCCATATACTGGTGATACTTCAGTCCATATCTCCGGATGACCTGCCCCAGGGTTTTCATGTAAATGGGGGATAAAATAGAGCCCTGTGGCTCCTTATGGCATAATTCCCATGGCACAGAGCAATAATCCTCCAGTACCACCTTCTGGAATCGGCCATCCAAGTAGGAGTGGAACCACTGTAACACAGTGCCTCCAACTCCCAGCCCAGACAACCTAACCAGAAGGAGACCATGGTCGATGGTATTGAAAGCTGCTGAGAGGTCCAAGAGAATCAACAGGGTTGCGCTCCCCTTGTCTCTCCCGGCAAAGGTCATCCCACAGGGCGACCAAGGCAGTTTCTGTTCCAAAACCAGGTCTGAAGCCCATTTGAAATGGATCTAGAAGCCAGGCTTGCCGAGCACTCGGGAGGCTGCATGAGCCTCCCAAGCCCTCAGCAAAGCGCACTTTCTGGGGCCCACGGAAAATGCACTATTCCTCTGGCACACTATTAGTGGGGCCAGGGGAATTGCACACTTCCTGGAGTCCCCAGGAACAGTGCTTTGCCTTTCCCTCCCTACACGCCAATGCAAGGTTAAGGGCCTTTACGGCCCCAATCAACACGGGTGGGGAGAAACGCAATTTCCCCAGCCTTGGTGAAATCATGTTGCTCTCCCCCACCAGTGCCCCGATGGGCGCCTTAAAGGCCCTGTGAATAGGGCCTTTAAGGCCCCCATCTGTGCGAGGTGTGGGGTGGGGAGAGAAACACAACTTCCCAAGGCTGGGGAAATGGAGGATTTTTTCCCTCCACTTTGGCATTAGAGCTGAGGAAGAAAATACGCAATTTCTCCAGTCTTGGGGAAATTGAGTATTTCCCCCCACTGCCTTAATGATGGGTGCCATTAATGCAGCAGGGGGAAAGGGCAAAGGCTGCAGGTCAGGGCAGAACTGTGCTCAGCTTCTCTCAAAGGCTTGAGAGCACTTAGGTGGCACGGGCCTGTCCCTGGCGCTAGGGGCGTCCACCTGGGCCCCTAAGGGCTGGACGCAGGGGCATCCACTGCCTTTGCGGGCCCAGGTGGATTTCCACCCCAACACTAGCTGGCACCACTCCTCTCTCAAGGAGGAGTTCATAACCTCCTGGACCCAGCTGGGCATCACCTTCCTATTAGAAATAATAAGCATGACAGTCACGGGTCGAGCACACAGGTGTTCGACTGGACTTGGCCAAGCACCTTGTCCGCATCGGCACTCAACAACTGAAACTCATCCAATGAAACTGGACTAGATGGTGCTCTGGCACCTCTACTAGTGAAACTGCAGCAACTGTGGTGTCCAAGTCATGATGAATGCGAGGGACTTTATCTCCAGAGTACCCTGCAAACTTGTCACAGTGTGCTACTGAAGGTTCCACCATCTCCCTGGTCCAGATTGAAAAAGGCCATGCTCTCCCTTTGCCACCCTCACTGCCACAGATCAGACGTGAGAATGAGCTCTAACCTGTGCTTGGTCAGACTCAGCACAAGCCTTCCTCATCTGTGTTCTAACTGCCTTCCCTCTTGTGTCATTGCCCTCAGCCCAGGTGTATACCAAGGCTCTGCTTAGAGGGAGAAGGGTGCTTGGGAGCAATTGTGCCAACTGCCCTAACCATCTCTGTATTTCCCAGAGTAATAGGGCTTCAACATGACCGCCACCCTTACCAGCAGGAACATCTCCCAGAGCCCCCTGGAATCCATCAGAATCTTTTAGCCTCCGATGGCAGGCCTTTTTAATTGGTCCCCCACTCTTGCAGAAGGAAAAGGCTGCTGAGAGTCTAAACCTCAATAGGAAGTGATCTGACCATGACAAGGGGATAGATGTTCATTCCTCCACTTTCAGGTTACCATCCTCCTGCCCAGTCAAGAAAACCAGATCAAGAGTGTGTCCTCCTTCATGTGTTGGGCCAATTACATATAATGGGACAACCCTATGGTTGTCACGAAGGCCATGAAGTCCTGAGTTGCCCTAGATCTGAAGGCTTCAGCATGGAAGTTGAAATCATTCTAAGCTTCCTCAATGCCAAGTCCGAGACAACTTCCATCAGCTCTGGCAGGGAGTCTGATGGGAAGCGTAGAATCTCTAATAGGTCCCAGGTACAGTGAGGGAATTCAAATCTCTGTAGACCAAAGCAACCACCACCCTCTTTGACCCTCGAGATGGTATTGGTACTGCACTGAATACTCAGGAGGGCAAAGCTGGGAGAGACTAACCTTTCCCAGGTCTAAGTAATGCACACAATTGGTATAGACCTAATGAAGAGCACTGTGATGGCATGAGGAGATACAGAAGTCCTATCTATGGTGTTTATACCTATGATGGCCCATTCACCCAGGCAAGCCATCACTTCATTTGCAGTCATCCCTGTGATAAACATTTATGTGTTAACCAGACCATAGTTTGGGGCTATACCAGTTGTACATCCCCTTGAAAACCAAGATATATTATTCTCCAGAGATTTTTCTCCCAAAAGGTTTGCACAGTGGCAATGGCCATCCCGTCCGGATCCCACAATTGCCCTTCTCTGTGGTATGGGCCATGGAGCAGAGTTGCCATTGAACATTGAACTCTAGGTTGAACTGCCATCAAATTTAACCTAGAGTGAAATTTGCCTGTGAAATAATTGCATACAAATCATCATGTTTTCAGGGAAACTGCCTGAAGTTTGCTCTGGATTCATGTCGTGTTTATATATTGGATTCTTGAAACATCTGTATCTTCTTTAAATTTTTTGCACCAAACAATCTGTGATATAAGAAGAATGCCTTTTTGTTGTTGTTTGAAAACTACAAACCCACACATAATGAGAATGTGAGGGGGGGAAGCATGTTTAAAGGGGATTTGACGGAACAGGATTTCTCAAACTTTAGGACTCCCCCACCCCAACCTCAATCAGCCTAGTGCCAACTGTGTGTTCCACAGATGAGCAACAAGTGTCTCCAGTGCACGCTTGTGAGCATGGAACCCACTCTCTGGATTTGGTCATCGAGCCAACACTGGTGTTAGAAGAGTGACCGGAAAGGATCTTTCTGCCGTCATCCTAAAAGAACATTAACTAAATAGAAGTTGTTCTTGGATTTCCTTTTTTCCAAATCAGGTTGAGAGATGATGGCACAGTGCGGGAGCAATCATTCTTCAAGAAAGCAGCGTGTATCGTTAAGAAGAGTTCTTTTCCAGGGCTTTCAACCCAACCAGTTTTATGTCCCTAAAATTTTATCTCTCCCACCGCCACCACCACCATGGATGCCTCTCTTGTGCCTCTTCCTTGTAATGCCAAACCTCAGCTGCTAGCGGAAGGAAAGCTCTTTTCCCTCCATGGAACTTTAAACCACCCTTCTTAGTGCCCAACGCGTACAACCCCCCCCCCCCCCCACACACACACACAGTTTGAGAACTTAGGTGAGGGAGACGTATAGCATGTGGTGAATGATTTCCACTTCAGAGCTTTTGCTTCCACAAAGAGCGTTCTAGAAGGAACCACGCTGTAAGGAAGAGCTCGTGCGATGTTATTGCTCAGCCATGGATCAGACTGGGTGAGAGCTATTAGCTGGGCCTCATGTTTTACATCCAGATTAAAATGTGGGAGGGGAGGGGCTTTCACAATTCAGGAGGGAACAAAAACTTTAAAGGCTTTGGGTTGTGTGGGGGGGGAGGCTTAATCGTGGTAATGGCAGACTTTCTGTGGTAGAACTCCTTATATCTCATCTCCCCAACATCGCTGCAATTATGGCACATCGTTCCAGATGGGAAAAGTGACTGCTGACTGCAGAGAGGAGTTCTGACAGCAAAAGTAAAATAAAAGAAGAAAATGCTACTGCTGCCCTTACCAGCAAAAAAACCCATTTTAAAAATGTTGTTGTCCCCCCCCCCACCCCGAGAAATCAACACAATCTCTTTCCTCCCCCTTCCCCCACTCCTCAGTTTCACCTCCCGCAAATTGAGTGGAGAATGTGAGGAAGACATTTTGTCTCAGACTTAGATCATTTGTCTTCTATCCAAGCACTCCGGTTTTTCTTTGCTTTGGCTGGTCTCCGGTTCTCCTGTTTTACCTAGTAGAACATTCAGGCTGCATAGCTGCTAATTATGCATAACTGGACATATGGGTTATGTTTCTGTGGCTTTTGTAGCTCCAGACCATCTTTTCTGTGCCTTATAATTAGTAAAACAAATCTCTTCTGAATAAGGGCAAGGTTCACACCTTCCCGAGAGCAGTACAAATACCGCAGCTCAACATCTAGGGAGGCATAGCAGTGACAGATACGGGCACCCTGGGCAGCATTTCTCAGCTCCCTCAAAGCTGTAGAACTCAGGCATTTATACAGATTAATTGGATTATGATTAGAAGGTGGAAAGTAGGTTGAGGACAAGAGTTAACAAGCTGGGTCAACAAACCCCACTGAAATGAGCAGGAATGTGCTACTTTTTCATTATCCCAGTGCGTATTTCCAGCTGATTCCCTCCTCTCTTCTGCTCTGGATCCAGATTTACTTACAGTCTTGGGGAAGGGATGTGGCTGCCACTGAGTAAGAGCTTTGTCATCCCACCAGCTGAACTGGCCATCAATCCATCTGCCAAGTGCAAAACAGACATGACTGTGATGGAGGATGCCGTGGAGGTCAGGTAGGTGCCTTCCATAGGTGGGATCCTGGAGTGCTTGAGAATGAGTCGTTGCAGGTAAAAGGTCAGGTTTCATGAAGCAGTTTTGTGCTCTCTAGCTTCAGCCAGACTAATGGGTGCCTTGCTTTCTGCCTTGTTACACTCTTATGCTTGGAACACCTTCTCAGAACACCTGTGTGATGCTGCCTCTTTCTCTTCCTTCAAATCTCTGCCTAAATCCCACATTGTCAATGTAGCCTTTTGCTTAACCCCCTTGGTTTCCATCATGTATTGAAATTAATAGTACAAGTGGATATATTTTGCTCCTATTGCCTTCATCTCTGCTAATGTATACTCATTAAGGTAAACACGAAATCAATTTTATCAAGGATCTGCCATAGAAATAGGGACTCTAACAAGGTAAATGTATTTTCAGTGGTATTTCCACTAATAAAGTGTGTAAATTTTCATCAATAGATTGCGCAACACATCCTTATATGACTCTGTAAACCTCCTTTGAACACTGATGTGTAATAATAGTATAATATTAACAATGACAGCAAATAATAATAATAATAATAATAATAATAGTGTTTCTCTACGTTTCAGGGAGGAACTGATGACTTCCTCCTCCTTTGACAGCCTGGAGGTTCTTCTGGATTCATTTGGACCAGTTCGGGACTGCTCCAAGGACAATGGTGGCTGCAGCAAGAACTTCCGTTGCATTGCAGATCGGAAATTGGACTCCACTGGTTGTATGGTCTGTATACTCTTTATTCAGAGATATGCAGTGCTTCTTGAGGAAGTGAAAGTATGACAATACGTTTCCATCTCCATGGGGAGTACACTGGGGCTCCAGTGTGTTGATTTAGTGCAAGATCATTCTGCAAATTACATGGCATCCATGCAGAGCCTATGCTGACCTCTTGCCTTTCATAGGGCAAACTGGTGGGAATGGGGGTAGGGGGGTGGGGAGGGAATCTTGGGCTTAGCTCAAGTGACACAGTCCACAAAGTGAATCATGTACAACACAATGTGTTCTTTTTTTCAAGGAATGTTCACACACACTTTTGTGCTGAATGATCAATTCAGGACCATGGAAAGCGCCTATGTGAATATTCCTATGGCAGCCTTCCCCAACTTGTTAAACCTCCCATTATTTGCAGGCAGCATGGACATTGCCCATGCGGGCTGGGAATGATGGGGGTTGCAGTCCAACTCTGGAGGGCACTAGGTTGGGGAAGGCTACTGTAATAGTTTATCAAAAGAAGAAAATCAAACAATTCTTCTTAGAGAGAGGACAAGGGATCTCTGCCTGATGCTCTTGAATTGTCTTTAACATTAAGCTCAGTGGGCTGTTATTCTCTCTTCTAATGTAATTTCCCCATTTTTAGGGCCACCTCAGATGTTATGCAGGGCAAATCAAGGCTTGCTATACTGAGGATCAAGCTGCTCATCTCATTATTTATATAGTGTGAAGCTTCCTGTCTTGTTTTCATTTACTTTAAAGGAAGCATAAGAAGCGCTGATCCAAATTGTGACCACTGATATAATCTTTCCCTCCCCAGCCCCTACTTTCACAAAACGTGCCTCTCCAGTTAAAGAAGTGGGGGGGGGGGAACCCTCCATTAATTTATTCTTGGGGTCAAGCAACATGCTGCTTTAATTGCGTAGCATGTAGCTGAGCCTGATTGTTTACTTTACTTTAGTGTAATTACACACCACGCTGATTCTGATCATGGACAGTATCCACGGGGAGGATTAAACTTCCCTCCAACCCATTTCCTTCCAAAACTCCATGCCCGCATAGAAACGCACACACACTGTGGGTGGATTGAAAAAGAAAGAAAAAAGCCTCCATTGATTCCAGTAGAGACTTTTTCCTTTTTTTTAACCCCTGCAGTGTGAGGTATGGATTTCAGGAAGAAAAAGGGTGTGGAGGGAGGAAGGTTAAATTCTCCCCTCCCAGTGAGCACATGTCCCAATCCAAATTGGGGCCGTGCACTGTTACACTAAATTAAAAAAACTGATCATGCCCAGCTACATGTTACACAATTAACATAACGTGTAGTTTGACCCTTAGAGTAAAGGGGGAAAATGAAGGGAGTTACTTGCTATGTAATTAGCCTAATGAGTAGTTTAACATTCTCTGTACAGCTGGCAAGGAGCTAAAGCTATACTTGGCTTCCTGGTGAGCATGATACATACTCTTGCAAACATATGTTTGCTGCATTTGTACTTTACATTTTTAGGAATATACGTAAAACAACTTGGATGTGTGTCTATGTATTTTTAAAGAAGCCCTTAAATGAATGAGGAGCACCAGGAGAAATGGATGACTCATACTCTTTGTTGGCATAATCTGCTAAATTACTCAAACTTGAGCAAAATATTCCTGGAGCAGCAAAGAAGTTGTTCTCTATAGCGTGGCTTCTTTTCTGGTCAATGGACAACCCTAGTTCTATTTATTTTAATTTCTATTGTGCCATATGCCACAAGGTTTAGAGTAAGTAGTAGGAGTGTGCACTGGATCGGGTCCGATCCCTGATCCGGACCCGATCCGGCCGAAATTGGATAAAATTATCCGATTACGATCCCTGCATCTGGATTGTCCGATCTCATCCGATCCAATCCGAAATGACCCGCTACAGATCAGAAGAGATCAGAGGATTGGACCTCCTTCCCCCACTTGCGCTCCTTACCAGCCAGGGCCGTCCGCTGCGCGCTACTGAAAGGCAGGCCGCAAAGCCTGTTTCTCAGTAGAAGGGGCCAGTGGATGGCAGCGGATGGCCCTGGCAGGTAAAGAGCGCGAGTGGGGGGGAGGGGGCTTACCTGCTGGGGCCATCCGCTGCTGCCCGCGGGTGACAGCGGATGGCAGTGAACAGCCCCGGCAGGTAAGGAGCACGAGTGGGGGGAGGGACAGGGAGGGGGGAGTTAGGCCCCCACTCATCTGCTCCCATGTTTTCCTCATAGGGTTGCATGAAAGCTTTCCCCCAATGCAAGCCTATGAAGAAAACACCTAAAATGGTGTCCGATCCAAAAATCAGACTTCCGGTTTTCGGATCGGGATCGGGTCCAATCTGATCTGGAAAGCCTCCGATCCGACACGCCAGCCCTGGTTTCGATCCCTGTTCCGATCTGATCCAGGGGATCCATGCACATTCCTAGTAAGTAGCTGATATAACCCGAGCCATATAATGTAAAATGCAGGAATATCCAAACTGCTACCAAATATTAAGCAAATTAGTCCTAAACTCCATTTGTAAAGATAGTTAGGCATGTGCTTTTTTAAGCCCGGCGGTGAAGAGTTCAGGAATCTACATCCTTATTGTCCAAAATTGGACAATGGATTCTGTGGTGAACATTGCTTGTGTCCTTGGAAGGCTGGTGTAGGGATTGCTAAGATAATGTATATATTATCTTCTGAATGCTTTAAAGCCTAAATAAATGTTTGCTTAGCTGTGTGAGAGACAAATTCAGCGGATGCCTCTTTCCTCACCTGTGCATCTCTGCACCTTTAAAAGTTGCACCTGCTGATTGCCTACCTGCCGTACATATTCCAGAGAACACCTGACTGGAAGGGAGAGGGTGGGAAGGTTGGAACTCTGAAGCTGTACATTGATATGTTGATATTGCTCTAATTATATAGTATTACTCCTGGTTTGCTGTAAGCTACCTTGGAAATATTTGTATCTTTGAAAACAAGATATAAATGATCATAAGAAATAAAATATGGCCAGGCTTCATGGGCCAGGATCAGTGTATTGAACTGGGACTGGGAGACTGTAGAGAAAACCATGTGGGCCCTGGCAGCTTTTTAAAAAGGTGTTGGGCCTAGAACTTGAGTCTGCTATATCTCGGTATTTGCTAGATAAGCTTCCTTGCGCTTGTGGGACAAGAGTGGCCCCAGGGCTTTATCTGCCTCTCCTTCACTACTGTGCAGCCACAGAAGGCCCACATGTGCCCAGACTTAGTGGGAGGAGTTCTGGTCAGAGTGCGGTGGTGATGTGGGGGACTGGGGCGGAAAGGGGGCTCTATTCAGGCTTTGGCCCTCACAGCCTCATATTTATGTTCCGCATTGGTATGGGGTCAAGATGAACCACTTCATTATCTTCTACTGCTGTCTTTGTGCATCTGCTAGTCCCGTGGCTCAGGAGGAAATGCATGCTAACTGCTTTGTGGCAGATGTTCCTTCCTCCCGCCTTCCCACCCCATTTCACTCCACCAAAGCCCACCCCCTTGCGCCTCTTTGCACAAGGGCTCCCATGAGAGAGAGGTAGAAAGCAATCCATCTGCTGTGAGGCTGCCATCCATCCGTACTTGTCTGACGTTTTCCCTCTGCCCCTGCTCTGTGCCGGGAGAGGCATTGTGCCAAAGACAATGTGCGAGGAATTAAGGGGGTGGGGGGGAGAGATCAGCAGGTGGAACGTGTTCTACACAGATACCTCTGAAATGGCTGCTGAAGGAGCCACTGCCGAAAGCAGCAACATGAGTCAAGAGAGAGTATCCCTCTGCATATATTTCTCTAGCATCCCAAGTTCCAGACATCATCATCATCATCATCATCATCATCATATATTTTTTATGTATTTGGTTTGTGTCCTGCCTTTTTACAAAGGAAAATGGCACTCAAAGCAGCTATAATATTAGGGGTGGGTGAGAATTTTGTTGGGTTCAATTTTTAATAAGATCTTACCAAAATTTACAAATTTCTTCTAGCAAGATGGACAGCGCTTGAGGGTGTGTGTTTTTTTAAAAAAATAATCAAAGATGAAAGAGGGCAAAACTGACAGATACACATAACATACACACACACACACATTACAAAACTAGGCATGTTTAGCCTGGAGAAGAGAAGATTGAGGGAAGACATGATAGCACTCTTCAAATACTTGAAAGGTTGTCACACAGAGGAGGGCCAGGATCTCTTCTCGATCAACCCAGATTGCGGGACACGGAATAATGGGCTCAAGTTACAGGAAGCCAGATTCCGGCTGAACATCAGGAAAAACTTCCTGACTGTTAGAGCAATACGATAATAAAACCCATGACCTAGGGAGGTGGTGGGCTCCCCCACACTAGAGGCCTTCAAGAGGCAGCTGGATAACCATCTGTCAGGGATGCTTGAAGGTGGATTCCTGCATTGAGCAGGGGGTTGGACTCGATGACCTTAGAGGCCCCTTCCAACTCTACTGTTCCATGATTCCATGAAAACTTCTAAAAACAATTCATACACTAACGACAAGATTAAAGTTACCATCTTTTTCATAAAACAAATATAACAGACAAATGTGCAAATGACCCACTAAAAGCAGCCGTGAAAAAGGTCTTAAGGGAGCAATCCTATGGCTCCTAGACATTGTCTGAGAGGCCCGAGGTTATTGGGGATTCACTCCTGCGAGGTCGGAGGCAGCACTCTGACCTCAGAAAGGGAGTTGGCGATCCAACCCCTCCCCCCCCGGTCTCCTGCCCCCTTGCAGCTGGTGAAGAAAGAACTGCACCAGCTGCCCTCCACGGTTGGAAAATAGACTCGGGGGGAGCAGGGAGTGTTGCAGTGGGCAGGGAGGGGAGGAAGGCTGGAGAGGCCAGAATATGAGCCATCCTGAGCCTTTGCCAGCTTTCTTTGCTCCCACTCTGAAGCTCCATCAGTAGATGGGGTAAAAAGCCCTTCTAACAAAACATAAAGGGTAGGAGGAATGGGAGGTGAAGATCACCTCCACTGCTTCTATTACTTCTGAATTCAGGGGCCTCCATAAATTAATTAATGTCCATTTGGAAACATCAACTCATACAGGAGATGCATGAAAACAATACATTTTTGAAAGCTTCTTGACATGGCCTTCCATTCCATACATACACAAAGGTTGTATCTTTTGCCACCAGGGCCAAATCTTGTGTAGCCGCCATTTCTTTCTCATTAGAACTGCTTGAAGAGACCATGTGTTGGGACACCTTTTGCTGCGAGCAGGAATTTGGACTTTTCCCGTATCCTTACAAATGGTTGTGTGTGCCTAACTTGCATATTTGAATTTCATTCCTCATTTAAAGCACAGCTCTAATGATGTTCCAAATCATTGGTGTTAATTGACTTAATAGTGGAACATCTTGCCTCTCCCGTCAACGCTTCTATTTCCCTCCCGTTTTATTGTGCGAAAGCTATTCGCAAACCTGTTGCTTGGTTGGGAAACTTATCTCCAACAGCAGATGGGTGATTCTTTGCTTTGGGGTGAAAAATCATTGATGTTTGCAACACTCCTAATCCTACGAGGTAGAGCCTGAAATGTAATACCAGGATACTTACAGTTAAACTCACAGGAAGCTGAAGCTGTGCGTTCCCCCACAGACACACACACGTACCCGTGGTCTGCTAATCCAGATTAAATTATCTCACTTAATCCAGGGAGTTCTTCCACTTTTCTTTCTGAGGTAAGGGCCATAGCTCCATGGGAGAGCACTTGTTTGCATGCAAAAGACCCCGGGTTCCATCCCTGGCAGTTCTAGGTAGGTCTGGGACAGATCCTTGCCTGGACTCTGAAACCTTAGAGAGCAGCTGCTAGTCAGTGTATACAAGCGATAGGCAGCCTGGTGCCCTCCAGATGTTTTGGATGGCAGCTCACACAGTGGCCAATGGTTGGGGGTTGGGGGAGATGTAATTCAAAACATCTGGAGGGCAGCAGGTTACTTACTCCTGCTCTAGACAGTACGGAGCTAGACGGATCAATGGTCTGACTCAGTATAAAGCAACTTCCTATGTCCCTCTCTATGGGTTTGAAAATATTAGTATGGGATGGAAGTAGGCTTCTTGTATGGAAATCTCAGTTAACATGTACTTCATGCAAGTTGAGCGCTCATCCTCATGAACTGGCAGGAATTAGGACCATTGTGACATCTTATCTCAACCTTGGGCAGAGCAGCTGTGGAGAATGATGGCATCAGGTAGGCAAGGAAATACTTCCAAGTAGCAGATAGAAACAAAGCAGAAATGGCAAGTGGAGTTTACTGGATGGCAAGAGGTGCTAAGAGGATGGTGGTTAACCTGCTGCCTTCTGAGAGCCCTGCTCACATCCCTGTATGACTTTGGACATGAGCCTGAAGGTTTCCTATGAAAGACTGAGTTTGGGTGCTTCAAGCCAGAGGGTGCTACCTACCAGAAGGCATTGTGCATCGATTCCATCTTTCTTTTTTCTTAATGGATTAACTACAGTGAGGACAAAGACAGAAGAAGTGTGGAAAAGCAGGGGAGGGCTATGCATGGAAGATGTCACCATCCGGACTCCCCTGTAAAGAGTGTGGAGGAGGTTCCATGTGAGGGTGACATAATGGACGCTGGGACAGAAGAAGAATCAGGACAGCCACTTGGGGAAATACAAGGCAGCAGTAAAAGAGTGGGGGTGAAGTTTTTCAAGGTCCCAGGTTCAATCTCCGGCATCTCCAGGGAGGGCTGGAAAAACTCCTGCCTAAAACCCTGGAGAGCTGTTCTCAGTTAATGTCAGCAGTACTTGGCTAGATAAAACAGGAGAATAAGGCAGATTCCTCTGTTACTAAGAGCTGGGATCTTCCTGGAAGGGAGGTGTGATGGCCAGATGCCCCTACGCCTCCACACTGCTCTGACCCTTCAACTGCAATGGCCAGTAGGCCCTAGGACCTCAGAGACATCCTCTCTGAGAAACGGATGGGCTATAAAGAGTTCTTCCATAAGCAGAGAGGAATAAAGGTGATCAGCCCCCTCCCACCCACTGGACCGCCCGTCACCTGTTGTGAATGGGATGAGGGGTGTGTGGTTCTGTCATTTCACCCATACCAACAAATCCTGCACAAGATCTATGGAAATGAATGGGGAGCTGGGCAAGAATGCCACTTTGATGGGTTCCTGTTCATTTCGGTGATTTTCTAATTCCTGCGCCATGCTTCACTGATCACAAAAGAGTCAGATCCATCAGAGGAACATGCATGCTACATGTGCAGCCCTCCCTTGCTCAATTGCAACTTACTGGCACATCTGATCCACCAGATGGGAAGCCACCATGATGGGGATGGGTGCTGGGCAGGATCCCTAGGCTCCTCATTTGCCTCTTTGCCATCATCCCAAACATCTGGGCCAACTCATCAAGTGCCAGCATTGTAAAAACACTTAAAGGGCTCTTGTGCTTCTGCATTCCAGCTGGCACTGGAGGGGGGGGCAGATTTGCAACATGGGGTAGACTGAGAGTCTAGTGAGTCCACAGGGGGCCGTTTGTTTTGGAAATTGCAGAATTACTGTCAGCAAGCAACCTGTATCTTGTTGTGTAAACTTCAGTCAACAAGACCGGGGAGGACGGGGGACGGGACTGTTTCAGGAACAACTTCTCTGTTAACTCCACATGAGCCAAAACACAAGAAAGCGGAGAGAAAGAGCAGCCTGCAACTCTTTCCCGCTATGTTCTTCAAAGTGTTCCGTTTGAAAGGAAAACCTTGACTGTATGATCAGTCAGCCGGAGAGCCTTTTAACTCACTCCAGTCTGACTTGTTTATGCGTTTAGCGATTCCATCCAAAGCTAGAACAAGCTTGAAAGTTTGGGCAACAGTCCCTGGATAATTGGGGGCTCCTGGTTCAACTCTTTGATGACTGACCATGTAAACAACAGCACAGCCATTTTCTCAGGTACCCAGAGGTGGATGCAATTCAGAGTTGACTGCAGGCACACTGTTCCCCTGGAAATAGCAGCAGAGCTGCTACTCTGCTCAGTGCGAACAAGTTTTGGGCTGCAGCGTAACAGCCTTGAGCAGCGGGGAGCACCTGTGACCCCACCCGCCCCGAGATGGTTGGACTACAACTACCATCATCCCTGATTATTGACCATTCTGGATGGGACTGATGGGAGTTGGATTCTAGCAACATTTGGAGACACACAGGCCTTCCATCCCAGCCTTAAGGGTCTCTTTTTGCACCTGGGTCCATCTTGGATCCAGGAACCACAAACACACTTCTACACATCCTGAGCATCTCCTAGTTCCCAGACAACTGTGAAGAAATGAGCAAGCTGGGGCAGGGAGAAGACACAGACTTGGCTATTCAGCCATTGGATTTCAAAGTACTTCCTTTGCCTAGCTCTGGGCCTCAGAGGTGGGTATCAGGAAAGGAGGCACATAAGCTCATAAGAGTGAGGCCGAGGAAGACCCAGCATTCAGGTTTGAGAGAGGAGGTAGGAAGACGGAGCAATAAAGTGCACAAACAGTTGAGGTGAAAAATAATGAGAGAGAGAGAGAGAAAGCTACTCACTTGCATCAAATGAGAAAAAAGGGGAAATAGTATAGATACAACACAGGTTAGAACAATGAGATTTTGCAACCGAGAGAAAGAAAAGGTAACACTGAGGTTATGAGCTTGAAGTGTAGATGATGTTGTAGAATTATTTATCGGAAGAGAAAGTGAGAAAGGAGGAGGAAGTGTGTTGGGGCGGGGGGGGGGGGGGGGGGGAGAGAGAAAGCACCACAAATCATAATGCTGATTCCAACGAAGATGAAACGGTAGAATTCTAATTGAGTTTTTCCTCACCAAATACAGTGCTGCAAACTGTCCAGATGGGAGATACAATGAGGTTTGTTGTCATACATTTATTGCTGGAAGGCAGCCAAGTGGAGGTGTGATAGTGCTGTTGTGTGATATGAACACCGTTTTGTGGCAAGGTGCGAAACACGAAACGAGAGCTCTGCAGTTTTCCCTAGTGCTTCTCGAGCTTACCTCTCTTGCGCTGCTGTGTTTTCTCCCCTTCCAGTGCCCCCCTGGGCTCAGCCCCATGAAAGATGGCACAGGCTGCTACGATCGCCACATCGGTGTGGACTGCTCGGATGGGTTCAATGGAGGTTGTGAGCAGCTTTGTCTGCAACAGATGGTGCCTTTGCCAGAAGACCCCGCTTTGTACAACATCCTTATGTTCTGTGGGTGAGTTCCACAAAGGCCTCTCTCTAGCATCCTGTAGCATGGCCTTCCCCAATCTAGTGTCCTCTAGATGTGTTGGACTACAACTCCCATCATCTCCAGCAATGCTGGCTGGGGGTGATGGGAGTTGCAGTCTAACACATCTGGAGGGCACCAGGTTGGGGAAGACGACTCTTGAAAAATGAAGCATTATGGGCCTGGCTCACAAAGACCCTGTTCAGATGACACGCTAAGCCATGGTGATTAAGCCCTTTGAGCTAAACATTATGGCTTAGCACGCCATGTGAACCATTCCTAACCATGGTGGCTGCATAATTAGGATTTGAACTTGCTCCTTAACCAATTGCTGCAAAAGGTTTAGTGGCCTACCCATGGTTTAGCATGTTGTCTGAACAGGCCCTATCTTACCATCCATGGCTTGCACCACTTGTAGCTGCTCTGTTGCTACTCCAGCATCCCTTCCTAGCACACCCTTTTTTAATTACTCCTGGTTTTTTTTCTTAAAAAACAATGGGCTAGTGATTATTCCATTTTGCTGCTTAAGTTTATTACTTAAATGATAATGTTGCAGCGTTATACCTTATAGCACTGTGTGTGTTCATACGGTGTTTGATATGCCTTTTGCCTTGGGGGAGAGGGTTGGGTCCTATCATTAGAGATGAGAAAATGTACCTCTTTCTGTTTAGTTATTGTTCTATTTGGTTTTCTCTTCCCTCTGTTCTGCTCTGCCTGCCTTTCAGTTTAACGGGGGTGGGGGGATGGGGTTGTTCTAAACTTAAATTGGCACATGCACAGCTGTTTGTGAATTTTTTTCCCTTTGTGAACTGATAGCATACCTTAGGACAGCCTTCCCCTACCTGATTCCCTCCAGATGTGTTGGAGTACACGGCCCACATCCTATCAATGTTGGCTGGGGATTATGGATGTTGCAATCCAAAACATCTGGAGGGCAACAGGTTGGGGAAGGCTGCCTTAGGACAGCCTGAGAAACCTTCCACATGCAGGAATTCCTTGGCATTGTGGAAAGGACTCGCTGAAGGTCAAACAATTGAGATCCACAGGGTTAGACCCACAGCGTTAATCTTAAATTTCATTTCTAAACTTTTCAAAGCGATCCTGTGTCTCTCCCAGCTGTGTTGAGTAAGAAATCACACACACACACACACACACACACACATATATATATATGGTTTCTTCTTTCTCCCTGCTAATTTGAAAGTACAGGTGTCCCCTTCTAGGCCAGGCATCTTCCACTTTACCAATCTTGCAGCAAGCTGTAATTGTTTCCCTTTCATTCATCCCACGGCAGATGCATTGAAGATTACAAGCTAGGGATGGATGGGCGATCATGCCAGTTAATTTCGGAGTCCTGTCCAGAGGGTGGCGACTGTGAAGAGAGCCGAGAGCTGCCCATGAACCAAACTCTCTTTGGGGAGATGTTCTATGGTTACAACAACCAAACCCGTGAGGTGGCACCTGGACAGGTGCTGAAGGGGATATTCAGGTGATGGTGGTGTTGGGACAAGGCTTACCATTCGGTTGTTTCCCAAGCCTGCTCTCATTGTTTATTTCCGGTGAAAGGGGGCCTATGCACGTGGCGCTTATGCAGTATACATAGAGCTTTGGCTATGGGGCGGTATACAAATGTAATAAAATAAAATAATAAATAAAACAGAGAAGGATCTGCCCTGAATAGGGATGCACAGATTTTGTTAAATCCGTTTTGTCTGTGTTTCCCAGATTGTCAGGCATCTTTTGTTCCATTCCCTGCTCATTGACAGAATTGGATTTTTTGTAGGAGAATTTGTTCTACAATACATGTGCAAAAATGCACTAATGTGCTTTAGTTAATGTGAATTTGTGCCGACCTCTCCAACAGTGAAAAAAAGAGTGGGGGGGGGGAGTGCAAATCCCCTCCAACTCTGCATTTTCATTCTTTACCCTGTGAGGAGAAATGCTCAGCTTTGGTCACGTTTGGGGTGGGGAGGGGGAGGGGATTTTTGTATGACTAAATTTTGAGTGCAGTTCCGGAAAGTAAAAAAAACAGTCCGAAATTCCTGGCCCATTGTGGAATCCGTGAGTTGGATTCATTGGAATTCAAACTCATTTGAATCTTTGCAGATTTCTCTGTGCAAATTGGTAATTGTGATTTAAAATAAACTCTAGTCAGTTTCTACACAAGCCAACTTTGGACTGTTTCATTGGTTTGTTGAATAAGCTGGAGTTTGCTTTAAGTCACGATTCCTGTCACGTATAATGATGACAAACCAGGAACTTGCTAAAGCAAACCGGAATTCTGACTGGTTCTGACCGGGAGGGGGACAGGGAGCACATGAGCAAAGTGCTTTGCGTGGGTCCCACTCTGCTTGTTCATGGACTGCAAACTTGTTTAGCATTTTGAGGGAATGTGGAGCCATTGGCAAAGGGACAAATGAAGCTGTTGTCTGTTAGAGCTGTGGAGGGAAGAACAAAGACCAAGGCAGTTCATGCTGAGGCGGGACAGATTTAGACTGGGTCTGGAGGAAGGCATCTTAGCTACCGATTTTAAAAAAGTCATTTAAAGTATCTCACACCCTGCTCTTCAGTGGCTTACAGTCCATGTTTAAATACAAGCAAATGAAAAACCCAGTACAGAAGTAAATCGAAATATAATTAAAACAACGGATCACCAATGCAAATCAGCAGGATCAAACCAGTCTAACGAGGCAATTTAAAAGGCTTTCACCTGGCACTGGTAAGACATGAGATTCGGCACCAGCTGAGCTTCCTCAGGGAGAGCTCTGCATGGACAAGGGGCCACAATTTCATTACAATTGCCAGATGAAAGTGGAGGTTCCTTGGTCGAGCAAATGATCCGAGGAAGCAAACGGAGTTTTGGTAAAACTAGTGACATTTGCAAAGAGGCTTTGCATGCGCCCATTTTGCCCTTAGACTTGCCTCAAAGAAAAATCTGAGGTGATCAGAAGGCTCCTCCTTTTGCGAAGCAGCTGAGGAACTCTATGGGAAGCAGAAGAGTTTCGATTCATCTAGCAAACTTTCTTTTGGGGATGGAGGAATGAGGCCTCCACAGGTCCATATCCTATTTCATGTGGCCAAATTCACACAACTACCTAATCCCTACATTCTTGCTAAAGGGCAAGAATGGAACTCTGGGAATGGGGCCTTTTGGTGTCATTGTGCATATATTGCCTGATATTGCTTTGACGCATATACTGGACTACTTTCTCTCTCCCCCTGGGGTTTTTCAGGCAGAATAACTTTGCACGTGGTTTGGAGCAGCAACTGCCAGATGGGCTGGTGTTGGCCACCGTTCCACTAGAGAACCAGTGCCAGGAGGAACTCTCTGAGCCTACCCCTGATCCGGATTTTCTAACTGGTGAGTGATCCCAGGCAGAGTCTTCCCCTGTCCATCCAGTCTCTTGTCTAATCTCAAAGCTACACAATGTAGATATAATATGAGTGACTTCTACAATTGCATAAAGTTTTATTATCAACCAATTTGAGGATGATGTGGGTCAAAAAGCAGCCAAGAAATTTAACCATCAACAACGACATCAGAAATACCTCTGAGAACTTAATTTGGATAAATGTTAAAACATGAATTGAGTGTGGACACAGTGGGCAAGTAAGAAATAGACTCTGTGTTCTTTCTGCTGATCACATAACTTCAGACCAAAACATCTGCCTATTCCTGACATTAAACTTCAATAAAATTTAAATAACTAAAGAAATGCTGCTTCAGAAAGGAGGTGGTTTGACCCCTTCTTTCAAAACATTGCTGGGTCCTCCTGGCCAATGAACAGATTGTTTTTTTAAAAAGGAAATAAAAGCTTAATTTTATTCACCAAAATAAGCAGATCGGCCATTACTCTGCACGCACAGGAGGGAGCAGAGGAGGTGCTGAGTAAGGAGGTCCTCTATTTCTTCTATAATCACTTTAGGGAGGAGAGAGCCACTTTAATGTGTTCAGGGACTGAATGTGCTGAGGTGAATGCAATTTAAAGGGACCGCGGTCTGCTCTCTTCTCCCAGATTCATGGGAGAGGAGCTCTGCCAGCCTCACACCTTAACTACTGAAATGTTGCATTCCTGAGGTGAGAGAGGCCTCCTGATAACTGCATGTAAATTACTTGCTTACACCGGGGATGGTCAGCTCCTAGCTTGTGGGCTGGATCTGGCCCTGAACTTTGCCCCTGCCCCCACACTGGTTCTATCAATTTTTAACAATGACAAGTATTTTGTTCTGAGTTGCGTAGATTGACTTATAAGGAAAATAAGCGATGGCATTCATTGCCTGCATCATATAGGCCTGGTTTGGACAACACGATAATCCACGGGGCGGGGGGGGAACAATCGTCAGTTGTGTTGCTTATTGTGTCATGTGGAGGGCAACATGCAACGCACACACAACTGACAGTACGTTATTCAGGGCACTTAAACAACAGAGAAAAACAACGGGCTGCTCAGTTGTTTATCTTGAACGCCGTTGTTTAAAGTGTCGTGTGGAGGGAACCCCCCCTCTCTCTGTGTGCTATTCCGTTTGGCCATAGGGTTCGCCGGCCAGAGTAGCTGAAGAAAACTCGGCTGCTTCAATATAGCCAGCAAAACTTACGGTGCATGCTGGGATACAGCTGGAGGACTGAGGAAGGTGGGAGGGAGGAGACGCAGCAGCCCAGAAGGATGCCGGGACTTTCAGTGACGGAGGGAGGGGCAACATATTGTGTGGCGGGTGCTGCCTCAGCACCACCAAAATAATGCACGGTCAGTACGCCATTCCCCCCCCCCCCCCCCCCCGGTTGCCTAAAGTGTTGTCCGAACTCAGCCATAGATGTTGTTTTGCTGCTCCTGTACATACTGGAAGGAGAAATGACTGCTGCTGATCTGTTTCTCGAGGGGTTCTTGGAGGCAACCCCAGTGCATATTCCTCAGCCTCGCGCCCCTTTGCCAGTGAACAACTCGCGTTGTTGGGGAGTGTGTGCGTACCTGCAGACCTATGAAGACCAGCCGTTTTGGAGAACCTGCCCGTTTGTCATGAGGTCACATCCCTCCTCTTCAAGGGACTACCTGTGCATGATGGAGCTTCCCTAGTGAGCTAGCCATTGTGAGATTCTGCTTGTTCTCTTGGGTGCCAGCTTTCTAAAGAATGGGTCCCTGGGAGGAGGAGCCCAGTGAAATGCATCATCCTAGGCCTGGTCTGCACATGCATCATAGAGGGAAGATGGAACCCAGAGATGGTAAGGTGGATGGTGCTGCATCAGACTGTAGGTGTGGTATGCCGTGTTTTAATGCTTCCTCGTGTAAAAAAGAACTCACAGTAAATTGTCTGCCACCACATTCTGCTGCTGCTGCTCAGGTAAAGCAGCAGGAAAATGGAGGGCCAGGACCCAAAAGGCAGCAACAGGGAGGCACAGCCTCAGAAGAAAGCTCAGAAGCAGAAGTGTTACTGGGGCATGTCCGATATGTATCATCTTTGCCAGTGGCAAGAAGGTGTCGCCTGCTATTTTGTCCCATGACTAAGTCGCAGTCGTTCATTCAGGCCATATTCCTTCAGAAATAACCGCTGCTACGACTTAGTCAAACAAAATACTGAAATAACATTTTCTGGGTCCTGAAGAGGGCAGTACATCAGGTCACACTGGATAAGGCACGAACAGTGAGACGTTTTCGACTTCTTAGCATAATTTTGAGTTCTTACCTCACCCATTCTGGTGTGTGTGTGTTTGTGTGTGTGTACCAATGTGGGGCTGGTTTGAATGAGCATTCTGAGCAACCCTCCCTGACCTGGTGGCCTCTATGTTTTGGGCTATAACTCCCATCAGCCCCAGCCAGCAGGCCAAGGAACGCCGGGATATGTAGTGTGAAACATCTGGAGGGCCCCAGGCTGGGCAAGGGCACTATAGGGTGCCTTAAGCGATAGCACCAGAAGGCATGGCCCGTCCAAGAGCACCCTGATGCTGGTCTGGTGGTGAGGCTGAGCAATGTGTGACGGGCCTAAAAGGAGAGCCCCATGGCCTGAGCACAGGGCCGGCAGCTGCTCCCGTTGTAATGTTGCCTTGAGGTGCTCTGCGTTCCTGATCACCGCCCAGCCCCTTTGCCCTCCCTTCAGCTGGCGTTCACCCCCCTGAGACTCCTCCACGCCTCTGCCCCCCACCCTTTGGCGTAGGCCGAGGCCGCGACGTCCCCATGGGAGCACAGACAGAAATGCCCAATCGCCTTTGTGCAGAGGGCAGCTCGTTAAAAATGTAATTATTCGAGAAATGAATGCTGTGGGGCTGTGCCCTTGGGACTGGGCCCACAGGAGAAGAAACACAAGAGAGGGAGGCTTGTTATCTTCAGAAGCTAAGACTCGGCTGGAGAGAAGAAACAAGCATAAGCAAACTCCTTTCAAGTTGTATTTTTAATTACTGAAGAGTTGCTGACCCACAGACCTTCCTTTGGTATAATTAGTGTTTCCCTTCTGCCTTTTCCTCCCCCCCCCCCAGCCCTCTTTCACACTGCCTCTGCTCCCTCCCCCCTCTGCTCCCTCCCGTACTTCCCTCTGCATTTCTTGCTGTCGGAGGCAACATTTAATTAGGCATCTTCTTGTATTAAGCATGTTGGCTAGTTTGGCCGCTTAAAAGCAATTTGGGCTATCGTCGCCCGGGAAATTGGATGAAGGTAATCGGCCATTATGCACCACACAACTGCTTTCCTTGCCTCAGAAACAAGGTTTATAAAGTCTAAGAGGTAAACGTAATCTCAGAGGAAATGCAGAAAATTAACCAAGGAGGACTGGAACAGGGATGATTAATTTGTCAAATAGTGGAACGTGGTCAGAACTGTATGAGTTCCACACAAGTGCAATACACCTCTTTCCACTCCTACTCAGAATGTGATTTGTATGAGCTGCATGTGTCTTTCCCTGCGAAAACCATGAACTGTAAGGCAGGTCCTAGAAAGTTGCAGTTCACAGGTTCATCTTAGAACACGGCGTTAGCATGAAACATCTGGTTCCTGTGTCCAGATCCAGCAACTTCACATAGGAAGCATTTCAGGCTTCTTCAGAAATCAGTACGAAGTAGATTGACCCCAAGACTGACTTTTGAATGGGGGGAACAGTTTACGCATTTAGCAGGATAAAGGTGGGAGGATTTTGACTGCAGGCGAGGGATGATGCGTTTGAATGCTTCATCATAAGATAAAAATTTCCCTGCACATAGGAGAAAATAGCCTTCCCCTCAACGTGCTAGACTGAAATCTTCTCGACATGCTTATTCAGTAAGGGCATGGAGTTTTTGTCTACGTGGTACAATTTAAACAGCCTGAACTAGCACAGTCCAGAAAAAAACCTTACTTCTTGATTACATCATGGGTTCAAATTCTTACTATAGAAGGTGGGGAACGCTTTTGCGTCTGTCTCCACAGATTCTCTTTGCCTCCCGCACAGTGATAAAGCCCGGTCTGCCTGTCCTTTTTGTCACAGGGATGGTGAATTTCAGTGAAGTGTCTGGATACCCTCTGCTGCAACACTGGAAAGTGCGCTCTGCCATGTACCATGTCCGGCTCAACCAGCTGACTACCTCTCAGTGTAAGTGATGCCCAGCCCTGGGAGTGTGGTGGGCCTGGGATTGCCACATTGTCTGAAACTCAGGAGGTGGAAGTTGGCTTATGGATGGTATCGGTCAGAATCAGCACGCCTGGAAGCGCACGTCCTAGCTCTCTCCTCATCCTGGGATTTAACTCTTTCCCAGAGAGAGAGGAAGGCTAAGGGAACCCTGACACTTCAGGACAAACTCTGAGCCCTGGCAATCTTATGCGGACTAATTCGTATGACCATTCAGTTGGCCCACGAGTTTTAACTTTTTCAGACCAAGGAAAGCTATTTTTAATCCATGTCATTTTCACAATACGTTCTGTTTATGGGTTGGAAGCACCCTCAATACCGTTACTAGAATAGGCCAAGAGGGGCATCTTCCTCAAGAGCAACTTTGACAAGGGGCACAACATTGTTATCTGAAGGTACTTTAATGTACTGGCAGTTGAATGTGTCGTGTGTTGCTCTTTATCAGTGAGAAATAATTACGTATGTTTTCAAGATGGTCGATTAAAAGTTAGGTACCCCTGTGGCAACTGTTGCCAATATTGGAGCTGTGCCTGCATCTTCACACATCAAACCACTCTCAGCCATTGAATATAGCTGGTGAGGAATAAAAAAATTGAATATGACATTACACAGCCGGCAGGACTTTTTGTTTTGTTTTTTGTAGAAAAGCTTCTGAGCAGAAAGAGTTTACACGATATCTAGGAACTTGGCATTTCAACAGCAGAGGACCCTAACAGTCCACAAGCAGTCTTGGAGCTCCTGGTTGGGAGGGAATAGAATGAGCTGCCTGCTCTCAGAATAGAATTGGCTGGTTGCAGTAATGGCCCACATCAAGAACTGACTTTCTAGCCTTGGCTAAGCTGTGGTTTGTTAGGAAACATCAAGTGAATAGAGAGGGCCTCCTCTTAAGAAAATGTATTAGTTGTACCAAAAGGTTGATAAAGTTATGAACAGAAAGACTGAGTAGATTTTTTGTCACGGTTATTGAATACCAGAACTTGGGGGTCATGATCACCCAGTGAAAAGGTTCAGGAGAGACGGGGGGGGGGGGGAATCAGTTCTTCAAACAATGCTTAGTTAAACTATAGAATTCGGTACCAGAATGTGTGGCAGTAGACACAATGTTGGATTAGGGAGTTTCAGAGGAATCCGTCCAGTGGTGGTGGTGAAGTTTGCTGAGCTTTGATCAGCTCGGCCCCCTGGACTTCAGTTTACTTACCTGCGAGGTGGCCTCACTCGATGCAGATTGAGTCGGGCCAGCTCACAAATTTTGGCTTTTGCTTTTTGCTTTTTTTTTTCTTAAATGGACATTTGCACAAAATGCAGCTGCAGTTGGCATAACTTGGATCACTTTTTTTTAAAAAAAAAAGGATTGGACACATCTATAAAGCACATGTCTGTCAGACCTAATTAGACTTGATAGCTCAATGGAACCTCCTTGTACAGAAGCAGTGTACCTCATAGTATCAGGCACTAGGAACAAACAACAGAGAAGAGCTGTGGCCCTCATGTCTTGCTCATGAGCTTCCAGAGGCATCTAGAAGGCCCATTTTGGAAACACAATGCTAGATGGGCCTTAGTCTGATTCAGTAAGGCAGTATGTGTGGTTTTCAAAAGCGGGGGGTGGGTGTCTCCTGCCTGCCCTGTTTTCTTTTCTAAATTGCTGCCTGCTGTGCCTCCGTCCTCTGCAGCTTTTGGCAATGCCCTCCATTCGTTGGATGGAGCCACATCCCGAGGAGATTTTGTGGCTCTGCTGGACCACTTTGGCAACCACTATATACAGGAAGCTGTCTATGGCTTTGAGGAGTCCTGCTCCATCTGGTATCCCAACCGGCAGGTTCAAAAGCAGCTCTGGCTGGAATATGAAGATATCAGCAAAGGTAAGGCGCCATAGCTGTTGTTCTCTTTCAACACAACGGAATGCAAAGGGAGAACGTATGCTCAAAGGCACCAAAGGAGAACTTCTTTATTCGCACCCTTGATGGTGTATGAAAGAGAGCCACCACCTTTTAAAGCAGGCTTAGCTTGCTTCCGGCACTTGCATTTATAAGATTGCCTCCTCACAAAGGAACTTTTGTCTCCAAAACACATTGGATTAAAACAAAGCCGTTTTACTTTGGCACCTTTGCGAATACTTCTCCTTTGGCATTTTGTTCCATTTGGGTGCCTCCCTTCTAGTTTTTATTTCACTTTGAACTCTCTCTCCCTCTCCCCCATCCACCCACTCTCTCTTACACACACACACACACACACAGGTTGAGAAAGACATATCAATAGTTTGGAGATGTACTGGAACAGGTTTGAGAAACCTGCTGCCAGGAAAATTCTGCACTTGGAATAAATTATACATCACATTATTTGCAAAGGTTATTTAACTGCATTATGAATTTTGATTGCAGTGTTTGTACTTTACCAGCTCTTGGAAAAGGGCATTAAAAGAAGGGGAACAATTGAAGGGCAGAAAGTGTTAAGCTGCGGTGTTCTGCAGGGCTGGGGGAGAGGAGGAGGAATCTGTGCAGGGTATGGAAGCTCTACTGGAAGCCCCCACTTAGACGCTTCCTTGTAAATAAACTATTTTTCATGTTCTCTATAACCTTATGGTCTGGAAGCTTGGTTTTTATTTTAAAAGAAAAACTGTGATTTTTCACGAAGATTTTGTCCGAGATTGGATTCCAACACTGCACATGGATTTGTAAAATACGGACAGACCTGAGATGGCCAAAAAGAGTAAGAGACCAAGAGTAAGATCAGGGAGTACCTGAGAAGAAGAATTGCTCAGTGAGGAATGGGCTGGACCATTGTGCAAAGGCTGTCTTTGTGACTTTGTCTTTAAAAACTCTCTGTCTCAATATCTTTGATAACATGATAATGATGCTCCTGGGTCCACTTTCAGACAGTTTGTATATTTAAAGACTGAGCTGCTTTGTACTCAGCCAAATACTTTTAAAAAGGTGATGAGGCTGTTCTTCCAGTTAAGAGCAGCAGTGGATAAGTTGTTCACAATCAAGGACCACAGTGAAAATGTGCCGTGGATTTCGTAGCAATCCTGTCTATACTCATGTCACATGTGGCCCATTTCCTCCGGCATTCACACCGGCTGGAAAACTGACATGCGACACTCACGTAAGTGAGATTTCTTTTATTCAGGGAAATCTCACAGTGGAAAGCTTAATGGTTACACGCTTCCAAAAACACTTCAAGCGGATTGATGGTCAGAATGCTTTAGGCTCCATATTTAGGGAATCACAAATGGGAATTCTTGAAAGCCTTAGCAAACCACCCCCAGGGAGCTTCTCCAAATGCCGCATACATTGGTAATGCTCAGGGAGCTTGGCCAAAGCCCAAACAAGGTCAATGGAAGAGTAAAAATCTCAGGCACAGGAGTCCTGTGCTTTAGCACCGGGAACTCCCTGCCATCTGAGTCTGGCAAGGAGCAGTTTGTACAGCTAAACCCAGCCTGCCGAATGCTGAGCTGACCAGGAAGACACAATCACAGGGAAGGTAAAATCTTAGGTACCAGCCTGCTGAATGCTGAGCTGGCCACAAACATGATCCACAGCAAATGCAAGTTCAAGTCTATGAAAAGCCTCACAGTACTTTTCATGGCACAGTCCTTAGAAATCCATGTGCGGAGTGCTTTCAAAGTCCCAAACGGAGATGGATCCACACAGGGAGGGATTTCAGGCCTAGTGTTGAACGATGATCCTAGCAAAGGTCTTTGGCTATCATGTCTTCCCTCAGTTTTCTCTTCTCCAGGCTAAACATGCCCAGTTCTTTCAGTCTCTCCTCATAGGGCTTTGTTTCCAGACCCCTGATCATCCTCGTTACCATCCTCTGAACATGCCCCCTCTGTACTGGTCTGTGACCAAAATAAATAAAACTGAAACTGAACATGACCCAGATTGTCTGCATCCTTCTTGAAGTGTGGTGCACAGAACTGGACACAATACTGAAGATGAGGCCTAACCAGTGCTGAATAGAGGGGAACCAGTAGTACCTCATGCAATTTCGAAGCTATACTTCTATTACTGTAGCCCAAAATAGCATTTGTTTGTTTGTTTGTTTGTTTTTTTGCAGCCACATCACGCTGTTGGCTTATATTCAGCTTTGTGATCTGCAACAATTCCAAGCTCCTTCTCGCTTGTCGTATTGCTGAGCCAAGTATCCCCCATCTTGTAACTGTGCATTTGGTTTCTTTTTCCTATGCGTAGAACTTGGCATTTATCCCAAGTGCTCCAAACTAACCAGGTTCATCAAGTGAAATTTCCATGGCAGCTAACCACATTGCTGTCAAAATAATTTGGTAAAACTTTTACAGGCTATTTCTGCAAATGAAGTAACCCTAGGCATAAAATATTTCAAACACTGACTGTTATAAATAGTATTCCAAGAAGATATTTTTTGTGTGTGTGTGTGACATTACACACACACGGGTTTTTCCCTGGGAGGAACAATCAAGAAGATAGGGTAGAGAACACGGATGGGGAATCTCTGGCAAACAGGCCGCACCTGTGGGGGCTTCCCACCTGGCTGGCCGAGGTTTTCCTCCTTGGGTCCTCCCCCCTGATTTCCCTTTACACACCACTGCAAAGCGAGAAGAATGCCCACTGTTTCAGTGTTAACATCTGGGATCAGACAGAACAGTTGGGATTCCCCTTCGTGTGCTGCTTGCCATGCTGATTGGGAGGACGTGAGGCATACGACGGAGGTACCTTACTTGGCCAGTGCTGCCCCGATTGCGATAACGAGCAGTGCCCATAGGAAGTGCTGCTCTTTCAAGCACTGAAGATGGAGAAGGAGGGGCAGGGAATGACATCAGTAAAGGGGACAAGGCTTTAGATCAGGGCCCTGCCCCCTCATGTTATCTGGGCCGCCAGATTGGTCAGCAGGAGGGACCAAAAATGTTCCCCATCCCTGGTGTGGATGAGCATCACTCTAGAAACAGTAGCCCTCCAAAACAGATCGGCTCAATACTAAGAAGCTTTTGTGAGCGGGGGATCCTGCTATTGGGGATCTGAGCTACATATGACTTCAGTTGGGTCTAAGTTCTCTGTGCTCAGTCTTGCTTAGGAGACTTTACTTCTGTATTAACTTTGGTGATGTGCTTAAATCCATCCAGAAGCTGCTCATCTTTTTTGTTCAGTTCGCGCTCATGCACGCACACTGCTTGCTGAGCACCAAGCACTTTCTAAAACACAGCATTTTCTCCTTTTCATGTTTTAGGCACCGCCATTCATAACCTCTCTCTTTAGATCTCGCGTTTCCTCTTTTCTCCTCACCAAGTTTCTCATTTCTGGTTCTCTTCTGTCCCGTCGCCTGCCATGCTCTCCGCTTCATTCTCTTTATCTTTTCCTCCTCAGTGCATGTCGAGAGCTTTATATCGATCGAGAAATTGCAAGAGACAAACCATTCTCTGTCACCGCTGCTTTCCCCCTCCTGATGCTGCTAAGCAGCAATTCAAAGCTACCCTAAAGCGGTCACGATGGGGAGGCTAAGCAATGTCCTGCATTCTCTTGGCTGCTTGCCCCCCCTCCCTCCCCATCCCAGTTTAACAGACTTGTTTTCTTTGCAGGGGGTTCTTCGATAAGGGACTGGCACCAGGCACCAGCCTTTTCTCTGCAAAACGTTTAGACGCAGACGGCAGAAGCTGGGAGAGAAATGGCCTTATTAACTGAGGCACAAAGATTCATCTCCCAGCCCTCATGATAAGACTTGTTTACGCGAATGTTTGCTCTCCCAGGTGGGGTTAAGGATTGACCGAGTGAATTGGCACCGTCCATGTTATTTGGTACCTTAGGTTTCTTGTGCCCTCAACCTATTGGCCCGCTGTTTGCAGCTGTGCCGTCAAACATGCTGTTATGAAATGCTGCCATGCAGTTTGTGGGATGAGGTGCCAGGATCCCAGAGCCAGGGGAAGGGGACAGCTAGCTGCTCTCAGTTCTCATGTACAGGCTAGAGCCTGACCCCAAATCAAGGCTGCTGGCACCAGAGTTTCCATGCCTGCATTGCCTTTAGCAGCACAGCCCTCCTATCACAAGAAGCTTTTTCAGAATGGTTTTGGGGCAGTTAGAAGCTTGGGCCAATCACATCTTCTTACATTTTAAACCAGCGTTGGCCAATTCTTCAACTGTGGGGGACTGGGCTCTCCATGAGCATTCTGCTCCAGGACGACTTCTGACCCTGGCCATGACGGTATCACTCCTTTCCCCCCAACTGTTTGGGCTTAGAACAAAAGGTCCACCTACTTAGTTCCTCCCATTTCCAGGGTATCTCTGGGATGACAACTCATTTCCCAATAGGGAAGCAGAGCTGGATTCAAAATGACCTGCAGCTCCCTCACACGTTGTGTTGGGCTTGGTCAGCACTGGCCCCGATCAACTTTTCTCAGGTTGGAGCACTGACAAGGCCAAAAGCAGGGAGAGCCCTTTGAACCCAGCTGATCCCCCTCCCTTTAGGCATCCCACACGTAGGTCTTTTGGGCAACCTCTCATTTTTCAGGAGAGCTGGCTGCCAAGATGGCATACGGCACTCTCAAGGTCCCCCTCACCTCTCCCTGTGCCAGATTGGGTCATTCCACAGGCATGTGCCAGGTATGAAATGGTGCTGTGCTCCACACTCTCAAACTGTTGTGGGACGTGAAAGATGGAGCGATCCAGGAAAAGTAAAAGAAATCATCTCCCCCTCCCTCCATTTTAGCATGGCCATTGGCTGAGAAATATGGAAGATATGATCCAACACGTCTGAATGGCACCAGGTTGGGGAAGGTTGTGTTGGGGCCTCTTCTCTAGAGGTTCATCTGGAAAGCAGATTGTATGAATGGCTTATTGTAATTATTTTGAGAAGAGGGTGTTTGTGAGGGAGTGGTGCAATACGTAATCAACACCTAGAAGTCATTTCTGCCATGAAATCAAGTGAAGTCATATCTGAGCTGAATTTTAAAACCCTATTAGGATGGTCTGCCTCTGAAGGCTAGTAGACTGTGGTGGTTTCTAGAGGACTCTAGTGGGTGTTCATATTGAAGTCCTGGTCAGTCTGTGGTATATGGAGATGACCTGGCAGCTGACATAATCGGATCTTTTTCTTCTTTGTCCAGCCTGTTCAGCTTCTTGATATACACCTGAGCTGAAGGCAATGAAGCAAGCTGGGAGACAACAGGAACCCAAGTAGAGGAAAACCCATCTCAGATCCAATCAGAGTCACTCAGAGTCACTCAATCATGAGTGACTCTGTTGCAATGATGGAGGTGAAGAAGCAATTTTTTCTCCTCCACCATTGCATCCTCTCAATGTCATCCACTGGAGCTTTCTCAAGTAGTTCTAGGACTTTGGAGTTCTGGCCTGGTAAGAGATCTGATAGGAATCTCAGTAGCATGTTGTGACATGTTTGCAAAACCTTTTCAAAGACAAAATTGCTAGTATCCAGCACAATTTATATTTCACAGTTCAGGCAGCTCAATCTGTGGAGGTGTCCAAGTCATCGTCTGGTCAAATATTGCTGGATGACTTTCCATTTTTAGAGCCAGACGATGTGGGCAGGATACTTAGTCAAAATCAACCAACCTCCTGTTTATTCAGCCACTGTAACTTAACACATCTAGTAGGGAGGGTGTGTCCTGATGAGTCCAGGGAGTTATGCATTTCTCCTTATGAGAGGGAGTGGTCTCAGTCTATTTAAAGGAGGTGTGGCAGAAGTACCACTTCTGGGGAGAAAATATCGTTGGACCTTGAAGATCTGAATAATTATAGGCTGCTGGCTAACACCTCCTTCCTGGGCAAGGTGCTTGAGGGTCCTGCTCCATCTCAAATTCTGTCAGCTGCTTTGGGTGACAGTTCAGGTCAAAATTTGGAAATTTTGGATATTTATATTTTTATGCTGTATTTTTAATTCTGTATTTTATTGTCTTATGAATTGTTATAAACTACCCAGAGAGCTTTGGCTATTGGGTGGTATAGAAATGAAGATGATGATGATGATGAGGCATGACATGGAACAGACAACTGGAACAGGAGCTGTTTTAGTACAACCATCAACACCACAGGTTCCAGCCCATGACTGGGAGTGATTTCAAGACTACAGAGAGCAACCTTGCCGCGAGAGTACTTACGAGTTACTGACTGGCAAGGATTTATAATCAGGCCAGAAAAGTCTTTCTGGAAGCTCCACCCCATCAGGTAGCTGTTAAAGGGCCAGAAGCCTTTTTCTGTAGATATTAGCTTCTCCCGGGGAGTGAAGATTGGAGGAGTGAGGGAGCCAAAGGAGTCCAAGGTCTCCGCCTTGGAGTCAGAAGCCAGTAACACCTCCTGGGAACCATCTGGATACAATAGGAGTTATGAGACAGTGGGCCCCAGTTCAGAAGCACCAGGAAATGGTTTTGGCACCTCCTTAGAGTCACTGTCACTGGAGAATGAGCCATGACATCAAGTGGATGTGGCTGATCAAATCCAGAAACTCTTGGATGAAATGGATTTTCATGATCCACTTCAGCTGAGATTTAGACTTGGCTCTGGCACTGAACCAACATGGGATGACCTATATCATGAGAGAGACAGTGGGAGTGTGACCCTGTTAGTTCAGTGACTTTCAGTACCACCAAACACTGCATCCTTCTGGAGAGTTTATTTGATTTCGGTGTGGGCAGTAGAGCTTTACAGTGGTTCCACGCATACTGGGATGGCTGTTTGTAGAAGTTGGTGTTGGGGGAACTTCTGTTCAACTCCATGGCATTTATGCTTTCAGGTCCCATAGGGTTTAACAACTATGCTGTTTAACAACTATATGAAACTCCAGGCCTTCCGATTTCCACAGCATAGTTGGTTCTGAGTGATAGTATAGTTTATTACCAGAGTACTGGGTTTGGACATGGGAACCACTGGGGAGCAGCCCCTGGCACATGTCTGGTCTTATACTGGGTCCATCTAGCCCAGTGTTGACCAACTAGCCCAGTGTCCATCTAACCCAGTGTTGACCACTCTGACTAGCAGTGGCTCTCCAAGATCTTAGGTAGTGGTGGCTCTTAATCCTGCCTCTCAAGCTTTTTTTAGTTGCTGCTGCCGCAGGCTGAACACAAGACCTTCTGGAAGGCAAAGCAGGTGTTCTGCACCTGAGATGGTTCTTTGTATGGGAGCCTAAACTTGACAGGCTGCAGAGGCTATAACATCCCTTGAAGTAGGGCTAAACTGGCCTCCCCTTGGGGATGAGGGGAGTTGTAGGGCACCGGTTTGAAGAAACTTGGTCTTGATTGTTCCTTCATTCTTGATTGTTCCTTAATTCAGATATGGATTCCACCCCACCAACCCCATGCAGAAAACTAGGTATGGCTAGACCCTCTTCTCTGACATGATAGTGCTCTATGTGTAGAACATCTTGATTTTATTTTATTTTTGGGAGCAGCACTACGGTGAGAAGTAAGGCCAATATGTTCTGATTCTTTTTTAAAAAACTTTCCCCCCTTCTTATTGTGAATTTAACAAAACCACAAAAATAAATTGTGAAAAAGCAAAACAAAGATACATCATGTACGTAGGAATATTATCATTTTTTTTATCAGATATATCATTCATAAAAAAGGGAGAGAGTAATGCATAGATTTCAAGGAAAGCAGACCAAATATCCATGTATTTAACCAACGGCAAGTGGCGTCTATATAACACTTGTTCAAATGTTGCTGGCATTGTTAAGTCCTCAATCCATTGCATTATGGGAGCAATTATCCTTCCATGTTCTGATTCTTTATAATCTCGTTTCCCTAGAGGGACAGATAAAGCTATTCAACAGCCACCGAATCTTGTAGCCTCCACCACTATGGGCTTGAAGAGGTTCTATGGATCTCATTCCAGTTCAACAGTATGTCTAACATGTTCAAGATTGTTTCAGATTCCAGATGTACGTCTCTGCAGAATCAATCCAGATCATTTTAGTTGGATTACTGTAGATATCTCCCAATATGGGAAGGGACCTCATGGTTGTGGCCAGAGGAAGAGGATCCCTCCAGTGGTGGTATGGTGAGAGGAAGACTCATTTTAAACGTACAGCTGTAGAGCTGTGAATAACTGCACAACCCTTTTATTTTAAAACCTGCATTCTTGCACAGCTGTGCAGGTGTGCTTGCATTTTCTGAACCTAAATAAATGTTAAAAAAGGGAACCTGAAATGGCCTGTGCAACATCTTACGTCCCCCGCAATTGTGCCCCCACTATGAGCACAAATGATAAAGTGCACATGACCCTGAAACATCTTCTAGGTTTCCCACAATTGCAACACTATGTACATGTGGAACTTGATCATGCTATAAATACGGTGGATATACTTAGAGTATATTCATTAATGTGAGACCACAGGTCAGCAATTGCATATGGAAAAAGAAAATACCAGCACAGAAAATACAGCACAAAAGGGGCTTCAGTGTAGATTATGCACTGGTCAAAGACAACTACTTCATAGATGAGGAACATCAAAGCTGAGAGATAACTGGTTGACATAAGGCCAGCCATGGAAGGGAATTATTTTAAGATCATACTTGGATTTTTACTTGCTATTGTTAAGCTATTTTGGAGTCAGAAACACTTGGCAATCTGCTGCAAATCACCCATCTACCGGTAGTAGACCCTGATTGACCTTCTGTCTGTTCCTAGTCTATAAATGATTGCATAAAATCTTAGGAAGCACCCCCCCCTCTCAGTGCCCCAAGTTGCATAGCTGTAGACATTTTCAAGCAGTTCTGTTCATCTGGATAAGAGACAGCCAAAATTCAAATTACCCCTTCCTCCATTGAAGGTGGTTGGCAGCTTGGAGGCTCAGAACTGACAAGCAGAGCTTGACTTTTCATCTTGGGTATGTTGGCTGTTCCTCTCCTACAGAGGAAAGGGTATCCTGCTGTGTGGGCATTTAGGAAGCTCTAGCTCCATGGCATCAGCCTGCCTTTTTCTCTTAAATAGAAAGTATATCTGTCAATCACTCAGTTTAATGCCAGGAATAAAACTTGCCAATGGATCTGGGTTGTTTCTTGTCTAATGCTGTGTGGCAGACAAGATATGGGGGCACTCATGGCTAGCAAGGAAAAGGCACCAGACTACCCAAGCCCTGCTTCCTCAATCTCACAAGCCCTGCCTGCGCACTCAGCCTTGCCCCCTCTATCATTGTGGCTCGAGAGTAAATATAACTTAGGGTGACCAGATAAAATCCAGGTCAGGGCTCATGTAACTTTAACAGTTGTAGAGAAAAGGGAATTTCAGCCAGTGTCATTTGTATGCAATTAGTTCCTGGGGAAATTTCCTCTTCATCACGACAGTTAAAGGTGCAGGCACTATACTAGAGTGACCATATACAAAAGAAGGCAGGGCCCCTGCAACTTTAACTCTTGTGATGAAGAGGGAATTTCACCAGGAATTAATTGCATACAAATGACACTGGCTGAAATTCCCTTTTCTCTACAACTGTTAAAGTTACTTGAGTCCTGACCTGGATTTTATCTGGTCACCCTAATAGAACTCTGTGAAAAGTTTAGTCAAAATGGTGCTTTGTTATTCCTCCCTGTCATTTTGATACAGCTCAGAGTTTGAGTGGCTACTGGCTCTGCCCCACTTGTCATTTTCTTGCCGTTGCATTTAATTTGCAGAGGTGAATTAACGGAAAGCGAGGCCGTCCACAGAGCGGCGCTTGTATGATGCAAACCTATTGTTTTGTTCACTAGCTGAGGGTGGAGTGGGGGTGTTTGCGAAGGGTTAGGGAGTCAGTGGGTTTAGGCACTACCAAGTTGCAAAGCAACACAACCCTTTCACTGTGAACAGTAAAAGAACTAAAGCATGGTTCATTACCTGGAAGTTTCTAGTAAGCTATTTATTTATTTATTTATTTATTTATTTATTTATTTATGTATTACATTTGTATACTGCCCCATAGCCGAAGCTGTCTGGGTGGTTTCCATGGGATTAAAACAATTAAAAACAATATACAAAAATTAAAACAGCAAAAACATACAACATACACACAATACACACATACATTTAAAACCGCTACAACAGCCCAAAAAAGATACAAAAACAAAAAACCCAAACCCAGGCTCCTCAGATATTGCCAAATGCCTGGGAGAAGAGGAAAGTCTTGCCCTGGCGCCGAAAAGATAACAATGTTGGTGCCAGGCGGGCCTTGTCAGGGAGAACATTCCACAATTGGGGGGCCACCACTGAGAAGGCCCTCTCCCTTGTTGCCGACGTAGGGGGCATAGCTCATGCTTCTTCCATTCTCAGTTCAGTATTTTAGTAGTAGTAGTCATATCTGTATCCTGCGCAAGGAAGCATATGAGACTTTATGCCCAAACAGCCCTTTGAAGTAGGTTAATCTTATTTATAAATAAATAAATAAATAAATAAATAAAATTTCTTAGCTGCCTTTCAGGGCAGAAGCTCTCCCAAGGCAGCTTACAACCATATATAAAACAGTACACACATTAAAAGCCATAAAAATATTGAAAGTAAAATATCAATTAAAACAAGAAAAGCTAACGTGAAAAACTAGTTACGAAGCAGCAAATGATAAAACAGCAAAGGGCAACAGCAGCAAAACAGTGTAAGATTCTCAGAGTGTAAGATTCGACCCAATGCTACGCAGATATGGTCACAGGTTCTCCCTGGGACATGTTTAATACTATCCCGGGGTAGACAATATGGCACCCACCAAGATGCCCTACTTTAGGGTGACCAGACAAAATCCAGGTCAGGGCTCATGTAACTTTAACAGTTGCAGAGAAAAGGGAAATTCAGCCAGTGTCATTTGTATGCAATTAGTTCCTGGTGAAATTCCCTCTTCATCAGAACAGTTAAAGTCGCAGGGGCCCTGTCTTCTTTTGTATATGGTCACTCTAGTATAGTGCCTGCACCTTTAACAGTTGTGATGAAGAGGGAATTTCACCAGGAACTAATTGCATACAAATGACACTGGCTGAAATTCCCTTTTCTCTACAACTGTTAAAGTTACAGGAGCCCTGACCTGGATTTTATCTGGTCACCCTACCCTACTTTCCCACTTTAAAACTAGTAATGGTGATGGTGATGGTGATGAAGCATTTTCTTAGCCATATCTTGGATTGTTGTGAAAAAGGTTTCTGTTGGTGTTGAAAACTGTGCGTTCAGAGGAGCTGTTTCATGTGTCGGGGCTAGGATACAGCTCCCTTTAGTCCCAATCTGCGCAAGCAGGCAGGTGAGGGATGAGAGGAGGCAGAACTCAGGATGCATTGGACAAGCGCTGACTGCACATATCTGGACACCTCCCCCCACCTCATCTTTGTAGGAAAAGTTCAAACATGCCTTTGGTCTGATTGGAAAACTTCTTGCTAGATCCACTTTCAAAGACTTTCCCTGGAAACCAGACATCACAAAGATCTACTGTATGAATCTCCCTCATTATTTTGCAGTTGGATTTTTCCTGAAGCTTTTATTCCACAGGTGCCTGGGCGTTTGCAAAACTAGAAAGAGGCAAGAACTAACCAGCTCCAAAAAGGGGGCATTGGGTAATGCTGTGGAGAGCGGCCTGGCAAGCAGTCGGGAAACAAGAGAGGCCAATGGGAATACACACTTCACACACAAAACACTGAAGCTGACAAGGCCCCATCTCAGCTTCAGTAGCAGCTGCCAACGGCAAGCAGGAACAGTTGGCATTAAATTTAGAATAGAAACCAATTAAAAGATAACAAGCGAACATATGAGAACATATGCTCAGGATAGCAAGAATCTAAGTGTTTTTTTAAAAAAGCATGACCTCCAGCTATCACAGGGGAAGTTTAAATATTGTTCAAAAACCCAGCAAAAGTATTTCAAAGTGGACAGACCTGGCTGCTGGAAACTGCTCTGACCTTGGCAAGGCAATTTGTATTAATGAGGGAGAGGCCGGTCAGCTGGGTGCTTCGGGTAAGGATCTTAGAAAATCTTGAGCAGGGATGTGAATGCCTTGTGCTAACCAACTTCCAAACTCTGCACTAGGAGAAAAATATCCCAATTTCTACATTCAAAAGAAATTGCACAGATGAATCCATAAATAGGTGTATTTAAAATAAATGTAGTCAATTTGCATGTCACCTTCAGAATTACAATTGCCGGGTTTTTCATAATAGGCAGTTTTGCAAGAAAAGAAGAATATGTCAAAGAGGCAGTGAAAGATGATAGGAAGGGAAACATGACTGGCGGTGTTAGTTGTAATGGGAGCGTGTGGGAGGTTTCGCTTGGTAAAGTTTGGAGTTCAGTGACACTCCCCTTCAGCAGTGACAGTGGGCCTATTAGAATCATCCACCAACTAAGGTTGATGGATCCTGGTGGATTCCTTAGAGCTCTCAGCAGTTTCTAGTAGACATGGCTGGTCTTGTCGAAGCCCTCATCGTTCTGTGGACTGTAGAAATGTCTTGAGCGGTTGACACAGTTCTGCTCAGTAGAGCCCATAAAAAATTCCAGGCCAACTGAATTAATTTGGGGAAGGTTCACCACGCCCCCTTCACACCTGCCTCTGCTGTTAGACCCCTGAGTTCATTTTCAAAGTGTTGCTCATTATTACTTCCAAAGCATTATTACTTCTACCTGGAGGATCACCTTCTATCACACAAAGTTGCCCAAACTCTGGGGTCATCATCTGATCATCTGATTTTGAATCTATGGCTGCATTCAGACAACGCGATAGTCAATGGTGGGGTAATAATCAACTTTACATTGTTCATCCAGGGGGTACTCCCCACACAACATGGTAATAAATAATCAACTGTGGTGTGGATTAGGATCCGCGTTGAGTTGACTATGGCAGCATTCGGACAACATGATAGTCAATACAACTGACGATTGTTTCCCCCCACCCAGTTGCTTATTGTGTCGTCCGAATTCAGCCTATGTGTATATTCAAACATGTTAATGCTTTATTAGGATTGCCACTTTGTTTTCTGACAGGCTCCTCATGTTAATGCTTTATTAGGATTGCCACTTTGTTTTCTGACAGGCTCCTCATCTTTGCCAGCTATGTGGCAGCTATATGGCAGCAGGCAGGTACATCATGGCCTTCTCCATTCCGGGAATAGCTGCACCTATTGAATTTGGCTTGTACAGATGGGAGAGAATTTCATTTCAGTTTGCTTTTGATCAGAATTTACCAAAATTCGCAAAGCTCTTCATATTGCAAGAGCAAAGGAACTTGTGATTTTCAAAATTTGAATGCAGGAGAAAGCGAAACTGACAGATTCACCCAATCCCTATAAAGGATGACATAGACATTCTCAAAATGGCAGCATTCGGAAGACACGATAATCAACAGTGTGTGTGTGTATGGGGGGGGAACAATTGTTGTGTTGATTACTGCGTCATTAGAATGCTGCCAATAACTTAACGTCAGTCGCCTCTTCCCCCCTCCATTGCCTAAAATGTTGTCCGAATGCTGCCGATCAGCAACACAATGGACGATTGCCCCCCCCCGTTGATTATCATGTTGTCCAAAACAGGCCAATGACTAAATAAATACAAGAGGGGAGTTGATTAGTACTTACCTCTCAGAATTATCATTTGGGATTTTTTAGCTGTTTAAGTTTTTACAACATTAAACAATAAACAAATATTTAAATCATAGACATCATAGCAAAAATGATAATTATATCTTGTGTGCACTCCTATACATTCATTTGTATGTTGCCGTATTTCCCTTATGTTAGCCCGAATCAATAATGGCACTGACTCAACTCAGTAAGACCCTCCATAAGTTACCATGAGTTACCGTAGCAAAAAATCCCACACTGACCAAATATTGTTTGGTACTCCCTTGGGGTAGGGTGACTTCAGTCTTGAGTGGTCTCTCCTTGCACTTCTCAATAGCAGCCGCATGATCCTCTGTGGTGCTTTAAAATTACAAGGTAAGAGTGCATAGGCAGGTTTTCCAAACACTTAAGGTAGGCTGACCATATGAAAAAGAGGACAGGGCTCATGTAACTTTAACAGTTGTAGAGAAAAGGGAATTTCAGCCAGTGTCATTTGTATGTAATTAGTTCCTGGTGAAATTCCCTCTTCATCACAACAGTTAAAGTTGCAGGGGCCCTGCCTTCTTCTGTATACGGTCACTCTAGTATAGTGCCTACAACTTTAAATGTTGCAATGAAGAGGGAATTTCACCAGGAACTAATTGCATACAAATGACACTGGCTGAAATTCCCTTTTCTCTACAACTGTTAAAGCTACATGAGCCCTGTCCTCCTTTTCATATGGTCAGCCTACTTAAGGCATAACTAATCTGTGATGTGACTTTGAGAATGCACTCGTTTTAAAGGTCAGAATCAGGGCCTTAAAATCAGATTAAGTAAATTGACCAAGCCCAACATTCTCACAAGGCTCAGCAACCAGCAAGCGTTGGGGGGGTTTCCTAGACATTGCCTGCAGTCTACCTTCTGCCAACAACTGGTCTATCGGATGGAGTCCCATAGTGTGCTTTGGTCTGTCGATTGTCAAATCTCTCCTGGGTAGTACCTTGAACTTTTTATCTCTTTTCCTCCTCAAGTCCAGGCTTTCTGTGGCTTCCACTCTCCATCCTGCCTTCTTTCCCAGCTCAAGCATGCAACGAATTCTCGTGACATTGCTGTGAGGAGCCAACAACGCTCAGGGCGTTCACTCCTTGCCCTCTGCTATCTATGTCTCTCTTTCCCAGAACGACATCCTCCCTAATAAGGAGTCCACAGAGGAGGGTCCTGGTCACAAGGAAGGGCTTTGGAAAAGACCAGCCTTGTTTAAAATCCTGAGTGAAGCAGTCATTCTCTTTGACTACTTGCTTCCATTTCAGAGAGTTTGGGAAGGGAGTGATTAAATTCGAACTCTTGGAACAAGAAGTGAAACCCGATGCAATTATAGGTTTATTAGCATAGTACACTGGACTCAACAAATAATTGAAATACAAAGAACTATTGTCATTTTTGGGGGACTGCAGCAAGACTAGAAATAACAGCTAATTGGAAGACGCTTTAGGAACCATCAATTGCGGCCTGGAAACTCAAGTTGTGGGATTTCACTTTGATGGAGAAACCAACTAAGCAGATCCAGCTACAGCTAGGATATTCACAGACTGACATATTTTATGACGAATGGTACCCATTTGTTGAATCTGCTGATAAAAATAAGGAAAACACTCATGGCAACTTATGACAGGACTTATTGGGTTGAGACAGTAAACTTTTGCTGCTTTTTTCTTCCATCTCTACTGCCCTGACTGTGCAGCTTCTGTGGATCAAGCTGCTCTTAATGGCAGAGGAGCAGTGCCAGTAGGGAAAATAAAAAAGAACACCTCTCCTAGGCTGACCATATGAAAAGGAGGACAGGGCTCGTGTAACTTTAACAGTTGTAGAGAAAAGGAAATTTCAGCCAGAGTCATTTGTATGTAATTAGTTCCTGGTGAAATTCCCTCTTCATCACAACAGTTAAAGTTGCAGGGGCCCTGTCTTCTTTTGTATATGGTCACTCTAGTATAGTGCCTGCACCTTTAACAGTTGTGATGAAGAGGGAATTTCACCAGGAACTAATTGCATACAAATGACACCTGCTGAAATTCCCTTTTCTCTACAACTGTTAAAGTTATATGAGCCCTGTCCTCCTTTTCAGATGGTCAGCCTAGTCATTCTAGTATAGTGCCTGCACCTTTAACTGTTGTGATGAAGAGGGAATTTCACCAGGAAATAATTGCATACAAATGACACTGGCTGAAATTCCCTTTTCTCTTCAACTGTTAAAGTTACATGAGCCCTGTCCTCCTTTTCATATGGTCAGCCTAACCTCTCCTGTATGTGGTGCTATTTGATAGCAATTTTAAACATTGATGGCTTAGAAAATGCCCTTTTATATGTTAGTTCGTAGAGATTTGACGTCTTCTGAATGCTCATCTTTTGTCCATCTATACCACATGCTTGCAGCCCATCTGTTATTGGCTCTGTTACAGTGGGTCACCGTTACAGCCATTGGTAACATATGCAAATCTGCCCCAGTAGATACCTGATAGAGATTTCAGACCTGTCATGTTCTATGACTTCATTGCACCATCTAGCGTTCACTTGATTACAGGCAGCCTTTTCTGTTGAATGCATAACACCCCCTCATTTTACTTCCATTCCTGGGGACTGGCAGGTGTACAAATTTGACAGTACTTGAACCATTGTTTTGCAGGATTGTTGCTTCTTACATACATAAGCAGCCCATTCAGAAGCACCATGTTTCTAATGTAGATCCCTATGCAATTTTTCACATCACTGGGACAATGGGCTTTCAAAAGCACTGCAATCCAGGGTTACCCAATGTCCTCATTCACATGTGTCTGAACTCACATGTGAACGCCTTTGGCTGATGAACCAGGAAATATAGGGATTTTTTGCAGAGGTGGGGTGCGCATGTAGCAGATTGTGCACCATCCTTCAATGAAATGGGGGAAATCAGCTCACGGACAAGAGCACAAAGAAATAACGTCAGAAATACGAGTTTTGATTAGTATACTGACCCGCTAGCACTAGACTAACAGACTATTCCTACTAATAGAAATAGAGAAAGACGGAAGCAGGGAATTATGATTTGCTAAACATGTAGTGGGAAATGTGTGGCAAGGCTTGGGAGACTATGTAAGAGGGGTTTCTTTGTGTTTTAATGGCTCAGCAGAATTGTTATATTTAGAGTCCCAAGTTATCCAGAAACTGCCAAATAGCCGAGCTCCTGGGCCCAAGGAGATGGGTGGGAGAACAAACTGCTGGTTAAGCTACTATTAGGGACCCCCTCGGCCATGTAATTTATTGCAAAAAATAGAATTTGGAATGGAGAGCCTAAACACAAGTTATCTTCATGGATCTTGACTAATCCAAGGAAAGGTATGGGGGAGAGGTATGGGAATTGAGGGAAGGGGAGAAGGAAGGGAAGCTTGTTAAGAGCGTGCTAGATGTGTGGTTGCATTTGATTCAAGGCCCTGAAAAACCTCAGTACCACCCTCTAGGCTCTCAGTTGCCTGCTCAACCTGTAAGCCACTGGGCTTAGAGTCAGCAACTCATACACAATGACACAACTCGCTAGGATTCTGAGAGGCCCGCAAAAGATCAGTGGCTCCAAGATTTAACTCATGTATCCAGAATGCCGCGGGGGATGCTCGTTGTTGTCCAAAGAGAAAGACTGAGTTCAAAACGTGATTGGGCTGCGCCACAGAATGGAAGCTGGCTAGCAAGGTGCAATGGATGCTTCACAGGGGAAAAACTCTCTGGGACTACAACATGGGCAACGGGGCACTGGATTTCTCTGGGCAAGCAAGGTAGCAAGGTGGTTCAACATACGCTCATTCCCAAGTTCTACTCTACCTCCACATTTGGATAATGATCCGGAACATTTCTACTTGCATCCCTTATGGATGATTCCTCCCAAACCAGATATTCCCCTAGAGGTCAATTTAAAAGCTGCTTTGTAACCTTTATGATATTGAGGACAACCTGCTTGTGAATCCCTTTTGCACGTTTCCTTCTTTGCGCATTGTTCCTCATTCAAAAGCACCCTCTTTCTCATCATCCTGCAGACTAGAATCATTGCTGCACTACTTGGTACAATTGGCTTAATTGTGCACCATCCAACATTGGAAAGCTCCATCTGCCAGTGCTGACCCAAATAAGGGCTCCCTCTCCATCTCCCCCATCTGACGTTTTTCAACTGTGCCGCCTATTTGGGTGATTTATCTGCATATATAAACATGCAAGTTTTGCATAGAGAGTGGAAAATTGAGGATATTTGCATCCTCCCTAGCAAAGATGGAATGAGTCCAGACTGAGGGCTAGTTGAGGAGCTTTGTGCTTTTAGGGCCAGGACTCTGCTCTCTCACCTTCTTTGCTTTAAGTATCTAGCTACCAAAGACTACTCTTACCTCATTTGTTCCCACAGAGAGCTTGTTGGCAACAATGTGAAGTTGTGTTACAAAAATTCAATTCAACATTTAGGTTGTATTAACGGGGATTGTGTCAAGTCTTGAGAAGTAATAGAATAATTCTTATCATGACTGACACTACTGTTGACAATACTGTATTTAGTTTTGAATGTCACTTTAAAAAAAATAATCCAAAAGCTGTATTAGTGTAATACTTTTATTAGGCCAACTCAAAAGTCATAAAAAATGTATGTGCCTTCGAATTGTGCTGCTCTCTTAATCAGGCAAGATGTTACAAAAAGCAGGTTGCGGCCAGGGGGAGAAAAACTCACAGGCTGACTTGATGTTGAAGTCATGATGTCTGCACAGTCAGAGTCTTCAGGTGATATGGTGGAGGAGGATTTGCAGACATTCAGTGCCAATAGGCCCACTGGGCTCAAGAGGTGGTCGTGATATATACTAATATGGATTTTGGCATTTTTCTTACAGCCAACATAAATTGCTTATTTATTCCTTTTACAGAAGAAAATGGAGAAGTTAGGAATTATTCTGAGTGGATCTGTGCGGTGGAAAGCCAGTCATACAGGGGAAGGAGCTGTATGTATTAAGTCAATAGTGGGAGAAAGAGAAAAGGAAAATAGGCTGACATTTTTAAGCATGCTAGAAGAATGTCAGGAAAGAGGGGGCTAGAGATCTCTGACAGGATTGCCCGCATCCCCCATCTTTAGGGAAAGGCACAACAATTAAGCTGCCTTTAAAAATGAAACAAACTATATAAACTTATACTACAGGTCTGCCGTAGCCTGAAATCCACACCTGGTTCCTGCAAATGCTAACGTATCCACATGGATACCGTTTCTTTGTTTAATGTTTTGTGTCTCCGAAACTCTGTCATGAAAGTAAGTCAGGTCATTGCTCTCTTTTGCCTGATTCCATCCAGTGGCGTTTCTTGCAGGTAACTCCCCCTCGGATGAGTCTGAAGAGCGTGAGAGGGATCCCAGGGTCCTCACTTTTCCAGAGTACGTTGCCAGTTTGTCAGAATCAGGGACCAAGCGCATGGCAGCCGGTGTGCGTATGGACTGCCAGAGCAGAGGCCGCTGCCCAGCGTCCTGTCCTTTATGTCATGTGACCTCTAGCCCAGATGCTCTGGCTGAACCCATCCTCCTGGAAGTCACCAAAGCTGCGCCCATCTATGAGCTGGTCACCAACAATCAGACTCAGAAGGTGAGTGAGCGGCTCAGCACGGGTGGAAGGGCGAATTTTAGCACCCGTGGTTCTCAAATAAAGAGTGAACATTCTTAAGGGGGCAAAGGCTCCTCTTTGACCTCTCCTTAATCCTTCAGGCTTGGAAATAAACCTAGAAGAGGGGAAAGCACAGAGTGACATTTCCAAGCTTCTTTTTAAACCAGAACATCTAGAAAACTCTTGAAACAAGATGAAATTTGAGATTCTTAAACTAGTGAATTCACCATGAAAAAAATTATCCCTGGATTTTGGGGTTCTGCATTAGGTTATGTTTTCTGCAGAGTGCCACTGATACATTAACGAATTCACAATTTTTCTATTTTTAATTTTGGGCTGTGTTCAAAAACAGTGTGCATTTGCATGTTTTCTGGAATTTTCACTGCAAATCTCCCCGCACCCCCCGTATACTTTCCGCTGTGCACAATCTTATATTGCTGAATGCCACACAACAGGGACCCTTGTAATTGAAAATGTTTTATGTACCTTTTTTTTTATCATTGCTCACATGTACTTTATGTGCAGCAATAATCTACAAGGGGAAAAAAGATGAGAACTGAAAACTGGCAAATTGCATGCACCAATTCCAAAATTAATTTTAAAAGTCTTCCAAGTTAAACCAAAGGACAGATGGAGTGGAACAAAGGGGCAGAGCCAACCCATGGTATAGTAACACAATGGAACAGGGGACATCTGCTCTTCCCTAATTCTACACAGATTCTCTGCTTGGGTAGTAAAAATGCAGTTATTTAGAATATTTATATACTTTGAATATGCACATATTGCTTTAAGAGAGATCCAGGGTCTTCAGAACTCTCGGCAGCACATCAGCAGTCATTCTGGCTCAGAGTGAGATGTATTGCCTAGGTGCAGAAGACATGTATACATCTTGTCAAAACTCAGTGTGGTGAATTTCACTGTGGGATTTTCATCACATGTCTGCTTTGAGGTGTTTAGGATCTGCCCTGACTTTCAGTGAGTGGTCTGCAAATTAACCCAGGCCTACGCCTCAAGGCTCTCTGCTTAGATTACTGAGCTCCTACATCTTTCCATTCCATTCCCTGTAACCTTTTCTTTGTTGCCCCAACAAATCCACTGTATCCTAAAGAAAGCTGGTGTAGTACCATAGCTAAACCTATCCTACACACACTTCTTGGGAGTAAAGCTCCATTGACCCCCTGTGGCACTTTCTTCCACATCAATCTGCATCGGATGTGTGAATGATGACCTGGGAAGCCCGGAGTTCAAATCTCACATCCTCCATGAACTCCTAGCCTTAAATAAGTCTCCCCCACTCTTCCTCCCTCCCAGCCTCCTTGCCCCCCACCCCACCCCCAATCAGCAATGGGATACTTTGCAGAACTTGATGCCATTTTATATTGTGATGATATGTGTGAAGCCCTTTGGACACACAGGAAAAACAGTATAGAAAAGAACCATGACGGGTGATACTGAAGGACAAGGCAGTAACAGGTTCATGGGATAACCAGTGGTTTGATGGCAGTAAGTTAGGAGAGGAGGCAAAGTGTTTGTGTAACATTGGTCTACGATGTTATAATTATTTCCACACACAATGGGGCTGAGCTGAATGTTCTTAAATAAAACGGGAAAAAAACCTGTGCACAATAGGGGCTTGGGGAGGATGAATTGTTTCACGAAACCTTGTTTGCCACCATTTCACTTTCCTGTGTATGCTCCTGAAATTGTCTGCATTGGCTGCTCTTCTGTGCTGTCCTCCCTTGTCCCTTCAATCGCAGCAGGGCTGAGGGCAAAAGGCAGGAAACATTGCCTTCATTCTGCGTCGGCTTTGTTGACAGTGTCACACAGACAATTCCGAATGATTGTGTTTCATTATCATGAAGACCAATCAGAGTGCGGGCAATACTCCCTCGGGAACCAGGGGGTGGAATGGAGGGAAACGTCACTGAGCATGAATGGGGCATGTGGTCTTGTCGCCACCTGAACCGTTACTTAAACGGTGAGCCAAAACCTTGCCCCTGTTTTCAGCCCAATTGAAAAATCCCCTGCTTTGAAGTCTGTGAGTAGGGTGACAGACTTTGTGAGCGGGGGGGGGGGCAATTTCAATTCGGCCCACAGTGAGAACCTTCTGGTGTGTTCCCAACCCGCCTTCTGTGCCTTCTCTTATTCTCTTTCTCTCTCAGCTGTTGCAGGAGGCCACCATGAGTTCCCTGTGGTGCTCGGGCAGTGGGGATGTCATCGAGGACTGGTGCCGGTGCGACTCAAGTGCCTTCGGCGCTGACGGGCTTCCAGCCTGTGCGCCCCTCCCACACCCTGTGTACGTGTCCCCAAACCATACGTGTGCGGATTTAAGATTTTGCGAACTGTCTTTTGGGAAATGTGGCCTCGTTTGTGGTGTTGTTCTTGGTAGCAAACATTCTTCCAGAACCAGCAATAGAGGGGGAAATAATCATGGAATACTGAGGGCCTAGCTCCCAAAGCCATGCCCCTTCCCCCAGGTCTTCTTCAGAGACCAATGTTTTGTTTTGTTTGTTTTGAAGCAAGGTGCTGAGGCTGAAGCCTGTCAAGATGCTATCCCCTTTAACTTGGAAATCCTGGACTTGATCCGGCTGTTACTTTCTGAACCTGACATGGGAGGGAACACACCCATGCCCTGGCCTCCCTGGCCTTGTGTCCCAGGTAGAAAGTAGCACCTGACATTTCCCATAATGGAGCCCAGGTCTCCATGGCCTATGGGCCTGGCTGTGCTATAGCCAATGCTGAGCCTGGTCCTCCTGTACTGTGCTGCTGTCGGCTCCAACTAGGAATACCAGGAACTCTGCAATTAATTAATTTTCCTAGAGTAATGACCAATCAGAATCATAATTCTGACTCCTTAACTTGACATCAATGTTAAGGATGAATAAATGCATAAATAAGCCCTTTCATGATGCCATTGTTAAAGCCATGCCAGGGCCTAAAAGTGCCTGGGACTCTAGGTATCATAGTTTCCCCATATTGAGAGGCACCCAGTCATCGGGACCATCTGTATGGCAAATTTTTAGGCCCTCTGTGCTGCCTCTGCAGAGTCAACTGATGTGGGGAAGAGGCAGCACAGAGAACTTAGTCCTTGATGTTCAGGTGGCTACAATCTCCTTTGAGGACTGAGATGCCGCAGTACATCGGAACTATAATTCCCACACCAGAAGCCCATATATGCCTTGTAACTAGGGATGTGCACTGGATCGGACCCGATCCACGATCCGAGTCCGGTCCAGTGGGAAATCGGATAAATTATCCGATTTCCGATCCCGCAGCTGGATCGGCCGATCCAATCCGAACCGGTCCGAAAAAGCTCCGAACCGGTTCGGCGGATCGGCGGATCGGCGGGCGCCCACTGGCGCCCACCGCCGCTTCCATTGGCGGGCGCCAGCGGGCGCCCGCCGATGAAAGTGGACAGCGGGGGGGGGGAGGAGGGGGGCACTTACCTTCTCGGCCCGGTGGCTCCCGTCCGGCGCCGGCGCCTACTACTACTAGCAGGCTCCGCGGCCTGCTCTAGGGTGGCGCGCCGGGTGATGTCATCACCCGGCGCGCTACTCTAGAGCAGGCCGCGGAGCCTGCTGGTAGTAGTAGGCGCCGGCGCCGGACGGGAGCCACCGGGCCTGGAAGGTAAGGAGGGGGTGCGTGGAGGGGAGGAGGGGGCGCGCGGAGGGGGGAGGGGGGCCCTTACCTTTCCGGCCCGGCGGCTCCCGTCCGGCGCCGGCGCCTACTATTCCCAGCAGGCTCCGCGGCCTGCTCTAGGGTGGCGCGCCGGGTGATGTCATCACCCGGCGCGCTACTCTAGAGCAGGCCGCGGAGCCTGCTGGTAGTAGTAGGCGCCGGCGCCGGACGGGAGCCGCCGGGCCGGAAAGGTAAGGAGGGGGTGCGTGGAGGGGAGGAGGGGGCGCGCGGAGGGGGGAGGGGGGCCCTTACCTTTCCGGCCCGGCGGCTCCCGTCCGGCGCCGGCGCCTACTATTCCCAACAGGCTCCGCGGCCTGCTCTAGGATGGCGCGCCGGGTGATGTCATCACCCGGCGCGCTACTCTAGAGCAGGCCGCGGAGCCTGCTGGAAGTAGTAGGCGCCGGCGCCGGACGGGAGCCGCCGGGCCGGAAAGGTAAGGAGGGGGTGCGTGGAGGGGAGGAGGGGGCGCGCGGAGGGGGGAGGGGGGCCCTTACCTTTCCGGCCCGGCGGCTCCCGTCCGGCGCCGGCGCCTACTATTCCCAGCAGGCTCCGCGGCCTGCTCTAGGATGGCGCGCCGGGTGATGTCATCACCCGGCGCGCTACTCTAGAGCAGGCCGCGGAGCCTGCTGGAAGTAGTAGGCGCCGGCGCCGGACGGGAGCCGCCGGGCCGGAAAGGTAAGGAGGGGGTGCGTGGAGGGGAGGAGGGGGCGCGCGGAGGGGGGAGGGGGGAGGAGGGGGCGCGCGGAGGGGGGAGGGGGGAGGGGGGCCCTTACCTGCCCGGCCCGGCGGCTCCCGTCCGGCGCCGGCGCCTACTACTACCAGCAGGCTCCGCGGCCTGCTCCAGGGTGGCGCGCCGGGTGATGTCATCACCCGGCGCGCTACTCGAGAGTAGGCCGCGGAGCCCGCTGGTAGTAGCCGCCGGCGCCGGACGTGCCGAGAAGGTAAGTGGCGGGGAAGGGGGCTTACCCCCCCCCGGAGCCGTCCGCTTCTATCCGCTGGCGCCCGCGGGCGCCAGCGGATGGAAGCAGGCGGCCCCAGGGGGGGTAGGGAGCGCGGGGGAGGGGGTTTACCTGCCGGGGCCGTCCACAGCGGACGGCCCCGGGGGGGGGGAGGGAGTTAGGCCCCCCCTTACCCACCCGCCGCCATTTTTTCCTCATAGACTTGCATTGCAATGCAAGTCTATGGGGAAAAAAATGGCGGCCGATCCAAAAATTTCCGATTTTTGGATCGGGATCGGACTCGATCCGGTCCGGGGGGCCTCCGATTTTGTCCGAACCGGTCCGGGACAAAATTGGAGGTCCCGATCCGGGTCCCGATCCGATCCGGGGGGTCCGTGCACACCCCTACTTGTAACACCTCAGGGCCTAAGAACAGTCCTGAACAGCAAGGACTGGATTCTCCTGTCTGCCTCAGTGAAGCCATACAATTATCAAAGGACAGCAGGGAGGACCTCTTCAAGCTTCAGGCTGCTCAGGACTCCCATGCTGAAGTCCAGCTTTGATCTGGAATGGATTTAAATGACTCTCAACCTTCAAACTCAGTGCTGAAATCTAATTATTGTGAAGCTTGGCACCATCCACAGCTCCAAAGCTCAGTAGATCAGCGGCAAAAGCGCTCTCAAGTCAATTTGGGCTGCTGCATGGGCTGAAGTGTCCTCAAGAGTGGCACTACCACATGTTTAGAATTTGATGGAGATTTTGCTATTTCAGGATCGCCACAGTTAAAGAGTTTAGAAACTGACTGTTTTAAACAGTGCAGGCTGAATTGATCAGAAGACAATAGTTCTTACAAGCCCTACCTAGGAGCGTCTTCGGAACAAAGACCTCACTAAGATTCACGCTACACTTTATGTAAATTACATAACATGGAAATTACCCTCTTGGTTTTGGGGTTTTTTTTACTCCAAAGGAAATCTGGATTGTGACCACTGTGCACAGGAAGGGGAGGCCTCATGCTTCCTGCTAGAGCTGCTCCCGCTGGCTTTGACCACACAACAGATTATACAAGGAAAACAGGACTCCATTGGTACCAACAGACCTGCGTTCAGGCAGGAACAGCAGGACAGATCAGGACTGCTAAGACCAAGACTTGGAAGGAGGAGCTACCAGCCTGGCATCAGCTAGCTGTGTCCCTACTAGAATAGGGAGCTTGCCTATTGCCTTGGAGGAGGGCACTTTATGACCTGTCAATCACTCAGCACCATGGGGCAACCAATCAGGGATAAGATCTGGCCACTTGAAACTTACCAATTTTAAAAAAAACAATCAGCAGCTGGGACCCAAAATAAGTTTAGTGCAACTGTCTTCCAAACCCTAACATGAACAAAAGGGCTTTTACAGGCCTTTTAAAAGTTTCTGCGGAACTTGCCTGGTACCAAGCCTCTATGGCTGGGGTGGGCAACTTGTGGCCCTCTAGGTGTTTTAGACAGCAATCCCCACGTTGGCTTGGGCTGATGAAAGCTGTAGGCCAAAACATCTGGAGAGCCACAAGTTCTTCTTAGTGGTCTCTGCGCATCACATAGAGTATGGGATCTGCACCTGCACAGAACCTCAACTCTATAGCTGAGAACATTGGGCGGGAACCCCTCCCCCAACACCTTACTGCACATGTCCCTCGCGCGTTCCCGCCTAGACCCTCGGCTCTCTTTTGATCGCCTTGCTGGGTGCCTCAGAGGGAGCTTCGCTCGTCTGTTTGACTTTCAGGTATGCTGAGGTGTTTTTTCCTCTTTCTATTCTTTCCTAGCTCACTGTTGTTATTTTTGTCTTTTTAGCGTTGTTTTCTTTTTGTTTGTTTCGCAATCTCTGATTGCCACACGCCTCAGGGCAGATGGCCTTGACATGCACCTTTTAGAAAATGAGTGTGGTGCGGCAGTAAGCTACCCCCGACAAACGACACTCGTTGTGTTTGTTTTGTCTGGGGGAAGCTCACGGTGTAGAATCTTGTCATCATTGTCAAAAAAATTTCTAAACAAGACCAGCGCCATAGAGCTGACAGACTTAAAGTAGCATTGAGGAAGAACGGTTTGGAGGCGGTTGACACTCCGAAAGTCTTGTTTGTCAGAGACCTGTCAGACCGTCCAAGGATGGCCTCTTCAGAGCCAACGCCACTGTGACCATTGGCCTCAGGTGCAGACAGACAAGACCCGCCTACACCAGGGCATTCTTTGGCGCGTTAGTGTGAAAACTCCACTCAATGGTTAAGTTTTTAAGGGGTACTCCCTGACACAATGGCTGAATTCGGATGACACAATAAGCAACTGGGGGGGGGGGGAACAATCGTCAGTTGTATTGACTATCATGTGTCCAAATGTCAACTCAGCGCTGATCCTAATTCACACCACAGTTGATTATTTATTACCATGTTGTGTGGGGAGTACCCCCTAGATGAACAAGTGTAAAGTTGATTATTACCCCACCATTGACTATCATGTTGTCCAAATTCAGCCAATATGTTTTAACTCCACTGTTATGTGACTGTGCGCTACCGTGGAGTTGAGTAAAATCCATCTCAATGTTTGATTGACAATTCCTCTGCCCTCTCTCCTCCCCCAGTCCTCCTGATGGTATCCCATCAGCCATTGCTGCAAAAAAAAACCTATCCTGGCAGCTGTCCGAGAGAGGCACTCTCTCCTTTTGCTGCTCTTGCCAGAGAACTCTGTAGCCAGTGGGAAAAATCAACTCAACGCAACAGAAAACTCCACGGAGCCCTCCACACAACATGCAATATAACGGTTTTGAAGGAACTCTCCTCTGCACAGTGGATATTCTGCGTGGGCTGTTTTCCAAAAACAACTCCACTGTTGTGTGGAGTTTTCCCGCCAGACAACATATTTCTCAACGGGTGTAAAAACTCCACTGTGGAGTTCTAAAACCACCATTGAGAAACGTGTTGTCTGAACTGAGCCTTTGTCAGTGACGGTTGCCAAAAAGCTGACTAAGCAGGCTAAAGTTGCATAGCCTTCAATGAAGGGGAAGAAGAAGAAGAAGAAGAAGAAGAAGAAGGAGGAGGAGGAGGAGGAGGAGGAGGAGGAGGAGGAGGAGGAGGAGGAGGGAGGAAGGTCAGGAGCAGGTCTTAAGACAGTCATTGCCAGCTCCTCTGCTGTTCCTTGACTCCTCGATACTGACTCTACCACCAGTGTCAGTTCCGATCCTGGAACCAAGTCTTATGGCAAAGAAGAAAGGCAGGTTGCTTACCTGTAACTTCGAGTGGTCATCTGTGTATTCACACAGTCCACCCACCATCCCCACTTTGGTGTCAATGTCGTTAGTGATGTTGGTACCAAGTTGTGATATCTCCCTCAGGTTCGAGGCCATTTCAGGCTGTTTCAAAGAACTGAAAGACTAGGCGGGAACCTGCAAGAGACATGCACAGTATACATATTTTACTGGTGACTTTTTTATAAGGACTTATGCTATTTACGTGTATATTTTATTGCTAATTTTAAGATAATTTTTAAAATGTTTTTATGTCATGAGCTACCATGGCAGGCAAAAAAGTGGGGCACAAAAATAAATATCAAATAGATGTTGCAGCAACACTCCAAAGAAGGCTACAGCTACAGGAGCAAGCATTTATTGTCCAATAGCATAATGAAACTCTTGGATTTCAAGCTGTTGCTCCTTATTAGGGATGTGTATAGTATCGTTCTGGTATCTGATAATGATCCGATAATGGCTTTATCGGACATCCAATTAACGATACGATACATAACCCCTCCTAAATTATCGGATCCGATAATTTTGGTCCGATAATATCGGATTTTATCGGATTTTATCGGAATATTGGACTGCCATTTAAATATGCCTATAACTTCTGTATTTATAAGTTTGAGACTTGAAACTGGCCAACAGTGCTTATGCAGTCTGCTAGTCATGTGTGTTAAATTTCAGAACAATCACTCCACCCCTGTATTTTATATGAAATTTTGAAAGAATGTGCAACTTTTGACAGCTCTGAATGACAGCTAAAGCCACGTGCATTCAGAGCTGTCAAAAGTTGCAAGATCTTTCAAATATTCATAAAAATACAGGGTTGCACCGATTGTTATGATTTTTTTCACACATGCGTAACATCCTTCCAACTCCACTATCAGCTATTTTCAAGTCTCTTCCGTTTACTCACAAGTAAATTTAAGTCATATACATTTGCCCCTAAAATATGCATCTGTATGCATTTTTCCTAAAACATGCACCTTTTTACGGATTTCCCCATGAGATATGCCTTTTTTTAGTCAAGAACTGCATCACAACATTCATAGAACTAAGCAATCCAAAATATAATGGCAATCTGACATGTGTATTAGTCCAGGAAGTACAAATTAGGTTGGTTCACTTAAAAACACAAAACAAACAAAATTCTCCAACATCCCAAGTGTTGTCCCATTCTATCCTCACGACAACCTGATTAGAAGGGATGGGTTGAATCTGGAGGAGTCCAGATCTGCTGACGGATTCAGTGAGTCCTTTTAAATTGGCCCCAATCCTGACACTTTGTGAAGGCTACCGTCTCTGAAAAGAGTCCCTCCCCACCCACCTCTTTTGTGTTCCACACCAAAGTCAAGGTGGTAGGGTGTCAGAGAGTGCACTATCCATCCCATTAAAGACACCGGGCCTCATGAAGGCTTGAATGCTACTAAATATGCAGAAACTCATCATTTCTTAGACATCATGGGAACTATATGAACACTTTTCAAAAATAAAATGAAGAGGGGGCAAAGTATGTGTGTGTGCCTTTGTGTGTGTCAGTCGAGGTAGGATGGGGCGCTCTATGCTGGGAAAGGAACTAGATCAATGGAGAATTCTAGGTCCCGTCACATTCCCGGTGACATCAACAGGGGAGGAGCAGGCCCACAGGCCTCACCTCAGCGGGCCGGAGATGACTTTCATACATACATACTAAGGGAGAGTGTTTTGGAGGGACATATGTCTGTTAAATTTTTGAGGGAGCAGGCCACTTGGGGAGCAGGAGGAGAGTGGCCCTTTTACTCTTCTAAAAATTATTTAGCAGCCAGCTAAGGCAGCATCAGAACTCTTCTCAGAGTGGGAAATGGCAGCCATATGTAAGTATTGGGCTGCATTCAACTTGTTGGGCCACAAGTTGTGCAGGCCTGATGTACAATAAGGTAAAAATTGTGTGTTTCCCTGAGGGAACGTAGAAGCAAAGAAACCCAGGCCAGGGAGCCTGTGACATCAGCCCCTGAAAGGCCCATCAGAAAGCCTGAGAGAACTCTGTTTTTCCATATATTTTATCTGGTATTTTGCTCTAGTATTTTGAGTGTGTACGCTGCCTTTGGTATTTTGGCAGAAAGGTGATGTATAAATGCAATAAATACATAAGCATCCCAAACAATATATTAAGCTGTTATATTAATGTTCTTTTTTAAGTCATAAGACATGTATAGCCTTATAGTATAAGGCTTATATAGTGCATGCACTTAAACCTCAAAACAATAAATGAACCTTTAAATAAATATTATACATATGTAGAAACAGTGAACCACTTAACCATATGTAATTTTAAAGTTTTGGCTATACCTTGCTCTGAGCTAGTTGCTTTTGTATATTGCAAGATAATTTATTACATATAGGGCAACTAGTAGCTCCAGACCAAATCTGGCATTCCCCACCACAGAGGGTTATGTGTTAGACTGGCCTGAGGCTTGAGCTAGTAAAGGAAATGACTCTATAAATCTGACGTAGCCTGTATTGAAGTACAAGGTACCCTGGTCTTTCCATGACCTGCTCTTCCAGTGCTCTGTTTGTTGAGAGGCAGTGCGCAAGATCTGCCCCTTGATCTTTCCCAAGGAGAAGATGCCTCTGCTGGAAATAAAAGGTAAGAGGCCTACGTAGACTGACCTCTGTTTTGCACTCCTTTTTCTGCAGGCTGAGGTTGTCCACTGTTCACGAGCCCAGCAGCTCCCTGGTGGTGCTGGAGTGGGAGCACTCAGAACCCCCCATCGGGGTGCAGATTGTTGATTACCTCATCCGCCAGGAGAAGGTCACTGACCGCTTGGACCATTCCAAGGTGGAAACTGGTGTGTGCAGTTGATTCTTTTATGATGTTTGAAAAGGCATCCACTTTCTGGAAATAAACAAGGAAAAGCAATACGAAATCACACTATTGCTAAAACATTTCTAGTTTAGACAAAATAATACCCTATCTTTCTTTGAGGGTATTTTTCATGGTCCTGAACCAGTTGAGGAAGGTTCACCAAGAATAGACCTCCCGGTCTGGCCAGCAGTGACAACTCAAGAGATCAGCTGTTTATTAAAGAACCTATTAACAGGTAAAGCCCCGGGGAAGATATGTTCCCCCCCCCCAAACTATTCAAATTTAACTTGACTTGGTGGGCCCTAATTTTGGCTAATTTGTTTTCACACATTAATTGGACAGGAATTATCCCTGCTGGGTGGCAGTATAGTATTATTGTTCCCCTGTAAAAAAAAAAAGGGGGGGCCACAGAACTGACCCTAAATATTATGGGCCAATAAGCCTTTTGGACATAGCATCAAAACTGTATGGAAGGTTCCTACTGAACAAGCTTCAATCTTGGGCAGAGGAAAATTATATTCTGGCTAAGGAGCAGGCAGGGTTCCGCCAAGGGAGGAGCACAATTGACCAACGTTTTGTGCTCAGCCATCTAATCCACAAAAGTTTGAGCAAACCAAGAGGAAGCTTGTATGTGGCCTTCGTGGACTTTACCTCTGCATTCGACTTAATTGATAGAGATCACCTTTGGGATAAACTCTCACATACTAACAACGTTTATTGTTTTTGATTCGGAAACTTTACTCGCATACTGACCTACAAGTGCGGATAGGCTTGTGCGTGTGTGTGTCTCTCTCTCTCTGATAAAGTTAACACCAGAAGAGGGGTTAGGCAGGGTTGTTTACTGGCCCCTTTCCTGTTCGATTTCTATGTGAACAATTTAGCTTCTGATCTAAGTGCCCTGGATTGTTTTCCCCCCTTCTATTGGAACCAGAAAGATTCCAATGCTATATGCTGATGATTCAGCCCTCATATCAGGTGGGCCTGAGGAGACTCCTAAGTAGACTAGGCAAGTTTGTAGCCAGGAGGAGCTGGTAATAAACTAGGGATGTGCATGGTCCTAAACAATGAGATTGGGACAAGCACTGTGGCGTCAGGTTGGATCAGATCGGATGTCATCTGGATCGGATCGGATTCTGATCTGAAAATCAGATGTCCGATTTTCGGATCGGATGTCATTTTAGGTGTTTTCGCCATAGGCTTACATTGGGGGAAAGAAAGCTTTCCCCCCATGAAAGCCTATGGCGAAAACATGGGGGTGGGTGAGTGGGGACCTCCACCTCCCTCCCCCCCACTCGCGCTCCTTACCTGCCAGGGCCGCCCACTTCTGTCCGCTGCCACCCGCTGGTCCCTTCTACCAGCGGGCGGCATCGGACAGAAGCGGGTGGCTCCGGCAGGTCCCCCTCCCCCCACTTGTGCTCCTTACCTGCCGGGGCTGTTCACTTCTGTCCGCTGCTGCCCGCAGGTCCAATCTACTGAGAAACAGGCTTCGCGGCTCAACTGAGAGGCAGGCTGCGAAGCCTGTTTCTCAGTAGACTAGGGCAGCGGGTGGCAGTGAGGAGGCTGCAGGTAAGGAGCGTGAGTGGGGGGAGGGAGGGAGGTCCCCAGTCACCCACCGCCATGTTTTCCCCATAGACTTGCATTGGGGGAAAGCTTTCTTTTCCCTAATGCAAGCCTATGGCGAAAACACAAAAAATGGAGGTCCAATTTTCCGATTTTTCCCGATAAAAATTGGGGGGGGGGGGGAAATCGGACCTCCATTTTTTGAAATCGGAATCGTTACTTACTGTTCCGATTTTGGCCGGATCGTGGATCGGGTCCGATCCATTGCACATCCCTATAATAAACTATTCTTTGGGAGAAAACGCCTTCATAATGGCACTTAGATGGACATCTGATTGAACAATGTGCTAGCTTAAAATATTTGGGGATACACTTTTCATAAAATGGCAGTTGGAAATCTCATCTAGAGGCAGCAAAACTTTCAGACTGGAGAACAGCAAAAGTAATTCTTTCTTATGGGAGACATAAAGGTGGCTCCCTAGTAGTCCCTGTTCTGAAGCTACTTACAGCTAAGGTACTCCCCCAACTTCTGTCTGGGGTGGAGTTATGGGGCCAGGACTTTGCCCCATCTGCTGAGGTCATACATATTAAGTTTGTGAAGGAACTGCTGGCACTCCCCTTGGGGTACCCTCCCCTTTATTAAGATTGAAAGTTGACTTGCCTTCCGTTAAGGCAAGAATTCACAAGGCAATCATACTTTATGGGAAAAGACTGATGCATTTTGAGGAAAGCAATTTGGCAAACAATGTTTCGCAGAACGGCTTGCAAGAGGTAGATGGGCTTGCAATTGGTTGGCACTGTCACATTCTTGTTTAGAGGATGCTCAAACTCTTCTGGACTACAAGGATAATTTTTTTTTTTTAGAAATAGATTTTTTGAGACAGATTTCTGTGAAAATGTACTTGCTAGCCAGCTGCAGGCCTTTTCCCTGTGGTTTAGCCAGGTTAAGAGAAAAAGTCAAGAACTGACTTTCCTTGCTCTCAGAAAGGCCTTTACTGCCTGCCGTTTCCAAACAATGCCTATAGTTTACCTGGAAGGGAAGAATAAAGGGGTTCCCTACGCCCAGTGGATACGCATTTGTTGTGCGGGGGAGGTGGAAGATGTAGTACATTACTTGTTATGCTGTTCCTCTTGTATAAAGATATTAGGGATCGTTTCCTGGGAGATCTTCTGAGAGCAAGAGCGGGTTGGCCCACTGCTGTTAGCAGATCATAGTAAAGCGATTACAATCGAGGTTGCAACGTTTGCTGCAGCAGCTCAAAAAAATCTGCTAACATTTTCTAAAGAAATCAGGTGTAGATTGCCGAGGGGAACCACCTGCTGTAATTTTCTGTTGTTATTATTGCTACTAGGGTCTGTATCATTTTTTCAACAGCATAAATCTTAGGGTTTTCTCTCAGTTTGTTTCTTTTATATGAATTCTCTCCCTATGAGTCTGTAAGAATTTTGGCTGTTATAAAGACATCTTGTTTTATTGTTGTGGGTGTAACGGCCTTTGTGCCATAGACAAATAAAACGTATCTCTCTACTCTGTATTCAGTTCGAAATCCAACCGTAAAAAACATTAGTATGAACATAACACCCAAGAGGATGGCTGTGCCTGAGACATCAAGCTCAGTGAATGGCTGAGACTGTATTATTGTTATTATTATTATTATTATTATTATTATTATTATTAATTACACTTATATACCGCTCCATAGCTGAAGCTGTCTGGGCGGTTTACTGTAACCTTCCATAACCTAGAAGTCTGTGTGTGTGTGTGATTGCCCTTTGCAAGCTGTGCTTTCTTATATAGCCTGTTCAGGATCCCCGTGGGTGAAGAATCTCCATAAAGATATTAAGCTAAGTGAATCTTGCTTGGTGCATTTGCATCAGGCTCTCCAAGATTACAGTGAAAATAATGAAGGAAAAATATTGAACAGTTCAAGTATGTTTGTTTTAAATTTCCATCTCATGCTGAAGAGGCAGCCCACCATCTGTTTAAATGTAGTAATTTAAAATGAAAAGGGTTTTGCTGCTTAGCAGTGCAAGGTGCTGCATAGAAAGCAAGGAACCTGTGTGCATCGTTCTCCTATGTGCGCGCGTATAGCTTTGTTGAATTTCATCAGAAATGCACATGCCATAGTAAATGTATAAATCCTTTCAGGCATCTTCTGATAAGGTAAGGAAATGTGGTACCCTCAAAGAAAAGCAGACTAAAATAGTGGCCCTTAATACAGCAAAGTGTGCCACATTCTGCACGCTACATCATGATAATACAATATACATTTCTGTTCATGCACTCTTTGAAATCGCCTCCCTTCTGCCCGGATAATTATGCTCACATTTAGCATTACCATTCAAATTTCATATAAAACAAAATTGAAGAGGAGTTTGAGGCTTCTCCCAAAGAAAAGCATGCGAGGATTTTAAGGGAAGTCAAAAAGCTTGAAAAAAGGTGCAAAATTTCTCAGAAATTGGGAAGGGGGAAGGGGGTCATGTACATTCTTCGGTTGTCCACTGATTTTGCCTCAAGCAACATTTAAAATAAATCTGGAGGTTCCTCCAAATCTGAGGGGGTTCCTCCATCTGAGGCATTTCAAGGGAAACTGAACGTGTTATAATGGGGCAATCAAGCTGCCTTGTATTTTCCTCTCTTTTTCCCACTGTTATATGGCAGGTGAAGAAGAAAAATCACAAATCCCACTGAAGAGAGGCTAGAGCCCATTTTAGAGACCACAAGAGTGATGTGGTGAAGAAATATTACTTCTCTGTCACTGTTGCATTTGCTCCACGTTGACCAGTAAAGCTATTCCTAAGTTTGGGATCTTTTACAACAGGGGTGAGCAACTTGTTTCCTGCTGTTTTGGCCTACGACTCCCATCAGCCCTCGCCAGAATAGTCAATGATGTGGGATGATGGGAGTTCTTCTGGAGAGCCACATGTTGCCCCCCCAGGAAGCAGTTGGGGGAAACATCTGTGGCCCACCGTGCAGAACACGTTACGAATAAAATCACTCACATCTGTTCTAAATTGGATGCCACATGAATTACAGACTCACTTCTGGATGTTGCCATGGCCCCAACTTGGAACGTCAAATAGTGCAAAATGCAATAGTGAAGCAGCTGAGCGGAGCCCTATTTTGGATCATGTAATGGCAGTGTGTATAATTGCATTGGCTCCTGATTTGTTTCCGTACTCAAAGTGCTGGTCTTGAACTTTAAAATCCCACGCAATTTGGGACTAAGATTGCCGTCTCCCATATGAGCCTGCTTGTATGCTCCATTCATCAGGGAAGTTTCTGCTCCACGTTCCTCTGCCATCTGGGGTGTGGCAGGTAAGGACACAGAACAGGGCCTTTTTGGTGGTGGCACTCAGACTGTGGAACTCACTGCACTGAGTCTATCTACACTACTGCTTTAAAATGGTTTATAACAGTTTTAAACCATCCAGTGTTGTTGTTGTTGGGGGGGGGGGGGCGGTTACATACAATAATTTGGAAATATGCTGTTACATTTTGGCATTTTAGTTCTTCTCATTGCTGCTGCGTGTGTTTGTTTTTTGTTGTTCTTGAGATTGCTTAAATGCCTGTTTTTATTATGAGTTGGAGGCCCTTTAAATGGGGCAGAAAGGCTGGAGTGCAAATAGTTTAATACTTTACTAAGTACATTGCAAAGAGATTCAATTTGGAGCAGAGCAAAGCTGCGTTGGTTTTCAGCCCCAGGTCTAGCCTCGCTTCCCCACTTGCCTTCGTCATCTTTGTTCCTTGTCCCATCAGTATTATCAGATAATGGCTGGCTTGCCTGTTTCCCTAGAGACAGTGCTGAGTTTTGTGGACGACATCATCTCTGGAGCCAAGTCACCCTGCGCGATGCCGGCACAGGTCCCTGACAAGCTCTCCACAACCATCTCCTTGATCATTCGCTGCCTGGAGCCTGATACCACTTACATGTGAGTTACTAGACTAGCAGCCAACTTTCTTGCACTCATGGCTACACAGGGCACTTTGCAAGGTGCACAGAACTCTTTCTCAGGCTGGATATTTAAAGACGATGTTTCTGAGCAGAGGCATAGAGTTAATCCCTGCTTATCGTGATCTGCAGGTTGTTTCAATGTTAAGGCCAAACGGTGGAAGCCCTTGTAGACTGCATTTGCTTGGAGTTTGTTATTGGGATACACTGAGGCAGGCTGTGGGGTGGGTTGTTTCATTAGTTCCATCTAGAGATATTAAATTTCCGGAAATTTTGAAGCCATGGGGGAAAAAACATACATTTTTTTCTGGGTGTTTTCGGGGCAGAAATTGACATTTTTGGGGAAAAAAATATAAAAAATTCAATATTAGCATTTTTTACAGATTGGAAGTCACTTTGTTGCTTTAGGAACATAAAATGTAATTATGTACAAGTTGGTTTGGCATAAAATTATCACATTTGGTATATTAAAAGTACAGTGTATTCAAACAATATTACAAATTCAATTTACTTTTTTACTTTTTTTGTAGCAAATGGAGCTACAAGCTCCTGAACTGTAAGGAACGCCTGAACTGTAAGGAAGCTCTTTGGTTTTGCCAGTTTATGAGAAGCAGGCAAAAAAACCATTTTTAAAAAAACACAGAAGAAACCATCAACACTAATAACAAAGAAAATTATTTATGTCTCTGCTAGCCCCCTACAGAGTCAAGCAGTCATAAAGCACCCATTCCCATAAAAAGTTTTTAGAAATAATTTGGAGAAGTAAATATATGAACCCCTTGTCTTAAACATTTTATTTATCATGCTAAAATAAAACATTCCGTAATCCATTTTTCTTCATTGTTTCCCCCAATTTTTCCAATGGGGGGGACGGGACAAAAAAGGCTTCAGGAAAAATGGGGGGGGACAGTTTCTTTTCCATTTTTTACTGTGCCTTCACATTTCTAGTTCCAACTGAGTAACACCAATAGGAAACACTAAAAACATGATCAGAAAAGAGCCAAAAAAGTTAAAACAATGAAATACTACCAAATTGGTGCTGGTGTGAGTGGATCTGTGTGCCTGTGAATCTGTCCCTCTGAATCGGTGTGCCTGTGAATGTCCCCCCCCCCATCCCCTCCCTTCCCTGGGGCTTTGTGTCTGGGGCCCGCTTCCCCTCCTTCGCCCATGGCTCTGTGCGCGTGTCTTCTCTCTAGGCATGGCAGCTGTTTTGTGAATGGGCGTGGCTCCCCAGGCAGCCATTTGTTTGCCATCCTACAGCGCGCTCAAAATTCCAAATGCGCCCATGGGTCCAAACAGGTGGCCTCTGGTGTATTGGGTAGCAAAGGAGGCCCTGAGTGGGGCTTTTAGTCCTCTTCATGAATAGTCCTTTAGAAGATGCTCTTGTGGCAGGTGCAGAGTAGCGGCATGGCAAGATGCAGTTGCCAGAATTCTAGACCGTGGGGAAAAAAGCACATTGAGGAAAGACTGCCTTCTTTTACACCTGGTCACCCCAGAGAGAGGAGACAGCAGACACGGGACTCTGCCAGTGCCCAGCAGGGAGCGACACTCCTACTCCACCCAGCGTTCTTGATAGCATCAGGAGCCCTTCAGCTGTGGGGAAATCCTGAAACAAGACCTGAGTGATGGCTATGCAGTAAACAGAGCCCTCCTTCCCTTTTTAGTTTAGTATGTGACACATAGACATCTAGCAGCACGGCACGTGCAGACAGTTGTACTCATTGGAGCTGAAATTCTAAAAAGGGAATATGAACGTATAGCATAGAATTGTCAATATCCACAGAGATTCACAAGGTTCCCTGAGGAAGTGGTGATGTTTAACCAGTTTAAAACCAGCTTCAGTTTGCATTGTAGGAATATCCTGTTATTGTTACAGATTTGGCCTTTGCCGAGTGTTATCAACCTATAGTTTTAGATTTTAGGAAGCCTTTAGCTGCCAGTTAACTGCTTATAGCTGATCAATACACTGAAAAAAAAGGGATACCAGAAAGTGCTCTAGAGTGGATTTAGTTTTAGTTTTGAATTAGTTGAGGGGGAAAATCTTTGGAACCATTTTTCATTTTTATATTGAAACAAAAACACCAAACCCTACTTTTTATTGCATCACATCAAATTACATAGCATAAGATTTTTCAGCTAACAGGTACAGTGGCCTAGTGAGCATCTAGATCAAAGGTGGGCAATTTGTAGCCCTCCAGACTCTCATCACCCCTAGCCAGCATAGCCACTGGTGAAAGATGATGGGAGTGTTATACAAAACATCTGGGGGGCCATAAGGTGCACACTTCTATTAAGAAGCTATCTCATTCCAAAATCAGAACATAGTTGTGCAGTTTCTGTGTAGAGATTACACAGAAACATTTTCCTGGCACTTACACTGATAATCCTTTAAACATCAGATTGAAACTGTCCTGTTCTCCTGGGTCTTTTAATATTGATAAATATTGATCTGCTTTAGTTTTAACAAATGTTTATCTCTGCTTATTTGTGTGATTATTTAGGATACATTGACTTGGATCCAAAGAAAATCAAGCTTAGACTAGACCCATTGAAATCAAAAGAATTTAGGCCAATCCCAACTAAATTTAAGTCTCAATGATTTCAGTGGGTCCACCGCGAGCTTGACTGAGTCTGGTTCCAACCCAGTATTTTAAATTTGTTTGCTGTGGCAGAGAGGGGCAATAGTCATTTTTAAAATGAAATTAAATAATGGTGCAGGAGCTCCAGGGCAGTTGCTGGGTAGCAACACAGTTGCTCGTGTGGTCTAAATATATGGTATATATAGCTAGCAATATTTGCTCTTTGGTCACCAGGTTCACGCTCTGGGGTGTGGATAACACAGGGAGACGCTCAAGATCAAGTGATGTGACAGTGAAGACCCCTTGTCCAGTGGTGGATGATGTGAAGGCCCAAGGTAAACCTAGTGGTGCAGAGACAAGGCACAGAGGCCTGCCCGTAGGCAGAAGAGGCATTCATACACAAAGATAGAGCTGTTGAGTTGTTTTCAATCTTTTTGCAAATGTGGAATCCATTCCTGCATCTATAAATAATAAGGCTTCATTGAGTGTTCATACGTTTCAGGGTGAACATGATGCTTTCGAGAGACACAAGGTGTTCTCTGAAAAAATAGTCTACCTCTGATAATGTTTGCTTTTTTTCTGCAACTGTTCACAGCCATCGTTAACATGATCTGCTGCTTCAGAAGCATCCCTCCCCCCCCCCCCCCCCCCCGGAAATCCTTTGAGTTAGGGCTTCTTTCTTCTTCACTGCATGGTCCCAATCAATCAGACATCCAGTAATGGGCTGGATGAGGCCAATAAACTGAAGCTGAGTCCTGACAAGATAGATGCCCTGTGGGTAGGTAGTTTTTATGTCCAAGAATTGTGTGTGCAACCTGTTCTAGATAGGGATGCACCTTCCCTGAAAAAGAAGGTGCGTCCTCCTTGATCCGCCATTGCCACTTGAGGATCAGGTGGACTCCGTTGTTTGGAGGACTTTTTACCCATTTCAGCTGGTTCTCCAGCTTAACTGTTCCTTGCCGGGGATACTGGTCAGTGGGGCTGCCCTTGGAGATGACTCAGAAGCTGCAAGGTGGTCAGCATGCCAGAATATTAACCTTCTCTGTCATGGGACCCCGACTTTAGAACACTCTCCCCATAGGAGGGCAACTCTGCTATCCTTTTAGTGCCAAGTGAAAATGTCCCTGTTTTCCTAGGCATTTTAGTTGGTCAATCCATCCTGTATTTTATTGCCTTTTAAAAATGGTTTTATTTCTGTGTTTGTAATATTTTATGGTGTATGACCGTTTTTGGTCATCTTTGTACGTCACCTGATACCTATTAGATGTTGGGTGGTCTAAGCATGTTTTGATAAATAAAGAAACCGTTCAACAAACAATCAGACGAGGCCCCAAAATTAGCTCTTCAAACTCAGCTTTTTAAAGCATGTATATTGCTGGTTGATGATCAGCAAGTACGTGAAATTACCATGAGAAAAATGGCATATATGGAACTACGTTGTAAGCTGATGCCAAAAAGCCTTTTCAAGGGAAAAAGCAAAATAAAAAATACCCTAAAACACTCAGAGTGAAATTAGATATAGTATAGCGCTGTTAGGATGAGCTCTGGGCAGGGAAGAGAGAGGTGGTTTTTGCAGGTTTTCGAAGTGATTATGCTTAAAGGTGGGGACATCTATTGGTTACCAGCTATAACATCTCCCATAGGCCTCACATAAATCCCTGGAGCACTTTTGTAGAGTGTGTGTGTGTGTCTGTGTGTGTCTATGTGTGTGTGTGTTTAAATCTAATTTCCTGGTAAGGTGGAAAATGAACGTACAAAGGAATAAAACGTATATGTTTGTGCTGCGCTAAAATGGAGGGGAGCTGTTCCACATAAAGCTTCATTCAAAACAAAATGTGGCCTCCCCTCTTGAAGATATTATTGCAAAAGGGTAATCCATGAACACCCATGTGACTGGTATGGGAAGCATTGCCTGCACTCTGGTAGGATTGATTTCCTCAGTGCATTACTAAATCTGATTACATATATAGTGTCCGATGGTTGGCTGGGATGGCTTGAGGAAGAAAGAAATAGGAAAATATTGAAATACAAAAGTGGCAGCAGATGGCAGAAACTATGGGAAAACTGCAGAGAGACTGGAGGCACCTTAAAGACTAACACATTTATTATAGTAGATGTTTTTATGAACTGGAGTCCATTTCATCAGATGCATGTTGCTGCTTCCAATAAATAAGTGAATAAATAAAGGCAGTGGCCAGTTCCCCTGGTGCATATGGGCAGGGGCAAGACCGAGGACTCATCATCTCTATTCTCACATTCAGCTGACTGATACGTAATATGTCAGTGTTATTAGTTGTGAAGCTGGGCTCACACTGCATTCTTTAAAATCCTCTTCCTGTCTTAACAGTTGTGGTTAGAGGCATTCTGGAATAACAAGGCCTTCTCAATCGTGGCTATCTTCCCACACACTCTCCCCCCTCCTTCACAATAAGGAAAAAAGATTAAAAATTAAAATTAAAAAAAACAATAAGCCATTCTGTGTAAGGGCGGAGGTTAAGGGGGGAAGAACATTTCCAAAGGATGCTCTTTAAACAATACTTGCTATACCCTAAACCAGGTGCTGGCATCCTTTTTGGGCCGTGGGCCCATTTGGCAATTTGAGTAACTTCCTGGACACTCCCATAAAATGGCTGCCATGGGAGGCATGGCAAACAGCAAGTAACCTGCCCAAAATGTGGGCTCTGACTCCCAACCCACTAAGTAACTCTTCTGAACCCACATTTTCCAGTACCAACAGAAACCTCTTACAACAATCCTAGCTCTGGGTTAAGAGAGAATGTGGGTTTGTTTTGTTTTGTTTTTAAAAAAGAGGGGAGATTAAGGGCACCAAACAAGGTGTCTAGGGGCACCTGCCCCTCCTCTAAACTATCCTCAGCATTTCATCTGCACGTTTTGTTTAAAACCAGAAATAGCAGACAAGATCTACAACCTCTTTAACGGCTACACCAGTGGGAAGGAGCAGCAAACGGCCTACAACACCCTTCTGGACCTGGGGTCACCGAGTCTTCACCGGGTCCGCTATCACTACAACCAACACTACGAGAGCTTTGGGGAGTTCACCTGGCGGTGTGAGGATGAATTGGGACCTCGGTAAGATGCTCCTTAGACTTGCTGACTAATATCGTGGAATCCTGTGCCTTCCCAGAGTGCCACATTTGCTAACCTTTTTATATTTAGTCCTGACTTCTTAAACCAAAACAAACAAACAAAAAACAGGCCAGACTTAGCATGTAAAACATAAAAGTAAATGCACACATACACCCTGAAATCTTAAGAGCGGAGGTGTGTCATGAGCCAGTGGTTGAACTGTTCAGATTTCATTTGTTTTTAAATGGGATGCAGGCAGTTCTAAAGGACTTGATCCCCAGGTTACAAAATTTGGAGGTGGGGGATATGGCAGTGGCTATATTACTTCTCTTATATACCAAGGGGCAGAGCAAAGAAAGTACGGTAATTGAACCTCATATGGGAAGAGGTGCTGTAGCCAGATTTCTGACATGGTGTACACAGTGGTGAACAAAAACACAGAACCTTCTCTGCATATTTTGAGAGTCGTTAACAAAGGCAGAACAAAGTGATGAGAACAGTAGGACAGCATTAGTGTATTGGTGCCACAGACTTAAACTGGTTTAATAGTAATTACTTTCCCCCAGGGAATGCTGGGAACTGTGTGGAGCTATGGATCTCTAATAGAATTTTCAGTAGGATTCCCACAATTTGGGGGGGGAGGGGGGCGTGAGCCATGATAGACTGGGTTCGGACAACACGATAACCAACAGTGGTTTAAAGAGTGGGTTATTTAACCTGCCATGGGTTATTGTGTTGTGTGGGGTGGGACTTTTTTAGCCAACGGTTGGTTATTTGGCCAAAATAACCAATGCTGGGCAGAGTTGGCTATTTGAACTAGAGTTGGCTATTTGTTGGTTAATGTGCTGTATGGAAGGCACTGTTGATTATTTCCTTGGGCACCACTGATTATTTCATCAGCCACAAAGTCACAAAGCAAGAGTGGTCAATGCGGCAGCTGCTGCTCTAGTCCAACCAGCAAGATAGATTTTCAGCAGCAATGGCTAATAGGATTCTAGTGGCAGGACTGAGGGAGGGGGGGAGACGGGGAGGATGAGTGAATCAACTCAGTGTGGACTAATAGTCTACTCAATGCTGATCCTAATCCACACCATGGTTGTTTATTATCATGTCGTGTGGGGGAGTCGAATTGGTTACTACTCCACCATTGACTATTGCGTTGTCCGAACCAGCCTTAGAGTGGTATAAAACTGGTGGATGTTTGGAACATCGCTCTGCCTTTCGGGTCAGTGGATGAAAAGCAGTGGCACGTATTGAGTTCCAAAAGATTTGTAAGCACATATTTGATTTATTTGGACTTCGATCTAGCCCTGGCAACAGGTCGCAAAGCAGGTAATCCAATGCAATTTGGCAAATGAGAGATGTGTTGGGAGAGTATCTTAATTTCTACTGGTGATAGATAAGCTTTATTCTTATTTACCTGATAGGATTTTTTTAAAAAAGTGAGTGGAGTCAGAAGGGTTAGAAACTGTCTGAAATTAGAGGAAACGAATGGTGATGAAGTAGTAGCAGCCAGCACCATTTGAAGGAGTAGATTTCACCAGCCCTAGAGGTCTCTAGGGGATATGAAATCTGAAAACCAGACCCACTTGCTGGATCATCCTCTCCTTGGCAGATCATCTGTGGCTAATAGGACAGATCACTTGCAGATTCCTGTTTAACCAGAAAATTGGCTGAGCAGTTTCTTTCTTTTAAATGGGGTGGGGGTGGGGGGGCTTTCTTGGTTCAAGACTGTGGCACTGAGAGATGGGAGTTTAATTCTTCCCTGCCCCCTTGCCATCTTTCCAATGAATCCCCAACATACTGTTACCCAATAGGGGTAATGCCTATGTACCCATAAATTTGACTTGACAGGGCAAATAGCATCTTCAGAGAGTGATTCCCATTGGGGAAAATGGCGTGAGGGGGGGAAAGGGTTTGCTTCTCTCCCAGCACTGTAGTCCTAGCCTGAAGTGCTTTTTGCAAAAATGTGAAGTGATCCCTGATCTCTGTCTTCTCATCCGGTTTGGCCATTAAAAACTATTTCCTGTCTCTAGCGTGGGACAGCTGTGAAGAGGCCTCTTCCTATCTCTTTCTTCTGTTTTGTCATTCTTGAGCACTTCTTCAGAAACCACTTGGCTGTCAAGGCATTTCCTAGCAACAGCAGTTGCCATGACAAAGAACAACCACCAAACAAAAGGCTGGGATGTTGATAACCCAGACATCTGGAAATAGAAAGGCTGCATGCATGCCATGCTGTGACTTGAGCCAAACATCTGGCTTATGTGATAGGGATGGGAGAGTGGCCGACTGCCTGAAAAGGATATGCGATAGTATGGTCTAGCCCAAACACACCCACGTCATTTGTTTCCCATGCTTCCTCTAAGGAGTTCAAGGTGGCATCTATGGAGCCTTCCTCCATTTTGCCCTAGCAAACACCCTGCATGATATATTTGTCTAAAAGAAAGTGACCGGCCCATGAGAAACCAGCAAACTTTTTGGCTGAACTGGAATTGGAAACGAAGTCTTCCCAGTCCAAGTCCTGAAATCTATTAACTACACCACACTGGCTTTGATATACTGGAGAGTTAACGCTGCCATTTGATCTCGCCTGTTACACACGTTTCGATTGTTTCATATGCATTATCTCAGTAATTCTTACAGCTACCCTGTAAGGCAGGTTCAGGTCTTCATCTGCTTGTTCTTTTTGTTCTGAAAAGTAGACCGCCCAGAGAGCTTCATCTGTTCGGCAGTATAGAAATGTAATAAATCAATAAATAGACCTCCACTGTGATTTAAGACATAGGAAGCTGCCCTTATACTGAGTCACACCATTGGTCCATCTAGCCCAGTATTGTCGACACTGGCTGGCAGTGGCTCTCCAGAGTTCCAGGCAAAAGATTTGTGGGGAAGCCAGGGACTGAACCTGGGGCCTTCTGTATGATCTACCACTGAGCAATAACCCCTTCCATTTGATTTATTTATTTATTTATTACATTTGTATACCGCCCCATAGCCGAAGCTCTCTGGGTGGTTTACATAGGATTAAAAACAATTAAAAATGAATGGGGTTATAATCTCTCTCCCTTATGACAGTGGGAGTGAAGGTGAAGCTGGATTTTTACTAACGTATAGAACTGTGTCCTGAGCATGAATACTGCATACAAACAAATGTAGAAACCAACAACCCAAATGCTGAATGGTCCTCACAACGAAAAGGCCTCGTTTTCCTCTGCCTGTCACAAGAGATGTCCCTCTGTAATACAAGCTGCCTGGGGAGGGTGATGCTCCTGGAACCTCCTTCTATAAAGGATTTCAAGGAGATCTGTTTGGACAGGCATCGGCCAGTGGTGTTTCCCACCCCCACCTGTGGTCTATTTAAGCTCCAGTGTTTTTTCCTCCTTCAATATCTCATGTCCATCCTTCTCACCATGTTTTCTCTTCCACCAGCTTTCTGACATGTCCATTTCCTGTTCCACTGCCCTTTCATTGTCTCTTTGTGCCCTCTGCAGAAAAGCTGGCCTCATCCTTTCACAGCTTGCAGAACTCAGCACCTGGTGCCAGGGCCTCTTACAGGAGCCCAAGATTGGCCTTCAGCGCACATCCCTCAAATTCCTTGCCTGCCGCTACAGTGAGATCAAGCCATACGGATTCAGCTGGTTGGAGCTGGGTCGGGACCTCAAGAAAACCTGTGAAGAGCAGATGCTGAGTGTCCTCCACAATGACTATGGGGACAAAGACAACTGAGCAGGCTCAAGGAAAGAAGCCAAAGGGCTTCCTCAGAGTCAGGGGGAAGACAGGGAATTTGTAGGTACCGGATGGGTGGGTTTTATACGTGGATCTTCAGCACACCAGACAGATCTTTAAAGACAGTGTTGTTAAGAAAGAGAGACGATCCTGTTCTTTGCATTGGCTAACCTGGTTTGATATTGTCAACAGCCTTCCACCATTTGCAAGTTGTATGGGACCCAGGGGTGGGGTGGTCTTTGCTCTTTGGGGTGGGAGATGAGTCCCCTAATTTGCCAAGGGTTTCCTTAGCCCAGCGCAGGGAGTCAAAGGTGCATGGGTGTATTATGCGGAGAAAATCGTCCTTCACATTGGAGTCAAAAAGTGTGTCCCCCTGTTCTCCCCCCATACAAATAAAACAGAAAAACCAAGGCCACCAAATTAGGGGGATCTCTCTTTCTTGGAACAGAACAATACAGCAGCAGAGAGAAGAACAATGGAGTCGGGTTCTAAGGGAAGGATAAAATGCTTCGAGTAAGTTAGAGAAGAGTTTGTACCTTCTGGTGGTGTCAGCTTCCCCTGTATAGCAGCCACTCTCTTTCCATGCCAGTCTAGAGCTGTTTTCGGACGTTAACTGGAGCATCTTTACCTGTCGCCCCCATTGATGCATTTATGACCTGTGGTTCAAATGTGTGTCGTTGGGTTATATCAGGATTTGATGAGACGTTACGAAGTGCAGAGTGGTGGCAGGATCCAGACACAACCAGGGTCGTAAGCCCTACCATATGTAACAAAACTGAATCCTGCCAGTAGGAAATGCAAGTAGAATGAATTATATAAGTGGAATTTGTTTATTTTGTACACCCCCGCACACAAAAGATTTTTGAATTATTAGATACAAACCCTAAAGCAGAGGCTGGGAAAAGAAACTTGTTCAAAAACACTGCCATCCAGCCTGTGCCAGTAGGTACGATGACCTTTTGACAAACTGTAGAATAGCAAGCCATGGGAAGGACTTGCAGTGGCCGGCATATGGAGGCAGGCAAGGTGGGCTGAAGGCCCATGGACACAGGGTGCTATGAAGAACGAGAAATACTTCCATTTGCAACTAACTGCCCTTTCCCACACCTCTCTAAGTCTCAGTGTCCTGCACTCTGGGAGCTCTAGATGTAAGCAAGCTTTTGCATTCACAGCCAATGCAGATATGAATGTGCTTCTGGATACGAAGCGTCCCTGGTGCCAAGAACCATGGGATTTTTAGTTTTCCAGTGTGCCTGAGTGTACAAAATGGAAGTTGAATGCCCTGGAAACTATACATCCCAGGCTTCCTTGTAACTGTGACATGAATGAGCGGTGGAGATTTGGACTATGATTTGCTGAAGAGCTTCCTTTGTATTTGATTGCAGCAGCCTGGTGTCTTTCTCTCCTCCCCTCAAGAGTCTTTAGAAGCAGCCTGCTCTACCATCCAGAGTGTGGGGAACTTGGATGTTGCTAAGCATGCTCATAAATGTCCCAAGTGCAAGGAGCCCTGAGACAGATAGTGTCTAGTGTGCATAATGCACTCAGACATACTGGGAATCGACATGTCCAGCTCAAGGGTTCTCTGTTGAACTACATCTGCTCAGAAACTCAGCTAGCATTCTGAGCCAGAGAAGAACTCCGGGACATTCTGAGCTGGGGAAATTATATTCTGAACCAGGTAATAATGAACTTCAGCAGCATAACTAGGACCAATAAGTTAGGCAAGGCTGAATTCATCTCAGTTTGGGCTCATCTTGGCTTTAATTTGCTGCTGATGACATGAGATTCTGAAAAGTTTGTCCTTGAATACATTCAAAGTCAACTTTGGGAAAAGCTGTATATTTTAATAGTGCTTTTTACAAGACTTTTATCTTTTCCTCACTGGGTGGCAAAAAAACAAAACAAACCCCAGCTGGAGGGGTAAGAGTTAAGCAATCAGTCCCCATCCCGTTGGCCTTTCTTTCACAATGGCACCCTTCTACGTGTGCTTTCATTTAAAAGAAAACTGTTGGAAGATGGTTGGATGCATCTAACATAGCCTGCCACAACCTGCTACCCTCCAGGTGGGCTGGACTAAAATTCCCAGCATCCCCAACCAGCTGGGGGAATTAGCACAGGTGGGAGGCTCACATTTTATGGGCTGTTGTATACGTTCTTTACTCCCAAGGGGTGACAGTCCAGCAAAAGGATAAATAGTGCTGACTTCCTCACGTTCAAGGCACGGTATGAGACTAGCTGCCAAATATCGCCAGCAGGCTTACCATCCCTAGAGAATGCCTCCGAAATATCCACACGTTCCTTAACTTGCCTCAGCAAGAAAAGTCTCAAGGGATGGAACAGTGTGCAGTGGTTACTATTTTGAATGCAATCCGAACATGCTCAGTGCAACTGCCTGCAGTCTAAAAGATGCGCTGAAAATGGCTGGTGCCATTCCCTCTCTGAAGCCCGTCAGATTTCTCTGAGACAAATGAAAAGATAGGCATATATGAGAAAGGGGGTAAAAAGATTTTAGTCCCGCACGAATTCTGACTTTATATATATATATCTCAAAACCACTGGTGAGTCTTTTGTTGTGTGCTCTGGATATGAGAAAAGGTTATTTTTCTTTGTGCCTAATTGTACTTATATCATGTAGAGCTGCCACTCCCTTAAAGAAGTTTTTGTGTGAACTTTCATTGACCTTGTTCAGACAACACGTTAATCCATGGTTAGGCCTCTAACCCTTTTGCAGCAAATGGTTAGTGAGCATATTTAAACTGTGGTTATGTAGCCACCATGGTTAGGAATGGTTCACATTCATGCTAAATCATGGTTCACATGACACGTTAAGCCCTAATGCTTAGCTCAAAATGCTTAACCACCATGGGTTAGCCTGTCATCTGAACAAGGTCATTGAAATAATCATAAACTTTCTAATGAACAAAACAATGGTGGGAGGCTATTTAATTTGAGATCACGGGTACACCTGTTGCCAGAAGCGTCACTTTTGGAAAGTCATCCTCACTTGAGTGAGAATGGAGGAGGGGATGCCATTTCTACGATGCTTACCTGCTGCTACAATTTTTGTACTTAACTCATACTAAAAATAATTAACAATTGTGTTTTAAAATGCTGCTGAATTGATTGGCGCACCTTCTTAATCAGGTTTTAAATGTAGCCTCCCCCAACCCACTGCCCTCCAGATGTGTTGGACTACATTTACCATCCCCATGCTAGCTAGGGATGATGGACTTAAAGCTCGATATATCTGGAGGGCACCAGGTTGGGGAAGCTGGATCCATCCGTTAATCAGCTAAACCTTCTCTGCCCCAGGGGTTTTGTCCGTGCTTCTCCCTTTGTGCATCTGCTGCCCAAAGTACCATAGTTGTTCTCTCAGTTTTAGTGATGTGAGTTAGCAGCACCACTTCCCATTAATATGGGGGTCAAATTTCCGCTTGCAGAAGTTCAGGATTTCCTTACTGCAGAAGTCTGATCTCCACAATGCAGAATTAAAATCTACCAAGCTACCTCTTTGAATTGCTGGAATACTTCCACTAGGAGGATGTGTTTCTGTTGTTTCTAACTTTGCAGGCACCATTCATCGGATTCCTAAAGCTTTATCTCTTCTTGGCCAAAAGCTGACTTTATGGTGCTGTGGGACCACTACATCCTGGGTCCATTGCCACTCACAAAGTTGCCCCACAATGCTTATGAGTCAGAAGCATTGAAAACGCCATTATAATGTAAAATGGGAAAGTCACCTTGCCCCTCAGTATTTTTAATCTGCTCCAGTGAGTTCACACTCGCTTGGGTTGTGCTTTTTGAAGTGTGCTTTATTCTACTAATTTGCAGGTATATCTAGTGTTCCTAAGCTTAGGAGCAGCAGGTAAAAATCATCACGTGGACAAGGGGCACAATTGTTTCTAAGGCAAGCTCTTCCCCAGCAGATCTCCACTCTTCATTTCTGCTGCCTTTCCCCACCCAGCTGCTGCCTCCACCTCGCCCTGTCTCCTATTTCTCTATCCATCCAACCCTTCCTTTCTCCAGCCCACCATTCCCAGGGAATTTGACCCCCCCACCACCAATCCTTCCACTATGTGTGGGTTTTTTGGGTGTGTGTGTGTGTGTGTGTGTGCTTTTCTGTCTACATCCTGTCCCAGTATATTGCTGGAAAAGGGAAGGAGAAGCATCCAACAGCCAAGACTCTTGTCTTACACAAACTTTCTCAGACCGACAGATATGAGTTCCAACATCTTGGATATGGGTGCTGCAATATTGGGGTTGTTCACACATGCTTAGGTTGGGCCACTGGACATGCACATTACAGTGGTATTCATATTGGGATATTTGCTGAAGCAAAAGCCCTCCAAGTAAGTAATGTGAGGGGATTTCAAAAGCACTAAACCAGAATCTTGCAGGATTTGGAGCCAAATGATTGCCTATAAAGTTATTTACATTTTACTAGGGGTGTGCATCGGATCGGATCCGATCCACGATCCGAATCCGATCCGACCCAAAATCGGGAAAATCCGATCCGATCCGATCCGGACAACCTCCGATCCGATCCGATCCGATGAGGTCCGATCCGGATCGGACGCCATTTTGAATGCTTTTTCCCATAGCCAAGTATTGTTTTACAAAAACGCCTATAACTTTTTCATTTTTAAAGATAGAAGGATGAAACTTGGGCACATTGTAGACTGGTTAGGGGTAGTTATCTGTGAGAAATTTCAGAAAGATTGGTGCATGCATTTTGTGGCAATTAATTTTTTAATAAATACCCAGGAATGCCTATAACTTTGTCATTTTTAAAGTTACACACATGAAACTTTGCCACATTGTAGGGGGTACCTTGGGACCTATGTGTGTGAAATTTCAGAAACGTAGGTGCTTGTCTTGTGTGGCAATTAATTTTTAGAAAAATGGGTAGTAGTGGGGTAAATACAGTTACGCCTCCCATTTTTTTATTTTTGAAGATACAAACAGGAAACTTGGGCACATTACAGGTACCACTTGCCTTGATATGTGTGTGAAATTTCAGAAACATTGGAGCTTTCCTTGTGTGGCAATTAATTTTTGAAACAATGAGGAAAGAAACACCTATAACTTTGTCATTTTTAAAGTTACACACATGAAACTTTGCCACATTGTAGGTGGTACCTTGGGACCCATGTGTGTGAAATTTCGGAAACGTAGGTCCTTGCCTTGTGTGGCAATTAATTTTTTAATAAATACCCAGGAATGCCTATAACTTTGTCATTTTTAAAGTTACACACATGAAACTTTGCCACATTGTAGGCGGTACCTTGGGACCTATGTGTGTGAAATTTCGGAAACGTAGGTGCTTGCCTTGTGTGGCAATTAATTTTAGAAAAATGGGTAGTGGTGGGGTAAATACAGTTACGCCTCCCACTTTTTTATTTTTGAAGATACAAACAGGAAACATGGGCACATTACAGGTACCACTTGGCTTGATATGTGTGTAAAATTTCAGACAGCTGGGTCCAGGCATGTGGTGGCAAGGTATTTTTGAAACAATGAGGAAAGAAACGCCTATAACTTTTTTATTTTAAAAGTTAGAAGTCTGAACATTGCTCACTTTGTAGATGGGTTAGGGGTAGATATGTGTCAGAAATTTCAGAATTATAGGTCCAGGCATTTGATGGCTATGGAATTTTTAAATTACATGTTTCAAAAAAATTTCTACAGAGGCCAGGTCTTCCCCTCCCGCTTCCCGCGAAGAAAAGGAAACACTCTCTCGTCTCGATCCCTTTGATCCTTGCTAGTAGTATCCATTACAGGGCTCGTGTTTCCTTTCCTACTTTCACTTTTCAAGCAGAACGGCTGAGCCTAGCTGAGTTTTGCAGCCATGCGTGCAAGGAAGGATCACTCTGGTCTCGATCCCTTTGATCCTTGGTAGTATCCATTACAGGGCTCGTGTCTGCTTGAGTACAAAGTGAAAAGTGAAAGTAGGAAAGGAAACACGAGCCCTGTAATGGATACTACTAGCAAGGATCAAAGGGATCGAGACGAGAGAGTGTTTCCTTTTCTTCGCGGGAAGCGGGAGGGGAAGACCTGGCCTCTGTAGAAATTTTTTTGAAACATGTAATTTAAAAATTCCATAGCCATCAAATGCCTGGACCTATAATTCTGAAATTTCTGACACATATCTACCCCTAACCCATCTACAAAGTGAGCAATGTTCAGACTTCTAACTTTTAAAATAAAAAAGTTATAGGCGTTTCTTTCCTCATTGTTTCAAAAATACCTTGCCACCACATGCCTGGACCCAGCTGTCTGAAATTTTACACACATATCAAGCCAAGTGGTACCTGTAATGTGCCCATGTTTCCTGTTTGTATCTTCAAAAATAAAAAAGTGGGAGGCGTAACTGTATTTACCCCACCACTACCCATTTTTCTAAAATTAATTGCCACACAAGGCAAGCACCTACGTTTCCGAAATTTCACACACATAGGTCCCAAGGTACCGCCTACAATGTGGCAAAGTTTCATGTGTGTAACTTTAAAAATGACAAAGTTATAGGCATTCCTGGGTATTTATTAAAAAATTAATTGCCACACAAGGCAAGCACCTACGTTTCCGAAATTTCACACACATGGGTCCCAAGGTACCACCTACAATGTGGCAAAGTTTCATGTGTGTAACTTTAAAAATGACAAAGTTATAGGTGTTTCTTTCCTCATTGTTTCAAAAATTAATTGCCACACAAGGAAAGCTCCAATGTTTCTGAAATTTCACACACATATCAAGGCAAGTGGTACCTGTAATGTGCCCAAGTTTCCTGTTTGTATCTTCAAAAATAAAAAAATGGGAGGCGTAACTGTATTTACCCCACTACTACCCATTTTTCTAAAAGTTAATTGCCACACAAGACAAGCACCTACGTTTCTGAAATTTCACACACATAGGTCCCAAGGTACCCCCTACAATGTGGCAAAGTTTCATGTGTGTAACTTTAAAAATGACAAAGTTATAGGCATTCCTGGGTATTTATTAAAAAATTAATTGCCACAAAATGCATGCACCAATCTTTCTGAAATTTCTCACAGATAACTACCCCTAACCAGTCTACAATGTGCCCAAGTTTCATCCTTCTATCTTTAAAAATGAAAAAGTTATAGGCGTTTTTGTAAAACAATACTTGGCTATGGGAAAAAGCATTCAAAATGGCGTCCGATCCGGATCGGACATCTGGTCCGATCCGATCCGACCAGCCTCCGATCCGATCCGATCCGATCCGACCCCCCAGGTCCGATTCCGATCCGCTATCCGATCCGATCCGGGGGGTCAGTGCACATCCCTACATTTTACATGCTTACATTTACTATTTTGTGAATTGTTTTTGTCAAAACTCCATAATCTGATCATCCTTTTATTGCTTTAGGATGAGAGGTTAGAATTGAACTGAACTTTATTATTATTTCAGGATTCTGTACTGCTGTATTAGCATGGTTGGTTACCTTTTACTTGTTGTGAGGTTAATATGCAGATGATTGGGTCAGTCAATCACCCCCGCCCCAGATGGCTTGTTGTTTAACTACAATTCCTATTCCACAATGTTCTCTTCAAAATTTCATGCAAAGTTTTGCAACTGTGGATTGAGGATGGGAGGGGCTGGCAGCAATGTTGGGGAAGGCAGTATTCTTATTGTTGTTATTTTTTAAAAGGTTTCAAAGTAATAATTGTAACACTCTGTAAAATCCAGATGACCGTCTAACTGAATATTAAATGGCGCTGTTAGTAATTTGTGGGTTTGGGAAATTGCAATGTCTGTTTAGATTTTCAGATCAGCTGATGTCTTTTTTCTTTTTTTCTTTTTTGGTGTTGGATGAAATGTTTAGGCTGCAAAGGCCTTTGCTTTCAAGCTCAATTCTCTCGTTAGTTTGCAAAGCAAAGCCTACATATTTTTGTAAAGGCTATAATGAGGGCAAATCTCTAACAGCCTCCCTAAGACAATTTCTCAGCACCATTCCCGAGCCAAAGAACCAAACATCCCTGCTTTTTCCCCATTGTTTCTTGCCCAATGCAATGGGATATGTAGTTTCCTCTGGTTCCCAAATTGAACCAGGTCAGGATATGCCAAAGCAGACATTACTTTAAATGTGTATATAGCAGCTATGTTGTTTTTCATTTTTACTCTAGAGGAGGTGCAGGGGCAGCCCTACCCCCATCCTAGGGTGTTGATTCAAATCAGGACCTCTGCACTTACTTTAGACTAAAAATGGCAAAATTTGGCATAGCTTCCAGATACACAAGTAATGTCTGCTTTGGCCCACAGGCTCCCTGGCAGAAAATGACAGTAGTAAAGCATAGGATTTGTTTGCCTCTCTGCCTCCTGATTCAAGCAGCCCTCCCTGTATTATGTATGGGCAGTCATGTCACAAACAAACATACCACAGGAGAAGTTAAGGACACCCCAGGAATCTGATGCAGCCTGAATTACAACTGACAGTTTCCCAGAAAAGTCAGTCCCACTTTCAAGCCCTGCAGCCATGAATTTCTGTTCTGAAGCACTTCAGGCATAATTAAGGCATGTATCTCCCTCCCAACCCTTGCAGTTAATTCAAACAGGACAGTGCAATCTCCAGAATAAGTAGCTCTAGATCTAAACATGGGCCTAACCATATCAGTGCCATCTATACAACAGGTTCCATCCAGAGTTTGTCATATTTCGAGTAGACTGATTGAAATAAATAGGCCTTGAATGAATAACTAACTTAAATCCCATTGATTTCAATGGGTCTACTCTTAAGTATGACTACCTCTGGATCCAGCCTTATAAATCTAAAGTGATGCAAAACTCTCTTCACGGCCATGCCATTCTCTTAACTGGCGTTGTTATGTTCACAAAGTGGTGGGGTATTCTCTAGCCGAGTCTTCCCCACCTTGGTGCTTTCCAGCTGTTTTGGACCATGCTGGCTGGGATGATGCAAATTGTAGCTGAACGCAACTGAGCGCAAAGATGGGGAAGGCTGCTCTTTCAACATCTTGCCACTACAATCACCAAAGTTCTGTGGTTGACAGGTATCCAAATTAAATAGGATGGTGTATGGTCTAACAGTATGGTATAGTTCTGTCCAGCAAGTGCATATACATTTTAGAGAGGCAGCCATCTCACTACATGAAGAGGGAGGAAAACAATTTGTATTTTTAAATGTAAAACATGGCATGGGAGAGGTTTTCTGGCTCTAGCTTCACGCTGCACTTGCCCACTGGGACAACAACCCTCCTATCCAGTGGATGAGTTGGCCCTGCTTCCGTATCCCCTGCGTGATTACAATTAGCACAGGTCCATCAATACAGCACAGTTTTACAGCCGTTTTAACACTGTCCCTTGACATCTGGGACACAAACATACATTGACCAACTGCTATAATTTAAGATTTGCTTGCAGAATTACCAGCAGAGTTCACTGCCTAGAATGGCGCACAAAAGGGAGAAAAGGAAGGAGTAAGGAAAATGTTATGACTGTGTGCATGGGGGGAGGGGGGTGTCTCAATTTCTAGATGGACATTTGCTTGAGTTGAGAAATTGTTTTGAGCACTTAAGGCGGGTACTCTGGCACTACTGGTTCTCTTCTGCGCTTTTCTCATTTGAGGCTGGGGAACTAATTTAAATCTCTTCCCATCTGAAACTGCCAACTATGGAACTCTCCAGTTTTCTTCTAGTGAGCATGCCAAGAACTTGCACATGTGTATTTCAATAAACTGAAATCAACAATTCAAGCAACTGAGATGAGGCAGGTAGCAAAGGAAAGCTTGCAGCCTGGCAGGTATGTGTTTACTTCCAGAGGAAATATGCTCAAATATGTAGAATTTTTCCTGCCCCAGAGTCCATCTCAGTGCTGTCAAGTTGATAATGACCTGGTTTGCACAACAAAACCCACCCTGGGTGACCATCCATGGTGAATTGTCATGATGTCCAAGCCCTGGTATGGTTTCTGCAAAATGGCTTATTTTTCCACAAACTAGCCACCTTGTCAGGGTGGCTTGTTGTGATGTCCAAACCCAACACGGCAACCTCATGGGTTGTCGGGAATGGCTAGAGTGCAGCCTGGCAAGAGCAGGCAAAAAACCCTACTGCTCCTCACAAGGACACCAGAGAGTGTCCTGAACACATTTGCAACGTTTATCTTTTATTTTCAATGTTCATAGAATCAGAATAGTAGAATTGGAAGGGGCCTATAAGGCTATCAAGTCCAACCCCCTGCTCGATGCAGGAATCCACCTTAAAGCATCCCTGACAGATGGTTGTCCAGCTGCCTCTTGAATGCCTCTAATGTGGGAGAGCCCACCACCTCCCTAGGTCATTGGTTTCACTGTTGTACTGCTCTAACAGTCAGGAAGTGTTTTTCTGATGGTCCATATGGAATCTGGCTTCCTGTAACTTGAGCCCATGATTCAGTGTCCTGCACTCGGATGATTGAGAAGAGATCCTGGCCCTCCTCTGTGTGATGACATTTCAAGTATTTGAAGAGTGCTATCATGTCTCAGATTTCTCAAGGCTAAACGTGCCCAGTTCTTTCAGTCTCTCATAGGGCATTTTTTCCAAGCCTCTGATCATCCTCATTGCCCTCCTTTGAACCCCCTCCAGTTTGTCTGCATACTTCTTCACGTGTGGTGCCCAGAACTAGACACCATTCTCAAGATGAGGCCTCACCAGTGCTGAATAGAGGGGAACCAGTACCTTGAGCTATTTGGAAGCTATACTTCTATTAATGCAGCCCAAAATAGCATTTGCTTTTTTTTGCAGCCACATTACACTGTTGGCTCATATTCAGTTTGTGATCTACAACAATTCCAAGATCCTTCTCGCTCGTAGTATTGCTGAGCCAAGTAGCCATCCTGTAACCACATTTGGTTTCTTTTCTCTAGGTGTAGAGATTGGAATTTATCCCTGTCAAATTTCATCCTGTACTTTTCAGCTCAGTGGTCCAGCCTCTCAAGATCACTTTGAAGTTTGTTTCTGTCTTCCAGGGTATTAGCTATCCCACCCAATTTTGTGTCATCTGCAAATTTGATAAGCATTCCCCTGCACCACCTCATCCAAGTCATTAATAAAAATGTTGAAAAGCACTGGGCCCAGGACTGAGCCCTGCAGTACCCTGCTCGTTACCTCCCCCCAGTTTGAGAAGGTACCATTGATAAGCACTCTGAGTCCGATTCTGTAGCCAACTGTGGATTCACCTAATTGTTGTTCCATCTAGCCCACTTTTAGCTAGTTTGCTGATAACAATGTCATGTGGCACTTTGTCAAAAGCTTTGCTGAAGTCCAGATATATTATGTTCACAGCATTCCCACAGTCCACAAGGGAGGTTACCCGATCAAAGAATGAGATTGGATTAGTCTGGCAGGATTTGTTCTTGACAAATCCATGCTGGCTTCTAGAAATCACTGTGTTGTTCTCTTTATAATCTGCTCCAAAAATTTCCGAGGAATTGATGTCATACTAACTGATCTGTAGTTCCCAGGTCCCTCCCTTTTGCCCTTTTTGAAGATAGGGACAACATTAGCCCTCCTCCAGTCCTTTGGCACTTCACCCATCTTCCATAATTTCACGAAGATAATAGTGATTCTGAGAGTTCTTCTGCCAGCTTTTATTATTCTAGGATGCAGTTCATCAGGCCCTAGAGGTTTGAACTCATTCAAAGAAATTAGGCATTCCTTGACCATTTGTTAATCAATCTCAAACTGCAATTCTGCCCCTTCAGCTTGTACTTTACGTTTACCAGGGGGGTCATAGACCAACTTTTGGGAGAAGACTGAGCCAAAGTAGGAATTGAGCATTTCGGCCTTTGTCATCTGTTATCAATTTGCCATCCTCATTAAGCAGTTGAACCACCATTTCTTTCCGCTGTCTTTTACTATGCACATACCTGAAGCTTTTTTGTTGCTTTTAGCATTCCTTGCTAGCCTCAGCTCCTTCTCAGCTTTAGCCTTCCTGATACCATTCCAGCACTTCTGTGCTATGTGTTTGTACTCTTCTTTTGTAGCCTGGCCTTCCTTCCACTTCCTATATGTGCCCTTTTTGTTTTTAGGTCATCTCTAAGGTTTTTGTGGAGCCCCATTGTTTTCCTCTGTTGTCTTCTATCTTGGAATTGTTTGTAATTGTGCCTTTAAAATTTCCTTTTTAAAAAACTCCCACCCATCTTGGGACTCCTTTTCTCATTAGGGCCACTTGCCATGGGATATGACTTATCACAGTTCTGAGTTTATTAAAATCAGCTTTCCTAAAATCCAGAGTACCTGTATGGCTACACTCAGCTTTGCTTCATTTAAATGAAGAACTCAAGTATGATGTGGTCACTTTCCCCCAGAGTTCCTGTAACTTCCACTTCATCCACTATTGGTTAGTATCAAGTCAAGGATAGCCAAACCTCTAGGTCCTTCCTCCACTTTCTGTAGGAAAAAGTTATCAGCCACACATCAGGAATTTCTTGGAAGGGCCACTTTTGGCAGGTTTTGCACAAGTGCAGATACGAAAATCTGCCATTATGAAATTTGCATAATTTCCCCCTCAGCTTTAGCTCTCTGCCATGAAATTTGCATATTTTATCGATTTGCCTCATTGCTCTGCCATGCAGTTTGCATAATTTCCCCCTCAGCTTTACTGCTCCGCCTTGAAATTTGCATCTATTTGCCTTGAAATTTGCATGCTTACCCATCTACTTCACTACTCTATCACCCCCATGCATATCCTACAGCTGACAACAGAAAGCAGTGGAGGGAAGTAACAAGCACTAGGCGGAGTGGAGGGAGATCAAAGTGCCTAACGGCTGCAAGAAAAGCAGCTTTTGGGGCAGGTCTGCTTACTTCAAGAGTATATGAAGCAGCCTGCTTTTTTAAAAAAGTGCTTGCTAGCTTGGGAAGCTTAGGATGAAATTGACGAGAACACTGACAAGGTGGCTAATTGGCATGCTTGGCCAAATAATGGAAGGTGCTCTTGCACAGCACCATGGGAATTTCTATTTTCAAAATTTTATATGTATTATACTGTGTTCATCAGTGCTCAGAAAATCAATTCCATTCGGTGATCTGATGCAGTGGCAAAGGGGGACTTTTCCTCATAAGTTGGCAACCCCAGCAGACCAATTGCAGAAAAGGTGCTGATGTAGGGACCGAGGAAACAAGGAGTTATGGTCTGTGGGGCTAAAAAAAACAACCCATGGCAAGCTGCAGAGTGCACGATCGTGTCAGGTTAGTGAATGAACAACCAACCCATGGTGCTTCTCAGGGTGGCGTAGCTGAACGTGCGAACTTGCTCACTGCCTTCCTTGGCTCACAAGACTTTTATTTTCAAATCACAGGTCACAAGATGGAAAAAGACACAAGAGGATTGGTAATTATTTATTTTCATAGATTTTTATAAAAAATAATTATCAAATATAAAACAAAATAGCAGCAGCCTCAATTGTGAATAAAACCCTCCCTCAAAAAGGGGACAAAATGCTCCATAATGCTAAAGGCGATCCCATGTTTCTGTACCCTAAAAATGACCAGTTCTCTAAAATGAATTTTCCCTACTGGCATATTCCATCAGCTCTACTGGTGGAATATAGCTTCTTCATCCATAATGCCATCTTCATAGAAACAGTTCCTAATCCTTCAGCACCTAACATGGGAGAATGAGCTAGTTTAGTGCTGGAACATCTGTTTTAAGCAATGGCCAAACCACCTGGTATATGGGTGGCTGAGGAGGGCTACAAATCAACGATGTCTACATTTCTGAAGCCTGGGAAGCCTGAAGCTCAGTGTCAGAATCTATACTGAGGTAACATATGAAGCAACTGTTTGAGGTGTCAAGAACACAGCAGCGGTGAACATAGGCCACATTTTCCCAATATATCAGGAAAAACACCCAGCCCTTCGGATGAACCCTTACCATGGTGAGGAGGCAAACTAAATGAAGAGGATGACCTAACCCAAGCAGCAGAGCCATTGACCTGAAGTGAATGCCTTTTATTGGGCCAACTCTAGCTGTTAAAAACAATTTTTAACAAACCTTTGGCCCACACACAGGTCCTTTGCAAGGCACAGCAGCCTCTGAGCGAAACCCAAAGCTAATTGAATTGAACAGAAATAAACATTTCATGAGGGGGAAAAAGACTTAACAAAAAATAACTGGTTGAGCAAAATAGAATTTTTCTTTACCTAGTCTCAGAACTGCTTTGATGTTATCTTGCTGCAGAGGAACAAGATGTTCCAGTCCACAAAGACGCTTCCTGTTCTTCCTCAATATTTTCCTTTAATAAATGTAATAAATAAATAAATGCAAAACTGACAGTGCTTCCCATTTGGGAGATGTACAAGTTATCTCTGTGTTACCTTGCATTGCTCCTAGCACAGGGAAGATACGAAGGCTGCATTTTGGATGTGATATTGGACTGGAGGAGCAGGAATAGACAGAAACTAGGCATCCTATACATCTGCAGCATTTCAACATCTAAAGCTACTCCTTGCCAATTGCCCCTTGCCTTCCTGCATCACCTCTCATTCTGCTCCAGGTCTCCCAGCCCTCCAGAGGAATTGCAAAGATGGCCTCCCTGCCCCCTTCCTGCAGTGCAAGCAGAACTCCACTAAGCACTACTATGGATCCAACCATGATGTCTTGTTCTGGTGAATCAACCCAACAAGAGCATCCTGGTATTTCTCTTCCTTCCTTCCTTCCTTCCTCTCTCTTTCTCTCTCCCCCTCCCCCCCTCTCTCTCTCCAGGCCATGAGCTAACAAAATGGTAGCGTTGGTGACAGGGACAGTCATGTCTCTCAGGAGTTCTGTTTTAAGTGACATGCTAAGCTTGTAAAATGAGTTGCGCAGCTCCAGGTTGTCACTGACACATTCAAGCAAGTTCCACCCAGAGCTTCTACCACTCTTACTGGCTGCAGCTCTACCTGTCCGGTGAGTGTATCTATATGAAACACATTTCCCAATATGTTTGTCTCATTCACACATTACATTTCCAGGTGCACAAAAACAAAAAAATCTTCAGATGTGCATCTAATGTACCAAGCAGCCTGAAGAATCACTATTTCCAGTTTGTATGGGGGTTTTAAAAGCAATTTTCAGTCTACATGTTTGCAGGAAAATCCCTAAAAACAGTTTTGATTGAGAACACAAGACTATCCAAACAATAATTTGTGCCTCTATGCCGTGGGCAGCCAATTTGTGGTAAAATGCCACAAACAGTACAGGCGGTAAAAGTTTGTGGCTTGCGTTCATAGATACTGGAGGGTCCATAGGTCTGGCTGGATTAGGCCTGCATGCTAGCCCGTCTCTCAAGCTAATTCCAGCTCCCTGTTATGTCTCCCTTTTTATACATGCGTTGATTCTAATCTATATTAGTGAACAAAAGTACAAAACCAGGCAGTAGTAATTTCAGATTAATCCACAGTGCAATCATATCTATACACATTCCCAGAATCTAAAACAGGCCTGGTTAAGTATCGCTTTCCATCTTGCTCCATTCTAAGACCTGATTCATATTTGCTGGGCGTACCATGGGAGCCCCTTCTTCATGGCTTCTTCCCATGCTGTTCTAGCAGCAATGGAGGAATCACACAGGAGGGGGACAATCACGTGGAAAGAACCACACAAGCTTTAGGAACTGGATCTTGCTGACTGTTCATATGGTTTCACCCTTTATACAGTCCCCCCCCCATTCCTACCCTACCAGAGTAGCATGAGGAGAAGCCGTGGGAAGCAACGTCCACACTTCTATCACTAAAGTAGGAATCAAGCCTAATTCTCGTCTTAAAAGAAATCCAGTGTGGTTCTGTCCTGGTCCCCTTTTCAGAACCTAAGAGCCTTAAAAGCCTCTCAGCATCTCCTGCCTTCCCCACTCCATCCCCTCTGAACTACAATAAAATTAACCGCATTCATATCCATACTACTGCGTGTAGCAATTATTCATATCCAAGCATTCTTGGGGAATGCCCCATATGGAGCATTTGGAGCGATGCTTGACAACATACATCAAGACAGGACTATTTATTATGGGGCGAAGGTGGAAATTTCCAACCCTGTGCTTGCCTTGTAACGCTAATGTGGTGGTGAGATTTGTAGGGAAGAATCTGCCGGGGGATGCTAATTCCTTCCTCTGTCTATTTGTCTCCTCCTCTGCCATTTCCCTGTCAGCTACCTCCCAAACTCGAAATAAACCTGCCTGGGGGTGGGGGTGACTTGTGGGGAGATAATTGATGAGTGAGAGAAGGGTGATGCACCCACTCCCCTCTCCAGCACCCCCACCCCCCACATTACTGTTAACTATCAAAGATTTTGCCAGCTTAACATCTAGTGCTTTCCTTTCGCGTATTTAGGGCATTGGTGTAGTTTATCATTCTACAGTAGGTTCCAAATTGTGCTGTTCTGCAGCTCAATGTCACATGAGGGAATTCTAGTCCCGATCACATACCAGAAAATCTTAAGAGTGAGGGGCCCAGAATACCTGAGTAATACAGACAACATTCTGGAGTGGTGAAGTACCTCAGTACATTCTAGAGCATGCTGGGACTTTTACTACAGTGCTCAGTAGTCAAAGTCCACACTTGAGTTCATTAACCCCATAAGCTCTGGTAAGTAAATAGTTCTAAAACATTTCTGGGTACCCCTCCTGCAGGCTTTTAAAATGCCATGCCTGTGATGAGGAAGAATCACCCACCAGTGACCAAGCAGGGAGCTTTTAAAAAGTTGCTTCTTTTCAGGCTCACACAAGTAGCAAACATACGCATGCATGAGAAGGAAGGCTAGGCTAGCCGAAACATAAAATGTTGACTAGTAAAATGTGGCCCTTTTTGCAAATCTACCCTGATGCATGATCCTGAACTGTACAACAGTATGAAGTAACTTTTTAAGGTTCAAATAAGCAGAGTTTTTGTTCTAGCCTCGGGCTTTATAAGTATTAGCAAACTCTTGAGATTGGTGGAGGGTGTGGGGATTGTCCTATTACAATGAAGTACCAATCTTGTGACCTCTTTATATAATGAGTGGAATGTAGTGGCAGCGTTTTCCCCAGACTGTACCACTTCAGGCTGATATTCCCTGCACTTGAGGGGGGGATTAGAAGTGTCAGGTAGAAGAGTAGGCTAAATATAGATTTTCATGTGCAAGGAATGTTGGAAGAGCATTCATACATGCAAACTTATACTTGCAACATGAAGCAGTCCAGTACAGGAGGGGATGGATCCCTTTAACAACTTGATTTTGTTTTACTGCAACCAGCCCTTGGAATTACTTCAGTTTCTGGGAATTCCTCTCATGATGTGACCCACATTTTCTAATGTACTGTACATCACAGCAGCACGTTTCAGCTTAATAAACAGCAAATAAAAATATAATATAGATTTGTAATAGCATTATGCTTAAATATTTGCGGACAGATCATGTTTATCTTCCCCCTTTGCTGAATCAGGCCCTAGACAGTGAAGGGGGGGGGCATACTGACAACGTTCAGAGCAAAGACAGACCATTGTCGGTGGCAAACAACTGATACAGTAATGCAGTGAAGGCAGCCTAGAGGCTTGTTCTGGAGCCTGACTGCCGACAGAGCTAACAAGGCTGTGGAATAGGCCTTTGGCTTGTGTTTCAATTCTGAGGGAAGGAAGTTGAACTGGGGCTGTCAAGATGCTCCTTTCCACCTGGCACTCCTCTCCCTCTGTCCGCCCCTTCCTTCGTTGCTCTCCTTCTTTCTTACACAGTTATGTCCCTAGGGCCATGCTTCCAAGGAAGCCCTTTACTTCAGCCCCTTCACTTCCCCTGTTCACACTCCTCCACAAGCCCTTGTCGTTTCCTCCAATTCTGGCCCTGGCAGCACAAGCCATCCTGGGTGCTGTTACTGGTTCTCCTCTGCTGCTGGGTCCCGGCAGGTGCACTCATCCTGGTCACAGCCATTCGGAAATAGGACCACCTGAAGGAATCAGAGAGGAGTGTGGTTAAGGGAACAGAGGCCTTCAATTAAATCAAGGAAAGGCTCTCCCCCCACGCTCCACCATGCAGAACCTCCCCTCCACAACTCTTCGGAGAAATTAGCCTCTAAGGCAGGGGAGGGCAATGTGCTGCCCCCTTGCCCCCCAAATTGTAATTATTGTTTTTTAAATGACATTGGGAGTGGCCATTTTGAATCTTTTAAAAAATTGTTTTAGTGCTTTGTAGCTATTATAGAGTGCAAAGAGTCAATGTTATCTCGAAAACAAGATAAATCTTGACCTATTTGGCGCTCTATAGCTGCTCCAGACGCCATTTTATTTGGGTGCTGGGTAGGGAGGTGTGGTCAAGAGGGAGCAAAAATTTCCATACCCACACCTCCCAAAGTTGCCTACCCCTGCTCTAAGAAGATAGATAAGTGGGGATAAACAATGGAGAGAAAGGTGACACATGGCTCCCCTCCAGGAGTAGGTATTATATTCCCTCTATGATTTTTTGCTATAACATCAGATACTCCCACATAGTGTGTGCAATATGTAGCCTGGTTCTCAGGCAGTTCTCACATAGAAGAGAGTTCCAGAGGGCACATGCTACTATGGAGAAGGCTCTGCGTTCTGTTCCCTGTGAACTGAACTTCCTGAATAGATGTTGGAGTTACCATTTGAACCAAAGGCAGGCCATTGTAGGAATGTAAATTCAAGACTGTGGATTAGCCTCATATACGTCTTCCACAGGGTATAAGGATGAAAATCACACAGACGTAAAGGAGATCCCCAGGCTAGCATCTGGTCACAAGACCTCCATGATGCATCACCCAATTTAGAAGAGAACACTTTTCTTCTGCAGTGTGCAGCCTCAGGTTCTAACTATTTATTTATATCCAGCTTTTCAGCAAGGAGCCCTTATAGGCTCAAAACATTGTTCTGGGCCCTCATTCTGGAACATTCCTATGCTGCTGTCCCACAGAAGGTAAATGCAAGCCATAATTTAGCAAGCGATCACTTACCATGGTAACCACCTGATAAGCTAGACATCTACGCCATCCTGCCAAGTACTGAAGAGAATTATAACACATTTCTATGCCTGATCAGAAATACAGGGAAGCAGGGGAAAAATAAGGTCCTCCTCACCACTTAGCAGGGTGATACCGATAGTTTTACCTGCACAACATGATAAGTGATCACTTGACAAAAGGTGATTTGTATATATCCGTGGTCTCTATTTTGTCATAATCCACATCTATTTATGATGTGTGATGTCATTCAGTGTAAAAAAAACCCATACCTCTAGCTCACCTGAAGCCATCAGAAATTGAGAAGTTGACGCAAAGCCAACAGGAAGCCCAAAGACTCTTCTCAGGGTGGGTCTCTTTGTAATATTATCCCCACGATAAACAGTTTCCTTGTGGGGGGGGACTTTCCTCCCTCTGCTATTATGTCTAGTGTGACTTGCCAAGGACATCTTCTGGATCATGTGGAGAGTTTCCACACCAGCAATGAATTCCTCCAGGAACATCTGGCAAGGAAACTCACCACATGTTTGGGAGGATCCACCTGGCAAATGTTGTCAAAGGTTACAGCAGGGGAAGGCGAGTCACAATGCGGAAACAACTTGCCTCTTTAAAATAATAATAATAATAATCTCCATCCTTACCCTTCTGCTAGCCCTTCGCATTACATCTGTACAGATGCAACATACTGATACCAACAGGCACAGCAGGCTAGGCGGTTCTCCTCTAACCCTATCAGGCCCATAGGCTCTCCAGTTTCCAGGGCTGGGAAAGACCTCTGCTTAGGAGCTTGGAGAGGCACTGCAGCTAGCTAATGTCAGATTAGATCAGGGACATTGACCTCGTTCAACCCATGGACCGAATTCCATACCAGAGAAGCTCTTGGGGGGCCACATTCCAGTGGTGGGTGGGGCCAAAAGCAAAAGGAGTGGGGCTGAAGGAAAAAGGGGCGGGACAAAATACCAGCATACTGTAGCTTAAAGCTCTTCCTGCCAGTAACTAAAGCTTTGGAGAGGCATTTCAACCTTTCAGAAGTGGGGAAAAGCTGCACAAAAGCTAGGAAGCCACCACTAGATGGGCCACTAGTTGGACTCATGATAAGGCAACCTACTTGGGGAATAGCGCAGGGATACATCTGCCAGCAAAAGCAGTCGTAAGTGTGCCTGATCCCAAGTCAAGTCTCCCACTCGGTATTAGAATGAACAAAGCAGTTGGGCTGCAGCTCGAGTTGATAGGGGGAACTCTGGGAGGCTTTCGCTGGCCTAGACTCTCGGCCCTAGAGCTTTACACAAGCCAGACTTGGCACAGCGTACATTTGGGCGCTTTTCAGAACATTTCAATTTGACCTGATGACAGAGCAGTTTGGGGTTATTTGACCCGTGAGGCAAAACTCTTTTTTTTCTGTTCTGAATCAGTTCAAATAAACAAAAAGCACCAACGGGGGATTTTGCAGCGACACTCAATGTCTTATACCATCTCTATAGAGTCTTCCCCCCCCCACCCGGTTTGGTTTGGCTGTTGCTCAGAGAAAGCTTCAGCGCTGTGTTTCCTCACCCCTATTCCCTCTGCCATTCAGCAAGCTCTTCACTACAACACCAAAGTGTCCATAATGATGGGTCCCACCCTACAACATGTCTTCAGAATGGAAGGAGCTCCAGATGACCTCCATCCTAGGTGCAAAAGAACACCCAACCTCCAGTCCAAGATCCGCACTCCCCCCCCAAAAAAAAAACCCCTTTCCCCCACCTTTTCTATTAGTGATGAAAAGAAAAGTGGTTCAAGATTCCCAAGAAAGGGAGGAAGAAAAGAACCAGACTCACATATTTTTGGAGTGAGGATAGTCTGTCTCAAGCACTTGTATAGATATCAGATGTGGCTTGGGAATACTGGACAAGACGATGGAGGTGGCAAGAGACGAGAATCAAAAAGGAGGAACTAGCTGGAGTGTTAACCCAAAGGAGGCTGGACTGGTATGAGTTTCAGGGCTGCAAAATGGCAATTACTCTCCACTATTTGCTTCAAAAAAAGGGAGAAGCTGTTGGTGCTGAAGTATGCAAGCTTTTGGTGGTGGTGGTGGGGAAATGCCATCCCTCTATACGAGATATTCTAAGATCTTCTACCTCCAACAGACCCCTTGCCACACTGTCTCATCTATGAAGGAATGCGTGCACATCTGCAGTGGAATCTAAGTGCAGCAAAAGGAACCTGGGGCATATTGCAGGGCTCACATGCAGCTCATGATCCACACAGCACGTACTGTCTGGTTGAGGAATTCAAGAGACAAGCAGGTCTAAGCCAAAAGCTCATGTTGGCAAAAGCGAGGGATGAACAAATTGATCTATTTCTGGTCTGTGACACTTTTGCACATCTTCACTCCATTTCACCCTGTTTTCACATTAACTTTCCAATGTTATTTTAAAAGTGCATGGGAATTTGTATTTTAAAATATTTAAATGCTTATTTTTGAAAACTTATTTTCTCTCAAAATGTGCATTTTGAAACATATTTCATCCTTCAAATAAACATTTTTAAAAAACATTTTGATAAGCTGTTTGAGCCAAGAACTGGGTCAGTACATTTGGGAAGTGTGAAAGCCTGTACATAACCCTAACCCTTACCCACACATTAGTCTGAGAAGTGTAGATCAGATCAAACTAAAGATCAAATTCTTTAAAAAGCCCTTCCAAGAACACCATTAATGCGCTAGGGGAGATGTGAGAGAGGAGATCTGTAAGGTATGTGAGCCATTTGGTCTTGTTCACATATGAATGCCCATGTTGATGAACAGCAAGTTTTATTTATTTATTGGAAATGTTTTTTATGCTGCTCCTCAGCCAAATAGGCTTCCAGAGCAGCTTTCATATTAATCAATTAAACAAAACTTAACTTACATGGGTGAATAGACCATCACAGCCATGGGCAGAACTTGTATGTCTCAGACATTGGCTGCATTCGGGCGACACATTAAGCAACTGGGGTGGGGAAAACAACCGTCAGTTGTGTTGCGTATTGTGTTGTGTGGAGGGTAACACGCCACTCACAAACTACTGACGGTATGCTATTCCGCCCAAATAAGCAACTGAGAGAAACAACTGGCTTGCAAGTTGTTGAGCTCGAAGCCAGTTGTTTAAAGTGTTGTGTGGAGGGGTGAGTGTGTTAATGGCGTGTGGTGAGTGGGTTAAAACACAAGCCCATAGAGGCAGGCGACAAGAGCGACCAAAGTGGCGGCTGCCACTCTGCTACAACTGTTGCAACTTGTAGAGACTGCTGGAATAGAACTGGGAGGACTGACAGAGGAGGGAGGGTGGGGAGAGGGGCGGGGGCTGTGTCAGTCAAATGCTGGGTTAACTATTAGTCCACTCAATGCCAACCCCAACCACCCACAGTTGTGTAGGAATATGTTGTGTGGGGAGTACCCACAAAATAACCAACTGTGAGTTGGCTACTCAACCCACCATTGACTAATGTGTCCGAATGCAGCCAGTGGCTGCATTCGGACAACATATTAAGCAACGGAGGAGGGGGGGAACAATCGTCAGTTGTGTTGCTTATTGTGTCATGTGGTGAGTAACACACAACGCACAAACAACTGACGGTACACTAATTGGGCAATTTAAACAACGGAGGGAAACAACGGGCTTGCACGTTGTTTAGCCCCAAGCCCCGTTGCTTAAAGTGTCGTCCGAATTCAGCCCCCCCCCTCTTTTTTTTGTAGTTTTTGAAGTGTTGATGTGGTTTTTAAATGTATAGATTGTGTGTATGTTGTATGTTTTTGCTGTTTTAATTTTTGTATATTGTTTTTAATTGTTTTTAATCCTATGTAAACCGCCCAGAGAGCTTCGGCTATGGGGCGGTATACAAATGTAATAAATAAATAAATAAAAATAAATATTCCGTTTGGGGATAGAGTTCTGCTGGCTAGAGCAGCCAAAAACCTCCGGCCACTCTATACAGCCAGCAGAACTCATGGTGCATGGTTGGATACGGCTGGGGGACTAAAGGACGGGGAGGTAGGAGACGCTGCAACCAAAATGGCCGCCGCACGTTCGTAGCAACCGGCCGAGCAGCGCCGGCTGCAGCATGTCATCTGTGGAGCTCCGCCTGCCTAACGCACAGTCAGTACGCTATTTACCCCTCCGTTGCCTAATATGTCGTCCAAATTGAGCCAGTGTCTCAAACACAATGCGTTTCGATGGAGCTGGTCCACACACTCAGCAGCCAGCCAGCCATCAATGGTGATCATGTGCAGAAAAAATGTACTTGCATGTGTGAACCACCTCTTACAGATAGTTATTTTTTAAATGTCAATGGAGCACCTAGCTTTTATTAGCTTCGAGTGGAGTTAAGCTGTTTCTTCAAACGGAGCTTGTTTGGGGAGCAAGCAAGGTTTCCTGCCCCCTTTACCATTTGTGATGGCCCTCTTAGCTACTGTTTTAGGTTAGGGGGACATGAACTGGCTAAAATTGGGGAGCTCGTGGGTGGCCTTATGGATTTTATTAACTCCCTCCCCCCCATGTGTAACTTCATAATTCAAGCACTAAAAAAGGGAGGGAAGCAGGTTCTCAGAATGCTGAGATACTTTATTATTCAAGCGTGAATAATAAAGTATCTCAGCATCCTGAGAACTTGCTTCTCTCCCTTTTTTGCCTGAGTGGATGCTCTCCTCCTTTTGGTTTTTCATAATTCAAGCACTACCTTGAACATAACACTCTTCTGATGTATAACGAAGGAGAAAACTACATATTACAGCCTCAGTCCCAGTGTCTGTTGCAAAGTGTCCTCGAGTGGGGGTATTTTGCATTAGGCAAGGTACAGGAGGAAACGAAGTTCTTAAAACTTCCCTCACCAGCCACTTCCCTCCCTATCCTGACTATCTTTACACACACAACTTTTACCCCTGTCAGTGTTCAGATACATATTTACCTGCCATATTTACCCCTTGGAGGTGTGGGCTCAGCAGAAAATAGGCTGTCAGGGGAGTGCATGAGCCCTCCCTCAGATATAAAAACAGCAACAGTAATAGCAATGTAGACAAAAAATAACTTCAATTCCAAACATGTTTTCTACACCAGTCTTTCTCACCACAAAAACTGCTTCACATACAGGTAAGGCCACTGGATCTTCTCATCAATTCAGTAGAACACAACCGTGTGTCTGCCCCCAAGCGATAGCTAGTTTTGTAAACTGAATAATTATACTGCTTTAATTTGATAAGCATTTGAAAAATGCATACAAGGAAGATCCAAGTATCTTTGTTTTTGTGTGAAGAAATAGTGGTATTCGAAATGCAATGCAGCTACTTTACTGTTGACAGACTGGCTGAATTCGGACGACACAATAAGCAACTGGGGAGGGGGAAACAATTGTCAGTTGTATTGACTATTGTGTAGTCTGAATGCTGCCATAGTCAACTCAGCGCTGATCCTAATCCACACCACAGTTGATTATTTATTACCATGTTGTGTGGGGAGTACCCCCTAGATGAACAACTGTAAAGTTGATTATTACCCCACCATTGACTATCGTGTTGTCCGAATTCAGCCACACAGTTGCAGAGTGACTACACCGCTTCTGGCCTGCCCTTTTTCGCAGCTCAGGCCAGATCACTTTTATTGCTACTTAAGCACATCCTTCTCTCTCAAGCCTTCCAGTGCCAAAAAGGCCCTTCTACATTCACTCTGTACTACAGAAGAAGCCACCAGGGGCTTTGTTACACACAACTGAATTATAATGTCCTGTTTGCCCCATAATGCGTGTAAAATTAAAGGCCAGACTACAAATGACGCTAAATGCATCATTAGCAAGCACATCAGGGATTTTTCTTTCATTTAGTACTAGGCACAGGGGGAGATTTTCATTGGGAGTGCAACACATTTAGAAGGCAAGTTTAACCAAGATGACAACACTCATATCTGCTTTATCAGGGCCAAACTAAACGAGACATTTGTGCAAACCAATTGCAGGAATGTTTTTTAAAGAGTAAATGGCAGATGCAGGAAACTCAATCCAGGAAAATGGGGGCAAAGGGATAAAAAAACCCCACCCACCAGGGTCCTGATCCAGATCAGCCCCTTGTACCTGCTATTTATTCTTTTAAAAAAATCCACACAATTCCTAATTGCATAAATGGTGTCACATTTAGAGGTTTTCTACATGAGCCATTTATTCCTTACTCCGATTGTTTATGGGTCCTTTAGACAACATTATAACCCCCCAGTTTCACTTGTTTTTGAAGAGTACTTTCCCGAGCTTTTTAGAGCAAGGAAAATGGAGTATTATTTCTGAAAGTGAAAGAAAATGTATTTTCCTACTTGTATAATTGCATTATTCTGCTGTAACGCAGTTCCACCTACAGGAAAAGCGAGAACAGAAAAGTTCATGTAGAGCTTGGATCTCAATTCTGTGACAAAACCAAAAGTAAGTTACATTGGATTAACTGCCTCATGTAGAAAAGCTCTTAGTTCGACTAGGAGAAGAAATGCTGCCATTTTGGATTATTTTGATGATGTATAGCAGTCACTTTTGTATGTACAATCATAACCCAGGTGAAGCTACGATTCTTGCAATCACCCAAATTATTCAGGTAACCTGGGCAAATTTCTGTATTATTTGTAGTTCAGGAGGATGAAATCTTGGCGACATTGAGTGAATGACCTTTGCTCATTCCATTACCATCTCCAAGCTGTGACATAACCCTAAAGAAATGTGATGCTAATTTGGAGCTAATTCGTATTCAAAGGAGGTGAGATAGAGACTACGGAATGATTCCCGCATGACCCTTTGTTTCCTCAGTGATGACTCTAGGTTGAATGACTAAAGGGAAGTCAAGTTCATAAGAACACAGGACCAGATTGAAGTCCATTTAGTCCATCATCTAGTCCAATGGTGACTAGCCAGGTGCAATTGGAAGTCCAGAATCGGACATGATGATGATGATGGCAACCCTCTGCGTTTTTATAACCAGCAACTAAGACCCAGTGGAAAATACAGCCTGGAGTTTCAGTGAAAATCAAACCCTTAACCTCGTGGAACTTGCCAATAAATGAAAAGTTGCTGTGCTAAGGGCTGGTTAACCAGCATCTCACCTACCTTCCTGGAGGAGACTGTGGAGGAGCAACAGTCACCCCCATCATACTGACAGTAGGCTCGGTTATTGATGGTGTCACACCAGCCATCAGCTTGGAAAGGCTATGAAGAGAGAGAAACAAGTATCAAGTGAGTAGAAGAAGAGACCATAGATTCTTGTGTCACATTGAAAATATTATTTTTTAATTGCCTGAGGTTTTCACAGACAGAACAAAATGGTCCCCTATTGAGTTGTATGGAGGACCTTCAATGACAACTAGCATCAACAAAAATACAGAGAAGTCATTATGTCAATCTGAATATCGTATCTGAAATTGCACATGCGTGTGAACTATTGAAACAGATGGCCAAATGAACACAAGTTAACATTTCAATTTCACAAAATGGCATAAATTCTTTAATGTCCATTCAGAAAAAGTCAATTTAAATGGTAAGAGAGCAAGTTCAAATATACTTTGGAATTCAGATTCAATAGGATGGTGAGCATCTACTGCTTTATTCATATTTTGCAAATAAATGAATTACTGGACATCTCCAACATGTAGGCACTTGGCTTCAAATGGACACGAATGCTCCAAAGCCCTCCCAGCAAAGTTGGTACCATAGGGCCAAAGAAAGTGACAAAAGAGGCAGGAAGGCAATTCCTCCCCACAGCCCCTCTCATGCTGCTCCAGAGGGTCCTGGCACTTTACAAAGCAGCTTTTCAGGACGTAGACCTGGAGGAATCACAACCATCACCTCCCCACCCCTTTCCTCAAGCGCAAGCAGAACTCTGCTAAGCACTACTCGGTCCATCCCATTATCGTTACAGTTGGCACTGATAGAGCTTTATAGACATGGTCAAAGCCTACATTATCATATACATTGTCACAGAGTAATCCCTGCAACAGCCCTGTAACATAGGGCAGTATTATTATCATTACTATATTGCAGTTGAGGGAAGGGGGTCTGAAGTTCAGAGGCTTGTCTAAGGCCACCCAGCTCATTCTCTTAACCATTACACTACACCAGCATTAGCTATGCTGGAACAGATCAAGAGCCCATCATCTACTCCAGCATTCTGCCTCCAACAGCAGCTAACCAGGCGCACCTACCACGCATACACGCAGTGCTAAAGACAGCCAGCGTTTGTTCCTTGCCCTCTAATATAGAGGCCATATAAGGATGAGTCTATCCCTACTTTTTGTAATAAGGGATTCCATATGGTAAATCTGTGCTGCATAAAGTAGGGCTGTGACCAGATCCGGATCCCGAATCCGGAGCGGATCAGGCTGATTCGGACCTCCGGATCTCGGATCCGAATCGTATCGGGCCCAGATTGGGCTGGATCCGATCCAGATCTGGTCACAGCCCTCCCTCCTGCTCTCTCCCTCCCCCCACTCTCCCTGCTTACCAGCTGCCTCCTCCGCGTCATCCCCCATCATCCTCCGCATTGTCCTCTCTCCTTGTTGTGGGCCGGCCGCTTTTCCGCTCACGCCTGGTGACTACGACACCCAGCGTGAGTGGGAAAGTGGCTGTCCTACAGCGAGGAGGGAGGATGATGGCAGGACGACGCGGAGGAGGCAGCAGGGAAGCAGGGAAAGTGGGGGGAGGGAGAGAGTGGGAAGATCAGGATGGAGTGCTGTGAACAGACCCAGGTCGGATCCAGATCAAAGTCGGATCGGATCTGGCCCGATCCGGACCTGACAGATCTGGATCCGGATCGGATTGGGGGTCTGTTCACAGCCCTAGTATGAAGCCTGTATTTAATTCAAATAAAGCAAAAATGAATGAATCTTCATATATTTAGGGACGTGTAAACCTCTCCTTCACTTCTCCCCATGCCCATGGATATCCATGGGAACTCTGTGGTGAATCTCACATATCCATGCTTTTAGAAACCACTGGTATACATTGGATGCACATTAGGAGGAGGAAGAGCTATCAATGGCTACTAGTCCTGATGGCTAAGTAACACCTCCAGTATCTGAGGCAGTAAACCTGTATACACTAGTTGGGGAACATGGGTGGGAACCTGCTGTTGCACCATTCCTTGCTTGTGGTTCCCTGGTCAATTGCTGGTTGGCCACTGTGTGAATAAAGTGCTGGACTAGATGGACCCTTGGTCTGAGCCAGCATGACTCTTCTTACGTTCTTAATGTGCAGGCAAATGCAGATGGTGGCTAGCTACTCAAGGGCTGAATTCAGACAACACGATAGTCAATGGTGGGGTAATAATCAACTTTACAGTTGTTCATCTAGGGGGTACTCCCCACACAACATGGTAATAAATAATCAACTGTGGTGTGGATTAGGATCAGCACTGAGTTGACTATGGCAGCATTTGGACAACACGATAGTCAATACAACTGACGATTGTCCCCCCCACCAGTTGCTTACTGTGTCGTCCGAATTCAGCCAATGTGATGCACATTTGAATGTTCATCTGAATATACATTCCCTAACATTTCCTTAACACCCAACTAGCTTCTGCAAAATGTGTGCACATAACCACTGATACATATTTCTTCCTTATGGAAAATAAATCAGAATCAGTCAGAATTGTTTGGGATGATTGTCAGCACCAGTGGAATTACACTTCTTGGATTGGAAATGAAACCTCTTAGGCACCGTGGCAACCTTACTTGTAATTCTACAATAAACCTGAATACTTTTAACAGAACTTGCTTTTATTTAAATGAGCATGGATGGCGCATCGTGCCTATTAACATAACTCAGGATGCAAGGCCATTGATGACTTGGTGGCAGCAACATCACCTATCTACTGACTCCCTAAAGCACAGCAGGCAAGGAAGAGAACAAACAGAGTCTGAAAGAGGGATTCTAGGGCCATTTTCGCTTTCTGCAGAATTCCATGTGGCAATTTCCCCACCTCCACCCATCCCATGACTCACTGGCAAAACCAGAAATCCACTTTTTATCTAGTTTCCATATAATTATTGCAAACAATTGTCTGTTGTCCAGGATGCTGGTCTAAAATGACTTCCAGATCAGAATCTGCGGAGAGGAGGTGCTGGGACGGAGAGAGAAGGGTTTGTCCTCATAGCATATACACAAGACCACTAATTGCTCCCCTCCCAACCAACTCAAGCTGCCAGAAATAAACCCAAGCTGAAACAAACACAGACTCCTATGACAACCCTGGGGAAACATGGCACCTCATGTTAAAAATTATCCCAGGGTGGGGGTGAGGGATTAGAGAAAAAGCAAAGGCTGGCTAATGGACTGAATGTGTGCAAGAGCCTAAAGCATGCTGGAGAGAACGGGTTCCAGTCAGTTTAAAATCACAGTTAACAACCAGCCATAGGTGCAATGTGAACCCTATCATGGAAAGGCCACATTGGGTAGTAACTAACCGGAACCTTCCTCTCCAGCTGGGATGCTCGGAACTGCTACGAGATCTTTCAGTTGTAAAATACAACCGAAATCAAATAAAACCACAATTAATCCCAAACTACAACTGGTACAATGTCAACTCTACAGAGGAAGGGCCACTTCAAGAAGTGACTTGTGAGTGTATTTCATGTTATTTAGTTATTTCAATGGTGGAAGATCTCGCAAGAGATTAAATTTAGCACCCCAGGTGAACAATGTTAATGAGAGAACACATTGTTCCAGGATTAAGAGACTGCTGTTTACTATATTCCAGGAAAGAAATAATAGAATAGTGGAGTTAGAAGGGGCCTATAAGGCCATCAAGTCAAACCCCCTGCTCAATGCAGGAATCCACCTTAAAGCATACCTGACAGATGGCTGTCCAGCTGCCTCTTGAATGCCTCTAGTGTGGGAGAGCTCACCACCTCCCTAGGTAATTGGTTCCACTGTTGTACTGCTCTAACCGTCAGGAAGTTTTTCCTGATCTCCAGCCGGAATCTGGCTTCCTGTAACTTGTGCCCATTATTCTGTGTCCTGCACTCTGGGATGATTGACAATAGATCCTGGCCCTCCTCTGTGTGACAACCTTTCAAGTACTTGAAATGGATTCACCTCAGAACCACAAAGAGATCACTACTAAGCCACCCATCCCCATTGCTCTAGCCACAGTACAGAGACATCAACCGCCAGCCAGGACATTGCCAGTCAGCCACCAAAAGATTTTTTTTAAAAGGCGATTAAAAAAAATTATAATCCTATGGCAAAGAAATCACTCACCAGCAGAAGAACAATGCTCACCCGTGGCATTGCCAGGAAACCACCACCAGGTTTTTTTAAAAACGTAAAACGAAATCCCATGGCAGAAATCACCCACCAGCAGATTTATTTCCAAAGGAAATAAACAAACCCAGCAATTCGCCAGGCAACTACCACCACATTTTTCAAAGGGCAAAAAACAACAACACCCCATTCCACCAACCACAAATGGATTGTTACAAAGCAAAAAACAATGCAAATGCCAACAAATTCTTTTTTGCGAGCAAAACAGAAAAAAGGGCAATAATTGCCAGCCTAACCAACTAGAAACAGACTTAAAAAGAAAAGAAAATTGCCCAAACAGCAGCTCCCCTGCCTGGATTGGATTCACCATTCAAATCGGTAAAAATAACATTGGTGGAGCAGGACGTCCAGTCGTTGTTACAAGGGACTGTGTCTGAGGCCCTGGTGGAGCAGTCAGAGATGTGCTTGGTATTGTGAGTCACTGCTGACCTCGAGATGCTTGCAACAGAGTCGGGGCGAGTGAGGGAGCCCAATGGGCGTGCTTAATCCCGATTAAAGTCATCCGACTTTTCAGAAGTCTTTTTCTTCTTCTTTTTCCTGTTCAGAAAAAGACAGACTAGCCTGTTTTGCAGCTTTAGCCCTTTTGGTTAGCTTCTTAGCCAGTGAGAACATCATAGACCGGCCTGGAGTTGGAGGAACTTGTGTACCCAGAGGAATACGATGTTGAGGAGATGATATGATATCCCCAACATTGGAGCAGGCTCCTGTGCATCAGGCAAAGTCTCTGAACATGAGATTGGCTCCTCTGCCATATCCGTTGACTCCTCAACAGCTTCCAACGCTCGGTTCCAAAGAGCGCCTTTCAGCTGATCAGACAGATTTCTTCTCTCCTGCTTTGAGAAAGCTAGGCAATGAGGACAAGTCTCTACAACATGCCCCCTTCTCTGAGGTAAAAAAAGGCTGAGAGAAATGCCCATCAGAAGGCAGCAGTTTAGCAAAACCAAAATAGGACATAAAAACAACTCTAAAATAAAGACAGAAATACTTTGATAGTAAGAGGAGAGACCATATAAAACCTCCGTTCGAAAAACTGCTTTCGGACAAGCGAAGTTCCCAGATGAGGCTACCACAACGCCAGTTGAAAGAGAACTGAGGGGAAAAAGCAAGAACTTGCTAGGGACATGCGCACTGAGGATGGTGTGGGAAGGGTTGAGATTCTGCGCAGGCACAGAACCCCTATGTTTGATGCACAGAGACTTCGAAGAAGAATTGTTCTGTGGCACTGTGCTGGGGGAATTAAACTATTCGTGGGTGTGGGAGGGGACAAAAATAGCAAGTCAATGGAGCTCTGCCCATTGGATTGCCAGTGAATTGAGCATTCCTTCCTCCAGCTACTCGTTGCAGAGTTACCATTCAAGTTCTCAGAGCGAGAGAGATCAAAAGAGGACCTTCAGCTGCTGCGTATCTTCCAGCAGTAACTCATTCCCAGAATCCCACAGCTTGTGCCCCTTCCCCTGACAAATGCAGCAAGTCCTGGCCCAGGTCTAGAACGTCTTTATCAAACATCTGTGGCAAGTAGGTAGCAAAGTTATAAAGGGAATGAGATTGGGTTCTTCTTTTCCAGGCCATTGGTGTGTAAGAAATGACTTACATGGCACTTGTCTGCAAGTACCTAGTAATATCTGTTGTAAGCTAGTAAGTTTTTTGGATTTATCTGGAAGGCTCATTTCCAACATGAAGAATGAAAAGGGGGGGGGGGAAATAGGAGCAAATAAACCACAAAATCCATTAAGTCTCATTACTACAAGCAAACATAACGTTATCTTTTAGTTGGGCTGCACCCTCAAAACCTAGCAGAGATCTTAACATGCATTTGTGTTTACCAGATGCTAGAAGTAATCATCTTTGGAGATCATAGAATCTTAGAATAGTTGAGCTGGAAGGGGTGTATAAGGTCATCAAGTTCAACCCCCTGCTCAGTGCAGGAATCCACATTAAAGCATGCCTGACAGATGGCTGTCCAGCTGCCTCTTGAAGGCCTCTAATGTGGGAGAGCCCACCACCTCCCTAGGTCATTGGTTCCATTGTTGTATTGCTCTAACAGTCAGGAAGTTTTTTCTGATGTCCAGCCGGAATCAGGCTTCCTGTAACTTGAGCCCATTATTCCGTGTCCTGCATTCTGGGTTGATCGAGAAGAGATCCTTGCCCTCCTCTGTGTGACAACCTTTCAAGTATTTGAAGAGTGCTATCATATCTCCCCTCAATCTTCTCTTCTCCAGGCTAAACATGCCCAGTTCTTTCAATCTCTCCTCATAGGGCTTTGTTTCCAGACCCCTGATCATCCTCGTGAACACAGGACCAGCTATTTTATTTCCACATTTAATTAGCATTCACTGATGAATGCCTGAGTGCCCTGCACAAGAAGATCTACCTGGCTCAAATACCTTGAAAAAAGCTGTGATAATCCGAGACTAGGAAGATTTAGTTCAGTTCCTGGCAGGTAACCGAATCAGAAAGAGGCAAAAGCTTTTGATCTCATATAGAAATTACCAGTTCTCACCACATAGTGGTGCGTTCAAATAATGCCCTAAACTGATGTGAATAAAAACTCCAGATGGCAGTTTTGCCAACACAATCACACTTCCTTTTCATGCTGGGATAAATGATCATATAAACCCAATAATTACTAACTTTTGAGTTTACAGTTCCATAAAGAAGCACACTATGAATGATTGTAAAATGGAAATCAATCCGTTGACCATGCAGCCCATGCTAAAATGCACTTACCATAGAGAAAGAAGCCCAAATGCATGTTTCTGCCTGAGCTGCCAATTTCTGGTTTCTGCCTGAGCTGCCAATCACGTGTGTAGAACCAGTACAGATGATTAAGTCCATGTGACCGGTGCTTATGTAATGCGTTCACAGTAATCACATTCTCCATAGCCTCTGTCACATATAAATTCGGCCTTTAACACCTTGGAATTCTTTACACAGAGATTCCAAAACCCATATTTGAGTAATACGTGTATTACTCTTGGCCAACCAAAAGATCACAAAAAAATGTGCAAGCTTTTGAGATCTCCAGATCTCATAGGCAAGGTATTACAAAATGCAGAGGTTGGGAATGGGGCGGAAAAAGGACTGTGAAGTCACAGTGGGTCAATTCACAAGTCATGGTAAGCCACGCTAAAAACAAGCTATGCTGGGTTGGCTCGCTAAGCAATGCTGCTGCTGACGGATGATCAGGCACTTGCCGGCTTGCCATTGCTTGTTTCCCCCGTCATCCTCCCAGCTGCTCCCAGCATGTATGTCTCCCAGGGGCTTTTGCAGCATGTCTCTACTCCTGCTGTAATGAGATTCTGCTCTGCCCTTTCTTGCCTTGTGAAGCACCTGCACTGACATAATATATCCCATATCTTCGGAGCGGCTGAGGGTTTTATTTTCTTTCTTTAACACTTAAAAAAAAAAGCTTCTCTCTTTGTGCCAGGAAGGGCATTGTTCCTTTTTCTAGAACAGCTATGCATGTATGTATCTAGGAATGACTTACCTCTGGGTAAGCACATACCCCCGATTCGGGACCATGGCGATTCAGGAGGGGGGATTTCAGCCTTCCCTTCTCCTATTTTTGTGGTGAAATCCCCAATCAATCGCACATACATGCATAGCTATGTTAACATGGCTCAAAAGCAGATAAAGTGAGTCACTGTATAATAATGAAACGCTGAGCTGAAGGAAAAGGGATGGAGGGTTGCATTTTGGGCATTCTTGCCAGGCATCTCTGTAGCCCTTTAAACGAAGTCATGCAGAACCCACGCTGCCAGGTTTGCATGTCATAACAAACTACCTGAACAACCCAACAAGCCATGGGGTCTCAGTGTGGCTTGTGTGCAGTTAACAACCCATGCTTGGGGGGGCGTGGCCTAGCAGGATATGGAGTAAGTCGCAACTCCTTCGCTCTCCGAAAGAAGCAGTGAATTAACTATAAATTCCCTATCCTAAAAGAGTGGTTTGTTACTTAAAAGTCTGCTATGGAGAGGGGAAAGCCTGCTAATGAGATTGCAGCTGGAAGGAGATTTATGGCTTTATAACCAGCATGACAGAAGGGAGAAGGTGGACCGGCAGTGCTGAAACACGACGAAGGTAAATAAAGGATTTATTTACGATGGCTGGCTGTTTGAATAGACTGTAGAGAGAACAGAACGACAGCTAACATTCAGAAAAGAGACTTTTAAGCTTTGGAAAGATTGTTGGCTGTATAACTGTATGGCTGGGAGGAGGGGCTAAGTCTGCCCGAGGAGAAACGAAACTAAATACGACAGCCTTGGGAGACCATTGAGAAGAATAATTAAAGGATTTATAAGTGATTAAAAGGCTGTACGGGAGACGGAGAAGCCAGAGGGAGAGATTGAGGTGAAGATTTATGAGAAAGAGACTTTGATCCCTGGCTAGAAGTGGCGGTGTGCTTATCGGACAGGCTTGGCAGAGTGCCTTAGATTGAGTGGGCGACTTATGAGCAAGAAGAAAATATCTTCTTGGAGTCGTCCTAAGGGAGATCGGCCGTCTGATAGGAGTTACAGACTAATTCGCACTGAAAACATGTCGGACAAAGATTCTGAAAAGACAAAGAAGCAATCCCCTAGTCATGCCGGAAATACCAGCATTAAGACTGGAACTAAGCCAGGTGCAATTCCTAAAACAGCCACAGGGAGGCAGGCTGACCCAACAGATGAGCTGATTCAGAGAATCCAAAAGATGCTGGATTTGGCTATATTAAAGCAGGAAGGAAATATGGAGCAGGCTTTATTGAAGCAAGAGGAGAGATTGGCAAAAAGGATCACTGATTCACAACAGCAGCTGTTGGCAGGCCTTCAAAAGGTGGAGAAAGAGGTTGGAGCTTTGCAGGAAGAAACTGGAGAACTAAAGGTTCTATATAAGAAGCAAGAAGAACAGCTGATGCAACAGGATTTACGGCTTATAGCGATTGAAGACAGGGATCGGAGAGCAAATATTCGCATTATATCTTTTGGGGAGCAACAAGGGGAGACCCTTAATAGCTTAAGAGAATTAATTTTGGCATGGGTCAAACAGTTAGTCCCACAGGAGGATTGGAGAATTGATGATATTGAGAGGGCCCATAGGGTGGGGTATAGAAAGACAGGAACGCTCCCAAGAGATATTATTGTGAAATTTGCTAATTACTATAAAAAAGAAAAATTAATGCAAGCAATCAGAAGTCAAGGTCAACCAATGCTTCAAGCAACACCAATCGCGGTTTTCCAGGATTTATGCCCCCAGACGGTGCAGTGGAGGAAGAGCGTTAGAATCTGTACAGGGGCATTGAAGATGAAATCGATCTCATATAACTGGGGATACCCAGTTTTTTTGAGATTTATGTGGAATGGGAAGCAACAAAGAATAACATCTTGTGAGCAAGGAGTTGAGCTATTGGAGAAGCTGGGCATAATGGATGCTACACTGGATGGAGGAGAGAAGCAAGATGAAGGCGCTGCAGGAGGGAGTAATGAATAGACTTTAACATATATTGTAAGAGGGATAGGGGGAAGAAGAGACATGGAGGGGAGGGTGGACTTTATTCCGGAATGTTGGGTCGAGTTCCCCCCCCCCCTAAGAGTTCTAAGAAGATTGGGACCAATGCCCAGGAAGCTGGTGAGGAGGGGGGAGAAATTGGGGGTGAATGTGGGGGGGAGGGTTAGGGAGGGGAGGGTATGTGTTACACAGAGGGAGACCAACTTAAAGATTTGTGTGAAAGAGAGAGATGGAAAACAAATTTAGATTGGCAACATTGAATGTTAAAGGGCTAGGAACGGTAATTAAAAGAAAGAGGATTGAAATGTTATTAAAGAAAAAAAAATAGATGTAATTTTTTTGCAGGAAACTCATCAGGCCAAGGATGAAGTTAATGAGCTTCGAATGAGGGAGGTGGGCGTTTATGAGAAGTCATATGGAACCTCGAAATCGAGAGGGGTGGCAATAATAATTTCAAAGACATGTGGTATAAATATTCAAAGTGTAAAGAAAGATAAAAATGGAAGGTTTATTATTATGTTCTGCAAGTTGGGAGAAGAGGAATATGTATTAGTGAATGTTTATGCTCCAAATGGGAAACAAATGGATTTTTTTGATGAAGTATTTAATGTGTTGGGAGAGGTGGGTAAAAAGCACATTGTGATGGCAGGAGACTTTAATATGGTACTAGATAGAGGGAAAGATAGGGATAACATACTAAAAGACATTAAGAGGGAGGGAAAGACGGAGTTAAGCAAATTAATGGAAGGGAAAGAATTAATGGATGTGTGGAGAGTTTTAAGAGGGGAAGAAAGGAAATATACCTTCTACTCACAGAGATTTAAGAGTTATTCAAGGATAGATCACATTTTTGTATCAAAAAATATGTTACCCAAAATCATAGACTGTGACATTGGAGTTATTAAGGTTACTGACCACGCATTAATGACAATGGACATGGAAACCAAGAAAGATTACAGGCAAGCGAAGAGATGGAGACTGAATGTAAGGTTGTTGAATAAAAAATACATAGTGGAAAAAATAAAGAAAGAATTGCAGGTAATGTAGGAGATTAATGAAAAAGAGTATAACCGGCAGGACATATTATGGGATACAATGAAAGCTGTGGTAAGAGGGATTTGTACTAGGGAAAGGTGCACATTAAAAAAACAACAGGAAGCTCAAAATAAAAAGATTGAAGAGGAGGTAAGGAGTTTGGAAGAAAAGTTAAGAGAGACAAAAGATAAACGCCTAATTGCCCAAATTCAAGCTAAGAAAAAGGAATTAGAGAAAGAAGAATTAGAACAAGTTCAAAAAAATTTGTTGTATTTAAAAAGAGATTTTTTTGAATATAGCAATAGGAATTCAAAGATGCTGGCTAGATCCACACAGTTGGAAAAGGCTAAGAATATGATAGGGACAATAAAGGATAAGTCAGGGAATAGTTGTAATTTAATGAAAGATAAATTAAATATATTTAAGGAATTTTATAGTGAATTATATACATCAGAATCGGGACCGCAAGATAAGGTATTGGAATATGTAGAGAGGAATTGGAAAATAAAATTGCAGAAGCAGGATAGGGATTATATGGAAGGTTTAGTTACTGAAAAAGAGATAGAGGGAGTTATTGACAAACTAAAAGGAGGGAAATCTCCGGGGATGGATGGATTGGGGTCGGAGTATTATAAGCTTTTTAAAGAAATTTTAATACCAAGACTAAAGAAATTATTTAATTATATAATAGAAGGGGGGAAGACCCCGCCATCATGGGATCACTCCCTGATCATACTAATTCCGAAACCGGGTAAGGATTTAACGGATCCTGCATCATATAGACCAATTTCCTTAATAAACCAAGATTCAAAAATTTTTACAGCAATAATGGCAAAAAGAATGGCCACATTTATTTTTAAATATATTAAAAAAGACCAGTGTGGATTTATTCCGGGCAGGCAAATGCCTAATTTAATGGGAAGAGTATTAAATATAATTAATATTATAAAAAAAAGGAACTTAAAAGCAGGCTTGTTAGCATTGGATATATTCAAAGCCTTTGATTGTGTGGAATGGCCAGCACTTAAAATAATATTAAAAACATTTGGGTTTGGAGATAAATTTATGGGTGTGATGGATAAGTTGTATAAAAATAATAAAGCGGAAATACTGGTTAATGATGGGTTAACGCAACAGATTACACTAGCCCGAGGAACTAGGCAGGGATGTCCTCTTTCACCGATCTTATTTGCAATAGTAATAGAAATTTTGGCAAATGTAATAAGGGAAGATGAAAGAGTGAAGGGGATAGGAAGAAAGGAGAAGATTAAAATGAATATGTTTGCGGACTATACATTATTGACAGTAGAAGATCCCCTGGGGAGTGCAGAGGTGATTAAGAAGCATTTAAGAGAATTTGGAGAAATTACGGGATTAAAAGTAAATTGGGGGAAGTCAGAAATGATGTTATTTAATTATAATAAGGATGAGTTGGAAGAAGGTAAGGTTAAGTTGGGCCTTAGACTTAAAAATATAGTACGTTACTTAGGTATTAATATTGATAAAGATTTAGATAGGCTAGAGGAACTTAATTTGGTAGCTTTAAAAAAACAAGTAGGGGAGAAATTAGAAGTATATAAGAAATTAAAACATTCTTGGTTTGGTAGAATAGCAATTATTAAAATGAAGATTTTACCTAAGATTAATTTTTTGTTTAGAATGTTACCAATTAAAATATCAGAGGTAGAGTTGAAAAGTTGGCAAAATATGATTAACGCATATTGTAATGGGGATAAGAAAGCTAGGATTAATAAAGGGCTATGGTATAAGGCTCAAAAGAAAGGAGGTTTAGGACTTCCAAATATTAAGTATTATTATATAGCTAATCAGTTAAGATATGTTATAAACTGTATTCTAGGGGAGGAAGATTTGGAATGGTTGGAGACGCAAACAGGGGAAATAGACCATAAATTGAAAAATATATTTTTTAAAAAAATTCAAAAGAGAGACTTAAAGGGACTGGACAACCCTTTGTTGGTAAATATAGTGGAGATCTGGGAGAAATTTAGGGGGAAGTTGATACCAGGAGATTCACCACTTGCCCCAGTGGTAGTAGTTGAGAATTTCCCAAGAGTGTTAAAAGTGGAGATTGAAGCGAGATTGAAAGACCAGGAAATAATTAAGTTAAGGAAGTGGATGGAAAATTTGAAGGATAATTATCAAATTAAGGAGTTATTAATAGGTCAAAAATCAGCATGGTTTAAATGTATTCAATTAGGGAAATGGACTCAGGAATGGAAATTGAAAAATAAAGAGTGTAGAAATAATACAAGATTTGAAGAATTAATAGAGTCAAAAGGTAGGAAAGAAGAAAAGAAAATTAAGAAAGGGTTGACTAGTGAGATATATAAATTATTGATAGAGGAGGAATTTCAAGATTCACTTAAAGCAATAAAAAAGGTTTGGGAAGAGGATGTAAAGGGAGAAATTAAGGAATATAACTGGGAGAGGTTGTGGAATGCAAGAAGGTTGAAATTGTTATCGATCAGAATTAAGGAGAACTTTTATAAGATCTTGTGGAGATGGTATCTAACACCGGTTAGATTTCACCAGATAGATAAAAAAATATCTAAAAATTGTTGGAGGGGATGTCAGGAGGTTGGAACCTATTTTCATATGTGGTGGAGCTGTGAATATGTACAAAAATTTTGGGAAAGGGTATTTAAAGAAATAAGTGAAATAATTGGAAGTAAAGTGGAATTAAACCCGAAGCTTGCTCTACTAGCAATATGGGATAGAGGGGAAGAGGACAAAAATAAGAGAGAATTGATAAACAACCTCCTGACACCTGTTAGATTAATGATTGCGAAAAATTGGAAAGGACAAGGAAGCTATACAATAGAAGAATGGTATAAAGAAATATGGGATATGGCTTTGAATGACAAGCTGACTTGTAAAATGAAGTTAATGAGGGGAATGTCCGGTAAAAATGATTTTGGGGAAATATGGAGTCCCCTATTGGAATATGTATTAAGATCGGGGAAGGGACAAAAACCTTCAAAAGAGTCGATAAATTTCTGGATAGAATAAGAATGATTAAAGAAGGTCTCATGGTGTGGGGGTGCACGGGGGGGGATTGTTGAGGATTATGTATGTATTTTATGTTATTATTATGTTGGAATTAATAAAATCATTTTAAAAAAAAAAACAACAACAACCCATGCTTAAGCCATTGTGCTGGATTTGGACAACACAACAAGCCGCTCTGAAATAAACAAGGATGACAAACCACTGTGGGTTGTTGTGTTGTGTTGTGCAAACCAGGGCAGTGGCCAGGTTTGCACGATTACGGAGGGGGGAATAAGCCACCGTGGCTTATTTCTCCCATTCCGTGTCCCGGTTACTTGGGGTGGGGTGGGGCAATCCCAACAGCCCATGGGTTCTGGGTGGCTTGTCTGTCATTTGCCCATGAGTTTATTTATTTATTTATTACATTTGTATACCGCCCCATAGCCGAAGCTCTCTGGGCGGTTTACATAGGATTAAAAACAATTAAAAACAATATACAAAAATTAAAACAGCAAAAACATACAACATACACACAATCTGTACATTTAAAAACCACTTCAACACTTCAAAAAACTACAAAACCAAAACAAACCAAACCCAGGCTCCTCAGATATTGCCAAATGCCTGAGAGAAGAGGAAAGTCTTGACCTGGCGCCGATGTTGGCGCCAGGCGGGCCTCGTCGGGGAGATTGTTCCACAATTGGGGAGCCACCACAGAGAAGGCCCTCTCTCTTGTTGCCGACCTCCAAGCTTCCCTCGGAGGAGGCACTCGGAGGAGGGCCTTAGATGTTAAACGTAGTGTTCGGGTAGGTTCATGTCGGGAAAGGCGTTCCATCAGGTATTGTGGTCCCAAGCCGTGTAAGGCTTTATAGGTTAAAACCAGCACCTTGAACCGGGCTCGGAAACATACAGGCAGCCAATGCAAGTGGGCCAGAGTAGGTCTTATATGTTCGAACCTACTGGTTCCAGTTATCAATCTGGCCGCTGCATTTTACACAAGCTGCAGTTTCCGAACCACCTTCAAAGGCAGCCCCACGTAGAGTGCATTGCAGTAATCTAACTTGGAGGTTACCAGAGCATGGACAACTGAAGCCAGGTTATCCCTGTCCAGATAGGGATGTAGCTGGGCCACCAACCGAAGTTGGTAGAAGGCACTCCGTGCCACTGAGGCCACCTGCACCTCAAGTGACAGAGATGGTTCTAGGAGAACCCCCAAGCTACAAACCCACTCTTCAAGGGGAGTGCAATCCCATCCAGAACAGGCTGAACACCCTCCATCCGGTCAGCGAAACCACCCACTAACAGCGTCTCAGTCTTGTCTGGATTGAGTTTCAGTTTATTAGCCATCATCCAGTCCATTGTCACAGCCAGGCACTGGTTCAGCACATCCACAGCCTCACCTGATGAAGATGAAAAGGAGAAATAGAGCTGCGTGTCATCAGCGTACTGATGACAATGCACTCCAAAACTCTGGATGACTGCACTCAACGGTTTCATGTAGATGTTGAACAGCATGGGGGACAAAACTGACCCCTGCGGAACCCCATACTGGAGAATCCACGGGGCCGAGCAATGTCCCCCAAGCACCACCTTCTGGAGCCGACCCCCCAAGTAGGAGTGGAACCACTGCAATGCAGTGCCTCCCACTCCCAACTCAGCCAGTCGTCCCAGAAGGATACCATGGTCGATGGTATCGAAAGCCGCTGAGAGATCAAGGAGAATCAACAGAATCACACTCCCCCTGTCTTTCTCCCGACATAGGTCATCATACAGGGCGACCAAGGCTGTTTCCGTACCAAAACCAGGCCTGAAACCCGACTGAAATGGATCCAGATAATCAGTCTCATCCAAGAGTGCCTGGAGCTGGCTCGCAACCACCCGCTCCAGGACCTTGCCAAGGAATGGAACATTTGCTACTGGCCTGTAGTTATTAAGATTTTCAGGGTCCAGGGAAGATTTCTTTAGGAGTGGTCTCACTGCCGGCTCTTTCAGGAGGCCTGGGACCACTCCCTCTTGCAAAGAGGCATTAATCACTTCCCTGGCCCAGCCAGTTGTTCCATCCCTGCTAGCTTTTATTAGCCAAGAGGGGCAAGGATCCAATATGGAAGTGGTTGCATGAACCTGTTCTCGGTAGCTTGTTAACCATGACAACACGCCACCCTGGCCAGGTTTGCACAACACAACAAGCTGAGGGGAATTATGCTGCTGAGGGAAATAATGCAAATCCCCCTGGCATGCAACCAACAGGGTGGTTAACAAGCCACTGTAGCTTATAAACCACCTTGCGATCAGGCGAACCAAGTCCACGTCTGCATGTTCAGAGTTCCAAAACGAAGTGGGGAAGAAAAGGTCTGAGGACATTCAAATTGAAGTGTGCAGATCATATGATGGTTACAGGTTGGACCTAGAGCTGCCTCGAGGGTTGCAAGGGGTAAATGGCCAGGGAGCCCATTGGGAAGGTGGCTGAAAGGTGGAGAAGAGGCAAGAGAGTGAGAAAAAGGAAAATAGCAGGGAATAGACACAATTTTTGGCAGCAGGCTTCTAGTCTTACAATATTGTACTATGCTTCTGTGCACCTCTCGCTCTCGCTCTCCCTCACACACACAAACGCACACACGTCGATGATGCAATGAGCCCAGCATTTCTTGGCTGCTTCAGACTGGGGAATGGGCTGTGGGAAGAGCAGCCATATTCATTGTTTGGATTCAATGGCTGAATTCGGACAACACAATAAGCAACGGTGGGGGGGGGGGGTAACAATCGTCAGTTGGATTGACTATTGTGTCGTCCGAATGCTGCCATAGTCAACTCAGCGCTGATCCTAATCCACACCACAGTTGATTATTTATTACCATGTTGTGTGGGGAGTACCCCCTAGATGAACAACTGTAACGTTGATTATTACCCCACCATTGACTATCGTGTTGTCCAAATTCAGCCCATGTTTTTATTGGCCATTCAACAGCTGTAAAATGCCTTGATTTTTATTCTTCATTTCCCACTTCCCAATGGTCCTGTTAATTAATGAAGGTGCTGGAGGTGGCACTACTTGTTCTGTACATCTATGGCACCAAAATCTCTCTGAGCATCTCTGGCATTAGCCCCTGGGCTATGTTTCCTTCATGAGCACTTTATAAAATAGTCATATGTAAACATAAAAGTAGACTTACTGGATCAGACCAAAGGCCAATCTACTCTAGCAATCAATCCAATTGTAGTAGTTTCTCTTTTGGCATTTGTAAATCTATAAGCCTTTACAATTATTATTTTTTTAATGGCAGGTGTAGCCCTCCCCCCCCAATCTCTCTCTCTCTCTCTCTCTCTCTCTCTCTCTCCCCCTCTCTCTCTCAATCTCTCCTGAATGTAAAGCACCAACTATCACTATGAATTATGTATCTGCCCACCTAACCTCTAACTCAGACACTACACATTCAGGAATGCAAAAGCACAGCTGGCACAGAAAATGCGCTGAAAGAGGAACAACCAAAAATGCTGCTCGTGATATATTTTGCAATGTAGCTCTCATCAGTCAACCAATTTTCAGCCACTATTTTTAAAAATTAATTTAAGGTCATCTGCAAAGTTCAGGCACAATGTTTCATCTCTTCTTTTACTTATTTTCCATGAGCGTCCCCCACACTGTTTCTTAGAGAAAGCATTTCCCTTGATCTGCTCTTTGCTCCCAAACAAAAAAATGCAAGCACTTTTAGGTATAGTTTACATGTCACAGTAAGCCAGGTTTTTTTAAACTGTCTTACTCTAAACAAGTAAGTTTGCTGATGCAATTGGCTGTTTGCTCTCAGTTGGCTCCTTCTGCCAGCGGGAGCATCTAAACAAAGCCAGGGATTCTCTGCCCATGGTTTGTTTAGCATGATATCTGAACTGAAAACTCCTTTTTGTTTTTCTCTTAACAAGCCAGAACCATAACCCAGGATTTGTTCTTGGAATATGGGTCCGGATTGTAAGGAGAACAACAAGCCAGAGTTCCTGCTTCCAACATCAAACTGAACAAACCACGGACAGACAGTCCCTGGTTTCTTTAGCTGCTTCTGCTGGCATGCTTGCTCATTCACGGTAAGCCAGAATTGGGTGGGGGGAGGGAAAATCTGGTTTGTCATGATTTCTGAACACAGCCATTATCACAATTTTATTGTATTCCTAAAACAGGCAAACTTGCAAAAATAATGTATCTTATATAAGAATACAGTAGTATCAGGCTTATTACTAGAGATCTACCTGCCTGATTTTGCTGATTTTTAAAAAACGGAAACTTGTGCAGTTTAGATGTGCAGAAAATTTTGAAACATCAGAAAAATTTAAAGCTCGAGCTTTTGGCAGCTTGGGAAGGGAGAGGAGATGAGGCAAAGGGGAACTTAATGCATATATCCCATACTGATGCCTGTAATGTGACCCACTGTGTATATGCACTGTAGTAATGCTTACTCCTTTGAGCTCTTAGACTGATGAGCCAATGAAAGGACAGGCACAGTATTTGGGGAAAGGGGCTGAATAAAAGTCATAGTTATAGGCGGAAGAAAAGAAACTGAGGACAGAGAGCTGAACGGACACCAGAGGGAGAAGAGAGAGAATGTATTTTTGTCCTCAAACTTCAAGAAATGGTAAACAATAGTTTTAAAAAGAACCTCTTTTTTGTTTTGTTTTCACCTTTGCTGGCTTATTTGTAGTACATTCATTTTAAAAGTGTAAGGTTGTATCAGGCACAAGAGGAACAGATTTTTATCCAATCATTCCCAGTCTACTAGCCCCCATGGTGACACAGGATTTGCACTAGTTTAAAATATTTTACCACACTTATCCTTTGATCAAAGCAGGTTGCAATAACAAAAACCAATTCATCAGCAATTAAAACAACAATTTAAACACCAATTTAAATCACCTTTTTTAAAAAAAGGTGAAGCCATAATACTTCCCAGTCTCCTCCTCCTAACCAACAAAGACCTGAACAAGTGAGTGCCAATGGAGAACAGTACTGACAGACCTTCCCTGGGAGGTTATCCAGACTTAGGCTCAGGGACACTTCCTGAAAGGTCCTAGTCCTTCCCTAATAGGAGTTTCATACAATTGGGTTTAAATCACCCTCGATTTTCTCTTTCACTATTTGTATGACTGTGTGTGAGTCTTTTAAGGTGGAACATAATATGGAGCAGAGGTATTTGTGATTCAAGTTGAGAAGTTGAGAGTGAAAGGGAGGACAGCTTGCCTAAGGCCACCACCTTCATTCAGGCAGTTGCTGATTCATAGCCCAGTTTCAAACTCAACTGCTATGCAGCACCAACATTTCTTAGAATTTATTAGGTGGGAGCGGGACTAGTCATTATTTATAACAACACTTTCCTACGTTCGTTTATGTTCACAAGAACCCTGTTGAGTAATTGGTTTCAATGGCTAGGAAGGAAATAAGGGGAGGGGGGAGAGGAAAGAAAAAAGGAAATAGTCCTAATTTGGGTTTTGTAATATTAAACGAATCGGAGTGCAAACAAGAGAAGAAACCAGAATGGGGAAGTTTTGGCAGATTCCTTTTCCTAAGCTTCAGCACTTTTGAACGCTCCCTCAGTTGAGGGGTTTTATTCAATAGGAGGCAGCCATTCTTTGGTTCCAGCTCAGGTGAACGTTTAAAAAAGGGCAAAAAAGGAGAGATGCAGGTTCTCAGAATGCTAAAATACTTTATTTCCAAGCCCAACGCGTTTCAGACTGTTTTGTTTTTTAAGGCCTTCTTCAGGGGAGATGTCTGCAGAAATACTCCTAACAGGATGATAGTCTCCTACGATAATTACGGGCGACTGGGAAACCTGCGATAATTACTGGCGAGTATCTTAGCATTCTGAGAACTTGCTCCTCTTCTTTTTTTGCCCTGAGTTGGATGCTCTCCTCCTTTTGGTTTTTGGGACATTTAAAAAAGCCTTCCTGTCTCCTATATTTGGTATTTATTGTCTCATCCACAGTTTGTACACTCGTTTACTTTTGTCTCATGATCATCTTTGCACTCTGGAGTTCTACAAAACCTATGTGAGCAGAGAAACTACTGGGATGCATGCACAGACCATAAGCAATGATGGCTATAGAGAGCTTTGGCTATGGGGCAGTATATAAATGTAAATAATAATAATAATAATAATAATAATAATAATAATAACAATAATATCCTGACATCATTTTCTGTTGTGGCATCCACCATAAGGAAAGTTCACGAGGCAGAAAATGTGGCATCTTTTAAACGCCTCCTGAAGACTCATTTATTCACCCAAGCTTTCCCTGGGCTGTAAGTTCAGTAATTAGGCTCCATTTTACTGTTCCTTTATTATAGTTGGACATGTTTTAATATTGTATTTTCATGCTGAGAGATTTTAACATATTCAGCAGTATATAAATGTTACAAATAAATAAATCTTCCTCTCTGAAAAAAATAAAATCTGAGTCCAGCCTTAGATTGGAACACGTCTTATATCCTACTTTTGAGTGAAACATGGCATGACTTTTGACAGGCTTTCTTCATCCACATCACCCCTAATCTGCCTAAAGAAGTTACTAAACTATATATGACGCAAAGCATCAATTGCTTCATAATAAAGCACAATCACATGAAGTGTACAGATTATTTGGAAGGATCCATCCACGGTAGCTCCATTGTCCAGATACCCAAATGTCACTGCTTAACAGGAGATTAATCCGCCCCGCACACTCAGGTCCTCTGGAAAGAACTTACTCCAATCAGCCAGAACTAGGCTGACGAGTGTTACCCAGAGGACCTTCTCTTCTGCCACTGCCAGACTGTGGACTGGCCTGCCGGAGGAGATTCGACAAATTAGCAGTCTTCATGAATTTAAGAGAGCCGTGAGGACTGATCTCTTCCGGCAGGCCTACCCAGGTGGATTTTAAGATGTTTTTAATTATGTATTGGTTTTTATTTGTTTTTAATATCTCATCTATTTTGTGGTCTTGGTATTTTATATTTATTGTTGTTCCCCGCCTCGATCCGGAGGGAGAGGTGGGTTATAAATAAATAATAATAATAATTATTATTATTATTATTATTCATGAAAACCTAATGAGAGCCAGCCTCCTGTTGAGCAGTGACAGTTGGAGGAGTTGAAAAATGGCACAGCTGGGTGTGACCCTTCAAAATAATTTGTATTTTCCATATGATTAAACTTAAGTGTTAAGCAGATGATAATTTGGATTCATATAAGATTTTGGATTTTGAAGCTGATATTTGTGTATCAATATGACTAAGCATTTGAACGATGTCTCATAATCTCTTATTTCTCCATCAATCTTCTTAAAGATTTAACTGAGTATCATCATCCCCAGTATTCGCTAGTTCATCTATGCCAGTTTGGGCACACCCCTTCTAAATCCCCACCTGCTTTTTTCCACATGGATATCAGTCCTGTGTAGGACAAAAATCACACACAGAGCAACTCTCAGCCCTGCTATCAATTGCAAGCAGAGGACACCACCACAAAAAGGCAGAGCCTGCTGGAGTACCATCAGCTGTCAAATCAACATATATCGAAGCCTTCCGAGTCAAAGCCAGCCTCGACCCATAGCAGGATTAAAAGGAGACACCGCTGTCCTCTGAAACATCTGGTACAAGCCACCACTGGAAACCAGAATTCAGGGGTAGATGGTCTGGCCATTGTTTTCTTGTTAACCTTCTTGGCATAAGGAATGGAGTCTTTTGCACAGCATCATCCTTCTCCATCCATATTTTGTAATTTTATTGTGAATCTCACACAATTTTGAGATTTTTTCCCACAATGCCAAAAAATCACATTTTACATATATACTTCATGAGCATTTTTACAGATTTTGTATCCTTCCTTTTTACCATCATGTATTTTTATTAATGTGTGTATACTTAACACGTTATTATAATGGTCTGTTGACTGTGAATAAAGATTGATTGATTGATTGATTATATATACCTCATGAATGGATTATAAATGAACGAGTTCGTGAATAAAACATGCACTCTGCATAGGTAGATCCAAGTTCCTGGCAATTAGGGAAAATCCTCTAAAGACTGATTCACTATTTCAGAGGTAATGGAATTACCACAACCTAACTTCCATGTGTAATTTTGCTTGCTTTGTGCATAAGGGAAGTGCCATGTTCTGGGTTTTCACTGTTAGAATTAAACATGTCAAATTTTCAGACTTTTCTAGTAACCAGGGAGTTTTGTGCCACGTGTGACCAAATTTCAGCTTCAAACAAGTGTGGCTTAAGTACTGACAGCTATATTACATGGTTTTACTTATGGGAATTATGATGGAGAGATGTGCAAATGTCCCTCCTTCCAGACTTTTCTTAAAATAAAGAAATTGTTGCCTACATCTGTGCCAAATTCCAACTTTAGAGGTGTGTGAGAATTTATTTGTGGGGCGGGGCATAATGGGCAGTATCTAACACTGACATTCTGCAAACCCAAATAGTGCTAGCAGACCTCTGCGGAATCTTTCCATTGCAGAAGTGGTTGCCCATTATATCTGCACCACTGGTTGCACAAGTGGAATATACCACATATTGCACAGCATGTTACACAAGAATTATGCAACCACACTTGCACAACTACGTGTGCGCAAATGTGACTTTAGTTGGAGTCTTCTCTTGCGCATAGATCAGAACCTAGTTTCTGCTTGTGCAACATACTTTGCATTAACAGAATGACACAGTTGGATATTGCCCAAAGAGACCCTCAGTGTATACCTCAAAAATATGCCATAGGCATCAGAACTGGCCTAACATCCTAGGCCCAACACAAATGCCTTTTTTTGCATATCCTTTAGCCTCACTGCCCATCATAGGCTCCATTTGAGACTTCAGATATGGAAGCACCTCAAGCAGCTCTATCTGTCATCTGGGGCAAACTGTGGACATATTAAGTGGGTGGCAATAATAAGCTAGCTACCCAAGGCTGTGTCAGAGACAGAGGCCTCCTCCACACGAGACGTTTAATGAGCCTTAAAGGCTCATTATAAATTTTACCTCCACACCAGCGGAGCGCAAAACGGGCGTGCAGGCGCGTTATCTCCCCGATAATGCGCATTTTCGAATGCGCGTTAAATAGCGACTTTTATTTTTCTCCGGCCGTTAAAGCGCATTTTCGCCGTGTGAACAAGCGATTATGCGCATTAACGTCTTCTAAAGCGCTTTTTGGACATGAATTAATGCGCTTCGCCGCCTCTCGCCGCCTCCCGTGCAGAGGGATTAGGCGTAAATGCGCCTCCGCGATAATGCGCATAATCCTGGAACCGGGCGCCAGAGACTATACTAGCACCAGCAGAAAGAAAGTGAATTTGAGGAATGGCATTCTTGATGGACTATATTATGGTTTGAAATACTGCTACCATCTACTACTAACAACCAACACACCCACACACCCACACACACCCCTCTATGCATACACCAGTTGCTTGGGTGATTATACACACAACTGTTGTTATTAATTTAATGCTATTAACATAAAATGAAGCCTTTTTATGAGTTACTAGCTGATATACCCGGCATTGCTCAGGCACCCTAAGATATACATCTGCAAGGTAATCATCTTAAAGTAGTGGGCCGGTGCTAGGCTGGTAAGTTAACTTTTTAACAAATTGCCCAAGGCATGCTGGGAGTTGTAGACGTAAGCTGAGGCTACAATGGAATTATGGGCAGGGTTAGTGGCAGTTGGAGAAAGATAGATAGAAGGAGAACAAAGACAGAGAGGTAAGGAAAGAGGGAGCTGAGTTAGGATTGAGAGATAGTGACCTGGTTTGTTAACCCATATGTTATTTAAAGACTCTACATGCCAGTACTACATCTCCCAGCATGCCTTTGGTGGCCCACAGGTGTCTGTGTCCTCTGAGAGGCATTTCCCTCTTCTCGTTGCTGATGCTGCTCCTTGATAGAGCATTGAAGAGCAGCATCACAGAGGAGAGGAGGTAAGCTGCTGTCAGTGGACAAGCCCAGCTCTGGCTGAATCCTGCTGGGACTGCCTCGGCCTGTGCTTCTCACCCACCAATGCTTCATCAGGAGCCTGTACTGAAGGGATGGGTCTGGCTGTGTATTTCTCCCCTTCATCAGGCCTGTTTCTGGGCATGCACAGAGTGCCTTCCTTTCCTCCCTCCTAAGAGTGAAGGCCACACATGCACTTCCCTCAGATCCTGAGAAAACAGCAATATCAGGATAGGGTGTCTTTGAGCATGATTGTCCCCTCAAAGTCACACTGATGTATGTAGTTATGATTTTAAAACCATGCAGAGGGCGGGAGGAGGCACTGCAAATGGATGCAGCGCATTTATGTGAGTTGTTTCCTTTGGTGTAGAATTGGGTTGAGCACTCAAGACCAAACTTAGGAGTCAGGGTTGTGAAAGACAAGCAGTGCCCACCCACCCATGCACTCACAATGGCCGTCAAAGGCCAGTAAATCTGGCCTCCCACCCAAGGCATGCTGGAAGTTCTGCCCAAGGTATGCTGGGAGCTGTAGGCATAAGACTTGGTTTTTATTAAATTCTTTAAAAATACTTCAACCCAAAATTCTGTAGTTTTAGATTTTTCTGGTACATTGTACAGCCAGACCTATCAGCATGCCAAATTTCAAGTTTCTAACTCATCTGGAAGTGGGTAAACATTTCCGGACGTACATCGCACACACATATTTTCCGCTTTATAGGTAGAGATACGTTTGAGATATGTTTCTCTGGACGTAAGTCATGCCTTCATATCTGACCATACTAATGTTGTAAGTGAAGCCCAACAATCTGACCTAAAATTGGGCCATGAAAGAAAACTGCACAGGGTGAAAGGTTTCTAAAATCCTCTCCCAACACCATGGTCCTGTGCCAAATTGCTCTCCCCCACAGAGCTGTTTTTTGTTAAAACTGCAGGAGATCCAAACACATTTTTCCTGATGTCACCTATGATGTGACACAAAGAGATTGAACAGGAAGTGCCCTGTTTCAATCTCTCTTCTGTCCTGAACTTACTGGGTGATTTAGGCAAATCACTCTTTCTCAGCCTCAGCCCTATATCTGCAACACAGACATCATAATTTCATCTCACTTTGAAGGATTATTATATAAGGACTGTAAGAAATTAATGTACATTAAATTAATTGCTTTGAAAACTCAAAAGCGTTATATAATTGCTAACTAGTAGAAATGCAATTTTGTCAAGATACATCAAAGTCCCCCACAGTGTAGAAGGCAGAACTAAAGCAGGGGCTCTCATAAATTCAAAAGCAAAATTTCAAAATACAGATTTGGACATCAGGAGTTTGTATGTGAAGATATGAAATGCAAATATCTTAGTAATAATTTTGGTACCAAAGCTCTCCCTAAAATTAATTCTTAGAATCTTGGAGCACCCTTGTAGTTCCTGTCAAAAATGATTTAATACATCTTTGCCACCTCATCAGGAGCAAGAGTTCAAAATTAAGTAGTATATTTTTAATGTTTACGCAAGGGAGGAATAACTCCCGTATTCTTAGGGGTCTGTTCTTCAGAAAGTGGTCCAGCGGACTGGAATAGTATTTTGTTGCACAACGCAACCCCTTCAAATTCTAAAACTGAAGGCTCAACAATGATGAAGAACATGCTCTGGGGTATGGCCCGATACATACAAAACTCCCAAAAGAGATTGTATCTTCTGAATATGTCTATCCCACAGAAATTTTGAAAACAACTTTATTTTCCTTACAAGTAAAACACTATAAAATATTTTGTTTTGTTTTTACCCAAGTGATGTAATGAATAGTGGAACCAGGCGTAGTACAGTGAGCTTGGAAGATGGCCCGTTCACTATAGAGCTGGTAATCACTGAGGATGTGTCTGGAATGTACTATTTCAGAACGCAGGTGGAGGCTTTAATGAGAGTATTCCTCCATACAAATAAAAATCCCTGCACCTAGAAAACTGGCACATCAGGGAGAAGATAAAGTCTAACTCCTCCATCACTTGCATGTCAGGGACAAGGGCTGTAACTTATCTTCTCCCTGATGTGCTAGTTTTCTAGGTGCAGGGATTTTTATTTGTATGGAGTACTCTCATTAAAGCCTCCACCTGCATTCTGAAATAGTGACACACGAGACACATACATACATACACACACACACACACACACACACACCTGCAATCTGAAATAACATAGGTTATCTCAGTAAGAACCAGGCCTACATCTCAGCATAATCTACCTTGCATGGTTGCTATGAGGATTAAATTGGGAGGGGGGGAGATGTATGCCAACCTGAGGATTGGTGAGATGGGAATGTAATTAATTAACATCTTTAAATTTGGTTGGACTCTGGGGAGGAACAAAGAAAATTTCTTTCCAAGCAGTGTGTGGTTTATGTGGATCCAGCTGGCTACCTCTGGTCTGATGATCTCTCCTAAGCCTTTGGAAGGGAGCAGGCTCCAAGTCCAATCCATCCATCAAATCAATAGTTGTTAAAGCAAAATAACTCTAACTACTAGAGTATATTAGCAACTGTCAGCAGCTTGCAAACCTGTTCCTGGTTTCCTCTCATCCTTCTCCACGGTCCCCTCTACAAGAATTCGGTTTCATGCCCGGTTGTCAGTTATGCGCATCTTCTCGCAATCGCGGGAGGCGGTGAAGCGCATTACTGGTTGTATGAAACGCGCTTTAAAGTGTTTAAATGCGGAGAATCGCTTGTTTGCATGGTCATAAGGCACTTCAACTCCCATGGTAAATTAAAACTCGCTATTTAACGTGCATCCGATAATGCCCATAATTGGACAGAAAAAGCACCTTGACCCCTGATTTGCACTCCGCTCTTGTAGAGGTAACATTTTTAATGCGCCTTGAAAGAGCTTTAAATCGCTCTTGTAGATGCACCCCAGCAGAGAGCTACCAGGTCACTCTGTACTCTGGTTCTCTTTCTCACACACACACACATCCACTCCATTTTAGCTGCTCCTTTTTTCTTTTTTCTTTTTTGCCATCTGTTTTTCTGAGCTGCCCTAGCAGCCTCCGTAATTCACAGCCCACTGCACCACTGCCTCTTACTCCTGATGAGCTTTCCAAATGCCTTCTTCCCCTTTCCCCTCCTTGTTGAGTTTACACACGTGCCTCACTCCTCACTATACTCAACTCTTGGCAAAGAGAGACTGAAATGGACAGAAAGATTAATGGACAGAGGAGGGGAAAGAAAACAAGTCCAGTCATTCTAACACCAGACACAGAAGAAAGCGGAATTAAAACCAATCCAAATGACATCAAAAAGTATTTTGTGGGTGTGGGTGTTTTTAAGGCTACGCCATGCAGTCTTTCTAGAACTACAATGCCAAGGGCAGGTCTTTGTTGCATACGTGTATCAGCATTATACTCGTTTAATTCTCATGGGATCATCCAAAGAATTCTCAAAATTGCAGCTGGTGACAATGCTGAGAATTCCTTTGCGGACTCATTGGCTGAATTCGGACGACACGTTGAACAACTGTGGGTTGTTGCTTCAACAACCCACTGCATTGTTAACCGTGTCATCCGAATTCAGCCACACAACCCACAGTTGTTAAAGTAACAACCCACCGTTGTTAAAGGAACAACTGAGATGACCAACTCAATTGCAAGCTGTTGAGGGAATCGTCAATTGACGAACGTGTTGTCCGAATTGGGGCGTTGTTGAATCAACAACCGTGAGTTGTTGAGCAAGGAAAATCAGAGAGCGGAGCGGCAAGAGAGGCAGAAAGCGGGCGGCTGCTCAAGCACGCTCGCAACAGAGACCCGGCTTCACTGCCATAGCAACCAGGACGCCCACCTCCCCCACCAGGCAGCTGGCACGGAGCTCAACAAGGGGCCTGCTCCTGCCAGCACTTATGCAGGGTGCCCAGCCAGCTACCCAAACGGACAGGGAAGAGCACCAGAAGGGCACTACGGCAAAGGGGGGAGGGGGAGACGGAATAAGCAACAACCCCAGGCACCCTGGAGGACGGGGCAGCCCCCCACACACACACCAAGAGGGAGAACACCCCATCCAGAGTAGACCCCCACTGCACCGCCACCTCCACCCTCGCATCACCCAGAAGGACGATGGCAGGGGAAGCGGCGACTAGAGAGCCCCCCCTCATCTGCCCAACACGGCTGGATAGCGAGCCATTGCCGGGCCCCGAGAATCCCGTTGGGGAGCGTCACGCCCGTGTGGAGTCATTCCGGGTGCGTGAAAGCATCAGTGCATGGATCTGGCTGCGCTACCCCCACCCCCTGTAAGCGTCGGCTGTGGAGTCCCATCTCTGGACTGGCATCCCTCCCTGGCATGCCGCCCCTCTCCACCACATCCCCTTGGCACGTTCCGTGCTTGGCTCCCTGGGAGTGTGGCCTCGGCCGTTCCCTCTTCACCACTGTTCCTTCCAGCCGCCTCCTCCCTTCCAGGGGGCAACTGTCCTTTCCGTAGGTTCTGCCCTGGCATAGTGGTGCCCATGTGCCTTATTGCCCATGTCTGGTCTCCCTGCTGAATAAAGTTTTCTACGCCACCCACTCTCGCCTTCTTTCCTGTGTGTGCGGAAGATGCTCTAGGAGGGAGGTGGGGAGGGTTGGGGGCTGGGGCATGGGTGCCAACATTGGAATTGCAGCGCTGGGCGTGAGGTGCGACTGTTGTATTGGTGCTGCCGTTCCTCCTGGCTGCCTCTTTGGCCGAGGCTGCTGAGTTCTGCCCACTGACTGAGGCGGCCAATGGGGTTTGGGAGGCGTGTCCTACATCAGCTTCAATGGCGGCACCCATGGTTTTCGGCCGCAGTGCCTTCTGGGATACCTGCTGGAGGACTAACGGGGTTTGGTAGGCGGGGAAAATGGCGGCCGAGCTGTCAGTCAGAGCCGAGTAGGCAATCTGCAACCAGGGTGGTAGCTGATTCCTTGCAGCCCCTGCTGCAGCGTGTTGTCTGTAGATCGCCACCTTTTTCAACAACCGTCAGTAGGTGAGTCAACAACCAAGGCTCAGCATGTTGTCCGAATTGAGCCATTGTTTCACTCACAAAACATTTCCCAGTCAAAATTACTTGGCAACTGGGAATGCCTATTAAATCTATCAAGGCTGCCATCCTATAGCCAGTTTCCTGGGAGTAAGTCTCACTGAGCTCAATGGGATTTGTGTTTGAGTAGGCATGCATAGGATACACTGGAAGCCTCCACTGTAGATATGTCCTTATGTGGTGGCTTCCCTAAAGAGATGTTGGCTGCTTCGTGACATGCCCACTTGGTCTAGGACAGTCTGCGCATGCTAAAAGGAGGAGGAAATGGAAAAAAACAGAGAGCTTCCTCTTCTGTCCAGCAACTATAAGCTGGACTTTGATCCAAACTGAACCTGATTCAGGAGCAAATGGGATGGTAGAGTCCTGAGGTGTTAGGATTAGCCAAATACAAACACTCCAATTTCTATGTTTCTGAAAGTAAGTCTTCCTGCACATCTCTACATCATGTTGCCAACACAATGTGGCGCAGACATTGGCTAAGACAACAAAGGTGCAAGGATCTAACACTCAACGCCCACACTGCATCCACACATGCACACACACACACACAGAGCTTACCTCACAGGAAGCTATGCAATGAATGGCTTTTGGATCTGGATGCCACGCCAGTCTTCCAGTGCAGACAATACTCTGAAGAGAAGGAAAAGTAGATTCGGATAGCCAAGTAAGTCAGGGCCTATACAGTATTGACTTAATGCATTTTAGTTATTTATATACTGCCCTTCATAGTTAGTTAGTTATTAGTTATTTATATACTGCCCTTTTATCCAAGGCAGGTTTTAAATGTGTATCACTGTAAGTATTAAAGATTCACTATTCCCTCAATGACCAATGATCTATTAGGCTCTACAATATTTATCTGTAAAGGTTCCATGGGTGAAGAGAACGATAAATTCCACGTGAAATGTTGCATTTGTGATGGAATTTGGATTCCACAAAATCTCAGCACTTGCATTTTCCTTCTTTGAAAAATCCAAGCTTCTAGGTCTCATGGTTGCGGAAATATGTTTGAAAAGTATTGGTAATGGCTGCAAATGCAGGCACTTTTGTTTGTCTACAGATCCCTCCATGGGGGCCTCCAAATAATCTCCTCCAGCATAGTGTGACTTCTTCTTACACTTCCATCCACTCATGTCCTAACAGAAAAATCCTAAATTTTACAAAAATCCAGACATCACATCTTGAGTCCAACATGCAAGTTTATCAAGTTGACACAAAACCAATCTTATTTGCAAATGTTATGATCTGGAAAAGTGTTATATCTGCACAATCTAAATGTTTTTCTTCACAAATTTCTACCCCACTGAAATTGCTAGTTCCTACACAAAAATAAAAAAGAAGTGCAGCAGCTAGAACTAAGGTGGATCCAGACGAATATTTCAACCTGCTTTGTGTAGCCCAGTCCAGCTTAGCATTTTGAAGTTCCCTAGTCCCTTTTCATTGTTCTCCTCATTCCACCCCATTCAGTATGGCAGGCACCCCTTTGAGCCAAGCTGATTCAAGGATGCTACAAAGTCTCGGAGACAATCAAGTCCAGGAGGAGAAGCAAATCAAAAATGTACAGAGGGATCAAGAAAATGAAGAAACAAATAAAACATATACTTTAGTGGCAGCTCCTGGCAAGGGATAAGAATTTGGTTTCACAATAACAACTCGCCTCCCCACAGTCGCTCTTGCTTCTGTTCTCCTATTCCCCACAGAATGATTCCACCTCACAAGGAGGTTTGGAGCAGGAAAGAGAAGATTCCACAAGGGAGCAGCAATGGGATAACTCCAACTCAAGGTCTTCTTCCAATTCAGAACCACAGGCCCCATAGAGCTCATCCTAGAGTGCAGCCATGGAAGGTCATCTTCCCTTGCTGAGATATATCCTGTGATCTACTGCAGGGTTGATTCAGCTTGACACATGATAGCGTCCAAAGGCATTAAACTCGGCCTACACTTCCTGAAAGTTCCCAGGAGGAGCAGGGCAATCTTGGATGGGAACCCTGGCTCTTTGCAGTACTATGTGCTTTTATTTCCCCCTTAACTGTGACTTCAATATGCTTCAATTTCATTTGTAGGGAAAACAAAGAAGTTATAATATTTGAGGTATTTTAGCCAGTCCACTGAGAGGAATCAGGATGATGTTGTCTAAGCTTGCAGTTAGCAAGAAACTGGAACTCGTAGCCAGAGATCCAGGAGACCAAAACCAGAATGTATTAAGACAACTTGGAATGGAACTGTAGCTAAATAGAACTGCGAATCTAGAGTCATTTCCAGACCAATTTCATTTCACCTCTTCCTCCTACAATACTTGTATTTGTCCCTTTTCCGTGCATATGCATTTCCCTTCCCAGAATTGTATGCTTGGAAGGATGTCAAGCAGAGATCCAGCTTATGTACGAAGCTTTGGCCAAGCGAGAAGAGTGGAATATTCTTTACATTACAGCAGAATGGGATGGAAAGCCCTTAATCCTCTATTTTGTGCAACTGTTAGCAACCATTATTGCCCCATTATTGTTCTTCTCTCCAGCTGCTTTGGCTGTCATTTTTTCTGTTCATAACTTCTTGAGTGATCTTCACTAATCAGAGACCATATACTAGAAATGGTGGCATTAATCTAGAACAGATAATGTGAAAAAGACTGATTCCTATCAATACTTCCAGATCAATTTACTCACTGGTTTGAATAACAAGGAGACTCTGCTGCTGTTTCTTGCCATACACCGGTTTCATCTTCATATTACTGTGCCTCAATTTTGGCTTTCTCCCAGGACTTTGTCCCCCTGGTTTGAGTGTGTGGCAAGAAAAAGTCTGAAGGCTCTCCTGAATGGACATGCAGTCATACCAGTCACAGGAGCTCCCTTTTTGCAGTCACTAACAAATCATTTCCAAACATATATCCACAACCATACTGCCTAGAAGCTTTGATTTTGATCTTTAAAGAAGGGAGATGATTAGTGGCACAATCCTAGCAACAATGCAGCTACATCTTTCAGTTCGTGGTAACTGAATTTACATTTTCTCAATTGAGCCATCTTTTTGAAAAATCTTCAACACATCCCAGTTCTAATCAATTCAATTAGTGGCAACAGGTTGTCGCCTTTCTGAATGGAGAATGATGAGCTTTTTACAGAGCACAAACCCCTAGAGGCTCCTTTCCAAACAGCTTCCTCTTCTGCATGCCCTTTCAATGTCACCTCCGTTTAGCTCCCCTCTTTCATCATTCCCGTTTTATTTATTGTACCTCTTCTGCTTAAACTGATGGGATGGAAAAGTACATCAGTTCACTTAAGAATCCAAAGCCTCATGCCAACACTTTCCATCAACTAAGAGCAGTTCAGTGCAAGGAGATTTAAAACAAACAAATTTCAATGTTGGTCCTGGGCAGCTTTCCCCTAGTTTTTACCTCGATTCTGGTAGGCTTCAATCTGTGATCCATGGTATCAGCAGTGATATTTTCAGGCAGCATCACAGGATCTCTTGGAAGAATTAGACAGGAAGGAATGCACACAGCACCTGGAGTGGAAAAACAAAACCAAAGAAGATTATCTTTCCATATGAAATCATCGAGAGTCCCTTGAACATCAAGGGTCTCTGTAAGGAACAAGAACTCATCACAAAGCTGCCCATTTGAGAATCTAAAGGGACACCCCAGCACTTTGAATGTATAACTATGAGAATCTTAACTTTAGGTTTTTAACAAAGAAATGTTCTAGAATACATGATGGAATGAAGAGGGAAATGTCTGAAGTTTGGACTCTTTTGCTATAACTTATGGAAGAGACAACATAGGTGTGGATTCCAGGGGTCAGGATAGTATTTTTCCACACACACAACACAGCTATCAGCTATCACATCCCTCAGGCTCTCTGCTCCTGTACCCTCCTACAGATTTTCTTTACTTCCATTTAACTTCCCATATTCTTTAAGAAATAAATATTTGGACAAAAACATTGGCAAAATAAATCCCAAAGCAAATTACGCCACTTTACAAAAATTGTGGATGCGTGGAAAAAGTCATCACAACTGCAAAATCTGGGAGTAGAGCTAAAGGCAGGTTGCTTACCTGTAACTGTAGTTCTTCTTCGTGGTCTCTGTGCATTCACACATTATGGGCTCTGTGCATGCGTGGAGTCATGATTCGGACACTTCTAAAGCTAATGAGCACTGTTTTGGTGGGAACCCCTCCCCACTGTCTCACTGAGCATGTCCAGTGGGGTTCTCGCCCATCTCCTCAGTTCCTGGAGACCAACTTGCTGGCCCCGAGGTAGAGGAGATAGGATCTCTATCGAGTCGACACTGAAGAGGGGACGGTGGGTGGGTTGTGTGAATGCACAGATGACCACTTGAAGAACTACAATTACAGGTTAGCAACCTGCCTTCCTTCTTCGTGGTCTCTGTGCATCACACATTATGGGCAAATAACAAGCTGACTTATTGGAGGAGGGTTGGTGTCGAAGAGGTGTCATTGTAGTAGTGAAGAGAGGATTTTGCTCGAATGAAGTTGCAGTCCTTTCTTGCTCTCGTGTCAAGGTGGTAATGGATTATGAATGCTGATGGCTTGGACCAAGTGGCAGCATGACACAGGTCTGGCAAGGATACTCCTTGCGTAAAGGCTGTCGATGTGGACACTGCACGTGTGGAGTGTGCCTTTACCATGTCTGGGAGCTTGAGGTGGGTGAGCTCATAAGCAAGTTTAATAGCCTGGACAATCCACGATGCAAATCTCTGTGACGGGACAGCTTGTATTTTCTTGCTTCCACGATAGCAGACGAAGAGGCGCTGGGTACCCCTGAAAACAGATGTTCTATGTTTGTAGAAGGCCAGGGCCCTTCTGACATCGAGGATGTGGAGAGTCTTTTCCAGTGGCAAGGCCGGTGATGGACAGAAGGTAGGTAAAATTATGTCCTGATTGATGCGAAACTCTGTCACAACCTAGGGGGGAAGGAGACGTCTGGATGGAGGACAAACAGCCTTGTCTTTGTGGAAGATTAGAAACGGTGGATCAATGCGGAGGGTGCAAAGCTCACCAGACCGTCTGGCAGTTGATATGGCTACCAGGAATGCCACTTTGAGGGTAAGTACCCTAAGATCTCCAGTGGCTAGCAGTCCAAAAGGCTTTGACAGGAGAGTCTTGAGCACTACTGACAAGCTCCACTGCAGGATGTGGTCTCAGATGGGGGGGAGGGGCTAAGGTTATTCACCCCCTTGAGAAATTGGCGGACTACAGGATGAGAAAAAAGGAAAGTGTCCCTCTACACTCAGCTCATAGGCTGTTATTGCCGTCAAGTACATCCTTAGGGAGGACAGTCTCAGGCCTTTTTGGAACAAGAAGTGCAAAAAGGATAAAACCCCTTATGACAGAGTCCTCCCGTGAATCTGTGTTATGGAGGGTGGCGATGCTTAGGAAGGATTTCTATTTTGCCTGGTAAGCTCTTCTAGTAAGTTGGTTTTCTGGCAGATTAGAAGGCTGTTGAGTGTCTCCTGCGAAATTGGGAGGTGCTGAGGCGGGTCCTCCATGCTGTGAGTCGGAGGGTTCAAACATCTGGGTGGCGTAGGGTTCCCTTGTGTCTTGTCAGGAGCATTGGAGACTGGGGTAGTCGGGTGTATTCACCTTGTGACATCTTCAACAGGGGAACGGACCACGGTTGTCATGGCCAAAATGGTGTGAGGAGGATGCAATTGGATTGATCTGTTCCTATTTTTTGCAGGGTGCAAGGGATTAGTGGGATTAGCAGAAATGCATAGAAGAGAGTGTCTGTCCACTCGATTTGGAATGTGTCCCCTAGAGATTGGGGGACCTATCCCTGCCCTTGAGCAGCAGTGTTGGCAGAGCGAATTCTGCTCCGTCGCAAATAGGTCCAAGGACGGCAGGCCCCACCAGCTGGTGGAGGCCAAGTAAATGTCCATCCCCATGTCTACCCCCATGTCCATCTTCCTGCTGAGCGTGGTCGTGAGCAGGTTGCTTTTCCCTGGAATGTGGATAGCCGAGATGAGGATGTTGTTCCTGAAACACCAGTTCAGGATGTTCGTGGTCAGCTTGACTAGGCAAGACAAACGGCTGCCTCCTTGGTTTGTTTAAGTGCCAGAGCACCGCCATGTTGTCTGTCTGGATCTGAACATGATGGTTGGAAAGATAATCTCTGAAGGCTAGGAGGGCGTTGTGGACTGCTCGGAGCTCGAGGGTTAACGTGACCGGAGGTGATGGATGGAGGCCAGAGGCCTTGGGCTTTTAAGAGGCCGTAGTGGGCTTCCCACCCTAGGTGAGAGGCATTAGGACCCCAGAAGGAGGAGGAGGGGTGAACGGTAGGCCTTGGAGGAGGTTGCTGTATTTTGTCCACCAGCGAAGAGAGTCGATGATGTTGTGCGGTAGTGAGGTGGAACTTTCTTGCATTTGTTCGAGGGGAGTAACGCCTTATGAACCAGTTCTGAGGTGGCCTCATATGGAGTCTTGCCCAGGCAACAACCGAGATCATAGCTGCCATGTGTCCTAGTACCGTCTGAATGTGAAAAGTGGTTGTAGTAGGGGATTGCACTGGCTTGGAGTCGACTGCAACTATTGTGTCAGCCTAGTGTCGAGGGAGGAAGGCTCTTGCCAACCTGAAGTCGAAGACAGCCCCTATAAAGGTGCTCGCCTGTGTGGGGTTCATCTGTGACTTCACCATGTTGATTTAGAGGCTTAGGTAGTCAAGGACGAATTGTACTGTGGACACTGCATTCCTGAGGGATGACTCCAATGAGGCTACTATCAGCCAATCATCTGAGTATGGGTATACTATTCCCATATGCCTTAGGTAAGCACATACTACAGATATGCACTTCATAAACACCCTTGGCACGTTAACAAGGCCAAAGGAGAGAACGTTGACATGGAACATGTCGTTCCCAATGAGGAAGCTGAGGAACCGGTGGTGGCGGGGGGCCATGGCGAAATGGAAATGTGCATCCCTTAGATCGATGGATGCGAACCATACAGACTGGTGGAGGAGAGTCATGATAGTAGCTAGTGCTGTCCATGTTTCTTGGAGCTCACCAGTTATCATAGTAAAAATGCTGTTGAGGGGGTAGACACCAGGCTGAGTCTCTATCCCATTCTCTTTCTCTAAGAGGAGTTCTATCTCTAGGGCTGTAAGCAGCGCCGTGCAGAGCTGGTCATATGCCCAGGCCAAATGGGAAGTGTGCGCCCCCCCCATTTCAAAAAAGGAGGACAACATGGCTGCCCCAAGGGGGCCTTGTGTCAACCAACACGTCCGTTCTACATAACACCTTCATATTAAACCTGTTCTACAAGACCTCAAGGCACATAGATCCCCGCCCTGCATGTGGCATGGGCCCTCTGGAGCTTGTAGTCTGACCGTGGTATTCACGACGGACGGTTTCTGCGCTGTTTCTGCAAGGTGGGCTCCTCGCTTCTCGATGGGCCGCTTACGCTACAGAAGCAGTAGCATAAGCTAGGGGGAACCTCCTCGTCAGAGTGCCCCCCTCAAAATCGTGGGCCCCGGGCTAACTGCCCCCCCCCGCACGGCCCTGGGAGCGGATTGAATCTGGAGAATGTTTACAAGTTCTCTCCAAGACTTGGGGCGACTGAACTGGATGGAGATCAATATCATGTACTGAGGGTTGTGGGGAAGGGTCCCTTATCTCCCCCCGCAACATCAATGCTGTATTTGCTTGGTGCCGTGAGGATGGGAGTGATGGCCTCAGTATCGATGGTGTCGGTGTCAATTGCCTCAGTAAGGGGGAATGCCTCATTTGGATTGGAGAATCCAGCAGAGACGGAGGGGACGGTATGGATTTCTCCAAGCCTTCCCTCACCTTTTTAGTCGCTGGGCCTCGCTTGGAGGAGTCCTTCTTTCTTTTCTTACACTTCAGGGCATCTGAAGACGATTTGGAAGCTTTAGCCTTCTTTTGAAATTTTCAGCGCGGCCGTTGCTGCTAACGAGCAGACGGGGGCTGAAGAGTCTGATCGACCTGTGGCTAAAGTCGAGGACTTTTGCAGAGGAGGGGAGGACTCCATGGAAGGCTTCTTTGGATCAACAGCATGGAAGGCCTTGTTCCAAAGGATCACTTTGAGCCAGTCAGAGCAATTTTGCCTGGTCTGTTGAGAAAAAGCTCATGCGACGAGAACAGAATTCAATGACGTGTGCTTCCCCGAGGCAAATCAGGCACAGACAATGTCCATTAGCAGGAGGCAGCTTTCTGCCACAGCATAGGCATTTCCTAAATGGTGCCTTCAGTGCCATGCATCCGGGGAGAAAAAGGGCCCGAGTTGCTCGAAGGGGCAGTAGAGGAAAAGGAAGAATAGAAATCTTTATTTTATTTTATATTAAGTGAAGAATTATGAAGAGAGGAATAAGAAGTAATTGAGAATAAGCGCTCTAAAGAAGAAAAAACTCGAAGGAGTTGGAGAGAAGCTTCCCACAACGCATCCAGCAAGGCGGTTGAAAGAGAACTGAGGAGATGGGTGGGAACCCTGCTGGACATGCGCAGAGAGACGGTGGGGGAGGGGTTCCTGCCAAAACAGTTCTCATTGTTTCCAAATTGTGGCTCCACACAGGCGCAGAGCCCATAATGAGTGATGCGCAGAGACCACGAAGAACTACATTTGTGCATCATATGTAGAGAGAACTAAGCAATACACCTATGAGTTCAATATCTTGGAATCAAGATTTGTATGCAATTGAATGGATTCAATACAGAAATATATACATGGTGCACAATCCTGCCCACCGTAATTACCTTTATGTCTTATTGTTTTCAATGGGAAAGAGTCGAGCCAGTGCTCAATTCTCCCACTGAAATGAATTGGACTGCAAACATTTCATTTTGGCTAGATTGGACCCATTATATACTTGCTATATTCTTGAGGCTGCAGATATCAATGTTTGGCATTTCAGTACGAAGCCCTCAAATTCCTGTGGTCCAAAACCCACAGAAAGTCAGACTAAAGATGATAATTGCCCCTTCTGGCCTGAAAATCCCTTTGCAGATCACATGATGCCGGACTCAGCTTTCCAATGTGCAAGATATGATTTGTTCTAACGCGTGCACTTTAAATAAAATGCAATCCTGGGATCAGGCTGCCAACATGCATTTGCTGCTCAACACTAAAGTTATACAGCCCCAAACTGTCCAAAACTAGCTACTGGCTGTCCCCTGGATGGGAAATGCCAGCCAAGTAAGCCAGAATTGAGTTTGGAAACAAAGCTCAGAGACTTTATGTATTTATTTATTACATTTATATCCCAACTTTTTTCCTTCTGCAAGGAACCCAGAGCGGCCCACATGGTCCTCCTCCTCTCCATCCTCTATTGCATTGATGCAGAATTACAATGTCAAAAAGCTTGTCCTAAGCATTCTTTTATACTCCCGAAGCAAGGACCAAGTTTCCGCTCCCCTTCCGCTATACCTGTATTGCCTTTTGCTTGTTCTCAGACTTGCATCTCCATTTGCCTCTCCACCCCATGACCTCCCTCCACTTTCTCTCTACTTCATCCCCATTCCTAGGAACTATATCACCTCCTCTCCTCCACTTCATTCTACCTGTTGCCCAGAGAGAATGTTTTATGAACTCAGGAGAGAGATGTTCTTGAACCTGCTGCTTGTTCGGGACTCCTATCTGCAACACACGAATACCTGGCTTTTGCATTCAGAGAGGAAAATCAGAATTACTCATAGCACCCCTATTAAGCAAATATCTCAGCAGCCTAGTTGGTTTTGAAGTGGCAGCATAAAGCAATTTTAAAAAAAAACGCACCAGAAATGTGCCATACTTTTAATCATTGCTGACCAATCAGTTCTTTACTAATCCTGGGAGAAAGTAACAAACTTGCTTTAGGAGGGAGGGGTGGGGGAAGCCCTGCTGGAAGAAATTGAAAAAGGGGTCTGGGGTGGCGGCGGCTGGCAGGGAAAGGTAAGTGGAGGGTAGAAGGTGGGGGAATCAGAAATTGACACTCTTACCAATTCCATAACCTTGCTCGCACTTGTACTCCACTGAATTAAGTTCTTGGGGTGGTAAACATTCCCCTTGCAGTTCTTCACACAATTTAAATTCCTCTGACCACAAGCCATCTTTAGTGCAAAGGGTAGGGAGCTGAAGCATAAAAGAAACAACGCACTTCATGAGAAGCAAGGAATTCAAGACCACTCCTAGGATGCCAGATTCACCATAGGCAATGCCAGCCTGCATTCAACTGCCCAAATGCTCTCCTCTGGTTTTGAGGCTGTTCGCGATTTTTTTTGGTGTTACTTATAGTGGGGGGTTTGGGGAAAAATGGACATTTGATGTCGAAACACTCTATGCTGATTTTATAGACTTGAAAGGGGAGAAAGTAGCTACTAGAACTGCTACTAAACCAGTTTTCAACATGAAATGCCTTAACTGGAGCAGGTGTGTGTGCGAATTCTCCACTCCAGTGAGAAAAGATGGAGACTTTCCCTGAGTGGAGGGTTGTATGGCTGCACAGTGCCCTCTAGTTGGTAGCGCAAGGAGCCCTCCATCTGGAAGCACCCTAAATATCCTGGATTTATTAATGTGAAATACCGTGGTGTGACTTTGTATATATGGTATAAGAAAACCATTACAGGGAAAGGAAGGCAAGGTAAATACACACGCCATCCTGTGCGGCAGAGGCCCAGCTGTCCTTGATGTATTATAGAAGAAAACCGAGTTCAAGAGATATCAGCCGACATGGCAAAAGCATATGGCCAAAAACTTTGCAGAATTGAAGAGGAGACTGCCAAAGGTGCTTGGATCCTCCTTCCAATGGAAATCGTAGACCCGTCTCTCAGCTAACAGGAAACTGGGCATCTTACTGAATGGTCCTCCTTACCTTCTTACTCTGCGGGCTGCAGCTCAGAATGCACTGGCTGTCAAGCTCAAAGCCATTGGTGCAGTTGTACATCCCCTCAAAGACGGGTGGGGGTGGCTTACACAGCACAGGTACACAGCTGCCTTCTTCCCAGAAGCCACTTTCAAGACATTGGATATTTAGGATCTTTCTGGAGGGTTTGGATTAAAAACACAGAAAAAGGCTGGTTACTTCACCTGCATCAGAACATCTGAAGGGCCCAAGCGGAAGAAAAGACTGTTATAACGAACTGTATTTCATGACGGCTGTTGGGAGTCCAAATCTGTCCCCACCTCAGAGAGCATCCTGGCTTCCTGGGCCTCTGGCTGCTTCTGTCTATTGGACAGTACAAAGGACCCTTCACTGATCATTCCATGCCACCCCCACCACAGCAGCCCACAGCGTTTTAGGTAGAAGTGGCCTCAAGCAGGTGGATCAGAGCAAGGGGGCTCAGCTGCTGTTGCAGCTCCAGTTCCTGCAATGGCCATCTCTCTCTTCCTGCCTTGGTCAGCTGGGGAGGGAGATTTTATGTTCCAGACTAATGTGTGGATTCAAACTTAATTATCCACCGTTTTTCACACTTCCTGGATGCTATGACACAGTTTTTGGATCAAAAAAATGGCATTTGAACAGGTTTAAAATGCATTATTTTGAAAGAAAATACATTTAAATAGGTACGTTTTGAGAAAAATACATTTAGAAATGCACATTTCAGGAGAAAATGTGTTCCAAATATGTATTCAAAAATGAATTTTCATGGGGATTTAAAAATAATTAATTCACAGATAAATGTAGGAACAGGATGGAAAAGACTTACGGGTAGACACATACAAAAGTGACATCAACTAGAAACAGACTGATTTGTCAATCCGTAAGTGCAGCAACCAAATTCAGCGTATACTTTTACCCCAAAAGCTGTAATGAATCCAGCCAGGGAATGGAATAGATAAATATTCTCTGAGATATGCAAGCCACAGAGCATTGTTACCAACTGGCTCCACCTTGCTGTCATTCGACGTATCTCCCTAGCGTCTTGACTCCAGAATGTCCACTTTGTCTGATAATGTATCCTAAGCTGAGGTTTAGGAATCCAGGGCGATAAAAGCAAACATGGAACCGCCGGAATGTGTAAATATCCTACTCTCTGCCAGGTTCCTATTGCAATCAAGTCATCCAGGCACATCTCTTTCATTGGCAATCCAGAGCCCTAACAAAGGAAAGCACCACACAGGGAGCCATTAGACCCCTATCCAGTCCTCTCTTCCCTTCTCTGTCCTTTCAAGTTACTCCTTCTCACTCTTGCTCTCCATTTCTCTCTCTCTCTCTGCTACAATGCCTCTTCCATAGACTTAACTAAGTAATTGCCAACCCTGTTTGAATGCTGTTCATAAATAATTTTGACAATAAACCACCTAATCTGAGTATCCTATCCTAACCCGGGTTTGTTGACTATTCACTATTTCCCCACCTGGGTGCCCCCAGTTCCAGCCAAACACTGTGACATTTGGTTAAAGATCCTAAAATGTGTGCAATCATATACATGTGTTATGATTAGACATGTGTATACAAGAACACGTAGTAACAGTACATTGGTTGTTTGGGTCAGATACCGAAACTAAGCATTTATACAGAGTCTTAGCATTTAAAGTGTTCAAAACACTTCATATGCATAATCTACCATAGCTAGTGGCCAGGTATTCTGGGAGTTGTAATCTAACACATCTGGGGGGTACCAGGTTGCCTACCCATGCATTAAACAATGAAACATTTAAAGATATTGCGTGCATAGCTACTTTCCCCTTTCCAAGACTAGCAAAACTAGAATCAATTATTTAAATGCAGTATTAAAAAAAATACGCAAAGTACAAGAAATCATGGAAATCTGCTAAATTTGTGCAATTTATGTCTTTTACAGAATTTAGCCTTGGGGGGGGGGTCAGAATTTGAATTGCATGGATGCAAAATTACTCAGTGTGGAGTGTATCCAGCCATGTCTATGCCCCAACATTCAGCACATTCCACAGGAGAGGGCTGCTTGCCTACTTGAGACTTGTGCTTTTTGAGGATATCACATTCCCACAAGGAAACCACTCCACTTTGCATCCTTCCCTACAAGGCCCCGTCTCTGATTTCTGTCCAAATCCATTTGAAAACAGGCAGCCAGTCAATGCGCCCCTCTCCCTTTGTCATCCTGAAACTACAGTTTTGGCTCAGGCAAAGAGGCCTCAGGCAAGTCAGCCACTCCAGGCCCTTTGTCATTTTTGTGGGTTTTCTCTGAATTCTGTCCAACTTGTCAATATCTCTCTGGTAGAGGGAAGAGATTCTTCGGCCAGAAAATAGGGCAAACACATCTTGTGCTGCTGAAACAATGCTGTTGAACTTTAAACACTTCATAAGAAAAAAGACTGGGAAAACTGTCCATTCACTGTGTTATCCTTGTCAATTACCTATACACCCTTTATTTCCAATGAAGGCATTTGCACCAAAATAATGAATGTACCAAAGGCAGGTCAAGAACACTCTGTCCTGATGGAGGAATAGCTATGAAACCTTCATTGACGATCAGCAACAGCCCACAAGTTGGTCTAATAAAAGGTATCTGCTCACTCAGTCAATTACATGATTATTATTTTTTATTATTTTTTAAAGAGCACTGAGAGCCACTTTTCACATCTGTAAAATTAGCCCTTATCAATCGTCTGTTGCTTGAAGGCTGTACAAATGTCTAGCAGGCCTAGTTCTTAGTATAGCTCTGAGCACCAGGAAGAAAGGCCCAGGGGCACTGCTTGTGAGTGGTCCAGAAATATTTTGTTGACCACTGTTACAAACATAACGCTGGGATAGATGGACCTTTTTACAGCCAAGAAAGGAGATGGGATGGAGTACTGCTCTTACCAAGAAACAAAAAAGGCTTCTCCCCAATGTACTGGGTTTTACAGACAGCAACATCCACATCATTATGAAAAGGGATTTCTGTGCACTTATACATCAGAAAGTCAACACTTTGGGGAAGGAGCGGTATAGGAATTCCAGAATGCAGGATTGGGAAAGTTCAGTTAAAAACTTAAGAGACTAGGCCAGCTTTCTCCATTATGGTGCCCTCCAGACACTTTGGACTACCACTCCCATCACCACTGACCATTAGCCATGGTGACTGGGGTTGATGGGAGTTTTAGGGCACCAGGCTGGGAAGGCTGGACTAACCTGGCATTTATTTGAAACGGTTCCCCTGGGAATGCAGATGATGCGGCCACTGGTTGGCACTGTTGCTCTTCCCCAACATTGCTTCCATTAGAAGGAACGCAGACAAAGAGCGCTTAGCTCCCTAAGGAAGTAAAAGACGTTGATATATTTGAGATCCATATGACACTCATACCATGAAAAAAGTAACTATGAGTAAGTAGGGATGGACAAACCAATCTATTTGAGGTTTGGGTCGCTTTTGAATGTGTTCATTCATAGGTCCATTACTGTCATGTTTCCACATTAATCTACAATTATTCATAGATATTAATACTTTTAAACATATTTTTTTCTCAAAACACACATTGCTAAAAGTATTTTAGGTCAAAATTTGCATTCTAAACACAGTTTGATAAGTTTTTGAGCCAAGAACTGACTTGCAACATGTAGAAAAATGGGGAATTGATGGATAGCTATGTTCCCATGCATACGTTAGTCTGAGAGGTGCGGATTAGGCCTGTTCGTATTGGAATATTGCAAACTATGTAAGATGGGCTCTGATGGTTTAAAATTCTGAAAGCATCCTATTTGGGCAAAGAGAGATGCAATTGAATGTAGAGGCATTGCTGTCATCTTCCTGGCAACTTCCTGGCCTTGCTCCTGCACCTCCCAACTCTTAGGGACAAACTTAAGGAGAGAGAAGCAGAGATAAGAAGTTCACCTTTTACACTCATTTACCTACAGTACATCAGGCGCTGTATAACTGAACTATCATGCCTCATCTTCTTTGTACTTTAGACTTTACTTTTTTAGTGGTCGGTCAGCTGGCTTTGAAGGAAGCTTCTCTGCTTAACAAACTAAAGAATATGTAGGCTACATGATCTCTCATACCAACTTCTGAAGCTGCAGTATATCTTTCTTGGTTTCCTCAAATGGACCCAGCATGGTGAACAAGAGCCTCAGTGGCAGAAATACCAGTAGCACATCAAAGGAAGCTGTCAAGAGTCAGCTAACGATCTTGCTTATCTCCATGGCCCACAGTGTACGTTCAACAATCCCAAGAACTTGACTACACGTTACACCCACCACATGGGAAGCATAAGACAGGGCTGGGGAACTTGTGGCCCTCCATATGTTACTGGATTGGAACTCCCATCACGCCTCTCCGTTGGCTATGCTGACTATGGCTGATGGGAGTTGCAGTTCACTGACAACAGGAGGGCTATAAGTTGTCCACCCCTAGCGTGAGTCATGCTCTGACTGCTCAAGCCCTGCTCAAATTCCAATCATTTGAAAATTCTAAAGACTTCCCTGGAGACAGGCAGGGAATGGTGGAGGAGGCCAAAAACAAGCATACAGAGGAGGAGGAGTCGCTGGCTGGGTATCTACACAGAACAACAATGCAGCACACCTTTGTCATATACATTACACCTCAGTAATCTCAATAACACTGGCCTACATTAAACAACAGCCCTCTCAAGTAGGCCAATAATTTGAACCTCACATTATACTTGGGGGAATGAGGCTGAAAGAATAATGTTTTGCACTTCCCACTGCCTTGAGCAGGTAGAAGTTCCAAAACTGATTTGTTTCCTGTAATATGATGTTTGTATAATATATATTTTTAATTTACAAATATACACATTAAATTTGGGGGGGGGGGGGAGAAGCAGTCACACACCTCAGATAATGCTAGTTTTTACTGCAGCATCACTACCCACAAACAACAGGATGTAGGCCTTCAAGACAGCTCTTTGACAGGCACCTGCAAAAACCCATTACTCCATCACAGGCTACTGCTTTCTTCTGCTCCCTACTCAAGAAGTCATGTGTCAGGACCTAGAAGCCAGTAGCAATTACCTCTATTCAGCAAGCACCAAACAATACAAAACAGAGAGAAGGTAATTCTGTTTATCCGAAGAGCCTCTGCTTGCGGACAATACTAGATGTCAAGAAGGGATGAGACTATGAGGCTCACTCACACTCTTAGCCTCTGTATTATACCAACCAGAGATTTCAAAGAAATCCACAACAGAATTAAATGAGTTTGCATTCCTATGACTCCAACCCGCAGATTCTGCAGTGATCGGCTTTTCCTGAGTCACACAGATTTTGCAGATTTACAGATCAATTTTTTTTACTTTCTGGAATTTTACACAAATTTAGTCATCAAAAATGCATGAAATAAAAAAACATTGACTGATAATGTGTATTTTCACCATTTTGCAGGGACGTGCACATTTTGGCAGAGATTTGCGCATTTTTGCAGGCATGAATTTGCACAAATTGGGGAAATAGGGGAAAATCCAATTCCATCCATGAGCAGACAACAGAATGAAATGCAGGTGGAACAGATTTTACAAGATCCGTAAATCCCTAATACCAACACCAAGCAAAATACCCTAAAGAAAACCATTCAGGTGCCTGAAAAATATGCTTGGCCTTACCCATCCTTGTCAGAGAGAGTGTGTGTGGGGAATGGGGAAGGGAATTAAGTACTTGCTCACATAACCAGCAAAGCAGCCAGTTTACTGAGAGGCACTAGGAAAGGATGGAGCAAGAAAGGCAGGGAAGAGAGAGAGAGAGACTTTAAAAACTTGCTCTAATTCTCCCTTTGTTAACAGTGCAACTGCTACTTCTTCTGATCCTACAAAACTGACATTTGTTTAGGCTTAGCAGCAGAGCCAAAGCAAAAATAAAACAAAAATTAAGAGGTTTCTTTTTTAATAAAGCAACCATCCAACGTTTAAGGGGCAACATTTGTAAGCCACAAGAAGATGTATGAGAAACTGTGAGAGCTGCGTTTGATGTGCAGGCCTCAACGTCAATCTTGAAAGCATCACAATCCATACAGCAGGGAGACTGGCCCTCCCCCAAGTACATATGAGCAGTAGCCAGACTTGGGTGCCAAGGAAGATGGCAATAAATTAGCCCAAAAGCTCACATTATCTGCCAATGGCAGGAGATTCAAGGATTCCAAGCAGGAAAGAGGAGGTATTTACTGGTAAAATGGATGAAAACAAAATTAGTCACTGGGATAGTAACCTGGCCTCTCCTGTTTTCTTAGTGAACAGCTGAAACATTAAGAAAACACACAGACCCCGAAGTCTTCACTGTGAGAACCTGAAATCTTATCGGTCATAATTACTTTTGGTTTATATGGTAACATTCCCTTCCTTAATGACAGACTAGGACCCCTCTAGATGGATTCCGTTTGATGCCTGGTTAGCCAATTATGCGCATATTCGCTGAAGCGCTTTATCGTAAATGCTTGTATGCAGGAGGTAATTGAGCACTCAACTGGTGACCTTACCGGTTGTTTCAAATGCGCTTTACAGGTAGTTAATGTGGAGAATCGCTTGTTCACATAGTCAAAATGCACTTTAACGGCAGGAGCAAAATAAAACTCGCTATTTAACGCGCATTCGATAATGCGCATAATCGGAGAGAAAACGCGCCTCTACGCCCGATTTGCACTCCGTTCTTGTAGAGGTAAATTTTTTAATGCGCCTTGAAAGAGCTTTAAATGCCTCTTGTACAGGCAGCCTTAGGGCCAAAGGGTTTTTAAACCAATGGGTTGTTGTTAAGACGTAAACATCCCCATGTGTAAAATGTGTTAATACATTTCACCTATCAACTATTTAAAAAATAATAATAATAACAACTACAGGGCGTGAGGAAGGGATCCGAATCAGGACCACACTGTATTAGGCTGTTTGTTTTTTTAAAAAAACACTTTCTCCTTAGCAACACACACACAAATACCACTGTCGGCAAAAGAAGCTTCGTCCCTGCGATGAATAGCACCTTCGGGGAAGGGAATTATTTTCGACATGACCACAGCACAAAGGGAAAAGGACAAACCCTAGGTATGTGTTGTAATCATTATGCAGATTAGTTACTCTTTGCATATGTATTTTAATCACTATTTGGTACTTACAACCAGGGTAGCTAAGCAACTACCAGAATTCCAGGGAATGCTGGTGGCCGGAAAGCGATTCTAAATTATGGGATGGCTTGCGAGCAGAAGGGGTTGGGTGCCTTGTCTGGAAGCACCCATGTTGAGGCAAAATGAAAGCAGGCAAGCAGCTCTAAAATATATGGTTGTCTCTACAATTGAACATTCAAGCCATGTTTTTGGTTCTAAACTATGATCAGCACAAACCTTGATTTGGTGCAAAAATATGAACAGGGTGGCATACATTTCTAGTTAATGTTAGGTGGCCTACTGCCAAGCTCCATCCTTATTCACCCGCAGTGGCCTTTCTGAAGGGTTTCCATCTCCCACCCTGCTGATTATTTCCATTTCCCTTCCCCACACCCGCCTTCTTTTATTCTATTATGATCTAACTTCAATCTACTGGACTGTTTGGATAATGTGGGACCCATTGAGGGGAGTGGGGATATGAGGTATCCCCACTCACCAGGGACTTCATTTTCACCCTCACCAGGGAAGGAGAGAGTGTGAGAGTGAGGATAGGCCGTTGCGGGGAAGAGACGCACCACAGCTCAGGCATGACTGCTGGACAGGCCTAGTGCTGGGGTGCAGGATGGATGACCTCCTCTTCCTCACCTGCTGCACACCAGAACTTAGAAAAGGAGGCTCAAAACAGAGGCTCAAAAGCCGAAAGCAGGTTTACTGAACTCAGAAAGCCAAATGTTTGCTACAAGAAAGCCAAATTCTGCAAATTTGCCAGGACAACAAATAATGCAAATTTCATTCATGCAAACTGCCTTGTAATTGTGGCCACCCTCTCTATCCAGAAATAATATTGTTTTGAAAAACATCCAATGCTAATTGGGAGTCTAGATTTCTAAATTTAAAAAGAAAACAGTTTGAGAGCTGAAATTCTGTTACTTATAAATAAAGCAAATTAGTATAAATTCACTTAAGTCCTATCCTGATTTTTAACTATTTTCTAACAGAATGTGGATTTTTCATATATTGAATAAAATAAAGGGGAGGGAAGGATGGGGCATTCAAGGTATTGGTGAATAATCACTGTAAGGAAGTAGAAATGATTCCAGGTGGTGGGACACAGGAGTAAAGAGGAAAGACCTCAGTGGCCCTTAACGCCAGACCACGCTTCATTTTTGACCTATTGATTAAAGAGTTCTTTTATCTATTAAATCTTATATCCACAATCCTGAGGGCTACAAACAAACTTATCCTTTCAAAAATTCAAAACCAGATCCTACGCATGTTTCCTCAGAAGCAAACCCCACTTTGCTCAACTGGCGCCTACTTCCAAGGGAATGTGTATAAGAATTGCAGCCTAACAGCAGTATGAAAATTCTCCCGAGGCTGTAGATAGAGCTACAACCTTGCGGGAATGGGGTGGGGGAGTCAGAGCCAGGATCTTCCCATCCATACCCCTCTCAACCACTGAAGAAAGCTCCATGGCGGCTCTTCTGAGGTCATAACAACAACCTGAGAAGGGGATTGGTGAAGGAGGAAAAGGATCATGGTAGTGGGTGAGATGGGGAGAGGAAACATGTAAATCCACAAGCCTCTTGGCTTTTGTCCCCGCCCACAGAAAGGTAAGCAAGAGAGACCGACTGAGAAGGCGAGAACACCTCCATTGTCCTTTCCACCCTGCTTAGCAGAGCTTAGGGTAGACGGAGGGCTTTGATCCGTCTGTGGAGTGTCAATCCCATAGGACTGTGTTCCTAACCTCAAGATTCTCTGGATTGTGATGGATACGCTAAATTTCACAACGCAATTCATACTGCCATCCCAACAATGCAGTTCTTCAGCCTGCTTTACTCACAATGAGATTTTTTTAAAAAAATACTCCTATGTTAATTCTCCTCAGGAATTGCAATAGCCATGGAAAAGGATGACTGGTAAGAGTTTTAAGAGCGGAGTGGCTAAGAGACTGGGGATGAATTCACACGTCATGATAAGCCACCCTGACAATAAGCGATTGGTTGTTCGCTCGGTAATATGCATTAGTTTTGACAGACAGGTGTTTTACAGCAAGCCGTGGCTTGTTTCCAGCCTAGTCTTCATGTCCACTCCCAGCATGCATCTCACGGGCTTTTGCAGCACAACCTCAGCAGCTACTCTGATACTCCGCCAATGATTAATTTTCTCACCTTCATGGAGATTTGTGCATGTTTAATGTTACTGATTGGTTGATTTTAACTTCCCTGGAAATTTGTGCAAATCAGCTGAAGCACAGTAACCACTCCACTTGAGCGGTTGCTGTGAAAATTACTGGAATCATATACATGAAGACCTGTGAGATTTGTAAGAAGTTGTTAATGGGCACTCAGTGACGTCATAACATTCCAAAAGATAAAACGTTTTCTCCCTCTCAGATACTCATGCAAAGAATAGAGAAGTAACAGCAAGGACTTTAGAAAAGTCTCACTCGCATATTCCACATGGGGACTGAGCTTTACCTGGGTCAAAAATACTAGAATAGGCTTTCTATCACTTCCTCTCAAGTCCCTGGAGGGCAACCCATAAGTCAGCGGTGGAACACAGGCAGGCTAATTCCAAGCTTGAAGGGCCCTGGGCAAAGTACCCTATGGTGAACTGCCTCTTAGATCCATGGACCCCTTCAGGCTTACTCGGTGGTGGCGGCATCAGCAGCAGCAGCACTCTAAGGGAGCTACCATTTTAACTTCCCACAATGCCTCAGAGCACCCGATGTCGTGTCACACTGGGTCATTGTGGGAAACTGAAATGGAGGCTCATAGACCCAGATACCTGGTATGTAGAGCAAGGGGTACTTGTTCGATTTGGTGTGCTCTGATGGAGCAATGGCAGCTGACTTAAGATTCCAGGTAGTGATGCTAGGCCTGGTCCCAGGCTCAATCACTGGCATCCTCAACTAAAAGAACACAAGTAGGAGGGCTGGGAAAGACTACTGCCTGAGGCCTTGGGGTAGACATGACTGGGCTATATGATGTGATGGCCTAACACACTGTACAGTAGCATCACACACATTTTTAGTCCTGCCCATTAGAGCAGTGGTCTTCAACTGGTGGGTCGCGACCCAAAAGTAGGTCATGAGATCAGGCCAGATGGATCACGGCAAAGCTGTTGCCACCATGTTGGGCATGGGGAAATTTTTTTAAAGTGGGTCCCATGTTGCAGGTTGGAAGTCTGAGTTGGATCTTGGGTCTGGACCAGTTGAAGACCACTGTATTAGAGCATTTATCCAGGCAGAGGATGTGTGCTGAGTGATAGGAAGAAGTTCAACAGATGCAGCCTTTCTCAACATGGAAATACACAGCTGGGCCTACAGAATTTTTGCGTATCTGGCAGAAGTCAAAGACTCAGAAACTTTATCAGCCTACTGCAATCCCATAACTGCAATGCATGGTTATTGCCTAATTACATTCCACCTTTTTGTAATTAGTTATTACTGTGATCATTAGGGAATTGCAGAGCACCTAATCACAAGATTAGGCGGCAGAAATTTGTGTACACATTTAGAAACAAATCTCTGTGTAATTGCATTCACAGCAGTAAAAAGAAAATAACTTAAACTAACTAGAGGAAATTCAGTGCTAATGGAATGATGCTCATGGAATATTAAGTCTAAGCCAGTAACACAGAGGGGCAGCTCATATGAGCATGCCTGAAGTTGGTGAAGGGCCCTACTGTGACAACCTAGAGACAAAGTAAACAAAGTCTGGGTCACACACCGACACCATACCTTAACAACATGGCAAAGGCATGTTAGGCTTATAATCTATATTGGGCAATGGGCTGAGATCATGAGGATGGATCTGCGATAGCATTCTCATAACTTCAAGGGGAAGCTGTAATTATCAAGTGCAGAAAGCCTTGTGGGCAGACTCACTATTACTTATTCCTGTATTCAGAACACAGAAACATTTTGAATAAATATTTGAAAGCACAAGGTTGGCACTCACCCCAAAAATAAGGGTGAATGTCATCAACAAAGGGCTACATTTACAGAAAGAGAAAAGTAGAAAGCTTTTTTTAATTTGATAAAGCTAGTTTCACACTCTACGTGGCGAATATCTGGCGAAGACTCAAGGCTACTGGTCAAGCTGGAGGAAGAATTGAAGGGTTCACATACAGACATATCTACAAACTGCAGTCCAATTCCACCATCATTGGGTGAGTTTGGTTTCCCCTACCTTTGCTCTTCAAATAATACTCATACTTGTTTCTGAATCCAACACAAATTTCCCCTTTTCTCCTACTTCCATGCTTCATGTCGGCTCCCCATCTTTTTTATTATTATCTTCATCAAGCACCTTGCAAGTTATCCAATTAAACACTGGCACTAATCAGTTTTTTAAAAAATGCGCCAGAGGGAGGAATTGTCACAAGAGTCAGCCATTTAGTATTGTGTGCAGCTTCTTTAGCTACAATCATAAATAATGGGCTTTCCCTGAACTCTCTTGCTAAAAGTATGTTGAACATCTGTCTGAAATAGGTTGAATGCAATTCCACAGTGGGCTCACTCAAATCCTGTACATCTATAATCACCTAATGTTCTGCTTTGCATCCTGTTCTTTCCAGTCTAGGGGCATTTGGCAATGCTTTTCTCTAATCATCTGGTAGCATAATGAAAACAGAGATAGGCTTACAATTTCTGTGTTATCATCCAAATGTTTCATGAATGGCCACTTTAAATAAGATAATGATCACTGTCTGTACTTTCCACATTTCAACCCCCTCTTTACAATTCCCCTCCACCCCCAACCCAAGCCAGCCATGTGTATACACATTTGGAACCAAGCATAACCATGCATTTGATGAAGTGGGCTGTAGTACATAAAAACTTATGCCAAAATAAATAAATAAATGAATGAATGAATGTGTCGGTCTAAAAGGTACCACAAGACTCTTTGCTATTTTTGCTGCAACAGACTAATATGGCTACCCCTCTGGACATACTATTCCTGAAATAGAATTTGGGCTTCCTTGCCAAGGAATTCGGACTTTTTATGCAGAGTTTATGCAGCTCTCTCTATAAACCTTTTAAATCTAGGAGTATGTCTTTCTTTATTACCCCAGACTCTCCTTGCATTCAAAGCAGCTTTCAAGCCACACAACAGATTGCTTGGTGTTCATTTTTTGTTTTGAGCAGCATTGAGGGGGAAAGAATGGCTGGCTACGATTGCCCTTTTGAAATAACAGCATCTTTCTTATTCCTTATGAAGGCATATATGGGACATATCTTTCTCTGCCTGAAGTGTGTATTAGAGCAAACCCACTGGACTCAAGTGGTATATATTCAAGAGATTCACCTAAAATCCACTGGACATGTGGTCCATATGCAAGAGATCCACATTTTCAAGAGATCCATCTAATCATTAACATTGCACAGAGAGCAAAAGGTTTCACTGCTGAAAGGTCAAGTAAAGTCGGTGTACAAGGAGCGGGTCCAGCATGCACGGCAGGAGGGTGGAAAGGTAGGTCAGCCAGTGACTGTTGGGTATGTTTTGTAGAGAGATGAGATGGAAGGTAAAATAAGCCACATCTTCAACAGGATGAGAATTGGAATGACTGGCAGATGAAATGACTGCAAGGGTGCTTTGGAGGAGGCTTTCCAGTGAAGTGGCACAATCTGCGTCTCTCCTGGTCTTCTGAACAAGATGCATCTGTGTGTACAGGCTTCAGAGCCTTAAGGCTTGTTAAGTGTATTTGGTATTAAATTTTATGAGTTGATAATTGCATTATATGCATCTATATATATATATATATATATATGGACATTTTTGTTAGACATTGGCAAAGTGCATATCTTACAGTGGTAAAGGCAATTCCAGCCAATGCTCCAGCTACACTGAAGTGCTGGCGCTGAGAAAGAAGAGACAACAGAGAAAATATCAAAGGGAGAGAGAGAATGATTGTCTTACTCACTTCCTGGGCTTTTCCTCTGCAGTTTCTGCGACATGATACCCAGGCTTACACTTGTAGCGGCAGACAGAACCCACATCGTGATTCCCATGCAGGCAGCGCTGTTCCAAGAGCTTCGCATTGGCCACCGGATGCGGCGTGTCACACTCCAGCTTGCAGTAAGCTTCTGGGAGTGACCAGAGTCCATCATCTAGGCAGGTAAGCCACTGACTCATTCCTGACTCCAAGCAAGAGAGTAAGAGAGAGAGAGAGTGAGAAGCAGAACCCACTCAGAATACGGGACAGAATTATGTAGGTCAGGGATAGCCAACTAGTAGTCCATATGCTCCATTCCACCCTGGCCTAAATTTTCTCTGCCTTCACCATCCTTCTCCATGCTGCTTTGGGAGCACAAGATGCGGCTTTTTATCTGGCAAGAGCCACATTCATTCCCCGGAAAGTGCAAACAAGGTAAGAAGCCATGGTGGTCCTCTCACTCACAGTTTGGGGCAGAAATGGGTTTCCTTTCCTGCTGGGAATGAGGGGGTGAAGGCATAATAGCTGGCTGGGGGGAGGGAAGGGTATGCCCTGAGTAGCTTAGCCTAGAAGATCCCAGTCCCTCAGGTTCAAGGCTGGCTATTCCTGTCACTGGTTGACAGAAGTCAATGATGCCCAGCCACCCTTCCAAAGGGCTAAAGCTAATCTAGGAAACTTGTTCATCTCCCCTACAGGGACATGTGCAAATACATGTCAAGCTCATTCACCAATCGTAGGATGTGTGTAATACACGCGTTATGCTCATCCAAAGATGCCCAGAGTGAGAATGCTCATCAAGTGATGCTAGCATACCTTGAAGCTTTGCTGGCTTAATGCAGGAGAAGAAGCAGCGTTTCTGGAAGGTGGTCCCTTTAGGGCAGGAGAACTCTGCGTAAAGCACATGTGATTGCTCTGGAAAATGGCAGTCAATGGGGTCGCAACTCACAGATCTCTCCCACTGCCCAGAGTTACAGGTCAACGTGATTTCTTTCTGAGAAGGAAAGAAAAATGTCCACTTCCTCATTTCTGTTGATTGTTTAAATAATGGTGTAACAATGTAAAAGATGCCCTTAACTTAGAGCCTTGGCCAGCAACTATTTTTCTAGCAGGAGCTATATTTTAAACTGAACAAGTGGTACAGAATGATCTGCAACACTGGCTCCATCCGTTCCGTGTGAGCTAAGACACATGTGAACAGTAGCAGAGCCACATAGAATCATAGAATGGTAGAGTTGGAAGGGGCCTATAAGGCCAATCGAGTCCAACCCCCTGCTCAATGCAGGAATCCGCCTTAAAGCATCCCTGACAGATGGTTGCCCAGGTGCCTCTTGAATGCCTCTAGTGTGGGAGAGCCCACCACCTCCCTAGGTCATGGGTTCCATTGTCGTATTGCTCTAACAGTCAGGACGTTTTTCCTGATGTCCAGCCGGAATCTGGCTTCCTGTAACTCGAGCCCATTATTCCGTGTCCTGCATTCTGGGTTGATTGAGAAGAGATCCTGGCCCTCCTCTGTGTGACAACCTTTCAAGTATTTGAAGTGCTATCATGTCTCCCCTCAATCTTCTCGTCTCCAGGCTAAACATGCCCAGTTCTTTCAATCACTCCTCATAGGGCTTTGAGACACATGCACTGAGACACAGACAAAGGGCTCTTAAAAATATGAATAGCAAGAGTGCTAAGTGCCTTGGGATCAGACGTTATGCCAAGAACCCAATGGGAAGCTCCAAGGGAGTTGGGCTGAGCCTCTGGCCACCACTTTCCTATTACTAATTTACAGTACTGGCGTTTAGCTAGTGGCCTGGTAGTAGTGACCCATAATAGCTTTTTGTATCCCACTGTTCTCACCCTTGCAGTTATTTCCCTCAGGCCGTTTATTTATTACATTTTTATCCTCCTCTTCGTTCTTCTCCCAAAGTGTCTCACATCAATCAAAAATCCAATACAGTGCTGGTGTCAAGCACAGAACATAAACAAAAATGAGACACAGGCTAAAAGGGCAGAGACAATTACACAAGATTGAAGAATGGAAATAATTGGTTGGCATCAGTAGTAGTAGTAGTAGGATGTTTTAGGATGTTTTAATGCAGTTTTAATAATCTGTGTCATGTTTTAATCAGTTTTATGTATTTTATCATATTGTTGTTCCCCGCATCGATCCAAACGGAGAGGCGAGTAAGAAATAAATTATTATTATTATTATTATTATTATTATTATTACCACCTGGGTGTTTTTTTATTAGGCGTGAGTGATTTTCAGCTAACGCCCACTGACTACACAGCCACAGATTCTGTGTTTAGCCCAAACAAGATATTCACTTCCTACATAATATGCAGCTACATATCAGGTTTTTCCTTACCTAAATATAGGTGCATACGGGCAGGTGTCCTTACAGGGAATGCAGTGCATGTGTGTGTGTGGCATCGCCCACATACGTAGGAGATGGGGGAGAAACAGTTATCTCTACCCATGAAGGGGAACGTATGTTTGTATCACGTATGTCCGGAAACGTTTACCCATTTCCACATATGGTGCTGCCTTACTACTGTTCACCCAGACAGGTCTTCGTGTACAGGGATCAGACAAAATCTAAAAACATGATTTTGGGGGTTTTAAGTATTTTTAAAGAATTTAATAAAAACCTAGGTTTACGCCTACAACTCCCAGCATGCCTTGGGTGGGAGGCCAGACTTACTGGCCTTTGGCAACCATTGTGATTCCTAAAATCAGATTCGAGCAGTCAACCCAATTCCACATAAAAGGCTGCATCCATTTTCAGTGCCTCCTCCCACCTGCCATGTGTGATTTTAAAATCATAATTAGATACAACAGCGTATCTTTGAGTGGCCAAACTCTGGACATGCTCAAAGGTACCCCGTCCTAATATTGCTGTTTTCTCAGAAACTGGGGGAAGCGCACACGCAACTTTCACCCTTAAGAGGGAGGAAAGGGAAGCACTCGGCGCTGTCTAGAAATTGGCTCAATGAAGGAGGGCAAGTAGGGGGCCCGGCCCTGACCCTTCAGTACAGGCACCTGATGGGAGCATTTGGTGAGCAAGAAGTGCAGGCCAGGGTAGTCCTGGCAGGACTTGGCTGCAGCCCCTTACTTCCCCTCCTTCGCAATACTACTCCTCAATCCTCTATCTTAGAGCAACATTGGCAATGAGAGGAGGGAAGCATCTCTCAGAGGACGTGGGCACCTGCGGGCCACCAAAGGCATGCTGGGAGGTGTAGTACTGGCATGTAGAGTGGCTGATTTTAAATAAAGCATGGGTTAGCAAACCAGGTCAATACGTGCAAACCATGTCACTCTCTCTCAGTCCTAACTCAGCCCGCACTTTCCTGACCTCTCGCTAACTGTCTTTGTTCTCCTTCTACCTGACTTTCCCCAACTGCCACTAACCCTGCCCACTATTCCATTCTAGCCTCAGCTATATCAGTCAATCCTCCATTCACTCTTTTGTCTCAATGGTAAAGTCAGGCTTTTACATAAAAATCATAATCTTTATTCAGTAATTTTTGCACCTGTCTATGAATGTTGTGGTTTACTTATAACGGGGGAAAACGCAGCATAAAAAAAAATCTCATCAAGTTAAAAGGCCATGGGAAATGTTTTTTAAAAAAATATATCACTTGGTAATTAAAAGCCATTAATGTAGTCACTAGGCCAGCCTGCCTGGGAAAAAGAAATCCATAAGTAGGGTGCCACAACTAAGATGGCCAGTTCTCCAGTTGTCTTCCACCACACCTCAGACAAAGATTAACACATTATTCAGGGACCTAGGCTTATGCCTACAACTCCCAGCATGCCTTGGGTGGAACTCCCAAGTGTCTTCTCTTGCCAACAAACTATGATTCATGATCATAATAACCAGTACAAATTGCTATTATTCTTTCAGGACATTCCATAAATAAAATTTCTTCAGCAGGAGATAATGAAAATTGCTTTATCTTCTATGTGACTCCATAGCAGAGGCATAAAGCCACCAACACCATAAGGTGGTGGATTGACCATTTAACTAAAAAATTAAAAAGTGCCATGGTGTGTCTTTAGAGCACAGGTATGTCAGAGAAAAGGCCCAAGTCACCAGTGGCCTTGACCATCCTGGCTCTGTCAAAACCTGTTAAATGTAGATATTATAGAGTAAATTATGCCAATAAAGTAATCTGTGTTCTGGTTGTTTTCCTTTTTTCATAATAATAACTTCAGAGCACATGCGTACAAGAGTTCTCCGCATCCACTGAGATCTGCTTCCCTGCTATATGTTATTCAGATATCTGGGCAATGCTGGGTATATTTTGAAAACATATTCATAGGTTTGCATCTTTTTTAGCTGGTAGAAAGGGTGTTGTGTGTCTTAATTGTTTTTGAAGTTTAGATGGCTACTCCAGCCAAGGCGTGATAGGAGGTGTAGGCATTTCAGGTAAAACAAAAAACGTGGTTTCTCACAAAGCTCTAATTTAAAATACAGTTCTTATTAACACAATTTTCCATTTATTCTAACAAAAGGATTTACGAACTCAACCAAACTTAAAAAACCCAACCAACCTAAAGATGAGGAAGGTGCAGAGAAATTTATTATATTGTATTTATAACCTGTTTTTAATTTTTGTATATCGGAGGGTGTTTTTTTTAATGGTCAATGTTTTTAATTTTTGTAAACTGCCCAGAAAAGTTTGGCTTTATATCCATAAATAATAAATAATAAATAATAATAAAATAATAATAATAAATAATAAACATTATTCACGGACCGAGCAACAACAGGCATATCAGCCAGTTAATAATAATAATGAGAGAGAGAAAGAGAGAGAGAGAGGGGTTCAGTTCACATTTAAATTAGGTTTTGAACTAGTATACAAACCAAAACTCAGTTAACCTCCAAAATGCGCACTTCTTTGAATTTTGCAGTGCAGTTTTCTCTCTCTCTCTCTCTCTCACACACACACACACACACAATTACATATATTAGAGAAAAGTGTGCCAAAAATGTGTATGTATTAGTGAAGGAACTGTAGCAAAATGCATTATATTCGGGGAAACTGCTTGGTAAAAACAATTATAGGCTGCCTCTACAAGAGGCATTTAAAGCTCTTTCAAGGCGCATTACAAATTTTACCTCTACAAGAACGGAGCGCAAATCGGGCGTAGAGGCGCATTTTCTCTCCAATTATGCGCATTATCGAATGCGCGTTAAATAGCGAGTTTTATTTTGCTCCGGCCATTAAAGCGCATTTTGACTATGTGAACAAGCGATTCTCCGCATTAACTACTTGTAAAGCGCATTTGAAACAACCGGTAAGGTCACCTGTTGAGTGCTCAATTACCTCCTGCATACAAGCATTTACGATAAAGCGCTTACGAGAACATGCGCATAATCGGAGGAACAGGCGTCAAACGGAATCCATCTAGAGGGGGTCAGATATTTAGCAAAGTGACATATAAAACTGCATATATTAAGAGAAATATGCATGAAAATGGGTAGAAATGTTCATGCAAAGTTTTTTGTTTTTTTTAAATCTCAATTTGACATGGAAATGGGATAAAGCAAACTTAAGCCTGGAAAAAATAAGAAACCAAAAGAGGAAACCAGAATCGACAAGTTCATCCATCTCATGTGCAGCTGAGAAGTCCCTCTTGCCAAAGGAGTCTTTTCACCTAGGCATTCTTGGCAACGTAAAAGAATGGGTTTTCGCTCTGCTCATGCTGAGGAGGGGAGAGATAGGCTTCCCTTCCCTGCAACACTGTGTTCCCTGTAAGGACTTCCTCCCCCTGCCACACACATGTAATTAGGGAAATAAAAACTGGAAATATGGCTGCATGCTACACCAAGCAAACATTTTCAAGCATATTTCCTCAGACACAAGGGCTAGAATTTTTTGCTTTTATTAAAAACCCTGAGAGCTAAGATTCTCCGGAATCTGAATGCTGAACCCAGTAGTTGCATGTGGATCTCATCAAACAATGTGAGTCAGAACATGGTTGGGGATGGAGGAGAAGTGTTGTCTAAATTCAACCAGATTCTTATATCCTGGCCATCAATCACCAGCATAATTCCAGTATGCTGTCTGTTGCAAACCAACCAATGACTTAAGGGTGTCCTCTAGGAGAAGTCTATCAATGGCTGCTCATCCTGATGGCTATATGCCACCTCCAGTATCAGGGGCAGTACGCCTATGTATGCCAGTGGCTGGGGAACTTGGGAAGCAGGCTGCTGTTGCACTCATGTCCTGCTTGTGGGTTTCTCATAGGCAGCTGGTTGGCCACTGTGTGAACAGAATACTGGACCAAATGGACCTTGGTCTGATCTGGTACAGCTCTTCTCACGTTCTTATGGCTGGGGGGCCCACCTTGCAATAGCAACTAACCTGCCTTCATGGTTTCAACTTCCCTATCACATTAGCAGTGCCTCCAGAGCAAGGTATAAGAAGAGCAGGTCTCACAGCTATTTTGCCAAGATATTTCCTGCTCAATTGCCACATATAGAAGTGTTAAATGAGGCGAGTTTACCGTTGCTTGATTTTTACTTTAAAAAAAATTAAGTAAAAACGACACTTTATTTAACTCTAACCCACAGCCCAATCCTAGTTGCATCTGCCCAAATGGATTAACTAAAGGGCTGTATGATTCATCATGCAACTGGGTTAGGAGGGGTGGGGGAGGTTATTGAGCCACGCAATTAGAACTACATGACTTACTCATGTGTTCTCCTGTAATCACCCCTTCCAAGCCATGGACAGCCTTTCATAAATTTTGGTCAAGTATCCCTTTAAATGCTTTTCAGACTTGCTTCCTTTTTTCCTAATAGCCAGACTGTCTTTTTAGAAGCAGAAGCTAATTCAAAAACTAATAAAGCACTGAACAGCAAGTGCTTAGGTTAGAAGGCGACTTTAAAAAAAAAAAAAGGGTGGGAGCTAAGGCCCCCTCCACAAGGATGCGCTTTTGCGCCCGGTTCCGCGATTATGCGCATTATCGCGGAGGCGCTTTTACTCCTAATCCCTCTGCACCGGAGGCGGCGAGAGGCGGCGAAGCGCATTAATTCATGTCCAAAAAGCGCTTTACAAGCAGTTAATGCGCGTAATCGCTTGTTCACACCGCGAAAATGCGCTTTAACGGGCCGGAGCAAAATAAAAGTCGCTATTTAACGCGCGTTCGAAAATGCGCATTATCGGGGAGATAACGCGCCTGTACACCCGTTTTGCGCTCCGTGCTTGTGGAGGTAAATTTTTTAATGAGCCTTCAAGGCTCATTAAACGTCTCGTGTGGAGGAGGCCTAAGTCTGGCTGACAAAGTACCCTTCTGCAACTGCTACTCCATCCACGCACCCTTTTTGCCTCTGTGTTTTGGGGGTCAAACATCACACCTTCAGGGGCTGGAATCAGCCCAGGTGGGCTCCAATTGCTGATCTCAACAACAGTTTGTGCGTTATTTTTTTCACACTGATATGGGCAGCATCCAATGATTCCAGTGTGCCAGCAGGACCCACCACTTATGCAATGGGAAGCTAGCCTTCCTAAAGTAACCCAAAATGAGCAAAAATGCTCGTTTCAAGACTAGAACAGGTAAGAGGAGGCAGCAGATCTGTTGACCTGTTATGTTAAAAAAAAATGCTTTGGCTCATCTCCCGGTTTGCTCTAGGAAGTGCTAGCTTCCTGATGCGTTAGCAGTGAGTACCATCTGAACAAAAAACGGAGACAGAGTGGCAGTATTGGATACTGCCCCTTGACTATACATTAGGGGATGGAGCACTCGAGGGGCACTCGCCCTGCAGGTTCGCCGAGCACCGCTGTTCCTGGCCCGGCCGAGCACTCCGGGAAATGCACAACTCCCCTGACACGCCATTACCATGTCTGGGGGAATTGCACATTTTCCGGAGACCCCGGAAAGTGCCCTTTGACTCCCTACTCCCCGCGCCCACTTGGAGTATAGATCCTTGGGAACCCCTGTTAAATTTTGGTATGTATAGTTCCTGTGATTAAGAGTGCAATAATAATAATAATAATAATAATAATAATATATTTATTACCCACATCTCCCAACGGATTGAGGCGGGGAACAGTATCAAACATAAAATACAAAACTGATTAAAACACTTAAAACCAATACATCATTAAAATACCAATAAAACACCAATAAAACACTTTAAAATTCCTATGGATTAGTTGCTCAATAGAAAGAGGGTTCTCAGAAGAGCAAGGCAAGGCAGGAGGAACGACGGAGACATTCTAGCATTTTTATCTAGACAGGCTTCTGAGTTCATCTAACTTGCTTATCTTCCTGGGGGCATATTTTGTAATTACCCAGGTGATTGAAAATCCCATTACTGCAGTTCCAAAAAGCCAACAACATGCACCAAAACCCCCAGGCACTTTTATCTGTCCTGAATCTCCCACCAATCAGCTTCATGGGATGACCCCGGGTTCTAGTATTTTGAGAGAGGGGAAAAAATATTTATTTATTTATTTATTTATTACATTTGTATACCGCCCCATAGCCGAAGCTCTCTGGACGGTTTACATAGGATTAAAAACAATTAAAAACAATATACAAAAATTAAAACAGCAAAAACATACAACATACACACAATCTGTACATCTAAAAAACACTACAACACTTCAAAAAAGCTACAAAAACAAAACAAAACAAAAACAAACCCAGGCTCCTAAGATATGGCCAAATGCCTGAGAGAAGAGGAAAGTCTTGACCTGGTGCCAAAATGATAACAATGTTGGCGCCAGGCGGGCCTCGTTGGGGAGATCGTTCCACAATTGGGGGGCCACCACCCTATCCATATTCTCTACGCCATGCATAATTTTGGATACTTCTAACATGTCTCCCCTTAGCCTCCTAATCTAAACGAAAAAATCAAGGATTTGCATGGCTTTGTTTCTCAGCTTTCATTTTTAAAATTGGAATGGGAGAGGTTAAGCCGTTCACTGCAGTTGAAGCTTACAACCAAGGAAAGAAAGACGGCAAAAAGGCCTTGCTAAAAAGCCACTAGCGCTTTCAGGAAAACAGAGTATAAAAGTTACTGACTAGTAGCTTTAAACTTAATATATGAAAGCAGAGGAGAGATTTTATGGATAATGTCAGCTATAGTAATTGCTTTTAGAGGGTTTCTTCTGAGATTATCTTCTGGTTTGGAAACTGAGAAATTATGTGTATGATTCAATCAGAGATCTCTGGAAATCATGTTTATTGAGGATGGTCATCTATAAAAGGTGTCTGAAGAAAATAGTTTCATTCACTTTCAAAGTATTTCATGAATGAACTTTTTTAGCTTCTACTTCTATACAGATCTCTTAAACACTTCAGAGGATCCACTAACTAGCTGACTCAGTGTTACATCAGAGATTGATTTGGCCTAAAGCATGACTAAATATAAATTTCCAATGAAACCAAAATCTGGCACAAAGAAAACTTAATGTTTGCATTCAAAGTAAATTCTGCAAATAGTTATCATTTGCAGGAAATTGTACTATTTCCATCTCCAATATTTCATTCTTTTTGCCAAAGGTAAAAATGTTTTTGGGCAAGAAACAATGTGGTGGCTGGAGAAAAGTTTTAAGAAAGTAAGGGGGGGCAAGGGGTGAATCAAAAGCAGGGAGGTTTAGTAGAAAATGGACAAGAAGTTGTGAAAAACACCAAAGCTACATGGTGGAATGTTTTATGGAAACATATAGCTGTAGGTCTTCAAAGATAGATTTACCATCACAAAGACTACACAGTTTCCTTTCCAATTTTCCCTTCCGTGTGTGTGTGTTAATCCATATATATATATATATATATATATATATATATAATCATCTAATAGTTGAAGAGACATGAAACAAGCAATCTTGCTGATGCTAAGCAAACCCGGGCTTGCTATGCCTGGATGGGAGATTGACCTGGGAACTTGTGCATGCTGCCCTAGTGCCTTTATGGAAGAAAGCTGAGATATAAATAAAAAATGAAACAATAATGCCTAATAATAATAATAATAATATATTTATTTATCACCCGCCTCTCCCAACGGATCGAGGCGGGGAACAACACCAAACACAAAATACAAAAACTGATTAAAAGCACATAAAACCAGTACATCATTAAAACACCAATAAAACACCAATAAAACACTTTAAAATTCATCTGGGTAGGCCTAATGCTCATATTGCAGTCCATTTGTGGACTACAGCTCTTCAGGAGGGTGTAAGACCATTTCCGAAACACTCAGCCTTGCCTCTTTCTTCTTTTGGCTGCCCAAACAACAGGTTCCCTTCCCTTTAACTTCTACGGCCTCTTCCTACTGAACATTTCAGACCCTTTGCCCAAATAGCAGCTCCAGTCCCCAAGCTTTTGTGAAACATTTTTATTGACCTTAACTAGCCATACACTTCATCTCATGAAGTTGAGTCATTAAGAATGTTCTGCAGATGACAATTTTCCTCAGAAGACAAATGTTCATTAATATTACGTATCATCCCAGCTCATCAAATAAGTGCCAAGGCTTCATCACTGCCACCATCACCACCACCGCTGGTACAACAATTACCTCAAAAATCCCTCAGTGCCATAATGTATAGATTATTGACTGCACTTGCAAAATGTATCAGGAAATGCCATCTGACATAGTAGATTAAAACCCTCTCTTGCTGGAGCACATCTGGAACAATAACACAACTCTCATCTACTCACTTGTCCTGGGCGCAGCAACTGCCCATGGTTGGCATGGAGAACAAATCCATTTTCACAAGTAACGACACATTCCACGTGCCCCTGACTACTGGGGGTGCAGTTGGCAGCAGCAGCATGATGGATATGAGGCAGCACACAGCTACCTTGCCCTCCTCCGCAGGTGTGCTGGGTGCAGCTGCAGGGAAAGAGAGAGAGAGAGAGAGAGAGAGAGAGAAAGAGAGAGGAACCAAAATGCACCTTCCTGTATTACAGGAAAGAATCAGAGACAGAAAGTACGCTGGGCAGCACAAAAATAAGAGAATAAATTCTCAAAGGAGTGCCTAAATTTATTCAACCTGATGTTTTTCAGAAAGATTTCTTTCCTTTTTCAGGGACTGATCCTCAAACAAGAATACAAATACTCCAACAGATATATTCATTTCTGCTACCACTCTGATTTTTTTTAAAAAAAAAATGACTAAAACACAAAAAAGATATACCTCTAAAAGGAAAAATCATCCTTGTTAAAAATCTAAGTAGGCACATTCAACATAGGAAATGGAAACTACACTCTTATTTTCTATCACAGGAAAAAAAACCTGTTAAAGCAAAAGGCTTAAAGGACAAACCTGGTAGTAACGGCCTACATATTTTCTTCTTAACTCTAAGTCAAAATGAAACACACACACACACGGCAGCTTTCTAAACTGTGCTATGCAGATATGTGAGTATACAATTCTGTCTTTTAAAGCCTTTCTTAAAAAGTTTTCTGTGGAGTCTGACAAGCTTTTTGCTTTAACATGTATTTCCAGTGATAGGAAAGAAATAAGTTTTTACTTTCCCATTTACTAACTTCCTCAGCCCAGTATTCAGCTTCAGCAAAAGCCAGCATCACACCTGTTCAACATGACTTCACCAATCCCAATGCAGCCTAACGGTCATATTTTGTAATTACCCAGCTGCTTGAAAATCCCATTACTGCAGTTCCAAAAAGCCAACAACATGCACCAAACCCCCCAGGCACTTTAGCAAAACCCTGGTGGGCTGCCAACCATAGTTAGAGGGTTGCCCGTCCTGAATAATACCGGCTGGTAAAAGGAATGAGATGGAGCCCACATGATGAAGGAAGCCTACAGAACACGTGATGCACTAAGTCGAACATAACCTGTCAACCAAAGATGATTTGATCGTTGTTTTTCCTGCTTGTCTGGAATTGCAAAATTAGGGGACAAAGACAAACACTTATTAGACTACAAGACATGGACAGTGGGCTGTATTTCCTTGGATGGATCCTAAATTGTGCAGGCCTACAATCACTCCATTCAAATGGTTAAGGGTCAGGACCTCCCAGCTTCATTCCAGAATGTAATGAATCACTGCCCAAACATAAGCAATTTATGTCTTTCCCACCTCCCCCAAATCCACATTTCTTCTTAATGCTCAGCAGTAGTTACATATGACACAGAATGTTCCCCTTCTGTGGCTTGGTTTTGGTTAGTGGGTTCATAGTATGCTATTCCTCTAACTCGTACTCTGATGATTTTCCATATCAAACCAGTTGAATTTTGTCCTCTTCCTCCACCAACAGCCCACGCCCTATTTACAAGTTGTCCCCCGAGGACCCTGGTCAAGAGAGGCTATTGTTTCTCCTAGCTCTTAACAATAAACCTACATTTTTTTAAAACAACGTCATCTGCACAGCTGATTTTTTGAATGAAAAATATGAGTTTATATTCGGCACTGTATTGACCTAGAAACATTCATTAATAATGGTTCTAAAGAGAAAATCAAAGACACTAGCTCTAAACCATGGATTCTAGCCTAGGAAAGAGCCATAACGAATGTTCTGTCATAAAGTGCTTATGTTTTAAAATTCAGAAGTAGTTATGAAGTAGAGTTTAATACTTCTGTGGCTTCGCAGAGGTATGCCAAAAGAGTGAGGAATAATGAAAGACAGAGAGAGAAAAAACTGAACAACAAAAAAGTAGAACAGGAGGCACAAGGTTAGTTATGAAACGAGAACACAGACGTTGAAGATGTGATGGAGGGGGGGTGGAAATGGTATGGTAAGCGATAAAGGGGAGGGGGGAAAGCAAATAAAGGATAACACCTTCATTTTTCCAGTTAAGAATATAATTAGAGCCCTGCTGGATCAGAACAATGATCCATCTGGTTGAACATTGCTGTTTTTGAGAAGCCCACAAGCAGGGCATGAATGAATCTGTTCTGCTCCACTGCCTGGTTATCAGCAATGGGCGTTCAGAGGTAACATTAGCTATTCGGAGGTTCCACTTAGTTATTGTTGCTAAGGTCATAAGAAGATCCATGCTGATTCAGATCAAGGGTTCACCTAGTCCCAGATCGTTATTTCCAGGAATGGCCATCAAGATGCCTCCCTGGAAAGCGAGAAGCAGAGCATGAAGAAAAGAGCCCTGAGAACCTGGCATTCATACAGCCTCATATATGAAGGTTCTATCTTGCTATTTATTACCTAATAACTGTCAATAATACTAGTGTCCCTGAATTTGTCTAATCCTTTTTTAAAGCTGGCTCTAAGCTAGAGGCTATCACTACCTATTGTGGTGATAGGTATAAGTTAATTATACATTGTGTAAAGACCACCCACCCCAGTGACTTTTTCTTTTTTTCTAAGCTGGAAATATATTAACATTTTAGCATTTACTGATGTGGAAGGTGTGCAAGACTTAAAGTCTTTTGGTTGCCCTTTCCCAGGTCTACAATATATATTTTTTAAAATGGAACAACCAATTATCTGATCAAATTCCCTTGAATTTCTTTGTTTCATCATCTCTCCTTCAGAAACATCACCTATTGGCTGCCTGCAATGGCTTACTACAAGAATGGACAACTTGTTCAGTAGAAGGCTAAAATAAAGGTGCCCAGCATGCTCATGAATATTTTTGATGTGAAACTACTGTTGATGTTGAATCCCTAGAATGGAATTGTTTTATAGCTTGGGGTTTTATCAGTGAAAGCATGAGGGTGTAAAAATCTTAGTATGTGGACTAGAAGTCATGACTCCAAAGCTCTTGCCCCAAAGGCCATTATTGCTGTTCCGTTGCCTGCAGCACTCATATCAGCCATTTTGTATGTTGCTTTGTTCTGAGGAAAGCTGGAAACCCAAGATAGAATAAGTGCTGAAAAGATTATTCTTAATCTACCTTCAGACAATGAAACCACTATAGTGCAAAGGAGAAGCAATTTCAGATGTCATCACAAGAAAGGTCTACAGTGTGTTTGCTAGCATGTTTCGAGAGATTTGGGCAAAACCAATACTACATCTATTCCTATGAAATACCAGATGCAAGGCTAAATGACAAGTAATGGCAAAGACATCAACAGCAGGGACAAGGCTGACCATTAACATTTTGGAAAAGGGGGACACACTCTGAACCTAAAGAAGAAGAACCCAGTGATAGCTCACAAGGTCCTCATCATCCCACCTGCCAACTGATAGTGCTACACAGTGAAAAGACCTGCTGGTCAATGCTAAATCGTCTGACATGGGTTTGTTGTTTCGGATTCCCAGTATTATTGCTTTAGGCGATGTGTGGGCAACTTGTGGCCGTCCAGATGGTTTGGTCTTCAACTCCCATCGTTTCTCACCGTTGCCTATACTGGCTAGGGCTAATGAAAATTGTAGGCCAAAACATCTGGAGGGCCACAAGTTGCCCACTCCTGCTTTAAGCTAATCTACCCTGCACCATTTGCCAAGACATAATACAAACATTCTATATTAGCAATCACACAGATTGCTAAATTATGCCACTGCTTATAATACTGCCATAGTTTCTAGCTAGTCCATGTTGCATCATGGTTCTTACATGCAATAGTACTTAAAACTCTTTTTTTAATTGTTACCTTATTCTGTACAGTTAAAGAATAATCCAGCCAACACTGAGCTCATCGCACCAGCGATTCAGTGCACACTCGCCATGCCTGGTGTGCGGATTTGTAGCACGGTACTCACATGATGCCGTGCCTGGCCTGCTGACACCCTGCCTCTTCCCCAGCCTTTCCTAGAATGCTAAAAGTCTGGATTATTTTCCCTAAGCGCATTTAATGCGCCCTAAGCCTCCGTGTAGTTTGAAAGGAACTGGGGGCTTGAATGGATTGTATCAGGTCCTGGCAGGGAAAAGCAATCTCTCCCAGCAGCCAGCTCCAAGCCTCAATAGAAAACCCAAACTTTGCATCCCGGGCTTGAAAGCCTTTTTTAAAATCATACAATGCCTGAATCTCTGCAGAGACAGGATTGTACTCTCTCAATGCCCCCAAAGAGCCAGACTAAAGGGTTATTCCAATTTTGCCCTCCAAAAAGGCAGCCTGGTTGAAGTGCTCATCTGATAGGACCTGACTGGAGGGAGAAAGAGAAGGGGTGGAGTGGAGTGGAGTAGCTAACGAGCAAAGGAGCGAAAGAGCAGCTATTCAGGTGAACGGGATCATAAGCTTGACGCGCTTCTGCCTCAGAGGTAAAAAAAAACGGAGGCAAACCGGGGGGGGGGGGGATTAGGTGTGATGGAGGTCATTGAGTATTTTTCATTCCCACTAATTTAACTAAGCTTCTCTGAAAAAAGTAATAATTAAGGGCTGGGTAAAACAAATCCACTAACAAACTAGCAGGAAAGATTTAAGGATATGGTTAAGTATTCCAATGGGACTTTAAGGGCGCAATCCTATGCATGTTTGGACAGAAAAAACTCTTATAACTCCCAGAATCCCTCCAGCCAGCTATGCTGGGAATTGTAGAAGTTCTTTCTGTCTAAGCATGCATAGGATTCCACCCTAAAAAGAACCTTAATGTTGGATGGTCAATGTTAATGTTAACTTAATGTTAACTTAATGTTAATTTAATGTTAACAGTAAATCACTTAGGATCATTTGCTGATTTAAGGCAGGATGCCACCTTCAAAATCCTGTATGTGTGCACATGTGTGTGTACTCTCCAAATAATGGGCCTGATGGCTAGAAATGTATTTTGCCACAGAAACCAATTATTCTGCAGGAGACGGGTGTCAGGGTTGACAATGCAGTCAATAAATATCACTGACAGAAAGAGCTCCACAAGGGGAACATTGCCTTGATCACAATGAAACCATAACATATAACGAAGTATTGACTAGGTCTATAGCTCAATTAAAACATCACCAAACCATGGAGAAGAAAGCTTAATTGTAATTTATGATATTGGCCAACTATGGGGCAGTAATGTTCATTTTCAGAATGGGGAAGTTCAGCAAAGCTCACAGAAGGATTTCCGCATGTTTCTGAGGTTCCTTTACAAGTGCCAGCCCCCCATTGTGCTAGCAATAGGTCCCACTGACACAACGGAATGAGCACCAGTCCAACAGCAATATAGGATACTGACCTTGGTTTGCATCTGGCCAGCAAACCAGAATCAGGAATTCTGGTCTGAAGAGCATCTGAAAATGTGATTTGTGTTAATTATTGCTTCAACTGACAGTCCATCCACATGGCCACTGCTGTTCGATGGAGATGGGAGTAAACTGATCTAAACCATGGTTTGTCTGTTGTACAACCATTGTTTGCAGCGATGGCAAATGAATGATCATCCAATTGAACAGGCCACTACCTATAGGTACTTAGGAATAACATTTCACTCATCAGGAACATGGAGGGTCCAATCAAATAATGCTATTGCAAACATGCAGAAGAGTGTACAGGTACTCCTCTCCTTTTTTTTACAACAAAGGAGGGCAGCATGTCCTTTCTGCTAACCAGGTTTTTTTTGTTGCCAAGGTTTTAGTCCAGATGCTGTATGGCTCAAAAGTATGTGTATACAAAAACTTTGTCCCATTGGAGGCTGCGCAAACCAAATTTTTGAGAACAATATTTGGTATTCCAAGCTGTGTGCCCAATGCAATTATACATTTAGAGGCAGGGCAAATTTTTGTAGAGGCTCGCTTGTGGCTACGCAAGTTCCATTTCTGGTTAAAAATTATGTTTTCACCTGTGGGACTGGCTCCACTTACATTAACTGACTCCTTCCACTCAAAGTGGAAAAATGACTGAATATGAATGATTAATCTTCGGGTTTTCTACTACAGCTATCATAACCCTAGATTATGCCAAAGCAAAAGTTGACTTCTCCCAGCGAATCCAGGATATTGAAATTCAAAATAATTTAAGCCAGGAAGATCTATACTCTGCTTTTAGGGATAATAGAGGATCATCTGCACCTGCTAACTATTTGGCTACTTTGATCATCCCCAAACTCAGAAAAGCATTTATGCTAGCTAAGTTTAATGTTCTATCATCTGCACTGCTAGAAAGTAGATTTATAAAGATTCTTTATAGAGAATTGATTTTCCCTTGCGAGGTGGGAGTGTAGAGACAGTGGGACACGTCCTACTTTACTGCCAGTTTTATCAAGACCTCAGATCCTCTCTTATAACCCTGCTTATACCTACAGCACCTCTTGACGGATTTGGATTCTCACGTCATAGCTAAACTGGCTAAATGTTGTGTAGCAGCCATCATCTGATGACGAGAGGTGATAAATCATTGAAGGTTCTACAGTTGGGTCTCTCTTGTTTTCTTTTATTGGTGCTTGAATAGTCCCACTTTTAACCTCTCATTTTTAACTGTATTTTATTGTTTTAATTGTTCTGAAATGATGGTTATTTACCATAATAATAAACTGAGAACCATCGTTGGCCTGTTGTACAAGTAAAAGCTCCAAGCATGTTTTGGGTTCTAAATTATGAGAGCACAAACTATGGTTTAGCATGATGCCTTAATTCAGCCCTTCTTTGACAATTTAGTGCTGCAACGTTTAGACATTTGCTCTTACTAAGCAATTAAAAACCTTTGGATCATTAAATGTGTCATAAATTAATAAGACAGCAGGGTTTCTTTCAAATGCTAGTTATTTTTAATGCAAATTTTTACAAAATGTGAAGGCATTCCTTGTAAGTGTCATTCTTTCCTCTCTGTCATGCAGGAAGGAAAGGGTCTTCTACAGTGGCACTTACTGTGAAATCTGCATGATCTAAAATAATTGTTCTTGACTTGTTGACATGGGGAATAACGGGGGGAGCCGCACTATCAGGAAAACGAAGAGGAAGTCCTGGAGGGGGAAGCCACCTGAGGATCTGCCCAGCATCAGCTTATTTATGGGCAGTTGCAATGGAGCCCCCATGGATCAAACCATATGCACAGAAAGAGCATGGTCAAGCCCTGAAGTCCAACATTAGAATGGAACAGACTAATTTTGAAGGGTTGGGGGGGGGGGGCAAGGGGAGGGGAGGACAAGTCAAGACTGCAAGAGAAAGAACCACAAAAAATATTTATTTTCTCCATACACGCAGACATGTTTATGAAGTGAAATGGTTTCAGGTCAGCTGCTAAAAATTATTTCACTAGCTTATATTTCCACACGCTTCTTTTTTTTTTAATATATATATTTTACAAGCACATGTTTTAGCTTCTGGGGGCTTCTACATCAACTGCAATGCAGATCTCCCTGCCTACCCAGCCCACTCACATTTCCTGACATTAAATTGACCTACGACCACCCATGCGCACAAAGTTACATATAGTTGCCCAATTCCTGACTTGCATCTGACTGAATTCAATCCAACAATCCCAGGATATTCATGAAGCAATGTAGGACCCAGCTCTAGGACTTGAATTTTTCCTCCTCTGTACGCAATCATAAAATGTATAACAGGACTAAAACACTGAAGTCATTAAACAAAAAAGAACTCAGCGAACCTGAACTGAAATACACCTTTGCACCAAAGAAATCATATTTACACTTAACTGTGACAGCAGTTAAGAGCTTTAGCAGGCATTTCTGAAGCCACTAAGGCAAAAAGAACACCCTGCTGGCTGTTGTGATCGGACAACAGGTAAAACGTCTTTCTTAGGGCACATTCAGGTTGCAACCAAAGAAATTTTGAATTCATTAATGCATATAAAGGACATGAATTCAAAGACAGTAGCTGTGCTGCACCAAAACCAATAACAGATTTTTGTGGCACCTTAAGTGTTTAAAAAAAGTATCATGACGTAAGCATCGTGGCTAGAGGTCATTTGATCAGATACATTAGTGAACTATCCTGTGGTCCATTAGGTGATGAACAGGTACGCCACACCTGTCACAGAGATGCAGACATGACTCTTTAAAAAGTGAGACTGGTGGTGGTGAGGAATGGGAAGGTTTCTAAAGTTGTTCAGTTTAGCCAATCAAGCGTAATCTTTTCCACACCCCATAAACCTCTTTCCTGTCTCATAGCTGCTTGACAGCTGCTCCGTTTGTCCAGTCTCAGGAATTCAGGTGTGGATTTGCCAGTCACATAATCAGGTGAGGTCACCCTTACATTTGGATACTATCCTATGATGGGTGCCTTTCCATAGGTTCCTTCACTGACTTGTCTTTCAGTCTTCCAATTCATTTAATGGAGGCGTTCCTCGTGATCAGTAATGGCATTGTGCGATGTCACAAATTGAGCTTGCTTACAATTTACCTTCCATTCACCCACACTTTCCCTGGGTCTTTCAGGCCCAAATTTAGATGGGGAGAATGGAGTGCCTGGGACCAGCAAAGGTGCCCCACATTCTCCTCATTTCCCTGTTTTTTATTCCAGCGTTTGGGGACCGGGGGGGGGGGGGGGCGGGACAGAAAACTCAAATAAAAAACAAAACACTTAAGTGATTAACTGAGTAGATACGTAAAAATGAATAAATATGCCTGCACAGGATTCCAACGTAATCTTTCCCTCCCTATCCCCTCTTCATGAGTGATCTATAAATCAGTGAGAGTGATTCCCTCAGGCTTCAAAATTACGTCATTCTTACCTCAGTTGACAGTTTCCAGCTACCCATTTCCCACAGTCAAATGCTGAGAAGAACATTAGAGTACTGGCAGCATTCTAGCTTCAGAGTGAAATTAAGCATGCCTGACATAACTTTTCCAGCAGTGGCTGCAATAGGGCTTATACGTGGCAGAAAAACCATAATAACTTATGAACTGCTGTTCAGAACTTCACCAAACCAATGAAAGGCACATCTTCTCAATAAACCTAAATAAAATATAAAGGTGATGTATGCTGAGCCACAGCTTGTAGTAAAGAGTATGAATGTGTCAACTGTCATCATTTTTTAACTTGCTGTACCTGTAGCCATTTTTATAGGATCACTTTGAATATGTGTACAATTGCAGACCTCAACTTTAGACCATGAATGCCAAGTTTCACATTATTAGCTAAATGAATATAATTGTTATAAGCTGTAGAATATTGAGGCTTATAATGGCAGACCGTTTTTTGCAACTCACCTTAACTAAAGAGGGAGTCGTGTTCTCCTTTCAACTTTTGTTTGCACTGGGTTTGGGTTGGTTATTTTATTCGCTGTTCTTAGTGGCTTTGTTTTTTATTATTTTATTATTGATGTTTTGCTGAATAAAAAAATTATAATAATTGGACTGGATGAATGCTCCCCCATGAAACAATTATCCTTCCACATGCAAAACTAGCATGTAAAGAAATTGGGTAGGTTAGAAACCTTCTCCCTGACATATTAGTTTACTAGGAGTATTGAACCATGTGAGCCCTCACCTGCAGCATGAAGTGGTACAACCCAGGTACAGGTTTACCACCTCGGTGAAAATTAGGCCTTGGTGACAAACTTAATTTTTCTGTCACACAGGGTTGTATTCATTGCCACTCCTACTTAAGAGTAGGCCCATTGAAATGAATGGTACCTAAGATAGTCATGACTAACTCGTAGTCCCATTCACTTCAAGTAGGACTAAATTTGGATACAACCCAATGGGTGTGAAACAGCCCTTACAGAAATGAAAATGTATAATCTCCAATGGGTTGCATTCCAAAAATTAGTCAGATATTAGCAAATTTAATTAAACTCTAGAATTCCATGCCTCTGTATGCAGAACATGTAATTGTAGTTTTTCTATTTCTACTCCAGACCAAGGTTTGCTTAAGTCTTTGTCTTTGACTAGTGTTTGTCAGTCAGTGTAATCTTGGCTGCAATATTCATTCAATTTTTTATCTCATCAGGTTAAAAAAGAATCCAGATAATATTAAAGTTGGGTATTTAGTAAATCACGATACAGACTACATTATTAATGGGAATTTGGATCAATATATACACAGTTCCTTAATTAAGGGATTAATGACCAGTTGGTAGGAGACAATGCCCTAGCATATTGGTCATTAATTTTCAATCTTTGTATTTTCATTGCCTGGAATGTGCTGCACTGAGATCGTACTATAGCTTTAAAAAGTTTTCTTTCTCTTGCTCTTTATGAGCCATTTCTATGATACAATGACACGTGGAGTAGCTTTTTAGGTAAAACAAAATCCTCTCTCTTGCGTCTCTCTCAATGCCTGGCAGGATGTCCAAGGACTACCCAGACTATTTTAGTAGTCGTGATCCCAGCCCTGAGCAGGTAAAGATTCTGACACAAACTGAAAGGAACCAACAGGATCATTGAGATCTGTGGTGCAAGCCACGCAGCAAACTGCTTTTGAAACTGAGTGGATTTTCAAAATCAGTTTGTGGTAGGGCAAGGTGTGTCTGTGTGTCTGATGTTTTAAAAAATATAGAGCTAAAAATCCCATTGAGTCTGCCCACGCCTCATAGGTGCGTGCCTAAAATATGTGGTGTGTGAAGAAGTTCCAAGTTCTGTTTTGTATGCTCTATGAGTTATCCATAAAATGTTTAAAACATATAGGTTAACCAAGGGCCTTCATGAGCCTCCACTGTTCTCTGAAAGAAACTAAGGGCACAATCCTAAGCGTGTTTAGAAAAAAAAACAGTGCAGTGCCAAATCATTCCCACCTATTTTCAGGGACCTTTTCTCTCCCTGAGAAAGAGGTGTTGTTTTTTCTGCCTCTTTTGCAGGGGGGAGGAGAATTTCAGAGAATTTTCTCCTTGGGGAGGGGGACAGCATTTTCACATACCTTTTTAAAGTGTAGCCAGTTGCTAAGAGCCGTTTCTATTTTTTAAAATTATTATTTTATTAAAAACAAACACCCGGCACTTGGAGGAGCCTGGCAGTTCTTAGTAAATGCCTATTGGAGACTGTGTGACCTTGCCCAGGCATTCAGGAAGAATTCATGGGCTCTTGCGAGTACCAGGGGTGTTCTTTAAAAAGAAGAAGAAAAGAAATAGAAATACAACCCCTCAAAACTGCCTACACTTAAGGAGATATGTGGAAATCCTGTCCCACTCCCCAAGGAGAAAATTCTCCAAAATTCTCAACTCTCCTAGCCTCTTTTGCCAGAGGTTTCATTCCCCCCACCTCATAAAATGCCAAAAATGGAATAATATTTTTTTGGGGCACAGCACTAGGGGGGAAAAGGTCCTACAACTCCCAGCATGCCCCAGCCAGCATGCTGGGAGTTGTAGGACATTTTTTTCCTATCTAAACATGCTTAGGATGGTGCCCTAAACATTGTTAGATTTCATTTAACTTCCCAACATACTTTCTAGCTCCATTGAGACTTTATTGTTTTTATTAACCGTGCAGAACAAAGAGATGCATGGGCCGAGGAAATCAAGAACGGACAAGCTGCAATAAGAACTCACTGGGAAGCATTTGCGGAATCTAACATGGCACCAAGTGACAGTATATTCCCTTGCCCCAGTTCCAGCACAGCCTGGAACTGACTCACGACATCTGGTGGTAAAATGGTAGAAAACCAGAATGCAAGTGGGAAGGCAACCATTTGACAAGCTTCCATCAATGCAACTGTTTTATGGAGAGATCCTCTCCTCCTGTTTCTTCCCTTTTGTGTTTCAGGAGAATGAAGTGGATGCTAAAACTGACTTTGGGATGTTCCAACCCAGTAGCCCAACGGGAATAGTTAAACACCACATTGTTAAATGCTAGCATGTCTGGAACTTAATTTTTAGCTACGCCTCATCAGACCTCAGAACTGGACCCAGTTTTCAATGCCGGGGCTCTGTAGTGGCAACTTACAGTGGGAACTAAATTCATTTGCACTTGAATCTACCTTTCCTAGAGGGCAGGATGCTTCCTGTCTGAGCATATATAGCCGTGTGTTTATGTAGCCCAAATCACTTTCATAACTCTATCCAGATCTACACTCCCAAAATCAGCTGCCCCTCTGATCCTTCAGATGATGCCCTCCACAAATCCCTGTGGATTCTTCTGTGTCACCTTTTACTTCCAGCACAAATGTCTACAGCAGCCATGGGGAAGCTGACCCATGGGCCAGATACAGCCCATAGAGGTTCCCCATTTAGCCTGCCAGCTTCTGAGTTTAATATAATACTTCAAATTCTGTTCATTTTTTTTGCAGTACTAGAATAAAAACATGAGAGCACAACCAGCTCTAGATTGTCTTTAGATTTTTAAAAATGAATTCTGCTGAATTTTATTTCAGCTGTAACAGTGAGTAGAGGTCAGTGTGTTAATCCAAAACATGGTGTTACCTGTGACTCTGGCAGCCGTGTCCCTCATGCTCTGGGAGGCAGTTGCTTGGGCTGGAAGCGTCTAATGGCAAATGTGTCCGCAATGCCACTGCAGAGATGCCCACAGAGAGGGAGGAGAAGTTGAACAAGGCAGAGGTGATTTGACGGAAGGCAACATTTTCAGTTACGTTGATGATCAGTGGATTCTGCTGACACGACAGCTCGTACGTTGCTGAGGGTGATTAAGGAACAAAAGAATTTTTGGTTCATGATGAAATCCCCTAAATTAGAGGTGGCTCTGCAGCTCTCCTCGGATTGCCTTGAGATTTTTCCAGGTTTCCAGGTCAGAGGGAAGCCTCTGACCTGGATCAAAATCAGAGCTGAAGGATAATTTGGGGGGCCCCTAGTAAAGTTCACCTCAGTTTTGTAGTGTGTTTTAATGAGGCTCGAAAGCTGAGCTCATTTTCCGTCTTCGCATGGGAGAACTTATTCTAAATTCACACTGATGGCTGGTTCTTAGGAAGCAATGGCTGTTCAATTGTCTTCCAGAGAATCCGTGAGGCTCTTCACAAGCTTCTCAGGGGGGTTCTCAATGAGAAGATCAGACAAACTTCCCTAACAGTCAGCCTGCCTAGGCCACCATTCTTTCCCTGCAACATGCAGCTGCTGGATGTGTTCTACAGCACACGTAGCCAAAAAAAAAAAAAAAAGGCCCCAAAGGCTAGGCTTGTGTTCTATAAAAAAAAAAAGCGAGTCTTCTAGAATTTACCCCAGAATCTACTGCATCAAAAGAGAGGCTGGCGGGCAAAGACTCTCAGGTTCCTCAGCAGGGAAAAAATCTGCAAAGGTACAAAGTCTGAAAACCACTTCTCTGACGGAATGCCACAGAGTATCAAGGCACCCGTAAGTAATCGGTTCTTTGTGAAACTCCTTGTGCACTCAGCTATGAAGCAACCTAGAGCTGAAACAGACAAGCACACACTGGGGGGCTACATTGTTCCAGACTGCAGGTAAGGGATTAAATATTTGAATGCTTCTCCGCATAAAATACTCCACAAACATGCAAAGCTAGCTTGTCATGGGGTTCCTCTAGACGATCGATTTATAGCTCCTTTAAGGAGCATTACCGATTTTACCTCTTTACGAACGAGGCTTAAATCAGGCATGAAGGCGATTTTTATCCTCTTAAATGTGCATTTTCGATTTTGCATTAAATAGAGACTTTAAATTTACTTCGATGGTTCCCCGTTCGAGCACTGATATATGCTTAATTGATAATGCGATTAAACGCATGTAAACAACTTTAAAGTGCATTGTATGGAGCCTGTAATTCGCCTCCACACCTCTCATATATAGGTATTAGGCGTAAATTCAACTGTAAGCTACAGCGCATATTCGGAGAATCAGGCGTAAAACTGACCTCTTCTAGAGGGGGCCATGGGATAGATTCTAGGCTAGACTTTTCTACAACATGCTACTTTTGCTTGTTCTGGGAGGGGGAAGGGGACGGAGGGGGTTGGTGGGGAGGGGGACATTCAACCCATCATCAAGACTCTGAAATGACACAGATCATCAACACACACACATCATTTGGTGCTTCAGCTTACATGGCCTTGATCACTGCATGAGCATCGACAGCTTTCATTCCTATGGTGTTATACTCCCATATTTCTTTGCCCCCCACCCTGGTGTTGTCTCTGGTCAAATATGTTTTGCGGGTCATCTGCAAAACATGTTTACCAGAGGCAAAAAAAGGAATAAATGTACACCCCAGAAGCAGTAAGCAGCCTTATCAAATGACCTTCAGCTTTCGGGAGTGGGGGGGGGGGGTAACAAATGAACAAAATATATGCCTCCAGCCCGCTTAGCTACACTGGGCTCATCTTGTTCCTTACAAGAAACAAATGGCAAACAGAAGAAAGGAAATACTGCCAGTGTGAAAATCCATTTCATCACATGTGCACTCACCAAGGAAGTGGCTGTTCCCTCTGATGTCGCCCAGGTAAACCATCACAGTAGGCTTGGGGTGGTCACTGGTAGACGTGCCAACAGATGCCAGGAAAACAAAGAGTGAGGAAGCCATGCTGGGTCTGTTGAAGCACACCTAGGCTCCAAGATACAGCAAAAGACCGGTTTATTAGGGAATGTGCCCCCCAAAAAGTACATCACATGGTTAATAGGCAGAACCTCTCCTGCCCATTCCCTGCCCCTGCTCAGATTGCCTAGCAACCCTGGGATTCTTCTACTTTGGTTCATTTTCTTTGGACTGTTCTTCTGTATTATTTCTTGAGCTGGGCAGACAATCCTGCTGTGGAGAACTTTGTTCATTCATTGCTACTACTTGGCAGCCATTTTTCCCCTTTGGTTCATCCTCTAGAAAGTCCAGCCCATGAGAGACCACATACAGCGCAATGCAATGTATGTGATGCTGTGTGATGGCAGCACTATGGGCAAATGAAGCCCATTAGAATGAGAAGTATGCAATACTTCCTGTATCGGTATATGGATGATCATAGATGACCAAGAATCACTCTAAGAATCAAACAGCACCTTAGCCCTTTTGAAATGATCTCCAAAACATCGAACTGGAATCCCCTCTATTGATTTCCAAGAAGTTGTGTGTCAAATTGCTTCTTTCCCTATTTTAGTTCAGCACTGGCATCACTGAACATCCCTAGGTTATGAATACCACACCTTCTGAACTGTGATAAGGGACTGATGGCCAAAGAAAAGACTCCTTCACTTGTGTGTGTCAGCAGGACAGGATGTGTGTGTGTGTGTGTGTGTGTGTGTGTTTATTCACACATTAATTTTAGCTTATACATCTAGCTGAGCACCTGTGTTCTTCAGAGCCATCTCTTGGTCACTTTTGGAAATACATCGTGGAAGCCTGAGCCAACCTGGGGATATGATGATGATGCACATGTAATTCCAAAGAAAGCTAAGAGAAATATACTCTTTTAAAAAATGATAATGTTCAGCCAAGGTCACCAATTTAAAAAGCTGCTGTATTGTAGTGACTAAGAGTGAGAGTTGCGATCATCTCATCTCAGCCATGAATTCAATAGATGGCCTTAGCCAAGGCACTGTTCTCTCAGCCCAAGACCCCCGTCCTCATTGCAGAGCAATACAATGGTAGAACAAGAGAAGAACAGGAGAACTATGACCCATGGCAGTTTTGCATACAAGAGGATAGAAGAAGAGACCCAGAAACATGAAGATGTCCATGAGCCATGCCAGCTTCTCCCTGATTCACACCTCCTGTTCTCAGGGCCTGAAGGTTCCATCTTGTTTCATCTTACCATCCCAACAATGCAGTCTAAAAATATGGAGCCCTATCCCTCTCCTTACAGCCTCACAGAGCCCATTTGTGAAAACACAAGATCCTTCTCCACTCCTCTGCACAGCACTATGGCTGCACCGGGTGCAATGCATTGGGATTAACCATTCCTAATAGAGCAAGGTCCTCCTGAGCCTCACGTGTATTTATCACCCACCACACATCTCTCTGGGCCCCAACGTACAGGCTGCTCCCAGTGTATGGTATATACCAAGATGTGTGGAGAAAAGGGAACTGATGGCTCAATGCATGTGAGGCTCAGGAGGACTTTGTGTTATTGGAAATGGCCAGGTGCATTGTACTGCCTGGGGATACCATCCTGGGCAATTTTCCATTTTCACCCCAAGATAATTTTCAGGGCCTTGGGTCAGTGGAAAATGGAGCTACAGGAACAGTCCTCTTCACGAGCGTCCGTCACACTTTTTGAAGGTACACCCATCACACTTTTACCAAACACAAATACTTACAGTGTTTTGAGGTACTCCAAGAGCTGCCTTTAAAGTTTTTCTTTTTTTAAAAAAACTGGTAATAGCTGTTTCCAAGTGGCTAGAAAGCCTGGCTGCTGCCTCCATCATGCTCCTATGAGCAACAGCACATGATCATGTTCCACCCTTTCCAGGGACACTGCATGGAACAGTCATCTTTTTTTTCTCTACGAAGTCTTTGGGGGGAAACACCATGTCGCCATAGCTCTCAGAGGCATTTGTGACCCCATTTTGAATGTGTTCATGGCAGTCTAGAAGGCAGGCAGGATTTCTAGCAAACTTGGAGCAGCTATTAGCTATTTACAAAAAAGATGGGAAATTCTGAAAGGCGGCTTTGGACCACTTCATAACACTGTAAGTTCGGGATACAAATTTTAGGTGAGATTTTTTTTTAATGGAAATGGAAACAGGATGCAATGGACTTAGGACAGTGACATCAGAAAGTGACATGGGCAAAAAGTAGGCTGATCCATCTCTACTTTCAGGGAAGCAACAGAACGCTACTGTGTTATCAGAACTGCAACGTCCTGCAGAAATGGAGTTGTTCAGAGGCCCTCAGCTGAGCAGGTCCATGGTACTCTGAACCTTTTGGATACAACAACAAACTCCAGTTTGATCAAACCAATGAAGTAATACATAAGGAGAGGAGGAAGTGTGCAAGTGTAAGGCTCATTTCCAATCCTTCAAACCATTGTTTAGAGGGTTGTTTAGAGGGCTAGCTGAATACAGCCAACCTCTATCAAATCTGGGAGATTTTCTTCCAAATCCAGCATTATTACTCACAAACATTTTAATTTACCCAGGCATATTAATAAGGTTTGCTTATTTATACAGCAATCTTATCCATGTCTACTCAGAAGTAAGTTCTACTGACTTCAATGGGACTTACTCCTAGGTCCTAAATGCACATACCAGGCAGTAAACCACACTGAGATAAATTGGGCTCATTCTGAGTAAACATTCATAGAACTGTTTTAAAATTGCCTCTGCCATTTTCTTAGTTTTTGTGTTTGTATCTCCCTGAAACCTGATATGAGGAAGGGTTATATGAAAGGTTTTAAATAAATAAAATAAAAAGGAGGGGGGAAATAGAAATTTTTATTACTTGGCCATAAATAATGCTATACAAGGAAAATAATGAAGTATGCAAGCAATGCCAGAAATGAGTTTTCAATATAAACATCCAAGGGTGAAGGATGCACGAAATGCAATAAAACTGGAATGCACTTTGATCTTTGGTGAAGAGTGGAAGGTGAACATCCCTCAAAGGGAGCATTCTCCTTTGCTATTGTAGCTAAGGAACAAACGCAAGGAAGTCACGAATATTCACTACTGGAACCAGGGGGAATGCTTGGAAGAATAGAGGATGGGGGGAGAGCGGCTAGCCAAGACACAAGATGTAGTGATAGCCAGCAGTTTGTCTCACTTTTTTTTTTAAAAGGATTAGAAAATTCATAGAAGAACTGATTTATCAAGGCTATGGTAACTAAACAGAGAAGCAGTTTGCTTAGCTGAAATTAATGTTCTTGAAATAGTCAACTCTGCAGTCACATGGTTGGATTCTGTACCTGCGCAAAGTATCTCTAGAACCTTTTAGAGCCTCTCACTCTGGGTAGAGAGCGCAGGCCCAAGGGCATGGGATGAACGCCTTCCCACTCATTTCTTTGACCCCTTCTACAAGAATTCGGTTTGACGCCTGGTTCTCCGATTATGCGCATCTTCTCGGAAGCGCTTTATGGTAAATGACTGGTGGCCTTACCGGTTGTTTGAAATGCGCTTTAGAAGTAGTTAATGCGAAGAATCGCTTGTTCACATAGTCAAAATGCGCTTTAACGGGCTGCAGCAAAATAAAACTCGCTATTTAACGCGCATTCAATAATGCGCATAATCAAATAGATAACGCGCCTCAACTCCCGATTTGCGCTCCGCTCATGTAGAGGCAAAAATTTTAATGAGACTTGAAAGAGCTTTAACCCTCTCGTGTAGAGGCAGCCTTTGGGTGCAGTTTCAAAAATTTCAGATAATAGATGAGATCCATCAAGAGCAGAAAAGGAGAGTGGATTGTATATTTGTAACTTTACAAATGACGTGTTGAAGAACATCAGTTACAGGTATGGCACATGTTGTCTTCTTTGTGGTCTCCGCACCATCCCATAACTGGATGACTGGCAAGATAATGCACCTTGAGGTGAGAAGTTGCAATCTCCATGAAAGGGACTCTGAAGAACAGCGCTTCCAAAATAATCAGTAGAAGTGCTCACATTATGGGCATAGTGCTGAATGAATATAGTGCAGTAGCACACATAGAAGCCATACAGAGTCCAGGCATGGATGTTCCCAGGAAGAAGCCCGAGGACATATCAGCTCCCCGATTTGAATGACCCCAGATGCTCATAGCTAGAGGTTGGTTTGCCAATGATTAATATGAAGCAATAGTAGAAATCACCCAATGAGAAAGCCTTTGAGGACAGAGATATTTACCTTGATGGAGAGGACTTATTTTGTATTTTCAGAATTCTGTAGTTCTAGCAAGGCAATAAGCTGGAGCCCTAAAGTTGTCTAGAGCCCTAAGATGACACTCACCATTTGAAGGCTCAGGAAAAAGACAGGGAGCTTTATATCCTAGGTTAGATGACACTGGGGAATATCATAACAGAGGAGACTAATTTCAGGCCAGAGAGCCACTTTGTCTTTAGTGCATTTGCAAAAAGGATGGATCACAACATAGGTATGATTATTTGCTCACTGTATGGCAGAGATGATAGCCACCAGAAATGCTGTTTTGTAAGAAAGAAAATTTGCCCAGAAGCTCCAAAGGTGTGGCCTTAAGATGAGACAGGACTAAAGACAGGCTCCAAGCTGAGGCTGGAGCCTTAATTTATACATATGCACAGACAAATTAGAAAGCCTTTTCCAGAAAAGTTGAAGGAGCGGGGGAATATATGACCCCCACCAGGAAATGATCAGTCATTTGTATATGCACACAAATATACACTTTATGCAGGTCATCATAACTAATGCAGGAGGAAGCCCATCCATTTTCTCATGAACATGCCCCACAGAGAGACCAGTCCCTTGCCTAAGAACATAAAGGACCTGCAGGATTGGTCCAAGCATCCATCTCACCCAGTATCCTGTTTCCAACACTTAGCTAGACAGATGTTGCCAGCCCACAGACGGGAAATGAAGTCAGCAACTCTCCCCCACTGTTTGTTCCCCAGCAGCTATCTATTCAGAAATGCACTTCCTCTAAATGTCGAGATTTCATTTTTGCTAATGGTCATCAATAGACCTATCCTCCTCCTCCATGAATTTGTCTAATCCCCTTTTAATGCAATCTTAGCCATGGCCATCACCGTTTATTGGTGAATTCAATGGATTAATTATCTGTTGTGTGAAGAAGAATTTCCTTTCATCTCTCCTGAATCTACTGCCCATCAGCTTAATAGAGTGGCCTCAAGTTCTAGTATTATGAGCTCCTTCTATCCACTTTCTCCACACATTATGAATAATTGTATAAACCTCTGTCAGTGCTCCTCTTAGTTCTTCTTTTTCTATACTACTTGATCATTTTTATTGCCCATTTCTGGATATTTTCCCATTTTATGGGGTTTCTTTTAAAGATGGGGCCACCAGAACTGTAAACAGCAGTCCAGATGCAGCTGGACCATGGCTGTGTATAAGAGCAATGTAATATTGGCCATTTATTTTCAGTCCTTTTCCTAAAAGCCCCAAACATGGAGTTTTGTTTTTGTTTTTCACCGCCGTTGCACGCTGAGTTGATCTTTCCATTCAGCTATCCACCTCAACTCCAAGATACGTTACCTCATTAGTCACCGCCACTACAGACACCAGGTTGGGGGGGGGGGGCATTGCCCCAAATATTCATCACTGTACCCTTCCTTACACTAATTCTCATTTGCCATTTTTGACCCAGTTTGAAGGGATCTCTTTGGAGCTCTTTGCAGGACTCTTGGGTTTCTACCTGAATAATTCAATTTCAATAATTTGCTACCTGCCCTGGAAGAAAATCTTTTCCTTTTGGTGTTGAAGGAGGTTGCAAAAAAAGCCGAGCTAAATCATTCCTCTTGCTTGGAAGAGATTCTGGGCATAGCAATATCATAAAAGTCCCTATCTTCTATCTATTTTCTTAGTCCTACTCAAGGAGACTGCTAATTGACAAAACCCGTGATATGGGCAAGTAGATGATACAATCGAAAAGGTTCATGACCTGTATAACATAATAGCCTGAAAGCTATGCCACCAAGTTTTGCTATGTGGTATTTGCTAGCAACAGTAATCTGTTACTATTTTTTTTGTCTTGTACTTCAGGGAGGTAGGAAGGACACCAATGTTCTGCGAACCATGGCCAGTTCCAAAGAATAGACCTGGGGGTGGGGGGCATCCGCTGCAGGGCCTATCTCCAAATTAATGCATCTGTAATACTCATAATGATGGGGGGGGGGGGGTGTCAATAGATCACATAGGGCTCCCTGGTTTGATTGTTTACCATTATAAGGAATGGAGTCCCTCACTGGGTTTATGTTATTTTTATTTTTGAACATTTCTATCCCACCTTTCCACACAAAGCTCTCAAGGCAGTTTAAAAAGAAATCAAACAAATTAAGAGAAACAATTAATAAACTAAAAGCAATTAAACAAAGACCAGCAGTATCAGCAGACTGACAATAGAAACCTAAACGCAGCCAAAACTAAGTTCCACTTAGAAGTAAACAAAACAGCATTCACTTGGTTAAGTTAGCAATTAATGAGGGCACTGGGAGAACATGCCTGAGGTAGCCATACCACAGTTGGGGCACCATGACTGAGAAGACTCTGGAAGCTTCCAGACGGGGGACTCCTACTGCTACCGATGATCAAATGACATTCTGCAACTATTCAGCATCTTCCTCCTTACTGGATTTTTCATGGTAAGAAAGAAAGACAAGTTTTGGGAAAGCATGGGAAGAGTGGAAGATCACGTTATTTGGAACGCCTGTAAAATTCCGTGAATAAGACAGAGACATGGTGCAATAAAAGCCTTGTCCAGAAACACCCGTCACCTAACCTCTGAAGGTGGAGACACCTGGGTAACTTAGTACATAAGAAGGTGATTCTTCAAAGATCAAACTCTCAGGTTCTTCAAGCCTTCACATGTAATGAAACCCCAGCACTTTCAAGTGTGTCTTATAACGAACTGAATGACAGTGAAGATTGTTTAAGACTGGTATAATCTCTTGATCGTAGTGAGACCCAGTCAATAACCCGGCTGCCATGTTCTGAACCAAGTGAAATTTCTGAATGCTTTTCATAGCAGCCGTCATAAAATGCACTGCAGTAGTCTAACCTGGGTGTTGCTAGGATAATGGTGGCAAGATCATGTTTATCCAGAAGCACACTAACAATAGTCTTAGGCTGTAATAACTGAAACTCATCCAGAAAAAAATGACTAAAAGGGCCTTAAGGGAACATCCTGTACCTACACTGCATCCAAGTTGTAAGGCAGTGCTTAGGAGTTTGTAGTGCTTAGCAAATAAGTCGTAGCAGACTGCTGGAAGCCAGCATGAAGCAAACTTCTTGTTACTTAAGACAGTTTCACTGGGTGGATTTGTGCAGACACAATTGTGGTGTGAAATAAGCCTTCTTTTCTGCCATAATCAACACAGAGTAGACAGTAATATGAGCTCTAGCATGCATTGGAGGAAATTTCATTTGTCTTTCTCGATTTGTGTTCCAGCCATCGTCCATGCTCCTCTATCACGCCACACTTCCTGGTACACAAGGGAGGAGAATTGCAGAAAAGGGCACCTTGGAGTGATAACTGTCACCTGTCCGGGTTGTTTGTTCCATATTCCAGTGATCCACCAGGTATGTCAAATTCAACCAGTAAACTCCCCTAGAGCCATTTAGAAATACTGAGAGTCCTGGGCTGTCAATCCCCATGTGACAAGAACTGAGAAAGGAACCAAGAGAGGTTAAAGTCCCACCAATCATATGGGAATTTGGAGCTGATAAAGATAGGTCCACAACCAAAGATTCACACCTGAGAACTGGTGCTGAAGAGGAAATCTGAAGTAAGTATGGAGGGTCCTGCTCCGAGAACAACTCTGTAGGATATTTGAGGGAAGTTTATAGAATTTCTGAAAGACTAGCAAACTTTGCACATCACTTGAATCTAGGGATGTTGGAAGAATCCATCGGGGGGGAGGGGGGGTAAAGTCCAACGAGCTTTTAGCAGCTTAGCCCCTCAGACTTCGACACACTTACCCATGAGCTCTCCTAATTTGATGCAGATCACGTCTGGCCAGCTCGCAGATTTTCAGGTTGTTGTTTTTTCCTTAAAGCAACGTTTACATAAATTGCACCTGCAATTTGTATCACTTGGGCAAATTTTGCCCAAAATATGCTTAACTTGCACCTGCGATTTTGCCCAAATTACAGGTGCAGTTTGCTGAAATTAAGCATATTATGGCCATAATTTGTGCAAGTGACACAAATCGCAGGCACAATTTGTGTAAATGTCGCTTTAAGAGGGGGAAAAAAATCTGAGAAAAGATTTTGGATTCCAGGGGGGAAAAACATGACTCAGCTCCAACAAGTTTTAAAAAAGGCTTTCCCTTCAACAGCCATCCCTACTAGAATCAAATCTTGTGAGGATTCGGAAGCTCATCCCTACTTACAAAAAATAGTACATACTATTGATTCCTTCCTCTCAACAAGTCCTTGCTACTGCAAATGCCGAAAGCACTTACTTTCAGCCAAACTCTATCATCGAAGAGCATTTTCTCCCTGTCTGTATCCTGAAGAACGTCATGGTTCATACAAGGAAACCAAGCCATCTGAGGTTGATATGACAGCGTGTCCTGAGGATGAGGCTTACAGACCTGGAAAGGAGGGGGTTTCAATATGGAAAAGGGAAGTGATCAGAGTTGGGAGGGGAAATACATTTCAATCACATGAGAAACACATGAATCAGAAAGTCACAAGAAAAACTCAACAGAAATACCCTTTTATTTCTCCACCTCATTTCTACACATGGAAATGTGTGGGAAGGAACATCAGCAAACATTCTCTAGAGGTGAGAATCCACCAATAGTTTCAGGAGCTTCTCATTAATATTTGTTGTGGAAACTGCCATTCCCCGCTCCACCCCTCAAGAATTTCCTGAAACAACGCTACGTCTAAAGCATTGTTAAAGATATAAAATGGTGGCTGGTCCACCAGTACAGAAGCTCTGCTATTGCCTTCCTGTGGTGGGAGTAAAATAAAGTTTGACAGCAAAGAATATGGTTGGGTTTTTCATTTTTTTCAAAGGCCTATAGAGGGAAATCCTTTCTGAGTCCATATCCAGCTCCCCAGGAACCCCCTTTGTGAGTTATTTCTGTCTGATTGCTATGGTTGCAGCTAACTGGGACCAGAGACCTCCAAGAGAAGCCGTTTGAACACATGAAGCTGCATTATAATATTGGACTTTGGTTCACCAGCCTGGTAGTGCCTTTCTATGGCCTTGTCCTCACTGAGATGGTATATCTGTGACTGCAGACAAGGGCTCACATTATTGAATGCCCCACCAGGCAAATATAAACCAACCACCACAACCTTCATAAAGAAAGGCAACGTCTCTGGAGAAGATTATGCTAGAACCTGGCTACCTGACATTGAGTTTTCTAGTTGGCAGGAGAGTTTTTGTGTGAGAGTATTCAAGCAGGTGAGCCTCACCTGCAGTCTGAAACGATACAGCCTATATACAGGTATCTCATTTCTGTGAGAACTAAGCCTGTGCCTCAGACAATGTTCTTTTCTAACCTTGCTACCTTAGATCCTTTAAGTGGAGATCGCAGGGACTAGAATTGGGCCTTGAAAGTGCAAATCCTATGCTGTTTTCAAGAGAGAAAAGGGAGAGCTCTTTCTGGTTGCCAGGAAATAGATATTGAGGTAAAACTGCAGGAGTGGCTGAAGCTAGGCGGTACTTATGGAGAAATACTCATAGAATGGTTTGTGTAAGGGGGTTAGAATTTCTCCACTGATTTTGCTAGCAGGATTTAGTTCATCCCAGTTCAAAGCAGAAGCAATAGCTGGCAGACTTGGGAAGATCACAGAGGTTTGGGACATGCTCTTCTTCCAAAACCAACGTCAGGGGTTGCATATGAAAAAATTCCACTCACCCTCACAAGAGGTTCTCCAGTCACTAGGGAAACCGGGCACGCCTTCTCGTCCTGGTGGGAAGCATAGGCCTCTGATGCCCACTGATCCATGTAGTCTTTTGGGGTATAGAGACCGCAATCCACAATGCTGCTGCTTTTCTCAAATGGCTCACAAATGCCATCACTATCATGGACGTAGCATAAGCTGGGTTCGCCTGCAAAGTTTTTAAAAAATAGAAGGCTGGGACATTGAATATGGAATTTATTTTGTGACACACTAACACTCACATTCAGTATAAAAATAGACAAGACTCCTTAATAGTTTGGATCTGGCACTGGAATAGTTCACTTACATATATGCATTTTCCTGCCCTGTGATTCTCCCTATAGCTGGAATTATAGCTTGTTACAACATCGTTTCTCTCTTATTTTCTTTTAAAGGAGTTTTAAGACTTCTATCCTATTTCATCATCATATTCATTATTATTATGAACAGTTATTATTAAATTTAAATATTTTTACATCCAGAAGACTTCTAAGCTTTTTGGTTCACTTCTCCTCCCTTAGCCTTTTTCTACTTTACCAAATTACAAAAGTAACTTGCCTCAAGTTGTCAAAATGTTTGCCCATTTTTTTTTATGAAAATGCCCTGCTTGATACCTTATATATATATATATATTACAGATTTTAATACCCTTTCTATTCTCCCATCTCTGTTGAGTCTTGTCAATACTTAAGATTGTACGCTTTTGAGACAACATGTGTGTGTCTTTTACATTCCCATGAAGCGCTTGTACAAACAAAGGAGACAAGTAGTAGTAGCAGCAATAGTGGTGGTGGGTGGTGGTAGCAGCTACAGCAGAGACAGTGTATGTGTGAGAGAGATTGTGAATAACTGTGAGGGAGCAAGAGGGAAGCTGGGCCCTTCATCCCGGTCCCTGCCCACCAGCAGCTCTGGCCACAACCATCCACCCATCAGAACATGTGGCCCTCACGTGGGGGGGGGGGGAGGGGGAGAAGATCACCTACCTCGGCCTTAGGCATAGTATCCTGGACTTTTGGTTACTGCCTTCTCCATTTGCCTCCACGCCTCCCCCCGCCCCATTACTTCCTTTCAACTGAATATTGATTTCCATCCCTTCACTCTTCCCTTTTCTTCTCTTAAACTTTTCGGAGCCAGCCTGTAGCTAAGGGCAGTTGAACCTGGAGTGCATGTTCTCCAGCCAAACGCTTCCTGAGGCCTCCCATCAGCTTGAGGGAGGCAAAAGGCAAAGGTATTGGTATTGGTATTTATACCAAGTCTGGCCAATCCAGAGGCTTGGAGCATTTCTATACTAGGGAAAATCCTGCAACTTTACCACGGATTTCTGCTTCCATTTTTGTCCCACAATCATGACGTGCTCCTTTTATACGTTTCCCTTCCCAGCTGCCCCTTTTCCCCTTTAACCATCAGCTCCAGATGTTTCATTTATACAACCACAAGATGGCACTGTGGTCTGCCACTTCTTATAGTACAATTTCCTCTTTTCATGCTGAAACAGAAAATGAGTCTTTTTGTTCCTAGTTTATTTTCATTTCAAATTAAGCCACGGAAATCCTTGAAAAGAATGAGAGGCACTGGAGGTTGGCAACATCATGTAATTGATCCGCAAATGTCCATGAGTGGCCAGTCATAGGTGTACTATAAATTGGTCCCTTAGAGAAGCCCCTGATATTACTTGCTACCTGCAGGGACTGAAGAGAACTCTGAGGCCAAAACACATATAATTCCAGGTAGATCAAGTGGCTACGTCCCAACTTAATGGTACCTGATTCACATCCCTGACACACTTTTACTTTTCTCCCCTTCTCCCTTTAATTTTGTTATTCCTTCTTAAACATTTTTACATCCTTACATCTCGCTTTTCAATGGGTTGTGGATTTGATTAAAACAATAAAATTGGAAGAAGAAAAAAAACAGAAGTGGATATTCTGTATACATTTAGGCTGAAAACAATTCCAACCTGTTGCTTCACCATTACTGGTATCTGGAGAAAATATTAAGCATAAAGGGTGTAATCCTGAAATATTAACATATATTATTAATGAATTCCTATACCACTTTTCAATGTACAAAATGATTGATAATAATAATTTTGGTTCATTGCAACCCATGAGTTAGGAATTAAAGGGCAGCTTAGAGATACTACCTTCCCAAGGACACCAAGAGAGCTCATGGCTGTGTACAGGAGCTGAAGCCAGGAAGAACCTGGTCTAAATCCATTACACTCTCCACTACTCCACACTGGTCAATGGGAATGTTGCCACTAATTTTAATGGAATGTGGATTACACCCAAAACGCTTTTAATGCCCAAACAAAAAGCTCAATGGGACTCCCACAGTTCCGGCCTTTTAAAAAATGCTTCTTTAAAAAAAATTAAAAGAACTTCAAGAAAATTTCACATACAGACCTGCCCGTAACAAAATGTGAGGGGATTTGCTTTAAGGAAATGTTGAAAGCTGCTTAAACAATATGCTTCAGAACTTGAGCCACTGTCGTGACCCAGACTACCAGCAGTGGCTCCGACAGACTCAGAAGGAAAGGGGCTCCACCCACAGAGGTACCTGACCCTGAGTCCAGCAACTGGGGAGCACTGGAATCTGAGACCCCAAAGCAGAAATATAGAACCAGAATCGCAGGGACTACAGCCCTTGAGCCAGACCCCACTGTGGAACCAGTACCCATGCCCACAAAGGCCTTGCATGCCAATTCTGTTCACCATTGGAGTTTGCTCAGGAAGACATCCTTTTAAGGATCTCAACTTCTAGCAGGTGAGAGGACCCTTGGAAAGATAGAAGGTAAACAGATCTTTTGGATGAGCCAGTGCCTGCAGGAGGAGGGGATCACCATCACCCCACCCAGGGAAGAGGGAGAGCTATCTGCTGCTGCTGCTGCTGCTGTTTATTGCCACCACCGCCCTCTCCCTGTTGGACTGCTGCTGTTCAGTGGACTGCCACGCCCTGCAGGACCAGGCCCCTAGGTACTCACCCAGCTGCTGCTGACATTCTCCACCTGTGCCTATCTTGGAAGAGGGATACATAAGCTGGCTGGCTGGGGTGTCCAGGGAGAGCCAGTGCCTGCAGGAGGAGGGGACCACCATCATCCCACCCAGGTAAGAGGGAGAGCTGTCTGCTGCTGCTGCTGCTGCCTGCCTGCCTGTTTGCTGTTGCTCTTTTTTTCTCCCCCTTTCCTCCCCCCCCCTTTTTTTTTCCTGGTTGGCTCTTTCTGGGTCTTGAGCCATGTGTCTGGGAGGGAGGATACAGAGCCAAGTGGGGGGATTTGAGGGGGCCCCAATCAGTGTAGTGACGGGTAGAGGGAGATACGGCGTTGTGAGGAGGACGTGCCAGGTAAGGGGAACGCGACTCAGACAGTTAACGGCTGTGCCATGTTCTAGTCCTCCTCGCAACCACAGGTTTGTTGGTTGCCCTATCAGCCAGCTCTCGGGACTCCGGATGCTGCTCTTAAATGCCAGATCGGTACATAATAAGACCTCCCTCATCCACGATTTAATTGTGGATGAGGCAGCCGATCTGGCATGTATAACCGAGACCTGGGTGGGTGAGTGAGCAGGGAGGAGTTAGCCTCTCCCAGTTATGCCCACCAGGATACTTGGCTCAGCATCAGGGTAGACCTGAGGGCCGGGGAGGGGGGGTTGCTGTGGTCTATAGGAACTCCATCTCCCTCTGCAGGCTCCCTGTCCATGTGACTACTGGTCTGGAGTGTTTGCACCTTGTGTTGGGTCAGCGGGACAGATTAGGGATTCTGTTAGTGTACTGCCCACCCCGCTGCTCAACGGACTCCCTAGGTGAGCTGACGGAGGTGGTCTCGGGTGTACTGCTGAGATCCCCCAGACTGTTCGTTCTGGGGGATGTCAACATTCATGCTGAGGGCACCTTATTCGGGGCAGCTCAGGATTTCATGGTCTCCATGACAACCATGGGACTGTCCCAACATGCCATCGGCCCAACGCATGTAACAGGGCATACTCTAGACCTGGTTTTCGCAACTGGACATGGAGATGGCGATCTGAAAGTAGAGGACTTTACATCAGTCCCTTTGTCATGGTCAGATCACTGCTTACTGAGGTTTAGACTTACAGCGGCTTTTCCCCTCTGCAAGGGTGGGGGCCCTATTAAGATGGTCCGCCCCCAGAGGCTAATGGATCCGGATGGTTTCCAGAGGGCTCTGGGGAGTTTTCCGGCTGATAGGGCTGGCTCTCCTGTTGAAACCCTGGTTGATCTGTGGAATGCAGAAATGACCCAGGTGGTTGACACGATTGCTCCTGAGCGCCCTCTCCTATGTAGAGCTCATACGGCTCCATGGTATACCCTGGAGCTGAGAGTGATGAAAAAACAAAATAGGAGACGGCTTGAGGACAGATGGAGACGAACTCCTGATGGATGCAATCAAACACTGGTAAGTGCCTATAGTAAGGTATATTCAGGGGCAGTGAGGGCGGCAAAAAAGCAATACTTTGCTGTCACCACCAAATCATCTATTTGCCGCCCAGCGGAGCTTTTCAGAATTGTCCGGGGGCTATTACATGCTGGCCCCAAGGATGTGCTACAACCATCTGAGGCCCGCTGTACTGAATTTGCTAGGCACTTCCAGAATAAAATCTTTGGCATCCGCCAGGACTTAGACTCCAGTGTTATAGCAGGTAAATCTTGTGAGGTGTCCAGAGCACAGGCTTGTCCTGTTTTCTTGGATGAGTTTCAGTTGATACAGCTTGAGGATGTTAACAAGGTGCTTGGACAGGTTCGTGCAACCACCTCTGTATTGGATCCTTGCTCCTCTTGGCTAATAAAAGCTAGCAGGGATGGAACAGCCGGCTGGGCCAGGGAAGTGATTAATGCCTCTTTGCAAGAGGGAGTGGTCCCAGGCCGCTTGAAGGAGGTGGTAGTGAGACCACTCCTGAAGAAATCTTCCCTAGACCCCGAAAATCTTAATAACTATAGGCCTGTGGCAAATATTCCATTCCTGGGCAAGGTTCTTGAGCAAATGGTTGTGAGCCAGCTCCAGACACTCTTGGATGATACTGATTATCTGGATCCATTTCAGTCCGGCTTCAGGCCTGGTTTTGGCACGGAAACAGCCCTGGTCGCCCTGTATGATGACCTATGTCAGGAGAAAGACAGGGGGAGTGTGACTCTGTTGATTCTCCTTGATCTTTCAGCGGCTTTCGATACCATCGACCATGGTATCCTTCTGGGATGACTGGCTGAATTGGGAGTGGGAGGCACTGCATTGCAGTGGTTCCACTCCTACTTGGCAGGGCGGCTCCAGAAGGTGGTGCTTGGGGGACATTGCTCGGCCCCGTGGATTCTCCAGTATGGGGTTCCTCAGGGGTCAGTCTTGTCCCCCATGCTGTTCAACATTTACATGAAACCGTTGGGAGAGGTCATCCGGAATTTTGGGGTGCGTTGTCATCAGTACGCTGATGACACACAACTCTATTTCTCCTTTTCATCTTCATCAGGTGAGGCTGTGGATGTGCTGAACCAGTGCCTGGCTGCGACAATGGACTGGATGAGGGCTAACAAACTGAAACTCAATCCAGACAAGAGTGAGATGCTGTTAGTGGGTGGTTCTGCTGACCGGATGGAGGGTGTTCAACCTGTTCTGGATGGGGTTGCACTCCCCCTGAAGGAGTGGGTTCGTAGCTTGAGGGTTCTTCTAGAACCATCTCTGTCACTTGAGGCTCAGGTGGCCTCGGTGGCACGGAGTGCCTTCTACCAACTTCGGTTGGTGGCTGAGCTACGCTCCTATCTGGACAGGGATAACCTGGCTTCAGTTGTCCATGCTCTGGTAATCTCTAAATTGGATTACTGCAATGCACTCTATGTGGGGCTGCCTTTGAAGACAGTTCAGAAGCTGCAGCTTGTGCAAAATGCAGCATCTAGAGTGATAACAGGAACCAGAAGGTTCGAGCATATAAGACCTACTCTGGCCCGCTTGCACTGGCTGCCTATACGTTTCCGAGCTCAATTCAAGGTGCTGGTTTTAACCTATAAAGCCTTACACGGCTTGGGACCACAATACCTGATGGAACGCCTCTCCCGACACGAACCTACCCATACACTACGATCCATATAGAAGGTCCTCCTCTGGTTGCCTACTCCAAGGGAGGCACGGAGGGTGGCAACAAGGGAAAGGGTCTTTTCAGTGGTGGCCCCCCAATTATGGAATGATCTCCCTGATGAGGCTCGCCTGGCGCCAACATTGTTATCTTTTCGGCGCCAGGTCAAGACTTTCCTCTTCTCCCAGGCATTTAACAGCATATGATGAGGTTTTTTTGTGTTGTTGTGTTGTTGTGTTGTTGTTGTGCTTTGACCCAGAAGGATATTGTAATTTTAACTTGTTTTTATGCTTTATGTTTTTAAATTTTGTATATTGGTGTTTTAATTGTTCAATGTTTTTAATTTTTGTAAACCGCCCAGAGAGCTTCGGCTATGGGGCGGTATATAAATGGAATAAAATAATAAATAATAAATAATAATGGTGTAGCATTCACCCTGAATGATCAAATATGTCACAGGTCTCAACTTTTTGTGGGGTACTAGGCACAAACAGTTGGATTTATGAGAAAGTGTCGTGGGCGCCACTACAATCCTGTGCACATTTACATGGGAGTTGAACTCAGTGCGGCTTAGCAGGCTCATGTAGGTCTGCTCAGAACTCTTTCTCTCCCACCCAGCACCTCCTTCTTTCTCAAACATTCATGGCATACACCTACATATGTCCCTTCAAAGTAAACTTTGATGGTGGTTTGAAGGGGATTCATTGTAAGGATCCTAAAGGATCCTTACACACACACGCACACACACACCAAATTAACCCAGGGCCATGCTGGAGCTAGCAGGAAAGTGGGGAGTTGGAGCATTTCCTGCCAAAGATGTGTCTCAAGAGAAAGTAATGGGGGTGGGAAGGACCCACTAGCCTGGGAAGGACTGCCATCCCCCAGCCATTAACTAATGTTCCTCCTACACACACACACACACACACACACACAAGAGAGGGACAGAGAGAGAGAGAGAGAGAGAGAGAGAGAGAGAGAGAGAACCAGAAGTGTAGAGGAGGGTCCTGACTATGGTCAACAAATGCACAGCCCAGGGAGAGGGGCCACATCTCTGCTGGTGGAAAGGATTGAAGTAAACCAGAACACCGATACATCTCAAGGGGAGGGGGACACGGGGCTACCTCTTACCATAGAAGACAAGCTTAAGGAGGGTGGGGGAGTTTGAGGCTCCATGTCCTTTCTCCAGAATAAGACCTGCTGAGTGCTGACCTTGTGCTGCTGCCCCTCTCGCCCCTCCATGGGTGTCCGAAAACCATCTCCTGGACCCAGCACTTCTGCCTCCTCCCCCAACAGCGACAGCAGCACGGGAGAAGGAGACAAGTGGGGAATCCCTTCTCCCCCATTTCCATACTCACACACACACCACACACACACACCAGTGAAAAGGGCTGTTTGGGCTCAGAGTTGCCTCTGCCCTCTCTTCTAACATGACGCAGATGGGGAATACACACACACACACACACACACCTTGAGCCCAACGCCTTCTCTTCTTCCAACACTACGAGGCAGGGGGAAAGGAGCTTTGCAAGCAGGCACACGAATAGGAAATCCCAACCCCCAACCCCAATGGTGTAAAGGGCTGCAACCAACACACGGACACCTTTCCCACCTCTACTCCCACCCCCATGGATGCTTTGCTCCCTGTCTCTGTTCTGATGTCCAGAATCTATCTTTTCAATTGTCCAGTCACCACTGGTTCTGCAATCTGTCTTCTCTGGTTGGACGATGCTAGTATCCCATCAGCGGAGGGTAATACTAGCGTCCAATCAAAAGTGAATGGGGAAAGGAGGGGTATTCAAAATACAAGAGGCCCAGCTACAGCAAAAAGGAACGGTGCATGGAATTTGTGCACATTTTTAGACTGTGCTTCCTACATTGGTGTTGCTTTAATCAGTTTTTGCAAGCAGCCTGGGAAGGGTGTTACACTGAAAAGGAGCATGTCGGTTTCTTCAATAAATAAATCTGCTCCAAATCCTTCTCTGACCTGCTTTCTCCAGATTCCACCATGGGCTCATCGTTGCCAGGTCATCACCATTATCTAAAGGTCTAAGGGCACTTCAGATGGAGATATCTGTGAGTCTCAAGTCTGGTTTACACATGCAGCAGAATATGCTGAGATGGTGGAACGGACGGCAACACATCAGACTACATGTAGGCGGAAGGACATTTTTGAATGCTCCCCTATGGTTTTTGTTGTTTTTTAAAAACCTCCCTGCTGGGGCAGGCCAAATTTAGAACACTTCTCCCTGATTTGCAGGTTTTCTATTATCAGGGAGTTTTTAAATGTTGGGCAGCAAAACAGCGATCCCCTTCCTGTAATGTACAGTTCACAATCCCGCCTTAATCTGCTACCATGTATAGTTCCAGCTTCAAACATAATACTTCAGAGGTGCAATATAAAATGGATGAATCAACTAAAAGGGAACAGAGCTAATTCCTGGCCCAAACTGAGCCCTACTCCACAGTTACCAAACTTCTCCCCCTTGCTGAAATATTGCTTCATGTCAAAACAAATGTCCAAGTTCTGTCAAAGCTCAAATACTGGATTCAGAAGAATATATGAAAACAAGGCAAGGCTATGGCAAAATCTGAGCAAAAGGAACAACAGCTGTTTCTATAAAAAAGAAAAAGAAGAAGCAAAGAAGCTAGCCTTTCTAGACTCACCAACACAATGGAATCCTTTTTCTTTGTTACAAGTTCTGGAGCAACCATCTCCATCTATCAGGTTTCCATCATCACACTCTTCTGCAAGACTCCTAAGAAAACAAGAACAAGAACAACATTTATATAGTATTTTAGAGCATTCAAAGCAATATACACACACACACACGTTTATTGCTACAATGACTTAATAACAAGATGTTTCCATATGTGGTGCAATTGCTAGAATCAAAATGCTTTGACCATAAATTATGCTAAGACACAGGTTGTGGTATTTGGGAAGCATCCCAAAAAGCATGTCTGGCATTTAGATGAATATATTATAAATCAAGTAAAACATTCAAGTATTTGGGCTTGGTCTATTCAGAAACAGCTTCTTGGAAAGTACAATTGTCAAATATTAAAATGCAAGTCTTTAGATCAACTAAAGCTATTTTGAAATTTGCTACCTCTAAAGGAGAAAATTTAGTAAATCCTAAGTGTTTATAAAGCCAAAACAATGGCCCAAATCCTTTATGGGGCAGAGGTTTGGGGTACCTTGAAGGTGTTATGTTTAGAACCTCCTCGGAATTATTTTAAGAGCATTGTTAGGCTTCCCTAAAGATGTATTATCTGCCATGATTATTAGTTTAGAAACCCATGCTGAGTATTGAGAGCCAAATAGACAAAATAATAATATGCTATTGGTTTAAGGTACAACAGATGGATAATACTAGGTTGCCCAAAAATGTTTGATAGAACTATCCAATGGATTACCAATTAAAAATTGGATACAACATGCTGCTCAATTTACCATTAAATACGGTTTCTCACTGAGCTTAAAGGCTTCCCATCAGATATACAGAAAAACATCATCAAGAGAACTATAAGGGAGTTGTTACTAAAAGGGATTTAAACTCTGTTTATTTATTCCCTATGTGCACCATTATATTTTAAACTCAAAGAGGCTTGTGAATGTGCAGGTTATTTTAACAACTTGAAATTTGTACAACTCCGGACAGATTTCACAAAGTTAAGACTAAATATGATGGACACTGCCTATAGAGATGGGAGGCATAGGGGCATCCCAGTAAATGAGCGTATTTGTGGCCAGAGGACCTTGTCCATTATATTTTGCACTGTCCCCTATACAATGACCCAAGGGAACAGTTTGTGGCACCCTTAATTGAAAACTGTTCTTGCCAGAGCCCACTGGGTGTGATTTTGGACCTCCTTGTGGACATGGATGAATGACTTGGTGTGTAGCTCTGTTTGTCACAGCTGCCAAAAAGAGTAGAAAGAAATACATAGCAGAGATAGCCATCAATTGTAAAGGAGATGATTGTAATTGATTATTTCTGATTTATACCATATCGCTATTATTATTATTATTATTATTATTAATTATTATTATTATTAATGTTTTGTTGTGAATTTCAAAACATACAGAATAAAACAAAAACAAATAGTGAAAAAAGAAAAAAAACACATTACCATATCACTTATGGATCACCTATGACATATTATTTTTATATTTTTAAACTTTGTATATCATGTGTTATATGCATTATGCTTAACTTCTGTATTTCTGGTTTTCATCTTTTTCTGTTGGTGTTTGGTTTTTTTATGCAAGCCAAAAGCAATAAAATTTGACTGACTGACTGACTGACTGACTGACTGACTGGTATCAACTACCCAACCATTTTTTTATGATGCTCCATTGCTGTCTTTACTATTTATGTATGTGTTATAGTTTAGGACACACATACACACACACAATTGTAAGCTACCTTGAACTGTAAGGTACCTTGACACAAAAATTGGGTATAAGTGCTGAAATGATAAGTAAAATGAATAAATCCATTGATCATGTGAGCATATTCTGGCTGAATTGAGCAATACACAATTTTAACTGCTTTTTAAAAAAGATTTTACATACTTGTTGCAAAGAGAACTTTGGCTATTGAGTGGTATAGAAATGGAATAAATAAAAAAATGAAAAAATAATAGACGTGAATCCTTTGGAAGCTCCACCTCTTTTTGGGCACAGCACTTCCAACATAGGGCATATTTTGATTTATAAAGTGTTTTGAAACTTGCAGGTGTTAAGACTGGAGCCATTAGTGAATAATCTTGAAAACTTCCTCTTTAGCAACAACACAGCTATATAGTTATCCTGTGCTCAAAGGGACTATCAATTAAGAATGCATATGATTGCAGCCTTAGAAAATGTGGGCTTTTGTTTCCAAATGTTCAGATTTTCTTCTTCCTCTTCTTCCTTTTTTCTACGCTCTCTGTTTCCATCTTGTGTTTTGTATTGCTCTCTTTAAACAACGCCTGTTCTTTTGATCCTAATCCATGTTCTTTCCTTAAATCTTTCACCTATTTTTCTTCCATTTTTATAGCAAATCTTCTACATGGCTACTTAAAAGTAAGTCCCACTGAGTCACAATATATCTGTTGTCACCTAGACCTTTCATACTTTACTACTATCACTTTTACGCTGATTTACAATTGCATATTTCAGTGCCAGATCTTACCACATTTTCAGTTGCAGATCATAAGTTAATACAAAAACAGAAAAACCAAACCTGTATGGTCTAACATTTAAATTAAAGTTATTCAGTATGATATATTATTAAATAAAACTTAAATAAAGTTATTTATTAAATACTTTTCATGTAACTTTTTTTTAAAAAAAAAATTGTATCGAAATAAATGGGATTGTTCCAAGTATTTGTCAATTATCCCTGTGCATTTTCACTCTTTGGCCAGAATATTGGAAGGCAAGAACAATTTTATATCAAATGAAGAACTGAATATGATAATGCCTGCACACTTTTCCTTTTATCTCTGTGAAGGAAAAACTCTAGGAGTTTGCTTCTTCTATTTCTTAATTGAAAGTTGAAAATTCAGTGAGGAAGCCCAGCATAACATTAAGAAGGCAAGGCCCTTGCACTTCCCTCATTTTTGGCCACAACTTCGGGTCATGAATTTTCCAAAAACGCAGAGGGCTTCTCTACATTTTTTAAAAAATTATGCCGTCTTACCATGGCTATCTGCATTCATTTTCTTTCTTGAACGTGATCACCAGCATTACATGGGTGGCCACATAGTTTGAAATTGAATGCTTCCTGCTCCATGTGCTCAATTGACTTTACTGAGACATCGCCATCTGGTGGCATAATTATAGCGCAATGCCAAGATTACATGCTAGGAGATGGTGCAATTTCTCAGAGTCCCATATTATCTCTGGATTTTTTTAAAATGCAAACACACACACACACACACACACACACCAGATATTCCAGGGGACAGCATGGGAGGGGCCCTTGATGTGACTGACAACATGAAATGAACCGCAAACCAATCACGAGCATGCTATAAGTTGCTCATTTAGAGAAGCTCAGAGTCTTGTAAAAGATCTTTGCCCATTCCCTTTACAAAAGTTGTCCCAAGCCTGGCGCAGGGCAAGGAGAGTGAGAGGGTGCAGTTGTTTTGAAGGTAGTTCTGGGAAACTTCAATCCAAACCTGGATAAGCCTACAGCCATAGTCCAGGAACCAACGTGAGAGTGAAGTACTGGAAATCTTCGGGCCCGGATAATTCCATCCTTTCTTGGCCTTAAAAACTCATAACTTTTAAAAAAAAGTTTGTTTTTCTAAAGGAATAGAAAGCAGTAGTGAAAACTCCTTTCATGAGTGATGAACCAAACCAACAGATCCAAGCACCTTCAGACTTTGCCTTCAACTTCTATAAATATTATTGAGACAGGCAAACAGGGCTTAATTGAATGAGGGCCCAGCTTTGGAGCCACCTTGACAATTTGGTGGATAAAAACGGCGTATACATTGTAGTACATAAATAAAATGAAAACAGTGATCAGACCATAAACCTGTAAATGGTGAGATAGGGATATACTTTTTAAAAAATGTCTAGGACCAAAAGCACCTTTTCACAGGAGATTCTTGGGATAAGACAGGCCTCCATGAGTACGTGCTGTTGGTCCTCACCCCATTTCCTCAGGGTCAACCCTTCAAAGCAGCCCTAAGCAAAGGAATAGAAATTCCTCCCTTTCTTTGCTAGGGAGTTATTTGGAAAAGTTGCATCTCAGAAAGCAGAGGGCTGGGGCAAAAAGGTATGGGGACTGCTATGCCTTAGGGTGGTATCTTGACTCTACCCCCAGGTTTTCCTGAGAGCAGCTGTTCAAAACAGCCCCCGCCCCCACAGCAATGGAGGCTTACAAGCATCCAGTGGAGAGCAGGAGGGATGATGATCATCGTCTCTGCCTCTCCACCCGCACTGCATTTTCGCTAGATGGGCTTTTTTGCTCATCTAGCTGGGGTACTCCAGAGGTGACAAAAAGGAGACTGGAAAGGCCTCAGGATAGCTCATATCCTGACCTCTCCAATCTCCTCCCCTCAACGTCCTCTTTACCCTCTCTCTCCATGGTTGTGTTCCTGACTTTGGAGAGGCAGCCAGCACAGTTCTTTCTATGTTGACGGGGGGGGGGGGGGGGGGGAGTGCAGATTCTCAGATCCAAGGTTGGCATGTCGATCCAGGAATCTGAAGTATCCCATGGCCTCCAAGATACTGTCTAAGGGCCATAGGTTTCCTCCCTAAATAAATAAAACCCAAATAATATGGGATTATAGGAGTAATGGAGAGCTGGAGCAGTTTAATGCATGGGACTGTAGTGTTAGCTCAACCAAAACAAAACTAGAAGAAGAAGAAGAAGAAGAAGAAGAAGAAGAAGAAGAAGAAGAAGAAGAAGATTCCAAAAGGCATTTCAGTACTCACATGGTTACTTTTCCATCCCCACAATAGGGAGAGCCATGAACGTGGAACAAAGGTGGGGAGGCTTCACCTACAGCGGCTCCTGCCACAGCCTGTACCTGGTACCGATACAGCTGGCCTATCGTGACTTTCCTGGAGAAGTAAGCAGAATCAAACCTTAAGACAGAACAAAGGATATGCAGCAAAGGGCACTTTTCTGCCTCTTCCTATGTCACATAAAGGTGTATACTAGAGAGAGGCACTTGGTGGCCCACAGGCTCAAACTGGCCTGCACGGCTTCCCATCAGCTCCCCGGCGTAGTCCCAGATTCCAAGCTCTTTATTATCTACCAGGGGCTGTTTAATCCACTCCTTTGCAGTGTGAACACCAGCAACTAAGGCTCTTTCAGAGTAATCCGTTTCTGCAATGGACGTCTGCAGCTGCTGATATGCAAGCTAAGAAACAGGCTAATAAGGCAGGCAAAGACTGAACCAGGCATGATGTGAAATCTCTCTGTAAGGAGCTCCTTATCCCTTGTCTCAGACAGAAAAAATTTGGGGCGCTCCAAACATGGAGCTCCCACATCATGCCCAATTTAACACTAAGAGGAAGAATATAATTTCTGATAACTTATGTCTTGTAAAAGATATAACTTTTATAAATGTTTTAAACAAAGATAATTAATTAATAAAGAGATATGCATATTTAAGATGACTGGACCTTATGTAACTAAGGAATGTAGTAGCAATTCAGAATAATGATAACTATGTTTTTCACTACTTAAGAAGATTTTCTATCTCAATGTGTCAATCCCTATATGAACTTGAAATATATCAGATGATATTTCTTGGTTGACTGCTATTAAAAACTTTATTTCAAATCTTTTAATAGCCTCTGTCATATTTTCTGCATTACCTTGCGGAATAAAGGTACACTACCTCAATGGTATTTTAGCAGATAAGGCGGTACATAATTATTAAAAAATAATAAAAAATAATAAAGACACCGTCCACGTCAAAAGGACACTGACAGTAGTGGCAGAATACTATAATTAAAAATCTCAAATTGTGGTGCTAACTGATACGTAAATAATAAAACAAACAAACTGAACGTTAAGACAGAATTTTGGTCTTACTGTGAAGGTTCTGTTTGCTCATATGGAGTAAGATGGCCTGAGAGTGTGACTCCCCTCATCCACCGATGAGAGGTGGGACTCACAGAGGCTTTTAGCTTTCTGCATGAGGGGTCATCCTCTCAGGTCTGGAAGTACCATAGCTGAGTGAGACACAAACTAATAACGAAGAAAGTGTTTAACACTTTAGAATGCAGTCAGTACAAGAATAAAAAGAACCTGCATCAAATAAGAAGAGGAAGCAGGACAAAAAAGATTTCTGGCTATAAGAAAAAGGCCTGGTGCCTTCCTTAAGAAGGAGACAGAGGCCTAGGCAGCTAGGCCAGGATGTCCTCCTCTGTCTAAGCAGAGGAAACCTTCATGGTTGGACCAGCATTTCGTTCTCACAAGAAGGAGGATGAAGACAGCAACCAAAAATGGAATGTGCCATAACATGATCCCATCAACTCAGTTGAGGGCGGACTGCATTTCTCCCTCGAAACACTCTGCTGTAATATTCTTTATCCAAAGGAGACTTCAGCTGAGATGTACGTATTCCTTTATAATGCCTAATAAAGGTAGTGGCCCAACAAACATCTACTAACTGCAGTTTCTCACCTCAATAAGTGGACCAGAAACCTCGTAGGGAGTCTAAAACACTGGAACTGATAGGAAATGACAAGTTGAACCTGCAAAAAAAATTGCAGGCTATTCTCACCTCCTAGCACAAGTATTCCTGATTCAGGCTTAGTATGTTTTTAAATATGTACTTTTAGTATTTATTTATTTATTATTATATTTATATCCCACCTTTTTCCTCTTGTGAGAAGCCCAAGGTGGCTTACATGGTCCTCCTCTTCTCCATTTTATCCTCACAACAACCCTGTGAGGTAAGTTAAGCTGCCAAGTGAAAACTAGAACTCAGATCTTCCAAGTTCCAGTACAACACTCTAACCACTACACCACACTGGCTCTATTTAATTGAAAATGTTCATGGAGACATTAAAAAAAGAATGCAGAAACAAGATGGAAGAGACTTATGGGTGAGCACATGAAAAGATGACACATCTCTGGCCATCCTCCTTCTGAGTGGGAAAAGAAGCTTTAAAATCTCCACCTCAATAATGTAAAATTCATGGCCTTTTATACCAACTCTACTAACAAATAAGAAAAGCAAACTGGGAACACAAGCAGACAGCCTTTGAAGCAGGATAGGTGTAATAAGGGGCATGAGTGGGGTACAAGAATATATTGGAGGAGATCACTGCAGGTCAAATACATTTCAGTTAAATTTATTTAAATAACTGAAGTTAAATAACAGGTTGTTTTTTTTTTAAAGTACCAAATGGCCACCTGCTTGTCAATCATCTCAATAGTCATTTGCTAGGAACTGGTAATAGGTTTACATGTAGCAATTTGGCAGAATACTCCCTGCATGTTGTTGCTTTTCTGGTAGAGGAAAGAGTTAGATTCTTATTTTTAAAAAGGAAGAAAGGAAAAGAAACCAGACGGAAAATTCAAGTATCCCTGAGGCGACCAGCAGCTGTGAGAAGGTTCCTCATTACTAATCTGTTCACTCACTTGTCAATAAACTTTCGTCCTGGCTGAGTCACCATTGCCGGGGATCCATCCAGGAATGGGGGGTCCCGGAGAACCCTGTACCTCACAGGTTTGCAGCTGGAACAAAGCGGGCTCTGGGGTGTGGATATCAGCTGTGCGGCATCTATCTCCATCTTCTCATCAAACGTATAAATCTTTATGCCAGACACCTTCTTGTTAAGGTTAAGTTTCACTGTAAGGGGGATGTCACAGAATGTGTCCATGGGTCCCAGATGTACGGAGGCTCCATGCTCTGTCAAGATCTCAATATCTGATAGAGCCTTAGAATCTGTAGAGAAATTGGTGGTCCACACCACTAAAGAATCCGGGTACACAGGATGCAGGAAGCGCAGCTCCAAAATACAACCTAGTGGCTGAAGGCAAGGGGTGGTCATGCTCACGTTGAACAGATTAAACTCTGGACTCCAGGCCTGTAAACTGGTCTCACATGGCTGATTCACATCTGGAGGCCCTAGAGAAGCAACAGAAGGAGGGAGTCACTTTGATAAACAGTGCAGCTCACAACCTCGAAGGTAGAGTAGAATGCAAGCGCCAGTGGTGACCTGAAATGAGGAGGGGGGTCGTTTTGTAAACAGTCTTCACCTGCATAGAAAGTGGGTCTCTCCTTTTGCAATTGTTCAGGAATCAATTGGAGCAATCTTTCTAATCGGCTTAATTTGTCCTTAGTGACATCAGCACATTGGTAAAACTGATTAGCTACATAGCATTCTAACGCCATCACATCAAATGTTTGATCACTGATTGTTTGGGATCAATTGAGAAGGAATGAAACAGAGAGAGTGTGGCAGGGTTAGGGGGAACCCACTGCTGAAGCAGACGCAGGAAAGAGGAGAACAGGCAATACAAATAGTTATTAATAGTCATAAAAACTGAACTTTTTGTGGAGGGTGCAGTTCCCTGCCTCAAAAGCACTACTTTCAAGGCAAAATTCCATCGCAACATTATTTAGTGAGTATATGCATCTGTCCACTAAGTAAGCATACTACAAAAGCAGATAGAAAATTAATTGGCTTCCATCCATATGAAGAGAAAAGGCTTATATAAGCATGAGGTGTATATTTAGTTTTAGGTGGCTGTAAATCTATCCTCAAAGAATGCCTAAAGCAAAAAGCAGAAACACATGATCAGAACAGTCATGTAGCACCATTTCACACTGCTGATAGAGGGGTTACATACTTGGTCACTCCCTGTAAGTTGTACCTGGGTTTGCTAATCAATCCTCTAAGGAAGGGGTGGGCAGAAGGTAGATCTCCAGATGTTCTGGACTTCAACTCCAAGAACCCCCTATCAACATGGCCAACAGTCAGGAATTCTGGGAGCTGAAGTCCAAAACTTTCTGCCCACTCATTCTGGGACATGCCATAAGCAAAAAGATGTCATGCCGGGTGAGTTGCAAGTAAATAGGGTAGTTTATTTCTGACACCAGAATTCAGATGGATTTTCCCCCTTTTGTAGGAGAAGCACTGAAAGCTACTGACTGCTGGCTCTTCAATTCAAGGCAAATAGTATTGACTCCCCTTGGCTTGCAAGGCCCCAAGAACAAGCCAATCCTCCAAGAGTAGCCAACTCTTCTCTGCCTGAACTCACCACCATCCTCTTCCAGGAAGCTGGTGACTCCTTCCTCTTCTATCCCTTCCACTTGAGGAACTGGCACTGAAGAATGCAACGTGTACCCCAAGTCACAAAGGTCCCAACATGTTACAAACAAACTACAAGAGCACTTAACTTTGCACCCAACACAAGACCCAAAATGAGTGTTTATCAGCGCAAAAGCATGCAAGTGTTTTGCATAACACAAAACTCTTTTCAGGCAGAAGAGAATAGCAAATGATTTTCAGCACAAGAGTACCATGGTGCTCTGTCATTTCCTAGAGCCTGCTCTGACTTAAGCAATCTATAGACCAGAGCCAGAAAGGGCTTCATTCTTTCATGCAATATTAAATACACTAATTTTTCTTTTTTTTTAAAAAAAAAAAGGAAACCTGAAACATGCAAGGTTTCTCCTCTGTTACAGGAGAAAGGGTTGGGAACTTTACCTACTGCTTCCTTTGGAGTCCAGTAGCCAGAAGAATCACAGATCAGAGGGGAGGAGGCCTCATGTACGTACTGGCTGAATGTCCCATCTTCAGCACAATCACCACAGATATTCCCGGATTCTCTAAAAAGAAACAGAGAGAAGGAAAATATATACTCTTCTCAATTCATTCTAATTTGGATTTAGCCTGGCATTTACACCACAAGTTTCAATTTCCAAGTCGCATGATTTCCCAAGGCCTTATTGTAAGACATGTACAGTGTGACCCACAAGACAAACGCAGCACAGATAAATACACTGTGGTGGAAGAGAGTTGCTGGTTCCTCCACTCCTCTGCTATCCACTGTATATATCAGTTCAATAGGAAAAGGGGTTATAATGCACCCTGAGATCCACCTGCCCTCTCCCCATGCTTACACACTCTTCCCCTGACTCTCAGAGCTCCTTCACTGGCTCAACCTGGCTAGGCTTTAACTACTTGACAGCAGGCTTTACAACAACCCCAAATCTTGGCCCATCTGGGCTCTTGGGTTAGGGAGGGAGCACCTCTAATGCCAGGCCAACAAATTCTCATTTCCTTGCCATGTTGGCTCCCTCTCTCAACCTCTGACAGTAATGAGGAAACCAAGTTGCCACTGCTCTGAACCCCCAACACACACTATAATTTGACAGCTAGGGAGAGGATGGACTTTTACACACGCTGGAATTCAGGAGGCCCAAGAAACATTTCTGGAGTGGGACCAGGACCCACTACAGGGAGTTTTCCAGTGAAGCGAGGAAGAAGCTGGTCCCTCCTTGCATCTCAACTGTCTATATGCACAAAGCACACTCCCAGGATGAAAGGTAGAAGGTGTAGTGGGCACCTGATAAATCTTCAGCAGCCCACCAACATGCAAGTCTAGTGCTAGTCCCCCATTTTCCATCCTGAAAGTTCTTCCATCCAGGTGTTTTGGTGGGCAAAGGTACGTACATGGCTTAGAGGGTCCAGATTGTGGAAAGGCAGACTCTTTTTTCCTTCTTCGCGTTGTAGAATACTGCTAAGCAGCTTGGACCTTGGAGCGTGCAATGCTGCAGTACTTCTGAATTTAAGGGGATGTGAACCTGCCTGGTACTTGCCTGGGAGGACACTGGGATCCCCAGGTAAACTGCTCTGAGCTTTCCAAGACTAGAAGTGTATGTGTACATGAAATTTGTACACCTAAAATTGTCCTCAAATGATATCCCAATTGTGGCTGGAAGCATGTTTATTATATTATTGCATCCCAGTTATGGGAGCCTTTTTCAAAAGAGCAGCAGTTACTTTCATATTAAGTCCGTGGTAAAATACTTTTCTTCTCTTCTGGTTTCCCAGCTACTTCAATGGAGATCCAACTGCTGCCATTCCCTGTGCTTTGCCTCCATGAATGCTTTGCATTCGTCAATGCATTCATCGCCATCTTTGCATTGATCAATGGTGTATGGGTGACTCCCCACAGCTACGTCTATCCACCAGCAGGAATACACTGGGAAATACGGGCACAAAAATAAAGGCGGGCAAAGACATAAAAAGCTTTAAAGGAGGAGGAGTGTGTGCCCGATGCGGATGAGAAGCTAGCATAGGGATCTGAGGAGAGTCGTTGCATGGTCTTTGCAAGACAGGAGAAACGAATGCTTTTGACAGCAGCATTCGGCATAAATGTGTGAGGACATGTTGCAATGGAAGACCAGAGAGAAGGCTGTTCCAGAGGAATCTCTTCTTTTGGGGATGGAGAAGTACTTTTTACCCAGAATAGATCCCAAAGCCTGCTGATTGACACCAGTCACTCACGCTCTGCCTTTACAAACCTAAGGGCCTAAAGTGTTCTGTTGACTCTCAAGCCAGCTGTGACAGAAAACAATATAACTATCTCTAATCTTCAGAAAGAAAACTGAAAACAACAAAAAGCAAGCAAGGCCCTTACGTTGGGGGAATGGGTGTTTGTTCTAGTTGCAGAGTTACGTTTGCGGGGGCTTTTTCTGAATGCAGAATTCCAGACCTACAGTTACGTATGCCTCCATTAGAGTGGCCTATATCTCGTGCTTGTTATGATAGAAGGATCCAAATCGGGGGGGGGGGGGGTGTTCAACAGCTGTACAAATAAATGTCTACTCCCTCAACCCGACTCAAACATAAAGCTCCAGAACAGGTTTTGCCAGCTGGCAAACAGTTGGGAGAAATTGCCAGCTCATCTTCATCACCTTCTTTGCCTTCTGGAATTTCTGGGTCTGAGGCCAAGGACAGCTTTCCCAAGGTACACACATTCAAATAAACATTTCCCCATTGAAACAAGTATGTGTGGCTAGTGGGGGGACAGGGCAGCAAAGGGAACACCACCCACCCACCCACCCATGGACAAGGGCAAAAGGAAGCCTACCAAAATGTATCTGCCATGGTGGCCCCGCTCCAAACAAGAGAATCCGCCTACATGTATATTTTCATGTAGGAAAAACATGCATATGCCATAACATCTGAAAGACGGACATGTAGAGCCAGACCCACCATGACATATAGTGATGAAGCTCCTTCTTGCAGCAGATTTGGGGCTTCATTCAAGGGTAGCAAATTACTTATTACTATATGCACAGGCCTCGAGCTCATGCACCCTCCCTCCCTTCTCTTCTGCCATGGCTGTGAGGAGATCGAGAGCTTTCACCATTTCAGAACAGCTGAAGTTTAGCATTTCATTCAAACTCTAAACTGTGGTTGACCTTCATCATGATTTTGGAAACAAGCCAGCCTGATAAACCAGTTTGAAGTCGCCTTTTTTAAAAAAATTATAGTTTAGCTACAGTTTCTCCAGGTCCAGATATAACAGTGTGAGCTGGTGGGAGTAGTGGTTAGGGTGTTGGAGTGGGACTCAGGAGATCTGGGGTCTAGACCCCACTCAGCTATAAAGCTCACTGGGTGACTTTGGACCAGTCACTGACTTTCAGCCTAACTTATCTCACAGGGTTGCTGTGAGGATAAAATGGAGAAGAGGCAGAGGAGGTCCGTGTGAGCTGCCTTGAGTTCCTTGCAAGCAGAAAAAGGTGGGATATAAATGGAAGAAGAAGAAGAAGAGGAAGAGGAAGAAGGAGAAGGAGAAGGAGGAGAAGGAGAAGGAGAAGGAGAAGGAGAAGGAGAAGAAGAAGAAGAAGAAGAAGAAGAAGAAGAAGAAGAAGAAGAAGAAGAAGCTGCAGTTAAAAATCAAAGTGAATGCTTCCAATCTCTTTCTCACAGCTGCGCCAGAGGAGAGGGGAGGAGGAGTGTGTAAGTCTGGTGGGAGGCCAGACTCATTCCTGATAAATCATAGTTTATTGAAGCCATTGGAAATATAATACAATTGGGTTTGGGGAAAGTGGTGCACAGAAACAAATTACCTTAATAGGGTACTTCATCACAGCAACAGCAAGATCTGGATTTTCCTGGACCATATCTGCACCACAGCTGGATGAGGACACCATTTGGATTTTCTGCCTCAGGCACCAAAGTTTCTTGGATCAGCCCATTGCACAAATATCCATTAATTTACTGATCCCACCGATGCCAATCACCAATTGTGCTTGTATGGAAAAGTCCTGCATCCACCCCATAACGAAATTTCTCATTCTCCTGAAGTATGAGTGCCTCATCCTCACCTTGCCGGGTGGTGACCTAGAGATTATCCCCATTCCGTTAGGTTCACTTGTCGAATCAGAAGGCGAAGAGGGGGTGAAGGTTCTCATTGCCCAGTTACACTGTCCCCCTTTTCTCCTTTACATCGTATCATGCAATGAGCAAAACTCAACATGGACCCCACACTCCAGGATGATTGATAAAAAATGGAAGAGGGAGGAAAAGGGGAAGAAATCCACAGCTGTCTTCTCTCTCCCAGTTAAGCTATGAATTTAAAGGCATTGGAAGAATCTCGGAGTTGCAACCTGACACCCTTCGTATCATAGCCCTCGGTGGATCAAACAGGGTGGGGGTGACCCATGCCTTCACAGAAAGTGATTTTTTTATTATTATTATTTATTTATTTTATTCCATTTATATACCGCCCCATAGCCGAAGCTCTCTGGGCGGTTTACAAAAATTAAAAACATTGAACAATTACAACACCAATATACAAAATTTAAAAACATAAAGCATAAAAACAAGTTAAAATGCATTTTACTTATATTTAATAAGGCTCAATGTACTATCTTTTTTTTACTTATAGGCAGCAATCATATGTGCCAACATCTGGGTGAAAATAAAGCCAACCGATTTTTATAACACATCAACATTTAATAAAATTAGCATTATTATTTCAAACTATATTAAGTTGTGTATCTACATCAATTACAGCAGATTAGAGTATTATGCACATAAGGTACAGACAGGACAGTACTGAGAAAACCTCAGTTAGAAGATTTAATTGTGATTTAACTTAATTGTGGCTCAGCTAAAGTGCTACACTATTTCAATCTTATCTTTTAATTAAACTGATTAGATTTAAATGATTCAACTAATTTCCACATTTATTATTTTAACAACTTCCATTAAAGTCAGTGCTTGTGAGTCTATATACTGCTGAGGGGGGAAATATTGTTGTATAAATGTAAGACTGGTGGGGGAGGGGAGACCTTTATACAGAAATATACAACAATGGTTTAAGCTAAGATTAAAAGATAAGAAATCATATTAGAATACATAAAGTAATTATTAAAAGGGACATTGAAATATAACAATTCTTTGATTCACCAGTAGGATAACAGTTTAGCACCTAATGACAGTAACACCTCTAAGTACTACTAATGTAGTTTTCAATATACATACATAGCTTTGATGTTCTCAGTGAGGTTGGTATTAAACGAAAGGAACTGTTTCCCTTTCTTTGTGAAACCCCTAACCTCAGATCCTGCTGCTACAAAAATTTTCTCCTGGAATGTATTAAGAGCACCTCCCAGTTCTAGCCTTGCAGTCTTTTCCCCTGGCAAGGACTTGAATACTAGCACAGCTAGTGATCTGTGTTCCTGAGTGTCGTCAGGGGGCTTTCATCCTAGGCACTGGGCAGGGGAGTTTTAACAGGGTTGTGGCTGGAGAGGGAAGGGTTAAACCTCCCCTCTCCACACACTGCAGTTCTGATGTAGCTGTAAGCCCCACAATTAACATATCATGTAGTTTGGCCCTAAGATGGCGATTGAGAAGGCAGCACCGTTCATTCAATCAAGACTCCAAAACCAAAAAAGGAAGCAAGAACCAGAATAAGAGGGGAGCTGGTGTTAACCCTAGCAATTGTTTGAGACTCCTACGCCTTCCTCTAAGGCTTTGCCTATTTTATAAAAGAGAGGATTTGGGCAGAACATTTAGACAACAAGATGGGAGGCATTTTATGCATACTTTATTTTATTTATTGAAATTTATACCCCGACTCATGGCTTTAAAATGTGCTCTCAAGGAGGCTATGTCTTGCCACAAACATCCTGGATGGCATGAGGGCATCTCCCTACTCCTCCTTCTGCCACAGGAGAGTGGTGAGTGAGGATAGACGGATTCCAGCAATTAGGAAAAAAAAATAAGGGCTGAGATTGTGGAGCTGCATGGGCTGGAAGACAGCTGCAGCCAAGGGTAGGATGGAAGGATTTGCCATGGGGCTACCAAGGGTTAACCTGGAAGGGGAGGGAGGTGTCGCCATTCTTACAGGTTGGAAGGTCTTGGAACCACTGCAGTTCATAAGCCAGACAAAATCAGAGATATTCTTTCTTTCCCCCACGTTCATGCTCAGTACACACTACGTTCCGCCCCTTTGCTCAAGAGTTCTCCCTTACCTTTCATAGAGCACCCCACTAATAGGGGGCAGCCAGTGTATGGTGAGGGTGTCCTGACTCTGCCCAATGGCCATCGGTGGCATGGGGATAGGGGTGGGCTTCCGGCCCTGAGTCCACTGCTGGTACACCAAATCCAGATAGCAATGCATCCGAGCCACTTGGTTTGGAGTGAACGTGTCTGTGCAGTTGTCGTCTGTGGGAGAAAGAGAGGGCATTTATGAAGCAACTCAAAAGGTAGGTCTAGCTGCATCTGGGAGGTGGGGGCCATGATACTATGACATCATGTAGAGGGAGTCTCACCCAGAAATGCAGCAAAGCTGCTTTGAAGAGCTGAGCCACTATCTAAAGCAGCAGCAAGGCCTTTTCCAGGGAGGGGGAGCCTCTGGACTTAATAAGGCTTAATAAGGCCTTCAGGGGTTTCCCCCATCTGGCCCAGTAGCTTCTTCCCCTGGCCGCACCCCGTCTGCCATGGAGGGAAACGCTCTTATCTCTGATTAATAGTTGATCAGAGATGTGCTCTTCCCTGTTCAGCACTGAAAAAGTGCTTTTCCCAGAAAGTCAGAGAGGTGGGGCCAGGGAGGAAGCTACTGAGGGATTCAGTCCTACTTCCTTCTAAGTCTGGTCCTTGTCCAATGGAAATAGAAGAGCAAGGTAGATCTTTTATGGACCTCTGGACCTGGCATTTGCCCAACACTGCCAACCCCTGGCACTATAAGCACCATATATTGTAGGTGACTGGGAGGAAGCATACTGAAGTTGCTCTCAGCCCCATCATTTAGTTTCTCAGTTTAGGCCTGGTTGTGCCAAGCTAAGACTGTTTTGGCTCACACTCTTGCATTTTTGATACTATGCACTGATTTGACAGTATTGTTTTTCTCTGCTACCATAGGCTGATGGTAAGGAGGAGAATGTCTCTGAGAATGTACAAATCAACTTTTCCTTAACACTAAAACTCCATCGGTCTATATGGAGATTAGTATAAAGCTTTAGTTCATGCTGGGGGGGTGGGGGGTGGATCTTTAACAGTTTTGAGCCCAAAACGCTTCTTGCAAGTTAAATGCCAAGGGAATTCTCGGTATAATATCCTCCAACTCACACAAAATCTTCGGAATCCAAAGGATTGAACAGGTGGATCCTATAAACAATGCAGTTATGATAGACAACTATCCAGTCCTCTTTTGAAAACCTCCAAGGAAGGAGGTCCAAGCATCTCCCCTTAAGCATCTTGATCCATTTTGAAATCACCCTTATTATAGTTGAGAACACTTTCCTAATACTGAATCCAAATATGCCTTGCTGTGATTAAACCCCATTGCCTCCTGCCTTCTCCACAGGAAATACCGTGAACAATTCCGCTTCCTTTGACACTCTCTTTTCTGTATATCTGAATATTTTCATCATCTCTTCCCTTATGAACAGCATATACAGCTCCTTTGACCCCTTTTCATGTCATTCACTTTCCAGGCTTCATGTCATCCTAGAAATTGAATTCTTTCCAGTTTGTTAACTTTCTTCTGGTAATAAACGTCCCTAGATCCAGAAAAGAAAGCAAAAATTCTCTGTTCTTGTCATTCCACTCATCTGCCAAAAGATGGCACCGTTTCAGCAACACTTAACCACACAGGTCCCGCTGTAGCACAATATTCCTTCTTTACAAGTGGCTGGTGGCGGTGTTGGCTTCCTTGATGCTGAACACTACAGACATAGGGCAGAGGCGTATGGAAGGAGGAAGCCCAAAGAGAAATAAATGCATAACTTTTCAAGATAAATGAATGCTGTAAAACAAGGCTTAAAGTGGAGGAACTTCCAGTGTCTGCCCAGAGACTACATAACTTTTTTGTGGGGGTGAGGGCAGGCATGTGATGTCACTGAATAGCCTAGGCAGGGAGAAATTCAATCACAGTCTTTGGACATCACGCTCACAAAATTATAGGCCATAGTTATATGTACTAACTATACTAGAAGTGGACAGAAGGTAGATCTCCAGATGTTTTGGACTTTAGCTCTAAGAGGTTTCTGCCAACATGGCCAGTGGTCAAGCATTCTGGGACTTGAGTCCAAAATATCCGGGTATCTACTTTTTGCCCACCCCTGAGCTGTACATATGAAGAGTGACCTCTCTCTAGCATCTTTCAGGTCTCTCCTTAAAGCTCATTTTTCTTGGAAGCTTAAACCTTTAATCCTCATCCACAACTGTTAAGGAAGCCATGAAAAGCTTCACCAATTTTTCCTATAGAGGAGATCACTTTTTCGTATTACCTTGACAACCCTACCAACCATAACCAAGCCTAGGTACATGTAACTATATCTGCTCATTTTCATACAATCTATGCCTTCCCCACCCTTCTCCTTCCTCGTGTGTCTTCCCCATTGTTAAAACCAGATTATTATAACTTCCTTGGAGACACAGACTTGTCTTTTTGTTGTTCATAGATCCCAGTAAAGAGCCATGCATGTACGTATTTTTAAAAAGTCACCCAATTTCTCTCAGTTGCTGCCCTAGAGGCAGAAGGCTTCCTTAAAAACTCCAGAACTGAATCTACACAATGCTGACCTGAGACAAAAAGCAAAGGTTTAGGTGTCTGTCCTATGAAATCCGTTTCAGCTACTTGCTAAAGCTCCTTTGGCCTTTTGAGCTTCAACAAGCTTTACTCAAGGGAACTTCACTATTCCTGGGATGGTGCCCAGGTGCAGGCCTTTGTGAAATTGGGATTATTATAGTCTCTCTAAATGTGATGTCAAAGCAATTGCTTTGGTTAAAACCCATTTGTTCCACACCTCTTCATGCCCCAAGGTATATACTAAGACCTGGCCTTCATTAGATTACCAGTTCAGTCTGAAATCTTTAAGCAGCTGATTATTTCAGAATAAGTAGCTTGGAAAATTAATGGTTTATTAAGACAGCAGACCAGACTAGAATTGCCATTTTTCTTTTCTTTTTACTAGCTCTGTTCCTGGCACTCGATGTATATAATTAATGCTTTTCCCATGCAGATAAGGGGTAGGGAAAACTTCAGCTACTAACTTCCTGGATGTCTAAGGGAATTAAAGGCATGGAAGGAGCACCAGTAAAAATGGGTGGCAACCTAGACAAAGCCACTGGCTTTTCAGAGGGCAGATTTAATTCTTCTTGCAAGCTGTAGATGCAGTGCTGACATCAATAACAGAGGCATTGCAGGGATGGGGAGAGGCCTCATCAACTAGAAGGGTAGGGCTTGGAGTCTTTGGGGCAGAGCAAGGTATGCCCACTGGAAACCTCACCTTGCTCTAAACCTTTAGTGTCGGTCTTCAGCGGATTCTGCTTCAACGTGTTAAAACTCTAGCTCTATAGCCATAAATGTTAGTAAGTTGGGTCAGAAATTAAACACAGCTTCTGTACTGGAAATGAAATTCCCATGTGTTATGTTTATGGCCGCACCATGGCCCACAACCATGCAAGTTTCTAGGCCTGGTAAGAGCTGGGAAAATATTTCGAACTAGCAAAATGCACATCACAATACGTATGGTATACAGACTGAGCTGTAGCTGACAGGGTGGATGTGTATTTGGTTGTTTCTCACCATTGTATCTCACGTTCATTTGTGATTCTTTGCTTCCAAAGTCTTGAAAACATTGCAGTCATTGCTCCCTGCTTGCTAGGCATGCAAATATGTCCAATACAAGGCTGAGGATTAGTGTAATCAATGCTGATATTACAAAGGTATTGAGAATGCCTTAAAACAGTGATATTCTCCTCTGCCAAGGGTAGGCAACATGGGGTCCTCCAGATGTTTTGGAATACAACTTCTGTAAGCTAGTGGTCAGGGATTATGAGAGTTGTAGTCCAAAACATCTGGAGGGCACCATGTTGCCTACCTGTCCTAAGCAGTTCCTAGGGGGAAGGGGCATTTGAAGTGATCCCTCTCACATGAAAGGACAGAGTCTCACAAAGTGGTTCAGGAGAAAGCAACCAGACAGGCATGCAGAGTCCCTCAGTGCAAGATGCCCATACTAACCTTTAAAGCCCAAACAGCCAAGGACCAGGTACAGCCTTTTCCCATATGAACCTGCACAGACTCTTCTCCATATCCTACTGTCAATGGAAGACTAGCAGGTGGCCACAAGAAACTGGGGAAAGTCTTCCCTAGGACAGTCTACCAGGCTCCCTCCATATCCCTTTTAAAATGACCAGCCAAAACATATTTGTTCCAGCAAGTTGTTATTTTGACTTCCGTTCATCATTCTGGCTGATGGCTGTGTTGAATTGACTTTACTCTGGAGTAGATACAAGGCAGCCAGTGTTTTTTACTGTAAACAATGAGATTTAGTGAGCATAGTCTTCAGAGGTGATGTAGCGCTCAAGGTCATGTTGGAAATACATCAAAAACTGGATCAGCAGATAATTTGCCTACAGTATAAGCTGTATGCACGTGACAAAAGTAGGATAAATTCTGTTTTTCCTGCTGAGCTTTTCTGCCAGCCAAGGTGACCAAGATTCCTGATACAAGCAGCCCCTAAATTACCAAAATAATTATTTGATTCTTTAGAACAGAAAAGAATTTAGAATTCATGAGATTTTAAAACAGAAGGCATGTGATGCTTGTACTATTTGTCCTCTAGTTATTCATGTTTGGTTTCTCTGGCAACTCTGTCATAATGTTTTTCCAACATGCTTATCACTGAAATCATTATGAAATGATGTCAGAATCTTATGAAAATGAAAGCGGAGGTTTCCACCATCTCAGAGATCGTAGATGCCTTCAGGCCACATGATTCCCATCTCTCAACTAGATGATGCAAGAGTTCTTCCTTCCCATTCATTACCTGTGTAGCTCATGTAATTGTTGAAGGGAGTTCCAGAAAAGTGGGTCTGGCCACAGGAGTCACTGATGGGCTCTGGATCCTGACAGAGTTTGCTTTTGGGAGTAGGCGCTGTGTCGGCACAAAGATCTCCAGTCTCCATGGATGGTGTTGTCTCCCTGCACGGGTCGTCACAGGAATCCCTTTCATCCACCCCCTTAAAGACATGGTAGAGTCCCAGGACATGTCCTACCTCATGGATCATCGTATTTGTATGACCCGGCATACCATAGTAAACTGGATTGAGGACCACTCCACCTGAAATTGCAAGTGCATTCAATGTCACTCAGAGAGAGGAATATGGGCAAAAGGCATGGATTCTGAACTAAAATAAATACAAACTTCTGCAAGGAGAAATTCCCATTCTATTTGTTTATTTAATGCCCCAACAATCCACTAAGCAAAGTGGAACTTTTCCAGATTAGACCAATTCTCTACCTAATCATGAGAAGATAGGATCTGCTGCTGGCTGGGTAAGATCTCTTTCCAGTAGATGTACCCTGGCATATCAACAGGGGGGAAGAGTAGCCCAGCCAGCTTTTTGTAGTAAAGCCTATCCAAGCCCGCCCATTTGCTTAAGACTTTCATCAGGTGTAAATCAGCCATCTGAGAAGGCCTTTATTTGAAGCAGCAGGCTAGGACCCTCCCTGCCAGCAGATCAACTCTTGAGTACATGTGCAAGTCATGACTAGGTCCATAAGCAAGTAAAATCCAGGTTGAATTCCTTCCCAATCAGCTGTTTGGCTGGAGAATGAGCTCCAGCTATAGGTTGCATGGTGGTGGTGGTGGGGATCAATGGAGTCAGTATCAAGCAATAAGATGGAGCTCCCCTGGACATATAAGTAGTTCTACTGCTGCTCTTTATGGGTTTGAGTGATGGCAGGACTTTCTGGGAAGAGGAGGAGAGGCAGAAGGGGCAGCTGGTCTCCTTGCCTCTCTAAAAAGGAATGGGTGTGGTAAAGGCATTCCAAGTTGTTCTTGCTTGATATGAAACTGTAGGAGAGTGAAGCCCATGGCAGCATGAATGTGCTTGTAACACCTCCTACAGCCTACTTATGCCCAAGGTACTGAACAACCCTACGAGGGAGCAGAGGAGTGCAAGCCTCCATGCTATATGCTTGTGCTGAAATACAAAACAGTTCAAACTAATATAACATCTGACCCTTCAAGGGCTATTTTGGGTCGCCTAACTTCTGTCAACATCCGCATCACAGAGACCTCCACATGAACTACTCCTCCTCTTATCCAAGACTAATCTGTCCTGCTACTACGGTTGGGAAGCTTGTCAACTGACCAATCGAATATTATCAGTCACCAATTATTTGACTGTCATCAAAACTTTTCAACTATACCATGAGGCCAAGAATGGCCTTTTAACGTTCATTCCTTTCATTGTAACTAGAGTTCAGGTGCCGGGGGTGGGGGGGGGGGGTGAGCAGAACTGTTTTATCTCTTGACTACAATAGTTTTTAAAAGTATTTCAGTAAACTTGGGTTGCTTTTTGGGGTAAGAGGGAAGGGGGAACTATCATATGTTTCACTTTTTTAAAAGTTCTGATAAATCAAGGTAAATAATTGTGTTTTTAATTTACGTGGTTTTATATTTTAAGCAAGATCCTGTTTTTCTACATTTTATTATTGTTGGCCACATTGAGCACCATTTTTGGCAGAAGGGGAGGTTATAAATTTAATAAATACATAAAAATAAATACATTTCTTTCAACCCACCTCCAAAAACAGAGAAAAGTGCCTCCCTGCTTTCACTGTGCATAAAAGGGGCTGTAAACATGGGGGAGCACTTTCAGCCCTACTATAAATGAAGTGGGGCTGAAACGTTTATGCCACAATAAATTTGTTATACGGTAAAATGCTGCAAGTAACTGGCTTGCTTTATATGAAAGCTATCCCTCTGGAGATCATTATTATTTGACAATATCAGGCCTTGTTTAAACTTTTTGACAGACCAAAGTATTGGCCACCTTTCACTTCAAGGACAAAATTTTCATTTTACATGATGAGATGGCATGCAAGATACTGGGATTTCCTTAGCTAGCAAGCCAAAATTAAAGCAAGAAAGGAAAACTGAGCTTGACTCTCTGGCCAAAGCCCAGTCTGAGAAAGGAGGGTCCCTTGCTGAAAGCAAAGGAGAGGAACGTGAGCGAGTGAAGAAAGAAAACCTTGCTAATAGCTAAATTAATGGGATGTTAGAGGCCAGCCATAATCCCGCTGTGTCAACCGCTAACAGCAAACGGCAAAGTGAGCCTGATTGCTGAGGGCAAGAGGGGCCTCAAGGCCTACTATTCCCACCTTCAAGTAGAAACATGAAACCCTTTTCCACTGGTGAAAATATGAGGAAGCCACTGCTGAAAAGTTTCTTGGCAACCTTGCACCCAATCTCTCTAAGACTGCTAGCTTGTTTTCAACACAGGAAAAACCCAGAAAGCTGCATTTGATGAAGGAAAGGTTGCCTATTATCCATGATCCCTCTTCCCTTGTGAGGGTTTCAGCAAAGTGCTCGAAGCCAAATTGGCTGACCGAAACCAAGATCTCTGCAAAGGTGGAGCAGTAGTTTTAAAAGCTTCTGGTACACAAAAGTCTCCATCTGTAAGAACTCTCCCCACCCCCCTCTTCCTGCTTATATTGTGGCTTCCACGCTCACTGCTGCCCTTTACCTGTGGGCTTGATATAAATCAGCTTTTTCACCCAAATCTTTTAAATGATCAGCATGTGGCCTCACAAAGGCCAGAGCCTTCACATCAGATATGAAAGTCAAGAGGTGTGGAGTGAGTTCACAAAGGCTTTTTCTTAGAGATCAAAACCTCAGCAAGCTAATAATCCTAACTTCTCAAAGGCCAATGCTTTGGCATCACTTCAGGAACAGAGAATTTACCACATAGGAACTGGGGCCTTCATAAAAATCACAGCAGGCTAGAAATGTTTCAGCAAGCACTTAACCACACAGGACGAGTTGGTGCCTCCGAGCTTGTGAATCTGGCCAACAAAGCTGAAAGGTTGGTTCTGATTGTTGCGACAATAAGAGCTGACATTATGACCTTAGAATCTCACACTTAACTTCTGAATTAAATTATCCTAAGCTGGGATAATTTGCAGTGACAGGGGGTGGGATGAGGGACAGCTTAGGGGAAAATGACGCTGCCTGGCCTTTCTGCTGACCACACACTAGCTGCGGTAACACTGATGTGAATTGTAGGCTCTAGCCAGTACAGCAGAGTGTCCTAGAGCAGGGGTGGAAAGAACGCAGATCTCCAGATGTTTGGGAATTCAACTCCCAGCATTCCTGACCATTGCTCATGTGGACAGGAGCTTCTGGGAGTTGAAGTCCAAAACATCTGGAGACCTACCTTCTGCCAAACCCAATTCTAGAGGATATAGTTCATTTGTCAAGAATGGCCAGCATGGTAGCAAGATGGAATTGTAACTGGGGCCCATTAAGAAAGATAAGAGGAAACTGCCAAATGCCTTCCAACAACACATAACTCTTTGCTGTCCCTTCAACCTTGACTAGGTTTAGGATTATTTCCAATTGAAAGGAACATGCCAAACTTGCACAGAACCGCCCAGAATAATTTGACATATGGCACGAACTTGACTTTCTTCTGGACAAAGGACTTGAGGCAGTGGGAGGTCCCTCAGTTTGCACATTTCCCCCTTGCTTGTCACTGGTTTAAGGAGCCCACTAATAATCTCTTGTTAGAGGGGGGAAATTGCGGAGTTGGAGATAGACATATCTACCAGAAAGTTCTCCCGAGCAAACCTCATTCAAAGAAACAGATTTTGTGTAAGGACATAGGAATGCTTCTGCTATACCCCATGTTCATTCATGTATGTGTGTGCTTGTGTGTGCCTATGTGCACGCATGCACTAGAAAGCATCATCAGAGCCTTGGGTGACAGGACCCAGGAGTTGCAACTGACTAATGGAAACTGTGTTTAAAACTTCCAATGAGCTCATTCTGAGCTTTCAGCAAACGCTGCCCACACATTTTCAAGATCCATGAGGGCTAAAAAAAAATTTATATATATATAACAATACCTATATACTTTCAGTGGTAGAGCTACAACCTGGAGAGTGCCTCTGAGCATGTGCAGAGGATGTGAACAGCCATTCTTTTTTCCTTATTACTTAATAGTGAGAATCACTCACTATATAGGATTAAGGAGGAGACGAGCCACAGAAGATTATGTGACTTCCTAGCTGGCATTCCTCACAAACACAGAAGCACTTTTCCCGTGACTCAAGTCTGGAATTGAAAATTGATTTCCTATTGTTAACAAGCCTTTCTGTGTGTGGGCATGCACATGTGTGAGAAAAGGAGAGAGAGTGTAAAGCAATCAGAAGACTTATCCTTCACCGTTCAAGCTGAAAAGAATATTTGCTCTATCCTAAGTGTGAGTTCCTCCCTTTATTTAATGGATGATGCAGAATCAATCTGGAAGCCTGTCTGAAACCTTCTTTATAACCGACCTGCTAGAGGAGCAAACCCCTTTCCATATGTACTCACGAGCCAGGCTTACCAAGGTGGCTGAGGGCATCCTTGTCCCAGGGCCAGGTGCCAGCGCCTGCCAGCTCCTCCTGCACAGAGCTGGCAAAGTAGACGTTGAGGAAGTGAGTGCTGTTCAGCTGGAGCGCCTCCTTCAACTCCTTCGCACTCATATATGCCCTGTAGTGATGGTGAGGGAGAGAATGGTGACGAAAACAGCAATGCAAACAAATAAAAATGAAACTTAGCATTCGTAGAGTTTTCCCCCTAAATGAACAGCTCAGTGGGAGAGCGTGTGCTTTGCATGCAGGAGACCCAGGTTCAATCCCTGGCATTTCCAGTTAAGAAAGATCGCAGCAGGAAGGCTAGGAAAGACCTCAGCCTGAGAACGTGGAGAGCTGTCACCAGTCAAAGGAGACATCAGTGGGCTAGGTGGACCTTCAGTTGGTATACAAAACCAGAAGGGAGGCAACTGCGATGAACGAAAAGCCAAAAAAACTAACTGTTTCAGACACCAAATCCCAGAGCTAGAGCAAAGGCACATAGTGTCCTGTATCAGGCCTGGGAGCCTATTGCAGGTATTATTCCTCCTACTTCAACACAGAACAACTTGGTTGTGAACCCACCATGCTCAGCAACATTCATCGTGCCAAATGCTGGGGATCATCTCTTCCCGTTCTGATTCTTGAAGCAAAAAGTCAAGTCCCTGGCGGGCCATATGCAAAGCATTGGGCTACTTCCACTTCTACTTCCATTTGCTTTGCATTATCTGGGAGGGGGCACCTTGCAGGTGCAAAGTGGGAGTGTGGGTGAGGGGGGTTACTCATTGCTGAGGAACCACCCTCTATTTTCGGCACTGTAGATTATCTGTCACCTCCACATGAGCTAACAGAGTGAAACCACTCCCATTAGCTTGTATGAAGTAGGATTGGGGGGATCTTTCAGGTAGCAAAGCCAGCAATTCTTCTCCATCTTTCAATTGAAATCTGAGATGCAGAAGAAATCAGGGACTTGGAAAACTCATCTCTCCTTTGAAGCCTTCATCATCATTTTTTTTTCAAGCCTGGTTCAAGAAAAGTTTGCTGGCATTTATACTAGGGGGTGCTTCATACTTCAACATACATTAATTTGACTTCCCTATCCTTGATTACTGTACCCTTGACAATTGCTGCTTGATGGGTGAAATAATGCCACTGAAAATGACTGTGGTTTAAAGCAAGGCAAAAGTTTCATCTGTGGGGTGAGATTTGTGATGGCCCCAATCACAAATAGAAGCTGGATGTTGCTGTCTTCAAGTGATCAACACAAATGCATAAATGTCCACTAAGTAAAAGAATAAAAAGGGAAATGTACTATTAGGGCATAATTCTAGAGAGAGAAGCAAAATGCTTCCCAGAAGCAAAATACATTAGGAGGGAAACTCATTCAACACTCTAGAAATATTCAGTAGACTCAAGTCTAAAAATAAACTTAGTTCCTAACTTATGTGTATCTAGGAATAACTAGTCAATCATGTTTGGAGGGATATTCCTGCCGCCTCTCTAGAGGAGACATTTTTCCCACTGCCGCCTGCAGGTCCCTTGACATTAGTAAAATGTCTCCCCTCCCACCCCTTAACTTCATTATAAACCTCCCCATTTTTCTTTCTATTTATTTGGACCAAGAAGATTAGTGCTGATCCAAAAAATGGAGCAGTTAGATTTGAGGATGCGGGGAAACTGTCCTTCAGCTGCAGACATCCAATCATGAACCTCCCCACAAGAGACCAAATAACACATAACAGAAACCAAATCAAGTCTGGAATGGACAACTCCCTTGGGCTCCCTTCTCTTGCTGGTGTCGCCACTGGCGTTTTCATCTGTCATAAACAAGTATCAGTGCCAATGTTATGTATTACTTTCTTCCTCAGTGATTAACTCTCATCCCCCCAGGCCTTCTGCCTGTGTCTCTCAACGCCACCTCCCCACAATGGTTCCTACCAGAGGATTCTCTGGCAGATTATCTGCACATACTTCTGGATGCTATAATCTCCTATTTTGCTGAAGGGTAGCCAATGAGAAGAGAAAGAAGGGCCCAGCAACAATACTTCCACCACACATGCAAGATGGCAGCAATCAAGTTCTGTGACATCTGCTAAACACAGCACAAGTACCAACACCTCATTTTGGAATGCTACATATCCATTTTGGTTATATTTCAAAAATTGTGTCTATAGTAATTCTTGTTCTGAATTGAATTTGTCCATAGTTGTTGGTTATTGTCATTAACTATTTCTTATAAGAAACAAGATCCCTATAGTTAACATTTAAGTTTTGCTTGAACAATAATGTGCAAATATATTTACTGCCTTAAAAGAAATGAATTAATTGATGTGCCCTCTACAGATAAATATTGTTTCCTACTTCAATGCAATATTGCCAGATAAGGATTTTTTTTCTCAGTATTTTAATATTTAAATCAGTGGAAGAAGGTTTCTATGAGTATACTATTGGTCACAATACTGCCTTTGACGTCCAACTTAGTTTGTCCACTGATGTGGTGAGTTAAGGAACTATAGATATCTATAATACACCATGTTAAATGGCGCCCACTCCACATCACGTTCCATTTAACAGCTTTCCCTCTTGACCTAATGGATGGAATCCACTTTATCATCCACTCCCTTCTAAAGGTCCCCACCTTTCCTCTCACCACATTCCTAAGCAACATCTTGAATGAGCAATTGTCTACGGCCAACTGGGCTGGTGAGAAGGAACTGAACAGGGACTCTGAGGGAGATGGGTTCACCTTGTGCCAGAGCTGGCCAAGCCCGTGCAAATAGAGCTCAAAGAGAGTTTATGTGAGGGATGCCATGCAGAAGATGCTGAGGAAGCTTGCGTGGGAGACAGAGTAGAAAGTCTAGGTCCCACAGGACAGAAACAGGCACCTATCTACACACAGAGGTTCCTAGGTGGTGAACCACAATCAGCAGAGTACTGCTATGTTCAGGCCTGAGGAATTCTAGAGGTGATATTGTTACTGTTCTATCACAGCACGAATGGGGAACCTCCAGCTGTGGGCCAAAGACATCCTGCCAGGCCTCCCCCTCTGGCCCGCCTGCCTCCTCCCAAGCTCCACCCACTTTCCTTAGCCCTGCCCTTTCCACTGCCCCATTTTCAAGCTTTTCCACTGTTTCCTGGGATCAGCTGAGCAGTGGGGGGAGATCACTACTCAGCTGATCTCAAAGAAAGAGTTGGAAAGTAGTGCTGCAGAGAAGGTGGATCTGAGCTGCCATGCCCCACTCCAAACTCATTTTGGGCTTGCTTTGCTGTTCAGGCACACTCTGTCTCAATTCGGACGACACGATAGTCAATGGTGGGGTAATAATCAACTTTATAGTTGTTCAACCAGGGGGTACTCCCCACACAACATGGTAATAAATAATCAACTGTGGTGTGGATTAGGATCAGCGCTGAGTTCACTATGGCAGCATTCGGATGACACAATAGTCAAAACAACTGACGATTGTTTCCCCCACACCAGCTGTTTATTGTGTCGTCCGAATTGAGCCTCTGTGTTGGCTCTTCTTGCTTGCTTGGCTTCTATTCCTCTCAGTGTATAAAAAGACTTCAAACTCAAGAGAGCCCTCAATAAGAGCCACTTCCTTTCCTCCTCCTTCTTGCAAGCAAAGACCTAGGTGAGAAGCCAGCAGGCAACACAGTTCTATCAATTTGGATTTTCCTTCATTTTTTCGTTTTCCTCCATACCTCATCCCCTCTTCTTAGAGGCTGCCCATCCTGGAATCAGGCTTGCCCATGTGTGAGCATACGAGAGAGCTTTGCATTGTGCAGAGAATGCAATTCAAACAGGGTGAACAGAGAGAAGGGGAGGATGAAAAAGCAGCAGCCTATACAGGGAGGACGGAAACACAACTCACTTTAAATGAGATGTAACAAGGGTCTGAATTAAAATGGAACAGAGTGATGAGGGGTGAACTGGGTAAAAAGTCCCCTGCAAAGACTCCTGAGAAGCAAACGCCGCTTTTCCTCCAATTTAAGACAGCATAATTCACTTTCTGACCTGTAAAATATTGATCAGGTCATAGCCACTTTGAATCTGGCCATAAGAAGAAAGATTTCTGCAGCCTCCACATCATCATCCATCAGTAATGCAATGGAAAGCAATGGAGAAATTATGGAAACCATAGGAGAAATAATGAAGGGGGAGTGGTGTGTGTGTGTGTGTGTGTGCATACAGAGTGTGTGGGCCTTGACCTTCTCCATTTTCATTTTGGTCCTGCACACGTTTTGGCTTTGATCCCATCCATCACTGGCATGCAGCCCTCAGAAAGTTATCCATGGGGAAATGTGGCCCTCAGGTGGAAAAAGGTTACCCAATCCTTGTATTGGGGGAAGGGGGTTACTTCGTTATATATTCTACTTTGATTCATGTCAACTTGAAATGTATGTGCACAATTTTTAAGCTAACTAATTGGTAATATGCTGAAATTCAAGAGCTATTGACAGGTATTTTGTATCTACACTTTGCTTGTACTTGCTCAGAAGTGACTGTTCCTCATGTGACTGAAATAAAAAAAACTAAGGTAAAATAGCTCAGAAAATTGTCCCTCAGACTACTCAGAGTCTATCTGGATATATCTGTTCTCCCTCAGGAAGATAATAGAATGAGCCCATTGCTGTCAGATTATAAATTTGAAATCTTCATTTCAGCAACCTCAAAATCCTTTTTGTGTGTGTGTGTGTGTGTGTTCAAAATTCCTGAAAGTAAGGGGAACTCTCCCTGCATCCCCTTTTTCTCACAGCAGCCCCATGTCTCACTGTGCCTCAGCAAATCCCCCGGTGCTCCGCTCACTTCCCTAGCACCACTGCCAGAGGAAGGAAGCCACAGTTCAGGTGAAGATGTTCACGTCTTTCCATGATGAGGGGACAGAGATAGGGTGGTGTAAATCTTCAGGGTCCAAGGCCCATTCCTGATTTCTCGGGGGGGGGGGGGATAAATAACATCCAAACAGGGCCTCAGACAAAAAGGTACGATGCTGCCACCCAGTATATGTATAGGAGCACAAGAATGGAGAAAGAAATCCACATCTGAGGGAATTGAGCTGGTCCTAGCCAATTCTGAGCCCAGAGCCCCCGTAGGACCTGGCTGCGACTGAAATTCCCTATTCCTAACAGGGCCATTCATACCTTGGAAAGCAAAAGCTAAAGCTAAAGAGGTATCTAGTTTTAACACAGAGCAATTGCCAGGGAGATACAGGATCCTATCCATAGCATGCACTTAAAGAAAAGGTCTCGTGTTTGGTAAGACTATAGTACAAGGACCAAGGCTTGGGTATATTCCATGCAGAGACATAAAGCATGCTGACCACCCTGGGCATTGCTTAGGATATGACAGTGTATAATAGTGCATGCATTCCATTGGAATTCAGATACTTTTTCCCCTGAGGACACACTAGAAGATTGGATAAACCCTCCAACTATGCTTCATGAGTAGCTGGAAAATACTCAAGAGCCAGCAAAGCTCAGAACTATCTGTACAAGTAATCAGAGATTCTGGCTGGCTTTTTAAATCCCTCATGGGGTTCCCAGTCTGAAAGGAAAACCTTCCCATCACTCTGTGCACAGCAGCAAGACCCTATTTTCTAGAACCCTGCTAAGCGAGCCAAGATTTCACCAGGAAAATAATCCATAGGCAGCACCTGAGAAGTGCTAATGCCCTTTTAAGTGGATAGGCAGGTGTTTCTGTGAATCTACTTACAACATTCAATCAGATCAAATTAGATGAAATGCATTTGCCCAGTCCATAGGTCATCACAAAATAGTGCTATGGGGTTGGGGCTAGTCTGAATAACCTTTGGGATCCCTTACAGCCCAGTGCCTCTGATTGCAAAGGGATTGAGAACCCTTTCTGGCTATGTAATTCTTGAATTTCAGGTTTCTGTAAGTAGAGATATCAGTGTAGGAGCCCTGCAGCACTGGGTGCCTCTACAAGAGCAATTTAAAGCTCTTTCAAGGTGCATTAAAATTTTTACCTCTACAAGAGCGGAGTGCAAATCGGGGGTTAAGACGCTTTTTATCTCCGATTATTCGCATTTTTGAATGCGTGTTAAATAGCGAGTTTTAGAGTTGAAGCGCATTTTGGCCATGTAAACATGCAATTCTCCACATGTAAACAACTTTAAAGCGCATTTCATATAGCCCATAACGCGCTTCACCGCCTCTCGTGTGTAGTTATCAGATGTAAATGTGCTTCCGTGAAGATGCGCATAATTGGACAACCAGACGCCAAACCCAATTCTTCTAGAAGGGACCACTGTCTCTTAAGATCTTGCCAAAGGACCATTGAAAGCTTGGGATGTGATGATTTTAATAATGTGTTTCAATTGAAACTATGGGAGCTCAAAAAGGCATGGGTCATGGGTGGAGATAGCTCATCTGTCTCCCCTGCCCCAATAGACAAAGGGAGGGCAGCAACAATTTAGTTGGCGCTCGAGCTAGATCTGAAAAGAGGCAGAGCGCTGACTTTGCTCTCTGTAGGAAATTCTATGGCATTATTATTATTATTATTATTATTATTAGAGTTCCTTAGAAATCTGATGGGGAAGAAGAATCTGAGTGTTGATGCTATAAACCCTCTTATACTGAACCTATATGTATGTGTAAATAAACACAGAAATGGCATACATACATCTCCTCTGATCTTCTTCTAAGGAAACAACCTTAGATAAGTGCTGGAACCCCTGAAATGTCTCAACACTTGGAAGTGAGGTGTGTGTGCTAGTGTGTAGCGTAGTGGTTAGAGTACTGGGCTAGGACTCAGGAGATCTGGGTTCTACTCCCCACTCAGCCATGAATCTTACTGACTCTCAGACTAACCTATCTCGCTGGGTTATTATGTGGATAAAAATGGAAAGGAGGGGGACCATGTAAGCTGCCCTGGGTTCCTTGCAAGAGGAAAAAATGGTGGGGATATAAATGCAATATGAAATTAAATAAAGAAATAAAAGCAATAGGAATTAAAGCACTAAAGAAAAATTGCAATGGTGGGTTCTAGGTCACGATTGCTCATAGGACTTCAGGTGTCCGGGGGGGGGGGGGGTTAAGGTTCAGAGTAAGCTTCAAAGGTTTGTTCTTGTTCATGTTTAAGACTAAACGGCAACAAAGCTGTTTATTTTAAGAGTGTTTCTTACAGTTGCATGTATATATTTTGTCACACAATTTCCTAAAAGCAAAGGGATGTGTACTTTTGTGGTGGAGTTTTCCCCACCCTAATGCTACTTGCCATGGGGGGTGGGGGAGCAGCAATTTTTATCCGGATTCCAGCTGGAGAGGGAAGGGGCAATCCTTCTCCTCCTGGTGTATAGCAACCCTGATGAAAATCAACACCACATGCACCAGGTATTTTAAAAAGCAAGAAGAACAGGCATGGCTACTAACCATGCAGTTAAGGTAACATTTGGTTTGCCCTACATCAGTTGTGAGACTGGTTAAGACCCCTCATCTCAGTGAATTCAGCAATGATGGCCATACAAGTCTTTGGACAGAAGATCAGCATCTTCAGGAACGTTGGCCAGCTTCTGCTGCTGCTCAAAGGCTGCCTCTACAAGAGGCATTTAAAGCTCTTTCAAGGCGCATTAAAAATTTTACCTCTACAAGAACGGAGCGCAAATCGGGCGTAGAGGCGCGTTTTCTCTCCGATTGTGTGCATTATCGAATGCGCGTTAAATAGCGAGTTTTATTTTGCTCCGGCCATTAAAGCGCATTTTGACTATGTGAACAAGCGATTCTCCGCATTAACTACTTGTAAAGCGCATTTGAAACAACCGGTAAGGTCACCTGTTGAGTACTCAATTACCTCCTGCATACAAGCATTTACGATAAAGCGCTTCTGAGAAGATGCGCATAATCGGAGGAACAGGCGTCAAACAGAATCCATCTAGAGGGGGTCAAAGACAAGGTGCCATTCTGGCTTGTCAGACACTCATCTGCTTTGTGTATCACCCATGCCCTGGAGGGACAGCTAATGGCCCTTCTCTCAGACTTTTCCAGAAGCTCTGCTATGAGGAACAGCAAGCACCCAGGTGCTGGCCTCATTGGTGAGCTTCCCTCTGACCCAGAATCTTCTCTATGGTTGAGGTCATACATAATTTAATACAAAATGTTAAAAAGGAGCTCACAGCACATTCTTTCAATGAGGTGCCAGCCCATCTGCACAGATGAACTGACAGACAAACATACCAGCAGAATTGCTGGCTTTAAATGTCAGTCTTATTCCTCCCTAGCCACCACTGTCTCCTCCTGCTGCTCCATCTGGGGAAAATTATCAAAGCAACCAGATGCAGAGGAAGACAAAGCTCCCCTACTTTTAACAGTTGTTTAAAAGAGGGATTACAGAATAGGAAGCTCCTTCCACGGATGTTGTATTTATCTGGCAATTAGTCACCTACACCTACATGAGACAGTAAATTGTGGTAAGTTTTTTACTGAGGTCAAAATAATTTTAACTGACTAATTTGACTATATGCCAGCCTGGGGCACTTCCCCTGAAAGAAGACTGCAATTTCCAGATGCACAGGGCACAGCTGGGAAGATCCTCCCAGCAGTGCAAACATCTGTCAAATGGAATAAGGGAGTGAACAGCTGGAACACATTAGCAACATGCCTTCTTGGATTCTCTTCCAAGTTCCACCTCTTCAGTAAGATAAGCAACAACATTTACGCATGCGCAAATGCGCACATATATGCATACCCACACCAGAGACAGCTGTTTTACTCTAGAATCCATGGCTGGCAAGGAAAGCCTTGAGATAAAACTATTCCTTTGCTATGACTGGTATGTTGTACACACTTTGATTCTTTTCCAGAAAGAATTCCAACTAATTCTGGCTATTCCTTTGAGCTGAGAAAGCAGGATGGGGTGGAACCAGATGCAAAGGAGCACAGTGTGTCCATACGCTCAACAGCTGAGCCGAAGAGGATTCAGCAGGTGCCGCTTTTCTTATTCCTGCACGATAAATAGTAAGGAGTATAGAACTCCCTCTATCCCCTTCCACATTCACACACCTTGTCAGTCTTATTTCCCCACTACTAGGACAGCCATCTAACAACACCAATAGAAACAGCTGCACGCAAAGGACCACTATACTGATAGAGGGTAGATGATGTGCATATATTTTTCTCCCACAGGGATAACATCAGCCTTGTAGGGGCAATTTAGATCAGGAAAACAATGCTGGGGGATGGGGCAAGACGAAGAAAAGTTAAACATACACACAGGTGGCTATATTTGAGTAATATAAAAAAGGTTGGAAGAGCTAATAATGATCTCTCTTATTACATATAACTTGGCCCTAAGTACAGCACTTGAACCATACATGCCCTATGTCCTATGAGCATGCTGGCTGAAAGGAAAACACTTTCTCCAGTTCCATCTATGTTACGATCTGCAAATCCTTCGATTCTTCAACCTTTGCTGCTCATGTTGCGGCACTATCCTTTTACTTGCTTTTTCACATGCCAGTACTTTGATCACTTTACGAGGACAGATGGATTAAACTTCATCAGATGCTTGGATCTCCAGATAATATTAAGTCTGACTTAATTTCTACCCACCCTCCAATAAAACGAAATTAATAACAGCGTCCAGGCCATCCCGTTATTGTTGCTTTCTTGGGTTCTTCAAATATAGGAGTTTCCAAGCGTCAGGATCCAGGCCAGTATATGGCAGCACACATGGACATGAGTCAGAGGCTGGGCTTGGGTGCAGGCGATCTATCTGGTTGTCAGCAGTTCAAGGATCAAGAAAGTGTCATATTCAATCAGTCAAACAAGAGTTTGTAACCAAAGAGGGCAGTCCATTAATCAGGATAGGAAAGCAGGTCTACAACAGGGAAGGGTGCAGACCAGAGAAGTGGGATTAGGCAAGCAGAATATGGGCAAAGGTAAACAGATGGTAAACACAAAAAAATGGTAGGGAAACAGAAAAAAGAGACAATGAGAACCCAGCTGAAATGCCTATGGTCCGCATTCTTGAGAATATTTTCTACTTTACCATTTTATCACCCTTTTTTTATACAATGAGTAGTAAAGAGTGGCATTTTGCCCACTACATCAGACCAAGGTTATGGACAAAGCAGGAATTCCAATACATGGTAATAATTACAAATAAAGAACCATTGGGCAGTAGTTATTCCCGGTTAATTCATCTGTGTATGCTGTGCCCATCCATGCATTTGCCTGAGGGCAGAACTAGACATTGTATAGTTCCAGAAACCAGAAAGAACACAACTCAAGGGTGCCATTTTTATTAGCAGCTGATGTTGAGCATGTCTCATCTTCACCCTCAGACTAAAAACCTGACCAGTTCCAGGGAGTTAATATGGGGATCTTTGGCCAAGTGCAAGCTGGTTGGAGGCTCATAACAGACTGGGTAAAGCTTATCCCAAGAATGCAGGGATAGAACCAGAGCACGGGATAAAAGTCCAGGCCAAGGAGCAGTAAGGAAGCTATAGCTAGCACACAAGAACTGAAGAATATTCTCACTGAATCCCGATCAGTCTGCAATGAATGTTCCCAGGCATTTTTGCACTTCATGCGGAAAATAAAAATGTTGCCCTCAGACACACATTGTGCACACGTGGTCCCCCGTCCCCGAAGTGGTGGTGCAGATTGTAACACCTCGTTGTGCCATAATTGCCTTGTGAGGTGGGCCACTAGAAAAATCTAGAAAAGGGCCTGGGGACAAATTTGTCATTTCCCTAATATTTCCATGTTTTTTCCCCACATCTGATTCCCAAAATAGTCAGTCCAATACTTCCAGGAAGGCCACAAGTAGGGCATGACAGCAACAGCCCTCCCATCTTTCTTTGTTCTTCCCCGTAACTGGTATCCTGAGAAATACTGCCTTTGAAACCTGGAGGTTCCTTTTCGCTTACAGGCAAGTAAGAAACACCCACTGAAAGCCTTGTCCTTCACAAATTTGCTTAATCCTCTTTTAAACTCATCTAAGCCACTGGCCATTGCCACATCTTGTGGCAGCAAACTGTGACGACTACAGGTCCAAGTCCTGACACACTAGGCTTTAGAGGCATCCAAGGAAAGACCACATCTTCCCTGCAAAAGAGGATCTCTGGCAGCTTCTCTAAAGCTTGAGATGCCTTTTCAAAACAAAGAATCTAATCACAAGAGCACCCAACCGAGGCCTATAATTTTAAAACATGAGCTGCAGAGAAAGCCACGTTCTTCAGCCAGAAAGGTCACCAGAACCACTGGCTTGGGGCTGAATGGAGCCAGACGTTCTGGCCAAGGAGGGAGACAGTGAGATAGAGCACTAAACTCCAGCCACACTTCCTCCTAGGATGAAGTGTGGGGCAACGTAAGCCTAAGAGTGATGGGAAAGTAAGAGAAGGGCAAGCAAGTGGCAGAAAAGAGAAACGCTAGAGGACATCAACTGGAAAGAAAGAAATACAATAATGCTGATTTAAGGAGCCATTTAGGGAGACGTCCAAAATACATAGCATGAGAATCTTCCTGTCCTGTCTTTGAAGGGGGATGCAGAGGTCTTGGCTGACCAAGATGCAGAGGTTCTTGGCAGAGAGGTCAGCTTATTGACAGCCTCTTCACACACTATAAATTTGAAACTCGGAAAGCAATTCTGTGCAGGAAAAGGTATGAAACCTGCATGCAGATAGCCATATGTGAAGTTTCCACATGCATATAGTTTGCCGTAGGCATGACATCTTGTACTATGTGTACATGCAGAGAAATATACATGTTCAGGTTTATCAGAAATTGCAATGAAAATACCAGTTTTGTGGATTTTTGCTTTCCATGAAAGGTAAAACATAACATGTTAATGGAGTCTCAAATCCTGTTGTGCTAGTGAATCCCCCAATTTAATTATGCGTAGTGTAAAGAAGTACCATTTTGTCTCTCCTGAGCTGTCCAATTAACTTTCCTAAGTTTCAGTATGGTGTGACAGTAAAACAAATCCGTATTTGCGCCTCCATGCAATTCATAACATTCATCATCATTGTGTTGATGAGAGGAAGAGCCCAGTAAGATAAGATCAAATATACACATTGCGCCTTAGAAACAAAAGGCTAGTGCATTGTAGGAAGGAAGGAAGGAAGGAAGGAAGGGCACAAAAAAGAGAGATTTGGGGGACTGGGGAAGATGCATCAGGGAGCCAAGAAAGTACAAGGCAGGAGTAAATACCAAAATTGCTTGGTTGGAAGAGCAGAAGAGTCCTGCAGACAAATTAAATGTTCACAAAATGGAATGTTTAAATGAGAGATGAGATGCACCTGAGTAAGGAGAAGAACCCGGACAGCTTCAGATATTGAGAGTGGTATAGAAATGTAATAAAACAAATAAGCAAATAAAATATATTACTTTCCATGCCCACCCACTACAAAAGCACAATACGCAATGAAAAAGGAAAAGGAAAAAAGAACACATCCATGTGGGAATTTTATTGATCTTTCCAGGTACTAAATATAGCACTTGAGTTGCTCATACTGAAATGTGTGTGGGAGGCACTGACTGCAAACAAGAAAAAAGGTACACAATGCCTTAAAAGAAGATTTTGTGGGAAAACCCAGAATCTCAGCAGTTTGCATTATGCAATGTGGTCCTCCGTTGAAAAAGGTAGAAGATTTCTCACACATAGCAGCCGAAAAAAATGGGACGACCAATACCCTTTACTAGCATTGCACCGATATCTCACATTGTGGAGCTTCAATCTTTCTTTTCACCAATGAATCTTTGACAACAAGAAACGAAGTATTCATTCTCCCAAAGCCCTTAACTTTGTCTTACACATCACTTTAAAATGGCAAAGCTTCCTACACCTAAATAGGTGCACTCTGCCAATCCAAAGAACATACTTTCTCCACCAACAACCATCTAGTGGCATCCAGTTTATGTAGCAAATGCACTGTGCATAGGAAACTGCCATGCCAGAAAAAAAGGCTAGGCCAAAATCCTTCTGGAACCTGGTTTTCTATATGAAGGAATTTCCTGATGTGTGTGTGTGTGTGTGTGTGTGTGTGTGTGTGTGTGTGTGTGTGTGGAGGAGTGCTCAGTCCTGCCGTTTTGTCAGGAAGAAATAGGCCACAGTGACTGGCTCAAGGTTACCCAGTCGGAGGTGATCAAGGAGGCGAACCTAAGTCCAATACTCTATCCACTACACCACCCCACCTTTAAATACTTTACTACTACACCAAGTAAACCATGAGGATTAAGTTCACCTGTCCCAATGTTCTGTTGTTAATTGTATTTAATTAAGTTTTTTAATTCTAGCACAGTGGACCATGGTGGACTCCCTGTTCCAGAAAATGATCACCTAAGCCTTCTCAAAAGTGACCCTGTTCAGACGACACACTAAGCCACAGTGGTTAAGTATTTTGAGAATTATGGCTTAGCATATTGTGTGAAACATGACTTAGCATGTTCCGCAAACCATGACTTAGCATGTCATGTGAACCATTCCTAACCGTGATGGCTACATAACCACAGTTTAAATATGCTTACTAACCATTTGCTCTAAAGGATTAGCAGTCTAACCTTGGAGTGTTGTCTGAACAGCTCCAGTGAGACTTAAGGCCAATATATACAAGCATGGAAGGGCACAAATTTACTTGCCACAATCACTATAGTGATCATCCCTCTCACCTTTCTACTGGGTTTCAAGCAGGTGAGCATTACGGTGGAGAAACTTGGGAGAGAGATGCACTTGAACCACAGAGATCTCTGTTAGATTATGAAGGACAGTGGGTGGCGTTCGGCCAGCCCCTCCCTCTCACACTTCTAATTGAACTTGCTGGGTTGCTTTGAGGATAAAATGCGGGGGGAGGGGAGGACAAGACCTGTGTACTTCTTCAAATTAGGATGTGTTTCTTGGGATAAGGATGGAATAACATATAATAAACAAAATATTATTATGTATTTGTTTGCATGGGAGAGTAAGAAAGGACTTTCAAGCTGCAACCACATAATGCAATATAGGTTTCCTCCAATGACAGTCCAGTCTACATCTTATTGCTCTGTCTCCTTGGGGCTTGCTTTGTTTTTGTTTTTTAATGGTAGCTGGTAGACAGAATCAATCACACAAGCAGTAATCCTTTGCAAATGGAACTTAATAGATTTTTGAAATGGCAGTCTATTGACCCACTAGACCTTAATGGTTCATGAGCCGCATGAGTCTGGTGTGCAGATTCGCCAGCAGACAGTTTATAAATGCTCACAAATCGAAAAGGGTAGTAAAAACCCTTTTAAGTGGCAGGCACTCGAAAAACACAGCACAGAGTTTCCAGCATTAGAGCCCTTGGTATTTACATTATAACCTCACATGCTTGTCTAAGTGAGATGTTGAATGGATAACCGGCAGGGAGCCAGCCTCTTCCTGCCACAGCTGAAAAGGATGACATCATCAGAAAACCAAGTGGCCTGTAGTTGTCCTGCAAAAGTTTTGGGAGTTTAGATTAAGTGACCTGGGAACAGATTATCAACTCCTTGGACTGACCCTAGGTTTTAAGTGGAGACATCACAGTGGCTCAATTTGGACGACACAATAAACTACTGGTGTGGGGAAAACAATCGTCAGTTGTTTTGACTATTGTGTCATTCCAATGCCGCCATAATCAACTCAGCGCTGATCCTAATCCACACCACAGTTGATTATTTATTACCATGTTGTTTGGGGAGTACCCCCTAGGGTTAGGGTTAGTCAACCCACCATTGACTATCGTGTCGTCCGAATTGAGCCAATGTTTTGCCAAATGTGAAATTCCAAAGAGAAATCAGAAGTTCCTACTTGGGAGAACTGTCCAAAGATTTTTTTTTTAAAAAAAAACATTTAGTAAAATGATTTCTTCGGTGTCCATACATCTCAATACTGCCACTTCAAGCAACATTTAAAAGAAAAACAACATTTGCTCCAATAAAGCAAGCCCTAAGAAGTACGCCCTATTGAACTTAAAGGAATTTACTCCTGGACACACGGTACAGGACTGTAGTCTCAGTAAGATACATTGAGGTAGGGAAAGCATCCATAGGTCCCTAGAGTTAGGAGACGATACATGGAACTCAGCTTCTGTGCAAACATACTTTCCAGAGATAGGAAAAGTATTCAAAAGGTTACCTGCAAGAGGCATTCTTTCACAGGAGAGACTAACCTCTTTCTTTCTCTCTGTCCATCACCATCACTATACCACCCTCATACAGACCACCCTGCTGAATGGGGTTTGGTTATCTTTTTTATTATTATTTTGCATGACCAAATGATTCTGATGGGCAGAATGACACAGGGGCTATCACCTTGCACCTGGGAGACTCAGGGTTCAAGTCTGAGCTCTGTCGTGGGGTCACTGAGCGGATGGGTCTTGGGCAAATGGCCCCCCTCTCTCAGATTCAACAAAGGAAGTAAAGGCAATCTACTTTACATGAACACTGTGAAGATGAAATTAATGCACACTATAATGCACTTTGCAAATGAAAAAGTATTATATGAAATGAAGATGATGACAATGATAAACCCACCGGCAGAGTTTGGCTTTCTTTCTCAATGTTTATTTATATTATTATTATTATTATTATTATTATTACCCACCTTTTCAAAGAGCCCAAGGAGGCTTACATAGTCCTCCTCCTCTCCATTTTTATCCTCACAAAAACCTGCGAAGTAGGTTAGGCTGAGAGTCAGTGACTGGCCCAAAGTCACCCAGCGAGCTTTACGACGGAGTGAGGACTAAAACCTGGATTTCCCAAATCCCAGTCCAACACTCTAACCAATACGTAACACTGGCAACATTAGAATGTTGTTGTTTTATTTATGATAGCTCGGCAGCTACTTAAACAACTCCTTACGAGGGTGATGACAAGGCAAATCTCCTAAGCTCTTTTCCTCATTTCCCATTCACAAGCTGAAGCCCATTCATAAGGCTCCCTATAGAACTTCTCCACAGCTTTTGCATAGCCTCCCACTGAGTCTAACAGGTTTATTTCATGGTGATTCTGTGTTTGGGTCTTGTCAGTAAAGGGCTCTCTCAGTCTTAGGTATCTGGACCATATCTAAGAGGGGGGATAGAGCTATTCATATGCCGTTTCAAGTATCGCCTATGATAAACCAAATAAATAAAAGCCGTGTTCTTAATTTTTGACATTTTTCACAATTATAATCAAGTGGGGGGTGAGCTGAATTGTTTAACGTACGAAGCATGTTTGTGAACATGTAATACAAATATAAAGGTGCTTTTTACTTATTGTTTGATATGGAGCTTGAAGTAGAGCAACAGAGCTTCAGAGAACTTCAGTATCTTCAGAAATTGTTCTCTAACCTCACTGATTTGTCTGCTTTTCCTCTCTTATGTTTTCCCCCTTCCCTCCCCCACACCATCTTTCATTCATTGGGGAAGGTACTAATCCCAGTACCTTCCCCAACTCCTCATGCCTCCCTAAGCAAGGAGGTCTAAGAAGACCACAACTACTACCCTATGAAGCTTAAATATAGCCTCTTTAATGAGCACTCTGGTAGATAGTGTGACAAAGTGACCTTTGTTTTTTTTTGTTTTTTTAAGAAACATATGTTTTTCCTTGTAGCGCTCATAGTTTTAGAGGGGAGAAAACCCCTAAACTTGTTTTTAGAAATGGGAGGGACTTCAAGACCTTGCACTTTGCATGGCTTTTAGCATTACGTCAACTCCATCAAAGCCTGCAAGAAAACAGGCCAGGCGTTACCCTGTATATCAGCAACTCTGTCAGCAGGCATATGAGATTATGAAGAGTTTGGGATGGCATTTCCAGTAATGATGGTAAAATACTTTTGCTCACAGCAATTAAGGTTGCAAGACTGTATCCCTTTGCCTCAGTATACCAGAATTCTACCTCTATGTCTGAAAACATTTTTAAATGAAATTTTTAATAATCCATGCTGTGCCACCCAAAGAGTGCACATTTGCTTCAATTGCAAAAGGAGTTTCCACTACATGATTTGTATTGCCATAGGTGTGTCCTAGCTGTTTACAAACACCAGAAAAACCAAGCGATGAAATATGCACATAGTGTTTAAGCTCTGTAGAATTTGATGGAGATTGATAATATTAAGACTTCCTATATATAATCAACATCAATCTCTGTAAATATTATTGTGCCGCAATATGATTTCATCCACAAACTGAGGATTTGGGGCATTTTCTTGCAGAAAGATCCTAGACAAAACAGAAGTTTGTTTCTTTTTAAACAACTTGCCTTTATCTGGGACATTTCCTCTAAAGTCAGTGGCATCTAAAGGCAAATCAGCTTGCAACTGTCTGTCTCCCTGACAGCACTAAAATCAGTTTCAAGGACACCGGCACTTGACATGGGACTGTCAGAGTCTAAGTCTAGAAGCTGGGTGACTGAACTACTGTGGACTTTTATGTTCTCAGACCTTAAAACTTTCTTCAGGCAGAGATAGGAATGGGGGGGGGGGGGGTGCAACATCAGCTTCTGCAACTAGCAGGAAGTACCAAGCATCTTGATTAGCTAAGCTTAGTATAAATAACACTAGGAGCCTGGCCTTTTGCCACTGCCTGGTCAACAGAGCAGCATCTTCTGTTTCCAGTTCAAGCCACTAACCTCAGGAATCCTAGGCTGCAGAACATACCCTCCAGGTCTAGATTTGGGAGTGGGGGCCTAAGGCCTTGACCTAACACTGATAAACACTACTGGTCAATGTAAATATATTTTCTGCATCCTTTTGACAGCCAAAAGACTGAAGTTACAACATCAGAAAGATAAACGCTAACCTCCTATAATGCAATGGATTGATCACCTTACAACACTTTCAATATTTGAAGGGGTGGCCTTCAAATGGATACTTATTTGGATATCTGGTCTGCTTTTGTTAAAGCTTATGTATAATTGCTAGAAAGTTCTATTTTCATATATATGCATTTCATATGTATTCACTATGGGTCTATGTATGTACATTAAAAAAAACTTTATTAAATAAGTAAACACTTGTAAATAATTTGCCTGATGGTGGTTTCCCTCAATGTAGCTCTAGTAAAATCAATGATAGGCTGACCATATGAAAAGGAGGACAGGGCTCCTGTATCTTTAACAGTTTCATAGAAAAGGGAATTTCAGCAGGTGTCATTTGTATATATGCAGAACCTGGGGAAATTCCCTCTTCATCACAAAGTTAAAGCTGCAGAAGCCCTGCCCTCTTTTGTACATGGTCAAGAGACAGGGCTCCTGCAGCTTTAACTGTTGTGATGAAGAGGGAATTTCACCAGGTTATGTATGCATACAAACAACACCTGCTGAAATTCCCTGTCCTTTGCAACTGTTAAAGATACAGGAGCCCTGTCCTCCTTTTCATATGGTCACCCTAATCAATAACCCAGGGCTAAACTAGACATTACAGTAAATGCATAGCTTCTAGGTGATCCTAATATTTTTCCTACTCTAGTGTAAGCACAGAGGGAGCCATTCCAGACTGAAACCACCATGCATGAGTAGTGGCTTACACCTTCTCACCCATCCACTCCCTCCCATGTGGGGGCTAAAGAAAGAGGGAAACCCTTTTGGCACTAATGGAGAGTTCCCCCCTTTCTTTAGCCCCTACACAGGGTGGGTGTGATGAACTGGGGAGGGAGTGGTTGGATGGGAAGGTAGAACACCCTCCTACTCACAGTGGTCCCAATTCACATCAGGCCCCTGCACACTTAAACTAGAGCAGGAAAAAAGTTAGGATTACCTAGATGCTACACATTTAGCTTAGCCCTACCACAATTCCACATAGTATCAACCCTTCTAGATTCCCTGATTTCCTTTTCCTCATTGAAAATCTGATCCAGCTAAATTTACTGGTTCCTATCCGATGTAGGGAGAAGGAAAAGTGAGCGGGGGGGGGGGGCAAAAAGGACAGAAAGTAAGGGCATTTCGCACCAGAGCCCCTCCATTACCAATTGTTTTTTTTTTTTATTTCTCCCTCTTTCTCCCTCACATGAACATGCACGGTTCCTTGCATGTCTGCAGTCCATAAAGGCAAAGATCAGTAGAGAAACAATAAGAAACAAGCAACATCACAAGAGACAAATAAGCCAATCTAAGCAATCAATAGTAGTGCCTAATCTCAAATAAGTTTACTTATCAGGAATGTAATACTTCAAACCAACGTTTATAGTACGTGAACAAGGTGTTTACAACTAGTAGCACAAGAATGTGGGTGGAGGTACACATTCAAATTCATGTGAGAGTGCACATTCCACTCAATCAAATCAGTGCAAATGTGCATTCCAATGCACGTCTAGATTTGCATTCAGAAGTACATCTGATTTATGACCATGTCTCCCATTTCAACTGCACATGTGTTTGGCTCTTCTTAGCTGGGTTAAGGTACAAGCATGAGAGAGAAAGCATTCAAATTTGATACACATACTACCTACCAAATATCTGCATAAGTGAGGAGCACTAATGCTGACTGAAGTTTGCATAACTAGTGCGATATCTGGCAGCAATCACTCGGAGTGAGCATAAATGCCTAATTGCACAGATGTGCAGAGGCAATGTTTGAAGATGTGTGAACTATTTACTTATTTATTGATAAGCATGACCCAAGATGTGCTTTAGAGTGTGTTTAGGGCATTGGGGGTTTTATTTTATTTTAATTGTATCTTACTATGCTAGTAAAATGAAGCCAGAATACCTCAAATTGGGAAATCTGTTGAAAAGCATAAAACACTCATTAAGACACAGTCTCCCAAAACATGCACTCAAATTTGATGAGGGACAGGAAGTAAGAGGCATGAATTCTAAGGGAATCTAGTTGGCAGGTAGATACAGCTGCATGACTGTCTTGGGAGGAGCCATAGATCAATGTGATAGAGCAGGTGCTTTGCATACAGAAGGTTCCAGGTTCCAGCCCCAGAGCATTTCCAGGAAGGGCTAGGAAAGAATCCTGCCTGAATCCCAGGAGAGCCACTGCAAGACTCTTTCAACACTACTGTACTAGATGGACCAATGGTCTGACTATGTCAAAGCTGACTGTTGTCCAGACAAAGCCCAGGCCTGAACTGGAAGATATTTTTATAGCCCTATTTGGTCAGGTGAAACCAATGGGATTTCGGGGTAGAGGTATTTACACCGGGTCCCGGGAGAACTTCACTATAACCTTGAGAACTTATCAGTCTGCAACCTCAAGTGGTTCACTGCAAGTATCACTGCAGATCACAGATCCAGGCTGCCTCTACAAGAGGCATTTAAAGCTCTTTCAAGGCACTTTAAAAATTTTACCTCTACAAGAACGGAGCGCAAATCGGGCGTAGAGGCACATTATCTCTCCGATTATGCGCATTATCGAATGCGCGTTAAATCGCGAGTTTTATTTTGCTCTGGCCGTTAAAGCGCATTTTGACTATGTGAACAAGCGCTTATGCACATCAACTACTTGTAAAGCGCATTTTGGTCATCCGTTAATGCGCTTCGCCGCCTCTCGCCGCCTCTCGTGCAGAGGGATTAGGTGTAAATGCGCTTCAGCGATTATGCGCATAATCGCCTAACCGGGCGCAAAAGCGAATCCTTGTAGAGGGGACCCCAGAGATGCCTGGTTTTAGTTCCAGCAAGGAGAATCGAAAGGTAACATTTCCACATCCTTGAATATGGTGCTTAGCTAGGCTGACCATATGAAAAGGAGGACAGGGCTCCTGTGTCTTTAACAGTTTCATAGAAAAGGGAATTTCAGCAGATGTCATTTGTATATATGCAGAACCTGGTGAAATTACCTCATCATCACAAAGTTAAAGCTGCAGAAGCCCTGCCCTCTTTTGTACATGGTCAAGAGACAGGGCTCCTGCAGCTTTAACTGTTATGATGAAGAGGGGATTTCACCAGGTTATGTATGTATACAAACAACACCTGCTGAAATTCCCTGTCCTTTGCAACTGTTAAAGATACAGGAGCCCTGTCCTCCTTTTCATATGGTCACCCTAGCTTAGCACAATGAATCCTTTCCAAAAACTAGGTGCATTTATTGATAAACAACTCTTAGTTGAAGAATTATTTGCAATACTGATATCTCTGGCAATAAAGCTCTTTCCTCCTTTTCTTTTTTTCATTAAAAAAAACCCCAAATATATTTTTAGATCCAATGCACTCGGCATTCCATCTTAGAGCAAACTGTACGCCAGCTAGTAATCTAAAATTGTCTCTTTTCCTCCGGAATATAAAGAGGCATTCAAATAATGTATTGGGGAACATTTGCAATGTAAGGATTGCATTTTAAACTCTGCACCAGAGAATTTTTTTTAAAAAAAATTAAATTCAACCCTACTTCTCTCCCCACAATGTTACCCTTGGCAGCTGAGGGTCCCTGACTTTTGGAATTCTCTCTCCCATGGCCTCTTCCAGGCTTGTTTGGACTGCAGGTCTATGGAGCCTCCGGGCTCCCAGTCTGCCTCTCACTCAGAATAGGAACAATTCCTATTTCCTAAAATAATGGCCTTGGTGGAGCCAAAGAAAACTGAAAACAATATATTCGTTTGACAACACTAACAGTTTCAATGAAACTTGCCAACTAAAATGCTAGCTAAATCCCAAAAACTTCTCTTGCTGACACTTGTATTTATTTTGGGATACTTGTGGGCCCCAGGGCGGGTGGGGGGCAATGTCAACAACTCTAGAGAGGAGCTTGCTCTGTCAATCTGCAGTGAGAGACAGAAAGGACTAAATGCTCAATGCACACCTTGAACTAAGCATTTCCAAGAATCTCCACATTTGCTGGCTGGGCCAACAAACAACATGGGGAATAGCCACTCTACAGATTTAAAACTGATTTAACATCTAGAACATAGTAAGCTGCCTAATACAGAGTCAGACTCTTGGTCCATCTAGTCCAATATTGTTGACACTGACGGGCAGCGACCGTCCAGGGTTTCAGGCAGGAGTTTTCCTCTGTAGAATCCAGAGACTGAACTTGGGACCTTCTACATGCAAACAACGTGCAATGCCACTGGAGTCCTGCCCCTCCAATGACTCCCTCTTCCCATGGGAATTGTACTTCTGTACTTAGGAATCTCCAACAAAGGATTTTCAACACCCTTGCCAAATGTCCCAGTATTGATGGAGGTTGGCACATAGGAGCATTTCAGTGGAATCAAACTGGTAAACATGTGTACAATGGATAGGGCCAAAGACTCTTGTGCCACTTTAGAGACTAAACCTGTTTGGTGGCCTAAGGTTTGATGAACTACAGCCCACTTTGCCAGGTTTGTGAAGCGGATGGGGGGGGGGGGATGGAGGTGTTTGTGTGCACATATGTACATGTTCCAAAGGGAGGGGGAGGCAATACTGCCCCCACCTCCCCTAAACACAGCCTTACACCCAAAGATTTTAAACAACAGGCCAAGAAAATGCAAGGGAGTTTTAGGTGTTTCACAAGATGTGTCCAGTATAAGGCTGACTTTTCTGGAGAACAGAGATATAACACTTTCAGGTACTGAGGACTCAATCCATGTTCAGGGTGTTTTCATGGAAGAGAATTCTGCTGCACTTAAAATGTAAGTCTTCACTCTTCCAGGCCCTGGAGCAATACAAGATGTGAGGGATAAAGGAAGAGGAGCCCAATCGGAAGAGAAAAAGGATGTTCCCTGGCTCCCAACACCATCCTTCATGCTGAATAGGTCTCATGGGAATCAGGGAGTGGTCTCTGCTTTGAGAATGGGTGCCTTTTGCTTCTAGATGCATCCGTGTGTAGGGATGGAAACTGGCAGTAGGGAGAACAGCAGCAAAGATTTGTGGCAGCCTTCCAACCCTTGGCCTTTCTTAGGCCCGTTTCTACGAAGAAAGTAAATGAGTTTAGGGTTGCTAGGCAACTAGTGATACACACAGGTCTTTGTTTGCCATGTGAACAGCAGTGGATTTCTGATTGGTGGACTCAGTAAGAGTTCATTCCTGTGTTTCTATCACAGCATAGTTGGCACTTTTGGCCCCACTCTGTGCTGGTATCGGATGGATGAAATGTCTGCCACTGGCATGGCAAATACTATATCATCCACTCATCCCTGATTGTTCCTATATAGATATATTAATACTTCAGCGTGGGACACAACCATGTAGAAATGATGACCAGGACCAGATCTACACCAAGCAGGATATGACACTTTGAAAACGTTTTGAAAACTGAATATGGAGTGCGTCCTGGGCCCCAACAGTTGTCATTGCTGTTTTGGGTCCAGGTTACCTGCGGGATCGCCTTCTCCCATACAATCCGCCCCGCACGCTTAGGTCCTCTGGGAAGAATTTGCTACAGTCGGCCAAAACCAGGCTGACAACTGTTACCTAGAGGACCTTCTCTTCTGCCGCTCCCAGACTGTGGAACAGCCCGCCGGAGGAGATTCGTCAACTTAATAGTCTTTTTGACTTTAAGAAAGCCATAAAAACCGATCTTTTCCGGCAGGCCTACCCAGTCGAATTTTAAGAGTTTTATCTGTATTTTAATACTGTATTAATTTTACATGTATTTAATCTGTTTTATGTATTTTATGTCATTTGTATCAGTGTTGTTCCCCGCCTCGATCCTGAGGGAGAGGCGAGTAAAAAATAAATATATTATTATTATTATTATTATTATTATTATTATTATTATCCGTTTTAAAGCAGTAGTGTAGATCCTGCCCAGGCTACAACAATAGTAAGTCATTCATCCCACTTAACAGGGATTTCTTAAATAACCTAATATTGCTTGCAGAATGGTGGCATAAAATCCTATGAAGTACATACATCTTATGTACGATACTATAATGTAACCCAGCAGCTAGAGACCTGGATTTAGGAAGACTCTATTTTATTTTTTAAAGATAGCAGAAATTCTGAGGAATCCACATTCTCCACTAGCTACCAGATCCCGCATGACATTCTGTGCATCTATGTTATTGCACAAAATGAACAGGACTAGCTGTAAGACATTCAAAGGTGAAATGTCCTCAAGAAGCAGAAATATATGGCCCAGGTCAGATATATATTGACAAGAAACCCTGGCTTATATCATTTATGAGCAGCATTTCATGTACACTGCCTGATCATTCCCTTTGCAAGTGGGAACAACTAAACAAACAATGGACCTTCTGATGTACAAACCAGGATCTCTGGCTCATCTCTCAACAAACCAGAGTCATAAGCCAACAACAAACCATGGCTTATGATTCTTGTCAGGGGAGAGTCAAGCCAGAGTTCCTGGTTCGCACGTAACAATAAACAAACCACGGATAGAGAGTCTGTGGTTTGATAAGCCGCTCACGCTTGCAATGAGAGGATTGGGCAGTGTATACAATGAACCCTGGCTTATTATTATGTCCAAACAGCCACAGAGTGACACTGGATAATGGGGTCACTGAGGTCAGGACGATGGATTATTGTCAGAGAGGTGTGTGCAGAAATGTAATTGAACTGGACAAAACTGCTTATACTTCTGGTCACTTCCATCCCTTTTTCCTTTGGTATCATGTATATTAAATTGTGAGCCTGTAAACTGGGATTGCCTTGTCTTTCAATATGTCTACGGCACTTCAGAAAATTGAGGTGCTTAATAAAGTGTTTATTAAAATAATTAATAATAATTAGTAAATAATCATAATACATCTAAAAAGCACATTATAGCTGTTTAATAACAAGGGATTCTACTGATAAAGGCAGAGGCCTTTGGGAGCTTAGGAGCACCTAGACAGTCACCCAGAACACACACACGCATACACCGTTATCCATGCCCACTTACCGTTGTGGAGAATCTGGGTCAAAGCAAGTCTTCCTTACGTTGGTCACTTTGGGGTTGCAACAGTCTCCATCATCAAAGTCATGGAGCATGTTGTTGCATTCCATGTTGCAAATGCCATTCCGGCGCTCCCAGGCATAGCAGCGCCCCAGCCGACGGCAGTCACCCCCATCATAACCAGTCAGTGGATGCTTGCATTCAGGGTTGCAGAATTCATTACCAATCTTGCCAGGCTCACAGTTCATCAGGACCACACGGTAGCGGAGCAAGGAATTGAATACTTTGTGAATGCTCAACTGCCAAGTTATGTTGTAGTGGCCAAAGGCCTCACTCAGCGCCCGGTGCTGGTGGGCAATCTGCTCTTGGCTGACAGTTGGATGGAGACCATCATCATCATAGATGTTGACAACACGGTAACGCACCACTTTCTCATTCCGCAGTGGCCAGTGGCTGTTGTAGTGGGAAATCAGCTCCACATTGTCACAGGCAGTCTGCCCACAAAGTGGAGGCGTGAGTGGCGACAAAATGTGAGGCTCTGGTGCATGAAAGGACTCCACTAGTGGATAGTTCCCATCCTTGATTGCCACCCACTGCTGGTCCAAGCGGCTGAACCGTGCACTGAGCAACATGGCGGCTTCTCTGTCTTCAACCTTCCTCAAGAAGGCCCTCTGGAGCCTCTCTTGGGGCAAAGCAACACTCCAAAGGGCTAGCAACGCAAGGTGGCCACGGAAGTTGTGCCCATCCGAGTTGTCACCTCCCAGAATCAAGGTGCGGCAAGTGGCCATGAAGGGGCTGTGAAGGGCGCCAAATTGCTGGGAACTGCGTGCTACCCGCTCCCCATTCAGGTATAGCAGCATCTCCTGCCCATTATAAGTGGCAGCCACGTGAGCCCATGAATTGAGCTGGTAACGGTGGTATGCCAAAATGGTGGAGGATCTCTTGATGCGGTCCGTCCGGAGTGAGAAGAAGAAGCGGGCATCCTTTCTCCCAGGGTTCTCTTGTGAACGGATGCCCAGAGTCCAGCCCTTGTCACTGGCAATGTGTGAGCAATTGTCAAATACACCTGAATGGGGAAGAGAGAGAGGGAGAGAAAATAAGAAAATGCAATACAGGGATGCTAGTACAAAGATCACGCCATCTCTCAGCTCTGGAGCAAAAAAAGTGAACTCAATGTAGCATGCTTAGGGTGAATCTAGACTACATATTTAAATGTTGGAATTTGCAGTCAGGGCTTTCTTCAAAGAATCTTGGGAACTGTAGTTTCATGAAAATGGTAAGAAGCTTTTGTTACACTAGTCCTACAACTGGTATAGAATGTTTCACTACAGGTTTCCTGTTTGGCAGCAGAAGACAGATTGTTAATTGCCCTTTGTACACTATAAGTGTTATTTAAATAATGAGCAACAGAAAAGTGCCCTCAAAGCTTGTTCCTCAAAATGAGATGACATATTTCTGTTTTTCCTCTTTACCTTGCAACAGAGCCTGCTCATAGTGTCATGGGTGCTTTACAAAGATAGGTGCAACTCTAGCTTCGGTTTCTCCAAACTTCAGATATAGCTGATGCCCCCTTTTTCTAAATTAAAATTGGAAGCAAATTCCGATCTTATACCCAAAACCGCTTCTATTCCAAAGTTTATGTTTAGATTATGAAAGACTATCTGCCCTCCAATGGAATAGCCATCCACCAATGACTTTGTGTGAGTCACTGTTCTGAACATGTTCCCTGGTTGAAAAGAAACACAACCAGAACAGTGACTCATGCAGAAAGGCAGCAAGCAACATTCAGAGAGGGTAGGCAATTCTTCTGCATCAGGAATAACTGACTGATCCACTTGCACTCCAGTGTAAAGAGATTGCAGATTCAGCCACCATCTCAGTAGAAGCAGACTGGAAGGAGGCTAGGCCAGAACAGTGAATCATGCTGAGATGCAACAGTCAGCCTCTTTTGTGGATAGGGGATTTGGATTCCTAAGAGCCTTTTATCATAATTATTTTATCTATTTCTTCCAGCCCACTATTTGGGAATTACTAACCTAGACTTGTGCAGAAGTTCTTATTGGACTGGGCCTCTGAGAAACATCATGTGTTTCCCAAGGTGCTCAACAGGGCAGCCTGTAAAGACTCCTGTCAGGACAACCATCTCATTCTGCATCAGGAATTATTTGGAACCTACATTGTTCAGCTTTGTAGCCGGCCCTGTTCCCTACCAGTGGAGCTATCCAGAGACTTGGTGCTGACTGAGCAACTAAGCCCCCAGAGGAGCAACGTATCAGACAGCTCAGATTGGCTACCTCAGGTCTCAGTCCCAACGATATTCCCTTCAGCAGCCTTGTATTTTATCTGCTTCCTGGAGGACTGAATGTGTTCTGGAACAATGCCCCACCCCATCCCCAATTCTGCACTCCTGTTCTGCAGAGGAAGTATTATCATGCATTTTGCATAATGTATTCTGCTTCCATTATTTAAGTTTAAAGATATTTATTAATGGCAGTTATTATTTTACAGAGTAAGAAAGGGGTGATGTAAATTAAAGGGAAATATGGAGATATTTCCAAGTGTTTATCCCCTGAACCAGGAGGGTTAGAAACATGCTCTTTTATTTAAATTAAATTTGATGATCTTAGGATGTCAGATGCGTAGCTAAATGTGCAGAGATGTAGAAATGCCTTCTCAGGGCTCCTTGCCAGCTCTGAAATGTCCTTGCCAAAGACTCTGGGGCTTGAATTGGAAACCTTGTGGCCCATAGAACATAGACTAGTAAGCTAGCCAGAAGGTCTGTATATTTTCGGGCCCCAGAAAGGAGGAAATTGGCCGCTGCAACTGCTGGGCAGTATGGAGCCTCTGGACTGGACAAGCCTAGGATTAACATAAGCTTTTACCTAGTCAGCAGAGCAGAACTTTCTGCTCAGTGACCAGAGCTGGAGAACACGTCCACCAGATCAAGATTTGTATACTGCCTGGCCTTGACACTTACGAAGCTCTTATCGTCTAAATTGTGACTACAAATTAGTGGGAGGACATTTTAGCTTTATGTTCTAACATATTTCTTTCAAGAGTTTGGGAAATATCTCCATGGATCATGTTACCCATCCTGAGTCTTCAAAATTAGAGATTAAAAATTTTAAATGCATGCAGAAAAATAACTCCAGAAGCAACATCACCAAGACAGGTCCTCAAGAATGTTCACCAATAAAGGAAGTGAGGATGGAGGTCTGAAGTCCCTAGAATGTGCCCTCCCCCTCATCCCCCTATTAACCCAATAGTAATAAAGTAAAAGGCTAATTAAGAAGCCAGTAGCATCACTCTTATCAGAGCATCTGGAATTCAGTGATAGGGGAAAACATTCAGGTGGGTCAATAAATGTTATCTGGCCTTGGTAGCCAACCAAAGATGTGTGGTTGGCAGGACCCTCCCCCTCCCCCAAGGCACACGGCCTTGTATCTGAGCTTGCACTATACCTCCAAAACTCAGTGCAAACTCAGAGACGACCATTTCTGCTCTCCTCTTCAGCTCCAAGTGCTCAAAGCATGGAAATGGCAAGCCCTAGCCCTAGGATCAGGTTTGAAGCTGGAGGGGAGGTGATCAGGGAGGATCATCACCACACGGTTGTGCTGTGCTTTTTGAGCACCTCAGATGGAGACCCTAACTACAGGAATGATCCCAGATCTTCTCTCCAGCTCCAAGCTCAAGAGGAGAGTTAAATCTTGCTCTTTTTGTGTTGCACTTCTAATGCACTTGGAGTGATTCCCTGTCCGCTCTGCAACTCCAAGGTCAAGGGGAAGCCCAGAATTTGACACACTCATTGGGGGAAGGGACACTCACCATGGTGGATATGGTGAGCGAAACTGTGACTCCCTGAAAACGTCAAAGTCTTCCGAGATTGGATGTTGATGGTAAGATCCTTCAGGCAGGGACATATTATTTTTGCTTATAAAACTCCATGGACACGGGTAGGGCTGTATATTTATATACAGATGTGCTTATATTTATGGGACTTAGGAGACTGTTTTAATTGCACAAATTGTTTTATTTTATTTTCTCTGGAGAATTTTGATTCCCCCCCCCCCCATTCCTATTTGCTTTTCCCGAATCATGAGGGTTTATTGCTGCTGCAACAGGCATGCAGAGACATGGGCACAAGGAATTAGAAACCAAAGAAAGAACTGAAGGTTTTTGAGAGCAGAAAATGGCAGTCTAAACCTCACCTACTTTTTGGCACAGTTTCTAAGCTTTTAGCAGAAACTGTTCATATCTCTGCAGAGTTTTCTGTGTAATCATGAGTTCTAGAAGCTTTCTTTAATAAAACAGGTCATCCAGGTTCTCAGTATTCCACAGCAGCAACCCATTCTGAACTTTTATCAGTTGACAACTCTGTTACCTTTTTGTAACTTCTCTTGACACAGTCTTGTCAAGTTCTGCTCACAGCCCCAAAGAAATCTCTCATGCGGATGGGTTAGCTCATACCAAACATGGGAATGTATCTTTTCCCTCTCTCGCCACATGCTCCTCAGCATCCGGAATGAGACCACAGGTTTTTGCATATTAAACCTCATCCACAAATGCCTGCAAACATCTCGGCATTGTTACCAAAGAGCCTTCACATCTGGAGTCACATCTGACACTGACCAACATGCTCCCTCCCCTTGATATTGCTCCGGATCTTCATGCTTGCCCACTGCTGTGCTCAGTTTCACAGTGACTACTGGTCTGGAAAAGGTGCAATGACTACTGCTCTGGAAAAGCTGAGAACCTTTTCTGAGCCCCTGTGTCAGAACCCTAGCCAGCAAGTGGGAATGTGCCAAGGAATGTGTCTGAAGCTGGGATCGGAGAGTTCCACTCCAGTACCAGTCCTAATGAGCAAGTAGTTCCCATAGACAGGAAGCCAGCATGAGCAGCTATCAACACAGGAACAGGTAAACAGAAAGTGGAGGCTGAGGATGCAAGCACCAAGGGGGTCTGGATGCAAAAGCAGTTAGAACAAAGACCTAGGTTCTGGCAGGAGAGACCAGGAACTGGAGACCTCAAAGACAAATCCAACACATTTGAGGGGCACCATCTTCAAGGGAAGGTGGCATCTGTTGCATCAGGACACTGCCAGCAGGCTAGAAAGAAGGATTTAAAGTCTTGCCTCTATTATCAAAATGGCCCCTCTAGGAAAAGTAATGGCTGACCAAGACTACGATGTTGCTACCCTTGAAACCCAAGAGATGAAAGCTCGATTGGATTAGTATGACGCACTCTACATGCCACTGAAAGGTGCTCACCAATGGCAACTGGTGCAAAATGCAGCTCTGAGGCGGCTGACAGATGCAATTGCTCACAGGGACCGTGTGATACCAATTTTGCAACATCTTGCACTGCTTGCTTGCAGGTTCTTGGGCACAATTCCAAGTGCTAGATGTTAACCTTTAAGATCCTGAGTGATCTGGGGCCAGGATGTTTGGAATAATACCTCTTATCACATATTGCCCTCCATGCTCCAAGACAAAGGTAGAGGATTTTTTTTAAAAAAAAAACCAGCAAAAAGCGGTTGGGGGGGCACATAACAGTGGTGAGGTGAAACTAGAGAAGCAGGTGGGTTGAAAGCCAAAATTGGGCAAAACATCCCTTCCCTCCCCCCGCTCTCTATCGGCCACACCTCCCCACCACTACTTCTTGGCAACCCTCTTTTTTCTCCTCCCCTTTTCTTTCATACCCACTTACACACTTTTCTTCCATCCACAATCTCCCACTCACATTCTGCCCCATTCACCTCTCTCCCCCCTCTCTTTCACACCCATTCACACACTTAGCTTCCTCCATTCACACCCTTGCCTTCTGTTCAACTTTCCAGGGCAAATGGAAAGGCGATGATCTGCCAGGGCAGGAACAGAGCAATATGCTCCTCCACTGGCAGCTCGCTTCCTTTTCATGCTTCTTTTTCTTATCACGCAACATGAAAACACAACAGACTGCTAATGGAGGAATGGAGTGATCTCTCCCTCCATCAGCAGGTTGTCTGACTTCATGCTTGGCTCTGAAAAAAGGGTTCCCTTTCTTGGCACCCAGCATGGAAACATGGGAACAGAGTGGAGGGGGGAGAGACTGCAGAGGAGAGGTAGTGAGCCAGATTCCTGCTCTAAAATCTTCAGAAGAGACCCTGCTGATGGTTTCCTCCTCACAAGGGGTGCAACGTCTTAGGCCTTCCCTGTGGTGGCACTCTCTATTTGGAATTCTTAACCCCGTGAAACTGTGCTTAGCTAGCGCTAACAAGTTTTCAGTGTAAAGCAAAGATCTTCCCTTCTAGGGGAGCCTTTGATTTATAAATCTTTGGATAGGAAAGCTCTACTGTCCATAAGCATAAAGTGATTTTGAAAACTCTGGAAGATTTGGGGCAATGGTCTCCAGAGGGATCAGCCATGCTTGCATACTGCTGCGTTCTAAAACCTTAAAATGCTTTGGTCCACAGATAAAAAGGTTAGAATCTAATCCATGCCCAGGGGAATGGTGTCCCGGAAGGCATCTCTGCAGGACCACAGATACTGCCCCACATCCCTTACCTCCTTCACCAATCCTTTCTCCCTTTTCCTATGACAGCAGTTCACCACATGTTAGCCCTGTTCTCCCAGATTTCCACCTGTTTTCAAAACATGGTGGCAATTACTTTTGAAGATGGAAGCAGGGATGAGAAACCTGCCCCCTGGCATAAGATTCAACATTTGGTTCCTGACTCAGATCTGGATAATTTATGCTTGCAATTTCAAGTGAGCCAAAACTCTCTTCTCCCCGATTCCTACCCCTCATTTTATAATAAACAGAGTCCATGTGGTCTGAATTACTGTTACTGATGCAGCTTTCTATATTGCCATTAAATTAGGGGTGGCCTGAACACCTGGAAGAGAGAATGTTAATGAGTTTTAATATTCCTTCTAGTTGACATTTTTCCCACTTTCCATGCTTCATGGTCAGGGGTGGCTCCTGCACCATGCATAGTTATGCAGAAGAAGGAATTTCAGCAGGTGTAGTTTGTCATGGGAAACAATGACTACTGAAATTCCCTCTTCTACACAACTACTAAAAGTGCATTCGCTTTTTCCTCATGGCCACCCTTGTCATGCCCCATACTTCTACCATTTTGACCCGTGGATATTGCCATCTTGAGTAACACTATGCTTGCTAACATTCAAGATGATGGGATCTCTACCATGCATGGCTGCAGGGGAGAGTACAAGCTGAGATCCAGAGCAGCTGTGGGGAGACCACAGGCCAATTTCCAGAAGACCACAAAGAGCCTCCAGGTTGCTGGGATTCTTGTGAAGGATGATAGGCTTTGGTAGGCTTTGGCCTGATCCAGCAAAGCTCTTCTTATGCTCTCTCAAGAAAGAGTGCTCAGTCATGATCATTTCACATAGGTTAGTTATATCTTAACTGTTCAGAGATCCTGAGTATGCATTCTCGTTCTGTAAATTTAAAACATCCTGATGGTCAACAAGGATACTAGCATCAGCAACAAAAAGGTTGACTAAGTAAGACTGAGATCAACCCACCCATTTTGGAGTGTATTCTAATTCCATGCAGAACACTTCCCCAAATTCTGTTTCTGGGTATTTTTAAGGGACACACCAGATTTTACGTATTCCCAGCCTTTGTTCTTGGGCATTTTGTTCTTGGATTTTCACAGTCATGATTATATAAATCCTGCAATTCTATGGGACTCCAAAAAAAAAAAAGTGAAAAAGTTTCTGTTGGGTGCAGAAGTCAATTTCCATTCTAAAAAATTCTGCATCATTTAGAATTTGCTGTATACAACAATCACCATGGCTTTTGTGCTTGGAATGTAACAAACATTGTACAGATTAACTGATTTATTAAGTAATGGGAAAGCTCTCTCTTAGGCAACTGTCTTGAGAAAAGCTGAACTAATCTCACTGGCTGCATTCGGACAACACATTAGTCAATGGTGGGTTGAGTAGCCAACTCACAGTTGGTTATTTTGTGGGTACTCCCCACACAACAATTTCTCTTGGAGGGGGCACAGAGAGAAGGTCCTCTGAAGCTGAACCTCAGAAACTAGGTTCATGTGGGGAGAGACGGTCCTTGAGGCATTGGGAATCCAAGGCATGTAAGGCTTTAATCAGCACTTTGAACTTGGCTCGGAAACAAATTGGCAACCAGTGTTCTGTTCACTATGGCTGAATTTGGATGACACAATAATCAACTGGGGGGGAGAGGGGAAACAATCGTCAGTTGTATTGACTATCGTGTCGTCCGAATGCTGCCATAGTCAACTCAGCGCTGATCCTAATCCACACAGTTGATTATTTATTACCATGTTGTGTTGGGAGTACCCCCTAAATGAACAACTTTAAAGTTGATTATTACCCCACCATTGACTAATGTGTTGTCCAAATGCAGCCAACGTGTTAGCATCAGTATCTGCAACTATATCACTTTCATGGCCAGTTTCACATCAACAAGGAGCCAAGCACCCACCCACTGCTGTTAATGGTCTGTTAACATCTATCTATAATATCCCCCAAATGCCATTTTTGGATGACAACCCATCCTACGTATGGGCGGGAGAGAATGACTTAAGTGAGTCTCTGGAAGATGGGGACTGACCCTGTATCTGTATCTTTGACAAACAAGTATTAAGGAAACACAATACAAAGCTGTCAATAGTGGTTCATTAGCCCTGCAAGGCTTCACCTAATACATTGATCCAAACTATAATCAGTACTGCTGTAAGGAATGTGGGCAGATTGAGAATGTCCAAGGGATTCCACTTTTTAAAATGAAAATTATGGCGCCATGGTTTCTACATATCTTCTATGTGGAAGCCCCTCAACTCCTGCTCAAATTTCAGTTAGATCTCTCAATAGTTAACAAGCTTCTCTTGCACAGCCAGTTTTACTCGAATCGTTCTAAAAGCATATCAATGTGTTCTTCCTTTGTATTATCTATATTCTTAACTTCATTTTTTTTTTAAATCGTGTTTAAAAAAAATTGGGGCAAAACTTGAGCACTTTCACTTGGATTTTGAGATAGTGATCTGAGGATCATCCTAATTAACATTATTTTCTTGTCAGCTGCCTGGAGCTGAACATATAGCAGAAACCTCACTTGTATGCAAGTTCCACAGGTGGCTGCAAATGATTCCTAGGTCCTGGTTTGCCAAGGACGTTTGTGACAGCCATTTCCCCCAAATCTCTTCCTCTCTACAGTCCCTAAGAAGGACAAAGCATGGCTGGCTCCCTTCAGCAGAAGCCACGGGATGACAGAAGTGACTGGGAGGTCTCCCTGGGTCTGCTTTTCTAGACGAACAACATTATTTATTTGATACCTCCTTTCCATGCTATTTAGAATTCCAAGGCACTGCACAATCCATTCAAACAAAGCATAAGATACACCAATCAAACAAGAGCTAAAACCCTTAATTTTAAAAAACATACACAAATTAAAAAATGCCGGCATAAACAGAAACATTTTAGTTTGGTGCCAGAAAGATTGCAACACACGGGTGCCAAGCGAGCTTCTATAGTCGGGGCTGCCAAGAAAGTCGTTTCTTTTGTTGATACATACTATACCTCTGACAGAAGCACCTAAAGAAGAGCCTGGCTCGGCAGAAAATCTTAATGCATGAGCAGGCTGGTATGGGACAAGATGATCTTTCAGGTATTTGGACTGTTGGCTGCACTTCGTTAAGACTGACCACAGTATATATCTGGAAGTGCAACACTAGGTTACACCTTCCAACTTAGAGCAAAACAAGAATCCAGCATTACGCAAATTGAAATATCTTTTGCAAAATTGGACAAGCAATGTAGTTGAACTAGTGGATCTCCTTCCCCTCAGAGATTTGTAAAATTCTCCCTCTATAGATGTTCCAATACTCTGTTAAAACCGTTGTATTTTGTGGTGCTTTCGGTCTTGAGTGATTTCCCTGCCCTAGTTTCTATTCTTATATTTTATCTGTGATCGTGCCCCTGCTGCTAAATGGAGTTGTTGCTTGTATCTGTATTATGTTTCATTGTTCGTTTTTAGATGTTATTCATTTTATTTTTGTGAGCCATGTTGAAAGCCCTTGAGTGGAGAATAGTCTAGAAATACTAGAGCGGTACATACATACACACACACACACACACACACACTTCCTAGAAATTTGTTTTTAAGTTCCCCACTATCAACATAGAAAATGATTTCTATCAAGGACTAAAAGCAGTAAAGGTAAGAGTGAGAAACTGGCTCAATTCGGACAACACGATAGTCAATGGTGGGTTGACTAACCCTAACCCTAGGGGATACTCCCCACACAACATGGTAATGAATAATCAACTGTGGCGTGGATGAGGATCAGCGCTGAGTTGACAATGGCAGCATTCGGATGACACAATAGTCAAAACAACTGACGATTGTTTCCCCCACACCAGTTGTTTATTGTGTCATCCGAATTGAGCCACTGTGTGCTTGCAAGTAAAGCAGGGGTCAAGTTGGAGCAGCCAGGATGCACAATGATCAAGTGATAACCTCTACAAAAGAAGGTAAACAAGCATTTAAAATGTTGCCCATTAGTTCCTGCTAACCAGGGCCAGATCTATGAATGTGGAATAAAAAGCAGGAAATAACACTATGAAAGCAGTATATGGAATGTGCCTCAACCATTACCAGTGAACTTCAATACCGCTGTAAAGCAGTAGTGTAGATCTAGCCCAGCTCTCTTATTTATTATTCAAATATTTACGATATTTATATACCACTCTCCATTCAAGAATTTCAGAGCGGCGGACAAATAGAATAAAAGACTAAAACCAGAACAAAAACACATTAAAGTACATTTTTAAAAGAAACAACGTGCAAATAAAACCGTAGCTGTTCATTAAAGGAAGGCTTCCTGGAACAACGACATTTTCAGGAGGCGCCGAGAGGAATACGAAGTTGGCACCTGCCTGACCTCCAGAGGCAGGGAATTTCATGGGATGGGGGCCACCACACTGAAGGCTCTTCCTCTGGTGGACTCCAATTGGATGACTGGTCTATGTGGAACTACCAGGAGCAGGTCCTCGGATAACCTCAGTACAGGTTGATAGGGGAGAAGGTGCTTTCTTATGATTAACAACAGGCTTCTGACTCAATGGACATCATGTGGAGGCACCAATAATACATTTATTATGATATAGCCTATACATTTGGTAGAATAACAATGGTGGTTTGAAACAGCCCTACCAGAATCACACAAATCATAGTGGCCACATTTATGCCCCACCACCACAAGCGCACACACCCAGAAGCACCAATCCACATGTATAGATCATGAGTCCACCACATGTCTGTCCTGTGCACTCCTGCAGCTGATTGCACAGAGGCCACTGATTATCTGAACCAGGCCATGTACCACTGTTTACAGACTATGTGGATTATTTTAAGAAAGCATGGAAGGATTTATGTACGCAGCTGTGACTTGGGCCAGTTCAAACAATCCCTATGACTATATTCAGGCATAACGTTAAACTATGGTTTGCATTAGTTGAACGAATGTCATGAGCGCCTTTCTCTCCTCCTCCAGTGCAGTAGTGAGATTAAAATCTTTTGCTTACATATCCATGGTTGTCATTGTGTCTGAACCTGTACAAACTGTAACTAGTCTTCAGTATGTTCAGGAAAACAACCCTACTTCAAACCATGGTTTATGATCCTGACTTATTTCCCTAAAGCATAGTTGAGATTAGCTACAATTCCAGGCCTGAACATAACAACAAACCATAGTTAGTTTAGAATGGAAGCAAAAGCTTCCACTGTTCTCCTCACGGTCACACTTGAGTCTCTAGAGCACTTCTCTGCCTGGCAAGAAGCTCTATCCAGGTGAATGATCTGCTGCATCCTGCTCTGGCCATTATCAGATGGTACTGCAGACCAGCAAATATCAGACCTGCCTGAAAGCTCCCCTGGTGGCACAGGACGTAAGGTGCCTGGGCCCCGCTTCCAGAATCCCTGGGTGAAGTCCTTATACTTGAGTCCATGGAGAGAAGCATGCATGCTGCACAATGAATGATGCTCTAACATATGAGTCTTATCCCACCACGTCTCAGTGATACCTATTACGTTGTACTGGTCTTCCCATATTGGGATTTTAATTAGGATTCACCCTTATAACTTTCCTATACTAGATAGACAGTAGAGACCATGGGTTTTGCACTTTCCACGTTCCCCTGCTTTATTTCCCTGTCAATGATTGGACACCCCCTCCACTGTCTTGTCTCCACCTTTTTCACTAATATTCTTGTCCCTTACATTTGGCTGAGCACTCAGCTCTCGGCTTTCGCCACCCTCCCCCATGGGCCAATTTTTTTAAATGTAGCCATCCAACATGAAAGAAAAAGGCCGTATGGACATGGAGCCAGTGAGAAGCCAAATAAATCATCCTCTCAACCATTTACACACAAGTAGGGATCTTCAGATAATGTGATTTCCCTTGCATACACGTAACATGCTAATTCACAAGTGTGCATGCTTTCCCTATGAATTTCTTAACATATAAAGCAGTGACAGGACTTTTTCCAATGCTTTATTTTTCCTCGGGAAAGAATATGCTTCCTAAGTTCATTGGCAACAACGAACGGATGCCAAATGCAAATACAGTATTAGGCAAAATTGGCCGTTTCAAAATTGTAAGTAATGTTTTTCAGGCGATTGTCCCTAGCAGGTATTTGAGAAATTGAAATACATATATGTCTCAGAGTGATATGGAACAGATAAATGGTGACAGAGAAACTGACGATACCCCGACAACTGCAGTAGAATAGTGTTGCTGGCCCCAAGGACATAGTAGAACCATCTGAGGCCCGCTGTAATACATTTGCTGGGCACTTCCAGAATAAAATCTCTGGCATCCGTCAGGACTTAGATTCCAGTGTTATAGCAGGTGAATCTAGTGAGGTATCCAGAGCACAGGCTTGTCCTGTTTTCTTGGATGAGTTTCAGTTGGTGCAGCTCAAGGAGGTTGACAAGGTGCTTGGACAGGTTCGTGCAACCACTTCCATATTGGATCCTTGCCCCTCTTGGCTAATAAAAGCTAGCAGGGATGGAACAACTGGCTGGGCCAGGGAAGTGGTTAATGCCTCTTTGCAAGAGGGAGTGGTCCCAGGCCTCCTGAAAGAGGCGGCAGTGAGACCACTCCTAAAGAAATCTTCCCTGGACCCTGAAAATCTTAATAACTACAGGCCAGTAGCAAATGTTCCATTCCTGGGCAAGGTCCTGGAGCGGGTGGTTGCGAGCCATCTCCAGGCACTCTTGGATGAGACTGATTATCTAGATCCATTTCAGTCGGGTTTCAGGCCTGGTTTTGGTATGGAAACAGCCTTGGTCGCCCTGTATGATGACCTATGTCGGTAGAAAGACAGGGGGAGTGTGACTCTGTTGATTCTCCTTGATCTCTCAGCGGCTTTCGATACCATTGACCATGGTATCCTTCTGGGATGACTGGCTGAGTTGGGGGTGGGAGGCACTGCATTGCAGTGGTTCCGCTCCTACTTGGGGGGGTGTCGGCTCCAGAAGGTGGTGCTTGGGGAACATTGCTCGGCCTCGTGGATTCTCCAGTATGGGGTTCCGCAGGGGTCAGTTTTGTCCCCCATGCTGTTCAACATCTACATGAAACTGTTGAGTGCAGTCATCCAGAGTTTTGGAGTGCGTTGTCATCAGTACGCTGATGACACGCAGCTCTATTTCTCCTTTTCATCTTCATCAGGTGAGGCTGTGGATGTGCTGAACCAGTGCCTGGCTGTGACAATGGACTGGATGATGGCTAATAAACTGAAACTCAATCCAGACAAGACTGAGACGCTGTTAGTGGGTGGTTTCGCTGACCGGATGGAGTGTGTTCAGCCTGTTCTGGATGGGGTTGCACTCCCCTTGAAGAGCGGGTTTGTAGCTTGGGGGTTCTCCTAGAACCATCTCTGTCACTTGAGGTGCAGGTGGCCTCAGTGGCACGGAGTGCCTTCTACCAACTTAGGTTGGTGGCCCAGCTACATCCCTATCTGGACAGGGATAACCTGGCTTCAGTTGTCCATGCTCTGATAACCTCCAAGTTAGATTACTGCAATGCACTCTACGTGAGGCTGCCTTTGAAGGTGGTTCGGAAGCTGCAGCTTGTGCAAAATGCAGCGGCCAGATTGATAACCGGAACCAGTAGATTCGAACATATAAGACCTACTCTGGCCCGCTTGCATTGGCTGCCTGTATGTTTCCGAGCCCGATTCAAGGTGCTGGTTTTAACCTATAAAGCCTTACACGGCTTGGGACCACAATACCTGATGGAACGCCTTTTCCGACATGAACCTACCCGAACACTACGTTCAACATCTAAGGCCCTCCTCCGAGTGCCTCCTCCGAGGGAAGCTCGGATGTCGGCAACAAGAGAGAGGGCCTTCTCTGTGGTGGCCCCCCAATTGTGGAACGATCTCCCCGACGAGGCCTGTCTGGTGCCAACATTGTTATCTTTTCGGCGCCAGGTCAAGACTTTCCTCTTCTCTCAGGCATTTGGCAATATCTGAGGAGCCTGGGTTTGTTTTGTTTTGGGTTTTTGGGGTAGCTTTTTGAAGTGTTGTAGTGGGCTTAAATCTACAGATTGTGTGTATGTTGCATGTTTTTGCTGTTTTAATTTTTGTATATTGTTTTTAATTGTTTTTAATCCTATGTAAACCGCCCAGAGAGCTTCGGCTATGGGGCGGTATACAAATGTAATAAATAAATAAATAAATAAAACAGATGAGTGGTTCTCAGCATATCATGCACGGATCTTTCAATTGCTAAAATTAATTAGTGCAGCCTTCCCGAACTTGGTGCCCTCCATATTGCTAGGTTGCTGGGAATTGTAGTCCATCACATCTGACACGCATGAAGTTGGGGAAGGCTGAATTAGGGCGCAATCCTATGCCTGTTTAGACAAAAAAAGTCCTACAACTCCCAGCATTCCCCAGGAAGCCATGCAAGCTAGGGAGTGCTGGCAGCTGAAGGACAATTTTCTGTCTAAACATACATAGGATGGTACCTTTAGTGTGTTAACTGTTTTCAATACCACCGTTTCTTTCTCACTTTTCAACTATAAAGGAAGTCTATGCTAGTGGAGGGCCTGGCTCTTGCCTGGTTCCAGCCCTACCTGGATGGAAGGGCTCAGTTGGTAACCATGGGCACTTGTTCACCTGCTCCCACAGCCCTCCCCTGTGGAATTCCACAGGGTTCTATCCTCTCACCTTTCATGTTCAATGGGTATGTGAGGCCGCTGGCAGAGTTAATTAAAGCCCAAGGGCTGAAGTAACATATGTATGCCGATGATACCCAGCTTTACATCTTGGTGGGCTCAGACCTCTGTGGGGCAATTGCTGTCCCGGAGCCTGGCTGAAATCTGTAATTGGATGTTCAGAAGCAAGTTGAAGTTTAATCCGGAGAAGACGGAGTTAATGGTGGTTGGTCGAGGTCAGCGGCTGGCAGGTTCAATGCAGGAGCTTGCAGATGTTTCATTTTCAGGAATCCGACCGAAGATTGTGACCGAGGTTGCGAGACCTGGGTGTCATTCTTGACCAGTCCCTAACTATGTCATCACAAGTGGGGGCTGTTGTCCGGAGCTGGTTTTTGCCAATTACATATGCTCTGCCAAGTTCGCCCCTTTTTTGTCAGAGGCCGATCTTACCATCGCATTTCATGCCCTGGTCACCTCCAGGCTTGACTACTGCAACTTGCTGTATGCAGGGCTTCCCTTGAAGCAAATCCAGCGCCTACAGGCTGTACAACATGCGGCAGCCAGGTTAGTCAAGGGGCTTCCGAAGTGGTCCTCTATCACTCCGGTGCTTCAAGAGCTCCACTGGCTGCCGGTGGCTGCTAGGGTGTGCTACAAGGTTTTATTAACTATGTATAAAGCCCTGCACTGCTTGGGCCCTGGTTACTTGAGTGCTCGCGTTGCTCCTGTGTCCCACCATTGGCAGACCCACACTCAGGGGCAGGGTGACCTGATCGTTCCCCGCTACAATTTGGAATGCGCGGGGGCCAGGGCCTTTTCAGTGGTTGGCCCCCAACTATGGAACAATTTGCCACTGGAGATTAGATAGGCTCCCACTGTCAATTGTTTTAAGCGCCTCTGTAAGAGGTTATTTTCACAAGAATTTTGGGGAGGGGTGGTTGAAATTTTAATGTAGGTTGAGGGTTTTTAATCGAAATTGTTTTATGTATTATTGTAAAGTGCCACAATGCCAGAAAGGGCGAGGTGGCACTATAAACATGTGTATATATATATATATATATATATTGTCTTTAATTTTTTTACAAGTACTCCAATAAAAATATTTACATAACATTTAAATCACAATAAGTGTACTTTATTCTTCTTCCTCAAGAATTTCAAGTCACGCGCTTGTGACATATTAAGACCCCCCCCAAAAAAACATGGGGTACTTTTTTAGCTTTATTTATTTTATTTGTATTTAGTAAACTTTCTAAATTCAATCACTCTAGAGATTTTCAGATGCAAACTGAAAACAAATCCAATACAAATTACCCTATGCAAATTGCCTTGATTTGCATAGGAATATTTTCTGAAACATTTTCCAATTCATTTTTTTTCAGAAAACCCAGATCACTGACAGATTCTGTATATACAGAATCCACAGATAGTGATACCAAACACAAAACAATGTGCAAGCTTTTGCATTTTGTGCTTTTAATCAGTTTTATGTATTTTATATTTGATGTTGTCCCCCGCCTCGATCCAGAGGGAGAGGCAGGTAAGAAATAAATAAATAAATATATTATTATTATTATTACTTTTCATCAGGATAGATTGGTAGATATTTCTTTCAACTGACACCCCCCGCCCCAATTCACCATTCAAATTTAATCTCTAGCTTTCTTAATACACAGATTGTCATGCAGGACTGGCCCTCTCATGAGGCAGGGTGAATCCCTCACCCAAAGTGATAAAATCTGGAAGGGCAGCCCCGATGCCGCCACCACCACAGCCCTATACCTCTCAAAGTACGGTATAATCATATAGTCCATCGTTCTGGAGAGGCTTGTGGCTCGCCGTCCTCCTGCAACAAACGCTACAGCAGGGAAGCAGCCGCTGCGGCTCTCTGAAGCAGCCACTGCCACCACCCAGCCTACGCAAAGGCCACAGCAAGAGAGCGCCCAACATGGTTCTCCGGAGTGGCAGGCCGACCCCCTCGCTGTAGGCTCTCTGAGGAGCATTCCCAAGCGGCCAGCATGGATGTTCACAGAACCTGCCTATCCCTCACACTCGGGGTCATTCCTTAGAGTGTGGCACTGGCAGGGAGGTGGCCTTGGAGGTTACCTGTGCTGCCAATGCCTTGCTTTAAAGAAGGATCCCGCTGAGCAAGGTACGGAGGGAAAGGCAGGTGGCAGGTGGGAAGAAGATGGCAGCATCGGCTCACACTCCCCCTTCCCACTGGCAGCATCAACGGCAGCTCACATTCACCCAGTCCCACCTAGCAGCACCAGGGAGGCAGATTGCGCTCCCTCCTGGCAGAGGGAACAGGGCCAATACTCTCCACCCCTGCCTACCCTGGCAGCCTCAACAGTAGCTCACACGCCCTCCACACTCTCCCTGGAAGTGCCATCACCCCATTCGCATACCCCACCCAGCAGCCTGTCCTCCTGCTTCAGAAGGCAGGAAGTTTTGATCGTCGCCACATTTCAATTTACTTCTGTTCTCTGCCTAACCAGGAACCCCGTGTGCTTTGCTTCCTGTAGAAACGGATCTGGGTAACAGATGGATTTCATGTTTTCAAAAATGGGGGCTCACCACTGTTTTTTTTATTCCATAATCTTAGATGCAACCTGATGCCTACGGCATCTAGCAGATACTAATTAATTCAGTCTGTAATCTCCACCTTGAGACCGGATCTAAATGCAGACCTACAGCATCTGGCCAAATCTTTGTACTTCTGGGATTTTCCTCTTTTCCCTTACCCCTTGCTTTTTGAACCAGCCAGCCTGATGAACAGTTCCGGAGAACTTGAAAGCTTACGCACTATTTTGTGACATTATGGTTGACCCTAATAAAGCATTCCCAAATTCTGTTGAGAATGAGGGGCTAAACTACATGCTAAGTTAAATGGAGTATCTGTTTGTTTTTTAGTCCTCGCAGTGGTGATGGGGATTTGGGGGGGGGGGGGGGGGGAGTGGCTAGGCAGAAGTGTATCAACCTCCCCAAGCCACATGCGGTCATCCACATTCGGATTGGGCCCCCACACATTTACACCAAGGTAAATAAAACAGCGAGGATTAACTGCACACATAATGTGAAGTTTAGCCTTGAGATAAATGAGATTAAAATGCACAAAATAGCCCTCTAGTCCTATTGATGTGAAGGAAATTAAGCATGTCTGATTTTCATTCAACTCTGCAAAGGATATTTTGATTCCATTATGGGCTGGCGTGAATAACTCCACAAAGGAGATCAAATCAGATTGGTGCTGGTATTCCCAATTCTGTACCTATAACATCCTGCTTTGAAACAGCAAAATATCTTTGTTCATACACACACGCACCCCCGTTTTGATTTAACTGCTTGTACTGCATGACATGGAGATTTCCTCCAGCTGCATCTGACACAAGATGTTACACACCCCGTACCTTGGACAAGGCCACTGGAACCAAAATGGATTATTGAGGATTTGTGCTTGAGGATGTAGGACCTCTTTGTCCTCCACTCAACGCTGGCATCAACCTTAGCATTCAGGCAACCTTCTAGGTGTGATACAAAAGGAACCAACTCTGGGGGGAGGCAAAGATAGGGGATCTGTATAGTTGATCCCTATCTGAAGAAGCTGGAAGTATATCTGACAAGGTAAGACACCTAATAGATGTTACTTACAGGTACTTAAGAAATGAGCTTCCCGTGATAATTTCAGATGGATAATCACTGATCTGCTAGTTCCACAGTAGCAGATACGGATTCTTTTTAATGGACCAATTTCTGCTGTTCAAGAGGCCTACAAGATAAGGGAACTAATAATCAGGGTAGAAATCTGCACTTTCTCAAGTCCACACAAATTCTAAAACAGGCAAAATATTGCCTGGTGAAGAATCCCAAGCCTGCAGAATTTGACCAGGCAAAAAGACTGCAGTAATCTGGAACCTTGCAAATGCCATACCCACTACTGGTTTCAATTTTCCGGTACTTGTGCCTGGTAAAGCACTATCACTATGGAGAGATTCACACATGACTTCTTATAGTTTTGGTAGGCTAAATTACTAGAATAGCCATTCTTCAAACTTTAGCCCTCTTGCCTAATCTCTTTGTAATGTCAATTCTCTAAGGGATGCATTTCATCCTAAGTGCATATGCCTGTAAATGTACGCAGGTGGACATTAAGGCCACAATGCTATGCCTACTTATTTGGAAATAATTCCCAAGTGAACACAGGGGGACTTAGTTGCTGAGTAAGTAACCGCGAGTTGCATCCAGATTAATCAGATGTGCAGCAAACTCACTGAAATCACTGAATTAGTCATGCCCAACTTAAATCCCATTGATCTCAATGGGTCTACTCTAAGTATGACAGGGTGCTTCCAGACAGAGGGCTCCTAGTTCTACCATTTAGAAGGCATTGTGCAGCTATTCCACCTTTTTCTCCTTAATGGATTTCCTGTGGCAAGAAAAAGACAGGAGCAGAAGTGGGAAAACATAGGAACATTATGAGTGGAAGAGGACTATCTCTGGACACTCCATAAAAGTCCCAAGAATGAGGCTGGGTGGCGATGACATCATAAAAGCCTCATCCATAAGCACCCCAGATCTGAATTCAACCCCACAGGATCAGACTATAAAGCTGAAGACCCAAAACACACTTACAGGGGAGTAAGTCCCACTGAATTCACTGAGGCCTATTTCTAAGTAAACCTACATAGGATAGCTTCAAGTAGGGCACAATGCAATTTTGCATGCTGCTGCCATTAATTTGGACCCGTTTTTTCAAGCTTATCATCTTTGCTGTGTTAGACAATTGCAGGAAAAATAATGAAGAGTCTTGTGGCACGTTAAAGACTAACACATTTACTCTGGCATAAACTTTCTTGGACTGTGTGTAGCACACTTCATCGGATGCATGGTGGGTTATAGAGAGCTCTTCTCCTTGGTGTCATAACAGGAGTGTTCATTATTACCACCCACTGATAACCAGTTTTCTTCTCTTTTTGCCCACAGTGGGTATGGCAAACACTTAGATGCCATGTTTTATACTCCCACAAGACATCTTAGGGTGCAATCCTATTACATGTTTAGACAGAAAAAGGCCTACAACTCCCAGTTACAGCCCGATCCTATGCATGCCTACTTGTGGCTCTTTGTTGCCTGCTGAAGCCCCTTCCCCCCCCTCTCAAGCACAAATTTTTGAGACTTCATGTAACCCAAGGGGGGGAAAGTGCCCACATTTATTCCTGGGGCAGGGCGAGGGGGGAAACTTGAGAGTTTTAAGCGTGTACACACAGCACCATTCTCCCGATCTGACTGGGAGCCCTTCACGACGCCTTTCAGACAACACCCTCACGCTGGGAGATTCACGTGTGGAGAAGCCTTTTACTTATGTTCTCCAAGACAGCCAACAGACATTGGCTGATTTCAGATGACACTTTAGGCAAGGGAGGAGGGGATAACGTACTCACAGTACACTAAGCAGGGGGTACTCCCCATACCACATGTTGCTCTGCTGAACTTCCAGGCATCCATCTGGGCTGCCCTGTCTCCTCCCTCCCATCTCCCTCAGTCCTCCGGCCGTATCCCAGCATGCACCACAAGTTCTGCCAGCTGTATCAGAGCAGCAGGCGTTTTTTTAGCTGCTCCAGCCAGCGAACTCTATGCCCAAACGGAATAGTACACAGAGAGAGGGGGGTTCCCTCCACACGACACTTTAAACAACGGATTTCGGGATAAACAACGTGCAAGCCCGTTGTTTTTCTCCATTGTTTAAGTGCCCCGAATAGCGTACAGTCAGTTGTGCGTGCGTTGTGTGTTGCTCTCCACACGACACAGTAAGCAACACAACTGACAATTGTTTCCCCCAGGTGTCGTTGGAAACGAGCCATGGTGGCCGAGTGGCCCTGAGCCCCCCTTCTCCCTATGGAGCGGCCCTGAGCCCAGCCTTCATCCCGCCCGTCCTTCCGATTCGCCCTCCGCCTTACCTGCGATGATCGCTGGGTTGCTCTGGCCCCCTTCAGGCTTCACCCAGGCCTCCACCGTGAATTCTCCGCGGGGCAGCTCGGCGACCACTCCGGGACGCAAGAGCAGCTGCTCCCGGCCCCCGGAGAAGTAAAGGGCGGCGAGGGAACCCAGCGCGTAAGGGCCGGTAGTGGCGCGGTGGCGCAGCGGGACGGCGTTGCTTTCTCCCCACGTGTCTTCCACGCCACCGCCGGAACTCCTCGCCACGCGCCTGAGCCGCGAAGGGCCCCGGGCCCCTGGCGCCTCCGCCCCCGCCGACCGCGGGTAGGTCGCGTAGGAGTGCTGCGGCAGCGCCGTCGTCGGCCTCACCCCGCCGAGCCAGCAGCGCTCTCCGGCCAGGGATCCCGGCGCCCGGCTCTCCCTCGGGCTTCTCCGAGCGGAGGCGGGCCCGGCCACGCCCAGCAGCAGACCCAGGGCGGCCGCCGCCAGGAGGGCAGCGGCGGCGGCGGCCCGTGGCGACCAGTCCGGACGCGCCATCCTCCGCGGCGCAGCTCCCGCGGCTCTTCGGTCCCGGGCGATGGCGTCGCGGTTCCCCTTCACATGGAGCGCCCCCTTTCTCTTCGGGGCACCGGACCCGCCTTCCCCCCCACACACACACACCGCCCGCCCAGCTTAGGTTGGGCGCTGCTGCGCGCCGCCCCTCTGCTTGGAGCGCCGGGGAACGCTTTGGAGCATGGTCTGCCCCGGGGAACTTCTCCCTCGGCAGCCGGCGGCGCCCTTCCCGGCGGGCTCACTGAATGGAACTCGCCGCCGAAAGCATCGCTCGAGTGTCCGCGACGCGCGGTTGCCCTATTGCCTGCGCCCGCCGCCCCGTCGGGCTCGTCTGCCCACCCGGCCCGGGGCCCCTGCGCGCGCCCCGGCCCTCGCTCGGCAGGTGCAGAGAGTCGTTCCTTCTGCTCGCCAAAGGACTGGGCTTTGGAGGTCAAAAGCAGGCTGCTAGCCCTGGGCGCTCAGCTTCCCGCCTCGGCCTTTGGCTGCGTGGTGCGCCGGCTGGTTGGCGTTGGAGTAGGTGTCCCGGGTTCATGCCGGGTGAGGTGCGGCTCGTGTGGCTCCCCTCCGACTGCCTTAAAGCCCGCTGGGTTCTAAGGGAGAGAAACGAAGGTAATCAGAAGAGGGGAGGTGTCTGGACAGTTTCTCTCCCTCCCTCTCGGTTTTATTTGAAGAGGATTGATGCTGCTGCTGCTGATGGCCAGCCTCGTAAAGTCTGTACATCACTCCACCTCCTGCCTTTCTCGGTGCCTCCGCCTCCCATTATCTATCTCCTCCCATGATCTATCTCCTCCCCGTGCACTTTGGAGATGCTGGCTTGGGTACCTGGGTTCCTCTTGGTGATGCTGGTAGTAGTGATTTTGCAGCCCCATCCTATCCATTCTTATCTAGAAGTATCGCTGTAATCTGTAAAGTTTCCTACCAAGTAGATAGGGCTTGCTTCCGAGTAAGGGTAAATTGGGCTGCTTATTTTCTAAATTGCTTTGCCGCCTTCGCAACAGGCATTCAATCCCAGTCCACCACCAGTGACCACCTTTCCCCGTCTAATTTGGTTACCCTCTGATAATAAAAAAAAAATGCAATCCTACCCACGATTATTTGGGAGTAGGTTCCATTCAACTCAGTGGGTAAGCATGCATATCGGCATATCACTTAAAAAGATGTGCATTTGAAATCAATTGGGACGTCTACCTTCCGTGTAAACACGTTCAGGAGCGGAGTTTTTGAAACCAAAATCCTCCGGATTTAAGGGTTTTTAGACTCTCACCGATCTTAAATACGTTTACATAGAAGTAATCAGTGAGACTCGATTTTGCAGTAAAACCCTGTTACTGAACACAGCGTTACCTGGTAATCAGTGCGTTTCCAAGTAATGTCTTTGGCACTGAGATTCTCTTGACATGTTTACTCTGAAGTCAGTCCCATTAAGTGCTCATTCGTGGATACTATTGCAGCCTTAAACTGGGAGGAAGTTCCGAATGAGACATGTTTAGGATATGGCACTTAAACGTGAAAATAAATGTTATTTATTCATTCATTACCTTTCTATACTATCCAATAGCTGGAACTCTCTGGGCGGTTCCCAACAGTTAAATCAGTAGTCTTAACTTCCAAGTTCAGGAGGCAATCCAAACCAATTAAAGTCAGTCGAAGTCCTGCCGTGGTGGGCTCCAACAGGCGGTGGATCGCTCCCTAAATGGTTTGGGAGGGGCCGCCAGCCGGCTGTTATAGAGTTGTGGCTGGCGCTGTTTGTGTTGAGAATCAGTTGAAAAGAGGGAAGCAATGAATGCTCTCATTTTGCTGCAGGCGATTGACACACTCCTAAACTTGGGGAAGAGACGTATGGTGGAAGCTTTCATCTCTCCTGAAGTCTCCGGCTCAGTTGACAAATGGCCCGAGTAGAGCGAGATGGGGAGCCAGGGAAATAAGAGTTTCTACACCAAAGCTGTGTTGCTGCTGCTGCTGCTGGTGCGGCTGCGGCGGCTGCTACCGGGGGAGGCTTTCTTGTTAGCCTCAGGAATGATTTACCATGATTAAGCGCCAGGCCTTTCAAGTGCGGTTAGGCAGCAGGCAGCAAAGGACTGCAGGCAGCATGGGCAGTGACCGCGCGCAAAAGAAGTTACTGGAAGAAGCAGAGCATCAGATGGGCGTAGATCACGATAAATGTCATTTCCAGTTTTTTTTTGTGTTTATTGATATAATGTTTTCTCCGTGCTTCTTTATCTGCGTTTTGCTGGATTAAAATGCTGAGTAGTATTTACAGAGAGGGGTTTTGCCTGCTTGAAGCGCTTCACATACATGGCCAGGATCTACACTACTGCTTTAAAACGGGTTATAACAGCAGTGTTCAAACCGTTTTCATAGCGTCATCTCCTGCTTGGTGTAGATCTGGCCCGTGGTCTCAATATTAAATAGTATACGCATATGCCCACGCCTGCTGGCTCGTATTCCCACCATTCCCAACTGATGTGTCCCGGCAAAGTTTGCTTTTGGCACCAAGCGCCACCACATGCCTTTGCAGCACAATCCGCACTTGGGCAATGCTGAGGACAGATCCTCAGTGGCTGCCGCCTCTTCAGTTCCAGGTTGGTGCCGATGATAAAACTGGAAGCTTCTTCGGGCATCAACGTGCTTGCCTTGCCTGCTACCTGCGGCGGGCGAGTGGGGGAGGAGAGGCTGCTGCTGTTGCGAAAGGTGGCAAGAAGGGGGGGTGTTTAAAAATGCAAGCTCACTGCAGGGCCGTGCAGGGGGGGGCAGTTGGCCCGGGCCCCACGATTTTGAGGGGGGCACTCCAACGAGGAGGTCCCCTCCTTGCTTACGTTACTGCTTCTGTAGCGTAAGCGGCCCATCGAGAAGCAAGGAGCCCGCCTTGCGTAAACAGCGCAGAAGCCGTCCGTCGTGGAATTCTGAATGTGAAGAAGTGATGTCTTACATCTTGAATAGAAGTGCTTCCCATTACCTTTTTTTATATATATAAATCGTTCTAGTTCATAGATGTATTTAGCACTGAATCTGCGCCACTGATTAAAAAAATACTTAATGAGCAGTTTGAAATTGGGGGGGGGGGGGGGGGGCGTACACTTCCCATCTGACCTGGGCCTATGTCCAGCTCTGCAGGGCCCTGGCCTGCTGGCATGTGAGGGAGGAAGAAGGCGGAGGCAAGAAGAAAAGGGCCAACGGGCTGTGTAGGGCTAGAAGAAGCCCGGGCTTCCGCCCTATTCCTTCCCCAGAATCGAAAGCTGTGTCCATACAAAGGAGGGCCAAAACCAGCGCGGGGTGGTTTTTAAATAAATCGGTTCTTGCGAGCTCCTAACGTCACCTGTCTTTCCCCTCTCGATTCAGAACAAAACAAAAACAGGGCTTTTAGCTCTTGTAGCGATCCATTCGGGGGGGGGGGGGGGTTCCAAAACAGCAGCGGAATACAGATCTCTCTCCCCCCCCCCCCCCCGCGCGTCCTTGGGCGTCTCTTTCTCCACGGTGCGTCTAGTTTTTCGCGCACCAGTCTCCATTCCGAGCATCCTGAAACTTCTAAAGAGGGGGAGCTTTTATTTTTACTTGCTTGCTTTCCCTCCCCCCCCCCCCGACAAATGTCTGGGTTTTCCCTCCTGCTACAATTCTTATGACATCACATCCCTGACTGCAGGACTCCCCCAACTTATTTCCATTCTAAGCTCTTTGCCTTCAGAAGTGGGGTGGGGGGTGGGGGAGGAGTGCCGCTGACTTGAACCTGGAGCGCTCCTCGTCAGTTTCATTATGTGAAACTGACGAAGCAAAATACTCCTCCCTTTCCCTCCTCCCGGTCCAACTTAAAGATTTCGAGGGGGCGGGGTCCCCCTCTCTCTGTTTTGAGCTTTGCTTCAGTTTGACATGTGCTGGAAAGGTAAGCTATATATTCGTGTCCTCTACCAAAGCCAGTCAGATAACAGTGGATTAAGAACAAACAAACAAACTGAAGAAGAAATAAAGGGGAGGGGGGTTTAAAGTATTTTAAGCATACGCTGCCTCCTAGCTTCCCCGTCCAACACTTACCCCACAGAGATCACTGCTCTCGGAGGAGACACACAAGTGTATTTTGTTGTTTTTTAAAAAGCATATAAAACCCACCCGTGGTGCCAGAGGGGGGAAAAACTCACTCTGTGCCAAAAACAACCCATTTAAGGAAGGGGGGAGAGAGAGAGAGGCTTCAGAAAGTTGTTTATTTGTTTATGAAAAGCCCACGTCCTGCCTGTTACTCTCAAGTGAGGGTCTGTAAAAGATGGTATGTCTGTTTTGAAATCTCAACCATGTCCTCCTCCTCCTCCTCCTCCTCCTCCTTCTTCATCATCATCTTTTTTTTCTCTCTCTCCCTCTTTGTAATGCCTTTTTTTCCCACTCCAAAGCACTATCTGTGGCGATCAGACGAAAGCAAGGGTGCCAGCGAAAAGCTGGGAGTGGGAGGCCCCTTCCAGGGTACAGGCTTTCAAATCAGCAAAAAAGAAAAACATTGAGGGACTGGATTTAAGTAAGCGCAGCAGGCACTGCTTGGATTATTATTATTATTATTTTCCTTTTTAAAGTTGGGCTTGAAGTAAGGGGGAGAGGAGGGGATGGCATAAGTTGTTAGGAAAATTCAAAGGCTGAAGTGGGCAAGAGGCACAGGAGATTTCATTTGATGCAGGTAAACGGATGAAGGAAAAGGCATTGGAAGAAACAGCTGGATAAACAGGGAGGGGGGAACCACTGCACTGCACTGCACCATAGGGCAAACAAGGACAGAGAGGGAATATTGAGCTGGAAAAAGAGAAGGGATTTGAATCTGGGGATCAGGAAAAGAAAGGAGGATCTGAGCACCAACAAACTGCATGGTTAATATGCAGCCAGTAATCTGGGGAAAACACATACTTACAAAAATATAGTTGAGAACTTTCTCCCTGTAAAAGCTCCATGCCCCCTTTGAAATCAGGAACATAGATCCTAAACATTCTAACAGATCCTGACATTAATAAGACTTAACAACAGCCAAGTAAATAGATCTAGGAATAAACAAAGTTGTGTAGTGAAAAGTGTGTAGTATAGTGATAGTAATGTGAACTGAGAAGACCCCAATTCAAATTTTATCTCAATCATGAACTTGCCTGGCTTTAGGCATATCACAATTATCTGAGCCTTACCTGTCCACCTGCAATGTGGGGATAATAATGTTGGCCTACCTTAGAGGGGTATTTTAAGGCTTACTGAGAATAAGGTTTATGAAATTATGTCAAAATGCTATCCATCGCTATGTGTAATGACTGAGTTTCAGTCCTTGCGCAGCTCAGGCAAATGAGTCTTAGGGGAACATTGACTGCTTTCATGAATTACACTAAAATAAGTTCTTGCATTCCCTGTTTTTGGAAGGGCATTTCTACATTTGAGGCTTACATGAATATTTTTTTTTTGCATTTTCCACCTCTATAACATGCGTGTAAAAGCCACAGTGTCAGAATGTGCCATCAAGTTCATATATATTGACTTTCTGTCCTGCATTAAGAGAATTCACCCACACACCCACATCCATAGTAGGAAAAAGAGAAGAGTAATCGTGAGAAAGTGCTCTACATTGCATGAAATGGTCAGGATCAGCAACATTCAGAAGTGATGCATTCCAGACTTAAAGGCATTCTTATCATCACTTCTGAGAGCGCCGGCCATCTTCCAGCCCAAATTCTCCATCTATAGTAAAGGATTAGTAAGGACTTGTGTCCCAGGGATGCTTGGCAGGACAGTGTCCATCAGCAGTGCAAAGGATTGTGCATGTTGTGTGGAAGGGGGAGGACCCTTCATAAGTTATGTAAGGCTCCACAAATATGGTATGTCCTGTCCTTCTTCCACTCTATGTACAGAATAACAGGCTTAATGAATGGAACGCACCAGGAAATGTCTAGCATCTACAGCATGGTGTGCTACGTTTGCTGTGAAATGTGCTACAATTGGTTAGCCTGACAAACCCATTGTATTCTTTAACTCGTATTGTTCAGATTATTAATTGCTGTGCTCAATCCCCATCTTTCAGCACAATAAAAAAGGACAGCTATATAATTGCCTCGTATATAGTTGCTTCTCTTACACATGTATGCAACGTTGAGTGATGACTAGCACATGTGAATGTACTATTGTAGATTTAAACACCACAGTCAAAAGTTTCATATAATTTCAAATGCAAGTTTCTAATACAATGAATTCACATATTCATCACGTTATCAAGGTTAGAGCAGTTGAGACGTACATGTGAACTAGCCTACAGATGTGGCTTCCTGAGCCTAGAACATAGTCATGTATTGTGGCATAAACAAGATAGGGTGACCAGATAAAATCCAGGTCAGGGCTCATGTAACTTTAACAGTCACAGAGAAAAGGGAATTTCAGCCAGTGTCATTTGTATGCAATTAGTTCCTGGTGAAATTCCCTCTTCATCACAAGAGTTAAAGTTGCAGGGGTTCTGCCTTCTTTTGTATATGGTCACTCTAGTACAGTGCCTGCAACTTTAACTGTTGTGATGAAGAGGGAATTTCACCAGGAACTAACTGCATACAAATGACACTGGCTGAAATTCCCTTTTCTCTGCAACTGTTAAAGTTACATGAGCCCTGACCTGGATTTTATCTGGTCACCCTAAAACAGGCTGTCTGTTGTGGGAAAACAAACAAACAAACAAACAAACAAACAAGAAGTTCTACCATACATTAAGTGTTATGACAAAACAAATGTTAATCTTCAAGGTGTTATAGGTCTCTTGATTGTTCTTTAGGCAGGTGTTTACTACAAGGTTGATTTGTGATTCAAGGCATTTTGGTGCTTGAAAGGCTTCTCTTGTTAATTAATATGAGGGCATAATCCACTGGATAGTTCTACACAAGCCTAATTGCAATAAAGAGAAGCTGCCCAAGTGCAGCGTAGCACTCCTGAAGAGTTCTCATTTGGTTCAGTGGGGCTTGCACAGGAGAACGTCCTGGTGGATTGTGCACCATGGGGTCAGAGCTCTCTGTACACAAGTTCAAGCTGTAAATGACCTGTCCTGTAGGAAACTGCCTGACACCATCTGCTACAGGGGCTTGATGATCCCCACCTTCACTGAACAGAAGACAATAGGGAGCTGTTTACTACATGGACTGAATTCATGAAAGGAAACTTTCTGGCTATAAATTCAATCTAGCAATGCCACCAATGCACTTCCTTTAGAGTAGGGCTAGCCCAAGACATTTTGCTACCTGAGGAAAAGGACAAGATGTCCCCATTTCCACATACAGATGCTGGCTGAACTAACAGTTGGAACTTATTTTAATACTAGGGAAGGGACAGTGTCCTCTACCACACCGGAGGGCAGCAGCCTAGCTAAGGGGTGCAGCGCAAGCTACATGGCTCGCACAGCTCTGACCTTGAACACTTTTTCGCTGCTTCTGATCTATCCCCACCATCTGCTACCTGAGGTCGCCACCTCACTCTGCCTCATGGCTGGGTCAACCTTCTGAGGAGCACTTCGAGAGGGGCTCAAACACTGGTGAACCAGTTTGGTGAGATCAAGGTCACATTTAGGTCTTTGTCTGGAAAATGATTGACAGAAAAGTTAATGAAAAATGTTGGGTAAGTGGTGTATGGATTGGATTACTTCTTGTCAAATTGATCTGCACATGTATATGAATTGAAACAGAATATTTATAGAGGCAGAAAAGAACCTGACTAACTTAATGTCATTTTATAAACATATAACGCTGTTATGTCCTTCATACAATATGGACATGAAAGGTTCTATGATTTTGGGAGGATGAGATAATCCTAATTTAAACATAGATGGGGAAAAGTATCATTCTTTGTGGATCTTTCATCTATTCTTTGTAATGGATTCATTTCTTAACAGGTTAAATAGAAAACAATGCACTATATGTAGGAGGTTCTCCATCAAATGTGTTTTGATTTTAAATGTGAATAGGTGATAATTAAAACTAAAGAACAGATGATGATGATGATGATGATGATGATGAGGTACAGGCTCTGAGTAAAACAGATACAGGCTGTGTGAGACAGGACTTCATTCTCAGAACAAACTAAAATAAACGAAGATGAAGGAAAAGCACAAATTCCACCTGCACAAAGAGGGGGAGAGGGGAGAGGGAGGGCAGGACCTGCTGAAGACGACAGCCATGAAGGCTCTTCCGCCCTCAGATGTCACCAGCAGACTGTACTGAGGCAGATGAGAGTGAGCTGTAGGGCCATGCCATCAGACTGGCTGGAAGAATGAATTTCTCCTCCTCTTCCCCTACCCATTCTTTTTTCCTTGTGCCTTATGTCTGTTTAGACTGTCAGCCCGAGGGCTGGGGCTCTCTTGTTTCATTGATTATATGTAAACGGCTCTGAGAGCCTTTTTGGCTGAGGGGCAGCATGGAAATACTTCAATAAATAAATAAGTATCAGTGACCTGGAGGAACGGCAGTAGTGGCGATGGATTCAACAACGACAACAACAACAACAGTAACGCTTCCCCTCCCTGATTCTTTTTTCTGTTCTCCCTTTTTGTTGTTAAAAGATGAATGTAGTAAACACATTAAGTCTTAATGTGAAAGGACTAAACAGTAAGATCTGCAATCTCCCCCCCTGTCCAGGCAGATGGTGACCAATCAGGGGTCACCATCTACTCGGTCATGCCCCCTGCCACAACTCCGGAGTGGCAACAGACCTCGCTGCATTGGAAAAAGTTGGGGTAAGTCCGCGACTTTTTTATTTCGGATCTTCAGGGGAAAGCCCTGGGATGGCTCCGCAATGGCTTCTACATCATATAAACAACACAGCGCCACTGCAGAGCCACCCTGGGGCTTTCCCCTCGTATAGACACCCCCTCAGGCAGGCTTTTTCTTTTCCCACTCTCTTCAGCCAACAATCATCAACATTTAACTATCTATCACAGTCCAACTCCAACTGTCCCTAACTCTTTCTAAGGGTGCAATCCTATGCAACTCCCAGCACTCCACAGCTAGAGCTTTTTTCTGTCTAAACATGCATAGGTTTGTGCCCCAAATGACCTTTTTTAAATCTCCAGGCCAATCATGCTCCTTATTAAACCTCTAACTGCCAATCACCTTTGTTGACCCTCTTGACAAATACAAAGAAAGGTAGCTTCTCCTGCTAGATGTTTTTAAGAGTGTCATCATACGGGGGGGGGGGGGGAATCACGTTTCCTTACTGTCACAATTCCACCAGCATGTTTGTCCCTCATTACTTCCTCTTTCAAAAGAGGAAATAAACAACATGCAGGTGGCCCATTCAGCGGGCTGATTTGATCGTGCTGCTTCTCCTGCATACAGCAGGAGATAGCGGCAACTTCCATCTCAAAAAATAAGTTGCACTTACTGGAGTGTGTTTTTTGTCACGTGAAGAAGGCTGGAAGGGGCAGGAGGCCTGCAGGATGCAGACGACACCATGAGAGGGACCTGCGAAAATCTGTGAGTGCCCTGCAACTAGCATGCAATAAAAGGCTTGTCTGATGACACCTTTAAACTCCACCTGTAGCCTACCTTCATAAACCACCATAACCAAGACAACCACAACTGTTATAGGCTGGATCCTCAGTAACAATGCTAGGCTTCTGCCCTGCTCAGTTACATAATTTCATCACAGAGGTCAGTCCAAGTATACAAGCAAACAACCAACAGCACAGTTTTTGAAGGGTTTTTTACCCCTCCCTCAAAGGGCTATGGGGTTCAGCATGGCAGGAGCTGTGCTTAGGAGCCAGGGTAGCCATAATGTGTCTAACTCTGGCAGCTGTGTAACTTTGTTTGAAGGCTTCACTATATCCAACTCTGACAGGTGTGTAAGGCTTTGTTGTATCAAACTAAGCACTCTTCCTCAACCTATGTGAATCTGGGTTCTTTTGTTAGTTTTCTCTTATCTCTTCTCCTCTCTCTTATCTCATGTGTGTGTGTGTGTGTTTATATGTCCTTAATAGATGTGACTGAAAACCATATGTCCAATTCTTATGAAACTTTTAATAGTTGTTCTACTTCTATCTAGGATGGTTTTAAGCATAGCAAAAAATTGTCCCTGATTTTGAAACAAAATGGTGGCCAATCAAATTTTTTAAAGAGGTATTGCTTCAATGTACCTGTTTGCTTGTATTTCCTCCAAGACTGTGAAACCTAGACACCTGAAACTTGCCATGCTGATTAAAGGGACCTTACGGGTGTACACCTCAGGGTTATTTGTTTCTTAAAATGTATTACTAATAATTAATGTAAATGTGTTGGTGAAATTCAAGCCTGCAATACCGTATTCAGGCATTAGGTGGCAGACTTTCTTAACCAGGACATATTTCTGCAGTGCAGACAGTTTAAAGCCAGGAGGAAGTAATCTGAGGTAGGGCTGTGCATGAACCCCCCAATCCGATCTGGATCCCGATCTGCCAGATCCAGATTGGGCCTGATCCAATTTGACTCAGATCCAGATCTGATCCAGATCCATGCACAGCACTCCCTCCCACTCTCCCCCTTCCTCCCCCCTCACCCTGCTTACCTGCTGCCTCCTCCGCGTCATCCCCCATCGTCTTCTCTCCTCGATGTCGGATGGCCGCTTTCCCGCTTGCGGTGGATGACAACGTCACCCACCACAAGTGGGAAAGCGGCTGGCCAACATCGAGGAGAGAAGGCGATGCGGAGGACGATGGGGGACGACACAGAGGAGGTTGCAGGTAAGCAGGGCGATTGGGGGGAGAGAGGAAGAGAGCAGGAAGGTGGGCTCTGCACGGATCTGATCCAGCCTGATCCAGGTCTGATCCGATCGGGTTTGGATCCAGAAGGCCCGGATCAGCCCAATCCGCTCTGGATCCAGGATCCGGATCCGTGCACAGCCCTAGTCTGAGGGAAGGAGGTATATGGCTGCCCTCTCCCTTCTTCCACTGGGCAGGCCCCCTTAGGGGAATGAAGTGGACAAACCTCTCCTTCAAATGGCTTTGGGGGCCACCATGGCAGGGGCTGTGCCTAGGGTCCAGGGCAGGCATAATGTGTCCAATTCTGGCAGCTGTGCAACTTTGCTTGAAGGCTTTGCTCTATCAAACTCCACCCAGAACAAGTGCTATCTGATAAAGAATAAGTAGTAATAGCTCTAATAACCTGTTATCCCTCTCAGCTCCCAATTCTAACTCAACTATTCCTCTCTCTCTCTTCTAACCAAAGGACTGCCTCAGTTCCTACTCACTGTCTTTCCCAAGTGACACTAGCTCCACCCATTATTCCATTCTGCCCACTGCCACCAACATTTTTCATCCTCAGGGGATGTGCCTAAGAGTGTCAGTGGTGGGCCTTCACTCAGGTGGGGTGGGCACAATGTGTCCAACTCTGACAGCTGTGTAAGGCTGCTTGAAGGCTTCAATGTATCAATGTCAGGCCTATTCCCACCTGTGCGAAGTCGGGGCCATTCGCTAGTTCTTATATATTTTAACTTAAGATTGACTGCATCCATAATGGATCCCGAGCCTCCCTGTTGCTTTGCTATTGTCCCACTTTACAACTACCCCATCTTAATTTCTCTCTCGATAGATTAACAACAGAGTAATTCCAAAATACATTTAGAGCTAAACATTTTGACTTTTGCCCTCATCAGTAGCTGTGATGTCAAATGGATACCAAAGGTGGTAGTTTGGAATCTTAGGAGTTGAAAATTCCAAAGAAGAAAAAGCAGAGGTTTGACGGTATAAAGTTTATGAATTGCCCTCTAGATTAAGGCCATATGAAGTAAGAAGAACATGATATATAGTTTGGCACCTAGGATAAAACAGATTTGCAATCATGAAGAAAACTTCTTAAGAAGGTGTAATGAACTTAAAGAACATCTCCAATGATGTGGCTACTCTAATCACATTATTGACTACATATATCAATCAAGCGTCCATAATCGCCTCTTTTATGAAACAAAGGGTAACGCTTTGGGCCTGTTCACACATCACGCTTCAGTGCTCCCATGAGATGATCAGGCAAACAAGCTATGCAGCATGGTTTACTTTCCCCTCCCATCCTGTGGTTCTCCAATCCAGCCGGTCAGGTATCCCAGCATCCTTTGTGGTGGAAACCATATCCCGCTGTCCCTCACGCTGCCAATACATCAGCAGCCTGTCTCCAATTGGTCTGTTTCATTAGGCTGACCATATGAAAAGGAGGACGGGGCTCATGTAACTTTAAGAGTTGTAGAGAAAAGGGAATTTCAGCCAGTGTCATTTGTATGCAATTAGTTCCTGGTGAAATTCCCCCTTCATCTCAACAGTTAAAGTTGCAGGCACTATACTAGAGTGACCATATACAAAAGAAGGCAGGGCCCCTGCAACTTTAACTGCTGTGATGAAGAGGGGATTTCACCAGGAACTAATTGCGAACAAATGGCACTGGCTTAAATTCCCTTTTCTCTACAACTGTTAAAGTTACATGAGCCCTGTCCTCCTTTTCATATGGTCAGCCTAGTTTCACACTAGGGGCATCTTTTTCTGCCTCTGCCATCCCCCACCTCCCACCTCCCAGCCCCAGTTCTCAACCCCATGTAGGACTTTACCTGGTGCCCCATTGGCTTCCCTTCCCTTCCCGCCTCTACCCCCTCTTCCCTACTCCTTATTCCTTACCCGACAACCCAATTTCCAAGCCTTTTGACGGCTCCCCCCTCACCAGCAGCAAACCTACAATGAATCATCTTGCTTAATAGGGTCTGTGCTGCCACAGCCTCAAACACTAGGCCCAGACAAGCACAGCCCTCTCAGGCTAAAGCACCATCACTTAAACACCTGAGGGAAGGGTAAAAGACACACCACTTTTCCCTTACAGCAGAGGGGGAAAGGGTATGAAGGTTTTGAAAAGGGTTCTTCTGTGGTTATATTGGCTCTCCAAACACACTAACCAGACATACCTAAGGAGACAGAAATGTGGGGTATCGCCACAGGGTCGCTTAATACTGCCTTGACTCTACCCTTGGGAACATTCTATTCCAAAGGTGAATGGGCTTCCAACTTCTTGAAACTTAGCAGAAATTGGATGAAATTTAATATATGGGTTCCCCTTCCAGGGAGCCACCATATGCACTACTGAATAATTGTGCGACTTTGCTTTTCTCATGGAAAAGTAAGAATTTAACTACAGCTGAAACAAACCATTGGCTTCCCTTCCCTGACACCCCAATTTCCAAGCCTTTGATGGCTCCCCCCTCACTAGCAGCAAACCAACAACACAGAATAAAAAGAGATTTTTTTGTCGTCATACAAATTGGCTGATTTGGCTTGCTTAATACTGGGCTTGCTCAAAACGGCACTATTTGGCATTAGTTCTGGGTTGGGGGGCATTGGATGGCTAGCTTGGAGGTTGACGGTGGTGGTGAATAGTTCGGAGGAGAGGTTCAGTCTTGTATAGGGTGACCATGTGAAAAGGAGGACAGGGCTCCTGTATCTTTAAAGGGAAGTTCAGCAGGTGTCATTGATATACATGCAGCACCTGGTGAAATTTCCTCATCAAAACAGTTAAATCTGCAGGAGCTATACTAGAATGAGCAGATACAAAAGAGGGCAGAGCTCCTGCAGCTTTAACTGCTGTGAAGAGGGAATTCCACCAAATGCTGCATGCATACAAATGACACCTGCTGCAATTCCCTTTTCTATACAACTGTTAAAGATACAGGAATGCTGTCCTCCTTTCCATAGGGTCATGCTAGTCTTGCGGGTTGAAGGGGTGAGCTGAGTTGGGAAGGGGTCGCCTGACTTACATGGAGGTCTACTTACATGTTAGGAACATGCACCACAAAGGGGTGGGGTGGGGGCCTCCAACTTTTTGAAAGTTTGGAGGAATGGGACAAAATTTAATATACATGTTCCTCTTACAGGGAGGCACAAGATGCACTCCTGAATAATTGCTTGACTTTGCTGTCCCATGGAAAAATTAAGATTTAACTGCAGGTGAAACTGTTTGGGGACCATGTGAGAGGGGAATGATTTGAAGTCAGAGACATAGCTGAATGTGGTCAGAAAACAACTTTGCCCAAGGCCACTCTGCCCATTACACACCCCGAGTGAGTGCAAGCGAATTTGCAATTTTGCAGAGCATATTACCAAAAGAGGAGGGGAGGGAGGAGTGAAGGGGATGGACCAGCTGTGGCAGCGTAATCTGTTGCTAGGCAGATCTTGGGAACAGAGATCACTCAAAAGAAGAAGAGTGGCAGCAATGTTTTTGGCTGCTCTTGCTGAGAGGCTCTATAAGCAATCTCCAAAGCCCATGCTGGCGCAACAGACATCACACTAACCTACTGTAGGTAAAACAACTCCTGCTACAGACCGCGGGTTCTCAGGGAGGGTTGTTTGGGAAAAAGCTCATAAACAACCCATAACTTATCATGGGTTGTTCCAGAAAACAAGCCATCGTGAGTTAGCTTGTCATGCAACCCAGTCTCTGGAAAACAATTGCACTCCATTTGCTATGGACTACCATCCTGCTGCCCCTAATTACCACCAGATAATGGTAGTTACGTGTTATATCCTATTGTACTCCTTTAAGAGAAGCCATTAATTCTCCACCATGCATTGCATTCCGAAATCACCAAATTTGTGTAAATGGTTAGAGCAGCATTTAAACAAGATATCTGCAATCCAGGGTCACACCAGTGTAAAGCATTGATCCTGTTCTGATCATATGCTAAGCCATGGTGGTTAAACATTTTGAGCTAAACATTATGGCTTAGTGTATCATGTGAACCATGACTTAGCATGGTGTGTGAACATGCTCACTAACCATTTGCTGCAAAAGGGTTAATGGCCTAACCATGGCTTAGTGTGCCATCTGAGCAGACTCATTGTGTTGCATTACCTGCACTTACCTCCAAGAAACCTCTTCTTTTAGGAACACAGTCACTAACAAAACATATTGCATTAGACAATTGATAACACGCACCTCCACTAATGTGATTTATTTAAATAAATGTAAAAAAGATGGATGTCCTATGCAATATGTAGGGCAAACTGCAGCAGACCTAAGAACAAGATTCCATAACCACAAATCTGTGATTCTTACCAAAAAAAACAACAGAACAGCCTGTTGCCAGACATTTTAACTTATCTGAACATAGTCTCTCAGATTTACAATTGCTTCCAATTGAACATACAAATGACACTGATATGCTTGACAGAAAGGAAAACATCTGGAGTCTATATAACATCGTGAGTCTATATAAGGGTGCATTATCACATTAAAGTCTCTCACCAATACCTGCAGGGAAGGAAACACCACCGTTGCCTGGGAGAGAGAGGGAGAGGAGTGCTTGCGGCTGCTGCTATCAGCCCCACTGCCATCTCTGCCTTGGACTTCTGCCTGGCAGACTGCTGCTGCTTCCTGCAGGACCAGGCCCCCAGGACTGAGCCAGCCATTGCTGATAGTCTCCACCTGCACCCTTCTTTGGAAGGGAATAAATAGGCTGGCTGGCTGAGGGTGTCTGAGAGAGCCAGTACCTGCAGGGAAGGAAACACCACTATCATCCAGGAGAGGGGGACAGAGGGGAGTGCCTCTGGGTGTTGCTCTAATCCCTGTAGGACCAGAGATGCAACACCTCTGGCTAAGCTGCACCTCTACAGAGGCTGTTGACACCTGCGGGGGAGAAGAAAGGTGAGAGACGCTTGCCGGAACATCACCACCACTCCACCCCAGCCCTCCGAGAGGCTCAGGGCAGCTGGGAGCCCAGCTGTGCATAATGTGTAAGGGAGCAGCAATATGTGTTGTGCAGGGCAGAGGGAGATATGGCAATGGCAGGGTGAAGTGCCGTTTCAGGGGAAGGAGAGATAAATATTTAACACCTATCTTAACTTCCAGTCGCCTTGCTACCCCAGGAATCTTGGAGAATGAAACAGGCCTCCCACAGAACCTCTCCTTGCTCCTATGCAATGCCAGGTCAGTTAAAAACAAAACAAATATTATCTATGATCTCCTTACAGATGAGGCGGCCAACCTGGCATGCTTCACAGAGACCTGGATGGGAGATGACAGTGGCATGACATGGGCCCAGGCCCTCCCATCTGGGTACTGTGTTAGTGAGCAGGTGAGATGGAGTAGCTGTGGTCTACAAATATAACCTTAACCTGACCAGACTTTAAGTCTGAGATCTGAATCACATTGAGTGTGTATACCTGAGTCTGAAGACCAGAGTTAGACTAGGTATTCTGTTAGTGTACCAGCCACCCTGCTGTCTATCAGACTCCCATGGAACTGGTCTTGGAGCTGGTGTTGGAGTCACCCAGGCTTTTGGTCCTGGGCGACTTCAACATCCCATTCGAGGCTGGTTTGTCAGGTGCAGCTCGGGAGTCCATAGCATCCATGACAAACAAGGGCTTATCCCAATTGGTCTCTGGACCCACACATTCAGCAGGCCACACCCTTGATGCTGTTTTCAGGTCTGAACAGAATGATCTGTGGGCAGAGGTGATAAATACCTCTGCATTGTCATGGACAGACCATTTTCTGGTCAGGGTTAGTATCACAGCTACCACCCGCCCCTGCAGGGGTGGCGGGCCTATTAAGATGGTCTGCCCTCAAAGGCTGATAGTTCCTCTTGGATTCCAGAAAGAGGGTTCTATGGCTGGTATCGTCGATGATCCTGTAGAAGCCCTGGTCAATAGATGGAATCAAGACCTAACTAGGGCTATCAACACGATTGCCCCCAAACGCCCCCTCCGACTAGCTTCTAACTGGGCACACTGGTATACTGAAGATCTCAAGGAGCTGAAGCAGGAAGGACAATTGGAACACCAATGGCGGATGGCGGAAAACATATCCGACAAGACACGACATAGAAAATATCTTTGTTCCTATGGGGTGGCAATACATGTAGTGAAGAAAGCTTTCTTCTCTGCACACATTGTGTCTGCAAATTTGAGTCCAGCCGAACTGTTCAGGGTGGTGAGGAGTCTAACACAGACACCTTCCCCCCTGAACCCGATCTTAGAGCCTTCAGTAATTCATTGTGATGCCTTTAACCATCATTTCACAGATAAAATCTCTCAGATAAGAGCCAACTTAGATGCCATCATTATAGCAGAGGCTGACAATGGAGTGTCCAGTGACTCACCAAGAAGAATTACACTGGATCAGTTTCAGTTGGTGAGTACCGAGGATGTAGACAAACTGCTTGGATGAGTGAGGAGGACAACTTTCCCTCTCAATCCCAGTCCTTCTTGGCTGGTTGCCCAGGCAGGAGATGCAATTAGATTGCAATTACAATATATTATGAATGTATCTCTCAGGGAGGGGAGTTTTCCATCATGTTTTGCACAAACGTTGGTACGGCCGCTTCTTAAAAAACCCTCCCTGGGCCCCCTGGACCTTAATAACTACAGACCAGTATCAAATCTTCCATTTCTGGGCAAGGTGATCGAGACGGCAGTTGCCTCCCAACTCCAAGCAGTCTTGGATGATACACATTTTCTAGACCCATTTCAAACTAGCTTCAGGGTAGGATATGGAGTTGAGACTGCTATACTCACCTTAGTGGATGATCTACGCTTGAGTATTGACAGGGGGAGTGTGTCCCTGCTGGTACTTCTGGAACTCTCAGTGGCTTTTGATACCATCGACCATGGTATCCTTCTGGAATGCCTGAGGGGATTGGGACTCAGGGGCACTGTGCTTCAGTGGTTCCGGTCCTACCTCTTGGGCAGGCTCCAGATGGTGTTGCTTGGGGATAGTTGCACCTCAAAGAAGGAGCTGTTGTATGGTGTACCACAAGGTGCCATCCTATCCCCAATGCTGTTTAACATCTACATGAAACCGCTGGGAGAGATCATCCGGAGGCATGGGGTGAGGTGCTATCAGTATGCTGATGACACCCAAATGTATTTCTCTATGCCTTCGACAACATCGTCATCTAAGGATAGTGTGTCTCCTCTGAATGAATGCTTGGAGGCGGTAATGGGCTGGATGAGGAAAAACAAACTGAAACTGAATCCAGACAAGATGGAGATGCTTACTGTCAAAGGCCCCAACCTGGGTTTGGAGGTGTGTCAACCAGTTCTGGATGGGGTTACATTCCCTTTGAAAGGCTGTGTTTGTAGCTTGGGGGTGCTCCTGGATCTGTCGCTCCAAATGACAGCTCAGATAGATGCGACGGCCAGAAGTGCCTATTATCAGCTTCGGCTGATTCGTCAGCTGTGCCCCTTCCTAGAATTGGAAGACCTAAAGACGGTAGTGCACGCGCTGGTAACTTCGAGGCTTGACTTCTGCAATGCACTGTACATAGGGCTACCTTTGTACCTAGTCTGGAAACTTTAACTAGTTCAAAATATGGCAGCCAGATTGGTCAGCGGTGCACCTAGGGGTGGCCATATTACACCAGCTTTAAAATAACTTCACTGGCTGTCAATTAGTTTCCAAGCGAAGTACAAAGTGTTGGTCAATACCTGGTTTGGGTCCAGGTTACCTGAGGGATCGCCTTCCCCCATACAATCTGTCCCACACACTCAGGTCCTCTGGGAAGAATTTACTTCAGTCAGCCAAAACTAGGCTGACAACCGTTACCAAGAGGACCTTCTCTTCTGCCGCTCCCAGACTGTGGAATGGCCTGCCGGGAGAGAATCATCAACTTAACAGTCTCTCTGACTTTGAGAAAGCCATTAAGACTGATCTCTTCAGGCAGCCTATCTAGCTGAATTTTAAGAGTTTTATTGTTATATTAATAATGTATTAGTTTTATATGTTTTTAATCAGTTTTATGTATTTTATATTTGTATTTAATGTTGTTCCCCACCTTGATCCAGAGGGAGAGGCAGGTAAGAAATTTATTATTATTATTATTATTATTATTATTATTTACAAATTCTTCCTTTTTGAACTCATTATCAATTTATTTAATAAGCTTAGGGGGGAACTCAATGATACTAAAGTTTTATGCATAAACACAGCCCATAATTAACTTTTACTTCCCCAATTCTGCTTTGATTAAGATATAACCTTTTGAATCCTTACACAAATAAGCTGAGATTATTATTAACAACTGCCACCTGTTTAGATTTAGGGCTTCTCTACACGAGAGAATTATTGCACATTTGCGATTGGTTAATCACAGAAGTTAGCTGGTTAATCATGGAAGTTAGCAGATCCTTTACATGTCATTGTTAACCTCCAGGATGTATCCCATGCTATTCTCCCTTTATCCCACTTCCAAAAACTTCAGAGATAACACAAAAAGGAGCGTTATTTCAGTAGATCAGCTGTGAACTGCCACTGTTGTGCTATAATTCAGCCACTAGATGGTGCTGTCTAATGGAAAAGATAGAAAAGGGAAGCTTTCAATTCAACTCAAATCATGTGTCTGCAGTGAAAAGGAGCCCATCATAATCCTGCAAAGAAACCAGAAACAGCCTCCGGGGCGAATCAGGGGAACTGTGCACAACCCTCATTTTATCGTTGAAGTGGATCATTGCGAAGGTTCCTTTCCAAGCTTAGCAGGCCAAGTTGACAAAGACCCAAGCCACACAGAAAGCTTTGCTGGGTGGTACTGAACACATGCAATGGCCAAGGAGCTATTGTTTCTTTGCTGTCATGACTGCCAGAGACTAAGACGATAATTGTGTCTTACCTGTGTCCTACTAGACTTCTGCCCCTTGCATTCAAGCTGTCTCCCAGTCTGTTTCATCGTATAGGAGCTGTTTAGGCTTCTCTGAAAGACAGCTGAGCCTACCCACCAGGACTTGCCTTCCCATGAAGCAGGGCGAATCCCCTGCCTCAGGCGGCGAAGTGGCAACTTGCATGCTCCCCCTACTGCCAGGAACACCTGCTACCGCTGTACCCCTTCCCTTTGCTGCCACTGCTACTCTCACCAACGCCACTACCGCTGTGCCTCCCGTGCACTCCGTTGCCACTGCCCACTCTGTAGACCCCAAGGAGGCCTTCCTCAGAGTCAGGTGGTATCATGGATGGAGGGGCGTCCCTGGAGATCGTGCGCAATACAGCTGGGCTCCAGGGATGCCCCCTCCCGCAATGTGTGGCTCTGAGGAAGGACTCCTTGAACTTGGGCATGGCCACCTCTCTGAGGAGCTGCCCTGGCTGCTTTTCCAAGTGACACCGCTCTTTAGAGAGCTCGGCCACCCTGAAGAGCAGGCTATAGCAGCAGTGGCAAAGGGGTAGGTGGGGGGTGGTCAGAGAGGGGGGATAAAAGGGAGACAGACTGTCTAAACAGGGGAAAGGGAAGAGGGCATACAGATGCAGGGGAGGGGAGAAGAGGAAGGGGGCCATGGCAATGGCGGCTGGCCGCAGTACACGGGCTTTTCCACCTCAGGTGGCAGGAAAAATGGCACCGGCACCAATATCCACCTACAAATCTTCCCCCTGTAATGCAAAGCCATAGGAGAATTTTGGGTCGGCTACACTCTCAGTTCACAGGGGGACACAAAGAGGCTTAACACACTGGCTGTTCGTCCAGGCCCCAACGCTTCCTCGGGCTCGGGCGCCTCATGTTCAAGAGAGACTCAGTTGTTGTTTTTTGAAATGTTATTTTCACATTTTTAATAGAAAATACAACCACAAGCTTTCTATTACAACCAAACTTAAAACTGTCAACTTCAAGCCTTTGGAAACCTATGTATATGTCTGCCCAACAGGAAGGGGAGTAATTTCTAGGGATGTGCACGGACACCCTGGATTGGATCAGAACCAGGATCGGAACCGGGGTTGACGTGTCGGATTGGAGGCTTTCCAGATCAGATCGGACCCGATTCCGATCTGAAAATCAGAAGTCCAATTTTCAGATCGGACACCATTTTAGGTGTTTTCACCACAGGCTTGCATTGGGGGAAAGAAAGCTTTCCCCCAATGCAAGCCTATGAGGAAAACATGGGGGCGGGTGAGTGGGGGCCTAACTCCCCCATCCCTGTCCCTCCCCCCCACTTGCGCTCCTTATCTGCCAGGGCTGTTCGCTGCCGTCCGCTGTCGCCCGCGGGCGGCAGTGGATGGCAGTGGACGGACCCGGCAGGTAAGCCCCCTCCCCTTTACTCACGCTCCTTACCTGCCGGTGCCGTCCGCTTCCATCCGCTGGTCCCATCTACTGAGAAACAGGCTTCATGGCCTGCCTCTCAGTAGCATGCTGGGTGACATCATCACCTGGCACGCTACTGCGAGGCAGGCCGCGAAGTCTGTTTCTCAGTAGACGGGACCAGCGGACAGCAGCGGACAGCAGTGGGCACCCCAGCAGGTAAGTGGGGCCCTCCCCCCCACTCGCGCTCCTTACCTGCCGGGGCCACCGCTGCCGTTCGCTGTCACCCGCTGGCTCCTTCTACTGAGAAACAGTCTTCGCAGCCTGCCTCTCAGTAGCACGCTGGGTGATGTCATCACCCGGCGCGCGACTGAGAGACAGGCCGCAAAGTCTGTTTCTCAGTAGAAGGTACCAGCGGATAGCAGTGGATGGCCCCAGCAGGTAAGGAGCGTGAGTGGGGGGAGGAGGTCCAATCCTCCAATCTCTTCTAATCCGGATCGGGTCCTTTCGGATCGGATGAGATCGGACGATCCAGATGCGGGGATTGTAATTGGATAATTTTATCTGATTTCGGCTGGATCGGGTCCAGATCATGGATCGGACCTGATCCGGTGCACACCCCTAGTAATTTCACAGGTGTGGATAGTTGCCCATTTGTTTACAAAGATTGCAGTTGATCTCAGCTTGTTTCCATCAATGGTGGGAGAGATTGCTGCTGGATCAGTCCTTTCCATTGTTGCCAATGCATCTCCAATGGTCCATGAGCTGATGTTGACCTGTTTACATTTATTACATACATTATTGCATGCTTCTTTTTATCCTTTGGGAGAACATACTTTTCTTGTTTATTTTTCTGCTATGGCTATGTCCCACACCCTTTGATACGTTCAAGCGTCATCAGACCAGGGTGTGTTGGAGGGGAATCGCATTTCCCTACCTTCACTTCCCCCTGCTTCTGTCCCATGATACTTCCTCTTTCTTCACATGGGGAAGAAAGGGGAAGTAAACAAGGACCACGTGGCACGTTCAGGGGGCGTTTTTATCATGCTGCCTTTCCTGCACACAGCAGGCAATGGTGGTACATTTTGCTTCAAAAAACAAAACAAAAAACACCCCGGATTTACTAGGACCTTATTTTGTTGTGGAAAGAAGACCAGAAGGAGCAGGAGGCACACAGGAGGTGGATATCATCATCAATAGGACGCATAAAAAAACGTGAGTGGCCAGTAACGAGCGTGTGATAAAGTGCTCATCCGATGATGCTTATAAATTAAACAGAGATTCAATAGTGAGAGTCGGCCATGAATCCTTACAACTGCCCCCAAATCCTTTGCATTCTGCAAGGGTTCTGTGGCAGATGTGGATCGGTTCCACTGCAGATACATTGATGTGCAAAGTGTCCCCCAAAGCAGGATGTTTTAAAACCACTAAATTAGTAATGTGCTATGGGGCCTTGTCTTCAATGCATGTCAGTTTTGCCTGATCAGGCTTCGGGTCAAAGTATGACAGACGTCAGGCTTTGACCCAATGTTTTAGCCAGCCCCTTTTCAGGGTTCCAGGAGAAGGAATACAATCTCAAGGTGAGGGACCAAAATCGAGGGGGAGGGAGAGAGGCTATTTTCCACGTGGCTTGATGAGAGCTTTTGCCATTAGCTCTGCCTCACAGCCAAGCCAGCCTGCCTCTCCATGTCTGTGCATGTGATCAAGGAAGGTCAGTGTCTTGGTCAATAGCCAGCAGGTGCAGAGGACATGTGATGGCCCCAAGTCAGCAGATGTGGGTATGAAGTGGCCTACTTGGTATTTCAATTAAAGCAACGTTCAGGATTACCACTGTGTTTTGTTGCTGCAAAAGCACCTACTCTTTTAAAATGTTATTCCCAACCTTGGATCCCCAGATGTGACCACAAGTCCCATCATCTTCAGCCAGCATGACAAGTGGACAGGGATTATGTAGGTTACAGCCCAACAACATCTGGAGGCCTCAGGTTGGAAACCACCACTTAAAAACACTCACACAACTAATTTTTCCCCTTGCTGCAGAAAATGAAATTTCAGATTTGGTCAGAACCAATTCCCCCTCTCTGTCATTCTGAGGCCTTATCTTGTTTCCTTTTGGCTCTTCCATGGAAAAGAAAAAGTTTCCATGGCATGTGTGAAGTAATGTTGGAAGGCTTCATAGCCAGTTCCTTATTAGTGCATCAAGTGCCTGGAACTCCTCCAGCCTAGTTGGTAATATTTCTTCTGGCATCATGGAAAGGATTAGAAGCGAAAAAGTCTGAAGAAATACGGCACGACTGGCAAATGAGGGTTGGCCAAGAGAACGAAAGGATAGAATGGTTGCAGTTAATGCTCTGGCTGAATGGAAAGTGACCATTCTGCCTGCTCTTATGCAACCTTGTGGTGATGGATTAATGTGAAAATTGATTCTGCTCCATATTGAAAACAGACCTTTCTTCCTAACACAGGGGGCAAACAGGGGCAAAGACAGAGCAACCACATAGCTACACTATTTACTGCAATAGTCGCTTCCTACAGAAAGTTGCTTTCTCTCTCTCCCTCCCTCCCTCCCTCTCTCCCTCCCTCCCTCTCTCTCACAAAGTAGTGCCCTCCTAATTCCATCACAACAACTACTTAATTGATGGTGGAAAGAACTATCACGGAAGTGTCGTGTGGCAGCTACAAAGGTTTGTGATAGTATTCCCTCTCTCTTAAATGTTCATCTAATTTCTTGATTATTCCATTTTCCCTTTCATCCAATCTATCCTCAGATATCTTCAGTTTTGTATTAAACATTGCCTTCATACTTTTGACTGACAAGGTTTTAGTAAGCTCTTCTTCCTCTGTTCCCCCCCCCCCCCCACGCACACTTTGTTTTGGTACCATATTTGAAAAAGGCTGGTTATCTTACTGTATGAGCTTCTCTGCCTTTTTTTTTTTAAAAAAAATCCCTACTGCTTTCTGCTTCCATTTTTGTCCCGAGATTGCAATCAGCTCATTACATGGGCGGCCATGTGGTTTGAATGGAATACTTCCTGTCTCTGCCTTGAGATTGAACTTCCATTTAAATCAATAAAACACCACCATCTAGTGGTGGAATTATAGTGCAAAGCTTCCAATACATTGGGCAATTTGGCAGATTTATTTTCTAAAGCTGATTATGCTTGTGTTTTCTGACAGCGAGATAAGGGTAGGGAAGGGAAGGGCAGGAGACATCCTGCCTGATGACAACCTGCAAATTTCCATGAGTGGCCAGTCACGAGTGTGCTATAAATCACTCATTTAGGGATAGCCAAAGGTATTTGCTTCTCTATACAGTGCAGATGGCAACCTATAGCCATATGCAGCCTTCAGAGACCTTCTGTACAGACCACATGAGTACCCAAGCTGCTGTCACCAAATTCACAGGCACACCTGCCACTATATTCCTCTCTGCCTCCACCAAATTCTGCAGGAAACAGCTGTACTGCAGGCGGTTGGGGCTGTGATTGTGATGGGAAAGATAGTATACATGAAGGGACAACCCCCCACACAGTGCTTCCCATCACACTTGTGCTCTCCCCAGCCTTTTAAACAGCTGTCTGGCAGCTGTTTATTTATTTAAAGCATTTTTATCCTGCTCCACAGCCAAAAAGGCCCTCTGAGTAGCCTGCATATAATCAGTAAAACAAGACAGTTCCTACCTGCAGGTTTACAATAGTGATGTGCAGCGGATCGGGTCCGATCCACGATCCGGACCCGATCCGGGTGAAATCGGATAAAATTATCTGATCCCGATCATCTGGACCATCCGATCTGATCCGAAAGGACCTGATCCGGATTGGAAAAAATCAGAGGATCGGACCTCCTCCCTTCGCTCTACTGTGGAACAGGCTGCAAGGCCTGTTGCTCAGTAGTACTGAAGCAGCGGGCGGCAGTGGATGGCTGCGAGGAGGCAGCAGGTATGCAATGCAAGCCTATGGCGAAAACACCTAAAATGGCGTCCAATTCAAAAATCGGACGTCCGATTTTCGGATTGGAATCAGATCGGATCCGATCCGGAAAGCCTCCGATCCGAGGCATCAATTCCAATTCCAATCCATTTTTTTTTATTGTGCACATCCCTACAATACTAAAAAATACATGGCACACAAGGAAAAAGAAACGGGGAGGGAAGATAAAAAATGTTAAGGGCACAATCCTATGCATGTTTAGACAGAAAAAAAAGTCCTACAACTCCCAGCATTCCACAGCTTGCAGGATTGGCTGGGGCATGCTGGGAGTTGTAGTATTTCCCCCCTTGTGTAAACATACATAATATTGCACCCTAAGTCTCAGCAGAGCTGGTCAAATGGCCCTATAGCTCACTCTCATCTGCCTCAGGACATCCTGCTGGAATGGCTGCTGGTGGTGACAGTTTAGAGGGGAAACAGCCTTCGTGGGGGTACCCTTCAGAAGGGCTGGTGAAATGGCCTTGCTCAGGCTGTGCAGAGGGGGGGCTAGTGGGGCCTGTTGGCCTGGGGCCACGATGTTGAAGGGGATCTCCGACGAGGAGGTCCCCTCCTTGCTTACGCTACTGCTTCTGTAGTGTAAGCGGCCCATCGAGAAGCGAGGAGCCCGCCAAACAGCACAAAAGCTGTCCGTTGTGAAATTCTGAATGCAAAGAAGTGATGTCTTACATCTTGAATCAAAGTGCTTCCCATTACCTTTTTTTTAAATAAATCGTTCTAGTTCATATATGTATTTAGCATTGAATCAGTGCTACTGATTAAAAAAATACTTAAATGAGCAGTTTGAAATGTGTGGGGGGGGGGTGCTCACACTTTCCATCTGGCCTGGGCCTATTACAAGCTCTGTGTGGCCCTGGCCCTTCTTACCTTCTCTTTTCCCTCTGGACAGCCTGGGGAGAGCACAATTCACAGGGGGAGGAAGGTGCAAAAGAGGAGAGTTACCCTTCCCCCTCACAAGTCCTCTTCATAAGTGTGTGTGTGTGTGTGTGTGTGTAAAAATGAGGGAGTGAATGAACGAATAGGGAAAGCTGAGTATGTGACTGTGTGTAATCCTATCCCCACTAATTTGGCTGGGAGTAAGCCTCATTGAACTCAGTGGGACTTACTTCTAGTTAAATATGTATAGGATTGCATTTTGAGCTGATCCATTATACCTCAACTAGCTTGACCTACACATAGCATCTGCGTGCTGGTACTTTATGGCTTGGGCCCCCCTCCCCTCCGTCCCTCCCAGCTGCTGCCCCCCCCCACTTGCCTACTCACGGGATTTATCTCTGAGGGGCAGCAGCTGGACATTGGGCTGAATAGGCCCAAAGCCGTTTGGCAATGCCAGCTGTATCATCTTTGTTTATATAACCTGTTGCTTAGCAACACTAAGTTCTTATTATGGAACCTCCAGCGTTCTGCATATTACCACATGCCACACACTGCCTTAGATGAATTAGTTAATCAGTTCATCTGATTATTAAATCTTTACAGTTTAAAGAAGCTTTCACCCTTTTCTCTTTTTCTTTATCCAATGTTTAAATTGCAGAATTTTGCAAAATATATTTTGGGTTTTATGAAAAAAAAAATGAAGGGGGGGGGGAAAGATCAGCATGTATTATTTATTCATACTATTGTTTGATATGACTTTTATTTTATGTATTGTTAGTCACCTTGTACATTAGCCACTTCACCAACCCATTCAAGCACTGTACTAAAAAAGGGAATGTTTGCAGCCGATCAATAGTTGTTATAATTCTCTAGGACTGTGGAGTGTTGGAAATTCTCTTACAACTGCCTCCCCACAACAACTAGTTAATTAATTATGGAAAGAAGCATCGTGGAAGGGACTCTGTGGCAGCTAGGAGGATTGGCCTGGTTTTAGCAAAACCTATTCATATATGGCACATTGTGTCTGAAGGCAGGAAACCAAAACTTGCCGACCTTATTTATTCTGTGCAGAAGACCACTGCAATTCCCATTCGGCAGACTGCTGAACCGAAACTGAGAGGCGGTGTCTTGCCTGAAGCCATCGTGCGAGTTCATGGCTGAGCTAGATTTTGAATGCAAATTTGCCATGTTACGTTTCCAATGCCACATACTGGAGGGCATGGCGAGAGGTATCGTGCAGACATCTACCACCAGCTGAACCCCCCTGGAATCAGCAGAAGTGACTTTTCCCTTGCCCCTAAGGGTCACAGGCGAGGCATCCGTGGGTCACACGCAGGATGTGGGCGGCAGAATGGGTCCAAAACAGTGACCAGCTCATTTTGGTACCTCATGCCTTAATTATGCATCACTTCAATTGTAAATCAAAGGAGTTAAGTGTTGTTGTTTTTAAAGGAAGGCCAGTGAAAAGCAATGGTGGGGGGGAACATGCAAGGTACGAAGCAAATGGAAGGGTGCTTCCAGACGAAGGGCTCCTAGTACTAACCAGCCAAAGGCATTCTGCAGCTATCCTGACTTGTTTCCTTAACAAAAGATAAAAGACCGAAGAAGTAGTGGGAAAACACGGGAGGATTATGAGTGGAAGCTGACAATGTCTGGTGCATCTGTCCCCCACATAAGCCTTTGTGAATGAGACAGTGCAATGGGGCACTAAAGGCTTCAAGCTTTTCTACACAAGGCTGTTAATCGGCACATAATCTGCTGTATTGACTTTTGGTTTAGTCACAGAATTGAGTATTGACCTCACAAGGAGTGTTTCCTTTCCTGTTTTTCGACTACATAACCTGTAGATGGCACTGTGGTACAGCAGAAAAGCACAAATACACAAGAGGAAATGGCACTTTCTTTCACTTTTACAATTAAATGTTGCATTTTCCCTGCGCTTAAAAAAAACAACCCTTAGCTGAAAGTGGTGGTGAGAAGCAAAACTGGAGGGTCATGACATCATTTAAAGAACCCATACACAACCAAGGGAATGATGAGCACATGATGAATGCCTCATGTAGAAATGCCCTTCATCTGGAAGCACCCAAAATTTCAAACAATTTCTAGGCTATGGTTAGGGGTATGCTCCCTGGAAAGTTGAGAACTTTCCCTGTTATAGCCTCAATCTAGATCCCTCCAGTGATTAAAAGACCAAGCTTTAATCCCACACCTCTGAGTTTATTCCTGCTGTCCCTAATAGCCTCATTGTTCACTCACCTGCCTTTGCCCCAGCCCACTATCTTAGCCCACCACAGAATGCAGGTAGATGGGCACTTAACCTGGCCTCTGGACCTACATGCCTTCACTGGCATTGTTAGGCATAGGGGTAGAGGGATCCCAGAGACAGAAGAGGGTGATTCACTCTATCCCCTCAGAACTGAGATTACCTTAACAAGTACGGTTTTGGGGGTGACAGATACCCTATGGGAATCTAAAATAGCATCAGGGGTATGCACAGGAATGACCAACCCCATTCCAATGGTTGGTCTTAGACCCCATGATGCCGAAGATGGCATTCAAGTTAGACCTCAGCGCCTGGGGATAGGGTTAACCCTTCCCCTCCATAGCAGTTTCCTGATGAAAATCACCCCCCCCCCCCCCAGAAATGCTATTTGCACCTAAAGAGCTATTTCAGTAAATAGCGGCTTTGGGGGTAAACAGCACCTCCAGGGGATGGGAGTATTTTTGGCAGGACACTGGCATGGGGAGAAGGGTTAACCCTTACCTCTCTCCACAGGTGCTCTGGCCCAAACTAAGTCACACACACCCATTACACGCACATACAGCTTACCTTTCATTGAGCAAATGACTCCAGTTCCCCCAAATCACTATGCCGTTTGGTTCATTCCCAGTCTAGGAAATACCTTATTGAGCTATTAAAGCCAGAACAACAGAAGCCTGTTGTTCAACATGTGCTGCTGACATTTGGTCGTATAGCAATTCAAACTGAGGCTGGTAGAGCAGGGAAGAAGCAGCTTAGTGGTGTGCAGTGGCTAGTTGCTACCTTGCACCAGCTCACGGAGTTTTCAAAAAGCGGCATTCTAGTAAATTATGAAAGCTGCCTGCAGTCCGTAGTTTGCCAGATAATGAGGCTGCTGAGTGGAGACAGCCTCTTGTTTCATCTGCCTCAGACAACCACACAAACTCTTGAGGGGGCATCTGCTCCACCACCACCCCTTTGGCTCAAAGGGGCACTGAGCTCCTGCTGTTGGAGCAATGTGCAATGTTCAGGTGTAAACTAAGGCCTTTATCACACCTGCCCGGTTTGCTTCTGCGTGTTCCCCCTCCGTTTCCTATGCGAGTGGAGCCTTTTCAATCGTACGTGGTTGGTTTTGCTCCGACACCTCAGCAAAGCCTGCTGAACTTGCCTGAACTTTGTCAGTTCAGGGATAAATTGAAACAGAAACTAAAAACGGAGCACGCAGGGGGCGAGAAGAGTGCGAGGGGGCGATGTCATGTGAAAGAATTGGATCAAAGTCGCGGCGGGTGTGGATCAAACCGCCCGTGTGATAAAGGTCTAAAAGTGGAGACAGGTTGCACGCCAGGGGTGTACTTGCTAGACCCATCCCCAAAGACCCTGTCTCTTTCACCCTGACCTTTGTACATTTAGTGCAAAGCTGTGAAGCAGGCTTCTATGTGCATACAGGTGAGGGGAGGGGCCATAACTCAGACCTTTATCACACGGCAGGTTTGATCCACACCTGCCGCGACTTTGATCCAATTCTTTCACACGATGTCATCCCCCTCACGCTGCTCTCGCGCCCCGAGTGCTCCTTTTTTCCTTCCGCTTTTGAAATATCCCTGAATGGGGATGGTCCGTTTTCTCCCCTCCTCCTCCGCAGGCTTCGCTGAGGTATCGGAGCAAAGACGACCACGTGTGATCAAAGGGCTACATTCGCATTGGAAATGGAGGGGGAACCCGCAGAAGCAAAACGGGTAGATGTGATAAAGGCTTCTGTAATGGCCTCTTCCTCAATAAAGCAGGACAGTTTTTAAACACTCAGTCCCTCCCTCCAAAATCTGACACTGCGCCCATTTAGAGGTGGAGAAATACATCCGCTGGCCTTGGGAAACAGAGCAGAAGGAAGAGGGGCGTAAGTGATTATTAGCAGAGCATTTTCTTGCTGGCAGAAGATCTCTCTGATTCAATCTTGATATTGCCAGTTAGAAGAATCGTGAAGTGGCAGTCTTGTGCCCATTTCCTCAGTTAAAGAAGGGTTAGGCACTGGAGGAAATGGGCCTCAAGGTGGCTAACAACAATAAAATCCACCATTTAAAATAAAAAATATATAATTAAAACAATCACACACACAAAAATACAAACCAAACCAAAACAAAGGAAACAATTGTTTCAGAATGGTTTGGTTCACACAGAGAGGTTATATGGGAGCTGTAGGCTCTACCCCTCTCCTGGCTCTCAGTCAAGCCCTGATCCAAGCAGGTCCATGCATGAGTTTCCCTTTCCTCCTCAGTAGACTCAAGTTCTGCTAACCAGGCACTTTGCCAATGGCCATGAGGTGCCTGGGTGAGTTTGCACATCACAACAAGCCACCCTGAAAAAAAGCTACGGTGGGGTTGGTCGTTCATGCGCTAACCCTCATTAGTCCCAACAGGCGATCAAGCGCGCCACAGCTTGCCAGGGCTTGTTTCATTTAATCATTTCATTTATTACATCTCTATACCACCCAATAGCCAAAGCTCTCTGGGCAGTTTACAACAATTAAATTAGTGGATAAGTTACTGCACTAAAGTGGAGTAGTTACTGCACTTTAATGGATTTGCACAAATCTCTCCAAACATTTTTTTAAAGTTAAAAATATGTAAATCTCCCCAAAGATCAACAAATAATAATGTTAAATTTGTGCGAATCTCCCTGAAGGTGGAGAAAAACAGGTGTTGCCATCTAGGGAGATGATGAAGTGCAGGAGTAAATTGACTAGTGCAATTTCAAGATGGAATAGAGATGGGATATCATTAGGAAGATCATAAGGAGCTTTTCACCACAGTTGTCAGGAGACTCTCTCACTGTTTTAAACAACCCATGCTGAAGTGACTCTGCTGGGTTTGGATGTCACAACAAGCCACCATGAGGACAAGCCACCCTAAACAACCTTATCACACGCCATGGGTTCCCAGGGTTGCTTGTTTGTGAAAAATAACCCATGACAGAATAGCTGTGCTGGGTTCAGATATCAGCTAAGCCACCCAACAACCACCCATGGCAACAACCCACAGTGACTTAGGCCTCATCTACAAGAATTCGCCTTTACACCTGGTTAGGCGATTATGCGCATATTCGCAGAAGCGCATTTACGCCTAATACCTCTGTATGAGAGGTGGCGAAGCGCATTACTGGATGACCGAAACGCGATTTAAACTGTTGACATGCAGAGAATCGCTTGTTCACATAGTCAAAATGCGCTTTAACGGCCGGAGGAAAATAAAACTCGCTATTTAACGCGCATTCAATAATGCGCATAATTGGAGAGAAAACTCGCCTCTACACCCGATTTGTGCTCTGTTCTTGTAGAGGTAAAATTTTTAATGTGCCTTGAAAGAGCTTTAAATGCCTCTTGTAGAGGCAGCCCTAGGCTGCGTTTTGTCAATAGAGGGTTGACGAGTCAACTGATAGTTGCGTTTTCTGGGGGTAGTCCCCACACGACATGTTCCCATGACCCCATGGAGCAGTTGAGGCTCTCATACAGTGGATTCCTACTCAGACTGGCATTTGACTGACAGACTGCCCGCCCCTCTCTCCATCCTCCCTCCTCTCTCAGTCCTCCTAGTGTTATCCCAGCAGCCATTGTGAGTTGTGCGGGCTGCAGCAGAGCAGCCGGCTCGGGTTTACCCACTCTTGCCTGGGAACTCTGTAGCCAGGTGAAAAAATCAACTCAACAGGTCAGAAACACCACTGGCTTGGTTCAGTCAACACAAAAACCACCGGTTGTGCAAGAAGTCAATTCTGCAGCCAGTTGTGTTTCTCCAGTTGTTTTTCTGCCGGAAACATCAACCGTGGGGTGGAAATTGCCCGACAAATGACACAAATAACAGCTGTTGAGCATTCCACTGAGAGTTGATTCCTAAAACCAACTGTGTTTTTTGTGTTGTCCGAACGCAGCCTTACAGCTCTGGCAAGGTTGGACCCTGACATTTTGGGAAAGACCTCTACCTAAGGGCCAGTCTAAACATGTTGCTATTTATGCAATTATTAGTAACTGTGTGTTTTAAAAAAGGCAGGCAGGGAAATAGCATCCATGGATTGGGGTTGTGTTGGGGGAGGAGGCTTTAATATTCTCCTCCTGCTGCAGTTCTGATCCACCCCTCTGCCCGTATTGGTGAGAATAGGTGCTTTCCTCCTGATCCAAATAGCAATCATAGGGACTGCAGCAGGATTGAAAAGTTAACCCAATTTGGATTGGGAGTGCGGACTGTGATTTTGTTTAAAACAAACATTAACGCAATTACTAATCTAGTTCGGCCTTCAGGCTTTTGAGTAGACAATGCTAACCTAGAAGGCCAAATGGACTAAGACCCCCTCTACAAGAATTCGGTTTGACGCCTGGTTCTCCGATTATGCGCATCTTCTCGGCAGCGCTTTATGGCAAATGACTGTACGCGGGAGGTAATTGAGCGCACAACTGGTGGCCTTACCGGTTGTTTGAAATGTGCTTTAGAAGTAGTTAATGTGGAGAATCGCTTGTTTACATAGTCAAAATGCGCTTTAAAGGGCCGCAGCAAAATAAAACTCGCTATTTAACGCGCATTCAATAATGCGCATAATCGAATAGATAATGCGCCTCAACTCCTGATTTGTGCTCCGCTTATGTAGAGGTAAAAATTTTAATGAGACTTGAAAGAGCTTTAAACCTCTCGTGTAGAGGCAGCCTAAGTCTAAGGCACACCCACGTCCTGCTATAATGGAAATTTCCTTCAGTCTGCAAACACTGCTTGTGATAGACACGGCTTCCATTAACTCAGGGCCTTCTGGAATCCTGCCTAGGCTCAAGGAATGCATCCCTCACATATACACATTGCAACTTCTTTCCATGGGCTTTATCTGACATTGACATGACTTGCTGCCATGGGTTGGCTGCACCTGAAAGCTTCAGGTTGATCAAGGGGTTTTCCTCTTTTATGATGAAGATTTACCATCTTTCATTTAAACATTTTTTACTACAGGCTCATTCCTATACATGGCTGGGAGTTGTAGGACTTTTTCTGTCTAAAATGCATAGAATTGCGCCTTACAGAATAGTTCAGACTTCCCCAATCTGGCATCCTCTAGATGTGTTGGACTGCAATTCCCATAATTTCCAGTCAGCGTGGTATTTATGGGAGATGCAGTCCGATACATCTGGATAGAAGGCTGGAATAGCTCATGAAATTAAACAGGCTCTGTCTGAGCATTAATAAACAGACAATTCAATAGCAACTCTATAGAGGAGCGACATCTTTGGATGGTGGGAGGCTTCCAGGGGACATCATAGGGTCCACATTTGGACTCAGTGTTGAAAGAAACAACTGCTGTCAGTGAGCTGCTGACATTCCTGACTCTGGATTGCGCAAACTACCACATAACTGATGTTTTTTTTTAGATAATAGGGAAGGTTCTGAGTGCTAGATTAGGGTCTTGTGCAGCCACCCCCAAATCCAGAGTAGGAATCCTCAAGTCAGTTGTTGAAGCCAAGGCTGTGGGCCCAAAGTGCAACAGGTAGAAGATACTGCTGTGTTGGCCAGATTCCTCGTACTTATTTATACCAGTGCTGGCCAACGCAGAGAATTTGTGTTGTGCTCCTGCCTGCCAATCAGAGGCTGATGGTGAACATCCCAGTTTCCTTGTGGGCATAATAAGGATTCTGAGGCTGAAGTATGCACAGACCCAGGTAGCTCACAAGGCAAAATCCTAACCTCACACCCTGAATGTCCCTGTTTTGTCTTTAAAGTCTCTGTCAGAACAATGGGAGGTCTTTCTATGTGACATGCCTCCACAGCACAGGAAACTGGCAGTGACTCGCAATGGGTTGGGGATACACTTTGATTGTCTCACCTACGGTTCAAGCACTGTCTGAATGGGGTCACTGCACCATGGAAGTACTTTTTCCTTGTTGTACAAGATGAGTAGAGCATATGTTCATAGTAAATTATCTGAATTGAGCACCAAACTCTTAGCTAATTACTTTGCCTCTGTTTTGTTGCCATGTATCCTCCCTGACCTACTCATTTATTAATTATTATTATTATCATCATCTTTATTGTATCCCGCCTTTTGCCCAATACTGGGCCTCAAGGCAGCTTTACAAAATTAAAACATATATTTGGAAAAGCATCAACATTGTACTAGGCTATGTATGTTAACAAAAGCTGAAATTACTCACTATTTGTGTGTGTTGGGGGGGGGGGGACATTTTCTGTAGCATCATAAAGTGCCACCCTGCTTTTCCAATGATTTCTGTCACTGGTTGTGAAAATATTTACTATTTACATTGCTGTCTTTCTCCCCGTCTCAGTTCACTTCTCCTTCCACCATCACATTGATGTTATCACATAGCCAGATCCCATTGGCTACCTAAGATCTTGACATCGTCCCATTGAATACATGATCCCTGATTGCCTAGGCTCATCCATTTGACTAATTCAGGAAGGAGGAAGAAGTGGCAAAGCACGGCAGGGGGAATGGTATTTTTGCAGCAACAGGTAGGGGAAATGATGGCACTAAACAGGATTTTAAAAAGGTAAATACTCGTACTAAGTTTTTTTTTTCTATTTTAGGGGAAATATGTTGTAGTTCACTCGCCCACTTCCTCCTTAGCCCCGCTTTCTTCCCCACCAATCAACTGCTAAGCATTTGGGCACCAGTAAACGAAGCACTGCCCCCATGAATCACAAACGGTAAGGAAGGACACATTATTTTACTTAAAACGATTTATTAAAAGTGAAACCGTTGTAGATAACTGAAGTGAGTTTTAAAAAACCTCAGGTATACAATGTTAAAGGGAGTGTGTCATGTGGCCCAAAGAATTTTCATAACCCTTATAAAACGTTAAAAACCTAGTGTGTAGATCGGCTCATAGTTTAGAAATTAGCAACATACTCCATGAGTCAGAATTAGGGGCAAGAAGGGGGAAAACAAGAATGCTAGTTATTAAGTGCAGATCCATAGTACTTAGTTTGCTAAATTAGCTATGTCATCACCAAGGCCTGCCTGGAAGCCATGCCACACCTAATACCAGGCATGTGTTGGTCCGTTGTGGTTAATAAGTGATGAATACAAGACATTTAAGGGGAGAGTGATTCCAAGGCTTCATGTGGGCCTTTCAAACAGATTTGGGGGACTCACACCCCAGTACATGGAAAGTGAAGCTGGTACTCAAACTGTTCTGGCTGTGAAAGCTATATAAAACTCAGACAACAGTTATGTTCTAGTGGCTTTGGCTGGGGGAACATATTGTACACAGTGAATAACTGAATTCTATGTTCTAGAGTACCCACTGTCCTGCAGGAGTTAGCAGTCTTTGGAAATGATATTACCAGGGACTAGGAGGCTGTCTTTTATTAGCAGAAGGTACGCAAATCATAATGTCCAGTTTCATAGGTTTTGTAGCTAAACCCTGGCACTGAAAAACAGCCCTGGGCTCAAGCCCGGGGGAACTAAGCCCAGCTGCCCCATCGTGGAACTGCCTGTCGGTTCCTCAGTGATGAAGAACTCTCTTGTGTTCAGTGGCGGGTGGGAAGAGAACCATAGCCTAACTTGAGTAGCATAAAGGGGCAACTGGAGAGGACACAAAATCAGCACCATCTCTCTCTCTCTCTCTCTCTCTCTCCCCACACTCACATCTACATGCATTAGAAAAGGTTGCCAGCAGACTAGTAAGAGTGTGCTTGTGTGTGGTGCAAAGGTAGTTGATTTGCAAACCAATTGGCATTTGCCTACAAGCCACCAGTAGCCAACCGCTGGCATATCAGAAAGACCCCCCCTCCTAATTCAGTGTTTGAAGATGATTTCATCCCAACCCCTTACATTTTGACATTTCCTAGAAAAGGCTATTATTATACAAATCTATGTAATGGTTGAAAACACAAGCGGATCACCATTCCCCAACCACCACCACCACACACACACTTGAAAGGCATGTATTAACATATTCCAAAGCTCTGATGTTGCTAGGGGAATGAATGGCCTAGCTGCAAATGGGCTAGTCCCTGCCTGAGAGGCTGCCATGATGATGTCTTTACAGGCCTCTTTCAAATTCGTTGTGTATTCCTATTCACGTTCCGTCTCCACCTTCTCTTTTGCATTGCCACTGTTTATGAACAAGAACCAAACCCGAATTAGCTCGAGCAAAGGAGGTGTGGGGACCGAAATAAATGGATGGTATCAGTTTTGGGTAATAGCACATCATTTTAATCACCCAAGTGGTGCCTTGGATGGAGAGAGCCTGAATGAAGTTGTGTAATGCGTGAGAAGATGTTGTAGGGGCAGGCAGGAGCAAGACGCAGACCTGGGAAAGCTGTGATACTTTTTTCCATCAGGGAACCTGTCAAACCAGATGTCAGTGGCTGAGGGAAACTTGGGGGCTGGCCATGTGTTCAGTCTTGCTGGATCATAGGTAAAATCCTTGTACAAGCCTGGGTTCTGCCACCATGAGAAGGATCCCATAGATTGTTCCCCAAATGTTTGATTGTTTGGATACAGTTTTTATTTTGGGGGGTGCATTCATTTATTTATTTATTTATTATTGCATTTATATCCCGCCTTTTTTCCTTCCAAGAAACCCAAGGCGGCGTACATAATCCTCCTCCTCTCCATTTTATCCTCACAACAACAACCCTGTGAGGTGGGTTGGACTGAGAGTCTGCGACTGGCCCAAAGTCACCCAGTGGGTTTCCATGGCCGAGTAGGGACTAGAACCCGGATCACCCAGCTCCCAGCCCAACACTTTAGTCACTACACCACACTGGCTCTCCACTGCTAAACTGCTTTCGCTAAATGGCACCCTTGGACAGGGAGAGGACTGTATTTAAGAACAGCCATTCCTCTGCGTCAATCCTACATACAGGGAATTAGAGAATCTATTGGAGAATTAAAATAAGCAAGCAACTTTCCTAGCAAGGACACTTCCAAACCTCTCTTCTCAATTTCTCCCTTGTTGTCAGTTTCAAATTACAAGATTTTGTCTCCGAAGCGGAAGTAATGTATTTGGAATTCACCACTGTTCCATTAAAAAGCAACAACCCCTCAATGTACAAAGCACTCTGCATGTGTGGGTTCCTTTGCAGCAGTCCTTAGTTTCTTCTGTGTCTTCCTCCCCCCCCCCTTTACATGATGCACAGTGATAAAATACTGCAAAAAATTTTAAAAAGCAATCTCGTTGGGATTGTACATATAGTTGTATCGAGATCCTCTTTGTGCGGTGTTTTATTGATGCATCAAGCAATCATATTCAATTAGCGCCAATGCATATTGACCCCTGATCCCTTATCTCCTGCCCCTCAGCTTCAGCAGCTCCTTTGCACATCCTTCTTCTTTCTCACATGTTAAATAGCACAACTAGAACCCTGCTTGCTTACAGCAAACAAAAGAAAATAGTGATCAAAGCAATTACCAAAGCAAGGGAACAGAAAATGCCCTGCTTTGAATTCTCTTTCTTCCGTCAAGCTTTTTCAAAAACAGGCTGAGTCTCTGGGATAGGACCTGGCAAATCAAGATGCAGCCCGTGTAGTATTCAATTCAATTTAACACTGGTGGGGGGAGGGGGGCTGTTGTTTTTAAAATCTTGGACATACAAAACTCAGTGCAAACTTGCATAGCAATTTACAGTGTAATCTGATGAATGTATAGGATCGCAGCCTTAAGCTATTAGTGAGGATTTTTCCATAAATGTCACTAGGTTTATAATGAAAGCCTGAACATTTTGAGCACGTGTATGCAAAAATTGTAAATGGCATAAATTTCATAAAGCCTTGTAGTGGAATATGATTGTCCTTGATGCAAAATCCTTCCTGAGAAATGCAAACCCTTTTGGCTCCCCCCCCCCCAGCCTTCACATTGGGCTGGTTCACACATAACAGTCAATCAATCAAATCTTTATACAGTCCATAAACCAGCAACACACAGTTTGAAGGGTACATATGCATACAACTAATACCCCAGGATATCATCAAAGAATAATTTAGTCCACCACCAACAGTTTCCTACAGTGAATCACCAGGCAGAAGAATTTAGCAACTTGGATCGTCACAGATTTATCAGTGCTCTGTAGCAGGGACTTAATCATTGCCTCACGAGACATCCCTGCTAAGCGGTGCGTGATTGGGTACACAGCAAATCGCTCCTACTCTTTTGGTAAAATTCACAATCAAACAGCACATGGTTTATGGATTCTACTTCGGAGTTGTTGCAAGGGCAGAGTCTATTTTTGGTAAGAACCCATTTAAATCTCCCCTCCAATAACTTAGGGGGAAGAACATTAAAGCGGGCCCACACATAACAGTAAACTTTAGTTTAGCAATACAGGAAGATGCCTACGCAAGCCTTAGGCGTGCACACACTCTGGTGTGGCCGTGAACAGGAATTTGAATGCTTCCACTGACAGTTTAGATTAACCATGGCTTGTTGTTTCATTCAAACCCAACAAACTGTAATTAGATATGGTTAGCAGGAGCAGACCATCTTCAAGGCAAGGTTTACTATATTACATTGTTTCCTCTAACCATAATGAAGATTAACCACGGTTTAACATGCAGGGGTTCTTAGCAGGAGTTCAAGCTTGGGTTTCAAGTAAGGAAATACATTTTTGATTGTGTGGGCCATATGCCTGAATCTTTCCCCTTCTTCCTCGGATGACAAAAAAGGCAACTCAGCTTTCAAGCTCTCATGCCCATGAATAAACCAGCAGACTATGGGAATACATAAAAGTACTATGCATGCTTACTTCATCTCTGGTTTCCTAGATTCCCCTAATTGATTTGTTAAGAAGCCTAAACAAAGCAGTCTGTTCTCATCTATTATTAAAAGAACATGCTGCTCTCCCCAGTATGGAAAACAGAAGAGGTGAACAGGAGGAACCTGTTCTCTGATCTTATGGATGTTTTATTGGTGTTTTATTGGATCTTAAGTGTTTTATTGGTGTTTTATTGGTATTATAATGATATACTGGTTTTATGTATTTTTAATCAGTTTTGTGTGTTTTATGATGATGTTGTTCCCCGCCTCGATCCGGAGGGAGAGGCGGGTAATAAATAAATATATTATTATTATTATTATTATTATTATTATTATTATTATGGCGGAGCCATTACCCTGGCCTTTCTCTGGATACCAAGAGCTGGGAGAAAAGTGATAGATTCGGCAAGGTAATTTCAGATGCTCAGTTCTGTGGCCTAGGTCAGAGGTGGCAAGCCTCCAGCTTCCAAGACTTGCTTTACTGTTTACTTGGAACCCAAGCTTGAGCAGCTAGAGCCAGGGGCCAAATAGTGCTTTAGAGCAGGGGTGGGAAATGATTCTGGCCCGTTGTGACTGGACTGCCTTCTGGCTCACTGTACTGAGACCAAATTATGTCAGGGGGGCCCTCCCCAAAGCTCTGTGCTGAAGCCCCTCCCCTCCCTCTTGTCATTATTGGGGTCCATTCCTCCACTTACAAAAAAAAGGTAGTGTGAGATGGCTCCATGGCCTCTCTCTGCCCAGAGAAAACACAGCTCCTCCTCCAGCTCTAGTGAAAGGCAGCCTTTCTCTAGCACTGGGTGAGGAAACCCCCACTGTTCTCTCTGGGCCAGAGAAGGAACCTATGCAGGGCAGGGCAGATTTTTGTGCCTGTGCAGTTAGTGTGGCTTGCATCGCCAAGCAGCCAAACTATGCCATTGTTATAAAAACCGTCCACACACAGCACCCCAAAGCCCCATTCCCCACTGCCTGTCCATTGTATCCATTTCTGCAAAAGTCAAGCTGCTTGCAAGTGATTTAGCAGCACAAGAATTAGGAGCTTGTCAAAATCGCCATTGCTCCTTCTTCTCCAGGTCAGACTCCATTATACACAATCAGGGACACACGTAGGCTACCTGACTTAGAGGAACCAGGAGTGTGACTCATCCAGATGTGACCGTGGCACACCTGGAGAGGGACAAAATGACCATATAAGGGAATGATAGAAGTGAAGAGACGTTGCAAAGCATCTCTGGGTACAAGTAAAATAGCACATGGCAATGCAACACCACATATGGCCACTACTCAGGACTACTCGAGAGTAAAATAGAGTTGGCCAAATGATGTCACTGGGGCTATAAACCAATGGGATGAGGGCTGATGACGTTTAACTTTTAGAGTAGAAAAGCATTGTTTGAACCTTGGTGTGGTGTGACTCTGGAAAGCAGCGTTAGCATCCGGAGGTCACCTATTCTGCGCAGAATAATAAATTAGTTTCCAAAGCTTCAGGAGGTCTTTCGGCAAGTGTTTCATATCTGGACTTTGGACACTTGGGAATAGCATAATTTATACAACACCATCTTTGTACATGCTCAAGCTGTTTACTCTAACTTTTTAGTTATAGAAGGAAATGAAAATGTCCCCTGTTTGGACTAGGGTGACCAGATTTTGAGAATCAAAATCACGGTCCCCCCCGCCACCCCACCCACCCAAAACAACCCCCCCACCGCATGCCTGCCCCGCCCCGTGCCGCCTGCCTGCCCCGTCCCGCGCTGCACCGCGCTGCCCACCCCACCGCCCGCTCGCCCCACCGCCCGCCCCGCGCTGCCCGCCCACCTCGCGCTGCCCGCCTCGCGCCGCCTGCCTCCCCGCCCGCTCGCGCCGCCCGCCCGCCCCTCTCGCGCCGTGCCAAACGCCCGCCCGCCCCGCGCCGCCTGCCTCGCGCCGCTCGCCCACCTCGCGCTACTTACCTGCTGGGGCGTCCACTTCCCTCCAGTGCTCGGAATCTACTGAGAAACAGGCTTCCTGGCCTGTCTCTTAGTAGCGCGCCGGGTGATGACGTCATCACCCGGCGCGCTACTGAGGGACAGGCCGCGAAGCCTGTTTCTCAGTAGATTCCATGCACCGGAGGGAAGCGGACGCCCCAGCAGGTAAGTGCCTCACGCCGCCCGCCTCGCGCCACCCGCCTCGCGCCGCCCGCCCGCCCCCCTGCCCACATGCCTCGCGCTGTCCAGGCCGTGCCGCCCACCCCAACCCCGCGCCGCCTGCCCGCCCAGCGCTGCCCACCCGCCCCGCCCGCCCCGCGCCACGCTGCCCCCTGCTCGCCCGCCCGCCTCACACTGCCTGCCCGCCCCGCTCGCCCGCCTCGCGCCGCTCGCCCGCCTCACGCTCCTTACCTGCTGGGGCGTCCGCTTCCCTCCGGAGCTCGGAATCTACTGAGGGACAGGCCGCGAAGCCTGTTTCTCAGTAGATTCCGAGCACCGGAGGGAAGCGGACGCCCCAGCAGGTAAGTGCCTCGCGCCGCCTGCCTCGCACCGCCCGCCCGCCTCCTGCCACCGCCACATGACCCCCTGCCGCCCCGGTTTGCCCCCGCTGCCCCCAGGTTGGCCCGGATCGCCCCAGGGTCATCTGGTCACCCTACTTTTGGGGGGCTAAATTTCCGGATTTGGCCCCCCAAAACAGTTTCCCCCCCCGGATGCGGATTTGCTCCCCATTTTCCGGGCATGTCCAGACAAATCCGGGCGGATGGTCACCCTAGTTTGGACATCATCATCGTCAAAAGACTCAAAGCAACTTACACACACAAATACAGAAATCCATAGCCAGTATAGCAGGAAAAAAACCCAAATCAATATAAACTATAATCAATATACACTAAAAATCAAAACAAACAACATAAAAATGTAATCCACAAACAATGCAATACAAAAAGCATTCATCCACAATACACAAAATCTTCCCCCACCTGCACAACTTACAATGAACACCATGAAAGCAGCCCACAACAATTCTGACATATTCAGAACAATTTTACTTTGACCCTCTGGTTAGCTTTTTGCCAAAGTAGTACCCAAGAAATGTAAAAGTCTGGATCTGCTACCATACATCAACCAATCATATTTTAAGAATTAGATATGCCAATTTGTATCCACCTCTTTCTGACTCTTGGATAAGCATTTGTTTCTCTTCTGGCTACTTATGTGTGGCAAACTTTTTTTTTTAAGTATCACATATAAAAAGTCATTTTTGAAGGGCAAGTAAAGTGTGTTGGGTCTTTTATTTTATGTGTTTCTTTTATTTTCTGATTTGCGTGCTACATACAATTTACCCACTAAGGCTGAATGCAATACTTGCAATTGTAACACTTGTTGGAATCTAGGTTTGGTCTGGCTGCTTTTAGAGCTTCAGAGTCTCCATTGTTACTGGAAACACTTATAGTGGCTGATCAGTCACATCAAGCCACGATTCATGTATATAAATACTTGTTATCAGTAAATAAATATGATACTCAGGAATGAAGACAGGAATGGAACAGAGAATTGAAGTGCCCCATTTTTCCTGATCAATGGATCTTTGTTTTAGTGTCTGTCTGTACCTGTAGTATCTATGGATCTTAGGCTACGCCTTATACAGCAAAAAATCTTGTTTCAGATTTATTGGACTCCACAACACCTTTTTAATCAGCGCTTGTCTGATTCATATAATTGTTGGAGATGTAATACATCGAATGCTTCTCTTATCCATATGTTTTGACAATGACGAATAATCATCTCCTTTTGGGAAGAGATCATAATACTGATAAACATTGTATTGGAACACTCTTTAATATTGAATGATGTACATATCCTCCTAAACTATTTACAGCTTTCTTGGAAGTTAACGTATGATTAGTGCAAATGGATTTTCCAAGCCCTTTTGACAACCAAGAGACTGACATTACAACATTGGAAGGATAAATGTTCACCTCCAACAATGCAATGGATTGAGGATCTAACAACGCTATCAACGTTTGAATGGGTGGTATATAGGCGCTACTCACAAATGGATATATCTATATCTATATCTATATCCTGGGTTGGGGTGGTGGTAGAACGTTGTATTCAACGGAACATTGATATAGTTTTGCATATAATTTCTTGTCCTTTCTTTTCTTCATGATTTTTGGGAAGAGGATTTAAAGGAACAAATTAATGAACATGACTGGGGGAGGATGTGGGATGCAAGAATGTTAAAGCTTTTGTCGATTAGAATGAAGGAGAATTATTATAAGACAGTATGGAGATGGTATTTAACGCCGGTAAGATTTCATCAGATAGATAAAAAAGTGTCCAAGAATTGTTGGAGGGGATGTCAGGAGGTTGGAACTTATTTCCATATGTGGTGGAGCTGTAAACATGTACAAAAAATTTGGGAAAGGGTGTTCAAAGAAATAAGTGAAATAATTGGAAGTAAATTGGAATTAAGCCCAAAGCTGGCTCTACTAGCAATATGGGATAAAGGAAATGAGAATATAAATAAGAGAGAATTAATAAACAACCTCCTGGCTCCCGTCAGAATAATGATTGCTAAAAACTGGAAAGGGCAAGGGATATATACTATAGAAGAATGGTATAAAGAAATATGGGATATGGCACTTAATGACAAGCTAACGTGTAAAATGAAAATAAAGAGGGGAATGTCCAGTAAGAATGATTTTGGAGATGTATGGAGCCTATTTTTGAAATATGTATTAAGAACGGGGAAGGGGCAAATACCTTCAAAAGAGTCTTTACACTTTTGGAAAGAAGAATAATGTATAATTGAAGGTCTCCTGGGGGGAGGGGAGCACGGAGGGTATGCGGTATGTATTGTATTTTATGTTGTTTTATGTTGTATTATGTTGAAAAATAAAAAATATTAAAAAAATGATTTTTGTTTTGTTAAAATCACTATAAAAATATTAATAGAAAAAATATTTACAGAACTTCAAATAAAATTGCCTGGCTACACATTCATCCTTGTTTTTTTCTTTTAACAAAATATTGTTAAAATATTTTGTTTTATTGGTTTGTGTTTTTTTTTTTTTTTTTTTTTTAAATCTTGGATGGGAATCAGACTTGTTAATCCCTCGCATCGTTGCCCTCTGCAGATGGATCAACTACTGGGGGTTCACCTGCACTTCCCTCTGAGTCCTCCTAGGTGTTCTCTGCCTCCCATCTTGTGCCTTATTCCTCGCTGCAGTACATTCTACCAATGTTGCACAGGACCCAGAGCTTGCATGGTTGATTACCAGGACCTTTTGATTAGCAGGGAGGAGGATGTCATCTGCTTCCTCCCTCAGGCTTCCCTTGTTCCCTCTGAGTTTAGCTGAAATCCTCACAATAGTTGGGGGGGGAAATTAAGCAACAATATATTGTTATGATTAATCCCTGTTCTAAAGCAAAATAGTTTGGGGTGACTCAGTCTTGAATGAGCAATTAAGACTCATTAACTTCTTTATAACAAAGCTAATGATGGAGAAGAGAAAGCGGCTAGAAGTAGTTGATTGATATGATATGTAACAACAAATCTGCCATTCATTTTTGGACTTTATGGGGGCTGCCATGATGAATGCCTGCACTTCAAAATTGACTGCTACAAATAAAACCAAAAAAACAAAATTCAGCTCTGACAGAGAAATCCTATGCCTGTTTACTCAGAAATCAAAAGTAATTTGCAATGAATTGTGTTGTACGATACTTCCTGGAACTTCTTCTTAGAGGGGAAACTGCGTTCAACATGAGGGTTATGTAGGGTGACCAGATAAAATCCAGGTCAGGACTCATGTAACTTTAACAGTTGTAGAGCAAAGGAAATTGCAGCCGGCATCATTTGTATGCAATTAGTTCCTGGTGAAATTCCCTCTTCATCACAACAGTCAAAGTTGCAGGGGCCCTGCCTTCTTTTGTTTCTGGTCACTCTAGTATAGTGCCTGCACCTTGAACTGTTGTGATGAAGAGGGAATTTCACCAGGAACTAATTGCATACAAATGACACTGGCTGAAATTCCCTTTTCTCTACAACTGTTAAAGTTACATGAGCCCTGACCTGGATTTTATCTGGTCAGCCTAGGTTATGTTCCCAATCTTTGTCATCCCTGAGCCCAGGACTTTTCACGGGATGTATGGATGAAATACATTTTTGGTAATTGCAAGTTGCTAAGCTATGGCAGACCTTTAGGGATGTGTGTGTGTGTGTCCCCGTGCACATACCACACCAGTGTAAAGAGAGTCATAAAATCTATACCGTCTGATGTCAAGTGCCAAAACACAACCAAAAGATCAGAGAATTTCCAGAGAGACCACTGGTGGCAACTTACCTCTCTAGAGAAGGTCCCTGATCATTTGGTGTTGATTTAGATGTTGCGTGAGGTGCCCCAGATTCATCTGTAAGAAGTTTGTTGCGATCATAAAATTAGGGAGAGGGAAATCAACTGATGAGGGCTATTGGACTTACACTGTTGGGGGGCCCTGGTTCAAATATCTAGTCAACGGTTGAGTGCTACACAGATTAAACAACCACACAGGGTTATTGTGTGTGAAGGCAAAAACGTGTGAATGCATGTGAGTGCCTGTGGGGGGAGGGTTATTATTATTATTATTTTATTTATTATTATTATTTATTACATTTCTATACCGCCCCGTGGCCGAAGCTCTCTGGGCGGTTATACCATGTACACTACTTTGGACTCCTTGGGGACAGGCAGGCTACAAATATGTATATTAATTGCAAATAATATGAATTAATACATTATGATTTAGAGCGTATTCACATATTATAAATAGAATTTATGATATTTACATATTATACATTTCTTTCAAAGAGCTCAAGGTTTGTTTGTTTATTTAAGGACATTTACATCCTACCTTCCTTCCTCCATAGGGGCTCAAGGCAGCAGACATGGGGGTTCTCAGGCAATCTCCTATCCAGAGGCTGACCAGACATGCTTAACTTCAGCAAGGAGGCTGCGTCACACGCCCCCAGCCCCATGGTTTTATCTTCAGAGAATAAAAATCCCAAACCAACTCTTCTTTTTAGAAGTATTATTTGAAGATAGTGATAGGGGATAAATTAAGTGGCTATTCTGTGCTGCAACTTACTTTTGCCATTGAACCAGATGTGATGTGGAGACTAGGATGTATACAGCTGCTTATGGTTTGACTGTCCCACCACACATATGGGTTAAATAGCAAAGGTAATGGAGTGTACCACCCTTGTGACTGATCCCCGTAACACTTACTGGCATCGGGCTCTTCCTACCAAAATTGGGGACAACAACTGGCAAGAGCAGTCTTTGTCATGTGCATGCCCGTTCCCTCCGGCATTCACACGTGCTGGCAAACTGACACGAGACGCTCACATCAGTGAGACTTCTCTTTATTGAGGAAATTGCACGGTAACAAATGGAATGGCTACATTTCTCCAAAACACACTTAAAGCTGAATGATGGTCAGAGAGCTTTAGGCTAGGCTGACCAGATAAAATCCAGGTCAGGGCTCATGTAACTTTAACAGTTGCAGAGAAAAGGGAATTTCAGCCAGAGTCATTTGTATGCAATTAGTCCCTGGTGACATTCCCTCTTCATCACAACAGTTAAAGGTGCAGGCACTATACTAGAGCGACCATATACAAAAGAAGGCAGGGCCCCTGCACCTTTAACTGTTGTGATGAAGAGGGAATTCCACCAGGAACTAATTGCATACAAATGACACTGGCTGAAATTCCCTTTTCTCCACAACGGTTAAAGTGACATGAGCCCTGACCTGGATTTTATCTGGTCACCCTACTTTAGGCTCTATTATTGATACGGTCTTTCAGGCAATCACATGGAGGGGGAGATTCTTGAAAGGCTTAGCAAACCATCCCAAGGGAGCTTCTCCAGGTGCCGCATACATTGGTAACTGGGGGGACATGGCCTACGCCCACAAGATCACGGGAAAGGTAAAATCTCAAGGACAGGCGTTCCATACTACTGCAAGCATTGCCAAACTCCCTGCCACCGGAGTCTGGCAGATGGGAGAGATCCTGCACCAGCCAACCTCTGCCTGTTGAACACTGAGCTGACCAGGTACAACCTCAAGCACAGGAGTCTCGTGTTACTGCAAGTACTGGGAACTCCCTGCCACCTGAGTCTGGTCACAAACACCCAATCCACAGCAAAGGCAAGTTCAAGTCTATGAAAAGCCTCACACTACTTTTCATGGCACAGTCCTTAGAGATCCAAAGTCCAAACAGCAAGAGAATCCATGTGCAGAGTGCTTTCAAAGTCCCTGGATGGATCCAACAGGAGAGATTTCAGGCCTTGCATCCAAAGATGATCTCTAGCAAGGCTGTTCAGCCTTGCACCAGCTATTATATACTAAGGCTTGGCCTACTCAAAGTCACTTGACAGACAGGTCCTCTGACCTGTAAACCATGCCCATGTGCCAACAGGGCAGGACTGCTCCACCCACTAAGATGATGCTACAATCTGCAGGACACCCCCAAAGAGTGGCCCCCACCTTTGCACCAGGGAAACCTGTTGCAGCTGCAAGGCCAGGACAGGGAGTGAGAGAGCTACAGCCAGGAGAAACTCTGACAGAGATAAGCTTGCACAGACATTGACATTCTAAAACTATTCCTAATAAATCTACCTACATTCAGCAAGGCCTCTGGCCTTGTTGTTGAAGACCTACACATGACAGTCTCTTCCTTGGCAGCAGCAACAAGGAGTCCTCTGACAAATAGACACAGGCATTGCTACTGCCTCTCCTTATTGAACTTTTCCCATAGCCCTTGCTTCTGTTTGTGGCTCCATGTTGATCTACTCATCACAATATTGTAAACAAAGCACATGTGATAATAGCTAATCAGAGAAGGATCAATCATGATGCGTGATATTGTGATGCATGGGGTGGAAAAAGAATGTTGCACTATGCATGCCCCATTCTGAAGATGTACTTTGATCTAGGGTGACTAGATAAAATCCAGGTCAGGGCTCATGTAACTTTAACAGTTGCAGAGAAAAGGGAAATTCAGCCAGTGTCATTTGTAGGCAATTAGTTCCTGGTGAAATTCCCTCTTCATCACAACAGTTAAAGGTGCAGGCACTATACTAGAGTGACCATATACAAAAGAAGGCAGGGGCCCATGCAACTTTAACTGTTGTGATGAAGAGGGAATTTCACCAGGAACTAATTGCATACAAATGACACTGGCTGAAATTCCCTTTTCTCTACAACTGTTAAAGTTACATGAGCCCTGACCTGGATTTTATCTGGTCACCCTACTTTGATCATGTACATGTGCAAGATTCAGAAATGCTTCAAAAGTTCATAACACAGGAGAGCTTTCATCTGAGTTTCTAACGTTGAATTTGTAGACCTGGCTGCTAGATTCCAGATTGTAATGGGATCATTTAGTCCATCCCTAGTAGAAACAGGTTTACTGCCTAGTTATCTGTTTGCTATCATTGAGTTTGGTCTTCATGGATTATTGTAGACTTTAGTAGACTTTTTATTTGTTATCTTCCCAGAAATCAATCTAATTTCTTTAATATGAACTTTTTGTGATTTAATACTATGATGATTCTTAACAATCTTGTTGAGAGGTTTTGCCATTGACTGTCCCCCCCCCCCCCCATCCTAGGCCCATCAGGATCCACTCTCAGACACCAGGCACAGGTACCATCTCCTGTAACTCTGCTTCTGAGCCACAGGGAAGCTGGCAAGCCTAACTTGGCATGTTACTGAGAAGCAAGTGTGACTGAGCTCCATGGGCTTACTTCAAGGGTGAATGGAACTGCTGCCTTAAAGGTACAGGAGTTTGAGGGGCATTTTAGAGGAGACAGCCTTACAGAGTCATAAGGGGCTAAAGATCCAAAGCAGAATTGACTTCCTGGCTGAGTCAAGGCACAAAAGCAATGAGAAAATGAGGGAAACAGATACCAGAAGTATCCATGTGCTGAAATCCACCAACTATTTAGGATACATTAGGGGTGGACAGTGTAAAAATGGGGATTCACACTACACAGAACTGGATTTTTATACTAGTGTTCACTTGAGAGGAAGTTGCGGCTAATTCCTGGTTCCCTGCTGAGAATGTGTCATGTTTCAAGGATACCACTTAGGAATGTCCAGGTCAGTAATCCAGTCCGTCTGTCAAAACCCGAAGTTGCTGTTTGAAGTCCAGATAACAGTATTCTAATTGCAAGACGTTGAAGCATAGTCAGGAAGCCGGTCCACAGGGTCAGGATATGTTCAGCAAGTCCAAGGTTTCAGGAACATGCAGGAGAATAGTCGAGTCACAATCCAAGGGCCAGAGTCAAGGCTTGAATCAAAGGCATTGAGCTGAGAAGCACGGAGCAAAGACACAGACATCCAAGACGGTTGTTGCTTTCAGCACTTTGGCAGAGCCCTGGCCAGACTTTTATGGGACGGGGATTAATGAGCCGTTAGTGTCAGCTGGCCTGAAGCCCAGCAGCTTTCCGCCAGCTTCTATGAAGTGACACGCCCCAAACACTCCCCTGCTCAGCTGCTCCTTATCTCTGTCGTAACTGACTCACAACAGAATGCTTATATGCAGTGCTTGGTAGCAAACATGTGTTTTCAACTTCCACACTTCACTTTTTAAAGATGTACATTAACAGGACAATCTTATTGGTCATTTGGAGCACTCTAACATTTCCTAAGCCCTGCTAGGCTCTTGCTGGCAAGGGAAAAGGGAAGGAAGACTGGTATTCACTGCTCCTTCCCTTCTCTTTTTTCTAAAAATAAAATAAAAAATAAAACCTTCTGAACAACACTATTTTAGCCCAGCTGTTGGGCTGGTCTAAATTTCCCCCCCTCCCTGTGTTGAGGGCAAGTTGAAGGGCCAGGCAGACTTTAGATAATATGTTTCCAGAGCCACCACTGTTCCGCCCGTGCCACTTCCCTGAACTGTGCATTTCCCCGCCCCCTCTGTCCAAGAGTAAAGGGGCACAAAAAAGATCCTCGGGGCAGGGAGGGGGAGATCAGCATTTCCCTATGGCTCCTGGGACACTGACCCAGGGGACATTGTATTGCAACCTTATACATCTTAGGCAACTGCCTCCAAATCTAGAAAGTGGTAGTCTGTTGTAGCAAAAACGACAGATGCAGCTATGGCACCTTGAAATCAACTGATGAGTTTCTTGTGGCAGAAGCTTTTGTAATGTTGGGAGAGGCCCTGTGGCAAGATCCGGATCAGGGATCTCCGAGAAGGTTGCTCACAAACTTAGCCCCTGTGCTACAGCTGTCCATCTTGTGCCAGTCAACACAGTTGCTCGCGCACTCTCCAGAATAACTGCGAAGAATGGCCTGGTGTATGTGTGTGCCTGTGTATGCTCTGCTAATTTGCCCAAGGCAAATTAAACGGGGGCAGGAGCTGTACAGTGGGCATGAGAGACAGGGTGGGATGGTTCTGAAGCTTTCATTTGACAATCAGCCGTTCCACGACGGGCCCAGGCATTTTGCTGCCTGAGGCAGTACAGCAAACTCCCCTCCTGCCCCTATGAAGATGTATAATACTTAGTCAAGTTGCTTTGGCACCTGAGGGGGAGCCCCCCCCCCCCACAAGGGCCTCTCCCCCTCCCTGGCAGTGAAAATGCAAACGTGATAAACGTCCCCTCCATTGTTCTGCCCTTTCACATCACCCAGAATGAACTGTCTGAAGCAGCCGCTGCCTCACTCTGCCTTGATGGTAGGGCCAGCCCACACTGTTCAGCAGCACACCAAACAAATTGGCAGTGGTGGTTTTCTGGAGCGAGGCCAGGTGTAAGTGCCCTGGGTGCCCTGACCCAAGGCCTTTCCTGGAACCCATAGGCTGCCTTTCTCAGTCAGCAGCTAATGCACTTTGAAGCTGCTTCTATCAGCTATCTATCTCCTGAATGTTTCTGCCTTTGCTTGCTCCTAAAGACCACCCTGGTTAGACAGATACGTTGAGCGCTAAGTGTTGGGTGGCTCCAGTGGCCAGCCACGGTGACCTCATTGCTGGTGCAAGCGCCGAGCACTTGATTGGAACGAGCTCCTGGAGCCAAAAAGGCTCTTTAAGTGGTGAAATTATTTTTCTCGCAGAGCTTAAATCAAGTGATGAAATATTCATAGGGCACTAAAGCGGGCGGACTGGACGGCTGGCTGCTTTCTTATGGGAATATCAATAAGACTGGAGACAGCCTTAATCCGATATTCAAAGGGCGGCATTCTCTGCTGTCGCTCTGGGTTCAGAGTTCTTTTCAGAAACCTTTGCTTCTGTGCACCCCCCACTCTCCCCCCCCCCCACGCTATTAGCACATGCAGCAGGTACAGATGGCTTGATGGGAATGAGAGGGAGGAGGAAACTGTAAGGGGTGACCAGTTGAGATAGGGGGAAAGCAAGGGGAAATTTGCAGCCATGTTGGAGGACTGAGGGGAAAACAGAAGGGAGCAAAGTTCCCTGATTAAGGGGAAAACTGAGAGGAGGGAAAAGGAGAAGAGCCCTACCAGATCAGATGAAAGGTCCACCTACTCCACATTTTTCTCCCAAGAGTGGCCAGCCTTGGGAAGCTTACAAGCAGAGCATTAAAGCAGAAGCCGTCCGCTATTGTTTGGCCCCAGCAACATGTACATTGCCCATGAACACGGAGGTTTCATTTAGCTCTCATGGGTATTGATAAACTCGGTAGGGTGACCCTACGGAAAGGAGGACAGGGCTCCTGTATCTTTAAGAGTTGCATAGAAAAGGGGATTTCTGCAGGTGCCATTTGTATGCATGCAGCATCTGATTCAAGTCCCTCTTCATCACAACAGTTAAAGCTGCAGGAGCCCTAGAGGTGGGCACAGGTCAAAAGCAGGATTCATGTTGCAGATTTATTACACCCAATCCGTCCAGTGAATTCAGGTGGTCAGAGAACCATTCTCTGAGATTTGAATTCAGGTTACAAGACTAGTAAAACCTAAAATTTCCTGGTGAGGCCCTTCTTTCAGGACCACCACCTTCAGGGGACACATTTTGTGGCAGCCCGAGAGAGGGCTTTTTGGTGGCTGCTCCGAGGCTACGGAACTCCCTTCTCAGGGAGGCTAGGTTCTCTCCCTCTCTTCTCTTGTTCTTCTGGCAGGCAAAGACTACTTTATATCAGAAGGCCTTTAACCTGTAAATGGGTCTGGTAGGTTGGGTGCTATTTTTAATAATATTAAATAAATGAATGGATGAATGAATGAATGAATGAATGATAGTATACTGCCTACTGTGCTAAGAAAGCTGCCATGCAAATGTTATGCCAATAAAACCAGGGCATTTAGCTGATAAACTTGAACATTAAATGCCCATTTGATCAACGTGGGCACACTGAGAAAATAGGCTCTGTGAATTGATAGGGCAGGATGTGCCTTGAGGCTGGATCTGTCTGTGCTTTATGGTCAGGCTAAAGCAAAATCTCCAGATAGGACTCACAGGACACCTATTAATATAGCCTTGGGTCAGATCTCTTGTTCCACACTGGGGATGTGCTGGATAGAAAGGAGGAGGATAGCCTTTCTATCCAGCACATCCCCAGCGTGGAACAAGAGATCTGACCCAAGGCTATATTAATAGGTGTCCTGTGAGTCCTATCTGGAGATTGGAGGCTCCTTGAAGGACCCACTGTCTCCCTACCTCTTCAATTGTCCATTGCCCATACCCTTTCTCTGCTGACTGCTGGCACTAGAATGACCAGATACCTTTAGCAGATGCATCAAAGGTGGGATTTCTGTAGAGGCAGTTTTCTCACCCTTGCCTATAGTGGTATGAATAGGTAACCTTACACTTGAGACTTGATGGTTTTATGAGGTCTCCTTTAGATGGCCACGTGTATTATTTCAATTGGGAGCGCACAACGGACATTTCTCTTCCCCCTCCACCATTCCATGCTTTACAACTGCTTATACATTCCTGATACGTTAAAACAACAGCAAAAATATTTGCCATCCCTGATTTAAAAAAGGGATTTCCTGAGCATGTGCAATTTTGCATTGTAAACTCACTTCAATCAGCACCACCATGACTACAAGAAGAAAATGGAGCTTACTGCTGAACCTGCCACTCTCTGGGTGGCCATTTGCCCACCCCTCTGCCCCTGAGTTTGGCCTCAAAGTCCAGCCCTAGCTGTACCTCTGCTTGCATGGCAAACTGCAACTGCCCACACACCGTTTTCTACACTATGTTAAAGAGACAGGAGCCTTTTCTAGCTCATTTGACCAGAGCATGCAATTAGTTGTGGGTACCATATTTTCTTATCATAATTATGCAGGGATGCTGATCATAGGACGTTGTAGCATTTGCAAGATTATAAAATGAACGACAGAGACTGAATTACAAGGAACAAACTTTACTTAGCTGTGTCTGGCTACCCAACCATATACAAAACTGAAAGTAGTCTGATACTTTTCCCTGCCAGTCTCACCCAGAACTGATTCCCCCATAGAAACATTTCTAAATTACTTTAGCTCCTACTCACATTATAGAAGTTGCTTTATACTTGGCTAGACTGTGGCAGAATCTACACTTTAACTTTATTAAAATCAATAGACCATAGTCCAAAGCAGAATCTACATTATTGCTTTGTAATGGTTTATAAGTAGGCTGACCATATGAAAAGGAGGACAGGGCTCATGTAACTTTAACAGTTGTAGAGAAAAGGGAATTTCAGCCAGTGTCATTGGTATGCAATTAGTTCCTGGTGAAATTCCCTCTTCATCACAACAGTTAAAGTTGCAGGAGCCCTGCCTTCTTTTGTATATGGTCACTCTAGTATAGTGCCTGCAACTTTAACTGTTGTGATGAAGAGGGGATTTCACCAGGAACTAATTGCATACCAATTACACTGGCTGAAATTCCCTTTTTTCTACAACTGTTAAAGTTACATGAGCCCTGTCCTCCTTTTCATATGGTCAGCCTATACAATGCTTATCTAGATGCCCAGACAAGTTTCATCTGCTGATTTCTGCATACTGAACTATGAAAGTCACAGGACATGCCCAGACCACATTTCTTCTACCAATTGGCAACATTATCCAATGGGAGCCTTAAGATGTTCAGGGATGGGGCTTCTGATTAACTTAAATAGCCATTTCACTTCAGAAGAGGGCTCTCTCCTAAGAGTGTTTGGCTAGAGATTAATAAGGTCTGTCTTTCCCACCCTCTCCCTCCCTCTCACACACAGCAGATACGGTTTTACGGGGATTTCGTTAAAATTATTGTTAGGTGCTGAAAAAAATGGCTGCGCAGGAACCATCTGCGAAAATGGAGCTCACCACTAAGCTCTGGAGCTCTACCCGATGCTTCACAGACCATTTATCCAGATGGTCAAGCCCTAACCATATGTCAGATTTTGTGTGCTAGGCTTGTAAAGTCCCACATTGTCCAATCCAATCCTAGGCAATAGCCATTCACAGGGCATTGCCGAGGGGGGCGGGGGAGTGGGGCCAGTTGGCCTGGGGCCCACAATTTTGAGGGGGCACTCCGACAAGGAGGTCCCCCCCAGCTTACGCTACTACAAACTCCAGAGGGGCCATGCCGCATGCGGGGCAGGGATATATGTGCCTTGAGGTGTCATAGAACAGGTTTAATATGAAGGTGTTATGTAGAACGGACATGTTGGTGGGCACGCCCCTCCTTGGGGCGGCCATATTGTCCTCTTTTTTAAAAAATGGGGGGGCACACACTTCCCATCTGGCCTGGCCATATAACCAGCTCTGCACGGCCCTGGCCATTCATCATGAAATTCCACTTTCCTCTCCTTATTGTGGGTGGAGGAGAAGGATGGATGCTCATATGCATACAGACACAATTGGACTGCCAGCTGTTTTACGGACTCTTGTAAATTCGTCTGTAGCAGCAGCTTAATTGTGCTTACCTTAAATGCTGTGAAAAAGCATCGCTGAAGGATTGAGACTGCAATGGGCAGTCATTGAACAATTTGAAATAAACTGTCAACACTCGTGACTGTGAAAAACAAATCCATGCGAGATGTATTTTATTGATTGATTAAATGTATATCCCACCTTCTCATAAATTGGCCCTCAAAGCTATCAACAATAACATCTAGATTAAAAACACAATACCAATGAAAGTATAACAAATAAATTAAAAAACACAACAATAAAAGGAATATACAGCACCCAACCAATTGCAAATTGCTTCAGCAGCAGACAAACTTAGATGTCAAAGGCCTGCCTAACATCTTTGCCTGCCAACTTAAAGACAGCAGAGAGTAGGCCTATCTAGCCTTCCAAAGCTTATAGTCCCAGAGCCAGGCAGGATTTATTTACCCCAGCGAGTGCAAAAGCTTTGTGAATATTTTTTGTTTATATATGACAGAAGTGTCTCTGAAAAGTGAGTCTTACAAAATTCCAGTGGTGTGTGGTGGGGGGCTGCGTGATGACAATTTATTAGGTTGAATTGTTTTTAACAAATGTTTTTAAAATCTTCAGCAAAAATTGACAATTTACAAAATAGAAACTATGTTCTGTGAGAAGGGTTAACAAATAAATTTCATTGGATGTCCTCTTCACTTTCATTGGAACTGCTATAATCACTGTCAAAATCACTTTCCTCTTCTTTTTCACTGTCCTCTTCTGTGGCCGTTTCAAGATTTTCTGGGAGTGTTGGACCATCTTACCATTTTATGTGGTATCTGCCATTTTCCAAGTACCAGTCATGTTCAGTAGGATCAACCCCATCGTCAGGTTTTCTACAATCTGCTCGCTTCTACAGCCATGACACTGAATTGCTTCTTTTAATCTTTTGGATCAATGCAGGTTTAGATGGAGGCAGCATTGTTGGGTCAATCCCTTTAACTTTGGAGAATGCCTTAGACTGGATCTTAGGTGTTGTTTTCTTCATAGACTGTATTGTACTTCACTCACAGAGGAGTATTTAGGGTGGCCATACATGGCAAGACAAATCTCTCCAAACCATCTTTTCTTCGGTTAAAGTTAATGACTCACCTAGCTGGCTGAGAATTTCTTGGAATTCATTATTCTTTTTCATGATTTCAAATGATTTAACTTTTCCTTGTCTTGCAAATGCAGCTGTGAAATCAGACCCTGTAAAAGCGTGGTAGCCAGACAAGGCCTCTACCAGATCATGTCCAAGCTCCTCTGTGATACAAGTTACATTGATTGTCCTTCTGATGTTGTTAGAAGACACGCCACAATCAAACCAAACCCGAGAGTTTAGGAAGTGCTTTTGATGGTAAATTAACAGAACCAGCACATCAGTGTCATTTGCTCTAACCAGGATATTCTTTGCCTGATCACTACCATGTGATGTATGTTGGATATGCTAAATAATCCTTGTGTTTGCCTCTTGATGCTGGCAAGCAAGATCATGCATCTCTGTTGCCTCAACATTGACATCCTTGCTGGTGTATTTGTAACACACAGTCTCTGCTCCGACAAAGAGATTTTTGCCTGCCCGAAGTGAAGCATACTTCTGATTTTTCCACTCATTGCATAGGAAAGATGTAAATGATGTTTTAAACTGCTCATTCCGAAGCGCATCAACTGCCTTTTGGGGATCTTCTGATCTGCGCCTGTTATTTTGATGCCACTAGTTGGTACAGTTGTTCGCCATTCATGATCACAATCTTTTATACTTTGATATATACGGAGCTCTTGCATGTAAAGTACTGGAGCACATTACTAGTAATACACCAGCTAAGGAAGTGCACCTGGTGTTTGACACATACAGCTATCAAAGTGAAGAGAACATCCAATGAAATTTATTTGTTAACCCTTCTCACAGAACATAGTTTCTATTTTGTAAATTGTCAATTTTTGCTGAAGATTCTAAAAACATTTGTTAAAAACAATTCAACCTAGTAAATTGTCTATCTATCTATCTATCTATCTATCTATCTATCTATCTATCTATCTATCTATCTATCTATCTATCTAATACTTTCCCTGTGTGAAATTTTGTAAAGAACAGTTGAACATGTTCAACTGTAAAAATCACAGTGGAACATGTTCAAAATGATCTGTGCATCAGATCGAGAGATATTTAGGGTGGATACTTTTGAAATGAAAGCTCTGTATGATACTGTAAAATCATACAATCCTGAGAAAGTGGATGTATAATGAGATATCACTCATAATTCCCTAAGCGTTGGGGTAAACCCCATGTTATTGTACATTTTCTTAATCCTCATTTTAAAATGCAACTTTTTTTGTTCTTGAGTATTCTTTTGAAAGTTGTATAGTTTTTGAGTAAATCAAGGTGAAACGTCACACATACCCAATGGGAACATTGATTTTATACATTCAAATGAAATTATCTCAAAAACTAATGGAGTTAACAAAAAATATGTAATCACAAAAAGTATTTGTTATTAAATTTGAAACATTAAAAAAACCTTTCATCTCTGTAGCATAAACGGGTGAGAAGTTATGCATTGATGATGTCATCACGCAGCCCCCCCACCCCCACCCCACTGGCATTTTGTAAGACTCACGTTTCTGAGACACTTCTGTCATATATAAACAAAAAATATTCACAAAGCTCTTGCACTTTTTGGGTAAATAAATCCTGCCCTAGCTCTGGGACTAAAGGGAGAGGAAGAGGTGGAAGCTGTCCACAGCAGCATGACTCAAAGATCAGAGAAAGACTGAAGAAGAATGGTATTCATGGGAGGACAAGCCGGGAGGAAACCACTGCTCTCTAAAAAGAATGTTGCTAGAAAGAACATCGTGATTCCAAGCCCTCCTGCTGAGATGTGAGACAATAGAGAACTCTGCTGCGCAATCCGCAAAGCTTTAGTCAGCAAGTAGACATCACTTCACACCAGAAGGGAGTGTGAATACTAGGGCTAATCCGATCTGGATCCCGATCTGGGAGGTCCGGATTGGGCCCGATCCAACATAACGGATCGGGCCTGATCCGATCCACCTCGGATCTGGGTCCGGATCAGATCCAGGTCCGTGCAGAGCCCTCCCTCCCACCAATCACCCTGCTTACCTTCTACCTCCTCCACATAGTCCTCAGTGTAGCCCTCCCTGCTCGATGTCTGAGGTAAGCAGGGTGATTGGGGGAGGGAAGGAGGGAGCAGGAGGGAAGGCTCTGCATGGACCCGGAGTGGATCTGGATCACGGATCTGCTCTGGCCTGATCTGGACCTTCCCCGATCCGGTTCAGAACCGGATCGGGGAGGTCCAGATTGGCCTGATCTGCTCCAGATTCAGGATACGGCTCCGGATCCGTGCACAGCCCTAGTGAATACTAGAAGTTATCATCTAAGCTTAATTAGCCTAACAAAGCAAGGCAGTTGCCTATCAACTAAATGGACAGTTTCCTGCTGTGCCTGACAGACTTTTACTGAACCTCCCCTTCAGGGAGGGTCTTCAAACTGTAACTTCTAGTGAGTGTCTAGCCTAGTGAATCACCTCCCACCTCCTCTCAACTCTGTCGACTGGATTCTGCGGCAGAATCTTGGATCTGTCAATTCAGATGCTCCCTCTCCCTCTGACAAAGACTGAGTTCCCAGCGTCAGGGAGGGGGGATGATTTCTGAGCCTGGGCTTCCTGTTCCATAAGCACCTGGAAGATCCCTCCTTGACTCCTGGAGAGTCTTGGAGAATTTCCTCCCTGCTTCCTGTCTTGGCTGGTCTTCTTCTTCAGCCTCCCAGTCTGATTCGGGATACACACCAGGGAGACTGGGCCTGATCCTGACACTGCCCTTCTGAAATTAACTAAAGTTCACATAGACGATCCCCAAAGATTATGGAACAATGTTCTCTGGGCAGACGAATCAAAGGTAGAACTTTTTGTTCTCAATAAGAAATGTTATATTTGGGGAAAACAAATACTGAGTTCGAACAGAAGAACCTGTCAAGCATGGTGGTGGGAATGTGATGTTTAAGCCTGCTTTGCTGCCTCAGGAGATGGATGGCTTGCCATCACTGACACAACCATGAATTCTACAGTGTATCAGAAGATTCAAGAGGAGAATGTCAGGCCTTCCATCCCTGAGCTGAAGCTGAGCTGAAAGTGGGTCATGCAAGAAGACAATGATCCTAACAAACAGATCATTAAGATGGTCCGCCCCCAGAGGCTAATGGATCCGGATGGTTTCCAGAGGGCTCTGGGGAGTTTTCCAGCTGATAGGGCTGGCTCTCATGTCGAAACCCTGGTTGATCTGTGGAATGCAGAAATGACCCGGGCGGTTGACACAATTGCTCCTGAGTGCCCTCTCCTGTGTAGAGCTCATACAGCTTCATGGTATACCCTGGAGCTGAGAGTGATGAAACAAAATAGGAGACAGCTTAAGTACAGATGGAGATGAACTCCCAGTGGATGCAATGAAATACTGGTAAGTGCCTATAGTAAGCTGTATTCAAGGGCAGTGAAGGCAGCAAAAAAACAATACTTTGCTGCCACTATTCAATCATCAATCTGCCGCCCAGTGGAGCTTTTCAAAGTTGTCCAGGGGCTTCTACATGCTGGCCCCAAGGACATGATAGAACCATCTGAGGCCCGCTGTAATATATTTACTAGGCACTTCCAGGATAAAATCTTTGGCATCTGCCAGGACTTACTGTAGACTCCAGTGTTATAGCAGGTGAATCTAGTGAGGTATCCAGAGCACAGGATTGTCTTGTTTTCTTGGATGAGTTTCAGTTGGCACAGCTCGATGACGTGGACAAGGTGCTTGGAGGGGTTTGTGCAACCACTTCTGTATTGGATCCTTGTCCCTCTTGGCTTATAAAAGCTAGCAGGGATGGAACAGCCGGCTGGGCCAGGGAGGTGATTAATGCCTCTCTATGAGAGGGAGTGGTCCCAGACCGTCTGAAAGAGGCAGAAATGAGACCACTCCTGAAGAAAGCATCCCTGGACCCAGAAAATCTTAATAACTATAGGCCGGTGGCAAATGTTCCATTCCTGGGTAAGGTCCTTGAGTGGGTGGTTGCAGGCCAGCTCCAGACATTCTTGGATGAGACTGATTATCTGGATCCATTTCAGTTGGGTTTCAGGCCTGGTTTTGGCACGGAAACAGCCTTGGTCGCCCTGTATGATGACCTATGACGGGAGAAAGACAGGGGGAGTGTGACTGTGTTAATTCTCCTTGATCTCTCAGTGGCTTTCGATACCATTGACCATGGTATCCTTCTGGCATGACTGGCTGAGTTGGGAGTGGGAGGCACTGCATTGCAGTGGTTCCACTCCTACTTGACAGGTCGGCTCCAGAAGGTGGTGCTTGGGAGACATTGCTTGGCCCTGAGGATCCTCCAGTATGTCCCCCATGCTGTTCAACTTCTACATAAAACCGTTGGGTGTGGTCATCCGGAGTTTTGGAGTGCGATGTCATCAGTACTCTGATGACACGCAACTCTACTTCTCCTTTTCATTTTCATCAGGTGAGGCTGTGGATGTATTGAACCGGTGCTTAGCTGTGACAATGGACTGGATGAGAGCTGATAAAGTGAAACTCAATCCAGATGAGACTGAGATGCTGTTAGTGGGGGGTTCCTCTGACTGGATGGAGGGTGTTCAACCTGTTCTGGATGGGGTTGCACTCCCCCCGAAGGAGCAGATTCGTAGCTTGGGGGTTCTCCTAGAACCATCTTTGTCACTTGAGGCTCAGGTGGCCTCAGTGGCATGGAGTGCCTTCTACCAATTCGGCTGGATGCCCAGCTACGCTCCTATCTAGACAGGGATAACCTGGCTTCAGTTGTCTCTGCTCTGGTAACCTCCAAGTTAGATTACTGCAATGCGCTCTACGTGGGGCGGCCTTTGAAGACGGTTCGGAAGCTGCAGCTTGTGCAAAATGCGGTGGCCAGATTGGTAACAGGGACCAGAAGGTTTGACATATAAGACTGAATCTGGCCCGCTTGCATTGGCTGCCTGTATGTTTCCGAGCCCGATTCAAGGTGCTGGTATTAATCTATAAAGCCTTATATGGTTTGGGACCACAATACCTGATGGAACGCCTTTCCTGACATGAACCTACCCGTACACTGCGCTCAACAACAAAGGTCCTCCTCTAGGTGCCTACTCCGAGGGAAGCTCGGAGGATGGCAACAAGGAAGAGGGCCTTCTCTGTAGTGGCCCCCCAATTGTGGAATGATCTCCCCGATGAGGCCCGCCTGGCGCCAACACTGTTCTCTTTTCGACACCAGGTCAAAACATTTCTTTTCTCCCAGGCATTTTAACAGCTTAAGTTGAGGTTTTAACTGACTTTGTGGCCAGGCTTAAAAGTTTAAAATGTTTTAAATATCTGCTGTTTTATGTTTTATGTTTTAAAATTTTGTATATTGACTTTTAATGTTCAGTCTTTTAATTTTTGTAAACCGCCCAGAGAGCTTCAGCTATGGGGCGGTATATAAATGTAAATAATAATAATAATAATAATAATCATAATCATAATAATCTACAAAGAATGACTGCAGAAGAAGAAAGTCCATGTTTTAGAGTGGCCTAATCAAAGTCTTAAGATTTAATTCCCATTGAAATGTGTGGCAGGATGCAAGGAAGCCCTCAAATGTAGGGTGACCATATGAAAAGGAAGACAGGGCTCCTGTATCTTTAACAGGTGTATAGAAAAGGGAATTTCAGCAGGTGTCATTTGTATGCATGCAGCACCTGGGGAAATTCTCTCTTCATCACCACAGTTGAAGCTGGAGGAGTATAGCTAGAGTGACCAGATACAAAAGAGGGAAGGGCTCCTGCAGCTTTAGCCACTGTGATGAATAAGGATTTTCAGCAGGTGCTTCATGCATACAAATGACACTTGCTAAAGGTCACTTTTCTATTCAACTGTTAAAGAGACAGGAGCCCCATCCTCCTTTTCATATGGTCACCCTACACAAATGTGACTGAGTTGAAGCAGTTCTGTAAGGAGGAATGGGCCAAAATTCCTCAAACCGGAAAGACTAACTGTTACAGGAAATGCTAACCTGAATTTCTTGCTGCTCAAGGGAGTGCCACCAGGTAGTGAATCTAAAGGCTGGCATACTTTTTCACATATGTATATTGAATGTTGAATCGATTGTGGATAGGGCTGTGACCGGATCCGGATCCTGAATCTGGAGTGGATCGGGCTGATTCAGACTTCCGGATCCTTAATCCAAATCGGATTGGTCCCTGATTGGGCTGGATCGGATCCGCGATCTGGATCCGATCCGGTCACAGCACTCCCTCCTGCCCAACCTGCCCTCCCCCTCCCTCCCCCACTCTCCCTGCTTCCTTGCTGCCTCCTCCATGTCGTTCCCCATCATCCTCCCTCCTCGCTGTCGGCTAGCCACTTTCCTGCTTGCGCCAGGTGATGACGTCACCTGCCGTGACTGGCAAATGTGGCGCTCTAACCAATTAGAGCGCCACATTTGCCTTTCACGGTGGCTGACGTCATCACCTGGTACGAGCAGGAAAGTGGCCGGCCCACAACAAGGAGAGAGGACAATGGCAGGACGACACGGAGGAGGCAGCAGGTAAGAAGGGAGAGTGGGGAGGGAGAGCAGGGAGAGCAGGGAGAGCAGGAGGGAGGGCTGTGAATGGACCCAGATCGGATCCAGATCCGAGTCAGATCGGATTGGGCCCGATCCAGACTGGACAGATCCGGATCCGGATCGGATTGTGGATAAATTAAATTTGAAAAGCGTAATATTTGTGTGTTACTTGTTTAACCAGGTTATCTGTTGTTCTTTACCTAGGATTATGGGATTAGATTTATAACATTTTAGGTTGGAAATATGTATCAATCCTAAGGGGATCACAATCTTTTTCTTGCTACTGTATCTCAGTTAAACTTACCTCACAGGGTTGTTGTGAAAGTCAAACGGGATAAAATTTTGCAGAAATGTTAGATGCATTTATCTTGGGCTTAAAGGCTGCAGTGATATCCAGGCATGCCAGGCCACTGCTCCAGGTGCTTGTGCTGTGTTTGCATTATTATACAACCAGCACGGACAAGGAAAGTTGGCCTAGCTTGTTTTGCAGACTGCTGAAGGAGGTTTCCCAAGGTGCATTCCTGTGAAACTGAGTACACTGGAATAGCTGCCAAGCTCACCTCTCACTGAAGTTAAGTTTGTTTTGGAGAATTTTAATTTGTCATTCAGAAATCCTCATTTGCATGGATCTCAAACTCTGCCACACAGCCTGCTTGGCATGTTCGAAAAGAACTAGTGAGAGCCAGTATAAAAAAAAGCAGGGGGGAATTGGGGGAGAGCAAGGGTTGCTTAGAAAAAGCATGAGGCAGAAACAGGGGGGAGGTCTATTACTGCAGTTCGTTTGCATATTCCAAAATGCTTCCTCAAAGAGTAGGCCCTCTGGAGGGCAGCCAGAATGGTCGGCTTAGGCCTGCAAGCAGCTTTCAGCTTGGAGCTGGGGAATGGGGTGGGGGCAGGAAGGAGGGTGCATGGAGTGTGAACACATCCCACAGGCTGTCTGAGGGAAATTGCAGGGGTTTGTAGTGGTATGTTCTACTCACTAAGGGAGGGGAGTCTGATAGCTCCCTATGCAAAGTGTTTCCATAGGACTCTTTAAGAGCTGTATATCATATGAGGCATCCTGGACAGGGTTGGAAGTCACATGAAACTTGCACCCCACCTCCAACGCCCCACCCTTTGTATCCCCCCTCCCACTCTGCCTTCTACCAGGCCCAGAGAAGCCTACACTGGAAAGCTGGAGAGAGACAAGAGAGCAGCCCCAGAACACCCTCCGGCTCTTCCTGCTTCCCCTTTTCCCCTGGGTGTGTTGCAAAGCTTCCCTTTCTAAAATGTGTCTGAGATGCCATTGTGCTGTTGCGGTAAGATGAAGAGAGAGAGAGTTGAAAATGAGTGGCAAGCAGATCTTATATTTGTTGGAAAGGGAATGGGAGGGTGATGGGTTGTTATTGAAATACTATGTTCTTGCTCATTTTTATGTATTTTGATCTTTTTATATCAAAGCACAATAAAATAATTTCTGGGGGTGGGGAGGGGAGAAGACAGCTGAGCCAATCAAATCCCAAATCCTAGAGGAATGACATCTAGAAGGTGCTGTAGATAGAAAACATCATTTTTTAATTCTGGAAAGATTAGTTGTGTTGACCTATAAATTAACCTATACCTCAGAGGTCTGTTTTGGTTTTCAGTTAATCAAAGGAGAGTAGTTTTCTTTTAGTCCATTTACTTGCTATAAGACAATATTTCACTACGCTGAGGGCTGTCTATATGTTCTAGAAGCCCTGGGGTGGCTCCGAATCTGCACTGTGTCAGTTATATGACGCAGCCACCGATTTGGAGCCACTCCGGCACAAAGAGCCAAAGATCCACAGCAGAAAGGTTGAAGACTGACCCCGACTTTTCCTGCCCAAACAAGGTCAGTGTGGCTCTTCTGCTGTCTGCCCTCGCTCTGGTGCTGCTCCTGGGACAACCTCCCATCGGTCACCAGAAGCCGGGGGAGGGGGCAGCCTTGGTAAGCCTAATGGCTGCCAGAAAGCCAGTGATACCTCCCCCAGTGGGGATTATTCCCTGCCACCCCAGCCCATCGTTGCCATGGGGTTTGGTGGCACCAACTTGGCACCGTGAAGACAGCCTCCCTGGTCACCATGAACAGGTCCATAATGAGTAGCAAATCACCAAGGACTATGAAAGACATGCATGGGCAGTGGCATAAACAAAGAGCCAGATCCTAACCATCTTTATTCAGTTGAGAAACTGGATGAAAGAAAAGATATTCTCCTTCAAAATGAAATGCAGCCCACTGACTTCAATGGGATGCTCCAATGGTTGCTACTGAGAAGAAACAAACAAACAACTGTTCCTGTATCTTTAACAGCAGCCTGATATACAGAAATGTTGCAGGTAAAGCTTCTTCATTGATTGCATAAAGGCCGGATCGGTTTTTGTTGTTTAGCAGCAAGATTAATCATTGCACAAAACTGGAGAAATCAAAATTGACTATTCCACAACGGAGGGACAAACTATCGTCAATTACACTTATGGAAAAACTCACATCATATCTAGGTTGACCAGATAAAATCCAGGGGAGGGCTCATGTAACTTTAACAGTTGTAAAGAAAAGGGAATTTCAGCCAGTGTCATTTGTATGCAATTAGTTCCTGGTGAAATTCCCTCTTCATCACAACAGTTAAAGTTGCAGGGGCCCTGCCTTCTTTTGTATATGGTCATTCTAGTATAGTGCCTGCACCTTTAGCTGTTGTGATGAAGGAATTTCACCAGGAACTAATTGCCTACAAATGACACTGGCTGAAATTCCCTTTTCTCTACAACTGTTAAAGTTACATGAGCCCTGACCTGGATTTTATCTGGTCACCCTAATCATATCTACACTAGCTGATATGCCTGGCGTTGCTCGGGTCTGTGAATAATGTTTATAACATTTATTTGATAAATAGTCAATTTCTCTGCACCTCATTCATCTTTAGGTTGGTTGTTGTTGTTTTTTAAGTTTGGTTGAGTTTGTGAATTGTTTTGTTAGAATAAATGGAAAATTGTGTTAATAAGAACTGTTTTTTAAATTAGAGCTTTGTGATAAACCACATTTTTTGTTTTACCTGAAACGCCTATACCTCCCATCATGCCTTGGCTGGAGCAGCCTTTTAAGCTTCAAAAATAATCAGGACAAACAACACCCTTTTGTAGGGGGATTTTTCAGGTGACTTTTATTTTAAGGGACACTGAATACAGGTACCTTGCATCAATGCTCCCTAAATTCCCCACTATAATAGGTGAAAAAAGGAAGATATGAAGATAGACACTCAGAATGATTGATTTTACTCATACTCATGAACTCAATGAAACTGTTATTGCTTTAAAACATGTATTAAAACAATTTCAGGAAGTTAAAATTAAACAAACACACGAACCTCTCCATTCAGCAATGATAGGCCGGTAGCAAATGTTCCATTCCTGGGCAAGGTCCTTGAGTGGGTAGTTGTGAGCCAGCTCCAGACATTCTTGAATAAGACTGATTATCTGGATCCATTTACAGCCTTGGTTGCCCTGTATAATGACCTACCTAGGGAGAAAGAAAGGGGAAGTGTGATTCTGTTGATTCTCCTTGAAATCTTGGTGGCTTTCAATACGATTAACCATGGAATCCTTCTGGGATGACTGTCTTAGTTGGGAGTGGGAGGTACTACACTGCAGTGGTTCTGCTCCTACTTGGTGTGTTGGCTCCAGAAGGTGGTGCTTGAGGAACATTGCTCGGCCCCATGGATTCTCCAGTATGGTTCTGCATACTGTTCAACATCTGCATGAAACTGCTGAGTGTGGTCATTCGAAGTTTTGGAGTGTGTTGCTATCAGTATGCTGATGACACACAGCTTTACTTCTCCTTTTTATCTTCATCAGGTGGATGTACTAGACTGGTGTCTGGCTGTGACAATGGTACTAGGAATGGATGGGCCATTCACAGTAGGCAAAACCTGTTAAGAATGCAGCATTAAGCATCATTGATGTTTCTATGAAACACCTAAACCTTACAGCATAAACATTCTCAGAAATTCAAAATTCAACAAATGTTCAAAGTTTGCATAGAATTCTTCCCTCCAAAGATTGTAACAAATCACACCAAGATCAGTAAAAAAAAAAATCCTCATCAAGAAGATGGTCTCAAAGTATTGCACATATACTGCCGGACAATATTTGGTGTTTAATATTTAGGTTTCAAATGGCCACTTTAAATAAAAACTTAGCATTTGGGATTGGCACAACAGCTTCTTAAAGAGAAATACAATAAACCCTATCCCCTTCCACATCGTTCAAGCAAGGACTCATCAGTTAGTGTTACCAGGCAGGCAAATTCCAATAGGTTCACTTGGTCCTTGGATTGGGGTGGATCTTTCTCTCCTCACTGAGGTCCCCTCTACAAGGATTCGCTTTTGAGCCTGATTATGCGATTATGCGCATAATCGCAGAAGCGCATTTACGCCTAATCCCTCTGCACGAGAGGTGGCGAGAGGCGGCGAAGCGCATTAACAGATGTCCAAAATGCGCTTTACAAGTAGTTAATGCGCATAAGCGCTTATTCACACAGTCAAAATGCGCTTTAACGGACGGAGCAAAATAAAACTCGTGATTTAACGCGCATTCGATAATGCGCATAATCGGGGAGATAACGTGCCTCTACGCCCGATTTGCGCTCCGTTCTTGTAGAGGTAATTTTTTTAATGCGCCTTGCAAGAGCTTTAAATGCCTCTTGTAGAGGCACCCTGAGAGAGGTTCTGCTGCAAAATTTCTCCATGCAGGTCAACGTCCTCTCTTGGCCATGCATTCAATTCCCTCCAGTGCGGTGCGCCCACAGCAACAAGCTAATCATGTTGCTTTGCCCCTTGGGCTCCCCCACCCCCAGCTAATGGGCTGATTGCTCCTGTGTTCTCCCTTCCCATCCCTTCAGCCACCTTACAGTTGAGCAGCAGGTCTCCTGACTCTCCACCCTGAAGCCTCCTCCAGTAGCCCAGATCACAGAAGCCAACCACTGCTAAAGCAAAGGACAAGGCAAAGCTAGAGAGCCCCTGCTGAGAGTGAGCAGCTACGGCAAAGAGAGAGAGAGTGGGAGGCGGAGGTGGAGAGCTGCACTTGAGGAGATTGGGAGCAGTCAGTGGCACTCTGATTTTGCTGAGAAAAACACTATGGGATGGATGAATAATAATAATAATAATAATAATAATAATAATAATAATATATTTATTTATCACCCGCCTCTCCCAACGGATCGAGGCGGGGAACAACACCAAACACAAAATACAAAAACTGATTAAAAGCAGATAAAACCAGTACAGCATTAAAATACCAATAAAACACCAATAAAACACTTTAAAATTCATCTAGGTAGGCCTGCCGGAAGAGATCAGTCTTTATAGATCTTTTAAATTCCTGAAGACTAGTAAGTTGGCGAATCTCTCCCGGCAGGTCATTCCACAATCTGGGAGCGGCAGAAGAGAAGGTCCTCTGGGTAACGGTTGTCAGTCTAGTTCTTGTTGACTGTAATAAATTCTTCCCAGAGGACCTGAGCGTGTGGGGCGGATTGTATGGGAGAAGGCGATCCCGTAGGTAACCTGGACCCAAACCATGTAGGGCTTTAAAGGTAATAACCAACACTTTGTACTTCGCCCGGAAACTGATTGGCAGCCAGTGAAGAGATTTTAAAACTGGTATAATGTGGTCACCCCTAGATGTACCGGTGACCAACCTGGCTGCCATATTTTGAACTAATTGAAGTTTCCGGACTAGGCACAGAGGTAGCCCTATGTACAGCGCATTGCAGAAGTCGAGCCTCGAAGTTACCAGTGTGTGCACTACTGATTTTAGGTCTTCCAACTCTAGGAAGGGGCGCAGCTGGCGTATCAGCCGAAGCTGATAGTAGGCACTCCTGGCAGTCGCATCTATCTGAGCTGTCATTTGGAGCGACGGATCCAGGAGCACCCCCAAGCTGCGAACACAGTCTTTCAGGGGGAGTGTAACCCCATCCAGAACTGGTTGACACACCTCCAACCCCAGGTTGTGGCCCTTGACAGTAAGCACCTCCGTCTTGTCTGGATTCAGCTTCAGTTTGTTTTTCCTCATCCAGCCCATTACCGCCTCCAAGCATTCATTCAGAGGAGACACACTATCCTTAGCTGATGCTGTTGTCGAAGGCATAGAGAAATATATTTGGGTGTCATCAGCGTATTGATAGCACCCCGCCCCATGCCTCCGGATGATCTCTCCCAGCGGTTTCATGTATATATTAAACAGCATTGGGGATAGGATGGCACCTTGTGGTACACCACATAGCTGCTCTTTTTTTGAAGAGCAACTATCCCCAAGCATCACCATCTGGAACCTGCCCGAGAGGTAGGACCGGAACCACTGAAGCACAGTGCCCCCGAGTCCCAATTCCCTCAGGCGTTCCAGAAGGATACCATGGTCGATGGTATCGAAAGCCGCTGAGAGGTCCAGGAGTACCAACAGGGACACACTCCCCCTGTCAATACTTAAGTGTAGATCATCCACTAAGGCGACCATAGCAGTCTCAACTCCATATCCTGCTCTGAAGCCAGTTTGAAATGGGTCTAGAAAATCTGTATCATCCAAAACTGCTTGCAGTTGGAAGGCAATCGCCCTCTCGATCACCTTGCCCAAAAATGGAAGATTTGATACTGGCCTATAGTTATTAAAGTCCAGGGGATCCAGGGAGGGCTTTTTTAGAAGCGGCCGTACTACCGCTTCTTTTAAACATGATGGAAAACTCCCCTCCCTGAGAGATGCATTAATAATATATTGTAATTGTGATCTAACTGCATCTCCTCCCTGGGCGACCAGCCAAGGACAGGGATCGAGAGGGCAAGTCGTCCTCCTCACTCGACCAAGCAGCTTGTCCACGTCCTTGGTACTCACCAACTGAAACTGATTGGCAGGGCTGATGTCACAATGGCTGAGCTGTGATGATGTCAGAGACAGACTGAGAAGCAAAGGGGGAAGGGATGGGGACAGACAGGGGCTCAGAGTCAGGGTTGCTGAAGGAAGGAAGGAAGGAAGGAAGGAAGGAAGGAAGGAAGGAAGAAGAGCAGGTGGTGGTCTGAGAAGCTGGAACGGAGGAAAAGGCTTGTGGGAGCAGGGGGCATTTAAGGAGCCGGCCTAGAGGAGCAGTAGGCCTAGGAGGCTGGAGGGGGAGGAGTCTCCACAAGAAGAAGGGGAGAGGAGGTGGTGGCTGAAGAAGGCAAAGCAGTGGGCCTTGGAAAGTAGGCATGAAAGGGAGATGGGAAGAGGAGGACAGAAGGATGCGCCTGAAGTGGAAGTGATTTTGCATTCCGCCACATGTACATTCTTAGAGCATCTTTACATGAAGCAAAAAAAAACAAAACCTGGAATGGTGTAAAAGCCAGAATGGGCTGGAACAACCCCTTTATATTAAAAAAAACCCCAAACTCACCACTCACACATTACTAAGTGGCACAGATTTACTAAGCCCAAAAACATCCCCCAAAACCACGTTCCGATAACCGTTCCGTGCCATAGTCCGTTTTGCGCAAAACAGACCAGAACGGCAGCTTCCAAGTGAGCCAACTCAACCAAACTCACCACTCACACATTGCTAGGTGGGACAAATCTAATAAGCCATGAAATATTCATGAAAACCACGTTCCAACACCCGTTCCGGGCCATAGTCCATATTACGCAAAACAGGCCAGAACGGCAGCGTCCAAATAAGCCAACTCAACCAAACTAAACAGTCACACATGACTAAGTGGGACAGATTTACTAAGTTGGAAGTTGCCGTTCTGGCCTGTTTTGCACAATATGGACTAAGGCCCAGAATGGGTATCAGAACGTGGTTTTTTTGTGGATGTTTTTGGGCTTAGTAAATCTGTCCCACGTAGTAATGAGTGACTGTTGAATTTGGTTGAATTGGCTTATTTGCATGCTGCCGTTCTGGCTTGTTTTGCGTAATATGGACTATGGCCCGGAACGGGTATCAGAACATGTTTTTTGTGGCTGTTTTGTGGCATATTGAATCAGTCCCTTGAATCAGTGTGTGACTGGTGAGTTTGGTTGAGTTGCCAACTTGGGAGCTGCCGTTCCGGCCTGTTTTCCACAAAATGGACTATGGTCTGGAACAGGTATCGGAACATGGTTTCTGTGGAAAGTTTGGTGTTTATTGCATCCCTGCCATGGAGTGACATGTGCTTGGTGGGTTTTGTTGATTTCAGTCATTCGGAAGTGGCCGTTCCGGGCCATCCATTCTGTTGCAGATGTTGTTCTGGGAGTTATGGGGTTAATAGGAATAGAATATTGCAATGAGTTTAGTCCTAAAATATTGTTCTCAAGTGTTTCTAACACATGCCACTGTTTTTGGCGTGTTTTTTTAATATAAAGGGGTCGTTCCGGCCCGTTCCGTTCTGGCTTTTACACCGTCTCCCCCAAAAATACACAAACAAAACAAAACACCCCAACCCGCTCTCTTAGTGGGCTTTCTTCTTGTGCAACCATTCTGGGATTACAATGGGTGCAATAAATGTGCTTCCCCCTTCACTTCCCTTTTTGGTGGTTCCCGTGGTGGGGAAATACCATACATTTGTAGGATTATATTTATGAAAGAACTTGCAGCTAGTAGAATGGATTATACAATGGTGGCAAAAGATGTCTGCTGACATTAACATAGGACATGTATCAGCATTAGAATTATTAGGGTGTTGTCATAGTTTTTCAAATTGTATTAAAAATTGTAGATTCCGTTGTGAATATTTTAAATAATTGTATTTTGTTTATTGTCGCTCCTCATGAAGGATTTATACAATCCGAAACATTGAGCTTGTTTGGAAATTGATTTTTATATTTTCAAGAGCTTTTTTATACTATTAAAGTCTTCATAGCTCTTCAGCACCAGCGTTTGTCTCTCTCTGCTGTTCCATTTAAACAGCCAGCAGACGGCACTGCAAGGTTACAGGAACATTTTGCTATCTAGGAAATACACCAATAGAGTATATTTATTACAAGATATTCGGCGAGTTAAATTTCAGCAGAATAAACTTCAAAAATGTTGGGAGAGGCACTTGAAGATGACAACATCATGAAAAGGACCCAGAAACCTCTGTGAGTAACCAATCTTGATTGCACTTCATCTGAAGGAGCTGTTAATCATTGGTTTTTCTGGAAAATAAGTTCTTATACAAATAAAATAACAGCTTAAAAGAATGAATACTCCAGCCCTTGGATCAAAACATTAATACCAAATTAATGTTTCCTTTCATAGAACCTCTACCAAGAACTTGTATCAAACAAAAAAACCCAACAACACCTGAGTAAGAATTATATTTTATACTGGGAATGCTGGGGTGGAATGGGGTGAATAAAAACCTCATCATTGCAGTTATCATAAAGCAATTCCACAGTGAAAATGGGAGTGTTAAATTTCAAATCTTTACACAAGGCTGGGAAAGAATAACATATGAATAAGTCATGGGAAAATATGAAATAAGCAATTAGGAATGCAACTGAAAGTTATATTCCAAAATGAAAGAGGAAGAAGCAAGAACCTTATGTCAGAAAGAACAAAAGATCTTTAGAAGGTTTTAAAAGCAATGAAGGCCAGGATAATTTAATAATGGTATGCCCATTGAGTACCACTGAGGAAGCCCTTAAAATCTTATAGAGTATCTAATATTGAAGGAGGATTCAGGATAACTGGATAACAATGACTAGTCAGTAAATAGCCAGAAGATTAAAACATATGGGCTTATCTCTACACTGTATATACTTCATTGTGGCTGCGTAGTTACGCTCCATTGTTTATATGATGCAGCCACCAATTTGCAGGCCCGTTGTAGTGTCCCCTGAGAAGCTGAGCGTTTTCAACTTTGCTCCGATGTCACCTTGGTTGTTTGTATGTCAGTGGTGGCTTCAATTCAGGTTAAGAGAGTGGGCGCAGTTAGGTGGTGGATCCCAGTGCAAGTTAGGTGCGGGAATATAGGACTGGGTGGGCCCCAGGTGAGTGTTTAGTAATGGTTGCCATGGCGACATTAAAGTCTGATTCTGGAATGAAAGTAAGGGCAGTTATTATGTAGTTAGTTTCCTCAGTTGTGATCGAATTGGTACAAATAAGTATATATACTTCATTGTATAACATGAAATAGTATGTCAACATATGAACAATTTGAAATTGTTAATGTGGCCAATTGGATTGATTTATATTATAACTGATTGAATTAATTATAAACTGATGCAAATAAATGTATAAACTTCATTGTATAACAGTTTTGTAGTTATATGTTTGATCTATGAAGTACTTACAGGCCACCTAGAAGACTGGAATGAGGGACAACTGTAGTCCGAGCCACACTTTGCAAGTAAACGAAGTCTGAAAATGGGACTTTTTTTGTACCTAAAGGTCAGTGTTTATCTCCTAATGGAGGCCAGCATTCCACGAGAGGGCAAGCTGAGGCACAAGTGGGGACGGAATGGTGGCCGATGGGAATTTGGCTGCCTCTCTTCATGCTTGGATTTGGAGATGGAACACTTCCACGCTCACAAAATGCATGCTGAATTTACTAATGAATACACACAGAGATAAATACACTCTTCACTACTTTTTTTTCTTTTTAAACCACGCTGTTTATCTTGTTTTTCTCTAATGAGCTCAGGACAGCATACAAGTCCAGGGCTTTCTTTCTTATTTTGTAAATGGACTGGAAATTAGAAAGCCTTTCTCTTGAGCTAAGCTTGCCCTCTAGCGGCCAGAAACAATACTCCCTTCCCATGAAGCCCATCTACACGTGTGATTGACTGCGGAGGGAAAGCATTTCAGGGCCATTTTAGCACATATTTTACCTGAAATGCAGTGTGCCCTATTCACCCACATTAAAATCCTGCATGGTGGGTGTCTGCCTGTGTCTGGCTTGGAGAACAGCCTGCTAGGTGTGCTTGGATGTAAGGAGCGAAGGCAAGAAAGCGAGCCAAAGGGGCGCTATAAGGAGCTGCGTTCTGCTGCAGCCCCATTGTCTCTGTAGCTTCTTTTCCCATTAAGAAAATGGGAACCCCCTTCTCTTCCCCCCCCCCCCCCCCCCCATTAGAGGCTTGGCTCATTCATCTAATGCTGCTTGTTTTCTTCGGTCTTAAAGGTGCAGACTCATAATTCAAATGTGTCAGCATAGCAGCTTGACTCATTCATAGAATGCAGCTCCATTTATACAAGTGCAGTTTTAATCTTTAAACTTTCACAATATCCCAATGGTGGATGAGAGGAGAGAGGTGTGGGGTTAAACTAGAGGGGTTTACTGCAGCGCTTCCAAAGTTTCCTGAGCAAAGGAGCGGGGACAAGAGCGGGGAACGAGCCTCCAGTTTCCTCAGCAGCATCTACAAGTTTGGTGACATTCAGTGGTGGGACTCTGCCCACATGACCCCAAAGGAAGGAGGCTTGATGTGCAGTGTAACTCATGAAAGCACATTTTAAGGTGCATCATTCTCCGCTTTTCTGGCTCAAAGCTGATTTCATGAAAATCTGCATTAAACACAAAAGCGCTTCGCATTCTACTGCCATGTAGATCTGCCCCTGTTCTCACCAATGTTTCCCCCTCCCCATTTAATACATACTGTGGATGTTTCCAGAGTAAGGGGTCCTAGCACTAATGATCAAAAGGTATTGCTTCTGGGCTGCTGCGTCTCCTCCTTCTCCCCTCCCTCAGTCCTCCGGCTGCATCCCAGCATGCACTGCAAGTTCTGCGGGCTGTATAGGAGCAGCTGGGTTTTTTTTCTGCTGCTCCTGCTGGAGAACTCTATGACCAAGTGGAATAGAGCACGGAGAGAGGGGGGCTCTCTCCACATGACACTTTAAACAATGGATTTCGGGATAAACAATGTGCAAGCCTGTTGTTTTTCCCCGTTGTTTAATTGCCCCAAATAGCCTTCCGTCAGTTGTGTATTGTGTGTTGCCCTCCGCACGACACAGTAAGCAACACAACTGATGGTTGCCTCTTCCCCTACTCTCTGTTGGTTATCCTGTCGCCCAAACTGAGCCACTGTGTGTTTAAGGTTGCAGCCTCAGAGTGAATATAGGATTGCAGCACTAAAGTCCAATCCTATACTCCAGATATACTCCTCTAGATAGGATGGACTACAATTCCCACCATCCACAGAAATGATGGCTGGGAATGATGGGAGTTGTAGTCCAATACATCTAGGGGGGGGTTCTCGGGTTAGAGCCGGCTGCTATACTCGGAGGGAAATTCCAGGGAGTTCAAGAGCACTTGCTGCTTCCGAGCCGCTGGGCCTCAGGATTTCAGCTACGTCATCTGATCACGTGCGGAGTTACGTATGACGAACCGAATAGTGACGTCAGGGGGACTGGGGCGCCCCTCACTGGTGAGAGGCTCTGCGGTCTCGATAGTAAACAAATTCCCCCCTCAAGTGGCTGACGCGACCGCTGGGCGGGTCGCCGAGGCTGATCGTTTGATAGGCCCATCCGGGTTGCTAGGCTACCGTGTGCGCAGGCACATTGCTTTTCGTCTCTCCCCACCCCAGACCGCCCACATGCAACCGAACCATAGACGGCTTGGAGACGCTCTTCCCAACTGCGCACGCGGAGTGGAGAGTGCGCTTCTCAAGCTGTTTAAATAAAGTTTCAACAAGAGGGAGGCGTTTCGTCCTCTGCCCCGCCCCTTCTGTTTTCGGGAGGGAGGGGGCGGCCCGCGGCTGCCCGGAAGCCAATCAGAGCCCGCGCAGGGGCTCCTCGGAGGCGGGGAGAGGGCGAGAGTGTTTGTTTTTTTTAAAATTTCCGTTGTTGAAGCTTTATTGTTCCCTTCTTCCCCGCAGACAGTTGTCCGCGCTGAGGGGGAAATGATGCGCTGACGGAGACTGCAGACGATTCGGCGTCCTCGCCGCCGTCGCTGCCGTCGAGCCAGGCCCGGCCTCGGTATGTCAGGGAGCCGGCAGCCGCCGCCGCCGCAGCACTCTCCGGCCGGGCCGGGCGCCGTGGCCCCCCCGGGCGCCGTGGCCCCCCCGGGCGCCTCCTCCTCCTCCGCAGTCACCACTTCGGCCTCCTCGGCCCCCGCGCCGGCCGCCTCCTCGTCGTCGTCGTCGTCGTCCGCCGCCACCTCGGCGGGGCTGGGGGCCCCCGCGCGGCCTGTGTTGGTGGCCGCCGCCGTCTCCGGGTCTTCCAGCGGCGGCCTTTCGCGGCTGGCGGGGGCGGCCCGAGCCAGTGCCGGGAGCGGCGCAACTAGCGGCAGCAGGAAGAGGCAGCTGCTCACGCCGCTTTGCAATGGCCTCCTGAACTCCTACGAGGACAAAAGCAACGACTTCGTGTGGTGAGTGGCGAGTGGGGAAGGGGAGCGACCCCCTCCGCCTCACCTGTCTTGAGAGGCGCGCACGGCTGTAGGCTCGTGTGTGTTTACGCGTGTTCAAAGTGGTCATCTAGCTCCCCACTTCGTAATATGGGGATGATAATAATAATAACAACAACAATAATAACATTGTCCTATTTTACTGGGTTGTTGTAAGGATTATCGGAAAGAGGATTATTAGTATGTGAATTGTGAGCACCAAAGAAAAGAGTTGAATGCTAAGAGTCTTTACAACAGCTTTGTCTGGTAGGTCAGAGTCATCCCTGTATTGCAGATTGAGCATGGGGTGGTGAAGTATCTGGTCCGAGAGATGGAGAAATTTGCCTACGGCCACTCGGAGAGTTCATGTTGAGTGAGAGTTGAACACTTAGAGCACAATTATATGTGAAGCTTACTCACTAATAAATGTGTTTGGGATGGGAGCCTGTGTGACAGGCAGCAACCGAAAAGTGCTGCTACATCATTCTTGCCCGAGGTAATGGCAATACTTAATAGTTATGTACACTTTTAGTGTTTAGATTGCTTCACAAACGTTATTTTGGTAAACTTTACCTTGTAAGGAAGTTCAGTGTTATGCTGTTATTTCAAATGAGTGTGATACTGACTAAAATAGTGTGGCTTCTCAAGCCACCCAGTGAGCTCAGGGATGAGCATAGATTTGAACTGGGGATAACTTGTTTTTAACTTGTACCCCTATGACCACTTCTGAAATGTAAATGTCATTTGATTTCTCTACCCATGATGATTAGTAGTTGAATGTTTGGACCAACTCCATTGAAAAACAGAGCATATTTGTGCCAGATGAAAATTCTAACACTCAGTGGATTGTATCTGATGTTAGTCCTTCTTAGAGAAGACTCATTGAAATGAATGGGACTTAAGTTGTGTGATGGTTCTCTCACACATGCTAATCATTGGCTGCAACAGTCATCAACTGGTGAACATGTGTGTGTGAACTATGGAACAGCAGTAATGGTATGTTGGTAAATTCTAGTACCATGTATACCCTCTTTGTATGATGCATACTTCCATGTTCATACTACAGACTTGCCTACCATGTATGATGTAGTCTGAGGAAGCCAGTTGAGTGTGAGCAAATAATTTGGGCTATGCAGAATTCTTACAGAAGTTCCATTATCAGAAATGCCACATAAAGACTGCATTCAGATGGCCTTGTTTTGGCACACTGCTTCTGCCCTCCTCCCTTCTTGACGAATGCAATGTGAAAGATTCCAATTAACCATGGTTTCCCATTTTTTCCAAACTGGGAAACTATGGTTACTTGCTTCAGAACAAGCCATGATCTTACACCAACGTCAAACCGTGATTTAAAATCATGATTTATTCATCTCACCTCACAACTTATTAAGCTGAGATGTGATTGTCCAAACCAGACCAAAGAGTTCTGTGTAATTCATAAAAGTTTGCATATATCTTCTGAAGTACAGCAGCCCAAAAACGTATCACAAACTTGTATGACTAGCAGATATCTTTCTTATTGTACAGGATGTGGTTTTACTTTATAGTGTGTATAATGCCTCAGCGTGCTTCACCAGTTAATATAGAGTATTTACCCTGCAGCACTATTTCAGTAGCACCACCTTCTGATTGGAATATGGATATACTCTCATCCTTGTTTTGTATTTGGAACAGTTAAACAAATACTAGACTTTTAATTTATGTTCAGAACAGAATAGCCTTTCAAATAAGCCTGTAAAAGTTACTAGCTTATAAGCAAGTTTACTACCTTGCTGTGGTGGGGCTGGCAGAGGAGAGCTGTATTTCTAGCTGGGTGTGGAGAAGTGGGCGTTCCCTCCTCTGGTAGCTTGGTTGTCCTGTGTTGGGTACAAAGGAGGGACTACTAGCTACCACACTGGTGCTAAATACAAGGCTGGAATACAAACTAATCTGCATTAGTAATTGGGGGTTTCAGAACCAAGAGGTTACAATTATTTCAGATTCATCTGAAATAGGTGTGGAGTCTTATGAATGTGACTTTAATCTCATGTGGCTAAGGCATCAACTTCTTTTCTAAGAAAGCCCTATACAGAATAGGACCTGAGTAGCTCAAGGACTGCCCCCTCCCACTTGTACCTCCCCATGGATTAAGATTGTCATTGGAGGCCTTTCTCTTTGTGCCCTTGCATCTAAGGTTAAGTGGGTAGCATCCAGGAAAGGTGCCGTTTTGGCTGTGGTGCTTCATTTGTGGAATGCTCTCTCCAGGGTGGTTTGCTTAATGCCAACTGTTTTATGTCTTTTTGTTGTGAGGCGAAGACGTTTTTTATTATCCTAGACTTCTTTAAATGCTAGTGGAAATTAATGCTGTCTGATGCTGTTTTTTGATTTCCTGTATTTAATCGTTATTGTTTTGTTGTGTGTTGTTTTACCTGAATAGCTGGTTATCTTCCATCCCTTAATTATCAGTGCTGCATATCTGTACTCATTGTATCTGAAGCAGCATGCAGACCACTGGAACAGAAGGCTGAACTAAATGGCCGATAGCAAATTAGAGATCAGGCAGGAATTGCTTCTCCTGTCCCTTACCTGACAGAACTGGTATTTCCAAAAGACTGGCTCTTATTTTGGAAGTAGCCTTCCCTGGGCTTATATATGTTGGTCCAGCCTCATGGTGACCACACACTATTATGGTCAACCTATAATAGCTTCAGTTGTCTATAAAGGGGGAAGGGATTTAAAGAGCACATGGGAGTATGATTCCTGCTGCTTATCTTCTTGTGTCCTCTCCCAATAGGCATTTTTTCTCCAGCCTAGCTCACTTCACTGGGAAGTTTGCTGAGAAAAACAAAATGATATTGGGGATAAGGTTATGAAGAATTTAGAATTTCTACTGGCATGTCTCTTTAAACTGGATGCCCCCATTTTGGTGAAGCAAGGGCCACTTTTAAAAATGATAGGTCTGCCATTGTTACGTTTAGTCTGGCCCTTAGGGAATTAACGTGCAGGATGAAGCACCTATCACTGAAATGACCACTGCAGACTGCATTTAAAATAATGTAATATGAAGTTGATGTCCCTTAATACTAGTTATGTGAGTGCAATCGGGATGATAAGGGAGTGGCAAAAGATGCTTCCTTTTTTTTTACTCTTTCAAGGTATGTCTTAAGTGGACTATGATTTTATTTTGCATTAGTATTGACAAAGTTAGAAAGCAAAGCCTTTTCTTGTACGCTCAGCATAGATACCAAGCGGACTTGTAGAGGAGGTAGACGCTGCATGTTTCTAGCCTGCAAAGTATTTTTCTAGTCTTTTTGCTAATAAGAGGGGCTGGCAAGAGAGGGATAAAGTGCTCTTCTGTTCCTTCACCAGCCCCTTCTATGAGTAAAATGTAGGCAAGTAAAACTTCTTCTTTGTGGTCTCTGTGCATCACACATATGGGCTCTTTGCTTGTGTGGAGCCGCATTTTAGGAAACTTCTAAAGCTGAGGATGCTCTTTTGGCGGGAACCCCTCCCCCACCATCTTGACCGGTTCCCGGCCATTTCCTCAGTTTCTCTTTGACAGCCTTGTTGAACGTGTTGAGGAAACTGCTCTGGTCAGATCAAACTGTTTGATTATCTTGAGGATGCTACAAAATTTCCACCCTTTTTTCTTCTGAACAACTTTTCTCTCCTGTTTGTCAAAAGAATAACAAAAAAAACTCTCCTTTGCTATTTTTCTTTCCTCTCCGGGGCGTATGGCATTGAAGGCCCTATTTCGAAAATGGGTTAAATGGGACAGGAAGTTGCCCCCAGTGGATGGGCATTCTCTTTGCCTCGTGTGTTTGGGTGAATCACACGTAGCTGAATTGTTCCCACAATGCATGTGTTTTCTAAATAGACAAGGCACAATCACTCAGATCACCTAAAAGCACTCCTGTGGAGGAAAGCATTGCTAGCAATTGATGCCTCGAAGTCGACAAGGGCCATGAACCCCTCTTCGAGCCCTTCGTGATCGCCGAGTCTAACCACGGGTCGAGCAGCTCCTCTGATTCCTGGACAGTCGCTGGTTGTGTCAGCCGCTGAAAAACTAGTTAAAAAGGCTAAAGTGACAAAAACATCTTCAAAGGTGTTGAAACCAAAAAAGGGAAAGACCGACATCTCCAAAGTTAAACATGACCTTAAAAAGGCAAAGAAATCGGTGGCTGTGCCAACACCACCAATACTAAACTCACCTATTTCACTGACGGAGACATTCTCCCTTACCGACAGAACTGCCGGTATCGAGACATGACCAGTCGATGCCGATGCCTTTGAGGTTGAGACCCAACTGCACTAATACAACATTGATGTTGGAGGGGGAAATAACAGATCCGTCACCTTTGAAACCAATAACAGTAATAGACTTACCTCAGTAGCCTTCACCAAGACAACAACATGACCATCATAGAGATTCGTCACCGTCATTTTCACAGTTGGGTCATTCATCATATGTTTCAAGATTGTGAGCCCCTGTGTGTGATTGAGACTGGGTCTGTTCTTCTGCTTGGTCACTCTCTCCACAATACCGCCACCTGTATGAGGATTGGCATGTCTCTCGAGGCAGAGATGTATATTGGGACAGGTCACGATATTTTAGTGCACCTCCACATCTTGCCACCCACCTCATTTGACATCGAGCAACTCACACAGAGGTCGCCCGCCTCCATCAGAAACAGTTTCCAAAACACCGGAAGAAACAGTTTTTGTACCACTTCTGCCTGTCCCACCAAGGAGAATCTCACTAACAAGGTATCGGTCCTCCCCCTGACAACGATCCTTGGAAAGATCGATACTGACTTCAGCACCTCCATCACCGAGCTCATTTCCTACAGATCGACCGCCACCAGCACCTCCGAAGGAAGGAGTGGACAAGGATGACAATCACGTCTCTCTTTCCTCACCCTCTGTGGAGGAATACATCTCAGACACAACTTCTATTTCTTCTATACCGCCATCTATTGCTTTGCCCGATGATGCTGTTGGCACGCAAGATGGCTCTTCTCCTTCTCAAGATATGTTCCATTTCACAGACCAGATCTTGAGAATGGCATAATCCCTTGGGATAGAAACGCAGCAGCCAATCAAGAAAATACAGGATCTGATCTTTGATGTCATTTACACCAAGGCAACTACCCTGGTATCGATCCCATTCCTCCCTACGTTACTTCACACAGTTAAGCAAATCGTGGGAAGCCCTAGCATCTATGACCCCACATCAAAACGATTGGAGACCCTATATAGAGTCTAGGAAAAGGACGCTGGGTTCCTATTTACCCACACGAAGCCCAACTCTAACATAGTGGAGTCATCCCAGGGAAAATCCCAGAGTATTCATGCTTCGCCATAAATGTCGACAAGGAGGGTCGACATTTAGACCTCTTGGAAAGGAGGACCTACTCTTCAGTAGCTCTAAGGCTTTGGGTAGCTAATTACCAATCTACCATGTCCCACTATCAACTCTTCTTCTGGGAGAAGATTGGATCCTTATGCGATTACCTCCTGAAAGAAAAAAGAGAGTTGGCCCATGCTTTTCAGGAAGAGGCGACTAGACTGTTCCATCAACAGATTAACACCACTCGACATCAAGTCAACTGTGACATGAAAGCCATGATAGGGGACTGTGGTGTCACGACCGCTCCCTTTGGGTCTCTTTTTTACCTTTCTCAATAAAGGATCCCAGCCATGAACGCAGTCGTTATATGGCTACCCATTCTGTGGATTATTTTTCCTTTCAGTTCCCACCTCTGGGCACCGCCTTTTTATTCACCTCTTTACTTCACCGCTGCCACCATTTAACTCAGTACATTACCTCAGGTACTTAAAGAATCCAATCCAGGGTGAAATAAAATAACTTTTATTTAACGTGATGATCCCGCAGCAGTTTATCAGTCTTGTGGTTTCATTTGTTTCAATACAAGTATATCATGTATCCTTGCCTACTCTACCCTCTAGTGTCAAATCTAACTCCTCCTGTTCCCTCTTATTCCCAAAATAATAAAACAGACCCTACACTGATCTAACCTCTTCAGCAGAATAACTTCATCTCTCTCCCAACTCTGCATGCTGCTAACTACCAACTGTCATTCCCCTTCACATGCTTGAATCCGAACAGCCAATCAGCATTCACTCCAACATTCTATTCACTCCCACTCCCAACAGTATTAACCACTTAGCATCCTTACCATAAGAAGTCCAAACAGCATTTGCATCACAGATAAATAGCATAATACATTGAAACATCACATGTGCCACTTCACAAGCATGCCTGGTTGCGCTCAGCAAGGCTTATCCCAGAAGCCAGATCCTGTATCGAGGACTTACCTTGCTTAGGCGACAGCTTCTTTAACACCAACACGGACGAGCCGATGGACTCCATACAAAAAGCCGAAATGATGGCCCAAAAGATGGAGCTATCTCAACAACATCAGCAGCCCTCGGCGTATAAGAACAAACGTTGGGCTTGGCAACCTTTTTTCCAGAACCACCAAACTTGAGGGAAATCAGATACTGCTTTGACTGTACCTGATCCGTTCCTCAACTGCTGGCCCTGCAATATTCTTTCGGTCAGCGCCCAGCATGATACATAGACAATTGGAAAACGATAACAACAGACCCTTGGGTTAGTCACATTATTCAATTCAGCTACAAAATAGAATTGGAAGTTCTCCCTCCCGTCGGTACCGTACGAGTAACACCACCTTCTCCTGTCTTGAATCAAGAAACGGATTTTCTTCTTATGAAAGGAGCAAACCAATCGGTAAAGCCACCTCAGATGGCGAACAGGGTTTTTTTCGAGATACTTAACAGTACTGTAACAGGACGGAGGACTTCATCCAATTCTAGAACTCAGGCAACTAAATCAGTTCATAAAGGACTGAAAATTATGAATGGCCATCTTGGCCATCTTAACACTATTATGCCTCTTCTCCACCAGGGCTTCTGGTTTGCATTGATAGACCTCAAGGATGCGTACTTCCATGTCAGCATAGAACCATCCCATCGCTGTTTCCTGAGATTCATCATCGGCACTGATATGTTTCAATTCCAAGTCCTATGTTTCGGCCTTGCCACAGCACCAAGAGTATTTACGAAATGCTTGGCAGTGGTTTGTTCCCATCTCATGAAACAGGGAATAGAGGTCTATCTGTACCTGGATGACTGGCTAATAGTGGCGCCAACCTGGAACATCCTAGTCCAAGTAACGAACACCCTCCACTCCTTGGGTTTTTACATAAATACCAAGAAGTTGAAAATGGAACCAATGCAGCCCATCACATTCATCGGAGCAGTGCTTGATGCCAGAGTAGTGAGGGCATACTTGTCTCGAGACCGAGCGTTAAAATTATCAAGACTCACCAGCATCCTTGCCAAGTCCCAACTGACAATGGCTTTTCAGATACAGTGCCTCCTGGGCCATATGGCAGCAACAGGCTCAGTCGTGGCTTGGGCGAGGCTTCACATGTGACCGTTACAAAACTGGTTCATTCGACAGTTTCCACATGTTGCCAATGCAAGAATGTACCATTCCAGAATCCCAGCCAATATTGCTGCCTCCCTTCAGTGGTGGACAGACATACACAACCTTACTCAGGGCATGGAAAATTTCTCTGAGCCAGTAGATTTCCCAGACGAGGAAAACCAATCCTCAAAGCTGCCCGAAAGCTGTCTACTCAAAAGGCATATTCAGCGAAATGGAAAAGCTTTCTTAAGTTTACTTCCGATCGCCACATAGACCCGTATGAGGAATCAGTACTTGGAATACTTTCATCTTTGAATATGCTGGTTCAAAGGGGTCTAAAACTTATCTCTTAAGGTGTACCAAGCTGCTACTCACTTTTTCTCATCCCATGGTTTGCCAGTTCTTGAAGAGAGTAAAAAATCTCACTCCACCTTTGAGGACCTTAATCCCCAGTGGAATTTATCCATGGTTCTGAAAGTCCTGACATGGAAAATTGTCTTTCTGGTTGTGATCACCACAGCTAGAAGGGCGAGTGAATTACGCCCTCTCAGAGTGGACCCTCCTTTCCTCATTTTTCACAAAGAGAAAGCCACGCTTCATCTGGACCCCTGTTTCCTACCGAAGGTGGTTTTGGAGTTCCACGTCAATCAGAACATTGTTCTACCCACCTTGTTTTCCTCACTATCACCGCTCAAAGGACGCTATGTATCCTTGACGTATGGTGGCCATTGGGATTGTATAAGGACAGGACTGCCGGATTCCAAAAAACCCAGTGTCTTTTTGTATGTTATTGAGGTCCTAAGAGAGGAATGCAAGTCTCGATCATACATACCATCAAATTGGCTCATCAGCTAGCTGTTCTCCAACTGACAGAACCAGTAAAAGTGCACTCGACAAGAGGGATTTCGACATTGACAGCTTTTGCCAGAGGGGTATCGATCCTGGACATGTGCCATGCAGCAACATGGTCAAAATCTAAAACCTTCAGTCTTCATCAATCACTATAGACTTGATACACGACCGAGGAGTGATTGCAATTGCAATCCATCATTTAATTCAGCATCATGCAATACCTATCCTCCACTGGTAGGTCAGCTTGTTAATTTCCCATATGTGTGATGCACAGAGACCACGAAGAAGAAAGACAGGTTGCTTACCTGTGACTGTATTTCTTTGAGTGGTCATTGTGCATTCAAACAATCCTCCCACTGCCCCCTCTTCGGTGTCGATTTTATTATACTATCGGTTTTGAAAGAGGCTTTATCTCCTTAGAGTCGAGGCCAGCAAGGTGGTCTTGGGAACTGAGGAGATGGGCAGGAACCAGTCAGGACATGTGTATTGAGATGGTGGGGAAGGGGTTTCCACTAAATAAGTGTTCCTCAGCCTTAGAAGTTTCCCAAAATGCGGCTCCACGCAAGCGTAGAGCCCAAATGTGTGGTGCCCAGATAACCACTCGAAGAACTACAGTTACATGTAAATAACCTGCCATTTTGCAGGCTAGTAACATTTGGTGGAATAATTCAAGCCTAACAAACGATCTCATAGTTGAATCTGGTCAAAAGTCCTTTTTTATGTTTGTGGTATCCTAATTAGGCATCTAAATGAGCTACATTGCTGAAATTAAGCAGGTTGGGGAAGTGGTCAGTGTCTGGATGGGAGATTGCCTTGGAACCCCATGTACTTACACCTTGAAATCTGTGATGGAAAACAGTGGGATTTAAATGTACTAAATGATTCTCTAAATTGTGTAACCAACCTGATATTTTGGACTACAACTCTCACAAGCCCAAGGCAGCATGGGCAGTGGTTAGAGATTATGGCAGTTGTAGTCCCATCTGGAGGGTGCCAGGTTGCCTGACCCTGCACTAAAGGCTACTTCTGCTGATGCCATCAGTGCAACAATTTCTACATTCAGAAGAAAATAATATATTTCTGTTGTTTTAAATCTGTCACTATATTTTAAATCTTTGCATTGCTGCTAAGTTTTGTTTGGGTTTTTGTTTTTATTTTAGACTGTAGTTTTAAATTTTAAATACTGTATCTTCTATTGCATTTTATGGTGAATCATTCAGAGAGCTTCAGCTATTGGGTGGTATTAAAATGTAATAAATAGTATGGAGCCAGCGCCATTCTCTGAAGAATTTCCTAAGCATTTGCCTTGAGGTTGCTGGAAGTATAGCTGCTAATATGAAAATATCAGAGAAATCTCCCCAATAATGGGAACTTCTCACGATAAAACATCACTAATATTTTGGCTTTTATTTCCTTTCTCAAAGTATCATTCACCTGGTTCGCATGATCATCACAACCTACTGTGACTTATTTAAACTATGGTGGGTAGTGGCCCCTGCGGGTGCCAAGTTTCTGATTGAAACCCTCCTCAATTGCTTGTGTCATCTGAACCCTGTGAGGGTGGTTAACAAACAACGCTAGAACAGGCCATAGGTTCTACCATTGCTAGGATACCTTCACCAGTTTCGGATGTCATGACAACCCAAGCCTGGTGAGGGCAATTGGGAAAATGAGGTGGCATGTGCAGAGATGGTTAACAAGCCACTATGGTTTATTAGCCTCCCTCGTGTTTTGTGAACTGGGCCAATGGGCAGGTTCGCACAATTTGGGAGGGAAAATAAGGGACTGTGACTTATTTTCCTGTCCCACGTGTGGTGGTTGTGTGCTGTCTAATTACCATAATTACCCTTGCCAGGTGCGGGCAAAGCTGGCGAGGGTGATTTACGAAGCAACCCGCAACCCTAGAACAACCCTCACCACCCACCCTCTGTGGGTTTGGACGTCACAACAAGCTGCGTCCAGTAAAGGTAATTATGGTAATTAGGTGGGATGTGAGTTGCATGCACAGGGCAGAAAAATAAGCCATGGTGCCTTATTTTCCTCCCTGCTTGTGCGAACTTGATCATTGTGATATTCCTAAATATTTTGAGGATCCTTCCTTGGTCCCTGGATATTTGGGGTTTACTGAGCAAAATAAGAGTTTGCTAAGAAGAATAAATGCAAGCAGATAATAAAGGATGCAAAAAAGTGAGAATATAACTAAAAACATTAAGACCAACAATAAAAACATTAAGACCTACAATAAAAACAATCTTACATCAGAAGCAGTAAATGCACTAGGGAGGTGGTTGGATCATTGGAGAAGAAGGACATTAAAAGGTGTGCTAGAAGAGGGAAAGGAGATGGCAGGGAAACTGAACGAATCCTTTGTGAATGTCTTCACAGCAGAAGCTGTATGGCAGGTACCTATGCATCATATGTTTTTTCAGGAAGGGACTCTGAAGAAATCAGACGACTAGTAGTAACAGATGAAACTCTAGGCCAGTCCTCCCCAACCCGGTGCCCTCCAGACGTTTTGAACTTCAATGACCTTCAGCCCTAGACAGTGTAGCCAGTGGCCAGGAATCCTGAGAGTTGTGGTCAAAAACATCTGGAAGGCATCAGGTTGAAGAAGGTTGATCTATTGTGTCCCACAAGGATCTGGATTGGGCTAGTATTAATTTATTCATAAATGATCTAGAGATAGGAATAAAGAGTAAGTAGCAAAATTTGCAGATGAGACCAAATATTCAGGATAGTAAAATCCCAGACAGAGCTCCAAGAGAGTCTCTACCCAAACTAGTTGTGATGTCGGAAAAGGTAACCCTGGAGCAGCAGTGCCTGCCTGCAGTCTACTAAGGAGGCATGCAATAGTGTTGGTGCTAGGCTGCAGAGCCTTTGTGGCTGTGTTAGTATTGACTGGGCCACAATAGAGGGAGTGGTAGCGTTATATTCCAGTTCTAAAAGTTCTAAAGCACCAGCTTGAAGGCTGGGAAGTCAATTGTGGAAGCAAAGTGAATTTGGAAGCGATGAAAAGATGATTTGTCAACTCTATCACATATCTTTTTCAGGTACAATCCTGAAGGAAAAGTCCCTTCTATTTATGTCACTTCAGACATCTTTTTGTTGTTCGTTGCATCATATCTTTTACTTCCAAGAATATTTAAGCAGAATGATATAGGTGGAACTATTGTATGTGCAGCTTTGCAACATTTTTAAGATTTCAGGCCAATATTAAACAATTCTGAACTGTTGCATGTGAAGTTACTTGAATCTGTTGATTGGTCTCTGTGTAATTGTAACAAATTAATAGAAACTATCAGTGCCTGGTGGCATTTAACATGCTTTGACTGTTTTGAATTTATTTACTACGATATTTAAATGCTTTTTTCTTTTTCCAGTCCCATCTGCTTTGATATGATTGAAGAAGCTTACATGACAAAATGTGGGCACAGCTTCTGGTAAGGTTTGTTGATAAAACTGCATAGCATGAAAGATTTATTTATACAGTTAAAAGTAATGAGCTAAGGTTGGATTCTTAGATACACTCAGTGGATGTGGTGGGTTTTGATCAAATGGCCTTGAATGACATATTCTGAATTAACATCTTCATGGGTGCATCCTTGGGATAACTTCAAGATTTATGTTGATCCTAAACATTATGGTGGAACAAAATCTTACTGCATCGTCATAGTTTTAACTTCCTATGCAGAAGTTTCCGATCTCTGTGTCTGAGATAATTACCATGCAAATGCTTAGCATCATCTACCTGAGGATGAAATGGACACCACTTAGTAATCTCTAATTGTTTAGGACGTCTCATCACCTTCAGATGCAATATTAACACTTTGAATCAAGAAATAAATTTTGTATTGAGGCAAAATAAGACTAGATTTTCACATCACGACAACTTAGAATTCAACAACCCATGGGCTAAAACCATGGGTTAGCATTGCTTGCGAACCAGGTCACTGTCTATTGCTACGCATCAGAAGTAGATAGTAATGGGACATATTCTGAACAGGAATTATAATCCAAGTGATGTTCTATGAGGCTTAATTTGTGCACATGAGGCCTAAGAATGGAACAAAATGGACAGAGAAATGGCATATAAAGAGAATTTGGAGGTCTTTTCCCATCGCTGGCCAAATACTTCAAATTCGCAAGCACCACTATTTCATCTTAGAATATAATAATGCTTTTTCAAAGTGCCAGCCCTTCACAGAGCTTTTCCTTTCTTCTGCATTTTTGTAAACATTGTTACAAAAAGAATCTATATTACAGTCAATACATAATATTAAGAAATGTTAAGTCTGAGAAACCAGCTTTGTCCTAAAGTAGCTGCTAAAGCAACAATTCTGTACATTGTGCTTGTAAGCATCAAATACTGAATGATCTGTTCATTTGATAACTGCTGTTGCCTTAACTTTTGGGGCCAGAATGTAAGGGTGAGATCCATTCATTGGCTTGAAGTTCTGATCTACCCTTTATATCAGGCCTTTTGTGCCACAGCCCCACTTTCTGATGATATAGTTGAAACTAACAAATAATAGCATGTGGTAGATCTTATCCAATAGCTCGTCTTCTGAATAATTGTGCAGAGAGCTTTTATATTTTGTTTCTCATAGTTCTGTTGTGTCTGTTTTTCCTTGGACAGCTATAAGTGTATTCATCAAAGCTTGGAGGACAACAACAGATGTCCTAAATGTAATTATGTTGTGGATAATATTGACCATCTCTACCCCAACTTTTTAGGTAAGTTTCAGTGTTGAAATTCTATTTCAATTATATTTTCAGTAAGAAGGTATTACATCACCTGAATGTTTACCTCCTTATTTTGCTAAACATAACTTTGCTGACTTCACAACTTGCTTCATGGGGTGCAATCTGTAGGCAGTTTGTGTCTGAAGGCATTTTCTAGTCTAACCACTACAGGGAGAGTAACTTTGTGGAAGTGTGTTTAGAGATGCAATTATGGGATTGAGGGCCAACAAACCGAAGATGAATCCTGACAAGACAGAGGCTCAATTCGCACGACACGATAGTCAATGGTGGGGTAATAATCAGCTTTACAGTTGTTCAACTAGGGGGTACTCCCCACACAACATGGTAATAAATAATCAACTGTGGTGTGGATTAGGATCAGCGCTGAGTTGACTATGGCAGCATTCGGATGACACAATAGTCAAAACAACTGACGATTGTTTCCCCCACACCAGTTGTTTATTGTGTCGTCCGAATTGAGCCAGAGACTCTTATCAGTGGGTGGTTCCCAGATCTGGGAATTGGGTTACTTGCTTGTTCTGGATTGGGCTGCGCTCCCTTTGAAGGGACAGATATGTTATCTGGGGTTTTTCCTGGATACATCTTTGTCCCTAGAGACCCAGGTGACTCAGAGTGCCCATTATCGGTTTCAGCTGGTGAGCCAACTACTCCTGTTCCTGGATAGGGATAGTCTAGCTACTGTGATCCATTACTGGTAACACTCTACATGGGGTTGCCCCATGTGCCTACTTTGGAAGCTGCAGCTAGTGCAGAATGCAGCAACTAGAATATCAGTGAAGCATGTAGATTCTATATGCATTACACCTGTATTAAAAGAATTGCACGGGTTTCCTATTAGCTACCAAGCCATGTTCAAGATTTTGTTGTTTACATACAAAGCCCCAATAAACTCATGACTGCGATACTTAGCTGACAGTCTTTCCTTATATCCAGTCAACCCCTGAGATCTTCTGAGGGACCTTACTGGTTGTTCTGCAGCTGTTGGAATGTCGCCAGGTAGTGGTATGGTAGTGGGTCTTCTCAATGGTGGAACCCACCCTTTGGAATACTCCTCCATGTGTGACTTGAGAGGCAGAAATGGTGACAAGATTTAAATGCCTCTTGAAAATCCACCTTTTCACACAGGTTTTCCTTGATCTGTGAGGGACTGTTACCACCCTGTTTATTGTTATGATCATGTAACATTTTTTAAATGTTCTTAATTTTTGAAATTATTTTTATTTATCTTGCTTCTATATTATGTTGCATTTTAATTTATACCTCTTAATTATATGAAGAGGTATAAAAGTATGATAAATTACTAAATAAAATATACATCACTCTTATTGAATTTTGTTTTCTTCTTCCACCTCTGTATTACGCTCTACATTAGATCTCATCCTGTGCTGAGATCATATGATTTCTATATTCTGTACAGCTTGTAGCAAGCACCTTTGACTTTAAACTATTTAAGAGTCTCATCGTTCACACTTGATGCTAAACCATGGCTCATTGTTACGTGTATGAACCTATGTGAGCCCATAAAGCCTTGGAATCATTTGCAAACACCCCTTCCCCCCATTCTTCCTTCCATAAGGTTAAAAAGAGTAATGAACTATGATTCAGTGTCACTGCCCCCTATTTCTAGTTTGTATTTGTCACAGCAGACACACACTGAGTTGACATTTTCATCGAGCTGTCCACCACAATCCCAAAATCTCTTTCTTGGTCAGTCACAGCTAGCTCAGATCCCATCAGGGTATACTTGAAGTTAGTTTTTTTTTTTAAACGCTTGTTAACATTGAACCGTATTTACCATTTTGATGCCCACTCACCCAGTTTGGAGAGATCCATTGGGAACTCTTTGCAATCCCTTTTAGTTCTTCTTCGTGGTCTCTGTGCATCACACATATGGGCTCCGCACCGGCGCCGAGCCCCAATCGGGAAACTTCACTAGCTAGCTTAGTGCTTTTTGGCGGGAACCCCTCCCCCACCATCCATTGCGCATGCTCCGGGTCCCGCCCTACCTCAGTTCTTCTTCGACCGCTTAGCTGTTAGCCTCGCGGGAGACTTCTCCGGATCTGTTCCGTTCGTAGTTTTTCTAAAAATAGAATAAAATAGTTTCTAGGTTAGCTTAGTGTTAGTATATTGTTAGTATTGTTGAGATAAAAAAAAAATAAAAAAAAAATTATATAGTTAATTAATAGGTTTTAGTCGGACATTTGTCCTTAGAAGTTATGGCGCAGTCTGCGCTATTTAAACATTGTTCCCGTTGTAGGGCCAAATTAACCCTTACGGATGGACATTCTTTGTGCCTCATATGTTTGGGGGAAGGGCATGTCGTAGACTCTTGCCCGCATTGCATGACCTTTTCCCGCCAAACCAGAAGAAATAGGGCTGACAGACTTCGTAGTCTGTTATGGAGTAAGGCCCTATCGGCGGTTGATCGACCTCGCCAGCTTTCCTGTTCTCCACGTCCATTGGATTCGGATGCGGAACAGTCTATCTCCGGTGAGCGTAGGCGGACGCCTCTAAATCGCTCTCAACCGGCATCTCCCTGCTCGCCCTCTATGGGGGAAGCGGCAGAGGCACCCTTGCCACGGCTTGTGCAAAAAGCACCCAAAAAGGCAACCGGGTTGAAGAAGACCGGAAAAACTAAATCTAAATCAGCAAAGTCAAAGCCGTTATCGTCGGCCCCGAAGCAACTCTCGGCATCGACACACTCATCAGACGCCGCAACGACGTCGAAAAAGCACTCGACATCGAGGGATGAACGATCTTCGGCCTCGAAGCGGCCGGCGGCATCGGATATAGACATCCCGTCGACTTCAAAGCGCCCATCGACATCGACGAAGTTGTCGACACCGAGACATCCTTCGGTGTCGAAGAAGCACCCTCCGAAGCCGGCTTCGATCTCGAGTCGAAAATCAGCATCTTCGACGTCGAGGCGAATGGAGCCGTCAGCGATGCCGATGTCGACAGCTTCGATACCGGCGCAACAACCTTCGGTACCAGTGAGGACGCATTCGACATCGACACCTGCTCGCCCGGCATCATCACCGATTCCTTCTCTTCACTCCACTTCGATAATCCACAGAGCAGCATCTTGGCCTCCACGACCAGCTGATCAGTTGTTGGACTTGGACATTGGTTCTTCTGATGTGGAGCTCGTAGAGGCCATCCCCTCGGATGCATCTAGTGACCACGATGTCGACGCCCAGACCCGTGTAAGGTATTCACAACAACCTTCGCCGGTCGGTATCGTGGCGTCTCCGGCGTCGAGAACTTCAAAGACATATCGCTCTCGTTCTCGTACACGGTCCCGATCTCGCTCTCGGTCCCGACGTTGGGATTCATATTCTGACAGGTCCAGGAGTAGGTCCCGTCACCGTAGCGCCCCGCGCTACCGTTTTGACCCATATACGGGTAAACGGATTGGAAGGTCACCCTCGCAACGTTTGCGACAACACCACACCACTCGACAGCAGCTCCCAGTGGCACCCCGGCAAACATCAACAGCACTTGTGCAGAGGCCACTCTCGCCGACATCAGCTGATGGCTATGCTTCTGACACGTCGTCAAGTCGGTCTCAGGCCCCATCGGTTCCGTCGCCACCTGGAGACGTTGGATCCACTGACAGACCGTCGCCTTCATTGGAACTAGGTTCCTTTTCGGACCAGATGCAGAGAATGGCGCAATCGCTTGGCCTTGATATCAATCAGCCTCAGGATGACTTGGCTGATAAGATTTACGATGTAATGTACGCGGAACCAGCACCTCAACTTACCCTGCCGTTAGTGCCTACACTCCTCAAAACTTTTAAATCTGAAAAACTGTTTATATGTTATGGGGGAAAGTCAAAGGGGCTGGCAGTTTCTTCCCAACGTCTAGCCCATTGGATCATTGACGTTATCGTTCTGGCTTATCAAGTTCTTGGCAAGCAACCCCCTGCTTCGTTCGCAGCGCACTCGACGAGGGGACAAGCCACCTCGGCGGCGCTGATCCACGGAGCAACAGTACCAGAGATTTGCAGGGCGGCAACATGGTCGAGTGCTTCAACCTTTGTCAAGCACTACAGACTGGACGTTAGAGCGGCACGAGACGCTTCATTCGGTCGAGCAGTCCTGTCCTCTATTTGTCTATAATCCTCCAGCGTGCATACCCTCCTCCGGTAAGTTTGGCTGATTACTCGCCCATATGTGTGATGCACAGAGACCACGAAGAAGAAATGCAGGTTGCTTACCTGTAACTGTAGTTCTTCGAGTGGTCATCTGTGCATTCACACAACCCACCCACCATCCCCTCTTTGCAACGCTAAGGTGTATGCAGGAGGATTAGGCGCATACGCTTCCAATTTAGTACCTTGGTGTGAGGCCATAGCGGTCTCAGAGAACTGAGGTAGGGCGGGACCCGGAGCATGCGCAATGGATGGTGGGGGAGGGGTTCCCGCCAAAAAGCACTAAGCTAGCTAGTGAAGTTTCCCGATTGGGGCTCGGCGCCGGTGCGGAGCCCATATGTGTGAATGCACAGATGACCACTCGAAGAACTACAGTTACAGGTAAGCAACCTGCATTTTCAAATCATTTTAATAATTTGGTGTCAGCAAACTTGGCCAACTCACTGCTCTCACTCCTTATATATCTACAGATGCTTCAATATGTATTCCATAATGTTTCTCTATTAGCAAAAGATAACAAAATTTTATTGGGAAAACAGTGAAGGCTGAAGATGTTGTTTGACTGATTTCTTAGTATGCAGATGTCCAGACATTGTGCATATATCCCTGTGAACTTTGTTTCCTTTTCTGTAGTGAATGAGCTCATCCTTAAACAGAAGCAAAGATTTGAGGAAAAGAGATTCAAACTGGACCATTCAGTGAGTAGCACCGTATGTCCAAATCTTCTTACTCTCATTTTATTTCTAGTCATAAGTTGCAGTTGACGTGTGTGTTGTTGTTGTTGATGATGATGATGATGAAGGCAACAATCAGTGCCTTCCTTATGGGGTTGGGGTTACATGTTATTCCAAGCATCTAAGCATTTGAGGACGTCTGGTCCTTTCAGAAACTGTTCAATCGGTCTGCATCAGCAAGATGTCAGTTAGACTTCTAACTGTATTTTTATCCCGCTTTTCAGACAATGGTTGTTTCCCAAGGACAATAAAAAAAGAGAGATCGGCCCGGCCATCAGGCTTACAAACTGAAATTACAAGGGATAGTCCTGATTCACATGTAACAAGAAGCCACCATGGGTGAATTTCTCCATGGGGCTTCTCACTGTGACGGCAGCTGCGGTTTTGAATGTTCAAGCTGCCATAGCTTGTTAAGTGTGAACCTGGCAAGGATGGGTTGTTGAGGTGGTTGACAAGCATCCAGAACCCATGGGCTGTTTTATGGTTGTGGGTAGCTTGTCAGCACCCCCAACAACCCACCCCCACCAGGTTTGCACGTAATGAGCTATGGTGTGCCCTCGTTGTGCCCTGAATATTTAAAATGGTAGCCCCTGCTGCAGCGAGAACTACAGGAAAATTCACCCATGATAGCTTCACAGTTTACATATGTGCAAACCAGGTCACGGAATGGAGTGGGCGAAACTTGATCATGAACTTATGAATGTGGATTCAAAGCCAGTCTTTGGTTTTCTGTTACATTACCAGGTATGGCACTGGAACAGCAGAACCAGTGGTAGCCAGAGTGTGTTACACTTAGTCAAGAATATCAAAGACTTGCTGACATTAGAGGGCCTGAAATATTTGGTCAAGTTTAATTGGTTTGGGGAATTAACTTAGAAAGGCTATCAGCACAGGGAGGTAATGAAGTTGTACCTTAAGTAGGTTCCAAGTCTGAAACTGCTGTGGATGCATATTGCATTCCTCATTAAAGGGCCTCAGATTGGCCTTTTATCCAGAATGTTTCAGCTATAATTAGTATAAATGATCCCTCTATTGCAGGGGTGCAGAACCTCAGGCCTGGGGACCGAATCTGGCCTGCCTGCGTTCCCTAGATGGCCATATCTCCATGCCCTGGATCCCCACCTTTCCTATGGTGGTGTCCCAGCTTTTGTGAAATTTCCCCCCATTCAGAAGGTTGAAATGGCTCGCCTAAGGCATAGTTACTGGCAGAAAGGGCTTTAAGCTACAGCATGTTGGTATTTTGATGAGTCTCAAATGCTTTTAGTGATTTCAAACGCCTTTGGCCAGTTTTGACTGGCCTGTCATCTACAACCACTCCATTAAAGGGATAGTCTGGCCAGAGTAATTGATGCACTGGTCACTTCCCATTTAAATTACTGCTGTGTACTGTACATGGGGCTGCCCTTGAGGACCACATGGATGTTGCAGGTAGCACAGAAAACAGTGGCTAGATTGCTGCTAGAAGCAACATCTGGAAGCCATAAAACACTGGTGTTAAAGGAACTTCATTGGCTGCCAATACACTTCCAGTCCATTTTCAATGTGTTAGTGATAACATTTAAAGCCCTACATGGTTTGGGACCTTGATATTTCCTGATTATGGAATGCCCTCCCCTTAAAGACCCAGCTGGCACCAAAGTTAGTCTTTTTCCAGCACCAAGTTAAGACCTGGCTATTTATACAAGCCTTTAGGTCTCTGTGGCTCAGTTTGAATTATTTGTTCAGATTATTACTATTAATTTTATATTGATGATGATTGTAATAGACTACTGTTGTTTTTATAGTTTTATGCTACATTGCTTTTTATTGATCAACTTTATCCCGCCCTGAAAACTATTGATGTGGGGCGGGTTAGAAATATTTTAATTAATAAGGCTTGGCTAACTTCTCTGAAAATGACTTGATAATTTTTTTGTTATTTTCTCTTAGAATGGCCACAGGTGGCAGATATTTCAAGATTTGCTGGGAACAGATCAAGATAACCTTGATTTGGCCAATGTTAACTTAATGTTGGAACTGCTGGTCCAAAAGAAAAAACAGCTGGAGGCAGTAAGCTGTTTTTCCTTCTTAATAAATATGCTAAGAGACATTCTCTTTTGCTCAGGGAAATCCTAATACAAAGCTGACTTCCTAACCCTTGCCTAGCATTATGATGATGGATACCTGGTTATACTTTGATGCCATAATGATACAAGCTTGTAAATAACTACTCAGCGGTAACCTGTGATAAGAGATTTTCCTTTCTAGACGATCAGATATGAGGCTTCCGACCCAAGTTTAGAACTGAAGCATTCTTGGTTGCTTTGCTTAATGACTTGCTGTGAGTGAGAGAAGGGAATTCAACCCTGTTAAATCTTCCGGACCTCTCAGTGGCTTTTGATATTGGCAACCATGGTGGTATTCTGGATTACCTGCAATTGGGGATACACAAGTAATTCAGTCCATTAATCTGGTGCTCTATTTGGCCTTCCAATGTCAATTGAAGACACTTGTTTTCCCAGAGATTTATGGGGTTTAATTTCACTTTAAACAGCAGCAAACAGTTTTTTGCTTTTTTAGTTTAGGTTATTTTTATTCTAAATTTTAATTAAATTTTGAGAAAGTGTTTTTGTTTAGTACTGGTTGATTTATTTTTTAGAATTCTTGTGAGTTGCTTCAAATTTACAGCTGAGAGGATAGATGCAAGTGTTTTAATAAAACAAAGCTTTTATATACTAGAATCTCTCCCCCCCCAAAACACATTTAGACCATTTGATAGTATGTAAATAGATAACATGGTCTTATGTTACACGGCTTGGGACCACAATATCGGAACGCCTCTCTCGACACAAATCTACCCATATATTACGATCCACATCTAAGGTCCTCCTCCAGTTGCCTACTCTGAGGGAAGCACGGAGGGTGGCAACAAGGGAGAGGGCCTTTTCAGTGGTGGCCCCCCAATTAATGATCTCCCCGATGAGGCTCGCCTGGCGCCAACATTGTTATCTTTTCGGCACCAGGTCAAGACTTTCCTCTTCTCCCAGGCATTTAACAGCATATGATGAGGGTTTCGTGTTGTTGTTGTTGTGCTTTGACCCAGAATTGTTGTTTTTAATGGATATTGTAATTATAACTTGTTTTTATGCTTTTTATGGTTTTAAATTTTGTATATCGGTGTTTTTTTTAATGTTCAATGTTTTTAATTTTTGTAAATCACTCAGAGAGCTTCGGCTATGGAGCGGTATATAAATGGAATAAATAATAATAACAATAATAATAACAATGTGGGCAGGCAAACTTGTAAAAATTCTTGGGAGCTTGTAACTTTTATGAGTGTTTTTACATGTAAGACTGTCATAACATATAAATATTAATGCAAATCCCGTGTCGCCATGGGGGTCAGTAGTCTGAGAATGATTGGATGGAAATATGTTTGCCCATTTCCCTTGTGACTCAAACAGCTTTACACTTTTAAAATAAATGTATCATAATTAATCTGACAAAGGTGAAAACAAAAAAAGATGTTCTTTTTTTAAAAAGATCATTTACCATTTCTTGAAGTTTGAGGTTGAAAACACGTGATGTAAGATTCTTTTCTCTTCTTCCTCTGGTGTCCTTTCAGCTCTTCCTGCTCAGCTTTTCCTCCTCTAACTATCACCAACTGATTTTTCTTCAGTCCTTTTCCCAACATTCTGTGCCTGTCCTTTCATTGGCCCAGCACTCTATGAGGTCACAGGAGTAAGCATTATGACACATGCACACACACACACATACACATGTTGCATTACATGCACACTGTGGGGGGAAATGCATTAGCCTCCCCTTTGCCTCATCCCTCTCCCTTGTTGAGCTATCCAAATCTTGAACTTTGGCCTTTTTTGAGGTTTCAAAATTTTCTGCACGTTTACACTGCTCAAACTTCAGCTTAAAAAAAAATGAGCAAAACTGGTTTGGTAGATCTCAAATAATAAGCCTTACACTACCATATTCCTGTATAAGATGATGCTGTAAAGCAGGCCCACACAACCTGTGACCTAGCAAGCCAAGCACAGCCCACCTGTTTATGCTGATTGCCTGGGGCTGTAAAAATGGGGTGACGGTATTAAATGTAATGCTGTGCTGAAGGTTCATGATGATCAGATTTTGATTTGAAAACTGCCATTGCAGCATGTGCAAAAACGTCCATGAAATCTCGTTCCACTGTTACAAGGTTTTCTTTGCACCTTTTCACAGCCATTGTTTCTTCTGCTACTGCTTAGGCATCACTTCTTTGTTGTCTGAAGGGAATTGCTTGCACTCCCCCCCCGACAGCATTGTTTCTGTGTCGATGCACGTGTATATCCATCCACCTTACGAATCTTAAAAACCTTGCTGTACATTGGTATGCTTGGCTTTAAAAGCTATCAAAATTTTTAAAAAGCACATTGCTGTGTGCTAATATGCCTGAAATATTTTTAAGCCAATTTTGGGCACTGATTTATTTTATTACACATATTCTACCTTTCTTCAGTAGAATGGTGGCATACAGAGGGTTACCAGTAGGTTTCCTATCCAGGCATTGATGAGACTCAAATCTGCTTAGCTTTAGTAAGTGTTGTTACATCACGTGCCTTCTAACCGTAGCCCTGTCCCATGTTATTAATTTGCACAAATGCCTAAATTAAAATAATAACCTGGAGATCCCCTAGCAAACACTTTTGTTCCTTTCAAGTATGCATTGTAAATGGTGGTTGGTTTTCCAGATATGAAAATATTCATTCTGCTTCCCTGCCGTGGTTTGGCTGTTGCTTGCCTAACCAGTAGTCGATGGAGACCTGATTCATTGAATTTCATGTGGTGCATTTGAACTGTACAACCTTTCTTCTTACATTAGTAATTTGCTGTGGTTCTACAGCATGTACATACCAGTGTTTATCTCTTGTACAGACTATTAGAGTCATGAATAGCTACATCCATAGTCATTTATTGTACCAGTGTTTTATATGCATCTTTTAAATAAAAAAAAATGTTTCTATAGTGCTGAGCTGTTTTATTTTTTGCACACAAACTCATTTTTATCTCTAAACTTTCTTTTACAGGAGTCCCATGCTGCCCAGCTACAGATTTTGATGGAATTCCTGAAGGTTGCCAGAAGAAATAAAAGAGAGGTAATGTAATCTAATTTGAATTACTACTATGAAACCTTCTTTCCATTGCACTATTTTTTTTAATAATGCAGATTGGCATTAAATGGCTCTTAAAGATGTGTGGGTAGGTGGGAATCTTGTACAAAAGAATATTTGAAAAATGTGGGTTTTATGGACCCTAGATTATGCTAAGTATGACAGATTTTGTTTTGTTTTGTGTGTTTTACTTGTATTTGATGTTTCTTTCGATTGACTTTTCATACCTTTTTGGAGAGAACATTGTCAAGGAAAGTGTATTTGTTGGCAGTTCCACCAAATCCTTGAAATACATTGCAGCTGGTTCTAGAGTTGGATAGCTTTAAACATTTTAATACCTTTCCAGTAAAGCTGTTTTTTTGTTTAAAAAAATCTTAATATGAAAGGCCTGTTGTCATCTTGCAAATACACATATTATTGTAGATTCTGATGTTCCTTTTACTGAGTTAGTGTTGTGATAAATTTTATTCTTCTCTTGCAAAATAGGAGGGACAAAGCCAGGATTGGTTTAGTGGATGGGGAGAAGAGTGCTGGTGTCAAGCCTAGGAATGGTTGGGCACCTTTCAAGGACTGACACCCAACTGACAACATCCCCTTGGAGTCACTCCTCCTTTTCACCATTGGAATCTGCTTGTTCACCTGCCTCTCACTCTGGCCCAGATGGTGGTGCTGGGAAGGGGAAGGAGGAGCAGGAGATGCTACCTACTACTCCCTACTTGCTCATGGGCTCTTTGCCTGTCAAACAAGCGAGTGCTAGTAATGATGAGAAAGAGGATGAGGAGCAATAACAGCTTGTGACAATCGTGGTGAGAAGGGAGACTCACTGAGAGAGGGGGTCATTGAAGGAGTCTTGCCCAAAGCACTGCGACAGCTCATCCAGTTTTGCTATAATCGATTTAGTGTTGGGGGATGAGGGGGATGACCTCGTATATATCACTCAGACCTGGGTGGGTGAACTGGGAGGGGTCACTCTCACCCAGCTTTGCCCTCCCGGGTACTCGGTGCAGCGCTAGCACCGACTTGAGGGACAGGGAGGGGGGTTGCCATGGTCTATAGAAATACGTTCTCCCTCTCTAGACTTCCTGTTTGTTCGAGTGCAGGTCTTGAGTGTCTCTACTCTGTGTTGGGTACCCGAGACAGTTTGGGGATTCTGCTGGTGTATCGTTGAGCCTGTTGCCCATCAGTCTCCCTGCCTGAGCTGACGGAAGTTGTCTCGGATTTGGTGTTGAGGACCCCCAGGATGGTGGTTCTGGGGGATCTCAACTTCCATGCTGAAGCTGCTGTATCCGGAATGGCTCAGGACTTCATGACTACCATGACAGCAATGGGGCTGTCTCAACATACCACTGGCCCAACGCATGCAAAGGGATATACACTTGATCTGGTATTCTCGACTAGGCAGGAGGATGGTGATCTGACAGTGGAGGAATTAACATCTACCCCCTTGTCATGATCAGGTCATTTTCTATTGAGGGTTAGGCTCTCAGCGGCCTTTCCCCTCTGCAAGGGTGGGGGGGCCTATTAAAATGGTCCGCCCCCGGAGGTTAATGGACTTCAATGGATTCCAGAGGGCTCTGAGGGATTTTCCTGCTAGTATGGTTGGTGCTCCTGTCAAAGCCCAGGAAGCTCTGTGGAATGCAGAGATGACTCGGGCAGTTGACACGATCGTGCCCAAGTGCCCTTTCCCTCGAAGCAGAGTCCGACCAGCTCCTTGGTATACACCTGAGTGGAGGGCAATGAAACAAGAGGGGAGGCAGCTAGAATGCAGGTGGAAGAAATCTCATGCTGAGTCTGATTGAACACAAGCTAGAGCTCATTATCGAGCCTACTTTGTGGAGGTGAGGGTGGCAAAGAGACAGTTCTTTTCCACCAGCATTGTGTCTTCTCAGTGTTGTTCAGCAGAGCTTTTCTGGGTGGTTCGTGGCTTGCTGCACTCTGGCCAAGGAGAGACACTGTGGAACCCTCGGTAACATGCTGTGACGAGTTTGCATGACACTTTGAAGATAAAGTCACTCAGATTTGTCATGAATTGGAGACCACACTTAATGCAGTTCCACAAGTAGAGGCATTCAGAGCAATGTCTGCTCCAATCTTATTGGATGAGTTTCAGTTACTGAGGCCCGAGGATGTGGACAAGGTGCTTGGCCAAGTCCGGTCTACTACCTGTGTGCTTGACCCTTGCCCTTCATGGCTCATTACATCAAATAAGGAGGGGATTGCCGGCTGGGTCCAGGAGATTGTAAATTCCTCCCTGAGAGAGGGAGTGGTACCAGCCTCTTTAAAAGAGACGCTAATCAGACCACTCCTGAAACAGCCTAAGCGGGACCCAGAGGATGTTAACAATTATAGGTCGGTGGCTAATATCCCCTTCTTGGACAAGGTGCTTGAGCAGGTGGTGGCAGGACAACTCCAGGCACTCTTGAATGAAACGGATTATCTAGATCCATTTCAATCGGGTTCCGGCCTGGTTTTGGAATGGAAACTGCCTTGGTCGCCCTGTGGGATGACCTTTGCTGGGAGAGCGACAGGGGGAGTGCAACCCTTTTGATTCTCTTGGACCTCTCAGTGGCTTTCGATACCATCGACCCTGGTATCCTTCTGGATAGGCTGTCTGGGCTGGGAATTGGAGGCACTGTGTTACAGTGGTTCCACTCTTACTTGGGTGGCCGATTCCAGAAGGTGGTGCTGGGGGATTATTGCTCTGTGCCATGGTACCTAGGCCATGGGGTCCCACAGGGCTCTATATTATCCCCTGTGCTGTTCAACATTTACATGAAACCACTGGGAGAGGTTATCCACAGATGTGGGTTGTGGTGTCATCAATATGCAGATGACACCCAGCTCTACTTCTCCTTTTCATCAAACGCAGGTGAGGCAGTGGCTATTCTGAATCAGTGTCTGAGTACGGTAATGGACTGGATGAGGGCCAACAAACTGAGACTCAATCCAGACGAGATGGAGGGACTGTTTGTGGGTGGTGCTTCTATCTGGCTAGGTGATGTTCACCCTATTCTGGATGGGGTTGCACTCCCCCTAAAGGATTGGGTTCATAGTTTGGGGGTGCTGTTGGACCCAGGACTGTCACTTGAGGCACAAGATGGACTTTGTGGCAAGGAGCACCTTTTATCAGCTTAGGCTGATACACCAACTGCACCCTTATCTGGACAGAGATAGCCTAACTACAGTTATCCATGCTCTGGTAACCTCTTGTCTGGATTACTGCAATGCGTTATATATTTGAAGCTGCAGAGCCTGACAAAATTTAAGACATTACAACTGTAATCCTATACTGCAGAAGAATCCTTTTCATCCCAAAGGCTGAATTCCAATCTGGGAGAAGTCTTGGGGAGCCACATTTCAGTTTGCAGGAGCAAAATGGGTGGGACCAAAATGCAGTCCTTACCAATTTTAAGTAAGTAGTAGTAGTTGTAGGATGTGGCTTCTCCTACCCCTATCTCCCACAAATAAGAGAAACTGCCTTGCCTTTCACCATTCAAAGAACGAAGTTCAAACCTGCCACTCAGAAAAGTACTGCAGGTTCCTAGGTTGTTTACTCAGAAGTAAGTCCCATTCCTACTTAGAAAGCCAAACTAAAACTAAGTGGCATGCCCCCTCCCCCTGCTCCCGGCCACACACACCAAGAAGTAACCTGCCATGCAGTTTATTTGGCCATAAAAATATAGAACATTTATTGAGGTTTAGTCAATGACTAATTGGAAGCATCAGCCAAGCAGACCTTGGCCATGACCAAGGTATAAAGCTACATCAAGCCCCAATGCAACTCTGGAAAACAACAAAGGCAACAGAAATCTTTGGGGAACACTAAAGTGCTCTAGAAAAGCAGAGTGCTTTTCGGGAAGTTCATCTGAGGTTAGGACAAGTCGGAACGCTTTGGAAAATCACAGCTCACATCATGGTACTGATATATTAATATGTGTGTATTAATATATACACACACATATATACAAAAAGTTAGTACATTTTATGCAATCTTTCCCTTAGCCCTTTTAGGACATATACTATTTTTCCTTGTACATAGTATTTTAGGATAAGGAGTTGGGATCTGGAATGGACCTGAGATCTGGAATGGGAGAAGGTGGAGAAAGTGGGACTGGGGATTAGGAGCATGTAGTGGGAGAGAGTGAGGTTAGGAGTCTGGTGGAAAGTGTGGGTCAAGGTTTACCTCAGGCATCTGACAGACTGGACTAACTTGGAGTCTCAAAAGAAGGTCTTACCTTGCCCTCTTCTCAAAACATAGACTCCAGCAAGGAAGTCTAGCTTCTAACTTTAACTGAAAACTTTTCCTGAAAGACAAGGCTGCACATTTATAGCACCTTTCCTGTGAAACAGATGCAGTGGTATGACCTACTTTAGGGTTTTGGGTAGGGTGAAACCAAAAGACAGCCATTGATAAACAAGACACAGTTTTGCCTCTAGGAAGGCAGAAAGACAGGTTGGGGTCTGTAAGAAATAAAAGTCAGACACAGATTATGTGCAGTTTCTGCAGTTTAACCTGTTTCATCCCTAACTCTCCGTCAGGAAAAAAAGAGTAGATTGTCACCATAGAGCTAGAAAAGACATCATAAGGACACTGCCCAGTTTAAAGGTTGACTTAATATGGCCAGATGATGGTCTGTTGGGGGCAAAAGTGCAATGTGTATGTGGCTGTGCTGGGTTCTGGCTAGAAGGAAGTCTGAGAGGGGCAGTACATGAGTTGTTTTTTGTGGAGGGTATTTTTGGGTGGCAAACCAAACCAGCCGTTGGCAGAAAGCACCCAGATTAGGTGGAGTACTGATGGTAATAAGTTGTACTGCATCATGGGGATGGGGTGAGGAGTTGAGGAAATCTAGTTGCTTAAAGACCAGGAGTTAAGGCTGTTGTGCCAACTTGATCAAATGGTAATTGGAGAGGGGTCGGGTGATGTAAGGTCTTCAGGATGTAATAGTGAGAAAGCAAGGGAATTGTTCTGGAGGGCCTGTGGTGAGTTGATATCCATGTCAGTTTCAGTGCAGTCACCCCTAGGCTGCAGCAGCAGCATCCTTTAAAACCCCTTGAGAGCAGTGAACAACAACAAAGGGTCTGAGTTGTGCATTCCTCAGCTGCTGCAGAAGTGAGAGAACTGGGTTGTGGAGACTAGATCCTCTCGGGGTGGCAGTCAAGGCCTACCTTCAGGATAGCAGACCAGTTCAAGAGAGTGTATGACAGCATTTGGATAATCAAGTATCTGCTTAATAAGGTGAGATATGTACAAACTTCAGGTACATGTATGCAACCACCTCACTTTTCCCTTGTCCTGAGTGAGTGAACAAGTCAGGGAGTTGCAGTTAACCAGAGTTTTCCCTTACGGCTGAACTGGGAAATGATTGTTAATGGCTTCTAAACGAGCCAAAATATAGAAGCCAACTTCAGACCATTAGCTTTATATTCCAGCTTGTTTGGAAGCTATTAACCATGGATGTAAAGGGAAGCTATGGTTATTTGTGACTTCCTGCCTTGGTTTGCTGCTCACATGAAGCGAGCAGTGAAACTACTACATACATGTACAAGGATCTCATGTATCAGCTTATATACATGTATATATGTATAAATTCTTTTGAGGAACTCAAAATATTCTAAAGGAGAAAACTGCTCTGGAAATGTTGCATTGCTTTATTTAGCTGAATGTGCATGTTTCAGCGTTCTGGACTCATCAACTTCCTAAATACATCCATTCAACTCTTCGTCCTCTGTCAACATAATGAAGATGTTAAGTAGCAAAAGATAGAGCTGTTATTAGTTATTGTGTGGTAATCATGGAGAATTAAAAGCATGGATTCTCTAGTGCTGTCATTAGCTCCTGCTAATCGTTCTTCTTGTCAAACTTTATTGCTTAGTCGTTTATACATGTGAATAGGCTGATGATTTATAGGTAAGGAGAAATGACAAAGGCAGAAATCAATCATGCTCTCAGAATCACAAACTGTTAATTATTTCTTCTATTCCCAAGGTAGCTTTGTAGTTTCAATATGTTTATTATCCATTTTTCTTAACTACATTTTGAGCTGGTTCAGCGATTCTAGTGCTCAATTAGATGACAGTTGGGAAAAAGCCTACAAAGCATATAGCAGGGGTTTTAGCTGGTTGCATGCTAATTTCCATAACCATCCAACCAATTGTTTGCCTTTTGAGCAATGTGGCATTGAAATCCATAAAAGTTGATTACTTTAAAAAGTATGGTCACTGCAAGATAATCTTTTACTTTGGGGCTTTTAAAATTCTTTGGCTTTGAGAAAATGTTAATTTGTATTCAAATTTTTGGGAGGATTTTGGAATGCTATCTATTTTTTAAAGGGTTATCCCATTTATGCCAATGTTTGACCTGGGAATGGGGTCTTGTTTCAAACTTCTTTCAGCCATGTAATGCAGCTAGCCTACACATCCTAGATGAAGTAGCCATAGCACCGCCACCCACAGGTGTGTACTTTCATATCCAATCAAACCTCTTCAAAATTTTGGCATAGAGTTTGAGTGACAATGATAAAATTATGCTGGGGTGCTAACTAGGAACCCTGATTGGATATGTTCATTGCATGGTGGTAGCCTCACAACTCTGATGCATTTGGATGATACTGATTATCTGGGTCCATTTCAGTTGGGCTTTCAGCTGGGATATAGGACTGAGACTGTTTTGATTGTCTTGGTGGATGGCAGGAACTGAATGGGCAGAGTACGGTCGTACTAGTTCTCCTGGACCTCTGGCTTTCAATACTGTTGACCATGGTATCCTTCTGGACTGCTTGGCAGAACTGAGCCTTGAACGTCATGTCCAGAAGGTGGTTTTAGGGCAGTACTGATTGGGACCGCAGCCTTTGATGCATGATGTCCAGTGTTGTTCAACATCTAGACTAAACTGTTAGGAGAGTGTCCCTCCAGATGTTTTGGTTTAAAACTCCTATCAGCCCTAGACAGCATAGCCAGTGAGGGATGATGGGAGGGCCTCAAGTTGCCCACCCCTGCCACAGAGGACATCTGTAGGGCAGCTACCCGGGCTAACTTCTCCACGTTCGTGAGGCAGTAGAAGATAGATTTCAACTCAGCCGAGGCTTCTTTTGGAAGGAGGGCCCTGCAGTAAGTGCTCTTTCCTCGTTATAGGAATACTGCTATTGGCTATTCCTCTTTCTGTCTGCTCTACTCACCCACTGACAGAGAACAAAAAGCTGCACTTTCAGTGATGTGCTCTTCTGGTTAGTGGGGAGTGAAGCAGACCAATCTGCCTATTCTGAACTGGATCAATCTGCTTGTGGAGGGTGGGATGCAGATTTTGTTTGTGTGGTACCTCACTAGTTTTAAGGAGGGACATTTTTGGAATTCTTCTGTTGTCTCCCTCTATGTTTTCTCTTTTTAAACTGTTCGGTGGTTAATGAGGAGTTTTTGGTTTACAAAAGATATTCTACGCTACTGAAGTCAAGTCATGTACCTGGGAATTTCTGATTAGCATGTAATGACAACCCATTGGTTAAATGACCCATGAGTTGCCGTGCATGAGTGAGACTTGGATTATGTGAGGGTTGTTTAACCTTTGCATAACCCTCAGTCTCTGAGTTCAGATGACATAACAAGAATCTTTGGGACCAACCAAAATACCACAAAACAGTGTGCGATCTTTTTAGTTCTCAAAACCTCTAGATTGTACAATACAGTGATGGTGGTGGGGAGTGGGGTGATACACAAAAGTACAAAGATTAGGCCAGAGCACACCTCTATAGGAAGATAAGGGGAAATAAAATGTTTTAAAAATGTAAAATTGGGAGCAGTTGACTTTTCTATCAAGGCATGGGTAGGAGTAAGTCCATATATTCAGCAACTGGTGATATGCTGGGTAAACTTTTTTTCTCGCTCTGCTGGAGATGGGCTAGTTTTGATTTCAATTCTGTTGATCTGTTGGGATTCTTACAGTGGAATATTTTGATAAGAAACCACAACTAGTTGTGTGAAGACTTTCCATCCTTTCAAAAATGTTGTGGCCTGTTAACATCGGTGCTCTTCAGTTCTGAAATATATTTTTTGCTAAACAAATGCAATTTCAGTTAGGTTCAATTAAATTATTTTACTTGTTTCCTAAAGGGTTTTTGTTATCTTATAGGCGAGTGAAGGGTGGATTATCAGTGACTTTCCAATTACTTGAAGCATAATTGTTTTTTTAAATCACTTTAAAAACCAAGGATGTTAAGAGTACCACATATTAACATTTAATAATGTGGAGCCTATTTGTTACTGATGCTGAGGAACATAATGTTAGTGCATATATTTCACAGCTTGTGATATTCATTTAGTGTTGTTTGCCTATCTAATGCCTTTCTGAATACACATTAGCTTGTGCATAGTGACTACCTGAATGTGTCGTTTTCTAATTTAGCATGCATGCCCTCTCTCTCTTTAAAGAAAATGACTTAATTTATGACAGTGTCAGTATTGCCAATACAAATTGCCTTAGATTTCTTTTATCCTTTTTCCATCCACAGCAACTGGAACAGATTCAGAAGGAGCTGAGTGTTCTGGAAGAAGATATTAAACGCGTAGAGGTGAGACGCCCAGCCATTGTTGCAACTTGAGCAGTTTTTCACTCCCATCAAACTGTCTGCCTCACTGTGGGCTGCTTTGTTAAATTTATGGCACTTGTTTCAGTAATGGAGAAACTGAACAGATTAAGCTCTCTCATTAATTTGTTCACTTGAATGCTTGCAGTTTTTTGCTTTGAGTGAGGGCATTTCAAATACTTGTGCAACTTCCAAAATGTTGGTTAATTCTGTGTATTTGTTCTATTTACAAACGGCTTGCGAAGTATCGGGAGTTGCATAATAATGTTTAGTGTCCTGTGACAAGATTATGTAAAAGAATTTTTAATGGGTCAAACCTCAGCCCACAAAATGATTGCGAAAAATAAAAGACTTTGCCAAGGAGCACCACTCAGGTCAATCTGTTGTAAGATGGGAGTAATAAACTACCCCCTGTTTATTATTTGGGTATTTTTCAGCTAGTTAGTTAATAGAATAAAGCCCACTTTAATGGGGGAACTCCATTCACATGGTATGATCCCATGTGGTTGCAATATACATATGAATATTGGAACCATATGCGTGAAGCTAGTCGTAGGGTCTTCAGTGGAAAGAACCATATGATTGCCACCATCTACATCATGATGGCATTCACATCTATACTACAACTCTGTGATATTATACCACAGGGAAATGGCTCTGGAGGGGAGTGTGCATGCACACATGTATGAAGGAGGATTTTAAATGAGCTTATTCATGTGCTAGCTACTCTTTTTTACAATGAGAGTGGGTACATAGTAACTTTTTTGTTTTGCTTTCGCAAGTACTGTGTATTCTTCTTCGTGGTCTCTGTGCATCACACATATGGGCTCGCGCAGACGCCGAGCCCGCTTCCGGGAAACTTCATTAGCTAGCTTAGATTTTAGGCGGGAACCCCTCCCCCCACCATCCAACCGCGCATGCTCCGGGTTCCCGCTCCCTGCTCACCTCAGTTCTTCTTCGACCGCTTCGCTGATCGCCTCGCGGGAGACTTCGTCTTGATACGGTCATGTATCTATCGTGTATCTATTGGAAATAGAAATAGTTTTAGTTAGCTTGTTTCGTTTGTTTCTCTCTTTGACTTTTCTTCTTTTACTTGTAAAAATAATAATAATTATAATAATATTTAGACAGTGTAAGTTTAAGTAGTAGTTGGCCTTTTTTAGGACGTCCTTCATCTTATGGCGCAGACTGCCCTCTTTAAGCTCTGTTCACGGTGTAGGGCGAAGTTGGCCCTCACCGACGGCCACTCGTTGTGCCTCACTTGCCTCGGAGAGTCCCATATTGTTGAGGCCTGCACGCATTGCATGCATTTTCCAGGCAGACAAGGCGAAATCGGGCAGACCGCCTGCGTAGTCTGCTGTGGAGCAAGGCTCTTTCGGCTGTGGAAAGACCCCGTTTGCTGGCTATGCAAGCTGCCCCGTCTACCTCTGGGGAGCGTGGGCCTCTGCCCTCTGATCGCTCTAGCCCAGCACCTCCTGGCTCGCCCTTGTTGAGGGGTGCAGCTCAGGCATCGATGTCGGCTTCTTCTCCTCCTTCCTCGCCTCCCCTGCCGGCGAAGCGAGATAAAACGAAGCCCCGTGAAAAAGCTAAAAAGCCCAGGAAATCGGCTCCGCTGTCTTCGGCTTTGACGTCAAAAAAGTCGGCCTCGTTACCGCCGTCTCTACCATCCTCGACATCGACGATTGTGGCGGTTACTGCACGCAAATCTTCCTCGGTACCGACGACGATTTCGATACCGAGGCAACGGTCGCAGTCGACTCGCTCCCTGTCACCATCTCTTCAGCCAGCAGCTTCGACTCCGACAGCTTCGATACCGAGCCGCCGTTCGCCATCGGCATCGCTCCCGAGGACACCGACTTTAATGTCCCCGATACCGTCACCGGTACCGATAGAGATTCCGGTACCGATCGAGATTCCGTTGGATGAGGAGGACACGGTACCGGTTGAGTTAGCTCCACCGTGACCAGTCCAGCGCCCCGTCGACCTCGAGCATCGATCTCGATCGCGCCGCTACCGGTCGTCACCCTCGCGGTCTCGATCTCGATCCCGAGATTGGGATGTGTTCTCTGAGCATTCTCATCGTTCTTCTCAGAGGGCTCGTCGGTACCGATTCGACCCATATACTGGCCAGCGTATCCAGGGAACGTCTTCAAGATCATCTTCGAGGGCGCCACCAGTTCCACTGCGTCGCTCGACGTCGATCACCCAGGCCTCTCGCCGAATTGCCGATCGACCAGTCTCGGTACAGACACGAAGCCGCCAGTCGTCGCCGTCGTTCGAAGGCTATGCCTCAGACACCTCGTCTGCTCCTTCTCCTCGCCCGTCGGAACCGTCGCCGTCGGGAGATGTCGGTACCAAGGATAGGGCTTCCCCATCAATGGAACTGGGCAATTTTTCCAACCAAATGATGAGGTTAGCACAATCCCTTGGCATCGAATGCCAGCAGCCGGTAGAAGATATGGAGGATCGTATATACGACGTCATGTATACCGATCCCTCCCCGCAACTTACCTTGCCACTTGTTCCAACTCTCCTCAAGACAGTTAAGCAGTCTTGGACTAACCCGGCTACTATTGGCGCCACGTCTAAACGTCTTGATGCACTTTATAAAGTGAAGGAGGCTGAGGCGTCTTTTCTATTCCAGCACCCGAAACCAAATTCCATAGTTGTGGAGGCGGCACAAGGGAAGTCGGGCAAGACACATTCGGCCCCAACAGATAAAGAAGGCCACAAGCTCGACTCTTATGGTCGACGCATCTACTCCTCGGCTGCATTGGGCGTCAAAGTCACTAATTATCTCGCCATGATGGCCTGTTACCAACTGTTGCTTTGGGAAAAGATCGTCGCACTTACAGATTATTTACCAGAGGATCAGCGGGAGTTAGCTTGAGTTTTTCAAGCAGAGGCCGTGAGATTGTCCAAACAAGAGTTGACTACGGCGCGCCATCTGACAGACTGTGTCGCCAAGGCGATGATTGGCGCTGTTGCCTTGAGGCGTCATGCATGGTTGCGCTCGGCAGCTCTCCCGCAGGAGACAAAGAATAGAATTGAAGATCTTCCCTTTGATGGGGAAGGTCTGTTCAATGCGTCCACGGATACAACTATGGACACTATTCACAAGGCCAAAATGATGGCCAAGAAAATGGGTTTCACCCAGCCGCAGCAGCAATCTTATCACCCAAGAAAGTGGTATCGGTCTGTGCCATACCAGCCCAGGCAACAGCAGGACCGTGCTCAGCGCTATCAACCCGCCACGAGCCAGTCAGGTTACCAACAGCACAAGTCAGCATCGCGCTATGCTCCATCTTGCGCCAAGCAATCCCAGGTTCAGAAGCGTCGGCTTTGACTTGCCACTACCTCTGCCCGGCTGGTCAGGGAACAGGCTGAGCCCCTTTCTTCATGCATGGGAGTCCATAACATCGGACTCCTGGGTTCTCAATATAGTGGCGGAAGGCTACAAAATAGACTTCGAAGTCCCACTTCCTGTCGGTACCGTAAAAATCACGGCTCCATCACTGACGTTAGCACAAGAGACCGCCGCCCTTCTCCAGAAGCGGGCAATTACAAAGGTCCACAGCTCGCGTCTACACACGGGCTTCTACTCCCGTTATTTTACGGTGCCGAAAAAGGACGGGGGACTTCGTCCTATTATGGATCTCAGATCTTTGAACAAGTTTATAAAGCCCAAGAAGTTTCGAATGGTTACTTTGGCGGCAGGTCTCCCCATGTTAAAAAGGAGCAGCTGGTTCACTCTCATCGATCTGAAGGACGCCTATTTTCACATCGCCATTCATCCTTCCCATCGCCGTTATCTATGTTTTGTAATCGGCCAGCAGGCGTACCAGTTCTCCGTCCTTCCCTTCGGCCTAAAATCGGCACCAAGGGTATTCACCAAGTGCATGTCAGCAGTGTGCTCATACCTCCGATCAAACAACATAGAACTTTATCCATACCTGGACGATTGGCTAATCGTCTCCCCATCCAGAAGCCAAGCAATGGCCGCGTCCACAAGGTCATATCTCTTCTGTCATCACTTGGGCTACAAATAAATTATGAAAAATCCATCACTCAACCGTCACAACGAATACAGTTTATAGGGGTAGCTTTCAACTCTCCCGTAGGGAGAGCCTTTCTCCCCGTAGACAGAATAAGCGTCATAATACAGCTGTCAACAAAGCTACAGAACGAGCGTCGCGTCTCTGCGTTCATCATCTTGAGACTCCTTGGACTGATGGCGGCCTCAGTCTTCGTCGTACGATGGGCCCGACTGCATATGCGGCCTCTCCAACAGTTCCTCATCCGCCACTTTTCTCCCATACAAAACCCGCACAAGGTCGTACTTACCGTTCCGCGCTCCGTGCTGGCGTCTCTAAGATGGTGGTCGAATCCGCACAACCTCTTCCAGGGCATGCCATTTACAACTCCAGGCCCCTCTCGGATTGTGACGACGGATGCGTCGCTAGAAGGATGGGGAGCGCACCAAGGCGACCTGTCAACACAAGGAAAGTGGTCACCTTCGGAGACATGCCTTCATATCAACATCTTAGAACTGCTAGCAGTGAAGAAGGCGTTGCAAGCGTTCCTACCTCGTCTGCAAAGTCATCATGTCCGGATACTTTCCGACAATACCACTGTAGTGTGGTACCTCAACAAGGAGGGGGGCACACGTTCTCCCTCTCTCCTTCATCTAGCGATGGACATCCTGTCTTGGGCCATTTCCCGCAACATACTCCTGTTTGCACTACATATTGCGGGGACGGACAATGCCAAGGCAGACGACCTCAGCAGGTCCTTCCGAGACACACACGAGTGGGAGCTTTCTCCCCACATAGTGCCTCGCCTCTTTGCGCGTTGGGGGAACCCAGACATTGATCTGTTTGCCACGGCTGCCAACGCGATTTGCCCTGCCTATTGTTCGAGGGCGGGGATCGGACATGCGTCCTTGGGAGATGCCCTCCAATGGGATTGGTCGCGGGGGTTCCTCTACCTGTTTCCCCCGTTTCTGATGATACCACAAGCTGTAGCACGAATGCGCCGTTACAACTCAGATGCCATACTGATTGCCCCATGGTGGCCAAGACAACCTTGGTTCACACCGCTACTCAGACTAGCGCGCTCGATGACTTGGCGCCTCCCTCGTTCACCAAATCTTCTGTCCAGAGAGAGCGGCAAGATCCTTCACCCGGACATGGAGACATTACAACTCACGGCATGGAGAATCCGGCGTGTTGGCACCATCTCTCTCTCTCCGACGGTGTAAGATCTATTCTAGACGCATCACGAAAGCCCTCTACCAGGCTTTCGTACTGCAAGAAATGGAAGCATTTTCAAGATTATGCAAACGCGAATTCCTTTGACTGCTACGCATCTGATATGCCTAACATTGTCTCTTTCCTTTATTCCCTACACGCTACTGGTCTTAAACCCGCGTCCATTCGTGTTTATCTGGCCACCATTGCAGCCAACCACTGTTTAGTTGACGGGTTCTCAGTTTTCACTCACCCGCTCGCAAGGGCCTTTCTCAAGGGCTTGCGTAATCTGTTTCCCTCCATTCGACCACTCGTCCCACAATGGAGCCTCTCAGTTGTTCTCTCTGCCCTCACGTCAAAGCCGTTTGAGCCCTTAGCAACAGTTAATATTCGTTTGTTGACGTTCAAGACCATTTTTCTGGTTGCAATCACGTCCGCCAGACGCGCTTCAGAGCTCGCAGCACTACTCGTGGATCCTCCCTACTTACAGTTCTTCCGTGATAAAGTTGTGTTGCGTCCTGACCCAACGTTTGTTCCAAAGGTCTCATCTGCGTTTCACGTAAGCCAGGATATTACATTGCCTACGTTCTTCAAACCTTCTTCAGATCCCTTGTCCTCGTCGTTACATGCACTGGACGTTCGGAGAGCTTTGGCTTTCTATAAGTCGAGATCAGCCTCGTTTCGCAAATCTCGCAAACTTTTTGTCTGCTATGGGGGGCAAAACAAGGGCATGGCAGTTTCCCCCCAGCGGATTTCCAAATGGATTGTGGGCACAATTGCCCTAGCCTACCAGATTGTGGGAAAAGAGACTCCTTTTCACCTGACGGCACACTCCACTAGAGCGCAAGCAACCTCCTCCGCTCTCCTTCACGGAGCGTCCATATCTGACCTTTGTAAAGCGGCTACCTGGTCTAATGCTTCCACCTTTGTAAGGCGTTACCGTCTGGATGTGAGAGCACGACAGGACTCCTCTTTTGGTAGAGCGGTCCTCTCATCAATATGCCAATAGGCCACCAGCATGCCTACCCTCCTCCGGTAAGTTTTTTGCTTGTTAGTCGCGTATGTGTGTGATGCACAGAGACCACTAAGAAGAAATGCAGGTTGCTTACCTATAACTGTAGTTCTTCGAGTGGTCATCTGTGCAGTCACACAACCAACCCACCATCCCCTCTTGGCATCGCTGTTGTGATTAGTTCCTGGTGATATTCCCTCTTCATCACAACAGTTAAAGTTGCAGGCACTATACTAGAGTGACCATATACAAAAGAAGGCAGGGCCCCTGCAACTTTAACAGTTGCGATGAAGAGGGAATTTCATCAGGAACTAATTGCATACAAATGACACTGGCTGAAATTCTCTTTTCTCCACAACTGTTAAAGTTATAGGAGCCCTGTCCTTTTCAGATGGTCAGCCTACCTATAAGGCCATTGAGTCCAACCCCCTGCTCAATGCAGGAATCCACCTTAAAGCATCCCTGACAGATGGCTGTCCAGCTGCCTCTTGACTGCCTCTAGGGTGGGAAAGCCCACCACCTCCCTAGGTCATTGGTTCCATCGTCGTACTGCTCTAACCGTCAGGAAGTTTTTCCTGATGTCCAGCTGGAATCTAGCTTCCTGTAACTTGAGCCCATTATTCCGTGTCCTGCACTCTGGGTTGATCGAGAAGAGATCCCAGCCTTCCTCTGTATGACACCCTTTCAAGTATTTGAAGAGTGCTATCATGTCTTCCCTCAATCTTCTCTTCTCCAGGTTAAACATGCCCAGTTTTTTCAATCTCTCCTCATAGGGCTTTGTTTCCAGACCCCTGATCATCCTCTTGTAAAACAGAACATAATCTGACTCTGCCAGTTTGAGACTTTTGCTGCCTGTAAATCTATTCAGTTAGCTTGCCCATATACTGTAGTCACCTAGAGAAGCTGTTTCTGAAGCGCTGAACTGCAAATGAAATGAATTTATTTGTTCCCAAATATCTCATCTCATCTCAAAGCTGCTGTCTTAAAATAAGCTTATAAAGGGGTTAACGTTTGGAAATGTTGAGAGAGAACACCTGAGTTCCTTCATCCAGGTTGATTTTAAGAGGCTCAGGTGGGAGCTACTGGTCTTGTTTGCACCAGTCTGCTCTTCAATAAAGCACTTTGACAACAAGCTCAGTGTGGCTCAGCTGGGTTAGCAGCATAAGCGGAGAAAATATCATTAGTCTCTCCAGAGGATGCTGGGAATGCTGTGTAAAAGTAGCTGAGTTGAAATAAAAAACATGAGTAAAGTAATATGTTCCTAAAGGTGTCTGTTGTTAATGGGGGATGTAAATCTTATTTTGTGCAATTACTGTAATGTGACTTTGTATGTATTCCAGGAAATGAGTGGCTTGTATTCACCGGTCAGCGAGGACAGTACTGTGCCTCAGTTCGAACCGTACTCACCTTCACACAGGTACGAATCTATCAGTTGCTTCAGATGTGTGGTGCAGAACACACACAATTTGCTCTGACCTTTATCTCTCCCCCCCCCCCCCTCCTGCTTTTTAATGTTTCTGTCTTCGTGGCAGGAAACATAATTTGTGCAGGTCAAAGTGGGGGGCGGGGAGAACCAATTTCAGCTTGTGGCTGAATTCAGTTTCTGAGAAGCTCTTGGGAGCTGCATTCCAGTGGAGGGTGGTGGGACTGAAGGCAAAAGGGGCGAGTCCAAAGGCAAAAAAGGAATGGGGCTATAAAATGCAAAATATGCCAGCATGTTGTAGCTGAAAGCTTCTACTGTCAGTAACTCAGCCAAGTAGCTAAATTCCTTAATAGAATAATTGGTTGTAGATCACAGATGGGTGTGGAGTGATACTATTACATTTATTAATGTCATACTGTTACTTGTTTTCTAATGGTCTATTGACTGTTAGTAAAGATTGATTGATTGACAGTAACTCAGCCTTGGGAGAAGCATTTCAACCTTTTAGAATGGGGAAAAATTGCACAAGAAGTTGGCGGGAATGGATAACAGAAATCTACTGGGGAGTTGGTCGCAAGTGGGTTACACCAGATGCAGAGGAGGACTACAGGGTCCCTATAGCTTTAACATTTGTCTAGAAAGAATTTTGGCAGGTGCCCATAAGAAGAGCCCCACTGCATCAGAGTGAAGGTCCTATCTAGTTCAGCATCTTGTCTTCCACAGTGGCCAGCCAAATGCTTATGGGAAGCCCACAAGCAGGACCTGAGGGCAATAGCCCTCTTCTGCTACCTCTGATCCTTGAGGTAGCATATAGCCGCCATAGCCAACTTTTATGTCTCTGCATGATAAGTTACACCTGCCACAATCTTGTCTTCTATAGGGACCCTGTCTTACTTTGGTTCTGAACATCTTTAAAAGCCAAGGAGAAGTGTGGATACATGATAAAATTTGGAGTGGTCCCAAGATGACAGTTCAGGTTAAAAGTGGGCACGGGATCAGAAAATGTTGAAACTAGTACTATAGTCCAGTGTTCTTCAACTTTTTTTTCCCCATGACCCAGTGCAATAATATCATATAACCTCAAGACCCTGGGAGTAAGACTCATTGAACACAGTGGGACGTATGTCTGAGCAAACATGCATAGGGTTCTGCAGTCTCATTGGATTCAATGGGAGAATGTTAAATGCCTGCTTTTCTCTGCACACTTACTTGGAAGCAAGCCCCACTTCAGACAATGGGACTTACTCCCTAGTAAACATGCATAGGATTCCAGCTGTGCAGCCCAATCCTCGGCATGTCTACTCAGAAGTAAGTCCCAGTGAGCTCTGTGGAAATTACTTCTAAATGAACGTGCAGATGTTTATGTAGCTAAAAGTGGTTAATAGTTGCTGGATCGTGCCATTATGTGTCTATTTTTTGTTTTTAAATCCAGATGAAAATCTCCCTTACTGTTTTATATTCTGTTAAAACGAAAGTTTGCTTTGTTGCAATGTTTTTGTTATTTCTCAATTAAAAAGAAAGAAAACATTTTTTCTACACTCATAACACAGGTGTAAACAAGGAAAGTTACTTCACGTCTTTGCAAAGTGCAATTTTAAAATTGATATTTTATCAACAACCGTAAAATCAAACATCTTAAGTTCACTGCAACTTACTTCAAGTAACAGATTTGAGGTTGGCATCCCAAATTCAGAGAAATGGAATTTTGAAGGGCTGTTTTGGGGAGGGGGGACTTCTCTTTTCTTTCTCCCTTACCTCCCTCCCTCCCAACCACACAAAACTCTTTCCCCACAAACAACCCAGGGGCTCTGCCCTGTGCTTACCCTAAAGCTCTGACCGCAACCAGCCAAACTCACCCAACTCCTTCGCAGTGCATGGTGGGACTCAGGCAGCCTGAGGAGAGTGCGTGCGTGCCATTCCCTGCTGCTGCTCTTCCTCTGTGCATCTGCAGGCACACTAAGGGGAGTCACAGTGAGTGACTCAATTGCACCTGTGGAGGAGCGGCGCCACTCTGAAAGAGGCACCAGATTGACCATTATTATTATTATTATTATTATTATTATTATTATTATTTCATCTCTCGCTCGTGGCGGTTTCTCTAGGCGGATATGACGGACTTTGCCAGGTCATTTTGTCTTTTACAGATTCAGGAATTTCCTGACAATTGAGCATGTTTTAAATAGGACTGCTTTCTGGATGTTGGGGTGGATGTATTTTGGTAGGCCTAGTTTCTGAAGGTTTTCTGTATAGTTTTTTGATGTGACGCTGGTGACTGATGTGACTAATGGAATAATTGTGACCTTTTCCTGTTGCCATAGTTCCATGGCCAGTGGTGTATATTTGTATCTCTTCTTCTTCTTCTCCTTCTCCTTCTTCTTCTTCTTCTTCTTCTTCTTCTTCTTCTTCTTCTTCTTCTCCTCCTCCTCCTCCTCCTCCTCCTCCTCCTCCTCCTCTTTATTTATATTACTCCTTTTGCCCAATGCTGGGCCTCAAGGTGGCATTACAAAATTAAAACATATACAGTTAAAAACTATAAATAAGAGATATACAAAAGTTAAAAATAAATTAAATAGGTTTTAACATTAAAACATTTCAACATTTAAAATACATATTAAAATTTAAAATTTCCCTGGGAAAGGAGTTCCAGAGCACTGGAGCAGCCACCAAGAAGGCCCTGTCCCACGTTCCCACCAGGCATGCCTGTGATGGTGGTGGGACTGAGAGAAGGGCCTCCCCTGAAGACCTCAGGGGATGGGCAGGCTCATAAGGGAGAGTAGGGTCTTTCAGATAACCTGGACCTGAGTCGTATAGGGCATAACCAGCACTTTGAATTGTGCCTGGAAAGAGACTGGAAGCCAGTGGAGCTGTTTTAACAGAGGAGTTGTATGCTCTCTGTAACCAGCTCCGGCCAACAATCTGGCTGCAGCTCTTTGAACCAGCTGAAGTTTCTAAACACTCTTCAAAGGCAGCCCCACGTAGAGCGCTTTATAGTAATCCAATCTGGATGTAACTAAGGTGTGTACCTACTCCTCTGTACAGGGTCAAGGCTCTGATTGAAGCAGAGGAGGAGAAGGCGACCCATTGAAAAGCATCTCGCGACCCAGTACTGCGTCTCGACCTGTACTTTGAAGAATAATTCTATAGTCTAACCCCCATATCCATTATTAAACAGCCTGTTCTGATCCTAAAACATTCCCATTGAATGCTCATCAACGAAATACTGTTGTTCTTGGTGTTTATTTGCTGTACTCTCTCAAGAAGATTTGAAAAATGAATAGCATCATAAACAGGATACCAATTTTAAAAAACAACATTTGTAATCCCTGACAGGCTTAAAATTAAGTAAATTTTGCTCTGTGTTTTGAGTTTTACAGAACCCGTTATAATCGTTTGGCATAAATAATGGTTGGTACAGTTTCAATTTACATGGGCAGTGTGCAGCCTTTGATGCTCTTCCTTGGGATGCAAGTTTGAATTTTACGTTCAAATGGCCAAGAGCGAAGTTTAAAGTTTGTTTGGTCCATCCTGCCTGCCTGCATTAATCGTATTGACAATAATAATCTGGGAGAGCAGCATGCATGTTCCTTACTGTGTCATGTGCCTCCTTTGGGAGAAATGCTATGAGTTGTCAGACAGTTGCCAGGTGACTTTTGAGCCTCTTAATCTGTTTGCTGAGATGGGGTGCTTCTTCTTCTGCCAGGTGGCAAAAGATTGCAACCTGTTCTAAGCTTGAGCCAATATCTGAGTGAAAAGAAAGTAGCAAAACAAGAAACGGAACTCCTTTCCTTTGAATGGCTGTGGAAATGGAGGAAAATCCAGGGAGAATCTTAGGTTGATCTAATTGAGATTTGCTGTAGCAGCTAGGGACATGTGTAGTTCATTACTATTAGGATTATATTGATGTGTATGCCCATGTTGAATGATGCATCAGTGATCCAATGTTTAAATTAATCTTTGCTGTGATTTCATTTCCACAATGGCGCTGAACTCAATTAGCAGGCCACAAAGGACATATCCTTACTTTGGTATCTCCGTCCTCAGTGGCAGTGTTCCTTCCACTTACTATTTCTGTGATAGCGTGACACATGCCACTACTTAATCCTTCATTTGTGCTTGGATGAACATAACATTTTTGTGGCCCATATAAAGCATTCTAAGATAGATGTATTCTTTGGAAAGACTTCTTTTGTGTTTTGAATTTTATTACAAATGAAACAATACAAAAATACAGAAAAAACTAAACCAATGTAAACAGATTTTAAACAAAATAACGTATCCATATCATTGTCGAAAAATCTTAGACAAAAATAGAATAGGAGTTGACAATATGTCCAGTTCATATTATGCTTAATACCTGTTATCTAACATTTTTCTGTTTGTCCTTTTTATTTCAATAATAGCTAATGCAATTCCACTGATAAAATGACCAAGAACAAACCCATTTGCAGCTTTGTACAATGGCAGTGAACCTATCCATAATAATAATGTTTCAGATTTTATATAACCAGCCGCATAAGAAATGAATTTTGATAGATTTCCAGTTCTATGCTTTGAAAATACATATTGGTTGTTTTGTGCAGTTCTGGTGTAGCTAACGCATACATGGCTAGAGAAACTCATTTCACTGAGTTTATTTACAATTTAACTCAGTGAAATGAGTTTCTCTAGCCACCTTCCATTCTGGCACTGCTAGTAATAAAGCATGAGGAAGGAAACAGAGTATGGAACTAAATTTTCCCAGTTTCTTTGAGAGATGCATTGAAGAAATAGTACATGCAAATATTTAGCAAATGCATATTCTTATAGGGCATTCTCTGTGTAAGTACTTGTTGTGGAAATGACTATATAACTAATCTATTTAAAAGATGGATCTACTGCTTCACTCCCCTATCCCATTTAGAATAGTTCTATTAAAGATTCCAAGCCCATCACCCCTGAAAGAGCTGGACATTACTCCTTAATTTTATCCACCTAAGAACTTTTTGCAAAAACCTTTTCTCCTGTAGTAGATAGATCATATTATTAGATTAATTAAATCTATTGAATATCAGAGGTGTTAAAACCAGATTTTAATGTACTAATGCAAATTCTGTTCTTTATTTTTATAGTAGTGTTATTGATTCTACAGAATACAGCCAGCCTCCCGGATTTAGTGGCAGTTCCCAGGTAAGAAACTAACCCTGATATGTACAAAGTTAGGGAACAAGATCTAAGCGATTTCTCTCTCATCTTAGAGAGTGATCCGGATACTTTTAAATATTTTCAGCGAGTTGTCAAAGCTATTTCACAGATTAAATGCAAAGCATGAAACCTTTCCAGTACCATAGATGCTTAAAAGGATCTTGCAAAAGTGTGAACAATAAAATGGCAGGTGTAATTCAGTGCATGGGAGATCCAAGGTAGACATGATGCAGCAGATCCTGTTCACAGATCTCCTGCATTTTAAAAAGACTGAATAGCAGCCTCAGAAGCCTTGTCTCAGATCTGGATCATGGAGCTGGAGGGAGGAGGGGTGTTAACCCTTTCTCTCTGTAATATTCCCAATGAAAATTGCTCCCTCTCAAGCTGCCATGGGGCAAATAGCAGCTTAGGGTTACCTCCCCCACTAAGTCTTCTTACTCCCAAAGGATGTTAGAAAACAGCCTATGGGGCTGTTCACGCAACACGCTGGTTGGGTTCACGCAGCATGCGAACCCATGATGATTTGTTTTCCAGAACAACCCTTGATAGGTTAGTGTGTTGTCTGTGGGATGCCCCCCCACCAGTGGGTTATTCCCCCCAATAAGCCACCCTGAGAACCCATGGTCTGCAGTAAGGTTTATTTTACCCATTGTAGGTTAGCTTGTTATCTGCCGTGCAGCATGGGTTACGGAGATGGCTCACAGAGCTGCTCAGTAAGAGCAGCCAAAACGCTGCTGCTCTGCTCCTCAGAAGGGATCTTTATTCCCACCACAAAGCAAGCTGGGATACCTGCCCAGCTGGACGGGAGGACTACAGGAGGAGGAGGGTCGAGGGGTGGTGGTGAAATAAACTACTCTGTGTAGCTTGTTTGCCTGATTGTCTGATGGGAGTACAATACATTGTCTGCATAAAACCTACCCAGTATAGCTTGCCCCCCACCATGTGATGAGTGTGATGAGTGAACCCAGCTGCTAACCCACATTTAGTGGTTGAGTATTGGTTGTTTTGAACTGTTTGTTTGTTGATTAGTGTGTTGTCTGAACACAGCCAGGGTGGCTTGCTAACCATGAAGCATGGCTTATTTTCTCAAATAAGCCACTTTGAGAACCCATGGTTTGTTCTTGGGCTGTTCAGGGTGATTAACAAGTAACCCTGGCTGCGTTTAGACAACATGCTAACACACAGTTCTACAAACAATCCACAGTTCAAAACAACCCACACTCAGCCACTGACCGTGAGTTAGTACGTTGTGCGAACAGCAATGTGTGAAAGAAAACAGCCTATGAGACGAGTTAGACAGCTTGGTTTCATTGTAGATGCATCGTGCCAGGCTAGCCACTTAATAACAGCATGAAGGGCAGACTGTCATGACTCCTCCTGAGGAATCTTCGTCTGACTTACCAGAGGCTGTAGACTCTCCTTCCCCCGAGGACATGTCAGAGGCAGTGTTGCAGGAAGAGAGGAGCCGTGCAGCTGTGGAGGATGCAGGCCCCTTGGAAGAGCCCTGTGAAGGCCATTCTCCTTAGCTGCATGGCTCCTCTCTCCTTGTAACGCTGCTTCTGGCATATCCTCGGGGGAAGGAGAGTCTACATCCTCTGCTAAGTCAGCTTACTCCTCAGACGAAGATTCCTCAGGAGGGATCTTGACACAGACCTCTAATTTAGTACAAGAGTACTTTGTTCAATATGTTCATGCAAAGGGGGGTAGTTCTAATCTTCTGGTTCACTGAGAGTCTAGTGTTGCTTTCATTATTGAGGAAGTTGCCTGTGCCAAATGTAGTGGCATTTGTTCATTATCTTATCTGAGGTGTGTTGAGCTTCTTATGAACATTAGCTTGTTTTAACATTGCATCCTAAATGGATCAAAGGGTTAATTTGATCTTCTGTTTTGTGTGGAAAGGGTCCATAGTAAAGATGTAATGTCCTAAATGCTTACACCACAATGCACGTTGGAGCTTACTCACAAATAAATCTGTATAACATCTTGACATTAGTATGTGAACTGCAGAGTGGGCTTTCCACTAGATCCTGTGCATTAAGACTTTTGAAACATAAATCAATCTTTTGAAGCATAAACTTAAATTTAACTTTATGTTTAAAATTTATATCACTAATTAGAGTTGTGCATCAATAACATTATAATAAGCTAGAGCTTGCATTTCTGCAGCATTTGATCACTAAATCAATTTGGGAGTAAGCAGGCAGGAAAAAAATCTACCTTGTCAAGAGCAGTTGTAAATAGGTCCTATGTAAGCACCAGATATCTATTCATAACTCAAAGCAGCCTGATATTTAAAAGGGAAAATGAATGCGCTCTGTCCCTTTTGCTGCTTACGTACATCTGGCTCTGGGTCCATATTGATGTCAATACTTGAAATTTTGTTTTGGAAAACTTGTAACACCCCGCATTATTCAAGCCCCCACTCATGCCGGACCAGTTTTAAATCATGTTTGTGAAACGCCTAGGCGCATCTCTTAAAAGTGCAGAATTCTATGATTTGTTATTTTGGATCGTAAACGTCAAGGTGTGTTTTCCTCTAAACTCTGTGGGCACGCCATTGACGTGGCTCCAGCAATGCTGATGGTATAAATCGATGCAACAGATTCTTGGGGAAACCCATTGTGCAAAAGGTCGTTTATGAGAGTGCTACATGAGTTATAAGGGCAACTACTACGGCCCTGTATTTGTAATAGGGTTCCAAAATCCATTCCATCTGCATTTCGTGGATCGTCAGGTGCCTTTCATTCTGTCGTCCACTCGTTGATGGAATCAGATTTGTTTCTAATTTCACAAATTTACATTTAGGCAAATTCACATTTAGAAATTACATGAATTCCCTCCAAAGTGTACAATTCCCCCAAAATGCACAGTTTTATGCTTCAGCGTGTGGAGGAATTGTGCACTTTTTTGGCTCGTGGTGTTTTGAAACATATTTTCCTATGATGAAATTTGCATAAAATTCCAGAAAGTAAAAAAAAAAAAAAAAAAAAGGTCCTCAAGTCTGCGGAATCCATGCACCTTCAGAAAAGCCTGTTCACTGTGTAATTCACGGGTTGGATTCATAGAAATCCGAACTCATTTGATTCCATTACGGATTTTTCTGACGTCCTTAATTTGTAACATGAAATTGGCATCGGCAATAGAATTAGGAGGCGGCATGTAATTGCATTTGACTGCCAAAATAATACTATTGTTAAAATCATAGTAGACATAGTTAGGATGAGCAATTGGGCAAACTGCATAAATTTGTTCTAATGTAGACACTGACAGTTGGCTATGCCTGTCACATAGCTGCCTATTTTATGTTTCTGGTAAACAGAAACACTTGAAAGATATGCTTGTTATAGGGGCACCTTAAGATTTGCAGTTCTGACTCTATGTAGAAAAGTTCAAGCTAACAAGTAATACTGAAATATGGATGTGTTATTGAATAATTGTAGTTCCTGAAGCTGTCTCTAGAGGGAGGGAAGTCCCAGAAGTATTTTTTGGGTCATTATGTTTTCTTGGAAATTTTCTTCTGCAGCTTAGAGAGTTGGTTCCACTCCCCCCCCCCCCACTTTTACATTCCTGTGACAAGAAATTAAGAAACATTGCTGTTGTGTCAATTCATTTGAGGACTGTGATAAGTGGTTTTGTGTTAGTCATCTTCTGAATCTTATGCCTGAAGCATAACTATAGATCTGCTGTAATTACAATCTTCATAAAAAACAGGAATCAAAGGTGATTCTCTTTGTCATTGGATCACATGAGAGAATCAGAAAAAGAAGGTACAAACAGTAACATTTTGATTTTTTGCATATCTGAAACATCTTAACTAGTGTTTATAGATTGAGCCAAAAGTTGGTCAGAACCATGCCTTGCTTCTGATTAGTTTTTCCTTCCCTTCCTTTATTCAGACTAAGAAACAGCCATGGTATAACAGTACGTTAGCATCAAGGAGGAAGAGGCTTACAGCTCACTTTGAGGATCTGGAGCAATGCTACTTTTCCACTAGGATGACTCGAGTATCAGGTAGAATACCTATTAGCCATTGAATGGGATGTTGTGTCTTTATCATGCTTCTGGTTCCCGCTATTCTTCTCTTATTTGCTGCTCTTCTAGGATGAGTAGTGATTTTCCTAGGTGAGCAAGATACAGACATAAAATTGCTCTGTTTTCTGGTTTATATTTTTGCCTGGCCTTGAACACTTTCTTCTCCCTGATTACTCTCACCTTATGGCCCTCTTTCCTGTCAACCACATACAAAGCTTTGGCTTTATTTGATTCCTTCCTCAGCTTTGCTCCCAATGTTCAGTCTGTTTCAAAATTACGCTCTCCCTATGCAGAATTGCAGACTGCATTTTCTGTCTCCCTCTCCACCCTGCCCCAATCTCTTCAGTATTTGTTATTCTCTTGCCTTCACAACTGCAGGATTATTATTATTATTATAATCATCATCATCATTATTATTTTATATATTATGAAATGTTATGAGCCCCCTGAGCATTCAGTGGAACGTTGTTGTGGCTTAAAAATGTCAATTATATTATATTTATATCCCAGCTTTCTTCCATTGTGCAACTGCAGGCAGCTACTTGTGGTTCCCAGGTGATCTCTCCTCGAAGCATTGGGCAGATTCACACCTGCTTAGCTTCAGCAAGGTGGCTTCCTCATGTGCCTTCAGACCAGAACATTATATATAATGTTCCAGGGCATGGTGTGAAGGCACAATTGTATATCCTTCTTTTGTCACACCTCAGTCCCTTTCCCCACATCTAGAACTCTACTGCCAAAATCATTCACCGCACTGATAGTTATCATCAAGTGGCACCCTATAGTTTATATCATGTGCATTATGTGCAAGGCCATAGCTCAGTGGTAAAGCATCTGCTTTGCATGCAGAAATTCCCAGATTTATCCTGGACATTTACTGGTAGGGCTGGAAAACTCCTGCCTGAAAACCCGGAGAGCCTCTTCCAGTCAGTGTCGACAATACTGCCATGGTCCTTTCTCCTCCAACTATACTACACTAATACACTGCTAAATAACACCTCAAAATTGTTAAACCAACTGGGTTTATAATTAGTTTTGTTGCAGCTGCAGTTAACTCCAGATCATAGTACATTTTAGAACGGTATAAAGTAATGACATCTATTAGTACCTTTTTATTTGTATTCTATTCATGGCCTGGAGATTAAATATGCTCATGCAATAGCAAGAATGGTAATGGCTGTGATAATAAAAACCATTGTAGAAGAAAAGTAGGCTTCTTTCCTTATCCCATAGTTTTGCCAAATACAATAACAACAAACAAACAAACAAAAAAAGCAGTTGAATGCTCAGTGTGTTACAAAATAAAATTTTGTGGGTTTGAGTTTTCATTTACTGATGATCAGTTTAGATTCAGTTTAGAAAGAGTTCCTTTTCTTTTTTTCCTGTTCCATGCCTTTCTAAAAATGGAAGAGAAAAGATATTTTCCACAAAGTAGCAATATTTGCTAATTTTATTAAGGCAGAGGAAGGAATATACATCTATCCCCTAATGTTGTTTGTATACTACAAGGCTTGTCTTCTATATGACATTCAAGCATCCTGCCTCTGAATTAAATTAGTAAATAGCTGCATTTTGCAGGGCAAGTTTGCAGATCTTGATGAATTGCATAAATAGCCTTTTCCAATCTTGTTCTACAGATTCAAGTAAATTCTGTATTAAATTGAGATATAAACTGAGGCTGATAGGTTACTGGAATGGAACTGGAAAAGAATTATGATAGTCTGAAACTGTATTTATCCTTCCTTTTAATAATCCTGGTCTTGCTCCTCCCCCACCCATTACCCTGTCTAGACGACAGCAGAACGTCAAGCCAGCTGGATGAATTTCAGGAGTGTCTATCCAAATTCACTCGCTACAATTCTGTCCGACCCTTGGCAACACTGTCTTATGCTAGTGACCTCTACAACGGATCCAGCATAGTATCCAGGTAATAAATGTGGTGTGGTTAGATATTTTGAGAAATGATGGCTATGTAGGATCAGGCAAAGTTCTTTTACTTTGGTCACAAGATTTTGCCTAGATCCACAATGCCATCCTTTTTGGAGGCATTCTAAAGCTTAGTAAGTATGCTACTAATTACTGTGTGCCACTTTTACTACATGTAGTTCCTATAAAAATACTCAGACCTAGAGGCTGTGGCTCAGTGGTGGAGCACCTGCTTTACGCAGAGCAGGTCCCAGGTTCGATCCCCTGCATTTCCGGATAAGGCAGAAAAACTGCCTGTAACCCTGGGGAGCTGCTGCCAGTCAGGGTCGACAATACTCAGCTAGATGGATCAATGGTCTAAAGCTACTTCCTATATGACCCTAAATTTTGAAAGGCTCAGTTGAGGGTTTTTAGTATCAAGAAAGATGGTTCATTAGTCCTGACCCAGGGTTTGTTTGTTTATTTATTTATTTATTGCATTTCTACAATATTGATGACACCTTAGCCCGCATCTCCGGATAACCTCTCCCAGCAGTTTCCTGTAAATGTTGAACAGCACACGGGGTAAAATAGAGCCATGTGGCACCTCATGGCCTAGGTGCCATGGCACAGAGCAATAATCCCCCAGCACCACCTTCTGGAATCGGCCATCTAAGTAGGAGCGGAACCACGTTGCGCGGTGCCTCCAACTCCCAGCCCAGACAACCTGGATACTGTGGTCAATGGCATTGAAAGCTGCTGAGAGGTCCAAGAGAATCAACAGGGTGACACTCTCGATGTCCCTCTCCCAGCAAAGGTCATCCCACAGGGCGACCAAGGCAGTTTCTGCTCCACAACCAGGCCTGAAGCCCAATTTAAATGGATCTAAATAATTCATTTCATTCAAGAGTGCCTAGAGTTGTCCTGCCACCACCTGCTCAAGCACCTTGCCCAAGAAGGGGATGTTAGCCACTGGCCTATAATTGTTAAAATCCTCTGGGTCCAGCTTAGGCTTTTTCAGGAGTGGTCTGATTACCGCCTCTTTTAAAGAGGCCGGCACCACTCCCTCTCTCAGGGAGACATTTACAACCTCCTGGACCCAGCCGGCGATCCCCTCCTTATTTGATGTAATGAACCATGAAGGGCAAGGGTCAAGCACACAGGTGGTCGACTGGACTGGACTAAGCACCTTGTCTGCATCCTGAGGCCTCAATAACTGAAACTCATCCAGTAAAACTGGGCCAGACGGTGTTATGAACGCCTCTACTAGTGGAACTGCATTAAGCGGTTCAAGACAAATCTGAGCAACTTTGTCTTCAAAGTGCCATGCAAACTTGTCACAGTGTGCTACTGAGGGTTCCACAGTGTCTCTCCCTGGCCAGAGTGTAGCAGGCCATGAACCACCCGGAAAAGCTCCGCTGGATGTCACTGAGAAGATGCAATGCTGGGGGAAAAGAACTGTCTCTTTGCTACCCTCACTGCCACAGAGTAGGCTCGATAATGAGCTCTAGCCTGTGTTCAGTCAGACGTAACACATCTTTTCCCTCCACCTGCATTCTAGCCAATTCCCTTTCGCTTCATTGCCCTCAGCAAAATGAAGGAGTTGGCTGGGCTGTGCTCAGAAGGAGAGGGCGCTTGAGTGTGTTCGTGTCGACCTCCCAAGTCATCTTTGCATTCCTCAGAGCAACCTGGGCTTCAACAGGAGCACCAGCCACACCAGCAGGAAAATCCCTCAGAGCCCTCTGGAATCCATTGGAGTCCATTAGCCTCTGGTGGCTGACCATTTTAATAGGCCCCCACCCTTGCAGAGGTGGAATGGTTTTGATCCACATTAATCTCCTCTTCTTTGCTTATGGGCAAGTTTTAATCAAAAAGAAGCTAAGATGTTCAGACTTGGTCGCTGACAAATCTAGTGATACCGGGCAGAATCAATGAATGGGTGGTATTGTCTCCAAATGTTCCACTTAACAAAAGCTGTGTTCACATGATCATGGGTCGTGGGGGTTGTTAGCATAATAATTTGTGGCAGTGCAGCTTATTGTGCTGTGTGAACCCGGCCAGGATGGCTAGTTGCCATGGTTAACAAGCCACCTCAGAACACTGCAACAGCCCATGAGTTCTGGATGGCTTGTTAACCACAGCAACAAGCCACCCTGGCTAGGTTCTCATGACATGACAGGCCACACTGCCGATGATAATTATGCTAATCCCTCCGACATGCAACCAGCACACACAGGATGGTGACTAAGCCATGGTGATTTATTAACTTCCCTGCAATCGCGTGAACTGAGTCAAAGTCTGAAACGAAGTACTTGGGAGACCCTTTTTCTCTCTGCAATGTTCTGAACATCTTGCAGGCAAACCCTTAAAAAGCTTGAAGGAGCCATGGGGCAGTGATAATTTCAGTAATAACCCTGTCAAAGAACTTTGGCTTAACTATGAAGGTTGGGGGTATTTTATTAACAAATTATTAAAATAAATCAACATAGCATTCTCATGGGATTAAAGCAGTCATTGGAGTTTTCTTGATAAAAAAATAGTTTGGAGCAGCCATAATATCCTCTGTTAACATGATTAAAAGATTGGTAGTAGTGCATGGGTACCCATACTTCCTTTGCAGGCTCTCTCCTCTCAAGTGAATTATCTCTTGTCTTTCCTCCAACAGCATTAACTATGATTAATTCTAATTTGACCATGGTTAAAGTTGTTCAACACAATAGTCAGTTGCATTTTCAGATTAAGGATATAAACCTATGCTTTGAAAGAAATCCCAATATACTCATTTGGGTTTATTTCTGAGTAGATATGCATACATTTGGACTACCAAGCCTATTTAAGTAGGTGAAGGCAAAACTGTTAATATTCACTCTGCTTGCTTTTTGCTGCTACTTATTTTTCAAATTTAAGAATATTTTCAGTTGTGGGATATTTCCATTTCTTATTTGTATGGGAATTATTGGAAGAGAATTGACCTGAGAAGATCTAAGCTATAATGAACATTAAGTGCAACATTTAATAATACTTTATACATCTCCACTTCACAAAACTATCCTAAGAGCATTGCAGAGGCACTGGTACGACCTCATGAGGGGGGCTCTGTGTTCCAATCCCTCCTTCCACACCCTCCTCCTCATGGCTACTCTGGAAAGAATTGCAGCTGCTTCCCAAGGTCACAAATGTGACTTTGGGGAAAGGAAAAGGGAGGGAGGAGGAGAGGCCAGGATATGTTCTATCCTTTGATATCTCCAGCCCCAGCCAGCATGACTCTACTAGAAAGCTCAAGCCTGTCTAATGGGGGGGGGGGGGATTAAAAGGAGGATGGAGAGTTGAAAATCACCTCTGTTGCCCCTCTTGCCCTGCCAGCAGCAACCCAGCAAACCATTGATACTCAGAAGCCTTTGAGATCAAAGGCTTCAGTCTAGCGGGTGGCAACCTGATAGGGTTATGCCCTTTGTGTATTCCGTAGTTTTCATAGTTTCAAAATCGGAATCGGTTTAATGTATACCGTATATCAAGGAAAGGATGTGGTGGAGATGAACTGCTAAAGTATTGGGAACGAGCACATAGAAACAACTCGCTAGATTTATTCTTTATCTGAAGTCACAATGAAACCGGATTTGTCATGTCAGGACCTTCATTGAGTGTGTGTTCAGAATGGTTAATAGCTGTAGATTACCAGTCCACAAGGTGGCAACCTGTGTTTACTTTGTAGTTTGCATCGTATTAGTTATAGCACATGAGTTCTGTGTCCAACCGTTCAATAGAAATGTAATGCCGACATGGTCTCATAGTACTTCTGTTCAACAAATGAACATTAGAAATGACCTCTTTTTTTCTTTCTGAATCAGGATAATGTCTCTGAACATCTTAGTTAAAGTTTACATTTGGAGGGCACCAGGTTGGAGAAGGCTGCAGTATACAATATTAGAATGATCTGGTAACGAATTGGCTTCCGTTTACTTATAGACAAATGATTTTATGTCTTTAAGAGCTAGTTCACACATTGATTTGTTTTAGTTCCTGCATAGTATGTGGAACAAACTTTGTAGGGAGCTTGAGAGTCAGCATATAAAACGGGGTGAGCAACTTTGGGGGGGTCTGTGGGATACATTTTTGCTTCTCAGCTCCCTCCCCCCACAAGGCACAGTCTGCTGGAGGCCCCTCAAAAAGAAAAGACTTTTTTTAAAAAACAGGAAAATGGTGTCTGGAGCACTATAGCAACTACATTTGACTCTTTTCAGTACTCCTTAGTGCTCTGGATCCCGGATGCCAACTTTTCATAACATTTTTTGTAACTTTTTTTGGGGGGGGCAGTGGAGTTTGGTGTGGGCCCCTCTGAGTGGGGGCAGGGCCCACATGTTGTTGATAGTTTGCATGTTGCCAACCCCTTATATAAAGGTTTGGACTATGGGTAACCTTGCGCACACTTTCTGAGTTTTCACAACTTTTATCAACAATTCTATTAAATAGCCGAGCAGTAAAAATGTCAGTGCATTCTGACACAGAGCTCCTGCAGCTTAACTATTTCTAGTGTTCTCCCACTGTGAAAGCCAATAATAAAACATTTAAGGGATGAAAGATCTACAGTGACTGCATTAGCTATGATTTTTTTTTTGCAGAAAATTGCTTTAGCCATTAAAGTACAAAAGTATGTGCAAACAATTTAGTAGAACTGCCTATCATTTCTAAAATTGCACAAAAACAGCTACGAGCAGGTCTGTATTTAGTCTGTTGATGTGTCCATCGATAGTAGTGAAATGTATTTCGTGAGTGGCTAAGCATATCATCTCAATGGCCCAAGTTCACATATAACCAGTCCATAGTATGGGATGAGCATGGGTTGTTGTTGAATCATGGGTTGCTGAATTGTAGGTTGTCCTTATATGCAAACCCTGCACTATGGTTTAACTGCAGGTTAACAATGAACAACGCAGGAAGAGAACACGTGGTTAGTTGTTGGGTTGTGAACTCTGGGTTGGTCATAGTCAACAACCCCATAGTGAAACCCTAGTGCAGAATTCACATGTAACGACAGCCCACAAGTCAACAACCCATACTCTGGGTTGTTGTTATGTGTGAACCAGGTCTGTGCCTGTTAGCATGAGTTGTGACACAGAAGCCAAAAGTGTGGTTTTGGATGGAGATTGAAGAGAAGTGAGAACTAGCTATTTGTCATATTTTACAAGGATTTTCAATAAATTGTGGTAATAACCATTGTTTCTTGTCCTACTCCTCAGTAGTTAAGGAACAATGAATTTAAATGACAGCAACATGGATGTAAGTTAAACTTTAGGAAGATCTTCCTGACAATAACAGCTCCTCAAGTACATTGGTAAGGGAAGTTGCAGAGTTTCCTTCCTTTTGGATTTTTAGTGAATGGCTTGACTAGTATTTACTGGAGATCTTCTTAAGTACAGGATATCCCTAGGTCTGAGGGTATTTCTAGTTAAGGAATGGAACTGTACATGGAAGATGCGTGCGCAGGTTTTTCAACAGAGCACATGCTTGCTCATGGCTCTCGTACAAGGAGATTTTGAGTGGCCTAACAGCCACATGATAACACTCTACCCCAGAGTTGCTCAGAAAACCATAGTCTGTTAATCAACTTGAGAGAAAACTGAAGGACACCTCATCAGGTTCTGCTTTTCAGTCCTGGCATTAAATTGCTAGTTCCCCCCTCTGCTATTCTGGCCACTCTGATTAGAAGATATGGGAGAGAGGACTGGTCACTTTAGTTGTGATTGCAGGTTCCAGGGCATGGTTGTGATGGCATATGATACAGCTGTTGCAAGTCTGGGTCTGATCAATGCTTGGATAAGGGGCTGCCTGAGAGCATTCATTTTAAAAAGCAACACTTTGGCAGGATCTACACTACTGCTTTAAAACTTTTTAGAACAGTAGAGACAACTGCTTGTGCCTAGGACACACTCCATATACCGTTTTCAAAACGTTTTCAAAGTGTCATATCCTGCTTGGTGTAGATCTGGCCTGTGTGTCTATTCTGTACATTCTGTTTCTTTTTCAGTCCCCATGGGACTAGCAAAAGGTTCTAGGGGGGAAATAAGGAAGGCAGTCTCATGTAATAGTACGTACGATATTATACCCTCACCTGCCAGAGTCGACTATGACATGTACTACTTGTTCTCCATTATCAGTGGAATATAATGGTTGGCATCCAGTCCTTTGTACATGTAACTTTTTACCAATGTGCAGCATTCTGTTTCAGCAGCAAAGTAAAAGCAGACCTCTTCTGGCCTGCTTCATGCTCACCTTGTTGTGTTTGGCTTACAGCAACACTTCTGGAGAGACTGAATTTGTATTTGTTAGGGATATAGTCTCAATGGGCCTGTTCAGGCAACATGCTAAGCCATGGTTAGGCTGCAAGTGGTTAATGAGTGTGTTTGAACCATGGTTAGGAATGGTTCACATGACACATTAATTCATGGTTCACAAGGCATGCTAAGTCATAATGTTTAGCTCAAAATGCTTAACCACCATGGCTTAGCGTATTGTCTGAACAGGGGCAATGTTGAGGTGTGCCCTGGGAATCTTATCTGGAGCAGTTAGCTTGTGTCCAGAGAGATGGTCATGGAGTTACTTTTTTTTTGCAGAGATAAAAGACTTCTTTGTCTCCATGTCGTTGTCTCTAATGCAGTGAAGCTGTGGATTTGAATGTCAGGTAGTTCAATTTAAATTCCTACTGGATATGATTTTGATAACTTAGGTTGGAATACCTGTTTTGAAAGAGCAATCTCACAGTTGTTAAAATAATCAAATGGTATTCCTCTGTACCAGTTGCTGGGGAACACAAGCGGGAGGATGCTATTGCACTCATGTCCTACTTGTGGGCTTCCTACTAGTTCATACAATCATAGAATAGTGCAGGAATCCACCTTAAAGCATACCTGACAGATGGTTGTCCAGCTGCCTCTTGAATGCCTCTAGTGTGGGAGAGCCCATGACCTCCCTAGGGAATTGGTTCCATTGTCATACTGCTCTAACAGTCAGGAAGTTTTTCTGATGTCCAGCCGGAATCTGGCTTCCTGTAACTTGAGCCCGTTATTCCATGTCCTGCACTCTGGGTTGATCGAGAAGAAATCCTGGCCCTCGTCCGTGTGACAACTTTTCAAGTATTTGAAGAGTGCTATCATGTCGCCCCCTCGGTCTTCTCTTCTCCAGGCTAAACATGCCCAGTTCTTTCAGTCTCTCCTCATAGAGCTTTGTTTCAGGACCCCTGATTATCCCTGTTGCCCTCCTCTGAACATGCTCTAGCTTGTCTGCATCCCTCTTGAAGTGTGGTCCCCAGAACTGGACACAATACTCAAGATGGGGCCTAACCAGTGCCGAATAGAGGGGAACCAGTACCTCGCACAATTTGGAAGTTATACTTCTATTAATGCAGCCCAAAATAGCATTGGCTTTTTTGCAGCCACATCACACTGTTGGCTCACATTCAGCTTGTGATCTACAAGAATTCCAAGATCCTTCTCGCTTGTCGTATTGATTAGCCAAGTATCCCCCATCTTGTAACTGTGCATTTGGTTTCTTTTTCCTAGGTGTAGAACTTGGCATTTATCCCTATTAAATTTCATTCTGTTGTTTTCAGCCCAGCGCTCCTGTGTGAACAGTTGGCTACTGTGTGAACTAGATAGGTCTTTGATTTGATCCAGCATGTGCTTGGGTCAGTGTGAGAAAGAAAGTGCTTTTGGGGGATTGCGCTGCTGTGCCTGTGATAGCACAAAGATGCATTAAGGATTAAAGTGTCGCTCAGACTCCCTGTAACCCATTTATAGAAAGTGCAGTTTCTCCTAGGAAAGGATCAGGGTGCTGGTGAACTCAAATCTTTGGTTATTAAAATCAGTCAAAATTTGTGGACGCCTGCTTTCAGGGTATGTGTAGGGGAGAATGGATGGATGCAGTTGTGGAGTTTCTCTTCAGGGTTTTGTTGGTGGTATGGATTATTCTTTCCCCATAGAAACGGTGGAGCACTGCGTTGGTATTCTCCATCTTCTAGGTCAGTGCCCAGCAAGATGTAGAGAGTGGTAAAGTTCTTGTCTGAACTTATTTTACTTGTTTGATGGGGAGAGTTTGTCCCTTGCTATTCATAAGGAATCTTTTCGGTTGAGCTGACTGAGAATTCGCACATTTTGGCTCTGAGTGGGGAAAGGTTATGTACACTGTCTTCTTCCCAAATGTAGTTTCTTTTTCCGAACTCTTCCTCTTACTGCGAGCTCTCTAGCAAGTTTGTTTACCTCCACCCATCCAACAAAAAGAAAGAAAATCATCTGGTGAGAGTTTTCCATTTCTGACTCAGTATGTGGTATCTTCCTTTTATAATCTGAAATACCTGTCTCAGATGAAAAAAATATTTTCATGTTGTAAGAAGATGTTACATCTGTTCTAGGTTTTGTATTTAATATGTTAACAAGCGGGACCAGGTACAAATAGTTGCAATTTGAAGTGTTTCTGGTCAGGCTTTCAGCCAGCCAGCTTGACATGTGTGACCCTTTTAAGGATACCCCATCTCCACTCACCCCTTTTTTACTCCTGCTAATCTTGGGGTTCCCTCATGACTGCTGATACCTGCCTTGTGTGTGAATGGTGCTGGTTTGGCTTCATAATAGCTGCACTAGGAGAATGAGTTTGCTCTTTGTATACAGGATATTCACAGTTGTCTGCCATCCTATGCCTATGTGTTTGGCACTGGATAATTTTGAAATCTTTACTGCTAGATGGGACCAACTTTGTTATGAGACCTGGCCATTTATGAAGGGATCAGTTTGTATGACAAACTACACAATTTCTCCTCCAGACCATTGTCTGAAGAATAGGATATCCCAAAATCCGCTGCTACTCTAAAGAAAACATTTATAGAACTGGCTTGGCAACCCGAAGGATAATTGTGATGACTTCTTGAATTGTTTTCTGGTGTTCTGCATCTTGAAGAATAAAATGGTAATCTCATTGTGGATTTCATAGGAATTGCTTGTAGTTGCTCCATGATGAATTAGAAAATAGCTTTATTGTGTATGCTTGAGAGAGTTTTAATTTTTAGGGGTAACATTTGCATAGTGTGAATTTGGGAAGTTAATAAATGAAAGCTACTGAGCCACCAGTGGGACCTCTTTTATTTAGTGTTAGCTGATAATTTTTAGCTCCTGATATTTTGGAGATGCCATCTCTTATTAAAGCTCTTAATGCTTCAAAGAAGTCTCCATCTGCAGATAATTAGATGAGTTTTTAAAATTCAAACTTAATTTGTGGCCTCTTTAAAATATATATCAAGATGATGCAGAGGTTGATTAAAATTTGGGGAAAGTCATATTTTTCATCTCAAAGGAACTAGATGATATATGTATCATGCATGAACTTTGGTTCACTTACTTGCAAAATCCCAAAACCCAAAATACCTTACTGGAGTCTATGCATCTGGTCTCTGTATGCTCCCAGGCAATACTAATTTTGCACCAGAAAAAGTTAAATTCTGTGTCTTGTTTAAATTATGCAAATTTAGGAAACATTCACATTTTCTCATACTTTGAATAACTTAACCTTCATTTTTCTCTTTTGCTTAATTTGTTCTTGTACCTCTAACCATGGGAGGGGGCAGAAATACTGAATCCCAAGGAACCCAACCGATAAAACCCTTATTTTGGCCATTGCATATGCATTTTCAATCCTCTCTCTGTATTTTTAAAAAATGTTTGGAGATTCTCAGAAAACGGGTTTCTACTTTTACTATAACACCTCTTTGCTTTTGTAGAATTGCAACTTTTCCATCTCTTAGTCCTCCAGGGAGTTGGACTCCTCCCCTAGTCCCTACTCCATTCTCTCAGAGAATATGCTACTTTCCAGTCTCCTAAGTTCATCCATCAGGATCTCAACTCAGAAAAAATGGAAAAAGTACTCCCTCAGCCCATCTTAAGTGGAAACTTCTGTGCCCAAAAGCAAAAAAAAAGAAAAGAAAAGAAAAAAGTGTTGGGTGGGCCCACTAACAGATTCTAGTAACAAGGAGGAGGGAGAGTTTTCTGAAGAGGACACTGAAACTTCTCCAGTCAGGAGAGGCTATTCTCTCCTGAGTTCTTTCTGGGCCATTTGGTAAAGGTACTCCAGAACTTGCAGATTACTGGGGAGCAGCTGAGTCCAGAAGAACAAGGCTCTGCCCCCAAAGGGGCCAAATCGGCTTTTCCTCAAGGGCCACTGAAGCCCATATCACCACCCCCACCCCCACCCCAATTCCTTCAAAAGGTTTTGGAAGCTGGAATGGGCCAGCCTTTCCAAGACAGCCAGTACATAAACTGGTTAACAAACTGCATGATCTCTCCGTACCTGCCTTCCAAGGTCATGGACCTGTTGAAGATTCCAGTTGTTGATCGCCAGTGGCAGCACTGACATCCACAGCCGTTCTCCCTTCAGAAGGGGAAGGAGCCCCCAAAGTACTGTGTAATATGAAAATGGAGGCAGCCCTCCATGACGTGTTCAAGTTCACAGCCTTCAGGACCGCTGCAACTAATTCTTTCTTTTCCAGAGCCATTCAGCTCTGGGCAGGAGAAATGGCAGCGGCAGACACTATGGTCACCCTAGAGGTAGCAGTGCCATGGAAGGATGTTGGTCACGTTATGGCGCCTGTTGACACCATACATGTGTGGGAGGCAGATAGACATCCCTGGCTTCAATTTCCTCGCTAACCCTTTTCCTTGGGTTTGTTTTAGCTTGTTGCATGCTTTTTTTGCTAACATTAGTTTGCTCTCATTTGTTAGTCCAGTTAACATTTACAGTGGTTGGTTTGGAGCAGCCTTTTCCAACCTGCTTCCCTCCAGATGCTTTGGATTCCTGATGATTGGCAATGTTGGCTAGGGCTGATTGGAGTTGAAGTCCTCAATATCTGAAGGGCACCAGATTGGGGAAGGCTGCTATCAAGTTTGGTCTTTTTCCTAGTGCGAGGCTGGCTGCTCTTCTCTTCCAGTCCAGCCTGGGAGGTATGGGTGGCTCCTCCTCTGAAGAGCAATAGTTTTGGCTGTGCCTACAAACTGCAAAGGGAGGCACCATTCCGAGGTAAAGGAATGCCCTCCAGGAGTCTCTGAGAACAGAAATTAATGATAAGAAAATTTCTGTTATTTCATATATAATACGGAGCTGAAATATAACCATGAGGACCAGTTCAGAAATAAGGATCCTGGGCTTAATGAGCATTGTGAAATGAGCATTGTGAAATGAGCATTGTGCCCATGTTCTCCCTTCTCCCATTGTGCACTAATTTCCTGTTGCATCCGAAATGGGAAACCATTGTTTAGTTTTGTACTCCTAAGCATGGTGTGAACCCAGGATCTGATCCTGGTTGCATATTGTGTCTTGGAATTGAAGATTAAACAACAAATTCCTAGTACGGAACGTAATGGGAAACTGGTTTAAAGAAACCACAATACAAGCACTGATGCTAATACATGAGATGGGGAGTGTGTGGATATGACATTCATTCCTGGCCTAATAAAACGATTGAATGATTGTGTTCCAACCTGCCCTACATCTTTCTCTTTGGGGCCTGCTTTTGCCAGGGAGCTCCACATACAATGCAGTTTTCCTCAGAGCAGTAGGTGGTGCTGAATGAACCCAAATGGCGCCTTTCCACTCTACAGTACTAAATATATACATATATGAGAGCCAGAATGGTTAGGTCTATGAGCAGCTTGGACATTTTAAAATGAGTTTCAAACTGTAGTAAAAGTTTTGCTTCCTTTCTACCCAGCAGATAAACATTTGTAAGTTAGGATTTTTTTAAAAAAAATATTTTCATTAGATTCCCCCCTGCAATGTCTTTGGTTCTCAAGTCAAAGCAATGTCACTGGTTTATGCTCATGCTTTTTAGTGTTTTTTAAAAAAATTGGCAGCCCATTTAAGTCTTAGATGCATTTAAAGGCTGATTTAGTATTGGCAAGTATATAGCCTGTGATGTAACTACTCAGAGCGTGTGTATCTAACTAATAAAACCTCTTTAGGTAAGAGGATTTTTGTTTCCTATAACATGGACCTTTACCAGACATGGTAATATTTCTCTTTTAGTAGCAGAAGGCTGAAGTTATAAATTGAATCCAAGTAGATGAATAGCTGCTATCAGTTTAGTTATGCCATTGCACAATCCACAGGGCAGCAAACAGTAGCTGACACAGCAGTTCAATTAAGATTGTGGTACGAATAAATCCATTGTGGTGGAATAGGCTCCTGGTAGTAAAACACTTTCTTGAGACAGAGTGATTTGACAAGGCAACACACCGCAAGGCAATCAAGTGCACCGCAAAATGCAATTCTACTAGGAAGCTTCTACAAATTAATCCTGGAAGCCTACCTCTCCCCTTTAATTTTTCCATGAAATGGCATTGAACTGTAATCATGGTTATTTCTGTGGGGCATTAATCTGTACATCAGAAAATGGCACCATTCATCTTCCACATCATGACTTAAGAGAGTGAGTATTTCACTAGGGATTGGCACCTCCAGGCTTACAGGCATGTAGCTTCGTCTGGACACTTGCTGCTTCTGTTTCAAAGCTGTGACCAAGTAGTTTAATTCAGTTGAACATTGTATAGCCGCTGGTTGATTTCCTGTTTCTCATATGCCCCATGGTGGAACCCAGTCTTTTGCATAGGATCAAAGTTTTCTCCGTATGTCTAGTAAGGTTCAAAAACGGGATATGCCTAGTTGGTGGCAGCAGAAACAATTGGATGTACATTGAACTCAAGTCACTAGAGCCTGTTCCACATAGATCTGTGTCCAGAGGCAATTGTCATAAGGCTCCTTTAGATGGAGAAAATGGTGGTGCGAATTGGTCTCAAAAGGGGCATAGGAGCTGAGGAATGGGACCTGGTGTGGGAAAGGACTGGGCACTCCTTTTGGTTATCACTGGTATTTGGTGAAATTGCCAACTATTGATTGCGCCCTCAGTGATTGGAAGCCCCCAATACTCGGAGGCATCTGATCATCCAGTGCCAGGGCAGGAGGAACAGCAGAGGCAATCTTCACCTCCCCGTCCTCATGCTCTGCAGATTTCACTAGACGGGCCCATGTTTTGATTGGGGAGGGAAGGAGGCTGGAAATGGCTCAGGCTCTCCTCACCCCTCCCTTACCAGCTCCCCTACCTGCTCACTGGAATGTTCCCTTTTCCTTCTCCTTCTCGCAAGGTGCTTTTCCTATTTTGGAGGGCAGCTGGTGCAGTTCTTTCCATCCCAGCTTCAAGGAGACAGGGGAGCCTAGGTCTTCAGCTTCCCTTTCCAAGTTGAAGCACTGTCTCTGACCTTGGAAAAGGGAAACCAAACAATTCTATGGTCCCTGGGATGCTTGCCCAGGGACCATAGTATTACACTCTTATTGAGTTTTGTTTGAGATGTACCAACAGCAAGAAAATAAAGCCATTGTCCATATAGTCAGTGTGGCGTAGGGGGCTAGTGCATTGAACTTCAACCCCCATGAAGCTCCTTGGATAATCTTGAGTCGATCACATTCTTTCTCTTAACCTAACTGACCGCAAAGTATGTTAATTCCATATACATCCCCCCAAGATCCATGGAGGAGGGGTGAGATACAAGTGTAATAAATAGTAAAATGGAGGAAGTATTTGGTAACAGGTGTCAAAATTATAAGAGATATTCCAAGATAATCTTGAACTTACAATTCCTGTCAACTGCACTCCTTGATTTTATTATCTTTATGAAAACAACACAATGTGTCTGAAGTCAGCTTTTTGTCCTCTGTCTCCCCTTAAAACTTTGAAGAAAGAGCAGTTGAATAAAGTTACTGGGATGCTTGTAGATCAATTTGGAATGAATTTGAGCGACCTTACTTGCAAAGCGTTTTGCAAATTAGTCAGAGCAGGCCACCAAGAAATCCTCCATCCTGAGGGGCATGATGTTAAAAGTCCTCTCACTTCTCAAAACAGCTCTGCTGGCCCCCTGAGTGGATGCAGTGGTGATAGAAAAATGAGAGTTTGTTACCGTGGAGTAGGCCCTAAAACAGATTCTATCTTGTGTTTGGTAAGTCTCCTCTCAGGTTTTTCTTCACCATTGTCTAGCTGTCATCCCAGCTGTTTTCATTACTATCAGCTCCTCAAGAAACCAAGGAGCCAAGCTTGGCTCTCAGAAGTGGGAAAGGGTAGTTAGGAGCAATCCTGCCCTATATGCCTTATATCCTGCCCTATATGCCTTCCATAAACCTTTGGGTTTATGGAAGGCATATAGGTTACTGCTACTCTTGCAGGGGATAGGGCCTGCAGTAACCTAAACTCTACCTGGTAGAGATCCGTCTATGACAACAGAATAACCTCCATCTCTTCCAGTGCAGATCACCATCATCCCTTCCAGTGAAAAACAGCAAGTTGTGCATATGTTTACACATAAGAGAGTCAAAGAGTGCTCTGTATGCTGCATGTCAGTCTTTTTGGTAAGGAATTCACCTTCAGGAATATGTTCTGCAGGGGTGGACAGAAGATAGATCTTTAGACTTTGGGACTTCAATTCCCAGAAGTCCCTGCCAGCATGGCCAATTGTCAGGAATGCTGGGAGTTGAATTCCAAAACATCTGGAGATTTATTTTTTGCCCACCCTGCCATAGAGGCCCAAACATACAGGTATAGCCAAGAAAGCATTGACTAGCTGGCATTGAAGGCAACCAGGCTAGTGTTCCAGGCCTTCTAGAATTGTATTATGAGACGGTTCTCATCCATTGGGCAAAATGATTGCACAGACCTCTGTGGATCACTAGACCAACGCAAGATATTTTATTTTCCAACAGGAAGACAGTCAAGGTGGAGGTACATTTAATCACCTTTCAAACAATCTGCATAGTAAAATGAGATTACCTTAGACTGGCTTGATGTTCAGAGTGGATGTTTAGTCTCCATGTATTCAAGCAGGTGATAGTAAGATTCAGCAAGCCACAAATATACTCTTTTTCAAATTAATAAAACTGTCTGGTTCAGCTGCTCCTGCTCATGATCCAGAGAGTATTATCTGCTATGAAGTCCATGGCTAAAGTATACCACTAAAGGAGCTAATTCTCAAACCATATTGGTTACTGTGTGTAGGTTTCAGAGCCTGTCAGCTAATATTCCATAAGCCCAAAGGAGTATTTAGGGCAGGATGTTTGTTCATGCCAAAGTGAAATGTTCTATAGTTGACACGTGATGTTTCTCCATTTTTTTTAAGCCCCTTCACCCTGGGGGTAGAATGGGGAGGCATTCTTTTTTAGATTTTAGAGATTTTTGGATTGCATTAAGCCTGCCTCTCAGGGAAGACCCATCTCAAAAATCCACAATTACTGGATGTCTTAATGGGGTATCGGTTAGTCTATCGGTTATTGGAGCATTTTGCACATTATGGGAAACAAGTCGTCACTTGTTAGGGGAGTGGTTGTCACTGCAGTTCTGGGGGTCACAGTTGCCCCCTTGGAGGAACATGTTGAGCAGCTATGTCAGTATACCCATGCAACCTTACAGGACATCATAAAATAAACATCTCCTTTGCTGAAGCACTATTTAGGAGGAGGGTATGGTGCCCAAGTTGTCTATGAGCTGCATATTTATGGTAATAACTTATTTGTTTCAGTAAGTGTAAACAGCCTTGGGTGCCTTGGCAGAAAGATAGGACAGAAAAGTATTAAATAAATTAATAAATAACAGGATTGAGAAGCCTTAGCTTGGTTGAGAAGCTGGGTAGCCACTTTCCTCCCCATCCTAGTGACCTTGACCTTGCCAAGAGGAGCTTTTATTCTATCTTGGATATAGTGAATGCTTCTTTTTCCTTACACCGAGAATGGTAATTGACAGGTAAATATCCCTTTCTAACTTAGTAAGAGATTCTCTGAATAACTTCTTAATTAAGCTATCTTGTACAGCTTCTTAACGATGAGGTTTGAAATTGGAAAAATCATCTCAGTGGAAAAGTAGTTGTATAACTCCTCTGTCAGAAGAAGAATAGAATACTCCTCTTGTCAAAGGAGGGCCTCTACATTTCATCCTCAGCAGTTCTAGCCAAATGTTGTACAGGAGATCAGATGAACATCTTCACATGCATGCATCACTCCTTCATATTTGACAAGGATGCCTTGTCTATGGGTAATCATCAGTGTTCTGTTTTGAACTTTTATTTTTAATACATTTTTTCCTGATAGTTTCACAATGCATCTGAATATGTAAGATGAATAGGGATGTCCATTGTCTGTGTGGGTCTTTTCTCAGCTGTTGTCCCATGAGGCTTTCAATCTTTTCTCATTTTCAGAATGAGCTTAAAATAAAGGAATAGTGCTATTCTGTGCTTTAACCATGGGTCAAACTAGACATTATAGCCACCAAGAAAAAAGCCTCTCCCCTGTATTTAGTTTTCTCCCTCACCATGATCACGTCCAGTAGAATGTTCCTCATGTTGCGACATCACAACGCTCTGTGTTTTCCTGCTGCGTATCATTGGCTGCCAGTGGCATGTGGTAGGGCAATGTGGAATGTTTATATTATTACATGAGATAAGTTCTGCAAATGTTATGGAGGGGAAGGGGAAAAGCTATATGTGGGATGAGCTTTTTAAGTCTAATTTGGCCCTATTACAGCATGCTATATGATACAACTGAATGAAAAAATCCTGCTTTTTCAAAAGCACCTGCGGGTTTACATGTGATGTGTGTAAACAGAAGTGAAAACGATTGCATCAAATCTTAAAGTAAAATCTATCCAAGTTTTCCTGTTTTATTCTTTTCTTACATTAACAGTTAGTTCTCCCAGCTGATAAGTGGCGTGCCCTTTAAAGGGGGTGATGAGGTGTACTTGGAGTCTTAACTGTGAAAGAAATCAATCAACAGTTGCCCTGTAGCGTATTTATTCAAACACCACAGGTCAAATCCTCCCTTCTACTTTCATAGTATGAGCTGTCAACTTAGACATTTGGGTGTTTTGTAATGTGGAAGGCTGAGAGGAATTGAAAAACAGCTGGAGCATCTGTGCAAAGCTACCCGGCTGTAGGAGAGCTATTGTGGAACTGCACAGAAGTGGTGATTGAGTTCACATGATCACAGAGGGAAATAGGCCATGGGCTGTTTTAGATTTCAGGGGTGTCTTGTTAACCATGGCAATAAGCCACATGACTCGGCAAGCCACACTGACAAGGCTAATTATTCATGTTCCCCTGGAGTTAGTGGAATTTATATATTTTCTGTTTTCACGTCTGTTTACACACATTATTTCCCCCGCCGTGATTGTGCAAACAGGCCCAGTGTTCCAGCAAAACTCATTGACCTGGTTCGCATGCAACAAGAAGCCACCGTGGGGAAATTTCTCTATGGGCTTCTCATTGAGGTGATGGCCACCATTTTGATTATTCAAGCTGCGACCCTAAAATAGCCAATGGGTTCTGAGTGACTTGTCAAGCACCCCAACAATCCACCCTTGCTGGGTTTGCATGTAACAAGCTATGGTGTACAACAGCTTGAATATTAAAAATCCTTGCAGGGAAATTTCCCCCATGGTGGCTTCTCGTTACATGCAAATACACCCATTGGCTAAGTGAAGGTACTCATGAACTGGTTATGCAAAATATTCTTCAGGAAGCACTTCAGGCTTGCCATGTTGTCATTTTGAATAATGCTGAAAAGCAGAGCATCCTTCTTTTACTTATCTTGAAAATGTCAGAAATAACGTTGCTTCCTCCCCACCCTCTTTTTTCATTTCTTGTTTTATTTCTCCATTGGTCAAACTTCCTTCATGATTTTAAATTAAATGTTCTTATTTGTGGGGATGGGCTCACTGGTAAGGGTTATAGGTGAGAGGAGAATTTCTAAACTCAGGAGGTATCAAATGGTACTGTTGAGTAAGTATGGAGAAATCTATTGCTTTCACTTTCTCTCACATTTCCTTCCTATTTATGAAAAGCTACCTGATATACGCAGTGTTGCTTGGCCCCCCTAAGATATATGTCTGCAAGGTAATCACCTGTGAGTTAACTTTTAAACACATTAAATTACCCAATTTATTTATTTATTACATTTGTATACCGCCCCATAGCCGAAGCTCTCAACCCAAGGCATGCTGGGATTTGTAGGCGTAAACTGAGGCTAGAATGGAATGGTGAGCGGGGTTAGTGGCAGTTGGAGAAAGTCAGGTAGAAGGAGAACAAAGACAGTTAATGAGAGGTCAGGAAAGTGGGGGCTGAATATGGACTGAGAGATAGTGACCTGTTCACACACTTTGGATCTTATGCGGCCTCTTCTGTTCATGCTTTTTTCCCCTTAGTATTGAGTTTGACCGGGACTGTGACTATTTTGCCATTGCTGGGGTAACAAAGAAGATCAAAGTCTATGAATATGGCACAGTTATCCAGGATGCGGTTGATATTCATTACCCAGAAAATGAAATGACATGTAATTCCAAAATCAGGTATGTGTTGCTTCTTATCTTTGATTTAGAGATGTAAGGATGATGGTTGTGTCACTGTTCCACCTGCCCCAATTCTTGAGGAGCACCTATCTGGTTGACTCACTGAATTGAAGGCCTCTAGGATTATTCTTATAAGCAAACCAAGTGAGCCTATGTCGTAGGTATGCACATCAAAGACACACATTCCTTCACTTCCAGAAATGGGCACTCATTTGCATATTGATAATATTGATACAGCTTTGTTATGAGGTACAATCACCATAAATGCTTTTTTTTAAAAAAAATTTTTTGCAATAAACCTTGGGTATCTCCAGGAGAAGGTGTTTAAACTTTACTGAGAAACTTAGACCTGCCCTAACTGTCAATGAATTCTGAAATGTGGCCCCAAGTATGAGCCCTCCCATGCAAAACAGATTGTTTGCTACCCCCTCAAAGATAACTGAAATATTGTTTTCCTGTGTTTTTTGCTGGTCTGCTAATGTGGAAAGCTATATCTGTCTGCTTATTCAATATTAGAAGTTTGAAAGCAATGCAAATCCTTATGCTGTGAGGGAAACCAGTTTTAAACCTTCCTAAATGTGTTCCAGTCCCTTACATAAGCTAATTTTCTCAGTCTACAGTGAAATTCTCCTTTAAAAAATCAAAAAATAATTGAGATGGATTCTTCAGGAATTTTAGTCTATTGCAATTTTTCTACACAGAACTTAGTTGTCCAAGTTCTCTGGACAATGAGTTGCAGTCCAGAATGCCTAGCTGGTCAGTGCAACAGTGATGGTAGGTTACTTAGCCTTAGAACCGGGTCAAGGCTATAAATATAAAGGTACCAAGGTCCCAAAATTCTTATTTTTACAAACCTCTTATAGTTTCAAGATAGGTAAAACCAATAATAAAGCACATTTACTTGGTCCAGTACTTACATTCTTCAGTTCTCCAAATAACTTCAGTGTGAAAGTTGAGCTAAGTCTTATACTCCCTCATAAAAGAAAATAACATGCATACCTAGAAAGCATGTTTTCTCTGAAGTTTAGGTAGTTCCTCCTGACTTGCCTTGGACAGACAACTGTCGTACCCCTCCCCTAGGGATCCCTTCCCTGAGGCTATAAGTACGTTTGTGGTGTATAAGAGGGGGTTTATCCTTTCACTTCAAACCTTGCCATTTATACACTTTTAATCCCAGATCAAGGAAATACTGCTTTTCCTACCAGACTTTAACCGATACTGCTGCCACCATATATTCCCAAAAATATACTTATTGTCTTACATTGACTGTCTTGAATGATGGATGCCACACTGAATGTTGATGAACAAAATATGTGATTCTGTATTAATAATACTTCAAAACAGTAGGTAAAATGTATTTGTTTATCTTCAATAAATCACTGAAGCTATTAGGTTTTTTTTATTATACCTATCCTATTCTCAACTCCTCCCTCAACCTCTAACCCCAAAATAACAAACAACTCGTCCCTGCACTCTGTAATACTAACTAGCTCACTCTCTCTCTCTATAGACACTCCTATTTAAAACACTTGTCACCAATCAGTCATCAGCACCCCAACATTCCATTCACTCTCCCCTCCCTCCCCCTTAACTCACTCACCGTATTCACTCTATATTCACATTGCTATATTATACACACACACTCTGTAAAATACATTACATGACATGGCCAGGCATCACACAACATTACCATACCAACCTGTAAAATACATTATATCACATAACCAGGCATCACAACGACACCAAGAATACCTGAAACATGGGACACGTTTTGGCACAATGGTGGTGATGGATGGACAGACACACATCCTCTTTTTTGTCCTCGATTCATTCTCTGTGCATGGAGACCCGTAAAGGCTAAGAAATAGACCTATAACAATTCCTGTGGCTACTCAAAGCACAAATGTCATGGGAAAAGCCATACATTTTCCTCCAGCAGTTCCTCAAGATCTCTGTCCTCTAGTATAAATTCCTGCAGATCTTGTGTTAGATTAATTCACAGATTACTACCTCCAAGTGTCAGCTTAAGTCACCAGTGGTGGTGGCTCATGCCAATGTAAGGTTCTGGTAGTCCTATCACCCAGCCTGGCACCTGGGGATTCAGGATAATGAGTTAAGGGGAATCAGGTCTTGCTTCCTCCCCTGGACTCACAGGTTACTGTGACTTCCTCCCATATGAGAAGAGGGTGCTCTTGGAGAAATATGTAAATCCAGAAGAAAGTTTAGAATTGCGCTCAACTGCAGAGATTTTGTCCAAGCTCTTTTCCAAGCCACTTAAGATTCTTCACCTTACAAAGACAAGCCAGAAGAACACCTTATGTCTTTCTCCTCAACCAGAGTGTTGTTCCCCAAGCACCTTCAGAGCTACTCATGGTGCCCTTCGTAATAATTTTACAGAATGCTGACAGTGGAATGGGCTAGTCCAGCCACAAACAAGATGGTCCCTTGCCAAGGTGTGGTGAGGTAGCATCTCATCCACATACGGACTTAGCAGCTTCAGCTGAGGATATTGAGGATCATCATGAGCTGGTTGGGAGTTGGGCTTTTCCCCACCCTGTGCTCCTTTTACCAGCAGGCTGAGGTCTGATAAGGTAGCATTTATCTGCATTCTCTACCAGCAGTCTCAGCTGAAGACTCCAGGCATTTTCATGAGCTGATGGGCGCTTTGCCATCCTGCTATTTTGAAGTCATTGTAGTTTTTGCAAAGTCTTCAAAGGTACAATGCATTGCAGGAGACATTGGCCATGCTATGGTTTCTATGTCCGGGTGAAGTTGCAGCTGGCCAACCAGCCCAAACTGATGAAAGCTTGCCACAGAGGCTATCTGGGCCCCTAGTGACACAGCTGTATCTAGAGTACCCCCAGTCTATGTACTTGATCCTTTAGGACAGGGCTTCCGAGCATGCAGGCGTACCCTTGAGACCTTTGATTGCGTTCTCATGGTGATTTCTATGTATACAAGGCATATCTGCTAGCTTCCTGGTTGCTCTATATTTTTAAGTCTATGGGCCTCAACTTGTAGTTTTGTCATGCCCCCTTGCTCTCTGATTAGCCAAATAATAGGTTACAAGCCAGTGTCCTTACTCCCATTCTATGCCTGCTAGGAGTGGGTGTGGGTGGTGGGTGGCTGTGATGGAAGGGAAAGGTAAGTGTTCCCCTGGAATTCAAACCGGCGGGGTGGGGTCTTTTCCATTTGAGAGGGAAGCACAGGGAAAAGCAAGGCATTTCCGGCCTGCTTGCTCACCCTCCTATCTGCAATTTTGGGGGTGAGGGGGATGGTCATTGGTCTCCAGTCCTTTCTTTTTAGATGTTGGGAAGTGCAATGCTTGTCCTCTATGCCCTTCTGTTTGTTTGCTGGGCTTCGGTGGATAAAGCCCATTGACTCATCTGCCTGCATTGCTTTTGTGTTTGGGGTGGTGGAGATGATAATAATAATAATAATAATAATAATAATAATAATAATAATATATTTATTTATTTATTACCCGCCTCTCCCAACGGATCGAGGCGGGGAACAGCATTAATCACAAAATACAAAACTGATTAAAAGCACACAAAACCAATACATCATTAAAATACCAATAAAATACCAATAAAACACTTTAAAATTCATCTGGGTAGGCCTGCCGGAAGAGATCAGTCTTTATAGATCTTTTAAATTCCTGAAGACTAGTGAGTTGGCGAATCTCTCCCGGCAGGTCATTCCACAATCTGGGAGCGGCAGAAGAGAAGGTCCTCTGGGTAACAACCTGGCTGCCATATTTTGAACTAGTTGAAGTTTCCGAACTAGGCACAGAGGTAGCCCTATGTACAGCACACTGCAGAAGTCGAGCCTCGAAGTTACCAGCGTGTGCACTACTGATTTTAGGTCTTCCAACTCTAGGAAGGGGCGCAGCTGGCGTATCAGCCGAAGCTGATAGTAGGCACTCCTGGCAGTCGCATCTATCTGAGCTGTCATTTGGAGCGACGGATCCAGGAGCACCCCCAAGCTGCGAACACAGCCTTTCAGGGGGAGTGTAACCCCATCCAGAACTGGTTGACACACCTCCAACCCCAGGTTGTGGCCCTTGACAGTAAGCACCTCCGTCTTGTCTGGATTCAGCCTCAGTTTGTTTTTCCTCATCCAGCCCATTACCACCTCCAAGCATTCATTCAGAGGAGACACACTATCCTTAGCTGACGCTGTTGTCAAAGGCATAGAGAAATATATTTGGGTTTCATCAGTGTATTGATAGCACCCCGCCCCATGTCTCCGGATGATCTCTCCCAGCGGTTTCATGTAGATGTTAAACAGCATTGGGGATAGGATGGCACCTTGTGGTACACCACATAGCTGCTCTTTCTTTGAAGAACAACTATCCCCAAGCATCACCATCTGGAACCTGCCCGAGAAGTAGGACCGGAACCACTGAAGCTCAGTGCCCCCATGTCCCAATTCCCTCAGGCGTTCCAGAAGGATACCATGGTCGATGGTATCGAAAGCCGCTGAGAGGTCCAGGAGTACCAACAGGGACACACTCCCCCTGTCAATACTTAAGCGTAGATCATCCACTAAGGCGACCATAGCAGTCTCAACTCCATATCCTGCTCTGAAGCCAGTTTGAAATGGGTCTAGAAAATCTGTATCATCCAGAACTGCTTGCAGTTGGAAGGCAACCGCCCTCTTGATCACCTTGCCCAAAAATGGAAGATTTGATACTGGCCTTTGGTTATTAAAGTCCAGGGGATCCAGGGAGGGCTTTTTTAGAAGCGGCCGTACTACCGCTTCGGGGTACGGGGGCATTTCCCATTCTCCCCCATGGTTGCTTGCCTTACTTTTGCTGTGGCATTCTGGAAGTTGTTTGGTGCATGTGGGAGCATATGCCAAGTTAAAGACTTTTGCCTGCCCTATTTTTGTTCATTGTATGTGCTACATTTCTGAGCTTGCTGGCTGCCCCACCCAGCTCCGTTGGTTTGGTTTTTGTGGTGTGCAAGAGTGTGGGGGTGTTATCAGCTATTTGTTGATAATGTTTGGATGTTTGTATTTCTGTTTTATTTATGTCTTATTAAATTACTTCATATTTAAAATATTTTGCACTCTTGTCGTCCTTCTGACCTGACCACCCCCCCAAGGTGGCCATTTTGTGACCAGCCATACAACCTATGGCAGCCATTTTGTGAGTGGTCATGCTCCCCCCCCACATGGTGTCCATTTTGTCATTGATGCCCATGGCACTTTGTCAGGGTCCCCACAGGCCGTGAAAGGTTGGAGACCCTTGCTTTAGAGTACATCCCCATCCAGAACAAGATGAACACCATCTTGCTGAAGAGATGACCGACCTACCAATTAAATTTTATCTTGTTGGGATTGAGTTTCAGTTTATTGGCCAGCATCAAGCATATCACTGGTACTACTTCCTCTCCTTCCTCTGTTATTTCCCCTGTGACCAAAATTTCGTTTAAAGCAATCTGGGTTTGCATGTGACAGAAGGTCCTTAAATAACTTTGCTTTTATTAATACATTCATTACATTAGGCTTGCGTAAAGATTTTTCAGATGATTTCATACTCATTTATAGATTGTCTAAGTTAGCCTTACCCAACATGGTTCTCTCCAGACATTTTGGACTTCAATTCCTAGCATTCCTGACCATGAGCGTGTTGGCTGGGGCTGATAGGAGTTGAAGTCCAAAACTTCTGGAGGGCATTAGATTGGGGAAGGCAGCTCTAAGTACTGTATATGTGGAGTTAAGAGGTAGGCTGTGATTCTCAAGGTAATTTGAAGGATCTTGATTTGTGCAACTGCTAAAGGTGGTATATTTAAAAAGTTGAATTTGTCCTGACATATTCAAGAAGTGGCTTGCTTAATACATCTTTGGAGCTGGTCTACACTTTCTAGAAAAATGTAATGTTTTACCCCATTATAAAACAATTTTAGGTGATGAAGATAAATCAATAAATGGGAAGTAGATTGTCCAGTGAGATAATTTGATTTGAAATAAAAATAGTATTACAGGTTTATGGTGTGTGAAGAAATATAAATATAAATATATTCAACATATAATACATAAAATAAACATAATACATAAACAAACTCTCAACATCCCCCCTGTGCTCCCCTACCCTTGAGACCTTCCATGCTCTGTTATATTATACATTTTTCTGAAATTGCATTGATTCTTTTGAAGGTGTACAACCTCTCCCCTTTACTAAAACATATTCTATAAATGTTCCCCAAATATTTTCAAAATCATTCTTTTTGGATAATCTCATCCTAACTTTAATTTTACATGTTAATCTATCATTAATTGCAATACCCCACACTCCTTTGTACCATTCTTCTATACTGTAATTCCCTTGTATTTTCCAATTTTTAGCTATCATTAATCTAGCCGGTGTCAGGAGGTTGTTTATCAATTCTCTTATATTATTATTCCCATATTCTTTATCAAACATCCCCAATAAAGCTATATTTGGACTTGCTTCCACTTTCTTACCCAATATTTCACTTATTTCTTTAAAAACTCTTTTCCAATTTTTTTTTACATACTCACATGTCCACCACATATGGAAATAAGTCCCCACTTCCTGACAACCCCTCCAGCATAGCTTTGACATTTTCTTATCTATCTGATGTAATCTTACAGGAGTGAGATACCATCTCCAAATTATTTTATAATGATTTTCTTTTATCCTTATTGATAACAACTTTAAAGTTCTTAGATCCCATATCTTCCCCCATCTATCCCCAGTAATTTGAATTTTTAAATCTTCCCAGATTGTTTTCAAAATTTCTTGTGACTTTCCCTCCTCTATATTTCACTTATTATACCTTTTTTACTTTTATTTTCCCCCTCCTTCTCTCTTGACTCAATTAGCTTTTCAAATCTTGTTTCCTTTCTACAATCCTTATTTTTCTTTTTCCATTTCTGTGTCCATTGTTCCAATTGTAGACATTTAAACCATAATTTTTTTGCCCTCTTAGAACTTCTTCTATTTGCTTTTTGTTAACCAGTCTCTTCAGCCAATCTTTCACTTTAATTATTTTTTCCCCCTCAATGGCCCTTCCAATTCTCTTTTCAAATTACCTGGGAAGTTCTCCAATAAAACAACTGGGGTTAGAGGAGAAATTCCTGGTATTAATTTCTTTTTATACCTTCCCCAAATTTCTAAGATATTCCTTAGGATGGTATTTTCCATATCCTTCAGTTGATTCTTTTGTATTTTACTAAAAAAATATTTTGTAACTCTAACTCTATTTCTCCTGTTTGCATCTTTAACCATTCTAAATCCTCTTTCCCTACTATACTATTTATAACATATCTTAATTGGTTAGCTATATAATACATCTTTATATTCAGGAGTCCCAACCCTCCTCATGAATGCTTTAATTTCCTATAAGCCTCTAACTTCTCCATTATCTGTTTTTTTAAACTACTAAAATTTATTTCCTCTAACTTTTCTAAATCTTTCGTAATGCAAACTCCTAAATAGCGCACTATATTTTTAACCTTCAGATCAAATTTTAAACTACACTAATCCCTTTCTTCTTTGTCATAATTAAATAACATCATTTCTGAACAGATCTCAAGTCTTGGGCAGTTATATATAGGGAATGATGCTCCTGCAAGTACCAAGGTCCCAAGCCATTTAGGACTTCAAATGTCATTGCCAACACCTTGAATTTCAACCGGAAGCGTATAGGCAGCCAATGCAATTATTTTAAGACCGGTGTTATATGGTCTTTATAGGATTTTCCAGTGAGCAGTCTAGCTGCTGCATTTTGCAGTAGGCTCTATGCATTATGATTTTCCAGTAGGCATGCTTCTATTTCAATTCTTCCAACTATTCCTTGCCCCATATCAGGACCTGATTATAGCCAACCTGAATCATCTGGTGCAACTGTTACAGCGCTTGCTTCATACCCTGGGCCGCTAGTAGCATCTAACCTCTCTAACCAGAAGCTCGATCATCAAAGAGTCCAACCTGTGAAAATGACATGCCTTCTGACTGAGCGGGACCACATAAGACAGGTGGTCTCTTCTTGAGATCAAAATGTAGATCAATCTGCTAGAGTTATGTATCACTCAGCTAGCATGGCAAGACATTGCACAGCTTTCAGAGAATGACCATGTCCTCCCCGAGCCATGGAGGGAATTTCAGCTTGTTTCAGGAGTAAGCTCTTCCCCTTGACACAGTGGTAGGGTCAGCCAAACTTGTTTACTCGAGAAGGAGAGAGGCCTTTCCATACACCCCTGATTGGTCCTACCTAGTTTACAGATGCGTCAGATTGAAACCAAACAAACAGTCTTATCAACCTAGCAACATGGGACATATATACAGAAGAAGGGTCAGATCATCCAAATTAGTGCGGAGCTGAAAATGTCTCCCCACCTTTGTAGCCCCATTCCTGATGAAATTATTTAAGACATTCAGGGGTGGGGGACTTACTTTTTGTAAAAGTGAAGAGCAGAGGTTTCTCTCGATTTCTTTTTCAAATTGCTTTTGCTACACAATTCAGCTGAGTGTCCTTCCAGATGTTGTGGGGGGAAATACCCATCCCCCCCCCACACACAATGTACCTGGAAGTAGGCTGACCAGTTAAAATCCAGGTCAGGGCTCCTGTAACTTTAACAGTTGTAGAGAAAAGGGAATTTCAGCCAGTGTCATTTGTATGCAATTAGTTCCTGGTGATATTCCCTCTTCATCACAACTGTTAAAGGTGCAGGCACTATACTAGAGTGACCATATACAAAAGAAGGCAGGGCCCCTGCAACTTTAACTGTTGTGATGAAGAGGGAATTTCACCAGGAACTAATTGCGTACAAATGACACTGGCTGAAATTCCCTTTTCTCTACAACTGTTAAAGTTACATGAGCCCTGACCTGGATTTTATCTGGTCACCCTACCTGGAAGGGCTCTACATCACGATGGAGGCGACACGGTCCCAAAGAGCTGTAAAAGCTCTGCCACTGCTTTGCTGTAGTGGCCAAAAAGAGCTTTTAAAAAGAAACATGTCAATAATTAGAGAAAAATTGACAGCCAGGTTTATAACTGAATGGAAACCCCTTATTGGCTTTGTGCAGGCGCAAGAAAAAAATGACCTGTTTATCTGTGGATTCAACAAATAGAAGTAAGGGTTAAGATAAAGAAGAGAAGGAGAAGTTGTTTTTGTATAGTTTAGTTGCAAGAAAATATGGTTTCATATCTTTGCTGGGAAGAAAATTGGGAATCCACTGAAATTTTGTATATTATTCTCTCTTAGCATGTTGTTTGTGATGTTTTGTTGGTCTTTGTATTGTGTGTATTTTAACTGCGTTGACGTGTAGAAAAAATAAAAAAATGTAAAACCTTAAAAAGAAGAGGGAAAAAAAGGAAATTTCTAATCCAAATTTCAGTGTGAGTTTTAGAAACTATTATTGTAGGGAGAGATGCATCTCCTGTCTATCAAGGCCATCCACATAAATTGGAGTGGACAAACAAAATGTGGATTGGCTTAGTTGCCAGATTGTAGACTTCGATAAAAGTATCAGTCAGACTGTGTTTTAGTTTATAATGCATCACTTAGGAACCTGTTACTGGATTTGTTTGCTTCCAGAGAAGCCGCAAAGGAACCAAGTATTATGCCAGACACAGAAACCACCAAGCAGAGGCCTTAAATACTCCCTCCCAAGGTGGCTGAAATAACTACTCTGTGTTCCCATTTCTTTACCTGAAAAGGGGTTCGACAAAGCATTTCTTGTAGTAGGCTCAATTTTTTAATAGCACTCTGTTGGCTTCAGAAACTACGATTCCCACACACACTAGGATGGCAGCTGCTCTTTCCTCAGATTCCACAACCTTCCAGACGTCTTAGCATAGGGACACACTGGTAGACCCCAATCCTTTCATCCTGCATCTGATTGCGTGGCTGGTGAGCCAACTGCTTACAAACATATTTGAATGTATGAATTTGCCTTATAGAGAATCCTAATCTTGTAGGCCATCTAGTCCAACCCCTGCTTTTGATGCAGGAGATCCAGAGCTAGAGCATTCCTAACAGATGGCTATCCAGGCTCTTTTTGAATATTTCCAGCAAGGATGAATCCCCCTGCCAATAGCTCTTATTGTTAAAAAGCTTCTCCTAATGTTCGGCTAAAATCTACACTCCCGTAACTCAAGCCTTTCAAATTTAGTCCTGCCCTCTGGGGCAACGCAGAACCAATCTTTGTACACTTCTATGTGACAGCCTTCCAGATATTTGAAAAGAGCTCTCATGTCCTCCCTCAGTCTTCTCCAAGCTAAGCCAGTTCCTTCAACCTTTTCTCATAGGATTTGTTTTCCAAACACCTGGCCATCTTCGCCCTCCTTGGTACTAGTGCCATTTTGTGTATATCCTTCTTATGCCATTTTGTGTATATCCTTCTTAAAGTGCAGTGCCCAGAATAGGAAACAGTACTCCAAATGACGTCCAACTAGTGTAAAAAATAAATATTGTTTCTCATGACTTGGAAACTATGATTCTATTAATACAGACTAAAATCACATTCCTTTTTTTTGCAGCCACATTATACTATTAGACTGGCAGCCACAGAGATCCTTTGAACTGGTGATGCTGTGGATTGAATCTGGGAACCTCATTATGCAAAGCATGTTCTGCTGAGCTATAGCCCCTCCCACAATGAGTTACTGTACTACAGTTTTAGCTCATGAATTACAAGACTATACTCTCAAAGTAGTTGACACTTTGACAGTTGTGTGCAGAGTTTCCACAAATAGGATTTATGGTCGTACCTGAAAAGATTAATCTACTTCAGGCTGAAATCAAGCATGTTTTAGAGTTTTTGAAAAATGGACTCAGCAAAGAAACCAAGCACTTAAACAGACAGATGTCTCCTTTGGGTACTATTATTGATATTGAACATAACCAAGGTCAGCTTTTTCCCTTTTATTAAACATTGAGGATGTTAAATCCCCTCCTGGTTTGCACGTAACAACAACCTAGAATACAGGTTGTGTGTGGGTTGTCATTGAATTGTGCGTTGTCATGTGTGAAATTGCACTATGTTTTAACCATTGGTTGTTAACCAGGAACAATCCAGAGTTTACAACCCAACAACAAACTATGGGTTCTTTTTCTAGGTTGTTCGTGGTTAACAACCCAGAGGTAAAACATAGTGCAGTGTTCACACGTAACGACAACCCATACTCAATGACAACTCATACTCAACCCATGATAACTCAACCCAAACTCAACCCTTACTTTGGGTTGTGGTTAGTGCAAACCAGGCCATTGTCAGTTCTTGAGGACAAGCCTCCAGTGGTACATAGATTTCCCACCTGGAACCTAAACATAGTGCTCAAGTCTCCATATCACTCCTGTGCTCCCTCCCCATGTACTTTCCATACCTGAAGTGGTGTTTCTGATAACTTTCACCATAGCTAGGAAGGTTTCTGAACCATGATCCCTCTCGGTCGAGTAAACTTTGTACATTCTTTCATAAGAATAGTGTTTATGCATAACATAAAATGTTACCAAAATAAGAGCTAAAGTTATGCATAAACACTATTCTTATGAAAGAATAGTCCATAAGCACTAAGTGGAAACTACACCTTTCACTTGTTTCTACTGGTCATATGGAAGGCTATATGCATCCACCTGTTCCATATGTGTTTCGACCACAAGGGTCTTTGTCAGTGGGATAAGAAATTGTTCAAAATTATAGCCCTAAACATAGATATTTTTGTTAACTTAATTGTTTCATTCAGACCTGCAAGTCAAAAACAAAAGTAGCTGGTTACCAAGGCTTATTGGTCCTTTCCTAAAATTAAACACAAGAATTTAAACTGATACCTATTGTTTACCAAACATTAACTTTTGTATAGCTTATCTGTGTTGGTCAGTTTATGGATTCATCAGGAGAGGAAGGGGGACTTGGCGTTCCCTCCTATCTCTGTTATTTGTTAAATCATTACATTTTAAAATTATTTAATCTTTACTATCACCTTTAATGCTTAACAGTATGGATCAGTTATTTCATTAAATTTTGTCTTAGTTTGCACGGTGGTAGCTCCATTTGCACTAATTAGCATTGTACTAATTTTCTTAAACACATTTTGTTCTGCGTATTGACTTTGTTTTAAGACACGACGTTTATTACTAATTTTTGTTGTTGAGTCTCCCATGTCCCCATTGGAAATTGTGGGACCTTGCTTTAATTTGTGTATGTAATATTATGATGTTATTAGAATATATAAGTATTTCTTTGAGAACAGTCTACTGAATATGTGAAGGGACTGGGTCACAGGCTCTATATAGCGATCCCCAACATTTTGGGCGCATTTGAAATTTTGAGAATTATTATGGCTTCTTACCAAATGGTAAGAAAGTGAAAGTTAGATCTTGTAAATTAAAATCAGATAATCATGAATAGGCATGCTTCTGACCAGAATCCCCCTGCCCTCCCCCAGCCTCAAACCTCCATCAAATTTAAGCATACGTTGGTGTCTATACATTGCACAGTAAAAGCCGTAGATCTGGCGCTTGCCAGTGCTGCCATAGCACAAAAACATGATTCAAAGGCACAGACCTTTATGGATGGTCATGATCTTTACATAGGTGACCTGTGATTTGATGGTGGCTTATGAGGGATCTTTGTAAAAACCATGGGGATCTGTGCCTCGGTGGTACTGCTAAGTGCCACATCTGTGACTTTTACTGCGCAGTTTATTGTCATCAATAAATGCCTTAATTTAATGGTGGTCTGCTCTTCGGAGGTGGGGATCCTGTGTAGAAATCATGCAAATTGAAGAGGATTTATTTTAATTCTACCAGATCTTACTTTCACCAAGACCATATGGAAAAAGGTGTGTGTGTGTGTGTGTGTGTGTGAGAGAGAGAGAGAGAGAGAGAGATGTTTTTGCTACATGTGTGCCTGAGCATGTGTGTGCTTTCTGTTTCTGGCTCTCTGAGAAGGAGTGTGGATGGGTATTTTCTGAGGGGAGGTGCTGTGCGTGTGTGTGTGCACGTTTGGCCTATTAGTGAGCTGGGCTGATCCCCAACAGGATTGCCAAATGCAAAAGCAGACAAGGCTTTTGCACCTTGAGTAGTTGTGTATAAGAGGGAATTTAAAGCAGGTGAAACACCAACTTCTACACAACTATTAAAAGTACAGGAGCCCTGCCCTCTTTTGCATCACCCCCTGGTTGGTTGCTCTACTCCCCCCCCCCCCCCCCCCCGCTTGATATTGTTACCCAGCAGGCTGTTACACTTCTGTATGGCAGCCACTTGGCTCCCATCCTCATCATGCAGCAGCCATTTTAATATCCAAAAATGCGTTGCTTGATGTCAGTGTTGGGCAATGCATTTTGGGATTCTTCCTGATGAGGAAGGGAGCTGAGCAGTTCCCCTACTGAAACACCATCACTGCTCAGGTGAGGAAAGGTAAGGTTGGGGAGGGGCAGCAAGAACCTCAAAGACATCACAATGTGGGCTCTGTATTGGTGATAGTAGCTCTAGATATTTGGTACAAATCTGTTCTCCTGTCACAGGGAGAGAGGACATGACCAATTAAGCAATGGCCCTGTGATTGGAGGAAGAAGGTGTATACGAATGACCCCATCCTCTATTTTTTGGTATAAAAGTGGAAAAGACACTGTACGTGTAAACTTTATTTCACAGTTTCATTTAAAAGAATGCCAAATGGTTATGGACTAGTTATAAGAGATGTCATATTGCAGTGCAGCATTGATTTTGCTGTTTTGGCCAATTTAGAACAGAAATGTTGTCTTTGCTTCTCAGCATTCACATTGTCCTGCTCAAAACCGTACGTGTGCATTTTTCTCCCTCTTTGCAGTACTTTGTTCTTTAAATCTGAGTTACTGATAATACTAGGGTCAAATATAGTTTTGTTCTCATGTGGGTAAATAACAGGACACCCTGGATGGTGGTGACTGGCAGTTGTCATTGGAAATAAACTACAGGAAAGAAGCAGGTAGCAGAGTCTCACTCAAATATTGGATCTTGCAAGATTGTGAACAGCAGATTTATATTGGGTGTACAAGGTTTTCAGCACACTAAAAAGTGGGCATGTGTTTCAAGTGTCTGTATAATAAGGAAAGAAGAATTTCATCTTAGATTTCTACTATTTAATACAACAAAATCCAGTTGACTATTTTGTTATAACTTTCCACTACCTTGAACTGAAATTGAGATAGGCCCAAAAAAGAGTTGGGGACATAGAATGATCAGAAAATCAACAGTTCAAATGGCCTTAGAGAGGCAACAATTCGTGCTGGTGAATAAATTACCCTGAACTGTTGCAATACTCATTCTATCATGCTCTCAGTTGTAGTTTAAAAGAAAATGTTTTCTTATTTGGGGATTATTTCTCTCTTACAGCTGTATCAGCTGGAGTAGTTACCACAAAAACCTGTTGGCCAGCAGTGACTATGAAGGTACCGTCATCTTGTGGGATGGGTTCACAGGGCAACGGTCAAAAGTTTACCAGGTAAAGAAGTACTGCTTTTTGATTCCCAAAGAACAGTGGTATACTTAAGCTAGAGTAAGATTTTTAATAAGTAAGGATCTATTTGGGTCTTTCTCATTTCCTCTTTGTCAAAATATATTTGTAAATGCTACTAGAGTCAATACTAATTTGTCTGTCTAAAATAACAATCAAGAATTGTAGAAAGAGAATGGGAATTGCTGCTATTCCATTAGAAGTTGTTTTAAGCATTCATACCCATTAAAATGTTCGAACATTAGTGTGAACAATACTTCTGTGAACTATGTGAGGACATTGATGAAAGGTATTAGGAAAAGAAAGGATTAGAAGCTAGTGAAAGGGGGTTGTGTGCCCCGTCTCATACTTAGTTGTGATTCCCTTATTGTTAAAGTCCTTCTTTTCTCGGTAACATCTGAGACTACTGTGTCTCTGATCCAAAACTCCCAAGAGCCTCTAGTATGTCTAGGGAACTCCTATATACCCAGACCAGGGATGCATATATGGACTTTCTTCCTCCAAGTTAATGAGAAAGTTCTCCAACATGCAAAAGTTCTGAGTGCTGGAACTTCTGTTGGTACAATGTGCTGTTAGAATAGGCCAGTTAAAAGCAGGAGTAGAATTCTTTTATGTCCTGAGCCTGTTAACAATTTAATTCGAGGGTAGCCTGATTTTATGATTTGTATTCTGTTTGTTTTGTAGATTGGTATAGTAAATGTCAGAATGGTTGATATTTACAGTCAATTAAATTTTTAAAAGGGCCAGTGGTAAATCAAGTACTTTCACTAAATGACTATTTTACTAGTTAATGATGGAGGCTAAAAATAAGGATAAAGTATACTTATCATATTATGTCGTGTCCCTGATGTAAATGTCAAAAACAAATGTTATGATTCAGACATTCACCAGTAGATCTTAAGAACCATCAAGTGCCTTCAATAAATTACCCATTATACCTTTCTTTCATTTACCAATAAATATTGACATTTATCTGTACAGGACTGGGAAGTATTTTCATCCATGTATTAAAAACTTCATTAAAATAATTGCAGGTGCACTAATGAATAGATTCCAATGAATCAATGGCTAGTAGAAACTTGCGAAGAAAAATGGAGGAATAATTAAGATGCAAGAGATGCAACAAGGGGGAAATTCACGTGCTTGGGGAAGCTGTGGCCAGACGTCTCCTTATACTATCTGGCCCCAGTGCTTATCCTTGAGTATAAGCTTGTGCTTGTGAGTAGGACTCTAACTTGGCATGCCTACTCTAGATTTAGATTCCCTTTTTTTTAAAAAAAGGTTCCGCTTGATTTTGGTTGAAACACCTGATAATGCAGAAGATATGGAACATTCTTTGGATTGCTTTCTTCAGTTCCTTGACTATCCTGTCTCAGCCATTTCTCTGGTATTTTAAATTGTCTCATCTCAAATAAGAAACTCTTTTCACCAGAATATGTCGACGTAAATTGAATGAAATATGTACCCACTTTTCAGAGAAGAATAGAGTTGCTGAAATGATCTGTTAGTTAAAGTTAAATAGGATTCTTCTAGCTCTTGAGAATAATGGTATCTAAGGAACAACATATTACTTTGAATGCTCTACCAAGAGGTTAATGCATTCATTTTTGGAGGAAATCTAGATATTTTGTATTTGACAATTTTTTTGTTAAGAAAAGAAAAAAGCCCACCAGGGAGCAATAACAAACCAAAGCACATACTTCCCAAACAATAATAATGTGAACTCCTCATCTTTCAAAATCCAGATAAGCTGTAGTTTGGGGGGGGGGACAAAATGAAGCCTTGATAGAGCGCTCTAGATGCCCTTTCTATGGGCTGTTTTCATGCAGTGGAAGCAATTTGTCTGGGTGGGAGAAAAAAATCAATTTGAGCCTCATTAAATATAGGCTTGATTCGCACGTAAGAAGAACCCAGAATATGGGTTGAATCGTGGGTTGTTTTTATCTGTGAACCCTGCAGTATGGTTTAACTAAGGGATGTGAACCATGAACAACCCAGGAAGAGAACCCATCATTTGTTGTTGGGTTACAAACTCTGGATTGTTCATGACAAACAAACTATAGTTAAACCATAGTGCAAGGCTTGCTTAAAGGCAAACAATTCAATAACAACCCATGATTCAAAAACAACCCATACTCAGGGTTGTCGTTACATGTGAACCAAATCAAAGTAAAGCTTCATCCATATTAATTTAACTGAAACTCCACGTCCTTCATTATTACTTGGTTTATATTTGAGAAGCAACTTGCTATTGTTCCATTTCTATTCCTCTCTCTGAAAACAGGAGCATGAGAAAAGATGCTGGAGTGTGGACTTTAATTTAATGGATCCCAAACTCTTGGCCTCAGGCTCTGATGATGCAAAAGGTATGATTCCCCCCCCCCCCCCCCCCAATTACTATTCCAAGATTGAATTCATATTGGCTGTATTTGCACTTCACAAGAAGCCAGTGCTGCTTAGAATTCTGGCTTATTGTGAATGCGCCGGTGTGCTCATGCATGCTGGCTATTGTGAGTAAATGTAACAGTGGCATTCTGTACAAATGTGTGCACATTCCCAAGGCCCGCAAAGTCAAAAAGGATTCGTTTTGACTTTGGCACTAGGATGTTTTGCAGGAGGAACACACATACACACTGGCTTCTTCAAAAACAAGGGAATTTATTGTATGTAAGCAAGAATTTCAAATAAGGGAAATTAACTTGGGAGAGTGTTCATGCATCAAAACAAGCCAAAACATACATAAACATGCAAGAGACCTTCAGCGGATGTGCTGAGAATTGTGTTATGGGGAAAATTAGTTTAAAGCTAGGCTGAAGGCACGTATGAACGGCCTAGGCTGATCTGGGCTGGTCTTATGAGTGTGAAGAAGTCAAGAGATGGAGATTAAGTAAATTGGCATATCTAACACTCTTGGGAAAGAAAAAAAAAAGGTTTGTGGTAAACCTGCAAGAGTGGGAAGAAGTGTTTCAGGGAGGTACCCTAATAAGAGGTGGTGCAATCAGACTAGTCTTGCTGCGCAGTCTCAATAACAAAAGGGAAGGGGGGGAGTGATTACCTAAAGCTGAAAGCACATGCACTCCAGTTTATAGAGGTTTGTCCAACTTTGTGTGCTCCGTTTGACAAGGAAACCAATTTCGTTGAAGAATCTGGCAAATATGAAATAGGAGTCCCAGTTGCAATCCTGCCCAGTACCTGGCTAAGGAAGGGCTGCACCTAGTGGCTCAGGTTCAACCAAATATAGTCCAAAATCAGATCAAATTCTCTCTTTCTCTTTCTTTCTCTCTCTCTCTATCACACACACAACACACACACACACCATAGAAAGGAGGGTGCAGAGGAGGAGGCTACAATTTGTACAAGAACCTCCTGAAAATAGGGTAGAAATTCAACAATACTCTTCTTGGCTCCATGTGACCTGTTCCTGTAATTGAAGTTTGGGCAGGTTGAAACTCTTGAGTCTCAGTGGGTGATGGGATATTGAGTCCAATTTAAAAAGTGGTTGCAGCAGATGTCAGCCTATGGTGAGGTGAGTACCTAGACAGCCAGACTTGGATGAGTCTGGTCAAAATGTACCAGAGAACTACAGCTTCCCATGCCTGCCTCTGTTTAGGCTTGCCCACAGGACTCTGGAGTTTGTCCTACTCCAAACAATGGTTGGAACTCTTTCCAACAGTTGAGTGGCAAGGAGACTAAGGTGGTTTTCGGTAGCATAAACCCAGATAATATTGGTCCAACAGCTACAAATGGAACTGATCTATGAAGTTGGCATATTGAGTTCTTGGAGCTCTTATACTGTTTGAATACAAGTTCCAAAAGCCGTAAAAGAGAAGCATTTAGTAGGTGAGAGGCAAGGAAGAAATATTTGGTCTATGTTCTTGGAACTGTTTGATGGTTCCAAGAACATAGGACCAATTAAGATGGTCCACCTCAGGAGGCTGATGGATCCGAATGGTTTCCTGATGGCTCTTGGGGATTTTCCTGCAGGCAATTCTGTCAAAGCCCTGGTCAATCTCTGGAATGGAGAAATGACCAGGGTGGTAGACATGATCACTCCTGAGTGTCCTCTCTCACAACATGGATCCATACCAGCCCCCTGATTTTCTAGGGAACTGGCCATGATGGAATGAGTGAGACAGCAACTAAAGCGACGTTGGCGGAAAACTCAAGAGTGAATCTGATCGAACATGGTTTAGAGCCTTTCTGAAGGCCTACTCCGTGGCAATACGGGCGGCAAAAAACCTATTTTCTGCCACTATTGCGTTTGCAAAGATCCACCCAGCAGAGCTGTTTCAGGTGGTCAGGTGCTTTTTACATCCTAGCCCTCAAGAGGAGAATTCAGACCTTTCGATAGCCCACTGTGAACAGCCCAGCACTTTGCAGTCAAAATCACTCAGATCTGTTCTGACTTGGACGCTGTAGTTGATACAGATCCAGTGGATGTATATCTGGTGCCTGCTTGTGCAGTATTATTGGATACTTTTCAATTTGTGCAGCCCGATGATATGGACATGATCTTTAGAGAGGTGAGAGCTACCACGTGTTTATTAGATCCTTGCCCTTCCTGGCTCATAAAAGCAGCCAGAGGAGGACTGGCCGGGTAAGTGGAGTGGTCAATGCCTCCCTTCACCAAATGAGGGTGCCAGCCTGCTTGAAGGAGGCGGTGGTAAGATCCACATTGAAAAAGCCCTCTTTGAACCCAACATTTAGTTAATTACTGGCCAGAATTCCATTTCTGGGCAAAGTATTGGAGCTTGTGGTGGCCTCCCAACTCCAGGAATTCCTGGATGAGATGGATTATCTATATCCATTTCAGTCTGGCTTCATACCTGGTTATGGGACAGAAACAGCTTTGGCCGCCTTGGTAGATGACCTACGCCAGGAACTGGACAGGGGGAGTGTGTACCTGTTGGTTCTGCTGGACCTCTCAGCAGTGTTCGATACCATCAACCATGGTATCCTTCTTGGCCACCTTGTTGGGATGGGACTCGGGCACTGTTTTACAGTGGTTCCATTCCTTTCTGGATGGGTGTACACAGAAGGTGGTGTTGGGGGACTTCTGCTCAACTCCCTGGCCATTGATCTGTGGAGTCCCTCAGGGTTCCGTTTTGTCCCCATGCTATTTAACATATACATGAAACCGTTGGGAGAAGTTGTCTGGAGTTTTGGGGATCGGTGCCACAAGTACGCTGATGACACCCAACTCTTCTTCTTTCCACCCAATTCCAAGGAAGCTGTTTCGGTGCTAAATCATTGTCTGTCAGCAGTAATGGTCTGGATGAAGGCAAACAAAATAAAGCTTAATCCAGACAAGACAAAGGTGCTTCTGGGCAGTCGAAAGGCAGATCAGGAAATAAAGATTTAGCTTGTGCTGGGTGGGGTTACACTCTCCTTGAAGACACAGGTTCGCAGCTTGGGTGTACTCCTGAACTCAGCCCTGAGCCTGGATGATCAGGTCTCGGTGGCTGCCAGGAATGGGTTTGCTCAGCTAAAGCTAGTGTGCCAGCTGCACCCATTCCTAGAGATGTCTGACCTGGCCACAGTGACACATGCCTTGGTTACATCCCCTTTGGATTACTGTAAATCACTCTATGTGGGGATGCCTTTGAAGAGTGTTTAGAAACTTCAGCTGGTTCAAAGAGCTGCAGCCAGATTGTTGACTGGGACTGGTTACAGGGATAATACAACTCCCCTGTTACAACAGCTCCGCTGGCTTCTGGTCTGTTCCCGGGTACAATTCAAAGTGCTGGGTATGACCAATAAAGCCCTATACGGCTTGGGTCCAGGTTATCTGAAAGACTGTTATCTCCCACATGAGCCTGCCCATGTTCTGAGATTGCTGAGAGAATATGAAAGCAATAATTATAAGTCACCTTCCCTCCTCCATTCACTTCTGTCCCTCCCCTTCTCCTTTGTCTCCTGTATTTATTTTTTGGGGGGATTGTTTCTGTAAGTCCGTATGTGTGGCTGAAGTATATGTTATAGAGTGAATGCTAGTTGTTATAGAAGATATAGGGTTACTATTGAGGATAGGAAAGGGATAATTTTAGGGAGTTGTGGGGGGTTGGGGAAACTGGTTGGTGTTTATTTGCTGTATCAAAAAAAACTAGTAAAACTTGAAATAATAATAAAAAAAAGTTCTAAAAGATCAAAAGAACGTCATGACAAAAATGCAAAGAGGTGAGGCAATGACTTCTAGGTGGCTTCAATTGTAGTTCCAGGGCAGTGGGATTGAGACAGCCCCTTGCCAGAGCGATCTTAAATGTAAAAGAGAGAGTGATGGGGGCTTAACAAAGAGGGTGCTGAGCCTGCAGCTGTTCCGGGATAATTCCTTTTGCAACACTGAGCACGTTTTTGTCTATACCTGGTCATTGATTTAATTACTTATTGGGGAAAATCACTTCCAAATGGTAGCTGCAGACATAATTATGTTTAGCATTCCTTAAGACTGTTGAATATTTGCAGATCTGATTAGATTGCTATTGCTAGATTTGACCTTGTATACATGACTGGCAGAGCCATTAGGCAAGACTATTTCCAAAGGGTGGGTGCTGCTACCCAAAATGCCCACCCTTGGTCTATTGCATGGCGATAGTTGGTTAGTTTTGGAATGACCAGCAAGGCCACCTCTGATGATCTTAAAGGTCACCTGGGTATGTATAAGGGAAGGTGGTCTGCTTAGAAGAAGGCCATGTGGAAAATCTATTAGTGACTAAATAAATTACTGAGGCTTCACTACTAAATACACCCCTGTATCTTTAAGCCTTATGCTAATGTAACATTCCAGTCTCCTAGCTATGGTTAAGATGCTGTGAGTTTGTATGCCCTCTTCCTCCCACACCTCCGTATGAGTTCCTCCCAGTCTTTCATACTTTAACTATGGTGTAGTATAACATTGTCACAAATGGCTAGTGCTACTCAGATTCTCTCAAAACTAGGGTTCTCAAACCATGGTTGCAGGGCCGATTATGCATGGTGTAGAGAATGTGGATAGGGAGACATTTTTCTTCCTCTCCCATAATATTAGAACCCGGGGTCATCCCATGAAGCTGATTGGTGGGAGATTCAGGACAGATAAAAGGAAGGACTTCTTCACACAGCACATAGTTACTCTGGAATTCACTACCACAAGATGTGGTGATGGCCACCAATTTGGATGGCTTTAAAAGGAGGTTGGCTACATTCCTGGAGGAAAAGAAATGCTAGAAGAAATACATACGGTAGTGACAGCCAGCAGCTAAGGACTTGGTGCAGACATAACATTCCTCATTTACTAATCATGGATGACAAGACAGGGAGTGTGCTGTGGGCCAAGTGGGTCCCTCACCTCCCTTTATAGCTTGCTTTAACCATGGTGCAGGGTTACATCTGAATTGGTTCTAGCTATAGGTAACACTAACTTGGATTAAGAACATAAGAAGAGCCATGCTGGATGCAGACCAAGGGTCCATCTAGTCCAACACTCTGTTCATACAGTGGCCAACCAGCTGTCGACCAGGAACCCATAAGCAGGACATGGTTCAATAGAACCGTCCCACCCATGTTCCCCAACAATTAGTGTATACAGGCTTACTGCCTCTGATACTGGAAGTTGCACTTAACTATTAGGACTAGTAGCCATTGATAGCCTTTCCTCCAGGTGGAGAGTTTTAAACACTATTAATTCAAGATAAATAAACACAGTAGGAATATCCACATGGTTGATTCCTATAGCTACTATATCTATAGTAAGATAATAACTAAGTACAATTTCAAGTTGGAAATATTTCACCAACCTTTTCCAACATTACTGAAAAGAAGGAATATATTTTACAATCAAGTTTTATTCATTCTAATTCTCTGTTAGAATGAGACAAGAGAAACATTGACAAAACAATTACTAATCAATAGTTGTTTTTATACTTGGTGGCGAGAGCAGGATATTGTCCAGGAATATGTTTGTAAATGCATCCACTGCCTATTCAGTGTTCATCTTCAGCAGCTGAAATGAGAGGCCCACTAAAGGACGATAATGCTATTTTGAAAGTGCATGGAAGCTTTAATTTTTCAATGTCTAAACCAAGAGGCTATGCTTATTGAAAAATGAACAGGAGTAGCTGGCACTTGAAGGGTTATTCAGCAGTGATTGTGCATGTAGAGAGAGAGATGCTAAACCTTCTCTTTTCTTCTCTCCTCCATCCACCCATAAGGAGCAATGTTTCATCTCTTGGAAGAAAGGAGTTGTTACTTAGTTCTGAGTTGATTCTAGAATCTTTCCTGTCTTGTTTCCTTGTCTCACCTCTTCTTCTGTTGAATATTTTAGTTATTTAGGTCTTCCGCAGATGTGGGATTGTGTGCTTTTTTCTTATTCAAACATGAATTCCTGCTGACCTAAACCATAGCTAAGGGTTATGCTAGTGCCATGGTAGGACCAGTGTAGTAACATAGTTAATGCACCATTGCAAATAGCCCTGAAAATGTTTCTTAATTCGAAGTGATAGCAAAGATAGGTACAAGGATATTTCTCCCTTTTGAATTCCAGGAGGGGGAGACTTAGGGCAGCTACTAGTCTTGCTACCATCTTTTACAGTTTTTATTTTTTGTTGTTTAAAAGAAGTTTCTCTATCCACTCCATAAAGGACTAGGGAAATGGTTTGCTATATCTACAAAGTTTAAGCCAGTATTATTATTATTATTATTATTATTATTATTATTAATTATCATCATCATCATTATTATTATTATTTACACTTATATACCGTACTAGCTTTCGATCTGGCAGCTACTCCACTATTATCTGCGTAGGGAAGCTTGCCTTCACATTTTATAATCAAATATTTACTGAGGATATAAAATAGATTGATCTCGTCTGGGCACCAACCACTATCTGCGTTGTGTATTTTCTCTAGCTAATTGATTACTAATGCATTTAGAAGCCAAGTTGAAGATGCCATAAAGTTTAGTTGATGAGTACAGCACTTGTGAAAAATATTGAAGATGACTGCAGAGAAGTGACTATAAAGCTCTAAACTAAGTACTTGGTCATTAATGCTCTCATAATTTCTTTAAATTCTATGTGTGCATTTTCGAAAGCCCAGATCTCAGCATAAGAAAGTTCTTATTGGGCTGTAATCATACATAACACTAATTGATTTAGCCATTCACAACACACTAACCCATACTCAATGGTTAACTGTGGATTGTTTTTAACTGTGGCTTGTTTGTTGAACCATGTTTTATTGTGTTGTTTGAACGTAGTCTGGGTGGCTTGTTAACCATGCAGGGTGATTTGTTACCAACCCTGAACAACCCAATGACAAACCATGGGTTCTTAAAGTGGCATGTTTGACAAAATAAGCCACAATGCATGGTTAACAAGCCACCCTGGATGTCTTCAGACAACACACTAACCGATGGTTCAATAAACAATCCATGGTTCAAAACAACTTGCACTCAGTTACTGAGTATGAGTTAGTGTGTTGTGTGAACAGCCCCATTAATTGTCTTGCAGACAAGCAAACCAACTATGGCTTGTTTTTCCTATTTCTGGTTTGTTTCTCTCCTACCCATTTTGCCAGTCTTCAGAATTGTTGTTTTTTTTCAGGCTGCTTTGTTGTTATGTGCAAACCTGGCAAGTGGGTTGTTGGAGTAATTAACAAACCACCCACAACCCTAAAACAGCCTATGCTTTCTGGATGCCTTGTCAACCACCCCAACAACCCACCCTCGTCAGATTGACACATAATGGCAAGCTATGGTGCTCTCCTGCCATGGTTCTAATATTAGAACTGGTGACCACTGCTACCACAATGAGAAGCCCCACAGACAGAGTCATCCTCAGTGGCTTCTTGTTACATGTGTTTTGTGTGAAACAGGCCTTGAACTAGATTTTCTGAAATGGGGAGAGTTGTGCTATGACTTGTGCAGAGAACTCGTGACTTTGCCAAAGAAATAGTTAAGCTTCAGTATGAGGTCCTGTTTTGAGCAGTCAAGCCCAGCTAGGCATCTCTTTAACATGCTAGAAAATGGATGTCTATTAGGAAGATAAGCTCTCCTTTAACATGCACAGCATGAATGGTGACTAAAAAGATGAAAAGCTTGAGAATTTACATGGAGAGAGATTCTCACTGCTGCCTTTGATTGAACAGGGAATGGTCTTGACTTCTTGCAAAGGAGAAATTTAACCAATGATTAAGTATATTTTAAAGGCTGCATTTTGTATGTAATAGTACCAATTAACCCAAGAATGTCTAATGCATTTAAAGAACACTAACATGACTTCCCTTGGGGTACAATTAAAAAGAGGTTTGTAAGTAGACTTTTTAGGATTTATCTTTCCTGAAAATTTGTCAGTTCAGAGAAGTTAATGGTGTCCAAACAATGAGCCATTGACAGGTGGTAGCTGTGAGTCACTTTAGATGTGGCCAAAGTCTGATAGTTAAGGTGCAATCCAAGTTGGAGTTGTAGGACTTTATTCTGTCTAAACATTTATAAGTTTCATCATTAATCACACACACACACACACACACACACTGGCGTTTTCAGGACAGCACACAGCAAGGAGTTGCAAAAAGTAAAAAGAACTTAAACGTTAAGACTGATTAAAAGTCCTGGGGAACCAAAATGACACCAAAATTGGAACTAGGCAAGCCTTGTTGGACAGGACATTCCATAGCTGGATGCCACCATTGAAAAGGCCCTCTTTCTTGTAACCACTGTTGCACCTCACTTGGTAGAGGTATTTAGAGAAAGGGACATTTGAGACCAGCTGTGAATGGAAGCCTCATTTAGTGGAACTGAGAGATTATATTTCCCACTCATGTTTTTACATCAACTTAAGTGTAAAGAATGAGATGCAGGAATGCATCCAAATCATGGGAGGGCAACCTTCAGCCCCTGCTAGGGCCCAATTCCACCTGCAGAGGGTTGAATAAACTCCTAGGCCCCTGTCCCTCCCAAAGCCTTGCCCCCTGAGGGCGACCAGTGCAAAGGAGAATCCCTTTCTTATCTCTGATTGGAGATTAGATGTGGATTCCCCTGCATGGCTTCCTGAGCCACCTCCACTCTAGGAAGAAGGAGCTCGACTTGGCTCCTGCAAGACTCGACCAAGTCCCTCTTTATGCCACTTGCATCTTGGTCAGGGTGCGAGCAGTGCAGGAAGGATCAGCCTGCTGGAGCTCAGAGGAGTTGGCTCTTGCAAGACATGGCTGAGTTGCTTTCTCCATGCAGAGAAAGGCATGCAGAGATTTTTTTTAAAAAAAATGAAAAGTGTGTGGGGAGGGGATGACATCATGGAAGGTGTAAGGCCCACCCCCCTGATGTCATCCATCCCCCTAGCTTGGTCCGGGGGGAGGTAATCGTGCCCCATCCTCTAATTCAAATCAAGACAATTTAAATAATTATATCAGCAAGAAAGAAGGTTGATTTAAACCACTGATTTGAATCAGGTTTCTCATTGAAACGTTTGCAATATACTTCTTGAAAAATAGTGGCGACCTAACTACTGAGCCATGCTAATTGACAACTAAATAGAGTATTATTTATACTGCTTCATTCTTACAAACAGCATTTGCATCTTTTTTTCTCTATATATTTCACAAGCTTTCCATGCTATAGGGGTAATATGTTTAAAATATTCCCATATAAGTTCTTTCTTATGATCAGCACCCATGACAGTATGGGTGAACAGCACAATCCGATACTTGTATCCTCAGAAATCAGTTCCATTGAGTTAAATGGTGCTTACTCCCAAGTAAGTGGGTATAGGGTTAAGGTATGGGTATGGAAATACAGGAAGGTGTACAATTTTGACTTCTCTTTTTCTTACAGCGTTTTTCCTTTCTGCTAGAATGCCTTGGCCTTACAAAAAAAGCGAAATGTCCATGACTGATAGGTCAAAGCAAAGTTTGATAGTTACTGGGCAGGGGAAAAAAACAATTTAAATTTTGAAACCCCTTTTTTTAAAAAAAAACATCAACTTTTATCCACCCTGCTATATTGTCTTTCTGCCTTGCTTGGTCCAACTCCACCACCACATAAGCACAGAACAACAGACCTATCTAGCCTGCATCTTTGCACATGTGTCTTTAGTCAGAGTAACTAAAGGCTGAGAAGTTTCAAGAAGCCATTTTCGTAAGGTGAAAAACCGAAATTAATGTCCATGATGGGCTGTTGTGTCATGCAAACTGGCCCATTGTTTCCCAAAAAACATTTACTCTGAAACATTTACTTAAAATGCAATAATAATTTCAGCCCAGTAAACAGAGTAGTTTTCAGTCCTTTTATCTGAGGCCCTATTTAAGAGTGAAAGAATCCTATCTTAGTCCCACTGAATTCAACGTGGCTTACTCCCATGCTGAAAGTGTCACGCTTAAATTTCATCCCTACATCTGCAACGCTAGGAACACACAAGGACAAAGGAATAGGGACAGAAGATGGGGAAAATAAATTATTTCAGCAGGGCTGGAGGAATGATTCTGCTTCCCTCTCTCATGTCCCCCCCAGTACAGTGTGCTGGGAATGGCATCTGGTGGTAACTGTTGAGGGAGGAGGAGCCTTCATGAGAGAGGCCTTCAGCAGGGCTGATGGAATGGCCCTGCACTCTCTCTCAATTAACTTTTGTATATTGTTTTTAATTGTTTTAATCCTATGTAAACCGCCCAGAGAGCTTCTGCTATGGGGCGGTATACAAATGCAATAAATAAATAAATAAATAAATAAAGTCTAAATGTGATGAGATGCAATCATTTTGAAGAATTGGAGGGTGCAATTCTGTATGCACCTTCCTGGGAGCCAACCACATTGAATCCAGTGGACTAGACTTCTGCGTAGACAGGTGTAGGATTACACTGTTAAGCTGTTTCCTGGTTGCTGGCTCATTCTTTTTTATTTGCTGTGAAAACTTGCCCATGTTGAGTGTTGTGTTTTTTGGTGGCCACACAGTTAGGAAACATATGTTAAAAACAATTGATCATATAAGGTAGATAGGCTTATCAACCTGGTATTCAGCTTTATCAGAACATTTGTGAGATGCATAGCGAGCATCCCAATGGCAGTGTTCAGACATCATGCTAAATCATAGTTTAGCATGATGAGGATGAGCCTCCGAGGCAGCCATGGGGAGATCACAAGCTTCCATCTTAGATTAACTGCAGGTTGCCATGTTTGTCGAAACCCAGATAAACTGAGCCAATTCCATGAACCATGATATGAAGTTGGCTTGTTTCTACTAACAACAGTAAAGATTAATTACAGTTTTGGGGGGTTTGGATGCTATGGCAAACTGGTTTGTTTAAAACTGAAGTTCAACTGAACCAGAAAGGAGGGAAGTGTGTGAGCCTGAGGTGTGCTTGCAGCTTGTTCTTATTACACTAAACTATGGTTTAATGTGATACTGGAATGTGGCCAATCTGTGTGAAACTGCTAAAATACACATTAACAAGATTGGAGCCTATGAATCTGTAATTTTTAAAATATTTCAAAGAAATATTGTGCATGAAAATTTACTTTTTAAATGTGAAAAAGTAAGGCCAGCTACCTCTGGATAATACCTAAGCTGTTTGAATGAGGAACTTACTGGGAAATCGGATTCCTCATTTTGTACAAAGTATTTTGCTCTAGCTATTACAGTGAAGTAAAACTTCAGGCTTTCTAGATATTTTCCTTTATCTCTTGCAATTTTCCCAAGGCCCCAGCTGGTTTGGCTTCACTTTGCTTTTCATCCAGCTAGAATTCCATTCTTGCAGGCCATATCAGTTCATTTGAAGGATTGAATGGACATTATCTAGGAAGGAGAAATACTATATTTTTCTGGGTGGAGGATGAAGTAAAAGGTGTATATGTGTACACGGAGTACGTACCTGTATGAATACTGATACACATTTTGTGCACGTAGCTGGTAGGCATAGGTATGCAACATCCATCACATGGTTGTGACTTGAAAAAGTTTGAGATGGGGAAAAAATAGGTTGCGAATCACTGTATAAAATTTGTGTCTGACCAAAACAGCCTAAACACACTTACTTGGAAGCAAGTATTGTTTCAAATAGCCTTTTTTTAGAACTGGAGCCTAAATAACTGTACTGAATATTACAGAATGTGATGCCAGAGCACAGTCAGTTTGGAAAACATTCCTAATTCCTGTGCTTAATTAAAGGATACCTTATGGGCATTGATACAAATGGCTGCATAGAACATATATTTGGAGAACATCTTTGCGTGTGCACTTACAGAGCGGCCTGGGGTTGTCTCTCAAAATACAACTTCTCTCTTCTACTTTGAGCAGATATTGTCGACAGAAATTGTCTTATTTTTAACCACAAAAATGAAAATTACTTGCATCCTGTGCCATCAATCCAATAATATTAATATCCTCTGCTGCCAGTGTGACACAGGCTGTACTGTTTCCTGGCATCTCCTCTTTAGACATAAGATAAGCAAAACAAAAGCTTTAGCATGTGAAAATCTCTTCCAGATGGAATGCTGTATAATTGAATCACCCTGGTGGGAGGAGGGAGGGCTAAGGCAATTTTGGTAAAGCTGTTTGCGTGGACAGTCTAGTTATTCCATGTTCTAGACTTTGTTAACTGAAACAAAATGGAATATTAATAGCTGGAAATTGGCTTACAGCAAGTCATAACTTGTTCATGTAACTTTTGAGACTCTTCAGATATTCATATCATTGAACTTCCCGTGAAACTCACGTAAGACTTTATGTTCATATTACAAACCAGCAAAGTTAATAAAGTTGAAGTTCCACATTTCAAGAAGAAAGTTTAGCATATGAGCAACTTTCTCCTATTGAAATACATGAAAAGGTGCTTAATTTTAGCTAGATATTATCGTGTGTGTGTGTGTGTATTTAAATAAAGATAAACAGAAATAAAAATCTCATTCTAAACCAAAACAGCAAAACTGTAATGAGGATATTTTGATTAAACTGTGTTATGTTATCTTTTTTTAAAAAAAAGTTAGTTATGAAAATCAAATCTTGAGCTTGTCATTATTTTCTCTCCCTTCCTGAAATCTAATAAGGTGTGTTTGCTTAACCTTATAGGCCAAGTTACAGCTTTGTAATATCTCTTGGGGTAAATTGGCTTTACTCCACAGTATATATAGCCTATCCCCATATTACCCTAGAACAGCTTTGCAATTAAGTTCACAAAAGTTAATAGGCAACAGCCATTTTTAATAGATTGCCTGCCCACACATAGCTATGGAAACAAAGGGATAACGTGAGTTATATGCAGCAGCCCTGATTGGACATGCCACTGCTTTTACTCCAAAATTGTTGGAAACGTATCAGAAGATTTTAACACACGTGGCGAGCTGTCATTCTGATCTGTCAGAACTGAAACGATCTTTAATAAATTCATATAAAATTGAGAGTTGGAGGTAACGATCTCAAATTTCATACACATACTTAGGCATACTCCATAAGTACTGTGACGAAGTTTCAAGCCTCTAATTTTTAAAATACAGGAGTTATAGGCATTTTTTTCTTTAAAAATAGGGCTGCAAAAATATCATTTTTTTCACGATAATTATCGTGAAGACGATACGGTTCACCTACGATATGAATGAAAATGATAATTTTTTTGGTCCGAAATGACGATAACGATAAACGACGATATTTTTTGCCGTGCACACTAGGGGTGTGCATCGGATCCGATCCACGATCTGAATCCGATCTGCCCCAAAATCTGAAAAATCTGATCTGATCCGACCAACCCTCCGATCGGAATCGGATCGGAAAAAATTGGCGGATCAGACGCCATTTTTAATGCTTTTTCCCATAGCCAAGTATTGTGTTACAAAAACGCCTATAACTTTTTCATTTTTAAAGATAGAAGTATGAAACTTGGGCACTTCCTCCATCCTCCTCGTCGTTGGTGATCGCTAACCTCCTGCCCCCCCACTTCTCCCCGCTTGTCTGAAGCGCAGGAGTGGGTGCCTGTGTCCTTCCTCAGGGGGGCAGCTCTGGTTTAGCAAGACCCCACAGCTGCCAGGGGGTAGGCGGATGCTATGTTTCTAAAATTTATCACACGTGTGAACCAAAGTGGTATGTCTAATGTGGAGAAATTTCAGAAGCATAGCTTCAAGCGTGTAGTGGCAAGGTATTTTTGAAAAATGAGGAAGGGAACGCCTATAACTTTTTTATTTTAAAAGTTAGAAGTCTGAAAGTTGCTCACTTTATAGATAGGTTAGGGGTAATTATCTGTCAGAAATTTCAGAAAGATAGGTCCAGGCATTTGGTGGCTACGATTTTTTTAGATTAAAAGTTACAACAACACGGAGTTTTGACAGATAAAAGAGGGAGGGGGAAGCGGGGGAGCAGGGTGCAATTGACAGCCCAAGCCTCTGTGGAAAAACTTTTGTAACTTTTAATCTAAAAAAAATGTAGCCATCAAATGCCTGGACCTAACTTTCTGAAATTTCTGACAGACAACTACCCCTAACCCATCTACAAAGTGAGCAACTTTCAGACTTCTAACTTTTAAAATAAAAAAGTTATAGGCGTTTCTTTCCTCATTGTTTCAAAAATACCTTGCCACCACATGCCTGGACCTAGCTTTCTGAAATTTCACACACATATCAAGCAAAGTGTTACCTGTAATGTGCCCAAGTTTCCTGTTTGTATCTTTAAAAATAAAAAAGTTGAAGGCATAACTGTATTTACCCCACTACTACCCATTTTTCTAAAATTAATTGCCACACAAGGCAAGCACCTACGTTTCTGAAATTTCACACACATAGGTGCCAATGTACCACCTACAATGTGGCAAAGTTTCATGTGTGGAACTTTAAAAATGAAAAAGTTATAGACATTCCTGGCTATTTATTAAAAAATTAATTGCCACAAAATGCCTGCACCAATCCTTCTGAAATTGCTCACAGATAACTACCCCTAACCCATCTACAAAGTGCCCAAGTTTCATCCTTCTATCTTTAAAAATGAAAAAGTTATAGGCGTTTTTGTAATACAATACTAGACTATGGGGAAATGCATTCAAAATGGCGTCCGATTCCGATCTGCTATCTGATCCGATCCGGGGGGGGGGGGGTCAGTGCACATCCCTAGTGCACACCCCTAACAAATACTGCGTCCTGTAAACAAGCTATATCCTAGTCATCTTTCTTCTTGTGTTTTTGTAGACAACTCCTGCTTGATGGGATAACATCTGGAGAAACTGCTAAGAAGCTAGTGCAGAGGACAATTACAATAAATAGTCATTTCAGAGTGCAGGAGGCCAGCTAGCTGACCAGGTCCTACTTTCTGGGAGCAGAAAACAGTTTTTCCAGAGAGAAGTGGGGCTTCCCCCCTTGCAATCCTATCTTCAGTTCGCCTGCTCTTTTGTTCTGGAAGCATTTGGTTTGAGAACCGCTAAGAAAAGAGAAGTGCAGGACTTTCAGTTCCTCCTCTTGTGTGCAGAAAGGGTTCTCTTCCCAAATAATACATTATTTTTTTTTCAAGTAGGGATCTGTTTAGAATACAGGGACAAGGGGTCGCTAACAGTCAGCCCACAAATCATGTAGGAGCCACACAAAAAATTAAATTAGGCCTTCCTTTTTGTTTCCTAGAATTTTGTTAATGTACATGTGAAGGTACTAGAGGTAACTGTACAATCTGTAGAAAACTGTGTAATGTACCTATGAAGGAGACTTAGCAAAGTGTCAGTCTGATGTTGCATTTTCTTCCAAAGTGTATTGATTTTTATAAAGATTAAAAGCTATTTTCAACCCAGCATATAAAAGTCAGTCTGTAAAAGGTTAATCTGGTGACATGGACCTCAAATTTGTTAACAGACCCATGACATCTTGAGCCTGCTTTAGAATTATGTGATCACATTAGACCCATGTGCCATCAATTTGCTCATTAATTTTCTGAAAGAATTCCAAAGCAAACACAGGATTTAATGCACCACCCACCTGTATGTTACATTTGTCCTTGTATGCACACATGGGAAACAACATCTATGTTTTGAAACTGTGACATGCAAATCTGGCCTAAGTATGTTTACTTCGTTTTATTTCTGAATCCATTGGCATGTAAGTAATTCTACTGTCTCCTTTTCTCTCTCAAGTTTTTTGTTGCTCTTCCATAAGTATGTCTGCCCCCCTCCCCTCAATGATTTCTCTCATATAAAAAAATAGATCTATGTTGTTTGATTCTAATGCTGATCACTGTGGATAAATACATCAGAATGCAGCTGAATAGCAGAAGGTCAAACACATGGGTTTTGTTGCTCTTAAGCCTGAAACCGGTAGCATCAGGCATCCTGAGGCATGGATCTGAAAAAAAGTTTCTATGTAGAATTGAAGCTTGAACTATCCTATTCTAGAAATTATTGTAAAATAGAATCTATTTTACTCAAATACAATGGCATTTTTAGTTAAAGGCTGGTAATGATAAATGTTTAGTTAATGGCATGAGTGACTTTTGATTTTTAAACAACTGCATGAACCTCTTTCAGGGAAACATGCTTTCTTAGTGCTGGAAGTTGATTTGACTTGCCTTCTAGCTGTGAACCTATGAATATTGATTTTTAAAATATATTACCTTCCCCCACCCCTCTACCCAAGGTTTGTCACACAGTCTTTCTGTGGTCTTTGTACTAGAATAGTTGCTGTGCGTTCCCATGGAATATCGGTACTAAGCGCTGTTTATTTTTACTAGTAGATTCTTCATTAGCAGTAAAACAATCATAGAGAAAACGTGACATGTGAATAAGCTGAGAAAATCAATCACAGCCTAACTTGTCCATTCTGTTTGTGTTTCTCATTTTTCCTTAGTGAAGCTGTGGTCAACCAACCTGGACAACTCAGTAGCAAGCATTGAAGCCAAGGCAAATGTGTGTTGTGTGAAATTCAGCCCATCATCTAGGTACCATCTGGCCTTTGGTTGTGCAGGTAGGTATGACAAGTGGCATTTTGTGGTGTTTGACAACAGAACAAGATGAAAAGAATTGCAAAATCCCTGGTGTATCCACATGATGCATGTTAACGTGTGGTGTTATATTTGGGCTGTTTGTCTAATCATTAAGACACCTTTGCCAGGCTGTGATTAGTGATGCAAATTGTGCAGTACTTAATGCATCTTCGCTCCCGGGTGTCCAGAGAGGGTATATCTGGGTTGATGCAACCTCTTGATTGGGTCAATTTCCTAGTTTAACCAGGGAGAGGAGTTCCCAGACCTCCCAGCAGGGGTTGGTAGAGTTCCTCAGCTCTATCAAACTGTAGTAAGGGTTTGCCTTTGGGGGATACACAAACATTCAATTTTTTAGAGGAAGAAGCTTTGAAGGATACATCCCCCATCCCATGAAGCCTTCTCCATGTCAAATTAATGCAGGAGCAGGTATACACACTTAACTGGAAGTAAATCACATTCAGGTCAGTGAGATGTACTTTTGAGTAGATATGTTGTGAGGGACTGAAGAAGTCTCGCGTCTCCTCCTATGAGGCCTTCTGCTTCCCCTGGGTTGGAACACTACAGAACTCAGTGGCTAAAACCCTTCAGTTTTTTGGGGGGGGGCAACCTCCTTTGCCTTGTCATCTTTCCAGCTCATCTGACAAATGACTGGAAATTAAAGGCTGCTGCCCTACGTAGATCGCTAATGAAACCCCTCCTCCCCGATAGCTGAGAGCAGGAACTGCTGAAACTGTGCTTTTTTGGTTTTACTTGCCAAACTCCTATGGCTGGGAAAGGTCAGAAAGAGAAGCAGCAGCAAACCAAGGCTTCCCTCAGTAAGAGAAAATGTGGTAGTGACTGCAGAGACCTGTTTCTGCACAAGTGGCCGTGCAAGAAAGGTCACCATTGAAGAAGCAGGCTGCAGCTCAAAGGAACTTCCCTGTCACTTCCATGAATCAGCAGTTGTGCTGAACGTTTCCTTCTTTGATTATATTCAGGCATCATTTTTGTTACTCATTTTAGTAATGTGTTTTAATATCCCTATTTAGATTTGTTATAACCTGTTTTGTGAACCTGTTTGGGTAGAAAAGTGGGCCAGGAATAAATTGAATAAAATAAGCCTGATTTATGCAGAATACAGGCCATTGATAAGCTTCCAAACATGCTTAATCATGTTAATGCAGTTACCATATGTGCTAGCCCATTCATATGTACTATATAAGCATGCTAACAATGCCCCCATCCCAAATCAGCAGTTGCTAGCATGCAAGTGCTAATACACAAATGGACAAGCTCATATAGTAAATGTATTGAAACATGAGCAGGTTCACATGGAATGCTTATCATTGGCTTTATATAAATGAACTACAAGTGGATGATGATTCTTGTCTCATCACACCTCAACAACATGAAGGGGAGCAGAACAGGTGTAACATATGATCAGCACACTATGGTTGCACAGTATGCTTCAAATTCTGGGAAGCTGGATGGAAACTTAGGTGTATCGTAAAACATTTTGCCTCCTTAATCCTCAACACAAAGGCAGGTAGGCTATTGCATTGCATTCATTGTGATATGAGGAGGCTGTGTAATGCATTGTGCCAACCTTTACCTAATCAAGCTCTAGGAAAGGATAAAGGGATAGTTGATCCTCTGCCTAGTCCACACTGCTTAGGGAGACTTGCCTTATGGTACTGACCTTTACAATTTTAAGTAGCAAGTGACATCAGTCAGATTAATAGTAACGAACACTAAATCAAGTGTGTGTGTGTGTGTGTGTGACCCTACGCACTGCTTCTTAAATTGTAAATTGAGTCAGATCATCAAGTGGATACTTCATACAAACTGTACTAGATTCTCATTCTCATCCTTTTTACTCCCCCCACCCCAAACAAAGAGGGGAAAGATAAATAAGACAAGTGCAGAAGAGATGGAGGGAGGATGTGTAAGATGAAAATTGAAGTCAGTGATGTTGAAGGACATTTTTAATATTTTTTCTTACACCATTTTTGGTAAAATGTTGCAGGTGATTTTTAGTTTTAATTTACATTAGTTCTATTTCTGAAGTTCCACTGTTTTCTGGGGTTAATGTTCATACAAACTAGTGACTTCCTTGTGTGTTGATGTAAGAAGCTACATTACAGAAAACTATTTAGCATGTATCCCAGTAAAGGATATTGAAGGATTTCAATAAATTGGCTTGGAGGATTGGCTTCTGAGTGGGAGTCGAGGAGAAAATCTTTTGGCACTGTCATTTTCAATTAGGAATTTCAACAGCTTGCTCTTTCTGTCTGATTAAAATGTGCTGGCTATACTGCTCTTTCCATCGTAATTAACATTCATATCTTTTTAGCATAGGGAATTTGATTTTTTTCCCTTTCATACTGGGCTCCCATTCTGCCCCAGTTGGTGACAAGATGAAAGAGTAAGAGTGATTTTAATGGCAGCTCTTCAAAAAGTATCACTGTAGCTGAATATGTGTAGGCAGAGGTTCAGAAGAGTGCACAGAGCTCTCTTTGTGGTGGCTTATCACAGCAAGCAGAAAAGCCACCGTTGCATGTGTAGCTCAGTTCTTTGTTATTTATACATGCTGAATACTCCATTTTTTAAGTCGATATAAAAAAAATTTCGGTCACACAATGTCATCTGTTTGGGCCAAAATATTGAACATGTCCTGTTCTGTAGAGCTTTGACTAGAGAAGAGAAGGCTTATGTATAAACCTTCATGGAGTGAGCAAAATCATCATAGTAGCATCAGGTGAATGCACCCCCCCCCCTTTCTGGATCAGTTGTCTGGGGCAAATCAGGATGTGAGCGGCTAGCTGGGCAAAGAAAAAGTCAAGGGTATACAGAGAAGGAACAGGCAAACCAATTGGGCAGGATTTGGGGAGAATTGGGACAAAACAGGACAAAGTAGATAGCAGGGGAAGGGTTCTAATTTTCGATGTGTGTATAGAGGTACATCCAGTCATTCGATGCCATACCTACAGTCTAAAGTGGTTACAATCTTGACACAAGTTTACCACATTACTGTGAACAATATGAAAATAGGAGCTCCGCTGTATCAGACTGAAGGCCAGCCTAGGTCAGTTTCCTATTCCCACAGTGGCCCAAACAGATGACTATAGGAAGCCCACAAGCAGGGCATGAGCACAATAGAACATCCCACTTGTATTCCCCAGAAACTGCTATTCAGAGGCCTACTGCTTCCAATACTAGAGGTAATAGCCGTTGTGATTAATAATCACTAATAGCCTTATCCACCATGCATTTGTGTAATCCCCCTTGAAAGCTGCCCAAGTTGGTGGTGGTCACTTACTTGCCTTTTTTTTAAGCTTAAAGAGACCCAAATAATAAAACTTTTCCTCATAGGGGAGTTGCTCTTTTGTGCACCTTTTCCAGTTCAACAGAATCCTTTTTGAGGTGCACTGGCCAGAATTGTATTCTCAGTATGGTTGTACCAGAGATTTGTATAAAAGTGTTATGATAGTTGAACAGGGGTGGACAACTTGTGGCCCTCCAGAAATTTTGGTCTACAAGTCCCATTCTCCTTCACCATTGGCTGTACTGGGTAGGGCTGGTGGGAGTTGTAGATCAAAACTTCTGGAGAGCTATAAGTTGCCTACCCCTGGTCTCTTGTCACAACTATAATCTCCTTATCCTCTTTTAATTTTCTTGTATTCCAACAGTCTAATCGCCTCCCTATTTGGTTTCCTGCTTCTGATTTCTTGTTGATTTTAATGTTGTTAGCCAGGGATAGGCAACCTACAATTTAAGCAGTTTAGGCCTCTGGCATGAGGGTTCTTTTCGTTTCCTGGCAACCCACAGTGCAGGAAGGAAGAGGAAGAGAAAGAAAGGGTAAAGGTGTAGCTCCGGCCCGTCCTAGCTCTGGCTTAGGCTCCACTCATTGCTAACATGGAACCACAGCAGACTACCCATGAGGAAACATGGCCCTCACCATACATGATGCAATAGTCCCCATGGGTAAATTAATCCACAGTGGGCTGATGTTTTATGTGAACCAGCCCATTGTTTGCTTGCATTTCTTTCTGTTCCTTTTTTTTTGGGTGCTTCATTTTCTGAAGGAAGCCTTCTTTTCTCAAATGACTTCCTTTGACACTGCTTGTTAACCTCTGTGGTGACCTCTTGAACTTGGTTGTACCTTTCCTGACTTGCTGTATACGTTATAGCTAGGGATCCTGTGAGCGTCCACTTGGTCCGTGAGGGCAGCGGATGCCTCCGTGTCCGGCCCTCATGGGCCCAAGTGGACGTTCCTGGTTTGAGAGATAAAAGCTGCTGAACTGACTGGAAACCATGACTACCATGCTATCAAATTATATATATATATATATACACACACACACACACACATACACACACGCGCGCGCGCGCGCGTGCGCACATGCACACACGTGTGTGTGTGTGTGTGTATATATAAAATTTGACAGCACAGTCGTCATTGTTTCCAGTCAGTGCAGCAGCACTTATTTCTCATACTAGGGCCTGGATGTCATTTAGAATTTATTCCAGGCTCACCTGTCCTCTGGTCATTTCCATGACCAACTGTTCTAGGACACAGTTGTTTAGAATATCTAGAAATGTTCACGCTTTGTCATGATCAGAGCATGCATTTATGTGGTCTGTGTGCCTATATCTCTGCAGACAAATGGGAGAGAAAATGAAAGATGATCAGGTAACATCTTATCCTTTTTGGCAAGAGGGATGTAATTTGGTAGTTATTGTAACTCACATTAGCTTTATCTGCACAGCTGCCAGAGTCAAGGCAGCGTGATGTTATTTTATTGATTAGGCTTGTTCCTCAGTGCTTCACCAACACTCCATGTGTGTTTATCTCTATTCATTACCTCTATTTTTGGGTGCAGTTGTTTAGAGGGAACATAAAAGGGATGAAGCCAGGTGAGGAACACTAATGTATGTGACAGCCAGGAACGTAATTGATGGGAAAGGGCTAGGGGGCTACGGAGAGTGAATGTGTCACTTAGGAATATTTTAAAAATGTGAAGCACTAATTTTGGGGTGTTAACACCTACAGATGTTTTTAAGGGTGAAATAAATGGTGTGCACTTGCTTAAAAATGTCTGTCTTAAAATTCCCTGGTTTTAAATCAGGAGTGGTCAACATGCAACCCTCAGCCTAATTTCAGAAGCCTTCCGTGTAAGATCAGTTTAGACCTTTGGCAAGAGCAATCTGTCCCTTCCCTGGCAGCCCGCTGCGTGGGATGGAAAGGGGGGGAGAGGAGAGGAAAGAGAGTGATGACAGAAGGAGAAAGAGAAAAGGGAGTGTTGGCTTTGGCCCTGCCCACCACTGACTTAGGCCCCACAGGCAGCCCTCAGCAGGACAAAGATGGTCTTCCCCTGTCCTAAATCCATCTGCTGTGATTGTGTGGCTAATGTGAAATTTGGACTAGTAAGTCTATGATTCAAGTCTAACCTCCGACTGTAGTGTTGCATACAAATGCAATCAGTTGTTTCAAATCGGACACTGCTACTACTGAATTTGTAGAAGATGTAAAATAGAGCTGGGTGTTCATCAGCATGCCAATGACTCCTCATTCTCAAATTTGCAGATAGTGTCCTGTAGTTATTTCATATAGTAGTTAAGCTACTGTTGTGATAGTATGGAGCTTTGATGGACTCCACAAATATTCCCAAGGGGTAGATAAGCAGTGCTCCTCTCCCACAACACCAGCCCTGATGACCAATTGGATAGAAAGGAAAATGGAATAGGAATCCTCAGCTTTCTATAAATACCCAGTTACCCATCCATTCTCTCCATTGATTTCACTAGTATCGAATAGTCTGCCATCTCAGAAGCTGCTGAAAGACCTAATAAGATGTTATCTCTGTCAGTCTCCAAACAGAAATAGCCCACTAGGTCAACCAAAATGGTCAATCTAAAAGCCAGTTTAGAAGCTGGATTGAAAAGAATCGAGGCTGACAACTCACCCAGGAACGCCTGGAACTGAAGTGCAACCTCCACATCCAATTTCTTTCACTGGACCTTACTTCGAAGTCTCTACTTAAAATTGAAGGCTTGAATTCACATTGACTAACAATTAGTTAAGCTAACAATTGCTGCAATCTAGTGAAAACAGGAACTTAGTAGTCACTTCATGAAATGAAAGGCCAATAGAAATATTTGGGCTACTAAAAAAAAAAAAAAGATCTGCGCTAACTGTACCTTGGATGACTTCATCCAAAATATTGATAGGTGGTGTGAAAAATGAGAGAGCAGCTTCAGAGTTCAAACCTAAGGAAGACTGGGGAAATCTGTTCAACAGAAAAGAAAAGAATGAAAATTGCTTCTTTTACCTTCAGCTTTCTCTTTGTAGGCTTCTTGAGTTGTAGCATTGTTTACTGTGAATTGTAATCACAGCTGAATACAAAGGCAGGTAATCTCTTTCCTTTTGTTTTTAAGGTGACAACTTTTCGCCGTATAAATCATGAGTTAACTGCTACCTCAGCAATAACACCAAAGTGTTCAGATTATGTGTTTCCCTGGTTTCTGGGTACAGGGGTATAAAAACCCATGATGAATTAACTGTCATGCCACTAATAAGTAGGAATGAATGAATCAGTAGTGTTTTGTGTGTATGTGTGTTTTTTTGAGCCAGAAATTGTATCAAAAGATTCAGGGAAATGTGAAAGCCGAAGGATAACTGTGTTCCGATCCACATAATAATCCATCAGAATCTACTTCCCTTGGTTTTTCAGAAAACAAGTAAATTTAGATAGTATTGCAATATGTTACACTTTTAAATACCAATCTGAAATAAGGGTTTTTCTTCCAATAACTTGCAATATATAATTTAGCAGCCCATCAACAAGTAGATTAATAACTCTAGATCAGGCTCAAGAACTATACTCTGTAAGTAACATAGTAGGATATGCTTATGTTCCAATGGCAAAGAATATCCAGTAGTTTCCTCCACTATATTTTTCCAAAATATGGAAGAAATTAGCTGGTGAAGCAGAAAATCACCAACACCTGTCATGGCCTATTTTATAATTTTGGAATGTTTCTGAGGTGTGAGATGGTGGCATTCATATTGCATTTTATGGAATGTTCCCCCCTTCTCCTGAGATCAATCTAGATGGTACAGTAGTCTCAATCCAATTGGTTTTGTAAAATTAACTAATCTAACATATCTTCACCCCTTCAGTTATCTCTAATTCAAAAGCAGATTCAGATCTTAACACCTCATACTTGCTAGCCAAGGCATAGTTCCACCTAACAATACAGTAACTTCTTCAATTTCATACTCAGTTATTGAATGTTTTATTAATATAGACAGCCTACAGACTTGTCGAACTACAGATATTGCCCAGCAGTCCTCCTGATGGAACTGCTTATTATATACAATTCAAGTCAAGGAGGCAATCCAGGCTCAACTGAGATTTTTATTTATTTACAATATTTATATACTGCTTCATCCCGGAGTGGTGTACATAGGAATACAACAGTAAAATGAAAGAAGATTAAAACAGCAAATTAAAATTGTTTAATTTAAAACAAAGGACCAATAAAAACAGTGGCTGATCAGTTGAGAAAGGCTTTTTGGAAAAGAGTTGTTCCAGGAGGCGCTGGAAGCAGCCTAGTGTTGACACCTGCCTGACCTCCAGGGGCAGGGGATTCCAAAGAGAAGGGGCCACCACACGAAAGGCTCTTCTCCTGGTGGACCCCAATCAGGCCAAAGGTCTACATGGAACCACCAGGAGCATGCCCTGCAATGAAGGTGCTCTCTCAGGTATCCTAGTCCCAAGTTGTTTACGGCTTGTACACTAGTACCAAAACCTTAAACTTGGCCCAGTAGTGAATAGGTAGCCAGTACAATTCCCTCAGCATGCTGAAAAGGCAGCTCCTGACAACAGCTGAGCTGCTGCATTCTGCACTAGCTCCAGGTTCGAGAGCAGACTTAAGGGCAGCCCCACACAGAGTGCATTGCAGTACTCCAGTCTTAAGGGCATTAATGCCTTTACCACTGAGGTCAAGCTATCCTTATCCAGAAGAGGCCATACCTGGCGAACCAGCTGAAACTGGTAGAAGGCACTTGGAGCTGCTGTGGCCACTTGGGCCTCCAGCCACAATGATGGATCTAGGAGTACTCCAAACTAAGACCCTGATCTTTCAGACTAGGCAATGAGCTTATTTCCTGGACTTGGGAAACACCCACCCACAGGGCTTCTGTCTTGTCAGGATACACCTTCAGTTTATTGGCCCTCATCCAGCTCATTACTGAGTTTAGGCACTGATATAGGACTTGTACAGCCTCTCCTGATTCAGATATCAGAGGGAGGTAGAATTGTGTGTCATCAGTGTACTGATAGCATTTTGCTCCAAATCCCCTAATGACCGCCCCCAGCAGCTTCATACAGAGGTTAAACAACATTGGAGACAAGATGGTTAATTGCCAAGGAGCTGAGGAATGGTCACCCAGTGTAACTTTCTGGAATCAACCCTGCAGGTAGGACTGGAACCATTGCAACACAGTGCCTCCATCACCCATCCACAGAGTTGATTGAGGATACCATGGTCGATGGTATCAAAAGCTGATAAGATATCGAGCAGAATTAACAGGGTCGCACTCCCTCTGTCCCTCTCTCTATAAAGGTCATCTATCAGGCGACCAAGGCTGATTTAATCCCATAACCAGATCAAAACCCAGATTGAAATGGGTCTAGACAATCAGTGTCCTCCAAGAGTGCCTGAAGTTGTTCCGCCAAAACCTTCCCTAAGAAAGGATTATTTGCAACTGGGCGATAGTTGTTTAATACCATTGGGTCCACAGTGGGCTTCTTCAGGAGTGGTCACACTACCCCGCCTTAGAAACCCAGATTTCTAAGATCTTTCCTCAAACCAAAATAGACTTGCCAGATCACAGTTTACCACATTTTGCTCCTTTCTTGGAGAAAGCCATTGACTTATTGAAGCTTATTGTACACAGACGAATGATTGTATTGCATTGCATCCAGTAAGTAAACTGATTCCACCTCTCCCTTTGTTTTTGCGTAGTACCATATACAGTGCTCTTGTGTGCTTTGAGTTTCACATACATTTAGATATTATGGCCAAGTCTTTAAAATAGAGATACCTGTCATTAACATATTCATAAATTAAAAAATAGCATGCATAGTAGGATTACATGATATTCTTACCTTCATTTTAACCTTCTTGTATCAGAATGTGTCTGGATGAGGAGGACACTGCTTCCTTTGAAGCAGATCCTAACGTTGATACCCCAAGGCAACTCTGTTAGTATCCACCGAGGCCCCTCACAATTGAAAATAAATAAATAAATATATTTTCTAGTGTACCTTGGGTGACTAGGAAGCGCAGATCTCTGGCTTTTAGCTGCCTCGCCCTTTCCTCCCTCCTGCATGCCTCTGAGGCCCACATAGTCCTAGAGCAATCTTCAGAAAGGAAAAGGAAGCAGGAAGTCTGCTGCTTCCCAACCACCCGCCAAAACTCTTAGAGAAAAAGAAAAAGTAACTGGGGGGGGGGGGGGGGGGCTGGGGTCAGCAGGGAACAACAGGAGGGATTGGGGAGACATCCAGACAGACAGTGTACATGTTTTGTTGGAGTGATCCGGAGAGAGAGAGAGAGAGAGAGAGAGAGAGAGAGAGAGAGGATGGGTGAGTGTGTTTGTGGAGGATGGGTGATCCAGAGAAAGAGAGAGAGAGAGAGCTAGAAAGAAAGTGTTAGGGGGATGGGTGATCTACAGAAAGAGAGAGTTATGGGGAGGGATGATCCAGTGTGTGTGTGTGTTGGTGGGGGGAAAGTTAGTTGTAGGAGAGGTGTAATCTATAGAGAAATAAGTGACTGGGGCAAGTGGATTTTATGTACTGGGAGCATGGGGCAAGAGAGAGAAAGAATTTTAAGGGGATAATCCTGAATGGGAAAGAGAACAGTGGGTTCAAAGGAGTGAGTTTGTGTTTAGGGGAACTTACTTGTGTCTTAGCATTACCAGTTTTCCTTTCTGTGGGATGGGTGTTTTGTGGCTGGCAGCCCCTACTACAACAGCCATTTTGTGAATGCCCCCCATGGCAGCCATTTTGTGCCCAGTGGCCGAAAAGGTTGAAGACACCTGCCATAATATTTCTGCTCGTCTGTAGTCTGTCAAACAATGTCACCTTTAAAGTCTGTTCTACTCATACTTGTGTTTCTATTTGATCTACAGAAACTGAGTTTCTACAGTTCTTTGCATCCTTCCTACAATCAAATCCTTCCTACTCCCAGAATTAAAAAAAAAACATTTGTTTGTTCATTCAAGTCTTTTGGTTTCCTTATCACACCCATACTTTGAAGCTCCTTTCATTATAATTAATTCTTACATCTTAAACTGCATTATTAGACATTCTCTTTTCATTCAGAGAGACAGATAAAAAGCAATAGAATGAGAGTTTCTTTATCTTACATTTATTTTTTAATGCTCCAAGCTAAAAATTACTGGAACGGTTATTTTTTCAGAATTTTAATCGCTGTGTTGCCCTGAGGGTGCAGAGTTGCCTTTACACCATACCTGTCAAAAGAAATGATTCTGAAAGTTACAAGTTTGATAAATATCAGAAAGCATCCCCTTCTTAGCTTACCTCCATTGCTTTTTAAGTCAGTTGCTTTAGAGTCTGGGAGAACTGTTGATCCAGGGTTCTTTCAAGTTAATTTGTTTGCAGGAATACCTCTGTAAAGTAGTAGAGATACCAAGAACCCACCATGACAGTACCCCACCCAATCTCTCTGCTCTTATATCGTGATACATTCTTACCCATGAATTCTGTTTCTCCTCATCTTTCACCCTTGTCCACTCTTTGTCCCTTCCTGCCCTTTATTCCTAGAACTCCCTCCCAAAACATCAACATGATGCCTCTTTTGTTTACTATTTTAAAAGTCCCTATCCAGAGCTCACATTTCTTCTTTGTGATTCCCGTTCAGTCCCACATAAAGGTTCTTTGCCTGTGCAGAACAAAGTTTGGAACCTTCTAGAGATTTAAAGTTTTCACAGGAAGCCCACCCCAGTCCTCATGGTGCAGACCCAAGAACATGGCTCCCCCTTCTCACTCAGTTCCTTATTGACCACTGCCACGGTAGCATCTGCAGGAACTTTCACATTGTTCATCAGATGATGAAAAAGTGAGACAGACCTTCCTTTCACTTCACTTTTCTTTTCTCACAATACAGTTCCTTTATCATATTTTGGCCACAACTGTCAAGATGTTTTGTCCTGCAATTTTGTGTTTGGTGTTGTTCCCCGCCTCGATCCGTTGGGAGAGGCGGGTGATAAATAAATACATTATTATTATTATTATTATTATTATTATTATCCCTCACAAATGGCTCTGCTGACCAGGGCTCATTGGAGTTGTAGATCAGAACATCTGGAGAGCCACAAGTTGCTCACCCCTGTCTGACTTTCTCCTTACCTCACCATTCCTGCCTCCTTTCTAGCGACCATGACCACAATTCTTCAAGGAATAGTTACTCTCCATATTTCTCCATACACGTTTCTTGAGTTAGAGGCAATCCTCTCTTGGAGCCTACGGATTATAACCACTACAACCAAAGTTTTATGGTGCACCTTGAATATGTCTGAGAACTAGTCAATAGGGAGTGGTGCTCATATAGGCACTCTAGCTCCCCAGCCTGCTATTGGGATTACAGATCCCACCCCCAGGACCACTGTCAGTATGTGCTAAGACATGAGCTCTGCTCTTATGGGCATCATTTTGATCAGGGATATGACTGCTTACCACACTACCCATTTTCCCACATGGGCTACAGAGAGTTTTGCTGGGGACAGTAGACCATGGGAACAGAGGTCACTTGGCCCACACCAAGGCTATTCATCTCTTTGTTCACCTTGTGGTTGGTTCTAACCACTTCGTCCACCATGTTCTTTTCATGTTCAGGAAACTTATGGAGCATCAGGAGAGTCTAAATGAATTATTTGCATCTATCTTCACTGCAGAAGATGTAGGGCAGATAGCTACGTCTGAACTGATACTTTCAGAAGGAAGGAATTAAAAAAGAACTGGGGCAAATAGTGGCAACGAGGTTGAATTATTAATAAATTGAAAATGTATTATTTACAAATTGAAAACACACACCAAATACCGTGTCAAGATAGAATCCATCCAAGAGTTCTTAAAGATCACTCTAGTTCAAAATCACTCATACTAATGTAAAAGCCTTGGATGATATTGATAGATGCAATGAGGTAGGAAAACAAGCTTCTGTTCAGAAACTATTCGGCAGGACACTATTTGTTTCCTCCCAAACCTTGGAAGTTACTTTTGTTCTTGCCTGGAAGACTGTGGTTTGCATGTGAGGAACTGTTTAACACCCCCCCTTCTTATTTCAGCATAGTGTATGTTTGTTTTAGGATATTTAGAGTAAATTTTTAATTTGAAACCACAGGAATTGAAAGAAGTGGAAGTTCTGTTTTGCAGACATGGCCTGTCTGGTTTGCCATAAAGGTGAAATAAAGGGAGAAGTCGTTCTCAGGATGCAGACCTTTTATTATTTTTAAAGTTGAAGAGCCCTACACGTTTCGGCCTGTATCTTTTCAAGGCCTTCTTCAGGGTTTAAAAATAATAAAAAGTCTGCATCCTGAGAATGGCTTCTCCCTTTATTTTACCTGATTGGATGCTTTTCTCCCCCTGGTTTGCTATAAAGCCAGCTTCTCATTGTTGCTCAGCTGCTTGCTGTATTCCCCTTGCATTATTCCTATCTATTACATTGGGAGTGACTTAAGTATATAGCTGGCAGATGGAGAGATTAATGGGAAGGGTATTCCTTTAAAGCGAATTTTAAGTAGGTCTTACTAGTCTTGAGTAGAGAGCGTAGAATGAATATTGTTCCTTCGTATGTAGAGAAAGAGGAAGGGGCTGTCATCATGGACAACCATGTGTGGAAGTCTAGGTTAAGCAATTGTCTTGACTGGCTTCAGTTATAGGGATGAGGTAACGATATATGTTTTCAGGATGTTTTTATGACGTTTTAATGCAGTTTTAATAATGTGTGCCATGTTTTAATCAGTTTTATGTATTTTTATCATATTGTTGTTCCCCGCCTCGATCCAAACGGAGAGGCGGTTAAGAAATAAATTATTATTAATAATAATAATATAAATAATGCTCTGGAGTTGAAGTTGGTTGTGTTTGAGGGGATGTTTTTGTTTGCTCTTGTTTTTTCGGTATCTCCCAGCCTTACTGTGCCTTTATCTAAACATTGTGTCTTACAATTCAGTTGGAATTAAATGAATAAAAAAGTTACTTTCAATAAGAAGTTCAACTCGTTGATGTGTGAGTAATGCTTAAGATTCGTTCCACCCCTCTTTTCTTTACTTAAATGCAAAATTACTGTCGCAGCCAGCTCTTGTAGCTTCCACTAGAGAGAATAATGCCTCGCCACTTCAGGAGTTCCCAAGACTGTTTGAGGGGCTGCTAGCCATTGACTCAAAGAAATTGCTTGATGAAATTACGCTTTTAGTTTCCTGCCTCAACAGATGATATGTCTGGTGCTCTTAATGTTGTGCTGCATACGTTTCTGCATTTATCTAAGCGACTTCCCCTCCCCCCACCACCGTTTTCTATTGTAGCAAAAATGGGCCTTTATACTGTTTGCAGTTAATATTTTAGCGAGCTTTTCAGGCATAGTTTTCAGCATGAAATACAGCATACGTAACGTAAATATGTTCACTCAGTTTCCATAGTTTTACAACACTTGTAAGAACATAAAAAATGCTGTGCTGGATCAAACAAAATGCCTATCTGGTCCTGCATTCTAAAAAGCAGTTAAAAGGCTACTCAGACTAAAGGAATAGTGAGACAGGACTTAATGTCACAGAAGCTGCATTGATCTTCTTCAGCAAAACTTGTTCTTTTTTCTGCTTGATGATTTTATCTTTAATAATGCTTTACCCCAATTTTCCTGGAACAAGACACCAAGCTAACCAGCCTATAATTTTCTGGGTCCCACTGAGATTCCTTTAAAAACATCGGCGTCACTTTGGCCACAGAGGCTGATCTTAGGGACATGTTACATATTTTTGACAGAAGATAAGCAATTTCATATTTGCTTACAAAGGTACCAAGAGTGCTTATCAATGGTACCTTTTCACACTGTGGGGAGGTAACGAGCGGGGTACCTCAGGGCTCAGTCCTGGGCCCAGTACTCTTCAACATTTTTATTAATGATTTGGAGAAGGAGGTGCAGGGAATGCTTATCAAATTTGCAGATGACACAAAATTGGGTGGGATAGCTAATACCCTGGAAGACAGAAACAAACTCCAAAGTGATCTTGATAGACTGGAGCGCTGAGCTGAAAACAACAGAATGAAATTTAATAGGGATAAATGCCAAGTTCTACACGTAGGAAAAAGGAACCAAATGCAGTTACAAGATAGGGGATTCTTGGCTAATCAATACAAGTGAGAAGGATCTTGGAATTGTTGTAGATCACAAGCTGAATATGAGCCAACAGTGTGATGTGGCTGTAAAAAAAGCAAATGCTATTTTGGGCTGCATTAATAGAAGTATAGCTTCCAAATCACGCGAGGTGGTGGTTTCCCTCTATTTGGCACTGGCTAGGCCCCATCTTGAGTATTGCGTCCAGTTCTGGGCACCACACTTCAAGAGGGATGCAGACAAGCTGGAACGTGTTCAAAGGAGGGCAACGAGAATGATCAGGGGTCTGGAAACAAAGCCCTATGAGGAGAGATTGAAAGAACTAGGCATGTTTAGCCTGGAGAAGAGAAGATTGAGGGGAGACATGATAGCACTCTTCCAATACTTGAAAGGTTGTCACACAGTGGAGGGCCAGGATCTCTTCTCGATCAACCCAGAATGCAAGCACGGAATAATGGGCTCAAGTTACAGGAAGCCAGATTCTGACTGGACATCAGGAAAAACTTCCTGACTGTTAGAGCAGTACGACAATGGAACCAATTGCCTAGGGTGGTGGTGGGCTCTCCCACATTAGAGGCATTCAAGAGGCAGCTGGACAACCATCTGTCAGGGATGCTTTAAGGTAGATTCCTGTATTGAGCAGGGGGTTGGACTCGATGGCCTTATAGGCCCCTTCCAACTCTACTAGTCTATGATATTTGATTTTTTTAAAAATTGTTGGATGGGCACCATCTTCATCTCTTATCACCAGTATTTATCTCTGATCTTCAGACTCCTTTCCTAAAAATATAAGTTCTGCATAGGTATCTGTCACACATCTTCTCCACGGCAGACAGATGAAAAGGACGTATTCAACTAGCCATTCTTTCCTAGACAATTTCCTCTTCTGATATAGTTAAAAAGAATATTTTATGTTATTAGCGATATGCTCCTCAAAATCCTTTTTTGTCACTTTTATTGTCTGCATTTCTTTTGTGCAAGTTTGTTTTTTTCTTCTTGTTTGGGCAAAACTTCCATTTTGTGAAGGTAGCCTTTTTAGCTCTAATGCAAGGATGGGAGGATCTACTTTGGTCCAGGGGCCAGATTTCCCTTCTTGGACCAATCCAACATACCAGATGTTGGGGGAGAGGGGTGTCCCCTTTCAGTGATGTCAACTACTCCTGCCCTACCCATTTTACCCTTTTCTGTGCAGAAAGAGTCAAGGTGCACATATGTAGAATCCACAGCTCAGACCTATACATGTTAGATAAGGGGAACCACCTCAAGCTAAATGGTGCAATGTCCAGATTGTCTAGAACCCTGGTACTAGACAATCTAGTAGAGGGTGGGGTCTGTCTGGCATGGGCAGGAATAGAAACCAAAAGAAGAGACTGGGGTTTCCAAGAAGCTTGAGGGCTAGTTGCTGAGGGGTTGGAGCAATTATTGGCCTGAATTTTACATACTAATCTGAAATCACTAAGTAGGTCTTTAGCGCCAGGTCCCATAGAAAAAAAACCTCTCTCAAATTGAATTGCTAAGCTGACTTAGCAATGTGGCTGAGTAGGACATTTGATCTAGAAGTGTGAAATTCTTCTTCCGTCATATAATTGTTTTATTTGGCTTGTTAATAAAATGAAATAGTTCTCCTCATCATGAAGAGCAAGATCCTGAAACGACCTGTAGGGGTTATAGTAGTATTAAACAACATGAGTCAATGTAATTTTATATCAGCAAAGGCCGCTATCATTATGGGCTGCTTTTAGCAGGTGCATTGATCTGGGAAATAATATTACCATACTATGAGGCATTGAAAGACTTCATTTGGACTACTGGTATTCCACTCCCACGAATGAGAAGGAATTGGATCGCTGTGAGGGAAGCTAAAGGGTCTAAAAGGTAAAACACCTGAGGAAAAGCTGAGCTGAGTAAACCAGTGTGGGAAGTTCAGTGTAGGAAGGATGGATTAGATGGCAATCTGCAAATGCTGAGAAAAGTGTTGAACAAGGAATGATACCCTTCCAGAAACATAAACTCTCTTTTATATTACTAGAAGGGTAGATTTAGATATGCTGTAATTATCAAGCTAAGTTATGAAAATCTGTCTTATTAGAGAGAGAATGTGAATGAGATATAGACACTGGGTCATGCCTTAGGGCCATTCGCTGGTGGTTAAGATATCTCATCCAACATGTTCTAAAAATAAAGAGTTTCAGCTGAGGATATATTCCTGAAGGTTTACAGCACTAACCTCTTGGGTACCAGCTTTGTGCCGACTGTTCTGATCAAGAGAAAGAAGTGGAGAGAACCTGTCTTTTTGGTATAATCTTAGAATTATATGCTTCATTAATGTCAGTGCAAGATGAAACATTTCTGAACTATAGAAACTGCATATATAGTAGCAGGCCACCCATCTTTTACACATCCAGGTTTCCTTCAGTAGTCTCATTTTTGCACACCTATGCCATATTCATGGTGCACCTAATGACTATATAGGCATCGATAATGCTTGTACTGGCAAGTGCTTTTATTAGAGGAAAATGTATTACTGATATTGTACAGAATGGTCCATATTTTTCCAAATACATCCAATAATTCTAAGAACATAGTGGAACAGGGTGCCTATTATTTTGCAGGCACATGCTACTAAAAAGTATCAGTTGCAAAAATAAGAGAGAAAGAGAGAGGGGGAGGATTTCTGTGTGTCATGGAAAACTTTAGTACAGTCATGATTTTTTTAAAAAAATATTTTATTCTCATTTTCCCTCTTTCTCAACTGGCTCTTTCACCCCACCTGACTAGGATTTTGAAAGTGGTCTGTTATGTTTCTTCAATAGAAGTTTATTTAGTGGAGCTTGTACAGGCTGCTCCCTGAAAAGCTTTAGACAAGTCAATAAATGCCCCGATGTGTGAAGGCTGTTATCTTTATCTATAGTCCGATGAATGTCATCTGTAACCTCAAGCCAAATGGAAGCTGTTTAATGCAAAAGTTAAAAAAAAAACAGGCTTTCATTTGCTTTGTTGGCTGCTGTTCCCTTTGCTTTTCACTGCTCAGGGAGATAGTAAATCCACAGAGGAATACTGGTGTTGAATGGCCACTTGAAATAATGCAGTGAACTGATAGAAAGTGGTGTTGAAATAGCTGTAAAAAGTTTGATTGTAGGATCAAGCCTTTCCTCCACAGGAGAGCATGAGAGGAAAATTCATCAGAATTCAAAATCCTTGTGATCTCATCAAGAAAGAACCAGAATGAGACGGCAGGAATCTAGCCTTCCTTTTTAGCTCTTTCCAGCAGACCGTAAATAGGTTTTTATTCTATCATAAATATTCCTTGGTCCTCTTAAAATAAAGAACTGATGAAAAAGAGTAGAACTGGGTTGTTGTTGTTGTTATTATTATTATTATTATCCCTTTTATTGTGAATAATAACAAAATAGAACAAAAAAAGTGGTGACGAAAAAAAGAAAGAGGGGAAAAAGCATTACATGTATTGATATATCGTTGCTTTTTCCATCAAGAGTACCATTTGTAAAAAAAAAAAAGGGAGGGGAGACTTTACATAGGTTTTAAGGAAAGCAGACCAAATATCCATATATTTATCCACTTGCAAGTTGCGCCTATATAGCACCCATTCCAATGTTGATAATGTTATTAAAACCTCAGTCCATTGCATTATTGGAGGTGCACATTTATCCTTCCAATGTGATGAAATTAGTCTTTTGGCTGTCATAAGGACTCTGAAGATCCATTTGCGCTGACCATGTGTTAACTTCCAAGAAGCTGGTAGGTAATTTGGGAGGAATTGCACATTATTCCGTATTATAGATTGCTTTAGAACAAAGATTATCCTTATTATAACCTCCTCCCAAAAGGAGGTGACTACTGAGCATTGCCAAAACATATGAACTGAAGCATTAGGTGCATTACATCTCCAACAATTATGCAAGTTTGACGAACTCTTATTAAAAAGGCGTTGTGGAGTCCAATAAACCCGAAACAATTTTTTTTTTGCTGAATAAGACGTAACCTGAGATCCATAGAAGCTTCAGATACAGATGCTAGGGCAACAGTCCATTGATTAGGCAAGATAGGGCAATCCAATTCTCTATTCCGGTCCTGTCTTAAACTATGAGTGTCATATTTATTTACTACTACTAAATGCTTATATATATGGGTCATGGATTGACATGTGTTCAGCTGCTGTTAGTGATTCTAACAGTGCTGGAGGTTCAGAGGCTCTAAAAGCAGCTGGACCAAACTAGATTCCAGCATATGTTTCAGTTGCAACTATTGCCATTCAGCCGTGGTAGGTAAATTATATTTAACACACAAATCAGAAAAGGACAGAAACTCATTGTCTGGACATATTCATTGATCCAAACTAAAAATTATCCGTCCATGTCTTCCACAAAAACGCTTTCTTTCCAATTTTCAGATCTGGATTTCTCCATAAAGTCAATTTTGCATGAGAGAATGGATCAAACTGTGTTTGATGTGATATTATACGCCACACCTCTCCGGCAGCCAAAATTGTAGGAGGAGGGTTACTTATTCTAATATAACGAGAGCCAAGTGCTATCCATTTGGGAAGAGGTTCTAACCATAGGGCTTCCGGAACTGACCATGGTGGCAGTTCTGAGAGAACAGAAGAAGACCAAAACTTAGTGCAAGCCAATAGATAGGCCTGATGGTACATATTATTATTATTATTATTATTATTATTATTATTAATTTATTTATGTCCTGCCTTTTCCCCCGAATACTGGGACTCAAGGCAGCTTACAAATTAAAACATGTACAGTTAAAACAAATAGAGATATACAAAAATAAACAAATATAATTAAACATAGTACAATTTTAAAATATTTAAAACATTAAAAAACATGTTAAATACAAATAATAATAATAAAAAATCCAAACTATAAGCAGCACATCCGCAGAGGTCTCAACTACTCCCCAAAGGCCTGCTGAAACAGAAAAGCCTGCCTCTGAAAACACACCAAGGAGGGAGCCAGTCTAGCTTCCTTGGGAAGGGAATTCCAGATCCAGGGAGTTCCACCAAACCCACCTTCTTTAATTGGAAGCTGCATCCATTTCAAAGATATTCAAGGTGGGGAAGAACCCCAGAAAAAATTATGAAGCAAAGCATTAAGTTGTTCAAAATATTTGAAGAATTAGAGGAATAATGTTCATCTGAAGTGTGTTGACTTTACACCACACACTCAGCTTTAACAGTGCCCATCTGTCTATATCTCGTGCAATCTCACTAATCAGTTTATTTAAATTTATTTTGATCATTTGAGATATATCTCTTGGAATAAGTATTCCCAGATAGGTAATAAAATCTGGGCATCACTGAAAATGGCCATTAGCCAACACACTATGAAATATACTATCTCAAATTGGCATCAGTTCGGACTTTGACCAATTAATTGAGTAACCGGAAAGATCACCGAAGGTATTAATCAGTTCCATCAAAGCAGGAATGGATGCCTGGAGTTTAGAAATAATCAATAAAAGTTTATCAGCGTAAAGAATCATTTTAAATTCTAAGTCAGCATGCACAAGCCTGTGAATACTACTATTCTGTCTAATTGCACAAGCTAGGGGTTCCAAACATAGATCAAATATCAATGGGGAAAGTGGACATCCTTGCCTAGTACCTCGCCGAAGCATGAAAAAAGCCGACAACCAACCATTGGTCTTAACTCTTGCTCTTGGAGGAATGTTCAAAAATTCTTTTGGAAAGCCAAAATTACTCAGTGTAGCAAGCATAAACTTCAGATGAATTTTGTCGAAGGCCTTCGCAGCATCCAAAGAGACAATGGCCACCTGGTCCATTCTTTATCTATTTAAAGCTATCAAGTCCACAGTCTCAAATTATCAGCCCTGAACTGGGTATTATTAGCATATTAATGAGGCTTCACCCTCAAATCCTTCTCGGTCTTTTGGCTAAGATCAAGTGTAGACTATTGTTATACTAAATTCAGTTTATCCACATTCAGAAACATCTCTTGAGTGCAAGTCTTAACCCACACAACTGCCTTTTTATTCCTTTCACCTATCCTACTTTTAGATCTTGGCTTCCTTAGTAGGTAACACTTTTATCTTGCTCAATGAAAGGTCCATATGGTCTGAAAGACAGAGATTCTCTTTAATTAGGAAACATGGCCACCTGTTCAGGCATTAATGAATGTGATGAGCATTAGACTTGATGTAGCTACTTAAAAATTGTGACTTTGGATTAATAACAAATAATAATGAAATTGCAATTGGGCATAGACACTAGCTGCTGAAATAATCAATTATTAAGTGGCTAAATTTAGAAACCAGTGGCCATACAGTTCCCTGGACTTATACTGATCAGAACAGAAGTTGATTGATCACATAGGCTACACAAGTGGCCTACTGTGCTGGGGCCATATGCTATCGGGCTTGGAGTTGTTTATTGCAGAATTTGGAAGGAGAATTTAAAGCTGCAAGCAGATGCTTTTGCCCCACTACACCTTTTCTCTTTCTATCACAATCCAGTCGCTTCTCTGTGCCCTCGCCTTGGCATTCTTTCTGTCGTAGGTTGATGCTTGAATTCTACAGCACTCCAAATGTCTCTTGTATAGATGCTAGCGTTCCAACTGGACAGAAGGCTGCAGTTTTCATATAGGGTTCAATCAGTTATTATCTTGCACTCTGAAGCTACAAGTAAAATGTTTTTTCCAGAAAGGTAGCTATGTTTATTCTGTGGTAACAATGACATGGATCTCACAGATATTTTGAAGATTAGAGGATTTCCTGAGGGATAAACTTCAGTAATCTAGCGTCCACTTTGTCAGATGCATCCTATGTTGACAGATAAATACACAATAAATTGTAAGCAGTGGGGCCAGAAGTCCATGAGATGGAAGAGGTACAAGTGAATGTGATATTCCTATGAATAACCCAGATGTCTAGAAGTTTAGAACAATGTCTGTTCACTACAATAGTAATTGAGCTATCACTGATCTACAATACCAATAGAGATCAGAAAAACAGCTGTGAGGCTCCAAACCAAAATCAAACAAGAGACAGCTGTACTGGTTGTGTTCCCAAGGCGTTCAACAGGAGTTTTTATCAAGGGAAAAACTCTTAAAGGCTGTTCGGGAGGATTCCCTTTCTTCAGGGAGAGGGAATTCTTCTGAAAAGCCTTTAAGAGTTTTTCCCTTGATAAAGACTCCTGTTGAAACGTCTTGGTAACACAACCAGTACAGCTGTCTCTTGTTTGATTTTGCAATCGCTAACCTCCCTAACCTTTCAGTGGTAATTTAACACCTGTGAGAAAAAGCCATGGTTTCAGTAACTTTCCGAAACAACCCAGCTTCTTAAAATATATAGTTGCCTGCTTTGTGGCAGAGGATTGCTAAAGTAAACATTCCCAACTTTTTGATCTAGGGGTCCCCTCCCCCCATTATTGTTTCTGCAAGTCCTCTTGACTTACATTAGGCCCCTTTGCTACGCAGCCTTCAATAGCAACTAATGCCAGTTGCAGCATTAACAATGGTATAGTGTAATATCTGCACTGAAGTGAATGCTATTCACAGTTACCTTTTAAGGAAGGTTTGCAAGCTAGCATCAAATCCCACTTTCAAACTCTGTTTTAAAGTGAACTATAATTATCATCAGTGCAGATCTAATGGCTCACCATGTTTGATGCTTAAGAAAGAAGGGAGGGGAATTTTCAAGGGGAGGGAGCCTGCAGCATGTTCCCAGTTTAACTTTGGTTAAGGGCTCAGAAAACTTTACATCTATATCTGCTAAATAACCCCCACTAGTTTCTGATGCCATTTGGTAGGTCCCTTCAGTTATATGGCCCATCTCACAGATATGTGGTTAAAAACATGAGTTGGTAGACTGGCATTTAGATACAAAGCATAGATCTCTCTCTCTCTCTCTCATGAAGAAACAGGTTTTCATGCTTGCATTCAGCATTTCCCCTCGCTATAGAAATAGTAACTAAAATTTCACAGTGAAGCTCAAATGTATCAGAAGACAGAGTTCACTTCTTGGTAAGAGGACTTTTATTATGGATTCAGTTATCTAGTTCTTGGTTTTGTACAGGGAAAAAACCCACACTGGCAATTCTGAAGCACATCTATTTACACACCTTCAGTGCAGCTGTGAAATAGTAAAGGGGAGCTATAACCTGGACTTTTTTCTTTTTATTAGCAGAAATGAGAATTTCTTCTTACTAGGCAAGAAAGACCAGAAACAAGTAGATAGTAACTTGCTTGATAGTTAGAATAAATGTGGGCCCTGCCTTACCACCACCTTGTCCTTTTTCCAGACTGAAGACTAGCTGCAATTTTTTATTTATGTATGTATTTATCACATTTATATACCCCCCCCCCCCATAGTCGAAGCTTTCTGGGTGGTTTACAAAATTTTCACCCTTTTCTGATAAAGCTGTGACTACCACAAAATCAGAATCTTAATCTCTGGCATTATTCTCCACCCTTAAGTGCTTGGTAATTGGATAGCTGAATATTGTTGCATAGCTTTTCTGTATACTGTTATCTATATACTATATTGTTGCACAGTTTTTCCATATACTGATCCCTTTTTTTCTTTTTTCCCAGATCACTGTGTTCACTACTATGATCTTCGGAACACTAAGCAGCCAATCATGGTCTTCAAAGGACATCGCAAGGCTGTTTCATATGCGAAGTTTGTTAGTGGAGAGGAAATAGTATCTGCGTAAGTATTTTCTTTAGCATTTGTAAAAAGCTTCAATGCTTATTGCTTATTCTTGGCAAATTTCAAAGACTTAGTTTGTACATGGCTTGTGGGTTGGGGGTATATGTGCATGCCATGTGTTTGTATGAACTGTCATCCTGCTCAACAGATTGGTGTGCTTTTGTCAGAACAAAAATAGAAAACTATTTCTCACCTTCTTTGGCTCCACAGTCTTTCACTAGCGCAAAAGAGTCCCAAGAAAAATGTAGATAATAACAGTCATTTGCTTTATGTTTGTAAAGTTTCTACTCCTACTCAGCAGTCTCTTCAAAAGGAGTAGCAAAGAACATACTATAACAAATGCTTGATTCTGTGAAGGCTTAAGTTCATATTTCTTTCTAGTCATTTGAAAGTTATCATGGAAGGACAGATAATAACAGTTAGTATCCTGCTCCAAGGCTAGATACTTTTTACAGGCCACATGTTCGAGGAATTGCAGGTGTGCCCCCTTTTGGCAACATACTGCTGCAAGTGTGTTACATTGGGGAAGTAGGTGCTAAGGGGGTTCTTGGTAGAGGGTCATCTCATATAATTAGGGAGGAAGAACCAGAGATGGGCAGATGGCAATTTCCTTGATAACCAGAAAAAATTGTGAGCCCTCCCCCACTCCCCGAAAATCTTTCTCTTTACTCCAGACTAAGAACAAGCTGCAGTCTTCATCCCTGACTAACAAAGCTATGTGGTTAGGCCGCTAACCCTTTTGCACCTAATGGTTAGTGAGCGTGTTTAAACCATGGTTATATAGCCACCATGGTTAGGAATGGTTCACACGACATGCTTAGTCATGGTTCACACGACACACTAGACCGTAATGTTTTGCTCAAAATGCTGAACCGCCGTGTCTTAGTGTGTCATTTGAAAAGGCTCTTCGTGTTCAAATATTTGATCATTGAATAGTTGGATGGCAGTAATGTTTTGCGTAGTTTTTCCATGTACCGATGGCCTTTTTCTTCTTTTTTTTCTATACCCATAAACATTAGCATTTCTTATAAAATGGATAATTTTACAATTTTAACTTACACTGGTAGCTTTGATTAAAAGTTTGCCCACTCAGGACAGCAAGGTGACAGATATTTGCCAGGGAATCCTTGTTTCTCCGGTGGAGGCTGGAGAGCATTCTTCAGGATTTCCTCTCCAGTCTGGAAATCCAGTGTCTGATTATAGATTGACTCCTCCAATCAGAAGGAGCATTTCAGTTCCCAGAGCAGCCCTTTCTTGCCATAGAGAAACAGGGTTTTAGGTTGAATTCTCTAGAGCAACGTTTTCTTTTCTCAAATCCCCTTGCCTGCCCCAATCTAATATGTCCTAGAAAGTAATGGGGAAGAGAGGGGCAAATGGTTCAAGGAGAGAGAGAGAGCTGTTGTGGTGCTTTTGGCAGGGCTATCACCTTCCAACCATGCCATGATTCATCACCCTCAAACCAAACCTCCTGAGCCAAGCCTGCAAAGCAGAGCAAGGCATAATTGAGTTGTCTGAGATGTGGCAGCAGCTTTCCTAAGAATCATTATTATTTGGCACATCACTGCAACACTTGATATTATAGAGAATTTTCCTTAAATGTCTAGATAACATTCTCATCCTCTCTCAATCCAGAATGCAAAGCCTCTGAGCTGTGCAGACCACCTTGAAGTGCTTCTGAGACCATGCTTTTATGGTCACGGGAAAGAGATCTCCTTAGTTTCTTGTTCTCCAGATCATTAGGGAATTTGGCTAGACGCTGTGCTCATGTTTCTTTCTGAAGACAGGAGGGGGAAGATCCTTGAGCTGACAAAATGAATCAGGTTTTCTCTGATTCATTTTGGGCTGCGGATGAGATTGAGAAGACACAGAAGGGAGTAAATGGATGCCTTAGATGCCAGTTCAACTACATATATTCCAGTTGATAGTATGTAGACTAAGGAGCAGAGGCTGAAGCAGTTCAGCTACTCAGAAGAAGTGTTGATTCCCTTCTGACCTCTAAAACAGCCATCTGTACTTTGAGTGGTTCCCAACTTTGCGTCCTCAGAAATTTTTGGAGTGTAGGCTCCACTGTCCTGACCATTGGCTGTGCTGTGAACATAGAGAATAGGTAGGAAGGCTCTTTTGATCAGTGCATCCAAAGGTGCAAGATTCCAGAATGTAAAGTGTGTGCAATTCTAGAATTTCTACAGAAATTTCTATTGGAATTATTCAGGCCTTCCACGAAAACGAAAATTTTACACCACCTCATTCCAGTTGGTATGTGCCATTAGGAAGCTGAATTTTGCAGTATACTGGGACATGAGTGCCTCCCTTGATATAGGTCTTAGTAGTATTTTGGGATGCACAGGGAAGGGATTTGTCTTGGCTCATCCAGATAGTCAAAGGTTCTTGAAGGGTGTGGCCCTTCTGAATCCACCCACACTTAGCTGTTTCCCATATTGCTTAATCTTCTAAACTCATGTCACAATCTTCAAACATCCATCTGTCTTGACCAGCTTGAATTCTCCTGCTATTCAAATCACATCAGTGATAATAATAATAATAATAATAATAATAATAATAATAATGATTTATTTCTTACCCGCCTCTCCGTCTAGATCGAGGCGGGGAACAACAACATGATAAAATACATAAAACTAATTAAAACATGACAAATATTATTAAAACTGCATTAAAACATCCTAAAACATCCTAAAAACATTCTAAAAATTACACTGGATATGCCTGCCGGAAGAGAACAGTCTTTATAGCTTTCTTAAATTCTAAAAGACTGTAAGTTGATGAGTCTCCTCCGGCAGGTCATTCCACAGTCTGGGAGCGGCAGAAGAGAAGGTCCTCTGGGTAACAGTTGTCAGCCTAGTCTTGGCCGACCGCAGTAAGTTCTTCCCAGAGGACCTGAGCGTGTGGGGCGGATTGTACGGGAGAAGGCGATCCCGCAGGTAACCTGGACCCAAACCATGTAGGGCTTTAAAGGTAATGACCAACACTTTATACTTCGCCCGGAAACTAATTGGCAGCCAGTGGAGCGATTTTAAAGCTGGCGTAATATGGTCACTCCTAGATGTATCGGTGACCAACCTGGCTGCCATATTTTGAACTAGTTGAAGTTTCCGGACTAGGCACAAAGGTAGCCCTATGTACAGCGCATTGCAGAAGTCAAGCCTCGAAGTTACCAGCGCGTGCACTACCATCTTTAGGTCTTCCAACTCTAGGAAGGGGCGCAGCTGGCGTATCAGCCGAAGCTGATAGTAGGCACTCCTGGCCGTTGCATCTATCTGGGCTGTCATTTGGAGCAACGGATCCAGGAGCACCCCCAAGCTGCGAACACAGTCTTTCAGGGGGAGTGTAACCCCATCCAGAACCGGTTGACACACCTCCAAACCCAGGTTGCGGCCTTTGACAGCAAGCACCTCCGTCTCGTCTGGATTCAGCTTCAGTTTGTTTTTCCTCATCCAGCCCATTACCGCCTCCAAGCATTCATTCAGAGGAGACACACTATCCTTAGCTGACGATGTTGTCGAAGGCATAGAGAAATATATTTGGGTGTCATCAGCATACTGATAGCACCCCGCCCCATGCCTCCGGATGATCTCTCCCAACGGTTTCATATAAATGTTAAACAGCATTGGGGAAAGGATGGCACCTTGCGGTACGCCACACAGCAGCTCCTTCTTTGCAGAGCAGCTATCACCAAGCATCACCATCTGGAACCTGCCTGAGAGGTAGGACCGGAACCACTGAAGCACAGTGCCCCCGATTCCCAATCCCCTCAGGCGTTCCAGACGGATACCATGGTCGATGGTATCGAATGCCGCTGAGAGGTCCAAAAGTACCAACAGGGACACACTCCCCCTGTCAATACCCAGGCGTAGATCATCCGCTAAGGCGACCATAGCAGTCTCAACTCCGTATCCCGCCCTGAAGCCAGTTTGAAATGGGTCTAGAAAATCAGTGTCATCCAAGACTACCTGGAGTTGAAAGGCAACCGCCCTCTCGATCACCTTGCCCAAGAATGGAAGGTTTGATACCGGTCTGTAGTTATTAAAGTCCAGGGGATCCAGGGAGGGCTTCTTTAGAAGCGGCCGTACCAACGTTTGTGTAAAACATGATGGAAAACTCCCCTCCCTGAGAGATGCATTAATAATATATTGTAATTGCGATCTAACCACATCTCCTCCCTGGATGACCAGCCATGAAGGACAGGGATCGAGAGGGCAAGTCGTCCCCCTCACTCGTCCAAGCAGCTTGTCCACGTCCTCGGTACTCACCAACTGAAACCGATCCAGTATAATTCTACTCGCGGAGTCACTGGACACTCCATCGTCAGCCTCTGCTATAACGACGGCATCTAAGTCGGCTCTTATCCGAGAGATTTTATCTGCGAAATGATTATTAAAGGCATCGCAGCAAACCGCCGAAGGCTCTAAAATCGGATTCAGGGGGGAAGGTGCCCGGGTTAGACCCCTCACCACCCTGAACAGTTCCGCTGGACGCAAATTCGCAGACACAATGCGCGCAGAGAAGAAAGCTTTCTTCGCTGCACGTATTGCCACCCCATAGGAACGAAGATGTTCTCTATGCCGTGTCTTGTCGGATAGAAGTCGAGTTTTTTTCATCTAGGTTTCTTAGAAGCGGAACCTTTTGCTTGTGTAATCAGGTGGCAACATCGTGTATGGACCTTGAAAGGACAAAATAGGCATGACCTACTTGAGAGACAGGCATCTGTAAATGCTTGTTCCATAGGTTATATTGACAAAGCTGTCAAATTCAGATGAAGCAATAGCTGGACAAGTGTGCGCTATGCAGGAATGTATGGCTCTCTTTTCCCACCCGCCCTTTCCAACAGAAAAGTCACTTCGTAGAAAGCAGCTTAGATTTGCATTTGAGCTCTACACAGCATGTCAGTAGAGGAACTTCATCAGTGATTAACTGCAGGAAGAAGAAGAAGAAGAAGAAGAAGAAGAAGAAGAAGAAGAAGAACAACAACAACAACAACAACAACAACAACAACGAAAACCAAATAAAATATTTGCTCTTTCCAACTTAAGCTATTTTATGGATCACATTGATTCACTCTGCCTTTTTGAGTAACATTTTGACCTCTAGCCTATTCAGAACCATCTAATATTTAGCAGGGTTCATTGATTCTCATGCTGATTTACAGAGGGATGGGTAATCCTGTGCATTGTGAATAGTTGGTAGGGAGGAGCACACTTTAAGAAGGTGTGCGTATACATCTCCAATACAGCTGACTTTCTTTTCCTCTGTTAAAATAACTAAAAGATCCCACACACTTTTTTTTTTAAAAGTCAAGCATGTAAGCCTTTTCTGCAGTTGCCTGCAGCCAGAATTTGTTCAGGTCCCTGCCTGGGCAGTGGAATTATGCAGCATACTGAGACACAAAGTGCCTCCCTTGACATATGGCTTTGTAGGGCATATGAGTCTACTTAGGATCTCCAAAAACACCAATCAGGACTTTTACAGAATCACGGACACTTCCCAACAAAGCATTGTCCTTCTCCAAAAATAGAGAGGCCTGCTCAAAGACAGCCGCTGTAAACAGACTCACCATGAGAATACTCAGCTGCACTTCGGAATAGTCTTGGGAACACATATGTAACAGGCATTGGCCTTATTAGGAAACAGTAGGGTCTTCTCGCAGTCTCCATCAAATGTCTTTGTGATGGGTGAAGAAGGTCGTGAAGATCATCACAGGTGTTGTCGCTGTAGGAGAAGTCAAACATGTATGGTCTGTCATGACTGCACCTCAGTCTGAAAAGCTACTATATGGGCCTGCAGGATCTGGTGGATCGGTATGAGGGCTGAACCTGTGAAACCTCTTGAAGCAACAGCCATCCTGCTCTTCCTTGAGACTCATTATTTGCTTGGCTCAAGCAAAATGTCAGGACTGGAGAGCACTCGGGATCAGGGTTCAAACCAAGAGGCAGAACCAGAAAACAAGTCAGGAGTCAGGAACAAAGAAACAAAACTAGGAATACAAAACATGTCAGAACTCAGGTAGTCCTTGTTGCCCAAACAAGGCACTACTGAGACAAGATGCCCTCTTACACTCCTTCCTGCCCTGGAGGAACCAGTGACCAACCTGAATGGGCAAAGTCAATCCAGAGCTGCACAGGGAGGCTACACTTATGCAGCTGCCCATGTGGGGCGTAGTCAGCATTTCCTGACACTTCACATGTGAATTTAAAGCAGCTTGAAATAAAAGGTCCTTCAAGGGCCATTTAAAAGCCAGAAAAATAAGAACCCTAGGTACCTCTCTAGGGAGCGCGTTTCACAAATATTAGTCCAAAAATCCTTGTCAAAGTACAAATGGTTTGACTCTTAAATTACAGTGGTGGCCAAAATTGTGGACACTTTTTGAAAAGTTCATGTTTTGCAACTTTGAATGCTTATAGAAAATATTCTGTTTCACAAAGTTCAAAAGTTTATATATCAATTGAAAGAGAATTTAATGCTGAATTCAAAACAAAAAAAGGAGTTTGTGCAAGTATTGGATGAGTAAGTGGTTCAAGAAGCAGAAGGGGAAAGAAATGTCTTCAGTATCCCAGTCTGCATGTTTACTCAGAAGCAAGGCCTCCGAGTGTGTAACATGGGGCTTATTCACATGATTGCAGCTTTCATGGATGGACATAAATTTTCCTGGGTGGGAAGGAGGGAGGGCTTTTCCTTATTTTCTTCTGGGATTGCATGATTGTTTATGTTGCTTTAAACAAAAAATTACAGAGCCAGCCACATGACTCAGCAAAGTGAACCAGTTTGCAGCATGTTATGGGAATGGCAACCACGCTCTTGACCCTCCCCACTAATATTGTCCTACTCCCTCTATGCTTGTGATCCAGCCTGTAGTTGCATGACATGCTGTGGCTGTCAGGCAAACAGAGGGAGCCGCTTTGCCTGCGAGATTCCTGCTACACCCACTGCCTGTTTCTGCAGTGGTGCCTTCTCTGTCCATTCGTTGCTCTCTCTGCTTTTTCAGCTGAGCCTTTCCTCATCCCTCTCCTTTTCTGTCGGTTTCTGTCTATTTACATCCTTTTCTCCTGTTCTTGCTCCCGGGGACGGGGGCTTCTCCTCCGTTACTGCTTATGCTTATCTCCCCTGCCCTGTTTTCCTTTTTTCTGCTTTCTCCCTTTTCTCTTCCCCCGCCCCTCGTGTTTCTGGTCAATTTCTTTCTCTCTCTTTTTTCATCCCAGTCAGTCTCCCTGTTTTCCTCCATTGTGTAATGGAGAGATTGTGTTAGAAACCTGCTTTCTGGCTCATTCAAGGCATATACTGATGTCCATGTATGTAGTGATTTTACCTGCCCAGACAAATGCCTGTCCATGCCTCCCTAGAAAGGGAGTGTTTTGACATACAGTGCCAACATATGAATTAAGTTTGTATCTTTCTTTTCTCAGGTCAACGGACAGCCAGCTAAAGCTGTGGAATGTAGGGAAGCCACACTGTTTGCGGTCCTTTAAGGGTCACATCAATGAGAAGAATTTTGTAGGCTTGGCATCTAATGGAGACTATATTGCCTGTGGTAAGTGAAACGCCTATTCAGCAAAGGAGGTTAAAATGCTCTGTCAGGTCCAAAGCTTTATGAGTGCCCAGCTCATGTTTTTGTGTCACAATGTATTAGAGCAGCCAGGCATCCCTAGCTGCCTGATACACTACAGTATATTTTGATTGTATCTCTCCCCACTCCCACCCTCATTATAAAACCGAAGACTCCTGTCCTTAGTATGATACAACAGACAGGCCACCTATGATATTTGACTTGTGAAGACCATCTTGGAGTTATGGAATAATAAAATCATACCCTTGAAACTAAATACCTAGTGGATCCAGCCCCTTCTTGAGATGAAATTCTTTGTATTTGAAGTGTTCTTAACAATTGCCTGTTCAACAGTTTTCAAAAAGTGTTGAAGAGTGGGGATTCTACAACCCCAGATACTTTATTCTGATGACAAGTTGCTCTTTACATTTAAAATCCTTCATGTTTCACCCATATCAAATTCATTATAATGCAAAAGTACTGAGGAATATGGTAATTGTCCCTTTCCTCTTTCTGCAGTACTCTAAAATATTTGAAAGTTGTCAGCATCTCTCCCACTTTCTGCTCTTTCCTGTAGCTGAAAGACAACCCAAATCTTTCATCCTCCCTTCCAGACCTCCTGTCCAGAATTGTCACCTTTGTCGCTTGCTTCTGAGTCCTTACCAGCTTGTCAGAATTCTCCTTGAACTATGGTGCCTAGAGCAGAACACAGAAGACTTCATATGGCATTGCAGTAGAGGAATGATGATATATCTTGGAACTGAAGCTTTTGTTTATGCATCTTAAAACCGTGTTGGCCTTGAGAGCCGTCACCTTGCATTGCTGTGCACTGCATTTCCTGAATTTTGTGTATCGGAGGTGTGTCACATGACAGTGTCCTTGCTCAGTCATACCTTGGAGGGTTTTTTGTTGTTGTTGCTTTCGTTGAACAGTTAACTTCTGATGGGATGTATGGAATTAGGCTAGGAGCTAACTGAAACACATATTTAGGAATCCCTATATATTGCCAACCTGTCACCCCTTATTTTTGCTTTTGATTGTAGGAAGTGAAAATAACTCCCTCTACCTGTACTACAAAGGCCTCTCAAAGACACTGCTGACCTTCAAATTTGACACTGTCAAAAGTGTCCTGGATAAGGACCGCAAGGAGGATGACACAAACGAATTTGTCAGCGCTGTATGCTGGAGGGCACTGCCAGATGGGGTAAACGCTTTTGCTTATTTTCTCTTCCTGTTGTGTCTTAGAAAAATTGTTTTCCTAATGGAGGTTTGTCAGGCCATTTGTTCGGGTCAGCTTGAGGACAGTGGTAAACAGCTACTGAATTGGCATAGGCTATAGAAGATTCCCTTTTGGCTCAGGAAGCAGCCGAAGTTTGGGTTATTTCAGCAGCGTGAGAGCTGCTTCCTTATGGAATGCTCAAGGAATGTGTACGTGGAGGAAACAAAATACGTGGTTACACCATGCACATGGTACTGGAGCAGTATGTGATGGGATATTACTTTTCACCAAGATGGTAAAACCTGTGTCTGGGCTTTGCCATTTCAGACATCATATGGGGGCTTAGCAAATGTAGTGTATCACGGAGATAGTTCTAGCCTAGTCTTCTCTCTGATAGTCTAGTTTTCTATGTGAAAGGACTTGAGTTTGGATTTTTAATTTAATTTTTATTTTGTTTTTGTATGGAGGAGTATTTTACCATGCGAACTATCCATCATTTTGAAATGATACTGCCTTAGAACCATAATTTCAACAACTTCCTCCCTTCCTCCCACAGATATACCCATCCTGGAAGTAAATTAGGAAGCAATTGCCCCTCACTGACTTCTGAGTTCCTTTGTCTCTAACCATCATCCTTTCACTCCTACTTCCCTTCTTGTTTCTTCATCCCTCATTCTTGTTCCATGCTCACTGGCCAATAAAACACAGCCTGGATGTGGGTCCTCCCTCCCTTCCATGTCTCAGTGGGGAAGTAGCCCTTTAAGGCTTTGAAAAGGAAATGGGAAACTAGACGCTTGTTCCAATATTGCCATTCCTGTCTAGCTTTCTCCCTGGAAGGTTTGAGCTGAGCAAGAAGGCATTTTTTCCAATTGACTGATTGTTCTGTGAATTGCCTTCAGGGCTCTTGTAGCCAAAGATGGGGTATTTTTAAATAACAATACAAATAAATAAAACAAATTGGGTTGCACCTTGGAAGGCTGTCTCCTTTCCCTTCAGCATGTATCCTGCAGGGAAGATGCTGAACAAAAAAAGCAGTTCAAATCCAAGCTGTGCTTAAGAAACGAGGCTGCTGCCTCACTCTTGCACAATTTGGGCTGCAAATGCTTCTTCCTTGCCTTGTAGCTGGATGGACAGGAGATACTGGGTAGGAAATATCCTTCCCCAACCAGAAGGCATAGGCTGTGGAAAATAGAAGCTCTACTTCAACCCCTCCCCCTGGAAGTACCCAAGGAAGCTTCTTGGGTTGGATGCAGAACTTCCATAGGTTGGATTAGGCCCATTAGTCCATACATTCCACATCCCTGATGAATACAGGACAAATGGTATCACGAAAATTGCCCAGGAAGCACCTTGACCAACCTATCTTGAGTTGGGAATGCTTCAGGATTGGGCTATATTTCCGGCCAAGGCTCTAAATAGGCCAGTTTTAAGATACCCTAGTGGGTTGTCTACCTGGGGTGGTGACCTGATAGTCACATAGGATTTGGAGTTCACAAGGGCAAATTCCTTTGATTAAGTCCACAATAGAGGACACACACGGGTCAGCTATGTGATCGTTCCCATCTCACCATGCATTTCTCATTCCTGGCAGCCTTCAAGCCTCTTGCTCTTGCTGCCTTTCTCAGAACAAAATAGATTTTTAGCCAAGGCACGAGGCTGATGCCAACTAAACAATAAACACAAACTACATATGTGCATAAAGTCATCATGGCTGAGCTTCTCTGTAAGAACCGTGAAGCCTGGGGGATATTTAGAAGTAGGCAAGACTTCTGGTCTTGCCTCATGCTCTTTTTGGGAATACTCTTGTTATTGGGGCAGGGGGTGTTGGTTGCTGTCTACCGGTTTACCTGGCGACCTGTTAAGTTATTCTTTTTCAGTTTTCCTGTGATAACCCGCATACCTTCTTCCAGCCTGTGGAGAAAAACAAACTCTAAGTAGCTTTCTTTGATTCAGGAAAAGTCTGTCCTGTTAGTTCAACTCTGCTGTTGCCTCTAATTATAGCAGCCACATTCCTCTTCTGCATGTCACACTAGCAACACTCCATGACTCACCCAGCAACATGTGTTACATCTTTGCCACCGGGTCACAGCATGCCTATTTTTATAATATTTCTAATTGCCACAGCGCCAAAGAGTGATGTTCCATCCACATTCTCTTGAAATGCTCACATTAAAATGCATTTCACTTGTCATTTGGAAGAAAATCCTGCATGTAAATAGCAGCTTTCAAATGGAGACAACCCTCCTAAATATGGTTTGTAGGATTGGAAATGAGCCATGGGCTTATGTACTTCCCCTTCCTCCCTTCTTCTCATGTATGGCTTTTCTTTCACTGTTGGAGATGAAACAGATGAAAAATAGAAAGAGGGCCATTTCAGCCACTGGCACCCTATCTATAGAATATCTTCTCTCAGTCATTTTTATCTATAATTCACCTCCCACAGCATAATGAAACAGCATAATATAAATGAGAATTGGTTGCATAAAATGTATATACTTACATAGAAGAAGTAAAAATCCTACTTGGTGCAAACACTGATGATCCTATAACTTTTTATTCTCTCTGGTTTTAAGTTTTAGGCATTTTAAATTTTGCCAGGAGCTGTGTTTTATCTGCTGGTTTGTTTTGTTGTGTGCCTTTATTGTTTTGATATTTTAATTGTGTAAACCTCCCTGGTACTGATTTCAGTGAAAGGGCATATAATAAGTAACTATAGTTTACCGTATTGCCCCCATTGGCAAACTGCTATTGACACTTGCCCTCCAATCAGAATCAGGAACCATTATGTCACAGCCAACATTATTGTTCCAAGAAGCTTTCCTGGAATGACCGGCCATGGTTCAATCTGTACCTGTTCTTTTAAATTGTGATTTTAATGATGTTGTTATTCTGTTTTTATTCGTATAACCCATTTGTTCACCGATTTGAAATCCTCGGATAGGGAGCAGTATAGTAAATAAATAAATAAATAAATAAATAAATAAATAAATAAATAAACAAGCAGTTGGCACTAAACAGGAAATGTTGGGGAATACAGAAAATTTGAGTGTATAACTCATGCACAGTTCTCCAGATTTGATTTGGAGGATCGACTGAATTGCATTGTTGAGTTGAGATCCACTGGTGGGCAAAGAGAGCCTTGTAGGTAGATCACCTAATAGCTGTCAGTGAAAGCTGGGGAAAGGATGGTACAAAAGAATAAAGGGATTAAGGAATGACTTCTAGATCAGTGAATACCGTTAGTGCACCTGAAAGATGACGGAGAAGAAAGAAACTAATGTTCACAAATGAATACTTACAACCCCAGAACTGTTGTGAGTGTCTGAGAAGTCAGAGATACAGTAAATACTGTTGACACTCATAAAATGTGATTGTTGACATTCACTTGTCTATGTCTCAGAAGTGAGATTAATCTGGGATTATCACCATTCATGTGTGAATGTCAGTATTCACTGAATATTGGGCATTCACTTCAAAATGAACAGAGAACTAAATCATTTTTGACAATTATCCTGGGGCTGTACATTGCACAAGGCATAACCTGTTGGTCCACCCAGTAGACCAACAGCTGCCATGAACCTGGACTACTCAGCAGGAAGCCTTTGCTCTCATTCACTGGTAGTTCCAGGTGGTTATATCCCTTCCCTTCTAATGGAAACATGTATTGGAAGTGCCTGGTGTCTATAGGGTTGTGGCAAACGATTCTGAATACTTTCAGGCTGTTCATGGAATGATTGTGGAACTATTAAAGTAGTTTCATGTAAATTTTTAAACAAATTAGGGGCAAGATGGAACTTTGTAGGACTGCTCATCATAAAAACCAAGGGTCAAAGAATATTCTTCCCAGCACTTTGGCGTTTGGCCTTCCAGGTGAAAATGGAATTACCAAACTAGATGGCCTTTTTGCAGGGATTCCATGGTCAATGATATCAAAAACGTTCAAGAGTTCTCATTGCACTAGCAGGGTAACAGTCCGTATGGCTTTCTCCTAGAATAGATCATCATAGCAAGACCCATACCTTGGTGGTAGAACAAATGCTTGGCATATAGCAAGCTATAGGTTAAATCCATTTAATCTCATTTAAAAGCAAGAAAAGTTGTAGGACTGGGAAGTGCCTTTGAGACTGTGGAGACTTGCTAGGTGCTAGAGTAGACAATACTGGAAAAGACCAGTGGTCTGACTTCGTGTATGGTATCCTCATATCTTCATATGATGACACCAGTCAGTTGACAAAACTTGTTTATGAACTGAGCAATCCTTTGCATAACTGTAAACTGGCCAGACTTTTCAAGCAGCATGGAAATTAGTTAAATGCCCACTGTTGTAAGAGTATGCAGAGTATTAATAGGAACATTCACTTGGGTATGTAAGCGCATTCATCACCAGAGTGTAAAAGATGATTGATCAGTCAAGATATCACTGAATGCAAAATACTATTTGCTGAATAACAACTTTGTGTCACTAGCAACCCTCTGTTGATAGGTGGATTTGAAGTGTTCTTTTTAATAAAATAGGAATAATACTATTGGATTAATAGTATTAGGCTAATTATTTTTTAAGTAGTTTTGAGAGATTCACAGAACTCTTCCAAGAGGCAGCCACATTTAGTAGATACTTATTTTCAAAACCCTTTTTTACAGACTTCAAACATGCCTATTAGCAGAGCTGTGGAAATGTTCCAAAGCTGCAATTCAACATGTTATACTTTGCGTTTGAGTTCCTGGTCCAGCTCAGCAGACTTCAAATTCCTGCTAGTGAATATCTTTGTGTTCTGAAATGGGGTTAGAAGTTCCATACCACACAGATTTATTATTCAGTCATAGCACTTTGATTTCATGTGATTCCTTTTTCTTTACAGAGTGGTTGGTGTGGGGGGATGGGGGGGAATTTACACACAAAAAGCGAAGGAGCAGGATCTGACAAATATTTGTCCCAGTAGCCTTTGCATCTTGCAAGACTCCTTCACCAGCCTGTATGCAAGGCTACCTTGCAGTTATTTATCCAAAATAAAGAGTTATTGTCCCTCTTTATTTTTCTTATAAACAGTAACTCTCCTAAACTACAATTGTCATAAAGGTGCATAAGGAATATTTAGGTATATTTCTTTATGAAGTTTGAATCAGTTTGATTGTAACAGAAGCACTCTAGCAGAAGCAGTTGTACTACATAGCGTAACGTTTCATTGGCCTGGGAACCGGTTATTGTTCAAAAGATTTCCCACCTAAACTCAGGAAAGGCCAGCAGGTGTTTCAGATTTTATATATATATATATATATATATATATATATATATGGAAATGGATGTCTTTCTATTGTGCATATAAACAGTACATCAGGTGAGTCTTAGGCACCACCTAGTGGTCGAGGCAAAATCGCTGCTCCAGTTAAAGCTTTTAACTGTCCTTCTAGCCTTTGTACCTCAGTTTTGAGATTTTGCCTCACTGAAGTGGTCGTGTATCTGCCTTTCTGCATTCTTCTGACTCAGGCTTGTTTTTTCTATTTCCTCCTGAACTTATGTCTGTTCAGGTATTATTATCTGTTCTCTTCTCCCCCTTCCCAATTCCTTTTTCAGGGTGGGGGGAAAGAAAGGAAAGAAAAGAAAAGTATTTTTCCTGCTTGTCTGTGTCTCCTCAGCTCCCACCCTGGTTGTTACTGCAGCTTCTCAGTCCTCATTGGGAACCAGTGAGGTGTAATAGTTAGAGCATTGAACTTCAAGTGGGAAGACCCAGGTTCAAATTCCAGTTCACTGGTTTTAGACCAGAAAAACATCTACCTTTGTTTTCATTTCCCCCCTTCCTCCATTTTGGCCAGCCTTTTCCCCCTTGTGCCTCAGCTCTGCCGCTTGCTATGGGGAAAGCAAAAGAAAAGTCTGTTTCTGCTCTCAAGTCTTCTCATAAGCCTCACCTGGCAGTCTCCTCTGGCTCCTCACAAGCTGCCTCCGCTGTAGCCTCTGTGAGTGAAGGGAAATCGATAATGGCGGCCATGACATCCCCTCCTCCCATCCGCTCTAAAGCAGCTCTTCTGTCTACAGCTTATGAAAATGCAAGACTTTCCATAGCATCTGGAGCTCCCTTTTCCCAATTTTTCGGAGAGTTTTCCTCAGCAGGGCTCGGAGTAAGATTGGGTGCCCACAACGACACAGTCCTGGCTAGCCTGGATGTAGGGAGTTTGGGAAGAGGAGGAGGAGGAGGAGGAGGGGGGAGACTGGGTTTAAACAGGAGCCCAGCTTTTGCTTTGTCGTCTCCCAGGAAGGAACCTTAGGGCTGATGAAGAACTCTCTGATGAGGAAAGAGCAGACATGGCTGGGAATTCTAGGAGGCTGTTTTCAGTGTAGTCTTCCCCTGAGGAGTTCCAGGGGTCCACAGACCGCCCAGTGGGAATAGGGCCCGTCCTCCTCCAGGCCCACTGATTTTCCCCGCCAAAACTGTCAATCCCCAGCAGCTATGCAGCCAGCTGTGGGATTCAGTTTCCCTGGAAATTCTACCTTTTCTGCCGCAGCCCTTGAAGAAAGCTTTATTAACTGACCTTGCTAAGAATGCCCTGGTTCATTCTCAGCCCTTAACTCTTTCTATGCCTACTCCATCTAGAAATACTATGCAGCCCTCTGGCTCTTACGCCACATCATAGCAGCCTGTACAGACCCTTTTAGCTCCAGCTCAGGACAGGGTTCATCTCTCTCCAGATCCTCATGATCTGTCTAGAATATGTTAATCCAACCCAGATCTGGACTCTCTTAACCCAGAGGAGTATGATGCGGACTTAATTGTCCTAGATGAAGAGGAGTGGAATGGTGAGTCTGACTTCATGGAACCTGATTCCTACCACCTCTTTCAGGCCTCCCATTATCTTCACCTGCTATGTTAATCTATGGCAGTCTTAACTTTGAACCCTTCAGAGGAAGCTCGTCAACCTTATACTTCTATCTGATGGCAGCTGTCTGTCCTGATCCTCAGCCCAGGACCAAAGTGGTGAAGTTGCCTGATTAAGTGATTAAGAGTGAGTTGGACTACTTAAGACCCTTCTCAGAGTTTCTAGAGGGTTAGCCTTCATGGCTGACTCCTCTTTGGATGCAGCTCAATTTTCTGCTAGATTCCTAGCAGCTGATGTGTTTGCCAGGAGACTCCTTTGGTTGCATCATTGGGATTCTGATCCTCCTTCTAAATCCAACCTGGCATCAGAGCCCTTCATAGGGGGCAAGCTCTTCGGGGAGGAAGCCTTAAAGGATGTCCCAGTCAAATTAAAAGATAAGAAAAAGTTATTCCCACAGCAGAAAAGAGTTTCTCTAGGAGTCCTTTTCACTTCTACCAAACCAGCCTATCATTTTATTTCTCTAAACCCTCTAGGTGAGGGTGAGATGTTTGGTCCACCCATCTCACCTGAGCTCATTCCTGAGGAGGAAATAAAGGCCAACAGAACTTCTCTGCTAGATATGTCTCATCCAACCAGACTAGGGGATACACATATTAATTCTAATGTCAACCCTCAGCTGGTGGGAGATCATCTCGCCAGGTAAACTGAGAGATGGTAACCATCACCTCAGGTCTCATAGGTCCTGGGGACTATTCACGCGGGTCTGTGTCTGAAGCTAAATCTCAACCTCTCCATTATTTTTCCCATCACCAGCTGCAGCATATCCAGCCAAGAGGGAGATAGTGAAATTGGCTAGCCAACATCTACTAGATACTGTGGCAGTGGAAACAATGCCTCTAGAAGAAAGGGGATTACGGCTTTACCTTCCCCAGCCACTGGCGCTACCTCCACTTTGCCTTTGAGAGGTCCCAGTTTCAATACAGCCATGCCTTTTGCCTACAGGGGATCTCTATATATCTTTACCTCTACGATCTCATCCATTCAACCTCTTGTCATCAGGCAACGGATGACCTGCAAGTCACCCTGGCATGCTTTAAGGACTTCAGTGTTCTTGTCAGTAACCAAAAGAGTCATCTGTTTCTCACTCACAGAATACTCCACCGGGGGGCCATAGTAGACAAACAAGCAGGGATCATCGCTCTCTCTCCAGAGAGGATCTCCAAAATTCAAGCAGCAGACAAATTAATTTACCTCAAGAAATCAGTTGACCTTATGCTTCTAGCGAAGGTTCATGGTGTCAACATTCCAGGTAAGTCCCTGGGCAAGACTTGATTCTTTCCCAAATGACATAGCATCAAACTGTCACTTGCACATTTGTCTGTCCAAGACTATTTGAGCTTCCTTTTGCTGGTGGCTTTTCTGCCCAGTTCTACAGAGAGGGGTTTCCCTCCAGAACCCTCAAAAACAGTGATTACATCAGACACCATCCTCTCTGGATGGGGAGCTCTGTGCAAGGGGAGGATGACTCAGTGGGAGAGAGAATACTCAGTTTGCTGGCTAAGCCAAGGAGAATGGATGCGTCACTCAGAAGTATTCAAAGAGGTAGTCTCTTGTTTCGGGGTGGTCCTGGTGGACCTGTTTGCATCAGAAGCCAATTACCATGTCAACTGGTTCTTCGCCTGATATGCATGTCCAGCAGCAGAGATGATGGATGCCCTGTCTTTTCCATGGTTGAATGGGCTTCTGTATGTTTTTCCACTGCTCCCTCTTTTCTCCAGGGTTCTGTGGAAGGTGAAGGAAGGAAAGGCGAGACTCATTCTAGTGATTTTTGTTTTTGATGGCAGAGACCCTAGTTTCCCGACCTGATCAATTTAGCTGCGGCTCTCCCTTGGCCTCTCCCTTCTTCACCCAGACCCTGCAAGGTTTCATTTATATATCTGGAAACTGAATGGAAATATTTCACCTCTCCCCCACAGTAATTGAGACTTTGTTGGCCTCTAGGACACTGAAGAAAAGACCTTTTAGCATTTTGTCTCTGGGACTCAAGCCTGATACACTCAAACATCAGGCTTCCACGTTATCTACTCTTTTGTGAAAACAACACAAAAGCAACAACAATAAAATCCAGATAAGTCCATGAGCTCTCAGCCTTTTCTCAAACATTTTCTCGTGTGGAGCTTTTTTTAAAGTCACCTCCAATCCAACACTTTCCCTTCATGGAATCTCCATAAAATACTTCGAGCCCTTCAGAAACCACACTTCGAACCCCTGAAATCAGTATCTCTCTGACTGCTCTCTTTCAAGGTTTTATTCTTGGTAGACATAATGTCAGCTAGAAGTGTCTTTGAATTTAATGCCCTCTCTGTAGATAGACACCTATGTATCTTCCATAAAAATAGAGTGGTACTCTGTACTAACCCTTCTTTCCATCCTAAATTTGTCTCCCTTTTATTTTCGATGAGTTAATTCCCACTTTTTGTCCTTCCCCTGTGCACCTCTCAGAAATGGCATGACATTCCTGTGATGGCAGGAGAGTCCTGAAGGTTTATATAGGCAGAACCAAACCTCTTTGTCTTTCAAATTCCCTGTTTGCATCATTCCATCCTGCCTCTTTGAAATGGAAGGTTTCTAGTGCCACTCTGAATAGATGGCTAAAGGCACGTATTTGCCTAGCCTATTCCTGCCTTAAGTTATCTCTTTCTACCAATATCTTTGCCTATTCTGCAAGAGCAACAATGATCTCAGCAGCTTTTTCCCTTAATGCTCCACTGCATGAAGTCTGTAGGGCAGCTATCTGGGCAAATCCTACCACCTTCGATAAACATAAGCTCGGCTTCTATGCCTCTGCTGAGGTGGCCTTTGGATGGCATGTCTTTCAACACATCCTTCCCAGACATTAAGAAGCTACTGCTCTTTTGGATCCTCCCTCTACATGGGTCAAGCTTTGGTATATCCCACCTGATGTACTGTTTACATGCACAAGAGAAAAGACCATTGGTCACTTATGAAAAAAGGGATTTCTTTGTGCATGTAAAGCAGTACATCAGGGACACTCCCTAGTCTTAAATTCCTTTAAACCTGCTTTCATAGAATCATAGAATAGTAGAGTTGGAAGGGAGCCTATAAGGCCATCAAGTCCAACCCCTGATCACTGCAGGAATCCACCTTAAAGTATACATGACAGATGGCTGCCCAGCTGCATCTGAATACCTCTAGTGTGGGCTTCTCTAGGTAATTGGTTCCATTGCTGGTAGGGCTTAGTTTTCCTATTTTTGACACACTTTGTTTCTTTCCAAACCTTGTCTGCAGAGAGTGCAAGGTGTCCTGTTTTTCTTGTTTCTCACTGATCCTGGTATTTCCTGAGCTTGTCATCAAAATCTGAGGTACAAAGGCGGGAAGGACAGTTAAAAGCTTTAATTGGAGCAGTGATTTTGCCTCGATCACTAGGTGGTGCCTAAGACCCACCTGATGTACTGTTTTACATGCACAAAGAAATCCTTTTTTCGGTAAGTGACCAATGGTCTTGTCTATGTGTAGGTTTGACACAAATAAGTGAAGAATGACAGGAAATATTGTGAGAAGTAAATAAAACCGAGAGATACTTCAGAGGAGTATAACAAGACAATGAACCTGTGGAAAAGAAGCAAGTGTTGTTCCATTTGGGAGCTTAAGGATAGTGCATCTAAGCATTGCTGACAAAATTATGAAGTAAATTTATCACTTTAAATCATAGCTGCGAACTACAGAAAAAACAATAACTAATTGTTAAAGAAATTCCATTTTGTGGGAAACATACATAAGCAAGCTCATGAAAAATCATATAAACTTAAGAGGCAAAATACAAAAACTCCAGGACAGCATCTGTCCTCCCAATCCAAATACTGGTTTTCACAGGATGCAACATCTGTCCTCAGGAGGACAGTGGCACCAGTCCTTATTGACCTCTGCTCCTTTTTACTACATGTTCAGAAATGTTATCTTTAAATGAGAAAGTTTATCTTTAAAGAGGCATGCTCCTAGAACTAAACTTAGAGCACTTTTGAAATGTGTTTAACAATGATGTTTTTTGTATTTGCTCTATACTCTTATATCAAATGTGAATCACATAAGAATTTCTTAAGATTTTAAAGTTAAAGATGAAAACACACTCCTGATCTCAGAGTCCTCCATTTTAAAACTGTGTATTAATACCAAGAATTTTGTGTACTCACAACTTCTGTGGGATATGCGCAGGATATTTTACCTGCTGATCCATGATCTAGCTAAATACAGAAATCTCATATAAAATCCTTAAAACAAGGACAAATCTGTCACAAGGAGTCCCTAAATCCTAGTTTCAGTGACTGGGTTTGGACAACACGCTGTGGCTCATCATGATTTATTTAAATGCAGATGCCAAGTTGCATATCCAACATCAGTTCAGGGGTTTTTAACCCTCACATAACTCATGTTTGCCAGGTTCACACGACATGCCAACCCCCTGAGTGGGGGGTTGCATATTCAAAATTGTGGCTGCACACACTGCAGCTTCACCATTAAACAACGCGTGATGGACTGTTATATTGTGTGAACAGCCCAATGTTACATCCAACGGGACTGGTGTGTCTCATTCTTCCGACAAAGAACTCATACAAGTTAGCCACTTTCTGAAATGTGGTATTAGGAGTCTACTCTTAGCTGTGACTGCTTAGAAGAGAGGGGGAAAGATTACTCCTGAACGCACAAGCAATTTGATTATGTAGATTAGGCATGGTCCCAGTCTATCAGCAGCATTATAAAGAAGCCATTTCATTGTGTGTTTATTTGTGTCTGTTCATTACTATATATAAATAGGTTGACTTGGGAAAGACTTAACAAGTAGAAATGCCGTGTTTATGAGAACTACAGAAAAATTCAGCTAAAAGGAGAAGATGGAATGCAAATTAGCAAAGGAAAAACCTAGAATCCTTTCAGAGAGAAGCCAGGAAAAAATAGTAATATAGGATTGTGAAGAGCTTATAAATTTAGCTTCCTGCTGATGGACCTGAATTATTGGTTTGCCTTCATCCAGTACTGTTAATTCATAGCCTTTCTGCAATATTAAAAGAATATCCTGTGAAAAAGCAAGCCAGGAGATTAGAACTGAAGAGATTTACCCCTCTTCTGTGGTCCGATGGTGCTGGGGCTGCTAAATTGGCATCTGTTGGTAGCAGTCTAAAGCTGCTAACCATCACCTATTGGTAGAAATATGTTCAGAATTCATGCCTTGGTATCTACTTCATTCATTCCCTTTATTTTTCCATATTTAGTTGGGATGGGGGTTGTCATTGATGATGTTTGATGAATTCAGGTTTTGCAAATTCTGAACTAATCCACACCTCCCAGACTAATACGTGGATTGGAACTTAGGTATTCACCAGTTTTTTCCCCCACTATCCCCGAGGTACAACACGATTCTTATCTAAATTTTAAAAAAGTTACAAATTCATATTTGGGGAAGAAAGCAAATTTAGAAATGCGTATTTGGATAAATCTTTAATGTGAATTTAGTATATTTTTAAAAAAATGCAGGAAAGGATGTAAGTGATATGAGGGTGAGCACATGAGAAAGTGACACGGGCCATTTATTTATAACTTTTTTTTACTCATTTTTCATTATAAAACAATCCCAATGGAGTACAAAACCACATCCCTAGTTGGCAACCTGTTCTGTTCATCATAAGTGCTGTTTTGTCAAGTGGCATAGCAGAAATAGTGGCATGCGTGGAGGCAAGGGAAGCAACTGAGATTGCATTGTTTCCCCTGCTGATTGTCCAAACCCGGACCCAACTGAACTTCATCTGCATTTCACCCAAACTAACTTCTTTAGAAAGGATTTAGCCATAGGTAAATATTAGGCTCAGATCATCTCTCTAATGTGTGAATCTGGCTTCAAGATGCTAAATCTGGAAGAAGAGTCTGGCAAGTACTCTGATCTCTGCATACTTCCAGCTAGGGTACAGATATTTGATATGTTCCAACCTGAGATGCCTTAAAGGCATAACACACCTAAACAGTTAGGAGGTGGTAACTTGTAATGATTAGTAAAATTCTTATAATGGTTTCTGTAAGATCTTGAATGTTCTGCATGTGAAATATTTGGGATAATCACTAATTAATGTAGTTGGTAATTATACAAAAAGAATAAGGTTACCTTCTCTTAAATCCCATTGATTTTAGAGTGGAACATGTGTTTAACTCTCCCGCAACAATCAGGAGCTTTAATATCCCTTTGCCCAGTTTCTAGCATTGTAACTACATTCTGTTTCTTATACTGCTTCTGTTGTTCCATGGTAGTGCCAATTTGTATGTTGGCTCTCTTTTCCCTTCCTTATTTTCTCTAAATACTGCAAATTGGCAAGAAACATACGTCGCTTGAAATGTATGAGACAAGAAGTGCAGTCATTTATTTAACATTTACTAACATATGCAAGTTATTGGAAGAGAGTAATGTTATGTGTCAAGTAATTTTCATGTCACAGTTTCCTAAAGAAATTGCAAATTGTACTTGCGTGTATTTGCATATAATGCTTATTAAAGGAGTATGACTCCTATCACCTTCTAGATTCCCATAGTGGATACCATTTCTTACACGAATAATTAGAGAAGGTGACCAGCTGACTGTAGCAACTCTTTACTCATTATTACCACCTCAGGAGCCCTACTCTTTAGATCAGTATGAGTCTGTCAAGCTGTTATTATTAGTGATACACTTGCTGACTCAAAACTTCAGTGTTTTGACACTTCAGTTCTTCTGCAAAGCCCTTTAGATAATATGATTATGCAAAACACAGGAGTTGGAATTATTTTAATCTCCTCTCTCGCTTTTTTTTAGCAGTTTTGTTAAGATTTCCCATTTGCTGCCTTCTTTCACACATGTAAGATTCCTTATACTTCCTTTTCAGGGAAATTGTTTCTGGCTAACACAGAGAAGAATTAGGATGTCAAAAAGTCCCAGATCACAATTCTTCAGTCTACATGGCTTTAATTCAATTAACAGCCATATATTTCTTTTTTTTTTTAGTTCAGAAGTAAATTTTTGGAGATAATTCTTAAGCACACTTCTGGCATAGTCAGACTACAAAACTAACCACAACTCCGTTTTATTTTTCCTGTGTGAAATTGGTGGCAGGAGAGCTTATAGTATTTTAAAATTTCCTTTTTCAGAGTGAAAATAGTTGGGCCTGTTCAGAAAGACACCTTAAACCCTGCCGGTTAAAGCTTTTGGTTAAGCAGCAGGGTTTAAGGTGTCGTGTGCGATGCATTTTGCTAAGTCCTGCTCACTCACTAACTGCAGTCGGACCGTCTGCAGCAGGGTTAGCAGCTCTAGCCATGGTAAGTGTTGTGTGAGATAGCATGGCTTGTGGTTAGTGCTAATTCCAGAGAACCACAGTTTTGTTAGCGACAGAGCCTGAAGTATCATCTGAACAAGCCCTGTGTGTCTTTATTTTTCTGTGCAGCATCACAGTTGTATTATCTCTTGCCATTTATTTTTCCAAAATCATTGAAGAATGAGCTTGAGAACACTTGCCCCAAGACTTTGGGTCCTATTCCTAACTCCTGAGTTTTATTTGCTGTAGTATATATAGTTGCATTTGCTATGTAGGCAGATGTTAATGTGGCATGTCACTATTTAAATTTGAAAATTAGCTTGAAATATTTGGTAGCTGAAAGACTGTGTGAAATTGAAATTGGTATAACTTAGTCTTAAAATAAAAGTATTGTTTTCTATGTTCTTTATAACCCAAATTGTTAATCCCTTTAAAATAATTGAGGGGACCATAGTGCAAAAGCTAATAATGGTTGTTCTGCATTTTCCAATGATTTCATTGGACTTGTGCAGAGTCTCTGAATTTTTGTCTTTCTGTGGTTATCTATTGAAAGCCCCAGCTCAGTAGTCAGTTGAAACAAATACATGCTATTATGAACTGTTAGAAAATGAATCTGGGAAACATAGGAAACGTCCAGTCCAAAGCTTGAAGACCACCTACCCTTTGTTGCATTTGAAAAATATATTGCAAGACTAGGAAAAGTCATAGGATGAAGCTCCAAAATGAAAAGGTCAAAATGGTTTAGGATTCCTCAGCATATGAAAGAGATAAAAGCCAAGAGGGAAGGTTTTAAATTATGTGGAATTCACACTGGATACAGTGCAATATGCAACATAACCAGGTTTTTAAAGGGCTAAATAAGTCCCTAGAAAACAGGAAGTGTAGTTGATGTTTTGAACAGGTTAGAGGAGTGTTACTCAAGTTGTGAGCCCATCCAGCACATGGTCTATGGAAAGATGTATTGAAGATCCCACAGCTTTGAGGGACTTTTAGTATCCATACCAAGATCTCCTTAACAGGAGTGGCTCAGGAGTTCATGGTCTCTGTGACAAACAAGGGCCTGTCACAGATTATAACTGACCCAACCCATTAAGCCAGACATAAGCTCAACCTGTTGTTGTGCATAGGACAGAATGATTCTGATATGTGGGTGGGACAGATAACTTCCTAGTCTTATCTAAGAGTATGTGCCATTGAATTTGTACTCTGAGTAGAAATGCCTAAGATTGAGCTGGATACCAAGCATCGACCTGTGTCCAAGGCTAGTGGTGAGAGGCATTCAAAATGATGCCGTATGACTTAATTGAATACCTAAAAGTGTCTGCTATTCCTGTTGTGCACACACACATACATTTGATCCAACCATATACAGTTATTATCTAGTGTACGGAGAGATTATTCCACTTGCACTGCAAATTCTATGTAATTGCAAACTCATCCCAGAAAGCTGGGAAAAGCTTGATAATGCTGAGAAATAATCAGTCTCTAAAAGTTTCCATGTGCTCCCCCATATAGCATGTGTCCTACTGAGCTGTCCCAGGAGTAGGCATGCTTTCTTGTTTATCTGTTGATATAGGAGTGGGGTGTGTGTGGGGGGGAATCAGTGTTAAGTTTCACAGTATTGCCATTACAGTCCAACCTGTTGTGGTACAGTGAGCAAAATCAAGAGAGCAGTTCCTAACAAAATATGAATGTTTTTTGACGAAAAATCATTTCAATCCCTATGCTACATGGAAAATTCTGATAGCTGAAAGTCCTAATGTCAGATGATCTCATGGTTTTTAATGGGATGAGACGTAAAATACGTTTACTAGGAAAAATCTAATTTCTCATGTTACTACTTAAAGTCATGGGAGTAGTTCATATGACTAGGTTCGGATGATCATGCAGGGGGAAGACGCTATCGTCGTTTTTCCCCACACACATGTCGCACGTGTGACCTACATTTGCATAATCCCCCACAATGTAGTGCAGGTTGGCTGGTTGCCCAAACATGGTGTGGGGCGCAGCAGGATGGCTTTGTAGCCACCTTACAACCCACAACATGCAGCAGAGGTTGCAGGGCATGTACAAAGCCAGTGCCATTGCATGGCACACTGGGTTCAGACAATATGGCAACCTGAGCTCAGTTGTGGGGGATTATGCAAATGGTGGTTGACGATAGTCCAAGCACACCCCTGTGTCATATAATATCAAGTGGGTAATGTGCAAAAGGCATGTGTTCTGTTATATTTGTACAAATTGTCCAAACCTCCTCTTAGATTCCTGAAATTTTCAGTTAAAAGAAGCCAGATTTCTAGCCCTCATTTTTGAAGATTTTTCTCTATTCTGAAAGAAAATCCTGCTTTTACAGAATTTGAGGCTATCAGAGGTATGGCAGAGGCTTCCAATGGCTAGAGGAGGAAAGTCATAACTCTGCACAACCCTTGTAAAAAAATTCCTAAATCTCCTCTAACTATCACATAGTATCCTCAAAGTCCCAGTCACCCTCCTTCTCTGCTATTAAATTTTTGATGTTAGAGTGCCTAATCCCTTACTTGTGACATTGTTAAGGAATGGTAATAAGCTATTATCATTTCTGTTGATGCCAAATGTAATTCATGTAATTAGAATTTATTAAAGGACATAATAGGCTATTTCCATCATTTAAGCTGCATAGTTTAACTGAGCTCACCTAATTTGATATGCTAGCTCACAGAACTCTGCTCTTTTACTTGCAATAAACATCCTTTCTATTACCAGTTTTCATGAAGACGTATGTGTGGCGCAATCATAGAGAACCATGCCATTCATTTTCTCTTTAATATTGCACTCTAGTCTGTCTTAAGATAGGCAAGACTTTTAAAAGCAATGTGAGAAATAACCTCAGGTTCTTCATCGTGGTCTCTGTGCATCGCGCATATGGGCGCTACGCCTGCGCAGAGCTCATTCGGGAAACTTCCATAGCCGAGGCAAATGTTTTGGTGGGAACACCTCCCCCACCGTCTGCTGTACATGTCCGTGGGTTCCCGCCCTTCTCTTCAGTTCTCTTTTGAACACCTTTCCAGATGGGCACCTTTTCTTTTCTTTGGAAAACAGTGCCAAGAGAGCAAGTTTTTTCTTTCATCTCTTGTTTTTATTCTTTATTCTCTACCTATTGAAAAAAAGAGGAGATTGTTACTTTTTTCATTGCGTTTTTCTTTTGGTTGCGGTTCGACTGTATAACCATATGGGCCCCCTTTCGTAAGTACCTGGAGTGTGGCAGCAAACTCCCTCCATTGGATGGGCACTCTTTATGCCTACTGTGTTTGGGAGAGACACATGTTGTGGAGACCTGCCGCTTTTGCTCAAAGTTTACTAAACAAACAAAACACCATAGTGTGGATTGCCTTCGAGCTGTGCTTTGGCAAAAGGCCTTAGAAGCTGCAGACCATTCAAAAACTGCTCCTCAAAGAAAGTAATGAATTCCTCTCAAAATCAGAGGGTGTTGACCACAACTGCAGGCCCCTCCGATCCCCCATCACCTGGGCGATTGCTGGCTCTTACTACTGCAAAAAAAAAAAAAAAACCCTTCTCAGAAAGGCTTGCTCTGTCGAACATAATAAGAAAGATAAATCTTCAAAGCCTCCGATGGCAGAAATGATGGCACCATTACAGATACCGACACCCCCACCCCACCCCAATGCTGGGGCCGCCTATTCCACAACGTTCTGTTTTGGTACAGATGGCTCACAACAACCTGTCGGTACTGAGTCCTGCTCTGGCACCTCCAACCTTGATGTCAGAGGGAGAGATCTGGGATCCTTCTCTTTCCCCTTACACTGCCGCTTCAACTTAGCTATCAGGCTTGAGAGCGACATAGGGACCAATCTCCAGGATCAATGGATTCTTCTTTGTGGTCTCTGTGCATCACACCTATGGGAGCTCTGCGCTAGCTGAGGAAAATAATTTAAACTGGGACCCCTCCCCCTCCACCGTGTCCGTTTAACAGGTCCCTCTAACTCCCTCAGTTCTTCAACCGCCGCAAGGCGAGCCTCGCAAGGACATCTTGTCTTATCAGGACAGTGACTTTTATTTAATTGCTGAGAGGATTAGTTGTAGTTTTTGTTTAATTTACTTCTTGTTTATATACCCCCTTTGGGGCATATGGCGACGAAAGTTTTCTTTCATAACTGCACTAAGTGCCGTAGTAAAATACCATCTACAGACGACCATTCTTTATGTCTTTTATGTTTGGGGGAAAGGCACGTTGTAGAGACTTGCTCTTTTTTTTTCAAAACAAACCCGCCGTAATAGAGCGGACAGGCTTAGATCGGAGTTGTGGAAAAGGGCCCTTGAGGTGGTAGAACAACCTATGGCACAACAACCACAATCAGGGGCTGAAAATCCCTTAGTAAAACCAACTTCATCTGCATCAAAATCAGCAGTCTGTAAGAAGCATAAGAAAAAAACCAAGCACATAAAGGACCCTATCAACACAACACAGGCACTAAATACGTCTACTCAGATGCAAATGTTGAGCGGATTAGCATCTCCGCGACCTACTGTTAACTCCATGGTAATTGCCTCGTTGGAGCCTCCATTGTCGGAGCTGAAGGACCCAGTATTGTTGCCGTCACTCTCAGATGGGGAGTTAAGGGAATAAACTCCTCCTCGGCGTGGGGAAGGAGAAGACGTAGAAGCTCCGCCCGTTCTAACTGCTCTGTCGGTGGAGGACGCTTGGCGTCGAGCCAAGTTCCGTGACCCTCAATCTCCTGGCTGTAAGAGTGGTCGCGAGGAAGCTTTTCTAACTCTGCCCATCCCACCTACCATGCAAGCGGGGGCTACTAGGCATCGAGCAGTATACGGAGATCCTCGATCGCCTGATTATGGGCGTTCTTATGAGGCACATACAATGGCTCCACCCTTCCCAACCACAATGATAGCAGGGGAAGTAGGGCGTCGAGCAGAATACAGACACTCTCGATCGTTGGAGTATAGGCGCGGTGCCGAAGATGTCAGACATTATTGGTCGACACAGAGATATCGATCTAGATCCCCTCAGTCAGAGTGGGAAGGCAGATCGGAATACTCGAGCTCACCAAGGCATTATTATTATTGTGACTGGCGAGATCATAGGGGAAGAGACTACTCTCCTCATAGACATTGCCATAGAGTCCACGTCTCTAGTCAAGGCAGCAGGCGGGCGGCATCGAGGCGACCAACATCAGCTGATGGGCCCCCTATGGTTCATTTTCCTACAACATTAAGGCAAGAAACAATAGCGTCGGGCTGGACACAGCCTTCGGTACCGACCTTGCCACACGTTACGGTGCCTCACGCTTCCTCTCCAAGGTTAGATAAGGATGATTATGAGGGGGATTCTTCTTCTGATCTGTCAATTGCATCACCTGAACCAAGGGTGACCACGCAAGAAGGACCTTTGCAATCTGAGAATATGGGGCACTTCTCAGATCAGATGTTGAGAATGGCTCAATCTTTGGGATTGGAGGCACACCAACCTGAACAGAAATTATGTGACCCAGTCTTTGATGCAGTTTATTCAGAGGCCTCTGCCCCAATTTCATTACCATTCTTGCCAACATTGCTTCAGGCGGTACAGCAATAGTGGAAGACACCATCTACAATGGCAACTACTTCCAAGAAGTTAGAGGGCATGTACAGAGTGCAAGAAAAGGATGTTTCTTTCCTTTTTTCACACCCAAAGCCAAATTCAATAATTGTAGAATCTGTTCAGGGGCGCTCTAATAAAGTGCATTCTTCTCCAGTGGATAAAGAAGGTAGACGCCTTGATTTGATGTGTCGCCGTATATATTCTTCTGTGGCGCTGGGACTTAGGGTGTCCAATTACCAAGTGATGATGGCAAGATACCAACTTTTCTTGTGGGAAAAAATGGGATCTTTATGTGATTATTTGCCACAAGACAAATTACAACTAGCTCGTGTTTTTCAACCAGAGGCAATTAAGATATCCAGGCAACAAATCAATACCACACGCCACCATGCAGACTGTGATGCTAAGGCCATGGTTGGGGCGATTGCTCTTTGAAGACACACCTGGTTATGATCGGCAAGACTATCGCAGGAAGCCCGTTCACGGATTGAGGACTTAACGTTTGACGGTGATGGTTTATTTAATTCAGGCACGGACGAAGCCATGGAATCAGTGCAAAAAGCAAGGAACACAGCACAAAAGATGGGGATGGGCCAACAAAGTCAGCACACTTATTATCGACCTCGTAGCCGTCGTTGGCCTAGGAGGAATTTTTACCAGCAAAATCAACAGCCGGACCAATCACGAAGCCAACAATTTGGTGTGGCTCCTAAAAAGCCATACTTACCTTTTCGACAGAAGCAAAGGAATGGTAGGGGGGATCACTTCCCCAAACGTTGTCTTTGACTACGTAGTTCCACAATCAATACGGGCGGCTCCCACTATTTTCGGGAATCGCCTAGCTCATTTTTACAATGTCTGGCAATCGATTACAACAGACAATTGGGTTCTTTCAATAGTTTTAAAAGGTTACAGAATAGAGTTCGAGGTCCTCCCACCTTTTCTTGGCACACGTGTAACACCAATTTCAGAAGTTCTTCGACAAGAGACAATGTTGCTATTAAAAAAAAGGGGCCATATCTCGAGTCCAACGGAAGGATATCGAAACAGGGTTTTATTCCCATTATTTCACGGTGCCAAAGAAGGGAGGGGGACTTCGTCCTATACTGGATCTCAGGGGAGTGAACGAATATATCCTTACAAGGCAATTCCGCATGACAACATTGGGAGAGATTCTCCCATTACTTCAACGCAACAATTGGTTTGTTTCTATAGACTTAAAAGACGCGTACTTCCACATAGCTATAGAAGAATCATTCCAAAAATTCCTACGATTCATGATAGGCCAAGATGCTTATCAGTTTCGGGTGCTGCCATTCGGTCTATCCACAGCCCCAAGAGTATTTAAAAAATGCATGATAGTCATATGTGCACATCTCCGACTACAAGGAGTCCAACTATTCCCGTATTTAGACGATTGGCTACTGGTGTCAACAAGTCGGGAGTCACTACAGAAGGATGTTACAATGACACTTTCTCTCCTTCAGAACCTAGGACTGTATATAAATTGGGAAAAATCTTCCTTGGAACTGACTCAGACCATCCAATTCATAGGAGCAATTTTAGACTCCACAACAGCCAGAGCATACTTGCCACAAACCCGTGTACAACAGCTCATTTTGATGGTGCAGCAGATACAATTGGCGACTCAAGTTCGAGCTGTCAAAGTGCAAAAACTCTTAGGATACATGGCAGCGACCGTAATGGTGGTGCAATGGGCAAGGTTGAGAATGCAACCACTGCAACTTTGGTTCCTCTCGGTTTTCAAACCAGACATGAACGCTCATAGAATGAAACTCATGATTCTGGATGCGGTCCAGTTGTCCCTTCAATGGTGGATCGATCCTCTCAACTTAGAGAAGGGCATGCCTTTTGTTCTTCAGCCTCCGTCGGTTATTTTGACAACAGATGCTTCCCTAATGGGGTGGGGAGCACATATGGCATCCTTGAGGATTCAGGGTATGTGGACTCAGCAAGAGAAAAAGAAGCATATAAATGTGTTAGAGCTTCTTGCAGTCATGAAGGCGATAGTAGCTTTCGAGACATTTCTCCAGAACAAGCATGTGCAGGTCCTCTCAGACAATACAACAGTTGTGGCATATCTCAACAAACAGGGGGGCACTCATTCTCCAGCTCTCAATTCCCTGACTTTGGAACTTTACCATCGCTGTATTACCAAAGGGATAACAATTCTGACTATGCACATTGCTGGAACAGACAATGTCCTCGCAGATGTGTTAAGCCGATCGTTCAGCGACATGCACGAATGGCAGTTGCATCAGACAGTGCTCAGACGACTTTTCAGCATGTGGGGCACGCCAACAGTGGATTTATTCGCAACACAGAACAACCCTGTATGCGAGGAATTCTGCAGCAGAGCTGGGGTCGGTGTGAGATCACTAGGGATGCGTTTATGATAACATGGATAGGTCACCTATTTTACCTGTTTCCGCCAATTCCACTTTTGTCAAAGGTACTAGCCAAAGTACTAGCAGATGGCACGGACTGTATCGTCAACCATGGTTCCCACTTCTTCTGCTCAGATCCAACAGAATGTATTATCGACTGCCCATGATACCTCAGCTCCTCTATCGGGAGCAAGGGAAGATTCAGCATCCGGACCTAAAAACTTTAGGTCTCACAGCGTGGAGATTACAGCTATACCAGTAGCTGGCACGTTTACGCCTCAAGTGTCCGAAATATTACAGGCCGCTAAGAAACCATCCATGAGGTGTTCATATCAATATAAATGGACAAATTTTTGTCTTTTTGTCAAGGATGAAGGGGGAGATCCTGTATCATGTTCTCTCTCTACAATTTTCAAATTTCTCCGTACTCTATTTGACAGAGGTCTTAAACAATCTTCAATTAAGGTTTACCTTGCAGCTATATCAGACAAGCATTTACCTTTCCAAGGAGTTTCCATATTTTCTCATTCATTGTCAAGACAGTTTTTAAAAGGTATAAAAAATCTGATACCTTCAGTTCGCTCACCTGTGCCATGTTGGAGCCTTTCTGTTGCTCTCAAGGCTTTAACATCCAAGCCGTTCGAACCCTTAGCTACTGCGGACCTTAACTTGTTGTCATGGAAAGTTGCTTTTCTCGTAGCCATTACGTCGGCTAGAAGAGCAAGTGAAATTTCTGCCCTTCGAATTGATGCACCATTCACGATTTTTCATCATAATAAAGACGTGTTAAGGCTGGATCTGGGTTTTATTCCTAAGGTGAACTCTCCTTTTCATATTAACCAGGATATAATTTTACTGGCATTTTTTCCATCGCCTCAATCACCATTGGAATGTACTATGCATACTTTGGCTGTGAGGCGAGCGCTCTCCTTTTACAGGGCAAGAACGCAGGCTTTCAGGCAAACACCTAGACTTTTTGTGTGCTATGGTGGAGTGAATAAGGGGAAGCCTCTTTCCTCCCAACGTTTAGCGCACTGGATTGTTCAAGCCATTACTCTAGCATACACGATTGCAGGATTGACACTGACAGGTCAAATTTCTACTCACTCTACCCGTGGGATGGCAACCTCCACTGCGTTTGATAGGGGAGTGCCTCTTCCTGATCTGTGTAGGGCTGCCACATGGTCGCAGCCATCAACGTTCATCAGACATTATCGTCTTGATGTGAGAGCGAGAGAGGATTGCGCCTTCGGCAGGGCAGTACTCTCTTCTATTCTCTGACTGGACATTGACACCGACCTGCCTCCGGGTAAGTCAACTTGTTATTCTCCCATAGGTGTGATGCACAGAGACCATAAAGACAGGTTTCTTACCTGTAACTGTGGTTCTTTGAGTGGTCATCTGTGCATTCACACAACCCACCCTCCATCCCCACTTTGGTGTCTCTATTTGATACCTTAGTTGTGTGGGTATGTTTATTCCCATCAGTTTCAGGACTGCTGCTGTGGTTTCAGGGAACTGAGGGAGTTAGAGGGATCCGTTAAACGGACACGGTGAAGGGGGAGGGGTCCCAGTTTAAATTATTTTCCTCAGCTAGTGAATGTTCCGGAGCGAGGCTCTGCATGGGCGCAGAGCTTCCATAGGTGTGAATGCACAGATGACCACTCAAAGAACCACAGTTACAGGTAAGAAACCCGTCCTTCCAGATGGTATGATCAAGAATATTATGAGTGAGCACTGGGAACCTCACTGCCCACCATCGAGAGATTGGGACGCCTACACTAACTGCTCGGTACTGCCTTGGTTTTCATACCAATACTGTGACTGGCAAGGATCCCCATACGATCGGTATGGGGATCGTCCTAGATATCACCCCCCCCAATACCCCCTTCCCCCCCTCCAGCAATTGGCACCATCGGCTTCCCTGTCGAGACTGCCCAAGGAAGAAGCCTTATCACAGTGGCGTCAATCACCAATACCCTCATCCTTACCAGTGTCGACCTTGATGGCACCCCTACAGTTTCCACCACCTCAACGCCGTCACTCATGGGACCGAGCAGGAGCTAGTAGTGTCTCCCAACTCCGAGTCATTCAGTCATCACCAACCTCCTCGCCTGACTGATCACGATCCCAGACACAAGTTTCTGTGGAAAGGGAGCAGATCACGCATGAGCGGTCAAACCAGCATCATCTGAGCTCACCTTACTCTGTGGAAGATTATGAATCCAATTCTAGCTCTTACTCTTCTGCCCCATCTTCTATTCAATCGCCTAACAATGTTGTGACAACTCAAGAAGGAGCTTCACCATCCAAAGATACCTACCACTTCTCAAACCAAATCCTCCGAATGGCTCAAGTGCTAGGCATCGAGACACAACAGCCTACTGAAAAAATCTCAGACCCGGTCTTTGATGCAGTCTATACCGAGTCAATGTCTCCAGTCTCCATTCCCTTTTTACCAACCTTGCTTCATGCAGTGAAGCAGTCTTGGAGGGCACAGCATGTATGGTGCCTACTTCTAGGAGGCTAGAATCCCTCTATAGGGTACAAGAAAAGGATGCTGTTTTCCTGTTTACACATCCATGACCGAACTCCATAATTGTCAAGTCCTTGCAGGGGAGGTTGCAGAAAGTACATGCCTTGCCGGCGGATAAGGAGGGACGCCGTTTGGACTTACTTGGCCGGCGCATTTACTTATCCACTGCCCTAGGCATTAGGGCCATGGACTACCTGGCTATGATGTCCAGGTACCAGCTGTTTCTGTGGGAGAAAATGGATGCTCTCTATAATCACTTAACAGAGGAGCAGAGAAAACTTGCCAGGATTTTTCAAAATGAGGCCCTTCTACTCTCTCATCAGCAACTAAACACAACTCGTCACCTCACAGATTGCAGCACAGAGGTGATAGTTGGGGCCGTAGCACTACAATGCCATGTTTGGCTCCGGTCTGCAGGGTTAACCCCGGAAGCTCACTCATGAATTGAGGACCTTCCCTTCAATGGAGAAGTCCTCTTTAATGTGAGCACTGACGACACAATGGAGGCGATGCAGAAGGCCAAAACTATAGCAAGGAATATGGGCACAGTGCCACAAATCTCGCAGCCTCAATACCGACAACGCTGATGGGCACGACCACAATCGTACCACAATCCACAGCAATATTCGGATCAGTAACAGCACTACCCACAATACCAACAACCGTGAAAGCAACAGACTGTGGATCGGTACCGACAGCCCAGCCAGAGGTTTGACCAGATGTCAAAGAAGCACTTTTGACCCTGCAAACACTTATTTGTGCCTCCTGACCAGACTGCTTTTTGGAAATCGGCTCTCCAACTTCCTTCCGGCCTGGAGGGAAATCACATCAGACACTTGGGTCCTCGACATTGTTCAGTTCGGCTACCTAATAGAATTCTAAGTCCTCCCTCTCCTCGATACCGTAAGACTTACTCCTCTGGCTGTCCTGTAGGCAGAAACTACAACCCTTCTCGAGAAGGGTGTTATTCGAAGGGTTATCCCATACCGTGAGACGGATGGCTACTTCTCACAATATGTCACAGTACCAAAGAGGGACGGAGGACTTTGACCCATAATGGACTTAAGGGGCCTCAACCTTTTTATCAAGGTCTGGAAGTTCAGGATGACCACCCTTGCTTCGATATTACCATTCCTTCGTCCAGGAATATGGTTTGCATCAGTGGATCTGAAAGTTGCCTATTTTCACATTGCCATACGAGACATCCATCAGAAATACCTCCCAATTTATAGTATAGCTGTCTCTACTGAAACTCGACATCGACAGCGTTCCTAAGAGGTGTCTTGATACTGAAGCTCTGCAGAGTGGCGATGTGGTCACAGCCCTCGACATTCATCTCGCATTATTGCCTCGACGTTTGAGCTAGAGCTGACTGCAGTTTCGGTCACGCAGTACTATCATCAATTTTGACATAGGGCATCTCCACCTATCCACCTTCGGTAAGTGAGCTAGTTAATCGCCCATATGTGTGATGCACAGGGACCACAATGAAGAACAGGTTGCTCGCCTGTAACTGTGGTTCTTCGTGTGGTCATCTCTGCATTCACACAACTCCCCCACCACCCCCACTTCGGTGTCGATGTCATTGCTTGTTGATACCAAGTGGACATTCTCCTCGTTATGGGGCCAGAAATTCGGTCTCAGAGAACTGAAGAGGGCGGGAACCCACAGGCATGCGCAGTAGACGATGGTGGAGGGGTTTCCACCGAAACGTTTGCCTCAGCTATGGAAGTTTCCTGAACGAGCTCCGCATAGGCGCAGAGCTTATATGTGTGAATGCACAAATGACCACTAGAAGAACCACAGTTACAGGTGAGCAACCTGTTCTTCTGGGAGGCAAATAGGAATGACATTTCTCTATCCAAGAAATCCATCCAACCAGAATTCTGTGTAATGGGCAGTTCTTTTCAGTTAGAAATTACTCAAGGTCAATTTAGCAGAAGAAAACTGCATTAAACAAGCTTTCCCTAAATTAACCTAATTGTAGAAACTTGTGTGTGTGTGTGTGTACGGGGGTGGGGGAATGAATTTGTCTGTCCATTAGAACTTTTTTTCTGCATGAGCTAACAATAACTCTGTCCTGGATTAAACTTGCCTCCTTAATTAATTTTCCTTCTCTCTCTTTATTTGTATGCATTGATGTGTGTTTAATTTAAGATGTGATGCAGTGAAGAGCTTGGAATGAAAAGGATGTAATAAGAGGGCTCTTAATAATGGATCTTAGTAAAATTGGAAGCTGAATAGTCCTCCAGTGCAGGCAAATGAAATGTCTTTTGTCTGTACTTTCAGTCTTCCCAGAGTAAAGTGAAGGCTTTTGTCTGGTTTAGAACAGCCAGCTGATCCAGATCGTTCCCCTTTACACATTTTCAAAATCTGTGCACAAGCCTCAGTGCTGCAGCCATTGTTACAACCAAGACTAGAATGATGAGTTGACATCCAGGAGAGGAGAATGGAACCAGGCAAGCACTGCTCTCTTAATGTGTAGGACCAAGTATAGCTGTGGGGTTTTTTGGTAATGAGATTCTTAGCTTTTTAAAATGTCATCAGCATAGTGGCATGGTATTCATATTTCTTTCTCCATGAGGCTTGCTAGATTTTAACATCCCATTGTGGTCAGGAAACTGGGGTCCGGTCATGATACCCAGACTTTCAAATTGTGAATATCCACTTTAAGTGGTTCTTGAGGTTTTTCACTATGGTATAACAATAAATTGTTGCAGTGTATACCCGACCCCCTTTTCCCTCTTTCCCACCCCCACTCCCTGAAGGGCATTCCTTGCTGTGCTGTATGTCTCAAGTGGACTCAGGTTTGAGATTGGCTGTAGCCTTGAAGCTCGATGGTTTATAATTGTATAGCAGGGGTGGAGAACCTCTGACTCCTCCAATGTTCTTGGACTCCAATTCCTATTGTCAATAGTCAGAGATAATGGGAGTTGTGATCCAATAACATCTATGGGGTTTACAGGTAGGGATGTATGGCTTTGGAAAATCTGTTCCGTCTGCATGTAGTATCTTTTGTTCTGTTCTCTGCTGATTAATGGAATGAGATTTTTTTCTAATTTCCCAAATTTATACATTTTTGGCTGGTGTTCTCCCCCCCCACCACCAATTTTACGTATTTTTCTACAACTAAATTTGTGTAAAATTCTTGAAATTAAAAACAAAACGGTCTGCTGAATCTGTGCAACTCAGGAAAAGCCAATCTGCAAGTTGGATTCATGGAAATCTGAACTCATTTGATTCTGTTGCAGATTTCTCTGACATCCTACTTACAGATTCCCCATCACTGCTAGATAGTATGCATGGAGGGAATTTTCTGGAGCGTGAAGAATGTGTCACTTTTCCCCATCATGAAACATCCCTGTATAGTCCAGTTGCGGGGGTGAGGGCAGACATCCATAATCCCCCCTTATCTCCCTCCCCCACTCACCCACACATCTCCAGCTTCCTTTGCTTCCTCTCAAGTGATACGTCAGCATTACATATATTCTGGAAGTTCATAGGTGGCTGTCAGGGTTAATTTTAGGTGGGTGGGAGAATTTTTAAAAACCTTATTTTCTTCTAATTTACAAACATACATACTTTTGTGTATCTAGAGAGTCCTCTAAACATGTAAAAGCCACTATTTTGGGGTGGCCTCATTTTACTTCCACGCTGATAAGCACTTAACCACCTGAGTTCACTATTTAGGTAGAATATATTTTGTAGTTCTATTAGCATATTCAGAATTTCTATGTTAACAATTGGAGAAATTCAAGAGGAAATGGGACATGGTACTTACAAATAACAACTTTTTATTCCTGTTCTACATCCCTATCAGATATGTTTGGAATTGTGGCACAAATGTTTTGGAGAAAGTAGGCAGTGTGTCTCAAGTTATGCCCTTTTCTGTCTCCTCTAATTCCTCTTTAGCTTTGTTGCTACAGTTCCAATTGATGTTCCATCCTATAATGAGGACGATGGTGCAGGTTCTAAATTGACTTATCCTTGACATTAATAGTTTACTTCATTAAATTTCAGTCCCATCATGTCAATAAATCAGTTATATATGTGCACATCTAATTAACTAACCAATCAGTAAAAATAATACTTCAAATTACTACAGTGCATTTCATCAGTGTATGCAAAGCCATGTAGAGGTCCCACTGCCAAGTGGTTACGAAATATTGGGGCTTCATAGATCAGCAGACTGAGGCATTATGACTGTCTGGTTTGTCCCAAGGTCAATTGTTATGTCAGTGACACAGCTAGCAAAAAACAAACAAAACCCAGGAGGTTCTCTAGAGAGTTCCAGTGGATATATGTGGTGATATTATCCCTTCATCTAAGGTTCGTTTTTCTCATAACATGCCACCTTGAAAACCCATGGTTTGTTGTTGGATTGTTCAGGATGGCTAACAAGCCACACTGCATGGTTAACAAGCCACCCTGTTGAAAATGTCCTTGGTTTGGACAACATGCTCAACCCATGGTTTAACAAACAACCCACAGTTCAACAACCCACACTCAACCACTGAGTGTAGCTTAGCGTTTTGTGTGAACCTAGCCATTCCCTCCCACCACCAACCAGGATACTCTAAACTTGGGGGGAGGGGTAATTTTTTTTATTAAAGTGAGTGCTTTTCATTTCAGTCCTAGTTAATGCTCTCTAAAGGTTTAGGTTGCAATGGTAGCAGAGACCTCCACCTTTGGGGTAGGGAGCTTTGCCCATGGCCACACATGAGCCTTGGCCTAATTTCATGCAACCCTCAGCATCATCTAACTCTCCCGACACTGTGAACCCACATTTGCTATCTGGGCTACCTCACCGGGAATCTGGGATTGAAAGGGGGATTGAGGTTCGGGGGGCACACCTTTGACAGTGCTTATCATCCATTCTCAATTTCCTTGCCTCCAGAATACCCTAGGCTGCTGAGGCTTAAGGAAAGCAAATGGCCTGCTGGTAATGGCAGTCCCAACCCATAGAGGCCCTGTGGCTCTGTTCATTTCCATGGTGATAGGCTTCTGTGGCATAGGATGAGGGCAGAGCACTTAAGTAGCCTTCATTTGGGAGAAGTTCTTTTCTTTTCAAATGAATTCTTTTCTGCATACCTGTTGTTTTTTTCTTGGTATGGAGAAACCTCCCTTTTTCTGTTGCTCATGGAGCCACCCATTTTATTGTTAGATATTGATATTGTTCCATCCTTAAAATAATCTTTTTTTTTCCTGGAAAACTCATCAATATTCCCCACCCCCATTCTTTAGCATCCGATGCTAAAAGTTTTAGTGATTAATCTGATAGTAACTGAATTAAGATACTAATTAATTATACAATTTGACTTCCACCAGTGTGCTTTATCAGCATATATAAAACATTGCCAAACTGTTTTATAAGAGCACCTATGGGATGTTTATCTGGACAAATTTAGCAGGATTTTTATCTAAATACTGAATTTGCCCTAGCCTCTACTGTTATAAAAATCAAAAAATAAACTGTCCGCTTTTCCACACAGGGAAGGAATGCCTCCTGCCACCTTCTCAGACACACCATGCATTTTCAATTTTTTTTCCGTGCCATTTTTCTCCAAATTCTCAATGGAGTAGGATTAACTGGAATCCCTGCCCAGGCCTATCTAGATGAATTTTAAGAGTTTTATTGTTATTTTAATAATGTATTAGTTTTAATTTTTTTAAAATCAGTTTTAGGTATTTTATATTTGTATTTAATATTGTTCCCCACCTCGATCCAGAGGGAGAGGCGGGTAAGAAACAATTATTATTATTATTATTATTATTGGGGTAGGGGTGAGAGGGATGAGAGAACCTTCCTTCACATACAGCTTTTGTCGCTCCCTAGTCATCCATGGCTGCCTGGCTATCCCAAAGTACAACACTTTAGTTTTTGGCCCGATCTTGTGATCTGGGGCAGGCAAGGATCTGGGCTCCCAGCTTTGGCATCTTCTTCCTGACCTTGGCCCTTCAGGTCTTTTAAGTCTTCATTTTGCCTGGATCTTCTGGAGCTCTTTGTTCTTTGGGAGCTCTTCATTTGGAGGACTTTACTGCACAAAGTTAGTGATGGCGATGGCTGAAGCCTCTCCCACATCTGCTTTGGGAATGCATCAAAGAGGGAACTCTCTCTCTCTCTCTCTCTCTCTGTCTAGTCTGCTCCATAGATTCCTGCCCTGGCAACCATCCAGCACCGTGGCCCCCTGGGCTGTCTGGCTGCACCACAAGAAGAGGGTTCTAAATCACCCCCCCTCCATCCACACCATGCACGATAGTACAAGCCCAGTAAGCTGGGAATCAGGGTTTTGTTTTTAATGACACTGTGATAAACATGCTGCAAAATAACACATATAGAATACTAAAGCCTTAAAAAGCGTTATAATACATTAAAGGAATGAAGTAACCTTAACAAAATAGAGCAGGGTATACCCAAGCAAAAGAAGTCTTGTTTCCATAAAAATAGGTATTTGTACCCTCTATTAGAATGGACTCCCAATACAGAGAACCATGACTACCAGTGAAAGGAAGGTTTCAAAGTTGAAAAGAACTGCCAATAAACTCCAGATAGATAGAATGTGGGATTTGAAGTGACCCCAACTGAAGAAAGCCTGGAAGCATTAGACATTCAAGACAACTTTTTTGGTTTTGTGTTTGAATCTAATCTTAGTGCTTCAGTAGGAGGGAAGCAGTGCCTGGAATCTAACTGAACAGTAGTAGACCCTCAGTGCAACTGACTAGAAAGATTTGCAACCCACAGATTTGGCTAAGTAATTTGATTTAAACCACAACTGAAAAGTGAAATTCAGTGCAATATCCTTGACAAGCTTTGTTTCTCCCTGGCCGCCTCCTTCCTTGGCACCAAATCAAGCATTTTTAGATGATTATAATCTTACTTCTAACCAAATAATGAATTGATTGAATATAAATATATTTTGCTTTATTTAGGATTAGTTGCCTTATTGAGTGACTGGAGAAAGTATAGAACTTATGGTGTAATAAGTAAAAGCTACCACTCATTAGAAAAAAGGAGTATTGTTTTTAAAAAAACTCTAATATACATTTAAATGAAAATGTTTTTAAAAATGCATGTGTGACCAGACACGTTTGGAAGAGGGACTGCAACTTTCTACCTGCAAATGGAACACATCTTAGAAAAGTTACTTACCTAACAAGCTGCTGTTCATAAATTCTTTAGACCATATTACGTTATATCTTGTATCAAAAAGATGGCTCTTGAGACCCTATAACTTTCAAAGTTAGGATTTTTACTTGCTGACTAACTCAGCCATTACATCATCTATTCAAAAAGTGCCATTGTCTCATTTCCTTTATGCAATCCCCCCAAAACCAAAAATTGTTGTGTTATAGATAGGGATCTTCAGCTATTCTCTAATGCCCACAGAGCATTACTGCAGCAAGAAAAATGCCTCTAAACTATTCAGCAAAGTCATTCCACACAGCATAAATAAATAAATAAATAAATAAATCTTAATGTCACTCCTATGCAATGTAATGGTTTCTTCTTTAGTGATGAGGTTCCGTTTGATGGCTGTATGATACTACTGTCAACTCCATGAGGAACTTTAGTCCTTCTTGCACATAATAAAAATCCTTTTACCATTTTTGTAGAAAGAATAGTCCACGTATACAATGAGTGAATGAATGCCTTTAAACAAATTTCTGAAAGCAAAAACGGATGTTCTACATTGAAAATATTGGTGTTTCTGCCACTTGGTTCTGTTCTGTGAACTTTGCTAATTTTTCACCTCTCAGCAGGCTCCAAGGTTGATAGGGATGATAGATAGGGCTCCTGGTTTGCTACAGCTTTACTCTTTTCTGAAAGCAGCCTGTGGCTGCATTCCCAGTGTGGAAAATGGCAATCATCTGCTCAGGGCATGAATATGAAAGTTTAAATGCTGACTATTTATAGGGACAATTTGAATGCTTTCAGTGCTGTTTTATAACTTGGGCAAATTGGTAGTTGCTTTGAGGGAAATCAATAAGAAGGCTTGAAAGCTGGGACTAAAAGTTGAATTTCTAAACATGTTTCTCAAGGCAAATACAGGAGAGTAAAGAATCTGAGACCAGTTCCGAGCTTCTCCTGGCCAAGCAGTCCTAGATAATAAATGTAGGAAATTAACCAAGGTGTGGAGGAGAATAATACAAACCAAAAGGAAGATTGAGCAAGGTGATCTAAAGAAGAGGGGAGAGTCTATTTAAAAGTAGCAGCAGCATAAATCTACTCACATGACACTTATGTTCAGGCTGTCTCAATTAATGAAATAAGTTTTAGTTGCTTGGTCACTAATCTTTTGACTAATCAGTTGACTAAATTGAAATGTGTGTATTCTGAGAACCTCATTATAGGTGTCTTCTTGAGGTATTTAACAAATTTAGTAAACCAAAGCTACCCATTATTGAAAGGAAAGAACACCTTTATTCCCTCCCTCCCATTCCCTCAAAAACATACAAGTATTCTTTTATTTCCCATCCTTGCTGATTTAACATTAGGTCTAACCATTAATCAGCTCAAGCTTTAGCTGAATAATCTTCCGATTAAGCTTTGGCCTAATTTATGCTTTTGATATGTACGTGAAATATTTAGGTAATCAGAACTCCATCTCATGTTAACTTCCAAAATAAAGCTGAATATATGGCTTACCTTTTTGAATTATATGAACTGTGCTGTTTCAACCAATGGATGTTCTTTCAGATTGTTGCCTTGGATTCATTGTTGTCATAATTCTAACCATTCTTTACTTCTCCTTGTTTATTTCATTGGCATAATATTTAATACGATAAAAAGGTAGCTGTGTCAATTGAACTTTACTAAACTTCTAAAGCTGAGTTTTGTAAGGTTGCCAATGCATTATTGTTCCTTTTCCCTGAACCGTGTTCGTTGCGGTTGTGAGAGAGAGAGAGCTGCGTGTTCTTGGCAGTCAGTGATCTAATTCAACCACAATGCTGAATTATGGTTTCGCATTATGTGCGTGGGCCTCAGGCTTATGCACTCCCCCTCCCCTCTCCAGCACAACTGCAAGAAGGAGATTGGAAGCTTTCGTTTCCATATTCAATTAACCGTGACTTATGGTTATGTCCAAACCTGGTTAATCTTAGCTATGGTTTCATCACAGGTGGATTCTGTGTAGCCCTCCAGGTGGGGTTGGACTGAAACTACCATCAGACCTAGCCAGCATAGCCAATGAAGAGGCAAGATGGGAGTTGCAAATCATCAACATCCGAGGGGTCCCCACATGCCCCAGCCCTGGCTTTGGGAAAACAAACCAGGATTGTGAATATCAGTTTGAGGTTGGCTTGTTTCCCTAAGCCATAGTTAAGACTAACCACAGTTTGTCTGGGTTCAGACATAATGAGTAATCACGCTTTGGACATGGGGAGGCCGCATGAGCCCAAATCACTAAAACCATAGTTTTAGCATTATGCCTGAAGGAGGCCAATATGTTACTTTTCATGTATATATGTTCCTCAACAAAAGAGAATTTCACAGCTTTCTGTATGGGTTTGCCTGAAAACATTTCTATATCTCCTAAGTGTCAGATGTTTGGTGGGCCAGAATCTGAAACCCTACAGAGGTAGGCCTGGCCCCATAGCATCTTGCTTTTAGATAAACAATGAATCTGTATTCTTCCAGCAGGTACTTTAAGGATACTTGCTTTTCTTAATTAGCTTTTACTGTTGACCACGTTTTAATAGTTTGTCATAACTATGTGTTTAGTATGTTCATTACTGTCTGTTTATTGCTTTATGGTTTCTAAGACTGCAATCCTATAAGTCCTTATCTAAGAGTAAGTCCCATGTTAAGTCAGTGGGACTTACTTCTGAGGAAACATGTATAGGATTGCACTGTAAGGCACCTTGGTTTTACTGTGTATACTATATAGAAAGCATACTGCACACAATGTAGAAATGTAGTAGAAATGGTAGGAATAAATTCAAAAACCTAAATATTAAGCTATCACGTTGTAAGCTAATGTGTTGATACTTGGAACATTAAAATGTCGCCTAAATAATGGTCTCATTCCAAAGAGTGGAAGTTATTACATCCATCTTCCTGGTGTGGACAGCTCTGAGTTACAATTTGGAAATTATACAGGATGTTAATTGTTTTTGCCCATAAACTAAGAAAGAAGAAATGTCATAAAATACATTGTGAGTTAGGTTATTGCAAGAAATCAAAAACTTCTTGGTATATATTATTGATTTCCAAATGAATCACTTACCTTTGTTAGAAGTTTGGAGTTATTTCTCCATTTCTTGCAGCTTCTAGCTCCAGTTCTGGTTTGTAACTAGCCACTCGCCAGATTGTTGTGAATAAGAATTGTTTCCAGTCAGTTAGGCAAGGATGTTTTATAGATGTTTTCGTCTCCATTTATGTTAGCTTGGATACATGTAGGAGATTGACTAGAAACTTTTGTGGACCTACTTGATAAGAAATCAGTGATATATTAAAAAGATAATGTTTGGGGGGGAAGCAGACCACGTTTTAAGATATTTCTAATAAAAGAAGGGAAGGCTGGAAGATAACTTCAAAAAGAGTGTTTCAGATGTAGGAAGAAGGAAAATGAAACAAGTGGATATGTTCGATAGGACAAGAGAACTATCTACAAGTCAAATCAAATTAATGAAGAGCCCAAGCTAGAATATAAAAGAAAGGAAAGGAAAGGACAGACAGGTGAAAGCTTTAAAGTAAGCACGAAAAAGGTTTCAATTGAATGAAAGCCAAAATTGAGAGCGAATAAAAAGAAAAAAAGATCAGAAATTAGTAGGATGGATAAGTGGGCAGCACAATTTTAGAGCATCATCACACGAGGAAAAATCACGTTTGCTGACCGTCGCTTCTCCACCTGCGCATTTGTCCCTCATTACTTCCTCCTTTGAAAGAGGAATTAAACAACATGCACGTGACCCATTCAGTGGGCCGTTTTGATTGCGCTGCTTCTCCTGCACACAGCAGGAGGTAGCGGCAACTTCCTTCTTTAAAAATAAGTCGGACATGTTGTTTTGTGGCGCGAAGAAGGTTAAAGGGGTGGGAGGCGCGGGAGGCAGACGACGTCGTAAGAGGGACGTGAGTGCCAAGTAACCAGCGTGCAATAAAGTGCTCATCTGATGGAGCTCTTAGACAGAAATAAAAGGTTTCAACTGGCGCTTTGCAATATTTTAAAAAGGGGAAAGAATGTGATTGTGCCAAAGAAGCAATCCATGGGGTGGGCTAGAGAATGAGAGAATTCTGAGTTCTCTGAGGATTGAAGGAAGTCAGTCCTTGTTCTTGGGGACCACTCCCTTGAAGCTTAGTAGGCAGGGTCAACTGCAGAAGAGGGCCTGGCAATCCTCCAGACCTGCTCTTGCCTTGCTGCGAAGCACAGGGTCTCAGTACAGCTCCATAAGAGCCGGCTGAATTGGAGATCTTTATTTTAACAGAATTGCTTTTTAAAAATGCTCTTTAAAACACTGATTTTTCCTAGGCTTTTTCCTTCATCCCTTCAAAACTCTCCCCCCTCCTTCAATGTGTCCAGCTAGCTTGGGATTTGGGGGGGGGGCTTCTGTTGGGCCTACTGCTGGTGGAGGGGAGTGGGAAAGCCTGCAAAGGTCTGCAGAAAGGTTGCAAGTCTTTGGCCAGACCATAATTCCCCCCCTCCCCCGCCAGCAGCAACTGAGAAAAGAGGGGAAGTGGCAACAGTGCTCCACAGCTAGGAAGACCGGCACCTCAAAAGGGTTCTGTGACAGACCAGCTCATCTCTCCATCTGGGCAAAGCCATTTGTGGAGAGACTAGGACACTCAAAACCTGCGGCCATTTTTCCCCTCTGAGCCAGAGCGACCATGTGGGAGTCAGGGGCTGCTCTGGCCAGCTAGTCAGTAGGGACCAATGAGTATTGGCTGACGGAAATAAGCACAGGGATCAATTGAAAGAAAATTTCCCAAAAGCTTGATTGAAGAGTGGTATACAGGAGAAAATCTTACAAAACGTAATAAGAGAATGATCATAATGGAAATCGAGACAATTCCGACGAAAGAGCAAATGAAGCAAAGAAAGTTTCAACTGTGCTCTGCACAGTGAGCTATGGAACACTGGATCAGCAGAGGGTGAAAACAAACCCATGAGAAAGTATGAGTATAAATATTAGGCTGCAGTCCAACACACCGTTGCCTTGAAGTAAAGGCCCATTGAACACAGGGGGACTTATTTCTGATTAATCATGCATAGGTTTGTTCCATTACAGAGCTGCCCTGTTTGTGGGAGGCAGGAAGGTCTGAAGATGGAGGAACTGCCTTCTCCAAAGCTCTGGTGGTCTCATGCCAGAAGGGAGTGAGGAGCAGCGGTTTTTTCTTCTTCCCTCTTTCGCTTCTTTTAACATTTTGACCAATGGGAGGGAAATTATGTATGCCAATTCCAAGGCTGAAGTACATTTCTCCCTCTGTCAGGGGCATGTCTGGGGACCAGGAGGGCTTTGCATCCTGTGGATCCCCAGATCTGTTCACAAAATACCTCCCGATTACACTCCACCCACCCGTTTCCTCACGGACGTCAGCACTCTGATGTTGGAGAGGTGAAGACCTCTGAAGTTTCCATGATGGATGGAAATGGGCTTCCAACTATAAGATTACAGCACTAATCATCAAGAATGAGCATGAGACATGAGAAAAATATATCAATAGCCAGTACAAATGGAAATGGGATTGTGTCTCTAGAGGACAATTTTGATGGGATTTGTGTAAGAGTGGGCATAATGGTATTGGATCTCAAGCAGGCAACGATGGCTTTAATGGCAAACAGTGTGCTTACTTTCCTTAGTGTCTTATGAGATTCTGTATGCCTTTGTGTCTTAACGCCGAACATTGATGGTTAGCTAAAGCTAAGAAAGAAACTCTACTGAAATAACCAAAAGTAATTGCTGCCTTCCACTTGGTGTAGCATGAAAAGCAGCCCAAGTATATACTAGAATGTATTAGGACCTTTCCCATACTGGCCTTCGAGTGAAATGATAGATTGTCAGAAGCATTTTGAGCACACACCGCCTGCTTTACCTACAGATGTTGACACTTTGCAGAAGACATTCTCTAGAAAATCATGCATTTTTTATTATCAGCTCTAGGGTCATTTATGTAGATGTTTCAGAATAATGGTTAATAATGATGATGATGAAGAATAAGAAAAAGTGTATCTTTGCTTCGTAAGATGAATGCTTTACATCTTTCCTATAACAGAAGAAATGAAGGCCCTTCTCTGAGTACTTTCAATAAAAGAAGTTTATTATGTATGTACAAAAGAAAAGGGCCTTTTCTGTGGTGGTGCTCCAACTTTAGAATACCCTCCCCAAAGAAGGATTGCCAGATTTATAGATTTATTTCCCCAGACATTGTCAATGATCATGTTATCTCTGTCTGCTTTTATAGTTTGATTGCTTTTCAGTTTGTTGTCTTTATGAAGATTGTATTTATTGTATTTATTATAATAATGTTTATTATAATAATGTTATGCTTTTTGTTTGCTGCCCTGTAATCTATTTTCATGTAGGGTGGTTTAGAAATACTATAAATAAATAATTTTTTATGAGACCATCCTGTAAGGCGAGGAGGGGGGCAACGTATAGTCCTCCAGACGTTTTGACCTACAACTCCCATAATTATTCACCATTGTCTATGCTGACTAAGGCTGGTAGGAACTGTAGGCCAAAACATGGAGGGGGGGGGGGGGTGGGAGGGAGGGAACTCAGGTAGGTTCCTGGCTGTTTGATTGAGTTAAAGCTAGCTAACTTGAATGTTGTAATCCATGCTATGGAAGAATATTGAATACGGAGATACAAAACAAACGTTATTAGAAGGGGTTGCCCAGTTGATCTCTCATGGGAGTGGGAATGGTTCAGCTATGGGTCATATTTCCTGCCAAGGCTCTGGATTGGCCAATTGACAGGTACTGTCATGAGTTAGTTGGCTGGGTGGTGACTTGGCAGTCAGGTAGGCATTTGCACATATCTGCAAGTCAATGGGAGCAACTTCTGTTAATTCAATCAGTGACAGAATTGCATAGACAATTAGATTCTGACCCTTCTGCAGCCATCCGGAGCTCTGTTCTTATTTTTGGCAACCTTCGAGCTTCTGACTCTGCTGCCTTTTCAGAACAAAATAGATGCTTAAGCCAAGATCTCAGAGAGATGTCAACAAACTGCGAACCATGTATGCAGACAGACAGCATGTCTGGACTCCTGTAACAAACTGCACCAAGTCTGGGCTCCCAGGCTCTCCACTTCCCTTCTTCTCATAAAGTGTGACCATAAAGAGAAGATTGGAAATTCTGTTTTAGATTAACCATAGTCCAAACCCTAAACTATGATTATTTATGATTGGTGAAAATAAGCCAGCATCATAAACGAGTTGGCTTGTTTCCACTAACCATAGTTAAGACAAATGGCTGTTTGGATGTCATAACAAGCTTTGGTTAGTCTAAAAGGATAGCAACAGCTTTCAAACTCCTCACAACCATGCCAGAGGAGAAGAGGGGAGCTCCATAGTTTAGTTGTATTTACAAACACAGCCAATGTCTAACCAGGTAAATAACTGAAATCCTATTAAAATATTAGAAGTGGGCATAAACTGAGTTCTGGCAGGAGGGTAAAGGAATCATATCAGAATTATGAACTGATGCATTTTCTAACTGTTTTGTGTTCTGCTGTAGTAGTGATTTCTGAAAATAGTTTCTTATGTTTGTTCCAAGTGAGCAATTACTGAGCTTAGTTGAGAGCACCTAAGACCTTTTGTACACATGCCAGAAAACCAAGAAAACTGTTTATATTTCTTAACTCCCAAGTGCACAGATCTGGAGATGATTTCACATTTGTCAGTTACTTTGAAGTAAATTATAACATGTCACTAATTATCACTGTTCCCAAACGGCTTCAGAGGCAGTCTTTTCAAAGGTTTTATGCACTTCTCTTTAAAGTTGAAATTCCAGAATCAAACATGTTTCATCTTAAAGCAAATAGTATCTATTGTACCCATTCCACTGCTTGTGGCATAGCCTTGATAGCTTTTCTTCTTTTTCAGGAGTCCAATGTGCTGATTGCTGCTAACAGTCAGGGTACAATTAAGGTAAGTTAGTCTGCACTGCTCAGTTTTAAACAGCTGACTCTTGGTAGCAGCAAGGTCACAGAAGATTGGAAGAGGCCACATTGCAGGAGTTCCTCCCTCCTGCAGATGGTTGTAATTTGAAATGACTTTTTTTGCATCTGCTGCAGGCTGGGGAGATAGGAATAGTGTGAGCTGGAGATCAGAGGTGTCCAATTAGGAAGAAGATGTGGGATGTAATGATGTCCATCAGGCACTGCCATTGAGGACCTCTGTGGAAGGCAGCAAGCTGCAGCTAGAATATGCTGTTGTGCACAGTCCGAGCAATGAAATATGTAACACTGTTCAGTTTCATGTGAGGTGTTCTTAACATATGAGATATGCGTGCACTCGTCTACTCAGCTCACTTCTGACTTCCACCTCACCAGCCACATATTGCACCTTAGTGAGCTTTTTCGTACCTTTCTGGGCCTGTCAGACCCTTCGTCTTTCCTGATTCTCCCCCCCCCCCCCCCGGTAGCTTTTCTGTTTGGAACAAAAATTAACGTCCAACTGTTCATCCCTCCGAAGGTCCCTCTCTGCTTTTTAGTGCACTCAAATCTGGATGATATGAGCTGTTCTTTAAGAATATTGCTTCATTCCTATTGGGATAAACTGATTCTGTGAGTGTTTCACCCAACCCAATATTGAGCTTCAAGTCAACAGCATGTAACCAATTATTCCTATCTTCCATTGTCCTGATAACAATGTGTGTGACCCAGAGAACAACCAGAAATCGCTCTCAGGTGTTAGCTGAATGAATTGTGAAGCTAGAGGGAAACTTGAGCTAAAAGCTAGAATACTTACCTGCTGATCATTCATCTTTCTGTTGGCCAGCAACAGATCAGCTGCAGCTATAATTGATTTAGGAGCTTGAAAAGGGGTTGCTTTAAATCAGGGGTGGGGAGCTCCTGGCCCGTGGCTTTAACACGGGCCAGGAGGAGGGGGGGAGGGGGAGATCTGGCCTGCCAGCTTCCGTGTTTATCTTTAATCTCTGACAGTTCTTCTGCTCCCCCACCCATGCTCCATTTCGCCTTTTTTAAAAGCCTCCATTGATGCCAATTGGAGGCTTTTAAAAATCCTCATTGCAGGGGGGGTGGGGATTTTCAGGAGGGAGACTGCCCAGTTTTGAGTGTGGCTCTGCCCACTACTGGCATGTGGCTCCCAGCATACTTTGCCCCCTTTTGCCAGGAAAAAAAAAAGTTTCCCAGCTCCTGCTTTAAGTGCTCCCACTTCCTTGTTGTTAAGTACCATTCGAACGAATCGTCTTTGCAATGGGCCTGGCATTCTGGGTTGCCCCCCTTTTAATCCACAAACCTCAGAATCAGACATTTGCTCTCCAAATCTGCGCTGGGGTGGCTGGCTGTCCAACTTCAGCTTGATAGATTACTACACGAATCCTGAAGTCAATGCTGTCATGAAAGAAGAATTGGCTGTGAGCTTATCCCCTGTCATCTTCGCTATTCTAGGAAGAGAAGCATTTTGACAATGAGGTTGTAACATTGCAGCCTGCCATATATATATATATATATATATATATATATATATATACTTTCAGTCCACCCAATAACAAACGTTCTCTGGGGAGATTACAAACAATTCAAAGAGTGAAATACTGTACAAAATGACAAACAGGACATGGATTCATAAATATAATGATCTAAAAGCAGCCATAAAATCTTAATGTTACGTCTCTAAAATGTTTGACAGTAAAGAAAGGTCTTTGCCTGGCACCAAAAAGATAACAATGTAGGTGCCAGGCAAGTCTCATTGGGAAAAGTATTCCCTAAACAGGGTGCCACAATTGAGAAGGCCCACTCTTTTTTAATCACCTGTCTAAGTTCTTTTGGCAGAGGCAATCGAAGAAGGGCCTCTGAAGATGACCTAAGGGTCTGAACAGATACATATGGAAGAAGATGTTCTTGTAGATGCTCTGCTCCCAAGCCATTTAAGGCTTTATAAAGTCAGCACCAATACTTTGATTTGGCTCGGAAAGCATCCTTGATGTCAAGTATAGAAATTCAGCAAGGCCAGAGGCCTTGCTGGGTGTAGGTAGATTTAATTAGAACTAGTTTAGAATGTCTATAAGGGGTGCACAGGTAAGTGGAGGTTAGTCCTTTCCCACCGCACCTCCCTCACCCTCCACATCCTCCATTGCTTCAGGTGCTCCTCCCCCCGCCCAGCCCAGCTGCCTTGTGATTATTGGGAGCTGGGCAGGGGAAAAGAGCAGTTTGGATTAATAATTGCATGGTGGGAGAGAGGGTCTAGCTCTGCTCACCCACTTTATATGAGCCCTTTTAATAAAATTTGACTCCTCTCCTGCTTCATGCATGCAGCCATGTGAACAACAGATGTGGCTATTTCAATTACATGTAGGTTCACCGTAAGCTACATGTCTGTTCCCCTATGTTAATTGTTTTCTTCTTTTCTTTTAACCAGGTACTGGAGCTGGTATGAAAGGTGCTCTCTCTCACTCTCTCTCTCTCAAGGCTTTGAATACTTGATCCTGCTTTCATCTGGGATTCTCAGTGGGGCACACAACTGAAGCTAACTTGCTCTTCTTTCTCAGAGTGATTGCAATTTGGGGATTTTTTTTTCATTTATGGACACACTTAGGACATATGGGGACTCTGAGAAGTACCAGTGAATTCAGTACCATCAATATTAACTCCACGGACTTTGCTGCTGATGATTCTATTGCTTGTCTAATTTTTATGAGGGGGGCAGGGCAGAAATGGATTCTTTTAAATAAAATCAGATACTGAAAAAGAAATGGTGGAAGTTCATTGAGCCGTACATGGAAGCAGGACATCCCCTCTATTGATAGGCATGGTGACAGGTTTGCCGTTGTACTGAGATTTGTTCAAAGGCTGTGCTTGGAGCCACCTTCTGGATTACCACCTCTGGCCTTTTTTTCTCCATTCCCACCAGAGGAAAAGACCTCTCTAATCCTGACTGGAACACCTTGAGCATGTGTCTTTCTAACTTGGAGCCCTCAAGTAAAATTTGGTTTGGCCCTTATTGTTTTTATTTTTCAAATGGATTATGTGTTCAGGCAAGTTTTACCACTCCAGAGATTGAAGCCATCTCTACAACAAACCAGAGCAGCCTGTCCAATAACTGATAATTCCTTTATGCTGATGTAAAAGGACCACATCTAAGGACATGCAAGCAACTTGATCTCCAAGTCCACCTGCTCCTCAGTCACCTCTCTTGCCTACCAGCTAAGCAAAGGTGCCATCTGTGATTTAGATATGTGCTGATTGGGACACTACTTAATTATCCCTTGCCCCAGGCCACCAAACTTTCAATAAATAATGTCTTACTGTCTCTTCTGATCTGAGTGATATTGAAATTATCGAACTGGAGGCAACAGACAACACATGGTCCAATTTGTTCACCCCTAATCACCCCATTCCCAATCTGTGTCACTTGTAGAAACCAAGCATTTTGAATGTTGTAATATATTTTGGGGACAGGCTATGGTAGCCTTATTTTTTAATAACCATGCATACACTTAATTGTACACTTAATTGTACAAGTGGAGAGAATGGGGAAATAAACTGTGATTCCAACTGTTCCATATGGTTAATTTGTTGTACAAAAAAGTGAAGGCTTGTTTTAGGGCTGTGAGATGGCACTTTGGTACCAGCCATAACAATACTCCCATTATCAAAGCTTGGAAGAATTACACACTTCAAAATAGGCTGCAATGCTTAATCAATTAGCTGGCTTGACTAATCAATTAAAAATAGAATAAAAAGGCGCTCCCGATTTAATTGGCATAAGATTTTTAAAAACTATTTTATATTTTTATATATATTTCAAAGTTGGGAGTTAGTTGGTCATCCCGTTTTTGACTGCCTTCTCATGAAACACACTTCATTGGAAAGTTCTTGACATGCAGATTCCACAAATAATAAGTTCTTCTTTGTGGTCTCTGTGCATCACACATATAGGCTCTCTGCACCTGCGCGGAGGCTAGTTTTGGGAATCTTCCATAGCTGATAATAATTTTTAGGTGGGAACCCTCCCCCATCACCCAGCGCACCTGCGCAGGAGGGTTCCCACCCAATTCCTCAGTTCTTCGACCACCATTGTGGCTGCCTCGTCGGGAACGCCTTCGTCTTCAGACTACAAAAATAGCTGGTTTTCTTTGATTTTTTTCTTCTATAATTTTCTTCTTCATTCGGATCCTTTATCGGACATTCATTGATGGCCCTCAAGGCTCCCTTCAAACAGTGCTCCCATTGCGGTGGTAAGTTGCCACCATCCGACGGCCACAGCCTTTTTTGTCTCGGAGAGGGACATAAGGTGGCCTCTTGTCCGTATTCTGCAAACAGGTGCCCCTGGCGCACAAACGCTGAAAAAAATAACTATTTGTCACCAAGTAAGCAACATAGAATTATGTTCTCTATGTAAATTGGAACTGTAATGTATGCTGTGATATACACATACAATGAGCAATGATATCTATTACAATAGTAAATTATTTTATCACATACATAACTGTTGAATAAATTCACTGCGTGTACAGATGCCAATATAGCACATTCAAGATCACCTGCTGTTAATTACACCAGTCATCTCAGGGTCGCTCACAGAGTCCTCACTCAGCTCCTGTGAATAAAGAGGGCCGAAGACCTGACCTTATGGGATGTCGGATGTACTCCACAGCGTTTGAAGGTAGCAAACTACCAGGCTACAATGGCACTCTACCACCTATTTCTATGGGAAAAGATGAGTTCGCTTTGCGATCGCCTGACAGGAGATCAAAGGGAACTCGCGAGAGTATTTCAAAATGAGGTAATCCGCCTAGCAAAACAGGAGATTCATACAGCCAGACACCAGACTGACTGTGGAACTAAACTTCTGGTTAGCGCTGTGGCGTTGAGAAGACACACGTGGCTTAGATCTGCGGGCCTGTCTCAGGAAGCTAGGAATCGCATAGATGACCTACCTTTCAATGGCATAGGACTTTTTCATTCTACAGCTGACTATGCCATGGACTCTGTCCAAAAAGCCAAGAATACTGCAAAAAAGATGGGCATCAATACAGCCCCCCAACAAGCAAGACCACGATGCTGGTATCAACATCCTTTTTCCACTCGATACTAGAAGGATCGACCACCGTTCAAACAATAACAACAACGACAACCACAGCAAAGCAAACGGCAACCATTCTCTTCCTCAAAGTTTCGTTACCAACGCAGGAAGAAATGACTTTGGTGACAAACAGCATCTTTGACGTACGATGGCCAGCAATTCCACAAACACGCATCCCCTTCGGCCGGCGACTTCCTCTGTTCCTGGAAACATGGAACAAGATTACATCAGACACCTGGGTCCTTTCCATCATCAAAAACAGTTATTGCATAGAATTCGATACTCTGCCTCCAATAGGGCTAGTGAGACTAACCACCCCATCACAAATACTCTGGACGGAGGTTCAATCCCTCTTGGAAAACGGAGCAATAACACCAGTGCCTCGCAGGAACATACACAACGGCTTCTATTCCAGGTATTTCGCAGTCCCAAAATTCAATGGAAGACACCGTCCCATATTAGACCTCAGGAATGTCAATATTTTCATCACCGCCAGGAAATTACGAATGGCATTGTTGGCTACCATTCTGCCGCTACTGACCGACGACGCGTGGTTTGCATCCATCGACCTGCAGGATGCTTATTTCCACATCGACACCCACGAGAAGAGCCAAAAATTTCTGTGCTTTGCGATCGGTCCTCAGGCCTTCCAATTCAGAGTCCTCCCCTTTGGTCTCTCCACAGCCCCACACATCTTCACGAAATGTATGGCAGTGGTGTGTGCACATCTCAGAAGGAAAGGGATACAAATACATCCGTACTTGGATGACCGGCTTCTGGTCGGCCACTTTCACACAGAACTCACACCATTCAATCCATCCTCTATGTCCTCCAGAACTTGGGCCTCATAAATGTGAAAAAATCAAACTTAATCCAATCACGGTCCATCAAGTTGATCGGTGCAATTCTCGATGCGTCAGAAGGGAAAGCATTCCTCCCGATGAACAGGGCAGTCACAATCAAGACCCTTGCTACACAAGTAACTCTGCAGCCATTGCTGAGAGCATTCACCATACAACACCTACTTGGCCATGTGACGGCAACGACTATGGTTGTCCCATTTGCACATTTACGGATGAGACTCCAACTCTGGTTCACCAGAGTGTTCGACCCCAGGGAAAATGCCAGGCGCACATTTTTACACCTCCCGACAGGTGTTGTCAGATCTCTGCAATGGTGGACCCACAAATCTAATCCTCTATGTGAGATTCCTTTTACACCTTCAACACCAACAATGATGCTCACAACGGACGCTTCCTTAACTGGATGGGGGGCACATTGCAACACCCCCGGGTACAAGGCATCTGGACACACAGGGAGATGACAGACCATGTCAATTTCCTCGAGCTGCTTGCGGTGCAAAAGGCCCTCAAGGCATTCGAGACCGAGTTACAAGGACATCATGTCGAGATAACATCAGACAACACAACTGTGATGTTTTACCTCAACAAGCAAGGAGGTACGAAATCCACCTCACTAGCCAAACTCTCCATAAATATTGGAATGGTGCATCCATCGGAACATTACCATCACAGCACTCCACATCGCTGGTCAGGACAACCTGCTAGCAGACACGTTGAGTCGTCAAGCCACACTAGTACACGAATGGCAGATTCACCCACGCATCCTATGGTGGATCTTCGACCAGTGGGACATAGTCACATTAGATCTATTTGCCACAAAGGACAACACAGTCTGCAAGCTCTTCTGCAGCAGGGCAGGACACGGACAGGGGTCACAAGGTGATGCCTTCCTTCAAATATGGAAGGGACATCTGTTCTTCGTGTTTCCCCCAATTGCTCTGATTACGAGAGTGTTGGCCAAGATCAGGATGGACAACACAGATTGTATAATATTGACCCCATGGTGGCCCAGGCAAGGGTGGTTCGCCCCACTTTTGCGCATGGCTCACGGCCAGTTTCTTCAGCTCCCATCAATACCGAACTTGTATCAGGCCCAGGGTCGCGTCCGTCACCCGGACATAGCAACCATTTACTTAACAGCATGGAGAATAACACCTCAGAAACAACATTGAGAGTGAACGAAATTCTTGCTGCAGCACTTAACCATCCACTAGGGCTTCTTATTCCAGAAAATGGAAATTATTTTCGGATTTTGCTACCAAACAAAATATCAATACGACTTCTTGTTCAATTCATCAGATCCTGTCCTATTTGTTAGTGTTAGTAGAGGTCTCAAGTTATCATCCGTTAGTGTATTTGGTGGCCATTTCAGCCAATCACGAACATATTGAAGGTTCTACAGTTTTTTCCCACCCTCTTATGTAACGTTTTCTAAGAGGATTGTTAAATCTCGCTCCTCCTACTCCACCTCCTCGGCCTGCTTGGAGCTTGTCTGTCATGCTACATACATTGACTAGCAAACCTTTTGAACCCCTTGCAACCACTGACCTGAGATTGCTTACCTGGAAGGTCGTCTTCCTAGTTGCCATCACTTCGGCAAGACGTGCGAGTGAATTTTCAGCTTTACGCACTGACAAACCTTACCTTGTTTTTCTAGAGATAAAGTTGTACTTCGGCCTGACTTACAATTTCTACCTAAGATTGTTTCATCATTTCATGTCAACCAGGACATTGTCCTTCCAGCATTCTTCCCTTCTCCAACATCGCCACTCGAAACAACATTGTATACATTGGATGTTAGATGGGCCTTGGCTTTTTACAAAGCACGCACAGAAAATTTTCGGTTAACAAAATGTTTATTTGTGTGTTATGGAAAACATAAAAAAGGGCAACCAGTTTCTCCACAAAGGCTGTCTTCTTGGCTGGTCCAGTGTATCACTCTTGCATACAAAATCGCAAAATTGGAAATGCCAACTTCAGTTAAAGGCCACTCGACAAGAGCAGTAGCAACGTCTTCAATTTTCCAATGGGGCATCTCCATCCCGAACATATGCCGATCTGCGACTTGGTCTAAACCCCTCACGTTTGTCAAGCATTATAAATTAGACGTTCGTTCACTGGAAGACTGTTCGTTTGGACGAGCAGTACTATCCTCCATATTCAACTACAGACCATCCCCCCCACAAATGGTAAGTAAGCTTGCTAATCGCCCATATGTGTGATGCACAGAGACCATGAAGAAGGAGGACAGGTTGCTTACCTGTAACTGTGGTTCTTTGAGTGGTCATCTGTGCAGTCACACAATCCACCCACCTTCCCCTCTTGGGTGGTTATACGGTTAACATTTAGTGATATGTTTTTGTCCCTTGGTACCTAACCAGCAATGGGTCTCAGGAGAACTGAGGGATTGGGTGGGAACCCTCCTGCGCAGACGCGCTGGATGATGAGGGAGGGTTCCCGCCTAAAAATGATCAGCTATGAAGATTCCCAAAATGCGCCTCCGCGCAGGTGCAGAGAGCCCATATGTGTGACTGCACAGATGACCGCTCGAAGAACCACAGTTAAAGGTAGGCAACCTGTCCTTTTCACTATAATTCAAAGTTGGGAATTTATGCCCATGAAGCATTTCTTAAAAAAGAATTAGGCTTATATAACGGTGTACTATAAAGTTTTATTTTTAACATCAAAAAGTCAAGTATAATTAAATAAACATAATTAATTGCAAAATGGAGCAAAATGAAACATTAACACACAAAAAAGTCTCTGTACACCTTTATAAACACAGGTGCAGGCCAGTAATATATGGCCTGTAATCAAATCATGGAGGGATTAAGAAACACCTAAATTTAAAAGTAACCCAAAGTTTAGTTAAACTTTTCATTAGATTTGTTTTTTCTCTACAAACTCTGTGGGTAACCAACTGTTTTTTTTATATAAATATTTTTAAGAACTGCAGATGACAAGCATAAAAAAGAGGCATTCCCCCCTTTTTCCTATGTAGACTGGAATACCTCTTTGAATGTGATACTTACTCAGGTGTACGTTAACATGGGAAATCTGCTCCTTGCTACAGAAATGTTTGTACCCATATGCATATTTAATTGATAAATAAACTGATTAAAACCCATATGATTAATTAGATTTTTAAAATTTCCAATTTCTTTAAATTGTAGCTTGAGTAAAAAGGAAATGGCTTCATGCTGTACCAAAAGCAAATTCCCTGGCTTGCCATTGCTTTAAATGAAACTGAGAATCCCAGTTTGCATTGAAAAATAAATCTTTTGTTTCTCACCATCACAGTTGAGAGTTTTATACAAACAATTTTTTTCCTTTCACCCATCCCTACTCAAAGGATCAGAGATCCATCTACAGTTCCAAATATCAAGTAGGTTTTCAGGTTTTTCCCTTAGTTAGACTTAAACGTTATTACAGAAGATGTTCAACATGACTTCCAGTGTTAATTTGGTACATGCCACAGATGTGAAGGCTTTATTTCCGTCTAAGCTTAACCCTCGCACAACCCATCCCTGCCAGGTTCAGATGACACAACAAGCCACGGTTGCTGCTTAAATATTCAAATTGGCTGCTGGCCTGCACCATAGCCCACCATGGCTATAAAACATGATGGGCTGTTTGATCATGTGAACAGGCCCATTGTTTTGAACATGTGGGGAGAACCTTGGGCAGCTACCAGGAATGAATAAAACTTGTTCTAATCCTTAATGCTTTTGCTTCCCTTAGATTCGTGAAGGATTCTCAAAACTCCACCTTGCCAGTGACATTTAACAAGCCTCTGCTTTTCAGTTTTCTAGTAGGGCTGTGCACGGAGAACCCCCCCCCCCCCCCCGGATCTGTATGTAGTGGCTATGAATTTTTAAAACACGGAAATTACCATTTTTCAAAAATTCATAGCCACTACATGCATGCACAAATGTTTCTGAAATTTACCACACATGTGTACCACCATTCCATGTGCAATATCCCCAATTTTCAACTCTATATGTTTTAAAATAAAAAAGTTATAAGCACTTCCTGGTCATTTTTTCAAAAATTACTTGCGAGTAAGCGTATGCACCTATGTTTCTGTAAATTTACACACATGACTACCTACACCCCATCTACAATGTCACCAAGTTTCAACTTGTTAGTTTTTAAAATAAAAACTCCCCCCCCTAAAAACCTATGGCTTCAAAAGTCACCTAAAATGGCATCTGGATCAATCTGAATCAATCCGATTTGGATCGATCCATAGATCCGGATTTCAGATCTGGATCCGGATAAGCCCAATTCGATCTGGATTCAGGATCCGGATCTGTGCACGGCCCTATTTTCTAGCTTTAGGTGTGATGAGCAAACATCCAAGCCTGTGTATGAACTTGGTCAACAAAGGAAAGCCATTCACAAGCAAGAAATATCTATTTTGGAGGTGTGTTCTTAATTCACTTAACCAAGGAAGGAAGGAATTCCTTGATTGAGCTATGTCTCTATAGTAATCCCAAATGACCCCAGATTCCAGAAGTATCTGGTCTGTAGTACAGATTCAGTCTGCAGGCCAGCAACTTTCCAGACTGATTATGGGCTTATGGGCATTCAAAAATCAGTCCACCAGCCATGGATAAATTACGAATAACCTATTGGTGAGTCTGCCCTCTTCTAATAGGGTTGTATGGGAGGAATGCCCAGTAAAATGTTTTGCACATGTGTATGCACTAGAGTTGTTTCAGTATTCTAATCACCTTTTGTGATACAACTATTCTTTTCTCCTTCATGACTATTTATACATGTCTGCCCCATTTCCTTGTTCCATGGACAAAGAAGCCTTGATGTGGAGAGCTGACTATACTTGCCCTTTTCTAGTTTTCTGGGATTTATTTTTGCTAAAATGTTGTCCTTCCCATTTTATTTAATGGGCATCCACTGGGAACATAACGGTGCGTGTTTCATGGCTTCAATAGCAATACATTTCCATGTGTATATGATAAGCTCTAATTGTTTCCCCAGCTCCGCAACATCTTTGTCTTCTGCATTTGCCAGTGTCTTTATTTAATTCTCCATTTTTCAAACAAAACAGATCATGGAAAAGAAAATTGTAGAGTGTTCTTAGCAGCTCCTGAAGTTAAATAGGAAGCTGTTTTATTTTCGAATACATTTCTATTCTGTCAAGCTACATTCAAATTTCACTGTCTGGCTTTAATTAGAAATGTAGCACTCCCTGAGCGAAGTGGTAGCATTTAAAAAAAGAAAAAAGAAGTGGCAAGTTCTTCATTTACATTTCCTTAATTTCCTTCCTTTTAGGTAGTCTTCTATCTATTGCTAGGTCAATTGAAGTTATTTGCTTCTGCAATTTGTGATAGTTGTTATAAAGATAAGATCCTTTGAGTATTTGTTTGTCTCATGATAGTTCTGTTGAGTAGCATCCGTTGTTTCCTCTCCTCTTTAATTAGGCGTATCCATTTCATCCTCAGCATGCCTATTTACTTGCTGTAGAGCTACATGGAACTCCACCTCTTAATAAGACAATCATGGAAGTGATAGGTGTCATTTTGCGGGGTACATTTGGCGAAGCACGTGTGCATTTGTTGACCTCCCAGCTGTTATGCAAACAAACCAGCCAACCCAGAGCAGAATCCAAGCCTTTGCCTCTCGCTACCTGCCAACTCACAAGCAATACTTTAGGCCAGTTCACACAACATGGCAACCCATCATGGGCTAATTTACCATGGGGTCTGTGAGGATTGTTAACCCTCAAATAGCCCCCGCTAACCAGATTCACATGACCCAACAAGCCACAGCCACTTCCAGCTGGGGCTTGCATACTTATAACGGTGGGTGACGTGCGCCCTGGTGTCCTGGTAGTTAATTAACCCAGAGTGGGCTGTTGTGTCACCTGAACTAGCTCATTGTCTGTGGGGCCACTACTACGTCATGCAGCCTGGCTGAAGATAAGGCTCAAGGACGTCAGGTACAGCCAAAAATCTCTGAACAGGTATGGAGGAATTCCCATCTGAAAAGAAAAGAACCATGGGTATGCTCAAGGGCATTTCCCTTTAGGTTATATTTTGAAAGATTACTTTCCACGTTCAACTCAGCCCTGGATGCCATCATTTATGTAAATAAAAGGTGGCAACCTTGGCCTGCTTTTCACTCATTGATGAACTGTGACAGATTTGTACCACTTCAGATGATAGGTGGGGCTCACATGATTGATGCTCCTCCATAAAAATCAAATCCCTGCACTTAGAAAAGTAGCATGTCAGATAGAAGACAAGGCTAGAATCATTTACCCTGACATGTTTGTTTTCTATATGGAAGGGTTTTTTTAATGCAGTCCTCCTCCCCTTCCTCCATGCTATCTTAAGTTGCACTTACCAGCCACTAGTTTACCACCTCAGTGAGAACTAGCCTTTACACAGGCTGATTCCTAAACTGTAGGGGAGAATAGCAGCCCAAGAGACAGATTTCAGCAATGGAAAGATGGCTATCATTGAAAGGCAGTGAGGGGGCTGTTTTTAGCTAAATTTCAACAACTTTCTTCTGAACTGCAGAGAATTACCGTATTTCATCGATTCTAAGACACACTTTTTCTCCCATGTTTACATCTGTAAAAATGGGGTGCATCTTAGAATTGACGGCGACTTAGAATCGCAGGATTTCTCCTGCTTTTGCAGAAGGCGGAAGGGCTCTGCATGCCCCCCCACAACTCCTAGGGTGACCAGTCACGCTCTCCTCCAGCCCTAAAACACCCCCTGCCACCCCCACCCCCAAAACAAACCCCGCCACCAAGCCACCCACCCCCCCAAAAACCCAGCCCAGACCTACCGGGTCCTCCGTTGCCGCTACCGCCGCTTGACTCCCGCAGCCCCCTCACCCTTCTTGCCCTGCTCGTGGGCTCCCTGGAGGCGACTGAGGAGCCACAGCAGCAGCAGGAGGAAGAGGAGGAGATCCAGCTGTAGGCCCTGTCCGTCGCTTGTTTCCCGCTGCTGCGTGGAGCGAGGGGGGAGAGAGAGAGAGAGGCAGGCAGAGTGACGCTTGTGTCTCTCTGCGCTGGAGCGGCAGACGGGCTCCGTGTAAGACGCGTGTGCCTGTGAAGCATCAGAGCCCCCCACCGCCACCGCCGCCACAGTGGTGGGAAACAAGCGGACAGGGCCTGCGGCTGGACCTCCTCCTGCTGCTGCTGCGGCTCCTCAGGCACCTCTAGGGAGCCCACGAGCAGCAGCAGGAGGAGGAGGAGGAGATCGTCCTCAGCCTTCTGCTGGGACACTGGGGGCCGACAACGACCGGCAACGGTGATGGAGGTAAGTAGGGAGGGAGGGGAGGGGGAGGAAAGGGCCCCGCAAGTCCCCCTCCCCCCTCGCAAGTCCCCCTCCCAAGTCCCCCTCCCAAGTCCCCCCTCCCCACTCACCTTGATCTCTGCTGCCGGGGCCTGGGAATAATTTAGTACTGGAACGAGGTCCAGATCTTGCGAGATTTCCTGAGATCTCAGCCTCTTTCCCAGTACTGAAGCCTTCCCAGGTGCAGGCAGCAGCAATCAAGGTAAGTCGGGAGGGAGGACTTGCGAGGAAGGAGGGGGACTTGCGAGGGGGAGGGGGACTTGGGGGACTTGCGAGGTAGAGGGGGACTTGCGAGGGGGGAGGGGGACTTGGGGGACTTTTGAGGGCGGAGGGGGACTTGCAAAGGGGGAGGGGGGACTTGCGGGGTCCTAAGCCTCCCCCTCCCTACTCACCTCCATCGCCGTCGCCCATCCTCGCTGCTGCTGCCGCTGCTCCACGCCACCGTTCTCAGTAACGACGCCTTGCCAGGCCGAGGGGAGCGTTGCCAGCGGTGTGGAGCAGCAGCGGCAGCAGCGAGGTAAGAGGGGAAGGGGAGGGGGGACTTGCAGGGCCCTAACCCTTCCCCCTCCCTTCCATCACACATCCTCGCTGCCACCGCCACCGCTGCTGCTCTGCGCCACTGGCAATGCTTGCCTCGTTACTGGGAACAATGCCTTGCCAGGCCAAGGCGAGCGCTGGTGCAGAGCAGCGGCGGTAGCGGCAAGGACGGGCGATGGAGGTGAGTGGGGAGAGGGGAAGGGGTGCTGAAATTAAGGTGCATCTTACAATCGATGACGTCTTGGATTCGAGGAAATACGGTACTTACAAATTGTATCACGCCCATTTTGTATCTAGACATACCACACTTTTCCTTGATTGCCTTCAATCACTTTAACAATACACATGAGCAGAGAAAAAGGAAATTAACATTATGCAAGGAAGGGGATGGATGCAGCAGGATGTTGTCAACTCCCACAATATGTGGCATGTCCCGAACTTGGCTGCATAACATTGGTTTAGAGCCACAATGGATAATTTGTTTATTTTTATGCCTTCTTTGTCGTGGTCTCTGTGCATCACACATATATGGGCTGTGCGCGTGCGCAGGGGCTCGATGCGGGAAACTTCTAGAGCTGCGAGACATTAAGGTGGGACCCCACCCCCACCGCCCAGTGCGCATGTCCAGCGGGTTCCCGCCTGGTCCCTCAGTTCTCTTTCGACTTTGCTACAGGTCGCCTCTTCAGGAACTTCTCGCTCTGTGTTTTTCCCTCCGAAGCGTTTCCTTTCTCGATTTTTTGCTGTGAGACTTCTTTTTGCTTTCTCTCTTTATTTCATTCTTTTTTATCTAAAAAAAAAAAAAAGAGTATATATATATCAGTACTTTCCTTTCTCATTTACTATTGCTTTTGATTCTGTTATTTTTATCGCGCTGAAAGCACCTTTTTGCAAATGCGTTAAATGCAGCAATAATGCGGAACATTCGGGTCAACTCACTATTCAGGGCACTTGGTCGACCACCGAATCAACCCGCCATATTAATTTTCTCAAACTTCTCGCCATTCAGAAGGCTCTACGTTAGTTCCAAAACATACTTCAAGGCCACCGTGTCCTTATTCTTACCGACAATACTGCAGCACTTTGGCACATCAACAAGCAAGGAGGAACTCACTCCTTTGATCTCATTTCCTTGACGATTCAAATCTTCTCATCACTCCATGGTGGCCTCGACAACCATGGTTTGCACCGCTACTCAGTTTAGCCCGAGGTGTGTTTCTCCACATCCCACTCCGACACGATCTCCTCTCCAAGGACAACGGCCAGACTCTCCATCCAGACGTTCCCAGGCTTCGCGTCACGGCCTGGAGAATCTGTCCGCATCATCCTTAATGGATCTCCCTGTACAAGTCAAAGCAAATCTGACAGCGTCACATCGGCCTTCCACTCAGAAACCCTATGCAAGAAAGTGGCAATGTTTTACTGATTTTGCCACACAACATAATTTCCACCCGACCAATGCCTCCATTCCACTGGTACTCCAGTTCCTCCACTCCCTCTATGAGGCTGGTCTCAAGTTTTCTTCTATACGAGTCTGCCTGGCTGTAATCTCAGCTTTGCACCCCTCTGTACAGGGGTTTACAATTTTTACGCACCCGCTTGTTTGACAATTTATGAGAGGCCTCAGGAACCTCTTGCCATCTCTTAGAAATTTCTCTCCCTCTTGGAGCCTCTCTGTCTTACTGACAGCACTATCCTCCAAGCCCTTCGAACCGCTTGCCACTATTGGCCTTCACCTTCTCTCGTTTAAAGCAGCCTTCCTCATCGCTATTACCACGGCTCGACGAGCCTTGGAACTCTGTGCACTCTGCATAGACTCACCTTACCTCATTTTCCATGCCAATAAAGCAGTTCTCCGGATGGACCCAGCTTTTCTACCAAAAGTCCTCTCCTCCTTTCATCTTAATCAGGACGTGGTGCTCCCAGCTTTCTTCCAGAACCCTTCTTCGCCTCTTGAGGCTTCGTTGCATACATCGGATGTGCGAAGGGCCCTTCTCTTCTGCAGATCCAGAACGCAAGTGTTCCGTAAGTCTCCACGCCTTTTTTTGTCCTATGCTGGACCATCTAAAGGACAACCAATCTCTTCACAATGACTCTATAAATGGATTGTGGAAACCATTAAAATAGCGTACAGTCTGGCACACCTTGATCTCCCAACTGTTATTACAGCTCATTCCACCAGAGCCATTTCCACATCGGCCGCTTTCGGCACTGGGGTTCCACTCCAAGACCTCTGTAAGACCGCCACATGGGCATCGCCACTGACGTTTGCGTCACATTATCGACTGGACCTCCGCTCCTGAGCTGACTGCTCCTTTGGTAGAGCCGTCCTTTCGTCAATATTCCACTGACTCTGTCTCCACCGCCCTCTGCCGGTAAGTCAGCTTTTTAATCGCCCATATATGTGTGAAGAACAGAGACCACGACAAAGAAAGACAGATTTCTTACCTGTAGCTGTAGTTCTTTGAATGGTCAACTGTGCATTCACACACACACACACACACACACACACACACACACACACACCGTCCCATCTCGGTGTCGGCATTGTCCATACCGACTTTACTCTGGTGTTTCACTCATGAGAAACACCAGGTCTCAGGAGAACTGAGGGACCAGGCAGGAACCCGCTGGACATGCGCACTGGGCGGTGGGGGCGGGGTTTCCACCTTAATGTCTCGCAGCTCTAGAAGTTTCCTGCATCGAGCCCCTGCGCATGCGCAGAGCCCATATATGTGTGAATGCACAGATGACCACTCGAAGAACTACTGTTACAGGTAAGCAACCTGTCTTTTCCATGTTCACCATAATGCTCCTGCAGGCATTTCCATCTTGTTGACTCTTCAGTGTTGTTCCCTCAGACACCAGTGAATAGCACATGAGCTTGTATATGTGCATTTCATTCTTTTATTACAAATGGAAGTCTGCACGGATTTGTTTGTGTGATTAAAAGAGTTAATATTCCATTCTTCATCCTCCAAAGGAGTTTACAGGTTTTCTTTTTAATCCACAACTAAAAGAATTTTAGCACCACAACTGAAAAGGCGTTGCTCTGTATGGCTTTAGACTTCAGATGAGAAAAGGGAGAAAGAAGGGATTGAGTATGAATTAAGAAAAAGCAGACGAGAGATGCAAGAGGAGGGTATATTGCCAGTCCTTATTGCTCTATCAGTAGACTGGAGGTGAAGGTGATGATTTAAGGGTGCAAGGCAAACATAAGCCAGGGGCTTGCAAACTGCAAGAAGGGGAAGAGACTTGGGGGTGGGGGGTGGAGGCAAGGAATTCCTATGGATGTCGCATATGAACTTGAACTCTAGGAAATTCTGGCATGAGCCAGGGCAGTTATAGACTCAGGTTCTGAAGAGCTGATGTAAGAATGGGGTGCTTCTGGAAGGGCCATTTCCAGGCACATGAAAAGGAGACAATTGTCCTGCGCTTGTTTAACAAAAGAATGGAATGTACATTGGTAGTGAGTTTTGCAATACTTCTTGTATGGACACCTTTACTAAGGGCTCTCAGTGGCCAATTCAATTAGTAGAAGATGTTAGTTTAGATCCAGAAGAATACTGGGTATACATGTTTTCTGGAAGTCCAATGCCAGCTGAATAGTGTGTGGGACCACTCTCTTGTTCATGTCAAAAGCATTTTTGGATTTGCTCTGTATAGCCATATCTCAAAATGGAACATTTTGAGAACTAAGGTGTTGGGGAATACACAAAATGGTGACATAATTTCCTGCTGACTGCAGTCAAGTTCAGTATCATTAGTTACTGAGGGCCCATGAAATGTAAGGCTTTAAAGGTTAAAATCAGCACTTTGAATTGTGATCTGAAATGGACTGGGAGCCAATGTTCAGCATACTTACCATGGGGCTATTTAGCAATAGTTCCCCAGCACCCCTTTCTGGAATTGGACCTCCAGATAGGAGTGGAACCAGTGAGGCACTGCGCCTTAAAATCCACTCTCAGCCTAATTCACTTTACAAGGCTTTGAGTGGATAAAACAGGATAACCAACATTCATGCAACCCTGAGGTTCTTTGAAGAACAGTGAGATATAAATGTGGTGGTGAGGCTACAACGCTAAGTGTTTTTCAAACACGTTGAACTTGTATTGCCCATTCTAAATCTTCCAGGACTGCCCTCCCTAACCCAGCACAAACCACTTTGAAAAGTGGTCTTGACATGACCTTCAAAGGGCTTTCTTTAAATTCATAGTTCTGTCTCTCCTCCCCTTTCTTTCTTTCTTTCTTTCTTTCTTTCTTTCTTTCTTTCTTTCTTTTTTGGTGGTTCTGTTGGGAATTGGGTGTTCTTCATTGTTGCTTCCTTCTAAAACCTTTCGTTTAGCTTAAATCTCAGGTACCAGAAGGCTTTACCTAGCCAACAGTATTCAAAGTTGAATATCTTTCAATGCACTCCAACCATTTCAGGAATATTTATGTTCCATTTGGAATTTTATTGCCTCTGTCTGACCCAGAAATAATTCTAGTCAGCATGGCAACTAAAGGGCTTCCAGATGGGAACCCACAATAATTTGCCCTTGCCTTCCACCCAACCTTTCTCTATCTTTCTCTGTGGTTTCACCAGATGCAGATCTGCTAGGGAGGTGGGTTTGAAGAGTGAGTCCAAAGGGAGGGAGGGAGCCTCCTTCCTCTCTGTGCTCTACCAGCGATGGGCCCAAATTCATTCAGAACTGCATCTTTGTAGGTATGCATTCAGATGCAGACATTTGCACAAACCTATTGACATATACACAGGCTCTCATTCAGATACATCCACACAACATGCTGCATGTATACATTGATTTAAAAAAACACTAGGCGTTCTTGGGGTGCTTTTTCCATTGAAGAGGGAAAGAAAACACTGGCCTGAGACCCTGTCAGAGACCTATATTCATAGCCCAGGAGTTGGACCAGTGGGAAAAAGTTCAAGCCCCTCTAAGTACAGGCCAAACAAATCTGCCTCCTTCCTTGCATTTAGGGGGAGCTAAACAGGGTTGACTCAACCTTAGCATTTGGGCACTGCTACCAGGCTGCACTGGAGAGAGCAGAGGAAGTAATTCTTCACACAGTGCATTGCTAAACTATGACATTTACTGCTACAAGATGTAGTGATGGCCACCATTCCTGGAGGCTATCAATAGCTACTAGTCAGGATGGTATATATTGCCCCAGTATTGGAGGCCTTATGCCTCTCAGTACCAGTTGCTGGGATCACAAGGTGGTGGGTGCTCATTTCCTGTTTGTGGGCTTCCCATGGGTGTCTGGTTGGCCACGGTGGGAACAATGCTTGACTAGATACTTTGGTCTGGTCCTGAATGGCTACTCTTTTGGTTTTATGTGGCATGCTTTGGCCTCTGGGTGCAGGCTGGTAAGGGAAAGGCCAGGCTGGTCTACCCATTGGACTGGGACACAACTTGTTTCACGTCTCTCTGCAGAAAGAACAGTCTGTTCCAATAGCAAGTTTCCATAGGATTGAAGAGCAGAAGAAAAGCCTACTCTAGCCTCTGCCATAAGCCCAAGGAACAACAGCTGCTGCATTCTGTGTATGTGTAAGTTTTGGTCTCTCCTTGTGCATTATTACAACTTCTTCTAAGCTTTGAGAAACATTTGATTGAGAGGTGGGGTAGACATCTTCTATAAAATAAAATAAACAATAAAATAATAAAGCAGGCACTGTTGAGGTGATGGACGTTGGCATTTGTCTGATCGTGCCATGCTCTGAAAACCTGGTTCCTCTAGTTACACATATCCCCCAGGAGCACGTGGTTGGTCATCACTTCGTGGTCATCACTCCCACTATGCAAACTGCATGTGTAACCCAATTTGCACGAGATACTGGGCTAGTTTGCACAATCACCGCAGCCCAGCATGGCCTTTTTAAGCCATGGTTTGTTGCAGCGCATGTGGAAGGCCATTTTGAATATTCAGTCTCCTGGTGGTCATGGTTTGTCATATCATCGAAATCTGGGCAGTAAGGGTTGTTTGAGGGTTAAACAACCTCAAATAACCATACAACAGACCATGTGTTAAATAAGCCATGGTGGGCTGTTGTGATCATGCGAACCAGGTCATTGTTTGCATGATACATGGGCTCAGTCTCAGACCCAACCGTGCAAAAGATTTTACAGCAAGGCAGGCCCCATGTCTAAGACAGGCTACAGAAACAGCTCAACAGAAACAGCCAGTACAATTTTGATGCAGAGGTTGAGAGGGATAGCATCTCCCTTCATTCGCCTCCCCACATTTACAAGCTAGCTATGTCCCAAAATGAAAGAACAGCAGCTACCCATGAGCACTAATTTGTCTTCTAGGATTGCTGTGCTCAAGCTAGAAAACATGAATATGCACCCAGAGGGTTAATTTTTTTAATCCAGCCTGTTTAAATGTTGTGCACATATCTTTTGAAGTTGCAATGACCTATTTTGCATGCATAAATGTGGATGAATTAAAACACACATTAGACATTCTAAGTTTAGGGAGATCCAAAGATCTGAACTACATGCCCAACAAAGTTGTGTTGAATGTATCCATTATGACCCTGGTGCCCCAGTTATTGGTCTAGTTACTGCTGAGACAAATCTATTCCTCAAAATTATCTTCTTTAAAGACCGTTTTTGAACATCATTAGGTATTCTCTAAACATCAGAATGCCTATGGAATACTCAGCCAAGTATTTGGTATCTGTATTTGATGTCCAACTATGTCTGGGTAACAACTGGATGGAAAAGAACCAACTTCCTAACTGTTAGAGCAGTACGACAATGGAACCAATGACCTAGGGAGGTGGTGGGCTCTCCCACATTAGAGGCCTTCAAGAGGCTGCTGGACAACCATCTGTCAGGGATGCTTTAAGGTAGATTCCTGCATTGAGCAGGGGGTTGGACTCCATGGCCTTATAGGCCCTTTCCAACTCTACTATTCTTTGATTCTATTATTTAATTTCAGCTACATGGCTCCAGCATTCACTCTGTCCATGTAGCTCTGGAGTTAGTACACATGCACGGCTGTAACATGAGATTGCTCCATTGGGAAGCAGTTTGATGTGTGTGACTGGAGCCTTGGTGCCTTGCTGTCAGCTTTACAGTGTAAGGAGAACTCTGCCATACAACATCAAGTATAGGTGTGTGACAAAATGGTTGTGACCACCCAGTGACATTTTCCTATCTGAATGCACCAGCTAGGACAACCAACCCATGATGGCAGCAGAAGCTCTACTATGATTGTATTAGAGCAAGGAAAGGCTACCTGGCATGGTTGTCCCTGTGTATGCTATACATTAACAGAGCTAAAATCACTGAATTGGCCATTCTAGTGCGTGATGGATTTGTATAACAGCTGCCTTAAAAACACACACCCTCAAAGCAACTTTATTGTTGCTGCTGCTGCAATGATGCATGTTTCAGAGAGGGCACTGGGGACAGTAAGGGTGACAAATGATACATCAAAAATTGATTAAACAGGCTGTGCAGGTGACGAGGCAGAGAGAAGAGATTCTAATGAAAAAATTACATATAATCAACAAGAGGGAAGAGAGAACAGGCGGCAAATGAAAGTTCCAGAGTATGGATTTGTCTGCAAGGACCTTGTTTAAATAACTAGTTTGTCTTGATTATAGCATCTAATGTGAGTTGTCAAAATCCCCATAAAACAATTGAGGTGTTTAAGGAGGAAGATAACAATCAGGCAGCTGCAGGAAGTTGGAGTCAATTGGGAGTTATTGCTTGGAATATTGAATGAAGAAAATATAGGGATGCTGCCAAATCCCTTGCTTCCCAATCCTCTCATGGATTTGGGGGTTCCTTCATAGATGGAGGCTTGCCGCAGCAGGGCCCCCAATTTACTGTAGTTCCAAGAAGTCTTGTTGGTCTGGTAACTCCTGCTATGCCTCACCAAACAGTACAGAGACTTCCAGCAAGTTGAGTGGCTGATGATATAATTGACCTCTCCGTGTGCTAGAGGCCAAGGAATATCCTGGCATGTCATCATCTCCTGGCCATGCCTGGTGTCTCCAAATATGCACAATAGTAGAACCGATATATTGTTCCAAAACTGAGCTCACGTTAAGTGCAGATATTGGCTCTGGAGGTATCATGGCTCAGCCTCTGCATTTCAGACAGAATTTGGTGATCCAGAGGCTCCAAGGAGGACTTCTTATTTTACATTGTTTTTATTCACCACCAATGCACATGCCTCTTGAAGTATTCTTCCTCATCCTGTCATTTCTTCTCCCCTTCATACCCTTCACACCTGTATCCTGTGTCCCGTCCCCCCGCCTACCCCCAATGCCAGTTACTTTCATTCCTCTCTCCTGCTGGAGGTATTGGGTGGGCTGCAGCACTGAGGCCCACCTGAAAGTGGGCCGATACCTAGCGGTGAGCCATAACTTACAGTTTGAGAGCCATAACTTACAGTTTGAGAAACAGTGCTCTAGATAAATAGGGAAGGCCTTGGCAGTCTGGTTGTGAATGCCTTGAGGCCTGTGCCTGGCCCCTTTTGGAGACAGAATGCTAGACTAGATGGACCTTTCATCTGATGTTGCAAGGCAATGTTTATGATCTTAATTATTTTAGTTCCTATCCAAAGGATCCAGTCTATTGGAGGGATGCATTCCAATTGCATGAGAAGCCATGGCAGTCTTGGATTTTTATTCCAGGCTTTGGGTCTCAGGGATTTTTCAGAACCATTTCCCAGACATCTATCTGAAATTGGCCTGAAAAAGTCCAGACGAACTGTGGCCTTCTCATGGCGTGTGTCTGACGATGACCCTCGCTGAGTGTTCAGGTAGGAATAGCGGCTTGTATGCCTCCTGTATCCCGCCCGGATTGAATCAGGACTGTCCTCCCAACCAAACCTGGTGCACAGGTGGACATCCGGGTGCACTCCAGATGTTTTGGTCTACAATTCCTATCAGCCCCACTCAGCATGGCCAGCAGTCAGGGATTATGGGAATCAAAGTCCAAAACATCTGGAGCGTGCCAGGTTGCCTGCTCCTGCTCTATGGAGTGTCAGGGAGGAATCCTCCACCAGCAACAGGGAGGAGTCCCTGGGTCTCAGAGGCCTGTAAAGCCCAATGCCTATCCAAGTCACACTCAATTTCCAGATACTCAGCAGATATCTAAGAGATTTAATCTGATTTCCTGGACTGGACAGAAGGCGTGTACACCCATCCCTGACCTCAAGTTGCTGAATATGATCTATGACTGGTATGCATACCTCGCCAACGTGGGTACTTTGGTATCTATCATTTCTTTACTATGGCATTTTATACGCTGCTTTCCCACCGCACAGTAGCCCACAAAGCAGCTGAAATCAATACTAAATACATTTTACATAATAAAAACAAAAATCAGTTAATAAAATCACATGGTAAAACAGCAGCCAGAGACCATGAACATCAAACCCGAAATCTTGAGACATTAAAAGCATGTTTTAAAAAGAACTGCTTTTGCAGTTCTCCAAAAGGATATGAGAGAGAGAGAGAGAGAGAGGAGTTTCTCAAAGAAGGGGGTTTCATAGCCTAGGCACCATTGCAGAGGAGACCTTCTCCTGCCGGTTTAACAAGCAGTCAAACTCTGGTAGCAGTAGAGATTCAGGATGACTGGAGGCCTTGGATCTGTGCCTGCTACAAGCATGTGGCTGAAGTGGGGAAGAGCATCTTCTAGTTCTGGAAGACACTATGAGTTTGTAGATGTGGGATTGTTACCGACAGCGGCGTGTGCCACTGTGGGAGCCTAAGCGTTGGAGATAAAAGCCTCTTTTGCAGATGCAGAGGATGATGATGAATAGTCAAGCTCCTACATTTTTATGCATTCAGAGTACAGTCTGAGAGAGTGCTGTGAACAAAGCAAACCCCTATTCATAGGCCCATATAATCATAATTGTGGAAATGTATGCCGGCACGGCCTGGGGAAAGCAGGTTTCCTTGATGCATCAGAAACAAGAGGAATTAACGGTTCAATGAAGTCTCTCAAGCTGATATTGACAGGGTGGCTGTGCATGAAAGCAAGCAAAAATCTTGCTCACAAGGAGTCAGACGTTGGTGCTATAGGATGCCAGTGTCATCACAGAGAGTGAATCTCCATGAAGTCTTTACGGTGTAGTGTTGGAGACTGGAATCCGCTAGACGACAGTCTTCAGAAATTCGAGAGCCACAAGATGTGCATAACCTTTACACACACATTAAATATTCATTTTTATATTAATAATATCAAGAATAACAATAGTATCACAGCTAATTAGAGACAGTGGGTCTCCATGCTCGGCTCTACGTCTTTTGAAATCTGGTTGATGTGAAAAGGCCTTGGAAGGCACAGATTAATCCCCCACCCTGGTCCAGTAATGACTTTTGAAAAGAGAAAAGGCCTTGGAGGGTACAGATAAATCTGCCTCACTTTCCTAGGTGAGGCCTACAGAGCACGGGTGGAGGAAAATGGAGAGCTGAGGAAAAAGACCCCTCAGCCTGGACCAAAATCCTGCAAAGGTGGTCACAGGTACCCAAAAGAGACCAGTACTGGCAAGGATGGCTGCCTCATGCGTCACCACAACATTTGCATATGTTAATCTATATGTATAGATCCATATTTAGAAACGATTACTCTAATTGAAATAGAGATACGATCAATCTCAAGATAATGAGGAAGACTATGAAGTTGGCTGTCCAGGTTCCCCTGTATTGCTGGGCAACTTCAAGGCCCCTCCCTGGTCTTCCTTCTTAGGGTTCTTTATCTTTAAGCTGGACTTGGACTGGGCAACCCTTCAAATTGAGGACAGTCCTCTGTAAAGTAGGAAAAGTGACCACTCTACCCCTCTCTTCAGTCTTTAGTACCGTCCTCTCTTTTCTCTTGCCTTGGGCTTGCGTGTATCCCGTTGTAGCTGAGCTGGCCATCTCTTCTCTCTCTCCAGGCTGTTCGCAACTTTCCTGGAGCCCTTCCACAGGAAGCAGCTCTCTCTCCTCCTTTCCACACTCTCCACCCCTCTTTGGCAGCTGCTTCTGCCTCCTCCCCTCCCATGTTTTTCCTCCTCCTGCATGCTGTCCTTTGCCGTTTCTGTTACGGCTTCTCTCTCCTGCATGCCAAATGCTTCCCATTTGCTCTCAACAGTGCCAACGGCCCAAACGGCTGTAGAGGACAGGGGGTGCCGCTAGACGGACACTTTCCGTTGAGATGGCTTCGCAATGGCGGCTGTTGGGTTACATGACGCTGCCGCCAGTGCGCCGCCATCTAGGGGCAAAGGCCCTTTGATCCGCTCTAAAAAAAGTCGGCCATTTAACCCGACTTTTTTTTAGATCGGAGCGGGCTGGCCAGGGAAGGGAGTGGAGCAGCGAGCCATAAGCTCGCTGCACCGCCTCCGCTATCCTCCCCCCCAATTATTTTTTTTAAAAAAAAACACCCCATTTACCTGCGAATAGGTGGACCGCCGCTCCAGCCACCCCTCCAGCTGATGCCGGGCAGGCGCGGGTGCGGCGGCAACAGGAAAAGCCGCCGTGGCGCTCCTGTCGTGAAGACTGGCAGCAGGAGCGTCAATGCGCTGGCGAGTTGCCTGCCGCCGCCGCTGCGCACCAGAAGAGGCACCATGAAGAGGCGGCCAGGGACTCTTGCGGATGATGCTGGGAGCCATGAATCCATATGTGCCCACCCCTACCCCCTTTGCTGGCATAAGAGCCACAACTGAACTTGCCACAGGTGGCTCCTGAGTGACAGTTTGCCCACCCCTGTGCTACCTTGGCCTGAATATGGAAGGAATAAGTTACGAAGAGAAAGCAACCAAGAAGTGGCCATGACCAAATTTACAGGCTGGAAGGATTAAGAGGGGCGGAAGAATGAAAGCCAAAAATAAGAGGCTAAAATTAGAAATTGAACTCCAAGGGGTTTACTTCCAAGTAGCCATGCACAGGATTGTACTCTCCATGCCCAATGTCAGGGACCTGGGCTTTTCAAGGGATGGCCTTGAATTCTGCCCTCTGCCAAATCCCCACCCACCCCACAGTTGTTGATTTCTGTAGGCCCTGGCTGAGGACAAAAGGCACATCCGGAGTTGTGATACTGGTATCCTGCCCCTTTAAATCTTCTGCCAGCTGATAGCCAAGGGGTGGAGCTTATCAGCCAATAGGGCTTCTCTGCTACCAAAGGGCTTGGATTGACTGTGAACTTTGTCAGAGCAAGGACCTGCAGCACCTGACCCTGTCCTGATGCCTGGAAACCTGCCCATTGCCACTGATAGCTGCTCTCTGCTCTTCATCCCTGGCAGAGAACTTGCTCAGGGATTCTCAGCCTGCTCAAAATGAGCCATAATTCAAGCTCTTTCTGTCGAATCAGGTTGGTCTCTTCAGAGAACTTTCCCTTGCAAGCACAGTGTAATTCTCCTGGCTGTTGCTCACATTCAGTTGCTGCCTTCGTACTCCTTTTGCTCAAGCCATCCTTTTGCCTTCTTGCACTTTCATACTGGACCATCTGCCATTAGCTTACTGCTCAGATCTTGATTTTTATGGGGGGGGGGGGCTGTCGAAACGTTGCCTTTGCCCTGCGGTGGCTCCAAATTGGCGCTGTGTCGTTCATTTGGTGCAGCTGCCGATTCGCTGCCACCGTGGGGCAAAGAGGCGATGATGCGCAGCAGAAAAGTCAGGGACTTACCCCAACTTTTCCTGCCGGAGCAATGTCAGCACGGCTGTTCTGCTGTCTGTCCTCGCTCCAGCGCCGTGCCAGGGGGCATTCCCAGCAGAAAGAAACCTCCCATTGATCTCCGCAAACTGGGCAAGGAGAGGGGGCAGGCCTGGTGAGCTGAATGGCTGTCAGGAAGCCTGCACTGCCTCCCTTCATTTAGATAACTGACTGCCATCCTGGAGCAGTGGTATCGCAGGCTTCATTAGATGGCAATATGCGTGTGCTTCACTTGCTTCAAAATAGGGTGAGCCAGACCCACTGCATTTGGGGGCCTTCCTCCTGGACATGGCCACAAAGTCCTGCCCCTGAATACATCACGGTCCCTCCCCCCTAAACACACGCCCACACACAGAGCATGAGACCCCCACCCCCATCCCGCCACTTCAGCTTCAACTGGAGAAGTCCAGGGAGCCCTTCGGCCTTCTGCTGACAGGGGCCAATTTCTACAGAGAAAGCCAAGCAGGCTTTCTTGGGCGCTCCTCTTTTGCTCTGCCACCCACCAGGGTCTTCGAAGGCCTTCAGGAATGACAAGTATGCAGGAGTCATTTGCATAAACAAGTTGGGAGAACAATGCCTGTTATTTACACAATTGCTTGCTGGCGAGAAGGGGGGGGGAGCTGTTGAGATAAATCTGCAATGCAAATGAAGCTTATTTGGAGCTGCAGCCTGGCATGTTTATAAGTGGGCCCCAGGAGCCTGCAAAGGGGGAGGAAGGGAGAAGAGCATCTATTATTACTGGCCTCCTTTCTCTCGCCTCTCTCGCCTTCTGCTTCTTCCTCGAGATTAATGGCGATGCTTCGTCTTCTGATATGACTGTAGTTTATGAATTCCCCAACTTGGCCTCATCCTTTAAATTACCTACATAATAAAATATGTATTCAGTGATATCAGGTTATAATTTGATCTGCTTAGGGGCAAAAGCGGGGTGGGGGTGGGAAGGAGTGATGGAGAACCTGCTGCGGAACGCAGCTCACTTCCATTGGTCTTTATTGCCCTTTCTCTCTTCATTTGGAGCTAGCCGATGTCAAAGGAGTGAAGATTCCCTCTCCTGTGCTGCAGCAAGAGCTGGACCTCGGGACCAAACTCTAGAACCACATACCTGGAGAGCAGCAGGTCATCAGAAGCCATCTCCATTTGATTCCTGTACTCAAGGTTCTGCTATGATTCAAGTAGGGATGTATGGATTATGTAGAATCCATTCCACCTGTGTTTTCTGGATTGTCAGGGGCCTTTTTTCTAACATCCACTCATAGCTGGATATATATATATATATATATATATATATATATACACATACACACACACACACACACACGTATATACGTATATATTCTGAATTTGCACAATTTTTCACATGCACAAATTTGTACTTGTGAAAATGTGCAAATCCCCCTCAATGTGCATTTTCATGCTTTAGCCTATAGAGAAAATGTGCATTTTGGAGGCATTAAAAAAAGTCTTCATTTTCTGTTACTAAATCTGAGCAACGTTACAGAAAGTTAGGAAAATGGTTTGCAAGTCTGTTAAACCCAGCCAACTGGGGAAAAGACACTGTGCTTGTTACTAAATCTGAGCGACGTTCCAGAAAGTTAGGAAAATAGTTTGCAAGTCTGCTAAACCCAGCCAACTGGGGAAAACACGCTGTGCTGCTGAATCTGCGGGTCAGATTCATAAAAACCTGAACTCATTTGAATCCACTGTGGATTTCTCTGACACCCCTGGATTTAAATGAGTTTAAAATTCAAAACAGAACATGCTCAGAGATATATATATATATTTTAAAAAACAACACCAGGATTGGCAAATGGATTGATTCTAGCATATCAGGAATGAAAAATCACTTGTAAAGCATGGCATGGTGATTGCAGGTCAAAGAGAAATGTTCCTTGTGAGCTTCACAACTTAAGTAATACCCGTGGCCATTTAAAGGGGTCCTCCATTAAATCCAAGGTCTAAAGTTACCTAGCTACCCATTGTAACTCTCTTTTTGGCTCTTCAGCTAGGGGTTTAAATAGACAAAATAGGGGGCCCCAATCTTTGACCAGGCCCGCTTCTTCCAGGAAACATGCAATTTAACTGCAATAGAATATATTGTATTCTGTTTCTATGCTGACAACTGCAAAGCAGAGAGAAAATGGTCCCCGGTCCTGCCTAAATGCAGTGAAGATGGTGGCTGCTGTAGCAGGTAGCATCCCTACTGGAGGGTGCAGTAGACTGCTGAGGGAATAGCAGCAGTATCTCAGCAGGAGAGGTCCATGGGGGACCATCCACATATGCAGGAAAGGAGCTTGGCAGGCCTGAGGAAGGACAGATCTGTACCCTGAGGTGTTCTTATAATGCAGAGCCCATCAAACAGTGGATTGCAGCAGCACCAAATCCAGACATTTTAAAAAAATGAAAGCTTATCAATTAAGAACAAAAGAAAAGCCCTGGTGAATCAGACCAAGGTTTCAGCCAGTCCGCCATCTTGTTTTGGCTAATACTGGCTAGCCAGGTGATTCTAGGAAACCTACAAATGTGGGGCATTGTGGTGGCCACCTTCCCCAATATTTGATCCCCAGCAATGGTAGTTCAGAGACTCAATACTCCCATGCTAGCACTAAACTGTATGCTAGTACTTCATTTCTGACACAGCACTCCCTTTCCGTACGGCCTCTACCTTTATGAGCGGTTGGCAAATGCTTGGAATGAAGACCACTCCAGTGCCAGTCTTCCCCCACCATGAGAAAACCTCACTAGCATCAGTGGAGGACTGTGCCAGGCTGCTCAGCAGCGAGACTTTCCGAGTCAAGAGGGATTTTTAAGCGTTCTATTGTTTTGCTGTTTATTAAATGACTATGTAAACCCCCTGGGGGGTGTTTCACAGGATCAGTTATACTGAGAGGACTAGCTGCAGACTCCAATTTTCTTCACACAACCTACAAAATGTTATTCAATAGCTGGGGGGGGGGGGAAGGGTTAGCAAAGAAAAGACCCCAATAATTATTACACGTCTTTACTCTTTCTTTGAATAAGTGATTATGCAAACAAATCTGTGTCTTTGGTATGTAATAGGGTATGCAACTGTATAAACTACATTTAGAGTAGTACTGCGTAGTAGGGCTGTGCATGGATCCTGAATCCAGAGCAGATTGGGCTGATCTGGGCCTCCCAGATCCGAACCAGATCGGATCGGGTCTGGATCACCCGATGCGAGTGGGAAATGCAGCGGCACACAGTGAGGAGAGAGGACAACGGCAGGACAATGCGGAGGAATCAGCAGGTAAGCGGAGAGAAAGGGAGAGAGCTAGAGGGAGTGCTGTGCATGAATCTGGATCGGATCCGGATCTGAGTCAGATTGGGCCCGATCTGATCCAAGTCAGATCAAGCTTGATCTGGACCTGACAGATCCAGATCTGGATCGGATTGGGGGGTCCGTGCACAGCTCTACCAAGTAGTGCTCAGATTCAGCATTCAAGGAGAAACTAGCAATTCTACTGGGGCAGACATTTTTCTTGAAAAATACTCCGTGTTATTGAACAGGAACAAGAAATGAATGGTTGCGCACACAATCTGTCTCCCTTGGAGGCTACAATGTCTATGCAATTCCCCTCACCCCTGGTTCTACTGCTTCTCCATCTCACACGGTCAGAGATCATGCAGTGAATGGTACACAACACCTTGAAGCCTACCAGATTTATGTGATGACACCATTGAGTGCGAGTGAAGGAAATGTAAATAAACTAGTGGCATGGCAGCCAAATACTTTGCTCAAAATTCTAATAAATATGTAAAAATGGTTTGCCCAGGACAGTGGCAGTTCTGAGTTAACAGCAGGACTATTTATTTTCAAAAATGGAAGATCAACAATTGTCTGCTACTTTCTTGTTCCCAGTGGTACTCAGGGCACTGAAACCTGAAGCCATCACATCAATTAGTACAGCCCATTGTGAATGTCTGCAAACCCTCCTCTATATCATCTGAGGCCACCTCTATATGGCAGTGGTTTGATGCCTGTTTCTCTGAAGATGCGCATTTTCCTTTATTCGAATTTACGGCTTTAGCGATAGCCGATCGCCGTGAAATCGAATTACTGGTTCTATATACTGCACTTTACAATTGTTTATATGCGTAGATTTGCAGCATCATTGGAGCATAGATCGAGCCTTGAGCAAGGAAAGGTTGAGGGAAGTACCGCCCTAGTGGCTGTTGGTACCGCCCACCTGCATTTCCCACCGTTGGTTACCCCTGCGCACCTGAATTTCCTGCCATTGGTTACCTGCTACCACTGCCCTATTGCGATCTCGTGGTACTTCGCATGTGAACATGATTTCTAAAGGTTGGACGTGCATACTTGCCCTGCCATGATGGAGTCATTTGTTAATTTTTTTTATTGTCGGTGGGTTTTTTTTAAAAAAAAAATCTCGTTCGCTACTGAGAATTGGTACAAAATACTTGGATAGCAATAAACAGTCCATTTTCAAAGAGATGGGGGGGGGGGGGTCAACCGGTAAAGCAAGAGAGAGGGGGAGGGAAGAAGAAAATAGGGTTTACTGGAGTAGTCTCTGCATTCTGTCCTCAGTCGCAGGTCTCCAACTGATCTTCCCCGACCTTGTCCTGTTCTCCCTGATTCATCTCATGCCCCCATTTCCTGCAGTGGCTATGATGGGAATGTGTGTGTGTGTGTGTGTACAATGGAAGACGTTACTGAGAATGATGGAACCAGTATCCAACCCCACCCCACCCCCCAGCTGAAAACAAAATAGGCTGCCACCGCTAAGGCTGAGGGTCGTATTTGGCTCATTAGAGCATTGAAGATTGTGTTTTTAGGGATACATGTTCCTGCTCCCGTTAAAGTCAATAGTAAAAACCCCTTAGCAGGCCTCAAATTATACCCCCAAATGTAATTGTTTCAATGCAATCATTGAACAGCGAACATCCTTTTCCCAAGAAACTCCCCTTCCTTTCTCAAGAGTCTCTATCATGATGGTCAGCGATGTATCAAGGCAAAAATATCTCTGCGCAGGAGCTCAACAAGTGGATGGAGAATTGGGAGGGGTAGCCAGGTAGAGGAAGAGAAGGGCAGTCATTCACTCATGACATCATCAGCCCTGCCTTCCAAACTACACTCACTATTAGCATTAAACTGAATGGTTACTACATTGGTCACATTACAAAACTGCACTCTAACTGCACAGAAAAATTTAAAGTCGTGGTAAATCGACACCTTGAAAATGCGCAATACCGGAGCCTTTAAATTGCATGTATGTCTGATTTGCGCCCCCTCGTCTGTCCAAGATGTCACCAGTGCATATTCAATGAGGCGCAAATAAGCCGTCTAGAGGTACCCTGAAGGCCAGGTTTGCACATATTGACAATCCAGAGTATGGGTTGTCTTTGAACCGCGAATGGTTGTTGAATCGTAGGTTGTTTTTATGTGGGACGCAGGTCATTGTTTCATACCTTTTATTAGGCCAACTCAAAGGACACCAATAATGTGCAAGCTTTCCAGATCTCTTTATCAAGCAAGAAGTTACAAAAAACAGTTTCTGGCGAGCTGGGGGATAGGAGTGGTGGGAAAAGCTACCAATATTGAAATCAGGATAGCTGCAAAGTTAAGAGTCATTGGCCTGGTTTGCATGTAACCCAGAGTACAGCTTGAGTATGAGTTATCATTGAATTGTGGGTGGTTGTTGAATTATAGGCTGTCATTATGTATGAACCCTGTACTGTGGTTTAACTATCTGGTATTTAAAGTGCTCCCCCTTCTCCTGCAGACCACTCATTCAGGAGCAGACATACTGCTGTGGCGGTGAACGACTGACTCCCTCAGTTAGGAGAAGGGGTCAAATGTCAAAGAAAGTGCATAGTCCCTGATGCCGGGGATCCCCTGTGTATATATGGGAGAGGCAGCATCTGTGTGTTTTATGCTTGAGCATAACAGCATTGCAACTGACAGCACTATTGCAATGGCAAAGGAAAATGCTTGAATTCATGAGGGCTCCGTGGCAGACCATGTGCCTTGCATGTTGGCAGTCCCAGGTTCACTCCCTGGCACCTCTGATTAAAAGGATAGAGAGAGCTAACGTAATGTAGTGCCTAAGGTGTCCTGGTTCATGTTGTGTACTGCCTCTTTAAGAGGTATGCCCAGAAGGCCTCAGCAGAAGCAAACCATGGGAGAGAACTAGAAGAAATAGATTTAACTTTTGCAGCAGACGCCTGCATGAGTGGTTGATCTTACATAATCACCTCAGGGGTCAGAATAATCCTGGGTCTATATGGATGGACCAGTCACCAGGGAGAAACGTTGAGTTAAATTTCAGTTCTTTCTTTTCCTCTAAGTTTTCTACCCTGGTTTTACCCACTGAGTTGTAATAAATAGTTGACTTTTCGGAAGGCCTCTGCTCCATGCTGCTGTTCTCTCATATACAGTTGCTCAAATCCTGCCACTGTCATAAAGTCACTAGTTGGCTTTGGGCAAGCCGTTGTCTCTCAGCCTCAGGCCACACCGTGCAATCCAGGGTGAATAACACTGGGGCCTACGTTAAAAGGGATGCTACAAGGAGTACTTAGATAGTGAACATGAAATGCTTTGGGCGGTTTACAATGCTCTACCAGGATCCCCAATCTGTTGCCCTCCAGGTGATTTGGACCAACTCCTACCAGCCCCAGCCAGCATGGGAAATACTGGGAGTTGTAGTCCAAAACACGTGAAGAACACCAGGAGGGGGAAAGGCTGCACTATACAAATGGTATGTATTTGTTGTTGTTATTACTGTTTTATTACGGGCCTTGGGAAAGCTGTGTTTGGAAAGCTGGAAAGCTGCTGCCAATCCAGATAGACCGAATGGGGCAGCTCTTGATGTTATTCGGTGGCTCCTCCCCTTTTATCAGCTCTTGTCTGATCCGTGGTGCCATTGTGTCCTTACACCCAGAGAGAGCATTCATCACTTCAACCACCTAGGGCTGTCAAACGTTCATTTCTTAGTATTGGATTCTGGATCTGAATGTAGGTTTTAATTGCTCTAATATGCCCTTTAATAATGCTGTAACATTTCAATGAATTGCACTTGATAATAGCAGCACTAAAAGGGTACGCTGGCACTTTAGGAAATGAATTTATCACACTCTGCTGAATACTGATGGCTCTGTGGGGAGTTTGATTGAAGTCTGAACCTGCTCCTTGCTTAGAAACTTTGCAAAAAGTGGAGTTTTTGTTAATTAATAGTTTGGAAGTGTGGATTTACCTTTGGCATGTCTGTTGCAATGGAACTCCAAGCAAATAAAACCAATGGGTAGAATCCACCAAAAAGATCACCAGCGTCAGCATCCTTGAAATGATTGGCAACTTTGTAATTGTACTGCACATTTGCTGCTGGACAACATCAACCACTGGTCCTCTTTCTCTTGGAGACCACCTTTTGCCTTTTGGTGTCTTTGTTTGTCAGTATCATACACACAGGTGAACATCAGCATCCAAGCGTAAGACCATCCAAGGCTAGGACCATCCAAGAGTAAGACCATCCAAGCTGTCGGGGCAGGATTGCAGTGTAAGATTGATAAACAAATGGTCAAGGCACACCTAATTTCTTTGAACAAGTTCAAATCTCCAGGGCCCGATGAACTGCATCCTAGAGTAATAAAGGAGCTGGCAGAAGAACTCTCAGAACCACTCTCTTTTATCCTTGCGAAATCATGGAAGACGGGTGAAGTGCCCGATGACTGGAGGAGGGCTAATGTTGTCCCTATCTTCAAAAAGGGCAAAAAGGAGGAACCTGGGAACTACAGACCAGTCAGTCTGACATCTATCCCTGGGAAAATCTTGGAACAGATTACAAAGAAGTCAATGTGTAAGCACCTTGAAAACAATGCAGTGATTACTAGAAGCCAGCATGGATTTGTCAAGAACAAATCCTGTCAGACTAATCTGATCTCATTTTTTGATCGGGTAACCTCCCTAGTGGACTGTGGGAATGCTGTGATATAGTATATTTTGACTTCAGCAAAGCTTTTGACAAAGTGCCCCATGACAATCTGATTAACAAACTAGTGAAAAGTGGGCTAGATGGAACAACTATTAGGTGGATCCACAGCTGGCTACAGAATCAGACTCAAACAGTGCTTATCAATGGTACCTTCTCACTCTGGGGGTGGTAACGAGCAGGGTACCGCAGGGCTCAGTCCTGGGCCCAGTGCTCTTCAACATTTTTATTAATGGTTTGGACAAGGAGGTGCAGGGAATGCTTATCAAATTTGCAGATGACACAAAATTGGGTGAGATAGCTAATACCCTGGAAGACAGAAACAAACTGCAAAGTGATATTGATAGACCAGAGCACTGGGCTGAAAACAACAGAATGAAATTTAATAGGGATAAATGCCAAGTTCTACTCCTAGGAAAAAGAAATCAAATGCACAGTTACAAGATGGGATATACTTGGCTCAGCAATACTACAAGCGAGAAGGATCTTGGAATTGTTGTAGACCACCAGCTGAATATGAGCCAACCGTGTGATGTGGCTGCAAAAAAAGCAAATGCTATTTTGGGCTGCATTAATAGAAGTATAGCTTCCAAATCACACAAGGTACTGGTTCCCCTCTATTCGGCACTGGTTAGGCCTCATCTTGAGTATTGCGTCCAGTTCTGGGCACCACACTTCAAGAAGGATGCAGACAACCTAGAGTGTGTTCAGAGGAGGGCAGTGAGGATGATCAGAGGTCTGGAAACAAAGTCCTATGAGGAGAGACTGAAAGAACTGGGCATATTTGGCCTGGAGAAGAGAAGATTGAGGGGAAACATTATAGCACTCTTCCAATACTTGAAAGGTTGTCACACAGAGGAGGGCCAGGATCTCTTCTCGATCAATCCAGAGTGCAGGACATGGAATAAGTTATTACAAAGTTACAGGAAGCCAGATTCCAGCTGGACATCAGGAAAAACTTCCTGACTGTTATAGCAAAATGACAATGGAACCAATGACCTAGGGAGGTGGTAAGCTCTCCCACACTAGAGGCCTTCAAGAGGCAGCTGGACAGCCATCTGTCAGGATGCTTTAAGGTGGACTCCTGCATTGAGCAGGGGGTTGGACTCGATGGCCTTATTAGGCCCCTTCCAACTCTACTATTCTATGATTCTATGATACTTTAAGGCCTGAAACTTTCCCTCATTCTTGTGCAGTATTAAATCTTCCTGCCCCCTTTCCTAGCCCCCAGTCCTTCCTCTACTCCCTCAGGCTCTTCCCTCTGAACCTCTCCTCTTCCTCTTTTTTCCATCTCTTTCTTCTCCTTCTTTCTCACTCTCACATTCTTCCTTTCCTAGCCCCCCCCCCCCCGGGTTCCCTCAGCTCTTTGTTTCCTCTGTCCTTCTTCCTGAAATTCCCCTTTCCTTACTCTGTTGCTTGTTCTGCTCTTTTTCCTGGACCCCCTCCCCCTGTACCTCAGATAGCAACTTCAGAGTCCTGATTAGTTGACTGAAACCAGAACGGATTCACTGCCCCATTGACATCGGAGCCACCAGACTCCACTGGACAAAGGGCACATCCCATTTGGTATTTGTTCTTCATGAGCCATGTGAAAGTGTGCTCAACCTAGCTAAGATCTCATCCTTCTCTCGAGTTAGAGGTGGGGAACTTGTGGCCTTGCAGAGGGGTTTGTCCTCTCACCCTACAGCATTGGCTATGTTGGCCAGTGCTAGTGGGAGCCATAGGCCAGAACATCTGGAAGGCCACAAGGCACCCACCCCTGCCTGTGTCTTGTCTTGGGCTTGGTCTACAGCAGAATGAGATGACAAAGTTCTCTCTGTAGCGTTCCAAGCCTCAGCAGAGGGATGCCATTTTTAATGCTCCCCTGTGTAAAACAAAGTCCCTGCATGTAAAAAACTAACACATGTGAATGAATGGCAGGTTCTATCCCTATCCTCTCTCTGCTATGCTAGTTTTTGTTTGCAGGCATTAAAATGTTACCCACTTCCTGCAGCCTGACATGGTACAGCCTGCTCTACCACACCAGGACTATGCCACCATATTCCACCTCTACTACCTTTTAAAGGACTGCAGAGCACCTGCTTTGCATGCAGAAGATCCCCAATTCAATCTCTGTCACCTTCAGGTAGGGCTGGAAAAACTGTTGCCTGGAATCCTCGCGAGCCGCTGCTGCCGGTCAGTGTTGACGATGCTGAGCTAGATGGACCAATGATCTGACTCAGTATAAGGCACCTTTTTTATGCTATTCATGTAAATCAGGTTCTGATCTGATTGGTCAAGAGAGCCATCATTATGAGATCATCATTCAGCCCGTAAATCTTTCTCTACAAATCTGGTGTATGAATAGTTCTGCAACGAAATAGTTCATTGACAGGGAGACTCTTTTTTTTTTTAGGTATGCAAATGTGAAGACAACGTAAAGCTTTTTAATTACATGACTGATATACGGTATTTCTTCGATTCTAAGACGCCATCGATTGTAAAATGCACCTTAATTTCAGGACCACCAACAGAAAAAAAAGCTTTGATTCTAAGACGCACCCCGTTTTTAGAGATGTTTATATGGGGGAAAAGTGTGTCTTAGAGTCGAAGAAATACGGTATATGGTGCTTTGCAGAGTAACAACGTCATTATAATCAGCAGCAGCAGCAGCAGCAGCAGCACACAGGTTCCCTGTCCTGGGGAGTGTATCTAAGTTTAAATAGTGGAGAAGGGGAGGCAAGGCTGATGGATATGAGTATATGTAGTTATACCTATAGGGCCATGGTAGATATGATGCAAGGTAGCCATCAATCCTAGTGTCGTAAACATGTAAATACGCAAGGGGAGGGGGGATTTGAATCAGGAAGGAAGGGGGATTAAACCTTCTCTGGTTTGGGGGATTTCAGGAGAAGGGTTAAGGCAGGAAGAGGGTTGGCCCCATATACATATTCTGAGAGGGAGCCCCAAGCCTAAGGACAGCCTATTGGGATCACTGACGTTAAGAAAATACTGGTGTGAGACTCAGTGGTTTGAACAGGACAGAACTGTGGAGTTCAGTTTGGTTGCCCCCTGTGTGTAAAGAGGCCCTGATTCTGAGCATCCAGATTCAGTGGCTGTGGATAAAGAGGTGGGCGGTTTTAATCTTTGCAACCCTTCTATTTCCTTGACATTTTATCTTATAATGAAGATAATCATTTCCTCCCTCTCTTTCCTCATGAGTCAAGCTCTCCAACCCTTGATCTTTTCAGGGGTCACTTCTCTTCTGATGCTCTACTTTGGCCAGGCTCGTTTTGGTTCTGCGTTTTCCCTCGAGTAGGCCAGGTCTCCCTGATGTCCTCTCCTTTCCCCCGCTTTCCCTCTTCTCCCTTCTGGCTGTGGGTGACCTTCACAAAGTTCAATTGATTGTTTGATGTCAGTCGTAAAGCCTTTTATTATTTTTGTTTTAGCTAGTCCAATGTGGATTTATTGACAGGGCCGAGACCACCCCCAGGGCTTTTCCAGCAACCTGACTGCAGCGTGTGGAGAAATAATTAGTTGTTGAAGTGTCAGGAACAGATGTCGAGCTGACATCTCCTGTTCGTGGGTGTCAAAGCTAGCCATTCTCTGCTTCTCCATAAATTACCACAGCATCCCTGATGCTGTGATTTTGTGTCATTAAAGCTGGAGCTTCCCAACACTGAGGAGCATAAAAAATTCTCTTGCTGCCCTTCCTCCGGTGCCCTTTGCTCCCTCACTTTCCCTTCGTCCCTTTCTAGATTTTAAGTGTTTCGGCCTAGAAGCCGATGCGAGCTAAACTACACTTTGCTGGCTCCTCCTCCTCTCCCAAGCGGAGCCTGAACTAATCAATTGAGAGCGGACCATTGTTAACATGTTTTCTGAGAGCCGTTTCACACATTGCGCAGTGACATCTCCAGAACCGTGTGCCGCAGAGAATGCAGAAGGGGCCGTCGCCAAGCCTCAAGCTCTGACAATTGCACCGTTTGTGATGCACCTGTTTCCAAACTTCTGCTTCCTCACATTCACGCCTTAAATTTTTAGGTATGATAAATCTCTGAAATATATTGTTGAAGCCCTGGCTCAGTGAATCCCACCTTTGGCTGCAGATGAAAGGCACCACACTTCAAGAAGGATGCAGACAATCTGGAGCGTGTTAGAGGAGGGCAACGAGGAGGATTAGGGGTCTGGAAACAAAGCCCTAGGAGGAGAGATTGAAAGAACTAGGCATGTTTAGCCTGGAGAAGAGAAGATTGAGGGGAGACATGATAGCACTCTTCCAATACTTGAAAGGTTGTCACACAGAGGGGGGCCAGGATCTCTTCTCAATCAATCCAGAGTGCAGGACCCAGAATAATGGGCTCAAGTTACAGGAAGCCAGATTCCAGCTGGACATCAGGAAAAACTTCCTGACTGTTAGAGCAACACGACAATGGAACCAATGACCTAGGGAGGTGGTGGGCTCTCCCACATTAGAGGCGATGCACATCCCTAGTTACCATGGCATTGTTTATCCAGTTTTCTCTGTAGGAGAACACAATCTATGCCAGCTGAGCCCTGGGACAGTACCTCGTGGATCCAGCCTGCCCAGAGGCAGGGGGGATGCACGCCAATAAACAAATACTTCCCCTTGACCCTCAGTTGGATGTGTAATCCAGTATATTGATTTGTGCAGTATGACAGAGGGAAGGCAGTTCCCCCTTACCTTCCTTCTGGGTGGTGAGTTTTAATCCCAAAATTCACCCACAACATACAGGATTCAGATAACTCTCCCCCTTGGCTAAAAGTGGAAGCCTGAGCTGAAAAAGGTTTGGATGGAGGTTATATTTGCAGGTGAACCTGGAATCATCCCCAAAATGCCACAAATCCTCGAGATAAAGGGAGACTAGGCTTTTATAACTTTGGTTCCTTATTGGGGCTTATGGCCACAAGGGTGTGTGTGAGGATGCTGGGGTACTCTTTTGTTATAATACATCATGTCCCAGTCCTGGAATGGTATGCTGTGCTTTGATGGATTGACATCATCTTTGTGCAGCAAATCCTGCCTCCCTGGAATTTGCCAAGGCTGGCTTTGGGGCAAAGGCGCCTTTTGTCTGGTGTTTTAGGAACATTTGGAATCTTAGCATCGTGTTTGAGAATTTGGGGTGCCTGGCACTTCAGCTAATTTACAATTCAGTTTCATCCGAGATCTTGCTGGGACACTTCTTTTTTGCATTACACCAAGATGTTACATTTCAGATCAAGGGACGTATGTAGGCTAAAATTCCTTACACAAGGCCATACAAGCAGGCAACTTTGTTGAGAAGGGGGTTGTGTGATAGTTTGAAGGTACAGAGAAAGAAAGCAATCTTTATTTCTCAGGCTTGAAAAAGAAAGCCAACAGGGAGGGGGGATAGAGAGAAAGTTGTAAAGTCAGCAACTAAAGGCATATAGAAAAAGGCCCATTCTGGCACAATATGAGACCCATATTTGTCACCAGTACCTCACATGATTTGGAAGCTATACTTCTATTGATGAAGCCCAAGATAGCATTTGCTTTTTTTACAGCCGCATCACACTGTAGGCTCATATCTATAGCAATTCCAAGATCCTTCTTGCTTGTAATATTGCTGAGCCAAGTATCCCCCATCTTGTAACTGTGCGTTTGTTTTCAGCCCAGCGCTCCAGCCTATCAAGATCACTGTGAAGTTTGTTTCTGTCTTCCAGGGTATTAGCTATCCCACACAATTTTGTGATCTGCAAATTTGATAAGGATTCCCTGCACCTCCTTGTCCAAATCATTAATAAAAATGTTGAAGAGCACTGGGCCCAGGACTGAGCCTTGCGGTACCCCACTTGTTACCTCCCCCCAGTTTGAGAAGGTACCATTGATAAGCACTCTTTGAGTCCAATGCTGTAGCCAACTGTGGATCCACCTAATATTTGTTCCATCCATTTTAGTTAGTTTGTGAATTAGAATGTCATGGGGCACTTTGTCAAAAACTTTGCTGAAGTCAAGATATATTATGTCTCCAGCATTCCCACAGTCCACAAGGGAGGTTACCTGATCAAAAAATGAGATCAAATTAGTCTGACAGGATTAACCCATGCTGGCTTCCAGTAATCACTGCATTGTTTTCAAGGTGTTTAGAGACTGACTTCTTTATAATCTGGTCCAAAATTTTCCCAGGGATGGATGTCAGACTGACTGGTCTGTAGTTCCCAGGTTCCTCCTCTTTGGCCTTTTTGAAGATAGACAACATTAGCCCTCTTCCAGTCATCTGGCACTTCAACCGTCTTCCATGATTTCGCAAAGATAATAGACAGTGGTTCTGAGAGTTCTTCTGCCAGCTCTTTTATTACTCTAGGATACAGTTCATCAGGCCCTGGAGATTTGAACTCATTCAAAGAAATTAGGTATTCCTTGACAATTTGTTTATCAATCTCAAACTGCAATCCTGCCCCTTCAGCTTGTACTTCACTTTTGCCAGGGGGGGGTCATAGATCTGCTTATTGGAGAAAACTAAGCCAAAGTAGGTTTGGTGTTTTCTTTGTCTTCTGTTATCAATTTGCCATCCTCATTAAGCAGTTGAACCACCATTTCCTTCCTCTGTCTTTTACTATTCACGTATCTGCTTTTTTATTGCTTTTAGCACCCCTGCTAGTCTCAGCTCATTCTCAGCTTTAGCCTTCCTGACACCATTTTGGCACTTCTGTGCTATCTGTCTGTACTCTTCTTTTGCAGCCTGGCCTTCCTTCCACTTCCTATATGTATGTATCTTTTTTTGTTTTCAGTTCATCTCTAAGCTTTTTGTGGAGCCACATTGGTTTTTTCTGTTGTGTTCTATCTTTTTTCCTTGTTGGAATTGTTTGTAATCATACCTTTAAATTTCATTTTTTAAAAACTCCCAGCCATCTTGGACTCCTTTTCACATTAGGGTCACTTGCCATGGGACCTTATCACAGTTCTGAGTTTATTGAAATTGGCTTTCCTGAAATCCAGAGTACGCATATGGCTACACTCAGCTTTTGCTTCCTTTAAAATGTCTTATCTTATGCTGTTGTGTACCTCACTTGGACTGTTTGGCATTCATTATTGTATCTACAGTATATGTTCACAATAATTGTTAGGGCAGTGAACGGACCCCCCAATCTGATCTGGATCCCGTTCTGTCAGATCTGGATCAGGCCCCATCAGATCCGATTCGGATAGGGCCCAATCCAATCTGACTTGGATCCGGATCTGGATCTGATCTGGGTCCTTCCACAGCACTCCCTCCCGCTCCCCCCCACTCTCCCTGCTTACACTTTCCTTTCTTACCTGCTGCCTCCTCCACCATCGGCCTGCTGTCATCTTCCATCCTTGCTGTGGGCCACTGCATTTCCTGGTCATGGTGGGTGATGACATCACCTGCCGCAACCAGCAAATGTGGCGCTCTAACCAATTAGAACGGCACATTTGCTGGTCATGGTGTGTGACATCATCACCCACCGTGACCAGGAAATGCGGCAGCCCACAGTGAGGAGGGAAGACGACAGCAGGATGATGCGGAGGAGGCAGCAGGTAAGCAGGGAGAGTGGGGGAGGGAGAGAGTAGTGAGAGCAAGAGGGAGTGCTGTGACTGGATCTAGATCGGATCTGGATTGCGGATCTGATCTGGGCCTGATCTGATCCGATTCAGATCTGGGATCTGGAGGCCCGGATCACCCTGATCTGACTCAGATTCAGGATCTGGATCTGGATCCGGTCACAGCCCCAGTAATTGTGCAGTGTGTCATAAATAGTCACTTTCTACAATAGTTTTTTCATGTATCATTTGTACCTTTTGATTATTTTGTTCTGGTTAAGTGACCTCTCTCTTTTTCTATATTGAGTGGAATGCTGCTCTTTTTTTCTCTGTTTTTGGGCATGTGAAGCTGCCATTTTGAATATGCAGCCCCTGCTTAGAGATTGTCATGTCGTGCGAACCCAGTGAGCATGGCTTACGTGAAGGTTGTTTAACCCTCACATAACTCATGCTTGCCCATCACCCTTGCTATCAAGGCTCTAAACAAAGATATAAACAGTTGCTCCCTGAAGGCACTCAAGAGTATAGTGCAAAGTTCAGGAAGTAGATAGGTTGTTCCATTGCCCCTGGCAGAGAAATCAGGCTAGTTTTGTCTCCCTGGATCTCAGGCAATGAACTGTGTATGTCACAAGGAGATGTTTTGGGCTTTGTGTGATGAAGAACATAGGTAAGTCTGATGCAGGTGTATTCCCTGGATATGGGAGTACAATTCAAGAGAACTTGAGCATTTATTAGTATTCTAGTTATACAGCACTATCAATCAATGTGACAGGTTGGAATAGTAAAAGTGATAGGTCTCTGCCCAAAGTCGCTTCCAGTATTGATTTCAACAGAGGGAAGATAGAGGAAAGAGAAGCCAATAACGAGATGGGAGATTAGAAGAGGCAACAGTAAGAAGGAATACATGCAAACAAATGCAATTGGGCTTCATTTTAGTTGGGTATGAAGACTAAGGGGGCTGCCAAAGGTTTAATGGAAAGAGTGGGCTTAGGCGGAGAGAGCAAGGGCACCAGGCAGAAATTCAGGGCAGTGTAAGCAACAGCAAAGGAAATCGAGATTTTGTTGTCAATGCAGGAGACTTTCAGGCAGCTGAGAGTGGATAGGTTGGAAGAGGAAAGGCGCCAGGTTCAGAGAGAGCCGTAAGTAATAGCAGAAAGAGAAGGTGAGGAAAAGAATGTGAGGAACTGGACAGGGCGTTGATGTCGACATTTGAGGAAAGGTCTCATGTAATCTGAACAAAGAGCCGCTGATTTTGCATTGTCCGGTATTTCTCCCAAATGTTTGCACAGCCGCCCCTTCTACCCCAAGCAAAGTTTGTGCGTATCGAAACATAGGCAGTGAAGATCATTAGTGTTGAGTATGATTGTGCATGGCTCCTTTCCCAAGCCAGCAGCATCGCATATGCTTCCCTCTTGTGGGTCGGCCTGTGCTCTTTGCTAGGGCATGACTGAAGTCAGTGCCTATTTTCATGGGCATGGTGCTTGGGTACTGTGTGGTATTTTCTCAGATGGCAACCACAATTAGGTTCTTGGAAGCCAAGGAGAGGGCAGGGGCAGGCCCAACCAGCCACATGGTGCCAGAAAGCCTGCTTTCCCTCCTCACATGGGAATTTCCCACCCCCACCATGCAACGGTCAAGCAGCGCCATGAGGACACCCCCAAGGTTATGCTACAGTCCATGTTGCACAAAACAGGCCGGAACGGCAACTTCCAAGTGAGCCAACTCAACCAAACTTACCACTCACACATTACTAGATGGGACAGAGACAATACGCACAAAACAGCCACGAAAACCACATTCCGATGCTAGTTCCGGGCCATAATCCATATTGCTCAAAACAGGCCGGAACGGCACCTTCGAAGTGAGCCAACTCAACCAAACTCATGACTCACACATTGCTAGGTGGGACAGATACAATGCGCCATGAGACAGCCACGAAAACCACGTTCCATTGCCCATTCCAGGTGCTGGTTTTAACCTATAAAGCCTTACACGGCTTGGGACCACAATACCTGATGGAACGCCTTTCCCGACATGAACCTACCCGAACACTACATTCAACATCTAAGGCCCTCCTCCAAGTGCCTCCTCCGAGGGAAGCTCGGAGGTTGGCAACAAGAGAGAGGGCTTTCTCTGTGGTGGCCCCCCAATTGTGGAACGATCTCCCCAACAAGGCCCGCCTGGCGCCAACATTGTTATCTTTTCAGCGCCAGGTCAAGACTTTCCTCTTCTCTCAGGCATTTGGCCATATCTGAGGAGCCTGGGTTTGTTTTGTTTTGTAGCTTTTTTGAAGTGTTGTAGTGGTTTTTAAATGTACAGATTGTGTGTATGTTGTATGTTTTTGCTGTTTTAATTTTTGTATATTGTTTTTAATTGTTTTTAATCCTATGTAAACCACCCAGAGAGCTTCAGCTATGGGGCGGTATACAAATATAATAAATAAATAAATAAATAAACTAGTTTTCTATGTGGAAGGAAGTTTTTGCATGGAGGAGCATTTAACGACATGACTTCCCGCCCCCACCCTGTCTCATCTGAAGTGGGGCAGCCCCCACGCAGTTTCACCTCCTCAGTGAGAACGATTATTTACTTAATTTATAGCCCACCTTTCCACCAAAAAGAATGGTGCTCCAGGTAGCTATCAATAAAAACACAGATTAAAAACAAAAACTAGACTAGAGACAGAGCAACCTGTCTGCTGCTAATTAATGTCATTGCTATGCTGTGCCACAGAGAGACTCTCTTGAGGAGTTCCCCTTTCTGGGAAGCCACTGACAGGCTAGCTCTGCTTTTGCTCAAGTGCTCTGGAAAATCAACCTCTTTTTTCTACTCCAGGGCTTGAGTTGCTTTCCTGTTTTCCTTTCCAGATCCTTGTGCCCCATCTCCCACCTCCCACCCCCCAACCTCCCTCATGGGCTTTCACTGACCACTTTCAGCTGGGTGGCTTGGATAAATGAGCCATTTTTCCCCCCAACGATGGGCCACCCATTTTATTTCTGCATATAAAAAGAATCAGTAACTCTCATCCGGCTCCCCCCGGAGGCTTGAAGAAGTGGATATTAAAAAGGCTGACATTATCAAGGAAGATAAATTATATTAAAGATCAGGCAGAGAAGCGCCTAGTTTGTCAGCAATCAAATCCTCATTTTGAATTCCTCATTTTAAATGTATTCTTTGGAAAGCACCATGGGTGCCTTTTGTGTGTGTGTGTGTGTGTGTGTGTGTGTGTGTATCAGCCTGTCAGTCTTTCTGGAGGTGCTTGTCTTACGTCCCCAGTTGATTTTGGTGGAGATGACTGGTGTGATTTAGGCAGGAGGTTCCAGAGGAGGAGGAGGAGGAGGAGAAGGTGGCAAGATGAAGATGTTAAAGATAAACTCCAATTAAATGTTTGATTCCTACTGATTCCAGTCACCGCTAGACAGACACCGCACCGCTTCTTTGAAAATCTATCTTTTCTTCAGAAGTCCTTTTCATTTGTAAAGGACATCAGTATCCTTAGAAGAACATCACTGAAGAGTCTGATGGAGGGTCGAATTCCAGAAGCGGTTGGATCAAAACTTCCTCTAGTTGAGCCCAAATGATTAAAATAATTGCAAACTTTTCTTTTCTTTACACAGTTGTATAATAAAATGCTAATTTTCCAAGTTATATTAAAACAACACAATTCAATTAAAATTTACACCGCACGTATTGAAACCCTAAAGTTCTAAGGGCCAAATTAGATGTCTCAACAAACATGTTTGCTGAGATTACACGGAATGAGAGGATCCCTTCCCACGCTTGCTAGTTGTCCCCTGCAGATGCCTCTGGACTGGGGCCATTTCCCTCCTGGCTGGACTCATTCCCAGTTGTGGAGCCTGGAAGTGAGAGAAAAGCCCATTAGAAACGACTGTGTGGTGGTGGTGTTTTTTTTTGGTGGGTTGAGCATTTGCAGGAAGAGATTCACCGGCACATGGAAGGGCTAACCCTGCCAGCTTGCTGGTTTTCCTGTGCAAATGACTTCTTCATTCACCTTTATACTTCAGTTGTAACATCTAGTTTGACTTCAGTGGCAAAAAGTTGAGTTTTAGGGCTGAAACCCACATTCTAACATTCTAAAGCTCGACCTTCTCCTTATCCACCACAAAACCCTCAGCGTGAAATTTGAGCCGAAATTTGTAGCTGGCATTTTCTTCTTCCAAGAGTCAGGTAAAGAGGGAGAGACTAACCCAGCAAGTACATCATGTGGGAGATTTATGTTCCAGGCATTGATGGCTTGTGAAATGAAACCTGGAGCACAATCCTGGCAAGTACCAAGTGCAATGAAGCACCGGAGGGCCTTCCTGTATAATTCTAGGCCTATTAACTCCAGAGTCTAAAACTGCCTTGCGCACCATTATTATTATTTTTTTAATGGAAAGGAGGGATGCATATCAAATAAATAAAATTGCAACAATATAAGTCCAATCAAGGTAGAATCTGGCAGGTTATGAATTTAGCTTAGAGGGTATTGGGCAAGCCTGGGATAGAACCAGGATGAATGTAGTAAGTCATCAGCAATGTTATGGAGGCACCTGGTTGTAGCTTGGCAGAATCTAGCCTATGAAGAAGAGTGCCAAAAATAAGAAAACGAAGATAGGGGAACAACTGCATACAGAGATGGTGGAGTCAAAGCCTAGCTATATCTGCACCACATCACAGACTTGAAGTCGTCATTGCCTCTGTGAGAGGGGCTAGAAGAGGGACTCAAGCCACAACTCCTAGGTTTCTTTGGGGGATGCAGGACTGTCAAACCAGTATAAAAGCAATATAGATGTTCAGTGGAAATATGTTGAAGAGAATGAGTTGAAGAGAAAATATAAAACTTTAAAACAAATACATAGTAAATAAGAAAGTGGCAATTAGTCTGGATTAGGACCCAACCTAAAATTTGGCCAACTTATTCCCTCATGTGGAAAGTGTGTTGGGATCGCTATAGTAGCCTGTGATACTGTGAAACACAAACACTTTTGTATTGCAAGCTGGCTGGTGGCTGACTGGCTATTGTGTTTTTAACAAAATGATAACTTTGCAGTTAACTTTGAATGTATTGAAGTATACGGCTTTCAAGAAGACACATGCAGATGGTAACCAGCTGGGCTTTGCTGAAGTTATTTCCTGCGCCTGCCTCCACAAACATCGGAGTTGCTGATAGCTACTTAATAATATGTAGGTGTATTTGTGCAGGTATATTTAACTAGAGATCCGGTAAAGCCCAGGACCACTTACCTTGGAGTAAGCTCCATTGAACTCAGTGGGGCTTAGGTTGGAGTAAACATGTATAGCATTACACAGTAAGCTTGCAATAGTATGCACACTTACCAAGGAGTTAACCCATTGCACACAGTGGGGCTTAATTCTGAGTAAAGTTGCATAGCATTGCTTTGTAAAGTGTGTGTGTGTGTGTGTGTGTGTGTGTGTGTGAGAGAGAGAGAGAGAGAGAGAGAGCACATCAGAATGCGCTGTTTTCTTTTTCCCTAGGAGCCCTGAAGGGACAGAATGGCTGTTAGAACCATCTAATTTAACAGTCTAATGCAAGAGGATCTTTATGTTAAACACAAAGGCATGGCTCACTGGCAGTGGAGGAGAGGCAGTGAATGCTTTGAAGATCAAAGGAAGAGCATGAAGTACAAATGCAGGGCTGGTTCCAACATAACAATACCCTATAGAGGAATATCCCCTGAAAACATTGTTAAGGGGCAAATAGTATTGTCAGAAGAGCATTTTATAGCACGCACTCACGGATTTTTGTGGGTTCCTCTCATGACACCATCCGCCTCCTGCACGCCTCCTGCTGGTTTCCTGCTCCTTCTGCCATTTTTCGTAGTAAAATAGTCCAAACAAAATGTGACTCTTCTGAGTTCTAATGAAATTGGTCGCCATTTCCTGCTGTGTGCAGAGAAGTTTCACTTTAAAACGCCCACTAGAGGGCACTGTCCCACTACACTGAATGGGCCACATGGGTGCAGCTTGTTTCCTCTTTCTCTCCTGTGTGATTCTTCTTGTCCCTATAGCGGGAGAGCAGCGACGGTAAGGAAACGTGATTTCCCCCCATCTGATGACCCACAAACTAATTCAGGAATTTTCGAGGGAAGAACTCTGGTGAATGGGAGAGTTTGGGAATCTCCTCTCTGGCCAGCAGGTCACATCTCTCTCTCGATAGGTATTCTTCTGGTAGGAAATGTGTTATATCAGAGCTGGCCAAGAAGGACAGATGGCTGTCAGATTTTGCACTACAAATCCAGCATGACTGGATTAGATTTCGCAACCACCTGCAGTTGTTTTGAAATAGCAGTGAGAGAGCCTACCTTTCCTTCCACCTCGATATTGCCTGGGGCTGACAGGTACTCACAGCAAGAGAAGAAAATGTCCATTCAAGAGAGAGAGAGTCAGAGGCTGGTTTCGCATGACACGTTAGGCAACGGAGGGGGAAATACGGTACTGACCGTGCGTTAGGTAGGCGGTGCTCCCCACATGACATGTTGCTACTCCGTTCCTTGAGCAGCTGAAAGTTCTGGTGTCTGTCTTGGTTGCAGCGTCTCCTCCCTCCCCCTCCCTCAGTTCTCCAGCCGTATCCCAGCATGCACCGCAAGTTTTGCCGGCTATATCAGAGCAGCCGGGGGGTTTCAGCTGCTCCAGCTGGTAGAACTCTGTTCCCACACGGAACACTCCACCGAGAGAGGGGGGGTTGGTTTTGGACGACACTTCAAACAACGGGCTTCCAGCTAAACAACCTGCAAGCCCGTTGTTTCTTTCTGTTGCTCAATTGGGCACCATAGTGTACCGTCAGTTGTGTGTGCGTGGTGTGTAACTCTCCACACGACACAATAAGCAACACACCTGACGGTTGCTTCCCACCCCCTCCATTGCCTAATGTGTTGTGCGAAACCAGCCAGAGAGAGAGAGAGAGAAAGAGACTGTCACACAGGCGTGGTTTATAACCAGAGATCAAGAGAGGGATTTGTTTAAAGTGTTCAGCTGGCGGTTTTGCAACAGAAGCGCCCGGTCCCCCCTTCCCTGACATGATGTCAAGCTGGACGGAGAAAGGGAGTAGGCAGCGGAGGTGGCGGAGAGTGGTGAGCAGCCTCCGAAGAGAAGGGGCAGCCACTCATAAACTGAATGGTCATTGGTCACGTTACAAAAAGGCGCTGGGACGCCGAAGAAAAATTTAAAGTCGTGGGAAGAAGCGAGTTTGAGAAAGCGCATTAACGGAGGCTATAACTCTGATGGACGGCTGGATTGCGCCCCACTCGTTTAGAGGTAACCCCATCAGTGCGAAGTGAAGGAGGCGCAAATCACTCGTCTAGAGGCACCCCTAGCCCTCCTGCTTCTAATCCCTGTGTAACAGCTTCCACTAGGGATGTGCACTGGATCGGACCCGATCCACGATCCGAGTCCGGTCCAGTGGGAAATCGGATAAATTATCCGATTTCCGATCCCGCAGCTGGATCGGCCGATCCAATCCGAACCGGTCCGATAAGGCTCCGAACCGGTTCGGCGGATCGGCGGATCGGCGGATCGGCGGGCGCCCACTGGCGCCCACCGCTGCTTCCATTGGCGGGTGCCAGCGGGCGCTCGCCGATGAAAGTGGACAGCGGGGGGGGGGAGGAGGGGAGCGCTTACCTTCTCGGCCCGTCCGCTCCCGTCCGGCACTAGCAGCTACTACCAGCGGGCTCCGCGGCCTGCTCCAGGGTGGCGCGCCGGGTGATGTCATCACCCGGTGCGCTACTCTAGAGCAGGCCGTGGAGCCCGCTGGTAGTAGCCGCCAGCGCCAGACGGGAGCGGACGGGCCGAGAAGGTAAGCAGGGGGTGCGTGGAGGGGAGGAGGGGGCGCGCGGAGGGGGGGAGGGGGCCCTTACCTTGCCGGCCCGTCCGCTCCCGTCCGGCGCCGGCGACTACTACCAGCAGGCTCCGCGGCCTACTCCAGGGTGGCGCGCCGGGTGATGTCATCACCCGGCGCGCTACTCGAGAGTAGGCCGCGGAGCCCGCTGGTAGTAGCCGCCGGCGCCGGACGGGAGCGGACGGGCCGAGAAGGTAAGCAGTGGCGGGGAAGGGGGCTTACCCCCCCCCGGAGCCGTCCACTTCTATCCGCTGGCGCCCGCGGGCGCCAGCGGATGGAAGCGGACGGCCCCAGGGGGGGTAGGGAGCGCGGGGGAGGGGGCTTACCTGCCGGGGCCGTCCACAGCGGACGGCCCTGGGGGGGGAGGGAGTTAGGCCCCCCCTCACCCACCCGCCGCCATTTTTTCCTCATAGACTTGCATTGCAATGCAAGTCTATGGGGAAAAAAATGGCGGCCGATCCAAAAATTTACGATTTTTGGGTCGGGATCGGACTCGATCCGGTCCGGGGGGCCTCCGATTTTGTCCAAACCGGTCCGTGACAAAATTGGAGGTCCCGATCCGGGTCCCGATCCGATCCGGGGGGTCCGTGCACACCCCTAGCTTCCACCAGCTCTACCCCACCTTATTTCCCATTGGCGTGTCTCTTCTTTTTTCAAGTTGTCCGCACACTGTGTAGTGAAGGGGGGTTGAGCCCTTTACCCCCCCCTGCGATCCTGACAGCTTAAGAACTGGTGCCTGTGTTTTCCCCCCTTCTCCCTCCTCTTTCCTTTTGTGTCATATCTTTTAGTCTGCACACCTGAAGGCAGGGACCGTCTTGCATTTTTTTATTGATTCGTATGCCACACTGAGAGCCTTTTGAACTGAAGAGGAGGTGACGTGCTTTAAGCCAAGGGTGGGAGCTACTCCTGGATAGGCTGACCATCTGAACAGGAGGACAGGGCTCATATAACTTTAACAGTTGTAGAGAAAAGGGAATTTCAGCAGGTGTCATTTGTATGCAATTAGTTCCTGGTGAAATTCCCTCTTCATCACAACTGTTAAAGGTGCAGGCACCATACTAGAGTGACTATATACAAAAGAAGGCAGGGCCTCTGCAACTTTAACTGTTGTGATGAAGAGGGAATATCGCCAGGAACTAATTGCATACAAATGACACTGGTTGAAATTCCCTTTTCTCTACAACTGTTAAAGTTATATGAGCCCTGTCCTCCTTTTCAGATGGTCAGCCTACTCCTGGAGGTTGGGTGCCCAGCATTGCCTCCCCTGGAACCAACCAGAGCCCACCCACCCCAGCAGCAGCAGCAGCAGCAGCTGCTGCAGCTGAAATTGCCACCAAATTTGCTGCAGCGGTGGCAAAAGCAGCTGTTCTGCAAGGAAACAAGGCCTGTGGGGAGCGCCTGCCTTGTTTCTGCATGCAAACAATCCACGTGCTCCTGGTTTCCTTGTGAAATCCCTGCTTTTTTTTCTTTGCCACCCCTGCAGAAGATGTGGCAGGGGGAGCTGCAAAAATGGCCTTGAAGGCTGTATGTTTTCCACCCATGCTTTAAACAAACAAGCAAATATTGTCCCTCTGGTGCAGTTACTGAGGGCAAAAAAGCCCCTGTTGGTACCAATTTGGAGGTTTCCCCCCCTGTCACTAATTACAGTGCAGGGGGGCGGGGAGAGAAGTTTTTGGCAGGTTCGTGGTGGAAGAGAGAAGGTTTAAACCTCCCCACCCCAATGTGCTAAGTTCTTGACTCAGACCCCCCCCCCCACACACACACACCTTCTATTCAATATTTTAGAAACTCACATGCAGTTACAGGTGGTACCAGCCTCCATGGCCGGAGGTAAAATGGGTCCTGAAGCTTAGAGTTAGTCTAGTTTCCGAGGTAGCATGTGAGGCCTCTCCTTTGACGAGAGAACACAAGGTCCTGATGATTGGGGTAAGTACGCCCATTGAGCTGTCCTAAGGCTAGTCTAGGGTTCCATGACTTGAACGGGGAACCTCAGAGGCTGAAAGCCACCATGGATGGTGTATGCCCGGGTCTCAGAGCCCCTCCATTTGTGGAAGGGAAGGGAGCATCAGCCCCTGCCATTGGCAGGTAGCACGTCGTCTCTGGATTGGCTAGGCCTGGTATACATTCTAGGAGCCTGGCCTTCTGTCTGTGCTTGGACCACAGCTCAGTATGTTCTGCTGGTGACGCTCCACCTTCCCAATTCAAACCATTGACCTCCAGAACCCAGAGTTGGAGACTCTGTGGGCCTACCTTTGGGCACCCCCCCCCCCACCGCCATACACACACATGACCCAGCCCGGCCGTGGTACCTACTGAACGTGGTTTGAAGCGAGCTTGAAGTTTCCCAGCTTGGCACACGGAATAGAAGCCTGCAGCCTTTGAAAGCTTGCGACTTGATGAGCATATTAAGTGTCCTCTCTTTCCTGAGCAGCGCTGCACTCTCCAGCTTTGCATAGAGCACAGCCCTGTGCCCACTCCATCGCAGAGCCCCAGGAGGCTGCTTGTCTCCTGTCTCCCCTTTTAAGGGCTATTTATTTTGACGATGAGGCTGCTGTCTGCTAGAATGCTGTCTAGAATGGATGAGCGCGCTTGGAGGCCTATCGTGGTGACGGCAGTTTAATGGTGACGCAGTATTAATATCAGCATTGCTTATCCAGAGCATCTCCAAAATGAGCGGGGAAGAAAAGTACGTCCCTCAGAAGGAGAGAGCCTTGCACCATGCAGCCCCACACTTATTGATTCACAAAGCTTTTATATTGCTTTTCCGTTGGAGTAGCCATCCCCGCTCACCCAGGAGTACGATGTACTTGTGGATATAAGATGGCCAGATGGGCATAAAGTTAGAGGCAAATGTTTATAGAATTCATACATTTGCCTTTCACATTATATTCTCCCCCCACTTTATTTGGAAGTTCCCTTTTCCCAATCTTCTACCCAAAATTACTTGGGATTCCGCCACATGAGTTTGGGGAGATGCATCCCATTTCCCCTGTTCTCCCATAGCAGCTTTTCCATTTATTCATTAAAACAAAAGTATACCCCTTGTAAAAAAAATAACTAAAGGCAGCTAACACCACAAAACTTTAAAACAATAGAGCATCCAAATGCATCCGAAAAATAAATAAATCCCTTAACACAGCAAGAAACAAACCAATTAACCCCAGAAGCTGAATATACATGCAGAACTGAATTAAGCCCAAAGACCACCTTACCAAACCAGGTTTTGACCTCCAGCCTGAAGGTTTATAGTGTTGGGACTTGGTGGGTATCCTTGGGGAGGCTGTTCAACACAGTTCATGTCACAGCTGAAAAGACCCGTCTTCTAATAGAGATATGCCAAACTTCATTGGGCAGACATGCATAGAGCAGGACCACAGATGTTGAATGGAGGAGTGAAGGTTTGAGTCCTACTGAGGCAAGGTATTAGAGGCCTTAGAGGCTTGGAGTTCTTCTGTTTGGGGGGAGTATCCCTGGGAGGAGTAGTTTCATTTCTCCAGTTCAGCTTCATTTCTTCAGTTAAGCTTCATTTTTTCAAGACTGAAACAGTACTTTCAGTTTTGGGGAAAGAGGGGCTAAAAGGAGAGAGCCAGCCAGAGAAAGACCAGACCATAAGGAAGGAGCCGAAAGATGCAGCTGAAGAAGTCTAGATGCAGCTTAGGGTAAAAGAACTTGCCTTTTTGCAACTTTTATTTTCTTTAAGCACCTTTTGTATCACTCAGTTCTATTGATTACATACTTTTATTGTAATTTGCTTGTTTTAATTCACTAGTAAACTGTTGTGTTAAGCCACAAGTGTCTGGAGTGTTACTCACCCCATATCTACAGCCTAAACCCTATGTTACCAGAAAGGCTAAGGAAAAAGAAGGAAGGTGGGACTCTTAAGGAGGCAGAGTTCCTTAAGGAGTCACTCAGGGGATCCAGGTCATAGAAGGAACTCTAACAGGAGGATATGGGGAGATCAGACACTCCAGCTTCTATCTTCTCAGTTAATCCCCCTCTTGCTGCCACTGCCAGGCAATATCTTAAACCCCAGCATGTATATCCCACAGTAGGGCTCCCTGTTGCCCATTGTTGACATAATTATCGAGTAGTACAGGCCACAGCTTTGTGGAGTGAGCTCATTGGCAGGAAATAATGGGGCAAGGAGGAATAACTTACTTGGTAGCTCCTTGCTCACTACAGCAGTACTCAGTAGTGAACATCAAACCATCACAATACAGCAATCATAAAATCAGTTTGTTTGATTTTTTGAATTTCATGTTCCGTTAGCCTTTTGTTGTTGATTATAACTCTTTTTTGTTCTATTAGTCTTTGTTCTGTTGTTGTTGTTATTATTATTATTATTTTAAGCATGGGATACACACAGCCCTGTACATAATTATATTTGTACACATGAGAACAATACACTGTATTTTTGTTTCCCTTCTGCCACTGTCCTCCCATTTCCAGTTTTGCCTTCTTGGGTAGCTGCTTGAGGAAAAGCCCTCAGCTGAAGAGGCTGAAGATCTGGGCTCAAACCCTTTGATGCTACACTGAGTAGGACGTCAGCCTGATGGCACCTCAGCCCATGTGCTTGCTGTTCCTCTGAATTCTTTTAAAACTGACTACAGACTAGGGCAGTCTGTGACTTTAGGGACTGAATTGGTGCAAATTGGTAGTGTTTGGCCCAGTAGGGCCCCATCTTTTATCTTCCTACTTTTGTCATCCCCACACTATTTTTTCAGGATTCATCCTTATTGTGGTGGTACATTCCATAATCATGCATCATGTGAAGAAGGACTTTTTTTTATACTGCCAGAGAATGTCAGCTATTGGGCAGTTTAAAAAAATGTGAGCAACCAATAAATAAATAATAAATATAAATGTATCAGTTCTGACCCTATAGTTTACTAAATGACCTGTCCTAATATTCTGAAGGGGGGAGGAATTCCTCTTCCCACAGTGTTTGTGATGCTCTAAACCTCTGCCATGTTCCCATTTAGTTAACCTTTATTCTAAATTAGCTGATATGCTTGGCATTGCTCGGGTCCGTGAATAATGTTTATAACATTTATTTGATAAATAATAAATTTCTCTGCAACTTACTCATCTTTAGGTTGGTTGGCGTTTTTAGTTTGGTTGAGTTAGTAAATTGTTTTGTTAGAATAAATGGAAAATTGTGTTAACAAGAACTGTATTTTGAATTAGAGCTTCATGATAAACCACATTTTTTGTTTTACCTGAAATGCCTACACCTCCCATCCTGCCTTGGCCAGAGCAGCCATCTAAACTTCAGAAAAAATCAGGACACACAACACCCTTTCTACCAGCTAAAAAAGATGCAAATCTAAAAATATGTTTTCAAAATATACCTGCATTGCCCAGATATTTGAATAACATATAGCAGGGAAGTGGATCTCAGTGGACGTGGGGAACTGTTGTATGAATGTGCACTGAAGTTATTATTATGAAAAAAGGAAAGCAGCTAGAACACAGAATACTTTATTGGCATAATTTACTGTATAATATTTACATTTAATATGTTTGGCAGAGAACCAGGATGGTCAAGGCCACTGGTGACTTGGGCCTTTTATCTGACATACCTGTGCTCTGAAGACACACCATGGCATTTTTTTATTTTTATTTTTTTAGTTAATTGAACTCATGTATAAATTAACCATCTGCACTACAGTAACTGCATACATAAGGAAGTGAAGACACATAGAATGATACAGCTACTGATTAAAGGCCAAATTATATGTAGTTTGAATTGTGCTTAAATAGCATGCTTAAGATTGACCATCCCTCTTTCGCAACAAAAAGCAGCTGTGGGGACCCAATTGTGATCAGGGCTGTAGCAGGGGAGAATTTAATTCCCCCACCAACCCATCCATGCTGTTTTCCTGGTTTCCTTATGGTGCTGGTGGCATTATGCCACTGCTATGGAGTCACATAGAGCAAAAAGCAGTTTTCAATATCTCCTGCTGAAGAAATTTTATTTATGGAATGTCTTGAAGGAATAATAACAATTTGTACTGGTCCTGACCATGAGTCATAGTTTGGTGGCAAGAGAAGACTCTTGGAAGTTCCACCCAAGGCATGCTGGGAGTTGTAGGTATAAGCCACAGTTTTTTATTAAATTCTTTAAAAATACTTAAAATCCCAAGTTTCATGTTTTAAGTTTTTTCTGGTACATTGTACAGCCAGACCTATTAGCATGCCAAATTTCAAGTTTCTACCCAGTGTTGCTCGGGCCCCCTAAAATATATGTCTGTGAGGTAATCATCTTAAAGTTGCAGGCCAGTGCACTTAACCTTAAAACAAATTAAATTGATTTCTTTTTTTTTTCTCTAACCCTCATGACAACCCTTCAAGGTAGGCCAGTCCTAGGCCTTGGAGGTAACTTTAAAACAAATTAAATTAGTTTCTCCCCCCCCACCCTCAATGCATGGCCAGGGCTGTTGCCATAATTTTCCTTGTCCCCACAGAAAACAAAAACTACAACTCCTGGCATGCCTTTTGTTGTGGTGCTTGACTTGCCCAATGGGAGTCCTGCCGCTGAAGCTCATGGGAAGTGATGTCTGGCTGAGCCAGTCCACACTACACTGTGCAATCGGTGCCCATAGGTAAGCCTTGAGGAAGCTGGCTGGCTGACTCATGAGTAGCTTGGTCGTTGCCATTTGCAGATGACACAAAATTGGGTGGGATCGCTAATACCCTGGAAGACAGAAACAAACTCCAAAGTGATCTTGATAGACTGGAGCACTGGGCTGAAAACAACAGAATGAAATTTAATAGGGATAAATGTCAAGTTCTACACCTAGGAAAAAGAAACCAAATGCACAGTTACAAGATGGGGGATACTTGGCTCAGCAATACTATAAGAAGGAAGGATCTTGGAATTGCTGTGGATGACAAGCTGAATATGAGCCAACAGTGTGATGTGGCTGCAATACAGCAAATGTTATTTGGGGCTGCATTAATAGAAGCATAGCTTCCAAATCACACGAGGTACTGGTTCCCCTCTCTTCGGCACTGGTTAGGCCCCATCTTGAGTATTGCATCCAGTTCTGGGCACCACACTTCAAGAAGGATGCGACAATCTGGAGCGTGTTAGAGGAGGGCAACAAGGATGATTAGGGGTCTGGAAACAAAGCCCTATGAGGAGAGAGTGAAAGAACAAAGCATGTTTAGCCTGGAGAAGCAAAGATTGAGGGGAGACATGATAGCACTCTTCAAGGTTGTCACATGGAGGAGGGCCAGGATCTCTTCTCGATCAACCAAGTATGCAGGACACGGAATAATGGGCTCCAGTTACAGGAAGCCAGATTCTGACTGAAAAACTTCCTGACTGTTAGAGCAATATGAAAATGGAACCAATTACCTAGGGAGGTGGTGCGCTATCCCACATTAGAGGCCTTCAAGAGGCAGCTGGACAACCATCTGTCAGGATACTTTAAGGTAGAATCCTGCATTGAGTAAGGGGTTGGACTCAATGGCCTTATAGGCCCCTTCCAACTCTACTATTCTATGATTCTATGATCCTTCACTTCTGCTCCCAACGGTGCCTAGTAACCGAGGCAACCAAGCCAGGCATTCTCCCTTCAGGCCCAGGATGGCAAGCTACTTCCAGATGATAGCCTCCAAAGCCTGATATGTCTTCCCTCCCACCCAATGCATGCTGGGAGTTGTAGACATAAGCCTAGGTCCCTGAATAAAGTTTTAATCTTTGAACACTGTCCGAGATGTGGTGGGAGAACGGACCTTCTTAGTTGTGACACCCTGCTTGTGGATTTCTTTTTCCCAGGCAGGCTTGCCCAGTGACTGCATTAAAGGCTTTTAAGTGCTAAATAAGTTTTTTATTATTATTTTTCAAGGCCTTTTAACTTGATGAGTTTTTTTTTATGCTGTATTTTTTCCTGTCATAATTAAACCACTACTTTCCAAGACAGATGCAAGAATTACTGGATAAAGTTTATGATTTTTATGTAAAAGCCTGACTAATACCATTGAGACAGAAGAGTGAATGGAGGATTGACTGATATAGCTGAGGCTAGAATGGAATGGTGGGTGGGGTGAGTGGCAGGTAGAAAAAGTCAGGTAGAAGGAGAACAAAGACAGTTAGTGAGAGGTCAGGAAAGTGGGGGCTGAGTTAGGACTGAGAGATAGTGACCTGGTTTGCTGACCCATACTTTATTTTAAATCAGTCACTCTACATGCCAGTACTACACCTCCCAGCATGCCCTTGGCAGCCTGTAGGTGCCTGTGTCCTCTGAGACATCCTCTTGTTGCTGATGCTGCTCCTCGATAGAGCGTGAAGGAGTATCATCACCAAGGAGGGGAGGTAAGCAGCTGTTAGTGGACAAGCCCAGCTCCAGCCAATCCTGCTGGGATTGCCTCGTCCTGCACTTCTTACCCACCAAGTGCTCCATTTGGTGCCTGTACTGAAGGGCCGGGGCTGGGCTGGGAACTTCCCCCCTTTGTCGGGTCTGTTTCTGGGCATGCACAGAGGGCCTCCCCTTCCTCCCTACCTCTTAAGGGCAAAAGTTGTGCACTTGCTTCCCCCAGATCCTGAGAAAACAGTGATATCAGGGTGAAGTGCCTTTGAGCATGTTTGGCCCCTCAAAGCCATGCTGTTGTATATAGTCACGATTTTAAAACCACGCAGAGGGCAGGAGGAGGCACCACAAATGGATGCAGCCCATTTATGTGGGTTGTTTCCTTTTATGTGGAATTGGGTTGACTGCTCGTAGGCTGACCAGATAAAATCCAGGTCAGGGCTCATGTAACTATAACAGTTGTAGAGAAAAGGGAATTTCAGCCAGTGTCATTTGTATGCAATTAGTTCCTGGTGAAATTCCCTCTTCATCACAACAGTTAAAGGTGCATGCACTATACTAGAGTGACCAGATACAAAAGAAGGCAGGGTCCCTGCAACTTTAACTGTTGTGATGAAGAGGGAATTTCACCAGGAACTAATTGCATACAAATGACACTGGTTGAAATTCCCTTTTCTCCACAACTGTTAAAGTTACATGAGCCCTGACCTGGATTTTATCTGGTCACCCTAACTGCTCAAGACCAACCTTAAGAGTCAGGGTTGTAAAAGACATGCATCCGCCACTTTCAATGGCTGCCAGAGGCCAGTAAGTCTGGCCTCCTGCCCAAGGCATGCTGGGAGTTGTAGGCATAAACCTAGGTTTTTATTAAATTCTTTAAAAATACTTTAAACCCCCAAAATTGTGTTTTTAGATTTTTCTGGTGCATTGTACAGCCAGACCTATAGCCGTTTCAAATTTCAAGTTTCTAACTCATCTGGAAGTGGGTAAACATTTCCGTACATACGTGACACACACATACTTTCCGCTTTATAGGTAGAGACTATTCCCTGCCAGCTACTTTAGCCATTCCTTGTATGGAGGGCATTTCAGCCCCCTTGAACATTTAGATGGCCCTTTTTGAATTCCTTACTAGAGTTATTTTGCTTATTGTACTGATGTTTCCTCACAGACATTCATTTGTCAGGTGCCAGAATGGCCTTGCTGTTGCGGCTGTTTACATAAATCCCACATAAAACTCAAGGTAACGCCACCAAAAGTTCTGTCTTGTTTGCAAAAGGCGAAGTTTTAGTGGTGATAAGAATGATTTATGTCTGCACTACTATATTTTTACGACCTGGGACATTTAGATTCTGCTAGGAACAGGAGACGAGAAAAAACCCAGGGAGGACACAGCAATATCAGCTATAGGTCCCCTGAGTGACCAAACCCTCTCCAGGTGAGTTCCTCTTCTTGAACCTTCTTTTCCAGACCTAAGCAAACATCCAGACTGGTCACCTGAGGCCTAAAACTGGGGAGGGGATATTGGTGTGCTTACACAGTTCCCTCCCCATGTCCCAGTCTTCTCAGTCCTCAACTTTACTAGGTTGAGGGGGAAGGTCTGAAGAAGGCTTCTACTCCCATTTGCTTTAATATGAATAGAAGCCCCGTTCAGATTTCCCTGCTCAGTGTGGGAAGATCAGGGACTGAGGGGATGGGGTGTTGGGGGTGAAGCTACTTGCATGAACACTCCCATTACCTCCCCACTTTAGGCCTCACATGAGCAGGCCGAACGCCTGTTTAGGGCTTTGCAGAGGTGCTAAATCTGTGTCTGGGCTGTAACACTTCAGACTGCAGCTAGGAGAGAAGTCACTTGATTGAATGCTCTTCCACAGCGGCAAAAATCACTGTGCCTACTGAGCTATTTGTGTCAAGGAGAAGGCTCCGCTAAAACCCTTCTCTGTGAATCTTAATTTTCTCTGTGGAGGAATTTTGTGTTTATGGAGGAGCATCGAGTTATGCAAGCACTCAGTCACCCTGTTGCAGCCTGAACTGGTAGCTGCTTATCCATAGGCTGACCAGATAAAATCCAGGTCAGGGCTCATGTCACTTTAACAGTTGTAGAGAAAAGGGAATTTCAGCCAGGGTCATTTGTAGGCAATTAGTTCCTGGTGAAATTCCCTCTTCATCACAACAGTTAAAGGTACAGGCACTATACTAGAGTGACCATATACAAAAGAAGGCAGGGCCCCCGCAACTTTAACAGTTGTGATGAAGAGGGAATTTCACCAGGAACTAATTGCATACAAATGACCCTGGCTGAAATTCCCTTTTCTCTACAACTGTTAAAGTGACATGAGCCCTGTCCTGGATTTTATCTGGTCACCCTATGGATAGCCCCTCTTCTGATTAAGAGATGGAAGCTAAAACTCTGCCTAGTCCTAGGGACTACAGACATCTGAGGGAGAGGCTCAGCTGGATGCCATTGAATAGGCTGACCAGATAAAATACAGATCAGGGCTCATGTCACTTTAACAGTTATAGGGGTCTGGAAACAAAGCCCTATGAGGAGAGATTGAAAGAACTAGGCATGATTAGCCTGGAGAAGAGAAGATTGACGGGAGACATGGTAGCACTCTTCAAATACTTGAAAGGTTGTCACACAGAGGAGGGCCAGGATCTCTTCTCGATCAACCCAGAGTGCAGTACACGGAATAATGTGCTCCAGTTATAGGAAGCAAGATTCCGGCTAGACATCAGGAAAAACCTCCTGACTGTTAGAGCAATACGACAATGGAACCAATGACCTAGGGAGGTGGTGGGCTCTCCCACACTAGAGGCATTCAAGAGGCAGCTGGACAACCATCTGTCAGGGATGCTTTAAGGTAGATTCTTGCATTGAGCAGGGGGTTGGACTTGATGGCCTTACAGGCCCTTTCCAGCTCTACTATTCTATGATTCTATGATGATGATCATCATCATCAACAACAACAGCAAACAATCGCCACATGTCTGTACCTTTCACATGATGTACTTTTGGAAAGCATGTGACCTTAGGGGCATTTCACATATGCTACATATTATACTGGATTATCATCATAATCTCATATTATACAGCAATTCCATGTTTGCCACTGAGTGTAGACACAACAGGGAGCTGCTGCCAGTTCCTGCTCACTGGCATGTTATACATTAAAGACAAGTTAAAACCAGTTAAAAAATCAGTTGTACTCAGTGTGTGTTTTAATCCCACAAAAGGTAACACACATAAAAATGTCTTCTTAGTATACATCTGAAAGGGTTCAAAGTTTAAGGGGAGGTTTAGATATGCATGTACATGACTTGATCAATTAACTGCTCGACATTTTAAAGATGAGGGCTAGAAACTTGAGATTCTGCACAAATAATTGGGTTTGGCAGTGTCAAAGATAGAAATCCACTTTGGTTGTAAGGCAACTCTGTTTTATTGAGTGTAATGCAGCTGCATGGAGAGAATCCTACAGACAAAGAACTTCTCTCCTGGCAGTGTGAAAAGTAGGTATATTGATACGAAATAGCATTTTAACCAATAAGCAGTTGGCAAAATAGCATCTTAACTAGGCTGACCAGATAAAATCCAGGTCAGGGCTCCTGTAACTGTAACAGTTGTAGAGAAAAGGGAATTTCAGCCAGGGTCATTTGTAGGCAATTAGTTCCTCCTGAAATTCCCTCTTCATTACAACAGTTAAAGGTGCAGACACTATACTAGAGTGACCATATACAAAAGAAGGCAGGGCCCCTGCAACTTTAACTGTTGTGATGAAGAGGGAATTTCACCAGGAACTAATTGCATACAAATGACACTGGCTGAAATCCCCTTTTCTCTACAACTCTTAAAGTTGTATGAGCCCTGACCTGGATTTTATCTGTTCACCCTGACAATTAGCAATTGGTAAAACTCTAAAGCAAAACAAAGACAGATTAAAAAAACCCTTCTTCATTATACCTTATCAACAGGTGGCCCATAGCTCTTCTAGCAATGTTGGATTGACCTGGATGGTCAGTCGCCCTTATCAAGCTAGCTTATTTGTCTTATACTATATCAAAAGATCTTGACTGTTAGAAATTCCAATTAAGCATTTCCTTCCAATTAAGCAGTTTCAGCATTACAGTACATTCAGGCACATACATCATTTCAATCCCATCATGCAGTTCACTTGCAACAACCAAACTACGTACAGAGGCCTACATACTGAACAAGTATATCAAGGCTTGTGACCTTGCTTTCTCAGCAGGAAAAATTATACAGCACGGCAGGGCAAGATCTTGGCCTATGTGTCTTCTGATCATGAAGGAGCCTGCTGTATTTCTGCTGAGAAACTTTGATTCAATAGAGAGGGACTTGTAGGCAAGAAGGCAGATGTCTTTTTAAGTCTGTGTGGTATCTTTAGCCTAAGGATGTCCATCGTTGGGAAATCCAGGTTTTTCTGTTTTGCTTGACGGAGTTCTGTGGCATGTACAACTCGCTTTGTGTCTGTGAGCCGAGCTGCAGGTTGTTCTCTGAACTGTGGGAGCATTTTTGCACACCTTTTGATTGTATGTGGGAAGGTTCTGCAATTTATGCAAATTGTGGCCAACCTGCACAAATTATGGACGAATTTGTGCAAATTATGACCAAATTTGTGCAAATTAGAACCTTCGCCAAAATGCACAAAATTCCCAGAAAATCCACAAGTTGGCCTGACAAGGGGGTCTTAGGTAAACCACAAATTCCTCAGCCCCATATCCGCAGTAGAGGAATAATACTACTGACTTACTTGACATCATTGCTATGAAAGATGGCTGAGATCATGGAGCTGAAGCATTTTCAACACTTAGGAAAAGGACCTGCTGAGGGCTGCGTTATGCCCAGGGCTGCAACGCGTAGTCAACTAAGCATTTCAGTTAACTGACTAAATTTTTTTGATTGATTAAAAAAGGCAATGGATTATTTGGGCAATAGTTGTTTTTTGTTTTCTTAAATGCTTAATTATTTTTAACATGAGCACTTGCAAAAATGGAACGCGGCAGGTGGCATCTTAGAAAAAACATCCCCACCTCTCTCAGGCAGGAGGGTGCTGCGCACCACCTAAACAACAGCATGTGCCTTTGCCTTTGGAATGAGTGCTTGATTCAGAATGGATGCTTTATTCATATTCAAATGTATGCAGATTTAATCAGCTGATTCTGTATCAACAGTCGCATATGAGAATTGGTGGGTGGGGAACGGCATAAATTTATTTCAATTCTAAAATAATTTGTTATCCCTATTGATATTTGAAATGGTCCTCCATTTCAGCTTCAGACCCCCATCTGCAGCACGGAAGAAATATTACTGATGTATGTTGTACACATTATGAAATAGCAACAAGAACTACTCCTACTCCTACTAATAAAAACAATGATAATAATAATTTGGTTAAAGCAATGGGTTGGATTCAGACTAAGTTGAAGTGAGTTCCCATTGATTTCAATGGAAAATGAAGTCCTGACTAACTTGTGAATTCAATGGGACCCAGTCTGGATCCACCGCAATAACGCAGCCTTCCAGATGGCTTGCCCTACAACTCCATCACCCCCAGTCAGCTTGTCCAAAGGCTATGGGAGATGTAGTTGAACAAATCCAAGGACAACATGGTCATTGAGCCTTCCGTGCCAGCAACCCAGCAAGACACACCACACATGGCTCCAGTCTTTAGGTAGTTCCGCCACCACCCTGCCTACCAGCCTGTGGCAGGGACGCCCACAGCCTGCAGTGAGGTGGGAAGCTGCCAGCAGACTCTCTTCAGTTGCCACGGTGATGGGGAGGGAGAGTCAACCTTTCCTCTCCTGATTCCTTGTCTGCCCAGAGTTTGGAGCATGTTACTGGAGTGCCCTGACTTGTGAAAGATAAGCAGTAGGGGTAGTCTAAAATAACTACCCAAGCTTCAGAATTCTGAAAGTAAAATTTTATTTTTTAAAAAAAAAAGATGAAAGAGAGTGAGAGCGAGGTAAGCAGAGTACACAGTCATATAAAGCTTCAACTTGGCATCTAGCTAGCCTACACTTGAGTGGAGAAAAGACGGAAAAAGCTCCGTGATACAGACGCAGAAAGAGAGACAAGCTCTGTGCTAATAAAAACTTGTTCTTTAATAAATTCTTCTTTCCTTTGAGCTAATTAAGGAAGAATTTGTTAAATAAAAGATTGTTTTTATTAGCACCAGAGCATGTCTCTCTTTTCACGTCTAGCCTACACTTGATCCAACCAAAGGTTACACACAAGGATGTGCTAGATTGGATTTGGATGTGCTGGATCGGCACCTGGCTGGCTGTGACGATGGATTGGTTGAGGACTAATAAACTGAAACTCAGTTCAGACAAGTCTGAGATGCTGTTAGTAGGTGGTTCTTCTGATGGGATGGAGGTTCCCAACTTGTTCTGAATGGGGTTGATCTCCCCTGAAGGAGCAAGTTCATAAGTTGGGGATTCTCCCAGACTCATCTGGGACCCCCTCTAGATGGATTCCGTTTGACGCCTGGTTAGCTGATTATGCGCATAATTGCTGAAGCGCTTTATCGTAAATGCTTGTATGCAGGATGTAATTGAGCACTCAACTGGTGACCTTACCGGTTGTTTCAAATGTGCTTTACAAGTAGTTAATGCGGAGAATCACTTGTTCACATAGTCAAAATGCGCTTTAACGGCAGGAACAAAATAAAACTCGCTATTTAACGTGCATTCGATAATGCGCATAATCGGAGAGAAAACGCGCCTTTACGCCCGATTTGCGCTCCATTCTTGTAGAGGTAAAAATTTTAATGCGTGTTGTTGCCTGCCTTCCTATATACAGGGCATGGTGTTGGTTGGGTGCATTCAGTTCTGCACTGGGATGATGGACTTGCTTGGGCTTCTGCTTTGGGCATTGTTCCGAAACCCTGCGTTGACTGAGCTGCACTGGGGAAGGGAATTTTGCTGCCAGGTATCCATGATCCATCCTTTCTGCTCGAGAAGCAATGTCCCGAACTACGGCCATCATGATGGCTTTCCCTCAGCTGCTGGAGGTAGGATCTCTCACTGGTGTCACTGCGACAAAGGGCAAGTCCTCCCTGAGGAATATGTTCTGTTCCACCTGCTAAATTTAGCTTTTCTTGTTAGAGGGAAACCAGACAACCATATAAACATAAATTCCTGTCAAAAACTCCAACGCAAATACCTTGAGCTGAGCAGCTGCAGAACTCTGTCTTCAGGACTCAGGGCCTCATTCACGTTTCCCATGACACTATGGTGGCCTTATTCACCCTGAAACCTGCTTCCCTAGAATGTGGGTTCTAGGGCATCTATTCTCTTTTTAGCCCCTGTTGATGGCCGGATGTGCCAAGGTCACCAAGCCATGAGATCTAATTATGGATAATAGTAGCGAACACTGGAGATTTTCCTGGACATGAGCACATAACTTTGGGCTGAAGGATGAGTGCGAATCCTAACACAGCCTATCAGCCCTGTATGATAAATGCCCAGGGGGTCAGAAAAATCTACTGTTTTGATGCCTGCCTGGAGCTGCAAAACAGGGTGGAAAGTCAAGCACTTGGTAGGCCATAAAAATGGTAGAATCACCGCATTCAATTTGGGACGGGGAGGCTAAAATGCCACAACCCTAACCATCCTAGGTTATGGCTTGCACACGGCCTCCGTCACTGCCAAGCTGCCTTCTCCATTCCCGACCTGAGTATTTGATACGAATACCTAGAAAGCCTCATTTCTTTTTATGGATGTTCGCACATCCCTCACCCACCCCATTTCCAGAAGACGGGATCAGCACTATGCCCCCTCAGAACAAAGAGGCAGGAAGAAGCCGTTGGCCAGCACACACTGGGACCTCCCTCACTTGGAGCACTCCCTGTAGACAAAGAAAAGCACTTTTCAGTTCTGCTTTGGGTGCCAGATTCAGGCATGCTGGGATTCCAGTCTAGGCCTCCGGGATTCCCCAGTGGGACACGCCCCTTTCCCCTGGCCCCACCCCTTTCTCCCAACCACCAGCTGATTGGTGGTTTCCCGGCTTTTGTGCGGTTGTTCCCGGTTCTGAAAGGTTAAAATACAGCAAAGTTTGAAAACGACAATCTGCCAAATGTTTGGCCCCACGCCTTTTGCCCCATCTCTGTTTCCTTCAACCCCACCCACACTGCCCCCTCTCCCCCGAGAGCTTCTCCAAGAGTAAATTTAGCCCTCAGGCTGAAAGAGTTTTCCCACCTCTGCCTAAGAATGATCATCTCTGAATGGGTGGGACAAGCAGGGCCTGTTGTGGACAGGCAGTGGCAGCACCAGGAAACAAATTTAAGGGGGGGGGGGCAGGCAAGATGAAGGCAAGGGTGGAGGGTTAGGATCTGGGAGATGTTTGCTGATGGGGGACGGACTTTGATGCATGTACACTCACATCCAAGCAAATATGAAGTGGCAGTGAGTGGGGTGTGGGGGTGTGGGGAGGCTTTAAAAAATATTGTTGCTTGAGTTAGCTGACTAAACGTGTTCCGGCAGAGCTCCTCTCATGATGGGTTTAAAAGGTGGAGGAGGCAAGACTCGAACCCATGCCTCCTGCTACACAAAGCAATACACAGCCATGTGAGAGACCCAGTATGAGGCTGCTATTATCTCCCAGCTGCCCAGCCATGTATCCAGTTAGTTCAGTGAGATGGTATGACTCCACATAGAACCATCGCCCTGTAGCACAGCGCAGGTTTTGGGTTTTCAAGCCCTGGTGTGATTTCCCAACAAGGAAGATCGGAGGGGGGGGGGAAGAGTTCCCCACCCACATACACACTGAAGACGGTAGTAGCGTCATTTCCAACCAGGAGTGAGCCATGGACGATTTTGTCCAGCTCCTGCATCCCATCCTGCCACAGCTACCCCATGCTCATGAGTAGTGTGAGTAGAGGCTGGTGGCTCTGATGTCAGTGTGCTTTGCACCTTAAGTAGCTCCTGGGTGGTTCTGATTCACTGCCCCACTGATGGAGAGCTGTTAGGACTCTGCCCCCTTGCCATATTTGCCGTTACAAACATTCTGCTCATTTTAAAAGCCTTTCAAGAAATTGTCCCTACTTCAGGCAGGATATTCCTGCTCGAATTAACCCTGCCTCCTTTCATCCTTTCCTTTCATTCTTGTGGATGTTTTGGTTGATGATGGTGCAGTTTGCAAGCTAAGCATGTGCAAGCGCCATGCAATAATGCACTTGTGGGCACCCCAGCACAATGAGACAGCATCTGCAGGTAAATTAACCCCTGGTGGGTGGTCGTGACATGCAAACCAGGTTGTTAACTCATACTCTGGATATCCAGGGTGCCATATTCAAAATGGAACAGTAATCCTAGGCGTATAGTTGCAGTGAAAGAGAAAGTATTCCTGAAAGTGCAACTTCTCCCATCATAATACAGGGGGAGAAGCAGCACCTTCCAAAATTCTCCCTCTATCTGACTATGAAAAACATGGATGCTCTTGTCTCTTGTTGAGTCTGGCTTCCCTAAGCTTGATTGGTTCCTTGCTCCAAAAGGTGTTTGTAGTGGAGAGAAGACATCTCTCCTTTAAGATTCCCTTGCATAAAATCAGTTATCAGCTGAGTCATTTTAAATTAACATAAGCAGACTTTAAAAAAAAACCATTGCCACCTGGCTTGCGTTTTGTATGTTTGTTTTTCAAACTTAGACTCAATGTTAATCAATGGGCATATAAAAGTTGCATACATTAACATGCGAGTCAGCAATAGCCAAGGTGTTTTTTATTGATTTGTACAGTTTGAACTGGTTTTGTGTTGCTGCTTTGAGGACCATCGTTGGTGAGAGAGGGAAAAGAGCCTTTTAAAAACTGATGGGGCAATAAAGAAGGAAGGCGAGGAAGGTGAAAGGAAGAAAAGAAAGCAAAGAAGAGAGGGCGTGGGGAGAGAGAGGGAAAGAGGGAGGGAAAGAAAAGATCCTTTTAAAAACAGATGGGGAAGGCAGAAGGAAGGAAGAAAGGAAAACGAAGAAAGGAGAGAGGGGTTGCAAATAGAGAGAGGGACTTTTTTGTGATGGCTCCTCTGGATGAGTCCCGTGCACCCTTTGTGTTGATGGTCAGAGATGTGGGATCATCCATCAGTACGGGAATGCCATCTGAGACCCTAGAGCACAAGCACTGGTCTTCGGCAGCACTGAGCACCCCTGCTTTCCTGCCTGGCGCTTGTGTTTCTCTCTCTCTTAACTGCCACCATGACATTGCAGTGGGTTTAGGGTGCGCAGAAGCCCTCCAAGGGAGAAGAGGACATCGCCTATGCTGAAGAGGCGTCCTTGCATGCCCCACGTGCCTGAGTGTCACTGTCTCCATGTGCAAGTTGGCTCAGACATCCCTCTGTGCCAGTGGAATGAATGGATCCATTCCTTTGACTCACTCGCTGGCAGGCAGCCCGTGTGTTAGCAACAGGAGCTGCCAAGTCTCAATGTATTCACTTGGCTAATGAGCACAGCGCATGCCATTGTGTGACTGGAATGGCACCCCTCCAATGGACTGACTCCCCAGTGCTTGGCTCTCAGCTCTGGAGTGTGCTGTGTCTTTATCAGGGGCTGCATGAGCTCGACACGGAAGGTTCTCTGTGCAGGAATGCCATTAGCAAGTGCCTACGAATGCGCCACTCTGAGCATTCAGTTAGACCCTATTGTGTCCCCAGCTGAAGCCAGGAGAGTCTCAACCTGTCAACTGGAAGTAGGTTGCCATTGTTGCATTGCTGATCTACTACTTCGCCACATTTGAACCTTATCGGTCCCCTGGGAGTTTGCTTTTTAAAAATAATTAGCCTTTTTTCACGAAGGCCAGAAATGGTGAGTTTATTGCTGACAATCTCATATATAGGACCTTAGAAGAAGCCAGCCTCTCCCAAGCTGACTCCCTGCAGATGTGTTTGACTGGGAATGATAGGAACTGTAGTCAAGCGCATCTGCATGGTGGCAGCTTGGGGAAGGCTGGAGCAGATAATTGTCAAATAAAGTTAACAACATTGCAGTTGCATATATGATCAACTGATGTCCGAGCAACGACCTCATCCCACACCTTTTGTCCCTCACTCTGGGTGTCATCAGATGAGAATTATATTGCACGCTTGTTACTGGGCATGCACAGGTTTTTGTGGGTCGTATTCAAGACTTCGTCTGCATCCCATGCGTCTCCCAGCCCTTCTAGCCTTCTTTGTGCGACTACAAAAGATCCTGGCAAACCTGAATTATTTTTGAGATGGAAGTTGCCGCTATCTCCTGCTGTGGGCAGGAGAAGCAGCGCAATCAAAACAGCCCACTGAATGGGCCACGTGCAGGTTGTTTACTTCTTGTTTCGAAAGAGGAAGTAATGAGGGACAAATGCGCGGGCGAGAAGCAACAGTAAGGAAATGCAATTTCTCCCTGTGTGATGACACTCTGGCTGCATTCAGACAACACAATAGTCAATGGTGGGGTAATAATCAACTTTACAGTTGTTCATCTAGGGTGTACTCCCCACACAACATGGTAATAAATAATCAACCGTGGTGTGGATTAGGATCAGCGCTGAGTTGACTATGGCAGCATTCGGATGACACGATAGTCAATACAACTGACGATTGTTCCCCCCCCAGTTGATTATTGTGTTGTCCGAATGCAGCCACACTGTCCTTGCCTTACCCCAAACACTCATCATATGGAAAAGAAGACTGCAGGTGGAGGATACCATTTTTGACAATTCCCTTGAGTAAAAACTTTACTTGAGTAAAGATCCTGAGGGAGAGGCAGGTATGAAAGAAATACATTATTATTATTGTTGTTGTTGTTGTTGTTGTTGTTTTCTTGCAAGAACGAAACTTCAAGGGGGCAGGATCTAGTCCACCCTACTCACTTTCTTGTGCTAGCTTTCTGTTTGCAAAGTGTGCTGTTGTTGTTGATTTAAATGGACAGGAGCAGGGTATGGATGTGATACAGTCACATTCAACCACCTCCGGACTCTTCCACCTCACTTTGCGGCGTGTGTAGGCCATAGACTGCTGAGAATCCCAAAGGCTTCGCTAGAGACAGGCAGAGAAAGTCGGTGGGGGCAGGGAGAGATCCTCGCACCCCTGGCTGCCTGTCTCCACTTGGTGTTTGTTTATCTCTGCTGCTCATCTTGTAGCAATGATCCAAGCGCCTTTCTCAGTCCTGCTACCTGAAATTCTTTCCCCTGGAGTTTGAACCTGGAACCTTCTATATGCAAAGCATGTGATCTACTATTGGGCTACATCCCTTCCCCAATTCAATGTTTAGTTCAATAAATAAACAGATTTTACACAAGCCATTGAAACTTCATAACGATTGCACTCGCTTGTCAATTAAGTTTGCAAACAGATTAGAACAACAACAAAAGATGGTTAAATCAACTGTTTAGCTTCAACACATTGCAATGTGCCTTAGGGCTCATCTTTGCATTGCAAAAATACTCATAATGCTCAGATTTGGCGTCATGATATAATCATGAAGCTGAAGCTGATTGTCTATATATGGCATCATGACATCATCATACTATGAGATCTCTGATTGGCATGGGCCACAAGAAGGAGGAGGAGTTTAAAAGAAAAAAGGCATAGGAGGCACCACCCAAGAGCGGCTGTGAATAGGCATGAAAAAGGTCAATATTGGCCAGGGACCAAACATGGTTTGAACACTGAAAACGCTATATAAATGCTAAATATTTATTTATTATTGCATTTACATTCCACCCTTTTTTTTCTTGCAAGGAACTCAAGGTGTTCTTACATGGTCCTTCTCTCCATTTCATCCTCACAACAACCCTGTGAGGTAGGTTAGGCTGGGAATCAGTGACTGACACTAAGTCACCTAGTGAGCTTCATGGCCAATTGGGGACTAGAACCTAGGGCTCCCAAGTTTCAGTCCAACACTTCAACACCACACTGGCTCTCTAAATATGACACCGCTGTCTAGGAGAGCCCTTGATATTGCACTTGCAAGGCAGAAGGCATAGCAATGCTGTTAGAAAGAAGGGCTGTCTTCTGACATAATCAAGGGAACAAATATTATTTTCCCTAGTAATTGTCCAAGAAGAAGATCTGCCAGCAAAGCCATCCAGATGGAAAGCCTGCAGCAAAGTGCCCAGAGGATGGATGCTTACTATCTGGGGAGTTTGTGCTCCTGCGTTTTTCCAAGCAGCTTCCTTTTCAGTTCAGCTGGTTCCAGGAAACCCTCTGAGCTGTCTCATCTCACCAGTGTGGCAGCCGTCGACACGATGTTCTTAATTGCTTCAAGTGACAACTTGCGGCTGTTTTGTTTACAGGACTGTGTGTGGAACCACTCCAAGGCTCTATGTACATGGGGAACATTGCAGGGAATTTTCTCTTGCAATGATGTGTGAAAATACGCAGCAGATGAGTCGCAGCTGGACAGCATTGTCAAATGGCCCATCGTAAATTAAGCTACTTTTCAAAGGAGAAAGGTGCTTCAAGTCAGGGGAGTTCTGGTGCAGTGTTATGGCTAAGAGACTGAGTTATAAATCAGAACATCTCTAGTTTGAATATAATTGCTACCATGAACTCCCTAGATTGCTTTAAGCAACCATTCCCTCACATTCCGTCATCTGCAAAACAGGGCTAATAAAAGTGACCTAGCTCACAGGGCAATTCTAATGGTCATCACAAGAGAATGTAAGGAGTGCTTCTGAGCACTCTAAAGGTGCAATATAAATACTATGTTTATTATGATTTTTCCTGCCAAATGATGACTTATCTCTTTAAATCTTTGTAAACCATGCAAAGAGCTTTGGCTATCAGGTGGTATAGAAATGGAATGAATGGAATATCTTGTGAAATGCCCAGAGAGCTTCGACTATTGGGCGGCATAAAATTCAGTAAATAAACAAATAACTAAATTAAGAATCGGTGGTGGCAGTGGAGGAAGAACCTGCATATTGCAAGGACCAATGGTAGGAGTATGTGGAGCTGGTCCCTGCTCTGCAGCCACATCTCAGATTCCCACCCAATTACTTTTGCCTAGTTCTCACAAACAGGAGATGAGTCTGTAAATCTGTTTCCCAGGTGCCGCGACTCAGACTGCAAGTGGAAATTGATGGGTTTGTGTGCTCTTCCACATTTTTTTAAAATAGTCTCTACAAGATTAAAAAAAAAAAAAACTAGATGTCACACAGAAGGGTCTGCCCTAGTTTTCTCTTTAATATGTTACATTGCGGGAGAGCCCCGTTGCCCCCATGCCCTGCTTGTGAGCTTTCCAGAGGCATCTGGCTGGCCACTGCTGGGAACATAATACTGGGCTAGATGGACCTTTGGTTTGCTCTAGCAGGGCAGTTCAGAGTCTTTATGAAGGTCCCTATGTAGCTGTTAACAAGTCACTGAGCATTTCTACATGGGGCTTTTATCCCACACTTTTAATTAAGCCTTTGTTTCTGGTTTCTACAGTCACTAGATGGTGCTGTGGTATACCAGAATTGCACAATTGCACAAGACTTTCATTCTACCATTTTAAAATAATGCCACACTTCCTTCATTAGGAGAAAAACATGATAATGGTTGCAAAGCACAGGAGAGGTCCTGGAGGATGGCGACGTCATGCAAGGGACCTACAAACTACCATGAGTGAGAAATCATAAGTGTACAATAAAAGCCTTGCATAGAAAGGCTCATTATCTCTGAGTACATACCTCATACTATTATTATGAAGATGAAATAAGGTAAGGATATACTGTGACCTAGTAGTCTTCAACCTTTTCAGTCAAGTGTAACTCCAACCTACTCTTTTATTGTCTTTCTTTAAAAAAATAAGTTATAGTGTCTTCTGTCTTCCTCTTCTGAGCCTATCAGTAATCTTCTCTTTAAAAACAGCAGCAGCAAAAACAACAAAATACAGAAATCATAGTAATGCAACCTGCCTTAGGTAGGGACACAGCCTCATGTTGATGACCACTTGTAACCCATCCCAAGTATGTGGAATAGGATAGAGAAGATAAATCACATTTGGAGTAGCTATTAATTTGATATTAACAGCAAATAAATAAACAAACTATATTACCAAAATTAAAATACAAATGAAAAGAAGAATATTTTGGGCTGGCTGTGTAGAATTTGAGCAGTTATTATACCAAAACCAGTTCCTGGTGCATGGGCCCAAGGAAGGAGGTAAATGGATAATGAAAGCTAGCAATTGCACAGAAAGCTGGCAATTCATTAGGTATACTGTAAATGTTTCAAGATGGTATACATCATTAAGCTCCCCACCCCCACTCTCCAATATGAGATGTTATAAGGAACTTTTCTTTTTTAATTAACTGATAAAAATGTAATTCAAAATTAATAAACTAAAAAGGAGTGGAGAGGGAGACTTAGGAGGTCCCTGGTCTTTCCCCTGCACCACAAGCGAATGTTAGAGGAGCGGTTTATACAGGCAACATATTTAAGTGGCAAAGCTTTTCCTGGATGTACCAATTCAGTCTTAAAATGGGAAGGTCTCACATATGAATACTTCTCCATGGGAAAAGAAAACATCAAAGCACATATAAAAAGGGCATGTCAGGAAGAAAGAGTACCACAAATCCAACTTTTGGATACAACCACTTTTTATGCACCACCTGATGTTCAGGTGGGGGAAGCGGTCAGGCTCTCAAACTTGCAGTATCTCTAGAAGCAGTGTCTGGAGGGACACCAGTGTGGGATTCAGCCACCCTGCAGACCTCTGCCCAGTTCTAGCCCAAGGTGATTGGCCTGCAGGGAGATTGGCCAAAGAAACCTCCTTGTGCCAATACAACAGAGCAAGTCGGGTGACCCGTATCAATCTTTCTGGATCAGGTTTGCTCGCTGGGCTAAGGAACTATGAGACCTGCTGCTTCCAATGCCTTGGTTCTCGCCTGTGCTGGGCTCTCCTTCCTCTTGACTGTGCAGGAGCTGGGGTTGCCTGACAGAAACATTCAACATGCATTTCTGCATCTGCTTCAGGAAAACGCTTTCCCACTTATCTGAGCTCAATACAGTGGAGGCTGGTGGTCCTGCTTCTGGTGGGGCTATGAATCCACTCTGGGTTTCAGTCAGAACCAGCCAGAACCCTAAAGAAGCTACCCAAGACTCTGAACCTATTTGGGGAGGGGTTGGGTTCAGCACCTTGGATAAATCCTTTAGAGTTCTGGCTGCTTCTGACTGAAACCCAGAATGGATTCACAGCCCCAGTGATACCGGAACCACCACCACCACCCCACTGGCTCAATGTATCAACTTAACTGACCATGAAAGGCTAGATATCAGATGGGCCGCCTCACCCAGTAAAATGAGAGTCAGGGGATCTGAGTTGATCCCTGGCAAATTGGATGGCAGGGTATGGTTGGTGCCTTTCTCTCCTGAAGAGGAAGAGGGAGACATCAGGTGGCCCAAACCCCATGACAGAAAAAGTGACAAAAGTGTGTTGAAACTCCTCCCCCCCCCATCCCTTAGCAGTGGATGTTGCGAAACACAAGCTCTGAAGTTGGAATCAACAGCAGCAGGCCAGGCCAAGCTCTGAAGGGGACATTCTTCAGGGGGGATCTCGGGTTGCTTTTCTGTTTGGCCACTAGATGGCTCTTTGCAAGCTCAAGGCGAGGGAGACGGGAATGGGGGGGGGAACCTCCACGCTGCTGAAATTGAACAGAAAGGGAAGGAGGGGAGCGCAAAAAGGCTGAGGATCCAGCAGCTGCGCTACGGCTGTTGGCTTGAGGCAAGCAGACCGAGGGGGAAACAGGAGGCAAAGGAGGTTTAGAGGAGATCTGCCACGGGCCGAGAGAGCGGGCTGACTCTCCCCCCCTCCACCACAATTTACCTGATTCCTCCCCCCCCCCCACTCCTTAATATCCCCGCCCCCAGGGTTGCTTCTTGCCGGCTTCTTTCTCCTCCTATGAAGAGGAGACGGCTGGGGGGTGGGCTGAAGAGGACAGCTCGGGGGCCAGCCGTCGTGGGACTACAAAGCTAAAGGGGTCTCCGGACCAGGCGCATCCCTGGTCCCGTTGGGTCGCTGCTGCGCTTTCCAGCCTGGGTAAGTCCGACATCACTTGTTTCTCGCCTTGCCTGGCTAGGCGCGTTTCAGCACCAAGGAGAGCGACGCAATGGGCTGCCGGTCGCGCTTTCCCCCTGTCCTTTGAGGATGTGGGCCACCAGGCTCGCCTTTCTGTGTCTGGCACAGGGTGTGGAAAGGACGGCAGGTGTGCGTTCGTGAAGAAAGGTGTAGGGGGGGTGTCGCAATGTATAGGTTTGTGGTAGGGTCTCTTTGCTGTGCAGAGGAGCACGTCTGTTAACTCTTTCCTGGCGGCGAGAGCGGTTGGAAGGAGCCCAAAGCTCAGCTCGGAGGCGGAGGTGGATGGGTGTGTGTCTGTGGTCGGCTGCTTGCTTTTTCTTCTGTACTGCCCTGCAGATGAAGCAGGATGGGCAAGGGGCCAGCTTTTGCAGGGCTGGATCCTTCCTCGCAGTGAGGATTTTGGCATAGGTCCCTGAGACGGTATTAATAGGGCTTGCAGTGCCTGGGTGCCCTCTCTGGGGTACAGATGGTGGTGGGTGGAGGGGGAGTATTAGGACACAAGTTAATGATGAGCAGCCGTGGGTCTCCCCCCCCCCCCCCCCCCCGGAGTTTGACAGCATGCTGGCTGCACTTTTGAGTCCAGACTTGTTAAAATGAGGTTAAAGAGAGTCAACTTGCTCCCAGTGCCTGCGGTGAAAGAAGAAAGTACTGGAGAAAATGTCATATATATATATATATATATATATAGCGCATGCTGAATGGGCAAGAGGCCCTAGGAGAATGCAGCTGTCACAAGCAAGCCCCACTTTACTATTTAGTTTCAAACTCTGTTGTTCTATTTGGTCTTCGTCATTTCACCCCTTCATTACTATTTGTCTCCTTGGTATATTTATCACCCCCTTTGCCATCACTTGCCCTTTCTGTTTCAAATCCATCATATTTTTAGGTACATGGGTTGATGATAGGTAGCTCTTTTTCCTTTCCTTTTTTTAAAAAATGATCGGGGGCAGAATCCAAAGATCTGCTTAGGCTCATGCCTAGAATATCCCCCCTTTGAACTGCTACTCCCTTCATGCCATACCCCAAATTACATTTACAGCTCTTATCAATTTCAAAAGCAGTTTGCTGTGTGGCATTTGGAGGATCGGCTGTTCAAGAAAAACAACCCTAAAACTCTCTTGGGCTTGCGGAACTATTCTCACAGTTCTTTGGATGCTGGTCCTAGTGATCCTATCAGCTATTGCCACATCCAGTGACAAGGAGTTCCAGAAATCAAGTTGTGTTGCTTGGAAATGTCCTCTCTTTTTGTTCACTTTGAAAGTGTGAGTTAAATGCATCAGGAGTCCTGATATTATATAACTCCAAATGCTAATTTTCCTCATCCACATTTACGAAATTACTTAGGAGTATATCTTACTGCCCCTTGGCCAACACTCCCTTTTCTAAAAAAATCCTGTTCTTTTTAGCCTGTTCTTGCATAGAAAGAGCTTCATATCCCTAATCAATATCAATCTCCACTCCACTTTCTGTTGTATTAAATCTTTTTTAAAAAAATAAAACAACCCAAGGTGATCAGAATGATAAATGATAGTGTCGGTGTGGTCAGATATTGATTTCTATAAAAAAAAATTATTTTTAATGTTTTATCTCTATGTCCCAAACATCCCTTATCGTTTTGTCTGTCTTTATGTTTGTGACATTGATGCAGTCTAGGCTCATTCCAAGATCTCTTTCTTTAGTGGAAATAGTAAAAAGAATTCAGATCCCAAATGGTTCATACATTGTCTTCCATTCTGCTTAATGTATTCATGTGTAACAAGCTTCTGAGGTGCACAGAACTCCCTTTTTAAGCAGCAGCGAATTATACACTGCATTCAGAACCATGCACAACTACAGTGCATGTTGAAAGAAAAGTTAGATGGAGATAGAAAACTTGCTACGCTATTAATGTAGTTGGTCTAATATTACACCCTCTGGTCTACTTTGAGTCCTCCATAATGGTAATTGCTATTGTACTAGGCCCTTCTGCTGCAGTTCTAGAACCCAACGACAGCCCATTGGAGTCACTTTGTCAATGAACATCACTTTGTATTTTATCCATACTGATTGTGGGCTCTTCAATATCATGTGTCTCCGAATGACTGCAGTTCCACTATACATTTGTGCAGACAATTGATACAGACTGGGCAGAATTCTAAGGAGTAGCCATGTTAGTCTCTTGCAGCAAAAAGAACAGAGTCTTGGGGCGCCTTAAAAATGAAGATATGTATAGGCAATAGTGACTTCCACAGAGAGGGCAGTTAAGGATTGTGTGCAAACGTTAGGGCTGGTTTCCTCCTTTTTGGCACAGCATTTTACCCACCCCTCTCTCTGTTTAAACTCTCCTGAGTATCTGAAGCAATGGAAATGGCTAATTAAAAAAAATACGTGTTGCAGCAATTGCAGACCTGATGGAATCCAGAACAGATCTAGTAAAGGAAAGAATCAGATGGGAAGGAACTTTTTTTCTGAAGGGATCTTGAAAAAAAAAACAATTCACATAGTTAGCCTATCAGCATTATTGTCTTAAGCATGAAGTCCCAAAAAATATTTTTGTGGGGGTGGGGGAACTGCATACAAGGTACTATAAATAACAGTGCACTTTGAAAGAGGCAGTAATGAGGTTTCTTCTATAATATTCATACATTTGTAACAATACAATAACTTTTAGACTGTCTTCCACGGAACTATGGGATTCTTTTGGCAGCTCATTGGGTACCTTAAAGAACAGGTTGTACTGTCCCATGCATTCTGTCTTGTAGGATGTAGGATAGGCTATGTATGGTGCTCTAGAATAATGTCTGATTTATGGAAAGATTTAGCATATTTAAAATTCATTGGTACATCACCGCATTTTTAATTCCATGCCCTTTATTCCTTCTCTTGATATTTCCCAACCCACACACACAATTCATGACTGTAAGTCTATGTTTGGTAAAGAAAAATGGGATGAAAGGCACGTTAGCATTCATGTATATTAGGCAAGTAGTGTTGTGTTGAATTTTCTGATATCATATTTGTAATCTAATTATGAGATATTTGTTAGCTGTATATGTTATTTGTATTAGGTTTTAATTGCTCTTAGCTACTTTGAGAGCCAATTTTTGCCTGGAAAGTGGGATAACATATAATTAATAAATGATAGGCAGTAGTGGCAGAAAAGCTTCCCTGAAAAACAGCTTTCTTGCCACTACCAGTGTGCTTCAGCAAAGTGGAGCTGAATTGAAGAGTTGTACATGTTCTAGAGTTGCATTCTCATATATATGTGGCAGCTGAAGCCCAACATTCCTAAATAGCATCCCGCATGAATTGAGTGTTCAATGCAGCGTGCTTTCCATAGTGCTCTGTAACTAATGACATTTCCATGATTGACATTAGAGCTTCCTTGGCAGGTAAGCTGATGTGGAAAAAAAAGTTCCCTTGAAATAAAACCACTGGTGGTAATGTATAGGAATGTTAATGGTTCAAATAGCCATATAATGAATGTTAGTAACCTTTGTAATGTTCTAATTCTGTGGGTAAGAAGTACAAAATTCAAAAGCTTACATAACTTCAGTGCAACATGGAAGAAGAACTCTGTGTGATGCAAAAAACTCTGTGTGATGCAAAAACTTGCTTCCATACTAAAATGGTTGACCTAATCATTGGCGGCTTTTAAGACATTTTTGAGCCCTCTTTTCTTTGAATCTAATACAGAGAAAATAGCTATTGTAGCTTCAGTGGAAATTGCTAATACAGAACCCAACAACTTGTAAGAAAAGTTAAGAATAATTTCCCAGTGTGTATCACTTTATCCTTTCAGCATCTCTAGTGGGTCAATTAAATAACAGCTACCTCCACCATAGAGAATCTGAATATAAGATAATCTTCATAGTATACTTTTTAAAGAGGAAAGACATTTGCAAATGTCTTTCCTCTTTTATATCATGGCTTTCCAAGAAGACAGACACACATAACGTATTTGTTTTGTTTGCTTGTTTTATTTTACAAACAAATACATTTAAAATCATTTTACAATTTTTTGCCTTCAAAAGGCCTGCAAACCAGTTGAATTGCCCTCCTTACTCTTTTGGTGCCTCCACAAGTTTTAGGTTGGCTATGGACCTATACACATCATGTTTTTCCTCCCCAGGGGAACCTCCACAAAAATAGTGCAAGAAGAAATACAGTTCCTAAGCATAATTTCTATTAACTAAAGTAACAGGCCTCTCACTTTTGCCTGCTTGGACTGCCAGTTCTTACTGATGGAAGAAAAGGTGTGTCTGGAGGGGTTGAAGTCTGGGGAATTCTGTGTTACAAATGACTTAAAACACATACACACACTCAGCTATTAGCTGATCGAACTCTTGGCGGGGAGTATCAGTGTGCAAGGCATTACCCAGAAAAATAGAAATGTTGGCACCAGATGCTGTGTGTGTGTGTATGTTCAGCTCCTCTCCTCTCTCTGATCTTGTTTAAAAGCCATGCTTTGCAGGGTGGCAGTGGCAGAGCACAGGGGGCGGGGGAGGCTAGTTGTGTGTTTTTCTTGACTCCCACACTAACAGCCCCCAGCAAGGCTGATGAACTGCATATACCTCTTACTTTAAATAGAAGCAACACCTTATCCTTCCAAGTAGCAGCTGTATTTTCTTCTGACACCCAGACAGAGATCTCTCTCTACCTCAACCGCCTCACCCTCCGCATGTTCTATGGATAATAAACATTAAAGATTTTCTACACTGAAATTATATCCATATAGAAAACCCGTCACATATGAAGATTGCACAGGCAACCCTCCATTGCCTGGGCACTCCATGTACACACTATACAAAGTTGCAGTTAACAACCTCTTTGTAGTATATTTAAGGTTGTTAAAACACAAAGGAATTGTGAAGAGCTCCAAAGGGATGTGGTTCAATGTAAGCAAGTGTAAGGTGATGCACATTGGGGCAAAAAACCCCAACTTCAAGTATAACCTGATGGGATCTGAGCTGGCGGTGCCCAAACAAGAAAGGGATCTTGGGGTTGTGGTGGACAGCTTGATGAAAATGTCAACCCAGTGTGTGGCAGCTTGTAAAGAAGGCAAACTCCACGTTAGGCATTATAAGAAAAGGAATTGAGAATAAAACTGCCAGTATCATACTGCCTTTATACAATTCTATGGTGCGACCACACTTAGAATACTGTGGACAGTTATGGTCAGCACACCTAAAAAAGGATATTATGGACCTGGGAAATTATGGACCTGGGAAAAGTTCAGAAAAGGGCAACTAAAATGATTAAGGGGCTGGAGCATCTCCCCTATGAGAGAAAGTTACAACAGCTGGGATTGTATAGCTTGGAAAAGAGGAGGCTATGGGGAGACATGATAGAGGTGTATAAAATTATGCATGGTGTGAAGAATGTGTATAGGGAGACATTTTTCTCCCTCTCTCAAAATACTGGAACCCAGGGTCATACCATGAAACTGATTGGTGGGAGATTCAGGACAAATAAAAGGAAGGACTTCTTCACACACAGTGCATAGTTAAATTATGGAATTCACTACCCCAAGATGTAGTGATGGCCACCAATTTGGATGGCTTTAAAAGGAGGTTGGATAAATTCCTGGAGGAGAAGGCTATCAATGGCTAGTAGCCCTGATGGTAATGTGCTATCTCCAGTATCTGAGGCAGTAAGCCTGTGTGCACCAGTTGCTGGGGAATGTGGGTGGGAGGGTTCTGTTGCACCATTTCCTGCTTTGTTGGTCCCTGGTCGACAGCTGGTTGGCCACTGTGTGAACAGAGTTCTGGACTACATGGACCCTTTGTCTGATCTAGCAGGGCTCTTCTTATGTTCTTATGTTCATAAGTCATCATGTTGGATGATCAACATGTGGTTTGCCTGGAATGTCCAAAATGGAAGTGTGATCCATATGAGAAGGATGTTCTGCGTGACTCAACTCTTGGATCTAGGCAAAGATATGAGAGCAAGGAAGATGCTTACCATCATGAGAGTTGGCTGGCTGGCTGGCTGGCTGGCTGGCTGGCTGGCTGGCTGGGTCCCTGGGCTGTGGCATTGCCCCCAAAAGTAGTCCTGTGATCAATCATGTTAATCTGTAGCTGCATGTCCATCTGTAGCTCTAAATACATGATGCTTGTGGAGACTAATTGGTTTAATGAGGCATGCATTTTGTAGGCAACAGTCTACTGTACTGATATGACCTAGGGGCCTGTTGAGACATTACTTATGAGGGAGAAGTTTCAAGTCAGTACTGGTTATGTACTCCTCTTGTATGAAATTCTCTTCCACACCCAGTTCAAGCATGACAATTGCATCCTGTGGCAGAGAATTGCACATGTCAATATGGGATATTTCCCCTCATTTCAAGCCTGCTGAATGTCATTTGGTGTCCTTCCAAGGTCCCTAGTTAAAAGGTAAATGCTGTTGGATATGCACGTCTTTTCCAAATAATTGGTGGGTGATTTATTATTTGCATGCAGCTTCACTGTATTCTGCTTGCTCCACCCTTTGATGCAAGTGGCTTGTGTAATGCTGTTGGATCTGTCAGGCTACAGAAAGTTATACAGAAATATGTGATGAGACCCTGTTTTTGCACACATGCCAAGGAACAGCACTTCCTTCTCAGACCACACACTGAGCTGTGTCAAAAGTTTATATACAGTGTTCCTAAGTGGTAAAGTCCTAGGCTGAGCACATTTAATGTTCCATTTGCTGGGTCTTCAACAGGGTGCCCATGGGCGACAATGTGTTCATGGACACCTCTCTTGGTGCCCAGTAGGTCCCTCCTGGTTTTTATTCTATTTTAAAGGATATTTTAATTTTTAAAAAATAAGTAGGAAGCTGGCATGCCTTCAGTGCCATCTTTATTTCCAAGAATACCCCTGAGACCCAGAGATATCCTTAGAAAATTTAAATTTTGATGTCTGCTCAGCCACCCAGAAGAAAGAAAAAGGTGGGGCTCGTAAGCAGTATCCTGGGGGGCTAGCTGGGTGAGATGAGGGGCGTGGGGTTATGAGGTTTCTTTTGCCTTTGTGCATGTTTATGATTTTCTGGACTAAGCACTTTACCTTCTGTGAAACTGGTATTCTGTTGCCTTTTGGGGGGGGGGCAAATATGTGCTTTGGTGATGAGAACCTACCTCTGCCTTGTACACAGTTCCTCAGCTAGTTTACAGACATTTTGTAAATGGGCAAGCCAGCCCCCCGCCAATGCAGCCCTCTTTTGGGACTGCCTGTGGCCTTCTGCCAAAATTCCAAATGTGCCCACCAACCCAAAAAAAGTTGAGGCTCCCTTTCCTCTGTTAACTCCCCTTCAGATTGGACTCTGTGCACTGTGATGAGGTTAGAGCAGCCTTCTCCAGCCTGGCACCCTCTGGATGGCACTCCCACCATCCTCAGCCAGCATGGCCCTTGTCCAAGACATCTGGAGGTGATGGGTTGGGGAAGGCTGGGCTAGAGATTTATGTAAGAGCACAAAGCATTGCTATGATGGGTCTGGCAGAAGTCCTCCTGGCCCAGCATCCTGTTTCCAGCAGCGCCCAGGCAGACATTCCTGGAAGCTTACAAGCAGTATATGATGGAAAGCACAGGCCATCTTTAGCAGCAAGTAGTCAGAGGTCTACAGCCTCTGTGCATGGGCTGGGGAACCTCCTTCAGCCTGAGGGCCAAATTCAATTTTGGAGAAGTTCCCAGGGAGCACATTTCAGTGGTGGGTAGGGCAGAAGGACCAAAGGGGTGGGACCAGAATACCCAAAATGAAACAAAAAACACCCTCCCCCAGCATATTAACATTTCAAGGTCTTACTACCAATAACTTAGGTTAAGAAGGGGCTTTCCAACTTTCCAGAATAAGAGAAAAGTCTACATAAAAGCTGGGAAAGCAATCAGTGGTTGTGGAGAAGTGGACAGGGGGCAGATTTGGCTTGTTGGCCTAAGGTTACCCACCCCTGGCACAGAAAGAGCTATTGGGTTAATAGCTATCGATAGACCTGTCTTTCACGATTCCAGCCACTACAAGCAGATGTATTCCATGCAGACCACCCAACAGCTGTGACCATTTCAGTTCCTGCTCCTCTGATCTGAGCAGGTGGAAGAATCAAGGGCCCCAGAAGGTCAAAGGCCACTTCACACCTGTCAGTTATCCACGTGGACAAAAGCATTTCTCCGCCCCCATCCGCACCGCTGCTGCAGCTGACAATTGTGCAAGGGTTCAGCTTGCTGCCCTCACAAATGATTGGAAGCTGCTCCTGCAACTGTTAATCTGTGTAATCGCCAGGAAAGAGATGCTTGCAAGATTTTCATGCATGACAGCATGGAATGAATTGGTGCAGGCAAGTTGTCATGTGTGAAGCGGCCCCACACATCCCTTAATCAAGCTTTCCTGCCAAGCAGCCTATCCTGAGTGTTCCATTCTTCCCTTTATTGCCAAGGAAAAATGCAACAAGCAAATACAGTGGGTGGCATAATGAGGGGGATGGAAATGTGCAAGGCTTTGAGCATGTTACATAAGCCATTCCGAGGGCCTCTCATAAATTCAGCGTCAGGAGCAGTTGCTCCCTTCTTAAAACAGCCCAAGCAGAAGAGAGATAAGCCCCAGCATGTGGCAATTGAGGCAGTGACAGATCTCATCTCCCCCTCCTCTAACTGCCCACCCTTTTAATTGTACTCGGAAAAGATAAACATTGAATCCAGCAGCTTCTGCTCCTCCAGAATGTCGGCCTCTTTCATACTGAGATGATCAAGCCGTGCCTGTGCAAGAGTGCTGTGCCCTTGGGCTTCTCGTCTACAAGGTAGTAGCAAGGCAATACGCGTTCACACACACATGCATTCACTGCAACAATTGTGCAATAATTCCCAGAGTAGAATGCAAAATAGTGTTCCTATGGGTTGCTGTTGTTGTATTAGTAATAATAATAATAATAATAATAATAATAATGCATAAGCAAGGCACTACTAACCATTGATTCCCATGCTTGCACAGTGATAACATAATGTCCACGCACCACATTCCATATTAATATCAATACTCCAAAACAGGAAACCAGACTGCAGCTACTAACAGCTGGAAAGTTAGTCTAGACATAACAGATTATTATTGAATTGGATTATGATGAGTCCACCCATCTCTAAAATGTTTCACTAATACGTCCGCTGATCAACTTGGACTGCATCTTTCTCTAAAACTACAGCCACCTTCGCCAACCTGGGTCCCTCCAGATGTGTTGGACTACAGTTCCGATGTTGGCTGGGGATGATGGAAGTTGCAGTCCATTGCATCTGATGGCCACCAGGCTGGGAAAACTGAACTAGAGCAAACACAGTTTCCTGGATCCTCTTACCTTGTCTCATGGCCAGGAGAAGAAATGCATACACGATTATTAGACACATTTTATGCTACATATACTTTATATACTTCCTCAAGGCCAATGCTGAGTTACCTAGGGCTTTTAGCCCACAACAGAGGAAGTGCAACGGGTACTCCATGAGGACTAGTATGGCTAACTTTTAGCTTCAAAAGAATGGGCTGCCCTGAATGGACACAGGATGAAATCTGGTGCTTAAAGGCAGAGCTTTGCAGAATCTGGGTTTCACTGGCTCCTCATAACACAATACAGAACACAGTTTTCCTGAAGTAAAGTGACAAAGTAGTCTGGAAAGTAGTCTGGGTATCCTTACTCTAGACATCACATCACTGCCGTGGAGGCTGGTGGCTCCCATACCAGTGGGTGTCAACAGTCATAACAGTGGGGAGATGAATGGGTTTCAGTCAGAACTCTACAGGAGCTGTTTGAGGTGCTTCAGCACCTTGGAGAGCTCCTTTAGAGTTCTGTTTGGTTCTGGCTGAAACCCAGAGTGAATTCACCGCCCCGCTGACATTGGTGCTACCAGCCTCCTCTGCATCACTGCCTTTCTGTTTCTTCCTCTGTCCTTCTGGAAAGGTGCTGGAATACGGGGCCATAGAAGAAGCTGCTTCTTGCAACAGGTACCAAAGAGGGCAGTCCACATTTTGTTTTTCTAGCTGTGTGACCTTTTCTCCAAGCACAGCATTCTCGTTAGGCCTCAGGGCACTCCTCTCTGTGATTATATTGTGTACAGCTCAGGCAAGAGGCATCCTTGGCTTCAAGATAGCATTTTAACAGTAATCCCAAAGTTTCAGATAACAATTTTCTTTGACCTTTATTTAATGACCATTCCTGGTTATTGCAGTTTCCGCTGCCGTTTTGCTAAAGCCTAGTTTCAGTATACATTTTTGTTTTAAAATCCTTGGGCTGAATCCTGCACAAAGAGAAATCTAAGGGCAATCAGTCTCAGCAGGGCATGCAAAGTTTAAAGACACCACCATGGATGTTGGGCTTGTTTTGAGGTTTACTTCAGCCTTGTGTTTAGGCCCCAGGTGCAACGAGGGGCTCAGAAGAGCCAGACTTCCTAATAGGTGGGGCTGAAAAACAATTTATTTTTGAAGCTATTTTGACTCTGGTCTTATAACAACAATGAATGGTAGTAGATATAAATTACTGAGTGGTAAACCATTCTGCAGTTCTACCAAAGGGACCACACAGATTTCCAGGACGAGGTAGGACCAGGTTCCTTCTCAAATTTAAAACCCCAAATTGTGTCATTACTCTTGAACAAATTGTGGGCATAATCCAGGGATGGGGAATCTCAGGCCCAGGGGCTAAATCTGGCCCTCCTGAGGTCCCAATTTGGCCCCACTGAGTTTCCCCAGGTGGGCACACCCCCATCTCTTCTCCCAACTAAGCTGGTTTCCCAGCTTTTGCACAGTTTTTTCCCCATTTGAAAAGGTTGAAATGCCTCTGCTAAAGTCTTCGTACTGGTGGCAAGAGCTTTCAGGCACTGTCCTATCGATTGCACCCTGAATGATCGGAAGCCCCCAATGAAGGGTGGGAGGAGTGGTGATCTTTGCCTCCCCACCCTCAGACTTGGAGAGTTTGCCAGATGGGCTTTTCAGCCTGTCTCATGAGGTGCTTTGGAGAGATAGGGAAGGAGGCTGGAGAGGGATATTCATAGCCCATATCCTCGCCTCTCCAGTCTCCTCCTCTCTCTGCCCATTGAAATGTCCCCTTTCCTCATCCTCTGAGGTCACTTTTGTGGAAAGCATCCAGCATGGTTCTTTCTGCAGCTGCTGGGAGGGGCCAGGAGAGGAGATCAGATCTCTGACTCCCCTTTCTGAGGTTGGAGCGCTGTCCCTGACCTTGGAAGGGGTGGGATCTGAACAATCCTATGATCCCTGGGATGCTCACCCACGGACCATAGGATTATTCTCTTAAATTACCACATACTGGTAGTTTTTGGATTTTGGGCTCAACCTATTTTGCCTTTGGTCCCACACTCTTTGCCTTTGGCTTCACCCACCACTGGAATGCGCACCCCCCAAAGCTTCTCTGAAATGCGATTTGGCCCTCATGCTAAAGGGGATTTTCCATCCTTGCTATAAACATTACATATGAGTTTAACTGTCATCTTCCAAAGAATTCTGGGGATTGCAGGATTGTTGTTTTTAATGCATAGATTTCTCTGCTAAAGGTTTTTTAGCCTGCCCTCACAGAACAACAGTTTCCATGTTCCCTTGGAAGCAAAGAAATACAAAGCAGTTTGTCTGTAGGGTAGGTATGCTCTTGGAAGTTCTGAATCTTCTAGGACAAAGACTTCTGCCTTGAGCTGAAATCAGTGCGCCTGTCCAGCTTCCAGCATCACAAGGGACGGTGCCCCGGCTCCCTTCCCACCTGCCAATGGGAGAAACGGGTAGGAACTAGGGTGACCAACTGTCAGGATTTCCCTGGATTTGTCCTGGTTTTTGTTCTATCCTGGGTGTCAGGGGGGATTTTCTGTAATTCTCTGTAATGTCCTGGAAAGACAAGCTTTCCCCTTTAAGGCCACATTAGCGTGGTTGGAGGGAATGACGAGCTTTCTGGAGGTGGGTTATTTCGCTCCCACTGCTCCAATCAGGACCTTACAGGGGAAAGTATGTCATTCCTGGACATTATAGAAAAGGACCCGATTGGAGCAGTGGAGGGCGGGAATGACACACTTTCCCCTCCTCCGCTCCAATAGGGTCCTTTAAAGCAGTGGGGGTGAATGACATGCTTTCCAGAGGCCCCGGAAAGCCACTTTCCCACCCCCCACCCCACTGAGGGTCCTCTTTTTTGGTTTCCCAAATGTGGTCACCCTAGTAGGAACCCCTTCAGCACAACTTTGTGAGACAAAGGGGCGGCCTGTGCAAGTCGCCGCCATGGCCAACCTCAGCACTTGGTCTCCTCACAAGAACTTGATATCTCATGCCTGGGGGGGGGAGGGCAGATTGCTGGGGGCAAAGAGCATCTACAGGCTGCTCTCGTTTCATAAGCAGGTGGATAGCAGCCAAGGCAGAGATGGCTCCACTCTCTCCCTAGGCTGGGGCCCAGAGGCGTCCAGGGAAGAGGTTATTGAAGAGCCCTGCCTATCTTGAGGCCTGATGCTTTTGCTGCCTTTTAGCTCTTTGTAGACCTAGCCCATGGATTCTGCTTCTGCATCAGGCCTGGCTTGGCATCTGAGGGTATGAAGGCTGCAGCTGGCATTTCTACTAAAGTCTGGCTGGCATTTCTATCCTCCTGCCACGGGTAGTGAGGCCTGGATGGTATTTTATATAGCCGTGTCATTTCCAACTTGGCCTGGCTGAGGTTCTGTTTGCCTGGCACCGAGACCTTCCAGAATGGCCGTTTGTATGTTCTTTGCGCAAACAGCCGGAGTTGCTTGGCGCTTCCTATCTTCTATGGTAGGATTAGGGGGGGTGAGAGTGAGTGAGTGAGTGAATGAGTGAGGAGGGAGCAGGGCCATCAGTTGCTTTGCTTGTTTTGTGCTGTCTCCTTCTGCTTCTACTCTTCTCTCCCAGGCTAGGCCATAATAATACTGTTAGGGACATATTGAGTGGCAAATATTCAATGGACATTAGGGCTGAGCCATGTAAAGAAGTGGAGCTGGTCCAGAAGCTGCAACTAGTACAGAATGCTTCAGTGAGGTTGCTGATGGAGACGGCCTCATAGTGATGCCACATGTGTCTGAAATTCGCTCCACAGTCTTAATGAGCAGCTCATGATGTGTGGCGGCGGCAGCCACTGTGTGGAATAATCTTCCCCCTGAGATTAGACATGTGGCAATACTTTTTGTGTTTAGGAGAAGGTTCAAGACTCATCCATTTATAGAAGCCTTCCTGTACAGCCTTTTTTGTTTTGTTTTTATCACTTGTGTATACTATTTTGAAATCTTTAGATATAGGCATGTTATAAAGATCTGTCAATAAATCAGGGCTTAATCTTGTGTATGTTTAGACAGAAGAAAGTTCTACAACTCCCAGCATTCCCCAGTCAGCCAAACTGGCTGGGGAATGCTAGGAGTTGTAGGGCTTTTTTCTGTCTAAACAGGTATAGGGTTGCACCCCAAAATATCTCTAATTTTTAGCTGTTCCTGCAAAATCATTTATGTTTTGAAGTTGTTCTTTGCACCATTTGCCCTACTTTTTCACTTTTGCAGATAGGGTAGGGAGTACATTTAATCCTCACTCTTCATTCTTAATGACTGGGGTCACCTTGGGCAGGGAGCATAAAATCCCTTATTTTTTGTGTCCTTATTAATTTCTTCCCATTCACTCCTATGGAAAAAGCAAAGGTGTGCAACCGGGGACCACACTGAGGTAGGGCCAAATCCTGCTCATCATTCCTGATACTGGGTGGCCTGGCCTCCACCAATAAGGAAGAGAACCTGTGTAGGAAGTGTGATGTGTTTGTGCAAAGCTTTTGCAGTGCATGGGGCTTTTTAACACACACATCCCGTCCATCATCGAGATGGGCATTTCACTAGTGGTCTATAATAGGCTGTCTTTTCAGTGAAACAGAATTTGTTTCCCAAATGGATGGAACTTATGAAAGGTGCAATAAAGCCTCCCATTCAAAGCCACATATATATATTTATAGACATATAAATGAGGTTTAATGCCGTTGAGAAGTCACCGTAAAATAGCAAAAGACTTCATCCAGGTCTATACATCATGTGCAGATCAATGTAGCAGGCAACATGCCTGCATTTTGGCAGCAGATAATGTGGGTGCCTGCCCTTCCTATATACATAACACGCACAATGATCAAAGCAAACAGCTGGGACAAGGAGAGGTTGAAAGGTTTTTGTATTTTGTGTTTGGTGTTGTTCCCCGCCTCGATCCGTTGGGAGAGGCGGGTGATAAATAAATAAATATATTATTATTATTATTATTATTATTATTATTTATTGCATAAAGCAAAATGAGGAAGTTATTGGTACATTGCATTTTCCATCCCACCCCCCTTGGGTGCTTGCAATTTGGTAGTTTTAAAGAGTAATCATTCTAAAACAACACAAATTTTGGATTTTAATAAAATGAAAGTCCACGTTGCCTCACGTTTTGTGATTCTTGAAAGTAGCTATTTTTATATAATAGGGACATAAGGTGTGACTTGTGTGATCGTGTTCAGATTCAAGGACATCAGTGTTGAACTTCTTTCAGCCTGAGGTCTGAAATTTTGGAGATGCTCTGGGGGTGGGGATGGGGGTTGCAGTTGTGGGTGGTGCCAAAGGCACAAGGGACAGATCCCAAATCCATCCCCACGTGCATATTTCAGCCTCAAGCTCTTACTGCCAGTTACTAAGCCTTAGGAGAGGCATTCAAACTAGGGCTGTGCTCAGACCACCCGATTCGCTTCGGATCCCAGTTTGTCACTTCCAAATCAGGTCCGATTCACTTCAGGTCGATTTGGACCTCCCCTGATTTGCTTCAGATCCAAATCCGAAGCGAGATTAGGACCTCTGAATCGAGATTCGGATGACTCATTTTCCCCACAGACTTGCATTGGGAGAAATAAATGCCCATAACTTTTTCATTTTTAAAGATAGAAACATGAACGTTGGGGACATCACAGATGGCCTGAAGCTACTCATGTGTGACAAATTTCAGAGACAGAGGTGCAGGCGTTTACTCGCAAGGAATTTTTTAAAACGTGATTTTTCAAGGGAACAGTTAAAGCAGGCACTCAAAGCCAAGAGCCGTTTGAGAAGAAAGTGTGTAACACACTTTCTCCTACAACATCTACCCACAAAAGAAAAAAGAATGGCACAACAGATCTCCCTGGTTTTCCTAAGCCTTCCTCCACCATTGTGACTGGAGGCTGCTGGGAGACTTCAGCAGGATTGGGGGATACAGTGATGGAGTGTTCAGCACAATTGGGGGATGAAGCTGTCAATCCCACCCGCACCTTCTCCCCCCACTGTTTTTGAACTTTTAAAGTAAAAAATCCTTGCGAGTAAACACCTGCACCTCTGTGTCTGAAATTTGCCACACACGAGTAGCTCCAGGCCATCTGCAATGTGCCCAAGTTTCATATTTCCAACTTTAAAAATAAAAAAAGTAATAGCCATTTCTTTCCCCCAATGCAACCCTATGGGGAAAATACTTAAAATGGCATCCGAACTGCTGAATCGATCCGAATCGATTCGGACTAAACCGATTCGGTTTGGATCAATTTGGACCTCCCCCGATCTGCTTTGGATCTGTTTTAGGGAGGTCCGAATCACCCCAATTCGCTTCGGATTCAGGATTTGGATCCAAAGCAATGCACAGCCCTGATTCAAACCTTTTAGAAGGGAGGAAAACCATGCAAAAGCTGGGAAATTACCAAATGACTGGGATAGGGTTAGAGTTAGGGAAAGACGCATGTCCCTTTGGAGTTTCCCAGGCAGATTTGGCCCACAGGCCTGCGGTTCAACACCCCTATTCTTGGAGAAATATAGAATGTGCTGGTTCCCCATAACTGATGTAAAATAGGATCAGGCATGGGCCTTTTTCATCCAAAGTTGTTTGCGTTGATATGATATATTAGGGCCATACACAGTGCTTGTGTGTCTGTTGTTTTGGTTGGGATACAGTCTGTCGGAGTTGTCACTCAGCAAACTACACAGTGCCCACCAGGGCACCAAGGGATCAGTCAACCACCTCTTTTGCCTCTTGCCTTCAATTGCAGAAATGGGGGTGGGTGTCAGTCACTTGACAAATCACCACATATGGTGGGTGTGGTTGCATGCAGCTTGTTTGGGCCTCTGTGGCTCTTGATTGGGATAGAGTATAGGTGCCAGGACATCTTTGCAGTTTTAATATTGCTATTTGGAATTATTGCATGCTACACTCCTTGAAATCCAAATAGGATGACGGACAGCATATCCAAAAAAACATTCTATTAAAATGAGCCACAACCAACCCCCTCCCCCCAGCGAACCAATAGCTGCACACACATCCCTTCTATCCCACCCCACTTCTGTGTTTAATTTTGAAAATGTCAACATCCATGCTCTGCTCTGTCTGGAAATCACACCAAAGACTGGAGGAAAAAGCAGGTTGATCTATTGAGTTCGTAACAATAAAAACTGAAGAATGAAATTTTCAGTCCCATATTTTTTTACTGCTTCTATTTTACAGTCCAGGGATAGAACTGGAATTTTTACCCTCCTTTGGTTTTTATTCTACTAGAACTCATAAAGCAGAAGCTGGAGATATATATTTATTTTGCACCTTTGTTGCCATTTATGACCCATGCCTTCTATCATAAAAGTGTGGCCCTATGGAAAGGAGGACCGGGGGGCTCCTGTATCTTGAACAGTTGTACAGAAAAGGGAATTTCAGCAGGTGCCATTTGTATGCATGCAGCGCCTGGTGAGACTCCCTCTTCATCACAACAGTTAAAGCTGTTCTCCTTTTCTAGAGTGACTAGATACAAAAGAAGGCAGGGCTCCTGTAGCTTTAACTGTTGTGATGAAGAGGGAATTTCACCAGGTGCTGCATGCATACAAATGACACCTGCTGAAATTCCCTTTTCAATGCAACTGTTAAAGATAGGGATGTGCACTGACCCCCCCGGATCGGATCGGATAGCGGATCGGAATTGGACCTGGGGGGTCGGATCGGATTGGATCGGAGGATGGTCGGATCGGATCGGACCGGATGTCCGATCCGGATCGGACGCCATTTTGAATGCTTTTTCCCATAGCCAAGATACAAACAGGAAACTTGGGCACATTACAGGTAACACTTGGCTTGATATGTGTGTGAAATTTCAGAAAGCTAGGTGCTTGCCTTGTATGGCAATTAATTTTTGAAACAATGTGGAAAGAAACACCTATAACTTTGTCATTTTTAAAGTTACACACATGAAACTTTGATACATTGTAGGTGGTACCTTGGGAACTACGTGTGTGAAATTTCAGAAACGTAGGTGCTTGTCTTGTGTGGCAATTAATTTTAGAAAAATGGGTAGCAGTGGGGTAAATACAGTTACGCCTCCCACTTTTTTATTTTTAAAGATACAAACAGGAAACATGGGCACATTACAGGGAACACTTTGCTTGATATGTGTGTAAAATTTCAGAAAGCTGGGTCCAGGCATGTGGTGGCAAGGTATTTTTGAAACAATGAGGAAAGAAAAGCCTATAACTTTTTTATTTTAAAAGTTAGAAGTCTGAAAGTTGCTCACTTTGTAGATGGGTTAGGGGTAGATATGTGTCAGAAATTTCAGAATGATAGGTCCAGGCATTTGATGGCTATGGAATTTTTAGATTAAAAGTTTCAAAAGTTTTTCCACAGAGGCTTGGTCTCCCTCTTCTCCCCCTACAGCCTCCCGCAAAGAAAAAGGAAACACTCTCTCTCGATCTCTTTGATCCTTGCTAGTATCCATTACAGAAGGAGAAACAAAAGAACTCAGCTCGTGTCTGCTTTCCTACTTTCACTTTTTACTCAAGCTCCTTAATTAGGGCTGCCCAAATGATAATGGACGGGTGGTGTGTGTGCGCGCGCGGGCAGCGGCGGTGGGCTTGGCAGTGTATCCTGGCGGCCGAGGCCGGGTGTCTGGAGCAGAGCACGCGCTGTCAGTTGGTGAGTGGAGGGGCCATTCAGGCCGCCCCTCAGGGAGCTGTGGCGGTGCATTGAACGCCCTCCCCATCATCCTCTTCATCATCACCTACCCCCGCGGCCCAGCGGAGCACAACAGCCCGCATTAGTCAAGCCCTCCAGGAGTCTCACAGCAGCCAGGCAGAGGCTCTGCTGCCCAGGAACCAGCCCGCACGTGAGGGCACCGGCGGGGCGCACACACAACGCCGGCGAGGGGGAGGAGAAGGGGAGGAACAAAGGATCAAAGAGATAGAGAGAGAGTGATCCTTGCACGCATGGCTGCAAAACTGAGCAGGCTCAGCCGTTCTGCTTGAGTAAAAAGTGAAAGTAGGAAAGCAGACACAAGCCGAGTTCTTTTGTTTCTCCTTCTGTAATGGATACTAGCAAGGATCAAAGAGATCGAGAGAGAGTGTTTCCTTTTTCTTCGCAGGAGGTGGGAGGGGGAGGAGAGGGAGACCAAGCCTCTGTGGAAAAACTTTTGAAACTTTTAATCTAAAAATTCCATAGCCATCAAATACCTGGACCTATCATTCTGAAATTTCTGACGCATATCTACCCCTAACCCATCTACAAAGTGAGCAACTTTCAGACTTCTAACTTTTAAAATAAAAAAGTTATAGGCGTTTCTTTCCTCATTGTTTCAAAAATACCTTGCCACCACATGCCTGGACCCAGCTTTCTGAAATTTTACACACATATCAAGCAAAGTGTTCTCTGTAATGTGCCCAAGTTTCCTGTTTGTATCTTTAAAAATAAAAAAGTGGGAGGCGTAACTGTATTTACCCCACTACTACCCATTTTTCTAAAATTAATTGCCACACAAGGCAAGTACCTATGTTTCTGAAATTTCACACACGTAGTTCCCAAGGTACCCCCTACAATGTGGCAAAGTTTCATGTGTGTAACTTAAAAAATGACAAAGTTATAGGCATTCCTGGTTATTTATTAAAATATTAATTACCACACAAGGCAAGGACCTATGTTTCTGAAATTTCACACACATAGGTTCCAAGGTACCACCTACAATGTGGCAAAGTTTCATGTGTGTAACGTTAAAAATGACAAAGGTATAGGTGTTTCTTTTAACATTGTTTCAAAAATTAATTGCCACACAAGGCAAGCACCTAGCTTTCTGAAATTTCACACACATATCAATCCAAGTGTTACCTGTAATGTACCCATGTTTCCTGTTTGTATCTTTAAAAATAAAAAAATGGGAGGTGTAACTGTATTTACCCCACTACTACCCATTTTTCTAAAATTAATTGCCACACAAGGCAAGCACCTATGTTTCTGAAATTTCACACACTTAGGTCCCAAGGTACCCCCTACAATGTGGCAAAGTTTCATGTGTGTAACTTAAAAAATGACAAAGTTATAGGCATTCCTGGGTATTTATTAAAAAATTAATTGCCACAAAATGCATGCACCAATCTTTCTGAAATTTCTCACAGATAACTATCCCTAACCAGTCTACAATGTGCCCAAGTTTCATCATTCTATCTTTAAAAATGAAAACGTTATAGGCTTTTTTGTAAAACAATACTTGGCTATGGGGAAAAGCATTCAAAATGGCGTTCGATCTGGATCGGACCTCATCGGATTGGATCGGATCGGATTGGAGGTTGGTCGGATCGGATTGGATTGGATTTTCCCAATTTTGGGGCTGATCGGATTCGGATCGTGGATCGGATCGGATCGGATCCGATGCACACCCCTAGTTAAAGATACAGGAGCCCCCCGTCCTCCTTTTCATAGGGTCAGCCTAGCCCCAAGCTAAACGCAGGCTTCAGGCTCAGAGGAGCATGCTGTGGATGCGTTCGTTCCTCCCAGCCAAAAAGCTCAAACTGTCCAATTTTTTCCCCCAGCACCTCCCATGATTTGCTCATCAATATCCTGGTTTAATCAGTGCCCCAGGAAACCCCAGATCTGGAACAGCTTTTAAATCCTTACCCTGAGGCAGACTTGTCTATTTGTCCTCATTTTCCTTTAGATCCGGAGCTAAACACATTTAGCCACTGAATACTTAAAGGGAAATGAGGGGAAAATGCACACAATTTGCCTTCAAAAGTTACCCCCCCACACCTCCCCGCTGCTATGTAGGAAGCGCCTCCTGGCCTGTTCCCTCTCCCTCCCCCCCTTCACACACACTTTCTTGTCCAAGGCACCTACACAAAGGGACATACCCTGATTGAAAACACTGGAAGTGACAGGACCGTTGTGCTCGCAGTACTAAAGGAAATCATTGATCGGGCTGAAGAATGGGTGAGCTTCCCCTCAAGAGTCAGATTGGCACCAGTACGTTTGCTTTTCTGAAATTTATGACCTAACAATGCAATGCAGTTCATATGAAATACACACAGTGGCTCATTGCTTCTTTGAGTTAACGATCAGCCATGGCATTTTACAAGCAGAACGGAATGAGAGAGGTTACCTGAAAGTGTGCAGCGTCTCACAGCTTTTGGAAACAATGCTATTTCCCTTACAAGTGCGGCTGAGCCCATTTTTTTAAATTTTGCAACACCTTGATAACAGGACCTTATGAAGCTGCTCTGTTTTGGGGCTGATTTCAGCCCATGTTAGCCAGGAATGGACCATCTCTGCCCTTTATTGCTCCTACATCTAATTTCCAAGGTGGAATTGGTAGCAGAGGGCGTGCGATCTGCCAATCAGCCCTGTTGGTCTCTGCCTCGCATTAAGTGCCACAAACCTCTCTTAAAATTCTGCACACATAAAATGACAGAAAACAAAGATACCGGCTGATATTTCAGAAACATCATTTGGTGGGGATGTGGTGTATGTGTGATGGGTTGCAGCCCTGAAGGCTCTTTTCTTGGGCCTTTAATATGAGCCTATGAAACCAGATAAGTGATGAGGTCGGAGGGTGCAAGCATGTCAAAGCAAGTATGCTCCTAAACTTAGTCTTGCTAGGATAGGCCTGAGACATCTCATTGTTGGAGGCAGAACATCCGAATGCCACCGCTCTCCCACCGTGATGCACAAGCCACTGTAGCGCCCTTGTGCGGCTCCCATTGATCTCCACCAGGTAAGTACAGGTGACACATCCTGTGTCCCACAGCTCAGGTCTGTCGGTCACCCATGCTGCCGTCCTGAAGAATACTCAAAATCTAGTTCCTGAGAGAGCTGCCTCATTGAGTTTCACCGTCAGGCCACCTCTTGTCAGAGAAAAACCAGATGGATTTCTCTTCCTCTGTCTGCCTATACTTGTGTCCAGAATGCTTGTTCTGCAATGACAGCGGGGGAGGCTGTACTATCTTCAGAGTATACCCTATCCAAAGCTTGTCTTTTCTTCGCTGAAGTAGCAACAATGGACATGAGTTGACTATTTTATTAAAGCCATCTGCGGCACAGCAGGTTGTTGCCAAACAATGTATGAATGAACCCTCATATCTATATAAAACTTTACCCTGTTTTTGTTGCTTAAAAATGTAGAGGACCTGAAAATATAAATGTGATCATCATCTTTTTTCGGAGGTGGGGAGGCAGGGGGGAGTGTTGCATGCTAACAATCTGTCTAGCATGTATCCAGGTAACAATAAAGGCCAAATTAAATGTGGCATCAAAGATGCATTAATGCATCTCCCTACTTCTTTTCTTCTTTTGCTAAGAGCAGCCACATTGGGTGGTTGGGAATGGGAAGGATTTAGATCAGGGAGAGGTACCCAGGGAGCAGGGTTAGGAAGGGGTTAATCCTCCTCCCTGCCCCCATATAGGCACCTATATTGTTGTGTCTGTATGTTTTTCCTTCGGTGGCTTTTAGAAGTTCCCATTTGTATTGGGAAAGCTCTGAGTCGGGGTCGGTGGTGGTGAGGCACAGAGTTTAACCCTTTTCCTGATCTAAATTCCTTGCACCACGACTTCTTTTTGTACACAAAATAAAAGACAATTTGGGAGATGCATTCACACATCTCTAAGGCCACATCTAACTTGACACCAAGAGCGGCGTCATCACACAAAGGAGGTTTAATGCGCATTTGCCGCGACTTTGATCCACTTTTTCAACGCTGGACTGGCAATTCTCTGCTGCAGAATTTATGGGCATGTTCCTCACAGCTGGAGTTGAGAGTGTTAAGGTGTAAGAGTGACAATTTAAAACAAGCAAACAGACACTGTTCATTTCCAGTTCCATCATGAGTTGCGTATCATTTCCACACACACACACACACACACACACACACACTCAGTTAAAAACTACACCTAATTTTCTTTGTAAAGCTGGTTTTGTTTCCTGTTTTGTTTTTTTAATGGGGAAGCGTTCAGTCGCATAAGCCTCCGTCTGCACTCTGAAGTGTTACCGTTCAGAAAAGGATTGTATCGTCCCAGTGAGGACTGGGCTGAAGAAGCCATCATGAGGGCTAGAATTTGGCAGTTTTTTTGTTTTGTTTTTGTAATGAAAGATTTTTGGAATCATCTGGCAGTTAGCGTAATCTGTGTTAGAACCTATAATATGTTAGGCACTGGGTAGCTGAGGCCCTTCTGGACTTTTAGATTTCTTTTATTTAATTTGAAGACTCAATAATTCCAGGCTGGATATGTGTTTCATGTTAATATGTGTTAGTTCGATATTTGAGTGTGTTAACATTCACTTATCTAGTCTAATAACCCACTCTGCCTTACATGACTCCAGCCAATCAGGTTATTGAATCAACAACAATAAACTAGTAACTTTGTTAAAGTTGATAATGTAACACACAGCTTTTCCCAGCCTCTTGCCCTCTGGAATGTGTTGGACTACATTGCCTTAATCCCCAAACAGTTCAGGAGGTGTAGTGTAACACGTCTGGAAGGCACCAGAATGGGACAAGTTGATGTAGCAGTTCAGGGACTTGGTTTCATCTCTCTAGGGCATTTCTCTATGGAACAGGGGCCGAGCAGCTTGTGGCCCTCCAGATGTTTTTGCCTACAACTCCCATCAGCCTTCACCATTGGGTAAAGTGTCTAAGATTGATGGGGTTGTCAGCCAAACCATCTAGAGGGTTACAAGTTGCCCAGCCTTGCTCCAAGGCAAGATAACTGGCCTCCAGGTTTGCCAATAAAAGGTTGGCCTCTGCTACTCCCCCTCCAAGGGCCTGTCTTGACAAGCCCCAGGGTGGATCTGCAGTGTCGGCAGGTCATTTATATGATGCAGCAGCCATTGCAGAGTCATTCCAGGGCTTTTCCCTGAAGCTCCAGTTCATAAAAGTTGGGGACTTACCCCAACTTTTTCCTGTGAGCAAGGCACAGACCTGCATTGGCTCTGTGTCACCTTGCTCTGATGTTACAGCAGAGGCCTGGCCTGGCCAATGGGGCCCCCTGATTGGTTACCATCAGCCAGGACTGGAGGGTGGGTGCTGGACCACCTCCATGCCTTTGCGGGACCAGTGAAGCTTCCTATGAAAAGAAAAAGGTTAAAAAACTGGAGCGAGGCGCGCATCAGGACAAGGGGGGAGGGGTGGTCCAGTGAGCCTCCGTGCCTCGCTGGAACAGCAAACCTTCGAATTAATAGAGAAATGGTTAAAAAAAACCCTGGAGCGAGGCGTGCGCTCAGAGTGGGAGAGGACCAGCGAGTCTCTGTGCCTCACTGGAACAGTGAACCTTCACATCAAAAGAAAAGTGGTAAAATAATAATAATAATAATAATAATAATAATAATAATAATAATAATACCCAAGCTGTGGTGAACGTTCCCTCCTCCTCCCTTGTAAACCCTGCACTAGCTCCTTCACGTGGGGATGATGCGAAGGTGTGCAAACACAGGGGTTTGAGGGCTCGCAGTGCCAATGCACCACCATCAAGACCCCCCCCCCAAGTCTTTGGGGATCAAGCTACCCAGAGCATTTTCAATAATTTCTGCTTCTCTGAACTGTTTTGTTTTCAGGTGCTGGTAAATGCGTTTGGCCAAAGATTCCGCTGAAAGGTTATATTCCCCTCTCTGTCCTTTTTCTTGAACCGAAAACATGCATGGAAGAGGGACAGAAATGGTATTGTTTATGGGCAAGGTGTGTGTGTGTGTGTGTGTGTGTTTGTGTAGAATCTGAAAAGCCCTACTTGTGAATGGGCAGGCCTGTTTTACTAGTGGCATATCGAGGGAGGGGGATGAAGGGGATGTAGCAAGGCGCTGTGTGTGGCTTGTGCGCTTCCTAACAACACAGTGTTTGTGTATGTATCATGGGGTGGGGGGATGCTAACTCCCAGTTTACTGAGAATGGGTTGTTTGACTCAGGATGTTTTCAGACTGAAAATGTACTCCATGGCAGGCAGAAAAGATACCATCTGAGAGGAAGAGGAAGATAATAAGATGTAGCATTTCATAACAGTTAACAAGTACATAGCCAGGGAATTCAAAACGCTTAACAGGCATTGCCTTTTTAAAACTGTGTTAGGTAGGGTGACCACCTGTCAGGATTTCCCCGGATTTGTCCTGGTTTTTGTTCTATCCTGGGTGTCAGGGGGGATTTTCTGTAATTTTCTATAATGTCCTGGAAAGACAAGCTTTCCCCTTTAAGGCCACATTAGCGTGGTTGGAGGGAATGACGAGCTTTCTGGAGGTGGGTTATTTCCCTCCCACTGCTCCAATCAGGACCTTACAGGGGAAAGTATGTCATTCCTGGACATTATAGAAAAGGACCCGACTGGAGCAGTGGAGGGCGGGAATGACACACTTTCCCCTCCTCCGCTCCAATTGGGTCCTTTAAAGCAGTGGGGGTGAATGACATGCTTTCCAGAGGCCCCGGAAAGCCACTGTCCCACCCCCCACCCCACTGAGGGTCCTTTTTTTTGGTTTCCCAAATGTGGTCACCCTAGTGTTAGGCCCTTTCCACACCAGGTGTGTGGCCTGGGTTGGCCCCAGGCAGGTCGCTGTGAGTCCAAATGACGCACAGGAAGTCCCAGGGGTGGGGCGGGCATGGATTTTTTCCGGGAAAACACAAACCAGAAAAATTCCAATTCTTCCACGGTGCCTGCCCATCCCGGGCGCTGCCGCACTTACTCGGGCCCAGAAGGGGAGGGGGTGGCCCAGCAGGGAGGGGGGTAGGGCCCTGCGTGTGAGAGTTTTTTAATTTTAAAAAACCATACTTTTTCGGAGGAACACTCGTGCATTCTCCGTCGATAAAAAAAGAAAAAATGGCTGCCGTGACTTGCGACAGCCTGGGAGAAGCCCGGGCCATCACACTTCTGATGTATATTGAGAGGGACGATCCTGGAAGTGGCTACTTCCGGGATCACCTGCGCTGCGCCAACTACACCCCTATGGTGTATAAAGGGCCTTAGTGTAATACCTTTAAAATGCCTAGAGTTGGTGAAAGACGGAAGCGGATGGAGCATAGAAAAACTGAGCAAACATCAGGGGCAAGATGGTTGCTTCCAATAGATATGGGGGGGAGGGGAGGCAGGTGAGCAGGGAGGGAAGGATGCTGAACTCGTATGATTATTATTATTTTTTAAAAAATGAAACACATGGAATCCTCACCCTGATTTGAGTAATCGCTGTAAATGCATTTGCGGAGCCTTGAGCTCCCACCTTATAGCATCTTGATCCTGGGAAATCATTACACTCAATATTAAGGATGACTCTATCGCAGGGATGCTACATTTTGAAACAGGAAGCAGCCAGAGAAGTGTTAAATGGATTCTTGCCTCATGATGTGAGTTTCCTGTTGTGATTCTCCCTGTTCTGTGGTGTACAAAGAGCCATCCTCTTCTACTGCACAGTCCTGCATAGTCTCTGGCTTGGAGGTATCATGTATTGCTATAGGAAGCCAATGGGAAAATCTAGATTTCAGATTTCCAATGCAACCCTATGCTGCCTTGAGTGCCATTTTTATTTAAATAAATAAATAAAATGTCTACTCAGAAGTAAGCCCCATAGAGTTCAACAACACTTACTTCTAGGCATGTGTATGTACTGGATCGCAGCCTTAAACTGCTTTAAGTCATTATCTTTTCCCTGTAGGAGGATTTTGGGGAGAAGGGTGGAGGGATATTTAACGAAGAATTAACCCTAACCAAAAAGCAAATATTCCCAAGATTCTTGGGGAAAAGCCACGATCAATCAATAGAAAAGTGACATAAATATGCAGTAGCTCTGAACTGAATTGCCATGACTCCTGGTTTCCATGTCAAAAACTTGCCTTTCGGACAAACGTTTTGGTGATGGTGGAGGATATACCAGTGGTAAGCTACGTATTCACACACGCACACATATGCATAGGAGAAGATCCCGATGGTGGCTTTATGCAGTTGTGCTCAGATCCCTCAAGATTAACAAAACTTTTCAAGCTGTAGATTTTTCATCATAAGCAAAATCAGAACTGGGAAGAGCTGTGCTGAATATTCATCATCTTTTATTTTCATACTGAAAACCACTATTTTGGGAGAGGAGAACACCTAATGAATTAGAGTCCCCCCCCCACCCAGTAAATAAGATTTTAACATTTTGTGTTCGCCATTCAAAACAGTCATTTTTTCATAATGGGTTCCTTATCCCCCCCCTTTTTTTTAACATCACGTGTCCTCTTATTGCAAGATTTATCTCTCCAAAGATGCTCTACACAACCAGTAAAGGAAGATGTACGTTACATTTAGAAAACTTCATGCAGTGGCACATTATGTTCTGTCAGTGAGCATCAACACATCGGTTATGTGGATCGAGATAGCTGAGCTCACACTGGGATATTGCAGCACCATTACATAATTATTTCATGATGACATTTTTGCCACAGATATTTAAAAAATGCCAATGAATATGGATGAACATTTCAGGTACAGTGCTGAACCAATCCAGACAACAAGGATCAATTTTGGTCAGTGGCGAAAAGGAATTTGTATCTGCATATGTAAAGATTCAGAGGAACCCCCCTCGCAAACTAAACAAAGGCTTTTTACCCTTTTGGCATCAAAAAGAAACACCCCTCTCTAGTGAGGTATGTGAATAGAAACTTCTTACAACTCAGAACGAGGGAGTAAAAAATAACACTTCTATTTGCAAGCGAAGATACAGGAAAGCAAGTGAGCAAGGTCATTCTTACATTCCAAACATGAGATAGAAAGGGGCCCTTTGGCTGGTAGAAAACAAAGCTTTCTTTAAACCGGTTGGCTTCTCTCCTAAAGCTGGGTACTTTGACACCTCAATGTTGATCTATTGTCTACAAATCACCGGTACTTGAGACCATTTGCCTTCCTTTCCCTGAAAGGAATCTCAAGGATTTACATAAGATTTGTATCAGGTTGATTTACTGATTTATAACCCAATTTGGGAACTTCAGGGAAAAGAAGCAAACCTTAATTTTAAATTCCATGTCACACATATGTACTTTCTCTGCTCCGTGTTCAGTACTTCCAACTCAGCTCTAGATAAGATAAACCTGGAGGAATTCAAAGTATCTTCTTTTGCCAAATAACTGACATTATTTCCAGTAGTGTGAGCTTTCCTGACCAGTTCACCTTCAAAGGCTCTATTCTGACAAAGATGCGGGTTAGAATCCTAAAGAAGCTGTGTTTAATGAGGACAAGGAGAGGGGAAACTCTCTGAATGCTTGTTCGAGGCAGCTTGACTGCAGCTGCTGCCACAAGCTTTATTTAAGGAAATTGTCTCTTCTGTTTATTCAATTCATTTTCATCTGAAAAGGATCTGCATCTCTGAGCTGCTCTTCCTAATGCCGACAAATCCACTCTGCTAGATCTTCCTCCTATTGATTTGCGTGTCAGCGGTTCAAATGGGGTATTTATACTGTGGCTGAGGACCTAATAAAATTTTAAATTATAGCTTGAACAATGGGGGGGTGGAGGAAAGGGGAAAAATGGTTGAGCAATGACAAAGAAAAATGGTAAAACACTGATATTACTACAAAAGAGCAGAAAACACAAAGCAAGAGTCCTTGTCTAGACTTTGAAGGCAGAGTTACATATATTATAAGGAATGTAGGCCTGCCACAGAAAACGGCAACCTCACGGCACTTTCTCTTCTCCTCCTCCATAACACGTTTCCTGACATCATTACACTTTGCCTTTCCTTGGCAATTGCCTGACACAGGCAGTTCTGGGGATAAGTCAGCATAATGGCATCAGGAGGTATGTTATACTAGATGTCATAGAGGAAAAGCAAGGGAAATGGATGTGGGTTAGCCATTTTGGCCATCAGCCTCATAATCTCATTCTTTCAGGATGGAGGGCCTAACCATCTTAGTAGTGAATAGGGCTGTGCATGGATCCGGAATCTGGAGTGGATCGGGCTGATCCGGGCTTCCCAGATCCAGATCCAAGTCGGATCAGGCCTGATCCGGAACTGACAAATTGGAATCCGGATTGGATCGGGGGGTCCGTGCACAGCCCTAGTAGTGAACACAGGAACTATGCAGTTAATTTTTGCCACTTTATCCAACACATCCTGGCACTTACAGTCTGTTCAAATTAGGATTTGTCATGTGAGCAGGAACCTGTCACTCCCTCTTTTCCATTGTGATCATTGGTTGTTGTCAGGGTTGAGTCACTCCTAGGCCCTTTCTGCACCAGCCATTTTCCCCATGGCTGCCCCTGCCTGCCCGCAGAGAGTCCGCATGAGGCACAGGGCATCCTGCAAGCTGGCAGGGGCCAGCCCTCCATATTCCCGGGAGTTCAGGGAATGCTTTTATCCTGATTTGTTCCCTGTTCCCAGGAGGGCAGCGAGATGGGCGGCTGGTGTGGCCGCCCATCCTGGGCGCAGCTGCGTTTACCCGCGAGTAAGCGCAGCTGCACTGATGGCCACGGAGCAGCACAGTGCAGTTCCGAGGCCATTGGGGGAGGACAACAAAATCGTCATCTCCAGGATGATGGGGGGAGGGCCCCCCGATCGTGCACCACGCTTTTTTTTTTTAAAAAAAACCCTTACTTTTGTGGAGGAGCACTCGTGTGTGGAGGAGCGCTTGTCAAAATAAATGGCCACCATGACTGCTGACGGCCCTAGAGAAGTCCGGGCCATCACATTGAGGTGTTGCCTCATCGTGCCAGACCCAGAAGTGCTCACTTCCGGGTTCAGCCGCTTCCAGCCCTCTCCGCCCCTATGGTGCGGAAAGGGCCCTAGTAATAGAACAGAGGATGAAGAGGCCGTTCTTCATCTCACCAGGTTCTAACTCTCAGCCACCTGGCCAGTCTTCTTTCACCTGGCTTGGCTAGAAGTGCTTCTGTGTCAGGCCAGTGGTACACGGAGGGAAATCTTGTTAAGAGGAGGAGAAGAAGGCATTTTCTTTAAAAGGAAGGCATTTGGAGTGTGATGTAGAAGAGTGTCTGACTGGGGCGACTTGAGTTCAAATCTCCACTAAGCCATAATACTCATTGGGTGATCTTGAGCCCAGTCAGTCTCTCACATCTCAACCTATGCCGCAAGGTTGTTGTGAGGATAAACTTGGTGAAAGGGAATATCACACACACACACACACACACCATATGGAATTTCAGCAAAATGCCCATGGAGGGAAAGGCTGTTCTCTTCCTTGGTGGATAATTTGCTGACTTTCCCTGCTGTGTGGTGACAACGGGGCTCCCTTTTTTCCACTGCACAGCAGGGGGGGAAAGCTGTTATCTCTGATTAACGCAGATTGGAGATTACAGCTTTTCTGTGCTGTGGTGACAAAGGGAGCCCCCGCCTCACCTTGCAGCACTGAAAAACCTGGCATCTCCAATCAGCAGTGCCGTTAATGGGGTAACCCTTTGCCCCTGCACATCATGGAAAAACAGTAGGAAAAGGGGCCCTGAGGAGAGGGTGTGGGGCCAGATAGGGAAGCTCTGTGAGATACATCTGGCCCACAGGCTGGAGGTTCCTCATGCCTGCTCTACGATCATATAGAAATAATTTGCATTTAATTAGCATCTTCCTCAAGTTCATCAAAATCTCCTCTTTGTGGAATATTATCAAGCAAAGCATAATTACCTGAACCTATGTTGGTTTACCCAGAAGTTAATTTCACTGCATTCAAGGGTGCTTGCTTACTTCTAGGCAAGTGTGTATAGAATTGCAACTTTGTTATCCTGGATGCTGCAATCCAAGGGCTTTATCGCACTTACTATTTCCCCCCCCTCCCCCCCGGATTGCTTCTGTGGCTTCCCCCTCCGTTTCCTATTAGAGTCTAGTGTTTTGAATCACACATGGTCGGTAGAGCTGAGATACCTCAGCTTGGCCTGTTGAACTTTGCCTGTTTCGGACTTTGCCCGTTAAGGGATAAAGCGAAACAGAAACTAAAAACTGCAACCTCAGGGCGAGAGAACAGCAGGAGGGGGACCACATCATGCCAGGCCAGCGCTGAAGAAATGGAGCAAAGTCAAGGTGGGTGTGCTTAAAACCACACGTGTGATAACAGCCTGAGTCCCGGTTCTTTGCTTGTCAATACAAGGAAGTCAACAGCAGAGTGGTCAATTAAGCAGGCAAATGGGCAATCAATCAGATACATAGGGTTAGGCTAAGGCAGCAGTGGTCCAAAGAACAGGTAGAAGTCAAAACACAGCAAGGCAGTCAGATATATTATACAGTCCAGAAGCAGAGTCAAGAAAAAAATCCAAGGACAGGGCTCTGACCAGGAGGCAAAGTACACAGCACTGGATATTGCTGAAATGGTGCTTTTTCCAACACTGGCTAAGCAGACACTGAAGGCTTCTAACAGCAGAGCCCAAGGCCGTGCAGAGCTGGTCATAGGCCCAAGCCAGATGGGAAGTGTGTGCCCCCCCATTTCAAAAAAGGAGGACAACATGGCTGCCCCAAGGGGGGGGCATGCCCATCAACATGCCCGTTCTACATAACACCTTCATATTCAACCTGTTCTACAACACCTCAAGGCACATATATCCCCGCCCTGCATGCAAGTCAAGGTGGGTGTGCTTAAAACCGCCCGTGTGATAATGACCCAAGACTCAAAAGGGTATGTTTCAGATGAGAGGTGAAGTCCCCACTATTGCTACCAGAAAGCAAGCTTGGGAAAAATTACCAGATGCTCAGCTGGTATTGATGGAGGAGGAGGAGGATTAATGTACGTGGATGCAGATAGGTCATGGATCTGCACAAATTGTTTAATGCACAGGCTGGCCGAGTATTCTCGGTACAACTATCTTAGGATACGTCAGTGGAGATAATAGCACTCAATGAGGGAACATGGACAGAGGGAGGGAGGGGGAGCAAGGAGAAAGGAGGGCAGGAGGAGGCGGGTGAGGAAAATCCAACGTTAACCAGAGATGCATCTGGTGGGCACCTGGTCCAAGTCTCTGCTACAGTCATAGAGCAGATAAACCGACATCTCATTCTGTAAATCAGCACCAGGCAGGAAGTCCATGATGACTTCAACCCTTAAACTCCAGGCCCAGCATGGCCCAGGGAGCTCTCCTGTTACAAAAGGGCAAAAGAGAGAAACCATTGCCGCAGCAGGTGAGGGGTTTTGTAGGGTGATAGCAACACCACTGCTTGACTCCAGGACTTCCCTTGTTGCTAAGCCATACAGGGCAGGTGGCATTTAAGAGAGCAAGATGGTGTGTGGACAGGGCCAGCCCTGCCATTAGGCAAAGTGAGGCAGTTGCCTCAAGTGGCAGGTGCTGGGGGGTGGGGGTGGCAGTCCCTCTACTACTGTTTTCCCTGAGTCCCCTAAAGTAGCCAGCTAACCTCAGGTATGTACCTGCCTGGGCACTAAGATCATCTTTAGATGTCCTTCTCTAGGAGCCCTTGCCAAAGGAAGTGACCAGGAAGAGGGGCTTTTCTGCTGTGGCACCCCGGTTCACCTGGTGCCTCAAGGTTGTACTAGAGAAGTTTGCCTGGTGTCTGCTTTGTATTCCTTTTGGTGCCAGGTGAAGGCCTTTTTATTTTCTCTGCATTTTAGCATTCTAGTCTTTTAGCTCTGCTGTTTTAAATCCATATTTTAAATCTCTGCATTGCTGCTAGGTTTTATACTGTTGTACATTTATATTGTAGTTTTAAGCTTTTATATTTTATATTGTTTTAAACTGTACTTGTGGTTTTAATTTTTGTGAAATGCCCAGGGAACTTTGGCTATTGGGCGGTATAGAAATGTAATAGATGATGCTGGTGATGATGATGGAGGAGGTTGTTCTGTCCACAGTATTAAAGTAATATTCAGCTGTCAATCTAATCAGCTTCTGTACATGGAATTGGTGGGGGGGGGGGCTATCTTGTCCTTTGCCTTGGGCAGCAAAATATCTCAGACCTACCCTTTGGCCTTATCCACACCAGCCATTTATTCCATGATAATATCGAGGGTGTCCCTACCGAGCCACATGACACACAGCTGATGCAGGGGTGATCTGGGGACAACCCCCCAGTTTTCCCGGGATATGGATGACGGATTTTGTCCTGGGTTTTTTCCTCTCTCGGTACAATCCCGAGATGGGTGGCTGGTGTGCCCTCCCTTCCAGAAGCTGCTGCTGTTCCTCGCGAGTAGCAGGGCTCAGCGACCAGGCAAGCTAGGGTGACCAGATAAAATCCAGGTCAGGGCTCATGTAACTTTAACAGTTGTAGAGAAAAGGGAATTTCAGCCAGGGTCATTTGTATGCAATTAGGTCCTGGTGAAATTCCCTCTTCATCACCACAGTTAAAGTTGCAGGGGCCCTGCCTTCTTTTGTATATGGTCACTCTAGTATAGCTCCTGCACCTTTAACTGTTGTGATGAAGAGGGAATTTCACCAGGAACTAATTGCATACAAATGACAATGGCTGAAATTCCCTTTTCTCTACAGCTGTTAAAGTTACATGAGCCCTGACCTGGATTTTATCTGGTCAGCCTAAGGCAAGCAGCTGTGTGGAGTTATCCCATGTGTATCGGGGGTGAGGGGGAGAGCATTGTCGCCATGTTTTGAATGGGTATCGGCTGCTTCAGCACCGAGTATGTTTGATTTTTTGTTTTGTTAAAACAATCACAGCTTTGCAATTCTGATCTTGTGCAAGTTGTAAAAAAACAAAACAAAACCACCTCCTTGGAATGGCTCTCTGAATTGCGGGAAAAGTCTCTGGCACATGCCCCATGAGGGACGATTGCTGAAGCTGAAAACTGCACAATCATCCCTCCCCACTCCCAAATGGGGTCTAGGTGTAGACGAGCCCTAAAGTGCTCAACTGTGTTTCCAAACGGCAACTGTCCTGTGATGGCTTCATTGTACAAATTCGCTCTTTATGGCCAATTCATCTTCCATGAATGCAACTTTGGCCAATGAAAACAAGTTTTAGTTACCAGGGGTTTTTACGTGATAGCTGTGAAGGTTTTAGGCCTACAGAGGCAAAGTAAAAAGGTCAGGCCTTAGAGGCCTGGGGGCTTTCTGTTGGGAGAGGGTATCCCTGAGAGGAGTAGTTTCATTTCACTCACCTCTATTAACTAAATACCTTTAGTTGTAATTTGCTTGTTTTAATTCACTAGTGAACTGTTGTGTTAAGCCACAGGTGTCTGGAGTGTAATTTACTCCATGTCTACAGCCTAAGCCCCACATTACTGGGAAGGGGAAGGTAAAAGAAGGACGTTGGGACTCTTAAGGAGGCAAGGGATCCTTAAAGCATTGCTAAAAGGGGTGCAGGCGATGGAAGGAACCCTGACAATAGCTTACTACCATCTCATCTCATAATTGGTTCTGAGGGCCAAGCCATGTGATCAGCAGGATTAGGAGATCTGTCTGTTCCTGAACTGCACTGTCATTTCAGACACAAGATTGAAACTGAAACCCCATGCACACTTATTTGGGAATCAGTCCCATTGAATTCAGTGGGAATTTCTTTTCAATAGATAGCATTGCACTGTAAATGCCTGAAAACATGTTCTAAGAATTCCTGCACGTTCAAAACTAGCATAAGATGGGGGCAAGGCAAGGTGCTTTCTCCTGGATACTTTACTTCTGTGAATGCAGGGAGGTTAGATGAACTATGCCAAATACTTGCAATGTTTCAGTGCTTTTTGGTGACCCCCCTGTTCCCCTGACTAATGCTGCTTCTTGTAGTCTGTAGTCATCCACATGATTTTATATTGCATCAGACTTAATGCCCTGCCAACATCAGCACAATCACATGAGTAAGAGTGATTACTCTTACTCATGTGAGTAAATGAGTAAATGAGAACAGTGAGGGCAAAAGAGAAGACCAATGGCGCGGAGAACGGAACACCAAAAGAGCATTGAGCGGCATTGAAATAACGTAAATGTGTCTTTGTTGACTGTCAACAAAATTGCCAAAAATGGGAAGCACCATTTGACACTAACAGAAAAGGATGTAAAACTTATGTAAATAGTTTCAGCTGAGCCCTACATTCTTCAGCCTAAAATAGTATAGTCCAGGAAAAAGCTTTACTACTTGATTCTGCTGACTGTATATACTGGCATGCAATATAATTCTGTGATGGCTTCATCCTTCTATCCATTAGTCCTTTTCAGACAGAAGCCAGAAACGTAGTCATTAAATGAGTAGAATGAATCCTCCACTCCCAGTGCAAAGTGAATGGGGTGGGGGTGGGGAACCACACACCTATAAGCAGATTTTCCCTCTTCTGACCTGAGAATTAGTGACCTTTTCATTCTGCCTGTAATTCAAAAGTAAGCGGTCTTGCTGTACCAATTTGCTTTGGTAGAGGCTTTCCATCCCAGATGCTACCTTGGTACCCACAGCCTCACACGGTTTCCATTGTTGGCCCATGCCCCACAAATAGATGGTTTTCCAGGCACAGAAACTGGCAGTGGAAAGCAAGAATGAATGCTTGGAGGCGGTAATAGGCTGGATGAGGAAAAACAAACTGAAGCTGAATCCAGACAAAACAGAGGTGCTTACTGTCAAAAGTCCCCACTTGGGTTTGGAGGTGTGTCAACCAGTTCTGGATGGGATTACACTCCCCCTGAAAGGCTGTGTTCGCAGCTTGGGGGTGCTCCTGGATCCATTGCTCCAACTGACAGCCCAGATAGATGCGACAGCCAGGAGTGCCTACTAGCAGCTTCAGCTGATACGCCAGCTGCACCCCTTCCTAGAGTTGGAAGACCTAAAGACGGTAGTGCACACGCTGGTAACTTCAAGGCTCAACTTCTGCAATGCGCTGTACATAGGGCTACCTCTGTGCCTAGTCCGGAAACTTCAACTAGTTCAAAATATGGCAGCCAGGTTGGTCACCACTACATCTGGGGGTGACCATATTACACCAGCTTTAAAATCACCCCACTGGCTGCCAATTAGTTTCCGGGTGAAGTACAAAGTGTTGGTCATTACCTTTAAAGCCCTACATGGTTTGAGTCCAGGTTACCTGTGGGATTGCCTTCTCCCATTCAATCCGCCCCACACGCTCAGGTCTTCTGGGAAGAACTTACTACAGTCGGCCAAGTCTAGGCTGACAACCGTTACCCAGAGGACCTCCCAGACTGTGGAATAGCTTGCCGGAGGAGACTCATCAATGTAACAGTCTTTTAGAATTTAAGAAAGCTATAAAGACTAGCCTCTTCCGGCAGGCATATCCAGTGGAATTTTTGGATATTTTTAGGATGTTTTTAGGATGTTTTATTGCTATTTTAATATGTACCATGTTTTTAATCAGTTTTATGTATTTTATTGTGTTTATATTTACTGCTGTTCCCTGCCTCAGTCCAAACGGAGAGGCAGGTAAGAAATAAATTTATTATTATTATTATTATTATTATTATTATCTGTGAAGAGCAGTTGCAAACACATGCACTGCAGTGAATAGCTGAGATTTGGGATAGTGCTGCTGACCAGAAACAGAAAATTGAAAATTGTGTTGCACAAATTAAAGCAGGGTGGCTGCTGTGCTTGGGGCAAAGGACATTGGCAAAAGGGCACCTGTCTTCTAGTACAATCGGTTAGCAAAAACAATTTAAAGAGACATTTTAAAGATGTGATTTCTGTTCTAGGAAGTTCTTTGGAACTGGGCTGTGGTATCTCATGAACTCATTTGGGGGTTCCAGTTCAATTGGGTGGTTCATATCTGGTGGTATATACTCTAGGGCTTGCCAAGATGAATTGGACTGAGGAAACTGGTGTATGCCATTTCCCCATTACCTTTAAGGGGGTCTGTGGGAGCTGGGGTGAGGAGCCAACCCAAATCGGCAACATTTTCTTAAATCAGAACAGAGGCAAGAATGGGGGATTGCTTTTGTCAGCCAACTATTCTTGGTAAAGCTAGTCAACATGAGTGACTGTCATTTCTTACATTACACGGAGGGGCCAACATCCAGGTACAACATGCTGGTTGATGTAGGACTGTATGATGTTCAGAGTTGGTGGCTAGTGGGTGAATCTTTCACAAAGCTTCTAGTGCACGGATGGGGAACTTTCAGCCTGTGGGCCGAATTTGGCCAGTCAGACTTCCCCACACTGTTGTGCAATGGCTATCCAGGAGACCCCTCCCACTCCCCAAAGCTCTGCCCCCTCAGAGAAAGGAGAGGGGGTGGGGCTTCCAACTGAATCACAGCTTCAAGGGGGCGGGGCTTAGTCAGGAGTCAGCTGTGCTCCACCCTTGTTTTTTCTGGTCAGGAAAGGCGTGTGCAGAGTGAAGATGGTCCCCGAACAAGCTGACGCCACTTGAGAAGCATCCCACAAGCTGCCAGCTTGGTCTTCCTTCACTCGGCACAATCGGGGAAGGCCAGAGAGGAGCAACGCCAGCTCCCGAGCAAGACACAGCCTCAGTTCCTAGCTACCAACGGGGTTGGGGATTCTATTCATAGAATTTGGAAAATGTTAAAAGAAGGACAACTATGTGTACCTGTGATGCATGTTATTCTCATACCCCGGACCACTGCTGGAGCCTCCCCTAGCCTTCCAGCATGACATATTGCTGGAGGGTCTGATTATGCTGTATTCATTAACTCACAACAGCCTGTCCTACTTTGGCTTCTGGTGTGTGAGTAAAAGAGGCCAAATGACTGTCTCCTTGTAAACGATGATTAATAGAATGTCTGATCTAGGGCTGAGACAAATCAGGAGTGGCACGCGCACCATTCCACCCCCCCCCCCGTGTAGAGCCCACCCCATTAATTGATCGTTCAGGAAAGGGGAGCTTGAAAAGGGGTCAAATGTCGGAATCTCCAACACATTCAAATGGCCATGTTATTCCCTGAAAGGTACTCATCCCTCTCCCCCCACAAGAAAAGAAAGAAAGAAAAGAAAAGAAAAGAGAAACAGCGTCTCTCCAGTATCATTTGGACAGCAGCAGGGGGGGCAATCCTATCCCCTCAAGTGGTGGCGATCCCACAAAAGGCTGCTGATTTGGTGCCCTTCTGATTTCAAATTGGCCTTCTCTTCCTGGACATACTCACCTGAGAATTGGCTATATGATAACATCACTGGCACATGTAGCTCATTCAGAGTGACAGCAATGCCCTTACTGTGTATTGGCTTAATTTTCCTTCTGTGATATTGTCACTGTGAAGGAAAGCAGGGCTCCCCCCACCTCCCTACAAGGTAGGCTCAGGACTCACCGTCGGAGTTCCCCCTAGCCCACCTCCTCAGTCCAATGCCAAATGGCCCTAAGCCAGCCTTCAGAAATAACCACACACGTTAAGGACTAAAGCGGTTCATTAAAATCCTAAAAACTATTCCACATATGGCTTCAGTCAATTAATAAGTCGTTAAAATATAAGCAGGAAAGAGAGGGAGGGGTTGAGGGGAATGGGGGGTAGGATGAGGTTTGAGGTAGAAGGTAGCAGCACAATAAACCCATTAACCCACTCTAAATCACACCCAAAGGTGACAAGTCTTTCCCTGGAACGAACCAGACCCTAAAACAATAAATCCACCTAATTACCAGCCATCACCTGGCTGGTCAGGGATCCTTCCTTCCGTGTCTTGGTCCAGGAGAAGATGGCTTCCCCCCAGTTACTATTCTATTTATCTCCTTTTGGGTCTGCTGGTACCGTGATTGGCCGAGAAGCATCCCTCTTGCTCTTAGAGCCTCCTCCCTTTGAGCGGCCATTTCCCACAGCTGAAACTCTCCCTGCTCAACAATTATCAGTGCACTTTAATGCCACTATAAAGCAGTAGTGTAGTTCTAGGCTAGGACTACAAACACTATTGGACTGGTGTGAAAAGAGTAGAAGTGTGGGGAGACTTATGGGACATTTTTGACTCCCCAACTCCAGCTACCTTTCGAAAATGTGAGCGAACATTTTGCTCCACCCTGATCTGATCTCACAATGGATCTGATGGTAGTACTTATTATTCAATGGTTGCAACTCAAACACACTCAGCAACATTTACTATCAAGATGGCAGCTTTGTGGAGGGGTTGGTTGGGTGAAAAGGAAGCAAGTAAACTCTAGTACGTGTGCAGTTACAGAAACGTTTTAAAAATAATAAATAAATATATCCAGTGCACATATTGGAGCAAAATAAGGGACAAAGATTTAATCAGCGATAGTTACTAGAAATAGTAGAAAGAGGCACAGTTGGGATTTCTGTTGTAAGCCTCATGGGTGAGTGTTTCCCCACCTTTTGCTTGTCTGGAAGAAGATAGGTTAGCAATTCGTTCCCTCCCTCCCTCCCTCCGGGTTACAGTAATCGCTTGTGTGGTCATCGGGCTCATGCTTGAAAATGCAATCAAATATTTTCACTGCCAAAGCTGAGGGAGAACCAGCTGGTGAAAAATGAATGAGCTTCCTGTTTTATAAAACCCCTTCAGTGTTTAATCATTTAGACTTTTCTGAATAACACATGAAAGGGGTTGTTTTGCACTACGTAATTTCTCTCTCTTGATGATTGGAACTGTCAGTGAGGCACATCCGCATCTCTTCCCAGCTGATACTGGAAAGCCTGACCTTTGCCCAGTCAGGCAAACCTGTTGCCCTGTTCTCCCATCGGGTTTAGCAGGGTTGTGTGCAACGTGTGACCCGCCAAACCAAATGGTGGCCATGTGTCCCCATGTACAGAAGACAGTCCTCCTATCTGAAGGACAGCCAGAGGATTGTCTTCTGTGTTAAAAGCATCCTCTGTTTTGAAGGGCTGTCCAGCCCAAGATAATGAACCATCAGAAGGACGAGCTCGGCCTTGAAGATGCCCATCAGCAGCACCAGGGAAGCAGACTCAGCAGGCACCGCAGGTCACTTGATCACAGACTTCCTCCCTATGCTGAGATTTACTGTGTTTCTATTTAAATTATAACAATTATTTCTAAATTTACATCTATACATATAAATTAGCCCATGCAAATGTTATGCAAATTGGTGCCTTCGTTTGTCCTCTTTTTTTGGTGACGTGTGTCCTCCTTTTTGGTGCTAAATGCAGCCCATCACCAACCATCATCCCTCTATTTCTGAAGTCTTTGGCAGGGAACAAACATGGTAGACCATCATAAATGGTTGGTGGGCTGCTTCCTATTGAATGGATCAAAACTTGTACAAGCTTGGGGAAAAAGCATTCCACGTCGGGTCTTTGTCTCCAGAAACAAGCCAGTTCAAATGTGCAGAAATGAATGCGTCCATTTATTCAGGTTTGAAAAGCTTACATCAGCCTTCCTAACCTGGCGCCCTCCAGATTACTGGGACTACAACACTCATAATCTTCCAGAGAGTGCTGATTGGTGGATTATGGGAGGTGTAGTCAGGGCCGTGCAGAGCTGGTAATATGCCCAGGCCAGATGGGAAGTGTGTGCCCCCCTCCCCCATTTCAAACTCCTCATTAAGTATTTTTTAATCAGTGGCACTGATTCAGTGCTAAATGCATCTATGAACTAGAATAATTTATAAAAAAGGTAATGGGAAGCACTTTTATTCAAGATGTAAGACATCACTTCTTCACCTTCAGAATTTCACGACAGACGGCTCCTGCGCTGTTTCCACAAGGCGGGCTCCTCGCTTCTCAATGGGCCACTTATGCTACAGAGGCTGTAGTGTAAGCTAGGGGGACCTCATTGGAGTGCCCCCCTCAAAATCATGGGGCCCGGGCCAACTGGTCCCACTGCTCCCTCCCCCTCTGCACAGCCCTGGGTGTAGTCCAACTCATCTGGAGAGTAGGCAGTTTGGGGAAAGCTGGCTTACAACATAGTGTGGAACCTTCTCTAAAGTTCTCCCCAACTATGAGGAAATCTTAACATGAGGGGAATGAGGTGAACCATGCAATGTCACCAAAAAGCATTAGGAGTTTTATCTCACCTCAAAATATTTTGGCTTATGAAGACTAGTGCACTCCGCTCCGCAAATTTGAAGGTTCAACTTATTAAAGGCTTTCTGAGGCATATTTTGACTTTAAACACTGTTGCTGCACTTAACTGAAGATGTCTCCATATAAGGAAGATGCTGTGGGGGGGGGTGAGGGGGTAGCTTTGAGATTGACATCAATTAGCCACAGTGGCCTCCCTGTCCCCCTCCAATCACAGTGCTTGGGGGGAGGGATTGCAAAATAATATTTCAATTTGTCCTTGCCCTGGAAGAAGCCATTCCTTCTGCTAACTCCTGCAGCATTGGAAGGAATGAGAGAGAGAGAGAGAGAGAGAGAGGGAGAGAGAGATGCTTGCATTTTGCAGTCTGTCTCAGTGTCTCTGCTTTTTCTCAGCTTGTTGTTCCCTTGTGCTAATTTCTTATGGTTGTTACTCATTGGCTCAATTCGGACAACACAATAAACAACTGATGTGGGGGAAACAATCGTCAGTTGTTTTGACTATTGTGTCATCCGAATGCTGCCATAGTCAACTCAGCGCTGATCCTAATCCACACCACAGTTGATTATTTATTACCATGTTGTGTGGGGAGTATCCCCTAGGGTTAGGGTTAGGGTTAATCAACCCACCATTGACTATCGTGTCATCCGAATTGAGCCATTGTCTATCCAATCCCCAAAAATCCAAGTTCCAAGCACCTTTTATACCCACCCCACACTCTCCCTTTGCTGTTATTGAGTGTGTGTGTTTTGCTGTTACTCCTATTACCCACACTTAAAAAAAAATACAATTAAAAAAAAATCTTTCCAGTGTACTTGTTCAATCCTTCTTTAAATCCTTTACCCTTGCTTTAACCTTACATTCCACCCCACACACCCCAATGCCTGCTGTTACTCTGTGTGTGTGTGCATGTGTGTGTTTTGAAAGTCTAGTTCCCCCCAACCCCCCTAAAAAATCTTTTTAAAAACAATCCTCTGTGAGTTCTATGTTGTTGTGTTCTACAGTCTGACTGTTAGTGTCTTCTAGTTTGTGTGTGAGACTGTCTACACACGCAGGATAAAACACTTTGAAAACATTTTTAAAACCATATATGGAATGTGTCCTGGGCCCCAACAGTTCTCAAACCTTTTATAAACCATTTTCAACCATTTTCAACCACTTTAAAGCAGTAGTGTAGATAGTCTCTGTGTGTCTGTGTACACACATTTTCATTTTCAGACAAATGACTAAAGCTTGCCCCATACATCTAATTCCATAATGAGTCATGGAGTGGGTGCTGGTGGTGGTTCTGGCTGTGGCGGGAGAGAGAGAGGGTCTTCCTAGTTCACCACCACCACCAAAATTAGGTGCAATCTTTTTCCTGCTGCTGCTGCTGCTGGTGGTGGCAGTCAGGGCAGGAGAAGACGGGTGATGTGGAGGTGTGAAGGCCTGGAAAAAAATGGAAAAATTCAGGGAAAAAAAGTTTTTCCCATTTTTTTCCAAAGGCTTTTTTGTCCCCCCCCCCCCCCCCGAAAAACTGAAAAAAAAAATGAAGAAAAAATGGATTATGGAATGTTTTATTTTAGCATGATGAATAAAATGTTTAAGACAAGGTGTTCATATATTACTTCTCCAAATGATTTCTAAAAACTATCTACAGTATCAGATTATTACCATTTCTGTACACTGAGGACAAGCAAGTCCAAGATTGCAAACTGAGAGACTACAACTCTCAAATGCAAGAACAAGGTGCATTTCTGCCTCTAGGGGGCGCTGCCATTGTCATAAGAGACAGGAAAAGGTTTCAGTTTCGTTTTTGCTTGTGGGGGGTTCTGTCCTCTTGTCTTGACTAGTCTAGGCCACAAAGGACTGGAAGAAAGTCCAGACCAAAAAAAGGGAGTTGAAAGTATACTTAATTGAAAGGTAAAAGAGTTTAAATTTTTCTGATTTCAGAAAATTAAACCATATTTTAGCTGCATTAGTTTATTTTCATAACCCTTATGTAAAATAATAATTTAATTCCTACTAATCTTATTCTTTATTGCCCCATAAACACCATAGCTTAGTGTTTGCTTGCAAGCTAGCCACTAAATTATTTTTCTCCCCACCCCCCTCAGGAAAATGGTGAAACCAACATCTAGCACATGGAGGCATTTCCACACTACAGGTTCTTCTGAGAATTGTTTGAATACACTGTACTTTGGATAGACCAAATGTGATAATTTTATGCCAGACCAACTTATACATAATTACATTTTATGTTCCTAAAGTAACAAAGTGACTTTCAATGTGTGAAAACTGCTAATATTGCATCTTTTTCAATTTTTCAAAAAAAAAAAATCATTCCCCTCCCCCCTCCCCCCCCAAAAAACTGGGGGGGAAATGGTTTGTTCCTATGGCTTCAACATTTCTGGGAATTTTACGTCTCTAGGTAGGGTGCCAGCTTATAGCTTGGTCATGTCATGCTTAGGACTCGAGGGAAAGTATTACTTATTCTATAGAGTTTGCTGAATATTCAAAACTTACTTAGCGTGCATTTTAACTTATAAGTTCCCCCCCCCCTTATGTTCTGTTTAAATCGCAGTTGTACAGTCTGTGGACTTTTAACAATAAAGTAGTAGTAACTCTTTCGAGAATGACCTCACCTTAAGTTTTAAAGTAGTCATACCACTATCCCTATTTTTCTCAATGTGGCCAGGTTTTAGATTTATTGGAATTTTATTTGGGGATCGCAAAACTCCTGGTGGTATTAACTGTTTATAAAATGTGATGTATAATTGGTCTGTTGACTGTAAATAAAGAATTGATTGAACAAGCTTGGTCATGTCCAGTGACTCTTGTTTTAAAAAAAAACTTATGCCACCAGCCACTGCCTGCACCAACACTGGACTCTGAGATGCTTTTAAAAGCTCTGTGTGGTATGCCAGCATCTCAGGGCTAAGCTACAGCCATCTCCAAGTTGTGACTCTGTCTGAACCTGATGCCAGCCAAAAGCCTCCAGTCAGCCAGTGCCTGCATCAACACTTGACTCTAAGATGCTCTTGAAAGGCTCTTTGTCGCATGCCAACCTCTCAGGGCTCAGCTACAGCTGTCTCTGAGTTGTGTCTTCAGTCTAACTCCATCTCTAAGAGATATGCCAGTCAGCCCAAGATGCAAATCTATCTATTTTTCTATTTTTCTCAGACATGCACTTCAAACATTCTGCATTGCATACCAGCAGGCAGAGTCTAGCTCACAAGTGAACAAAGTGAAGTGGAAAGGAAGGGATAGCAAAGCAAAGCAACAACATGCCAGGTTCCAATATCCGCAGCAACAGGACATCTGCAAAGATGAGAACCTTTCTCTCGACTGGCACCTCACTGTTGGTTGTGAGAGTTTTTCTCTAAGGATGACCTTTCATCGCCCATGATGTGGAACTCTGAGGAAAAGGCCTCTGGCCTGTTCTGATTTGCCCTGTGGGCTGCTTTGACGAACTTCTCCTTTCCCCCATTTTGATCTGTGGATGCCTCGCCTCTGCTGAGCTCCAAGTGTCCGACTGCTTTGCTTCAAATTTCTAAGTGGAGCAGAGCCACTCTGCACAGCCCTAATAGTAAGAATTCGCAATACACTGCACCAGAAGTAAAAGTATTTCTATCAGAACACCACTATCCGAAGTCAGTAGGCGCATCCCCTTGCCTCAGGGAATGAAGCTGGGATCCTGCTCACTATAAGTGCAGAAAATTAGGATATAGGAGTCGATGGGCCTTGCATTATGGAGGCATGGACACATACTTTTGCCGTGACATTTTTAGCGATTCTTTCTTCAGTGTGGGAGGTGCATTGCTGGGAATCTGAGCATAGCTCCATTATAGATTTAAGCTGGTTAAACCATTATTCATTCTCCCCAAGAAGCCTAGATAGTTGTACTTCTTTCAAATTATAGGCTATTTCTAGCAGAGAATTTTTAGCATTACAATCCCCAAGGTTCTTTGGGGAAACCATGACAAAATGGCATAAAGTCTATATCAGTTGTATAGATAAGGGATCCACCTCTCTCCCTGTGTCCTACCATGGTCGCTAAGAGATTGCCCTCCCAACATTCTTTAAATTTGCATAGTACCCTATTCCCAAGGCTGGGATGGGAAGGGTTTTGTTTGCATGTTTAAATAGGATTAGAGATATTGTGATCATAGTTTTCCATGACATCCAAATGCAGCCAGCGGGAGCATGGGATTGAACACCACAAAAATATCTAACTGGTTGTAGTAGAACATGTGGGATATGAAGAGACACAGGTTAGGCAGGAAGTTTTTCTACATTTTTGCAACACTTTGTGGGCTGTTATAATCCCCAAAGTGAATGTGGAGAAAGAATCATGCTGAGGCAAACAGTACATAAAGAGCTTTTCTGCAAGAGACATCTATTGTGTGCTGGTGATGCCTTAGGCCAGATCTAAACTTTGTGTCAAATCATTATGAATGAGGAATAAGAAGCAGGCAATAACACTATAAAAGTGATATATGGAATGTGGTTTGTGCCTCAAGAGTTACCAGAGCACTTCAATACCACTATCAAGTAGTAATGTAGTTCTAGCCGAACTCACAGTTCTTTACTGCTTCTTTAGATGATATCATGATCCTCCAGTTTCACTTCTGTTTTTTAAGAGCACTTTCCTGGGATTTTTTTTAGAGATGGGGAAATGTTGTATTACTTCTGAAAGCAAAAGAAAATGTATTTCCTAATTGTGTCATTGCAATATACTGCTGTAGCACAGTGCCATCTAAAGGTTATGTAGTGGAAAATCAGAAAAGGAAATGCTCTTTGTATAGAGCTTGAATCTCAGTTCTGTGATGAAATCAAAAGTAGATACAGCAATTAACAGCATCATGTAGAAAAGCTTTAAAAGCACTAGCAGAATTTCCAGCAGCATGCTTTTACGGAGAGGAATAAATCTCTGCTTTTTCATCATATATGCCCTAAATAATATCTGTTCCCAACATGCTTCCCCTTAACACCACTCCAAAAAGCACTTATACCCAGGAAAAGATAGTTTGGGATTTGTAAATATAGCTGTTATTGAGATCTGATGAGCCACAAAACATTTTAGGAAAATGGTAGCTTAAGAAAGGCACTTTCGTAAACTGCAAACATGCTACATGAAAAAAAGACACCTTTCATCAGTTTGCTTGAGCCTGCACAGGGAAAAGTATCTACAGAAAAGAAAGGTGAGGTATAGAACGTTGACATGGCTTGAACTGAATTTGCTTTATCGTATAGAAAATAGGAAATGGTGATAGAAAACTTGAGCATCTCTTCGCAGCAAGGTTTAGAAACTGCACAAACAGATCCCCCCCCCCTCTAGTGATGATATTGAGAAAGCTGTGTGTGGCTTTGAGTTGTGGATAATGCTTTGCACTGAGGGCATTTTGTAATACATTTATTAAAATTATGCAAGCTGACTATGGGGAAGCATTCATCCAGACAATGAGCGCTAGCCCTCAGAGCATCACCAGAGCCCTCAAAGCAACAGCACTTTGAATCCCCACAAGTCTCCTTCTGTTCTTACCAGCTGACTGCAAAATCCATCCCCTTTCCCTTCTGTTGGCTACATTCAAAATGCCCAGTTGTGTCCTTCGGCCCCACGCACAAGGTAGGGCATGAACAAATTTTACTAGCTGATAACCGCTAGCTATCAACAGCCATTGAGGAATCAGTCGAAAGGTTTTCTCGTATGAATGTATGAAACTGAGCTATACAAACTCTTTCTTTCTTTCTTTCTTTCTTTCTTTCTTTGCTGCTGCTGCTGCTGCTGCTACTACTTAAATCTGTTTGGTAAAAATTTAAAAATGCAGTACTATGCTCCCCCCAATATCTTATTCACAGGAAAGCTGGAACGTTTTAACAAGTTCATGCAAAACAAACATATTTACTTATCCTCTGTCCCCCCCCCCACACACACACACACACACCAGTGTACACCCTCCTCTGATTTCTGTAGTTTATTTCATTTTGGGAAGACTTAGAAGGCCTGACTGATCAGTATATCTTGGGGTCAGAAAGACTCTTCTAGATGTCTGAGCACAATTGAACCTTATCATCTTTTGCCTTCCCCGTGACTGAACACCTTTGCTTTGAGACCAGACCTATAGTTTTCTTTTTCTTTTCTTTTCTTTGCAGAAAGATTACAAAATTACAAGAGGAAAACAACACAGTGTTTCATAACATCGATTCTTAATTAAGTTTACCAAAGCGGAAAAAGCACAAAAAAGAAATCATATTAATCCTAGCCATGTATATGGCCTTATCGTTCCAATACATTCTAATGTTTACTAGGTCTATATTTTTCTGGATTGCATGGATTGCTCATCTTTTGATAGGTATGTGGATAGTCCTGCAGAACAGCGAACTGTGCCCTGCATCGTGCAGCGTGCAGGATTCACTCCGCCATGAGGTCTACTTCTGTGTCCTAATGACTGACTGGCTTGGTTCACACAGGAACCCTATACAGAGCTTCTGTGTTTGGAGAAGCATCCAGGCGACTGTAGCAGCTCTTGGTTCTGACAGCTGCTATAAGGGGCTAGCTTTCTTCCAGGTCTCTCCTACTGCTGTTGTCCAACCGCCAGCCCACCATCTGGGAGTGCCCATCTTCTTCTCACAGAGAAGAATAATTACATTTTGCCATGCCTCACATGTAGCTCTCTATGGCTATTAGGAGGCACCAGATGGGGCGAGCGCAACTGAGCTAGAGGGTGGAGAGGCCTCTGCACATAGCGAGGACTGTAAAGGTGTTCTTGCAATGGAAGTCAAAGCTGATAGCTATACAGTCACCCAAAGGTTTCTCATCACAAGGAACCACTATTTAGAGCTCCTGTGTGAGCCAGGTGCCTTGGTGGGCCTATCTGAATGAAAGGTGAAGTTTGTGTGGAATATGTGTTCGGCCCCCATGTCCTCTAGAATAACACTGAGAGATTCCAGCAAGAGCAAGCGATTGGCCATCATCTAAACCTTGTGCTGGAATAACGATGTGATGTGGCTTCATTCCAGGGACTATTGCTCCCTCAGTAGTGGAGCACAGGCATTGCAAACATCCAGTTCTAGGTCCAGTCTTTGGCATGTAATAAATAAAGAGATGAAATGAACCTCCAGTTAAATGATCCAAGGACTGAGCTGGCAGAGATCTCTGCCTGAGGCCTTAGAGAACCACTGGAAGTTGGAGTCAGCAACCAGGGCTAGATGGACCAATATTTTCCAATATTAAGAGTAGAAATGAGTCAAGGATTCGAAATTGGAGCCGGGGTGGGTGAGTGGGGGGTGGGATTGAAAATTGGATTCTCTTCCTGCCCAAAATGATTGACCCCATTTTGAGTTTGACTTGGTATTGTAATTTTCACTGCTTTTCAATATTGTTTTATGACTGTGTTTTATTGTTTTGTGGTGTGAGTGTGTGGTGTGTGTGTGTGTGTGTGTGTGTGTGTGTGTGTGACTGGTTGAAGAGAAGACTGATGTTTGGTTTTGCATTTAAATTAGATTAATTTTGTAGAGAAATGGATCCTTTTACTATATAGAAATACCAAGACAATCTTGCTCCCAACGTGTTCTTTACACCGCTAAGATTAACAAGATCTGTATATCTTTCTGAATATGTTTTCTATAATAGACAAACACTGTAGAAGAAATAAAGGAAACAGGTGTCATAATTTTGTTTACTCGCCTGCCTCTTTTGTAAGATCAAAGCGTTGACCTCTGAAGTTTGCCCCATTGATTTTCCACTTAGGAGTACTGGGTATATGAAAACAAAATGAGCCCAATAAATAATTATATGGGAGCACTTTAGAAATGCCGAGTTGTTCCATTTGCATTAGCCAGGGCATGTGACTGGGTGACATAATTATTCTTCATCTGCTTGGCTGCCTGGAATTTGAGAATTGATTGGCTAGTCAATAACACTGCATTTGAACATGGAACGCTGGCTGCTAGCAGAAGAGGGAGTGTTGTGTCCCTGGTTACGGTAGGTCTTTAATTAACACACCAAGATCCATTAAGTTAAAGAGCTAGCTGCTTCCCCCCCACACACACACACAAACATCCCCACAGCACTCAGCTTTTACTAGAGGCAGGCACTGAAAAAAGGAGACCATTCTCAACTACAGCAGTCTATTACAGCCTTCCCCAACATGGTGCTCTCCAGAGGTTTTGGACTACAACTCCTACCAGTTGGCTTTTTGCTGCCTGAGGCTGATGGGAGTCGTACTACAAGACATCTGGCAGGCACCCCATTGGGAAAGACTGGTCTATTACTTCAAATAAATCCTGCATAAAATCTGAAAGGTCTTCAATGCCTTGTTGCACACTCCAAGGTCAAAGGAACAAAGGGTAAGGGTACAAGGAGGCACATCCAGAGTATGAGTTCAAAAGTGTGAGCTTCACTGCAATACCATTCACACCCTATTTATACTATTTCCATGTCCCGAGGAGAAAACTCCTTATTCAGAACTATGGATAAGTAACCAGAGAGTAAAACAACTGGTTTCCAGAAGTTTACTTATTTATATGCTGCTCTTCATTCAAGGAGATCTGGCCAGTGTACACTCCCATTTTATCCATATAATAACCCTGTGAGGTTGGTAAAGCTATGAGAGAGAGACCGTGGCAGCTGGTGGCTACAATGTCAGTGGGGCAGTGAATCCACTCCAGGTTTCAGTCAAAACCAATCTCTCATGGCTTGATCAACGTCACAGGTCACCCAGAGAGTTTCATGGCTTATCTGGGATTTGAACCTGAGTCTCCCCAGTTCTAATCCTAATCCATTGCCTCAACCACTATACCAACCTTCCCAAACCTGGTGCCCTCCAGAGGTGTTGGACTGCGATTCCCATCATTCCCAGCAATCCAAACACCTCTGGAGGGCACCATGTTGGGGAAGGCTGCATTTGTACCAACCTTCCTGGCTTTCTCAGTTATTGTACTGAGAAAGTGGGTCAATGGGTCTGTTGTGTAAGATGCAATTAAACCAATTTTACAGACGAGAGGAAAGGGCACTAATTAAGCTGGATGGGTTTGCAATAGCTAGCTGGTCTCTGGTTTGAGTGGGGAATTACGATCACTGTTTAGACTGGATGGATGCACAACAGGGACTGCATGTATAGTTTGGTTAACAGGTAATAATGCGTACCAGCATGATCAGATCCATGCCCAATACCTACCTTTTAAACGAAGCAAAACAAGACTAGGATCTGAAGTATCATGAAAAATGATGCGGATTCCCATATCCCTGCAAACATATATTTGCTTTGGCAGATAAGTATTCTGAACTTATGGAGTTGGACCCAAATTGATGCTGGATCAACTGTGCTTACAGTAGTGAATTCTCCCATCCACCTCCTTCCCATGGCAGTCCCTCCAGCACCATGAAAATTCTACACAGAGGCTGAATTCAGACGACACATTAAGCAACGGAGGGTTAGGGAAACAACCATCAGTTGCATTGCTTATCGTGTCGTCTGGGGAGTAACGCACAATGCACACACAACCCACAGTATGCTAATTGGGAGAATTAAACAACGGAGCAAAACAACGTGCTTGCACGTTGTTTAGAGCTTTGTCAATTGACTAAAATGTCATTTGGAGGGTGGATGCGTTAATCCCCTACGGTGAGTACCTTAGTACAACAGACCAGAGGGGCAAGCGGCAAGAGTGGCAGAATGCGGACGACCTCTCAGGCACACACCCAACAGCTCGCCGGCTGCGCCACCATAGCAACCAATGACGCTCGCCACCCCCACCAGGTAGCTGGCATGGAGCACAACAAGGGGCCAGCTCCTGCAAGCAAGCGCCCCATGCGTTCTGTCAGCCACCCAAATGGGAAAGGGACGACGCCGGAAGGGAACCAGGGCAAAGGACGGGGGAGGCAAAGGGACACGCAACACCCCCAGGTGCCCCCAGGCGCCCAGGAACAAGGGACACCGCCCGCCCACTTACCAGGGAGCACAGCAACCCAGGCGACCCCCACACCCACGGCCCAGTCATCTCACCCCTTGCCTCACCAGGAAGCAGGCGGACCGGGGAAGCATCGATCGCCGAGTCCCCCCCCCCATCAACCCAACACGACCGGACAACAAACATCAGCCATGCACATCCCCAAGATGCGCAGAACGTCAAGGCAAAGGGTGCCCGCAGTCGCCTATCGGCCACCTGCTGATGTTGTGGGAAACAGCCGAAGGTATGTGCAACAATCTCAAGCACACAAAGCGCCCCTGGCCAGCAACAACAGCAATGCCTCCACACAAGGCACATTCCCAGCAAGCACATCGGCCCACCAGCACCCACCATCCAACAAGCACATGGGACGGGGAACACCAGGCCATGGCAGGAACACCCAGCACCACTGTAACACACCACCGCCGGCACCATGGACCCAGATGGAGAGGAGAGCCAGCGCTGCCAGCCCGAGGACACTGGCTCACAAACCCTAGGGGAGGGAAGCAGCCAGTACCCCCCAGGAAGATGCAGAGCGCAGCACTGGTCCAAGGCAGAGATCGGGGACTTCATCGAACTGTGGGGCAGCCCGGAAGCTAGGAGGATCATGGCCACAGCCAGGCACGACCAACTCTACCCATGGCTCATTAGGCAGATGGGGGAACAGGGAAACAACTGCAGCGCCAAGCAATGCAAGGACAAGCTGCACGGACTCAAGAGGAAGTTCAAGGAGACCGTCACGCACAATAAGAGAACTGGTGTCCAGCCACGCACCATGCCCTTCTACGACGAACTGGCATGCCGGCTGGAGAAGCACCACAACATCGTGCCGGGACACACCGCAGGCAGCGGGATCGCCACCGTCAAGCTGCCAAGCACGCAACAACGAGTCTGGCAGGCGCAAGGGCTCCGCTGCGAGGAGGACACTGCTACCTGGGAACCAAAGCTGCAGCCACGGAGGGATGCCCCACGACTGCCACCCACCGGCACGCAGGCGGCAAGGGCAGCACCGGAACCACGGCCAGGCACGGCGAAGCCATGGACCAGCCCTGCAGGATCCCATAGCCCATCACTACTGCCATGACCAGCATCTGTGCAGCCCAGGACAGCCCGCTCCTCAAGGAGTGCCTCCCCCGCAACAGCCTCCAACAGCACCAACAGCCCCACGGCCTTCCTACGGCTGATCTGTGCAGAGTTTCAGGTAGAGGACCCCACACCCATTCCGCTAGTGCCAGAGATGCAGCAGGAGGAGGATGGACCAGGGCCGTCGTGCCCAAGGGCGCTGGCCTCGAACGCAAGTCCGGCAGGCGCCGCAAGGGGAGCAGGGTGGGTACAGGCCACACCACGTAAGCGGCCGGGTTTGGCGAGGCACAGCACCACGGTGGAGGGGTTTGCCTGTAACATCATGGACACCATGACGGAGACTGGGCTGGTGTCACAGGAGGTGCAGGGAGACATGGAGCAGCTCGTGGAACTACAGGTGGGCGATGTTCTGGAACCAGAACTGTCACCGTCCCAGGATGAGCTGCTGGACATCGATACACAGATCACCGATGACACCTTCGTGGAACTAGAGGTGATGGAAGAGGATGCGCCTCTGGAAGCCAAGCTCCTGGTCGGGGAGGCTGTGCTAGAGGAGGAGATTGAGGGGCCCCCCCGCAGGTGGAGGTTGCGGAGATGGTAGGTGACCCCCCCAGAGGAGGAGCTGCCACCCCTGCCCGCCGGCGAGGATGTAGCGGCCCTGGCTGCACAAGCCCATTCCCTGACCAACGCACAGAGGTGTGGCCGTATGTGCAACAGGCGCAAGGCAGACTGGCTGCAGATGGCGAGAGACCTGGTCACAGCCACGGAGGCAACAGGGGGATGCATCCATGAGCTATTCGCACGCATGGCAGGTGAGGAGGAGGCCAGGCCATGCGCACGGCCACCCAAGCCATGGAAGATTGCTCAATCTGAGCCAGCAGAACTCATGTGATGTTCATATATACACATTGTTACATGTTCAGGTGTGCATTTCAAACATTTTAGGTGTACACCTGCGAATAAGCTGTAATCAGCCCTCAGGGCCAGTCAGCGGCGAGCCTTCTTGCCGAATCAGTTTGTCCTCATCGGTTTTCCATGTGAAAAGCCTGTGGGTGAATTTGTATCCCTGGTTGACCACTATCCTTCCTGTTGAGCCACTTTGCATGAAGGGTAGTGAAGCAGCAATTCAAGCAGTGAAGGATGGTGGCTCCGGGGCAGTGAATCCGTCTGGGTTTCAGTCAGAACCAGCCAGAACTCTAATGGAGCTCGCCAAGGTGCTTTACACATTGGATAGCTCATTTAGAGTTCTGACTGGTTGTGACTGAAACTGGAGCAGATTCACCGACCCACTGACATTGGAGACACTAGCCTCCACTGGCCTCAAGAAGGTGCTGCCTACAGCAGTCTGTTAGGAAGTTCTGTTGAAAGACACTTTCTCCACCTCACCCCCTTTATTTTTATTTTATTTTATGCTTCAGTACTGGGGAAGCGGAGGGGGGGGGTGCTGAATTTGGCTCAGGGGTATCCTGTTGCTGATCTCTGTTTATATGAAAAATGGATTCCGTGACAACAACAAACTGGAACGCAGAAGTGGACGATTTGTGGCTGACCCTCCATGCCCCCCATCCCATCCGATCAGCTGATCCTTTACCAGAACAAAATGTTAATGGGATGATCAGAGTTCAAATTCAACCCAAAGAAGAAAGGCAGTGTCCTCCCTCCACCTGCCCATCCAGCATGGCATATCCCAGCGAATGCAAATCAAACGAGCCTTATTTTACAGATTACGTTCACAGGATTGTTTATTCCACCTTCCACGTTGTTGTTTTTCAGCAATCGGGAACTCCAAAGAAGTAGGAAATCGATAGGCATTTTAATTACTGGTCCCAAATTCATTAAAGCTTCAGTGGTAGTAATAACTGCAATTGTGCTAGAAATGTGGAGAGGGGGAGGGGGGCTGGTGATTGGAGTGATACCCAGAAGCAGGAGGGAAGGAGGGAGGCAGAGGGGATGGTACCTAGAGAGCCATTGGAGGAGGCCGTTCTGCACAGAGACTAGAATATGATTTTGTCTTTCATTCACCAAGTTACTTACCAGATGGCAGATCAAACCATTCTGCTGGCATGGTTTGATCTGCCATTACGGAGGAGGAAAGGACATGGGTGATCTGAAAGTCAATTGATTAGAGGTCTGCCATGCATCTTCTTTTACAGAGGACAATCCTCTGTTTGAAGGCCTGCCCTGTCCAATTCCAATTTAAAGATAACCCAATCTAAGAACTGTTGTTCATCAACAATTAGCACCTGAACAGGCACTGAACAGGCAAGCCCGCAGGCCGCCTGGTCACTATGGTGAGATGTACTGTGTTTCTATTTAAATTACAACAACTATTTCTTAATTTGCATCTATACGTATAAATCAGCCTGTGCACATTTTATGTGAATTGCTGCCCTCTTTTTGGCCATGCACTTCCTCTTTTCTGACCATTCAGGAGTGGCCACCCTGTTGAGGGGGAGGGGGAGAGGATTGGAGGGTTGGAGGGGAGGGGGACATTTGGGGGCTGGGACCATGAGTTGGTGAGGATGATGAGCACCTGGGAGCCTTAGACGAATGTCTGCCGTTACTTCCTCCCCATTCCATCTCAAGGTTACGATCCTGCAGGCACCATGACTTCAACATCAAGTCAGCTTTTTCCCCTTCTCCCCACTCGTGACATGTGTTTGGTAACATCTTGCCCGGTGAAGTGATGGGACAGCTAATTCTCTTCTCCTCCCCTTCCCAACCCCTTGGGACAATTAGCTGCTAAAGAGCAACAAGAAGGGATAAATAGCTGAGGTATCCCATCCAGCTTACCCAGTTCTCTTCATCAGAGCTTTGCTTATTTGTGCTACCTTTCCTGTGAAAAGACCCACATCTTGCCAGGATCTAAGGGCCAAACTAGATGTGTCTTTAAAAGATCCATGATCAGACCTCCTGAATTTCCTGCCCCTCCGTCCAAATTTGCCATGAGGGGAGGGGGAATCTGATGGAGGCCTTGGCACTGCCTGGCATCTGTATGTTTCCCTTTGTGGAGCAAGTAGCAGCTTGACAGGGGGTAGCATTTCAGATTGGAGGGGGGAAGGTTACGCTTCCCTTACAGCTGTTTTCACCTGTACAAGAAAAAAGCTCATAGGTAATCCATTCATGGGTCTCCAGATGTCACATCTAGTTTGGCTCTAAAACATTGAGCTGTGAGCTAGGAAGTCCCAGCTTCCAGTGTCCCCTGACACCAAGTGACTTTAGCTAACCCATGGTTTCTAAAAGACAGTACTTCTTCACACAGAGCATGGTTAAACTATGGAATTCGCTACCACAAGATGTAGTGATGGCAACCAATTTGCATGGCTTTAAAAGGGGGTTGGGTAAATTCTTGTAGGAGAGGGATATCAATGGCTGCTAGTCCTGATGGCTATGTGCTACATCCAGTATCAGAGGTATTAAGCCTATGTACTAGGGCTGTGCACTGATCTGGATCCCGAATCTGGATCGGATCGGGCTGATCCGGGCCTCCCAGATCCGGATCTGAACCAGATTGGATCTGGACCGGATCGGATCTATGATCCAGATCCGATCTGGATCCGGTCACAGCACTCCCTCCCGTCCTCCCCCTCCCTCCCCCACTCTCCCTGCTTACCTGTTGCCTCCTCCACATCGTCCCCCATCATCCTCTGTCCTCGCTGTGTGCTGCCGCATTTCCCACTTGCGTCAAGTGATCTCATCACCTGATGCAAGCGGGAAATGCGGTGGCACACAACGAGGAGAGAGGATGATGGCAGGACAATGAGGAGGAGGCAGCAGGTAAGCAGGGAGAGTGGGGAGAAGGAGAGGGGAGAGCGGGGGGAGGGAGGGGGAGAGCGGGGAGAGCGGGAGGGAGTGCTGTGCACAGATCCAGATCGGGCCCGATCCGGACCTGATAGATCCGGATCCGGATCGGATCAGGGGGGGTCTGTGCACAGCCCTACTATGTACACCAGTTGCTGGGGAACATGGGTGGGAGGATTCTGTTGCACCATGTCCTGCTAATGGGTCCCTGGTGTGAAAAGAATGCTGGACTAGATGTACCCTTGGTCTGATCCAACATGGCTCTTATTATATTCTTGAGATGATAATACTGACCTACGTAGCTAAGATAATGTATGTGAAGCCTTTTGACTATTCCAAAGGTACTACATCAATACTCAGTATTATTACTATCGGAAAGGTTATATAATTTAGTGGCAGGGAACATGTTTTGCATGCTGGAGGTCCCAGAACCAGTCCCCCTCATCTCAAATGAAAGGATCTTTGATAGCACAGCTGTAAAAGAGACTCTGACTGACATCTTGGGGACCCACTGCCAATCAGAATAGACAATACTGGGACAAGAGGGACCAATGGTCTCTCATTATAAAGTGCTTTGATGTGGATTGACATGTCTCTCCTGTCTTTCAGGAGCCCAGAGGGGTTGTAAATTATACATTAAATACTAGTTTCAGATTAGACGGAAGGAGGACGGAGGAGCAGAATTCTTCTCTTATAAATATGAATGTATGCATAACTGTGATTTTAAAAAAAACCTCAGAGATGAAGCTGCTTTATACTTGGTCAGACCATTGGTCTGTCTAGCTCTGACTAGCAGTGGCTCTCCAAGGTCTCCAGGCCAATACTGGCCCATTATATTTTGCCACCTGAGGCAGAACAGGAAATGCCCTCCCCACTCCAAGTCATGATGCATAGTACCCAAAGTTGGACATATTTTGGAATCTGAGGCAGACAATACTGGAAGCACCTTTCTATGAAAGCAAAAATACAACAAATATACATTTTATAAACTGACAATTTGCTACCCTTTCATGACACCCCAAGTCAGTTTGAGGCTTGGCACTCTGCTTCATGGTAGGGCTGACTCTGTCTTGGGCTGAGGCCTTTTCAACGGAGACGCCAGGGACTGGAACTGGAGCCATCTACATACAAAGGAGGTGCCCTGCCTTTGAGCTATGGCTCCTTCCTTCAGCATTTCCAGATTTGGTGAAGTGCAGAGCCGGCCCTACCGTTAGGCAGAGTGAGGCAGTTGCCTCAGATGGCAGATGCTGGGAGGTGGCAGCAAGGTACTGGAGGAGAGACCTCAGTGCCAAGCAACCTGCCCTGTGTCCCCAAAGCTAACCTGCTCCCTTCAGATGCAGTGGTGGATGCTGTTCCGTTGGCTTTTATACATGGAATGGGAGAGGGTTCCATCTTTTCCTTCATCTCAGGAAGCAAAATGTCTTGGGCTAGGCTTGTTGAGGAGGACAAACCAAACTAGGCTCCTTACAAACAGTATAATATCTGAGGAAGGCTTCAAATATGAATAGTAGTTCCCTTTAAGTATTTCCTATTACTGTGGTAACAAGCGTTGGTTAAGTATGAGTATTTTCAGGCATCAATAATCCCAGTGGAAATGGATTGTTGTTCCACGCTGTTGAAAGTCTGGCCCTATGATATCTTATTTTAGGAACAGACACCCAATAATGGAAGCCTCCAAATCAATAAGCAATTAACAGGGAGGTGGAGGATAAGACGGCATAATATTTTCTCAATGATTCATCTGTTAATAGAGGCCAACTGCCGATGGCTGTTACTGTCCTGGCAATTTTGTTGCTCTAGTTTCTAATCAGTAGCCACAGTCTCTGGTCCAGCTGAGCACTATGCACATGCAGCCCTTTCAAAGAAACTGGAATCTCACCAACTGGTTGATTAGGGCAGGATAGAGACCTGAAGGGGGATTGAATCCAGCTCCTGCTCTCCCTCCCAAACAACTGAGTAATGTAGGCTGACCAGATAAAATCCAGGTCAGGGTTCATGTAACTTTAAAAGTTATAGAGAAAAGGGAATTTCAGCCAGGGTCATTTGTATGCAATTAGTTCCTGGTGATATTCCCTCTTCATCACAAGAGTTAAAAGTGCATGCACTATACTAGAGTGACCATATACAAAAGAAGGCAGGGCCCCTGCAACTTTAACGGTTGTGATGAAGAGGGAATTTCACCAGGAACTAATTGCATACAAATGACACTGGCTGAAATTCCCTTTTCTCTACAACTGTTAAAGTTACATGAGCCCTGACCTGGGTTTTGTCTGGTCACCCTAGAGTAATGGGAATCAACTTCCCAAAACTAACAGTGTATCTCCAATGGAGGGCCAAACTACTCATGATGTTTAATGCAAATTGATGCAGCTGGGGGGCAGGGATCAGAGCAGTCATGGAGAGGTAATATAACCATTTCCTCTCCTGCAGCAGTCCTAAGGAAAATCCCTCTTCTGAAGTTGGTATTTGGTTTGTGGGAAATTCCCCAGTGGTACCAGTGGGAGATTTCCTCTCAATGCAAATACCAGCAGTTTCAGAGTATGGATGGCCTGTTTGAGCTCATTTGAGGTACTCCAAATTATCCTCCAAGGCTCATTTCCCCCTCATTTATGTTCCTGAACACAAGCATTTTTTAAAAAAAATAGGGGAAGATGTACATTTTCGTGTGTGTTTTTCCCAATTGAAAAAAATATATTTTTTTTTAAAAATGTGCATTTCCCCCATTGGCTAAAGCATGCAAATGTGGGGTTGGGGAGAGTTTGCACATGTGCTCACTTGGGCATGTACGTACTTTCAAACACGAATGCAAATCTGGGAAATTGTGAAAATTTCTGAAGCATTGTGTTCCTGTTCCCATTCGGAGTTGCAAACAGGACATGTTTGGATGGTTTTCTCAGGAATGCAGCAAGGGAAAAAAGGGTTAAGCTCCCTCTCCATAATTATACCCCCTCATGCCCCAGCTGATGCAATTTGCATTAAAACCAACAACATCCCTGCATATTAGATGAATGTCTGGTGTAGTGTGGATGTGAATTTTTGTCTCTCTTGCTCTGTTTTACATTCAAGCATTGGTTTTAATTTCCCCTCTTGAAATGGGCAAAACAACAGTATAGAAACCACACACCTGTTCTTCTTAAAGCAAGCACATTTATAGTAGCAACAATAGATGCAAAGGAAAAACTAGGCCAGCCTCTCATTTTTATTCAGCATGAAGAGAAGAATGTTAGACTTACTGGCATCTCAGCCAGATATCCACCTCCTCTGTCAACCACAAAATGTAAGGATTAAAAATCAAATCCAACTTGAATTTTTTTAAAGGTTGACAGATGGACTCACTGAAGTCAGCAGGATTTGCTTCTGAGTAAACATGCGTAGGATCAGGACAGGCCTGCCTTTTCCCCTGCCCCTGGTATGAATCTGTTTCTTTGCTGCAGACCTAGAAGGCTTTGGCCCTTTCTACACCATAGGGGTATGTAGAGGGAGGGCAGGAGGGTGATACTGGAAGTCCCTAAGACACACCATCTGTTCCTGGTGAAATTCCCTCTACACCCCAACAGTTAAAGTTGCAGGCACTATACTAGAGTGACCAGATACAAAAGAAGGCAGGGCCCCTGCAACTTTAACTGTTGTGATGAAGAGGGAATATCACCAGGAACTAATTGCATACAAATGACACCGGCTGAAATTCCCTTTCCTCTACAACTGTTAAAGTGACAGGAGCCCTGTCCTCCTTTTCATAGGGTCAGCCTACATATGGTCAGCCTACCGTTGGACTCCCCACATTTCACAGCTGACCTTTCCTATGCCACTTCCATTGCTTCCAATTCTATTGTCTAGATTCACTGGGATGCTGCCTTGCTCTCCCCTGTGTTATCTGCTTCAGCTCAATGGCATGGGGTGTATTGCTCTTGTTTCCTGTAACTGCATTTGCGTTGTGTGGGCCTTTTGCCTCCTCTGGCCTCATCTCCTGCTGCTGATGGCTTTGTTTGAAGTTAGGCTCCATTGAGTCTCAGGAGCATGAATGGAACAGGTTCTATCACACACCGACACTCACGCTGAGAAAATTAATAGTTAAAAGAGATCCTAATGGGACATCTTTCATAGCATCCGCAAAAGATTAAAACCTCCTCTGCCTTGCTTAGGACTGAAGATGCTCTGCCCATTACTTTACAGGGGATCACCCTAAGGAATGTTGCCGGTTGCTTAATAGGGTGACAAAAACAGGGTGCATAAGAAAGGCCTGTATAAAACAGAGGTAGACAGCGAGTAGGGCAGTTTTGCTGATGTAGCCAGAGTGATGTCCCCTGTGGCAGAAACCCATCCTGCTATGCTGAATAGTATCATTTGTAGTCCCATAATCATAACTTAATATATTGGCCACAAAGACTTGTGCTGATGTGGCTATTTTCTGCGATCAACTCTCCCTGAAGCGTATCTTTTCCATCCACTGTTCATTGTTTGCAAAAGGAAAAATTGGGCATTTTTCTCCCTTTCTTTCTTGTATAAGAGGATCTTCTAGCAGGGCTTTCTCACATGTCTTTCCTCTTTCCTCATTTGGGGTGACAGAACCTTGACACTTGCATTGGCAAGGCTGGAAATAATTAAATGTTGTTTTTCTTCCAAATGGTCTTTCCAACGTGCTCGTGTTAAATTTACCCTGAATGCAACATTAATTTATTGCATGGTGCTAGCAAGAGAGCAAGTTTAGACAAATTACTTGAAGCCTGAGACGGCACTCAAAGAATGACTTGATTTAGTAAATATTTTTTCTTTTCTTTGTTTTTTTTACTTAGGTCATTATTTACTGAAAGAAAGACATTTCTCAAGTACTTTGAGAGTTTCGTTACCCCTAGCCCTGTCATGGAGCTGCTCTGCAATTCCTGATTAATTACATTATACAAACAAATCATTGTTGGCTTTGCAAGGAAAAGAAGAACAAAATATCACTTGTGTTTTGCTTTCCTTTCGCCTAAAGACACAGGCCTCTTATATGGAGCCAGTGTAGCCTCCCTTTCCCCACAAGGGCATTTTTGCACGTGGTGTACTGCTATCGTCTTCATCACATTGCATCTCGGCAGGGCCTCCAACCTTCATTTTAGGACACCTGATACCCTCCAGATGCTTGGGACCTCAATTCCCCTTATTGGACATGCTGGCTGGGGCTCTTGGGAGTTATACCCCAAAACATCTGGAGGGCACCTGGTTGCCCTTAGGGCACCCTTCTCCTCCTAAGGTTCCTATCTATAGCTCTTCTCCTGCTTCTGCTGAGAGCAGCTGCCCACTGGGGACCTGGAGAAGGGCAGGGCTGCTGGATACCCTAAGCTGAGGCACAGAGGGGCCTGCCAAGATGGACCTGACAGTTGTACACAAGGTAGGGTGACCATATGGAAAGGAGGACAGGGCTCCTGTATTGTTAACAGTTGTATTGAAAAGGGAATTTCAGCAGGTGCTATTTGTATGCCTGCAGCACCTGGTGAAATTCCCTCTTTATCACAAAGCTGCCGGAGCCTTGCCCTCTTTTGTATCTGGTTACTCTAGTATAGCTCCTGCAGCTTTAATTGTTGTGATGAAGAAGGAATTCCACCAGGTGCTGTACGCAGACAAATGACACCTGCTGAAATTCCCTTTTCTATGCAACTGTTAAAGATACAGGTTCCCTGTCCTCCTTTTCATATGGTCACCATAGCACCAGGCATAGAAGTCCCCGGGGGGGGGGGGGGAGGGAAAAGCCAAGCCAACTCCTCCTGAGAATCTGCTCCTCTCCCTGCTCCAAGACAGAGGATTTTAGGGAGACCAGGTGTCTTCTTACACAGCGGGCAGTCCTCTATCTGAAAGGCCGTCTGGTCCAAGTCCAGTTGAAAGGTAAAGAACTGTAAGAACTGTTGCCCATCAACAGCTAGCATCTGAACAGGCAGGCACACAGCGCACCTGGTCATGTATGAATCAGCGTATGCAAATGTGCAAATCAGTGCCCTGCATCCCCCAGTCTTTCCCTCAAAACATCCAGCTTAACACTCTTGTGGCTGGCAAAAATGCAGTTGCACAGCCTTCTTACATAAATGCAAAGGAGGACTTAGATCGGGATGAATGTATATTCTGTTCCCCAAGGCAACCGCTTTCCGTTGAGCATTGCTGCTTAAGACCAACATATGCTATGACCCTGGAGGGCTCTAGTTGGAACCTTACTTCAGGCCATAAACTCCAGAAACAGGCTTAGGCACTTATCCCTTTTCAACCTCAGGCTGCCCGGCAATAATATCAGAAGCTGCTAGAGCATCCAAAGGAGCGACCCAACTTCTCCCGTACTAAATTTAAACCTGCCTGTCTGCCGAAACCATCATCTGAGGTCTGCCACCAAGCCTTTGGAGACTAGATAGATGTTTTTCATAGCCTTCCCCAACTTGGTGCCCTCTCCATGGGTTGGACTACATCTCCCATCATCCCCAGCCAGCATGGCTCCTGTTCTGCAGTGGTGTCCCAATTGTGGAATCCCCAACCCAGCCAGGTGTATTGCTATCTTTTTGTTGTTGTTACCAGGATAAGATTGTATGTTTCTGCTGAGCTTTTGATGATGAATAATATGTAGCTATTTATTCTTTTAACAGCTGTTACAAACTGTACACAGTCTTGAAGGGCACTCTTGGTGGAAAGATGGGAGATAAATTGTTTAGATAGCAAAATTATATATAGATAATCATTTTGGTGTACCGTACAAGGTAATTATTCCCCAACATCCACCTATGTGGCTTTGTGGCTGTGTTTTGAAAAGAAAGTCCAGAGATAAAAAATATATATTGTTGGTTTGTTACGAAAGGAAGGAATAAAGCAATATATGTCTAAACTAATGCATTTTGTTAGAGCATCTGAAGGAAGATAACAAAGAAGTCCATCGACCATGGGATGCTTTTATTATGGGATGGTAAATATCATGATGTCAATGTTATCCACTTCATTGTAATGTACTCTTTTTGTTTTTTCTTACATGTTACACTGGATGTCTAAAACTGAGTGAAAGTTGATACTAAAATGAGGATGTTGACAATTGTGGACAAAGCCCAAAACCTCAGCGATATAGCGAGAGTATTGACAGGCACAACAATGATAATCAACAGTCACTAATAAATGTCCAAGAAGTGAGGGAATACATTTCTACTTCCAGCCATTCACAAAATACCTCTGAGTTTGTTGGCATTCACATGCTAATATCAATAACTACCAACATTTTCACCAGATTTTGGATCTTCACCATATGATGTAAGCACAAATACAAATTATTCCGCCTTTTTATAAATCACCCAAAACTGCCATCAAAGAGGTGGTGTAATTCAAGAATTGTGCAATACTGTTGAGATATTTTACTGCCATCTACTTCTAGAAATGAAACATATGGAACATGCCCACAAAGGAACTGGGAAAAATGAGGGGATGGGGGAAGTACATGTATTGGAAGACGAAACCCCGGTAAGGCTGCAGGATTTTTCCTTAGCATGGAGAAGCCTTTAGAGTGAAAATGACTTGCCCAAAGCCAGATGGCAGGGCTAAGATTCATAGTGTGGACTTTCTGGTTTGTGGTTTGGTCTCTTAGAGTGTAACCCTATGCATGTTTCGACAGAAAAAAGTCTTACAACTCCCATGCTGACTGGGGTGTGCTGGGAATTGTAAGATTTTTTTTCTGTCTGAACTTGCATTCCTTAGCTACTGGGCTCCATCAGCTTCCAATTTTGCCCTGTTTCCATGTCTTGGAAATTGGAAGAGCACGGAAACCTGTTTTCTGTCAGCCTTCAGAGATGAAAAGCCCGTCATGAATTGTTCTCTGCTTTGAGGATGTCAAAAGATCCTTCCTGCATCCCCGGCTATTCCTTAGGAAAAAGCTGGGTACTGTTTAGGCTGACCATCTGAAAAGGAGGACAGGGCTCATATAACTTTAACAGTTGTAGAGAAAAGGGAATTTCAGCAGGTGTCATTTGTATGCAATTAGTTCCTGGTGAAATTCCCTCTTCATCACAACTGTTAAAGGTGCAGGCACTATACTAGAGTGACCATATACAAAAGAAGGCAGGGCTCTGCAACTTTAACAGTTGTGATGAAGAGGGAATATCACCAGGAACTAATTGCATACAAATGACACTGGTTGAAACTCCCTTTTCTCTACAACTGTTAAAGTTATATGAGCCCTGTCCTCCTTTTCAGATGGTCAGCCTAGTACTGTTGCTAAATCTTCATGGTTGTCTTTTTGTAGATACATCCTGCCCTGAGTGGCAGGTTTGTGCATAAACAGCCATAACTCATGGAAACCATGTTTATGCCACTTGGAAGGCTCAGTGTCTATAGAAAATTGAATTCCCTCCAGGCATGGAGAAACTGCTTTCTAAGAGCAATATCATATGGAAAATGTCCCTTGATTGTGAGAATCCCTTCTGCTTTCTCTTCTGCCCACTGCTTGGAAAAATGTTGGAGACAGATTTGCTCTGAGGTTCTTCTTTCTTTTTTTCATATCCTTCACCGAAAGTTTCATTAAGCACCATGAAATCCAGGCTTTTGTGTGATGCTCACTGTCCTAGTTGCTAGTACAACTGTGAAATAAAACATTCTTACTGGTGTTTTGTTTATGATTTTATTTATTTTCAGAATGAATAAGCCACTTAACCGGGGTGTGAAATGAGTGACTCACGTTCTGTAGCACGAGCTTCACTTTCTCTTTCCAAGAAAATTCTCTCAACTTGCAATCTTCCCTCAAAGATAATTATGCCATGTCAGGACTGCCAGTGTGAATGTGTCTGCTGAATTTGGAACCTGCTCATTGAATGTATGCAGAACTTTGAGTTTTTGGGGGAAGGGCTGAAGCAGTGGCAGGAAGAAATATGGATAACCGATCATTTGACAAAAGGTCGGGGTATAAATCGGAATAATTAAGAGATAGATAATACCTGACCACTCTTGCCCGCTATCTCTGTAGCCTCGCGAAATGACTGATGAACAACTCACAGTTCTGGGTTCACATGTAACAACAACCCATGTTTTAAACAACCCAGAATTCACAACCCAAAAGCATGCCATGGGTTCTCTTTCTGGTTTGTTTCTGGTTAACAAATTATGGTTTATTATCATGGCTGGGTTTGCACAAGACGACAACCCAGAATTCAACAACCAATTCCATGGGTTAGTGCTATGTCTGAACTCAGCTACAGATAATAATAATAATAATAATAATAATATAATAATAATAATAATAATAATAATGGCATCCACCCATTCCTTTGTTCTCTCACCAGCAGGCATCTGTCTGTTTGCTCATCCTGGTCAGCTTTCCTGCCTGAGAAGGGAGGGCTTTGAAGGCTCTCACCTAGATACACACACACACACACACACCATTTTGTTGCAGCAGCTTACTTAGAGCTAATGAACAAGAACATGAGATCTGAAACGGGGAGCTTCCTGATTCACAGTTTAGATAAAGCACCATGCACACTGATGGTGCTATACCTATATAAATAATATAGTATAATCTGATACAGCTCTCATTTGCTATAGGTTCAGATGCTTGGTTTTCTGTAGGTACAGATGCAGGAGGTTCTTTCACAACACTACAAAAAATTCCCAAATCTCTTTGACCAGAGATCATAGGAGACCTGGGTAAATGGGAGTAACCTGGCCCATGTACAACAATAACTGTCCCATACCTACTTCAAGTCTATCAGATTCTATCTATCTATCTATCTATCATCTATCTATCTATCTATCTATCTATCTATCTATCTATCTATCTCTATCTAATCTAATCTAATCTATAATTTGAACATAGTCCTAGTCCAACCCCCACCTTATCCACCCTTCCAAAAGTAGGACTACTATCCAGGCACCAGTCCTGTACAGAACAATCTATTTAATATGCCATGAACTCAGGTGTTGAGTCTCCAGACATAGATATCACATTTGCCTGACACAGTCATTTGGAGAAATAAAAAGATCTGTCAGAGGGACTTTGATGTTTGGAGAACATTGAGAAATTAAACCTGGGGCAAGGGAAGGCTAGGATTTTTTATCAGTGACTGTAGCAGGGGTGGGGAACCAGTGGCCTCCAATTCCCATCGGCCCCAACCATCATGACGAATGGCTAGGGATGGTTGGAGTTGTAGTTCAAGCCAGTGCGGTGTAGTGGCTAGAGTGTTGGACTGGGAGTCGGGAGATCCGGGTTCTTGTCCCCACTCAGCCATGGAAGCCCAGTGGGTGACTTTGGGCCAGTCACAGACTCTCAGCCCAGCCCACTTCACAGGGTTGTTGTTGTGAGAATAACATGGAAAGGAGGAGGATTATGTACACCTCCCTGACTTCCTTGGAGAAAAAAAGGTGAGATATAAATGCAATAATAAAATAAATTTAAAAATATACTATCAAAGGGGAATGTAGGGAGGGGCCCTGAAGTTGCTCAGCAGCAGGGAGCACCTAGATATCCGACTGAATAGCCACACAGTTCGCCTTGTCAGTCCCTCCACTATAGTGAGATGTCTTGAATTTCTATTTAAATAATAGGGTTTTTTTCCTAAATTTGTACTATACACATGGCAAATAGCTGCATAATTTGCATAATACTTGCATATGTAAATATTAGGCAAATTAGTGCCTTTTTTTTGGTAATTCATAGCTGGCCACTGTAGGATGATCACTGCTTTGATCTGGAGTACCCATTACCACAGAGCTTCTCTTGACAAGTGGATTTACTGGTAAATGTGAGGATTTTTCCTGACGTTTTCTAATGATCTAAACATTTTCAGAGTTGTGCGTAAATGTCAATATTCATTGAATCCCTAACAGTTACCATGATGTGTGTGCGTGCGCACACACACACACACACACACACACACACAGACCAGCACATCCCATTACTACAAGGCTTGCCATGGCTCCTGGCAGGGCCAGCCCTACTATTAGGCAGAGTGAGGTGGTCACTTCAAACACCAGTAGATGCTGCAGGCAGCTGCATCCCCCCTGCCCACTGCTCCTCCTGAGCCCCTTCTCTGCCCATTCCCATCCTTCTCAGGCTGGTGCCCTGGTGGCAGCGAAGCTTGCTTGTTGCTGGCTGGGCTGTTGATCTTCCTTGCCTAGTTGTCTTCTCTCAATGTCTCACGAACAACACATTGGGAAAAGCCACTGAACAAGAATTGCAGGCCACACGGTCCAGTAGGCGTCATCTGCTCATACGCATGGGTTGTTCTGCTCACGAAACATACGCTGGCAGTGCCACTTTGCTGCATTGGTACCAGACGGAGCAAGGAGCCAGTTGTTGGAGGGCGGAGCTCTGAGAGTTCTGGGGCCTTCCCCGTGCCTCCTGCTGCCCTTAGGTGCAAGAGAAAAGGCTGTCCTCCTGTTGCTGGCGTTGAAGTGAGATTCAGCCGTCTGTCTTTGGGGCACCATTTTGTCCTTTGCTTCAGGTAGCCTTGGGTTGGGGTGGCATTCGTCTTTGGGGCTCCCTGCTGTTGGCTCAGGAAGTAAAGGTCCTATTGTTAGGTGTTTGGGAGATGACTGTAAGGGAATGTGTTGGGAGCGGTTACTCTCCCTCGGCAGATGTCTGAACTTGTCTACCCTTCATGGAGCATGCCCAGGATGAATAGTAGCTATTGTTAAGGAAATATTCCCTAACTATCAAACTGAAGAATCACCAGGAACAGGCAGAGTTCAGTCCAACAGGTTTATTCAAAACAACGTACGAGGGAGAGAGAAGTGGCACATGGGTAGTACCAAAGCTCTCTGAATCACAAAGACAAAACTGTTTCATTTATCTCTGTTACAGGCTTTGTCGTTACATTCCACTTTAGTTGTTTCAACTAAACAATATCTTAAACCATAATAAAACAATATCCGGGGCATTTGACACCTCAATGAAATTTATTGTTTCCTGATAACCTTTGATCACTGTAGCTTGGTGTTATTTGGTTTCCTCTAATGGCCAGTAATTTTCCTCTGGAAGAACTGAAAATGTTTATTTTTATGGTGCACACTTGTCTATGCGATAGTCTTGAGGGCCATAGAGTCATGTCCAATTCACAGCCTATTCGGAGGAAGAGATTGCAAGGCTTGTTATCAGGAGAGGATGTTTTGGGTTATATCGTTCTGTATTTTTCCTCTGAAATGCTAGAATGTGAGGTTTGAACTATACGCTGGTGCAGTGAAATAAGGTAAATGTTTCTACTTTACCTTAAAATGTTTCTTTAGAGGCTTGGGGGAAACTAGAGTTCCAGGTTTTGATTTTATATCAATGCCCAGATCAAAAATCCTTATCACTATTACAGGGGAGGGAAGTCTGACACATGAGAGGGCTCAATCAGTGCCAGGCCTTGTAGAAATGTTCACTGGACAGTGACATGGGCAGGGGAGGGAGGGAAATGCCAGCTCAGCCCTTTGCAAAACAAAACACTAAAAAAACATGGCATTCCCTGTCACTTCACCTTTTTAAATTGTTGTTGATCTCTTGTTTTCCATGTAGGCTTTTAGCCAGAGTGTTTGTCTCCCTGTTTCATACATTCTTGTCTTTAAAGAAAATCATGACATTGTGCTTTTACGTGCCTTTCCTGGCTCACAGTGGAATAGGAAACAAAGATAAAGAGGGTAAAGGGTGATGCCATTCACTGTATGAGGTGCCCTATTCAGAAACGACCACATGCGTTCAATAGGGAGCTGAAAGGTAATCTCAGTGGCTAGTGATAAGAAGAGACGCAACATGTGGTGAAACATTCTGAGCAGCCACACGTGACATGCGGCCCTGCAATGTGTGTGGGTTGTTGGTTTTTGTACTTGGGTAATTTTTTTTATTTGCACTGGTATTTTATGAAAGCTGTAAGTAGAACTGTATTGGTATTGCAAGATAAGATAGATAGATAGTCCATTTTTGTGAAGTTGCGTTGTGTTCTGACAGTTTGGCAGTGCCCAAAGGAAAGAAAAACGCTTTCTGTTAGAACTGCTACTTACATTGCAACCAGTTTTAAAACCTAGGTTGTTGTGTTCTGATATGTGACTGAAGGGTGTGTGAGGTGGTCAACAGGGCAGTAAGCCAGGCAAAAGTGCCAGTGGCCATTGTACAGTAATTGAGGGGTGGAAGGGAATGGTCTCCCATACCTTTAAGCTAGGCTGACCAGATAAAATCCAGGTCAGGGCTCATGTAACTTTAACAGTTGTAGAGAAAAGGGAATTTCAGCCAGTGTCATTGGTATGCAATTAGTTCCTGGTGAAATTCCCTCTTCATCACAACAGTTAAAGGTGCAGGCACTATACTAGAGTGACCATATACAAAAGAAGGCAGGGCCCCTGCAACTTTAACTGTTGTGATGAAGAGGGAATTTCACCAGGAACTAATTGCATACAAATAATGCCAGCTGAAATTCCCTTTTCTCTACAACTGTTAAAGTTACATGAGCCCTGACCTGGATTTTATCTGGTCACCCTACTTTAAGCCCAGGAGGTGGTGCTGGAGGTAACGCTTGCCTCAATCAGCACCTTTCAAGGAATCCCAATCAGCTTGTGCAGTGCTGATTGGGATTCCCCTGCCTCCACTGCTACCTTCCATCACTTAAAAGGAACAGGTGGGAATTCCCCCTCCCTTGACTGCCACACAGTGGCCATTGGTGGTTTCCTGTAGCAACCCAGCTCTCCAGCTACCATGTTTCACACCTTGACTCCAATCCAAAGAGTTATTCACACTTACATCCCAATGAATTGCAACTAACCTCAATCCTTAATCTGAATGGGATATAAGCAAGCATGACCATGTTTGCAAGTATCATGCAGCCACATTCTTCAGGGTGCCTGAATTGGCTCAAATTGGCCATAGTCAGTTATCAGGCTTAGTAACAGAAGTGTGTTTTCTTTTCCTTCATGCAATGCTACAGCATTCTTCTACCTGATAGAATTCCGTATCAGAAGAGTGGTACAATTATTTATCAATCCTCTTTCTTTTCTTCTCCTGACACTGGGTGGACCCTAGAACTAGATTAATTAATTGTGTTTCATTTGATCATGACATGGTTGCTGGAAAAATCCTGTAAATTTTGTACCAGGAATCTTTAAATTCTGTGCAGAAAATAGCTATGCGGGTTAGAATCTGGCAGAAGGGCAGGGAAGATGGGGACTGAATCTGAAGCAGCGTTGAGGGGATAGAAAGAAGGGGGATGAGAGAGTTCAGTCGAGAGAGAAAGATCTGAAAAGAAAAAAGGAAATCTGGGGAATTAGGTAGAGCGAAATCATCCTCACATAGAACAGCCTGGCAGCTTGTGACAATAATGCCATTGGTAACGCTGCTCCAATGTACATAAATAGTGGTGAGTTCTCTACTAATAAAAATAGAACGGCCATGGATAACAGCAGCAAATGAAAGGTTATTGATGTCTGCCTGTGGAGAGGAGCCAATCCCCAGAATAGAATCCAAAAGTCACATCAAACCAATTGCTTCTCACTCCCCTCCCTACCCCTTCACACATCTCTCTGGGAAAGCTCTGGCTAAGGGCGAGTAGCTGGCAGGCACAAGTTACTGCTTAAGGAATGGGCGCCGGCAGCTCCTCCATTCCAGCCTCTGCACCTTGCCCTCCATTCTGTTGCACTGAACCTCTAAAAGTGCTGCGGAGGCCAAGGCAGAGAAGCAATGAGCATCCAGACCCTTGCTAACTGGTTTCCAAACTGGAGACAGGGCTGTTCATACAAAGTGACATATGTATCCGTGTTCCCTGTTCAAAAGCCATGTCTGCCAGCCAGTGGAATGTATGTGAGAGTGATGACTTTGCCTAAGTGCTCACACTGCATTGCTTTTACTCCATGTGGTAGACATGTTTGGGTAGGGCAAGGCTGCACGGTTTGTGACCTACCGTGCCAGATGCAACTCACCAACCATGGATTCGTGTGGCCCATCATATGCTTGACAGCCCCTCTGTTTCTGCCATTCCATGAAAGCACCAAAAACAGATTTATTCTCTGACCCTGATAGACAGTCAAATATGGCTGCATTTGGCTTGGTGGGAAAGACGTTAGCAATGGCCTGGCATCAGGGAATATAAGGGAGAGATTGCCATACAGGGCATAAAATTATAAAAGAAGCATGACATTCCTAACATGTTTTCAATTCAAATTGAACGCAATACATGAAAGGACTAGAAACTTTGTTCTAATACACATGAAAGACAGGGATCTTACATCTCCACATCTCCAAATTACGTTCAAAACATCATAGTCCATTCGTTGGGGATCTAAAAATGATATTCTGTCTCTGAACAGCAAGATTCTCAAATTGTGTCACAATTGACTTCAAGCAAATAAAAATATGTCTCAATCGGCGCTAGAGAGTTGACTTGGAGCAGCTGGTAGTACTCATTCTGATCTTAGTACAGGGTGATAAAAGAAAATGTAGCACATGGAACAATGATGTGGCCATTAAAAAAATGTGTAGGCCAGTATGTTGATACTCTAACCATCATGTTTTTAGATAGCTCTTCATACCACATAAAGTTTTTAAACGTGGTTCTATAAATATATACGTATGAACGCTGAGATTTTCACATCTCCAAATTTTGTTCCCTATGCAGAAACTCAAAAGTTGAGCAAATCTGTACGCAACAGGGTTTTGCAACAGGTCTCCTTAAAATATGGGTCATATTTATATGTGAAATTCTGTCTTTGACAAACCAAATATATCTAAGATAAAGCAAAAAGATGGGTCAGCAGTAGTACTCACTCTGGTCTTTGAGCAGCTGGCCAATGAAAACATAAAGAACAGAGCCACTTCAGTATAAAAGCGTTTAAAATTAGCCACTCCACAAAAATTAAAACAGCAGTGACATTGACAACCCGCAATGTATCCACACATAAAATTGGAATAGAATTGGCAATGGTGATCCATGCCCTGATAACATCCTGGTTGGATTACTGCAGTGCATTTTATGTGGGGCTGCTTTGAAGATGGCTCAGAAACTTCAGCTAGGACAAAACAGAGCTGCGAGGCTACTACTGGAACTGGTTGATGTGAATATGTGATTGCCAATCAGCTGCCCAATTTCTGAGCCCAATTCAAAGTGTTGGTGTTGACCTTTAATATGCCCTAAACAGCTTGGGACAAAAGGATCTAAAGGAATGTCTATCCTTATATGTATCTGTTTGGATCTTTAGGTCATCTTCAGATGTCCTCTTCCAAATGCCCACTCTGAAGGAAGTTAGGTGGGTGACAGCCAGAGGGAAGGCCTTCTCAATTGTGGCACCCCGTGGATTAAACACCTCCGTAAGGAGCCTTGCTTGGTGTCATCATTGTTATCTTCTTTGCGCCAGGTGAAGACCTTTCTTTTCTCTCAGGCATGTCATCACCTGGCACGCTACTAAGAGGCAGGCTGCGAAGCCTGTTTCTCAGTAGATCCGAGCACCGGAGGGAAGCGGCCACCCCGGCAAGTAAGGAGCATGAGGGGGGAGGAGGAGGAGGGCCCTACTTACCTGCCAGGGCATCCGCTTCCCTCCGCTGCTGCGATCTACTGAGAAACAGCTTCGTGGCCTAGTTCTCAGTAGAGCACCGGGTGATGACATCACCTGGCGCTCTACTGAGAACTAGGCCACGAAGCCTGTTTCTCAGTAGGTCAGAGTGGTGGATGGCAGCGGACGGCCCCGAAGGTAAGAAACACGAGGGGGGCAGGGGCTTACCTGCCGGGGCTGTCCGCTGCCATCCATGGGCACCCACGGGGGCCCACAGTCGGCAATGGACGGCCCTGGCAGATAAGGAGCGCGAGTGGGGGGGAGGGACAGGGAGGGGGGAGTTAGGCCCCCACTCACCCACCCACCACGTTTTCGCCATAGGCATGCATTAGGGGAAAGCTTTCTTTCCCCCAATGCAAGCCTATGGCGAAAACACCCAAAATGGCGGCTGATCTGAAAATCGGATGTCCGATTTTCAGATCGGGATCCGATCTGATCCAAGGGACCTCCGATTTTGTCTGAACCGATCCACGACAACATCGGAGGTCCCGATCCTGGTCCCAATCCAATCCGGGGAGTCCCTTGCCATCCCTGGTGACAACCTTTCAAGTACTTGAAGAGTGCTATCATGTCTCCCCTCAATCTTCTCTTCTCCAGGCTAAACAAGCCCAGTTCTTTTAGTCTTTCTTCATAGGGCTTTGTTTCCAGACCCCTGATCATCCTCCGAACACGCTTCAGATTGTCTGCATCCTTCTTGAAGTGTGGTGCCCAGAACTGGACACAATACTCAAGATGGGGCCTAACCAGTGCCAAATAGAGGGTAACCAGTACCTCGCGCAATTTGGAAGCTATACTTCTATTAATGCAGCCCAAATAGCATTTACTTTTTTTGCAGTCCAAGATCCTTCTCACTTGCAGTATTGCTGAGCCATGTATCCCCCATCTTGTAACTTGTGCATTTGGTTTCTGTTTCCTAGGTGTAGAATTTGGCATTTATCCCTATTAAATTTCATTCTGTTGTTGTCAGCCCAGCGTTCCAGTCTATCAAGATCACTTTGAAGTTATTTTCTGTCTTCCAGGGTATTAGCTATCCCATGCAATTTTGTGTCGTCTACAAATTTGATAAGCATTCCCTGCACTTCCTTGTCCAAATCATTAATAAACATGTTGAAGAGCACTGGGCAATGTGTGCAATCCAATTCCAGAGGCCAAAAGAAAAAGCAGATCTAACTTGATTATACTGCCAAAACTAGCTAAGTTATTGCCTCAAATAGATGTATCCCTAGACGAATGGAAGATGATGTAGCCTTGGTGGCCTGTTCAGGCTTTGACCTGAATGTGGCTAAGGCTGCCAACAAAGATACCATAATGTCTATAAGGGGTAGACAATACATGCTGAATTGCCTTTTGTCCCCGCAGCACTACAAATTATAGTTTTTAATTATTACAGTAGAGGGACATGGGGGTGTGTGGGGGTGTGATTTATTTCAAGGTTTCCTGAATATTGTGCTTAACTCATGCATGGCAGTTTTAGCCATTGACATAAGCTTATAAAGTATCCCAATTCAATGAGTTCTTCTCAGGTTGCTTTGGAATCTGCTCGGAATTTATTGACAAGCTTTCTCAGCAAGCATTTGGAAAACATGGGCCCAGTTTTTGCAGAAGTTCACGCTTGGCTCATACTGTTGATGTATGTTGCCCTGGTGGTGCCATACACATGAGCATTATCACATAGCCTGTTGGAATTTATATAGGCTGACCACATGAAAAGGAGGACAGGGCTCCTGTAACTTTAACAGTTGTAGAGAAAAGGGAATTTCAGCCAGTGCCATTTGTATGCAATTGGTTCCTGGTGAAATTCCCTCTTCATCACAATAGTTAAAGTTGCAGGGGCCCTGCCTTCTTTTGTATCTGGTCACTCTAGTATAGTGCCTGCAACTTTAACTGTTGTGATGAAGAGGGAATTTCACTAGGAACTAATTGCATACAGATGGCACCGGCTGAAATTCCCTTTTCTCTACAACTGTTAAAGTTACAGGAACCCTGTCCTCCTTTTCATATGGTCAGCCTAATTTATAGCTGGGTTTCCCTGCCTTGGACCCATCTTGCAGCACCAACTTTAGTAGAGAAGACTGGGTTGGAAAGTCAATCCCTTCCTTCCCCAAAGCAAACAGGCCTGGGACTAAGAGAAGGTTTTAGATATGGAATAATGGGCTCAAGTTACAGGAAGACAGATTCTGGCTGGACATCAGGAAAAACTTCCTGACTGTTAGAGCAATACGACAATGTAGGGTGACCAGATAAAATCCAGGTCAGGGCTCATGTAACTTTAACAGTTGTACAGAAAAGGGAATTTCAGCCAGAGTCATTTGTATGCAATTAGTTCCTGGTGAAATTCCCTCTTCATCACAACAGTTAAAGGTGCAGGCACTATACTAGAGTGACCATATACAAAAGAAGGCAGGGCCTCTGCAACTTTAACTGTTGTGATGAAGAGGGAATTTCACCAGGAACTAATTGCATACAAATGACCCTGGCTGAAATTCCCTTTTCTCTACAACTGTTAAAGTTACATGAGCCCTAACCTGGATTTTATCTGGTCACCTACGACGATGGAACCCATGACCTAGGGAGGTGGTGGGCTCTCCCACGCTAGGGGCCTTCAAGAGGCAGCTGGACAACCATCTGTCAGGGATGCTTTAAGGTAGATTCCTGCATTGAGCAGGGGGTGGACTTGATGGCCTTATAGGCCCCTTCCAACTCTAATATTCTATGATTCTATGATTCTATGGATGGAGGCATACAACCACACCAACTATTTTCAAGAAACCACTCAGGAGACTTGACCCAAGAAATTATCCTCTTTAGACCAAAGGCTGCTTGGGCAGATGGCGTCGTTATGTAAGTCACACAACTATCAGTTCTCAACGTACACAAATATCAATTCTTTAAAGTTTCATTGAGTGTAACAAGGGACCCAGATTAAAGAGCTACAAGTAGCTCTATATTTTTCTCCAAATGTTTATATACTTTTTCTTTAACAAAGATGTCAAAGTCTTTTTAAAAATGTATTAGTCAATGCAATGTTAACGCTAGACAAACCTCTGAGCAATAGTTCTGAAGATACATTATTTCTAACGTTTTGTTTTAAAATGCCATTTTAAAAAAGCTGTTCTCCCCCCCACACACACACACTCTTCCTTCTCTGTACCTCTAAGAGCCTATCTACACTACTGCTTTAAAACAGTTTATAACAGTTTTAAACTGGTTAATTACGGTTATTAACCAGTTTAAAACTGTTATAAACCATTTTAAAGCAGTAGTGTAGATAGGCTCAAAGTCACTATTGTTCATATTATGCACATGAACCATTCTAAAGTTAAGCTTTTAAAAGTCCTATTGATTTCAATGGGCGAGATTTAAACACGTTATTAACTCTTCTATTGTAATCAACGGGATTTATAAGTGCTTAACTTTGGCTGGATGGTACTCAGTATATTTTAGTTTCTCAATCCAACTTCTGATTGACCAGTCACTCAATTTCCATTTAGATGCTAACTCTACCCTGACAGAAAACAAGCAGGTTTGTTATCGGTTCCTGACCTTGTTTAACAAATATGCGCTTTATATAGTCCAAGGCTGAATTTCCCTGCAGGCCTGGAACTAAGCCTCATCGAACACAGTGGTTTGAGGGTGCCCTGGATAATGTGTCCTCTGTGCCCCCTCTGGATTGACTTCCCCTTACCCCCACCAGTTACAAGCTGCCTCTGAGCATACCAGGGGGAGGGAATGAAAGATGTCCCGCCAGTTATGCTACTCTGGACCCCACAAAGACAGGAAAGAGATGCTTTTTAAAGATACCAACCTGGGAGCCTGAACTACAGATGTTAGTGTTTCTCCTCCATTGCTGGTTGCTGTTCAGCACCATTTTTCTGCCAGTCCCAGCTGCCCAGCAGGTGGTGGCTCCCCCAATTGCTACGCAGGCCTAGACGCTTGAAAGATTTGGGGCCCAGGCAATCTGAATAAAATTTACATATGCTAACTTATATCTATATATGCAAATCTAGAAATAATTACCAGGGTTGATTTAAATTTCATATACAGGTTTTTTTGGGGGGAGGGTTGAGGGGGGAAATGATGCCATGCCCCTTGCATGGCAATTAAGCCGAGGAAAGAACCTTCCATTAGCACCAATGGACACTCAGGTTTCTGGGTAAAGGTTCTGGGATCTTGGTAAATAGATCTGGGTTGGAGCCCCATGGGCCCAAACCTAGCAAGACTCAGAGCCATGGAGGAGAACGAAGAGGGTACCTATCCAGCACTTCTGTACAGCATTGGGTAACTTAAATATTTCAAAGATCAGAGGCTGCCATCGGTCCCAGAGGGTCCCAGGATTTGTCTAACCATGCACAGGTTTGCACAGTGCAAGAAGTAAAACACTACCCCGAGATGTCTTTAATTGAACCTTTCACTAGTCCTTTCCAAGCCTCTGCACTCTGCAACCTTCAACTCATTTGAAATTCATCGATACGGTCACTACATTTTTGAAAATTATCATTATACATCAAATAACTTTTCTTTTCTTTTCTTTAATTTTGTGGAAATCCTCTCCTCCCTATATAGATTTTGAAAATGATTTTCTTTCAAGCCTTATGAGGCTTTGTGCCTCAGTTCATGCGTACGCTACATATATCCCCAGGTTCTTCCGAAGATCACATTGCCCAGGTCTCTTTACCAATTCAGCCTAAAACTTTTTTGAAAATGACCCTCTGCCATCTAGAGAATATCATAATAGTGAGACAAAATGATTCCTTGTTGTTGTTGTTGTTGTTGTTTTACTAATTGGGGTCAGAGGGCAAAAGGGATCCCTAAATTGGGGGAAGCGAACGTTTCTAAATGTTATGGCACATATTTTTAGTGGGTTCTTAACTGTCTTTTTACTCTTTGAAAAAAAAATCTCTACTACAGGTGGAGATGGTGGAGCTCCTTCTGGTGGCTGCCATCCATCAGTTAATGGTCTTCTCCCAATGGTCCATAATAAGTAATGTAGCATAATCTGGCTACACCAAACAAGGTAAAAGAGTTAAAAGACAGTTAAGAAATGGCTGGCACTCAGAGGTGAAGTGGTACATTTTGAAGTGCAGGCATTCATCATGACAGCCTTCAAAGCCACATCCCCAAGGCATGTCCAAAATTGCAGGCAGCTTTGATGATCCATAGCCGCATACAGTTCTAGCAGTTTTCACCTGCTAGGAGCAGGTCTTTTGTAAAGCAAAGAGGCCTTCATTGCTCATTTCAGACCACCAACCCTGAAATACTTTACTTTACAACAAGGAACAATCTAGGGTGACCATATGGAAAGAAGGACAGGGCTCCTCTATCTTTAACAGTTGTACAGAAAAGGAAGTTTCATACAGGTGTCCTGTATCTGGTCAAGAGGGCAGGGCTACTGCAGCTTTAATTGTTGTGATGAAGAGGGACATTCACCAGGTGCTGCATGCATGCAAATGACAGCTGCTGAAATTCCTTTCCATATGGTCACCCTAAACAATACACTGTTGTTGGGAAAATTGATTTCCTTCCCCAGCTACTGTAAGGACTGCAGCTGAGCTCAGAGGGGACAGAGAATCCTGAGGGTGGGGAGAGTGGCTGATGATATCATAATAAAAAAAGAGTCAAGCCTGTGTTTCTGCAAGGCCTGGCTCTACTACACCATTGCCCCCACTGTCACATTGCAAGCACCCCAACATTTTTGTTCCTGTCTGAAAAAATGGCCAGAATTGTTCCTCCCAAATCCACTAGCTGGATATGGGATGCTGGGCATAGTAGAGGCATTTTTGTGGGGACACAAAAATATTTTCAAAGGTTGATCATTCCTTATTTATGCTGTGCCTTCCAACATTCTATAATTGTATTTATAGGATTTCATAAGATTTTATTTTATTTTTAAATTGCAAACTTTATGAACCCATTGTCTTCAAAAATGAATGGTTCCTAAATGAGGGTGAACATATGAAAAGGAGGACAGGGCTCATGTAACTTTAACAGTTGTAGAGAAAAGGGAATTTCAGCCAGTGTCATTTGTATGGAATTAGTTCCTGGTGAAATTCTCTCTTCATCACAACAATTAAAGGTGCTGGGGCCTTGCCTTCTTTTGTATTTTGTCACTCTAGTATAGTGCCTGCAACATAAGAAGTAAAACAGCAAAAGATACAAAAATGTAAACACCATTAAATTATACTTTTTTAAAAAAAACAACAGTCAGTCATGGAAAGCTGTCAGCCAAGGAAGGCTTCCTGGAATAAAGCTGTTCTCAGGGAGTTCCAAAAAAGGGGGCCACCACGCTGAAAGCTCTTCTCCTGGTGGACTACAATCGGGTCATAGGTCTATGTGGAACCACCAGGACCATGTCCTCAGACGACCTCAGTGATTTTGCAGGTTGGTAAGGGAGAAGGCTGGCACTCAGCCTGGTCCCCAAGTTGTTTAGGGCTTTGTACATTAGTACCAAAACCTTAAACCTGGCACGGTAGCCAATAGGCAGCCAGTACAATTCTCTCAGCAAAGGAGTTATATGCTGAAAAGAGGAAGCTCCTGACAACAGCTGAACTGCTGCATTCTGTTCTAGCTCCAGCTTCTGGAGCAGCCTTAAGGGCAGCCCCACATAGAGAGTATTGCAGTAATCTAGTCTTGAGGGTGCTAATGCCTGTATCACTGTGGACAAGCTATCTCTGTTTCAATGAGGCTGTAGTTGGTGAACCAGCTGAAGCTGGTAAAAGGCACTCTGAGCCATCATGGCCACTTGGGCTTCCAGCGACAATGGTGGATCTAGGGGTGCCTCTTCACTCCCTCCACGATCTGGGTCAGGTGAACAAGCAGGTTGCAATGGTGGAGAAAATCCAGGCGTTTCTTCTGGGTCCCTGCTGGGGTTTGGGCCCTCAGCAGATGCCTGATCATGCCTACCATGTTTTACAAGTTGCACTGGTTGCTGTCACATTGCTAGGCCCAATTTAAACTGTTGGTATTAAACTGTAAAGCCTTGAATGGCTTGGTTTAGAAAGCCCACCTTCACTCATGCCAGCCTGCTCTCACTTTGGGATCATCAGCTGAAGCCCTGCACACATGCGCGCCTGTGAGAACAACTAGGTTGGTGAGCCTGAGGGAGAGGCTTTTTTGGCGGTGGCCCCACATTTGCTTATTTTATTTACTTATTTATTTATTTCATCAATTGGAGTATGTCAGGCCCCATCACTGCATGCCTTTTTAAAAGGCCCTTGTTTGTTTTCTGCTGCATCCGTTTTGCCCGGACTTTATTGGGTTGTTGAATTTGTAAGCTCTAATTATTTATTGGATTTTCATGCTTTTATTGAGCTGGAAGTGTTTACAGTGTTACTGCTGCTTTTTAGTTGTTCTCGGTGGTTAGTATTATTATGGTTTTATTCTTTTGAAACTTATTGTTATTTATATTGCATACATATTGTTTGAAGCTATCTTGAGAGGGTTTTTAACCCTAAAGGTCAACTTGTGAATATTTTAAATAAATAAGGCGGCAATCCTATCATGGGTGTCCACAGGAATTTTTCAGGGTTCAGCGGGTGGGTCTTTGGGCAAAGCTGCACAGTGCTGTGTGGCTGTAGTTTGCATGCATAGCATGTAACATTGCGCAAGTTGCTGGGGGCCACGAGTGGGAGGTCGCTGCCACACTCATGTCTTACTTGTGGGTTTCCCACAGACAGGTGGTTGGCTACTGTGTGAACGGAACGCTGGACTAGTTGGGCAGGATCTACGCTACTGCTTTAAAATGGTTTCTAACAGTAGAGACAAGTGTTGGGACTCAGGACACAGTCCGTATACAGTTTTCACAATGTTTTCAAAATGTTATATCCTGCTTGTGGGCTGATCCATCATGACTCTTCTTATGTTCGTAAGAGGGATCATGAGCTCTGACTAAACTTTTTTGGGGGGAGTAAGGCACATATAGATATAGATATAGATATGCTAAGAACAAGAGGGAAAACACAGAGTCATAAGGATATCATGCTGGGTACTTTATGGCTTCGCTGTCCTTTTCATAACATCGACAACTTTATATGAGTTGTCCATGAATGATTTCCTTCATCTTGGAAATATGGGTGAACTCTCCAGCAGTGGAGTGTGCTGAGAATGTCTTTGGCAGCTAGAGAAGAAATGAGTATGTTTGAGCAGAGTTTAGGGTTCTACAGGAGCCTGGACTACTCACTTCACTTTTCACATTATCAGCCAATTTTTATATCAACATAATTTAAAGGAACATTCTTTTAGAATTGGATATTTTCCCCCCCTGGTGCACATTTGTATACTAAAACAACCACAACAACCACAAAGCTTCCCTCAACCAGACATTCCAGAGGGTTGAGTGCCACATCTGAAAAGACCCTGCTCCCCATGGTCACCCAGTGCACTTCAGTTGTCACTGGGGAGCATGGGGCAGGGCTTGAGATAGGCACTGGCCTTTCCCTTGCAGTTTCAGAAGCAGCATGTTTGTGTAGAATGACATTATGAGCTGGAGCTCTGGTTGCATCCCAGAGTCAGGAGAAAGAAAAGAGCCATCAGGTTTGCTGCTGGTGTCTGCTTGTAGCAATCTGTGGGGAACATAAGCTTGGATGATGACCTTCTTCACTCTTCTAGTATTACAGCCAGGCAACCTCTGTGACGTCGGGGGAAATGTGAGTCAAAGGCAGCCCTGGCTTCTCGTTACTCAAACAGCAAGATCACAGGCTGCTAGCGCAACCTTGGTGCCATCATTTATCCAATGGCCCCTTTAACCTGGCAAGAGACAGGGCTGATCTCTGGTTCCTGTTCTTCATAGCTTGCTGAAGAGCCTAAGCCAAATTCAGCTGCTAATTAATTCATATGTGTCTCATGCTCTTGCAGAGAATAGATTAGGCAGATTCCTTATGGGACCCTCAGTTCCTGGGTCTTGAATACTTCTGTGTGGAAGAGAGAATTTTGGCCACTGCTGCTTCTCCTCTCTCCCAACCTTGCACAGATAAGAGAATACAGGTCTTTATTGAAACTGGCAACCATGGCAGTAATATTGGGATGAGTGAGAGCCTAATTTCCTGAGAATTTGTGCCCTGTCTCTTTTATGCTAAACTGTCATTTTCTTGTATAGTTTTGTGCATAATGAAGACTAATGACAGGGGAACAAAGATTAACATGTGTTGAGTTTTCCTTCTGGATGAGGAGAAATGAGAAATGACAGGTGAAATACAAAGTCTAAATACGAATCATCTCATCTATGAGGCCACTTTGGCCGTAGCTTACTGTTTGGGCTTTACATGTTGATGGAGAGGAGATGGACACTTCAAACAGAACCACGCAATCAGGAGGAGCAAAGGGGATGTGGTTAGGATCCAAAGGCCAAGGGATTATATTCTCAACCGATCAGTAGAAAACCAGCCTGGCTGGTCTTGTAGACGATCCATGTCTAGGGTGATCATATGGAAAGGAGGACAGGGCTCCTGTATCTTTAATAGTTGCATAAAAAACTGAATTTCAGCAGGTATGCATGCAGCTCCTAGTGCAATTCCCTCTTCATCACAACAGTTAAAGCTGCAGAAGCCCTGCCCTCTTGACCAGATGCAAAAGAGGGCAGGGCTCCTGCAGCTTTAACTGTTGTATTGAAGAGGGAATTTCACCAGATGCTGCATGCATACAAATGACAACTGCTGAAATTCCTTTTTCTATACAACTGTTAAATATACAGGAGTCCTGCCCTCCTTTCCATATGGTCACCCTATCCATGTCCTATGTTTTGGCAATGCATAAGTGGCCACCCTAGCCAGTAGTCTGTTGTGCAGAGGGTGTGATAGACAGGCTCCCCCACTGATTGACTTGCCTAGACTGAGGAGGTTGGAAGGCCTGAGAGCCTTTATATTTACCAGTGGCACCGGATTGGTCCTCCAGTGGCACCTGATCTCCCAGGTCAGGAGAGTTGTGGATTGTTCTGTCATGGCTGATAGTACTACATCCCCTCCTTCGGCCAGCAGCCTTGACGCCTCTGGGAGCAAATGCCTGATCCTTGCCGACGACTTAGATCAGGGGTGAGGAACCTCAGGCCTGGGGGCCATATCTGCCCCAAGAGTCCTAATCCGGCCCTCTGAGGTTCCCCAGAAGGTTCCACCACCTTCCTCTAGCCCCATCCTCTTTGCCCCAAACATCGATTGTTTGGCTGTTTCCCAGTTTTGTTCAGTTTCCCAGTTTTGTTCAGTTTCTCCCCTTTCTAAAAGGTTGAAATACCTCCTAAGGCTTAATAACTAGCAGGAAGAGCTCTAAACTACAATATGCGGATATTTTGAGTATGTTTAGCCCCACCCTCTTAACACTTCACCCCCCCCACCACCACCCTTGCTGGAATGCGTGGGGTGTGGGAGCTTCCAATTGAATTGGGCCCTCGGGTTGAAAGTGACACCCCACCCATATCTACATCAACAGCAGCTTTGGAAAAGGATAAAGAATCTAACTAGACCAACATCCCCTAACATGGCTCCTTTCAGATGTGCTGGACTACAACCCCCATCACCCCCACCCAACTGGCATGTTGGCTGAGTTGAATGGGAGCTGTAGTCCAGCACATCTGGAAGGAGCCAGATTCGGGAAGGCTACACTAAGCAGCGGGTGGATAGGGAACATATCTTGGAGATGCCAACATCTCGAATGGGTCAGCACCACCTTAACTGGAGAGCCACCTACGGAGAGGAGCTTACTTTCACCTGTAGTCCTTTCACATAAATACTAAACCACAAGCTGCCCTGCTGCCCATATTGAAACCTCAGCCACTGTTCGACAGACCTTGCTATCAACGCTGTATTCCCCTGCAGGTGAAGAAGCAGAGCACAGAATATCCAGGTGAAGCTGCAAGGGGAGCTTGGTGGACAAAATGTAATTACCTGGGTTGGAATGTGGCCAGTCTGAAAGCCCCAAACTTTTATGACAAATGCCAGGGAGTTTTAATGACATGCTCCAGAAAGCTCACAGTGTGGTATGCAACTCATCAATAAGACAGTAAATTCCTTGGCTTGGGGCCAGGTAGCAGCACCTGAAGGTATAATGATCAACTCAGTGCCGCTTCTGAAGGGAAAGGCAGATATTACAAGTACAAGGATTCCTTTTTGGCAACATTCTTAACTTCTGCTGTGTTCATTTTGGTCAGTAAAAGGCCTGCCTGGTTTATAATTCTGGCCCAGGATGGCATGACCACAGGTAGCCCTCCGCTGCCTCATTCCTCTACCCCAGGGATGGGCAACCACATTTGGACAATCTCCAACCTTTTGGGCTTCGGAGCCCACCTGTGCAGGCTGCTGCAGGTGCAGAGGACACCTGACAATTCCCCCTTCTATACTGAGGCAGCGCAATTGTACAGAGGAAGGGGGCATATTGGGGAGGAACTCTCCCTACACACTTCTTCCTCAGCTTGGCCACAATTCTGACAACCTGCCAAACAGTTGTTTGGTGATCTATTGGGAGCGCGATTGAGCTGAGGAAGGGGGCACATGGAAAGAGTCATCCTCATGTGTCCCCTTCCCAGTATGATCGATACCATCACAGCCCCCAAAGGTTTCCCACACAGGGAGGTGAATTCCCCTTGATTCAGTTTGGAATCAGCTCAGTGTTTATGAGCTTCCTTGTCGAGCATTGGGGGGGGGGGGGGGGGAAGCACATCGCTTTTCTGAGTGTTCTCTCTCCAGCTGATGATTATGGTGCCTGCATGGGGATGGTATTGTGTGCATGTGCATGATTGTGTTACTTTGTGAAAATTGTGGTTTGGTTTGGTAGCAAACCACAACTTTATCTCTGACTGAAGTTGCAGTGAATGGAGATTCTGCAATGACATGTCTGGGACATGCCCATTTAGGGTGACCATATATCTCTTACATTTTCGGAAGAGCACTCGTGTGCTCTCCGTCAAGGGGGGGGTGTGGAAAATGGCAGCCACGACTTATAACAGCCTGGGAGCAGCCCGGGCCGTTGCATTTCAATGATGTGGCTTCTGTGCGCCAATCCCAGAAGTGGCTACTCCCAGGATCGCCCACGCTGCGCCTGCTACACCACTATGGTGTAGAACGGGCCTTAATGTAGAGAAGCTCTGTGTATTGAGTGCTGTATATTTCTGATTACTGTGTTTTAATTGCACTTTTAATGTATTTGTTTTTAGGATTGTTTCAACTGCATTTTGTTTGATTGGTCTTATTATTGTTAGCTGCCTCAAATGCCGTCTTTTGGTGCAAAGGTGATATATAAATCCAATAAACAAATAAAAAATGGAAGCGGGAACAATGGCATAATAGCTGCTTTAAGTTCCAACTCAAAAGTCATCACATGGTGTGCAAGCTTTCAAGTTCCCCAGGAGTGTTGATCAGGATGAATGTTAAACAAAACAAAAACATGGAAGCAATGGGGGAGGAGGAGGTGAGAATAAAAGTTCGTTACTGGCCATGATGAACATGGAAAGGCCAATTCCTCATTTTATTATTGTTTCAGGATGGAATGGAGGAGATATTTTATGCAGAATTAATTAGCATAAGCCAGCCTTTCTCAGGATTTTTGGTAACAAATCCGGAAAGGGAGAAGAATTATGAAATTTGAAAGAAAATACAGATTTTCCCCATCCTCCCCTCCCCCCACCCAAAGGGCAGCTCTATTTTATAGTCAATGGGAATTAACCAAAACGCTTATAGTTCTGTCATTTTTAAAGATGCCGAGGTGAAACTTGGCACCACCATAGCTATTAGGTAGGGCTTTAGCCATACCAAGTTTGAAGCAGATCCGTTCATCTGTTGATTTTAGGATTTTTTTAAAAAAAGTTTGAGGTTTTAAATTTTTTTTTTAAGTCATTTTTAAAAAGATAAGGAGATGAAACTTGGCATCATGATAGCTCTTATGGAGGGCTTTAGCCAAGCCAAGTGTCAAGCAGATCTGTTGATTTTTAGGATTTTTAAAAAAAGTTTGAGGTTTTAAAATTAAGTTCTTTTAAAAAACACTGGAGCCATACCTTCAAACTCAGGTTGTCAAACCTCCTCTTTGGGGTCTTGCACCTTGAACAGTTTCAGCCCTTGGCATCAAGGGAATCTTGAGTTTTTAGCTAAGAAGTGCTGGGCAAACACAGCACCTTTCCTGCTACAGAATTGGTGGACAGTGGGGCACCTGGAACTCAGCAGAGGCGAGGCGTAAAAGTATAATTAAGAACTTCATTTTTTTATTTTGGCGCATTCTATCTACCATTTTGGGGAGTGACATACAATTCCCTTACTTTGGGAATACTTAAGTCAGCCCCCTTTTTTGAAAACCTTTTTCTGAATACTCAACTGCCTAGATAGGCCCAAAAAACCTTTAGGTTATATAAACAGGAAAAGGAAAAAAAAGCTAAAATTCCTTTGCTTCTATCAAAGGCACTAACAAATGTTTTTCTGTATACTGTTAGTGATTGGGCCACTGACGAAGACTAACAAGTTGAAACGCGTATGGCCAAAGTCTAATGAGCACTGTTTTTATTCTATTACTTTATTTGTATATGCACAAGAGTGTTCTTTGAAAATATTAATAATTTAATTTTATTTGTATTAAATTTCATTTTATACGCACATCCTTAACTTCTTTTTTTCAATTGTTTGTTTTTGATTAAGGTTAGCACCTTGTTATCTGTATTTCAGGGATTTTAACATTAAGATGTTCTGTCAAACAGATTTGCCTTAATTATGTGCTGTAAAATCAGACAGGACCAAAGCTATGTTTCGGTGGGCACCCCCCCCCCCCGTGCTGGACACGCCCCCTGGGCGTGGACATATTGGTGGGGACACCTCCTTGGGGGCCAATCATGTTGTCCTCCTTTTTGGTTTCCAAAATATGGTCACCCTATAAGTACCATCAATTGCCATGCTGGCTTGGGATTATGGAAATTGTAGTTAAAACATGTGGAATCCCCAGACTGGAGAAGGCTGGCTTAGACAGTGAGGACTTTCACACAGGGGGAAATTGTGTTTCCTTACCATCGCTCTGTTTCCTGGTTCTCTTCCGCATTTGAAACAAGCAGAATTACACGGAGAAGATAGCAGCGACCATGTGGCCCATAGATTTCAATGAGACAGCACCTTCTAGTGGCATTCCATAATGCAACCTTGCCTGCATATGGCAGGAAACCATGACAAACCCAACATATCTCAGAAGAGCTGGGTTTTCTGAGGTTTATTTTTTGATACTAAGACTGGGGAAGGGAGTGGAAGACACGCAGTAGGCTCATGGCATTGTCAAAATGGCATTGTCCTCTTCTCTCAGGCATTTGGCAATATCTGAGGAGCCTGGGGTTGTTGTTGGGTTTTTTTGGTAGCTTTTTGGGGCTGTTTTAGCAGTTTTAAATGTATGTGTGTATTGTGTGTATGTTGTATGTTTTTGCTGTTTTAATTTTTGTATATTGTTTTTAATTGTTTTAATCCTATGTAAACCGCCCAGAGAGCTTCGGCTATGGGGCAGTATACAAATGTAATAAATAAATATAAATAAATAATAAAATGACCCGTGAACATCCGTGAGTGGTCAGTCATGAGTGTGCTATAAATCACTCATTATTTTTTTGCATCCAGACCAGTGTGTATATATGCAATTTACTAAGCTGTTAAATTGTAAAAGTTAAGGCAGCAATCCCAAACAAAGGAACAAGTTCCACTAAACTTATTGGGATTTACTTCTGAGTAAATATGCCCAGGATCAGAGTGTAAGAATCTGAGCCCTTGGTTCACATCTTGCCTCTGACAATAATACTGTCCTATCTTAGAGGGTTGTTGTGCTCAGAACACTCAAAAGTGCAATGACTCAGATGGCAGGTGATCAATCAACTACAACTCCTTTTATCAATGGACAAGCCAAGTAAAAATATGAGTGTAAAAGTGGGGAAGTTTGAATGACTCCATTGCTTCAAAGCTCTCTCCCTCTTCCATCTCCCAAGCCTCTATAATAGTCTCTCTTCCTTTCATGAACTTTTGCTTCTTGCACCGAGATTCCTGTAACTTTGGAAATGGCTGCCTTGCATCTCCCCCTTCTGTTCCCTTCCTCTGGGCTCCCCACTCCTCCCTGATGTCCATTCCGTCTTTTGTTCCCTTTGGAAGCATCTGAAAGCTCCTATTTATTACATGATGCAGTAATATGAAGAGAGACTCTCTGTCTCTTGTGGCTGCAGATGGGTACCTTGTTCAATCCAAGCCCTGTTTGCAGGCGGAGAATAACAATGGTCTGGGACCTTGTAGGGCTCTGCGAAAGAGCATCTCTGTGTTTCAAGAGACATCGCCATGTCTGGGTCCAAAATCACTTCACTTGTTTTATTTATAAACTGGGAGGGGGACTGGTCATGAGCAGCATACAGATGTTGCTGCAGCTGGCGCTGGCGTTCTGACACACAGGGCTCGTCTATGACTTCAGACCCACCAGAAGGGGGTTGCAGGGCTATCTAGCTAGGAAGTTCATCATTTTTCCCACTCACAGTCTGAGCAGTTGTTATAGGTCCTGTGTTTACTGCAGATGTATAAAGGCTCAGTGGTGAGAGTGAAAATCCCTTCAAATGGTCAGACAAGAGAGCAGAACAGAGCTAGCTTCAGGGATTTCTTTTTTTCAGGGGAGGGGGGGAGGCTGGCTTTCAGACAAGATGCCTGCAGTGGGATGTCCTAAATTGTAAAGAATCCTACTTCTCCTATCGCATATGGGGGGGATCAGCCCATCCCACTGGGGTGATGCCCCATTTCCTGATGGGAGGAACACCTGGCAGCTTGCAAGTGCTGCCGTTCTTCCTTTAGAGCAGGGATGGGGAACATTTTCCCTCATTCCCTTAGTTACGGGTCATGTTCTGTAAGCATATGTCAGCAGTGAGTGGAGCCAGAGCCAAAAGTGGATGGGTTGCCCCTCTGTCTTTCTGCCAACGGCTGCCTCTACAAGAGGCATTTAAAGCTCTTTCAAGGCACATTAAAAAATTACCTCTACAAGAATGGAGCACAAATCAGGCACAGAGGCGCGTTTTCTCTCCGATTATGCGCATTATCGAATGTGCGTTAAATAGCGAGTTTTATTTTGCTGTGGCCGTTAAAGCGCATTTTGACTATGTGAACAAGCGATTCTCCACATGTCAACAGTTTAAATCGCGTCTCGGTCGTCCAGTAATGCACTTCGCCGCCTCTCGTACAGAGGTATTAGGCGTAAATGCGCTTCTGCGAATATGCGCATAATTGCCTAACCACGCGTAAAGGTGAATTCTTGTAGATGAGGCCACCCTCTTTACTCCCCCTTCCCTCTCTTCCTTCCCACTCAGCGGCTGCCAAAGTAGGGATAAATCACTCTTGCCAGAAGTCTGAACTGATTGCATGCAGAAGTCTTTTGAAATTTAGCTGAGGGCCACATGAAAGCCAACCCAACTCAGGGGATACCAACAATGTGCCAGGCTGCAGTGGAGGTCTACTTGGGAGGAAACAGACTCCTCATGAAGAGGGCTCTGACCAGAGAGCTCTAACGTACTGAAGACGCGCCCAGGATGGGGCAGCAGGCTCTGCCAGGGCCATGCAGAGGGAGGGGGGCAGTCGGGCCAGTTGGCCTGGGGCCCATGATTTTGAGGGGGTACTCCAACAAGGAGGTCCCCCCCCAGATTACGCTACTGCTTCTGTAGTGTAAGCGGACCATCGAGCCCGCCTTGCAGAAACAACGCAGATGCCGTCCGTCGTGAATACCACGGTCAGACTACAAGCTACAGAGGGTCATATGCCGCATGCGGGGCGGGGATCTATGTGCCTTGAGGTGTTGTAGAACAGGTTGAATATGAAGGTGTTATGTAGAACGGGCATGTTGATGGGCATGCCCCCCCTTGGGGCAGCCATGTTGTCCTCCTTTTTTGAAATGGGGGGGCACACACTTCCCATCTGGCCTGGGCCTATGACCAGCTCTGCACGGCCTTGGGCTCTGCTGTTAGAAGCCGTCAGTGTCTGCTTAGCCAGTGTTGGAAAAAGCACCATTTCAGCAATATCCAGTGCTGTGTACTTTGCCTCCTGGTCAGAGCCCTGTCCTTGGATTTTTTTCTTGACTCTGCTTCTGGACTGTATAATATATCTGACTGCCTTGCTGTGTTTTGACTTCTACCTGTTCTTTGGACCACTGCTGCCTTAGCCTAACCCTATGTATCTGATTGATTGCCCATTTGCCTGCTTAATTGACCACTCTGCTGTTGACTTCCTTGTATTGACAAGTGAAGAACCGGGACTCAGGCTGTTATCACACGCGTAGTTTTAAGCACACCCACCTTGACTTTGATCCACTTCTTCAGCGCTGGGCTTGCATGACGTCGTCCCCCTCCTGCTGCTCTCCCGCCCTGAGGTCGCAGTTTTTAGTTTCTGTTTTGATTTATCCTTGAATGGGCAAAGTCCGAAATGGCAAAGTTCAACAGGCCAAGCTGAAGTATCGCAGCTATATTGACCATGTGTGATTCAAAACCCTAGACTCGCATAGGAAACGGAGGGGGAAGCTGCAGAAATAAACCAGGGGGGAAATAGTAGGTGTGATAAAGGCTCCAGTTTAGAGCGGGACAATGTGAAGGCACAAGTTCACACACGGCTCTTGTGTGGGTGCTCTGCATGATCACAACCTGACCAACAGCCTTATGCATTACCAAGTAGCTTGTACGGAGGCTGCTGGCAAGTAGAAATCAATTGAGATATTTTGTAGATGTGGTAAGCAACAAATAAATTGATTTTAACTAACTAACTAACTAACTAACTAATATGTACTTGTATTACTTCATATACTAATTTCCAGTGAATTACTGTCAGGGCCAGCATCAAGGATTGGCATAGTCAGGGACCTGTTGAGGGTACACACATCCTCCCCTTCACCATGGCAACTTTCTTGTCCTCCTGCCTCACACTCTGGCCAGATGACGGAGGTGGGGAGGAGGAGCAACGGCAGATGCCACCATGGCCTACTTGCTCACCTGCTCTCTGCCTATCAAGCAAGCAAGTGGTAGTCATGATGAGCAAGAGGAAGAGGAGCAATAGCAGCTGGTGACCATGGCAACAAGAAGGGAGGGGGCCCATTGAAGGTGTTTTGCTCAAGGTACCTCCGAAACCTGGAGCTGGCATTGATGGCAGTAAATCCAATCAACAGTGTGCCTTAGGTATGTGAAGGGCAACTGAATTGCTGTAACTGTCTATGAAGAACACCTGTACTAGAGAGGAATGGGGGAGGGAAATACACATGACACAGAGCCTATCTACACTACTGCTTTTAAACAGTTTATAACAGTTTTAAACCAAATGTAAGCACTTTTTCTCCCATTTATTTCAGGGGGAGATACTTAAATCTCTCCCCCACCCCCATGTTAAGTGGCTGAATCATGTTCAGAGTCTTTGGCTAAATTATGTCCAGAGTCTTTTATCGTTAATCTATGTTTAAAAGAAATCTCTCTCTCTCTCTCTCAATCTCTCTCTCTCTCTCTCTTTCTCTTTCACACACACACACACACTTTAAAACTACCCAGTGCTTTTTGGACCTTGAGGCCCCTTTTCAAACAACCTTATGAAAAAATATATACTCACAATGTGCAACAACCTTTTAAGTAATCTTTTCTTTGTCAGTTAATGAACTTGTAAAGTCCAAACCTAATTACAGAGTGTCATGGGCAGCCTCACAAGATGGCTCCAATGGAGGGGGGGGGCTTGCCCACTCATAAAATGGCGGGCAGGGCGGGCAGGGCCAGTCACAAAACACACATTTCCCAGAAGGCAAACCGGTGAGACGAGAAGAACAGTAACTTGTTCAAGAACCTAAAGACAAGGCAGAGGTTTTGGTCTGGGCATTTCAAGCCCAAATAAAAATGGTGCTGAAGGAGAGAGCATGCCAGTTTCAGGAGAGGCCTGGGTGGGCAAGCACAAATAGAGGTGTCTGGGGGATACATTGGTGCTCATGGGTCCCACATCGGACACCGCAGGGTTAAGCAGTCTTCTCATCCAGCCACCCTCACCCCAGTCCTCGGCTAAAGACTGCAACTGCTGTGGCTGCTTTTGGGAGAGAAAAATGTCGGGGGTGGGGGTGGGGGTGTTGGAATGCATGCAGTTGACATATTTGAATTAAAAACCTACTAGACCTGTCCCAGAAAGCTCCTAGCAACAGCTACTTCACATGTTTTAAATAATAGATTTGCTTACTGTCCCTCATCCTGCAATCACGTTTCTAATGGCAGCCTTTCCCAATATCCCCGCTGCTAAATGTGCTCTCAGGATCACAGCTGCTACCTTTACGTCTGGAAGTAGCAATGTTAACAGTATCGGACTGTGTAATAGGCAGGATATGGAGAGATGAGTCTTCTATAGAGGGTCTGCAAAGCTGCATGATCAACTTTGAGGCAGAGAGCCAACGAGGGGCAGTGGATTGAATGTTGATTGTGGACAGAAGGGGCTGGGTTCAACCCCCCCCCCTTGGCCCATGATATTCACTCTCAGTACTAGAGGTGTGCATCGACCAAAAGATTTGTCTCAAATCCCAGTTCAGTGCTTTGGAAACGGCTGGTTCTGCTCAGACTGATTTGGAGGCTGCCAGCTTCGACTTGGGTACTGAGCTTGAGTCATGATTAGAAAAACCAGGGCTTCATGCCTACCATTGACTATCATGGAAAAGGTAAAAACAGCTGTACAGTAGATGATATCTGCAAGAATAATGGCCCTTTGAGAGCAGATATCTGCTAAAAAAAAAAATCAGAAAAATCATTGAAGAAATTTTGGTGCTATGCACCTTTCTATTTTCTGGGGGGTTTAAGGGAACTGCTGATCACTTTTTTTGTTTCTTGGCAGAACTGGATGAAATTCATGAGGGTATCAAGCCTGCCAACTTTCAGAAGAATAAGTGCTTTGACCAAACCTGATACAAATCCCTACTGGCTAGACTTGGGAACCCACCATCTCTCAACCGATCTTGTAGAATCATTGTATGGAATTGTTTTAGAGTTCCAAATCAGGTTGAGGTTGGGCAGGAATTCACCCATCACCAGTGGAGGCAGGTGGCTCCAAATTTGGTGTGGCTGTAAATTCCTTCCAGGTTTCAGTCAGAATAAGCCAGAACTCTAAAGGAGCTACCCAAGGTGTGGGATTGATTTTTGGGACCCAGTGGTGACCAGTCATTGTAGGTAATGTAGCATAAGTCCTAAGTATGACATAGTGCCATTGTAGCACATGTTGTAGTCCATATGTAGCTCTCCAGGCCTTCATTTGGCCTTTTGTCTACTGGTTCAGAGAACAGGCAGATGTGCAGGTCTCAGTCTGCCATGTCAAGTCTGCAGGCTCTCCCACTTGGAAACAGAAGAAGACCCCTGCTGGATCACAACAAGGATCTAGTCCAGCTTTCCGTTCACACAGTGGCCAACCAGCTGCCCATGGAATACCTGGATACAAGCACACCTGGATACTTCTGTCCAGGTATGCCACAAACTCCATCTGGCTACGTCAAAGGTGGACCACACAGCATGTAACCTAAGGAATGTAGCATGGGTATCTCTTCCTTCTACAACCTGAGCAATTGATCCACATAGGGCTTGCCTGTGTACTGGCATTTGTACTGTATTTGTACTGCATTTGTACTGCAAATCCATTGCCATGTGACTTCTGAAATGGCATCATAGTAATTGGCTCCATTCACCATTTTAAAGGATGATTCATATTTCAGGAGCTCTGCCCATAACTTATCACAGACAATATATGTGTTGTCTGGAATTATTTCTCATAAGGAAAAACTCTTGTCCCCAGTGGACAAGAGTAAACTTTGCATGAATGATGAATGTCATTTGTGCCTGCCTTCCCCAGGAGCCCTTGTCTGCCACACTGGCATATAATGAGAAATTAGACAATCCGTCATAGCTCTGGCTCCTGTGCAAAGTGAAATAGGTGGTCAGAGGGCATGCTGCCCATAAAAGGGAAATGAACATTTGTGAATTGCTAAATGCAGATGTTGAATGTCAAATACATACTGAATATCTGCCAAATATTCACATATAAAGAGATTTTCAGAGAATATTTTATAGCAAATATTGCAGGGTTGTTTTTTTTAGAAGAATTGGGATGGAGTGGGAATTACATATCAACTCTTAAATGAGGTGGCCTGGTGGTCATAAATGGTGGCAGCTGCCAGCGCAGCTTGCTTAGGTTAAATTTTGTCCAAAGCACCAAACTTCCAAAGCAGCTGTCCTCTTATCTTATTTACCTGGCTTGTACATAACACTAACCCATGGTTTATTTAAGACCCAGGGTTTGTCTAACAGACATCTTGAAAAATGTGCACAAACATGTTTTAATCAATGGGAGAGGAATGTGTACCTTTCAAAGATACACACAATTGATATATACATTTGGATAATTATGCATGAAAATATCCACAAATTTTCATGCAAAAAAAAAAAGAACAAAGATTGCAATCTGATATGGAGATGAGACAGGATGAGCCTTCTAGTGGAATTTGGAAAACTTCCTCAGGTTGTGCTTGTACACTCATCCGGATGTCTTGTACTATAACTGCTAGCATTCCTAACAGTTGACCATGCTGATTGACTAAGGGCTGGTAGGAGGTAAAGTAAAAAATGTCTAGCAGTACAAGGTTGAGGAAGACTGGCATATAATGTTTAAATCCACATACACAGTAATAGGGTAAAATGGGGGAAGGGAAGCTAGATTTATTTTTTAAGAAATATATATCACATGACAGGTAGACAGGGATGAAATGAAATACTTCAAAATCTGCTTGAGGATCCAACTTTGTTCCAGCATTGCTCAAAGGATGAGGTACAGAAGTAGAATGATAGAAAGTAAAAGCCATTTCCCAAAGCTGGGATCCAAGCAGAGGAGATGGTGCCTGATCTTTAGTTTGGCCCAGATATTACACATTCAGCACGAAGGAGCACTCGTCCCATTGCAGGAAAAATGGCAACAGAAAACTAGATCTGCAGCTCTAAGTCCTCTGGAACCAGAGTCCCACCCTTTGATGGAGAAAGTGCTCTTCAGTTTGGAAATGTGGTGCTCAGCCCCCTCCCTGCCCTAAACCGTGAATGAACTACTATTGTACAGGTGGGTATGGGTGGGAGGGCCCAAAGCCATACAGTGAGACTTAACGATAATAGAACCAAACTCTACGGAAGGCAAATGACTTCATTAGAACTTGGGTTGCCTGTTATGAATTGCCAAAAAAAGAGGAAATGCATTACCCAAAAAGGGGGCAAAAGAGGACAGCAATTTGCATAAAATTGCATGTATTAATTTATATGCAAATTTAGAAGTGAGTTTTATAATTCAGATAGAAATAGTGTACATCGCACCATAGTGTGGCCAGTTGACCTGCGTGCCTGCCTATTAGTTGCTGTTCAGGTGCTAACTGTTGATGGACAACAGTTCTTCTGCTTCTTTACCTCTAAACTGGACATGAACTGGACAGCCCTTCAGGAAGAAGACACTTTCAAATAGAGGACTGCCTTCTGTAAAAGAGGACACCTGGTCGCTTTAGGATCAACCAAAATGACATGAAACAGTGTGATGCCTTGTTGATGTTTGGGTTGAATGTAATAAAAGTATTGCCCTAAGTAGAGTTTAGATCCCCCCCCCCATGAACCAATTCAGCTATCTATTTCCCTCACCTTTTCTTTTTAAAATGCTAATAGAGTTTCCATTGTCTATGCTTTTGTAGAGTACTTTTGATTTAAGCATTCTGAAGTGTTAGCAATTAGTTAGAACCAGAAAGGAAGTAGTGGCTGCTTGATCCTCACCCCTACCCCATGGGGTAGACTGACAGGAATTAGGGGTTCTTCTTCGTGGTCTCTGTGCATCACACATATGGGCTCTGCGCCTGCGTGGAGCCTGTCTCGGAAACTTCTATAGCTAAGGCAAACGTTTTTGGCGGGAACCCCTCCCCCACTGTCTACTGACTCCGTGTTCCCGCCTTTCTCCTCAATTCTTTTTCGACCGCCTTGCTGAAAGGATGTCTTGTTGGGAACTTCTGTCTTTCTCCTGAGGAGAAAGCTTTAGAGTGCTAAGGTTTTTAGTTATTTTACTTTGTTTTTAGTTCAATTTTAGTCTTAATTAATTAATTTATTTATTTATTACATTAGTATACTGCCCCATAGCCAAAGCTCTCTGGGCGGTTTACATACGATTAAAACAATTAAAAACATACAACGTACACACGTACATTTAAAACAATATAATTTATTGTTATTATATTCTTAGATATTTTATTCTCTAGCAATCTTGGATCACGTTGAGGAGGATCGCACAGCCATTAAGGCCCCTTTTCAAAATGTGTTAAGTGCATCAGCAAGCTTCCCCAGCAGACAGACTTTTCTCTGTTTAATTTGTTTTGGGAGAGGCTCAGGTCATCGAAACCTGTTGCTACTGTATTATTATTATTATTATTATTATTATTATTATTATTAATTACATTTATACACCACCCCATAGCCGAAGCTCTCTGGGTGGTTTACAAAATTTAGAACCATAAACATAAGACAGCTGACATTTAAAACATTTTAAACTGTTAAGCCTGGCTACAAAGTCAGTTAAAACCTCAACTTAAGCTGTTGAAATGCCTGGGAGAAAAGTTTTGACCTGGCGCTGAAAAGATAACCGTGTTGGCGCCAGGTCTGTGGATAAAAGCTCTAGAAGCCATGGTTTCTTCCAGACAATCGTTACACTCATGGCACAGGCGCCTCGATCTACTGGAGACATGGCTGCTTCATGCCTCATCCGATCTTCCAACATTTGGACACTCCCTAGCTGTATCTACAGCAAGAGGGATATCTAAGAAGGCTGGAGCCTTCTGGGGCTGATCGCATGGAGCGATTCTACGTAGGAGAGCCCCTCTGCGTCCTCGGACCCTGACTCTGACCAAGGGTCATTCTGATCTTCCAACATTAGGACGCTCCCCAGGCTGTATCTACAGCAAGAGGAATATCTAAGAAGGCAGGAGCCTTCTGGGGCTGATCGCATGGAGCGATTCTACGAAGGAGAGCCCCTCTGCGTCCTCGGACCCTGACTCTGATGAAGGGTAGTGGCTGCTTGATCCTCACCCCTACCCCATGGGGTAGACTGACAGGAATTAGGGGATTCTTCTAGAGCAATGGATGAAAAGCAGGGGGTGGGGTAAAGAACAGACACAAATATAGATCTGAATTGTTTGGGTCTTTCTTTCTTTTTTAAAAAAATGGATGCCAGCCAGACATCAACAAGCACAATGAGCACAGGATGAGTTCATGACAGTCCCTCAGCATTGATCATGGATTGCTGCTTTCATTTGAACTAGGGATGTGTATTGTATCGTTAAAATGTACGATAATGATACAATATGCTCTTTATCGTGCACACAATTAACAATAACGATACGATGCAACTTCCTACGATAATCATCGGAGACGATAATTTTCAGCCCAATTATATCGGATTATCTGACTGCCATATAAATAAACCTATAACTTCTGTATTTTCAAAGTTAGAGGCTTGAAACGTGGTCACAATGCTTATGGGGTATGCCTAAGTAAGTATGTGTATGAAATTTGAGATCGATCCCTCCAACCCTCCATTTTATATGAATTTATTAAAGATTGTTTAAGTTCTGATAGGTCAGAATGACAGCTCACCACGTGCGTTCAGTCAAACCTGTCAAAAAGTTGCAGGATCTTTAATAAATTCATATAAAATTGAGAGTTGGAGGGATCGATCTCAAATTTCATACACATGTCTAGCACATGTTACTACACATATGTGCCAAATTTCAGATCAATCCCTCCACCCCTGTACTTTATATGAATTTTTGAAAGATCGTGCAACTTTTGACCTGTCAGAACTTAAAACGATCTTTAATAAATTCATATAAAATTGAAGGTTGGAGGGATCAATCTCAAATTTCATACACATACTTAGGCATACCCTATAAGCTTTGTGACCAAGTTTCAAGCCTGTAACTTTGAAAATACAGAAGTTACAGGCATTTATTCTAAAAAAAAAATCAGCTCTATAGGGCACAATGGGGCTGCAAATTAAATATCGTATTTCTGATAATTACCGTGAAGACGATACGGTTCAACTATGATATTATCGGAGATGATAATTTTTTTGGTCTGAAATTACGATAATGATAAAATGCGATATTTTTGGGCATGCCCATCCCTAATTTGAACTGCAGTTGCCTAATGTGTCCCTTAGTATACACACAAAAAAATATTGATCTACCTCAATATCTAGCCCCTTTGGCTTTGAAGAAATATAAAATAACCCAAAAATGGTCTCTTGAAATATTTTTTTTTAAAAAAAATTATTTAGAAATCAAATTCGTAATAGTGCGGGAAAGTAGCCTAATATGTCCCTTATTATACACATTTTTGTTGTTGTTGTTGTTGTTGTTGTTGTTGTTGATCTAGCTCAATGTCTAGCTGGGCTCCTCTGGCTTTGAAAAAATTGAAAATGACTCAGAATTATTATTATTTTTTGAAACACATTGCTAGACATTGAGCTAGATCAACATTTTTTGTGTGTATACTAAGGGACACATTAGGCTACTTTTCCACACTATTACAAATTTGTTTTCTAAATAAATAAATTATTTCGAGAACCCATTTTTGGGTCATTTTAGATTTTTTCAAAGTCGAAGGGGCCCGATTGAGCTAGATCAATAATTTCTTGTGTGTATACTAAGGGACACATTAGGCTAGTTTTCCGCACTATTACTAATTTAATTTCTAAAAAAAAAAAATTAGGCCATTTTTCAGCCTAAAATTTTCAAGCAGCTTCTTTGCTGATCTGGCTGATTACCTGGCAATTCCTTCACTTGGCCAGAGCTTGGTGTTGGCTGGGCACAGAGGCCAAACCTTTATCAACAACTGTCAGGCTGCTAGTTCAAGAACTGCTCTGGGCTCCAAAACAGGAAGTTTATTTTGGAATGCCCAACATGTTTTGACATCTAGTATATTTCTGGGGTGGTAAAATCTTATATCATCTGTTGAAGCAGTTCACTTGGATAGCCATGTGATGGCTGTATGTTTCCCCTCATGGAGCAAATAGCAAAAGAGCATCCTTGGGAAGGGGATTTGAATCAAGAAAATATTAGTGCTGAGGTTGGAGGGGGCGGTTTAGCCCCTCCCCTCATTGCTATACTGGGGAAGATCCTTTTCATGGAACATGCGTCATTTGGCCTTAAAGATTCCTTTTTGATAGTTGACATGCTATAGTTTTTGACAGTATTTAATTTCAATAGTATTTTCATTCCGTATTTGTTAATATTTTATGGAATACTTAATATTTACATTCAATAAGTGGAATGCAATGGTATATACTATCCGACATGCAATGATACTTCATATTTATAATATTCCATAGATGGCATGGAATAGATTGTAATGTTTGACTATATCTGATGCTTGATTATTGCCTATTATTATCCAGCCAGAAAAATATTTAGGCTATCTAATACTGACAAATTTCCCTAGAAGACAACACTTAGCATCTATATAACATTTCAGAGTATTCAAAGCGCTTCATATATACTATGTTGTTGTAATCCTTACTTACACAGCGACCATGTAAGTTAGGTCAGTCTTTTTACCCACATATCGCAGATGGGAGACTACAGTGGGGAGAGTACACATTTTTTCCCCAGAAAGAAGGCCCATTGTATTCAATGGGACTTGGAAAGCATGCATAGGATTGTAGCCTTGAAAATATTTTATATTTGATGTCTATCAAAATCAAATTAATTGAGAGACGTCAACAGAACCATTAATTGAGAGATGCCAACATACCCACATTTTGATGCAATATTTCAGTTTTTTTTTTTTTTTACTTTCATATTTGAAAGTTCAAATTTGAAATGTAAATAGCAAAGCTGGATTTTTTCTGGGATCCCAATTTTGGTGCATGCGTGCAAACGCTTGTAGCAGCTGTAGCGGCTGATGCAATGAGGTCTGGACAAGTTAATGACCAAGTTCTGTTGTGGGGACCATATCACCCTTGATCACGCCTACCTAATGATTGCTCCATGTCACTTACCTTTCTCATGTACGGTAGCTTTCTTCCTCCTGCAAAAGCACCCGCACTGACAATAAGGTCATTATCACACAGGGCGGTTTCAAGCACACCCACCTCGGCTTTGCTCCACTTCTTCAGCGCTGGGCTCGCATGACGTCATCCCCCTCATGCTGCTCTCTCGCCCTGAGGTCGCAGGTTTTAGTTTCTGTTTCGATTTATCCCTGAATGGGCAAAGTCCAAAACAGGCAAAGTTCAACATGCCGAGCTGAGGTATCACATCTATACGGACCACGTGTGATTCAAAACGCTAGACTCGAATATGAAATGGAGGAGTAAGCCCCAGAAGCAACCCGGGGGCGGGGTGGAATTGGTGTGATAAAGCCCTAGGCCCGCTGTCTGCAGGTACCTAAATGAATTGTAAGCAGATGCAAAGATATTCTAATGAGGCAGTGCAGTGTTCCGCCTCTATCTGGGCCTTCTCCATTTCAAAGGTGGCAAGGAAGGAAATGGGATCTTGCTTCATAATTTATATTCCTTCGGCCCCTGCACACACCAGTGGAAATTGACTACAATGGGCAATTCAGTGGGTTACTGGCCTGCCTCTGCTCCCCACTTCACTACACACCTCTCCCCATCGTGCTCAGTCTGAAGTCCCTTCCTTCATCTTGAGCTCCCACTAGTGAATTGGATTAGTCACATTCTTAATTAACTGTGCCAGCGCGAGCTCTATTAGGTATTAAATGTTTGTCACAATCCAATTAAAAAATCCATCTCGGCGGGGCAGGTTTTTCCAAGTCGTTGCAGACGGATGTGATGTGTTTCCCATTTTCTCTTTTCCTTCTCTTCGCACCCCCACCCCCACCCCCATCAGGAAGGAGAGGTGCAGCCGCCAGGCAGAGACCGAGGGGGGGGGTTGTAATGGAGACAGGTGTGAGGGAAATGATAGGTTTCACTTTCCTACACAGGTCACAGAAGGAAGATGCTCACATTTCCTCCTCACACATATCTGAGATCTTGGCCCACATTTTAGCCACTAGAGCCGAGTGTCTGTTGTAAAAATCTGAACAGATCTATGATTTTCACCACAAAACACATCCATTTCCCCTGACACGCATCTTACACGCATCCTACATGTGTTCGCTGACATGCACACCCAAACCGTCCACACACAGCACCCCAAAGGCACATTCCCCACTGCCTGTCCATTGTATCCATTTCTGCAAAAGTCAAGCTGCTTGCAAGTGATTTGGTGGCACAAGAACTAGGAGCTTGTCAATATTGCCAATGCTCCTTCTTCTCCAGGTCAGACTCCATTGTAACCAGGAGTGTGACTCATCCAGATGTGACCTTGGCACACCTGGAGAGACAAAATGACCATATAAGGGAATGATAGAAGTGGAGGGATGTTGCAAAGCATCTCTGGGTACAAGTAAAATAGCACATGGCAATGCAATGCCATGTCTGGCCACTACTCGGGTCTACTCGAGAGTAGCTGTAGCCAGAAATGATGTTTTTGGGGCTGTAAACCAATGGGATGAGGGCTAATGTCATGTGACATCTGATGTATAAAAGTACTTATTTGAACCTTGGCGGGTGTGACTCTGGAAGGCAGCGAGAGCGCCCAGTGGTCACCTATTCTGCGCAGAATAATAAATTAGTTTCCAAAGTTTCAGGAGGTCTTTCGTCAAGTGCTTCATATCTGGACTTTGGACACTTGGGAATAGCATAATTTATGCAACATGTCTATGAAATGGCAGGTAGAAGCGCTATCTGGGCTGGCTGGCAGGAGGAGGTGAAGTCAGTCAAACAGATGCGTTTAGCAGACTGATCAGCTAGCAAGCAGGCAAGCAGGTTGTCACAGCCTCAAACCGAGCTTATTGGATGTTGGAGCCCTCATGCAGCTGCAGCGGTAGCAGTTCTGGGGAGGGGTCAGGCATGTACCTCAGTGTTAACCAAATGCTTTGTATACAGAAGGTCCCAGGTTCAATTCCCAACATTTCCAGGTAGGGTTTCGAAAGACTGCTGCCTGGAACTTCAGAGAGCTGCCACCAGTCAATGTAGGCTGGGGTGCAGAACCTCCGGGCCTAATCTGGCCCACGGAGGTTCCATATTTGGCCCATGGGGCCTCGTTGGTTCCATCAGAGGCAGGGCTTGGCCTCCACACCCCAACCCCTGGAAGACTCTGCCCTGGAGGAATACCTGCTGTGATCTCCAATTTCAGATAGGAGCAGGGATTCAAGCAGCCAGTGGCTGAGTGGCTTCCTGCAGTGCTCCCATGGGCTTGGCCAACACTGAGAGGGGCGGTGACTACTCCCAGCACTGGCTGAATCCGCCTTCAACTGCTTCTCGCTGCCCTCGATGATCTACAGCGTAGACAATACTGAATGAGATGGACTTGGTGTAAAGCAGCTTCGGATTATCACAGCTTGTGATGAGCAAGCTTATCCTAGTTGACTTTAATATTTATTTGGAAAGTAACGAATTCGTCCATGTGAGTTTGTACATGCGTTCTCCTTTAATATGAAATCCGATTCCATGGGTTTTTGTGCATACGCAATATCAAAGTGCATCTTGGAAGCGGTGGTTTGGAATACTGTAGTGCGGCATGACATCATGGATCACCACATTCTGCAGCCTCTTTCCGATTGGTTGTTTTCATGTGGTCTGCCTGTGTGGTGATGTCATGTGATGCATACTTGCCCTTGCCGATTGCAGGTATGAAGATGGCCCTGTAGGGTCCTTCCCATCCTCGGAGCCAGAGCTCCAGCATCAGCAACAATGGAAGCAGCTAATGAGACTGCTTTAAGTAAGTTTGATGGGGTGGGGTGTCTGGAAATTTAAGGGAGCTTCTGTGTATTACTTTACTGCATATGCTCCAAAGCTTGCAATCAATTCTGAACTTAATAGCAAATTCATAATACATTGATCCAATGACGCAACTAATTATGAAATTCGGCGACACCATTAATCACGGCCACTCATGTTCTCTGAGCTAGCAGAGGCAGTACAACCAGTGCTTTTCACCTTGGAGAGCTCCATTAGAGTTCTGACTGAAACCCGGAGTGGATTCACTGCCCCACTGACATCGACGGCACCAGCCTCCAGTGAGTCCAGCTAGTAGGTGCAGTCCAGTAGGTGGATGCCTGCAGGGGTGTACTGCTTAAGCACTGCAGTCAGCAGACTAGCCCCTTCCTCTTTTGTCAAGATGTCAAAGTGGTACAGTGAACGGGGCATCTGGGCCTGGCTGCTAGAACCCCTTGTTCAAAAGCCAGACTCATTAAAAGTTGTGATCGATGAACAACAGAATGCCCCCTCCCCTTTGCAGATGTGGCGAAAACTGAGTGCAGTAGCTCTTCCCTGCAATCACAGCTTTACTGAAATCTTCAAAACTATTAATCAAACTCTCCAGTCAGACTCCAAATTGGCCCTGCTGTTGAATGGTGAGGGATGAGCATAAATCTCTATTGCACAAATACCTTATTATTTCCCTCCTAACAGCAGCATATATAAAATTGTTTATCATTGGAAACCCTTGTCGGTATATTCTGCACAGCAGAGGTGGGCCGAATTCAGCCTTGTGGGATCTACTTGGTTTTTTACTAGAACCCAGAGACCCATCAACCAGATCCTGGGGCAAAGTCATACAATCACGATTAAAGTATTCTGAGCCCAGGAATTTGTTTTGAGTACCAGAACTCAACCAAACTCACACTTCCTCCAAGCAACAGTGTGTACTCTGTGTTATCCCAAGCTTTCTTCATCTCAGTAATATAACTTTACAGTCAAGAAAGCCATTTTGTTGCAGCCAAGTTGATCAATAGGAGACAGAAATCTTTGCCACTCTAGCCAGAGAACTGTCAGTAGGTCCAGCTCTGCCTTTGGCCACCCCTGCCGTATAGGACAGGTACATGAAAGTCTGGGACGTCACACTTCAAGCCAGACTGTCCAAAGGGAAAGCTAAGCAGAACTCTGTTTATGAGGTATGACACCTCTAACTCCTTTAGAGTTCTGACTGGTTCTGACTGAACACCACTGCACCACAATTTCAGTGGCAAATTTGGCGGCAAAGAACCAATAGTGGGGCAGCCCCATGTAGGTCCCTGGATTCCTGGAAGTTGCCTACCCGTGAGTTACAGGAATGCCTAAAGAGCAATCAGCTGGTATGCATCTCAGGAGAATTCTGTGTCACTGTTCATACACTGGGGGATGGGGGTGGTGGGGGGAGAAAGAACCCTATGTCTCAGCTTGGGAGAAAGTGGTGAGTTTATTTTTAAAAGGGAGGGGGCGTTGGACTGGGGCCATGCTGATACTCCCACTGGAATCTTCTAGTGGCTAGATTGGGCCCCTGGGCTAGTTGCCTATCCTATCCTATCCTATCCTAGCTTTATCTTTAGTATTCTCAAGAAAATAAACACCCGATACATTCGATTGATAGGTGCATTCTCTGTGGAGTGGGGCTGTTACCCTCTTTCATCACCATCCCATGCCTGTGACGTTTCCACTGGGAAGGGCGTCCTGCTCCAACGTGTGAAGGCAGAGAAACAGATACTCCAAATCTCTCTCCCCTGCACTGTTCCTTTATTATTCCACCATTACCACTTCGTTGCCCATTTGTCTCCCCCCCCCCTTCAGCATGGCTGGCTTGGCTCTCCCTTCATACAGGAATCATAAATGTTCACTGCCTTTCTGTCATCCCTTTCTATTTCTGCCATCTCCTTTGTGGCATAAGAGGGTGGAGCGGGAGAGAAGATGGACCACTTTTGCACACTGTATTACAGAAGATGGTGTTCTATTGATTTATATAATGTCATTCGACTACTTTCCCCTTCCCTTAGTACATCCCAAAATCGTGCTTTGGGTTGCCAATCATTTCTTTCAGTCCCTGAGTAGTTGCAGTTAATTTAGAACTCTGTCTAGGTGGATTGCTCCTTGCCTGGCATTTGTGGCACTAAATTACATTTGCATTACATTACTCTGTTTCCTACTTGCATTAGATGTCAGTGACATCCCCCATAATTCTCCATAAGCGTGAATGTCCCATATAATTCTGCACTTTTGCCTGCACTCTTGAGACACTTTGCTGTTAGCCCTGCAGTGAGAAACGCCAGTGATTCCTATTGTTGCTTTTGGTCCCTCTTTGCTAGTTTCCTTGTGAATCACTGCAGAATTTTGTGGTGGACCAAGGTGACAAAGGCTATTATCCTTCAGGCTTTCCAAGAGCAGCTAAAGAAGCCCTTCATTTAAAGTTGTCCTTGGAATTCCACTTAAATCAGATTTGGATGAATCAGAATGGGTGATTTGTCCCAAGCAAAACTGGGTTCCTCTGAATCGTCCTAATCTTAATCTGGGTCCTCCCAAAACTACACGAGCAACTCAGAGACAAAAGGCCGTGTCTGCAAAAATGGCAACATTTCTCCCCAAGTTTTCCAAATATGGAAAACACCAATATGGGAAGAGAAAGGAGGGAGATTTGTGAGGGTGTCATTTTGTAACTGACATCTCTAGCTTCTAATTACTGGGAATGATTTAACCAGTTTCCAATCATAGTGCTTTTGGGAAGGGCCATTGAAGTAATATATCAACTTATTTCTAGTTTGTCCTGTGCTGAGCAGGAACATTTACAGTCGTGATGGCATTTAGTAGGGGGTTTGGCTTGTGTTTCTTATCAATGCCTAACTTACAAATTCCTAAACCAGTTTCTTTCTTTATTTCAACCAATCCTTTCCTAAAATCCTTTCATTTCTAATCCAATCCTGTCCTAAAATTCCTATCCTTTAAAATCTAACTCAAAGTAATTTGCATTTATTATTGCTGCTGTTGGAGTCTGTCTTGAGTATTTGTTGTTTGTTAGTAGTTCTATATAGTATCACATTTCTTATCCCTACCTACCTTCACTTTTGGCCCTAGTGGTAAAGGTTTGATTTTGATTTACGTTCAGTGTTCTCTGTTTTGGTCTATGTATGTTTCTAGTGTTTGACTACTGTAATACTTGATTTCCTGTCTGACTCTGTGTTCTTTGTAGTGTGTGTGTGTGTGTGTGTGTGTGTGTGTGTGTGTGTTGTGTGTTTTGTGTTTTGCAGATTCTTGCCTAGAGGCAACTCTGTAATGTATGGCATCTTCATCCATTTTGCCCCCCCAAAAAATGCCGCTCTTGGTACAAACCCCCTTGCACTTATTTGTCTGAAATTTGGCAGGCTTCATCACCTTTGGAGGGGCTACCATGCCTGCAATTTTTATCCAATGGTGTCAAAAATTAACAATGTTATAGCCATTTGATAATTTCACAGTGATAGTCAATGGGGAGGCATGACGCTCCAGGTTTCCTGGAGGGAGGTTCTGATTTCAACCTCAGTCAAATCAAGCAGTGTGAGCCAAGTCAGGCTGATGTCCAGTTCCGCAAGCATATGGGGCAGCAAGGGACAAAAAGAGGTGGAGTCTTTTGAGGGAGCAGGAGACCCTTGGACTATGGAGGGTGGTGAAGCTGGAGGAGTGAAGACCACAGGCAGAGATGTTTCGGGATATACGAACGGAGCGATGAGAGTGGCCATGGAATGTTTTGAAAGTAAGAACAAGGGGGTTGTGCTGCATCTGGGAGCAGAAAGGGAGCCAGTGCAGGGATTTGAAGAGGGGGGCATCACATGATCAGAGCATGACAAGCTACACCTGCGGAAATCCACTCTTCTGCACCACTATCCAAATCCTCTTTTGCATCTAGCCAGCCTAGCAACCAGAGAGGTGAGTGATTTGGCAGCAGCATGATCGACAGTCATAAGGGGGCCACATGGCCAGTGAGGAGAAGATTTCAGTAGGCTAGGCAAGAAATCACCAGGGTGTGGACTGCAGTTTTTGTCAAGAAGGGATTAATCATGGGACTCTTAGAACCCTTTATAAGTTAGCATTCAAGCAGGGTTTACTAAAGCCATGACCTCTTTGGCAGGATCTACACTACTGCTTTAAAATAACAGTAGTGATAACTGTTGGGGCTCAGGACACACTCCATATATACAGTTTTCAAACCATTTTCAAAGTGCCATATCCTGCATAGTGTAGATTTGGCCTTTGTTAGCCAGGGAAATGGTCTGCGGTCCTTTGTCCATCATATGGACCCGACACTGATGTCAGTTATATAGGAGGAGTAAAACAACCTTTAGATGACTGTGAGTGGTGGTCAGGGGTAAGATTTCAACCAGTAGCCTGGCGGTGATGGCCTCCATATCGCCTTTTTTACCATATTGATTTAGACTGATTGCCTCAGCCACAGCCATTTCAATAAATCAGCCTGTTCAGGGGCTTTCCGTGCCTGCTGCTGAGTGCTAGAAAGGAAATGAGCAAGTTGACATGAGGCTGTTCAAAGAACATAAATGGTTATTCTCCTGTACACCAAAAATGTTTGATTGGCCCCTTTGTGGGGACTCATTTGGGTTTCAAACATAAAAAAAATCAAGCATTTGTTTATCTTTTGTTGTTGTCGTTTACTTAAATTTATAGTCCATCCCTTCCCAAAGGCCCAAGACAGGTAAAAATGGTTGCCAGTGTAGCTCAAAGATATTGCCGCAGTAGCACCAACTAGGCTGGAATTAATGTAGCTGTCACGATAGTTTCAGTAGTTAAATTGGGACCCCAAAGAACCTGAATTTAGGGCTGCCAGTCTGTAACTCAAAGATCATACCTTTACCGTTACCAATATATATGCAGCAGGAAAAGCAGTTTCTGCTGTTGTTTGCGCCTTTTTCCTAGGTTTGAGGGAAGCAAAAATAAGTTTAGATGAGAATGGGTAACCAGATTCACTTCCAAGATAATGACATCCTTAATGTACCTCAAGGCTCAGACCTTCCACCCCCGTTACCACAGTAAGTTGCATAACAGGAGGAAGAGGACTGCCACAACAGGGCAGCGGTGTTTATGAATCCACTTATGGTGAGGACAGAAAATGACTTTAGGATCCAGGAGTGGCCACTTACACAATACCAAAGGAGAGAACGAAAGAGGACACCAGTTTGCATAAAGTTTGCATGTGCTGACTTATCGGTATGGATGCAATTTTTAAAAGGGGCATTATAATTTAAATAGGAATGTAATGTATTTTACCTTAGAGGGGGAAAGTGTGACCAGGTCAGTGGAGGCTGGAGGATCTGATTTCAGCAGGGGTGTGAATCCATTCTGGGGTTTCCGTCAGAACCAGCCAAAACTCTAAAAGAGCTATCCAAGGTGCTGAAACCTATCCCTGAAATAGGTTCAGCACCTTGGATAGTTCCTTTAGCCTTCCCGGCTGATTCTGACTGATACCAAGTATGAATTCACAGCCCCACAGGAATAGAATCACCGGCCTCCATTGGACCAAGTGATCAGAATCCCTGCTTAGTTTGCTGTCCAGGTACTGTTGATGGGCAGCTTGGAAGCCTAGCTTGCTCCCCTTTCTGAGGGTTCTTTGTCTTTAAACTGGACGTGGGCTGGGCAACCCTTCAAAGAGAGGACACCTTCAAATAGACAACTGTTCTCTGTAAAGTAGAACACATGGTCACCCTAGTTTAGCATCCAGGGGTGGATAACACCTAGAATCTGAAGCCCAAGTTTCCCATTTCCCCACCCCCTCAGAATTTGCCCCATCACTCAGATTTATAAGGCCAGCAACATCTGTTGGGTGCAGAAGCTGCTATCATATTTTCCCTAAAGAGAAGGTTCCTGTTGGACAAAATCCCTGAGGAATCTCAAGGGAAGCTAAAGGCATTCTGATTAAGGCTGAGCTGAAAATCCTCACTGTTTCGGGATAAAGTTTTTCGGCAGTGTCCCTGCCTTTTAAAGGCAATTTTTCAGCAACGCCTCTGAAAATGTTTTCCTGTTCGTGTGCATTGCCTCCCCCTCTCTCAATTGGCCTTGTTTGCTCTCTCTGAAAGTATCACATCGCTAAATCTGATAGACTACATTATGTGGTGCTGTTGTCTCATTTCCTAGCTGACCCCCCCAATATGCTGGGATCAGCCTGTGAATTACCCAGGAGGAAGCCAGAAGTGGAGGGTGGAATGGATGACCCCGAAGCAGCAACAGAGACAGAGACAACGGAACAAGACTGGGGTCCAAGGGAGCGCGAATATTAGCACAAAATTATTTTTAAAGATTTCTACTCCCAGTCAAAAAACTGGGGGTGGGGGGAGGAAACTATATGGGGCATGTTTGGTTTGCTGAGATTAGTGGGATTTATCATGTGGCTTTTGCTAGTCCAGATCTCTCAAGGGCCAGAGATGAGTCAACTGGAAAATGGGATCCCTTTCACTTGGCTTGCCAGACAACGTATTGGATCCCGGGTACGTGGGCTGCGCTTAGCTCCCACTGAAATTAATGGGGCCACACTAATGGGGTTAACTTTTCACATGGATTTCAGTAGGATCTAAGTACAGCTCACTTAAGCTCCCATCATGTGTGAAGCATGTGAAGGGGCCATCATGTGATTCCTGGGAAGCGGAACCATGCTGCTGCTCGCCCAACCCCACCCCAGTGTCAGGCACACTGGTGGCTCCTCCCTGGGCAACGACACATCTGCATGGACCTCTGCACTGAAGCGGACGTGTGAACTTCTGTTCACACATAAGCTTTCACACAAACAGCTGTGCACAGGCAGGCTTCTCTGGCGCAGGTACCTGTCCAGGCCCCGATATCTGGGGTACCCATGGTTGGATCAGTCTGAGTTGGGTTTCTGCCACTTTCACGTTTATCTTTTAGTCCATTCTGTCCCACTGGAACAGTAAATCTGCACACAATCCTTCTACTTCTTCTCCTTTTTTAAATTGCACTCACAATTCTACAAGATAATCTGACAGCTGCCTTTTAAACATTTTCTTCCTGTTTTGAACAGGTGATAGCTGCTTGGAGCAGCTAGAAAGCATGGCAACTGCCACACATGTTGAAAATGGGGCAGCATGTGCCCCTGTGAGTGAGGGGACATGCCATCCCTTCCAAGGACATTGCATGGGGGGAAAACATGGCAACTGCCAGGGACATTGTATGGGGGGTGGGGAGATGTCTACCTCCTTGGAGACAAACATGTTTTGTTTTGTTTTTTCATTCGCTGTCCCCGGGAAGCACACGAGAGGAATCTGGGAACCCGAGACAATGGAATTTTTGCAGGGGCTCTGTCACAGACACACACACATACATACAAAATGCTTGTCTGAGGGGGGCACTGCGAGGGGGCCCAGTGCAAATTGCCCTCTTCACACACACACCCTCCAGGCAGGCCCACTGGAGGAATAATATCATCACGTCCTGTCAATCATAGGGGCATTCGTAGCCACATTTCCAATGGGCGTAGCAGCCACTGAACTTTCGAGCTGCTTCGAGCAGCTATTATCTCTTCAAAAGAATATTGTATTTGTTTTTAATCTCATCATTTTTATTGCATTTTTCCTGTGTTTAATCTGGAAGTCCCCTCCGGGGCTGAAAGTTAGGGTACATATTTTCTAAAAATAAAGTGAATATATAAATTAAAAGTTTCCTGCAATCGGAAAATTAGCACATTAGGGACAGCTGGATGACCATGGTGCGAAAAGAATGCTAGACTAGATGGACTTTTGGTCTGATCCTGCGTGCCTTTTATGTTCTTATGTTCTTAATACTTCTACCAAGCCCTTTGCCTGCTCTGCTAGTTTTCTATTTGCACAGAACATTAAAAAAAAAGTGATTCCCGTCCCAACTTGTAAGATAGAGTGGTGCAGCCCATTCTGTCCTCTCAACATTCCACCACTTGGTTCTGTTACAAGTGTAGCCCAGGCCTCAAGAAACTGCAGTTGGATGTGTCTTGAGTGTTAACCTACATGCATTGTTTTGTTGGTCAGGGCAGGCGCTTCAGCTCAATGAGTTTGCCATTCCGGTGTGGAAAATCTAATGTTGTCAGGAAATCAAGGGCTTGGTTGTCAATTATTCCATTAGTGAAGCCTGTTTGCCACAGGCTGAGCAGAAATCTGGAGGCCGCCACAACTGGCTGAATGTGTGTGTGTGTGTGTGTGTGTATGTCAGTGACAGGGAAGTGGCAAGTGAAGTATATGTTCTTTTCTCCCTCTACTCTCTCTGCTGATTCCTGATCAGTAGAATTGGAATAGTGATTTGGTGACGCTTTTCCCCCGCAGAGCTCATGCAAAGACCCTCTCACATTGGACCGAACTTCAGAAGGATACCACATGGCCAATGGTATAAAACGGCTCTGAGAGATCCAGGAAAACATCTCTTGGCGTAGGTCATCCATCAGAGTGACCCAAACTGTTTCAGTGTCAACACCACACCAGAAACCACTCTTGTACCAGTCTTTCACTGCATGTTTTTGCAATCAAACCTAAAATGATTGATATATTATCTCAAAACATGGAAATCATTCCTCCTGCTGCTGAATGGAATCTCTTGTCTAGAATCCAATCAATCAATCAATCAATCAAATGTAATTGTTATATTAGATCATAAAGTGTTCTTTCTTCTTATCTTCCTGGCTGTGGGATTTAGGAATTCCACTCACAGCAAATGAATGTCTCTCACCACATGTTCAGTTTCATTGGTTTTGGAAAGAAAATCTCCTTTGAAGAAAATCTGTATTAAGCATTTTCAGTTGCAGCAGGTGCCATGAGTAACAGCAGAAAAGAGACAGTTCCCATGATGTAGCTGGTATCAGAGCACAGCCATCTTATGGTCACCTTGAGACTAGAAAGGGGGTTAGTTTATCTGCTTCCCCACACATGAGAAGCCCGAGCTGACTCAGTCTAAAGGAAAGTTGTGTGAATGTATCACACCAGGACTACTGTAATCTACTGACAGCAGCTTCATGAGGGGAGACCTGGCAAAGGGGACCAGGCAGAGCAATGTTAATCTGGTCTCTGCTGGAGACCTGCTTTTCTGGAGGTCTAATCACATTCTTTGTCTTGCAGCCTCAGCATTAACAACAGGCAGAAACATAGAAAGACCTTAAGAAACATAGACCCAAACCTATAAAATGGACAGAGTAATCATCACTTCGGGTGTTGTTAAAATATACAGTCCACATGCAAGAGCAAATCCTATAAACTTGCTCTAACATGAAGTGTGGAAAATTGTAATCAGAACGGTAGTTATGAAACAATAGGCACTACCCAGTGTCAGTCCTACTCAGAGTAGACCTATTGAATGGGGCAGTTACTAACTTAAGTCCCTTTCATATCAATGGGTCTACTCTAAGTAGAACTAACATTGGATACTACCCAGTGTTCAGCCGAGAAAAAGTAGCAAGTATTATTTCTTTATGGTAGAATCCCTACCCCACAAACTGTATTTCAATTGTACAAATATTCACCTTGTTACTGAGAAGCTCAGCCATAATGGCTTTTACATGTGTATTTTCTTGGCCTCACCCTAGCGCTGTGTCTAATTTGCCCTTTATTCTGGGGAAAGCTTTATGGGTAAGAGACTCATGGCAATGAGGGGCAAAGGTATCCTGGTGGTACTATGCTAGGTACCCACTTTATTGTAATTAAAGTTTATGATCTCCAGTTCCTCTATTCTAACTTAATCGATCAGAGATGCTTTCATGCGAGTAGATAAACAATGGAAACTCCAGATAAATGCAAACACCTTCCTGACGTCTATGTCTCTACCCTGGGTCAAGCAATGCACAAGGAAACCTACAAATTGGCTAACCTGAAGCCTTGATGGAAAATACCATCCAATCCTGAAGCATCCTCACCTCAAGATTAGTAGGTATCCCTGGATATCCCCTGTGCTGTCTTTTGTCCTGGCAACCTGTACCTGTTTGTCCCACAGAAGTATGGGGTTTGTTATGCTTAATCAGCCAGCCCATATTCAATCAAGCTGCAAGAAAAATTATTTTAGGAAGAAAGCTACTGAATTGTTCGTCCCCATTGTTCGTTTTACCCCATCCCCAAGTTGTTGTCTCCTTTGTGCTCATAGCCTGAACTTATAACTGCCCTTTGAGTCTAGTCTCCCTTTGAGAGATTTCTTAGAGAACATCTTTCATGGAACTCAACACATTGGATACTCCTGCTGCGTTGGCTCTAAGAACCTCCTTGAGTAAGCCTGGCATGCTGCCCATTCCCTGTGATTGCTCATAGAGCGCTCTCTCATGCACACTTGCGCGCGCTCTGGAGCCAAACCCATATTTGCAAGACCAGCATTTCCTTCTTACTAGTTGCATTACCATGCTGCCTTGTATTCCCAGATCGGCCTTCACCCCTCCTCAACCACCTATTTAGATGATGCCCATTTCAGTGGCGCTGCCCAACCACACTGGGAGCTCAGCAGACTGTCTCATGGTGCTGTAGGGCCATTCTGCATGCATAGTTACATTAGTGGGGCTGTAGACTGTTGTGGACTCACCCTCTTGAACTTACGTGGGGAACGCCGTCTCTCGCAGTGGGAGTAAGCAGTGTGACTGTTAAGGACTGGAACTTCCTCCTTGCTATGTTTTCGGAGGCATCCAAAAAAAATTGTTCTGGCAGGCCTTTGGGAATACTCTGAACCTGTGTTAATGCATTGGATTTCTTTTATTATTTGTTTTTAATTTTTAAAATGTTTTTAATATTATAGTGTGTTTAATTCGATTTTAACTTTTGTGAATTTCTATTTATATGTTTTAATTGTATATGGTTTAATTTTGTAAACCACCTTGAGTCCCAGTATTGGGGAAAAGGACAGATATTATTATTATTATTATTATTATTATTATTATTATTATTCCCTTTAGCCAAGCTAAGAGACTGTGCACACCATGCCTCTAATATTTCCATGTCAGTCAAGTACACTTGCATAAGAAGTGAGTTTGCATACATATGTGAATGAGGACACATGGTAGCAACTGCCTTAAAATTATGTTTGATTCCATTGACTTTGATAGCTTCCAGTTCTTCTTCCCTCCTGGATTACTTACACAGGCGACCTGATTCAATCTGGGATCATTCAGGAGACATCATCATGCAATGTAGTCTATTAAATGTGTCTATTTTATGTGTCATTCAAGGCAAGTGATTATTCATTTACATTATGTTGATAATGTAAATGAATATGTCAGTATTTTAACAAGGAGCACCCATGTTGCAAGTGCGACACTACCAAAGATGGAATTTTCAGCTCAGCTTTAAAACCAGATGAAAATGTTCACAATGCATGTCATCCGGAAAAAAAAAATGTGAGAGAAACTAAACATGTTTGCATTGCAACACTACTTTCAAGGTTACGGCATCTTTTGTCATTTCTGATGTGTTTCAAGAGCCAGGACGAGAAGCAAAATAAGTGTGGATTCAGAAATGTGCAGATTAGATCAGCCGTTCAGAAAACACTTCCTAGTTGTTGACTAGGCATGGGAACAAATTGCCTGGAGATGCACGATGAATTTCTCATGCATATGCAGGTGAATGGTGGCCTTCCTCCATTCTTTCTAGGTCTGAGCAAAAATGGCCTCCGCAAATTCACCACTGCATGATAAGATGCCAATGTGTGTGTGTGTGTGGGGGGGGGATTTCAGAGGGGATTTTTCCCCCCAGGAGGGAATTTGAACGTTTCGGCAGAGGGGTGCTTGTTAAGCATTGGGAGAAGCAGTGGGCCTTTCCCCTTAAACTATCATTGTGGAGGCTGTGGCAGAGCTAATACTACTACTACTACTAATAATAATATTTATTTATAACCCGCCTCTCCCTCTGGATCGAGGCAGGGAACAACAACAAATACAAAACACAAAAATCACAAAATAGTTGAGCTATTAAAAACAAATAAAAACCAACACATCATTAAAAACATCTCAAAATTCCACTGGATAGGCCTGCCAGAAGAGATCAGTCTTCATGGCTCTCTTAAATTCATGAAGACTGCTAATTTGTCGAATCTCCTCCAGCAGGCCATTCCACAGTGTGGGAGTGGTAGAAGAGAAGGTCCTCTGGGTAACACTCGTCAGCCTAGTTCTGGCTGATTTGAATAAGTTCTTCCCAGAGGACCTGAGTGTGCGGGGCGGATTATACGGGAGAAGGCGATCCAGCAGGTAAACTGAACCCAAACCATGTAGGGCTTTAAAGGTAATGACCAACACTTTATACTTCGCCCAGAAACTGATTGGCAGCCAATAAAGCGATTTTAAAACTGGTGTAATGTGGTCACCCCTAGATGTACCAGTGACCAACCTGGCTGCCATATTTTGAACAAGTTGAAGTTTCTGTACTAGGCACAGAGGTAGCCCTATGTACAGCGCATTGCAGAAGTCAAGTCTTGAAGTTACCAGTGTGTGTACTACCATCTTTAGGTCTTACAACTCTAGGAAGGGGCGCAGCTGGCGTATCAGCCAAAGCTGATAGTAGGCGCTCCTGGCCGTCGTATCTATCTGGGCTGTCATTTCGAGCGACGGATCCAGGAGTACCCCCAAGCTGCAAACACAGTCTTTCAGGGGGGCGTAACCCCATCCAGAACTGGTTGACACACCTCCAAACCCAGGTTGGGGCCTTTGACAGCGAGCACCTCCATCTTGTCTGGATTCAGCTTCAATTTGTTTTTCCTCATCCAGCACATTACCACCTCCAAGCATTCATTCAGAGGAGACACGCTATCCTTAGCTGACGATGTTGTCAAAAGCATAGAGAAATATATTTGGGTGTCATCAGCGTATTGATAGCACTCCGCCCTATGCCTCCGGATGATCTCTCCCAGCGGTTTCATATAAATGTTAAACAGCATTGGGGAAAGGATGGCACCTTGTGGTACACCACATAGCAACTCCTTCTTTGAAGAGCAGCTATCCCCAAGCATCACCATCTGGAACCTGCCCAAGAGATAGGATCAGAACCACTGAAGCACAGTGCCCCCGATTCCCAATTCCCCCAGGTGCTCCAGAAGGATACCATGGTCGATGGTATCGAAGGCCACTGAGAGGTCCAGGAGTACCAGCAGGGACACACTCCCCCTGTCAATTCTCAGGCGTAGATCATCCACTAAGGCAACCAAAGCAGTCTCAACTCCGTATCCTGCCCTGAAGACGATTTGAAATGGGTCTAGAAAATCAGTGTCATCCAAGACTGCCTGGAGTTGGAAGGCAACTGCCCTCTCGATCACCTTGCCCAAAAATGGAAGATTTGATACTGGCCTGTAGTTATTAAGGTCCAGGGGATCCAGGGAGGGCTTTTTTAGAAGTGGCCTTACCAACGCCTCTTTTAAACATGATGGAAAACTCCCTCCCTGAGAGATGCATTAATTATATATTGTAGATTTGATCTAACTGCATCTCCTCCCTGGACGACCAGCCAAGAAGGACAGGGATCGAGAGGGCAAGTCATCCTCCTCACACATCCAAGTACCTTGTCCACGTCCTCGGTACTCACTAACTGAAACTGATCAAGTGTAATCCTACTCGCAGAGTCGCTGGACACTCCATTGTCAGCCTCTGCTATAACAATGGCATCTAAGTCGGCTCTTATCCGAGAGATTTTATCTGTGAAATGATCGTTAAAGGCATCACAGCAAACTACCAAGGGCTCTAAAGTCGGATTCAGGGGAGAAGGTGCCTGGGTTAGACCCCTCACCACCCTGAACAGTTCTGCTGGAAGTGAATTCGCAGACGCAATGCGTGTAGAGAAGAAAGCTTTCTTCGCTGCACGTATTGCCACCCCATAGGAACGAAGATGTTCTCTATGTTGTGTCTTGTCGGATATAAGTCGAGTTTTCCGTCATCGGCGCTCCAGTTGTCATCCTTCCTGCTTCAACTCCCTGAGGTTTTCTGTATTCCAGGGTGCCCTGTTAGAAGCAGGTCAGAGAGGACGTTTGGGAGCGATCGTGTCGATAGCCCTAGTTAGGTCTTGATTCCATCTATTAACCAGGGCTTCTACAGGATCGTCGACAATACCAGCCATAGAACCCTCCAAGGCTTTCTGGAATCCAGAAGGATCCATCAGCCTTCGAGGGCGGACCATCTTAATAGGTCCGCCACCCCTTCAGGGGCGGGTGGTAGCCGTGATACTAACCCTGACCAGAAAATGGTCTGTCCGTGACAATTCGGAGGTATTAGTTACCTCCGCCCACAGATCTGTCTGTTCGGAACTGAAAACAACATCGAGGGTGTGACCTGCTGAATGTGTGGGTCCAGAGACCAATTGGGATAGGCCCATGTTTGTCATGGATGCCATGAACTCCTGAGCTACACCTGACAAACCGGCCTCAAATGGGATGTTGAAGTTGCCCAGGACCAAAAGCCTGGGTGAATCCAACACCAGCTCCAAGACCAGTTCCATGAGCTCAGCCAGGGAGTCTGATAGGCAGCGGGATGGCCGGTACACTAACAGAATCCCTAGTCTATCCCTGGCCTTCAGACTCAGGTACACACATTCGATATGATTCAATTCCCGAACAGGATGTCTGGTCAGGTTAAGATGGTTTTTGTAGACCACACCTACTCCGCACCGCCGCCCCCCCCGCCCACTTTCCCTCACCTGCTCACTAACACAGTACCCAGCTGGGAGAGCCTGGGCCCATGTCGGGCCACTGTCATCTCCAACCAGGTCTCTGTGAAGCATGCTCTTGTTGTTGGCCACATCTTGGCACCACCACCGCCATCCTGCCCCACAGCACATCCTGCCCCGCAGCACTCCATGGAATACGATGTGATGTAGCATCATTTCAAGTGGACATTGTGTGTGCAGAATGGGGGCTGCCAGGAGGCGGCCACCAAAAGAAGCCCTGCTATCCAGTGATGGTGTGGAAGTAGCTTAAGTGCATTTTTTCATCAGCAGGGACACTGATGTCATCTGACACCTCCCGCCATTGTTTCTGACCTTGGCTGAAATCCTCAAAGTATCTGGGGAGAAATGAATTTTCCCAGCAACACTATATTATTCCCTGTTGTAATGCAAAGCACTTTGGGGTGGCTTGGCCTTGAATGGGTAATCCAACCCCCTTTTAAAGCCATCCAAACTGGTGGCCATCACTACATCTTGTGGTACTGAATTCCATAGTTTCACTATGAGCTATGTAAAGAAGTCCTTCCTTTTATCTGTTCTGAATCTCCGACCAATCAGCTTCTTGGGATGACCCTGGTTTATAGTATTATAAGAGAGGGCTAAAAATGTCTCCCTACCCACATTCTCCACACCATGCATAATTTTGTACTCCCCTTACCCACCTTTTTTCCAAGCTGAACAATCCAAATTGTTGTCACCTTCCCTCATAAGGGAGATGCTCCAGTCCCTTGATCATTATAGTTGCCCTTTTCCACACTCTACAATATCTTTTTTTTAGGTGTGGTGACCAGAAGTGTCCACAGTATTCTAAGTGTGGTTGCACCATAGATTGATATAAATCAGTATGGTACTGGCAGTTTTATTCTCAGTTCCTCTTCTAATAATGCCTAACGTGGAATTTGCCTTCTGTACAATGGCCTCATGGCCTCACACTGGCTTGATACTTTTATCCAACACAACCCCAAGATCTCTTTCTTGGTCAGTAACTGGCAGCTCATACCTGAAGTTGGATTATTATTTTTTTGCCCCAATTGCATCACTTTGCACTCACTTACATTGAACCGAATCTGCCATTTGGACGCCCACTCTCCCAGCTTGGAGAGATTCTTTTGGGGATCCTCACAATCTCATTTTGTTTTAAACAATAATTTGGTGTCATCAGCAAACTTGGCCACTTCATTGCTCACTCTTAATTCCAGAACAAGTTGAAAAGAATTGATCCCAATTCAGATCCCTGTGGGGGCACTACTATTTGCTTCCCTCAGTTGGGAGAATTTACCATTTATTCTTACTCTCTGCTTTCTGTTCTTGAATCAGTTATTAATCCTCTTATTCCATGGCTGCTAAGTTTGCTCAGGAGTCTTTGGTGAGGGACCTTGTCAAAGGCCTTTTGGAAGTCCAAGTAAACAATGCCCACATCCATGGGAGTAAATCCTATTGAACTCCATACGGCTTAACTCCAAATAGACATGTACAGGAGTGGACTGAGGCAGAACAATCCAGCAGGGGTGAGGATCTGTAATGGACAACCCTCCAAATCCACATGGGATGGAAAATAAGTGCTCTGGCCCCAGAAGGGCCTTTTCACTGGCACTGCAAGAAGGCTTCTTTAAGGACAGAGAAGGAGATCTGCAAAATCTAGTGGCTGCTGAAACACCATCCCAGGGGCCCTAGGATTGCAATCCAATGGGAGCGCGGGAGGGAGATGAAATGCCAAATCCAATCCCTGTCAGGTTTGTGCTGGCAGAGCTGGAGGAGAAGGAAATGATTGTGTCTCCCCCTTTTGTCATTCCCCCCCCTTTGGTTTTAGATTTTCTCTCCCATCGGTTGCAATGGGAGGGAAAATAGCAAGCATTCCAGCCCCAGGCCAGTGTGTTTTTAATGATGTAAGTTCAAATGAGTTATATACAAACAGTTTGTAATTGGCCAAGAGGTTGTTAACAATGCTACTGTAATTAGCATCATTCTTCAAATGTTGATGATTGTATGTCTGGGATGTCAAACACCTCCAGCCCAGCTGTCTGATACTGCCAAACATTAGTGAAGCATTGAGAGTCCATGTGGTGTTGGGCTTAGAGTGCCAGGGCAGGCGTCCCCCGACCTGGTGATCTCCAGTTGTGTGGGACTGTAGCTCCCCTGGCTATTGGCCATGCTGGCTGGGAATGATGGAAGTCCAGAATATCTGGAGCCACCAGGTTGGGGAAAGACTTATTAGACTAAGACCAGGAAAGCCAATCACTGGGCCAGTCAGCCTAACCTTCATCCCAGGGGAGTTGTAAAGATAAAAGGGGTGCAGGGAGAGATAGAAAACACTGCCTTCTGCGCCGAGATCCTTGGAGAAAGGGTGGAGTGAAAAATATAATAATAAATACAAATAGGAATGTGCCAAGTACTGAGTGCTCCTGTGTGTCAGCCATAAAATGTCAAACACTGACTGCTACAGTAAAATCTTTGGCTATCTGATGCTGGATATAAAAGATGCGCACCCACAGAAGACTTTTGGAAAACATTCACCATCGAAATTAGCAAAAACTATAGTGGTGGCAGTTCCTGACCCTGAAAGAGATCTTGGGGTTGTGGTGGACAGATCATTGAAAATGTTAACCCAGTGTGTAGCTGCTGTAAAGAAAGCAAACTCCATGTTAGGCATTATTAGAAAAGGAATTGAGAATAAAACTGCCAGTATCATACGACCTTTATATAAATCTATCATGCAACCACACTTAGAATACTGTGTACAGCTCGGGTCACCATACTGGAATGAAAAAGATATTGTAGAGCTGGAAAAGGTGCAGATAGGGGCAGCTAAAATGATCAAGGGGCTGGAGCATCTCCCCAATGAGGGAAGGTTACAACAGCTGGGATTGTTCAGCTTGTGGGCTTAAGATGAGACTAGACTGGAATGGTGGGCAGGGTTAGTGGCAGTTGGAGAAAGTCAGCTAGAAGGAGAACAAAGACAGTTAGTGAGAAGTCAGGAAAGTGGGAGCGGAGTTAGGGTTGAGAGAGAGTGACCTGGTTTACACATGGTATCTTGCTTTGCTAACCCATGATTTATTTAAAACCAGCCACTCTATATGCCAGTACTACAACTCCTGGCATGCCTTTGGTGGCCCGCAGGTGTCTGCGTCCTCTGAGAGGCACTTCCCTCCTCTCATTGCTGATGCTGCTCCTTGATAGAGCATCGAGGAATAGCATCGCAGAAGAGGGGAGTTAAGCAGATGTCAGCGGACACGCCGTGCTCTGGCCAAATCCTGCTGGGATTACCTTGGCTTGCTCTTCTCACCCACCAAGTACTCCATCAGGAGCTTGTATTGAAGGGCCAGGGCCGGCCCATGTACTCCCCCCTCATCAGGCCTGTTTCTGGGCATGCACAGAGTGCCTCCCCTTAAGCCCTCCCTCCCTCTTGAGGGTGAAGGCCACACGTGCACTTCCCCCAGATTCTGAGAAAACAGCGATATCAGGATGGGGTGCCTTTGAGCATGTTCAGAGTTTGACCTCTCAAAGTCATGCTGTTGTATCTAGTTATGATTTTAAAACCATGCATGGCAGGTGAGAGGAGGCACTGCAAATGGACGCAGCCCATTTATGTGGATTGTTTCCTTTTATGTGGAATTGGAACTGGGCATGTTTAGCCTGGAGAAGAGAAGATTGAGGGGAGACATGATAGCACTCTTCAAATACTTGAACGGTTGTTACACGGAGGAAGGCCAGAGTCTCTTCTCTATCAAGCTAGAATGCAGGACATGGAATAATGGGCTCAAGTTACAGGAAGCCAGATTCCGGCTGGACATCAGGAAAAACTTCCTGACTGTTAGAGCAGTATGATAATGCAACTAATTAGTTACAGAGGTCGTGGGCTCTCCCACACTAGAGGCATTCAAGAGGCAGCTGGACAGTCATCTGTCAGGGATGCTTTAAGGTAGATTCCTGCATTGAGCAGGGGGTTGGACTCACTGGCCTTATAGGCCTGTTCCAACTCTACTATTCTATGATTCTATGATTTTTCTCATTGAAGAACCCCTGATAAACTTTTGCAGAATGCCAGGATTCCATAGAGCACTGTTTGACAACTGGTATAAAATCAGCATAATTCTCCTCCAAGTGACCGAGCCAGGTTAGGAAATACACAAAGTCTCATCAAACAACAGGTGCATGGAGGTGAAGAAGAGCAAAATGATTCAGTGAGTGATTTACCTTTATGGCTTGATCTTTAGGCACAGTGGTATTCAGGGGTTCTGGATCATAGCTGCCTCTTCACCCATGCTTAAGAATAAAACTGTCAGCCCAATGACCTTGAAGGGATTTTCAGAGCAAGTCACAGAGAGGGGTCAGTAGTGTGCCATACAAAGGACTCTGGAAAATAGAGAATTTGAACCAGAGGCTGAAAAAGCGTAATCCTTTTAAATTTCTCTTTATTGATTGAGGATTTGCAGCTAAGTCACTTGCTATAGAAATGCATTTGCTCCCTCATTCCAAGTGCATTAAGGGAAGGAAGGAGGAGGGGGCAGGCTTCCTTCACTTGTGTGATTCTGCAACATTGGTGGGGTGGGGGCTGACCAGAGTCCTTGGGAATGCATAGCACATGGGCCCTGAGGAAATTGCAGGACACATTTGCTAAGCTTGACAAGATTTAGCGGGGTTTGAACTGGCCATTTACCCATAACAGGATTTCATTTCTCCAGTAGCTAAACATGGGAAGGCTGAGGTGGCTTATGGCCTTGGCTTCTGCTCAGGGAAAGAGGGTAGTCTCTTGGACGTATCAAAGCAGAAGTCATCCAATTGCTCTCACTATATAGAAATCATGTAGCTCAGCCATGGCTATTTAGGGCCACCTGTGCCCAGTGTTATCTGGAGAGGAACACAACCTGGGCATTATTACAGTAAGTTTAACATTAAATGATCCAACCAAGGTTAAGCACTTTTCAATGGGAGAGAGCTATGAATGTGAGCAAATGGCCCATTGACATCAGAGAACATGTAAAGTTCTTATATTTGCCTGGATCAGATCGGACAAAATTGGAGGTCCCGATTTTCGGATCAGATGCCAAGCTTTCCCCCAATGCAAGCCTATGCGAAAAACATGGGGCAGGTGAGTGGGGACCTAACTCCCCCTCCCTCCCTGTCCCTCCCCCCCACTCGCGCTCCTTACCTGCCGGGGCCGTCCACTTCCGTCCGCTGCTGCCCGCTGGTCCCTTCTACTGAGAAACAGGCTTCGTGGCCTGCCTCTCAGTAGAGCGCCGGGTGACGTCATCACCTGGCACTCTACTGAGAGGCAGGCCGCACAGCCTGTTTCTCAGTAGAAGGGACCAGCGGGCGGCAGCAGGCAGCAACAAAGAGGCAGCAGGTAAGGAGCAAAAGTGGGGGGAGGGAGGGAGGTGGAGGTCCCCACTCACCCACTACCATGTTTTCGTCATAGACTTGCATTGGGGGAAAGCTTTCTTTCCCCTAATGCAAGCCTATGGCGAAAACACAAAAAATGAAGGTCCCATTTTCTGAATTTTCCTGATTAAAATTGGGGGGGGGGAATCGGGAGGGGGGAAAAATCGGAGCTCCATTTTTTGAAATTGGAATCATTTCCTTTCATTCCGATTTTGGCTGGATTGGATCCGGATCGTGGATCCAATCCGATCCACTGCACATCCCTAGTAATACCCAACACTTCGTACTTCGCTCAGAAACTAATTGGCAGCCAGTGGAGTGATCTTAATGCTGATGTAATATGGTCACCCCTAGGTGTACCGGTGACCAACCTGACTGCCATATTTTGAACTAGTTGTAGTTTCCAGACTAGGCACAGAAATAGCCCGTGTACAGCACATTGCAAAAGTCGAGCCTTGAAGTTACCAGCGCATGCACTACTGTCTTTAGGTCTTCCAACTCTAGGAAGGGGCGCAGCTGGCATATCAGCCAAAGTTGATAGTAGGCTGATAATAATAATAATAATAAATAATAATAATAATAATAATAATAATAAAAAACAAAACACATTTTCCATCTCCCCCCATATTTTTTTCTGGTGGGTTTTAGGGGAGGGGGGGTACCAAGCTTTCACATTGCTAATTCCGACTGTGGCCTCACCATAGTTATGTATAAGGCACTACAATATTGGAAGTTTTATTTTCAGTCCCTTTCCTAATTATCCCTATCTGGGAATTGCCTTTTTCCACAGCTGCCAAACACTGACCAAGACCCAATCTACACCAGCAATTTAGTGCAGAGCGAGAGCAGTTTGAACGTCCTTTGCGACACATGATGGTGTCGCCAATCCGCAACTAACCAGCACCTTCCCTCTTGAAAAGTTGCATTGTCTGAAAGTCCTTTTAGCCAGTATTTTTCACTGAAAACAGCTTCCAGGCGGTTCTACTGCAGTGTGCCATGTCCCTCCACATTAAATGCTGGGCATGCCTCTGTGGTCAAGGAGTAGGGCCTCCCCTCCCCCCATTCACTCCCCCCCCCATTGGCACAACTGTCACCAGTCAGAGCAACTAGCCTGCCTTTCCAATTCATTGCTACAGCACTCTTCATACCCTCCATAGTTGTGTGCTTGCAGCTTTCCCCAAGGAGATTATCTCGCCTGTGTTTCTCATTCATAAAAGTGCTACAGTGCTATTCCTAGCCTCCACAATAATGCAGTTGTAGCTTTCACAGGCAGAGTCTCTAGCTTGCTTTTTTCATTCATAAGGCCTCCAGAATTGTAAAGTAGTTGCTTTCCCAGTCAGAATATCTAGCTTGCACTTGCCATTCATAGGAACACAGCAGCAGGGGGGAATCTGGGCAGAGGCAGGAAACAAGCCTCTCCCATTCACTGAGCAGCACATCCAGACTTGATGACATTCAGCTCTCCTCCCTGACTCCACCAACTGAACCCCAAAGCATGGCCTGTACTCATTGTTGACCCACCAGGGAATAAATTACCTCCACTGATGGACTCTGTTCCCATTAATCTCCTCCACTTGGAGTGAGTCTTTGAGTTTTTCTGCATCAACCATTTTCAGCCATCTTTAGAGAGAGTATGGACCGATCAACACCAAGCAGGATACAACACTTTGAAAACGTTTTGAAAACTGCCTATGGAGCGTGTCCTGGGCCCCAACAGTTGTCACTACCGTTATAAACCTTTTTAAACCGTTTTAAAGCAGTAGCATAGATAGGCTGTATGTTCCCAACGTGATCGGTGTGACTTCAGTCTCATATATCCCAGGCTGCGCTCAAGAGGAATGGCGGGGAGAAAAATGGAATTGTGCGCCATTATTGATCCCCCTGGAGGAAAATATCTGCTGCTCTTGAGGATTTGCTTTCATGCAATCAATGAAAACGTGTTTATCGGGAAACATGTCTGACCTGGACAAGTGTTTTAGCCGTGAAAACAAACTGGGGAAGGAAAGACCAACTAGGAGAGATAAAGAGGAAGACAATATCCTGCAAGAGGGAGAAAGGGAGCCAGACAGAAGCTGAGGGCGAAAGAGAGGGAGGGAGGGAGAGGGAAGCAAAGAAGGGCAGAAGAGATGGAGAGAAAGGGGGATGCAGGGAAAGAGGGAAGTGATGCAGCAGCAAACTATACATGAGCCTCCCTCAATGGCCATGCTGACTGGGCATAATGGGAGTTGTCGCCCAACACTTCTGGAGGGCGCCAGATTGAGGAAGTCTGATTTGCATAATGCTGTCAATGTATATGGCACTTGACAGTGTAACATAATGAAAAGAATTGCAATGTCCCCTGCTTGGATTAACCTCTTTTTCTTGCAATCTGCTTGCTTCAGCCTCTGATCAAGCCTCTCTTATTTAAACAAACCAGAGATTAAAGTATGAAGAGTTGCTGGTTTGGGTGGGTGGGTAGGGAAAGGATACCCTTTTTATCCTTTCCCTACAAACTGTTTCTCCAAGTACAATGTTTTATTTTTCATTTCTTTTTACATAGGCATTAATGGCAGCCATTCTCTTACGTAAGAAAAAGTTAAGGAGTACAGTCAAGAGAGCTGTTGGGGCCCCTACCAGGTGACCCCTGTGTCTGGGATGAGGGGCAGGTTTTGTCTCCCCCACCTCATGCCTCTTGACTCTTGACTTTGTTGTTGAGAATTCCCAAGTGCTTTAGTTCTTGAGGTTTTTTTTTTAATGTGTGTTCTTGTTTTAGGTCTTTCCCTTCTGCTGGTTTTTACTGTGGTTTTATTCTGATTTAAACTTTTAAAGGTTTTATCACATTGGATTTTAGAGTTTGAATTTTTGTGAACTACCCAGAGAGCTTTGGCTGCTGGGTAGTACAGAACTGTAATAAATTAATCCAGCAAACAAATAATTAAGTCCACTCCTCTTTACATAGCCCCACACTTTTACCTGCACAGACTCACCTTGGGTTCAATTTCATACTAAAGGGAGACATAGATGGAACGTTAATGTGACTTTTTGGCAACCGTTATGGGAAGGCCATAGAGTGGCCAATTAGAAGGCAATCCTCTATTTGAAGGGAGTGCAGGGATCTTGGAATTGCCCATCAAGAGTTAGCACTGTTGGAATAGCAATGAGCGGAAATTACATCAAAAATGGGGCAAGCTAAAGCAGGTGCTATAGCAAGGGCCACTCAGGGTGGAGAGCATATTATGAGCTCTGATTGCATGATGCATATGGTACCCTTGGGTGCAAACAGAGGGTGCAAGTGGGGGAAAGGTTGCATAGCAGCCAGGTGGTCAGCCTAATGTTATGCAAATCCCCCCCTTTTTTTGGGTGATGTTTAAATTGCCACCTTAGGAGACCAACAGCAAAGGAGTGCAAGAGAAAATGTATGGGATTTGATTAAGACTGCAATCCTATCCACACTTAGGATGGGATTGGCCTACATGCATAGGATTGGCCCACAAGAAACATTTTGCTTGGTAAAGAAAGAAAATATGGAGAAATATGCCCAGGTGGCAGGGAAACATGCACTGTTTCAGCAACTTAATCGAAGCAGACAGTTCTCCTATACTCTGCCACAGAAGCAAAAATAGAGGCAGATACGCGGCCTAAGTGTTTAGCTAACAGGGCATTATTGATGTTTTCAATGTTTAAGTAGAGATGCAATTCATCTCCCCTGGCTCCTGTGCAACTTTCTGAGTGGGAAACGGCTGTTTACTAGCCAAGAAAATGTCTGAACTTTAGTTGCCTATCAGTTCCTCCTCGCCCTCTTGCCCATAAGCTGGTGGAATCAGAGGCAATCTTACTAGCAGTGAGATAAGCAACTGTACATATTGTTTTGTTCCATCACCCCCACCACCCCCGCACCACCCCCTACAGAGAAGGAGAGAGAGGAACGAAGATTCACACCCTAATTCTTGGATCACAGCCCATTAGACAGTTGCAAAACCATACCAGACAGAAAGAGGCAAAGCTCAGGTGTTGGGGAACTAACTAGGGCCACATCTTTATCAATTTACATAAGAGGTCTGCAGCAGCAGCAACACTAAGCACTCTGGAATCTGGCTGCGGCAGGAGCCACTTAAGGGCCTCTAGGGTAGGGTGTCCAGATGGCTCGGGGTTTCCCAGTCCTAACTGGGAAACCTGGGGCCAACCGGCCCAACTGGGGGCGGTGGGGGCAAACCGGGGTGGCGGGGGGTCACGCATTGGTGGCAGCAAGCGAGGAGCGGCGGTAGACCCGGCGTCGGTGGCGTCGGAGGAGCCCGGGAAGCGGCCGCCCCAGAAGGTAAGTGCCCTCCCTTGCGCCTTGCGCTCCTTATCCGCAGGGGCGTCCGCTTCCCTCCGGTACTCGAATCTACTGAGCGCCATCGCGACTAGGCCCGATGATGCCAGAGTGGAGTGTGTCCTGGGCCCCAACAGTTGTCACTACTGTTATAAACCGTTTTAAACAGTTTAAAACTGTTTTAAACCATTTTAAAGCAGTAGTGTAGATAGGCTCATAGTCTCCTGATGGTCCAGCCGGGCCACACACTTGTGCCCAGGGGCATTGCTTATTGTTTGGTCATGTCCGGTGACTCTTACTTTAGAAAACTCCACCGCCAACTGCCTCCACCTCCTCTCTTCCTGCACAACTGCTCGACTCTGATGCACTCTTAAAACACTCTGGGTGGCAAGCCAGCCTCTCAGGGCTAGCTACAGGTGAATCTGGGTTGCCTTCTCTGCCTTATGCCAGCCAGCCGATGCCTCCAGCTTTCAGCCTCAAACAATCGCCCCCTCTCTCTCTGCCAATGTCTCCCAACAGTCCAGCCAGACTGTGCACTTGTACCCTGTGTCTGGGAGTAGGGTACCAGCTTATAGCTTGGTCACATCTGGCGACTTTGTTTTAAAAAAACCTCCGCTGCCAGCCACCTCTGTCTGCACCAACACTGGACTCTGAGATGCTCTTAAAAGGTTCTGTGTGGCACACCAGCCTCTCAGGGCTAAGCTACAGCTATCTCTGAGTTGTGTCTTCAGTCTAACTCTGTCTCTAAGAGATATGCCAGCCAGCCCAAGCCACAAATCTATCTATTTTTCTCCAACACACACTTCAAATGTTCTGCATTGCAAGCCAGCAGTGCAGACAGAGCCTAGCTCACAAGTGAACAAAGTGAAATGGAAGGGAAGGGGTAGCAAAGCAAAGAAACACTATGCCAGGTTCCAACATCAGCAGCAACAGGACATCTGCAAAGATGAGAGCCTCTCTCTCAACTGACACCTCACTGTTGGTTGTGAGAGTTTTTCTCTAAGGATGACCCTTCATCACCCATGATGTGGAACTCTGAGCAAAAGGCCTCTGGCCTGTTCCGTTTTGTCCTGTGGGCTGCTTTGACTGACCTCTCCTTTCCCACATTTTGATCTGTGGATGCCTTGCCTCTGCTGAGCTCCAGGTGCCCAACTGCCCACCAAATCTGCAACAGGAAAGGTGCCCTGTTTGCCCAGCACTTCTTAGCTAAAAACTTGAGATTCCCTTGATGCCAAGGGCTAAAAATTCTCAAGGTGCAAGACCCCAAAGAGGAGGTTTGATAACCTGAGTTTGAAGGCTATGGCTCCAGCCATTTTTAAAAACATTACTTTTAAAATCTCAAACTTTACAAAATTCCTAAAAATCAACGGATGAACAGATTTGCTTCAAACTTGTCAAGGATAAAGCCCTACTTGAGATCTATCATGGTGCCAGGATTCATTTCTTTTTCTTTAAACATGACAGTATATATATAACCCTCAAACTTTTTTTAAAAATCCCTAAAAAACATCGGGTGAACATATTTGCTTCAAACTTGGCAAGGCTAAAGCTCTACCCGAGAACTATCATGTTGCCAAATTTAATCTCTTTACCTTTAAAAATGATTATTATTATTATTATTATTATTTATTACATGTATATACCGCCCATAGCCGAAGCTCTCTGGGCGGTTTACAGAAATTAAAAGATTGAACATTAGAAAGTCAATATATGAAATTTAAAACCATAAAACATAAAACAGCTGATATTTAAAACATTTTAAACTTTTAAGCCTGGCCACAAAGTCAGTTAAAACCTCAACTTAAGCTGTTAAAATGCCTGGGAGAAAAGAAGAGTTTTGACCTGGCGCCAAAAAGATAACAGTGTTGGCGCCAGGCGGGCCTCATCGGGGAGATCATTCCATAATTGGGGGGCCACCACAGAGAAGTCCCTCTCCCTTGTTGCCATTCTCTGAGCTTCCTTCAGAGTAGGCACCCGGCAGAGGACCTTAGATGTTGAGCGTAGTGTACGGGTAGGGTTTTTTTACAATTTTTTTTTAAAAAAGAATATTTTAAAACCTCAAACATTAAAAAAAATCCTAAAAATCAATGGATGAATGGATCTGCTTTAAATTTGGCACGGCTAAAGCCCTTCCTTAAAGCTATCATGGTGCCAAGTTTCATCTCTTAATCTTTAAAAATGGTGGAGCTGTGTTTTTGTTAATTCCCATTAAAGTAGAGCTGCTCTTTGGCTGGGGAGGATGGGGAAAATCCGGATTTTTGGTCAAATTTCTTAATTTCTGCTCAGTTGTTTATCCCAAAATCTGTTACTTAAAGTGTCGTGTGTCAAGAACCCCCCTCTCTCCATGTACTATTCCACTTGGTCATAGAGTTCGCTGGCAGGAGCAGCCGAAAAAAACCCAGCCGCTCTTATACAGCCGGCAGAACTTGCAGTGCATCATGAGATATGGCCAGAGGACTGAGGGAGGGGGGAAGGAGGAGGGAGGAGCAGCCCAGAAGGACGCTGGGACTTTCAGCCATGTGACGGGGGAGGGGCAAAGTCCTTCTGAAAGCCTGGTCAACCAGCTTTCAGAACGAGCACAATCTTTAAAAAATTCATAGAAAATTGAGGGTTTGAGCAATTGCTCTGATTTTTTTTCACAAATGACTAGCCAGATCCCATCTTCAATGTTCCACAAGTTTCAAGTTTTTATCTTTAAAAATGAAGAAGTTACAGCGGGGATGGGGCTTTTGGGGGACCCCCTATAACTTCTTAATTTGAAAGGATAGAGACATGAAACTTTTTGGACATTGCAGACTGGATCTTGCTAGTCCTGGCTCCCCAAGTTTCATGTCATTATCATTTCAAATGAAGAAGTTATGCATGTGTTTCCCCCAATGCAAGCCTATGGGGAAAAAAACAGACAACAAGATTACAGCATGGAGGCCCGGTCAACCAGCTGTGTCAATAAAGTTGCACAAATTTTAATAAATTCCTATAAAATCGAGGGTTGGAGGGATTGATCTCAAATTTTATACACATATCTAGCACATGTTACACATATGTGCCAAATCCGGCAGTGCAGAGAGATGGATCCTCCCCCCTGAAACTCGGAGTGAAGAACCTGCTCAATGGAGCTCCACCCCAAATTTCAGGGAGGAGCAGACCCGCTCTGCAAACCCCTACTGTATATGCTCCCCCCTCAATATACAAAACTCCTTGTACACAGGAATCTAGATATCAGGGAGAATGGCTATAGCTAGCCTTCTCCCTGACATGCTAAATGTCTATGCATAGAATATTTTCCCCCACATAAACCCCATTCAGCCCTGCAGCACCTCAACCTGTAATCCAGTTACTACATGATCCGTGGTTTATCTAGAGAGCTTTTAAGCATTTCACTAATTCCAAGTCCTTTGTAAAAAGAATCATAGAAATCTGATGAGGCCCACTGAGGATGGATCTACATATTCAGCAGAATGTGCAGAAAAAGAGGGGATAAAATGGACTGTACCATTTCAGACTTCAGGCCTGTGGTGGGAGGAATAGCTAGAATTCTTCTTTGTGAACTGATAGTTTTCAGCTTACATTGGGCTTTCCTTTCTTTTTCTTTTTCTTTTTCTTTTTCTTACATGAGGAGCATTAAAAAGTGCTGGTCCCCCTCAACAGTTTGAAGTGATATAGTCCACTCTGCAACCTCAGGATAAGGACAGATCAGACTAGTTTTTCTTCCAGTGTGTGTCAGTTTCATGTGTGTTCCTCCATGTCTGTTCTGCCCTGTTTCTGCATCATATATATTTAAATATATATGAATATTTGCATTGGTTTATTTATTTATTTAAAAAAAAACATGCATTTTTAAATGCATTTTCCCCTAAAATAGACATTTTTGTACACATTTTGACCAAAGAGATATAGATATATAGATATTTGTATGCATTTTTGGACTTTTTTGAGCTGAGGACTGTAGCACAAAATTTGGAGATGTGCCAAAAACCAGACGATAACTGCCTTCCAATTGGCATATTAATCTGGGAAGTATGAATCAGATCAGATCACTAAAAAATGCAGACTAAACGAAATCCTTGAGCATCCCTGTCTCAGGATTTGTTCATCTCATTCTGTTGCATATGTATATCTGGCCTGAGTTCTTAGTCCAGAGATATCTATTACTTTTCTTAGCATGGATTTTCCATTATAGGCAGGTATTTCCCTGGTAATACCTATTCAGTATGGTAATTCCACAGTACTTATTTATACACTGGAGATTTATACACTGTGGCCCTTAATGATTCCACCTTCACCATAACCCTGTGAGGTGAGTCGTTATCATGTCCATTTTACAATTCGGGAACTGCTGATGTTGAGCAATTGATTTGCCCAGAGCTACCCATTAAACCCATGTCTGAGCTGCTACTTTCAAATTGAGAATTGATTTATTTCAGCTGAATTAGGGGGCTTGGTGGGTGAGGGAAAAGCTTGGATTTTATTAAGTTATACGCACGCACACCAGGTTTCCAAAACATATATTTCAATTTTTTAAAAAGTATTAGAAATGTGGGTTTTTGAAAGTTAAATTCAGGAACTTCATATCACTTTGAAGGACATTTTCATTTTGGCTAGTTCTTGGTAAATATGAGACTGTATGAGAGATCTGTACAATTATGTGACGCACTCCTGGTGTTAAGGTTTTAAGCATCCAAAGTGCTCCACATACATTATATAATCCCCAAACCCAGAACTTTGCCAAAACTATTAGCAGCCAATCCACATGACAGCACGAGGGAAAATTGAGACAGCACGGTCCATTCAATCACTTCAGCTGCCCGGGAGCAATTGCCATTTGGCTGCTCTGTCTCTCCCAGAACCGTTTCCCTCAGTGGCCATTCCACCTGGATCTTAAACATTTGCGTAACGTTGCATTGGCCTTTCTGCTGCATGTGGGGAGGCGAGGGCCAGCAGGCATGATTTCCCTGCTACGCACTCAGTACACCCATGGACAGAAGCAGTGACATGGGATTTAGCCACTATGCCACATCAGATAATAGCCCTGTTTCCTCATTTTCATTAGTCCTGGACCCATCTGTTGTAAAGAAACATCTGTGATTTGTAGATACCAGACTTTAAAAACAGACCTTGGGCACAATCTACTAGGAGGTTCTTCTGTGCAAGCCCCATCAAAATGAACACAAAGTGTACAAGAGCATTGTGCTATTGTGCTAATATCCTGCTTCTGGGCTTCCCATAGTCATCTGGTTGGCCACTGTGGGAACAAAATGCTGGACTAGATAGGCCTTTGGTCTGATCCAGCTCTTCTTATGTTCTTACAGCAGCTGTATATGTATCATTCATCGTGAAAGTTCCCTGAACATTTTATACAGATTCTACTGAATTATTCTTCATCAACTGGCAACCAAACGTGACCACTTCTCTGATGAGATGGCATGCCTGATTAAGAGAGCTGAGCTACACTGCACAGCAGATTAAGGCAGGGGAGTGAATAAAAATACTGTATCTATTTAAAATGCAAAGGGAATTTAAACAGAGTATGTAGTTAATCCAATTGGCTTCAAGCCAACTCTCCAAGGTGAACATCCTTGCTGTTTGCAAATGCACCGCAAGCTAGAGACGCACCAGTCGGTAATAAGAATCTCAGTTCCTTAAGGCGACATTCAGATATTAATTCAAGATGGAACTGGGGGGGGGGGGGAATGGTACTCTCATGTTCTGCTTCCTTAAAGTCCCTGCCTAGCTCAGCCTAAAGTTAATTAATTAATAGGGTGAGCAACTTTTCTTTTTGAGATAACGAGCTCAGTGCCTCTGAACATGTACAAAGGATCAGCCTCTGGGAGAAAAAAGGAGGTTGGCTTTTAACAATCTACAAGCAGTGTACTTCTGAGTATGCACAGTTCAGAAGCAACTTTTAGAAAGACTGCATTTAGCACCATTCCCTCTATGATGGCTGCTGCTGTGAGTTTGGACATCTGATTACTATGAATCAGGCCCTTTCCTAGAGGTGGCAACAGCTTTAGATCTTACACATGGAACAGCACAGTGCTCTTCAACTGTAGAGGGGGGCGGAGGGGGGGAGGAAAAGCATACGCAAAGAAACAGTCGGCCTCCAGGCTTCTCGGAGTCTTGCTATGAATGGATGCATCACTATGTGTTTGCTTAAGTGCCACCCAATGGAATTCAGAGATTTGCCTACCATTTATTATTTAGTTAGTTCTCCACCTTTCTGCCAAAAATGGCACTCAAGGCAACTTACAGAACCAATTGAAACTGAGTAAAACAATACATTGAAATGCAATAAAAAATATAACAATTACAGAAAAAAAATATGAATTAAAAACGGTATCCAACCCACCCAACCTCCTAGATTGAGATGCAAAGGAGAGATTTAGGGCCTATCTACACAGTACCTTGGAACGTTTTAAATTGTATTTTAAAACGTTCCAAATAGGTGCGTTCTAAAACGTCTTAGGCCACATTAACGAGTACTCACGTTACAGGAGAAAAAATCTTCAGTCTTCAAAGCGGTGTGTGCAGTCACACACTCTTCTGTCCATCTCTTTCTCTTTCGTTTTTACAATGAGTTTAGGGCAAAGAATTGTGGGAGTTGTAGTTCAGTCACCCACTCCCTCCTTAGTTCTCCTTTCATTCACTAGCTTTCAATGAGTATAGGGCTAGGCATTGTGGGTGTTGTAGTTCACTCACCCACTTCCTCTTTCTTCACCACCAATCAACTGCTAAGCATTTGGGCGCCGGTCAATGAAGCACTGCCCCCACGAATCGCAAACGGTAAGGAAGGACACATTATTTTACTTAAAACGATTTATTAAAAGTAAAAACCGTTGTATATTTAAAAAACCTCAGGTATACATCGTTAAAGGGAGTGCGTCATGTGGCCCAAAGAGTTTTCATTACCCTTATGAAACGTTACAAACCTAGTGTGTAGGAGTGTCATCAGCATATTGGTGGCATTGAACCCCAAAACTCCAGACAATCGCTCCCTGTGGTTTCATGTATATGTTAAATAAAATGGGGGAAGATCAAACCCTGAGGGACACCACAGGCCAACAATCATGGCTAGGGCTGTGCACGGACCCCCTGATCCAGATCCGGAGACCCTCCTTTTATTTATTTATTTTATTTATTTATTTATTACATTTGTATACCGCCCCATAGCCGAAGCTCTCTGGGCGGTTTACATAGGATTAAAAACAATTAAAAACAATATACAAAAATTAAAACAGCAAAAACATACAACATACACACAATCTGTACATTTAAAAACCACTTGAACACTTCAAAAAAACTACAAAAACAAAACAAAACAACCCCAGGCTCCTCAGATATTGCCAAATGCCTGAGAGAAGAGGAAAGTCTTGACCTGGCGCCGAAAAGATAACAATGTTGGCGCCAGGCGGGCCTCGTCAGGGAGATCGTTCCACAATTGGGGAGCCACCACAGAGAAGGCCCTCTCTCTTGTTGCCGACCTCCGAGCTTCCCTCGGAGGAGGCACTCGGAGGAGGGCCTTAGATGTTGAACGTAGTGTTCGGGTAGGTTCATGTCGGGAAAGGCGTTCCATCAGGTATTGTGGTCCCAAGCCGTGTAAGGCTTTATAGGTTAAAACCAGCACCTTGAACCGGGCTCGGAAACATACAGGCAGCCAATGCAAGCAGGCCAGAGTAGGTCTTATATGTTCGAACCTACTGGTTCCAGTTATCAATCTGGCCGCTGCATTTTGCACAAGCTGCAGCTTCCGGACCACCTTCAAAGGCAGCCCCACGTAGAGTGCATTGCAGTAATCTAACTTGGAGGTTACCAGAGCATGGACAACTGAAGCCAGGTTATCCCTGTCCAGATAGGGACGTAGCTGGGCCACCAACCGAAGTTGGTAGAAGGCACTCCGTGCCACTGAGGCCACCTGCGCCTCAAGTGACAGAGATGGTTCTAGGAGAACCCCCAAGCTACGAACCCGCTCCTTCAAGGGGAGTGCAACCCCATCCAGAACAGGTTGAACACCCTCCATCCGGTCAGCGGAACCACCCACCAACAGCGTCTCAGTCTGTTTCCCCATAGAGGTGCAAGTAATTACCACCCTCCCCCCACTCTCCCTGCTTACCTGCGGCCTTCTGCTGCCGCTAACCCTCTCCCTGCTTGGCAGAATGTGCAAGTTATAAAGCATAGATTCCTCTAATTCCAGACTGTAGACGACTTAGCAACAGGCCTGCCTATGTACTGGGGATGGGCAGATTTGTCCAGTCCATTTCTGCCGACTTCATCCTTTCCGCACCCCACAAGTCCATTCCATATCAGTTCCGTGTTGATTTTTTTTTTAACAGAAAAACAAAAAACTATATGTATTTTTGTATGCATTTTTTCAAATTAATGGAGGCATGCCCACGTGTGTTTGTGTACATTTTAAAAATGTAAGGAAGGGTTTTTGCACACTTTTCAAATGTTTGCATTTTGTTGAACACATTTTATTTTTTTCTTTTAGAACACAACACAAGTCTGGAAATGTATGGATTTCTGACCATAAATTGCATCCATTTCTCTGTTACGTTCTAGGAGGTGCTGGTTGTGTAAATCCATTTTAAAAAAAACTCAGTGGAGCAAATATCCCCCATCCCTACTTACAGGGGGAAAAACAGCTGTGAAAGAGCCTGAGATAATCCAAAAGTTAAAAACAATAGGCCAGGGTGACTGATACAATTATTCTATTGATGTCTATTGTATATTAATTATGTAACAAAGGTCAAAACTGCCCTCCTGATATAGAACATAGGGCAAGGCAAATTCAGGATTATTTTAGAAGGGCAAAACATGTTTGGAAATACCAGCAAACCGTAGCTATGTGACACCTGGCCAATAGGTAATGGAGGCACTCTGGCCAATGTACACATAGACTTAACAGAGGATTATATTTCACTCAGACAGTTTAGTAAAATCGCAAATTCCTAACACTAGGTCACCTCCATGCAAAACTAAATAAATACTACAAAATAAATAAATAAATAAATACACAAAAATTTGCCTAAGGTGAAATTTCCAGGCAAATAGGGAGGTTCCTATATAAGAGACATTTCTGAGAAATGTGAGAGAAGTAAGAATATGACTAGCAGAAATATCTCAGGGAGGTGCTGTACATCCCTACTTCTCGGGGACCCATAGAAAACATTAATGTAGATTGTTAGCCAAACTATACTGTGGGTGTCACCCTCTGATTAACACCAGGACTGGGACCTGGAGGTCAGGGCCTTATAGTGCCCCATGGAGGAGGAGGAGGAGGTGGTGGAGGAGGTGGTGATGGTACAGGCTTCTCCACTCAGATGAGAACCTTCAGTACCTTCTCCTAAGCACTCTTAGCAGAGGTTGCATCATTCAACTCCAAGATAACTCTCTAGCAGCACCTCCATTTTCCCAACCTCGCAGAAGCCAGCAGATACAGAACCAGGTGAGGGTCCTTTAAAAAACACAGCCAGCTCTTTTTAGGCAGGCAGAGCCTAACACGGAATAGGCCTGGCCGCTTTTATAAGGCTTCAGGCAGCTTTAGCTCTCTGCTGAGGCATCTATCCATTATCTACACAATAGGTGGGAAATGCCAGCCAGTACAAACTCACTGGGAGCTGTCTATGTGTGGGGCAAGTGGAGAAAATAACTAGAGTGCCTACCAAATTTTCCCTAAAGTGGGGGAAATGTGGGGGTTGTGGGCAGGAGTCACTTTAGTGGAATTTCCAGGGAAGAAAAGGCACGGGAAGAGCAGAGGAAAGCAGGCAAGTGCAGGTACCTCTTCTTGAAATTACATACACTCGGCAATATGATCTTATCTGGACAGCTGGGCCTTCCAGGGTTAATATCCAGCACCTTTTAGCCCCCTGGCTGATGGCAGAAGCTAGAGTGTGGGTTCCCTTCAGCAGTCCCAAGGCGATAACACTTTATTGCAATACAGTTTTGAATGTGTTGGCGCAGGAGGTGGGGGTGCGTGTGTGCTTTTAAAACCTCACTGAGAATTCTTGGGCGACCTGGTACAACTGAAATCCGACATGGCATTCCTGCAGAAGATACACTTGGAGAGCCGGATTCAGTGTTCACAACGATGTTCCACCGCAGCACCCTCCACATCCATCTCTGTCTGATCTTAGATTTCCATGGCAGTGTTTCCTTTTGAGCTAACCAATGTCTATACAGTGCTGTCAGTTAGAAGGCGAGAGAGGGAGGGAGGAAGGGAGGGAAAGAGAGAGAGACACACACACACAGCACCAACTTGCACAACATTGCCTCACAAAGGGAGCCTTTCTAATGGCAGGATAAATACGTTCTTAATACAGTGGGGAAGCTACAGTGCTATTCTTCATTGCTTAAAACCTTCAGCCAGGACCAGCTTTTGCTTACTCATCCTTGCTTCATTACCCTCTCCTGATACCTTCCTCTGCAGAATCACAGAGCTGATGTGCTTCGTGAAGGAACATGCTTTTGCCCACACATCTCTCTTGGATTTAATATGTGTAGGAAAACATGAAAGATATGCAGGGGGCGGGGACTTCATTTCAGAAGGCATAATGTACTTAGACCTAGCTGCAAATGGATTTAAATAAATCCATCAAAGAGGCAGTGGGCTTTAGTTGAAGACCGCAGCTTTCATTTCAAGAGAATCCTCCTACCTGTAGGAATGACCGGGTCCTAGAATAAGTGGGGTAGAGAAAGATGTGCAGTTGTTGGGAGGAACAAGGCTTAGTGTATAATGAGCATCCCCACTGAATTCCAAATCCTGCACCAATTTAATATGATTCCCCAACCAGGTTCCCTTCAGATGTGTTAGCCTGGAACTCCCATCATTCCCAGCTGGATTTCCAGTGTAACCCATCTGGAGGGAGCCAGACTGGGGAAGGTTGCAATAAACCATGCAACCTAAGCACATCAGCATTTATCTACATGGCTTCTCTGAAAAATGGAAGATAGACAAGGAGTTGTAATTAACACAGCATGTTTCAAGTGTTCAAAAGCGTTTCACATTGATTATCTCCGCAAACTATAGAAGAGCTCTGTAAGGCCGGGCAGTGTTATTATCCTCATATTGCATATGAGGAACAAAGGCTGAGCAAACAGTGGCTTGCCTAAAGGCCTGAATGGATGTGATCGGTGAGCAGGAGAGACACTGAGCCTGTCAACACTACTGCTTTAAAACAGTTTATAACAGTTTTAAACCGGTTAATAACCGTTATTAACTGCTTTAAAACTGTTATAAACTGTTTTAAAGCAGTAGTGTAGATAGGTGATGTTTTGTTTTTGTAATGTAAAAGTAGCAGTGGGGAGGTGTTGGAGTTGGAACAAGGCTCCAGCTCTGGGGATAGGGGAGATATAATGCTTTCCCCCACCCATGCTATTATCCCAGTTTTAAAGCACACACACATCAAAGCTGCTATTTACTCCCTGGGAGAAAATGTACAGCTTTAGACTAGAGGATGGTGTCATACCTAAGGCTACCTAGGGAGTTTCTGGTAGCTGCAACTTCAAAGGAGGTAAATATTTTTTTGCCCCTATTTGTGCAGGTCATAAAAGATGACTAAATAGGGCCCTTTTGTGGGGTGAAAATTTCCAAATGCGGTTGTTAGGTATTTTATTTTAACTCAGCCAAGGCAGGGGTTTGAGAAATGCCTATCCAGGGCTTTCTTCAAATGTCCCATTGCAGTGATTTCGACTCCTATAGGTGCGGCTTAGGCCCCCTCCACAAGGATGCGCTTTTGCGCCCGGTTCGGCGATTATGCGCATTATCGCTGACGCGCATTTACTCCTAATCCCTCTGCACGGGAGGTGGCGAGAGGCGGCGAAGCGCATTAATATATGTCAAAAAAGCGCTTTACAAGAAGTTAATGCGCATAATCGCTTGTTCACACTGCGAAAATGCGCTTTAACGGCCGGAGCAAAATAAAAGTCGCGATTTAACGCGCATTCGAAAATGCGCATTATCGGGGAGATAACGCGCCTGTACGCCCGTTTTGCGCTCCGCTGGTGTGGAGGTAAAAATTTTAATGAGCCTTCAAAGAGCTTTAAACGTCTCGTGTGGAGGCACCCTTAGCCTCTGCCCATTTTGCATATTTAGAGCTGAGATTGCCGGTTCATAATTTTGAGCTGAGCTGTTTAAAAGTGAAAAAACATCTGAAAAGAGCCCATCTAGAAAATATCTGTTCTGAGATGCTTAGGCTGACCATCTGAAAAGGAGGACAGGGCTCATATAACTTTAACAGTTGTAGAGAAAAGGGAATTTCAGCCAGTGTCATTTGTATGCAATTTGTTCCTGGTGAAATTCCCTCTTCATCACAACTGTTAAAGGTGCAGGCACTATACTAGAGTGACCATATACAAAAGAAGGCAGGGCTCTGCAACTTGAACTGTTGTGATGAAGAGGGAATATTACCAGGAACTAATTGCATACAAATGACACCGGTTGAAATTCCCTTTTCTCTACAACTGTTAAAGTTATATGAGCCCTGTCCTCCTTTTCAGATGGTCAGCCTAGATGCTGGGCCTGCTTCCATCCAGTAACCCAACATTATTAGGTTCTGCATCTTCTGGTATCATAATCATAATCCTCTGAAGATCTTTGTTTTATAGCTGTCATGTAATGCTGAGTTTCTCCCTATTGCTAGAAGTCTGTATAATTCATCCTCTATGTCTGTGCAACAGTTACAGCCTTTATCAAGGGGTTGTCACTATGAGCAGGAAGGGCTCCACAGGGTGTTCAATAAGTACTTGTTTCTAGTGTTTTCTTCCTAATATTATAAAGGCCTTATTATTATCACAAGAGATCCATGCTCCTTCTGATAAGCTTGCATGACTCACTACAAGGCCAAAGCCCAAAAATGTTGTGGATGGGGCAGGGCTAAGATTACTGTCTCTGAGAGGAGAGTATTGTGCAAACAGCTTCATGTTTATTTTTAATACTGAAAATTGTAATATTTTAAATAACATTTTTCTTAACATGGCACGTCCAATGGCTTGTTAATTAATCATCCCAGTGCCTTTGATGTTGTTGTCCAGAACACTGGAAGGTAAGAATATATAAATATGAACCCTGTTTGGGTGTTAGTAAATCATGAGATTACCATCATTGCTGTCCAGACCTGCTCTACACCCGTAGGTTCCTGCACGATCTAGACCCCTGTGCGATCCTAGGTCATGCAGGGATTCCCTTCTTCAGGCATCTAGCCCCAACGCAGAGATGGTAGGGATGGCAGGTGACATGATAGGGGGAGCAGGGCCAGTCAAGTCAACCTCCATGGCAGCCAGCCATACAAAAGTAACAATGAAAATAATCCTAAAATTAAAACAAGCTAAACCCAAATTTCATCCATCCCACCAAAAAAGATAAACACATAACATCACTAACAGTTCACACACACACACACACACACACGTGTCTTGTTAAATTTAATGTCTTGTTAAATTTTCAAATTTAACAAGACATTAAATAACAAAAGAAGAAATATCAATAAGAACATCCATGCATCTTTATCTTGATCATTATTACCTACAATTGTGTTGCTTTTCTGATCTCTTCTATCAGTTTTATACTCTCTTAAGCCAATAAATCTTTCCATAAAAGATCATGTGACTGTGGTGGATGATAATAAAGTTCATAAAATCCCACCAATTTGTGTTAAAGTTATCAACTTCTTGCGCATTTCTGTATGCCCTTCATATGTAATCTGAGTCTCCATTGTTAAATAGGTGGACTGGGAGTGCTTTTCCAACGCTTCGCTATTTCCTTCCTTACTGCTACCCAAAAGAATGTCAGTAGAGCCTTGTTTTTTAGTTGTTTGTTTTCATTGTCATATAATGTGAGTAAACCCACCATCAAAGAGATATGAATCACTTTGAGCATCTCTATATTAAGGGGAAATCACATTGTTTACCCAGAGCTTTGAGTTTCCTGGTTCTTTTTGCATGGTTGTTATGGGCTGCATTAGACGGGTGGAGAGGGGCGACCACATGCTTTAAATGGAATACTTCCCCTCCACTTCTATTGAGACAACACCATCTAGTGGCGAAAGATCCCGTTTCTCCCCCCCCCCCCCCCCCCCGGATATTATCACATTAAAAGTGGTTCTTTTCACAGCAGGATTTCCAGGGATGATGATGATGATGACTTATTACATTTCTATACCACCCCATAGCTGAAGCTCTCTGTGTGGTTTACAAAAGATTAAAACATTAAACCTTAAAAATTGATATACAAAATTTTTAAACAGACAACATACCAAAAATATCTATTTAAAAACAACTTTGAGCTCTCAGCCAAAGATAGATCAGGGGTCATTTAAAACTCAACATATGCTGTTAAATACCTGGGAGAAAAGTCTTGACCTGGCGCTGAAAAGATAACAATGTTGGTGCCAGGCAGGCCTCATCAGGGAGATCATTCCATGATTGGGGGGGCCACCACTGAGAAGGCCCTCTCCCTTGTTGCCATCCTCTGAGCTTCCCTTGGAGAAGGCATCTGGAGGAGGACCTTAGATGTTGAGCGTAATGTACAGGAGATGCTGTAGGAGACGTCCTGGTCATTGACAACATCATATAATGGACCCAAAATCTTCTGTGAGTGGCCAATCATGAGTGTGCAATAAATCACATTTGGACAAGCTCTTGATTTGTGATTAAAGCAGCCTCCTTAAAACTTGTACCTTAATTGAATTTTCCTTAATTTTTGCAGAGGTGGATTTCATTGGGGCATTAGCCCATTTCCCTTTGTCAATAGTTGTTCCCAGGTCATTTTCCCATACCTGAATAATTTCATCCATTGTAGGAAATTGTATATCCATTAATAATCTCTCTATATATAGTTGAGGTCAAACCCATTGTATCTATTGTATTTTGTATTATAAGGTTTTCAAGGTATTCAAAGTGTGTTTTAGGATATACTATTTGCGCTTTTACAATCGGTATGCTGGAAAAACGTGTAATTTTATTTAATTGTAGCCAAGTACATTTTGTGTTTTATAGTTGAGATTTCAACTGTTCCTCAGTTTTGGGAGAAAGTCCAATGAACAAATCTGTCAAACTGTAAAGGCCATGGTCCTCCCAGTGCCGAACCTGAAAAAATAAGTAAATAACAAAATCAATCAGGCTTCAGCCTGAAAGCTGGTTGGAAGTGTCAAGTTTTCAGGCCTCATCAAGTGTTCCTTCCACAATGTAACTCTACATGTTGAGACAGGAGCTGGGCTGTGCCCCCTACTCCCACCCATGACACCCATGCATTCAGTGGGACATAGGAAAAGAGGTGCTGCAGGCATCCTGTCAGATGTCTCACTGAACATGAGGACATTGGGGTGGGTGGGCAGGGTGGAGCTGGATTGTGCCACACTGAGGTCAGACACATGGGGGGAAATGCCTGAAAAGACCCATTGCTGCCCGCTGAAAGGTGAACAGGGACTTAGGCAAAGAAGCCTCCCAAGGGAAAGCGTTATAAACAACATTAGGCTCAAGTAGCTGCTCTGCAGGTTGCATCAAGGACTGTTGGGAAAAAACACATTTAGGCTTGGCCTTTAATCCTAATTTAGAGAAAGCCACAACCCTATACATATAAAGGGTTTGTATTTGTTTTCCAATGCAATGTGAAGCACAGAGGACGTAGGGTGTTAGGTGATTGGCAACCGAGCATGTGAAGAAGAGCAGGGGGTGCAAGTCCCAGCAGGAGATGGAGATGGGCCTGGGATGGAGCACCTAGGAACTACAGCCCTTCATACAGAGGACACCTTCAAAAATAGGACTTTTCTCTGACAGCCCTTCTAATAGAGAACCTTCTTTTGTAAAGTAGGCCACAACAAGGCCACCCTAAGAGAGGGTAGAGTCTGGCCAGTGCTTAAACACAACCACTTTTCAGTTTTCTCGAAAAATATTGGCTTCCCCAATATGAGCCCAACACAATGCTGCCCAGAGCCACAATCCAGGTTGCTCAAGCTCTCAGAAGCCAGAGAACATCATCTTGGAGGATCTGGATGTGGTTGATCCCCCTCCAGGTGGGTATCCCAGGCATAAAGTATGTCTTGCTAAATTCCCAGCAAGATGGTGACACATGAGTCTTAAAGCTCTGCTGATTTATGCAAGAGATAAATAGGCCAGATTAAGGGCAGCAGGCATATAAATGACTTAGACAGGACAAGCGAACAGCATTGAAACAAGACAGAGAGGAAGTGAGACACACTCAAGGAAAGCTGAATACACAGGATAGAGACAGTGTGGTGGAAAGATAGTTCGGCACAGTCTCAACAGTCTTAGCGCATGCCACAGGAACCTGACATATCTCGATCCCACACAAGTGAGGACACACTTGATAATTCAGCAGGATTAACTCCTCAAGTACTCGATGTGTGTTTGTCATCTTCTGCTTTGAAAGCATCTTTTTTTTTTCCTGGCAGGAAAGTAATCTCAACTCAATTTCTTTTACTTGTCACTTTGGGGAAGTGGATTGTGAGAGTTTGACTGGAGATTTGGGTGGAAGGCTGGTTTTTACATTGAAGGCATTTAGTTCCCAAAGTGATGAACGAGTCAGACAGGGGTAACAGGTGTGTGCCTGTGTGCTATATGCGTGGACGTTTCCATAGACAGCTCGGCGACAAAGGACCTTGTCCCAAGAAATGAGATCATGCATGCACCTCTTCGGTCCTTCCACATTGGAATGGGAGACAGAACCTTGGGAGTGGGGGAATGGCTATTATGGTTGTGATGAAAAAAATAGTGGTGGTGGTGGTGGTGGTAGAGAGACGCTGAGAAAGACACCCACAGCACAGCTGGCCTAACAACCTGTATTGATATTTTCTGTGGGCTCCAGGTAAGGATTTCATGCCCCCTCCCATGCTCGGAAATTTTGTTAGTCTCATCAAAACTTCTTTAGCTTTCCTTAAAGTCTCATAGATGTTTTGCCCAAGCAGGGGCCTCCAAAATCACCTCAAAATTCTGCTTTAGGTGAAATTTGGTGGCCACTCTAGTACTGATATGGTTTGCACATAATGGCAGACTATGGATTGTTTAACCCATGGTTAGTTGTGGCTGTGTGGCAGTGGGCAAGCATACTGTATCCTATATGGTCATTGCTTCTGCTTTCAAACATCTGTGATCAACAACCAAGGAAAGCTCCATTCGTGGGTTATTACTGTGATATCCAAACCTGGAACTCGGATTGCTTAGGGATTAAACAACCCAACATTAACCTAGCAACAAACCATGGGCAATTGTTGGGTTAACTCTGAGTTTTTTAAACCCTAAACAACCCAGAGTTCCAGGTTCAGATGTTACAATAACTGATTGAAAGTGGAAGCAATGACTATGTGCAAGGCAACATGCTCACTCGCTGCCTGCCAATTCCTGGGTTAAACAACCCAGGAATTGGTGTGATGTGCGACTTAGGTAATTGTGTATTCCTTTCCAGCTGGTCATTTGCTCATTTTCTAGTGGTATAGGATCAGCGATGGGCATACTTGATCCTTCCAAGATCTACTTTGTTTTTTTATTGAGCCTCAAGGTCCACCAACTGGAGTCAGGTGGAAAATAGTAGCACATGTAGCAGAATTAAAGAACAGGCTGCCTCTCAGCACATGGCTCAGATCAGGAATTTGTTTTCAGTCTCAGAACTGAGCTCACATAACTGATTTCACATAAAAATCCGCACTGTGTCTATATGCTCTATTAACCCCGTGGTGGCTGCACAGTGGCACTGCATTGTGTATGTGATACAGCTGCGAACTCGCAGCCACATCAGGCTTTCCCCCCTGAAAGTCTTGATGGACTGCGACTTTTCTATTTGTCCTGAGGTCACCACATTGTTTCCACATGTCTGGTGGCTTTGGTCTGAGGTAACCACAAGTGAGCATAGCTCTGGGTAAGTGGGGGAACGCAGCCCAGGGGCATCTGGCAGGCTTGACAAGGAAGTGGCCGCTGGCGCTGCGGCTTTTCCTGGCCAGCTAGCCGGCGCTCCCTCCTGCCATCTGTCTTTTTTGTTTTCGCCTCGCAGCAGCAATGCTGCAAGGTTTTGAGAAAATTACCTTCCAATGTGGCGTCGTACAGACACATCACGGTTCCTCTCCTGCCCCGCCTTCTGCATTTCAGCAGCTTAATTTGGAGGGGTGGTTGTGAGGAGCCTTTTTGTTGTGGCTCATGTTAAACAACTGGTGTTCAGAAACCCTTGCTGACCTACTGCAAATCATCCAGAGATCTCCTGATAGATCCTGACCCATCTTCTTCCCACTCCTGGCTTAAGATACTGCTGGTAGCAGCTCACGCATCAGGATGGGTGTTTTACTTATCACAGGCCAGCAGAGCTTGTGACCCAATACACAAGCCACTAGCCATGGATTGGGTATCCTGCCAGATGATTTTCTACTTTTTCAGTCCCCATCAGACCGCTGAAATGGGAGCTTTTGTGGATTTTATAAAGCATGCCGGCTGTGGTTGGTTGGTCCATCGTAAGTTTATTTTCTTTGTTTAAGAGATATCTGCTCTTCCTTTAGAAAGCTCAATGTGATTTGCAGATGGCTCTCAGTGGTCTTCCATCCAGGCATTGATGACACCTATGCTTCCATAACTGATATTGCTATAAGATTAGGCATCTCCAGATTAGGTAACCCAGGCCTACCTGCCGTTAATATGTGTCGTGGGGTGACCAGATTTTGGAACCCAAAATCCCGGTCCCCCCCCCGCCACCCAAAACAACCCCCCCACCAAGCCACCCCCCCAAAACAACCCCCCAAGCCACCCCCCCACCCAAAACAACCCCCCACCAAGCCACCCACCCCCAAAAAACGTCAGCCCGGACCTACCGGGTTCTCTTCCGCTACCGCCCCCGCCAGGTCCGCCGCCCCCCCCCAGGTCCCCCGCCGCCGCCACCACCGGGTCTTCCTCCACCGCCGCCGGGTCCCCCGCCGCTGGGCTCGTAAGGCCAGCGGCTGCGTGGAAGAGGCAGGGGAGGGCCGGATCCAGAAGTGACGTAATCGGCCCTCCCCCGCCTCTTCCGCGTGGCCTCTGGCCTCATCGATGGCCATCGCGACTGGCCCCGACGAGGCCAGAGGCCGCGCGGAAGAGGCGGGGGAGGGCTGATTACGTCACTTCCGGATCCGGCCCTCTTCCGTCCCTTCCACGCGGCCTCTGGCCTCACGAGCCCGGCAGCGGCGGTGGAGGACCCAGCGGCGGCGGACCTGGCCGCCCCAGCAGGTAAGTGCCCCGCGCTCCGTGCCCCGCGCCTCGCGCTCCTTACCTGCAGGGGCGTCCGCTTCCCTCCGGTGCTCGAATCTACTGAGAAACAGGCTTCGCGGCCTGTCTCTCAGTATCGCGCCAGGTTATGACGTCATCACCCGGCGCGCTACTGAGGGACAGGCCGTGAAGCCTGTTTCTCAGTAGATTCGAGCAACGGAGGGAAGCGGACACCCCTGCGGGTAAGGAGCGTGAGGCGTGAGGGAGGGCACTTACCTGCTGGGGCGGCCACTTCCCGGGCTCCTCCGCCGCCACCGCCGCCGGGTCTACCGCCGCTCCTCACTTGCTGCCACTGCCGCGTGACCCCCCGCCACCCCAGTTTGCCCCCACCGCCCCCCGGTTGGGCCGGTTCGCCCCAGGTTTCCCGGTTAGGACCGGGAAACCCCGAGCCATCTGGTCACCCTAATGTGTCGGCTTTCTTTCTGTCTTAGTAGTAGCAATAGTAGAAATAGTAGCAACCTCAGCCGCTACTTTTTCTGCCAGCAGAGAATTTGCCAGGACAATGGCATCTGGAATAAATTACCCAGTGTTCTGGTAGTGAGGTCTTAGGGCACAGCTATTAGATGAATCATCACAATGTGCTGCTTTTTTCCCCCTGGTTGGAGGGCAAACTGCAGACATTACCCACACCATTATTTCATTCTACCTACTTGAAATTCTTCTGGCCTTTTCAATTAGCTTTGTTATCTCCTTTCCCTACTTCCGAAGCTAAATTCTTGTACAGTCTCTTCCAAATGGTATGACACATGGAGTTGGTTGCACTTTATTTAATATTAGAGTCACCTGAAGCAAAATGCAAGGTGAATTGGGGCAAAGGGGGGGGGGGTGTTGGCTACTCACATAAAACATCCAAGGAGTTTTGAGGGGAATTAAAGACTTTTGATAAGACTAGGAACATTTTTCAGGGAACTTTCACATTTCCTTGTTTAACATGGGCTGAAGTGATCTCTTATCACTCCCTTTACTACACAAAAAGAATCGGTGCCGCTTGATGATTTTTTAAAAGATGTGAACCTCTACAAATATCTGGAGCTGCTGTGGCATCTTTTGGCCAAAGCAGGACATACTGTGGCAGCAAATAAATACTTACAATGGGGCCTAATAACCAGTGGAACATGACAAGCTGAGATATTTTGCTGTATTGTATCCATTAATGCCAATGATCAACTTGTGCACTTCGCTGAAAGCACCCCCAACAGATTTCCACTGAGCCTGGACTTGAAAAATAGGGATGTGTATCGTATAGTTAAAATGTCCGATAACGATACAATATGGTCTTTATCGGACATCCGAATAACGATAACGATACGATACAACATCCTACGATAATTATCGGAGACGATAAAAATCATCCCATAATTATCGGAATTTTATCGTATTATCGGAAGGCTCTTTTTCATTTCGGGCCACATGGACAGAGCTAGAAGTTGGGGTGTGTTTGCTGAGACTGACAGATTCAGTGACCAATCATGCAGCAAGGATTCTAGCAGGCTCCAATCACAATGTTGGAGGAGGGCTAAGGATATGCCCGCATAAAACCCCCACACTTGGTGTTCCAGCTCTGTTGGGAGTTAGGCGTTGAGGGAGAAGCGTGGATTTTGTTGGAGCTCTGTCCTGGGTCTTATAGTTACTTACTGCTGGATTGATTTTGGTGGTGAATTGTTGGAGATTTGTTCTAGTCTTGCATCTTTCTGTTCCCTTCTGTGTCTCAGGTTCATTTGGCTGTTTGTTGCTTGTGTGTTTGAGTTATAATTTATACATTTTCTGGTTGATTTGATTGAAGGGTTAGGTTAGCATGAGTGGGAGTACTGTGACTGAGTGAGTGTGCTGTTGTCCCCTTCCCTGTTTAACTTTCTTTAAAAAAAAAACAAAAAAAGTAAAAAAAAAATATTTCTCCCTCTGTGTGTGTGTGTGTGTGTTTGCTTGATTGACTGTGAGTGTGCTGGTGTGTCCTGTAGCCTGCTACACAGGATATCACTCATTCCACAATCTGTGTGGTCAAAGCAGCACACAAAGTCACAAACTGTGGGCAAAGCACACGTTGTAATTATTATTAATAATTTCAATCACTTTGCAGCAGAATGAAATGCAGCTTTAAGGCGCGCCTTGGGCGAGGTGGCTCTGGGTCTAGGAGAGATGCTGTTGCTGGGGGCAGTTCTGGGGTGGCTGTCTCTCCCCCAGTGAAATCAAGCACACGTCTTCCTTGGCACTAGCCTGGCCTGTCAAGCCGCTTCCTGCAAGATGTATTCTTAGGCTACCCCTCTGGAATCGAACCCGGATTCCCTGTTAATAGGGATGTTGTGGAACCAGGCAACTCATTGACTTCACCTAATTCCGGTGTAGCAGCATCGGGGAGGGACTTCAGCAGCATCCCTCACACCTTGCCTTTATTCTTTTTGCCACTGTTCCATCCAATGTTTCCAGTCTAGACTGCTTTACTGAGGGACTGCAAAGCAAAAGCATCCCTCACACATTTTATTTCTTTTTGGGGGGGGGCACTGCTCCAGCCAATGTGCGCAGCTCTGGCATGAAGAACTGCCAACCTGCTTGCACGGGGATGGCGGGCAGACTGGGTCATTTGAAGCACGATGAGGTCAAGGCGGCGTGTGAGACATTCACAATTGTCAAAGCTGCACATTATATGCTTCTGCTAGGATCCTCCAGGTTGGCACGCTGCAGGGGTATCTCCTGCCCCAATGAGGCCCTGCCAGGCTACAGCTGGCTGAAAAAGAACGCCCATGCTATTCTGCTACCCTCAAAATGTCCCTTTCCTTTGTACTTAAACATGCATGGCCTAATCTTGAGATAAGCCAGCAGGTATGCTACCTCTAGGAGCAGCATAGTTCCTCCCAGTCTGTTCAGTTCAGTGGAGTGAGTCCACTGTGCCAGGCAGAGGAATTTCTTCGCAGAGCGTAATTCCTCACTGTCAGTTCAGTGCTGCTTGTGGGATCATCCAGGTTTCCTCACTTCCCCAATGAGGCTCTGCCTGGGTAAGGCTGGCTCAAAAATAACGCCCGTGCTATTCCCCTACCCCCAATACCCTTTTATTTGTACTTAGACATGCATGGCCTAATCATTGAGATAAGCCAGCAGCAGTTCTGCTACTGTTAAGCTAGGAGCATAGTTCCTGCTCACAGTCCGTTCATTGGGATGGGCATCACCATCACTTGTTCCTAAGTACTACTGTGCCCGGCCCACATTCATACTGAGTCTGGACCAGTCACACACGGCACCAAAGGGATCACAGTGTCCTCCTTATGGTTTAAAAGTGGGAGTGGGCAACCCGTGAGGGCTAGCCGGTCAAGCTGCTTCCTGCAACATGTGCAGTCGGTGCGGTGGTGACAAGGCTTAGGAATGGAGTAGCTACCCTTTCAATGATCCAGCTACAAAGGATATCACTACACAACGTCTGGTCAAAAAGCACACCAGCCTGACTGCTGTGTGTGCACGCGGATGGGCCTCCTCCTCCTCGTGGACTCCATTAGTGAGGGATTGCAAAAGCATCCCTCACACATTGCCTTTTTTGAGCCACTGAGCCTGCCCGGGCCGCCTTGGAGAGTCAATGGGCATCTGCGTTTCTGCCTTCAATAACAACATGGATGTAAGCTATGTCAGTCCACTCCCTACAGCCCTTCGGTAAGGTCTCCAATTTTAAGGACTAGCTGTTTCAAAATGAGGAGTTATTATTATAGCACTTCTCAGCAGCATGGAGTGCATTACCGGAAACAGTGCATGTTGTCGAGAGTTTACTTCCGAGTAACACCTGCAGCTGTGTGTCTGAAATTGGGCACAGCTGAGTCCCCTCAAGGCCATCTGTGAGATGCCCATCTGTAATAGACGTCTCTTGAAAAAGGACATTTCAGTCACCTGAAAAAGTGCATTTTGAAAGCTTACTTCCGAGTAACGCTTGCACCGATTGGTCTAAAATTTGGCACACAAGGCTAGCAACACTCAGTCTGCACTGTGACCAAGTTTCAAACCTTTAGGCCTTTCTGACTAAAAAATCAACTCTAGAGTCTATGGGGCAAAATGTAGAAACAATATAAATATTGTATTTCCGATATCAGAAATACAATACGATACGATTAACCTGCGATATTATCGAAGATGATAATTTTTTTAGTCTGACATTCCGATAACGATACAATACGATATTTTCGGGCGTGCACATCCCTATTGAAAGCTTCCAGAGAAAGGGGTCCCATAAGCTCACTTGACAGATTGTTGGATTCATGCCCTCCAACAACAATGCATTCCCTGTAAATTTTGGAGAGGCAGCTAACTTGCCACCTGCATAGCTGCATGCAGGAGCCCTGGAGCTGAAAGCAGCAACCAAGCTGAGAAGCAGAATTGCTAGGTCTTATGGCCCAAACAGACATTACTTTAAATCTGTATCTAGCAGCTATGTCTTTTTTCCAATTCTTTTTCCACTCTAGAGTAGGTACATGGCCCCTAATATGGATCAGGACCCTGGCATGGGGGAGTAGAACTGCTTTTAAGATCCAAATTGGGTCCCCATGCCTACTCTAGAGTAAAAATGGAAACAAAAAGACGTAGTTGCTAGTTAAAGTAATGTTTGTTTTGTTCCTTGGGATTTGACCCTGAAGTTTCAGGATTTTAGCCCATTTCTTATGGTCTCCAGGAGGCATAAAATCTCAGGGAGATGGGGCCAGAGTCAGAGGCAAGCTATTCTCTGCTTTGCTCACCCTTCCTCAACCTAGTGCCCTCCAGATGTATTGGAGTGCAAATCCCATCATTCCCAGTCAGCATGCTTCTGTCCCCTTTTCTCTGACCACGTGTGAGGAAGAAGAGAGAAGCAACTGAGCGGTTGCTGGGCCATGTGTCTCATCCTGGCATCTCGCAAAACTTCTTTAGAATTTCCATGTGAAGTATGAATTTTCCTCCCGGAAGTTTTGAAAATGCAGAACCTCCCTGAAAAAAAATCACTAGTTATATCAAAACTTTTCCCCCCTTTCCTCAAAATTTCTTAGATCTTATGCCCGAGGCAGAATGTCTAAATGCATGGCAAAATTTTGCTTGAGGCACAGTTCAGTTGACCTTGTATAGTCAGAATATATTTCCTACTGTTCAAGATTTACCTCCTGGCAATTTAAACTCATTGCTTCTTGTTGCATCTTCAGTAAACAGGAGTATAATTGTTCTTCCGTTTTATTTAAGCATTTTTGCACGCATGAGCCTATTTCCTATTTTGCTGCTAGAAAGCGCAGTGAACAGCGACTCAAATCCCACATAAATCCCCCAATTAAAGGTCTCAAAACAATTCCACTACTATTACCACTTTAACTTGCTGTTCTGAACAGACTCCCAATTTGGCACTGTGCCATTTCTGGTTTCGTCTCCATAAACCTGCGTAAGTAATTTACTCAGAACTCACTTTTAACTCGCAGTTTAAAAACACATTTATTTCCATTAAAAAAAAAATAGCCAGATGCATGTATTTAAATATGAAATGATGATTGTACTTAAGGAAACTTAGCAGTACTCCGAAATGTCCCAAATTCTGGAAGAACTGTTATCACAAATCCCACTGGCATAAATCTCCGATAGGCTTATAAATTTGTAAATTAAGGATAACTTCTTTGCTCAGGTATCTTCTGGAGTCTGTAAATTTAGCAGCAGAAATGGCTTCCTCTCGTTCTTTTGAGGATCAGTATTTCTTCTCGCTTACGCTTGTTCCTTACCTTGCAGCCAACTGGCTGCCCTATTGACTGGGGCAAGGGTACAGAGCAGAAAATGCCAGGATGAACTAAGGAATTCTGGGATTTGTAGTCCTTAAGATACCATGTCTCATAGGAAAGCACTCTATTTTCTATCTTCCAAACAAGACATTTTAGAGTTTCAGTGAAGAAATATCATTCCATATAGTGCCTTAGAAAGTGGCTGTCTCAGGGGAAACTTGGACAGCCAGATTTCAAAACAACAAGCTTTTAACTTGTACTTTTCAGAAAAAGTTAGCCTTTGCTTTTAAACTAGCTGAAGTTAAACTCTGACAGCTGAAAAATGTAACCAGTTAAAAGTTAGCCATTTAGTTTAACTAGTTAATTCCCATGACTGGAAATCGCCGAGGGCTTCCTTGTCTGGTTTTGAAACTAAACAAGGCTAATTGTAACTATAGTTTTCCCAGTTCAGAATGGTGACCATGAACTAGAAAATGGAAGACAGAATTAGCATTGCATGAAAGGGAAGGCAGGTGGGAACTGAGGAAGGAATCTGCAAGCTTGTTCCTGATGGCAAACCATGGTTTGGTCATGGGACCTGAGCCAGGCTATTGTTATAGCTGCAGTGAGAGTAAGTAAGCTGATCTGAGCGATTCCAGAGGTGTCCTCCAAACTGGAATACGAGAACTTGGAGTCAGGGAGCTCCTCCGTCAAGCCTAGAATGAGCCCTGTTGTTGTTCTTTTAATGTTTTATCGCACCGGATTTGATTTTCAGCTTTTTTAAGCACAGGAGGCTGAAACATCGTCTGAGGTGTATGGAGCCAAGCAAAACCACAGCATCCAACAGCCACCCCCCTCTCCCATTTGTTAGACTGCTGTCAACAAACCATGTGAAAGTTGAATGAATCCTAAGCAGAAATGTGAAAATATGGCTTTGAAACAAGGAAGGCAGATTTGGGGCTAAACATTAGATGAGGGCCACACGTTATGCAAGATTAAATTTCCCTTGTATACAGCATTGGGGGGGAAGTAATTAAATGATTAATAGATGTTTAATAAAGGGTCAGTCATTAACTATAGATTATTCTGGAGCTCTGTATGTGACTTACAACCGTCTGCAGCATGACAAAGTGATGTGCTAATTATGCGTTCTGCTCACACAGCTTTAATATGCATGACCAGGTTTGAATTAAACTGATTCAAAGGCAAGTAAAAATCTACTGTTATGGACATTAGGCAGTCACCTTCCTATGCAGGATTCCCCCCACCCCAATCCTCTGCTGTTTACCGATTGATTTATTTCCCATGTGACACAAATTTTAAAAATCCTTTAGACATACTTCATCCAGTTTAATGTAACAGTAGATGTTTTTTATTATCCATATTAATGTCAAGTCCCTTACAGAATCCTAGAAAATTCTTGAAGTACGTGGATGTTGATGCTTGTACGCAGATAACAATGATTTGTCAGAAGGAAAAGTTCCAGTAATCTTCATATTTAGGTTAACTATAATGTGAGATGAAATACTGATTTCTTGCATGGCTGTGAAACAAGCGATGGAACGTGGTGTCTGGCTTCTGACATTGCATCAGGTGCATCAAACAACCAAGAAGCTAAGCTTCCTTTTAAAAACAGCAGGTTGCTACACCTCATGGTTGTTGAGTAAAATATTAGTTAAAAGGTGAAGGCAGCAGGAGCTGAAACTCAGAGGACTTAAAAATGTCAAATGGTCCAGAGGCAAGAGAAACAGAGCCTATCTACACACTTTGAAAAACGTTTTGAAAACTGTATATGGAGTGTGTCCTTGGCCCCAACAGTTCTCAAAATTGTTTTAAACCGTTTTAAACGGTTTAAAACCTCAGACTGAGGAGCTGGCTTGGAAGGGAAGAGTTTATATGGCCTGTTGTGCCATCATTGGTTTCTGTGGTCAGCTGATCATTTTCAAACTGTGGAGTCAGCAGACAGGACTATAGTATTAACTGTGGCCTAGACCAGTGGTCTCCAACTGGTGGGTCATGAGATCAGTCCAGATGGGTCACAGCAAAGCTGTTGTCGCCATGTTGGCCATAGAGAAAATTGAAGAAAGTGGGTCCCATGCTATAGGTTGGGAGTCCAAAGTAGGTCTCAGGTTTGGCCCAGTTAAAGACCACTGGCTTAGACAGTGTCTCTGACTCATTTAGTTAGCCTAATCTGTCTGTCTGAGAGACCAAAGAGCTGGTGATGCAGGAGGTAAGGTGCAGGAGGCTGGCTGTTGAAGTACCCAGTTTCTCCCCACCGGCTCCCTGGTACCTTACACAGGTTTGCCTTCATCTCCTATATCATGTCCCACTGACTACTGCTGCTGCCTGCCAATATTCCATCATATCCTTCCCTGTACTAGCATCATGTTCTGGCATTAGAAAAGTGTGCCTAAGTTGGATGAATGCAGTTCCAAATAAGATACTGCCAATTGATGCTGAACAGAGCTTATAAATAAATAATATTAATTAATTATAATTTCAAAACTATAATTATAAAATTAAGCAAATATGGGTAATCATGTAAATTGCATTATTGTCCTTGTTCATGGTGAACTCATAGAATGTCTTTCCTGGTTGCAAGATGTGCAGCACAAATTCAATTCTATGCATGTTTACTCAAAGGTAAGACCTCTGTGTTCAATGAAACTAACTCTCAACTAGGTGTGTATAGAATTGCAGGCTTGTTTTTTCCCCTACTAGTTGTGAGCCCTGTGAGAAGTCACAGAATTCTCTTTCTTTGCTGATCCATGTCAACAGACTAAAACCCAAAAAATTAAGAGTAGATAATTTGGCCCCAGTGCAATTAAAAAGTTAGTTGTAACTAACTTGCCTCACGACTAACTTTAGTTGGATCATAGCTGTTAGATAGTCTATCAATAAAGCAAGAACATACAGATCGAGATTATGGGCATGCCAAGAAAAATATAGACATTCGGTGCAGCATTTAACACATATGGCATCATCTCCAGTGGACTAATTTGACTCTCTTTGACGTGTGGGATGCCCACACTCTATATGTCACAGCTAGGAGTGCAATGAATATTCTCTTTTGATTTTCTTGTCATACCTAGCAATTTTGATAGGATACAAAGCTCCCCTATAAAAAAAAACTATAAAATACAAAATATTCATGTTTGTTTGGGGGTGGGGGGGATCCTGTTCAGTTCCACTGTTTCTCCTGATGGCATTTCTTTAGTAGCTTTCTTCCTACCCCAGTTGCTTCCTCCTTCCTAATTTAGTCACATGTAGAGTCCTACCCATTCAGTGATCATCAAATGTACAGAAAGAAATCAATCAAAGCTGCATAGCCAATCAGCTTTGGCTTCCAATGATATCACTGTAGGCAACTGAGGACATTTTTGAGTGAGGGCAAATGAGGGCAATTTAAATGAACAAGAGAACTTTATTAGATGTATTGCTGAAATTTAAATGAACTGTAGCACAAGAATTACTGAAAAGTCTTCAGAAAGGTAAGCACTTGTGAAGTGAGTGGTTTCAGCACATGCTTTAAGGTGCCAGGGCAAGGGGAATTTCTGAACCACAGCTTCCAGCACCCAAGTTTCAGCATCTCACCTCCTTTAACACCAGTCTTCTGAGTTAAACATAAGCCTGGCAGAGTGAGCTCTTATGTTACAAGGGTGCATGGCTGAATACTCCATCAGCTGACTTCAACCACCAATCCCTGTTCACCAGTTCCTAGTTTTTGAACTTACTCCCCAGCCTAGTTAATTGGTCTCCATCAAACAAGACCTTGCTTGGCTAAGCTCTTGCCCCTTATTGGAACCTGTCCACCTGCCTGCCTGCCTTGGATTACACCACCTGCCTATGAAGCTTGATCTTTTGTCCACCTTGGCCAATGTCACTTGTTTCTCTGGTCTTTTGGAACTTTGTTTGCTTTTGGGATTTGACCTCTTGCTTGTCTTGGACTATATTATTTGTCTCTGTCTCCTTTCACTGCTGCCTCTGGAACTTGACCCGTTCCTGCCCTGGACCATATCTCTGACCACTTTGACGGGCAACCAGTACTTCCCACCTTTGTGAACCCCAGAACATGACTACTTGGTGGCCCGATCCCTGCTGGGTCCTGACAATGTGCTGTTTAGGCTATAATCCTAGGTACACATACATAAGAGTAAGTCCCATAGAACACGGGGGGGACTTAATTCTGACTAAACATGTATAGAATTGTGCTATTAGTTGCAAATAACTTCAAAGAAATTCAAGTTGTCCTGCTAGAGCATGATCAAGAAATCACGTCCTATTTTGGTGGCTTATATCACTGCTGTGGCAAATTACTTCACACACACATCCTTACACACCTAAAAAGAGACTTGCCATCTTATCAAGACTAAAAATAGATACAGGCTCCCATTCTAATTTATGTACTAGAGTACCAAGGTATCTTCACCAGTTTATCAATTTCAGGACCGGCTGTTCCTTCCTCTCTCTCTTTCCTCCTTCATTCAGAATTTGTGATGCAGTCTGTCCCCTTCTAGTTTTTATAACCTCCCTCATTAAGTCAGCTCAGCTACTGTGGGAAGCCTCAGTAATTAAATAATTTGGGTTACAGAATATTTAATTAAATGTAATTACACAGGCCATCATCTTGCCAGCCTCCCACCTCAATCCCAGCTGCATCAGTGCTAAAAAGGTACATGATGGAACCTTCCGCCTCTTTGCCGATGCTGAACCCATGACAAATGTGATGGGAAATTAATCCGACAGGCATCAGTGGTGGTATTTTGGCACAAGGATCTAATGGAATCTGTCTTCCATTATTTTGAACTTAATTCTAGAGTAGGACTGAGCTACAAAAGAGATACAGCGATGCATTTCATTGGGCCAATTTCTGTTGCTGCAGAAAAACGCAGGCATTTGAGTTACACCAAATCTAACTCTGTAGTGCCATGATAGCAAAATGTTCATGTTGTGTTAGTTAGATGAAGAGGTCCTATATTGGGGTTCCTACAATGTACACTCTCTTGAGGACAACTTTGCTGTAATTGCAAGCCTTATCAGAAATCTAAGGAAGCAAGGGAATACTAGAGTTCTCCTCATCACTTAGCAGGATAATCCAACGGACAAGGCATTGCATATAAACTATGGTGAAAGCCACAAGAGAACTGCTAGTGTATCGGGAGAAAAATGAAATAATTAAAGGCTCATGTTAACCTAAAGAACCACCGATGCATCTCTGTATGATTTGGTGCTACTCCCTCTGGCCTAAACTGCTTTCATGTAGACTTAGTCCATATGTAATGGAGGCACATTGTGGTTGAAATAATTAACCAACGATTTGCCAGGTTTGCATGTTGTTGCCATTCTGAATATGTAACCTCCGATCAGCCTAACTGGAGGTTCCTCTGTGACATATGAACCTGGACACTATGGATTAAATAAGGGTTAACTGACACCAGGTTAACCCACAATTAGTTGTTAGGCTAACTTTGTGTTGTTTAATCCCACAATTAACCCATAAGCATCCAGGTTCATATGTCACAGAGCAGCCTCTGATCAGGGCTATCGGATGTTGCATATTCAATATAGCAGCGGCACGCACCAGGTACATGCCACGGTAAGTCGTGGATTAATTAATTGACCCACGAATTGCTGCCGTTACAAGCGGATGGGCCCTTAGCTTTAGCTGTTGTAAGGGAGGGGGAAGCGGGTAATTCTGTTGCATCTCTGCATCAGCTATGATCAGATCATCCAGTCCGTTGTGAAGCAGAAATGTAGCAGAATTATTCACTTGCGAGGAGGGTGCCTGTTGTCTCTACATAAATCACTTCTCATGAATCAACTTCCCTAGGGAGATACCATAGAGAAGCCTTAAATATAAAAAAGAAAACAAGAAAACCCCTATACAGGATTTCCTCCATTCTCAGGGCTGGTCCTACCATTAGACAGAGTGAGACAGTTGTCTCAGTTGGCAGACCTTGGGAGGTGGCAGCAAGGTGTTGGAGGTCAAACCTGTGTGCCATGCTGCCTGTTCGGTGTTCCCTAAGTTAGCCAGCTGCCTTAAGGTGCAGCGGAGGATGCTGTACCATCGTCAGTGTCGAAGATAGATTTATATGGCAAGCCAGTTGGCTGTCATACATGGAATGGGAGGGAGCACCATCTTGTTCTTCACTTCAGGCAGCAAAATGTCTTGGGCCGACCCTGTCCACCCTCCTGCACATGAATCAACTCAACAAGGAGGACTGCACACAGCTGAGATGGGAGACCCTTTCCAGCTGCTCATCCTACAGTGATAACCGGAAGATGAGCTGGGGTAGCACTGGCTTCTGGCCTAATCGGGATGTGCATCAAACGTTGGGCTAGGGGAATATGTGCCATAAAGTTGCAGTTTCTCCAACAGCTGAGCACATCTTTTCCAGGAAATGAGAACTTCCAGGTCAAAGACTCTGGCTTCACAGCATGGCAGGAGGAGGAGATGGCGGGGGGTGGGGGTGGGGGTGGGAACCTCCTTGCCATTCTGCTTCTCCAATAATACAGTTGTCCCAGTGGAACGGGAAAGGAAAACTGAGTCTGACGATCACTGCTGTCAGCCACCCAGTTAAACTTTGGCATGCTGTAGGCAGTAAGCAAGGAAACATAACTGAACCTCTCCATGCTAACCTGCGCCAGCTCCTCTGCTACCTGACTCCAAGACGCAATGGCTCTTAGAGCCGTGTGGTTCGAGCAAGACAAACGGATCAGCTAAAGCTAGTGCTGGGCAACCGTCGCAATGCCTCGCTTCTCTTTCTTCCTATTAAGGGAATGCCTGACACCAGGTTAAACCTGTTGAAGGGAAGCCAACAGCACGTCAGCTGAGGTGATGTGTTGTGTTTTCTTCTGTGTTTATTGCTTTCCTGTGCTCCACGGGGACAGCTAAAAACCAAACTCAAAATGATTGCTTAATGGGCAGGAGAACACAGGATCCTGCAAAACATAAAGAAGGTTACAGAGGGGATCAAGTAAGAGGGCAGCCTGAGCTGGGACGTGAAGCACATCTCCTGAAGAAGAAATTACTTTCTCCCAGTCATGCTTGGTTATCCACAGACTAACATTAGCCAGTTGTTTACCAGGCCAAACATGGATTTAAAATCTAGGAGATTCATTTCCCATTACTTCTTCAAATTCCTGAAGGGTAACTGTATGCTACTCTTTTGCAGCAAAAACAAGGTTTTTGTGGCAGCTTAAAAACAAATCGCCTCACGAGTCACTGCTTCCCAATTTGCATTCAGACAACACTTTAGTCAATTATGGGTTAATAGTCAACTCACAATTGGTTATTTTGCAGGTACTCCCCATACAACGGCAGCATTCGGATGACATGATAGTCAGTACAACTGATGATTGTTTCCCCCCCCCCCCACAGTTGATTATTGTGTTGTCCGAATGCAGCCAACATGTTCCTACACAACTGTGGATTGGTTGGGGCTGGCATTGAGTGGATAATAGTGAGGCTGTGGATGTGTTGAACTGGCACTTGGTTGCGACAATGGACTGGATGAGAGCTATTAAACTGAAACTTAATCCAGACAAGACTGAGACTGTTAGTGGATGGTTCTGCTGACCAGATGGAGGGTGTTCAACCTGTTCTGGATAGGGTTGCACTCCCCGTGAAGGAGCGGGTTCGTAGCTTGGGGGTTCTCCTAGAACCATCTCTGTCACTTGAGGCTCAGGTGGCCTCGGTGGCATGGAGTGCCTTCTACCAATTTTGGTTGGTGGCCCATCTACACCCTTATCTGGACAGGGATAACCTGGCTTCAGTTGTCTATGCTCTGGTAACCTCCAAGTTTGATTACTGCAATGCGCTCTACATGGGGTTGCCTTTGAAGGCGGTTTGGAAGCTGCAGCTTGTGCAAAATGCAGTGGCCAGATTGGTAACAGGGACCAGAGGTTCGAACATATAAGACTGATTCTGGCCCGCTTGCATTGGCTGCCTGTATGTTTCCAAGTCTGATTCAAGGTGCTGGTTTTAACCTATAAAGCCTTATACGGCTTGGGACCACAATACCTGATGGAACGCCTTTCCTGACATGAACCTACCCATACACTGCGCTCAACATCAAAGGTCCTCCTCCGGGTGCCTACTCCGAGGGAAGCTCGGAGGACGGCAACAAGGGAGAGGGCCTTCTCTGTGGTGGCCCCTCAATTATGGAATGTTCTCCCTGATGAGGCCTGCCTGGCGCCAACACTGTTATCTTTTCAGCGCCAGGTCAAAATTTTTCTTTTCTCCCATGCATTTTAACAGCTTAAGTTGAGGTTTTCCCTGACTTTGTGGCCAGGCTTAAAAGTTTTAAATTTTTTAAAATATCAGCTGTTTTATGTTTTATGTTTTTAAATTTTGTATATTGACTTTTTAATGTTAAATCTTTTAATTTTTGTAAATTGCCCAGACAGCTTTGGCTATGTGGTGGTATATAAAAGTTAATAATAATAATAATAATAATAATAATAATAACCCAGCATTTGACTGGCACAACTCCTGCCCCTCTCCCCGCCCTCCCTTCTCCCTCAGTCCTCCCAGTGCTATCCCAGCAGCCATTGTGAGTTCTGCTGGCTGGACTAGAGTGGCAGTTTGGTTGCTCTTGCCTGGGAACTCTGTAACCAGCCGAAAAAGTCCACTCAACCCTGAAAAATAGTCAACTGAGCCCAACAGACAACACACTAACCAACGGTTGTGCAGATAATCAACTCTGCAGAGTTTTGGTTATTTCAATTGGTTATTTTGTGGAAATAGTCAGCCATGGGGTGGTTTTTGCCTGACACACAACACCATAAACAACCTTTGAGCACTCAACTGACAGTTGACTACTTAAACCACTGCTGGTTATCATATTGTCTGAACCCAGCCAACGTTACTTAAGAACAACCCTGCTGTGTCAGACCAAAGATCCACCTAATTTAGCATTCCTTTTCAAATAGGCACCAGCTGAATGCCCCTGGGGAGCTTGCAAAAGAGCATTCAGTGCATTTATTTATCTTTTGGTTGGTTCAGTATATTTCTCTCCTGCCTTTATTCCATCATAATATCCAAGAACTGGTTGGAAGAGAAGTAGGGTGTAAAGCTGTCCCAGTTATGTCTACCAGGATTCTCTGAGTAGCAGAAGGCTCAGCCTGGGAGACGAGGAGAGAAGGAGGAAGCAGTGTGCCAAGGATTCTGTCTCCTTGAGCAGACTTAGCCAGGTTTGGTGTGTGTGTTTGGGTGCTCAGCAAAAGACAGCTCACGGATGGACCACACACTGTGCTGGCCAACAGTCTCCCTAGCTGAGCTAGCTGTGTTGCCCTCAGTAGTGTTGCTGGAGTCCCCCAGACTGGCAGGTACCAGAAGATGGAAACAGTCACTAGTAAGGAGGGACAAGTGGCGCATATGATCCTAATGCTCTGCTATGGATGCCATGTTTTCCAGTCTTTGACCACATTCAGAATCTGCATATATCTCTTTTACACACACAGACACCCCAGCATGCATGTCTCCATGTTTATCTAATATTGATCGATTTATTCAGTTGGTTGATTGATTGACTGCATAAATAAGGGGTGGATTGCCACGTGCAGTGCATATGTACTACCATTCACTACATACCCATGGTAATGCATCCCCCAGTAGTGACTCAGTGCACACGTGGTTGTACAAAAGCCTGCACATATATGAGCTAATCGTGTTGATGCCACATGAACATTTATCTGGCTTTACATCCTGTTTGTTGGATCTGGACTGGGGCCCTGAGTGGCCATACCTGAAACATGGCTTGGAGGGTTTCCAGCTCAGGGTCCTTTGGGAGGTGGGAGTGCAGTTAGAGTGACCAAGCACAGACTCTTAATGCTTCTACCAGGCCTGGCTAATCCAGTGGTTTTATGCTGCCTGCCATTTGTCAGAGCTGATGTTTCGGACCCCTGTTCCTTCCTGCACTCGAACAAGGCCTCAAGAGACAGTGCACTATAGCTCACTAGGATAGCAGTCCCCAGCCTCTGGCCCTGACGTTCCCCATTCAAACCCTTGGATCCATGACCCTTGTGCTGGTTAAGAGAACTGTGCTCTGGATCATGGCCCAGCTTAGGGGGTCGCTCAAGAGGAGTCCCTTCCTTCTCACAGGGCCTTTCGTTTTGATATTGCTGTATTTTCAGAGCCTTTCAGTTAGCTTGGCTTTGAGAAAGGAGCTGTGGTTGAAATGCTAAAATATTCAGGGAGAGTTAATTTTGCAGTGAAATTCAGTGTGAAATAGATCTGACAGCTCTGAGGGTGGGCTTGGGGGGTTCCTGTTTTATTTTTGACAAGAAAAGGCCTAAGCCAAGAAGTCAAATGCTTTGGCAGAAAGGGAAGCCTTCACAACTCCAAAGCCAGAGTTTGCAAAGAAGACACAGGCAGCAGGACACGGAGGGGGGCTGGAGAGAAGACACCGAATAACTTCAGCATGGAGAGTTACCAAAGAAAGCCGGCAGCCTTATAGGGAAACCCTTCAAAGGCAGCATAAATCTTTTCTCCTTCCAAAAGCAATTGGCAGTTTCCAAATGGATGTCACGTTTTCGGGAAGTGTTACTGAAAAAGGCACAGAAACAAAAATATAAGAACTGAAGGATAATAATCTAAACTGTTCACCATTTGGATTTCGACTGGAAATTGACATAGGCTGCCAAGGAATGGGGCAGCGGGAGGTGGGCAAGCATCCACTTGAGTTTGAGGTGGAATATGTCAACTCTGTGAAACCTAGGAACAACACTTTTTGGATGAGTTCTATAGGTATGGGGGCAGGGGACTGAAGGATAAATGAATAAATGCATGGCAAATAGGGGGGTGTCTAAATATTCAGGAAGCTCTGAGGTGGCTCCACGGTGGCACTGCGTTGATTTTATGATGCAGCAGCCACCTCAAAGCCATTGCGAGGCTTTCCAGAGAAGCTCCGCATTTTAAAGTTGGGAACATACCCTGACTTTTTAGGAAGAGCATGGTGAACTCAGCCATTCCTCTGTCTAAGCGCAGTCCATCCTCAACGCGGAAGTGTAGCCAGGCGGATGGTGACTCCAGGATTGGTCACTGTCTGCCCGGGCAGAGGGCGGGCCCAGCCACCGGAAACCCCACGCTTTTGCTACAGCGTCGGGATTAGCTGCCGCCACCCTGACAGAGCAAAAGTGTGGGGTTCAGCTTAACACGGTGGCAACCCACCACCATATAGGCAGCCCCAAGGTTGCTAGCTAGCATCCTAGAGATATGTGCTCTAGTTTTAAATCCAAACAAGTATGTGTGATGAGCAAAGCACCCAACTGCAGTACAATAAAACTATTTATCAAAGTTGGGGCAAATGAAAACCTTTTGATATCCACTGTATGTTTTTAAACACTGTATATATAATAATTTGCTTATAACAAGTTATACTACTAAATGAAAAATGATTTGAACATTACAGTCCTTAATCAAGAGCAAACATTTATAATCTTTAAACCAAACTATTTGCAATACAACTGTTGCAAAGACAGTTTACAAACAAACAACTATATATATATATATATATATATATATATTGCTATTATTTGCAATGAGGAATGTAAGTTACAAAAACAAACTGATTTTTATATAGGGCTACTATTTACAGCAAGCGATACAGGAAATACAATAGGTAATACACTGGATATAAACGTACAGTGGATATAAAAAAAAGGTTTCATTTACCCCAACTTTGACAAATAGTTTTATTGTACTGCAGTTTGTGCATCACCCATACTTGTTTCGGTTGCCAGCTGCTGCCTTCTGTTTTTGTGCTCTCGTTTTGCTGCTTCCTCCCCAGCGCCCCATAGGTGGGAGAGCATAGAATTGTCCAGTTTCCCATCAGCAGTCTAAAGTGGTGCAGTCCCAGGGAGGCTATGGCTAGGGAGGTGGGATTAATACACAGCAGGATCAAATGAGTTCAGGTTTTAATGAATCTGACTTGCAGATTCCGCAGCAGCTTTTCCCCAGGTGGGCGGATTCCGTGGACTGTTTTCCTAACTTTCCAGAATTTTGTGCAAATTTAGTATTAGCAAAATACACCAAATAAAAAAGCAGCTGAAAATACCCCTTTCCTCCATAGGCCAAAGTGTGAAAATGCACATGGGGGGGAGGGATTCGTGCGTTTTTGCAATTGTGAATTTGCACAAGTATGAATCTGTGCCAGTTTAGAAAATACAATTCCATTGGTGAACTGACAAAGGAATGAAAGGTGCCTGACAAGCCCCAAAATACAGATGAAATGGAATTTGCATAATCCATACATCCCTAGCTATATTTCCAAATGTGTAATTTATTATATGTTGAATTAAGATTATTTATATCCTGCCTTTCCAACAGAACATTGCTCAGAGTGGTGAACAATCGAAAGAAACTTCACAAAGTGTGCCTTGTTGCCTGCTGAGAGAACTGAGGCTCAGGGGCTGGCACAGCACATGGAGTTGCAGGCTGGGGTAGCAGTGAACTCAGCTATCCTCAGCATTTCCTTGCTGCTTCCCATGATGCATTTGCATCTCCTCCTCCCCCAAGTATGTGTGTGTGTCTTTGAGCCATAATAGGAGTCCTGTCCTACAGAGCTGTTCTTTCTGGTGGAGCCCAACTTGGATTCCTCATGTGCACAGGGCTTAAAACAGCTGTATCCTATAACGTTGAACGTAGCAACACTTCCAGGGAGGCAAAACATAATCCTGACAGCTCAGTAATTGAACAAGCTAGAGCTGGAATAACCAGGGAGAAGGGGTGGCCAAATTTGTGTGCAATACTGGAGTGTAAACTCTTTTTCAAATTCCAAATATGGTCCAATATAGGCTGACCATATGAAAAGGAAGACAGGGCTCATGTAACTTTAACAGTTGTAGAGAAAAGGGAATTTCAGCCAGTGTCATTTGTATGCAATTAGTTCCTGGTGAAATTCCCCCTTCATCACAACAGTTAAAGTTGCAGGGGCCCTGCCTTCTTTTGTATATGGTCACTCTAGTATAGTGCCTGCACCTTTAACTGTTGTGATGAAGAGGGAATTTCACCAGGACCTAATTGCATACAAATGACACCTGCTGCAATTCCCTTTTCTCTACAACTGTTAAAGTTACATGAGCCCTGTCCACCTTTTCAGATGGTCAGCCTAGTCCAATAAATAACTAAAACAAGCCAAACAAACCCGCGGCACTCCATCGTACGAGAAGGACGTAAGCGCCAAGGAAGGCCGCACCACCTGAATATTAACATGAATGGATATAGCAACGCTTTCATCTTGCTAGAGTGACCTTCCCCAGTTGTGCTACAGATGTTGGTCTACAACTCCTACACTGCACCAGCTAGCTGTAGTGTCTGGGGTGATTATGGGAATTGTAGTGCAACATATCTGGAGGACACCAGGTTAGGGAAGGCTGTGCTGGAGTTAGGGGTGGAGCTCTCGTTTTTTCTAAATGGGAGTTTTCTGGCATTAAAATACCTTACGAGGAGCTGGAAGCTGATTTTCAGCTCTCCATGCCAACCCAGGGAATTATTAAACATGATCCTATCTACACAGTACTTTGGAACGTTTTAAATAGTATTTTAAAACGTTCCAAATAGGTGCGTTCCAAAACGTCATCACAACTGTTAAAGGTGCAGGCATATACTAGAGTGACCACATACCAAAGAAGGCAGGGCCCCTGCAACTTTAACAGTTGTGATGAAGAGGGAATTTCACCAGGAACTAATTGCATACAAATGACACTGGCTGAAATTCCCTTTTCTCTACAACTGTTAAAGTTACATGAGCCCCTGACCTGGATTTTATCTGGTCACCCTAAGTGTGCAGTCTCCTTCAAAGCATCCTGGGAGATCTGCAGTAATTTAACACCAAATTACTACCAGTCAAGTGTAAATTATACTGCAGCAGAAGCACATCCAGTAGTAAACCGGGGGGTAAAGTTCCAGGGTGAACAAAGGCAAACACCGTCCTCTTTCCACAGCAGTGCACAGAATACTCACACAAATTGGAGGCAGCTTGGATGGCTATTGCTTTAATTGATGGGACATACGTTCGAATCCTATGTCATTGTTGTTTAATTACACTGTAACTACTAGCCTGTTATTCTGCAGCCCACCACTTAGCTCCATTCTAATTGCAGGCTCCTTGGCATTTTCTAGGAACGAATGAGTCCAGTAGCAATTTCCCCTGTAATTGGGTACGGTGGAATGGGGGGAAGGAGTCAATGCCATGTTGGCTTTGGTAGTGCTTGGCTAGCTACCCTGTCATTATCTTGAGGCCTCTCCAGCATTAGAGATTTGGAATTTCATTAAGTGATGAAAGGTAACCTGTCAAGGCCAGAGCTCCCATCATCAAATATCGGTGTGCCTTTTATTTAAACTTGGAACTAAAAAGGAAGGCCATCAGCTGGAATGGAGGGGAGTGACCCTAAAACCCCTTCCAAAGATGTGCACTGCAGAGCTGGTTCGGTCTTGAAACTGCTTCCTTTGCTCTTTGTTCGAGCAAGTCTGGTCTGCTTAGCTCCTTGACAAGTACAAAGTTTGTTACTGCTGTCAGACTGCTGAGCCCATAACTGCTGGAGGAAAGGAAAGTGCTGTGCCCTGTCCTGTAATTCCAGGATAGTGTCGTAATTGATGTGCAGAAGCAGACAGAGAACAGCCTGATTCCCAGATATGGAGGCTGACGCCTGCAGGGGAGATGTATTCAGCTTTCACTGAAAGCTAAGCAAATGCAACTTGGAAACAAAGACTAGAGAGCAAATGCACCTTGCTGGGTTGTCATCTTTCCAACTGCTTATGTATTGTGGAATAAAGTAGGAATGGTCAGGATGAGCAGCGCTGAGTGGAGACAGGTAGAGTGAAGGCAGGTTTCAGGTAAGCATTCCTATGTCAACAGCAAGCATTGGTAAACACTGCTGGGCTGGGCTGAGCTGGACTGAGGGCTATAATATGGAGTGGCCATCCGGTGTGAGTCAGCAGCCCTTCACGTGCTCACAGTGTGTGCCTAGCGAGCACATACTGTGTAAATGCCCCCACTTATACAGGCCCTGTGACTTGTACCCACACTGCCTTCCTCCTCTATTGTTGCCAGCGGCATGTGCATTTAGATGCCAGATCCCATATCGATTCTTCATCCCTCCCCACAACTAGCTTGCACAAGAGTTTCTGCATTGACCCACCATACCACACACACACACCCAACTAGTTTGCACAGGAATTTGCACGTGCGGCTGCTGAACGCTGGGTAGAACCAGTTATAGCCATGTGGGCAGAAATACAGTATCTGGTTTGGAAGTCGAACTAGCCCACACGGGTTCCTAGCCTGAGCTAACATGCTAGCCTTGAGATTTCATGTAAGCCTGTTACCCTCGGCTCCCTTTGCAGCCTTTGAGAACCTTTATACTACATTAATTGCTATAGGAAGCATATTGCTGATCCAGTTCTATGCTAGCCAAGGACTGAGTCATACAACCAATTAAGAACCCAGTCAAGTGTAAGCTTTCCTCCCACAGACAGCTACTTCCTGCACGTGATGAGAAGGCTGTTACACGATAATTGTGCTCATTGCCTGAATAGCATCACTGTGCAGCAAACTGCAGCTGTGTTCGTTAATAGCGGCAATATGGCAACATGCTGTGGTGTCTTAGCACTGAACTCAGGAAGGTGGTGTTCTTCTTCACCATCAGATACATGTAATGGGCTGAGAAGACATTGCCAAGTATATCTTTCTAACCTGCTAGTAAATTATATGACAGTTCAATGAGGTATTTCCTCTGCGTGAATAAAACTGTCTCAGGGCTTGATAAGACTTGGGAGTGGGCGGGGGGGGGGGATACGTTTGGGTCGAATATGCCCACTCAAAGAGGAAAATTCTCAAAACTAAATGTGCCAATATTATGATGTCACAGTTGCCTTTTGAAGTAATGAACTCTGGGTATTGCTGGCGGAGCTGTTGGAACCAGAGAATGTTAAGGTTGCTGCGTTTGCTTTGGGTTTAGAGACTGCTCTCTTTGACCCTTTTAGAAAGAGGTGGGCTTACCTAATTCACATTTCAGAAGAGCTGTAGGCTGACTTACGTACTCTGATCTATATGTTCAAAAGGACATTGGGTTGCAAATAGCCTGCTTGCTTATTTATTTATTTACATGCTTCCTTGCTTCCTTGCTTATATCAGGGGTGAGCAACCTTTATGTCTTGAGGGCTGCATGCAGTAGAGGACCATTCTGCACGCATATACACATACGTGTGTGCAGGCAAATATACACATGCATTGTGTTCCTCACACCTCACCTAAGAATGTGAAATAATTTCAGTTACATGCACTTCTGTTTATCCGTCTCCGGAGTCACCACTTAGTAACAGAGAGGGTTTCATGATGGCAGCATAATCCTCAGCTATACCAGCAGTTTGAGGCACTAGGCTGTTCTGGTTCCTTGTGCGACACACACACACAGCCATTGTAATACATGGTGGGCACTTTGTATTGCTGAGTAGCTGTGGGAACCAGAGAATTTTAAGTTTATATGAGTTTGGCTTTGGGATTAAAGAGACTGCTCTTTCTGGCCCTCTTAGAAAGAGATGGGCTTACTTAATTCATGTTTTAGAAGGGCTTCAGGCTGATTTATGGAATCTGATCTATGTGTCTAACAAACTCCCAAGCGGGAAGTGTACATGGGTTAGCTACTGAGTTAGGATTCTGATTAGAGTGAAGCAAACATTTCGGGAGTCTGAGTAGAGTTGAAGCAAATATTCAAATATTAATAATATTTCAGATATTTCTAGTTTTTTCACTCAACTACTGCATGTAAAATTTCAAATTCAGAATTTAAATTCACCTTTTAAACATAGATTTTTTTACCTCAGAAATTGAAAACTGATTCCTTTGGGCTTGTTGGCATCTCTCGATTATTTCAACAAGAACAAAAATATGAAATCTGATTAGTGTCAGCTATGGAATACGGAATACCAATGATCAGCTATTAATTACTATTGAAAGAGAGCTTTGGCTATGGGGCATATATAAATATAAAATAATAATAATAATAATAATAATAATAATAATAATAATAATGGTCAGCCGTGACTTCCCATCAAATGCTGAATACCATTGCATGCAAATGCTGGCTTGTATGCAGTATCAGTACATGTCAATTATCAAGTACTGACAACTGCTAAATACCATTACATAAACTCTCAAATAGTGTGGAATATCCATTGTCAAATACCAAGAGCTCAATCGAATCAACGGCACGTACAGCACTTAACACATGGAGGAATCCCTATAGGACAAGAGAGGGGAACCTCTAGTCCACAAGCCCAATTTGGCCACAGAAGTTCCCCACCCAGCCCACAGTGCCTTAGAGCATGGAAAAAGGCCTACAACTCCCAGCATGCTCCATCCAGCCTTTTTTTTCTGCCTAAACGGGTATAGGATTGCACCTTTAAGAAATTACTCCATGGCTGGAGCTTGATCTCTAAGCCCCACCTTTGGAGGAATCCCTGCTGGAGGACCACTCCAGCCACTGATTTGGCTGGAATACTTTGTGCAACATCTTTCCCATTGAGGTGGGTGAGTCTGTGGGGTTTTGCACACCATGTTTTGTCCCCATGAGGGTAGTGTGCAGTCCACAAACATGCTCAGTTAGTGCTTGGTGGATAAGTTCCTCCCCAACACCAACTGAGTCTTCCATCACTGAGTCACTCCTAACCACATACTGGTGATACTCTCAAAAAAATGTAAAAAGTTAGTCAAATAGGACTTATCTTGGCAGAAGCCATGTTGATTCTTCTTTAGCAAGACTTATTCTTCTATCTGCTTGATCATTTTCTGTTTAATAGTGCTTTCCAACAATTCACATTAAGCTAATTGGCCTGTAATTTCCTGCATCCCCACCCCGTGGACCCCCTTTTTAAGAATTGGCAGCCAATCTTTGGGACAAGTTACATATTTCTGTTAGATCAGCAATTTCACATTTTAATTATTTAAGAATCATTAGGTGGATAGCAATTGGATCCAAGTGATTTATTTTTTTGATTTGTGAATAAGACTGAGAACTTCATCTCTCATCATCTCTCTTAGCTTCAATTTTTCACAGTGAACTGGAGCTCCAAATATTGAAATCCAGTATCACAAGATATCAAATACAAATCTCAAATATCCCATAAGCAGTTGGCAAATGCATGAAAACTCAGAGAATATTTGGAACATCTGAGAGCAACTTTCTTCTGGCTTTAGTTCTGATAGACACAATTTCCACAGTTGCATGACCCCTTGAGCACCTTTTGAAAAGAAATTAAGCACCAAAAATAATGTATTCAGTAAGTGTTTACCTTAACAACTTCTTTTTAACAGCAGTTTCTCTTCAGCTGTTTGGTTGTTGTTTAAAAAACCAAAACATTCTGATAGGGAGACCTTTGGCTTCTCTGGCCTGACTAGCAGAGGCATATTTGAGTGGGCAGAGTGGAGCCTTGACATCTTTTTAACTTGCAGAGATAAAAGCCGAGGCTGTAAATTCAGACACCGTTTGCAATATTTCTCTCTCAAAACTCATTAGTGAGATGGGAATTTTGGAGACGCCCGCTGAAAGATTAAAGGGAGCCTGGCGAGGCTGGAAGGGCAACAATCTGTTGAATCCATTTGCAAAAATCAATGCAATTCTTTATCTAGGAAGGGATTCTCCCCCCACAATTAATAGATTAAAGTTGATAGATGCCAGCAATGGAAGAAGTCAAACGAAGTCGTATGTCTCATTTGAATCTTCCAAAATGGAAACCGTTTCAGGTTGTGGGTTCCCCCCACCACCATGAAATTGCTTTTCCTTTCAATGTTTACATAATCAGTTCCAGCTCAGATGACTTGATGATGGGGCACAGCACCACTGTGTAGAATGAGGGACTTATCCTGCTTGCAGGAGGAATTTCCAGCATTTACAGATACATCCGTGCGCGTTTTGTACACCTGAAGGCTTCCAGTGCTAGTGTGGGATCTAGTAGCTGATGCAGAAATTGGCAACCCTAGAATCTCTCTATTGGGAATCCCATACATAAAAAGAGAAGAATAGTTGCTTGAGACTACAATCCTAGACATATCTTCCTGGGAGTAGGTCTCATTGAGTGCAATAGAACTTACTTCTGAGTAGACCTGTACAAGGTTGTGCTGTGACTGGGACAAGGACCTGAAGCCTCACCCCTAATACTCCTGATGATAAATGTGTGCATGCCCCCTTTGCACAATGTACTAATCTTGAAATGGCACCCTATAAATGTGAAGCATATGTGTCCTCTTTTGAAAGATGTTGATTTCTAGTTACAAAGGGCTTACCTGAGATGAAACGCACAGCAAAGCTGGACCCTTTAAAAAAAAACCCTGCCTGTTTCCTCTCTGTTGTTATTTATTTTATTTTATTTTAGCATTTCTGTCATCACATTTTCAAGTTAATCCCAGCAAGCTGAGAGCTAGGATTCTAACAATAGGCTGAAGATCAGGAGCTTCATTCATTCAAAATCTAACACTCCCTTTTAGTTTTTTCATCATGTTTTAGGAGGGGCTGTATGAAAGGTGTCACAGCTCAGTGGCAGAGTACATGCTTTGTACGCCTAGTCTTCCTGGCTGTCATTCTGAGGAGCAGGGCTGGGAAGGATCCCGGCTTGAGATCCAGTCTCCATAGATGGTACTAAGATAGTTGGATCACTGCTCGGTCAATATACAGCAGCTTCAGATGTGAGGTCTCCAAATGCCACACCACAGTGCGTAATGATGTCATTCATGTCAACATGCCCCACTCTCTTATTGAAATTTAGATTGGAAGCTTCTTGGGGCAGAGACCTGTCATTTTCCCTACGTTACTCTATAAAACACCATGAGTTGTATCCAGAGTTATTCATACTTAAAGCAGACATATTGAGAATAATGTGACTGATTGGTCATGACTAACTTAAGCCCCATTGATTTCAATGTGTCTCCTCTAAGTATGACTTAATCTCAATCTATGTGTATATGTAGCACTTCCATGTCCAAGCCCATGTGTGTGTATCAATCAATCAGTTAATCTTAAAAATAATTATATTGCACGACATGAACATCCTAGAAGAGCTTCATATGTAAAGGGGCCTGTGAATCGCCTGGAAGCTGCAGCCTTTGGACAGATCTGCACTTCTATGTTTTATACCAGTTTAACTGCTGTGCAGTAACTCTATTCACACATTCAGAGAACACATGATGGCTCAAAGTGGGGGAGGGGTGCCATTGCCAATGTCACCATGTGGGCTGGGCCCACCCCCCACCTTTTCACCTATGAGGTCTAAACAGAAGTTCTACATATGTTCAATAAAACAGGGACCCCGATCACATGGAACGTTCCAGCCGCATTCCACTGAACACAGAAGTAGGACCCTGCTTCAGGACCTTACTGCTCCATGTGGCAAGGTCAGGGCATGAAGGGTGAGGTCCAGTATGCATGGGGACATTGGGGCAGAATGCACAGCCCCACTTGGAGCTTTCACATGTTCTTTGGGATAAGGCTGATGTGATGGGGAGGAAAGCAGATGGTGTGCATGCTCAGAGGCACTTTTTATAATCACTTCCCAAATCCCAGGGCCTTTTAGTAGGGTGACCAGATTTTGGAAACCAAAATCCCGGTCCCCCCCCCCGCCACCCCCCCCACCCAAAACAAACCCCACCACCAAGCCCCCCCCCCCAAAACACCAGCCTGGACCTACCAGGTTCTCTTCCTCCACCGCCTGCGCCGGGTCCTCCGCTGCCGCCCGCGCCAGGTCCTCCGCCGCCCCCGCTGAGTCAGCCACCGCCAGGTCTTCCTCCACCACCACCAGGTCCTTCGCCACTGCTGCCAGGCTTGTAAGGCCAGATGCCGCACGGAAGAGGCGGGAGAGGGCCGATTACATCACTTCCAGATCTGGCCCTCTCCCGTCTCTTCCATGCGGGGCCGGATCCAGAAGTGATGTAATCGGCCCTCTCCCGCCTCTTCCGCACGGCCTCTGGCCTCACAAGCCCGGCAGCGGTGGTGAAGGACCTGGCAGTGGTGGAGGACCCGGCAGTGGAGGACCCGGCAGCGGTGGCAGCGGAGGAGCCCGGGAAGCGGCCGCCCCAGCAGGTAAGTGCCTCCCCCTCACTCCTCACGCTCCAGAGGGAAGCAGACGCCCCTGCAGGTAAGGAGCGCGAGGCGCAAGGAGGGGCACTTACCTGCTGGGGCGGCCGCTTCCCGGGCTCCTTTGCCGCCACCGCCGCCAGGTCTACCGCCACTCATCGCCGCTCGCTGCCACCGCCACGTGACCCCCTGCCACCCCGGTTTTCCATCGCCGCCCCCTAGTTGTCCCAGATCGGCCTAGGTTTCCCGGTTAGGACCGGGAAACCCCAGGTGATCTGGACACCCTACTTTTAAGTCCCAGTATGAAACCAGGTTCCCTGAAAACCCCCGGCTTAAATGAAGCTGTTGAGAATGTCCACGCCATAGGCGGTACCACTCCATGGCTTACTCCAATTCCTTCTCATCACAGGAATGTGGTATTGGCCAAGCCCCAACATTCTAAAGCCCATGTATCATAGTTGCAAATCCAGAACAAATGGGAAAACTGGAGGGTGGGGGAAGTGATGTGATTGTTTATTGGGAGTAGAAGGCTGATGGGGGATACTACCGCAGCAGGAAGTTATTGACACACAAATCAGTACACTAAAAATCAATGCCCAGGTCAGTTCAAGAACCTCTTCCAGAGACCTTACAGCAAAGTTTCTTTTAAGCTGCCACTTCTGGGAGCAGCAGCAGCATGGGTTGTCTGCCAGAGAACATTGAGGCAATCATGTACTAAAAACTTTGGGGATATCTTTAATTGGCCACTGAAGACAGAAAATACTAGACCAAGTGGCCATTTCCTCTGTACATGTGGGGGTGGGACGTGCAATACAGGCAGAGGTCAAGAAGCTTTGGACTGGGACAGATGAGTGCCGAAGCTCATCAGACCTCAGACCTTCTTTATACGTCACCTGGCCGGCATGGTTGCTGCTGCCTCCATGGTCATCAAGACCAAGGCTTCTGGTCACACGGTTCCTCCAACAGGTTGTTTAGCATTCAGTGCAAGACTAGCCTTGGGACTATTTGCAATGAGAAGGTCCAAACCCAGGACATGTAATGCACTAATCAAAAGGATTTTTTAAAGCACGTACAGAGTGCTTTCTCTGAACCAAGGAATAGCCATGCAGTCTGTAAATATCTTGAATTGGGGAAAGGGCTTCCACATCAGAGAGTCTGGGCTTTTCCTGGGGATCACAAAACAGGATTTCATCTAAGGCTGGGTGAATAAATAAAATATGTCATCGTCACCTCCTCCCCCACCTCCTGATAGCACATTGCAATGATGTCATTAGTTATTTTTACCTCCAAAACACACATACCCCATTGCAACTCCTCCCCCAACTTGGGATTTTGCAGAGCGATGAGTTATGAACTTTAAACTTTGGTTGCCCCTGCCTTATCTATTTATTTATTTATTTGCAATACTTGTACACTGTTTAATATAGTAAAACCTCTAAGTAGTTTACATATAACAATGATAAATCATAGTTAAAAATGCACATATAATGCAATGTGAAAACATTTCGAATGTTAAATCAAGAGAAACAATAAAAAGAGACATTAAGATGATACAGCATCATGATCATTAATTACAAGTCAGGAAAAGCTTGCATAAACAAACACACTTTTAGGGGGTGTTTAAAATGCACCACATTTTCTACCTCCCGAATCATATGGGGAAGGTACCACTCCTGAGACAGTCTGCTTTTGGCACATGGCAGCGTTATGTTGGTTGCTGAACAATGTTACATGCCTGCAATTCCCCCACCAGCAGTATTCAGTGGCTGAAATGTGCTTTCCCGTCTTAGGCTGCAGGGATGTGGTCAGTAGCAAGCAGCAGCAACAGTACCATTCTGCCTGGCCAGGTGGACTCACTAAGCCCCTGAGCAAGTTCATATCTGGCTTTTCATCTACTATCTTGAAGGCACTTTGAACTATTCCTTACTCAAAAGACAACTTTAGATAATTCAGGCTGCCGTTCCTAGCTTTGATTTGACATCAACTTTGGATTTACTTCTGAGTAAGCATGGATAGGATTGTGCTACATGCATTATTTTTAAGATATGTATTACCTGCCCTTCTGCTCTCAATTTGCACCCCTGTCCAGCTAGAGGGAGCGCACAGTATGAAACATTTCCACAAGAGAAGTTTTATGTTGAAAGATGTCTGAAGCTTACACAAAAATAAATGAGCAAAAATGGACATGCGTTAAGAACATCAGAAGAGCCCTGCTGGATCGGACCAAGGGTCCATCTAGTCCAGCACTCTGTTCACACAGTGGCCAAGCAGCTGTCGACCAGGGACCCACAAGCAGGACATGGTGCAACAGCACCCTCCCATCCATCTTTCCCTGCAACAGGTGTATATAGGCTTCCTGCCTCTGATACTGGAGGGAGCACATAGCCATCAAGACTAGTAGCCATTGATAGCCCTCTCCTCCATGAATTTATCCAGCCTCCTTTTAAAGCCATCCAAATTGGTGGCCATCACTACATCCTGTGGTAGCAAATTCCATTGTTCAACTATGCACTGTGTGTGAAGAAGTCCTTCCTTTTATCTGTCCTGAATCTCCGACCAATCAGCTTCATGGGATGACCCCGGGTTTTAGTATTACGGGAGAGGGAGAAAAATGTCTCCCTATCCACATCCTCCACACCATGCATAATTTTGTACACCTCTATCATGTCTCCCCTCAGCCTCTTTTTTCCAAACTAAACAATCCCAGCTGTTGTAACCTTCCCTCATAGGGGAGATGCTCCAGCCCCATTGTGCTATTAAATGCTCTGGGTTTTTTTTTTCCAGGAATGGTTGAATGCCAGCCCAGTCCCTCTCTTTTGAAAAATTAAATTCTAATACTCCAGTGCAGCCTTAATATGTGGTACCGGTTTGGACCGTTTGTTGTCCCAACCCTGGCAAGATTTTGTGCACAAGATGCAATCCACATTTGGCTCTGTTAACTTATTTTTTTTCTTCTGCCAGCCTCAGGCAAATTTGCAGACAGATGAAGTAGAAATGCCGGCCCAGACCTGAGCATCACGAAAACAAAAACAAAACCCTCCGTGAGCTCAGATCCCAGGAGCTGTACCTCAGCAAGCGACTGGCTACGCTGCTCATCAATCATCCACCTCTCCAAGGGGAGGAAAGGGGGTTTGAAGCACAGCTGGTTAGCGGCTCTGCGCTGTTTTGCCCCTGCCACATTCCACATTTCTCTCCTTTCCACCAGGTAATGGGATGGGAAGAGGGTTACTGCTGCCCTGATTCTCCCCATCTGCTGCCGAGAAAGATAGAGCGGTGAATCCAATATTTGCTCTCACTGGGAGCAAGAGATAATCAGCCCAGATGCACCGCTCCAGAGGACAGTCTGCTAGCTGTCATGTCACGGAGAGGAGAATGCAAGCTAATGCCACCCTAATCATACTGCAGGTTTCAAGCTGAAAGTTCCTTTCTTGCTCTCACCGTGGCTCATGGCAACCCAGAACAGACAGGAATAGCAGGACTGGTATTAGAATCTGCTTTGCCATTTCCTCAGAAACCACCGGACCATTCCCTGCTTTTTATTTCAGGGGTCACAAACCTCTTCCTCGGTACAGATTGGCACAAACATTTCTCATTACGGAGCTTTCAAAGGCTCATCAGCTGTTAACCTGCTTGACTGCCTCTGCTGCCGTCTCATACGGAGCTCCTCATCTACAGTTCCTCTGTGCAGTCAACAGTCCTGCACATGAGGGGCACACGGGTGGAATCTCTCATTGGGAGTAGTGAGGAACTGAGGCTGGGTATCCCTGTCACCTCAGATTTCATTTGTAAGTCAGAGCTTTCCTACACAAGGCTGTTAATGGGCTGTTCATCTGCTTTATCTACTTTCAGTTTTGTTGCAGAATTGAGGTGCAAGTGCTACATTTCCTTTCCTGCTTTTCTGCTACATAACCTCTAGGAGGCACTGTGAGATAGCGAAATAGCACAAATACACAAGTGAACAAAGCAATTCTTTTTGCTTTCACAATTAAATGCTGCATTTTCCCTGCACCCACAAAAACCTCACCAAAAGTGCTTGTTAGGCACAGAAACAAAACTGAAGGGTCTGTAAACAACATTGAGTAAGGGATGACGAGCGCACGATAAATGCTCATGTAGAAAACCCTATATTTCTAATGCTTAGTGCTGCATTGTTGTGTGGATCATGCCTAGTACAGTGATTCCCATGCTTAGTGCAGTGTCTTCAGACACTACAACTCCCATCATCTGTAGTCAGCATGGCCAATGGTCAGGAATGGTGGGAGCTGTAGTCCAACAACATCTGGGGAATGGAACCACTGGTCGAGTGAATCCTCAAGTCAAAGAGGAGACAAATATTTTCAGCATTCAGATGAGGGCTTCACTGTCTTCTATACCCCCATGTCCCTCCTATGACTAATGGAAGCAAAATAGATTACGGAGAAATAAGCAGATATATGCAAATTGAGCAACTTGCATAATTTCTGCATATTGTAGCATGTCTCTTTTCCTGCCACTGAATTCTTTAATGATTATTATTTTAGTGCAGAGTAGGGGTTTGGAGATCTCCCCTGCCACCTACGAAATTTTGGCAGTCTTGTGGAAACTCTTTTGCTTCTCCTGAAATTCAGTGGCTGTTCCTCCTGCATAGCCAGGGAGAAATTTGTTGCCACGATCAACCATTTATAGTGGCATCTCCACGGTATCTGCAATGTGTGTCCTGCACATGAAAAATATAAATACAGACATGGGTAAAAAGAAAAAAGAAATGTTTGTAAACAATCTAAAGTCTATGAAAAACAACTAGGTGGGCAATATTTCTATCCAGAGACCAAATGTGTACACCCATTCACAAGAAATTAGGGTGCAGGTTGAATAGTCCAGGTTGAATAGAATCAAATTTACTGTTGAATTCTAGTTGGGCCGTTTCATGCTGAAACTTCCTTTTGAAATCTTTTTTGTTGAAAAATGGTGACTTTCAGGCTAGCAGGAATGTGCCCTAGGAGACTGAAACATTTTTTCATTGGTCATTACAATTAATGTGTCCATTTATTCTCTTGCATCAGAGCCGCAGATGGACTCCAGTCAGCAGGGCCAATGGTCAGGAATTCTGGAGGACGTTGCCATGCAACATGTCTAGAGAGGATTAGGTTGGGGAAGCTATGCCACAAAATATATAGGAGCACAAACAGGCCAGATCTCTGACCTTGCAGTCCTATACATGTCTACTCAGAAGTATTATGGAGTTCAATGTGACTTACTCCCAAGCAAGCATGTGTAGAATTGCAGCCCAGGGCTCTTTATGTGATAGTTATTCTATGACACAGCCCTCCCCAACCTGGTGCCTTACAGATATGTTGGGCTGCAACTACCATCATTCCCAGCCAGGCTGGACATGATGGGAGTTGCAGTCTAGCAAAGCTGGAGGGCACCAGATTGGGGAAGGTCACTGTAGTGGAACTATTTGTGAATCAAAAGGACAAATGGGTTGTGTCCAGGGAAGTGGTTTCCTTATTTAGCTGAGTTCTTTTTCTACCGGCCCAGTGACCTGGATAATTCGAGCCATGGCGCATTTTAATTAGGATATTTCTAGGTCCCAACACATGCAGGGCAAACCCTTGTGCAGTCAGGATGGTGTAGTGGCACCTCTCTCTTGGCGAGAAACAGCCTATGCTCCTTGCTTCTGCTCCACACCATTACATTTCTACTGTGTGAGATCTTGGGAAATAGTGTGTGAACGTTGCTGAAAGTGCAGTTTTACCTTCCCTGGAAATTGGTTCTGTTGAATGCCTGTTTTTTACATTGCCCTTGTGGTTGGTATGGATGCCACAGCAGCATCAATCCTTTTGGAGTCCATGAAGGAATATGATAACATGGGAAGATCCGGGTCACACCCACCCACCCAGCCACCCAGCCACCCAACCTTCCTTCCTTCCTTCCCTTCCTCCCTCCCCACACCAACATTAACCTGGTTTCCTCTGGCACAACCCTTTTTCAACAGGGATACTATTATTCATTTGTTCATTCATTTATATGGCACTATCAATAGGTGAATGTGTGTGTGTGTGTGTGTGTGTATGTGTGAATGCTTGTAAATGTGTGTGTGTTTGTGTGTACGTGAGTAAGTGTGTATGAATGAATGTGAATTTTGCTTCCTCCTGCCTGTGAATGGCAGCCAGTGATAATGACTGGGGGTGGGAAATGCACAATGTAATGATGTCACAACAGTGGGTAAGGGGAGAAGTTGGCAGGGGGGATGCCGGTTTTGGTGGCAGCCCCGTGCCCAGCAGAATGTGCCATTTTCTCCTGCCTTTCAACCTTTTTCTAAAATTGGCAAGGGTCAGTTCATGAATACAATTATTATGAACAGTGCAATAATTGTATTCATAACATAGTGTGCTTCAAACACTTGGAAGTTTGGTTATATATAGCATTTATACTCAAATATAATCGTTAAACTGATTAGCTCTGGTCTTAGTGTATTTTGAGGTGGTTGGGTGCTCTTCACCCTTGTTTTGTACGTTATTCCAACCACTGCCTCCTGTTTTTTTGGACAAGGGTCAGTTTATCACATCCCCTCCTATGGCAAGAATCCTTGTACTTGCAAAACTATTTTAGGTCATCTGATCTTGTCTCAGCCAACCGTACTGACTGGCTAGCTTTATGATCTATATATTCTTTTTGACTGCCTTGTCTGTTTCGGAGTTTTACCCATTTCTAGCCCCTGGGTTAAATTGCTTTGTCACATTTTCAGGACACCTTGTATATCTTCAGCACTGTTCCATTATCTCTCAGCAAAATTCATTTTACAGCTGTGATATAATCAGGAACCAAGTGCTGTGTGTTCATATTCACCTTAGGGAATACACACATGTACAGGATAAGAAGAGTCTTATGCTGTACAGAAACACAGACTCCTTATAAAATGTTCCTTTAGGCAGGAGTAATGAAGGAATGGCTGGGGAAGCCATCACTGAAGGATGTGCAGATAAATTTTAGAATTATTTCCCCCCTTTTCAGACTTCAGATTCGTGGGCTGTGGTGATTGTGCTAACCTGGTTTGTGTGTCCAGATTATTCTACTTCAGAGTGCAAGAAGTGGGGATGGCCACGTAATTGACTACTCCTCCATAACCTCCCCCACCCCCTCAGACATACTAAAACTAGGATGTCAGAGAGGATAGATCCCTTCCCCTAATGCTGAATTTTCTATGAGGGATTTTAGTGGTGGTGCTGATGGTGTTGAGCATTCAAACATGCGAGCTCTCACTTTCAGTCTAAAGTAGTGCAGTGGAGAAGAAGGCTTACCACCTCATTTGCTGTAGTACGTGGGGCCTGAGACCACAATACCTGATGGAATGCCTTTCCCGACATGAACCTACCCGTACACTACGCTCAACATCAAAGGTCCTCCTCAGGGTACCTACTCTGAGAGAAGCTCGGAGGACAGCAACAAGGGAGAGGGCCTTCTCTGTGGTGGCTCCCCAATTGTGGAATGATCTCCCCGATGAGGCCCGCCTGGTGCCAACACTGTTATCTTTTTGGCTCCAGGTCAAAACTTTTATTTTCTCCCAGGCATTTTAACAGCTTAACTTGAGGTTTTAACTGACTTTGTGGCCAGGCTTAAAAGTTTTAAAATGTTTTAAATATCAGCTGTTTTATGTTTTATGGTTTTAAATTTTGTATATTGACTTTTTAATGTTCAATCTTTTAATTTTTGTAAACTGCCCAGACAGCTTCGGCTATGGGGCGGTATATAAATGTAAATAATAATAATAATAATAATAATAATAACCACAGTAAGAAAGAAGGGGAGCAGTAAGCAACTTGTTCAGGAAAGTTTGAGCTCCATCACACCTACTTTTTTTTTCCTGATATGCACCCGCAACTTTGATCTCCTTTTCATTAGCGCAGCAAGCACTGGTCACTTCCACATGCGTATTTCATTGCGCTATTTCACTTCGTCGCTTGTTCGTTCTCCCACTCCGCCTACCCCTTCTCCTTTCCCTCCAGTTCATTGATGGACATTGTGATGGACGTGGGTGCCTTCCCCCCTCGCTCTGGCTCTGTTTTCTAGAGTTTTACCGATTTAACATTCCATCAGCTGGGTGCCATTTCTGCGGGCAATGAGGGTGGGGTTGGAGCAGCGAAAGTCCATTCAACCGACTCATCACAAGCCCATTCGTTCGACACAGCGTGCTGGAGGAGGAGAACCACCTCATCCTCCTCTTTCGTCAGCAAGACCTCCCTTCAAAGCACACGCTCCCAACAAAGGACATAGCACAGGGATGGCAATACACGGGGGTGGAAGGGCACTTTAATCCTGCATGGAGGAAATAAGCCGGACTTTCCCCACTCTAGGAAACCATGGAAAATGGAGGGGAAGAGGTGGGGTGACTGCAGGACAGGCACGGCATCATGTGAGTACCACGCTGCAAAACAGCAAAACAGGCATGATGACAACATGATAAAACCCTGGTGCAATGGAGCCCTTTGTCTGTCAAGAAAGACATTCTCAATGAAAGAACCCTGATAACACTCAGAGAAACCCAAGGAATTCTGGGGCTATAGTTGAACACCATGGCCCATGTTATTACCATCAGCTCTCAAATCTGATCTATGCAGTGTCCCCTCATGGATCTTTCCAAGGGACCTCAGTAGATGAGACAGCTTCTTTTTACTGGTGATGATGTTTAAATTACCCGAGCTTTGTGACATTGCCCCCCCCCCCCAGCACCTTTAGCCTCTGTTCCACAGGGTTTTGCCAGTTGCCTTCTGCAGTTCCTGACATACGACATCTTAGCAATGAAGTGAATGACTGCTGTGGACTGTGCTGATGTGCAGTTCACTCCACAGCAAAGATTTCCGGCAGTCGTACAACAGCAGCATTTCGTTTTCTAATTGCCTCTGGCTACAAATGGAAACAAGCCATTACATGCATTAAGTCTGAGGGATGGCATTAAAATAGGCAAGGCCAATCCATGGGAAAGGCCTTTGATTGAATAAGTATTGTACTCCTTTGCCCTGACTACTGTAAGCTATGCACTGGCTGCTATCGTAATGTCAGGAGCCAGTCATGAAAATGCCTGTGTCTCTTCGGCAAGGGAGCAGTTTCATTCATCACGCCTGCTTAATATAGTTGTTGCCATTTTGGCTGCAGAGATGCACAGCAGGAAAAGAGGTTCATATTACCTGGGACCATGACAGTCCATCTCTGCACTTTACATGGAGTTGTCCTAGGAAGTTACAACAAGCGCAGCACTCTGCAACCTGACTTCTGGCTAGATCAGATCACAGAGAGTGCAGCGCAATCACTCTTTGTGGTCTGCGTTGGCTTCTTCAAGATGCTTCCAAAATCTCCTCCTTCCCAATTTACCTACAGATTACGGCATTCTCAACCCCCCCCCCCAAGTCCTGGTCACAGGAGCATTTTTTATCCACCTTGCTTGCCTCTTTACGAAGACAACTGCATCCGGATTGTTTGCTCTTGCTGTAGCTTTCCCCCCTGAAGGTCTATCATATGCACGAGCAATCATAGACATCAGAACACCATGCATTTTTTGTTGTTGTTTTTTGGGGGCTGTTTGAAAATGGAATCATGTGCATGAATGCATCAACATTCTTTTAAATAAATAATATTCCCTATGTTGGTTCATATGTTGAGCAAGATAAGGAGAGATAACAGGACCGCTTCTCCGGTGAGTGCACATTACTCAAGGCCAAACGACATGTAGCATGCAGGGACATCTTTTCCCCGCCCTTTAATTAATTATAGCTACAAGGGGAGGGTATCAGGATCACAGCATATAGGGAGGAGAGGTTAATCACTTCACTCCTCAGCCATGACCCCTTCCCCAAAATCCCTTCCCCCCCAGGGCAACTATGAGTCTTAGAGCTCCATCAGATGGGCGAAATCACGTTTGCATACTGTTGCTTCTCTGAACCCCCCCCCTCGCCCCCCCGTTGCTCGATACTTTCTCTTTCTCTCAGGGAGAGGAAAGAGGAAGTAAAAAAGGGCACATGGTGTCCCATTCAGGGGCCATCTTTATAGCACCCCTTCTGCACACAGCAGGAGATAGCGGCAACTTCTGTCTTTAAAAGCAATATGGACTTACAGGGGGCTTTTCTTTTTTTTTTGCGCGAAGAAGGCTAGAAGAGGCAGGAGGCAGATGACGTCGTGAGAGAAACCCACAAAAGTCTGTGAGTGCCCAGTAATGAGTGTGCAATAAAACGCTCATCTGATGACGCCCTTGGTTTTATTTTTTAAAAGTTCCCATTGAAAGGGGGTGTTGTTGACTTTCTCTCTCTGGAGATCTAATATGGGGCAGTGGGTTTGGCTGATACTTGGGGTGTTTCAACTAGGCCTCCACATATGCTTAGCCTGTATATTTGTAAATAAACTCAAATACTGTGAAATGGCAATAAACCTGGAGTGACCTTCTTCCAAAGGGAATCAAACCTGGGTAAGCACTCAGTGCCTGAGAAGTGGGGGAAGCAGAACAATAATAAACAGGACTTTTCCTTCTCCCAACAAGGAGTAGTAGCTTCTGTTTATTAAGAGATACGTTGCCTTACACTTCCTTCAGTGTATCAGAAAGATATCTATATCAACGTCTTTGCCTGCAAATCTATATTTTTATTTAATAAAATGATTAAAAACAGGTAATCAGTATGGCAGCATTTGGATGACATGATAATCAACCGAGGGGGGGAATAATCGTCAGTTGTGTTGATTATCGTGTTGTCCGAATGCTGCCGATCAGCAACATAACAGACGGTTGTTTCCCCCCCCCCCCCATTGATTAGCGTGTCATCTGAAACAGGCCTCTGAGTAATAAGCAGATGATGGAAGCTGCAGTAGGCCTTGTTGTCACTGAGATGGTGAACCTGCAACTGGGCAGTGACTGCAGGTGGGCTCCTCTAAAAAAACACAACAACAACAACCCCCCCCCCACCTAGCTAAAGAGGGCAGGGTTCCTGCAGCTTTAACTGTTGTGATGAAAAGTGAATTTCACCCGGTGCTGCATGTATACAAATGACACCTGCTGGAATTCCCTTTTCTAAGCAACTGTTAAAGATACAGGAACCCTGTCTACCTTTCCACATGGTCACCCTAATTAACCTATAGTCTACATTGGAGGTATCAGAGAGCTGGCTCAAAAGCAACAGTTGCTGTCTCCCAATTTTTTGTAACAGATGAAATATATGCCCCATGTTCTTTCAAAGCAGGTATTATTGCATTTCTAAGGAGGCAGCCTTGTATTGGGATAGAAGGAAAGGAGCTATGCATGCCCCCTCGATAAGAAATATAACATGCACTTGTTCCTAGTGTGCAATGAGAGGATAAGGGGAAGGGAATAAACAGGAAAAGGGAAGGAGGAAGGTATCATAGAAAGAATGAGCAAAAGCAGCAAGAAAAAAATTGTTTCAACTGACAGCCTGTTTCAGTGAGGTATAATAATACTTCTCATTTAGCAGCATTCATCACCTGGAAATATTTGGCTCCAGTGAGCACTTGTTTCATTAGCATCCAGCATTTCGCAGACACATGGAGTCGCCAGGGTTGGGTGGGAGACTCTGAATTTGATCCGAGCCTTGGTATAGGAGAACAGGCTTAACCCTTTCTCTGCAGGCCATTTTCCCAGTCAAGTCCCTCCCCTGGGTGCTTTTCTTTCTAAAGGGGAAAAAGATATGTGGATGGAGCTAATATATTTTAATTTGCAGGAGGGAAAACAGCTGGGTGGGGATTGTTTGCTCCAGAGCCCTGAACAGAATTGCTAACACTTCTGAGGCTGAGGCGCAGGGATCAGGGCCTGGGAACCAAGGGCTAGGAGTAGCATCTGGCATGATAGGGGCAGAGCCAAATGGAATCCAGCAGATGCAGAGAACAGCACATGGTCACTCACGGGAACAGTATAGTGAGGTTCTCCCCTTCCCATATTGTCTCTTGCAGCGTATGGACAGACTGCACGGCACGTCCTCCTTCCTGGCACTCCTCCAGTAGTGAGAGTGTCTCTGAAGCTGCCTGCACATGTACTTGCTTCTCGCCCTTGGTTGGATTGAAGCCAGCTGTCTCTAATAATGGGGGTGGGGTGGGGGGGCTGGATACAGGGCAGGCAGCCAAGGAGCTCCTGGGAGCAGCATCAGCATCCGGAAAGGGCAGCTGAGTGAGCCAGGAGTGGCTGCGGAGGCAATGCAGAGGAGGGACGGCCCTGCGCACCGCACTCTAGAAAAGTCACAAAACTATCCGTGCACTTACTCGCCCCCACAAAATTAAGACTTCAAATCAAAGCTCTTTCTTCCCCGCCCAGGGTGGATCGAAGCTGACAGGCTCCAACAGATGCTGCTGCTGCTGCTACTAATGTTTTCTCTGCAGCAGAGACTGCTAAGGAGGCTGCAGAGAAGGGAAGGGTGGAAGACATTGAGATGCATATGGGCAAACTCCTTGAGCTGACTAGCCGGCCGACTGGCTGGAGGTTGCCAGTCCAGTGGCACAGAGAAGTGGGTGGCCTCCTCCACAATTAATCAGACAATAGGAAGGCAACAGCTTCATCCGCTTTACATAAGACCATGATATGACTGGCCTTTTGATGTCACCTGAGGGCCAAAACAGACATTACTTTAAATCTGTATCTAGCAATTATTTCATTGTTTTCTTTCCTTTATTTATACTTCAGAGTAAATGCAGGGGAGCTGATCTGGATCATGACCCTTATGTATGGGTGATGGTAAGGGGGATTTTAAGGTCTGGACTGAATGCCTACCATCTACTCTAGAGTAAAAATGGACAGAGGGAAAGACATAGATGCAAATTTAAAATAATGTCTCATTGCTCCAGCCAAAAGGATGATGCATACAGCCCAGCAGAAACTGCCTGCAGCTCCCTGCTGTAATCAGAAGCCCTAGTGGGCTGTAGCTTAGTGGTAGAGCACACGCTTCATAAACAGAAGGTCCCATGTCCCCATGCCTGGCAGCTTCAGTTAAATGATCTACAGTTCAACAGGGCTGGAAAAGACCTCTGCCTGAAACTTTGCAAGGAGGCAACCAGTTAGACGGACCAATGACCTGACTCGGAATATGTGCAGAGTCAGCGTCGGATTGGCAGGACTCTCACTTCAGGCCTTGTAGCACATGGCAAGGCGCCCCCATGAGGTGGCGGCGGCAGAAGCAGCCGAGGACAGCCGGAAAGGAAGTATGGTCTGCAAAGTCTTGAGGAAGTAATAAGGAGAAAGATACAAAGTGAAAAACTGTAGCAGGGGACTAGTGATATGGGCAAAGTCTAAGAGCAGGGCTGTGCGAATTCTGTACTGAAATAAATCAGAATGCTGCAATCCAAATTCTATTTCACCTATTCAGTCTAGTAACATGAGGACATTTGCATGATTTCTCTTGTTTTGCATAATTATTTTGTGCAAATAAAATAATTGGAGGGCCAAGACATTACACCTGACACTGAACCTTTGACCCTGGCAGTCATATTCTGCAACTAGTCTTCTGCCTTCCAATATTTGTGAGGCATTATCCACATAATTCCAAGCATATACTTGCAACCGTAAGGGCTAGAAAATTGCTATTTAAGAAGAATGAAAGCTGAGATTCTCAGGAGGTTGAATATTACATCACTGACGGATCACCTATGACATACCAGTTTATATTTTAAAATTTTGTATATTATGTACTATATGCATTATATCTGTATACATTATGAATAATCTGTGTGTGTTTGTGTGTTTATTGTTATTATTATTTATTTATTTTTATTTTTTGGTGAATGTTTGTTTTATGCAAAGGACGTTGGCCAAAAGCAGTAAACTTGACTGAATTCTACACTGAATGCTGTACAGCCCACCCTCGAACTAAAGTATCACCTCATCTCTCTCCACCTTCCAACATTGACCAGCTAGATTTGAATTGTGGAGTCTAATACATTCCAGCACTGACCTACTTTCCATCACTGCCCTGTTTATCAGCTGAGTTCCTGCTCAACCATGACAACTCCTCCTCCTGCCTCTGACATTCGGGTTTGATTTTACTTGCTGCCTCGCCATGTGATTCAAGTTCATTGCTTGATCAGGACTGATTTACTAATTCGGATTGTCTTCCTTCATCACCTTCAGTTTCCCCAATGCCCATCTGGGGTCCTGAACCTTCATGTGTCCCAGTCCTGAATGGGAACAGTGATTTGCAAAATCCCTGCGCCTTTTTCAAGGTACCAGAAATATAGGTGTCAGGGTCAGGCTGAAGGCAGCAGCCTGAGATGAAACAGGAGCCTTGAACTAGAGGCTGTGGGATAAAGAGCTAGTCTGGACCAAAAAGCAAGTTTGAACTGAAGGATAACCAAGGGATACAGAGAGCAGTGGAGGCTGGTGGCTCTGAATTTGGCAGAGTCGTGAATCCATTCAAGCTTTCAATCAGAACCAGCCAGAACTCTAAAGGAGCTGTCCAAGATCCTGAACCCTATCTCCAAAATAGGTTCAGTACTTTCAACAGCTCCTTTAACTTTCTGGCTGGTTCTGACTGAAACCCAGAATGGATTCATAGCCCCACCAAAATCGGAGTCACCAGCCTCCACTGACAGAACTGAAGAAGACTAATTGCTCAAGCAAGGCTTAACTAGAACAGGAAACCTCTTGGAGATATTCTTGTCCTGAAGGACCCAATGTCATGGTGTGTGCTATGAGGTATAAATGCCCAGGGGGGGATATAGCATCACCGGGATGGGATCATATTGGTATGGCATGAGGAGTAGATCTGGCCCAGGAACAGAGAGTGGCTGGTGACAAGTTGCAGGAGCAAGGAGCATGTCTGAGGTAGTCATTGACACAGTTTCTCAGCAAGCCAAGGAATTGCAGGACCTGGGAGAACTTCCCGGGAGAGCAGAACACCCAGAGCCCAGCTCTTACGTGATTAAACAAGGCCTGATGATTGCTAGGGATGTAAAGGGATGTAAAGGACGGTACTCTAGCCAAGAGTCTTAAACTGTGTAATTTGTCTTGAATTGCACCCTTTGCCTTCTTCAGGGGAGCAAACAACCTTGGGTAGCCAATGGATCGAGTCAAACTCATTTAAAAGTTCTGAGCTGCCAATCCAAGGTTCAGACATTGGTAACACATGGCCCTTCGTCAGCAACAAGGGATTCTGCAGGCTCAGGGTGCCTTGAGGCCTCCAGGACTGTTTCTTCTGGCCACTAGAGGTGCACTATTGGAGGAGACTGGGGACTGGCTCACAGGAATGGTGACCCCGGCACCGTCCTCCACTCCTCCTGCTCTGAAATCTTTTGGACCGAGTATGAAAGCAAACCAGCCCTAGCCTAAACATCTATTAATGGGAATTACATGTGGAAATCAAGGGCAGTTATTGAATGTCAACAATCAAAATTAAGCGACTGGGAGAGCCAAACCGAGAGTTGACCATGAATGGAAGGAATTATGCAAATTGCACACATTATGCAAATATTATTTGATTGTGAATACAGACACCAATCAGCATCAGCCGAAATATTTATTCAGCTTGCCAGTCACAACGGGCTCAGTCCTCACCGAAAAAATAAAGGACTAGCAAAAGGAAAGGAGGGCAGGGGCATAACACAGTGGCAAACAGCCGCTAGCAATAGAGGAGATGAATTGGGGGTTTAAAAGGGGAGTGGATCCTAAGCATATTTACTCGGAAGTCAGCCCCAGAATATTCAATGGGAACTAGCTTCTCTTTAAGAGCTTGTTTTTCATCTGGATTTTATGGTTAGCCGCCTTGAGCACCATTTTCTGGTAGAAAGGTGGAATATCAATTAAATAATTTTATAGTAAGCGTTGGACTGCAGCTGTGCAGGCAGATAAGGAATCTGCCCTTCTCCTGGACACTCACCCCCAATTCTTCCAGTCCCCTACTCTTTAGCATACATTGGTTCTCAAACCTTTTGAACTCAGACCCCACCTCCCTCCTCCATTGCTGGCTGTAACTTCTGCCCCTGGTCTTTTCCAGCTACCTGTTTGGTGAGTAAATTCATGAAGCTCCCTGAGCACATGTCAGATGTCTGTGTTGTTTGTTGTTCTTGAGGCATTTTATTTGAGGGGAATGGGCTATGCACCTCAGATACCCTAAATGGGTAATCTCCTGGGGGTCAGATTTTAGTTTAGGATATGGAGAGAGCATATTTGGAAATAGAGGAGAGAAAAAGAATGGAGAAAGATGGTTTCAAGAAAGCCAATCTGAATGTGCTCAGAGGCCTTTTAACATGAACACAGCTTCTGAGGATTACATTCTTGCAGACCTGGATCCCATTAGGCCCTGGTCTTACATGTCATCCATGCAGGATATTAAAAATAATACAGTTATAGTATGTGGTATCTATGGGCAAGGATGAATGTAAGATAGCTAGGAGGTCTGGATCAACGTAATGAGGGCTAGTCTGTTGCTGTGTATCCAGCCTGTGGGTAAGTATACTTGGATGGCAATGGTGCTTTCCATCTTCCTTGGTTTCAGCCAACCAGCAAAAGGCAAAAAAAGCACAATCAGTTGCTTCCTATGTGAAGCCAGGGCGAGAGAGCAGAGGCTCCTCTGCTGTTCTAAGGCAGTCACTATGACTCCATTCCTCAAGCTGCAGGCAATCTCATGTGCTCCCTCCCAGTAGTTTGAGGCTTCCCCTGGGTTGCCACTGTCCCCACTGTTTAAGAAATAGGGTTGCAATCGTAAGGGGTAAAAACATGTTCTTTAAGCTGTCATTCCCTGTTCTAATGAATTGACCGCATAAGATTCCACGCTGAAAGCCATGCAGGAAACTAACCTTGCCCTTCGGACATCCCCATTGCTCTTAATAACACACATATCCAGTAATTTTAGGATTGTTTAAAGAGCAACAGCCTGTGTCGATGGACTCTGCGGGTATTGCAGGGTGACCAAGCCATCCATTTCATTGCTTCATCCCTTGCTGTACAGGTTACTCATTAGAATGCTGTAAAATGTATTTTTAAAAACTGGATGGCTTCTCACCTGCCCCACTTTGATAAGTGGGGCAGGTGAGAAGCCATATGAAGGCTGAGGAGGACCCTGGAAGGACAGTAATTATGGCAAAATCCACACCCACACCATATGATGATGGTCAACACTTTACATTCTGCCACTAGAGCCCAAAGGAAGCCTTCTTGGCAAGCACGAGATTTCCACTGTTTTATGCAGGGGTGTGAGCTCTCCCAGGTCCTGCAATTCCGGCTTCTGCCTGGCTTGCCAAGAAACTGGGTCAATGACTTTGCTGTGTTATACCAGCTAGAGCTGGTCAGTATTGTAGGCTAAAACAGCTGGAGGGCCACATGTTTCCCACCCCTCCACTAAACAGTGATAAGCTCATTCCTGCTAAGAATGCCTTATTTGGGCTCTTTCTGTCCCAACCCAACACTCTATCCACGACATTGAACGTTCTGACTCACAACGTAGCCATTTGCCTGAATGGCTGAGCTATCAGCTTTAGAGAGCTTCCTGTAATAAACAGCATTATCCCCACATGCCTCCCAGGTGTTCCCTGAAAATTGTTGGATAAGTAACATTCTTGTTAAAAGGAAGCGTCAAAGAACCCTATTGTAGTCTTGTCCTGCTTGTGGGTTCCTGGTCGACAGTTGATTGGCCGTTGTGTGAACAGAATGCTGGACTAGATAGACCCTTGGTCTCATCCAGCATAGCTCTTCTTATGTTCTTATGTTAATGCTAAATTCTTACTGCCCCCCCCCCCCAAATGGGCAATGAACTTGTGTGATCTGGGTTTTTGCTCTATGAGTCAGCCCTGGAACTGCCTTGTTAACATTGCCCACTAGACATCCATTCCCCATATTCCAGCAGGACCATTCTTTTCTCTTTGTTAGCAAACCTAGTTGTACCTAAATCGCCGCAGCTGAACGTACAGGGTCAGAGGGAACCATGGGCACGGAACTGACGTAGGATTTTCCTATCTGTCATGGGTATGAAGGCTTTTCTCAAAAGTTTGAAAATCATGAGGTCTTGTGGGGGGGGGGGGGCAGGAGAGAAGAAAGCCAGATTGCTCCTCCCACAACCGTGCTGGGCTACTCTAGGTTTCTAATGCCTTTGCTTTTGATTAAATCAAATTCAAGCCTTCACACACTCATTTACCTGTTTTGTTAACGAGACCCTTGGGTCAATTAGGTTGCTTAAAGGACTTCAGTTGACAAAGGCACTCATCTCCAATGGCTGAATGTGAACAGAAATGGTAATATGGGCACTGCTTCCTATGTGTCCATCTGCCAAACTTTGGGGAGGTGATATTATAAATCCACCCAGTGGGCAATCATTAAATCTTTAGCAGGCTGTTCAGGGGTGTACAAAGAACATGTGCATCGTCCGCTCCTGATGCCAATGTCCTGATAGTTGAGAAGACAGACAAATCCACCATAACAGAGCAGTGGAGGGGGAGAGAAGCTTAAAAGCACACACTGCAGCTAAACTAATGGGTTATTTTCTGCTAAGTGGGCAAAGGCTCCAAGATTAACCACTGTAAACTTGATAGATGTTAATAAAGGAACCCATAAATTTCCAACCTTGAACCTGGCAGAGCCGTGGATGGATCATAGGCTGCCGTCTGTGAGGCTGGCAGGGCTCCAAGTCTGGGCAGTGCTGAAGTTGGCAGAAGCACCTTGCTGGCTGTCAAGTACAGATGGTGAGACTGGCAAGCAGCCAGTGGGGATGAAACCAGCTCGATACAGCAGTAGGAATTGCTCTGGCCATAAAACGTGGATGGCAGCTTGGGCAGTGGGTAAAAGGGGTCGTGGAAATATAGGGAGCCAAAACCATTGTGCCAGATATCCCCCAATGGCGATTCCTGGATTGGGGGAAACAGTTGGAGGCTGGTGACTCCGATTTCAGTGCAGCTGTGAATCCATTCTGGGTTTCAGTCAGAACCAACCGGATCTGTAAAGGAGCTGTCCAAAGTTCTAGCCCCAAAGAAGGCTCTGCCGGTTCTGGCTGGTTCTGACTGAAACCCAGAGTGGATTCACAGATGCACTGAAATCAGAGGCACCAGCTCACCTTATGTACCAACTAGCCATTTCTGAGAAGCTCTTAGATTGTGCAACTAACTAGTCATCTTTTCGCCTTGTTGGGCGCAATGTTTCTGGTGCTGCTTCCATGCAATTCCCCTCCTCATAGCTACTGTTTTCTCCTCCTCACTGGATTAGTCACATCAGTAAGCCCTCCCCACCCCCACCCCCACACACATACACCAACAATCAGGACTTACCCAACCAGTCCAATTTGGCTACTGGATTAGATCCCTGATGGCAAGCGAGGGCAACCAAATGAAAAATGGACATTTTCACACGGAGTACCGAAATATTGCTAAAAAAAAAAACAGAAAGGGCAGTGCTAATGAAAACGTTTGTGACAAACTGTGAGTAGTTTCAGCTATATTTTTGGTAGTCAGTTCAGGTTCTTGAACACAGAGGCAAGGGACCCAGGCATGCTGGACTATCACCTGAAGGGGAAGGAAGTTCTTTACATTAGAGCAACATTCCCCAACCTGGCGCCCTCCCAATGTGTTGGACTACGACCTCCATCACACCTAATTTTCCCCCCTGGTTTGCCTCCATGTTTTTTTTTACCTCTGAGGCAGAAGCACGTCAGGCTTATGATCCCTTTCACCTGAATAGCTGCTCTATCGCTCCTTCGCTGGTTAGCTTCCGCTCCACTCCATCCCTCCCGGTCTCTTTCTCCCTCCAGTCAGGTCCTGTCAGATGAGTGCTTCAACCAGACCGCCTTTCTGCCAGCCAAAAATGGAATGACCCTTTAGTCTGGCTCTTTGGGGGCATTGAGGGAGTACAATCCTGTCTCTGCAGAGATTCAGGCATTGTATGATTTTAAAAAAGGCTTTCGAGCCTGAGATGCAATGTTTGGCTTTTCTATTGAGGCTTGGAGCTGCCTGCTGGGAGAGATCGCTTTTCCCTGCCAGGACCTGATTCAATCCATTCAAGCCCCCAGTTCCTATAAAACTACATGGAGGCTTAGAGTGCATTAGATGCACTTAGGGAAAATAATCCAGACTTTTAGCGTTCTAGGAAAGGCTGGGGAAGAGGCGGGGTGTCAGCAGGACAAGCACAGCGTCATATGAGTACCCTGGTGCAAATCCACACATCAGGCATGGTGAGAGTGTATTAAATCACTGGTGTGATGTAGTTCTACAGCTCCCAGAATTCTCACCCGTAACCAGCCTACCCCACTACGCTGGCTGGGGATGATGGGGATGTAGTCCAACACATCTGGAAGTCACCAGGTTGGGGAAGTCTTCACTGGAGCCTCACTCAGCGGAGACCCCAAGATGTTTGCCCCTGATGGGGGAAGTTGATGGAAAGAAGAGACAACGAGCCATCGCTAGGGAAACATCGCAAGCATGGCTGGGACCATAAAAGCCCTGGCTTGCTGGTGCAGCAGTAGCAAAAAGGGAGGGCGAGGAAGAGGAAGAGGTGCGGACATGAAGCTGAGGTGGGGCAGATGCAGGGCTACTGGACGGAAGCTGGCAATGGTTTTGGCTGAGCCCAGTATCCAGTCTTCGCAGAGCCCTTTTAGTTGGTGCCAACAATGTGGTAGGAGTGAAAGAGATGTGAGTCGCAAAGATATAGCAAGTCTGTTTGTGTGTGTGTGTGTGTGTGTGTGTGTGTGTGTGAGAGAGAGAGAGAGAGAGAGAGAGAGAGAGAGACTGATTGGTCCTGCTAGGCAACTCATTTTTTGACAAAGCTTCTGTTGCCATTCAGGCTGGGGGAGGACAGATCCATTTTGCTTTTTTGCTTTACTTTAGATGATGCTATTGTGCCTTAAAAAACAACAACCCCATGAATAGCAGGCGTGAGCTACCAATTCCTTCTGGAACAGTGGTGAATGGGAAAGGGGTTATTTCCCCCCCCCCAGTTCCAACTGAAACCTCACTTCCCTAACAGCTGTTCTTTGAGGAAGCTTCCATTGGCACTCCCTGGGCTGGGGAGGGAGGGATTTTTCATCAGGACCAATTGACTGCCAGGGGCAGGAAAGAGATGATGCCTCCTCCCAGTGCGCTAAAGTCCTGACAAAAATGCCCCCCCCCCCGCATTTGTTGTTAGCAATTCTTTTAAAAGATACGGAAGAAGAGGCATTTAGCATCACATCCAATTTGGCCCTGAGGTTCATGATGGGAGAGGGCTCTGCCAAAGTATCTGTTGCTATTCACCCTGGGCAAGGGGGGGGGGAACTAAACTACCCTTTCTTTGTGCCTTGACTCCTGCCAGAGAGAGCTTAGATGTACAGGAGTAGTTCTTGGAATTGGGGTTATGCTGAGGAAGGATTTCACTCGCCTTTTTCTAAGGTGAAAAGGGGAAGAGACAGAATCTGAAGGGTCAGATCCGTAGCCCTGCAGGACGTAGAAGCAACATCTTCCTGAAACGAACCATTTGGTGCCATGGTTTCAATACTTTCACATCTGTTTCCATGTTCATGAAGTTCTAGAAGCTTGAATTCTGAGATTCCTTGTTAAATTTTGTATGCAAGGGAATTTCAAAAGGTAAGCGGTCTTTATGTAAATTTACCCATAACAACTTTACCTTAAAGTGCAATCCTATACATGTCTACTCAGAAGGAAGCCCTAATGAATAAATTAGGGTTTATTCTCAGGTAAGTAGTTATGTCAGATTGCAGCCTTAACAACTTATCCCTTAACAATGTTTCAGTCTTAACAGGTTTATAGTCTTTGTGTAAAATTACCCATAATAACTGTGGAAATGGGCTCTTTTCCACTTAGGTTTACACCTGTTACTAAGCATCACGCAAACAAAAAACAGTAACTTCCAATGTGGTAAGTGGAGCTCCTAGCAACCCTCATTTTGTTCTGGGGTCTTCTGAGATTACACCTTCAGGTCTATACTTAAAGTGTGTTAAGTGTATACTTGAACATGTAAAGCATAAATGAGTTTGTTTGCAAACAAATGTATCCTACACATCCACTCGTTAGGGTCTCCAGACTGCCTGGGATTCCCTCTCAAGTTTCTCTCAAGGGTAAATCCATCCATTCCATACTATTTGAAATGCCCCTACATTCTTCATTCAACTCACCCATGGGTTCCCCACCCCAGATTGGTAACCTGAAAGGCAAAACCAAAACCCCTTAACTTTTAACTGACTTTTGCGGCAAAAGCAACCTCAATCCAAAGCAAATGCAATCAGATTCTTGTGCTTTTTTATTGTTTTATTGTTTGCTTTCCATTCTCTGCACCACGGACTAATAGGAATTAGAAGGGGCAGCTTTCTCTCTGCCTTCAGCCTTGGCATTTGCTGGCAGTGAATAGCAGCCCTGAAGATGTCTTCGATAGAAATAACTGTTCTTTTAATGGGCAGCATTGCTGATGTGGGCAGCAGAAGGGCACAGAAACGAGGGAAAGATGTGCATTTTCAGTAAGGGGAGAGCCAAAAGAGTGGCAGGGAGAGTAAACAAGATTGATAAATGGATTGGAGAGTCTGCGAGGGCAAGAGAAGTAGGAAAGGGATAGGAATATAAATAGGAAGGTCTATAGACCAGGAGAGCTGAGAAATGTTCTGCAGAATCGTGAAGATAAGAGGAGACAAACGTAAACCCAGTATGGGAAAGTGACACGGATGCAAGGCAGCCCAATAAGCGGAAAGACAGATTGAAAACATGAACCAGGGAGACACAGCTGCCGAGGGGTACAGCAAGATGAGTAGCCTGTGTGAATGTAGAAGGGGAGCGATGGACACCAAGCAAGCGTCAACCCTTCTGCAAACAATATCCAGTGAGCGAGCGGGAGAGCACAGGAGTTCCTAATTGGGCTGGCACGCGATTGGATTATTTATGAGCTTCTTAGGGTAGAACTAAGAGAAAAGCAAAGGGACAAAGCTGGAGATCGTGGTCTCCCATTCTCTTTCCATCGTAAAAGGAACAGGTGGCAAATGCAGCCTGATTGTATGCATGTTTACTCAACAGCAATTTCCACTCGTTTCAATGGGTCTTACACCTAGGTCTGTGTGCATAGGATTGCAGGCATTAAAGCATATCAGTACTGCAAATATACATTGGCTTTATAGCAGTTTAACTGCCACAACTTGACCCAAATAATCTAGAGAATTGTAGCTTGAGGGGGGGTGCTGCTGCAAATTCTCCATTACAAATGCCTGGCCATTGACCAACACCTCTCACCACCACTAGCACACAGAGAGGGAAGTGTAATATGCAGTAGGGTTGTGCACAGATCCGGATCCCGAATCTAAAGCAGATCGGGGTGATCTGGACCTCCCGGATCTGGATCTGAACTGGATAAGGGGAGGTCTGGATCATTCTGGACCAGATCGATCGGGATCGATCCAGATCATTCCAGAGATCTGAGGTCCATTGCCCTTCCAAGTCCCTGGGTGTCAGCTGTGCAGCTGGCACCCAGGGACCCCAGGCCAGTGGTGAGTCCATTCGACTCACCGCCCTCCCCCCACTCTCTCTGCTTACCTGCTGCCTCCTTGTCACTGCTGCTGTCCACCACTGTCCACCGCTGCTTCTTCTCTACTGAAAACCAGGCCTCACAGCCTGATTCTCAGTAGAGCGATGTCGTGCCGGATGACATCATCACCCAGCACAATGTTGCTCTACTGAGAATCAGGCTACAAGACTTGGTTCTCAGTAGAGAGGAAACAGCAGCAGCGGCAGATGACAGCGGTGACGAGGAGGCAGCAGGTAAGCAGGGAGAGTGGGGGGAGGGCGGTGAGTCCTTTTCCCCATAGACTTGCTAGTCTATGGGGAAAAGGAGGGTCTCCGGATCTCGATCCAGAGATCTGGATCGGGCTCCAGATCTGGATCCAGATCGAATCAGATCAGATCCGGATCTGACAGATCTGGATCCAGATCCAGATTGGGGGGTCTGTGCACAGCCCTAATATGCAGCATTTCCTGGGAAAGGGAATGACTTTAAAGCACCTTCAGGCTGTGGTATGTACATATATGGCCCCACAGCCAAGAAGAGGTGCTTCCTTCATGCCCTCTTTGGAATCAACACGTCTCCAGGAGCAGCTGCATCCACCATGGCCATATGTGAGAGCACGGGAGCGCTCGTGGAGTGAACTTGATCCCAGTCAGCCCCAGCTCAATACACACATGTGGTTCTGTCCAGTAAATGAGATTTCCGTGGCTTGGTGGAAGAGCAGCACACACTTTGCACCCAGAAAATCCAATCCCTGGCATTTCCAACAAAGGCTCCCAATCAACAAGGCTGAGGGACTCTATCTGGAGAGAAGGACAATCATTGAAGGAGATATTTGCAGCATGTGATTATTCCTCAGGGGCATCTCTAGATATTAGGAGGGCAGGAAGTACAGAACAGCTGATACACTGCTTTTTGGGGGTTTTTTGGCCATTTACTATTGAACATATCCAAGAGCACACCTTTGAATGTACAGATGATGCTGACATATCATGAGGCAGACAATTGGTCAACCTAACCCATACATACATAATCCACACTATGGAGATTGATCCTGGGACCTTCTGAATGCAAAGCCTGTGCCCTACCACAGAGCTATGGCTCCTTCAGTTTCTACCGGCCATAACTGAAGCTTGAAATGGTGCCCATGTTGGGGTGCACTGCCAGTCAGGGTTGACATCTCTAGGCCCACTATCTCAGTGAAAAGTATCTTTATATCCCTCATTTTATATGGAGTATCTTTTTAGGAGGGATGTGTGAAGCCTGTCCCTTTATCTCCAGGGAGTTTCCTACTTTCTAACCTCATGGATATGTATGGAAACTCTGCAGAGTATCTCAGATATCCTTGTTTTTGGAATACCAGACATTAATTAGATGCACATTGGAGTGTGCACTTAAATACTGATGTTGTCCATTTTATATTCGGATGCCTGGATATTCCCATTCTGAAGCCTCTGGCAAGCTCCTGAAAGAGTTTGCACATACAAATGCTAGTCATGTTTTCTGAGTGAAATAGAATAGAAGCAGACAGAAGGTGGATTCAGGATAATTGTCCATAGCAGCAAAATTATAATATCTGTATTGGAAACCAAACCAGCCAGATTACTGTGGCGCCTCTGCTTTTGACCTATTTATCAGGAACTTGTCTTTCTTCTTAATGGGAAAGGCGATACTATCACCCATGAGATTGCACCATTTGTTTCAACAGCAGCAAGTCTGGGGTTTACAGTTATCACAACCAGCACAGCCAATTGCTGTGAAGATATATTGAAATGATAGCACATCACATTTACTTGACGTATGCTAGGTTTCTCCTCCATTGATTGCAGTGCCCTATGGCTAATGACGTATGCAATACATTTTGATTGCACTGCATATATAACCCATGCCCATAGCAGACGTGGAGAGTTATGTACTTTGGCCAAGTAGCAGAGTGGGTTGCAAAATGCCTTGCCTCCTCATGGCTTCTCTAAAGTGCCAGACCAAGACTCTCCTAGATGGATGTGCCCTGTGAATGTCCCAAGAGGGAGACGGGGTTGTTTAGGCCAGTCTGTGATACATAAAGGGTTCTGCATGGTATGGTCTCTCAAATTGGCCAGGTGGTCAGGAATGTTGGACACATAGTGAGTCTCCTGAGCTGCCTCCAACCTTCCCAGTCCAAGCAGTGCTCTGGGTCAAGCAGGGCATCCATTTGTGTGGATCCTTCACTCACCCATGAACTGGCTTTGGGGAAAGCAGAGGGAGGCAGTCTGTCTCCCCTACGTTGCCTCCCTCCCAAATGTTCCCTACACTACTTTTTTTTTATCAAGCTCTTGCTTGACAGTGCTATAGTATCCTCTTAAGAGATAGGATGCTAGGGACTGTTTTATATGTCATATTCTTGAATCAGACCTGCACTTCTAATTGGCAGGGGCCAGCGGATCCTTTGTTCCTTCTTTGTAAACGGTGGCACAATACAAGCAGGCTGATCAGTGTGGAGACTCTTACCCTTAGAAGATTGCAACAGGCTTGCTGGCCATTGGTTTTATACTCTTGGGATTTTCAGGCATTGTGGGCCAGGAGCTTGCTTTGCCAACTGATATGCTAGGTGACCTACAGTTGCTTCTCTCTCACCTTCACTCCAGAATCACCATCTGCCTGTCAAGCCTGTCCCATTAGTACCCTTTGTCCTCTACAAATATTCCAAAGAGACAGGCATGAAGAGAGAACAAACTGAGATTTCAGGAAGAGCCTCTCTGATGCTGATTCTTTGGACTTGCTGATCCTCCAACGGTGCCATCAAAGCTGCTTGTGTCTTCACTGAGAGACTCCATCCAGCACATAAAGGTTCACTCTTTGGCAGGAGTGCTGAAGGCTCTTGGCAACAGGATTGTACCTCCTTCTCTGGCAGTTAATACCCTTCAGAAATGACATCTGTCAGCAGGTGGAGTGGTGGCTCCATGTTCTAAATGGCCATGCGTGGTATGAAGAAAGGCAGTATGCCCTGGAGGTCAAAGGATCATTGCTATCCAGGCTGCCTTTGTCTCCCCATCAGTGAAAGGGATCTGATGGAAGAGAATGCATCCACTTATCTCAGTAAGCCTTGGATTTGAACATTCTGGCACATGTTAGCCAGGATGCGGGTCAGCAGCAGCCTTAACTGTTAATGGTTGGGACCACCACAGAGCAGGCATATCCCACTCCAGTGGGGCACCCTTGACTTGCTTCTGTGTAAGGAACTGTTGTCATTCACCTCTATGGAGTAAAGATAAGAACAGCTCTGGGGTTGAGGCCAACATTATAGCGATGGCAAAATCTTTCCGTTCCTGATAGCGAGTGCCTCACACAGAGAGACAGACACACACAGGCACTTCTTGAATATGCATGCCTTTTTTCCCTCACAAATCCCACTGCCATTTTGTGAGGTGAATGAGGGGAGCGGGGGAGGAATAAGGCTGTTTACTCTTCCTGACTCACGCTGTGTTGCACTTCCACTTACTGTGTGGGAAGCAGCAGGAGCATTCAAAGACATAGGCTGAATTCAGACAACACGATAGTCAATGGTGGGGTAATAATCAACTTTACAGTTGTTCATCTAAGGAGTACTCCCCACACAACATGGTAATAAATAATCAACCACAGTGTGGATTAGGATCAGCACCGAGTTGACTATGGCAGCATTTGAATGACATGATAGTCAATACAACTGACGATTGTTTCCCCTCCCCCAGTTGCTTAATGTGTTGTCCGAATTCAGCCATAGTCAGTTTATTTGGATACTGCGTTTCCTGCAAATACATTTGTGCTCAAAGCGGCTCACAGGATAAACAGTTTAAATTCCATAACAGTAATTATATGATACATTTCAATATCACCTTAGCCATTCAACAATTACAGTTCATTTAATACAGATCAACATTTCAGATGTGCATAAACATATCAACAGGTGTATTAACAATATCCAGTACCAATAATATCATCTAGGGATGTGCACTGGATCGGACCCGATCCACGATCCGAGTCCGGTCCAGTGGGAAATCGGATAAATTATCCGATTTCCGATCCCGCAGCTGGATCGGCCGATCCAATCCGAACCGGTCCGAAAAAGCTCCGAACCGGTTCGGCGGATCGGCGGATCGGCGGGCGCCCACTGGCGCCCACCGCCGCTTCCATTGGCGGGCGCCAGCGGGCGCCCGCCGATGAAAGTGGACAGCGGGGGGGGGAAGGAGGGGGGCACTTACCTTCTCGGCCCGGTGGCTCCCGTCCGGCGCCGGCGCCTACTACTACTAGCAGGCTCCGCGGCCTGCTCTAGGGTGGCGCGCCGGGTGATGTCATCACCCGGCGCGCTACTCTAGAGCAGGCCGCGGAGCCTGCTGGTAGTAGTAGGCGCCGGCGCCGGACGGGAGCCACCGGGCCAGGAAGGTAAGGAGGGGGTGCGTGGAGGGGAGGAGGGGGCGCGCGGAGGGGGGAGGGGGGCCCTTACCTTTCCGGCCCGGCGGCTCCCGTCCGGCGCCGGCGCCTACTATTCCCAGCAGGCTCCGCGGCCTGCTCTAGGATGGCGCGCCGGGTGATGTCATCACCCGGCGCGCTACTCTAGAGCAGGCCGCAGAGCCTGCTGGAAGTAGTAGGCGCCGGCGCCGGACGGGAGCCGCCGGGCCGGAAAGGTAAGGAGGGGGTGCGTGGAGGCAAGGAGGGGGCGCGCGGAGGGGGGAGGGGGGCCCTTACCTGCCCGGCCCGGCGGCTCCCGTCCGGCGCCGGCGCCTACTACTCCCAGCAGGCTCCGCGGCCTGCTCTAGGATGGCGCGCCGGGTGATGTCATCACCCGGCGCGCTACTCTAGAGCAGGCCGCGGAGCCTGCTGGAAGTAGTAGGCGCCGGCGCCGGACGGGAGCCGCCGGGCCGGAAAGGTAAGGAGGGGGTGCGTGGAGGGGAGGAGGGGGCGCGCGGAGGGGGGAGGGGGGCCCTTACCTGCCCGGCCCGGCGGCTCCCGTCCGGCGCCGGCGCCTACTACTCCCAGCAGGTTCCGCGGCCTGCTCTAGGATGGCGCGCCGGGTGATGTCATCACCCGGCGCGCTACTCTAGAGCAGGCCGCGGAGCCTGCTGGAAGTAGTAGGCGCCGGCGCCGGACGGGAGCCGCCGGGCCGGAAAGGTAAGGAGGGGGTGCGTGGAGGGGAGGAGGGGGCGCGCGGAGGGGGGAGGGGGGCCCTTACCTTTCCGGCCCGGCGGCTCCCGTCCGGCGCCGGCGCCTACTACTCCCAGCAGGCTCCGCGGCCTGCTCTAGGATGGCGCGCCGGGTGATGTCATCACCCGGCGCGCTACTCTAGAGCAGGCCGCGGAGCCTGCTGGAAGTAGTAGGCGCCGGCGCCGGACGGGAGCCGCCGGGCCGGAAAGGTAAGGAGGGGGTGCGTGGAGGGGAGGAGGGGGCGCGCGGAGGGGGGAGGGGGGCCCTTACCTGCCCGGCCCGGCGGCTCCCGTCCGGCGCCGGCGCCTACTACTCCCAGCAGGCTCCGCGGCCTGCTCTAGGATGGCGCGCCGGGTGATGTCATCACCCGGCGTGCTACTCTAGAGCAGGCCGCGGAGCCTGCTGGAAGTAGTAGGCGCCGGCGCCAGACGGGAGCCGCCGGGCCGGAAAGGTAAGGAGGGGGTGCGTGGAGGGGAGGAGGGGGCGCGCGGAGGGGGGAGGGGGGAGGGGGGCCCTTACCTGCCCGGCCCGGCGGCTCCCGTCCGGCGCCGGCGCCTACTACTACGAGCAGGCTCCGCGGCCTGCTCCAGGGTGGCGCGCCGGGTGATGTCATCACCCGGCGCGCTACTCGAGAGTAGGCCGCGGAGCCCGCTGGTAGTAGCCGCCGGCGCCGGACGTGCCGAGAAGGTAAGTGGCGGGGAAGGGGGCTTACCCCCCCCCCCCGGAGCCGTCCGCTTCTATCCGCTGGCGCCCGCGGGCGCCAGCGGATGGAAGCAGGCGGCCCCAGGGGGGGTAGGGAGCGCGGGGGAGGGGGTTTACCTGCCGGGGCCGTCCACAGCGGACGGCCCCGGGGGGGAGGGAGTTAGGCCCCCCCTTACCCACCCGCCGCCATTTTTTCCTCATAGACTTGCATTGCAATGCAAGTCTATGGGGAAAAAAATGGCGGCCGATCCAAAAATGTACGATTTTTGGGTCGGGATCGGACTCGATCCGGTCCGGGGGGCCTCCGATTTTGTCCGAACCGGTCCGGGACAAAATTGGAGGTCCCGATCCGGGTCCCGATCCGATCCGGGGGGTCCGTGCACACCCCTAATATCATCATCATGCCCGCTGTAAGCAATTCACCCAGCAGTTCATATGAAAAGACCAAGAGCTAACAATAGGATTCTTTGCCCACTGCAAACGAACAGCAAAAGAGGAAAAGTGGTTGACTGTTTAAAAATGTTTTTTTAATATGTGTGTGTGCTAATTTTTTATTTGTTTTTATGTAAATGGTTTTGCATCTTGTATACTGTATTTTAGTGGGGGGGGGGGGGGTTAAAAAAAATGAGAACCACCCAGAGAGCTCTGGCTACAGGGCAGTATAGAAATATGATAAATGAACTAATACATGAAATGAAAGATAAAACTAGATATCCACCAGGCACTTCAGGAAGCCCAGCTTTACGCAACAGAAAGAGACCCCCCTCCTCTCCCCAGGGTCTCATGTCCTGGGCAAAGAAAGGGCCTCAGCCCCAAGAAATGGCCTCATCCCAATGGCAACTCGCTCCTGTTGGCTGCCTCCTGGGCACCAATGAGCCAGGAGAGGCAAGATGGAAGAAGCCCCTCCCTGGGACAGATGTCCTCCTTTAAAGGGTGCAGTGCTGAAGGCAGGAAGAAGGACACCTTCACAAACACCAAAATAAGTCCAAAGACTGATGCCCCTCTCTCCCTCCCACCCAGCAAGTTTTTATAACGACATTCACAGGCCGGAAAGTCCCCTCACGGTGCCTTCTGGCAGCAGCTCCTAGGGCTGGAGTTGGGGCGAGGCAGGTGGAAACAACCAAGCACAGTCTGGCTGAATTCGGACAACATGATAGTCAATGGTGGGGTAATAATTAGGGATGTGGAGGGACTCCCTGGATCGGATCAGGAGCCGGATCAGGACCTCAAATTTTGTCCCGGACCGGATCAGGCCCAATCCCGATCCAAAAATCGGACATCCGATTATTGGATCGGCCACCATTTTTGTTTTCCCCATAGACTTACATTGGGGGAAAGAAAGCTTTCCCCCAATACAAGTCTATGGGGAAAAAATGGCGGTGGATGGGTGAGTGGGGGCCTAACTCCCCCCTCCCTGTCTGTCCCCCCCGCAGTTACCTCTCGGGGCCATCCGCGGGTGCCTGCGGATGGCCACGGTAGGTAAGGCCCCCCCCCACGCACCTCCTTACCTGCTGGGGCATCCTCTTCCTTCACCTGCCAGAGATCTACTGAGAACTAGGCTTCACGGCCTAGTCCTCAATAGAGCGCCAGGTGATGATGTCATCACCTGGCGCTCTACTGAGGACTAGGCCGCAAAGCCTAGTTCTCAGTAGGTCTCTGGCAGGTGAAATAAGAAGACGCCCCGCCCCAGCATGTAAGTGGGGGGCCCTTCCCCCTCCATCTTCACCTGGCCGGGCTGTCCGCTTCCATCGGTGAGTGCCAGCAGGCGCCCGCCGATGGAAGCGGACAGCCTTGCCAAGAAAGCCCCCGCCGCTGTCCGCTTCCATCGGCGGGCGCCCGCTGGCACTCACCGATGGAAGCGGACAGCCCCACCAGGGAAGCCCCCCCCCCCCCCCGCGATCCTCACTTGGCCGGGCTGTCCGCTTCCATCAGCGGGCGTCTGCTGGCACCCACCGATGGAAGCGGACAGCCCGGCCAGGGAAGCCCCCCCCCCCACTGTTCGCTTCCATCAGCGGGCGCCCACTGGCACCCGCCAATGGAAGCGGCGACGGGCGCCATCAGACGCCCGCCGATCCTCCGATTTTTCCCAAACTGGATTGGGTCCTTCCGGACCAGTTCGGGAAGATCAGACGATCCAGAGGGGTGATCGGAAATCGGATAATTGTATCCAATTTCCCCTGGATCGGCTCCGGATCGTGGATCAGACCCGATCCAGTGCACACCCCTAGTAATAATCAACTTTACAGTTGTTCATCTAGGGGGTACTCCCCACACAACATGGTAATAAATAATCAACTGTGGTGTGGATTAGGATCAGCGCTGAGTTGACTATGGCAGCATTCGGATGACACGACAGTCAATACAACTGATGTTTGTTTCCACCCCCCCAGTTGCTTATTGTGTCGTCCGAATTCAGCCTGTCTCTCTCCAATCATTCTTATACCAAGTTAAAATCTCCAGGGATGCAACTTTGGAATGCACCTAACCCGTCCACTGGTAAAACCAGTGTTGTAGCACTCTTCTCTTTACTATGTATTTCTTTTCTTTCTTTTTTTTAATCTCAGTTTCCTCCCAACGATGAACATGCCTTGTACATCCTTTACCTCACAACACCCTTTAAGGCAGGTTCAGCTGGCAGAGGGTGACCAGCCCAAGGTCACCACATAAGCTTTGGAGATCAGCAGGGATGTGAGGTTGGGTTTCTTGGCCTACTCCAGCCTCCCCCACCCTGGCACCCTGCAGACACGTTGAACTACAAATCACATCATCACAAACCAACACAGTCAATGGCTGTTCTGGCTAGGGGTGATGGTAATTAAAGTCCAACACCTCTGGAGGACCCCAGGTTAGGGAAGGCTGGTCTGCAATAAGTTAAGCACTCACAATACTACCCCACACTGGCTAGTGTAAACAACACACTGCCTGTGCAGTGGTAGGTCTGCTTTCCCTGATCTCTGCACACATCTCCCCTTCCCCCTCTGGCATTTTACATTTCCCCCCCTGTCATTTTAGCACTTTTGGGATTTGCTCAAGGAATGTGCTTCATCTGTATTCCTCAGCCAAGTTGAAATTTATTCTGCAGGCATTTGTATTCTATTTTTTTATTTTTCAGAGCCATCTACCCTGACATTTATTATACAGTCTGGACCTAAAGATATATTCCTTCTAAAAGCAAGATTCACGTCATGCTAATTTCCTGTGGCAGAAAGATACCAAGCCTAAGCAAATACTTCCTTCCTCCTGACACGAGCGTGGCCTGACCACTCACTCCTTCAGACGTGCCATTCACACAAAGGTCTCTATATTAATTGTGTTTGCCCTTTCAAAGGACAGAAGTTAGTGAACTTCTCCCAGTCGCAGGCAGGGCTTTTTGTACTCTGACAGCTAACCAGCCACAGCCAAGACCCCATGTTTGGTTGTTATTGTTATTGTTTTTTTATGTCTATGGCAACAGAATGTGCTGAGTGGGAAAGATGCTCATGGCTAGTCCATCCATTAGAATGGGATGAGCAAGATGCAGACTACCAAGGCTGTTTGTGTGCTTCCTCCCCACCCCCCCCAGTTGGGGCTGTCAAAAATTGCTGCTGCACCACCCAAATTTCCCAACACTGCTGCCACGCCACAGGGGGAGGCACACCAAGTGTCCCAGCAGGATTGGACTCCCCACGTAATTGGTCTATCAGGAACATGATTCTGCTGGGAAGAAGCTACACTCTCCCCACACACCTTATTTCTCAGCAAACTTGCAGTTTCTGCAGAAAAATGGGCTGCATGGGGAATGCACACCCTGTTTTTCTGCAGAATGGGGTTCCCCACAGCCCACTAAAGAGCTGTTTGACAGGCTCTGGGGAACCCCATTCTTCTGGGAAGCAAGTTGTGCGCTCCCCATGCACCTTGTTTCCCAGTAAAATCACTGGAATTCTGTCCCTGCAGTCATTTCTGCCAGTGGCACAGCACAGACCCTGGATGGTTCAGGGGAGCAATGTGGCCCCCCAGTCCTCTAAAGTTGCCTAGGGTGACCATATGAAAAGGAGGACAGGGCTCATGTAACGTTAACAGTTGTAGAGAAAAGGGAATTTCAGCCGGCATGCAATTAGTACCTGATGAAATTCCCTCTTCATCACAACAGTTAAAGTTGCAAGCACTATACTAGAGTGACCATATACAAAAGAAAGCAGGGCCCCTGCAATTTTTAATTGTGGTGATGAAGAGGGAATATCACCAGGAACTAAATGCATACAAATGGCACCGGCTGAAATTCCCTTTTCTCTACAACTGTTAAAGTTACATGAGCCCTGTCCTCCTTTTCATATGGTCAGCCTAAAGTTGCCCATTCTGGGAATAGAAGATGGTACACTTGTACTAGGCACAAGCAATGTCAGTGGCTGCTGAAGAAGTGTGTGTGTGTATGTAACATCATGAATGTGCATGGTGCTTCTCTACCCATAAAGCTGAAAATATGTGTGTGGGATGTATGTCTGGAAATGTTTACCCACTTCTAGATGAGTTAGGAACTTGAAATTTGGTACGCTGATAGGCTTGGTTGTACAATGTACCAGAAAAATCTAAAAATGCAAAATTTGGGTTTTAATTAAAGAATTTAATTTAAAAAACTAAGCTTATGACTTCAACTCCTAGCTTGCCTTGGGCAGAACTCCCAGCATGCCTTGGATGGGAGGCCAACTTACCAGCCTTTGGCAGCCATTGTAAGTGCACAGGCATGTGGCCACTGTTTGCCTTTCACAACCCAGATGCCTAAGGTCAGTCTCAAGCAATTCCACATAAAAGGAAACAACCCACATAAGTCTTTCAAGGAGCAACATCAGCAACAAGAGGAGGGAAGTGCCTCTCAGCGGACGCAGACACCTGCTGGCCACCAAAGGCATGCTGGGAGTTGTACTACTGGCATATAGAGTGGCTGGTTTAAAATAAATCATGGGTTAGCAAAGCAGGATACTATATGTAAACCAGGTCACTAACTCTCAATCCTAACTCAGCTCCCACTTTCCTGACTCCTCACTAACCATCTTTGTTCTCCTTCTACCTGACTTTCTCCAACTGCCACTCACCCCGCCCACCATTCCATTCTAGTCTCACCTTAAGCCCACAACTCCCAGCATGCCTTGGGCAATTTAATGTGTTTAAAAGTTAATTCACAGGCCTAGAACCAGCCTACTCCTTTAAGATGATTACCTTGCAGACATATATCTTAGGGGGCCTGAGCAACACCAGGTATATCAGCTAGTTATGAAATAACAAAAAGACAGATCCCAGTCCCAAGGAGTTCACAATCTAAAAATTCATCTCAGAAGACTCCACAGAGGGAGGGGAAGGAAATGCATTGTGATCCATGGAGTTAGTTTCAGCATGAAGGGTAAGGGGTTGTGCCAAAGGTTTTGTATTGTCATTTGTTTCTACTTTCATGCATTTTGGTCCCAATCAAGCTAATATTTTGCCTGTTTTGAGGAAAGAGGAAAGAGGAGTACAACCAGTGCGTATATTTTGCCCAACCAACAGGTTGGACAAAATTGCCAACTACTGTTGAAGCAAAGGCCAAACAGAATGAAACGGGGGGGGGGGGGGGGGCTGCTTAGCGCCAAGTTGAATGTTAATGTTTATTTATTTTTATTTTGAAATATTTATAGATTACTTTTAAGGGTAAAACCCTCTCAAGGTGGTTTACAGAATACAACAAAACACACAATTAATTGCTAAACACTGATGATGATGATGATGATGATGATGATGATGATGATGAAACAAATATTCAGCCCCACAATATTAATTGAAATCTAATACAAAAATGCAGCTCTAAGACAAAAATGCAAATTTTTGTATTTGCCACAAGGGAGAATCTTCCATAAAGTAGGCATTCAAGTTACACACAAATAAAAGTGTTTCTCTATTTTTCATCCAACATCAAGCACTGCCTAGAGATATATATTTTAAGGTTCCAGGGAGGATGTGCCACAACAGTCAACTTGTGAAAAGCTCCCCAACCCAACTGAGTGAAGCAAATCATGAAGCAAAGTCCCATATATCGTGGGTGATTCCTCCCACAATCCTCATGTTTGGTTACAGTCTTGATCTGGCCCCACCCACTATTACATGGGCTGGAGGAGGGTTTGCACCAGGGATGTGGCGTTTCATAGGGTTCAGCACCTTGGATAGCTCCTTTGCATTCTGATTGGTTCTGACTGAAACGCAGAGCGGATTCACCACCCCACTGACGTCTGAGCCACCAGCCCCCACTGGAGACACATATGAAGAAAAGCACCTCCAGGTACCTCTTCTTGCATAAATTTGAGCCCAGGTTTTGGGGTTTTAGCCTTCTTCTGGGGATATGCCAGGGGCAGCCTGCTTTCCACCTGGGCCATCCACAGCCTTCTCTCCTCTTTTAAAGCTCTCAAATGCTTTCCTCCCACCCAGCCCTGCCACACATATGTCAGTATCTTTGTGCACGTGTTTCAGATAGGCAGCTATAATAAATAAAAGCACATGCTGCCAGGCACTAACCTGTTGTCGGGGGGGCACCACCCTTGTCCTCTCAATCGTACGCACCCCGATTCACAGGAACTGAGCCTCAGATGACGGGGCAACAGAATCCTCAGGAAATCAACATCTCCGTTGTGCCTCATGAAGGGATTTGGGAGTGGTTTACACCAATGCAAGCTGCCTTTCTTCCAGTTTATGGTCCGGTAGAAGGAGGGAGGGAGATGCTTAAAACGGGACAAATATTTAGGGCCAAATCCGTCTGGAGCCAGGTGTTTCAAGTCCCCAGATGAACAGGTGGATTATGCCCGTATTGTGATTGGGACAGACAGCTTCAGTGCAGCACCGAGAGGCAGATGCATCAAACAGCTGCTTAAATTTGATTTCCCCCAATGTCTAAAGGGAGCAATGCTCAAATGTGAAGTGGTGAGGAAACGTTTGTCATATCAATGATGCAAGCCAGAGATTTTTTAAAAAGCGGCAGGGGGGGGGGGGAGTGGGATGTTGTTTTTCCAGTACATGTTGATATTCAGGCTAAAAGAGAAATGATTTCCTTGCCAATGGCTAAGCATATATATTTTTTAAAAAATGAGGAAACACTCTGGAAAGAGTGGTATTAGGATTTGCACATCCCCTGAAGTGCTCAGGTTTAGAGCTCCATCGCATCAGCGATTTGGTGCACTCGCGCCACGCCTGGTGTGCAGATTTGCAGCGCGGTACTCACATGACGCCATGCCTGTCCTGCTGACACCCCACCTCTTCCTCAGCCTTTTCTGTTTTTTCCCTAGAATGCCTAAAATCTGGATTATTTTCCCCAAGTGTGTTTAATGCGCCCTCAAGCCTCTGTGTCGTTTTAAAGGAATTGGGGGCGTGTGCTGTGACGGGAGTTTTGCTGTTGGCTTGAATGGATTGCCTCAGGTCCTGGCAAGGAAAAGTGATCTCTCCCAGCAGCTGGCTCCAAGCCTCAACATAAAACCCAAAATTTGCATTCCAGGCTCAAATGTGTTTTTTTAAATCATACAACGCCTGAATCTCTGCAGAGACAGGATTATACTCTCTCGATGCCCCCAAAGAGCCAGGCTCAAGGGTCCTTCCATTTTTGCCCGGGAAAAGGCAGTCTGGTTGACATACTCATCTGCCAGGACCTGACTAGAGGAAGAAAAAAAAGGGGACGGGTGGAGTGGAGTGGAGTGGAGTGGAGTGGACTGGAAGAGCAAAAGAACGAATGAGCAAGAGAACAAAAGAGCAGCTATTTAGGTGAAAGGGATCATAAGCTTGACACACTTTTGCATCAGAGGTAAAAAAAAAAAAAAAACCATTGAGACAAACCAAGAGGGAAAAATAGGTGTGATGGAGCTCATCGGTAAGGAGGCAGAGCTTTTTGGCTTTTCAAATGCAGAAAAGTGAGTATGAGTAAGAACGAGAGAAAACTAGGGCCAAAGTAAGGTTGCTACGAGAGATGCACTCTGACCCATCTTTGCAGCCACCGACAGCACAATTGCAGGTCTGGCTAGAGCCACCTCTCCCCCAGGCACCCAAACACTCACCTAATTGGCAAGTTGCTCCCCCATCACCATCTGTATTGGTCCTTGAGTGGGGCCTGAGGTTCATACCTGTTGTGATGGCTACTAGCCACAGCTAAGTGCCACCCCCTGCTTTCATGGATGGCTGTGGCTTCGGAATGCAGGAACGTGGGCTGTGAGATGGCTGCAGCCCCACCCTTCTCTGGTCACGGCTGCCTCCCACAAGAACACGACGCCTGACGTTGGGCTGCATAACTAGGTGCTGATGCTCCCGAGGCCTTAGCTGCTCCAGAAGCTGCCATTGCCTCTGCCTTCCCTTCCTCCTCAAGACTCCATTTTGCCTGCTCTGAGGGCTGGGGATGAGGAGAGCACCTTCTCTAGGGCTGTTGGCACTCATCAGGGTACTTCTTCACGGGCGCTTTGCCTCACGGTGGCTTCGACATGGCGGCAGTTGGGTTACATGATGCTGCCGCCAATTCAAAGCCATCTAGGGGCAAAGGGCCTTTGCTCCGCACTAAAAAAGTCGGGCATTTAGCCCGACTTTTTTCAGAGCGGAGCAGGCTGGGCAGGTAAGGGGGTGGAGCAGCGAGCCATAAGCTTGCTGCACTGCCTCTGCTGTCCTCCCCCCAATTAAAAAAACAAAAACACTTACCTTAGAGTAGGTGGGCCACCGCTCCAGCCACCCCTCCAGCTGACCCTGGGCAGGTGCAGCGGCAGTGGCGGCGGCAACAGGAAAAGCCGGCGTGGCACTCCTGCCGTGAAGACTGGCAGCAGGAACATCAATGCACGGCGCGGCGCACCGACTGCCACTGCTGCGTGCCGGAAGAGGCGCCGTGAAGAGGTGGCCTCAGTTTCCCCTAACCCGTCCCTTTGCAGGGAACCAGAATTTTATCTTTCAGGATGTTGCCATCCTGCTGCTACCCAAGCTCACTTCTAGGGCATGGAGGCATCATGTCACAGCAGCAACTTTGCAAGGGTTTCAACTGGTTTTTGTAGCTTGGCAGTTTCATCCGCAGACAGTAGCGGGCAACGTTGTCTCCAAACTTTGAAAAGAAATCCCCAGTGGAGGCTGGTGGCTCCGATGTCAGTGGGGCAATGAATCTGCCCTGGACTTCAGTCAGAACCAGTCAGGAATTCTAAAAGAGCGGGAGGTTTAATGCACATTTGCTGTGACTTTGATCCACTTTTTTCAGGGCTGGACTCGCTCAGGATGAGAGAACAGCACGACTGGGGATGACATCATGCCAGTCCAGTGCTGAAAAAGTGGATCAAAGTTGTGGCAGATGTGCATTAAACCTCCCGTGTGATGATGCTCATAGACTGGTTCTAACCGAAACTCGGAGTGGATTTACCACCAGCCTCCACTGGAAATCGCCTACTGATTTCTTCAGATTTAGCTACTGTTAAAGACACACCATAAAGCCAGACCATTTTTCCCTTGGCTAGTTGGCAACCATAGTAAAAAGAAAAGTAGTTCTTACCTGCTACGAATTGCACTAGTCAATATGAATATTGTAGTAGTTTCAAACTGTGTTCTGGAGATCTGTGGGGTTTGTCTGAATTTTATCAGGAGTCATTCAGTAAGATCAGTAGTGGATGATGCAGTTCCCTCTGGGGTGCAGTGGCTTCAGGGCTAATAGGGACACAGCACCAGCCTTCTTTTATTAGAAGGGATGCTGATGTTATCTGCCCCCACCCTCTCCAACTTCCGTGTTCCCTCTGTTTCACAGTAGCATGGAGAGAAGTTAATTTGACCAGGAATTCCCTGTTGCAACGCAAAGTATTTGGGGGATCTTGAATGGGCAATTAAGATCTGGTCGCTTTACAAAAATCCTGCTCCTGGTGGAGATTAAAACTACTTGAATTGGTTTGTTGATATGGATCAACACAATTGCCTGCAATTTTTGGACTCTCTTTAGGGTGTGACTCTTTGGCGACTGTTATGAGGACCGCTTGCACTTCAAAATGTACCACTGCACTCACTCCTGGCTTCCCTGAAAGACAGCTTGTCTACACTCTCTCTCTCTCTCTTTCTCTCCAATGCACAGCCATAGGAGAGCAGTGGCTCCATTTGGGGGCACACTGTCAGCTCTCAATAGGTATAACTCAACGAGGCTGTGTACAGAGGAGATGCCCTAGAATGAATATGCCCCACAACCTTATGAATTGCAGGGGGGTTCCTCGGTAGAAAAGCCACCATGGAAAAGTTGACAGAGAGCCCTAAGTGGGATCTGCACTTAAATGTTGCAGTGAGGAGTGCTCCTGTTCAGGGTTCCAGTCAGCCAGCCAACCAGCTAGCCATGTGCACTTCCAGGATACTTCATTCCATTTCTCTTCCTCTCTATTTTTTCCTTCTCCCCCACCCCGCTCCAGTCTGTCAGCATTCCGTGCCCAACGAGCATGCTCAGTCCTCCTTGGGCAATTTGGGGGTTGATACCTCCCTTTTGTGCCATTTTGGCTACATTAGGATTGACATTCAGAGAGTGAATTTCCTTTTAACATATAGGATAATATACTTTGGAGACAACAAATTTGAACTGTTAACCGAATGTTGGAAGAAAAGGGTTTACCAAACCTCTCTGGGGCTTTTCTATGAAACAGGAAATGAGGCTTCAGCCTCCCTTTGTTCCAACAGGTCATTTTTTAATGGCTGAACTTCTGTACCTCCCCAATAGCAGAAAGAACATTAATTAGTTCTAAGCTGCAAAAATACAGAAGGAGAGGGACAAGTGCTATGAGCTGACATTGCTGTATTTCTTCGATTCTAAGATGCCATAGATTGTAAGACGCACCTTAATTTCAGTATCACCAACAGAAAAAAGCTTGATTCTAAGGGGAAAAAATCAAAAACTAAATAAAACCTTTGCCTTGTGTAAAGCACAGGAAAATTCGAAAACTGCGATTCTAAGACGCCATCGATTCTAAGACGCACCCCGTTTTTTGAGACATTTATATGGGGGGGAAAGTGTGTTAGAATCCAAGAAATACGGTATATCATTATCCTTAGAGTCACCTGGCTCTGCCTGCATTATAATTAGCATGAGCAAGACTTCAGACTCCAATTAGCAAGGTAGTTTGTCACCCATTATCCTTTCTATGAGGAATTTTGTGCACAGCAATCCAGAGTCTGGTGCAGAATTTGGAACCTTATTAATCTGAAGTGATAGGGTTTTATATATATATATATATATATATATATATATATATACAGGCACTATTGAAGTTCTAAATTTCCAAAGCTTTATGGCAATTCTGAATGTTCGCCTCTTTGGCAATTGAGGCCGAACTACACTAGACACTAGTTGATTTGAAACCAGAGCAGCTGGCCTGGCCACTTTTATTTTGGAGAAGAAGCAGTTGCAGGGCCTCGATCTATATTGGGGACGACTGGGGTGCCAACCCTCTGCCTTTTTCCCATCCACTTGTAGCAGAGAAATTCCACCACAACCAGGTACATTAGCTCCAATGCACAGCATGCGGGTGTCGATTACCATGCATGATCTTCTCCTGCCCTCCTCTGACAATCTCAGTAGAATATTAAGTATCTACCTTGCCCTCGGCCCCACCGGCCCTAATGGGCACCAGCTGCCACTGAGGTCTATTAGTACTGCCTCTTTTGGGAAGCGATGGAAGGTGTAATGACAGATACACAGATTTATAGAGGCCTGGATAATATTAGGACACCAGCTCCTAAAGCTAGTGTTATACATCTTCAGATATGGATGTGACAGACATATGGTTTCTTGCCCTAATCATGGCAGTAAAAGGATTTCTCTCCACCACCACCCCAACACCACTGTTTTTAATTTATAAAACTGGTGTAGCACAGGGGTTATAGTGCCGACCTATGAGCTGGAGGTCTCCCAGGACAAATCTCGGCTCAGCCATGAAGTCACTGGGTGGCCTTAGGCAAGCTTTGCATTGTTTTTATGCCCCCTCCCCACATTTGCAAAATATATTGGATAATAATAGTTGTCCTCTTTACATTGTTGTGGTAAGGATTGCCGAGAGCTGCAGTGCTTTGAGTTTTTAGGATGAAAAGCTAGTGTTAATATTCGTTGTTATTCTCCTAATATTTCTAATTGCATTTATGAATTCCTTTTCTATGTTCTGTGGTGCCAATGGTGATCATCATCATCATCTTGCACTGTTTGTCCTCTTGCACTTTTTTCCCTCTTACATGATCCTCCTTCTCCTCTCCATTTTATCCTCACCGCAACCCTGTGAGGTAGTTGAGTCTCCCAAGTCCCAGTCCAACACTCTAACCACTCCACCACACAAAATAAGAAAGGTAGAATAGGCAACATTCTCCCTATAGCATCTCCAGAGCCATCAGACACAATAGAGTTCAGGATTAATACTTGCCTTTAACAATACCTCTACATAATACCTGTAAAGATGGAGTTTTGTAGGTGCCACTTGTCATTGGGGTAAGAAATACTACATTGGTAACATTCCCCTCTATTAACCTCCTTTCTCTGTGTCACTCTAAGCATCCATGCTATGTATTCCTTATTTTTCAAGTAGATAGCATTTATCAGTGTTGACAGTCTTTAAAGATTATTACATGTTTAAGTGGGGAGTAAAATGTCAGACTCCATCGTGCATCTGTGCATCATTCTCACCAATAAACTCTTTGTAGGCTCCAAAGCAAGGTCATTGCTTTCACAAGATGAAGAGCAGTGGTTAAATTAGATATGTACGTAATTATGCATGCAATTTAATAACTCTGCTTAATCCTCTAACAAACACCTTGTACTCTATAGATCATGGTTTGCAGGAAACACAACCAACGTATTATGTCATATTAGCTTTATTTGGTCTTTCTTGTTTATGGGACTCAACACAGAGGCAATTGCTATAGCTTTGTACATATTTTTTGGCTATAGGCAAAAAGCTGTCCATATACATCTTGCTATCATCAAGCCCTTTCTGTAGGACAGCTTGCCTAGGAATTCTCTTCTCAAGAAATGCATTTTCATAGTCTACAGATTATTATTATTATTATTATTTTTAAAGGATGCTTGGGCTGATGGGCTAAATGTGGGATTAGGCAAAGGCAATGGAACATGTCTTAATTTGAATCACAGCTTCATCCTAATTTCATTTTCAGTCCAGGACTCAACTATGGAGCATGAGTGCCTCTGAACATGTGTAGACTTGTAGGGCGGCCAGATGAAAAAGAGGACAAGGTTTCCTGTTGTGTAGAAGAGAGATTTTCAGCTGGTGTATCTTGCAGGACAATTCCCACCACATCCTAGGGTCATAGGTGTGTGCAGCACATTATTAGGATGTGCACCCAGGGAATTTCTAAAAAATATTTTTAAAAGTGAACATTTATTCATTTCTTTATTAAACACTGTAGACACGGATGTCCTACTCCATGTTTGGCTTGCATGACCAAAAGAGGGCAGTTGCAGGTGGGGGGATGACACTCCTCAAGCCTCAGCATTGGCGGGGCTTTGTGGTGACACTAGCTGGAGGAGGGGCTTACGGGGGCAGTGGGAGGACCATTCCCACCGTGTCTGGATCCCCCTCTGCATCCCTACTCAATGCCCCCCTCAGTTTGACACTTATTGGTTAAGACATTAGGGTGTGCTTGGGCACACCCAGCACACCCCTTGCACACACCTATGCCTAGGGTCAACAATGAACAGTCGTGATGGGAGAACCATGGGTGGTTGACCTCACTGAGATTCTCCAAATTCCATTTCTAAGATGGGTTCAGCTCACTCCCACTTTAATTTATGGCTGTTTTTTTTCTTTTTGTTTGAAGGGGAAAAGTGTGCATTTCCACACACTTTTGTCAAAAATATACACTTTCCCTCCACGCACTGAAGCATGAAAACACTTTTCTTTTGAAAAATGCCCATTTTGAGGTGCACATGTGCTAACATTTTCTGAAAAATGTGCTTCCATTCGTTTTGGGGGCACAAGGGAGCAAGTTCTTATGATTTGTGAATCGAAATGAAATTCTTGTACGTTCCTTCTGCACATGGCCGAGGTGAACTTGCACTGACTGTTTGGTACAAAACACCAAGGAATACTCTGGGACCTGGCAAGCAAGCCTACTACCTGTGGTCCTGCCCTAGCTGGCCCTTGGAGTAACTGCTTGAGTGTGTCTTGAAATTTGTTAACTAGGCAAATATATGTTTTAGAATCATAGAATCATAGAATAGTAGAGTTGGAAGGGGCCTATGAGGTAATCGAGTCCAACCCCCTGCTCAGTGCAGGAATCCACCTCAAAGCATCCCTGACAGATGGTTGTCCAGCTGCCTCTTGAATGCCTCTAATGTGGGAGAGCCCAGCACCTCCCTAGGTCACTGGTTCCATCGTTGCATTGCTCTAACAGCCAGGAAGTTTCTTCTGATGTCCAGCCAGAACCTGGCTTCCTGTAATTTGAGCCCATTATTTCTGTGTCCTGCACTCTGGATTGATCGAGAAGAGATCCTGGCCCTCCTCCGTGTAACAACCTTTCAAGTATTTGAAGAGTGCTATCATTATCTCCCCTCAATCTTCTCTTCTCTAGGTTAAACATGCCCAGTTCTTTCAGAGCCTATCTAAACACGCAGGATAAAACACTTTGAAAATGTTTTGAAAACTGTATATGGAGTGTGTTCTGGGCCCCCACAGTTCTCAAAACTGTTATAAACTGTTTTAAAGTGTTTTAAAGCAGTTTTGAGAACTGTGGGGGCCCAGAACACACTCCATATACAGTTTTCAGAACGTTTTCAAAGTGTTTTATCCTGCGTGTGTAGATAGGCTCTCAGTCTCTCTTCAGAGGGCTTTGTTTCCAGACCCTTGATCATCCTTGTTGCCCTCCTCTGAACACACTCCAAATTGTCTGCATCCTTCTTGGTGTGGTGCCCAGAACTGCACGCAATACTCAAGATGGGGCCTAACCAGTGCCGAATAAAGGGGAACCAGTACCCCACGCGATTTGGAAGCTATACTTCTATTAATGCAGCCCAAAATAGCATTTGTGTGTTTTGCAGCCACATCACATGGTTGGCTCATATTTAGCTTGTGATCTCCAACAATTCCAAGATCCTTCTTGCTTGTTGCATTGCTGAGCCAAGTATCCCCATCTTGTAACTGTGCATTTGGTTTCTTTTTCCTAGGTGTAGAACTTGGCATTTATCCCCATTCAATTTCATCCTGTTGTTTTCAGCCCAGCGCTCCAGTCTATCAAGATCACTTTGAAGTTTGTCTTCCAGGGTATTAGTGATCCCACCCAATTTTGTGTCATCTGCAAATTTGATAAGCATTCCCTGCACCTCCTCATCCAAATCATTAATAAAAATGTTGAAGAGCAAAGGGCCCAGGACTGAGCCCTGAGGTACCCCACTTGTTACCTCCTCCCAGTGTGAAAAGGTACCATTGATAAGCGCTCTTTGAGTCTGATTCTGTAGCCAGCAGAGGTTTGAAATGTTCAGATGAAGGTTGGTGTGTTTCTATTGATTAAGTTGTAAAGCAGCAACTTCTTGAAGAAACATCAATTTCAAATAAGTCCAAAAGTCTGCTGTGTCCCCTGGGAGCCCAAATGCTGACTTGCATTTTGGCATCCCAAAATAGTATCTGCCAGTGCTGTATCAAAATCAAGATGTTTTTCTCCCCTATGCCTATTAATTATTTGATGTTTTTGTTACTATTATTATATTAAAGAATGCTGTAAAAATAAATCCTAACTCAGGATGATTTACGCCCCTTTGTAATTAGCTGTAGTGCAGTGATTGGAATCTCTTAAATTACACTGCAGCATTCCTTGCAAGAAATGTGGCTCTAACGAAGCTTTCACAGCAGGCACACACTGCTTGCAAATGAATTTCAGATGGGCCCTATGGCCCTACATATAGGCAGATTGGGAGCCAGCGACCCAATCCTATAGATGCCTACACAACCATTTACACTAGCTTTCACACTGACTTCTGGGAAACTTTGTGCCGGCTTGAAAGCTGATCATAGAAAGGATGGTGTGGGTCTTCCATGCAGAGACTCACAAATGTGCTGCACTATTTCTAGACTTTTTTCCTCTTTTTTTGAGGGGGGAAAAACAACCCAAATTGGGCTATCACCCATTAGGCTGCTATGGAAGACTTGTGCTACTGTTTATATCAGTGAGGACTTGAGCTGCCTGCTTCTGTACCAACTGGGGAGGCAGCTACTATTGGGTTATCTATGAACCAGCTTTATGCCTTGTTGATGCTGACATGGAGCCGGGTCTTTGCATTCAGAACAAATGAAGTGGCATAATACAGGGGTGGTAGAATGTGTTAGCGTAGGCTGACCAGATAAAATCCAGGTCAGGGCTCCTGTAACTTTAACAGTTGTAGAGAAAAGGGAATTTCAGCCAGTGTCATTTGTATACAATTAGTTCCTGGTGAAATTCCCTCTTCATCACAACAGTTAAAGTTGCAGGCACTATACTAGAGTGACCATATACAAAAGAAGGCAGGGCCCCTGCAACTTTAACTGTTGTGATGAAAAGGGAATTTCACCAGAAACTAACTGCATACAAATTACACTGGCTGAAATTCCCTTTTCTCTACAACTGTTAAAGTTACAGGAGCCCTGACCTGGATTTTATCTGGTCACCCTATGTTAGTGGAAGTCAGAATTGGTGTGTTCTTAAAGAACATTGCTAGAGACAGTTATTTAATATTAGAGAACAAAAATGTTGAATGTTTATTCTCAGAACATAACTAAAACACTAATTAATAGGGGTGTGCACGGACCCCCCGGATCGGATCGGGACCCGGATCGGGACCTCCAATTTTGTCACGGATCGGTTCGGACAAAATCGGAGGCCCCCCGGACCGGATCGAGTCCGATCCCGACCCAAAAATCGGAAATTTTTGGATCGGCCGCCATTTTTTTCCCCATAGACTTGCATTGCAATGCAAGTCTATGAGAAAAAAATGGCGGCGGGTGGGTGAGGGGGGCCTAACTCCCTCCCCCCCCGGGGCCGTCCGCTGTGGACGGCCCCAGCAGGTAAGCCCCCTCCCCCGCGCTCCCTACCCCCCCTGGGGCCATCCGCTTCCATCCGCTGGCGCCCGCGGGCGCCAGCGGATAGAAGCGGATGGCTCCGGGGGGGGTAAGCCCCCTTCCCCGCCACTGCTTACCTTCTCGGCCCATCCGCTCCCGTCCGGCGCCGGCGACTACTACCAGCAGGCTCCGCGGCCTACTCCAGGGTGGCGCGCCGGGTGATGTCATCACCCGGCGCACCACCCTAGAGCAGGCCGCGGAGCCTGCTGGTAGTAGTCGCCGGCGCCGGACGGGAGCGGCCGGGCCGGGAAGGTAAGGGCCCCCCTCCCCCCCTCCGCGTGCCCCCTCCTCCCCTCCACACACCCTTTGCTTACCTTCTCGGCCCGTCCGCTCCCGTCCGGCGCCGGCGGCTACTACCAGCGGGCTCCGTGGCCTGCTCTAGAGTAGCGCACCGGGTGATGACATCACCCGGCGCGCCACCCTGGAGCAGGCCGCGGAGCCCGCTGGTAGTAGCTGCTAGTGCCGGACGGGAGCGGACGGGCCGAGAAGGTAAGCGCCCCCCTCCTCCCCCCCCCGCTGTCCACTTTCATCGGCGGGCGCCTGCTGGCGCCCGCCAATGGAAGCAGCAGTGGGCGCCAGTGGGCGCCCGCCGATCCGCCGATCCGCCAAACCGGTTCGGAGCCTTTTCGGACCGGTTCGGATTGGATCGGCCGATCCAGCTGCGGGATCGGAAATCGGATAATTTATCCGATTTCCCACTGGACCGGACTTGGATCGTGGATCGGGTCCGATCCAGTGCACATCCCTACTAATTAATTAAGAGACTCACAGTCGTGAGTCTCTTGTTAAGATCACTCAGTAAAAAACACATTCCACCATGTTAAAGGGGTAATTGGGGGGTGGTCATTCTAACATTCATAAAATTGAAAATGTTTCACCAACCTTCCTGAAATTTACATGTGCCAGAAAGAAATGTTGGTTTTACATAACCTGAAAATTTCAAGAAGATTGGTGAAAGATTGAGGGAAGGAGGGCAGTTTAAAGTCAAAAAGGGGGGGACCTCTCAGACTAACTTTGGTAGCTGAGTGTTGTATTGGCAACCATTTGTGCCCACTTCTCCTTGTGAATTGTCAGGTTAAATAATTAAAATTCCAACGATGTCCTCTTCCTTATACCTTAGAGTTGATGGAATAGGTCTTCTTTTCTTAAAATTCCCTTTAGTTTGTTTTTAAATACGATTTATGAGCTCCCACGATAACCAATGGAGCTCCCTCAGAGTAGTGTCCCTCTCCCTCCCCCCTTTCCAACTGGATAACATTGAGAGGCCAGGGGGAATGAATGACTGCCTCCTGGATTCCCTTAACAGTGCTGGCAGTCTACTGAGAAGGTAAGCATGCAGATGATTGCAGCATTTTTTAAAAAAATTGTAGCCTGGGGTGGGGTGGGGGGAATCCTCAAACTAAGGATTTCCTTTTCTTTCCAGCACAACAATACTCCTACAATTAAAAACTTCCTTGCTTGCTTGCTTTGTGTGTGTGTGGATTCCCTTAACAGTGCTAGCAGTCTACTCAAAAGTAAGCTCCATTGAATGCAATGGGTCTTACTCCCAGGTAAGCATGCAGATGATTGCAGCATTTTAAAAATTGGAGCCTCAGGGGTAGGGGTGGAGGGGGTAAAGATTTCCTTTTCTTTTCAGCAAAATAATAATCTTACAATTTACAACTTATTTTCTTGTTGGCTGTGTGTGTATGTGTGCCTGTCTGTGTTCTCTTACTCTGCTGCTTGATTTTCAATTCAAGTCTATGTGTTCACGTTGCTTTATTCATATGGCTATGTGTCCTCCTTTCCATATGGTCAGCCTATACATAACACTATTCCCCCTTCTGAAGAGGTCTGGACCTCAGACTACTAATAGAGACAAACAAAGTGGAAGACCATAATAACAGTGTTCATATGCCCATTTGCTTTATGAGGCTTGTGCAGGCTACCAAACAGAGGACTATCAGGCCATTAAGTTGCCTAGATGGGTCTGCCAGAAACCTGGCCTCACCGTTCTTGTTAGGTCCATGTTCTACAGCACCCGCTCTCAGCTGATGGAATCCCATCCTTCGTCCCTGGGTTTAATTTGCTGACTTCCCCTGGCTGGGCCTTGCAGACAGAGGGCAGACAGAGCAGGCATACATAGCACACGCAGAGTGCTGAGAGTGGCAAATCTAAAAGCAAATATGTTGCTTTTGAAGAACCAAGGAAATTCAGTGGGTCTTTTAAGTAAATATCTATGGATGGAAATGAAGCCCATGCAGGCTTGAAACTTGACCACAAACATGATCACATTCTGCTACTTTAAAATGCAAACAGGAAGAAAAAGCATATAGTATAAAATGAGCTATAATAATTAATATAGTAAACTGTAACTTATTCTAATATAGGATATTTTCCTGTATCATCTTGTGTGCTTCCAGAATTAATCAGGAATTTTTAATTTCAGTAAAACAATTTTTTCAAGTTGTCTCCAAATACAGACACAAAACATGAAATGCTTCTTTTCATGAGTCAGTCATAGAAAGCTTTTAACTCTGGACAATAGCTATTGAAAAGTTCAAATGGGACCCCTCAGATTTCAAGTGAGAGGGCATAACTTCTGGATGCTCTTAAAAGGCTCTGTGTGGCATGCCAGCCTCTCAGGGCTAAGCTACAGCAGTCTCTGAGTTGTAACTCTATCTGAAACTGATGCCAGCCAAAGCCTCCAACCAGCCAACACCTGCACTAACCCTTGATTCTGAGATGCTCTTGAAATGCTCTGTGTGGCATGCCAGCATCTCAGGGTTCAGCTACAGCTATCTCTGAGTTGTGTCTTCAGTCTAACTCTGTCTCTAAGAGATATGCCAGTCAGCCCAAGCCACAAATCTATCTATTTTTCTTCAACACGCACTTTGAACTTTCTGCATTGCATGCCAGCAGTGCAGACAGAGCCTAGCTCACAAGTGAACAAAGTGAAATGGAAGGGAAGGGGTAGCAAAGCAAAGCAATGACATGCCAGGTTTGAAGATCCGCATCAACAGGACATCTGCAAAGATGAGAGCCTCTCTCTCCTCAACTGGCACCTCTCTGTTAGTCATGAGAGTTTTTCTCTAAGGATGACCTTTCATCGCCCATGATGTGGAACTCTGAGAAAAAGGCCTCTGGCCTATTCTGTTTTGCCTTGTGGTCTGCTTTGACTGACCTCTCCTTTCCCACATTTTGATCTGTGGATGCCTCACCTCTGCTTAGCTCCAGGTGCCCAACTGCCCACCAAATCTGCAACAGTAAAGGTGCCCTGCTTGCCCAGCACTTCTTAGCTAAAAATTTAAGATTCTCTTGATGCCAAGAGATGAAAATTCTCAAGGCAAAATACCCTAAAGAGGAGGTTTGACAACCTGAGTTTGAAAGATATGGCTCCAGCGGTTTTTTAAAAAATAATTTAAAATCTCAAACTTCACAAAATTCCTAAAATTCAATAGATGAACAGATCTGCTTCAAACTTGGCAAGGATAAAGCTCTACCTGAGATCTAATATGGTGCCAGGATTCATTTCTTTTTCTTTAAAAATGAGTTTTTTTAAAAAAAGAATTATTTTAAAACCTCAAACTTTTTTTTAAAATCCCTAAATATTAGTTGATGAACAGATTTGCTTCAAACTTGGCAAGGCTAAAGCTCTATCTGAAAACTATCATGGTGCCAAATTTCATCTCTTTACCTTTAAAAATGACTGCATATATATATATATATATATATATACCTCAAACTTTAAAAGAAATTCCTAAACATCAGTTAAGATCCACATCTAAGGTCCTCCTCTGCTTGCCTACTCCGAGGGAAGCACGGAGAGTGGCAACAAGGGAGAGGGCCTTTTCAGTGGTGGCCCCCCAGTTATGGAATGATCTCCCCGATGAGGCTCATCTGGCGCCACCATTGTTATCTTTTCAGTGCCAGGTCAAGACTTTCCTCTTCTCCCAGGCATTTAACAGCGTATATTGAGGGTTTTGTTGTGGTGGTTTGACCCAGAATAGTTGTTTTTAAATATTGTATTGATAACCTGTTTTTATGCTTTTTATGGTTTAAAATTTTGTATATTGGTGGGTGTTTTTTTAATGTTCAATGTTTTTAATTTTTGTAAACTGCCCAGAGAGCTTCGGCTATGGGGCGGTATATAAATGGAATAAATAAATAAATAAAAATAAATATAAATCTGCTTCAAATTTCGCATGGCTAAAGGCAAGCCCTTCCTTAAAGCTATCATGATGCCAAGTTTCATCTCTTTATCTTTACAAATAGCAGAGCTGTAAGCATTTTTGTTAATTATCATTAAAGCAGAGCTGCCCTTTGGCTGGGGAGGATGGGAAAAATCCAGATTTTTTTGTCAAATTTCATAATCCCCCCCCCCCTTCCCGGATTTGTTACCAAAAATCCTGACAAATCCGGGTTTTTCCTGTCATATGGTCACCCATGCAAGCATTTGGGGGCACTGATCCAGATCAGGGCCACCATGCACGAATAGGGGGGTTCCCACCCAGCCACTTTTTTCTTTAATTTTGCCTTCCTTCCTGGGTAGGATGGGGGTTGAAAAAGTAAGATAAAACTTTAATTGGTGCCAATTAATTGGTGCCAATTAAATTGGTGCCAGGACTTTTTTAAGTCCTGGGGGGGGGGGGGAGGAGGCAGGTAATTTAAAAGAAAAAGTGGCTGGGTGGGAAGGTTTTTTTTGTTTGTTTTTAAACCCTAGGTATGCATGATGGTCCTGATATGGATTGGTGCCCCCCCCAAACATACATGAACGTAATTTTTTTTTTTTAATGATCACCTGTACTCTATAGATTGAACATACCATGTAGAATAGCTCTGGGGTGGGGCGGGTATTGGAGGCATCCTGAAAAAAGAATGAATGCGGTTTTTCATGTGCTTGCAGTGAGAAGGAGGAGGGAGGGGGTGGGGCTGGGGGCTGGGGGCTGGGGGGATGTATGCATGCATGCGTGATGGATATGGATGGCTGGGTGTGGAGGGTGAGGGAGAGCACATGCAAGAGAGAGAGAGAGAGAGAGAGAGAGAGAGAGAGAGAGAGAGTCTATGGGTGTTGAAACTGAGGGTTCAAAGGAGTTGTTTAGAGTCTTGGGGTTCAGACCCCCACCTCTGCCTTGTTCTCAGTCTTTTGAGCAGGTTACTTGCCCTTTGTGACTGGTCAAACCACCCATGGAAGCCATACTGTGGTGACGCCCAGGTCATTTTCACAAGTTGCCAAATGTGCCCACAGGTCCAAAAAGGTGGCCTGCTCCTGACCTAAAGCAACTGATGCTTTTCTCCATCTTAAACCTAGAGGTGATTTGGGTGGTTTGCAGTCATTGAAAGGGAATTTGATTTGAAGCAGGATCTGTGTGGGAAATTAATTTGGGGTAAATTAATTGGAGGAACTACGGATTTGGCATGATTAGGGTTTTAACTGAAGAATTTGGGGGTGATTTGAACAGGAAATGAATTGGCTTTCCTTCTATGAAATTTGACTCAATAGTTGAAAATATTTCTAAATTTACATCTGTATCTCCAGTTTTTAACTCTTTTGCAAAAAGTGGAGGCCCCCAATTCCATAGTTTATGCACTGTCAGAAAAAGCTGTTCCTTTTATCTGCCTGAACCCCCATCAATCAGCTTCATGAGAGAGGGAGAAAAGTGTCTCTCTATCCACATTCTCCACACCATGCAGAATTTTGTACACCTCTATCATGTCTCCCCTTAACCTCATTTTTTCCAAGTTGAAGGATCCCAGCTATTATAACCTTCCCTCATAGGGGAGATGCTCCAGTCCCCTGATCATTTTAGTTGCCCTTTTCTGAACTTTTGGTCTTCTGGTCCCTTACCATAGGCATGCGCAGCACATTACATTAGGATGTGCACCCAGGTAATTTTATTTTACTTTTTTTTAAGGTCAACTTGTATTGAATACTTAATCATAAAGGACATTATTTTTATTCATTTATTTATTAAATACTGTAGACACTGATGCACCTCTTGCCTCACTGCGGAAGGGCCATTGAAGGTGGGGGGACATTGGTGGGGCTTTGTAGTGATACTGGCAAGAGAAGTTGCTTACAAAGTGATATTAGCCTGGGCACACCTGGCACACCCCTTCTGCACGCCTATGTCCCTTACCCTAACTGTTTTAAGTACAGTATGCTCCTGCCCAAATTCAACCTATAGACTGAATGGGAGCCTACAACCTTAGCATGAATTCTTACATTTCTAGCCATAAACAAATCAATTTCTTCCTTACCCATTCAATTGCTTACTTCCTTACTTCTTTTAAAAGAAACCACCAAAGATTCTTAAAAGCTACATTCTGAATGACGTGTATAAGAGCCATGAGTGGTGAGAGGAAGTGTGAAAGAGCTGGGAGAAAAAGCTACTCTACTAAAACCCATGATTATTTGACTTAGTTAAGAAGGCTGTGTTTTGTTCCCAGATCCAGTCCTCTCCCATCCTCATGCCAAATAAAAATGCAGAGAGTTGTGCTATCCCTTTTCTTTACTTTCATAATGTTCCACTATATCAGTCCATCTTTAGTCATTAGAAAGCTTCTTAAAATGCACAGTGTTGGGTCTTCCTGCATTTTTTTTTCCATCAGTAATGCTTTATGCCTGAATGTTTCATACCAGAACCAAAGGGCGAACCATCTCCGTGCAGCTCTTATTGGCATTTCTGATGTGAAATCAGGTGTTACATTTTTTTTGGAAAGTTCCGTGTGGCCGTGAACCTAGCCTTTTCTGTCTCAGTGAGTAGCAGGGCCAAGTTCAAGACATTTTACTTGCATTTTCTTGTTTCTGTTGATATGCATGCCACTTTCAGCCGTCATCTCAGGGGCATAGACATTTGATGGCCAAACTGCTCATGACAGTTAATGTGTCTTTGCATTTAACATGCAAATTTTGAAAATTGCAGATAGCATCAGCTGGGGTGGGGTGAATAATTATAGGGATTGCAGCATTTAGGAGGAGCTTTACCCTTTCCTTCCTTGCTGCAAACGTGCAAGAAAACCCTGCTCTGAAGCTGTAGTTGGGTGAAGGACAGATGCAACGTTCTAAAGGACAAACTACCTGTAGTGCTTAATGCATAGCCTGCAGCTTACATCTCTGCTTCTCTTCTAACTAATTAGAAGTACTGGGTGCCCAATTCTTAGCGAGATCGCAACATCCATTTTTTTCCTATTTTTCCTAATGTCCCCATGCACTCCAATCCTGATAAGTATTGTCTCTCATGCCTCTAACTGGCTTTTTTATTTTTAAGACCAAACAAAGCTGCAGTCTACGTATTGTAATTTGTCCCTAAGTGTGATGAGTTTGAATAGACATCAACTGCCCACAAAACAAATGCCTCAGAATGCAGTGAAAGTGTGTTGGAACCACATCCACCAAACGTAGAAAGTTACATGTGTTTCCACCTTCCGTAAGATAAGTTTGTTATTTCTGTTTCGCTTGTGTAAGTTCTTGTCCTGCATCCTTCTGGCAAGTTTTGTAATTCGGCAACAGTTCCTGTTGGTTCCTGGCAGCAAGGTGTGGGAAATGGAAAAATGTTACTTTTTCAGTTCTAACATACAGGGAAGAATTAATTCATAGACTCATAATAAAATAAATTAGGTTAATAGGCAGGCTTGGGCTGATACTATGTTCGTAATGGAATATGCATGTGATAGAAACCTCGCTAGCAGACTGAAAACAGGAAAGTGTTTGCGGTTAAATCTATATAAGTCTATTCGCTTCATTTGACATGTTTGTTTCACTTGACATTTAAGAATTAGTAGAAAATAGCGTTTGTGGTAAGATCATATCTGTTGCAGTTAAGCTTCAAAGACAAAGCTATACAAATATGAATCATAAGCGCAGAGAGTTTTAGCAGACAGGAAACTTTAGTGGTAAGCTTGACTGCTGAAAGGTGCAAACCAATAAGGCTGTCACCAAATAAGGTAATTAATAAATAGACATAAGGGTCGCTAAAATCTGAGTAAGGGGAGTTGTAAACAGGGGCGGGGATTTTAGTAGTTTAATTAGGCGATCGTGATAGGCTGTAAACCTTAGATCTCCCGACCAATAAGAGGGACTCTTCTGGCCGTGGTCAGGGAATAAAAGGACTTGTGATTTTGATGTTCCTTGTGCCTGCTCTGCTTTTGTAGCTTAGCACCCAATCTTGCAAGATTGCATTTCAATAAAGAAGTTTGCTTTTACCGTCCAGATTGTCTTGTACTTTTGCAGACTGAAAAGTCATTTCTAACAAAGGTGTGCTGGGATTCTCAAAATGCAATCTAAACCGGTTCTTTGCTTTATCCCTGTTCTCTGCCTGCCCTAAACAGGGGGCCAACGCTAGAGGTGCCTACTCAGGAGACATAGTATAGTCTTCCCCAACCTGGTAAATAAAATCCATTCAGGATGCAAAGGAGACAGCCCCTCCCAATCTTGAGGTTACTTACTCCTCAGAACTGGGAAATGTTTTCTCAGTTCCAGAATTGGGCAATTTGTGACACTGTGCAAAAACCCATCCAGAAAGGGCTCGTCTTCCTGGCAAGCACTATAAGATTATTGTTCCATAGCAATGGACTGAGCACCTGTCTCCTATTCTGTTCACAGTTTCACACACTCTGCAGCATGATCTTCTGTAGGTTTACTCTGAAGAAATCCCAGTGAGTCCAATGGGATCTTCTCCAATAGAATTGCAGCTTTTATGTGCATGTATTTTCACCCACAAAGCAGATTCCATTAGGTGGAGTGATGTAAAAATACCCCAGACTTCACTATAGGGTGACCATATGAAAAGGAGGACAGGGCTCCTGTATCTTTAACAGTTGTATTGAAAAGGGAATTTCAGCCAGTGTCATTTGTATGTATACAGCACCTGGTGAAATTCCCTCTTCATCACAACAGTTAAAGCTGCATGGAGCCCTGCCCTAGTGGCCAGATTCAAATGACACCTACTGAAATTCTCTTTTCAACACAACTGTTAAAAGATATAGGGGCCCAGTCCTCCTTTTCATTAGGTCACCCTACTAGACATAAACTGAAATGGTCCCCTGACTGACAGCCCTGTAAGCAGGCTGTGAAAAGCTTTCCTTTTTGACGATGTTGGGTGGTGGAAAGGAGCAAACTGAGTGAGAGGTGTACATCCCCATATTGCCAAGCCAATCAGATGATTCTCCCTGAGCTGGACTGTGACAATTAACAAAGAAAGCACTGCAGTTACACGTGGGAAGAAAGGGAATACATTGCCTTCCCCCTTTTGCACCAATTTTGCTTCATTTGACTTCGGTGATGGCAGTACAGTGCTAAAACTGATTGACATGGCATAATTTTGATGGCAATGTCCCTGATTGGCTAGAATCATGCAGTGAAGGAGGGGAGATAATGACAGAGGACTAGCACTGTGGCTGTGAACAGCAGTGGAAAAACAAAAAAACAAAAAAACAAAAAAAAGTACACCTTTGGGAATAGGTGTGAAACACTACAAACACGAAATGATCCCTGCTAGATCAAACGAAGGGCCCATCAGGTCCAACATCCTATTTCCAATTCTGCCCAACCAGATTCCTCCAGGAAGTCCACAAGCAGGTCACAGAGGCAGCCCAGCACCTGATATTCAAAGGTACACGACTTCTGAGAATGGCAGCTCCGCTTGCATAGGCTAATAAGGTTTGTTAAACTGAAGTCACTATGCCAGTGTTAACCTTACATTCAAAGGAAGGTCACAGGAGGAAAAGGAAGAGCAGGGACGTACACACAGCACTGGATTACATTAAGGCATTTCTGTTGCTAGAGAATGGAGATGGAAGACACATACTCAGTCTTCATTCAGGAGTTGTTTTTAGAAGCTTTGTGTGCAGCCAGGTGAAACAGTCTTGATATTTTATAACTCAGCAAGCAAATATCTAACCTTTATCACCGACCAGCTCCAGGAGCTGGAGGGACCTACATGTACATGCTAACTGGCAGCCGGTGAATTGGAGACTGCCTTTGCAAAACCCACAGAGGATTTTCCTACTGCAAGGTTGTTGTTTTTATGCGCAGTCCCCACTTTCCTGTATATTGGATGTAATTGTGAGAAATTCTTCTGCACAACCCGCATTTGTAGGTTTAGGAGTTGCACAAGTGTACAATCCCTTTCCGGCCATTTCAATGGACCTTGTACCTGGGTGAAATACTTGGAGGGTTATGTCCATTTTCTGACTCTTTCAGCCTCAATCAGTTCTCTTCATTTCACTCTAACAGCTTTCCTGTTCCTTCTGTAAATTAGATGCAGCAATCCCCCTGACTCAAATGGCTTTGAAGGGGGATGAAATAAATACATGGAGTATAGGTCTATCAATTACTGTTACTCTGGGTAGCCAAGTGGAATCTCCATACATGAAGGAGGCAGGCAGCAGAGCTATGGATATATCCACATTCCTGGGGAACAAATAATGGGGGAGGGCTGTTGCCTTCATACATTGTCTTCACAGAAGCACTTGGCTGGCCAGTCTTGGAAACTAGACTAGATGTTGCCTAGACGTTAGTCCTATTTAGAGTAGACTCATTGAAATGAATGGGACTTCTGTTAGATTAACATTGGATATAACCCATGGTTTGATCTAGCAAGGCTTTTCGATGATGATGATGATGCACTGTGCTATGTTCACCTCTACTCAACAGCTAGTTTTATTGGAAGACCAATTTGAGGGAGGGCTGGGTGGTGGCAGGCTAGGCTCTGACTAGGACTCTGGGGAAATCCTATGCCCACCACTCCTCTCAATGAATCCCTCTTGCCTCTGAAGAGGAGCTGATGATTTTACTCATGAGGTAGGATTTGGGCCAGGAGCTTCCAGTTGCTGTACATGATGCTGTACAGGTACTTACTCCGGGGGGCTTACATTCTAAATTTAGACAGTGGGTGGATGGGTGAGACAAGCATATATAGGCATGACTAGTGATGTCACCAAAGTTCTCTAGTTGGGAGAACTATTTTCTAAACGGAACTGTCCAGTTCATAGAATGAACTGTCCACAGTACTCATTACATATTTATCAGCCTTTTCTTTTCCAAAATGTAAAATGAGTTTCTGCATGTGCAGTCAGCAACCCGGTTGCCCAAAACCAGGTGGTTTTTAATCCTATATACTGTTCTTTAATATGGAGTCCTTATTCTTGTTGAAACACCCATTGACTGCGGTGAATTATGTGAGTGGGCAACCCTTGCAAATAGCCTTTGCTGTATGGGCCAGTTGCCTTGATTGTATCTTGGATGATATTTTTCTGGTTATTGTCCCTATCCAGCTCTAAACACTCCACAAAGTAAGGGATGTGTGAAACTTGTTCAATTATTTCAGTTTTCCGTTTGGTTCAACACAGAGCCTATCTACACAGTCCCTTGGAACGTTTTAAATAGTATTTTAAAATGTTCCAAATAGGTGGGTTCCAAAACGTCTTAGGCCACATTAAGGAGTACTCACGTTACAGGAGAAAAATTCTTCAGTCTTCAAAGCGGTGTGTGCAGTCACACACTCTTCTGCCCCGTCTCTTTCTGTTTCGTTTTTACAATGGGTTTAGGGCAAAGCATTGTGGGCATTATAGTTCAGTCGCCCACTTCCTCCTTAGCCCCTCTTTCTTCCCCATCAATCAACTGCTAAGTTGATTCCCCACCAATCAACTGCTAAACGAAGCACTGTCCCCATGAATCACAAATGGTAAGGAAGGACACATTATTTTACTTAAAATGATTTATTAAAAGTAAAACCATTGTATATAGCTGAAGTGAGTTTTAAAAAACCTCGGGTATCATCTTTCAAGGGAGTGCATCATGTGGCCTAAAGAGTTTTCAAGACCCTTATAAAACATTGAAAACCTAACGTGTAGATCAGCTCACATTCTCTCTTTTGATCCCAACAGGCACGTAAGGGTACGTATGCAAACACAACAGCCCTTTGGTACCTCCCTTTTGGTTTATGTGTTTTGTGAAGAAATCCTATGTTTATAACTGTTGTTCTGCAATATTTGCCTTGCTTTATTACTGTCAAGGGCCTGTGTAGTAGTTGCTTAGTGACATTCTGAAGGGAGAGTGAGAGACAATCTTTGAATATTTGTAGATGGGGCCTGGAACAGATCAAGTCAATTCTGATTGGCTGAGGATTCTAGTTAGGACTTAGGCTGACCATATGAAAAGGAAGACAGGGCTCATGTAACTTTAACAGTTGTAGAGAAGAGGGAATTTCAGCCGGCGTCGTTTGTCTGCAATTCGTATCTGGTGAAATTCCCTCTTCATCACAGCAGTTAAAGCTGCAGGGGCCCTGCCCTCTTTTGTATCTGGTCACTCTAGTATAGTGCATGCAACTTTAATTGCTTTGATGAAAAGGTTATTTCACCAGGTACTAATTGCATACAAATGATGCCGGCTGAAATTCCCTTTTCTCTGCAACTGTTAAAGTTACATGAGTCCTGTCCTCCTTTTCATATGGTCAGCCTAATAGGTGGAAAACAGCAGTTGGGAAATGACAGTTGAGTTAGTTGGTTGGCAATCAGAGAAGAGGAAGAAAGTCTGCTGTTTGGTGGGTGGGTTATAGAAGGACTAGGAAAAAGCTGAGGAACAAGTGGATAGCTAAGGTCTAAATATTAAGCTATTGCTATTCCTTCAGTGGGATAACCATACATGGCTGGTAACGATCAGGAACAGGGTGTACCAAGGCAGCCCAGAGAACTTGCCGGAAGAAAGCTACACAAGCAGACAGTAAAAACCCAGATAAACTGTCCAAGCAGCCAGAAATACAACAGGAGGAGCTTTGGGAGTTAGAGGAAGACTGTACCCAAGAGCTAGACCTGGTTGTGGGTGAATTTGGCTGGGTTCAGATTTAGAGAATTGGGCTGAGGTAAAAGAAGTCATTAAAGGCTTGTATTAGCAACAGTGTCCCTTGAGTCCTTAAGAATTGTCAGTAAACAGTCTTTTGGAAACCCCAAAGTAAATATCATCATTTCCTTATGTACAAAATGTCCCCTTAATAAATTAGCTTGTTTAATAGTTCACCTTGTCTCTTGTGTTGGTGCCCACATCATGCCTGAGCCGCTTATATCAGGCTACCAGGAGGCTTTAAAGTATTCTAAGAGAATTGGTGGTCGCAAAACAGGGGCAGTTTGGGGAACCTAAGTTATAGTAGCAGACAGTTCCTCAGGCCTTGAAATATAAGCATTCACTGGAAATAAGAAATTCTATAGGTAGGATTGCCTAGTGAAAGAACAGTTTTCCGATAGATGATGACAGTGCAACAGAGAAAAGCCCCCATAGTCATTCACGGCCCTTCTTTTTTCCTTGTCTACAGTGGTAGACTTGTCCTGCACTGCAAGGTTCTATGAAAAGCACAGTCGACTTGGTGTAGTGCAATTTGAAATGGTTTAAAAGTGTTCATAACTAATTCAGTGATGGCATTTATACAAAAACATATTTTAAAAGCCAGCAGAGCATCCAGAAACACAAACTAAGTCAATAAAAGCTGTAGAACAGTTACAGGAATCCAGAATCCCATTGTGCAGGTGGTGAAATACATCTGATGTGGTTTTTCCATAGTGAAATCTGGCCAAGGAAGAATTTGCACTCAGGTCTCTACTGTAAGTCTGCAGTGCATCAGATATCCTAGCCTTTTTCTGCACACGTGCTATTCTTTTTGAGCTCTGAGAAAGCAGTTGTGCAATCTCATGTGCTTTATAGTAGCAGGCCAGTACATGTATGTTGGCAAGCTGTGGATGGAAAGACAGAGAATGCTGACAGGTACCTGTGGCTGTGCTCAGATATACATTCTGGTGAGCATTCAGCCTCTGGGGGGGGGTTTGCCCCTTTCTTCCTACCTTGCAGAGAGAGCTCCGGCAATTGGGTGGTATAGGAACGTCATGAAATAAATAAAGTGTTTGGGACTCCAGCCCCCTTTACTTTTTCTGATGGAAAGTGAATCAAATAGAGAGAGTTTAGAATAACTGTCTCCACCAATAGACGAACACAATATCAGTGTCCAAAACTGAACCTGGTGGATTTCTATGCCATCCCTAATAATTGTAAACAGTGACAATCTATCACCACAAAGCAGCAGGGTGGACGGTGAGCAAGACAGCCAAGAGCTTATTGAAGATTCATCATGGTAGCAAAGCCTGCCAGTTTGCTCCAGGGTGCACATTGCTGCTATGCTACAGCAGCCTGTAGTAAGGCCACCAGCTGCCTGAGGAAGTGAGGTCAACTGCACATGCCCAGGAGTTGTGGAGGAAAAGGATGGGATGGGATGGGATGGGATGGGATGGGAAAGAAAGAAAGAAAGAAAGAAAGAAAGAAAGAAAGAAAGACAGGCCCCCTCTACAAGATTTCGGTTTGACACCCGGTTGCCTGATTATGCGCATATACGGAGAAGCGCATTTACTCCTAATACCTGTTCACGAGAGGCGGTGAAGTGCATTACGCGCCATATGAAATGCACTTTAAAGTTGTTTACATGCAGAGAATCGCATGTTTACATGGCCATAAGGCGCTTTAATTCCCGCGGCAAATTAAAACTTGCTATTTAACGCGCATTCGATAATGCGTATAAGTGGAGATAAAAAGCGCCTCAACCCCCGATTTGCACTCCACTCTTGTAGAGATAAAATTTGTAATGTGCCTTGAAAGAGCTCTAAATTGCTCTTGTTGAGGCACCCACAGACAGACAAGACAGATGGGACATCCTTGTTTTGCTAAGCCAATAGTGGGAGAGGAGGTTAATGAAGAGCACTACAGGGCTGTTCATGACACTTTGTCAAAGATGCTGAATTTCTGTGCTAACACAACACATGTTCTGCCTATAAAATCGCTTACGTTATGTTCATGTACATTTAGAATAGGTTTTCTCTGCTTTCATGCTTTAGTCTGAATTATTCTTTGAGAGTTTGGTGAGTTTTCATTTTTTTTAAATACAAGGGAGAGGAGAAAGAGGAGAGGATTGGCAGCAGACTGAATGAGGGGAGGTATAAACAGAAGGACCTAACTAGAGGCCATAAGAGGCCCCCAAAAATGAACAATGAAGACTTTTAAATGTGTTGCCTTCATGTCTGCAAATACATCTCGTTGACCGTGCTGTTTACAAACTTGCCATTTGAAAAAAAAATGCCGTTTGAGAAACCAAACCCTTTTCCGTCCAAAGTTTGTGACAAATACTAGTAGGATCCTATACCAACACTACATATCAGAGATGGAATGCTAATTCCATTACGCATATGAGTGGTGGCACTTGTTCACAGGGCATCACCAATATGTATTACTTGTTATTTTTGGAGCATAAACAAAAAAATACTGCTTCCTCATGCCACCCATGTGCAACAGCACAGAAAGGAGACTATTGAAATCTGTCCCTTAATAGTACACAGTTCTGTTCGCTTGGAATGCTAAGTGTACAGCGGAATATGATCAAATATATTGCTTCTGCCTTCAGCGCTATCAATCCCCACTACTGTCAGCACTAAATCCACTACAAATAATAAAAAGAAACCTTCCTAGCATTAAATCCTGAGTAGTCCATTAAAAACTGTGTACACAGCGAAACAAACAGATGATTAAATAAGGCCTATAACAGTATTTCTATAATATACCTCTCTAAATAACATAATGGAAAAGGCCTATTCAGAGCTGATTAACCTCGGTTCAGGAAGATCATTTATATCAAATCATTACACCCAGCTGATTAAAAATGAATTAATTCCTACAGAAAACCATTTCCAAACACTGTCTCTCCTCATAAATCTGATACGAATGTGGTGGGGGAGGGATTTTTTAAATGCAAAATCTACACACAGAGTCATAAATCATCACGAAAGCCAAAGAGTGGGGGGTGGCCCACGTAATGGTCTGGGACCACCTACTCCTATAGGACACTGCTAGAGCCAAGGAGACAGAACCTGGTCCATGCCTGTATGGAGACCATTGGGAACCAACTGAAAGCTGCCCTGAGGCTTCCCCACTTCCCAGGGAAGAGGGGAATGCAAACATGAATGGCAATGCTGTATGGGGAACTTGTCTACTCCCTCATTGCTGAGAGCTACAGTAGGAGTCCTCAAACTTTGGAACAGACCAGCAAGTTACTCACCACTTGTGACCGAGGGTCAAACATGATATGGGGGCAGGTGGGCAGACACATTTGCTTGTTCACACATCTGTTGAATCAACACATGACACAGGTAATGTGGTCTAAGTTTTTGAACAAAAGGTGCACACAAGTGAAGGGGACAAAAGTCTCCCCCTACCCTGCCTTCCTTCCCCATGCCCAATCATTACCTGAGGCATTGTATCCTGAGAAAAGTACCCAAAGCAACAGAGTGCAGGAAAGTAAAGTAAGAGAGGGTCAGTCTCCCCTCACTTGTGTGTGCCCTTTATCATAAAACCTAATTATCCTTCCCCCACATATTTACTTTATTGCTGGCTTCACACAACATGCTAACCCATCATGGGTTATTGTGTTGTCTGAACACAGCATATTTTCCACAGGGTGGGTTAACATGTTGTCTCAACGCATTGTGTTTTTCTGCAGGGTGGGTTATTGTGTTGTCTGAATGCAGCACATTTTCTGAAGGGGGGCTTGCTAACCGTGCAGTGTGGTTTATTTTTCTCAAACAAACCACCTTGAGAACCCAAGGCTTTTGCTGGATTGTTCAGGGTGGTTAACAAGCCACACTGCATGGTTAACAAGCAGCCCTGCAGAAAATGCACTGCGTTCAGACAACATGATAACCCACCCTGCAGAAAACATGCTGCGTTCAGACAACATGATAAACCATGGTTCAACAACAACTCACACAGGGTGGGTAAGCATGTTGTGTGAACCCAGCCTATGTGATCAGAGGAGACACATGAACATGGTTGCCCATCATGTCTCTAGTCTGGCCTTCAGTCCTACAGAATTCAATTAGTTGTGGCCTGTGCTAGTCCACTGCAGTTTTCAATAAACATACTAAGTTGCCTCATATTATTAACATTCAAGCGATACATTGCAAGGTGCTCCACATCTTTCTTCATTTAGGCCAGGGATGGGCAACTTGTGGTGATCCAGATGTTTTGGCCTACAACTCCCATCAGCCCTAGGCAGCGTAATTAATGGTGAGCGCTGATTGATGGGAGTTGCAGGCCAAAAAATCGAGAGGGCCACAAGTGGCCCATCCCCGATTTAACTTATTAAAAAACAAAATCAGACTGAGTCAATCAGAGGGGGGGGGGCAACAGGGGACAGAAAAAGCCTGCTTAGCCCCCCTATCCCCACCAGCACCAGCACCAGCCAAAGTGAAAAGGTAGCTGGGGTGTGTGATTTTGAGCTGAATATCAACCAGCGGGAAAACACTTAAGCAGCAGCCTTCTACTTACCTCAGCTTGCTGCCTGCTCTGGCTCATTCTGCTTTAAAAAAAAAAAAACACTCTGAAGAAAGAAATATGGGACTTCATGTAAACATGTACTTTGAGGTTGGGTCCACTATTGGTCATCTAGGCTGACCATATTGAGAAGGAACTTGAACCTAACTGACTCCATTTTGTATGGCCTTAACCTAATTGTCCTCCTAACAATGATTTTTTTTTTATTGTCCCTCTCCTTGTCTCTTATAAGTAGCTTCTATGCTGTTGTAACTGCATGCAGGCAGCAGACCACAGACCATGTGACCTGGCCTAGTAAGAAGTAACAGACCGTTCCAGACCATATAAGGAAACACCTAGGCTACCATAACGTTATGTTGCGCACGCATTATCCTGTTGTATGAGACGTATATTTCCTGTTTGCTTGAAATGTATAAGAGACTGGGTCACCCAAAGGGGGGGGGGGGGGGCGGCAGTCTGTGGAACGATTCCAGGCTGCTGTCTTGCTAGCAATAAAGGTTATCTGTTTGAAACTGGAACTTTGGACTGGTCTCCGATTAATTACTGTAACAATATGAAAAGGAGGACAGGGCTCATGTAACTTTAACAGTTGTAGAGAAAAGGGAATTTCAGCTAGTGTCATTTGTATGCAATTAGGTCCTGGTGAAATTCCCTCTTCATCACAACAGTTAAAGTTGCAGGGGCCCTGCCTTCTTTTGTATATGGTCACTCCAGTATAGTGCCTGCAACTTTAACTGTTGTGATGAAGAGGGAATTTCACCAGGAACTAATTGCATACAAATGACACTGGATGAAATTCCCTTTTCTCTACAACTGTTATAGTTACATGAGCCCTGTCCTCCTTTTCAGATGGTCAGCCTAGGTCATCAAGCCCTGTATTGCCTATTGTGGCCATTCTTCACGGTCTCTGGCAGAAACAAGAGGTCTCGTGATCCAGCCTCTGAGATGTTTAAATACTTATTTCCTTTCTGTGATCCATTCCACCAAACCAGACGTCTGTACTAGATTCTTTTGGAACCACCTTCTGTCTCGGTTGAAGAGTTCTTGTTGAGGATGCTCACTCCAGGGCTTTTCTCCTCCTGAGTCTTTGGAGCAAGAAAGTAATTCAGAGGCCATTTGACAGATATTTCAGATTCCTCTGCACTCACCTCAGTTTAGAATTTTCAATTTACTTTTAAGATCAAGTTTCTGGTTCCAAGGTTTTTTGTGGATAAAAAAACCTGAAAGGATGTAAGTGGTTTCCACTGGAGATTTAAATGTGGAGTCCCAGCGGGGCTTATAGTGGTCAGAAGTGGCAATTGCTTCATTCTGAGCATTTCTCCTCAATATGTCATACTGACAGGACTTAGACCCCTCCTGCTCTCCAGCCAGCAAGGCTTTTTGTCAAAAGGGCTCCTTTATTTTATTCATTTATCATTACATTTATATTCCATCTTTTTCCCTCTTGCAAGGAACCCAAGGTGGCTCACATACTCCTCTCTACTTTATCCTCACAACAACTATGTTGTATAAAGTGTTGGTCATTACCTTTAAAGCCCTACATGGTTTGGGTCCAGGTTACCTGTGGGATCGCCTTCTCCCGTACAATCCGCCCGCACGCTCAGGTCCTCCGGGAAGAACTTACTGCGGTTGGCCAAGACTAGGCTGACAACTGTTACCCAGAGGACCTTCTCTTCTGCCGCTCCCAGACTGTGGAATGACCTGCCGGAGGAGACTCGTCAACTTAACAGTCTTTTAGAATTTAAGAAAGCTATAAAGACTGTTCTCTTCCGGCAGGCATATCCAGTGTAATTTTTAGAATGTTTTTAGGATGTTTTAGGATGTTTTAATGCAGTTTTAATAATATTTGTCATGTTTTAATTAGTTTTATGTATTTTATCATGTTGTTGTTCCCCACCTCGATCTAGACGGAGAGGCGGGTAAGAAATAAATCGTTATTATTATTATTATTATTATTATTATTATTATTATTATGTGAGGTAAGTTAGGCTGGGAGCAATGACTGACCCAAAGTCACCCAGTGAGCTTTATTGCCAAGTAGGGACTAGAACCAGGCTCTCCTGAGACCCATTTCAACACTCTAGCCACTACACCACACTGGCTCTCCTTTAGGAAGGGACTGAGCTAATGCCATCTTCTTGACAAGTCCTGTTGCTACATATGGTGCTCCTCCATATGCTTTTTTGGTTGGAGTGTGTGTGTGGCAGTGGGGAGCAGCAGGTAGGGGGTAGGAAACCTGAAGGAGTGCCTACTCTTATGTCAGCCTGGCTTAACTCTGAGGCCATCTGCTGATGCCCCTCACTGAGTGCCTCCCTTGTCAGAGGTGACTCTGATGTCAAATAGGAAGAGGGTTTTCTCAGTTGTGGTTCCTCAGTTATGGAATTTTCTCCTCCAGGAGGCCTATGTGGCATCAACATTTTCTTTAAGCTCCAGGAGGAACCTTTTTATTCACCCAGGTGTTTTGAGTACTATTCCTACGGGATTGGGGTGGGGGGGGTCTGTGTTAGTGGATTGTTGTTATTGATTTTAAGTTTCATTTTTAATTGTTGGAAATGTCCTTGGAATCAGTTCTGATGAGTGACGAAACAGAAATGTTTAAAAGTAAATAAATGGAGAGCCAGATTTTGCCAAGAGATTCTCAGTTGCTAATCCCTAACGTATAGAATGATTGTCAGGACTTCACTTGATCCACAAGTCCATCTACACATTTGTTTATCAATGCCAGTAGAAGTTAAAACACACACACACACACACACACACATCTGAATGGAGCATTTTCAGCGCAGAGCATGCAGTGTTTACCCAAGTCTAAACTTCATCACTTTAGAAAAATACCATGAGCAACATCCTACAAATCTCATCTAGCTTCCTTCTGCTTTATCCACGCCCCCACAGTCTCTACTCTGCAAAATAAATCTTTTCCCCCTGAAAATGAGCAAATTACACCACTTACATTATTTATATTGTTTGATATAATAATTTATTTCCAACATCAGAATTTGATTCTTCTGAAAACCAAAGAATTCAGTGCAGATATCCATTGTCTGTGAAAATGAGTCTAGACATATTAGACGGTGTGGTGCAGGGGATAAAGTTCATCCTCAGCTATGAAGCTCAGAGGATGACATTGGGCAAGGCATGTCTATAAGGCTAGCCTTCATTATAGGATTGTGATGAGGATAAAAGGGGGAAAGCCCATGCCCTCAGCAGCTCAGAGGCATGGCAGGAGACAAATGTGGTCGATAGCATGATGGCAGCATTCCAAATTCTATTTCAGCTGCCCGCAACCTTTTTGGGCCATGGTGGGCACGTTTGGCAATTTGAGAAATGGTCGTAGGCACCATCACAAAAAAGGCTGCCGTCAGAGGCACGGCAAAGGACAAGTACCGTGCCCAAAAGACTTGAGCATAAGGCAGAGGTGGGGGCTGGGCTCCAATGCACTAACAATAATAAAAATTATACTGGGGCAGAACAATTCATACAGACAAGACAATATCTTGCAACTGACCAGACATAATGGGCATAGACAAAAAAGAAAAACACACATACCTCTTTGACATAGCAATACTGAGTGACAAAAATGTTGTTAAACGGAAGAAGAAAAGAGAGATAAATATACACCACTGGCCATGGAAGTCAAAGAACTATGGCAACGGGAAAAGGTCACAATTATCCCATTAGTCACATCAATCACTGGCATCACATCAAAAACAATATACAGAAAACCTCCAGAAACTGGGCCTACCAAAATACATCCACACCACCATCCAGAAAGCAGTCATACTTAAAACATGCTCAATTGTCAGGAAATTCCTGAATCAATAAAAGACAGCATGACTTAGCAAAGCCTGTCATGTCCGTCTAGAAAAATTGGCACGAGCGAGAAAGAGATAATAATCATAATAATCATAATCATAATAATCATAATTCAGTACCAAGTAGGGCGACCATATGAAAAGGAGGACAGGGCTCCTGTATCTTTAACAGTTGCAAAGAACCGGGAATTTCAGCAGGTGTCATTTGTATGCATACAGAATCTGGTAAAATTCCCTCTTCATCACAACAGTTAAAGCTGCAGGAACCCTGTCCTTGACCATGCCAGGGCAGGGCTTCTGCAACTTTAACTTTGTGGTGATGAGGAAATTTCACCAGGTTCTGCATATATACAAATGACACCTGCTGAAATTACATTTTCTATGAAACTGTTAAAGATACAGGAGCCCTGTCCTCCTTTTCATATGGTCACCCTAGTACCAAGAGAACCCCCTTTCACAGCAATCTCAACTGTCAGTAAGAAAAAGTGGGGCCAGATAAGACACCTTGGCAGGCACCAAGAAAGGTGTCTGGAGGCACATTGACACCCAAAGGCACCGTGTTACCTACCCCTCCTCTATTCTGACTGCCATTTTATTCAGAGCATCTGAAAGAATATGATAAACAGATATTAAGATGTAGGCAGATCATATCCTAGGGAAAAATCAACATCAGCAAAGCTTGTGTTTACTTTTGTTTTTCTAAGCAAAGCATATGAGTCCGGATGGTAAATTGCCCCCCTGACTGGTGTAGAACGAATGTAATTAAACCGCATTTAAGTGCTCTCTGAGGTCTTCCCTTTTTCAATGTGCCATTTCGCATTTTGCAATCTTGTAACCACTTTACACCAGAGGCCTTTTAATGCAAGAGAGAACCTGAGCTCATAAAATTGGTTTCTGAACCATGCAACAGCCAGGAGCTTGAGATGTCTGTGTGGCAGAATTTTTGTCAAAGGGTTGTCCTCTCTGGGGAGTTGAGAAACAAAAATGGGCAGGGACAAGAATTAGATTTAGAACCATCTCCATGCCTGAAATTGGGCTGCAGACAGATTACACCCAGCAGCTCAACAGGTTTTCAGGGAAGTCATTTCACTGCGTTCCTGAAGCCCATTTAAACTGCTTACCAGAAGATAATGAATTATTTCTAACTGAAGACATCTGCGTATAATGGAAATTGCATATGGGGAGGGAACACAGAAAGTTCTAATCAGTATTTGCCAGGTTGACAGAGTAGATGTTGTTAGAAGAGGCTAATCCAAGCTACACCTTCCTCACATCTGAGCAGCTACAACACGTAAGGATGGGAAAGGGAAGCCTCTTCCCAATATGGCACGTGGTGTATTGCATAACAGCATACCAGACTGCAAGTAGCCCCTGGAAAATTTAGTTTTCCCAAGAGAGACTGACATCACTGTAGGCCACAGGAAAGCTATATCTCCCAATGGCTGTGACCTGGGCTAGATCTACACTAGTGCTTTTTATCAGTACTGAAATGTACTGATAACAGTTGGGGTGCATGACATATTCTGTGTATGACCTTTCGAGCATTATTTCACTCTTTTTATTCCATATTATCCAAAATACTGCAACAGATGTCATTGACTGTGCTGTGACAGAGATAGCGAGCCTATCTACACTGCTGCTTTAAAACATTTTTAAATTGTTTAAAACGGTTTATAACAGTTTTGAGAACTGTTGGGGCCCAGAAGCCTATCCACATTGCCCTTAAACCGACTTCTATTCTGTTTAAAAATGTGGTTTTTTAAGTCGTTTCATTACGTGGTAGGACACACTGAGCAGTACTTACTTTTCATAGTGATGGCTTCCTCCGTCCTCAAAGTGTTCACTGGTGTATTACAGGGTTAATTCCTTGACTCTTCTTCTTTCGTTTTTGTTTTGTAGGCTGCTTGACCCGCCCACCTGTGTCTCCTTAACTCAAGCAGCCTGCATAACAGAAACGAAAGAAGGTTGGATAAATTCCTAGAAGAAAATGCTACCAATGGCTACTAGTCCTGGCCATGTGCTACCTCCAGGATCAGAGGCAGTAAGGCTGTATACACCAGTTGCTTGGAAACATGGGTGGGAGGGTGCTGTTGCACCGTGTCCTGCTTGTGGTTTCCTGGTTGACAGCTGGTTGGCCTATGTGTAAACAGAGTGCTGGACAAGATGGACCCATGGTCTGATCCATCATGGTTCTTCTTATGTTCTTACTGCTATTTAGAGTACCAGGCAATGGAGAGGGGAGGGGAGGGGAGCGAGGCCTCCCACCAATCCCTCCCCTTGTGGCTTGCTGCTACCATTACAACCAGACCCGCGCTGCAATCTAAAATGGAACTGGAAGGAATGGGGGTGGATTAGTGATGGACTAGCTGCTTGTTTCAGAGAGGATTTAGATGCTCAAGGAAGATAAATTCAGCTGGCCTTAGAAATGAACTGAGCTACTTCCTGATTCGGGATAGCTTGTCTCATTTTGGAACCAATCCAGAATATGCTAGGGGGAGCGTGCCCCTCACCACCTCAAAATGATTAAATGCACCCACTGTTCAGCTAGATCATGCCCCATGCTAGCAGACATTCCTTCACATCATTTTGCCCACACACGAAAGGAATTTGGCTTTGAGTCCAAAGAAATTAATTCAATCTGAAAATATCAAATAAGCAAACGTCTGAATTAAATTGATGATCTAAGCACCCAAATGCTGAGGTATCAAGGAGTTATTTTGCAGAACCCATTTACTTTATAAAGCAGACAAATATCAATAATCTAAAAATGCACCAAAGCATATACCAAAGATTCCAGATAAACATGCCGAAAATGAATCAGGTGTTGTGTTAGCTCAGGGTGTTGAATTAATCATTTAATAAAATCTATAAACAGTATACGGCAACTAAACAGATGCCATAGATCCTATGCCAGATCAGAAAATAATCATCAGAGAACAACTGCACAATGGCCTGCATTGCTGTTGACACCAGACACATTATTCGGTCACCTTGCAAGCATCTCTCCTTTCAAAAGATGCTTGAACTGAGGTTTTAGTGCAGGGTTGGACAACATGCAGACCCCAATGGTGAGTTTTGCAACCCCCTGCCTACCCAGCAAAGCCCTCACTGCTGTTCCCTCCAGCCTGCCAAACAGCTGTTGGGTGGCCTGGAGGAGTGTGATTCTGCTGGGAAACAAGGTGCATTCTCCCCACATGTCTTGCGTCCCAGCAGAATTTCTGCTTCTGCAGAGATACAGGGTGGGGAGGGACTGTGTGCCCGGTTTCTCTGCAGAATCACTGGGAATGCAGCCTCATGGCCACTTCCAGTTGTGGATGCGGCAGCGGAGGGGTGTGGCTGGCAGTGATCTCTAGGGGGTCAAATGCACCACCATCCATTGCCCACCCCTGCTTTCATGAGCCTCGCAATAGAAGGGCCCTGGGCAAAGTTTCTCCTTCTGTGAAGATGGAGAGGCAGCCATCAGCTTCCTCAATCTTCTTGCAATGTTGTACCTTTAGGCTGCAATCCTATATACAGACTGACTTAGGGGTCACACTCATTGAGGCTATGGGACTTACTTCTGAATAATCATATCTATGATTAATCTGTTAGACCCAAGGGTGCATCTGACACTATAGATTTAGGTGGGATCTACACTAGAGCACCCTTTCATCTGAGAGAGGCCCTAGTGGGTGTTGTGGTGGTTGTGGTTGTTGCTTTTAATGCAACTGCTGATCTGTAGGATCACATTACTAAACACAGTGTAGGCTCCATAGTGCTTATAATGTGATAAAGTGCCACTCACCAGCACATAATGTGGAAGAAGTAGGGGGAAGTTTGAAAGGTCATGGAGCATTGTATCATTTGTATTTATCATGTGAGCACAAGCCACGGCATAGTACCGCAATTGCAGAAGAAGTGGGAGGTCATATTATCACTTAAGATTGGGTGTGTGTGTGTGTGTTTTAAATCCACTTATTGCATGCATACCTTCGCAGTTGTGCAGGAATGCAGCATTAAAAATAAATTGTGTAAAAATTAACAGCTGTGCAGCTATGTAAATACACAGTAAAATGTTATATTGTTAATTCACTCAATAGCAGACATTCTCTGAGTGGTTTACAAGCAGTTAAAAGAATAAAATACAAACAGTTAAAATACAATATGAAAATAGTGTTTAAACGCACACACGCACAGAGAGAGATTTCTTACCTGAAACCCCACCCCCACCCCACCCACACATACACCTGAGGTTGACTCAGATCAGAGGGCTTGGTTTCCTAGCAACCCTGGAACTTCTTTTTTTAGAAATTAACCCTTTCCGGGCCTTGATCCCATTGGACAAAGAGATTACAATTCTTTGCTTTTTGTTTCGTTCTCTCCCTCACCTTCCTTTTTTTATCCCACTTCTCTATGATGCTAGGAAGAGATGCAGCAAACCCAGGCCCATTCACAAGCAGGCAGGCAGGCAGGCAGGCAAACTCTCTCTGTCCATCCATCAGTTCTACTCAAAACAGGTCCCATAGCATTAAAGGCATTTCCACCACTAAGGTGTTCTCTACACAAGCTATTTAGAGCACGTTCATTTCTGGCCACCCGTGGAAGTTTCCAGGTTAATTTAATGATGCTGTAATCAAACAGGAGGGCTGAGTTCAGACGACACTTTAGGCAACGGAGGAGGGAATATCAGACTCACGGTGCATTATTTTTGCGGCGCCCACCACACAACATATTGCCCCTCCCCCTATTGTGCGGCTGAAAGTCCCAGCTTCCTTCTGGGCTGATGCATCTCCTCCCTTCCCCCTCCCTCAGTCCTCTGGCCGTATCCCATCATTCACCGCAAGTTCTGCTGGCTGTATTGGAGCAGCAGGGTTTTTTTCGGCTGCTCCAGCCGGCGAACTCTATGACCGAGTGGAATAATACACTGGGGGAGGGGGGGGTCCCTTCAAACGACACTTTAAACAACGGAATTCGGGATAAACAACGTGCAAGCCCATTGTTTTTTCCCGTTGTTTAATTGCTCCAAATAGCATACCATCAGTTGTGTGTGCATTGTGTGTTGCCCTCCACACGACACAATAAGCAACACAACTGACGGTTGCCTCTTCCCCCCTCCGTTGATTATCGTGTCATCCGAACTGAGCCGAAGTCTTCCATAGTTTCCTCCCCTTATTCCATTTTAAAATACATCGCAGATAAGTTGGAATAAACCCCTAATGGCGTGAAATCGCAGTGTGTAAAGGTGGCGCTCCGCTATGAACCTTCCGAGGAAGGGAGAAAGGACTTTGAACAGAGGGAGAGGAGGGTGAAACACCTCCCTGCAACAAAGGGAGGCAGATCCGATCCCCATGTGTCTACTCAAAAGTCCCATTATGTTCAGTGGGGCTTACTCCCAAGTAAGTGTGATGAAGCTGCAAACTTACTGTAAAATCTTACTTCTACTCAGAAGTAAGTTCTGGCTTTCCTGTGGGCTGTGAGGAAACAAACAAGAAATCCCCCCTCCTTTGCACACATACCAGGGAGGGAGGCGCTCCCTCGATACAACTATAGCAGGATCTACACTACTGCTTTGAAACAGTTTATAACAGTTTTGACAACTGTTGGGGCCCCGACACACTCCATATGCAGTTTTCAAAACATTTTCAAAGTGTTTTATCCTACTGGGTGTAGATCTGGCCTTATGTCTGCCACTGGAAACAGCAGCAAGACCTTCCCTCGCCCCATGTATTCCAATTCATATCAATTCGTACCAATCCTGCCAAAGAAAGAGGAAGCATTACAACGCCAGATAAACAATGGGATTTCCCTTAATGTAGACAAGCGCTAAGAGTTTTAATACTGCTGGATTGGAACACACATCACTTCGTAGTGCACAGGAACCACAATCACCCCCAAAAAAGTAATGAAAGTCATTAGGATAGGAAGAAACCCCTGAACATTGAGGGGCAGATTTTGTAAGGGAATTGGTTTGGGGAGTGCATTGTGTGCTTTATGAGTGAGCCAGACATTAGATGCCAAGATAAAACACTAGTGTAGATGGTCTTAAACTGTTTTAATTTAAAAAATTCTCTCCAGGGATCCCTGTAGAGACTATAATGTGAGGGCTGGCTAGGGATAGATAATTGTCAACAGCCTTACCAAATCTCAGATCTCACTTTTTTATTAAAAAGAAAAGGAAAAAGAGGTGAGAGTGCATAAAACTGTGATAAGTTTGTAGCATAGTGTCAGGTGTTTAGCTGAAGTGCCTCGGTTTCCTAACTGTCTGGTGTAAATACTACTTTCCCATGCACCCAGCTATACTTTTGAATAGGAATCGTAGGGCCCTGGCTGAAACTGCCTTACATAATTAGGGCACAATCCTATGTTGGCTGGGGAATGCTGGGAATTGTAGAACTTCATTCTGTTGAAACATGCTTAAGATTGCGCCCTTAGTCAGTTTGTGAGACTACTCAGGAGAGAAAGCACCTTAGATCTCCTGCTACATATGGGGTCAGACTGGCAGGTTTTGCATGACATATTAGGCAACGGAGGGGAAAATAGCATACTGACCATGCGTTTAGGTAGGCAGTGCTCCCCACACGACATGTTGCTCCTCCCCCGTCGCGCGGCTGAAAGTTCCGGCATCCATCTTGGTTGCGGTGTCTCCTCCCTCCCACCTCCCTCAGTCCTCCAGCCTTATCCCAGCATGCACCCCAAGTTCTGCCAGTTGTATCAGAGCAGCCGTGGGGGGGGGGGGGGTTGGCTGTTCCAGACTGCAGAACTCTATGCCCAAACAGAATAGTACACGGAGAGAGGGGGTTCCCTCCACACAACACTTTAAACAATGGATTTCGGGCTAAACAACATGCAAGCCCATTGTTTCTCTCCGTTGCTTAATTGGGCAGAATGGCATACCATCAGTTGTGTGTGTGTGGTGTGTTGCCCTCCACACGACACAATAAGCAACACAACTGACGGTTGCTCCCCCTCCCCGTTACCTAATGTGTTGTGTGAAACCAGCCATTGTGTCTGGCAGTTATTTCCTGTCCATATGCTGAGTTTACATTTGGTTGGTTGGTTGGGTTTGGATGTGTGCGTGTCCCCCATGCCACCCCCTGTATCACTGGCCTTCCATTTACAACACCTTTCTGCAGATTTCACTTGGAAGTCAGTAGCTTCCTATATCTCCCAGCTGAGCAGCAGCACCTGACGTCCTCTCACATTTGGTGTGATTAAAAACCATAACCATTAGCACAGCTGTTCTTTTATAGCTACAATCTGGCCTGGTTCGGACAATATGATAATCAACAGTGGGGAGGGAATCAACCGTCCATTGTGTTGATTATTGTGTCGGGAGTGGGGACACAACTCACAGTATGTTATTTTGTCAATTTAAACAACAGGGGAAAACAACGGGCTGCTCCGTTGCTTACCTTAAGACCTGTTGATTAAGATGTCGTGTGACGGGCCCCGCTGTGATGGGCTCTGCCCCGTCGAGTGCACTGTTCCTGCAGGACATAGAGTTCTCCAGCAGGAGTGGTCGAAAGCACCCTGGCTGCTCCTTATAAACTGCCAGAACTTCCAATGCATGATTGGATATGGCCGGGAGGAGGGAGGGAGATGCACCAGCAGCCCAGAAGGAGGCCGGGGGGTTCAGCCGTGCAACGGGGGGAGGGGCAACTTGTCATGTGGGGAGCACCGGAAAAATAAGGAAAGGTGAGTTGCCTCTTCCCCCCTCCGTTGCCTAGTATGTCGTCCGAACACAGCCTCTCTCTTTCCCTGTTCCCTCCACCCCACCTGCCCAAACAAACACAACGCTTTAGCTAAGGTCTCCAATGGCCTTGAAAAGTCTTGATGTTTATTCAGCTAAGACTGAGCTTCTAATGCAGCAATGCTTCCATTCACCCCACCCTACTCCACTACTTGCCAGATTCAAATTAGGCTACTGTGTCTCCCTGCCTGCACCTGTGACACTCACCGGGCTACACAACAGGGCTGTCCACGCGACTCGCATTCAGGGCTTACTTCAAACCCCCCCTGTGATGCCCTGCCTGCACCTGTGACACTCACCAGGCTACACAACAGGGCTGTCCACGCCACTCGCACTCAGAGCTTACTTCAACCCCCCCCCCCCCCCCGTGCTTATGACTTGTTTGAGGGTTTAGGGCTACTGCTGCTGCTCCCGTCCCGCCTTTATTCTTTTAGGCCTCACGGCTCCACAGCCCAGCACCCTAGCCCTCAAATCCCCCTTCTTCTGTCCGCTGCCACCAGTACCTTCCTCAGGTACACTTCCACAGATCACACCAGTTGGATATAATTAACAAGATTTATTAACATTTAGATGATTGTTCATGTAGCACAAGCTTGATGGTTTCCTCAGGTCAACAGCGTATTGGTTACAGGCACAATGCTTAATGGTTTCAGTACTTTCTGTTCATAACATTTCAAATAGAAACTCTCACGTTCTATATTTCTCCTGCCTACTCAACCCACTCTAAACTACACTACACTCTTTCCCACCATCTAGTTCCACCAAAATAACAAAACACGTTGGTCTTTCCTAGCCTCTAATCCAGTCAACAATAATCCTCTCTCTCCCTCACATACTCTCTCCTGTCAGCTCAATATATATATATGTATATATATATAGACATTCTCACACAGCCAGCCAATCCAGGCATTCCCCCGCCACCATCCAATCAGCACTCACACATGAACTCCCCCCCCTTATGCTTACCCAGTTACAACATAACTGTTAGTCTATTTAACTTCCTTTATGGCATTTTATAAACAACTACTTACAATCTTTTATTTACAAGGACCTCTAAAGTAGCTGAACATCACACACACACACACACACACACACACACACACCCATGCATAAGACGTGTTTGAGGGGCTTCCTGCTGCTGCTCCTGTCCCGCCTTTACTCTTTTAGGCCCCACAGCTCTACAGCCCAGCACCCTAGCCCCCAAATCTCCCTTCTTTCTATCCGCTGCCACCAGTACCTTCCTCAGGTACGCTTCCAATGATCACACCAGTTGATACAATTAAATGCTATTTATTAACAAGGTAGCAAAAGTTTGCTGGTTTCCTTAGTTCAACAGCATATTGGTTACAGGCACAGTGCTTATATGTTTCAATACTTTCTGTTCATAACACATTTCAAATATAAACTTCTAAGTTCTGCGTTTCTCCTGCCTACTCTACTCACTCTAAGCTACACTACATTCTTTCCCACCATCTAGTTCCACCAAAATAATAAAACACATTGGCCTTTCCTAGCCTCTAATCTAGTCAACAACAACTTCCCTCTCAACACTCTCTCAGCTCCTGTCAGCTAAAAATATATACACAGAGGCTGAATTCGGATGACACAATAAGCAACTGGGGGGGGGGGGGGACAATCGTCAGTTGTATTGACTATCGTGTCATCTGAATGCTGCCATAGTCAACTCAGCGCTGATCCTAATCCACACCACAGTTTATTATTTATTACCATGTTGTGTGGGGAGTACCCCCTAGATGAACAACCATAAAGTTGATTATTCCCCCACCATTGACTATCGTGTTGTCTCAATTCAGCCAATCACTCTTCTCTAACTCCTGCCACTCTCACACAGCCAGCCAATCCAGGCACTCCCCCGCCTCCATCCAACCAGCACTCACACATGAACTCCCCCCTTATACTTCATCCACTGCAACATAACTGTGAGTCTTTTCAACTTCCTTCCTGGAACTTTTGGCATTTTATAAACAAATCCTTACAGTCTTCTATATACAAGGATCTCTACAGCAGCTGAACATCACAGCAACCACTACCAAAGATAAGTGCCATAAAATAAGGTCTGTCCATGGTAAAGAGGGTTAGCTGAAGTATATGGCATTACCTCTGTGAGCACTGGCAGGAAGTGGCCCAGCAACAGCATTCCCACGGTGGATTGGGCCATATTCCTCTCTTGAACCAGCTTATTTTCCTTTCTCTCTACTTTCATATTCCCCTGAGTAAAAATGCAGCTAATAACATTTGCCTCCCTTGCAATAGCATTGTACAGCTTCATCCTTTCGTGTTTGCCATTCCCTCTGGGACCCAAGTGTGAAGCAATTATCTTATTAGAAGCGTAACAGGTTCTTTTCTATTTCTGGGCTTGTGCAGGGATGTGATATCAAATACGATTTGCTTCTACAAGAGCCAGGGTGCTGCTGCGTTCTGTGCATTTGGGAATCAGCAGGTACATATGTACAGGGCTCAAGAGAATATGGTTCTATTCATGCCAGGAGGCAGGGAGCATTTAATTCATCTCTGCTTCTTGTTTATGGCTTATCTAAACCGAGATGAGGTGGGTTAATGTGGGGAAGGTGGGCTTACAGAAAGGGCTTTGACTTCTTAAAGGTGAAGTAAGAAACAGGGATCTAGAGGGCTTTCCCTACTGAAGTTCCAACATCATAGTAAAGGCCCACTTGCCCACTGTCTGAAGTTATCAAGGCTAGGTCTACACTAGTGCTTTTTTCAGTATTGAATTGCACTGTCAAGTGTTGGGAAGCAATTCATATCCTGTGTACGATTTTTCTAGTAATATTTCACGCTTTTTATTCAGTATTGCCCAACATACCACCACAGCTGTCAATGACCCTGTTCAAATGACATGCTAAGCCACGGTGGTTAAGCATTTTGATATTAACATTATGGCTTAACGTGTTGCATGAACCATGACTTAGCATGTTGTGTGAACCATTTCTACTATGGTGGCTACATAACCATGGTTTAAACATGCTCACTAACCATTTGAGGCAAACGGGTTAGTGGCCTAACCACGGCTTAGCGTGTTGTCTGAACAGGCCTACTGTGTATAGTATGAGGCATAAATGCGCAAGAGGGATGAAGCATCACCATGATGGGATTGTATTGATATGATATGAGGTTTAGATTTGGCCCAGGACTCCGGGACAGACCTGAGGTTTCAAGATGTTAGCCTCAGTCATAAGGGGAAGCAAAACATTGGCTGAATTCGGACGACACGATAGTCAATGGTGGGGTAATAATCAACTTTACAGTTGTTCATCTAGGGGGTACTCCCCACACAACATGGTAATAAATAATCAACTGTGGTGTGGATTAGGATCAGCGCTGAGTTGATATGGCAGCATTTGAACAACATGATAGTCAATACAACTGACAATTGTTCCCCCCACTCCCAGTTGCTTATTGTGTCATCCGAATTCAGCCATTGGCTCAGTTCAGACAACACATTAGTCAACTCAGTGTGATAACTCCACTCAACAGTTGAGTTTCTAGGGGGTACTCCCCACACAACATGTTCTAACTCCACCATTGTGTGATTGTGGGCTACCGTGGAGTTGATTAAAATCCATCGTGATGTTTGTTTGACAGTTCTTCCACCATCTCTCCTCCCACTGGTCCTCCTGATGGTATCCCATCAGCCACTGCTGCAAGAAAAACAATCCCAGCAGCTCTCTTAGAGCTTCACTCCCTCCTTTTGCCGCTCTTGCCAGAGAACTTTGTAGCCAGTGGGAAAAGTCAACTCAACGCAACAGAAAACTCCATGGAGTCTGCCACACAACCCGCAACACAGCGGTTGAGCAGGAAGTCTCCTCTGCACAACGTGGATAACCTGCTTGGAGTGTTTTCCAAAAAAAACTCCACCGTTGGGTGGACTTTTCCCACCAGACAACACATTTCTCAACTGTGGTGTAAAAACTCCACTGTGGAGTTCTAAAACCACTGTTGAGAAAAGTGTTGTCTGAACTGAGTCATTCTCAGGGTGAGAAGCCTGAAAAAAGAGCGCAAGCTATTTTCAGCTTGGCTTGATCATTTCCAGCTTCTTATTCGAGTCCTTCAGACTACACTAGCCCTTCCCCCAACCTGGTGCTCTCTAGATGTGCTGGAATTACAACTCCTAACTCTGTGTAGGTAATGGGAGATCTTGCATTGGCCCTGCTTGCCCTTCTTCATCTTCACGATTTTACAGAATGGCATCTAGGCATGCTAGTGTGCACTGAAAGTGTTGTAAAATCATGTGTGAAGAGCTGCATTGGTTTGATTCTGTTTGCTACTGATTCTGCCTTCTCCCATCAGTCTCAGCATCTTGTCTGCACACACTTGACTCACTCAATGTTACCTTCTGCCCATTCCAGGCACTAGCAGATCCTTCCTACCCACTAAGATGCTAGGCATCACTCCTGAGCCCCTACCTCAGGATCCTAACCTCAAGAAACCTGGCAACTTAGACTGAGCTGAGCATAGGAGATATATTGTCAGGAACTGGACTCCTATGCAGGGGCCAAAATAGCCTATCACAGGGGCAGTTTCCTATCACTGTCTCCCATGTTGCTCAGGCCAGTGAATGTGGGTGCAAGGATACCTTTATAGAGCTTCAGACAGTACCACACCATCTGCTCAGGCCTATCACTACTCAAGATGCTTCTTGGCTCATTTGGCTGATTTATCTACAGCTTCCTCCTTGGTGGTGATGTATGGCCAATCTCTGACTCTTAGACCTCAGGTTCAGGCCCTGTTGTGTTCTCCAATTGTCACCCACCGAAGGAGTGTAAAACCTTATATATATGCATCCATTGTCTACAAATCACATATTAATCAGCCTGTTAATCACATTGCTATTGTGTAACAAGAGTATAGGTCAAAAGGCATATCATAAAGTCTCAAAGCATACATTTGGCCAGTAAACCAACTTTGGATGCAGAGCCACTGCAGAACAATCCATGGCGGCTGGGAGGCGGGTGAGGTGAAGATCCGAGCAAGGATTTTCACCTCTAAGGGCATAGCTCTGTGTGCAGCCATGGAGATGAACATCCCTGGTCTCCTATGGCTCCTGAGATGATTCCTAGGGGCCCTAGGATTGCTCTATGGATGGGGTATTTAGGGGGTTGTAAGATATTAAGTGGGAGAATCAGAGCTGGTAGGGGTTCTTTTGAAACACGGGTGTCTCCTCCTGCTCTAAACTTTGTCATAAAGTGCCATGGTATCCTTTCCTTTTGTCTTAATGTCCTTTAAACAAATGTTCTGTTTTACTTATAAAGTGCCTGTGCTCTTCAATTCAAGAAGGCAGGCAGTAAACCAAGATCTAGAGTTTCCCTCATGGGGCAAGGTTTATAGGGACTCGTCTAAAGCATGCCCCGCCTGGATAAAGTATCCTCAACTGTGAAAGAAAGTTACAGCTAAAATCAACACCTACACCATGGCCAAGTAGAAGTCTATTCGGACAGTGACATTTTACCAAATGGATTTCAGAGGGAAATGCAACATCTGTCCCATTTTTATTATGGTCCCAGTTTAGCCAGTATTTATCTGTCTGTTGCATCCTGGTAGCAATATTCCCAACTACAAGGTTCCCAGTTTTGAACAGTGAAATGTCACACTTCATCTGTCAAAATGGGCTGTTGAATTCTCCCATTGTGGATAAGTGTCAGGGGGGTAGAAATGGCACATTTAGAATGTGCTGTGTCTACTTCTGCTGAAAATAGGGGACGGGGGACCAGGCTTGAAAATTCTTCCAGCTGTTACACTAAATTAAAGAGAGAGGGAAAAGCCTATCTCAAAATCCAGAGTTTGTTCTCTTTGAATTCATGAGATTGAGAAGATTTAATCTGTTTCTTGTCCCTTTGCTCTCCCTAGGTGGCTTGGGAGTGTTGACTTGATAAAGAGGCTGCTTGCTTTGGAGGATCGAATCAAGAAGCGTGTCACGGAGGTGAACATCAAACAGCCTGCTTCAGCAGGTATTGGACCTTCTTGGTTGTTCTTTTTTCATCCGTCAGTGTGTAGTGACTTGCCCTTTGAGTTCAATGAGAAGTTCTGACAGTCCAAGTAGGTGAGAACTCACTCCTCCTTACCACTACCCCACTCCTATAAAATCTAGCACAGGACTCCTCTTTTTCATGGTAAGGCTCCTATCCCTTTAATGTCCCTTTAGCTGCCCAGAGAGCTTCGGCTATGGGACGGTATACAAATGTAATAAATAAATAAATAAATAAAGACCTTGTCCTCCAGTGTATAGTGGAGCCCAGTGGCCAAGCTGTCCCCCATCCGTTCCTTCTGTGCTGCATTTCGCCAATGCTTGCGCAACTTGTGACTCACCAAACATAACACACGAACCATGTGCGACAACATGTGTGCAAAACCGGGGTGGAGGCTGTCCAGCACCTACAAAGGCCCCGCAACGATTGACTGGCAGGTTGCATTTAGCACCGTGGATCACAAGTTGATTATGCCTAGTTGGCCGCACTGCCATGAGGAGAAGCATCCCACCCTAGCACAGCCTTCCTCAACCTAGTGCTCTCCGGATGTGTTGGACTACAATTCCCATAATTCCTCTGCTGTCTGGGCAAGATGGGAGTTGCAGCCCAACAGATCTAGGGGGACACCAGGTTGAGGCTGGCTGCCCTAGCATTCCCAGTGGAATGTTTTCAGACAGCAGGTTTGGAGAGAACGATCTGCCTGACTAGCCAGTGGCAGCATCTGCCACTCCTCACTGCCTTCACCGCTGGCCCAGGTGCATAGAGCAAGCAAGCAGGCCGTGGCAGGCCAGGGGGGGACATAGGGAGTCGGCAGCTGCCCAAAGAAGCCAGGTTGTGGTGTCAGATTTTGCTGGGCTTCAGCTGGGAGTGGGAAGCCTCATTGACATGGGGAAGCAACAGCACCAACCATGTTATTTTTTAATAAGGTACCTAAGGATGCTGGTTATTACGTGACTGGCAATAAAAGCCGATTACTGTGCTCGCTCATGCCAGGGGGTGCGTGTTTTATGCCTACATTACCTGATCTCTGATGGGCTGGCACAAATCATTTTTTGAATTATTTACTAACCTAACTGAACGTTTCCAGAGCTTCAAAAGCCTCTCATAAAACATAGCCAGGTTCCTATAGTTCTTGCTATAACTCTTCGTATGGTGGAAGGAGAAACAAACTCGAGCTTCCTTTCATTGTAGAGGTTTCCAGATGTTCTATATTTCTTTTTCTCCTTTGTGAGGCGCCCGCTGTGGGCATGATAAACGGCTGAGATGGTGTAAAACTCTCCCAAGAATGAGTTATATTTTGCTGTTGCGCTTTCCTCTTTTAAATACGGTTTACCCCCCTCTCCTGCATTCTGTTCACCAGAGAAACTTCTGTTTAATTTATCACAGAAAGGGGTTTCTGTGACAGAACCTGAGGGGGTATAACATTTGTGCAGTTATGTTAGGCATCGCTGCTCAGAGCTGACCCCATTCATAGCGCAGAGGAGGAATTTGCCCTGGGCGCTAGCTATGCATGAAGCACGCATGTGGTTACACCTGGCACCTATAGCCCTTCTTGGCATTTTTGCTAGGGCACAGAGAAATCTGTTCTGTGGGGTACCAGCAAAAGGCAGAGTAAGGAGGTGAGGTGCAGTTAATGGTGTTGAGCTGGTTAGGCATTGGGTCTGAATGAATATGATCTGAATGGGCCCAGTTCAGATCTTACCTCAACCACAAATTTGCTAGGCACTCATAGGCATAGCCACTTTTCTCTCAAGGTCTTGCAATATCTAGGGAATGATGGCCTACCCTACATCGCTGTTGTAAGGTTGACTGAATATGAAACATTTTGAAACTACAAGTATATAAACTCTATAAATCCTAATTAATATTATTATTTAAAGACCCAATGCCACCAGTTTTCATCATGTGAAAATCTAGCCAGTTAACTTTGAGAGAAGAAATGTAATTGTTATTTATTTATTATTATTATTATTATTATTATTATTATTATTCTCCTTTCTCGCTCGTTGCAGTTTTTCTAGATGGACATGACGGGCTTTGCCAAGTCATGCTGTCTTTTACTGGTTCAGGAATTTCCTGACAATTGAGCATGTTTTAAGTATGACTGCTTTCTGGATGTTGGTGTGGATGTATGTTGGTAGGCCCAGTTTCTGGAGGTTTTCTGTATAGTTTTTTGATGTGATGCCAGTGACTGATGTGACTAATGGAATAATTGTGACTTTTTCCTGTTGCCATAGTTCTTTGACTTCCATGACCAGTAGTGTATATTTTTCTCTCTTTTCCTCTTCCTTTTCTACTACATTTTTGTCATTAGGTATTATTATTATTATTATCATCATCATCATCATCATCATCATGTCTATACTGCCCCATAGTCACAGCTCTCTGGTTGGTTCACAAAGATCCATGTAATCCATGTAGATCAAAGACTGGGTTGGCTTTTCCTCAGCTATGCTAGTTATCTTTACAGGTGGAACAGAGTCCCACCCTCAACAGAATCTGGACCAGAACATAGAAGTGGTGCTAGATTTGCAGAGCCCCTGGGCAAGGTGTTTATTTTGCCCCCTCCCATCCATCCATTCATCCATCCACCAGTCTACCACTGCTACAGCTACCAGCCCTCCTTTTATTTTGCACCAGCTCCTCCTCTTGTTGACTCACTTGTAAAAGGAAGAGCTGAGGCAGCTGGCTGGTCGAGGCAGCAACCCTGCAGTTCATCATTTTAATATGATGAGTAGCAGCAAGCTGAACCAATCAAATGTTGCCTGGGGGGGTGGAGAGGGATCCATGGTCAATGAGGGCACAGGAGCAGTGAAAAGGCCTTAACCAGCTTGGCTGCCACAGCATTTCTTTTTACCAGCAATTCAAAAGAGGATCATAGAATCATAGAATAGTAGAGTTGGAAGGGGCCTAGGAGGCCATCGAGTTCAACCCCCTGCTCAATGCAGGCATCTACCTTAAAGCATCCCTGACAGATGGCTGTCCAGCTGCCTCTTGAATGCCTCCAATGTGAGAGAGCCCACGACCTCCCTAGGTAATTGGTTCCATTGTCATACTGCACCCTGAGTTGATCAAGAAGAGATCCTGGCCCTCCTTTGTGTGACAACTTTTCAAGTATTTGAAGAGTGCTATCATGTCTCCCCTCAATCTTCTCTTCTCCAGGCTAAACATGCCCAGTTCTTTCAGTCCTTCCTCATATGTCTTTGTTTCCAGACCCCTGATCATCCTTGTTGCCATCCTCTGAACACACTCCAGCTTGTCTGCATCCTTCTTGAAGTGTGGTGTCCAGAACTGGACACAATACTCAAGATGGGGCCTAACCAATGCCGAATAGAGGGGAACCAGTACCTCACGTGATTTAGAAGCTATACTTCTATTAATGCAGCCCAAAATAGCATTTGTGTGTTTTGTAGCCACACCACACTGTTGGCTTATATTCAGCTTTGTGATCTGCAACAATTCCAAGATCTTTCTCACTTGTTGTATTGCTGAGCCAAGTAACTGTGCATTTGTAATTGTGCATTTGGTTTCTTTTTCCTAGGTGTAGAACTTGGCATTTATCCCTATTAAATTCCATTCTGTTGTTTTCAGCCCAGCGCTCCAGCCTATCAAGATTCCAGGGTATTAGCTATCCCACCCAATTTTGTGTCATCTACAAATTTGATAAGCATTCCCTGCACCTCCTCATCCAAATCATTAACACAAATGTTGAAAAGAACTGGGCCCAGGACTGAGTCCTGCGGTACCCCACTCGTGACCTCCCCCCCCAGTGTGAAAAGGTACCATTGATAAGCACTCTTTGAGTCCGATTCTGTAGCTAGCTGTGGATCCACCTAATAGTTGTTCCATCTAGCCCACTTTTCAGTAGTTTGTGAATTATAATGTCATGGGGCACTTTGTCAAAAGCTTTGCTGAAGTCAAGATATACTATGTCCACAGCATTCCTGCAGTCCACAAGGGAGGTTACTCTATCAAAAAATGAGATCAGATTAGTCTGACAGGATTTGTTCTTGACAAATCCATGCTGTCTTCTAGTAATCACTGCATTGTTTTCAAGGTGGTTACAGATTGACTTCTTTATAATCTGCTCCAAAAATTTCCCAGTAGGAGGAGACAGAGCCAAGGAGGAGCAACCACCTGCCAGGGGGTCATTTGGGGACCCTCCTTCGACTGAAGAGCCCCAGACCTACACCCTGTAATCTGGACCCAGTGGCTCCACTGCCAGAAACACAGCTTCTGGCAGGGGTGGGAGCATTTCCACAGGAAGCCGCAGAGCAGGCCAAAGCACCCCTGTCTTTCTGCAGGAATGGAGCCTGTACTATACAGAGGGGACGCCTGTGCAAAAATGGTGGATGTTTTCCCCCAGAGAGTGTGGGGCGTTTGAAGCAGACATCTAGTGCAACACTCACTCAGGACACATACATACCTTTGTCTCCTGAAAGACTCTGATCCAGTAAGGGGGAGCATATTATTTAACAACTCGTTGGGTTGGAGACCATCCTTTCTGTGGACTCCACATCCTCCACCCTCTTGCTTTGGAGTGAGTTGCAGAAGCCATCTGCTCTGTTAATCCTCCATGGAGTATGACCAGTTCACATTATACTCCATGCTAGAGAAGAACTATGGCATGGGAGGAATGGCCCAGTTCTAAATATGTGTTTCTTGTTACATTTATATATGCCTTTCATTCAAAGAGCCCAAGGCATCATAGATGGCTGTCCTTCCCCCGTTTTATCCACAAATGCAGAACAGATTTCCCATCTCTCCAAACCTGCAGTGAAAACTGTGGGTGGTGGGGAGGGAAGGCTACCTCACACAGGTAGCTTGCACAACATTGGATGTAACCCAGCCTAGCTCTATAACTCCTGCAGTGCACACAAGCAGTTCTCTTCAACGTCTCAGGAGAAATTAAATACATTGTATAGTGGGGGGTGACTATATGTTCTGGAAGCCCCGAGGTAGCTCCGTAGTAGTGCTGTGTTGATTATACAACACAGCAGCCACCTGGAATCCATTGCGGGGCTTTCCAGAGAAGCTCCGCATTTTAAAAGTTGTGGCCTTACCCGACTTTTCAGGATGGAGCGAGGCGAACAATGCCCTTCTGCCATCTGACCTCACTCCATCCTCGATGTGGATGCGTGAGCAGGTGGATAGTGATCCCTGACTAGTTGCTATCTACCCAGGCAAGGGGTGGGCCCAGCCACCAGAAACCCCGCACTTTTGCTGCTGCGTCAGGATTAGCTGCCACCCTGACGCAGCAAAAATGCAGGGGTTTGCTTATTGAGGTGGCAACCCGCTACCATATAAGGCATCACCCTAGTCTGGAGACTTACACTGAAGGGCAGCTTATAAGTAAACAACTGCATGTTTTCTCCAGAAGGGTTTGGAAGCTAAACTCTTGGCAGAGGCAGGAATCTGAGATCTGCCATGAGGTGTCAAAAGGACTGTGCCAGTGGCATTGAATGAAAAAGGTGGAATATAGTCCAATCTGGTTGGCTACGTGATCCCAATGTAGCCATTCATCACACTCAGTACATGGTCACTGTACTGGCAGGATCTCGTTCAGTGGCCAAAAGGTACAGGAAATAAGGAAGTTAATGCTTTGTAAGGCAGTTGTTAAAGGTAATGGAGTATATCTGGGAGGCCAGGCTCCCTTGGGTTAGGGCTGAAACAAGTATAGTTATGGTAACGCATGGTATCTGTCAGGCATGCACAATTAAAATCGCTAAGCAAGAATACAGTGATGTTGAAGATGTTTATCATTGCAATCAGAGAAAATTATAACATGGATATCAATGAAAAGAAAGGCTCTGTCATGCAAGAGCAGCTGGCAGTAATCACAGAGATAATGAGGGAATGGAATGGCCGTGGCAATGTGGCCGAGAACCACTGATGATTAGATTAATGGCATTATACTGCAGAGATGGTGGGGGCTCCACGTTGCACTGGAAAGGAGGTTGGGAGTAATGGGACACAGATGATTATGAAAGGGCTGGTCTGGGAGGGTTTGCAAAATTTGCAATGGAGATAAGAGTAAGGATGATGAAAGTATAATGGTGATAATTATGGTTATAACAGAGGTGACAATAATGGTGGGTTATGGTGTAGATAATAACAATGGAGAAGGAAGGGGTTATAAATATGGAAGAACACCCAAAGGGACTTGTATAAAATGGATAATAGGCCCTGTCATCTTCTCTACTGATTCCTATGCACCAGGAATGTAACTTGAAAAACTGCCGTGAATGGAAGGCAGTAAAGTTGCAGTGGGGAAATAATTACACTATCCTATAGGCAAGGAGCAATCTATGGAAATAAAGATACCTGAATTGTAATGAGATGGCCACAGAGAGGAGTAGCATTAGTAGTATTAGCAGTAATATTAATAACTTTTTTTAAAAGGAAGAAGATACAGATTTGCAAGAAAAGAGGAGATAGCAAAACGGTAATGGGTATAATTAGGGCTGTAACAGAGTAGTGATAAAGATAACGGGTCTGTAATTGTGGTGAGGTGATGATTGCAAACGAGGAGGTGAGGATAACAACTGCACAGGAGATGATGAGGAAGATAATGGATTATAAGGCTGTGGTTGTTAAAGGTAATGGAGTTAGGATGGTGCTAGGTAATGGAATTATAATGAGGTGATGACAACCATGTTACAAAAACCAGTTATTCTAATAAAAGGGCCGAGAGCCCCATAATGCACGGAGGTATCAGAATTTGAGGACTTCCAATGGCGGCTGATGATGAAGACAACCACTGGGGCAAAGATGAATATGTGTGAGGCAGTGTAATTTCAACGCCAACAGGAGAAGCAGCTGTGATTGGCCTGAGGGTCAACAGGTGCAGGTAGAAGTTCTAATCCAGCCTTTCCCAAAGGACTGGTACCTGAGCCACAGTTTTTCTTCTGAATTAAAACGGGTGACACCTTTCACTCTTACACCCAAAAAGGTTTACAGTTAAAGTGCACAGACAATGGGAAGTACTCCCACTCAGAGAAGCCCACCACCTTTCTTTTTGCAGACGTTTCTGTTCTGGCCACGCTTCCTGACAGGACATCATTGTCAGCCTCCTCTGAGAGCAGTGTACTCTTCGGCATCTCTGTCACAGGGGTGATTGAATGATCCGCTCACACCTGATGCAGAGACAGGGCAGTATTAGCCCCCTACTCCACACACCCCCAGCAGAGGCTAATTAGAAAGGGGGCAAGAACAAAACAAGAAATCATGCGGGTGCATATTTTGGGCTCACAGGAGCACTTTATTTCTTATGGCACACTAGCAGTAGGGCTGTGCACGGTTCCGGATCTGGATCCCGAATCCAGAGCGGATTGGGCTGATCCGGGCCTCCCGGATCCAGATCCAAACCGGATTGGGCTCAGATCGGGCCAGATCAGATCCACAATCCGGATCTGATTTGGATCCAGTCCCAGCACTTCCTCCCACTGTCCCCCTCCCTTCCCCACTCTCCCTGCTTACCTGCAGCCTCCTCCGCATCGTCCTCCATCATCCTCTCTCCTTGCTGTGTGCCACCACATTTCCCAATCGCGTCGGGTGATGACATCACCTGACGCGAGCGGGAAATGCGGCGGCACACAGTGAGGAGAGAGGACAATGGCAGGATGATGTGGAGGAGGCAGCAGGTAAGCAGGGAGAGTGGGGGGAGGGAGGAGGAGATCCGGGAGATCCAAAGAAAGTGCTGTGTACGGATCCAGATCAGATCCAGATCCAAGTCAGATTGGATCAGGCCCAATCTGATCCGAGTCGGATTGGGCCCGATCTGGACCTGATAGATCAGGATTGGATCAGAGGGTCCGTGCACAGCCCTAACTAGCAGGACTCCTGTGGCACACAGTTTGGCAATTACTGTACTAAAGAGAAAGATCATTACTTGATGTGTTGCAAGCAAATGTATTCCAGGGCAAAGCATTCCACATGGGAACTCAAAGAGATATTGGGCCCCACAAGCAAAGAGTGTTTTTTATACATGCTAAGGCAACCACCACCCTAATAGCATGACTAGCCTGAGTGACTTGGAGCTGTCATTGACGAAGTTGGCTTAACGTTTAGATTCTAAATTTCAGAAGAACCTGACTAGATCCCATTTCACGCAGCATTCTGTTTCACATAATGGTCAGCCACGTGTTCATAGTGGTGAATGCTGCTGTGCTCCTAGTTTCAAACACAATTAAACCTACAAAAGAGAAAACTCCAAGCTCAGTAGCCGCTATGTAAAATCACCCAACGAGGCATAGGCCTGGTAGTGTCCAGTAGTTCAGCACTAGGTCATGCTTTTCACTTGACATGCAGTGAGCTTGCAAAAAAAGTAGCCCCCTCCCCATTGTCTTGGTTGTTTGAGTAAAAGTGAGTTGTGTTGGTACAAGAAGGTGATTTACTTATATTTGTATGGTACATAAAGGCAAGAGCCCTGCTATGGACAGTGGCAGAAAAAAAATCCATGTTCTTTCATGACATCAAGCATTTAGTTGAATCTTTGAGCTTACTGAGCATTCATGATTCTCTCCAAGTCGTCTAGAGTTAATACATTAATGTGCAGAGGTTATGGTGCTTGACACACATGGTTGAGAAGGTGGCGAATGTTCTTTTAAATGCTCAGACAACTGTGAAATAAAGAAGGGAAGATAAGTGCTAACAAAACCAAGGCAATGAAGAAAAGCTGGAAAGAGAAGAATGCAGGGGATGATTGCTCTTCCCTCTGAGATAACCAAGGAATACATTTTATCACCCAAAGTCTATTTTTGGTCATTTTGGTCACAGATAAGACTGATTTATTTTTATTTTTAAAATAGTTTTGCAATAAAAATGTGAATTCAAAATAACCTGTCACACCCCCAGAAGACAATGCAAGTGAAAGTTATTTCCCCTGAGAATCGACAATTACTGGTTTGCTACACTGAAGCCGGCAGAGGCTGGAGCAAAGGATTGCAACAATTCCATTAACCCCCCCCCCCAAAAAAAAACCTCTTATAGCACAGGAGAAAAAATATTCCCAAATGCAGCAGCCCTGTGTATGCAGCTTTAGTATAAATGATGATACTGATATCACAGATTTCAGTCCATTTGGCGATTACCTACCCTCCTCTCCTTACAGGTACAAACCCCAAGTACATCTGCTGCAGTGGATTAGGATGGGACTCAGCTCTTCAAGTTTTATTGCTGCTCTTTCAGAACACTTTCAGACACATTGCCACCACCAGCTGAGCAGGTTCAAGGTTCAGAGCAACAGGGTTCTGAGCAAACTGACGGAGAGCTGATCTCCTATGAGCCGTTACTTTGAATTCACAATGTAAACTTAAAGTACTGAAACCTAAGTCAGTTTTCTAGTACAGGCATGGGGAATCTCCAGCCTGCAACTGGATATAACCCATGAGAGTTCCCCATCTGACCAAGAACCTTCCTCTTCTCCCCAGCAGGGAAAAGCTCTTATCTAAGAACTTCATTCTGCTGAGCACTGAGAAAACGGAGCCCTTCTCAGTGTTCTGCAGGATAAGCTCTTATCTCTCATCTGTTGATGATTGGAGATAAGACCTTTTCCTTGCTAGGAGGGGAGGCAAGGCCTGGGGAGGAATCCTACTTACTTGTGAATAGACATGCAGAGACATGGTATTTGAGATGCTATTTGAAAGTGTTACTGAGTGATTCAGTTTAGCCTATCTCTGAGTAAATATGCAGGTTTAAAATGGGTATGAACCACATTTTGACCCTGCCCAATCTTTCTTTGGCCACATCCATTTTGCCTTTGGTCCTGCACGCAGATGGAATGCAGCCCTAAGACCTTTCCAGTATTGGACTAAAAAGGATCCCCACCCTCACTATCCCTTCAAAGACTATTGCATATTTTCACAGTTGCTTAACTAAACAATAAGCAAAATCCTGGAGCTGCTAGAATTCACCCAGATCAGAATACAAGTTCAGGTTAAAATATTGGTTGCTACCATGCAAATGCATAGATTTGCAGTCTAATAAAAGAAATAGAGCCTATCCACATTGCCCTTAAAATGACTTATATTCTGTTTAAAAATGTGGTTTTTTAAGTCATTTCATTACGTGGTAGGACACACTAAGCAGTACTTACGTTTCATAGTGACTGTTTCCTCCATCCTCAAAGTGTTCAATGGTGAATTACAGGGTTAATTCCTTGACTCTTCTACTTTCATTTTTGTTTTGCAGGCTGCTTGACCTGCCCACTTCTGTCTCAGTAACTCAAGCAGCCTGCAAAACAAAAACTAAAGAAGAAGAGTCAAGGAATTAACCCCGTAATACACCATTGAACACTTTGAGGATGGAGTAAGTTGTCACTATGAAACGTAAGTACTGCTCAGTGTGTCCTACCACATAATGAAATGACTTAAAAAAACATGTTTTTAAACAGAATATAAGTCATTTTAAGGGCAATGTGGATAGGCTCCATGTTACTCCTAGATCAGGACTGAGCAACTTCTAGAGGACCCACTGGGGGCTGAAGCAGAAAAAAAATAGTGATTTTGCAAAGCAATTCAGTGTGCAAGGAAATTGCAAAATTGTCACCACTATGGCAAATTCAGTGCTGGTTACAGGGAGAGGGAGTCCCACAAGAATGCCAAGGGAGGATGTGTTGCCCACCTATGTTCTATCTAGACATTTGCTTAAAGTGGAATTAAAGACAGACTTTTGTATCTTATACTGCAGCATAAGATAAATCAATAGGACTAAACTTAAGAAATCAAAACCCGTATTTGACCTGCAGAACACTTTAGAGCAGAAAAACCTCTTGAGGAGAAAGGTTTAAGAAACCCCTCTCCCCAATTTCTCTAAACTGCCACTTTGGGAAGAAGTAATCTGAAGAGAGATGCGTATCTGAGCATCACATATAGCTTGAACCTAACTCTGTGTGACAGGTGTTGCTAGAGGCCCTAATTCTCAAAGCCCTTGATCTCCCAGAATCTACACTGCCTTTGAGGATCAAGCTGAGAGGCCTCAGTGTCAATAGCTCAGAAATTAAGTGCACAATTATCACAGAGTTCAGACATGCTTAGGCAAGTTTCAGAACCCAGAGTTAGATTTACGGGTACCTGAATATAATTTTACATTGTGGGAAAGAATTAGGCTGGCCACACATATCCAAAAAAAGAGAAAGTGCATAACCAAACAAGAGGACAAAAGAGTTTCTGCATGACATTTGCATATGCTAAATTTAGAAATAATTACTATAATTTAAATAGAAATGCAATACATCTCACCCTAGTAGGGAGGGCTGTGACCAGGTGAGCTGTGGGCCTGCTCAGTCTGCTCTCAAGGTATACCTGGATGAGCAGCTTCAAGGTTCCCAATCACCCTTCTTATGGTTCTTTACCTTTAAACTGACCTGAACTGGACAGCCATTCAAATGAAGGACACCTTCAAATAGAGAACTGACCTCTGATATTCTTTCAAATGGAGTGCCATTGTCTGTAAAGTTGGACACATGGCCACCGTAGAAAAAATACCATCAAGCGAGGGATGCTATTTTCTACACAGAAACTTCTGCTATGTTAGCTGCCTCACAGGATTCTTATGAGGATAAACTGCAATATCCCTAAGTATGTTGCTCTGAACTCCCAGGAGGACTAATGCAATACAACTGTGGTAGATCAAAGTCTATTCTTAATTTCCAGTTAAAGAGAGTGTTTTTGATTAGCAAAATGTCTGTCATATCAAAGGGTAGTGGAGGGAAGGAGGGTGCATCATGTTATAGATAAGTCCAGCCCTCCGCTTAAGGCTGGAACTGAAGGAGAGGGTAGAAGATTGTCCCTTGACTTCAAAGATGGTTGGAGCATCCCAGAACAGTGGAGGCTGGTGGCTCCAATTTTAGTGGGGCTGTGAATCCAGTCTGGGTTTTAGTCAGAATCAGCCAGAACTCTAAAGGAGCTCTCCAAGGTGCTTAACCCTATCCCTGCCATAGGTACAGGACCTTGGATAGATCCTTTAGAGTTTTGGCTGGTTCTGACCAAAGTCCAGAAGGGGTTCACAGCCCTGCTAAAATTGAAGCCACTAGCCTCCGTTGCCTCAGAAGTGAGCATAGCATAGAGCTAGGAAAGCTGCACTTTGTAGGCCTTGAAAGAAGAGTGGACTATAGCAGAGACCACCCTCTGCCCAGTTCCAAGCCTGGAAGAAGAGCTCGGGCTCGTCATAGTTGCCAGTGAGTGGAAGCAATTCACAGAGCCTTATAGATAAAAAGACCATAGGCATGTGCAAGGGCTGCGCCAGGTGTGCCCAGGCACTTTGCAATGTCACAAGCAATAGGTGCCAAACTGAGGGGACAATTGGGTAGGGATTCAGAGGAGGATTGAGATGCAGTGAGAACGGTCCTCCAGCTGCTCTGCTGCTGCCGCCACCCCTGACAGTGTGCCATTGCTCCCAGCAGCAGAAGCAAAAAAGAATCGCTCGGCTGGGAGCCTCTCTGCCAGGAGCCACACTTCAAAGAGGCCAGGAGGAGGGAGCCCAAAGGCTAATATCATATCGTAAGCCCCTTGTCTGGCCAGCGTCACCAAAAAGGCCCACCAATGCTGGGCCCTCCTGTGGTCAAGCAAGCTGAATGCGGAGTGGGGCATCAGTGTCTGTAGTGTTTAATAAATAAATGAATAAAAAATAATGTCCTTTATGACTGAATGTTCGATAAATGTTCACCTTTAAATAATCCCCTGGGTGCACACCCTCATGAAATGTGCTGTGCACAGCAATGCTAAAGACAATGGGACAGTTCAGAAAGAAGTAATGTAAAATCTGCCTGGGGTGAACATGTCAAACATAAATCACTCTTGAAATCAAGCCAGGAGCTGCTCTCACCAGAAAGGAAGAAACTCAAAGAAGATGACATTAAAGTGGAGCCAAATAAGCTCTCCACTTTGGCAGGGCAATTTGAAATCCCATGAAGATGGGGTAGGGTGCGTAGGTTCAGAAACTTATATACTTCTCGGGGGTAACTTACCATTCCGACAAGGTCTCCACATTTCTCTCTCTCTCTCTCTCTCTCTCTCTCTCTCTCACACACACACACACACACACATAAAAACACCAATGGTAACGTAGCATATTGGCAGCATTCCTCCCTCATTTTGAAGAAAATGCCTCAATGGGTATGACACTGGCTCAATTCGGATGACACAATAGTCAATGGTGGGTTGACTAACCCTCACCCTAACCCTAGGGGGCACTCCCCACACAACATGTTAATAAATAATCAACTGTGGTGTGGATGAGGATCAGCGCTGAGTTGACTATGGCAGCATTCGGATGACACAACAGTCAAAACAACTGATGATTGTTTCTTCCACACGAGTTGTTTATTGTGTCGTCTGAATTGAGCCACTGTGTCATAATGCAACGTTGTTCCCATGGGCATTCTTGGTGGGAAAAGATCGAATGGGATCGGGCACTATATGAAATGATGGAGGTGATTTGATTTCATTGTGAGAAAAGGAAAGAAAAAATAATCCTCGGCTGCCTTGTGGAAATGCTAAGTTACCACCACCACCACCACCACCAAAGCTTACAATTTTGGCAAGGCCGGGAAGATTATCCATTCTGCGGGGGCTGTTTTCATTCCACACACCTGAAAATGACAAAAAGCTTGGACCAAAGACATTGCCCCAGCTCCAGTTAAAACTCTCCACCTGCAGAAGAGGAAAGGAAGTTGACTAATCTTCACATTTGGAGTCAAAGTTCAAGACCTGACTTCTGAGATGCAGAAGACATTCCCTCTGGGTCAAAATATCTCTTAGCTGACTAAGGGAGAGATTAAACCGGGCATGAGTGCGCACATGCACAATGCAATGAAAACAAGCCTTACCTCAGCATAACTAGTACCAGGAGCTGAATCATCTGGACTGCATGCTACCTGCTTGGCACTGAAGCGTATCCTTCTTGTTTAATCAGAATGTAGTAATCACCAAATACATCATGTTCAATTTGCAGAGGGAGGAGCGCGGCTTTCTATTCAAACTGGCCGACAATGTAGAAGCATATCAGAAAGGTCGTTGCTGCCAAAATACAACAACTGCAAAGCACCAATAAGTCAAATTAAGCTCTTCACCCCGTCCCATCCCATCCCCCACCACCCTCTTCTCCCAATGACAAGGAAATGGGCCAACTAATTATTATTATTATTATTATTATTATTATTATTTATTACACTTATATACCGCCCCATAGCAGAAGCTCTCTGGGCGGTTTACAAAAATTAAAAAGATTGAGCATTAAAAAGACAATATAATTATTGTCTAATAATTAAATAATTAAATAATTAAAGATATGAGACCTAGATGACATTTTCCTATATATATATATTTTCAACACCTTTGTGAAGTCAGAATCATAATGGAGCAAAAACATAATTATTGAAGGCAAAATTCTGTTCTAATGCAGCATTTCCCTCCACAAGTTCAATTTTGCAATGAGTCCCGCAGTGAAAAATGGTGACCATTGAGGCTGGTACAAAAGTATGTACTGTGCCTTGACAACATCATGTTTCCCCGGTTTTATGATTTCACTATTTATTGATGGCTACAGAGCATTGTGATATCATCCTATTCACTAGATGAGGTATGATTATATGGTGCCGCAAGTGTGGCTCATCCAAAAAGAAGGAAGCAACAGCAGCTAGGGGGAAATTATGCCAAATGGGGGCAAACAAATTAAATCTTAATCCAGACAAGGCATAGGTCATCATGGTCAGTTGCAAGGCAGATCAATATGTGTTGAGTAGGATTATAAACCCACCCACTCCCGCCCTTGAAGATGAAAGTTTGCAGATTGGGTGTGCTCCTGGATTCAGCCCTAAAGCTGAATGCCCAAGTTTCAGAGGTGGCCAGGAGCAAATGCTGGTTACGACCTATATAAAGCCCTACATGACTTGGGAGCAGATTTGTCTGAAAGACCGCATTCCCTCGTATGAGTCTGCCTGACATTTATGATATTTGGGAGAGGCCCTTCTATCTGTCCTGCCAAGATCTGAGGCATGTTTGGTAGTAACTCAAGAGAAGGCCTTTTAGGTGGCTGGTCCCAGGCTTTTGAGCTCTTTGCCTCCTGCAGGCAAAGATGTTTTTATGTAAATAAGCCTTGTGGCCATAAACTGACCTGTGGATGTGTTGTAAATAGTTTTGTTTTTATTCTTTTTATTGCTCTTTTATTGTATTGTATTGTATTGTATTGTACTTGTATTATTGCCATTAACCACCTTGAGAACCATATGGTGGAAAGACAGGATATAAGGCAGGAACTTTGACTATTGGGCAGTATAGAAATACAATAAATAAATAAATAAATATTGCAGTGAAAGGGGCAGTTCAGGTGTTTTTCAGGAGAAATTTCCTCCCAGGTGAAATTGCTAGTTTTGACCTGAAAATCTAAAGTGGCCAATATTCAGTGTAGTTTAATATGTTAATCAAAGTGATTTTTTCAGGAAATCACTGTGAACCAAAAAAAAAAAAAAGATTTCTGACAGGCCCAAAGCTCTCACTCAAGAGAGAAAAATAAGACAATCCTTCCTTTGAAATACCTGGGATGTGGACCCTCTCGGTAGGTCAGTAGGATGCAGCTGAAATTCAGCTTTGATTGGGGAAACCCAGTTTTCAGTTAGCATCAGCACTTTGCACACCTTTCTCTGTGACCCGTTAGGTGAGAGAATGCACATTTTGCCGAAGCTGTCCTGCTGTCTGGTTTGACAACTCTTGTTTGGAACTGCTTAGCAAGATTAAAGCCATGTCATGCTGAGCCTCTTAGTCATTCATTCATTTCCTCGCTCACTAACTCATTCATTCATTCATACATTCATTCATACATTCATTCATTCATTCATTCCCTCCACCTGCAGACACCTGATAAATATTTCAGCAGCCGCTTCCACTGCCAACGATGGTGGCCCCCATGTCATGTAAAATGAGGTGCTTGGCTCTCTCGGGGTGGGGGGTGGGGTGGAGGACTGTGAGAATACAAAAACATGGAACTGGAACATATACACAAAAAAGAGCAGAGAGGGAGAGGACGAGCTGTTGCAAAGGCTTTTTTAGCTCAAGAATAAGCTCAGCCTGTCCCGGATAAGGCAGATAAGCAACAATTGATTTTAGGCCGCTCCAGTGAGGATTGCAAAGCATCCTTAGAATGGCTTCAGTTAGGCTAACCAGATAAAATCCAGGTCAGGGCTCATGTAACTTTAACAGTTGTAGAGAAAAGGGAATTTCAGCCAGTGTCATTTGTATGCAATTAGTTCTTGGCAAAATTCCCTCTTCATTACAACAGTTAAAGGTGCAGGCACTATACTAGAGTGACCAGATACAAAAGAAGGCAGGGCCTCTGCAGATTTAACTGTTGTGATGAAGAGGGAATTTCACCAGGGACTAATTGCATACAAATGACACTGGCTGAAATTCCCTTTTCTCTACAACTGTTAAAGTTACTTGAGCCCTGACCTGGATTTTTTCTGGTCACCCTAGCTTCAGTGTGATGTTGTGCCAGGACAGGTCTGCTTAGCATTCCTCTTGTGCTGAGAGTCAAGCAAACCCAGTTACAATCCGCTAAATGCACCAAACCAGAGTGCGGGGAGGAGCTGGGAGAGTCTGACTCCGTCTGGCCGCTTTGTGCACCATCCCCAAAGGGAACATGGATCTACAGCACTCTCCCTTAATAAAGAAAAATTGATGGGATTCCATTGCCTCTGCAAAGCAGTTACTGGAATTTGACTCCACATTCTTAGAGCAAGCAGGGAGGCATGGAAATAATCAGCAGACCGAAGCGTGATAGCAAAGGCAAGGCACAGGTTTATGGAGGAGGAACGTTTTGGCAAGAAGGGCATCGCCTTTGGGAAACTAACATTCTTATTCTGAATGTCTGTTCTGGGAGTCTTGCTAATTAATTACAAGGAAGTTAAGGAAATGAACAATGAACAACATTTAATACAAAGTACAAATTATGCAGAGCACTTTTTATGAAAATACAACAAAGATCGTGTATTAAAAATCATGCTCAATCATTACATTTAAAACATGGGCCAAACGCTAGGGACGTGTATCGTATTGTTAAAATGTACGATAACGATACGATAAGGTCATTATCGTGCATGTGTTTAATGATAACGATATGATACAAAAACCTATGATAATCATCGGAGATGATAGTTTTCGGTTGATTTTATCATTTTATCGTACTGCCATATAAAAATGCCTATAACTTCTGTATTTTAAAAGTTAGAGGCTTGAAACTTGGTCACAGTGCTTATGGGGTATGCATAAGTATGTGTATGAAATTTGAGATTGATCCCTCCAACCTTCAATTTTATATGAATTTTTTAAAGATCATCTCCGTTCTGACAGGTCTGAATGAACGCACGTGGCGAGCTGTCATTCTGATCTGTCAGAACGGAAACGATCTTTAATAAATTCATAAAAAATCGAGGGTTGGAGGAATCGATCTCAAATTTCATACACATACTTAGGCATACCCCATAAGCACTGTGCCCAAGTTTCAAGCCTCTAACTTTTAAAATACAGTTATAGGCATTTTTTTCTTTAAAAATAGGGCTGCAAAAAATATCGTTTTTTCACGATAATTATCGTGAAGACAATACGGTTTACCTACGATATGAATGAAGACGATAATTTTTGGTCCAAAATGAGGATAACAATAAACGATGATATTTTTTGGCGTGCACACGCCTACCAAATGCGTTTCGACTGAATGTCTTCTTCAGTGGACAGTTTTAAGAGATAACTTTTTAACATAAAAATAGGGGCTGACTAGGTTAGTCCCAAAGTATAGGGATATATGGACGTCACTCCCCACAAGAAAAGTAAGGTGCGGCAGCAACGGCATGCTATCTCAGCTCTCATAGTCTCAGCCAAAATGCATTTGGCCCATGTTTTAAACGTAATGATTGAGCACGATTTTCAATACACTATCTTTGTTGTATGTTCATAAAAAGTGCTCTGTATAATTTGTACTTTGTATTAAATGTTGTTCACTGTTCATTTCCTTAACTTCTTTGTAATTAATTGTTCAGTTTTTGGTTAAGGCTAACACCTATTGTTTGTGTTTCTGGGAGTCTGGCTTCCACATGTATTCCTTGCGCTCAATTTTAGATGCTTTAAGGGTGCAATCCATTAGAAAATTAGGATCCTGCTGTATGCATGTAGGCTTTGTTAGCGGAAGTTAGAATTGGTGTGTTCTTAAAGAACAATGCTAGAGACAATTATTTAATATTAGAGAACAAAAATGATGAATGTTTATTATTAGAACATAACTGAAACACTAATATATATAATAGGAGTGGAGAGAGAAACTAATCTTGTCTAGTCTCCTTGAAGACTTGTTACCAACTGTCATTAACAACCATAACTGTCACTGAGGGAGCATAACTGTCATCGAGAGCAGTTTGAACTAGAAAGCCAACCTGAGAACTGCATCATGGGACACACATAGAACCTTCAGGTTAAAGAGATACTACACAGTCAAAATAGCAAACACAGTACTCACATATTTCTAACTGATTAACTATCTGAGTCTCTTGCACACTCGATGTTGATTACATCTAACAGGCTTCCTGCACAATCTCAAACCTGATCGCTAGGCATAAGCAAACGAGAGAACTTTGAGCTCATTGAGATTCTCTGTTTTCGACTTTGATAAGCATTTTCCCTCATTCTTTCTCCCAAAAATGAGTGTCTTTTTCCCCCTAACATGAAAAATGTGCACTTTTCCAAATATGCACCAAACACGTATGTTTCCCCCATAGACTAAAGCATGAAAGTGCAGTTTGGAGGGATGTGTATTTTTGAAAGCACACGCCTGCACAAGTGTGCACTTGGGAATGCAAACACCAGCACAGGAAATCGCAAAAAACAAAAAAAAATCCTGAGAATTACGCCCCTGTGTAATTGGGATTGTGAACAGGACATGTTTGCTTGGTTTGCGAACAGGAACACAATTCTCATACATCCCTACAGATTGCTCAAGTTTCTGAATTGCACGGGTAGCTGACATGTTTAGAGGAGTCTCCCTGCTGCAGCAGGTCTTCTCCTCTGCCCAGGACATGAATACCAGGGCTGGTGAGGGTTTGGGGGCAGGACCAGCAAGGGCCATCCCACTCTTCTCTCTTCATGGGGTTTACACACCTGAATAAAACTTTTGACATAAGCATTCAACAACCAGAAGATTAGCTTCCCACCCACATCTCTACACATACCCATTTCAGGAATAATCTCAGATTATGTAGACAGACAGACACACACACACACACGTTGGACTGATAAACCTTATGAAACCTTTTTCCGTGACTGTTTGGTTGAATTATTACAAATTCATTTAACATTCAAAAGCTATTGAAATCAAACCTCCTGTCTTCACACCGTAGCCCAGCAGATGGTTGGAGAACGGGATCAAACAGTGTTAAACCTCACCGTCCACAAATAATAAGAGAGCATTAGAAAAACGAAATGATCAGGTTTCTGTTTATGTGGTAAACAGAAGGTGCAGCCAGAGCTAGGCCTATAAACAAAGCTTTATTTAAACTGAAACTGCTGGTACGCGCCCCTGAAAGGCTGAGCTGTCCCTTGGAATAGTTTCCCCCAGGGAACCTGTTGTCCTTAACTTCCATTCCACTAATCATGTTACATCTTCCCTATATTACAAATCTTTTTAACCAAAAGCATGAACGAACGATCTACAACCCAACTTCCTCTAAGTCGTTATTAATATCATTTTCTAAAAAATTCTCTTAACATAGAGACTTGCTAGGTTACATAGTCTTTGAGGTGCTCTGCTCTTTTCAAAAGGCAACCATACTAAAAGTATCCTCTCATGGTTTTTGTGTCTGTGGGGATCCTCAGCTTTCTCTGTTGCATTCACTTCTGGATAAGTCTCTTTTTTTCCTCTCTCTCTCTTTTTTTTTAATGGCATCTGTTTGTCAACAGGATGCCCCAGGGAGAATTTACAGTTTGTCCGCTGCCACCATGTTTATGTGGTAAACTAGGCTGACCATATGAAAAGGAGGACAGGGCTCATGTAACTTTAACAGTTGTAGAGAAAAGGGAATTTCAGCCAGGGTCATTTGTATGCAATTAGTTCTTGGCAAAATTCCCTCTTCATCACAACAGTTAAAGGTGCAGGCACTATACTAGAGTGACCAGATACAAAAGAAGGCAGGGCCTCTGCAGCTTTAACTGTTGTGATGAAGAGGGAATTTCACCAGGAACTAATTGCATACAAATGACACTGGCTGAAATGCCCTTTTCTCTACAACTGTTAAAGTTACATGAGCCCTGACTTCCTTTTCATATGGCCAGCCTAGATAAACAGAAGATGCAGCCACAGCTAGGCCTACAAACAAAGCTTTATTTAAACTGAAACTGAAACCGCTGGTACACTCCCCTGAAAGGCTGAGCTGTCCCTTTGAATAGTTTCCCCCAGGGAACCTGTTGTCCTTGAACTTCCCTTCCACTAATCATGTTACAGTTTCCAGGGGCAAAGGGAGTGGTGAGAACCGTAGGTATGTCACCTTCCAATCCTCCCTACATGTCTTCCAGCTATTGACAAGCAACAACTCTTGCCCTTCCTTCAGCTGCTCCATGTCTCCGCCTCCTTTCACACCAGCACCACCACCCATCAGGGGGATTTTACAAGAGCCCCGAGAAGGTTTTGATGCAAAAAGACCATGCACCAAAAGGGAGGTGGAAAGATTCTTCTGAACATGGGTGAGGGTTTGTTGGTTGAGCAGAATAGATTAAAAGGGAGAGAAGGGGAAGGTTAGGAGCAGCAGGGCCAGATCTACACCAAGCAGATTATAACTGTTTATAACAGTTATAAACCATTTATAACAGTTTAAAGCCATTATAAACCGTTATAAAGCAGTAGTGTAGATGAGGCTGGACTCAAGCGACTTCTGATTAGTCAAATCACCCCCCTCCCCCTTCCCAAATAATCTTCTCTCTTCAAGGCAACACCTCTGTACACACTTACTTGAGAGTAAGTCCCATTGAAATCAGCAGAACTCACTTTTGAGTAAACAAGAATAGGAGCCAGTTGCAAGTGAGTGAGAGCGGCCAACAGAGGAGCGAGCATTATACAAGCCTCCTTGGAATGGGTCTGATCTTCTGCCGCCGTTTGCATCACCGAGAACCTCTGACTGACTGTCTCAGCAGCCATTGCTGCCCTTCCCCTTTACCTTCACCTGGTGCAAAGGTTTATGTACATATGCACTTTCAGAGTATTCATGTAAACTAGTTGAACAAGCAAATCTCTCTGTCCCACCCAATTTTCTGAGCTTGCCTTCTAAACTGAAACAAAATCAGCAATAAACTAAGAGAGAAAGATCAGCTGGTATTAAAAGTGTTACTGCGCTTTTCCACTCTGCTCAGGGTTGTACTAATCTGCTTGAAAGGTTCGAATGCAATTTAAGAGCCTCAGGGTAGTTGATCATTAACATTTCACAATTAGTCCTATGGAATTAAACAGAAACATGCATGCTTGTGTGAAAAAAAGATGCCGGCTATGATGCCCTAAAAGATGCCCTTACAGTTTGTTTGAACAGAGAGTGTCACACTCATTGGCCAGTCCAAGGAAGATAAGGATGCAATCCTATGCATGTTCAGACAGAAAAAAAGTCCTACTACACCCAGCATTCCACAGTCAGCATGGCTGACTGGTTCTATCTAAACTTGCACAGGGTTGTGTCCTAAGAGGTCATCAGGAAAGAAGCACTTCTTTTGGTGTACAGAGACCTCCATGCTTTCTCTAGCCAGCCTTGCCCAGCAGCAAGAGGAGAAGCTGGATTTCCCCATGAGATAGTGAATTCCTACAGCTTAGAAAGGAGTTTGGGAGAAGGTGTGGCTTGGCCCCCTATCATCTGCCACCTGATACTTAATCATGAGGCTGGCCATGCAGGGACGTGTAGGTAGAGCTAATGCAAGGCTGCTACTAGTCCCTAACAGGCAACTTGTGGCCCTCCAGATTATTATTATTATTTTGCCTACAGCTCCCATGGTCCTTCACCATTGGGTAGGCTAGGCTGATGGGAGTTGTAGGCCAAAAAATCTGAAGGACCATAAGCTGCCCACCCCTTGGCTAGTGGGATGGCTTACAGAAAGTTTATGAGAATCTGCTTCAACTTTAATTCAGTTATTCTGAGCTTATATGGCTCCTTTGTTCCCAAGACTGAGCATCCCCCTGTCTCTGAATACTGTCTGGCATCTATATTTCTGAGTGCTCCTTTGTACACCAAAATTAACAGGCCATGATTTGACCAGTAATGCTAGTGATCATGAGTTTCATGAGCGTCAGTCAAAATCTTATGAAGAAAACGTGAAATAATTTCGCTATTTCAGACATGGTGTTCTCTTTTACACAATGGGAAGAGGCCCTACACCACTTGAAAGTTCTAGCTAACTGCAAAGCTGTTCAGCTTATACCAACTCTGAGTGGGAGGGAGGTCACCAGAGGCTTGAGTGGGGACTGAGCCAGAAGACCAGACCAGACCATGAGCTATTCAGAAGGTACTTAATGGTGAAAGTAGGAATGGGTGAGAATTTCATTTGATTCGGGGGGGGGGGGGGGGGGTTAAAATAAGAACATACCAAAGAGCCCGGGTTTGCATCACCATGTCTTCAACCATGTTTGTGTACCGAATTAGGGTTATCACCTCTGTTTTCTGACAGGCTTCTCATATTGACAGACAAGTACAACGTGGTCCAGGCTTGGAACAGCTGTATCTATTGAATTTGGCTGGTGCAGATGGTTTAGAATTTTGTTTTGGTTTGTTTTTGATCAGAATTTACCACAATTCACAAATTTCTTCATGTACAAGATAGAAAGAACTTGAGAGTAAAACAAATCCAATGCAAAAGAATGCCAAAGTGCCATATTTGTCCACCCTTAGGTGAAATCTGTGGCTTTGGAAAGACCAGTGAGGGTGCTGTCCAGCAGAATCCAGAGCTGAGTCAGCAATGCTAGGTGAGGGGTTTCCCGCTTCTTCCTTGGGCTCCACAGGTTCTTGGTATGGAGCATGTGCTTGCCTCTTCCTGTGGAGGGCTAAGGGAGGGGAGGTCTTTGTCTCTGCTCCTATGAACCAGGGAGTGGCAATGGAGGCTCTGAAGTTGGGGTAGGGGTCCCATCAAGAGGCATTAGATCCTGTAACATCATAGTCTCCTGGGGCACAGTGTCATATAGCTGGGGGGGGGGGCAGGCTGACTGTCAAGGGATGTTAGTGAACATTTAGTGATCCCAGTCTGAGCTGGGGGCTGCAGTAAAGTTTTGCTTTACTGCAGAGACCTGTAAGAATAGCACAGTGACAACCTGTTGAAGTTGGATGGCTCCAAAATAACTTGGGAGATATTTTGTGGGGAAAAGCTGTGCTAATGCCCCCTCTACCAAGGAAACTGAATATTCATAAACTCATCCCAAAGGGGCAGCCATGTTAGTTTGCTGCAGCAAAAGCAATAAGCAAAAGCAATAAGTCTTGCGGCACCTTAAAGATAACAGATTTGTTCTAGCATAAGCTTTTGTCGACACTGTCCACAGTGATGTGTCTGATGAAAGCTTATGGCAGAACAAATTTGTTTGTCTTTAAGGTATCACAAGACTTTGTTGTTCTTGGAGGCTTTGATACCTTTGACCACAGAGGAGGGACATTATCGTGTATTGGTGGGAACCACGGAGCTGTAAGATTTCTCAGTGTCAACGCATTTGAAAACGGAGTGTGCCTGAACTCCAAATCATTCAAATGTGAGTTACATGGTCAGAAACTACAGGCGTTCCAGAAACCATCTGTAAGCACCATTTCTTCCATGCAAATACCCCATAGCCAAAGATTTATATGTCAGGAAATATGATGATAACAGGAAGACTGAGATGACAAATATTGTGTCAATCCTATTCAAGTTTATCTATCACCTGTGCATGATGGCATAGTTACTGATGGAGGCTTTAGGCAAGATGGATTTTTGTGGACTGCTTTAGGAACATAGGCAGCTCCCTTATACTAAGCCACCCAGCCAAGTCATGTTGCCACCAAGTGGCAGCTACTCTCCAGTGTTTCAGACAGGGGCTTCAGACAGGGCGGAGATTGAACCTGAGAACTTCTGCATGCAAAACATGTTCTCTACCACTGAGCTACAGCCTTTTAGTTCCTTGATTTTGGAAGACCACATCTCTTCGAGTGCTGAAGGATTTCTCTCTGTCTCCCCACAGTCTATCGCAAAGAATTTAACTGTGTACACAGCACTTAAGAATTTTCAGAATATGCTGGCATAGCTGAAGCAGAGTTAGTATTACTCAAATTCTCACCAGGTGGTATTTGTGCAATTGTATGAACAAGCCTCTGGGCCTCTGAAAGCTACATGTCTTCAACATTATTCTGGACTTCTTCCTCTCACTGGTTGGGCTGGAAAGCTCTTCTTTCAAGGATTGCCTTCCATGTGTACTTCTTGTAATCATAATTTTGATTGTGATATGTCAACATCTTTAGTTACTTGGCAGCTCCATCCCATTGCAAAATGTCAGCATCGATAATGTGCCTATGACACACACACACACCCCTTTCAATTCTTTTCGGCTTACATAAGCCAACTGTTTGGCACTTGTGAGGATTCCTGGTTTCCATTCTGTCTTCATTTATTTGCTTCATATTTCTCTGTTTCTCAGTCATCTTCTACTCATTTAGGACACCAGAAATTGCACATTAAAATGTGATGTACAGTTACAAAATCACATTCCCGGCTCTGCAATAAATATCCAATATACCTTGCATAACACAATAGCCTTCATTTAGCACTAAACAAAAGACAATTAAAAATGTGAAAAGATGAGACATGTAACATAGTTATACACAATATGGCCAGTTTTATCATACCCTAATTTGTCTTATTCAAGTATATTTCAAACCTATTACCTTTATCTTAAAGATCCTGCTCAGTTTTCCTCTGGTCACAGCAGGGCTTACACAGGAGCGTATCCAGACCCCTGGGCTATGAAGTGATTTTTTTTTTAATGGAAGTGGATGTGAAGCCAAAAAGACTAGCTTGGCTCAGCTCAAATGCTCCCTCTGGATCGAGGCAGGGAACAACATCAATGCAAAAAATATAAAATACATAAACTAATTAAAAACATATAAAATTAATACATCATTAAAATCAACAAAGTCTTAAAATTCAACCGGAAGAGATCAGTCTTTATAGCTCTCTTAAATTCTGGAAGACTGGTAAGTTGGAGGATCTCTCCCAACAGGTCTTTCCACAGTTTTGCTACATGCACCGACGGGGCTGTGATTCCATTCTGGGTTTTAGTTTTGGGGCTAGCGTTCAGCACCTTGAATAGCTCCTTTAGAGTTCTGGGTTGGTTCTGGCTAAAATCCAGAATGGAATCACGGCTCCACCAAATTCAGAGCCACCAGCCTCCACTGACATGCACCATTTCCCCCCTGCACCCCCTCCCCACAGCCAAACTTCCAAGGTGTGAAAAAGCAGTTCCCCGATATGCCTTGACCCTGAATGGACAAAAGCATGGTAGGAAGGCGTTCTTGTTGTGTATCCGTTGGATTGAGGGGCTCACATGCCAGAGACTGGGTATCTTTTCTCTCTCTCTCTTTCAAATGAGAACTAGCATATGAAATGACTGTGCATGGGGGTGGTGGGACCTGCCACGATACCCCCAACCTTACCCACCTGCTGGTAAGCTGCTAATTGTGCAAGACTGATTGTCAGAATTGACGCTTAGGGCTCACAAGGGACCGACAGGGCGAACGAATGGGAGTTCACCTTGACCATCATGTGACGCTGCTCTGTGGAAAAGACCATCTGACCAGCAAAGCCCTTGACAATGGGCAGGTCTCGAGTTTGCTCTGGCGTTTCAAAATGTCTGTAAAGAAAATTACAGTCTGTGCGTGTCGCTGCCTCTTGAAGAGAAGGGCAAGCTGCCCAGGGCCAATTCCCCTGTTCTGCGTACTTAGTATTAAAATAAGAAGGCTGAACATCTCAGCTCTAGGGTAACATGATGTGCTTCTCGTCGTAACTTGTCTCCTGGGCTAGGGGCTCACTCTGCTTTTTGTACAATTGTACGCATTCCTCGCTTCGTTCTGTGGAACTGTGTATGCAGGTAATTTATTCTCCCCCTGCAGAGTTTGGTTACAGGCAGCAGCTGGCTCTCAGCAAAGGTTGCTCTGCTTTAAAACAAAACCAAAAAAAAAAAAGGACCAGAAGAAATCTTCAGCCCAGTTTGATCAAGGTCCCAGAAGTTCCTGTGTCAGGCATTATTTTCTGGGAAGACGGATGAGTAGGCCTATCACAAGTCTAGTTCTCAGTGGGGTGGTAAACCTTTCTCTGACTATACCACATTAGGCACACTTATGAATTTCTCCCCATCTGAATTTTCCTTACTTGCTTGACTAATTTATAGTAATCTATGTGTTGACACAGTGTACTTACCGTATTTCTTTGATTCTAAGACGCCATCAATTGTAAGACGCACCTTAATTTCAGTACCGCCAACAGAAAAAAAGCTTTGATTCTAAGAAGAAAAAAACACTAAACTATATCTAACAAATATTTTTATTTTAATAGAATTCAATTAACTAACAACAATACCATAGTACCTATTTATCAGTAGGTATGTTATTCATCAGTTCCTTCTGATCCCCAGACAGGTCTGGTGCCTGAGCTCCTCCGCACGCGCTCGGCAGCTTCCCGCCGTGAGCCCGGCCCCCAGAAGCTGGCCCGGTGGCAAGCTGGCAATGGCGGGGTAGGAAGCTGGTGATGGCAGGAGTGAGTACCAGTCCTCCCTTCATTCCAGGGCCCTGCTACTGGCAGCCCTCCCAGGCACTGCTTCCTGGGAGTTGTAGGCTGCATAGGGCCCCCAGGGCTTTGCCGCAAAATGGTGGATCCGGCCTAAAATGGCATTGCCCTTCTACTAGCCCCTCTCTGCTTCAGATCCGGACATCCAAATCCAAAGCTTTGCACAGCCCTAATTCTAAGACACCATCGATTCTAAGACGCACCCCATTTTTAGAGATGTTTATATGGGAAAAAAGTGTGTCTTAGAATCTAAGAAACACGGTAGTATATGTCTCTGGTCTGCTTGTAGCATACTATTATCCTTCATCCCTCTTTCCTCACAGGCTGCCAATGCACATCAGCGCAGAAGTGCATTGATTAAATCACAGCAGAAAAAGGAATCTTACGGAGTTGCACAATCACATCAAGATTCCATTTTTCACCAATTTAATTCGTATGCAGCTGTGCATTGGTAAACTGAAATAGGGAGAAAGTCGCAAACTGGAAGTTTAGCAAATGGTGTATGCGACAATTCTGGAATTAATTTTAGACTATCTCCATGTTAATACAGGAGACTGATGGAACAGAATATGAGCAGAACACGAATGGGATGGAATAGGGGAAATCCTGTCATCTATGCTGCCTACGGGTTGCAGTGATATATGTGAGGGTTGAATCACTGAATGTTTCCCATGCAAATAATACCTTCAAGGATAAAATGGTGGCCTCACTAATGGCACAATTTTCAGTGGTATCAGCCATTTCCCCCAGAATACTTCTACATTTGATGCATTCTGGGAAAATAAAATGGCAGCCACCACAAAAAAAGTAACTGCCAGTGTGGGGGGGGGGGGGCTGCCATTTCCCCTCAGAATGCCTCAGAACAACACTATATCCTGTGGCATTCTGGAAAACGTAAATGATGGCTCTCCCAGGTGGCCACTGAAAAGAGGTTCTGCTCCTTTGGGGGATAATTCTGCCCCAGTTGCTAAAAAAGCAACCCCCATAACCCCCATTTCACCATCCACTAATGGAGTGGCAAAATGGGGAGGTGCAATTCAACTACTGCTGTCAGAAGGTATATGGCTACATATACAAATAGGGATATATGGCTACATATACAAATAGGGAAAGATGGGTGGGATTTCCTGAAGGAGTTTCTCAAGGCATTATCAAAGTTCTAATGAAAAAGAAAACTGAGAGACACCTTAAAATGGCTGAAAATACATTTTAAAAAGACATGTATAAGAAAATGCAGGGAAGGACAGGTCACAAAGGATAAGTACAGGCAAGCAGCTGAGACTCGTAGGGATGGTTTCAGACATGCTAAAGCTCAGAACAAGTTCATGCTGTCAAGGGATGCAAAATGCAACAAAAAGGGGTTTTCTTTTAAGGTTTGTTCAAAGGAAGAGGAAAGTAATGTGAAGCCTGCTGCTCAGTAAGGAGGGTAAAATGTTAACCAGTGACAAAGAGAAGGTGGAACTCCTCAACTTCAATTTTGCGTCTGTGTTCTCCCAAAAGGGAAACCGTGTGTAGTTTCACATAAACAGTAAGAGAGAGAAGTCAGGGTTGCAGTTCAAGATTGAAAAGATGCTGGTCAGGAAATGGCAAGCCATCTTAAATGGGTTCAAGTCTTCAGGGCCATATGTATTGCATCCAAGGGTACAATAGGATGCTGATATACTCACAGAACCTCTGTAATCTTTGAGAAATTCAGTAGAACAGCTGAGGTGTCACAGCACAAGAGACAGACAAATGTCTCGATCTTCAAAAAGGTGGGGAAGCAAGATCCAGAAAACTTAAGACCAGTCAGTACAACTTTAATACTGGGGAAGATACTAGAAGAGATAACAAAGGAATCAATTTTTAAGCATCTTTATGAGAATTCAGTGAGCCAGCATGGATGTGCCAACTATAAATCCTGCCAGACTAGCTATTTTTTATCTCTTTTTTTCTTATCAAGCTACTTACCAACTTAGAGGATTGTGAGAATGCTGTGGATGCAATTTACCTAGGGTGACCATATGGAAAGAAGGAAAGGGCTCCTGTATCTTGAACAGTTGCATAGAAAAGAGAATTTCAGCAGCTGTCATTTGTATGCATGCATCACCTGGTAATGTTCCCTCTTCATCACAACAGTTAAAGCTGCAGGAGCCCTGCCACTTGACCAGATACAAAAGAGGGCAGGGCTCCTGCAGCTTTAACTGCTGTAATGAATTGGGAATTTCACCAGGTTCTGCAAATATACAAATGATACCTGCTGAAATTCCCTATTCTATGCAACTGTTAAGATACAGGAGCCCTGTCTTCCTTTTCATAGGGTCACCCTAAATTTGCCTAGATTTCAACAGGCTATTTGACAAAGTTCCCCATGATTACTTGTTTACCAAAGTGCTTAAATGTGGGCTAGCTGATAGTACGTACCATCAGGTGCATTCATAGCTAGCTGAAAACCATACTCAATGGCTCAATTCGGACAACACGATAGTCAATGGTGGGGTAATAATCAACTTTACAATTGTTCATCTAGGGGGTACTCCCCACACAACATGGTAATAAATAATCAACTGTGGTGTGGATTAGGATCAGCGCTGAGTTGACTATGGCAGCATTCGGACGACACAATAGTCAAAACAACTGACGATTGTTTCCCCCACCCCAGTTGTTTATTGTGTCGTCCGAATTGAGCCAATGACTGCTCATCACTGGTTCCTCCCCCAAACTGGACGGAGATTTCAAGTGGGGTGCTGCAGGGCTCTGTTCTGGACCCAGTATTCTTCAACATTTTTGTCAATGACTTAAATGAAAGGGTGGAATGTTATGAAATTTGTGAATGACACAGAATTGGGAGGGATAAAAAACACCTTATAAGGCAGGAATGAAATTCAAGATAATCTTGATAGAATATTATACTTTTAGGCAAAATCATCATCATCATCGTACAAGCATAAGATGGGAAATGCCTGGGTGAGCAGTAGTACAAGTGAAAAAGATTGTCATTGATCACAAGCTGAACATTAGTTAGCAATGTGGCTGTGAAAAAGGCAGGTGTGATTCTAAGTTTTGTTAATAGAATCATAGTTTCCAAGTGGTGGGAAGTAATCATTCCATTTATTCTACGCTAGTCAGTCCTCAGCTAAAGTACTGTGTCTAGTTCTGGGCAGTGCACTTTAAGAAAGATATAAACAAATTGAAACAGCTTTAGAGAAGGGCAATGTAGATGGCCAAGTAAATGGAAACCATGTCCTGTGAAGAAAGGAACTTGGTATATTTACATAGCCTGGAGAAAAGAAAGCAATGGGTGGACATGATAGCCCACTTCAAAGACCTGAAGGGCTGTTACACAGAAGTGGGCAAAAAGTTGTTCTCTGCTATTGATGTATGAGAATTTCGTTCTTGCTCTTGCAAGCAAAAAAATTGTGAACATGCCCTGTGCACAACTTTGAATGCAATCGCAAATGTTCATAAATTTTGAAAATGTTCATAAATTGTTGAACATGTGCTCAAATTCAATGGCTCAATTCGGACGACACGATAGTCAATGGTGGGTTGACTAACCCTAACCCTAGGGGGTACTCCCCAAACAACATGGTAATAAATAATCAACTGTGGTGTGGATTAGGATCAGCGCTGAGTTGACTATGGCAGCATTGGAATCACACAATAGTCAAAACAACTGACGATTGTTTCCCCCACACCAGTTGTTTATTGTGTCGTCCGAATTGAGCCAATGTGTGCAATTTTTCTACATGTACGCAAATTTCTTTAATTTGTGCAAATTTCCCCCTTAAACCAAAATCAGTCCACTTTAGTCTATGGACAAAATTTAGGAATGGTGGGAAGTTGCACAAATTTTACCTTTGATCGCTGCTCAATTTGTGCAACTTTTCCATTCATTCAGAGCAAGCAGTGATTGCAAATCTGAACAGGAATCAGGCACAAAATGAGAGGTGAATTGATGTTCAGACAATCCTAGCGATCTTGCACATCAATAGTTTGCCCATCCCTATTCTCTGCTGCCCCAGAGGTCAGATTAGCTGTAATGGGCCTTAGTTACAAGAGGGTAGATTTCAGTTAAATATTCAAAGAAGCATCTTGAGGGTAAGAGCAGTTCAAGAATGGAACCAGTTCTCTTGAGAGGTGGTGTGATCTCCCTCACTGGAGGCCTTCAAGCAGGGCTAGGGCAGCCGTCTCTTAGAAATGCTCTAGGTCGGGGTTTCTGGCACTGAACAGGGGTTTGGCACAGATGGCCTGCCAAATACCCTCCATGATTCTTTGTGATTTATTTCTATGCCTATGCCAGCCCTCAGAAAGCTTCCTAAAGCTTGCACCACTGTTCAGTATTCAAAAATATAAGAGACTCCACTCTCCCCATCTCCTTATGCCCTATTTTCTTGGGTGCCAAGAAGAATAACGGAAAAAAAATATTTGTCATATAAAAAGCCACAAGAATTCTGTTTGCTTACTGCTGATCAGGCAATACTGAAACAGCAACCCATTAATGTCTTGCCTTAGTTTTTGTATCTCAGAAACCTGTGCACATATTCTAACCCTCCAATAAATCAATTTTAGGGCCTTTCCTCCTTCTAGCACTATTTATATAATATTAACATATTATATTTTATACTTGTTAGCATTTTTAGTGCCCCAAATCTCCACATGCTCCATAAAAGTCATTCAACTGTTACTAAAAATGCACCACCTCCATGCTGGAATCCATCAGCTGTATAAGAATCTTTGCAGAAACATTATGCTTGGGATTTGTAGAGCAGCAGATGGCATCCATTAAGGAATGCTAAGCCAGGAAGTGAATTGCCCCCCACCCCAGCTAAAACAAGCCTATAGAGATGAGTCACCTGCACCATCCCCAAGTACAGCGCTGCAGTCTATGCCTCAAACCCAGAGGAGGAAGTCACAGAATATTACAAAAACTAGACCTGCTAGGTCCCAGGATTGATGGAAATTTCAGTGCTTTAGCCTAGATCACGGGAACTGGGCTACTGTCTGCTTGGCTTGAGAGGTTTTGCCATTTGCTCTATCTCTCCCCACACACACGCCGTCATAAGTCGGGCTGCACCCATGAAACCCTCTGTGGTGAAGTAATGCCTCTTTTCATTCACTTCCTCTGCTTAATCGGTACTTGCTGTGAATCGCTTACAGCCAATCCCAGTGCCTTTTAATTGTTAATAGCAACATTAAAAAAAAAATCTTACAGTCCAATGCTATGTTTACCCAGACGTGAGGTTCACTATGTTCGTTAAGGCTTTCTCCATAGTAGGTGTGTTTAGGATTGAAGCCTATATGGGTTTTATTTGGTGGGTTCAGATTACTCTCCACCCCATATGTGGGGGGGGGGGTTGCAGAGCTGCACAGTTCAGCCCCACACCCTTCTGGCACACCTGTGAGTGACCACACACCCCTGCCAGCCACATGAGCATCATAATGACCACGTGTAGAGCTCCCACAGGTTTGGTGGCATCCTTGCCCAATCAGACGCAAATGCCCCTTGTATGGAGGGGCTATACATGTGTGGAGCCCCTTTCCATGCCAGCTGAATGCACGCCTGGCAGCAAGTAGACAAGTTAGCCCCCATGGCCCCACAACCCCTTTCACACATTCTTTCAGCATACCGGGGGGGGGGGGGTGCTTTGAGGAGGCTGTTTCAGCCAGGAGGGTGAGATCTCAGTCTGAAACGAAATAATGACAATAAATAAACAAGCCAAGGGAAAGCCAAGTTCCTCTCAGGCTCAAGCCATGTGTTATGTAGAATCCCACCGTTCTTTCCTTCTGAGTGCCCCATGGCCCCAGAATCAGGCTTGCCATGTTCAGGGGGTGACACCATGGACTCCGAGGAGGTGATGGAGTTGAGGAGGGAATTTCCCTCAGCACCAACTGTATGTGGCCCCCACTTCCCAGAAGCCGCAGCACATGAGGATCCCAGCTTGCCACCATCTCCCCAGCCTGGAGAGTTTGCATTGCCATCCTCAGAGTCTGGGGACACCGGCCTGGAGACCGCAGCAGAGGCACAGTCTCACCCAATGCAGAGGCACAGTCTCACCTAAAGACAGGGTGCTGTTACCAGTTGCTGGGGAATCAAGGAGAGAGGGTGTTATTGGACCCATCTCCTGCTTGTGGGTTTCCCAGAGGCAGCTGGTTGGCCACTGGGGGAAGTGGCCAATCGGCCTTTGCTCTGCCCCAACCCAGCTCTGCTGACGTTCTTCTGACGCTTCCACAGTCGGAGGCTTCTCCCAGCAGAAGTGGATCTGGCCACCAGACTGAGCTGCAGCCTAGATGTGTCGAAGTGGGGATGTGTGCATATCAGCAAAACACACGCTTGTTGAGTTGCTCTAAATTCCACCTCGAAGCTTTTGCCCTAAGAGTCCGCCACTTCAAAACAAGCATTTTGAAGGCAAATGCCCTTCGCTGTTTCAGAGACTCTGAGGTAGCAGCAGGAAAGTCTCTAGAAGACCAGGTCTCTTGCTGGGAAGCATAATAAGACATTAGGTTGATGATAATACTTTGCACTGACAGAAAAGCTTCCGACAGCAGAATCCCATTGTACTCTCTCCCTCACGGCTTCCCCCCGCCCAGCCCCATGGTCCCTCTATGAACAGTCATATATAATCCTTATAATTCTCTCCCCTGAGATTGACATGGAAAACAGAAAATTGTAGGCTAGGAAACTAAATGCAGAAGCTAAATGCCAATTAACTTTGGCCACTGTGGTTATTCTGCGTCCTAATGTATTATCTCCAATATAGTTCACCGGGTGTAAGCAGCACATTACAAGTGATCAAAACTCCACATTTTGCAACAAGACACAATGTTGCAACTAACTCATGTTAAGTATACGCTGTATTCCATATTTAATTTATTTTAATTGCAGACTCTTGAGATTTGCTTTAATAAAACAGTAAGAGAAGACTCTTTAGAGCAGTGGCTTTTAGCATCTTAAACTCTGGGAACCCTTTCCGTATAGATTTTTTTGCTAGAGAACCCTTATGCATTTGCAGGGGAATCCTTGCATATTGCAGAGGATTCTCAGACACGTCCTATGAACTACGGCATCAGGCTTTGCTGGCTAGGGATGATGGGAGTGGTAGTTCAGTACATCTGGAGGGCATCATGTTGGCGATGGCTGTTCTGGGACATGTTCAGGGTTTACACAAGGCGTTGGCCAGACGACTTGGGTTTGGCAGGTTGCACTGGTGAAGGGGAGGAGCAAGCCCAAGGGGCTCTTGTCAGTGGGGCCCTGCTGGGGTGTGAGGCCCCTGGCAAGTGCCCGATCATATGCCTACTCTTGGTGCTGCCTTGTCACCTCATGTGATAGCAATGTGTACTGGCAATACCTCCCCTCCCCTCCCACTCTGTAAGTGGCCTTGTGACTCAGGCAGTATATCGCAATTGCTGGTGGGGGGAGGGAAAGCTCCCTCTGTGCGTGCACATATGTGTGCGGGTGGCCCTTGCCCCCCAAGTCAGCATTCCACACAGCCCTTGGCGCCAAAAACATTGTGCCGCCTGCTCTAAACAAATTGAGAGTTCACCCTTGAATCCAGCAAGTGCCCTTGTTAGATTCTGCATCGTTGGAGTGGAAGATCGATAAAAGTGGATGTAGGTCAAGTTGCTTTGCAGAGCTAATTTCTTCTCATCAATGAATGACTATTGTCATGATAGAAGAAGAACATTGGAGAGTATCCAGTGTTAATCCTACTTAGAGTAGAGCCACTGACTAACTTAAGTCCCATTCAGAGTGTTGGACCGGGAGTCGGGAGGTCTGGGTTCTAGTCCCCACTCAGCCATGGAAACCCACTGGGTGGCTTTGGGCCAGTCACGGACTCTTAGCCCAACCTACCTCACAGGGCTGTTGTTGTGAGGATAAAATGGAGAGGAGGAGGAGGAGGAGGAGGAGGAGGAGGAGGAGGAGGAGGAATCTATATGCTGCCTTGGGTTCCTTGGAGGAAAAAAGGTGGGATATAAATGTAAAATAAAAATAAAATAAGTACGAGTAACACTGGATACTACCCATTATGTAAATATACATGATTATATGTTATTATATAATGAATTATATTATAGTATATATAATAAATTATTATTGATATTTATTCAGTGCTTAAAAAGAGAGAGAGAGCACAATCTAGCGACCCACTGAATACTCTTCATGCCTTCCTGTTCCAGCTGTAGCCCTTTGCCCAACACTGAATGCAGTTCCAGAGGGCTTCTGAATTGCAAGAGTGGCTTGGAGGGAGTCAAGAGGCCACAATTGAAATGAGAGCCTAAAAGCCTTCGGGCATGTGCAAAACACCATGTAGCCACTTGGATTCTGCTGGTGTCTCATTCTACCATTGACGCTTAAAGGTCCAGATGGACCTGCCAGGAAGATTCTGAGGAGTGCAAGTTGATGGGCGAACAGGAGGGTGACCACAGCAGCCCAGGGTCTCCTGGAAGGGAAATTTTCAGTTGCCATCCCCTCAGAGTCGATTCGTAACAGCTCTGTACCCAAACCGTTAATAACTGAATTTCTTCTGTAATTCATCTAGATTTTCATGTCTCCTCAGAGACAATTTTGCAAACAATAGAATTCTTCCATCATTGCATAACATAATGATTGCATACTGTGGTACATGAGTGCTTCCATAACAGATCAAGGAACCACTTCAGCTGGAAATTAATGAGCTCTCTTAAAATGAACTACCCTGAATTACAAGTACAGTTGCCCCTGAATTGTGTCTAAAGAAACATTTTGAGGTGAATTTTGAGTTTCCTGCTTGGGGGAAAAGACATGAAGGATTTTAAGAGAGGGTAAACATGATTCAATAAAAAGAAGAGTAAAATTGTAAACATTCTTTAAACAAAACCATAGCCAAATAACAGACAGGCCTTAGAATGACACCTTTCAAGAAAACCAGGCACCATGTAACATGAAAATGCTGTCGTGTAGCAACAGCAATACACGGCTTTCTTTGGCTCATTTTTGACAGCAACCAGAAGTTTGTTTTGCCTCCTGGTGATGCTGTTGGTGCTGGGATAATGTATTCAGCCCAGATATTTCTGAGCCTTTGATTGGAGTTGGGGGGGGACAGACCTCCCCAAAGATTGGTTTAATCTCAGAACATTTGGGTGGGGTGGCCAATGGTGTTTTTTCCCCCTTGTCTCTTTTACAAGGAAAAATTCACTACTGCTTGTGGCTGCCCTCAACAGCCCAATGGCATTTCTTTCTATTTGAGATGGAATGCCAGTTGAATACAATGCCACGTCGTGAGAGTTGTTCCCAGGAGCATCCTTGGGGGGAAATCTGTCTGCCTCTATCTTCCCCCACCCCACTCCCCAAGATTGCTTTCTGAGCCTTTCTCAGTATGGAGAAAAGAACTCAGCCGGAGCTGGTACGGGAGCGGTGCGAATCCCTGCTGTTGTCTCTGATCTGAGGTTGTCGGTAACAGCAGCGGAAGTCTAAAGCAGTGGAAGGAGTGGAAATCTAAAGGAGCTATCCAAGGTGACTAACCCTATCCCAAAAAATAGGTTCAGCACCTTGGATAGTTCCTTTGGAATTCTGGCTGGTTCTCACTGAAACCCACCGACCTCCACTGGGTAAGAGCAGGGATTCTTCTAAGGGCCCTGAAGGCCAATCCCCACCCCTTGGAGGAAGCCAAGGATGCTCCGCAGACTGCATTAGGCCAGCAGACTGGAGGTTCCACATCCCTATGCTATGTTACAACATATTACTGTTCCCAAAGGACGTTGTGTACCAAATTATAAGTAAACACTCCATGCTTGGGAGGACAATTAAGAAAAAAAAGGGGGGGAAGCCTCACTCACCTCATCTTTAAAGGTGAGCCCTCCCTCCTCCCAGAGGTTCTAGGAATTCACATACACCCTGGGAGGTAGGGGACCCTTGATAATATTTCCCCACCATATTGCAGGGGAACGAATGGTCTCATGAAAGGGACGGATTTCAGCCTAGCCTTCATTTCAACAGGTTGTCAACTCACCACCTTCTCATTCAAATCACTCCCAATGTTTTCGAAGGATGTAGTTGGGTCATGTTTCTGGGTGGCAGAAGCAGCTTATGATGCTTCAAGTTCTGCTGACCACAAGCAGGGGGAAAACTTAGTTCAAGCTTAATAGGGGCTTGACAGGAATCGGCATTCATGTCCAGGGCTGCGTTGTATATATGCCACAGATGGCATCTGCTGGAAGGAGAACTGAATGTTATCTTATGACATTCCGATGGCGGCTGAATCCAGATTCAGAGATGCCAGAATGGTTGTGTGCATCGGCCTCTGGAGACAACTTGAATCAGCAATGCAGTGAAGTTAATTTGCATTGACCAGTTTGTCAAAAAGTAGCTGGAAGCCATTCGTAAACACTCTTTGGCAGCTTCAGAGAGGTTTTGACATCCCACTGTAAAATCAACGGCCTTTTGCCAGATGCAGGGGTGGGAAGGCCTGCATATTTCTGCTCCCTTCACATGTCCTAAGTACCCCATTACAGAGCAGAGCATGAAACAGCAGAAGGGAGGGGGCAGGGCTGGGCTGGACCTCATGTCTAGGGCTGGTACAGCACAGCCAGTGGGAGCCTGGATACCCGTGGCTTTTTAAAGGAGCTGTGCCCCCTCCTTGTGGCAGCCACGGCAGCTCTCCTGCCCATCCTAATTCAGGATGAGGGCAGGGTCAGTCTTGGGAAGGGAGTCGTTTCTACCTCATCTCCACTGGCAGCTAAGGACGCAGCTTGTTGACGAAGTCCAGCTGCTTGGAATTTTCCCCCCAATCAGGAAATGGTCACCATGGGCAGATTCGCAGTGAGTGACAGCAGAGATTGGACAAAACTGATGAATGCCGCCAAGGCAGTTGGCGAAGGGTGGCTTCCCTAAAGCAACTCCTCACAGCTTACTGGCCAGCAGGGGCTGATAATGTTGGCAGATCGTCCTTAGCACACCTTTCAGGGGTGTAGGCCAAGGAGATTGGGAAATCATTGCTTAACAGTTCCAATGACTGGAACTAGGATGGGGTTGCCTGACCAAGGCGGGCGGCACCTAGCTCTTACCTCAGTGGATAGAGTACCTGCATTCAGTTTTGGAGGGGAACTAAGCACTTAAAGAATGAATGCAATTACATATCACCCATTGTATTTAATACATTTCTGGCCTAGTTCAGTCCATATTTGTTCCTTTGTGTCTTCAGTCCAGGTGTGTGACCAATGTCACTGCGGTTAGTGCAACAAGACTCCATGACTCTGAAGGCTCCCTGTAAGTGGGAGCTGAACCATCCAGAGCCTATCCACATTGCCCTTCAAACGGCTGATATTCTGTTTAAAAACGTGGTTTTTTAAGTCATTTCTTTACATGGTAGGACACACTGAGCAGTACTTACGTTTCATAGCGACTGCTTCCTCCGTCCTCAAAGCGTTCACTGGTGTCACACAGGGTTAATTCTTTGTCTGTTCTTCTTTCGTTTCTGTTTTGCAGGCTGCTTGACCCGCCCACTTCCATCTCGTTAACTCATTGCCCTCCCATTTTCAGCAGCACTATCCATAACAAAAAGGGAAATCTGCAACTATAATGCCTTTGGTCTCAGATTCAGGGTGATAGCTTGGGCAGATTGTCAGCCTATCTACACTACTGCTTTAAAATGGTTTAAAACGGTTTATAACAGTTTTGAGAACTGTTGGAGCCCAGGACACACTCCATATACAGTTTTCAAAATATTTTCAGAGTGTTTTATCCTGCGTGTGTAGATAGTCTCTAAGTTACGGGGACGGAAGTGGGCAGGTCAAGCAGCCAGCAAAACAGAAATTAAAGAAGAAGAGACAACAAATAAACCCTCTGTGACACCATTGAACACTTTGAGAATGGAAGAAGCAGTTGCTATGAAACGTAAGTACTGCTCAGTGTGTCCTACCACGTAAAGAAACGATTTAAAAAAACACATTTTTAAACAGAATAGAAGTCGTTTTAAGGGCAATGTGGATAGGCTCCCAGTGTCAGGAGTGGAAGAAAGGTTTCTTCCCCCTCACGTGCTCTCAAGTGCGGTGCTTTCTTTTCCCCCATAGGAATCATTCCGATACATGGGAGAAAGTTAGAAAGTGCTGTAAGCGATGTCTTTGGGGAGGAGACTAAAGCTGCCCACTTCCCCTGGGTGAGACCAGCTTTGGGGCATGAGATGGGATTTTCCCATGCTCATCTGTGTCCCAGATTACAGCCCTTTCAGTGGGAACCAGTGGAGGCTATTTTGGTGGGGCTCTGAATCCATTCTGGGTTTCAGTCAGAACCAGCCAGAACTCTAAAGGAGCTGCCAAACCATATCCCCAAAATAGATTCAAAACCGTGAATAGCTCCTTTAGAGTTCTGGCTGGTTCTGACAGAAACTCAGGATGGGATTTACAGTCCAACTGAAATCAGAGCCACCAGGCTTCACTTGCGGGAACCACTGAGAACTAATACAGCCACTACTTACATAGCTCCACTTTGAATTCCATTACTTAGCCATGCTCAAGTGTGACAAAATCCAGAAACTGCCGTTTTATATATATTGCAAAATGTGGCAATCCATGGATACTCTGTGGCCCCATTCACTCACCCTTCCCTGCAAGGTAGAACACTCACCTCCAACTCACAGTTGCCTTGGGACTGGAGAGTGAAAGACTACATTCTCTAGCCTCATCCATCAGCCAGCCAAACCAGGAGAGCAGCAGCCACTGGAAAGCTGCACCCCCTGACTCCCAGAAAGAATATTACGGCAAGGGAGAAACCAAACTGGCCACACCAATCAGCCAGAGAAGGAGCTCCTGCTCCAGTGCTTGTTTTCCTCTTCCCTCCCCACACCTTTTTCCTTTTCACACACACACACAAAACCCAAAGTAGCCATTTTGACTGAAAGAAAAATGCCAAAATCCATATTAATATAATACCTTTATTAGGCCAATGAAAAGATCACAAAAAATATGCAAGCTTTCTAGATCTTCAGATCTCTTAATCAAGCAAGATGTTACAAAAAACCGGTCTGGAGGGCAGGAGGGCAGGACTTGAGGGTGAAGTAAAAGTGTCCGCATGTTCAGAGTCCCTTGTCTCGTTTTTCAGTATGTGGCCAGTGCTGAGAAAATGCTAGGTGCTTCATAAGTGTTAAATCATAATAATCTGGCTGCATTCAAACTACGTTTGATGAAGGAGGACCATAAAAATGTCTCCACTGATACAGCGGGGGGGGGGGGGGGGGGAGTGAGGCTTAATCAGCCCGACCTTTGCATTGCAAGAGCTCCAGGCTGGTTGGAACCTGGCAACAATACTCCCAATTCCTTGGTGAAACCTGACTCAGGATCAGAGTCCAAAGTTGGAGGGTGGGGGTCAGAACTCGCTCAGTGTTCCTCAAGATATGAGGGGTGGGCTCCTCCCTCTCCCCCCCCCCAGTATCCCTATCTGTGCCCTTAGGCCTGCCATGCCGTTGCTCCTCCTCCTCTCAGAGGCTGAGTCCCAGCAGGTATCCAGCTAGATTGACAGCTGTTGCCAGCCCCAACCACTGGCAAACATGAGACATTTGGCCGGTGTCCCCCGATCCCCCTCCCTGCTTCCCCCCTCCCCACGCTGCTTTTCCCCATTCAGCTTTCACTCCTCCCATTCAGTAAAGACACGTCATTGAAATGCACACAGCCTGGCGGCAAAGCCTGCAATTAGAATATACTGCCGCAGTTTTAGAACAAAGCCCTCCGAAACTGTATATTAGGCAAAATCAGAACAAAACCAAGAATACACATTAAGCGCCTATTGATTCTCTTGCGCAGATTGTGCATGAAAAGCGCATCCTCTCTGGGTGGCGGGGGGGGGGGGGGGTTTCAACAGCAATGCCGTTTGCTCTTACCTTTCAGAGACCAGCCTGAAGGACAGCCTGGGCAGGAAACCTCAGGGAACCTCTGGCTCAGGGGCTGGAGGTGACTCACCGAGGCTTCCTCGTGTGGCCTGCTGAGGCCCTCCCTGAAGCCATGTCACTCACGAAACAGGAGGGGAGAAGGAACTTGGCTCCATCAGGAGCCAGTGCCTTAGGGTGATGGGAGGTGGTGTTTCCCAAAGGCTTCCATCCCTCCTCTCCTTTCCGTCCCCATAACCCCTCAGCCAACCTGGCCTGTTCAATTGAGCAGCAGGAAAATAGCTGAGTAGTGGGGAAAGGGGGGTCTGAGTCCCTCTTCCCCATACTTGTGTGTGAGCTGTCTTCTGTTGGGGGCCCCGCTGCTCCCCGTTCAAGGACCGATGTATGTGTGGGTCCTCAGCGAGCAATCTGGCAGCAGGAAATGGACCAGCTAGCTGGGAAGAATGGGAACCAAACCAACTGTTTTTAAAACCTGAAAGCAAACTTAAATATGAAAAAGCCCACCCGTTTTCTTGTTTTTGCTGAACCAAATCAACTGCGCAAGCAAAAATCCATCCCCGAGATTTTTCTCAGTTGCTTCTTAGAGCCGATCTACACGCTCGGTTTTTAACATTTTATAAAGGTTATGAAATCTCTTTGGGCCACATGACTCACTCCCTATAACATTGTATACCTGAGGTTTTTTAAAACTCACTTCAGTTATATACAACGGTTTCACTTTTAATAAATCGTTTTAAGTAAAATAATGTGTCCTTCCTTACCGTTTGTGATTCATGGGGGCAGTGCTTCGTTTACTGGTGCCCAAATGCTTAGCAGTTGATTGGTGGGGAAGAAAGAGGGGCTAAGGAGGAAGTGGGCGAGTGAACTACAACACCCACAATTCTTAGCCCTATACTCGCTAGGGAATGACAGAGGAACAAAGGAGGAAGTGGGTGACTGAACTACAACGCCCACAATGCCTTGCCCAAAACTCATTGTAAAAACAAAAGAGAAAGAGACAGGGCAGAAGAGTGTGTGACTGCACACACCGCTTTAAAGACTGAAGAATTTTTCTCCTGTAACGTGAGTACTCAGAAATGTGGCCTAAGACGTTTTAGAATGCACCTATTTGGAACGTTTAAAATACTATTTAAAACGTTCCAAGGGACTGTGTAGATAGGCTCTTAGAGCTCCTTCACACCAGCGCTGTGCACTCTCGCCATGCCTGGTGTGAGGATTTGCAGCACGGTATTCACATGACGCTGTGCCTGTCCTGCTGACACCCCGCCTCTTCCCCAGCCTTTCCTGGAATGCTAAAAGTCTGGATTATTTTCCCTAAGCGCATTTAACACGCCCTAAGCCTCCGTGTAGTTTTAAAGGAACTGAGGGCTTGAATGGATTGCATCAGGCCACGACAGGGAAAAGTGATCTCGCCTAGCAGCTGGCTCCAAGCCTCAATATAAAACCCAATCCTTGCATCCCAGGCTCGAAAGCATTTTTTAAAAATCATACAACGCCTGAATCTCTGCAGAGACAGGATTGTACTCCCTCGATGCCCCCAAAGGGCCAGACTAAAGGATCCTTCCATTTTTGCCCGGGAGAAAGGCGGTCTGGTTGAAGTGCTCATCTGAAGGACCTGACTGGAGGGAGAAAGAGACGGGGAGGGGTGGGGTAAAGCAGAAGAGCTAACGAGTGAAAGAGCAGCTCTTCAGGTGAAAGGGATCATAAGCTTGATGCACATCTGCCTTAGTGGTTAAAAACAAAACAAAACGTAGAGGCAAACCAGGGGTGGGAATAAGGTGTGATGGAGGTCTTAATCTTCTTGGTTCATTTTTTGGTGTGTGTTGCCTGAGTGTCCTTTTTTTTCAAACCATGGATTTGTGGTACATGTGGATGAAGACTTTGTCCTCACCTTTACTAACTCCTAGAGCCTGTTTCAGGTGTTGCTAGATCTGGGTTGGGAGTGCAAAGCACAGCTTGTGAATGCTGGGATTTGCTTGAGACTGCAGCTCTTCCTGCTTCGCTGTGATTTGAAAAATCACAGAGAAAGGAGTTGCAATTTCACAGAAGAATCCCTTCTCCAACATTAGACAGCTCATGCAAGGAGGCAACTCAAGTGGTGACTTAATTGTAACACTTTAGCTGTCTTTTTCAATATATCTGAAGAACCCACTCCAGTTTTGAACCTGATCCAGATCCAGGTCAGAGCTGAATGAGGAAGTCCCTAGCTCAAATCTCATCTCAGCAATGAATTTACTTGAAGCATTTATACATGAATGATTTATTGCACGCTCATGAGCAGCCACTCACAGAAGTTTGCAGGCCCTTTAGATGACATCATCAACCTTCAGAACATCTCCAGCATTTCCCCACCTTATCCCACTAAAAAAAGCACAAAGGTGACCAGCTATTTTTAAAAAAACGCAAAATTGGCCCCATGTAAAGTTAGCATTGCACTATAATTCCACCACTACATGACACTGTTTCATTAAAGTGAATGTAGCACACAGAGAGAGGAAGTATTCAATTCAAATCACATGACCACCCATGTAAGGGTGCCAATCGTTATCCAAGAAAGAAAGCGGAAGCAGAAAGCCCCAGTACGGCAGCAGGATTTTTAAAAAAAAAAAAATGTAGAGAAGCTCTAAGTGGACTTAAGCAAGTCACTCTCTCTGGGCTGATCTACTCGATCATTGCATCCCAGTACTCTAGCATTTGGTTCACATCCAGCACACACAACATACCCTTTTGTGCTGGTGCAATTTCAATATTCCATTGTTTCCCAAACCACTATTATGATAATTTTTCCAGTTCTTGCTGTTTCCATGCATTACAAAGGCATGAAAGGGACACATGAAGGGGGCTCTAAGTAAACCTTTCCTTTCAGCCACTGACCCTCAACTGCAATATGGAGATGATAATAATACTGACCTATCTTACAGGGTCATAGCAAGGACTATAATTGTGTATGTTAAATAGTCACATGTTACATAAATATTAGGTATTATTAAATGTAATAGTACCAACTTGTGCATCCTTCTACACATCATGCCCAATAAGGTGGTAGAATTCAAGATTGTACCACTTCAGACAGCCAGTGGGCTGGGGTCATATTTTTGAAAGCTTTCCCACATTCAAAGCTTCCTACATGTAGTAAACTAACACTATGCTAAGCATGGCTATGCTAAACATTTCTCCTTGGTGTGTTATCTTCTACAGGCAGTGGGTTTTTTAAATTTTCTTTATGTGTGTGGTGGGTTTTTGTGGAGGAATATTCAAAAATACACACACACACCGATGTAATGGTTAAATCCAGAATTTAAGCATCACAGTCTGTCAGCTCATTCTGCATAATATTTTGCATGGCTCTTATGAGCCAGCACAGTAACAGATTCTCTACTCTAGAGGGTAAATGTGTACTGATTCTGGGTACTGACCTTTGCTCTGCCATACCGAAATACTTATGCTCTTCTGGCCATGGCTAATGCCACTTGTGAATTCAGAGGTACATAAAAAAACCCACTTTAATGGCACAAAGAACACATGGATGCAATCTCAGATCACGTGTGTGGTGACAAGAATTCTCGGTCCTTTCACAAGCTTGGAGACAGTGGCTTTCATGATTAGAAAACTGAAGGAGAAGGAGAACAAACCACAGTTTCCCAAGTTTGGACATAACGAGGAACTGTGGTTTCTTCAACATTGAAAAAGGGAGCTTTCAGGCTCCTCCCCTTGGCTGTAAAGAAGGAAAAGCAGGTGGGGGGGATCACAAGTTCATGGCTCCTTCAGGTTATGCTCATAACGCTAAACAATGTTTTAGCATTGCATCTTACTGTCTTTGTCCCTTTTCTTTAAAAAGCAGCGTTTTTGACTTTTGGAAAAAAATCAAGCAAGGTGTGTTTATTTTACTTACCCCAGATAAAAATTGCTATTCCCACTTTACTGCCTGGAAAATAGAAATACTCTGTTGGAAAGCAAATATCTTTGGTAAACAGCACTCAGCAAAAGAGTTTTATATTTGTTTTGGTTTTTGCCTTGGCTTAATAGCTTCACGTTTCACCCTCAAAAAAATTCCTGTGGCAAAAGAAAAGAAAAACATAGAGCCTAATTAGACTACTTAAGATCATGCTGGCGTAAAAATGTGTTGTGCTTTTATTAAATAGTTCTTGATGTCCATTCCTTCCATGCAGTTGCAAGAAAATGTGAAGGTTGTCAAACGTACATCGGTCTCCTCTTAACAGCAAAACAAAACTGCTCACTGTCTGGGCAGCATGCCTGAGTGACAGAGAAGAAGTAAGAATGGTATCCATGAGATGCTGAGCTCAAAGCCAGAGCAAGGACAGCGAGCCACAAAAAGACCGTGTTCAATGCCATATTCAAATTATTATTTTCAAAGAGTACTTGGCGGATGAGGCATGTCACTGTTGTCCCATTTTTTTCCATCCCCATTCCTCCCTTGGCTCGCTCGCTCCCTTGCTTATAAGCCATTCCACTTCTTAAAACAGGCACATCTATAATTTTATCCACCGTGTCAGGTGATTTTTGGTGGGGTGGGGGGAGGTATCCATTCAGTGTTAAACATTTGGGGGAAATAGGTTGGAAAAGACCCCATTAGGCAGCTTGAAACTGTCCCATTATTTTCCATCAAAAGTCAGCAACCTCCTTATTCAGCAAGATGGAATTACTGGTCATTATTGTAACCCTCGGAAGGGAGGGCTTTGCGGCCCTCTTGTGAACATTTCTGTTCTTTTGCAAATGCTGCCAACTTAGAAATTACAGCTTTTCAAATTCACCTTCCCCTCCTGGGTGACATGTTCCCACTGAAAACAGTAGGAGCTTTCCTTGTCGATTCCTGAGAAGCAGGATTGAGTCATTATTCCTTAAAGTTTTCAAATTATTGAATTTAAGACGGACAATATGTTTTGCTCTTTCCCCAATAGTTCTCAAAACTGTTATAAACCATTTTAAACCATTTTAACCTGTTTTAAAGCAGTAGTGTAGATAGGCTGACAGTTTTGAGAACTGTTGGGGCCCAGGACACACTCCATATACAGTTTTCAAAACGTTTTCAAAGTGTTTTATCCTGCGTGTGTAGATAGGCTGTCTGAAACTTCAGGTCACACTGGCAGCCCTAAATTAGGCTGACCAGATAAAATCCAGGTCAGGGCTCATGTAACTTTAACAGTTGTATTGAAAAGGGAATTTCAGCCAGGATCATTTGTATGCAATTAGTTCCTGGTGAAATTCCCTCTTCATCACAACAGTTAAAGGTGCAGGCACTATACTAGAGTGACCATATACAAAAGAAGGCAGGACCCCTGCACCTTTAACTGTTGTGATGAAGAGGGAATTTCACCAGGAACTAATTGCATACAAATGACACTGGCTGAAATTCCCTTTGCTCTACAACTGTTAAAGTTACATGAGCCCTGACCAGGATTTTATCTGGTCACCCTACCCTAAATATCTCAGAAAGGTGAGGCCTAGGCTTTGAAGATCTCCACTCCCCAGAAAACAGGTGGTGCCGGAGAGAGACAGTTGGGGCCTAGGGTGATATAAAGCTTCTGCTCGAGGTGGAACTTCATGACAGCAAGCAGGAGCTTGCTGTCTAAATTTCAAGTGAGGGAGAAAACTTATGGAACTCAGGAAGATGGTATTGTTCAAACACGTCTCAGCTGGAGCAGAAGGATCCAGTGGCTAGCATGGACGGGCAGAGTCAACTCAGAGCCTGAAGGCTGCCACCTGCAGATTTGTGGTTTGCCACAGGGGGGGCAGCTGCACACAGCTCCAGCAGCTCCAGAGAACAACTGAACCCCTTAAGCCAGGGTTGTGCATAAGCCAGGGTTGTGCATAATGTAGGTAACCAGATGTTTTGACCTTCAGCTCCCAGCATTCCTGACTATTGGCCGTGCTGACAGGGGCTGCCTGGGAGACCTAAGGTTCCCCCCCCCCCTTGCCTTAAGCAATACAGAAGAGGGGGCTTTCGAGGGGCAACTTGAGAGAAGAGAGAGGAGCAGCTGTGCACCGCTGTTTTAGGAGGGCGTTCCAGGTGTTGGGGGAGTGGAAGAGACTGGGCAGAATCATTTCAAAGCTCAGAGGACATCTGGGCAGATGGAGGTCTCAGGCGGGGATACAATGGGAAATGAAGATAAGACAATTGGATGGGGCATGCATGGGCCTTCTGCAGTGCCCACTTGTTTCAGTGAAGCTTTCTCAAGAGAACAGCCCTGTGAGTTGTGCCCATGTTAATTGGGCCCAGTGAGGTTGCCATTTGGATGCCCCCATTGCCAACCCTGTTAGATAGAGGGCAAATCCTGACTGCCATGGCAGAATTCAGGTTGGTCCCTCCTTTCCTTGTGTCCTTGTTCTCAAACTTCAGGGTCTACCTTTAGGTTTCGCATAGCACTGGCCCTGTGTACTGTTTCACAATACTCTGCGATGTAGCTTGGGATGCAGGGTTCTCCGACGCATCAAAATCTTGACCATGGGTCAGGTTAGGTTTCTCTGGAAACAAGACAGAAAGAGATCAGCACCACAGAAAGCTCTGAGTAGGGCTAGAAGCTAGACAGGGGCTGGTTTCTGACGACACATTAGGCAACGGAGGGAGAAATAGCGTATACTGACCGTGCATTAGGTAGGCGAAGCTCCACACACGACATGCTGCAACTCCAGCGCTTGTGCAGCTGAAAGTTCCGGTGGCCATCTTGGTTGCTACGTCTCCTCCCTCCCCCTCCCTCAGTCCCCCAGCTGTATCCCAGCATGCACCGCAAGTTCTGTAGGCAGTATAGAGCAGAGCAGCTGGGGGGGGGGGGGGGGGGGTGGCTGCTCCGGCTGGCAGAACTCTATTCCCAAACGGAATAGTCCATGGAGAGAGGGGGGTTGGTTTCGGACAACACTTTATACAACGGGGCTTTGGGCTAAACAATGTGCAAGCCCATTGTTTCTCTCCGTTGCTTAATTGGGCAGAATAGCATACTGTCAGTTGTGTGTGTGTGGTGTGTAACCCTCCACATGACACAATAAGCAACACAACTGACGATTGTTCCCCCCCCCCCCATTGCTTAATGTGTCGTCCAAAACCAACCAGGGTGTCTTTATTTTGCTCCAACAAGGATCAGAACAAGACTGAGATTGAGAGATTCTCTACACAAGCAATTTATTGCACACTTGTGACTGGTCATTCACAGAAGTTTCCGGGTCTCTGGACATCTCTCGCACTTTTCCTATTTTATCCCACTTTCAAAACAATCAGAGATAAGCTGAAATACAAATTAATGCGGCCTATTGGCATCCACTAGATGGCAGTGTTTCATTGAACATATAGAGCATTGCCAAGAAATAATGTTTTAACTTCCAAATCATGTGTTCACCATCTAAAGGAGCCCATCACATACCCAGAAAGACTCCAGAAGAAGAAAGCCTGATTTTTGCTTAATGTAGAGAAGCACTAAAATAGAACTGTTGCTGAATTTAGGCTGGCTGGTCCTGCTGCCATACTGAATGAGGGACCTGGCCTGATTTAGCAATGCCTTAAAGGGGCCTAGCCTGTTTTAGCAATATCAGGCTGCAATGACATTGGAATACCTGTGGTATGCTAGTTTCCTCATAGTTAGAGTATGAGGATGGTCATGCAATCTCATCTGGACACAGAGGAGTTGACCCTGGGGTCTTTCTGGAGAAGTGGATCCCAGAGAGGTGGAAGCCCTGATGATGCCTTTCCATAATGGTTCTCCCTGAACCATTAACTCTGGAGCCTCTTCTTCTGAGAAAGGGTCAAAAGATGGCACCCAATGTGTGCCACCACACCTTGCCCCGTGAAGAACATCTGCTACTTTCTAGAGATGGCTGGTGATTCTGATTCTTAGGAAAAACCATGATCCAGCTCAATATATGTCTTTATTCCCAGCCTCAACACATGCATGTACAAAGTCATGAATCCTGACTTGGATCCTCAGAGTGTACGAATCAGGACAGTGCCTCTGACTTTACCAGTTGATGATCTGGAGGGCATAGAATAAAGGACTGAGCTTGGTCCTAATTGTTACAAAGTGCTAGGAAACGTTGATGGATGACTGTGGTTTGCCGATCGCTCTGGGAGATCGGCTGGCCAAAGTCTTTTTCCTCAAGGCTAGCTTGAACAAAGATATTTTTCACCCAATTGCTTCAACACTAAAAGCTCTGAAGTTGTGATAAAAAATTATTTAAGGCCATCCCCTGAAGCATTGCTTGATTAAGGTCATTTCAGTTCAAATTCCACAAGAGGATTGTTCCTGGATTTGCAATTTTGCTTGACTCTCTCCAGCTGGGGGTTTTGGAGGGAGGGAAGGAGGGGGAGGAATCTTGGATATCTATAAGGATAACCACAGCAGTTCCTAAGAGATACTTAGAAGATGGTTTTAATTCTTTAGATTTTGTGCTTTAATATATGGTATGTTTTAGTTCAATTAGGCAACTAAAGGCCTAACAAGACATTTCATGCCAGTAGTAAACTCATAGTGATTTTTTTTTCTGATGGTGGAGAGGAGAAATGAGAGGGGAGGAGAGCTTCACCTTTCTCCTCCCACCAATTTTCAGTGCCATGGCCAAGTGTCTTCCCTTACAGAGGACCATCCTCTGTTTGAAGGGCTGCCCTGTCCAATTCCAGTTTAAAGATAAAGAACCATCAGAACTGTCACTCATCAGCAATTAACACTTGAACAGTGGCTGAACAGGCAGGCACCCCGTTCACCTGCCCACTGTCTTCCGAAGCTATGGTGAGACGTGTTGTATTTCTTTTTAAATTATAATAATGCCTACATTTGCATCTATACATATAAATTAGCACAGGCGCACTTGAGGCAAATGACCATCATCTTTTCTCCTCTTTTTTACTGATACTTTCCCTCTTTAGGGGCGATTCATAACTGACCACCCTACTTGAGCTATTTCATGTTCCCTGCATTGGTTCTGATACTGAAGACAATGCTAGATTCCCTAATCTATAGTGGTTCAGATGTAGATTTGTACCTGTACATGCAGGTAATCCCAGGGTATGACTCATGTGGTGCGCTGTAGAGTAAGTGGTTGACATCTGGCTTGGCCATATTCATGGACCCAGACCTAGCAAGGCCCCCTGCTGGCAACTCATGTGAGGTTGTCAATGTGATCATAAGGGTGGCGATGACAGAAAATACCCAATATGCTATCCCAAAGAGGGACTGCTTTATTGTCTTTATCTGTTTAATTTGGTTTTTTTTCTTCTCTTCTCTTCTCTTCTCTCCTTTTTTAATATCCCATATTCCAGAAAACGTTTTGTTGGAATTCATGATGCCTCTTATGAAATTTGAGTATAACGAGTATAAGAAATTCCCATTCTGAGGAATTTCTGCCACTCTGTGTAGGCTTCTTGATGTGACTCTAACCATGAAAGCATGGGTACACCCACAAAGAAAATGCACAGCTGTGTTGCAGTAGCTCATGTTATCCAAGTAAATTACAATTACATACCACTGTGCAGTTCAAACATTTTCCTGTTTAAAACGCTGCTCTGAAGCCAGTGGGGCAGCTATGGCGGTACCTCAAGGCCACAGTCTCGGGGCCCTCAGTTGGGGTGGAGGAAATGATTTGGCAGCCTCTGGGACAGTATGGACATGCAGTGACCCACTGGGGCTGACATCATTCACTGCAACATCCTTCCTTTCTTCTTAGTTTTAAAAACATTGTGTAGTCAGGGCACAGCCAGCCAGTCAGCCAGCTTAATGGCTACAAATGCTTGTTTTATTATTCCCTTGTAAATACGTTTATTCCCAAGTAAATATGTTTAATATCAGGGCAGCTGTCATGATGGTGCTATGATGTCAGTAAATTTAAAATGCACATGCTCAGAGTATCACTTTTTTATTAGCATTGACAATGCTGGGTTTGGGTTTTTTAAATTTTATTTTATGTTCTAACTTATTGGGAATGTAGAAGTAATTGTGGAGCATGGAATTGTGGGCAGGGAGAGAAAAGTTAGTTGTCCACTTCACAACTGTGTTAATACAATAAGGCCATCTAAATGGGGCTCCATAAGATCATTAAATCCAGGGTCTAAAATTACTTGCCCCACTGTTTGTAGCAAACATAACAGGTTGGGCTCTGTCCATTCTCTGTGGGTCTTGAGGGAATCAGGCGCAGCCTGATCTCTTAGGCTTCACTGAAGATGTTGCACATGTTAGGTGCCTAGGAATGTGTATGTACACATTTTGACCAAAAAACAATCTACCCCACCAGATTGTTTGGGGCTTCACTCCTGAACTGTGCCACCTGTGCCACTATCACTGCTAACCCATGTTTTCTTTCAACCATGCTTTATTGTCTTACCCACGTTTTGTCTGGCAGATAGACGAACCCGTAGTTTGTTCTCTTGATCCTTCGGTTGTTTTTCACCCACTCCTTCTCCATATCCCGAATGCCTTTTCGGCAACATAGAACTGTCAGAACTTCACCTTGTCCACTGCCTACTTACCATTGGTCCGTTTTACACACGGAGTATGGAAGATTCATCCGCTGTTCCTGGCATCTCCTAGCTCATTGAAGAAAAGCTCCCTTCCCCCAGGCCCAGCCAGAGCACTAGAAATCTTCTTTGAGGGAACATTAACCCTTTCTCACTGGGGTGAAGTTCTTGAGGTCTGGAGATTGGGTTGTTGGTGTGAGCAGTTTGCAGAAGGGAGAAAAATGTTTTGGGGTAACCTCTGGCAGCCTAAAGTTCTTGACCTCTGAGAGGTAGGGTGGAGATGGCTTGATACATGCAGTTTGGCAGTGATGCGCCCCATTCAGTAACTAATCCTTGAAAACTTCCCCAGCTCTGTCAGGAGCAGAGCTAAACATCAAGTGGGGGAAGGGAACAGATCTGCCTGGCTGGCATTGTCAGGCAGACTTCCCTGTTCATGTTAGATTGAGCAAAGGGCAAGCAAGAGCATGGCTAACTGTAGAGAAGCTAGATTTTTTTTTTTACCACTCTTGCCCACCACCTCCATAACTTGGCAAAACAACCCATGAACAACCCACAGTTGCAAGTTTGCATGTAATGGCAATCCAGAGTTTAAACAATCCAAAGGTCACAACTGAACAATAAGCCATGGCTGCATTCGGACAACACATTAAGCAACTGAGGGGGGGAGAACAATCATCAGTTGTGTCGCGTATTGTGTTGTGTGGAGGGTAACACGCCGCTCACAAACTACAGACGGTATGCTATTCCGCCCAAAAAAGCAACGGAGAGAAACAACTGGCTTGCAAGTTGTTTAGCTCGAAGCCAGTTGTTTAAAGTGTTGTGTGGAGGGGTGAGTGTGTTAATGGCGTGTGGTGAGTGGGTTAAAATGCAAGCCCATAGAGGCAGGCGGCAAGAACGACCAAAGTGGCGACTGCCACTCTGCTACAACTGGTGCAACTTGCAGAGGCTGCTGGGATAGAACTGGGAAGACTGAGGGAAGAGGGAGGGTGGGGAGAGGGGCAAGGGCTGTGTCAGTCAAATGCCAGATTGACTATTAGTCCACTCAACGCCGGCTCCAACCACCCACAGTTGTGTAGGAATATGTTGTGTGGGGAGTACCCACAAAATAACCAACTGTGAGTTGGCTACTCAACCCACCATTGACTAATGTGTTGTCCGAATTCATCCCATGTGTTCTTTTTCTGGGTTGTTTGTGATTAACAAGCCAAGGCTAACAAACACTGGTAAGTGCAGCCACATTCACGCATCAGGACAACCTAGAATCAATAACCCATACCATGGGTCAGTGTTATGTATGAACCAGGTCTATATTTTACCTAGCTCTTGTTGGCTCTCCAGATTCTAGTGAAAAACAAAGTAGACCCTGCAAGCCTAAAACCTGTCCACCCCTATGAATTCATCCATCAGCCCCTCCCCTCCTCCTCTGCATTCTTCTTCTGCAGTTCCCGCTTTATGACCGCTTGGCCTATTTTACTTTTGTAATGTTCTCTTTAGTTCGTAAAGCATACTTAAGGTATCTTTCCATCTGAATCTCATTATTTATAAAGATTTCTGCTGATGGGGCTATCAAACTGCCCTACCTATTTTACAATCTGTTTTGGTGCATACTTATTCTATAATTTTAGAAAAGGCAAGAACCATGTTACAGGCTGATTTAAATGCTGCAATGGCTGCTACTTAATAGTGATTGGTATGTATGGTGAATTGTGGACTAAGGGAAGAAGGCTAATGTGAATTCCTTTGATTGACGTTATTATAATACCAGCAAATGAGAAAGGTGAAATTGTTCATCATGAATAGCATAAGATAGTGACAATGTTGATTGAGGTGTCAAACAACCAATCTTCCAACTGAAATTATGTTACCAGATCCCTGAAATGTGGACTTAGATTTGGGAGTCTGCCATAGGGATGGGCAGATCCATTTATTTCCAGTCCATGTCACTTCCAGGTGTGTTCATTCACCCATAAGTCTCTTCTGTCCCGTTCCACCTTAATATGCAATTTCTAAAATCTGCAAGGAAATACACAATTATATACATATTTTAAAATGTATTTTTCTCTCAAAACACATTCCCAAATGTATTTTCTCTCAAAATATGAAGTTTTAAATAATATTAATATTAATGTTAAGTTTTTTGCACTGGGAACTGTGTTGAATCATAGAATCATAGAATAGTAGAGTTGGAAGGGGCCTAGGCCATCGAGTCCAACTCCCTGCTCAATGCAGGAATCTACCTTAAAGCATCCCTGACAGATGGTTGTCCAGCTGCCTCTTGAATGCCTCTAATGTGGGAGAGCCCACCACCTCCCTAGGTCATTGGTTCCAGTGTCGTATTGCTCTAACAGTGAGGAAGTTTTTTCTGATGCCCAGCCAGAATCTGTTTTCCTGTAACTTGAGCCCATTATTCCATGTTCTGCATTCTGGGTTGATCGAGAAGAGATCCTGACCCTCTTCCGTATGACAACCTTTCAAGTATTTGAAGAGTGCTATCATGTCTCCCCTCAATCGTCTCTTCTCTTGGCTAAACATGCCTAGTTCTTTCAATCGCTCCTCATAGGGCTTCATTTGCAGACCCCTAATCATCCTCGTTGCCCTCCTCTGAACACGCTCCAGCTTGTCTGCATCCTTCTTGAAGTGTGGTTCCCAGAACTGGACACAATACTCAAGATGGGGCCTAACCAGTGCTGAATAGAGGGAAACCAGTACCTCGCGCGATTTGGAAGCTATACTTCTATTAATGCATCCCAAAATAGCATTTGCTTTTTTTGCAGCCACATCACACTGTTGGCTCATATTCAGCTTGTGATCTACAACAATTCCAAGATCCTTCTCACTTGTCATATTGATTAGCCAAGTATCCCCCATCTTGTAACTGTGCATTTGGTTTCTTTTTCCTAGGTGTAGAACTTGGCAGCCATTTATCCCTATTAAATTTCATTCTGTTGTTTTCAGCCCAGTGCTCTTGTCTATCAAGATCACTGGAGTTTGTTTCTGTCTTCTAGAGTATTAGCAATCCCACCCAATTTTGTGTTGTCTGCAGATTTGATAAGCATTCCCTGCACCTCCTCATCCAAATCATTAATAAAAATGTTGAAGAGCACTGGGCCCAGGACTGAGCCCTGTAGTACTCCGCTCGTTACCTCCCCCCAGTGTGAGAAGGTACCATTGATAAGCACTCTTTGAGTCCGATTCTGTAGCCAACTGTGGATCCACCTAATAGTTGTTCCATCTAGCCCACTTTTCACTAGTTTGTGAATTAGAATGTCATGGGGCACTTTGTCAAAAGCTTTGCTGAAGTCAAGATATACTATATCCACAGCATTCCCATGGTCCACTAGGGAGGTTACCCGATCAAAAAATGAGATCAAATTAGTCTGACAGGATTTGTTCTTGACAAATCCATGCTGGCTTCTAGTAATCACTGCATTGTTTTCAAGGTGCTTACAGATTGACTTCTTTGTAACCTGTTCCAAGATTTTCCCAGGGATGGATGTCAGACTGACTGGTCTGTAATTTCTAGGTTCTTCCTTTTTGCCCTTTTTGAAGATAGGGACAACATTAGCCCTCCTCCAGTCATCCGGCACTTCACCCGTCTTCCATGATTTTGCAAGGATATCATTCGGAAGAGTGAAAGCTGATGCGTAACTAAAGTTCACATTTACACATTAGTCTGGAAGATGCAGATTTGGTCAGTTCATATCAAATCCTTCAACCATCCCTAATCTGCAAACAGACCAGGGCGAACAAATTAGAGCATGTGTGAAGAATAGAGGCACTCCCCCCCCCCCATTTCTTTGGCTGCTTAGTCATCCTCAGATCATCCTCTGTGAGGTGTTACCCTCATTTTAAAGAGCCTCAAAGATTATGGTTTCAATCTGGCACAAACATAGATATGTTAAACCACTAAAAATCAATGTGCTTAAATGCACCTGTGCTGGATTGGGAAACCAGAGACTACAGGTCCAAGTACCAGACACTGCCCACTAGGTCTCAGAAGGCATGGCTTGCATGTAAATTTTTAAAAATGGGATACTTGATGTAGCGTGATACAGGAAAGGAAAAAGGTGAGTGAAAGGAAGACTTAAATAGATAGAAGGAAAGAGCCAGACAGAGGTAAAAACCAGTAGAGCAGAAAGAAGTGGACTAGAGAGCGGGAGAGGCAGATGGGAGAGTGTGGCTCACTAGGACTTCATTTAAAAGTCTGTTCCCGATGTCCCCAGGTCAAAAATCAGCTGGAGGGAGCTCTTGAGCCAGGAAAATGGAAGCAGCCTCTCCCTGCTGGCCATTTTCCCATTTAGACACACAGCCTGACCTAGGGTACCTCTAGACGGTCACTTTTCCCCACAGCAGCTTCGGAGTGGCGGCAGGTGGATTACATGATGCTGCCGCCACTCCGAAGCTACTGCGGGGAAAAGCCCCAAAGCTCCGCTCTAAAAAAGTCAGGCATTTCCCTGACTTTTTTAGCGTGGAGCAGGCTGGGCAGGGAAGGGGATGGACCAGCAAGCCACAAGCTCACTGCACCGCCTCCGCAGTCCTTCCCCCCATTTTAAAAAATAAAAATAAAAAACCGCTTACCTTGGAGTAGGGGGCCGATGCCGCTGGGCAGGTGCTGGCACTGTAGTGGCAGCAGCAGCAGGGAAACCCACCTCCAGAGTTGAGCCTAGTTGCTGACATTTGCAGCGTGGTCAATGCTTTCCCAGAATTATTCTGAATATTTATAACCAGGGATGGAAAGAGCTCTTATTGCTGCATATTTTCTTCTTTGCAGTTGCCTGATGAGATTTTAGTGACACAGACTAACCCCGCTCCCCCATTCCACAAACTCAGCCTCTTATATAATTCCCACATCTTTGCTATTATTCAGTGAATTGTACCCCTTCCCCAGAGTCCTAAAACATAATAGGCATTGCCTTGCTGAATCAGATCAAATGTCATTAGCTCAGCATTCTCTTTCTCCCTCCCTCCCTCCCTCCCTCTCTCTTTCTCTCTCTCTCTCTCTCTTTTTCTCTTTAATAGCAGCTGGCCCAATATCCCTGGAGAACTAAAAAGTAGGGCAAAAAAGTGATGGCCATCCAGCTTCACATTTGCAAAGGTACACTGCCTGTGAACATGGAGGTTCTATTTAGATACTATCTTAATTAATAAACCTTTCTTCCATTAATTTGTCTAATATTTAAGAACAAAACAAATGGAAATTTGTGGCTGTCATCACCATGTCCTGTAGTGAGTTCTGCAAGTTAATTATTCACTATGAAAAGAAGTGCTTCCTTTGTCTATCCTGAACCTAGGGCAGATCAACTTCACTCGGTCTCTCTCTCTCTCTCTCTCTCTCTCTCTCTGAGCCTATATTCTGTTTAAAAACGTGGTTTTTTAAGTCGTTTCATTACATGGTAGGACACACTGAGCAGTACTTACATTTCACAGTGACTGCTTCCTCCGTCCTCAAAGTGTTCACTGGTGTATTACAGGGTTAATTCCTTGATTCTTCTTCTTTTGTTTTTGTTTTGCAGGCTGCTTGACCCGCCCACTTCTGTCTCAGTAACTCAAGCAGCCTGCAAAACAAAAACAAAAGAAGAAGAGTCAAGGAATTAAACCTGTAATACACCAGTGAACACTTTGAGGACGGAGGAAGCAGTCACTATGAAACGTAAGTACTGCTCAGTGTGTCCTACCACGTAATGAAATGACTTAAAAAAACACATTTTTAAACAGAATATAAGTCGTTTTAAGGGCAATGTGGATAGTCTCTCTCTCTCTCTCTCTCACACACACACACACACACACACACAGCAAGTTTAATATTAAGTGACAGGAAGAAAAATATCTTTCTCACTGCAGGTTTTACATTCCCAGGTAAAAAGCTAGATTAACCTATCTGACATGACCTGGAACATTAACAGTCTGCTTTCCTCTTTCATAACTTGGGCCACAGCTCCTATCATTCACTGCCTGTAAGAAATACATACCGTTTGTGTCAAAGCATTCCCTAACCAGCGGAATCAGAAAAGAGCAGTTATTACTGCAAACTCTATATACATTATTTATCAAATGAAGTCTCTGCAGCACGCATACAATTTATTTTCTGTCTATGATCCCCCACTATGTTGCCCTCCCTCCCTCCCTTTTATGCTGCTGTTCCAATAGAAGATAAAAGAAACGATTTGCAAGCTCTTTGGGAGGAGCTCCGCTCCTGCGGTATTCATGGCTCCTTGGAGCAAGGTGACACTTCTGCCCAAAGGGAGCGCGTGGCCCCAGCGAGGAGGGAGGGGGTTCTAGAGCACGCAGGAGTGGAGCCTCTTGCATGAGCTCCTAAACCATTGGAGGCCCAATATTCCAGCTGCCCATGGCAAGGTTGCAAGAGCAGCAGCTATGAGGCTGCCAGCGTGAAATAAACAAAGGCCCTCCAGGGGAAATGGGAGCGGACACTGGCATCTGTTTTGAAAACAAGGCAGGAGAAACGCATGTTTCGATGGATGTCAAATGAATATACTTTATTTTCATGATGTGAGCTCCTCACATTCAAAAGCAACTTCCATATTAGCCAGCATGGCTGGCAATGAAATACATTGACAGCATCCCAGTAGACCATGTCTAGCATTTGTAGCATCTCAGACTTCATAATCCAGCTAACCAGGGCTGTGACAAAGCTTAATCACCATTTCCATAAACATTTCAGCAACTGCTCAGGAACTTCTCTCCCTGTTTCAGATTTGTCAGTCTTCCTTACAAAAATGTTCACTCATGTGTTTAAACTGCTCCCCACTTGCCCTCGGTGATGCTGTTGGTTAATGTTGTGGTAGCATCACATTCACTTACATGATCTAGGGTGACCAGATAAAATCCAGGTCAGGGCTCATGTAACTTTAACAGTTGTAGAGAAAAGGGAATTTCAGCCAGTGCCATTTGTATGCAATTAGTTCCTGGTGAAATTCCCTCTTCATCACAACTGTTAAAGGTGCATGCACTGTACTAGAGTGACCATATACAAAAGAAGGCAGGGCCCCTGCAACTTTAACAGTTGTGATGAAGAGGGAATTTCACCAGGACCTAATTGCATACAAATGACACTGGCTGAAATTCCCTTTTCTCTACAACTGTTAAAGTTACATGAGCCCTGACCTGGATTTTATCTGGTCACCCTAACATGATCCCTGATTGGGAGGGATCATCAAAGTGACTAATATAGCAAGGAGGAAGATGTGGAGGAAAAAATAGTATCAAAGCAGGAGGCAAGACAACCAACGGCATCAAATATGGTTATTTATTTTATTACTCTAAACTAGGAAATGTGCAGTGTAGCGTCAAAGGAAAAGGAAATCTTCATATTCTCCCAAGGAAGGGGACTACAGAAAGCGGAAAGGGATTGGCAATATAAATAAATGAAGCTGGCACACTGAATCCAGCCCTTCTGCTTTTTAAACAGGAGATAGGAGGGACTGAACTTGAGCCCTTCTGTATGCAAACAATGTGCTCTGCCATGAGGTTGTGACCCTTTCCTCCATTTTTAATGGTATAGTCCTCCTGCAACAGCAATACCTCAGACTGCTGAGTGCTGTGCAAAATGGGAATCAGGACATAAGAACAAGGATCCATCTAGTCCAGCATTCTGTTCACACAGTGGCCAACCAGTTTGATGCAGGAAATCCGCAAGCAGGACATGAGTGCAACCGCACCCTCCTGCCCAAGTTCCCCAGCCACTGGTTTCCATAGGCATATTGCCTCTGATAGTGGAGATAGCATCAGGACTAGTAGCCATGCATTGTCTTCTCCTCCAGGAATTTGTTTAACTCCCTTTTAAAGCCATCCAAGTTGGTGGCCACCACCGCGTCTTGTGATAACGAATCCCATCGTTTAACTATGCGCTGTACGAAGAAGTATTGGTCCACAAAACAGTCCCTCTGACTTTACTGCTACACTGTCTCAGGACTTTTCCTCCAGGGAGTCCATAGCCAGGGCTCAAACCTGAAAAGCCTTCAACGAAGCTAAGCCTGATTGCACCTGCACTTTCACACTATCTCATCGGATTTGTAACCAAATATAAAGAAGACTTTCAGAAATCAACTGGGAGTTCAACTTTTCTCCAGCATTAAATGCCAATCAGATATGATAAAATACATTGTGCTTTCTGCTCTGTCCTCAAATAGAGCACTTGAAATGCTCTCGCTCCATGCAGTCTACCACAAAAGAAAAAGATGATTATGTGTTGAAAAATTAGAGGAGTCTCTTTGGTTTCTTGCCAGGGGCATTGGGGTTGAGAAAAGAATATGCCATTCTCACTGGATTTTAGCCCATCACCTTTATAAGCTAAGGCAGGAAGCACCACATCCAACCCAAATGCACAACCTCTTGTGTAGAAGCTTTCCCTTTAATCCTGTGCTTTAATGAGAGCTTTCAATGAGAAGGTTTTCCAACATTATGAATGCCTGCAAAGCTCCTGATCCCTCCCTAGCTGAAGCAATTGGAAAGGAATTCATTTGCTTTCTTAACATATTTTTTGACCCGCCAAATCCAAATCTGTCTGCATCTAAGTGATACACTTTAGCACTGACCCTAAAACCAAAGGTAGCAACCAAGACACTACTTAACAGCATACACTTGTCCTTGGTGCCACACTGTTTAAACAATTTTGATGAAATTTTGAGAGCCAATGAATATTAGGCCTAACATTTATCCTAAAGGTTTTTAGAAGCCGCTTCAGGTACAAAATGCCAGCCAATCAAAATTTATTTGTGGCAACACCACAAAATCTGTACAAAATATGTGAAGAAACCAAATGTGTTTGTCATAAAGCCTTCAATGACACATCATTTGGTATATAAGCTAGCCTTCTGAGACACTGTGATACTGAGAAAATGGAAATTTACAAATCTAAATTGGCTGCCAAGTTATAAAGAGTTGTTCTAAGGTAATAGTGGGCGCTATTCCTGGAGTTGTAAACCTTTCATTGTTGTGTTGATTATAAAATGGCGCATACCTTTCAGTTTTAACAGAGATGTACTGGGCAGGATTTACACTACTGCTTTAAAATGGTTTATAACAGTATTGACAACTGTTGGGGCCCAGGACACACCCCTTATACAGTTTTCAAACCGTTTTCAAGGCGTCATATCCTGCTTGGTGTAAATCTGGCCCTGGTTTTAACAGCCATTTTGGAGTTTTAAATTTCCATTTTCTTAGCATCACAGTAGTGGTGACCATTTTCTCCTGTGTCGATGTCACTTCTAGAATTGTTGTGAGGTAAAGAAAAGAAACCAATCACATGTAAATGTTATACAAATATACTTGTGTTTCTTTGTTGCTTTGTAACCTTGGATGGATATAGGAAACTGCCTTGTACTCAGGCCATTAGTCCATCTAGCCTGGCATTGTCTAGTCAGACCACTATTCAAAAGCATCTCTCCAAGATCTCATGTTATCAGAAATCCTTTCACTGAAGTTGCCAGGCATGGAATCCTGGACCTTTTTATCTAAAGACCTTCTTCCCTATCATTGAGCTATGATGCATTTAGCCCAAGGGTAGCTGCTTTGTTCGGCATCAGCTTTCTAGGGACTCATAAGTACATAAGAAGAGCCATGCTGGATCAGACCAAGGGTCCATCTAGTCCAGTATTCTGTTCACACAGTGGCCAAACAGCTGTCAACCAGAGACCAACAAAGCAGGACATGGTGCAACAGCATCCTCCCACCCATGTTCCCCAGCAATCGATGCACACAGGCTTACTGCCTCAGATACTGGAGGTAGCATATATAGCCCTCTCCTCCAGGAATTTATCCAACCCCCTTTTAAAGCCATCCAAATTGGAGGCCATCACTACATCTTGGGGTAGTGAATTCCATAATTTAACTATGCGCTGTGTGAAGAAGTCCTTCCTTTTATTTGTCCTGAATCTACCACCAATCAGCTTCAGATGTCTTTCCTAGCCTTACCTTCTGAGATCCTATTTCACTAGAGATTCTGGGGATTGAATCTCTATCCCCCAAATTTCTCCCAAATTCCTTGCTGGAATATGCCATCCCCCCCTCAAAAAACAACTTTCCCATCCTACTCTACCAAATTCTGAAATAACACTTCTAGTTGAGCCTGTGAAATATCTCTGTCCCTCTGAAAACCCTACGATCACTACATGTAATAGGGTTGCAGTACATATGAGCTGAGCCAGGCCTCCAAAGTGTCTGAGATGGGTTCACAGGGCACAGACTGTATACAAAACCTGAATCTGCAGCTACTATGACGAAGTCCCTTATTTTGTAAGTCACTCCCTGCAATCTGGTCATGGGGGTGATTGTGCCCATGACTCGTCGGCCACCAGTGGGATTTCTAATTTGGCCCTTCCACATTTGCTTTGGCTCTGAGGTGACACATCATTTAAGCTCTTCAATTTGTTTGGATTTTTCCCTCTGGCTATGTTACACTTGTCACAATAACAAGCTTCAGTGTTTTCGATATTTCCAGCACATTTCGTACATTGCTGTAAATTACAAAAACAAAACAGGGACATACCGTTAGATTTGAGCTGACACAGCATGTGTTCTGCATATGGATAATAGATGATAGTATTTTGATGGAGCCTGGAAGGAGACACTGTGAGCTGTGCAATTTGCCTCTGACAGGAAGCACACTGTCTGGGTTAAATGGAAAGGCCCCATAGAGGTCTAAGATGCCTCAAAATGTCTAATGAAACATGACAACCATGTATTAGCTACGTGGCCATGAGGCCATGTTACTTTTACCTGTATTGAATAATAAGAAAGCGAGTGGGAGAAAAGGAATATTCTCTCTCAAATATTGCCCCAGGGACGACAACGACAATGTTGATGACCACAACAACAGCAACAACAAGAAGAAGTTTGTTGGTTGGTGATCACCATGTAACCTTCGCCATCCCCTGTTGGCAAGCTTTTAGAAACGGGGCCATAGGATAGGAAACTACCTTATATCAAGTCAGACAGTTGGCCCATCTAGCTCAGCATTGCCCGCACCAAAGATAAGCAGAAGCTATATCAAAATCAACTGGTAGATTGCAGGATGACTGGCAGTAACTCAACCAGAGTTTCTCATTCCCAATTGTTTAACAAAAGGAACAACAAAAAGCCACACACATCCCAAAAATATTAGGCTGTTAATATCCCTGATCTGTCGTAACTCAGATGTAATCTTGTACTTGTATATGTAGGGTCATTCCAGTGTATGGCTCACAACATACAATAAAAAAACTGGCTCCACTCCCAAGCCAGTTTGTACCCAGCTGTGACTGGTAGTCTTCAAGATTCTTGTCAAAAGAATCACAGTAGATCCTGCAAGTGTGAAGTCTGCCCACACCTGGAACCCACAAAGATGATATTTATGAATTGCCGAAAAAGAGGAAATGGATCAACAAAAAAGGGGGTTGGGAAGGATAAAGGTTTGTATAAAATGTGTATGTGCTAATTTATACGTATAGGTGCAAGTGTAACCATTATAATTTCAATAGAAATACAGTATATCTCATTGGAAGGCTGTGGCCAGGTCCATCTCTACAAGATGGTTTTGTGGTGCGATCGTCATTCCTCAGGCATGGAATTATCTGGGTGCTTTACATGATGTCATCATTCTCCAGTTGATTTCCCCTTCCATGACCTGTGTTATTTCACAATGGGGAAAATGCAGTATTTTTCATGTTTGCATCATCAGACCTCCATTGCAAACCCCCGTATTTTTGCCATCTCGCTATTATCCGGTTTACGTAGGTGGAAGTGGGCTGTGTGCGGTTCTGCTGACGACAGCAGCGACAATAATGATGGGGCAGGTGTCGTCATATTGGGCACTTCATCTGCCTTTGCAATGGCAGGACAGCAGGATGGCCATTGCAGTACAAGGACATGGCTGAGAACATGGAGAGCCGTGCTTCTCCTCCTGCCTGCCCGCCCGCCAGGGTCATGGGGTGTCTTGGCAGCACCAAGAAACTCTCAATCTGCTGGATATTTGTGGAGAGGCTAAGGCTAAAATACAGGAGTAGCTCTGTAGCAGCAGTCAATCACAAGAGGGTGACCAATGACCCGCTAGGGGGAGGGAAATGGGCATGAACCATGGAGGTATTTGCAGGAGTCAAACGTCATATATAGGTTTGTCTCGCAACAATGCCGCTGCTCACAAGAGGCGCTACCTCTCTGTGAGAAGAAAAGAAATGGAAAGTTGCGGGATAAAAACAGCTGGTGTATAGGGCCCATGACTGAAAGAGAGGACAGAAACAGTGGTACAATTCCAGGATGAAACGGTTGGGTGGAGAAGCTCCAGGTGACCTTTGTGCCTGCTTGATCAGGCTGCTGTTCACGTGCTAGCTGTTGATGGGCAACACTTCTTAAGGTGTGTTATCTTTAAATCGGAATTTGGCATGACAGTCTTTCATACGGAAGACCCCTTCAAATAGAGGACTGTCCTCAGTAAAAGAGAACACCTGGCCACCCAGATATGACAACGGCTCTCCAGGGATTCAGACAGGAACCTTTCCCAGATCTACCTAGAGATGCCACGGATTATCAGCCTATCTACACTACTGCTTTAACACGGTTTAAAACAGTTTAAAATGGTTTATAACAGTTTTGTTAGAACTGTGGGGGCTCAGGACACACTCCATATACAGTTTTGAAAACGTTTTCAAAGTGTTTTATCCTGCGTGTGTAGATAGGCTTTGAGTCTTTCAGCAGCATCAGAAGATGTGTTTTATAACACTGTTGTCACTGGCCACTCGCGGATTTTCACGAGACCTTTTCATGATGCTGCACTCTTCCTGTGCATCTCCCGCTCCTTCTGCCTGTTTTTCCATCACAAAAAAAAAAGACCCGGAAAATCCTATTTTTTGAGCTGTAATGAAACTCGCCACCATTTCCTGCTGAGTGCAACAGAAGAAGCACTATAGAGTCACCCACTGAACGGGCCACATGGTCATCGCTTGCTTTCTCTTTCTTCCCCATGTGAAGAAAGATGGAGCTGTTCGTCCCTAATGTGGGACAGAAGCAGGAGGCAAAGCGATGGCAGGGAAACACGATTTCACCCCCTCCCACCCCACATTTGATGACACTCTAAGACCTTTGGCATGCAAAGCATGTGCCCCTACCACTGAGCTGTGACTCTTCCCCCAAAGTGTGTGTTCACTGGTGATTTCTTATCCATGGCAAGATGTGGCTGGGGAGCATTGGTTTATGGCTTGAAAAAGTATTAGACCAAATTCATGGAGATTAAGGCTATAAGGGAGCAATCCTCTGTATATTCAGACAGGGAAAAGTCCTACAATTCCCACCAGGCTCCAGCCAGCTGGTTGGGGCATTTCTCCGTAAGTGGCTTTAAGACAGGGTAGCTAGATGGAGCCTCTACATGTAGAGAGAGTATACCACTGATTACCAGAAAAAGCAAAAGGTCCCCTCACCTTTATGCCCTGCATCCAGAAGTACGTGACTGGCTCCTGTTGAAAACAGGGCAAGATGGAACTTGTTCTGATCCAGAAGGCCTTTTTTAATTCTAACAATTTAGCAAATGTCTTTCTCCTACGCACTGACTGGCTAGTGTTATCAACAATTAAAGGGACCTATGCCAAAGGCAAAAATCCATTTGCTTCAAAATTAGTATGGGAGAACAGACCAAACTTCCATTAAAAAATAAAAAAGTCCAGAATCTACAACATGATATAGAATAATAATACTTAGCATTTATATCAAGCATTTTGAGTATTTAAAACATTTCACATTAACTCCCTACCTTCCAATATAAGTATTTGGGAGAGCCCTTCAGAGTTCACAGCCGTTTGTACCTGGTAATTGCATATTTTTATATCTTACTAGGCCATGTATTACACTCAGCCATTAATTGCCATGTATACAGTGTCTCTGAGTGAAAATAAAGAGTAAAATGGTATTTGCTTTTGTATTTACATTTTATCTTGCCATGTAATTAAGTAATCAAAAGCAGTCACCTAATTAAGGAGGATTTGCAGGCTGTTTATGCCCTGTGACTTTATGTAATAAACATTGATTGTTCTTTTATGACTTCGTATTATCAAGTAATACAGACCTGTTTTGACCTAAAGATATAGGCATTACCTTACCAGGCATGCCAGGCCATTGTGTTTCAGGTGTTTTCTGCAATATTGCTGCTCGGGTGCTAAGACTAGGATCCAGAAATGTGAAACTGAAACTAGCTCCGTGGTTTAGGGATTTCTGCTCAATCACAAGGGCTCGGATGGTGATCTTTGTTTAAAAACCAAATATACTAAAATTGTAGGGATTCTCTAAGAGTACCAGATTCCATTCTAAAGGTCCTGTTTTCTACTTTGTAGTATAAATACAGCCAGGCAGATCTGTGATTTCAGCAGGAGCAAAAGTATGATAATATTAGAGAGCGTCATCATATTTATATTTATTTATTTATTTATTTATTTATTTATTACATTTGTATACCGCCCCATAGCCGAAGCTCTCTGGGCGGTTTACATAGGATTAAAAACAATTAAAAACAATATACAAAAATTAAAACAGCAAAAACATACAACATACACACAATCTGTACATTTAAAACCCACTTCAACACTTCAAAAAACTACCAAAACAAAACAAACCCAGGCTCCTCAGATATTGCCAAATATCAGACAAGCATTTTATCATACTGCCCAATCACGTTTTTTCACAAGTCCTTTTAATGCCGCTGTCTGCCTCCCGCATGTCTCTTTCTCCTCCTGGCCTTCTTTCCGCAACAAATAAGACCCTGGTAAATCCGATTCCCTCCCTCCCTCGCCTGGTCATGTCTACTCAGGAGTAAGACCATAGAGTTAAATGGGACCTCTCTCCCTCCCCCTTCACAGTTGAGCAGAGAACCGCCCTCCCTCCTTTTTTGTCAGTGAGACCGAGAGGACCCTTAGACACACCCGCCCCCAACAAAGAACAGGATGGTCTGATGGAGCGCAAGAACAGCAATACACGGGAGGTAGAAGCGCATTTATTTCACATAAAAGGGGAAAAAACAGACTTTGCCCATTCCAAAATGAAATGAAAAATGGAGGGGAAGAAGCGAAATGAGTGCAAGACAGGGATGACATCATGTGAATACTATGCTGCAAAACCGCATAGCAAGTGTGCAATAAATCACTGGTGGGATGGAGCTCGTGATTTCCCCCCATCTGATGACTTTCAGGCCCTTTCTACACCATAGAGGTGTAGAGGGAGGGAGGGAGGGCGATCCCAGAAGTACCTAATACACACAATTGGCGCACAGGGACAAGCCGGGGGCCATCCCAGGCAAACAGCCTGGTGTAGAAACGGCCTCAGAAACACTAGGAAACATTGAGAAATGCCGTATATGCTCATTCTGGCTTGCATTTCTCTACATCAGTGCATAAGTTCTCAGTCAGAAATTTAGAAAGACGGGTGAGGGCTGGCAAAGTATTGCAGTGAAAATCCCCCTTTTTCTGCCTTGATTCCTAAGTTGGCACGGGATTGGGTCTTTCTTCGCCTGTTTTTGTTTAAAATGTATTTATTATATCACTCAGTTACATGAGGGCCACTGAGCAGGTCCATACCTTATTTGCTTCAGCAATGCTGAATCGTCTTTCCCATGGTATGTCTTTTCAGTTTTAATATGAGCATCAGTCAATTAAAAGTGCTTTGAAAGTTTCATGTGCAAGACTGCCCATCCTAATTTAATTCCCCAACCTCTCCTGTTCCTAACATTGCCTTTACAATTTCAAACTTCCATAAAAGCTTGTTCCTTTCTATTAAAATACTTTGGGTCTTCTTGTGCACTTCTTATGAATTCAGCTACATGCACTGATGCCAATTCATACTGCCATACACAAAACGGAAGAGAGAGAAAATGGTTTGGGGGAAACTCAAAACCATCAATTTATTTTTAAAATTTAAATGTATACCTCACTTTTCTGCATTGGGGCCCAAGGCAAATAATAATCATAATAATAATAATAATAATAATAACAACAACAATAATAATTTAAAATAAATAAAAATGGAAAGAAGAAGCAACATCAGAAACACTAAATAACGAAATATTAGATAACATGGAAGAAAATGAAACATACAAATACTTAGGATTCCAACAAAATACAAAAATCAATCACTCCACAGTAAAAACGTAACTAAGAATGCAATATAAAACTCGCCTATCACAAATCCTAAAATCTAAACTCAACTCGAAAAACATTTTCAAAGCCATCAACACCTACGCAATACCCATCCTCACATACTCATTCGGAATCATACACTGGTCACACACTGAACTTGAAGAAATAAACAGATTCAATCGCACCAAACTCACAAAACACTGCATGCTCCATCCCAACTCATGCAGTGAAACGATAACAATCAGCAGGAAAGAAGGAGGAAGAGGTCTGCTAGACATTAACACAATGCACGCTAAACAGATAAAATCACTCAGAGAATTCTTCCACACTAAAATCACCCCCATTCATAAAGCCATAGTAACAGCAGATAAAAATTGCACCCCACTCAACCTAGCACTACAAAATGAAGACCAAACACGACACACTCACAGAGACAACAGAAAAATGGGCACATAAAATGCTCCATGGGAAGCACTACAACATAATACAAAACCCACGAATAAACAAAGAACAATCGTACAAATGGCTCAGGAAGGGTGAGCTATTTCCAGAAACAGAAGGATTCCTAATAACTATACAGGATCAAGTTATAGCCACCACCAAAAATACATAATAAAAGATAACAATGTAAGAACAGACCTATGCAGGAAATGCCATCCGTTCCAAGAAACAATAGACCACATAACAGGAGGATGGAAAATTCTGGCAGGAATGGACTATACAGACAGACACAATACAGCTGCAAAAATAATTCACCAACAACTGGCCATCAAATTCAACCTTATCAAACAACCTACAACATACTATACATATTCACCCAAAACAATCTTGGAAAATGCAGATCATAAAATATACTGGGACAGAACAATTCATACAGACAAGACAATACCTTGCAACCGACCAGACATAATGGTTATAGACAAAAAAGAAAAACACACATATCTCATTGACATAGCAATACCGAATGACAAAAATGTTGAAAAGGAAGAAGAAAAGAGAGACAAATATACACCACTGGCCATAGAAGTCAAAGAACTATGGCAATAGGAAAAGATCACAATTATTCCATTAGTCACATCAATCACCGGAATCACATCAAAAAAATATACAGAAAGCCTAAAGAAACTAGGCCTACCAGAATACATCCACACCAACATCCACAAAGCAGTAGAAAAACTGATGGTCTTCACTGCGTATATCTCCATAACATTTCCTTTTATTCCTTTAAGCTCCTGCCTTGACTTTTACCTGCCATTTTTCCTTTAGCCTCTGGTTGTTTCCATGTTTGAAACGTAAAGGAAACTGAGGGAAAGTCCACAACTTGAAAGTGGTGGGTAGAGGCAAATTGACAGCTAAGAAAGGACCAAGGCAGGTATTTCTCCACCTTACCTTTTTAAGACAAGGGCTGGCATGCCCATCTTCTGTACAGGGACCATGTGTACAATAGCAAAGGTATTTTTGTATCTGTTTCTAAATTGTATGTTCTGCCCTTCAACATCAAATCTTTCCAGGGAGACTCACAAGTATAAACAAAATGGAGCATAAAAATAACAGCAGATTGCCCAATTTGCTTCAGATCCTGATTCAGAGGGTCCAAATCAAATGTCATTCGCTTCAGACCAATTCAGAACTATTTTGACTTGCTTCAAATCGGGATTTGGATTTCTCATTTTCCCATAGACTTGCACTGGAAAAAAGAAATGCCTATAATTTTTTTTATTTTTCATGATACAAACGTGCAATTTTGGAGAACTGATAGGTGCTCTGGGGGTGATTATGTCTACCAAATTTCAGACAGATTGTTGCAGTGGTATTGATGCAATCAACTGGTAAAATTTGCTTTTTTTAGGAGAACTACTCAAAGCAAAGTGCTATAACATTTTCATTTTTCATAATACAGACAGAAAAGTTTGAAACCTTACTGACACAGTAGAGGTGCTCATGTCTTCCAAATTCCAGCCAGTTTGGTGCAGTTGTATTTGTGTAATCAACTGGTAAAATTTGCTTTTTTCAGGGAAAAATAGAGGAAGGAGAAGGAAGGGGGAAGGATTGGAATGAGCACACTAAAAGCTAACAACTAGAATAATTTTATATACATATAAATTTTGTATTTTTTTAAAAAAAGACAAGCAGAAAGAGGGCTCAGGAAAGATCCAAATACCAATGCTCCCAAACACACACCAATAATAAACCTAAGCTGGCCAGCCCAAAACACACTACTCCTACCATGTCTAACCCACAATGAGCAAGGACAAAAGAAGCTCGATCTCCTCATTGTCCTTAAGCCCTCCTCCACCATTGTGACTGGAGGCAGCTGGAGAGAATTGGGAGACTACAGATTGGGGGATGAAGCTGTCACTTAACAACCAATTTCCCCCTCCAAACTCCTCCTCCTCCCTACTCTAACAAAATAAATGTTGCAAGCACAGACAGACTGTCTGCACTTGAAAAAAGGTCCAAATCTATCTGAATTGATTCAGACCATGCCAATTTGCTTCAGACCGATTTGGATCTATTTTGATTCACTTCAGATCTATTTCAAAGCCCTCTGAATCACCCCAATTCACCTCAGATTTGGGATTTGGATCCGATGCGATGCACAGCCCTAAGCAGAATCAACAATAAAAACTGGACAGCAGCTAAAAGCAGCAGAAAAATGAAGTGATGGCAGTTGTTAAAACTTGATTAAAGGACTGCTGAAGCAAAAAGATCAGAGGAGAACCATGGAGTATCTCATAATGTGGGCACCATCACTGAGAAGGCCCTCTCCTGCATTGCCAGCTGTCTGGCCTCTGATGGCATGGGCACATGGAAGAGGGCCTCTGATGGTGGTCTCAATGTATGGGCAGACTCATGTTGGAGCAGGTATCCAGCACTTTAAATTGTGCCCAGAATGGGTACGATAGACAATGTAAGTATTAGGGATATGTATCATATCGTTAAAATGTACGATAACTATACGATATGCTCTTTATCGTGCATGCGGTTAATGATCACGATACGATAGGAAACCCTACAATAATTATCAGAAACGATAAAAAATCTTACAATAATTATCGTAATTTATCATTTTATCAGAAGGCTCTTTTTCTTTTGCCGCCACAGGGATGGAGCTAGAAGGTGGGGTGTGCTTGATGAGACTGACAGATTCAGTGACCAATTGTGCAGCAAGGATTCCAGCAGGCTCCAATCACAATGTTGGAGGAGGGCTAAAGATAGCCCCGCATAAAACCCCCACACTTGGTGTTCCAGCTCTGTTGGGAGTTAGGCGTTGAGGGGAGAAGGGTGGATTTTGTTGGAGCTCTGTCCTGGCTCCTGGGTCTTATAGTTACTTGGTGGAGAATTGTTGGAGATTCATTGTAGTCTTGCATCTTTGTGTCTCAGGTTTGTTTGGCTGTGCGTTGCTTTTGTGTTTGAGACTTTGAGTTATAATTTTTTTCTGGTCGGTTTGATTGAAGGGTTAGGTTAGCATGAGTGGGGGTACTGTGACTGAGGGAGTGTGTTTTGTCCTCTTTCCTATTTAACGTTCTTTTTTTAAAAAAACAAATTTTTTAAATTATATTTCTCTCCCTCCTGTATTATTATTTTTCGTCACTACTAGGGGTGTGCACGGACCCCCCGGATCGGATCGGGACCCGGATCGGGACCTCCAATTTTGTCCCGGACCGGTTCGGACAAAATCGGAGGCCCCCCGGACCGGATCGGGTCCGATCCCGACCCAAAAATCGTACATTTTTGGATCGGCCGCCATTTTTTTCCCCATAGACTTGCATTGCAATGCAAGTCTATGAGGAAAAAATGGCGGCGGGTGGGTAAGGGGGGGCCTAACTCCCTCCCCCCCCCCGGGGCCGTCCGCTGTGGACGGCCCCGGCAGGTAAACCCCCTCCCCCGCGCTCCCTACCCCCCCTGGGGCCGCCTGCTTCCATCCGCTGGCGCCCGCGGGCGCCAGCGGATAGAAGCGGACGGCTCCGGGGGGGGGGGGTAAGCCCCCTTCCCCGCCACTTACCTTCTCGGCACGTCCGGCGCCGGCGGCTACTACCAGCGGGCTCCGCGGCCTACTCTCGAGTAGCGCGCCGGGTGATGACATCACCCGGCGCGCCACCCTGGAGCAGGCCGCGGAGCCTGCTGGTAGTAGTAGGCGCCGGCGCCGGACGGGAGCCGCCGGGCCGGGCAGGTAAGGGCCCCCCTCCCCCCTCCCCCCTCCGCGCGCCCCCTCCTCCCCTCCACGCACCCCCTCCTTACCTTTCCGGCCCGGCGGCTCCCGTCCGGCGCCGGCGCCTACTACTTCCAGCAGGCTCCGCGGCCTGCTCTAGAGTAGCGCGCCGGGTGATGACATCACCCGGCGCGCCATCCTAGAGCAGGCCGCGGAGCCTGCTGGGAATAGTAGGCGCCGGCGCCGGACGGGAGCCGCCGGGCCGGAAAGGTAAGGGCCCCCCTCCCCCCTCCGCGCGCCCCCTCCTCCCCTCCACGCACCCCCTCCTTACCTTTCCGGCCCGGCGGCTCCCGTCCGGCGCCGGCGCCTACTACTTTCAGCAGGCTCCGCGGCCTGCTCTAGAGTAGCGCGCCGGGTGATGACATCACCCGGCGCGCCATCCTAGAGCAGGCCGCGGAGCCTGCTGGGAGTAGTAGGCGCCGGCGCCGGACGGGAGCCGCCGGGCCGGAAAGGTAAGGGCCCCCCTCCCCCCTCCGCGCGCCCCCTCCTCCCCTCCACGCACCCCCTCCTTACCTTTCCGGCCCGGCGGCTCCCGTCCGGCGCCGGCGCCTACTACTTCCAGCAGGCTCCGCGGCCTGCTCTAGAGTAGCGCGCCGGGTGATGACATCACCCGGCGTGCCATCCTAGAGCAGGCCGCGGAGCCTGCTGGGAATAGTAGGCGCCGGCGCCGGACGGGAGCCGCCGGGCCGGAAAGGTAAGGGCCCCCCTCCCCCCTCCGCGCGCCCCCTCCTCCCCTCCACGCACCCCCTCCTTACCTTCCCGGCCCGGTGGCTCCCGTCCGGCGCCGGCGCCTACTACTACCAGCAGGCTCCGCGGCCTGCTCTAGAGTAGCGCGCCGGGTGATGACATCACCCGGCGCGCCACCCTAGAGCAGGCCGCGGAGCCTGCTAGTAGTAGTAGGCGCCGGCGCCGGACGGGAGCCACCGGGCCGAGAAGGTAAGTGCCCCCCTCCTCCCCCCCCCCGCTGTCCACTTTCATCGGCGGGCGCCCGCTGGCGCCCGCCAATGGAAGCGGCGGTGGGCGCCAGTGGGCGCCCGCCGATCCGCCGATCCGCCGAACCGGTTCGGAGCTTTTTCGGACCGGTTCGGATTGGATCGGCCGATCCAGCTGCGGGATCGGAAATCGGATAATTTATCCGATTTCCCACTGGACCGGACTCGGATCGTGGATCGGGTCCGATCCAGTGCACATCCCTAGTCACTACGTCCCTGGGTTGTGGAGTCCGTTACTGAGGGACTGCAGAAGTATCCCCCTCACACACATTGTTTTTAGACTCTGATCCAGGCAATGTGCCTACCTCTACACTGAACGTGACTTATATTAATTTGGCAATATGCCCACCTCTATGCAGAATGTGACTTATATTAATTTGGCAATGTGCCCACCTCTATGCAGAATGTGACTTATATTAATTTGGCAATGTGCCTACCCAGATCGTGACTTTTATTTGCCACTGCTCCAGCCAATAAAGCTTGAGCAGTGTAAATTGCAGAAAATTTTGAAACTTTGAAAAATTTCAAAGCTTGAGCTTTGGGCCACTTGGGACGGGAGAAGGGAGAGGGATGAGGCAAAGGGGAGGTTAATGCATATGCCCCGCACTGTGCATATAATGTGGCATGTGACAGTGTGTGTATGCACATGTAATGATGCTTACTTCTGTGAGCTCTTAGGGACAGCACAGAATGTTGCAAAAGGAGCTGAAGAAAAATCAGTTGGTGAAAGTTAAAATAGGAGAAAGAGCTGAAGGGACAACAAGAGGGGGAAGAGAGAGAGAGGTCTTATCTCATGTGGTTTCAACTTCATACTTCAAGGAATGGCAAAAAGTCTTTTTAAAAAGAGTGTCTGTTTTTTCACCTTTGCTAGTTTATTTGTAGTACATTTATTGTAAAAGTGTAAAGTTGTTCAAGTCGCAAAGAAAACAGGCAAACATATTTTTATCCAACTATTCTCATAGATTATTAGCCTCTGTGGTGATACAAGATCTGCAGTAGTAAACCAAGGTTTCTCTTATACCTTTTTGGGTGCTCAGTGCAAAGTGGAGATGCTGGCACTATTGGGAGGGGTGATTCCTATTGCCAATTTTTGTAAATCGCCCAGAGAGCTTTGGCTTTGGGTGGTGTAGAAATGGGATGAATAAATAACCTTCCTCTGGAGCCAGACCTGCATTCCCACTAGGATTTGCACCTCCTACCTAGCACTGACATATCCAAGCCATCACTCCTTCTATTGCAGTTTAAGACAACTGCAGTTTGAATTTGTGTCTCTCTTGTTCTACAACTAACCTTCATGTGTTCCAGCCCAACTTCTCCACTCAGAATTGCAGCTTTAGTCATGGGTGTGCATTCATTTCAGAACAAATGCATTGAGAAATGAATGGATTGCTCCCGTCCATGCTTCATTCATACAATTCAAGGATGAGGGTTTTTTTTTTTACCTTTCTCTGGCAAGAGAGCTGATCTTGGCAATCACTCTTAGTGGCTGCCATTCTAATTTCCCAGAATGCACTGGACATCGGGTCATTCTGGGGCATTTCAGCGGGAAGGGGGGGCACCTTTTTTTTTCATATGCCCAATGTCTGGAGCATTACTGAGTAGCGTGTTTTGATTTGATGTGAGAGACCAGAACAGCCTGCCATTTAATTTATATTATACCATCTGGAAATATGCATAAATGATAGCAGTGAAGTCATTTGTTTTAGGGGCTGCTAAAATGCTAGTATGAATTGGGATAATGCCGATCAAAAGTTAATACCCTGACTGGGAGCCTATTTATACATGAAAATATAGAAACAATGCACAGAGGAGCAAACCATCACACTGTTTTGAATATTGGGTAGAAGTCAAATATCCAGGAGCTGAGCTCGCTTACCGCTTATAGCACAAATGAAATTATATCATCCAAAACCTTTGTTATTAAGCCACTGTCTTCTTTCCTATGGGAACACACAGAGCCTTATTGAAGTGCACTGTGAAAATTCAATAAAACCAAGACGAATATACGATGAAAGTAACATAATGCACAGCTACCGTCACAACAGCAAGCATGAATTATTAAGCCAATGGGATTTACAATCAGTCAAAGGAAGTACAGCTTTCAGCCTCCATATACATAGATACCCTAATCAGCAGAGTCTTTTACCCTTGAATTCGCAGCTCGTCAGTTGAGATCAAAATCACCAAGAACAGAACTAGGATGCTACATTTCATATCCTAAATCCTCAAACCTGACATTTTCATGATGGAAATGTTTTCCATGTGCTCAAGGTTCATTGTGAAGAAGTAGATGGATAGTGCCTGATCCCTGCTTAGAAATGGGATAATTCCCCAGGGCCACTCACAATCTGGGAAAACTGGAACTAATCATCTGGACATCCACTGAACACAGCAGCCGACATGGGTCAATGGTAACAGGCGTGGAGGCTTGTAGGTCATGGCATACAGCAAACGCACAAACACACACTCCAGAAAAGCAGGGGACAAGGCCATTCAATTCCCCCTGTGCCCACTTGAGCTCTGGTTTAAGATCTGCGCCTAGAGACGGGCTAATCTGTCCATTTCAGTTTCTTATTTTTGCAGTCTTGGATTTGGTTCATCCTGAAGGTGAGAAGTTTTCTAATTGTAAGTGTTGCTTGTCCCAAATTTTGCGAATTTCTTTTAAGTTTGCTTGTATATTCCTGTGCATTTTTGTAGGCAATTTTGCCTAATACGCACACTTTTTGCAAGCAATATTCCTAATGTGATGCATTTTCGAACATCATTTTCACTCATGTATGCATTTTTTTACACTTTTTTTTAAAAAAAAATCTGAGGACTCCAATGCAAAATTCAAAGATATTCAAATTTTGAAGGATAACTGAGTTTTGATTTAGAAGTGTGAAGTTGGACAAGTCAGCATTAAAATGTGATCAGAATACATTTCTCCCCCATCACTACTGTACACCTTAGGTGAATAAAGTGCTTTTGGGCCAGGTTCTTCCCTGAGAAATGCCAAATATTGAGCTCCATCCCTGTTTGCCCCAAACCATTAGGCTCTGCCTTGTAGCACCACAACCAGACCTGCTCTAAATTCTGTCCCTGAGGGCAACATTTCCTCTCTCAGATATCAGATTGTGTGAATACAAGAGTGGGAAGCCATGACTGAAATGACCAATCTCCCAATCTAGCCAGGGAGGAAAGAGCTGACAATTCTGATCTAGTTCTCACTGAGTTGTTACAGCTGTATCTGGACTGCAGCTGATTGAATACAAGGAAATTCCATGTCAACACAGCCTACCTGCTGAGCGGGGAGATTTTGTATCACAGTCCAGGCACCAAAGTAGGATGAGGAAGGAGGGTCTGCTGTATCAAGGACAGCTCCCAGGTCACAGGCAACAGGCTCCAACAAGTTCCAGAGTCAGCCTGGAACCAGCCCTCTTACCTGTCCCAGACTTGACCTCATATTGGAGGAGTGGGAATCTTAAAGGAGTGGCGACTTGGCCTAGAGTCTTGCACACTGTCATTATTTCAGTAGTTCCCTGGCAAATTGTTCAGTGTCTTTGGCAAGATAGAACTGAAGATTGTGGAGCTTTGGGTGGGTGGGATGGCAGTTCTGCAAGGGCTTCAGGCTTAGACGTGATTCAGGCTGGGCTTAGAAAGCCTGCATACAAAGTGGGACCAGCACCAGGTTGAGGAGGTCCTTGGCAAAGTGTCCTCTAGTGGGGTCCTTTCTCTGCCCCAGAGCAACGCTAGGTCGGGAGCATTGTGGGAAAGGAGTAGGACATCTAAATCCAACTATGTAGTGCTGCTCAGAGAGATGGGGAGAAATAACATAAAGGGGAGTTTGGGACAGATTTCAACAGTGGCCTCTGCCAGAGTTCTGACATTGACCCAGAAACAAAGGCCATGTCTACACCAGGGATTTATCCCGGGGTCATCCCTAGGTCACCCCTGTGTATCTGCATGATACACAGGAGTTCCCAAGGGCGATCAGGGATGACCTAGGGACAACCCCGGGAGAACGGAAACCAGGGATATCCCGGTTTTTCCACCGTCCCAGGTCCTAAAACAGGCATGGAGCTGCACAGGGTGGCTCCATGCCCATGGAGAGGCAGCAATTTCGCCATCCCCGGGATGGCTGGGGGGTTGGACAGGGTTTTTTTTCTTACCTTTTATGCCAGATCGGGGTGCACATCTCCTCTTCAGGGGGAAAATGGCATCTGTGATGTCCCTCTTCTGTTCCAGGATGTCGCACATCAGTCTAGATGCTGGGGGAGGATTGTGGAAGCAGGTAAGTCTGCGATCCTCCCCCCTACCTACCTCTACACCCTCAGGTGTAGACATGGCCAAAGTCTCAGCTTCTGAACCCTGGTTCGGTATGGCACACGGAAAGCCCTTTTCAGGTTCCATCTGTGAACCAGGGGTACGGAAAGTGTGTCCTTCCCTACAGGGATGCCACGTTTTCATTTTTAAAATTCTGGCACCTGGAGAGGGCGAGGGGGTGAGATCACAAAGGGAAGTAGGTGTGAGAGCAACTCCTTATTTGTACAGCTACTTCCGCCACATCTCCATGTTGCCACTCACACTGCCTGCCTCAACTCAACAGAGACTCATGGGGCGGTTAAAAGAGATGTATGCTGCAGTCCCACATGCAAAACCATATGTAATGTTTCACTGGACTTAATCTCAACACATGGGTCTCCTCACGTACATGAATTGACTACACGGTTTAAGCATGCTCACTCCGCTAAAACTATGGCGTTGCCTTTTACTCAGATGATGGTGGTGGTGGTGGTGATGATGATGATAACAACAACAACAACAACAACAACTCCTGCTTTTGCCTGATTGCTCATGTTCTAGCTGTTACACAAAAACATTCTGGCGGCCGTCTCAGAGTTTTAAAACAAAATGACTAAAGAGTTGTGCTTTGTTTTGTCTGTTGGCAGCCCTGCTCCTGAGCCACACTTTAGTTCTTGAGTCTTGAGGTTCTCCTGATAGGGCAAACAGTATACAAGCTGTCACTATACTAGGGCCCATTCATAAGGAACATCCATATCATGACATTGGCAAGGCAAAAATTATTTTATGGTAACATTAACACATCAGAGAGCAATGTACAAATCTGCCCTGGAGAAAGACAACTGGCTTCCTCACATCTGAGATGGGCGGTTCTGGCATAGAGACTGTGACTTTCTACCAGGATTGAGCCCCAGAACCTCACCTTTTAGATCAGGGGGACCCTCCCAGAAGAAACTGAAGCTCTGAAGTAAAGAAAGAGCCGGCATGTTATTGACAAACTAGGCTGAACATAATTGTATCTATATCTGCAGTTGCTCTTGGCTCCTTCTGGGCACAACAGCAAAAATTTCTGACAGATAACAGAGTGCCGTTGTTATTTGTGTAATGTACAGCATCCTCACAGTCTAAACCTTAGGCGATTAAATTACTTTTATTAATGCACGCCATTTAATCCTTTAAAGAATATGCCCCCCTTGAAAAATAAGTGCTCAACAAAGCAATGGGCTGTCAGCATGAAATGTCATGTAAATCTATACGGGTGAATATTGCTGCTGTCTTCACAAACCATTGCACACCTATTATGGGCTTTCGAAAAGGAAGGCCATTTTTCAAGCAACAGAAATATGAGGCTACTTTATTCCTGTGTCTGAGAAAAGTGATTGCTCATGTATGCATACCCTTATTTTCATACATAGGTGGATACCATACACTTACTCTCTCCTTTGCTGTGGGGTGTGATTAAAAGTCTGTCTTTGCAAACTCTTGTTCCACCATTCATGTTGCCCTATCAGTCTCCTAGAAAACTTCCGGTAAGCATAAATTTTCATTTTCAGGGCAAAACTGAGGGTAATGCCAAGTGAACCATCCAGAACAGATAGGGTTGTCAGATCCCTGCAAGCTCATGCCCTCCTGAGGTGCAAGAGCTGGCGCACAGGAGCAAAAGGATACTGCCGGTAGATTGGGAGCAGAACCTAGTCAGTAGTATTTAGAGGGGAACAGGGCATGGTGGAGGAAGAAGTGCAGGAGAGGAGCCTGGAGATTATAGGGTGGAGTAAATACCTTCTTAAGCCAAGCAGAAAGTAATGTTCTTTCTACCTGTCCCTCACAAAGAGATTTGGCTCTTTTCTTTGGTAACATGAAAAGGAGACTTCAGGTCAACCCTGGTTTTCAACCCAACAGTTCTGACATTCTTTCTGTCTTTCTAAATCATAGAATTATAGAAAGGTAGAGTCGGAAGGGGCCTATAAGGCCATCAAGTTCAACCCCCTGCTCAATGCAGGAATTCTCCTTAAAGCATTCCTGAAAGATGGCTGTCCTGCTGCCTCTTGTTCTTGCACCTCAGATGTTATTTATAGGGGTGTGCACGGACCCCCCGGATTGGATCGGGACCTGGATCGGGACCTCCAATTTTGTCATGGATCAGATCGGACAAAATCGGAGGGCCCCCGGACCGGATCGAGTCTGATCCCGATCCAAAAATCAGAAATTTTTGGATCAGCCGCCACTTTTTTCCCCATAGACTTGCATTGCAATGCAAGTCTATGAGGAAAAAATGGCGGCGGGTGGGTGAGGGGGGGCCTCACTCCCTCCCCCCCAGGGCCGTCTGCTGTGGACGGCCGCGGCAGGTAAGCCCCCTCCCTCGTGCTCCCTACCTCCCCGGGGCTGTCCGCTTCCATCCACTGGCGCCCGCGGGCGCCAGCGGATGGAAGCGGATGGCCCCGGGGGGGTAAGCCCCCTCCTCCCTGCCACTGCTTAACTTACAGGGATGTCCGCTCCCGTCCGGCGCTGGCTGCTACTGCGAACGGGATTCGCGGCCTGCTCCAAGGTGGCACGCCAGGTGATGTTCCGGCGCGCCACCCTGGAGCAGACCGCGAAGCCCGCTCACAGTAGCAGCCGGCGCCGGACGGGAGCGGATGTCCCTGGAAGGTAAGTGTGCCGCGCGCCCCCTCCTCCCCTCCCCTCGCCCCCTGCTTACCTTACAGGGACATCCGCTCCCATCCAGCGCCGGCTGCTACTGCGAGCGGGCTTCGCGGCCTGCTCCAGGGTGGCACGCCGGGTGATGTCATCACCCAGCGCGCCACCCTGGAGCAGGCCGCGAAGCCCACTCACAGTAGCAGCCGGCGCCAGACGGGAGCGGACGTCCCTGTAAGGTAAGTGTGCTGCGGACAGCCCCGCTAGGGAAGCCCCCCCCGCTGTCCACTTCCATCAGCGAGCGCCCACTGGCGCCTGCCAGTGGAAGCGGCAGCGGGCGCCAGTGGGCGCCCGCCGTTCCGCCGATCCATCCGAACCGGATCGGAACCTTTTGAGATCGGAAATCGGATAATTTATCCGATTTCCCCCTGTATTGGATTCGGATCGTGGATCGGATCCAATCCAGTGCACATCCCTAGTTATTTATTCCAGCCTGAGCTTTTGTAGACAGCTTGTTTCAATCATCACATGCCTGGAAATTCACCTAAAAAGGTGTCCAGCAGAGGTTCTCATCACTTGTGATGTGCTGAAGGACAAATGGAGTTAATTGAGTGAGAGCTACAGAGATACATCTGCATGCAAAAACACAGATTGATGTTGGGGCACACAAATAAAATCTGTACATTATTTTTTCTCATACTTTTCCTTTAACTGCCACTTCCTTTATTTCTGTGTGAAGTACATGCACTTGACAAAGCAAAATATGACAGCCCTGTGATGAGGGGGAGCGGGGAAAGGAAGAAATAAGAGTCACAGGGGATCCCCTTTTAGGGTTGCCAGGTCTCCTAAGGCTCAGACATTGAGAGACACCAAGGTTAGCATCTCAGAGTTAAAGAGGATTGTCTAGTAGAACGGGGGTTTAATGGCATCTGCTAGTGGTAGATTATAGGAAGCACTTGGCCATTTTGTTGCCTCAGGTGGAGAAAGATTCATACACCATGCAAGTGGGACCCAATAAAAAGTTGCAGTGTAGAGTGCTTCCCGTTCAGGGTTCCAGACAGTCAGTTATGCTCTTTTCTACAATACTCCATTCCATTCAACCTCCTCCCTAGTTTTCTGGTCCTTCCACCAATAACATACGCCCAGCTTTCTGCAGCCACTAAACATGTTCAGTCCTCATTGGACTGTCTTGGCAGGGTCCTCCCTTGGAAACATTTTTTTCTTTTTTCTTCTTTTTTTGTACTTGTGGTTCTTGTATATGAATGGTGGCTTTTGGGCAAATCGGCACTCGGAAAATTGAGATGCAATTAGTATATAAGATAGAAACTGGCATCATCTGGAAAAGATGAGAGATTTCCACTATATTTATTTGTTTTGTTCTCCAGCGACCAAAATGAGCAAATACTTGGCGAGGGGGAAGGAAGGTTTTGGTTCAAATGGAAATCTACTGACAAGCAACATGTGAGAAGGCATATGATGAATATTTAATTATTAAATATTACATTTTAAGTAGGGCTGTGCATGACCCCACTTGCTTCTGCCTTAGCCTGGATCCGCTCATTATTATTATTATTATTATTATATTATTATTATTATTATTATTATTATTATTATTATTTATTACTTTTATATACCACCCCATATCCGAAGCTCCCTGGGCAGTTTACAGAAATTTAAAGATTGGACATTAAAAAGTCAATATACAAAATTTAAAACCATACACCATAAAACAGCTGATATTTAAAACATTTTAAACTTTTAAGCCTGGCCAAAAAAGTCACTTAAAACCTCAACTTAAGCTGTTAAAAATGCCTGGGAGAAAAGAAAAGTTTTGACCTGGCACCAAAAAAATAACAGTGTTGGTGCTAGGCAGGCCTCATCAGGGAGATCATTCCATAATTGGGGGCCACCACAGAGAAGGCCCTCTCCCTTCTTGCCATCCTCCGAGCTTCCCTCGGAGTAGGCACCCGGAGGAGGACCTTTGATGTTGAACGTAGTGTACGGGTAGGTTCGTGTCGGGAGAGGCGTTCCATCAGGTAGTGTGGTCCCAAGCCATGTAAGGCTTTATAGGTTAAAACCAGCACCTTGAATCAGGCTCGGAAACATACAGGCAGCCAATGCAAGTGGGCCAGAATCGGTCTTATATGTTTGAACTTTCTGGTCCCTGTTACCAATCTAGCTGCTGCATTTTGCACAAGCTGCAGCTTCCGAACCGTCTTCAAAGGCAGCCCTATGTAGAGTGCATTGCAGTAATCTAACCTGGAGGTTACCAGAGTATAGACAACTGAAGCAAGGTTATCCCTGCCCAGATAGGGACGTAGCTGGGCCACCAACCGAAATTGGTAGAAGGCACTCCGTGCCACCGAGGCCACCTGAGCCTCAAGTGACAGAGATGGTTCTAGGAGAACCCCCAAGCTAAAAACCTGTTCCTTCAAGGGGAGTGCAACCCCATCCAGAACAGCTCATGCCCCTCCCACCCATGCCCCTCCCACTCGCCCGCTGCTCGCCCCTTCCCGCTTGTACCTGCCAAGCCGTGAGAGTCCCCTGCTCTTTACCTGGACCCATCACAAGCACCACCAATCATCTATTTCCATAACGTTGTGTACACGGCTGCTTTGTGGTTGCCATTTCTGGAGGGTTTCTATTACGGAAACAGGCAAGTCACCGTTTTTAAAATGGGAACTCCTTTGAAGAGGGCTGCCACTGCTCACGATGTTCCGGGTAAGGAGCAGGAGGCCCGTGCGGCTCAGGGGACACATCCGGGAGTGCCGCAAGCAGTGGGGGTGTGACCAGTAGCAATTCGGATCAGGCTGAAGCACTTCCTACCTGCTTCCACCCCTATCTGATCTGCTTTGGGCTGCTTCAGCCAGGATCCAACCCGCTCTCAATCTAGACCAATTCGATCTGCATTGGCCTGCTTCGTCTCCAAATTCAGGTCCAGAGCCGAAGTGATGCACAGCCCTCATTTTAAAAGTACCCGAGAATCTACCGTGACATGTTGCCTTTCTGTAGCAAATGTTTAGGGGTTCCTTAGCATACAAGTCAATATGGAGAATGTTGCTGACATTTGAAAGCCACTGACTTGGCTAAAAATTATTTGCTTAGTCCCATAGCAGAGCTGGTTTAAATGACTTGAAGGCTACAGTGTAACTCCATTGTTTCTCATACTGTCAGGACATCCAGGGAATGATGTGCTATTCGCTTCTCTAGGGGGAGTAGTTTAAATAGAGAATGAGCATTGGCTTTGTAGCGCAAGAAATAGAGGCTTTTAAAAACAGAGTTCTAAGGTGGAAAAGCAGACTATAGCAGAAAGTGATGCCTTTGTTTCCCTGTCTAAAATGTGTGTTTTCCCCTCATTTCAATCTCAAATTACTCTTGTCCTATATAATCAAGATACAAGTATAGGATTGACTTCTGTGTCACAAACGTCTCATTCTACATGTTTATTCTCTTCTGAAGTGTGGGATGGGATATATTTGGATTGACTTAAAGCGTTTTCAGATGAGTTCTTGGAAAATGTGGGTATCTGCTTTTCAAGCGCTTTTTTGTTTCAAGAAATGGATGCATCTAGTAGCCAACTCATATTCAAGGGGGGGGGGGGGATTCACATATTAGATATTTGAAAGAGGAATGAGGGAATGTGTGGGTAGATGTTTGTAACAATATGGTTTGTAACCGGCAATTTGTGCAAAATAAAAAAGGGTGAATGAAAGTCTGGCTTTTTACAGGGTCAAAAGAAATGGAGCAGGGGGTACACAAGAAAGCAAGACACACAATTCAGAGCCACTTAAAACTGTCAAGCAAAGGGTCTGGAGTTATTCTCTTAGGCATTCTTGGCTATTAATGAGAAGAGTTCTCCCATGAAGGTTGGGCAAACGCTGTGATTATTTTTGCATTGACTTTGAGTTTTATTCGATGAGCCACCCTCATCAATTAGGAAAAGGACATGTTAGATTAGTAAACTCACAATGGGTTAAACCAGGTGTCCCAAAGTCTGGCAACCTCATCTGCTCCCCTCTCATGCCTCCAGGTAAACCTGCTACTGCTCCTTATTGCAAGGAATGGTTCCCTACTGAGTAGTACTAAACTCTAACATTAAATAAGGAACCATTCCTTGAAGTGAGGAACAGGCAGCAAGCTTCCCCTGAGCCACCCCCGCCACCCCCAAAAGCTAATTTTGCTTCCTTTTTTCATTTCATTTCCTTCTTGTCCTACCTGTGAAAGGCACAGCCATGACAGGCAGGCACTGTTCAGGCTGGCAGCTCTGCAAACCAGAAGCGAAAAACCAGGGGGAGAAGAACATCCATTCAAATCGAAAAAAGGGGGAGAAGCAAGTTCTCAGGATGCTGAAATATTTTATCCATTCACGCCCAACGCGTTTCGGCCTGTGTGGTTTTTGAAAAGGCCTTCTTCAGGGGGCTGCAGCATCGAGAATACATTTATGTTTACAGGGATAACACATAATATAAATATAACTGTATAAAGATAAATTTGGAACATTGCCTCAAAAGGCTTATACCCATGTGTAGGTTTCTTAAAAGCTATTTCAATATTATACCTTACATTATAAAGGCTCTGGGGCCTATATATGTTGTACATCTTTGCTGGTCCTGCAACCATAATAAATTCTATTCTATTCTATTCTATATGTTGTACATCATCAAACATATAAGACATTTGTTAGTATGAAAACATTTGCATCAAAGGTTTAAAACATAAGTTCTTACTTGGTTGGAGAAGTCTGCAGAAAACTCTAAACAAAAGGATAGTCACTTGTGGCATTCACTGGTGACTAAGGAAAAGAAATCAATCTAGAGCCCTGTTTTGTACTCCTACTTTTTTATTATTGTTGCATTGATTTCTTTTCCTTAGTTGCCAGTGAATCCAACAAGTGACCATCCTTCTGAAGGAGCTATCCTAGGTGCTGAACCCTATCCCCAAAATAGGTTCTCTTGGCTAGTTTCTTTAGAGTTCTGGCTGAAACTCAGAATGGATTGCACAGCCCCACTGAACTGGATTCACCAGCCACCAGCCTCTATTTATCCCTGACAAGAATGAGACATCACACATTGGCCCCCTCCATCATACCCATGAGATTCAGATCGGGAAGTTAAAGAAACCACGTGGGGAGGGGCGTCCCAGTGCCGTTTGGGGTTCCATAAAACTTCACAAGAGGAAAATAAGCTCCCTCGTCATGTTTTTTTTTTGGCATACTTTTCCAATGGTTTTTTCTACAGTCCAGGAGTCAAAATTCTCAGGATACAATTCAAGTCCAATTGTAATGTAAACAATTCTAATGTTTCCCAGAGAGATGTAATAAACAGCTATGGTTTTCAAACTCACAAGAGATTTCTCTAGCTGATGCAAAGAATATACATCTCACTGAGAGCAATTCATGCCTAGGTCCAAGGATACCCAGGGAGCTGTGTTAAAAATATATGCCACTGCTTAGAGCTTGCATCTTGCCGGAGGCAACTGAAAATTGAACCTCAAACCTCCTGCATTTTGCTCTATGTAGAGAGGCCATGATTTTCAGAGAGGGCCTATATTGGGCAAAGTGTGCTTCAGTGTTCCCAGCTGAGCAGCTAAAGGAAGACAGGGCTGCCCAGATATCTTGAGAGCGCTCTGCTGTAAGAGCATTAGAATCAAAAGCCAGGTGGAGAAGAGATTGCCCTTGTCATGCTGGCTGAGTACCAATGCAAGGTTCTGATTCTTTATGGGTCAAAAACTAAAGCAACCCCACTTGTTGGCTGGTTTCAAATAGGCTGAGCCAGATTTATTTATTTATATCACTTATACATTGCCCTTCAGTTAACAACTGCCAGGACAGGTCATACATTTTTTAAAAAATGGTAAAATATCATTGGCTTGTACAACAAAAATACAAGCCAATGATAAAAGCCTGACAAACTCAATAAAACCATCAATTAAAACTAACTTCAGTAATGTGCTGGATGGCCTGGGGAAATAAAACGATCTTCATCCGGAGGTGCCAGAACAACTTCAGTTTTGCCACCAGCTAAGAGGGTTATCACATGAGGAAAATAGTGTTTCCTTACTGTCACTTCTCCACCCCTGCATTTGTCCCTCACTACTTCCTCTTTTGAAAGAGGTAGTAAACAACATGCACGTTCAGTCTCAAAAAATAAGTCGGACTTACTGGGGTGTTTTGCGTCACGCGAAAAAGGCTCAAAGAGTCGGGAGGCGCACGGGAGGCAGACAATGTCGTGAGAGGGACCCACAAAAATCCATGAGTGCCCAGTAATGAGTGTGCAATAAAACACTCATCTGATGAAGCTCTAAGCATCCATGGGGAGAGTTTTCCACAAGGCAATTTAAGAATTAGCGAGATGTGTTCCCTGCAGGCAATCTCAGTGAGTAGGCTAGCAGCTGTATTTGGAACTAACTCAAATTTCTGTGCAGTCTTCAAAGGCAAAGGATGCATTGCATTAGCCCAACGTGTAAGTGAACATAGAACAACTGGACAGGCTACCTCAATCCACGACAGATCGCGCTGGCGCACCAGCCTTAACTGGTGGAAGGCACTGCCTGCCACAGAAGCCACTTGGGTCTCCAGTGACACTACTGGCTCTATTAGCACACCATCGCCACCATCCCACATGGAAATGCGCATTCAAATTGTGAAACTCATCATTTAGGAAAAGTGAAACCCTGTCCATAATAGGATTGCTCCTCATGGGCAGATGAACTACCCACCTAAGGAACTTCCATCTTGTCTGGATTGAACTTCAGTTCATTGCCCCTCATCTGGTCTGTTACTGATCTCAGACACCAGAGGTGGGGAATATAGTGCCCATAGGCACAAGGACACCCCGGACACCTTTCTGGCACTAGTCAAGATGTTCTACCCCTTCTACTTTTTAAAAAAATGAACACATTTTGTTACCAACAGCTGGGACTGCTATGAAATAGGTCTCTGTTGGCACTGAACACTGTGGGTTCAAATGAGTTACTTAGGCCATTATCACACGCGCGGTTTTAAGCACACTTACCGCGACTTTGATCCACTTCTTCAGTGAGGGATTTGCATGACGTCATCCCCCTGGCGCTGTTCTCGCACTCTGAGTGCTCCGTTTTTAGTTTCTGTTTTGATTTAACCCTGAATGGACAAAGTCCGTTTCAGGCAAGTTCAGGCAAGTTCAGCAGGCTGAGCTGAGGTATCGGAGCAAAACCGACCACGTGTGATTCAAAAGGCTACAGTCGCATAGGGAACGGAGGGGGAACCCACAGAAGCAAACCGGGTAGGTGTGATAAAGGCCTAAGTGTGTGTTGGGGGGGTTCAGCCCCACCTCTGCCTTGTACTCAGTCTTTTGTACTCATGCCTCCCAGAGCATCCATTTTGTGGTAGTGCCCAGGACAATGGCTCAAATTGCCCAATGTGTCCATGGACCCAAAAGGTTGCCTACCCCTGTCATACACTGACTGAATGCCTCTACTGCATCATTTGCATCCTCCCCCCCCCCCTTCAGCTATTTTTTTTTGGCAGGGGACCCGTTTCCCCACCTCTATTATCACTCTATTTAATAGAGGTGGGAGAAAGGGCATCCTGCCAAAAAAAAGGCTGGAGAGGGGAGAAAGTCCACCCCCTCATCAAAGAGCCTTGGGGAAGCAGAGTCTTTGAAGGTGCATGGGCTATCAAAAATGGCCAGGGAGGGCAATTAAAAAAAGGATCCAGGACTTTCCCTAGGGAGCTCATTCAGTTCACATGGGGCCCTAGACAGGCCTGTCGAGCCTAAACATATAGAGCTGCCTTATATTGCCCCAGACTAGTGGCCTGTCTATCCACTAACTGGTTGTGGCTCTTCAACGTTTCAGGCAGAGGGCTTTTGAATGGCCATGTGGGAATTGAATAAGGGAGTCTCAAAGGCACAGCATGTGTTCTACCACTCTGCCTGGCAGTGGCCCTTTAAGTTTCATGCCAAGGTCTTCCCTAATCCTTCTACCCAAGATCCCTTTTTAAGCTGGAAGTGCTAGGGACAGAACATGGAACATATGATACGCAGAGCATCTGTTCCGTGACTGATTTATGCCCCCTTCCTCTGTGTAAACTGAGAATTTGCTCTAGGAATCACCCAGCACTTCCCAGTAGTTGCACAGTAGTGGTGGACAAGCTGTTCAAAGAAGTGTGTTGCCATTACTTGCCTTAGCGCAACTTCTGAGAAATGCCAGGGTCCCCAAACAATGCAGTCTGAAAGCCACTGCTCCAAACAAGGTAATCTGATGCTGAGACTGTGATCCAATTAAAACCTCCCTGAGAATAAGCCCCATTGAACACATTGTGACTTGTTTCTAAGTAAACGTGCTGCGAATCATGGCAGTGCATTGCACATATAATTGGCTGACTCAGGCCTTTTTGTGACGTATGCAACAATAATATGCTCAAACTTGCTGCCTCTTCAGGACACTTATCTGCAAGAGCAAATGTGCATTTTTACTTGAAGAGCAAAAAAATAGTGGGAATTCAAATACCTTGAGTCCTAACCCTAATCTAAACTCAAGATTAGGGATTTAAACTCAAGATAGGTGCAAAACTGCATGATTGGTTCACAAGAGTAATCCTTTACCTGCAAAAAGTCACAAACAAACCTACCTCTAGCCAAAGATGCTCACATCCAGTTCCCTCTCGTTACTAAACAGCAGTCCAGATTGTATGTTTTCTCCCTACAGCATTGCCACAGCATTCAACAAATTGCTTCTTTCCTGATCTAAATCTGTTTCTTGACCTTCCTTGTCCTCTGTTAATTTAAAAAATGAGGGTGCCCTGATTTCAGTATACACAGCTTAATATAGCCACAGGGGCCAAAGATCAGTGGAACTGAACACCACATGAGCACACAGCAGTGTTACCACACAACCCAGCCTTGGTCAATTTGACCTCATCAATCATTAATATGGAAGCCAAGCTGTTGAACTCAGCAATGCAAAAGAAACACCAGAAGCTTTCTGGAGCATCTTTACATCTCCAGAGAGTACATTTGTCCTGAAGTTAAACATTTTATCCACAGAGCAAGTCAGAAACATATTACAATTCATCTGCAAAAATAGAGGGTATAGGGCTTCTGATCTGTTAGCTGAGCCAGCCGTTCGTTGGACCCATAATGATAAAATGGGGCAAAAACTCCACGTCCTTATTAGGGAAAAAGAGCAATGGGTACAAAACATCCATCCCAAAAGCACCTTTGCAAAGGCAGGAATGTGTGTGTGTGTGTTTGCACGTGTGCAGGAGATTGGCAAAATGACCAGTCTCTAGTCCCGGGGGTGGGGGAAGGGAGCAGGTGAAGAAGGCTGGATCCAGACTAAGTTGAAGTCAGTTCTCATTAAAATCAATGGGATGTAACAGTTGCACATTGATTTCAGAGGGACCTACGTTGAAAGTACGGGTGATAAGCAAAAGGGACAAACATGTGACAGAGTTTGGGCCCTAGCACCATGGCCAGCATAGTAATTTGGCACGTTGGAAAGGATCCTAGTTCTACCTGTTCTGCCACTTTGCCTCCTTGAACCCTCCCCTGAACTTTCCCCCTCACAGCTCTACAGCTACCACCGTGACTAAAGCCTTTATCACACGGGCGATTTGATCCACACCCGCTGCGACTTTGATCCAATTCTTTCACATGACGTCATCCCCCTCATGCCGCTCTCGCACCCCGAGTGCTCCTTTTTTCCTTCCGCTTTTGAAATATCCCTGAACAGGGATTGTCCGTTTGCTCCCCTCCTCCTCCACAAGCTGAGCTGAGGTATCGGAGCAAAACCGACCATATGTGATCAAAAGGCTACACTCACATACGAAACGGTGGGTGTGATAAAGGCCTCAGTCTTGTTGATCTGCTTTGTTGGTTCCGGGAGAGGTAGCCAGAAGCACTCAATAACGGCATAGTAACTGACAGATTTACTTCTCAACCCAGAGTCTGCTAGGTATCCATCCTCATCACTTGAACATGCTTATGAACTTTGAGATTGGTAACACAACTGTTGCCAGTCTCAAAGTTAAGAGAATCCTTTCTGTGTCTTCACCTCAGGGCTCTGCTGCCCGTAGGTAGAAAAGGATTTGTGTACCATGAAATGAATGATGGTTCAGGTTACAAACACACATTTTGAACAAATGAGTTACACAGCAATAATAACCAAGCCACGGCTGGCGACAGCAATTCTTTGCATTGGGTACTCACATATTCCCTCGTTGCCTAGAGCAAGGATATTTGGTACCAACGAAAATATTCACGTTTGGATCTTAACTAAAATGTGAACTAATGATTCTGAAAAACCCTATTCTTGCAAAAATACACACACGGTGCTGTATTGTTGTTGTTGTTGTTGTTGTTGTTCTTTGCCTAAAATACTCCTAATTGCCAATAAAGGCTTACCATTTCTTAGACATGAAATACATGGAAGAACAGATAGAGAGGCAAGAGAAAAGTAGACCAATTCAGGTAACCATTTTTACATATTGTTATGCAATGATTAGCTGGGATGGTCACTACAAAGGAGGGTAGAAACCAAATGGTCAGTCAATGGAGGGGACCTTGCTGACTCACCTCTCCCCAGATGCAGTCAAGTAGAATGGCTGCTAAAGGCAGCTCTGGCCTTTAGGAGGAGTCAAATGGCAGCTCATCCCAGTCAGGGAAGATGGCACACTCTCCTAGGGATCCTTGAGGAATTCGGTCTTTGGGGATTCCAGTAGGAGCTGACCCATTCCATACCTCCCAGACTAACGTATAGATGGGAAATCCTTCAGATTTTGCACCTCCCTTAATTTTGTGATGCAGTTCCCAACTCAAAAGACATACCAAAATGTGTTTTTAAAATGTGTATTTCAGGATAAAATACATGTAAATGAAATGTGTTTAAAAACTTGCACTGTCTGAGAAAATTTGTTCAAAATTATATTTTTAAATATACATTTATATATAAATTTTGGTGGAAAGAGGAAGTTTAATTGCACATTAATGTAGAAACATGGCAAGGCATACATCAATGAACACGTGTGAAATTGAAATGGACTGGACACAGACTGATCTGCCCATACCATCCCTGCCCTTCTCTTTTCTTCCCCTTACCAACCGCCTTGCATTTATTTGCCTTACTTTAAAACTTACCTTTTTCTTTTCACACTTACATAAAAAGGCTCTTGTAAATAATTATTTCTTTCCCCCACCCCAAGTTTGATTTCCCCCCGCTTTTGATGTAGCCTCATCCAGAGATTCATAGATAAATATTTCCCCTTCCTGTAGAGCTGTAGGGAATTGTATCAGCTGAGCAGAAATGAAACTAATTCTCAGCTAGAGAGAACTCCAGATAAGGATAGAGATTTATGAACCCCCCTGAGAAATTTCACTAATAAAAATGCTGGCAACTTCTAAAATTACAAAGTTCTTGTAATTTCTAAAGCTGTTTCACTTGATCTGGACCTTTCAAATTTATCCCCTAATTTTGCTAGGGGTGAAAGTCAGTGGAAACTAGAAATGCACATAAAACTCCCTGATCATGATGGATACATTACGGTTTTGGGGGTGCGGAAAGAAAACCACTGGCTGCCTGACATTTCTCCCCTTTCTTGTTTGATTTCACATCCATGCTCACTTCTGGAACAGAAAAGAAGGCTTTTAATATATGGGTTAAACACAAGATTAATAGGCTGAAATATGGTGTTATATTTCTTTCTTATGAAAAGTCATTAAATAAGATGAAGGCAGATCAAATCCCAACATTCCAATGCCTGTAAATGTGTCATTTTGTTATGTTCACCATGTGTCATTTTGTTATGTTCACCAACACCTTTGCGGGACTTCAAAGAGACCCCATATGATTTGAACACCTGGCTACTACAGATAGGATATCTGAGGTTTATAAATACCTTCTGTTGGGAAAGCTGAAGAAGAAAACTAGTTATAAGAGGAAGTGGAAAAGGGACTTACCCTATTTCTTCAATTCTAAGACGCACTTTCCCCCCCATATAAACGTCTCTAAAAATGGGGTGCGTCTTAGAATCGATGGCGATTTCCCCACACTTAGAATCAAAGCTTTTTCCCTGTTGGTGGTACTGAAATTAAGGTGCATCTTACAATCGATGGCGTCTTAGAATCGAAGAAATATGGTAGACATGGTGTGGAGTAGATGGAACTGGCAGACATCCAGCGGTGGGAAAAACCCTCTGTAACACATACTACCACATCCCTGTTCAATGCTATTTATTAGTGGTCCGAAACACATGGACATTTTTATTAGAAAAGTCTTATCATTAGTCTCTTACTTGCTGAAAACTATGTATGACTCAGAACTGGAAACACATTTGGGCTTACTGGATTAACAAGTGCTTCAAATATCATAGTTATGCACACCTATGGCCATACTACCCTGAACAGGCCTGATCTTGTCTGATCTTGAAAGCTAAGCAGGAACAGGCCTGGTTTAGTACTTGGATGGGATTCCGCCTGGGAATACAAGGTGCTGTAGGCTAAAAAAAAAAACCATGGTTATGCACAAGGTAACCTGCATACTGCTTGGAAAAAAATTGAAAAGCAGTAATGATCTTTTTTTTAGTTATGTGTACGAGTCATGTGAATGTGTGGTCACAACTAGACAAATACTATATACAGTATACTATATATTGTATATAGAAGTGTTTGTTGGTATGTCCTTGGTGGACTTAAAACCCATCCATCCAATTGTTATGACACTTTTAGTATTGTTCTACCTCTATCTGGGATGGTTTTAGGCATAGTAAAAAAAAAAATCGATCGCTATCTTGTACCACAAAGTGGCAAATCAAAATCTTTAAAAAATATAGCGCTTCAATACCATTTGATCAATTTCATCCAAACTTCCTATCATGATTCAACACTGCAGTGAGCATTTTTTTAAAAAGCCCCAAATATGGGGGGGGGGGGGGAGAAACCATGTTGAAGTATGAAAAAAAAAAAGAACAAACGCTGTTTGAAGCCAAGGAAGATTAATAGGTGAGTTATAGGCCTTCCTCTTTCCCTCTGCTGTGAGGCAACTCCATCTAAGGGGGATGGAGCGGACACACCCCTCCCGCAGGGGGCCATACGAGTGAACTGTGGCAGGGGCTATGCCTAGGGGTGCCAGTAGGCATGCCTTCACTCAGTGTGTCCAACTGTGATATCTGTGTAAGTTTGCTTGAAGGCTTCTCTGTATCAATCTGCATTAAAGCCGGGTCCCTTTGCGAGTATATATGATCTCATGTCTCACTAAAACATTTTTGTAACTTACTGTGATGTTTCTACAGATGTTGTACCTAGTCAGGACTCTCCAAATTCATCTCAAATTTAGTTTAAGTCTAGGGTGACCCTATGAAAAGGAGGAGAGGGCTCCTGTATCTTTAACAGTTACGTTGATAGGGGAATTTCAGCAGGTGTCATTTGTATGCATGCAGCACCTGGTGAAATTCCCTCTTCATCTCAACAGTTAAAGCTGCAGGAGCCCTGCCCTCTTTTGTATCTGGTCACTCTAGTATAGTGCCTGCAACTTTAACTGTTGTGATGAAGAGGGAATGTCACCAAGTGCTGCATGCATACATTTTAGGTGTTCCAACTCTAGGAAGGGGTGCAGCTGGCGTATCAGCCGAAGCTGATAGTAGGCACTCCTGGCAGTCGCATCTATCTGAGCTGTCATTTGGAGTGACGGATCCAGGAGTACCCCCAAGCTGCGAACACAGCCTTTCAGGGGGAGTGTAACCCCATCCAGAACTGGTTGACACATGCCCCTGACAGTAAGCACCTCCGTCTTGTCTGGATTCAGCTTCAGTTTGTTTTTCCTCATCCAGCCCATTACCGCCTCCAAGCATTCATTCAGAGGAGACACACTATCCTTAGCTGACGCTGTTGTCAAAGGCATAGAGAAATATATTTGGGTGTCATCAGCGTATTGATAGCACCCCGCCCCATGCCTCCGGATGATCTCTCCCAGCGGTTTCATGTAGATGTTAAACTGCACTGGGGATAGGATGGCACCTTGTGGTATACCACATAGCTGTTCTTTCTTTGAAGAGCAGCTATCCCCAAGCATCACCATCTGGAACCTGCCCGAGAGATAGGACCGGAACCACTGAAGCACAGTGCCCCCGAGTCCCAGTTCCCTCAGGCGTTCCAGAAGGATACCATGGTCGATGGTATCGAAAGCCGCTGAGAGGTCCAGGAGTACCAACAGGGACACACTCCCCCTGTCAATACTTAAGCGTAGATCATCCACTAAGGCGACCATAGCAGTCTCAACCCCATATCCTGCTCTGAAGCCAGTTTGAAATGGGTCTAGAAAATCTGTAGCATCCAAAACTGCTTGCAGTTGGAAGGCAACCGCCCTCTTGATCACCTTGCCCAAAAATGGAAGATTTGATACTGGCCTATAGTTATTAAAGTCCAGGGGATCCAGGGAGGGATTTTTAGAAGCGGCCGTACTACCGCTTCTTTTAAACATGATGGAAAACTCCCCTCCCTGAGAGATGCATTAATAATATATTGTAATTGTGATCTAACTGCATCTCCTCCCTGGGCGACCAGCCAAGAAGGACAGAGATCGAGAGGGCAAGTCATCGTCCTCCTCACTCGTCCAAGCAGCTTGTCCACGTCCTCGGTACTCACCAACTGAAACTGATCCAATGTAATTCTACCCACAGAGTTGCTGGACACTCCATTGTCAGCCTCTGCTATAACGACAGCATCTAAATCGGCTCTTATCTGAGAGATTTTATCTGTGAAATGATCGTTAAAGGCATCACAGCGAACTACCGAAGGCTCTAAAATCGGGTTCAGGGGGGAGGGTGCCCAGGTTAGACCCCTCACCACCCTGAACAGTTCTGCTGGATGCGAATTCGCAGACGCAATGTGTGCAGAGAAGTAAGCTTTCTTCGCTGCACGTATTGCCACCCCATAGGAACGAAGATGTTCTCTATGTCGTGTCTTATCGGATATAAGTCGAGTTTTCTGCCATCGGCGCTCCAGTCGTCCTTTCTGCTTCAACTCCCTGAAATCTTCTGTATACCAGGGCGCCCGATTAGAAGCGGGTCAGAGAGGACGTTTGGGGGCGATCGTGTCAATAGCCCTAGTTAGGTCTTGATTCCATCTATTGACCAGGGCTTCTACAGGATCGTCGACAATACCAGCCATAGATCCCTCCAAGGCCTTCTGGAATCTAAAAGGATCCATCAGCCTTCGAGGGCGGACCATCTTAATAGGTCCGCCACCCCTGCAGGGGTGGGTGGTAGCCGTGATACTAACTCTAACCAGAAAATGGTCTGTCCATGACAATGCAGAGGTATTTGTTACCTCCGCCCACAGATCCCTCTGTTCAGAGCTGAAGACAGCATCGAGGGTGTGACCTGCTGAATGTGTAGGTCCAGAGACCAATTGGGATAGGCCCATGGTTGTCATGGATGCCATGAACTCCCGAGCTGCACCTGACAAACCGGCCTCGAATGGGATGTTGAAATCGCCCAGGACCAAAAGCTTGGGCAAATCCAACACCAACTCCAAGACCAGTTCCGTGAGCTCGGCCAGGGAGTCTGATAGGCAGCGGGGTTGCCGGTACACTAACAGAATCCCTAGTCTATCCCTGGCCTTCAGACTCAGGTACACACATTCGATGTGATTCAATTGCCAGACAGGAAGTCTGGTCAGCTTAAGATTGTCCTTGTAGACCACAGCTATTCCACCCCCCTGCCCACTTTCCCTCACCTGCTCACTAACACAGTACCCAGCTGGGAGAGCCTGGGCCCATGTCGGCCCACAGTCATCTCCCAGCCAGGTTTCTGTGAAGCATGCCAGGTCGGCCTCCTCATCTGTAAGGAGGTCATAGATGAAATATTTGTTTTATTTTTAACCGACCTGGGGTTAAAGGAGAGGTTCTGTAGGTGGCCTGGTTCGTTCTCCAAGATCCCCGGGGTAGCAGGGCGACTGGAAGGTAAGATGGGTGTTAAATATCTATCTCTCCTTCCCCTGTAATGGCACATCACCCTGCTATCGCCATATCTCCCTTTGCCCTGCACAACAGATATTGCCGCTTCCAGACACATTACAGTTCAACTGCACTCCCAGCCATCTTGAGCATCTCAGAGGGGTGGACAGGGCCGGTGTTCTAAGCCTCTCCGCAGGTGGGCTGGGGCTGCGCTGGAGAAGGCGCAGGGAGCCCCTATGCACACCTCTCTCTCTCCAAGCCTCTCCGCAGGTGGGCTGGGGCTGCGCTGGAGGAGGCACAGGGAGCCCCTACGCGCAGCTCTCTCTCCCTCTCCAGACGGTGTTCTCCGCCTCTCCGCCTCTCCGCCTCTCCGCCTCTCCGCAGGTGGGCTGGGGCTGCGCTGGAGGAGACACAGGGAGACCCTACGTGCAGCTCTCTCTCCCTCTCCAGACGGTGTTCTCTGCCTCTCCACCTCTGGCTTTGCTGAATTGGTGCTGTAAAGACCTGGACATTAGTTTCTATCATGACTGTAGCAAGATATGCTCAAGATATTCCATTTTCAACTATTGGCCAGGTCTTAGTTCAGCTCTTCAGCCAGGACTAGCAAAGATCATGTTGTGCTGCAACAGTCATGGCAATTGTAGCACAAGCTGAGCACCAATTATGCTTCAATTCAGGATTTTTCAAGTATTTTCTCTCCCCTACCCCCTTAAATTTACTCCAACCTCCACTGCTCTCTGCCTTCAGGCCTGAGCATATGACATCTAGGCACTGATCCAGTATCAGAGGCAATAAGTCTGTATTCCCCAGTTGTTGGGGAACATGGGTGGGAGGGTTCTGCTGCACCATGTCCTGCTCGTGGGTCCCTGGTCAACAGCTGGTTGGCCACTGTGTGAACGGAGTGCTGGAATAGATGGACCCTTGGTCTGATCCAGCATGGCTCTCCTTATGTTCTAAAGATCCACAGGACGACCTGAGAAGTTCATGCTTCCAGCTGCTGCTTGCAGAATATCAATTCAGGGGAGGGGGCAAGAAAGGAAAGCTCCTCTACCGCCACCCCCTAGGTCATGCAGCAGCAGTGAACTATATCCATACTACTGTTACTCAAGTATCTCATGGCTTCCCAAAGCTTTCTGATTCTTTCTTTGAATGCCTGGTATCTTTTGTTGTTTCATAACAATACTAAGCATTTATAAAATACATTTCAAGTGTTTGAAGTGCACTATATATCAGGAGTGCCATTAAGGAAGAAAAGGGCTTGTCATCAGCATGTCAGAACATGCATAGGCTTTCATCAGTAACACCAGCATTTCTGGCCGACTAAGTAGGTACCAGATAGGCATCACACAAATCCTTTTTTGGCAAATAGGTTAACGTTGCTACCATTTTTCGAAGTATAAAAAGTAATGAGGACAAATGTTTCTAAAACACATTGGTTCTGTGCAATTTAATATTGATTATATCTAAAAAGCTGTAAACTTCACTAAGAATTTTGTATCTCCTTCCACACTGAGATCTGAAATGGCATCCCTGACACATACATGGGCCTCTTGCTGTCATGTATACGTCTCAGCAAGGCCATGAGGCCTTGACATTTGTAGTTAGATTCATTAGAACTAGTTTGGAATGTCAGAATCTGTGCAAACGTAGGCTGACCATCTGAAAAGGAGGACGGGGCTCATGTAACTTTAAGAGTTGTAGAGGAAAGGGAATTTCAACCAGTGTCATTTGTATGCAATTAGTTCCTGGTGAAATTCCCTCTTCATCACAACAGTTAAAGTTGCAGGCACTATACTAGAGTGACCAATTACAAAAGAGGGCAGGGCCCCTGCAGCTTTAACGGTTGTAATGAAGAGGGAATTTCACCAGGTACGAATTGCATACAAATGATGCCGGCTGAAATTCCCCTTTCTCTGCAACTGTTAAAGTTACAGGAGCCCTGTCCTCCTTTTCATATGGTCACCATAACTATACTAGAGTGACCATATACAAAAGAAGGCAGGGCCCCTGCATCTTTAACTGTTGCAATGAAGAGGGAATTTCACCAGGAACTAATTGCATACAAATGACACTGGCTGAAATTCCCTTTTCTCTACAACTCTTAAAGTTACATGAGCCCTGTCCTCCTTTTCAGATGGTCAGCCTATGTATTCGTATCTCTGCCAGAGTTCTCAGGGGAGGAGCTTCACTCGTTCCCTGTCTCGTCCTTGAGGCTGTAAGACTTCTCTGGGAAACAAAGTGTTAGAAAGGGGGAGAGGGCTTGCGGACGGAGTCACTCAGATGGCAGCGCCATCTTAGTGGGCTGAGCAGTGCCACCCTGTTTGGACATGGGCATGACTTACGGGCCAGAGCTCTTGTCTGTCAAGTGGTTTTGAACAGGCCCACACCTCCCTTTATGAGCTGCAGCAAAGGCAAGGTGCCTTTGCGAGAATCATCTTTCAACTCATGGCCCGAAATCCCTCCCTGTTTAGATCCACTGCCATTTGGGACTTTAAAAACACTCTGCACATGGACTCTCTTCTATTTGGACTTTGGATTACTAAGAACTGTGTCATGAAAAGTACTGTGAGGTTTTTCATAGACTTCGGCCGTTTCTACACCAGATGGGTGTAGAGAGAGGGAGGGGTAGTGATCCTGGAAGTACCTGTTTCTGGGATTGTTGCTTTTTTGCACATGGAGAAGTGTGACGACCCGGGCTCCTCCTGGGCCATCGGGCCATCGCACCCGCCATTTTGTTCTTCCAGGCAGAGCGGAGAAGAACGCTCTAGCTCTCCATCGCAAAGGTACGTTAAAAAAAAACAGGCCCCCCAGGCCCCTTCCTGCCATCCCAGCGGTGGCAAAATTGCTGCCACCCTCTCTTCTGATGGGCACGGAGCCACGCTGCATGGCTCTGTGCCTATTTCTGCTGCCATGCTTACTCGCGAGTAAGCACAGCAGCAGCTGGGATGGGAGGTCTCGGGATGTTCCCGGAACCGCGGGAAGATTCGGGTTCCCCTGGGATTCCTTATCCTGGGGAAAAACCCATGCCCATCCCCCCTGCCCCCAGGAGTCCCTGTGCATCATTTGGATGCACAGGGACCACCCAGGGGCAATCCCACATCCAAAGGCCCGTGTAGAAACAGCCTTGATCTCTTGTTTGTTGTGGATTGTGTGTGTTTGTTCATCAACTGCTCAGTGTGGGGGTAGACTGGGGTTGATTTTTATTGTTGGACTTTTTCTCTACAGGCTCAGGTGGCAGGGAGTTCCCTGTGCTAAAGCATCAGCACGGGACTTCTTGTGCCTGAGATTTTTACCCACCCATGATCTTGTTTAGGCATTGGCCATGTTCCCTGAGTTACCAGTGTGTGGCCGCGTTTGGACTAATTCCCTTAGGCCTTTCAAGAATGTCCCATTGTGATTGCCTGATGGAACAGACCAGGAATCATTCCCCTCCCTTGGTCGGGTTTGGAACCCGTTTTTGGAACCGTTGAGATGGCAACTGAAAAACCAGGTTGTTATTGTAGTGAGTAGCATTTTGACTGTACATAATCTTGGTGCTTAAAGCTGTCTGATCATCAATCAGCTCTAAGTATTTTTGAAGTGTGTAACCATTAAGCTTTTCACCGTGATATTTCCCTCAATAAAAGAAATCTCATTGATGTGGATGTCCTATGTCAGTTTGCCAGAACGTGTGAATGAATGCCAGAGGGAACCGGAAACACGACAGTGAGCTCCTCCCCTGAGAACTCTGACAGAAATAAGTTTGCTCAGATTCTGACATTCCAAACTAGTTCTAATAAATCTAACTAAAATGGCAAGGCCTCACAGCCTTGCTGAGACTTATACGTGACAGCTATATGTCACAACAGCCCACAGTGGGTTAATTTGAGGGTTGTCCAACCTTCAAACAACCCCTGCTGCCTGGGTTCACACAACACGTTAAGCCTCAGCAAGCTGGACACCTGCAGGCCCCATGGGAAAATGGGGCCTCTGAGCGCCCAGCGCTATAAGACAGCCCCATGGGTAAATTAAGAGCCTATCTACGCTACTGCTTTAAAATTGTTTATTACAGTTTTAAACCGGTTATAAACCGTTTTAAAGCAGTAGTGTAGATAGGCTCTAAGTCACAGTGGGCTGTTTGTGTCATGCAAGCTGGAATTTTTGCCATCCCTATATTGTAGATGTGGAGCTAAGTCTCAGGAAATAGTGGGTTGCCTAAGGCTACCTAGTTGGGGGGTGGGGGCTAACTACAGGTTACTCGCAAATGTGTGGAACCAAACCTTGATGGACTCTTTTCCCCAGGAAAAGGCATTTCGGGGGGGGGGGGGCAATTTGGAATACAGTGAGTTCTCCCCACCTTTTGCCACCTTTCCAAAGTTACGTTCACCCCTGCAGGGATTCAAACATGTCTTTGCATTTGCATAGCAGGAGTAAGTTTTGAATCAGACAGTTCCCAGCTCACATTTTTTTCTTAGTCACTAATACTATAACAGCCTAATGAAGCTGCTAGAGGAGAAGCACCTTCCAGCTTACTTGAAACTTCCTCAGTGAAGGTGAGGGTGAATATGGAGACCACATTACTTCCGAGAAGAGAACGGAGGACAAGCCAAGAATACACAGTGCCGCCGACACCAAGCTATTCTCATTTGACAGCCAAGATTTAGCAAGAACAAAGGGTGCTGAGCACCGCCAGATTGTCCAATTCCACTGGCTTCATGCAGCCCCCAGTTCACCTCATTAGCACCGTATCAAAATGGAGCAGTAGGGGAGAGTCCATTATCTGGCGCTTATAAATCACCACAGGACATCATTACCTTGGCTGCTGAAGGTTGTCATGATAATTATATTGATAAGGGGGATTGGATTGGCGATGCAGTGCAGATCCCCAAAGTATCCTTTCATCAAGTTACTTTATCTCTTCTGTCTAATTGATGTGACTGTTAACTAATGCGTATATTGTCAGTGGTTTCTCTATCCTGCACTATGGTTCCTGGCGCACATCTATCCTTCTATTGAATTATCTGTACCCTTGCATTGTTACTCTCTCTCTCTCTCTCTCTCTCTCTCTCTCTCTCTCCTATCTCTGTCTTTTATCTGTCCATCTTTCCATCCACACACTCTCTCGCGCTCTCGTTTCCTCAGCTGGTCGATCTTTGTTTGCTCTTCCGAAAAGAAAAAGAAAAAGAAAGTGACTCTTGTGTTCCTATTGAACCAGAGCAACAGTCAACTCCTGAGAGAGAAGAGCAAGGGGAATTTCATATTCACACATCTAAGCTGAAGCCTATAATCCTCACAATGCACAAGGCTGGCTTTGAAGTGCTGTTTTTCCTCGGTTCAGCTGGCTCAAAGCCACAGTTACCATCTTGCACCTTTACACGCCGACATAAAAAAGGCAGGCAGGGAAGGGGCCAAAGAGTAGGTAGTTACCCTACAGCATACCAGTCCCTCAGAAGCAGTTGCTGCTAATGAGGTCTTGGTACACTCCCACCTTTGTCATGGCCTGAGGCCAGAGAAGCAACCCAGGGTCAGTGGGGTTGCTTGGAGCCATTCGCTACCATGAGATGGTTTGGAGAGCCAGGAGAGACTCAACTCAGAGGCTTCCTAAACCGTTCAGACTACAGGTTGGAGAGTTGTGAGATGTGAGATGTGCCTGTGTCTATATCTTCAAGAGGCCTGCAGCTGTTTATTTCCCTTTCCTTTCTGGAGGCCTAGGCGGGGCATTTATTTTATTCTTTCTTCGGCTCAGTTTGGATGACATGATAATCAATGGAGGGGGGAACAGGCAACAGTCAGTTGTGTTACTTATTGTGTCGCGTGGAGGGCAACACACAATGCACACACAACTGACGGTATGCTATTTTGGGCAATTAAAAAACAGAGAAAAACAACAGGCTGCTCAGTTGTTTATCCCAAAATCCGTTGCTTAAAGTGTCGTGTGTCGGGAACCCCCCTCTCTCTCTGTGTACTATTCCACTCAGTCATAGAGTTCGCCAGCAGGAGCAGCCGAAAAAACCCCGGCCGCTCCTATACAGCTGGCAGAACTTGTGGTGCATGATGGGATACGGCCGGAGGACTGAGGGAGATGCAGCAGCCCAGAAGGACGCCGGGACTTTCAGCCATGCGACGTGGGGAGGGGCAACATGTTGTGTGACGTGCACCAGCAAAATAACGCATGGTGAGTGTGTTATTAACCCTTCCATTGTTGCCACATATTCTGCAGGCGCCTCGTAAACACCTGCTTCCCCTGAGAGCCTCCCCTTTTCTCTCAGAGAAAGCAGGTGACTGCGGGGCACCTGCAGAATGTGTGGCAACCCCTCCAGGGAGTGGTGCATTCTGGGCTTTGCCAGCATGTGGCCGATTGTGATGGCAGGTGGGTGATCGTGGCGGCAACAGCAGGGAGGCCCCAAGTGGCTGCCGTTCCTGGGCCCTGGTAAGTCAATCCATCCCAGTCAGTGCATGCTGGGAGTTGTAGGCCCTTTCAACAGTGTGGCATCCTTGGGCTGTGAAGTAAAATGGCAGTTCTGTCATAAAATGGCGGTTCCATCATAATAGAGTCGCCAGGGCCTGGGAATTCTAAATCCGTGGCCCAAGGCTTGCATGGTCCTAGTATAGAGACATATGAAAAATGGAAAGGCTAACAACAGAGTGTTTTACAAAATATATTTAAAATAAAATACTACGTTGTTAGTCTTTCTGTCATTCTTATATATTTTACCTCAAGACTGACCGTATCCATAGTGGATCCAGAGCCTCGTTGTTGTTTTGCTGTTGTGCTGCTTTACAGCTGAAGACATCAAACATTATGACTTGGTAGACACATTCGCAGAACAGCCATCTCGTGATACTAAGGGGCTTCACATTTTAGGAATGCCTCACATTTTGGGAACGTACGCATTCTGAATTTGAGGAACAATCGCCTGAAACCCACCCTGCCCACTCCCTTAACTGGAGAAATTGCCAGACTTTTCATGGAATAGAAGTCTGTTTTTCTTATCTCTCCCGTAAAGCAGAGGTGGAGATGTGGCATCCACAGATGTCATTTCAAGCGGCAGGTATTACTCACCAATTAAGGAGCAAGGCAAAGTACAGCAGTAATTTCTAAGAAAATTTAAGATAATGGCCCTGTAAGCGCCGAAGACATTGCTGAACAAATGCTCGGCATGTTTTCAGGCATGTCGTGTTTTTCGCAGAAAGCAAGAAGCTAATAAACAGCCACTTTAATGCAGGAGGCTGAGGGAGAGGAAAATACTTCATTTCCCACGGGGAATGAAAAAGATGGTGCAGGGTACCAAAAATAGTTATGAATTATACAAAGCGATTTCACGTCATTGCTGCTGTAACGTGTCTTCTGGTACCAATCTGCCAGCAAGATTAGCAAGGGAGAGACTTGATGTGTGGGGGCTGTGAAGTCTCTTAGCCTACCCTTACAGCTTCATGGGAGGGTGGTTCCTTCCCCCTTTCCCAAGTGGGGATGCAGTAGATGCAGCCCACAACAACTCCTAGACTCCTCTGGCTGGCTGCTTCATGATGGAGCATGGGCTTCTGAGGCTGCACGGTACCAGTCAGTGTCGCCAGTGGGGCATCCAGATGACCAGAGCCGATCACCTGAGGCCGGTTCCTAAGGGCAAGAGTCAATGTGAGAGCAGAGGCAGTGTTTGTTCAGTCATGTGTCTTCTAGGCTGAGCATATGAAAAGGAGGACAGGGCTCATGTAAGTTTAACAGTTGTAGAGAAAAGGGAATTTCAGCCAGTGCCATTTGTATGCAATTAGTTCCTGGTGAAATTCCCTCTTCATCACAACAGTTAAAGTTGCAGGCACTATACTAGAGTGACCAGATACAAAAGAAGGCAGGGCCCCTGCAACTTTAACTGTTGTGATGAAGAGGGGATTTCACCAGGAACTAATTGCATACAAATGACACTGGTTGAAATCCCCTTTTCTCTACAACTGTTAAAGTTACATGAGCCCTGTCCTCCTTTTCATATGGTCAGCCTAGTGTCTTCCCTATTCATGTATAAAGCGGGAGTAAGAATCTGATTTTAACATGAAAAAGATAACATGGGTGAGGGGAGGGGAGCCCTCCATCCTCTTACTTTCCAAGGTCGTTTGCCTGGACCCCTTTTCTCTCCAGCCCAGCTCCAGCAGAAGAACTGGAGTGGGAAAGTGGGGGGGGGGGGGAGGTTCAGCTCCCTTCTAGCACACTGAAGTTCTGAGCCCTCGCAAGAAACATGGAGCACCCTGCAAGATAATTTAAGATGTCACGGGGATAGAGCAATTTTTTACTTGACTGTTTATATTTATAATTTGATAATGTTTCTATTTTACACAATGAATGTACCAGTGTGAAACAATTTTTAATATTGTTGCAATAACACATGCATATGCGGGACAAGTTTTGATACCCAACCCATACACTTTTAAAATTTTATTTGTTTTATTTTCATTTCATGCCAAAAATATGTTGGTAGAACTATATGTTCTGCTTCCACTGCGAACGCAGGGCCTACGTGCCATTTCCCACCGTTTCTCCTGTGCAAAATGGAGCCGAGAGGATGTGAAATCCAACGGAAAAGCTTTGAGCAGGATGAAGAATCTTCCCCCTTTCCCAGCTGCTTTTCTCCTTCCCTCTTTCCCCCTAAAACAAACGTCCCAGGCCCATGTTTCCATTGCAAACACGCATTATACTGCAACAGTATTGTTAACATTTCCATACTTTGTACAGTTTTGGTGGCCAAATAGCTTCTGAAGATTCATTCTTAGTATATTGATATTTCCTATGCAAACATGGATCTAGAGCAGGGGTACATCACACACAACCTGTGGGGTGCATGTCGCGCCTGCTGATGGGTTTTGTGGCCCCTGCTGCCACCCCCCCCCTGTCACCGCCAAATTTGCCACCGGGGCAGCAAACTGTCCTCCAAAGACACACTCACTCACATGTGTGATTTCCCTTTAAAACAAGGTGCTGGGGAGTACACACTTGTTGGGAAACAAAATTGCGCTCCCAGAATCCACCCAGGAGTATGATTTTGCTTACCAACAGGGCATGTACTCCCCTCATCCCTTATTTTAAAGGAAAATTGCAGGGCGGGGGGGGGGGGGGGGGTGCCACTGTTGCAGATGAATTTTGGCACCAAAATCAGTGGCACAGCTGTGCGGCCTCTGGTGGATTCGTGGGGGGGGGGGGAGAGATCTGCATACCCCTGATCTGCAGCCTGCTGAAGGAATTTCAGTTAGTGGGAGAAAATTGGAACAGAAGGGTGGACATTGGAAATGGCACCCTCCTGGAAACTGGGGCGATGCTGACATGGGGAGGAGCTATGACATGAGTCCACGCCATGTGACTCATTGTTTGTCATGACACAGAAAGGAGCCATGTAGCAGCTCCCACACCATGAAAGTAACATAGGCTGACCCTATGAAAAGGAGGACAGGGCTCATGTAACTTTAACAGTTGTAGAGAAAAGGGAATTTCAGCCAATGTCATTTGTATGCAATTAGTTCCTGGTGATATTGCCTCTTCATCACAACTGTTAAAGGTGCAGGCACTATACTAGAGTGACCATATACAAAAGAAGGCAGGGCCCCTGCACCTTTAACTGTTGTGATGAAGAGGGAATTTCACCAGGAACTAATTGCATACAAATGACACTGGCTGAAATTCCCTTTTCTCTACAACTGTTAAAATTGCATGAGCCCTGTCCTTTTCAGATGGTCAGCCTAAGTAACATGAGAAGGGGGCTCCTAGCCTTTCATTTCTCCATCAGGACTCCATGTTTCACATTAAATCAAACTGTGCCTTTTTGAATCACCCAGCCAATCTGGCTAAGTCGTACGGGTACTTCGTTTTCCCGTGTACAGTTACGTTTGCTTTCCCTTTGCTACTGATGAATAATCTCTCAATTACCCCACTTTAGATAAAGGACACCAGTGAAAAACAACATGAAAGTCAATGGGCCTGACAGCATCTCATTTGCACCAAACAGAGCCCAGCGTCTGCAAATTGATGCCAGATCATAATAGTAGCATAATAAGAATTCTCATGTGTAACATCAACTTTAGGCATGAAAACTGATTTCTTCCCCTGTTCCCAGCCCTGTCCTCTTCCTTAATTTTTGACCTCTTCATCTGACCTAAAATGTGAGCCTCCTGGACAAGGCCATGTCACTTCCATATTCTGTACAGCACCTAATAATGGAAATTGTGTCTTTCCTAGTAATGGACTGAGAGACACCAATGGTTACTCCATAAGTTCATCTCAGATGGTTCTTTGTTGGGAGGCAAATCTGACAATGTCCTCCTCTCTTAGCCCAACACCTTTTTCATGGCTCAATATAAACTGCGGGTGTTTTCACAAGTGACTCTAAAAGTTGATTTCCTTGGTTTTCATATATTCCAGCTGTCACTATTTAGCAGAGTCAGTCCCAAATACTGACCCTCTTTTGTCCCTATTTGGTCTTTAGGTGATGTCTTATTAATATTTTGTTAATATGAGTTGTTAGAGTTATAATTCTTCGTGGTTCTGCTTGTTCCCGTGAGTCTCTACAAGTTAAATATCTTGGGGTAAGGGGAGTGGAGCTGGATGTATCTTGGTTCTAGTGCATAAATTGCACATAGATGTAAATGAATACACATCAACACTAAAGCACTATATAATACACAGCCAGCCATTTCACATCCTGCAACTGCTGAATTATTTTTAGCAATGTTGATAACATATTGTACGATAATTACGGTAGGGTAATTTTTTTTTGTAAACCGCCCAGAGAGCTTCGGCTATGGGGCGGTATATAAATGGAATAAAATAAATAAATAATAATTAATATATCATAACCAAAAGAACAAATGTCTCTTTGCTTTTATGTCAGCATAGGACAGGCTAGTAAGGCAGAACAAAGCCTTAAACAATATGTGATAATGGTGTGTGTTTAGGCAATGATCCTTACGATGAAGAATTGGGGTGTTGCATGCTATTTTCATCTGAAAATGTTTGAAGGGTATGTGCAATGGAAGTAGGAACTAAAATGTCCCATGAGAGGGTGCTTGGAGAGAAGTTCTAGGGAACACCAGCAGAAAATTGGGCAGCAGCTAAAAATAGTGAGATTTATAGTATGAATTGCTTGATGTTAAGTACAGTTTGTATGTTCCTCACTGTGGCTGCATTTTATAAATAGGATGGCCACTTACACATCGCCAAAAGAGAGGACACAAATTTGCATTCAATTTGTACATGCCAGTTTATATATAGAGATGCAAATGCAGAAACAATTATTATAATTGAAATAGAAATGCAATGTATCTCCCCATAGTGGGGAAGATTGTAATCAGGTCAACTGTGTGCCTGCTCAGTCCACTGTCCAGGTGTTAACTGTTGATGGGTAACTTCAAGGCTCCCTTTTTCGAGGTCTTTCTCTTTTATTATTTCTCTTTAACCCAGACAGGACAGCCCTTGAAATAGAGAGCAACTTCAAATACAAGACTGTCCTCTGACATCCCTTCAAGTAGAGGACTGCCATTTGTAAAGCAGGGCACATGGCACCTACTAGGGATGGGCAAATCTTTCCATTTTGATTTCTTCCCATTCAAATTGTTAAAATCTCACATTCTTTCTCTCCTGAATATGAAGAGCTTTGTGAATTTTGATAGATTCACAGAAAAAATGAACTGAAACTAAATTAACACCCATCTGCACCAGCCAAATCCAACAGGTTCAGCTATTCACAGCATGGAGAGGACCATGTTATACTTCTCTGCCATGTTTTTGGTATAGATGAGGATCGTGCCAGAAAAAAAGTGGCAGCAACCCTAATTCAGTATCACAAACACGACTGAATACACAGGGCTTCAAACCCAGTCTTTTAAGAGCTCAGTACTCAAAACCCTGGGCCTGGGTAGACAAATCTGTCAATTTCAGTTTCTTCCACTTCAAATTTGAAAAATCTCAAGTTCTTTTTGTCACCAACATGGAGAAAGTTGCGAGTTTGGGTAAATTGTTATCAAAACTGGACTTAAACTAAATTCTCACCCATCTCTACCACCTGCCTGTTATGTTTGCTGCACCAAATATTACAGAATGGGTCTGTAAAGCAAATATAAATCACACATTGGCGAGTCATACATTGGCGAGTAATAGCCCTAAAAACTCCCTGCTGGTTGGAGGGATTATTAAGACTTAATTTGAGGCATTAAGAGGCACTATTAGATCTTTTGTCAAGTAGTTGTACCAGTTTTACCCTGCTGTTTTATATCTGGGGGTGGGGGCAGGGAGATTTTATGGCAGTTTACTGCAGTTTTATTTTTGGATCTGCTTTGAACTTTTGGGAAGTGTCTGTGTTTTAAATGAGTCGTAGAGTAGATTTGATTTTAACGTTGTACTATTTACTTTTTTTAACATTATTATTATTATTATTATTATTATTATTATTCATATCTCACCTTTTTCCCAGTACTGGGACTCAAGATGGCTTACAAATTAAAACATGTACTGTTACAAACAGGTAGAGAAATACAAAAAATAAAAATATAATTAAACATAGTACAATTTTAAAATATTTAAAACATTTTAAAACATTTTAGATACAAATATATTTTTTAAAAAACCAAACAACACATCCACAAAGGTCCAAACTATTCCCCCGAAGGCCTGCTGAAACAGAAAATTTTTAGCCTGCCTCCAAAAGCACACCAAGGAGGGAGCCAGTCTAGCTGCCCTGTGGAGGGAGTTCCAGAGCCCCGAGGCAGCCACCAAGAAGGCCCTCTCCCGTGTTCCCACCAGGCTTGCCTGTGATGGTGGTGGGACAGAGAGAAGGGCTTCCCCTGAAGACCTCAGGGGATAGGCAGGCTTGTAAGGGAGAATACGGTCTTTCAGATAACCTGGCCCTGAGCCGTATAGGACTTTATAGGTCATAACCAGCACTTTGAATTGTGCCCAGAAACAGACCGGAAGTCCTCTTTTCTACTCCAGAGTCCAAATTATTCCAGAATCAAGGGTTGTAATCTTTGCTGCTGCAAACTTTAAACAATGATGCCACCAAAGATTGCGATGTGGAGCAAACAACCTTTACTTAAGTCTGCAACTCAACATGGCGGCTGCTCTCAGTTTCCGTTCCCTGTTGGTGTTCCCCAGAACTGCTTCCCTCCATGTATGCATTCACATAACACTTTCATTCCTACTAGCATTACAGGGCCGTTCTGTTCTTCTTGAAGACGACTGTCCTCTCTAGGCTCAGGTCTAATTCAGCCACCCTAAGGTTGCTTGATTTGACCTATGTTTCTGTCCAAGATCTCCAGGGGAAGATCTCAGGGTGAGGGATTAGAAGCAAAAGAGCAAGCTATTTTCTTCAGGATCCATGTCTCTTCTGTTCCGTAAAGAACACTGCGCAATAAGAGTGTAAAATCATGTGAATGGCAGTGCCTGCTTTCAACATTTGCATTGGTTCCGCCTTTTATCCAAATTGTTTCAATTCTGATTGGATATTCTCTTGCCTCCGCCAGGTACTATAGTAGACTCCAGCCCCGCCCTATAAAGCCCCATCCCCTAATTGGCAAGCTCCCATCCCTACGCTCCCAGGCACCACAATATGAGCCTCAACAGCCAGCCATCGCCACCCCCACCCTCGACTGACAAGGAGGAGGGACGCTGTGGTGCTGCAATGGGGGGTTGGGTGGGCCTGCTGTTCCAAGTCAGGTCAATAATGAAACAGCATAGATACCCGGCTACATTAGGTCTCATTCCAGGCTTAGAGAGGCCCAGCAGTCACAATTCCCTGCTGCCAGCAAGGGAAGGAGGAAAAACCCTCCCCTATTCCCGGGGGGGGGGGGGGGGCAGTGGCCCCAACGCATCAGAAGTCAGCACAAGAGAACCAAGGCCCAGCACAGAAAAGCTGGGAACCATCTGTCTGGATAAGCTCCTCATCCAGCACTGAATCGCTCCACATTTGTCAATGTGGAACCAAAACCATTTCAGCCAGAAGTACTTTTCCTTAGCCTTTTAAAATCTGATATAACTTTGCTTCTTCACAGGATCTGCCATCGTTATATGAAACGACTCGATTGCGATGTTTTTAGAAACCGTTTCAGCATTCGTTTTAGAATAGCGGCAACCAGAACTCGGTTGGGGAGAAAAATGAATCTTGGTGAAACTCTGATTTCACCCTATTCTGTTGCCTTAGAGACTGTATCTGATGTTTTTATGGATCTTAGGCTACATCTTATTCAGCAAAAAATCCTGTTCCAGGTCTACTGGACCCCACAACATCTTTTCAACAAGGTTCTATCTAATTTACATAATTGTTGGAGATGTAATGCACCTAACACTTCTTTAACGCATATGTTTTCATAGAATCATAGAATAGTAATGTTGGAAGGGACCTATAAGGCCATCAAGTCCAACCCCCTGCTCAGTGCAGTAGTCTCCTCCTTTTGGGAGAAGGTTAAAATAAGGATAAATTTTGTTCTGAATCTATCTTTAATATGGAAGGATGTGCATGCCCTTCTAAACTACCTGCCGGTTTCTTGGAAACTAACACAGGGTCAGCGCAAATGGATTTTCAGAGCCCTTATGACAGCTAAGAGACTTATACTAACATATTGGAAGGATAAATGCTCACCTCCCATAATGCAATGGATTGAGGACTTAATAACTTTATCAACATTTGAACGGGTGATATACAGGCGCAACTTGCGAATGGATAAATATATGGCTATATGGTCTGGTTTTTTAAAAACCTATGTATAATTCTCTCCCTTTTTTAAAAAAAAAATTCAATGAAAACTGATGACAACACTATGTATGTAATGTTTTTTTTTCCTTTTTCATGATTCGTTTTTGTTTTTATTGCTCTGTTTTTTTATATATCATAATAAAAAGAAGGGGGGAAAGAAAAAAAACTCTTGGCCAAATTTCCCACCCCCTGCCCCAGCTGGAAATGCAAGAGAGTGAACCTGGGACCTCCTCCATGTATGCTCTCTACTACTGTGCTATGCCCCCACCATCTTAGTTGATGCAATAAATGCAAAACAGTGGCCTTGTGCCTTTGGTGTGCTGACCCTAGGGACTTTGTGTAAAAATGAACAATAAAAATTAGCAGACTAGTACTTTATTAATTGCTTTTTTATTGCACAAACTTCTATGGGAAGTGTACTTGCCATTGTGAGATATTCCCTTCCCTTGTAGGAGTTTAGTATAAATTACCATTTTATTATTTCCGTAAGTTCCACCAATACTGTCAAGCATGATAACGGAAAGCATTAAAGGAAGTTGTTGATTGTGCTGGGATTTCAAATAAGTATTTCTGTTCTTTTGGACATAATAAATTCATTAAAGGCACAATCCTATGTAAGTTTAGACAGGAAAAAAAGTTCTACAATTCCCAGCAGTGCTGGCTGGGGAATGTTGGGAGTTGTAGGGCTGTTTTTTGCCTAAGCATCCATCAGATCTAGGCTGACCATATGAAAAGGAGGACAGGGCTCATGTAATTTTAACAGTTGTAGAGAAAAGGGAATTTCAGCCAGTGTCATTTGTATGCAATTAGTTCCTGTTGAAATTCCCTCTTCATCACAACAGTTAAAGGTGCAGGCACTATACTAGAGTGACGATATACAAAAGAAGGCAGGCCCCCTGCAACTTTAACTGTTGTGATAAAGAGGGAATTTCACCAGTAACTAATTGTATACAAATGACACTGGCTGAAATTCCCTTTTCTTTACAACTGTTAAAGTTACATGAGCCCTGTCCTCCTTTTCATATGGTCAGCCTAATCAGATCATGCTCTAAAGCACTGATTTTCAAACTTTGTACTTTATTCCTCGTAATCCTATCAGAGGTTCCTCAGTAGTAGTCACCTTGCCCACCATTACTGATCTTCCTCTGCAGTGTTCAGCCACGGCAATAGTATAAGATACTAGTGGAACCTGCAACAGAATGTTGCAGGATAGAGTGTTCCTGTTCAGGGTTCCAGGCAACCATGCCTTCTTCCAAGATATCCCACCACCACTCTAGTTTTCCAACAGCCAGCCATTTCCATGATTACCATTGAGCATGCTCAGTCCTCGCTGGGCTGTTTTGGGGACCCCCCCACCCCTTTTAGGACTTTTTTCAGTAATGTTTTTGTACTTCTGAAAACTTTGCGGTTCCCACCACCAAGCCAACCAGATTTGGCTATGTAACAACATAATTAGAGGGAAATGAATGAAGCCAATTTAGAGAAAGGGCTTCCTGAATCACATTGCCCTCATTCTGAATGCACTAACATTTTCCCACTCTTTCAAGCCCCCTCCCCCATAGATTGCTAACAGGGGAATCGTTTTGCATCGGCCGCTGTTTGACTAAACATTATGCCTTACTCACTGCAGTGAAGTATGAGATAACCATTCTCAGCTTGGAGAGCAGAAGGGGAAAACTCATACAAAAGGTGAGAAAATTACAACCAGAGTAATTACAACAAGCAATCAAAACAGAATCAAATTGCTAGCTACCATTAAAATGCTACAATATGAAATTATTCCACAAAACAGTAGATTCAGCATCAATTTCTAAGCTATTTTTCTTTGAAAGAGCTGTATTCAGATTGTACAGATGTATTTGTGCCATAAGCTAGTGTTCCAATGAAAACTAAATGCAAGACAAATTTCCTGGCAGCAGGTAAGCCGTAGGCAGTCAAGTTGACCTCTGTGCTGCGCTAGGAATAATGAGCCTCCTTTGGCTTCGAGTCACAACTCTGCTGGGTGCAGAGTCTCTGCTACAATTCTTTTAGCAAAGGAATTGGAGTGAAATGCTGATCAGTGCAAAGCTTTCCCAGCCCCAAAAAACTCCTTAGCAACAACAAAAGCCCTGCATGTCTATCTGGTGTAACTACCCTGAAGAAAACCGCTTTCAGCTGCAGGATGAATTTGGCCCATGGAGTTTGGGATTTACCACCCAGAGGTTGAAAATCAATACCAAAATGGAATGTTGCCCAGTTGCAAATAAGGGCACTTCACCACATAATTCTGTGTGCAGGTAGGGGGTGAAATGGCTTTTAACAAGCAATATTTGTGCATCCTGAGCTCAAACGTAAATAAACCTAATATTGTGCCGTGTAGTTTAATGATATTTAATGCAGCGGCTGCTGCTGCAGAAGCCCCTCAATCAAACTAGCTCTACATTTCTGGGGAACATTACAGGGTCTGAGATAATGGCATGTTGCTGTTTGGAACAATCACAACCAGCATTTTCATTACTTCATTGCTTTCTTTCTCCAATGCTGATTAATATATGCAGAATAGATCCTTAACTATATGCGTGTGTTTGTGGGAGGGGGTTCGATCCATAGATACGATTGTTCCCTATTTTCTTGATGTATAAGCCTAACATTAAAAAAAATGATCAAGCCCTGTTCATAAGACACTAACAAGCCCAAGAAAATGAAGGGAATATTAAATGGTAATATAGAAAACACACACACACCACCCGAAAGGGGGCTCATTGCAACTCCAGATGTTTTTCCAGAATGTCACAGCGCTTTATTATCATTATTGTGATTATTGCTAGTTCTAAGGAGCTATTAATGTGCATGGCATTTTGAAGATTAAGAACCATAAGACAAGTTGCTGGCCAGGGAGTTTACAATCTAAAATTCAAGAGGGGAAGTAACATAAGGAGGGGAGGAAAACAGAAGGGATGGTAAAAAAGAGGAATAATTGTGCTAACTCCAGTTTTGGAAATGTTCCCCTAATTACGTTTCTGTAGTTTTGGTATGTCCAATATGTTTCTTGTCTGAATTAAATAAAGCAGGTTTGGTTTCTTTTCCAATTAGAAGTTAGATCCGATTTCACTCGAATGACTAGACTATTACGGCTTGATCTTTCTGAGATAGTAAACCTGTGTTTGGCTACACCACCCCAGACTGCAGGCAGGGGCTCACATGATTGAATTAGTGCTGTGCTCAATTTTTCTACTTTTTTTTTTAAAAAAAACCTTCTTTCCTCACCTCACCCAAAAGAATTTGCAATCAAAATGTTTCCAGCACAGGAGGGGAAATTTGATGAAATTGTCCCATCTAGACTGCAGGGTTTTCGAGCGTATGTTATCATTCTGAGATGGCCAAATATTGTGTTTTTCTTTCTATCAAAAATCTCCCCAGCGCTCTGTGACCTCCCTGACTGCATCACCTTCTGATCTGAAAAAGACCCAGGGGAGGAGTCACCTCATGACATCTTCCCCTTAGCGTAATTGAAAGCCAAGGTGGTTTGGAAACAAAGCCCTTTGAGGAGAGATTGAAAGAACTAGGCACGTTTAGCCCGGAGAAGAGAAGATTGAGGAGGAGACATGATAGCACTCTTCAAATACTTGAAAGGTTGTCACACAGAGGAGAGCCAGGATCTCTTCTCGATCAACCCAGAATGCAGGACACAGAATAATGGGCTCAAGTTACAGGAAGCCAGATTCCAGCTGGACATCAGGAAAAACTTCCTGGCTGTTAGAGCAATGCAACGATGGAACCAGTGACCTAGGGAGGTGGTGGGCTCTCCCACACTAGAGGCATTCAAGAGGCAGCTGGACAGCCATCTGTCAGGGATGCTTTAAGGTAGATTCCTGCACTGAGCAGGGGGGTTGGACTCGATGGCCTTATAGGCCCCTTCCAACTCTACTATTCTATGATTCTCTGAGGCTGCCTACTGAGTGCCTGACAGCTGCTCTTCTTTTGAATTAAATCTTTTTACTTTTAAAGAAATCATTAGGTGCTATCAGGAGACCACCTGATTTCTCAGAAAGTGCTTCAAGGGCATTTGCAGGTGTGTGTATGTGTGTGTTTTTACCCACTCAGGTGCTTCATAGGTAGCCTCCCAGTCTTCCTGTGCTACAATTAAAGCCCAGGGGAAGATATCATAAGAGAACTCCTCCCTTGTGGCATTTTTAAATCAGGAAACACAGGCAGCGGAGTAGGCTGCAGAGAGCACAGGAGAAATGTTTAATGGAAACATGTGCGTGTACACAAACACACGCATACGCCACATTCAGCCAAGCTTAAGAAAACCACCAACTGAAACTCTATAAAAAAAATGAAAAAACTCTTTCATTTTTAAGTAAAGCAGAAAAATGGAAGCCTTTTTTGCCAGGTCAGAGCACTTTCGGGAAAATTGGAGGAGAAGGTTTAGCGTAGCATTAGATGGAACGTTCCTCCATACAAAAGAAAATCCCCTCCACGGAGAAAACTAGATGTCAGAGAGAAGGGTTCTTTAAATGCAGGGACTGGTGTGTAGGCTGACCATATGAAAAGGAGGACAGGGCTCATGTAACTTTAACAGTTGTAGAAAAAAGGGAATTTCAGCCAGTGTCATCTGTATGTTCCTGGTGAAATTCCCTCTTCATCCCAACAGTTAAAGTTGCAGTCACTATACTAGAGTGACCATATACAAAAGAAGGCAGGGCCCCTGCAACTACTCTTTTTATCATATGAGTTCATCATGATTAGCAGCTTCAAGAAGCATATATGAGCCTATATGTTGCCAATACATGAAAGCCGGCGAGGCGAGGGGGAGGGAGAAGTATCACAGACTTGGGGGGGAAGTGCTCTCCGATTTGATGAGGCAGCTGGACAGCCATCTGTCAGGGACGCTTTAAGGCGGATTCTTGCATAGAGCAGGGGGTTGGACTCAATGGCCTTAGAGGCCCCTTCCAGCTCTATGATTCTATGAGATACGAAAAGATGCAAAATTCTTCACAGGAGGGCAAGAATGCATCGTCTCCATACTGAGGTAATTAGCCCCGCATTCCCTGTTGCACATTATGCCCATGGGAAATGAAATCTCAGCGTAATGCCGCAAGAGAAGCCCCTGGGGAAAGTAATCCTATAATTCCAGGGCAGCGTCCTAAGGACATAGGATTCTTCAGAGTCCTCCCTCTGAGGCCATAAACACTGGGAAGGGGTACTCTGGTATCCAGTCCTGCCCCAGCCCCTCACAGTTGCCAAGGAAAGTCCCAAACTCCTTTCTTTCTGGAGGTCGCAAAAAGCAGCCTCAGACAGGTCAGAAAGGGGCCGCCCCAGCCACCAAGGTGTCGAAGGCAATAAAAACTAGAAAAAAGGGCTGCTCGGTGGATGGGGGAGAGTAGAAAGGAAGGAAAGTTGAATGAACTTCTTTGAGGCACAGGCACGCACGCACACAGCCAGAACATCGTTAATGCACTTCTCCGTCTCGCCTGCCTCTCGTGCAGAGGTATTAGGCGTAAATGCGCTTCAGCGATGATGCGCATAATCACTTAACCAGGCGCAAAAGCGAATCCTTGTAGAGGGGACCTTAGACAAGCTCAGAGACTCATCTAGATAAGAAGAAAAAACCACAGAGGATGAAGAGGCAAAAATTGCTTCCATCCTCCTCTCTCCCTGCACCAGCTGGTCAACCATCTTTCAGAGATACTTTACGGCGGATTCCTGCACTAAGCAGGGGGTTGGACTCGATGGCCTTATAGGCTCCTTCCAACTCTACTATTCTATGATTCTATGACCTTTGCAGAGCGTTGGATACATGGAAGCCTCCGAGTTCAGAGGTTTCCATCTCACGAGGGCACAACCCATGGGATTGCATCCTTATCGAACTAAGTTAGCTTTCTGCACACTCAATATTACTCAACACTTAATCAGGAATTGCAACTCAAGTTGAATGCGCATCGAACTGGATATTCAAGCTCAGGCACTGTCTGTCCCTGCTAGATTGCTTTCAGTAGGAAGTGCATCCAGGTCAGATTTAAACCCATGGTTCCTCATCTAAGAAACACTAGGCATGTGGGAGCCTCCTTCTTCATGCCAATCATCTTTGTTGTATTGAGTCTCCTGTCTTGCCACAGTGCTGGCATTTGGAAGCTCCATGGGAGCTCACCAGCACTGCATGACAAGACAGGGAGACTCATGCATTACCTTGTTAAAAGGGCAATGCTTTCCTCACCCTTGATGCAAAGGCTTCTTTTGTCCTCAATGATGCCACCATATAGCCAAATCTGACTGACTGCATGGTGCCATCACATAATCCTGCAGGCTGCGTGACCCCCTAATAACATGGAGCCATGGAGCTAGCAGGATGATCATTCTTCCTTTTCTTTTTTTAAATGACCCCAAAGCAGCTGCTGAGAGGGCAGTGAACAGGGGCAGAAATGGTAAGCTTGGGAGATGAATATTTCATCCTCCCTGCAAACCTTTTTTTCATGCCAAGAGTTAGGGTGACCAGATTTTGGAAACCAAAATCCCGGTCCCCCCCTGCCACCACCCCCACCCAAAACAACCCCCCCCCCAAGCCACCCCCCCCAAAAAAACACCAGCCTTGACCTACCGGGTTCTCTTCCTCTGCCGCCCGCGCCAGGCCCTCCGCTGCCACCCCCGCCGGGTCTGGCGCCATCCCCAGGTCCCCCGCCGCCGCCGGGTCTTCCGCCGCCGCCGCCGGGTCCCCCGCCCCCACCGCCGGGTCAGCCTCCAGGTCCTCCGCTGCCACCAGGTCCTCCGCCGTGGGCTCGTAAGACCAGAGGACGCGCAGAAGAGGCAGGAGAGGGCTGGATCCGGAAGTGATGTAATCAGCCCTCTCCCGCCTCTTCCGCACGGCCTCTGGCCTCCTCCGGCGGTGGAGGACCTGGCGGCAGCGGACCTGGCGGCGGTGGCAGCAGAGGAGCCCGGGAAGCGGCCGCCCCAGCAGGAGCGGCCGCTTCCCGGGCTCCTCCGACGCCACCGACGCCGGGTCTACCACCGCTCGGCGCCGCTCGCTGCCACCACCGCGTGATCCCCCGCCACCCTGGTTTTCCCCCGCTGCCCCCCAGTTGGCCCGGATTGGCCTAGGTTTCCCGGTTAGGACCGGGAAACCCCGGGCGATCTGGTCACCCTACCAAGAGTGATCATTGCAGAAAATTCAGGTGAATCCTACTTGCCATTTGCCTTCTGGTCTTGCATAATTTAAGAATTTGCTGTTTACTATTTATTTATTTATTTATTTGCTGCATTTTTATACTGACCAATCGCCGAAGCTCTCTCGGCGGTTTACAAAAATTAAAACCATAAAAACCATAAAAACATAATTTAAAATACAGTATAAAAGCACAATAAAAACCGATCAGCCATGCAGAAACTGATAGAGATTTAAAATACAAATTTAAACAACAAGGTTAAAAATCAACTGAAGAACTGTTAAAACGCTGTGAAAATAAAAAGGTCTTCACCTGGCATCTAAAGGAGTATAACGTAGATGCCAGGTGAACCTCTCTATACTTTAGAATCTCTAAAATTCCTTTAATTTTGTTCATCCATCTTGGCCTTCCATTAGCTTTATTTACCATTTGTTGAAAGCTTGTTTCGCACTAGCAGTCTAAGTCATCTATCTACATATTGGATATGCCCAAGACATCATTGTCACTTTTTACTATATAGTGAAATATGATCAACCAGAGCAATCATTTAAGTGGACTTTCTTCAGTCATAGTTATATACAGAGCTATCAACTATCCAAACAATGGAACTATTTCAATGTATTTTCGTTGTTTCTTTGTTCTGCCCAAATTTCAGAACTATAAAACTACACAAGTGAAATCAGTGAACCACTTGTTTAAAGCTTTGTATTCAAATTAATCTTGTTTAGCGATGCAGGTGTATTTAGCTTGTCTGAAAAACATATCCCAGTCAGCAGCTAGTTTTGCTAGAGGGTCATTTTGACAAGAGGTAATGGGTTGGCAATTGTGATACCAGATGACACAACTCAGGAGGCCAGATTTGGCCCGGGGCCCACCAGTTGCTGACCTGTTCTAAATCAAACTGTCTCTAGATATTTCATGAGAAGCGTTTGTGTGACAATTTCTGTGACAATTTCTGTGTCACACTTAAAATGGTAAAGCACTTTGTCACCATTCACCATTCACCATTCACTATTGCCCATTCACTCTCATTATCTATGGATTATAATTGGACTAAAAATTGATGATAGCTCTTTGCTTATTTCTTCCAGATCAACCTTCACCCTTACTGCCAAATCCTATACTTGTGGACTTGGAAGCAAGTCCAATGTGCTCTATGAGACTTACTCCCAAGTAATGTGCTTAGGGTTACATCCTTAGTCCTTTTCATCAGATTTCCTTAGCATCTACTTCAAACACTTGTGTCTTAAATACACCTTCTGTTCTCTGTTTCAGGTCCTCCAAGAATTCTGCTTCCCAAGGCCGGCATAAAAGCTTCCTGCTGTTCTCAAGAAAATGGGGGCTGATGGTGAAAATGTTGCTCTGAGGAATATTCTAGTTGGTCTCAACTTAATGCTTCTGGGATCCATTTTCAGACCTTTTGAGTGTCGTCTGGAAGTGATGACAGAGAGAGTCAAAAGACAGGTGGTGGATGAGGAAGGCAGCTTTGCCAACTACACGTCACCTATGAAAGAGCAAGCCATGGTCTTCAGCCATATATACAACATTAATGTGCCTCTGGACAGCCTCTGCTCAACATCTCTAGAGGCTTCATCTGATCCAGAGGTGAGTTCAGAAGACGACCAGATGACGGAATACACCGAGCAGACCTCAGACAGTGAGAGCCAGGTCACCTTCACCCACAGGATAAACCTCCCCAAACAGACTTGCAAGTGTGCCGCCTCTTCCCGGGACATACAAGAGCTGCTGAGCAGAATTGAGATGCTGGAGAGGGAGGTGTCCATCCTCCGAGACCAATGCAACTCCAATTGCTGTCAAGAAAATGCAGCCACAGGTAGTAACTGGTGTGGTGAGGACTTGCTGGGAGCTAAGAAATGTCAGAGAAAAGAGTGAACTTGAAGTCATTTGCTTGGGGCTTGGATAGACAGAATTCTCCACTGTGCTTCCAAATGTCCAGAAAGCAATGGTCTTCAACCTTTTCAGACTGGGAACCCATGTTGGTTTCAGTTCTAACCAGCAACATTAGAATCACCTTTTATTTTTATTTTTTTTACCATTTCTATCCATCTTTTCTGTTCTTTCTCACTGTTTTCTCCTAATCTTTCCTTTTATCTCTCACCCGTCTGCTACTTTTTCCCCCTTCTCTTGAAAATGAACCCTGAACAAAACAAAAGAACGTGTTCCTGATTCAATCCATTTTACATCACGGCATGGCCCAGTTTTGTAACCCAGCCGTCTAGTTAAACACCAAGATTCAGTTTTACAAAGCAACTTTTCCAGCTGCCTCTCGTGGGCCAAAAATTAAGTAAATCTAGAAATCACCGAGAAAGCTCAAAATCAGAGCCATCCTTGCCCATTTGGGCAGGATCTTGTATGCATACCCATGGTAGGCTCCTGCCGCCCTACTGCCCTGCCCCTTTCAAGAACGTATATACCACACCTTGTTGGGTTTCCACCAACAGCCAGTTTTTCTGATTTAGGGGTGAGGTGAGGATACAGAGCAAGAAAACTGACCTGACTGTGGTTAGAATGGAATTGGCACTATGATTGCTAGGTCACCCTCTGTTCCTACTCACATCCACACCATACTAGTGAATTGACTAACTGGACGCTAAAACAGGGTGAGGGTAATAGTGATGGGGCAGGGAGGTGCATTTGGCAATGGCAAGAGATTGCATGGCAACTATTGCACCCTGGAAAAAATCCCCATTTTGATTATGGGGCAGGCTAAGGATGCTCCCGACTCCAAGCTCCTGAAGAATGAAAAGATATTAGGGCAATGTCTACACTATCTGCAGAATATGAAAATAGCCTCCTCCATCCAGAATGCTTCAGACATGACGGAGAAGCTGAAGGAACAGGTAACGTGAACGTGAAAGCAGGCTTTGATTCTCTGCCTGTATCCATCATGTCTGAAATTAAAGCTTTCACGTCTCTCCTGGGCAAATACAAGCCGACCCCACAGTGGGAACATATCTCCTTGCTGAGGGATATGCACAAGTTCTGTTTTGAATGAGATGGGGAAATGTAGATGCAGAATGCGGTGGACTGCACAACCACGGCTGTGTGCAAGGATCTCCGCAGACTCACCTGCTAGACAGAAGGCTACATGTTTATTATGTTATTTATTACATTGGTATCCAACATTGGTGCACATGAGGTTCTTCTACATTAGCTTTACAATAGCCCTGAGAGGTCGGTCAAGATGCGAGATAATCATTTGCCCAGCAAGCTTCATGCTTGAATGGAGATTTAGAGTTTATTTATTTATTTATTTATTACACTTGTATACCGCCCCATAGCCGAAGCTCTCTGGGCGGTTTACATAGGATTAAAACAATTAAAAACAATATACAAAAATTAAAACAGCGATAACATACAACATACACACAACAGACACATACATTTAAAACCGCTACAACAGCCCAAAAAAGCTACAAAAACAAAAAACAAACCCAGGCTCCTCAGATATTGCCAAATGTGCAACAGGGCTAAAGAGAACATTTCCAAATTCTACGCTGTAATCCTGCATCCAGTGACACATGCATAAGCCTCAATGATTTGTCCACATATAGCGGGATCACACCCTTAGTGCCTGTAAAAGCAGAAGTGTGTGTGTGTGTGTTTAATATGCCCAGGAGGATATCTTTAGCAGTCAGGAATGCCATCAACAAAAACCTTTCATAGTGAAAGCAGGAAACTATCCACACAGGTTTTCATCTGAATAACAAAGAGCAACGCTTTGCGGAACTTGCTGTAAATCTTCCATCAAGTTTAGTCTTTCAAAAGACACGGTTCAGTTGGTCATCTCTACAAGCCTGTTCTTCAAAACCAAAGAAACACCATGCTATTGTGATAAGATGGTTTTTGAAGGGGCTGTTGGTATAATGAATCTCAGTCCCAAAAGGGAGAGGCAGAGCATAGAAAATATTTTACACCTCGGGGAATGTCATAAAAAGGAAAGGCATTCTTGAAAGGGTTTCAGCTTGCCGCTTCAACCTGCTATTACTCTGTGTAGATATCCAGCAGGGAGAGCTGTGGCAAAATATTAAAATGCATCCTTGCTCCCAAACTTGATGCTTGAGTTCCTGACCCAGGCAGCGCAGCTTTTCACCATCACCACAACGGACAGGGCCCTGAATTACAGAGAAAGATGGAGTCCCTTTGGTGCCCCGGGGCAGCCTTTTCTGACGCAGGCTTTGTAAAATGATGCTGCCGAGGGAAATGTGGGACAAACTTGACTTAACACTGTGCAACTCTTACTTCTCAAAATAGCTAGCGCCCTCGGTTTCCGTTCTCTGCTGGTGTTCCCCATAGCTGTTCCCCTCACAGAATACTTCAGTTCTTAGTATCACTGCAGCTAGGGATGGCCCTAAATGTTTAGGGAAACACTGAAATTGCCCCACTGCCATCTCTTGCACCCTGTAAAAATATTGAGAGAGAGAGAAAGGGAGAGAGAGGGAAGATAAAAGTCTGTTCAAAGAGTAGTTATTTAAAGTGTGTGTGAGGGGAACATGGGTATCACTGAAAAAACACCCAGCCAGTCTGAGACATTTTGTCACCTGAGGCACACATATACTCCTTCTGGGTAAAAACAAGAACAATGACATTAAATAACTGACAATTTGTTACACTTTCCTATAAACCAAAATTTGACTCACTCTGCCTCATGGTGAGGAAAACAACAACAAGCAAACAAAGAGACTTTGCAACTCATCACTGCCACTATCCCTCACTTAAGCTAATGATCTTGGAGTCCCACAATCTGCAAGTTAATAAATGGGTCTTTCCACCACCACACACACACACACACACACACACACTGTTTATATGCAGGGAAAGCCCCACAGTGGCTGTGGATCTGCGCCGCATCAGTTAAATGACGCAAGTGCAGGTTTGCAGTCACAGCAGAGCTTCCCCATGATACAGCGTTTTGAAAAAGTTGGGGATTTACCCTGACTTTTTCAAACAGAGGGCCGTCAACACTGCACTTCCACCACATAACATCTTTCCACGGCCAACCTGAGGTTGCCTTCTACCAGGAAGATGGTGGGGGCGGCTCCAGGACCTGGATGGACACCCAGAAACACCGCACTCCCTCCTCGGCATCGGGATTATCCAAAGCTGCCCCAGGAGAAGAAAAGCATGGGGTTGAAGAGGGAGGTGGTGACAACCCTGCACCATGAAGACAGCCCCACACAAAATTCCCTGATTGATGCAGTGTGATTACACAATAAATGCCTTGTCTAGAAGAGCCCACTGTCTTTTGGCCAAGTGAAATATCCCAACACACACTCCTTTGGTTACTAGCGTTATCAGGTCTCCCCGTTTGACCTGGGCCAGATCTACACCAAGCAGGATATAACCCTATGAAAGCAGCCTGAAAACGGTATATGGAATGTGTCATGGGCCCCAACAGTTCTCAGTGCACTTCAGTACTGTTATAAAGCAGTAGTGTAGATCCTGCCCTGGTCTCTGGGTTTTAACTCCCCAAGTCTCCAGGAATAAAATCTCAGTGGCCACAATCAAGATGCTGCAGACTGCATCCTGCTTGGGTTGACAAGAGCTTCTGCTGTTAGCTCCATTCCCATAGCCATCAGGTTCCAGCTGGTACCACTAGGCCCCATCCCACCAGGCCAAATTCCTTGATCTGCTAGGCACCAGCCCTTGTCTCCCAGGCTCCTCCCACAGGGTCTCAGAGCGTGAGGCTCTGGAGATTGCACAACTCTAAATCCATCAGCTCATTGTGGTGGGGCAGCCAAAGCAAAAGGATGCCACCTCCAAGGTCATGGTAGTACCTGCTAGTCATGGTAAGGCTGGCATGGCCTAGAGACAGAGAAAATTTTGTGGTGTTCCTGGATTGGGCTCCTTATGTTTTGATGGAATGTTGAATTGGCTGTCATGGGCTCCACTCAGCATAAATTGGGACTCTTAAAAGACTGCTGGAATTTTCCCTTACTGCGGCTGCAGTCAGTCTCAGTGGAACAAAATGGGCAGTGGGTCGTATTTAGTACATTTCATTCATTTCAATGGAATCAAATTTTAAATTCGCCCAATTGCTAATAGTGAGGATGAACTTGGAAGACTAAACACACACAGGGAGTATTGGAGGCTGGGAGCAACTTCATTCTCCTGTATTCTCTTGTATGGTTTTTGGGGACAGGGGCCCTGCCTTCTTTTGTATATGGTCACTCTAGTATAGTGCATGCACCTTTAACTGTTGTGATGAAGAGGGAATTTCACCAGGAACTAATTGCATACAAATGACACTGGCTGAAATTCCCTTTTCTCTACAACTGTTAAAGTTACATGAGCCCTGTCCTCCTTTTCAGATGGTCAGCCTATGCTGCTCAAACCGCCAGCCAGGGGAAAAAAATAGTGGTCCAAGAGAGGCATCAGAGAGCTTTGGCTATGGGGCAGTATATAAATGTTAATCATCATCATCATCATCATCATCATCAGTACTGGGGCCTGACAGCTGCCACGTATGCCAGTTGCTGATGCTGGCCCTGAGACACACCATCCCTCCTATGGGAGAACATTGGCCTTGGAGGCTTTTGTAAGGATTATTGAGGTGAAGTATGTTAAGTGGTATTCAATTTTCACCCTCCCAGGGCAGTTGGATTACATCCCCCACTGCAGTGGCCATGGCAACTTCAGCCTGGAATCCTGCGGCTGCATCTGCAATGAAGGCTGGGCTGGGAAGAACTGCTCAGAGCCCCTCTGCCCCATGGGCTGCTCCAGTCGAGGCATGTGCGTTGATGGCCAGTGTGTCTGTGACAGCGATTACGGTGGGGAGGACTGCTCGGAGGCCCGCTGCCCAACCGACTGCAGCTCCCGAGGACTCTGCGTGGACGGGGAATGCGTCTGTGAAGAAGGCTTCGCTGGAGAAGACTGCGGCGAGCTGAGATGTCCCGAGGACTGCTCCAGGAAGGGGAAATGTGCCAACGGGACTTGCATCTGCCAGGAGGGCTATGTGGGGGAAGAATGTGGTCAGCTGAGGTGCCTCAATGCCTGCAGCGGGCGCGGATTCTGCCAAGAGGGCCTATGCTCTTGTGAGGAAGGCTACCAGGGTCGAGACTGCTCAGCAGGTATTAAGGCTACAGGTGCTCTAAGTTTCCCCGTGTGTTAGGGGCAGTCCATACTTCCTAAGACCCCCCCTAGATGGATTCCGTTTGACGCCTGGTTAGCCGATTATACGCATAATCGCTGAAGCGCTTTATCGTAAATGCTTGTATGCAGGAGGTAATTGAGCACTCAACAGGTGACCTTACCGGTTGTTTCAAATGCGCTTTACAAGTAGTTAATGCGGAGAATCGCTTGTTCACATAGTCAAAATGCGCTTTAACAGCAGGAGCAAAATAAAACTCGCTATTTAACACGCATTCGATAATGCGCATAATCGGAGAGAAAACGCGCCTCTACACCCGATTTGCTCTCCGTTCTTGTAGAGGTAAAAAAATTTATGTGCCTTGAAAAAGCTTTAAATGCCTCTTGTAGAGGCAGCCTAAGATTTGCCCCCCCTGGTGAATCACTGTGTCTATTTTGCCTTTTCTAGAGATTCTGGGTATGCCACTGTAAAAATCTTGTCGCTGTGCATTCGTGTACATGATACTGCACCAGCTTCCCTTCCATCCATTATCACATATCTAAATCAGCCTTCCCTCCAGATGTATTGGACTTCAACTCCCATCAGCCCCAACCAGCATGGCCCATGGTCAGAAATCCTGAGTTTTAGCCCAAAGCATCCAGAGGGCACAAGGGCGAGGGAGGCTGATCTAAACAGTAATGTTATTGAATGTGTTGCAGCTGTTTCATAAATACAACCAGATCCATTATGGAATTAAATGTTCTATTAAATATCCTTTCTTTTTTTTCAAAAAAAGGGGATTGTTTACTCCCACACTCTGATTGAAAAATTAGCGCAAGGTAGGGATGCTTGAGGATTTCAATTGGGCTGCATTTTGAAGTGAACCCACCTGATTTACACCTTCCCAGACAAATACATGAATCTGAATAGAGTAGATCGTCCTTTTGTATTCCCACTTCTCCAAATTGTGTAATATAGTCCTCAGCTCAAAAAAAAAGAACACACCAAAATCCATCCTTTAGTTTAAAATGTGCACAAAAATGCATGGATACAAAGGTGTGTTTTGTGTAAACTGCATACAAAAATACAACTTTGGGGGAAATGCGTTCAAAAATCAGTTTTGTAGGGGGCTAAAGAAAATTGCAAGTTGGTGCAGGATGTGTGTGAGAGAGGTGAATGAAACTGAGTGTCCATATGTCAGCAAAAACCAGGACATGTCAGGATTTTTGGCAACAAATCTGGGAAGGAGGGGGGGATTATGAAATTTGAAGAAAAAATCGGATTTTTCTCATCCTCCCCCCACCCAAAAGGCAGCTTTACTTTATAGTCAATGGAAATTAACAAAAATGCTTACAACTCTGTCATTTTTACAGATAAAGAGATGAAACTTGGCACCATGATAGCCCTCTGGTAGGCCTTTAGCGTTGCCAAATTTGAAGCAGATCCGTTCATCCGTTGATTTTTAGGAATTTTTTGAGGTTTTAAAATTATTATTTTTAAAACAAATGTCATTTTTAAAGGAAAAGAGATGAAACTTGGCACTTTGATAGCTCTTAAGTAGGGCTTTAGCCATGCCAAGTTTCAAGCAGATCTGTTCATCTGTTGATTTTTAGGATTTTTTTAAATTTCAAGGTTTTAAAATTATTATTTAAAAAAAAACTGGAGCCATACCCTTCAAATTCAGGTTGTCAAACCTCCTCTTTGGGGTCTTGCACCTTGAACAGTTTCAGCCCTTGGCATCAAGGGGATATTGAGCTTTTAGCTAAAAAGTACTGGGCGAACACAGCATCTTTCCCACTGCAGAATTGGTAGGCAGTCAGGCACCTGGAGCTCAGCAGAGGTGAGGCGTCCACAGATCAAAATGTGGGAAAGGAGGAGTCAGTCAAACCAGTCACATGTTTGTGCAGGAAACAGACAGGAGTTCAAAGTCTGGGTGTGAAAAGTGGTGCCAACGCACAAGCCTTGAGAAGCTAATGTATATAAGTGAGAAGTGGGAATGGGCGAAGTAGTGTCCGCAGCCCACAACACTCACCCTAATGTTAGAGTAGAGAAACTTGTGACAATCATACACAATTTTTTTAAAAAAATTGAACTTTAAAAATAAAAAAAGCCAGCTAGCCAGCCGGCAGAAAGCCCTGTTAAGCAGCAGCTTGCAGCAGAGTGAGGATACAATCAGAAAAGATATTTGAGGGAAGGGGAGAATGTATCACATAGAGTATAGCAACAAAGTACAGCAGAAGCTACAAAAGTAGAAGTGAGTGAAGTTAATTTCAGATACATTGGATGTCTCACTTGTTATTTCAGTGATTTGAACATTAAGATTTAATGTAGAACAGATTTGTCTTCATTGCGTGCTGTAAAATCAGATATCTGACCAAGGCTATGTTCAGGTGGGCACCCCCCCCCCTTTGGTGCTGAACATGCCCCTTGAGGGCAAACATGTTGGTGGGGACGCCCCCTTGGGGCCAACCATGTTGTCCTCCTTTTTGGTTTCCATAATATGGACACCCTATAAAACACATGTGAAACTGACACAGAGACCAGGTTTGCACGATCACTACAGCCTGCCATGGCTTATTTAAGCCATGGTTGGTTGTAGTGCATGCCAACAGCTAATTTGAATATTCCACCCCCAGCAAGGGGTTGCCATAGTTTGCCATGTCATATGAAGCAGGGTGGCAGGCATTGCTGAAGAGGAAAACAGCCCTCAAATAACCCGCTCCCAGACTGTGGAATGACCTGCCGGAGGAGACTCGTCAACTTAACAGTCTTTTAGAATTTAAGAAAGCTATAAAGACTGTTCTCTTCCGGCAGGCATATCCAGTGTAATTTTTAGACTGTTTTTAGGATGTTTTAGGATGTTTTAATGCAGTTTTAATAATATTTGTCATGTTTTAATTAGTTTTATGTATTTTATCATGTTGTTGTTCCCCGCCTCGATCTAGACGGAGAGGCGGGTAAGAAATAAATAGTTATTATTATTATTATTATTACAAAAGGCCATGGCCTCTGCTAACATATGATGCAATCCACTGTGGCTTAAAAAAAACATGGTAGGCTCTAATGATCATGCAAACTGGCCCAATGAGGAAATGGTCTGATCCAATCAATCCAACCATCCATAGAGAAGTGCCTTCAGCCATTTATAATAGCAAAGGGGCTCCATCAATGAGCCTTAGAGTGAAAACAGTGTTAACACAAGAACACAAGAGTGACCTTATCTTCATCAGTGGAACCTTGGGGGTTATGAGGCCATTAATTGATTAATGCATTGTTATTTGATGAAGCGTATTCCTTTTTACAAGTTAATTTATTTAAATATATTTACATCTAAACACCTCAATATAATTGATGCCTTGGAGGCATGATAGCTGATAATTTAATGAGCGAAAGATAAACACTCATTACTAGAAGGAAAGGCCGCCTTTAATATTTTAGTAACTGTTGCAATAACATCCCAAAACTAAAAGAGCCTCAACAAACAACTGCGAATTTAACTTGCAGCGTTGCTGATTGAATGCCACCATCACCAATTGAAATTGAACCTCAGATGAATCAAATAAAGTTTTAGTTGGTTAATCTAAAGGTCAATTTTAATTGGTGATGGCAACACTCAATCAACAGGGGTGCAAGTTAAATTCACACTTTGTTGTTGAGACTCTTTTGGTTAATCTATTAATTAAAACAGTTAAAACTTTCCCCCCTAATACAAATGTTTACTCAGAAGAGTGGCACATACGAGGAGGAGACCTGGAGACTATCTTGATAAGGGGTAAGCCCCGGGGTGAATCCACAGTGGCCCTAAGTCATTTATATGACGCAGCAGCCATTGCGGAGCCATCCCAGGGCTTTCCCCTGAAGCTTCGAATTTAAAAAGTCGGGGACTTACCCCAATTTTTTTATCTTGGAGAAAGGTGACAACAGCATCTGCCATCTATCGCCTTGCTTCGGAGGCGTGTCCGGGCAGATGGTGAACCCAGACAAGGGGGAGGGGGTGGGCCAGCGAGCCAAATGGCCACTGTACCACCTCCCTGCCTCTGCGGGGCAGCGGAGCTTGGCAGCGAAAGAAAAGGTTGAAACAAAAAACTGGAGGGATGTGTGGGTGCCAGTGCACAAGGCGCAGCAGAGGTTGCCAGCTTTAAAAAAGGTTTAAAAAATGGAGGGAGGCGCGGGCATGCTAGTGCATGAGCGGCGGTGGAGCTTGGCAGTGAAAGGAAACATTTTTTTAAAAATGGAGGGACGGACACACACTGGACGGCCACTCCTCTGCTCCTCCTCCCCTGCATACCCTGCGCTCGCTCCTCAGTGTGGGGACAGCCTCCTGGATGACATCAAAACCAAATTGACACTGAGGAAACAGTCTCCTTGGACAAATAGATTGAGATGAAACCTTAGGGAAAAAGCCTCCAGCCATAACCGTGGTTCAGCAGTAAAATAGACAATGCAATAGAAGGATTATTACTACAGTATAAAGCCCCAATCATGTCTGTGACGCTTTCTTTACAAGATAACATGAGGGGGATGGGTCCCTGCTCCAAAGAACCTGCAATCTAAATGTTGACAGCGGACGAGACAAAAGAGAGAAGGGTCTAAGAAGAGGTGAATATGAGTGAATAGTGGCGTGCGTTTAGGGTTAGCACTGAGCCCTAACAGCCTTTTTACTTTCATTTTCATGATGTTCATAGCTGTCAAAAAGCACAGCTTTTCTGTGAGATTTCAACTACCCACCAAAAATGTCATTTTTTTTTCATTCAAGACTGAAAACGTATCACAGCACAGACATAACCATCCAAAAGCACAAAAGCTAAGTTTTATGGCTGTAGGCGACTTTGCAGTTCCTGAAGCAAACTGTAGCTCAGGGAAGCTTCCACATCTTCGGAGCAAAGAACGTGCAGCTCCCTGAGCCAAAGGAACTAAAGATGAGGCAGAATCCTTTTATATGTTCCCTGTAAGCCATCCTGCTAGCCCATCATGTGATTGTACAAGCCACACCTAGGCACAGCCCTAGTACCTACAGTCAAGTCAGGCAGGGATGAGGGGGAAAAGTTTTTGTTTATAAAGGGATATTGCCTGCGCTTTAGATCAGAGTATATTGGCCTTTGGGCTGTGTGAATGTGATCACACGTACATATATGTTGGAGGAAAGTTGCAAAAGAGCCAAGAATTTCTTCCAAATTTCAAGATTAGCCAGAAGTCACACCCCTTGATTTGGAATTCCTGCTCTCTGCCCCACACTTTGTACTAGCCAGCTGTGATTATTCTATAGTGAGGAAAGGTATTCCGCACATTTTCAGAGGCACTCTTGTATTAATTCACGTGGTCCAGAACTGAGCCCTAGTATTGAAAAGAGAAAGAGACTAATTCCTTACTCATATTAATCCCCATTGGACTTTATTTATGAATGCAGAGGTGCTTATGGCTGCTGAGAAGCCATATTATCTGACCTGGAAATCCTTATTCCTAATCCTAGATATGCAGGGATTCAATAGTGTTATTAAAAGAAGGCATTCTGTACATGCTCAGATACTGAGCCCTGCCCAGGAAAGGAGAATCCTGGATGTTCTGCCTCCCTGATAAGAAACCACAGGACCAAGCAAAGTGCTTGATGAAAGCCTAGTCATTATTAGCAGCAAGGAAATGGGAATCTAAATCAAACCCACGGATGGGTGGGGAGCAGGGAGGGTTGACGTTTGCCCATTCCCAACACAATCCCTGCAGCTAAGGGAGTGCAGATGGGATGAACTGGCGCATCTGGCCACACAGATCACTGGCCCTGCCCACGGCTCAAAGGGCTCCACCTAAAAAGTTTACTCACCCTTGGCCTAGTACGTCAGAAGCTCTATGATTTGGTGGATAGGGCCTCTCATACCGGGGATGCTATTTTTCTATTTTGTCTAACGCATTAATATACCCGAAGCAAAGGCAACCCTAGGAAGGATCATGAAGTAAGATTCCAATTTCTGATTCCAAGTGCTTTTCTGTTAAATTGTCAGTTGCAGAAATTTGGGGGTGTTCCGTTATATCAAGAGTGCTGCAAGGGAAGGATTCCAGTGTTGTGCCCCACGGCCTTTGCTCTGGTGTATGCAGCTACCCACTATGGACAGGACTAAACGCTGTGCCTGTTTGGGAAACCTTGCCATCCATCAGTCAAATGGCAAAGCGCCCTTGTCCTTTCCCACCCTTTTTTTCTTCTCCTTTTTTTGCAGAGGAGCATCAGGGCCATTATCTAAAGTGCTTTTCCACTCGTGACTCCAGAAGAAGGCAATTTTGGCAACAGGGTAAAAGCACTGTTTGGCATTTTCCCCTTAAAATAACAGGCTTGTGTCTGACCAGGGGTGATAAGCAGTAACGTGGAGGGTGCTCTGTCCTAACTCAAAGCAATTTTAGGTCCTGCATACATAGGCTGACTTTAGGCATGCCATCTGGTCTTACAGCAGGAGCACAGAGGCGAGTGTGCTGGATTAAACCAAAGATTTCCTCCAAACTCACACTATTTTTTACACCTAATCCCAAACAAGAAATTGCTCGATAACTATTACCTAGTTCTGACCAAGGGGGCAACCTATGTATGCGGACCACTTCAGAGTGCAGGTGGGTTCTCATATGATGAAATGCTTCTCCGTACAGGTAACATCCCTGCACGCAGAAAACCAGTGTGATAGGCTACCGCTGAAGCCCTACTCCCTGACATGCAGTATTCTGGAGGGATTTTTAGGAGGGTGAGGAGCATTCAGCTGTGCGGGCTGTGCTCCCACTCGCAGCTGAAGTGGTACAGTCCAGATGGAGACTTCCTACCTCTGTAACAAGTAGGCCTATGAGGCAGCAGGAAGGCCTGGATGTAAACGCACACCTATAGGAGTGCAACCTTTTTTCTTTTCTTTTTTAAACTGGTCCCTGCTTGTGGCACTTTTAACAGCAGCACTCCTGACATGTACAGGAGGCACTTCTTGTCTTCCTGCCGTGGAAAGCAGCACCAGCTAATTTCTGAAGATCAAGCTGCTGTGAAGAGCGCACGAGTAAGGTAGGCTTTCTAACCAGTAGGTAGTATTGGATATTGAGTAAACAATCGTTTCAGTTTGAATAAAGATATAGTATGGTAGCTAACAGCGTGATTCTATGCACGTTTAGTCTGAAGCAAGTGCCGGTGAGTTCAGTGGGGCTTACTCCCAGGTAAACATGCAGCCTAAGAGTGAGAGTTGGAAAGATCCACATGTAATGATATTACTTCAGCCACAAACTTGCAAAGTGGCTTTAGCAAAGCTCCAGCCCCTAATCAGGAATGTGGGGAGTATCATTCTAGCCTATTTTACAAGTTTACTGAAGTAATGTGTGGGTGAGGTACTTTTGAACACTCAGAGAATTTGCTGTGTAAGTTAGGGTGACCAGATAAAATCCAGGTCAGGGCTCATGTAACTTTAACAGTTGTAGAGAAAAGGGAATTTCAGCCAGTGTCATTTGTATGCAATTAGTTCCTGGTGAAATGCCCTCTTCATCACAACAGTTAAAGGTGCAGGCACTATACTAGAGTGACCATATACAAAAGAAGACAGGGCCGCTGCAACTTTAACTGTTGTGATGAAGAGGGCATTTCACCAGGAACTAATTGCATACAAATGAATTCCCTTTTCTCTACAACTGTTAAAGTTACATGAGCCCTGACCTCCTTTTCAGATGGTCAGCCTAGTATACAGCCTATTCATGTATAAAGCGGGAGAAAGAATCTGATTTTAACATGAAAAAGATAACATGGGGGAGGGGAGAAGAGCCCTCCATCCTCCTCTGTTTTTCTTTCCAAGGTCGTTTGCCTGGACCCCTTTTCTCTCCAGCCCAGCTCCAGTAGAAGAACTGGAGTGAGAAAGGGGGGGGGGGGAGGTTCAGCTCCCTTCTAGCACACTGAAGTTCTGAGCCCTTGCAAGAAACATGGAGCACCCTGCAAGATAATTTAAGATGTCACGGGGATAGAGCAATTTTTTACTTGACTATTATATTTATAATTTGATAATGTGATGAAGAGGGAATTTCACCAGGAGCCAATTGCATATAAATGACCCTGGCTGAAATTCCCTTTTCTCTACAACTGTTAAAGTTACATGAGCCCTGACCTGGTGTAAGTGAAGATGCAAAGGAGGTGAGAAGTATCTGAGAGAATATGGGTGCTTGTTCCTTGGGAAGAAGCCAGTTCTCCTGTGCAGTCCCCAAGAGCTGCCCTGAACTAACAGGTACCGGAATGATATGGAGCAATCTGTCTGCAGCTACTGTGAGTCAGGTGAAGGTGCCCTTAGTATATAGGCATAAGTGAAGGTGTAAAGGAAGTAAACAAAGACCACATGGCCCACTCAAGGGTGGTTTTTGTTGCGCCACTTTTCCTGCACACAGCAGGAAATGGCAGCACAATCCATTTCCAAAAAAAGTCAGATTTTGGGGGGGACTATTTTGTCATGGAAAGAAGGCAAGAAGGAGCGGGAAGCTCACGGGAGGCAGACGGTGTCTTCTAAAGGACGCGCAAAAAAACGTGAGTGGGCAGTCTCGAGCGTGTGATAAAACGCTCGCCTGATGAACCCCTATTACACATTAAGAGTCTATCCCTGTCTCACTAATTTTCTCTCACATCCCTGTTCACACAACTCATGCACAACACCCACTGCTCATGCCTTATTCACATACCATTCACACGTTCAGCCTTACTCCCTACTTGGCTTCATCCAGCCCCCATCTGTCTCTAGGCCAGTTTTCCCCAACCCAATGTCCTCCAAACATTTTGGAGTTCAATTCCTATCAACCCTAGCCAACATAGCCAATAGTCAGAAATACTAGGAATGGTAGTCCAAAACATTTGGAGGACAGCAAGATGGGAAAGCCTGTTCTAAGACTTCTCGTTTTAAACACTGAGCACTTAGAATGTTCATAATCATTCCATCAAAAGCTACAAACTTCAGAAACGATCTTCCTTGCTACTTCAGAGTCTGCCCTCCTGGTTACTTCAGTAAACATAATCATTCCTTATTCCTTAGCTGAATCAATGTCCATGAGGTTCATTTCAAGACGTTGTAGCTGCATACCGATGCCCACTTACCTACTGAATTCAATCAGCTTTCTTCTGAGTAGGCATGGAGCCTATCTACACTACTGCTTTAAAACGGTTTATAACAATTTTAAACCGGTTAATTAACTGGTTTAAAACTGTTATAAACCGTTTTAAAGCAGTAGTGTAGATAGGCTCACAACTGTGCCGTAAAACCAGGATTTTCATAGCTAGGGACGCTTCAAAACCAAGGTTTTTATAACTAGAGAAGCTTCAAAGATTGCAGTCTATATTTTTACCTCAGGTGTGTGCCTGTGTGAGTATGTGGAGGAACGTTAGCAAGTTTCTCTAGATTTGTGAGAAAATGGGCAGTTATACTTTTTCTTTTTCTTTGCACAGCTAAAGTTCCATGTTTTCCTTTTATACACTCTGGAATGAACATTAGAGACAAGGTCCTCGGTGCCTCATCACAGGCCTGATGAAATCGCTGAGCACAAAGAGAGATCTGGAGGCTTCAGCAAGGCCTAAATCAGCCTTCCCCAGGCTGTTATTTTCCAGATGTGTTGGATGGCAACTGCCATCATGCTGAGCTAGCCTGGCCATTGGGGAAAGCTAGTCTGAACCTGTGTTGGACCCATGTTGGAGTCTGTAATTCTGGATGACCGTTTGTTCTTAAAGAGTAACGTTGGGCCAGTCCCTCCTCCCAAAGGGGGACAAGGATATAGGAGGTCATGCCCTCAGCAAACACAGTTGCACGGCCAAGAGTTTAGCAGTTAATGCGATGGAAGTAATTTGCCCGGACTAATTAAAAAGCTGTGGTGTTCAGTGTTGACACTGACATTTTGATATTTGTTCTCCTGCATGTGTGAGGTAGAATCGAGAAAAGCACTCTCTCCCGCCTTATTATTTACAGTAGGGGGCACACATGCAGGATCTGAAAATCCCAAATGCCCTCTGCTTATTAGAGCTAATCCTTGTTATGGCAACAGTTTTCTGAAAAGAGAGAAAACTCACGTATTTTTGCATTGCCTTTCTTGAATTCATTTTGTTGCAAGGCTTTCCAGACCAGTTCTACTTGTTTTGTGCTTTTGGCTCCTACAGATAACCTTTCCCTACTCCCTCCCTTTTTAGTACCCCCAACCTCACCCTTCAATTCGAGCTGTCCAGCTTAGATTGCATATCTCTCTGGACAATACTACCGGCCAAACAAAATTAAAGTTAACATATTAAATAGCCAGGTCCTTGTTGCTTTCCATCCTGCCTAATTCAGTTCCCATAGAATGGCTGTCAAGGAATGCTATCTGGTTTTTCCTCAGTTTACACTCTGTTGTGCATACACCTATTGGGCTGGAAGAGGCTTCATCCTCAGCTTCTGAAGTTCTTCCTATTCTTATAATGCCTTCCCTACTTTACAAATTCTCCATTTGAAAAGCAGGGAAGGCAACATCTCTCTGGCTCACGGGGGAGTTGTATGGAGTAATATCAGAGTTATTTATATGTTTATCTGGAATTTGAGTTCTCAAAATTGTGAGCTTTCACTTCATAAAAGCATGATTTTAATCCAAATAACGGCCAAAGGTCGTTTGAAAGTATGGAGCCCATTGCCCATACATATACATTTCTGTGGAATTGGATGTGCCTGCTGGTTCTGTGTGTGCAGTTCCCCAACCCAATCCATCATCTAAGGCTGTGAACATTTAGCCCTGTCAAAGAAGCTTGTACCCTCCAAAATCGGGCAGATTAAAATAGGGACAGTGGTGGAGCCAACACAAACGTGGCACAAGTAAGAAATGGGAACTAATGATTTATGTAAGTATAAGTTCCAGAAGCATTGATGTAAGCCACACACTACATGGCAAATCAAATGCATGTAATAAACATATATGCCCTGTGTTATATTTAGCCCATTTGGAGGGCACTACTCCTGTTTCATAGATGAAGAATGCAGCAATAAGTGACTGGTCAGGGAATCCATGGCATAAAATTGGTAAGCAGAAAGGACAGGTAAGGGTACAATTCTATGCATGTTCAGAGAGAAGAAAAGTCAACTCTGAGCACTCCCCTGAAAGCCATGTATAGGACGTTTTTGCCTAAACATGAATCGGCTTGCACCCTAAGTCATAAGAGTGCCTCTGAACATATGCAGAGTGCTTTCCTCTCACCACTAAGCAATTGCTGCCTAGCCTCCCCCCCCACCGCACTCACATAGGATTAAGAAGCAGGGCTTACGAAGCTGTGGCATATCTCCCAGACTGAGACCCCAGGATCTCGTTCTGTAGAAATTGACCACATCTCCATGGTTTAAGAATTACAACCAGAGAACATATTTATCCTCCCCACCCCCACGTGTTATATGCAAACTTTCTTTGCTTGATCTTCCTCCTTCCCCATCCTTAATAAGTACCAGGACTTAGTTTGGGCATGTGGGAAGAAAATTCCTTCTGAGTATGTGCAGAATGCACTTTTCATGATGTTTTGATATTCATATTTTAGGGGTAAGTTCTTCTTGTCTTTATTCCCCCCTTCACTTCACATTTTCTTTGCAGCTCCAGTGACTCTGGAGAAGCAGAGAATGCTAGACAATAGTAGGAGCATCTACTTAGTATGCAGCATGAAGCGTTTTAAGAGAGAGAGAAATCAGACCATTCGAAAAGAATACATTTGGCCACCCATCTCAAGGATATTCTGCTTTTTGGGGAGGTTGGGGCGTCACCTTACCTCATACTTTGAATATTGCCTCTTCCTCCAGTTGCTCCACCTGAGAGTCTACGAGCGGCTGCGATCAGTGATAGGTCAATTGACCTGGAATGGGACGGGCCTATGGCCATGACCGAATATGTGATTTCCTACCAACCAGCAGTGCCCGGGGGGCTGCAACTCCAGCAGCGGGTGCCTGGGGACTGGAGCAGTGTCACTATCAAGGAGCTGGAGCCAGGCCTGACATACAACATCAGCATCTATGCTGTTATCAGTGATGTGTTCAGCGCCCCTGTTGGAGTCAAGGTGGCCACCCGTAAGTATTGCATGATTATTGGGCACCCAGATGTGCTATTTCAGGTTTCACAGTTGAGAAAGAGTTGGGCGGGTGGGGGAAATGATATCAAGCAGGGCGTGAGTTTCAGAGGGCCGTGTTAAAATGCAAAATAAGGCATTGTGTTTGGAGGGCATCTGTTGTAGATATAGAATCATAGAATAGTAGAGTTGGAAGGGGCCTATAAAGCCAGTGAGTCCAACCCCCTGCTCAATGCAGGAATCCACCTTAAAGCATCCCTGACAGATGGTTGTCCAGCTGCCTCTTGAATGCCTCTAATGTGGGAGAGCCCACCACCTCCCTAGGTAATTGGTTTCATTGTCGTGTTGCTCTAACAGTCAGGAAGTTTTTCCTGACGTTCAGCCGGAATCTGGCTTTCTGTAACTTGAGCCTGTTATTCCATGTCCTGCATTCTGGGTTGATCAAGAAGAGATCCTGGCCCACCTCTGTGTGACAACCTTTCAAGTATTTGAAGAGTGCTATCCTGTCTCCCCTCAATCTTCTCTTCTCCAGGCTAAACATGCCCAGTTCTTTCCATCTCTCCTCATAGGGCTTTGTTTCCAGACCCCAAATCATCCTCGTTGCCCTCCTCTGAACACAAGAACAGCCATGCTGGATCAGACCATGTGTGCATCTAATCCAGCACTCTGTTCACACAGTGGCCAACCAGGAACCCATAAGCAGAGCACGGTGAAACAGCACCCTACTGCTCATGTTCCCAAGCAACTAGTGTATGTAGGCTTCCTGCCTCTGATACTGGAAGTAGAACATCGCCATCAGGACTAGTAGCCATTGATAGCTTTCTCCTCCAGGAACCTATCCAACCCCCTTTTAAAGCCATCCAAATTGGTGGCCATCACCACATTTTGTGGTAGCGAATTCCACAGTTTAATGATGAGCTGTGTGAAGAAGTCACTTTTCTCTGTCCTGAATCTCCCACCAATCAGCTTCATGGGATGACCCCATTGGGTTTTTACATCTCATAATAACCAGAGATAGATCTGCTCCTGAGGAATAAACAGATTTGGTCTGAAAGAAGTGGTGGTGGGATTGAGGAGGAGCTGTGTAAGTGTTGCCCCCATCTTCACCTGCATGGAGGAAAGAATTCTTCTGATTTATTTAGAAGAGAGGAGCTCAGCAATCCACAGAACATTGTAGGCAGTTCAGTTCACCGGGCTTCAAAGGTAGGTAACAAGCTGTAGTAATTTGGGGTCAGTTGTCAGCAGATTATAACTAAAGCAAATTCGGATGGTCCCACTTAGAACAAATATATAGGAACTAAAAGAATTACAGTGAATTAGCAAAATTTCTCAGTGGGGATTGGGGTGTGAAGGTGTCGCACATTTCTAGATCGCAGCTTTAGACTCTTCCCTTCCTCATTATAGTTGGCATGTTCCTCTTTATTTGTCCACCCTTTTGTGGACACCCCTGAGAGTAGAAGTAGAATATGTGTGTGGTGGGCAGAATTCCATGAAATCCCTCAAGCACACAATCACTGAGCCCTCTCATCATCCTGGAGAAATTGATCACATGTATGTGCCTGAGCATCATGAGATCTCCCCATAAACATACCCATATAGCATATGCATCTTCACTAACCAATCCTGCTAGAATTTGGGGACAGCATAAATCTAGGACATCCATGCTGTTCCTGTCCTATGTTTGCTGGACGAATTGTGCCCTGCTCCCATGCAAAATTCCATTAAACAACGTAGAGCCTAACTAAACATTACTCACAAATACATGTCAAGAACTCCAACAACTGCTTTGTTTACAGAAAAAAGCCCTTTGCATGCGGGCCGGGGGATGAGGGGAGATGTGGAGCAGAGAAGCAGCTGGGGAAGGGATGCTTAATAATTTCCCTGCCCAGAGCTGTGTAGAGGGGAGCCAGTGGGGCTCATGATTTTGAGGGGGGCATTCCGACAAGGAGGTGCCCCCCTAGCTTACGCTACTGCTTCCGTAGTGTAAGAGGCCCATCGAGAAGCGAGGAGCCCACCTTGCGGAAACAGCACAGAAGCCGTCCGTCGTGAATACCACGGTCAGACTACAAGCTCCAGAGGGCCCATGCCACATGTGGGGCAGGGATATACGTGCCTTGAGGTCTTGTAGAACAGGGTTAATATGAAGGTGTTATGTAGAACGGACATGTTGGAGGGCACATGGCCCCTTGGGGCGGCCATGTTGTCCTCCTGTTTTGAAATGGGGGGAGGCACACACTTCCCATCTGGCCTGGGCCTATGACCAGCTCTGCACAGCCCTGTCCCTGCCCTCCGCTTTTCCACTGTTTCCTCTTCCCGCCAGCAGCTTTTCTTGAAGAATTCCAGACACAGATTTACCCTCACAAACAGGCATCTGGAGCCCCATCTGTGGGGGCAGCTAGGAGAGCAGGAATTGCAGCAGACAAGCTCACCCTTTCTCCCTGCTGCCACTGCTTCTCCATTTCAAAGGACTTCCCCCTCAAAGGACTTCTACCCCAGAAGCAGATACTGCAGTTTTGTTAACACATTTGCATATAATAGCATAGCTGGCTGAGGGATGCTGGGGGTTGCAGTCCAACACACCTGGAGGGCATCAGATTGGGGAAGGCTGGCGAATAACATTTGGTGAGCCTGTCACCTTAGGGAGGCCGGGTCCCGATCTGGAGAAAGTGAAAATTCCCTGATGAAGTAAGCAAAAAATGAAGTTGTTTTATTATTCCCAGTCTTGATGGTCCCCTGCCACTTTCCTGCCTGCAGGAAGAAGCATGATTCTAGGGCTGCCCCACAGCAGGCATTTGGGGCAGGCAAAAGGAATTGGTGGGTGAAGCCACAGTCATTTCATTGCCAGCTGCATTGGAGAATGTAAAGAGAAACGCACTGTTTTCAGGCTTTCATCACTCAGGAGACCCAACACCTCTACCCAATTAGGGTCTTTCCTTTCCTCTACCCGTTGGAAATCTGTGGGTGGATGTGTAGAGGCTTGGCCTTCCTTTGGGGTATAATTAGAGGCACACAGAGATTCCAGGCAAGCAGTGAGTTGCATTGTTCAGAAGAACAAGAGTTTATTGGCAGAGGATTGACATCCTTGAAAGGAGGGGACGGAGAAATGCAAATTGTAGTTTCAAGCTGATCCATATTTATACGTTGGCAAAGAGCCATCGCTCTGTACAGCACAAACTGACGCACATGTCCCTTTCAAATGCCCATGTGTTCATTGTGAAACAGCATTAACTGAAAGCGTCTGCTTTCACACCCTTATTGGTACAATTGGAGAAATAATTTCATTCCTGGTTCCATTTCATTTTGTTTACACTGTCAGGTGTGCTGACTGAGATAACTATTTTAAAAGTCAATCATAGGCTGGAAATGAGCTAGAAGCAACACGAGGGTCCCTGGGTAGTTAGGGGGCCCTTGATACCCTTCTGATTCACTTCAGGTCAAGTATGCTCCTGAACTTAGTTATGCAGAGTTGAGTAGAAGTCAGGATCCACTGCAAGACTATTGAGTGAGCAACCTCAGATAGTGGGTACAGCTAGCATAAGATTACCAATGTGGCTGAAAAAGCAGCTTGGAACATAGGAATCAAAGCTTGTCACCTCTGCAGTCTATATATGTCAGGCTGCTGTTAAAGGCATAGCCAGCTGAAAAGTTGGCAACCTTAAGCTACCATCCTTTGGAACAACTTGCCTATGCAAAGAAACTGGTGATTTGGGATAACAACTGTGAAACAGCAGCCCTTAAAACATCTCAGTAACTGAAACAAGAGGCTGGGTGAGCCTCAAAGGAGGTAGCACGAAAAGAGATGGTTACTGGTGTAGACTTGCAGTGTTCCACGATGCTTTTGCTGTACGTTGGAATTTCCAGTATGTTTCTGACCCTGAGTTTCTTCTGTAGGAACAACTACTGGCGATGCAGGAGAAAAGGCTCTCAGCTCTCAGTTAGTGAATTAAGCTAAGACGAAAGCTAGGAATGCTTTCAATTCTCAGAGCAGATTCATGCATTACCCTTGAGATGTTTTAAGAATATGCTTGAAAATGTAAAGTATGAACAACAGGCAGTGCAGCCTGGAGCTTACAATTATGTGAACATGTAGTAGGGAGCCAGGATGTACAGGCAATGGCAAACCCAGATTTGCTATGGCATCAATGTAACCTGGGGCTCGGCATTTTTCACTTCCGTTTTATAAGCGCATCAAGCTAATGGTCCCTTTCCTGTGAGTTTGTGGTATTGTGCAGCACCATGAAACCTCCCTTTCGCTTGTTTGCTCTTCCGCTCCACCCCGCCCCTTCTCTCAAAGCAGATGCCCCCAACAAGTGAGAGGACAGCAATACACGGAAACTTAAGGGCGCATTACATCCGCTTGGGGAAAATAATCCAGACTTTCCCCGCACCAAAATAATACACAAAACGGAGGAAAAGGGGCGAGATGGGCGCAGGACAGGGATGATGTCATGTGAGTCCCGCGCTGCAGAACCAGATTCCATGCGTGGCGAGAGTGCGTTAAACCGCTGGTGTGATGGAGGTTCTGGTCTGCGGCTGCAGAAGCAGGACACCAACAACCCAGTTCCCGTATTTTGCACATCCCGTTTATACTGAGCCAGTAGATTTACAACTTCAGCCCTTATTCGCCTAATTTAAGGCAACATGCCCCCACAGAGGGCTTTTGGAGGGGAATTCGGAGATACCACTAGATTAGCCCGTACTGGATCTCCGCAGTTTCCCTTGACAGAACTGATCTTCCTGATGAAGGTGTCTTTCCCCCCACCCCTGCAACTGGTGACTAAACTTCTCTGCTAACTTACCCCACCCCCAAGTCTAGCCTTTATATACCCACCAGGGAACCAACTAGTGTAGAGAGCAGTGTTCCCAACACACGTAGAGACTTTTCCTATCACACCCAATCTGTCACAGTGTTTTGTATAACAGAAAGCAGGGATGTGGGTTATCTGTACACAACTGAAGTTGCGTTACTGTGCAGCTAACATGGCTTTTCCCCCATCTGCACCACTGTATTCCAGAACTCTCCCCTCCACAAGGGCTGCAGTTCAAAACTATCACAGAGACCACTGTTGAGATGCAATGGGAGCCCTTCTCCTTCTTGTTCGATGGCTGGGAGATCAGCTTCATCCCCAAGGTGAGAACCTCATTCAGCGCTGTCCTTCCATCGGGAGCGCCTTCCCACCAACCAGCTGGGGCCCAAGGGAGGCAGGCAGAAGTGCTTCAGTTGTGGTTGTGGAAGAGCTTCCATGGGCCAATGGCAGTGTCCTTCAGATTTACTGGAATTGGAGAGGTCAGAGGACAGCAAGCAGATGGAAGACGTTGCCGTGCTAAAAGCTGGCTACCCTCTGCTTGCTGTACACTGTGATCTGACTGCCATGGCTTAGTATATGGGGCTCTGCTGAGTCGCTGGTCCCATGTTGCTGCTGTGAGTAGACTACGTGGTCTTTTGGTCCTGCCCATTTCTAGGAGTCTAATATTTTGAAGGCCAATGTAGACTTAGGACTACTCAAGTCCCCAGTTCTAGGTGCTGGTTTTGACCTGTAAAATCTTAACTAGCTTGGGTCCTCAATACCTGATGGAGCACTTCTCCCAGTACAAACCAATCAAACTCTAATGGTCAACACCTGAAGGCCTCCTCCAAGTGCATCCTCCAAGGAAGGCTTGGAGGATGGGAACATAGGAAAGGAGTTTTCCTCCTGATTGTAGAAAGCATCTTGGTCCTATGAGAAAGGGTGTAAAATAAAACAATAAATTATATCTGTTTCCTAACATTTTTTTATCCAACTCTGATCAAAAGATTTTGAAGGTTTTAGGAGCACCATACAAACCTGCTTTATCAGAAGAAAAAGTGGGTCAGGAAAGAATGAATGTGTGTACAGAGAATCCTGGATCACGCAGTTACTCCTCTTAAACTATTGTATAAATCTCAATTTGGTTGCCCTAATTCTAATCTGAGATATGCAACTGTCTTGGGGCTGGTTCAAATGACCAAATTCACCACACAACAGTCACTCTCACCATGCAATAACTGTGTGTAACTGCCATGATCACAGATGTGCGCCATCATGGAAAGCTTAGGCAGCGATAGCCAAAATGGTAAATTCCATGTTAGGAACGATTAGGAAGGGCTTTGAAAATAAAACCGCGTATCGTAACGTCTTGATACAAATCTATGATCCAATCCCGTTTGGAATATTGTTTGCTCTTTACCATTTCCAGACTAACTGGACAGTGAAGAAACAGCCCTTATTGTAGTGTGTATTTCTTCACCCTCACTAGCAGTAGTCAGTGATGTGGAACAGGGAAATGTGGTGATGAGAAAACCTGAGCACCTCACAGAAAAAGAAGGGGCAACAGTTTGGGACTTCTGGCTTTGGCTATAGCCCATGTTCTCCACTACCTCTAGGTCCACCCATAGACTCAAAAATGTGCTGAATGTAAATGTTCCTGAGAAAGGCAATCATTTATTAGACATTATGTGTGCAACGATGCCTGTATAACAAATCTAAACAAGACCTGTTTTGTTTGTAATAAGGAAACACAGATTAAGAACCTATGCCCATTCATACGAACTATACAAAACTATTGGTTAAGGGAGGTTCGATCAAGAATGAACAGCCTAGAGGTGTGGAAATCAGTAGAAACAGCAGACAAAATCGGCAGAAAAACAAAAGCAGATGAGGGGCATTGTTGAAGACAGCTTGAGTTTCACAGTTGTTTTTAAAAGACAAGAGGGACATTTTTGTAATTTTGCAAGCTCTTGCTTGCTTGGTCACTCTGGCATGCTCCCTCCCTCTCCCTCCCTCCCTTCCACCCTCCCTCTCTCCCTCACACACACACAATTCTCTTATAAGCAGAAGCTCCTCCTCCTCCTCCTCCTCCTCCTCCTCCTCCTCCTCCTCCTCCTCCTCCTCCTCTTCTTCTTCTTCTTCTTCTTCTTCTTCTTCTTCTTTCTGTAAATCCAAAGATAATGTTCTATTCAAAATCAGGTTAAACTCTTGCTAGATAGCAAGAATTTCTTCTAGCCTAAAGAGGAAATTGTAATGCAAATGTTACCTGAGCATTCAGTGAATAAGTAAAATGTGTGCCAGTCCGCAAATAATGAAACAATTCTGCAAGGCAGAAAAAGGTTGCATCCCTTTTATATTTAGAAGGGAATGGGTGAACAGGGAGGTTCGCAGCCTGAGCCCAAGGGTAGCTTTGGACTAGAGTCTAAAGCTGACCAGAAACAGATTGGCCTGCGTTCCTCTTGTTCCTTTAACAGCAATTTGGTCTGCAGGAATTAGCAGTTGAAGCCTTTCACAGCTTGGAGATTAGCATTTTCTCCATTAATCTTGGCACAGCAAGCTGGTGTTACAAATTCAACTATACGAGATGGTGGAGAGGTTGGCAACTCTATTTTGAATATTATGGAGAAGCAGCAAGACCAAAAGTGAGCTGCTTATACCGATGCACCTCCTTTTTTTCTCTTCCACGTAATGTTCAAAATGGACACTGTTAACTGTGTCCTACAGTGAGATGTATGGGCGTGATGTGGGTGCAGTGCTTAGGCATGTTATCACAGTGGAAATGTGCAACATCAGACAGTACTCTAAAAATGCAATTAAGTAGAGTTGCCTGGTGTTCCGCCCACATCCGCTGTTTTCTTCACAGCACGAGGAGGGTCACAGTTTCTGGCCTTGATTGTCCTTTGACCTGAGGTTAAGCAGGGCATGTAACATGGGGCACCTGCTATGTGGAATGATCGTCCCCCAGAGAGGAGGCCTGTACTGACAATTCTTACATTTCAAAGTGCAAGTAGCCCTTCCTGGTATAGCTTTAACCTACCATGTCTTTTATTTTTATGGACACATAGATATATATTTTACTGCTGGTATTTATTAATTTTATATTTTTCTGTTATTGTCATTTGTGCGCACTGCTTTGAGATCTGTACGTGGTTTACAAATATTCATAAGTAAGTAAGTAGATAACTGCCCTGATAAATTTTCAAGGCTACCCCTTGCACAAGTACAGTCCACACGGTCCCACTGTGGGGAACTTACGCAGAATTAGAGCCACTGGAATGGAAAAGTCTAGCCTGCCACCTCACCTTGCAGGCTGCAGATCATCCTTGCAAGCAGGTCTGCTGGAAATTGGGGTCAGCTGCATCTCTTCCTCCCAGGACTGATCCTCTTCCAAGGGGGGTTATGATCTACTGTGTGAAGCTGGGCACCTAATTAAGATGGAGCAGGAATCCTTGATGTAGTGCAACCTTCTCCTGCCCAATATCCCCTCTGATATATTGGGCTAGAGTTCCCATCATTCCCAGCCAGCATGGCCATTGGGGATTGTGGGAGTTGTAGTCTAACATACCTAGAGGACATCAGGTAGGGGAAGGCTGATGCAGTTGCTAGTAGAGTGATGGACTTAGATTGTGAAGGCCCAAGTTCAAATGTTTTCTCAGCTCTACAGGCCCCTGTGTGACCTTAGACCCGTCAGTCACTGTCCCACCTGCCTAACAGTAAGAAGCTGAGGAGCAAAATGCACTCCACCCTGTCCTCCTTGGAAAAAGGGGCAGGATAAAAGTAGCAACTAAATCCGAAAAACAAGCCACCAAGGTTTCATAGGTGCAGCTGGATATTACGGCAGTGGAATGAAAGAAGGGGTGGCCTCATCCCTCCCTAAAAGGCTGTTTCCTCCCACACAAACGTACCCATCGCCCCTGAAGTGTGGCCAGGGCTGAAGCGAGACCTCCCGTCACTTGAGGTGAGAGGTTGCGCTGCCACCCCCTGGTCTCTCCTTGCCTCACCTCGGCTGCGATGACAGGGGCAGCAGGTGTTTGCCCCCTCCTCTTCCTCCTGCTCCTGCAGTTGCTAGATGTTATGGTCACCATGGCCACCATCCCCTCCCCTCTGCCCTTACCCCCACCCCCCACCCCCACGCGGCCCAGGGCCACCTCCCTGCCAATGCCTTGCCCTAAGGACATGGCATGTGGGGCAGGCTCTCTGGAGAGCTGGGCTGAGCACGCTCTCTCCTGAGCGACTGCTGGGCCAACGTGAGCCATTGGACAGGTGGTGCTCCAGACAGCTGTGCCAGCGACTCTTGCCACAGCAGGATCGTGGCTAGCACAGCTTTCTAGAGCACCAGGCAGGGGTGTGCCGTTCTCCCGGGTCGGAATCCACCACCCTTTGGGATCCACCGCCTGAAGCGGAGGCTTCGCCCAGCTTAACGGAAGGGCTGGCCCTGGGTACAGTTACAAGGAAATTACAAAAGGGCCTTCTTGGTTGCAGCACCTAGAATGTGAAACAACACCGTTCCCCTGGAGATTCCTTTGGTCCCCTCCCTCCCCATGTTTGTCACTTGCTAAAAGACTGTTGCTTAAGTAAGCTTTTTGCTGGTCTGCTAGTTATACATTTATTAGCTCTCAGGGTTTTGACTGCTTTATTTACTTCTTTTTTATCTTATATTGTTTTATGGTTTCATTGTTCTTGCTTTATGGTTTTGTTATTGATGTTAGCTACCTTGAGCATTCCTGTAGAACTGTAGGTGCGGGATAGAAATTACTTAATACATAAATGTGCTCACATGGGATTCATAAATAAATGCCTAAATATGTTCACACAGGCTCAGTAACTAGCTTGCAGCCTGTGCTTGCATGTTTTGATCAACAGGTGGAAATAGATGTTTCGAGGGGGGTGGGTCATCAGGGAAATAGCATGAGAGGAAGGCTATAGCTTCTTCCCAGCACCTCAAACCTGATCTAGATACGCCCCTAACAGCTTAAAGTCCATTGGGGACTGCTTTCCCTTGGGATTAATGTGTCAGGGCCCACATGCCGCTTTTGAGGAGGCCAAAGCTAGCAGTGGGTAGGGCCAGAGCCAAAAGTAAGCAGGATCATCCTCTCTCTCTCTCTCTCTCTCTCTCTCTCTTTTGTCCCTCTTCTGGAGCCCAGCAGGCTGCCAGAGGAGGAACAGCTCAGTCTTGCCAGAGGTTTGAATGCTTTCCATATTAAGTCGCATGATATTATGCTGAGGATCACATGCCACCCTACGGCTGCCTGTTGCGTACTGTTGCTTTAAGACGGAGATGCATTCACACATCTCTATCAGATCATGTAGTTTGGCCCTTAGGATTAAGGAAACTGATTCCTGTTCAACAAGCTGAGTACCTCAAAGAAATTAATCAAAGGTTGAGATGTGTTGGGACTTATTTGACTTGCACGTGAAAACAGAGCAACCCATCCATGTATAGGAGGGAGAAAGACAATTAAAATTTGATTCTCTGATATCGCCACTTCTTCCGAGCTTTGACCCAGCTTATTTTTGTGTCTTCAGGACAACGAAGGGGGTGTCATTGCCCAGCTCCCTAGCAGTGTGACAACCTTCAATCAGACAGGGTTGAAACCTGGGGAGGAATACACTGTCAATGTGGTCGCCCTCAAGGAACAAGCCAGGAGCCCACCCACCTCAGCCAGTGTCTCAACCCGTGAGTAACCCAAACCTATACTTCTATACTCACCTCAGTGTTGACAGCAGTTTCCCTTCTTGATAGGATTGGAGTGTATGAAGGGCTCTCCGTGATAAGAATGGCTACGTAAAACCTCCATGATTAGAGGCAGTATACCTCTACACATCAGATGCTGGGGGGGAAATATCAGGGCATGGTTATCACCTTCATCTTTGTGCTGTGCTTGAAGAATTTCCAGAAGTATTTGTCTGGCCATTGTGACTAGGTGGACCTTTTGTCTGATCTAACCAGTCCCCTGTTGTAGGCAGTACATTAATGGTTAACTGACATTCTAGCTGCTGTTTGTTTGTAGCTATGAAGCTGAACAGGTCCTGGCCTATGCGGCAAAGAGGATCTCATTCACCCAATGGTGGTCCCTGGTAATCACATGAAATGCCTCCATTCATCAGAACCAATCTTTAAGAGAATCCACTAGACAAACAGCACTTGCAAAGCTCTCTCCAAGGGGATGCATCCACAAAGCGAACAATTATAATGCAATTAATGGACTTTGGATGCAAGAGCCAGTAAGTGTATGCCAGCTACCACATAGTACAAGTAGGCCTCTCCCTGAAACAAAAGAGTGTGTGCAGTCCTGATACGTATCTTAGTCACCCTCTCATCATTTCAGCAAAAGCAGATACAGACATTTCTCTCCCTCCTCCCCCCGCCTTTTTTTGGGGTATGGTTGTGTTTGTGTTTGCAAGTTGCTTGCAGGATGTGGTTTACCAGTGGCATCTACAGGCCATGTGAAGCAATTACGCATTTTTAAATTGCTCTTTTTAGGGCTGTGCACGGACCCCCTGAACTGATCTGGGAGGTCCGTGTTGGATCGGGTCCAATCCGATCCGCCTCGGATCTTGATCTGGATCCGTTCCGGGTCCGTGCAGAGCCCTCCCTCCCGATCTCCCACTCCCTCCCTCCATTCACCCTCCTTACATACAGCCTCCTCCGCGTCATCCCCCGTTGTCCTCTGAGGCATCCTGCCTCCTCGATGTTGGCTGGCTGTTTTCCTGCTCGCGCCAGGAGATGACGACACCTACCACGATCGGCAAATGCAGCACTCACAACGGGTGATGTCATCACCCGGCGCAAGCGGGAAAGAGGCTGGCCAACATCAAGGAGGCAGGACACCGCAGAGGGAGGGCTCTGCATGGACCTGGAGCAGATCCAGATCGCGGATCCAATCTGGCCCGATCCGGGCCTGATCTGATCTGGTTCGGATCGAGCCCAGATCGGGCTGGATCGGGCTGATCCACTCCGGATTGGGGATCCGGATCTGGTCACAACCCTTTTAATTGCCTATTCTTGGCCATGTTTCCCAAGTGTTCTGAGGAACACTTTTTTCTGCATTAAAACTGGAGGCGTGCTTCATGCTGACACCTGACAAGGCTTACTGTTAGACTGTGTAAGAGTAACGGTTACCCACCCTAACCCTAACCTACTCCCTATCTTTCTGTGTGGCTTACTTTTCTCACCATTCCCATGGATTGGAAGGTGCCAAGCCCCAAATCAGAGATGCTGTGGGTAGCCTCCTCTTAGCGTGGGTTATTCTGCTGTGTCTCTTTACCAGGAGTGCATGAATGATCCACATACCCTTTTATGCTTTTTTGGGGGGCAGAAAAGCAGCCAGATTACCTGCCTCCAGTGGAGGCAGATTAGAAGGAGGCAAGGCTAGAGCAGTGAATCTTGCAGATATGCAGCAGGCAGCCTCCTCATTGGACTCCTTTGTATTCCTTAATTATTTGATTAATTTCTGACATCATGCAGCTGGAAAGTGTAGATCTGTGGGATATATCTAACAAACAGTTGGTGCCACTGGCCTCAGCCCTAGGTGGAGTCAATAAACAAGCCCCTAACAATTAACAGCTAACACTCATTAGAATTCTATATTCATGCTCCCCAAAGCCCTTCTTTCTCACCTCCAGTGCCCCATTCTTGGTTTCTACTCTGTTCTGCACTTCTGACCATCTTCTGCTTCCCTAGAAATCTGACTTCCCTATGTGCCCATATTTCAAAGCATGTCTAATTTTAGGGTCCTCAGCCTTATATAAAAATCCTTAGCTTTGAGCTAGGTTACCCTTTCTCCTGGCAGGATTCTATAAGTCTGGGCTGTACAGCACTTCCACGTTCCCACATTTTAAGACCAAAAAAGTGTGTAGCAGTCTAGTACATGTGCAAACATACTTTGAGGGTTCTTATCTTCCCTTGCTCTGCAGTTACATTTCTCTGCTGTTCCTTCTGTTTAGGATACATGCATAGATCAGCCTTCTGCAGCTGGGTGCCCATCATGTATTGGACTACAGCTCTGATCATCCCCATCCTGCATGGCAATTGGAAGCTGTACTTCAACACATCTGGAGGGCACCAAGTTGGGGAAGGCTGGCGTAGACCGGTGGGGGAAGTATAAATGGTCTTGTTTTAGGACCAGACTTGAGATTATGCTAAGTGCACCTTTGTACTTAACATTCATGCTTTTTCCTTTTCAAATGCAAAAAGGAGCTACCCCTCTCCTCTTGCAGAGAGAGTTTCTCTTGCCTGTTTTAATTGCCAGTCTGTTTGTTTGTTTGTTTGTTTGTTTGTTTGTTTGTTTTAAACATTTTTTAGCCACCTTTCCCGGCAGAAGCTCTCCCAAGGCGGCTTACAACCAAATATAAAACAGTATATTTAGAAAAGCTCAATGAATATTTGCATGGAACTGACCAGAGCACAAGCAAATTACAAAGCAAAAACCATTCTAAGGGAGGGAATTAGCCCTTACAATGGTAGGCTATTATGCAAAGAAATTATACCCTGGGTCTCATATGCATATGTGTCATTCATTGACTGTTACATATGTGAATGAGCCATTTCAGTTCAAACTCCACAGAGAGAACTTTCAAATCCTGGATGCCAAAACACAATGATTTGAGCTTCACCCATTTGAGATCTAACAGGTGTTGACTAATTCAGAGAGATCATAACGTATATAAATGTGTGACTCAACCTAAATGTTGGCATACTTGTCCTTTCCTGCATCCTCTCCCTTCCTGTTTCAAGGATATATACATTTAGTGCATTCTTTTCCAATTGAGAACGTACAGCACACAATTAAAAACAAGTACATTTTTTTCACTTGCCTGTGTACCTATTACATAACATGATTTAGGCTGTCCTCATGCAAAGAAAAAAATTCAAACCTGTAGAATAAAAGATAGAATAATAGACTTCGGATCCCCAGGCAGGAAATAAGTCTAAGATTAGATGCACAGCAGGAACAGCAGGGTAATACTGGTTTGGTACACAAGTGATTAACAAGCATTTGCTTCCTGTTTTTTTATGCAAGTGCAATGTAGCAAATGCTTGTTTTAGATTAAGGATGCTACAGGAATCCGGGGTTTTGATTTCAGACCCGAACATTGTAGTTCCTCTGGTGTGGACAATTATCCCAAATCCTCCTTATGTCCAGTTCAGACTCATTTACTTTTCATTGGAGTGGGGGGAGCTGTTGGTAGCTGCCTACACATATTCTTGCTAGGCAGCATGGAAATGATAGATGGATGCAGATATTCTTGTGTAAATTAATTGGGAATAAAAGATTTAATGTACATCCAAATACACATCCCATTAAAAGCAATAGACTAGCTAGACAGCATCTGATGCATCTTTCCATGTCCATTTTTTAAAATTTGTGTGATTCCTAAAAGCAAAGATATCCAAGACACTTTGAAGAATCGGGGTGGGCAGACCTCAAGACTTCCGTGATCTGCCTTTTTTTTTTTTTTTTTTACTAGAACCTCAAGATCCGCCAACTGGAGCCAAGGGCAAAATAGTAGTTCAGGGAAGACACACTCCTATCAGAATTAAAGAACAGGGTGCCTCTCAGCTAATGTCTCAGACCAAGGATTTGTTTTCACTCCTGGTGTCATCATCCCCCAGCTTTTTCGATTTCAGTAAAAAGTGGGATCCCCCCTTTTTTTTCTTTTTTCTTTTTTGCTCCTGATAAACAATTGGGTGTCAGAAACACATTCGTATCTACTGCAAACCACACAGTGATTTATCAGTAGATCCCAATCTACCTTCTGCGCACCCTCGCTGTAAGTTTCCATGGATATCCAAAAGCATGGGACAGGAAAGTAGAAAACTTTATGCAAGTAAAGGGAGAGATTTCACATTTTCCTATTATAGATTGCTCCCTTTGGTGCTTGGAGTAAAATTCCTCTGTTTGTTTCTCATGTAATTTCTTCCTTTAAAAAAAAAATGTTTATGCGTTTACCGTATTCAGTCATTGATGGGCCAACCCAGATATTGGTGCGAGATGTCTCAGATACAGTGGCCTTTGTTGAATGGACTCCACCTCGGGCTAAAGTGGACTATATTCTGCTGAAGTATGGCCTAGAAAATGGAGAAGGGGGAAAGACCACCTTCCGGCTACAGCCTCCCCTGAGCCAGTACTCCATGCAGGCCCTAAGACCTGGCGCACAGTACGAAGTCTCCATCACCGCTGTCCGTGGTACCAATGAGAGTGATGCTGCAGTCACACACTTTGTAACAGGTAAGCCCAAGATAGTCAAGGGTTAGGGGAGCACTTCTTAATCTGAAACTAAGGTGCATTCATGCATAATCACCTTGCCCCTGCCTTCTCCATAATATGAAGATTCCTAACGTAGGGAAGGGTCTGTAGCTTAGCGGTAGAACATCTGCTTTCAGTCCCTAGCATCTCCACTTAAAAGGGGCCTCCAGGAGAGCTTCTGCCCATTGGGGTAAATGGACCCATAGTCTGGACCAGTAGCATATAGCAGCTTCTCATGTCCTTGCAATGGCAGGCATCAGGTGTGATGCTGTAGACATGCTACTGATTTTCCCCCTACTACATAACAATACATCCACCTCTTATCCTCCCTTCAAAGAGCCACAGATCATCGCAACATCAGTAAAGAAAACAAGCACAATCTATTTGTGAAGTTCAAGGTTATTCATATGGAGGAAATTCCCCCCTTCCCATCCTTGGAGCAGCTTTAGTTTGGGAGAAGAGGGTGAAGAATGCAAAGCACATTTACTACCGTCATATATGAGTACTTAGGGAAATTGAAATAAATCAAAGCCTCTACATAGCTAACAGGTTTAATTTATAGTTCCATAAAGGAGGAATTGGAAAGCAGATTTTGGAGCATTTTTATAGCTTAGCTATTGCCTGTCATAAAGATTGCAGATGGATATTTGTGCTTTGTGTTATCTCTATGATAATATTTTGATGACTGTACTTAAGAGTAAGGGAGTGTGCACATTGATCTGCTGAGCCTTCCATTCCATGACTTAATTCTATGAAACGTCATAATAAAAAGAAGAAAGAGGCTAAAGAAGCAAACTGAGTGCATTGTAAATTTGTCACTCCTGCTTTACACAAGACGAGATGCACACATTTTGCCTTCACTGCCACCAGTGTGACATTGCAGTTTGTGGAAAGGCAAAGGAAAGAGACCTCAAAGGTGCACGAAATACCATCTATTTCCCAAGACATTCTGAGTTAAAACCCTTCCTTGAGGGGACTCTGATTCCGTTCTTTCAAGGAAACCCAGACAATCTTATTCTAGTTTTCTTGAAATGAATAGGTGTCGACCCTGTGGAAGAGTTTTAACTTGAAATGCATTGGATAGTACCGTGGATTGGCTCCAGACTAAGTTAATTGAACACATTCATCATGACTTAGCTCCCATTGATTTCTTCACTAACTAAGCGCAGCTAACTTATAGTGCAGTCCTACATATGGCTTCTCAGAGGTAGGTGCAAAGGATGATAGTATCTTTAAGGCCCCCTTCCCTTTGATTCCTGCGTTTGGCTCCCTCTGTTCTTTGCAACGCCAGTGACCCCAAACACCATCTACTGAGATCCCAGTTAGGGAACTCTGGCTAATTCTGCAATGAAAATGCACACACATAGAAGAATAATGCAATGCATTGAACTCAAATGTGAACTCTCTGCATGGCTATAGCTTTTGGGATGTGAAATCTCTAGTTTCACTGCCTCAGACCCACACTTCATGTCATGATAGGGGACATCGTTCAATGTTACAGTCTATGCTTCGGCTATGGGGCAGTATATAAATAATAATAATAATAATAATAATAATAATAATAATAAATAATAATAATAATATGCTTTGCAAGCACAACATCCTGGGTGCATTCTCTGGCATTTTTTAAAAAATTAAGCCCCAACTTTCTACCAAAAAAATGACACGGAAAGCACTTAACAATTATAGATAAAATGGTATTTCCATTTTCAAAGGCTCTGGGATTACTAGGCTGGAATAAACCTTTGCCTGAGAATCAGGAGAGTCACTGCAATTCATAGCAGACAGTACTGCAGACAGCAGCTTCGTACAAAACACCTCACCCTTATTAGCTTTGGATGGGGGCTGGGGAAGCTCCATGGTAGAACACACACGTTTTGCATATAGACCACCCTGGGTTTCTTGCCTCCGTTTTAAAAGACCTCAGGTCATAACGCTGGGAGAGCGATCTCTTTGCCTGAGACCATAGACAACCGCTGCCATTTACAGTAGCAGACCGCTCTGGCTGGCTGGACCAGTGATCTGGCTCAGGATAAGGCAGCTTCATTGGAAGATTGATTTTGAAACCATGCTTTGGCATTTTTCGTTGTAGCACAAAAAATTTGAATCAAATCTGTTTCAACTTTAACTCTGACCACTTGGTTTCCCCTCCTGTGGTTTCATTTTCAGAGCAATTAACCATCCAAACAGCTCATTAGAGAATGTGGCAGATTAGCCATCATCTCAAACCTACATTTTATAAATCTATATACTGGTTCTGTCACTGAACAATGTTCTCCAAATTCTAATTAGATAAAGACCATGAAGTGCTTTGCATACTTTAATGCATTACATAAAAGATAAGGTTTATCATTAGTATTCATTAATGAGCTAGTTCTTTGGCTCTGTGCAAGAATTATTCGTCTTTAAATTCTCTGCCCGGTGTTATACAGGAGAGCAAGTTAGCAAGGAATCTAAGTAACTTACCCACCTTCATTGCGTTTGTAAAGCTCCAAGCTGTGTGGCTGACTTTCCCACACATAAAGCAAGGTTCTAAACATGAAAATACCTTACATGGAAGAGACCCTATTGCATTCATTGACTGAATTCGGACAACACGATAGTCAATGGTGGGTTGAGTAGCCAACTCACAGTTGTTCATCTAGGGGGTACTCCCCACACAACATGGTAATAAATAATCAACTGTGGTGTAGATTAGGATCAGCACTGAGTTGACTATGGCAGCATTCGGACAACACGATAGTCAGTACAACTGACGATTGTTTCCCCCCCCCCCAGTTGCTTAACGTGTCGTCCAAATTCAGCCAATATGTCTGTTTAAGGTTTAGGAGGGAATGAGGGTTGAAGTTGTAGATAGGAGCAAATATGAAGCAAGAACACTGGCTGTTTCCTTATTTAACGCAGAAATTGATGCACCCAAGAATTTACGTGTGCTCTCTCGGACGTCTGACAGCCTGGAACTTGAGTGGGACAACAGTGAGGCAGAAGTGGAGAACTTCAAAGTAGTGTACAGCACTCTGGCTGGTGAGCAGTACCATGAAGTTCTGGTACCACGGAATGCAGGTGTCACAACCAGGTCCACCCTCACAGGTAAGCCTGCCCAAGAACGACATGGGCATATGTATTTTTCTTATAGAATTTCTAAGTGGAAATTTTTTATATTGCTTTTTAAAACACTCCCTTCTATTTAAAAATAATAATATTGTAATGACCATGTAAAATGAAAAGATTACCTTTCCTTTAGGCTTTTGTAGAGTTCATCTTATATAAGAATGCATTGGTATAAGGCTCACTGCTAGAAATCTACCAGACTGATTTTGCTCACTTTTGTTTGAAGTAAAGCTCGAGCAGTGCAGATGGGCGGAAAATTTTGAAACTTCAAAAAAGTTCAAAGCTTGAGCTTTAATTTCGTCCATGTCAAATACGTAGGGCAGCTCTGCTGGGCCAATCAGTGTGGCGCAAAGGTGGGCCCGGGATGCAGTCGTACAGTTAAACTGTTGGCACTGGGGGGGGAGGAAGTGGGGAGGCAGCCAATCGGTGCGTGCGAAACAGGGGGCGGGGCTGTGCCACATGCAGATTTCGGCGGGCGGATTCACTATGCTTGAACCATATTTGCATTCTTCATGACCCCTTCCGTGGTGAAGGGATCGAGGGGCCAAAAAGCAGGAAAGCAGCAGGGCTACCAGCAGCCATGGCGACACGAGCTTTACATTATCCTGAAGGGATGCTAATGCCCATGCGATACTTTACTTACCCTATTTTTGATGTTAAGGTCTCCCCCCCATCTGTTATGGGTGGAGAACAAAGAGAAACAGTTTGGCAGTTGGAATTTAACCAGCAAAGAAATCGAGTCTGCGTTTTTTTGCAGCTGCCTGGCAAAAATCAGAGACGGGGCCGGTTTGCCTCCCAAGAGCATTCTGTTTGCTTTTGCAGCAACAGATGTTGCTTGAAAGATTAGCCCGGTATTTGGATGCTTGTCCACTCCCTCACGCTCACAAATAAACAAATATCACAGAACACCCCCAAAGTCTCCAGGACTCTCTCCACAGAGGCAAATTTAACCTGTCAAAGTCTGACTCCCCGAGATCTCCTGCCTCCCTGGGAAGGGGAAAGCAAGCGCTAGGGTTGTGATTCAAGTGAATGTGATTGCAGTGAGAGGCTGCAGCTGTGGTGTTTGATCTGCAGCAGCTCTTTTGCACTTCCAGGTCATTGTGAAGTTACAGCCTTCGAATGATGAGCGGGGGTATGTGTGAATTCACCCTTAGGGCTGTTCCACACGTTACAGCCTTTCTTCACAGTGTCAGGGGTGAAGCGTCCCCAGGATAATCAGTTAGTTTTCACCTGTCTGTACTTGTCCAGACTCACTCTGGGCCCTTGCTCAGTCAGTTTCCCTAGGGCACCTGGCTTTCCTACCAAGACAGCCGTTTCTACCGGTGTGTGTACAGGGGGTGATTAGCAGAAGCAGAAGCAACTGGAGTCCTGGGAAACTGCCTCTGTTTCTTTCCTCTTTCCACCTCTACAGAGGTGCTTCTCAAGAGCAAGTGTTTTCAGATGTTTTCCAGGAAATCTGTGGAAGCTTATTAGGGGTCCCTCAATTAGAAGATAAATCATGAGGGGGGTCAGTTTCCATGAAACACTGTTGCCCAATGCTACTGGTCTTTACCTACACAACTACAGAGTAATGCTGGGTGTATTCTAAGGCTCATGTGATGCTCTTGGTGATAGAAGAAACAGAATGACTGGGTTGGGCGCACTGGTGACAATATACACTACACAGATAAAGATAATAGTATCAATAGCAATACTTCTCCTAAAAAGTATTTAATATTACAATCTGGTAGGAACTGAAAACAATGAAAACAATTACACAATATATATCAGACTACAAAACACAGTATTAAAACCTTCAAAAACTACCTTTTCCTATAAACACTAAACTAATACTAAACGCTTTTCGACCTATGGTCTTCTTCAGTGGTAAAATAAATATTCACAATTTACAAACATTTAGTCATACAACACAAATATCAATATCAATATCAATAGGTACTACTGCAGTGCTAAAAACCAATTTGGGACTCTTGCCTATCCTTCTTTTGATATATGTAATTTTACAGAACTATACTTTTATTAAAAAAAAGATAGCTGTAAGGGAGGCCAAAGGCTCCACCAAGGATAATTGTTTTTTGGTTTGACAAGAGACTGCAGTAGCCATATGAATATCAAATAAAATAGTTCAGGATGGTGCCCAAACAGTGACTTTCTGGCTATCAGTGCCAAGAGGATGGCCATTATCACATGCGAGGTTTTAAGCACACTCACCACGACTTTGATCCACTTCTTCAGCGCTGGACTTGCATGACGTCGCCCCCTCATGCTGTTCTCGTGCCCTGAGTGCTCCGTTTTTAGTTTCTGTTTCGATTTAACCCTGAACGGGCAAAGTCCAGTTCAGGCAAGTTCAACAGGCTGGGCTGAGGAATCGGAGCAAATCCGACCATGTGTGATTCCTAACGCTACACTTGGATAGGAAACGGAGGGGGAACCCGCAGAAACAAACCGGGAGAAAAATAGTAAGTGTGATAAAGGCCGATATCAGTGGTGGTTAGTCCCAAGTATGTGTGCATAGCATTGCAGCCTATCTCTAGCACCAGAGGAGAAGTAAAGCAAAGAGGAAAGGTGGATAAAAATCTTCTTAACCTCTTCTGAAAACTGTTCTTAGCAGAGATTTCATGGCTGGGTTGTGCCGCTACAGAGGAGCATGAAACCGGTTTTCTTAATTCCACCAGCAAGGACATTCCACCCTAGAAGGAGGGATTTATCTTTAGGGTTTGTTTTGTTTGAAGAACAGCTGCCTGTCTTCAATGTCTGTTTTCATGCACAGATAGAGCCTTTTGGTCAGGCCCCCACTCTCCACAAGGTGTCCTTCTATTAAGATCCAGGCAACTCATCTTCCAGGCAGCTTGACCCTTGTTTAAACTGACATCCATGACAGAGGTTTCTCCATACAGTGGAATCCTGTTATATACCCTGTGCAATCTCAAGGTGGTCTCAATATTTCTAAATTAGATTATCTGGATTTCTGTACATGGTGCCAGACCTGTAAGGAGTCCCATTCAACTATCAAGGTCTGTCAGAGCATGTCAGAAAATATTTTGCAAATGTCAGTACTCCAGGAGATGGGAGGGCACAGCCTAGCCAAAGTTAAATCATTTTTAAGTTCCACTGACTGTAGCAGGAGTGTTAGAATCTCTCCTATTGAAGTCAGTAGGACTTAACTGCATAACTTTAGCTGGATTGTATCCTGTGTATAGGAAGGTTTCATGACATTTATTTTTTAAAAAAAATCTTGTTACATTAAGAAGAGCCCTGCTTGATTAGATCATCTAGTCCAGCATTCAGTTTCTCCACTAGTGGCCAGCTAGACACATCTGGAATGTACACAAGCAGAGCCTGAATACAATAGTCCTCTACTGTGGTTTGTTCCCAGCATCCAATGTTCAGAGGTATGCTGCCTCAAAACATGGAAGCTCAAGCAACACTCTTTATTTATTTACAACATTTGTAAATGTTCCACATCTACACAGATTCCAGAGTTGTGAACAACGATAGATAAAATTATACAAAGATGAAAAGAATAAAACATGATATTGTTGTTATTATTATTATTATTATTCAAAACAGAATGCCAATTAAACCGTGGCTGTTCTACCAAGCAAGGCTTCCTGGAAAAGAGCTGTTTTCAGGAGGTGCCAAAAACAACACAGGCTGAATTTGGACAACACGATAGTCAATGATGGGGTAATAATCAACTTTACAATTGTTCATCTAGGGGGTACTCCCCACACAACATGGTAATAAATAATCAACTGTGGTGTGGATTAGGATCAGCGCTGAGTTGACTATGGCAGCATTCAGACGACACAATAGTCAATCCAACTGACGATTGTTCGCCCCCCCCCCCCAGTTGCTTATTGTGTCGTCCAAATTCAGCCACAGTGTTGGCACCTGCTTAACAACTGCATCAAGGTTGCTGCAGGGACAGGTGATTTTGTCCTCAAAGTATGATGCAAAAAGGTCACAAGGGGTCCTTGAGGGGACCAAGCTCCCATTCGCTGGGAAGAGAGTTAACAGCCCCCGGACCACCCAAAAGAGCTCTACTGGACGGCTATTCAAGGACACAGTGGAGGCAGCAAAATGAGCCTTCTTTGCTGCTTGCTCCGCTACACAATAGGCACAATTATGTACTCTAGAGCATGCTTGGTTGTCTTCACTTCGGACTTGAGCCATTTGGACTCTAGCCAATGTCCTTTGCTCTATTTCCAATCTAATAATAATAATAATAATAATAATAATAGTAATATATTTATTTATAACTAGGCTGACCATATGAAAAGGAGGACAGGGCTCATGTAACTTTAAAAGTTGTAGAGAAAAGGGAATTTCAGCCAGTGTCATTTGTATGCAATTAGTTCCTGGTGAAATTCCCTCTTCATCACAACAGTTAAAGTTGCAGGGGCCCTGCCTTCTTTTGTATATGGTCACTCTAGTATAGTGCCTGCAACTTTAACAGTCAGCCTAGTTATAACCCACCTCTCCCTCCGGATCGAGGCAGGGAACAACAATAAATATAAAACACAAAGACCACAAAATAGATGAAATATTAAAAACAAATAAAAACCAATACATCATTAAAAACATCTTAAAATTCAACTGGGTAGGCCTGCTGGAAGAGATCAGTCTTCATGGCTCTCTTAAATTCATGAAGACTGCTAATTTGTCGAATCTCCTCCAGCAGACCATTCCACAGTCTGGGAGCAGTAGAAGAGAAGGTCCTCTGGGTCACACTTGTCAGCCTAGTTCTGGCTGACTGGAGTAAGTTCTTCCCAGAGGACCTGAGTGTGCGGGGCACATTATATGGGAGAAGGCGATCCCGCAGGTAACCTGGAGAAGTTAAACCCTTGCCACGACAGATCAAGCTAGCTGATCTGCTTGGCTCCCAGATTTAGCATGATGTACATTACCAAGCAAATGTTTTCATTACTGAACATGCGACCCAATCCTGTGCATGTTTACACGGAAGTAAGTCCTTCTTGGCTGGTCGCCCAGGGAGGAGATGCAGTAGTGCATGCGCTGGTAACTTCAAGGCTCGACGTCTGCAATGCACTGTACATAGGGCTACCTCTGTGCCTAGTCCGGAAACTTCAACTAGTTCAAAATATGGCAGCCAGGTTGGTCACTGGTACATCTAGGGGTGACCACATTACACCTGTTTTAAAATCTCTTCACTGGCTGCCAATCAGTTTCCGGGCGAAGTACAAAGTGTTGGTTATTACCTTTAAAGCCCTACATGGTTTGGGTCCAGGTTACCTACGGGATCGCCTTCTCCCATACAATCCGACCTGCATGCTCAGGTCCTCTGGGAAGAATTTACTATAGTCAACAAGAACTAGACTGACAACCGTTACCCAGAGGACCTTCTCTTCTGCCGCTCCCAGATTGTGGAATGACCTGCCGGGAGAGATTCGCCAACTCACCAGTCTTCAGGAATTTAAAAGATCTATAAAGACTGATCTCTTCTGGCAGGCCTACCCAGATGAATTTTAAAGTGTTTTATAGGTGTTTTATTGGTATTTTAATGATGTATTGGTTTTAAGTGTTTTAATCAGTTTTGTATTTTATGGTTGATGCTGTTCCCCGCCTCGATCCGTTGGGAGAGGCGGGTAATAAATAAATATATTATTAGTAGTAGTAGTAATTCAGTTGCAATTATTCTCAAGAAAGCATCTGGAGGGCTGCAACCTAAACTTCCTAGCAACTGACAAACCACCCAAGGAATTATCGCCTCTGTTGCTACATTGGTAAGAACAATAACAAGTAAATACATGTTCAACATTCACACAGTGATTCAGATCAGTGGGACTGAGAGCTGATTTTTTACTAAACCTATTCAGATTGGACTATAAGTGGGTCAGTCATTTTCAAACATTTAAAACTTGCCTGGAACAAGAGCAAAAATAGGGCTCTGCCAGATGAGGTGTTGACCATGCCTCATTCAATCACATTTTGTAGAGTATCCAGAGACTGTCACCATCCTTGTATAATGTAATCAGCCTGTGTTTTTCCTGCAATTGTCCCATGTTTTCCCATATGCAGAAAATCTGAATTAAAAAGATAGAAAAAAAGAACAGTATCAGAAGCTCCACAAGTGGGAATGATCTTTCTTGCTTCCCCCACCCCCACCCCCTTTTTTTAAGGCTCTTCCTGCTGGTTTCCACCTGATTAATTAGTTCCTCATTCCACCACTGCCCACTAATTATTTTCAAAGGTCCCCAGTCTCTTGACAAGGAAGGAGGGGAAAACACTCAGTTCTGAGCCTCTTCACACTGTTTTTAGAAATATCTTTGAACGAATACAGCAGGAAGCCCCAGCACTTGTTTTGAAACAACAAAGAAATGGCTCCTTTGAACTGCCACTTTCTCCGATACATTGGGTATTGGAGCTGAGCAAAGAGGAAGCTGCAGCTTAAAGTAGCTGAGCACACACAGTAAGGGGGGGAGCATAAAAATTAGATACACTCCCCCCAGCTCTGCTCTGACAGTGGTTTCAAAACAAAACAGCCTTGTCCTATCCCCACTCATACAGCTGCACCCCATCCCACTGGTGGCAATGAAACAGCATGATGTAACACACCCCAAACTTCTATGTCCCTCAATGTCTGGAAAGGAAGTCCATCGCAATTTGGCTCATAGCTCACAGCAGAAAAGCAATGATTTTGTAGTCCTGGAAGCACCTCTGGTCTTTATCAGCCTAAAGGCAGTGGCTCAATTCGGACGACACAATAAACAACTGGTGTGGGGAAAACAATCGTCAGTTGTTTTGACTATTGTGTCACCCGAATGCTGCCATAGTCAAATCAGCTGATCCTAATCCACACCACAGTTGATTATTTATTACCATGTTGTGTGGGGAGTACCCCCTAGTTGAACAACTGTAAAGTTGATTATTACCCCACCATTGACTATCGTGTCGTCCGAATTGAGCCAGAGTTAAAGAAGCAATGGCTCAATTCGGACGACACGATAGTCAATGGTGGGTTGACTAACCCTAACCCTCACGCTAACCCTAGGGGGCACTCCCCACACAACATGGTAATAAATAATCAGCTGTGGTGTGGATGAGGATCAGCACTGAGTTGACTATGGCAGCATTTGGATGACACAATAGTCAGTACAACTGACGATTGTTTCCCCCACACCAGCTGTTTATTGTGTCGTCCAAATTGAGCCAATGTGTTTGAAGTAGAGGATAGGTTTACATTCAGCTTGGGGGTAGGTGGGATGTGTAACCAGTTTATCAATAGAACAATTTGTCTAAGCCTGTTCAGAGGTGCAGCAAAGGTTGATTATCATGAACTGGTGAAGCACTGATCCATGGACAACCCATGGGTGGACTGCCTTGGGCCTGCTGGTTGCTGGTTTTGTTTTTCAAAGAATGCTGGACTAAGTGGACTTTGACCTGATCTACCAAGGCACATCTTAGGGCCAAACTACACATGCCAACAAGCACATCCCTTGGAGATTCTTGCCTATTTTTCAGACTGTAAATAGTAGCTGTTGTGGGTGTAAGTACTTAGGATGGGACATTGTCATGTGAGGGAAAGGGAATTGACCCTCTCCTCCCTCGCTCCCGTTGGCGCTGATGACAGCTTCCCTCACATCCTAAATAGCAGTGGGGGCAAACCATTTCCATCAGGACAATGGCACAGGAGGGATGCTTTAACTCCCTCCCCATAGGTTGTGGTCCCCAGCAGCTGCTAAATACATCAGTGTACTTTAAATCGTGCAGCTCCAGGCGATGCGTTTAATGTCATGTGGTACTTGAATTCTTAGATAAGAATGCCTTCTCAGAATCAATCGGCGCAAGTTACTTAAAAGATCCTGAAGGAGTCCTTTGATTTCTAAATCTAAAACAGCTTGGTGGGCCACTGGGGTCCCACCACTCATCCATGACTGGAGTCAACAGCCCCCTCTTGCACTCTGTCACCCTGGTTCTCTCTAGATGTTTGCACACAATCCCTTTCACTGTTCTGCGATCTTAAAATAAGCAAATGAGTAGTGCCCATGGAGACAAGAATAGGCTGGCCCCATTGAGAGGGACCCGTGTGATCCTGGTTTATATTCTGGCTGCACTTGCGGAGAGGCATTCTATTCCGTCTTGCATCTTTTATACCTCTGAGAAATTGCCAACATTCACTCAGCGAAGAAATAAATAAACCCGAAGAGTGCCGACAAAGAGCCACTGGTATCCGCTTTGATCCAATAATGATAATAGATGATAGATTGTCTGGAAATTAACTAAATTGCTGTCTCCCCTGATGAGCCAGAGCCTGCAGGGCCTGCCTCCTGCAGGCAGCAGGATACTTACAGCTCCACGGCACGCAAGGAGAAGCTAGTTTCTTTCATTAATTATTGAGCATTTCATTTATGCCTCATAAATAAGGAAGTCAAATGAAAATGTTAGATGTCAAAACGGTTTGGTAAGAAATAAAGTTATCTTGGATGGTCTCACTCCCTCTGAATTTTAGCTGTATAGAAGGCAACGGCAGTAAGGTTCAATACAAGTTGAGAAGTGGTTATTCTTTGTTCCAAAAATGATCCATGATAAAACGGACAAGCTTAGATGACCCACAGTGGTCAAGAAGTCCCTTTCTTTTCAATTACCATGATTAATAACTCTGAATCAGCCTTCCCCAACCTGATGCCCTCCAGATGCTTTGGAATACAGCACCCATTGGCCACACTGGCTGGGGCTGATGGGAGCTGCAGTCCAAAACGTCTGGAGGGCACCCGGTTGGGGAAGGCTGCTCTAAGTGATAGGCTATAGCGCTGTATGGGCAGGCTTCCAAGGCAGTTGTCAAAACAAAAAATATATATAATTTACTCACAATTGCTACATTGCAGCGATCTGCCAAGGCTTGGTTTATAAAGCTATGGCCACGTGCTCCTCCTTTGCCCTTTCCCTTCTGCTGCATGCTGGCTTCAGTGCAACGATCTGAGTTTGCATTAAGCTGGAGTTCCCTGTTAATGTCTAAATCAGGGAACTGTAGCTTAGTACCGGTTAACAAAACTGGAAAATAAGCCACAATCATACCCTTGCTTATTATCCTGGCAGAGTGAGGCAACCCCCTAAGAATATCAGAAGAGCCCTGCTGGGTCCAGCCCTCTGTTCCCACGGTGGCCAGCCCACTGCCAGTTGGGAAGTCCACAAGTAAGACAGGAGTGCTACAGCACCCTCCTGCTGCTTGTACCCATCAGTGCTCAAGACCTAGATCGCAGGCTGTACAAGCGCATAGATCAGAGCCTGCCCCACTATGGTGAGATGCCCTGTGTTCCTACTTCGATGATAGCATTCACTTCTAAATTTGCACCTGTAACAGAAATTCGCATGTGCACATTTTATGTGAAGCTGTGTCCTCTTCTTTAGCAGCGCATGAGTGGCCACCATGGTGGTCACACGCACTGCACATGGCCTCCGCCAGTTGTGTGAAGGGGCCCTATGCATATACCAATGCACACGCATAGGGTTCTTCCACGCAAAGCGGGGTGGGGAGCGGTCTTGATCAGCTGAGCATCTCCCTCAGGTGGAGGTGTTCAACATGCATACATCTGTCTGTGCATAGGGACCCATCCTGATTGTGGCCAAGCACAGGACCCGACATTGAGCGGGGCAAGGCAGGGCTGTTTGTCGTAGCCCCACAACTCCCTCACACATTGGATGAATACATGAGGGGCTGTGCGTAGCCCTCCTCATGTGTACCTCCATGCCTTGAAAAGTTTCACTGTCCACCCCTGTTTTAAACCATTCTGCTATAGTAGGCATTCCCCCTACAAGACAGGAGAGAGGGCTCCATTCCAGGCAGGCCCAACATATTTGTTCATACGGTTGGGATGCCACGGGTCTTTGACCATGTGTAGTTATTTTGTGACAGAAAAGGAGAAGCGTCACATGGTGGTGGCCTTGGAACTGGCCAGGGTGCTCCCCGATAATTCCAACATTGCAGAACATGTGAAGCGGTTGCTTATGTTGTAGGGGGAGGTTGTGGAGTGGGTTGCGCATGTATATCTGCTCTTGTCTCATTTTGTTTTGTATTGCAAACTGGAGCCAAACATGTGTATAGATAAAATAATTGCATTTAAAGCTAGAGGCCTGACATCAACCATACAACCCCATCTAGCTGACATCAGGTGTGACTTGAAAACTAATGGCTTGTGTTATGCAATGTTTCTGAGAATTGAAGCATGTATTTATATTAGATGTTGCTCAGTTCCTTCACTTTTTGAGAGGTCTCAGGTGATGTTACGCAATATAACTCAAACTATTTGGTCTATACTTCCATTATCTTTGGTTTTAGAAGCAAATGTTGGGACAAATTATTCATACCCTTTTATAATTTCAGAGAAATATTCAAATGACTGTAGTTACCGTGACAAAAATGCAGCAGACTGCAAAGCCAGACAAAAAGAAACCGCTAAATGGATTGAAATAATTATACGTCATTATTTAATCTGTACCTTGTTATGTGTCCACATGCAGATTTAGTACCAGGAACAGAATATGGAGTTGGGATTTCAGCTGTAATGGATGGCAAGCAAAGTGTTCCAGCTACCATGAATGCAAGGACTGGTGAGTGACTTATATATATATATATTACATGACACGTGGGACCTGCAATGTTGTTGGGGTTGTTTGCGAAAGACGTTTTGTATTTCTGTATACCTTGTGTTTCTCTGAAGCCTGCTAATTCCTCCCTCTTGTGCACGGATGGTGCTTTTCGACCTACACAAGGATCCACGCTCAGAGAATGTGGTCACTATTAGTATAGACAGCAAATCACAGAGAAATTGCAAGTGAAATAAAATAATCTGTGTAGCAGGCTGAAGCCAAGGGTGAAACAAGAGGTTACGGCATTGCCGTAGAGATCCAGGCCATGCATTTATACAATTAAAACCAACCAATCATGTCTTCAGAGACTAGCAGACCTTCTTCCCATATTATGCTCTTTATTCACAGGAGTGCCTCTCAAGTTGTAGACATGAATACACCAAGCCACACTTAGATTCTCTAGAGATGGTGCTGAAATCTGCAGTTACCCGATTTGGACACTGAATTCAAGGTTACAGAGCCGTCCCGTTCCATTTTGGAGTGGGTGTTGACTTGCCGGAGTCCACAGGGATCCAAAATGGAACCAATCAAGTAGGGGAGGGCAGAGGTGACCAAATGTTTGGGACCTCAACTCCCATAACCCCTGCCAGCATGGCCAATGGTCAGGGATCCTGGGATTTTAAGTCCCAAACATCTGGGGATCTACTTTCTGGCCACCCCTGCAATAAAGGACCTGACCTACCTTTGAATGTTTAGTCCCTGGTGTGTGCCAGGGATGTCTCCAATATAGTCTCCGGTCCTGTGGAGGCCCAGGCCTGAACAATGGAGAACAGTCCCTCCTCATTGCTCACAAGAGGTGAATGATCTTGCAGTAGGGTGTTCGGGAGGCATTGTATTCTGTCCCAATGTTAGAGGAACACATATCTCACTACAGGTAGCATTTGTATTTCCTCCTCCTTCAAACATGAGCTGGAAGCATATGTACTTCTTTTCTGAGAGATTTTAAAGCAAAGGCTGGTATCAGGGCCATCCAACTGTAGTCATGGATTTCCTTCTCATAAGCAGGGGCTTGAACTAGATGACCTTGAAGGTCCCTACCAACTCATGTTTCCTCTCTCTCTCTGCTTCTAGAGAATGCTAAACCTGTGCTGTGTAGACATGACCCTGGCTCACAAAGAGGTACAAATTGATATCTGTCCCACATCTGGTCTGCTTGCAGGCACACTTCTGTGGATATGGTCCATGCTTAAGTGCCGCTCAGTCAACTAAAAGTGTGAGCTGATTGAACGGAGGCATGTCGTCTGCTATACCCTATAGCAGGGGTGGCCAATGCACAGCCCGTGGGCAGCATGCGGGGGCCCCGGCCTTAAATGCAACCCCCTCTACCTCCCCCACACTAAGATTTGCTGCAGTGGCAAACCATCAGCGGCCTAAAAGGGCCACATTGAACTTTAGAGCTTTGGTTTAAATTTACCCCTTTTAGGTCACCCTTGCAGTTTTGATGCTGCTGAATTCAACTGTGCACAGCAGGGGGCGCAGCCCCAGGAGACGGTCTGGGGAGGTGGGATGGAATTGGCCTCCCAGCCCCTGAAGTTGTCCCCCCCCCCCCCATGTTCTATAGCAAGGATGGGCAACTTTCACAGAAGTCGCTCTTTTCTCCAGACATGGAGTGTCGTCAGGCAAGTTTAGCACGCTCGTTACTGGCCACTCATGGATGTCTGCGGAACATTTTGATGATGCTGTTTGCCTCCTGTATGTCTCCCGCTCCTGCTGCTAGTTTTTCCATCACAAAAAAGACCTGGAAAATCCCCCCCTTTTTTTTTGCTGTAATTAAACTTGCCGCCATTTCTTTCTGTGTGCAGGAGACACTGCGCGAAAAAACGCCCACTAAATGGTCCAGGTGGTCATTGCTTGCTTCCTTTTTCTTCACCGTGTGAAGAAAGAGGAAGCTGCTTGTATCTATTATGGGACAGAAGCCGGAGGCAAAGCCACGATAGGGAAACGTGATCCCCCACAATGTCCCGTCTGATGATCCTCAGTAGCCCAGGGGGTAGAAGTATATTGAGCTACATAACCCAGCCCCCTCACAGGTGGTCAATCCCTTTCATAAAACTGGCACTACCTGGTTGCCATGCATGTGTTTAAAACATTGATATACCACTTCTCCTGTGCTCAGCTGCTAGCAATGAGAGTTTATTCTTTACTATAGCTTTGGAGCATATGTGCAAAGGTCCATCATGACCACTATGGACAAAACCACACAAAAAAGGGTATGAAAGACCTCTCTGGCTGAATTCGGACAACACAATAAGCAACTGGGAGGGGGGAAAGAACAATCGTCAGTTGGATTGACTATCGTGTAGTCCGAATGCTGCCATAGTCAACTCAGCGCTGATCCTAATCCACACCACAGTTGATTATTTATTACCATGTTGTGTGGGGAGTACCCCCTAGATGAACAACTGTAAAATTGATTATTACCCTCCCTCCCTCTCTCTCTCTGAAAACATTCAAAATCACCTTCTTTTACTTATGAGTGAGATGTTGCAATTCACTGCAACTTGATTCAAATTTGGTAAGGTCCAATGGGATTCAGATCAAATTTCTTTATGAAAGACCTGTTGGTCATCTCTGCTCCATGGTCCTGGTGGGCAACTGATTTTTAACAGGAACCGTATCGGAACTGAGCAAGGGTTTGGAAGTTTGCAATGTTGGCTCTACTTGCTGACTTACATGCTAGGGACTCCTCACTCTCTCAACCCTCCCAGCGTGAGCAGCAATAGGTGTTCTATCAGCGTTCTCCTCTGAGGCATCTCCCATGCTCACTCCCGTGTGAGAACCAAGGCAAATGGGAATGAGTTGCTGAAGTGCTCAAGGGAAGAGCTGTGCCAAGCCCCCTGCTGCTGCTCACATTGAGGAGGGAGCTCTTTGCCTCTGGTCCTCGAATGAAGAGCAGAGGTATATCATAAAGGGGTGCAGGGAGCTCTGCTAAAGCCTCCATTGCTCCACTCGCTGGGGAGGATGAGGTTCAAGGGATTATGACCACGTCCTCATCTCCCGATAGAGAAAGTCTGTCAGTTTTATAGACACATAAGCAAGCTGGCATTTTACCCAGGGGGAAGTATTTACAGCCGGCATTTCAATGCAAATGCAAACAGCGTTTGCCTTTATGTGGTATTTGTACAGCGATTACAGCTGTAAAGATCAAAGCCAGCCTTTGTATCTCGTGGTATTGATTCTTAGATCACACGGCTCTGTCAGTGCTACCCAAATCCACTTCTTTTGTATAGTAGTTTACAGTGGCCACTCTGAGTATGTGCTGCTGTTATCAGTGTAACGTTGCCAGGTCTGTACTTTTCAGGACTTTTACTTTTAAGAGCACAGTTCCATCATGTCAAGGGGAAGAGAGACTGATGGAGGAGACAGAAGAGTTCTATAATAATAATAATAATAATAATAATAATAATAATAATAACAACAACAACAACATTTCTATACTGCCCCATAGCTGAAGCTCTCTGAGCGGTTTACATAAGATTAAAACAATTAAAAATATACAAAATTTAAAACCACAAAAACATGCAATATACACAGAACATACCTCTAAAAACAACTTTATATGCAACTCTACTTCTCCTTTCCACCCGATTCCAAGAGAGCTGTTTTGGTCCTAAACCAGTGTCTGTCGGCAGCAATGGACTGGATGAGGGCAAACAAATTGAAGCTTAATCCAGACAAGACAGAGGTGTTCCTAGTCAGTCAAAAGGCAGATCAAGGAATCGGGATTCAGCTTGTGTTGGATGGGGTTACACTCCTCCTGAAGACACAAGTTCGCAGCTTGGGTGTACTCCTGGATTCAACCCTGAGCCTGGATGCCTAGGTTTCAGCAGTGGTCAGGAGTGCATTTGCACAGTTAAAGCATGTGTGCCAGCTGCGCCTGTTTCTTAAGATGTCGGACCTGGCCACGGTGACACACGCCTTAGTTACATTCCATTTGGATTACTGTAATGCCTTTGAAGAGTGTTCAGAAACTTCAGCTGGTTCAAAGAGTTGCAGCCAGATTGTTGACTGGGGCTGGTTACAGGGAGCATACAACTCCCCTGTTAAAACAGCTCCACAGGCTTCCCGTCTGTTTCTGGGCACAATTCAAAGTGCTGGTTATGACTTACAAAGCGCTATATGGCTTGGGTCCAGGGTATCTGAAAGACCGTATTCTCCTTTATGAGCCTGCCCATCCCCTGAAGTCTTCAGGGCAGGCCCTTCTATCTGTCCCACCACCATCACAGGCACACCTGGTGGGAACGAGAGAGAAGGCCTTCTCAGTGGCTTCCCCCGGGCTCTGGAACTCCCTTCCCAGGGAAGCTAGACTGGCTCCCTCCTTGGCATGCTTTCAGAGGCAGGCTAAAACTTTTCTGTTTCAGCAGAACTTTGGGGAGTAATTCAGACCTTTGTGGATGTACTGCTTATAGTTTGGATTTTTAATTATGTGTATTTAAAATGTTTTTAAATGTTTTAAATACTTTAAAATTGTACTATGTTTAATTATATTTTTAATTTTTGTATATCGTTATTTGTTTTAACTGTACATGTTTTATTTTGTAAGCTACCTTGAGTCCCATTATTGGGAAAAAGGCAGGATATAAATAAATATAATAATAATAATAATAACAACAACAATAAAAGCAGATCCAGGATCAATGAAGTTCATCACATATTGCTAAATGCCTGGGAAAAGAGAAAAGTTTTAACCTGACACCGAAAAGATAGCAATGTTGGCATCAGGCAGGCCTCATCGGGGAGATCATTCCATAATTGGGGGGCCATCACAGAGAAGGCCCTCTCCCTTGTTGCCATCTTCCAGGTCTCCCTCAGAGTAGGCACCCGGAGAAGGACCTTAGATGTTGAACGTAGTGTATGGTAGGTTCATGTCGGGAGAGGCGTTCCAGAAGCTCACCTTACATGAGCTTCTGGGCTCGATAGAAGTATCTGGTGGTAGTCTACCAAGGCAAGTGTGCCTCAGGACCAATGATGTTTTTATCTGAACACACCACACTACACAGGCAGAGGTTCAGAGTAGCCAATCAGGCCTTGCCATCTCCGTCAATTACAATGGCTACTCAGCAGTGGCTGGCAGGGCCAACCTCCATTAGGAAGAGCAAAGCAGGCAGCTCCAGTGGAAGATTTGAGATACTATTAAAGGAAGACAGATTGTCAGTTATTATTATTTTTTATCATTATTTACTGCTGTGTGTGTGTGTGTGTGTGTGCCACTGGATTTGCCATATCAGGTGTCAAACTATTTTGGACCAACTGTGATGGTTGGAGAAAGGTGGAACAATTGCCGCTGTGGCAACCATGGAACCAAGAACTTAAAAGTATGGGCCAGCAACCTTAGGTTTCACAGCAACCCCCAGACATCACAGTTTTTATGGGAGATTTTCACTCTCATCATACCATAGACAGACGGACAGACATTCACATCCTTCGCTTGAGGCCAAATTCACATTTAAGGGATGCTCTTCACATGAAAAATCTCATGATTTTGTTCTGTTTCTTGAGGTCTGTGTATGTATGTAAAATTCTAAACTCCGACATACACATCCCACGTTGTTTGCCACTGCTACAATCTGCCTTTTAAAACTCTCCTTCTCTTGCCATAGAGCTTGACAAACCCCGTGACCTCTTAGTGACAGCTTCCACAGAGACGTCCATCTCTGTGTCCTGGACCAAAGCTAAGGGCCCCGTTGATCACTACCGGGTCATCTTCATCCCCGCTTCAGGAATGGCATCGGAAGTTACCGTGGCCAAGGATAAGTCTGCACTTACGCTGTCAGACCTGGAACCCGGGACTGAGTACACGATCTCTGTCATTGCTGAGAGAGGCCGTCAGCAGAGTCTTGAGTGCACAGTGGATGCCTTTACAGGTACTGAGGGTCAGGTTACACTAATCAGATACTGGGGATCCTCTCAGGTTATTTGAGGGCCCAGTACCTCTGCCTGCTGGGTGTATAAGGGACACACATTAGACGTGACATGGAAGACCCTCGATTAGCATCCTCAATTTAAAACAAGAACAACTAATTTTAAGTCCCACACAACTACTTTGAAGTTCAGAGAAGTAATGCTCTATGAGAGGATGTTTAACCCATGAAGGGGGAACTACTCTCAGGTCACTCTGCGCATGCCTGTGTGCGCTCCTCTTTTTCACCTCTTCACACGTTCCCAGGCTGAATAGGACCCTGCCTGTCCGTTTCAGGCTTGCAGCTCTCTTCTGCGTTCTTATTTTCAGGGTTCCGACCAATCACGCAGCTTCACTTTTCTCATGTGACTTCCTCCAGCGCGAACATCACCTGGAGTGACCCTTCCCCTCCAGCAGATAAGCTGATACTGAACTACAGCCCCAAAGACAAGGAGGACACCAAGCAAGTGATGCTGGGCCCCACCAAGAGGCACGCTGCCTTGTCCGGCCTGCAGCCATCCACAGAGTACATGGTGTCCTTGGTGGCCATACATGGCCTTGTCAGCTCTGAGCCCATCATTGGCTCCATCACAACAGGTAACAGCAGAAGGGCTCTCTCTCTGTCTCTCTCTGTCCTAACCTCTTGATCAGGAGAGGTAGCAGGAAATGCATTTTATTTATTCATTTATTTATTTATTTATTTGTATTCATGACACTTTTATGCTGCCCAATAGCTGAGGCCCTCTGGGCAGTTTACAATTAAAACTGTAACATATAAAAGTCAAGATTTAAAACTTTTTTAAAAAATAAAAAAATTAAAATGTCGTATAAAACCAGAATGAGTTATGGTCCAAGGAAAGCTGATCTTAAAAGATAAGTTTTTAGGAGGCGTTTGAAGGATGTCACATTTTCCACCTCCCAAACCGCACAAGAGAAGGTTTTCCAGAGGTTGGGTGCTGCTACAAAGAAGGCCCCACCGTCAAGGTTCTTCGTGACGACATTCCATTCGTCTTGGAATGACGAGCAGGGCCTCCTCTGATGATCGTAAATGTCGTCTGGGTGTATATATGGGAAGGCTGCCTCCATTGCGTCCTTGAATAGCCATCCAGCGGAGCTCTTCTGAGTGGTCCAGGAGCTGTCAACCCCAGCAAATGGGACCCTGGCCCCGTCGAGGACCCGCTGTGACCTTTTTGCATCAAACTTTGAGGACAAAATCGCTTTGTCTCCTCAGTGAGCTTGATGATGCTGTTTGTGCAGCTCCAGTCGAGGTGTCTGATGCCACCATCTGCCCGATTTTGTGGGATCCGTTCCAGTTGTTGCGGCCTGGTGATGTGGACAAGGTGCTTGCAACAATGCGACCAGCCATTTGCCCTCTCGATCCCTGTCCCTCCTGGCTTATAAAAGCAAGCTGAGGGGGGGTGACTGGATGGGTCCAGGGGATGGTAAATGCTTCCCTTTGGGAAGGGGTGGTCCCTGCTGTCCTTAAGGAGGCAGTCGTGTGACCACTCCTGAAGAAGCCCACTCTGGACCCAATGGTACAAGACAACTACCACCCAGTGGCAAACACCTCCTTTTTAGGGAAGGTACTGGAGAGGGTTGTGGCGAAGCAACTGAAAGGGCACTCTTGAAGGATATGGATTATCTAGACCCATTCCAGTCTGGGTTTTGATCTGGTTATGGGAAAGAATCAGCCTTGGTCACCCTGATGGATGACCTTTATCAAGAGAGGGACGGGGGAATGCAACCCTGATAATTCTGCTCGATCTCTCATCGGCTTTTGATACCATCGACCATGGTATCCTCCTCGATCGACTCTGTGGGATGGGCATTGGAGACACTGTGCTACAGTGGTTCCAGTCCTACCTATGGGGCTGTTTTCAGGGAGTAACATTGGGTGACTGTTCCTCGGCCCCTTGGCAATTGAGCTATGGGGTGCTGCAGGGCACCACCTTGTCCCCAGTGTTGTTTAACATCTATATGAAACCACTGGCTGCGGTCATTAGGGGATTTGGAGCTAAATGCTTTCAATATGCTGATGACACGCAGCTCTGTCTCCCTGTGACAACTGAATCAGATAAGGCTGTGCAGGTCCTGGACCGTTGCCTAGACTCAGTAGTGGGCTAGATGAGGGCCAATCAACTGACTCCTGGCAAGACGGAAGCCCTGTGGGTGAGTGGTTCCCAAGTCCAGGAGATGGACTCATTGCCTGTTCTGGATGGGGTTGCACTTCCTCTGAAAGATCAGGTTCATAGTTTGGGAGACCTCCTAGATCCATCTCTGTCGCTGGAGGCTCAAATGGCCACGGCGGTTCAGAGTGCCTTTTACCAGCTTCTCCTGGTTCTCCAACTACCACCTCACTTGGACAGGCATAGCTTGGCCATAGTGGTAACCTCAAGATTGGATTACTGCAATGCGCTGTATGTGGGGCTGCCCTTAAAGCTGCTCCAGAAGCTGGAGCTAGTGCAGAATGCAGCAGCTTGGCTGTTGTCGGGAGCGGCCCCTTTCCAGCATGTAACTCCTTTACTGAGGGAACTGCACTGGCTGCTTATTTGCTACTGGGCTATTCGCTACTTGTACCATTGTACAAAGCCCCTAACAACTTGGGACCAGGATACCTGAGAGAGAGGCTGAATTCGGACAACACAATAGTCAATGGTGGGGTAAAAATCAACTTTACAGTTGTTCATCTAGGGGGCACTCCCCACACAACATGGCAATAAGTAATCAACCGTGGTGTGGATTAGGATCAGCGCTGAGTTGACTATGGCAGCATTTGGATGACACGATAGTCAATACAACTGACAATTGTTTCTCCCACCCCAGTTGCTTATTGTGTCATCCAAATTCAGCCAGAGCCTTATCCACTCTCAACCTGCCCAGTCACTGAGGTCATCTGAGACATGCTCCTGGTGGTTCCACATAGACCTATCGTCTGATTGAATTCCGCCAGGGGAAGAGCCTTCAGTGTGATGGCCCCCATCCTATGGAATTCCCTGCCTCTGGAGGTCAGCCAGGTGCCAATTTTGTATTCTTTCCGGCGACTCCTGAAAACCTCGTTCCAGGAGCCATGGTTTTATTACACTTTGTTTCGTTTAAAATGTACTTGTAATGTGTTCTATTCCGTTTTTATTCTTTTATTCAATTCGTCCACTGCTCCGAAATTCTTGAATGGGGAATGATATATAAATGCTGTAAAATAAATAAAATAAATGAGGTACTCTGCACTGGCATCCTGGTCCCAAGTTGTTTAGGGCTTTATGGGGAAAATAACATAACCTTGTACGTGCCTCAGTAGCTGACAGGTAGCCAGTGCAGTCCTTTTAACACTGGTTTTATGTGAGAAGAGCTAGGCGTCCCGGTGAGCACCCTCACTGCTGCGTTCTACTCAAGCTGCTGCTTCTGAATCACCCACATGGGTAGCCCCACATAGAGCACATTACAGTAGTCTAATCATGAAGGTTACCAGTACATGAATGACCATGGCTAGGCTATCCCTATCCAGGAACGGGCATAGCTGGTATACCAACTGAAGTTGATAATGGACGCTCTGGACCACCTAGGCCACCTGGATCTCCAGTGACAAAGATAGATCCAGGAGCACCCCCAAACTACAGACCTGTTCCTTCAGAGAGAGTGCAACCCCATCCAGAACAGGCAAACACCCCAATTCCCAGACCTGGAACCACCAACCCACAGGGTCTCTGTCTTATCGGGATTCAGCCTCAGTTTATTAGCCCTCATCCAAGCCATAACCGATTCAGAATGTGCACCTTCTGATTCAGATGTTACAGAGAAATAGAGCCTGGGTGTCATCAGTTGCCGGGACCACGGAAGGATGTGCCAGCCCGCCCCGGTGCTGTCGCGCTTACATGTGAGTAAGTGTGGCAGCAAAATGGGCCTGGAGCCACACCACGTGGCTCCAGACCCATCAGGAGAGTGGGGAAAGGATGACCGCCATACCCAAGATGATGGGGGAAGCCTGCCCCCAAATTCACAAGTTGGTTTTTTACTTACCTTGGCGCTGGAGCAGAACTGCACTCTTCTCTATTTTTGAAAAAAAAATGGCGGGTACAATGGCCTGGTAGCAGCCCGGGTTTGCTGCCCCTCCAGCCCTCTACACCCCATGGTGTAGAAAGGGCCATCAACCTAGAGGGCTAGAGTGTGACTCAGGGTGAATACTCCCCCCACCAGCTCTTTATGGCAGCTGCTCCCTGCATGGTTCTCTCGATGGCGATGCAGCAACTGAAGTCACCCAGAGGATTCTGGGCACATGGCTATATCTGAGCAAGTGGCAGTAAAGCATGGCAGAGGCAGGCAGGCGTGTAGGCCTGGCTCTGTGCCATGGCTTGGATTAGACGCCCTCCATTCCCTTCCCAAGCGTGTCGTAAGTTCCCACTGCTTATGCCGCTGTTTTGCCACGCAATGTGTTAAACGGATTGTTCGCTTCATCTCTCCCCCCGCTATCATAAGCATACTATTCCTACTACTACCTAATTGCCAAGCTCCTCACAATAGATCCCAGGGCTCCTTTCTTTCCTAGCCCGCTAATTTGTCCTGGGCTGCTGCTGCTACAGTAATCCTCCCCACCATCCGTCTATTGTCTCAGTGCTGAGTTCTGCGTTTGAGACTGCAACCAATTCCAAACGCAGTACAAGGGAATTATATAGGTATGCTCAGTTAACCTCAAAATCCACACAGCAGCCAAGAAACCAGATTTGTTCAGCGTCTGTTCATTCTGGAATCCCCTTCAAAGAGGCCCGCACAGCCTTCCAACTGGAGCGGGCAGGGCAGGAGGGAGATGGTTGCCTAGTCCACGCTGAGGCAATGAATCCCTGCCTGGGCTGCCCTGCCTCAGCTGACTGATGGGGCTGGCACCACGGAATGCTCCTCCTTTTGGCTGCCGCGAGGTAATTGCTTTGTATAGACGTCTGCACAGACTTCACACACCGTTTGAACCAGATTTTCAGTTTTAAAACATTCTGGTTTCCAAGGGCAACTACCTTTCTCCATCACCCAATGCTCTGGCAGGGACTTTGCACTTTCTCGTTTGAGGACAGATTCTCCCTCGGTTACTTGGGAGGTCTCCTCTCTCTCTCTCTCTCTCTCTCTCTCTCTGGAAATGCTACTGATGTGGTGTACTGTGCTTTTAATGGACTTGTACACTCTCCATGCTTACCCCTATCATGCAACAGATTCCTACTACCATTGCAGCTATGATGGACTCCCATGAAGGGAGGGCCGAATCTACGTATTGCTGCATCTTTGCAATCTGGTTTGCTACTCCTAACTATGCTTGCTTGACTGCTGATTTTGTTCACTGCTTCTCTAAAACTGTGTTCGGTGGGTGGCAGAGAGAGTTGTCCTGGTCTCCCCCCGTTGCTACTCTGATTGGGCTAGAATTGCTATTCTCAAAAGTCCCTGGACTGTGCGCTTTTCCTCACGCTAGTCCCAAGGCTACTCAAGTAGAATGCTGTGTGGCAGCAGAATCGACAACACAATGTGGTCCCTTATTGTGTTCACCCCAACACTTTAAGGCAACGCCACAGTGGTTGTGGCTTGAGCATAGAGAGGATTGCTCACCCTGTCTTTAGGACCAAATCCAAATTGCTGCTGCCCAAAACCAGATTAAAACTCTGCACTACCCTTCTGACTCTCAAAAGGGTGATGCTAACCTAGCAAAACAATTCTAGCACTTCTAGCACTTCTAACCAGTTCTAACTTTTGCAGTTCTAAAAAGCAATTTTAGCAAACATTTAGGCTAAGCAAAACATTTGACATGCAACAATTCTTAAGATCAGACACATTGTGTGACCCAGCAATGGAAACAGGAAACAGAAAAACATTCATACAGTGAACCTTTAACTAGAATCCCTTCTTGCCAAGACTACTCTATGCTAACGTGTGCATGAACAGACAACGTGTCTGCCCGTCTTCGCCACCAGAACTGTTACGTGGTGTGCTCTCATTAGATCTGTGTACTAACTTGGACACATTTTAATGAGATGTACACACTCACTTATCTTTAGACATTGGCAATAGAGCATCTGTGGCTAAGCAAGGCGATTCTTCCCCAAAGAAATCCACACTATTGAAGAGGATAACACCACAATGGCACATTTATTGAGGTATAAACAGATTTAAATGCACAAGCTAGTTTTGGGGGAATTAGCTGAGTAAATGGAGGCTTAAAAGTAGTTTCAAGACTGTGAGCCGATGTACACACGAGGTTTTTGACGTTTTATAAGGGTTATGAAAACTCTTTGGGTCACATGACACACTCCCTATAACATTGTATATCTGAGGTTTTTAAAACTCACTTCAGTCATATACAACGGTTTCACTTTTAATAAATCGTTTTAAGTAAAATAATGTGTCCTTCCTTACCGTTTGTGATTCATGGGGGCAGTGCTTCATTTACTGGTGCCCAAATGCTTAGCAGTTGATTGGTGGGGAAGAAAGAGGAAGTGGGCGAGTGAACTACAACACCCACAATTCTTAGCCCTATACTCACTAGGGAATGACAGAGGAACTAAGAAGGAAGTGGGTGACTGAACTACAACCCTCACAATGCTTTGCCCTAAACTTATTGTAAAAACGAAAGAGAAAGAGACAGGGCAGAACAGTGTGTGACTGCACACACCGCTTTAAAGACTGAAGACTGTTCTCCTGTAACATGAGTACTCAGTAATGTGGCCTAAGATGTTTTAGAACGCACCTATTTGGAACATTTTAAAATACTTTTTAAAACGTTCCAAAGGACTGTGTAGATCGGCTCTGTAAAAGGAGTCTTCTTGAGACTTAGAACAGACACACGCACACAGCAGGAGGAAGAGGGGAGGGAATCTCTAAAAGCAATATACCTTTCCCTGGACTGAATCCCTTTCCTGAAGACAGCAACTAGCGTGTGTTGCAGCTCCTGGTCTCAGTGGATAGGAAGGAAGGAGCAGGAGCCTTTCCTCTGGGAGGAGAGACTCAGCAATTTCCGCTGCACGGCACCATGCTTCTAAGAAGGGGGGGGGGGGGCTGACTCTCAAAACCTAAGGGTTTTTCTGCAATCTAGAGAAAGGCAGTGACATCACTGCCCAGAAGCATTGGATTGGAGAGAGACTGATCTGGTCTTCATCTCAGATAACAAAAGAGGGTATTTGGGGATGATGGCTGTACTGGCTGGAAACATTCTTTTAACGAAAGATGATTTCACATGCTAACGGCTGTCTTAACGACTGGTGTCCAGGGTGGAGTTCAACAATAGGACCCATTGCAGTTGCAGGACCAGATATCACTGTTGCCATTCAGCACTCATATTCAGCTTAGTTTTACTTCCGCCTTTGCCTCTGGGGAATGCATTTTAGGAGGTCTATTAGGGACTGAATTGCCTGATCTAAGCCTTACGTGATGGCTCTCAGCCCCATTCCTGTGCCGGAAGTGGGGAATGAAGATGCCTTGGCTTTTTGGCTGCTTCAAAATGGAGTCAGTACTGCTCAGAACAGTACAGTCCATGCATTAGCTAGGCCAGGGGCTGGTGCACTAACCAAGCAATCCTGTGGTCCCAGCAGGTCATTTCAGTTAGTGGACCATGTCAGCATAACTTCATCAGGATCCTACATGCTCCCGGCACATACGTTTTGGTGGAATGACGCCTGGAATCACAAAATGGCTCAACTCCACCAGCTTCACTCCCACCATCCATGGTGACACCAGTGACTCCCACCAGACAGCCTCCCCATGTGAGCAAGCCACAGAGGATGTCAATCCACTCACACACACACAGACACACACACACACACACACACAGAGAGAGAGAGCATCGTGACCTCGCCTTACCCCATCGCACACACAGCCCACCAGACCTAAGGCTGCCATAGGGCCCTCCATTGCACAGGCAGAGATTGGCCACAGAGTCTCCTAGGGATCCCAGCAGGCAGAGAAATTCAAATCTCATTGTTCACATGCACATACACACACACACACACATATACTGGTAATAATAACCACACAAAGGGAAAGAAAATGGCTCCCTTGGCAGTTCACTCTGGGAGCAAAACAGGCAAAGGGCCTGTTTACCTGGGAGGAAATAGGACAAGTGTCAAGGAAAACCGCAGCTGCCATCTCATGCAAACCACCTGTGCATTAGCTCCCTATCACGAGTGGCGCTGCCTTTTGTATGCCTAGACAGCAACAGTCAAGTCCTCAGCCAAAGAGGAGGATCCGGCAGGCCTAGAACCCACATGGCACACTCCCTGGAAGAGCCCCAGCAGCAGACAGGGGAAGTTCACGTCTGGGAGCCTTTGTCATCCTCCAGCTGCCAGCTCACACACTAGGGCCAAGAGGGTTGCATGGGGAGCCATGGCTCTATGGAACAGCATAGATCGCACATGGGGAAGGTTCCAGGCTCAAAAGGCGCTGGATGTGATTGCCCACTGGAAAAAGTCGCCCACGCAGACACACTTGAGACAGGGTGGCACATGGGCCAATTGGACCTTTTGGCCCATCCCTCTCCCTGGCAACCCTTGTAACCCCTCCACACTCCCCTCATGTTATAATGGGGGGCGTTGGTCCAGCAGGCCTTACTGTCATTCTTCCTTCCTTTCCTGTCTCCTCCGTGTCGTGAGTACCCGCTTACCTTCACTGGAACAGCTATTGGAGGGCTCACTGCCCTGAGCTCTGGTAACAAAAACACCTCTGGGCCTACCTTCCAGTCAAGTCAACATCTCTTCCTGAGATCATCTAATTGCAATTGAACTAGGGACTATTCCCCAATAGCATAAACAACAAGTGTGCCAAGTGAATACTCTTATTGAACAGCATCAGAAATAGAGGGGGTTCCAAGAGAAAGACACATGAATGGGGTTGCCAGTCTTCTGGGATCCTGTGCCTTCGACCGTCGCATGATAGACAGAGTAGCTGGTGTGGGATGCCCCATGACTCCCATCTCCATGCTGGGTAGGCCTTCTTCATTTCTTACATATCTGTTTTACCTGTTGTGGAGATTGCAAAGCTGCAGGAGCCTGACTGGTCCACGTAAATTCTGCTGGGTCAGTTAGCTTTGGCTCCTTAAAGTAGAAGGGCATTGGAGTAGAGTCCATGATCTTGCAGTGAATAGGGTAAAGACAGAATCCCACAGCTGCGGCAATAACCTGAAGGATTCCTACTCTCTGATAACCAAAGTACTGAACAATGGGGTACTAAGGAAGCTTCCTTGAACAGGAAGCTTCCACAGTTACCAGTATGGTCAGGAGTTATCAGCTGAAGCCATAATTAGTGTACTATAATATGCAAAAGTTTGTCAGCTTTTGCTTTTATTTAAAAAAAAGTGTATTGTTACCATCATCCAGTTTACAGATCTTGAGTTAGCATGGTAATTTAGATTAATAGAAGAAGTTAACATACACAGACACATTTCTAGCAAGCCCTAACAAAGTGGTCAATACAATACGATAAAAAATACAGCTTACTGAAGTCCATTATATGTTACAGAAAGCATATGAGGAATATAATGTATCCATATCCCAACACACTTGGTATTTCCAAAGTGGTTGATGCTGAGTTTATTTTGATTCACAAGGCAATACAAGGAGCCAAGTACAATTTAAAAAGTCCTATTTAACCAAGGTTTTCAACTGAATTCCATGTGTACATTTTTCCATCAATGCCAAGGTCCACACACCCTTTGAAGCCAATTTTCAATGGAACACAGTTGGTCTAACAATGTAATGTAATTACCTGCCATGCTGGCCACCCCCAAAAAGACAATCGGATCTTTATTGGTGTCTTTATTCTGACCATCAAAAATGTTTAACAGCATCAATATACCTTTTTGTTGCTATGAGAACAAACTCTTCATGTGCTAACTCCCCAAAATGATTCACTACTGTACATTCCTACCAAATGTGGATGTTTGTCAGCTTTTATCTCTTGTACTTTGCCTCATGCAGGGATCGATCCACCAAGGAACCTGACTATTGACAATGTGACTACAGATTCTGCGACTGTCCACTGGGCCCCTCCGGTTGCATCTTTTGCCCACTACAGAATAGCCTGCAAATCTGCCCAAGGTAACTCTCCTGCAGCCCACAGGTTCCCGACTGGAACCTTGGGTTATAGCTACACTAGTGCTTTTTATCAGTATTGCTGTGCACTGATAACTGGGGCACATTCCACATCCCATAATACCACTCTTCTAGCGTTATGGCCCTGCTTTCTTATTCCGTATTATCCAAAATACCGCAACAGATGTCATGGTGTGTGCTACGAAGTATAAATGCACAGGAGGGATATAGCATTACCATGTATCACTATGACATGAGGCGTAGATCTGTCCCTGGACTCTAGCAGTGATACATAACGTTTAACGTGGAGGAAGGATGCATGAAAGAGAACAGGCAACACGGAAACACTAGCCCTATATTATGCAAAGATGGTTCTAAAAATAGAATGTTGCTAGGGTAGGATTTCTGATACACCTTCAGACGACAGATTTCATAAATTTTCCAAGAAATACAACTCTGAAATATCTAAAGAATGGCTGGAAATTCACTTCTTCCAAAGGAATTCTTTTTCAAAGGGAAGGGATTTAGGTTTTGGGGCACTGGCCCCATCAGTTCATAGTAACTGAATTCATTAAGGGTACAGTCCTATGCAAATTTAGACAGAAAGAAGTCCTACAATACCCAGCATTCCCTAGCTGGCCATGCTGGCTGGGGAATGCTGGGAGTTGTAGGACTCTTTCCTATTTAAACTTACATAGAATTGCCCCCTAAGGTGCCAATGTTATCAAAACTTCCACTGCAGGTCGGGTCTGCCACCAAGTCCCTAGAGGACTGAGAGGGAGGGACGGGGTGAGGGGAGGATAAACTACACACAGGAGCTTACTTGCCTGTTTGTGTGATGGGACACAGTGGGCTATTTCCAAAATAAGCTGTTGTGCGCAGTTTATTAAACCACCATGTGTTAAAGTGACATGCAAACCCAGCCAGTATTCTTAATAGGGCTTATTCCAAGATACACGTACATAGGATTTCAGCATTAATATAAAAAAAAAATCTTCAACTGCAGTTCCATAAGATTAAAACACCAAGGCTTTCAGAGTTTGTCACTTCAAAGGAACAGATGGGCCATTAAAATAAAGGAAAATTAAATGTTTTGATGAGGGACCTTCATTTGCATTTGGCAAACACCTCAGACAAGTGGCTTCTATAAGAAATTACGTTTGCTAATTATTCTGAAATACGCATTTCTCAATTCACTGTGTATGTGATTCTATCAGCCTGTCCTTAGGGAGGGAGGTTTATAGATCACTCATTGTAACAAAAAGTGGATCAAAAAAGGGCTTTCTTGTTACAGATCAGATGTTACTGCTACATTTTACACATTTGTTACTAAACATACTGGTGCGACCCCAATGTTTCCTAAGGCCATTATGAATGGCATTGTCCAGGCTGCTAGAAGGGGAGTATTGTGGAAGCTCCTGCTTGGAAATTTTTCAAACAGAGCTCAGGCAAGGCTCTGTCCACATATGATAGGTACAGTATATACTTCCTAGAATTAGATGAGTGGTTTTCAAACGGTGTTCCAAGGAACTCTCGATTTCCTTGGAAGTTTATCAGGGACTTGTCCTCAGTGAGATCAGTACGGTGGACAAGCTCCTCCCTAAGACTGCTTGCCTATCACAAACCATCCTTAGCTACAGTGCGCAGCCAGGCGTGAGTCCCGTGTCTGTTCTAGTTGCATTCTCAATGGAGAGGCCCTACAGGTTTGACCACTGCCCTATATAAAGTGAGCCCATTCCAACTTTGATCTGGAAAGAATGCTTAAAAGTTAGAAAACTGTTGGATTGGATGAGAAATTGGGTCCTTTTCAGTTCTATGATTCGTGATCATCGCAGCCAGTCTACTGCAGCAGTGGAAGAGTATGTCCTCACTACAAGTACATAGTGGAGTATTCACTACAGCTAAGGGGTCAAACAGCAATGGGTGGAAGTGATGAACACCGACAGAAATCAGAGCTGGAATGTATGACTGTCGACCTCAGCTGCAGCCTTGGGGACTTCATTCGTGTGCCTGAACATCAGAAGGGCCATGCTGAGTCAGACCAAGGGTCTATCTAGTCCAGCATTCTGTTCACACACTGGCCAACCAGGGTTAATAGAAGTATCAGGATGGCTGGAGATAATTACAGCGACTCTGGAAGAGTGGTCAAGTACCTCTCATTTGTTCAGGCAATTAGCTGGGTTTAAACAATGGCCAGCAACTACTCTGGAAGGGCCCATATCTTCTCTTCTCTCATAAGAATATAAGAAGAGCCCTGCTGGATCAGATCAAGGGTCCATCTACTCTAGCACTCTGTTCACACAGTGTCCAACCAGCTGCTTGTTGGAAACCTACAAGTGCAATAGCACCCTCCCACCCATGTTCCCCAGCAAATGGCATTGGGAGGCACACGTCCTCTGATACTGCCGGTAGCACATAGCCATCAGGACTAGGAGCCAATGATTGCCTTCTCCTCCATATATTTGTCTAATTCCCCTTTGGGGTCCATAACTGCATCTTGCGATAGCGAATTCCATAGTTTAACTATGTGCTGCGTGAAGAAGTACTTACTTCCTGAAATCTGTCCTGAGTCCCCCACCAATCAGCTTCATGGGATAATCCCAGGTTTCAGCATTGTGGGAGAGAGAGAGAAATAATGTCTCCCTAACCACTTCCTCCACACCATTCATAACTTTGTGCACCTCTTATCTTGTCTCCCCTTATTCTCCTTTTTTCTAAGCCGGAGCTATTTCAGCAGTTAAAATCGTCTTACCCTCCAAAACTAGAGTAGAAAAATAATTTATTGGCGGTTTGATTGCTACCGTGGCACATGCTTAACTCAGAATTCTGTTTGTATTCTATCCCTGCAGCACCTTGAAGTAGAATAAAAGTTTTCTACCTTTGACCTCCCCTTTCCTAACTTGCTGAAACATTTTAGATCAGGCCAATGTCCCCCAAATTATTAATTTTACTCTGGGCTTATCCTTTTCCATTCCAACATACTCCTCTGCGAATTACAAGAGAAAGCCATGCCTAGGCTACTGTCTATACTTATTCTCTGGCTGAATTCAGACAACACATTAGTCAATGGTGGGTTGAGTTGAGTTGGTTATTTTGTGGATTCTCCCCACACAACATATTCCTACACAACTGTGGGTGGTTGGGGCTGGCGTTGAGTGGACTAATAGTCAACCCAGCATTTGACTGACACAGCCCCTGCCTCTCTCCCCACCCTCCCTCCTCCCTCAGTCCTCCCAGTTCTATCCCAGCAGCCTCTGCAAGTTGCACCAGTTGTAGCAGAGTGGCAGCTGCTGCTTTGGTCGCTCTTGCCGCCTGCGTCTATGGGCTTGTGTTTTAACCCACTCACCACATGGCATTAACATGCTCACCCCTCCACACAACACTTTAAACAACTGGCTTCGAGCTCAACAACTTGCAAGCCAGTTGTTTCTCTCCGTTGCTTATTTGGGCGGAATAGCATACCGTCAGTAGTTTGTGAGCGGCATGTTACCCTCCACACAACACAATACGCAACGCAACTGACGATTGTTTCCCCCATCAGTTGCTTAATGTGTTGTCTGAATTCAGCCTCTGCCTCTCTCTTCCGACCAAGTACCGCTCTTTGCTTGCCATTTTGAGCCGTACTAAGCTGGAGATGCTGTCTCTGTCACATGACTCTCAATCTTGGTGTACTGGCTCCAGAATGGGGTTGGGGTTGGGAAAAGTACCACCAGTGAGCCAGTATGAATGTGGAAACTGACAGTTCTCTTTCACCATCTCTGCCATTGTCTCAATCCATCCAGGGCGAGTGGACAGCATAGTTATTGCCAAAGGTGTCACTGAATACATCCTCAGCCACCTGCAGCCGGCCACTGAGTATGAGATCACATTGAAGAGTGTACGAGGCAGAGAAGAAAGTGAGCCTGTCTCCCGTGTCATGTATACAGGTATGGAATGTCTCTTTGAGGCCTACCAAAAGGCCGTGGGTTTATATGTGAACACCAATGGCGTGGCATCAACGGCTGGTGGCAGGATGACTAGGAACTCCCACTGACATGGAACTCCTGTAGTAGCACTATGGCTGCAAGACAGGTGTGAACCAAGAAGTCCTTCAGTCCTGTCTTGCCTCTGCCACGGACTCACTAGGAGGCCTGAAGGCAAATCACAATTCTTCCCTGCTTCAGACTCCTCCCCTGCCCCCATTGGCAGTCTGTCCTGTCAGTGGATGCCCATTTTGGGAAGTTTAAGGATGATGCTCTTACCTGATACCTGTATATCCCTCCTATGCGCTGTATGAAAGGTGTAAGCCCCACATTGCAAGGCCACTTGGAGTTAGCATTTGGGCTGAAGAGATTTCCCATTAAAGAGCCCATGAAAAATTGGACAATGAAAAGTCGAGGCAGGTGTTGAGACATTAATCTCGGGAAAACCCATTTGCTATATTTCAGAAGAAAAATCTGTTTATTTGGGGTCAGAAATACTGGAACCTCCCCCCCACAAAAAAACCACCCCACTGAGCAGAATGTTGTAAAGGAGGGACTACTGGTAAGAAGTAAATAATATTTGGTCCCAATAGAACACAACTTTTTGTACTTACCACGACTTTAGCTGATGGTAACCCAATTGGTCACCATTGGCTGATATCTTCAGAAGTAGAGTGAGCCACACCTGTCTCAGCCACCAAGGGGGACTATGATGGAGACTGTGTGGACTACACAATATTAATATTATCATACCACAGTACTCATGGAACAAGAGGAAAAATTAGGGCTGCAAAGACATTCCCAGTTGAACAGGAAAGTGTTTTTAATTGTTTTAATTGCATGTAAACCACCCAGAGAGTTTCGGCTATGAGGCAGTATACTAGTGTAATAAATAAATAAATAAATAAATAAAGACTAAAAATGAACTTCTGGGATTACTGCAGCAGTACAAAAATGTGCATGAGATCAAAACTGAATCCACCAGGACAGAATGATAGTAATGTGAGCAGCAGAGTCAATTGCACAGAATCCAACACCCTGAACTTGTAGGTTCCTTATGCAAATTTGGGTGGGTGGCAGCATCTCATCGTAATGGGCCTTTCAGCTCATGCCATTGTTCACAGCTCTGGCAATGTATCCGAATAGATAATTTCAAGCGTTTTCCCTCCAGCCATTCACTTTTCCAGTATTAGAGCTGGGCTGGAAGAAAATAGAATGAAGCAACCAAGGGTGGGGAGGTCAGCTGGGGGGGGGGGGTTAGCTCCTCTCATCTGTGAGTTCCTTTTGATGTAAAAAAAGAAAATCAGACTGCACCCCCAGCTTTGCATGTGAATGGGACAGATACAGGAATCATAAATGTGGCCATCCGTCATTTCTAATTTGGCTCTCAGCTTCAGAATCTAGAGCCATGACAATGTTTGCTTTGACTGCCTTCAAATTTATTTGCTTCACCTGCAATGGATTGCAATTTGGATACTTGCTCCTGAACTTAAATTGAAACACGAGTGAATTGCTTGCCATATCGTAACTCTAGTTGTTGGCTCTGTTTTTGCACCATGACTTTTGGACGTGTGCATGGCTTTGAGCTGTTCTTTGAGTCTTATTTCTTTGTCACAGCTAATGGCTGAAATGAATAAATGGCCCCTATGGTCACCTCCTCCTCTTGACTGTGTTTTGCAGCCATGGATAACCCAGAAAGCTTGACTGCCATGAACATCACCCCAACAGAGACTCTGCTGAAGTGGGAACCGCCCCTGGCTGAGGTTGAGAATTACGTCATTGTGCTCACGCATGACACAGGTATGTCTGAGCCTTCCAGTGGGGAGACGATGGATGGCTCGGCCTGTGGCAGGCTGGAAAAAATGGAAGGAGGAAAAATGAATACCCGTGACTGGGGCTGTTCGGGAGAGAAGAAGCCATTGCAGCAGGAGGGGCCGGCGGAGGGCACCAGGGTGGTGGTGGCACGTGACTCAGGCTGGAGACTCCGGCAACCTCTTCACTCGCTCTGCTACTCGAGAGACTTGCCAGAAGAGTGAGTTGCTGGTCTGGTCCCTGCTGTGCTTATGGACAAGGTTCAACTATAGTTCAGCAGGTGACACTAAGGGGCTAAAAACTCTTTATCTGGGCTTTTAAAGCCCCAGCCTCTGTGGTTAGAGTGAAGGCCAGAGTGTCCATGCCTGCCAGTCCACCCACCTAGTGCATGCTTCACTTCTAGATGTCCCGCCCTGACAGTTGTGATACTGAGGGAAACCTTTGGAAGGAAGGAAATGCGGTGTGGACAACGGCTCTCAGACATGGAAAGTTTTCCTTTTTTAAACCACGGCTCTTAGGCCTTCAGAGCTTTGCAAACTATCATTATCCCTTCCTCACAGCTCCTGTCACAAAATGTAGTTTCTGCTTTCCTGCTACAGTAAGATGGATTTACACTGGCTATTTTCCCCCACCATGAAGTTACACTTTGCTTTCATCTTCAAAAAGTTTCCAAACTTGACCATGGAATAGATGCCCATGCCAATCTCAATCTTATGAATTGTTCAGCCACAAGTTCCAAACATGGCCAACATGAATTCATCAGACTTGATGTCTGAGACTTGCCAAATTTGTGTTAGGCTATGATTGAGCTCAAGATTGAACCATTGACAAGGATGGAATCTCTAATAGAAACAACTATCAAAATTCACTTTGATGTCCAAACCCTGATTCTGTGATCCCACGCTTGCCCTGTGAAATTGTGTGGGTTATCTGGCAGTAAAGCCTCCTTTATGTTTTGTGCGGCCTGTCTTCTGATTTCAGTTGCAGGGGAGACTATTTTAGTAGATGGGACCAATCAAGAGTACCAGCTTATCAATCTCCTTCCGAGTACCAACTATGGAGTCACCATGTATGCCACCAACGGCCCTGTCACCAGCAGAACCATCTTCACCAACTTTACCACTCGTAAGTATAGCCTATCCTCCCCCTTGCCAGGAAATATGTTCATAACCATTTAGAAAAAGTTTAAAAGGAGTGGAAACGAAACCAAACTATTGGCTGAGATGGATAAACCATCGTTTTATACTCTTGGGTCCCCAAAATATAGCTCAAATATCACAAAACCCCACATCAAAATGGTGGTATCAGGTTTTTCAGGGTTAATTGATAATGATCCAGTGAATGATCTAGTGCATGTATTAAACTTGTTTCTGCTGCTACTCTACATCAAGATTCCCTTCAGGCATTGAAAAGGGATGCTGCAGAGCAGAGATGGCCAATGTCTTCAGCAGTGAGATGGGACTTTCATTGGTCCCCCAAGAGGCTGAAGAACCTGGAAGGCAACTCTTCTGTTAGGAAAAATTACCCACCTCTGCATGATTGCTTTAAAAAATGACCACCATCCATATGAACATGGCCGCTCTTGCTTTGATTCCTTTCTCAACCTTTGCAGTTTTGGATCCTCCATCAAATCTGTCAGCAAGTGAAGTGACGCGGCGGAGTGCCCTTCTTTCATGGCTGCCTCCTATGGCCGATATTGAGAACTACATCATGACATATCGGTCACCTGATGGAAGCCGCAAGGTGAGTTTTTACTCCAGCAAGTCTATAATGACGTCTAGGGCTGAGCCAAGTGATCTCTAGCTTTGGGGTTTAATCGCTTTGATTTTGCTTGAGGATAATGATTGCAAGGGGGGTTGTTCATAGTTATTTCGCTATCCCTTTTGTTTGGCCACAACTTTCACCATTGTTTCATTACTCCTTGTGATCATATATTTGGTTTGATGTTGTCACAGCACCACACAATATATCAGATCTGGCTATTTGCTGACATCGCTTAGGCAAATTAAGTCGATTTAGAGGGAAGGCAGTACTACCATACAGTCATATTGACAATCCTAACTAGGTAGGGTTCACAAAACAAACACTTTCACAACCTTTTTGCAGTGATCCCTTTTAAAAATGAGTGAGAAAGCAGAGCCTTTCTCAATTCTGGCACACAAAATGGCTCCCCACTCCTTTTAGACCATGTCTTATATCATATTGTAAGATACAGAGAATATTACTTAGAACTGCTATGGGAGAGAATACCAAGAGAAAGAAGGGAAGTTTCTTAAAACCAGGAATCTGTTTTTGTTTGTTTGCTTGCATGTTTGTTTATGCCGAGCGTCATGTACATTGATGTCTCTATAAATATTGGTCCCAATCCAGCTCTAGTCGCGAGCAATGAGTTATGTTTAACAACTGGTGGTCCCAGATGGGGGGGGGGGGGTGTCAAAAGGCACATCCGGCCATTTCAGTAACCCTGGTTGATCTGGCTCCATGCTCACAGATCTTCTTTGCTATAGAGCAAATTATTTTAGTGCAAAGAACTCCACTGGCATTTAGAAAGTAGCCCTTTTAATGTGAGGTAACCCTTTTCTTTCAACTATCAGGTAGTGTGATATACACATTAAAGCCACACCGGAACCAGTAGTGATAATATACCCACAGTGAAGCTTCATATAGTATAAATGGAGAGGACAAAACGAAGGTGTCATTAGGCAGCAGGGGAGCAGTTGCACATTAAAGGGTCCTGAGCTCTTCATCATCAGAAAAAACTCCCCACAAGGATCTAGAGTTTTCTGTTGGCTTCTTTTCATTTTGATCAGGAGGCACATGGACACTTTGGGAGGTTCAGTTGTCCCCCATGCCTAGATGGGGGGGGGAGAGAATGAATGCACTTCTGCCAATTAGTTTCTGGGCGAAGTACAAAGTGTTGGTCATTACCTTTAAAGCCCTATGTGGTTTGGGTTCAGGTTACCTGCGGGATCGCCTTCTCCCGTACAATCCACCCCGCACGCTCAGGTCCTCTGGGAAGAATTTGCTACCGTCGGCCAATACTAGGCTGACAACCATTCCCAGAGGACCTTCTCTTCTGCCGCTCCCAGGCTGTGGAATGACCTGCTGGGAGACATCCTCCAACTTACCAGTCTTCTAGAATTCAAGAGAGCTATAAAGACTGATCTCTTCCGGCAGGCCTACCCAGTCGAATTTTAAGACTTGGTTGATCTTAATAATGTATTAATTTTATATGCTTTTTATCAGTTTTTGTATTTTATTGTTGGTATTGATGTTGTTCCCCGCCTCGATCCAGAGGGAGAGGCGGGTAAGAAATAATAATAATAATAATAATAATAATGATAATTGTTGTTGTTGTTATATCCTCCACTGCTTTACTCCCTAAGGTTTCAACTGAATGGCATGCCAACTAATCTGCAGGAAGTGGAGGGGAATAGTATCACTTTCTGTTCAAAATTCCATCAAGAACACCTGTGATACATGTCAGGCAGCCCCCTAGTACGGGGGGGGGGGTCCCAACTTTTTTGAACCTGTGGGCACATTTGGGAATCTGAGGAACTGCTGTGGGCAGCACCACAAAATCCCAAATCAGTGGCTCGCCACTTTGGCATGTACCTATCACATCTATGGGTCTTAGGCTGGATCTAATTCAGCAGAGCCTTTGTTTCATATCTATTAGACACCACAACATCTCTTTACTAAGGGATTGTCTAATTCAGCTAATTGCTGGCAGTGCAATACAGGCAACGCTTCTTTTTAACGTATGTTTTGTCAATGCCAGTAATTCCTTCTTTTGGGGAGGAGGCCATTACACTGATAAGTTTTGTACTGTAACAATTTTTAAGATTCACTGATGTAGACACTCTTTTAAATTATCTACCTGCTTCATGGAAATTAACAAATGATCAGCATATTATTATTATTATTATTATTATTATTATTTGCATTTATATACCGCCCCACAGCCGAAGCTCTCTGGGCAGTTTACAAAAATGGATTCTCTGTGCTCTTTTGACAGTTAAAAGACTTATATGGATAAACACTCACCTCCTATAATGCAGTGGATCGAGGACCTTACAGTACTTTCAATATTTGAAGGAGTAGCATATATACACCACCTTCTAATGGATACTTATTAGGATATTTGTTGAAGCCTATGTATGAGTGCTAGGATGTCATATGCATTTCATACAAATCCATACCTATATATTTAAAATGCGGGAATGAGAATAATAATTTGGGTGCCCATGGACTCCATATTGGGGGCTCTTTTGCAGTCACTATTGGAGGTGCCAATGTCATTTATGCAGGCCTCTCCTGTGCCTGAAAACATCTTGTTGAAATATTAGTCGCAAAGTTTGCTCAGAGTCAGCTGAGAGAATCACAGAGCGCTTGTGAATGTCGCCACCCCCACCCACCCCCCAATACAAACCATTTTTATATATATTTTTCCCCAACTGGGTCCAGGAAGGGCACCAATAGAGTTCCGCACCCGTCCCTGCTGCTCTTCTGTAAGTGCCTTTCTCCCCCCTCCCCCCACACAGAGTTGTGTTATCTCAGCAAATGCATGTTCGGAACCCTCATTTGCCAATATAATGTCAGGTTCTGGCATAAATAAATTCACTGCACTCACAGGGCATTTTCAGGTGTGGGAGCTCACTTAGGTATATAAACAGATGCCATACTTGTATGTCATTTAGAGAGATCTATGACTAGCACAGCTGCTACCGAGATCTTTAAGCATATCTGTTAGTTAGATGCATGCATTATCTTTTAAGAAATATGTGCATCCATTTTGGGACCTGATTTTTATCCTTGCTGAGATTCCCTTACAGTAATGTGCAGAGTGAGGCGCTTAATCAAAAATTCACCCTGCCTCCTCCCAACCCACAAACTCACTCCCGCAGAGATAAGACACAGCTGTGTCCTGACTCCCTACAGGGATGAACAGCCCGGTTTTTAAGGTCATGCTTGTTCCATCCCATTTCCATATAAGTTAGTGCTTTAAAAAGACCCTTTAGAACAGAGATTCGTACCGTTCCTAATGCATACATTTTTATGTGCATTTTTAAGCATACACATTTTCCCCAAGGACTTTCCATTGCTGTTATGCAGTTTTTGCACACTTTCCTCAAATGTTATGAACTGCCCAGAGAGCTTGGGCTATTAGACAGGATAGAAATGTAATCAACAAAGTCACATTATGTGTACACTTCCCCCTAAAATGCATGCTGCATTGCAAAGCTTGTAAAAATGCAGATTTCTGTACGAAACTCTGCCTCAGCTTGCTTATAGGTTGAGGAGGTGCAAACTGGGTAAATCCATAAAAAGAGGGGGGGAATGATGGAAGGGATTTCTCGCCCATTCCTAGCCACAATGAGTCAAGTTGGGTTTCTGGCTTTTGAAGGGCAGCATTCCTTTCAGGTTAGAGGAAGGGGTGTACCTTCCTTGCTTCCCTTTGGCAACCCTTTTTTTATCATTCTCAACCCAAACCTTGGCCAGTTCTGTATCACCTGGGGTCTAGTATGTGTCATAAGCAGGCTTCACCTCAACTTCATATTGGCATTACCGTTCAACTGACAATTCCCAATTTCTGTGTGCAGTGCTGGGTGCAACTTATGGCTCTCCAGATGTTTTGGCCTACAACTCCTATCATCCCTCACCATTAACTATGCTGTGTAGGGCTGATGGGAGTTGTGGGACAAAACATCTGGAGGGCCACAAGTTGCCCACCCCTGCTTTAGAGCAACAAAAAGTCCAGTAAGGAGTTGCTTTGTGGACCACTTCTCTTGCACTTTGTCCGTCTGATGGATGGCGATAAGGCATTGCATAAGTGGCAGAATTTGATGCTCAGCCACGGAGGTGATACCTAGGAACTTCCATAGACCCAGAGTTTAAAATGAATTAATCAGTGCTTGAATTTCCTTGGTGAAAATGTCACCTGCAAAAGCAATTCTGTAATAGTGGCCAGGGCCTTGTCATGTTAGATTCCGAGGGGGGCAGATGTACATGGACATGCTTTTCTAGAGATTAAACAGAGCATCATGAAACAGTTGTGAAAGGAAACTTTGAGCATTTTTTCCTGTCTTTTATAAAAACACCACCTTCCTGCCCCTTGTTTGCCTATAAATTTAGAGCAGGGGATTCTGGTGGCGTGTCTTGCATGTACGTGACAACCAAAGTAGAAGACACTTATTCCCCACTGTAGGTCTCCTGAGATTTAGATATCACCTCCAGGTTTAGGGGAATAACAGTGGGAGGGGGCCCTTACCCTCCTGTCCCAGAGGCATCTGGATGGCTACTCTGAGAAACAGGGTGCTGGACTAGATGGGCCTTTGGTCAGATTCAGTAGAGCTCTTCATATGTTCTGATATTTGATCCTGAGTGAAGCCTGGCAAATTGGGTGGGGCAGTTTAGCTGGATGGGGTGGGGTTTGCTATCCACGAGAAAGCCTCAGTCCAGCTCAAGGGAATAACTTTTGGTCACTGGAGTGGGAGCGTCTGACTCCTACCTTCCTGGTCCAACTTATGGGGAAACTAGCCACCCGCTGCCTTCACTGCAGGGTTGTTTCTTCCCTAAGACTCCCCCTGCCTGTTCAGCCCTTCTCCTTCTTATTCTTCCCATCTGTCATGGACACCATTCCTGCATCCTCAGCAAGATAGAGATGAGCCTTGAGGATGTATGACATAGCATCTAAATAGATTTGCATTTGGGCACACATTCTAACAATGTGGGTTTTCTTCAGGCTTGCCAAACAGGCGGATCCCCATTGTACATCAGTGCTGAAATACGGCACAACTACAAAAGCCTAAGGAATCACTGCTCACCTAGAAATTGTGGTGTGGGCTTCTTTTGTATACAGATCAATAAGCACTTCTTGATCTGTATACTTTTCAAAACTAGCTCCTGCCTAGGGGTGGAGCATTGCACCACAGGGCTTCAGAAGAGATATCTCTTTGTTACTCAGATCAGCGAAAACTTTATAGAACTTGGGCAGCACCACATGAGCTGCTCTGGCCTATTTCACTTAAGAGGCAGCGTTGCTGGTATGGCTGGTTTTCCCCTGTAGTTCATTTCATTTCATTGATTACATTTATATACCGCCCCATAGCCGAAGCTCTCTGGGCGGTTTACAAAATGCAAGTTTACAGTAGAAATATCACAATAAATACTCAAAAATATACTAAATACAGCAAAATAGAAAAAAAAGAACAACTTGGTTGGAATAACATCTCTCCCCCTGAAGCAGCACCTCCCAAACTTGCTTTTAAAGTCTCCAGGTGTGTGAAGGGGGGGTTAGGGGAGCAGGTGGAATAGCTCACCCTTGATGGCACAGCATCTCTCCCTCTGAAGCAGCACCTCCCAAACTTCAGCTCCAGCCTTCCCTCTTTTTGTCTAGAGCTTGGGGGATATACATTGGCGAATTTCCCTGCCTGGCATCCCTGGAGGTTCAAGACCAGAATCCTGACAATCTAAAAGTTTCCTTATTTCTTCTGTATGCCCCACAAATTTCTGCTGTGCTGATCCCTTTCCATCTCATTTGGTGACCTGTGTACAGGAATTGATTGTAGATGCAGAAGACACTTGGATCCGCCTAGAAGGGCTTTCAGAAAACACAGAGTACACGGTGCGCCTGCAAGCAGCCCAAGATGCAGTGAGGAGCGGGTTCACCTCCACCATCTTCACTACAGGTAAGGGCATTGTGTTCACTTCCATTTTCCCATCACCTGCCTCGTAGCTGCCATCCTACTTGTTATCCCAAGCTCCCTAGTAAATCAGGGGGCCAAATGGCCTCTAACTATTTTTTGAAATATGAAATCTGATATTATTAGAAATTCCAATTCTTTGCCAGATTGTTACTCCTACATGAAACTGCTACACACTGAGGGGCAGTGAGCCAATAAAGGGCTGCTGCCAAAACAGCAGCACCATTTCAACTTTCTTCCCATACCCCCAACGTCAAGTTCAATTTAACCCAATGTCCTGATGTCACATTATGAATTTCCCTGCCCCTGCCAGTGGTAGACAACCATATGGAGAGGAAGAGGAGGAAAACCGCCTGATGTTTTGATAAGACAGCATTGAATTTCACTTACAAAGTGGGAGGGAGAAACTCAACACAGACCTGCCAGTTTGACCAGCATTTCTGCGTTCATTGTGATGAGTAATTCTGCCCGGGGTCAGAGGAAACGAACAGCTCTATCTACAAGTTTTACTGCCTAATCTCTATTTATTCACCATAGAGCAAGTCATTTTTGTTATCAGTGTCAGATGCCACAGCCTGAATGTTTCCTTTGCTGTCGAAATTTTAGATTAGTTTCTGCAACAAATTGTTGTAATCCAGGTGCTGCTGCGTTTGGAAGAAGCAGCAGGTTATCTACAAAAAAGAATCTTCCTTTGGAGAATATTCTTCTGTAAACACATGAAGAATGTGGGCAGCGCAAGAGGAGAGCCAGTGTGGAATTGCTTCTTTTGAAAGGGCTGCTCAAAAGTGGTCGAATCCAATTACATTTGTACCTCAGTTGTTCAAAACAGAGGACAGAAAGGAGTTGTCCACCCATGCGGTGCTGAAATCACTCCCTTGGAGTTTATATCTAGCCGTCTAAAAGGGCTGCCTTTGAACCCACTGCAGATACATTCTTCATTGAGGCACATGAAAGGGATTTTGAAAAGGCTGCCGGTTAACAACAACAGCTATCAATAGCCACAAACCCCACTTGCCTCATAGAGCTATAGACCAGTGGCTGGTGCATTATTCTCCCTTCCACTTCAGTTAGTGTAAAGAATTACAGTACGTTGCAAGGGATGAAAACCAATGGAGAGCTTTCAGACGGATCTTTCTAGTGGTTGAAAAGCATGTCAAACCTCAGACTACTTCAGTCTAGTGTTGGTTGGTTGGTTGGTTGGTTGGTGTGTGCGTGTTTGTTTCTGTTGGTTGGTATTGTTTGATTTATGCTGGGGTGACCAACTTCCCTGCGACCACCATATTCTCCAGACAATGACCAGGTTCGCTATGGTGGTGTATTTCCCCGGGGGAATTTGCACAATTACTCTCACCAGCACAGCTCAACGTGTCATTTGAAGTTGGTGAGGGTGGTTTGTTGCCATGGTTAAAAAGTCATCCAGAACCCATGGGCTGTTTTAAGGCAATTATACGAATCTTCCCCACCCCATCATGCAACCTGCACACATGGTGGGGAAATAAGCCACACTTATTTCCTCCTCTGTGATTGAGCAAACAGGCCCAGTGTAGTTTGCTCAGGTGGAGTCAGGCTTTCAAATAAAGTCGGTTCTCTGAATGCTAAGAGACTTTATTGTTCACGCCCAACGCGTTTCGGTCTTTGTTGTTTTTTTAAGGCCTTCTTCAGGGGGTTGGTCAGAGATGCCTGAAGAAAACTCTTCAGTCACCAGTGAATATATCATAGGAGACTATCATCCTGCTAAGAGTTTTCTGCAAACATCTCTTACCAACCCCCTGAAGAAGGCCTTAAAAAAACAACATAGGCCGAAGCGCGTTGAGCATGAACAATAAAGTATCTTAGCATTCTGAGAGCCTGCTTCTGTTCCTTTTTTTTTACCCTGAGTGGATGCTCTCCTCCTTTTGGTTTTTCAAATAAAGTCTACATCATCCCCACATAGAGAGGGGCTCAGGGTTATGGGACACATGACAGAGATCCAATGTAGTGTCAGGGAGAACTAACTGAGCTGCAAAATAGGAAACCTTCCTGGGTTTGGACCTCAGCTCTGTCATGAACTTAACAGGTGGCCTCAGGCAAGCCACAGCCTACCACCCTCAGGCTTTCATTTGCAATATGGAGATAATAATGTTGATCGACATTATAAGGGCTTTGTAAGGATTACAAGATAATGGACATGAAGTGCTGTGGGCTCCGATCCTAACACACTTTAACACTGTGAGATAAAATTGGTTTGAAGGCTAGATTATGTGCCCACGATCCACAAGCCCAACCAGGCCTGGTTGCTCTCAAATGACATGTCACTGTAAACTGCTTAAGTGAGAAGGAAAAGCAGAACAATGCCTCCGATTTTGCAATAGGCTTCCCACAACAAATTCTGGCAGACATTTCTTATGTCCCACTCAAAATTTCGTTAAGTCAGAAGCTCATACTAAGGTTTCCCCCCTCTGCACCAAACTTCCTCTGTGTTTTGGGGGGGTTGTTTGTACTCCTATGAGGCCTACGTCATACCTCCACCCCTTTGTTCTCAATGTATTTATGTCCCAGTCACCTTCAGTGAACCACAGATCCTGGTCCCCTAACTCCCAGATGCATGAGGAAAAGGCACAAGGTGTAGGCTTCCTTCAAAACTACAGATTTCGCTTTTCAGCTCAGTGGCCTGACAACTCTCTTCATAGTCGTTTTACTCTCCTCAGTTAGCAGAAACTCAGTCCCCTTTCTCTCACTCCACTTGGGTGTGTGCCTTCTGCTGTATTGCTCCCTTTGTCTAAAAGACCCTCTTCCCCCCCATTCCCAATTTTTAAAGCCCATTCGTACATCGTGTTTTCTCAAAAGTTTTCCTTTCACAAAACCTCTCCTGTTCCAACTTGCCTCCATCTCTGCTGCTTGGCTCTCCTGTCCGTCATCGCCTCTGCTAGGGCTGCCCACTTTAATTGGGAGATAAATCAATTCAAGCATTAAGTGATTAATAGATAGGTGCCCATTTTAATTGGTGAAGGCACTTTTTTGTTAATGGGGCAAAGAGATAAGGGCCTACTTATTTATCATTTGAGGCACTTTTGATTCCAACGTAGTATACACTGTGTTACAGTCCTGAACAGTACAGAAGTGTTACGGCGGTGGGAGAGGAGATTTGTGTATGTACTTACTTACTTACTTACTTACAATGTTTATATGCTACTGAATAACATAAGTTCTTCTGGCAGCTTCCAATAAAAAATGGAAAACTTCAAAATATAATAAAACAATTAATTAGTTCTGATTTGACTCACATTTTTGATTCCAGTGTACAAAACTATACAATATAAAACTGTAACAGGAATCAAAAAAGGAATATTAAAAATGAGTGGTACCTTTGGTCAATTAAGATGTAAGCTTTCTCAAAAGAGTGTTGATCTTGAAGAAACTTTGGTGATACTCAAATTCATTCACATGTGACCAAGTAACTAATCAATTCATGAAAGGGAAAAATAATTAATCAGCTAGCAGTTCTGTCGTGATTGTTCATTCTGTGTTCTGGGGAACCATGGAGTGCCTTGGAAACTTCACAGGGGTCCTTCAGTGAGAGGATCAAGAACAGGATACAAACAGAGAGCTTTGACTGTGGGGCAGTATACAAATGTAATAAATAAATAAATAAAATAAACTTCTCTAAGAGCTCCATCACACCAGTGTTCTATCACACTCTCATCCTGCCTGGTTTGCCGTTTTGAAACGTGATACTCAGATGATGTGGTGCCTGTCCTGCAGTCACCTCGCCTCTTCCCCTCCATTTTCCATCTTTTCTCTAGGGCGGGGAAAGTGCAATTTATTTTCTCCACACAGAATGAAAATACCCTTCCGTCCCATGAATTGCCGTCCTCGCGCTATGTTGCTTTTGTTGAGGGCGGTCCTGCTGACAAAAGAGGAGGGCGGGTGGTTCTCCTCCAGCTTGCTAAGTCAGTTGAATGAATGGACTTATGCTGAGCCGGTCGAAGGGGCCTTTGCTGCTCCAACCCCACCCTCATTGCCCCCAGATACAGCACCCAGCTGATTAAATGCTGAATCGGTAAAACACTGGACAACAAAACCACAGTGAGGGCGGGGGAAAGCAACCATGTCCATCACCTGACAAGAACCAATGAACTGGAGAGGGAAAGTGAAGGGGACGGGTGGTGTGGGCGCAACAGCAGAAGAGTAAACAACAGTGGCAATCGTGAAAGGGACCAGCACTTGCTGCGCTAATGAAATGGAGGTCCAAATCGTGGGTGCACACCAGGGGAAAAAAGTGTGATGGAGCCCTAAAAGACAGTGCTCCCACCGTTACTGACCTTCCCCTGCAATGCACAACCACACAATAGTGTTGAATGTATTTTGATTAGGCTCTCAGTTTACATAGGGCCAGAGGTGTGTGCACAGGGTGTGCACAGAGTGCCCAGGCACACCCTAATATCTTTGGAGGGCTCCACTTCCCCCCCCCCCACTGCTCCCATCGGTGATGGTGCGCGCACGGGGCACTTTCCAGAAAATAAAACAGGCGCAGCAGCAGCGCCTCGCCTTCCCATCCCTACCGCCCCACCGGCTGCCTGTCTTTAAGTCCTGCAGTCCAGCCTGCTTTATTTTCTGGAAAGTGCCACACAGTGCGCGCAGCTGCGCACACACTGTGGATTCACAGTTGGGAGCAGTGGGGGGGAGCGCTCCAGCCAGCGCGGTCAGGCATACAGGGATGGGAGAAGCAGAGCTGGAGGAAGCACAGTTCTGCTGCTGCTGTGCCTTCCAGAAAACAGTGGTCCATTTTAGAGACAAGGAACAACACACTTAAATATAAAAGATAAATCTGAGAAATTATAACATACATAGCCTTCTCTCTCTCTCTCTCTCTCTCTCTCTCTCTCTCTCTTTCTCTCTCTTTCTCTCTCTCTCTCTCCTTCTCAATTCCAAATAATGGGGACATGCAACACGAGTATTCTGTTAGAAGTTTATTAGTTGTAAACCTCCCAGAAGCATTTTATTTACTATCTTTTTTTATCCTGAGAGCCAGTCCTGTTGGTCTGTTGCAGCGAAAACAACAGAGTCCCATGGCACCTTAAAAATGAATAAATTCATTATGGTATAAGATTTCATAGACTAGAGCCCACATCATCTGATGAAGAGGGCCGTAATCCATGGAAGTTTATGCCATAATAAATGTGTTAATCTTTAAGATGCTTTGAGACATTTTGTTTTTATTTTCATCTAGAGATTTAGAGAGGAGAAGACCATTCTTAAAACTTTATACAATATGAATAAATATCTAATCCAGGAAGGAGAATAATAAAGGAAGGCGCCATGGTTTAAAACATTATAAACTGTTGAAAAAAAATAGACAGAATCCTTTTTGGTAAACATTTCCAATTTAAAGCAAACAAAAAGAAATAAGAAACTAAAACCCTCCATGTACATGCAACCTTAATTTACGAAGGAGCTTTTAAATTGTGCTGTTGACCTTACAGTTACAAGATGGGAGATACTCGGCTCAGCAATTCTACAAGTGAGAAGGATCTTGGAATTGTTGTAGATCACAAGCTGAATATGAGCCAACAGCGTGATGTGGCTGCAAAAAAAGCAAATGCTATTTTGGGCTGCATTAACAGAAGTACAGCTTCCAAATTGCGACAGGTTAGGCCCCATCTTGAGTATTGTGTCCAGTTCTGGGCACCACACTTTAAGAAGGATGCAGACAAGCTGGAGCATGTTTAAAGGAGGGCAACGAGGGTGATCAGGGGTCTGGAAACAAAGCCCTATGAGGAGAGACTGAAAGAACTAGATATGTTTAGCCTGGAGAAGAGAAGACTGAGGGGAGACATGATAGCACTCTTCAAATACTTGAAAGGTTGTCACACAGAGGAGGGCCAGGATCTCTTCTCGATCAACACAGAGTGCAGGACACGGAATAATGGGCTCAAGTTACAGGAAGCCAGATTCCAGCTGGACATCAGGAAAAACCTCCTGACTGTTAGAGCAGTCATAAAGTCCTTTATGACTGAATATTCAATAAATGTTTACCTTTAAAAATAATAAATAAATAAAATTCCCTGGGGGGACACCCTAATGAAATGTGCTGCACCCGCCTATGCATAGAGCAAGATAAGGCCCAACATACCTGGCCAATGTCCAGGATGAAATGCATTGATATAGGAAGAGTCCCCTGCTTTATTCTGCTGATGGCCCTACTGACTACTCATTCCTCAGTCCATCTGATAGAGGTGATAGGCTCTCTCTTAGAAAGGGCTGTATTGCTTCTCAGCAGCGCCTGGCACAAGGATGCACTAGAGTCTGCAAGAGGAGTCAACTTCCACTTTCCTAAGGATCAGGCTACATGTTTGGTTAAAGGCATATTTGAATCTCAGACGTGGGATCCTTCACATCTTTTCTGTTTATAAAAATCCGCTCTGAACCTTGGCCACCCTTTCTCCCTGGTGCAAGTTTCCTGCTGAAAAGTGACACCCTAGTTGTTAATATGCCGTCGAAGTTGTGGTTTGTAAAAATTTGGAGGCAAATCACAGCTTTTGGGGGTGAAGGGGGGCGTGTTCAGTGGACATAGAGCACAGGGGCAGAGGGAAAAGGGTGAGAAAAGCAACCACCTCCCTACATGTGGTGCCATGTGAGGAATCCCAAGCACAGGATTCAAACGTGCTTTTAGCATAACACATAGGCTCAATTCGGACGACACGATAGTCAATGGTGGGGTAATAATCAACTTTACAGTTGTTCAACTAGGGGGTACTCCCCACACAACATGGTAATAAATAATCAACTGTGGTGTGGATTAGGATCAGTGCTGAGTTGACTATGGCAGCATTCGGACAACACGATAGTTAGTACAACTGACTATTGTTTCCCCCACACCAGTTGTTTATTGTGTTGTCCGAATTGAGCCATAGTTTTACCCTAAGAAAGCTAAGAATCAGGCAGGAGCAGGTCTCATTTAATTCTGTTAATGCTTTCCAGGAGAACAATAGGGTGTGACTAACAAAAGAGAAATATTCCCCAGCTGCACAGTGAAAGCACCGAGGCATAACAAGATGTTTTCATTCCTTCCAGCGTGTTAATAACTGTCCTTTGTTGCTCACGTGTACATAAGGCCCCAGGGAAGTTGAGGCACAAGCAGCACAAAAGGAACATTGTTACTAATGTTGCCCGTCCCTTCTAAGGTCTGTTCCAAGTTTAAAAGATAGGAATATACATTGAAACAAGTAATCCCTATGGAAAACCGGGGTTGGGGGGTGGGACAAGTGGTTTGGATATTCTGAAATTGAAATAACATCCCTTGGTAGAGCAAATCGTAAAGACATGGAAAGAGTAAAAAGCAAGGTGCATTCAATGTTAGGCTGTTGGGGTAACAACAACAGAGTCCTGTGGTGCTTTAGATACATTGTGGCGCATGACTTTGTGGTCCTTCATGCAGCTGATGAAGTGGCCTCTGTCCCACAAGAGCTTATGCCACGTTATATATCTGTTAATCTTTAAGATGCCACAGGACTCTTTGCTTTTTTCATAAACAACACTGTGTATACGCCACATTATTATTATTATTATTATTATTATTATTATTATTTCATCTCTTTCTTGCTCGTGGCGGTTTTTCTAGACAGACATGACGGGCTTTGCCAAGTCATGCTGTCTTTTACAGATTCAGGAATTTCCTGACAATTGAATATGTTTTAAGTATGACTTCTTTCTGGATGTTGGTGTGGATGTATTTTGGTTGGCCCAGTTTCTGAAGATTTTCTGTGTAGTTTTTTTATGTGATGCCAGTGACTAACGGAATAATTGGGACCTTTTCCTGTTGCCATAGTTCTTTGACTTCCATGGCCAGTGGTGTATATTTGTCTCTCTTTTCTTCTTCCTTTTCAACAACTTTGTTGTCATTCGGTATTGCTATGTCGATGAAGTATGTGCGTTTTTCTTTTTTGTCTATGGCCGTTATGTCTGGTCTGTTGCAGGGTATTGTCTTGTCGGTATGAATTGTTCTGTCCCAGTACATTTTATGATCTGCATTTTCCAATATTGTTTCAGGTGAGTATGTATAGTATGGTGTAGATTGTTTGATAAGGTTGAATTTGATGGCCAGTTGTTGGTGAATTATTTTTGCAGCTGTATTATGTCTGTCTGTATAGTCGATGATGATGATGATGATGATGACGATGATGATGATTAATCAAAGTGCTATGCCAAGAAAAGTAGATTACCATGGTCTAGGCCAGGGGTAGGCAACCTGATGTCTTCAAGATGCTTTGAACTACAAATCCCACAAACTTTGACCACTGGGGCTTATGGGAATTGTAGTCCAAAATATCTGGAGGGCACCAGGTTGCTTACCCCTGATCTAGGTATATAAAATCAAGCAAATGTGCACTTACATCATTTTTGTGCATATTTTATCTGCGCCTACTAGCCATGGAATGGAGAAAAGAGCTTTGCGGGCCCTTTGCCTTGTGACTTGTGGAAATCCTACTCCTGCCCCTGCCAATCCCTGAGGTTTCACCATGCATTGTCTACACATTGGCAGAGCTATCTTCACGGTTTTAAGGATCAGAAACGCAATTCTAAAAGAAAAAGAAAATTAAGGGTGCCTCTACAAGAGCAATTTAAAGCTCTTTCAAAGCACATTACCAATTTTACCTCCACATGAACGGAGCGCAAATCGGGGGTTGAGGCGCTTTTTCTGTCCGATTATGCGCATTATCGAATGTGCGTTAAATAGCGAGTTTCAATTTACCGCGGGAGTTAAAGTGCCTTATGACCATACAAACAAGCGATTCTCTGCATTAAACACCTTTAAAGTGCTTTTCATACAACCGTTAATGTGCTTCACCGCCTCCCGTGTATAGGGATTAGGCGTAAAAGCGATTGCGAGACGATGCGCATAATCGGACAACCGGGCGTCAAACTGAATTTTTGTAGAGGGGACCCATGTTGGGCTAGGTGAACTGGTATCCCCCTCAGTTTTGGAAAGTCCCATAGGTCAGCGGCAGAGACATGCCCTGAATTAGAAGGTCCCAGCTCGAAACAATCCGAGAAAGGCTCCCCTTGGATAGCTGAGACCAACCGTGCGAGATTAGACCAAGAGTCTTGTTCAGATCAACTTCCTCCAGAGTCTTGCATCTTTCCTCTCGCAGCGCCAACCACTAGAAATGTCTCTTAACTCAGTGCCCCAGTTATCAGCACCAACACAATCATTTTAAAAACCTGGCACAGTATATCCGCCTTGCAGTGAACTCGCAGGAACTGACCTTCCTGCCATGGTCTTGGCTTCTTGTGAACACATGTGTTTGCCCAAATGGCCTGTAAACAGGAGCAGGAGATCCCTTCTGATGTGTTACTGCCCTCCTTTTGCAGGTGGCCGCGTGTTTATGAATCCTCAGGACTGTGCCCAGCATTTGATGAACGGCGACACAATGAGCGGCGTTTACACCATCTCCCTTAATGGAGACCTCAGCCAGAGAGTGCAAGTTTACTGTGATATGACCACAGACAACGGTGGATGGATTGTAAGTGAGCAAACAGTGCCTCATGTTGTCCTGGTCCTTTGTTTCCTTTCAAAAAGCCACATCTAGGCGGCTTTAAGGTCTTCGCAGAGTTATTTCATTCATGCATTAAGGGTGCTAAGTGCACCCAGAAAATGCTGGCTGGGGATGATGGGGTCATAATCTAACACATCTGGAGGGCACCAGGTTGGGGAAGGCTGCTCGGGAAGTTCAATTAGCGTCATGCATTGGGTGGGGGGTGATCAGATGCATTGAATCTAGTGCACAGACATGCGTGTGAATGCTATGTAACACACCATCTGCCACTTCACACTTCACCACTATATTTTGAACTGCTGGTAACACATAGTCGGATAATTATGTTTTTCCCTTTTTTTTTAACGTCTTTGCTTTTAAATCAGCATTGCACAGGGCGTGGCAGAATGTACATCGCACGCAAAAGGCAGAGTAGAGCGTCCTCCTTCTCTTGACAAAGTCTTAAACCAAGAAAGGACGTTGCAAAACCCACCAGTACTCTACAGGGCACCAAACTGGTGGTTCTCATGATCCAAGGGCGTTTCTTTGTGGCTTGGGATTGCGGTTTCTCTCACTCCCTGAAACAGCATGTAACCAAGGCAGGCACAGTCCCTCTCTGTGGTAATTCCATGCCTGGCATCTGCCAGCGCATGGGTCATCTTTAAACAAGTGGTTGGCCACTCACGGAAGTTCACAGATCATTTTGATGACACAATGAGCCTCCTGCGCATCTCCTGCTCCTTTTCCCAGGTAATCTGTTCAAAATAAACCTTGGAAATCTTGGTTCTTTCTGAAATATGTCGGGATTTCCTGCCGTGTGGAGCCAAAGTTGAGCTATAAAATGCCCACTAGGGGGCACTGACCCATTGAACTATATGAGCTAGGTTTTAAATTACAGACCCCATGGCCGCTGCTCTCTTCCCTTGTAATTCAGCACGTTTCAATTGCGGAAGAGAAGCAGAAAGCAGAGTGATGGTAAGGAAACATGATTTCCCCCATCTGAAAGACTTCATAGTGAGCCTTGCCTTCTCCTTCTCTTGCTAGCCAGACTACCAGTGTCCTTAGAGCCTTTTCACACATGATGCAGTATTGTAAGCCCTGAAAGTTCACTCAACAGCTGAGTGCCACAGATCATCCTGACTTCCTAAATAAATATATGCCTATGATACATCTATTTGCAAGGACAAGTTTATCCTCACTTGTTGTTCACACTTTATATTTTTAGGTCAAACTTCAGGTATCTTAAATGTGCTCCTTAAAAATATAATGTGTGAAGCAGTCCTCAGTTTGTGGATTTGGTTGCCTGTCTTATCACAGCTCAGTAAAGGGAGGGCTGAGCGCAGTCCCACAGTGATGAATCGCAAGTAACTGCCACATAGGAGGAGCCCCAGTTTGGCTGGGTCCTGAGACCTATCCTGTGTAACCACCTTGACATGAAGGCAACCGGCCTTGGCCTTAGTAAAGACTAACAGTACACAGCACCATTGCCTAAGTAGATGTTACATGCGTGTTGTGTGTGATGAGACCCTGCTTCAGGAGGCGGTGGTTTTATAATGGAGAAGAGAAGGTGTTCCCTTTTCCCCTTCCTGCTGCTTCTCTGCACCACATCCACACCGCTTTTCTCCCCTTGGGGTTCCTCAGGCATGTTTGTGAGGGTAGAGACAAAACTCTGTGGTGATGGGGAGGGTGGGTTGGGGGAACAATTTGGAGCAGAACTGCAGCAGACAGGGGAAGGTTAAGTAAACACCAAAGCCAAGCGTTGAATTGTCCTCTCCCAAAGCAGCATTTCTCTTTAAAAAGAAAAGAAAAAAAAGGGGGGCATCGGGGCTTTGCTACGAGCTTTTAGGTGTTACGTGGGTAACCCTTGGGTCAGCACCCAGGGCCAGGTTCTGTGTCTAGGGGTTGTTTGTGCTTCCCTCATGGTTAATTCTGGCTCTTCAGTCTTCCCTTCATCCAAGAGAGTCAGCTCAGCTCCTTGTCCCTCCAGCAAGGAACAATTTCCAGCAAGGGACAGGTTGAGTTCAGACCTTCTCTTCACAAGAGGGGAACTGCATTTCCCAATCCCCCCCCCTTTACTAGTCTCTTCCTGATCAGAGTCGTGACCCCTGCTCTCCAAGGGTCCTTTAGAGTCAGGGCGAGCCCATTCTGTGGGTGTGGCTGGCAGAGGTGGAAACAGGAGTGTCCCAACCTCCCAACCCCTTTTGTTTCTTAGCGCATTCCAACAGCCACACAGGAAGGCCTATGCACAACTCCATCCAACATGCAAACGAGCTCCTTCATGGCGAGCTGTATGCCCTTTCCTTGACTGCTTTACATATGTAGTTAGCCTCAAAGATAAAGTATGAAAGGAAGCGAAGCGAAGCACTAGTTAAAAACAAAACCATCTTGCCAGGACACTCCATTTTCCATGCCTTGGGGACCAAGTTAATAATAGTTGCACTCTGAGAGATTCCCTGTGATTTATTTGACACTTCATCCGCAACTCCTTTGGAGAGTGAAGCTGGAGCTGATTCATGACTGTATCAAGCAAATTAATCGACGGTGCCCTGTTGAAATCTGAATGCTGACTGCTCGATATATGTCAGCTATGGGGAGCTTGCAACAGATCCAGGCTAGCCCACTGAAGGCCTATGGGCAGGGTTTCATCTGTGAAGCAACATAGCCTGCTGGGTGGCCCTACCACATTTTTATCAAGGTGTGGTAAAAACAAAAACAAGCAATCTGGGTTTTGCTCACATTTTCACTTGTAAGGAATACTTGTGTGAGTCCATGTATATTTCATGAAAATGTTACTGCCTTGCTACCCCATGTGCATTCTGCAAAAGCAGAGGACAGCTGCCAGTGTAACTTTTGAGGACATCTTTCAGGAAACACCTTATTTCCTCAGACCCCCAACTGAATACCTTCCATACTGTGAAGGAAAGCAGGGCTCACCCCACCTCCCTACAAGGTAGGCTTAGGACTCACCATCCGAGTTCCCCCTAGCCCACCTCCCTAGCCCAATGCCAAATGGCCCCAAGCCAGCCTTCAGAAATAACCACACACGTTAAGGACTGAGGCAGTTTATGAAAATCTTAAAATCTATTCCACGTAGGGCTTCAGTCAGACAGTAAGCCGTTAAACTACAAGCAAGGGATGAAGGGAGGGGTTGAGGGGGTGGAGGTAGGGTAAGGCTTGAGGTAGAGTTTAGCAGCACAATAAACCCATTAACCCACTCTAAATCACACCCGAAGGTGATAAGTCTTTCCCTGGAATGAACCAGACACTAAAACAATAAATCTATCTAATCCCCAGCCATCACCTCGCTGGTCAGGGATACCTCCGACCACATACCCGGTCCAAGAGAAGATGGTGGCCACCCTGTTGCTATACCATTATATCCCTTTTTGGGTCGGCTGGTACCATGGCTGGTGGAGACCAATCCCCAGCCTTCCCGCTCGCCCTTAGAGCCCCTTCCCTTCGAGCGGCACTTTCCCACAGCTGAAACTCTTGCTGTCCACTTTCAATTAAAGATTACCTTGGCGCCTGGGCCTCTCAAGAAGGTGACATTGCTGGGAACCAGCAGCGCTGTCTTGTAGCCCTTAATTATCAGAAGTCTCCCTCTCCCAGCCAAGAGCCCCCAGTCCTGCAAGATAGGCCAACGTTGTCTTTCTTAGCCAGACTGTAGCCATCTTGGCCCCTTTTTCACACATACCTGTGAGGTCCTCCCTGCTAGCAGATGCCACATTTATTATCGGGTTTGGCCATCCAAAGGGGGATCAGATTATTCCTGCTCCTGAGAATATATTGGCCCCTGAGAATACAGAGGGTTTTTGAAAAAGGGAAATGACATTCATTATGGAATCAAATCATTATGGAACTAGGGCTATCGACATGATTGCCCCCAAACATCCTCTCCGACCCGCTTCTCACTAGGCACCCTAGTATACTGAAGTACTCAGGGAGTTGAAGCGGGAAGGGCCACTACTGGAGCACCAATGGCGGAAAACTCAACTTATATCCGACAAGTCATGACATAGAGAACATCTCCGTTCCTATGGGGTGGCAATGTGTGCAGCGAAGAAAGCTTTCTTCTCTGCATGCATTGTGTCTGCGAATTCACGCCCAGCAGAACTGTTCAGGGTGGTGAGGGGTCTAACCCAGACACCTTCCCCCCTGAACCCGATCTTAGAGCCTTCGGTAGTTGCTGTGATGCCTTTAATGATCATTTCACAGATAAAATCTCTCGGATAAGAGCCAACTTAGATGCCATCATTATGGCAGAGGCTGACAATGGAATGTCCAGCAACTCTGTGGATAGAATTACATTGGATCCGTTTCAGTTGGTGAGTACCGAGGACATGGACAAGCTGCTTGGATGAGTGAGGAAGACGACTTGCCCTCTCGATCCCTGTCCTTCTTGGCTGGTCGCCCAGGGAGGAGATGTAATTAGTCTACAATTACAACATATTATTAATACATCTCTCAGGGAGGGAAGTTTTCCATCCTGTTTAAAAGAAGCGGTAGTACGGCCGCTTCTAAAACAAGCCCTCCCTGGACCTCCTGGATCTTAATAACTATAGATCAGTATCAAATCTTCCATTTTGGGGCAAGGTGATCAAGAGGGCAGTTGCCTTCCAACTCCAAGCAGTTTTGGATGATACAGATTTTCTAGACTCATTTCAAACTGGCTTCAGAGCAGGATATGGAGTTGAGACTGCTATGGTCGCCTTAGTGGATGATCTACGCTTGAGTATTGACAAGGGGAGTCTGTCCCTGCTGGTACTTCTGGATCTCTCAGTGGCTTTCGATACCATCGAACACTTGAGGGGATTGGGAATGGGGGTACTGTGCTTCAGTGGTTCCGGTCCTACCTCTCGGGCAGATTCCAGATGGTGATGCTTGGGGATAGTTGCTCCTCAAAGAAGGAGCTGCTGTGTGGCGTACCTCAAGGCGCCATCCTATCCCCAATGCTGTTTAACATCTACGTGAAACCGCTGGGAGAGATCATCCAGAGGCATGGGGCAGGGTGCTATCAGTATGCTGATGACACCCAAATATATTTCTCTATGCCTTCGACATCAGCGTCAGCTAAGGTTAGTGTGTCTCCTCTGAATGAATGCCTGGTGGCAGTAATGGGCTGGATGAGGAAAAACAAACTGAAGCTGAATCCAGACAAGACTGAGGTGCTTACTGTCAAAGGCCCTAACCTGAGTTTGGAGGTGTGTCAACCAGTTCTGGATGTGGTTACACTCCCCCTGAAAGGCTGTGTTCACAGCATGGGGGTGCCCCTGGATCCGTCGCTCCAAATGACAGCCAGGAGTGCCTACTATCAGCTTTGGCTGATACGCCAGCTGTGCCCCTTCCTAGAGTTGGAAGACCTAAAAATGGTAGTGCACGTGCTGGTAACTTCGAGGCTCAACTTCTGCAATGTACATAGGGCTACCTCTGTGCCTTGTCCAGAAACTTCAACTAGTTCAAAATATGGCAGCCAGGTTGGTCACCAGTACACCTAGGGATGACCATATTACACCAGCTTTAAAATCACTCCACTGGCTGCCTTTACCTTTACAGCCCTACATGGTTTGGGTCCAGGTTACCTGCAGGATCACCTTCTCCCATACAATTCACCCTGCACGCTCAGGTCCTCTGGGAAGAATTTACTACAGTCAGCCAAGACTAGGCTGACAACCGTTACCCAGAGGACCTTCTCTTCTGCTGCTCCCAGACTGTGGGACGAAATGCCAGGAGAGATCTGCCAACTTCCCAGTCTTCTAGAATTTAAGAGAGCTATAAAAACTGATCTCTTCCAGCAGGCCTACCCACTCGAATTTTAAGACTTTGTTGATATTTTAATAATGTATTAATTGTACATGCTTTTAATCAGTTTTAAGTATTTTATATTGTTTGTATTGATGTTGTTCCCCGCCTCAATCTGGAGGGAGAGGCGGGTAAGAAATAAATAAAATTATTATTAATAATAATAATAATTTTGGTCTTAAAGCACAACTGAGGGATTTGGCAGCAAAGCCTCAAGCAGCTTCCCTCCTGCTCTGCTGGTGCAGCATTTCGGTGGTGGAAATGGTTGGCCTGAGTCTTGCTGCCTCTCAGCACCACCCAGATAATGGCTGGAAAAGGTACTACAATGTGCCGGCCCAACTGGATCAGGTGCCCTGGGGAGCCAATAGGAGCCCTGCTGCTGGCCTTGTATATTGACCGTGTCACATTTGGCTCCTCAGTTTGAGTAGTTCATCAGCTAGGGTAGCTGCAGTACAGAATCCCTGCCCACCCACCTCGGACTGCCTCCTCTGCTTCTGCTTCTGATCTTTGCCTGCCTGCTCTGGAACCTGAGCACCTTCCTGTCTTGTGCTACATTACCTGCCTCAAGACCTTCAGGCTGATGGCTGCCACCTTTGGACTTGACCTGCCTGCCCTGGACCTCACTGCTTGTTCCTGCACATGCTGGGACCCTGATTTTATTGCTTTAGGAAGAAAGGAATAGTTCAGCAGATGGCACATTAAAAAAAAAACTTTCAGTTGACCTGAAAGGGTTGTGTAAGGACTGGGGAGTGAATGAGCTTTGCAGGATCAAATCCAGGGATGAGAAACGCCTAGACTTAATTCTGAACCAATCAGGTATCAAATAAAGGCGCTAACTGGAAGGGGGGCATTGCTCAGAAGGAGACAAAGTATGGGAGTGGGAAGGATGGATTATCAATGTGGTCATCTTTGGACTTGAAGGTACCAAAGCACCGAGGCAGGGGGTTTCTGTGTCCCAGGCGACTAATGGGTGTGAGTGTAGGATACTATCAAAGGGAAGGAAGCAATGGGCAAAGTTGTTGGTGGCCTTGCCAGCTGGGTGGAAAACTAGGACACTGCCCAGGCCATAGGGCAGCAGGACTCGAAGTAAGAGGAAGTCCTCCAGGTGAACCACACATAAGGGTAGGGCAGTGCTGGCAGGAACCAAAATCAGGGCATCATGTTGGGAGGCCAAGGGGAGAAGCCACCCAGATATTCCTCACAAGAAACAGAAGATGAATGGTTACTCCATCAAATTGCTAGGGAAAAAGCAGGACATGTACAGGGTGATCACTCAGGTCTCACGTTGTCCTCAGCCATTCCTCTTGAGCAAGCCAGTGAACTATTATGAGGACATGCACAGGCCTGGCCTTACTTGGAGAGAGAGGACAACTGCCCTCAAACATGGACCGTTTGTCTTTGATCTCACCCTGCTCCCGGCCCAGCACACGCAGAGTCCAAACAAGGCTGTGAAACGCACAGCGTAGATTCCTAGCATGGATTCTGGAAGCAAAATGTTTGTCTGCTTGATCCACTTCAAAGCCTGCCCATCCAATTTCATGCGAAAAGCCTAGCAGGCGGAACTGCCCTGTTCCAAGGAGCAAAATGTGCGTTGCCTTGTTTCCAACAAGAAGGCTGGCTTGAAACCAAAGGTGTCGGTTTTCTTGCTGATGATTTGATGCTCTCGTGGCTGAGCAGGGATGGTCTATGTCCCACATGCTATTCTTCACACCACACTGACTCACTTGAAAAATGGTCCATCCAAAGTCGATCAGATGAAACATATCATCTTACCTTGGATGCATCCCTCATTTTCTGGAGCAAGCATGGTAACAAGATCACATTTCAGTCTTTTATTGGACTGCAAGTAAGGCTATAAAGATAAGAAGGCCACGATGACCAGTCACTCAAGCCTGATCATTCATGCGCTGAAAGTTAGGAACAAGTCAAATCAGACCCTGGCGTTTGTATGTGAACTTTAGAATCTCAAACTTTGCTAATTTGAAGTTTCCACGTCAAAGACTCACACATCTTCCTGACATTTTACTGGTAACAAGAGACACTGTGGCTCTTCTCATCCACTGCTGGGATTTGTACGCTTCACCTTTGTCCTTTCCTTCTTTGCAGGTGTTCCAGAGGCGGCAGAACGGGCTGACAGATTTCTTTCGGAAGTGGGCAGACTATCGAGTTGGCTTTGGAAACCTGGAGGATGAGTTCTGGCTGGGTAACAAACCTTTACCCTTTGTTTGTCCATGACACTATCAGTGGAGAAACTAGACACTTGCCCATCATTTCCTCTTACAACAGGCACACAGCCTCTCTTTCTTTCTGTCTGTCTGTCTGCCTCTCTCCCGTTCATTCATCCTCTGCTGCCTTTGCATCAACAGAGTGCTTATCTGTCTCTTTCCCTCTTCCTGCATTATCCATCAATCTGCCTTTTGACTTGTCAGGTTTCTTCATTCTTTGTCCTGCCTGCGCTCATCATTAATGTTACGTGCCTTTCAGGCTATGTAGCATAAAAGGCACAGGACTGGAGCCTGGCCAGCACAGCAAGATTAATTGCCCTTTTGCCTCTGTGGAACTGTGGCCATCAAACATCTCTTTGCTTACAAAAGAACCTGGATAGAGCTATTTCATCCTGTTCCTGTGCCTAGTTTCTTCCTTTTCTGCATCACAGACTCTCTCTGCCATTCAGCGTGTCTGGCAGTTTCTGCTCAGGAGGAGCCCTAAGCCTAAATGTAGGAATTAGTCGGGATTAAGTCCAAGTTCACTGCAACAGGCAATTGTACAGCTAATGTAATCTACAATTCAACCCTGCCCGTACTGCATGAGAAGGATTTACGAACGTTGCATAATTAAACTGGTTTACTAGTAATTCTCTCACCGCAGGGAACCTTGGGACTGTTGCTCTGTGCTGGTCAAACTGCATGCTATCCTACATGTGTCGTGTGTGACTCCATCTAACAGGCGTTGGTTCCCTGTTATAACACGATCTCCCACCCCCATTACCACTGGGATACAGTTTTGGGGCATCCCTTTGCTGTCTGCTCCACTTCTTTGGTGTCTGAGAACAGGAAGCTGTTCTTACTGTGAGTGTCCTCCTGGTCAGCAAGGAGTGCAGCGATCAGGCTCATCCTCACTGGGTCTGATCCTGCTAAAGGGGGGAGTGGGGTGCAATCACATTCTTGTGCAAGTGAGAGAGCCCTTTGGTTGGATTTCTTCTGTCCTGCACTTCTACATGTGTTGGGACGGGGGGGGGGGGCATCCTCCTCTCCTAGAAAGACTACCTGTTCCGCTCCTGCTCCAGAAGGACAATTCACAGTAAGCTTACTCAGCTTACTCACCTAACTTCAATTCCCAGGATTCCTGGGGCAGAGTAGCTGGTGTGTGTGTGTGTGATTGTTAAGCTGCTATAAAATCAATATAGTGGAGATAAGCTGAAGTCTTTTCCGAAAGAGTAGTAGGAACTATAGCACTGCCAAAGAGAGATGTCATTTTTAATGGCTTTTATTTTCTTGCGAGCCACGGTAAATATAGCTGTATGGCAAAAAGATAGCATAGAATATTTCAAATAAATAGATGTACTAGAAATTCAACCAAAGGGAGGAAATGTGTGCGGGCGAGGAGTCAAGGTTAAATCTAAGTTCATTCCATTCTTGGAATAAGAAAATACCAGTCGGGACCATGGAGGAGTCAGACATATGAACCAGTGTGCAGGTGACACCAATAATGAGGCAGCGTTATTGGGATCAGACCATTTTTTCCCTAGTTCGGATTGCTTTTTTGGCCCCAGAATAGGATTCCTACTAGCTTTACAACGACCAGTTGGGAGGAGGAGGAGGAGGAGGAGGAGGAGGAGGAGGAGGAGGAGGAGGGGAAAAGTGGCAAATGTAATGAGCGATAATGGACATACTCTGAGATCTTTGGAGATGGTAATGAGGATGCTCCTAAGAGAAGGCCTGGGCTCTGGGTTCCATCCCCCATAACCCCCATCCTGTATCCACAATGTCCTGGAACTGGTGCTGAGCCTGGAAAACGAAGTCTAGTCTCAGGGCAGACATGTATTTTTAAGGAGTCGGGTGGATTCCTACTTTGCTTTTATTCCCAATTCGCTGTCATGACATGTACCTTAAATGCATATTCTTATTCCATGTTGTTCACATGCTGTCTAGGTACACCAAATCTCTTTGTTTAATTTTCCCTCTAGGGCTAGATAACATGCAAAAGATCACATCCCAAGGGCGCTACGAACTGCGGATAGATATGAGAGATGGCCAGGAAACAGCCTACGCCTATTACGACAAGTTCTCCATTGGCGATGCCAGGAGCCTCTACAAGCTCCGGATAGGGGACTACAATGGCACTGCAGGTACAAACTCACCATGCATTCCGCCCACCCCCATACACCCATACACCCACCGAACAGGCTCCTCTTCTCACCAAGGCTGTGTTTTGCCCAAGGCTGGCTGAGGCCCTTGCTTCAGACAGTGGATTAGGGGTGGCAGCGCATCACCCTCCTCACCTGGGGACGCCTGTGTGTGCATACGCCTCCCTGCTGGCTCCAGCCACTCCATCATCATCATCACCAGCTCTGCCACCCCACCCAGGAGCACCAACGTTGCTGCTTTGCCGGAGAAGGGATGGTGGCTGCACTCCTAGGTAGCGGTGGAGCCCTTCCCCATGTATGGCTCTCTGAGGAAGGGCACCTTCACCCTTTCTCAGAGAGTGAGGCACTGGGGCAAGATTGGAGATGGCCTCCGACCCGACTCGGGCTGTAGGAGCACCGCTGCCACCTTGCTACAGGGGGGGGAGGGGACCGCTTTCAAAAAACCGTTTCTCCCCCTGTGGCTGGATGGCGACGCTGGCACAGCTACAGCTGCCTGCTGCAGTTGGCGGGCGTGGAGGGCAAGAAACAGAGGCATGGGTTGGAGGAGCCGGTCTCAGGCAGCGCAGTGCCTCCAGCCGGCCCGGCTTCCTCCTTCCTTTCCCACATTTCTCAGCTCCCGTTCCCCTGCCCTCCATGCAATAGCAGCCAGTTCCTGCTCGCTCTTTGCATCCCATCCCTTTGAATCCCCCACCCTTTTGCTTCGTTCTTCCCCTTCTTGGGTTCAATTCAGAGGGTGGAAAGAGATAAACAGGGACCATAGAGGGGCTGCTCTGAAACACGCTACGCGGCTTCTGTAACAGTTTGAGTGCATCCGTCCAAGCAGCTCCTGGGGATATGGTAACGGACACAGCACAGTGACCCAAAGGTCCCAGGTTCAAAATGTGGAATCTCCACCTGAATTAAACTCACGGAGTGTTTCTCCGCCTCAAACTCTGGAGAGTCATTGCCTGTGGAAATGGAGGTGACTAGGTTAAATGGACCACTCGCTGGAGACGGTACAAGGCAGCTGTGTCTCCCCCTGTCTAACACATGGCTGGAAGCTGGAAGCATCTGCTTCCTTCATGCCAGGCGATGAGCTGTTAAAGTGGGGCCCAGTCTTGCCCTGTGCCAAAATTGAAAGCGGAACCTGCTGCAAACGTTTTTGCCCCCACAACGTGGCAAATTTTCAGGGGAGCCTCAAAAGGGAGCAACAGGGTTCTCCCATTGTGACAATTGGGATGTAGCCCAATTGATTGGACTATTGGGGTGATTCACACATGCATGTGCATCACTCGATAACAGCTGAACCTGTGAAAAGCCTCCACTGAAGCACGTTGTGCCTGAGGCAATGTGACCATTCTGGCTGTGGCATTTGATAGCCCACTTCCACGTGCAAGCCATTGTTGGATGTTGCCGCAGCCATCAAATGATAAATGGACATGTATGAACCCATCCTTAGCAGTGCCTTTGCAGGGGAAGGGGAAATGGCCTAAGCGGATGTCTTCTGTTGCAGGGGATTCGCTCACCTATCATCAGGGTCGTCCATTTTCTGCCAAAGACAGAGACAACGATGTTGCCGTTACAAACTGTGCCATGTCATACAAAGGGGCCTGGTGGTATAAGAACTGCCACCGGACCAACCTCAATGGCAAGTATGGAGAATCCCGACACAGCCAGGTAAGGGCAGGATTGATGCAGAGCTCAGCAACTCAGCTTCCTAATGACAAGCCTCTAATTGAGAGCCTCTTAGCTCATAAACAGAGAGCTTGTGTAAATGTAATGGCAGTCCCTGGTTTAAATCTCACTTCAGTCATGAACCCACTAGCTTTGGGGGGGGGGGATAGGTAATGTTCTCAATCTCACCCTCCCACCCCTTTGCAGAATGGGGACAATAAACTGGTACCAGAGCCAGCCCTACACTTGGGCAGGATGAGTTAGGGCTGGCTCTGGTTCCAGCTGTATATTGTTAAAGGCCAGCAAATGGTCAGTTCCCTAGTGTATTTTTATATCCTTACTGCTAAGCAGCACCATTTGAAATTTCTGTTTCAGACACCTAGGCCTCCTCCACAAGGATGCGCTTTTGCGCCCGGTTCGGGGATTATGCGCATTATCGCGGAGGCGCATTTACGCCTAATCCCTCTGCACGGGAGACGGCGAGAGGCGGCGAAGCGCATTAATTGATGTCCAAAAAGCGCTTTAGAAGACGTTAATGCGCATAATCGCTTGTTCACACGGCGAAAATGCGCTTTAACGGCCGGAGAAAAATAAAAGTCGCTATTTAACGCGCATTCGAAAATGCGCATTATCGGGGAGATAACGCGCCTGTACGCCCGTTTTGCGCTCCGCTGGTGTGGAGGTAAAATGTATAATGAGCCTTCAAGGCTCATTAAATGTCTCGTGTGGAGGAGGCCCAAGATATCTTGGGCCATCCCTAGCTTACCTTAGGTCTTCGATAGGAGTCTGCCAAGCGATCACCTCCCCTGGCCTTGTTTGGTGCTGGTGGCTTTTGAAGAAATAGCAGGGGGGGCGGGGGAGTTGCCACCGGAATGGTTCCAAGTGTCCCTGCTCCCTTTGGCAATATTGTTTTCTTCTCTTTGGCCCCCCAGGGTATTAACTGGTACCACTGGAAAGGGCATGAGTTCTCCATACCCTTTGTGGAAATGAAGATGCGGCCCTACAACCATCGCAACCCCTTGGGGAGGAAACGGCGGTCCGTGCAACTGTGAAGTGGCGGGACACCCTCTGGAAGAGCAGTCCTTTTCTGTCATTTGTTTGTATTTTATAATATGGAATGGAGAGAACAAAAGTAATCCTGAGGCAGCAGCCTGCTCCATACTGAGGGGCTGAGAGAAGCCATGACACCTCGAGGGCTGGCTCACTTTGGTCAGAAAGCAACCTTGATGCTTTGCTATCATTCCCAGTGACTTATCGAGTTCCTGCCCAGCCCCACCTCCATACAAGAAGGTTATGGTTTGTTTGTTTGTTTGTTTGCTTGCTTGCTTCCCTCTTGAAGCTATTCGAAAATGGCTTCATTCAAGGTTTTCTTCTTAACCTAATTTCTGTTTTAGGTGCTTCCTTTCACATGCCAAACTGCTCGGTCAGGGAGCAGGGAGGTTCCCAGAGCTATTGTTGCTCCTGCTGCTGCTATATGAACTGAGCAACGTTTTCACAATGAAGCCTCCTGAGTCAGCCAGGAAGGAGATTCCAAAGTGTGGGTACTTACTTAAGCCACTTTCAGAGGTCACACAAGTCTGTTCTTTTAAAGAGCTGGCAGTTGGCTCCCCTTCACACATGCCAAGTGAGGGATGCTCCATTCTTCCCAACCCAAGGAACCAAGGCCAGTCTCACACACTCCCCAAAATGGCAACCTCCACAGATCAAAATTGACAGGAACAAATGCAGACAAAGGCAATTACCCATGCTGAAGGCATTGGGGGGAGCAAAATGCATTGTACCAGTTTGTAAGAAATAAGTTTCTCAAAAACATTCATTTCAATTAACCTTTACTTGCTTCAAACTTTTCTTCTGAAATAGGGAGGTTAAGAGAGGAATAAACAGGGGATCTTTAAAGAGTCCACATCTGTAAGCCCCAACAGTCCGTTTGTAAAAACACTTCAAAGGAAGCAATCTCCACCTCTGTAGGAAGCTATTCTCTATGCCCGCTGCTTCCAGTAGTATATGCAAGCGTGGCCAGTGAAGGCTCACAAGGAACTGGAAAAACACAGCAGAGGAAGCCTTTTGAATTAACAATGTAATTACACCAGCCCTCTTCCTCCTTTGTTGGGGAAAGATGGTATGCAGTCCTGGCCGTGAAACAGGCAAATAGTGCAGGGTTATAGCACTTATCTCCTTGCCAGCCCCCATAAAGCTCCTTAATATTGTTCAACTTTGTCTAAGAACTGTCTTTGGAGGGGCAAAGTACACATTATGTGGAAATCTCTGGTACTTTGTGTTAATTTTTGCTTTTTTTACTGAAATGCGGCTGTGAAAGGGGACACTGCCAATTTCTTTGGAGCATCAACTGGAATGTGTGTACGTCTAATCCCTTTCCTTCCATGCTAGTTCCCTGCCAAAACCTCCCAGCCTTTGGCCTCCCCAGGCCAGCCTGCCCTTCAAACTGCAGTCTCAGTGGCTGAATTTGGTGGGTTAAAAAAAAAAAAAAAAGCTGTAAAATGAATTGTAGAACTATACGTAAAGTGTAGTTCTGTCCTTTCTAAGATGGCAAGCTTGTGCCTGGGCAGAAGTTCATACTGCACATGGTGGTTGTAGCGGGAGATCATAGAATTAATGCTCTCCCACAAAAAGACAAAGAAAACCAGCATATCAGGGAGGCGGCTATGCTGCAACCTCTACCTTGCCATCTAGTTTTCTGTACAGAGAGATTTTTTTTTTGGTATGGGGGCACAATCAATCATGTGGTTGGATTTTACCACCTTCAAGTAAAGGTTTTACCACTTTCAATAAGAACTAGGCCTTGCTGCAGATTCACCCAGTCCAGTTGAAGTACTTGGGATTATTCTGTCTTCATCTATTCAACATAATGGCCCAAGGATTTATCTATTCCCCCCCCCCCCCGGTTGCTTGCTCAGTCCCTGCCCATGAGGAAAATCCCAAGTATGTAAGGGCTTCTCAGAACTGGTTCTTCCACACTGCACATAACATAAAGTTGTTTCTTCACCACCATTCATCACCCCATAGGTCACGGAAAACATTGTGTAAGTCACTGCATAATGACAGCCTCTATACAGACACACGTTTGACAGTGGTTTGCCCTAAAGGTCCCATTTGCAGAACAAACCATCATCAGTTAGGTACACTTTTTTATAAAATTTGAGCAGAATACGTGTCACATTTAGAAATCAAAGAACAGAATTTGAAGGATTAAAAACACACACGCAACTACAAAATCCACTGTGAAGAGACTGAAGAGCAGCAATTGAATGTTTCCCTATATTTCTCTGATTCAGCAATGAGTTTCTCTTACTGTTTAGCAACAACCTAACAGTATCAATGACTAATAATGGCCTTTAAACACACACACAAATGGGCAGCCATGCACCAAAATATTTTTAGATTCAAGAGTAATTTTTAGATTCAAGTGCAAAACTGCCGCCTTGTGGTAACAACAGGAAAAGACAGTGGCTGGAATCAAGCTGGGCCCTGCCTTCCTTTTCATCATCCGTAGTCAGAGCTGGGTGGGCAACTTGTGTCCCTCCAGATGTTGTTGGGCTGCAATTCCCATCAGCCTAGACAGCATTGCCATTGGTGAGGGATGATGGGAGTTGCAGTCCAACAACATCTGGAGGGCTACAAGTTGCCCACCTGTGGCTGAAATACTCTGTATCATGATATTCTAGTCCAATAGTGTCTCATTATGGCTACGTCCCTGAGAGCTCCCCAGTCTTACTCACTGCACAGGGGTCCTTTAATATAGTCTACAGCTCCCTACATTGGAGATAAGGGAGCAGAAACAAGAATCCCACTTGCAGAGAATTTTGAAATAGTGGTAGTCTAGCCAGTATGAAAAGAAGAATGAACCTCTGCTGCCTTGCAGATTTCAGACGTGATGTGGGATACATTACACCTGTGGGTATTTATTATTATGTAATATAATTATATTCTGCTCTTCTGTGCATAGAGCACTCAGGAAACGATTAACTGGTTCAAAAGGGGTTAATCATCCCACCCACTTAGGGTAGCCAGATGCAAAAGAGGACAGGGCTCCTGCACTTTTTATAGTTGTATAGAAAAGGGCATTTTACCTACTTTAAATTCCCTCTTCTACACAACTATTAACAATGCAGGAAGCTGCAACCGCTTTTGCTTCTGACTACACTACCTCCAGCTCATCCCTTGTAGCACCCAACCCTGCATTCCCATTATCTCAGCTAAAACAGGTTTGAGAACACGTTGGCTCAGATTACATCTACCTCAACCCACAGATGAGAATACATGTGTACAACACAAAGGAGATGAAAGTGGGCAAAGTGGGAAAAAATGCTTTTTCGACAATAGATGTACATGAACTGGGGGGGGGGGGCAGAGAGAGATTGAAAAGGTGTGATACAATGTTCTTAGAGAGCTGTTTCCAAAACTACATCTATCTAATGATGCGTAGTATCATGGATTCAAACTCTTTCAGAAATCGCAAATTCAGCTCTTCTTGCATTATCAATAGGGTTCCACTTCAGCAGACCACTTGTTTCATCTTGAATGGTGGATGAGTTCTACCATGTATTATGTTGTTTGTTATTACGTGGAATTCCATGAACAAGATTCATGCCAAAACAGGCACTACAACTTTCTATCAGCAAAATGTCTTGTGCTTTGGCATAGTAAATTAACAGTGCACTTAAGTATGATCCAGGTTTTCTGCCCCTTCTCTTTCTTTGGAGTAGGATAGACCCTACTGCAGGAATATATTTTTAGAGGCTTATTAGGGAGCCTCTAGTTACATTAGGAACACATGTGAAGTCTACATCAGTAATCAAGATTCAGCCGACTGAACAGACCAAGTAGGAAGAACTAAAACTCCATATGTTATTCACATAGACCGTTGTATAGCATCTTCGGATAGCTTTGCCTTTCTTTCATGTAGATGAGAACATGTCAAGAATCACAAATAGATTGAACACCTCTGTAATGTTGCCTTTTCCATGAGCTCTCATTTCTTGTGGCAGCAGTAGTCAGTACATGCGAATCAGTCATTCTTTGATCAATCTCTACTCCTACCTATCAGGCGTTACTACAAAAGCAACAAGAACCACCCACAGGAGTGGTGACAACTCCAATGGTTGGTACTTGTGTTGCTTTAAAAAAAATTGGGGTGGTGTTCACACATGATCAGCATAAAATCCTGAGATACCCTAAAGATTTCACATCTAGGAACCCTAAAGCCATGCTGCTTGTTTTCCCACAGGAACACCTCATGCCTCACAGAAAGCCACTGTGAGGAAGTCCTCTGCTGGAAGAGGAAGATACTCCCGTGTGCATTCCTTTGAATCACAGACTACAGGGCAATCCCCAAAATGCTTACTCAGAATTATGTCCGATTGGGTCCAATAGGGCTTAATTCCTGGTGTGTTTAAGATTGAACCCCAAGTAAGGTATTGCATAGTATAAACTGGGCCAGGGGTCCCCAACATGCCATGGCAACCCATGGAGACCTCCAATAGCGCCCACGAAGCTCTTCACTCCTTGTCCCCTCCAAAATTTGTTTTTTAATTTAAAAAGCCTTGGAAAGTGTTAGGGCATCAGGTTCTCCTTCCTGGTCCTGAACCTGCCACTGATCTGCTGTTCAGTGGGCAGGAAGATGAGGGAAGAGTTGATTCCTGCTCCTGACCAATCATCTTCTTCTGCCCACACAGACCTTCCCCCTTTGCTTTCTCTCCACTCCCACCTTCCAGCTTCCCCCAAATCCCTTTTCCTTGCTCATTCTCCCTCCCTCCCAGCCTCATTATTTCTCTCCCCCGTGGCTTTACCTCGCTTTTCTCCCCCTCCTAGCTATATTATTCTCCCGAGCCTTGCTCTTTTTCTCTCCCTTCCCAACCCCTTTTCTCATTCTCCATACACACACACACACACACACACACACACAAGCACAGAGCACCGTCCTGGGCTGGGGTTCTGATGGCAGTGCAGGAGTGCTAGGTGGGGAATGGAGTGGCTTACCTGGGTTCCAGGTATGGCAAACTATTCCTTTCCTTTGGAGCTGGGGAAAGGTGTATGTGTGGATAGGATGAGTAGAGCAATCCTATGTAGGCCTATTCAGAAGTAATTCCCTTTGAGTTCCATGTCAGCATGCATAGGATTGCAACCTTAAATGGGTAATGATTTGTTGTGCTTCTGTAGGGTCAATTATGTGGGTTAGCTTTAGAGTTCAGACCTTTCCTTTGCTTGTATTCAGTTTCTTGGTGAATTACTTGTCTTTTACTAGCCAAGCCCCTCACAGCTGCCCCAACATTTTGTGGAGCCATTTTGTGGTGGTGCCCACAATGGATTCTCCAATTCCCAATGTGCCCATGGGTCCAAAAAGGTTAAGGGGGCCCTGTACTAAGCTCTTGTGGATAAATGTTGCTGCCACAGTAAAACTGCAGTCTTAACACATTTACCTAGGAGTAAGCCTCACTGAATTCAGTGGGGCTGTGGGAAGGCATGCATAGGATTGCACTGTAAATGTGTTTGCCTTTAAAATACCACAGGACTCTTGAGCTGCTTGTGCTACAATAAATGTGGCTATTCTGGCGTTTCCTCCCAAAATGAAGGCAATACAATACATGAAAATGCCACTCATATACCATCCATCATCAGCAAACCCATAGGCCCTGAAGACAAACCTTGTGCAGTTCAAACCTTTGTATAACATTTTCAAAATAATTTAGTGCACATCCACAAAATTGCATCATGTGGAATTATTATTATTATTATTATTATTATTATTATTTATTACACTTATATACCGTCCCATAGTCGAAGCTCTCTGGGCAGTTTACAAAAATTAAAAAGATTGAGCAAAAATTACCCCTTACAATGCAGTTTCAACCAGCCACCCTCCTTCGTATGTGTAAATCAGTATATGTGCAAATTGTGGAAAAGGTGGAATTTTTTTTAGCAAACTAAATCAACCTCCCCCAACTTCACATCCTCCGGAAGTGCTGGACTGAAAGTCCTGTCATTTTCAGCCAGCCATGCATGTCCAACACATCAGGAGGGCATGAGATTGAGGGAGACTGCTCTAAATGTATGTTTTGTGTACTGTGGAGGAGTATAATCAACAGCGTGCCTAGTACTATAAATGTTCTGCCAGGAGCTCCACATGGACAGCAGGACTTCTGTGTCACATTTTTCTCTGACCACAGCCTCACACACTGTTTTATCAACCTGCTTTTGAAATTTGGGACATTTTCCAAAGTGACCTGCAGCTTGCAATACACTGCAGTGAAGCTGCTATCAGAAAAGAAACCTGAACAGCTCCTTACCATGGACCGAAAGTGGCTCTCTAGATTGTATATATAGCCCTAGACGGCACAACTGGGGAGCGATAGCGATTCTGGATTGATAACTCCAAAAAGCTGGTTTTGTTTGTGTGTCCTATTCTATATCTCTCAACATCTTTTTCTATATCTCTAAAAGGCAGTATGGGCCAAAAATTGTTAAAAGCCTTTCCAGGTGGAAGGGAAACCTCTGTGATAAACCACTGTGATGCTGGAGTTTACTGGGCCTGCTGAAAACGGCACACCCCTTCCTGTGGATTAGGCTCCCTGCTTGCGGTTATTTCCCCTTCTTGTCCTGTCCAGGGATTTCAACTAGGTGCTCTGCTGATTTTATTTCATTTCATTAACCCTTCACAGTGCCTGGGGCACTCCAATAATGCTGCCTAGAGGCTGAGGAATGCAACATTAATTCAGACATTACTGTGTCAACAAGGGAAGATGGGGGGGGGGGGGGGGGGGGAGGAAGCTGAGAGAAGCCAGACTGCTGAGAAGACCAAACTGCATAACCGTTCCTGACCTTGGGCTACTGTCGTTGTTGCATTGTCCGAAGGATGACAAAAAGATTTTTAAAATTCGGACCCCCTCCTTTGTACATATGTATTGTTCTGGAACTGGGCTTACTATTTAATAGAAGAAACATATGAGCTGACAGCTCCCTCAGAGAGACTCTGACGAACTAAATCAGAGAATGAGAGAGAGAGAGAGAGAGAGAGAGAGAGAGAGAGAGAGAGCAACTGCCCTCCCAATGATCCCGTAACGGAACCGTAGCTCAGAGAATGGGATATAACGCTTGTTAACCATTGTTAACTAGTATTTTTAGTCCTGATTGCTCTTAGGCTCTGTATAGTTCCTTTTTTAATGCATTTTCTATACGTTAATAAAAGATTCCAAAGGAGAAGCTTCTGTGACTCTGGTCAATGTGTAAAGACTGCAAAATGGTCACTGGAAGATGGTTCATTTTCCCTCCATTTTGCCCATTCCTTCAGGTCTTTTCAACACTCACACCAGGGCCTTGGGAAGATCCTCAGCCTCTTGATTCTCAGCCTCTATATGGAATCTCTCCTGTCACACAAGCTCCCCACACTCTCCCCAAATCTCATGGGACTTCTGGGCCCCAAGACAATATGGCGACACACCCCTGTGCCTTACCAGCTGGGCTCAGTAAACCACTGAGCTTAAAGCCAACAACTCAGGACAGGCCTGCTACTTACTCCTACCATGAGGCACGGGTCTCTTTAGATCACCAAAGGGATTAACACATGAGGGTCCACCACAGCCCCACCATTGCAGCTATGCAATGTCCCTCAGGCAGGTGTCTGAGCTCCCAGCGTAGTTGGGCAGCATCACTGGAATGGACGTTGTTTGTGCATGCAGCAAAGAATGTTTCATGAGGTGAAACTCTATCTGAGAAAACAAGGCAACGGAGTAGTGAAAGCAAAGAGGAAAGCTGTAGGCCTGGAAACAGGCAGTGCGCCAGGTGGACCTTGGGAGAATCACAGGTCAATGCTACAGAAGGTCTATGTATGTTAAGTCTTATTTCATACTGAGAAGTGGGACTCAAGGGCAATTATAGGATATGGGCTAGGAACACACATGAAACAATGCCTTTGGGTATCTTCAGATTGAGGTTAAACAAAAGATGCAATAGCTTGGCTCCTGGAGTAGATAGGAATCTTCCTAAGGATCCCTGAGCTGGTCAATTAGGCATAACAAGTAGGGATGTGTATTGTATCAGGTCCAATGTCTGATAACGAACCAATAAGGATGTTATCGGACATCCGATGACCGATAACGATTATTTCCTAAGGTGCCCTATCTGATCGGATCCGATATCCATATGTCCGATAACTATCGGACATATCGGATTTTCAGACCACCAGTTTAGGTGTTTTCGCCATAGACTTGCATTGGGGGAATGAAAGCTTTCCCCCAATGCAAGTCTATGGCGAAAATACTGGGCCAGGACTCCCTCCCCACCACCCCTCACACTCCTTACCTTACCTGCCGCCATCGCCGCTGCCATCCAGCGCTGCTGTCCGCTTGGTCCGTAGTACTGCGAAACAGTTTTTCCGGCCTGTTCCTCAGTACGGTTACGCGTTGAGTGATGACATCATCACTCAGCGCGTCGCTGTACTGAGGAACAGGCCAGAAAGTCTATTTAGCAGTACTACGGAGCCAGCGGGTGGTAGCGCTGGGTGGCAGCAGCAGCAGCAGTGACAGGTAAGGAACGTGAGTAGGAGGAGGGCGCGCGAGTGGGGGGGGGAGGGGGAGGGGGAGGGCCAGCCCAGTGTTTTTCTCCATAGGCTTGCATTGGGGAAAAGTTTTCTTTCCCCCAATGCAAGCCTATGGGGGAAACACCAGAAATGGTGGTCCGTAATTGGATCGGAACTTCCGATATTTATCAGATATTCGATCCGATCAAATACGGGTACCCCCTGATATGATCGGATCCGATATTTTTAATATCGGAAATTCTGATCCGATTCCTATATTTCTGGCCGTGCACATCTCTAATAACAAGTGCTATGCTTTTAAGGGACAAACAGGTGGTGCTACAACTTGATTGCCCACCTGGAGGTGAGGACGCTTCAGGAATGGAGTATATTTCTTACCAGACGTTTAAATTGGCTAGTTCCAGTTACCTCATGGCAACTTGGTAGTTAGGTAAGCATCTGTATATCCAGAATTCCCGTTCTTTACATACATGAGGGACAGCTTCTCTTTAAGTCCATAACAATAGAGGGCACTTAGTTTATGACCTTCAAGTCCATTAGGTACTAATAGTTCACACTTTACGATCAGGAACCTTTTGCTCCTGGCTGTGCCCAAGCCTCTGGCTCCAACAGCTTTCCCAAACAGTATAGGTGTTTTAAACAAAGTGCTAGGAAGAGGCTTACAAAAATCACATGTGAAGAAGGCCAGCGTGGCTGAGCTTCTCAGTCAACAGTCAACAGTGACTGCCTGCAGTAAGTATTGCTTAGCTCTGTATAGCATCCCCGGGTTTGTTTGTTTTTACATCCATCGATGGAAAGGGGGAGATGGTTTGGGGTCCACCTGAAAGGAAGTGGGATGGTATCCCACCCTATTTGAGCACTGGGCCTGATAAAACCAAACAACTTTAAGAATTCCAAGGGAGTTGCAAGAATTTTGATTTTGAATATATAGTGAACTATTTCAAGTGTGATTATTGATTTCACACGTCACTAGTGGTGAAGGTTTACTCTGGCTCAGAGATGAAGCAAGCACACAAGTGTCATCTTTAAATTTCTGTATGTCAATAGAGATGCCAGTGGATTCTCCTAAGCCAGGCTTGGGAAAGAACTTCAGTAGCTCACCAAACCCATCTCACAATGAGAAACGACCTCTACAGAACCTGAAATTATACTCTGGGCTGGAAGAAAAACTGAATCTGTTGCCACCTCACCTCCAAACACACTCCCCTCTTCCCTTCAGTTGGAGGTGGGAGCAGCACCCACAGGGAGGAAAGGCAGAAGGGGGAGAGTCTCTCTCCCCTTTTTGTTGCCTTATCACAATGGCTAGCAGCATGCTGTGGCACAGAGGACTATGGGACATGTAGTTTTCCCAAGAGCTCTTGCTTGTGACCCACCAACTAGAGGAACTGCTTGTCAATTTGAGCCTCAAACTTTCTCTTCAGTCCCTGCTTCCTAGGCTAATTTTGAATCGTTATCCAATTTTAGCAGGGGAAAGTGCCTTTGGTTCCAAGCAGTTCCAAACCTATTCAGAACTGGAAAGAGAAAAGGAAAGCAGGAGGGAAGAATCCCAAAGAAAATGCACTTCAACTTAACTGGCTGGAATGGAGCAGCTGAATCACACAGCTGGGTCTCCACAGCAAACTGTCGAAACGACCTCCTGAGTCTGAGGTGAAGGTTGGCCATCTGGCTTTCCCTTGTGATATGAGAGCTGCCATCGGGAAGCTCTCTCGTTCTGCCGCTCTACAGTCCAGGGGCCGAGGCCAAGCTTTTAGCTTAGCAAACCATCGTCAGCTAGAAACCGAAAGTCTCATCTGAAGAAGTATGGAGAAATATCCTGCATCTGACAGGAGAGATCAAATATTAGGAAGTGGAAACCAAAACCAAAACACAACCTTTCTAAAAACACAACTACAGTTGGGCGCTGTGGATTCTCCGCCAGGCCACAGCCACGCCGACAGCACAAGAAAGAGGAAACAAGCAGGTCACCTGCCACCAAAAGCGCCTTGAAGCAAACACAGGCTTCAAATCCCTTTTCACTGCGCACACACAAAGTTCTTCTACTGGTTGCTGCGGTTACAACAAAAGCATGGCTCCCTCCCAAAAGCCAGTCCAGCTCATGCACAATTATTGGGATGTACTGGGCCCCCGGACTGAGACTGCTTCACTGGAAACATTGGAGAAAACAGTGCACAGGAGGGAACGTACTGCCAACCTTGCATCCCTATGTGAGAAAGGCAGGGCTTTGCCAGTTCTCTAGGCAGGAATCAGTTTTCTACGCTCACATCGGGCAGGAAGGAGAGGCTGCAAAGTTTGCTTAGGAGTCTGCTCTGAGAGGAGACAGGACCAGGCCACAGAAGCCTGACTTCCAGAAGAGCCGTCTATGCGCCGCTTGCTCCACGTTGTTCCCCCTCACGCCCCCTCACGGCCTCCAACAATTCACCACGATCCTCTTTTCCTCCTCAGAAGAGAAAATGCCTGACTCTTTCTCCATCAACTGTTGAGGGGGGATGTACACCCACAGGCAGACATGTACTCCGGTTCAGTATGGCTCTGTGTTCAGCCCCTTTGTTATCCGCCAGCTAAACCTACACTTCCTAATTCCTTGGGTGTTAAATTAGGGATCCATTCAAGCTGCAAAAACCATTAAATAAGCTCTGTGGTGGTCTGACATGACTAGTGCCATTGTTAGTATAAATAACATCAAGTTGGTGGAGCAAGGAAAATGGTGGAGCATGAATTGGGTATAGAGGGGGAAAGGCCTAAGAGTTCAGAAAGGACGCTGGAATCATAACCCTGGCAGGGATCAAAAGGCCTTGTTATTCAACCCCAACCCAAAGTCACACACACACACACACACACCCATTAAATGGTGCAATCCAACCTTCTGTGAGCCACACACAGAGAGGAAGCCCTCCACAAGGGTATTGTCATTATAGACAGCTCATGCATGCCAGCCGTAGCAGACACTGCAGTCAGTCCTTGGCTAAGCCAGTGCAATTTTGGCTTGCCTGTTAGCTACCAGGCCACATAAATGGTTACGCTGTTATCCTACAAAGCCCAAAACAACTTGGGACCAGCATACCTAGCAGACTGCCTTCCCTTATATATACCTGGACGATAACTACGACCCGCCTCGATCTAAACGGAGAGGCGGGTAAGAAATAAATCGTTATTATTATTATCCTCAGAGGAGGCCCTACTGGCCATTCCGAGACGAACAGAATGCCGCCGTGAAGAACCTCAGCAGCAGGGCCTTCTCTGTAGTGGCACCCACCCTCTGGAAAACCCTCTCTCATGCGGTTCAGGAGACAGAAAACGTTACATCTTTTAAACACCACCGGAAGACATACCTTTTCACACAGGCTTTCCCTGGTTTTTAACGTAGCTCGTTTTACACTGCCTTTTTAACTTTTTAATGTTTAATTTTATATTATTATTTTTATGGTTTTTAATCGTACACTTCCCAGAGAGCTTCGGCTGATGGGCAGTATAAAGATGTAATAAATAAATAAATAAATAAATAGTTTCTCAGCCTAATCAGTAGGAAAGTGTCAATTGTCCACTGCTAAGAACAATTGCCAGAATGCAAGAAAAAGAAATCTGTGCCTTTCACCTACAGACCACTTGTGGGAGCATTACGCCAGCTTTGATTGAGAGATGTTTATTACATGCATTTACAGAAGGCCAAGTTTAGGCAATTCACAAAAATGCTGTCTGTCCAGAGTGCTGGGTTTATAGAAGAGATACCATAGGAAGCAAACTCCGTATTCGCTAGTAGCATTGCAACTTCTGCAAAATCAGTTTCTGTAAACGGGAAGCCTACTGGAAAAGGTAGAGAAAGTCTAGATACCAGCCAGCGAGAGCAATTGGACACAGCCTGAAGCTAGCTAGGAGGCCAAAGGCAAACAGTGCAAACCCAAACACACCAGCAGGGCAGCAGACATATAAGGCCCACAGGAGCCACCGGTCTTCTGATAAATGGGTCAATGGACAACAGAGCAAAAACGGAAAGGGGAAAAGGGAAGCGCAACATTAGTCTGGAGCTTTTTCAGAACAGCAATCTCGTTTGCACGCACCTCTCCTCCTCCTGCTCCTCACAGCTTTCCACAGAATCCTATTTATTCCTGCACACTTTACATTGTTAAATAACAATGGTCCTAAATAAGGCAATGTGTTTCTGTACTTAAAATGTGGTGTATAATATAATGAGGAAGCAGTGGACCATAAATAAGGGGTCACTGAGGGAGTGTGTTACATGGTTCATGGAGCATAGTGAACATAGTCTGGTAAAGGAGACAAACCTGCACTGACATGATGAAGCAGAATTATGTTGCATGGCCTACATCATGGACAGATCATTAAGGACATGGCACTGGTATTATTATATTGCAGGCCAACTTTACATCAGTGGCACTGTGTAACTGCTTGGTCCCAAAATGGTATGACACAGAAAGTCTCCCGAACTCCAAGTTGCCACAGGGAAGAACTATGTTGCCAGACAATTCTTGGCTCGTGTTCAGCTTGTGATCTACAGCAATTAAAACCAAGAAGGTTCTTGGAATTGTTGTAGACCACAAGCTGAGAATGAGCCAACAGTGCGATGTGGCTGCAAAAAAAGCAAATGCTATTTTGGGATGCATTAATAAAAGTATAGCTTTCAAATTGCACGAGGTACTGGTTCCCCTCTATTCGGCACTGGTTAGGCCCCGTCTTGAGTACTGTGTCCAGTTCTGGGCACCACGCTTCAAGAAGGATGCAGACAAGCTGGAGGGGGTTCTGAGGAGGGCAATAAGGATGATCAGGGGTGTGGAAACAAAGCCCTATGAGGAGAGACTGAAAGAACAGGGCATATTTAACCTGGAGAAGAGAAAACAGAAGGGAGACATGATAGCACTCTTCAAGTACTTGAAAGGTTGTCACACAGAGGAGGGCCAGGATCTCTTCTCAGTCATCCCAGAGTGCAGGACTGTGCTCAAATTACAGGAAGCCAGATAATGGAACCCATGACCTAGGAAAGTTGTGGGCTCTCCCACATTAGAGGCCTTCAAGAGGCAGCTGGACAACCATCTGTCAGGTATGCTTTAAGGTGGATTCCTGCGTTGAGCAGGGGACTGGACTCAGTGGCCTTCTAGGCCCCTTCCAACTCTACTATTCTTTGATTCTATGAACTCCAAGGCTAGTTCATTGGAAACTACCCCCACCCTATGGATATAGTCCTATATGACATTCACAGGTCAGGGAGAGATATGGATCAGAAGGGGAACAAATGCAGAAACTTTTCAAATCTAGGAACTTGATACACACCCTGAGAGCTGGTATAGCATAGCAGTTCAACGAATGGGTGAAGCCCTGAGTTAAAATCTTACCTTAAGTAAGCCAGTATAACTCAACCTCAGCTACACATCCATAATAGCAGTACTGGTCTACCATAAAAAGTGTTTGTTTCTTCCAAGAACTATGGTGCAAATATATGAATACATATGAGAAGATATTGGCATCCTGACAATGCTATATAAATACTGATTAATAGCATACTGTTATCTAGAGCTTTTCTACACAAGGGCCGTTAATCGGATGTTTTGTCACACAACTGAGATAAGAACACCACACGAAGAGTATTTCTTTCTTGCTTTTCTGCTATATAAACTGTAGGTGGTAATGTGGCATGGTGGAATAATGCAAATACTCTCGCTTTCACAATCTATTGCTGCATTTTCTCTGCTCTAAAACAACTTGCCAAAAGTGCTTATGGGACTCAACGTTGTCTAAAGACCCCATAACCAACCGTGAGTAAGAAATGACAAGCTCACGATAAATGCCTTGTGTAGAAAAGTCCCCAGAATCAGGGCTATGCCAATTTTTTCATGGAGGTAGATTTTCCACAGCAAAATGCCATTTTCTTCATTGCAAATCTTCATCACAATTGGCAAATATACACCTTAATACCATTTTTCTCAAACACTCAGGCCCAGGACCACCAGTGGGCTTCGGCATTGCAGTTGGCCTCCTCACTCACTGCTACGCAACCTGTTGGGTGGACCAATGGCAGCGGTAGCACCCAGCATGCTCAGCGCATAAACATGTGGGGGAGGCAGCTGGTTAGAGAACAAGGCTGTAGCATGTCAAGTTGAAGGGGAGCAAAGTAAAGAAAAAGAGGAAATGCAGGGCCGTGCGGGGGGGGGCATGGGGGCCACTTGGCCCGGGGCCCACGATTTTGAGGGAGCACTCCGACGAGGAGGTTCCCCCCCAGCTTACGCTACTGCTTCCGTAGCATAAGCGGCCCATTGAGGAACGAGGAGCCCGCCTTGTGGAAACAACGCAGGACCCGTCCATCATAAATACCACGGTCAGACTACAAGCTCTAGAGGGTCACATGCCGCATGCAGGGTGGGGATCTATGCGCCTTGAGGTGTCGTAGAACAGGTTTAATATGAAGGTGTTATGTAGAATGGACATGTTGGTGGGCACATGGGCCCCCCTTGGGACGGCCATGTTGTCCTCTTTTTTTTAAATGGGGGGGCACACACTTCCCATCTGGCCTGGGCCTATGACCAGCTCTGCACGGCCCTGAGGAAATGGGACAACAGTCAGACGCCGTGAGCCATCAAGGTGCAAGGGAAGGAGGAGAAAGACTGGCAAGAAGGGAGGTGAATACAACAAATGAAATAAATGAGAGGTAAAGGGGAAGCAAAAGTGGCTGTCAGTGTAATTTCTAGCTGCAACTCTGGTCACCTCCTTTGCCTCAGAACAACAACCTGGCAGTAGGCTAGGGTGACCAGATTTTAAAAATCAAAATCCCGGTCCCCCCCCGCCCCCCCCCAAGCCACCCCCCCCAAAAAACAGCCTGGACCTACCGCTGGGTTCCTCCGCCGCCCGCGCGGGGTCCTCTGTTGCCGCCCGTGCAGCCGCACCGGGTCCTCCGTCGCCCACGCGTCCACGCCGGGTCCTCCGTCGCCGCCCTTGCGGAAGAGGCGGGAGAGGGGCCGGATCCGGAAGTGATGTAACCGGCCCTCTCCCGTCTCTTCCGCGCGGCCTCTGGCCTTACGAGCCCGGCAGCGGTGGTGAAGGCGGCGGAGGAGCCCGGGAAGCGGCCGCCCCAGCAGGTAAGTGCCCCCCTTCGTGCTTACCTGCTGGGGCGGCCGCTTCCCAGGCTCCTCCGCCGCCGGGTCTACCGCCGCTCCTTGCTTGCTGCCACCGCCGCGTGACCCCCTGCCACCCCGGTTTGCTCCCCCGCCCCCCGGTTGGGCCGGTTTGCCCCTGGATTCCCGGTTAGGACCGGGAAATCCCAAGCCACCTGGTCAGCCTACAGTAGGCAGCAGCAGTTCCGGAACCTGGAGGACCTCTGTGTGTGCGTGAGTGTGAGTGTGCACCTCAGGGCTGGATTAAGGCCAGCTGATGCCCTAAGCCCAGGCCAATAACGGTGCCCCCTTGGCCCTTCCATTGCTTAGCCGGCAAGACATGAAGAGCCGATCTACACGCTAGGTTTTTAACGTTTTATAAAGGTCATGAAAACTCTTTGAGTCACATGACGCACTCCCTTGAACGATGTATACCCAAGGTTTTTTAAAACTCACTTTAGCTATATACAACAGTTTTACTTTTAATAAATCATTTTAAGTAAAATAATGTGTCCTTCCTTACCATTTGTGATTCATGGGGGCAGTGCTTCGTTTACCGGCGCCCAAACGCTTAGCTGTTGATTGGTGGGGAAGAAAGAGGGGCTAAGGAGGAAGAGGGCAAGTGAACTACAACACCCACAATCCTTAGCCCTATACTCATTGAAAGCTAGGGAATGAAATGGAAACTAAGGAGGAAGTGGGCGACTGAACTACAATGCCCACAATGCCTTGCCCTAAACTCATTGTAAAAACAAAACAGAAAGAGATGGCAGAAGGGTGTGTGAGACCGCACACACCGCTTTGAACATTGAAGAATTTTTCTCCTGTAATGCGAGTACTCTTTAATGTGGCCTAAGACGCTTTAGAACGCGCCTATTTGGAACGTTTTAAAATACTATTTAAAACATTCCAAAGGACTCTAAGACTCAATAAGTGCTGAAGGTGAAATAAGACATTAAAAACTCAGTTTTCTTCAAGGCCATCATCCCCCATGCCAGAACACACAACTATATTAAATATAAACTGGTTTTTAAAAATTATATTTATATATTCCTTAAAATTAGATGGCTGCTGCTATGGTACCGGTGCTCTGTGGTGCCCCCACTTCCCTTCCCTTGGTGGCCAAAGCACGGGCTTCTATTGCTCAGTGGTTCATCCAGGGCTGATGCACCTGTCCAGGGGTGAGGAGAGGAGATGGAACTGAGGTCCCCTCTACAAGGATTCGCTGTTGCGCCCGGTTAGGCTATTATGCGCACTATTGCTGAAGCGCATTTACGCCTAATACCTCTGCACGAGAGGCGGCGACAAAAGGCGCTTCCCTCCCCTCCCCTTCCCTCTGGCTGGCTGGCAGGCTGTGGGCAGCAGGCGAGCGCTCCTCCTCGCCTTCCTTTACCCCCTCTTCTTCCTCCTCCTCCTCCCGCCGCCCCCCCCCCGCGGGCGGGCGGGCGGGCTCGGCAGCCCCCTCCTCATGCTGCTCCGGCGAGCGGAAGGGACAGCCGGCGGGTGGAGGGTAGTCGCCCGCCTTCCCCACGTGTCTCCCCAGCTTCAGTTCGGCAGCTCAAGCCCGCCGCAACTTTTGACAGCGGCGGCGGCGGCAACTGTCAAAAGGCGCTTCCCTCCCCTCCCCTTCCATCTGGCTGGCTAGCAGGCTGTGGGCAGCAGCCGAGCGCTCCTCCTCGCCTTCCTTTACCCCCTCTTCTTCCTCCTCCTTCTCCTGCCGCCCCCCCCCCGCGGGCGGGCGGGCTCTCTTCCCTCCTTCGCCGCGGCCAGGCAGCCCCCTCCTCATGCTGCTCCGGCGAGCGGAAGGAACAGCCGGCGGGCGGAGGGTAGTCGCCCGCCTTCCCCACGTGTCTCCCCAGCTTCAGTTCAATGCGCTTTAATGGACGGAGCAAAAAAACCTCGCTATTTAACGCGCATTCGATAATGCGCACAATCGGGGAGATAACGCGCCTCTACGCCCCATTTGCGCTCCGCTGGTGTAGAGGTAATTTTTTAATGAGACTTGAAAGAGCTTTAAATCGCTCTTGTTGTAGAGGTAATTTTTTTAATGCACCTTGAAAGAGCTTTAAATCGCTCTTGTAGAGGCAGCCTGAGTTAAATAGCTGGAAGATGGGGGATTTTGTGGGGAGGAACATAGGGAGCTGCCTAATATGGTCAGACCCTTGGTCCAACTAGCCCAGGATTGTCAACACTGACCAGCAGCTCTCCAGGGTTTCAGGCAGGAGTTTTTCCAGACCTACCTGAAGATGCCGGGGATTGAACCTGGGATCTATTACTGAGTGACGGCCCCTAAGTCACTTGTAAGCGGCCAGTCTCCACCTACAAACTGGCAAGGGAAGGAAGGATCTCGCTCCTCTGAGGGAAAATGGCAAAAGGGGGCATTGAAGAAAATTAGAGAGATAAAAGGTTAATATTAACTGGGAACAGAGAGGAACAGGACAGGAAAAGCAGCAGGGAAGAACGAAAGGAAATGGCAGTTGAGGGAACAGGGTACAAATTAAATGAGAAAGGAGATGTGGAGAAGAAATCGCAAGAGATGGGTAAATATACTTCAATATGAATGTGGGGCAGGGAGGGAGGCATATATAAAATAAAATGTCTACTTCTCTTAGAACTTCCGGATCAACAGGTTCTGCATAAAATTGGGAAGCTGAGTCATGAGACCTCAAGAGCCAATGCCTGTACTTAATATGAGGAAAGCTGAACTATAGAACTCCCTGCTACAAGGAAATTTAGCAATTTCCATGGAGAGATTAGCTACCAATAGAAAAATTATATAAGTAATTGCCAACTGATTATGCTGAACTCCACTTCCATTTTCCATCATGTTGTGACTAGCTCTTCCCCTTCACTACCATTTGACCACTCAGTCATTTTCAGTTCTTTCAAGTGAACCCTGCCAACAGAAAATCTATTTATTTATTTATTTTTATTGCATTTCTATACCGCACAATAGCCAGCACTCTCTGGGCAGTTCACAAAAATTAAAGGCTTAAAAAACTGTGTGTGTGTATTGTGTTCTCTGCCACAACTTCCAAGTGGCAGAACAGAAGCTGTTTCCAACCTTTAAAAGGAGTTGTGTTGTATATTTTGTAATGGTTTCTCTCCCAATGACTTCTTGTTGCCAACAACAACATCTGCTTGCTTACTTTGAAAAGTGACGTTAGCTTTCCCCTGAAATATCCATCCCTGTGGTGGGCGAAGGTCACACTTCGCTGAGGTTAGAAGCTCTCCCTTTCTTAAATGAGGGACATGGGGGAAATCCCCCGGGACAAGACTGCCCTGAGCCTCACTTGACAATGTTTTCTTCTTTTCCATTGAACATAAGTCTTCATAGTAAGTCCCCTTGGGCTTCTTCTACCAGGGCTCTTTGCTCTGAGGCTTCTTTGTCTGTCTCCACATCCTCAGCAAAGAGAGTGGTGCTCTAAGGATTTCCTCAGGAAGGAATTCCACGCCAGAGCCAAGAAACTACAAAGACACGAAGGTCTCCCAACAAGACACAGCAAAAGCAACAATCGTCTCTTCAAGCACCGTCGTGTGCACTCAAGCACATATAGTTGACCAGATTCAACCCATAACCACCAACAAGAGCATCACAAAATGCCAACCTTGGCAGCCACACAGGAATACTTCTGCACATGTCACTTAAGGAATCAGCACAGCTGTTGCGCTATTATTACCTCCCCAACTGGAATCCTGCCCCAATGTCACTAACAAACACATGGATGAAAAGCTCCAAGGAGCAGGAGACGAGAGGAATAGGAGCCAAAGAGGTTGCATGAGGGGAGCCACAGGCCGGGCCAAAACCTGCCAAACTAATGCTTGGGAGTGAATGAGCAACCTATAGGGATGGGGCAGATCACGACGACTGTTACTACTACAACTACTACAACAACACAATAGCCCTAACACTGCTCCTAGAAGAAAAAAAAAGTACACATTCAAAAGTCAAGTTCTTATATCGCGTCAATTGCAGTTTGACCCATTTTCTCAGGCAAAATTGACTTTATGGGGAAATCCAGATCTAAACATTGGGGAAAAAACTGTTTTTGTGGAGGACATGGACGAATAAGGCAATTTTTACTTTGGATCAATTAATAGGTTCAGATGATGAGTTTTTGCCATTTTCTGATTTGCGTGTTAAATATAATTTACCTGCTATGGCTGAATGGCAATACTTACTAAGGTCCCCTCTACAAGGATTCGCTTTTGCGCCCGGTTAGGCGATTATGCACATAATCGCTGAAGCGTATTTATGCCTAATACCTCTGCACGAGAGGCGGTGAGAGGCGGCGAAGCGCATTAACGGATGACCAAAATGCGCTTTACAAGTAGTTAATGCGCATAAGCGCTTGTTCACATAGTCAAAATGCGCTTTAATGGCCAGAGCAAAATAAAACTCGCTGTTTAACGCGCATTCAATAATGCGCATAATCGGAGAGATAACGCGCCTCTACGCCTGATTTGCGCTCCGTTCTTGTAGAGGTAAAAAAAATTAAGCGTCTTGGAAGAGCTTTAAACCTCTCTTGTAGAGGCAGCGGCAATCTAGGTTTGGGCCGGCTGTTTTTACGGCCTCAGAGCCTCCATTACAGTTACAAACACTTATAGCAGCTGAGCAGACACGTCGACCCACAACCCATATATATAAATATTTAGTAGTAGTAAATAAATACGATACTCATAGTTTAAGAGAGGATTGGAATCGAGAATTGGAGTGTCCTATTTTGCATTATCAATGGACTGTTGCTTTAGAGACTGTATCTGAAGTTTCTATGGATCTTAGGCTACGTCTTATTCAGCAAAAAATCCTGTTCCGGGTTTACTGGACCCCACAACGCCTTTTCCACAAGGGGCTCTCCAACTTACATAATTGTTGGAGATGTAACGCACCTAATGCTTCTTTAATTCATATGTTTTGGCAGTGCTCAGTAGTCTCTTACTTTTGGGAGGAGGTTAAAATAAGGATAAATCTTGTTCTGAATCAGAGCCTATCTACACAAGCAGGATAAAACACTTTGAAAACATTTTGAAAACTGTATATGGAGGGTGTCCGTTTTAAAGCAGTAGTGTAGATAGGCTCTATATCTTTAATATGGAAGGACATGCATGCCCTTCTAAACTACCTGCCGGTTTCTTGGAAACTAACACAAGGTCAGCACAAATAGATTTTCAGAGCCCTTATGACAGCTAAAAGACTTATACTATCATATTGGAAGGATAAATACTCACCTCCCATAATGCAATGGATTGAGGACTTAACCTTATTGACATTTGAAGGGGTGATATACAGGCGCAACTTGAGGATGGGGTGATATACAGGGGTGATATACAGGGGTGATATACAGGTGCAACTTGAGGATGCATACTTCTCTCCTTTTTAAAAAAAAACATTTGATGAAAAAATGATGTCATCACTGTATATGTAATGTGTTTTTTTCCTTTTTTTCCACTATTTGTTTTTTATTGTTCTGTTTTTTATATATTCACAATGGGAAAAAAGGAGGGGGGGAGTTCTTGCCCTAAAGTGCTTCCATCTAAGACTTGTCAATACAGACAACTGAAGGAGGGAAGAGATGAACGGAATGTGAATGCCAGCCTGCGCAGTCACACACACAAAGGCCTCGGTTCTGTTAGGGCTGCAACTGTTTAGTTGATAAATCAGATTAACCAACCAAATGCTTTTGAATGACTAAAAACCTGGCCCTGATCACTCACACAGCAGATTTAAGAAAGGTGGGTTTATTTTTGTGATTTTTAATGCAAGTACATATAGAAAACAGCACTTGCACACTGGGGCTGATCTATATTGGATATTTTTGTTAACAGGGATGATAAAATGGAGGAGGATAAAATGGAGAAAAGGAAGACCATGTAAGACACCTTAGGCTCCCTGCAAAAGGAAAAGAGAAGGGATATAAATGTCATAATAAATATAAATAAACAGCTGGAATTAGGCCACGACAACAGTAGAATTATATGCCCTTTTTCCCCAATGCAATGGGAGTTGACAGCTTTCTATATGAGCCTATCCTCATTGCCCTTAAAACTACTTATATTCTGTTTAAAAACGTGGTTTTTAAAGTCGTTTCATTACGTGGTAGGACACACTGAGCAGTACTTACGTTTCATAGTGACTGCTTCCTCTGTCCTCAAAGTGTTCACTGGTGTATTACAGGGTTAATTCCTTGACTCTTCTTCTTTCGTTTTTGTTTTGCAGGCTGCTTGACCCACCCACTTCTGTCTCCCTAACTCAAGCAGCCTGCAAAACAAAAACGAAAGAAGAAGAGTCAAGGAATTAACCCTGTAATGCTCAGTGTGTCCTACCACGTAATGAAACGACTTAAAAAAACGAGTTTTTAAACAGAATATAAGTCGTTTTAAGGGCAATGTGGATAGGCTTTATGTGTAGTATACAGTATTACAGTAATAACCTGACCTCAAATAAAGTCGTCTCAAGAAAGAGACCACTGCAACTCTGGATCTATTAAGCCAGAGAACAGAGTGCTGTCAATCCAGTAGAGCTAGACTAGACGGTAGCATGATTTACCAAATCAACAGGAGCATAGCATGGATAATTTAGGTACTTTATTCTAGGTCGGGGTAGATAGCTTGTGGCTTTCCAGATGTTTTGGCCTACAACTGCCAGAACATCTGGAAGGCCACAGTTGCCCACCCATCTTCTAGGTCAAGGGTAGGCAACCTGGGGCCATCGAAATGTTTTGGACCGCAATGCCCATAAACTCTAGCCAGCATTGGCAATGGCCAGGGATTATGGGAGTTGTAGCCCAAAATATCAGGAGGTCACCAAGTTGCCTATCCCTGATCTAGGTAGTGAAGTCCCCTTGTAAGATATCTTGGAAGGACTAACAACAGAGCTTTTCCAAAAGGGGATTATATCAAAGCAAAGTCCTTTGGGGGGAGGGGAAGAGGCTGCACAAAGGGTGAGAGAACTGGGGTGGGGGAGAGGAGGATTAAACATGAGAAAGTGGGAGTTTTTACCTACTCTAGACTGCTGAGAAGCACATCAGAAAGAAGGAAAACAGAGACCCTCAGTGGCAGGGTGAATCCAAGTGGAGCCACAGCATAATTTTACTAGGCAGAATCGTCGGGTGCAAAAAGCCAGCACCCAAAACTGTGCCCCCAGGAGCAGGTTCAAGTTTCACAGGAGGCAAAGCCAATTAAGTTCTTATCCAAATAATCTCAAATACATTTATTTATTTTGCACCCTGCCCTCAGATCATCCCCAACCAACAGAAGAAGTTAACTGCCATGCAGGGGAAGATGTTTTAAGGGGCATTATATATAGCAAGTGGGGAGGGGAGAATTGTGTGGCAATTAAGCTGAGATAAAACCTTTCTATTGGCATCAGTGGACACTCAGGGCTGTGTGGAATGGATCTTGAGGCGAGGCCCAGCAACGCCCCTGTGTGATGCTAAACACATATTGAGCAATCACTTCTGTGTAGGTTTCTTCAATGAATAGCCCACTTTTGCATGGTGTGGAAGGGATGTTTAACCCTTTCCTCCCCCACCACAGTCATGATAAAAATCACACGTGTGACCGCAGACACACACACACACACACACACACTGCTATTATCCTCGGAAGGAAGCTGCTATTACCTTCCCATTGCCCCTTCCCACTGCAGCAAGTTTTATTAATTGTTTAAAAATTAATAATGCCTGCTGCGATGATGTTGAAGATGAATTGATGTGTTTCTAATGACGCATCTAGTTTGGCTCTGAATGCCAGAGCACCGCTATACATCCACAGCAGAAGGTGAGGGTAGTTTTAGCAGGCTGGGAAGGAAAGGGTTAAAAGGTCGGATTCCTTCCCACCCCGCCTTGCTATTCCTCACTCAAGCCCGACACCCCCAACCCCTAAGGCAAGAAAAAAGAAAGCCCTTAGGAAAAGCAGTCATGAAACTCAACAGAAAATGTAGCTCAGTACACAGAAGTAGTGCAAGGGGCAACTCTAGGCTGACCATCTGAAAAGGAGGTCAGGGCTCCTGTAACTTTAACAGTTGTAGAGAAAAGGGAATTTCAGCCAGTGTCATTTGTATGCAATTAGTTCCTCCTGAAATTCCCTCTTCATTACAACAGTTAAAGTTGCAGGCACTATACTAGAGTGACCATATACAAAAGAAGGCAGGGCCCCTGCAACTTTAACTGTTGTGATGAAGGGGGAATTTCATCAGGAACTAATTGCATACAAATGACACTGGCCGAAATTCCCTTTTCTCTACAACTGTTAAAGTTACAGGAGCCCTGTCCTCCTTTTCAGATGGTCAGCCTAGGCAACTCTATTTACTTAAGGCTTTAAGAGGGGTCAATAGAGTGAACCAAGGCACAACGCTGATTTTGGGATGCCAGACATAAGACGAGTTGTATTTGACTGAACGCCTCCCTCTGTTTGTTTTCCCCCCGAAGTGCCATCTCTCGGTAAGGAGTGGCAAGGATGTGTGAGGAGACCTTTGCTATGTCTAGTAGGCAATGCCAGAAGAGGAAAGACCCAGTATTGGCCACAGGCCAACAGCTGGAAGGAACTACAAACAGCTGCCAGCTGCAGCTGGCACAGAATGGCAAGCAAGGCAGAGAGCCCAGATATGTAGAAAAGAAAGTGCCTTGACAGCAACAGCCGGAAAATAAACCCTAAATGGCCAAGTGTATTTAGGCTCTGGGCCACATCTGGCTGTGGCGAGCCAAGTTATTCAAGACCCATAAAATGCAAGAAAGCGGGAGTGGGTGGAGAATGTCAAAAGAGCACCAATCAGCTAACAACACATTCTGTTCCTAGTTTTGCATTCTCAAATTCTCATTCCATTGCAAGGAATCTGGGAACATGCTTGTTTCCCATGGACAAGTTTCTCACACACACACACACACACACACACAAACACACACAAAGGCAAATGAGGTGTGATTGGATTCAAACAATCTACAGACACAGAATTTCTGTGGGCTGATCATGTGCAGTTGCTGGGGGAGCTTCTGATCCTCTCCCACACTAAACTTTCAGGGCCAAATTCTCTGCTCGACAGGTATTATACTATGACAAGTGGAACCTGCAACAATCTGCCTTCTTTGAGGATACTCCATTCTACTCCGCTTGCCCACCAACAGTATTGTGAGGTCACTGAACATGCTCAGCCCTTTAGGATTTAGTGATCATCGACTAGCAGAACGGAGACTGCTAGAACAGATTTCTCCTCCTCCCCCCCTGAAGCCCCCCAAATCTGCTCAAGGATTGGGTGTCCCTTCAGAGCAGATTTGGGGAATGTGGGGTCTGCAGGGTGGAGGAGGAGATGGAAAAGTCCAGTTGAGCCACTGGACTGCTGCTTGTTGAATCCAACCCCTAAGATCAGGAGCTCTTCTCTGGATGACCCCACCAAATGAGGTGAAGTGAGTGGCTACTAAGGAGGAGCCTTTTCACTGGTGGCTCCCTGCTTACAGAATGCGAGAAACTTGCCTGACACCTACCTTGATATCATTTTGGCACCAGCTGAAGACATTTTTTTTTTATTTTCCCAGGCTTTTCAGTTTTAAAAACACATTTTAGGGCTCTATAGGGCTTGGGAAGTACTATTGCTGGTTTTATTTTGATGCTGCCTTAACTTGGTTTTAATTTTATGTTTGGTTTGTAATTTTTATATTTTACAGTTTTATAGAGAACATATTGCTAGTGGATGGTATAGAAATTATTTTAATAAATAATGAATATTACTTTTGAGTAAACATCTAAAGGATTGCAACATTTTACTGCTCATTTCTTCCCCCCAAAGTGAATGCTTTTGTTCACTTGTGGGGGTGGGGGGAGATGCAAAGGCGGACCCTCTTTTTTGTCCCTGCCTTGATTCAGTCTACTCCTTTGATTTGATGTGTGATTACTTTTTTTGCGCACCCCTTTTCCTGAAATGTAAGCACCTTGCCAAATAATCACCCTCTTGGAATGTTGTTATTGTATGTTTGTACTGTCTTTTAACAGAAATGTGCCCAAAATGTTTTACATTTTTTTAAAAAAAAATACATATAATAATAGATTCCAGAATTCTCTGGCAGTGAGGGGACAGGTAAATCAGTTTCAGGGTGCTTCCAGACAGGTGGTAACTAGTGGTACCCACCCAGTCATTGCTCTTCTGCTGTAAGGTACATGCAGAATTACAGTTGAACTTCCACATTTTCTCATTTATGTGTTTTCAATAAAAAATATATACCTTTCCCCCTAATCAAGGGCTTGAATCTGCAGTTCAACCTCACCCAACAGGCCTCGCCTCACATTCTGTAGTACTGTTGGGCTGCCTCTACAAGAGAGGTTTAAAGTAGGGATGTGCACTGGATCGGACCCGATCCACGATCCGAGTCTGGTCCGGTGAGAAATCGGATAAATTATCCGATTTCCGATCCGACAGCTGGATCGGCCGATCCAATCCGAACCGGTCCGAAAAGGCTCCGAACCGGTTCGGCAGATCGGCGGATCGGCGGGCGCCCACTGGCGCCCACCGCCGCTTCCATTGGTGGGCGCCAGCGGGCACCCGCCGATGAAAGTGGACAGTGGGGGGGGGGCGCTTACCTTTCCGGCCCGTCCGCTCCCGTCCGGCGCCGGCGGCTACAACCAGCGGGCTCCGCGGCCTGCTCCCCTCCGCGCGCCCCCTGCTTACCTTCCCGGCCTGTCCGCTCCCGTCCGGCGCCGGCGGCTACAACCAGCGGGCTCCGCGGCCTGCTCCAGGGTGGCACGCCGGGTGATGTCATCACCCGGCGCGCTACTCTAGAGCAGGCCGCGGAGCCCGCTGGTAGTAGCCGCTGGCGCCGGACAGGAGCGGACAGGCCGGGAAGGTAAGCAGGGGGCGCGCGGAGGGGAGGAGGGGGCGCACGGAGGGGAGGAGGGGGGGCCTTACCTTCCCGGCCCGTCCGCTCCCGTCCGGCGCAGGCGGCTACTACCAGCGGGCTCCGCGGCCTGCTCCAGGGTGGCGCGCCGGGTGATTACCTGGCGCGCTACTCTAGAGCAAGCCGCAAAGCCGGCTGGCGGTAGCCGCCAGCGCCGGACGGGAGCGAACGGCCCTAACAGGTAAGCAGTGGCGGGGAAGGGGGCTTACCCCCCCCCCAGAGCCATCCGCTTCTATCCGCGGGCACCCGCGGGGGCCAGCGGATGGAAGCGGACGGCCCCAGGGGGGGTAGGGAGCGCGGGGGAGGGGGCTAACCTGCCAGGGCCGTCCACAGCGGACAGCCCTGGGGGGGAGGGAGTTAGGCCCCCCCTCACCCACCCGCCGCCATTTTTTCCTCATAGACTTGCATTGCAATGCAAGTCTATGGGGAAAAAAATGGCGGCCGATCCAAAAATTTACGATTTTTGGATCAGGATCGGACTCGATCCGGTCCGGGGGGCCTCCGATTTTGTCCGAACCGATCCATGACAAAATTGGAGGTCCCGATCCGGGTCCCGATCCGATCCGGGGGGTCCGTGCACATCCCTAGTTTAAAGCTCTTTCAAGGCGCTTTAAAAAATTTACCTCTACAAAGAGGGAGCGCAAATCAGGCGTAGAGGCACGCTATCCCTCCGATTGTGCGCATTATCGAATGCGCGTTAAATAGCGAGTTTTATTTTGCGGCGGGATGTGAAGTTGGCGCCCTGCCTCCCGAGTAGTGGTGGTGGTGGTGGTGGTGCTGCTGCTGCTGCTGCTGCTGGCTCCCCCGCTCGGCTCCTGGCTCCGCTCCTACCGCTGACCTCTCACTCCGTCTTCCAGCTCCCTTTTCCCTTTTTCTTGCCCTGTTCCCCCCCCCCTCCCCGTGCGCCTTGCCTCCCTAGTGCTACTGCTGTTGCTGCTGCTGGCTCCCCCGCTCGGCTCCTGGCTCCGTTCCTACCGGGCTCCGTCTTCCAGCTCCCTTTTCCCTTTTTCTTGCCCTGTTCCCCCCCCCTTGCTCCGTTTCATTCAATCGCCCATCAGTTCCTTCGCTCTCCAGCATAACAACTCGCAGGGACCTGCCTTAAAGAGACAGGCGCCCGCCCGCCCGCCCTCCCCCCTCCCCTCTCCCTGCCTGCCTCTCGTGCAGAGGTATTAGGCGTAAATGCGCTTCAGCGATGAAGCGCATAATCACTTAACCAGGCGCAAAAGCGAATCCTTGTGGAGGGGACGTTGGTTTGGGAAAATGGGAGTCTAATCCCCAAACAGTTCCGAAACAATGGCCGCTTTCCCCTTTGGTGGGTGGGTGGGGAAACCGAATGAACTGTACTTCTTTAAAAGAGCCACTTCAACACCCTCTTGCGTCTTTCGTTTCCAGCTTCACTACAAAACTGCAGTGATACATTAAAGCACAAAAACCTAAGCAAATAAATTTGTCTATTTTTAGGCAACCTAATTCTGGACAGCTATATTTTTAGCATTTAATTGGACTCTCTTGAGGAGGTGGGAGTAATGAATGGGAGTACAAGGCGTCAATCCCAGAAAATACTCTAAAGTAATGCTGTTTGAATAGAAAGATTTTCCATTACTCAGTTTAATTCCAGTTAATGTTTACAAAGAGAACCAGGCTGGGAAAATAAAGTTGGTATGGAAACACGGGAATAGTTTTTCCCAGCCAGCTTCCTTCTGTGGCCTTTAACAGCCTAGATAATTCACATGTGTTTTAGGCTGACCAGATAAAATCCAGGTCAGGGCTCCTGTAACTTTAACAGTTGTAGAGAAAAGGGAATTTCAGCCAGTGTCATTTGTATGCAATTAGTTCCTCCTGAAATTCCCTCTTCATTACAACAGTTAAAGGTGCAGACACTATACTAGAGTGACCATATACAAAAGAAGGCAGGGCCCCTGCAACTTTAACTGTTGTGATGAAGAGGGAATTTCACCAGGAACTAATTGCATACAAATGACAATGGCTGAAATCCCCTTTTCTCTACAACTCTTAAAGTTATATGAGCCCTGACCTGGATTTTATCTGGTCACCCTATGTGTTTTAAAACAATATATTTAGGCTAGAGAGAAACAAGAAACAAAACTGGAAGGAGGGAAAGCATTTATACTCTTTGTGCCATATACAGCAGTGGAATTCAGAAATAACACTTTTGGCCTTTCGGAAAGGCCACTTTGCAAGCAAGTTCTGAAAGACACTGATGATGTTTTAGGAGTCATATAATCTTATGGCCACACCAGACAAGACTTCGGACATCCATGATCAGGCCTCTTGTTACTTTATCCCCCCTCCTCCAAAGCAGCAGTAGGAAGGCCCATTTCAAATTGGGACTGGGCCCCTGGGGGTTATTTTTCTGATGTAAAATTTTTCCCACCCTCCCCAAATCTGGGGACTGTCTTCGTGGTGCAGGGTTCGTGCCGCCTCCCTCTTCAACCCTGCATTTTCCCTCTCCCAGGGTGGCGATGAGTAATTCCAACGCCAAGGAGGGAGCGTGGGGTTTCTGGGCAGCCATCCAGGTCCCAGAGCCCACCCCTGCCCTCTTCTTGGTGGAAGGTGACCAATTGCTGGTCACTTTTTAACAGGCTCCGCCCCCAGGTTGACCCCGGAGCGACATTACACAGCAGAAGTGCCGTGTGGCTGTCGCTCTCTTTGAAAAGGTCAGGGTAAATCTCCAACTTTTTCAAATCACAGCATCATGGGGAAGCCCTGCAGTGGCTGCAAACCTGCGCCTGCGTCATCTGATGTGGTGCAGATCCACAGTCACCGTGGGGCTTTCCCCATGAATAGACAGCGCCTTACTATATTTGACCCCTTAGTAACAACTTAGCAAAGAAGAGTCCATAGCTTTGTATGCCAAAGTTCCAGATTCAATCCCTGGTATTCCCACTTCAAAGGATCACGTAACACATGAGGTAAAATACCACCTGCCTGGGGTCCTGGAAAGCTACTGCCAGTCAGAGACAGTAGTGGGCTAGACAAAGGCCTCATCTACACGAAGCAGGATATTGCACTATGAAAGTGATATTTAAAAGGCAGGAGCCACATTACTGCTTTATAGCGGTATTGAAGTGCACTGACAACTGTTGGGGCCCATACCATGTACCGCTTTCATACTGTTATATCCGGCTTGGTTTGGCTCCTGCCGTTTATAGACCACTTTCATATTGTTTTCATAGAGCACTATCCTGCTTGGTGTAGATGAGGCCTTGGTGTAGATGAGACCTGTTCTAAGGCAGCTTCCCATGCTCCTACAATACTTGGCTAAAATGCATTCAACCACCTCATTGGTGAGGGGAGGCAGGTTACATCTGCCTGAGAATCCTACCCTGCTCTGGTACCTGGTGTCTCTCTCCCAAGTGTTCTGTGCCCCTCAAGAAGTGCCTACTCACAGTTGCTACTAACTCAGCTGCTACCTGGTCCCGCAACACTGGTAAAACAAATAGCCAACAGGATGGAAATATGGCAGGATTGTAACTGTGGGCAGCAATAAAGAGTGACAACAAATTGCCTAGTAACAAACTGCCCCCTCAAGCCTAAAGTAACAAATTTAGGCTGGTAACTAGTAACAAATTTCCCCCTCTAGCCTAAAACCCTTGGACCTATTCCCTTTGCCTCAGTTAAGAGGTCAACACTTCCTGCCCTGTACAAACAATGCGCGACAATGGTAAACCCATGTCTCAAGATTGGGCTGCCACAGAATCCCTACAAAGCCGCCCCATATGTAGCTTAGGTGAGCAGGAGTGAGGCGGTGATGAACTTTCCCCCTGCCTGAACTTTTTCTCCCCAAAATGCTTTTCATAGTGTTTGTTCTCTCAGTGGTGTGGGGCTCTGCAACTGAGCCAGTAAAATCAAAAGAAGTATGTGAAACTGAATACAAAATGTAGAGTGAAAAATAACCCTTAGTAAGGTGACATGGACTAAAACAGAGGGTGAACAGGAAGAGGGATTACATGGTAGCACAAAGCAAAGTACCTCTAGATGGTTGCTTTTCCCCGCAGTAGCTTCGGAGTGGCGGCAGGTGGATTACATGACGCTGCCGCCACTCCGAAGCAACTGCGGGGAAAAGGCCCAAAGCGCTGCTCTAAAAAAGTCACACATTTACCCCAACTTTTTTAGCTTGGAGCGAGCTGGGCAGGGAAGGGTTGGACCAGCGAGCCATAAGCTCGCTGCACCGCCTCCGCAGTCCTCCACCCATTTAAAAAAATAAAAATAAAAAAACACTTACCTTGGAGTAGGGGGGCGATGCTCCCAGCCGCCCCTACAGGTGCTGCTGGGCAGGCGCGGCAGCAGCGACAGCAGGAAAACCCGCCGTGGCGCTCCTTCCGCTGTAGATGGGCGGAAGGAGGGCCGATGTGGGGGGCGCCGCCTGCCCCCGCCGCTGTGCGGCGGAAGAGGTGCTGTGAAGAGGAGGGCCATATTGAAAGTATATCGAAGCCAAATGATTGAAGTATTTTGCACACAAAATGCTTCATGTGGGGGTGGCGGTTAAGGGCAATGCTTTCCTTTAAATCACATGTGTGTTCTGAGGGTCAAACCACAAACGACATGTAATTCTGTGATTCTTTCTCTCAAAGTTTTTGTTTCTGTTTTAAAAGGAAAAGCAGTGGTGGGGAGGCTGAAAACTACAAAGAGGAAGGGCAGAAGATTGCTTAACCCTTTCCCCTCCAGCTGTTTTCCCATTTCAAATTGCTCCCCACCAGCAACTGCTCCCACAGGCGGAAACCAGCTTGGAGGGCTGATTTTGAGCAATTTGAGACCCAGGTATTTAAGGACCGCCTTCTCCCACAGGAATATTAAGTGTGTGTGTGTGTGTGTGCAGGTGCGTGTGAGAGACAGAGAAATCAACTTACAGTCTGAAATGATAAAGACAACGATCTACCATGTGTAAGTAAAGTGCAGAGGTCTAATATTCTTAGGAATTAGGACTTGTAATAGTTAATAGAAGAGTAATATAAAGTCCAGATAGCTTTTCTCCTGGTAGAAGGAATATATTTTTAAAGGAGCTACCTCTTTTCATTGGCCCAGGTCTCTCAGTCTTGGTGATGGGGGCAGCAGGCACAGTTCTGCTTGCTTGGTCTACACATGGAGGCAACTTTGTCAAAAGGTCTTGGGCTGCCTCTACAAGAGAGGTTTAAAGCTCTTTCAAGGCGCTTAAAAAAATTTACCTCTACAAGAACGGAGCGCAAATCGGGCGTAGAGGCGCGTTATCTCTCCTATTATGCGCATTATCGAATGCACGTTAAACAGCGAGTTTTATTTTGCTCCGGCCGTTAAAGCACATTTTGACTATGTGAACAAGTGATTATGCGCATTAACTACTTGTAAAGCGCATTTTGGTCAACCCTTAATGCGCTTTGCCGCCTCTTGCCGCCTCTCGTGCAGAGGTATTAGGCGTAAATGCGCTTCTGCGATTATGCGTATAATCGGCTAACCAGGTGCAAAAGCGAATCCTTGTAGAGGGGACCTTAGACTAATGGCCAAACAGCACAAGACATTGGAGATCTGTGACTGTATCTCGTCTCTTACACATACTTAAAATTTACCCCCAATGAGGCAAATAGCACCTGGGAGGGATATTTTTTATTGGGAAAGCAGTCAAATGGTGGGGGAGGTTTAGCACCTTCTCCCGCTGTTGTGGTCCAAATCCACATTGTGCCCTTCACAAAGAATTAAAGAGACAGGAAATCCCATCATGGATCTTCATCATCTTGTCTAGGTTGGCCCCTAAAGAAGGATCTGAGGGTCCGAAATGCACCAGAGTTCTTTTATTGTATTAAACATACTTTCCCCCCCCCAACCTGTTGGCTTTTCTGGCACCCCCAGATGTGCCAACTTGTATAAATACAGGTCATAAAACACAATTATTTTACAGCTAAACCTAGAGCAAAAAGTAAGAAAGCAACTTTTTTTTATGCTTATTTTCTTCAGTGTTGCTACAGTCTTCATTTCATCTGCCGAACTGGGCAGTGTACCTTTTAGAAAGGCACAGATTTCATGGATTGTATTTTGTTAGTTTTAGATGATGTATTTAGTTATGCATGCCTTAAAAAAAATATGATCGAGATTACTTCATCTCACAGGACCACTATTACCATACCACACTGTGGGCGTGATTCCAAGTTTCACCAGCTGTAGAGCTCACCAAGACACAGGGATGTGTTGAGAGGCAAAGTCTTCAGCAACTTAACACGATTAGGAATAAGAACAGCACCTCTTAGCAAAAGCACCTGGGCTATAATAAACCTCACAGTTGCGAAAGAGGAAACCACTAGCCAGGTCCACTCCTCCAACCACTTCCTGTTCTTTTCAGAGACTAAAAATCATATTTCAGTATTGTTGTTTTTATATAGATGTACACTGTGCATAGGGCCCTATGTAATGTATTCTCATAGCCCCCTTTCTCACCAGGCCTTCCTTTCCTCAGGTTCCCACTTCCTCTGGCTTCTGTCTCCGCCACCTATCCTTCCATAAAGCTTCTATTTGTCAGCCACTCCTTCCTTCAGCCATGTTGCTCTTGGCTTCTGGTCCCTTATATCTCCCTTGGTTCCCAAAAAAATCCTCTTCTCACTCAGCTTTCCTAGTTCTCCACCCCCATTTCTGCTGAGAATATATGCCCTTTTCTCTTCATATAAAAAGCCGTCCTGTGGGTTTCTGTACCCACCCCAAACTGCTCTTCTACAGCTGGCACGTTCACCGAGGCCTGAATATTTATGAGCACTGCATGACATCACAGTAACACTGCCAATGGCAGGACGTGCAGCCTATAAATGGATTGACCAAATACATCCTTAGGCTCTTTCACGACATGGAGGCCGCCACAATTCCACTTGGGCCTTCCAAAAAAAAATAAAAGATAGGAACACAAATTATTTCCTCACAACCCACACAGAAACTTTAATAACCCTATGGCCAATACCACACATTTCTGTGTATTTCAGGGCCAACTTGGGGGGAAATTAAATTCAGGAAATGGTGAGGGGAAAGCCTTAAAAAAAACAACTGCTAATACTGCAGCTCTGATCAAAATAGCCTTGCCTTCTATAGCTGCTTTTATTTATTTTAAGGCTCACACTTAGCTGGACCCAGAGTGCATTGTTAGTATCATAAATATATGCATTGAATAAGAACATTATACGTGCAAAAGCCTTTACCAATTTATAATGAACACCTTTTTAAAATAATAACTTCCCCTGCCAACAGTCATAGCAGTTAAAGGGAGATTTTTCCAGGATGACTAATGTATGATAACAGCGATAGTGATCTTGAAAATTCGCCTCTAAGCCAGGTGGAATGATGAGTGCACAGAACTAGGTGAGTCAGTTGGGTGGAGTTTGGAGTAAAACTATGGGGTTTAAAAAGATATTTCTTCTTTGACCAGAAATGTACCTGTTCTACAGACAGGTTCTCATGAATGACAATTGACATCTCACAAGTTAAATAGCCTGGGGTTTGGGGGTTATTTCTTAGGATGAATGAGTAGATGGGCCATTCATCCACTGGCCTTATCTAGCTGCAGTGCTTGGGTGACCAGATGCAAAGGAAAATAAGGTTTCTGTAACTTTAATAGAAGAAAGGTCAGCAGGTCTAGCTTTGACCTAACACCTACAAAAATTCCAATTCTTCCACAACAGTTAAAGGCACAAGAGCACTTCTATCTGGTCATTCTAGGGTGGTGAACCCTAACTTAAACCACAGCTCCACTCCTCCCCACCACCTTCCCCGCAAAATCTACAGCCGCCCTCTCCAATCTGGTTGAAGAAAGCTGCTGCAAGGATTGTAAACACACATCAAAATACAAAAGGAGTTAATCCATGGTCTCCTGGCAGTGGGTTTTGAGACAACAGTAGAAAAAAATGATAGCCACAGTAGAAAGATAAAGTAGCGTGCTGTCTGTTGGGCAATCCTGCACAACCTGTGACCCTCCAAGCCAGTAATCTCCAGTGTTTGTTGTCAGCCTGGGACTACAGCTATAAGGCTGTTGTTAATTAGGGGTGTGCACGGGAGGAAAAATCATATCAGAATCGGGATCCCAGATTTTGCCCTGGATCGGATCGGACAAAATCAGAGGTCCCTTGGATCAGATTGGATCCTATTTGGATATGAAAATCAGACGTCTGATTTTCGGATCGGACACCATTTTAGGTGTTTTCGCCATAGGCTTGCATTGGGGGAAAGAAAGCTTCCTCCAATTCAAGCCTATGCGGAAAACATGGGGGCGGGTGAGTGGGAACCTAATTCCTCCCTCCCTGTCCCTCCCCCCACTCGCGCTTCTTACCTGCCGGGGCCAGTCACTTCTGTCCGCTGCCGCCCGCTGGTCCCTTCTACTGAGAAACAGGCTTCGTGGCCTGCCTCTCAGTAGAGTGTTGGGTGATGAAGTCACCCGGCACGCCAGAGCTTTATTGTGGAACAGGCCGCAAGGCCTGTTTCAAAGTAGTACGGAAGCAGTGGGCAGCAGCGGATGGCAGCAAGGAGGCAGCAGGTAAGGAGCACAAGTGGGGGAAGAGGGAGGGAGGGGGGAGGGAGGTCTGATCCTCCGATTTTTCCGATCTGGATCGGGTCCCTTCGGATTGGATCAGATCAGACGGTCCAAATGATCGGGATCGGATAATTTTATCTGATTTCGGCAGGATCAGATCCGGATCGTGGATCGGACCCGATCCGCTGCACATCCCTATTGTTAATTGCATCTGGCAGGCCACACAGCATATGAATGGTCTGCTGCCTTTGGCTTCCTGGGCTCATAAATTGTGCAGGCAAACACTTCAAGCTAAAGAGCTCCATCACACCAGAGGTTTAACGCACTCTCGCCACGCCTAGTATCCAGTTTTGCAGCGCAGGACTCAAATGACATTGTCCCTGTCCTGCACCCATTTTGCCTCTTTTCCTCTGTTTTGCATATTATTTTGGTGGGGGGAAAGTCTGGATTATTTTCCCGAAGTGACTTCAGTGCGCCCTTAAGCCTCCGTCTAGTGCTGTCCCCTCGCTTTTTCCTTTGTTGAGGGCGTGTGCTTTGACTAGAGTCTTGCTAACGAAAGGGGAGGGCCGGGTGGTTCTCCTCCTCCAGCACTCCTTGGTGTCAAACATTCGAATGAATGGACTTTTTACTGCTCCAACCCCACTCTCCTTGCCTGTAGCGCCCTCATTTTTAAATATAAAGAGATGAAACTTGGGGTCTTGAGAACTCTTAAGTAGAGCTTTCAGCAGGCCAAGTTTGAATCAGATAGGTCCATGCCTTGAGTTTTAGGAGTTTTTAAAATGCAAATTAACCAAAATGCTTACATCTGCGTAATTTTTATAGATAAAGAGATGAAACTTGGCATGGTGAGTAAACCCCATTGAACAGAGAGATATTTACTTCTGAGTAAGCAGGTATAGAACTAACTTTTAATAGTGTGATCACTCAGAAGCTTTTTTTAAAAAAGTCTAAAACAGCAAACTGGAAAGAAGTGCTCTGCAACCCTATGCTTACTTCTGAGGTCTAATTTCTGTTTACTCAGAAGTAAGTCTCTCTCTCTGTTCAATAAGGTTTACTCAAAGGTAAGCCTGCATCAGATTTTAGTATGATTTGGATGTAAATGCAGTTGAAATCAATGGGATTTACTCTGGAGTAAGGGAACCAGCAGATCTCTATTTTATGAACTGGAAATGCACAGCTTCCCACGATCAAAGGAAAGGGAAATCAATTCTTCACAAATGCAAAGAGGTGGAAGATCGCACTGGTGAATTATCAGGAAAAGGCTTTAAAAGGGGGAATTTAAAATTCTTTAAAAATCAAGGGATGAACCGATGAGATTCAAACTTGGCATGCCGAAAGCCATCCTGGACACCTATCCCCATGCCAACTTTCATCTCTTTATCTATAAAAATAATGCAGATGTAAGCATTTTGGTTAATTTGCATTTAAAAACTCCTAAAACTCAAGGCATGGGCCTATCTGATTTAAACTTGGCATGCCTAAAGCTCTATTTAAGAGCTCTCAAGATCCCAAGTTTAATCTCTTTACCTTTAAAAATTACACAGATGTAAGCATTTTCGTGCATTCTAATAGGAGCTCCAATGAGCGAGGGGGAAGGCTGCCACGTCCATCACAATGTCCATCAACAACAAGTACCAATGAACTGGAGGGGAAAGAAGGGGCGGGGCGAGAAGGGGCAGGCACAATAGCAGGAAGAGAGCAAAAAGAGAGTTCACCAGTTTAGCTACAATCGTGAAAGGGAGAAGCGCTTGCAGCGCTTCTGAAATGGAGGTTAAAAAAATGCAAAGGCAAACGGGGGGGGGGGGGGAATAGGTGTGATGGAGCCCAAAGTCTGTAATTCAATGCACATTTACATGAAAGTAATGAAGTCCCATTAAACACACTGGTGACATTTCCAAATAAACATGCATAGTATCCGCCTGCATGACTGACTACAGTCCTATGCAGATTTACTACAGAGTAATTTCTGTTATTTATTCATTAGTCATTATTATTACTTTGATATCATTTAATATATTAGAATCCCTAAGGGCAGGTTTTCTTTTAATCCAGGTGTAACCTGTGTATATCAAGATGCTGCACAGAGCATCCTAACTGCTGCATTCTACACTACCTGTTGAAACTCCCTGGATTTATTTCTGAGTAAACAAACACCCATAGGTTTGGGCTGTAATTTACACCAGCAAACTATTGCAAACCTGTCATGTGCTTTAAAGCCCTTAAACATTACAAAACTTTCACTTATCTGTCATCTAAAATTTATATTTCATACTGCGAACCTGAGACCCCCTCTAAATGGATTCTGTTTGACGCCTGGTTAGCCGATTATGCGCATAATCACTGAAGCACTTTATCGTAAATGCTTGTAGCAAGAGGTAATTGAGCGCACAACTGGTGGTCTTACCGGTTGTTTGAAATGCACTTTACAAGTAGTTAATGCGGAGAATCGCTTGTTCACATAGGCAAAATGCGCTTTAACGGCCGGAGGAAAATAAAACTCGCTATTTAACGCGCATTCGATAATGCGCATAATCGGAGAGATAAAGCGCCTCAACTCCCGATTTACACTCCGCTCTTGTAGAGGTAAAAATTTTAATGAGACTTCAAAGAGCTTTAAACGTCTCGTGTAGAGGCAGCCTGAGACAAACGAGGTGGGAAGCATGGGCATAAAGACACCTTCTTTCCTTTTAACGGTCGCACATCACACCTGTAGAGCGTCATCACACGGGATGCACATCTGCCGCGACTTTGATCCACTTTTTGGACTCGCCCAGGGCAAGAGAACAGCAGGGCGGGGACCACGCCATGCTAGTCCAGCGCTGACAAAGTGGATCAAAGTCGCGGCAGGTGTGCATTAAACCTCCAGTGCGATGGCGAAGGTCAGTGCGCTTAAGTACTGTTTTAGACGGCTGGAGGTGGCATGACCTGGCTAAAATGGGGGGAGTCAGGGGGCGTAGGGGGGAGGTCTAACCTTAACCCCCGCCCCTTCCCCTCCATAATTTGAGCCAAGCCTTTGTCGAGAAATGGGAGCATGGGGTCCCAGTCAAAGGCGCCATCCTTTCTACCACCAATGGGGAAGAGCCCGGTGGGGTCCCAGATCGGATGAAGGAGAGCCGGCTGTCACCTTTCGGCCTGCGCCGCGCTAGGCTCGAGGAGGGAGCTGGTCCGTCGGGAAGGGATCCCGGTGCCTGCCGGCGCCAGAGGGAGGAGGAGGAGGAGGAGGAAGAGTCCGCGAAAGCGGCGCTCGAGGAGCCACGATCCCCGCCCAGGTGCGGCCGAGGAGGAGAGGGGCGTGGAAAGCCAAGGCGGCTGGCAGCCGCCGGCGGGAAGGAGGAGGAGGCGGCGGCGGCAGCGACCCTCCGCCCTCCGGGACGCTTTTTCTTCTTTCCGCCCGGAGATCGGAAACTTCTGAGCCGGCCGGAGAGATGGAGGCGCAGCCCAGAGGAAGACGAGCGCGCTGAGAAGGAGCCGGTAAGTTTGGGCCCTCGCGCGGCTGCCCTCGCTCGCCCAGCTCTCCAACCGGAATCCGGACTCGGACCCGGACCCGGACCGCGCAAACGGATCAACAAGTCCCGCGCCGTTCTTCCCCCTCCTTCCCAGCCACCCACTTCCCAGTTGTTTCGCCTGGAGGCGAAACCGAAGCGGCCCTCCGGCTGCCGAAAGCGGGACTCCCGCCCAAGTCGATCCGTTTTCCAAGGCTGGGCTGTGCCTTCGGCACTTCGAGCTCGGCGCCAGGCCAAGTCGTTCTCGCCTGTCTCCTCGGTTGAGCCCCCGTGACCGGTGACCGGGTCCCCGGGAGCTGCGGGCTCGCCTGCCGCGGCTGGGAAGGTCCCGCACCCCCCGCGCCGGCGGACTCTTGACAGGCGACCAAATTGGGTTGACAAGGGATTCGGAGCAGTCGAAAGAGTTCTTCGGTGCGTGGCGAACATGCGGAATCAGCCGCCCTGCGATGCGAAGCGGGCGCTGGCTAAGACGCGCGGGCAGCTAAACGCAGGGCGGGATCTACACGACTGCTTTAAAATGGTTTATAACCGTAGTGACAACGGTTCAGGCCCAGGACGCGCTCCATAGAGGGGGTTTCAAAACGTTTTCAAAGTGTGGTATCCTGCTTGGTGTAGATCTGGCCCTGCCTTAAAGGGGAGGCAGCAGCAGCAGCAGACTTCTCAGCTCTCCCAGCGAGCGGGATTCCCAGGCGCCCTGCCTGGAAGGATGGAAGTTCCTTCTCTGAATACCACTCGTTGGGGAGCTGAGAGGACGATTCCTTTCTCCTTACCCCAGTTTGAAATGTTGATCTACACTGAGCAGGATAGGACACTTTGAAAACGGTTTGAAAACTGTACATGGAGCGTGTCCTGGGCCCCAGCAGTTGTCATTACTGTTATAAACCGTTTTAAAGCAGTAGTGTAGATCCTGCCTTGGAAAAGATGAGCCGTTATTCTGATCTAGCCGGGCAGTTCTTTTGACCTGGGTCAGATCTCGCTCTGAACCATCTCGACAAAAATCTCCTGACTAGCACAAGGAGAGGAGGAACGGGCATCTGGGTTATGCTGCTGTTGTCATTATCCTAGCTTAGCTGCCTTTCAAGGCTTGATAGTCCTGCTTGGGGTGGGGGGAGAAAACGGGGCGCACGCTGCAGAGTGACGTGCCCAAGTCTGCCTAGCCAGGCAGTGCCAACCCCAGAAATAATAACAAGAATTCCCAGCCCTGAGACAATGTGGAGTCTGTTCATCTTGGGAGAGACTGGTACTGCTAGAGCGAGAACTGAATTGGAAAAAAGAAAGTAGTTTTGCTGGGCATCATTTTTCGAAAGCACTTTAGGACTTCTCTCTCTATAGTGCTGTAGGGCAGGGCAGGGCTCTGTGTGTGTGTGCGTGAATTATATATACACACATATATTAAGGTTGCTGATGCAGAAATAAGAAGCGATACTCATTAACCTAGGTCCCCTCTACAAGGATTCGCTTTTGCGCCTGGTTAGGCGATTATGCGCATAATCGCTGAAGCACATTTACGCCTAATACCTCTGCATGAGAGGCGGTGAAGCGCATTAAGGGATGACCAAAATGCGCTTTATAAGTAGTTAATGCGCATAAGTGCTTATTCACATAGTCAAAATGCGCTTTAACGGCCAGAGCAAAATAAAACTCGCTGTTTAACGCGCATGCGATAATGCACATAATCGGAGAGATAACGCGCCTCTACGCCCGATTTGCGCTCCGTTCTTGTAGAGGTAAATTTTTTAAAGCGCCTTGAAAGAGCATTAAACCTCTCTTGTAGAGGCAGCCCTAGTTAGAAATCCCTGTTTCACTTATAAACATCCAGTGAAAGAAAAGAGGGTTGCTGGGGAACATGGGCGGGAGGGGGCTGTTGCACTCATGTCCTGCTTGTGGATTCCTTGTCAACAGCTGGTTGGCCATTGTGGGAACAGAATGCTAGACTAGGTGGGCCTTAGTCTGATCCAGCAAGGCTCATATTATAGTCTCAGGGTATGGACCACATCACTACTTCTGTTTCACCATGAGAAGGTGGTGACAGACTCTAATGCAAGAGTTCTCAAATGATTTGGGGGAGGGGGGACAAGTTCCCCACCCAGAATTTTTCACAGGGAAAAAGTTGTTCTTGTTGGCGTTTCCTTGCAGGTATGTAATGTTGTTGAAGAACACCCAACAGCAATTAAAAAAGGAGCAGAGTTAAATAGGAGCTGAGCAGCTGTGAATAGGATAGAGATCCATCAGATGGTAGGATACTTACTCTGGAGAAGCATTCCCCAATATGGTGCCCTTCGGATGTTTGGACTTCAACTCCCATCAGCCCCTGACAGCATGGCTAATGGTCAGGAGTGCTGGGAGTTGTGGTCCAAAACATCTGGAGGGTACTAGGTTGGGGAAGGCTGGAGTATTCACCCTACATACCAGTCTGTCAACCTGTATGTATGGGTTTACTAGCAAATTTGCCAGAGTCCCTAGTGTCTAGGAATCCACTTATACATCTATTAGCTGTATCAGTACTGACACCAGGTAAGATGTAGAGAAATGGTAGTGACAACTGAGAGCCAAGTTATATGTGATATAAGTGATCCTGTGTGTCCCCCCCCATATTTATAAATAGACATGGGGGCTACAGTTTTGATTTTGATGGAAATTTTCTCATCCCTCCTCGCAGCTCCAACTTCTAAATCTGCTAATAGAGAAACATAAAAGTACTATTTCTGTGTTGTTTTCTTCCAGTGAAACTAATAGCAGTTTCAGAGGGAGATTCTGGTAAAAATCAGTACAAAAATGATGCAGTGGGGGGAAAAGTTAACTCCTTCCCCACAGTCACTTCCCCAACATAGTTCACAAACCTACTGTTGCAGGAGATCCAATCGCAGATATCATTAGTTTGTTTCCCCAAGGTGCCTACAGGAAGTGCTCTGCCAGAGGTCTTTGTTGCTTTTCATACTAGTAGGGAGGGAAGGGGAGTTAAATAGCTTTTGCCTGTGTCTTTGAATGAATGAGTAGAGTCGATGCTGTAGGCTCTTCAACTCTTGCTTAGTTAAAAATAGGACCCCTGTTGCCAAACTGGAGTTCCTGGAGCAGTTGCAACAGGTTCCAGCCAGGTTAACTGCTGTCAGTCTTGAGCAGGAGCATCCCTGGCCATCTGTTGCATAGCAAATAAACATGGCAGAAACTTGACAAAGAAGGCAATGGTTTGTTAGGTATCCCCAGAACCAATCTGAACATGTACTCAGATGCAAGTCTCTCTGCAATTGTAGGTCAAACATCTGGAGGGCCACAAGTTGTCCAGCCCTGACTTACAACATTGACAACGTGATATCACTGGATAGCTCAAACCCAGGGTGTTTTAGTAAGGTTTCTTCATAGTCATTCGTTATTTCCTCAAGCAAATTAGTGAAACTTGGCATTTTATTATCCCACTCTTCTAAGGAGCTGACAGCATCATACATGAGGTAGTATCCAATGGTATTCTTCTGCAGAGTTAGGCCCATTGAAGTGAATGGTCTTAGTCTATGTAGGACCAGGGCTGTGCAGAGCTGGTCATATGCCCAGGCCAGATGGGAAGTGTGTGCCTCCCCATTTCAAACTGCTCATTAAGTATTTTTTTATGTTTTTTAATGCCCACCAACATGTCCATTCTACATAACACCTTCATATTAAACCTCTTCTACAACATCTCAATGTTGAATCAGAAATTAACATTTATTTTTAGTTGGTGTACAAACAGAAGCAATAACAATAGAACAATCCTTCATCATTATCAAACATTATCATCCTCATCCTCATGGTATCATCATCATTATTACCATTGATAACTATCATCATCATTACCTCACCCTCCGCTCCAGAGATTATATGCCATGGAGAAGATTGAGGAAAGAGATGCAGTAAGGACAACCATCGCAACTTAGGCACTGTGATGCCCTGCCTGCACCCGTGACACTCACCGGGCTACACAACAGGGCTGTCCATGGCACTCGCACTCAAGGCTTACTTCAACCCCCCCTGTGCTTATGACGTGTTTGAGGGTTTAGGCCTGCTGCTGCTCCTGTCCCGCCTTTACTCTTTTAGGCCCCACAGCTCTACAGCCCAGCACCCTAGCCCCCAAATCTCCCTTCTTTCTATCCGCTGCCACCATTTACCTGTGCCTTCCTCTGGTACTCCCAATCATTACAACAGTTGATATAATTAAATGCAATTTATTAACAAGATGACTGCTCAGGCAGCAAAAGCTTGATGGTTTCTTTAGCTCAACAGCGTATTGGTTACAGGTACAATGCTTAATGGTTTCAGTCAGTCATTTCTCTTAAAAACATTTCAAATAGAGACTTCAAAGTTCTCCTGCCACTTTACCCCTATCTAGGTATTCCCTCCAACTAACTCCACCAAAACAACCAAGCACACAGACCCTTCCTAGCTCTAGTCAGACCCTTCTCAGTCAAAATCCCACACACACACTCAACTCCTGTCAGCCAACAACCTCTATACACAGACACTTTTCTCTAACTCCTCCCACTCTCACACAGCCAGCCAATCCAGGCACTCTCCCACCACCATCCAATCAGCACTCACACATTAACTCCCCCCCCCCCTTATACTTACCCGCTGCAACATAACTGTGAGTCTATTTAACTTCCTTCCTGGAACTTTTGGCATTTTATAAACAATTACTTACAACCTTTTATATACAAGGATCTCTAAAGCAGCTGAACATCACAGGCACATGTATCCCCGTCCCGCATGCGGCATGGGCCCTCTGGAGCTTGTAGTCTGACCGTGGTATTCACGACGGACGGCATAGCTGCGCTGTTTCCACAAGGCGGGCTCCTTGCTTCTCGATGGGCCGCTGACGCTACGGAAGCAGTAGCGTAAGCTGGGGGGGCCCTCCTCGTCAGAGTGCCCCCTCAAAAACGTGGGCCTGGGCCAACTGCCCCCCCCTCTGCACAGCCCTGTGTAGGACTACCATTGGATACTGCCCATAGCTTCTATTTTTCCCTTCCTCCCTCCATTTTATAGATAGGTTAGGTGAATAGGCACTGGCTCAAGGTCACCTAGCAAGATTAGTCATGGAGATGGGATTTGACTCCAACACTTCCATGCCCAAATCCACCATTTTGTTCACATCTCATCTACTTCTGCTCCATGCACAATGACCATTCCAGTGGGGATCTTTTGTGAACTTCATCGTAAAGGAAACAGTGTCTACAAAATCACCTTTGCATTGGGAAGGAGATCTGAAGGCATGACAGATAATATTAGTAATCTTTAATGTATGTCATATAAAAAGAGGTTACAATAAAAGGACATCTTGGTGGTAAACATATATATATATAGCCAGAAAATTTGCTTGGTTCCAATTGTGTCAATTGAACAATAGTCTGCAACAGCATAGTTCACGGGGCAGTTACTGTGATGTCCGTTTCAGTACAGGAGGAAAGGATCATAGTGAAGTCATTATGAGGTGCATAGGTTGGGCTTTGTTCTTATCAGCCAATCACCTGGCTTGAAAGTGTTGGCTTATTTGAATAGCCAGCCCTATATAAGAATACATCAAGAAGCAGGGCAGTGTCATTTGCAGGCAGGCAGGGAGTTTGGTTTTTTGAGCTTAAAGTCGAACAATGGCTGCCACCAACCGGAGAAGCAGGAAAAGGAGTCAGATATGCCAAAGGCCACGAAACAGTCCCCAGCATAGACAGAGAAGGCTGCAAGGGGGGAAGACAACCCGGAGGTGTGCAAAACCTGGCCATGGAAAGAAGCTCCCTGCCAGAAGGCCTCCCAAGAAAATACAGAAGCTGCAGCTTGACAGTGTTTGGATGACCAACAAAGCCCAAAACATCCTGCACTTCGGTGTTCATGACCTCTACAAGAAGGTATCCCTGGCAGCTGAGCGCTTGAGGAAGAAGAAGCGCCATGTCTCCATCACTGTTTCAGATGTACAAAATGTCCTGAAAAAGATCATGCCTAGGAAGTATGACAAAACGTCTGGATCCTCCATCTCCCGCAAGTGCCGTTAAAAAGACATCTTTCCCCTTTCCTGCGACAGGCGTAGAAATGAAAAAAAGAGAACGGAAAGGGAGGGGAAAAAATCATCAGCCTAAGATGAAATCCAATACTTTGCCTGCCTGAAAAAACACTACCTTCAAATTTCCAAGCAATCCTGTAACTCACCAACAGGCGTTTTGCTTAAAAGAGGCAAGAATAAGACCTTCATTACAGAAACTTTCTCTGTCTAATTCTTTAAATTCCAAATCTTCTCAAGGGGTGCGGCATACAAGTCCTGGCCATCCATTTTAGTGCTTTTTGGCCTCTGCACTTGCTTCTAATACCTGGCTTTTCACATCCACCTTGTTTACTCGGGAGCAATGGTGTATGCCCAGGCCAGGGTGTTGATCCTCTTTCGGCCTGAGAACCAAGTTCCATTTCAGGAAGCTCGTCGTGGTGATGGGCGGCATTCCAGAAAGGGGCAAAAGGAGCGTGGTCCCAAACACCAAAACTGCCACCATAGTTTAGCTTAAAGCTCTACTAAGCCTTAGCAGAGGCATTTAAACATTTTGGAATGGGGGGAAACTGCACAAAAGCTAGGAGGCCAGGCAACCCTGGACTACTCTGGCTTGTCCCCACATGCCTAGAATTAAGAAGTAATGCTTCTTTCCAGGTAAAATAGGTGTGCTCTCAGTCAAGCCTCAGCCCTGACACCTGTGCCTTCTGGGATGTCAGGACTGTCCACGCTACCTTTTGCAGCATCCTGAGAACACCGTCCAATTACCGTATAGGTTGGGGGGGGGGGGTACCCTGATATTAAACAGCCAATCTAAATGCCTAAAAATGTGGACATGCTGCTTGGAGGGATGAAACCAGCCACTTGAGCGCTTGTCTATCTTGGCTTTTGAAATCAATTAAGGGTGCCTCTACAAGAGCGATTTAAAGCTCTTTCAAAGCGCATTACCGATTTTACCTCCACATGAACGGAGCGCAAATCGTGGGGTTGAGGCGCTTTCTCTGTCCGATTATGCGCATTATCGAATACGCATTAAATAGCGAGTTTTAATTTACCGCGGGAGTTAAAGCGCCTTATGACCATGTAAACAAGTGATGCTCCGCATTAAACACCTTTAAAGTGCGTTTCATACAACTGGTAATGTGCTTCACCACCTCCCTTGTATAGGGATTAGGCGTAAAAGCGACTGAGAGAAGATGCGCATAATCGGACAACTGGGCGTCAAACCAAATTCTTGTAGAGGGGACCTAAAGCCGGACTTACTTTATGAGTGTCAGTTATAGTAAATACTTCACTGAGGGTGGTGTAGTCATTTTGCTTTTAAAGGAGGCAGTATTAGAATCACTTTTTTAAAAAGCCAAATGTAGATGCTAATCTACCATTTTTAAGCAAGGTTCTGGAGAAAGTTCTGCCTTGTCAACTCCAGGAAGTCTTTGAGAACACTGATTATGTAGATCCATTCTTATGTGGCTTCCAGCTTGGATATGAGACAGAAGCTGGCTTGGATGCCTTAGTGTAGGGATGGGCAACTTTTGATCCTCCAAATGTTTTGGCCTACAACTTCCATCAACCCTAGCAAGCATAGCCAATGGTGATGGATGATAGAAGTTATAGAACGAAACATCTGGAGGGTCACAAGTTGCCCACCCCTTCCCTAAACCATGGGATAAATAAATACAATTCTATACTAGTCTGATTCACTGCTGCTATCTAAGACATTACAGCCAATGACCCTGTTTAGACAACACACTAAGCCACGGAGGTTATGCACTTTGAGCTAAACATTATGGCTTAGTGTGTCATGTGAACCAGGACTTGGCATGTCATGTGAACCATTCCTAACCATGGTGGCTACATAACCATGATTTAAACACTCTAGCCATTTGCAGCAAAAGAGTTAGTGGCCTAACCATGGCTTAGCATGTCGTCCGAACAAGCCCTAAATACCCTTCCATCACTTTTCCCTTCTTCAAAATCATCTAAGATTATGGGATTGAATAAATCCCCCAGAGTATTAGCAGTGCAATCCTCTGCATGTCCACTCAGAAGTAAACTCCACTGAGTTTAATGGGACACATGTAAGTGTGGATAGGATTCCATCCTAAATTAAACTCTCTTTCCATAGCAGGTTCACAAAACCTGTACCTGTCTGCCAATCTCTACAGTGCTGTGCAACGAGTGTCCCTAAAAAACAGTGAGCATCAAAGAGTTCTTCTACATCAAAAGCCCATGTTTATTGTGCATTTTAAAAAAAGCTTTTTCATGTCCTTACTTACAGAAGATGGGGGAAATATATTTATAGCACTTCCAAGCTGACAGTTAATGTTAAAAATATTTATGTATTTAAAATATTTATGCCCCACCTTTTTATTAGAAGTATTCAAGGTAGCTAACAAAAAAAAAATTAATGATAAAAATGCAATAAGCAAATCACTGAAATATAAAGTAAAAAAGAAACAATATGAACTGCTAGAAAACAGCCAGGAAAAAACATGGTGGGTTTTTTCAGTAGTTTTTTTTGGCTTTCATGTGTCTACCTCCCTCTATGCTGAAAGGTTTGGCCAACTAAAAATAGTTTAACTTGCTACTGGAAAGAGAGAAGTGTGGATGTTATGCAAACATCTCGAGGAAAGAGAATCCATATCCTTGGTACTGGCAGTACAGAAGGTTAAAATAATACAAACTAATAAAAATATTAAAACTAAATCACTGCAGGAAGCAGTCCTTCAGATACTGTAGTCCCAGACACAGGATCAGACTCCCTAATTCATATTTCATTTAAGTAGCTTCCTAGGATGTGCTGTTGATTGTGCAGAAAATGAGAGGGGGATTTCATTCATACTAGTTCTTTTACTGCTTAGGAAAAGCTGGGGTTGCCAGTTGACCAGGGAAAAAATGGGTCAGCCTGCTCCTGTGTCGTTAACCATAGTTTAGTTTGCAGAAAACAGCAGGTGAAGCTTTTCATGGTATGGAGATAATCATCTGTTCATTTACACAAGGCCTGGGCTAGGCCTGAGTGGGGCTGGGGAGGACCCACAGTTGCTGATGTGCCTGCACAAGCGAGGGCAGCATGCAGACAGGGCTCCTCCTCAGCAGGCTCACCCCTCTCTGTCCAAGCGCTGTGATGCCTCAGGCTGGCCTCAGCACTAGGCAGGAAGCCCAGGCAAGCCGTGTTCACTATGGACGGCAGCACCAACAGTGACGGGAATACAAAAGCTATCGCAAGATTTCCCTTGCCAGAGGAATAGGAGACTGGCACAGAGCCAAGGATAATAGTGTTTTGCTATTAAAGCACTAGCTTAGGACTTCTTTGCAGTTTAAAAGTTTTCTGTATGTCTACACTGCTCAAGCTTCATTTTAAAACAAAAACGAGCGAAATCGGTCTGTTGATCTCTAGTAATAAGCCTTACAGTACCATATTTTTACATAGATTATCTGGGCTCTTTCTTGCCCCCTCCTGTATTATGACATTATGTGGGTGTCTTGACAGCACATCAGCCTTATCTCTGGGCCCAAACAAAGGGTTAATGGTGCAGAGTAGGCTGGGTCTAAGTTTCCAGATGTCATTCATCACAAAACTCCTGTGTCTTTAAAAGTTGTATGCGGAAGAGAAACTTGTATTGTGGTTTTTGCCAGTACAGTGGCGGAAGCTGCACCTGCAAACCCAAGTATAGAAGGGCCACAGTGGGGTTTGAGAAACTACAGGACCAGGCAGGATGAGTGAGGTGGGGCTATCTGCCTCAAGAGATGTTTAGCATCCGATGAGAAACTCCATTAGGCATGTCTAGCTAGTTACAAGCAAATCTTGTCAATGTGACAAGATAGACTGTTTCTTTGGGACTTGCCCAGCAACCAGCTTTTCCTGTACCATTAAGTCAGTGTGTGTTAAATACTTTGCACTGCATTAAATCCTACATGTGTGAAATGCTGCATTTAAACAGGTATTAGTGTAGGACCAATGGTTATAGAAACCATCATTAGTGCCAGCTGCTTCCTTAAAAGCACAATCCTATATATGTCTACTCAAAAATAAGTGTAATTGTATTAAACGGAGCTTATCTCCAGGTAGGAGGGTATAGGATTGCAACTTCATTGATGGAAGTTCAGTGATTTGTTGGAAAGTGTGAGATGGTAGGTAGGCTTACAAGAAGGTTCTTTAAATAATGAATACCTATTTATCACCGTTTGCAGACTTGTGTGCATTTTGTGAAAGAGAAAAAGAGACAAATTCTGTGAGTAGATTGAATTATATGCATATGTGAATCAACTTGGGTTTGCAAAAATGAACATGTGACAGATTTTCATAAAATGTTTGACCAGTGATAGAAAAGCTAGAAGAATGGATGGAGATAAAATGGTTACTGAAAGACTGGAATTACAAAGTAAATAGTGGACTTGGAGAGACTATAGTTACTGTAGTATATAGTACAGTATAGTATAGTAAGTCTTGGGCCAGGGATGGAGAATGTGTGGTTCTCCATCATCCTTCCCTATTGGCTATGCTGACTAGGACTGATGGGAGTTCCAGTCCAACAACGTTTGGAAGGTCACATGAACTCCAATCTAGAGTACTGGAGATCTAGGGACTTAACACCCCCTTAAGAGGATTCCCACCTGCATGTGAGCAACTAACGTGTCTACAAGGAGTCTCCTCAAATCACTGTTTTTGTTCAAACTGAGGAGGGTTGCCCATGTCTTGGTTCACATGGAAGTGAATCAGCATAGCCCACGAGTCAGAAAAACAAAATCTCATTATCTTTAGCTATTTTTCTTAATGCAGTAGTTTTTGAATTTTAGGGACTCCTTTCCACACTGGGTTATCTACCAAGGAACTTTCTGCACATGTGCCAAAGAACCCTTGTGACTTGGGCATGTTCCAGGGTGCACTAATAGTTTGCACAGTAGGGCTTTTGCTATTGCCCTGTGAAATGCACTGAGAACTCACGCACAGCTGCCCAGGGCAGAAGGGAAGTTCAGCAGCGGTGGACAAGTCATTTTTCACGGATGCTTATCTACCATCATTGACCTTCCCATTGAGGAACTCAAATCTTAATAACGCTTTAATAAGTTTTTTGCTGTGTGAATCGTTTATGTTTGTATTGTTCTCATTTTATCTGTATGCCTCCCTGGAGATCCCAGTGGTATAGGGTGGGATACAAATGTTTTATTAAATAAATAAATAAATGGTGAGAATCTTGCTTTTTAGTTTCCTGACCAACCAACCTCCTTTTTCTAGCTCTTAACATTTAAGAAACTAAAGAAACACAAATGTAAACATAGTAGGGGGAAATAGATATTATTTATATGGTAAAGGCTTCATGCTTCATATTTTTCTATTAAAGTCAGTTCAGATGTAACAACAGACTCAAGACAGAGTCTGTGGGTTAAAGCTGGCCACTTTGCTGCTGTTGCTGTTTTTATTGTGTTCTTGCTGTTTTTATTACTGCTTTGGTTTTTATTATGTAGTTTATGGAATGTTGCTCTGTACTTTCTTCCAGTCCTTTGTGGCCTAGACTAGTCAAGACAAGAGGACAGAACCCCCCACAAGCAAAAAAGAAACTGAAACTTTTTCCCCTCTCTTGTGACAATGGCAGTGCCCCCTAGAGGCAGAAATGCAACTTTCTCTTGCATTTGAGAGTTGTAGTCTCTCAGTTTGCAATCTAGGACTTGCTTGTCCTTGGTGCACAGAAATTGTAATAATCTGATACTGTAAATAGTTTTTAGAAATCATTTGGAGAAGTAATATATGAACACCTTGTCTTAAACATTTTATTCATCATGCTGAAAGAAAACATTCCATCATATGCCTTGCTTGCTGCCCCCATTAAGCCTCTGAACAAAGGGGAAATCCAAATTTTCATGTACCATCTTAAAAACATTAAATCCTAAAATCCCCTCACACATCAGAATATAGATTGGCCAGATACCTTAGCTGGCTTCCCAGCTAATGATGCAGGTTTTCTGGGAAATTTTGAATTAGGAAATTTTCTGCTTGCATCTGAAATGTTTCTGCTGCCCTAGAGAGTGATCAAATTTAGCTTGTTTATTATACTCATATTTAGTAAACAAAACTAAAAATAGTCCCCCATGTTATTTTTTTGTCCTAATATACGCCAAATATTTAACTTGAAGTATTTAAGGAAAAAAATTTAAACATTTTTTAATTACAGTCCTATACATGCTTACCTGGGAGTAATTCCCATTAAGTAGAGATGTATAAGATTGCAATGTTAACTCGATTTAAATGTTATATTATGCAGACATTTTATTGGAATAGTTATAAAAATGTAAAGACAATAGCATGAACTTCCCCTACATTGTTTATATTTAAGAAAAAGGGGTGGGGGAACAAAGGTACTGAAAATTTTTGACATACTAATAAATGTTAGCAACCCAAAGAACAGCTAACAAGTAACCTTTACCTTTTTCAGCAGAGTTGAACTCTCTTCCACTGAGATTGTTGGGGCACCTTCAGTTTCACAGTCACTACCTATTAGATGAATTTCACACTGAGACATCTGTGTATTTTAATGACATACATGTATTCTCACATACCTACTAGGGACAGTCACCTGGAAAACATTACTTATATCTTTGAAATGGCCAAGCTTGCCTAATATTGTATTTGCATTTGGCATCCATTCATTGTTAGTAATGAACTTATCAAATGGAGAATTTTCTGTGGAAAAATAAAGCTCTGAAAAAAAAACATTTTTGAAAACATTCCTGTGGGAAATTTTCTACCCTACATCACTGTCCAAGCAACCCTTGTTATTTTGTATCCTCAGGATACCCCAAACTAACTGCGATGATTTGACAGGTAGCTGTGAATCAAACTCCTCACATCATATTCTTAGGACAGGCATAAACCAATTTATGTTTTTTTAAAAAAATTGAATGGAATTAGTCTATTTGCAGGACAACAACCCTTTAAAAAAAGAAAGGAAAAAAACAGTACATGCTGGCTGCCAAAATGGAAAAACTTTTAGAACTTGGATTTTCCACTGGTGATATTCCTTCATATAACAAATATCTCCGAGGGGTGGTGGGGAAGTAGGGGGCCAGGCATGTAGCGCCATTTCTTAACAATCTTTTTCTGTAACTAATTTTATTTTTTATCAGGAGTGCCAAAGCATGTAAACTTTTAAAGGCAAGAAATATGAAGCTTGTTCCCATGAAATTAATAGGAATGTTAGTCCTGGTTATCTCCATTTTTAAAATGGGGAGATTAGGACCGCATCACAAGAATGCAGTTTTCCCCTTGTGTGTGCAAGAGGGTTGGTGTGTTTTTTCTACTCCAGGACTTGAGTTACTGTAACTACAACAGAAGCTGGAGACACAGAAATTGAGTAGGTGAAACCTTTCCTAGCACAGACGTAAATGGTGGGAAGGCTTTACCGGCAAAAATTCTGTCTGCCCAGTTGCTATTAAAGTTGCAAGAACAATAAAAACAAAAGAAGAAGTTGGGCAGCTTTGCAGTTGGAGGTTCCCAAGAGACTTGAATAGTTTGACAGACACATTTTGCTTCCCAGAGTAAACACACACATAGTTTGTCCCACTGGCCAAAAAATTTTTGAAAACAGTAAAACAAAATTTGTTTATCAGAATTGAAAGCAGAATGGATGTACATACCATACATGTGCAGAGATTCCTCTTTTGTCCCAGATTTACCTCTCTGAATTTTTTATCTCCAGTGGTAAAGCTCATTTCATTATTATGGATAATAGGGCCATTTTAAAAAAGTGTTTCATATTTTATTTTTTGCATATGCTGTGAATATAATAATACCCAAGAATAATACCCAAGACCATAAGGGTACATCTTGACAAGCGGTTTGCCCCGGGGTGGATTCGGAGTGGCAGCAGGTAATTTATATGATGTAGCCGCCATCGCAAAGCCATCCAGGGGCAAACCTCCAAAGCTCCACTTTAAAAAAACTGGGCACTTACCCCAACTTATTTTGCTTACAGCGAGGCGATGACAGTGTCTGCCATCTGTCGCCTTGCTCTGGAGCTGCTGCAGAGGCGTGCCACAGCCGATGGCGACCCCTGATTAGTCACCATACAGTCGCTGGACCACCTCTGCAGACCATCGTTTAAAAAATAAATAAATAGATAAAAAGGGGGCGAATGTTCAGAGACGAAGCACCCTGTTCCTTCCCCCCAAATTGTTTTTCCCCGTTTATCTGTAAATACGAAGCTCTGCGTTGACAGATTTAAAAAAATAAGAACGAACCCAAAAAGGCTGCTCCCCCCCCAGCACCCATGCGAAAACAAAACCCCACCTTGAATAAGGGGGGCTGCGGATGCTCCCCAGCGCCCATTCAATGACACGCACGGGATCAAGTGGACGGGCGCGGTGGCGGCTCCTTTCTGCAAACCCCGCAATTGTGCTCCTTCCCGTGCAGATGACCAGAAGGAGCGGCAATGCGGAAGCTCAAGGCCTCTCGTGCCGCCGCCGCTGTGCCGCCGTCAAGACAGGGCCTAAATCAACTTTGACATTTCAACTCTAGCCTTTTAAATCTATTTTCACCAGAGTAACTGCATAATTTTGTGTTTTGCACAATGTGGCCTAAATGCTATTGTGCCATTAACTGTAAGTTATAGCTACGTGCCTATAGAATTCCATGGAATTGTTCTGGAATAAGAAGTTTGAGTAGCTTTGGGTGTTTTTCTGTTCTTCGCCATGTGTATTAAAATGGAGATTAGTGTTGTTCTAACCATGAACCTCTCAGTGTTTTGTACACCTACCTCCTTTTCCTGTAACAGAGCCTGTTTAAGGCATGTGAAGGGCTGTGTCTGGGGGGGGGGGGGATTGATTCCCCCACCATTCAAACAAAAGGCATGGCAGGGTTAAAAGGCAAGGAGATTAGTAACAGTCTGAAAAAGTCGCCCTTTATAAGCAGGTAATTTTGAAACTCTGTGTTTATGAACTGGACTAGATTTTCTGTCACCTTTGTTTGCTTATCTTTCATACTAGGCAATGGACAATTTACAATTTACATACACCTAAGGTATAATTTCATTTATTTCTTTAATAGATTTATATACTGCTGTCCATGTTTAAAAATATCTCTAAGCAGCAGAAGAAGTAAGCCCCATTGAGTTCTATGTGATTTACCCCAAATAATTCTGCATAAGATCACAGTCTTAAGGGAATGGCTGTCAAGTATTGTTGCTATTAGGAATGCTTATGGTATTCTCTCCTGTCAAATTTCTTCTTTAATGTTTGGGATTTTAAAACACTTTTTTTATACTGGGGGGAAAACCTGGGAAGGCGGGGAGCTCTTTTTTTTAACATGTGGCAAAATCTATAATCAACAACCTGGAAGTCATAGAATCATAGGATAGTAGAGTTGGAAGGGGGCTCTAAGGCCATCGAGTCCAACCCCCTGCTCAATGCAGGAATCCACCTTAAAGCATCCCTGACAGGTGGCTGTCCAACCATCTTCTTCCTTAATTTTTACATAGTAAATTGTGCCAGAGACCACCTGAGTGGAATAATGGAATGAATTCTGGGTGAATTTGCTCATTTTGACTTGCTACTTAGGGAGGAAGTTTAGCGGTGAGCGTTATGGCAAGTTGGGGCTACACAAGGACTTACAGGGAGTAACCTCAACTTACCCTGAAATAAACTGTAGCAGGGAGGGATCCGCTAGTGGTCTGTGGAGATTGCCCTAAGCTGAGCAGTACAGTATGGCAAGAGGGGATTCCGCCGTCCTTCTCCATACTCTATTACCAGCTCCACACCGAGTGCGTAGTGTTACAGGAGCAGATTTTAGGGCTGGCCCTGCGATGCCTCGGGAACAATTAATGAGCTCTGCACCCTGAATGACCCTTGTTATCGTGCCTACTAGCGACTTTAAAACTCTAAGGACCAATGAAGCCTTAGCTTGCACCCATTTGGGGTGTGATCCTATGCCGTTGCTATTCCAACAGGTACCTGTAATAGTTACCAACCTTTCCTCTTCTACACAAATGAACCTTGCACTGAGGGGGGAGGAAAAACTGCACCAGCCAAAATTCCCCTTTCTGCTCAGCCATTGAAGGTGCAGAATTTGCCCCTTCTCCCTGTCCATCTGTTCTCCCTAGACCCTGAGGTTATTCCAGGCCGTCTAGCCTAAAGCATTTTCACCAGAAAGCTTTAATGCATGCTAAGGTCAATGCAAAACCTCTACTGGCTGCGGTATGCATTCAGTTTCTTATACAAATCTACTCCCACGTTAACAGTTTTCATACATGACCCCAAAGCTCAAACTTGCATTTTAGCTTCATTTATGCAAACACCCTCTCAGTTTTCAGTTTCTGCCATCTTCTTTCAAAGTTCGCACTGTAATTGCAGATTCTCCTCCCCTTTTTCTGTTCATGTCTCCTCCCTGCAATCGCTGTGGCTACATTTCTTTCAAGAAAAAAACAGCAACAAACACCTGGCAAGGAATACACATTCTTACATTTTGCGTTATTGTTGTTGTGTTGGATCGTGGAAATAACTTAAGTTGAATTTGGGCAACATCTTGCAAATTTAGACCTTGGGGCGGAGCAGGAAAAGTGAACAAGGATGAAACACAAGATATCGGATTTAACCAGGATTTGCATCTAGCTGCCTTCTTGAGGCCAGAAAGTGTAGCCCTCTTCAGCTCAATGTGATGTAATGTTTACAGCTGATCAGTGGTGTAGTGGAGTCAGGACTCGGAGGGACACAGTCCTGACACTGTTTCGTTAGCAGGGACGCTGATGTCATTTGCCACTCCACTGACTCAGAACTCCGACCCCCTCTAGATGGATTCCGTTTGACGCCTGTTCCTCCGATTATGCGCACTTCTCGGAAGCGCTTTATCGTAAATGCTTGTATGCAGGAGGTAATTGAGCACTCAACAGGTGACCTTACCGGTTGTTTCAAATGCGCTTTACAAGTAGTTAATGCGGAGAATCGCTTGTTCACATAGTCAAAATGCACTTTAACGGCCGGAGCAAAATAAAACTCGCTATTTAACGCGCATTCGATAATGCGCATAATCGGAGAGAAAACGCGCCTCTACGTCCGATTTTCGCTCCGTTCTTGTAGAAGTAAATTTTTTAATGCGCTTTGAAAGAGCTTTAAATGCCTCTTGTAGAGGCAGCCTCCCTGTGCCCTAGTTTGCACATAGAAGCCACCAAGGGTGAACTTCCCATAGGGCTTCTCATCGCTAGAGTCACTGCCATTTTGAATATTTTGGGCAGAGTGGGGGCACGCTGCAGTTCTCGCTATGTGTGAACCTGGCAAGGGTGGTTGGTTAGGGTGGCTCTCAAGCCACACAGACCACATGGACTGTTTTAGGGTTGCGGGAGCCACCCAAACAATCCACCCTTGCTGGGTTTGCTCATAACAAGAAGCTACACCTTCTCCACCCCCACCCCCCCAAATATTCAAAATGGCAGCCGCCACTGCAACTGATTTGTTGATATGGATCAACACAGCTGCCTGAATTTCTGGACTCTTGTGGGGGGTGGGAGTGTCTATCAGAACTGTCATAATCATTTCCTGCACTTCAAAATCTGCCGCTACTGATCGATATTAAGACAGGCTCCAGTTGATAATAATGCTCGTCACAATGGTAGAGCTATGCCTTACCAGTTTATAATCATTAACATTAACTAAAGGGAAATCAGAAGGAAATGCTAATATGACTGTTCCCCATGTTCCGTTGGAAGGTTTGCCAAAATGTCTTTTCCTAGCAACAGTCCCCAAACTTGCACTCTGCTTACAAGAGAAAGGAAGAAGCTTTATGAACCTGATGTAAGGGCTGGTTTGATTCTCCCCCCCCCCCTTCCTGAATGAGCTGAAGAAGTTATTTAGATTGGAGAAGGCGGCCGTTGTGCTTCAGGCAAAGCAAAGATTTAGGACAGAATGATTCCGTTCTTGGCTATGCCTAAAACTTCCTGAGCAACCTCAGGCAAGTCACATGCTCTCTGTGCCTCAAGTTAGAGCGAGGGGAGGGTTGGCAGGGTGTGATGAGGCTTCCTTTGTCCATTTAGATATTTATGCGGTTCTGAATGACCTCAAATAACATCAGATCGGTTTCATTTACAGAACACGGAGATGACCTCTTCTTAGGCCAGCAAATAAATAAATTAAGCTTCCAGTTAAACTCAGCAGGTGTAGATTTGAGGATCTTTGTTGTATATAGTTTACTAGATTAAAGTATGACTTTATGTAGTTGGACCAACTGGGAGCTAAAACTGCTTTGTAAAGCAGATTGACAGCACAACCCTGTACATGTCTTCTCATAGGTAAGTTCCATGGAATTCAATGGGACTTACTCTCAGAAAACTGGGTATAGGATAGCCTGAGATTTTAAAAAATATTGCCTTCAAGCCAGAGAAATTCTATTATGCGTAAATCCTGTTGAAATCAATGGAATAAGTTAGTCACAACTAACCAAAGATCCACTGATTTCAACAGGACTAGGTGTGCTTAATGTTCTCTGGACCAGGGGCACTGACTCCTGAGTTGGTATTGGAGTTTAAGGGGTATAAATCCATCTTAAATTTACACTTTAATTTTTTTAAAAGATAACGTCTTAAGCCAAATTACAAAAAGAAGATTAAAAAGGTACTAGAGAAAAATAGTATCAAAACTGAAATCACTAAATTGCTACAATCATTAAAATTATAGTAATTATAAGTCAGTATAACGATATAATTACAGTGCTTAACAATCTAACCCAGTCATATAATGTAACAATACTAATTTCTAACAGAGCTTCATAGAAGAGTAGGGCCCTGTCTTGACGGTGCCGCGTCAGCACCGCGAGGCCTCAGGCTCCCATGGTTGTGCTCCTTCCCAGCATCTGCACAGGAAAGAGCGCAAGTGCGGAGTTGCCACTGCCTCTGTGCCAAGCACTGGGGAGGGGAGAGGAACAGGGCAGCCAGAAGTGGAGGAAGAGAGGGATGTGCAGCGCCTGAACCAGCTCTCCTCCCTCTGACCTCCCTCTGGCTGCCCCATTCCTCTCCCCCCCCCATTTTTAATTTTTTTATTAAACAAACAAATAAAATAAATAAATAAAAATAAAAACAAACAAATAAAAATGGGGGGAGGAATGGGGCAGCCAGAGGGGGAGGAAGAGAGGGACGCATGGTGCCTGGACCCAGCGCTCCTGCCTCGGATCTCCCGGAGGTCTGCCCCCTTCCCTGTCCAGCCAATGGCGATCAATCGGGTTGCCATCAGCTGTGGCACGCCTCCACAGCAAAAATAGTCAGGGTAAGTGCCCGACTTTTTTTAAGTGGAGTTTCGGGGGTTTGCCCCTGGATGGCTTCGGGATGGCAGCTGCGTCATATAGATGACCTGCCACCACTCCGGATCCACCCTGGGGCAAACCCGTTGTCAAGGTGTACCCTAGATATATAATCATTGCTTGTGCATATTTTCTATTTTCCATCAATAGGGAATCCGTACAAATTACATCTTGCAATCCACCCAACAGGTTTAATAACTATCCTTTTACCCAGCAACAACTTTCTTAAGGTGCTAATATGTCAGAAGGAACATTTTGATTTAACTGCATATTCCAATACAAAATAAACTGATCCCAGTTAATAAGGAAATTTTTGAACCAGCATAGACCTTCATGTCCTTCGCTATCCAATTGGATCAATTTCACCATATAGAGACTGAGCCATATTCTTCCCAGCCAGTTTGCAATTTGTGGCTCTTCAGTCATTTTTCCATTTGCTGGCAATCTTTATTTACCCTTGCTACTTTGAGTAAAGTGTTTGCTTATACTACATCATCAAGATATTTCAACAACAGTCTTAAAGGCATTCACAGGATTTTAGGAATTATCTCTTTAATAACTGAGTCTGTCTGTATCTCCTTTCAAAATGTATTTAATTTGACAGGCAGCCGGCACCTCTACTGATTATATTGCACCAGCAGGACTCACCGCCTGTGCTGCTTCCTAAAGCAACCCCAGAAACAAGCCAAAAAAGTCATTTCTGAAACGGGGAGGACAGCGGAGCTCCCATCTTCAAACTCTGCTGACATGTTCCATCCTGGAAATACCCATTTAGGCTCATTTCTGGTTGTTTTAGGAAGCGCTAACTTCCCATTGCACCAATGGTGGGTCCAGCTGGTGTATGGGCAGCATTAAATTCTTCTTATAAGGTTAAATCCAAGTATAAATTATCTTGACATTTTCTCTAAGTTTAATTGAATCCAACCGAAGTCCAGTCGAGATTTAAAAAGACCTTTGCCCATTGAATCAAGGCAGGTGTGCTTGATGGCAACTCATGCATCTCCTAAAATACACCAGTTTTCTGTATGCCTTATGGAGCTCTCCAAACTAAACAAATTAGCAACAGCATGGCAAATGAGGCTCGATACACAGTAGTGGTGGTGGGGGAATACGAATTCCACATACCATATTTCCTTGATTCTAAGACGCACTTTTTTCCCCATATTTACATCTGTAAAAATGGAGTGCGTCTTAGAATCGATGGCGTCTAAGAATCGCTGGATTTCTCCAGCGCTGGTATGGGGTTGAAGATACACCCCACCCCACCCACCCCCACCCAGCGCCTTCACAAAGGGGCTCTGCATGCCCCCCTCAAGCGACTCGGCCTTCCCCACTCGCCTCTATCACCGCCACTCCACGCCGCTGGTACCGACCTCCTTGGCCTCCAGCGCCACCCTGGTCCTCGCTGCCAGCACCGCCCTGGTCCTCGCCGCCAGCGCCGCTGGCAGCAGCCTACCTGGCCTGGAAATGCAGTGTTACTACAAAGTAGGCCATGATCCCGCGAGATCTCGATTTCAAGTTATTGCAGGATCATGGCCTATTTTGTAGTAACACCACATTTCCAGCGAGGAGCCGCCACCGCAGCAGCGAGGACCAGCCTTCCCCCATCACCGCCCCAGTCCTCACCGCCAGCGCTGCTACCAGCGGCCTCCCCAGTCTGGAAACGCAGTGTTACTATGAAGTAGACCATGATCCCGCGAGATCTTGAAATCGAGATCTCACGAGATCATGGCCTACTATGTGGTAACGCTGCATTTCCAGGCTGGGTAGGCCACTGCCAGCAGTGCTGGCGGTGAGGACCAGGGTGGTGCTGGAGGTGAGTGGGGAAGGCTGTTTCTCGCTGCCATGGCAGCGGCTCCTCGCTGGCAGCAGCCTACCCGGCCTGGAAACGCAGCATTACTACAAAGTAGGCCACAATACCGCGAGAGATCTGACGGGATCATGACCTACTTCGTAGTAACGCTGTGTTTCCAGGCTGGGTAGGCCGCTGGCAGTGGCGCTGGCAGTGAGGACCGGGGCGGTGCTGGCGGCAAGGACCAGGGCGGTGCTGGCGGTGAGTGGGGAAGGGAGGAGGGGGATTCATGCCCGGGCCAGCCCGGCCCAGCAGGTCCCTGGGTGGCGAATTGAGGGGGGACATGCACATCCCTACCGTATTTCTTTGATTCTAAGATGCACATCCCCAGTATTACGTGTCTGAAAATGGGGTGCGTCTTAGAATCGACGCAACGCTTTTTTCCGGTCGGTGGCCCTAAAATTAAGGTGCATCTTAGAATCGATGGCATCTTAGCTTCGGTGCAATACGGTATATACATCAATGGAACCTGAACTGATGGTGACATACCAGGAAAGAGATCTTGGATAGTGCTCATTGAAAAGATTGGCACAACGTGCAGCAGCTATGAAAAAGGCAAATTTTGGGTACAAACATATTTGGAATGCTATGTACCATTCTGGTCATTCCATCTCAAAAAGGATATTGTAGAACTGGAAGAGGTGCAAAAAAGCACAATCAGGGGGCTGGAACATCTACCGTATGAAGAAAGGCTATACAGTGTTTGGGGCTTTTTATTGTCACTAAAAAGTGGCTAATAAGGGACATGATAGAGGTTTATAACATTATACGGTGATGGCCACTAGCTTGGATGGCTTTGAAAGGAAATTAGAAAGATTCATGGGAGGACAAGGCTATTAAAGGCTTACTAGTCATAATGGCTATGTATCACCTCAGTATACCCTTGAATACCACAGTTGGTAAGGAACATGAGCGAGAGGTGGCTATTGTGGTCATGTCCTGTTCATGGACTTTCTAGAAACATCTGGCCGCTGTGAAAAGCCGGATGCTGGACTTGACAGAGTTTTGGGCTGCTCTAGTATAGCTCTTATGTTAAAAACAGCTGCGGAATCTAATGTAGACTTTGGATTATATGAAGGTTTATCACTGAGGTTGATAATTAATTATACCCAGGAATGCAAAGTATGAATTTGCTATGAGACACATTGACACTGGTAGATTCCCAAATTGAGGTGGAACACTGTGGATGTACACACCCCATTCCCTAGGGACAACAAAGAAGCAAACCCAGAGCTCTTTTATCATTGTGAAACTAATGCATGTTTACCCCGAGGTGCCACTTAGAGAAACACACACACATACCTTGCCCCTCACCCTTTCTTTCAGAAAAGGTAACCCACTGGATTTTTGAACCGATTTATATGTTACCCTGTATGAGGTGGTAGAATTCTGGTGTTTAGACTGTAGTAGTGTATATGTGTGCATACATTGGATACTTTTAAATGATCTCCCACATGGAAGATCTGAGATTTCCCACATGTAGTACTCTAGAATGGTAGGGAGATGTTAAGACAGCACTGTCGTTGATGGTACTATATGCAGATAGATAGAGGATGGATGGATGGATGGATGGATGGATGGATGGATGGATGGATGGATCCGGGCCTCTATATGAGGTATGTATGTATGCCAAAGTCATATGTCTCTGTGTGGGGAAGGATGAAGGTTTAACCTGTGTTGACAACATTGCAAAAGTTATTCTGAGGTAGAAAAATTACTACAAACAATTTATTTAAGCACACTGGGCATTCAGGAGAGATGTGGGTTTCTTTTTCACCTTGAATATATAGAGCAGGCCATTAAAACCAGATTGCTATGAATCTACAAGCACCAAATTTCCCTTTGCCTCCTTTTCCAGGACTCTTAAATGCTGGCTCTGTTCTGCGTGATGTGCCATGATGCGCATATAGGTTAACAGTGTTCCAAAGTCGGTGGATTGCACCCCACAGATTCAAATAGACTCAGCTTCCAAACAAACTTATACGTTTTTGTTTTAAACGAAGCCCTCTCTACAGAGCTGTCTCAGGCTGTGGCCACACTCTCCTGAGGCCAGAAGCAATGAGTGTTGCTGTTGCCCTCAACAACTTCCTGGTTCCTCCCCGGAAGCACAACTCATTCAGGCTGAATCCAGTAGTTGTTTCATATTGTTACAAACAGTACATGAAAAGGTCCCGCAGACAAAGATTGCTCACTTTTTAAAATTAAGTGATTTGGGCAGCCCAGCGAGACTGAGCAATTTTAAAGATGATCAAGGGTGTAAATACTCCTCAGTTGCCATCCATCTCCCTTCTTTGTTTTTTTTTGGGGGGGGGGAGATTCTGAAATAACTTTTGAGGGCCTCATCGCCACCTTCTGGTTTGTCCAGTGCTCGTTCAGCCACTGCAGTGTTACTAAAAGACATCCATCTCTCTCTCAGCATATGTTTATCCTAGGCAGTGATGTTAGAAGAGCAGCAGCCTTAAGAAAAAATCAACAATAACAACAGTCACCTTAGCATGCAGAAAATCCCCAACTTTACTGAGGCACAAGACTTAATTATTTCAGCACTGGGGTAGGGGGGAGGTTGTACTTTCTGGAGATACTTACATTATCCCAGTCTGAATCCACACACACACACACACACATCTGCAAGAGCTGTTGCCACAATTGCACAACGTACAGCTTTCAGCAAGCCAAAGAGAATGTGAATACGCTTGAGCTATGGGTCACAGGAAGGGCAAATACCAAAAATATTTGTCCTTCTGCTACCCTCTGATGTCATCTGCGTGTATTTTTTTTCTAGTATTGTTCCTCAAAGCATTGCCTGATCTTGTGTGGTCCAGGGTGGTTCCAACAGCACGTAAAACCAGTCTGGGGATATATACAGATGTACATAGCTTGAGGGTTGAGCTAACATCCTTTGGCACATTTTGCTTAAATGTACCATCTTCTCTCCCAGATCAGCCTCAGGAGAAACTGATTCTGTATGTTTGCAACAGACGTCAGCTGTGTACAGTACTGATTGGCTTGGAAATCACTGACATCCATAACCCACCTCCTTCCTGAAACCATTTTCGAGGTACTTAAAATTTATTCTGCTTTTAAAAAAATGGGGGTTGGGTGCAAACAAGGGTCATAAAGGAAGGGGGAAGAGTTAATACAACACCCGAATCTCTGTAGAGACAAGATTGTACTCCCTTGATGCCCACAAAGAGCCAGACTAAAGAGTCGTTCCATTTTTGCCCGGCAGAAAGGCGGTCTGGTTGAAGTGCTCATCTGACAGGACCTGACTGGAGGGGGAGAGGGGAGGAGTGGGAAGGAGTGAAGTGGAGTGGAAGAGCAAATGTGCGAAGGAGCGAAAGAACAGCTATTCAGGTAAAAGGGGTGTTTTCAAACTTCTGACAGCCATGGCCCCCTCTTTTCTAAATTATAGTCGATGAGCCATTTCACCTGTGCACTCAAAAAGATATGAATTACTTGCCCTCAGAGGAGCCTACCTCCTGTGCATCTGCATGAGTCACTATTCCAACTGTGCCTCCTGAGTTGAACAAGGCCAGAGCAGTGAGTCATGGAGTGTTGCAAGCAACAGCAAGCAGAGCAAAGTGGAGGTAAATAAAACGTCCTCAACAGACAGCCTGACTACTAAGCTTTGCAGGAGCCCCCGAAGACAGCATCTTTCTATTAGCTGGAGGATGTCACCTTCCCAAATTCTGCTGGTATTACATTCCAAGAGTGGGAGACGCCTGTTAGCCTGCTCTTGGGTAGATCCTCATCTGTCACAAGACTGCTACATCGTCTCTGTGGTTAGGATGATCAGAAGATATTAGGAGGAAATATACACGGGTAAATATTAATTTAAGCTACTCTTTTTAGTAAAAAATATACTGGGCTGGGCTGTAAGGGCAAGGGCAAGATGTGTACAATCAGGTGCTTCGAACAAATAATAATATTTTCTCACTAGTTCAAGTATCACAGTCAGTATCATAGATGGATCCAAGAGAGTGAAACACTACAATGGAATCACTCCAGTTTGGGAAAGGATAAGTGGGGCTTTCAAGACCTTAAAATAGTGCTTCTGTGGGGTTGGTCCACAAATTAGCAACGAGCCTGGGTTTGCCACCACTACACACTACAGGGAGCTGCTGCTAATCCAGGCTTTCCGATGAACACTGAGGCGTTGCACATTTAATGGCTGCATAGCAAGCAGAAATTCAACAGGTTCAGCCTTCCCCATCACAGTGTTTCTGTGTTGAGGAAAGCTGTAACTGCTTACATAGCTGTTAAAGTACACTCTCCCTCATCCAGTTATTTCATCTTTCGTCTCAGTCTAACCTATGCATATACTTTCAGCTAGACTTTCAACCAGTGCTACTACTGCTTAGCATTTATATAGCACTTTAGAAGGTTTAAGGCTCCTCATCTCCATTACCTTGTTATAATCCTTACAACAACCCTGGAAGGGAGGTCAGTGTCGTTACAGCTATGTGGCAGATGGGACCGGGGGAACGGGACTGAGACTGAGACAGTGAGTGGCTTGCCTAAGGCCACCTATTAAGTTTATGGCAGAGATGGCAACTGAATTGGGGACTTCCCTATTTGTAGCTCAGCCTCTGTGCTACACCAGCAGCCCCATCACCATGCCAACAGTGGTCCTACAGAGAACTGGGCAGGTGGGGATATTCCCAGCCACTACCCCAGGAAAGATGCCCCACTTCCGTAATCTGAATTCAGTAGTGACGCAGATATGAACATGATTCTGCAGTGTTCCTAGCTGTATGTCTACAGTTGAGCTTCTCTGCCCGTCTTTCAGATATTCTAGTACTGAGGGCCGGTTGGTGTAGTGATTAAAGTGTTAGACCAGGACTGAGGCAACCCAGCTTTAAATCCCCACTCAGTTATAAAGCTGACCAAGGGATATTGGGCCGGTCACTATCTCTCAGCTTAGCCTACTTCATAGGGTCGTTGTGAGAATAATATAGGAGGGAGAGCCACATATGCCACCTTGAGAAGGAATGGCGAGTTACAAATGGAATTAATATCCTAGTGTAGCATGGTACTCAGGCAGGAGTCTCCAGTTCATCTGCTGAAGAGACTTCCTAGAGCAGTCTGCCTCATTTCATCTTTCATCTTCTGCCTTTCCAGGGACTGAGGACTTTGTCCACATTTCACAGGCTGACAAAAAGCAGCTCTCCCTCTTGGGTGCAGGCCAAGGGAAGCGGCCTTAACGTCCCTCCAGCCCTTCTTCCAGCCAGGGAAAGCTGCCATGGAGCAGATCGGCAACTTTTTCCACTCGATTGGGACTTTCATCCACACCAAGCACCAGGAGGGCGTTTACAACACCATCTGCCTGGCTGTGCTGCTGGGGCTGCCGGCCCTCGTCCTCCTGGTTGGTGTCTTCATCTGCTGCCACTGTTGCTTCTGTGGCCGGCGGCAAAAGCACCACAGTGGCTTCAGCAGCAGCAGCCCTTCCCAGCGGAAGAAGAGGAACAAGATGATGAGGAAGAAGAAAGACGAGGATCTGTGGATCTCAGCCCAGCCCAAACTCTTCCTGCTGGAAAAGAGGCCATCACTGCTGGCCTAGAGAAAGCCAGGTGGACAAGGACTATTCCTCCCTCCTGTAAGGGCTTCGTAGCACTTTGGGACTAAGGACTTGGCATACTGGGCACCCTCCCCTTTAAGGGTGATGTGCAACTTTTCTTTTTTAAAAAAGGAAAAGAACGAGGAAAAGGGCTTTTGGGATGCCACTGGGAGGTTCTCGGAAGTCCCTATTTGGGCACATGTTTACAAGCACACTGCTACTCGCACCTGGGCGAGATGAACAAACGCCTGTACCAATATACCTGGTAGTTCAATGGGTACCCAAGGACATGCTTATATGCACTCGCCAGCACATTTCGCTTTATGAAGAGCCTTCTGTGGCCATGGGTTGAAGGACGCAAAAGAGAACATTTATTCTGACTAACAAATCTTGCACTGACACCAGAATATGCACTAGCAAGCAGGCATTCCCTGCTGCACACAACATGTATGGATAACGTGCATTGCCATATACATCCAGATTGCACCCAGATGAACAGAGACCTGCTTCAAGTGGTTTTAAACGGGGATCAGAGGAGGAGGGGAGGGTTTAGCCTGGATAGCTAAAGTGAACATTTAGTTCAGAAGCAGTGTTCCATCCATGGAGGAGGGCAATTGCCTTCATGCCCTGCTGGTGGGCTTCGTGGAAGAACCTACCTGATTGTTCTTGGGAACAGGATGCTAGGCTAGGCCCACCTTTGGTCTGATCAAATGCCAAGGATCCCCTCTGAAGCAAGCCATCATAAACTCACCACAAGATCTTCCTAATACACTCTCTAATCAGGGCTTTATGTATTCTTCAATTGTGCATGAGAATTCAGCATACCAAGAATCATTCTTCAAAAGTGCCATGATTCTAGTCCTTAGGGTTGCAACAACAGGCTCAAGAGTGGGTAATGCCTGGTTGAATCTCAGGCTGAATTCGGATGACACAATAATCAACTGGGGGGGGGGGGGGAACAATCGTCAGTTGTTTTGACTATCGTGTTATCCGAATGCTGCCATAGTCAACTCAGCGCTGATCCTAATCCGCACCACAGTTGATTATTTATTACCATATTGTGTGTGGAGTACCCCCTAGATGAACAACTGTAAAGTTGATTATTACCCCACCATTGACTATCGTGTTGTCCAAATTCAGCCACAGAGTGGGGAGTGAGCAGGATTTCTAGGGTTGAGGCTTCAGTCTGAGCTCTTTGCCTCTCCCCATGACTAGCAAAAGCAGAACAGATTATGCAAAATAGGCACATGTACACAATGTATTTTCCCCAGCACAGTCTTTCCTATACCAGCTCAGTCGTTCTTAAGGCCTTCACAAACAACAGGTGTCATCCAGCCAGTGTTGAACACGTTTCAGTTCCACTGATTTCGGTGGGAGAGTTACATGGATAACTCTTCTCCACTGAAATCAAAGGGACTTAGAAGTGTGGTACTTTAGCTATTTATATTGTGTCCATAGTTGTTTTTGAGATTGGGGTGGACATGCTGTAGTTACTCATCTGGGATCCAGGTGAACATTCTCCCAACCTAGTACATCTGTTCCTGGCACACAAGCCTCCTACCTCCAGTCACAATTGTTGCAAGAAATATTGCATATGGCTGTAGCTGAGTCTTACAATGCAATACATATGTGCATCGTATGTACAATGCAATACATTGTATGTCATTGTACGTACAACGCAATACATATGTGTGCCTCCGTGCATTCATTTAATGAGGGGGATCATTGGGCTGGCTCCCCCTTCTCCTGATGAATGTCCATGAAAAGGAGTTTGCACATACATCTGTACACATAGGGAGTCCCTACTTTGAGGAAGGGCCCTAACAGCTTCCAGATAGGGCTTTTATGATGCAATCACCTGCCCAGGTTGCAGAATTTTATGGGGTGGCTAGATGATGTCTTCAACGTATAATGTTTTTCACACATATATTAAGAAAAGATGGAATTGCTTCAAATGCCTATTGATTGGTAGTGCTGGGACCCCTCCAGCTGGAAGCACCTCAAGATTGGCGAGGGCCCCTTCTCGTTTGTAGGAGCTCTCCATGCGTACTTCTATGCACAGATAACTCCTTGCATATTTATCAAGGAAAGTGGGAGGTGGTGGGGTATTCTGGCAGAAGGGCAGGGCTACCCCACATGACCATCTCTGACCACTCCCACTGTACTCGTTTACTCAGAAGTAAGCCTCATTGAGTTCCACAGAACTTGCGCCCAGGCAAGTAGGTAATAATAATAATAATAATAATAATAATAATAATAATAATATATTTATTTCTTACCCGCCTCTCCCTCCAGATCGAGGCGGGGAACAACATTAATACAAACAATATCATATACATAAAACTGATTAAAAGCATATAAAATTAATACATTATTAAAATATCAACAAAGTCTTAAAATTCGACAGGGAAGGCCTGCTGGAAGAGATCAGTCTTTACAGCTCTCTTAAATTCTGGAAGACTCGTAAGTTGGTGGAACTCTCCGGCAGGTTGTTCCACAGTCTGGGAGCGGCAGAAGAAAAGGTCCTCTGGGTAACGGTTGTCAGCCTAGTCTTGGCCGACTGTAGTAAATTCTTCCCAGAGGACCTGAGCTTATGGGGTGGACTGCAACCATAGATACCTCTCGGAACTAGATGATGCCTGCAAAGTAGGGCTATACACAACCCCTCCCGGCTCACCTCAGAGGCTCCAAAACAGCCCTGATCTGACTTGGACTGCCTTGAGGCTTGCCTACCTCACTTTGGCGCCAAAACAAGATTCGGCCCCGCTGGGGTGGTTTGATTTTCTCGGGCTTCGTGGGTGTCAACCGTGCAGCAGGCAACCCTGGAAAGCTGGGAGCAAGGCTGATTGGGAGTCCATTGGATACCTGACTCACTCGCTCCCCTCCCCACAACCCAGAACTGCCGCCACCGAGACTTACCTTCATGTGCATCCTCTTCCCTGAGAGCTGCGATTTAAAGGTAGTATCTTGGGGGTTCTCTTTTTAATAGTTCTGTGGCCACAAACTAAGGGAAATTGCCCTTTATGGCCATCATAGTTTGCAGCCATAGAACTATTTAAAAAAACCAAAAACCCTGCGATCTTACCATTAAATCATGGCGCAGCTCTCTGGGAAGAGGACACATGTGAAGGTAAGTCGTGGGGTGGGGAGAAGGAAGTGAGTCCGGTGAGTCCAGAGTGTAAGAAGTTCCTCCAGCTGCTTGTTTGATATTTGAGACAGTGAACCTTTCTACACGAGGCTTTAATTGTGCACTCGTGACTGCTCACTCACGATAGTTTGCAGGTCGTTTGCACAACAGCATCACCAGGGCCTTTCCCATGTTTTGCGACCATTACCATGTTCCCCCCCCCCCCAACAAGGAAAGACTGGCATTATTTAGAAATGGCGAAATGAGAGTCTCATGTAATAGCTCAATTTTGCTATACTACAGCACCATCTAGAGGCTGTATAATGAAACATAAAGGCAGTGAAAGAACACACACACCCAAACGCATGTAAGGCCGCTGATCTTAATCTTGCAAAGAATCCAGAAACAAGCCTCAGTAAAGGTGTGGGATAAAATCCTTTACAAAATCACCAAAAAGTTAAGGTTTCCAAAATTTAAAAGTTATTTCAAGCAGATATGTTAAAACATTTAAACAGAGCAATTGAATTTACAGAATGATAAAAATGCTGAGTAAATATTCCTTCAACAAAATCCTCATGTAGAAATGCCCAATGCCATTTTAATCACTCACCTGTTTCCCACATTCCTTGATTCTTTTTATTTATTTATTTTTCTTTCTCAGTTTTGAAAGCTATACCTCTATTTCATCCTTATCCCAAAATTCTTTTCCTGTCTGATCCTGGAACCTTTTTTTCCTTCACAGAGCCCACTCAGCACTGCTAAACCTGCCTTATTCCTATCTCCAGTTCCCTGGAGTTCTTGGCTTTAATCCCTTGTACATTTACCTGGGAGTAAGCCCCATTGAATATAGTTGGACTTGCTTCTGAATAAACAGGAATGGGATTGGGTTATGAAACTCATTTCTGTGGAGGGGCTAGATTGGTAGAACCAACACCATAGCACAACTCATGCTCATCAACATATTCAAGAATTTTAAAGAAATTTCCACTTGGACCAACATTTTAGGTCAAGGCTGAGCAGGGTACTAATACGTCCCTGAGTCTTAACTGGCAAAGCAAGTGCTTGTATATTTTTGCATACTGATAAGAAGCCCAGCGGCTCTCCTGTGCTCAGCTTAGGCAATGGTGTGTCTAGCCCTATTCATGTCACCAGTATTTGTCCAGTACCTAGTTTTTGGATCTGCATTCCAGGTATATTGCCCTTTTATTGCACAGACAAAACCTAACAACCTTTTTTATTTAAAAAAATAAATTTATTTTAATGAAACTAACCTGTTTCGTTTTTGTGTCTTGTACAAACTCTGCTATTTATTTACACTGGTAGTAATTTTTACAGGATGATGGAGAAACTGGTTGGTTGGTTGGTTGGTTGGTTTCTATTCTTTTTCTCACCCCAGGGAAGCAGTTTGCTCAGAGATGAAAGGGAAATGAAATGCAGATTGTTCCTTAGCTGAAATCAGATTACAATCACAAAAGGAACTCTTAGTAGATTCAGGCCTGCACAATGTCTTGTGGTCTGCTGGATGCAAAGCATGCTCCATGCTAGTCAAACCCCTACCCAGTCTCAAAAAGGAGTACACATCAGTGTAGCTGCAGCAGTATTCTTTGCAAGACAAATGGTGCAAGTCTCTTTGGTTTCTGTCGTTTATGTCACAATCTATGTCTGCCATCTTTAATTGGTTTAATCTGTAGATTAATCGAGCTATGCAACAGGAGCCAAAGCATGTTTACTCAGAAGTAATTCCCAATTAAATCTATAATACTACCTAGTAAATATGTTAAGGGCAGCCTTATTCAGTGCAGTGCAGAGGGGGGGCCAGTTGGCCCGGGGCCCACGATTTTGAGGGGGGCACTCTGATGAGGAGGTTCCCCCCAGCTTACACTACTGCTTCGGTAGTGTAAGCGGCCCATCAAGAAGCGAGGAGCCCGCCTTGCGGAAACAGCGCAGAAGCCGTCCATCGTGAAATTCTGGATGTGAAGAAGTGATGTCTTACATCTTGAATAGAAGTGCTTCCCATTACTTTTTTATAAATCGTTCTAGTTCATAGATGTACTTAGCACTGAATCAGCACCACTGATTAAAAAATACTGAATGAGCAGTTTGAAATTGGGGGGGAGGGGGAACACACTTCCCATCTGGCCTGGGCCTATGACCAGCTCTGCACAGCCCTGGTCTTACTTGATTATTTGATTAATTGCGAGGGCAGGGCTTAAATCAGAGATGATGGGATTTAAGTCCATAGTTGTGTTTCTGTCATGGGGAATGAAAAAATTTTTACAGATGGCCTCTCTTTCTGATCATGAGTGATGTCTTGCGCTCATTACGCTGTATGTTATTTCTCACTGCATTATCACAAAAAAGGCACCAATTCAATTACATCTGATGAACTGGTCAATTATTTAGTCACAAGGCCGATTCTCTAAATCCTGAGAGCAATCATTCTAACAGCTTATTACAATACGAGATTGCCCCCCACATACGGTGTTGCAGGGGCCCGAATGCCTGTATCCAAAATATGTCAACAGCCTTCCTGATTCTTGATTATAATGTCACCCGTTTCTGGGCTTTGAAAGCCCCCTTCTCTGGCAGTGGCCGGCAGCATACTAGCATTACACCTTATGACATCAGCATATGCTAACAACAGCATCAGGCAACCACAGTCTCTGACTCCACTTTGGTGCAGTAATCCACCATGTAGCAAATACACACCTTCCTTTAGCTTTGCCTTACAGGTATTATCTGTGTGGACACTGGCCGGTTCAATTCAACTGCCTCTTCCAAATTATTTCAGCCACTTTTACTCCTCAGTTCAAGAGACTCCACATACGCAAGTGATACAATGGCTTAAATCCTATGCCTTTTTAAAAAGAAAAAAAGTCCTACAACTCCTAGTATTCTCCAGCCAGCATGAATTTAATGAGACTGCCAAATACGTATGCCTAGTATTGCAACCAAAAGTAGATTTTTAGAATCATCATTTTAAACTCTGTAGTGTGCTGTTTGAAAATCTCTGCAACTTTAAAGGGTATGCAGTTTAAAATTAGCTTCATTTATACTGATTAAAGATATATCCATAATTACATTCTGTGAATAAATTATGAACTTTGCTAAATAATGTTTATTTCTGAAATGTTTCAAAATCCACAGTGAGCACCAAAACAGCAATCATACAAATGTATTTGTTCTAACAAGCATAATTAATTACCCATCTGGGTCAAAAATCAAATCTGAGCAGTTTGCAGAACTAAAAGGGCTGGTACTTGATTGGGGCAGGGGGGCACCTTACCATTGCAGAACGTGAAGCTTTCTTTGGGCCTATTCAGATAACACACTAAGCCATGGTTAGGCTTCTAACCCTGTTGCAGCAAATGGTTAGTGAGTCGGTCTAAACCATGGTTATGTAGCCACCATAGTTCGGATTGATTCACACAACATGCTAAGTCATTGTTCACATGACACGCTAAGCCATAATGTTTAGCTCAAAAGGCTTAAACACTGTGGCAAAGTATGTCATCTGAACAGGGTCTTTGAAACACAACTACTGTGTTTCTCAATCTGTAAGGAAGTATTTTTAAAAGCCAACACCCCCCTCAGGGAAAATGTGTGTTTCTTGAACTTAATAAGCACTTCTATAACATATCATATTTAAAATTGTGTTTTTTTTAATGATGGTTAGTATATTCATTTTCACAACAATCTCATAACCATTTTTAAATGGAAGCTGGGAGACCAAGACCGTCCTGTGAATTCTTCGCTCAGTTTGGATTTTAAGCGAAGTCCCTGGATATAAATCTATCCATAGCTCCCACATTTGCTTGCACCAAGACCTGGTACCAGTACAGTCATGAGACACCCTAATTATAAACCTGGCTTCACATATGGGATGGGGAAAGTTCTAGTTTTATGAGAAAAAATATAAGCTTCTTGTACCGCTCTCCACCACATTCTATTAAGGGATACAGAGAACTATTATATGTATATATATATATATGTATGTATGTATGTATATATATATATATATATGACAACACAGACCCCATGAGTGAGGATCCTATGGCCCTTCAGATGTTGCTGGACTACAACTCCTATTATCCATGACAATTGGCCATATTAGCAGGAGATCTAGACGGAGAGGCGGGTAAGAAATAAATCATTATTATTATTATTATAGCAGATGGGAGTTGTAGTCCAACATCTGGAGGGCCAGTTTTGCCACCCCTCACACAAAACTAAATCCTTTGGCAATCATACTTGAAACCAACACTGGGTGGCGTTATATCTAAGGCTTACTTCTCACAGAGATAATAAACATAAATGTGCCTGGGCTGCTCCATTTCAGGTTGCAGATGGAGGCTCATGTGATCAAATGTTCCTCCTCCATACCAAAACATCCCCGCACACAGAAAGCTAAATGTCTGAGGGAGACGGGTTTTAATTTAGTGGAACATTTATTTTGCATAAACATTTCAGTATCAAGTGGTACAGTCCAGATACCTGTTGACCAATTTAGTTCGAACTAGACCTAAGTGTCGTGAGTATTGCAAAGATAATCACTCAAATTAAAAGGTTTGAAATTGTTGGCTTTTTGGGTAACTGCCAACGTGTTGCAGGGAGCGCAATATACAGGAAAATATGTTTGTTAAATTAGCACCTTGGGTTTAGCAAAGCTGTATCATAGAAATCAGAGCACGGCAGACCAATCAGGTCTTTGTTGAACACAACACGCCCTTCCTGCCTTCATCTTGCACTGGGTTCCCAGAAAGGAGAAAGCCGTTGCTGCCAACCCGAGCTGGACCAGAACTACACCGAGCAGGATATGGCACTTTGAAAAGGGTTTGAAAACCGTATATGGAGCGTGTCCTGGGCCCCGACAGTTGTTACTAATGATATTAAAACATTTTAAAGCAGTAGTGCAGATCCTGCCCTGATAGAAAGGAGCGGATATTGCCACCTAAGAGCACAACGAAGGAAAACAGACGGTGTGGTGGATCTTCGCTTTCTCTGGCAAAGAAAAACTAGATGCTGGTGTGAAGGAAACTGGATGGCAGCGGAGGGTTCCTCCTTGTTAAAGTCCCTGGGGGCAAGTGGAGGGGCTGGAATGGAGCTCTCCAGCCACAGCTGCTGCTAGTGGCTGACAGAACCAGAGGCCGCTACAGGCACAGGAAGCTTCTGTACCTGTAATCCCTCCCCACACCCACGCACAGTCCACCCACCCACCCTTAAGAAAAAATCTTATGAACTGGCCCTAAATTCCCAACTACTTTTCAATCATGCTCACAGTGAAATGCAAGTTCTGTGGTGATCCTAACCAATTTAACCAGAAGATACTTTTGAGGCCTTAAACCAGTTGATGCGATTATAAATGTATTAAAATAAGCCACCCAAGAGGCCTGATGACTTGTTACATGATAATGCATTTTCCTGCTTGGGCTGATGAGCATTGGCACTTCCGGGAAACCATTTCAAGCCACCAGAGATCTCCTTTTCCTGCCCAAGATGGACTCAAAGCTGAGCGACCGTGGACGGATCTTCATCTCGGTGTAAGGGATGGAGTATAAGTGGCCTTTCCATGGCTCCCAATTAACCCCCTGGAAAGAGAAAATTCACAGGAGTGAGGTTGTAAGACCAGCTTCTTAAATCAATGGCCAAACATCCAAACCCCTACTCATGTTGGTAAGAAAAATCATCTCTCACCAACCATATCATTGTACAGTTACCGTTGAGGCCTATAACAACTGTGTGCATTAGGTCCCATACCTTTAAATAGGTTGTTATGTGTTTGGGGTCAGGGGACCCTTCTCTGAGTAAAAGAGACTGAGGATCCCCCCCCCCCCCACGCACACACACTGTAATTCCTAAATGGACCTTTTTGTTCTACAAGGCTGAGGGGGTTGGAGGAAATGAATCTGGGGAAAGGTTGAATCTGAGAAAAAAGGGAGAGCGGCTTTTGTCTTGCAGGAAGAGCTCTGCTGGGCAGCTCAGAGGAAGCAGGGTTTGCTTGAGGTTGGGTTGTTATAGGCCTGAAGACGGTGTAAATAAAACTCCATCAAAGGAACGCCACATGTCTCCAATTCCCTCCCTCCTTCTAGGAAACCGAAGTCTGAGCAAGTGCTGAAGCCCCTGCAAGTCCACCCCTCCCAGGACTGGGGTGCAGGAGCGTAACAGTATTAATGAATTGTCAAACTCTAAATAACTAAAATAACAGTAAGTGAATCCAACAGTAAATAAATAAATACAATAAGCAATTAAGTAATAAATAAAATAAATAATAATAGCCGCAGAAGTTGTGATCAAAGAACATTGCACGTATTATCTCCTTGCAGTCCTTCCAACAATGCTGCAGGGCAGACCACTATTATGAGCTTTCCATCACATGTGTAAGGCAGAGGTGAAGAGCCTTTCAGCCCAAAAACTGAATGTCCCTTCGGAGAAGCTTTCGAGGGCCACATTCCAGTGGCGGGCAGGTCCAAAGGCAAAAAGGCCAGGGCCACATAACAAAACCACCATCATATTTTAGCATAAGGATCTGCCTGCTAGAAACTCAGCCTTAGGAGAGGCATTTCAACTTTTTACAATTGGGGGAGAGGAGTGCACAAAAAGCCAGGAAAACCCCAAGCCAATGGTGGTTGAAGAAAGGGGGCGTGGCCTTTGGCTCTGGATGGGGCCTTAGTTTCTGCACCCCTGATGTGCGGGGAGGAAGTCCTGAGGCCAAGACAGAGTGGCTTGCCTAAGGCCACCAAGAGAGTTCATCGGCAAGATGAGATTCAACCCAGGGGCCGTCCTGATTCACTGCTCAGTCCCTGAGCCACTGAGGTACGTCAGCTCTCAAACACCCCTACTGCCATTTTCATGTCGAGAAAGTTTGATGCCAGAGTCCTGTGCAGCACCTGTGCCACAAAAGGGCTTAGTGACTCATAGCTCCCCATTTTAAGGACCTTCTTCTGGACCTCATTGTTTTAGATTATTCGGGGGGGGGGGAGTCTGGAATGAGAGTGCTCTCGATATAGCTGTGAGAATTTCAGTTTCCAGGTTTTCAAATACCTATTTATGAGAAAGCTTATCAAAACACGTGCAAGCATATTAGTGAAAGCTTCTGAAAGTAAAAACATCCATTATATCGCATCAAAAATGGTACTGAGCCCAGCTCCTTGCCCCTATGCACAGACGTGTACACAGAAGGGGATCCCCACAGGGCGCAATGGAACCCGTTTTCCTCCTTCCCCCTTTACTGCTGGTGCTTCTTAGCTGGGATCACGCCTGCCTTCGTGAGCCTGCCATGACCTGCTGTGGGGGCGTGCACAGATCCCTCTGGTCTGCTTCTCCCCAGGGCCATGTGCTCAGAGACTACTGGGCACAGAGCAGGATGGATCATGCCCACCGTTTATTTTTTATAATATTTAGCAGCATTAGTCATTGTTATGACTTTCAAAAGCAAACAGTTTTGCTTTGGATACCTAGGTAAGGGCATGCTTCAGCCAAGGGACCTTCTCTTCTGCCGCTCCCAGACTGTGGAACGACCTGCCGGGAGAGATCTGCCAACTTACCAGTCTTCTAGAATTTAAGAGAGCTATAAAGACTGATCTCTTCCGGCAGGCCTACCCAGTCGAATTTTAAGACTTTGTTGATATTTTAATAATGTATTAATTTTATACGCTTTTAATCAGTTGATGTATTGTATATTGTCTTTTATATTGTTGGTATTGATGTTGTTCCCCGCCTCGATCCGGAGGGAGAGGCAGGTAAGAAATAAATATTATATTATATTATAATTATAATTATTATTATTATTATTCTAGCTAGGCACTTTAAAGTCCCATTGATTTTAATCTAACGAGAAAGGGTTCTTGTGCTAAGATATTGATGCTGAACAGTCGCTACAACGACAGTCTACGGTAGATTGTTATTCTCCATCATCTACAGACTAGTTACTGATTGTGAACAATTCAGCTCTCCTGTAAATGGCAATGGAGGTTTGGTGGCTCCAATTTTGGCAGGACTGTGAATCCATTCTGGGTTTCAGACAGAACTCTAAGGGGATAGGCTTCAGCACCTTGTGAAAAAATAGGGGAATGACTCTTTTAAGATGGTACTTGCTATCCACATTGCTTTTATTGAAAATAATTAAAATTTTATTTTTAAATCTGCCGCCAGATTAATGTATTTTTAATTGATCAAACAAAAAACAATCAAACTTTTCAGCCCTAGTAGTAAGAATTCTGTATATAAATTTAGAGTCTAGAAGTGATAGAAGAGAAGGAGTCCATATTTCACTCACAGCAGTTAAGGAGGTTCCAAACATCTCACAACCAGCACAGAGAAGTTCCTTAAGTTGCCAGTACTGGCAGCGAGCCATACAGTGGAAAAGTGGTGCCTACCCACAGGAGGAAAGAAGAACAAGTCTTGTACAGAGCCCAACACTCACCTCACTGTGCCTGTTTTCTCCGTATTTGCCGTTGAGATTGGCCAAGTGGCAGTTCTTATACCACCAGCCCCCATGGTGTGTGATTGCACAGTTGCTGAGAGCGATGTCGCTGTCCCTGTCCCAGGTGGTAAATTTCCAACCATGATGGTAAGTCATGGCATCCCCTTCATCAGGAGAGAAAAGGAGTGTTAGAACCATGCGAACCCTACTTCATGAACACATTTGATCCCTGACATAAAACATGGGGAAGACATGTCCTCACGGCACCTTTGTGCAACCTGGTAGCATCCAGATGTTTTGGACCACAACTCCCAGCATTTCTGACCATTGGCCATACAAATGGCTACAAAAATCTTGCACAAAATCTCGTACAGCTGTTTGGATCGCTGTTGGAAAGGTAATCAGCCGATGGCAGACTTTATTCATTGCTATTAATCACGTGTGGTTATTCAGAAATACTGGAAGCAAATTGTTCAAAATATTCTAGGATATTTCCTCCCATTGAATTCAACAATGGGCCTTTTTGCTCTTCTTAAAGGAATCTTTAGTAATATACCTAGCAAAAAGGTAAAAATAAATCTGCTGATAGCACCTAGTACTGAGATACATACCAGTAGATGATTGATGTGTGAGAAGTCATGAAATCATTATACTAATAAAGTTAAAAAATCTGGTTAGAGTAAGAGACGGCTGCAAAGATGTTTTTCTACGAAAACGATCTGTTACCTATTGAATAATTACTTGGGTTTGAAGGAAATATAAAATATTATTGGCTTCTTAAATTAAGTATTAGGATCATTTGCTATTGTTTTTGTAGGAGTAATATTGTCTATGCTACTTTTGTCTTGTTATATATATTCTCACTGATATTGTCTTGTAGATGAAACTCTGTGTGCATGTGTGTGTGTATAGTTATAGAGCAGAGAAGGGCAGAAATACAAAGGAACGTCGGCTGCTTTCTAAATCATAAACTATTTAGACTCTGCTCTCTTTAAACATCCCAGGCTAATCAGCCCCATGCAGCACTAGCAAAGGAAGCCTTGCTGATTCCTGGACCAGTAAGTACTGTCATGCAAGATATTCTGGCTAGCAGAAGTAAAGAGCTTTGCTTACCAGCGGTGCCTCTGTACTTTCCCACCGCAAGCCTGTACCTATCTCTACTGGATCCCACCTGGAAGAGGTCGTAGGCTGCGTAGACGGACTCATTGTGGGTTCGCAAATCCACCCTCAGCTCGTACGGAATGGGGGCAGGACTGGTGAGTTCATGCAGCTTTTCAAGGCCTAAAAGAAACAGTCCAGAGTAAAGTGTCTAATGCGAGCTTGCAAACAGTCACCCTCTTGACACGCTTGCGGCAACTAAGCAAGAATTCTTTCCAGGCAGCCACGCAAGAAAGCCTTTGTATACACAATGTCAGAAGACTACATAGCACTAGCAACTGCAACGTGCAAGGCCCTACAATCCTCACCATTCCCCAGCACTTTGGAGAGCCCCTTTAGAGTTCTGACTGAAACCCAGAGAGGATTTACAGCACCACTGAAAATGGGCCACCAGCCTCCACTGGTGTGAGGGGAAGACCTCCACGCCTTTCGTTTCCCCTGGGGCTGGAGAGCTGCTGCTGCTGCTGCTGCTGCCGCTGGAACTGGAAGAGAGGTGGGGGGAAGCTCCCTCCTTTCCCTTTTTCCACCCCAGAGCACTCTGCTGCGGGTGCTGCCAGCCCAACCCAAAAAGCATGGGATTCAAAGGGAAGGGGCACTGGAGCGTGGAGAGCGACGTGAGGCTTCATGGGGAGGGGAATAAATTCAGACTGGCTTGGAAACCTAATTCCTGGGGTGAGGAGAGAGTTCACCCATTACCAGAGCTGGCCAGAAAGATTATTTTGATTAGCATCTATGCATTAATGGTGGTTCTTTTCCAAAGCCTGTTCACCCATCCCCAATGCCACACAGAATGCAGATACAATACCAAGCCAAAATTCCCCACTAGGATCTCCAAAGCCTTCGACATAATTCCGCCAGCGCTTAAAGAAGTCCAGCTGCCCTGTCTCCCTCCTCTGGAACACCTGCAGAAACAAGCAAAGGCCACGTGAACAATTCTCCCCATTTCTGTTTTAAATTGAAGCTTGAGCAGTATAGACGGGCAGAAGCATTTCAAAGTTCAAAAGAGTTCAAAGCTTGAGCTTTGATAGAAATTCATTTCCGCTGCGCCAAGCAGGCAGGGCAGTCCCTCTGTCAGCGAGATGACGGCCAGCCCTGTTCAGCCAATCAGTGCGGCATGAAGGTGGGGCCCAGCAGGCAGGGGATGGAGGCCAATCGGGATGCATGAGGGAGGGGGTGCAAATTTTGGAGGGGGATTCACTACGCATGAGCCATATTTGTATTATTCATGAGTTCCTCTGTGGTGAGGGGACTCAAGGCAAAAAAGCAGGAAAGGAGCAGGACTACTAGTGTCCATGGCGACATGGGCTTTTCAGTAGTTCCTAAAAACTGAATATCAGTGATAAGATTTATAGATGAAAACTGAAGGTAAGAAAGCTCATACACTATGGACACAGAAATAAATACGTAAACTGAAAAGGCAGGCAATTACGGAGAATTTACCCCATCTGAAATTCTCCATAGATTTGGGGGTTCCAAACTATCCAGACTTGTTTGTAGAACAAGACTGATGCATTAAAAATCCACCGTTCTTCCTTTTTTAAAGTGGTGGACTTGATTCAAAGTGTTGCACTTGTGCAGTTCACCAGAGATCCCGCTTCACATGTTATCAGTACACATGAACATAGGCACACATTGATTAAATCATAGGAAAAAGGAATCCTGGAATGATCTCGTCATGATTCATTTAGGTGCAGAATTTTAATCAATGCGCATGTGTGCTCAAGCTCATCATAGCCTGTAAGGGTGCAATGGGGGGGGGGGGGGCAGGGAAGAGCTATGAACTGAAAACAACAATTCCAACATTAATCTCAAAAAATGTCCAGGTTAAACCAGAAGGGAGGCAGAGCAAAACATGGGGCCCAGAGCCAGCCCACAGAACAATAATGAGACACAATGGGTGACATCCACTTATACCTAGCAAAGAGCATTCAGAACAGACTGAAATACACTAAATCTCTGCCTGCACTGTTGTGTTTCTGCTGGTCGCCGTTAATTCCCAGAGCACGTCAAAGCTGTGGGATTTGCGCCCTGACCTGCAACTCGTCCTCACTTCCCACGATACGGTCTGCATCGTGGGACGGGCTCTGCAGAAATGCACTTTTGGTGCAGCTGTTTACTATGTCAGCAGCACCGGTTATTATTATAGCATACACAGTGTAAAGGGCAAACTCCATGCTTGGGATGCTTTGGAAAGGATTAGAAATAAAATGGTTTTAAAAACAATTAGAAGAGCAGCGCCGCATTGAGCAGGACTCACTATCCATCCGCCTCCATCGGTGGCCATGTCACAGTACACCTGCAGGGGCCTGTTCGGGTCACCATGCAGATAGATCGTGTATATGCCGCTTGTGGAATGCCCATTTTGTTGAGTCTGGCTGCAATCCACAGGGTAAGGATAACGTCTGCTGACTGCAGGAACAAAGCAGATAAAAAGCCACATCAGAAAGTCCAGAAAGAAAAACAGACGTGCCAAAGGATTTTCGAACAGGATAGTAGCAGAAAGAGACCAAAGCAGAGCAACAGAGCGAAGGGAGAGAGTTTCAAAGGTAGCAAGGCATGAACATGAGCAATTGGAGTTAAATGAACCAAGGCCAAGACTCCAATCTTATACACACTTGGCATGGAGGAAGTTCTGTTGAAGTCAATAGGACCCACTTCTCTGCAGACATGCGTAAGATTGAACTGCAACTATCTGTGGCTGCACTTGTTCACAGCCACCCATTTCTCTTAGCTTCCCCCCTCTGAAGTCTTTTCTACTATCAATTTTAGCTTGTGTGCTCTTTAGGTCTTTCTTTCTAAAGAGCTTGCTGAAGAACAAGCCAGCTTTAAAGATGGCTGCTCATCATTAGACAAGTGATCGTGTTTGTCCATTTAATTCAAAAGTATGCCAAAAAAAAGTTAAAGTTTGCATTTTTTTGTTAACTGCCAGGTTGCCTTTGACACTATCACTAGAGATAGGCTCTTGGGTAAGTTTTCAAAAACTAAAATCGCTCACCATTTGTTAATGACGATAAGGGTGTTACAAGTAAGATTTTCTTATACTGGACTCATGTCCCAGAGTGGTCTAGTGGCATCAACAAAGTTGCATACTGTATCCCCCCTTTTCAACTTTATAAATCATTATAAATGACACATCATCTGAATGAAAAGGGATCTATACTTTTCAGTTATGGCCAGAGAAGAGATACAAAGTTATCTATGATTCCCTACCCTGGTAATAAGATTCTCCCATCTCATTCTGAAGTGAGGCTTTGCAGACCATTCGCATCCTTGTGCGTTTTGCCACAGGAACATCTTAAGTATAAACACTGAGAAAACTTATCATTCTGGCAAAAGACCAGCCCTCCACAAGATGATATCTTGACAATCTATTGAAGAAGTCAAAACTCACCCTTACATTACGTTACTATTTTCCAGTTCTGGGTGGTCAAGTAGCCACATCTAAATTCTGTAAAAATTAAAAAGCTAAACAACAGATACATGGCATTTTGAATTCTGCTGCCAGTTCTGAAACTGTTCAACTTTAGCCTTATTCTGAATAGCCATGCTATTCAAATCTGAGATCTGGGTTATTTTTCCATCAGATGTGGAATTCTTCAGAACAGATTATTACACCTACAGTAATTCTCAGAGCATCAGAAACTGTCTGCCTCTCAAAACTAAAGTACATACTAACTGATGATGTGGAAATTTGCTCAGCTTGATTCAGATTTGGTAAATTAACCAAGCCATATTGAAGATACACATACTCAGAGCTCTATTTATTCTGAGCCCTGTCCAGGCCCCATCACACTCCTGATGACATCATCCAGTCTTTAGTTATAAAAAAATGAAATAAATACACTTTTTTGTGGTTATGGTTTTCAGTTGCATTTTTCCTACTAAGATTCCATCCGGAGCAAATTATCTCCTCCGCAGGAGACCTCAAGAAGGCGGATAATCTTGAAATCTCCAGATCAACCCCTGAGACCAGACTAGGCATACTCCTTAACCTCAAGGCCCCTTTCCAAACCTCTGTTAGCCATGTACCATAACTGTCAGTTTTGAGGACAAGCACCGTGGTGGAAATCCTACTGCAATTACCAAGACCTACCTGTAGAAAAGGTGGCAGCTGCTTTTCGACTCCAGCGGTCTCCCTTAAAAGCCGTAATATATATGGTGTACGTAGTACCCCGACTAAGGCCTTCCAGCACAAACCTTTGGTCATTTGGACCTAGTCGCTCCTCCTGCCACACAAAAGGAAAGAGAAGCTAAAATTTAGATTCCACTGAGAATTCTACTCTGGCCTATCATGGCCTTCCACCCATTCTTTAGACCTTTATCACACGGGCGGTTTGATCCACACCCACCGCGACTTTGATCCAATTCTTTCACACGACATCGTCCCCCTCACACTGCTCTCGCACCCCGAGTGCTCCTTTTTTCCTTCCGCTTTCGAAGTATCCCTGAACGGGGATTGTCCGTTTGCTCCCCTCCTCCGCAGGCTGAGCTGAGGTATCGGAGCAAACCCGACCACGTATGATCAAAGGGCTCCACTCGCATAGGAAACGGAGGGGGAACCCGCAGAAGCAAAACGGGTAGGTGTGATAAAGGCCTGAGTTATCTGCCTCCTGTGAAAGCTAGGCTGGAGAAAGGAAGAGAAATGATTGACAAACACCAAAATATTTTGGTGATCCAAGGGGAGATGAAAAAATTGATTTCTCTACAGGGTTAAGTTAGGCTCATACTGTGAGTACTTGATGAACAGTCAGGTTTATTATGCATAGTATGCAGAGAATAAACTCCAGCCAGTATTCATATCCCTAAAACACAGGTACAATGCAAGTAAAATTAAAAGCCTTGCTTTTAGCCTCTGAAATCATAACTGTTCTTGAACCGTTTCTGAATGGCTGTTAAATCAGAACGAATGAGAGAACTTCTACAGCATTTACAACAGAGGACTAAATTATAGAAAGGGGTTATTCAGTGTTTCCACATCAAATATAGATAGAAGTCTATAGCAAGGGACTTTCTCTTTGCCAGAAAAGCCCTTAGAGATGAAGCAACTTCTGTTCTATGGACTCATTATATTGGGAGTGGGCAACTTATGGTCCTGCAGATGTTTTGGCCTACAATTCCCATCATTGCTCACCACTGGCTAGGCTGGCTGCTGATGGGAGTTGTAGGCCAAAATACAGGTTGCCCAGCCTTGCATCACACTTTTCAGAAGTAAACCTTACCAAAATCCTTTTTAAACCATATGCCTAAAAAATGTAAAATTTGCATGCAGGAAACAGGTTTGGAAGATGCATGTTTCATACAGGTCAGAAAGCCAGGACTGTCTGCGGTTCCCTGTTGAGTGCGACCTCAGTGGCAAATCTGGGTTCACTACTGTGTGATGTCTGAAATGGCCCCATGAGACCTGCCCACTGAAAGGCTTGTGTGTTTTTGAACTGCTGGGTTGGTGTAGTGGACACTCCGGATGACCACTGTGATCTCGAGAATAGAGATGGTGTATTACAAAAAGCTTGCAGCTCTTTGCTTGAAACTCCCTTTAATGTGCTCTTTACCAGCCTCTCACGTCTGTGAGAGAATTAATGGCTAGGTATACTCTTTGGGTCAGAGTAGATCAGATAATCAGTACCAGCTGCGGTGTATATCAATGGAGTACACCAGTTGAACTGGGAGTTGGGAGATCTGGGTTCTAGTCCCCACTTGGCCATGGAAACCCACTGGGTGTCTTTGGGCCAGTCACAAGACTCTCAGCCCAACCTACCTCACAGGGTGGTTGTTGTGAGGATAAAATGGAGAGGAGAATTATGTAAATTTTTACATGTATGATTTGTTCTCTTTGCTATGCTGGTTTTTTAACCGTAATAAAGTATTGTTGTTGTAAAAAAATAATAAAAATAATTTAACAAAAATCTCACCTGCGGTTCATGTATACAACCTTGGATGTGTGCGTCAATGAAGGATCCTACTAAGGCTAATTAGCATGTAGCCAATATATCATTAGTTAAGTAAAATAGTATAAAACCCCCAAGAGGCCCCTTCACAGTGAACCCCTCCATGGGCAAAGAGTATGATGCAGCCACGGTGTGCCGGCGAAGAGCATCGTCCGTACTGATCAGGAGTTTCTCAGTCCTGAAAGGACGTAAGTTTCTGTGCTGACTTTCCCCTTTGCTTGTGTTTTTTCCCCTCAGAATAAAGTTTATTTTAGAACACAATAGCTGGCTTGGCGCATTGCCTTTTTTGAATCACAAACAAACCTTCTGCCGCTGGCAGAACAGTCGGCTAATCTCACATTCCCTCACATAGCAATTTCCAGACTTACCCTGCTGGTGCCATCTGGCCCTTGATAGGTGAGAAGAGAACCATCGATCTGAGCATCAGGTGGCATCCAAGTGACCACTCCGCTGGACTGAGTAGCATCTGATACACGGACATTCCTGGGGGGGTCAATTTCTAGGCCAAGCACAAAGCAGGGAGCAATGAGAAACACTCCAAATAATTTACTGCGACACCATGCAGAGAAATCTGCCGCACATTTAGATTTAGCTTCCCATATTCATAAGATGAGCTGAACAAATTGCTGAAAGTCTCATTTGTTCTCACTATTTCCCTCAGCAGATGGACATTCCAGGGGCAGCCACAGGTGTCCCTGTTAGGAGAGAGTATTAGAGGGCTCTAGTGCTTTTACAGCATTTTACAACTCATGATGAGTAGCAGGGAGCAGGCAAATCCCAAGGCAGACAGTGCTCCTTGTAAAAAGCACCCATCAAGCCAGAGCAGAGAGCAATCGCAGTCTCTCCAAGCCTTCTTTCAGGCCAGCTATAGCCAGGACCTCAAGACTAAACTTGTATGTATTGATTTCTCTTTCCTTCAGCCCCCAACCCAAGCAGGCTGGAGATGTCACACTCTTCAGTGCCTCAGAGTAGTGTGACCAGTCATCCAATACCACGTCACTCCCTCCCTCCCTCCCTCAACTATCCAGCTATCCACAAATGTTGATGCCATTTCAGTAAATTGCATTGCCAGAGTAATGAAGTGGAGACTAGAACTGCAAATGTGGTTTTAGAAATAATTGAGTGCCAACTTTGAGTGTACATGCTAGTCTCAATGAAAGGCAGTGGTAAGAGGCTGCAAGCTGGATTGGAGGAATGCTGGGAAAAATAAGAGGAAAAGGACCATGTCCGCTGATGGAGAAGCAGCATGGAGGAGCCATTTTGAGCAGGAAAAATGCCAGAGGGGAAATGATAAAGCTGCCCATCTCCACTGCCACCCCTCCATGCAAACACACCAAGATCACTTTTAGTTAACTACTGCTGCTATTATTACTTTACTGTGACTTTCTTTTGGCTTTCTCAGTGGTGGCTCCTAGCTTTGGAATGCACTCTCCAAGGAGGCTCACTTGCAAGTCTGGAAGATGGCCTCGTTGTGACCACAGGGGCAGCCCAACCGCGGAGCACAAAAGCCAGGCCCACCCATCTTTCTATAGTGGCCTCTAGCTGATCATTAGGCAAGCTTGTTCTATGGGCCATAAAAAAGCCAGGCCACGTCAATGAATGGGTTGCAGACCTCCTGTTCAGTTGACTCCTGAACCACAAGCACTGGAGAGGAGGAGAGCAAACTGCCTTTGAATTTAACCATTGTTGTTTCAAGCCAAAGAGACAAATAAACCATCAGAGCTCCAAAATAGCAAAAGCCATATACTGAAGGAGTCACCCAATTGCTCAGCTACAGAGCAAATGCTTTGCATTCCAGATTCAGTCTCCATTTTAAAAGAACCTCAAGTATCTGGCCTGGGGAAGACTTCTGCTGAGACCGAGCGGAATTGCTTCCACACAGAGTGGATAACACTGAGATAGACATCTCAGAATAAGGCAGCCTCAGATGTTAAATTATTAGATGTTGCCATGAAACAATTTTAGGAATATTTAGGAAGCTGCCATAGACCGAGGCAAACAATAGGTCCATTTAGCTCAGTATTGTCTATGCCAGCTTTACCCAACCTGATGCCCTCCAGATGAGTTAGACTACAAGTCCCATCATTCCCAGCCACCATGGCCATTGGCAAAATACATTTACACACAGACATTAGTTTTTAAGAGTGGTTACCTATAGTGTGTTCACACATTTCATTTGTCTCACTGCTGACTTTAGTCAAACAAGTTTTGTAGGTTTTTGAAACAATAAACACACACACACACACACACAAACCTGTTTACCAGAGGTAAATGTGGCATAAATCAACACATGAGCAATTTCAAAACAAAAACTTTTAATCTATCTGCAGCCTAAATATTCTTTTAGGACAGCCTTCCCCAACCTGGTACCCTCCAGATGTTGTGGGCTTCACCTCTCATTCGCTCCAGCCAGCATGGCCAATTGTCAGGGATGCTGGGAGCTGTAGTCCAAAACATCTGGAGGGCACTGGGTTGGGGAAAACTGTTCTAGGTTATTTCCCCCCACTAGCCTATTTTCACATGAATTGATCTAGCAAATACGGCCTTTAGACTGTGCAGCTTGTCTCAGTTTGTGCTCCACAGTTAGCAATGCCTAAGAATAGAGACCCGCTAGATACACATAAATTTGGCATTTTTAATAGTAAGTTATGCCTACCCCCCTCCCAACCACAATCAGTCTCAGTAATAGAGACAATAAACAGGCTATATTGACTGGAGCAGGGGAACAGGTGCAGAAATTTTCAGTGCCTGATTATTTCCATTTGGACAGCAGAGGGCATTAGAGGGCACCAAATACTTCTGTCCTCTACCTGGCCGTATGTCAGTGATCCCTATTAGCAGCACTCAATACCTGTAGATTGGATGAAATGCATGAATGCGTTCAATCCCCCAAATAAGTACCACATAGACAGGCACTTCTATGGGTTTATAAAGCCATTTTCTTCCTGCAGGCATTGGGAGGATCCCACAAAGATATTTTCTAGACTAGTAAACCCTGTCCATGCAACACAGAAGCAAATTGCTTTAGTGACAGGGGGCAAATAGTTGTTGTGTAGAGGAAGCGCTGACTTCAGGTCATTAACCTTATTAATCTTTGTTTCCTTTTCCATGGTCCCTGGGGCTCGTGGGTCATTTCCTGTTCTCTGACATCTATCTCTGCTTTAAATAATACTATTTAAATAACACAGATGGCAGAGGAGGAGGAGGAGGAGGAGCTCTCATGGGATTAATGCAGCGCCAATCCAGCTCCCAAGATGACACATTCAGCACTCACAGCAGCGTCAGTGCCCAAGCGTAGCACTGGTCCTGCCACTGGTTTGTGCTCAGATGTGCAGCTGGTGTTCAACTTGCTCTGCATGACATGAGTCCCTCAAGTCAGCTAGCCACTGGCATAGAGGCAGTGTTGAGTCAGCTGGCAGATTTCTACTTGTGGGCACATCCCCAACCTATATTGGCAGGTACTGGAACGCAGAACAGAATGGGGGGCATGTCTGTGGGAATGGATCAATGGGGTGCGACTTGCTTCCTTTCTTCCTCTTCCTGTTTGGATTTGAAAGGACATACTTAAGGCTATTGTGCATGAGTTTGATAAAAAAAGACCCTAAGTAGTGGGGTCAAAAAGTTATATTCTTCCTGTCCTAGGGGCCCTTTGGGCCTGCTGAAGCTTTTTTCTACAAGCAGCTGGAAGAAGAATCAAAACGGTTGTTCCACATGGCACTATATTTTGTATTCCCCATAACAATTCTACCACACCTGTCCTCTCAGGCAAAATCGTAAGTATGTTTACTCGGATTCAAATGTACATTCAGTTCTGGGAAGTGTGATAGGACTGCAGCCTTCAGTCAGCAAATAGCTCCACCTTGAACAGTGCGGTCAAAATGGCTGTTATTTCTCTGTTGCATTATTGCAGTCAATCCTTTAATTGGTCATTTCCTGCTCCCTCCAAGTAAATAACCCTTGTTAATTCCATTTTTCCCCCTTTTTTACTGGCACTGCTGCATTTTAGTCAAAAACAAAATCATTTTTATTAGCACATTTGCAATTTCATACAATGAGATTTAAAAGAGAGAAATGAAGTTTTTTTTTAAAATCTAAGCCTGTCCTTGTCACATATATAGTTGCCCTACCTTTTAAATTACCCTAGGGATGCTGCGGCTAGAAATCGTATCAGCTTCTTTTAGGCTTAAATGTCAGTTCTGTGTATTAACCCTTGTTTTCTGTCTGTAAACCTAGTCCTTTTGGCCTATAAATAAAGAAAACCCCATTTGGGAATATAGTGAACCCATGTTGTGCATCGTTATTGGAGATCCTTGTTCCTACTGTATTCAGATTTATAAAGCTGATGGCAGTTTTCCTCAGCTAAGGGAGTGTGGCAAAACACAGTGTGATGGCCTACCTAAGATATAGATATAGATATATACTTTAATACCAGCCATACGGGAGGTAGGGAGAACAACCACAAAGTGTAGAACAAAGTATGCAGAATAGAGTTTTCACCAATTCTGTTACCAGCTATTTCACAGATCACTCCTCACACCAGGTGCATTAACAGTGCACACTGAACAGGCTGGTGCTGTAATTGCATTCAAAGTCAGAAAAATTAACACAAGCCAGATCTTTAAAAAGATGGGAGGACAACATGGAACATACTGGAACCTGATAATTTGACAGCAACGTCGTCCTGATTCTCTGTAATAACTGTGAGTGAAGAAAGAATCTCAATTCTAGAGCAGAAGCAAGAGCCATTTGCATCCAAGATGTAACCCTGTCATTTCCCCATCACTCCCCACCACCCACTAAAGTTACCTGTCAGAGTTTTTGTGCTTGTCCTCTTGCTCTGACGGCTTCCCTTCACTGCCAAGATGTAGATGACATACTCCATCCCTGGCTTCAGTCCAGCTAAGGTGGTGCTGATCTTGTCCTTCCCAACTGCAATCTCTCTAGTTTCTCCATCAGCAGAGATATAGCTCAGGATGTACCGGTCTATAGGAGCTAAACCTTTGTTCCAGGAGACAGTGGCTGTGTTCTCTGACACTTGGTCTGTTCTCAGGTTTGTAGGACCATCTATTTCTGTGAACCAAAGCAGAGACATTAACATTGTTTCCTTTCAGTATCCATTGATTCTTTCAGCATCAACTGAGTATATAGTCTCTTTTCCAGACTTCCAAGTGGTGGTTTGTTTGTTGTTGTTGTTTTTACAGTAAATGATTTTGTTATGGGTACACTTGCCAGTAGGTTTCAACAATTATGTCTTAGCAGTTAAATCTCATGCTTGCTTGATGCCTGAGGATTGACTTAACTGATAATTAAAGGAGAGGGCAGGGGAGAGATCTGAGAAAATGGCATCAGCAAGTTGCGTTTAACACTTCAAATAAACTACGTAATTAGAAAAAAAACTAAATCTTGTGGCACCTTAAAGACTAATGAATGTATTATGCCAAAAGCTTTCCTGGACAATAGTCCATAATGGACTAAACTTAAATCCACTGAAGTGTATGCCATAATATATTTGTTGGTCTTTAAGGGGCCACAAGATTCTTTGCTGGTTTTGCTGCAGCAGAACAACATGGTTGCCCCCCCCCCCAGAAATACTGTACCAGAATGTTTGTCAGACCCAGCTCCTGTCAAGGAAAAGGCAGGTTATGGTATGAGCACTCTCCATGAAACTCAGAGTGAGCCCAGCTGAACTGGAAGTTTTTATACGATTCAGGTAGTATCACATGACCATCTCTGGCCAATGGCAGTTAAAATATTCATTTCTGATCTGGCTGATTTCTCTGCAGTTCCTGCTGTTGGCAAGAGCTTGATAATGAATATCAACCTGATAGCCCTCCATTTCTACTTTCACAATCTGTTTGTGGCTGGTCTGGAGAATGTTGTGAAAAGTATTCAACAGGACATTTTGTGGATCCTCCAGCTGTAGCTGTAAGGTATGCCACTACAGTACTGATCTCCCTCCATGAATTGATTCTACAACTTTAGAATGTCTAAAAAGGACTTCATACTGAATCAAAACGAGAAATAAAATATATTGGAAAAGGAATCAGTGAGATAACACAATATTTCATAATACCACTTCTATGGACTACCTGTTTCAATTTTTGTGTTTGCCTTCTTGCTCTGCTGGGTTCCCTTCACAGCCCAGATGTAGATGTTATACTCCATGCCTGGTTTCAAACCCATCAGGGTGGTGGTTCTCTTGTCCTTGCCCACAGACATCTCTTTGGTGTCACCATCAAGTGAGGTGTAGCTCACTACATATCTATCTATGGGCGCCTGGGACCCATTCCAAGAAATGGTAGCTGTGTCTTCTGTCACTTGGTTGATTGCCAGATTAGTTGGGCCATCAATTTCTGTGAAGGGAATAAGAAGTTTTGGTTACAATAATGTTTCTGACAAGATTTCTAAGAACCATTTCTTCAGAACCAACACAATTTGGTGTCTGGGGCCATTCAAATCCAAATGAAACTCCTTTCTCCTATCAATTAACAAAGGGCACAAACCAACTTGACAGAAATTAATGCCCAAGACCAGTCGATGAGCTTCATGGCTGAGAGGAGCCTTAAACCTAGACCTCCCCAGTATGGATCCAACCTTCTAACCACTAGACCACTTTCATGAAGAGCATACAGAAACTTGTAGAAAGCTCTCTCAGGATTTTTTTTAGAGCTTTTCCGATCCAATATTGTGACAAAAATATGAAGCTTGGGTAATAATACTCTGGAAAAAAGGGAAACCTAGGAGATAGCAGACAATTGTCTTTAACTGTGATACAAGGTCCATGTAACTCACACAATGAGAAATTGAAAAGTCAGCACTAACCATGAAGTAGCGCTATTGTAGCTAGCGTTGCTAGCATCTTTGGGGCCAACACACCAAGCACAGAAGAGAAGCAGCTATCCTGTTAACTTGAGGACAAGCCTCTTAAGAATACTTTCTCAAATACTGCAAATTTCTGCAGCATTTTTAAAGGGAATGAATTAACAATGTTCAAAACAAATGAGAACAGAGTTCTTGCTTCAGGTCTTAAAAGCCTGTCTGCTCTTTCAATAAGGATGTGTTTGCCACAAGGAGCATTTACAGCAAATTCTGCTCACATTGTACCTCTGGTGGTAACTCTGAGCCTTGTTTTAGCCCAACACTAATTATTCTTCATTGGCACCAATTTCTTCTTTCCTGTGCCTCATGCTGGAAAAGGTACTCAGAGATCCCCTTATACTGAGAAATAGATTATGGATAGTATTTTGTTCCACAAGCGTGCTATAGTCCACTCTTTCTATACAGATGAAATAAAGTAGTTACTTTGAAACCTGCAACCATCTTGATATCCCTTTTACTGCTGGTTCTTTTTAATGGAACTACTGCTGAATCTTCTTGGAGAAATTCCTGCACTGGCATTAACATAAATCCATCACTGGGAAAGTGTGAAATTCTGTGGTACCAGAAGGCTTCTGGTAATAGTCCAGGAAAGTGATGGTAAAAAGAAGAGTTTGCACAACAGCTCTCTCAAAATTTACTGTGATATGTGTATGTGTGTCTTTAAGAAGGTACAGCTGTCAATCCTTGAGGTCTGCAGCTGTTAGTCCGTTGCTCTCAATGGGGCCGTTCAAACAAACAAACAAGCAAACAAAACCACAACTCATGGACTTTAATCGAGGCTGCTTCAAAACCGGAAATGAGACAAAATTTACAAGTGTGAAGTTAATACATTCAGATGAAAACCGCCAATCAGTCACTGTTATATAGGATGTTTCACTGTTTTGTAGCAATACAATTTGCAACAGAAAATGTGTGCTCTTTCTGGATTGTGTAGTGCAGCCCACATGGATCTAAGCCAATAGTGTGATGGGGCTGCAAAACAAGCAAATGCTATTTTGGGCTGCATTAATAGAAGTATAGTTTCCAAATCACACGAGGTACTGGTTCCCCTCAATTCGGCACTCGTTAGACCTCATCTTGAGTATTGTGTCCAGTTCTGGGCACCACATTTCAAGAAGGATGCAGACAAGCTGTAGCATGTTCAGAGGAAGGCAATAAGGATGATCAGGGGTCTGGAAACAAAGCCCTATGAGGAGAGCCTGAAAGAACTGGGCATCTTTAGCCTTGAGAAGAGAAGATTGAGGGGAGACATGGAGCCTATCTACACGCTAGGTTTTTAACGTTTTATAAGGGTTATGAAAACTCTTTGGGCTGCATGACGCACTCCCTATAACGTTGTATATCTGAGATTTTTTAAAACTCACTTCAGTTATATACAACAGTTTCACTTTTAATAAATCGTTTTAAGTAAAATAATGTGTCCTTCCTTACCGTTTGTGATTCATGGGGGCAGTGCTTCGTTTACTGGTACCCAAATGCTTAGCAGTTGATTGGTGGGGAAGAAAGAGGGGCTAAGGAGGAAGTAGGTGAGTGAACTACAACACCCACAATTCTTAGCCCTATACTTGCTAGGGAATGACAGAGGAACAAAGGAGGAAGTGGGAGACTGAACTACAACGCCCACAATGCCTTGTCCTAAACACATTGTAAAAATGAAAGAAACAGGGCAGAAGAGTGTGTGACCGCACACACCGCTTTAAAGACTGAAGAATTTTTCTCCTGTAATGTGAGTACTCAATAATGTGGCCTAAGACGTTTTAGAACGCACCTATTTGGAACGTTTTAAAATACTATTTAAAACGTTCCAAGGGACTGTGTAGATAGGCTCATGATAGCACTCTTCAAGTATTGAAAGTTTGTCACACAGAGGAGGGCTAGGATATCTTCTCGATCATCCCAGAGTGCAAGACACAGAGTAATGGGCTCAAGATACAGGAAGCCAGATTCCGGCTGGACATCAGGAAGAAAATCCTGACCGTTAGAGCAGTATGACAATGGAACCCATGACCTTGGGAGGTAGTGGGCTCTCCCGCACTAGAAGCATTCAAGAGGCTGCTGGACAGCCATCTGTCAAGTATGCTTTAAGGTGGATTCCTGCATTGAGCAGGGGACTGGGACTGATGCCTTAAAGCCCCCTTCCAACTCTACTATTCTATGATTCTATGTTTCTAAGCTGTTATTGTTCTTACAATAAAACCGCTGGACAGTTTGTATTATTAGCAACACAGAGTACACCGTTGGCTTTATATGTGTGCCCACCAGATTGCCTTCCCAGTTTCTGGGAACTACTTCACAGCACCAACAAAAGAAGAAATGGTGCAGAGGAAGTTCCTTCCTATGTCCAAACGAAAGCACAATATGTTCAAGGCAACATTGTTAAAAAGGACACACCATCTGCAAGATCAGGACATGCCAGAGCAATGATCTACTGCCCAAAATGGAGCAGAATCTCTGTGCCCCAGCCTTCCTTCCGCCCACCTGCAAGACAGTTCTGAAGGAAGGAGCAAACATAAGCACTGATCCAAAAACAAGCCCAATACCTCTAACAGCAGACCTCTGGTGCAGGCAATAGCAACTGAAAAGAACATCAGTGCTTCCAGATCCAGCCTGCTTTGAGAAAAACAGTGGTCTGGTAATTCCATGGATGGATCCTTACATTTTGAACAGCAGAGGGCCTTCATTCAGGGCCTTTTCACATATTACATAGTGGCAAACCCTCCACAGGGACAACAGTCAAGTCCTAGTAAATACAAATTTGCCCCCCATTGGTGATCACACTTTACATTTTCAAATTGGAAAAACTGAGCTATGCACCTAAAAATATGTTTCTGTCAGCCAACAGATGACAAGAATAAGATTCTGTCACACTGACACAACCATTTGTTTGGGACTCAAGATGCATGCCGGACGGAGGACCTCACAATGTATCACCAAGGCCTGCACCTCCAGCGTCCCACTGTCTGAGGAGTGACATCACACCAGAGCATCGCCAGTTCTTGGGTGAAACCAAAGAGCTGCAGTGCCAAATTCTGATCTCTCAAATGGGTATCCCACATGAAAGCAGAAACTGAACCAACCAAAAGATCTTGTTGGAGACGAGAAGGCAAAGGCAACAAGGCAAGGCCAGAATCCAGAGGTATAGCAAATCAGTTCTTTGTCCAGTTGCTCAGCCTGAGAACAGAGAAGGTAGCTACCAGGAATTACGGTCAAGTGATTTGGGATCTACATATCTTCAAGACCACCTCTTTCCCCATGTCTCATTGTGATTTCTACAGTCAATCAAAACCAATTTCTTCGTGGTGCTTGGGAGTGACATGTACAACATGTGAAGGTATGCAGATGGGCAATCTCTGTGTCAACTCCACCATTTACCTGTAAAAACGCCTTTCTTCCAAAAGCTCCACCAACTGAGTATCTTCAGCTCCTTTAGTCTAGTGTTTAAAACATACGGGTAACTATGAGACCCTTTTAGTTATTTAGGAATTCTTATTTTAAAGAGACTTCTAAGTTTATATTGCTGTTCTTCCTGGCCCAAAGCCTTTAGAGAGAAGGTGTGTTTAAAAAAATCTAAATAAAATAAAAATGTAAGAATGGCCTTGCTGAGTCAGACCATCTATTCCAGCAATTTGTTTCCAACAGTGGCTAGCCAGATGCCTCTAGCCACTCACAAGCAGGGCACAGAGGGGATAGCTTTCCCTTGCTCTTTGTCCATAGCAGGACAATCGTTTCTCTAGTAATAACCATTAATTCTCTATGTACCAACATAAAGAATCCCTGTATATGTGGACAAGTCCACCATAAATGAAAATACGTGCCTTTTACCCTGCTCTCTCTCCAACAGAGGGGGATACATGTTGAAGTAATATGTGCTAGCTGTATTGGTGTACAACACAGAGTTAACCAGAGTTATATCTGAATGCTTTTAAAATCTGGATCATGAGATTTAAGAAATAGTCAGAGGGACCCTCCATCAAAAAGAGCAAGTACAGGACTTTGTCATTTTAATGGCTGGCAAGAACAAGTATCAACTACAGATGGAGATTGCTACACAAGAAATTCCAAGCCTACTGGAAAGTTAAATGCCCAGCCTGCAGGGACTATATGAACCTAGACAAAAGCTTTGTTTTTACTAAATTAGCAAACCAAATGCAATGCAACAGATAGGATGATAGCTCAGCTATTGTGCGACTGTCTGACAGCCAAATCCTTCTACAAGCACATTTTAATCCCGTTAGTATCATCATCGTAACACAAGCCCTGCTGCAATCGGCGCTTCATACTTTTGTGAGTTTATTGTGCTGTTGCTGTGAATGGATCTGTCATTGTCACTGTTTGGGTTGGTATTCTTAAGTTCAGAAGTGAATCTGCACCATTCCGTGCCTGTACACTGTCATCGCTGTTGGTATATCTATGTAAATAATGTCAGGCAAAAAGGCCGTTTTCTGCTTTACAAATGCATAACACACTGCACAGCGAAGCAGTGATGTCATTGTCCCTGGACAACCCAAATCCAAACAGGAATTGCTAAATGCTATTTTCTATGCCCAGCCCTCTCACTCCAGCCCCCACAATAAGTTACCCAGAGGACCTTCGCTTCTGCCGCTCCCAGACTGTGGAACGACCTGCCGGGAGAGATCTGCCAACTTACCAATCTTCTAGAATTTAAGAGAGCGATAAAGACTGATCTCTTCCGGCAGGCCTCCCCAGTCGAATTTTAAGACTTTGTTGATTTTAATGAGGTATTCATTTTATAAGCTTTTAATCAGTTTTATGTATTTTATATTGTTGTACTGATGTTGTTCCCCGCCTCGATCCAGAGGGAGAGGCGGGTAAGAAATAAATAAATATTATTATTATTATTATTATTATTATTACACTTCAAACACAAATGCTCTACAGTACAGTAGAGGGTCAGAAGTTATTGACATGTATAGATACAGACTGTCTGTGTAATAGTGCTACAGTTTTCAGACTAGAAAGTGAAGCAACAGGAGGTTGGGAGCCTCCGGCTGCCGCAACCATAATTTGTAGACAGATCACTCGCACAGAGCTTGTGTTATAGATAGACCTGCAGCGTCCTGAAATACTCATTTGTTATGTGTCCCCCAGTCAGGAGGTACCCAGTGTATGAGGAGCCAAAATAGACTTCTCACAGCCAATGGGCATTGGGAGGGAGCTTTTCTGCACAGGACTTTCTGTAGAAGCAGAAGACCAATATGTTGGTAGTAGTATATGCCTCCAGCCATGTTCTTATTGAGGTGGCAAACTGACACACAGCCTCACAGACTGAATGCATCACCATACAGATGAAAAGAACCTACACATAGGTTGATCCACAGGTTGATCCACTCTGTGAGAACTAGGCCTCAGTAAGAACTAGGCCCCAGTGTGGCACTCAAAGCAGGTACATACTAAAGGGGCGTTTCAGGACATTGCAGAGCCTTGCACAATGAAAGCCCCATGCAAATGATTGAAATCTGTCAACAGCTAACACACTGGGGGGAGGGATCAGGAATCTACTGGTGCCCCATCCCCAACCTCCATGCACTTATCCAGCTCTGGACTGCAGTCAGAATCAGTCAGAACATCTACACCTTGGATTCCCCGCATCACTGATATTTGAGCCACCAGTCTTCACTGCATTCATCCAACTTGTGGACCCTGCCTGTGTGCACAGGAGACATATGAAGATTGGACATAGGGCATGATTCTGCTCCCTCCATCACAAATGCATGGATTGTTGCACAGAAATTTAAAATGTCTGCAAAAGGCTGCTGACAGATATCTTGAAGAAGTGAATTGGGGCAATTTGGAAGGCTCAAAAGGATCACCGTTGTATTACTCACTGGTGTGGTAACTGCAACAACCTGTAACAGTTGTGTTTGTGGAATTGTGTAGGTACCTCATCATGAAATAGCCAAACCTTTTTGTTTATACCTGTCCTTCCATTCACAGATGATGGCTTCCCTTCCATCTCACTCTTCACAGATATGACAGTGATCTTATACTGTGTCCCTGGTTTCAGGCCTATAACGAGGAGGGAAAATAGAAAGAGACAAATGTTTTGGAGACACAAACACATCTATTTTTTTCCTTTTCTGTTGGGATTTTTATGGGACTTGTGTTTCAGAGTCCTCTTTTTTATACTTGTAGGATCTGTCCAGACTTACCTTTCGGGAAGAAACTCGGTAGAAAGGTAAGATTTCATCTTAATTCTATATATCATTGGTTTTGAACACTGGCTTCCAATTTGTTTTCAAGTCCAATTCAATGTGCAAGTTTTGACTTTAAAAGCTCTGTATGTTTTGGTGTAGGATATCTGAAAGACTGTCTCCTGCCATACGAGCTTGCCTGTAAGCTGTATGTCCCACCATCAAGGCTCTCAGTTCACATAGGGCAATGGTGATGGCAACATTAATTGTGCACTGCCCAGAAAGCCTCGGCTGATGGGCAGTATAAAAATGTAATAAACAAACAAACAAACAATGACAGGTTATCGCTCATCAGGGAGATTTCTGGTTCATTGCTCTAAGTCTTCTGAAGGGAGGGCATATTTGTAAATAAACTCAAATATTAAAACACACCGAAAGTCTCCAGTGACCTCCTTCCAGAAGAACCTAAACCCAAGTAAGTGCTCTGCCCCTGGAACTTCTCCCAGCTTATGGAACATGGGAATACAATAAAACATAAAAATCCTAGATCAACTTAAGTGAAAATAGCAACAACGCTGAACTTTCACGTCATGTAGTTTCTCCATCAACTCTTTCTGCGCACTGATGGCACTATATTAAAACCAAACACAGGGTGCCTCTAAACGAGAGGTTTCTGCCTCGTTGACTTCGTGCTGACAGGGAAGCCTCTAAACGAGCGGTCGATATGACTTCCCACTGGCCTCATCTTCGTTTACGCGCCGAAGCCGCCAGTGCAAAGGCATATCGGCGCAAATGCCTTTGCTCCGACTTTTAAAAAGTTGCCATTTAGTGCAATTTTTAAAAGTCAGAACAGATAGCCCAGGGAAAGTGGGTGGAGCAGTAAGCAGTGGAGCAGTAAGCAGTAAGCTCGCTGAACAGCCTCCGCTGTCCCCCCCTTCTGTTAAAAAAAATTAATTTTTTAAAAAAAATAACTTACCGGAGAGTAGGGGAGCCAATGCTCCCAGCTGCCCTCCAGCTGGCACCGTGCCACACCACAAGCGGCGGCGCAGCCAACACCAGGAAAAGCCCCCATAGCGCCAAGAGGCGTCGATTCGCAGCACAACGCGGGAGGCACCAAGGCGCAGTGCTCCCAACTTCGTCAAGAGGGCTCCATGTATACATCAGCTCTCTTTCAAGTTTACAATCTGAATAGTAGCAGCTTTTCTCCCTGGCCCTCCTTCCAGATAAACACAAAGTTACCAGCTTACCTGTGATGATGTATCTGCTCTTCGCATCACTGCTTTTGGGGACCAATACTTCCTTCTCCTCCCCAAGCAAGGAGCTGAACTTCAGCTTGTAGTAATCCACATCTGTTGGAGGATTCTCCCACTCGACCTCCAGCGAATTCTCCATCTCCTCTGTCACCCAGATAGCACCAATGACAGACACAGCTGGAAGAGAGAGAATCACCAATAACTATGGAGAAACAGGGTTGTATTGCAGCCTATCTTCTTTCCTGGGAATTTTGGATATGGATGATAATGCGACTGCATTAATGCAAGAACAGAAGGATGGGAAGCATTATTATTATTATTATTATTATTATTATTATTATTATTATTTACACTTATATACCGCCCCATAGCCGAAGCTCTCTGGGCGATTTAGCAGTTTTCCCACCGTTTGTGTTGCTGATTTTTTGCCCAAGGGGGTTTCTTGCTATTGTTTTGTAGCCTCTGCTACTACTGTATGTGTTGCCATCTTGGAGTCTGCACCATTATATACAGCTGCCTGACCACTGACCTATTCCTTCACAATCCTAGGATGCTCCTGGTGCTAACTATCAGAAGGCATTGTGCAGCTATTCCGTCTTCATTAACAGATTTTCTGCAGTAAGAAAAAAGATGGGGAAAGTGGTGGGAAAGTGCGGGAGGTTTATGAGTAGCTGATGACAGCATCTGGAGACTCTGTAAAATTCCATAAATGAGGCAAGGTGAAGGTGCAATAAAAGCCTTATCTGGAAACACCCCTAGTTTCTTTATGTAAACTGTGTGTGCATGAGCAGCACAATGGAAATGCTGACCAGTGTGCAGCTGCTATGAAAAAGGCAAATTCTATGATGGGCATAATTAGAAAAGGAACTGAAAATAAACTGCAAATATCATACTGCCCTAATACAAATCTATGGTGCAATTGCACTTGGAATACAGTTCTGGTCACCACAGCTAGGAAAAAATATTGTAGAGTTAGGAAAAGGGCAGAAAAGGGCAACTAAAATGACCAAGAGGCTGAAGCAACTTCCCTTTGAAGAAAGGTTACAACATCTGGGACTGTTTAGCTTAGAGAAAAAGCAAGTGAGGGAAGATATGATAGAGGAGCACAAAATTATGCATGGTGTGGATAGGGAGACATTTTTCTCCCTCTCTCATAATACAAGAACCCGGGGTCATCCTATGAAGCTGATTGCTGGGATATTTAGGACAGATAAAAGGAAGGACTTCTTCACACAGCGCATAGTTAAACTATGGAATTCAGTACCTCAAGATGTAGTGATGGCCACTAACTATAAGAAAGATGCTTACCATTCATGAATGGTACCATCCATTGCTACGTCATGATGGTAATATATCACCTCCATTATGACAGGCAACATGCCTCTGACTACCGATTGCTGGGGAACAAAGTATGGGGTGGTTCCCATAAATATCTGGCCAACCACTGTGTGAAGAGAATGCTGGACTAGCAAGTCCTTTGGTTTGATCCGTTACAGCTCTTCTTCTGTACTTATGTGTGTGTGAATTTCCCACCTTTGTATATAGGTACAATTGTGCAATTGTAGCATTTTTCAATTAAGATGAATCATATACATGCAATCTTGAAAAAGGGAAGTCCATGTTAATGGAAGCTCTTTCAGGACATATTGGACCATATTAGGATGAAAAATTAAATAATAAGAAAAGAACACTGACAAGAGTCTTAGTGCAAACACATCCCAGGCTGCAAATCTCTGAAATGACACATGACAGTATCTCCCATAGTAACACAGAAGGGAGCAGGTTGGGTAGAAAGATGAGGAACTCTGTCTGAACTCTAGCCTCAAACCATCATAACGTGCCACATCACACTGACCCAGTTCACACATAACAACAACCCAGAGTATGGGTTGAGTATGGTTTGTTATTGAATTTTGGGTTGTCATTGAATCATGGGTTGTCATTACATGCAAACCCTGCATTGTATTAACCATGAACAACCCAGGAAGAGAACCCATGGTTTGTTGTTGGGTTGTGAACTCTGGGTTGTTCATGGTTAACAACCCATAGTTATATCATAGTGCAAGGTTCACATAAAAAGACAAGCCATGATTCAGCGACAACCCATACTCAACCCATACTCTGGGTTGTCTTTACATGTGAACGAGGTGGGTGTATACGTAAGATTTGTACGTATGTACCTCAAAATGTAGAGTGAATGCAGCTAACACTATTAGAAAATATAGCCCACGACAAGCATTACATTAGCATAGAAAAGCTAGGACGATTGTGTTATCACCAATTAATGCTACTGGGGGGTGGGGTGCAGTAGTTGGGGAGTGGGGTGCACTGGTTGGGGAGTGGGGTGCACTAGTTAGGTGAATAATGTTAGATTAATAATGTTAGTCATATGATTTATAAGTGATGTGTTTATGTTTTTTTCTTATGTTTATTATATAAAAATCGATTTAATTTTTTTTAAAAAACCAATTAATGCTGCTGTGATTGGTCACAGTGCTTATACATTTAAGCTTTGCATATAAACATCATAAACCTATATCTTGCATTTTATGGCCTTTTTGCCTCACTTTTTGCCTTTTACACCTCTCTCTTTCTCTCTCTCTCTCTCTCTGTGCCAACTGACGGCTCCACTTCATGCATCTGATAAAGTGAAAATGTATCCCATGCCACAAGATATCTTTGCTATATATCAAATAGTTACATTTGTCAGGGGCTGTCCCTTCTCGTTGAGTGTGGACTTCACAGTAAATCTGCACTTAAATGTTGCATAATGTGTGTAATGGTCCTGATATTCAGAGCCTCAAAGCTATCATTTGAAGCAGAGTACACTGGCAAAACTGATCCATTTCTAAAAAAAACAACATGGAAAAATAAAATTGGAGAATGATGGAAATCCCTCAAATAGGAAATCAAAGAAGCACACATATAGGATCAATTCAGATGCCATATGAAAGCCATAGTTTGGGAAATGTACAAGCAAGCAAGCAAGCCATGGTTTATTGTTGCCATTTGCTTTAACCTTATATTTGTTTAGCACTCCAGTCTCTAGGTGCAGGTGAAGTAATGGTCATAACTATTTTTTTCCCCAGTTCAGACATCACACTAAACCCCAGAACTATATTTAGGCCTGGCTGAGAGTTCACAGTTGTTTTAAATGTTTGCTGTTTTATATGTCATCTGTTTGTATGCTCTTACGATTTTAAATTTTGTATGTCGATTTTTAATGTCCGAAGTTTTAATTTTTGTAAAACGCCCAGAGAGCTTCGGCTATGGGTCGGTATATAAATGTAATAAATAAATAAATATAGTTAAATTTCTTTAACCATACTTGGAGCAATGTCTGAATTGAATCATTTTTTCAAAAATTTACTTTTTCTACCTGTTGATTTGAAGCAGAAATGGCAGATTATAGAACAGTTGAAGGGGTATTTCCGTGCTCCTACCTGTGCTGGCTTGCAGGAGTTCTGGGTCACTGGAAACTCCCTTCTTTACATTACGAAGTGTGATCACATACTTTGTGCCAGGAAGAAGGTCCAGGATCTCATAGCTGATCTGATCTTTGGGCACTCGTACTTGCTTTACAGAGCCCTCATACCCAACAGGAAAGTAGCTAATGAGGTAATAGTCCACATCTGTCATCTTATCCCAGCCAACGGCCAGGGAATCCTCTGTGGTCTTGAGGAGCTGCACATTCCAAGGAGCCAGCACTACAGCCCCCCCCCCAAAAAGGGGGACAACATTCAAAAGGGATGCAGCCAATGAGTTCAATAACACTTTGTTTTCGCATCATGTTGAGCTATGCCAGGACTACAATAACATTTATTAATGGCAACAGTGTAACAAGATCCTTTATAGCTGAGATTTGTGCCACGAAATCTGTGAGTCAGAAGGTGAAGCGAGGGTTCAGGGTCTAGTAAAATCTAGCAATTCTAAGTCGCATTTTCAACATCTCAGCATCAAAATAGAGGGGCAGATGTTCCAAAGTTTTAATTTTTACATAAAAGCAGTCATGAATTTGAATGGAGCCATTTCCCCAATTTTATTTGCCACCCCAAGCTGTTATTAAGACAAAGAAGGGAATTTTACAGGTAATGCTTTTGTAACTCCGCCCAATGACAAGGCAAGCTGAATCTATGGAAGTTATAGAAGCGTTGTCTCCCTTTTCATTTGGTCACCTGCCCCTTCTACAATAAGGACTAGAAATCCTTGATAGTCCAAAAAGGTCTGATATGTGACTCATATGTTGTGCAGCACTGCAAAGCTTGGACAAGTAGCTATTTTAGAAGACTATAAACTTTACTCAGCAGAGAATTTGTCACTATACAATCCTGACTCAGGGCTTCTCTAAATGAACGCTTCATAGCATGCTCATTTCTGGCCACTCACAGAAGTTTCCGGGTCAATTAAATGATGCTGTAAACAAACAGGACGTCTCCTATGGCTCCCCCCCCCCCCTTATTCCATTGTAAAATAGATCAGAGGAATGCTGGAATAAACCCTTAATAATGTGAAATCATCAGCGTGTAAAGCTGGTATTATGCTATAAAGTTGCCAAGAAAGGGAGGAAGGACTTTAAACAGAGGGAGAAGAAGATAAAATGCCTCCCTGCAACAAAGAGAGGCAAAGCTGATCCCCACGTGTCTACTCAGAAGTAAGTCCTGTTGCGTTCAATGGGGTTTACTCCCAAGTAAGTGTGACAAGTGTTGTAAACTTACTGTACAATCTTACTCAGAAGTAAGTCCTGTTGCGTTCAATGGGGTTTACTCCCAAGTAAGTGTGACAAGGGTTATAAACTTACTGTACAATCTTACTCAGAAGTAAGTCCTGGCTTTTCTGGGGGGTGCGAGGAAACAGATGAAAACAAGACTCCCCCCCCCTCCTTTACACACATGCCAGGGAGGGAGAGAGACACTCCCTCGATTCAACCAACTGTGCCTGTTGTTTAAAGGAGCACCAGGAAACAGCAGGATCTTCCACCTTGTCGCCCCTCTCCTCCTGTGTAATCCATCTCATATCAATCCCGCCAAAGAACCCGGAAGTACAACAGCACCGGGTAAACAGTGGGATTTCCCTTAATGTAGAGACACCCATGATTCCATTGCTGCCCAATGAGTGAGGCACAATCTACCAGAAGGTTCTCCTGCACAAACCCCAATGAAAATTAATCACCGCTCCAATTCGTTTCAACAGAGATTGTACAAGCGAACTTCCTTGTCCATGGTAAACAACAGCAGCAGAAGCAAATACTTTGTTGGATATTTTTTCCTGTTTCAGACCCCAACTGACAGAAAGCTCCATCAGACGAGCGTTTTATTGCCCGCTCGTTCCTGGGCTCTCACAGATTTTCGCAGGTCCTTCTCATGACGTTGTCTGCCTCCTGCCCCTTCTAGTCTTCTTCATGCGACAAAAAAAAACCCCCAGTAAGTCCGACTTATTTTTAAAGACGGAAGTTGCCGCTATTTCCTGCTGTGTGCAGGAGAAGCAGCGCGATCAAAACAGCCCAGTGAATAGGCCACGTGCAGGTTGTTTACTTCCTTTTTCAAAAGAGGAAGTAATGAGGGACGAACGTGCGGGTGGAGAAGCGACGGTAAGCAAACGCAATTTCCCCCATGTGGTGACGCTCAGAATTTCAGCAGGTGGGCACAGGAACATCCCAAGTTCTTAAAGGACGTTACCAATTATCAGTCTTAATTACTGATTAAATTTCAATTGTATTTTATTCTGTTGGTTTTGATTCTGTGTTATTTTCTATTTCTCTATTGTAGAAGAAAAGCAGAAAATGGGCCTGCTCAGAGAACACTATAAGGTGGCCATAGGTCAGGAAAAACCAGGACATGTCAGGATTTTTGGTAACAAATCTGGGAAGTGGGGGGGATTACAAAAATCTGAAGAAAAATCTGGATTTTTCCCATTAGGCCACTAACCCTTTTGCAGCAAATGGTTAGTGAGCATGTTTAAACTGTGGTTATACAGCCATCATGGTTAGGAATGGTTCACACGACATGCTAAGCTATGATATTTGGCTCAAAATGCTTAACTACTGTGGCTTAGGGTGCCTCTACAAGAGCGATTTAAAGCTCTTTCAAAGTGCATTACCGATTTTACCTCCACATGAACGGAGCGCAAATCGGGGGTTGAGGCGCTTTTTCTGTCCGATTATGCGCATTATCGAATGCGCGTTAAATAGCGAGTTTTCATTTACCACGGGAGTTAAAGCGCCTCATGGCCATGTAAACATGCGATGCTCCGCATTAAACAACTTGAAAGCGCGTTTCATACAACCGTTAATGCGCTTCACCGCCTCCCGTGCGTAGGGATTAGGCGTAAAAGCGATTGCGAGAAGATGCACATAATCGGACAACCTGGCATCAAACCAAAATCTTGTAGAGGGGACCTTAGTGTGTCATCTGAACAGGGTCAATAAATGTTTAAAATAAATATATAATTAGAGATTGCTGAACTCTTTTGCTATAGATTATGCAAAAAAAGATTTCAAAACTCATACTCACAAAGAAGAAAATGCAAGCTAAGCCAGCCAGTAATATATGTGTGATCATCTGTGTACATTACTACATCCCTGTGGTTTCATACTACATCCCTGTGGCTGGAGCACACAACCTTAATTTGCTATGCTTTTGCCTCTGCCCATCTACTTAGTTAAACTTCTGGCAAACAAGTCCATAATTTCGTAAATGGTACAGTTAGTTCAGGTCACCATCAGGCAGCACTGAAATACATGGCTTTGAAGTGCTTGGAAAAAGTTTGTAGAGTTGCGACTATAACTTAACATTGCACCGTTATGACCTCAGCTCAAAATAATGCCAGTATTTGAAATTTGAACACACGGCAAAATTAGCCTTATGGCATTTGATACTGAAGCAATCGCCATCAAATATTGCATGCAATGTTCTAACACGATTTTCCTGGCTTCTTCCCACTCTCTTGTAAACCAAGGCTGGTTTCTCCAGAACAGATAGATTATCAAGATGTCATTTCCACTTCTAATGGCTTTGAAGTCTGGCTGGAAAAGCCTCTAAGTTTGCAACAAAAAATAGTGCCTGAAAACTGAATGTGAGATTTTCTTCCTTTCTGGTAATACATTAATGGATATTCAGAAGGGATTCTTAAGTATTTTCTGATCATTTAATAGTGAAGTTCTAAACTGGCTATAATATAACATTTGCCCCCTCCCTGAAATTGCATTGGTAATTATCATGACATCGAGTGTGATGTCAAGTAATCCTAATTTGTATTTTTGGATGATGTTCTCTCTCAAAATTAATTGGGTAATTAACCATCCCACTTGCTTTTCATTGCTGCCAGCTACATGGACACACGAAGTTCCCAGCTGCTATCTGTAGTTATAATCTGCATGCAAAAAGGATAATTGTTTTGTGCTATGAATTTTACGGGATATGTCTCTCTCCTTCTTGATTTGATCAAGGCAACATTCTCATCCTTTTAAAGGAACATGCAGAAACTCTGAATACCCTGGGGTGTCTGAGATAATTATGCCATTACATGTGGAGTGAATTTCTTGGAAATAGCTGAACACTGCCATAGTGCAGAAAGCTGGGCGGATGGCTCCTAGCACTACCAATCAAAAGGTATTACACACCGATTCTGCCGATTCCTCCTTAACAGTTTTTTTATGTTAAGAAAAGGTAGAAGTGGTGGTGGGGAGACACAAGAGGACTGGAAGATGATACTTTCTGGACCCCCATAAAATTCTGTGTTTGGCAGGACGATGGAACAATTAAAGACTCGTCTAGAAGCTCCCCAAGTGATGGGGGTTCAAAGATCATCCCAAACCCCTGCCCCCAAAACAGGACCATTTAGACCTCAGGAGGAATGCCCCAGTATCAAAAAGCTGAGGTTCTCCACCATTATGATCAAGACCACCTCCAGGAGCTCAGCCACAGAGTGAGCAGTAGACTAACAGCAGAACCTCTACTCTTTCCCTAACACCCAGCACCTTGATAAAGATTGTTTGCTGGATAGGGACCCAGTGAATAAGATAAAATTCTGCTTCCTCAAACACCCTCCCTATGTTGACCCTGCATGGAGTACACAGGTGGAAACAGTTTATTATGATCATTATTATTTATACAATTTATGAGTCGTTATATAGCTGAAGCTCTCAGGATGACATACATAACAACAGCTGTGCCAATACAGGGCTTACGCCGTCATTCATCCAGGCTTTCGTAACACAAGCCAGGTCAGTCTTCTCATCCAGAACAAGTCCGAGATTCGTATTGGTTTCTCTACCTGACCTATCATTGACTAGGAGCAGCTCCAAGGAGGGTGGTAAGCAGAATCCCTAGGCACCCAAAATCCTCAGGTTTAGAGGAAGGACTGGAAGGAAAGAGGGTCACCAGTTGCTCGACTCTTCTTCCCCGTACATGACCTGTCAAAATCCTACCATCATTGCTCTCGAGCAATGATGGTAGGATTTTGCTCTGGAGCTCTCCCCATAGCACCTCCATTGTTCCACCAGGCATATCCCTGAGTTTACAAGGAAGTAGAGAATGACAACTATTTCAGTCCCCATTATTGAGGTTGAAATGCCCCGCCTCCTGTCTCCCTCTTCACTGTAAGAGCAAAAAATCACAACCATCCTGCTCTTAGCAGGGATAAAAAAACCCAACTCATTCCTCTGGCATACCAGTGTCTCACTGTAGCAAAGAAGCAACACACCTCTCCATTCCCTCAACAGCAAGGGGGTATGGCCCTCTCCATTCAGCATAAGCGTCTGCTTTGGTTGAAAAGATTTCTGACTCGTAACCACCACCTCCAAACCACTCTGGGCACAGTGTTTCACCTCTGAGCTAATGTGGCTGCCTACCAAAGATGACCTCTGCTCTAGCTCAGTGATGATAACGAGCGAGGAAAATGGTCTGCTATGGAATGTTATGGATAAGTGTGGTGGTGTCATGGAATACGAGACTTGGGCTTACATCTCGTAAGCCACTGAGCCTTTCTACACAAGGCTTTTATAGTGCATTCATGCTTCTTCACTCACAGTCGTTTGAGGGTCCTTTACATGAGATCGTCACCTTCCAGAGCTTCTCCCATGCTTGGCCACCATTATCATGGTGTGTGTTTTTCCCCTTACAGGGAAATTCTATTTTTTTCTCAATGGCGTTATAGAACCCTCAAGTAATTGTGCAATTCCATTATACCACAGCACCACTTAGTGGTTGTATAATGGAACATATAGAAAGGCACAGGAAGAAAAAACCCCGGGGGAAAAAAACACGTGTAAAGGAGCAGATTTTAATCCCACAAAGAATATGGAAGCAGAACCCTTGCTAAAGATGTGGGTTAAAAGGCTGATGTAGAAGAGGCCACTAACTTTGAGCCTAGCCTATCTTTCAGAAGGTTCTTATGCAGGTAAAATAAAATCATGACCTCTTCGTTGCCACCTGTCTGCTTCAGATCCAAGATTAGATTGCTGTTAAAATGGTTTCAGGTAGCAGGGCTGAGAAAGATCTCTCTGGCTGACGACTTGGAAAGCTGCTGTAACTCAGAGGCTCAATTCCGACGACACAATAAACAACTGGTGTGGGGGAAACAATCGTCAGTTGTTTTGACTATTGTGTCATCCGAATGCTGCCATAGTCAACTCAGCGCTGATCCTCATCCACACCACAGTTGATTATTTATTACCATGTTGTGTGGGGAGTACCCCCTAGGGTTAGGGTTAGGGTTAGTCAACGCACCATTGACTATCGTGTCGTCCAAATTGAGCCAGTGTAAACAATACCAGGCTGAATGGGCCAATGGTCTGAGATTCAGTACAAGGCAGCTTCATACACAAAAATGCACCTGAAGCTTTTTAAAAGTAAGGGTGGAATACAAATGCAATGAAGAATAAAACAAATAATTCTTATGTATGCCAATCGATCAAACTAGATAGATCAAAGCAGGGGAATCCCATGATAAAAACAAAATTAATGTATTGTTAGAAGACTCTTCCTATGAATTAACCCACACCTATTTGATTCTTGTAAGAAAGCATAATTTGTGACATTGCACAACACCTTTACTGATCATGGGGCACACCTGTAAACTTCCAATTTCCTGGCTTTGTGGAACTTGAGCCAACATAAGATAATTTTAACTCTGGTCTTAATCAGGCAGGTTTTTTGATAATTGAATACAATATATTTAAATAAACCTAAATTTGGTCTGAAATCCAAATTTTGCACCACAAAAATCAAATTATGTATATGCAAGCTATGCTGGGATCATTTTCCATAACTTATCCTGACTCATAACCTTGCGAAATGTCTTTTATAAGGAGTCACAAATGGGACCTGCGACAAAACATTGCAGCATGAAGTGCTCCTGTTCAGGTCTGCAGCCACTCCATTCCCCTCTCCTGATTCTGGGCTGTTCCCCCTCCCTATTGGTTTTCAGTTCCCCCCCCCCGTCCGCCCCCCTCCAACAGTCAGCCAGCATTCCATTCTGACTGAACATGCTCGGTCTTTATTGGGCGGTTGTTGTTGTCCCCGCCCCCAAATATGGCCTGTCTCAGTCCGCAAAGATTTCCGTTACATCCTATGGTACAAAGTAGCCTGCTACTTTTCCTAGCTTCAGAGTTAGGATGCCGGTGCTCAAGACAGGAAGGCGCCTCTTACCTTTGGAGCAGTCCAGCCCAATGAAGCCATCCTCACAGTAACACTCGCCACTATCACAGTACCCATTCCCACTACAGTCCTTGGGGCACCTCTTCTCGCTGCAGTCCTCTCCTGTGAATTCCTTGTAGCAATGGCATACGCCGTCGATGCAGGCCCCATTCCCACTACAGTTCTCAGGACACAGAAGCTGGCTGCAGTCTTCACCACCATAACGTACATTGCAGAGGCAGAGGCCTCCAACACAGCGCCCGTTCCCATGGCAATTGCCCGGGCAGGTCGGCTGGGAACAGTCCCGGCCTTCCCAGCCTTCGTCACAGCTGCAGCTGCAGATCTCTTGGATGAAGGTTCCATGGCCGCTACAAGACGAAACACCTGGCCAACGTGAGGGCCGGAAGCGCAAAGAGTGTACGGGAGACAAAAGGCAACATTAGAAAGACAATTCACTTGCAAACCTGGAAACGATCCAAATTGGGACACAGTAATGGAATGGCCGGTTAGAGAAGGCTTTCCACTCCCCTTACGCCTATGGCCTCTTCAGTTTCATTATTTTAGGAAATTTATTTATTGGTTATTCTCTAAAGCACCTCACACAGTGGTGCCCACTTTAATAATGTTAGTGTAACAAAATATGATATGTGTCTGTTGGTCTGTCTTATGATGGCTATGTGAAAAGGAGGACAGGGCCCCCGTTATCTTTAACAGTTGCAAAGAAAAGGGAATTTCAGCAGGTGTCATTTGTAGGCATGCAGCACCCGGTGAAATTCCCTCTTCGTCACAACAGTTAAAGCTGCAGGAGCCCTGCCTTCTTTTGTATATGGTCACTCTAGTATAGTGCCTGCAACTTTAACTGTTGTGATGAAGAGGGAATTTCACCAGGTGCTGCATGCCTACAAATGACACCTGCTGAAATTCCCATTTCTATACAACTGTTAAAGATACAGGAGCCCTGTCCTCCTTTTTATATGGTCACCGTAGTGACAGGAGTCCTAGGGTGGCCATAATGCCCTAGGACAGGAATCCTATTTCTTTTGTATATTTGAAGGTAGGGTAGAACTGCAAAGAAGAGTCCACAGAATTAAGGCCCGTTGTTCTAGAGATGGGTTTCATAACCTGGAAGCTAAATCTGGCCCACCACCCATGTATGGCAACAACCAGATGCTCAAGAAACCTCCTGATTTTGCAAGAAAACAGGGTTGTTTGTCAAGCTGCACTTGGCTTTGTGGGGTGCAAGTTGTACACACATTCAGCCACCATCCCACACAGTTCTCACCTTGGCCTCTCCCACAGCACCTCTGAGGACTACAGACCCCCCTCAGATGCACCACTTCCTTTTCCATCTTCTCCATCTTTTCCAACAAAGCCTTGAGCTGGACTAGAACTTCACAGTCACCTTTGGGAGCCTGCAGCTGAATGTTGTGTCTGAATATAATATTTTGCTCCTCGGCCTCATCCACTTCGCCAGTAGCCAACAGCATATGGCTGTCATCTTGGAGGGGCTGTGGGCCTGGCTCTACCTTGATCTGAGAAGGCTTGGGCACATCAATCCTGTAGGAGTGGCTGAAGGAGATCTTCTGGCCTTTGCTTGAGCAGTTTTCATGTTGAGCAGGCAGCTGTGCCAGGGCTTCTAGGAGCAAATGGTGCAGTAGAATCCCCAGAACAACATTCCAAGTTACCATTTTGCTTCTGAGATGACCACGCAAACAGCACGGCTAGTTAGTGAGAGGGAGGGAAGAGGAAAAAAATGGCACAAAATCTTAGCATGAAAGCAATTTTCTATATTATTTGAATATTGCAGACAAGAGATCAACCAGAAAAAAAATCATATGAGAACTCACCACCTGACGGCTGATCTATATACATGTAGTAGAACTGCCTGCCCCAAGCGAGTACCCTCCAGATGTATTGGACTACAACATATGGCCAATGCCCATGTTGACTGGAGGTGGTGGGAGTTGTGTGGTTGAGCACATCTGGAAGGCACCAGGTTGAGGAATAATAATAATAATTAATAATAATAATAATAATAATAATTTATTTATTTATTTCTTACCCGCCTCTCCCTCTGGATCAAGGCGGGGAACAACATCAAATATAAAATACATAAAACTGATTAAAAGCACATAAAACTAATACATTCTTAAAATACCAACAAGTTTATGAATCAAATCCAGAGGGCTAAATGGACCAATGCAGCCAAGAGTAAGGCTTTTCTGCAGAGGCCAGCAGGCTTTATTCCTTGCCAGAGGCGGTTATAGAAACACTCAAGGTGCCCATGGTGGATGCTGCCATGGCTGCTCTGGTCTGCTCTGTAGTCGTTCCCACAGAGGGGGAGGAAGACCCTAAGAACCCCTGTGATAAAACGGCAAAAACAGCATTTTGCAAGGGCTCCTGAACTTCGGCAACAGACTTCAGGGCCTCAGTCACCAACTCTGCCTTTGCCAGGGCTGTTTATCTCTGGTCAGAGCAGCTGGCCAGCCTGGGAGGTGCCTCCAAAGCTATCAAGGATGAGCTCAAAAAGATTGCCCTCTCTGCAGCCTTGATGGTTGATTTATCCCTTGATGCTATCCAGCTGGAATCCAGGGCCATGGTAGCTAATGTCATGGCTAGAAGGAATCTCTGGCTGAGAATGTGGGAAGTCAATTCTGGTTCTCAGGCTAGACTGGTGGGCTACATTTTCTCTGGTTCCAAACTGTTTGGTGACTCCCTACTAAGGCTAAAACAAAGGCACTACCCACATCCAAAAAGGACAAGGCCCGGTCCCGGTGGCCCTTTTGTTCTTCCACCTTTCAACACAAGTCCAGACCCTCTGGTATTCACTGGGTCAATGAGTTTTGCCCAAGAGCCTTTGGCAGGGGTCTTCACCAGACATCTTCTGGGAGTGGAATCTTGCCAACTTCCCCAAGGCAGCCAAGAAATCGCCCTCTGCATGATGATAGGATCCCATCCTAGTAAATTGAGGGCCGTCTCCTCAACTTTGCTTTGGCCTGTGAAACAATGACGTCCAATGCCTGGATCAGGGAGATGGTGTCCCGGGTATACACTCAGAAGTTTGCCTTTCATCCAAGGGACAGGTTTCTAGCCTCTCCAAAATCCCCAAACCCCTCCAAACATCAGGCTATGTTAAGGGAGGTCACTCATCTCCTGGACATTGGGGCAACAGAGTCAGTTCCACTGGGCCAGAGGCACAATGAGATCTTTTCTTTTTCTTAGTTCCCAAACAGAACGGGAAGGTCAGAGCTATTCTAGACCTAAAATTGCTCAACAGATTCCTCTCACATAAGCATTTCAAGATGGAGACCCTCAAATCCATTCTGACAGGGGTTTTTTTTGCAGTGAGACTTCCTAGCCTCTCTGGATCTCTTGGAGGCATATGTTTATGTGCCCATCCAATCCTGCCATCACAGGTTCCTGAAGTTTGCCTATGAAGGCAGGCATTTTCAGTACATGAGAATGCCATTTGGTCTGACATCAGCAAAATTTCACCAAAATTTTGGTGGTCCTTGTGGCCCATCTACAGATGTGTGGCATCTACCTATATCTTTACTTGGATGACTTCCTCATCAAGTTTCCCTCCTGGGAGAAAGGGATAGAGGATGTCCAGGCAACATTGGAATGTCTTAGCAACCATGGATTTGTGGTGAATCAGGAGAAAAGCTTCTTGATTCCAACACAGTCCCTAGAACATTTAGGAGTGATTCTGGACACAAAATGCTTCTGGCTGTTTCTGGCCATTCACGCAGTTCTGGGATCTACACAGGCAGGTCTACAATCTCTGGCTCATCTGATAGATCTTCTGGTGCCTTGTCAAGACCTGGTGGTTTGGTCACACCTATATAGCAGGCAGCTACAGGACCTTTTGCTCCCATACCAAGAAGAGATTGCCAACAAGACCCGCCTACAGCTATCCCTTCCACAAGCCCTTCAAGAGTCTTGGCCATGGTGGTTGATCGCCCCCTGCCGCCAGGCTATCCACAGCCTGGCAAGTCCAGTTCAGATAGTCATCACAACAGATGCCAGCTTGATGGGATGGGGGGCTCACCTGAACAACCTGGTCAGCCAAAGGATGTGTTCTGCACAGGAGTCCCAGCTCAATGTCAATCTTCTCAAATTGGTGCTTCACCACTTCAAAGCCATAATCAAATGAGGTCCTGAACACCCCTTTGGCCTCTCGGTTCAATTCTACTAATAGGCTGTACAGTAATACCTGGAAGGTCTTCATTTCTTGGTGTCAAGAGTCAGGTAGAATTCCAGAGGAGGCGAATTTGTCAGCAGTTCTGGCCTGGAGTTCCTTCAGGCAGGACTGCTTAAGGGACTCAGTTCTAGCACACTGCAACACCAGTTTACAACCTTGAATAGTGTTTTGAGTAGCAGGACATGGCTTGATTCTTAACAATCTAGATTTCTGGGTTTGGATGTCACAGACAATAACCCAGGTTGTTGAGCAAAGTGGAAGTGGACAAGTGGGCAGGAGCCAGCAGGTTCACTTGCTGCTGCACACTGCTGAACAACCCATGGTTAACAAACTGTGGGTTTATTGCATGAGACCCGGGTCATTGACTCTACTGGAAATGTCTTTATATTTACATTTTGTTGAATTAGCAAATTCATTTAATTTAATTACTAATTAAAATGTCTAGCATTCTGCATTTGTACATGCTTTAAAATTGAGCATTTCAGGAGTACAAAAATTGCCGCCCATTTTTTATCCAGAAAAAAAGTGTATGCTTTTGCAATCAGGACTTTGGAAAGACAGGTCTAAATGAAAGGCACGTTTATATATTGGGTGCATTTTATTTCTCAGAGGACTCTGTTATTCAAATTTAGCAGCAGGTTTCAGGCAGTTTTATGGGCTTTATCACTGAGGGCTGATCTAAACATAAAAGAAGTCCCATCTCTTATGCTGCATGCATTCTGCAATCCACTGTGGGATCCTTTTTGAAGAATATAAGGGGTGCACAGGTAAGAGCTGCTAAACCCTTCTCCCAACTCACCGACCTCTCTGTAGGGATGTTTTCTGCCCAAATCACACACCTATTACCTTTCTTCCAGCAAGGCTCACTTCCAGTATTGGAGTCCAGCTGAGGGGAAACTAAAGTCAATTTCTTATGGTTACGCTTATTTCAAAGGAAGCTTGCTGACTCCACCCACATATGTCTGAACTATTGCAGTTTCTTCCTTCTTTCTTTTTCTCTGGGTGTACGCTGCGTTAATGAGCTGCATGTACTACAAGAAAAGCAAGCCTGATGTGATGAAAATGTGGTTTTAAACTAAATTGTGTTGGAAAGGAGCTCCGTGTAGATGGGGCCAGGTGTGTTTATAAGAACAAGTAGCAATGGTAAGATGGCAGGGACATCTTAGCTTTTGGGAATGAGTCTAATATATATGTGCCCTAAACTTGATCTAGCACTCCAGTACTACTTAGTAGAATGGGATGTCAGGCTGCTTCCAGACAGAGGGCTCCTAGCGCTAGCAAACAAAAAGACTTTTCCTCTTTAACGGATTTTCTGGTAAGAAAAAAGACGAAAGAAGAGGTTGGGGAACATAGGAGGGTTATGAATAGAGTATTGTTGACGGCTGGATGTCTTTATATTTAATTCCATGAATGAGACAGGGCAATTGCACAGTGAAAGTATCATCTGATAGGCATGGATAAATCTGCCAATTTTGCTTTCTTCCACATTTGCTTTTTTTTTTTTAATCTCAAGTTTTTTCCCCATCCAATCTATAGAGAAATTTCTCATTTTGGGGAAGTTCTTATCAAACAACAATTCAAACAAAATTCTCACCCATCCCTAACCCCTGGTACTACTTCCAATAATCAAATTCAAGGATGAAAGAGAATCCTCTCCCCTCATCTCACAACATAACATTCTGCTTCCACAGCCTTTCTCCCCAGCCTTTCTTATCCTGTGGTGAGTCATGCAAGGGACATCTCTAATAATCTGCTATTTCGTTTTCCAAACTTTCCATCTTTCCCAAAATGCCACAGAAATGAGTTCTCTCAGTGGGCCGCCTATCCTTCATTTAAGCTGCCCAGGCCATCACCGTAAACCTCAATAGGGTCTACCCAAGATCTTGTTTGCAATGTTTGTGTTCAAAGGCTGCCAGATTAAAAACAAATTTCTGCCTTGAGGTCTGCTGCATGCCATTCTCAGCCCTAAACGTGACTTTGCTTGTAATTCATGTCTGTCCAGGGCCACAAATTGATTCCAGGTTTCCTTGGGTTGGCTGAGACCTCAGAGTCAAATTCCTAGACCCAGCTCTTTTCGGCAGCATAATAAGAGACTCTAGCTTTCTTCTGGGGTAGAACGTCCAATAGATTTCCTGTTTTTAAGAGCCAGAGGAGGGACAAAGGCCCATTACATAATGATCTCAATGAATCACTAGTTATAAAACAGCATAACTAGACATTTGGGATGAAAGTAAGAGGAAAGGAAAACACTATATGGAATTATAACAGGGGGTGGGGGGAATCATAACAAAGAGGTATATTAGGTTACGGAATAATTTCAACTGTGCTTCTTCCAGACACCACAGAACACTAGCTGCTTCACAGTGGTGTACTTGCCAACGTGTCTACTATTACTGGTGATAAAAGAATTGTAATTTTATGAAGTGACCAATCTGAAAATGGGAACATTAAAAATAGCATTGACGCAGATAGAAAGGGGCAGACGTCCAATCCTCACCCATTCCACAAACATAAGTTGTGATGTCATCATTCCTCTGTTTGTGGACATGGGTCCAGCCTAGGATATAGGTTATACTGCAGACATTACACCAGGTGTGTATGTGTTGAACTTGGTTCTGTGTAACACAGCAGCCCTTTGCACATGTAGGACTATCAAGACAAACTGTTACCTGCACAGGAGCAATCAATCGCCAAATGGCTCTTCCCCCTCCTCACCACTGCCACCAAGTGAACGTGTTTATTTTTCCCTGTATATTATAACAACCCTTTCCCTTTTGTAATTTTGGTGTGTTCTGTGGATTTCCTTACTAACGAACCTCTGAACTGGCTAGAATGAGAAGACAATTAGGCATGGAGGGAAAATAACATTGCTATTAGGAAAATAAAAAGTTGTTTCTTCTATTGGGCTATGAAAGCAACATGAAAAAGCATATCCACCTTCTAACCCTTTTCTAGACTGGCCTTATTTAAGCCATGCCCAACAATAAAGCAATTTATTTTAGCGTATCCTAATCCTTTGGCAGTGCAGTATCCAGATTTCTTGCTTTCAACTCAGCTTCTTTTGTCCCTGGAGTCTGAGTTCTCTGCAACACTTTCTGTCCCAGTTTCTTCCTTGTTATTTATACCTCTTAAATGGACTTCTGCCTGCTTGCAAGTTTCATTTATATTCTTATATTTCATTATTATTATTAAAATTCACCTTCGCAATATCTTAGCCAATCAGAAGAGCAGTAGATTCTTTGGGTTAAGTTTCTGGTTCCCATATTAACTAGCTTTCTTCTCACTCTTAAATTTCAGTTCGCTGGACTGAGCCATTGTACCTTCCGTAGAAATCAATGGAAAAATCAAAGTTTTTAATGTAGCTGGGACAGGGCACCAATATGTCCATCCCACACAGCCAAAATAAAGGGAGGGACCCCAAAACAATACACTGAGGACTGGGCATGCTCAGTAGCCATAAAATACTGGTTGGTTGTTGGGGGGGGGGGGGAACAGAAAATTAGGGGAGGGGAATGGGAGGAAGCAGCTGGAACCCTGAACAGAAACACTTCATATTGTTGGAGGGCCGTACTTTCCTTGTCTATTTCCAATAGATAGTCCTAGGGGCTGTCTATACGTGGCCAAAGCCCTGCAGTGGCTGCGAATCTGCACTGCGTCGGTTATATACCATGGAGCTTTCCCACGAAGCTGCGCTTTGGAAAAAAATGGGGACTTACTCCGACTTTTTTTGGTGGGAAAAAGCAAGGCAGTTGAAGGCATGGAGGAGACCTGCTGTTCAACCTAGCAGCACCCTCTTCCTAGGTGATACTAGGAGACGAGAGCCAAAGGAATCAAGGAAGCTCTGTTGGTCTCAGGTGAGTCTGCATTGCAAGGCAGGCGGAGGCTACTGAGCTAATCCTGACCGCTAGTCCCAAGAACCACAAGGGGTTCTGGAGAAGGAATTTAGACATATGAGCAGAGAAGATAAACTATTAAATGGTGGGGCAGAGGGAGTGCGATGGTTCCACACATTTCTGTTTACTGGATATAAAGGGATGAAAATCTTTTTTTTCTGCAATGATACCTTACAGCTCTTTTCCACCACTATTTCCTCTGGAAAGCTTCTTCGACCAGCCTGTGTGGACTGGTGGGGCATATTCTTTCTCTCTCTCATTTTACATTTCACTATGTTATTTTGAAACACAAGCGTCACATAAATTCTTTTTATTTATTAAACTCCTTTTCTATTTATTTATTTATTTATTTTATTACATTTGTATACCGCCCCATAGCCGAAGCTCTCTGGGCGGTACACATTGGCTCAATTCGGATGACACAATAAGCAACTGGTGTGGGGGAAACAATCGTCAGTTGTTTTGACTATTGTGTCATCCAAATGCTGCCATAGTCAACTCAGCGCTGATCCTCATCCACACCACAGTTGATTATTTATTACCATGTTGTGTGGGGAGTACCCCCTAGTTGAACAACTGTAAAGTTGATTATTACCCCACCATTGACTATCGTGTCGTCCGAATTGAGACATTGGCTCAATTAGGACGACACAATAGTCAATGGTGGGTTGACTAAACCTAACCCTAACCCTAACCCTAGGGGGTACTCCCCACACATGGTAATAAATAATCAACTGTGGTGTAGATGAGGATCAGCGCTGAGTTGACTATGGCAGCATTCGGATGACACAATAGTCAAAACAACTGACAATTGTTTCCCCCACACCAGTTGTTTATTGTGTCGTCCGAATTGAGCCATTGACTCACTTGCTGGACATATACCAGTGAATGCTGACAACTACAGTTTATCCCAAGGTTTTAGACATTCACATTTGTCTGAGATTATAAGGTGTGTGTGTGTGTGGGGGGGGGGGTGGATGTTGTTGTTGTTTCACTTTTAAACTCAAATAAAAAGCCTTACTCAAATTTGGGGTCAAGAAACATGGCTGGGTCAGGAGGCTGTGATTGAAGCTTTAAAAAGCAAGAACCCTCTATGGCCACATGTAATCTAAATGCTAGGGTGAATTAACCTACCCACCCCACCCCGGAGAACAGCAAAATACCCCCCCCCCATCTCCAACTTTCACTGGGGATAGATGGTATAGTGCTTGTGATAGGAGGGCAGATTTCTAAATGACCTGATGAAGCACAGCTAAGAACATAAGAAGAGCTGTGCAGGGTCAGACCAAGGGTCCATCTAGTCAAGCACTCTGTTCACACCCCAGGATTAGCAGATTGCCCACAGACACAACATACAGGCCCACAAGTGTGTGTGTGTGTGTGTGTGTGTGTGCCATATTAACCTTGCTCCTACCGAAAGCGGTGGCTGTGAATCTGTGGCTGTGTCATATAACTGATGCAGCGCAGATTCACAGCCACCACGCGGCTTTGGCTACATATACAGCCCTCTGCCTAGGCTGGTGTAGTCTATGACTGGGTTTGTACATATCATGGAAAGGGAAATAAGCCAAGGTGGCTTATTTCCCCTGCCAAATGTGCCAGTTGTGTGCCAGGAGGATTTGCATAATTGCCCTCACTGGCACATGAAGCCAGCAAGGGTGGCTTGATGCTGTAGTTAATAAGCCACCCAGAATCCATGGACTATTTTAGAGTTCTGGGGTTTAATACCGGCAACAAGCCACCATTGACATTTTTCCAGGACACAGCAAGCTGCAGCTGACAAGGATAATTATGCAAATCCCCCTGGCAAGTGACCGGCCCTATGTGTCAGTGTGTGATAAGCAGGAAAACAAATTGCAGTTTCAGTCAGGGACTAAGAAATGAGTTGAGGTTTTGCAAGTCAACAATGTTCTGTGGTGTTTGCTGTCTCTCTCTGGAGATTTGATGAGCAGTGGACTTAGGCTGTCTGCTGGAGTATTTAAGCTCTGTGCTCAACTTGTATCTTTGTACATAAATGTATATATTACAAATACCAGTTACTTCCTTCCAAAGGAACCCAAACCTGGGTAAAAGCTGTGGCCCTGGAACGTCTCACTACTCAGAGAAGTGGGGTGAGTGAAATCATATATACATATCTGTCAGCCTTGGGACTGGAGACAAAATGTATTTATTCCTTTAACTTTGTTCTAAAATCAGATGACAAATGTATAATTTACTAAAACCGTTCGAGAGGGGAAAGTTTTACTTGAGATATTTTTTTAAAAAATGACTATTTTAGCAGATGTTGGATCAGAATGCGCTGGGCCGCTGTAGAAACCTTGACTTTTGAACTACAGATAGCTGTAATATAAAGGAGCAAATCACACTGGGGGAACCCCTTCTGAGTTCATGTCAGAGGTGAGACATGGGCCAGAGTTTCCTACTAGTTTACAGCTAAGGCTACAGCCCAAAGAGTAAGCCCCAATGAGTGGGATTTACGAACATCATCACACCAGCGATTTAGTGCCCTCTCGCCATACCTAGTGTGCAGATTTGCAGCATGGTACTCACATGACGCTGTGCTTGTCCTGCTGACTGAGGCTGCCTCTACAAGAGGCATTTAAAGCTCTTTCAAGGCGCATTAAGAAATTTACCTCTACAAGAACGGAGCGCAAATCGGGCGTAGAGGCACGTTTTCTCTCCGATTATGCGCATTATCGAACGCGCGTTAAATCGCAAGTTTTATTTTGCTCCAGCTGTTAAAGCGCATTTTGACTATGTGAACAAGCGATTCTCCGCATTAACTACTTGTAAAGTGCATTTGAAACAACCGGTAAGGTCACCCGTTGAGTGCTCAATTACTTCCTGCATACAAGCATTTACGATAAAGCACTTCAGTGATTATGCGCATAGTCGGCTAACCAGGCGTCAAACAGAATCCATCTAGAGGGGGTCTGACATTCCACCACTTCCCCAGCCTTTCCTAGAATGCTAAAAGTCTGGATTATTTTCCCTAAGCACATTTAAGCCTCCATGTAGTTTTAAAGGAACTGGGGGCTTGAATGGATCGCATCAGGTCCTGGGAAGGAAAAGTGATCTCTCCCAGCAGCAGGCTCCAAGCCTCAATATCAAACCCAAACCTTGCATCCCAGGCTTGAAAGTGTTTTTTTAAAACCATTCAATGCCTGAATCTCTGCAGAGACGGGATTGTACTCCCTCGATGCCCCCAAAGAGCCAGACTAAAGGGTCGTTCCATTTTTGCCCGCCAGAAAGGCAGTCTGGTTGAAGTGCTCATCTGCCAGGACCTGACTGGAGGGAGAAAGAGAAGGGGAGTGGGAAGTGGAGTGGAGAGTAAGAGCGAAGGAGGGAAAGAGCAGCTATTCAGGCAAAAGGGATCATAAGTTTGATGTGCTTCTGCCTCAGAAGTAAAAAAAACGCGGAGGCAAACCAGGGGGAGGGGGAATTAGGTGTGATGGAGGTCTACGTCTTCATAGGCATATGTATTTATTTATTTATTTATTTATTACATTTGTATACCGCCCCATAGCCGAAGCTCTCTGGGCGGTTTACATAGGATTAAAAACAATTAAAAACAATATACAAAAATTAAAACAGCAAAAACATACAACATACACACAATCTGTACATTTAAAAACAAAACAAAACAAACCCAGGCTCCTCAGATATTGCCAAATGCCTGAGAGAAGAGGAAAGTCTTGACCTGGCACCGAAAAGATAACAATGTTGGCGCCAGGCGGGCCTCGTCGGGGAGATCGTTCCACAATTGGGGAGCCACCACAGAGAAGGCCCTCTCTCTTGTTGCCGACCTCCGAGCTTCCCTCGGAGGAGGCACTCGGAGGAGGGCCTTAGATGTTGAACGTAGTGTTCGGGTAGGTTCATGTCGGGAAAGGCGTTCCATCAGGTATTGTGGTCCCAAGCCGTGTAAGGCTTTATAGGTTAAAACCAGCACCTTGAACCGGGCTCGGAAACATACAGGCAGCCAATGCAAGCGGGCCAGAGTAGGTCTTATATGTTCGAACCTACTGGTTCCAGTTATCAATCTGGCCGCTGCATTTTGCACAAGCTGCAGCTTCCGAACCACCTTCAAAGGCAGCCCCACGTAGAGTGCATTGCAGTAATCTAACTTGGAGGTTACCAGAGCATGGACAACTGAAGCCAGGTTATCCCTGTCCAGATAGGGACGTAGCTGGGCCACCAACCGAAGTTGGTAGAAGGCACTCCGTGCCACTGAGGCCACCTGCGCCTCAAGTGACAGAGATGGTTCTAGGAGAACCCCCAAGCTACGAACCCGCTCCTTCAAGGGGAGTGCAACCCCATCCAGAACAGGTTGAACACCCTCCATCCGGTCAGCGGAACCACCCACCAACAGCGTCTCAGTCTTGTCTGGATTGAGTTTCAGTTTATTAGCCCTCATCCAGTCCATTGTCGCAGCCAGGCACTGGTTCAGCACATCCACAGCCTCACCTGATGAAGATGAAAAGGAGAAATAGAGCTGCGTGTCATCAGCGTACTGATGACAACGCACTCCAAAACTCCGGATGACTGCACTCAACGGTTTCATGTAGATATTGAACAGCATGGGGGACAAAACTGACCCCTGCGGAACCCCATACTGGAGAATCCATGGGGCCGAGCAATGTTCCCCAAGCACCACCTTCTGGAGCCGACCCACCAAGTAGGAGCGGAACCACTGCAATGCAGTGCCTCCCACTCCCAACTCAGCCAGTCGTCCCAGAAGGATACCATGGTCGATGGTATCGAAAGCCGCTGAGAGATCAAGGAGAATCAACAGAGTCACACTCCCCCTGTCTTTCTCCCGACATAGGTCATCATACAGGGTGACCAAGGCTGTTTCCGTACCAAAACCAGGCCTGAAACCCGACTGAAATGGATCCAGATAATCAGTCTCATCCAAGAGTGCCTGGAGCTGGCTCGCAACCACCCGCTCCAGGACCTTGCCCAGGAATGGAACATTTGCTACTGGCCTGTAGTTATTAAGGTTTTCAGGGTCCAGGGAAGATTTCTTTAGGAGTGGTCTCACTGCCGCCTCTTTCAAGAGGCCTGGGACCACTCCCTCTTGCAAAGAGGCATTAATCACTTCCCTGGCCCAGCCAGTTGTTCCATCCCTGCTAGCTTTTATTAGCCAAGAGGGGCAAGGATCCAATATGGAAGTGGTTGCACGAACCTGTCCAAGCACCTTGTCAACATCCTCGAGCTGCACCAACTGAAACTCATCCAAGAAAACAGGACAAGCCTGTGCTCTGGATACCTCACTAGATTCATCTGCTATAACACTGGAGTCTAAGTCCTGACGGATGCCAGAGATTTTATTCTGGAAGTGCCCAGCAAATGTATTACAGCGGGCCTTAGATGGTTCTACCATGTCCTTGGGGCCAGCATGTAAAAGCCCTCGAACAACTCTGAAAAGCTCCGCTGGGCGGCAGGTTGATGATTGAATAGTGGCAGCAAAGTATTGTTTTTTTGCTGCCCTCACTGCCCCTGAATACAGCTTACCATAAGCACTTACCAGTGTTTGATTGCATCCATCAGGAGTTCGTCTCCATCTGCCCTCAAGCCGTCTCCTGTTTTGTTTCATCACTCTCAGCTCTGGGGTATACCACGGAGCCGTTCGAGCTCTACACAGGAGAGGGCGCTCAGGAGCAATCGTGTCAACTGCCCGGGTCATTTCTGCATTCCACAGATCAACCAGGGTTTCGACAGAAGAGCCAGCCCTATCAGCCGGAAAACTCCCCAGAGCCCTCTGGAAACCATCTGGATCCATTAGCCTCCGGGGGCGGACCATCTTAATGGGTCCCCCACCCTTGCAGAGGGGAAAAGCCACTGTAAGTCTAAACCTCAGCAGGTGGTGATCTGACCATGACAGAGGGGTTGATGTAAAGTTCCCCACTTTCAGATCCCCATCTCCATGTCCAGTTGAAAAAACCAGGTCTAGAGTATGCCCTGCTACATGCGTTGGGCCGATGGTATGTTGGGACAGTCCCATGGTTGTCATGGAAACCATGAAATCCTGAGCTGCCCCAGATAAAGTGCCCTCGGCATGAATGTTGACATCCCCCAGAACCAAGAGTCTGGGGGACCTCAACAGTACACCAGAGACCACCTCTGTCAGCTCAGCTAGGGAGTCTGTTGAGCAGCGGGGTGGGCGGTACACCAACAGAATCCCTAATCTGTCCCGTTGGCAGAATGTAGAATATTCTACCCTATGTAGAATAAGGCTTCTGGTTATCTTAGGCTGCCTCTACACGAGAGGTTTAAAGCTCTTTCAAGTCTCATTAAAATTTTTACCTCTACATGAGCGGAGCGCAAATCGGGAGTTGAGGTGCATTATCTATCCGATTATGCGCATTATCGAATGCGCGTTAAATAGCGAGTTTTATTTTGCTACAGCCGTTAAAGCGCATTTTGACTATGTGAAGAAGCGATTCTCTGCATTAACTACTTCTAAAGTGCATTTCAAACAACCAGTAAGGCCACCAGTTGTGGCCTTACTGGTTGTTTGGCTCAATTACCTCCTGTGTACGGTCATTTACCATAAAGCGCTTCCGAGAAGATGCGCATAATCGGAGAACCAGGCATCAAACCGAATTCTTGTAGAGGGGGTCTTAGACCAGTGGTCTTCAACTGGTGCAACGCAACTCAAAAGTGCGTCACGAGATGGGTCATGGCGAAGCTGTTGCCTCCATGTTGGGCAATTGTGAAAGTGGGTTCCATGCTCAGGTTGGGGGTCTGAGGTGGGTTTCAGGTCTAGGCCAGTTGAAGACCACCGTCTTAGACCCTATGGCACTCTGGCACTCAATGGGTGAGTTGAAACCCACGTGCAACCTGAGGCACTCCAGATGTGTTGGACTACAGCTCACATAACCCTACAGTCAGCATATTCCCCAAGTTGGGGAAGGCTGCACAAGTACATCACACCAGAAATGCTCTTTTTGTTTAGGTTTTTTTTTTCTCTCTCTTCAGAGTAGGTAAGGGGAGAAAGGAGAAAGACATAGACAACAACAAATATTGTTTTATTTGTGTATTTTTTTGTGTTAAAGAAAGGTGGGATTCTGTAACTTGATGCTGTTTTTATCTTGCTTTATTTATTTTTTATAGCATATTGGTCACTGGCCTGAGGGTTCCATGGGGATATGTTAGCATAAGTAAATTGGGATTAAAGGTGGATCCTGAGTCTACAAAGATTGATGACCCCTACAGAGTGGGGGGTTAGACATGCCTCTGCTGCAGTTAACAGGATTGACCCATCTGCTAGTACTGTAAGCTGCAGAATCAGATGGTTGAGGAATTATAAAAAGTTTGGCATAACACAATAAGGATGCATTAATCAAAATAAACATTAAGACCCAGAACCCTTCTAATCATATGCTATGCTGGATTATTGTATTATTATTATTATTATTATTATTATTATTATTATTATTATTATTATTATTATTTCTGCAATGGAAAGCACTGTTGCTTTATATGAACTAATAATAAAATAACTAAAGTCAGTCACACACACTTAGTTCCCTTTGAAATCACTTGTAACAAACTTGTTCCATTGATTTCAATAGCACTTAAGCGTAGCAAGCTTTAACTAGCCTTGATGTGTACTGTGCCCATTATAGACTGCAATCATAACCATGCTTATCCATAGATTTTTTTTTTCAAATCAACAGAACTTACTTGTATGTAAACACAGGTAGAATAAGAAATTTTAGCTATACATTTTAAACTATCCACCTGCATACAAAAATATTTTCTAAATTCCATGGGCCCAAATAATTTGAAGTTCTTAACTGTGCAGGATCATAGAATCATAGAATAGTAGAGTTGGAAGGGGCCTATAAGGCTAGGCTGACCATCTGAAAAGGAGGACAGGGCTCATGTAACTTTAACAGTTGTAGAGATAAGGGAATTTCAGCCAGTGTAATTTGTATGCAATTAGTTCCTGGTGAAATTCCCTCTTCATCACAACAGTTAAAGTTGCAGGGGCCCTGCCTTCTTTTGTATATGGTCACTCTAGTATAGTGCCTGCAACTTTAACTGTTGTGATGAAGAGGGAATTTCACCAGGAACTAATTGCATACCAATAACACTGGCTGAAATTCCCTTTTCTCTACAACTGTTAAAGTTACATGAGCCCTGACCTGGATTTTATCTGGTCACCCTACCCTAAAGTATCCCTGACAGATGGTTGTCCAGCTGCCTCTTGAATGCCTCTAATGTGGGGGAGCCCACAGCCTCCGTAGGTAACTGGTTCCATTGTCGTACTGCTCTAACAGTCAGAAAGTTTTTCCTGATGTCCAGCCGGAATCTGGCTTCCTGTAACTTCAGCCCATTATTCTGGGTTGATCGAGAAGAGATCCTGGCCCTCCTCTGTGTGACAATCTTTCAAGTATTTGAAGAGTGCTATCATGTCTCCCCTCAATCTTCTCTTCTGCAGGCTAAACATGCCCAGTTCTTTCAATCTCTCCTCATAGGACTTTGCTTAAAACTCTACAAGCGTTATTATTTGTGATTATATGTATGTTTGCCTCTAATAATGACAAACTAATAAAAGTGGAAAGGAACCAGAAAGGGAAAAAAACAACAGTTAAGGCTATAATCCTATACACATTTTCCTGGGAGTAAGCTTCACTGAACACAGTGGGATTTACTTCTGTGTAAATATGGATATGACTGCTCTGTAAAAGAATTATTATATATTTTACATACGTGAAACCATCTAGTTTAATGTATCAATTGACAGCAACAAAACATTTCAAACATATTGGATACTCAAGAATTTCATTAATAACCCCAGTATAACAGAAGAATATATACATAGTCAAAGAGAAAAATGAGTTTTATTTAAAAACTAAAATAGCTAATTTCGCACAAATTTCTGTCAGAATCTGCTAAGTAGCTTTGAAAATCTTAATGAATAGGTTAAAGCTGAAATTTAAAGGAGCAGATCATGCCCAAAACTTCACACCCTAATGAGGAATTACCTATCTTACGGTGAAACCTTATACAAACGTACCTGGGAGTAAGCTGCAAAAAAAGCAATGCCTCTTACATATGCATAGAATGGGCTTGTTAAAAATTTGCTGTTCTCTTAGCCTATACCTCCCCCATCAGCAGCATGGGTTTAATAATACTGATCTACCTTTCAAGGTAGATAATGAATGTAATGAATGGGATCATATATGTGGAACACTCTAGAGCACTATATAAATGTTAAATATTTGTATTATTCTTGCATTAGGGCAGGGTTGTCAACTAAATATTGATGTTAATACTTAAGACTGAAAGTTCAATTCGCCAAAAGGATCTACTACAGTAATACTAATATGATTAAGATGGGCAGGATGAGATAATGCACCAAAATTATGATAAAGCAATGGCATGTTCTTATTTGAAAACATTTGAATTGTTAATTGAAATATAATTCTAAAACAAGGAAAAGAATAGGCTCAGAAATGTGTTTCTTTGAAGGCAAAATGCTGAACAGGTCTGACGCCTTTTACTCTTTGAATGTAGAATGCATACTACTAACTGGTAGGCAATGTTCACGACTGTTTGTGATACTAATATTTTCTGACCACCAATGTAGATCAGTTACCACTGATTAGGGTTTTATCTTAGCTGTGCACAAGCATACAGTACTTAAATTTTGAGAAAATCTAAATGTTTCTGTTTGTACAAAAGCAATATATGGTTGGGTCCAGAATCTGCTTGCAGGAGGTCCCTCTGCTCTGTCTGATTTTGGGGCATCTACCTCTGCTACACAGACCCCATTGAGCAGTGGCCTCCAGGTCCTCTATGTCGCATTTTCAGGGGTCTGGAGGGGCTGTCGTTGGAAGGAGGGGGCAGGGAAGTCCACTCCCATCAGCACAGATGACCCAGTGTAAACCTGGATCCAACCCTACACACACAGACCTCTTTGAATCAAGGAGTCTTGCAGATCGATCTTATTCTTGTTTACACAGAAACCAGTCCTTCTTTATTCAGTGGGGACTAACTTCTGAAAACTGTCCATAGGATTGTACATTCATTAGCTACCGTTACAATGCGATGTAATAGATAGAAATACTGAAGAAAGGCAAGCAACCCATTCTATGCATGGCATCAGCTTCAACCAACTGTATTCCTATTTGGCTGGTGACACTCTCCTCCCACTATTGTCTCTTTTCACAGGTTTCTACAGTGGTTCAAAAACCTGCAAGACCTGTTTGACCAGAGAAGGCAATGGGGCAAAAGAAAACACTTCATATTGTATGCACACACCATGAGCAACGAGACAATCATCATACCATATCCCTCTCTGAACTCCTGTTTTCTAGCATTCTCATGTATATAATACGGGAAGGGGCTCCATGAGCAGAAATGAAGCCGGGCTGCCCCACTGCAGCTTCCCTTCCATGTCCATTCATCTAGCAAAGAAGTGGTTCTACGTGTAGACGCCCCTTTGCAGTACACAAACTTATGGGCCACGGCGGCAGGGGGCACAGCAGCATTTCTGTCGCCTGCCTCTTTATTCTACTGGGCAAAATGAGACATGACTTGGGGATCGATGTCCCTTTTCCTTAATTTTAAAAGCAAACACAAAGGCAGCCTAGGGTGGCTGCAGCTGAGGCCTCATCTACAAGAATTCGCCTTTACACCTGGTTAGGTGATTATGCGCATATTCGCAGAAGCGCATTTACGCCTAATACCTCTGAACGAGAGGCGGCGAAGCGCATTACTGGACGACTGAAACGCGATTTAAACTGTTGACATGCGGAGAATCGCTTGTTCACATAGTCAAAATGCACTTTAACGGCCGGAGCAAAATAAAACTCGCTGTTTAACGCGCATTCGATAATGCGCATAATCGGATGTTTAAAGCACCTCTACGCCCGATTTGCGCTCCGTTCTTGTAGAGGTAAATTTTTAACGCGCCTTGAAAGAGCTTTAAATGCCTCTTGTAGAGGCAGCCTGAGAGTGGTGTGAGGTGTGTAGGTATGGGGTTTGTAGTAGCAAAATGGCAGGAGGTGAAAGGCTTAGACAGCCACTCCTCTATTCCTGTCCCAGGCAACATGGAGTTTGGCTCTCAGTCGATAAAAGTCTTCCTTACCTTACAGGTGTGCTTCTGCTCTCAGGTGAGCAGCAGGAGCCCTCTGATGCAGCCGGCACCTGCAGAAAGGAAAAGCAAGCAAAAGGCCACAGACTGCCTCTCCTCTTCTCTTGGGGCTTAAATTTCATTGGGAACAGATGACAGAACCAATAGAGATATTTGGGTGGTTCCTTCCTGAGGTTTCTCCCCCCCCCCTCCTCAGATGGATGGACGTAGTTTGAGGGATGGAAAAAGAAATTCATGATTGTGTGTCACTTGCTCTGGCTGGAGAAACCGGGTTCTGTCATGCAAAGTTGGATTTCAACTGAGAAGTAAGACCAAGAGCTTGTTTCCAAGATAGTATTGTGCCCAGGGGACAGAGTAGCTGGATTTGACCTGGGAGGAGACCCGGACTCCAATCTCAGGCAAGACACTGTCCTGCCTCAATCCCATTTTATAGCATGGAAGTTCTCGCAATCTACCTCAAAGAGTGGCTGTGAAGACAGATAGCTGAGATATTGGAATGTTACTCACCCTGAGCCTCAAGGATAGGGCAAGCTATACATCTAAAACTAAATAGCATCATTGCAAACTCAAGAACACAATGCTCAAGAAGTCAGTGGATTAAGGTAGGTAACCTTTACATGATACTGATACACTTTTAAATACCTTGCTCTTGGTTTCTGCTTCTGGCTATAACTCTTCATGCTTTAACCCTGCATGAGGTTGTTTAGGGGGGTCTTGGTTGTACTCATCCGATGCACTCAGCATGGAGCCTGCACTCCAGTCTCATGGCCACTTGCCTGTCTTCAGAGCAGAGGCTGAATAAGAGTAGCAGAGTCCATACAAAGGAAAGAGAAACTGCTGAGCTAAACCCAGTACCTGTGTCCTCTTCGCACAGGTACAGCTTTTGAGGCCCAGTCTACACATACAGCAGAATCAAGAATTCTGCTGTGGCAGATGGGGACTAAACTAGTTCAAGCTGCAGGGTTACACAAAATGAATGCTCTCCCCATGTTAGCAAAAAAAAACCTACTTCTAGAAAAAAAAATAGCACATCTTGGCCTGCTAGTTTTCTCCTTGCAGGGAGATTTTTTAAAATTTTCATTGGAGCATTAAAAGGCCTATCAGTCATTCTCATATAGGCATGAAAAAGATGGGGGACGGAGGCGCTTTTCCAAATGTCTTTTTTGCTTACTTGAAATGGGCGTGTCCACGAAATGGAGGGGTTGGGATGCGTCTTCTGTGTTCTCCGCTTTGTCCTGCCCACTTCCATTGACAGATCTCACCTGGTGGAACAGATCTGCTAGCTGAGCACTGGTTTGCAAGTGGAAGGGTACTTTCCACCAGCAAGGGCTCAGAGGACTCTGCCTCATCCTAACCCCCCGCCGGCTGATGGAAATTCAAGTTACAGTTGCATGATCTGTCCTTTCCTTGGATGCTTTCAAGTGGATTACGCCAGCCACAAAGCCCCCAGACTAACTGCAGCCTTGAAAACTGAAGATGTCCTTTAGAGTCAAATGGAGGAACAGAGCAACTATGTTCCGCCATCCATTTCAATGGAGCTAAAATGTATGGGAGCTGGTTTAAGTATTTCTTGAAGAATCCCATTTTATTGATTTATTTATTACATTTCTATACTCCCTAGAGCCATAGCTGTCTGGACGGTTCACAAAAATTAAAACCATAAAGTATAAAACTTAAATCACAATATAAAAACACAGTATAAAATGCAATATAAAAGTACAACCAGAATAAAACCGAGCAGCAGTGCAGAGATTTAAAATATAAATTTAAATCCTGAGAAAATAAAAGGGTCTTCACCTGGCGTCGAAAAGAGTATAACCTAGGCAAGTTTCTGTTCCACAACCAGGTCTGAAGCCCATATGAATACTAAGTATTATTTCTGCATGCTAACAAATCATGGTCTAGATCTTGCCCCTGGTGACCCTGCCAAATTTTAATCACGATGTGGTAAAAAAAAAAAAAATCTTTGATCACAGTTTTTCTTATAGAGAAAGGAAGCAATGAGTAGTTATATGTATATTTTTATATGTGTTATGCTGCTATAAATATTGCTATATTCCAAAGGACCATCACTGACCTACCTCTTGAGAAGGTCTTTCCAGAGACACATTAAACACACAGCTTCATCATCCAGGTAATGACCTTATACAATCCAAACACAGGGGCTCCTTACCTCTGAAGCCCTTGCTGCTAGAATCTACCTTGCACAAGCCTTCATATGTATGTTTGGACAACATATTGCTCTTTGAGAAAACAGAAGTTGCTCACCCTTACACTAGGGATACTTCCAGATGAGGCTTTTACTGTGCAATTCCCCTGCAATTTTATGGGGGCCCTGACAACATCTTCATTATGTCAATCCCTAGAATGCTTCCAGATGGTCAGCTCCCAGTGCTAACAACTAAGATATATTGTGCATCTATTCCATCTTTTCTTCCTTTCTTCTGGTAACAAAAAGTCTGAAGGAGCATTGGGGAAACATGGGAGGGCTTTTATTGCATGTTCGTGACTGGTCACTCACAGAAGTTTGTGGGTCCTTTACATGACATTGTCAACCTCCAGATCATTTCCCACACTTTTTGAGCTTTATTCCACTTTTTAAAAGATCGGAGATAAAGCGATAAGAAAGATTAATTATGGTGTTGCACTATAATTCAGCCACCAGATGGTGCTGTGTAATGAAACAGATAGAACTCTGCTGAGAAAGGAAGTTTTCAGTCCAATTCAATTCAAATCATGTGTCTGGTGTGTAAAGGATCCCACCGGTAAGAATGCGGGATTTCAGCCTCGTGTGATGAACCTTTGTGTTTACTTTCAAGCATCTAATTTCTATCCTGAAGTGAGATTTGGTCAGGGAACTTCACAGCCCACACTCTTACAGTAGAACTGTTTGCATTGGTAACGATGTAGGATGGTACTGTAGAAGTGTGAGCTGTGAAATGTGAGTGTGAGTTGTTAATTTGCTAGGGGCAGGATGTTGGAAAACAAATTGCTGGTGGGGGTGGAGTTTAAATCTCCCCTACCTTGCTGGTCCAATCCAGATTGGAGGCATGTGTGCTTGCTTATAAGTAAAAAGGAAGAGGAAGTCAGCTGCATGCTTAGTAAACGTTTTCAGGATTGCCACCTAAGCTCCCATGCATGAGTTGACTTGCCCCCCTTATTAAATGCAGCATCCTCCATACTTCCTTACTCACTTCACAATCTACAGACAGAGAATGAAATTATTTTTCCAGGAAGGGTAAAACCAGTACAAATGGAGAACAGTTTAAGTTATGAGGAAGATTACAACATCCAGTCCAAGCAGAAGAGTCAGATGCAATTGTTCAGGGAAAGGATACAGATTCACACCACCCGTGTGACTGCCTACATAAGAGTCATAGCAGTGGGAAACTGATAGAGCATGATCAACACTTAGGGTACCATATCATCCCCTTCTGGAGGTGGCACAAAAATATTGTTTTTTGGCTGTCTCTAACTTGATGATTCTAGGGGGGCTTTCCTGGACAAGCTAATATTACAAAGATTTCTCTCACGGATGGCACGGTTTTTGGCCAAGGGTTGCACGTGTTGAAAGTGTGCTTTTAAGAGAGAGCCTGTGTAGTGTAGTACATGGAGTATTGGACTTTAACTGGGGAGACCGGAATTCAGGTCTACGAGCCATGAAGCACGATGAGTGACCTTGAATCAGTCACACTCTTTCAGTCTAACCTATCTACAGGGACTGCCATGAGGACAAAAGCAGATATCCCATATATCCCATTCTTAGAGGAACTGCAGGATGCAAATTTTATTTAGCGGCTTAATGTCACAATAACCTGCACTTACCAAACTTGACCTTAACCACTAGAATATATTTTGCCAGGTTACAGTGCTAATAATTTCTTGAGTGAAAAACTATTTTTATACTAGCTCAGCTGGGACTCTTCTACACAGTGCAAGAAAAGAATGTGATGCAGTTGCCCAATGTACATTCGTGCAGAAAAGTTTTCCAGCCATTTATCACTTGGCATGAGGCTCATGACCATTTTTAAGACTGGGTAAGTGGCACACAATCATGATCAGGAAGTAGCTGAGAAACTTTGAAATGTTATATATCTGTAAACTTATTCATAGGCATACAAAGTCATGGGGAAGGCAGAGAGGCTGATAGAGAAACCAAATGTGTAGTAGTAATTATGGAACTGCAAGACAAGCAGATGTGCTTCAGAGGAAAGTGACCACATGTGTGCTTTAACCTGAATGTTCCATAGCATCATATTTTCCTCTTGGAACTCCATCCCTCATGATTTTTTTTATGAGAGCTCTCCTCCCAACCACCAAACCCTTGTGGTCTGCATAAATCCTTACTTGAGGGTTTTGCAATGGCTACTAGTAGCTGAAGTGCAAGGGGCATTTATATGTACTGACATCAGCACTGGGATGCAATCCCTGTACATCATAACCTAATAATAGTAGTTTTTTTTCTCATTCCATGAAGATGCTTCAAGGAATTTTCTCAGCCTTAGATATGGAAAGGCTACATAATAAATGATAGTGTACTCTGGATTTTAATATGACACTAATAAGGGGGCAATACAGTTCACATATTTTCCACATCAGATCAGAGAGAACTAGTGTTTGATTTACTGAAGCCTGGGGATGGATTTAGACGATCTGGTCTCAGAATCCCACCTTACCATAACTGGGATCACCCTGAAGGGTGGTTATGGGTAGGGTGCTACCAGATGAGGCCTTATTGTTCTGGTGCCCTGTCTCATTCACTGAATTTTACAAGGATCAAGACATTGTCACCTTCAATTTGTGTCCCTCCCATGCTTTCTCAACGTTTCTTCTATCTTTTCTTACCAGGAAAAAAAATGTTAAGGACAAAAAGACAGAATAGCTGCTTGATGCGTTTTGACTCTTAGGGTTCCACTAGACCATCGATTTAAGGCTCATTGACGGCACATTAACGGTTTTACCTCTTTACGAACGAAGCGCAAATGGCGTGCAACCGATTTTTATCCTCGTTAATGCACTTTTTAGAATTCGCTTTAAAGAGCCCTCCACCTGGAAGCACATTTGCTCTCAACCTCTGTTCCTTATCAGTAAAATAGGAATTTATAGTAATTCATCTCACAATTGTTGTGAGCGACTTTGAGACAGAGATATGTTTTACCAGCATCTGAGCCTCAGGTACGGGGAAGGCTATAAAGCCAAATAAATAAACAAAGAATGTTTTAAACAGTGGGTGGGTTATGTGAATGCACAGATGGCCACTTGAAGAACTACAGTTACAGGCAAGCAACATATCTTCTTCAGGGTCTCTGCATTACACATATGGGTGAGTAGCAAGCTGACTTCCCAGAAGTGGTTCAGTGTCTACTGCAACACAGTGGAGCAATCAACTCTGGCCCACACTTCCAGTTGATAGCAGCGGGTAAACGTTGAAGGCTTCAACCAGGTCATAGCAATACAGAGTTCCAGAATGGCAACTCCCTTGTTGAATGCATTGCACAAGTCAAGTGAGCTCAAACTGGGGGAGACAGTTCGAAACCAGTCAGCTTATACACAAGCCATGTTGCCAGCATGACCCACAAGGCTAAACATTGCAAAGAGATGGGAAGGCCTTTGTTCTTAACCCCCTAACAGATGAACCAATGAGGAGTCTTCCGGAAAGACTCAGTTCATACCTTATAAAATGCCAACACCAGACGAACATCAAGGGTGTGGAGGATTGATTCCATCTGGCAGAAGGAGAAGGAAAGAAGGCAGAAAGACTCACATCTTGATGGAGGTGAAACTCCCAATACTACCTTAGGCAAAAAAAATGACATCTGTACAAAGAACCCACTTATCCTGATGAAAGGCAAGATAGGGTAGGTCCACATGCAGTGCGCACAATTCACTGGCACATCTGGCTGATGTTACAACTACTAGGAATGCTATTTAAAGTTATTACAGTCAGCCAAGACTAGGCTGACAACCGTTACCCAGAGGACCTTCTCTTCTGCCGCTCCCAGACTGTGGAATGACCTGCCGGAGGAGACTCGTCAACTTAACAGTCTTTTAGAATTTAAGAAAACTGTAAAGACTGTTCTCTTCCGGCAGGCATATCCAGTGGAATTTTAGAAGGTTTTTAGGATGTTCTAGGATGTTTTTTTATGATGTTTTAATGCAGTTTTAATAATGTGTGCCATGTTTTTAATCAGTTTTATGTATTTTATCATGTATTTTATCATGTATTTAATCAGTTTTATGTATTTTATGTACTTTATCTCCCTGACGAGGCTCGCCTGGTGCCAACATTGTTATCTTTTCGGCGCCAGGTCAAGACTTTCCTCTTCTTCCAGGCATTTAACAGCATATGATGTGGGTTTTGTGTTTTTGTGTTGTTGTTGTGCTTTGACCCAGAAGGATATTGTAATTTTAACTTGTTTTCATGCTTTATGGTTTTAAAATTTGTATATCGGTGGTTTTAACGTTCAATGTTTTTAATTTTTGTAAACCGCCTAGAGAGCTTCGGCTATGGGGCGGTATATAAATGGAATAAAATAAAATAAATAAATAAATGTTGTATTTGCTGTTGTTCCCCACCTCGATCCAAACGGAGAGGCGGGTAAGAAATATATTATTATTAGGAATGCTATTTAAAGGAGGACAGTGGAGATCCACAATTGTTAGCTGCTCAAAAGCCTTGGTGGTTAAAGTGTGTAACGCGACAGAGAGACTCCAACTCAGTACTGTACGTCAGACTGGAGGTGCAAAATGTCAAAGCATGCAAAGGAACTGTCTAGCCAGCAGATGAAAGAATACAGAAGATGAGAGGCTGAGATGGCTGCAAGGTAAACTAGAATAGAAGAGAGCTGCAGAACTTTCTCAAACAAAGAAAGGAGGAACTGCAGAACTTGGGGGCAGGGGGCCCTTGAGTAGGCATAAGCCAGCAACAATGGCGAAAAAACAGACAACAGCCCACTTCCAGGCATAAAAAAGGCTCATGGAAGGGCTTTGAGTGGCATCAAGGATCCTTTGTACTGCAGTTGGGATGGAAGTAACTGGACTGATCACCAAATCCTCCATAAAATAATTAATAGGTGTGAGAATGCCTGGGTCTCAGACTGTGTTGTCTCAAAGCCACAAAGGCATTGAACATGAACCTGTAGTTTCTCTGAATGATGAAGAGGACCCAAGAGTCTAATGTTATGTTGGTTCAGTCTTGCAGGACAGAAGACAGAAAGATGGGTTGAAAATAGAAGTGGGGGAGTCAAAGGCAACATTTGTTACCCCGTCACCCCTCTTGTGAGGGCCACAAAACATGGGCACCAATTTTTTTTTGCTGTGGAAGTCGAAGATTGGTGAGCTTGGCCAGTTCCAGGCCTCATCTACAAGAATTCGGCTATGCGGCTGGTTAGCCGATTATGCGCATATTCGCAGAAGCGCATTTACGCCTACTACCTCTGACCGAGAGGCGGAGAAGCACATTACCGGATGACCAAAACGCGCTTTAAACTGTTGACATGCGGAAAATCGCATGTTTACACGGCGGTAATGTGCTTTAACTGCCGCCGCAAATTAAAACTCGCTATTTAATGCGCATTCAATAATGCGCATAATCGGAGAGAAAAGGCGTCTCAACTCCCGATTTGCGCTCCGCTCATGTAGAGGTAAAAATTTTAATGAGACTTGAAAGAACTTTAAACCTCTCGTGTAGAGGCAGCCCCAGACTGTTGTTGGTAAGAATAGAAGGACAGATGAGACCACCGCCCTTGTTTGTTGCGAGTGGGTCACTGGCCCAACCCCATATGATGGTGCAGTATTTTGGCTTTCTTTACAGAGCTCATGACCTTGTTGGTTGTCACACTGAGTAACCTTTGTCCAACAAAGGGTAGATCTTTGATATGGTATCAGACCTCTTGAGCCAACCCCACAGATCTCAGCCAAGCATGTTGTCTCAAAGCCAGTTCACCAACCATGGCTTTGGTGTTACACTTAACTTGGTGCCAGGAAGTAACAATCTGTTGCTTGGAGAGGCACATAGCCTCACTCTGAAAAACCTGGGCTAAATCTCTCTTGTCCTCATGAAGGTGATCAAATATGTTCCCCACTTTCTCCTGCAAAAACAACTCAGAGGCCCCCTCCACAAGGATGCGCTTTTGCGCCCGGTTCGGGGATTATGCGCATTATCGCGGAGGCGCATTTACGCCTAATCCCTCTGCACGGGAGGCGGTGAGAGGCGGCGAAGCGCATTAATTGATGTCCAAAAAGCGCTTTAGAAGACGTTAATGTGCATAATCGCTTGTTCACATGGCGAAAATGCGCTTTAACGGCCGGAGAAAAATAAAAGTCGCTATTTAACGCGCATTCGAAAATGCGCATTATCGGGGAGATAACGCGCCTGTACGCCCGTTTTGCGCTCCGCTGGTGTGGAGGTAAAATTTATAATGAGCCTTCAAGGCTCATTAAACGTCTCGTGTGGAGGAGGCCAGAGTGGGCCATTGCCAATTGGTAGTTGGAACCCTTGAAGCCCAAAATGGCAGAGGAATAGATTCTCCTGCCCATTAAATCTAATCACCAACCTTCCTTGTCCACAGGTGACTTTCTCTGAGAAACTTTGATGATTAAGGAGTTGGGAGAGCATGTGAATAGAAATGCCGCATCCTTTTCTTGGATGGTATACATGCCATCCAGCCTCTTAGATGTGGGAGGCATCTTCCAAGATTGCTGGATAATCTGAAGCAGCATAGAAAGAAATGGGATTGCCACCAGAGCAGAGGTCTCAATACGGACAATGTCAAACTCTGGATTCTTGATCCTAAAATAGGTTGCTTATGTTTCTAATCACAAGGACAGAGCCATGCGAAGGGGTTGGTCTGAAATTGGCCCAAATCTTCAGAAGGAGAAGCAGAGTCCTGGGCACCCAATGTTGTATCAGGGGACAAGGTAGATGGTGTTAAAGATGGATGTGTCATCAAATCAGACTGATAGAAGACATAGCTGAGGCTGCAGGTATATTAGGCTGCTGGGAGACTACCAGCTGGATTGTATCAGTCACAGGTGATTCTGCCAAACATTTCACCATAGCGGGAGTAGTCATGGAACGCTCCTGCAGGGGCGGTAGATGCAAAGCACATGGTGAGGGTAGCATGACCAAAGGGAGGCATGTGTAGCTAACTGTTGGCTGGACAGGTACTGACAAAGGCCTTGGGAGAGGCAAAGGGGGCAGTGCTAAAAAGTGTTGGTCAATGGGAGGCCTTCAGATATTGGCCAAAGGTGTGGGTCAGTGCCAATGAGGGTCAACCCAAGAATAATCTGGGCTGGTGTAATAATACTCACTCCTGTCTTCTTCCCAAACCTGAGTTCTCCTGTGAGGCATATCCCAATTGGACTATCCGATTTGGAAAATGCCCATAGCTAGCTTGCTGCCCTCAGGTGGAGTGGAAGATGCTGTCCCATCACATGTTGACGTAAGATTCAACTGCCGGTCTAATTTGGCTTTTGTACATGGAATGAGGGAGGCACCAACTTGTCCATTTTCTCAGGAAGCAAAATGTCTTGGGCCAACCCTGTGCATGGAGAAGGGAGTATTACCTATTTGCTATCCAGATTGCTGAAGAATCTATCATGTGGATGATAGTAGAAAGACCATCATCACCACCTCTAACAAGGCAGCAGGGTTTCTGGATTTTTAAAAACTCCATAGTTTGTGCTATCGTGACTTATAGGTAAGGGAGGGTAACGACCTTTGCTTGCTGTTATGGAAGCAGCACTAGAATATACCCTCTCAGTACAGATCTTCCTTTTTTCTTCCTTTTTTAGTATTTCCAGAGAGAGAAAAACTGTGGGAGTGCTAGATTCATGGCAATAATTTGTTACATTTCAAACTCTTCTGAATGAGTCACTGATGTGCCTGCCTGGCATGAAGCCAGTTTGATCTTGATGAATATAATTTGTTATAAAACGATTCAGGAATCAAGCTAATAAGGTAGTTAAACTTTTTGCATTCTGGTTGACCAAGGTGGGATTACAATAGTTCTGGATTGTTTCCAGGACTGTGGTACTGCTATTCTTCCATTGAGATCAGATTGTTTAAAATTGATTTATGTTCTTCTGACAGTTTAGGAATAGTTAATGGATCTAAATATTTATTAATATCCATTTGGCCAGAACTGTAGAAGTAACTATCAAAAGACATGAAGAGACTGCTCAAACCTTTAGTGTCTGAAATAATTTCCCCTTTTTGGTTGCACAAGCTGGTAATGTTACTCTGGACTGTTTTTCTCTTGACCACTCTGGCAAATAAACATGAGCTTTTATTGCTACATTCATCATAGTGACGATTAACATATATCATTTGCTTTGTAATTTGCTCAGGCTCAAGACTCTGAAGTTCTGTTCTTTTGCCCTCTAAGAGGCATCTGATTATTATTATTTTTATTTCCAGTAGCTTTGTGTTGAGCTTCTAACTTAGAGATAATATTCAGGAGGATCTTTTTCTTATTATTCTCAAGTTATTGTTCTTTGGCAGCAGAGGTCTCCTGAATACAATATTCCCTCATAGTTGCCTTCATGAGATCCACAGCATCGTTGGGGGAATTCCTGGGGTGGCGTTGATTTCAAAATATTCCTGAAGGCGCTGTTCTAGTCATTCTCTCACAGGCCCCCTCTAGAAGAGGTCGGTTTTACGCCTGATTCTCCGAATATGCGCTTTAGCTTACGCCTAATACCTATATATGAGAGGCGTGGAGGCGAATTACGGGCTCCATACAATGCGCTTTAAAGTTGTTTACATGCGTTTCATCTCATTATCAATTGCATATATCGATGCTCGAACGGGGAACCATCGAAGTAAATTAAAAGTTGCTATTTAATGTGAAATCGAAAATGCGCATTTACGAGGATAAAAATCGCCTGCACACCTGATTTAAGCCTCGTTCGTAAAGATGTAAGATCGGTAATGCGCCTTAAAGGAGCTGTAAATTGATTGTCTAGAGAACCCACAGTTGGATTTAGGAGTAAATACAGATTCAATCTCCAAGTGTTAGAGCGGGTTGGTCTGGAAAGCAAATTTAATGAAGCGCAGATCTTTTACATCTAGAAGACAATTGATAATTACTGTGGCATACAGCCTGAGCTGTAAAGTCTCACCTTTACCATGAACTCACTGGCATATCTTGGGAAAACCAAGAGCTTCTTCAGATGAACGTTTTATCACACGCTCGCTACAGGCCATTCATGGATCTTCACAGGTCATTTTGATGATGCAGTGATCCTCCTTTGCATCTCCCTCTCCCTTTCGTGGTTTTAGCGATTTTTTAAAAAGGCTCAGAAAAGCTGAATCTTTTGATATACATTACTATTTCCTGGCATGTGCAGGAGAAGTTTCTCTATAAAATGCCCACTTGAGGACACCGTCCCATTAAACTGCATTGAAGCTGTACAAGCCATGTGGTCGCTTCTCTTCCTGTTCTCTCCCTCTGTGTAATTGGAGCTCATTACAGAAGTGGAAGAGAAGCAGCTTCATACCCAATGGGAAAGGAACGCGGTTTCCCCCTGTCTGAAGGAAATCTAAACCTCAAGATCAACCCATCCCCGCCTGGAATATAAAGATTCTAACCATAATACTGACCTACCGTATTGTTGTAGGGATTACTGATATGATTATGTAAAGCACTTTTAGTACTTTTCAAAACCACTATATACATCCTCATCCTCATCATTGATTCATTCCCCTTAGAAGTTATCCTGCACAAGGATTGAAATGAATAAGAGCTGTGCAGGACCATGGTAGTTACTGGCTGGGGAAGAGTTCTGAGTTACATTCTATTTTTATTTTAATGGCATACTTATACATTTTAACACCTTCATACCCACTTTGGGATAAGAAAAACTAAAATGCAGAACAAATAAATAACATGTAGCCTGAGTGTAATTATCCTCTCAAAGAAATGAGAATTAGGTACATTTAAATGTACCCTAGCACTGTGAAATATACGCAGGGAGGGGGTCTTTTGCTGCAAAAGCAGGGAGGGGGTCTTTTGCTGCAGGGGTTGCTTCTTGGATGGCCTTAGCTCATGAAAGGTATGCTTTAGCAGCCAACCCATCAGCATCCCTAACAAAAGAAATATCTTCCCTGGTAAGTTCTGCATTAAGATATCTGACAGTGCAGATTTATACAGAAGTAAGCCTCACTGTAATCGATGGAACTTGCTTCCAGGTAAGTATTCAAAAGGAGGAAGATTGTGTATCTTTTAGCTAGGATTTCCTATTAGTCCAAACAGGTGAGACTTGTAAAAAACAAATATTACAGTACGGAGACCTCCTGTTCAAGATTCCAGCTTCTTTCAATATACTTCATACCTCTCTTTCCCCCACACATCCCCCCACAACCATCAGTAAGCATTCTGTGATCACTGAGTGTGCTCAGTCCTCCTTGTGTTGTTTTGGGGATGCCCCCTTATGGGTGTGTGAGTGTTTCATCATTCATCATCATCATCGTTATTAATTATTTGTACTTCTGCAAGCCTTGGATTTCCCCCCAAGCTTGCTAATAGCCCCCTCTTGTGTGTGGATGGTTCCATTTTTGCTACATCTACATCAGGACAAGCAGTTGGGAAACTGAGGGTGCCTCTACAAGAGTGATTTAAAGCTCTTTCAAAGTGCGTTACCGATTTTACCTACACATGAATGGAGCACAAATCGGGGGTTGAGGCGCTTTTTCTGTCCGATTATGCGCATTATCGAATGCGCGTTAAATAGCGAGTTTTAATTTACCACAGGAGTTAAAGCGCCTTATGACCATGCAAACAAGCGATGCTCCACATGTAAACAACTTTAAAGCATGTTTCATACAACTGGTAATGTGCTTCACCGCCTCCAATGTATAGGGATTAGGTGTAAAAACGATTGGGAGAAGATGTGCATAATCGGCCAACTGGGCGTCAAACCGAAATCTTGCAGAGGGGACCTGAGACAGCTATTACTACTTGCTGAGGTATCGGAGCAAAGACAACCACGTGTGATCAAAGGGCTACACTTGCATAGGAAATGGAGGGGGAACCCCCATAAGCAAAACGGGTAGGTGGGATAAAGGCTATCAAAATGAAACTGGTAGAAGAGTTCTCCTCAAAGCACTAGCACCCCCTAACGTACGTTTTTAGATTAGCTCTGCAAACCTCATGCCCAAAACCTCAACCAATTTGTGGTGACACAGGAAAGTAAGACCTGCAAAATCCTCCAGCCTTTTCCTACTCCTCTGAGGAGAAGCAAGTGTGCTGGTTTGGAAAACGCTGCAGCACGAACACTGAGAAAGAAGAGCTTTTAGAGATTCAGGCAGCGTACTCACAACAACAGATGAGAAGGCAACCCTATTCCTTAGTTTCAAAACAAAAATATTTTCCACACACTAACAAACTCAACACACAAACATTTACAGAAACTAAAAACCTAAAAGAAAAGATATACAAAAGATATACTATTTTCTCCACAGCAAAAATATGTAACAATATTTTCTCTTGCTAATAAGTAAACACATTTCCCCTCTTTCTTTTATTTTGACCATTTCTTCTTATTGGCTGAATCCACAGATAAAGTCTACACAATCCTACACGAAGTCTATAAGAGGTTTCTGTTCACTTCATCTCCGCCAACTCCAATAACTCCAACATCCGTTCATCCATTGTAGAAAGTGTTGGGCTCTTCCATTTTTGTGTATATAATAGTTTCGCTGCCATTGCCGTATATAAAAATAAAGTTCCCCAGTTCTTTTTCATCTGATCATCCACTAGGCCCCAAAAAGGCGTTCCGGTTTCAGTTATATATTGATCTTTAATACTTATTCATCTTCCATTTCAGACCTATTTCTGGGCTGCTCCATTTTAGGTGGGGGGGTCTCATGACTAATAGCTACTTGTAGAAAAGAAAAGAAATCGCTGCACTTTAGAAACTGACACATCTGGGAGAAGACTTGGAAAGAACGCTTTTCGTGACTCATCTTACAGTCCAGCCTTAGCAGGAGTCTTAGAGATGGGAATGGGAATTTCGCTGTGCCCCCTTAATTTCCCACCCAAGAAGGATTGCAAGCTTCACATCCTCAAGGCAAGATTTGTGTTGCCTACAAAGTGAAAGTTGATTGATCCAGAAAGGCTGGACCCACACACATACACAGAGTCCAGTTCAGTAACCATAGTTGGAGAAACATTCCATCCATATAAAAGTCTTCAACTTGCTTACCTTAAGAGCCTTGCTGGATTTAGGGATAAGACTCAAACTACGAGCTCCATCACACCAAACGCACTCTCGCCACGCCTGGTATCTGGTTTTGCAGCGCGGGACTCACATGACATCCTCCCTGTCCTGCACCCATTTCGCCTCTTTTCTACTGTTTTGCATATTATTTTGGTGCGGGGAAAGTCTGGATTATTTTCCCCAAGCGACTTCAGTGCACCCTTAAGCCTCTGTCTAGTGCTGTTCCCTCACATTTTCCTATGTTTTGGTTGTGTGTGCTTTGACTAGAGTCTTGCTAACGAAAGGGGAAAGGGGAGGGCCGGGTGGTTCTCCTCCTCCAGCACTCCTTGGTGTCAAACATTGGAACGAATGGACTTTTTGCTGCTCCAACCCCACTCTCCTTGCCTGCAGCTCCCTAATTTTTAAAGATAAAGAGATGAAACGTGGGATCTTGAGAGCTCTTAAGTAGAGCTATAGGCATGCTAAGTTTGAATCAGATAGGTCCATGCCTTGAGTTTTAGGAATTTTGTAAATGCAAACTAACCAAAATGCTTACATCTGTGTAATTTTTATAGATAAAGAGATGAAACATGGCATGGTGATAGGTGTCCAGGGGGTACCTCTTCATGGTGTCTCTTTGACGTCGTGGTGGCGGCAGGCAGAGCAATGCACATTTGCACTCCCTCTGCCCGTCTTCACCGGCAGCAGCAGTGGGTTTTCTTGCCGCCACCACCACCACTGCTGCTGCACCCGTGCTGCCTCTTTGAAGGTAAGTTTTATTTTTAATTTTGCAGAATGGGGGAAGGACCGAGGAGGCACGGAGTTTAGGTTTATTTATTTTTTAATTTGCAGAAGGCGGAAGGACTGAGGAGCTGCGGGGGGGTTGGAGGCGCAGAGGTGGTTCAGCGAGCTAATGGCTCGCTGCACCACCCCCTTCCATGCCCAGCCCATGGCGGCCAATCAGTGGTTGCTATAGACTTGGCACGCCTCCAAGAAGCGCTGGAGAAAAAGTGACAGACAGCAGAAGCCATCGTCGCTTTGCCGCAAACTAAAAAAGTCGTGCTAAATGCCTAACTTTTTTAGTTCACAGCAAAGCCCCTTTGCCCCTAGATGACAGTGGCCCGACATGGGCCCAGGCCCTCCCAGCTGGGTACTGTGTCAGTGACCAGGTGAGGGAAAGTGGGCGGGGGGTGGGTGGAGTAGCTGTGGTCTGCAAAGATAACCTTAACCTGACCAGACTTCCTGTCCGTGAATTGACAGCTTAATTTGCACAATATGGACTATGGCCTGGAACCGATATTGGAACGTGGTTTTTGTGGCTGTTTGGTGGCTTATCGTATCTGTCCCACCTAGTAATGGGGGAATGGTGAGTTGGGTTGATTTGGCTCACTTGGAACTTGCCATTGCAGCCTGTTTTGCACAATATGGTCTATGGCCCAGAACGGATATTGGAACGTGTTTTTTGTGGCTGTTTGGTGTTTTATCGTATCTGTCCCACCTAGTAATGGGTGACCGTTGAGTTTGGATGAGTTGGCTCACTGGAAAGTTGTCATTCTGGCCTGTTTTGTGCCATATGTGTTGTGGCCTGGAACGGGTAATGGAACGTAGTTTTTGTGGAAATTTTGGTGCTTATTGCATCCTTGCTATGGAGTTACACGTGCTTGGTGGGTTTGGTTGATTTCAGTCATTCGGAAGTGGCCGTTCCAGGCTATCCATTCTGTTCCGGACATTGTTCTGGGAGTCATGGGGTTAATAGGAATATAATATTGGAAGGGTTTTAGCCCTAGAATATTGTTCTCAAGTGGTTCTAACACAGACCACTGCTTTTTGGCGTGGCTTTTTAAAATGAAGGGGTCGTTCCGGCCTGTTCCGTTCCTGTTTGGCAGCCGCGCAGTAATAGCCTCATTAGGAAGCAGCCTGGGCCACCGTTTTCACTGATACAGGGGCGAGGGGGCGGTCTATTATGGGATGCAACCTTAATAGAAACTTCCGGTGAAGCAATAATGTTCGCCTGTAGCAACAAAAACACGTCTTGCAGCAACTTAAAAGACTTAGGCGAGCAGCCCCTCCCTCTACATGCTGACTTGGCATCTCCATTGAGCTCAATGGGGCTTGCTTCTGAGTAGACGCGCCCTCTCACAGCACAGCGCAATCCCGTGCACGTTTACTCAGGGGTAAGTCCCACTGAGTTGAATAAGGCTCCTAACAAAAGACTCCGCTCTTCACACTTCAGCGCCTGCATGTTTTAATTTTTTTTCTATCAACTGATTGCTTTTCGCTTCATGTGCTGAAAAGAGCAAATGCTCTTGCGTGGCTCTTTGCAAATACAGTTGTTTATTTTAATGTAATTTTTTTTTAAAAAAAAACCTATTTCGCGTGGCTGCGCTTCTCCCCCTCCCCCTCCCCCTCCCCCTCAGCTTCCGTCCCTCCCCCACTTCCGCCTGAGCACCAACCCGCAGCCCCTGTGACGGAGGAAGTCCCGCCTCGCGTCTCGTCACGTACCCCTCAGCCGCATGGTGCGGCTCTGAGAGCGCGGGGCATTGTGGGGAAGAAAAAGATGGCGGCGGCGGGTTGGGTCCTGCGAGCGGCGGCTCGACAGGTCAGAGCGGCGGGTCGCGGATGCGTCCTTTTCCCTGCCCGGCCTTCCCCCCCGCCCGCTCCTCCGGGCTTTTGGGAGACGCTGTGCCTTTTTAGCCCCTGAATAAGGTGCAGAAGGACGTGTAAACTGCAGGATCATGGGGGAGTTTCGTGTGGTTATTATTGCTATTATTATTATTATTGATTACTTTTATATACCGCCCCATAGCCGAAGCTTTTTGGGCGGTTTACAAAAATTAAAACTTCGGACATGAAAACGTTCAAACATTGCATTTAAAATTTGAAATGTTTGCATTTGTGGACAAAATGTAAACCTATGTGGAGCACCCGCTTTAAATGGAGAATAGCATGTTTAAGACTATGCAAAGTCCCCCCCTTTTATTTTTAATAACAAAAACAAAAACACACCCGTGTAGCGGCCCTATCATGCACGTACGTTTTGTCGTTTCTTTTAATGCGTATGGGGGGGGGAATACTGTACTAAAAAGGAACCTCGTTATTGGTGTGTCGGTGGTGAGGTAATTATGTTGCAGTCGCACACCCGTTACCTATGAGGAAAGCCCCTTGAGACCGAGTGAGGCTTCTGAGTAGATACGTTTTAAGGAAGCGCTATGTGTTAACCAGAAATGATTCTCTCCAACATGTACTTGTGTATGCTGGTGTTGGCTCCTGCAGGCGTCGGGAGGAGAAGGCTGCCCTGTTCATGTGTACAGGTGGTGGGTGGTGAACCCACCGTTATTCTAACCCTAAATTCATTTATCAAGTTGGTTAAGTGATGCTCACCTGAGCTTACTTTGGGTGGTACATTCTTTTAGGAGTATAGTACTCCATAGTCTAAGGAAACCAAACAGTGTTGATTTGTTTTAAACGAAATCCTGCGCTCAGGTTAGCGATCAACATGCATTTCTCATTTAGGCAGCAATCTTGTAGTCGCTTGCCTGGCAGAAACCCCATTGAAGTCAATGGGACTTACTTTTGAGTAGATACCTCTTAGCCTCAGGACAACTGGCTGCTTTCTGCTGCTGCTGTTTGTATGTCAGAAACTGTAGCTGATTCTGATTAGCCAGGGCATAAAGTTATTTGCAAGCCAATGAGTGAAGTAGGATTTCATCAGGACACTGCCAGGCTCAAAACACAAGCTTTGCTAAAGTACACTAGATAAGGCTAAAAACAGAATTGATTGTTAAGTCAGGCTTGTAAATAGCCATTGAGCTGTCTGCTTGTGGCAAGCAAGAATTGTCTTCAGGTAACCAGGCAGCAATTCCCTGCTTCTGTGTGCTACAGATTACTAATGGAAGATAGGCCAGTAAATTATTTGTGGGATCGTTCTTTGGGATCTTCCTTTTGAAGGTTGGCCTGTCAAACTATTGTCAGCAAATTATGGCAAGGTATAATTAGATTTTAAGAATAACAGTGATAGTATATGAATACTTGTACCTGACAAGATGTGCCAAACTTTGACTCCAGTTTCAATTTATTATAATAGATCTTCCCCACACCATGCATTGGACAAGTAAGGGGCTATTATGTGAACTGGAGGATGCTACGTGATGTTAAGAGAAGGAAGATGGCATTTGAATATGCAGATCAGAGACTGCGGCTGAATTCCATTAGGAAAAACAAAATTTTGCCCAAAGAGCTCCAGGTAAGGACATTAAGTGCTCAAGGTATTTGGGATCCTAGCAGTGGGACAGTTAATTTCCCTTCCCAGCTATATTTATTAGATTTCAAAACATGTTTTATTCTAATGTTATATAACTCAATTAGCAGGCCACTAAGTTATGAGCAAACTCTGTTTATCTCTTAATTTTCGAGTGCATATCCATTACTTCTACATATTTATTCAGTTTCCAGGGCCTAAGCAACCTCTATTATTAATGCTGTTGAAGGATGTTATGTGCATCAACTACTACATTGAGGATCAGTATGGAAAACTACCAGTTGTTTGGGAATACTCTTATTTCGTTAAATTATGTCTTTGTTTCCTAGGGTTATTTATTGAAAGCATTTTTTCCAGTGTCCTTCAATGGAAAAATTCTAGGGCAGTTTACTCTCTTGTTCTCTATATGCTTTTACTGTTTAATTGCTGATTTTCCCCTTAGTGTTTGTTCTTGCCCCTTGAAGAAATGCTTTTTTAAAGCATGACATTGTATATATACTTTGAAGTGCACTACACACTTTGTCAAGTACCTATGGATGTGTATGATTAAAATGGTCTAAGTTAAAATTGGTGATTGTTGAGAGAGGTGTTGATGTTTCAGTTAGGAAACATGGGCCCCAATTCAAGTCTAGCTTTGGATTGGTAAACCTGTGTTCGGGCTATACCACTTCAGAATACAGGTGGAGGCTCTTTTGAGATAAACACTGCTCCATACCAAAAACAACAACCAACTCCCCCCCCCCTCCTCTGCATAGAACAATAACATGTCAGGAGAAGGGTAGATGAAATCCCTTCTCCAAATGGCTTTTCTGTTTGGAGGGTTCTTTTTAAAACATGGATGCATACAATCATGAATACTTCCCTTCAGTCTGTGGCAATGCAGTGCAGAAACACGCTTACTGCTTCAGTGAGGGCTAGGATATGTGCATCCCTGACCTATACCTAGAGGCAGCTAGTTCTGGTTGTGATAGTATTCTAGCAGCTCCCTTTAGAGAGCAATTGTATGGACCCTAGACAGTGTCTGGGGGACCGTAGGATACTTCAGATTCCTGGATCCAAGTGGACCCAGGAGTCCAAGCTCCCTTCCCCCGCTCGGTGCAGAAAGAAAGGGGGGGTTCCTGTGGGCAAGGAGGGGAGGAGGTTGTGGAGGCTAGTTTATGCCATATCCAGAGGCTTCTCCAGTCTCCTTCCCTCCCCAGTGCCTCAGCTCAATGGGCAAAAACACTCATCCAGCAAAAATACAGAGCAGGGGGAGCATGAAGGCAAAGCTCACCTGTGTGCTCCTCCCACTCTATCTACACTGAATGCCTGTCAGACTCCCAAGTTTAGAGGCTGACAGGCATCTGGATAGGATTGCGTCCCTAATGTACTATTTATAGAGATTCTATTTGGTGTTGTTTTTTACTTCTAATTTCATTTATTCTGACTGTACAAAATATACAGGCAAGTGGGGGGCTTGTCTTCCTAGGAGAGGCCTGTTCACATCTCATATGAAATAGGTTGTCCCGCAAAGGATAAATTCCAAAACACACTTGTTAAATTCCAAAACCTGTTACTTCAATGGATTATAAATGCACTAGTGGTCACAGAGGATGATACAATTTTGGGCGTAAAGTATATCCCACTGGTTGTAACCCTTTAGTAAACCCCACTCAGGCATATCTGAGGAAATCTTAATTTTTTCTTAATAGGTTTGCAGATTCCTCTGGTAGTTTGGGGACTGGGAGGGTGGGGAGGGTTAAAGCTTGATTGCAACATAAATATTGGTGGATCTAGGAGAGGAATAATGCATCCCACAGTGGTTGTGAAATATACTTTCACATTTCCTTCTCATGGTCCTAAACGTAAGAGGTCAAAATAGCTTGGTGAACTGTATGAGGTAGTAGCTGCACACCATGTGGTAGGCATTGCCATCACTGCTTTTTCTTTATTCCAGGAAGTGGCAGATCAAGAGATCGCTGCCCTGCCTCGGGACAGCTGCCCTGTGAGGATCCGCAATCGATGTGTTATGACATCCCGCCCACGAGGTGTTGTATGGCGGTGGAGGCTCAGCCGAATTGTCTTCCGCCATCTGGCTGACCATGCCCATCTCTCTGGGGTACAGAGAGCAATGTGGTGAGCTATGAACAAGCCTTCTCTTCAGGCAAGACAAACATGAGCCCTATTTGAACTCCTAGAATATATTGAAGGCAATGTATCAGTCACAACACACACACAGAGTGGGATAAGAAAAGTGCCCATTGGTAGAAGACCGCTGTAGAAAAGGAGGCTAGTTTTGATTTTGTTATGACTTACAAATCTGCTCTTTGCATCTTAAAAAAAAACCTATGAAAAATAAACAGCCCCAGGATTATATCCAGTTCATTTCTTGCATTTAAAATTCAAAGTGTAACATTCACAGTGTTGAAGGGCTGTATACGGTCATGAATTTGAAAAACTACCACTACATAAGATCAAATGGATGATACCTCCAATCAGAACTGAATAGAAATAATGCGTGGTTCAAGAACAACGTTTAGAAATACAAGGGATTAAGTACAGCAGGGACTTTCGCTCTTTGTGTGTTATTTTAACTATCAGTGATTGTTTATGTCTTGCTCTCTCTCTGACTTCCAATGGCACAGCAGTAGGGAGTATGAATGGATCATTTCCCTCCCTGCTGATAAAACCAAGGGATTGCTCATTCCAGACAGAAACCCACACAACCCTTTTCCCAGGAGTATCTGAGTAATATGCTTAGGAATCCAATTACATGTTAGCTAAAGAGCTTTGCATGGATACTTTTCTCAGGATGTGCACCTTTAATCTCTGAGGAAAATTCAGCAAAGCTGCAGTTGTATCGGACCCACCCTGGATACTCGAAAGCCTCTGAATGGGGAGGCTTATGGGTCTCCAGTGCAGAGTGGGAGGAATGTTGTGCCTCCTGCTGTGCATTTTAAGTAGATGGGCATTTTTGCCTGTCTAGCAGAGGCTACGGGGACAGGGAGGGAAGGAGCCTAGGGATGGCTGGGGATAGCTCATATCCCCACATCTCTTCCTCACCCAGCAGCATGCCCCCACTTACCCTTATATAAGCTCATAGCAGTTCTCTCTGTGCCAGCTGCAAGGGGGCAGGGAGTGTAAGTTCCCTGGCTCCAAGGTCGGAGCCAGGAAACGGAAGAATTCTATGTCCCTCAGGTACTGTCTAGGGGGCCATAGGATTGCTCTCTAAGCTGTCTTTCTGCTTGCTTTGTATAAGCCTGCACCTTGCACACAATTGCTATGAAACACATTTTCTCAAGTTAACGAGTCTCAGAGTTGAAGGTTTCCTCAACTATTTATTATATATGACAACTTGTGTAGGTGTGGAAGCATGTAGATGTTGATTTTAGACATTACACAGATACATTCAAGGCAATTTACTTATTTTTGGCAGCTTCACAAAAGCACTGAAGGCTCAAAGCCTTAAGGAAAAAGGGCAAAAACACACTTAAAGAAAATGCTTGCTTTACAGTATGTTTTGTTACTCATCTCCAATTTGAAACATGAAACTCTCACACAGTCTTTGCTTTGAAGAGGGTTATGTAAACACCATACTTTCTCTGATCCCTGAATCAGAGTAGAAGCTGCATACAAGATCATTTACATTACGATGGCTAGCCTGGCCAAAACCTATTCAAATATCTATTGGTAAATCATCTTTGGTTTGCTTTTCTCGGCTCTCAACCCAGGCTTTGTTGATGGATCTCTTCATTTCATCATCTCCTTCTGCATACATCTTTTTCAGGAGATTCATCAATCCCTCACTTGGGTCAGATGTGTCATAAGAAGCTTTCCTAAACCAGATACATATACAGAAAAGAATTATCACAAATTGCAGACTTGTTATGCTCCGTAACAAGAGTTACATACAAGAAAACAAACGGCCAAGTGATTAACACGCTTACCTGAAACTAAGCCTGAGTTCACATGTAATGCTAGTGGGTTGCTAACCACTATGCATTGTAGGTTATGCAAACATTATCTCCCCCACCCCCACTATCCCCATTCAGCAGTGCATGGGTTTTCAGAGTGGGGTGCTTGGGAGAGATTAACCCAACATGGGTGGCAAAAAATAAACCATCATGGGCTTAGTGTGTTGTGTAAACCCAGCCTAAGTCATAGTTGAAAAATTAATGGGATTTACACAGAGCGATTGCTTGGATTGGATTGATTTTCCCCTAGTGTGTGGGTGGTGGGGGGAGAGAGAGACAGAGAGAGAGACAGAAGTCCAAATGAACTTTCCAAATCTTGCGGCTTACTCCCAAAGCTGAATTTGTGCATGTTTGAGGATTCGCATACAACTGACCAGAGGGGGAGATTAAAAAGCTCAAACAAACAATTGTGTCACTTTGTACTACCACTTCTTTGTACATTACAAGTAAAGATGCCCAGCATGAAGAAATCCGGTCAACATGGGGCTCTACAGACTTTGACCCCCTCTAGATGGATTCCGTTTGACGCCTGGTTAGCCGATTATGCGCATAATCGCTGAAGCGCTTTATCGTAAATGCTTGTATGCAGGAGGTAATTGAGCACTCAACAGGTGACCTTACCGGTTGTTTCAAATGCGCTTTACAAGTAGTTAATGCGGAGAATCGCTTGTTCACATAGTCAAAATGCGCTTTAACGGCAGAGCAAAATAAAACTCGCTATTTAACGCCCATTCAATAATGCGCATAATCGGAGAGAAAACGTGCCTCTACGCCCGATTTGCGTTCTGTTCTTGTAGAGGTAAATTTTTTAATGCGCCTTGAAAGAGCTTTAAATGCCTCTTGTAGAGGCAGCCTTTCCCAGAGCCACCAACTCAGCTTGCATTTGTGAGCTGTGCTGCATCCCGAGCTCCCCACCAGAACTTGCAGATTTCCAGCTGAAGGAAAGACTTGTGCACAGTAGCTGGTGGTGGCCGAAAGGGCACTGCTACAGCCTTTTCTCTCCATACAACCATCACCTGCTGGCTGCTCCGAACTCAGCAGCTGACAATGGCAAGTCCGTAGCTGGCCTGACCTGCCAAAAGCTTGACAGACAGATTCCCCTGATCTTTCATTATACCACACCCAAAGCCCCTAAAACACAACAAGATCATTTGATATCCCAGAATTGAAATCAGTGCCACACGAGGGCAGAATATGGTCACTGCTTCCCTAGGGGAAGCTTCCTTTTCATATTGAGAACTACATGTTTTATAGTGTTTTTTGAAATCATATTTTACTAAAGGACTCATGAGCAGGGTGGATAACAATCACTGATTTTATACAGTTTTTTTAAACTTAAAAAAATAGCAAAATGCTTTATTTCCTGCTCATTTCAAAAACAGCATCGTTACAATTAAATCTAATCTCAAGCATGCTAAACCTACACTTACAGTCCTATAAAAATGAATTGGTGGTTCTGTCACACACACATTGAGTTACCTACTAATCAAAGATGAGTATTATTTCTCATTTTCCCTCTCATAAAAATTGCTCTGTCCAGCCTAATTACCAGTTTTGCTTTTTGAAAATTCTGGTACAGCGCATATTTTGAATGGAGAAGGTCCCAGTTTCAATTCTGGTGTTGCAAGGTAGGATTGGGAAAGAAGCCTGCCTGGAACCCTTGAAAGCCAGTCAGTGTTGACAATACTGGGCAAGATAGACCAGGGTTAGGCAGATTCCTATGTTTCTCTTAACTAAAGTCGCATGTGCATAGGATTCTTGTTTGATGCAAATGTGGAAGTGGAGCTGGACCAAGCAAGGCAGAGAAGTTTGTTAGGACAGAGAGACAATATAGGAAAGGACAGTTGGATGCAGAGTAGTAAGGAACGATGGAACAAATTGGAATTAAGGTAAGACTTCAAAGTACAGGCACAACTTCCAGTTCCTATATTCCTGCACGCTTTTGCCACACACAAATAGTCACTGCTTCTGGGTGTAACGTGCTATCTGGGAATATACCCTCCTTGATGTTGTAAAATGCTGTATTGAGCTGTACATTAGTATATTTTAGTGATCAGATTTGCACCATTGTTTTAAGAAATATGTGAACAATTCTCAGCTGCAAACTTAATTTAAACTAGTGTTTTCTTTTGATTTAAATCATGCCTTATAAAGCTTTAAATCATTATTTAAATGTAACCCTGATTACCAGTTCCTGAACATTTGGAATTCAATGCAATATCAGGTCCAGAAATTGCCCTAGTCCTCATGTGCAGCAATACAAGCAACCTGATTTATATTTTTTTTAATGCAGCGATAGAGAACCTCTGGTCTGCAACACTGTCCCAGACAAAACCCCTCCCCTAGCCTGATCCTTCACTCCCATCATGGCACAAGGGATGGGGAGATATAAACCTCTCCATTCAGTATGGCCCAATGGGGATGAATGTACCTCCCCACCAGCTGATCTGCATGACTCTGTTGTGGGGGCCGAGAATGGTGTGGATGATGTGTATGTGAGCCAGGTGGTCTTGTCCACCATAGGCTCTGGCCCCACCACTATGGGGGTATTCCTTGGGTCACAATCCAGCCCTCAAGCCGAAACATCTCCCACAGAAGCGTTTAGTGGCATAGTTCAAGAATTGGTATTTCTGTAAGAGCACAGGAGAGTGCGTGTTTAAAATATCATGGCCAGTTTTGGGCATGAGGATGAAGAACCTCCTGGGGAAAAAAATAGTTTCTGTGATGAAGTTATAAACAGGCATGAAGAACTCTTCCAGTTTAGAAAGACATGGGGCAAGATGTGTTCTAGAAAGTGGGGGGGGGGGCTAAAATAACTGCTCATTAAGAATACTCCTTGGTGGTTAATGGTAAGTGGCACTTTCAAACAATTTATAGGGGATCCTGGACTGGATTTTTGCCTCATAAAGTCTCTAGATTTCTACAATTAACAAGGCCATGACAGTAGTTCTGTTTCAAAAACCTACCCATCCTCCAAACATTTTGCATGCATCAATGGAACTTTGGCTTAACCAAGGTTAGTTTTGCTAGTCCCTTCATGTAGATAGCAATGCGATATTGATAGAACGAGAAGTAGAGGTACACTTACTCTTTCTCCTTAGTTTCTTTTTCAACCTGTGTTAAGCACTCCCATTTTTCCTCTTGCTTCTTCTTACACAATATCAAGACCGTATCTGTTTTGATCTGTAAAGAAGGAAAGTAGTCTCCAAGTGTTAAAAAATAAAATTCAGACGAGGCATTATTACCAGATAGGATACTATTTGCATCAATTATATTTTAAAGCTTAACAATACCAATATTATTTAAAACAACAGAGAGAATTACAATTCTGTGTGCTAAAAAAAAAACACATTAAAGATGTTTACATGATTAAAGAGTTTACATGAAGTGGCCATTAATGCTTTGAAACAGAATATGGTACTTCCTTTACAAAAACATGTGTTTTGGGTTTGAGTTTATGCTTGTTAGAAGATTCTTTCTCGATTGTGTTAATTCTGTACAAATTCCAGAATGAATGCTCCATGTACATATATGCCATTTCTCTGCTTGACAGTTCGCAAATGCTTATTAGTGAAAGATTCAAGACATGCTTTCCTAAAGACAATCTCTGGATAAAAGACTGTTTCAAGGTGAAACCTCAAAGTACCAGCTAGTGTCAGCCAAAGGTACTGGCAGATGGGTGTGTTTCTATTATGGCCAGGAAACAGAACCCCCAATCCCATCAGGTCCAACACTGCTTACTAATGTCTTGGAAACCATGGATGAGATTAGAGCCCTTCTCCCTAACTTGCTAGTTTTCTTGGTGAAGGAATCTCTGTTATGGGGATCATTTGAGAGCCCTACCTGCAGTCCAAAGAGGTATAGCCCAGATCGAAGTTTACCACTTGATTGAGAACTAGGCCTCTGTGACACTTGATGACAGGTCCTTTACTGCCCAGAAGTATTGAAAGCAGAAAATAAATATTTGGACAGGGAACTCCTTGGGAACAGGCATCGGTCTTGAAAGTGGATACTGCAGAGGCGGCTACCTACCTCCTGCTCTAGTAAGTGAATTGATTTGCAGTATGCCACCAGAAAGAAGTAATATAGGAAGCAGACCTGAAGTGAAATCAAGTGGAATACAGCAATTGAAGGGTATAACTTGTTCAAAAAGAACAAAAGAAATAGAAAGGGAGGCGGAGTCACAGTCTATGTTAAAATTACTTATCCCTGCACAGAAATACAGAAGAATGAGCCTGGGAGCCCCATCGAGAGCATCTGGATTAGAATAAACGGGGCAAGGAATAAAAGGAGCCTGATAGTTGGAGTCTACTACCGATCACCCAATCAAGTAGAAGACGAGAATGAAACTTTTGAAAAGCAAATTGCCAGTGTTTCAAGGAAGTGTGATGTAGTAGTAATGGGGGGCTTCAATTACCCCGATATCTGTCGGGAGACAAATTGTGCCAAAAGTGGCCCTTCCAAGAAATTCCTGACATGTGTGGCTGATAACTTTCTCCTACAGAAAGTGGAGGAAGGAACTAGAGGATTGGCTATCCTGGACTTGATACTGACCAATAGGGATGACTTAGTGGATAAAGTGGCAGTTATGGGAACTCTGGGGGAAAGTGACCACATCCTACTTGAGTTCTTGATTTTAAAGGAAGCAAAAGGCGAGTGTAGCCATGCGCGTACTCTGGATTTTAGGAAAGCTGATTTTAATAAACTCAGAACGATGATAAGTTAGGTCCCATGGCAAGTGGAACTAATGAGAAAAGGAGTTCAATATGGGTGGGAGTTTTTCTAAAAAAGGGAATTTTAAAGGCAGTTACAAACAATTCCAACAAAGAAAAAAGATAGAAGACAACAGAAGAAACCAGTGTGGTTCCACAAAAAGCTTAGAGATGACCTGACAACAAAAAGGGATACATATAGGAAGTGGAAGGAAGGCCATGCTACAAAAGAAGAGTACAGACAGGTAGCACAGAAGTGCAGGAATGGCATCAGGAAGGCTAAAGCTGAGAAAGAGCTGAGGCTAGTGAGGAATGCTAAAAACAACAAAAAAGCTTTCTTCAGGTATGTGCATAGTAAAAGACAGAGGAAAGAAATGGTGGTTCAACTGCTTAATGAGGATGGCAGATTGATAACAGATGACAAAGAAAAAGCCGAAGCGCTCAATTCCTACTTTGGCTCAGTCTTCTCCCATAAGTGGGTCGATGACCCCCCTGGAAAAAGTGAAGTACAAGCTGAAGAGGCAGGACTGCTGCTTGAGATTGATAAACAAATGGTCAAGGAACACCTACTTTCTTTGAACGAGTTCAAATCTGCAGGGCCCGATGAACTGCATCCTAGAGTAATAAAGGAGCTGGCAGAAGAAGTCTCAGAACCACTGTCTATTATCTTTGTGAAATCATGGAAGACAGGTGAAGTGCCGGATGACTGGAGGGAGGCTAATGTTGTCCCTATCTTCAAAAAGGGCAAAAAGGAGGAACTTGGGAACTACAGACTAATTAATCTGACATCAATCCCTGGTGAAATTTTGGATCAGATTATGAAGAAGTCAATCTGTGAGCACCTTGAAAACAATGCAGTGATTACTAGAAGCCAGCATGGATTTGTCAAGAACAAATCCTGCCGGACTAATCTGATCTCGTTCTTTGATCGGGTAACCTCCCTTGTGGACCGTGGGAATGCTGTAAACATAATATATCTTGACTTCAGCAAAGCCTTTGAGAAAGTACCACATGACATGCTGATCAGCAAACTAGCTAAAAGAGGGCTAGTTGGAAAAACTATTAGCTGGATCCACAGTTGTCTACAAAATCAGACTCAAAGGCTGAATTCGGACAACACGATAGTCAATTGTGGGGTAATAATCAACTTTACAGTTGTTCATCTAGGGGGTACTCCCCACACAACAGGGTAATAAATAATCAACTGTGGTGTGGATTAGAATCAGTGCTGAGTTGACTATGGCAGCATTCGGATGACATGATAGTTAATACAACTGACGATTGTTTCCCCCCCCCCTCCAGTTGCTTATTGTGTCGTCCGAATTCAGCCAGAGAGTGCTTATCAATGGTACCTTCTCAAACTGGGGGGAGGTAACGATCGGGGTACTGCAGGGCTGTCCTGAGCCCAGTGCTCTTCAACAATTTTATTAATGACTTAAATGAGAAGGTGCAGGGAATGCTTATCAAATTTGCAGCTGACACAAAATTGCATGGGATAGCTAATACCCTGGAAGACAGAAACAAACTTCAAAGTGATCTTGACAGGCTGGAGTGCTGGGCTGAAAACAACAGGATGACATCTAATAGGGATAAATGCCAAGTTCTACACCTAGGAAAAAGAAACCAAATGCAAGTTACAAGATGGGGGATACTTGGCTCAGCAATACTACAAGTGAGAAGGATCTTGGAATTGTTGTAGAACACAAGCTGAGTATGAGCCAACCACGTAATGTGGTTGCAAAAAAAGCAAATGCTATTTTGAGCTGCATTAATAGAAGTATAGCTTCCAAATCGTGTGAGGTACTGGTTCCCCTCTATTCGGCAATGGTTAGGCCTCATCTTGATTATTGCATCCAGTTCTGGGCACCACACTTCAAGAAGGATGCAGACAAACTGGGGCGTGTTCAGAGGAGAGCAGCAAGGATGATCAGAGGACTGGAAACAAAGCTCTATGAGGAGAGACTGAAAGAACTGGGCATGTTTAGCCTTGAGAAGGGAAGACTGATGGGAGACACGATAGCACTCTTCAAATACTTGAAAGGGTGCCACACACAGGAGGGCCAGGATCTTTTCTTGATCATTCCAGAGTGCAGAACACGGCATAATGGGCTCAGTTTACAGGAAGCCAGATTCTGGCTGGACATCAGGAAAAACTTCCTGACTGTTAGAGCAATACAACAATGGAACCAATTACCCAGGGAGGTCATGGGCTCTCCTACACTAGAGGCATTCAAGAGTCAGCTAGACAGCCATCTGTCAGGTATTCTTTAAGGTGGATTCCTGCATTGAGCAGGGGGGTTGGAACCGATGGCCTTATGGGCCCCTTTCAACTCTACTATACTTTGATTCTATTCTATGATTCACCCTACAGTTATTTTTAGCATTTACTGGATGAGATGCACTGACCTTTCGTGAGCTGCTTTCCACAGAGATGGGCTTCAGAAGGTTGTTGAATGTCATGGTATAATTCTTGTTGTTTAAATTCTTCACCAACAGATCAAATGATCTGGAGGGGACAGAAGAGGAGTTATAAATGCAGTGTCACAATCCTCTACCAAACACGGGTGGGGGGGGAGGAATACCTTATATTGCTTTGAGTCTAAAATCCAGGTTATCTGAATATTTGAGAAATAAAATACTTGGTGTTTTAAAATAAAATTACTGATGAGGATTGCAGTACTGAAGGGCCTCAAAGTGAGCATTTGAGGTAAGTGGGTCAGATACAATGAATGTATTAGAACTATTCTTTGAGCGGTTTTGCAAGCCCTAACTCTAACCCTGAAGCAAACAACATTGGTTTTGAAGAACAGAATCAGAGTTAACAGGGTTCTCTCATTCCTTGTGGTCTTGATTAATATAATCTGGCTACCCCTAGAAACCAATGACCATTTGCCTCTTGCTCCCTGATCCAATCTGGAGAGCACCCGTGCTTCCACCAAAAGCTCCTGTCCTCCCCAAGTTCACCTGGCAAGAAAAGTGGCTTCATTCCTGCAAATTGGGATTTTTGTCAAAGAGTACCAGTACTGCTGCTGCTGCGGCTGCATTCTGCACAGTTCCCTATGAGAACAGAGAGAAATCATGCCTTTTTTCTCTGGAGAAACAAGAGGCAATATTTCCTTTCCTGTTCAATTTTTGCAAGAGGCAGCAGGGAGGTGCTGCTGTTGGCGCTTTCCCTAGAAGCCCCAGTGGCAGAAAAAACACCCTCCCTCTCTCACCCTTCTGCAAGAACAGGGAGAAAAGGAAAGGTTGTTTCGCTGTGAGCAGCTTTTGCAGAAAGCGCCAGGTGGGCCTTGTTGCTGCCTGTTGCAAAAACCTAACGGGAAGAGAGAAAAGTCACCACCTTTACTCCCTGATCTCCATGGAGAAAAGTAGTAGCAGTTTCTTTTGCTTCAGTTTCCCCCCCCCACACACACACACACACCTCTCTTTTCAAGGCTGGTGTTTTTTTGCAAACGCTCAGCATGGTGGGAACATCATAGAGAATGGGAAGTAAAGCTCAAGGGACAATGGGGAAGAAAAGAGAGTGGCTTTCATCCTGCAAGTTGTTTTTTACCCACAGTGCCTCACTGCTTCAGCCTTCTGAAATATCCAAAAAGAAATGGAATAAATGACTCCTTTTCTCCATGGAGAACTGCTTCCCTCACTTCCTATTGGACTTTTGGAGGCGGTGGCAGCAGGCAACATATTGTTACAAGCAAAATCAACATTTGTTGACCACTGATGAGCCACCTCTTAAAAATACTTTATTGTAATGTTAATTGCTACAATCAATTATTATTTTTTTTAAATCATAATTATAGCAATCAGCGGGGAATTTACAAGCGGACAGGTAATGTTTCAGCAGAGTTCATTAGGAGACCGGTCATTTTTTTAAAAAAAAATCAGAAGGTGTCAGTCCACCAGTTTCCCAGGGAGTCCATTCATGTTCACACATGTACAAGTGTCAAACTGAGAAAGAAGTTTAAAACTTGAGGATTATATCATGAGCTTTTGAAATATCACATGGCAAGGGACCAACAATTCAAGGGGTGATTTGAGTTTCAAGCTGTATTTTCTATTGTTCATCATGGTACCCACCTTTCTGTGAAGTACACCTGCACGTTCTCAGCTGGGAGGTGCTGAACTCCACTTAAAGTGATGTAGATTTTCACAAACTTCTCTGACTGATCCCAAGCTAAAGAAATGAAGAGAAAGCCATATGTGACATACAGGATTCCAAAATCTAGGTTGGGGTAGGCAACCTTTTAGCACCGTGGGACATCAAATGTAGTGTCTTCCTTTGAAGCTAACAGCTGAAGAGATATAAGCAGTTTACTGGAAACTGGTGGCTAGACTATTCCCTTCATCCTATTACATAATCTCAAAGGGAGGGTATATGAATCCAGCCCTACCATAATTGTTGATTTTCACTGTGTATCCTGTGAGTGGAGGTTTTTCTTCTTCAGATGTCTCTGCTTTTAGTTTGAGTGGTAGCTGGTTCCTGATTTCTTTCTCTATCTTATTCTTTTCTGCCAGTAGGACATCATGAGCTCTCTTTCTTGTTGATTTTTTCAGAAGCTCTTTCACCTCTTCCAAATCTTTCTGTAGCTGGGTGAAACATAGTAGGTACAAAAATTCATTAAATACCAACCTCTTTGTATTTATATTAAAACTGTATACCCTATCCTATCAGCAATTGCTTTAGGACAGACCTTTTAAAATAAATATCAAAACAACAAAATATAGACAAAACCACAGACTAAAATCAAACACTATTGACATTTAAAAAGACTTGATGCTGAAAAGTTGTAAAAGCATTCCAGGAACAGGGTACCACTACGAACAGGTAGGGGACACCCAGGCAAAAGACTATACTAATATAAGATTATTTCTTTCATTCTAGGCCAGGGATGGGCCACCAATGGCCTTCTGAAACTTTTAGTTCAGACCTTTCACAAGAATGCTCTGCCTCACCATGGGCTCTGCTGAGCAGCAAGGGAGAGAGCAAAAGAAAGAGAGGAAAGGGGTTGGCCCTGCTTTTGTTGGGCTCTGGTCTCACCCTCTACCAGTACATACCCCAATAGGTTATTTATCTTATTCACAGCATTTACATGCCACTCCACATCTAGACAGATTCTAGAGTGGTAAACAAAAAAAGATAAATAGAATAAAACTTTTTAAAAATATATTTTTAAAACAGAGAACCAATAAATACTATGGCTTGTCAAGGGAGGCTTCTTGAAATAAAGATGTTTTCAGGAGGCGCCAAATACAACACAACCTCCAGAGGCAAAGGCGTTCCATAGAAAGGGGGCAACCACATTGATGGCTTTTCTCTAGGTGGATTCCAATTGGGCCATAGGTCATGTGGAACCATCAGGGGATGACCTGCGTGCATATAGTTCTAAACTGCCCACAGAGCTTTGACTATTGGGTGGTACAGAAATGAAATTATGATGATGCAGCTCCCAACATTAAAAAGGTTCCCCACTTCTGCCCTAGAAAAGAAACAGGAGGTGTGTGGATGACAGACCAGTCTTTTCCATGCTACCATTCCAACCTGTGTGGTCTTTTTCAAAAGTCAGATATATTCCCCCAAACCCCTCCCCATGTTTATCTGAAAGGTGACTTTGATCTATCAAGGCTTTGGCACGTATTAGTACTGAACTGCTTTTTCTGTACTGCTGCTTTTTTATTATTAATTATTCCTGTTTGCTGTCATGCCACTTTTTAATATGATTACTGCATTTTAATTGCATTTTAATTATGAAATCTAGTATGGCTTGTAGTGTAATTGTTGGCAGCCTTGGCCATTGCTTTTTGTGCCAGAAAGGCAAGATAAAACTGTTCTTAACAAGCAAACCTTATCAGATTGATTAGGCCGAGAGGAAGTCATTGATCATCCAGTAAGCTTTACAGCTAAGCAGAGGTGAACACACACTTCCACAATCCTACATGAAAACCCTTAATACATGGAGGAGAGGGGGCCACATCTCTTCTCCCACCACCACCTCCTCCAATGTTCACTGGTTCAGCAAAAGGATCACTGCTGCATATGCATATGTTTCCGTACAGCTGGGAACTCTGCGTAATCACAGCATGCGTACGTTTGCTCAATATACAAACCATGGGGAGTGGGGACATGGCCATCAGGGCATGCAGCATCAGGTGTGGGGTACGGCAACACAGTCCTACTCTCCCACCACATATTTAATCCTAAACATAAAGAGCGACGCGTGAAAATTTAAATCACATCCCACAGTAGCTGCAGCTAACCCTGAGAAGTCCAGGGTGGCATGCAAAGAGATGTTCCCATTTGATCCTCATAAGAATCCTGACAGGCAGATTACACTGAGAATAGTGACTAGCTCAGCAATCCCAGTCAAAATCCAACACTCCATCCCATCCTGCTCATTGAAAAGAGGCATTGCTCACCCTCCAGAGCTCTGCCGCTATCCCTAGGGAAGTTGAGATGGAAGAATGATTTTGGAACTATCTCGCGAATCATCCTTCCGATACTATCATGCAAGTACCCCTTCATGGCACAGAGTGGTATGATATCCCTTGAGATAACGTCTTTCCCTATTATTCACTACCACATGATCAACTAGCATCCTCCCCCTCCCTACAAAGTGAGGCCTGCCCTATGGCCATGAAGAGTCCACAAAAGCCACAAACTACCAAAGCCCAATTTTGATCTTGCAAAGAAACAACACCGATTAGAATAGCCAAACATTAACAGGCACTGAAAAAGCTGCCACCCCCGCATCGTTGGTATCCTTGAACCAAATTCACAGGGACAACAAGACATATCTTTCTTAGGACCAATCACGGTTCACGATGGAATCTAGAGATACTTCTTAGCCTTTGCTCAAAATTCTCTACCGGAATTGTGCTCCGCAATCCTTGCCGCTGCTCTGTAAAGTGGATTTTAGACTCGTACTGAAGATGGGGCTACGGTGGTGAAGCAAAGGTTCTTGCTTAAGGCCCTCCAGCAAATTCTCAGTTGAAGCTGGAACACTCCGGCTTACCGTGTACTGGTCTTGACAATGCACTAGCTTCCAAGCTATACAGAATTCTTTTGATCCCTGCGCAAGCTTCTGAGCTAGACAGTCCTCGGGCCAAAATACCCTATTGTAAAAGGGATGTCTTGAACGAGGATTTTCCCCTCTTGGGAGATAGAACTTCAGATGCCTTATTTTGTCAGAATAATTTGTATTCTCTATTTTTAGAACTATTTGTTTTTGTTGCGGACTATATATATAACATCTATCTATCTATCTAATTGTCCGCAACAAAAACAAATCATATGCCCGTTGTTGATTTGTTGAATTTTTTAAAAAAGGAGTAATCATTCCATCCTCAGAGGCATTTCTCACTTTGCACATGGACAGGAGCCCTCTTTTCCCATACGACATTATTCCTCCTCTATGCCCAGGAACCGCCCCCACCCCCCGCTGTAGCCTCCCAGCAAGCCCCAAAGAGGCCTCCCTTCCCACCCCGTGCCCCAGATGCGCCTGCCCTCTAAGGAGGACCACGGGCCCCTTCTCACCTCCTCCATGTCGGGAGCCGCTGCCTGGCGACGGGACCCCCTCGCGCACGCGCGTCCGCTGCCGCCTAACGCTCCCTCTGACGTCGGCGCAGGAGCGTCATTCGCCGCCGTCCAAGCCGTTCTCCTCTCGCCGACGCTCCTCCCCCCCCCTGCCCCCCTCCCCTCTGGAACTTTCCAGGCTCTTCCCGCATTGGCCGCCATCCTCTTCCTGCCCGTCCAGCCAACAAACGAAGGGAAGAGAGGGGCGTTTCAGCAGCGCAGAGATAGAAAAGTAAAGCGGCGCGCCTCGTTGTCTAGGCAGTTTCCGGGTTCACACTGACATTTTGAAACCTCCGCTAGGGCGGAAGTGAGAGGTTGGCTCCAGTTGAAGTGGACAAAAGAAATGCAGGATTTTAGCCTATCTGGACAAGAGTGGCTCCCCAGTTTAAAACAACAACAACAACAAAAAACCCAAACCAAAAAAAAGAAAAAAAATTACAGAAAAGAGGAGCTGATTATCCTTCACATGTTTTAAAAATGTATTCCTTTTTTAAACGTTTAAAAACCGTTATAGACAAATGTATGATGGCAGGCATAGGCTTGCATGGACTTGCGCGATATATTGTTGCCAGAGGCTCTGGTGCATGAAATGTGCCGAGTGACACAATCAGGGCCCCTGTGCAGAGCTGGCCATAGGCCCCAGGCCAGGTGGGAAGTGTGTCTCTCTCCCCCCTCCCCCATTTCAAACTGCTCATTAAGTGTTTTTTTTTTTTTAAAAAAAGTGGCCCTGATTCAGTGCTAAATACATCTATTAGGGTGACCAGATAAAATCCAGGTCAGGGCTCATGTAACTTTAACAGTTGTAGACAAAAGGGAATTTCAGCCAGTGTCATTTGTATACAATTAGTTCCTGGGGAAATTCCCTCTTCGTCACAACAGTTCAAGTTGCAGGGGCCCTGCCTTCTTTTGTATAGGGTCACTCTAGTATAGGGCATGCACCTTTAACTGCTGTGATGAAGAGGGAATATTACCAGGAACTAATTGTATATGAATGACACTGGCTGAAATCCCCTTTTCTCTACAATTGTTAAAGTTACATGAGCCATGACCTGGATTGTATCTGGTCACCCTACATCTATGAACTACAACGATTAATTTTAAAAAAGGTAACAGGAAACACTTTGATTCAAGATGTAAGACATCATTTCTTCACCTTCAGAAATGCTTTACCTGCTTTTCTTTGTCAAATTCATCAATAAAAACCAACATGTCTGTTCTGCATAACACCTGCATATTAAACCTGTCCTAGGACACCACAGTGTTGAATCAGAAATTAACATTTGTTTTTAGTTGCTGTACAAATAGAAGCAACGACCATAGAACAGCCCTTCATCGTGATCAAACATGATCATGATCATCATCACCCTCACGGTATCATCATCGTAATTATCATTGCTCACGATCATCATTACCTCACCCTCCGCTCCAGAGATTATATATGCCATGGAGAAGATGGAGGATTATATATGCCATGGACAACCATCGCCACTTAGGCACATAGATCCCTGCCCCGCATGCGGCATGTGGCCCCAGTCTAGAGCTTGCAGTCTGACCGTGGTATTCACGACAGGCTGCTCCTGTGCTGTTTCCGCAAGGCAGGCTCCTCGCTTCTCGATGGGCCGCTTATGCTACGGAAGCAGTAGCGGAAGCTGGGGGGGGGGCTCCTTGTCGGAGGCCCCCCCTCAAAATCATGGGCCCCAGGCCAACAGGCCCCCCTGCCCCCTCCTGCATGGCCCTGGTGATAAGTGAACTGTACACATTGAGGGGAATGGAAACAGTAATGTCAGAGGGGAAGCAATAGTGACAGTTCTCTTATTGACAATGGCAAGTTCCAGAACAGTTTTTGGGTGATGAGCTGATTAAAACCTACAGCCATTATCTCCATTTTCCAGGTGAGGGGGGGGGGGGGGTTTGCGGCTGAAAGGACAGTCTGCAGTGTATTCCAGTGTTATACCTATGTAGCATATCCCAGTGTTATCCAATATAACGGCTTTTTAAAAAATAAAGGCAATGCAGAGAGGGGCGGCGAAGAGGTCGACTAATCGGCTGAGTTCAGATGACACTTTAGGCAACGGAGGGGGGGAAAAGCAACTGAGGGTTTATTATTTTTGGAGTGCCCTCCACACAACACGTTGTCCTTCCCCCCCATTGCTCAGCAGAAAGTCCCAGTCTCATGACAACCAACAAGTCTCTGATAAACAACGGAGCAGCCCGTTGTTTTTCCCGTTCTTGCACAATACAGTCCAATATTGATTACACAATAATCAACAGACTGGACAGTTGCCTCTCCCCCCCCCCCCCCCCCCATTGCCTAAAGTGTCATCCGAACTCAGCCATCCTTTCCCTCCAGGTCATAAAAATCATCTGCCCAGTTGCTTTTCCACTCGTGGGAGAAAAGGGAAGACTCCCATCGGTGGGAGATCAAAACAGCCTGCAGAGAAATAATTCATCTCTCTCCCAACCTAGCTACTGTGATCCACTTTGCAGCCACGACCACTACATGCAACCCCTCCTTTAAAGTGTGGGTTAAGCCTCAGTGACTGCTAAATAGTCTATAAACACTGTAGTGGATGTAATCACTCCCCACCGGGTCAATTTTTGTCCGGGTCTGGTTTGGATTCCCAATCAAAATGCAAAACAGCTTCGGCTGCTGCAAACGATTCCCTCCAAATCCGTCTCCTAATTACATGCAGAATCTCGCTAGTCTGTTGACTTGCATGCGCTTTTGCCCTGGGCTGGAGCCAAGACTTAAATCATGGTGGACAACTTATGGCCCTCCAGATGTTTTGGTCTAAAACTCCCACCACCCCTCACCATTGACAATTTTGGCTAGCGCTGATGGCAATTGTTGTCAGGGGATTTTCTTGTCAGTGAATTTACATTCTGGTTTGTTGGACTTTGAAAGGCTAATTTTGCCTTACTTGATGAAATATTTCAAATGAAATTATAAATCAAATCTAAACATTGCACACACATGTGCAATGGTAACCCAATGGCCTTTTTTAATTTAAAAAGGTTAAGGAGAGGGCCCATAAGAATGGAGAAATGACAGGGGAACCCTTGACCCTTTCCCCACTTCCAATTGTCAGGTTCCAAAGTAGCATTTCCAGTTTAAAAGAGGCCATTGGAATACCTTATACATATTTCCATATAATCTAGTTTGGCCATAAGGATCTGGTAAAGTGTACCAGGCAGGGAAATGTGTCAGCCAGTGTAGAGTAGCGGTTAGACTACTGTTGGCCATGAAACTCATTTGGTGAGCTTGAGCAGTCACTCTCAGCTGTCACTCTCAGGAGGTAGGTGAGGCTGATGAGAGGAAAAACGGAGGAGAAAGTACGTATGCTGCCCTGAGCTTCTTCGAAGAACGGTGGAATATACATGTAGTAAAATCAATAAATGAATTTGAAATGGCTACTGGGAATATTTTCCTGGTGGCAGGAAGAGGGATATGTGACCTTCTAGAGGTTTGGGGGATTGGTGGGGAGTGGGTAGGGACAATTCTCTGCCTGGTTGTTGTTGTTGCTGTTTTGGCAAGGTAGCTGATTCCTACAATTGGTTCTGACCTCCTACCCTGTAGAACTGTGTCCCAGGTTTATGCCATCAAGGACCTGTCTTGTGCCATCAAGGACCTGTCTTGCACCTGTCTTGCACCTGTCTTGCACATCGTTGCAACAAACAGATGGGCAAAGCACCAGCTAATTGAAATAGACAGCTGCCAGAAGGTGCAAGGGATTATGACAACAGCCCCCTCCGTTATCACGGGCAAGTCAAACTTTGCACTGTAGCATTTGAAACTCTTATTTGCAAAATATGTTTGACAATGAAGCACAGAAGGAGCATCATTAAACTTTATTGTACAGAACTGACTGATAGGCTATTGCATTAATTTGGATTAAAATCAGAACAGGACAATGTCCTTGGAACATTTTTCATAACATGAAAACCAATACACAACTAACTTCTCATCCAGTAGTGATGTAGACCTGTGAGACATTATTTATTATGCACATTACGTATATTAAAAAAAATATTTCCATCAATTTAAGCAATTGTTTAATTCTCCATGAAATAAGCATTTCTATAAACATTTTATGTTCAATTCAAAAATGTAACAAATGTGATTTTTTTTTGCACTTTAGAAAGGTATAAAACAAGTATGATTTCCAGACAGACACAGGAATCATCTGAAAAATTTGCCCTACCAATCAAAGGTGAGATCACCTTCCATCTAAGCATTCTGGACATATTTTACTAAGAATGTTTCCTGCACAAGCCGTTAACATTAATGGGAATGTGCAAGAGCACAAAGCGTGCAATCAACCATGAAGTTCTCTTCCACTAGCCTCTATCGGTTTCAAAGGTGATTTCTTATAGGATGTTTTACGGGGTTGTGCCCAAAGTCTGCTGATTGGCAAAAGAGAATGGGGGGGGGGGGGGGGGGGGACACGGATCTGCCATAGTTGCAACATATGAAATCAGTTATGGAATTCTTAAAGACAACATTGAAGGAGACACGGCTTCACAAGATATTCCTTTTTAGTAGCTTTACAATATATATATATATATATATATATATATATATATATATATATATTTTAAAAGTTACTGTTATCCCAGATGTGGCCTGAGAGTCAAGCCTTAAAACAGGTGCATTTTTGCAGGGCCCAATGACAGCTGTAAACCTTTGAGATGTTCTGGGATACCAGCAAACTCTCTGGCATGATGTGCTTTTTCTTCATTGCTGTACCCTGCCTTTTCTCTCTCCTTCTGAAGACCACCCCCCTTATGCAAAATAAAACAAGTGTGAATGTTTTTAGCAACATGTGGAACATGTAATTCTGAATTATTAGTTATTCATATTTTAACATCTAGGCATACAAAATAAAGTGTAAAATATAAACATATTGGGATGTGGCTTTCAGAAAGGCAGCTAGGAAAGAGTATTCCACGTAAAACAGGGTTCTTTAAATAACTCCCCTTTGGAAAGGGCCACATCAGAACGAATGAAAGACACCGAAAGAATTTGTTTCCAGGCTGGCTCTCCTGCCTACCCCCCCCCCTTCCCTCCCTCAAATAGGTGCACTGGAGGAATCTTCAAGGGGCCTCAGCTGCTTAGTCCATTGTGCTCTTGTGGTTGGAATCCAGTTGGAACTATGTGCTGCCCTCTTTGGGTGATGATGACAGCTGAGGCTGCTGTAGTGGCTGTGTGCCGGTAGCTGTTTTGATAGAGTTCAGGGTTTTGCTAAACCAAGAGTTTTTGGCAGCTTGGATTTCACTCATAAGTGCTCCTCTCTGGTGTTCCAGCTCCTAAGGAGGAAGAATAGTCAAGTGGTTATTAGGGAAGTATTCAACACAGCATAGATAACTTCAGAGTCATTTTGGCTGAAATATGAAATTAACCAGTTCACTAGAGTTAATAGCATTGGTGCTATGGATTAGTACAATGTTATTGTGATTTATAACAACAACAACAACAATCAGAGCCAATCCCCTTAAAGAATATCATGGAAGTCCTTCCTATTGAAAGATTGACAAGCAATTTTCCTAAAAACAACTTAAGTAATTTCTCTTCTAATGAAGGACAAATTAATCAATATTTCTGTAAAGTAAATGATCAGAGTGGGTGTTAATATCAGGAAAGTATGAATAGTACTGATACATGGCAGCTAAAGGTATTAATAGCCCATTCCTAGATAAGTTTACTCAGAAATAGTTCCATTTGATTTAAATTAAATTTACTCCCTGGTAAATGTGTATAGGCCTACAGACTGTGTCCAGTGGGAAACACACTGCCATGATATTTTTTGATGGCAGTGCTTTTGAACCAAACATGGCCTATACAATGGCACATCTCAATTTAATCCTGCCTTAAAAGGTCAACTGCATACAAACATGTTAATTAATGCAAAGCACTTATTGGCATAATATACAAGTGAGATAGATTTCAAAACAAATTACAAAAGGATTTTAAGGTCTGGCACTGCTATCAAGCCTTAGCAGTTATATACATAAAGGAAAATCATGGTGTAAATAAAACAAACATGATTGCATAAGTAGTCACCAGTCCTGTAATTAATTCTTTTTCATACAGTTTATATAACTGAAAAATGCAGGTTGCTTACCTGTAACTGTAGTTCTTCGAGTGGTCATCTGTGCAGTCACACATATGGGCTCATGCTGGCGCCGAGCTCAGTTCGGGAAACTTCTATAGCTAGCTTAGAGTTTTGGCGGGAACCCCTCCCCCCACCATCCTATCGCGCATGCTCCGGGTTCCCGCCTACCTCAGTTCTCTTGAGACCGCAAAGGCCTCACACCGAGGTAAGGAATAGAATAAGCACAATAACATTGAAGCACGAGTGCGTAGCCTCTTGCCAAACACAACAGCGTTGCCAAGAGGGGATGGCGGGTGGGTTGTGTGACTGCACAGATGACCACTTGAAGAACTACAGTTACAGGTAAGCAACCTGCATTTCTTCTTCGTGGTCTCTGTGCATCACACATATGGGCGATTGATCAGCAAGACTTACCGGAGGAGGGTAGGCACGCTGTGGAATCATTGGCATATGGAGAGGACTGCCCTTCCAAAGGAAGCGCCCCCTGCTGCCCTGGTATCCAATCGGTAATGCTTTACAAAGGTGGAGGCATTAGACCACGTAGCTGCCCTGTAGATATCAGGGAGGGATGATCCATGTGACAAAGCTGCAGAAGTGGCTTGCCCCCTCGTGGAATGCGCCGTAAACGGAGCTGGCGGCTCCTTGCCGGCTACCTGGTAGGCAAGGGCAATAAGGTTGACAACCCAGCAGAAGAGACGCTGTGGGGAAACTGCATCACCTTTAGTCTTTCCCCCATAGCACACAAACAATTTACGAGACTTGCGGTAAGGCTCGGTTCTGGACTTATAAAAAGCTAACGCACGGCGAACATCCAGCGCGTGCAATGTGGAACATAGTGGGTCATTTGAAGCCCTAAAGAACGTAGGGAGAACAATGTCTTGGTTAATATGAAAACTAGAGGAAACTTTAGGAAGATGGGTCCGGACGCAGCACCACCTTATTGGGAAAAAATTGCGTGTAAGGTGGGTCCACGAGCAGCGCTGCGAGCTCAGACGCTCGTCTAGCTGACGTAATCGCTACGAGGAACACCGCTTTCAACGTAAGTAGGCGGAGGTTGATAGTTGCGAGCGGCTCGAACGGTTTCATCGTTAATGTTGTGAGGACTAACGACAAACTCCACTGGGGAACTAAGGGTCGCAAGGACGGAAAGAGATTGCGAAGGCCCTTAAGAAACGTCTTTGTGACGGGATGAGTAAATGCAGAAAACCCATCAATTCGGCTGTGGTTAACAGAAATGGCAGCCAAGTAGACTCTTATAGAGGAGGGTTTTAATCCCACTGTGTGGAGAGAATATAAAAAATCTACGATGTTGGAAATGGGTCCCTTGTCGGGGGGAAAACCCCGTTCCGATGCAAAGTCTTGAAAACGTTTCCATTTTCTGGAGTATGAGGCTCTAGTTGAAGGCTTTGTAGATGCCTCGAAAATAGAACATATAGCATGGGGTACATTTAAAGTCTGCCACCTGGTAGGAGTCTCCAAGCCATCAGTCTCAAGGCATGGAGATCTGGGTGTAGTATCATGCTGTTGGACTTGGACAGAAGGTCCGGAACAGTGGGGAGACGCCAAAATTGGTGCCGTGCCAGACGCAGAAGTGGAGTGAACCATGGTTGCCTCGGCCACCAAGGGGCTATCATGATTGCGTTCACCTTGTATCTGCGGGCCCGTGCTACTGTCCTGGCGATCATGGGAAAGGGGGGAAACATGTAGAGTAGGCCCCTGTGCCAGTGTAGCTGGAAGGCATCCCCCAACGAGCTGCGACCGATTCCTGCACATGAGCAGAAATTCTGGCAGACGGCGTTGGCAGGAGTCGCAAAAAGGTCCAGGGAAGGTGTACCCCATTTGGCAAAGAGATGGGACAGGACTTCCCGTGACAGTTCCCATTCGTGGGTGTCGCGGAATGTGCGGCTGAGTTCGTCTGCTTTCTGGTTGTCCACTCCTGCGATATGTAGCTTAGTGAGGCAAATGTCTTGTGAGATCGCCCAATGAAGTATCTCTAATGTTAAGTTGAGAAGGCGAGGAGAACGAGTTCCTCCCTCTTTGTTCAAGTACCACACTACGGTGGTATTGTCTGAGAGGATTCGCACGTGGTGACCCCGTAAATGGGGCAAGAAAGCGTGTAGAGCTCTCTTTACGGCAAGTAGCTCGAGAAGATTTATGTGTTGGAGGCTCTCGGAATGTGACCATTTTCCTTGGATACTTAGGTCATCCAGATGAGCTCCCCATCCTTCCAAGGAGGCATCCGTGGTGATGGTGCGTGACGGCCCCGGGACGTGAAACGGCAGGCCCAGCAACAAGTTTTGAGGGATGCGCCACCAGCTGAGAGAGGAGTGGATGAGACCCGGAACGGTAAGTACAACTCGACGAGGGTTCTGGCCAGGTGAGTAGTGGTGTAGCAGCAATTGTTGTAGGGGGCGCATGTGAAGACGGGCCCAACGGACTACAAAGACTGCGGAAGCCATGAGGCCTAGCAATCGAAGGATTGTGAAGGCCGTGGCTCTGCCGGAGGACTGGGTCCGCGTGGCGAGGTCCTGAATTGATTGTCTGTGGTCTATGGGAAGGTAAGCTCTTCCCACTGTGAAGTCGAGAAAAACGCCTATGAATTGAATTTGCTGTGTGGGGTGAAAAACCGATTTGTCTGTGTTTATTTGCAGTCCGAGAGTGGAGAGAAGTGACGAGACGATGTGGACATCCTTGATGGCCTGTAGCTTTGACGGAGATACTACTAACCAATCGTCCAGTTAAGGGTACAACGCTATGTTTTGTGATCGTAGGTGGGCACAGACCACCGACATGCATTTTGTAAAGACCCGTGGCACGGTTTTCAGACCAAACGGGAGCACGGAAAATTGGTAAAGCTGATGTTCCACTATGAACCGGAGGTACTTGCGGTGCAAGGGGTGAATTGCGATGTGAAAGTAAGCGTCTTTTAAATCGATTAGTGTGAACCAGCTGTTCCGTTTGAGCATTGGCAGTATTGATGCCAGAGACACCATGCGGAATTTCTTTTGCTTTATGAACTTGTTTAGAGCTCTGAGGTCCATAATAGGGCGAAGGCCCCCGTCTTTCTTTGGCACCGTGAAATAACGGGAATAAAATCCCAACCGCAGATGATTTAGCAGAACTCTTGTGATAGCTGTTTTTTTCAGGAGAGATGATGTTTCCTGAGCAAGTATCTCCGAAGGTGGAGTGTATTGCACGGAGCCAAGAGGAGGAAGGCTTTCGAATTCTATTAGATAGCCATGGGCAATGATGTTGAGCACCCATTGGTCTGAAGTGATGGCTGACCATGCTGAAAGGAATGGTAAAAGTCTGTTGGCGTTGTCCCTGAACTGCATGGAATGAGGAAGGAAGTCAAAGGCGCCGCTTAGGGCCTGCGTCCTGACGGCGAGACTTCGAGAAACGGGTAGGCTGTTTCTTAGCTGGGTAAGCTGATGTGGGTTGCGAGGACTGGTAGTGTTGAGAACGCTCCTGGTGCTGCCGCGGTTGGTATGGCACCGGACGATACCATTTCCGAGACCGGTAGGGCTGTTGTTGTTGAGCGGGAAGACCCATCTTTCTCACGGTCATTTTCGCTTTATGTATAGAGACCATGGTGGAGTCTGTAGTAGAGTTGAACAACCCTTTGCCATCAAATGGCAGGCCCTCAATCTTCGCTTTAGTCTCCTGGGGAAGCATAGAGGAATGAAGCCACGCGTGGCGGCGCAGGGCGACTGCCCCAATCATTGCCTTAGCGGCACAGTCTGTTTAGTGGCATGAAGTAGTCAGCTCTTGCTTCGAGAGTCTAATGGCCTCGGTCTGGAAGACCCGTGCCAATTCTCTCTGGTCATCTGGCAGGAAATCTGTTAATGAGGAGATCTTTTCCCACAAAAAAAGTTGATAACGGGCCGTCATGGCCTGGTAGTTGGCCACTTTAATGCCCAGGGCCGAAGAGGAATAGACGCGCCGTCCAAAGGCATCCAGTTTTCTACCTTCTTTATCAGTGGGGGCAGTGTGGCTCCTGGTGGTTCATCCTTGAGAAGCCTCTACAACAATCGAGTTGGGCTTTGGATGTTGAAAAAGGAATGGGGCCTTCCCAAGGACTGTGCCATGCGCAGAAGCTGGTCAGAAAAACCTCCCAGCTCCATCGAAGAGGAGGCCCTTTCGGACGTTCCAACCCCATCAGCTGGAGACGGCATCGAAGGTGCCGGGGACGGTACCGAGGAGGTATCGGAAGCGTAATCCTCTGCAGAAGATGGAACAGGCTCCGCAGGGCGCTCAGGTACCGACGGCTGTGCCGATGTTGAGGTTGGTCATCGGTGCTGAGGTTGATCCTGTGCGACTGGGCTCAACTGGCCGCGACGTGTGACTAAGACGTTGTCCCGTGTAGGGATCAAAGCGGTAACGACGCTCTTGCTGCTGTCGTGGCTGCCTAGGTATGTACGAGTGGTCCGAGTATGCGTCCCAAGCCCTGGTACGAGACCTTGACCGCAAGCAGGAACGGCAAGCACTTCTTCTAGACGTTCTCGACACCGGCGAAGACGGCTGTGTCCTCGACATTGGTGAAAAAGGTAATACGGTACCGGAGTCGTGGTGCTCGGTATCGGTCGGTGAGACAGGCAAGTCGGTGCCAAAAAGTTGTTGTTCGGTACCGAGCGGTGAGACGGGTCGATCGATATCGGGACCATGCTGCTCGGTATCGAGAATAATATGATGTCCAATCGGGATGGTCTCCATCAGGTCGACGTCGGAAGAGGAATCAAGCGGCACCGGGGACGGAGCCGAAGATCGTGGAGGTAACGACGATGCCCGAAACCCCGTTGAGGGCGGGCGGCGAGACTCATGCGGCACTGAAGCAGGTTGACTCGGTGAGGAGAGAACACGGCTAGGGATCGGTGACAACGGAGTCGAGAACTGCGTCGGCGGAGTCAGCTTCGGTACCGAGGCCGGTACCGTAGCCTTTCTCTTTAACGATGTCGACGTCGGTACCGATGGCGGTATCATTTTCTGCTTCAGCGTTTTAGAAGATTTAGTGGACTTCCCTTTAGATTTTTCTTTGTGCTTCACAGGAGTAGGAGGCGGCAGGGACGGCAAGATTGCTGGTCCTGCTTGTTCCGTAGCCGCAGCCTGCAAAGGGGCCGAGCTAGGTGATGCTGGGCTCGAGCGATTTAATGGCGAAGGCCTACGCTCCCCAGAAGTAGACTGAGCCGACTGCATGGTGGCAGGGTGAGGTTTGTCAACCGCAGATAAAACGTTGCTCCAGGAGACTACGGAGGAGATCTGCTCTGTTTTGACGAGTTTGTCGGGAAAAACTCATACAATGCGGCCACGCATCAATGGGTCTCACCGAGGCACAGCAAGCATAACGAGTGTCCATCAGTTAATGTTAATTTTGCCCGACATTTAGAGCAATGTTTAAACAGCGCAGACTGCGCCATAAGCCGAGAGGCCAAAGTCGCCTGCTGAGGCAATTAAGTCTGAAGGAAATTTTTTTTAAAAATTTTTTTTTTATGCTATAACTAAGTAAAACTAACAACAACTAACAACACTAAGCTAACTACACCTATTCTAACTGTTTTCACAGGTTCTACAATACGAACAGTTGGAGAGAGTCTCCCGCGAGGCGATCAGCGAAGCGGTCGAAGAAGAACTGAGGTAGGCGGGACCCCGGAGCATGCGCGATAGGATGGTGGGGGGAGGGGTTCCCGCCAAAACTCTAAGCTAGCTATAAAAGTTTCCCGAACTGAGCTCGGCGCCGGCGCGAGCCCATATGTGTGATGCACAGAGACCACGAAGAAGAACTGATCACTATTTATACAGTACTGGAGTAATAAACATAGCAACAACGCATAACTATTTGCATTACTCTTAATAGAATATCACGATCACCAACACCTAATATAGTTTACATTCTCATCCCTACATTTCAAACATCTGTTGTTTGCATGGTAAAATCCTGCTCAGCTACGTCTTTCCCATTTCTAGCAGACAGATGCCCATGTTGCAGGCATTTGCTGCAATTATGCATCGGATGTTCCCATTCCCTCCCCCCCCCCTCAAATCCCTCCATGCCACCAAACAGCAATTGCTTCTCACATCTGTCTGAAGACATTTTGAGAATGGCTGTTGCTTCAAAATGGCAAAGACTCCATGGATTCAAGCAGAGACGAAATTACCTCAGAACAAAGCGTATTATTACTATACTTCCCAAATAACTGCATGTTAACAATAAAGGCCCCCTCTACAAGATTTCGGTTTGACGCCCAGTTGCCCGATTATGCGCATATACAGAGAAGCGCATTTACTCCTAATACCAATTCACAAGAGGCGGTGAAGCGCATTACGGGCTGTATGAAACATGCTTTAAAGTTGTTTACATGCGGAAAATCGCATGTTTACATGGCCATAAGGCGCTTTAACTCCCGCGGCAAATTAAAACTCGCTATTTAATGCGCATTCGAAAATGCGAATAATCGGAGATAAAAAGCGCCTCGACCCCCGATTTGTGCTCCGCTCTTGTAGAGGTAAAATTTGTAATGCGCCTTGAAAGAGCTTTAAATTGCTCTTGTAGAGGCACCCAAAGACTGGTATAATTTGGAACAAGAGGTAACTAGTTTAGATACCTTGGCTAGGACCAGATACAGGAAGCTAGTTTGGGATTAAGTTTAAATTAGAATCAAATTCAGTGGTCATAGCAATGGAATCTTAAATACTTTGATGGATAGTTTTTCAGTAAAGTATAGGGAGGAACATTCAATTACTAGATTAAGTGATATGGGTAAATGATAATACCTCTACCCAGTTTTTCAATTAGGTTTTATTATTAAGAAATAATAAAAGTAATCCAATTAAAATACAAAAACAATACAAAGACAGCAGAGCAGGCGAAATAGTAAAACAAGCAGCGAAAAACAATAAAAAAGGAGTGTTTACTAAGATTTCTTCCAATACTTCCATCTGGTAATGGAGAAATTTGAAGGTGATACTCTTAAATATCTTTAGAACAATTAGGGAATTGTTCTAAAGATATTCAGGGAATAAATTACTGCCCAAAATTTACTATGTCTAAAAGGTGGATGTAAGTATAGTCTGCAGTATGCTTCTGCAAATGTTTCCCCAAGTTTTTACACACAGGGAGGGAATAGTGAATCATTTGGGAACACTTTCAAGAGTTACACAATGGAGAGTTGTGAAAGGCAGTATCTTCACCTTTTTGTGTTATCTGTGTGTGGAAAGTTAAGAGACAGCCTTTCCCCACTCACTAAAAAGGCAGAGTCACAGCCCAGTACAACTGTCTGCTGCCTTATCACGAAAGGCCACCAGAGAAGACGTCATTCTTAGTGAAGGTGTTCAGAAAGGCAGCCATTTGACTCTTCAATAGAGCTAGACGGGTAGAAAAGATATAACCTGCTATCTGCCATACCGAGGGATGCAATGGCAGTCTGTATGTTTAGAAATGCAGCAGAATGCTGATAAAATCATATTACCTGTATTTTGCATTTGGCTTCCACAAGCTGTAGTTTGGTCTGTGCCAGGTCCAGCTCCATTTCCCTCAGCTGTCTTTTAAGGTCATCTTTCTCATCATCTGTGTCTATTCCTGGGCTTTCACTAGGGACAGCAGGCACTTTCAGTGTACCCTCTTTACTGAAGATTTCACTGCAATGTTTGCAAGCCATCACCTTCCCCTGAAAAAGAGTCCAGTTGAGAGCCAGTTAATAGCCACGATACCAAAGAGGCTATCTGCTATGCTAGGCTGGTGTCTTAGCAATCACTGAGCAGATGGAGCCAGGTTGCCCCATGTGGATCTTCCTGGCCATATGGGGCAACCTGGCCCCATGTCATCTTTCTGCAAAGACATAGTAGCAATCGTTATTACAGTATCTGGAACCAGCCTGGCATGAGACATCTAAGATCCCAATATATTACATGTGCCAGAGATTGGATTGGACCATGCCTACTTTCAGAAATCTCTTTACTGTTGGCATACAGAATTCACTGTATTTTTTCACTCACACTTTCTAAATCCCTGTAGTACCATCCTGTCTAGCAGGGCACAATGCTTCTCAAGTAACCTATTTACATACTGTACTTTGCTTGGATTGTTGAAATGTAATATATATTAAGACCAATCATTCTTTGTGCATTTTGGATGACCTGTAAATTGCCTTCCTTCTCCCTCTTGACAAGGCTATTGGGATTTTTATTCTAGAAACATCCCCAAATGTACATATTTAAAAAGAAGAATGCATCTTCCTCAGAGGCATGAAAGCAGTGTGGGAAGGGCTTCCATTTTGTCATGACATAGGGCCAATCAGGAGAAGGAGAAAAAGCATCCCCCAGACTGCCCTGTCTCTAGTTGGAAGAACAGAGTTGTCATGTGCCTAATGAGTGCCAGGAAGAAGAAGTCTGACTTTTTATTAACTGGGTTTCTGCCTTGTCTGTCTCTCTTTCCCACTCTCTGGCTCAATTCGGACGACACAATAAACAACTGGTGTGGGGGAAACAATCGTCAGTTGTTTTGACTTATTGTGTCATCCGAATGCTGCCATAGTCAACTCAGCGCTGATCCTCATCAACACCACAGTTGATTATTTATTACCATGTTGTGTGGGGAGTGCCCCCTAGGGTTAGGGTTAGTCAACCCACCATTGACTATCGTGTCGTCCGAATTGAGCCAATCTCTCTCTCTCCCTCTCTCTCCCTCTCTCTCTCTCTCTCACACACACACACACACACACACACATTTTAAACCAGCACAAGCTACGAGAAGTAATTTCACTTTTCTCCTCTTGATTTCCTTACTTAGTGGAGAACAAAGCAGGATTGCAATGACGAGCTGCCTTATTCAGCAAGAAATGGCTCAAGTTTGCAGTCTTGAAACCTCGTTGTTTTGAGTCTTAGCTGCAGTTACGCTGGTGTGACACTCACTGATCTTGGCTCCTGCTCAACCAGGGTCTGAGATTGTGGCTGATCATCAATAACTGCAGGGCACTGTTCTGCTTTCAAAGCCATGATGCCCTTGTTAAACAAGCTATCAGTTCTAATATGGCAAAGCCTAGCTTTCCTGGAGAACTATCGGGAAACCTCTTATGGCTGGGCTTATAATAAAAACCTCAAACAAGATAGCAATATTGCTTTCCACCTCTAGGTGCCTTCAAGAATGCCTCTAAAGCTGGATAACTTAAGAGGTTCAAGGCAGGCTGCCAACACTATCAGTGGAGGGTACTCCTGAAATAGGGATGGATGGACCGGGTTCAAGTAGGTCCAGGCCAATTTTGCATATGACTGATACTACATCCGATCCATCCAGTTTCAAGTTGCATGTATGGATTTAAAAACAAACAAACCTGTGTGAAATCCTTTATTAAGAACAAACGAACAAGGTACTTACATGTTGATGAGACTGTCTAAGAGGTGCCTCCCCTGACCCACCCCCTGGCTGGTGCCCAAAAATAAATAAAAACACATTTAAGAAACGGCACCCATAATTGCTACAGAGTGCCAAGAGGCAAACAATTAACTTGTTTGCGAGCTAATCTTGTCCATTTTGTTCATTCGCAGATATGGAGCATTAAAAGGCTCAAAATTAGACTGTAAACAAGCTAACTTTTATCCTTTCGGCACGTTATGGCCACTACAGGCAGCTTTTAAATTGGGGGGACAAGGGGGCCGCGAGAGCCACACGTGGCCTGGACCTACCAGTGACCTAAATGGTCTGTCAGACCAGATTGCCAAGCTGTAGATCAGACCCTCCAGCCCACGGGATGAATCGAGCTTGTGCCACCTTTTGCAAGCCCCACCTTAATAAGCTGTCCCTACCAGGTGTTGGTGAGGAAGTGGGGAGAGGAATCCCCAGTTAGTGAAGCCCCTCATGCAGCAAAGCAAAGCCAGCTGAGTCTCAGCTGGCTTGTCATCATCCACCCTGCCTCCCTCCTCCATTGTAGGAAGGAGGCAGCATGGTGAAGCTGGGCAAAGCCATCCCAGCCTCCTTTGCTCCACCGTGGGAGGAGCAAAGGGGACTTGGTTGGCTCGGCTTCACCTGCCCCGCCTTCTTCCTGCAACAGTCCACAACTATCAACAACATATGACTATTTTGAGGTAGACACACCTCAGGTTCACCTGTTCTCACCTTTACAACCTCGAGTTCCTCTTTACTGGCAGCCTGTTGTTTCTCCAGCCTGCTACTCAGCTGGGAACAAATCTAGAAGGAGATAACATGCTTTCATTACGATGCGCTTTTCAAAGAAATAAAAAATTGAACACATTTTAACAAAGCATTAAACTTTCATATGATTACCTCACTGTTGATCGGTGAGTATTTGCAAGGCAGCTATTAAGCTCTATAAATTAGCCCTGAGAAACAGCAACCAATAGAGTAAAAGATATATGATGATCAATCCTATAGCCTAAGGCAGGTGGCCATGACTGGGGAGAAGACATGCTTGTTACTGGACTGTGTTGGGAGGTGGCTTAATTTTAACTTCAGACATCAGCAAATTTTACTTGTGAGGGGAAAAAATGGCCCAAACAATTCTTGAACTCCAGGATGTTACACACACTGCAAAGGAATCTGAAATATTAAAAAACAAAACCCAATACATACTTGTTTATATTCTGCAATAATTGCAGTTGTCTTCTTTATTTCAGATTCTGCCTTCTCCAGCTGTTTTCTGAAGATCTCTTTCAACTAGATGCAGAGGGATAGAAAACAGATTAGCACTAAGCTTTGAGGAATTTCCCAGTCAAATAACTAAACATTTGTTTGAACACACCATTTATCTAACTATACTATATTACAAACTCCCGCCTCTTAGGTAATAGTAACAATTTAATTCTTAGGTCAACAAAATACTGAAAAGCTATTAATGTTCCTACGGAAGACACATTGACAGGGTTGGGATGACATGATAACCAATGGTGGGTTAAATAATCAACGTTGATTATTGTGCTGTCTGTCGGGACATTTTCACACCACGGTTGGTTATTTGGCCGAAATAACCAACGCAAATAACCAATGCTGTGCAGAGCTGATTATTTGAACAACCATTGGTTATCATGTCTTGTATCAGGCACCGTTGACTATTTTGTTGCACACAGTTGGTTGTTTTCAGCGACGACAGGGTCCCCTGGCAAGAGTGACCAAAACAGTATCTGTAGCTCTAGTCCAGCTGGCAGAAAATGTAATGGCTAATGGGATGCCAGTGGGAGGACTGAGGGAGAGGGGGTGGGGGATGTGTCAATCAAACTCACTGTTGACTAACAGTCTACTCAACACTGGCCTTAATCCACACCATGGCTGATTATAATCAAATGGTGTGGGGAGTATCCCCTTCGATAATCAACCGTGGAATTGACTATTAACCCACCATCGACTATTGTGTTGTCCAAACGCAGCCATTGGCTGCATTTCCATGTCATGCTAAACCATTGTTCAGCATGAACTGCATAAGCAGGAAGGCGCCACAATGGGTCTTGAGCTTGCATGCTCCACCCTCCCCTCAGAAATGTTTACTTTCACTTTTGGTTTGTTATGTTATCTGGAGCGACAAAGTGTGATTAACACTAGCTATGATTAATTTCAAACAAGCTAACTTCAAACTGTGGTTTCTTAAGCTGGCTTGTTGGTATTAATCATAGACCCTGTTCAGATTACATGCCAAGTGACAGTAGTTAAGCACTTGGAGCTAAACATTATGGCTTAGCGTGTTGTGTAAACCATGACTTAGCAGGTCATGTGAACTCTTCCTAACCATGGTAGCTACATAACCATGGTTTACACATGCTCACTAACCATTTGTTGCAAAGCCATGGTTAGTGGCCTAACCATGGCTTTGCATGTCATCTGAACAACCCTATAGTGTTAACCATGATTCCCAGTTCTGGTGATGCAAGACGCTGTGAACTAAAAGTAGAAGTGAATGCTTCTGAATGCCTCCTCTCAATCAGGCAGCAGGAGGAAAAGGCAGAAGTGCACAAACATGAGATGTGCTGCAGCTCCTTCCTGCTCACGCACATCACACAAAACCATGGCTTAGCGTGAGTCGTGACTATGATCATTGAGTTTAGAACCTCAATGATCTCTGTTAACAATCTTGAAAGAGACAGTAACTGGAAATAAGGAAGGGATGTTGTTTTATATGATTATAAGATCAATATATGCTAAACGTTGAAGGTGTTCTCAAATACCTACGTGAATGGCACGTGAAGTTATGGGATACAGCTGTCTTAACGTGGGCGTTATGGGTGAAACACAGTCGATGCAACAAAAATTGCTGGAAATGGGTGGGGTCGCTTTACATGGTACTGGAACATAAGGCAAGATACAGTAGCAAGAAATCCCCTTCTGTTGTTGTATTTTATTTATTTCTTTTTTGATATACTATGGCTTTATATTATGTACTGACTAGATATAGTCTATTATTATTATTATTATTATTATTATTATTATTATTATTATATTATTTTCCTATGTACAATATTTTCCAAGCCTCACCCTGCCCCCTTGCAGCTGGCTTGGAGAGAACTGCACCAAATGCCTCTCCAAAGTTGGAAAATCGGCCTCGGAGAGGGGGAAAAGGAAGGGGGGCCCAGTTGGTGGGGAAGGGAGGAAACTGGAGTGGCCAGGATGCGATTTATCCCGAGCCTCCCCCAGCCTCTTTCCCTCCCCTTCCAAAGTGCCCTTGGTTAGATGGGCTAAAAATTCCATCTAGAGAAAATAAAGGTGACTGGAGGACGGGGAAGCAAAGATCACCTCTGAGACTTCCCTGCCCTGCTGGCTTGATCCTAGCAGAGCATAGGAATCTCAGGAGCCCTTGTGTTCAGGGGCTTCCGAAGAGCGAGCCTTAAGCATGCTCAGAGGATTCAAATTGTTTATGGGGAGGGGAATATTCCTAAAACCAGTGTGTGACATGTCTCAAGAAAGTCACTGGTCATTGGGCTAGTCTTGCGTTGCTGGATCCTCTCTCTACATCATATACTGGATGCCATCAAATTAAGAATTCATGATACACACTAGGCAGCCTTGGTCCAAATGCGATATTGTTCACTTTATGGACTAGTTATCTGCGAGAGGAGTTTAATCACCTTTTATATAGTCACAGTCAGTGGCAAAAGGTTGCAAATCCCACACCCCACTCTTTCAATGCATATTTATGTGTGGAATAGCAATTCTAATCAGACAGTTAATTCATGTTAAACGGGGGGGGGGGGGGAGAGAAAGGAGACTGTTTTACACATGAACCCCTTGTTGGACAATGAAAATGCCCATGACTTGATGCATTTCAAGTAAACTGAGGGTAATTGACCTGAGGTTATCTGTCACCTGGTCTGCTATTCTTAATGGCTCCCCAAAACTGTCTGAGAGCCAAACTATTCCCATTATCAGTAAAGGAAGTTTCTCTTTAAATGAAAATATTGGCTTCTGAGATGCAACTTTTTATCAGCACATGGCAGGCAGCATAAATCGAAGTAAATCCAACTTCCCCGCCCTCACAGTCCAGACGTTATTTACATAACATAAACATGCACAGGAGCTGCATTCAAACTATTCACATCTCAATTGGTCTTCAGACAGCTGTCTTGCTTTCCCTAATGGTAGGGCTGTGTGACGTGGAACTGCCCTTAGTTGTTTGCTTGATTTTTAGCCAAAGTTCTATACCTTTTTCTTTTTGATATACTGACCCTGTTCAGATGACATGCTAAAACCACTGTGGTTAAGCATTTTGAGCAAAATATTATGGCTTAGCGTGTTGTGTTAACCATGACTTAGCATGTTGTGTGAACCATTCCTAGCCATGGTGGCTACATAACCACATTTTAAACATGCTCACTAACCATTTGTTGCAAAAGGGTTAGCGGCCTAACCATGGCTTAGTGTGCCATCTGAACAGGCCCACTGTATTTAAGTGTTTTGCAAACAGGTTGGTAGTTCCCTCCCCTCCCCTGCAGACCCCACTGGCATGGACCAGTGAAGCTAGTTTCACCTGGGCTGTTTCTTCTTCTTGTTTCTGCTTCTCCTCTTCAGTCTCCACTAGTCTCTGTTTGGTCAGAAGCAGTTCCTTATTCAAAACATCTGCTTTGTCTTCAGCCTGAGGATTCAAAGGAATTCAAGACTCCTGAACAGTAATAATGCAATTAAACTGTCAGGGAACCTCAATGCAAGGTGAGCTTCCCTAAAGATGCATGGACAGCTGCAGTTGTGTGTGTATAATCTATGCATGTATGCATGGCTGACTGCCCCCCGCCTAATCCCATCCACTTCTTAAATAAATGGACATGGCAATAAACTTGATATAGTATTGTATATATACATATTGGACCAGGAGCACAATGTTCCCACCTATCTCTTTACAATGAAAATATGGACATAAACATGCAAACTTTTGAGTTCTCTGGAACTCTCCATCAGGCAAAAAAGAACTCTTCATCTGGCAACTTCCAAACTAATTTTGGTTAATTGTGGGCTATTTAACCCTCAATTAACCCAAAGTGTCTGGGTTTGGATGTCATGGGGCAACCTCCAATTGGTCCCACTGGAGGTCGCATATTCAAAATTATGGCTGTACATGCTGCGGTAAATCATGGGTTAATTAATTAACCCATGATTTACTACCATCATGTGCAAACTGGGTCATTCTAGTCTGCAAACACCATGTTATCACCATTTTGGAACTGAGCTTATGCAGACCTCATGGCCACAAGATCTAGCCTAATTTTTTTTTTTTTTTCTGTTTCTTCCCTATCTTGTAACAACTAGCCTGATAAAGAGTTCTAGGGAATGTGAAAGCTTGCACAACCTTTTGTGACATTTTGGCTGGTCTTAATAAAGGCATTACCTAACTGAATTTTTGAAAACTACCCCCTTGGATGATATTATTATTATTATTGTTGTTATTATTATTGTTGTTATTATTATTATTATTATTATTATTATATTATCAACAACAGCAACAACAAGATATACACAGAAGTTCAGACTCATTTATTGGAGTGTAGATCAGTAATTCTCTCTGCAGCAAATATACTGTTCAAAACTATATCTGGTCCTTATTTGAAAGACAGAAGGCCAAATTTTCTAATCCAAGCCTGTCTTATGCGGTCAGCAATTAAATATGGAGCAATGATTTATGCTCACTGTAGCATCCAAATAAAAGGAACAGAATGGTGCCATCCGTCCCTGCTATGGTCAGACGTCGACCTGGGCCTACGTACCTTAGGTACATTTCAACTGGACTACTGCAACACCCTTTATATTGCACTGCTCCTGCTAACTACTCAGAAACTTCAACTAGTGCAGAATACTGCTGCTAGGATTTATGACTGGGACAAAGTGCATGGTCACGTGACCCTTTATTGTATCAGTTGCAATGGCTGCCAGTTCATTCCTGGGTGTAATCCAAAGTGCTAATTGTTACTGTAGAAGGTCTGTTCCCATGTGACCCTGCCCATCCTTTAAGATCAGCTGCGGTGCCACTTTTGCATGCGCTGTTGACTTCAGAGGCATAGCTGGTGGCAATGTGTGGGAGGACTTCCTCAGTGGCAGTGCCAGGCATGCGGAACTCCCTGCCCCAAGAGAGGTTAGGTCATCTGCTTTTTTTAATTTGTATTCTGCTGGCAAGTGAAGCATTTAAACAACACTGGATTCTGCTGTTGCTTAATTTTAGTTATTGACTGTGTTTGCGTGTGTGTGTGCATGTTTGCTAACGTTTTTCACTTGTTTTAAGGATTATTGTTTTCATATTTTGTAAGCCACGTTGAGCAAATCCTTTAGGAGAAGAACATCAGGGCATACATTCATTTAACAACAACATCCTGTTTACAATTATAACCCCACCTGCACATCTAACGGGTGCCCAAAACATGGGGATGATCATTATGCTTTCAATTCTACTCTCCCAATTGCAAATGTGGCACTGTGATTTCTGCTGAGGTCTGGCTACAGATGAAGGCGTTTCTCACCTGGTCTAAGTCATTTCGTAGAGCAATTTTGCTCGTGACAAGTTCATGGGCAAGGTCATCGTTTTCTTGCTCAAGTCGCATGCTGGCTTCCTGAAGCCTGCGGTTCTCCCTCTACAGAAAAAGAGGAACCAACAAAACAGGAAATTAACTCTTATCAATACTGAACAAGACAGAGAGAAGAGGTTGTGCAAGCCATTTGAGCTACAGAAGGAAGGTTTTAGAAAATACTACTAATCTGATCCATCCCAAACTAAGCAGTTAATAACATGTTGTTCACCAACCACATTCTTATGAAAGATATGAAACTTGGATGAAACAGAGCAAGATTACTTTCTGCTAGTTATCATCACCTTAACATTGTATCCTGAATGTGGATGTTATCCTCAGCCCTTCTTCCTGTAATGGTCATCATGTGAAGTATAGTTATTTTACCTTTAGCATGAAAAGCCTACCATCACGTACCACTGCTTGTCTCCTGAACTTAAATAATCACCCACAGGACAAGGAATACCATTGGGACTGAAGTGGAATTATTGATTTCCAAAGCATGCTTTTAGGAGAGTTGTGTTTTTCTACCTCTTCAGCAGGCCTTGTCGGATGAAATTTGGAAACTGCTACACTGTTGGCTTCGTTCACTCTTGCCCCTATTAGCAATCTTGCCTGAGTTCTACACACCAAATAAACATACTTTCCCCTAGTTTCTTTAAAAAAACCATAGGAGCAAGAGCAAGATGCATGGACATGGGGAAGGAGAAAGGAGCAAATGGAAGAACTCAGGCCTTTGAAATGTTTTAGTCTTTGTTACTTATGACACGCTTTACTGAATATGTAGTTTATTGCTTTTCTGCTGTTTTAGTAGGGTTTTACATTTTAAATAGGGTTTTAAGTTTTATTTGTGAACTCATAAAACTGAAAATAGGGTTAACCGTCTTTAAATAAATAAGCAACTTATCTGCTAAAATATAGTCCACAAGAAATACCAGGATTAAGAGATGGATGCAATATGCATATTGTTCACTTACTCAGGGTAGCAATAAAATCCTATGAAGTCAGAGTGTAAAAGTCAGGGGGCAGGAAGAGAAATGGTGATAGTTCTAATTCCAAGGGATTAGCTAGAGATATGTAGATGCCATATGACAAGACTTAAAGTAGAGGCTCTTGCAGAGCAATCCTGTGTTGATGAGTATGTTTAGAATTACAGCCTCAATTAGTAAACTATAACCATGAGGAAGCTAGAGATCCCAAAAACTAATGATGTGAAGATTGTGCTTGCTTGAGCATTCAGTTATTGCCCCAAAGCAATCATAACAAGGTGTGCTTGGCAGAACGTCAGGGAAGTATCAGGTTTTATTAGGAAATTTATAACTGATAGAAAAAATTAAAACCCTTATGTGCTGTAATTCTTTAGATATACTGCTCCTCTCTATTACAAAAAAGATATAAAGGTGTCACATATATTAAAGTATGAAAGTGCTACCTAACCAAGAATAAGGACCTCTCCTGAATTTGAGTAGTCTCCTGTCAGTTTTACTGGTACAAAATTTGCTCTAACCCTCCTTTTACTGTCCTGGGATAGCAGTTATTTCTCCAAACCTCAACATCATTTTATGAGTCTTTCTGCTCTTCTGAGATGTCACGTGTGGTTTTAGTAAAGAGAAGTACATTTACCCAGCAAACTAGACTTGCTGTAAAATTGAGAAAGACGTTGCACATGGTGTGAGGAAATACATCCGTGTTGTTGTTTTTTAAGGAGAAACTTACTTTAAACTATCTTTAAAACAATCCTTCTTCACAGAAACTGCAAAGAACAGACTGTATCTTGTGGTTGAAGTTGTCAAATCCAGATCAGAAATACACAAAGCTCTTCTGACTTTCACTATATATTATGATGATGCATTTTCACCAATACTTTACTACTGATTTACTATTAGAATTATTACTAGACGTTATGCTTTCCCCCAAAGTAGTTAGATTGATCCAGTACTACTAGCTATGAAAATCTGAGAGGAGCCAGTTTTTAAAAGGACAACATAGATAATTCTAGGGTTCACTTCAACTCCTGTATTCAAATTACAAGGGAGTGGAGGTAGAGCCTTCCCAGCATGAAATATGGGAAGTAGAAGAAGTGTGCTAAGTTGTGAAAGCATCCCTATAACTAAACCTCTTCATATATGCACAAGGCATAAGCAATAATAAACAACAGTTCTACGTAAAAGTGGTCTACTGTTCTGTATTTCAGCCACTAGACATAAAGATTACTTTCTTAATCAAAGTTAGCTGGCAGTGAAGAAAACACACACACACACACACCTAAATTCTGTATTACTGAATGGTTGTAAACCTTGAGACCAGCTGATAGAACTGTGACTAATAACTCCGTTGAACTCGCTGCAGTTCTGAAGGGAGTTATCCTGCCTGAACAATAGTTGGCTTTATATCCTTTGTGATGTGCTTGCCAAAAGCTTCAGTGTTTGCAAAGCAAGTAGCACAACGTGAGCTTTAGACTTCTGAATCTGCATTTACAGACAAGTGGGCAAGCAAGCGACGGGGTAGGAAATGCAGTGTCCTCTCCTTCTGTAACAAAACGGTGCCAAATCTAAGGATGGATATATCCATGTACAAAGCAAATGACTGAAAAAAGAAAGCCCTGGAGTTCAATATATTCTTATTTTGTATCTGATGGTCACACTCAAGTTGCCTTTACCCCCTTGTGCTGTAAATAAGGATTGATTAGGGTCCAATTCTGTCATGTTTTTCTTGTGCAGGTATTTCTCCAGAGAGAAATCATGTCATATCAGAATTAACCTCTGCTCTTCTCCATCCCCAGCAAGGAAGACGTCATTGCTTCTTTTTGGATTTTTTTTAAAAAATGCTTAAATCCTGACAAACGCTGAGAATCCCAGGGGCAAAGACATTTAGGGCATCTCAAGGAATGAGCAAGCTAATTTTGTGGCCTCTGGGGAAGTTTCGGATTCAATTTAAATATAATCCACTTGTTAATACTTCTACACTCCGGAGGCAGACTTTCATAACCATGCCAAATATTTATTAAGATAAATATGTAAACAGAGACTTCCTGCACTAATCCCCCATGGTACTAGCTGCAAGTATTGCACCCCCAAATCCATGCTATAGGTCTCTGCAGCATCAACAGAGAATGGGGAGAGGGGAGATTGCTTGTTACCAGCTGTCAAAGAGGATACTGCATTCCCAAACCAGGGGAAATACAAAATACAACAATATGCACACAGATAAAACTTACCTCCAACAAAGTCACAGAGCAACTACTGCTTTCAATCATGGATAAATGTTGAGAGAGAGAGAGGTAATCCAGTGAAATTTAGATACCAAACAAAAATAATTAGGAAGCAAACAAAACCCCAACTTCAGAGAGTTCTGCGTGGAAGATTTGGCTTGGTTTTAAAAATATATAACTTATCCAAGCTTTGACCTACTAAAGGAAACATTTGATATAAAGGAGGAAGCCAGAAAGCAAGTCCCAATTCAGGAAGGCTGTAATACACTAAACTCCACCTTCAACTATCCTCATCCAGAATGAAAGATGAACACAGTCAGATTAGCCTGGCTGATGCAAACAGATTTCAATGTTTGTTCCTAAAGTAGGGTGTGACTCAATGTGTCACACACCTTGCTAAACATCTGCATTTTATATTTTATTGCAACAGAGCCAACTATTTGGGCACTGAGTTTCTTCAATAAAGGACTTTTTTTTAATTGGTAAAAAAGAGAGAGTCTTGGATGTTAGTTGGTTTGAAATCTTGAGGATTCAGCCATAAAGGGGAATGTTAAAATGCAAGATGACTTATTGCAAACTGCCAACATCAACAACTTATAAAAGCTGAAGTTAGCCTAGATGAAATATGAGGTTTTTCCACTGTGTTGTCTGCTGCTCTGAGCAATTTAAGGGAATTTTTCCAGAAGGTCAAAATTCAGAATTTTGTTTCTTAAGAAGAAAAACAAGACTGTGGGACCATTTTTTTTTCTAACCCTGCAGTCAGGGTAATCAACAGAAACACAAAGTAGAAGTTACTGGGTTGTCCATATTTACTCCATAGAACTGGAGAACCAATAGGACAAAACACATATTCACCATACACACACACACACATACACACACACACACACACAAAACAGACTGATGGTACAATTCAATTGGAACAGTCAGAGGCACCTTTCTCAGGCAGCTGATTTTGGGAGTTTATAAAAAAAAACCTTACTTATTTCACTTTCATGTTTTTCCTGCCAGGGAAGTGGAGAGGTGCTTGTGGAAATTTCTATCTCAGGTGCCAAAAAAAACACCCTGGTTCTATGCATCTCAATTTGTGAGGCTGGGGAGAGGGAAGGCACATCTGCTACGCTGCCTCAGGCTGCGAAATGTGTTCAGCCAGGGAAGGGAATAGAGCTGAATGGTAGAACACCTGCTTTGCTTGCAGAAAGCCCAAGATCAACCCCCAGCAACTCCAAATAGTGCTGGGAAAGACTTCTGACTGAAACCCCAGAAAGCAGCTGCCAGTCAGTGTAGACAATACTGACACCCCTGCCTTACAGGATACAGGATACTGGAAGCTGGAGATAGCATCAAATAGATCAGGTCTTATTGTCTGTCCAATCAAAAAAATTTAAAGATAAAATATTCTAGTTATGTTTCAAAAGTTATTACCTCTTCTAATCACTGGTGAAACAACTAGTTAAAAATTGTGGTAATTTGGGAGGAAATCGCCAATCTTAGGAAGTTCCTATTGATAAGATTAATCAGAAGTGTTTGGTTTTTGAACTGTGATTGAAAGATGATTTGGTTCACATGGGAGGCATATTCTTCTTGCTCAAACATGCTAATTAGTGGTGCCAACGTTCAATAATATTTGTCTGGCAATGCAAATCAACTTAGCTTTCTTGCTACAAGGCTCTCTTGAAGATAAAAATGCTCCTCTGCTCTCAATTTAAATCAAGGATATTATGAGCTTATTTGTGCCTGTACAGTCTGCGTCCCTCAAATTGGGGGTAAGGAATGTGGCGCCCGTGAGCATCAATGCACCCGCAGACACCTTTCCTCCCACCTAGGTGCCCTAGTCCTCCTATTTAAAACCAAATACACTTTCTTAGTGGCAGTTAGGGTCACTTCAAAGCAAAGGGAGGACCTCCAGCTGCTACCAACACAATGTCCCATGAATGCTTCTGTGCCACAATACTACAGCACCTCATGTACGCACTCAAGGGCGGGGCATGCATTTTGTACATTTTATTTACATAACCACTTTTATCCCATCTTTTGGCTCCACACGAGCCCCCAAGACAGCCTCACAAATAGTTAAAAGCAGCAGCAGCAAGAAGAAGAAATAACTAAAAATCAGAACCAAGTAAAATATAATTCTCAGCAGCAGAGGAAAACACTTAAATCAACTCAACTCCTAGAGGAGGGATTTCCATAATCTGGGCACCGCCCAGTCTGCATTACCAGCCAGCCAGACCTCCAATGGTAGTGGGATGCAGAGCAAGGCTTTAGAGGAGAACGCAGAGATGGCATGGGAACAAAGGAAATGGCCTTATACCAGGTTGGACTATTGGTCCATCTAGCTCAGTATTGCCTATAATGACTGGGTTTCCAGGGTTTCGGGCAAGAGTTTTCCCAGCCCTCCCCTGGATTACACTTGATACCTTTTGCATGCAAAGCACATTCTCTATAACTGAGCTACAGGAAAGCCCATGTAGGAGAAGACAATCCTTCAAATATCCTTGTCCCAAGCTGTACAGGGCTTTCAAGGCTATAATCAGCCATTTGAAATGTGCCTGCCAATGAAATGGCAGCTGGTGCAGTTTGAACAAAACAATATGCTCCAAAAGGTGAGCCCAACAACAAACACTAGGGCAGCTGCCTTTTGTACCATCTGAACTTCCTGAACACTTTTCAAAGACAGACCCATATAGACATTTACAAAAATAAACCATATTCTTGTGTATCTGGTGGATTTCCCTGTGTGTTGGAATTGCTTGCTCACCCTTTCCCACGTGTTTTTCTTGGGGGCGGGGGAAGTGCTCCTGCTTGAGCTTGCTACTAGGAGATTTCCAGGAAGATCCTATTTTGCATCACGGTTGAACTTGGCTGATGTTCTGCTAATCTTGTGTGGGGCAGTCAGGCAAGCTGGTCAGATCCTGCAGGCTGGCTAAGGAGCCACAGAACTGATCCCCAGATTTCAAAGCCCCTCTTGCAGCTCTAGAAGTGGGGGAGAAGATTCTCATGGGTGGTTAATGGTTAATTTGCTTTGCTTGTGTACGGGACTGGGGAAGGGGAAGCCATGTAGCCTTGGTTTTGCTTAGTGTTGATCCTCACTGTGTGCTTCCTGTGCCAACGAGGCTGCCCAATCAGGCCCTGCCCTAGCAAAGCCAGAATTCTGGAATGTCACGGCTTGGGGCTTTGGAAATTTGGGCCAGCAGCCAATTGTGGCGGAAGGCATCATGATGCACATAGGAGGAAAAGGAGCTTAACACAGTTGTCTATGCAACACATGGCCTTTCCCACCTCGCCCTGCACTAGAATTCCAAGCAGTCATCTGAGAATCCAAGTGTAAAAACAGTGAACAAATTTAGAAACGTTTCAAACAATCCCTTTCCCCCAATACAGCTGAAGGTGATGCTTACAACTGGCAATCATGATTTGAGCTGAGGGGGCTTCAACTATAAATGCAGGTTGCTTACCTGTAACTGTAGTTCTTCGAGTGGTCATCTGTGCAGTCACACATATGGGCTCGCGCTGGTGCCGAGCCCGCAGCGGGAAACTTCTTTAGCTAGCCTAGGATTTAGGCGGGAACCCCTCCCCCCACCGTCCTACCGCACATGCCCAGGGTCCTGCCTACCTCAGTTCACTGAGACCGCTCGGCCTCGCGACTAAGGCAACACAGTTGAAAACAGATAGCTAGACATTCACGAGCATGCTGGAACCAACTTGACAATCAGAAAAGCGATGCCAAGAGGGGACGGCGGGTGGGTTGTGTGACTGCACAGATGACCACTCGAAGAACTGCAGTTACAGGTAAGCAACCTGCATTTCTTCTTCGTGGTCTCTGTGCATCACACATATGGGCGAGTAATAAGCCAACTTACCGGAGGTGGGAAGGCACGCTGGTTGATTATTGACATATTGACGAAAGGACAGCTCTACCAACAGAGGAGTCCTGGCGTGCTCTGACATCCAAACGGTAGTGCTTCACGAAAGTAGAGGCATTCGACCAAGTCGCCACCTTGCACAGTTCTGGAATAGTTGCCCCATGGAGAAGTGCAGTCGACGCAGCCTGTCCCCTGGTGGAATGAGCAGTTAATGCAAGGGGTGTTTCCTTGCCCAGGAGCTGGTAAGACAAAGCAATAGTGCTGACGATCCATTTGGAGAGACGCTGAGAGGACACTGGTAAGCCTTTGTTCTTTCCACCAAAGCAGATAAAGAGTTGGCGAGACTTGCGGAACTCTTCTGAACGAGACTTGTAGAAGGCTAAGGCCTTTCTAACATCAAGAGCGTGTAACGTGGAACACAACGGATCGGACGACGCTTTGAAGAAGGTAGGTAGGACAATGTCCTGGTTTATATGAAAACTAGAAGCAACTTTGGGAACAAAGGAAGGAGGAGGACGGAGTACAACCTTGTCACGAAAAAACTGTGTATACGGGGGGTCCACGAGCAGCGCTGTAAGTTCAGACGCTCGTCTAGCGGACGTAATTGCCACAAGGAAAACAGTCTTAAACGTTAACAAACGAACATTAGTTGTAGCCAACGGTTCGAACGGTTTAGAAGACAACGCACTTAACACCAGCGACAGGCTCCACTGCGGAACAAGAGGGCGAGCTGGTGGGAATAGATTGTGTAGGCCCCTAAGAAAAGCCTTAGCAAGGGGGTGCGTAAATGCTGAAAAACCATCAATCAAGGAATGGTGGACTGCAATAGCTGCTAGGTAAACGCGGATAGATGAGAGCTTCAGTCCAGCAGTATGAAGAGAATGTAGAAATGCGATAACGTCAGTAATATTGGCTGAGTAACCATCAAAACCGTTAGCCAAGGCAAAAAGTTGAAAACGCTTCCACTTAGAGAAGTATGAACACCTGGTAGAGGGCTTCCTAGAGGCCTCTAAAATGGTCTTTACGCCCTCAGGAAGCGCTAGCCCCTGCTAGAGGGCTGGAGTCTCCAAGCCGTTAGGCGCAACGTTCGCACATCTGGGTGTAGGATCTGGCCGCCGTCCCTGGATAGGAGGTCTGGAATGATGGGAAGACGCCACACTCGATGTGCGGCTAGTCTGCGTAGAAGCGTGAACCACGCTTGTCGTGGCCACCATGGTGCTATCAGAATAGCATTGGCGTGATAGCGTTGCGCTCGTGTGACCATCCGTGCTATCAGTGGGATTGGAGGAAACATGTATAGAAGGTCGTGCGACCAGTCCCAGAGGAAGGCGTCCCCGAGGGACCCTGGTCCTATCCCTGCCCTGGAGCAATAAGCTGGGCAGACCTTGTTGGTTGGAGTTGCAAATAAGTCGATGTGGGGTGTGCCCCAACGGGCAAAGAAGCGGTCCAACACTCGTGGAGCTAGCTCCCACTCATGAGTTTCTCTGAAAGAACGGCTGAGTTCGTCTGCTTTGATGTTGTTTGTTCCGGCAATGTGTAGGGCTGACAGACGCATGTTTTCTGTAATCGCCCAGAGTAAAATGTCCATGGTTAGGCGAAGCAGATGCGGGGAGCGAGTACCCCCTTCTTTGTTGAGATACCACATGACAGAGGTATTGTCGGTGAGTATCCGCACGTGATGGCCTTGTAGCCAAGGAAGAAAGGCCTGTAGAGCTTTCTTGACTGCCAGAAGTTCTAACATGTTTATATGCAGGCGGCTCTCTAAAGGTGATCATCTTCCTTGTATGGCCAGATCTTCCAGGTGTGCTCCCCAACCCCGCAGTGATGCGTCGGTCGTGACGATCCGGGAGGGACCGGGATCGACAAAGGGCATCCCACGCGACAGGTTCGATGGATCGGACCACCAAAGGAGCGAGTGCTGCACGTGAGCCGGGATGGTGAGTAGTACCCTGCGCGGGTCTTGTGAGGGGGCATAGCGGTGTAAGAGGAGTTGTTGCAGAGGACGCATGCGCAGTCTCGCCCACCGGACTACGAAAACTGCTGCCGCCATTAGGCCTAGCAGGCGCAAGATCACGAGTGCTATTGCCCGAGGGCTGACGCTCAACCTGGCTGCTAATTGCTGTAGCACCTCCAACCTGTCTCGGGGAAGAAAGGCTCTCCCGACGGAAGAGTCCAGATGAACTCCGATGAACTGGAGCGTTCTTGACGGCTGGAAAACCGATTTCTCGTAATTTATTTGTAGGCCTAGGGATGAGAGAAGTGACTCCACCGTGCGAACGTCGGTGGCCGCTTGGTGTAGAGAGGGAGAAACGACCAGCCAGTCGTCCAGGTAAGGATAAACTTCGATGTCGATGGACCGGAGGTGGGCACAAACTGCTGCCATGCATTTGGTAAAGACCCTGGGTGCTGTTTTCAACCCAAAGGGGAGAACTGAAAATTGGTAAATGTGGTTCCCTATGGCGAAACGAAGATATTTTCGATGTTCGGCACGGATAGCGATGTGAAAATAGGCGACTTTGAGGTCGATCAGCGTGAACCAACTGTTCCGTTTCAAGAGTGGCAGGATCATTGCAAGTGTGATCATGCGGAACTTCTGGGGTTTGACGAATTTGTTCAACGCCCTGAGATCCATAATAGGACGAAGTCCCCCGTCCTTTTTGCGCACTGTAAAATAACGGGAATAAAATCCGTCGTTTAGCTGAGATCTTGGTATCTTTACAATAGCGCCTTTTTGTAGAAGGGCCTGCGTTTCTTGGAGTAGTGGCTCTGACGGAGGCGTAATTTTTACAGTGCCCAAAGGAGAAGGGACTTCGAAGTCTATTGCATAGCCGTCTAAGATGATCTGAAGAACCCACTGGTCAGTGGTAATGGACGCCCAGGTATGGTAGAATGGCTGGAGTCTGTTGATAGTCAGGATGGGACCCGGTAGGGAGAAGTCAAAGACGGCGCTTTTGCAACTGGGGCTGCTTAGAGCGACACTGAGCATAACGTGGACCAGACTTGCGTGGTTGGTACGAGGATGTGGTTGGTGGCGGCTGATATCGCTGGCCACGATCTTGGCCCTGCCGAGGCTGATAGGGGAGCGGCCTATACCATTTACGCGGGCGGAAAGTCTGGGCCGGAGGGTGACTAAAGCCCATTTTCTTAGCCGTCATCTTGGCCTTATGTATAGTGTCCATGGTGGTATCCGTTGCCGCGTTAAATAAGCCCTCCCCGTCAAAGGGCAAGTCTTCAATCCTGTTCCTAGTCTCGATCGGGAGAGTTGCAGAGTGCAGCCACGCATGTCGGCGGAGAGCAACTGCCCCAATCATGGCTTTCGATGCGGAATCCGTCTGATGTCTAGCGGTGGTCATTTGTTGCTTAGACAGACGAAGAGCCTCAGCCTCAAAAACGCGTGCGAGTTCACGCTGGTCATCTGACAAGTAGTCTGTGAGGGTGGAGATCTTCTGCCACAGGAAGAGCTGATACCTGGCCATCATGGCCTGGTAATTGGAGGTTTTAATCACCAACGCCGCTGAGGAATAAATGCGCCTCCCGAAAGAGTCGAGTTTACGACCTTCCTTATCCACGGGGGCTGTGTGTGACCGACCAGACCTCCCTTGGGACGCCTCCACAACGATCGAGTTCGGTTTGGGCTGTGTGGACAGGAAGGGTGCTTCTGCTTCCTTAACCTTATAAAGAGCGTCCAGACGCTTTGACGTAGGGCCCAAGGTGGCAGGATTGGACCATGACTGCTTGGCGGTCTTTAATAGAGTCGGGACCAAAGGAAGAGTCAACTGAGGAGTGGGGTCTGTATACATGACATCGTAGATGTCCCCGACCTCCTCTGGAGGCTGCTGCACTTCTATGCCAAGAGATTGGGCCAATCGTAGCATTTGCTCATTAAATCCCCCCAATTCCATGGATGGGGAGGCCCTGTCCTCGGTACTGACCTCCTCTATTGGAGACGGCAACGACGGAACCGGCGACGGTGCAGAGGAAGTATCCGACGCGTAGTCATCTACTGAGTAGGCGGACGGTACCGACCGTCGGTTCGGTAATGCAATGGAGCGTTCCGGTACCGAGTGGGAAGATGAGCGGTGTCGGTGTCGTGTCGATGAAGGCAGGAGCGAGGCAGTACGCCGAGGAGGCACCGGTGGGGGAGCTGTAGGAGAGTTCGCTAAAGGTTGGCCGGTATACGAGTCGAAGCGGCGGCGACGTCGAGAAGAGCGATGGGACAGCTCCGAAGAACAATCCCCATCGTGGGAAAGAGACCGTGAGCGTGACCGTGACCGATGAGGCCTGGTGTGCCGCAGGTGTTGTATCAGTACCGAGGACTCGGTATCGACAGGACAGGAAGGGTCGTCCTCAATAACGAGCACTTCGGGATCGAGGGGAAGTGTGTCCAATAACTCCCCATCCGAGGGCAGGTCCGTTGGCGCCGGAGACGGTAGCGAGGCAAGATGGATTGGTGACTCCAGTAGCGAAGTTGGGGGAAACTCCAAAGACATTGGAGATCGGAGACTAGGCGAGTGTCTCGGCTTTTCCCTCGGCATCGATGGAGATTGATGCATCGGCCTCGAAGACACAGCCGTCGGTATCAAGGAGAGAGAGGGTTGCTTCGGCCTCGATGACGCAGCCGCCGGTATCGAGGAGGGCCTTTTCGGCGCCTTGGGAAGCTGAATCGGTAACGCCGACGGTAGCGAGGACGGTACCGACGACGATTTTTTCGGTGCCGAGGTTGCTGGTGATCTTCTCGGTACCGAGGACGATGGTGCTGACTTCGACGCTGTTTTTGAAGTCGGTATCGAGGACAATGGCGCAGTTTTTGAAGCCGTTGTCGGTGCCGATACTTTCTTTGCCTTTTTTGCCGATTTCCCCTTATGGAGTTTAGGAGGGGGAGGAGAAGGTGAGAAAGATGCCTGAACTGTAGCCCCAGACAAAGGCAAGTCAGGAGTTGCTGGGCGTGAGCGTTGTTTGGGCGATTGCCCCCGCTCCCCAGAAGTTGAAGGGCCAGGCTCCATTCTAAGTGCGGCTGGTCGGTCCACCGGGAGAGGGCCTTGCTCCAAAGTAGGCTCCGGAGGCGGTCAGCCCTATTCCTCCTAGTCTGGCGCGAAAAGCTCATGCAATGAGCACAAGAGTCAGTTATGTGCCCCTCTCCCAAGCAGCCCAAACACAAAGAGTGGCCGTCGGTAAGGGCTAACTTGGCTCGGCAACGCGAGCAATGTTTGAAAAGCGCAGTTTGCGCCATAAGCCACAGGGAAAAAACCCTAGTACTAACTAGCTAATTTAACAATTTAACAATTTTTTATTTATTTATTTATTTTTTATGAACAAATAAAACCTAAGCTAACTAACTAATAAAAGAACTTGCTCTTCTTACAGGTCCGAAGTACGGAGGAAGTCTCCCGCGAGGCATACAGCGAAGCGGTTGAAGAAGAACTGAGGTAGGCGGGACCCTGGGCATGCGCGGTAGGACGGTGAGGGGAGGGGTTCCCGCCTAAATCCTAGGCTAGCTAAAGAAGTTTCCCGCTGCGGGTTCGGCGCCGGCGCGAGCCCATATGTGTGATGCACAGAGACCACAAAGAAAAACTAATGCCAATCGTTCAAGAGTGTTTCTTAATCCTTGTTCTTTGATTCAAGCCAACAAGCTTTCTAACCCACCAAGAATCTCTGCCTGTATATTTGTTTGCATGTCTGTCCTGTTATAAGGAGCCAGCCCTGGGCTGAGGGCTTGGCGCCTTGAGGACCCTCGATTTTGAGAATGTGACATCTTCTGAAAAATGGCACCTTCCCAGTCCCCTCCACTCCCCACCCATCAGCACACCTCCTTTCCCTCCTCTCCAAGGTCACTGGTACAGTTCTCTCTGCATTAAGTGCGAGGGGCAGGGGGGAGCTTGGATTCTTGGCTCCGAGGTTGGAATGCTGTCTCTGACCTTGGATCCAGGAATCCAAACTACCCTATGCCCCCCGACTCTGTCTAGGGGCTATAGGATTGCTCCCCAAGCTCTTATTCTGTAAATTGAAAAAATGTATCTACTGCGCAGCCTACACCTAACACCACATCTTCACCTCCACATCTTAATGGCAAATTTAGTACTTTATAAGACAGTTTCTATTCTTGCCACAATGCCTTTAACATATTGCATGACCGCGTAAATATTTTGCAGTCCCTTTCCATCCTGGCCACAGATCCGCTTCCACCATTGTCAGAACATTTTTTTTAATTGATTGTATGCGCGTATCTACCTATTTACGATCTCCACCAGATGTGCTACTCCTACTCTTTCCTCCACCAACCTCCAATCCTGTAAAATTCCTCCATTCCCTTTTCTTATATTTTGCACAGCCTACCAAAATTATCCAAAGCTATACATTGGGAAGAAACCCTTTCCCCAAAACCAAATCCAAAAATACTGTGTGGATTAAAGAAAAGCATGAACCATGTCTGGGAATGGTTTGGGTCTCAGAATGGAAGGGAAGCCTCTTTCACTGGTGTTTCTGAAGTTGGACAGCTCCCGACTGCTAACCAAGTGGAGGCACTTCCTAACACTGAAGACTGCCTCACCCTAGAACACCAAGAATGGAACAGTAAGTAGAATGTTTCCTATTTCTATTACTTAATACTCAATCTTGTATTGGACAAAGGATGCTTCCAGATAGAGGGCACTAACCACTACCAATCCAAATACATGATTAATTATTATTATTCATTTATATCCCACCTTTTTCCCCAATACTGGGATTCAAGGCAGCTTTACAAATTAAAACATGTACAGTTAAAACAGACAGAGATATACAAAAAATTAAAAATAATTAAACATGCTACAATATTAAAACATTTACAAACATTTAAAATATATATTTTTTAAAAAATCCAATATATAAACAATGCATAAACAGAGGTCCAGACTACTCCCCAAGGCCAGCTGGAACAAAAAGGTTTTAGCCTGCCTCCGGAAACACACATTGTCCGACTATTCCACCTTTCCATTCTTAACAGATTTTCTACACGGAAAAAAGATGGAAGAAGTTCTGGAAATATGCGGGAAGGTTACAAAGGAAAGATGATGTCATCTGGACCCTGTGAATGTGCTAGGGTGATTGCACAATAAAGCCTCATCTGGAAGTATCCAAACATCTGAGCTAAACCCATTTCAGAAAAAAGGCTGTAATCCTACAGATCTGCACTCCAGTTTAAATGTAATGAACCAGCATTCCTGATCAATACTTTAATTAAATGAATAGACAGTTGTCTATATATGTCACACTATTGTGACTATACTAACCAGAATACTGTGGGAAAAACATTCTGACCTAGAATCCAACCTATGTTTCAAATCAATACAATAAAAGAACAAAACTTTATTCTATTTCACATACCTTTGGTGGTTTGGTTTATCTCTTCCAGTAGGTAATGAAGAATACAGATTTATTTTTGTTGTACTTTTAACGTCAGCTGGGGGCTCCAAATAGGTATTTTAGAACACCATATTAACAAACATTCAAGTAGGGGGAAAGTTTTATTAGACCAGTTAGTAGTTTTACACAATGCAAGCCTTCAGACTTAATAGTTAGCATTAATGTAGCACATTTCAAGGATTCAAAGCGCTTCACATACTTCATCTCAATAATCCTTACAACAGCCCTGTAAGGTAAGCCAGTGTGATCATTACCATGTTACAAATGTCAAACTGAGTCTCAGGGAATAGTGGCTTGCCTAGGACTACCTGGTGAATTTGTGGCTGAAATGACATTTGAAAACAAAAGGAGGAGAGCATCCAAGCCAGGTCAGAAAAAAGAAGAAACGGGTTCTCAGGATGCAAATAATTCATTTTCACAAAAATAAACTTTGTGAAAATAAATTATTTGCATCCTGAGAACCGGCTTCTCCTTTTTCTTGACCTGAGATGACATTTGAACTGAGGATTTCTCAGCTCACATACAACTATCGACATCAGAACCTCTTCAGGCATAAGAGTTCAGAGCAAAGATATAATAAAAATAGATGAGACAACATGCTTCCCATTACAGAGGAATTTCATTTCATCCATGTTTGGAACCAACATAACTGAAGAACAACCTGATCTAATAAAAGGTATTATTTCATAAGTTCTGACTCTCTCATTCTATGAAATCACCACTCCTACAAATATTAATAGTTCATCAGGATGATTTGCACCACAAAGAGGGAAATGTCAGTCACTCAGTCAAGTCTTGGAAGTATTCACCTTCCAAAATGTGCCTATGGTGGTGAACTACACACAGTTTTGTCTAAAGCATAAAGCATTTCCTTCTCTGTGTGTCAGTAGCAGAGAATCTCTCTCTTTCTCAGCATCCCATGCAGTTTCCCAGAAAAGTTCAACAGCAGAAGAATTACCTACAAACATATAAACTGAAAGTACAAAAATATTACTTGTGGCTCCTTGAAGAAGGTGCTTTCTTACATTTTTAAATAAAATATAAGTTGTATTTCAAGTAACTGAAATGAGCAGTTTAAATTGGCTAAAATATACATTGTGCTAATGTTGCAGACAGCCCTGCTTTCTGCTTGTGTAGGCGATCTGTATTCATGTAACTGAACAAACGGAAGGTGTTTGGAAACTATGCACCTCATTACCTTGTATCTGTCGAGAGGGTCTTCCTGCTGCAGCTGATTCTCCCGCATCATTTGATACTCTCTCTCATATTTCTTCAGCTTCTTTGTGGGTACCTACAGGAAGATCAAAAACAATGCTAGTAGTATTACAAGAAACACTCGGTGGGAAACAGAATGCTACACTGGCTCACATGGAGGGTAACAGAAGTTCTGGAAATTCTCGCCTGAACTTCAGCAAATTAATAACATGAATCTGCTAAAGCCTGTCACCAAATTTCAGGCAATGTCTGGTGAGTCCCTGGTGCAAAGGGAGTAATGTTTATATTATGGGGGAAATGGTAGGGGACCTTAATTAAATCAACAAGCCCCACTCCCTGCTTGCCCCCAATATAAAACAAATAACATCCCCCAACTCTGGTAATCTTCTAAAAAAATAGCTAAGTGGGCCATCACAAAAGGTAGAGGGTCTGGGCCTCCTCTGGCTCTTCTGTTATTGGAACATTGCAACAGGGATTCTTGAGCATGAAGAAGCATTGTTTCCATGCCTCGGCAGGGTTCAGCACATTTAATCTATCCTTTAGTATAGAGGTATCAGGATAGCAATAAGTAACATTATTCTGAAAGCCAGGGTGGGTCCCATCATAAGAAGAGCCCTGCTGGGTCAGACCAAATAATCATCTAGTCCAGCACTCTGTTCACCCAGTGGCCAACCAGCTGTCAACCAGGAACCACAAGCATTATGATGTTCCAGCTCTGGCTCTTACCACATACTGCTCACCAGCTGAGTGGCACTCCTATATGTATGGGTTGGGGCAGTGAGTCTCCAACGCAAGCACCTTTTTCAGGGCCTGGTGCCCAAACACAGGATTCAAAAGCCCCAACTACAGAATAAGCAATGCAGTGGATCTGAGATGCAGTAGCCACTTGGATAACCCCGCAGTATACACATGCTGAACCCATATCATGGGCAACAGGACATAGTTTGGTGAGTGAAGGCCTCGGGAAGTGTGTAATGCCAGACTGTGCATGCAGCACATGATGGGACATCTATAGCTTCCTGCGTGGGACGTCCTGATGCCACTACCAGGTGTTCAGGATTGAAAGATATTCTGGAGGTGGGCAGGCAAAATGTAGGCTACAGGCAGGCTACAGGCAGGCTAGTTGAAAAGACCAGTAGTCTGGTGTGCAGCCAGTGAACTCGGTGGTTTCCCCAGGGAGGAACTGCCCAGACTGAGGACGTCAGCAAGCCTAAGAGCCTTTGCACTTGCCAGTAGCACCCTCCAGCATCATCCAACGTCTCAGGCCAGGAGGATTATGACCTATTCAGTAAGGCTGCCTCTACAAGAGAGGTTTAAAGCTCTTTCAAGGCGCTTTAAAAAATTTACCTCTACAAGAACGGAGCGCAAATCGGGCGTAGAGGCGCGTTATCTCTCCGATTATGCGCATTATCGAATGCGCGTTAAATAGCGAGTTTTATTTTGCTCCGGCCGTTAAAGCGCATTTTGGCTATGTGAACAAGCGCTTATGCGCATTAACTACTTGTAAAGCGCATTTTGGTCATCCGTTAATGCGCTTCGCCGCCTCTCGCCGCCTCTCGTGCAGAGGGATTAGGTGTAAATGCGCTTCAGCAATTATGCGCATAATCGCCTAACCGGGCGCAAAAGCGAATCCTTGTAGAGGGGACCTAAGCCACCTGGCTGTTCCCATGCCCCCTGACAACAGCCCCAGTGGTATTTAATGGTAGAACTTCAACCACCTTTCAGAAAGATAAGACTTGCAGTTTTTTTCATGAAGAGACTAAGATAAATCAGCCACTATTGCCATTTAAACCAAAATCAACTTTCAATCCAGTTTTGAAAAATTCTAGGATACAGGTATTTGAAAATTTGGTGTTAAGGGAAGTACAGAAAATAGACCCCCCCCCCCGAACTCTCCACTTTGTACAATTGTCCATGGTACAATTTGAGCAGGGAAGAGAATTCGGCATTAAGGAATTTGCAAAAATGTCATAACAGAATTTTCAAGCTAGCAGATAAAGGGGGCACACTGGTAATTATAAACAAGGAGGACTGTTAGACATATAGGGCTCCATCACACCTATTTTCCTCCCAGGTTTGCCTCCGCGTGTTTTACCTCTGTTTCATAAGCACTGCAAGCGCTCCTCCCATTCACGATCGTACCTATACAGGCAAACTCTTTTTTCACTTGTTTGCTCCCCCGCTGCTATTGCACCTGCCCCACCTTACCCCTTCTTCTCCACCCTCCAGTTCATTGGTTCTTATCATTGATGGACATTGTGATTGACGTGGCAGCCTTCCCCCCTTGCTCATTGAAGCTCCTATGGAATTAACCAAAATGCTTACATCGGTGTAATTTTTAAAGATAAAGTGATGAAACTTGGGACCTTGAGAGCTTTTACATAGGGCTTTCGGCAAGCCAAGTTTGAATCAGATCGGTTTGCCCCTTGATTATTTTAGGATTTTTTAAATTCACCCCTTAAATCAATGGGATTTACTCTTGAGTAAGGGAACCAGCAGATCTCTATTTTATGAATTGGAGATGCACAGCTTCACATAAAGGAAATAAAGGAAAACAGATCCTTCACAATTGCAAACCGGTGGACTTTCGCATTGGTGGACTATCAGAGAAAGGGTTGGGGGTGGGGGAAATAAAAAAAATCCTAAAAAATCAAGGGACAAACCAATCTAATTCACATTTGGCATGCTGAAAGCTCTATTTAAGAGCTCTCAAGGTCCCAAGTTTCATCCTTTTATCTTTAAAAATGAGGGAGCTGCAGGCAAGGAGGGTGGGGTTGGAGCAGTAAAAAGTCCATTCATTTGAACATTCGACAGGGAGTGCTGGAGGAGGAGAACTGCCCTGCCCTCCCCTTTCGTCAACAAGACTCCATTCAAAGCACAGGCCCCCAACAAAGGAAAAAGCGAGGGGACAGTACTACACGGAGGCTTAAGGGCACATTAAAATCGCTTGGGGAAAATAATCCAGACTTTCCCTGCACCAAAATAATATGCAAAACAGAGGAAAAGAGGCGAGATGCATGCAGTACAGGGACGATGTCATGTGAGTCTGGTGCTGCAAAACCAGATACCAGGTGTGGCGAGAGTGAGTTAAACCGCTGTTGTGATGGAGCTCATAGACAATTAGAAAAGGATAGGCATTATGAGAAAAGCAAGAAAAATCCCACAGATAGGATCAAGAAGGATATTGTGAATGTATTGTATGATGGGTTAACAGAAGGGGAGATATCGAGATCTACTTGTGTGTTTTTGGTCCCCTCTAGAAGAATTCGGTTTGGCCCCTGGTTGTCCAATTATGCGCATCTTTTTACAATCGCTTTTACACCTAATTTCTATAAACAACAGGCGGTGAAGCGTATAACCGGCAGTATGAAACACACTTTAAAGTGGTTGAAATGCGGAGGATAGCATGTTTACATGGTCATAATGCGCTTTAACGGCCGTGGCAAATTAAAACTCGCTATTTAACGTGCAGGCAAAGATGCGCATAATCGGAGAAAACGCACCTCAACCCCCGATTTGCGCTCTGTTCATGTGGAGGTAAAAATTTTAATGCACCTTGAAAGAGCTTGCTTTTGTAGAGGCACCCTTTGTTAGAAAAGAGGAGAAGATCCCCCAGTTTTATCTCTTGCCCAAGATCCATAAAAATACGTTCCCTATTCCAGGCTACCCCAGCATCTCAGGGTGTGGTTCTATATAGAAACCTCCACTTCTTCCCACATTTGTCAACCATTTCTTGAATCTGATTGTTCCATTAATAAGTTCCTATTTGAGGGATACAATGCATTTTTTGCAGTTTATTAATGATAGCGATTTACAGGGGCAATCAGTTTGATTGGTCACTATGGATGTACTTTCTTTGTCTACTAACACCCTTCAAACACAAGCAGATTGTGCAGAAATTATAGTAATGATAGGGATTTTTCTAGACAGGCTAAAATTCTCATAGAACAGCTTAAGTGAAGGAGCTATCCTTCTAGGGTTTTGAAACAAACATTCTATGAAATTAAACACAGGTATAGGAGAATTATTAGAGTCAAAGCAAAACCAAGTAAATCAGGGAAAGTTTATCGTTCCCCTAACCTATGATGGATATACAACACAAATTAAAACTATGGTCTACAAACAATGACATCTTCTGGCAGAAATCTCACAGAGTGCAGGCAATCCTGAGTTTTATAAATGTGAATGCAATTTAAAAACAAAACAAAACCTTTTTCTTTACTGTGAATATTAACAAAAAAGAACAAAAAAACTGAAAAAGAAAAACAAAGAAATATTACGTATATAGGAACATCATCATTTTTTCCCATCAGGTATACCGTTCATTTTTTAAAAAGGGAAAGAGTTATGCATAGCTTTCAAAAAAAGCAGACCATATATCCATGTATTTATCCACTCTTGCCTATATAACACCTGTTCAAATGTTGATGGTATTGTTAAGTCCTCAGTCCATAACATTATGGGAGGTGAGTATTTGTCCTTCCAACGTCATAAGGGCTCTGAAAATCCATTTGCACAATTTCAGAGAGTTACTGGTTCGCAGTAGGGATACCGCAGGCGCCTGTGTCCGGGAGTCCAACAGATTCCCACACGTTTGCCCCCGGACCCAGCTCGCTGGGCTGTGGTGCATTCATGGGCCCACACTTGCCTGGAGCCTCCATTGCTATGCACAATGAAGGCTCTGGAAATGACATATATGCCACATTGTGTAAATGGTGGCCATAAAGACCCCATTTACACAACATGGCATGAATACTCAGTGGGAAATGTGGGAAATACATAATGTCTGGTGCTTCCATTGTGTGCAGTAATGGAGACTTCGGACGAGAGTGGATGGGCTCGCAACTTTGTCCAACACTTGCCAAGGATCAAAGAAGTTCATGCAGCGCTGCAAGCGGGGGTGGGCAGCAGCAGCAGCAGCAGCTTGGCAAGTGTCCAACGAGACGGATGCAGGTAAGTCAGTTCATCCCTAGTTCGTAGTACTTTAAAATCTCCTCCACCTTTGGTAGAAAGATCACCGGTAATTTCCCATGTGGCCACTGCAGGGTGTATGGGAATTGCATTAAGTTTAAGCAACTCAGAAACCCTTTTGATAATCAGCATTATTACATTAAAGAATTTGTTGACTGCAATACTAAAGGAGTCATCTACGCTGTTAAATGTCTGTGCAATATGATATATGACCACTAGATTGCATGGACCGCCATAACTATCAGGATTAGGAATTGCGAACACAAGAGCTACATAGATAGCCTCTAGATAGCAATATGGTTAACATCACCAAATGGTCAAGCACAGCATCTAAGCCATCTCCAGGAGTTAATCGGTGTGTTAGCATTTAAAAACCTGTTTAAAACAATCGGTTTGTTTATTTTGGTCATGGTAAATGGCTGTTTCAGATGGTAGGAATTAGTCATTTTTTGTAAGAATGCTCTAGACTTTTTTTATTGTGAATTACTCTCTGGGTTCTTTGTGCTGGTTTTTGCATGTTAGATATTCAGGTTGATTACTGAAAATTAACACAAGATTATTTTATTTATTTACATAGAATCATAGAATAGTAGAGTTGGAAGGGGCCTATAAGGCCATAGGAAGGAACGTTCTTTCCCCCTTTTCTTGAATGCAGTTCCTATATGGTGTGGATCTCATTTTATATATATAACAATTACTGGTAAAAGTATTTTTATTAGTTTATAATTACTTTGTCATTTGAGTACTGCATATTATTTCAGCTATTTCTAAGCCTGTGCATTTGGCTTTCCAAGTTCCATGTAGGAATTCAAACATCATGTTAATTTTGTTTTAGTAAGGGCTGGAATTATTGATTACATTTGCTCCCACTGAAGAGGGCCAGATGGTCAAAACACATTTCAGATATTAGTATTGTGCACTTATACAGCCTTGGATTTGGAAATGAGTATTGTGACTCTGTAAAACCTATATGATGTGTTGATGGGCATTTTTGACTGCTAATCAATTGTTTTAATTTTGTATGAGATATTAGTATTTATATTAAAATTTTGTTTTTGTTCTTGTGATTGTAAGTGATTTAAGTACAGAACTGGTTTATTGGTGCAGAGAGCAGGGAGCGAGAAACTGCTGTAGGGTTCAAGCCCCACTGCATGTAACAGCCACTCTGTATTAATGCATATTAGGGCAATGTCTATGAAGTCTAAAACCAGTATTAATAATTGCTCTTGGGGAGAAGGGTTGGAAATGTGGTCTTTCCAAAAAGACTGACAAAATCCAGGATTTGCACTAGTTTTCAGTTTTTATAAAAGGTAAATAACACAGAAAACAACATGTAAAACAAAAAGCAAAAACCTCCTTTTCCAAGCTACCCAAGACAACCTTATTTCAGCATAATTCAAATGTATGTGTTTTTTTTAATGTGTTCCAGTCACTCAGATTTCTGGGCAAACCACTCCAAATTAAAGCAGTTTTTTTTTTTTACTTCGTTAACCAGCTGTGCAGAAAAACAAAGGTGTGCCAAAACACAACATGTTTCATCTTTCCTTTGTAACCTTGGTTTTTAAAACTCTGGCCACACCCTTAAAACCCAGAACTTGAAGAACAGACACAAAGCCTACCAGAGAGCTTTCTATTCCTTCCTCACTCTTTGCGCTTGGGGACACAGCAGATTTCCTAGCATGTTAAGTTGCTAGGATACCTCTCTCTGCAAGTGCCTGTCTGATATTCTCTGATGCTTTGCCACTGCCCTTCTATTAGCAGAAGCAAGATGACATCAGGAAATACAGGGAGAAAGGCATAATAAGCTGGTAGGGAAAACACTGTCATTGAAGCGAACACCTTGGCAACGTGACACCTGAGATGGGCACTGCATGGACAGTATTAGAAACACCAAATCTGGCTGTTGAGGGAAAGAGCAACAGGTAATACATGAATGGCTGTTAAAACACGTTTCTTTTTAGGGTTCTCATTTTTTAAAACATACACTAGATAACAGTGAAAAGTACAATTAAAGGGCATGCACAGTACTATTATGCAGACATGGGCTGGGGATTATACATAAACTGTGAGTACATGTACAATCACTCCAATTACTAGTTTAGCTGTACTACAGAGGCAGGAAACTATCTGCAGGTTTCTTTCCTCTGTTTCTTTGAAGCAAGCAAATGAATGCTTCCCATTCTATTTATTTTCTATAGGAAAGCTAGATAAACATACAAATACAAGATTTCAAACTGTGTTTCAATTATACAAAGCGTAGTCCAGATTCTATATAATTGCTCATAATTGAGGCCACTATAACAAATTAGGATCACAAACAGCCAATTGCCTCATGTTATAACTTATTAATTTATCAGTTTGTTTCACTTAATAATCTGTTTTAAATAGAACACACCAATTACGTTAGCATTTTAAAAAGATGATAAACCTTCACAGTTACTAAACTATGTTTAAGATATGAATGTAAAAGTAAGATATGAAAATGTGCGCCATGCTTTTTGGATATCTCCATTTTCTTCACTGAAACAGTAATATTGGCAACATGTCTGCAGAAATCATTTGCCATATAGTACTTTAGTCTCAAAACTACACAAGTAAGGCCTCTATTCAAAGAAGAGGGAAAACCAAAGCGAAATTTCAATGAGGGACAATAAGCCTATTTATCCCTCTGTTAAGTTACAAGAAATGTGATCTAATATACTAAAGTTGACATGGAAGAAAGTCCGAAGAACCTATTTTAGCAGTGTTGTTTAATCATAAGTACAGGGTCCCCAGAGGAGGAAAAGGGCAAATCCAATGCCATGCTAAGGCCAATTCGTACATTAAAGTAGTGTGGCAGCTCAGGGCTTCTTCCTATACTGCTCTAGCAATGATTAGATGCAAGAGCTATTTCATTGATCCCAACAAAGTGGTTATTACATCTAAACACTATCAGAACAGAAGACAACATTCAGTTGAGAAGGAGTCACATCATTGACACTGCCTGCATAGTTCCTACATCGAATATTACAGGAGAGGCATGGGAAGAAAATGGCTTCTAATACCAGAATTTTGTACATGGCATTCTGGGAAATGAGTGCTTGGTGACCAGCCACGCACTCCATGGCCGCTGTAGAGGGCTCTGAGATATCTGGTATCCTTTACAAGAAATACTCTTTAAACTGACCTCTTCTGCCTCGTTTCTGAACTCCCAGCTTGAGGTCAGGTCCTTTAATCATCACCCCCCCCCACACACACACACACCTAATGGAATTTGCATTTAACTTCATGGGTATTTGGCTCTGAGAATTAAGATAGGCTAGGTTGTAAAATTTTAAGCCAAGGGTGATGAAGCCAGGAAATTAGTCAGAATTTTTAAACTAACAATCAAAGAAAAACAACCTACAAACTCAGAATGGAAAGAACAATACCACCAGTGGTTGGGTTTTAGCAGTCTGACAAAAAAATAAAAAATGCAGGCCACACTACTTATTCAATATTTTACCCAGTTTTTAATAGAAAGGAGACTATGGCTGAATTCGGACAACATGATAGTCAATGGTGGGGTAATAATCAACTTTACAGTTGTTCATCTAGGGGGTACTCCCCACACAACATGGTAATAAATAATCAACAGTGGTGTGGATTAGGATCAGCACCGAGTTGACTATGGCAGCATTTGGACGACATGATAGTCAATACAACTGACGATTGTTTCCCACCCCCCAGTTGGTTATTGTGTCATCCGAATTCAGCCTATAGCTTAGGATAAAAGCTTGGGATAAAAGCTGCAAGCAGGGAAATCCCCAATTCCACTCTCTCCTGAGCCAAAAAACTTGGTAGGTAGCCATAGGCAAACCACTCTCTCTCAACCTCAGCACACACACATCCCAGCCTAAAGGATGGTTGTAAAGAGAAACTGCAGTGAGCAGCACCACAAAATGGCTCCCACGAAGGATGTGGCATGTCACACAACGGTTGCTGTGGGGGCCTAATGGGCCTAACTAGTCAAACGACAAGCAATTCCTTCCAAAAACAGAGTACAAGCGGAAGAAGAGTTGGAACTCCAAATCAAGTCCACATATTTGATCCTACAGAAACACAACAAATTACCACTTCGGGTAACAATCCTATGCCTGTTTACACGTAACCCAGTGGGAATTATTTCCGATTAGGCTTACACAGGAATGTTCTACTCTTCTTATCCACACACAACACACACACACACCCTTTCTCTAGCCCCAAAGGAAAGGAAAATGCTTTCCTTGGCCTCAGACTCAGCCACTCCATTTCCACCTGACACTCCTACCTCTTTCCCCACCATCAGGGCCCCCACCTGGGAAGGTGCTCTGTGTGGTGTGTGTGGTGTGTGCACAAAAAAATGAGGGAGAGGGAGAGAAATAGAAATCGTACAGCTAGGGGCTAGGAACAAGGAGAAAGAGCAAGTGGTGAAGAGGCGGAAAGGAGAAGAAGAGAGGCTAGAGGTTGGGAGTGGAGAGAAGGGGCTAGGAAGGGGAAGAATGAAGGCACTATTTATGGGGAAGGGGGAGAAATAGTGTGGAAAGAATTTGGTGTGGGAGTAATAGTGAAGTTAGAGGCTGGGGTGGAGAGAGAGAGACCAAAGGGGAAAGGTCTGTGTGGACAGAAGTAAATTCGGTGGGCCAGGACACAACTCTTTTCTTCTTTTCTTGCCCACCAAACAGCTGATCAGTAGCAGGTTCCAGAAGAGAAGGAAAACCTGACACCCTAATGTTTTTCAAGCTTTTTATTAAAAACTATTTTTTTAAGGGGGCAGGGAGTGGAGAGTTTCGCAGGTGCCATTGGAGGTATATAAACTGTGTAAAGCAGCCACCTCCAACATGGTGCCTTCCAGATGTGATGTACTGCAACTCCCATCATCCTCAGCCAGCATGGTTATTATTGACAGGAGCTGGAGAGCACCAGGTTGGGGAAGGCTGTTATAAAGAATTAAGGTGATACTGCTGGTCAATAGAAGAATGTTTTGATGTAAATAAAAAGTCCAAATTGTCCTTCACAGAGATCTATAAACACTGTACCTGATCAACAATAAAGCCTCCCAAATAGAATATAACTCAACTGTGTATTACACTGGATTATTGTACTTAAAACTGCTTTGTGCCAGTTTTTTTGCAGATAAATCAAGAATTAAAATTTCCAAGTGCAAAGCCATTCAATTCTTGTACAAGCAGCACAATAGCCAGTTTGTAGTTGCTTCTGTGAAATTATAAGTCTCACAAAAGCCTATTACTTTCCATCTCCAAAACCACCTGTTCCATGAAAGTTAACACTTTAGTCCCCATTGCCAAATGAAACAAAGCATAAATATGTCTAACTGCAATCATTTACGTTCCCTCCTGCGTTCCTTTCCTCACTTACGTGTACACATAAATTAAATAAAAGATAAGGGCGAGACACTTTTGTGTAAACAAAGATCACTAGTTCTACAGGTTAAGCAAGGCAGTGCCAACCTTAGGCACAAACAGCTGCCTTGAGGCATCATCAGAGCCTCTGTTAGTGTAACAACACCAGGGAAGAGCGGTATAACAAAGTTACTCTCACTGCTGCTTTAGGAAAAACATATCTCTGCAAGAGTGTGAAAGGATTTAGAACAGTATCCATTTGGGAACCTGAGGGCAAGAAGACAGAGCAAAGAAGAAATATTTTCTGAACTACAGACATTAAAGATAAATTGGAGGGAGCGAAATTTCACAATCTAGACACCTACCACGTATTTGGGTTTGCTGATTGCCACCAGGCTGGCCAGAAAGTCTTCATCAGACAGCTGGCTAAAAACATGGGAGTCGTAGGCGACCACAATGGAAACTTCTTTCATCATTTTGTCAGCACAGTCCCTGTTAGCAATGGCCAGCAACAGGCTCAGTATCCGACGAGAAAGAATGAGCTCAGCTTTATGTAGATTGCTCACACCCACCTGAAGAGACTAAGTGGGTGGAGTGTCACAGAAAGAACAGCAGCAAAGAATAATCATAATAATAATAATGCAGCAGCCATCCAAAGCAGCTCCTGTATGCTACTTCCCTTTGGGAGTCTGTTATCACTGAAGGAAATATATAGTTGAAACACTTGCTCATATGCCCAGATTAATAGAAGAGTCATTCAATAAAATCTTCTTCAATGATACAAAAAAGTCATTTTTCAATAGGAAATTAAATCCATAAAAAGCAGGTAGAGATCTGAAAACTTCAGTTCATAGAGTTCTCTCTTGTGGTTCCCACAACAGCTTGTTCTTTAATGAAATATTTCACAACAGGAAAAAAAATCCTTTTAGTGGAGGAGTCTAGATTTCTTAAGACAACTTGCTGTGTTGTGCTGATTCCACAGTTTTTCACAAAAGGAACGAACGGTATTCTGCCACCCTTTGGATTTTTCCAAGTATCTGATCAGATTACCTTGGGAAATATTGCCTTTTCTATGGAAAGTTTGCTATGTTTTAGGGGTGCTTTGAACTATTCCCACATAAAATAGGAATATGGGATCACATCAGTCTTTCAAACTGCTGTCTTGAAATAATCTCACATTCTTGTAAAAATACAGAGACACATTTTCTTCATAAGTTGAAGAAAAAGATCACAGTTCAAAAAGATGAAATCTTATCTAAATGATCTTCACTTACAAGGAAATGTTCACCCTTGTTCAAAAAACAGGTGAACAGGCATCCAAACTCTCTTTCAGGCAGCATCCAGTCCTTCTGTAGTTTTTAATTGCAAAAGGGCTCAATCGTTTCAGATCTCTGGTATGTTTATCAATAATGTCAAAGGATTTTTTAAAAAAGTCTGTCGATGTGAGTATTTTCAATTATAATTTTACCAAGACATACAAAATGATGTAAAAATACATACCCCCCAAAAAACCATAAACTCTTAATTGTTTTACGCTGAAAAGCAATATACTTAAGAAAGAACTAAAAGAATTATGGATCAAAAGACCCATTTCTATCTTACTTACTGCATACTTTGTTCTGTTCTATAGCACTTCATTCCACTGAAGGGTTCAGTATATATGTCAATATATATACACATACATAATGACCAAAGCGTGCATTTATGGCAACTGAGACTACAGTTTGGTTGCTGCAAAAATAAGGTGGGGTTTCCTTGTGCTGTTAGTACATTGCCACATGCTTGCGTTTCAGAATAAAATAAAATGAAATAAGCTCTTCTCTTTATCTTGTTTTTCTCAGCAATCTCTCAAAAATTACACATATATTTCATGAGCAGCAGGTGTTGTTTGCAGTTCAATAGGAAAGCTGAGACACAGCTGTAGCATTCAGATTTTTTAAAAAACAACAACAACACATTTCCATTTTAATAAGGGAGGAGTAAAAATGACATGCTATTGCTAGGAAACAGCACAGAATTTTAATAGGCTTAAGGCAGGCAAAATGCAAAGCTTGAAGGAGAAATTCTTGAGATTAGGAGAGCTACTGATCATATTTAAGCTGCAAAGTACAAAAAAAACCCTTTCATTATTCTATTTGAAGCTTTCAGTAAACCAGTTTTTGCACTGCTGAGTTTTAGTCTTACTTGTTTTCCTTCCCAGTGGAGGTAGTTCAGATCTAAATAATAAAAAAGCCATTTTTCCTCATCTCCAATGAAAAGAATTCCTACCTGATGTTCTAAAACCTGAACTCTACCTTCCTAAACACGTTACTAGATGCAGGGAACCTCTTCACAACAAGCATTTTCCTCCTTCAGTCTAGCTTCAACTTCCTGGTAGAAAACACTGGTTAGAAATAAAAGTGGTTCTTCCTGCCTTTGCAGTTTTCTCTGTCACTGTGACTCAGCGTGGGCATATAATAATGAGTGCACAAGGTGAGCAGACAAAGACACCTGTTGTAGGAGGAGGTAGGGAATGGAACTTCCCATCATTCCATGCTCCATGCTGTGGCTGCCCAGGAAGAGATGAACTTACAGCAGAGCAGCACATACATTGCAATGACATTCACTCCTCAGTTAAATTCTATGACGGAAGCCAATGAATTGAGGTGAGAAATGCAAGACTCCTGTCAAAGTAAAAGCCCTTCAAAAGTATCCAAATATCTTTGGAGGAAATCAAATGTATTTGACAGCAACAAGATATTATAAGTCATGATCTGGTATATTCCACCTTAGTCTAAACTAAACTTAAAGTAGCTTTTTTTTTGTGGCTATGCATGTTCAATAGCCACAACATGTCATCTCCTCTCCAATATTTATTTATTTAAAGTATGTTTAACCTGTCCTTCTTTCTTAAACATCAGGGCAGTGTGCAAAAGGAATTAAAAACAACAACCCTTCTCCACTTCTATCAATCAGCAGCAACATTTTATTAAAATTGGACCAGGAGGACATGTTCTTTTTAAATGGTTTGTGACCTTTTCCAAGAAGGCCTTTCTGATCCAATGAGCAGATAGCCTTTTAAACATTTCGAACACGTTTCTGCAAAATAATTTACTGAGAACATGATGACTAATTACTTCTTCCTCTACTTCAAATTAAACGTTGCTACTGCTTTAATATTAACATTCCACAATGATGTTGCATTAGTAGCCATGACAGACCATCCTTCCTTTTATCCTCTTTTTTTTTTTTATGGGCTCAAGTTCCCAAATCTGACCAGACATTTTATACCCCAAAATTAGTTTTAAACTTGTCCTGTGCATACACACACAAACACACACTTCTCCTCCTAAAATGCAATTGGTATATAGTGGCATACTGCTTCTGAACCTGAAGGTTCCAAATAGCGGTCATGAGGCAGAGTCATTGATAGATATCCTGTACGGATTTGTCTACCCCACCTCACTGCCCTGCTTTAAAGCCATCAAAATTAGTGGCCTCATCACATCCTATGGAAGAGAATTCTATAAATTAATTATGCAGCGTGGAGAAATACTTTCTTTTGCCTGTCCAGAATTTCCTGCCAGTCAGTTTCACTGAATGATCCAGATAAGAAACTATCCATTTTGCTGGCAGGCTGCTAGGCATAAGAGCCTCAGAGACACTTCACCCCAGTATTCTTTGATACTGTTTGAGGTTGTTTTAAGAGGCTTCAACCTTGTCCAATGTAAAAAGAATAAACATGGAAGGCTTGCAGCTTTAGTTGAAATGTGTGAGAAGGCCCAGCAAGAGATTGCCTCCTGTGTCGTAAACCTCTGGTCATGTACACAGGGCAATATTCAGCAATATAACCTGAGTTAGAAGTGAATACTCCCAGTCAAAGAGTCACATCTCCATGGTTTTGCATAAATACTGTTAAATACTGGGTGCAGCGCTGATAAGAAAATCCCATTCTATTTTTTATTTTATAAAATTTATTGTACAACTGACAAAAACACACACAAAAAGGACATTATGTGTAATTTTATAAGCCTCTATAAAAGGTTTCTAAAACCTCTATAAACCGCCCTATGCATAATTTTATAAACCTCTATCGTAACACACAGATATCAGTTGTCATTTTCTAAACTAAAGAGCACAAAATGTTGTAGACTAGCACTGGATCCTGAATTGTTGCATTCAAATGGAGGAAGAAAAGGATGATATTCAAAGGCCTTTGTTTGAATATTTTGAAATTAGGCATTTTTTACAATACAAGGAGGAGAAAATATCAGACCACTGATTCAGTTGGAGCAGGTTCTAGTTGAGAGACCAAAGAAATCATTTCAGATATAAAACATTTGATTGACTATAAAGAACAGGGCATATTAATAAATAGGATTTTCAATCAGAGACACCTATAAAAATATAGAATTCTGTTTGGATCAATACACAATTAGCTATATGTCTGAATGAGAACTGTGTACAAATGTGGGCACAGTGGTATATAACTCCAGTAAGGATTGCAAAGATTCACCAAGGCTATTCTGAGATGTGTTGGAAATGTAATAAAGAAAACTAATGGCCACCATGTTGGCAACAAGTGTTAGCATCAGTTATTAAATTCTGGGGGGAAGTTACCTCTGGATTCTAAGATTTTTCATTGATTTTTTATGAACAAACTTGAAAGGGCAGATAAGGAAAGGAAACACTCCTTTTATTGTATGATTGTTGCTACTACAGTAGTATATGTAATGCACTGGAAATTGAATAAAATCTCAAGAAGTAGAGAGTGGTATATTAAGCTATGAGATTTTGCAGTTATAAATGCTTGGATTATTAGTTATTTAATTATTTAAATAACTTGGATTATTAGAGATAGCCAGGGAAGGAGGTCTAGAGCTAACTGTGAGCAACAATGGAAGGGGTTTAAACAATTCCGTAACAGTCAGCAAATGATAATAAATGGCAACCCATTTTGATTGATAAGGGAAAATGTTGGTCTAGTTTGGCTGTTTAGTATGTTGCTGTTGTTTTCTCTTCCTCTAGCAAATGTATTTTTTAAAATCAATTAATAATGAAAACTATTCTCACCATTCCTTGTGGAGGTATTGCTCAAGCCCCATGGCCCTTCTGATTGTCCTTTTCTGCATTTCTACTATAATCGTGCTTCCTACTTCATGTCACTTAATCAGTTACCAGTTGTAGAAGAAATTTATCTCTGTCTTATTGGGATTCAGGTTCAGTTTATTGGCCCTCAGCCATGACGTGATGGCATCCAGGCACCAGTTTGGAATGTGCACAGCCTTTCCCAATTCAGATGTCACAGAGAAGTAGAGCTGGGTATAATCAGCATACTGGTGACACCTTGCCCCAAATCTCCTGATAACCGCTCCCAATGGCTTCATTAAATATCATTGGGGACAGAATGGTGCCTGGCACCCCACAGTTCAACTACCAAGGGGCTGAGGTGCAGTCACCCAATGCTATTCTCTTGAACTCACCCCTCAAGTATGAGTTGAACCACTGTAGAACAGTGCCTCCAACTCCCAACCCACACAGGCGGTCTAGGAGGATACTGTAGTCAACAGTATCAAAAGCTGCTGAAAAAAACAACAGGGTCACATTTCTCCTGTCCCTCTCCCAAAGAAGGTCATCCATCAGGGTGATGAAGGCCGATTCCATCCCAAAACCAAGCCTGAACTCAGACTGGAATGGATCCAGATTCATTCAAGAGCACCTGCAGCTGAGACGCCACCACTCTCTTGATCATCTTACTCAGGAATGGGGTATTTACAACCAAACGATAAGAGAGCATAAAACTTTGTCTCAAGGAAGGGTTTATTCAGGAGTGGTTGTACCACTCAAGGCAGTAGAGACCACACCATCACACAATTACGCGTTCACCATTCCTCTGATCCATCCAGTCAGCTCCCCATGGCTAGATCGAATAAGCCATGATGGGCAAGGGTTGAGACAGCATGCGGTGTGTCAAACAGATGCAAGTGTCTTGTCCACATCCTCAGACTCCAAAAACTGAAACTGATCCCACAAAACAGGATTGGACACCTCAGCAGACACTGCATCAATAGCGGTGTTTAAGTCAGCATGAGCAATTTTATCCTCAAAGTGTCTTGCAAACTTCTTGCAGTGAGCCCCCAAGAGTTCTAGTACTGGATTCAATGGGTTTGATAAAAGCAACCTGGAACCACATGGAAAAACTCATCTGGATGTGGATGTGATGGAGGTAGTAAAGCAAGCCTTCTTTGCTGCCTTCACCATCACGGAGCAGGCGCGATGATACTCTCTTGTGCTTGTTTGATCACCTACATGATGAGTCTTACGCCACTCATGCTCCAGTTGTCTTCTGACCTGTTTCATTGACTGGAGCTTCCCAATAAACCAGGGAACCTTCAGAGCTCCATAGTGCCGAAAAGAACTCTCAAGAGCGATTGTGTTAACGGCCCTTCAAACTTCAGCATTCCATGGTGTGACAAGGGCCTCTACAAAATTGCCAGCTATGGTGATTTCCTTTTTTTACTGTAGTTGGGAGTATTTTTAATGCTGAGGTTTAATATTATGTTTTCAATTTTGTATTTTAATATTATGAAATGCTGAGATTTTATTATATTCAGCGGTATATAAATGCCACAAATCAATCAATCAATAAACTCAAGATTGTACAAATCAATGGCGCTATATGGGGCTGACCTTAAGGCTGGTTCAGACGGTGGAACTTGTACCGTGCACATATTATGCCTGTGCTAAAGAATCTACATTCGGTGCCAGTCTGCTACTGAGCTAGGTGTAAGGAGTTGGTATTATTATACAAAACCCTATGCTTGCTTGTTTGTTTGATTCATTTGTAACCCCTTTCGATATTGGTTTCAAATGAGAAGTGGTCCATGGCTAATAAATAAGTATGGCTAATACATAAATAATAAAGATGAAGCCGTTACTACTGCACTCATGTCCTGCTTATGGGCTTCCATAGGCAGCTGGTTGGCCACTGTGAGAACACAATGCTGGAGCAGATTGGAATTTGGTCTGATCTAGCATGGCTCGTCTTAAAGTTTGATGTGTGTGTATTTCATAGAATCATAGAATAGAATCATAGAATAGTAGAGTTGGAAAGGGCCTATAAGGCTATCGAGTCCAACCCCCTGCTCAGTGCAGGAATCCACCTTAAAGCATCCCTGACAGATGGCTGTCCAACTGCCTCTTGAATGCCTCTAGAATGGGAGAGCCAACGACCTCCCTAGGCAATTGGTTCCATTGTCGTACTGCTCTAAACAGTCAGGAAGTTTTTCCTGAAGTCCAGCCGGAATCTGGCTTCCTGTAACTTGAGCCTATTATTCCGTGTCCTGCATTCTGGGTTGATCGAGAAGAGATCCTGGCCCTCCTCTGTGTGACAACCTTTCAATTATTTGAAGAGTGCTATCATGTCTCCCCTCAATCTTCTCATCTCCAGGCTAAACATGCCTAGTTCTTTCAATCTCTCCTCATAGGGCTTTGTTTCCAGACCCCTGATCATCCTCGTTGCCCTCCTCCACATTGTCTGCATCCTTCTTGAAGTGTTGAAGTGTGGTGCCCAGAACTGGACGCAATAATCAAGATGGGGCCTAACCAGTGCCAAATAGAGGGGAACCAGTACCTCGTGTGATTCGGAAGCTATACTATTAATGCAGCCCAAAATAGCATTTGCTTTTTTGCAGCCACATCACACGGTTGGCTCATATTCAGCTTGTGATCTACAACAATTCCAAGATCCTTCTCGCTTGTCGTATTGATTAGCCAAGTATCCCCCATCTTGTAACTGTGAATTTGGTTTCTTTTTCCTAGGTGTAGAACTTGGCATTTATCCCTATGAAATTTTATTCTGTTGTTTTCAGCCCAGCGCTCCGGTCTATCAAGATCACTTTGGAGTTTTTTTCTGTCTTCCAGGGTATTAGCAATCCCACCCTGCCTGCCCACCCACACACTTTTCTTTGCACATGTATGCACACATGCCAGCTAGATTTGTTTTCTTTGCGCGCATATGTGCGCCCGTCTCCTCAGAGCACTTCCTGTAAGGTGTTTCCACCTTCAGGAGGTGCGTGACGCCTGCATATCAGGCAAGGTATTGTGAGAGGTGGTCCCAGAACTTCCAGGTCCCCTTGTGATACTCTGCCCAACCTCGTGCAGATGCCATGCGGCTCCTGAAGGCGGAAACACCTTATGGGCAGTGCACTGGGGAGGCGGACACATATATGCGTACAAAGACAATTAAGCCAGCTGGCCAGCAGCCATGCACGCAGGACCAGCCAGGCAGCGCAGGGTTGGAAGGTGCACAATAGAGTGGGGCAGAGTGGGAGGGGAGGTGCAGCGCGCGAGGGGGCAAATGCGACTTGGCTTTGCCAGCTGCCTGCATGGCCAGGCAGCTGGCACACAATGCAGCTGGCTGGCAGGCATAAGAAGTGGTGGACCCTTTGGAGGGGAAGAGTGATGCTCTTCACACCCTTTGCTGCCTGCTGCACCAGCATCGTCCCGCTTCATGATAGGGCTCTGAGCCTGCTAGGGGGCAATTTAGTACCTAGTCAATTACAGTCCTAGTACCTCTCATTCTGTGCTCCAATGATACCGAGACTCTTTGTGACCTCTAGCTTTTCATATCTGGTGTGCCTGGTAACAAAGTTCAAGGTACCATGCTTTTGGTTTGGTCATTGGGCAGATCAGTTCTGAGCACTTTCTAGCCTAGGTGTATCACCAAAACGGGTTCAGCGATTTCCTGTCAACATCTTGATTCTGTCGACTCCATTTACTTCTTCCTGCATTGGTTTCTGCCGTTGTCTATATTTTCAGCTATAACCTTATGAGGTCATTCAATCTGGGACATCTGCTCAAGTGGTGTTATGAATAGTACCAGTTCAACTTCAAGGTTGCAAAGGATTTCATTTCCACCATTGTGTATAAAAATCAGTGATTTTTTAAAAAATTCAAAACATTTGGATTTTTTAAAATTTAAATTGGATTTTTTAAATAAAATGCTTTTTGAGGAAAAATCTATCTAAAAATAGTTTTCATTTAAGATACGTTATAGTCCAAAAGTTATTCATCTTGAAATAAGGATTAGTTTTTAATTATGTAGCATGAGGCTGTATATTCATGCAATGTTTATATGTTTTGGTAAATGAATTCCATCAATCCATTCACAATGTCATGCTCTTCCAGAGGTTTCTGATAGATTATTGGGCAATTTTTCTATCTAGAAGATATTATCACAGATGCTTGGTTTTACAGTTCTCAAAACTGTGAATTTGTATCTGCAGAGATCACAGTCCCATTGTTCCTTTGCAAATCTATGTACACAGAATCAACACCTTACCTCTGAAGTGCTAAGTTTCAAAAAATTCAATAAATAGATTGTTGGGAGTGGAATAGATCTGCACAAGAAGCTAAAAATGAAAACTGCATCTGCTTGTAAATATTAAGATTATACCAGCAAGAATGAGTCTTTGGTAACTCTGAGTTGTGTAAAATATGTATTAAGTTTATAGTGAGGAAGAGTGTACTTTTGCGGGGGGTAAGTCACATGATTAAATCGAGTCTTTCTGAGTAGTGATTAAAATCGTGATTTAAATCATGATTTAAATCAAATTGATTTAAATCAAATCCACCCTGGTAGTGATTTAAATCAATTTAAATCACCCTGGTTTCCACAGTCCAGAAGGTAGAGGGGGGAATTATATTATATGCAGGATGGTGTTCAATGAACCCCTCCTGCAAACAGAATGGCTTCCATCAGTGGAACTGGAAGAAGGGTGATTTCCCACTCCCTCTGCAGCCCCCTAAACTCCTTCAGCAACTGCACTGGAGGTTTGGAAGACCCTCTGAAATAGACGGGGGGGGGGGGGGGCTACAGGGTGGAGATGAGGGAGGGGGAAGTCCCATCCACACTGCAACATTGAATTTCGCCACCATGGCAGGCAACATGGGCCGTACTTCTTTTCTCTACATCCTCTACAGATTAGAACAGTTTTTAACCAACAGGAGTGTGACTAATATCTAGTCCCGTTCAAGGCTGTCACTGGATACATCTCTCTGCCGATCCACTCAGTCCAGACTTCCCTAAGACACCCCCCCCCCCGCAAATTACTCACTACCATCACCTCCTGATTTGCACAGAGCAGTAGGACTCTCCTCTTTATATCATTGTCTGTTTACTTTAAAGCTAACATGTAGCCGACATATGCCAACTTTAGAATCTGCGTAAACCCCACAACACAGGTAGTTAAAATATGAAACATCTATTTATTTATGGAACATCAAGACATCAAGAACAAGAAGTTATCTAATAATAAAAAATGGTTCTAGAAACCCAACAACTCTGATTAATAATAATAATAATAATAATAAACTGGGCCTACCAGAATACATCCACACCAACATCCAGAAAGCAGTCATAATTAAAACGTGCTCAATCATCAGGAAATTCCTGAATCAATAAAAGGCAGCATGACTTGGCAACGCCCGTCATGTCCGTCTAGAAAAACCGCCACGAGCGAGAAAGAGATAAATAATAATAATAAATTTATTTCTTACCTGCCTCTCCCTCCGGATCGAGGCAGGGAATAACATCCCATGAACCCCTCTCCCTCTTTCTAATGAACTATCCCTGGCAGCTCCCCCTTTTAACTCAAACAACTCCCTCTCCATCCCAACTCAACTGTAATAAATTGTATCCTAACTCACCACCATCTCTCAGCTTACTAACTGGCGTTACTCCACCCATCATTCCATTCTGGTCTGTGCTGTCAATCATTCCTCCACTCATCCTTTTCTTATAAGGAGTCACACTCTCCACCAATCAGCAATGTGTGTTGGACCAAATATCACTGTTCAAACAGTCTGATTACCAGGCAATGAATCAATTCTGCTTAGAACTTTATTGCTTCAACGTTCATCCAATACTGCAGCAATTTCCTGCCACCTCCCTTGTCCCACCCAGAATGAGATAAGGCTTATTGGAAGGATTTCTATCCTGAAAGGTGGAATATGAATAATTGTAATAAATAATGTTAAAGGGCATAGGTCATCCCTCGCAAATCACAGTGGGCATTTCAGAGAGACAGAAGGGCATTGAAAAAAATGTAAACTTTTAAAATCTGGGCGGTGTGGGGGTTGGAGATAAGGTTTCAGTCAGATAGGATTCTGTGTCATATTCTGAACATACGCACAGATACTGACACTTAACTTATTATTGAATTCATGGAGGTGGCCTCAAGAAGTAAAACTGAGATGTCTTTCTTCCTTCCCCCATAGACACTGTGTGGAATGATCCAAAACACTATGCCTACTTGATGGCTTGCATTGAGGATTGTGGACGGAAGATGTCTTTGGGCAGATAATGGGGATTCTGAAGAGAAACAGGGAATTTGGGTCTTGGGTTTGTTACACAGTTCAATGGGGCTTACTGTCATGGCTCAGAACCATGGGTTTCCAGCGGCGGTGACAAGTGGGGCCCTCTACCTTTGATCTTACACCCTGCCCACTCAATCCCCAGGAGGCACCGTTGCCCTCTGACTCTGAGCAATGGACCTTAAACTCCTCCACTGAGCAGGGAGGCCTTGGGGAGCATTCGTCAACCATTCGTCAGAAGCCAGAAACCGTGGGAAGGGGCGCTGGCCCTTAAAAAAAAATCAGATGTAACACTTGAGGGCATGGAGCTGGCCTGTCTATAAAACCCTTCAACTTGCTCGAAGCCAGTGCTGGGATGATTCATTTTACATATCTGCAGGGTTGCTCTCCGCTGTTTTGAATTTGAACCCACAGTCCCGAGTCAACAGCTACAGTCCTGTCCAGGGTTCTGAACCGACTCTAATCCATTACTACTTCACCTGTCACTCAACTTGGTGTGCCCTCGCTAGAGTTTTGGCTAATGTCACTAAATTACAGCTGCTAATTGTCTATCGTACATTACTATGAATCCAGCTGGGGCTGAGGAATTTTGACCCACAAAATTACAGATTGCCTCAATAAACAAGTGTGCATTGTTTACCAGGGACTCTGGGTGTACATTCAACCCTTGTCGATTCTGCTGGATGAGATGCACCTGCCTATCTTACCGGTCCCTGTCCATTTCATGTGTCTTTAAGCATCATGCAGCACAGTGAAACTAGAAGTAGAGGGTCTATAGCTGCAGCCTCAATTGCCTTGGGTCCTTCTGATCTTCCTCTGATGAGGATTTCCAACAGTGGAAGATTCATAGCAACAAAGTATTCATTGCACCAAATGCTGCTATTTCTGCTGAAGGGTAACTTGTTCCTTTAACCATGGTAATGGAAGTTGTTTCTACCTCTTCCCATTGTTTCCTATGATTTCCCATGTAGTTGGGCACAGGGAACAAGCCTCCTAGTTACGATGCCACAAGAGGCCGGAAAACTCTACCCTATAGCAACATTGTCATGGTGCAGCTGTCTACTTCCTCAGCTTTGATTCTTCACCACAACAATTCTAAGTGTTTTCAATTATAAAGTCTGTGATCTCTTGAACCCATGAAAGTAATCCAAAGGAATTTCTTGTCTACAAACTGGGCAAAAATAAGTGAGTTGCTTTTCTCCACCACCCCCCCCCCCCCCCCCAAGTACAAAAGGTAAAAGTCTGAAAACTGAGGAGAGAGATAAACATCCAGGAAATGACCAGAGATTGAGCCATTCGGGCAACTTGCTCCATGAAGTGTGCCATATCTTCTGACAGCGACACACAATCTGGCATATTGACGATATCGTCTGGTGACGGTACTGATTGTGGAACTGAAGAGAGCCAAGTTGAATCAGAGACATAATCATCTATTGAATGCAGTGAGGACTATCTGTCCATTTGTGCTGGTGGAGAGGGAAGCTGGGCACAGCTAGAGATCACCCTGGAGTTGGCGGGTCTGATTGGCCCATGACTAGGACAGATTGTCCCAGTGAAGAAGGTGCTGGTGGAGACATTTGAGCAGGTCTGGGGGCGTCAACCACTTCCGAAGCTTTCTTCCAAAGGATTGCCTTAAGGCGATCAAATCGGTTGCATCTAGCCTGTTTCAAAAGGCTCATGTAATGACAGCAGGCTTCCACCACATGTGATACTCCAAGGAAGAGTAAGCACAATGAGTAACCATCTGAGAGAGGCACCTTACTGCCGCAGTGAAAGCATTTCTTGAATAATGCTCTCAATGCCATAGGAGATCAGCAAAACCCCTCTACGATCCAAAATCGTGAGCGGCAACAAAGATAGAACAAAAATTAGTAGAGTGAAACTAATTATTTTGTGATGGGAGGACGGACAACTCCATAAGGAAAAGCAGAATTCAAGGAAAAACGAAGAAAAAGTCAAGAGTTTCCTCAGCTACACATGAAAAAACACAGCAAAGCTCCCAATGAGTGTACCAATAACAGCAGTTGAAAGAAGACTGAAGAGACAGACGAGACCCGCAGGAGCATGCACGGTAAGATGTTGGGGAAGGGTTCCCACCAAAGGTCTCCCTCAACTATGGAAGTTTCCCGAACAAGGCTCTCTGTGCAGGTGCAGAGCCAGTGTGTGCGATGCACAGAGACCATGAAAAAGGATGATCAGAACCAGAAGTACATTTGATATGACTTTAAATATTATTTTGAATGACAATTGTGAAAATATAAACAAAAGAACATGCAACTGTCTGTGTGCAAAATGGAATGATGTTAGTAAGTAGTTTAATTTCAGCTATTTTAGACATTTCCATCAGCTGAGATCAGGCAATATTTTGGGTAACTAGTTTGAATCTGAATGTGAATCTATAGAGATAAAGCTACCACTTCTCAACTGCAACTCGCATGGTCATGCAGGCACATTTTTCAGTTGCTGCAACCACGGCCCTCAAGAAGTTGTACGCATGGAAAGCACTGTTAATGAGACACTGGCTGCATTCAGACAACACGATAGTCAATGGTGGGGTAATAATCAACTTTACAGTTGTTCATCTAGGGGGTACTCCCCACACAACATGGCAATAAATAATCAACTGTGGTGTGGATTAGGATCAGCGCTGAGTTGACTATGGCAGCATTCGGACTGGGGTGAAGTCGTAAATCACCCAAGCTCCTTAAAAAAGCATTGAATTAAGCACTAATTCCTTATCTTGGAATGGTTGGAGAGCTAATGAAAGGCATGAAATATTGACTGGAAGCAGTACGATATATGAGTGAGTGTGGAATCGCGGCAGAGTTCTCTTGGCAGTCAAACAGAACTGGAGGAGACGAGGACGAAGACGAGGAGCGGCCATTACTGAGGTAATTTATGGACTTATAATTGAAGATACAAGGCGGGCTGGCTGGCTGACAGCGTACTGGGAGAGAGACGGAGATAAAATATATGCGAATATATGTGAAGAGGAAGAACGTTAATCCCCAGTAAAAGCCGAAGTATAGTGCTGACTGGCTGCGGTAAGAGCAAGAGGGAGTCACCAGGCAGACGGGGGGGGGGGGGGGGGGTGTAATAATTTATGAGTAAAAAGGGGCGACGGGAGAAGAGGCCCCCTATATCTACCCCCGCCTGGGTTAGACCCTCAAAAGAGCGTGGATCGGACAGGACTTGGCAGAGATCGACACGTTTGGAGACCCAAAACATGCCAGATAAGCTGTCTAGTAAGAAAACGTCCCCTGTTAAAGGAGCTGCGTCACAGCTAGCAGAGCCGGCTGTAATTCCAAAGATCACCAGAGGAGGTCAGCCAGACCCAATGGATGAATTAAAGGATGATATTTAAAAAATGTTCAGGCTTGAGTTGGTGGATCTTGAAGAACGGTTAGCAAAACGTATTAATGACACACAAACTGAGTTAATGGCGGGTTTAAAGCAAGTGGTGAAGGATGTTGAGGTGCTGCAGACAGAGACTAAAGCTTTGACTGGAGTTTGCAAGAAGCAGGAAGAGCAGCTGTCTCAACATGACTTACGCTTAATAGCCATTGAGGATAGAGATCGACGTGCAAACATTCGCATAAGAGATTATGGGGAACAAGAAGGAGCGACTCCAAAAGATTTAAGAGATACAATTTTGACATGGATAAGACTTCAGCTTCCAGACGAGACTTGGGAGATTTCAGATATTGAGAGGGCTCATAGAGTTGGATTTAAGCGTAAAGGTATGCTTCCAAGGGACATAATTGTCAAATTTGCTAATTATTATAAAAAAGAAAAACTTATGCAAGCAATTAGACGACAATGTCAACCAATGATTCAAGCAACAGCAGTCCAAATATACCAGGATTTGTCGCCTCAGATCGTGCAGTGGAGGAAGAGTGTCAAAATGTGTACAGCAGCATTGAGGATGAAATCGATAACGTACAGCTGGGGATATCCAGTGTTTTTGAGATTTATGTGGAAAGGGAAGCGAGAAAGAATAACATCGTGGGAACAAGGAATGGAGCTGTTGGAGAAGCTGGGCATAATTGATGCCAAGGATGGTGGAGAAATAGAGCAAGAAGAAGGCGCGGTTGGAGGATCCAGTCAAGGATAAGGGATTAGAAGGGGGGGGGGGAAAAGGAGGGGAGGATTGGACTTTACTCTGGAGGTTGGGCCGGGTTCCCCCCCCCCTGAAGAGTTCTAAAATAATTGGGACCAGTGCCCAGATGTCTGGTGAGGAGGGGGGTAAAAATGGGGGTGTATGTGGGGGGAGGGAAGGGAGGGGGGGAGTATGTGTTTCACTGACCGAGACCAATTTAAAGATATGTGTGAAAGTAAGAAATGGAAAATAAATTGAGAATGGCAACTCTAAATGTTAAGGGGCTAGGAACAATTATAAAAAGGCGAAGAATTGAAACGTTGTTAAAAAGAAAAAAAACAGATATATTTTTTTGCAGGAGACTCATCAAATAAAGGAGGGGGTTAATGAGTTACGAATGAGGGATGTAGGAGTGTATGAAAAGTCATTTGGTACTTCTAAAGCGAGAGGTGTGGCAATAATAATATCGAAGAAATGTGGTATTAATATTCAAAGTGTAATAATAATAATAATAATAATAACGATTTATTTCTTACCCGCCTCTCCGTCTAGATCGAGGCGGGGAACAACAAAGAAAGATAAGAATGGAAGGATCCTTATAATTTACTGTACGATGGAAGAGGAGGAATTTGTGTTGATCAATGTCTATGCTCCAAATGGGAAACAAATTGAATTCTTTAAAGAACTATTTGATATGGTGGGAGTTGTAGGGAAAAAGAATATTGTGATAGCAGGAGATTTTAATATGGTACGCGATAAAGGGAAAGATAGGGATAACATTATAAGAGATGTTAGAGGGGAGGGGAAGACGGAGTTAGCTAAATTAATGGTGCGGAAAGAATTAATGGATGTATGGAGAGCTTTAAAAGGGGAAGAAAGAAAATATACTTTCTACTCACCTAGATTTAAGAGTTATTCAAGGATTGATTATATTTTTATATCAAAGAATATGGTACCTAAACTAATAGATTGTGATATTGGAGTAATTAAGGTCACTGACCATGCATTAATGATGATGGATATTAAAATGAAGAAGGATTATAAACAAGCAAAGAGATGGAGACTGGACGGAAGAATTTTAAAAAATAAAAACATAGTGGATAAATTAAAAAAGGAAGTGCAGGAAATATGGCAGATAAATGAAAAAGAAGTTAAATCGCAGGGGTTATTATGGGATACTATGAAAGCGGTAATAAGAGGGATTTGTATTAGGGAAATGTCCACACTTAAAAAGCAACAGGAAGTACTTTATAAAAAGGCTGAAGAAGAGATAAAGAGTTTAGAGGAGAGATTGAGACAAAAGATAAGCGGTTATATGCCCAAATTCAAGCAAAAAAAAAGGAATTGGAGAAAGAAGATATAGAACAAGTTCAAAAGAATTTGTTATATTTAAAGAGAGATTTTTTTGAATATAATGATAGAAATTCAAAGATGCTGGCCAGATCCACGCAGTCAGAGAAGGCTAAGAATATGATAGGGACAATAAGAGATAAGTTAGGGAATAGATGTAATTTAATGAAAGATATATTAATTACTTTTCAGGAATTTTACAAAGAACTATATACATCAGACGCGGTTTCACAAGACAAGATTCAGGAATATGTAGAAAGAAATTGGAAAATAAGACTGGATGAGCAAGATAGAGGTTGTATGGAAGGCTTGGTCACTGAGAAAGAAATTGAGGGAATTGTTGATAAACTAAAAGGAGGTAAATCTCCGGTGATTGATGGTTTGGGGCCGGAATTTTATAAAATATTTAAGGATATTTTAATACCAAGATTAAAAAAATTATATAATAATATAATAGAAGGAGGAATGACTCTGCCATCGTGGGATCAGTCCTTGGTTATTTTAATACAGAAGCCAGGTAAGGATTTGACGGATCCAGCATCATATAGACCAATATCTTTAATAAATCAGGATGCAAAAATATTTACAGCAATAATGGCTAAAAGAATGGGTACATTTATTTTTAAATATATCAAAAAAGATCAATGCGGATTTATCATGGTAGGAAAATGCCGAATTTAATTGGGAGAGTTATAAATATAATAAATATTATTTAAAAAAGGAATTTAAAAGCAGGATTATTAGCATTGGATATATTCAAAGCCTTTGATTGCGTGGAGTGGCCAGCGTTAAAAATTATCTTAAAAACATTTGGGTTTGGACATAAATTTATGGGAGTGATTAACCAGCTGTACAAAAATAATAAAGCTGAAATAATGGTTAATGATGGGTTAACGCAACAAATTACACTAGCTCAAGGAACTAGGCAAGGATGTCCACTTTCACCGAGCTTATTTGCAATAGTTATAGAAATTTTAGCAAACGTAATAAGGGAAGATGAAAGATTAAAGGGGATAGGAAGAATTCACAAGATTAAAGTGAATATGTTTGCGGATGATACATTATTGACACTAGAAGATCCCCTAGAAAGTGGGGAGACGATTCAGAAGCATTTGAGAGAATTTGGGGAAATTACGGGATTACAAGTTAACTGGGGGAAGTCAGAAATGATGTTGTATAATTATAACAAGGAAGAGATGGAGAAATGTAAAGCTAAGTTAGGATTAAGGCATAAAAATATAATACGATATTTAGGAGTTAATATAGATAAAGAATTAGAAAGAATAGAGGAACTTAATTTTGTAAGGTTAAGAAAAGAGGTAGGGGAGAAATTACAGATATATAGAAAATTAAAACATCCTTGGTTTGGTAGCATAGCGGTTATTAAAATGAAGATTTTACCTAAGGTTAATTTTTTGTTTAGAATGTTACCGATTAGAATCTCAATAGCGGAGATTAAAAGTTGGCAAAATATGATTAATACTTATTGTAATGGGGATAAAAGAGCTAGGATAAATAAAGGGTTATGGTATAAGGCTCAAAAGAAAGGAGGTTTAGGACTTCCGAATATTAAGAATTATTATATTGCTAATCAGTTAAGATATATTATTCATGGTATTTTAGGGGAGGAAGATTTGGAATGGTTGGAACCGCAAACAGCAGAGATAGATTGTACATTGGGAAATATATTCTTTACTAAAATGCAAAAGAAATAATTGAAGGTACTGGACAACCCATTGTTGGAAAATATATTAGTGATCTGGGAGAAGTATAGAGGGAAGTTGATACCAGGGGACTCTCCACTCGCCCCAGTTGTAGTAGTGGGAAACTTCCCAAGAGTATTAAAAGCAGAGATAGAAGCAAGACTGAAAGATCAAGATATAATTAAGCTAAGGAATTGGATGGAAAAGATGAAGGATAGTGAGCATATTAAAGAATTGTTTAAAGGACAAAAGATAGCATGGTTCAAATGTTTACAATTGGGAAAATGGACACAGGAATGGAGGTTGAAAAACAAGAAATGTAGAAACAATACTAGATTTGAAGATTTAATTGAACTAATAGGGAAAAAAGAAGAAGCCGGTGCTAAGAAAGGACTGACTAGTGAGATATATAAAATATTGATAGAGGAGGAATTTCAGGACTCACTTAATGTTATAAAAGAGGTTTGGGAAGAAGATGTAAAGGGAAAAATTAATGATGATAACTGGGGGAGGATATGGAATGTAAGAATGTTAAAGTTACTGTCGATTAGAATCAAGGAGAATTACTATAAGACAGTTTGGAGATGGTATCTAACACCTGTAAGATTTCACCAGATTGATAAAAAAGTGTCTAAGAATTGTTGGAGGGGATGTCAGGAGGTTGGAACCTATTTTCATATGTGGTGGAGCTGTGAACATGTACAAAAATTTTGGGAAAGGGTTTTTAAAGAAATAAGTGACATAATTGGAAGTAAATTGGAACTAAACCCAAAGTTAGCTCTACTAGCAATATGGGATAGGGAGAATGAGCATATAACTAACAGAGAATTGGTAAACAACCTCCTGGCACCGGTTAGAATAATCATTGCTAAAAATTGGAAAGGGCAAGGAAGCTATACAATAGAAGTTTGGTATAAAGAAATTTGGGAAATGGCCTTGAATGATATGTTGACATGTAAAATGAAAATAAAGAGGGGAATGTCCAGTAAGAGTGATTTTGGAGAAATATGGAGTCCCTTTTTGGAATATGTTTTAAGATCGGGAAAGGGACAAACGCCTTCAAAAGAATCGTTAAAATTCTGGAAGGAGGAAGAATGATCATGAGAAGGTCTCGGGGGGGTGCACGGGGGGATTGTTGAGGGTTGTAGTTTGGTTTATATTGTGTATGCTTTATAATGTGTATGTTTATTGTGTTGAAATTAATAAAAATTATAATAAAAAAAAATAGTCAATACAACTGACGATTGTTCCCCCCTCCCCAGTTGCTTATTGTGTTGTCTGAATTCAGCCACTGTCTGCATGAATGCATCCTGCAACAGCATCACGTGGAGGCAAAACCAACGGTGTAACCCTTAATCAAAACTGACCCTTCTGATGCAGAGATTGTTACAGGAATGTAAAAAGTGTGCTTGCTTACAAATACCATACTTTATGATCCAAACACACAAAAAAGGCATATAAATTCCCCCAAAGAAACATGTATTCATTTGGTCAAGAAAAGTTTCAATTTATGATAATTTTATTCACAGATATGAAGATTAATTTATGCTATAATCATTTTTCCTTTCTAGAGTGAAAGCTTTAATTGGCCAGTGAAAGTTTTAATTGTACTTTAAAGCACAACAGATGCTATAAAAAACACCACAAGAACAGAATAGACATACCGCCTTCCTTATTACAAAAGCAAGAACACATTTTTGCAAGTTGAATGTAATAGGAATAATAAAATAGGGCATTTAATGAGATATACTCCATGACCACAACAGCCTTTTCTATGAATCTCTCTCTAACATGATTTAATTTCTAGCCAAATACATTCAAAATTTTCATAATAATAAAAACATAAAAACATTTATATAGAATACAGTGCCCAAAAAACAACCTGATTTATTTTTCACCTATTTTCACAATCCTTGCACCAAATAAAAAGCACAAATAAAAAAACTTCCTGAACTGTTGATAATCTAGCAACTGTTGCCGTCTCTTCTATTGGAGAAATATCCAGCACATCATTAGCCAAGCAGGGGGTGGGAGGGTAAGGCGGGGAGATTATGTAATTCAAAAGACTTATCTTCAATCAACGTATCTATTTCCTGTAGTTCTCTGCCAGGATTTCCTCAATCTATCTGCTAATTCTTCAGGTTGCCTTTCTTTGGCTCAATTTTACCTTATTTGCAGACAAAGACTTTTACCTTTACATTGCAGGCCTGTTCCATAAGTCTTCTAGCATTCTCTTCAGCTCTGTATCTCTTGGGCAGCTGTACCCTAAAGAACTTCAAAGCCCCTTCAAAGTCAGCTTGTAGAAGATCCTCCTTGGAGGTCTGCAATGAAGAACATTGGAGAACTACTGTAAGCAGAGAAGTCATCCGAAATGGCTCTGTTATGGCCTAGACAAATCATCTGTTGAATATATTCAATAACATAGCATTTATGTGTACGGAAAACTCTTATTCCTTGGGTTGGTGGGTGGCAGACCCTGATCTCTAAAGACAATGGGACATTCAGAGGAAATTACAGGCATGGGAGTTTAAAAAGCAGAAATACTTATTCTTCTATACCTATACGTTAAGCTGTCAGACACTGTCAAGATAAATGTGCAAAGGAAAAACAATACTATTAAAGTCCTGGTCTTTGCCTCTTTTCATTTCTTTAATTAACTTCTTTAATTTTGCCTTTTAATGTTATGTTTTACTGTTTTTAATGTTCTTATTTTTATTTTAAATGGTGATGCACTGCCTTGATGGCTTTTTAGCAAGCAATATATGACTGTTAATAATAAGTTAATAATAAATAAATTTGGAAAGATTTATTGCCATCATACTGTTGGGACGATGGATAGAGAGGTGTCTCATTTAATTTTCCATGATAAATCATGATTTCTTTGCAAATATTTATTCTTACATTTGTAAAATTCAGCTCTTATTACAAAGAAAGGGAACTTGTACTTACACAAATCAGTAGTAGTGATACTTAATCAAACATATCTTAACTTAGAAAACGGACCTGAAACTTATGGCACACGTAACAAGACTTCTTGCATAAATACATTGGAACTGGACAACGCCAACCACATTTTAGGGCTGTATGAATGAGGCCTGAGGAGCCTCAGACTCACATGTTCCCTCCCCTCTTGCAATTTCTATGTTTACTTTCTGGTGCTCAACCAAACATAATTTGGCTGGTTCAGATGATTTTCTGAGAAGTCAGGAAGAAGAGGTAGGAACCACTCAAACTCCTGGGCCTAAGGGAAGAGGAAGCACATGAGCTTGAGGCTCAAGGGTCATATTCATGTAATGCCAAAATGTAGTCTGACATTATGGCCGGGTTTGCACAATTAGCAGTGAAAATCATGCACTATGGGTAGTTTCCCCCACCTCTGCGTGTGCCCACCATTTGCTTAATTACTCATGCAGCATAGTGGGTTGCCATGTTGTCCAATCCTGGCATGCGGTGCAGCAGATGTGGCTTCTAACCCACTATACAACCATGGCTTGTACCAGATGTTGTGGCGTGGGTTAAAAGCCATCTCCATCATGCCACCGTGTGGGTCGGATGATACTGCAACCTGTGATGCGGCACAAGTAATTTAAAAAATGGTTCACGCAACTGGCACAAGCGGAGTGGGGAACAATCCAAAGAGTGGTTTCTCCCTGCGATTGTGTGAACCCGCCTATGTCTGATCAGTCCCATTGACATAGTCCAGAATCTTGATTTACAGTAACAATTGATTACTTTGCCAGATTGTAACTTCATGGTCAAATCTTGACTTTTCTGGTATGTATGCGAGTTAATATGGATTTTTTTCAAGCTGGTGCAGAAAAGGGGGAAAGGTCCAGAAATGGGCAACTAAAATAAGAAACATTACCTTCCCTATACGAAAAAGCTAAAGAAGTTGAAGAATTTTAGTTTTAGAAAAGAGAATGTATGCACAAGGTGGAACATGACTGATGTCTACAAAATAATGAATGGTTGTTAGACAGTTGATAAAACTAGAACAGAGTTATCCAAGTGACAGTAAATTCAGATAAGAAAATAGATTGCATTTCCTCACGCAATACAACTTACAGAATTCACTGGCATAAGAAAGAGCCAGTGTGGGGAAGTGGCTAAAGTGTTGGACTGGGAGATAGGAGATCTGGGTTCTAGTCCCCACTTGGCCATGGAAACCCATTGGGTGACTTTGGGCGAGTCACAGACTCTCAGCCCAACCTACCTCACAGGGTTGTTGTTGTGAGGATAAAATGGAGAGGAGGAGGATTATGTACGCCGTCTTGGGTTCCTTGGAGGGAAAAGGGCGTGATATAAATGCAATAAAATAAATAAATAAATAAATAAGGAGGGGATGAAGGCTAATGCAACTTAGTAGAGGACAGGTTTTTCAACAGCGATTAGCTGTTCAACAGCTAAATGGAATCACCATTTCTAGAGGCAGCACAATTCTGATATATGTGAATATGAGATGCTGGGGGCACATTGCAGAAGGGAAAAACAATCCCCATCATGTCCTGCTTGTGAGCTTCCAAAGGCACTTGGCTGGCCACTGTTGGAAAAAGAATATTGGAACAGACAAACCTCACTCAGATATAATTTGGTTTATTGTTGTTATGAAAACTATTGAGGCTCTTGTATCAGATTTGCAAGATTCCTGAATTACACCAAATACAAAAATATAATACCAACTTCACATTTTAAATGTCAACAGCCAGAGAATTTGTTGGGGGAGGGGGGAGAGTTACTGAAGTAAACAAGTACATAACTGGATCCACCCACAGGTGGAGCTCTCTGATTTACTGAATTTCTATCCACACACATTTTTTCATAGAGGACAAAGCTGTAGTTAGTAAAACGTGACCCTTTCTAATCAAGTATATATCCAATTGGCAACACTTGTGGCTAAACAGATTTGTAGAGATTTTCTGGACGAAACAGGTGAGGTGCTGTTCCATTTATCAACGTCTCAGTATCAGTACAGTAATCTGAATCTTAGAGATATGATGGATTACAAATCAAAGAATGAGAAACGGATATACACTGGAGTTCTAGTTGCGCATCCTGATAGAAATGGAAAGCAAATACCTTGTGTTTTGGCCTGACGTTTTGTGCAACGTACTGTCAACATTATTTGATGTCATTTTGGCAGTCTATTAAGTAAGCTGGTCGACTAGAACACCTATGGTGCTAAGAAATAGAATTTAGATGCACTAAGAGAGTTTTATGGATAAATTTGGGTTACTGAAGCCTGTACTGTTTGCCTATCACAGACAAGCTCCATGTATAGCACCAAACCAAGGACTTCAAGTTAAATCTATAATCAGGTCATGGGAACATTTGTTCTAGTAGATAGGATAACTGTTGATTTGCATTATTATTGCTTAACAACACTGAAGAAACACTAACTTGTACTTCTGTAGAAAGGCAGGATATTAACAACAACCTATTATTTGTAATGGCATCAAGACTTATAATATCAAGTTTAAAACATTTGGGATGAATTTGCAATTAATTCTCCCCCTCTCCCATCTATCATGCTTTTAACAAACGTACCATTTGAAATAAAATTTCAGAAGGCTAAGGAAATCCTTTTGCAATCAGATCCAGCTGTAACATCTTTGGCCAACAGAGGAGCGGCCGCGTCGGACTCAGAAGACAATCTAATCCAATTCCCCAAGCCCACTGTCTAGAAGGAAGGCATCCGGGAGTCATTAATTCCTAAATGTAGTGTGTAAAATAGGTAACCCCCCATGCAACCACCCCATGCAATGGACCTATGGAAGTAGAGAAAGAAGTATGGCAAATTTGATATGCCTCTATTTCTAGAAAGCAAGAGTCTCACCGCAAGAAGCCGAGGAACAAATAGGCGATGCCCCATCCCCAGAAGTTCCAGCACTCGACACGCATACTCATTCACAAGCTTGCTTCTCTCGTCATGTATATCCTGGGACTTCTTGATGGGTGGTGTAAGCTTGGGAGCTGGGGTGGGACACGGCACCCCTTCTTCCATCAGCAAAAAGCGGCAAGTATCCAGAGTGAGAAGCGCTGTCCCCTTCAATCACAATTCTGCACTGTGGTATTATAGGAGCCAGCTTTAGGTCCCCCAAAACACCAATACATTTACTGTCTACACCAGGGACTGTCAGGTATGGTCTCAAAAACAGGAAACATCTTTGCTAAGAAGCACAGAAGAAGCTGGTATTCCAAAATAGCCCGCAAACAAAAACCAAAGACACGGATCTAAAAATGCCTGAAGACTGTGAAAATGGCAGAGAATGATGCAGAGAAGAAAAGGCTGCGATGGCTTGCCTGTGGTTGCATGTAAGCAGCAGCAAGAGCAAGAAGCTCAGGCTAGTCGTAAAGCTGCAACGAAAAAAAGGATGAGCTCATTCCAACCCCTGATTCGTGACAAGCATGGCTAGGCTGCCGCTACTGCCCCTCGCTGTGAATCAGTAAACGAAGCGGAGGAAAAGGAGGGGGGAAGGGAGAGGCGGAGGTAGTTGAATGAGCATGCAGTGGGTGTCTCAGAGGAGAATGCTGTAATGGCAAGCCAATAGTGAGCTCCTGGACAGATGAGCTTCTCCCTCTGAATCTGCCTTCCATCTACATTAGTCTGACAGCTATCCAAGCCCACAGACATGGCATAGCCTCAATATCTCTTGCTCAGTGGAAGTCAGACTGACAGCCAACCAAAATACTGGACTCGGTTTAGATCTGCTTCCAAATCAAGGTTCAATCCTGCCTAGGCATGCGGAAGCAGTGGGGAGGGGGGAAGAGGAAGGGAGGGGAGACCCATTAGTCCCACCCAGATTGCTGCATGGATGCAAGACAGGTGGAAGCATAGCACAGCTGAGTACTAATGAATCAGGATTAAGCTGAAGCCACATAGCCTGCATGTGTACTGCCTGTGCAGCACTAATTCCAATCTCCAAGGTGGGAAGCTTCAAAGCTGTTGAATGTGGAAATAGTGGCGGGAGAGAATTGCTATAAATACATTCAATAAGTATGATTGGTCAAACAGGCAATGCTAGATGGCAGATGTAATGCAGCAAATTTTGAGATACTTGAGACCAAAGATACATTGGAGATATATATATAAATCTCATTTACAGGTATAGGTATGCCACAATATTACTTTTTTTCCTGAAATTGCTCAACCTTCAAAATGTGAAAAACGAATTACCCTGAAAAAACGTAATGCATGGACATGGATATCCTTATGTGCAAAATGTTTCAGCCTTCTTTTAATTTTCTTTGTTGTGTCTAATCCATTGTCTACAAACACATTGTATTTGTAGCTATTGGGATGTTGTGTCGAATACAGACAAAGTCTGAAACCTGAGCAGAATCCAGCGGTCTTGGGTCTTGTTCTGCCAGGCCCTGAGATGAAGTGTGCTGCCCTATGAAGCCAACAGGACCAAATCCAATGCAGAAGGCGGCTTTCTTACTGACTCATGTTGTGGATACAATACACACAGATTCTACAACTCCAAATAGCAGCTTTTGCTTTTGTCTCTATAAACACTGCAGTGAGAGGGGAGGGAGGAAGATTGAGTGAGTGATCCACATAATCATAGGATGCATTTCACCAGGGGCTCCAACCACAAGGATGGGACTGTGAGAGACAGCGATTCTTCCACTGCTAATCACTTTACTATGGTTTTCAAGCATCAAAACTCCCTAGCTCCTGCACCTATCCTTCTGAAATGTTGCAAGTTTCTTGCCTTGGGACACTGTTATGATGAAGGTCATTTTCATACAAATTGACCAAAACAAAACAGGAGAGACCAACCGGATTGTCACAACAGGTCTCCAAAGGTTGCAGGATCACATTTGTTGTGATAGACAGTAACAAACTCTGTACCCCGCCCCCATAAATACTTTGCTGGACGGCTACTTGAAAATACAATGGAGACAATGAAGTAAGCCTTCACAGTCCCCTAATGGCATGCAGTAAGCACAATTATGCACTCTAAGATGCATTTGGTTGACCTCACATTGAGTTTTATGCCACTAGTGTTCTAGCAGTCATCCAGCCTGTTACTTCACCCAGAGTTCTTCAGAGAACCAGAGAGCACCCTGGGCTCCACATCATCAGCGGGGGTACTTAGGAGCAATCAAGTCAATGACCCATTGGATGTTGCCATTCCATCGTGAGACTAGGGCCTCAACAGCATCACCAGTTCTAGGTCCTGGAAAATCCCAGAGTAATTATGAAATGCATTTTGAGGACAAAATCGCTGGCCTTCATAATTAACTTAATGCTGCTGTTATAACAGGTCCAAGTGAAGTGTCTGATGCACCACCTTGCCCAGTTCTATGGGATAAGCATTTGCAGCCTGAAGACACGGACAAGGCGCTTGTAGCAATTTGACCCACCACATGTCTTCTCAACCACTGAACATCAGGGCTGCTTTGAGATATCCATGGAGGTTTGATCGGGTGGATCCAGGGTGCGGTAAATACATAATTACATGAGGGGGGTAGTCCCTACTGACTTACATGAAGCTGCTACGTGTGGTCATTAGGGGATTTGGGGCAAGGTGCCAAACCTAGAACCTAGCTCTATTTCTCCATTTCTTTATTAATTTATGTATGAGATTCTAAATCTGCCTTTCAGAGCACACTGCCCTTGTAACATGCTTACAGTATTACATCAACATGAACATGCAATTACAATTACAATTAAACACACATCAGTAGCAGTTTGATTTTTGAATACCAAGAGCAGACTGGAATAAATAAGTTAAGGTTGTTGTTTTTAAAAAGCCCCAAAAAGGAGAGAAATGTCTCAGGGTGAAAATATTTTATTAATAGGATTTCCATTAATAAAATCTTTGCATCCTGAGATTTTCCTCCCTTTTTGGGGGCTTACTTTGAAGGCTTATAAGCCTCTGCACCCGCGTTTTTAAAAAGCTAGCAGTGACATAGCCATACCTATCTCCCTAGGAAGAGAGTTTCAAGTGTGTGGGGGCTAGCACCGAGAAGACCCTATACTTAGTTCCGCCAGCCTGATGACTCTTGCTGGTAGCCAGAGAGTAAGGGCTTCCAATCTTACTGACACCGATCTTAATGCTTGGGCAGGATCATACAAGCATATGAATCTCCTGATAATGTGATCCCAAATCATTTAGGGATTTAAAGGACAAAACCAGCACCTTGAATTGGGCCGAGAAACTAAAAGGCCGCCAATGTAAATTATACACAATGGTACAATCTGAGAGTCTAGTTTTTATAAACGTTCTGGCTGCCACATTCTCTACTAGTTGCAGTTTCCAAATTGTCTTCAAGGGTAGCCCTAAATGAAGCACATTACTAACCCAGGCATGTATCCCTGTGGCTAGGGCAGGTTTCTCTAGGTTTATTAATAATTATTATTATTATTATAAATAATAACAATAATAATAATAATAATAATAATAATAATATATTTCTAAATAATAGAAAGTTAATATGCTTTTTACCATTTCACCAAGGTTAGCATTTGTTCTGAAGGAACTGTTTTGGAATTATTGCTTAGCTGAGCAGTTCCTTGGCAAACTATTCAGCAATGCACTGATAGTAGTCTATCTTTATATGCAGTGAATAGAGTTAGCAAAGTGAAAGTTCATTTTGACTGAACGGTAAAATTCCCTCTTTTATTTTATTTATATTTATTTATTTATTTATTTATTTATTACATTTGTATACCGCCCCATAGCCGAAGCTCTCTGGGCGGTTTACATAGGATTAAAAACAATTAAAAACAATATACAAAAATTAAAACAGCAAAAACATACAACATACACACAATCTATACATTTAAAAACCACATCAACACTTCAAAAACTACCAAAACAAAACAAAACAAACCCAGGCTCCTCAGATATTGCCAAATGCCTGAGAGAAGAGGAAAGTCTTGACCTGGCGCCGAAAAGATAACCATGTTGGCGCCAGGCGGGCCTCGTCGGGGAGATCGTTCCACAATTGGGGAGCCACCACAGAGAAGGCCCTCTCTCTTGTTGCTGACCTCCGAGCCTCCCTCGGAGGAGGCACTCGGAGGAGGGCCCTAGATGTTGAACGTAGTGTTCAGGTAGGTTCATGTCGGGAAAGGCGTTCCATCAGGTATTGTGGTCCCAAGCCGTGTAAGGCTTTATAGGTTAAAACCAGCACCTTGAACAGGGCTCGGAAACATACAGGCAGCCAATGCAAGCGGGCCAGAGTAGGTTTTATATGTTCGAACCTACTGGTTCCAGGTATCAATCTGGCCGCTGCATTTTGCACAAGCTGCAGCTTCCGAACCACCTTCAAAGGCAGCCCCACGTAGAGTGCATTGCAGTAATCTAACTTGGAGGTTACCAGAGCATGGACAACTGAAGCCAGGTTATCCCTGTCCAGATAGGGACGTAGCTGGGCCACCAACTGAAGTTGGTAGAAGGCACTCCGTGCCACTGAGGCCACCTGAGCCTCAAGTGACAGAGATGGTTCTAGGAGAACCCCCAAGCTACGAACCCGCTCCTTCAAGGGGAGTGCAACCCCATCCAGAACAGGTTGAACACCCTCCATCCGGTCAGCGGAACCACCCACTAACAGCGTCTCAGTCTTGTCTGGATTGAGTTTCAGTTTATTAGCCCTCATCCAGTCCATTGTCGCAGCCAGGCACTGGTTCAGCACATCCACAGCCTCACCTGATGAAGATGAAAAGGAGAAATAGAGCTAACTATGGCTGCCTCTACAAGAGGCATTTAAAGCTCTTTCAAGGCGCATTAAAAATGTACCTCTACAAGAACGGAAAGCAAATCGGGCGTAGAGGCGCTTTAAACATCCGATTATGTGCATTATCGAATGCGCGTTAAACCACGAGTTTTAATTTGCGGCGGGAGTTAAAGCACCTTACCGCCGTGTAAATATGCGATTCTCCGCATGTCAACAGTTTAAAGCACGTTTCTGTCCTCCAGTAATACGCTTTGCCACCTCTCGTACAGAGGTATTAGGCGTAAATGCGCTTCTGCGAATATGCGCATAATCGCCTAACCAGGCGTAAAGCTGAATTCTTGTAGATGAGGCCTATTAAAGAATGCTTGAACCCCCACACTCTTTGTTCAGGTGCAACATTTATTTATTTATTTATGAACATTTTAAAAAGCAACCAATCTGCATGCAGGTCTACGGAACTCAAGGCTTTTGTATGCAACTGAGTGCTTCACATGGCCTAGGAGCATCTAAGGGGACAATTTAAACAGAACGATCTTTGCTGCAACCTGAAAGGTATGGGGGATTTTTTTAAACTTGGAATCCAAATCCGCTTCAGACCCATCTCTGACTTGCAATATTAACAATGGACTACATTGCAGGGCTGCTGTTAGCCTCTCTCTCTCTCTCTCTCTCTCTCTCTCTCTCAGTACAGCCCTCCAACTTGCAATAGGGGCTAAAACAGTGGGCTGCTGCACTGCAGGGTTGTAGCATACTACTCTCTCAACCCAATCTGCAATGTTGGAGTAAAAGCAATATATGACACTACAGGTTTGCTCTCTGTGAGCTTCAGCCCAACCGCAATGAGAAGGGGACACTAATATTTAGATACTAATTAAATTTATAGCCCACCTTTCCACCAAAAATGGCGCTCAAGTCAGCTAACAATAATAAAATGCAGATATATATAATACCACTGGACAACACTGTAGTGTTCTTGAAAACCATGCTGAGCTTGACCTGCAGCGCTCAGTGAAGTTATAACCCACTCTGTCCCAGTCACAACCCCTTCCCACCTGCAAGATGGGGTCAATGTACTGCATTGGCTTAGGAATGTGCATTAGTAGGATTTTTTTAATGTTTCAGAACTGAATTAGTACAGGCAGAATTAGAATTAGTAAGGACAGGGACAATTCTTTTTGTTGCTACCTTTGAGGGTTATTGCCATTTTACTGTGTTCACATTTTTATCACTTTTAACATTTTAGCCATTTTATATATTTTATTGCTGTAAGCCGCCTTGGGAGGGCTTCTGCCCTGAAAGGTTTCCAAGAAGTATTATAAATAAATAAACAAACAAACAAACAAACAGTTGCTCAGCATTCCATGGTTACTGAACATGCTCAAACCTCACCAGGCCATTTTCGGAATAGCCACTTTTAGAGAATCAAGATATCCTCAAGAGGTACTGCTATGAATTTCATTCTTGCTACAAACACGTTAAATTTTATTTATTATTTAACTTCTATTCCACCTTTTAAGTACAGGCCCTCAAATCAAGATAGAATTTAGAAATCTTTCCCAGGCCCTGATAACTTCAAACAACCTCTAATTTTTCCAGGCTAATAGTACCTTTTGACCGCTTAGCCTCTCCTTCCAAAGAACCTGGAAAGTGACTGCTCAGGTTTGAGGGAACGTATGGCCTTGAACTTTAGCAATCCATGTGGATAATACCACACCACCCCCAAAATGACTGTGACAAGTGACCAAAACCAAAGAAAAAACTGAGATGTTAGCTGAACTGCCAACTGGTTGGTACAGTTCACTGTCAAAACCGCTTTCTGTAGATTGGTGGTGAGAAGAATATGTGTATGAGTCACATTTGTGCTTAGACTTCTAAAAGAACCTCTTGGGGCATGGCCTGATCGGGAATGGGGTAGAGTCGTAAATCACTCAAGCTCCTAAAAAAAAGCAATGATTTAAGCACTAATTCCTTATCTTGGAGTAGCTGGAGAGGTATTTAAAGTCATGAAATACTGACGGGAAGCAGTAATCCATTTGAGTGTGAGCTGAACCGGAGGATTGTTTATTTTACTAGCGAGAAGAAACGAAACTGATCGAGGAGGAGGAACGGCCATTAACGAAGGTAATTTATGGACTTATAATTGAAGTTCTAAGGCGGATTGGCTGACAGAGTACTGGGGGAGAGACGGAGATAAAATATATGTGAAGGAAAAGAGCTTTAAACCCCAGTAAAAGTATTAGAGCTGCGTGGCTGCTGGATAACAACAAGGAGAAATATTGAGTCGCCAGGCAGACGGGGGGGGGGGGGGATAATATATGATATTTTATGAGCAAAAAGAGGCAAAAAAGGGAGAAGAGGCCCCCTCCACCCACCCCCGCCTGGGTTAGACTCTCCAAAGAGCGTGCTTCGGATAAAACTTGGCACAGATTAACTCGGACGGAGAAGGAAACAATGCCCGACAAGCAGCCATTTAAGAAATCCTCTCCAACTAAAGGGGCTGCATCAGCAACAGAGGAGCCAGCTGTAATTCCTAAGATCACCAGAGGAGGGCAGCCAGACCCAATGTATGAATTAAAGGAGGATATTAAAAAAATGATCAGGCTTGAGTTGGCTGACCAGGAGGAAAGGCTGGCAAAACGAATTAATGATACACCAACTGAGCTAATGTCAGGCTTAAAGGAAGTGGTGAAAGAAGTGGAGGTTTTGCAGACCGAGACCAAAGCCCTGACGGGAGTTTGTAAGAAACAGGAAGAGCAGTTGTCTCAGCATGACCTACGTCTAATTGCTATTGAGGATCGAGATCGGCGTGCAAATATTCAAATAAGGGCTTTTGGGGAACAGGAAGGAGAGACTCCAAAAGATTTAAGAGATACAATCTTGGCGTGGATAAGACTTCAAGAGCCTCAGGAGGCTTGGGAGATGCCGGATATTGAGAGAGTCCATAGGGTTGGATATAAGAAGAAAGGCGTGCTCCCAAGGGACATAATTGTTAAATTTGCTAATTATTATAAAAAAGAAAAGCTCATGCAAGCAATCAGACGACAAGGTCAACTGATGATACAAGCAACAGCTGTTGAAATATACCAGGATCTTTCTCCCCAGACGGTTCAGTGGAGGAAGAGCGTCAGAATGTGTACAGGAGCATTGAGGAAGAAATCGATAACCTACAGCTGGGGATACCCAGTTTTTTTGAGGTTTATGTGGAAAGGGAAACAACAAAGAATAACATCGTGTGAACAAGGAATGGAGCTGCTGGAGAAGCTGGGCATAGTCGATGCCATGGATGGTGGAGAAATAGAGCAAGAAAAAAGCGCGGCTGGAGGAAGCAATGAATAAAGATATAATAATGTAGCAGGGATAAGGGATAAGAAGGGGGGGAAAAAGGAGGGGAAGATTGGACTCTATTCCGGGAAGTTGGGCCGGGTTCCCCCCCCCACCCCGAAGAGTTCTAAATATATTGGGACCAGAGCCCAGATGTCTGGTGAGGAGGGGGGGAAAATGGGGCTGAATGTGGGGGGAGGGTAAGGGAGGGGGGCGTGGGTGTTTCACTGAGGGAGACCAACTCAAAGATACGTGTGAAAGTGAGAAATGGAAAATAAATTAAGAATAGCAACTTTAAATGTTAAAGGGCTAGGAACAGTTATCAAAAGGAAAAGAATAGAGATGCTGTTAAAAAGAAAAAATATTGATGTAATTTTTTTGCAGGAAACTCATCAAATAAAGGAGGGTGTTAATGAGCTACGAATGAGGGATGTGGGTGTGTATGAAAAGTCATTTGGTACTTCTAAAGCGAGAGGGGTGGCAATAATAATATCAAAGAAATGTGGTATTAATATTCAAAGTGTAAAGAAAGATAAAAATGGAAGGAACCTCATAATGTACTGCAGGATGGAAGAGGAGGAATATGTTCTGATCAATGTCTATGCTCCAAATGGGAAACAAATGGAATTTTTTGAAGAAGTATTTAATATGGTGGGAGAAGTGGGGAAAAAGAATATTGTGATGGCAGGAGATTTTAATATGGTACTTGATAAAGGGAAAGATAGGGATAACATTTTAAGAGATTTTAAAAGGGAGGGGAAGACGGAGTAAGGTAAATTAATGGAGGGGAAAGAATTAATGGATGTATGCTTTAAAAGGGGATGAAAGAAAATATACTTTCTACTCACCTAGATTTAAGAGTTATTCAAGGATTGACTTTATTTTTATATCAAAGAATATGGTACCTAAACTTATAGATTGTGATATTGGAGTAATTAAGGTCACCGACCACGCATTAATGACAATGGATATCAAAATGAAGAAGGATTATAGACAAGCAAAGAGATGGAGACTGGATGTAAGGATTTTAAATAATAAAAACATTGTGGAGAAAATAAAAAAAGAAATGCAGGAAATATGGCAGATAAATGAAAAAGAGGTATCGCAGGGGATACTATGGGATACTATGAAAGCGGTAATAAGAGGGATCTGTATTAGGGAAACGTGCACCCTAAAAAAGCAACAGGAAGTACATTATAAAAAGATTGAAGAAGAGATAAAGAGTTTAGAGGAGAGATTAAGAGAGACAAAAGAAAAGCGTCTATTTGCCCAAATTCAGGCGAAAAAAAAGGAATTGGAGAAAGAAGATCTAGAACAAGTTCAAAAGAATTTGTTATATTTAAAGAGGGATTTTTTTGAATATAATAATAGAAATTTGAAAATGTTGGCCAGATCCACGCAGTCAGAGAAGGCTAAGAATATGATAGGGACAATAAGAGATAAGCTAGGGAATAGCTGTAATTTAATGAAAGATAAATTAATAATTTTTCAGGAATTTTATAAAGAACTATATACATCAAATGTGGTACCACAAGATAAGATTCAGGATTATGTAGAAAGAAATTGGAAAATAAGATTGCAGGAGCAAGATAGAGATTGTATGGAAGGCTTGGTTACTGAGAAAGAAATTGAGGGAATTATTGATAAACTAAAAGGAGGGAAGTCTCCGGGGATTGATGGTTTGGGGCTGGAATATTATAAAATATTTAAGGAAATGTTAATACCAAGATTAAAAAAATTATATAATAACATACTAGAAGGAGGGAAGACCCCGCCATCGTGGGATCAGTCCTTAATTATCTTAATTCAAAAGCCAGGTAAGGATTTGACGGATCCAGCATCTTATAGACCAATATCTTTAATAAATCAGGATGCAAAAATATTTACAGCAATAATGGCAAAAAGAATGGGTACATTTATCTTTAAATATATTAAAAAAGATCAATGTGGATTTATCTCTGGTAGGCAAATGCCTAATTTAATCAGGAGAGTTATAAACATAATTAATCTTATTTAAAAAAGGAATTTAAAAGCAGGATTATTAGCATTGGACATATTCAAAGCCTTTGATTGTGTGGAGTGGCCAGTGCTAAAAATAATATTTAAAACATTTGGGTTTGGACATAAATTCATGGGCGTGATTAACCAGCTGTATAAAAATAATAAAGCTGAAATAATGGTTAATGATGGGTTAATGCAACAGATTACACTAGCTCGAGGAACTAGGCAAGGATGTTCACTTTCACCGATCTTATCTGCAATAGTGATAGAAATATTAGCAAATGTTATAAGGGAAGATGAAAGATTAAAGGGGATAGGAAGAAAGGAGAAGATTAAAATGAATATGTTTGCGGATGACACATTACTGACAATAGAAGATCCCCTAGAAAGTGGGGAGGTGATTCAGAAGCACTTGAGAGAATTTGGGGAAATTACGGGATTACAAATTAACTGGGGGAAGTCAGAAATGATGCTGTATAATTATAATAAGGAGGAGTTGGAGAAGTGTAAAGCTAAATTAGGATTAAGGCTTAAAAATATAATACGATATTTAGGAGTTAAAATAGATAAAGAACTAGAAAGATTAGAGGAACTTAATTTTATATTGTTAAGAAAACAGGTAGGGGAGAAATTAGAGGCATATAGAAAATTAAAGTATTCTTGGTTCGGTAGAATAGCGGTTATTAAAATTAAGATTTTACCAAAGGTTAATTTTTTGTTTAGAATGTTACCGATTAAAATTTCGGTAGTGGAGTGGCAAAATATGATTAACGCTTATTGTAATGGAGATAAAAGAGCTAGGATTAACAAAGGGTTATGGTACAAGGCTCAAAAGAATGGAGGTTTAGGACTTCCGAATATCAAGTATTATTATATTGCTAATCAGTTAAGATATGTTATTAATGGTATTTTAGGGGAGGAAGATCTTGAATGGTTGGAAATGCAAACAGGAGAAATAGATTATAAATTGAAAAATGTATTTTTAATTAAAATTCAAAAGAAAGATTTGAAGGTACTGGACAACCCATTGTTGGGAAATATTTTAGAGGTCTGGGAGAAGTTTAGGGAGAAGTTGATACCAGGAGACTCTCCACTCGCCCCAGTTGTAGTAGTGGGAAACTTCCCAAGAGTATTAAAAGCGGAGATAGAAGCAAGACTGAAAGATCAAGAAATAATTAAGTTAAGGAATTGGATGGAAAAGATGAAGGATAATGAGCATATTAAAGAGCTTTTAAAAGGACAAAAGATAGCATGGTTCAAATGCTTACAATTGGGAAAATGGACTCAGGATTGGAAGCTGAAAAATAAGAAATGTAGAAATAATACTAGATTTGAAGATTTAATTGAACTAAAAGGAAGAAAAGAAGAAATTAGAACTAAGAAAGGTCTGACTAGTGCGATATATAAAATATTGATAGAGGAGGAATTTCAGGACTCACTCAACGTTATAAAAAAGATTTGGGAAGATGATGTAAAGGAAAAAATTAATGATTATAACTGGGAGAGGATATGGAATGTAAGAATGTTAAAGCTGTTGTCGATTAGAATTAAGGAGAATTACTATAAGACAACGTGGAGATGGTATCTAACACCTGTTAGATTTCACCAGATTGATAAAAAAGTGTCTAAGAATTGTTGGAGGGGGTGTCAGGAGGTTGGAACCTATTTTCATATGTGGTGGAGCTGTGAACATGTACAAAAATTTTGGGAAAGAGTGTTTAAAGAAATAAGTGAAATAATTGGAAGTAAATTGGAATTAAACCCAAAGTTAGCTCTACTAGCAATATGGGACAGAGAGAATGAGAATATAACTAATAGAGAATTGGTAAACAACCTCCTGGCACCTGTTAGAATAATGATTGCTAAAAATTGGAAAGGACAAGGAAGCTACACAATAGAAGAACGGTATAAAGAAATATGGGATATGGCTTTGAATGATATGCTGACTTGTAAAATGAAAATAAAGAGGGGAATGTCCAGTAAGAGTGATTTTGGAGAAATATGGAGTCCCTTTTTGGAATATGTTTTAAGATCGGGGAAGGGACAAATACCTTCAAAAGAATCGTTAAAATTCTGGAAGGATGAAGAATGATTAAGAGAAGGTCTCATGGGGGGGAGCACGGGGGGGATTGTTGAAGGTTATGTTGTTTATGTTTTATTATGTTGTTATGTTTATGTTTTATTATGTTGTTATGTTTTATTATGTTGAAATAAATAAAAAAAATTAAAAAATAAAATAAAAGAACCTCTTCAAAGTACAGGGTTCTTGGATGAATCACTTGAGCTTAAAATGCAAAGCTGACTCTCAGGAACGGTTTACATACATGTACAGTCATACAGGGACTTCAGCGATCACAACAGAAAAGGTTGTGGAGCAAATCTCTTCATTTCTTAAGGGAATCAACTCTCTTTCACACGCACACACACTGAAATAGCTTTTCATTACCTCATTTTGGAAACTGGAGCCAGTAACTTACAATAGTAGATGCTAATTGTGGCACCTTAAAGAATTGTTGTGGTATGCATTTTTGTGGACGAGAACCCTCTTCGAGTGTTATCTCATTTGGAAGAGATACACACAAAATATTTTTATATTCATATCAATATCTACTTTGATATCAATATCTATTTATCTACATTCATAGAGTTGGAAGGGACCTCAAAGGTAATCTAGTGCAGCCGCCTGCCAATGCAGGAAATCTGCTGCAACATTATCCCTAATAGATGACCATCCAGCCTCTGCTTTAAAAACTCTAATGAAGAAGAGCTCACCACCTTATGAGGCATAAGGGTACAAAGAAAGATATTGTAAAAGTGGGACCTTAAGGCCATAATATCATTGAAGAAGAGCAAGTCTCAATTTATGCTTTGTTTTGTGAGTTGCTCAGAGAGCCTCAGCTACCGGTCAGAAGAAAAACGTAATAAACAAAATAATAAAATAAAGTCTGACATTTCTATAGAAAGCTTAAACACGTTCAAGGTAAGAATATGACCATCCAGAGCAGCAGTAATTTGAGATAACATGATCTTTCTAGTTTTGCAATGCTAATTTAACACATGTGATGGATGAGAAATCAAATTTTCTGATAAATTCGAGTTGAAGCCTTGAGTTGAAGTCTTTTTTTTTTTTTTAAGATATAGTGACTTTTAGCTCAGCGACTGAATGTCTGGGAGACTGAAATGTTCTCAGTGATTTCTGAATGTTGCTGTTTCTTATATCAGAGGTGTGCGTACCTGTTTATTACTGCTTGGGTAATCAGATGATTAAGAGAGCAATCCTATGGGCTAGATATCCAAAAGATGAAGGGCTCTCAGCTCATCCCACGCCCAGCCAGGCTGTTGCCAGCAGGTCCAGAAGAGTGACAAAAAGGTTTTTGTCTCACCGTCTTCCTTTGCACTGCCAGGTGGGGACCAGAGATGAGAGGCCATTGGATCCATGCTTCTCCCCTCCACACACCCTGGCCCTCCCCCAGCACATTTATTCACTCCTTTCCCAAGGTTGGGACTCCGCAGGAAAGCTCTGCCTCTGTTAGAATGGGCTTGAGGGTGTTAGATCTCCTCGTCTGCAATTGGAGCTCTGTCTCCAGCCTCAGAGGAGTAGATCCATTACATCCAATAATAATAATAATAATAATAATAATAATAATAATAATAATAATTTATAACCCGCCTCTCCCTACGGATCGAGGCGGGGAACACAATGCAAAATACAAGCATCACAAAGTAAAAAAAATTAAAAACAAGAGAAAACACAATATTAAAACATTTTAAAATTCATCCGGATAGGGCTGTCGGAAGAGGACAGTCTTCATGACTCTCTTAAATTCATGAAGACTGCTAATTTGTCTAACCTCCTCCGGCAGACCATTCCATAGTCTGGGAGCCATGGAAGAGAAGGTCCTCTGGGTAACACTCGCCAGCCTAGTTCTGGCTGGCTTGAGTACGTTCTTCCCAGAGGACCTAAGAGTGTGGGGCGGATTGTACGGGAGAAGGCAATCCCGTAGGTAGCCTGGGCCCAAACCATGTAGGGCTTTAAAGGTAATAACCAACACTTTATACTTTGCCCGGAAACTGACCGGCAGACACTCTCTAGGGGCCACAGGATTGGTCTCTAAAGAAATCTTATTAAAATATTTTATTAACAATATCGTTTAATACAAAAAATCAAATGAAATTACAAAAATCAGAAATTATTGATACAACCAAATAACCATACTTTCTCAATTCAAAACTTTTCTTGATTTTTTTCCAATCAAACTTGTATTATATTCAATGATAAAAAAAAATCTTGCCAGTTTAAGACCAGAGTTAAGGCAATCTCAAATTGGCTAAAGCTCCACAAAGCCAGAAAATTGGAAGCTAAGGCTGATTCCTTAACAGACATGCCCTATGTTGTGCAATTTGCAAATTGTACTTGCTTATAACTGAGTTACTATCCACCCACACTTTTCCTTAGTCTTTCAGGCCCAAATTCAGATGAGGAAGATGACGGGCCTTGGACTACTAAAGATGCCTCAAGATGTCCTGGTCCTATACTGCCTCATGAAGTATCTGAACCTTACTATTTTGATAGAGGAATCCCGCTGTGAGTTAATTCATGCACAAACAAAATGTTATGGCATGCCTACCCACACATATTTGTGTTCATTCTGGAAAAGAAGAAGGTAAAAAGAGTCTGCTGCCTTCCAGTTTACAAAAGCTTTCTTGTCTAATGGCCCAGATGAGGTTCTTGTTTACCACAACTGAACAGCTGTTACAAACTTAATTTATGAATAAACTGTATGGGAGAAATTCAAGCATAATAACTTGAATCAGAAGCTAGTTCTCTTAGAACCACTATGGGAAAACATAAATGTGGCGAACAAGTTTTTTGTTGTTGCTGAAGTATTTCTTAATATGAATATTTGTGTGCGCAAATACATTTTGTGGAATTAGTTGCTAGACTGTGTGTGGTTGTAACAACCACCAGAATAATTCTGAAATAGCTTACCTTTAGAAGAGCCAGTGCTACATTAAATATTACATTCAGACCCTAAAAAGAGAGAAAGAAATTGAATCAGAACTGCTTATAAAGTAATTATTTAAATTACCATTACTACCACAAATAATTAAGAACTCCACCTGCACCAGGATCTAGTTTATTCAAACAGCAAATGAAGCAGCAAAACCATTGGTTGAAAGCTATGTAAAAAAAATTCTCCCTGCATACAAAATTAACACATTAAGAAAAAGGTAGAATAAGGTGCAACCTTATCCATGTTTAGACAGAAAAGGCCTACAACTCCCAGCATTCCCCAGCCAATCATGCTGGCTGGGGAATGCTGGGAGTTGTAGGACTTTTTCTGTCCAAATGTTCATAGAATTGCACCCTAAAGCACTTCTTGACATCTAGCTTTCTATGTCCAGAGTAAGTTATGAGAGAGAGAGACAGAGAGAGACAGAGACAGAGACTAGAGTTCAATTATATGATGCCCACCTGCATTCCAGAGAAGCACAGTTCAAGGACAGTTTATCACTACTACAACCCACTGTGGCTTGCAAACCAGTCAGTGACTGCATTTGGTCCTAGCCATGGTCTGGTACAATTAAATAAGATAAAGTTGTACTAATTTAAATAAGCACTTCAAAAGATTGGTTTGTTGCCAAAAGATTATCTTTACATTTCATCCACTAGAGGTCAGAATTGTAACAGTAATTAAACAAAATATCAGATCCAATAGGCAATAGCGACCACTTTAACCCATTATAGAAATAATGAGTAAATAGGTCTTAAATATAAGATGAGAAAAGATATTGGCTCACTTCAGATGTAACACAAAGTCATAGGTTGGTGATCAGCCACGTCCCTGTGAGCTAACACATGAACCCCTCCTCCTTACTGTTTTGATAAAGGAATCCTGCTGTGAGTTAATTCATGCACAAACAAAATTTTATGGCATGCCTAACGTGAAGGCACTGCTTGAAGTTAGCTCTAATTATTTTGCCAGTTACCTGCACAGTCCACTGCAATAGCATTCAGAGTGATTATTGCACGAATATGTTTTACGGCATTAGCAAACAAAGCTGTTTTGTGCATAACATAAAGATCACCACCTGACAATAACCAGCAAATTTTCACATAGGAACTTTTTCCCTGTAAGGATGCCAAAATCTGCCCCAGGAATCTCTCCCCGGGATTTTTATATAGGTGACAGTACAGTAAATAGTGTGAGATATCCTCTACTTCTCCCATACCAAAGGTACAGAACCAGAAGTTTCTTGGAACATGTCTATATCGGCCATCCAAGAATGGTTTGGAAGCATAGTTCTATAAATCTATAAAAGCATAGTTCTGTAGATTTATTTGAAATCTGAAAGGCACAGCTTTGGGACTTAGCTCTTATGGACAAATTAACAAACGAAATCCGGAACTGAAGAAGCAACATAACCACCACCACTTTTTATAAAACCTGGTTTAATTTTATTTCTTATGTGGTTACTAAGGAACATGGATATTGACATCCAGTCCCGCATGGTGATCTTTGGAACACTACTTTTATTTAACTGGTGGAATACCCTTTTTTTCCTTTCCTACTGAAAACGTTGTTTTGTCCTTGCTATCCATATTTTTCAGTGGTATTCTCATTGGGGGTGGCGAAGAGGGAACTGTTGTTTATTTCTATTGTTTTACCTAAAATAATAAAATATAATTTTTAAAAAACCTATTAGGTGGATCCACAGCTGGCTACAGAATCGGTCTCAAAGAGTGCTTATCAATAGTACCTTCTCAAACTGGGGGGAGGTAATGGAGTGCGGTACTGCAGGGCTCAGTCCTGGGCCCAGTGCTCTTCAACATTGTTATTAATGATCTGGACGAGGATTGCAGGGAATGCTTATCAAATCTGCTTATGACACAAAATTATGTAGGAAGACAGACAGAAACGAAATTCAAAGTGATCTTGATAGGCTGGAGCGCTGAGCTGAAAACAACAGAATGGAATTGAACAGGGATAAATGCCAAGTTTTACACCTAGGAAAAAGAAACCAAATGCACAGTTACAAGATGGGGGGATGCTTGGCTCAGCAATACTATAAGAGGGAAGGATCTTGGAATTGTGGTAGATCACAAGCTGAATATGAACCAACAGTGCGATGCGGTTGCAAAAAAAGCAAATGCTATTTTGGGCTGTATGACAGAAGTATAGGTACTGGTTCCCTTCTATTCAACACTAGTTAGGCTTCATCTTGAGAATTGTGTCCAGTTTTGGGCACCACACTTCAAGAAGGATGCAGACAAGGTGGAGGGGTTTCAGAGGAGGGCAACAAGAATGATCAGGGGTCTGGAAACAAAGACATATGAGGAGGGACTGAAAGAACTGGGCATGTTTAGCCCGAAGACAAGACTGAGGGGAGACATGATGGCACTCTTCAAGTATTTGAAAGGTTGTACTTGAAAAGATTGTCACAAAGAGGAAGGCCAGGATCTCTTCTTGATCATCCTGGAGTGCAGGACACGGAATAATGGGCTTAAGTTACAGGAAACCACATTCCGGCTGGACATTAGGAAAAACTTCCTGACTGTTAAAGCAGTACGACAATGGAACCAATTACCTAGGGAGGTCGTGGGCTCTCCCACACTAGAGGCCTTCAAGAGGCAGCTGGACAACCATCTGTCAGGGATGCTTTAAGGTGGATTCCTGCATTGAGCAGGGGGTGGGACTTGATGGCCTTACGGGCCCCTTCCAACTCTACTATTCTGTGAGTCATTCCTGTTTACCTGTGACAGCTCCAGGGTGATATATCACCTGAATAACCCCCAGAAATCTTCATTTAGTATTTTCTAGTTTAGCTTAAATATATGGGGAAGTATTAGAAATGTAAATAAGAGGAAAGGAAGGCATAGAGGTCCCTTTCTGTCTGACCCTGCAGCTGTTGGAGAAAGGGATGTCGCAGAAGCCTGCCAACCAAGCAGTTTGAGCACTCACAGCTCTTGCTTTTGAAATAATAATAATAATAATAATTTTTATAAAATTTGACATGAGAGAGAAAACAGTTATGTGAGTACCGCTCTTACATCACCACTACATTGTCAAACTGCTGCAAAGAGAAAATAGCAAATAGAGAAAAACCAAGAACAATTTGCATATCCCTATATATAAAAATTCTTACATCCTTTTAAATTTTTTTGAATTTAATCCTCCAGGTATAGAATTAATGCATGTTGTCAGTCTCAAAATCCCTCACACCAGGGGGAGGCGACCTTTTCACTCTCAAAGGCTGCATGTGCTGATGGATTGGGGCCCGCATACCAGTGGTGGGTGTGGTTGAAGGTAGCAATTCTGGGCTGGCATCCCCACATACACATCTTTCTACCACCACCCTACACTCACACACACGCACACACACACTCCTACTCCCATCTGAACATTTGGGGAAAGGGAGTTTTAAGCCTCCTCTCCCTGTGCGCTAAGATAGCATCCTGCCTCCCCATACACGTCCAGCCAGAAAGGTGCATAGTGGGGAATGATGGCAAATAGGGATGACTCTTCCTGAATAGCGTCCTGCCCACTAAAGTGATGCTCCTGCCAACCCGCCAAATGGTTGTTCAGCACCACCACAATTATGCTAAAGAAGATGCCATGTAGGGAGAGTCAGTCTCGCACACTGGCCTGGTTCACACATAATGAGAAGCCACTGCGAGTGAATTTATCTGTCGGGCTTCTTACGGCAGCAGCAATTGCTCAAAAAGACAATGGAAGCTTCAATCAAACACTGACCAATTTCAAGCCCCGTATCTGTGGAAAGTCCTGAAGCTGTCAAAACCTAACATCACATCAAAAAAGAAGATAGGATGGGGATATGCAGATGAGCATAAGCACAAAGGAACATCGTTCTCATGGGCTCTCATTGAATTCTAGGGAACAAAGTAGAGAATCTGTAATCTTGGACACAGCTGGACAGTAGCAAAACCTGGCCTTCACCACAGACACTATGTTCACCTGGTGCAGACAGTAAGTTTCAATAATACTACTAATGATTTCCTCCCTCACTACCCCAGGTGACTGGTCTGGTCTGCCACTTGCATGTTGACTACGTATGGAACCACTCCAAGAACAATTGCATCTTCTAGTTTGTCAGATACCAGTAGGGTTCCCAACTATGGCCTTCCTTGAGAGAACCTGTTCCTCTACCTTTTCAAGTCACTAGCACCACAAAATTATTAACAATTTTTCCATACGTTTTGTACGTCACATATTTACCACATGAAGTAATCAAGATGAGCAAAATACCTGAAAATTACTTTGAATACTGCAAATAGCACCGAAGAAGTATAAATGGAGGTTATACAAATTCAAGCAATGCCATGTCTCCGATGATTATACTTCCTGTCATGTCTGGCATCAGGAGCCGGCAGGGGCGGGGAAGGCCTCTGCTCCTGTAACTACCATCCTACCATCCTTGTTGTACTCGACCTCATTCACCCAGCGAGGCCCAACTTCTTAAAAAGTTAGCAGCCTTTATGTCGCTCCTGTGCCCTCATTGGCCAAGTCGCCCCACCCCGGCAGTGTCTGATTGGTTCACATCACTGCTACTCAGAACTTAAGATTTTAAAAAAAGTTTTAAAATTGCTGTTAGGAGTGGTGCTGGGCGCCTTCGGCAGCACTACACCAAGGGCCAGTAGAGAAACAGAGTTTTAGGGAGTTTGCTTGAAGGCAGCGCACAACGGTTTATCTTTCTGAATTATGTTTTCAGGAGGAACAGACATCTTCTAAACAGCTATTAAACCTGGACAATACTTCATTTTGGCAAATCTGAATTTTCCATGCAGGCTTCACGCATGCACAGAACTACGTATTTAAGTCAGGCGATACAATGATCAAGGAACAGCAACTGTATTCACCTGATCAGATTTCATAGTGAAGAACTGAATTTCTCAGCAATGTTCAAGAATTTCTCTACAATCTCTTCAAAGTTGCATTGTCAGGTCCCTCTGCCCACAAAAAGAACAATACGTACTTTGCTATGAGAAATAAAAGTTGAACTCTGGAAAAATGGCTACGTGGAGCAGGGAGTTCAGAGAGAATGCCATTAAAGATTTGGAACCCTATACCTATTTCAGATGTAATGACACAACTCAGCAGTGGCCCCACACCTGTGGAATAAACTCCCACCAACGATCTGCCATGCACCATCCTTACAAGCTTTTAAGAAGGCCATAAAACGTCTTATTTTACTATGGCCTTTTCATAATGAAATGCTGTTTTGCTGCTGTGGCCCTTGCTGTTTTATTACTTCTGTTTTATTACTAGTTTTTAATGTTCGCTTTTATTGTTTTAATTGATATTTTATTTTCAACATTTTTATTGCTTTTAATGTGTATGTTATAAGCCACTTTGGGAGAGCTTCTGCCCTGAAAGGCAGCTAAGAAATGTTTTAAATAAATAAGTGATGACTGTTACGTGCAAGAATTATGGCAAGCTTCTGGCTCAGGTGATTCCCCCTTCCCCTTCCTCTTTTCTTCACACAGAGGGGAGACTTTTTCTTTTATTTATTTAAAATATTTCTAGGTTGAATTTCAGGGCTTTTAAAGATTCCAGACATCATTTCTAACAAACTGCAGTTTCGTGTTTCATCTGACTGTGGGAAAATGTGACTTGTATACAAACCATCATTAACTAACAAACAAGGATGTCAAATTAGATTGATCCTGGTTTGATAACCTGGTTTGTTAACAAACTATGGTTTGAACAAGTCACAGTTTCTCAGGTAAAGCACAAAACTGCAATTTGTTACAAACCATGCCCAAACTCTTAAAATGTCTTCCCTATGTGTGTGATTGGAGTATATTAAGCCCAAAGTCTGCCATTGCTTATACATATAACAGCAAACAGTGCTTTGTTATTTTTGAATCAAATCCATGGCTCCTTCCAGTTTGAACATTTAAAGACCAACTAAAATGCATAAAGTAAACTGACTGAAGGTCCACGATATGGCAGCAGACTTTCTGAAGTACTCCAAGCCACATTTTTAAAAAGTAGATACGATTTAATGGCTTTCTCCTTTTTTATCCAGGAGTACCCTTGAATATATATAAACAAATCTTACAATGAAGAAATGGCTTTAAGTCCCACAATAATTCCAGTACCTTAACAGAAATATGGGAAGATTTTATACAAATATATCTTTCCAAAAAAGCCAGTAAGATAGATAGCAGAGGAAACTCACAAAGAATGATGTGCAAGACTATTCTCATTTAATAAAATTGAATAACAAAGGTGAGTCCAAGAAAAATGGCAATTCATTTCATGCAAAACCACGCTCTTCCAGTTGAAGATGGTTTTATTTTACCTCACAAAGCAGTAAATCAATTATGTGGAAGACCATGCAGAGTGGGAACTTGGCAGTGAAGAGTGTGAGAAACCACTGGGATGCGTACATATGAGCTTCCAGGTTCTTTTCCAAGAAATGGTTATACAAATCAGGCAGTTGCTCCTAGAAAAAGAGATGAAAGAGAAAGATGAATATAACTTATGCTTTCTGATGTATTCATACAAGATTTATTTCTATCCAGGCTCCTTGCAGTCAAATATTCAATTTCCAAATGCCATTATGCCTATATACATTTTAGACAGGTAAAAGTAAAACTTGCTTACCTATAATGAATGCTTAGCAAAATGTCCTGATCCATTTGAAGAGAAAGGTGAATTTTCCTTACCTGAATTCTTCCGCGTCAATTCAACTTACCTGCATTCATTAACCTTCCCTTTCTGACTTAAATTTGTATAGGAATTGAGGATAATGCTCTTAATTACAAGCTGCATCAAAAAGCGACACACCAGCAAGCTCCAAGTCATATCACCTACTTTATATTAATAGATGTCTCTCAAATGATATATCTGTAAACATCCTATTGGTATCCTACTGATATATCTGTAAATATCCTATTTACGCCAATAAAATCTGAAGGAAAACTGAAAGGTCTCTCATTTAGAGAGGAGGAAGTTAGTAGATAATACAGATAACACAATATTTCGATATGGAGTGTGCAGATCGCTTTTGGTACAAAAACAAATGTTGATTTAGAAATTGCTAATAAATGCAATAAATGCAATAATACCAATAGTAGTTCTTTAACTACACACATGATGTAGTCTGTCTTGTATCATGTGATACAAGAAAGACACATTAAGCACCACATATATCAGTTCTCAAAAGAGTTGGGAATTCTACAGCACGTGCATATGTAGTAGTAGGAAAGATCCTGGTCTTACCTGCATAAGTTTCTCCAATTGGTAAAATTTGCTGCGAAGATCTTCTAAGTTGTTTTTATAGAGGTCCCGCAGGCCATAGTCATACATGATCTTCACCAGCACACAGAACGCTTGTTCTTCAGGCATCTGCATGGGGATGATTTAAATGAACAAAATTATGCTGTCATCTTTAGCCCTGTAACACCTTCTGAATGGAGGATTATAGGCAATTAGAGTACAAAAAACTATCTTTATAAGAATATGGTACTGTAAGGCTTATTGCTACAAATTTACCAAACCAATTTTGCTAATTTTTGTTTAAAACTGAAGCTTGAGCAGTGCAGATATGCAGAAAATTTTGAAACTTCAAAAAAGTTTAAAGCTTGAGCTTTAATAAAGTTTAAAGCTTGAGCTTTAACAATATGTGACGAGCTTCATCGATCCTGGATCTGTTTTTATAGATGGCTATAAAGTTGTTTATTGGTTTTAGATATATGTTTCTGTGTATGTTGCATGTTTTTGAGGTTTTAAATTTTGTATATTGTTTTTAATTGTTTTTATCTTATGTAAACCACCAGAGAGCTGTGGCTATGGGATGGTATAGAAATGTAAATAATAATAATCATAATCATAATCATAACAATAACAATAACAACAACAACAACAACAATCAATTTCCTCCACACCAAACAGAAAAGGCAGCCCCTCCCTCAGCAGGATGTCTGACAGCCCTGTTTGGCCAATTAGCATGGTGCGATGGTGGGCCCCAGGTGCAGTCGCACAGTTAGGCTGTCACCGCCAGCAAGGAGGGAGAGGGGGACAGAAGCAGCCAACTGGGGCATGGGGCAGAGGGGGCAGGGCAGTGCTGCATGCAAATTCTGGACAGGAAATTCACTAAGCATGAGCCACAGTTGCATTACTCACTAGCCCTTCTGTGGTGAATGTACTGATTGGCAAAAAAGCAGGAAAGCAGCAGAATGACTAGCACTCATGGCGGCATGGGCTTTACATTAGAGATCAATATTGTACTTAGACCTCATCTGCTGGAAATGGGAATTTACTTTTCTTTTTGAGCAGGACACATTTTATGTCCTATACATTAGAGGCTACCCAGCCCATGCACCTGGGATTTTGTTTATAGCACTAGTGATAGTGTTGAAATTCAGTAACATGTGGCTAACAATACAATTTTCCCTAGCTGACAATATGCAGATGTCCCTGAAAATGGCTTCCTGATTCAAATTTAAAATTGTGATTATCACAAACTTAGGCGCCTATTTTGTTCCTGTATGGTCTGCATTCCTCAAAGTAAGCACTAAATAAGCAATTGTCTTGTTGCACAGGACGAGCCTAAGACATTTTTGTTGCCTGAGTCAAGTAACAAGATGGCGCCCTTTTCCCAGAAGCCAGGTGGATTAGCAGTTGAACCTTATTTCAAGACCAGCAGTGGGATAGTATCCTCCACGACATCTGAGGCATTAGGCTAGTTTATGGAGACTAGGACAGGCTTATTTATTGTTTTATTTATTTACAACATTTCTATACCACTCCATATCTGGACAAATTCCAGAACTATGAACAATAAAAGATACAAAATAGGCTAAAAGAATAAAACACCATATTAAAATTATTTTTAGAAGAAAACAGAATTCTGAAAAACCCGTGGCTAGTTACTCAAGGAAGTCTTGCTGAAATAAAAATGTTTTCAGAAGGCACCAGAAACAGCACAATGTTGGCACCTGCCTGACATCCAAAGGCAGGGGGTTCCATAAGAAAGGGGCCACCACACTGAAGGCTCTTCTCCATGTAGAATCCATTCGGGCCATTATTCCATGTGGAATCACCTGGAACTTGCCCTCTGATGACCTCAGTGACCATGCAGGTTAGTAAAGGAGAAGGTGCTCTCTCAGGTATCCTTATCCCAAGTTGTTTAGGGCTTTGTACATTAATACTAAAACCTTAAACTTGGCCTGGTAGTGAATAGGTAAACAGTGCTAAATAGGAGTTCCATGCTCAAACGGGGCAGCTCCTGACAACAACTGTACTTCTCTGTTTTGCACTAGCTCCAGCTTCCGGAGGACTCTTAAGGGTAGGGTGACCATATGAAAAGGAAGACAGGGCTCCTGTATCTTTAACAGCTGTATTGAAAGGGGAATTTCAGCAGGTGTCATTTGTATGCAATTAGTTCCTGGTGGAATTCCCTCTTCATCACAGCAGTTAAAGTTGCAGGCACTATACTAGAGTGGCCATATACAAAAGAAGGCAGGGCCCCTGCAACTTTAACTGTTGTGATGAAGAGGGAATTTCACCAGGAACTATTGCATACAGATGACACTGGCTGAAATTCCGCCTGTCCTCCTTTTCATATGGTCAGCCTACTTAAGGGCAGCCCTACATAGAACGTATTGCAGTAATCCAGTCTTGAGGTTGCTAGTGCCTGCACCACTGCGGCTAAGCTGTCCCTGTCCAGGAGAGGCCATAGCTTGTGAACCAGCCAAAGCTGGTAAAAGACACTGAGAGCTGACATAACCACTCAGGCCTCCAGAGACATTGATGGATTTAGGCGTACCCACAGACTATGAACCTGATCTTTCAAGGGGAATGCAACCCCATCCAAAATAGGCATTGAGCCTATCTCCCAGACTCAGGAACCACTTACCCACAGGGCTTCCGTCTTGCCAGGATTCAGCTTCAGTTTATTGGCCTTCACACAGCACATTAATGAATCTAGGCAGTGATCCAGGACTTGCACAGCCTCACCTGATTCAGATATCACAGGGAGACAGAGCTGTGTATCATCAGCATACTGATGGCACTTGGCTCCAAACCCCTAATGACCTCTCCCAGCGGCTTCATATAGATATTAAACAACATTAGTGATAAGATGGTACCCTGTGCAACCCCATAGCTCAATTGCCAAGGGGCCATGGTATGATCGCCCAATGTTACTCTCTGAAATCAGCCCTGCAGGTAGGACCGGAACCACTGTAACACAGTTCCTCCAATGCCCATCCCATGGAGTTGATCCAGGAAGATATCAGGGTTGATGGTTTCTGTGCATGGGTCCTCTGGAAGGGGTACATTGAACCACCCTTCGTCCATAAGCTCCATAACCACACAAGTCTATCAATGAGTGCAGACAGCTTTTATTTGCAAGTCTTTACCTCCAGTTGCAGCACGGAGACAAAGCAAGCATAAAGACTTCCAACTCATTCTCTGGCCTTTCGGCCGCAATAAAGGAATTGATGATTGACTTCCAACTCAGGGCAAGGAATTACGTCTTCTTCCTTCCCCTTCTGGCTTTAAATTACCCAAATGTCCAAGTCTCCCCTTTTTCAGTACTGGCCTTTCAGTTGGCAACTGTTCCCCTTTTTCCTTCACAGGAGGTTGTCCAAGCAGCAGGATGGGTTCTTCCAGCGCCTTACAGAAAGACGCTAACCACAGGCCTGAATATGCCTGAGGCCTTCCTGGGGTTGACAGCCAGGGATTTCCCAGTCTCCCCGCAAAGGAAGACTTGGGGGGTGATTGCAGGTAAGACATTCCTCCAGCATCCACCATGGCAGCAACATTCTGCCTGCTTGCACACCAGCCTGTCTTCCTTTCTTTTGTTCACCCCCGTTCCTCCCCCTACCTGCTCCTTCCCCAAACTTTACAGCTGCCCCTTGATGAGACCCAGCTGTTGCTGCTGAGACTTCATTCTTCCACAGCTGAGCTGGGATGCCCTCTATCAGCTCTAGCCCTTCCCACACAGTGCTCCCTTTTAACTTTATGCACAGGCTCAGCTGCTTGCTGCCTCTCTGCCTGGGAGTCTTCAGCAACAGGAAGACTATGGCTTTAGTTCCGACGACACTTTAAGCAACCGAGGGGGAAAGAGGCAATGGACAGTACGTTATTTTAGGAGTGCCCGACACACAACATGTTGCCCCTCCCCACATCATAATGTCGGGGCCTCATAATAAGCAACGGGGCTCCGAAAAGCAACAGAGCAGCCCGTTGTTCTTCCCTGTTGCTTAATAACGTACCGTCAGTTGTGTGTGCATTGTGTGTCACCTGACACACAACACAATAAGCAACACAACTGACGGTTGCCTTGCCTAAAGTGTCGTCCGAACTGAGCCTATGACTTGGCCAGGTGAGTCCCGGCGGGCTGTTACAGTATCAAAACTTGATGAGAGATCGAGCTGAATCTCCGTGCCCCTCTCTTGATAAAGGTCATCCATCAGGGCTACCAAGCCTGACTCAGTCCTGTAACCAGATCGAAAGCCAGACTGGAAGGGGTTTAGATAATCAGTATCCTTCAAGAGTGCCCACAGTTGCTCCACCACAACCTTCCCAAGCATCTTCCCTAGGAAAGGGGTATTTGCGACCGGGTGGCAGCTATTTACTATCGTTGAGTCCAAAGTAGACTGCCTCCTTAAGGACAGCAGCAACCACCCCTTCCTGCAGGGATGCATTTATCATTCCTTGGACCCACCCATACCCCTCGGCTAGCTTTTATTAGCCAGGAAGAGCAGGGATTGAGAGGGCGCGTAGCCAGTCACATTGTTGCACGAATCTTGTCTACATCTTTAGGCTGTAATAGCTGAAACTGATCCCACAAAATTGGGCAGATGATGGCGTCACATCAGACATCTTGACTGGAACTGCGCTAACAACAGATTGTGTGACAATACTCAGCTGTGTCCTCCAATAGGGAGGAACGGCCAGGGAGTTCAGGAGGAACAACAGGAAGGCTGCCATTGCTGCTCCCCAGCATCCACCATCTGAAGAAATTACCTCACTCTGTCTAATGGTAGGGCCAGCCCTGGTTGTGCATATTTTCTCATTGCTAAAATTCACTTGAACTTTTAAAATTGAGTATGTAATTTACAGAATACTGTCAGGGATGAAAAAAAATACAATCTGCAGAAGAGCCTGGAAAGAAAAAATGACATCATCTGCAGGTGTTGCAGATATGCAGAGGGAGCCAAACCACTAAAGATAAAGAGTGAAGATAGTCTTAATTGCTTGATTAGCTGATGCAATGTGTGTGCAAGAGGCTGTAAAAATGTATAAATATGTAAAAACTGTTTGTCAGTGTTTGGGTTGTGTAGGAGGAATGTTATACTGGAGGTGCTGTGTTTGTCTACTAAAAATCGTTTGAAAGACTTCAACGTGTGTGTGAATTATTCCTTCTTGGTTGCTATCTGAAGAGAGAGCAAGTGGAGACTGGACATTGGATTTCTAACAGAAACTCTGCTGTTTAGAGAAGTTTTTCCCTTTCACTCCTTAACAAATACTGTAGCTCCTCACGTATTTTCCGAGGGCAGTGTATGGATCTTGTAAATATGATCTTTGCAAAAGCAAATTGTAACTCTGGCTGCAGGGGTGGGAACCAAAATTAACTCTAAAACTTGGAGAAAAAAAAACTTGGAGGAAAAAAAAAAACAAAAACCTTGTCTCAGAAATAACTAACGAACCAATTTTTAAATGTGTCAAAGAAACCCATAAATTAAAGAAGTTGGCTTGCTGACCATTGCAAAAACCAACCATGCACAAAGAACTGTCGAAAAAATAAATTTAGCAATATGGGAAACTTAAAAATCCCAAACTTTCATTTATGTCATTCCGGATAATTATACTCAACAGGACTCATGGCCGTTCTTGGATACTGGACTTGAACAGACTTTCTCAAACTTTGATTCAACTATATAATTTATTGAGTACCAGGTAAGCAAGCCACTTGTTTTTCCTACAGTTTTGGATTGCTTTTTAAGAGTTTGCACCTAGTGAAATGGGTTCCTGGTCATGCAAGGCCTACATATACACACACACATACACATACACATACACATACACATACACATACACATACACATACACACACACACACACACATGTACCCCTAACTAAACGGCTATCATGATGGGAGAAAACATTGAAAAGGGAAGAGGATGCTAAAAACAGCTAATCACAGAACTGAATTACTCCTGATCTGCTAGCTTTTTTTTTCTAGACAAAAGCAAGCTATATCTACTTTCAGAAGTGGCATTAGGTAAAAATAATTAAATATGAAAGGGAAATGCAGTATTACAAATATCTGAGATATGAGAAATATAAACCTTTTCAATGCTTTGGCACATTAAGCAAAAACAGTGGTTTTATAATTTACTCACATGGAGCAGAAGAACAGCTGCAAGAAAAGAATGACCCTGGCAGTAACCAATTTCTTCATCATATACTGAATATGCCTGGAATAAAAAGGAAAGTATGAGTACAGCAGTGAATATTAGGCTGCCTCTACACGAGACGTTTAAAGCTCTTTGAAGTCTCATTAAAATTTTTACCTCTACAAGAGCGGAGCGTAAATTGGGAGTTGAGGCGCGTTATCTATTCGATTATGAGCATTATTGAATGTGCGTTAAATAGCGAGTTTTATTTTCCTCCAGCCGTTAAAGCGCATTTTGCCTATGTGAACAAGCGATTCTCCGCATTAACTACTTGTAAAGCACATTTCAAACAACCGGTAAGGCTACCAGTTGTGCGCTCAATTACAAGCATTTACAATAAAGCGCTTCTGCGATTATGCACATAATCGGCTAACCAGGCGTCAAACGGAACCCATCTAGAGGGGGTCTTAAATTCCATGGTCACAATTCAGCTGATGGTACAGATAGATCCACTTGCCTGCTGTGAGCAGTTTCACACACACTACAGACGCAACCAGCATGTTTGAAACTTTTGAATAGTTTTCTGCTTTTGAAACTCAGAATAGTTTACGGCATGGAGTCTACTATTCTTTTAAAAAACGCCCAAAAGCCAACTGTATGAAACCTTAAACATTGCGGCCCCTGTCAGATAGCACAGTAAAGCTTAGAAACATACAATTTTGTCACAAAAGCATTGTTTGATGCTAGTTAACAATCACCTACAGTAGACAGACACATATATATCTACTGGGATCAGGCTTTCTCTCCCTTTTTTTCCTGAAGCAGACTAAAAGTCTATAAACACATTGTGATCAGAGCCACAACGGCAAAGAAAAATAGCATGCATGTATGTTAGGCACCCAAATAACCCACAGCTCTGAAAATATTACGTCATTGCCCTCAGCAACATCACCAGCTGTAAGGGTACAGAAGTGTCAGTAGTGGAAATGAAATGTATCAACAGGAAGCTTTGGAGCAGTATCTCTTCTCTCAAGAAGATCATCACTTTCTTCAAGCTATGAATTCCCTATCTTCTCTATGGATACAGCAAGGTTCCACACACTATTTGCAAATGACTGCCGAAACCCCTTTGTTTGATCCTGATGTGCACTAATTTCTTTAAAGTAGATCACTTCTCACAATGCCTTTAAATTCTTCCCATAGCTTTGCAACTTCTGACACACCAATCATCCACTGAAATAAAGCAGCTGGATTTGCAAAATCAGCAGCTCCACATCCACTCTTTACAAGAGCAAGACTTTGATCATGTGCATGGTCAATGTTAATGGTTGGAAGCAGATGTTGTGATTTAAGTGCAGCAAATTGCTCAGTAAGAGATTGTTTTCAGCATTTTAACAGTATTACACTAATGAACTGTAAGCCACTGAGCATAGTCTTGATGGTCAATACTGAAAATCCAGGGATCTACTTTGTAAAAGCTGACTTGATACAATGTGAAATCTACAATGAACCTCTACGATTGACAGGAATAATCCCTTTCTCCCAACTTTAAATAACCCTTTGCACAAAAAAAGCCTTCACATATCTGTCTGAAATTTGGCAGGCATTGTCCCTTCAGAACCAACAACCATGCATGCAAATTTCATCCAATTCTGACAAAAATATCAAACTGTGAAATGCACCCAACACAGAAAACCCTGAACCTATTTCAATGATATTTGGCAGGCTTCATCCACTCAGAAGGGGCAACTATATCTGCAAATTTGTTATCATTATGTTAAAATGAAAGCTATAGCCAATTGTTCATTTTTCCATGTTAGTCATGAGGAGATACACAGCACCTTCAATTTCCCAAGTGAGGTTCTGCTTCACACAGTGAAGTAGGCCATGCCCAAAGCTGGTTGGAATTGAACCACCTGCTTTATAATGTGGGGTCCAAACATACCACAATATGTTGATACATTAATTTTTATTTCAACTTTCCAGCTATTTTAAAAATTAACAAACATCATCAGAACTGATAGTGGCGCCACATCAGAAATCGTAATAACGTCTAGAGCAAGGGTGGGTCTCCAGCTGTTGATGAACAACTACTCCTACCATCCCTCACCATTGCCTGACTAGCTGGGAGTGATGGGAATTAAAGTCCATCACCATCTGGAGGGCAACAGGTTCCCTAGCCCTGGAATAGAACAGTCTTCTCCAACCTGGTGCCCTCCAGATGTGTTGGGCTACTACCCAGCTGGTGTAGAAGAACTTATCTGCCAATGCTTATGTCAGGGCAGTCTATCCTTTATCTTTCTATCCTCTAGCTTTGCTATTTCTCTCCCTTTCTACTCCTTTGCCTTGCTATTTCCCCGTCCCTCCGAGCCCTTAGCCTTGCTGCTTCTCTCTCCCCATCACCTCTTTGGCTCACTTTTTACTAGCCAGGCCCTCACAACAGCCATAACGGGATTAGCCACATCCAATGTGGGAGCCCTTTTGTGGTGGTGCCTACAACAGTTTCTCAAATCCCCAATGTGCCCACGGGTTCAAAGAAGTTGGGGAGCCCTGCTCTAGAATCGCTGCAGAAGAGGTCCATTCACCCAACATGCCACTTTGCCGGTTTCCGGGTCTCTGTGGTACTTCGGTAAGCATGTGGAAGAATTCACACAGTGGAACTATTGCATTTATTTTGGAATGCCGAGTTAACTCCCTTTTGGGGAAAATGGACATTTGACAATAACATCCAAAGCTACATTGTCAAACTAAGAGCTGCCTTCTTCCATAGCGGTAGCAATGTGAGTCTGCTGCAGAAAAAAGAAGTTTTGTGATAGCATCAAGACAAGCAAGCTAATTGTGTCATTAGTATCTATGGGTCAGAGCTTGCTTCATCAGTTGCATCCAATGAAATGAAAGTACTTGCCACAAATACATTTATTAGTTTTGTGGTATCTTAAATACTCTGTGCTGGTCAAGATCCTTACAGAGCAGCGGCATTGCTATTATCCTCAATACGTATCAAATCCATCTGTTGTAAGGAGAGGTCAGAGCCAAGGCAGAAAAGGTTAAGTTAATGAATAAAAATGCAGAAAGTGATTCAGTGTAGTAAAAAAAAAAAGGGGGGGGAGAAAAGACAAGAAAGGAATGCTTGCATGCACGGTAGGGATTCTGGAAGGATGAGCAGTTGGTTGGTTAAAAGAGAGGGTTCTGGAGGCTGGAGGAAACGTCCACAAGGAGTCAAGGGGCAGAGGGTGAGGATAGCCTACTGCAGTGTGTCTATGGGCAGGGTATGAATATTTGGGGCACTAGCTGGAACTCTGAGGCTGACAGGCATCCTATGTAGAGCGGGAGGAGTACGGAGGCAATCCGCCTCCATGCTGCTCCCACTATGCAGTTTTGCTAGAAGGGTGTTTTTACCCGTCTAGCTAGGGCTCTGTGGAGGGCGAGGGAAGGGGACTGGAGAGGACAGACCACCCCAGTCCCCTCCACTTCCTGTCCGCAGAACCACCCCTTTCTCCTCCTGTCTGAGGTCACTTCTGCTTCTCCTGGGTTCAAGATCGGAACACTGTCTCCGACCTTGGATCCAGGAATCTGAACTATCCCACGACCCCTCAAGATGCTGTCTAGGGGCCATAGGGTTTGTTTATTTATTTATTTATTTATTAATTAATTATTTTAGAATAGTTATATACCACTACCTATTTGAAAAACCCCAAAGCGGATAACAGGACATTGTAAAACAATACATCATTATAATAGCACAACAACATGGAATGTGAGAACATAGAAATACTTATGGCAACTATGTATTTTTTAATATGGCACCTCTGTTCCTGTTTTTGCCTGGATGCAGTTTTAACAATGTGAAACAGTATTTTCCTACATTGGACCTATTAAACAGAACTACTTTATTTATTTATTTTGAGCATCCGGGGACTAATGAATGGTGCTGGGATATTTCCTCTGCTCAAATTGTGTTGCCCAGTGTCTTCAGCTCCGTTTGAATGAAATAACATCCTTTTCACTAACACACCACCAGAACAAGGACCCCAAAGCTTTGAGTGTCCTTGGGCCTTTATTCCTTTCTACCACCATATTGCACAATAGTCTTCCTCCTGAAAATGCTCTCCCTGTTCATAATTTTATTATTTTTAATGTCATTTCAGCTCCACATGGATGATAAATTCTTAATCTCTCAATATGGTAAAGGAAAAGGGTAGGGGGGAATCATTCTTTACTCATTTCAAGTAACCAGATAAGAAAGGAAATAATTACTTTTAAAATTATGTGGCACATTGTAATAAAACCATCTGGGTCTCTGAAGCAATCTCTCAGAAGAAAAACTATTTATATCTTTCCTTATATGCAGAATAAAAAATGGTCTAAAATGACAGGTCTCATCTCTAGCCAACAAAAGTATCACAGCCGTTAGCTTTTTTCTGACAACCCCTACAATGAATCTAACTGGTAGAAGCACTACAATCACAGGAATGGGTATGGTGCTTAATTCCTTCGTGTGGAAGCAAAACAGGATACATGAAGGTGAACATTCCTCCTCTCTACGCAAAGACAGACATGTCTTTTCATGTAGAAAGACAAATAAAATCTCGACATGGATACAAAATGTTCCTCTGCTAAATAATGGATGCCACCTTCTATACTGCTGCTTTCCATGAGGTGTATGCATGAATTTTGTTTCAAAAGCTCCACTGGCAAAACTATACTATGTAATTTACCAAGATTTTTAAGATGGCACAGGGAGAAGTATAAAGTGGCTTCCTCCTTGCCTGTTGAGCTAATACATGGCAGATGAGTCACCTGTCAGCAAGCAAGATATACTGTTGCCGGTAATTCAACAAACAAGTGTTCTTGTTAAAGCTTCCAAATGCAAAGTAGGAGCAACCTTGTTTGGTTTGGATCCTTCAATGCAGAGCCTATACTGAAAAGGCACTTTATTTGAGGAAAATGAGGCATCTTTCCAGTCCAAGATATAGAATATTCAAATGATATAATCATTAATGACACAGGACCTTATGAGTCCTAGGGAAGGCTATAGAAGCATATCATACTGGGATTAAAACCAAGAAGGTTCTACCACTTGTTTTAAGAGAGCTGAGGCAACATGAGACATCCAGTTCTGAATCAGTGCTGCACAGGGCAGGTTAAGACTATGATAATATCTAAATAAATTCATATACATGAACCCAGGGCAATTGTTAACAATTCTTATAGACGTCTGAGTTCTGATTGCCATGATTCACTGTCACGTTGCTCTTGTGCCTTCAAAGATATAATGTGCTTTCTTTTGAAAAAAAAGAGTTACATAATGCAGGCATTTTGCAACATTTGTAGGCGTGTGTCCATCACAGCCTTCTCTTCACCACACTAATGATCTCTCATTAGAATGAAAACTTCAGATGCACAAGCTAACGAGCTTCATATTTCTGAAACAGTGTAGAGCAACTGCCTGCCAGTTCGATTCAGAAATCACAGAGGTTCAATTCAGATGTCATGCCAAGCCAGGGTTTTCTGCTAGCCTCAGTTTAGACCTCAAACCATGGTTTGACCTTCCCAACAGAAAACACCCATGGCTTATAACTTTTTAAAACCTGTTTGCTTTCATTTTCCACCCTCTTGCACTCATCTTCATAAATTCACTCTCATCTCCATGGTGAAGCTGTCTCTGGAAGTAGAGTGATATCCATAAGTAATTCAGATATCACATTAAAGAATATTTAGGCATCATTTCAGAATTGAACAACAGTAGTAAACTGTGGTAACTACCTGGCATTAGGACAGAAGCATCTGATATGGGTGTGCTAGGGATACGGTTGAATTTGCGTGAGAGCTCTCCCTTGGCCTTGTGCAAGTATGGAGGACATTATCTCACCACAAATTCAGTACAGAGCCCTAACACATCAGGGATAGTGGGAAGGGCATTCAGAAAGGAGTGCTGTTTTTTGACAGACAAGTCCTAGTCTCTCTTTTTCTAGGAATAATAGCTTTTGGGTTCCAACTGTATCAGTTTGCTTTTTAAGGCTCATATTATTAAAATATTGAAGTATAGCACATACTAATGTTTTTAAAAATAAAGATGTTAGACTTAGTTTTAGCTTAAGAACTGTGAAGAGTCATCATTACATGCAACATGGAAACGCTAAACAGAATAAGCTCTGAATGTCTGAATTAGGAAGAAACAACTTTGTGACCGCACTATTGGAGATAGCTAGCTAATCAGATTAAGAATGACAAAACTAGGAAACAATCCTAAGAAATACTGGCTGATGGAGGCATCCAAACCCAGATGCCAACTCTGCCCCCACATCTACTCTGGCGACACTAGTTCAGGACCTAATAATGTCACACATAACATCAAGGGTTCCTTCACCTGATCATCTTCGAATGTGACATATGCCATCTTCTGCCCTAATTCATTCAAAATAGGACAAACATGCCAATCTCTGTGCAAAGGAATAAATGGACAGAAATCTGACATCAGAAATGGCAGTATTAAAAAATCTGTGAGAGAACGTTTCAACCTCCCAGGACACTTTGTCACTGACCTGTTGACAATCCCCCCATTCAACTATGTGTATAGGTACCTTCGCAGCCATCAACTAAAGGAGGATGGAGAGAAAGAAGATGTGACAGAAGGAATGGGAGATGACTCCAACTTGGCTGAAGGCAGCTTCGCTTGGGCAACCTTGGCCAAAGCAATACCTCCTCCTCTCTCATTCAGCATTTACAGCCGCCATCAGCCAGTGGCTTCTCAGGGCAAGGTGAGCAAAAACACCTGGGTAAGCAATTGCTTGAGCTTTGAGTAAAGCAGCTCAAGAAATTGAAGAGACTGAAGCAACTGAAGGTGGTTCGCTGTGCCTTAGCGCACTGTCCCTAGAGCCATGGATCTCTACCGTACTCGTCATTGGGAGTACTGTAGAGATACAAATTGCAGCTAAGGGCAGGCTACAGCTCTTGTCCAATGGCTTCTCAACCCACTTGAGAAGCCATTGGACTTCTGCTTGCAAGACTCTTCTTCCTGAAATCTGTTTCATTTTTGCTCTTTTGACTTATTATTAACCTGGAGTCTACCAAGTTATATTCAATTCTCCCTATTAAAATCACAGCAGTTGCCTCTCTGATAAACACGTTGCTTTAACTAGAAAATGCCTCAAATTAAATTGTACATTGCAGCCACAGCAGTCCAAGCAACTAAGATGACTACTTTAGGCCATTATTTTGATTCCCTATAGTAAAACACCTTTGAATAAACATGCAAGCACAAATGTAGATCAACAATATAATCCCATAATGTACTGCAAAACAGAAAATTAATCTTTTTATATGATGGGGAGAGGAGATGTGAAATGCCCTGAGTCCCCATTTACCATGGGGTCCTCTTGTGCCCGTCAAGGGAGAGCAAGGGGATCTGCCTCTTTTGTCTGCAGACAGTGGCGGTTTCTTCTCCCACTTGCACTGTAGCACAAGGCTCTGCCCAGGAACCAATCAGCTATGCTGATTAGCTTCCGGGGGGTGGGGGGGCTTGGGAGCAAATTTAGAGGAGAGCCTTCTCCCTCTAGTTTGCTCCTAGGCCATAAACAGGAGACCAGCTCCGTGGTTTCGGCACTGCCATCACCAAGTTCCTGATGACCCACATGAGTCAAGAGAATGGCCACTTCCACAGAAGTATGAAGATACTAACTGCCAAGCAAGAGCCAAGGTTGCTGGAGATGGTCATCCAGATTATGCTGGAACAGCTCAATGAAACTGCAAAAACCTGAGTTTCATGTTAGAGGTGGGAGGTTGAGGGTGGGGCAGTGGTGTGGTCATGGGGAAGGGGCTCATCTTCAGTGCTGGTGTGCCTTTTGATCCTTTCCTAAGGATCTGCCCCAAACCCCTCACTAATATAGCAGTCCCATATGGGTTAGGCCCAGGGGAGGGTGTGGTGTTACCCAGTCACACAGGTATCCCTGGAGACAGCGCCTGAAGGAGGCACCAGTTTGAGCCCACAAATTGTTCTAGTCAGTTTGGCCAGGCACAGGAGCCACCCCACCCCATTAGAGGTACATAATAAATGTAAGCACACCACCACCGCAACAACAATAACAACAGTTATTCTTAAATAATGGTAACAAACATATGGAATGTGCTGAGGCAAGCATTAAATAGCCTTCCCCTGTGGGGTGAAGACACCTGTCTTTAAAATGCTGGATTATTATATAGAACTCAAGCAAAAGCAGAAAAAAATCAGGAGAATTTAAGAGGAATGCGGCTGTGAGACAGTAGACAGCAACTGTGTATACATTGGCTTTGCATCCAGTGGATCTCTGGTTTGTCACTTTTGCCATCCTTAATTGCTCTAAGCTGTAGCTCACTGGCAAAGCACATGTTCTGTATGCAGAAGATTCCAGTTCCATTCCCTAGCCTACCCAAGAGGTGGTTTGGGTCTCCAGTTTGGAGCCTTGGTGAACTGTGGCCAATTAAAAGACCAGTGGTGGGGACATGAGGTCCTTCAGAAGTTGTTGGAGTATAACTCCCATCAGCTCTAACAAACATAGCCAATGGTAAGAGACTATGGGAGCTGTTGTCCAAAAACATCTGGAGGGGCACACATTTCCATTCCTGGTGTAAACAACACCAACCTTAGACGGATGGGTGCAAACACTTCCTCCTTGTGGAAGGGGGAGCAGGAGGGTGTTTCCACTACACTGCACCCAGTGATCAATGTTCTATTAGCTCACTTTGTGAGGGATAGGCTGATATTCCTTGTAGGTGGAGGTGAGTTGAGTTGCAATGACAGCTATATATTTGGTAAATACCCTGGGCTCCGTCACCAGCCCAAAGGACTGGTATCTGTTCATACTGATGATGAATGCAGGAAACAATGGTATGAGAGCCAGTGTGGTGTGTTTGAGTGTTGGACTGGGACTTGGGAGATCTGGGTTCTAGTCCCCACTCAGCCATGAAGCTCACTTTGGAACAATTACTGGCTGAATTCGGACGACACAATAAGCAACGGGGGGGGGGGGGGGGGAAACAATCATTAGTTGTATTGACTATTGTGTCGTCCGAATGCTGCCATAGTCAACTCAGTGCTGATACTAATCCTCACCACAGTTGATTATATAATACTATGTTGTGTGGGGAGTACCCCCTAGATGAACAACTGTAAAGTTGATTATTACCCTACCATTGACTATTGTGTTGTCTGAATTCAGCCATTGACTCTAAGCCTACTCTACCTCACACGCTTCTTGTGAGGATAAAATGGAGAGGAGGACTATGTAAGATCCCCTCTAGAAGGATTCGGTTTGGCGCCTGGTTGCCCGATTATGTGCATCTTCTCACAATCGCGTTTACGCCTAAATCCTGTAAAAGACATGCGGTGAAGCACATAACCGGCAGTATGAAACGTGCTTTAAAATGACTAAAATGCGGAGAATCGCTCGTTTACATGGTCAAAATGCGCTTTAACAGTCACGGAGAATTAAAACTCACTATTTAACGCGCATTCAATAATGCACATAATCGCAGAGAAAACACGCCTCAACCCCCGATTTGCGCTCCTCTCTTGTAGAGGTCAAATTTTTAATGCGCCTTGAAAGAGCTTTAAATGCCTCTTGTAGAGGCACCCTAAGTCACCCTGGGTTCCTTGCAAGAGGGGGGGAAAGCAGGATATTAATGTAATAATAAATAAATACATTGGTCTCTATAGCAATATGAAATAAGTGTTTCTATGTTTAGGGATACAAACCTAGGAATAATGGTAGAGAGAGTGACCATCCTGAAATGTTTGGGTGTGATAAAGTGCTTCACTTCTCTAAGATCCAAGTGGGCTGCAGAACCCCAACTTTTTTCTGGTCAGTAAAATAATGGGAGTAAACCCATTTCCCGCTTCCCAATCAGGAACCAATTCTATAGCCATTTTCGACAGGAGGGTGGCAATCTCAGCAAGAAGTGTAGGTGAGGGGGGCATGATCCTGATAGGTCCTGATGAGGGAAGAGTATCGAATTCTATTCTATATCCCCCCTGAACTACTGAGAGGACTCACAAATCCAATGTTATTCGCCTCCAAGCCTGGAGGTAAAGAGATAAATGAGAGTCAAAGAATGACAGGCAGGAGGAGGAGAAACGGAATGATGGGAGTCAAGACAACTCTTGCCTCCATGGTTCTGCTTTCAGCGGGTGTTGCAGCACTTGGATGATGGGAGCTGACATTGCTGGCCTGTTGCAGGGGGTTGATGAAACTAAAGGTTGGCTAGGGATTGGGATGACTGTCTGTATGAAGATCGTTGGTAACATTGCCTTGGCCAATACAAAGAAGGCTGTGGACTCAGACCCATTTGATGATGACGATGATGATGATGATATTTATTTACAAATTAAAACATGTACAGTTAAAAGAAATATACAAAAAATAAAAATATCATTAAACATAGTACAATTTTAAAATATTTAAAAACATTTTAAATACAAATATTTTTTTACAAATCCAAGATATATACAACACATCCACAGAGGTCCAAACTACTCCCCAAAGGCCTGCTGAAACAGAAAAGTTTTTGCCTGCCTCCAAAAACACACCAATGAGGGAGACAGTCTAGCTTCCCTGGGACAGCCACTGAGAAGGCTCTCTCCTGTGTTCCCATCAGGCATGCTTGGGATAGTGGTGGGACAGAGAGAAGGGCCTCCCCTGAAGACCTCACGCGATAGGCAGGCTCGTAAAGGAGAATACGGTCTTTCACATAACCTGGACCTGAGCCATATAGGGCTTTATAAGTCATAACCAGCACTTTGAATTGTGCCCGGAAACAGACCGGAAGCCAGTGGAGCTCTTGTAACAGGGGAGTTGTATGCTTCCTGTAACCAGCCCCGGTCAACAATATGGCTGCAGCTCTTTGAACCAGCTGAAGTTTCTGAACACTCTTCAAAGGCAGCCCCACACAGAGCGCATTACAGTAATCCAAATGGGATGTAACTAGGGACAGGTCCAACATCTCAAGAAACGGGTGCAGCTGGCGCACAAGCTTTAACTGTGCAAATGCACTCCTGGTCACCGCTGAAACCTGGGCATCCACGCTCAGGGCTGAATCTGTGTCTTCAGGGGGAGTGTAACCCCATCCAGCACAAGCTGAATCCCTATTCCCTGATCTGCCTTTCGACTGACCAGGAGCACCTCTGACTTGTCTGGATTAAGCTTCCATTTGTTTGCCCTCATCCAGTGCGTTACTGTCAACAGACGCTGGTTTAGGACCGAAACAGTTTCTTTGGAATTGGGGGGAAAGGAGAAGTAGAGTTGGATGTCACCAGCATACTGGTGGCACTGCATCCCAAAACTCCGGACAACCTCTCCCAACAGTTTCATGTATACGTTAAATAGCATGGGGGACAAAACGGAACCCTGCGGGACTCCACAAGCCAATGGCCAAGGAGTCGAACAGTAGTCCTCCTGCACCACCTTCTTGGTCTGCCCCTCCAGAAAGGAATGGAGTTACTGTAAACCAGTGCCTCCAAGTCCCATCCCAGCAAAGCTGCCCAGAAGAATACCATGGTGGATGGTATTGAACGCCACTGAGAGGTCCAGCAGAACCAACAGGGACACACTCCTCCTGTCCAATTCCCAGCGTAAGTCATCCACTAAGGCAACCAAGCTGTTTCTGTCCCATAACCAGGTCTGAAGCCAGATTGAAATGGATCTAGATAATCCGTCTCATCCAGGAATCCCTGGAGTTGGGAGGTCATGACACGCTCGGTCCTCCACCCCTGCAGATGTTCTGAGTACCAGCAATCTAAATCCTACCAGGTAGTGATCTGTCCATGACAACGGAACTATACAAAGTTCCTCCACTCTCAGACCACCATCACTCCATCCAACACAGAAAACAAGGTCCAGAGTGTGCCCAGCAGCATGGGTGGGGCCAGATATCATTTGGGACAGATCCATGGTTGTCATGACGGACATGAATTACTGAGCCGCTCCCGACAGGGCAGCCTCAGCATAGATGTTGAAATCCCCCAGCACAACAAGCCGGGGAGACTCAAAACCCAACCCCAAGACTACCCTGGCTAGCTCAGGAAGGGAGACTGTTGGGCAGCGGGGTGGACGGTACACCAACAGAATCCCTATTCTGTCCCAGGCACCCACCTTCAAATACATACACTTGAGCTCTGCACACTGTGGGACAGGGCACTTGGTCAGAGGGATGGAACCCCGATAGACCTCCCCGCCCCCCAGGCCTTGCCTGCTGCTGGACAGAGAACCCTGGTGAGCAAAGCTGAGAGAGGTTTAAAAAATCCAGCTTCATCCAGCCAAGTCTCTGTGATACAAGCTAGGTTACCATGCTCATCCAGGGTCAAGTCCTGGATAGGAAATGTTTTACCATTCACTGACCTGGCATTCACCAGCCAGGTGGTTTTGGCCTTCTATACAGTGTCCATTGCCTCATCAGTTTCTGAGGTGAACAAACCATCACTGATGAATAGCAAGTCTTCAATACTGGAGTGGTCCTCCTGGAAAAGCCGCACACAGACTATGAGAAGAGTTATGGTTACTAGCTTTAGAACAAACCAGGATACTAAACTATGGTTTGAAGTTGGTTTAATCTCCTTGCAAGTTCTGAAGCAGATAACTATCGTTTCACGGTTCAGATGGAATGGGAAACTATGGTTAATGAAAGACCTCCTCATTTGTTTTCAGTTCACACAAAGGGCAGAACTAAGCAGCTGACTTCACACCTAAAATCTCATTCAAATCTTAATATGCTGAGTTATTCATAACCCAAACTGGATCTATGTCTGTTTCCATGAAAACTGAACCCTAAGAGGCCCCCCTAGAAGAGGTAACTTTTACGCCTGATTCTCCAAATATGCGCATTAGCCTACATTCGAGTTTACGCCTAATACCCATAGACGAGAGACGTGGAAGCGAATGGCGAGCTCTATGCAAAGCGCTTCAAAGTTGCTTATATTCGTAGAATCGCATTATAAATGAAGCATAGATCGAGGTTCGAATGAGGAAAACACCGCCCTGTTTCTTGGTGGAACTGCCCCCTCAGTTTCCCGCCGTTTGTTATCCCTGCCCACCTGAATCTCCCGCCTTTGGTTACCAGGGTTACCTCTTCCTTTGTGCCTAATCGCCATTTGTAGTAGCCCCCTAACTGCTCAGGAGTAAATGGAAATGCAATCCTATAGCTTCGGACAGGTTTTTACAGGAGGGGAGGGGAGAAACCCTCCGAGAGACACTCCACCCTCCGTGCTTTAAACACCCTCCTTTAAACAGCATTTGTAGTCATATCTCAGAAATAACTACAACACACACACGCAGCTCAATGTCAGGAACCCAGCAAGGGAGGGGACGATTTAGCAGATCGCTAATCATGTGCACATCCTTACTCCAATCCCCTTGCTTCCTGTGAAACCACCTCCATCTGGCCCCGCATCTCGATGAAAGAAATATTCCAGTAGGGGATTTAAATGAAACTTTATTTTCAGTACTGGTTAGGTCAGCCATTCCTTCAGATTCCATTCTGAGGGACGACGAAGAAGAAGGAAGTGGGAGGGAGGAGACAGAACAACTGGGAGGTGTTCCCAGCGAAGGGGCACTTATTCATGCATGACATCACCACCAAAGTCTGCCCCCTATCACCGTTAATGCAAATGATCAGAACTTGTTTCCACTACGATAAGGAGCTGTAACTTCGGAGAAAATTAAAAGTCGCTATTTAATGCGGAATTGAAAATGCGCATTAATGAGGATAAAAATCGCCTGCACGCCTGATTTAAGCTTCGTTCGTAAAGTGGTAAAGCATTAATGTGCTGTAAAGGAGCCTTAAATCGATTGTCTAGAGGAACCCACAGACTTAGGCTGGGAGCCTCTTCCCTGAAAGAATGCCAGCCATAACATACTTAGAATATATACTTAGAATGCTATTCTGACCAACTTGGAGTGAGATATAACATGATATAAAAATCAATAAAGTAGCACAAGTTATGTATTGCTAACTAAGCTGGTATAATACATCAATAATTTCACTAGAAAGATTTCCCCAATAAACTTCTGCCTTTGCTCCTTAATAACAGATGAGAATGTATTTTTCCTGACATAACTTGTGGAAGCTCTCCCTATTCCGATCTCTTATCTGTACTCCATGTTCACCAATGATGCAATGTACACAATTTCAATATCTTTAAATATCCAGATGTTGTTAATAAAGCATGTTTAATCATATGCAAAATGTCTGCATAAATTCTTATTAGGAAAAAAATCTTATCAGACTTTTTAGTATACATTACATACAGGGGTCTGGCCATACCTTACAGATCTTATACAGAGATTCCTGTCCATCTCCTCTTGTATCTTTAAAATATTCATGCGCTGGGAAGGTACGATGAATGTCCCGTGTAATGACACTCTCTTGGGCAGATTCCTGTGAAAAGAGGAAGAAACAGCATATTCAAACTGTACTTAAAATAGGAAAGCAAAATGCAGCCTCAAAACGCAAGCCAGGCAGATTCTACTGCCAGCAGCTGCTCCCAAAGTCCCGCCTCAACAATGACTTGACAACCGTGGTAGAACAGGATCCAGATTAGTGTCTCAACTTAAGTTTTGAAGAAAATGATTAGCCATTTAAAAGGGCATTAACAGTAATTGCTTCTTGTGTCCATAAAACACAACGCATCTGCTTTGGTTCATTTATGACATACTTGATGGAGCACGTCACCTGGTATGAACCAACCCACACGCTATAATCGAAATCTACAGCCCTTCTTTGGGTGCCTGCTCCAAGGGAGGTTAGGAGGATGGCAGCAAGGGAGAGGGCCTGGTGGCGGCCCGCCAATGATGTAATGCACTCCCCAGTGACGTCCACCTGATACCAATGTTATCCTTTTGGTGCCAAATGAAGACCTTCCTCTACTCCCAAGGCATTTGAATGACAGAAGTGGGTGGGTGTGTTTGTTTTGTTTTTTACAGTTCCTTGGACTTCTTCGTGTTGATTGTTTAAATTGTATATTTATATAGTACAGTCTGATAGGGCTAACCTTATGAGGAATTTTAGTAAGTTTTAAGGTCTATTTTAAACATGATTTTTTAAAAAAAATTGCAAGTATAATTTTATTTGATTTCTATTTCAGTGATTGTATTTCAGTGATTTCACTGTTAGACTTTGTGAGCAATTTTAGCAAGACTGAAGTTATACCCCAAATGTCAAGGTTTTAAGGTGTATTTTAAAATGTGAATGGTTTTAAATGAAATGTGCAATTTCTCCCCTTCTGTCATATTTGTATTTAACCTTAAGGATGTCTTTGTACTTTGTTGTTCTGCAATGGTGTATGGCTAAAAGCAATAAACACATATGTAGATATAGTATAAAATCGTTTTTTTTACTTGATGCTGCTGTATTATATTTTAAAGGTCTTAATCTTTGTAAACTGCCCAGAGAGCAGTGGTATAGAAATGCAGCAAATGACAGAATCAATCAATACGTTGGAGGAAGCTGCTTTTGGTGAACTCCTCCAAAACTACTTATTGGCTTCCATTGACTTTGTTTATCTAGCATACCCTGGGTAGGAAGAATGTAGACTAGAATCTACTGGTACATCTCTGGGTCATTTGAAGTAGATCGGCAAGATTTTCTCCTTTCCAATTGTTAAAACAATGTCAACAACAAAATGACGCCACCAATTTATACTGCTGAAATTGGGACGGGGAACAACTATGGTTTTTTACTGTGGCAGGACTGAGAGGTCAGTTCATTACGAGTGTTCAAAACAAATTCCAGGGTTTGCAATTCTTTAATTCTAAGTGAATGCCTTTTGCATCTATTTATTTATTTATTTATTTGCAATATTTATTTAATGTCCATTTGAAGCAAATCCTGAAGTGGTTTACAAAAGAAGAACAAAACAAAAACTACACATACATATATACAAACTAATATCATGAGGCTGGTACAGATATTTAACGGCTGGGCAAAAGCCAAAGTACACAGAAATGTTTTCAGTAAACACCTAATAGACATCAATGTTGATGCCGATATACCTGACTGTGTCAACTAGAGCTTTTTTGTAGGATTTGGAGAGTTTAGTTGGGGGCTCTCATGGTTCAAGTAAAAAACAAAGTAACCCTGACAAGACTGAAGTATGTCATCCTCTAAAATTATCTTCAGCGTCATAAATATAAAAATTGTCTAGTTTTACTCTACTTTTGTTTTCCACCTATCAACAAATCTGTGTGTTTTACTTAAGGATGGAGACAGTTCTAAGTAACAGATTTTATGTTTTAAAAACTGAGGATCTACAATTGTTTGTGTGTGTATTTTCCCAGCAACACTTAGGAGGGTCTCAGGTGCAATCTCAAACCCTCTCAGTATGGGAAGAGCCTAATTTGAATTCCTTCCGCCTCAATGGCGGCTGGTGGCCAATCTGACTGATGAGGCAGAGAGTGGGACAGCAGAGGAAAAGCTAAGGGGTCTACGGAGGCAGAGTCAACCACATCTATTTGGCTACGCAGCCTTCAGAACACCCACATGTTTACACAACATTACATGGTTCAGCACAGAGTACTTGAAAGGCATGGTACCTGGCAAGTATGTACAGCATGAAATTTTTCCACAATGTTATCCGGTGCAACAACACAGACAGTGCAAAGGAGTTTTGGAAGGCATAAAGGTTAGCCACTTAGGCCCACACTTCCTCAGAGTCACAAAGTAGTCATCACAATCGTAATACATTTTAAAGTGTATTTTAAGTCTAAGAGGTCATCGGAGGGCCTGCTCCTGGTGGTTCCACATGGACCTATGGCCCGATTGGAGTCCACCAGGAGAAGAGCCTTCAGTGTGGCTCCCTTCCTATGGTCAAGCAGGCACCAACATTGTGCTGCTTCAGGCAACTTCAGGAAGCCTTCCTTGAGTGACCAACTGTGGTTTATCAAAACTCAGTTTTATCAGAACTCAATTTCTTTTTTAAAAATATTAATTATTTTAACCTGGTGTTTTTATTCTGCTGTTCACCACTCCAAAATCTAGGGATGCAGAGCAATATACAAATACTGTAAATATATTATGTTGCATAAATAAAAAAAACTCACAAAAAGCATGAATGGCTCAAGAAAAAAATGGCTACACGACACAACTGACTCGGGGGGGGGGGGGGAATACAGTCACACGGAAAGTACATTTAGCCCTTAAGAAAATCCACAGGCTCACAGTAACAAGCACATTTTGCCCTTAAAGGAAAATCACAGGCCCACGGCAAGCATGTTTAGCCCTTAAAAATATCCAGTTCTATGGCAAACACAGTTTTCCTTTTTAAAAAATATATCCACAATCGCACTTGGCCCCTAACTCTTTTTGACAGCCCCACAACTACAGCACAGCAAGCACCACCCCCAGAATAAAAGGAAGAAAACAACATACATTTATATACGACTTGTAATTGTTCTGGCTGGATACTCTCTCACAGCATATATTGAAGAAAAATAAGGTCTCAGTCTCTCTCTCTCTCAGATTCACAGACACACACTTCGTCTGATCCCGGTAAAGTAGCCACTCCCCCAGCCAGTCCCACTTTATTGCCTGGCTCATCCCCATCTCATTGTTCTTCTCAGGGGCCCATGCAGACTCACCACTGCTCAGTCACACACACACACACCCCGCCGCCTCTTCAGTTCCATCAGGATTGGCTAAGGTCTCCATCTTCTGTTTTCCAGCCAGGTAAGAGGTAATTTGCACTTGAGCCCACATGAGCAGCAGAAGAACTGAAGCTGGGCAAGGATTAGGAAAGCTGGTGGTCGCCCAGCAACAGGACAGAGCAAGCACTTGGTCCTGGGGGGGGGGGGGGGGGAACGGGACACATGCACTGCCAGGTTTCCTCAGTTTTTTCTCCCTCTCCATGACAGTTGGCAGGGGAGTGATCCCCCTTCCCGATTTGGAATTCCCACGGCCACTCTGCAAGCTCCTTCCAATTCCCATCTTAAGACTATAACCAAATGCAAATTCCTTGGCTAGAGCATCAACCACTTTTACCTCCACCTCCCCATTATTTACTTGGTTTACCATCTTTCCTGTTAAAGAGTTTTTGAGAACTCAAAAGTTTACACATTATTTTTTGACCTTTGCGTTGGCCTTAAAGGGGTATTACAGTATTATGGATTTTGTTTCATTCCTTTCGGATTTATTTATTTATTGGCCAACATGGCTACATTCATTTCATTCCATTCAAAAGTCTTCATTCCATCCATCCGAAAGTTCCATCCAACCCAAAGCCTTGGTTAACTCACCCTATCCATATTTCCCATTTGAGAGCCCAGGCTTTGATGAATCTACTCACCAGCATAATTATGGCAATGGGCCCTTCTTCCTTTGGTGAGTAAATGAGGTGGTAACAAGGCTTTCAAGTTTTGGAATAGTTTGTGACAGACCAATCCACGCTTGTTCAGTTATCTTATATGTGCTAATCAATTAGAGCAAGCATGCATTATTGTTTGTGTTTTTTAAACGTGGTATATAAACTGCTCTGTATATGATAAAGAAATTGTATGCTTTTTTCCTCCACTGCCAAGTCAGCACTGAAGCTGTTGGCATAGAAATGTGTCTTCTCTCAAATCTCCTTGAAGATGTCGTTTACATACTTCTCTGTCTGTATCCCTCATGTCTTCCAGGTCACCTCTTCCAGGCTACTGAAACCTCTTCAGACTGTACTTCATCCCCGAGAGTCAGGAGCTCTTTGACCAAGCAAATGGCACTCTATGCAAAATGCTAGTTTCCTCTTCCTTGGCCATCTAGTCATATTCATAACCCTTTCTAGTCATATTCATAACCCTTTCCTTCCAATTTGGCTGAAGCTCTGTCTGTGTCTTTGCTCTTCATATGCTTTAAGATCTGCTTGACCTATATTGCAAAGTCCCATTTCTGTGTCTTGACTTTCAGCTTTATAGATCCAAATTATTAATTACTGAGTTGTATGTGGAGGCGGAGGTCTGTTGAAATCTATGCAAGATATTTATTTGAGTAATTAAGCTAACTCGAGGCTGGCACCTTCTAGTAGATGTTTTTATCATGTGCTTTGCTGTTACAAAACACAAAATACAGTATTGTTGTGTGTAAAATTATAATCTGTGAATGTAGAAAAACTGTTTTATTGCCTCATTTAATTAAATTTGTTTAAATAAAAACAAAGAGCATCCCATATACAAGTAATATACATAAACTCCATATTTTTCTATGGCTCTTGGAGGGAATTGCAAACATCAACATGGCATCTCCCCTTGGAATAGCAGGCAGGATCAATAAACTTGATCTTCTCAAGGGGGGAGGGCCACTCTGCCCCCTCCCCCACCAGCCAGTTCTGTCTAGTGGCAGCGAAGCAGGGTTGCTTCTATTTAGAGAACTCTTTGAAGCTCTTCCATTTTGTTAGCTTCCTTCTCCCTTCCTCCTGCCAGTCACACAATAGACAGGAATGGGAGTTTTACACAGGTAGGGTTGCAGGATGGGGGGAGAGCTTCAAATCCTGCCACTGTTAGAGTGGACCACCACCTGCTGAGGTGGGCTGATTAGGCTGTTCATCCCAATTCCTGGAGGAATGCAGGGATGGGGTGGACTATCTACTCCCAGGTGCAGAAGAGTCACAAAAGATTATTATTATTATTATTATTATTATTATTATTATTATTATTTACATTTGTATACTGCCCCATAGCCGAAGCTCTCTGGGCGGTTTACATAAGATTAAAACATTTTAAAACATTATACAAAAATTAAAACTGCAAAAATGTACAATATGCACATACATTTAAAATCACTATAATAACTTAAAAGATATAAGCCTAAAAACAAAACCAGACCCAGGTTCATCAGATATTGCTAAATGCCTGGTGCTGAAAAGATAACAACGTTGGTGCCAGGCGAGCCTCGTCGGGGGGATCATAGCACAATTGGGGGCCACCACAGAGAAGGCCCTCTCCCTTGTTGCTGACCAAAAGAGCTTCCATCAGAGTAGGCACTTGGAGGAGGGCCTTAGATGTTGAACGTCATATTTGGGAAGGCTCATGTCAGGAAAGGCATTCCATCAGGTATTGTGATCCCAAGCCATGTAAGGCTTTATAGGTTAAAACCAACACCTTGAATCGGGCTCGGAAACATATAGGCAGCCAATGCAAGCGGGCTAGAATCGGTCTTATATTGTCAAACCTTCTGGTCCCTGCTACCAATCTGGTCGCTGCATTTTGCAGAAGCTGCAGCTTCCAAACCGTATTCAAAGGCAGCCCCACATAGAGCACATTGCAGTAATCTAACTTGGAAATTACCAGAGCATAGATAACTGAAGTCAGGTTGTCCCTGTCCAGATAGGGACGTAGCTGGGCCACCAACCGAAGTTGGTAGAAGGCACTCCGTGCCACCGAGGCCACCTGAGCCTCAAGTGACAGAGATGGCTCTAGGAGAACCCCCAAGCTACGAACCTGCTCCTTCAGGGGGAGTGCAACCCCATCCAGAACAGGTTGAACACCCTCCATCCGGTCAGAGGAACCCCCCACTAACAGCATCTCAGTCTTGTCTGGATTGAGTTTCAGTTTATTAGCCCTCATCCAGTCCATTGTCGCAGACAAGCACCGGTTCAGCACATCCACAGCCTCACCTGTTGTAGTTGAAAAGGAGAAATAGAGCTGAGTGTCATCAGCTTACTGATGACAATGCTCTCCAAAACTCCGTATGACTGCACCCAACGGTGTCATGTAGATGTTGAACAGCACGGGAGACAAGACTGACCCCTGCAGAACCCCATACTGGAGAATCCAAGGGGCCGAGTATTGAGCTTGGAAGCAAATAGGCAGCCAGTGCAAGGAGGCCAGGGTCGGTCTTATATGTTTTATTTCCTCTTTCAACGGCCTTCATGACAAATGATCCAATCATGCTGTCACAAGCAGATACCAATTTGCTCTTAATAGTCAGTGAGAAAACCCCACTCTTGGCAAAATCTGCAACTTATTTACATCGATGACTAATTTGTTAATACTTCCATAAGCCCCCAAGTTTTATTTTTAAAATACTGAGTACAGATCTTTGTTTAAAGGGCAGGCGAGAAAGAACTCTGCTGTATTTCAGTTATAAAATGCAGCATAACGTCTAACTGTTTCCAACTATATACTTTGATTCTGTTATCTTATGTATACTTACTTGGAAGTAAGCTCCACTAAACTGACTAGTACTTATGTCTGAGTAAACATCTTTGAGTTCAACTTGTAAAACAGGAGTAGGCATCCTTTTGGGCCCATGGGCACATTTGGCACCCCCACAAAATGGCTGGCATAGAAGACAGGACTAGTTTTAAAAAAAGACAAAGTAACCTGTCCAAAAGACTGAATTCAAGGCAGAGATGGGAGGAGAAGACATCTCAACAGGTGCCAAGATAGATTATTACCTGGTTTAAAACTGTTATGAACCCTTTTAAAGCAGTAGTGTAGATAGGATCTCTCTCTCTCCCTCCCCCCTCTCTCTCAAAGGGGAAGGGGGTTGGTTCAGCTGATTATTCCAGATTTCATAAATCATGGTTTATAAAGCCAGGAATGAGCATTGGGGCCATGTGCTCCACTTTCATCCCTCGTATTCCCAGTTATACATCAGCTTTGGCACAAATATCCTGGTTTGTACTGAGCTTGAGCTCCCTGTTAAATCTGAAGTAGTGAACTCTGGCTTAATGTCACTTAGCAAACTATGAAAATAAGATCAGTCACATTAAAAAATCCTACAAAAATACAATTTTAAAAAAATCATTAAAACAGCAAAGTACCACATAAAATCGTGATACAATAAAACAGCATGGCCAGAAAAAATCCAACAGCAATAATAAAGCAACTACGCTGTTCATCAAAAGCCCAGACAAATAAAATAGCTTTAACCTATCACCTAAAACTATGCAGGATAGGTACCAGGGAAACTATCGTTTAGTTTAATGACTGGGAAGTTTATATGGGAGTAATTGGTCCTTTAGATGTCCAAGGGCTCCTCTAAATGAGTTGCTAATCATGTTCGTGATTGGCAACTCACAGAAGTTTCTGGGTCGATTTCATGACATCAACAACCAGGACAGGTCCAGCGGAATCCTCTAGAAAATCCCAGAATAAAAAGAACCACTTTTAAGTGGTAACAGCTGGAAAACAGCAGGATCTTCTGCCTCTAGATTATGCTGTCTCAATATAACTCATTGGAACTGAATGGAGGGGAAGTATTAAATTCAAACCCTTTGTTGCCCCTCTCCTCCCGTGTAATGCTGCCCATAACAATTGTGCCAAAGAACGAGGAAGAAGAAAAGCCCTGGGTAAACAACATAAATTCCTTTAATATAGAGACACTCCCAAACCCTGCTGCTCAAAATCAGCACCAAAACTCTACAGGAAGCCAAAACAGATGCTCTAACGCTGACAGGATATGTTCCCTCCTTCCAAGATCCATTTAGCTTTTTTAGATTAATTTTATGTGAGTATGGTGCTAGTTTTTGGAATGTTTAAATTGCTGTTTAAGTATGATATTGTTTTATTTGATTTATGTTTTATTCTTTTTATGTAGGCTGCTTTGAGAGGACTTGATCCTAAAAGGCAGCCTAGAAATGCTTCAAAATAAAGAAAGAAAGAATCTCAACCTTCCCCAAACTTCTGCCCTCTAGATGACTTGGACTTCATCTCCTCAGGTAAGGAACGCTGGGAGTTGTAACCCTTAACATCCGCAGGGCAACCGGTTAGGAGATGCTTATTTAGCTTCTGTATTTTGCACCAATTAAAATTGAGTAACTTTTTATGTGGGGCTCAAAGATACAGCCCTATGTAAATCTCATTGCAGTAGCATATCCACTTTAAAATAAATCTCCGCTAAAGACTATTATAATGTTAAAAGGCTTGTGTGAACAACAAGATATTTGCCTGGCATCAAAATAACGGCACTGCAGACTTCCTCCCCCTCTCTCACTGCTCCCTTCTATACTTCAGATGGAAGGAATACTCATGGAAGGGCCCCACGTACAACAGAGAGGCAGCCCAACATATAATGTACTGCAGTAATCAAAACTGCTGTAGACCACTCTGAACTCAGGGAGAGAAAATAATTCAAATAAATGTTTGGCGAAATTGGAGTGTGTGTAGGGAGGGGTAGAGGAAGGTGCGAGTGTGTGAGCTCTAGACTTACTCATATGCACATTATGCCAAACCGTGATTGCACCTTAACACTTGTCTGCATGAAGCCACAATGTGAAGTGTTTGATCAACTGCCGGTAAAACAACAACAACAATGAAATCATGCAACTGAACCTTTTCTCACTTTCAGTATAGATCCAGGTAAAAGGTAGTTACACAGAGAGAGCAGTTACTGAAAAGGGAAAAAAAATCTGTTGAAAGAAAAGCTGGCAATTATAAGTTGGAAGAGTGTGTGCAGTTTCCTGTTGCTGTTACTGAAAGAATATTCTGTTTTTACAGTTATGGGACTATTGCAACTCTTTTAATGCATTTGTAATTTTGATCCAATATATCTGATTTGATATTTTATTGTATAACTGAATTTGTTTTTTTAACTTCTCTTTATATTGCTGTACATCACTTAGAAGACTAGTATAGATAATTTTAAAAATGTTCTAAATGTCCTTTCCCAAAGGGCTTACAATTAGTCTAAGTATATCTCATTGTATGATTAATCAGCAGAGTAAAGGAAGGTATTAAAGGCAACAGGGCTTCCTTCAGAAAAAGGAAGTCTTGCCCAAAAAAGAAAAGGAACAACAATTTTGGCAAATAAAAAAATGCAAAAAGAATCTGAGAGTGGCATAAAACGAAAACTTATTTTAATACATCAGAAGCAGTAAAGTGACTAGGAGCGTCATCAGATGAGTGTTTTATTGCACACTCATTACTGGGCACTCACAGATTTTCCAGGTCCTTTTCACATCATTGTCTACATTATAACCCTCTTTGCACAACAAAAAAACCCCAGTAAATCCTAATTATTTTTGAGATAGAACTTGCCGCTATCTCCTGCTGTGTGCAGGAGAAGCAGCACAATCAAAACGGCTCAATGAATGGGCCATTTGCACTTTGTTTACTTCCTCTTTCAAAAGAGGAAGTAATGAGACACAAACGTGCGGGCAGAGAAGCAATGGTAAGGAAATGAGATAGAGCCCATATGTGAGATGTAAAGAGACCATGAAGAAGAACTTAAACATAAAGAAGAGCATTTGTTTCCAAAAACTGCTGTTCTCTTACTTTGAGGACTTATTATCATTATTACATGAAAAGTGGTGTATTTTGGATGGTCTCAGAAACTTCAGTCCATTTTCTGGTTGTGGTGTAGATGCTCATGTAAAAGAGGAGTATACTGGATGCTCAGAATTTTTGCCCATAATTATTCCTGAGTAATCCAAGCTTTACTTTTTAATGGATTTCTGCTCGGAGTGGTTGTGGGATAAGTGGAATTCTGCCTGGGCTGAATAGATCCCCTGATTCCTCTTTTGCACTCCTGAGGTTAAAGTCACTAGATTAAGTTTCCCTCTCTGTGCAATGCAGGCTGTCACTGGAATGGAAAAATCTGGCTCCAAAAGAGTGCTTTTGGATGATTGTGTCAATTATTATTGCTCTTAGTATTATTCTATCACCTGTACACTGAACTTTGCATGCTCTCTCAGTCTCCCGTTTTGCAGTGGATTGTGGTGATGATGATGATGATGATGATGCCACCGCCACTGTGTGGATTCTCCCCGCCCCTGCTTTGTACCCACAATCTTAAAGTTTATGTGCCTCAGTTTCTCCTTTCTGAAGTATGGGCTGCTGGGGATTCAAAAGATTGAACTGCATCTCTTGACTCCCTGGCTCTGTCTCTGATGACCTTGCCCTCTGCCCCATCAGCCTCAGTGGACACCAATGCTTATCTGGTAGCAATCGGAATCATAGATTATGATGTTTAAAGAGGAAGAACCAAAGCCATTCAACAACAAAAAAAACACCCAATATTAAATGTAGAGACCAGATGTTTTTAAACACGAGCAAAAAGACTCCAAAAGCAAATTTCAGCATGATACGCCTGAAGAAGAATTTGGGACGCTGATAGTTGGGGGAAGGAGGAAACCAGGTGTTGACATCTGATTTTTAAAAAGTTATATCCAGAAATTAAAATTTACTCTTTGAGATTTTAACTTTTATCACTAAAAAACTTGCATCAAAACATTTTCAGTAGAATTCTGTCACAGTAGATTATATGATAATAGCTAATAGGAGAACATGAAAATAAAGAGAGAAATCAGCCATCTATTTTCATCTCAGAATAGTTATGCACGTACAAGGAATACCAACAAGTCTACAGAGAGCTGTAGTATTGCAAACTTTATGTACTCCATGGAACAAGTACTGCAGAGAGGCAACAGATGGTATAAAACCCTTTGTCAAAACTAATGAAGTTGAACTTTACACCAGCTAATTAGCAGAATATTTTCTGCTTTCCTTCCAGTTTCAAAGGTGTCACAATTCATTAAGATATTACTCAATTAGCAAATACCATTGTTATAATAAGAGTCACTGTACTTTGGAGGGAATGTGTCAATGCATTTTTAAACAGGAATAAGGTTGTTTTTCATCCGTTAAAAAAATCCAAGGCAGGTATTACAAATGATGGTATTACAGAGAGTTATTTTTTAAATGCAGCCAAATTAGCTTGTTAGTCAAGATGTTTAAAAAATATTTAGCAGCAAGGAGTAAAACAAATTTCAGGAGAACTAAGACTGACATTTTAGCTAATTTTAAAATGTTCTTTCAATTTCTGGTTTTTGTTCAACTGGAAAAGTAAAAGAATTCTGCACTTTGAGTATCAGGGAGAGCAATTCTATGCTCACTACACAGCATCTGGGGAGCATAGAATTGCCTCCTTTTTCTCATCTCCTAACACTGTTTTGCGAGTATGGAGAGGTAGCTCGTGTGGTTCTCTCCACACCGGCTATGAGTGGGATTAAAGGGGTGCAGGGAGTACGGTTTCCTGGCTCCAAGCCGGAAACTAAAGTTTCCTGGGATGGGGAAGGGAGAAGATCTGGATGGCTGCCTTAGGCCATTTCCTAAACCTGACCCAGCCTCCCTCCCTCCCTCCCCCTCCGAGGCGCTGCTGCTGGACAAGCAAAACTGCCCATCTAGCAAAAATGCAGGGCGGCTAGGGCGTAGAGCCTCTGCTCTCTTCCTGCCTTACCCTGGATATTTGGAAGCCTCCAAGTATCCAAGCCGACTACCTGGATGGGATTCTGCCCTAACTCACTTTCGTTTTGTTTCATCGCTTCACCAAAAAAGAGGAGGATGAAGGGTGAAGACCAGGGCATTCCCCTAACACATCTCCCTCCTGTCTTCCTATAAACACATGATCTAACTAAAGACATCCATATAGCCATCCAAGTGCAGATGGTGTTTAGCTGCACTGCTTTGTTTTCAATATACTGCAAAGCAAATTCCATTGAAAGTAATGTAGTTAAGCTAGATTGTACACATCCAATTTACCCCATCTGCAAGGAGGCATTAAATTTACAGTTTAAAGGATCCTATGATAGGGAGAGTGTTGGACTCAAGAAATATAAGTGACAACATTCGCCATGGTCAATTCCTTCCCCCAACACCCCCAATCCAATAATAGTAATAATAATAATAATAATAATAATAATAATAATAATAAATTTATTTATCACCCGCCTCTCCCAACGGATCGAGGCGGGGAACAACACCAAACACAAAATACAACAAAAATAATAACAACAACAACAACAATAATAATAATAGGCTAAGAAGATACAAAGAATCAAATGAAAGAAAAGCCCAAAATGCTCTTTTTAAAAGAAATGAGAAATTATTATACCAAAGAATAAGCACGAAAAAGGAAAACAATATTACACCCCCAACTAAAGAAGAAATAACCACATTCTGGAAAAATATCTGGTCAGAACCGGTACAACACAAAGAAAGCACAAACTGGAAAAGACAAGAAGAAAGACAGAGACAATTGCCACAGCAAGGAGAACATACAATAAACCTGGATGAATTGAAGAAAACAATACAAAGCACACACAACTGGAAAGCACCTGGCCCAGACCAAATTCAAAATTTCTGGTACAAACAATTTACATCAACACATGAATACCTTGCTCAACAGATCAACACAGTAATGGAACACTCACACCTATTCCCTATATTTTTTTACAGAAGGCAAAACCCACATTAAACCAAAAAAAACCAAACATCCCAAACCCAGCTAACTACAGGCCCATAACATGCCTCCCAGCACTCTACAAAATTATAACTGCCACGCTCACACAGAAAATTGAAGCACATCTCACCCAACATAATATACTCACAGAACAACAACAAAAAACAACAGCAGAGGATGCAAAGAACAGTTAACAATAGACAGTGTCATCATGAAGCAAGCAGAAAAACAGCAAAGAAACCTCCGCACCTGCTACATAGACTATAAAAAGGCTTTCAACTCTGTTCCACACAGTTGGTTGAAAAAAGTACTTGAAATATACAAAATACATCCCTCGATCCAAAACGTTATGACAACAATAATGGCGACATGGAGAACGACAATACACCTAACAACAGAAAAGGATCATATACAGACATAAAAAATAAATATCAAACGTGGCATGTTTCAAGGTGGTGCAATCAGCGCCCTATGGTTTTGCCTGTGTCTCAATCCACTATCCAACACCTATGACATCGACATAAAACACCAAAAATAAGTAAAGCAAAAAATCAATCACATAGGTGACATCAAAATCTATGCTTTGAGATTGACACAGATAAAAAGCCTCCTGCGAATCACTGAAGAACTGACGACAGACATGAAAATGGAATTCGGGATAGGAAAATGCAAGATGCTACACATAGAAAGAGGAAAATGGAAAGAAGAAACAGCAGAAACACGAAATAAGGAAATATTAGATAAGATGGATGAAAATGAAACACACTGATATTTAGGATTCCAACAAAACATGAAAATCAACCACTCCACAGTAAAAATTCAACTAAGAATGCAATATAAAACCCACCTATCACAAATCCTAAAATCCAAACTCAACTCTAAAAACATTTTCAAAGTCATCAACACCTATGTAATACCAATTCTCACATACTCATTTGGAATCATACACTGGTCACACATTGAACTCGAAGAAATAAACAGACTCAATCGCACCGAACTCACAAAACACTGCATGCTCCATCCCAATTCATGCATTGAAAGAATAACAATCAGCAGGAAAAAAGGAGGAAGAGGTCTGTTGGACATTAACACAATTCATGCTAAACAGATAAAATCCCTCAGAGAATTCTTTCACACTGAAAAAATCCCATTCATAAACCCATAGTAAAAGCAGATAAAAATTACACCCCACTCAACCTAGCACTACAAAACGAAGACCAAACATGATCACTCACACTCGCAGAGAAAAAAGAAAAACGGGCACATAAAATGCTCCATGGGAAGCACTACAACATAATACAGAACCCACAAATAAACAAAGAACAATCATACGAATGGCTCAGGAAGGGTGAGCTATTTCCAGAAACAGAAGGATTCCTAATAGCTATATAGGATCAAGTTATAGCCACCAAGAACTACCAAAAATACATTAAAAAGATAACAGTGTAACAACAGACTTATGCAGGAAATGCCATCAATTCCAAGAAACAATAGACCACCTAACAGGAGGATGTAAAATTCTGGCAGGAATGAACTATACGGACAGACACAATACAGCTGCAAAAATAATTCACCAACAACTGGCCATCAAATTCAATCATACTGTACATACTCACCTGAAACAATCTTGGAAAATGCAGATAAAATATACTGGGACAGAACAATTCATACTCACAAAACAATACCCTGCAACCGACCAGACATAACGGTCATAGACAAAAAAAGAAAAACACACATACCTCATCGACATAGCAATACCGAATGACAAAAATGTTGTTAAAAGGAAGAAAAGAGAGACAAATATACACCACTGGCCATGAAAGTCAACAGGAAAAGGTCACAATTATTCCATTAGTCACATCAGTCACTGGCATCACATCAACATATTATACAGAAAACCTTCAGAAACTGGGCCTACCAAAATACATCCACACCAACATCCAGAAAGCAATCATACTTAAAACATGCTCAATTGTCAGGAAATTCCTGAGTCTGTTTTTTTAAAAAAAAAAGGGGGGGGGGAGAAGCAGGTTCTCCCCTTTTTTGTCCTGATTTGGATGCTCTCCTTCTTTTGTTTTTTCTGAATCTCTAAAAGACAGCATGACTTGGCAAAGCCCGTCATGTCCATCTAGAAAAACCGCCACGAGCGAGAAAGAGATATAACAATAATATATTATTATGATAATAATAATTGTAATAACAACAACATCGTGTATATCCCACCTTTTTTTTCCTCTTGCAAGGAACCCAAGGCATCTTACATAATCCTCCTCTTCTCCATTTTATCCTGCAACAGTCCTATGAGGTAGGTTAGGCTGAGAGTCAGTGACTGGCTCAAAATCACCCAGTGAGCTTCAAGGCCAGGTGGGGACTAGAGCCTGGAGGACAGTGTGGGAAGTATGTGCAGGGTGGTGGTGGTGGTAATTAATATTGGATGTAAATTCTCAAGGCAAATCCCAACTGCAATTTTAGGCCTTAGGCTGTTCCCTTCAACTCAGCTCATTCCTGCACATTGTTCTCAACTGCCAACGTTAGCTGGCAGGATGAGAACAGAGCACACGTGCAGGCCTTAGAGTCACAATGCGAAGAAGCCCAACAAAGGGCACAAAAGCACTAACATAGAGTGAACTAGTGTGATGTAGCAGTTAGAGTGTTGGATTAAGATTGGTGACACCCAAATTCAAATCCTGATTCAGCCTTAGACCAGGCACTACCTCTCAAGGCCTAACTTGCCTCACGGAGTTGTTGTGAGGATAAAGCCGGCAAGAGAACCACATATGTTGCCTTGAACTCCTTGGAGGAAAGATGGGATGTGAATAACCAACAAATATCGGGCCTGAAGATAGGCACAAAATATTACTGGAAAGGATGTGTGCACCCTTAAAGACAACTTTGTCACAAAAATGTCAGAGTACAAAAATTCAGTGCAGCACCCCAAGTAAATTAAACAATGATTTAAAACTAGGAAGGGGTGTTGCTTTGCTTCTTGCATCGCCACCCAAATTAGATCCATGATAGAAATTCATCATTCTCCTTTTTTAAAAATTCATCCTCAAATCTGTATGATGCATTGCAATTAAAATTCAATGTACCTAAGTTGCTATGGAAGCAAAAGATCCACAGAACAATACATTCTTCAAGCGCAGTCCTGAATAGTGCCACTATGCTAAGCTTGAAAGCAGCATGAGAATTGTACCCACACACACACAAACAAAATAAAATTAGCTCTTACATAGTTAGAGCTACTTTTCTAACCTCAGAAAAGGTTCTGTAATCAGAAATTTTAAAAAGTTATTTAAGTGGGGTTCTCTCCCCATCTCCTTAGTAACTGAAAATATTTCCGATAACCATTTCTGCAGAACTCCCCTCAGGCAGATTGGTATGAGCTATAAATAGCGCATTCTGCCATCTGCCTTTCTATTCCAGGGCTGGCATTGTGTTCACACTTCACGGATACCAGGCCTAGTGCTGCACATCCAGCAGCAACAATAATAGTAAAAGACAGTGATAATGAGGTAAAAAAGGAGGACTCTTATGGCTACAATTAACAGCAAGTTTGATATTCATCAGTATAAAAAAAATCTTAGAAATCAGTTTTAATAACCTGCTCTACAAAGGTTTAATAATGCCCTTGTGACTGCTCAGAGCCAATTGACTGTGCATTGGTATTTAATAACAGAACATGTACAACTAGTAATCCTAGCAATAGGAAAGGCCCTGGATTAAGCATAGACAAAAGTTTTAAACTTGAAATTGGGGGAGTTATGGGGGGCAGGGGAGACACTCAAGTTGTGAAATTAGCTTAAAAGTGAAAGCAAGCCAATTCAATGTACTTCTACATTCTGCATGTTTAGAGTGTCAACCTCATGAACACAATCAATAAGATATTTCCCTTTCTTTCTTCTAAGAGCAAGTATTATGGCAAGTCATTTTTACCTCATCTCAAGTAGAATGGCTATCTCTTTGTGGAAGAAGTTAATGTGATTACCCCCCCCCCCCAAAAAAAACCTCTTTCACAGCGGTACAATCTAAATTATATTTTACAATGTGTTTTCTCATCCAGATGAACAACACTCTATTGAAGTTTATTTCCATCTTAGCAATATAACAAAGACTTTGCAATTTTAAGTTGCTATAAATAATAACATTGAGATAGACAGAACTCAAAGCATGTATCTAAATTCCTAGGATATTAATGCATCAAAATGAATGAAGCAGATGTAAAAAAAAAAAAAATCAAGAAGGAAACCATGTTGCCCATCATCAGGTTTAACTTTGTTTTTAAAAAGTAATTCGCTATGACAAACATTAAGATAATTAATATACTTTGGGTGCACTCTACATTCTACCCCTTTTAATTAGCTATGTTCAAGCTGACCTATTTCTAATCCTCAGATCATTTCCAACTGTTAAGAATGCATTCCCTTTCCCGGAAAGCTTTAATTGATTGTGTAGTTAGAACATCAATGTAGTCACTGAGGAGGCCAGCCTCAAAAGCTTTGTACTAATTAATGTAGGCTATAGTTTGGTATTTTCAGTGGCATCACTCTAGCACCTTGTCTAGTATTTCTTTTCTTCTTCTTCTGGGAAATGCTGCATGGACAAGGAGGCCATGGTGGCTAGGAAGAAAGAGGCTCCAGACATTCGTATGCTAGACTACACTGTTATCTTTTCGGTGCCAGGTCAAAACTTTTCTTTCAGGCATTTTAACAGCTTAAATTAGGGTGACCAGATAAAATCCAGGTCAGGGCTCATGTAACTTTATCAGTTGTAGAGAAAAGGGAATTTCAGCCAGTGTCATTTGTATGCAATTAGTTCCTGGTGATATTCCCTCTTCATCACAACAGTTAAAGTTGCAGGGGCCCTGCCTTCTTTTGTATATGGTCACTCTAGTATAGTGCCTGCACCTTTAACTGTTGTGATGAAGAGGGAATCCCACCAGGAACTAATTGCATACAAATGACACTGGCTGAAATTCCCTTTTCTCTACAACTGTTAAAGTTACATGAGCTTTTATCTGGTCACCCTAATAATAAATAATAAAAAATAGCTAGTTTGCCATTTTTTAAAACAAAATTTGGTTAAACGTGGGGGGCAGTGAGAATCACAAGCAAATCCTAGGCTAGATGGTACAAAACTGAGAATATGGAGCAGCCGCTACGGAAGACTTCAGTTTTCAGCAGTAAGAAACCCCTTCCCTTCCCCCCCCCCCCACACATACACTTTTTGTCCTTTCTGGAATGGCTTGTTCAGCAAGTACAGCTCATGCGGCTTTGGTGCTTTTTGTTTTCCTATAACGATGCTGCTTCTCTCCCATCAGCCAAGGTCCCTTCTGAGAGGCTTGAAGAGTTAAGCTGCTGGAGATCCCTGTACTTGTTTGGCAATAATCTTTTTAATATGCAGAACAAACACTGGGAATGTACTATCCCCTAAGACAGGGGCAGAGAACATGTGGCCCTTCAGATGTTGTTGAACTCTAACTCCCATCAGCCCCAGTAATGCCAATGGGAAAGGATGATGGAAGTTGGCATCCAGCATCATCTGGACTTTACAGCAGCCTTAAGAGACAAGGCAGGAGTGGAGAAATCCCTTGTTTGAGAAAGGACATGGTAGCCTAGACTCCACCCCTCTTCCCTCCCCCAACTGCTATTCCTCAAAAGGTTGCCTGCAAGGTGAGAACCACTTCTAAGTGGCATACCACCAGACCAATAAGGAGCAAGAGAAGACTGAGGCACTCACCCTCACTACAATAGCATGAGGGAAGAGTGCACTATTTATTTTATTTATTGCTTCTTGCGTTGAGTCCATCATATGCTGTCTGATGCATGAGGGAAGACAGTGTTTGCTATAGCTTGTTTTTAATGATTTAGTGTTTTTACTGTACACCACTCTGATTGCCTTGGGGAAGAAGAGCAAGATATACATAATTTTAAAACAAATAAAATAAGTGAAGTGCACAAAGCCTGATAGACTACTGCTGCTGCTGCTGACTCCTGTACATGGTGGTTCTGGAGCTTTCCTCCTACAGCAGGGAGTCAGAGACAGTGTACGAAGAATGCGGCTCTGCGGGTTTCTTTATGTCGCTTTGCAAAAGCATCTATTGGTTGCCTGCAGATTTCCCCACTGCAAGGAGTCACTGGAGCCTTTCCCACTAAAGGCCAGCTGGCTTGGTACACCCTCTTCTGGTGAGCTACTCTGGTGGCAGGGAGGGTCAGCAACTATATTTGGGTTGCCAGGGTCCTTGATCCAAGACCAACTATGCTTAACCCTTGTGTAACAGCACAATTTCAGTGAGGTTTACAGAGATATAGTTTCCACAGTGCAGTGTGCCTGTGTGTGATGCACTTAAAGAGCATCACAGCAGAAAATTTTTATCATTATTATTCCTGCTTAGTTTTCTCCCACCATCTGAGGCCAGCTATTTTTAAAGAACGTCTCTCTACAGTAATGCTGTAATTACCTCCCCCTAAAATAGATTCTGCTCATCCCTGCTTATGCAGCTCTGCACATTTAAAAATTACCAATGTATGTCTATGGAGACCTCATTGTGGTAGTTATCTCACATGAGATAAGATAAAAATTACACACACGTGTTTAATTTTAGATTGCATGTTCAAAGGTTTACGTAATCAGGAACACCAACTTAGGCAGTAAAAATGTAAAAATGTTTTGTCATATATAGCATGAACAAATAGTAGAGCAAGCCCATCACTGCAGCTTGTATACAGGAATGCCATTTTTGCAGATGTTTTGCTAGAAGACACAGACAAAAAATGGTACAGTATGTACATTTCAATTACCCTCGCATTTAGCCCAAACAGGTGCCATTCACCCCTTTAACCAATTGGCATCTTTCTTGGGGTGCATTTCATACCCAGTTCTAGGGCACAGTGGTTTAAAGAGTCACTGCTGAGGAATGATATATTTACCCACATGGCCTTCAGCGATAACTCCATTCTGCCTCCAGCACTAACTGGGTAGATGGTGGAAGTGGGCTGCTATCTCACTCAGCCTTACTGCATGGCAGTGGCAACTTTGTGTGGAGTTTTAGCAGCTGATGAAGTGGAAGGAGGTACACCAAGCTTTAGCTGCAGTTGAGAGGCAAAAAGCTACAACTCCTATGGAATTCACTACCTCAAGATGTGGTGATAGCCACTAAACAAATTCACGGACTATAAACCGATGGATGCCTATGTGGAATTTCTGGTTCAGACACACTACAGTATGCCTCGAAGTACCAGTTACTAGGGAGCAACAATGAGAAACAGCTCTTACCACCATCCTGTTTTTGGGCTTCCCAGATCCATCTAGTTGGTCATTGTAGTGATTAGGATGCTGGTTTAGATGGACCTTTGGTCTCATCTAGTATGTCTCTTATGTTCATCCCCTATCAGTATACCATCTATTTAAACTCATTCTACAAGCACCTCTGTAAACTTCAATTACTCTTCCCAATCATGTCTTACCACAGTAAGACATGACTGGGACACACATTTCACATTGATACCTGCCGAGCAGCTCCTGCATATCTGCCCAATCCCTTTGTACAAGTTTTCTAAGGTGTAGAAAAACTAAGAGATTAAAAGAATATCAAGGATTTGTTATGACATTAAATGTAATACATACGAGAAAAGATAACAAAAGATTAATAGGATTGGCATCAACATTTCACTTCTTTAAAATAGGATGACTTTGTAAATTTGATAATCACCTTTAATTGAAACGACACATTTAGTTAACGTATTCATGCTACTTAAAAGGCATACTTTTTAGAACATTTGAATAATCCTTTTTCATAGCAGATCAATGTCATTTGCAGTTAACAGTTTGGAATACATTGGAGATCTTTAAATCCACACATTTTTATCTCCTGAATTTCCTTTTCTTTTGAAAGATACTTAACTTATTCACATGAAACCCAGAATTTACAACTCAATTGCCATACAAAATCCTCCAAAATGTCTAAAAAGTATTTTAACAATAAATCTAGAATTATTTTCTACTAGGAGAAAGAAACAGCAGGGGGCAATAACTAGGTGCCCTCAATCAAGATTATCTATGTTAAGAAGCAGCCTGGATATCAAAATGTTTATGCAAGCCTTGTTTTCTTAAGGTGGTCCCTGAAGTTACTTTTCCTTATGTGATTCACAGAGAAGGGGCAAGAGGTAGATTAATTCCAACAAACATTCATAGGGGCTGGATTGACAGCTGACCTTCTGTTCTGTTCACGGAAAGGACTGCAGTGGAGGCTCCTGATGGAGTAGAGCGGAGGAAGGCGATCTTTGATTAATCCCCCTTCCCCTTGTACCATCCCTCCACACTGTTCCAGAGAATTCCCCAGCCCTCCGAAGCATGTTTTCAAGGGGCACAAGGCGTTGGGGGGGGGGGGGGAGGAATGAGCTAAAGTCACCTAATGTATTTTAGAGCACTTACTGTGCTGGAGGAAATGTGGATGAGGGATTAAATTCAAGCAGAGAGATTAAACATTTGTTGGAAAATAACCATTCTGTCCACAACAGGTCAAAGCTGGAGTGGACTTTAGGTTTCAGTCTGATAACCCTCAAATAACTGGCTCTCTTGTCGGGAGTGCCATTACATGTTAGTGAAAATTCGAATGTCACAGAAACATAGGAAGCTGCCTTGTGCAGAGTCAGATCATTGGTCCATCTAACACAGTATTGTCAGCATTGACAGGCAACACCTCTCCACGTTTTCAAGCAGGAGTTTTATCAGCCATACCTGGAGATGCCGAAGGCTGGACTTTGGACCTTCTGTACGCAACACATTGGCAATCCCAGAGCCACCAGCTCCTCCCAATTTAACAGCATAGCTAACTGCCACGTTAAGCTCTCGGCACAAAGATCTTTTCGACAGAAGGAACTAGGAAGGGACATATTACAGTGCATGGGATTGTGCCTGCACACATGTTGTTGGCGTGTATGGCATATGGGTAGACAGAAAGTGAGTAAAGGGAACAGGTACTGTAAACAAAAACATATTGCAAGTCTTCTCAGGTCTCCGTTTGAGTTGTAACCTTTTACTTAACACTTTAGATAAATGTTAACTGAATTCATGCAATTCATGTGCATTATATATAGCATAGAGCAAAGCTCTATGCTACAAAATTTGTTCATACAAATTTTAGAATGGAAAGTTTCCTTCATCTCTGAATTTTAATAGGACACCAAAGAACCAAAAACTGACAGTGGGTGCCCACATTATCATTTTATAAATAAAACCCATTAAAGATCACCAATTATTGTCATCTTATAAATGTACCAAGCCAAATTTGTTTTCTATGATTAATCCCTTTTAAAATACCAGACTAGAATCTGCCCAAACCACTGAGGGAGCTGGTTATCTGCAGAGAGAGCACCTTCACTGTGAGGATTTCAAGACAGTTAGAACTGAGTGAGGGGAGGATTAAGACTTATATTTCATTCTATCATTGGATCACCAATTTGTGGAATATATTTCTGAGTTATGATCTGATTCCTTACAAATGTCATCCAGGAAGTCTACTGGGCTGTAATTATACAGGTACAACTGCCTAACCTACTTCACAAGGTTGTTGTGACGATAAAATAGGGAGGAAGGCGAGGAGGAGGACAATTATCTATGCTGCCTTGGACTCCTTGGAAGAAAGGTGGTATATAAATGTAAAATAAATAAATAAATGTTTAAGTCCCACTGTATATAATTATGTTGATATTATATTTTTGTTTGCCACTGAATTACTCTTTCACATTCCTAAAACCTGCCACTGCATACCTGTAAATAAGCCCGACTGCTTAGGTTGTTATAGAAATATAACAAACAGGATTCTGAAAGGAGAAGGGAAGATAGTGGTAAGACCTCAGGTTCGTGAAACCCAATAGAAAGTAACATCTGGTAAGGAGTTCTGTAAAAATAAAACCATTACATATCGAATGTTCTGTTCCACTTCTCAGGTGTTTTATACAATCCATAACTACATAACCTCTCTCATGTAATAGGTTTAATTAATCCCAAACTGGACAGGTTTAACCTCCAGTCAACAGGTTTAATTAAACTAATCCTCTAATTACTCATCGTTCATCTTTTTCTTCCTCTTAGAGGCATCACCTACTTTTCTCTCTAATTAGATTATATCCAAGAAAAGGAACTAACGAGGAAATGTGGCAAGTGAAAGTGTACCAATTGCTGGACAAGAGTAAATTCATTCAAAGAATGTGTGCTATCTCTCTAGTTTCAATGAAATGCATTTCAGAAAGGAAAGCTAAAAGTAGTTTAACAAGTTTACAAGTTTTCCAACAAAGATATGAACACGTTGTTACAAGGCAACACTTAAATGGGAAAGCTTTCATAGTACAGTAATACTCCGCACTCTGTACTCCTAAGTTTCCCTGCCTCCTGGGACCTCTTTCTGGTTCTCAGCTTGCCCCACAAATCTAGTTTAACAGATCTACATTGAATAAACAGCTAAAAACTAAAATGATCAAAGAACACATATCCTTTCATACAAATCCTATCATCCTTTCTTATATCTAAAAAAGAGATGCAGACTTGGAAAATTGTGTTTACAGAATTCTACAAATTGTCTTTCTCTATAGAGAGATCTACATTTTGATTATTATTTTTTCTGAGCCTTATATAATTTATCAATTTAGCCATTATAATTTGGGTAGTTTCCAATATTTGGCAAATAGTAACTAAATAGTAACTAACGGAGCAGCAGTAAACATATAACTAGCCAGATAACTATGTAAACGTATGGACATTTACTCAAAAGACAGCCCCGCTGAATTCAATACATCTTACCCCCAGAAAACTGACAGCACCTACAGGTCCAACATACAACCTAACCATAATTTAAAAACAATTTTGGGAAGTTTCCTTTTTTCTCCAAAATATTTCCATGTTTGTGTCGAATGATAGCCCCTTTATCTTATGTCAGTTTAATCACACTATTTTACTTATTTCATTTCACGTTCATATTGCACAAGTAGTTTATAAATCTGATAAGAGGTGTTTATAATTTATTTATTTATTATTTATTTATTTTATTGCATTTTTATGCCGCCCCATAGCCGAAGCTCTCTGGGCGGTTCACAAAAATTAAAACCATGAAATCATTTTAAAAATATAAAACAAGCCACAATCTAAAAACACAATATAACATACAATATAAACACACAACCAGAATAAAGCCAAGCAGCAGGAATTAATACAGATTAAAATACAAATTTAAAACAGCAAGGATTAAAATTGAGTTAATTTAACTGTTAAAATACTGGGAGAATAAAAAGGTCTTCACCTGGCGACGAAAAGAGTACAAAGTAGGCGCCAGGCGAACCTCTCTGGGGAGCTCATTCCACAGCCGGGGTGCCACAGCGGAGAAAGCCCTCCTCCTAGTGGCCACCTGCCTCACTTCTTCTGGCAGGGGCTCACGGAGAAGGACCCCTGTAGATGATCTTAGGGTCCGGGCAGGTACATATGGGAGGAGGCGTTCCTTTAGATAACCTGGCCCCAAGCCGTTTAGGGCTTTAAATGTTAGTACCAGCACTTTGAATTGGGCCCGGACCTGGATCGGCAGCCAGTGAAGTTGGAAAAGGACAATTTCCTTAAATTTAGAGCACTGCCTTAGTTGACCAGTTCTGAATAGATTATAAGTAAAATCTCTAATTTGAAAGTGTTCAAACCATAAGTAGTTCTCATCAATCTATTTCTCTTTAATACTGTAATATGATAAAGTTCTATTATTCACATTAGGTTCAGGGCAGAGCAATCCTAGAATCTCTTGGGAGATCTGAAGGAGGACATACTGCCTCATCCAAAATCCGTCTGGGTGCACACTGGGAAGAAAAGAGAGAGCAGCAACTATTTCTTCCTGCCCTTCCTGTTCTGGATTTTATTATTATTAGAACAATTTCCCTCCCATTGCAACCAATGGGAGGGAAATTATATATGGCAGCTCCAAAGCCAGTATGCATCCCCCACAAATCAGAGGTGTATCTGGGAAGGCTTTGGATCCAAAATCTTCCAATTTTGGAGAGGCAAGTGTTGTGGAGATTTCCTCAGAAGCTGGCAGCAAGTAAACTAAGTTGGATCTCTGTCCCTGAGGGTGAACCTCTCTTTTCACCCTCAGAGAGGGAGATCTGATCTATACTATGACCTTTAGGACACCCTCCCAGGGACCACAGGAAATGCAATGTAACTCTATACATCATTGCTCTTCCAATATTCAAATTTCTGAATATCTGTTTAATTGTGGATCATACATGACTAAAAGAAAAGGCAATTTGGATGGACTTACCCCGGCCTTAAACACATCCTATTTTCTAAAGAAATTAATAGTAAAAGAGAACTTTCAAATATCTAATTACCTTATATTGTTATTACCCCATAATAAAATAGGTACATGTATATTCAAGATAGCTTCCTCAAATTTTGGAATATAAGAATATGGTGTGTTTTTTACCCAGTAAACCAATTAATTAATTTGCAAAAGAATATAATTTATACTGGGAACACCTAACCCATCTTTCCTTTTCTCATCATGTAAAATAATTGATTTCACTCTGCATTTTTTAATTTGTCCAAGTAAACGCTAATATCAATGTTTGCCATTTCTACAATAGTTCATTCAAAATTTTAATTGGAATAAATTGAAATAGAAAATTTAAATTTTAGTAACAAGGTCTTCACTGCCAACATTTGGCCCATAAATGATAAATGCAATTTCATCTGTTGTATTAATGTCACAAACCCTTATATAGAGAGTCAAAATCGGTTATATAAATATCTTTGGTATTATTTAGAAATGCACATTAGAAATATCTTACTGGGCTTTTCTTTTCTTTTTGCCCAATAGGCTTGTCCAAGGTTTTATTCCCAGCCAGACTGACACCTTTCGCTTTCGTCATATAACTGGACTGGAAACATTTTGATGGCTCTGTCCAAGTTAGAATATTTGTCAATATTTCATGCTATTATACCAGTTCAGAAAATTGGCACAAGAGCCTTCACCATCACAAGCATAATAGTATAGGCCTACCCAGATGAATTTTAAAGTGTTTTATTGGTGTTTTATTGGTATTTTAATGATGTACTGGTTTTAAGTGTTTTAATCAGTTTTGTATTTTATATTTGATGCTGTTCCCCGCCTCGATCCATTGGGAGAGGCGGGTAATAAATAAATATATTATTATTATTATTATTATTATTATTATTATTATTATATGTAAACTAGAATAGAAGACCAAGACTATCCCATGTTAAAACATATGTCACACTATTAAAGACTTGACCATTTAAGGAGACAAACATCATCTTCCCACCAGTATTTACCAAGGTTCTCCATCTCCCTTCTAACCTAAAACACCCAGTGGCTCTGTGATGTTCAAGGAATACATAAGCCATGCCATGAGAAACTCAGCTGGAAGCACTTTACACAGGTTGCCAGATTAAATCCTAAGGCAGCAATCCTACACACACTTACTTGAAAGTAAGTCCCATGGAAGTCAGTGGGGCTTACATCTGAGTAGACATATATAGGACTGTGCTGTATGTTACTACTTCTGCGTTTTCCCCAATGATTCTTTTCTAGACTGTATGCCATCTATATCGTATTATCTTCTTCAGTCTGGGAGCCAGATCCTTCCTAGTCATATTGCTTGGCTGGGATAGATCCATTCCCAGCCATGACACAAGGAGTCACTATGTGCACAATGTCCAGGGAAGGTACACTCATGAGATTAAAGAACTCTCCCATGTCCAATACAAGGGTGTTTCAAAAGGCTTGAGCAACGCTCCACATACATCCATGGAGTCCAGTCATTTAGCAGAGAAGGATGCTGGCAAGCTGATAAGGAAGCCAGATAATGGCACTGCCTTTGGTGTGGGCAGTGTCATCTTCAGGCTCCCTCCCAGCTCGCTGGCAGCCCTCTCACTGCACAACAGAAGGACACTTCAGAAGCCTCTGCAAGACTCTTGATTGTCCTGTAATGTTGCATAGATCCCTTGCATCCCGTGGCATATTCCCCCATTGCATGTGAAAGGGGCAGAACCATGTTGGGAGGATGCCCAGAGGTTGTACTTGCTGGGCACTAGGGAGTGCTGCTCTCAGGCTTCCCTCCCAGTTCACCAGTGTTCCTCTCAGGAAAATGTGGGGCAGCAACAGCTATTTAATTAAAAGCATTTTTATCCTGCTCTTCAGTCAAAATGGCTCCTAGACCAGCTTACAAAGATCATAAATAAAAACAGTCTCTGCCCAAAAGCTTATAATTTAAAGGGCATGACAAAGAAGGCTAAGGGATTGGGGAGGAAGAAGGGGGGGAAAGCAAACAGGCACTAAATTATAGCACTCAAAATTCAGCAGGTGGTAATTCAGCAGGTCCTGGAGTTGGATCTATTTATTTATTTATTTATTTATTTATTTAAAGTATTTTAACCTGCCCTTCATCTTAAAACATGTACAATGGAATTGCTGCTGCCGCTTCCTCTGGTGTCCTTGGTATTAAGCATTGGCAGTTGGAGGGAGGCTTCACAATTTAAGAAGGGGACCAGTGCAGTTTGCAGGATGATGCTAATGATTTGTGCTTTTCTGGCTAAAGCGAAGAACAGAACTGAAATGCAAGAAGTATTGTAACTTTCCTAATTTGGATCACTTCTTTGCAGAAGGATAATTCTTCAGAGAACAGCGCATTTTAGGACTATTTCATCAATGTGATTTCTTTAAACAAAATATATTACAGCATACAATTAACTGGGAGTATTATGAATAAACTGAAGAGCTGTGAATAGAGTTCAAAGCCTATTTTCATATAATGAAATGGGTAAGAATTAATTTAATTGTCTCTTAATCATTTCAAGTCGTGTTGGTACCAAAAATGCCTTCATGGATCAGAATGCCATTAAAAATTTTATTCAGTCATTTACAATTCCAAACTATAGATAAGAGGCAAATTGCCAGAAGCAAACGATGAAACAACTAAACAAACTGAAGCTTAGAATAAATTAAGTAATATTTTGGAGGTATTACAACACATCATCTTCAGCTTTTCTAATCTGTGTTTTAAAAAAAAATCTGGTATGTAACCTACTTCACCAAATACTAGGCATAGTATTTATTCTGCTCAAGCCACTGAATGTGGTACATTCTATCGTCATTTGCTGGGTTTGTTCCTTAGCAGCCTCACTACTTAACAGATTGCACTTCACAGAAGCTAGCAGTTTTTCTGCAATAGCTATTACTTGCTTATGTTTCTGCTGCTTAGGAAAGATGGACAATTCAAGGACCTCAAGCCAGAGAAAGGAAATGCCAGTCAGTAGTCAAGGGATCCCAATGGCAACAAGAGCAAGCAAAAACGCAATTTACTGTCATAGATATACTGCAACGTGCTCTGCAGTGTTTTCCAGACTCTTAAAAGCCATTTCATATATTACACAGAACAAACCCAGACCTATTACCGAACCAGTCAATCCTGGCTCCATTACACATTCATCTGTTTGATACAGGCGTTCAGCACATTCATACTTCACAGCAGCCTTCCCCAACCTGGTGCACTCTAAGTGTTCTACACTTAACTGTTATTAGTCCCAGTTAGCACGGACAATGATCAGGAATGCCAGGAGATATAGTCAAAAACATCTGGAGGACACCAGATTGGAGAAGGCTTTACAGTTTTAGAAGTACATATGCACATGAACATGTAATATTTGAAGAGTCTTAAGGTTGGTTTCAGAGAAGTAGTAGAGGTGGTGAAGACATCAGGGTAAATCTGACATAGCCGACTTTCATGTTAATGTCCTGAAGGTCAAACTACACATGATGTGAAAGTTCCCATGATGGGAACTCCTCATGTGCTTTCTGGTGTGGGTGTGGGGGGTTGTTTACAGACATCAGTTGCAAGAGCGAAGCAATCTGGATTGGAACTGCAACTAGGGGGAAATCTGATGAAAATCACCCTATTGAAACTTCTATGTACTTTCATTGGTGAAATGTACAGGCACACAAGGCGAAACCTGTAAAACGTAAAAGGTATAGCCATGACTTACTTATAGGAAAAGTGCAGCTGCGAGGGGAGTAATTTTCAGCAGGGAACAACAATGTGCAGAATGGTTTAATCTATACTTTGTCTAGATATATTTGCCAAAAAAAGTGTTTAATCTCCTACTCAATAATTGGGCGGAAAACAGGTATTGGTTTTAAACGAATATACAAATCTTTGCAGCCAGTTTATTTACAAGGATGAAACTTCGGTCTTTGCCCTTAAAGGTCTCTAAGTTTATATTCTAAATTTATGACTTCCCTTTTCTTAAAATTAGAAGCAGCACATATAACATTTAAAGATAGCATTCAAAACCAAAATATCCTTTATCTGATATAAATCTCTTAAACACCAAAGCAGATCCTCCATTAAGGAATTTTATTTATTTATTTATTTATTTATTTATTTTATTCCATTTATATACCGCCCCATAGCCGAAGCTCTCTGGGCGGTTTACAAAAATTAAAAACATTGAACCATTAAAACACCAATATACAAAATTTAAAAGCATAAAGCATGATCTCACAAATATGTGATTTAAAACCACTAGCGGGAAGGGCATGATTTGGATCACAGAACATTTTAAGGGCCCCTCCCACCTGCTGCTTTATAATCACTTTTTAAACACTGGGGCTCTAACATGCATGTTTTGAACATAATGTGTAGTTAGCTCACCAGAAGCAGAATTCTATCATCAAAACAGAATTCAGAATTTAGTGAGAACTCTATTGCCTATCTTTGTGCAATTTACTAGAACAGAGAATGCAAAAACTAGGCAGTGTACAGACAAACGTCGAGTGGGCTCAAGGTGTTAACTTTAAAAGCAGGTATGAAAGCTTAAACACTCTAACAAAAAGTATCTTTTAAAATGCCAGTGAAACAAACAAGTTTACTGCTGTTCTTAAAACAAACACTTGATTCGGATGATCGCAACAAGGGAAGCAACCATGGTGGCTGCTTCTCCCACTCCCATGCATGACTGCCATTTGCATTATTTCCTGCAATACAGTGTGGGTTGGCATGTCATCTGAACCCTGTGTGTGGGATCTTACCTACCTTACAACGCACAGTATGCAGTAGAGGTTTGCAGGCTGGGTACGAAGCCTCCCCACTGCATAGCGCACCAGGTTCAGACGACTCGCCAACCCATGCTGCAGCACTGGGAATAATGCAAATAGCGGTTGAGCACACAGCGCACACAGGGGTAGGGGAAGCAGCCGCCATGGTAGTTTCCCTTGCTGTAATCATACGAAATCGCCCAAACGGTGAAGACGATTTTTCAGGAGGGCTTTTATATCTGCCTCAGATTTTATGGTTTTCTCCGGATCACTGATTGAATGCATGCTTTAATGTTAGCACGTTTTACAAAACTACTGCATATTTTTGTGTGAAGATTCTTGCATACTGATGGCACTATGGCGACAACAATAATACAGACTGCTTCAGAAGTGTTTTCTGAGAACAAGGAGAGAAATCTCAAAACAGTTTTATAAATATCACTATATATTTGCTCATATAGTATACTGGACGAAGTACTTACTGTTCTCTTTTCATTCTAAATATTTTATTCATCATGTTTGCCCACAACCTATAAACCACTTGTCCATTAAACATTAGTTTAAAAATATGCAGATTCAAAAGTAAATATAAAATAAAGTGCTGGCGGCACATCAGGAAATCTCTAGGGCTATAGTCAGAAGTCATAGGATGCAGCAATCTTTGCAAACCATGTCCTGGTCAGAGCCTTAATAACAGAGACAACCTGAACTCTGTATAAACCCTTGTGTTCTAAGGAAGAAAATTAGGCATTAGATTTAATAATATACTCACTTTCATTTCATAGCTAAGTTGAACATTTTAGGATGCAGGCTATCTATTGGGTTCTGTGTTAATTTCAGATAGATATCATTGGGCTATCAGAAGGGATCAGGCAACAAGAGGACTCCACAGCCACCACATTTTTGATGCTTGAATTCTAGATTACTCAGCAGTATACATAAAATACTGAGAGAGACCCTGCCACTAGGCTTAAAATCCAATTTGTCTTGAAACAATTCCTAATCCACACTTGCACAACAGTAAACCACAAGTGGCACACATCCTGCACATTTTAGGGCTATGTGTTTAAAGACAAAATTAAACATACAGAGAAGAAAATACTATTTCCATTCCCTGCATCATCTTCTGCATATCTGGGTTTCCCTTTAGAGACACTATGAAAACTTTTATCAGAAAGTTACGAGTATTATCCTGGGCTGCATGTATATCCAAGTTGCTACACACAGCTTTTCTCTCTCCCTTTGATCCTATCTACACAAGCAGGATAGGACACTTCAAAAACATTTTGGAAACTGTATATGGAGTGTGTCCTGGGCCCCAACAGTTGTCACTACTGTTATAAACCGTTTAAAACCGTTTTAAAGCAGTAGTGTAGATAGGCTCTCTCTCGCTCTCGCTCTCTCTCTCTCTCTCACACACACACACACACACACACACACACACAAACAGAGTATTATCTAAAATACAGAGCTCTGGAACTTTTGAAGAACCAAGAAATTGTCTTTGAGAATATGCCAGGTGTCTTTCCTTCACCACTGAGCACAACATATTCTTAACACAAAAGTACATCACCTCCAATGAAAAAGTTTATAGGCACAATTTGATTACACATGTTCTGGCAAAATAAGAAATTATACTGCAGACATTAAAAATGTTATTTTCATATCTGGGCCATGTGTTCAAAAAAGCAGGGAAGTGGCAACTTTGGCCAAAATCAATATTTATATATTTTACTGATAACTATGAGCACAACTCGGCCCAAACTAAGCTCTTTTAAGTCTCAATGATTTTAATGGGAATTATTTAAGCATGTGCTAGAACCCTAAACTAAAATCAATAGACTTTATTTATTTATTTATTTATTTCATTTCATTTCATTTATATACTGCCCAACAGCCGAAGCTTAAACACTGCTAAACTTTGATTCGATCATGCCCTCGCATGAGTCCTCGCAAATTGATTATAGAAGCCCACATACAAATCCCCTTCAAAAACCCTTTAACTGCTTTTTGTAATATACAGATATTGAGATTCTTACTTGGGTCTGCTATTAAGCTCTTTCAAACTGTGAACAAAATTTGTCAAATACACATTTAACACTTCAAAATGTATCTCTATGAAGTCTATTAAAATTTTTATTTATCTCAGGTTTAAAACAATGATTTAATATGCTAGGAAAACCACAGGGCACAGAATACAAAATGTAAAAATACAAAGCATTAAATCCATACTGAATTCATGCAATGCACTAACAACTATAATAAGTATAGTGGGGGCTGTTTTTCTTAATTCATATTTTAAAATGCTGAGGAGCTATATCACACTGTTGTTGCTGCATGTGTTACTTACAAAGCATACAAAGATGCCACAAATTCGTGCTAATTCAGTGAGCACTAGAAATTAAAAGTAATTTGAATATGTTTCACTCACAAAGAATGATCTCTCAAGGCCTGCTTCCCACATAACTCCTTTTTGATTTTAGTTGATGTTGAACTGGAGTCATATATAAATTGTGCCCAAAAGGTATTCATCGGGGGCTGCTTGAACCAATAGTTCTCAGTGCAAGGGGGGAGCTATTTGGGCAGGTTGGCCCCGAAATAAATAATATTCCTGAACAATGGGGTCACAAACTCCAGAAGAATAGAAAAGAAATAAATCATCCATACATGTTACAATGGAAAACTAAAATATTTTTCTTCTGCAAAGGTATCTTTAATTTCAAAATTACAGGAATTCTTAAAATGTGTTGTTTTTTACAGGAGATGATAACAACAATGAAACTGCCTTATAAACATTTGTTTTTCATCTGCTAAGGACATAATTGATAAGCCATCACTGTCTTAAACAAGTTTATCTTAATACAACAGATTACTACATATTCATCCACATATATAATATGTGACAATTAAGCTATTAATGATAAAGTTGTTTTTTTTAGCTCTGAAATGATTAGTTCATTCTACTAGAAGCATTCCCTTGCATTTACTAGTGACTCATTCATATATCACAGTTTTACCAAGGATCAATTTCTGACCATTTCAGTTTTCTTCCAGAACCCATCCTTAAAAAACATGTTTTCATACAAGTCACCTCTCAACCAATACATTTTACAGTGAATAAATCTTTGTTTCAGTTTATTCTGCAATATTCCAAAGTACAAAATACAAGCTAGCCCAGTATGCTAGACTGCATTTGATTGACCATTTTAGCTCTCCTTAGATGGAGCAGGAATTAGCCCGTTTTCTAGGAACTGGTTCTTGAACAATACTGTCTTTTTTACGTATACAAGATGAACATATAGTCTCTGACAATCTCCAAAGTCCCAGCCTGAAAACACTATTTGAGAGGCTGTATATAACACAGTTACAAAAACTATTGCTTATAGCAAGCCATGTTGTTAAGAAAGAGAGTGCTGGATTTTCCAGCACCCTAGAGCTCTCTAGCATGAAGTATATGATGTAGGGGAGCCAGAGCACATAAAACACACTGGTTATACGAAACAAAACCATAGCATAGCGGCGGTCTGGGCTATTCCCAGTTTCAGCAGCAGTATCCACTTCATGACTAGGAAAACGAGCTCTCCTGTCATTTATCTCTTTGGTGTGCTGCCGGCAGATTTTGAATATGTGAAAGTACGTAAAACAGATTATGAAGGCAGCTGGAGCATACAATAAACACACAATGAAGCCGGTAAAATAAACATTGGTGAGCCAAGAGGTTGCACACCATTCAAAAATGTCACCGTGATAACCGGGCTTTCCCCAACCAAAAAAGGAAGGCAAGAAGATAAGGCAGGAGTAAAGCCAAATCAAAATGATACAAATTCTCAATCGGCAAGGTGTGACCAGCTGGTTGTAGGAGAGCGGTTTTGTGATAGCAAGATAGCGGTCCACGCTAATGAAAGCAAGGCAAGCCATAGAAACACTTTTCAGTACGGAGATGACATATCCAAAAACTTGACAAGTCAAGGATTCATGGATACCCGTAGAGTAGTGAAGCAATGATAACGTAGGAACCAAGCAGCTAACGCCAACAAAAAGATCAGCATATGCCATAGTCTGAATAAAGTAGCTGGTGGTGTAATGATGTAACAGCGGAGCACAGTGAAAAACAAAAATTACTGTTAAGTTACCAGCAATAATTAAAAATGTTAGTAAAACAATAATAATAGTCTCAAGGATGCAGATGTCAATGGCATTGTAGTGTCCAAATCCAAATGGGCAGGAGTGATGCTCAGATACATTCACAATGCTACTACTCATATTCAGAGTCTTCCACTCAATCCACGTGGACTGGTTCATGGTTTGTATTACGTAACAGTGTGGTTGCAGTGCCACTAAGGAGGTGATCCGTCATTCACCCAAATTAATTTCTCCATGTAGATTTTATAATGGTTTCTACAGGGTTAACATTACAATGCAGAAAAGAGGCAAAAAGGCCATTATTCAGCTTCTTCCTTTCTCAGCAAAACACAAGGCACTTCTAAACAAAGTCATTCCTGCTGTACTTTTGAAAGACAGAAATACAAAAAAAGGAAGAGAGGAAAAGCCAATGAAGTAAAAATTCTTTAGAAGTGCATTTTCCAGGCCAGTGGGGGGGGGGGGGGGGAGATAATGGCTTTAAAAAAGGAAAATTGGGGGGGGGGAATACTCAACACAATGTTTTCTAAAGTAAGTTGTTAGGAATTAAAGTCTAAGAACAAAGTGTTTAAGAAGTAAAATGAGATGATCATTCTAATATATGGTGTCTTTTGGCTCTCTTCAAGTAATAATGCCATTTGTATCATCATAATCCATTCTGCATTAGTAAGAATATAATTCCGGACATATTAATGCAAATAAGCTTTACTCGTATTTGGAAATGTGCAAAGAAATGTGTTAGGGCAGTCACTGATTTGAGGAGAGCCAGGTTGTCCCTTAGATGCATGACATCCTCTCCATATAGTTAATACGACCATGTATAAGAAAGGAAAGGCACACAGAGACATGATGTTGGAGTTTCAGCCAAAAGCCAATTCAGTTTGAAATATATGCTGTCCTTTTCAATATTAAAGTATCAGCAGGATAATCCAAGGTTTTCGCAGAACACAAAATTCTCTTGCATTTAATTTCAGGAATGATAACATGAAATCACACTCTTTGGAAATAAAGCCACCACTGCAACAGCAGAGGATCATTACAGTGAACTTCATAGCTTTATCCATGTCATTTCTCACCTCTACAGCAATGTCCACCTTTTTTCATATGCTCCAATACAATGGGACCATTAACTCCCATCTAAAATCTTCTGAGATGCTAATGAAATGTTGATTTCCCAGGAAAATCTGTCATTGTATGCTGCTACTCGGTTAGTCTTCTAGCTTCACTTCCTCAGTTGCTGGATATACATTTTCTTCAGACAATTAAAATCATCGTCTGCTTCAAAAACTCTTATCTTGTAAGCCAAATACTACCACAATCATTATTACTGCCAGTTATGACACATACAAGGGTTAAGAAAGCTCTTGCAATACTCACTAATAAGCAGGTATTTGACTACTGTATGGATTTTATTCAATATATGCAGCAGTCTTGATTTTTAATCCACCCACCATCCACACCCAAATCAAATGCATCTTTAATCATTTAAAGATGCGGGGAGGGGGATTAATCAGCCCAAATCGTTTTTTTAAAAAACCAATAAAACCAAAGATCATTTCAATTTTTTGTAAACATTTAGCTGAAGGATCGTTTTCCTTTTCCTTTTTGAAGTGCTGGAATCTCACTTGTGCTGTTTAATAATCCATGACATGCCTTCTGAAAAGGAATTCCTTACGTGAGGAAGAAAAGATTTTTCTCTGGTCCTGCTGCAGGAATGGGTTAGAAAGCATCCTTTTCTAAGTTTCATGTCTCATGTTCATCATCATCACGCTATGCTGAAAGTCCTTACGCTTTCATAATATCCACAGAATGTGTCCATTGTTCATTTCTTATCTGTAAGCAGTTCAATCTATTACACAATTAATACTGTTTAAATTAAATTCTCTTGTAAAAGCAATAAGACAGTGCCTCTCGTACATGCTTCGTCGGGAGCTGTGGTACAGACACCAATCCTATTTGCTGTGATCAGTTTTGAGGATGCTCTTGCTATTTCTTTCATGCTGTCTTGTAATATTACAGCTTGCACCTAAGTCTGCCCCTCCTCTTCATCCTTAGCTGATGCAGAAAAACTCACCATCAGAAAGGTGACTCGGTCCTTCAGCCCCAATCAAAAGCAGAGCCAATGGCTACTGCAGCTGAAATTGTCACTAGGTAACAGTTGCCAGGCACAATGCCGGCTTATAGCCTTCCACAGTAAGCCATGAATAAGAATGACAAACGAAAACAATGAAAGTGACCAAGCCAAATACATTGAGGATTTTGGAAACAGAATGGTTTCACAGGACTGCATTCTTCCAACGAACAAGCCATGCAAATATTCATATGGATAATTCTGCATGCTCCAATTATACTATAAAGTACCAGCACTAACTAAGTCAGCAGTAATCTAATCCCCACTGGCAAGAAACATCTATTAATTATTAAACTCACAAATGAATGAAAAACCTCCATAACATCAAATGAGTGTTTGACATTTCAAATGTCACCGTATTCCACTGTAATTAGTAAAAATTTAAAATATTCCTGCAGTCCCTTTATAGTTCAAATTACTAAAGTAACCATAATAAAAGCATACAAGGAAGGTTCACTGCAGAAATAATTCCTATATATTTATTTGCATAACATTGTATATCTACAACTAGTGCTCAAATTCCCAATTAACTCATGCTACATTGCCAACTCAGATTAATTTTTATATAAAATAGTGTTATTCTCATAATAATGCATTATTTCACATAAAAAGTTTATATTTTTGATAGCACTTAGAAATTCAAATTATTATTTTTTTCAAAAAAACTAAAGTAACAGGCTGCATCATTAAAGTCCCCAAAAGCATACCAAGAAGTGGTGGAATACAATGCAAATAACCAATTAATAAATAAAGGGCCAACTGTGCACATCAAACAGGTCTGGAAAACGTGGGGAAAGTCTCCCCAACTTGTTTTTTGCACAAAAAAATAAGAAAAACTTATTTGGTTTTTGTTTGTTTGTTTATTTTTTTAAAGGGATTTGACCACAATCAGGAGCTGGGCCAGGGGGCTTGGCGGGAGCGGGGGGGCAACAGCTGCCCTCTGAGGCGCCGTCTGGGCACATTAGAGAGGCTGGCACTGGCGAGGGGAAGGGGGCACTGGGGACAAAAGGGCTCTGATGGTGATTGCAATCGGAGCACGGACAGGGGACTTGGTGGCAGGCAAGACAGGTTCTGCTGCCCCATCCCCTGGGATGCCAGATGAAGCTGGCAGCAGGACCTACGGGGAAGGTGGTGGTGGGGAACAACCAATGCACTGTTAGTGGTGTGGCTGATCATCTGTCAACTGCACCAATTATGCACTGGGGGTGTTCAAAAATAACCCCCGTGTGTGGCTAGTCACCCATTGTGGGTTGGTATGTTGCGTGAACAAGGCCAGGTGTTAAGTGTGGGTTTTTGTTGAACCATGGGTTGTTTGTTGAATTGTGAGATTAGCTTGTTGTCTGAACCCGGGACATTTTCTGCAGCGTGGCTTGTTAACCATGCAGTTGTTGCTTATTTTTCTTAGACAAGCCAATGATTTGTTGTTGGGTAGTTCAGGGTGGTTAACAAGCCACACGGCATGGCTAACAAGCCACTCTAAGGAAAATGTCCTGGGTTCAGACAACATGGTAATCCATGGTTCAACAAACAACCCACAGTTCAGAAACAACCCACACTAAACCACTGAGTGTTCGTTAGCATGTTGTGTAAACAGCTCCAATGTCTACGGCATGGCCTTCTCAGGAATGGTGCCACTTAGGAAGGACCCTCTTAGTCAAGAAACATCCATAAGAAGAGTTTAGTGAAATGGTAAATCCTTATTTATTCCACCATGCATTTCACCAAAGTCTGACAATTCTGGTTGTTAGTATTATAATAATATAATCGTATCTATCGCTCCAAATGACGGCCCAGATAGATGCGACAGCCAGAAATGCCTACTATCAGCTTTGGCTGATACACCAGCTGCTCCCCTTCCTAGAGTTGGAAGACCTAAAGACGGTAGTGCACGCGCTGGTAACTTCGAGGCTCGACTTCTGCAATACGCTGTACATAGGGCTACCTCTAAGCCTAGTCCAGAAACTTCAACTAGTTCAAAATATGGCAGCCAGGTTGGTTACCGGTACACCTAGGGGTGACCATATTACGCCAGCTTTAAAATATCTCCACTGGCTGCCAATTAGTTTCCGGGCAAAGTACAAAGTGTTGGTCATTACCTTTAAAGCCCTACATGGTTTGAGTCCAGGTTATCTGCGGGATCGCCTTCTCCCATACAATCTGCCCCGCACACTCAGGTCCTGGGAAGAACTTACTACAGTCAGCCAAGACTAGGCTGACAACCGTTACCCAGAGGACCTTTTCTTCTGCCACTCCCAGACTGTGGAATGACCTGCCAGAGGAGACTCCTCAACTTAACAGTCTTTTAGAATTTAAGAAAGCTATAAAGACTGTTCTCTTCCGGCAGGCATATCCAGTGGAATTTTAGAATGTCTTTAGAATGTTTTTTATGATGTTTTAATGCAGTTTTAATAATGTGTGCCATGTTTTAATCAGTTTTATGTATTTTATCATATTTTATATTTACTGTTGTTCCCTGCCTCGATCCAAATGGAGAGGCGGGTAAGAAATAAATTATTATTATTATTATTATTATTATTATTATTATTGTCGTATGTTTATTTTATAATTTTATAATATTTTCAGAGCTTTTAATTTGGTGGTTTTATTTTGTATTTATACCTATAACATTTGTAGCTTTACTCTACACCACATCAACTGCCAAAGGTGCTCAGATAATAAATATAAAGCCAGATTTTATAGTGGTTTCTCTTGAGATAGTATCCTATAATAATACCTTTGTTCCCCTTCTGCCTGACTTTCTCCAAAAGCCACTAACTCCACCCACCATTCCATTCTAGCCTCAGCTATCAGTCATTTCTCCATTCACACTTCTATTTCAATGTATAGTCAGGCTTTTACATAAGAAATCATGAACTTTATTCAGTAATTCCTGCATCTGTCTTGGCATGTTGTGGTTTAGTTATGACAAAAAAACAAAAAACACACACAGCATAAAAAAATCTCATCAAGTCAAAAGGCCTTGGGCGGAAATATTCACTTGGCGCTTGAAAGCCATTAATACAATCACTAGGACAGCCTGCCTGGAAAGAAGAAATCCACAAGGAGGGTGCCACAACTAATAAGGCCCACTCTCCAGTTCTTTCCTACCACAGCTCAGATTGTTTTCAAAGACTAACACATTATTCAGGGTCCTAGGCTTATGCCTACAACACCCAGCATGCCTTGGGCAGGAAGGAAGACTTATCATAGGCTGACCAGATAAAATCCAGGTCAGGGCTCATGTAACTTTAACAGTTGTACAAAAAGGGGAATTTCAGCCAGTGTCATTTGTATGCAATTAGTTCCTGGTGAAATTCCCTCTTCATCACAACAGTTAAAGGTGCATGCACTATACTAGAGTGACCATATACAACAGAAGGCAGGGCCCCTGCAACTTTAACAGTTGTGATGAAGAGGGAATTTCACCAGGAACTAATTGCATACAAATGACACTGGCTGAAATTCCCTTTTTTCTACAACTGTTAAAGTTACATGAGCCCTGACCTGGATTTTATCTGGTCAGCCTAACTTATCAGGTTTTGGCAGCCATCATCTGGTAGCGGCTCACCCTCCTGGGCCTGAAGGGAGAGTGCCTGGGGCCAGCTGCTTCAGTCGCTAGGCCCCATTGAGAGCAGGAGGGAAGGCAGGTACAGCTCTGGGCCCGTTGTCAACGGCAACCAAGCTAACCGTTAGTCAGTCAGCAGGCCGGCTCCCTCATGGCCTACCTACGGGCACTGACTGAACAGTGCAGTGTGGACTGGCTCAGCCATGAGTCTCAGCGGAAGGACTCCCATTGGGCAGGTCAGGCACCGCAGTGAAAAGCATGCCAGGAGTCTGTTTTCTGTGTGGAAAAGGGAAATCATGGCAGCAGCTTTAAGGCGGTCCTGGCCATGCGTCAAGGGAGAGAGAGATTTGTTTTAAAGTTACCTCACAGGCCTAGCATCAGCTTACCTTGCAGGGTTGTCGTGAGGGTGAGAGTGGGAAAAAAAGAAACAAATGTAATTTTCCCCCTGGAAAAAGTGAAGTACAAGCTGAAGGGGGAGGACTGCAGTTTGAGATTGATAAACAAATGGTCAAGGAACACTTAATTCCTTTGAACGAGTTCAAATCTCCATGGTCCAATGAACTGCATCCTAGAGTAATGAAGTTGCTGGCAGAAGAACTCTCAGAACCACTCTGTTATCTTTGTGAAATCATGGAAGATGGGTGAAGTGCCGGACGACTGGAGGAGGGCTAATGTTGTCCCTATCTTCAAAAAGGGCAAAAAGGAAGAACCTAGAAATTACAGACCAGTCAGTCTGACATCCATCCCTGGAGAAATTTTGGAGCACATTATGAAGAAGTCAATCTGTAAGCACCTTGAAAACAATGCAGTGATTACTAGAAGCCAGCATGGATTTGTCAAGATTAAATCCTGTCAGACTAATTGATCTCATTTTTTGATCGGGTAACCTCCCTTGTGGACTGTGGGAATGCTGTGGACGTAGTATATCTTGACTTCAGCAAAGCTTTTGACAAAGTGCCCCATGACATTCTGATTCACAAACTAGTGAAAAGTAGGCTAGATGGAACAACTATTAGGTGGATCAACAGTTGGCTACAGAATCGGACTCAAAGAGTGCTTATCAATGGTACCTTCTCACACTGTGGGGAGGTAACAAGCAGGGTATCGCAGGGCTCAGTCCTGAGCCCAGTGCTCTTCAACATTTTTATTAATGACTTGGACGAGGAGGTTCAGGGAATACTTATCAAATTTCCAGATGACACAAGATTGGGTGGGATCGCTAATACACTGGAAGACAGAATCAAAGTGATCTTGATAGACTAGAGCGCTGGGCTGAAAGCAACAGAATAAAATTTAATAGCAAATGCTATTTTGGGTTGCATTAATAGAAGTATAGCTTCCAAAATGCGCGAGGTACTGGTTTCCTGTATCCGGCACTGGTTAGGCCTCATCTTGAGTATTGCGTCCAGTTCTGGACACCACACTTCAAGAAGGATGCAGACAAGTTGGACGGGGTTCAGAGGAGGGAAGTAAGGATGATCAGGGGTCTGGAAACAAAGCCCTATGAGGAGCGACTGAAAGAACTAGGCATGTTTAGCCTGGAGAACAGAAGACTGAAGGAAGACATGATAGCACTCTTCAAATACTTGAAAGGTTGTCGCACAGAAGAGGGCCAGGATCTCTTCTCGATCAACCCAGAATGCAGGACACGGAATGATGGGCTCAAGTGACAGGAAGCCTGATTCCGGATGGACATCAGGAAAAACTTCCTAACTGTTAGAGCAGCACGACAATGGAACCAATTACCTAGGGAGGTGGTGGGCTCTCCCACACTAGAGGCATTCAAGAGGCAGCTGGACAACCATCTGTCAGGGATGCTTTAAGCTGGATTCCTGCACTGAGCAGGGGGTTGGACTCCATGGCCTTATAGGCCCCTTCCAACTCTACTATTCTATGATTCTATAATTCTAATTTGATTAAAAGTTAACTCACAGGCCTAGGAACAGCCTACTACTGTAAGACGATTACCTCACAGACATATATCTTAGGGGACCTGAGCAATGCCGGGTATATCAGCTAGTCATCTATATAAATCATGTCACACTTTTAAAAGCTTGATCATCTCCCCATACGTATCACATTTCACCCTATTTTAAACAGGATTATATCCCGTTTCCATCATAACTTTTCTACTACAACTTTGTCAATATGTGATATACTTTATGGCTTTACAGAAATATAGCAGCCAGATCAAGAGAAGTAATGTTGCGTTGGTCAGACATTATCTGTAAATGGAACATGTTCAAAAGAGACAAAGATGTTGAGGGGGCATAAAGACCCAAGTGCTATACTCCAGCTATTTTTCAGGAACACATACACACTACATACTCTGCACTGCAGAGGTATGGAGCTATGAGTATTTTGGCATTTGTGTTTTATGGTACAAGTAGAAATAATTGGCTGACTAACGAAGCTGAACTAACTACTGCCGCTACAGGCAAAGTCATCAAGTGCAATACATATAGTTTCCATTTTGCATTTAACCCCTGCTTCTAGCTACGTGACTAATGCTTATTCAGTGGTTTGTGAAAGGATATTTAAGACCTAAAACAGTGACTTAGTTTTTAAAACTGCCCTCTTTGCATACCAAATAGAACACTACTTTCCCATAGCTACCTGATGTGTTTTAGTACACAAAACTGCCCTGATGTTATCTAAAACTGTCAAAATTATTAACTGTCAAAAACGAAGTCCTGTAATACGAATTACTGTGCAATATGTAACAATTAATACTGAATGAATTCAATGGATAATGACTGGATATTTAAAACTTTTCATGGATCTAAACACCTCACTTCTTGTCTATAAATGGCAAAGCACAGCCCACATCTTGATGCAATTGTGTTTAAATTATGCACGTCAACACTAAGACATGATTGCATTTGGAAAACATAGCCTAATTAGGTCTCCCCGTAACTGATTAGTAAGAGTTCTGCTACTACAAAACACAAAGTGGAGTGATCTCTGTGCAGAAAGCCCTGTCAAGAGGCAACCTGAAACCCTTGCCTAAGGTATTAGATGGCAGGAAGAGCACGGATCTTTGCCTCCTGCCTATCTCCTACCTCCTTCATGCCAAGGAGGAAAAAACTTCACTGGTACCATTGGAGGTCTTTTTATTTTTTACTCTTGCATGACAGAAAGGGAAAAAATCAGGGGTGGGGGAAGCAGCTGGGTGTACAGCGAACCCAGTCTGGATTGGGGCCCCATATGCTTCCTTAGAAGAAAAAAAGACGAGGCTCAGCTGCATGCTATGTATTCAATGCAGCATGTCGTTTATCCCTAAGTCTGTAACTAAACCTAAGAATGTGAAAGTGAAAAATAATCTCTATCGCCTCATCCCTCTGCGTTGAACTTAAACTGTAAGCTCTGTAGAGAAGGTCCCAGCCCTACAGAGCTGGCCTCCTGTGCTCTATAACAGAAGAAGAAGAAGAAGAACATTAACAAATATCTATTATTGCTTTTCCATGCTGGGAAATTCTGTGCTTTTTGGATTTTTGCCCTCCTTGTAGTTTTTAAATATTTTGGGCCAGCTCTGGCGCAGAGTGCTTACATTAGGCAGACAAGACAAAGGCTAAGGGAGGGGAGGGGAGGGGGTTAGGCTTTACTGAAGATCTAAAAGGAGACTAAAGGGAGGAGCATGGCGATGAATAGAGGCCAGAAAGAAAGAGAGTGATGTTCCAGGCACAGGGAGTAGAATGGCAAAATGCATAGAGATGAGAAGAGAAAGAGATAAAAAGATGACAGCAGATGAGCTGGCACAGAGAAGAGAATTAAGGATAGATGGGGGGGGGGGGGGGGGAGATACAGCCAGAGACGTATGTTGCTCATCCATTTGTATAAAGAAAGAGAAAAAGAAAGAACTTCAGAGATTATCCTAAACTTGCAAGCCGATTAAACACAGCAGGTAGCAATACCTCCAACATTTACAACTACAAAATCAAGCAAAGCAAAACTTTGTCATTTTGTATGTTCTAACAAACCTTTTTAGATATATTCATAGACCCTATTAATTAGTTCAACAAACACTGCACAGCAGCTACGACTTTCACTGATTTCTTTTATTTTACATATGTTAAAACAAATGAGGAAAGAACACTGTTAACAGTGTGTGTGTGTGTGTGTGTAAGGGGGGATTAAGCTCCCTACAATAATATTGTAAACCGCTAAGAAGCATGTGAAATGCAATTACTTACTGCTCTTCGAACAGAGAAAGCATTTAATTGTGTAACATTCACCTGCTTCCTTAAGACAACTGTTACCCAAACCAGCTAAAATTCAAAAATACCAGTGGTTATCCTTCAATGCTGTCATTATGAAAACTTGTGTGGACTACCGTATTTCCTCGATTCTAAGACGCACTTTTCCCCCCATATTTACCTCTGTAAAAATGGAGTGCATCTTAGAAGCGATGGCGTCTTAGATTCAATGAAATATGGTATATGAACATATTCATTTGGCCATATCTACTGTATATGCAAGCCTGGAAACAGTCATGCCATAAAATCTTTGCTCAGGTGGCTCTCTTTGACTTCAGTGTGATGCATGAGTAACCAGAATGTTAGATTGAAGGCTTAATGTTTAAACACACACAAAACCTAGCCAGGAAGCTTTTCTATGAAGTAAGAACGACAAAAAGAAGCACGGTCAATTCATAAAGCTATATTTGATTGTTATGGCAACTGACTTGCTAAAGAAAATGGAGGTATCAAAGTTGTTATGGCAACTGGAATGCTAAAAGTAGCCAAAAGTAGAAAATAAAATCTCCTCCAACTTGAAATACAACATCTATGACTCAATTTTCAGTCAAAATACCTAATACTCTGTTTATAAAAGAGCAGAATTACAGCGTAAGTCTTAAGCCAAAAAAAACACAACAACATGCAAATATCAAAGCACTAAATAAGAAAACAAATTGGTTGCTTGGGTTTAATTATCTTTGAATTCTAAAAAGCATACTAGGATTCATTCTAGGATCTGTAACATACTTGGGCACTCCAATTAGGTAAGATGTGAATCAGAGTGCATCAGAACTCAGATTCAAAATCCTCAAGCTCCTCATGAAACTTCAGAAGTGCAGGTGTTAAAAAAAATGGTAGCCACTTTTTTTAAAAAAATGAGTGGGAAAGGTTAGAAGCATCAGAAAACAGAGGAAAGGGCAAGAAGACATTCAGTAATCTGTTTTCCTGTACACTAATGGAGAGAGGGGATGGGTGTAACTGGAGAAAAATACAGAGAACTGCCAGAACAGAGATTTTTTAAAAATTATCCCACCCTTCTTTCAAACATCTCAGGATAACATACAGCTCAAATTTATTTCCACAGTGACTCATTCATGGACTTCCACTAAGAAACATGGCTAGGGATGTCGGAGAAATCTGCAACGGAACCAAATGAGTTTGGTTTTTTCTGAAGCCAACCAACGGATTCCGCAGCAGACCAATTTCCCTGTTGGGTAGAGTCCGCAGACTTCCAGACTGTTTTCTTAACCTTCAGGAATTTTGCACAAATTTCATCTTAGAAATGAAAAAAAAAACTGGCAAAAAATATGCATTTCCCTCATAGGCTAAAGCTTGAAAACATGCATTTTGGAAGAATTTCCACATTTCCACATGTACAGATTTGCATAAATTCACATTTGCATAAATTCACATTTGGAAACTGGGGGGGGGGGGGGAATCTGATTCCATCAATAAGGTGAAGGATGAAATGAAAGGTGCCTGACAATTTCCATAACACAGAATGAACTTTACACAACCTGTACATCCCTACTCATAGCTGTGCGGGGATATGAATCTAAGTCTCCCCAGTCCAACATTATCTACTAACACACTAGCTTTCTTTTTATTTATTCACTTATTTTCTCCCTATGCTCATCTGACTACTTCTTAGGGGATACCTACACATTACAGAAGGGGTGCCATTAAAAATAGCATGCTGGAATCGTAATGTATAGTAACACTTACCCCATAACTTGAGGTCCTGCATTTCCCCACTCCGCATTGCAAAATATCATTGGAGGGAATAGAGATATTACGTATATAATTGGCAGTTCTGCCCTGCCTACTTCAAAACTGGTAGGAAGGAGGGCATCCTTTCAGGCCGGGTGGGTGAGGTATAGGCAATAGTGATCTTTTTCTAAACTGTCACACATTCCTGTAACTAACGCCCTCAAACATCTGGAAGATCATAATGCACAGCCTGCGACAGCTCTGACAAGGATGAAAGGTATTCTGATGCCTCTCCTTTGATAGAGTCTTCCCTCTCAAAGAAGGTGCTGAGAAAACGTAGTTTTCTTCCTGACTTGAACAAAGGCTCAGCTAGTCCTGGTGGTATCAATAGTGTCTACAGCAAGAAGATGCACAGAGAGCAACAAGTTCAAGATCATACTTTTGGAAGTATGGCAAACTTTGTTAGCTACAGTTTGGGACAGTATACTATGGCCTCTTCTGATTATGGTAAGGCCTGCTTTTTACTGTTTATAACATTCTGCAATTTGCTACACATAAAGGCAACCTAAATTTAACAGTTTATTTGTAATATAGCACCTGGTATCTGCCAATAGAAAATTAACATAAAAACCAAGAAAACTTCCTGGATACGGATTAAGCAGTTGACAAATAAAACACTTAATATAAACACTATGGAAATTATATTGAAAAAAATACATCATATTGAAAAAATACACAAATTAAATTTTCCACTTCTCAGACTCACACAGACAGTAACATTCTGTAGCAGAAATTCCTGCCGTACGACTTGTTAAAAGAGAGGATAGTCAGGAGTTTTTTTTTAAAAAAAAAAGTGAAAAGGTTCTCCTAAATCTTGCCACCATCACATTTAGGAAATAAGGTGTTGGAAATGAAGAAGGAAAAAGATAAGTGTATGTATAAGGAGAAGAGGAAAGCAACACTTCTTTGCTGATGGTATGTCGCTGATCTATATCTGAAAGTCTTTTCTTCAAGCACAGTTCGGATTGAGAATATCCTACAGCAACCTTTTCCAAGTTAGCATCCTGCAGTTGCTTTGGAGCAACTGCCATCAGACCCAGGAAACATGGCCAATGATCAGGAGCCAAGTTGAGGAAGGCTGCCCTAAAGTATCCATTAATTACTTAGAAAGAAAACAAGACATTCAGATTGCCAGGTCTTTAAGACAGAACAGACATATGAATCAGTAGACATGAGTGGTACCAATCCCTGCGGTTGTGCACACACTAAATGTAACCAATAGTTTAGAGCGGCTATCCATACTGAAGGCTTAAATTTTACTATTTGTTTATTTACAACATCTGAACAGTTTCTGGAGCAATGAACAATAAGAGAATAAAAGAGTACAAAGATAAAGAGGATAAATTATTCTTTTTAACAACAAAATACCAATAAATGCTCTGGCTGGTCAGTTAAGGAAGGCTTCCTGGAATAGAGTGTTTTCAGGAGGCACCAGAAGCAACAGAGTATTGACACCTGCCTGACCAGGGAGTCCTATAGGATGGGGGTTACCACCCTGAAGGCTCTTCTCCAGGTTAAATCCATTCAGGCCATAGTTCTAAGAGGAACCACTAGGAGCATACTCACTGATGACCTCAGTGACCAGGCAGGTTGGTAAGGGAGACAGTGCTCTCTCAGATATTCTGGTGCCAAGATGTTTAGGTTTTTGTACACTGTTACCAAAAGCTTAAATATGGCCCAATTGTGAATAGGCAGCCAGTGCAAATCCCTCAGCAAAGAAGTTGCATGCTGAAAAGGGACAGCTCACAACAACAACTGAGCTGCTGTGTTTGTTTATTTATTTATTTATTTATTACATTTGTATACTGCCCCACAGCCGAAGCTCTCTGGGCGGTTTACATAGGGCGGTTCTGTGCTAGCTCCAGCTTTTGGAGTAGCCTTAAGGGCAACCCCACATAGAATGAATTGCAGTAAGCTAGTCTGGAGATTACTAGTGCCTGTACCATTGTGGTCAAGCTGTCCCTATCCAGGAAAGGTCGTAGCTGGCGAACTAGCTGAAGCTGGTAAAGGGCACTCCAAGCCGCCATGGCCACTTGGACCTCCAGTGACAGGGATGGATCTAGGAGTACCCCTGGCCTTATGAACCTGACCTTTCAGAGAGAGCACAACCCCATTCAGAACAGGCAATGAGCCTACCTCCCGAACCTAAGAACCACTCACCCACAGGGCTTCTGACTTGCCAGAATTCAGTTTCAGTTTACTGGCCCTCTGTTTATCAGCCCATTACTGAGTTTAGGCACTGATCCAGGTCTTGCACAATCTCTCCGGATTCAGCTATCACAGGAAATAGAGCTGTGTTTTATCTGCATACTGATGGCAGCTGGCTTCAAATGTTGGTAAACGAACCTCCAAATGCAGATCACCACTGGCTGCACATTTTGATATCCTGAAGAGGTTTTACAAAATTCTATTATGGACTCTAAAATACTAATTTTATTGTTGACCCAAATTCAAATACCAAATTGAGAAATAAGCTTGCTTTAAAAACTACTGGAAGAATGAAACAACCTCCTTTTGTCCAATCAAAATGGGCAATTGCAGTATTATGAGCTTGGGCTAAAACATTTTATGATGAGCCATCCAGAATCCTGTAAAATCAAAGACTCAGTCTAAATACTTAAAAGATTTTAATTTGCTGGATCTCACGCTTGCCAGACATAATTCTCCTGTAACACCAACAACTTAGCACAGGATTAAAATAAACAATGGACTTGCTTTATTGCAGTGAGATGGTAAGACAAGCAATCCTTCAGAGTCCATGGCACGGAAACTTCACAGAGGTTACATTAAATCAGTTCGTTGAATTAGGAGTACAGACAGGGTTGTCAATCCAGAATTAAGTCTCAAGAAACAACCCAGACAAAAGCTGGGAGCAGGATTCTGAAGACCAGTGATGTAGTCTAAGACACAGTTTCAAACACACAGGTTTCTAAGTTGCAAGAGTTCAGGATTTGGGAACAGCTTCTAAGGCAAGGTCCCATGAACAAGGGAGTTGAGGCAAGCCAAAAGATCAAGTTTCAAGTATAGTCTAAATAAGAGAGCTTTCTGGTACTACAGTCATTGTATCCACAAAGCTCCCTGGCCTTTGCAGCTGCTTTTCAACAGCTAGAGCTCTTTGCCAGCCATCTATCCCTGCAGGCAAACTTTGTCTATAAACATGAACTACGCCTAAGTGGGTGTTTCTCACTATTCCAATATTCCACTGCCTGAGCAACCCCCAAATTATCAGTACCTTCAGCATCTGAGTCTGAATCTTCCTCTAGGCCACAGTGCCAGGGCCGGGGGAAGCATGACATGTTTATTCAAAAACCATTTATAAATGAAATTCCTTTTGGGGAAGACCATGATATAGATTCTCAGTTTATAATAGACATTCTCGCTTTATGTAGCAAATAAAAATTTGCATAATATCTGTGGGATTTTAAGTGCCCAACTAGCTCTATTCTAATCAGTGTCTGCTCTCACCTCCTTTGGCTCTAAAGCAGTAGTATGGAATCTACACCTGTTGTAAAGGGAGTTTGGATGTATACATCAATTCACAATACGATTCACATCGACATGTATGCATGATAAATGTTCTTCCAAAGCCCCCAACCTAAAAGCAGCAAGCCTAACTAGACCTCAGTCACTGCAGAAGTGGGGGGAATTGATCTGATCCCACCTGTACTTGAATTTCCCTCAAAACTGAAACATCAAGCTACTTTTTCATGAAATATGTTCATATGCTGTATTGTCCAAACTACTCCCAAACCTCAGTCCATTTCAGGGAAGCTGTACTGTATCCATTGCATTCATCTCCAGCTGTCCGTTCCCTGAAACTGCAGTCTCTAGCCTCATCCATTGGCCAAAGCACCAAGGCTCACTGGGATGCTACATATCAGCCAGAGAAGGAACAGCTGTAGGGAGCTTTTTTGCCCTACCCTGGAAGAAAGAACCCCTATGTGAACGTTGACACTAAGGACTGCAGAATTCATTGTGTCTAGGCCCAAAGTTCATAGAATCATAGAATAGTAGAGTTGGAAGGGGCCTCTAAGGCCATCGAGCCTAATCCCCTGCTCAATGCAGGAATCTACCTTAAAGCATTCCTGACAGATGGTTGTCCAGTTGTATTAAAATGATGGGAATATAATTAAGAAATGGCAAAATAAATTTTACTCCCAGGCATTTAACAGCAAATGATAGGGCACCTCTTGTCAGCTGTTATTGAAAATGCTTATGGAAATTGTTTGTAGCTATTTAAATGGTTTCAAATTTGGTATGTTAAATATATTTTAGACTATGTTTTATTATAATGTTGTATTATTTAATGTTGTGTAATGTTTACAATGCTGTAGTTGTATTTTTTGTGAATTGCTGTGAACCACCCAGAGAGCCTCGGTTACTGGGTGATATAGAAATAAATAAATAAATAAATAAATACATTTTACTCATTCTTATGTCCGTGCCTTTGCAAAATGTCTTGTTACCTTCTGAGTGGCATGTTGCTGTTGTTAATATTATTATACGTTGTTATGATTATTAATACAGTGTGACAATATCTTCCAGTACAATAGGATTTACAAGTGAGAAGTTGATTAAAATGCTAATACTTATATCCTTTTGGACCCATTCCTGGTGTAATTTCAGCATATGAAATATTAACATATATCTCACTTTTTATCACCAAAGTGCATAACAAGCATGAATTTATCTATCAATGAAAGATTTATAACTCTAGTTTCAAAGAATTTTTGACAAATGTAAATTATAAAGTAGCAGTGTTTCTATCGTATCATCTTAAGGAGACTATATTATAAATTGGGATGTCAAAACCTAAAAGCATATTTAGAGCAAAGAACTAGGTACCATATAAACCAAAGACAATCCATGAACATACTATGACACTTCTTTGAGAGATTCTTAGGGACTATTAGCATGGATGTGAATAATCAAAGAATCAAAGATTATTCACATAATCAAAGGATGTGAATAATCAAAGAAGTCCAACTTCACGATATCAGCTTTATTTATTTATTTATTACATTTGTATACAGCCCCATAGCCGAAGCTCTCTGGGCGTTTTACATAGGATTAAAATAATTAAAAACAATATACAAAAATTAAAACAGTAAAAACATACAACATACACACAATACACACATACATTTAAAACAGCTACAACAGCCTAGAAAGCTACAAAAACAAAAACAAACAAACCCAGGCTCCTCAGATATTGCCAAATGCCTGAGAGAAGAGGAAAGTCTTGACCTGGCGCCGAAAATATAACAATGTTGGCGCCAGGCGGGCCTCGTCAGGGAAATCGTTCCACAATTGGGGGGCCACCACAGAGAAGGCCCTCTCCCAGATTCTATATCTGATCCAATGTAAATTTAACTACAGTTCCTCTGCTAATTTAATATCAGGTTATTTCTCTGATATGTCATTCCAATATAATATTGTGATTTGTTTGTCTGTTTCATTCCCAATTCACTTCAACTTATTTCAATTTGATCAAAAGCCCTAAGGCTCTACATAGCTCCACAGCGAGGTTTAATGAGGGGATTTAGACCACAAACACAAGTGTGTTTCGGGGAGAGGAGGGGGCAGGGGCAAGACATGTTTTGAGAAAAGAAGAGAAACTGAGAGGGAGGCGGAAAGAGGGATGGGGACAAGAGAGAAAGTGTGACAGGTGTAGCTGTGTTAATGAAAGTAGGGTGTGTGTGGGTACACATAGGAGAGGTGGTTCTGTTGTGTTTTGCATGTGATCTGCTTTGTATAGGCTTTGAGTTCTCTGCCATGAATACACTGATTGTCCATCAGACTAGGAATTGTCGCAGAGATCTCAATTATTAAATGATAATTTCTTTTCTAAATGTCTTCAGATTGCTTACTTCCTTCATAATCTGCTGGGTATATGCTGTGTTATACGTGTGATGTCACCTGCTTGAATTATGCATTTTTAGTTCTTGTTTTGTGCCTATGACAAAATGGTAGTGCGGATAGTGTCAGATTGATCTGTGTTGGCCTTGTATTGTGCATTGCTTAATGCAATGGTTCTTGTAAGCATATTGAATAGTTGTACACATAGACAGGTTTCTCTGTAGGTTCCACACTTTTATCACTGGGATTTGGCTCTTGTCCCTGAGCTCTTGGAAGTAAGTCCCATGTTGCAGGCTGAAGTTCAAAGTGGGTTCCAACTCTTGGCATGTTGAGGACCACTGCCCGAAAACACTAAACGATACTACAAACTGTCTGAACTTTTTTCAAAAAAATTGCTATATAGGACTGTGCTAATCAAGTTACAAAGAATAAATCCTGAAAAGCTACCATACTTCAGTATCAAGCTAGAGAATTTTTTAGCAATTGAAGCAAATTAGTATAGAGCCACAGCAGACAGCAAAGTACTCCGGTCAGAATTTCAATTGGGTTTTAAGAAATAAAACTTTTATTCCAAAAACAAAATTGCTGCTTTAAAATATAACCATGTTCCATTAAAGAAAATTACGGGAGACTGACCTTTGTGATGAGAATTCTGTATGTATCCAACATTGCCTGGTTATCATGGCATCCTGCTAGCAACTGCCATACCTCAGCTCTTAATGCCTCTGGAACACCTCTCTTCACCAGCGAAGACAGGCCTTTTGGTCGTACACCAAGGTTACTATGCCTAGCAAAGATATGTACAGTTGTTACTTGAATAGCACAAACCTTAGCAACCACACGCACTGCCACTATAGGGAAAACGAATTAAAAGTCACTCTGAAATATTCTGTTGTGTCTAATCCCCCTCTTCTTGCGCAGAATGAAGGGCTGGCAGAGATTAGTTCAGAATCAGATTCTGAATGTGAAGACGGCCAGTCGGTAGCAGCGGGGGAAAGGACGACTCCCATAGCCTCTTTCCCAGCTGTGAATGATATGGGCTCTGAGATTATCACTAATAATGTAAGAAATCTCCAGCTGAGGAACAGCTTTTTTCTCCTCAGGAGGAGGAGCCTGTGAACAGTCTAAAAGATGCCACTTTCCGTAGAAGGGAAAAACGGGCTAAGGCAAAACAGCTAAGAAGATGGTCAAGGAGAATAATTCTGCAAGAAAGGCGTGAATTAGAGATGTCTCTCTTTGGCCGAAGGGCTTTAAGTGGACGTCTTTTCCTTTGGAAGAAATCAACTGTTTCTTTTGCATTATTTAGCCTAATCCTGCCTTGAGGCTTGGTTGCTTTGTTCTTTTCTACTCCTTAATTACCTGAATAAAAGGTTATTTTCAGTAAGGAAGTTGAAAGTTTCGACACATTGTACTGTGAAATAGGAAAACTGCACTTGCATAAATCATTCATCCATCCTAGTGATGCAAAGGGAATCAGGAACAGTTAACTCCTGTGCTTCTATGTCAAAAGGCAGGGTTTCATATTCAGATATCAGGTGGCATGTTGCCACCACCCCCAGATTCAGAAGCAATTTCAGCTTTTAAGACTGTAAATCCAATCACAATTACCAGGGCACAAGCCCCATGAAGACGATGCAACTTACTTCCGAGTAAATACACATCAAAGGTATTTTGCTACTGAAAGCGTTTTTATGGTCAAGAGACCCCTGGACAAGGCAAAAATAACAGCTGAGAATGAATGAGGTATTACTAAAGGCCCTGAAATAACTAAGGATCCTGCAGAGCACACGAACAAAATAAGAGATCCTCATGTGGCAGGAGATCCTCCGTGCATAACTGAGCAGACCACAATAGCGCAGGAACAAACTACTGGGAACAGTGAACTGTCTTTCTATCATTAGAATGGAAGGAAAAGGCATAGTAAACACACTTTTTCTTTTTCATCCAATTACAAAAGGGCATTCAGGGATAGGATGCCCCACAGCACTGAATCCTCCCTGGTAGGGGCATAATTTATTATTTATTGAATTTCTTAGTTACCGTTGTCCAAGAAGACTTAGAACAAAATTGTTACAACATATGAAATATGAAATAGCTAAAAACAATTACCATTAAATTTCCATTATTATTATTATTATTATTATTATTAATTACATTTATATACCGCCCCATAGCCAAAGCTCTCTGGGCAGTTTACAAAAATTTAAACTTTGGACACTAAAAATCAATATACAAAATTTAAGAACAGAAAAACAGACAACATATAAAACAGTATACGAACTCTCAGCCAGGCCTAAATATAGTTCTGGGGTCAATTAAAAACTCAGTATATGCTGTTAAATGCCTGGGAGAAGAGGAAAGTCTTGACCTGGTGCCGAAAAGAAAACAATGTTGGCACCAGGCGAGCCTCATCGGGGAAACCATTCCAAAATTGGGGGGCCACCACAGAGAAGGCCCTCTCCCTTGTTAACATCCTCCGAGCTTCCCTCGGAGTAGGCACCCAGAGGAGGACCTTAGATGTTGATTATAGTGTATGGGTAGGTTCATGTCGGCAGAGGCGTTCCGTCAGGTATTGTAGTCCCAAGCCGTGTAAGGCTTTATAGGTTAAAATCAGCACCTTGAATCGGGCTCGGAAATGTACAGGCAGCCAATGCAAGCGGGCCAGAGTCAGTCTTATATGTTTGAACCTTCTGGTTCCTGATATCAATCTAGCCACTGCATTTTGCACAAGCTGCAGCTTCTGAACCGTCTTCAAAGGCAACCCCACGTAGAGTGCATTGCAGTAATCTAACTTGGAGGTTACCAAGGCATAAACAACTGAAGTCAGGTTATCCCTGTCCAGATAGGGACGTAGCTGGGCCACTGAGGCCAACTGAGCCTCAAGTGATAGAGATGGTTCTAGAAGAACCCCCAAGCTACAAACTTACTCCTTTAGGGGGAGTGCAACCCCATCCAGAACAGGTTGAAGACCCTCCATCCGGTCAGCAGAACTACCCACTAACAGCATCTCAGTCTTGTCTGGATTGAGTTTCAGTTTATTAACCCTAATCCAGTCCATTGTAGCAGCTAGGCACCGGTTCAGCACATCCACAGCCTCACCTGATGAAGATGAGAAGGAGAAGTAGAGCTGTGTGTCACCAGCGTACTGATGACAACGCACTCCAAAACTCCGATGACCGCACCCAACGGTTTCATGCACATGTTGAACAGCATGGGGAACAAGACTGACCCCTGCAGAATTCCACACTGGAGAATCAACACGGCCGAGCAATGTCCCCCAAGCATCACCTTCTAAAGCCGACCTGCCAAGTAGGAGCTGAACCAATGCAGTGCCTCCCACTGCCAACTCAGACAGTTGTCCCAGAAGGTTACCATGGTCGATGGTATCAAAAGCCACTGAGAGATCAAGGAGAATCAACAGAGTCACACTCCCCATCTTTCTTCCGACATAGGTCATCAGACAGGGCGGCCAAGGCTGTTTCCGTGCCAAAACCAGGCCTGAAAACCGACTGAAATGGATCCAGATAATCAGTCTCATCCAAGAGTGTCTGGAGCTGGCCCGCAACCACTCCCTCAAGGACTTTGCCCAGGAATGGAACATTTGCCACCGGTCTATCGTTATTAAGATTTTTTGGGTCCAGGGAGGATTTCTTCAGGACACAATAGGATTTTCAAGGGGAGGAGAGATGCAGGAAGTAGAAACAATGTGCAGTTGCTCCAGTGGCCATGCAGGGACAGGCAACGGGGACATTGACCAGTGCTGATGCGTCCTTTGCCAGTGGATGGATCTCGCGCCCTGACACACAAGGAGCCTCTTGATCCTGCGGCAGCAGTGTGCAGAGAAACATACTCTGCCCCTACCGCAGAAGCAAGAGGCTGCGGAACGGTTTCCTCACTTGTCAGGGCACCAGATCCAGCCTCCAGCGAAGGATGCATCAGTGTCGAGTGGCATCATCCCCGCGAGGGGATCACATGGCTCGGCACCAACACATCTGTCCCCACTGGGGCCATGGCAACAGGGAAGTAGATGGCTATAGCAACGCTGCCCTCTTCCTTGTTGCCATGACCCTGACAGGGAAAGAAGAGTGCCGTGTCGAATGATCTCTTCTGCAGCTGTGACAAGGAGGACAGATTCCCATGCCCCCCATCCCCATTCTCCAGAAGAGAAGGGGAATTCTTTGTTGCGGCAGGAGAGAAGGTTCCATGTCCCGTGCCCTTCTGTTGTGGTGAACGGGGACAGGAGGTGCAGGAATCTGTCCTGCTTGTCATATCAGTGGATGGATTTCTCCCGCCGTTTCACGTTGCATGTCCAGCCACAGGAGACATCCTTCACTACCACCCCCGCCCTGTGATCCATTTGGAGATCAGCTCGAGGGAATGGAAGGAGCTCTTTCTATCTCCTCGAGCCAATCTCCAGAAGGATCGTGGGGCGGGGGCAATGGTCATGGATGTCCCTGGGAACACATGGTGTGCTGTGATCAGCTGCACCCCACAGAGGGATGGCATGTACCTGTCCCGGGAAGCGCGTGGGGAGCCTCCGATCACCCCACCCCACCAAGGGACAGCACAATCTGCGGCTCCCCAAGCCCTTCCTGGAACAGAATTATTTCCCATGCTAATAGAAGCACACGGGGCAAGAGCGGCAGGGGTTCCTGCCACTCTTGTCTTGCAACTCTGTAAACACAGGAAATAATTCACGGAGCCCGCCACAAGAATCAACGGTTGTGCAGAGAAACAACTCTGCAAACTGTTGGTTATCTCCATTGGTTATTTCTGGGAAATAACTAACCATGGCGTGTTTTTTGCCCGACAGACAACACATTAGTCAACGGGGGACTATTTAAGCAACAGTTGCTTAAATAGTCCCCCGTTGACTAATGTGTTGTCCGAATTGAGCCTCTTTGTTGGTATTGCTGCAACAGACTAACAGTTACCTCTCTGGAAACATTTTTTTAAAAGCTGCCTTGGGTCAAAAGGTGGGGTAATTTTTTATAAGAATAACAATTGCTAATTAGTCACCTAGAATCATGAGATGAAACTCAGCAAAATAATTAACCCATGAGTCCAATAATGCCCTGTCCATACTGTGTGGTTCCCCCTCTTTTTTTTTTAAAGAGGTTCTGATGCGAGAATTCATGAGTCTGATCACAGCAAGCCACAAAGACACTACAACTGTGTGTCACTCACTAATCCAAGTAACAACTGAGGTTCATTGTAAGTGGCAAGTCTCCAAGCTATGCAGAATGCCACCACGACTTGGAGCACCGACTTTTTCCAGGTACTGCTTCCTACATATTTTCTTGTTTCCAATGTTAGGGTAAAGCACAGGGACTGAGAAAAGCTCCTATACAGATGTGTGTCAAGTATTTTAGATACAAGGCCCTATTTCGACAATCATGAGGGCTAGATACTACTAAAAAATGTGAGATGCCACAAGGACTTGGATGCTACGTCCAACCCATGGGTATAATGCTTTTTATATTCTTTTAAAATGGCATTTATTTATTTTTCTACTTTGTCACTGTTGAGTTCTTTTCCAAAGGGCCAATGATTATCTCTTTACTCCTTCTTACCAGCGTCCCAGCAATTCTCCCCAAGAATACAAGATCTTCTCCGGGCAGTCCTTTGATACATCACCAGTCCCGCTTGAGAGCTCGTTGTCACTCTCTGCAAGGCGGGTGGGGTGGGAGGAGACAGAAACACAAGAATAAATTCATCATTCTGAACCCCATTCTACACTTCTTACAAATAAGCAGAAGATGGAAAACCAATTCTTTTCTAAATGGCAAGAAATTTAACCAGGCGACTGAAGGAAATATGAATGACCTTTTCAGACGCTCGTTTAGTACATTGAATTTGCAGTTATTCTAAGCCTTTTCTCTCAGCTTTTTTTTTTAAAAAAAAATCCATTTCTTTCTCCAAAGATGGAACCGAATCAGCTCACAATAAAATCAAACGAGACAGTAAATTGCAACACACTAGAAAATCCAAACTATAAAGCACACAATACAAAATTCCAAAGCACAAAGCAGCAGAAAAAAACATTATACTCAATGGAAAAAGTCCACATAGCTGCAAGACACAGCAAGTTATAAGTTAGAGTATCACATCTTACCAGCATTCGAACAGAAATACTGAATCACTGGGAAGATTCTATTCTTTCCCCCATCAAGGGCCACTAGTTGATATTCCAAGTGCCACATGGAATGTGGCTGTTCAGATGTCAAGGGCACCTACTAGATCAGCCTTTCCCAATCTGGTGCAACTCCCATCATTTCCAGTTGTCATGGGGCTGGCTGAAAATGATGTGAGACTAGATTCCCTCATTGTGGGTGGGAATGTAGCTCTCGCCACAAAAGAGGTTCTCCATCCCTGATCTAAATCATGTTTGAAATTATAGTCTCAGCCTGATCTGTGGTTTGAGTGAGTCTTTTGAACCAGGACAGCAAACCTGTGTGTGTCGCCTTTCGGATGTTTGAATGAGCTTGTTTTTTGTTCTGTTTTGTTGTAGCGTGTGCTATTCTTGGGTTCGCCTGTACGTGTGTCTTTGCCTGCGTTTATTGTGTGTGCGTTGTGTAGAATGTGTATTTTGTCTGCTTTGGGGGGAGGGACATGGGTGTGATGTGTATTTTGTCTGATCTGTTCATGTGCCCTGTATGTATATTTTACCTGGGGTTTGTTTTTGGTTTTCTGGTGCGGCTTTGAGGTGTGAGTGGATGCTTTGCCTGCATGTGTTCAGACTTCCTTTCTGCTTTATATCTAGGCTCTTGGGGAGTTACTTTTCTTTTAGCCTTCCTAGTTTGCCTTCTGTGGAATAGATAGTTTGTGACTAGCCACACACCCCATGGCACCTATTTTGAGAATAGGCAAGCCTCCCCCACCCCACCAATGGGAGAGTGCTCATGACACTCTCAAAATTCCAAATTTGCTCAATGGCTTGGGGACTTCTGGTATACTGACTGAAAGTGAAGCTTTGGGGCTGATCCAGAGAAGGTCTGTATTATGCTGAGCCAGTCAACACATACCCAAAATGTACGATGCAGGAAAGGAGCATGGAAGCAATAAGGCAAAAAGGGATTGCTTTATGGTTGTGGCCAATCCTTAATCCAAACAGTGTACTCTACTGGATTACAAAACCCAAGGATAAGAGTCAGTCAGCATTGTAGGTGCTACCTGCATCTGGGTTAGGATCTTTTGTACCCAGGCAAATGTTGTGTCCATGAATGTACTGATAATCCCTGAGTCAGTCAAGGCAGAGGTGTGCAGACAAAATGAAAGGAAAATACTGGAGACAGACTGCATTTACTGGTTTACTAATTAACATTATTGTTTCCAAATTATACACCTCTCCTGTTTGAAGAACATCCCCAGCAAGCATATTGATGGAGAGCAGCATTTAATGTCTTTATTATAGCTCTGATAAGAATTGTAGCAGTAAATTTTACTCTTACCCTCATCGGCATCATCGTCTTGAGGACTGATTGGTTCTTCCTCTCTCTCTGAATGTCGGTGCAGACTCAAGACTTCATAAATTGCGTCCCCAGCATTTGTGTGACTTTTCCCTTCACACTAAATATGTAACAGAAAACACATTTCAATCCAAACAGCACTTTCTCTGATCTGTTAATCATTTTTGATTAAAGCAATCTTTCCACTGGTTATTTTTTGTGTTTTCTGTATAAGAATAAAAGAAGCAGGTTTTTAAAAAATATATATATAATTTTAGCACTGAAATTATACTGAGAAATATATGAAGTTCTCTTAGTTCGACTACACTAAGCCAGTATTGTGGTTAGTTTAAAGCTTTAAAGAATGTAAGAGCTGAACACAAGATGTGGTGTGGAAAACAGGTAGTAAAAAGTTAGCTGAATGAATCAGCACAATCCAGCCTATATAAATTATTGAACATGCTCCTTTGTTCTTGAAAAATCTATAATTGTGGATATCCTGTGATGTGGGGATTAACAGATGGACAGCAAAAGTGAACTTTGAGAGTCCTAAGAGTTGCAAAAAGACATACTTCAAGTCTGGAAGGATAAACACCTACCACGTATCATTCAGAGGTTTGAAGAACTTACTGTTCTTGCTGCATTTGAACATATATGCTATGGTCATCAAATTTGCCTGGACAGGTAGATATATGCTCTGCTTATATTCATATGCATATTTGAAAAAGAAGTGTCAAATTATCAGCTTTTTCTTTTCTTCTTTTTCTTCAATTCTGGGTGCTGTGAACTTAATTGTGAATGGATTCTTTTAGTTATGTTCTGTTTGTTGGTGTTGTTTGTTGCAGGGTCCCGCTTGTTTTGGTTTGTTATAATTGCAAATAGAGATTTTTAAAATGCTGGATATGATTGTTAGTGTGAATGACGCCATGTCCTACAACCACAAGGTGGCTTGTAGCTTTAGAGCTTCCAGTTGCATTTATTTTTGTTTTTGAATATTGCACACCACTTTCCTTCCACTGTTGGCATCCACGATGGCTAGACCATCAAACACATAATAAAACCAATCAATAAAAATCAAAAGCGTTCTTGAAATACAAAGGGAGCATTAAAATATCTTAAAAGCAGCAGTTAAAATCAGTATCGGGAGCTGCAACCACCCACAAGAACAATTTTAATCAAGTTGTGTTTTTGTTATTTATAATGCAGTGGTGAACAATAGAAGATAAGAAGAGAAAAAGAATAAAACACTATATTAAAAGGTTTTTAAAATAATAATAATTTAAAAAAACCAGAGAAGTTACCCTGCACAAAACTGGGCAAACAGGACAGCTTTTGCTTGGTGCCTAAAGGTTATGAACTAGGTGGACCTTCCTTTGGAGGGTGTTCCACAATCAAGATGAAAATGGAGAAAAATGTCTTCTCTCTGGTAGTCTAACCTCCACAAGCAGGTCTGTACAGGAGGAAGTGTTTAAGACACAGGTGCAGCCCCCGCTTCATTTTTCCTACATACCAACCGTTTAATGGTTTCACAGCTTTGGGCAGTTTTTTCTCCACTCTATAAACAGTTTACAACCATAGGGCTGTCCTTGTCCCAACACATTTGGCCGTGTATATTCTCAACCTGTGTGAGGCTGGATGTCTAGACTGAAAGGGGCTGGGGAGTCTCTGTGATCTCATTGTCATGCTCAGACCACTTCCTGGTGAAGCTTAGACTGACAGTGGTTATTCTCTTTTGCAGGAGTGGACCAATCAAGACAGTCTACCTCAGGAGACTTATGAAATCCAAAGGATTCCTGGATGTTCTTGGGGGAGTATCTGCTTAATACGACTGGAACTCTTATTGAAGGACTTGTCTCACTACGATATAGTGAGATGGAATGGGCTAATGATGCAATTGAATTGTATTTTATCGCAAACCCCTACTGTATACCTTTCTCCCTGCTAATCAGTAGTGTGTTCATAAAGCGAGGAAAGATTAACATCTCTTGCAAAAGCATCCTTTTAAGGATTTCTTTAGCTGCTATATGACAATGCACTTTTTGGACTTTTTGGATTGCTTCATGCATTATATTTTGCATCCTGGAATTGATGTTTGGGCACAACTGTGTTTTTCATGAGAGGTGGTCAATTGTGGTTTGGGATTCCAAAGCCACCCAAGCAACAATTAGAAAATAGTTGTACCTTCTTCTTCCCCCGCCTCCATCCCTATATTTTATTTATTTATTATTACATTTATGTCCCGCCTTTTTTTCTCCAAGGAACCCAAGGCGGAACATATTATCTTCCTCCTCTCCGTTTTATCCTCACAACAAAACCCCTGTGAAGTAGGGTGGGCTGCGAATCTGTGGCTGGCCCAAAGTCACCCAGTGAGCTACCATGGCCGAATGGGAACAAGAACCCAGATCTCCAACTCCCTCTACTGGTATGTATGTTAAGGCAAGAGGCTTGGTTTGATACAGATGGGTACCATTCTCTGTGTGTGTGTGTGTTTGTTAAATTAGTAAATTTAATCATCAAAATATTAATATATTTTAAGCACTTTAGAAAACAATACTTTTAAAGTATGGTTCTGTGCCCTGTGTGTTGAATTCATCTGGTTGTCAAGTTTCTCTTTCATCTCCTTGTCCGTTTCCCTAGGATTTAACTCTGTTCCTTGCTTCATTGTTAAAGAGAAAGCTGATAATGCAAGATTCAAAAAAGAAAGAAAGGAGATGGAGATCATATTATTCCATTCTGTAAAAGCCAAAGTAGACGTAAACCTGCAAGATTTATTATTGTATCCCCAATGTTTTTAATGGGAGCCACAAGGTTCCAAATTTAATTAGAGAAGCAACACTGTCTTCACTATTACCACAGTCCAAAATATGGCAGCCAGGCTGTTGACAAGTGCTGGCTGACATGATAATATTACACATAGATTTAAAAAGCTTCAACGGCTCACAGTTTGTTTCTGGACAAATATTATTCTTGATCTTTCAAGAACCCCTTTCAGGCCAAGGGCCCAACTTCCAAGTTGGTGGACCTTTCGGAGCTGCATTCCAGTGGTGACTGGAGCCACAAGCAATGGGGTAGGGGAAAAAATTCAGCATATTTTATCTTAACGCTGCCAATAATTACCAGCCCCATGGTTGTCATGGCAGCCATGAAAGCCTGAGCTGAATCTCTAAGGCATCTACATTGAAATGTTACTGTCCTAGAGCTCTCCAAAACCACACTTAAAAATGCTCAGGCAGGGAGACGGATGGGCAGCTGAATGGTTGGTACAGCAACAGAATCCCTAATCTGTCACTCTGACTCAACAACAAGTACAAACATTCCAACCCAGCAACTGAGTTGAATGGTCTCCTGGTGAGAAATATTTTTTTTGTAGATTACAGTAACTCCCGCCCCACACATCTAGCCTATGGTGGTTCTGCACTGTATACCAAGGTATATAAAGCTGGGACAGTTCCATTGCAACTAGCTTGCCAACCAAGGTCTCAGTGACCCATACCAAGTCAGGCCCTTCATCCACAATCAAATCGTGGGTGAGAGCTGTCTCATAATTACAGACTGCCTTGACATTTGATATGCTCCTACTGGATTGTAGCAACTGAACTGCTTCAGTCATTTACACCCCTGGCCAGCCACTAGTTTTCCTGAAGAGTCACCCTGAGGAGTGAATAGAGGTGGCAGGTTAATGTCTCAACCTCGTAGGCGTCTGCCAATTATTCCTACAACCAAGGATATTGGTCCCTCTCTGAATGTACCCCTTTTCCACCTCTAGGTTGGCCACTGAGGACCAGATGCCTTTTGGCCCAGGGCTTCCAGTTGCTGATGCCTAAATTACATGTTTAGGCAGCTTGAGAGGAACATACAGAAACAAATGATTGAACAGTGAAGAGTTATTCCAAATTGTCCCATTAAGTTGTTCCCCCCACTTATTTTATTTTTAAAAAAAAGCATTACCTGTTTCAATTTCATGTAGAATGTTTCTGTGTAAGATTTCCTGCTGAAGTACCAGAAGCGCTCATTAGCAGGATACACACGTACAAGCGTCTCCAACAGAAAGCGAACTGGCTCTACCACTTCTGTGACCACCATATCTACAGCCACAGTCATGTACACACGCTTATCTGTGACACAAAAAGCACAATGTCACATGAGACCACTGACAATGAAATATTATAGAAGCAATAAAATGATGCTTCTGTGATGAAATTCTTGAAAGTGCTGTTGACAGTGTTTGTTTATGTTCCTGCTTAAGCTCTGCTGACAGTGTTTGTTTAAGTTCCTGCTTAAGCTCTGCTGACAGTGTCTGTTTAAGTTCCTGTTTAAGTTCCTGCTTAAGCTCTGCTGACAGTGTCTGTTTAAGTTCCTGCTTAAACTCTGAGTTACACCATTTCATAATAATCTGCCCTCTCAACTGCTGTCCCCTTTTCTCTGGAACTCTCCAAAAACCTCATGTGGCATATGCCCCTTATTCAGTGGTCCACTCAAAATATGTTATCAGTATGTAGGCAAACCCAGGCAAACCCGTTTGACTCAACATATTTAGATCCCTCACACAGCAAGATGCCATCTTAGAGTAAGAATAACTTCTTCACCCTAGATTTGGAATACAGAAGTTTCTATTTCCAGAAATCACTTTCTCATACAAGATCTGTCCTTTGTTTCTTTACTCTCTCTCTCTCTCTCTCTCTCTCTCTCTCTCTCTAACAATATTAAATACAAAACTTACACTTGAATAGATTCAAAGACATGTCACATTCAGGCAGGTCCAAATGTCACTTCAAGCCATGGTGATTTATAAGCTATTCACAGCAGCTTATTTTGAAAATAAGCTACTGTGATCCCTCACACAAGCTATGCAGCATGGTTTATTTCCCCCCTTGCCCCTCTTCCCTCGCTAGTCCTCCCGCATGGTCGGGACAGTATCCCAGCTTCCTTTTCGCTGAAGCCACATCAAGTTCTATCTCCAATTGGTCGGCTGCATCCTAGGGGGCTTGTTTTTGTAACTCCTGTCTCTGCCTTATTGCCTCTGATCTTGCCCCGGCTTTGCTTTTCACAGAAACGTGAGCAGAAACAAACTGTTTGCTCACCTCTCTTTTCTTTCTCTCTTTCCCCCTTTCCCCCTTCTTATTCCTATCCCACAGCCCAAATGTCCAAACCTTTTCCCCTCGTTAGCAACAAACAAACAAACAAACGAACGAACAAACAAACCAGAAATAAAAGGAAGCTGTTGAGTGGCACACTAATCGACTTATTTGACTTGCTTAAAACTGGGCTTCCTTAATTCTGCTTTTAATCTACTAAGGCACTTTGCACCCAAAAGGGTGTGGCAGCTCTACACCTTTAAACATTTGCAGGACTGGGCCAACTCTCATATACAGGTGCCCTTTGTGGGGATGCACCCAATGCACAATGAAATGCCTGGGCTGCAATGCCTCTACACCAAAAAGGGGGTGGTAAATCGAAACCCTTGAAAGTTTGCAGGGCTGGGACAAAATTTCACACACAGATTCCCATCGTGGGGAAGCACCCAAAGCAGAACTAAACCCTGCATGGCTATGCCACTACATGGGAAACATGGAGGTTTTGCACTTTGGAAGTTTGCAGATCACACCGCTGAGGGAGGGGTGGCAGAGAGCACCATCTATTGCTAGGCAGATCTCAAAAGCAGAGATTGCCCAAATGGTGGCAGCAATTTTGACCACTCTTGCCAAGTGACTCTGTAGGCAATGTGGTTTAACCACTGCGGAGCACCAGATGACACAATAACCAAGAACGCTTAAATAATCCTCACTGCAGACCATGGTTTACCAGGATGGGTTATTTTGGCTAAATAAACCACCATGGTTGGGGAAAATAGTGTGCAAACGACATGATAAGCCATCATTGTTCATTCACACAATAAACCACTTTGGCTTAATGTGTCATCTGAACCCAGTCTCAAAGTCAAGGCTTCAAACAGAGCAAAAAACAACTGTTAATTTCAAGTTTACCAGGTTTGTCTACAGTCAACGTTGGGGATAGCTGATCCAAAATTATAGCTCCCAATGTTATATGCTCAAAATCTTTATAATATTCTCTTTGCACGGTGTTAAACATGCCTAGCTTATTTGTACTTCATTTATTTATTCATTAAGATACATTCTTAAAGATACAATTCTATTCACTTATGTTTAAACAAGACCCATGCTTGTAACAACATTTATATAAAGACATTGCAGCAACCCATAACATGTTACAGGCAAGTATGTGGCACAAAAATAATTTCTTTCACTTCTACCTGTCCTATAAGTGTATTTTCCCCAAAACCATCTCTTTTGTATTTATACTTTGAGAAGTTCCCTCCTGTTATCTTATCTGACTGCATTCCTGTTTTAAGATACCCCTAATTGTTGTATAAGGTCATTTATAATTCTGTGACTGCTAAATTACTGCAAAACTAATATGGTGTCCCAACTAGAAAACTTGGCCCCTACTATTTGGATTTCTTTATTAATAAAGAATACCAATGAGCCAATGAGCCAATAAGCCAATCATCAATTGCCTTCCACTTCTGTTTGCCATCTGGGAAGGCTCAAGACAAGTTTAATTACTCCTCGGCCAACAAACCAAGTTGGCCTTTGGAATCCCATTATTTTAATTCAGAATTCTCTTAGAGGCATCAAATTAATGAATTTCTTAATCTTACTGTGAGGGCCAGGGTAGTGAAAATATGGAAGCTTTACCTGATTTGTCACACACACCTCTACCTTTTTGCAAGCATTTAAACAGCATTGGAAAAACATGCTTCTTCTCCCAAGTTTTTAGCCTATGGTTTCTGTCTTTTATTCTCCTTCCTTTCCATAATGGTCATCTTTCCTTTTTTATTATTATTGGAAGCCTATGCATATGGTTAGCTCTTTTAACTTGCAATGCAACATCTGGTGCTGAAGTACTTCATAAATAATTCTATATGGTATGATTCAATTTAGTGCATGGAGAATCCTGCCTAGAGGAGAAGACTGCATGAGAGCTTAAATTCACATATAGTCCTGGGATCATACCAAGTTGACAAATAGCATTTTAAGTGTATAACTTAAGCAAGGGGAAAGTGCACTCTGGCTGCATCCATCAACCAAAGGAACAAGAGCCACCAATTGCCAGGGAAGGTCAACCTGGTCCAAGGTGTATTTAAATGCCTGCTTATAGTCTTGAAAAAAACTTATGTTCCTCCTCTTCCTTTTCCCTATGCTCCCCTTCACTTGTGTGTCAAGTCTTTTTTACTTTGTATATCTGACAGCAGGGCCTCCCTCTCTCTTTACTTAATTAACGTGAGTCACTTTGGGAGACGATAATTGTGTTAAAAGTAAGATAAAGATACAGTAAATTTAAGAAAGAAATAAAATAATTACCCTTAGGAGTTTCTTCATTTAGAACTAAAAAGGTGGGTGTGCTAGGATTCCAAATCCCAGTAATAATGTAAGCTTTTCCATCAGAGCTTTTCCCCATAGACTCCTAAAAACACAAACATTTTCTTCAAGGTTAATTCTCAATTTTCAATTGTATATTTGGACAACCATCAGGTGCACATGGAGCAGATGCTGTTTTAAAAAATCACACTTGAAACACAACTATAGAGATTTTTTACTATAAGCTGCTCCCATAGTTTGATTAATTTTAATAGTGATCCCCCCCCCCCGGTTACTGAATAAATAACATCAGGCGGAGCCAAAATAGCGTACTTATGGCTTTCAGCTGCATATTCCAGGTAAACATTTTGTGCATATGGAAGTTAGCAGATCACAAGCATCATACGCGATGCCTATAGAAATAACAACATCAGTGATGGTATCTACCTTCTTCAGAAAAATAATTTAAAGGGTCTTTTTAACATAAAGATGCAATTATGCACATTTCTCATGAGTGCTCCCATCAACTTCAGTGACTCTTAACTGTTTCATCTATGCTGCATTAAAGTATCACCTAAGTGATTTCCAAATGTCCATTTGCAAATGACTTTCATGTGAGATATGCAGCTGGTAGTCGGAAATACATTATTTTTGTACAAAGCTCCTGCACTAAGTAGCCCTGAAAATTATACCTGGAGCAGAGCATTAGATACATCAACAGACATATATTTTTTAGAAATTAATGCTAGATCCTAAGATTTAAGCAGCCTAACTGAGAACCTAATTTACAATCCACAATTCCTAATTTTACCTACCATAAAAAACAGTCCACAGCACTTCAAATAAATAATGATACGGGAAAGTTTACAATATTTTGAAAAAGTGTCAAGAAACCATATCCTTTACATTTTTAAAAAATATTCTATATATCATATATTATGCCTGTTTTAATTCAGCTCTGGAGAATTAAATCAGGTAGGCAAAAAACTATAGTTTATTCATGGTTTAATAATAATAGTTACACTTAAATAATTGTTACATTCATCTTTGCCCTTCACGAAAGTATTTTTGGTCGCAGTGTTTCTCTGGATAGACAAGCTATTTATAAATTTTTCAAAATGGTAAAGGCTGTACAAATATGATCACCAAAGAGCTGCTTCTTTGACAAAGTTTACATTACTAAAAATCAGGCAAGCGTTAACAGCTCTTTGTTTCCAAACTATACCAACAGCTATAATTGATGGGAGATATTTCAAAACTCCTTTAGTCCAACGCTTTTGCATTTGTGGCGCACCCGACATTAAAGACTTGCCACATTATTTGCTGTCTTACCCTTATATTCTGAACCAAGTCTTGGTAATACTGTCCCAAAGAAAATTTCTTTATCATTTGTCTGATTTACATTTCACTGTAAGCTACAAGGGCTCTATTTTTGCTTTGGCAGAATCAAAAATTCAGGCAAAATTCATCTCTGACAATGCATAGTTGATTGTTTTGGGGATGCACTGACTTAAAGCTCCCTAGCTGTTTTAATTTTCAAACTATAATTATCCTTTTTAATAATGGGTGTATTTTAATTTAAATGAATTTACACAATGTATTGTGAATCTATTTTAATTTGAGAATTTTAGATCTTGTTTTATGGTGCATTTGTCTTATTTTGTCTTCACTGTTATGTATACGAATGGCCCATGGCCCAAGCAAGAAATAATAAAGATTCCACTAGCAAAGAACAGCACAAACACTGCTTCTGAGCAACCCCAGCCTGCTATGAGCAGATCTGCTGAGGGGATGAGGGGGAATGGTTCTAGACAGGAGAGATCCGCCAACTTACCAGTCTTCCAGAATTTAAGAGAGCTATAAAGACTGATCTCTTTTGGCAGGCCTACACAGCCGAATTTTAAGACTTTGTTGATATTTTAATAATGTATTCATTTTATATGCTTTTTATCAGTTTTATGTATTTTATATTGTTTGATGTTGTTCCCCGCCTCGATCCAGAGGGAGAGGCGGGTAATAAATAAATAAATTATTATTATTATTATTATTATTAGCCTGCTATTTAAATAATCAAGTTAGAGACCTTCCCAGCCAGCTGTCTGCCTCTAAGAAAACACACCTGTTTTGAGACTTGTGGAAAATCATAGAATCATAGAATGGTTGCGCTGAAAGCAGCCTATAAGGCCATCGAGTCCAACCCCCTGCTGAATGCAAGAATCCATCTTAAAGTGTGATTTGGAAGCTATTAATGCAGCCCAAAATAGCACTTGCTTTTTTTGCAGCCACATCACACTGTTGGCTCATATTCAGCTTGTGGTCTACAACAATTCCAAGATCCTTCTCACTTGTCGTATTGCTTAGCCAAGTATCCCCCATCTTGTAACTGTGTATTTGGTTTCTTTTTCCTAGGTGTAGAACTTGGCTTTTATTCCTATTAAATTCCATTCTGTTGTTTTCAGCCCAGAACTCCAACCTATCAAGATCACTTCGAAGTTTGTTTCTGTCTTCCAGGGTATTAGCGATCCCACCCAATTTTGTGTCGTCTGCAAATTTGATAAGCATTCCCTGCACCTCCTCGTCCAAATCATTAATAAAAATGCTGAAGAGCACTGGGCCCTGGACTGAACCCTGCGGTACCCCGCTTGTTACCTCCCCACAGTTTGAGAAGGGAATGTAACTCTCTTTTAATGCTTTTCATTATTGTTATAAATGTACAAACTAACAAAATATCACATTCGTTACAAAAAAAGTCACACACACAGAATAAAACATATACTCTGGATGTTTAAGGGATGCTAAACACATAACAGTCACCAAGCATTCAAATGCCTGGTTCACACAACCCAACAGCCCAATGGGGGTGTTATGTCATACTAGGGGTCCGCCAGTTCCATTTTTACATGGCATCCGGCTTGTCGTGTTGTGTGAATCCAGGAACAGCCCTTAAATAACCCATGGCTCGTTTGAGGGTTACCTGAGGGTTGTCTAACCCTCAAACAACCCGTCATTTGCGCTCGCATGACACAACGAGCCGTGGCAAAATAGTGCCTGCAGAAGCCCAGCACAATGCAACACCCCCTACAGGTAAATTAAGCCACAGTGGGTTGTCATGCAAACCAGCTCTACATCTTCCTGTCTTTCACAATAAATATATAGCAATACAGTGTCCACATCCAAAATTTACACTAACAATGCAAAAGCTCTGTAGTTATTAATATCCACAATAAATTGTCATGTATTAGAAATAAATGGCATCCAAAGTTGTTCAAATTCATGTGAACTAATTCTGTTAATTTAACCATTGAGGCAATGTACCATACCTTGTTAATCCATCTCCATTTAGCAGCCATGGTTAATTTCACAGCTATTTAAAAAATTCCTGCCAATTTCACATGCTTCTTTTTTACAACGCCATTAACGTACCCAAACAATATTGATTTTGCATATCCACCATGTGTGAAGGAAACCTGCACTGATTTCCCCGCATTTCCAACAAGCCCTACGAATATGAGGGTATATCTTTACCAGTTTGGGTGGTGTCATATATCAACAGTTCAAATTTCTTGTATAATAATACACGGGGAGATTTTAAGACTGTTATAAAAACATATCTTCAGTGATCTGCAAAAGTTTCTATGCCTAACAAAACAAAATTCCATTTTAACTTCAAATATTTTCCCTTTTCATTATCTGTTGCAATTAATATCTGAAAAATCTAAGATAACTATTTTTTAGTTTTGTACTCTTGGTTAGCTCTTTGCCCACATTTTCATCTTTCACATGTTTGGACAAAAATATATTTAGCAAGGACACTGAAACCACAAAAACCTTGTTTTCATTTTACTCACTAGATCAGCAAAAGTTAATAACTTTCCATCCTTAATTACATCAGCAAATGTCAGGGTTTTATACATAAACTGTTCTGTTGTGTTATCAACTAGCTGGCATTTATTATTATATATAAAAATTATATTAAAAGGATTGCAGGGAGAACATTTTCTTAGACAAGAAAGTCCTGTATTTATTTCAAAGTTGCAAAACAGCTGATATGGTAGAACTGGGTTTCAAGAAACGTTTAATTTCCTTAAAATTCCTGTGGTATGCCCTGGGCAAGTATTGCAAGGGAATTTTAGAACAAGTTTGCTCCAAAATAAAAGTAGATGATTCATCTGTTTCATCTAACCACTGGGCTAATATTTTAAATTTTGAAGCTGCACAGTAAGAGGGACTCTCATGTAATAAAACCTGGATGTACAAAACTATTGAAGGATTTTCCGCACAGCTGAAGCACATCCTGGGAAATACACACCATTAAAATCATGAGAATTTCAAATCCCACTCTGTTTCTAGTTCTCATGTCGAAAGATGTGTTCTCGCAGAGAAACAAACAATTCTATTTCTGATTCCATGAGAAGCTATTGAACATTCAGGTGGATTTTGCAAGACTGAATCATGACACAACTGTTATGGGTGTGAAATGTATACTGTATCTCATAGTCTCTAGTAGTTATACAAGACAATTATTACCATATCTAGTAAATGCATGTCACTGTTTTTGACATTTCGACCTGGACTTAGCAGCATCCCAAAGCACCTGTAAACGATATTTAGAAGAAAAAGTCATTTTTAAAAAGCCTAATTGTATAAACATCTTATCAACCACAATTTTCCATTTAAATAGGAGAACCACAACCTATTTGGTGGTGCCCCCCCCCCATCATGGAATTATCTCCCCTATGAGGCCCGCTTGGCACCACCATTGCTATCTTCTCATCACCAGGTCAAGACTCTTTTCTCAGACATTTAGGAGCATGTGATAGGTTTTAATCAATCCCAGATTTGTTTTTATGGTTTGGTTAATTGCTCTAAGTTGTTTTTAGGTTCTGTCATCTCTGTTTGTACTGTCTGTTGTGAGTTTTCAATTTTTGCATATTGTTTTTAAGACTGATATTACAACATTGGAAAGATAAAACCTCACCGCCTAAACTGCAGTGGAATAAAGACCTAACAACACTAGCAACATTTGAAAGAGTGGTATATAAGGGCCATTTACGAATGGACTTATTATATTTGCCTTTACTGAAGTTTATCTGTAATTTACTCCGTATTCCCTTTTTTCTTTTTTCATTTAGAACATTGTAATATTTGAAACTGAGACCTTTGAGGTATGTAGTTACACTTGCTTTTTGTTTGTTTGTTTTATTTCGTTAAAACTTATGATAAAAAATTCTTAAAAACTTAATGTTTTAATCTCTGTAAGGCGCCCAGAGAGCTTCGGCTATGGGGCGGTATAGAAATATAATAAATAACAATTTATTAGCCCTCATCCAAAATCAAAAAATCTGTCATCAAAAATCTGTCATTAACAAAAACTTGCTGACCTTCCTATATAGCACCGAAAACGTGTTTAAAATCTTATGAGAACACTGCCACCTAGGGGAATATCTTTTTAAATGCAAGTTAAGAAAATCTGCTGTGAAGTTACTGAGGTCTTTTTCTATTAAAGGCCAAAACTAGTAGATGTGATGCGAGATATTCATGACTGGGATTCTAGACAACTCTTTCCTTTGCCTAAAGTAGTTGCTAGGGGTGGCGAGGAGATTCAATCCTTCCCCAATGCCTTTTCTCAAGGTACCCATTTTCCCCACTCACCCCCCAAGCAGTAAACAGCAGCTGCAGGAGGAAGGATGCACAATTTAAAATTTGAGAAACGCCTAAATAAGCCTCCCCAACACCACACCAGCACAAAGTGCATCACACCCCCAGCGATGCATTGTGTGTCTATCTGGAGTGAAGCATTGTAGAAAATGCAGAAATGGATCATGCATATGACTGGAGCAATGCAGTTAGCTTTTAGTGCTCTTAGCACCCCTCCCCCTCTCTTTTTACCTTGGAGTTCCTATTTTTCATCACAATAAATATCATGTTTAGAAGTGAAGATTTTTTTCTGTGGCTCATACTCGTAGCATTTGCACATAATGCTAACCATGGTTTAGTGTTCTGAGAGTAATCCCATCTCCTTCATGGCTGGGAGGAGGCATTTGCAAGCTTCCACTTCTGTTTTAGATTAACTACAGAATTGGACAAAATGTGCTAAATTTTAAGAATGATTTGCTGTAACAAGCCACCTTCATAAGCTTAAAGTTGGCTTGTTTCAACAAGCCATGGTTACGATTGTACAATAAAATACCCGTTTCACAGAAAGCAAACGGCTGATGCTCAGAGAAACACACACTACACACAACACCAAGGCAAAACACACAACACACCAAAACAAGCCAGCTAATACCCCTCCTAATGCGCACACAAAAAGGCAACGCGTCACACAGAATTCTCAGACAAAACACCCTTCGCTCTTCACTACTCCCTTTAGCTACCCAGGATGCTCCTTACCACCCCCAGCATTCTGTTCTATTTTTTCCGGGTGGCTGAGCATGTTTCCAACCAAAGTGCTGAGCTGCAGTCACCCACTATTTTTATGTTCTAAGAGGGCTTCTGGTGTCTGCGTGAAGCCCTGAGGCATGCTCAGAAATAAAGATGGCACCGGAGGCTAGAAGCTTGTTTTGCAACGTACCAACTTTCAAATTCAAAAAAAGTTTAATAAAACTCTAAAACATAAAACCAAGATTGGGAGGGGCAGAGGGAGCCTTGCGAGCAGCAAGAGTGGTTCCATGGGAACATTAGTGGACATGGGCACTATGCTGGAGACCCCCGTTTCAGGGTTTTAAAGACCAAGACACGAACAACAAACCAAAGGATATGATCTAGGATTCATGTAGAATGTACTCATTTATAACCCTTTTGGTTTTGCTGTGCGAACACTAAGGAAGGACATTCAAAATATTACTATGAATCATTTCCACATTTAAGGTTTCTATCATTACCTTTCAATAGCTAATTCTTTGTTGGATGTCTGTTGTACAGTGATCACAACCTTCTTCTCAAGGCCCTGCTTTAGCTTGAAATAAAATTTCTCTCTGTCCTTTGGTACTGGACTAAAAAGGAATAAAATTCCATCAGCACATGATTAAGAACATTCATAAGCAGAGATCTCTAAAGATCTCTGATGTAAATTCAAGTTCATTTACTTCAGAAAAACAGAAGAATTTCAAAGTCATCCAAGCCAAGCCATGAACTATACTGTTATTTAGCACAAGCACGCTACAGTTCATTGTTCAGAATGTTGATTATTCTGTTCTAACCCTGGTTACGACAGGCTCTAGCAAATTCTGTTACATCTGACACAAATATTGCTTTTTCCCCCGTATAGTAATAGGCTGATAACCTCGACCAGTCAGTCCCCTCTAAGCCATACCCATACCTTCCCACCCATACTTGCATCTTGACTGAAAACTTAATGTATGCTGTGTGGAGCTTGTTTGAGGAAGGGAGATAACACATTTTATAAAGTGAGCAAAATAATTTAATTGTAATGGAGGGGGGGTGCCCCTATTTTCTTCACTCCTCGTATCTACCTGAAATTTCCTTTACCATCATCTTCTTTGACCTCCAAAGAAACACTGAAAGTGAATACATCATTGTCAGGAGTTGGAACAATAGTATCCTTCACATGGTCTGATGCTTGTTTGGAGGAACGTTTGAATGCCGTTGAGAAACTATACAAAATACGGCTGACCTAAAATTAGATCCAGGGAAAGCAGAGAAGGGCAGGGAAGAGAATTGTGTGGGGAGAAAAGCAAAATTAGTGTAGAGAAATAAATAATTTATGACAGCAAAGGCAAGTGTACAACTGTAATCTATTAGCCTAAGTAGGGTTTTTTGCTATTATTTGGTAGAATTGTCTTCATAAATGTGAATAAAAATTCTTATTTGCAGTAGAGTTTTTAAATGGCAACCTACATTTAGATTACAATCCTAAACACCCTTTCTCGGGAGTAAACTCCACTGAAACTGTGGATCTTACTTCTGAGTGCATATAGTCAGTCAGGTTCCAGTAATAAAATGGTACGTATTCTCAGTCTCTGAAGGACAAAATTAATGACTATAAACAGCCATGTGTTCCCCAAATGTATATGTTTCATATTAATTTTCCCTTGCAGAATTTCCCTTCTAATCAAAAAGGCAATTTTTCTCTTAGTAAATAAAGATGATTTCCTATCCCTCAGAAACAAGTGATTGTTTGTTTTATCTATTGGAAGGGAAGAGGAGGGAATCTCATATCAGAGAAAATACACAGACCGGGGGCGGGGGGGGAATACACAACGAGAGTACATAGAAATTATTTGGCACATTCCAAGTCAAAAGTCAAAGATCAACTGAGAGCAGAACAACTGAGGGTTTACAGAAATTAAGATGCTAAATTGTAAATGAAGTTCTTTCAGGGTGGTCCTGTGCGCTGAGGCTAATATCCAATGATTACATTTTACATTTATCACCAGAATGTTGATATGGGGCCTGGAAGTATTTTACTGCTAAAAGCAGCTTGCGGAATACTACAGTTTTCCATTCTTTATAGAAGTCTAGAATGTTGGAGGAACCAAATAATCTTAACAGTACTGCTTAGTATTTCAATGCTGTTTTTAGAAGTCTCCCAAACTCACCTTGGATTAACTAGGAAATTATTCAAGCTCTTCCAAAAAAAAAATGCCTGAAGAAATTAGGAAATTTTTCTATGCCAATTTTTCTAAGCCAACATGTCCATCTCCACCAGCTTCCTCCCTCCCAAAAAACCACCCTTGCTAATTCCCACCACCACCACCACCACACCCTGGTCCCTTCATATCCTTGCTTTCAACTCGCAGTTTATTTATTTATTTATTTATTTATTGCATTTTTATACCGCCCTATAGCCGTTGTGGGACAAGGGGTGCAGAACCATAAGTGTACAGCAGGAGGAGAAGGTCTTTCCCCTTCTGACTCTCTCGCCATCATTCTGATGAACTCGGAAATATCAGGATGAGGCATGCTGCAGGGGCCCTTGGGATAACGGCAACTTTCAGGTCCCCCCCCACAGCTATAACCACACCATTTTCATATGAATTACAGTTTTCAGAAATTAGTATGGCTTATTCACACCTAGTGGGTAAGCTGTATCAGCCAAGGTAGCTGCTGCTATTATTATTATTATTATTATTATTATTATTATTATTATTATTTACATTTGTATGCCACCCCATAGCCAAAGAGCTCTCTGGGCAGTTTACATAAGATTAAAACATTTAAAAACAATACACAAAAATTAAAACTGCAAAAACATACATGCACATACATTTAAAATCACTATAGTAACTTAAAATGTGGTATAATGTGAAACTTTGAGCTATGAAATGCTCAAACACAAAAATGCCAAGATGTAGATACTAATCCTACATTAAACTGTATGCAGTAAGTCAATTTGAACAATTAGGAACACTCAAAATATTTGTGATGTGGTCATTAAAATATTTTTTTAAAGTAATGTTTTCTACTCACTGCTTCCTTAATTTCACACAAGAAGACGTGGATCTGAAATTCATCCGTGCCAGAGAAGCTCTCAGTGAACGCGAAGCAATCACATTCTGAAGTTCCATTTTGCCCACGGACACAAAACAACACTTTGTAGATTGGGAAAGAAGCAATTTCTGTACTACTGGACTGGTCTATTATTCTAAATGACATGGGGGGGAAATGGAAAGACCTTTATAACAGTAAGTTCTTAATAGAGAATTCTTCCTACCACTTTCAATATCTGTTTTTTTAAAAAACTTTGTTTATCCAGACCATCCTGGGAAATTATCAAAGTCCTATTCCAATTAAATTATCAATATTAACTATTTCAGAAGATTTAGCCTGCAATCCTTTACATGGGACTAAGTCCCACTGAACACTATTCAGACTTACTTCTGAATAGTCATGTACAACATTGTCCTGTTAAAAGATTTTTTAAAATTCAGTCATATACCAGGAAGGTAGGTATCTTCTGTAGAACATTTCAACCTCTCAAAACACACTATTGTTGACCTTAACGTAGCCATTCATGGACAAAAGAAAAAACAGAGATTTCAGCATAAAAACACTGAATTACAATTTAATGAGTTCAGTTTTATTACATGTAGCCTGCATAGTGGTAACAGGTTTTCATCCCACTACAGTAGGAATTACAAGAAACATACTCAATATCATCAACACTGCCTTGGGATTGCTTCGTGTCTGCTTTTGCGTATATGTAATTGTCAAATTGTATTTTTTGTATTTAATTTCCCTCAGATCTCATTTTCATATATATATATATATATATATATATATATATAATTTCTCTACACCCATTTGTAAAACACTTGCCAACTGAAGACAACACTTCATGTATCTGGTGAAGTGGACCATAATTTATGAAAGCTTATGCCATGGCCTCATCTACAAGAATTCGGCTTTACACCTGGTTAGCCGATTATGCACATAATCGCTGAAGGGCTTTATCGTAAATGCTTGTATGCAGGAGGTAATTGAGCACTCAACGGGTGACCTTACCGGTTGTTTCAAATGCGCTTTACAAGTAGTTAATGCAGAGAATCGCTTGTTCACATAGTCAAAATGCGCTTTAACGGCCGGAGCAAAATAAAACTCGCTATTTAACGCGCATTCGATAATGCGCATAATCGAATAGATAACGCTCCTCAACTCCCGATTTACGCTCTGCTCTTGTAGAGGTAAAAATTTTAATGAGACTTCAAAGAGCTTTAAATGCCTCTTGTAGAGGCAGCCTCTGATAAATGTACTAGTCTTTAAAGTGCCATAAACTCTATTTTACGGGTCATAAATATATTTTAGTTTTATTTTAAATACCCAAGATGGCTAAAATGGTAGGGCATAACCTTTTTTAAAGTCTATCAACAATAATCCTTGAAAATATACTTTTCCCTTTGTCCAGTTTTTCTGCAGAAATGACTAGGATTTTGAAAATGGTATTTCAACCTTCACTAATTTCAGTGGGAATCTGATGTGCATCTATGAGCAAAATTAAAGTTTCAGAATTTGTATACTGGTCCTACTTTTCTTTTTTACACATTTGTGGAGTCCCACCAAAACATATTTACAGAAAAGAAAACAGGAAGGGCAAAGAGGAAATACACTCTCTTTTCCCCCTTCCTCTCTCACAGCGCATTCTCCCATCCCGATCAATTTAAAGAGAACCTTATGCAGGACCAGCATTCCCCACATTTATCACTTCCCTGATCAGAAGCTCAGAGCATAAATCCAATGCACATGCAAGTGCAAATGTTATCTATCCACACTATATTTTTTTCAATTAGTGCACATTAATTTTGCACCTGGAGTTCTTGATCCAACAAGTAAATATATGCGCCGGAAGTTGATTCTGCATACAAAGTTCCTTATGTGGATGTGACACCTTGAGCCAGTTCTGGGAACAATTGTTATTGTTAATCTGCTCAGGGACAGCAAACTGGGCTCAGAGGAGTTGTGCCACCTCAAGCTCAACAACCTTTCCGTTTAGACCCCAGGCTTGATTGCATTACCATCCCCCACCTCTAACTAGTTGAAAGCCAGCAACTGCACACTGCTCTCTGTGCCAACATTAAGACCCAGACAGTTTGAGCGGGGTTATGGGGGGAGAGCCAGGGATGGTCTTCACACACATAAACAAGGTTTTTATGTATACCTGGCAGGGGCAGTATGCAGGAATCTACTCCTGCTCTCTTCCTGTTTGGGCATCCAGTGTGTCAATACAGAAAATAGCCGCATTACTAATAGGGGGCAATGAAAGTATATATCCTTTGCATTTTATGTGTAATGTATGAAACCACATGTATATATGAGTTTATGTTGTTAAATTAAAAACGATGAAGCTCACCTAACGGAACCATCTGGAAAATTTGGAACATACAAAGTTACAGGAAAAGCTGAACAACTTGAGTTTTTCAAAGCTGCCATAGCACACAATGCCTCCATTTCACTACGAGGAGCAGAAACCTTCATACAGCCAAGGTATGTCAGTTTGTTGAACAATACACTGTCCTCTTCTGAGGGTAAAGTAGGGGAACAGGGTCTCTGTGACCGAAGTTCTGAAAGCAAATAAAATTAAACTATTCATCAATTGCTTCTTCTTTCCTTGCAGCAGTCATTCATGATAGCATTATCTTGAGTACAGGAATGCACTTGATTTGCTCCTCAGGTCTATTTGAAGGGTGCAGTCAGTCAATGTTATGACTTGATCCTCACAGAATATCTGCATTAGCTTCTAAAACTTAAAAGTACAAATGTAAGGTGATCTTTACCCTAAACAGCCTAAAACTGTGGGAGTGTTTTCAGGTTGTTGGTTTTATTTTCTGGGAGGGGGGTGGAGTTAGGTATCGTCAACTATCTCCTTAACAAAGTTATCACTATGTCCATGCACCATTTTTAAATGGCAACAAGTATACTTGTTGGCTATTCCACAGTTACTCAACTTCCTTTTAAATGATCAAAGGAGCTGAACATTTTCCAAAATTTGTTTTTTTAATTTAGATCCGTTTTTAGTGGTTAGGACAAAACATTTGCTCATTAGATTTTTATAATATTTAATCCTTGGCTATCTGTTTAAACATCAAACTATTACCTACTTCTTGCAAACTCCTACCCAGGATGTAGCTCTCAGCTTGGGGGGTGCTTCTAGACCCATCTGGAGTGTCAGGTAGCTGTTGTGTCCAGGAGCACCCTTTATACAGCTTCGACTGGTGCAACTTCCTGGTGAAAGCAGACTTGGCTACAATCACCTCTCATTTAGATGACTGCAATGCACTCTACTTGGGGCTGCCCTTGAAGCATTCAGAAACTACAGGTAGAGCAAAATGCACTGGCCAGACTGTTCTCCGACACACACTTTTTGACCATATTATACCACTAACTGTCAATCTATTTCCAGGCACAATTCAAAGTGCTGGCACTTATTTATAAAGCCCAAGAGAGGCTCAGTTAGTAGAAACAGGATAGGGCCTTCTCCGTGAAAGTACCCTGCCTGTGGAACTCTCTCCCAAAAGATATTAAGTTGACCCCTACTTTGTTCAGTTTTAGGCATGCGATTAAAACTTTTTTGATCGCCATGGCTTTTTAGTATTAAGATGTATTAACACTCTGTTTTTAAGATTCTCTCCTGCACTTAATTCTGCGGTTGGCTATGTTGGAAAGTTTTCAAATTGTTCCACATTTTAATTGTAAATCGCCCTGGGGATCTTTATTTGGGCAAAAAGGTGACTTATACATTTATAAATAAATAAATAAAAGTCAACCCATGGAAAGCCTACACTAGAACAATACAGGGCAAGTATACTTAGAGCAGCTTCCCATATCTACCAATGGTATTCATTTCGGGAATAAAAATGGCAAAATTACATGAATATTCAAAAAGAACAGCAAAGCAAGGGAGTTTCAGCATTTCACTTACAGCAAAGTGAAACACAGACTTTCCAGTTACCAAAGTTTCTCCTTTCCCTCCCCTACATTTTTCCTTATTAACAAAGTATTTAAGCTAGTACTTGTGGTGGGAGGGTCAAGTAGAACATGCATTGAAGGTTGGCTGACAGAAAAATCTTCAAGTGACTGCCTGCAATCACCACTCAAGTCTACACAATCAGAAGCATCGTATTTGTGGACTTTATCTGAATCTCTTAAGATCTCTTCCATGGCTTTCTCAATTTGTTCATCTTCATTTGGAAACATCTTCTATAAAGAAGAGGAACAGAGAGGGATATCTGTCAATAAAACTAATTTCTGCGATCACTAATATTTCATATAGTTAAATTAGACCTATCACAGTTCTTTTCACAGAACAAAGACACTTCTGAACTGCCAATATCTGAAAATATAAATTTAATCTGGCTAAACCGTGTATTCATCAAATACATAATCATATTCTTCCATCATGCCTAATCTTGATTCATATTGTTATGAAAATAACAAATCATAGAGTTACCAAACTGTACCAAGCTGCAACTACCATTTCTTAAATCAGGGGTACCGAACCTCTGGCCTGTGGGCCTAATCCAGGATGCAAGGCACCTCACTCCAGCCTGCAAAGCCTCTTGGGGTTCATCCAAGGAGTGGAGCTTGGGCTCAAAGCCCCATTCCATGGAGGGCATCTGCGTTGTCTTCTCCAATTAGATGTAATTGGATTCCCCTGCTAGCAAATGCCAACGAGGGGACAAGGGGAAAAGCAGCGTGATATTAAGGGAGGGTGTCCCCACTCTCTGACATCAAACAGTCCAGCGTGGGCCTGGTGCGGAGCAATCTGATCTCCCACCCAATAATAGTTCTGCACCCTTGTCTTAAATAGATATTGGCCTTTCAGCATGCATATCATACAAACTGGCAGGGCACAATGAACTGCAAAAATCTACAATTTCTTTTTAACATATAACAACTTGCATAATTTTTGCAATTAATTTAGGCACATTTTTAGGACAGAGAATTTCTCTCATCAGACATTAGAGAATTATAAAAACTGTTATGAATAGCTTTTAATAAAAAGTCAAGGAAATGTTACCGTCAACTGGAATTTCTCATCTTTTACAGGACGATCCTCGTTGTGCTCATTAACCACTACATATTCTTCATGATTTTGTACCAAAACAGTTTCAGAAGAAAGGCTGGTTTTGTCAAATGAAGACCCAACATCCATTTCGTAATTATGACCCTTTCTGTCACATGAATGAAAACTAAATGAAAAGATACCACTATCAGTTAGAGTAAATCAATACAAAAGTTATTACAAAAAAACCAGCAAATGTTATTGCAAAATTACAAACAATGGAACAATTTTCAAAACAAAATGACTAATTTACATAATTCAACAAGGGTTTCAAATTAATCCTCTCCTCCAATATGCTATTTATCAAAGTCTCAATATGTTACATTTATTGTTAAAATATGCTAAAATATCTTAGATCCATCTCTGTCGCTGGAGGCTCAAGTGGCCACGGTGGCTTGGAGTGCCTTTTACCAGCTTTGTCTGATTCACCAGCTATGGCCTCTCCTGAACAGGGACAGCTTGGCCACGGTGGTACAAGCATTGGTAACCTCAAGGTTGGATTACTGCAATGCGCTCTATGTGGGTGGGGCTGCCCTTAAAGCTGCTTCGGAAGCTGGAGTTATAGTGCAGAATGCTGCAGCACGGCTGTTATCCGGAGCTGCCCCCTTCCAGCAGGTAACTATTTTGCTGAGGGAACTGCACCGGCTGCCTATTCACTACTGGGCCAGGTTTGAGGTTCTTGTCCTAGTGTATGAAGCCCTAAACAACTTGGGACCAAGATACCTGAGAGAGCACCTTCTCCCCTATCAACCTGCCCGGTCACTGAGGTCATCCGAAGGCGTGTTCCCGGTGACTCCACATAGACCTATCATCCAGTTGGAGTCCACCAGGGGAAGAGCCTTTGATGTGGTGGCCCCCTCCTATGGAATGCCCTGCCTCTGGAGGTCAAGCAGGCACCAACTTTGTTTTCCTTCTGGCGCCTCTTGAAAACGTCGTTGTTCCAGGAAGCCTTCCCTTAATGACCAGCCGTGGTTTATTTTGTATTTTGCATTTCTTTTTAAAATCTACTTTTAATGTGCTTTATTCTATTTTATTTTGTCCACTGCTCCAAAATTCTGAATGGGGAGCAGTATATAAATATTGTAAATAAATAAATAAATAAAATATGTACAAAATGATGCGCATGATTGAAAGGCTGGCTGCAAAGCAAGCAAACTTTAAAAAATGGTTGCCCAAATGCTACAAGTTTATCCAAATTGACTCTTTTATAAAGCATTTATTTATTCACCCCTAGAATCAGCACCCCCCCAAAAGCAAATGCGTACGTAAAGGCTTCCTCTGACTTACAAAAGCATAGACCAGGCAACATACAGCTGTTTGTAAGCAGGAAGGAGTTTAAAATGGCTATAAAATAATCTAAAGTGATTTACTAATGTTTGATTTTGCACAATGTCATTCTAAGTTATAGGATGTGCAAGGATGTGGCAGTCTTTAATTTCCTAAAAATATAAGCAGTGCTTAGCCTTCTGCCACCAAAGTGACTTGCTAAGTTCCACCCATCCCACCTTATGACATCATGCCACATAAGCAGCTGTGACTGCTCAATTATTGCTTAAACTAATCCAACCACTTTCACTACATGCCCTGTTCACAAGACAGAACTCAGACACATGCTGCTTTTAAATGAATATACCCTTGGGATTTCTCTGAAAGTCTGGACTAGACGTTTCAGTATAAGTGAATTTTATAAAACGTACTTCAGAAAAACATGAAGTAAAATTAGTTACTCCACTATTCATTCTAGGATTAAACCAATATTTTTTCACTCTCTCCTCCTGGCAATTTTGTTCTAAAACAATTATGCTATTGTTTCTTTTGCTTATCATAATCTTTTTTTTACTGATCTGCAGATGGCAAATTAGAGCTCACTTTGCAATCCTATATCACCTCAGCTCACCTGTAAATAAGCCCACTAAACTCAATTGATCATGAGAACTTAAGTAGAGCCATGCTGGGCAGAGCCAATCGAACATTCTGTTCACACAGTGGCCAGCCAGCTGCCCACCGGAGTGAGCTTCTGAGTGGACATGATGGCGCTACCAGAGCACCTAGTCAGTGCCAAAAAGAGAAGTTTTAAGTACACATGTCTAAGATAAGATAATTCTGCTAATTCCTCTAACAATGTTTGATGTCCCAAGTGAACCTACACTATCCATAGTTCACCACATCATTTATCCCTTTAGAGAATAGACAGACGCACTGCAACAATCCTGCAGTTCAAGATTTGACTTCTTAGTTGAAAGATATGTAAGTACTATAAATGCAATCCCATATATGTCTACTCAGAAATAATTTCATTGCTATATTCCCTGTACACTTTGAGCTTTGCTTCATACTCCCAAGAAATTCCTACACTTTTAAGGGCTGCACAGAAATGACAATTTTGCACAGTCTCGCTATGGCAAGAGAAATTGCACCTGGTGGAACTCTTCTTTTTTTTATTCTTTTTCTTTAAGACAAGGCCTTGAGATTTGTTTCTTAGGGAGACAGGAAATACACAACCTTCAGCAAAACAGCCCCAAATGCCTCAATTCACCTCTCCCTTGTTCAGCTCTATCCCAGCACACAAGAGTTTGCGGAGCGAAAGACTGGTCGCTGTCCCAACACACTTACAAACCTAAATTTGGATATGGGTGAGGGAAGCAACCAAAAGGAACAAAATAATGCAATCCACAGAAAGGAAAATTAATTCAAGGCAGGCCCTATAGACAGAATAAGGCAGCAGCCTAGAGCAACATATTTTAAATATCAATAAGTGGCAGTAGATTGTCAGTCCCCTGGTTATTTCACTTACTATTATAGGTGTCACAAAACACAGCTATCTCTCTGAGAAATATGACAATTTCTCAAGTAGAACTTTCTGCCATTAAACGAGTAAGATTTCTATAGAAATTATTTCTCTAAACTCACTTTTATTATCTAAAGTACTTATTCAAAAGACTTTATATATTTAGTAATAAATGCTTAAGATGAAACAAAAACAAAGAATTTTGCAAGGCTGCTTTAGCCTACTTTTGTGACTAAAACAGTTTCTCACCTCAGGGATGTTAGGAAAATATGACTGAACCAGCCTCTTATTCTAAACTTCAGAAAATATGATGATGCGAGTGAAAGTAAAACAACTGACTAAACTTAGCTGATTTTCTGGTAAGCCAAAATTGAGAGAGTAAAATCCAACTGCTGCACTGCCTATGATTTTCGTTCGGTTTAGTCAACTTATCCAAATGTCACCATTCACTTTAACATCTACATACTAAATGCAAGGAATGAAATAAACATATGGAAGAAATTCAGACCTTCACTGCCTACTGATCTGTAATTTAAAAAAAATTAAGTTGTACAAAACTCTAGTTATTTATGCCAAATGTTAATGTCCTTGTTTTAACTCATTATTTCCAATAGAAACTTTTTCATGGTGCAATAAATATGTGAGGAATACCCTATTACAAAATGTTAATACATGGAAGAGTGTGGTCCTTAAGATACTCAGGTCCGAAACCATTCCTGACAAAGGAACGAAAACCCCAGGTGCACCAAAAGGGGGTGGCGCAAATAAACCCTTGGAAGTTTACAGGATCAGGACCAAACATCATACACAGCCTACTCTAGCCAGGAGGCACCTGATGCACTATCAAAACCTTGCATGATTACACACACAATTAGATTCCTCCAAGTGAATCCTTGATTAAAATGTGAAATTCCAAGGCCCAATGAAACGCAACTCTGTCTCTTAGTACAAGAGTAATTAAACTTGTCTTGAGACTTCCCAGATGGGTAACAGAAGTGCCAGACAATTAGTAATTGATGATTGGCTTATTGGTACTTTTTATTGAAAAGAATGGAATCCAGACAAGAGGTGCCAGGTTTTGCACTTGCGGCACCAGAAGGTCAGTGCCCATATTAGATTTATAGTGACATCATCTTCACAGAATCATGAAAAGATAATAAAAACAAGAATGTGATCAGATAAAGTAAATACAAGAGATATATTTTGAGAAAGCATACTCCCGAGACAGGATGGAGTCAAAGAAATAATTATTGTGTCACACGCTTGTAACATATTCTGAGATTCTAAAATGCTCTTTTATGTATGTGATAGTAATTTATCTCATTAACATTTGGTCACCGGTACACCTAGGGGTGACCATATTACACCAGCTTCATGATCACTCTATTGGCTGCCAATTAGTTTCCGGGCAAAGTACGAAGTGTTGGTCATTACCTTTAAAGCCCTACATGGTTTGGGTCCAGGTTACCTGCGGGATCTCCTTCTCCCGTACAATCCGTCCTGCACGCTTAGGTCCTCTGGGAAGAATTTGCTACAGTCGGCCAAAACCAGGCTGACAACGGTTACCCAGAGGACCTTCTCTTCTGCTGCTCCCAGACTGTGGAACGACCTGCCGGAGGAGACTCGTCAACTTAACAGTCTTTTTTACTTTAAGAAAGCCATAAAAACCAATCTCTTCCGGCAGGCTACCGAGTCAAATTTTAAGAGTTTTATCTGTATTTTAATAATGTATTAATTTTATATGTTTTAAATCTGTTTTATGTCATTTTATGTCATTTGTATCAATGCTGTTCCCCGCCTCAATCCTGAGGGAGAGGCGGGTAAGAAATAAATATATTATTATGATTATTATATGATTATTATTATTAGACTTAAATGATTTAAGAATAGAAATGTATAAGAATAGAAATGTGTCCTTCGTAGCTTAAAGGGACATAAATAAATGAATTAAAATGATCTAAATATACTTCATATTTAATAGCTTCCCAAAAAAGTATATATTTTAAATACATTTTAATTAAAGACTTAATTAGAAAACCCATTCTGAAGCTTTAAAATCACCAGTAACAACCAGTCAGGTTCTGAATTTCCTTTTTTCAAAAGGAGATCAATTAGTGGAATATATTCCAAAAACATCTGTGGAGAAAGCAGTGGCCCAAATCTGTTATGGGTCTGAGATTTGGGGTGAGAGAAATATAGTCTCACTGGAAATACTCTAGAATGGATTTTTTAAAAAAAAATCTTGCATTTTCCCCAAGGACACTAGCAGCTGTAATGAAGCAAGCCTACCTTCAGTTGAAGCAAGAGTAATTTTGTAGAGGTGCAGACTAAACGAAATGGCCGGTTCAAGATTTCCAAAAATATATTGGTAAGAACAAATGAGATCAGATTGTTGGGTACAGAGTTATCAGGGCAGAATGTGGCAATATTTGATACCTGTAGAGTATGTAGTTGTACATGGCCTCCAAACCGGATTTGGTAAACAGATTATATACGTCCACACACTTATGGCCATGGAAGTGATTAATAATATTGTAACATCATGATCATTGAAAATACAGCCACATTCCTTGCTGCAGTTATTGGAACATCAGAAAGTTTGAGTCATTTCGAATTTGATTCTATTATGTTTTTGTTAATAATCTTCAATTAATCTTATTAATTTTACAATGCTGTTCTATTAACAGAATGTATGTGCTTTAATTTTGTCTCATCTTTTGGTACCTGAACTTTTTGCTTTTATGATCAGTGCATTGAAAATAAAGAACTGCTACCATAGGTAAACAAACAAGACTTTGAATTGTGTCGGGATACAAACTGGCAGCCTTAAGCACTGGTGAATTTTTTTCAGTTTTACTTGTCCCATTTATCAGCCTAGCTACTGTATTCTGAGGCAGCTGAAGTGTTGAAACACTTGTTATAGGCAGCTTCACACATAATACATTCAAGTAGACTAATCTGAACATCATCAAAAAATGGACAACTGTAGCAAGCTCATATTTCTCCAGCATCAACAAAGTTTCAGTCCTAAAACCAAATCAGAAACCAGATTAATATGAATTCAAACAATCCATTTTATCCAAGCCTATCTGCAATTGAGCATAAGTTTCCAGGTTACCCAACTGGCCAGGTTTTACTTGGATTCTAGCTATGACACTTCCAGGATTCCCAGCTTTCATTTAAAAAGGAACAAACCCAAGTCTCTAATCCTTGTAGAACCAATGATATGAGACAAAATGTGCAGGAATTATTTTGACCAATTGTTTTGTGCGTAAGAAGCTTGCTACCACCTTTCTATTTTTTCCAATGACTAAAATCACAACTATGAGTGTCATCACACAGAGGAAAATTGTGTTTGCTTGCCGTCACTTCTCTGCCCGTGCGTTTATCCCTCATTACTTCCTCTTTTGAAAGAGAGAGTAAACAATCTGCACGTGGCCTATTCACTGGGCCGTTTTGATCCCGCTGCTTCTCCTGCACACAGCAGGAGATAGCGGCAACTTCCATGTTTAAAAATAGGTTGGACTTACTAGGTTGTTTTTTTTGTGGCACAAAGAAGGCTAGAAGGGGCGGGAGGCGCTCGGGAGACAGATGACGTCATGAGAGGGACCTGTGAAAATCCGTGAGCGCTCAGCAATGAGCGTGCAATAAAATGCTTGCCTAACGGAGCTCTATGACTGACATTTAGGGAGCAGTGTTAGCTATAGAGATTTTTTAAAATATTAGATGATCCAGCCATGACTGGCTCATTCTGAATCCTTTTTTCTCTTGTCTTCCGTCTTGGAGAAGATGCTGTTCTCCATATATCCAGATGGAGAGGCGGGTAAGAAATAAATTATATATATATATATATATATATATATATATATATAAACAAAAACAGAATTTTGTGTAGCTGTGACTGGGTAGCAGCATATCCAGCCCAAAACAAAAGGTAACGAAAGATAGAAATGAGCCTTCTAGCTCATGCTCTTTCTAACTCATGTTTTATTTCATACAACAAATTACCCTGAGTTTGTAAACCTTTAGAAGTTACCCTGTCGAGACAAATAAAGTGCATGGCAATTACATCCACATTGCGTGGGGGAGGGGTGGCACTGTGGATGAGAGAGTGTGGGTCTCAGCCTCATACGAAGAGCCCTGCTGGGTCAGACCAAAGGTCCATCTAGTCCAGCATTCGGTTCACACAGCGGCCAACCAGCTGTTGACCAGGACCCACAAGCAGGACATGGTGCAACAGCGCCCTCCCACCCATGTTCCCCAGCAACTGGTGCATATAGGTTTATTTCCTCTGATCTCTCAGGCTTACAAACCAACCAGTGTTGTTATATTTGCATTGCCAGGAGGGGAAGGGGCTAAGACAGTATGGGGTATGACGAGGCAGCACTGTAATGTAGCAATTAAGCCACCCAGACTTGGGAGAATGCAATATGGCAACCTTAGTTGAGCAACTGCCACCACCTAAACTCACTTGTCCCCCGCTCCACCACAGAGGAAGTTCACAACCAGCTAATAGTTAGCACAACAATCTGTAGGACTTCTTCAAGAGGGCTTCTCCAAATAGTTTCAAGAGTGGCCTTAGTCACCTCTTTCAAGGCAGTCAAGATTACTCCCTCTCTCAATGAGGTATGGATCACCTTTTGGATCCAATAAGGCAAGAAAGATGAAAGTCAGGTATCCAGGTAGTCACCAACACACTTCAGAAGAAATTGTTAACATCCTTGGGTTGCAACAACTGAAACCCAACCAAGGAGATTCCTGAAACCATTCTGTACCTGCACTATATAAATAATATGGATTGATTTATTTGTTTATATTTAAAAATATTTTTAAGCTTCTAAGAGTAGAACACTCTCAAATTCAAATCAGTGCATGGAATCAAATCAGAGTCTGGACTCCAAAGCTTGTATGCAGGGCATTTTTTCATAAAATGCTTTGCAAACAAGTCACACTGGTTTGTTGAAGGTCCAGATATCTTGAGCACTGAGATGGAGAAAACCTCATACCACCCAAAACTGCTCTGTAAGACATCAGTACATAGATGCAACTGGGGCAGAGACAGAGATCCTCTTCCCTACCCATGGCGATGGCCTACAATTTTTGGCTAACCTTGCTGCAGTTGTAGTTGCCAGCACCTACCCCAGGAAGCCACTAAGCCCCAACCTGCATGTCCACAAGAAAGGCCAGCAGGAAGAGGGTGCATGCCAAATTGTACATTTAGTCTGCGTAGTATAATTTGGTTTCTACTTGACATAGAATTGGTATTTCTACTGCCCAAGAATATTAGAAATAATTATCCCAGCCACTGCATCTCCTTGCAGCAGGATGATACTCAGCTCAACAGATAGGTTTTGGGGTATAAGCTTATAGAAATAAATAATGGTGAGATGTTGAAGCAATTTCTCAGATCCACATGAATTTGAACAGTTATAATTAAAGATTAATTATAACACAAATTAGAATTGATCCAAAGTCAGAGGCTGACGACTATCCAGTGCAGGGCGGCCTGCATTTTTTCTAGACGATTTCACCTGGGGAAGGCAGCACAACGTACAGGAAGCTGCATAAAGATGCTTCTACCATCTCCTCCTCTCCCCGCCTCCAGGACCATCCCCTATACACTGTCTCCGTACTCCATTTCCGAGCACTGAGACATAACGGGTACGGAGAGAACCGCACCAATTACTAGGGGGAAGGGGCAGGGAGAGCAATTTCTGGGCTCCGAGGTCAGAGTCCAGAAACCAAAAAAATCTATGTCTAGGGGATAAAGGAATGTGCCCTTATAAAATCAAATGATATATCAATTTTAAATTTGACATGGGAGTACATCTTAGGGTGGTTGTTTTTTCTTCTTCTATTTTTAAGGTTTGGGGCTTTTTTCACTTCCGCTCTGCGAACAATCTCATCAGCTTTGAAACACATGTCCCTGATATAAAAGTCAGACTCATAGCATGTCTCTACACAAGGTAGATTTTTTTTCAAATTAATTTGGATTTCTTTCCTTTATGATACTGAAACTGAACGGCATCTGTTAGTTTTGCTTTGAGGAGAGAGGGAGCTATGTTTATCACTGAACATTGAAGGATTTGAAACAAGCTAAGTTGTGGAGTATTCAAAGAATCCAGATAATTCATACAAAGCTTTTGAAGGCACCTTATACAGATAAGGGAGGCATGATCACAATTACACATCACAAGGGTTATTCAGAGAAACATGCTATTACAGATTAGGAAGATGTCCGCATACCGTGAACTTCATACCATCACACTAGGTACTGCTGCCTCGTTCTTTGTCACTAATAGATGATCCCTAGGTACTACAATTTATAAGAACTAAACATTTTAAAACTTTTTAAATAGACATTTATACAAGTGATTGATTTGATATGAAATTAAATTAAGTATATATTTTCAGCGAGTAACATTAAGCAAATACAGATAGCAAGCCCCAAAATCACAACCAGAGATCATTTTGCCTGGAGATCACAAGAATTGGACTTTGGTCTTCTCCTTTCAAAGCATGTTTTCTACCAGTGACCTAGCACTCCTGCCCCAATACAGTTTGAAAATCCATTAATATATGTCCACTTTGTTCCAACATTTTACAGTTTGTTTGTCACATCTCAAAATGCCATCTCAAATCTCAGTGCATTCTGATGTAAGATATAGGTAATGAGGAAAATGGACATAGAGGTCTTTCTATAATATATACTGTTCAACAGGACTACTTGTGCACTTAGAATTTTAGCCGTCAGCATTGCAGGATCCTGCTGAAATTATTGATCAAGCATAATGTTTCTGCAGAACCAAGACTTTTTCAGGCCATGTTGGTTTCATGTGTGTTATAGGCCCCCTCCACAAGGATGCGCTTTTGCGCCCGGTTCCGCGATTATGCGCATTATCGCGGAGGCGCTTTTACTCCTAATCCCTCTGCACCGGAGGCGGCGAGAGGCGGCGAAGCGCATTCATTCATGTCCAAAAAGCGCTTTACAAGTAGTTAATGCGCGTAATCGCTTGTTCACACCGCGAAAATGCGCTTTAACGACCGGAGCAAAATAAAAGTCGCTATTTAATGCGCGTTCGAAAATGCGCATTATCGGGGAGATAACGCGCCTGTACGCCCGTTTTGCGCTCCGTGCTTGTGGAGGTAAATTTTTTAATGAGCCTTCAAGGCTCATTAAACGTCTCGTGTGGAGGAGGCCATATAGAGAGAACTTTTTGGAGGTTGGTGTTGCGACAGGAAGCACCTTTGGTAAGAAATTTTGAAACACAGGTTTTTAAAAACCAGAATTTCGTATCACTTCACAAAAGGAAACTACAGCCTAACGAATAAGGTTTTCTGCATGTTATGTTTCAACACGATTAAACAAAAACAAATTGATTTTCTTTCTACTCAGCTTAGAAGCCATTCACAAATGCCTTTTGTTTCCACAGAAAGCCATTTAGGCAGGTGACAAAAAATTTAGGCAGGTGACAGAAAACAACAATGTCATGTTGTGGGTCAACTGCTGCTTAAGTTCTACAAAGTAAAGTGCTTTTGAGGAATCTTTTAAACACTGGGAAGTAAAGGCCTAACAAAGTCTGGAAAGTACTCTACTCTGTCACGGTTTCAAGGCTAAAGTACATGTCAAAACTCATAATACAGCAAGTTGGACACACCTTGCTCCCTTTATTAACTCCTAATTCGTTCTGGGAGTTTTCTACCCACAAACGAAGAATTTTACGGCGCTGCAAACATCTATTCACTTCGCATCTTAGGAAACTGAGTCATTTACCATGTCTTTTCTTTCTTTAACAAGAACCTCTCTATCAAACACCAGCAGCTTTCTACAAGCCAAAAGAAAGAAAGAAAAGCCTGAACAACGTACCTCCTCCCACCCACATATATACACCCAAGGTAGCTAGAGGAGCAAGCAACTTTTATCTTAATAGGAAATGTATTCCGCTCACACCTACATGTCTCGATTCTTATTTCATTTAGTTTATGGGGGGGGGGGGGGGGGAGGGAACCGCAGACGAGGCGAGCATCATGCAGCTGCCAGATCCCAGGACAAACCCTGGCGAAGAAGTAAAGCCTTTTGCCAGTTGTCGGGTGTTTTGTTTTTAAAAAGCTTTGCATAAACACAGAGGGAGTCGCGACAGGACAGACGTACCACCGCACACGCATCTATTTTCCTCCGGCTCCCGCCCCTTGAGTATCGCAGAATGGTAGAACAGCCGAGGTGGAAGGGGCCCTCTAAGGCCATCGAGTCCGACCTCCAAGCTCTGGGCAGGGATCCCACCTTAAAAGATGCGAAGAGGAGGACACGGGGCCACAATCCCAAACACGGGGCGGCGGCGGCGGCGGGGTTTTACGCAGAAAACGCTGGAATTACGCCCAGTCAAAAGTCACGTCCCCGCTGCCCTTCCCTTCCCGGGGGCAGAAGCCGAGTCCGGGACACAGGGCGCCCCATCCCTCCGCAATAGGATGATCGAAGGGCGGGTGGAAGTCAACAACTCCCTCTCTCCCCTCGCGGGACAGCGCCCCCCGGCGGTGGAGCGAGGGTCACGCAACCCCCACCCCCGTGACCCGCCTTACCAGCCGCTTCGAAGTCCCCTCAGGGGGTGCGGTTGGGAGGAGGGAGATGGTGGTGACGGCGCCGGCGGCCCCGCCTGTTCCTCCCTCACTTCCCTCCCTGCCGAAGGGGACGGTGGAGACGGCGGCGGCGGCGGCGGCGGCGGCAGGGGCTCTGTTCTAGCTAGAGGGAGGGGGGAAGAGAGCGCTCACAGCGACGACGAGCGCGCAGGCGCACGGAAACCCTGAAAAGGGCGCGACCGACATTCCGCCTGACGAAGCGGCCAGGCAGGCAGAGGAGTCGCCGCCGCCGCCGCCGCCGCCGCCTGTTAAACCGCTCACAGAAAGTGGGCTTCTTTCCGACGACACGATAATCAACCGAGGAGTGGGGGGGGAGAACAATCGCCCCTTGTGTTGCTGATGGGCACATTGGGACGACATTTGAGGCAACGGAGGGGGGAGGAAGAGGCAAGGGACACTTAAGTTATTGGCAGCATTCGGACGACACGATAATGAACGCGACTGATGATTGCTTCCCCCCCCCCACTCCGTTGATTATCGTGTCGTCGGGATGCTGCCAGTCCCTCGTGAAATACAGGACAAGGGAAGGCAACCGCTCTCAGGTTTGCTCCCTTCTTCCCGCTCCTGCCGTTTCAGGTTCCGCCGACGCTGTTGCAGGGTGAGCGAGGCAGGGGGTTTGCTCCCCTCGCCCCCTCTCCTGTCTGTCCCATCATGCGCAGGGCAAGGGGAGGAGAGCGCCTCCGGGGGGGCTGAACCCCATCCAAGCACCCTGTGGGCATCCTCGGGCCCAGGAGGGATTTAAACAGATCCAAGCTGCTGCGAAAAGGCGGTGCTTGCATTGTATCGGGCCTACTGTCATGGGCGGGATTTACACTACTGCTTTAAAACGGTTTATAACAGTAGTGGCAACTGCTGGGGCCCGGGACACGCTCCATATTCAGTTTTCAAACCGTTTTCAAAGTGTCCTATCCTGCTTGGTGTAGATAGGTCCCAGAGTGTATGTGCAATTCACTCTGTAGGGAAAAAAAATACATTGCATTCAGTACAATGCTGACACTTTATTTAAATTGCTATCCCTAGGCTCCTTTACACAACAGTTTCCCTGGAAAATCCCACGCACATCAGTGTGTGCCTTTATAAATAACTAGCTGATATGTCTGGCGTTGCTCGGGTCCGTGAATAACGTTTATAACATTTATTTGATAAATAATAAATTTCTCTGCAACTCATTCATCTTTAGGTTGTTTGTTTTTAGTTTGGTTGAGTTAGTAAATTGTCTTGTTAGAATCAATGGGAAATTGTGTTAATAAGAACTGTATTTTAAATTAGAGCTTCGTGATAAACCACATTTTCTTGTTTTACCTGAAATGCCTACACCTCCCATTGTGCTTTGGCCGGTGCAGCTGTCTAAACTTCAAAAGCAATCAGGACACACAACACCCTTTCTACCAGCTAAAAAAGATGCAAACCTAAAAATATGTTTTCAAAATATACCCAGCATTGTCCAGATATCCAAATAACATAGTAGGGAAGTGGATCTCAGTGGACACGGGGAACTGTTGTATGCATATGCTCTGAAGTTATTATTATGAAAAAAGGAAAGCAGCCAGAGCACAAGCCAGTGCTAGGCCTGTGAGTTAACTTTTAAACAAATTAAATTCATTTCTTTTTTTCCTCTCTCACCCTCATGACAACCCTGCAAAGTAGGACAGTCCTAGGCCTGTGAGGTAACTTTAAAACAAATTACTTTCTTCCCCCCCACCCCCACCCGCAACACATGGACAGGTCTTCCTTGAAGCTGTCACCATGATTTCCCTTGTTCCCCACAGAAAATAAAAACGACAACTCCTGGCATGCCTTTTGCTGTGGTGCCCGACTTGCCCAATGGGAGTCCTGCTGCTGAAGCTCATGGGAAGTGAAGTCTGGGTGAACCAGTCCACACTACACTGAAGGAGCTGGCTGGCTGACTCATGGGTAGCTTAGCCATTGCCGTCGGTGACAGGCCTAGAGTTGTGACCTCCTGCCCTTCTGCTGCCGATGATGCCTAGTAACTAAGGCAGCCAGCCCAGGCACTCTCCCAGGATGGCAAGGTACTTCCAGATGATGGCCACCAAAGCCCAATAAGTCTTCCCTCCCGCCCAAGGCATACTGGGAGTTATAGGCACAAGCCTAGCTCTCTGAATAACTTTAATCTTTGAATGCATCTGAGGTGCCGTGGCAGAGCGGGCCTTCTTAGTTGTGGCACCCTGCTTAAGGATTTTTTTTCCCCAAGCGAGTTGGCCTGGTGACTGCATTAATGACTTTTAAGTACCAAGTGGTTTTTTTTTTTTAAGTTATTTTCCAGGGCCTTTTAACTTGATGATATTTTTTATGCAGCAGTTTTTTTTCCTGTTATAACTAAACCACAACGTTCCAAGACAGATGCAAGAATTACTTGATAAAGTTTATGGTTTTTATGTAAAAGGCTGATTATACCATTCACACAGAAGAGTGAATGGAGGAATGACTGCTATAGCTGAGGCTAGAATGGAAAGGGGGTGGGGAGTGAGTGACTGCTAGGGAAAGTCAGGTAGAAGGAGAACAAAGACAGTTAGTGAGAGGTCAGGGTTTGCTCACCCCTACTTTATTTAAAATCAGCCACTCCACATGCCAGTACTGCACCTCCCAGCATGCCTTTGGCAGCCCACAGGTGCCCGCATCCTCTGAGACATCCTCTTGTTGCTGATGCTGCTCCTCGATAGAGCGTGAAGGAGTAGCATCGGCAAGGAGAAGATGTAAGCAGCTGTCAGTGGACATGCCCAGCTCCAGCCAATCCTGCTGGGATTGCCTCGTCCTGCAGTTCTTACCCACCAAGTGCTCCATCTGGTGCCTGTACTGAAGGGCTGGGCTGGGAACTTCCCCCCTTTGTTGGGTCTGTTTCTGGGCATGCGCAGAGGGCCTCCCCTTCCACCCTCTTAAGGGCAAAAGTTGTGCACTTGCTTCCCCCAGATCCTGAGAAAACAGTGATATCAGGGTGAAGTGCCTTTGAGCATGTTTGGCCCCTCAAAGCCACGCTGTTGTATATAGTCACGATTTTAAAACCACGCAGAGGGCAGGAGGAGGCACCACAAATGGATGCAGCCCATTTATGTGGGTTGTTTCCTTTTATGTGGAATTGGGTTGACTGCTTGAGACCAACCTTAAGAGTCGGGGTTGTAAAAGACACGCATCAGCCACTTTCAATGGCCGCCAAAGGCCAATAAGTCTGGCCTCCTGCCCAAGGCATGCTGGGAGTTCCACATAAACCTAGTTTTTTTTAATTAAATTCTTTAAAAATACTTAAACCCCCAAAAAACGTGTTTTTAGATTTTTTCTGATCCATGTACATGAAGCTCTCTCTGGGTGAACAGTATTAAGGCAGTACCATATGTGGCACACATTCTGCTGTATAAGTAGAGAAGATAAATGCAGGTTGCTTACCTGTAACCGTAGTTCTTCGAGTGGTCATCTGTGCATTCACACATATGGGCTCTGCGCCTGCGTGGAGCCTGTTTCGGAAACTTCTATAGCTAAGGCAAACGTTTTTGGCGGGAACCCCTCCCCCACTGTCTACTGACTCCATGTTCCCGCCTTTCTCCTCAGTTCAAAGAGACCGACTTGCTGGCCCCATAACTAGGAGAGAAACCGCTCGGTATCGACAGTACATTTACATCGACACCAAAGCGGGGACGGTGGGTGGGTTGTGTGAATGCACAGATGACCACTCGAAGAACTACGGTTACAGGTAAGCAACCTGCATTTCTTCTTCGTGGTCTCTGTGCATCACACATATGGGCGATTAACAAGCTAAATTCCTGGTGGAGGGTAGGTGTAGATCAATGTTCCCTCACAAGACAAAGAAATTGCTTGCCCCAAATTCCAGTTTGTCCTGGTACAAACAATCAAGTGGTAGCATGTAATGAAGTTAAAGGACTTATACCAAATAGCTGCCTTACATATTTATTTATTTCATTTCTAACCCGCCTCTCCATCTAGATCGAGGCGGGGAACAACACCAAATATAAATATATTAGCAGGGGATCGACAATCCCCTGCTAAAGATACGGACTTCGATGCACTGCACATCGACTTAGCTGTTACTGGACCAACGAGGTGCAAGCCCTTCAACTTGTAGGGCAGTTTAATAGCATGTACAATCCACTCCACGAGTCATTGCTACTCTTGCGTCTTATGGAATTTGTCAGTTCTAGCCCTGTGTGGAAGCCCAGGTAGGGTGCATCAATACTGAGGCAGCTAATTCACTCGATCTGCGTAGTGTTGATATAGCCATCAGAAAACAACTTTCTAAGAAAAATAATGTGATATCTGAAGGTGCCATTGGTTTAACTGGTTTCAATATCAGAGATTGTGGCATGACAGAGAAACTCCATGCCAGAATGAAACTCCTAATTAGAGGAGACAGATTTGTAATGCCCAGAGGAACCCCCTAACAATGGGGTTGGTGCAAAAACACGTAAAGCAGTCAAATACCTGCATATTGACAACAATTTTAGCCCTATAGTGTATAGGGGGTAAGTGTAAGGACATCGTTAAGGAGGCTAAATGGGGCTTGAGGCCCTGAAGATCCATGTATTTAGAAAAGAATCCCATTGTGCAGTATATGACTTCATTGCAGGCTGCATGAAAAAATGGAATCGACCTCATGTCGAAAGTAGTTACGGTATTGGGATACCCCATGCCATGGGTCTGAGCATAGGCAGGGGCATAAACTATGGGGGGAGGGGGGTAGCGGAGGGGGGCAATGTCCCCACTGGGATTTCCCAAAGGGGGCAATGCCCAACCAAGTAACATCAGTAAGCTCACAGCCTGACTTACAGATTCCTCAGTCAGTCTCCAGTTGTCTGTATTCTTATGTGTTTGGATGCAGTCTAAATTACATCCAAGCACATCCTGCTTCCTCATCAGCTGCCCAGCAGATCTCCTTGCAAGACAAAAGCCACTCTCCTGTTGTGTCAGGGTCAGGCTCCCCCAGATTTATTTTCTTCTACCCACTCAGGCGCTGTAAGACAAAAGATTGCCCATTTAGGAATTACAGTCTGGGTACATCTTGACGAGAGTTTTGCCTCCGGTCGGGGTGTATCCGGAGTGGCAGCAGGTCATCTATATGATGCAGCTGGCATCCCGAAGCCATCCAGGAGCAAATCCCTGAAGCTCCGGTTTTAAAAGTCGGGTACTTACCACGACTTTTTTATCTTCGGAGCTGCAGCGGAGCTGATGGTAACCCAATTGGTCGCCATTGGCTGATATCTTCAGAAGTAGAGTGAGCCACACCTGTCTAGGCCACCAAGGGGTGACTATGATGGAGACTGTGTGGACTACACAATATTAATATTATCATACCACAGTACTCATGGAATGAGAAGAAAAATGAGGGCTGCAAAGACATTCCCAGTTGAACAGGAAAGTGTTTGTATGAGGACTTGAGATGGGGGAGGAAGTGGGAAAGCGCATGCCCCGTAGCAAATAGTCTGTGCAAGTACACCAATGTAGGGTTGTTTGATCCAGGGGAGTCTGGATTCTGTGTTCACTATGAGGCCCAAAGAGCTCAATAAATTGAGTCGTCACCTTGCCTTCAATAGCATTTCCTTTTAGGAAGCCACCAGAAGCCAGTTGTCTAAATATGGGTAGATTTCTACCCCTTGAAGGCAAATGAATGGAAGGAGAAGTGCCATACATTTTGTAAATATTCTGGGGCAGGGCTTTATGTGTCATCAGAAATTTGTGATTCTGATGTACGTATGGAGCCATCTCAAATCCAGAACAGGTTGAAGAGATCTGTAGAGGAGTGGGCCAAATATTAAATCAGAGAGTGATATAGGTCTTCCAAAGGAGGCTCCACTCTGTACAGCTACCCCATCAACAGGCGATGCAGAAGAGAGCAATGTTGAGTCCAACTGAGAGATCTCTAAGGATTGAGGGGAATCAGGTTTAGTTCTATGATTAAACCCATCTTCTCCAAGCTGAACTTTTTGACACCCCACAGAGTGGGTCTGGAAAGGAGAAGAGCTAGGTGGACATACTGACGCATTCACGACGGTATCATGAGGCAATGGTTGAGCCCTGTGGACAGGTCACAATGACAGTGATCTTGGTAGAGCTAGAGGGAGTTGCAAGAAAACTTCCTCCAGTGGCAATCACGATACCGATGGAGCTGCTCAGTATCGAGAAAGGCGTATGTACCAATATAGGGGTTGGCATCGATGCCTGGTACGGGAGTTACGGACCCATTGCAAGAGGTGTCCCTTTTATAATTGATGCCAATCTCTGTACTAGTATGGCATTCTCGGGGGAGGCAACCCAGTTGAAGTTCTGTCCCTCTTTTTTTTTTTTTTTTTTTACAGGGACCCGAGAATGATGCCCCTAGACATTACAGGCATAAAAAAACTCTCTCTGTTGAAATCATAGCACTCCAATTGTAGCAGCTCTAGGGAGCAGCCCTGTAATTGGCAGCTAGCCTGTAATGGCTGTGCTAATTAACTTGGTGGGGAGATGTCTACTTCAAGCTGCATGTTAAACGTCTCTTCTTGGTACCAAGAGATTGGTACCAAAAGAGGCAGTTGAGTCTCACCCTTTGATGTCGATTCTGCCTGCTAGACATCTCATCTGGACGTCAAAGCTGCATGTTAGACATCTCATTTTGGTACCAAGAGCTCTGCACCGAGGAGCTTGGTACCATGGCACTCAGTACCATGGCGCTCGGTACCAAGGAGCTCGATACCAAGGAGCTTGGTACCATGGAACTCGGTACCATGGAGCTCAATACCAAGGAGCTCGGCACCATGGAGCTCGGCACCAAGGAGCTCGGCACCATGGAGCTCGGCACCAGGGAGCTCGGCACCAGGGAGCTCGGTACCATGGCGCTCGGCACCAAGGAGCTCGGCACCAAGGAGCTCGGCACCAAGGACGTCGGCACCAAGGAAGTCGACACCAAGGAGCTTGGTACCAAGGAGCCTGGTACCAAGGAGCTTGGTAGCATGGAGCTTGGTACCATGGAGCTCGGTACCATAGAGCTCGGTACCAAGGAGCTCGGCACCAAGGAGCTCGGTACCAAGGAGCTCGATACGAAGGAGCTCGGTACCAAGGAGCTCAGTACCAAGGAGCTCGGTACCATGGCGCTTGGTACCGAAGGAGGCAGTTGAGTCTCAGCCTGTGATGTCGATTCTGCCTGCTAGACGTCTCATCTTGACATCGAAGATGCATGTTAGAAGCTCCAGTATCGAGAGCTTAGACCTCGGTACCGAAGGAGCCAGTTAAGTCATCACCGCCAAAGGGGCCACCCTCAGTATCGGGGGGGGGGGGGGGCTAACAGGTGCAGAGGAGTTGGAACCTGGTCTTTCTCTAGCTGTAGAAACACAGGTAGAGAGTATCCAGATGTAGGGTGGGGGTCCGAAGACACTGAGGGGCTCTCATCCATAGAATCGCTCCAAGCGATCAGTCCCCAGAAGTCCTATGTAACCTGGCCTTCTTAGATATCCCTTTCACTGTAGAGACAGCTAGGGAGCGTCCAAACATTGGACGATCGGAATGACCCATGGTCAGAGTCAGGGTCCGAGGACGCAGAGGGGCTCTCCTCTGTAGAATCGCTCCATGCGATCAGCCCCAGAAGGCTCCTGCCTTCTTAGATATCCCTCTTGCTGTAGATACAGCCTGGGGAGCGTCCAAATGTTGGAAGATCGGAATGACCCTTGGTCAGAGTCAGGGTCCGAGGACGCAGAGGGGCTCTCCTCCGTAGAATCGCTCCATGCGATCAGCCCCAGAAGGCTCCTGCCTTCTTAGATATCCCTCTTGCTGTAGATACAGCCTGGGGAGCGTCCAAATGTTGGAAGATCGGAATGACCCTTGGTCAGAGTCAGGGTCCGAGGACGCAGAGGGGCTCTCCTCCGTAGAATCGCTCCATGCGATCAGCCCCAGAAGGCTCCTGCCTTCTTAGATATCCCTCTTGCTGTAGATACAGCCTGGGGAGCGTCCAAATGTTGGAAGATCGGAATGACCCTTGGTCAGAGTCAGGGTCCGAGGACGCAGAGGGGCTCTCCTCCGTAGAATCGCTCCATGCGATCAGCCCCAGAAGGCTCCTGCCTTCTTAGATATCCCTCTTGCTGTAGATACAGCCTGGGGAGCGTCCAAATGTTGGAAGATCGGAATGACCCTTGGTCAGAGTCAGGGTCTGAGGACGCAGAGGGGCTCTCCTCCGTAGAATCGCTCCATGCGAATAGCCCCAGAAGGCTCCAGCCTTCTTAGATACCCCTCTTGCTGTAGACACAGCTAGGGAGCTTCCAAATGTTGGAAGATCGGATGAGGCATGAAGCGGCCATGTCTCCAGTAGATCGAGGAGCCTGTGCCATAAGTGTAACAATTGTCTGGAAGAAGCCATGGCTTCTAGAGCTTTTATCCACAGACCTGGCGCCAAGACAGTTATCTTTTCAGCGCCAGGTCAAAACTTTTCTCCCAGGCATTTCAACAGCTTAAGTTGAGGTTTTAACTGACTTTGTAGCCAGGCTTAACAGTTTAAAATGTTTTAAATGTCAGCTGTCTTATGTTTATGGTTCTAAATTTTGTAAACCACCCAGAGAGCTTCGGCTATGGGATGGTATATAAATGTGTAAATAGTAATAAAATAATAATAATAATAATAGTAATAATGTAGCGACAGGTTTTGATGACCTGAGCCTCTCCCAAACCAAATTAAACAGAGAAAAGTCTGTCTACTGGGGAAGCTTGCTGACGCACTTAACACATTTTGAAAAGGGGCCTTAATGGCTGTGCGATCCCCCTCAAAGCGATCCAAGATCTCTGGAGAATAAAATATCTAAGAATATAATAACAATAAATTATATTGTTTTAAATGTACGTGTGTACGTTGTATGTTTTTGCTGCTTTAATTTTTGTATATTGTTTTTAATTGTTTTAATCGCACGTAAACCGCCCAGAGAGCTTCGGCTATGGGGCGGTATACTAATGTAATAAATAAGACTAAAAATGAACTAAAACAAAGTAAAATAACTAAAAACCTTAGCACTCTAAAGCTTTCTCCTCAGGAGAAAGACAGAAGTTCCCAACAAGACATCCTTTCAGCAAGGCGGTTGAAAAAGAACTGAGGAGAAAGGCGGGAACATGGAGTCAGTAGACAGTGGGGGAGGGGTTCCCGCCAAAAACGTTTGCCTTAGCTATAGAAGTTTCCGAAACAGGCTCCACGCAGGCGCAGAGCCCATATGTGTGATGCACAGAGACCACGAAGAAGAATACAAGATACGAGTGTCTAGTTTGGTGAATATTAGCTGGACAAGAGCAGCTTCTCAATTAGGACATACCCTGCAAACTAAAGTCTTCCACGATCTTCACACAAGAGGATAAACATTGGAGAATACGGTTTTATTTTTTTGCACTAGAGTACACCTGACATAAGAAAGCATATTGATTGAAGCAGTGGATTGTATTAGCAAATTTCCAGATTGCACTGCAAATCATTTATTGCAAAATAAACATAGACTTCATAATAGTGAATGCAATTATTTCTAAAGACAGTAAGGTGGCTATGGGTGTTTTTCAGATCTTCCACGCCAAAGACACAGAGAGAGATCCATCCTCAGAGGAAAACTGACCTCACAAGCCTACTTTGGAAGGTGGAATGCTCCTCAGCTAGTGCTTCTCCACTAGAACTCTCATCTCTGAGAACGCAAAAGGGGCCATCTGTGGACATGCCAGGACAGGCTGCACATCCATAAGATCCATAAGAGAACTTTGGTTATTGTACAGTTTAAAGGTACAATAAATAAATAAAATACACTTCCTGCAGGGCTGGTGTCAAGGGTAGGCAGGGCTGACGAAAACCCCTGGAGCTGCTCTGCCCCTTCACCATCTCAACCGGCTTGTTCACCTGCTTCTTCCTCTGTCTGACACACGACTGGTGGGGAGACGAGGGAGAAGTAGATGCCACTGCCTACTTGCTCTCTGCCTGTCAAGCAAGCGGGTGGTACTAATACTTGAGGGTCTCCTGCCCAAGAGTCCTAAAAAAATGAGCTGGCCCTGCTCTCCTGGGCCCTCCCACAACTTGCTCCAATAACAAGGGAAGAACTATGTCAGCCCTGGAGCTAGCGTAGTTAAATTCCCTCCCATTGGTTTCAATGAAAGGGAGAGGGGAAATGGGTCCAAATGGACAAATAAAAGTGGGGGAAAGCTGCCCGCCCCTCTCCATGTCATTGCACAGTTTTGAAAGAGCAGGTTTGTCCATCTGTTTTTCCTCTCCCTCTCCCATAACATTGGCTGCCTCTACAAGAGGCATTTAAAGCTCTTTCAAGGCGCATTAAAAAATTTACCTCTACAAGAACGGAGTGCAAATCGGGCGTAGAGGCGTGTTTTCTCTCCGATTATGCGCATTATCAAATGCGCGTTAAATAGCGAGTTTTATTTTGCTCCGGCTGTTAAAGCGCATTTTGACTATGTGAACAAGCGATTCTCTGCATGTCTACAGTTTAAATCGCGTTTTGGTCGTCCAGTAATGCGCTTCGCCGCCTCTCGTACAGAGGTATTAGGCGTAAATGTGCTTCTGCAAATATGCGCATAATTGCCTAACCAGGCATAAAGGCGAATTCTTGTAGATGAGGCCATTGTTCTGCCTGGCTGCAAACCTATACCTGGAAGGAAGCACTATGGAACTCAATGAGTAAACATGCATAGGTTAACACTTACTGAAATTGTGTGTGGAAAAAACACAATGGATGAAACAGCTTTGAGCTTGTCAGCAGAAACACCCAGAACAAATCTTCAAGTGTACTAGGCGCTAAACTCCTAGTAAATTTTAACATTTAGCCAGTTGTGTTTATTTATTTATTTCTATTTCACCTTTAAGAAGACATATCCTGGGTTTCGTCTCTATAGTGCCCAATGCAGAATAATCACAACAGTTTAACCACAAACAGAAACAATTTAAACAATATTCCATAATAAAAAGCAAACAATTAAGAACAGATAAAATAATCCAAAAAAACAAGGTAGTCAGCTAACCACACTAAATGCCTTTCTAAATTAAAACACCTTAAGAATGGAGGGAAAAAGCAGAAAGGTGGGAGTGGAATTTGAACCTTTCAGTCAAACAAACTATTTGTTTATTCAATTACTTACAATGATTCATAGAATCATAGGACAGTTGGAAGGGGCCTATTAGGCCATCAAGTCCAACCCGCTGCTCAGTACAGGAATCCACCTTAAAGGATACCTGACAGATGGTTGTCCAGCTGCCTCTTGAAGGCCTCTAGTGTGAGAGAGCCCACCGCCTCCCTAGGTCATTGGTTCCATTGTCGTACTGCTCTAACAGTCAGAAAGCTTTTCCTGATGTCCAGCCAGAATCTGGCTTCATATAACTTGATCTTATTATTCTGTGCTCTGCACTCTGGGATGATCAAGAAGAGATCCTGGCCCTCCTCTGTGTGACAACCTTGTCTCCCCTCAGTCTTCTCAAGGCTAAACATGCCCAGTTATTTCAGTCTCTCCTCATAGGGCTTTGTTTCCAGACCCCTGATAATCCTTGTTGCCCTCCTCTGAACCTTGTCCAGCTTGTCTGCATCCTTCTTGAAGTGTGGTGCCCAGAACTGGACGCAGTACTCAAGACGGGGCCTAACCAGTGCTGAATAGAAGGGAACCAGTACCTCGCACGATTTGGAAGCTATACTTCTATTAATACAGCCCAAAATAGTATTTGCTTTTTTTGCAGCCACATCACACTGTTGGCTCATATTCAGCTTGTGGTCTACAACAATTCCAACATCCTTTTCACTTGTAGTATTGCTGAGCCAAGTATCCCCCTTCTTGTAACTGTGCATTTGGTTTCTTTCTCCTAGGTGTAGAACTTAGCATTTATCCCTATTAAATTCCATTCTGTTGTTTTCAGCCCAGTGCTCCAGCTTATCAAGATCACTTTGAAGTTTGTTTCTGTCTTCCAGGGTATTAGCTATCCCATGCAATTTTGTGTCATCTGCAAATTTGATAAGCATTCCCTGCACTTCCTCATCCAAGTCATTAATAAAAATGTTGAAGAGCAAAGGGCCCAGGACTGAGCCCTGTGGTACCCCACTTGTTACCTCCCCCCCCCACACTTTGAGAAGGTACTATTGATAAGCACTCTTTGAGTTCGATTCTGTAGCCAACTGTGGATCCACCTAATAGTTATTCCATCTAGCCCACTTTTAGTTAGCTTGCTGATCAGAATGTCAAGTGGCACTTTGTCAAAGGCTTTGCTGAAGTCAAGATACATTATGTCTACAGCATTCCCACAGACCACATGGGAGGTTAGCTGATCAAAGAATGAGGTCGGAGGAGGTTAGACAAATTGACAGTCTTCATGAATTTAAGAGAGTCATGAAGACTGTCCTCTTCCGACAGGCCTATCCAGATGAATTTTAAGATGTTTTTAATGTTGTATTTTTCTCTTGTTTTTAAATTTTTTTAACTGTTGTGATTTTTATGTTTTATATTGTTGTTGTTCCCCGCCTCGATCCGGAGGGAGAGGCGGGCTACAAATAAATATTATTATTATTATTATTATTATTATTATTATTATTATTATCAGATTAGTCTGACAGCATTTAATCTTGACAAATCCATGCTGGCTTCTAGTAATCACTGCATTATTTTCAAGGTGCTTACAGATTGACTTCTTCATAATCTACTCCAAAATTTTCCCAGGGACTGATGGCAGACTAACTGGTCTGTAGTTCCCAGACCAGTTTTTGAAGATCCTTTTTTGAAGATAGAGACAACATTAGCCCTCCTCCTGTTGTCCGGCACTTCACCCGTCTTCCATGATTTCGCAAAGATAATACATAGTGGTTCTGAGAGTTCTTCTGCCAGCTCTTTCATTACTCTAGGATGCAGTTCATTGGGCCCTGGAGATTTGAACTCATTCAAAGAAAGTAGGTGTTCCTTGACCATTTGTTTATCAATCTCAAACTGCAATCCTGCCCCTTCAGCTTGTACTTCACTTTTGCCAGGGATGTCATAGACCTGGTTTTGGGAGAAGACAGCCAAAGTAGGAATTGAGCACTTTGGCCTTATCTTTGTCATCTGTTATCAGTTTGCCATCCACATTAAGCAGTTAAACCACCATTTCTTTCCTCTGTCTTTTACTATACACATAGCTGAGGAAAGCTTTTTTGTTGCTTTTAGCTTTCCTCGCAAGTCTCAGCTCATTCTCAGCTTTAGCCTTCCTGACGCCATTCCTGCACTTCTGTGCTACCTATCTGTACTCTTCTTTTGTAGCCTGGCCTTCCTTCCATTTCTTATATGTGTCTTTTTTGTTGTTTTGTTTTCAGGTAATCTCTGAAGCTTTTTGTGGAGCCACATTGGTTTCTTCTGTTATCTTCTATCTTTTTTCCTTGGTGGAATTGTGCCTTTAAAATTTCCTTTTTTAAAAACTCCCACCTATCTTGGACTCCTTTTCTCATTAGGGTCACTTGCCATGGGACCTTACTTATCATAGTTCCGAGTTCATTAAAATCAGATTTCCTAAAATCCAGAGTACATGTATGGCTACACACAGCTTTTGCTTCCTTTAAAATCAAGAACTCAAGTTCTTGAGTTGATTTTACCCCATGGGCTGGGTCACCTCTTCCTTACAGTTTCAAATTCTGGGGTTTTCTTAACTCTTGGGCTGTGTTGTGTCTGATCTCTTGTAACTCTTTCTGCTAATTGTTCCACTCAGGATTCAGCTTCTGCTATGTATCCTCCTGCCGCTGCTGACTCTTGACCTAGGCCCAACTTGCTGTAGGCTGCAGCTATGTACATCAGTTGCTGAGGTACCTGAGAAGGAGGGTACTGCTGTACTCCTCTCCTGCTTGTGGGTTTCCCACAGACACCTGGTTGACCACTGTGGGCATCTCTACATTAAGGGGAAATCACATTGCCTTGCCAGGACTTTGTGCTTCCCGCTTTTTTTTTCTTTTTTTTTTTTTGTATTATTGTAAGGGGCAGCATTACATGGGAGGAGAGTGGCGACCACATGGTGTGTAAATGAAAACTTCCCCTCCCCTCGATACTCATATAGTTGAATGGGACAGCACCCTCTAGTGGGTGCTTTGTAGCACAACTTTGGCTGCACATGTTGGGAAATTTTGTGGTATTTCAGAAGAATTGGGATATCCAGGTTTTTAAAAATGGGATAATAGGGGGAAGGCGTGGGAGGCGTGCAGGAGGTTGACAGTGTCATCTAAAGAACACGCAAACTTCCTTAAATAGCCAGTCATGAGCATGCCATATATTGCTGATGTAGAGACACTCTGTATGAACTGAAAGCTGGACCAGATGGATCCCTGATGTGAACCACCATGATTCTTATGTTCTTAGGAGGCATCAAGAGCTCCAACTCAACTTTATTTAGAGTGAGGGATATATATCTCCATTTTAAAAAACCAAGAATAAGAGTGGAAAAACAGATGCACAAACACAGAACAGCAGTCTTAAGTAACTCATATTAGATATTTTATGGCATCAATGTCTTTATCACAACATTGAAAATTTTATATGAGTTGTCCTAGAATTATTTCCTTCATCTTGAAAATACTGGTGAACACACTTCAGCAATATAATTTGTTGGGAGTGTTTTTGGCAGCAGGAGAAGAAATGGGTATACTTGATTAGCACTTAGGTTTCTACAGGAGCCTGGACTATTCACTTTATTTATTTATTTATTTATTTATTTATTTATTTATTATACATTTGTATACCGCCCCATAGCCGAAGCTCTCTGGGCGGTTTACATAGGATTAAAACAATTAAAAACAATATACAAAAATTAAAACAGCAAAAACATACAACATACACACAATCTGTACATTTAAAACCACTACAACACCCCAAAAAGCTACAAAAAACAAAAACAAACCCAGGCTCCTCAAATATTGCCAAATGCCTGAGAGAAGAGGAAAGTCTTGACCTGGCGCCGAAAAGATAACAATGTTTGCGCCAGGCGGGCCTCGTCAGGGAGATCGTTCCACAATTGGGAGGCCACCACAGAGAAGGCCCTCTCTCTTGTTGCCGACCTCCAAGCTTCCCTCGAAGTAGGCTCTCGGAGGAGGGCCTTAGATGTTGAACGTAGTATTCGGGTAGGTTCATGTTGGGAAAGGCGTTCCATCAGGTATTGTGGTCCCAAGCTGTGTAAGGCTTTATAGGTTAAAACCAGCACCTTGAATCGGGCTCGGAAACATACAGGCAGCCAATGCAAGCAGGCCAGAGTAGGTCTTATATGCTTGAACCTACTGGTTCCGGTTATCAATCTGGCGCTGCATTTTGCACAAGCTGCAGCTTCCGAACCACCTTCAAAGGCAGCCCCACGTAGAGTGCATTGCAGTAATCTAACTTGGAGGATACCAGAGCATGGACAACTGAAGCCAGGTTATCCCTGTCCAGATAGGGACGTAGCTGGGCCACCAACTGAAGTTGGTAGAAGACACTCCATGCCACTGAGGCCACCTGCGCCTCAAGTGACAGAGATGTTTGTAGGAGAACCCCCAAGCTACAAACCCACTCTTTCAAGGGGAGTGCAACCCCATCCAGAACAGGTTGAACACCCTCCATCCGGTCAGCGGAACCACCCACTAACAGCGTCTCAGTCTTGTCTAGATAGAGTTTCAGTTTATTAGCCCTCATCCAGTCCATTATCGCAGCCAGGCATTGGTTCAGCACATCCACATCCTCACCTGATGAAGATGAAAAGAAGAAATAGAGCTGCGTGTCATCAGCATACTGATGACAATGCACTCCAAAACTCCAGATGACTGCACTCAACGGTGACTTTACTTGTCACATTGTTATCAGCCCCTTTTCACATCAATATACAGCATCTGCATGCTTGGGTTTTGAACTGTAGGAAGGCGCTTTTGGAATTGGATATTGAGACCTCTGTTGTTTCTCAATAGGTAGACCTGGTGTCCAGAAAATGGCCCTATTCACACAATCATGGGGGGAGGGTGGGTAAGGGAACTACAGAGCTGTGAAGGGTAGGAAAACCACAATGCACACACGCCTCACAAGACCAGCAATCATATGGCATGCCATGGTTTACTTACCCATCCCTGATCCATGGATAAATCCCCATATTCCCATCACTGTTACTTATCTCAGAAATTGCATTGCACCAGCCATTCCATCTATCAATGAAAGTTCCAGATGCTCTAGTTAGCCATCTCCATGATTGCCATTTTTTTTTACTGATTAACCAATGATGCACCCAACAGACAATATGAGAACCTACCACAAGGCTCATTACCCCACTAGTTAGGTAATGGGGTGGGTAAATGTGCTGCAATATGCTCTATGTGGGGCTACCCTTAAGCTGCTCCTGAAGCTGGAGCTAGTGCAGAACGCTGCAACTCGGTTGTTGTCGGCCGCTCCCTCTTTTCAGTATATAACTCATTTGCTGGGGGAATTGCACTGGCTGCCTATTGGCTACCAGGCCAGCTTTAAGGTTTTGGTACTAGTGTATGAAGCCCTAAACAACTTGGGACCAGGATACCTAAGAGAGCACCTTCTCCCCAACCTGCTCGATCACTGAGGTCATTGGAGGGCATGTTCCTAATGGTTCCACATGGACCTTTGGCCCAATTGGAGCCCACCAGGAGAAAAGCCTTTAGTGTGGTGGCCCCCTCTCTTTGGAATTCCCTGTCCCTGGAGGTCAGGCAGGCGCCAACACTATGCTGCTTCTGGTGCCCCCTGAAAACAACTCTTAGAGGAAACCTTCCTCAACTAACCAGCCACTCTTATTATTAATCTCTTGTTTTAAATTGAACAATTTTAATTTGCTGTTTTTAAATCTTTATTTTTTCTGTTTCATTTCTATGTACACCGCTCTAGAATCTATTTTAGATATGGAGTGTTATATAAATATTGTAAATAATAATAATAATAATAATAATAATAGGAACACTCCCCACATGACATGCTAAGCCACCCTGTATCTCTTTGAAACATGACCCACAGTGGCTTACATCTGAATCCAGCCAATGTCTTTTGACTTATATCTGAAATCATAAATTCTTTCTCTGGCCCTCACCCCTGCATGAAGGACATGGTTAATATTTGGGGATGGGGGGTGTCCTGCTTAGCTCCTAGGCTCTGCTCTCCGGACAGCACACCGTAAACACCTTCCCAGTAGGATTCATTATTGCAATACATGACAAAACACCAACTTTTGAGGAATGGAACATATGGAACACTGTCTTAGCTCCAATAGTCTCAGCAAAATAGCTAAGCTAAATTCAGGAAGGTGTTCGCTACAATAATTTACACCAATTTCAGACACTTTCCTTATCAGGTAAGTGTGTGTGTGTGTGTGTATGTGTGTATATATATATATATATATATATATATATGCAGTGACTGCCCCTTGCCAAATATCTCCACAGTCACTCATGAGATGGGTGATTTTGGAGATACCACAATGTTATTAGGGCACAATCCTGTGCCTGTTTAGACCTGAAAAAAGTCTTACAATTTCCAGCATTCCCCAGCTACTGGCTTGGGAATGCTGGGAGTTATAGTACTTTTTTCTGTCTAAACATGCATAGGATTGCACCTTAAGATGTTTAAATAGCCAAATATTTTGTTCCTCATTAAGTAAGAAGCATGGCAGGGGCTCCTAGACTATAACAGGCCTGAATCTTTGCCATATAATAGGTATTATAATCTACTGGAAAATGTGCTTAATACATTTATTCAGAATACATTTATATTTTGTTATGTTTTTAGCCTCTCCAACTCAGATGTTCTTGTTTGAAATAAACATGTTGAATATGTTCTCTATGTCAACAAAAGATAAAGGTTGCTTCCAGATGAGACATTTATCATGCCGTCCCCATTCACAGAATTTTATGGGGTTTCCAGATGACATATTCCATTTGTAACCCTCCCATGTTTTACCACCATTTCATCTGTCTTTTTTTTCCTACTGCAGAAAAACCATTGAAGAAGGAAACACAGAATAGCTGGGCCATGCTTTCTAACGAGTAGTACTAGGAACCCTCTATCTGGAAGCACCCAAAACATGAATCCTTTGTGGCAAAAATAAACTTCTTATTTTGTACTTTGTATGAGCCTGGTGTCTGACTTCCCTCCGTCCTAGCAGTGGCTTTGACAAGAACAGCAATGAGAAAACCTGCCTCAGAAAAGTGCTGAAAAGTTGCTCTATAAATAGATTAGATGTGTGAAATTTTGACTCTCCTATCTCAACTCATATTATGAGAAATTTAATTAGGTAACTCACTGCTCAAACCGTTTATTTCCTTCCTCTGCTAAGGTGCTGACACTAGTACCCAGAGTTCAGCTTCTTTGAAGAATATACTGGCTATTTTTGCATGTAACTTGTGGTGGCACATAAGCAACTTCTCTGTGGTGTTATCCCATGCTGCTGCAATTTAAATGTAAATACCAGAGCTAGATGGGTCTTTTCTACACAGGCAACAATCAGATGGGAGAAGATCCAAGTATCTGGCCCTTGAACTCCATAAATGTGTCTCTATGGCCGCATTTGGATGACACAATAGTCAACCCTGTGCTAACAGTCAACTCCACGGATTACTATTATCATGTCGCCTTGGGAACCCCCCCAAATAGTCATCTGTGGAGTTGACCATTAGCATAGGGTTGATTATTGCCCACCCCAACCTCTCTCTGTCCTCCCCACCGAATAGTGCCGCCTGTTCTCATGAGAATCCCCCTTCGTGTGGAGTCCCCCCACTGGTCAGTAACTGGTGCTGCACTCTCCTCCTCCTCCTGTTCCAACAGTGGGGTGACCAGCACAAAGGGGGATTCTCATGGGAATCAGTGCCACATGGGATAATTGCAAAGCCCCCATGTCCCGTCCCTGGGTGTGGCGCCACGTGCACATCCCATCCCCGCTGCAGGAGAGATCCATTTGTGGATATTGGTACTGGCAGGGTGACTGCACCCTGCCGATATTCACAAATGGATAGCGGGGTGGGGCAGAGGGAGTCGCTCGCCTGACACTGTCAAGGACAGCGGCAGGCGAATGTATCCCTCCGCCACATCACACTATCCATTTGGTTATGGGGTCCAAGTATCCCCCCAACCCCATATCAAAATGGATAGTGGGGGTGAGAAAGGGAGATGTTCGGCTAACCCTGTCCTTGACAATGTCAGGTGTCTCCTCCGCCATGCTAGATAGCGGCATGGCGCAGAAGACAGCAAGCATCTCCCTCCACATCTGCTGATATCCACAAATGAGCTTTGGATATCAGGGTGGAGGGATGTATGGATCTGTCCTGCAGCTATAACGTCAAACTGCGAGAGAAATCCATCCGCGGTTTGACGTTACAGCTGCAGGACAGATCCATATAGCACTACTCCCTGATATTAGGGTGGAGGGGGGCATTTCTCCCGTGCTTTGATGCTGCAGCCGCAAGAGAAGTCCTTACAGCTCTCCGCCCAATCTCCATTTATGTACGTCCCAGGAAGCGCATGGGGAGCTGCAAAATCGGTGGCTCCCCACACACTTCCCAGGATGAATGACACATGCCTACAGAGCCCTGCTGGACAAGAGTGGCAGGGGTTTCTGCCGCTTTTGCCTCACAACTCTATAGGCATGTGAAATAGTCAACGGAGTCTGCCACATGACACAATAATCAACAGTTGTACAGATAGTCAACTCTTTTCAGCGTTGATTATTTGTGTTGGTTATTTATGGGAAATAACCAACCGTTATGCGGAAAATGCTTTACAGACAACACAATAGTCAACAGTGGACTATTCAATTAACTTTTTAGCAATGTAAATTGCAGGTGGGACTGCAGTGGGGGAGGGCACACTAGGACCCTGATCCAGATTGGGTCTCATATACTTACTTTTTAGTAAAACGATAAATGTGAAGATCTTCGGAACTGGGAGTTTGGTAGCATTTATGCGGGAGAGTGTTAGCTTCATGCTTCGTGTAAGAAAACATTATTTGAAGTAAGGAATATAAAACAATAAACAAGAGAAGGAGGAGGGAGGATGAACCAGATGCACGACCACAGTACAGGAGGCCTCAGCTCACATGCTTCTTAGTACAGACTACATCAGATGGTGGAAAAAAAACAATGCCAATCCTTTTACTACATATTCTATACATCACCAAGAGAAGAAAGTAAATTGTGCCTTAAGCATGTAGAGTTTTGCTTACTGCTGATTTTACTTGTCTCAGCCTTTTGTCTTTCCATGAGCTCATGCTGGGTGTCCTGCTTGCATTGGCATAATGGCTCCACGGACTGTGGAGTTCTTGAATTGGGCTCAGGAGTTACTTTTTTCTTTCTTTTTTACTTGGGTCATAATAGAGACCAGCATTTCAGCACAGAGAAAGTCAAGTTGGTCATGAGGTAAAAATGTTGGGCTGTGAGACTTTCGTGGCTTCTTCACATGCTTCAAAATCAGACTTGGATTTGGGGAGGTAGCACAGTGATCTTACACCGACTGTATAGGATACCTCTTCATTTTCTGGGCTCAACCTAAAGTACTGGTATTAAAAGTTTAATGTACTTAATGGCCCAAGACCAGGATGAGAGTATCAAACAGTGCCTGTGCTTCACCCATATGAACCTGAGCCCTAAGACCAGTGTTGAAGGCTTTGGTCCCTTCAACTATCATTATGAGGATTCTCAGGATTGTCACAAGAGTTCTAGAATTCCTTTCCCAGGAAGATCCAACAGGCTCCTTCTCTTTCTCCTTTTAGATGGGTTTTGTAAACCTTATTTTGACAGGCATTTGACATACAGTTGTGTTACTAATGTCTGAACGCTGCTAACTGCCATATTTCTATATTGAAAAGTGGGATAAAATTAATGGAATAAATATAAAAATAAATGATCTTGATTGTTCCTTGAAAACTGGTTAGGCCCCATCTTGAGTATTGCGTCCAGTTCTGGGCACCACACTTCAAGAAGGATGCAGACGGAGTGTGTTCAGAGGAGGGCAACGAGGATGATCAGGGGTCTGGAAACAAAGCCCTATGAAGAGAGACTGAAAGAACTGGGCATGTTTAGAAGAGAAGACTGAGGGGAGACATGATAGCACTCTTCAAATACTTGACAGGTTGTCACACAGAGGAGAGCCAGGATCTCTTCTCAATCAACCCAGAATGCAGGACACGGAATAATGGGCTCAAGTTACAGGAAGCCTGATTCTGGCTGGACATCAGGAAAAGCTTCCTGACTGTTAGAGCAATATGACAATGGAACTAATTACCTAGGGAGGTGGTGGGCTCTCCCACATTATAGGCCTTCAAGAGGCAGCTGGACAACCATCTGTCAGGTGTGCTTTAGGTGGATTCCTGCATTGAGCAGGAGGTTGGACCCAATAGCCTTATAGGCCCCTTCCAGCTCTACTATCTTGGATTCTATGAACATTTTATGAGGTGGTTCTGTATCTAGATCTAAGGCCCTATTTTTGTTGTGGGGTGGGGAGCTGATGCCATAGGATGTGTGCAGGAAAGTTCCTGGAAAGCAGTGCAAAAATACGCATCCACACAGCCACAGCAGGAACCATGCATCAACATTCCAAGTCGGGAGAGCTCCTGGAAAACAGATGAGCTTTTTCTTAGCACGCACCAAGCTGATTCCAAACTGAACCAATGGGAACTCAACCTTCACTAATAGTAAACTGGTGAGTAGAAATTGGCAGTCTTTGAATCCTTTTATTGTAGTAATGTGACTATTGTAAACCGCTCAGAACGGACAATCTATGGTAAAAGGCAGTTTCAAAACATACTAATAAATAATTTGTCATTGTCTACTTATCTTTTTTGTGGAACTCAAACTGCAGAATTTTATCCACACTTACTTGGAAAGGTGTATGTATAGTAAGTAGGCTGCATGAGACAGAATTTAGAACATGAAATTTCTAAATTCTGGTCCTATGCACTGAAGCCTCTGTGGGTTTTCAGAAACTAAATGGGTAGCTATGTAATTACGACAGCAGAGGGCACCAGACTATCACCTGAACATGCAAAATCTGCTGTGGTGGGCCCCCTCCACAAGGACGCGCTTTTGCGCCCGGTTCGGCGATTATGCGCATTATCGCGGAGGCGCATTTACTCCTAATCCCTCTGCACGGGAGGCGGCGAGAGGCGGCGAAGCGCATTAATTGATGCCCAAAAAGCACTTTACAGGTAGCTAATGCGCATAATCGCTTGTTCACACAGCGAAAATGCGCTTTAACGGCCGGAGCAAAATAAAAGTCGCTATTTAACGCGCGTTCGAAAATGCGCATTATCGGGGAGATAACGCGCCTGTACGCCCGTTTTGCGCTCCGCTCGTGTGTAGGTAAAATTTATAATGAGCCTTCAAGGCTCATTAAACGTCTCGTGTGGAGGAGGCCGTGGACTTAGAGCAATATGATTTAGCAACCTCCTTTAAAACCTAACACTCTCCATATCTATATTTCTCTAACAAGCTAGGCTGACCAGATAAAATCCAGGTCAGGGCTCATATAACTTTAACAGTTGTAGAGAAAAGGGAATTTCAGCCAGTGTCATTTGTATGCAATTAGTTCCTGGTGAAATTCCCTCTTCATCACAACAGTTAAAGTTGCAGGGGCCCTGCCTTCTTTTGTATATGGTAACTCTTGTATAGTGCCTGCACCTTTAACTGTTGTGATGAAGAGGGAATTTCACCAGGAACTAATTGCATACAAATGACACTGGCTGAAATTCCCTTTGCTCTACAACTGTTAAAGTTACAGGAGCCCTGACCTGGATTTTATCTGGTCAGCCTATAACAAGCTGACGTCGGCGAAACTATAAAAAATATAGCCTATTAAATTCATGGGATAATGGTGAGAGAGCCCTTCTGGTTTTTCCAGCTCACCCTTCCCAGTGTATTAATACTCCTACAACCAATCACAGGCACAGCTGGAAAAACCGGAGGGACTATCTCACCATTATCCCACGAATTTAATAGGGTATCCTGTCTTTGCTGATAGGCTGCTGAAAATTCAGTTATTCAGGAATGTTATATTGCCTTCCAACACTATTTGAAAATTGTTTTTGAATTATAAACTGTTATGAGTTATGTCTACCTGAATACCTGAGGAAGACTTCCCATAGTCAAAACAGAATTTCACCGGGGCTGTATAGTAAATTGTAATTATATTCACTTTGTAGACTGCCAGATATAACTTTTTGATGTGTTTGATTTCCAGACATTTACTGATATTGTTGTGATTGAAAATCCATTGATTGTCCATTATCGATATGACTGTTCTGAGTAATAATCCACTTTAATTGTACCATCCAATATTATATATTTTGCAAAAGGAAAAAAAAGCTCCATTTACTGGTCCAGTGCAACATTGTTTGATTCTTTGCACCTGGAATATTTGTTCTGAATGTGTTCATTGGGAACCTTCTCTTTTTTTCGTTTCGTTTTTGCTTCGTATAGATGCTGGGAAACAGGTGTGGGAGGAAAGGCCTGCGTGCCATGCAGCCTGTTCCTGCTGCTTTCAGATGCAGTAGAGGATGCTGTCCCACCATCAGTGATGAAGACAGATTAATCTGCCAATTCAAGTAGGCTTTTGTTGGTGCAAGGAGGAGGCGCCATCTTGTTCTTTGTCTCAGGCAGTAAAACGTCTTGGCCTGTCTCTAGTTGTTTGCCTGCCCAGCTAAGTGCTGTTCAATATAAAGACTAATTTCTTCCGGCAGGCATATCCAGTGGAATTTTAGGATGTTTTTAGGATGTTTTATTGCTATTTTAATAATGTGTACCATGTTTTAATCAGTTTTATGTATTTTATAATATTTTATATTTACTGTTGTTCCCCGCCTCAATCCAAATGGAGAGGCAGGTAAGAAATACAATTATTATTATTGTTGTTGTTGTTGTTGTTTTAAATGTTTTAACTATTTTAAAATTGTACTATGCTTAATTATATTTTTAATTTTTGTATATCTCTATTTGGTTTTGATTGTACATGTTTTAATTTGTAAGCCGCCTTGAGTCCCAGTATTGGGGGAAAAGGTAGGATATAAATAAATATAATAATAATATGTTCTAGAGGGGATTGCATCTCTACCTATAAAGCTGAAAGTTTGTGTGTGGGATGTATGTCCAGATATATTTGCCCACTTCCAGATGAGTTAGAAGCTTGACAATCTAAAAACACGGAATGTTAGTTTTTAAGTAATTTAAAATAATTTAATAGAAAAACTAGGCTTATGCCTACAACTCCCAGCATGCCTTGGGTGGATCTCCCAGTACACCTTGGACAGGAGGACAGACTTACCAGCCTTTGGCAGCCATTGTGAGTGTGCGGGTGGGTGGCTGCTCCATGGCTTTCATAACCCAGACTCCGAAGGTTGGTCTCGAGCAGTCAACCCAACTCCACATAAAAGAAAACAAACCACATAAATGGGCTGTGTCTATTTGCGGTGCCTCATCCCACCTGCCATGTGTGGTTTTAAAATCATAACTAGATACAACAGTGTGACTTTGAAAGGCCGAACTCTGAACATGCTCAAAGGTGCCCCATCCTGATATTGTTGTTTTCTCAGAATCTAGGGGAAGCGCATATGCAGCCTTCACCCTTAAGAAGAAGGGAGGAAGGGGAGGCACTCTATGCATGCCCAGAAACAGGCCCGATGAAGGGGGCAAGTGCCTGGCCTGGCCCTTCAGTACAGGCTCCTGATGGAGCACTTGGTGGGCAAGAAGCATGGCCTCTCAATCCTAACTCAGCCCGCACTTCCCTGACCTCTCACTAACTGTCTTTGTTCTCCTTCTGCCTGACTTTCTCCAACTGCCACTAGCTCTGCCAACCATTCCATTCCAGCCTCAGCTATATCAGTCATTCCTCCATTCACTCTTCTGTCTCAATGGTATAGTCAGGCTTTTACATAAAAATTATAAACCTTATTCAGTAATTCCTGCATCTGTCTTGGAATGTTGTGGCTCAGTTATAACAGGAAAAAAACCCCGCAACATAAAAAAAATCTCATCAAGTTAAAAGGCCTTGGGAATTTTTAACAAATAAATACTCACTTGGCACTGGAAAGCCATTAATATAGTCACTAGGCAAGCCTGCCTGGGAAAAAGAAATCCATAAGCAGGGTGCCACAACTAAAAAGGGCCGCTTTCCAGTTGTCTCCCACCACACCTCAGATGGTGTTCAAAGAATAACATGTTATTCAGGGACTTAGGCTTATGCTTATAACTCCCAGCATACCTTGAGCAATTTAATTTGTTTAAAAGTTAACTCACCGGCCTAGCACTGGCCTATTACATTAAGATGATTATCTCACAGACATATATCTTAGGGTGCCCAAGCAACCACAGGCGTATCAGCTAGTTTCTTCTAAAGCAGGGGTGCACAATCTTTTCAGTCCTGAAGGTTGCATGTGATGCTGGCTTGGGGGTTAGCAGCAGTGGGGAAGGATCTATCTGTATGAGGATCACTGAGATAATGAATGGAGAGCTTTTGCCTGCTTCCCATCCTCTAGAGATCCTAGTACAGTTTGCTATTTCCTCACTGAAAAGAATAATCTGTATTGCTATCACAATGGTTCAATCAGTGGAAAAATCAGCTGGGGGAGGGGAATGTGGCAGGGGTATGTGTCAGGGCACCCGGGGACTGTAGTGAAAGCCTAAGGAGGTGGTACAGGCTCTGAAGCTCTTGCCCTAAAGGATCATGTTCATAGTCTGGGGGGGGGGGGGGTGTTCATTGGTCCATCTTTGTCACTAGAACCACAAGTCACTTCTGTGGCCCAGAGTTTATTTTACCAGTTTAGGCTGGTTCACTAGTTATAACCTGCCTGGACAGAAATTGCCTTGCTTCAGTTATCTGGACTCTGGGAACCTCCTGTTTGGAGTACTACAATGTATCGTATGTGGGGCTGCCTTTGAAAACAGTCTGGAAGTTAGTTAGTTCGGAATGAGGCTGCAAGACCTCTAACTGGTGCCTCTACAAGAGCGATTTAAAGCTCTTTCAAGGCGCATTACCAAATTTACCGCTACAAAAGCGGAGCGCAAATCAGGGGTCCGGGCACTTTAAATCTCCGATTATTCGCATTTTCGAATGCGCGTTAAATAGTGAGTTTTAATTTACCGCGGGAGTAAGAGCGCCTTATGTCCGTGTAAACAATTTTGTGAGGAGGCGCATTAACGATCAGATGGTTTTGTTGTCATGCGTATGTGTGGATAATTAGTGATCTGCTTAGACAACTCGTCCCCTCGCTTCTTGCTGGGTTCCTGAGAGACGGGAAGCAGGGAAAAGGGGGGCGGACAGGGGGAGGGTGTTTTCATGCTTGCCTGCATGCCTGCCTCCATCCATAGACACACACACACACACACACTTGCTCCGCTTGCTTGCTGTGTGTGTGTGTGTGTGTGCGCGCACGCGCTTCTGAATGTTTTACATCACCAAAATGACAACGGATGATTGAGAAGGAGAGAAGGGAAAACAATTGATCTCACTGGGAAAATAAAGAGGAGGAGGAGGAAGGAACGAAGCAGCTTCCCCTGTCTGTTTGGGCGTGCGTTTGGGTGGATCTCTACTCTCTCTCTCGCTTGCTCCTTCTCTTTGGTCTCTCGCTCTCTTCCTCTCTCTCCGGCAAATGGTGGGGAGCAGAGAGAGGCAGCCGAAAATACTTTTTAAAAGGCTGCTGGAGGGGGAAACTTCTGAGGCACATTCCCATTTACTCCTGAGCAGTTCTGGGAGGGGGGACAAACTTCAGCTGGCAGTGAAATTGGAGGGGAGAGAGGTAGCCAAACAGGTTAACCACATCATTCCACAGGTAACCTAGGAAACCAAAGGTGGGAGATTCTGGTAGGCGGGAGAATAGTGCAAAACAGGTGCAAAACCTGTTTAAGCAGTTTCCTCAGGACAACGCGCATTACTTTCAGCAATATTTGCATGCATGTCAACAACTTTAAAGCGAGTTTCATACAGCCAGTAATGCGCTTCAATGCCTCTAGTATATAGGTATTAGGCGTAAAAGGATTGTCAGGAGATGCGCATAATCCGGGAACCAGGTGTCAAAACGAAATACTGTAGAGGGGACCTGGGACAAGGTGATCTCAGCACATCACACTAGAGCTTTTCCATCTTCACTGACTTCTGGTCCATTTTGTGTCAAATTCAAGATAAAGGCCCCCTCCACAAGGATTCGCTTTTGCGCCTGGTTAAGTGATTATGCGCTTCATCCCTGAAGCGCATTTACGCCTAATACCTCTGCACGAGAGGCAGGCAGGGAGAGGGGAGGGGGGAGGCAAGACCCCCGGAGGCAGGAGCCGATCTCGGCCGGGGAGCAGCGGAGGGGGCAGTGAGAGTCCTCCGCCGGCCTTTCTCTCCGCAAAGGCAAGAAACCGGGGGTGGGGGGGGGCACTCAGGGGAGCCGGGAGGAGTTGTCACTGCTGGACAGGGAGCGTCTCCTTCCCGGCGCCGGTGGCAGCGGGGAGAGGGGGGCGGCGGCAGGGCGACCCCTTCTTCGGCCACGCGAAGCTCTCCCGCGCGCGCTGGCTGCAGCTGAGGCTGTGATGGAACCGGCAGCCCTTAAAGGGCCAGGCGCACCTCAGCGCTCCGCTCCATTGCCTGCCTGCGTGCCTGGCTGCTTCGCCCTCCCCCGCTGGAGGGAGGGAAGGAGGGGCTGGCCGAGGCCGGCCGGGGTCTCCCCCTGCTGTCTGCCGAGGGACGTGGGCGGGCGAGGAAGGCAAAAGACGGAGCCAGAGGAGCCGGCTAGGGAAGCCAGGAGCCGAGCGGGGGAGCGAGCAGCAGCAGCACCAGCAGCACATCCCGCCGCAAAATAAAACTCGCTATTTAACGCGCATTCGATAATGCGCACAATCGGAGGGATAGCGTGCCTCTACGCCCGATTTGTGCTCCCTCCTTGTAGAGGTAATTTTTTTTAAGCGCCTTGAAAGAGCTTTAAACCTCTCTTGTAGAGGCAGCCTAATTCGACCTTTAAGGCTCTTTACAGTTTGGGACTAGGATACCTGAAAGACTGCCTCCCTGCAGATGTACCTGCCCATTTCTTTAGATGTTCTTTGGAGGCCCTTTTCTGACTGCCTCCACTGAGTGGGGTGCAGTAGATGGCAACCAGAAAGCAGGCGTTTTCAGTGATGGTGCCCCAGCTGTGGAGCCCTCCCAAGAGGTCCTTGCTTGGCACCTACTTTGGTGTCAATTTGGTGTTAAGCCTTTAAGAGGCCTATTTTCCTGGAATGATGATGATGATTTATTTATTACATTTCTATACCACCCCATAGCCGAAGCTCTCTGGGCGGTTTACATAAGATTAAAATGCTGAAAAACAATATACAAAATTTTAAACCACAAAAACAGACAACTAAAACAATATAAACAATAAACAACTATGAAAACAGATCCAGGATCAATGAAGCTCATCACATATTGTTAAATGCCTGGGAAAAGGTTTAACCAGGCACTGAAAAGATAGCAATGTCAGCGCCAGGCGGGCCTCTTCGGGGAGATAATTCCATAATTGGGAGGTCACCACAGAGGAGGCCCTCTCCCTTGTTGCTGTCTTCTGGGCCTCCCTTTGTAGTAGGCACCCGGAGAAGGACCTTAGATGTTGACCTAATCTGTTTAAGCATTAAACTATTTACTCTCTGCGACTTGTGTTTTTATGCTGTATTTATACTTTTATTGTTTTTAATATTTAATTTTACTTAGTTTTAGTTTTTATTCTGGCTCTGAAAACTTTACAGGCTGTCATATAAGCATTTTAACCGTTTTCAAAGTGCAGTTGTGGAGTGGGGTTCTGTTCCTGGGATCATGATCCTCCTCCTGACTGGCCTTCCCCCATTTTGGATAAGTAGCATCTTACTGAGCTCAGCTGTACACATGTGCACTTGCTTGCATGCAGCAGTGACACCCGGTATATTATTATTATTATTATTATTATTATTATTATTATTATTATTATTAGCATGTGTGTGTAATTGCACCTGTACAATGCAAGTTAATAGGATCATAGCGAATACGATCATGCTGTAAATATACTAAGGGTGCAATTCTACGGGATCCACCCTTAATACTCATAAATCCTCCAAACTTGGAGGCTTACTAATATCCAGTGCCGAGTGGGAGGCACAGCTGAGGCAATGATCACCTTTGCTGTACCTCCCACTCTGCATTTCAGCTAAACTGGCTTTTTTGTCCATCTCGCTGATGTGTCACAGAGTGGGAGGCAAGAAGCCTCTCTTCCCTTGCCACACAGAGGAACGCCCCCTTTACCTCCTGTCTGAGGCCACTTTTGCAACCTCAGAGGCAGTCAGCACGGTTCTCTCTGCATTAGTGAGGAAGGGGCTGGGAGATTCCTGGGTCCGAGGTCAGAACACTCTCTCCAACCTTGGATCCAAGCATCCGAAATCTCCTACGGGCCTCCAGCTTTTGTCTAAGGACCATAGGATTTCTTCCTAAAGAAATGATTAATAATATTATATTTATTTTTATGGCTGAGGATGACCAATCTTATTTTCCCTGATAACTTGAAAGGATAGCATAATTTGTAAAATAAAATATTAATGATTTAAATATTAATATTAATATGGAGATAGTTAATGAGGCAATGTGGCTTAATTAGTGTCAGACTAGGACCTGGGAGACCCACACTCAAATTTCCACTCAGCCATGAAGCTCACGTGGTGACGCTGGGCTAATCACTATGGCTGGTTTCGGATGACACATTAGGCAATGGAGGGGGAAATAGCGTACGCTGACCGTGCGTTAGGTAGGCAAAGCTCCACACACGACACGCTGCAACTCCAGTGCTTGTGCAGCTGAAAGTTCCGGTGGCCATCTTGGTTGCTACGTCTCCTCCCTCCCCCTCCCTCAGTCCCCCAGCCGTATCCCAACATGCACCGCGAATTCTGCTGGCTGTATCAGAGCAGCCGGGGGTTTTCAGCTGCTCCGGCCGGCAGAACTCTATTCCCAAACGGAACAGTCCACGGAGAGAGGGGGAGGGGTTGGTTTCGGATGACGCTTTAAACAACGGGGCTTCGGGTTAAACAACGTGCGAGCCCGTTGTTTCTCTCCGTTGCTTAATTGGGTGGAATAGCGTACTGTCAGTTGTGTGTGCGTGGTGTGTAACCCTCCACACGACACAATAAGCAACACAACTGACGATTGTTCCCCCCTCCCTCCGTTGCTTAATGTGTCGTCTGAAACCAGCCAGAGTCTCAGGCTAACCTACATCAAAGGTGGCTGTGAGGATAAAGAGTGCTTCCTTGAGCTCCTTGGAGGAAGGAGAGAGGGAGATATATATTATATTAAAATACATAAAATATCAATTTATCTCACCTAGGTTTGCTTCTAAAGGCTTTTAGTTTAAGTTTTCAAGTTTTAATACTCCACTTTTGCAAACTGGAACTGTGAGACAGATCATATCTTACCATAAACCTTGTCTCTTTTACAGAAGGCCTCAAGTGGGACGCAGGCAGAAGCTGCTCTACTGCTTTATAATGGTACTGAAGTGCACCAACAAATGTTGGGGCCCATGACACGTTCCATATACCTTTTTTGAAATTGCTTTCATAGTGTTATATCCTGCTTGGTGTAGATCTGGCCATGTAGCAGTTACCAGAGCGGTTGTCATTTTCTTCCTAAAGTAATTAAGCTAGGTTCAAATACAGTTGTTACGTTATTTTCATTTTAGACTAGGAAGGCATCCTTTAGATAAGAAGAAAACATTATTTCCCCCTAAGATTGCCATTATACAAATAAAGGATAGGGACGCTAGGATCCATGATGTCTGAAATAAAGAATATCCAATATATAGATCTAGCCTTCTCCCATACAATCAGCCCCGCACGCTTAGGTCATCTGGGAAGAATTTGCTACAGTTGGCTAAAACCAGGCTGACAACTGTTACCCAGAGGACCTTCTCTTCTGCAGCTCCCAGACTGTGGAATGGCCTGACCGAGGAGATTCATCAACTTAACAGTCTCTTTGACTTTAAGAAATCCATAAAAACCAGTCTCTTCCGGCAGGCCTACCCAGTTGAATTTAAAGAGTTTTATCTGTATTTTAATAATGTATTGATTTTATATGTTTTTAATCAGTTTTATGTATTTTATGTCATTTGTATCAGTGTTGTTCCCCGCCTCGATCCTGAGGGAGAGGCGGGTAAGAAATAAAGAAATAAATAAATTATTATTATTAAGCATAGAATGGGCATTTGCTATCATCATCATCATTGTTAATAACAATGGAAAAGACAAGTAAGTCTTTCTACAAATCCCTGCACTCAGGTTGGCGGTCTCACATCGACATATTAATACACATGAATGTAATAAAAAACATAGCAATACGGGAGTTACAGACCAATCCTGTGTGTGGGTTTACTCAAGAATTGCCCCCCACTGCGTTGAATGTGACCTGCAATCCTATGTACACTTGCCTGGGAGTAAAGCCTTATTAAATCCAATAGAGATCCGCCAACTCACCAGTCTTCAACAATGTAAGAGAGCTATCAAGATTGATCTCTCCCGGCAGGCCTAGGCAGCCGAATTTTAAGACTTGGTTGATATTTTAATAGTGTATTGATTTTATATGTTTTTTTAATCAATTTCATGTATTTTATACTGTCCGTATGATGCTGTTCCCTGCCTCGATCCGGAGGGAGAGGCAGGCAAGAAATCATCATCATCATCATCATTATGTAACCATGCACAGGAATTGTGCTGTCCAGAGACTAACTTTAAGCTCTACCTAGCAGGGAAGATGTTCTAAAATACGGGGTGGGGGACATGAGGGCAAGCCTCCTTCCTCTCTCTTCAGCCATGCCTTGCTGTGGTGGTGACTATTTTGGGCTGGCATTTCCCAATTCTCTCCCTTCTCCCTTTGGAGGAGGAGGAGAAGGCGGCGGCGAACCGGGCGGAGGACGGGCCTAGGCTGCTGCTCCGCCCCTCCGGCGAGCAGGAAGGGGGCGGGTGGCTGCTGCTGCTGCCAAGCCAGGCAGGGCTGCTGAGGCAAGCGAAGAGAGGCACAGCACCCAAGATGGCCCCCGCTGCAGAGGCAGCCGTGGCGGCAGCGGAGGGCCCGAGGGTGGAAGAAGAGGAGGCCGCGGCCGGCCGGCTCTTTCGGCTGGTGAAGGAGGAGGTGGGCGCGACGGCCACGCTTGTGGCCCGCAGCTGAGAAGAGCTGCCGCCGCTGTCGCGAGGTGAGCAAAAGCCCCTCTGATGTGGGGCGGAGGCTGCGGCCTCCTGGCTCTGCCTTCGCTCCGGGGTAGAAAGGGCCGCGGCCTTGCTCTCCCCCCCCCCCTCCCGAGGGCTGTCGGGCGTTGCAGTCCGACTGGGTCTCTGCGTGTCTCTCCCTTGCTGCCCCTGCCGCCAGTATTCCTTCTCGACTCTCTCCTCGTCTTTAGGCCTCAGGCTTACGCCGGGCTCGATTTCTAGTCGTCCCCGACATCGGTGGCTTCGCAACAGGCCGAAGAACAAATTGATGGAAGCGGGGGGGGGGGGGGGAAGAAGGAAGAGAGGTTGACGTGTGGGCCCCACCCATTTCTTAGCCCTTTCTCTTGTTTTCTAGGCTAGGGAATAAAAACAAGTCAGTTCGGAAAGAAAATATGATTAAATAAAGCAATGCCGGAACGCTTTTTCGGGGGGGGGGGGATAAGCCTCCTCGATCCCAGTGAGACATGCTCCTACATATGTGGAAGGGGGGGCTGCAGCCTAAGTAAACATGCGTGTATAGTCACACTGCACATGTGGGATCACACGACGCAGCCTTGTGCCCTCTGGGAGTAAGCTCTGCCATAAGAGTGGGATTCACGTCTGAGTCAAGGGTTACAATGCATTGCAGATGCATACAATTTGTTACTACTGCTTGTGCTGTGGCATGCTGTTGTGTGTGTTGCAGGGTCCTCCCCATCAGTTCTATCTAGTTGGTACAATTATCTAGTTTGTACATATGGGGAAGGGTTCATGTTCACCAACATCCCATTTTTAAATGGCCATGCATGCAAGAACTGCTTATTATGTTGGGCATGGTGTTTTTTTTCCTTTCTGCCCCCATCCCTCCCCGCCAATTTAGTTTCCTGATTCAGTGAATTCCTGAATCCCATCACTTTCCTCTCCACAATCTTTTCTCTCCACAATTTTTTGAAGATCTTCTTCGGTAGCACCAACTCAATGCACACAGAAAAGAAAAAGGTATATAAAATGTAATAAAAATGAGGGCATTTAAAGGTTCTGGGGGAATACCACTTTCTTCACATTTACTTAATATGTAGCTTTCAGTGTCATGGTTCTCAGAGCACGAGGCATATATCTGCTTGCTAGGAAATGAAGGATAATTTTTGGGATATCCTATGGGACTTCTAACCCAACAAAACTCTTATGTATGTTCAGGGAGACCTTGAGCAGGAAATGCCACCTGCAAAACAGCCGGCCAAGAAGCAATGTAATATATTGTAGAGAAGGAAGCTTGTATACTTGTTGCTCATACATCTCTTCTGAGAAACTTCAAAACTATGAAACATCAAGACTCACATTTATTTTAAGAAATTCAGAGGTGCTTTTGTTCTTGAGTTTTATCTGATAGCAATTTGGTTATTTAAGATGAGAGAAGCCTTTTCTGTAGTTAAGTCTAAGGGCACAATCTTATGGATGTTTATACAAAAAAAAAATTCTACAACTCTCAGGATTCCCCAGCTAGCATGATGGGAATTATAATACTTTTTTCTGTCTAAGCATGCATAGGATTGCATGTTAAAAGTGATTTTTCCCAAGCCACAAGGCATATCTTGATTTGCGATGCTTTTGCTTCTTTTTCACATCACATTTTTATAGGATTGATTCTGGAATGGTGGATTGGGATCCATCAGTGTGTAATTGGAGCTCGATGGTAAGCTGCAAGGGTGTCAGTAGTAGACGATTGGGGTGTGTACAATACAAAGGGACTTTCACTTCTGGGTTAGTTTGGAATTTAAATTTGAGTCATGTAATGTGCTTCCTAATGTAGAATAAAAGCTGCCCTTTCCCTTATCTATTTTATAGTATAAAGTACAGGTGGGGAACTTGTAGACAGCTGGATGTTGGACTACAATCCTAACTTTTCCTGGCCATTGGGCATGTGAGGTGGAAATATAACACCTGGAGGGCCACAGGATCCATAACCCGGCATAAAGCTTTGTCCCTTCTAATATCTTAGATTTGATTTATGTTAATACTTGAGGTTGTGTGTAATTTTTACAAAGAAATAATTTCATATCCACAATAATTTGAATTGAATAGCCAAATTACACAAGTATTTATGCATTGAGAGAAAGAGGCATCTCATTCTGTGTCCTTAATTGAAACTGCTTTGGCTCAGAGGTTCTCAAAGTGAGTTATGGTGTTTCAGAAAAGAGTGCATGATGGATGAGGAAGAGGGTATAGAAGAGCACAGAGCATAACCCTCCATTATCCCACACTTTGGTGAAATGTGTGAATAGAAGTAACAGTGTGATGGTGGTAGGAAGGAAAAGTAGAGCTGCCTAGATCGCAGACCAATTCTACATGTTCAGAACATTCTCTTTGCCTGGTTTAAATGCTTCATTCCTAGGCCCGTGCCACAAACCAACTTTCCCTTAGGTGGTGCCCTTGAGGTATTTTCGACTACAGCTACCAGAATTCCTGACCATTTGCCATAATAGGTGAGACTGATAGGAGTTGAAGTTCAAAACATCTGGAGGGCACTAGGTTGGAAACACTGCCATAACTGTAGTATGTCAGGTCAGAGATGGATCTTGTGCCTGCTCGCTCCCTCTCTTTTCTTCCAGCCCTTTTGTGTGCCTAGCTTAATAGAAAACTTCCTAGTTTGTTTCTGTAACATCCTATTGGTTTTCAGTAACGGTTTCTAAGGAGAGCTCAAAATATTGTTTCCCAATTCAGATTCAGATGCATCCCTGATTCAGGTTGAATGGAGAATGTAATATTTGAACTGGGCCTTAGTGTTAATATTATGAAATTACATTTTATAGCAACAATAACACAAATTTAATGTGCATTAGATTTCCAGCCCATATATATATATATAGGTAGCTCTGACATTTATGCTCATGGACCCTGTTGACATTGATTTTTGTAAGCTGCTCTGAAGCCTTTTCTTCAAAGAGGGATAACTATGCAATTAAGAAATAAATGTAAAATTCTATTATATTTTTTGAGTAGTAAGTATATCTTGGAATGGAGGTATAGTCTGCTTTTCTGTCTTGTCTTTTTTTTTTTTTAATTGATACCAAAAACTGTTTAGGCAAGTTAAGGTCTGGCTTCAGCTGATTACACTCTGGATCGAGCTGGTTGAGATTACAGGTTTGAATAGACAATTATTTAATCTCACCGTTGCCAACTTTAATAGAGACCGGTCTTGGTGACCCATGCTCTGGCAACCTCCAGATTAGACTACTGTAATGTGCTCTCTGTGGGGCTGCCATTGAAGATGCTTCTGAAACTGAACAAAATATGGTGACTAGAATACTAATTTGGGCTAGGAGTTATGTTCATATTACACCAATGTTACATCAGTTGTACTGGCTTCCAGTCTGTCACCAGGCCAAATTTCATAGAATCATAGAATAGTAAGTTGGAAGGGGTCTATAAGGCCACTGAGTCCAACCCCCTGCTCAATATAGGAATCCACTTTAAGCATACCTGACAGATGGTTCTCCAGCTGCCTCTTGAATGCCTCTAGTGTGGGAGAGCCCATGATCTCCCTAGGTAATTGGTTCCATTGTCATACTGCTCTAACAGTCAGGAAGTTTTTCCTGATGTCCAGTTGGAATCTGACTTCCTTTAACTTGAGCCCATTATTCCGTGTCGTGCACTTTGGGATGATTGAGAAGAGATCTTGGCCCTCCTCTGTTTGACAGCCTTTCAAGTATTTGAGAGTGCTGTCATGTCTCCCCTCAGTCTTCTCTTCTCAAGGCTAAACATGCCCAGTCCTTTCAGTCTCTCCTCATAGGGCTTTGTTTCCAGACCCCTGATCATCCTTATTACCCTCCTTTGAACCCTCTCCAGCTTGTCTGCATCCTTGAAGCATGGTGCCCAGAACTGGATGCAATAGTCTGTGAATCAGAATGTCATGGGGCACTTTGTCAAAAGCTCTGCTGAAGTCAAGATATACTATGTCCACAGCATTCCCCCAGTCCACAAGGGAGGCTACCTTATCAAAAAGTGAGATCAGATTAGTCTGACAGGATTTGTTCTTGACAAATCTATGCTGGCTTCTATAATCACTGCATTATTTTCAATGTGCTTACAGATTGACTTCTTTATAATCTGCTCCAAAATTTCCCCAGGGATGGATGTCAGACTGACTGGTCTTTAGTTCCCATTTTCCTCTTTTGTGGGACAACATTAGCCCTCCTCCAGTCATCCGGCACTTCACCCGTCTTTCATGGTTTCGCAAAGATAATTGACAGTGGTTCTCAGAGTTGTTCTGCTAGTTCCTTTATTACTCTAAGATGCAGTTCATTGGGCCCTGGAGATTTGAATTATTATTATATTATTATTATTATTATTATTATTATTATTATTATCTGTATTTATATCCGCCTTTTGCCCAATGCTGGGCCTCAAGGCGGCATTATAAAATTAAAACATACAGTTAAAAGCTATAAGAGATATATGAAAGTTAAAAATAAATTAAATAGGTTTCAATATTAAAACATTTCAACTTGTTCAAAGAAATTAGGTGTTCCTTCACCATTTGTTTATCAATCTCAAATTGTAATCCTGCCCCTTCAGCTTGTACTTCACTTTTTCCAGGGGTGCCAATGACCCACTTTTGGGAGAAGACTGAGCCAAAGTAGGAATTGAGCACTTTGGCTTTTTCTTTGTCATCTGTTATCAATTTGCCATCCTCATGAAGCAGTTGAACCACCATTTCTTTCCTCTGTCTTTTACTATTCACGTATCTGAAGAAAGCCTTTTTATTGCTTTTCGCATCCCTCACTAGTCTCAGCTCATTCTCAGCTTTAGCCTTCCTGATGCCATTTCAGCACTCCTGTGCTACTTGTTTATACTCTTCTTTTTGTGGAGCCACATTGGTTTCTTTTGTTGTCTTCTATTTTTCCCTCTTGTTGGGATTGTTTGTAATTGGGCCTTTAAAATTTCCTTTTTAAAAAACTCCCACCCATGTTGGTCTCCTTTTCTCATTAGGGTCACTTGCCATGGGACCTTACTTATCTGAATGAATTAAAATTAATTAAAATTGGCTTTCCTGAAATCCAGAGTACGTGTATGGCTACACTCAGCTTTTGCTTTCTTTAAAATCATGAACTCAAGTGTTGTTTTTTACTTTTAAAACTTTTTACAGATTAGGACCAGCATACTTAGAGGATCACTTGTCTTGGTATGTTCTACTCATGCATTAAGATTTTGTGCATACCTTCCTCTTAAGCTGAGGAGGATGGCTATCAGGGAGAAGACACCCTAGTTATGGAATACTATTGCTGCTACTGAGCATCTACTTTGTTGTCTTTTTGCTGCAAAACCTTTTACACATAATTTGATTGTTTTTATCAGGCTCTTAAAATATGGATGACTTTTATTTCTTATTTATGTCTATTATGATTCTCTCTCTCTCTAAGAAAAAAAAATACAAAAACATTTAAATAGTGCAAATCTGAACTATTACCACTCCCCTCACCAGCATCTCCAAATGAAGCTAGGTCAAATTTAATTTCAACTATAGAAAAATAAATGTATGCTAGTGTTATTTACTGAGATGAAGCCAGTTATAAATATGGATTCAGAATAATTAACTTTATAGTTACTATGATGAAAGCTAACTTTCTCTATGGTTACAGCCTGCTCCTATGCATGTCTATTGAGAAGCAAGTCCCCCTTGGGTTCAGTGGGATGGTAATTATGTATGCATACAGCTGCAGCATTTGTGTATATCATGGGTGGGTAGAATGTAGATTGGGGTGCATTGCTGGGCAAGTTACAGTAGATTAGCAAGGATTTCTTCCAGTTGTTTAATAATAGAAACAAGAAATAGGTTTCCTCCCTAAATTAGATTGACCTGTATAACTTGGTTGTAGATTTGTACTTGTATATTCAGGTCATCCCAGTGTATGACTCATAACGTGCAATAGTAAATAAATAAAAAATAAATAGATAGGTAATTGGCTCCTGCACCTGAATCATTACCCTGCATCTGAATATATATCATAACATACAAGAATCCAAATTTACTGCCACTTCTTAAATACATTAAATATTACAATTAATATTTATTTTCTGAACTCTTACAAAATTATTCTCCCCTTTTCTTCATGATAATGCTGAGATCTACATATTGTTCCTAAGTTCAGAAAATAACTGTCCTTTTCTTTTCACCATAGTGTCAATGGCTTCAGTTTTCAACTTATATTTTATTTTCCCCCTAATATTCAGAAGGGAACAACTAAAATATACTTAGGTACCTTAAGGTGCGATATCTTGCAGCTCCGTCTTTAACATGGAGTGTGTTTGTAATTACTGTATGATTAAAATAAAGCCATTAATTGTTCTAAATTTCATCAGTATATCAAATGGTACCAATTTAAGCTCTAAGTTGCACATTCAATGGCTGCCCTGATCTTGTTTCATAAGTGTGAAGTTCCACATTTTGTCTGACTTTTCTCGCCAAGAGGGTGTAAGTGCCAGGCTCCAGTATTTCAAGTAAAAGATCCTGGCTGCTGTAGCTATGGAACACGTTTGTTCTTTGCGCTCTTGTTAAATTCAAATGTTCATATAATTCAAGAGAAAAGGCTATGGGTTGAATCCAGCATCACGCTAGCAGAAGTTCACTACTGCAGTGCATCTCTCTGCGTCATCCAGAAATCTGCTCCCAGTATTCCAAAGCAGATTTTGAGACTGCGGGAGGAGTTTTGTTGATGGAACTGCTTCCCTTAGTGGAACAACTCAATTGGACTCAGTCCATTGGATCTAGTGCAGGGATGGGCAGATCACAATTTATGGGTAGTTCTCTGGGTGATTTGCCGAAGATCAGCAAAGAAAGTTGACACTCAGTTGTTTAACAGTAGTGACAACAAGGCTCTTCTCCCACCTTAAAATTAGGCTGGTAAAATGAAGAAAACTGGGAATGATTTTTTGTATGAGAGGACTATGAACTTTTTTAAGGCAACTTGCTCCTGAACTCTAAATATGAGATCTCTCTCCTCCATGATTTGCATCTGTCTGTGGTTGATGGATCTTGAGATTCATGGAAAAAAACAAATTAGATTTTGCAAACTTGAAGTCTGGCCACCCCACATCCAGTGGGACAAAATATTTGAAGATCTTTCCTGGCGATGTATTAATTTCCTCCATTTTTCCCCAAAGGAATTTTTTCCTTTTAAAAAACATTTCCACAAATAACATGATTAGTTAAATTTTATTAATATTTGGGACATATTATATCACCTTTTATTCTACATTTTCAGTTAAAGTTTAGGTGGGTGGATTGTTAGTTGTATTCTAAATCATTGTGAATAAAGCAATGGTAGATAGATTAATACGGGACATTACAGTGTGTCTTAACAGTGCATAATTTCCCTAAATCTGTAGCAGTACACAACTTGGTGTTGCTGTGCCCTTTACATCAGATCTAGGTATAGCTGTGGATGCTCTGAATATGTGCTTAAAATCAGTAATAGGCTGGATAACCGCTAATAAAAAGCTTAATCTAGATAAGACAGCATGCTCTTGGTGAATATTTTATCTATTGTTGTATGTCCACACATGCACATGAACTTGTGTGTATACATATTTCATGATGAATGTGGAAATGAAGGGATCTTTCCTAGAAGTACGGTGGACACCCAGCAGATCATACACTGTGCTCCAACAAAGTGGGGAACCTTGCTTAAAAAGGGTAGATTAACATCTACAGTTGGCCTTTTTAAAAAGTGGTTCTATCGCTGCCTCTTTAAAAGCAAAATGTCTACACCACCCTCAGTGTAGCATTTACCATAACTGGCACTCATAAAGTAAGCCCGGCTTTAGCTGATTTCAAAAGCCAAGATAGACAAGCGCTCAAGTGGCTGGTTTCATCCCGCCAAGCAGCATGTCCACATTTTTAGGCATTTAGATTGGCTGTTTAATATCAGGGTACCCCCCCCCCCAACCTATACGGTAATTGGACGGTGTTCTCAGAATGCTGCAAAAGGTAGTGTGGACAGTCCTGACATCCCAGAAGGCACAGGTGTCAGGGCTGAGGCTTGACTGAGAGCACACCTCTTTTACCTGGAAAGAAGCATTACTTCTTAATTCTAGGCATGTGGGGACAAGCCAGAGTAGTCCAGGGTTGCCTGGCCTCCTAGCTTTTGTGCAGTTTCCCCCCATTCCAAAATGTTTAAATGCCTCTGCTAAGGCTTAGTAGAGCTTTAAGCTAAACTATGGTGGCAGTTTTGGTGTTTGGGACCACGCTCCTTTTGCCCCTTTCTGGAATGCCGCCCATCACCACGACGAGCTTCCTGAAATGGAACTTGGTTCTCAGGCCGAAAGAGGATCAACACCCTGGCCTGGGCATACACCATTGCTCCTGAGTAAACAAGGTGGATGTGAAAAGCCAGGTATTAGAAGCAAGTGCAAAGGCCAGAAAAGCACTAAAATGGATGGCCAGGACTTGTATGCCGCACCCCTTGAGAAGATTTGGAATTTAAAGAATTAGACAGAGAAAGTTTCTGTAATGAAGGTCTTATTCTTGCCTCTTTTAAGCAAAACGCCTGTTGGTGAGTTACAGGATTGCTTGGAAATTTGAAGGTAGTGTTTTTTCAGGCAGGCAAAGTATTGGATTTCATCTTAGGCTGATGATGTTTTTTTCCCCTCCCTTTCCGTTCTCTTTTTTTCATTTCTACGCCTGTCGCAGGAAAGGGGAAAGATGTCTTTTTAACGGCACTTGCGGGAGATGGAGGATCCAGACGTTCTGTCATACTTCCTAGGCATGATCTTTTTCAGGACATTTTGTATGTCTGAAACAGTGATGGAGACATGGCGCTTCTTCTTCCTCAAGCGCTCAGCTGCCAGGGATACCTTCTTGTAGAGGTCATGCACACAGAAGTGCAGGATGTTTTGGGCTTTGTTGGTCATCCAAACACTGTCAAGCTGCAGTTTCTGTATTCTCTTGGGAGGCCTTCTGGCAGGGTGCTTCTTTCCATGGCCAGGTTTTGCACACCTCCGGGTTGTCTTCCCCCCTTGCAGCCTTCTCTGTCTATGCTGGGGACTGTTTCGTGGCCTTTGGCGTATCTGGCTCCTTTTCCTGCTTCTCCGGTTGGTGGCAGCCATTGTTTGACTTTAAGCTCACAAAGTCAAACTCCCTGCCTGCCTGCAAATGCTACTGCCCTGCTTTTTTATGTATTCTTATATAGGGCTGGCTATTCAAATAAGCCAACACTTTCAAGTATGGTGATTGGCTGATAAGAACAAAGCCCAATCTGTGCACCTCATAATGACTTCACTATGATCCGTTCCTCCTGTACTGAAACGGACATCATAGTAACTGCCCCGTAAACTATGCTGTTGCAGACTATGTTCAATTGACACAACTGGAACCAAGCAGATTTAATCATGTGAACCCCCCCCCCCCCAAAGCTTAATACATGTTTTACACAACTCAGAGTTACCAAAGACTCATTCTTGCTGGTATAATCTTAATATTTATAACCAGATGAAGGTTTCATTTTTAGAACAACAACTATTCAGATTAGTTTTACAGTTATATAAAAAAATACTGATTTGGTTATACTATTAGAAACACACCATAGATAGATAATTATGAAATTATTGCGAGGTGAACTATCTCCAGTTTAAATAGGTTAATCATTCATATTTGGACAACTTCTCTGCTGTACTTTATTGGAAGGGGAAAAATAATCATTACCTTAATAATAACAATTTAAATAGTTTTATTTAACTAAAACAAAAACATTATAGCATATGTATTCTTGTATTTGCTTAAACATCCATGTTTGTTAACTGAGGTGGTTAAACAATATATATATATATATATATATATATATATAAACTTAGACTATCAGCCTGGTCCACACATGAAAAACTTAAAATACTGTCCTCTGTAGCTCACTCATCTTCATCTTTTTGTCTGTTCATAATTTGGAAAAGAAAAACAAGCTTTCCTGCTTTATCGGGTCCCAAACCGTTTCTCAATTTAGAATGAATGAGTCCAAAGGAAGAGAATATTCTTCTGCTGTTAAAAGTGAAATCATTACTTCAACAGTCTCTAAATCCAAGTGCTTAAGTGATTTCCACCATTTCACTGGTGTGACTTTCTTTAAAACATCATCAGCAAACATATATTTCTTCTTCGTGGTCTCTGTGCATCACACATATATGGGCTTCTGTGCCTGCGCGGAGGCTCGACTCGGGAGAACTTCTATAGCTAATAGTTAATTTTAGGCGGGAACCCCTCCCCCAACGGCAAGTGCGCATGCGTGGGAGGGTTCTCGCCTCATACCTGGTTCCCCTTAGCTCTGAAGTGTATTATAGTTGGCATTACAGATGCATGATTGCTGGATACCCATGTCATAGCTAACTCCTCTTCCTCAGCACTTAAGGGTTGACCCTGGTACCGGATATTGACAATATTTGCGAGAAAATGAGCTGGAGACAGTGCTTGTCCCATTCATTTTTTTAATGCTTGTAATTTAATTCTGTCAGTGTGTAGTTCTGTTTTTAAATGCTCACTCAGTTCCTTCCAAATTTCAACAGCATCAGCAATAAAACAGCTATTTTTCTGTATTTTGTTTAAAGCTTCAGAAATGGGTTTCAGGATGCTCAGCATATGTTCAACATTTCTCTTAAGCCCAATGTTGAGGATTTTGGCCGTGACAGTGCCATCTATTTTCTCTCGATTTTGTTCACAAACTGTCATCAGAATAGGCCTGTTCTTTATATACTGGTCAAAACAGTTCACTACAGAGTTCCATCTAACATCTTGTGGGAGCATTAGCTTGGTTCCACCCATTCTTTTCAGAACTGCTGCTACAAAATGATTGTTCTTCTTCGTGGTCTCTGTACATCACACATATAGGTTTGTGCCGGCGCCGAGCTCATTTCGGGAAACTTCTATAGCTAGCTTAGATTTTAGACGGGAACCCCTCCCCCCACCGTCCTATCGCACATGCTCCGGGTTCCCGCTCACCTCAGTTCTTCTTCAACCGCCGTGCTGTTAGCCTCGCGGGAGACTTCGTCCGAACATCGTATCTTTCCTCTAATATAGAGTACTAGTTAGTTTAGCTTAGATAGTTTTTACTTAATACTTGTTAGGATTGTTTAAATATATATTTTTTTAAGTTGTTTCTTAGTTAGAGTTAGTTTTTGTGGCGCTTGCGGGCTTGGGGCCGTTCCGCCTCATGGCACAGACGGCTTTGTTTAAGAAGTGCTCTAAGTGCCGGGCCAAACTTGCACTTACCAATGGACATTCCTTGTGCCTGCTTTGCTTGGGGGAATCCCACGTTGTAGAGGCCTGTGCCCACTGCATGAGCTTTTCCAGACAAGCTCGCAGAAATCAGGCGGATCGACTAAGAGGCCTCCTCTGGAAGAAAGCGCTGGCGGCGGTGGATGCCCCTCAGCCTTTCCCCATGTCTTCATCTGCCTCTATTTCTGGGGAGCATGGGGCCTTGCCCATAAATCGCCCGGACCCAGCGACACCAGTGTTGTCACCCGCTGTGGTGAAACCTAAGAAACATTCTAAGAAGACAAAATCTTCAGATGAGGCAGGACAGAAGAAGAAGGCAAAGACTAAGAGTCTAAAAAAATCTTCTAAGTCTCGACTCTCCATGAGGCCATCGATACCGACCCTGTCAGGATCGACGTCGATACCGCTCAGGCAATTTCCATCGAGATCGCCTGCTCCAGCCAAGGCTCGCCCTTCCATGAAGCCATCGGTACCGACCCTGTCAGGATCGTCGTCGACACCGACTTCCTCTCAACCTATCCAGGGGCTAAAATGATTGTTATGGAAGTATTTAGCAATTTCAACATCTTGGATACATTTGCAGCATTGTCTCTGACCAAACTGCGTACTAGACATTTGAATTTTTGTTCACATGTTGTTATAGCTTTTGCTGCCATTTCTTGTAAGTATCCTGCTGTGTGTGCATTTCCTGACATATCAACTGTTTCTGCAAGGAAGACATTCCCTTCTTCTGTTGTTATGCAAGCACATACAACAGGATCATTGTGGACATTACTCCACCCATCAAGACTTAGGTTAACAATTTTACCCTCTAGAGCTATTGCACATTGCTCCATTTCTCTGTCATACACTTTATCCAGCAGTTTCCCTGCAACATCTGCTCTGCTGGCTGGACTGTATCCTGGTCTCAGTGACTGAACCATATTAATGAAGTGTGGGTTTTCAATCAGACAGAAAGAAGAGTTTATCGCGTAAACAAACAGGGCAATTTTTAATCAATTAACTATTTTTCTAATCTGCTGATTTTTATCACAAACTTGTCTATGGTGGTTCTTGGATGGTCAGCGTTTTTCTTTCTTTTAGGTGATATACTGTGGATATGTGATGTATATGATGTGACTGAAACACTATCCTGGACAGATAACTCTGAAACTGTAGAACAGGAGGATGGTGATCTCGAAGGTGGATAGCTGATGATGGATTCCCCTAAACAAAAAAGTCAAGGCTGTTATTTTATTATTTATGCCATTTCTGCTTATTTAGTATTACTCATTGTATTCACTGCCACTCAGTACTGCCCAAAAAAGAAATATTTTCTGGTTTCAACTCTTTATTTCTTCATAACACTTGTATCAAAATGACAGTAGCATGCAGTAATAATAATAACAAATATAATTTTGCTCAAACATGGCAGTTCCTCAAGGCAGTCTTTAAGAAATATGAAATCAAAATGTTTACCAACCTGATGATCCTACCTGTTCAAACACGTTCCTTTTGTCGTCTTCATCACAGCACTTCTCATGATGTTGTTTCATTCGGGCCACCAGGCCTTGCATGTCTTTGTTGCAGTGTTTGCATTTTGCATGCCTGCCTGCCTTACCCATAGGTAGAGGAACTTCATTAAAATATTCCCAAACTGGGTCTCTTTTACGGCTGGCTGCCATTATAGATTTTCTCCTCCATGGAAAGACTAATATGATAAACCTATACAGGCTATACACACAAAGCTCCAAAGACTTGTGGAGCATTCTGCTCAAAAGGTTTCACTTTCGTTTTTACTGCTTGCCCCTCCCTCCTCACACTTAGCTTCTTGTGCAGATCTATTCCACTCCCAACAATCTGTTCATTGGATTTTTTGAAACTTAGCACTTAAAAGTTAAGGGGTTGATTCTGTGTACATAGATTTGCAAAGGAACAATGGGATTGTGATCTCTGCAGACAGAAATTCACAGTTTTGAGAACTGTAAAACTCTAAGCATCTGTGATAATATCTTCTAGATAGAAAAATTGCCCAATAATCTTACAGAAACCTCTGGAAGAACATGACATTGTGAATGGATTAATGGAATTCATTTACCAAAACATTTAAACATTGCATGAATATACAACCTCATGCTACATAATTAAAAACTAATCCTTATTTCATGATGAGTAACCTTTGGACTATAATGTATCTTAAATAGAAAACTATTTTTAGATAGATTTTTCCTCAAAAAGCATTTTATTAAAAAATCCAATTTAAATTAAAAAACCCAATTAAAAAAATCATTTTTAAATTTTTTTAAAAAAAATCATTGATTTTTATCCATCCTGCTAGCGAGGTTCCCCAGTATCCTATCTTATCAGTCTGTGTAAACATAGGCACTATGTTGCTTGGGGGATGTTATTTGTAATTCGTCCTTCCTCAGGTATTTTTTAGAAGAATTAAAGTATTAATAATTGCAAACCCCTTCCTACATTGAAAACTGCTGATAAAATTTTCTTCTCTAAAGGATTCAAAGTCAGCTTTAAGGATACATGTATAGACATTACCCATGGTCAATGACTGGTACTGTACTTGGTCTCCTGGGCCTTCCTGATGTCCTCTCATTGAATTTCAAGTTTGAATAGGGGTTACATGCATGGTTCTGATCTATGAAGTCCATGCCTCTCAAAATCTGGGTGTTATCATGTGGATTGTGTTTCTTCACACAGCGCATAGTTAAACTATGGAATTCACTAGCAAAAGATGTAGTGATGGTCATCAATTTGGATGGCTTTAAAAGGGGGTAGGGTAAATCCCTGGAGGAGAAGGCTTTCAATGGCTATTAGCCTGATGGCTATGTGCTACCTCCAGTATCCGAGGCACCAGTTGTTGGAGAACATGGGTGGGAAGATGCTGTTGCACCATGTCCTGCTTTTTTGGTCCTTGGCCGACAGCTGGTTGGCCACTGTGTGAACAGCGTGCTGGACTAGATGGACCCTTGGTCTGATCCAGTATGGCACTTCTTATGTTCTTATGCCTGCTGCCATTAGTCTCTACAAATGTGAGCCCTCATTCAAACACAAAAATCCAATGTGTGAATATTAAACTAATGTGATTCCAGTCATGCTCCATTTAGAGGGCTCAAGTTACTGCTGTACTATAACTTTTTAACTTATATATTTAAATAAAGTGTATCTTGGGAAACAGTTCCAACTAAATAGAAGCTCAAAAAGTATTAGTGAAATGGCGTTGATTTCAGTGACACGAATAGTTTCAGAAGTATGGCAGGAATCTTGGTATTTTGAATCACCTTAAGACAAGGTCAAGCATCTTGTTCAGCCTAGTGCAATGCTGGAAAACTGTCCTACACCTTTTATTTCAAGTAGTCTAAAAATGGTAATTGCCATTGTCAACATTATTGCATATTGTATTTTTGAGAATAGAATTTAAATGACATTACATTTTAACTACATATGTAATACATATTATGGTTCATAAGTTTATGCAGATGTGTATTTTACATTGACACATACATTTGTATTGGTGTGTTACATGCCATGAAACTGATGGTGGGTAGAGTCTTGCAGTCAGTTTGTGTCTACCGAACACTGAAATATGTGTTGCATAACAAGAGTCCTTCTAGATCAGACCAAGGGTCCATCTAGTACAGCAGTCTTATTTCCAACAGTGGCCAGCCAGATTTTTCTGGGAAATCCCCAAGAGGGTCTGAAGGCAATAGTAATTTAACTCTGCTTTTTCTCGCCTCCGCAATTGTTATTCAAGATCATAGTAATGCCTTTAGATTTCAGTCCCTTAACATTGGACTTTAATGTATAAGGGAATAGTTAGGAAGCAAGGATAGCAAGTTCTGACCTTCCAGGCAGGAACATCTCTGCTGATGCCTTTTAAAGCCAGGGGTGGGCACCCAATTGAACAGGTTAAATATTATAAATACTTGGGAGTAATCTTCCAATCATCCGGCTCCTGGAAGAGTCAAATCTCCAATGCCATTGCAAATGCACAGAGGAGTGGCAAATCACTCATTTCTTTTATGCTAAAGGAGGACAGCACATACTATCAGCCTTACAAGTGTTCTCTGCCAAGGTGCTAACACAACTGCTTTATGGTGTGCAGTTGTGTGTTTATAGAAATTTTACTGCTGTGGAATCTACTCAAACAAAATTTTTGAGAAATGTTCTTGGTCTTCCAAGCTGTGTGCCTAATGTACTTCTTACATCTAGAGACAGGGCAAATCTCGGTTGAATCCCGTGCCTGGAGATATAAGCTAAACTTTTGGCTAAAAATGATATTTGTCCCTCAAGGCTTGGCCCCTTTGACCTTGACCGATGTATTCCAGTCTAAATGGAAAAGGGCTGTTGATGGGAAACTGTGCAATATGGGTCTCTCGTGAAATGCCATTTTGGCTTTAGGTTTGTTAAAAGCCAAAGAGGTTATAGGACAGCGTATTGGGAACATTGAGCTACAAGACCTTATAAGAGCAGCAACCCCATATCCTGAATTTAGAGATGGGGGCAAGCTTTTTTACCTGCAACCTATTTAACTCTTTTAACTATCCCAAAATACAGGAAAGTGTTTGCGCTGGCTAAGTTTAATGTGCTTCCCTCTGCATTTTTTGAGGATAATTATAATAATATTCCATACTCTGAGCGCCTAGTAAAGCTGGTATGATAGAAACTGTGGGCCATATATTGTTGTACTGTTCTTTTTATTGCAATTTTTGGCATATCTTTATTATTCCTGTTTTACAAGGAATACCTGGGAGATCTGATGTGTTCTATATAGATTATCTTCTAGCTCACCACAATTCTCAGATAACTTGGCTGGATTTTGTGCTGCTACAATTGCCTGTCAGCGTGGGATGATAACATCTGATTGTGATAATGTTTTAATTTCTTAAAATGTGGGGGACATGCATAATGTATACTCAAGTAATTGACTCTTTATATACTGCTATACTTATAGTCCCATTCTACTTTGTTGGCTCTGGGAATACTATATATGCATGTAGTGTTGTTTTTTTCTGCTGGTCTTGTGACCGTAATCAATATTGATTGATTGAGGGGTGGGCAGAAGATCTCCATTTGTTTTGGACTTCAATTCTCAAAAGCCCAAGGTCAGGAATGCTGAGAGTTGAAGTCCAAAACATCTGGAGATCAACTTTCTGCTCATCCCTGTTCTGGAGGACACATTCTACAAACTCTCTAAAAGAGCTTTTGATCTAATATTTGTGAATGTCTTCCCCCCTCCCCCTTGAACATTGGAGCTGCCTGGTACCGAGTAAGACCATTTGTCCAACTAACCCAGTATTGTGTACTAGAGGATCAGGAAACATTCTACTTCAGCACATACCCATTGCCCCTTATGATAACTCTTCTTCTTAGTGAACCGGTTAACATGGTCCGCCTCCAGATGGGTCAGTGAGTATGTACTGAGATGGAATGCTTGCTGGTGCACCTTCAAAATCCATATGCCAAGACTGTTTCCACTGCTTGTCTTCCTGTCTCATGAGATTATTCTGTGGTAGAATGGAAAGGTGTCCCTGTCACTTGTAGCATTAGATGTCCTGCACTATCTTTCTTGAGATCAAGGTCCTGCATGGGTGAGGGTCTGTTGTCTTGACAATGGAGTCATCACTTCCTGTCCTTCCACTAAAGCTGGCAGCCAGTTTGAAGATTCTCAGTCTGCCATCTTCTGGGACTGCTTCTGGCTTCCTGGATCTTTAAGCATTTAATAAGTTTTGTTCTTTATGCCAGCAACCATTCCTGCATATTTCCTGGCAACAGGCTAACTCTAAGCTGGTGTTGCACATAACATGGGAGCAATGAGAGAGCATTCATACTTTGCCTAGGCAATTGGATTGGTGCCTCTCTTTCTGCCATTGTGCCCAGGTTTAGGGTGCCTCTCAGGCTCCACCAAAGCTGCTCATCTGCATCCTCTGAGGAAGCTTTTGTTGTTGATCTGTTCATGCAACATTTGAAATGGCAGAGGTGGAAATGGATGTCAGGTGTTCTGGCCAATGGCAGAGAGGAGACAGTGGAGAATTTGCTATGGCAGTGGGTCATCAAGTTTAACTCTTAATCTGAGAAAAGCCTAGAATGAACGACATGGACCAATCCCAGCCAGAGATAGTGAGTTTCTTCAAGTTCCCTGCCCTGTCTTTGTGTAAGTGAGCAAGAGCGTTTGGACTGGCTCAGACTATTAACTAAACTGTGACTTAGATGTCTGTGAGCAAGCTGCAGCAAGCCTGCTTAAAACAAACTAGGCTCAAACTAGTTCGAAATCCTGGTTGGTTAACCAAAGTTAGAGTAAACCTCTGTTCCTGAGTTTGGGTGTAACAGGGCACTGTGGTTTAATCAAAAGTGGATGTAGAAGTTTTCATTTGCTTCCTCTTGTGCTTGAAGAAGGAGTGCATGAGCTTGAGGCTTGCTATGGCTTCATGTGCCTGCGTGTGCATGCCCAAAGGGTCACAGCATTCAGGTGTGTGAGGGGGGCTTGGCTACAGATATTCCCTTATTACTAAGGCAAGCAGTGGAAGAGACTAAAAAGGGTTGCTGGCTCTGATGGTGATCATGGTAGTAAATGTGTCTTGGATCACTTCCTTGAGCGCCTGTCATGGATTCCATAATAATCCTTGGGATTCGTGTCTGCCTCAGTATTCCCAATCTGTAAAATGAGTAACTATTTTTAGAATATATTCTAAATGCTTGATTTGGTAATGATATGGGATATAGGCAGGGCTGGATTTATTTGTTTGCATTACGCTTTTCTGCAATTATTTTTAGTGCTTTGTACTTGTGACACAATTGTATGATAGATTTAATCTCTGGTGGCCTAATAACATGTGCAGATGGTATTGCTTGGTGGCAAAGGTGGTAAGCACAGGCAGTAACAGTATTCAGATGAACCGAGTGTTCCCTGTAGTCTCCTTTCTGCCCCTGCCCCCAGCTATAATTTAATGGCTGTTTCTGGCTGATGAACCCTAGCACACTGGTTAAAAACATAAAAAGATCCACAAATCTGGATTGACTTCCCCTGGTCTTTTCTGCCTGGCAGCACGTTTCCCAAATTTCAGGCAGAAGATGTTTCTAGCCCTGCTAGTAAAGACTTTGTATCAGCTGGAGATACCAGGGATTGACTGGGACATTCTGCATGCAAGGATTGTGTCCTGCTAGGGAACTTTGTTCCTTCCCGTTTCCTCACAAGTTCTCTCTGTGCGTTTCTGCTGCTCTTACTGCTCCCTCTGAGTTGGGGCTGAGTTCCACGTACATTCTTTGCAGTCTTTCTAGTCTCTGATGTTTCTTTTCCTTGAGAGAGAAAGGAGAGATATTGAACAGATCTCAAGGTCCAGAGAGAGCCAGAGGTGGCTTTTCTGACCTTGGGTGGCCTCAAGATCTATAGTGGCTTGATTCAGATGTAGGGATCTTGGCTTAATAAGTCAAGATGTAGAAATCTTTATGCTTACCTCTTATGCCTTGTTACCCCTTCCCTCCTCCCTTTTAGTCATGTTACAGTTCAACACTTCCTGGATTAAACAATAGTTTCCCATTACATCTGAAGCAGAAAAGTGGTTATCAGGTTCATAAACCACAGTTTGAGGTTGTTTTAAGATTCTGGCTTGCTCTGACTGATCCTGATATTCATAGTTTCCCAGTTCAGATGTAATGGAAAGGTATGATTGATTAACCCAGGAAGTGTTGAATCATCGTGTGTCAAGGTGGGAAGAATGAATGGGCTGTGTGGGGATGGAGTGTGCAAACGAACCAGGTAAATGTCTTCTTTCCCCCTTCGTAATGATTTCCTTGTAATTTCAGATTGCAGTTTATTTTCAGGTATTAAGTAGTAAAGCAGCATCTCTGAAGATAATCCCTAGAAAGAGGAGAATTCCAGGTTCGAGTGCTTGGAGCAGAATAGCAGAAATCCAGGCATTTACAGTGGGTAAACCATATGTAATGCTTTACTTGGCAACTTTTGGCTAGAGATACTTCAGAACTGTGTGGGACTGTTTAAACAATATGCAAAGAATTCCTTGTGTAAATGAATGCATAGGTTGACTAACTTGGCTCCCTGTCATACTTGTAATTTTTTAAAAAACTGGAAAGTCACTGTTCTTAATCTAATATGGTGATAAGTCTTTCAGGACATGCATTTCTCTAAAGTCTACATCACTGAGACAGGCGTTGATATGCTTGTGTGATGTGTAATGGTGTGTATATATACAGACTGAGGAAGCAAGAAACTTAAAATTTGCAGATAACATTGTATGCAAACTCAGCTTTTGTTCTTAACATTTTTTAACATCGTCAGCAAGGAATTTTGTTGTTATTCAGGGCAGATTATGATGCTATTTTGGAATAAAATGCCAGTTGAACAATAAATTGCAGACCTGCAGTGGATCTCTTTATCAATCTCTTTGTGAAAGTCTTCACTACATTTGTTAGTGATGAAAGGCCAGTATTATGTATTCTTTGCTTTCAAAAAATCAAAAACTTTGTGACAAAGGAATTATATTCTACACCAGAAAATCCCACAATCTGTATAAATTACGGTATTTGAACATATTTAGTTGTCTGTTTTTCTGCATAGTCTACTCTTGGATTGGCAAATATATCTTCAGGAGAGATGCATTTGTTTGATCTGCTAGTATGTACAGAAGCCTAGAAACTAGTTGGAGGATTATTTACTTGAGATACCCATGATGTTGGGCACCCATAGATACTGGCTGGTGGAAATGAGCGTCATAAGTGACCACTATATTTTAGAAGGGCCAAAATTAAAAGATCAAATATGAGTGTTTGTGGAATGCTTTAAAAACTACCTCCTCTCTATCATATTCCTTAAGACGTGTTTCACTGAACTATTAACTTCTGCCCAGAAGCTTATGAAAGTATCTTAAATATTGTAGTGGAGAAGGCTTTTTAATGGCTACTAGTCTTGATAGCTGTGTGCTACCTCCAGTAGCAGAAACAGTAAGCCTATGTACACCAGTTGTGGGGGAACATGGGTGGGAGGGTGCTGTTGCACTTGTGTCCTGCTTGTGGGTTCCTGGACAAAAGCTGGTTGGATACTGTGTGAACAGAATGCTGGACTAGGTGGACCCTTAGTCTGATCCAGCATGGCTCTTCTTACGTTTTTGTGAGAAATGTATAAATTACCTTTAATTTCACAGTTACTTCCTCTGAAGTCCAAGAAGCTAGCATTTCTCTGAGGCAAGACATAGAGCAAGGTAAACCATTTGTCTCCCATCACATGGAAGTTAGCATACTCTACACTACTGAAAGAGCCTCAGAGAGCTGGTATATTATAGCAGCTGCAAGTAGAAATTGTGAGCCAGAAGACCTGATCTCAAATCTCACCCTGGCCACAAACATACTCTTTTGGCCTTAAGCAAGCCTCTGTTCTCTCAGCTCCCCTCCCTTGCACCCTCCCGTATATCAGGGTCTTTATTTTAAGATAGGGTATGATTTTTGACCAGTTTTGGCTGTGAAACATAAGGCTGATGAGATCTGAAGATCTGAATGTCTCTGGGAGTGGCCCTAATAGCACGTGTGTAGCTTTTTGAGTAGTCTCCTTTGGAGATTCTGCAGTTCTTGTACATGGAAAATGGCAAAGCAGCCAATTGAAAAAGTAGTGTATGTACAAAATGCTGTTTTACATAATAATAATAATAATAATAATAATAATTTATTTATTTATTACCCGCCTCTCCCAGCGGATCAAGGCGGGGAACTAACAAGTAATCGGGGCTATGTGAGTACTAGGTTTCCATGTAAGCACAGCAAAAGCATAGACCCTGGGACTGAGTGCAGAATTCTGCATCCTGAGAATCTCAGCCATCAGTGTTGTCTTCCCCACTCCTAATTCCATCTTAAAAACAGACTTGTGAATTGTCACTTGCCCAGTTATTTGTGACAAGAATTTCTTCCAGGCAGTCAGAGAGAAAAACTTTGCAAAGATTTCTTGCACTTCCTGGTACATTCATTTTATCTTTGGTATGCGCGTTGCCTCCTTTATTCCAATAATATTACAGGTCCTGTAGACATGCCCTTACAACTTTGCAGATAGATGAAATTACTGTTTCATGAATAGATGTTTGAGAAAATATTTAATCAGGTTGCATCACGTCAATATAGTTTAGCAGTCTCCAATCGTTTTAGGCATGTGAACACATTTGGATTTTTTATAGAATGTTTTGTGCCCTGTTGCAGATTTGCAACTGTTTATATGACCAGGATGGTGGCAGCGGGGGAGCTACTGAGTAGTTGCTACGGCTGTGGACAATCACAAAAGTTACTCCTGCAACAAAACAATGATTTCATCAAAAGGCCAACTGTTGAGGTTAAAAAAGCAACGCTCCTTTGAACCCAGTTTTCTGTTCCAACAAAACACCTTCTTCACAGAAAGTCAAGCCAATTTTCCCAGATCACCTCTAAATGTTTTTTTTAAAAGTTCTTATAAAATTCCCCCAAATTTATTTCCTCAGAACAGGAAAATCACCCCCAGATAATTTCTCCAAACAACACACACAAAAACATATACTGCCAACGCACACACCCCACCCTTCTCCTGTGGTTTTATGAAAACCTGTTTCAAAATGCTGATTTCTCATTCCAGTCAAAACTTCAAAGTGGTTATTCTACATTTAAGTTTGGGTTTCAGCTGCTCTTCAGTTCTGCAGTTCATCAGCCTGGTTGAGAGTTAGACTTTGCTACTCACTCATGAAGTTCATCAGATCTAGCTCTGACCACAGGGGCCATTTAGTCCCACCTTCTGTTTGATTCAGGAAATCCAGAGCTAGAGTATCCGTAATAGATGGCTGTCCAGCCTCTACTTGAAGACCTTTAGTGAGAGAGCTCACCCACCCTCTAGTAATTGGTGAAAGCCAGCTAGAAGTGGGAACTGAGGATCAGCAAGATGCTTCCCATGTCCCGAAATAGATCAGAGACTGAAGTGATGCCTTCTAACTTACAGCATCTGGCACTATTTCAGCACCAAGGCACAAAGGAAACCAGAATCACTTCCTTGCTTCCCTGTATTTTCTGGTTCACTGTCTTTGGAATGCTTGCATCTTACCCAGTCTGTAATTCTCCAAAGCTCTGGTAACAGGAACTTAAAGAAGAGAGTTCCCCCCCTCCATCCCCCCTAAAATAAAGTTCTTGTGATCTCTACTTTTCAAACATGTCAGGAAGCCTAAACACAATTTGCACTACTGTTTTCTGGTGTAGTAAAACAATGATTCTGAGGCATTGGGATAAATGGGTTGTCCAAGGTTAGCTCCAGCATGGGAATAAAATGGAAGTCACAACTCCCAAGTACACTGTCAAGGGTATATGCCTTAATGATTTTTTTAGGGATGTGCATCGTATCGGATCCACTATCCGATATCAATTAAAATAGGAGGAAATCGGACATCCGATTCACGATTCCGATACAGTCCCTTGGTGATCTGATATTTTCCGATCCGATATTTTGGTCTCCGATATTAATCGGAGAAAATCGGAATATCGGATCTCCATTTAGGCGCGTTTTCTCCATAGGTTTGCCTTGGAGAAAGAAACGACTGTAAGTTCTTTATTTTTAAACAGATAAACTTGAAACTTGGTCACATTTCAGAGTGGATGTTTCTAGTGATGTGTGTCCAATTTTATAAAAATTGGTGGAAGCGTTTACTCGCAAGGAACATTTACTTTTAAAGTACCAGAAAGGAGGGGAGGAGAAGGGTGTGTGTGACAGGTTGATGCACCAACTGCAACTCACCTCTTCCAGCAGCCTCCAATCGCAATGCCAGAGGATGGCTTAGTAGAAACGCAGTATATATTCTCCCGCTTTTGTTTTTGGCTCTTTGTGGGTTGAAATAGTTGAACTGGGAAGGAGTGTGTTGTTTTGGAGTTGGTGGAAAAAAAGAATAGATTTTGTTGGAGTGTGGTGGTGGTTCTTGTCTTTTTCTTCAGCTTTCCTTTTACTCTCTCAGTCTCTCAATCTCTCTTGCCTTTGCTTTCTAGTTTTTATCGTTGTATAGATATAGTCTGTTCGTTCGTTGAGTTTGTCTTAAAAATCTGTTGGGGTGGCTGGGTGAGTGTGTGTGTGTTTCCTCTCCCTCTTATAAAAAAAACAATAAGAACAATAAAATAATCTATCCCCCCCTCTCTCTCTTCCTCTGTGTGTGTGTGTGTGTGTGTGTGTTGCTGGGCTGTGGCCTGTAGCCTGCCATGCATGTTACACAAACTGTGAGCAAAGCAGCACATGCATTGAATAAATCACATATATAAAAAATCATACACTCCATCATGAAATGTGGCACTGCAAGGGGTGCAGCTAAGTCTGGGCTTGGGAGAGTTGGCTTTGGGGGGGGGGTGCTGTTGGTTCTGGGCCAGCAGTAGGCTGCCTCTCCCGCACTGAAAATCAAGCTCCCTTCTTCTTTTATGGTGCAGCAGAAGCAGGCAGCGGCAGAGGTTGCTTCTGATATTTCTGCACGCAGGTCACTGTTTGAACTTGCAGCACCTTCTGCAGCAGAGGCAGGTGCTGGCAGCAACAGTGTCCTGGAAGGAGGAGGACTATCTCCATGTCCTTCTCTAGTGGGTGAGGGGAGCCCGCTGATTGACCTGACCCCAGACAATTTGGAGGTTTTCAGCGAGGTTGAGGTTCCTGAGGCGGAGATCCTCAAGGATGTGGGTGCAGAGGAGGAACAGGCAGATCCTCCCTCTCCACTATCCGTACCCTCTTCCACTCCTATCTCTGCTCCTGCGGTGACACCTCAGAGTAAAGGCTGTGGCGGGAAGTCTGTGTCACCACAGAAGCGACGGAGCAGCATGCTGTGGGACCACTTTGAGGTGGAAGTGAATCCCCACTTCTCTGTCTGTTGCCACTATAAATCCTCAGTCAGCAGAGGTAAAATGGCAGGGCACTTTACCACCACCAACCTCCTGGTGCATCTAAAGAGGCACCACCAGTCTGTCTTAGCTGGGGCAGAGACAGGCACCTCCCAGTAGGGGCAAGCAGAAGGCTGCTGCTGGAAGTGCTTCCAGCTCTCCCTCTCCCATCCCCAAGCGTCTTAGGCAGGCCACCATGGAAGACCTGGGGTGGGGGAAGTATGGGACCACAAAGTGGAGGTTTCCAACGCCCACGCAGATCACCAACTGCATTGGTGAGATGATGGCGTTGGATGACCAGCCATCATCCTTGTGGACAATGCAGGGTTCAAGAGGCTGATGGCTCTTGTGGTTCCATACTACAAACTGCTGTCTCGCACCACCCTGTACTGGGCATGTAGGGAGTTAGTGCTGGATCGTCTGTGCCAGGCAGAGGCACAGAAGGTGCACTTCACCTTGGATATTTGGTCCAGCGAGGGCGGAGCGCACACTTATCTGTCCCTGACTGCTCACTGGTGGGGAGCCACAGGGAAGGAAGCATCCAGCACTTGTGGGACTGGGAAGGAGGGCTACTGCTGGGCCCTCATTCATACTGCCTACACGGCAGCAGAGATCACGGAGGCCATGAACCGCATGGTGGAGGGGTGGGTGGCCGGGCACCAGTTCACCCGTGGTTACATGGTCACGGACGGGGAGCCAACATGGTTAAGGCAGTATGTGATGGCAGATTTGAGGGCATCCGCTGCATCACGCACATCTTAAACCTCATTGTGAGGGATGATCTTGGAATGGGCAGCAAGGCCAATCTCACTCCCCTGACCGGTGTCCGTAATCTCATTGAGTGCTGTAGGAAGGTGGCCGGGCACTTCCACCACAGCGTGAAGGGCAGTCGGTTGCTGTGGGAGAAGCAGGCGGAGTTGGGACTCCCGTAGCACGGGCTAGTGCAGGACGTGGTATCATGCTGGAACTCCACCTACCTCATGCTCAAGCGTATGGTGGAGCAACAGCATGCTGTTCATGAGATGTGCTGGGTTGGGGACATAGGCATCCAGACACCACTGGGCAGGCATCAGTGGGATGCCATGTCCCAGCTTGTGGTGGTCTTTCAGCTATTCCTTGAGGCCACTGAGACTCCCAACACTGCGCTCCTCAGCCAGGTGATCCCTGTGGCCAGGCATCTTAAGAGACAGATGGGCGAGTTTCTTGATGTCGGGGATCCCGTCACTGGGAGGTGCTTCTTGCCAGATGTGCGAGAAGTGGTGAAAAGGCTGAGGGATGGACTAGCGCAGAGGCTGGAGCCCCTCTACAGAGAGAGGATGTACATGTTGGCCACCATGTACGACCCTCGCCTCAAGGATGGGCTTTGTTGGGAGAATTAACAGGACGGGGTGGCTGGAAGCCTTGGTGGGTGAAGTAAGGGCTACCCGAGCAAATGAGGATGGGCAAACAGACAGAGGAGGAGGCCAGTTCACGCTGCAGCAGTGAACACAGTAGCAGCAGCAGCAGCTGCACTCCCAGCAGGAGCACAGGCCAGGGGTTCTGGGCGAAGGCCTTGCAGGCAGCAGTTGGGCCGACAGGCACCCAACCCACCCACCAGGATGACGCTGCAACAAGTGTCCAGCATACCTGGCAGAGCCAAAGTAAGATGCTTCCGTCGACCCCCTGGCCTATTGGTCATCCCACAGCCAGATGTGGCCCAATCTGGCTAGGGTGGCCAGGGATGGACTCAGCTGCCCACCGACCAGTGTTCCAAGCAAGAGGGTGTTCTCCATGGCTGGGGACGTGGTGACACAGGCACACTCCCCTTACATTCCACCTCTCCTGATTATGGCAGAATTTTTCTGTTTAGTTAAGTTGGGCAGGCTCTTCATTTCATTTTTCTTTCTTTAGGCATTTTGAATATTGTTGTTGTTGTTGTTGTTATTATTATTATTATTATTTACTGGCTGTGGTTACAGTTCAGTAACTCAACTCTGATTGAAGTATCACCAAGGGATCCTGTTTCTCCTAACCTACTATTGAGGGGATGCAAAAGCATCTCACACTGCCTTTGGCTTATCGTGACTACTGGTCCCGCCTTGCAGGGCCGTTTGGAGCATTGAGGCATGAAATTTAAGAAGATCGAGGTTCCTTGCTGTGACAGGCAACATCCCTCATCAACTCGTGGAAGGCCTTTACTTCACCGAATTCAGGTGTCGCCCGTCTTCCTTGGGGCTTCAGAAGCAGGTAGAGGTGTCCGGTTCAGAAATTTCTGCCCACAGGGCAGTTTTGTAAGTACCAGTTGTATATGCTGGTGCTAGCAGCAGCAGTGTCCTGGAAGGAAGAGGAGTATCCCCATCTCCTTCTCTAGTGGTTAAGGGGAGCCCGCCTGGGCTGTCCATCAATTCAGCAACCATTCCAGCGACCAAAAGGTTTCCCCTTCTCCGCCTTGCCTCTGTCAGGCGAAGGCTGGCTCTGTTCTTTTAATGTATAATACCTTATTACTTTTTATTATGATGATGATTTCAAACTCAGGGTAGGTTTGCGAAGCGTTCCCCCTGTTCTGCCTTGCCTCAGTCAGGCAAAGGCTGGCTCAGTTCTTTTAACGGGAATAATTCTTATTACCGTATTTCATTAATTATAAGACGCACTTTCCCCCCCCCCCCCATATTTACGGCTGTAAAAATGGAGTGCACCTTAGAATCGATGGCATCCTAGAATTGCCGGATTTCTCCTGCGCTGGCATGGGTTTCAAGATATATACACCCACACCCACACACAGCCCTGCACAAAAGGGTTCTGCATGCCCCCCAAGCAACTCGGCCTTGCGGGTCCCTGCGCAGCCGGCACCGAGGGACTCCATAAGGCCGCTCAGAAGTCCCCCCTTCCCCACTCACTTCCATCGCCGCCGCTTCGCACCGCTGGCAGCGACCTCCTTGGCCTGGAAATGCAGCGCTACTGCATACCAGGCCGTGATCCCGAGAGATCTGGATTTCAAGATCTCGCGGGATCGCGGCCTAATACATAGTAACGCTGCGTTCCCAGGCCGAGACGGCCGCTGCCAGCGAGGAGCCATGGCAGTGGCAGCGAGGACCGGTGACGGCGATGGCGGTGAGTGGGGAGGGGGGAAGAAAGGGGAGGGGGAGGGCCCCTAAAAGGCATCATACGTGTTGCAATCTCCAATTCCATCGGAGAATAAAGTGGCATGGGTGTTTTCCCGCTCTTTCCAAATGTGAAGCCTCCCTCTGTTATTTCAGTATAGTGGAGCTCGCTCATTTTGACATATCAAAATGGTACAGAAATTAAGGTGCATCTTAGAATCGAAGCAAAGCTTTTTTTCTGTTGGTGGTACTGAAATTAAGGTGCATTTTAGAATCGATGTCGTCTTAGATTCGAGGAAATATGGTATTATGATTTCAAACCGAGGGAAGGTTAGCAAAGCGTTCCCCCTGTTCTGCCTTGCCTCTGTCAGGTGAAGGCTAGCTTCTAAGTTTGGCAACAGCTGCATTCAAAGTAATCATGGACAGACTCCAAGAAATGGGGTCTATTGCTTACTTGTACAATGTGCCACCACGTAGCCTCTTTGCCCACCTCTGTCCACCCCTGCCTGCCTGCATCTGCCTGCCTGCTTGTTTGCCGCCATTGTGAGGTAGCGGGATCTGTGGGGCAAAACCCAGGGGTCTATTGCTTACTTGTGTAATATGCCAGCACATGGCACTCTGCCATCCTCTGCCTGCCTGCCTACCCGTCCTCTGTGCCCGCATTGTGGAGTAGCTGGATCTGCTGGGAGTTCCCCAGGGATCTATCGCATACCCGTGCAATGCACTAGCACACCCCTGCCTGCCTCTGCCAGCCTGCCTGCCTGCCTGCCTGCCTGCCCTCTGTGCCCATGTTGTGGAGTAGCTGGATCTGCTGTCTATTGCATACCTGTGCAAAAAGCTAGCACATACCTGCCTGCCTCTGCTAGCCTGCCTGCTTGTGCCCACCTGTGCTCACCTCTGCCTGCCTGCCTGCCTGCCTGTTAGCCTGCCCATTCTCTGTGCCCGCATTGTGGACTAGCCGGATCTGGTGGGTCTTCCCCACGGATCTGTTGCATACCCGTGCAATGAGCTAGCACACACCTGCAAGCCTGCCTGCCTGCCCTCTGTGCCCACCCTGTGGAGTAGCCAGATCTGGTGGGTCTTCCTCATGAATCTGTTCGTTATTATTATCATTATTATCATTCCTTTGATTAACATTATTTCCTAGCTGTGCTTACAGTTCCCTAACACAACTGTGATGGAAGGAACCAAAAGGGATCCTCCTCCTCACAGGCTCCAATATTGAGGGGATGCTCACGCATCTCACACTGCCAATGGTTTTCAAACCAATGTGCGCACCTAGCAGGGCCAATGTGCGATTTTGGCTTTTACACTGAAAATCGAGACTGTCTTTGTCTCACAGATGTGTGCACTCATCATGGAATTATCCCATGACTACCTACAGCCCATGCGTGAGGTCCCCAAGTTAAATTGGGGTATGACTAAGAAATATAAATTCATTGTTGCTTCCATTGACTGGTTATACTGGAAAATCCAGTGTTTTACAATGACATTGTGAGGAAACGCCTTCACCTCTGCTGCTGTAATTGGCCACAGATGATGACTACCAACAGGAGATCTGTAAGGTCCCCAACTACTGTGTACGTATCTTGAGAAATTAGAAAGTTATAACTTATAGCAGCCTTAATATTTACACTTTAAAAATTCATAGCCACCCATGGCAAGCACCAATGTTTATGAAATTTCTCACACATGTCAATCAAAGTGGTTTCTCCAATGTGGCCAAGTTTCATTGTTCTATCTTACCAAATGAAGAAGTAGAAGGCATAACTGCATTTTCTCCCACTGCTACCCATTTTTAAAAAATTAATTGCCACACAAAGCAAGCAACAATGCTTCTGAAATTTCTCACACATGATTACCTACATGCTATCTCTAATGTGGCAAAGTTTCATGTTTGGATCTTTAAAAATAAAAAAGTTGAAGGCATACCTGTATTTCCCCCACTGCTACCCATTTCTCAAAAATTAATTGCCAGCAAAAGAAAGGACCTATGTTTCTGAAATTTCACACACACGAGTCCCAACAAACCATCTGCAATGTGGCCAAGTTTCATGCTTCTATCTACAAAAATTAAAAAGTTATAGACATTATTCTAAAACAATACTATGCTATGGGGATAATCATTCAAAATGGCATCCGATTCAAAAATCGGATGTCCGATTTTCATATCGGAATCGGATCCAATACGATATGATGGACCTCTGATTTTTCCGATATGATACTTTACAAAATCTGAAGTTCCGATTCCGATATGATTTTTTGCGTCCGTGCACATCCCTAATTTTTTTATTAATGATTTGGATGAGGAGGTGCAGGAATGCTTATCAAATTTGCAGACGACACAAAATTGAGTGGGATCGCTAATACCCTGGAAGACAGAAACAAACTCCAAAGTGATCTTGATAGACTGGAGTGCTGGGCTGAAAACAACAGAATGAAATTTAATAGGGATAAATGCCAAGTTCTATACCTAGGAAAAAGAAACCAAATGCACAGTTACAAGATGGGGGATACTTGGCTAATCAGTATGACAAGCGAGAAGGATCTTGGAATTGTTGTAGATCACAAGATGAATATGAGCCAACAGTGTGATGTGGCTGCAAAAAAAGCAAATGCTATTTTGGGCTGCATTAATAGAAGTATAGCTTCCAAATCGCGCGAGGTACTGGTTCCCCTCTATTCGGCACTGGTTAGGCCTCATCTTGAGTATTGCATCCAGTTCTGGGCACCACACTTCAAGAAGAATGCAGACAATCTGGAGTGTGTTCAGAGGAGGGCAACGAGGATGATTAATGGTCTGGAAACAAAGCCCTATGAGGAGAGATTGAAAGAACTAGGCCTGGAGAAGAGAAGATTGAGGGGGAGACATGATAGCACTCTTCAAATACTTGAAAGGTTGTCACACAAAGGAGGGCCGGGATCTCGATCAACCCAGAATGCAGGATACGGAATAATGGGCTCAAAATGATAATGGAACCAATGACCTAGGGAGGTGGTGGACTCTCCCACATTAGAGGCATTCAGGAGGCAGCTGGACAACCATCTGTCAGGGATGCTTTAAGGTAGATTCCTGCATTGAGCAGGGGGTTGGACTCGATGGCTTCTAGGCCCCTTCCAACTCTATTATCCTATGATTCTATGATAATCAGATAGATTAATATCTGTATGTACTAACTGTTTCTTTTTTCTTTCTGTTTACTTTTTCAGGATATATTTCACACTATGTGCTGACTGTCTGTACTTACAGAAGCTATTTAAAAAGAATTTTTTTCCAAAATTTTTTGATTCCAGTGGAATCTGCTTTAGATTTTGTCTTGTGAAATAACGCCTGAAGCAATGCCTGTACAAGCTCCACAATGGACGGATTTTCTCTCCTGCCCTATTTGCACGCAAACGTTCGACGAAACGATCCGAAAGCCCATCAGCCTGGGCTGTGGCCACACAGTCTGCAAGATGTGCCTGAACAAGCTCCACCGGAAGGCATGCCCCTTCGACCAGACCAATATCAACACAGATATTGAACACCTTCCTGTGAACTCAGCCTTGCTGCAGCTTGTGGGTGCTCAGGTAAGGCTGCTTTAGCTATGATCTGTTTGTCCTTCATTTGGTTTGTTTATCTACTTTTTCCAGTTCATGTGTTTACTGTGGAATGAGCAAATGTATATATAAAAAACTGCACAAAGAAGTCAACAAATGCTGCAGTCTATTTTTTATATTGTTCTCAGATGTATGAAATCTTCAGTAGACTGGGGGGAAATGGAGCAAGTAACCATTAAGGAGTAGACTTTTCTAAAGGTGCTATTATCTAGCCTGTGAGTGGTGTGGTGGAGACAACCTCTTGTGGTCTGGGGGATGCATTGTCCCCCAGACCAAGCCTGATTGGCCAGATGACATCAAGGAGGCAGGGCCCTCCCAAAAGGCCCTCCCCCTCCCATGATGTCATCGGTACCTCATACCCCCTTTTTCTTACTCTTTTTTCCCCATACAGAGAGGCATGGGGCTGCACGTAAAGCAACTCTGCCGGTGCCTTTTGGAGCCAGGTCCTGCAAGCACCAGTGGATTGCCTCCTTTCTGCCCTGCTCGAATCTGGATTGGGGTGCAAGCAGGGTGGGAAGACACTCAGCTGGCGCTTCAAGTCAGACTGTGCCTTCCGTCATTGCTTGTGTCCTGATTGGGTTATGAAGGGCCTGGGATGGCAAGTCCTGGCTGAGTGGCATGGGGTAATCCCCAGTTTATCTCTGATCGGAAATAAGAAAGGGATTCCCTGTTGAGTCACAAAGGGGTGGGGCTTGGGAAGGGCAGGGGGTTGAACCCATGGAGGGTGCTCAACCCTCTGTAGTCTGGATTAGGCCCACTGGCTGGAGGTTGCCACTGTTTTTATTGTAAGATGCCTAGATCTGCAAGTGGTAATTCACTGTGTGAAAAAAACAGTGTGAAATCCCATATGATGCTATAAAGATAGCTTTTAACTACTTCTTAAAAGCTTGTTTAACTCTTGCACCATTTGGTGACATTATCAATCTGCTGTTGGGTTCCAAATGCCCCTTTTAAATTCGTACCGCATCCCATGAAGCAGAGTGGTAGGAAGTTCAGGAGAGATAAAAGGAAGTACTTCTTCACAGCCAAACTGTGGAATTTGTTACTACAAGATGTAGCGTTGGCCGCCAGCAAACTTGGATGGCTTTAAAGGGGGGTTAGAGAGAGTAATGGAGGATATCTGTGAACAGTTACTAGTGACGATGGCCATATATTGCCTTCAGTATCAGTATGCCTCTGTATACCAGTTGCTGGGGAATACAAACGGGATATGCTAGTGCACCCATGTGGACTTCCCAGGGCCATGCAGAGCTGGTAATATGCCCAGGCCAGATGGGAAGTGTGTGCCCCCCCCCAATTTTAAACTACTCATTAAGTATTTTTAAATCAGTGGCACTGATTCAGTGCTAAATACATGTATGAACTAGTATGACTAGAACGATTTACAAAAGAGGTAATGGGAAGTACTTTTATTCAAGATGTAAGACATCATTTCTTCACATTCAGAATTTCACAACGGACAGCTTCTGCGCTGTTTCTGCAAGGTGGGCTCCTCAATGGACTGCTTACGCTACGGAAGCAGTAGCTTAAGCTAGGGGGGAACCTCCTCGGCGGAGTGCCCCCCTCAAAATCGTGGGCCCCGGGCCAACTGGCCCCACTAGCCCCCCCTCTGTACAGCCCTGGGACTTCCTGCTTGCGGGTTTCCCATGGGCAGCTGGTTGGCCACTGTGAACAGAATGCTGGACTAGACAGGCATTGATTCTGAATCAGCATGACTCTTCTTGTGTTCTCATGAAGAGGTCACTTGTGTGTTAGTAGCCTTTTATTTTCAAGAAAACATCACAAATAATAATTCAGTGTTGGAAGTTTGCATTATGAGAATATTTATTCCAAGATAAAGCCAACTTGAAGCAGAATTAACCCCCTAGAATAAAATTGTATCCTAGGGTCAAGTGGATTTGTGCAGTGTTTTGTTTTATACAGAAATGTAAAAGAGAGAAATTGTGGAAACAGAATAAATCTGCTCAACTACTCTTGAAATGGCATCACCACACACACAAAAAAGGAATGTCTTATAAAGGCAGAGTGCTGTTTTCCTTACCCTGCTTTGAGAAGTTGCTGGAGGCAGAATGAACCCCAGTTAGCTTAAGTGTTCGGTAGTTTTACTTTCCCAATCATTTCAATAGAGGTAGATTGGTTAGTAAGTTAAATGTAATTTTTTAAAATATTGAAAATTGAATCACCACAGGACACCTGACCTTATAATTGTTGAGGAGCACATGGAATAACAGTGGTTCTGGGTGTTGTTGTTTTTTAAAGCTTTACAAATATTGGAAACATCTATTGGGGTCCACAGTAACCCCATTAGCTTGGCAGGGTTATGTTATATCAGGTGCTGAATTACAATTCCTATAATCTTTAGCCAACAGCCCAGGGGCCATGCTAGTTGGGGCTGATGGGAGTTGAGATCCAACACATCTGGGAGGCACCAGGTCGGTGGAGGCTGATATAGCCTGTCCTGTTCCCTGATGTCTAGGTTCTGACAGTAGCGGCTCAATGAAAGTATCATACACTGTGGTTAATTAATTTTAAACAAGGTTTGCCTTGATGCCTGAATTGATACACCATCTACAAAGATGTACTCAATACCTTTGCAAAGCAGGCCTTTTGCCTCACACCTACTAAAAAGAGCACTACCACCACTCCCTTCTATGCTCTTTCTTCTCAGTAGAAGAGAATCCATAAGCTGCAAATTTAAGCAGGGAGGATGATCTGCTGCCATTTAAACTTTCTCCAAACGACACTGAGCAACTCTCAGCCTGCTTTCTCCTTCCCCTCTCTTAGAGCCGTATTTGTAATAAGACTGTAAAGCAAACAGGTAAATTGAAGATTGTTCCTTAGAGTTCTCCAGTAAACAGCCAAATCCCAGAATCCATATTAGGAGGACTTTTATTAAATGAGAGGTGAAAATAAGGGAGCAAAGAGAGAAAGGAAGAGTATGATACACAATAAAAAATAAAATTGATTTCTGCATGGTGACCGGTTGAAGAGGACATAACACAATAAATCATCCCATCTTTATTCTGCCTCCTTAGGGAAGTACTGATTGATAGGAGGAGGGACTCCTACCCACGAGGAGCAAGCAAGCACTGCCTAGTGTCAGCCTCACATAGACAGGCGATGCCTGTTCCATGCTTGCCAAGGCAGAAAACTAGAAAAGTGAGGTGAGGATTTAAGTGGCATTTCCCATCTCCCACTGACACAGAGTTAGCAAAAAAAGCCACATCCTGTGGAGCTGGACGAAAGAGTGGGAAGCACATGCCATGCCAGCTTCTCTACAATAGGAAAGGAAATCTTTTGGGCAGATGTAGAGATTTTTTTAATCTAGAGTTACGGCCATTGATTCAGAGGCTGCTGCATCATGGAGATGGGAATGAAATTATGAAGTTGAGAAGAAAGAGAATGAAAGCAACTGTACACCATGGATTACCTGTTTGTTTGTTTGTTTGTTTGTGTTTTGGTTCACCATTGTTACGTATGGGAACTTGAGGGTAATAGAGAGTAACCTGTCCAACATTTAGCCTGAGTCTAGCATGTTGTCGATTGGATCACACTAAAGATATTCACACCAAGAAGCTGATGTATTTAAACTTAAGACCATCAATCAATCAATCAAATATTTATTACGGTCATAAGACCAGCATACAACTTAAGACCATAGTACGTGCCCACTGCACAATGCAGGGATCAACCATTCCTGTTCAGTGTTTATAAATTGTTGTAACACAGGCCTCATCTACACCAAGCAGGATATTGCACTATGAAAGTGGTACGAAAAGCAGCATATAGAAGGCAGGAGCCACACTACTGCTCTATAGCGGTATTGAAGTACACTGACAACTGTTGTGGCCCATTGACACATACCATATACTGCTTTCATACCACTATATCCATACTGCTTTCATAGTGCAATATCCTGCTTAGTGTAGATGAGGCCAAGGTCTTCACTAATGGAAGCAGGAGTGAAGGATTTGAAGTCTTGCAGTTATCTCCAATTTGCATTTGTTTGAAATGATCTGGAAACAGTAAAACCATTTAGGATTATTGCTTCCTCATTTTGTACTTCCTCTTAATTTAATATTCAAGTCTTTACTTTCAAACCTTACTATAGTAGGCTAGTGTTTCTTGAATTTTAATTCTTTATCTCAGAAGCCCAACTTTGTGTTCTTTAGTTCAGGCAACTTGGTAGTCTCTAGAATGTTTTGGACTATAGCTCCCATAATCCCTGACCACTGGACATGCTGGTTGGGGCTTATGGAAGTTGTAGTCCCAAACATCTGGAGGTCACCAGGTTGCCTACCCTTGGTTTAGTTCAGTAATTGTCAGTTACTTCCCTAATTCATTGCTGGTCAGCATCAGGTCATATAAGGCCCTTTTTAGATAATTGACATTGATTTCTACTTAATAAATTTAAGTCATTGATTTCTACGTAATAAAAACAGGTATAACAATATTTGTTGTTGAGAATGTATTTTAGGATATTTAATTTGGGCAGTTTTTGTTCAAAGAGTTCAAAGAGTTAGTTCATTTGACAGTGATGTGGGCACCCTCTCTAAAGGGCGCCATTTTGAGACTTAACATGTATAATTTCTGTCAGATTCGTTAAAAAAAACCTGTGGGGTTTGGGGGGGTTGGGAGTGGGGAGATAGGGATGATAAAATTGTTTAGCAGGATGTGGCTTTGGTATAGACATCCACTTCTACATAGGCTAGGAATATTACAGTTTAAAATATTGTAAGGCACAGTTTTTTTAAAAAACAGATTTTTCTTCATAACAAAAAACAAACACTCACCCCTTGCCCAAAGAATGTAAATGTTTGAAACACAGACTTTACTAACAGTGTCTGCTTTTAGAGAAAATTCCCAAGTTTTCTCTAAAACAAAATAAATCCATAAAAAGTATAGCTTGCCAGATTGCACTCTGTGGAACAGTCAGATATTGGTTTGAACTTATAGATGCAGCAGGAGACAAGTCAGCCGCCGCTCACCCTTCCCCTGCCATTAGCTCCCCAGGACTGTCATCCACACTCACCCAACCTGCCCTGCAGCATACCTGCAATCCTGGTCACTACAGGAGGTGGGTGGTGCAGGATTGCAGGACTGAGGAGGGAATGGCTGGCAGATGTCATGCTTCATCGCCTCTTTCATTAGGTGATTTCAAGTCTATCACCAGTCTCTAGGTTGCGAACTGGCAGCCCTACATGAAACTAGTGTGTGAGCCAGCCTTTAGTAAGAGGGTGCTACAATTCTATGGTTACTTTCATATCCAGAATGAACAAGGTCTGGAGCAACTCCCCTGTGAGGAAAGGTTACAAGGTTTAGGTTTTTTTTTTAGTATATATCGCAGCTCTTTAGTCGTATAAAATGTTGATGTTGTGGAATACCTCATAATTCTACAACCTGGAGTCATCCAATTACGCTGAACAGTGGGAGATTCCAGATATATAAAATAAGTAGTTCTTCACACCACGAATAGTGAAAACTGTGGAATTCGCTACCACAAAATGTAGTGATGGCCACCAACGTGGAAGGCTTTAAAAGAGGATTAGACAAATTCAGAGAAGATGATGCTGTCAATAGCTACTAGTTGCGATGTCTATATATTGCCTCCAATATCAGAGGCAGTATGACTCTCAGTGCCAGTTGCTGGGGAACGCGACCGAGAGGATGCTATTGCACTGATACCCTGCTTGTGAGCTTCCCGTAGGTATCTGGTTGGGGATAGAATGCTGGACTAGATGGGACTTTAGATAGATCCAGCATGGCTCCTCTTCTTCTTCTTCTTCATCATCATCATCACATTTATATACCGCCCCATAGCCGAGACTCTCTGGGTGGTTTACAAACATTCGTTCATTAATTCTACCATCTTCTTATGGTAGAATCGTTATGATTATTAGCAGTTGCTTGCCAAAAACAGTGAATAAATTTGCTTCAGACTCCATTTCTCCTTTTCTGTCCTATTATTCATGTAAGTGTGTGTATATCTATATGTGTATACACATGCTTATATTCCACTTTTCAAAGCAAGCTTTCACAAAGCAGCTTACAGCAACTAGAATGCAAATATCATTTAAAACAGAAACAATCATTTCATGCTTTTTGGAGTTCAGATGATTTGAACCGGGAAGGGATAAATGGGACCTTGCTCGTAAAGCCCACTTTCTCTGGTCATTAACTCACAGCCTTTTGAAAATAGAGGTCTCTGGATAAAGAAGCTGGCTTCAGGGTAGCCACAGAATAGACTATTGCTAGTAGTACTTTTGAGATTTTTTTTTCTTTGTTACTGAAAAGAGTGCTACCGTTTTTAAAAAAAGAGGCCGCCTGATAGCAATGCATTCTGCCTTGAATATATTTCTATAGAAAAGCAGAATAGAAACGTTGAAAGAAAAGAAAACCTTTTCAGACTTCATAAGAAAAATAAATATGTATTTTTGTTGTATCGAATGCATTTAAGGAATAGTTGTAAGGCCATACCCTGAGAGATATAAATTTGGAAAATTTGATAGCTTCACTGGAAAAAATATGTGAGTTGTATTTTTGCTTTGGATCTTTTTAAAGCTGATATATGTTATTAAAAGCTTCAAAGGTATGTTGCATTTCAGTGAGAAGAAGGTGTCGCTGCTTGAAATTTGGCAATCTATTTTCATTTTTGCAGTTTGCTTGTTATCTTTCCACAGGTGCCAGAACAGCAGCCAATAACTCTACGCAGTGGTGCTGAAGATACCAAGCATTATGAAGAAGCTAAGAAATGTGTGGAAGAACTAGCCTTGTACCTTAAACCGCTCAGCAGTGCAAGAGGTGAATAGTTCTTTTGTACATCATTCAAAAGCCAAAACTGAAAGCCGCAAACCCCCAACCCCTTTAATATGACGATACTTGATAAGAATCTCCAACTGAGAAAACAATCCACTTTGAGCGCTGAAGCGAGTAAAAAAAAATTGGTGGGGGGAATCCAAATAAAATGAAAACATCAGCCTACACACTACTAGCAAACCTGCCGACACAATATCTATATTAGGCCGTTGTGGCACATTAGTGGCCTGCCAGGAATTTAAAAGGAGCCAACCCTTTCAATTTAGGAAAATTGCCCTGTTCACCTGAAAAAGAGTCTTACAACAGGTGACTGACTGTTTGCTAGTGTCAAATTCAAGGCAAAAATGGGAGAGAAGCAGGTTCTCAGAATGCTAAGATACCTAGCATTCTGAAAACCTGCTTCTTTCCCTTTTTTGCCCTGAGTTGGACACTTTCCTCCTTTTGGTTTTTAGTGTCAAATTCAGTAGTCCAAATGGATCAAAAATTATTAGTGGCTATTCCTCATTACCAAATAGCAAACTGGAATGACAGCAGTGGGTACTTTATATACTGGAGCTTAAATCTTTATTAATTTGCATAAAAGAATGACAGTATTATGTGTGTTTAAATGGTGCTTCTACATATTGTAGCAGGTGCCTTCTTAGAAGAGACATTCCCTTTTGCAAGAGAGTAGGAGGAATGCCTCTTCTAAGATTATAAAATCATAGAATAGGAGAGTTGGAAGGGACCTACAAGGCTATCAAGTCCAACTCCCTGCTCAATGCAGGAATCCACCTTAAAGCATACTTGGCAGATGGTTCTCCAGCTGCCTCTTGAATGCCTCTAGTGTGGGAGAGCCCACCACCTCTCTAGGTAATTGGTTCCATTGTACTACTGCTCTAACAGTCAGGAAGTTTTCCCTGATGTTCAGCTGGAATCTAGCTTTCTGTAACTTGAGCCCATTATTCTGTGTCCTGCACTCCGGGATGATCGAGAAGAGATCCTGGCCCACTTCTGTGTGGCAACCTTTCAAGTACTGAAGAGTGCTATCATGTCTCCCTTCAGTCTTCAACCTGCAATGGTTGTAGGTATTGTATTAAAAATAATTGCTTTAAAAGAAATCTACTGCTCGATTAAATGGGGGCATCTCTTTAATTGTTCACTACACTGGTATTTGGATGTAGAGCGATATATAAATACATAAAATAAATAAATTCATCCAAAGATTTTTAATTGACTATTCCTCTAAACTTTTCACTCCCTCTCCGCATAGCTCATTGTTCTTTTGTATTCCTATTAAACATTTATCCATAGTGGTGTTTTGTTTATCACAGGCTAGTTTATACCGAAACATGAGTTAAGGGCAAAACCTGAATACGGAGTAAGGGGTATCCACAGAGGACCACATTGTAAAGGCCACCAATTCCTTCAAACTGGAATACCCTTTGACTAACCAGCCCAAAATGGACTGTATGCAGGCCCTGCACCACCTTCAAGAAACTGAAGAATAATTCCCCTCTTTTTCCCCCCTATTTGCAAAGGTGTGGGACTGAACAGCACCACTCAGAGTGTACTCAGTCGGCCCATGCAGAGGAAGCTTGTGACATTAGTCCACTGCCAGCTAGTGGAAGAAGAAGGGCGGATCAGGGCTATGCGTGCGGCACGATCACTGGGTGAAAGAACGGTCACAGAGCTCATCCTTCAGCACCAGAACCCCCAGCAACTTTCTTCCAACCTTTGGGCTGCGGTGAGGGCCAGGGGCTGCCAATTCCTTGGACCAGGTACATACCAATCAGAACATGTCTTTTTTTCCCCTTTTTGATAGAGTAACAAAAATTAGGGGAAAGAGGGAGAAGAGTGGTTTATAGATTTAAGGTGCAATCCGATGCTTGCTGGGAGTTGTAGACCTTTTTTATGTAAAGGATTGTGCCCGTAGGTGATTAAAATACTCGCCAGTGCAGCTGAGCAGTAAATGCCTGCTCCTCGTAAGATTTTTGCAGTTCAAGAATCACAGATATGTGTTTAATGAAGCAGGATACATTTAAACAGAGGGAGACATGAAATGGAGGCCCTGGGAATTTTTATGTATTGTTTAAAATATTTATGTCTTGCCTTTCGCAAAGTTCAAAGCATATTACAGTCCAATATTGAAACAAGAATAAAAACCATTATTGCACCTCCAATAATAAAATAATTTACAGCTACTCCACTGCTTACCTCTCAGAACAGACCAAAGAATAATTGGCAGTCTTTAATGCTGAAAGGTTTTTTTCTACGTACTTGAGTATTGTGAAGAAGCTACGTGAGAGGTACACCATTGCACCTTTCAAGAGAAAGCCATTCCATGGTTCAGGGGCCTCTGCTGAAAAGACCCCGCCCCTTGCTGCAAATTATATCATAACCCTGGCAGATTTAGGGAGCAATCCTTTGATCCCTAGACATTGTCTGAGGGGGCCATAGGATATTTCAGATTCCCCAATCCAAGGTTGGAGACTGCGCTCCGACTTCAGAGGGGGGAATCAGAGCTCCGACATCCCCCCCCTGCGCAGCTGGCATAGAAAGAACCATGCCAATTGCTCTCCACAGTTGGGAATTTGACCCTGAAGAACGGGACATTTTGGTGGACGGGGAGGGAAGGAGACTGGAGAGATCAGGTTACGAGTTATCCTGAGCCTCTGTCAGCTTCCTTCCCCCTCTTCCTCCAAAGAGCCCCAGCTAGACTGGCAAAATAAGCCCATCTAGAGAACATTGGAGGACAGGGAGGTGAAGATCGCCTCCATCACTCCTCCCGCCCTGAATTAGATGACTGTAAGCCTCCACGTTCTGGGACTCGCGATCATCAAGGGCACAACCATAGGATTGCACCCCATTGTACTGTTTTTGTTTGCTTATTTTATTACGTTTTATCCCAGCTTTCCTTTTCCATGGAACTCAAAGCAGCATACTGTACATGGGGTTTCTAAGTGGTCTTTCATCCAAATACTGACCAGGCCCAGACTTGCTTGGCGGCAGCAAGGAAGCTGTACCATGTTCTCTATGACACCCACTCCCATATGAGCTATTCTCTCCACCCAGAGTTTTTAAATATTTTTAGCGAGAACTGCCAGCATGTTACCAGATCTTTGTCTACAACCAGGTGGTCCAGCAATGCTCTCATGCTCAACTGCTGAGAGATTTTATTATATAAATAAAGTATTACTTTAACATATATATAAAATTATTATATAAATAAAGTATTTTTACCAAAAATAAGTATTATTAATAATAAATAATCAACACAGCATAACAACTTGAGTACAAAGCAGATTTGTTGTCAAAAGTAATATTAAGAAGCCCGATTCATGTTGAGCATAAATGTTGAATACGAAAACAAAAGAATTTACATGTATTATCACATTACTTTCCACACAACCTGCTTGTGTCCTGCTTATGGGTTTCTGGCCAACAGCTGGTTGGCCACTGCATGAACTGAATGCTGGACTAAAGGGACCCCTGGTTTGATCCAGCATGCCTGTTCTTACATGCTGTGTCCTCTCCAGCCTTTAAGCAGCAGACATAGAATACTATAATTTCTCCTGATGAAGAGCTGTATGCAGCAAAGTGTGCATTGAAATTCTCAGTATGCTTTTGTACTGCAGACTTGCCTCTTGACATTTTTAAACTTTGTGCTATAGACTAAATATTAGTTGAAATGAAAGTGAAGATTGTCAGAATCCTACTTAAGCAGCTAGATTGTGCAATGAACGCCCTATTTCATATCATAACCATGAAATGACAAGGAGATTTCTAGAACTCGAAAACAGTAAGGTCTTTTAGATTTAGTCCAAAGAGAATGAACAGTATATACCTGAGACTGCTCCTAATCACTGTAATTAATTCTGTCACACTGCTCCTAATTTTCCAGCAATGCAGGAAGAAGCCCTCAAGTTAGTTCTTTTGGCTTTGGAAGATGGATCTGCTTTGTCTCGGAAGGTCTTGGTTCTCTTTGTGGTACAGAGATTGGAGCCACGATTTCCTCAGGCTTCTAAAACCAGCATTGGGCATGTTGTCCAGCTTCTTTACAGAGCCTCCTGTTTCAAGGTACAGAGCAGACTGTTCTGATTACGTTTACAATGTGTTTGAGCTACATATTGAGCTGCTTTGAAGAAATCCTTCCCCACCCGTGATCATTTTATATGCTTATAGATATTTTTTACCTTCCAATGAAAAGGAAAAATGAGAGACCTCTAAAGAAACCAGTGTAACTACACAAGGAGCTCTTTGATAACCTGAGGTTTAAAAAGGACATGCATGTATAAGAGATTAAAGGTGGGATTATATAATCAAGGACAAGAAGAATAGAATAGCCCAAACCTGTAAGGTTGTTGTCAGAAAAACTAAAGACAAGAATAAGCTGAAGAAAATGCTAAAAACAAAAAGGGCTTCTTTGGCAGTGTCCGGAGCAAAAAGAAGAAGAAGAAATCTGTTTGAGGCAGATGATGAAGTGTTAACAGGTGACAGAAAAAAGATGAAACTACTTAACACCTATTTTACTTTGGTATTCTGGTATAAGGGGAATTGTGTTTGACCGAGGAAAAGTAGAACAAATCATATAAAGAGGGGCTTGCAACCCAGGAACAATACAGAGGTGGTTAGAGAACACCTAGCTACTTTAAATGAGTTCTTCCCCAGAGCCAGATGAATTACACCCGGGATGCTGAAAGTTTGTGGACGTTGTTTTGGAGCTGGTGACTGTAATCTTTGAGAATTCTTGGGGAATGGGCAAGGTGCGGAAGATTGAAGATGAACAAATGTCCCAATCTTCAAAAAGGGCAGAACGGTTGATCCAGGGAATTATAGACAAGTCAACCTGATGTAGATACTGGGCAAAACTCTAGAACAGATTATTAGGTGGTTAGTCTCTGAGCATCTAGAAAAGAATGCATTGATTGCTTAAGTTACCATAGGTTATCAAGAATAAGCCATGCCAGACCAACCTTACCTCCTCCTTTTTCACAGTGTTACTAGTCAGGTAGATCATGGCAATGCTGTTGGTATAGTATGTCTTGATTTCAGCAAAGCCTTTGACAAGATCTCCCATTATATCCTTGTTGGTAAGATGTGGGTTGGATGCTACTATGGCTGGGGGAGCCATAGCTAGTTGAGCAACCATATCCAATGAGTACTCTTTAATGGGTTGGTATCAGCATGGATGGAAGTCTGGAGTGGAGTGACACAGGGCTCTGTCCCAGGCCCTATACTACTCAAATTTGTATAAGTGACTTGGAAGAGGCGTAGAGGGCATGCTTATCAAATTTGTAGATGACACAAAGCTGGGAAGGATAGCTAACACCATAGAAAGACTGAATCAAGATTCAAAATGGTTTTGACAGGGCTTAACCAGTGGGCTGAAGCCAAAACGATGGATTTCAACAGAGATAAATGTAAAAGAATCCAGCATTTAGGTATTAAAAATCAAAGGCACAATGGGAGAGACCTGGCTTTGCAGAAGTGTATGTGAAAAGGGTCACAAGCTGAACATGAGCCAGCAGTGAGATGAGGCTGCTAAAAATGCTAATGCAGTCTTAGGCTATATTAACGGAAGCATCTGGTCCAGATCACAACAAATAATCATTCCACTCTGTTGTGTGCTGGCCAGGCTTCACGTGGAGTATTGTGTCCAGTTCTACATGCCACTTTTTAAGAAGGTCATCGACAAATTGGTGCGTGTCCAAAGGAGGTCAACCAGGGTGGTGTGGTGTCTGGAAACAACATCCTGGAAATGGCAAGGAAGCAGATTTGGGCTAAACTTTAGGAGATACTTCCTAATGGTAACAGCTGTTCAACAGCGAGACAGATTGCCCCTGGAGGTAGTGGGCTCTCGTTTGCTGAGATATTTAAGCAGTGGCTGAATGGCTTTCTATTAGTTGCATCCTGCAGTGCAAATCCTGCATTGAACAAAGGCTAACTAGAGTAGATTATGTCAAAGGTCCCTTCCAGGTCCGATACCATGATTACATGGAACAGTCTGATATTGCATCAGTTCCTGCCCTTCAGAGCAGCTACCAGGGCCCAGTATCTCCAGAACTAAATAGGTCCTTCTTCAACTGGGGTTTGCCCAGTTTCTGCTTTAGGGAGATATGGAGAAGAGTGTTCTTTAGTGAGTGACACTCCTACCCCACAATCACTGTTTGTCTTTGGCTGCAGTGAATTCTCCCCAAATCCCAGCATTCACAACTGGTATGAAAATTGTCTATGCCCCACTTGGGAGGGGTTGTCCCACTTTATAGACTAGAATCTAGGTGCTAATCTATCTTTCTAGTGATGTTAATTCATTTTTTCCACTCAGGTCTCTTATTTTTCTGTTAAACCTATTTAATACACAAAGAAATTAGTGAGTAATGTAGATTTGTCTCCGTTCTTCATCTGATTGTGGGGAAGCCCCAACCGTCCTCTGCAGAGATAGGAAGAATTATTCTCAAGTAATAGTACTTTACTCTCATAAATCTTGATTAGTAGCTAATACTTTAGGTGGGTAAACCATTGGATTTTGTCACCTTGCCTAACCCAGATGGATTTGTCTCCACCAGGTGACTAAACGTGATGAGGATTCCTCCCTGATGCAACTGAAGGAGGAGTTCCGAACATACGAAGCTCTGAGGCGAGAACACGATTCCCAGATTGTGCAAATTGCTATGGAGGCTGGTTTGCGTATTGCTCCAGATCAGTGGTCCTCGTTGCTATATGGGGACCAGTCTCACAAATCTCATATGCAGTCCATTATTGACAAGGTAAATTCCTCTTCCTTTAATTTTCCACCATATTTTCAATAGAACGTAAGAGGAGTCATGCTGGATCAAACCAAGGGTCCATCTAGTCCAAAATGGAGCAGCATTTTTGGACATTATCTAAACCACCCAAAGCAGACATTTAGTGATAACGTATAACCCTCAACCTGCAGTCCTAAAAAGTTTAGTTTCTGCCATTTGAGAGGCAGTGTGGTTTAGTTTATGGCGTATCTGACTAGGATTGTGGAGACCTGCGTTGAGACCCAATCAGTCTTGAAGCTCACAGCATGTCCTTGGGATAGTCAGTGTCCCTCAGCCTAATCTACCTCTCAGGATTTTTGTGAGGAAAAAAATGGAGGTTGGAGAACCATGTACTCTGCTCAGTCTTCACTGAATTTTTCTGCAATATGTCCAGATTATATCCTTCCATGCAAAAAAACAAAACAAAACACCATTCTGTTAGGACAAATCTTTTTTTATTTTTCGTGACAAATAAGAGTTTTTAGAAGTCTGAAAAATTAAGCCACCTGAACTATGGAGTTGCTCCCATATAGTTAATAAACATGCATTCCTTAGTTTAAGCACACTGGAGCACTAAGGCTAATCCATATCTCTTGTACCTTTATTCTGGATCCTGTGTGTCTATGCATAGCCCTCCCCCCATTCTGCTATTGAAACAAGCTATACTGATTAAATTAATTCACGTGCCTGATGATGTTGGGAGGTGGGGCTGGTGCATTGTCACAATTGATGCTAGAACCGGCTTCTGTTTTGTTCTGCCATCTTGTAAGAACTCTCCTCTTGAATAGGATCTAATACCACAGAGCCTAATCCCACAGAACCTGTACTGGAATACACAATTAATGAATTTCCAGGATGTGTTAATGGATATAGCCTAAGATGTGATTTAGTAGGAATGGTAAGGAATCATGACTGGTGTCTCTTGCATTAGAAAGAACAAATGGTTTCATATGAAGACACACATCTTTATTGTGGTTGAGCCAAGTAATTTAAAAAATGTACCTTTAGGTGCGATCCACCAATTGTAGTCTCCAGGAGCCCAGAGAACAGCTCTGATCTTTGTTTATATATCTTAAGTTGCAGACCCCAGCTTCTTTTGCACAGAGTGTTCAGGAACTAACTATTGCTCTCCAGAGGACTGGTGACCCAGCCAATCTGAATCGGCTTCGACCTCATCTAGAACTCCTAGCAAATATTGATCCCAGTCCAGGTAATTGTAAGAAAATGTGGAAGAGTCTTGTGGCACCTTAAAGACTAACACGTTTATTAGCTTTCATGGACCAGGGTCCCTTTATCAAGTGCTTAGAATGTCATCCTGAGTTGGCAGATTAGTAGGTGTTAGGGAGAAGAAGAAAAATATTAGCAGTGAGATCAGAAGGGAATGAAATTCAAGAAGCGTAGACAGTGATAATTACGTTCATGCTTAGATGTGCGTAAAATAATTACTGTGACCATTTATAATGCACCGGTGATAAACATCCTGGCATGGATAGGTTACTCTATCCATGCCGGGATAGAGTAACCTATCCATGAGTAATAAAAATCTGTAGAGTAATAAAAATCCACAATTTCGATTCAAGCTAGAGGTAATAGAATTAATCAAGAATTCTTATCAAGTAATCAAGAAATTCAGCTCTATCACCACTGACTTGAGTCATTGCAGTTTTATTACATTACAGGTATTAATTAACTTTTAATTTTAATCAAATTATTTCAAATTCATTAACTTATTCAGAACTACAATGGGGAGATGTCAAGAAGTGATCTAGTTTCCCTCTCCTTGTAGTTCTTGAAATACCATTTAAGAGAAAGATACAGACCTTGGGAATTGGAAGAGAGCAAACCCATCTATACATTATTTCTGGGGTTTAGAATATTGGGCAGGCCAAGCCAGTATTCCTGACTTCCCACCCTGAAGTCGTTTTCTCTTCTGCACATCTTGTGCCTGCGGGCATCTCAGTTTCAGCCACTGAGTTTGCACTGTGTTTGCCTATGATACTGTGCATGGCAAGTTTGAAAGAAAAAATATGCCACATATAACAACACATTCTTGCGTCCCCTTAAACAACAACACATACACTTTTGTGGGCTGGAGCCCACTTAATCAGTTGCATCGAGTGGTCATCTAAAAAGTTAGATATATGTAAAAGAAAAAACGCCAAAAAAACATGCTGGAAGGCTGCTGGTTTACACTCTCAGAGACCACTAGTTAGGAGTGGATCACACCCCATACTGATTGAAACTTTCATTTATTTATGCTTTGTATGGTAGTGTGACTCTGGAATGTACCAGATGTGTCAAAGGTCTCACATATCTTATCACCATGGAAAAAGGCTCCCATAGGTTATTGCATCCTTAATATTTCTTAGGCCTTCAAACTGTTTGGGTCAGAGTCTTAGTCATCTTTTTCTTTGGATCCATAAGGATAGGTCCAGAAGACCCCATCTTACTAACCTTGCTCAGCCCTTCCTGAGAAGGCGGTGTTTGTGACTTCCTCTGTGTTTAGATTGATCTTGTAGGAATGCAATGCCATACTGTAGTTGAGAGTAAGTGTCCACTAATGGGCAACCGTTTCACGGGCACTCTCCTTAGGAAATGAAAACTTCACGCCAGACCACTATTTTGGGTCCTCTCAGCACTAGCTACTCTCCTTGGTTTCTTCCAATCTCCTCCTGTTCTCAGGTCTCCCACCATTATATTTTTCTGTGGTGTCTTTCTTTGAGTCCTTAAGCACTCCAGTTTGACTACCTCTGTTCCTTACTAACAGGTAGAAAGAGTTTGCTGCTGCGACTCCCTGGATCTGACAATCAGAGTTTGCTTTCCTGAACCAGTTATTTAGCCCTATATATCATTTTATTTCTTCATCAAAAATTAAATTTGTTTCAGGGAATTTTGTTTCGATAGGATTTATATAGGTGTATATATATGAGAGAGAGAGAGAGATTCGACTGTTCTTTTTCTTGTGAACACTGTAGATGCCCCACCACCTACATGGGAACAGCTTGAGAGTGGACTGGTTGCAGTGCGGACTGTGGTACATGGGCTGGTTGATTACATCCAAAATCACAGCAAAAAAGGAGCAGATCAGCAGCAGGTATAGAGTGGCGCAAGGCTTCTCGTAGTGGGCAAGTGCATATTCTCATGATGGACTTTCCCAATTTTTTTTAATCTTGTGGTTGCCCCAAGTGTATGTAAGATAATACAAATGTAAACCAGACAAAGAGGGAAAAACAGATCCTTGGAATCCTTAGAGCTCCCTCAAGAAAGTACTTAAAGGCATCAAATATGTTCATAAAAATCAGGGTATAGGTCTATTTCCTAGCTGTCCTTTCCAGAAAAAAAGCAATCCACACTGAGGCTGTGTATACAGGCAATAGTCTTTCAGAGGCTTGAATGGCTTATGATAAAGCTATAATTGCTTATGGCATGCACATTTTTAATTTTTTCTGTCCTCTTATGGTTTCTGGACAAAGAGGTTTTGCAGGTTTTTGAAGCACTACCAGAGTGACTTTGAGGGGCTGCCTGCAGGAAATGAGTCTATACCCCTGTTCTGTGTGATTTAATAGCAGAAAAGTTAAGCTTAGAATCATGCACTTTGGGTTAAAATATGAAACTTGATACACATATGTTTTGACCTCTACTAAGCTTTTTTAACAATATGGATCTCAGTAAGCAATGTCTTGTGGGGAGCACCAGGCTGTCAAAAATGTTGTTCTGTATTTAGTCCACGAGTCAGGACAAAAATCCTTACCATATCTGATTTCTAGCAAGAGATAGAATATGTGGTAGACCTACAGGTATCATATAGTTTTGTATGTAATTTCAATTTTATATACATCTTAACAAGGGCTCTAGCCCTGCCTTACAGCAAGGTGAAGCCTTCTTAATGCAGCATCAGCAGAGTGGGAATAAAAGGTCCCATGATTTGGCTGTTGGAAACATGCTGCAGACTCTGTCCTTCTTCCTCCCTTTTTGTATGCAGAGTCTCTATTCTCTCTTCCACTTCTTGGCTTGTGGAAACCATGGTTTACTGTGATGACTGAATCAGGCCATAATCTAAACTAACCTTGACTAGTTTTGAATACATTGTCTCCAAGACTAGTCAAGATAGACATGACATCTTTTTTTTTTTAAGCCAGTCAAATGTTTAGCAATTATTTTGCTTTTGTGCAATACTTTGAAAATTCTATAGCATTAAGAGAGAAAAAAATACAAGATCCTAATTGAAACAGTTGGATTTCTGGTGGTAAAACAACATAAGAAGGAAATTCTACCTGTTAAACTGGAATTGCTGCATCTTGAGAAGTGAACTATCTACCAGCTTCTTCCATATGTAACACCATCAAGACATTGAGTAATGATGTGACTGAGTTTCCTTTTTAAATAATCCTATCCACATTTAATTGGAAATAAGTTCTTTTAATATGGTTCCCACGTAATGACAACCCGTGGCTTAATTAATCATGGTTTGTTGAATTGTAGGTTGTAGGTATGTGCAAATCCAGAACTATGGGTTGTTAAATACGAACAACCCAAGAAGACAGATCACATTTTTTGTTTGTGAACTGTGGGTTGTTTAAACTATGGGTTGTCATTACATGCGTACCCAGAATTGTGGGTTGTTCATGGGCAAGAGCAGTAAAGAACCCAGCCTCTTTACATGTCAGTATTGCACTGTCACAAAGAAAGCTAGGATGCATGGAGAGAGCAGGCAAAAGAGGAGGGAAACAAACAACCAGGGATTGGAAATCAACCCATGGTTTGTTTTATTATCTGCAAGACAAATCATGCTTTAAATAAACCAGGGCTTAGCATTACATGTGAACCAGGCCATGTATGTCCAGTGGGGCTTACTTCCTAATATGTTTAGGATTGCAACCTTAATCATGAATCCCATTCATCTTCGGTTAGTTCTCAAACACAGCTTTCCTTTAGGAAATCTTCGCTCCCATTCTTAATAAGATTTGTATTTCCTGAATTTATTTTGGAGCATTATTTTCAGAATAATCTTGGGCTTTGTCAATATTTTGGTGTCAACGCCCTTATTTTATTACTTACCTTAGCCTCCTCAGCACAGCAAATACAAGACATATATGTGCCGAGACATGAAGCAAAGAGGAGGGTGCCCCCGTGGGGCCAGCTGCACCTTTGCACACTCGCAGGAAGAATTAGAAAAGTAAGTTCCCATGTCTCATTCTACTTCCACAGACTTTGAAATTATCAGTGTGTTATAATTGCGTGAACAGGAACTGGGGAACATCTGGTTCAGGATGAATCATCCCTAAAAGGGATTATGGTATAAATCTTTCAGATCATCCAGATGGGGATTTGGTAGAATATGACAGTTTACAAATAAATAAAATTGTGGAACTGAGATGAAATTCTAGAACTTATCGACAAATTAAAGAAATTAGGTCCAGATGTTACCCACCTGAGAATTCTTAAATAAATGTTCTTAAAATTGAGCTCTGAACCAGAGGGTTGGAATGTAGCTGATATTGCACCAGTTTTGAAATAGGAGAGAAGAACTTTTCCCTGCCGAGAGAGGGATCAAGGCCTAAGGAAGAAGTTGGTTGGCTAGATGGGGAACCATCTGTGGGGTCCCCTCTACAAGAATTCAGTTTGACGCCCGGTTGTCCGATTATGCGCATCTTCTCGCAATCGCTTTTACTCCTAATCCCTATACACGGGAGGCGGTGAAGCACATTACCGGTTGTATGAAACGCTCTTTAAAGTGTTTAAATGCGGAGAATCACTTGTTTACATGGTCATAAGGCGCTTCAACTCCCGCGGTAAATTAAAACTCTCTATTTAACCTGCATTCGATAATGCGCATAATCGTACAGAAAAAGCGCCTCGACCCCCGATTTGCGCTCTGCTCTTGTAGAGGTAAAAATGTTAATGCGCCTTGAAAGAGCTTTAAATTGCTCTTGTAGAGACACCCTGGGCCATATTCTGCCTGTGGGCCACAAGTTCATCATAGAAGAACAAGTCTTGTTGAAGAATCCATACGGCTGCAAAAGGCGATGCTACCTTACTCCCTGTTTTGGAGGTATTTGAGAGTGTCAGCAAGCACTTGGTTAGGGATTGATCCACTAGACTTTATACAATTGACCTTCAAAAGGGTTTTGACAAAATCCCTCACAAAATGCTCCTTAGCAGTCATGGGATAAGAGGTCAGGTAACCTTATGGTTTGGTAAACCTTATGGTTTGGTAACTGATTAAAAAACAGGGAACAAAGAGTAGAAATAAACAGTTCTCACAGTGGTGGGTAGTAAGCGGCTGGGTCCGTCCGTCCGTCCCCCCCCCCCCCGCCAAAAGAAATTGTATTGGGGTCAGTGCTTTAATTGGTTCATAAATGTTCTGGAATTAGGGGTGAGAAATGAGGTCCCAGACAACCACATTCAAAATCTGGATGTTGGAAGAAAGGGTAACCAATTTCAGCATGGCCTTGCTCCCGTGTTACCACAACACTGCCCTAGCCCCACGTTCTGTGTGAATAGGGGCTGCTGAGAGGCTCTGAAGTGACAAACCTGGAGACAGATCTTGAGGTCATAGTGGATAGCTCATATGGCGGCTGTGAAAAAGGCAAATTCCACGCTGTGGATTATTAGGAAAGAGATTGCAACAAAACTGCCAGGATCATAATACATTTATACAAATCTGTGGTATAGCACATTTGAAATACTGTTCATAGTTCTGGTTGCTGCGCCTCAAAAGAGGATAATGTATAACAGGAAAAGATGCAGATATAGGGCAGTCAAAATGATTAGTGTGTTGGAGCAACTTCTCTATGCGAAGGTTTTGTTTGTTTTTTTAAAATTAAGTTCAGAAACAGGGTGAGTAAGGGGAGGGCATAATAGCGATTTACAGAATGATGCATGAGGAGGAGGAAGTGGATAGGCTCGTTTTATAGTATAAGAACTCAGGGCCATCCAATGACACTGACTGGCAGGGAATTCAGGACAGACAGAAGCAAGTTCTTTTTCATGCAACATATAATTAATCCATGCAGTTTTGTGTCACAAGATTTGGTGATGACCAGTAGCTTAGCTTAAAAGGGGCAGGGGTTAGACAAACCCACATTGGTTAAAGCTGTCAGTGGCTACCACTTACGGTGACGTCATGGAACCTCCAGGTCCAGAGGTGGGATGTCACTGAATGCCAGGTGCTGGGGAGCAACCGTAGGAGTCAGGTGTTGCCTTCATGTCCTGGCTGTGTGCTTCCTAGAGGCCTCTGACTGGTCAGTGTGAGTAACAGGATGCTGGACTAGATGGACCTTTTGATTTTATTCAGCAATGCTTTTATGTTCTTCAGCTTCTTGCTTTGATTTTAAAACTCTTTTAAGGGGAGGGGAAGTTTATAGAAAACAATTCGATTTTCTTTTCCTCCTACATTGGCAACTGTTATGTGTCTGAAAGGCTTGGAAGACACTGTAAACAGAGCTCCCAAACAGAGTGAAATTATTGAATGTTTCAGCGTAGGAGGTGCAGGCAGACAGACAGTGAGGAAACAGACAAGGGTACTTGTGAATTACACATCTCTGTGTGCAGTGGATTTCCTCAGGGTAAAGAACTCACACTCTGGCAAATCCTGCAGGTTGAGATATCTTTTGATGCTTCTGAACTCTCTGGAACCAAATAAACTTGCAGGGAATAATGCACATATATGTGTAGCAGGGCTTCCTGGTTTTGTGTTGATTCTATGTAGCTCTTGAGTGAGTCTGTTTCATGCTAACAGTGTTTTGTTTGTATGTTAGATTTGTCATTTTCATAGATAACTAATGTGTGGGGTTTACTGTGGAACTGGAATTATGTCCTGATTTTCAGAAAATGCACTTCAGACTGTTAAATAGGTCAGGTCTGAGTGGAAATGCGGCAGCTGATATATTGAGCTTCCCAGCATTTCTTGTGGGTTTTTTCAACCACAGTATTTTGCTTCCTGATGAATATCCTTTGTGTTTTCGACTTTATTGCACCAAGAAGGCGCAGCATCTTAAGCATTCCTGGTTGTAGTTCTCATGCCTGAATATCGTTTGCTCTGTAGCACCTGTTTAGGGATAGAAATGTAACTGCTGAAAGTCAGCTATTTCTAATTTCCTCCATAATTTCCCCCCCCCCCCCATTACTTTTCTCTGAAGATTTCGTAAGATGAACAAACGTCTTGTTCCTCGAAGACCCCTGAGTGGCTCCTTAGGCCAATTGAATGAAGTGGGCCTATCAGCAGCAGCTATCATCTCAGATGAAGGAGTTGTAGACTTGCCCAGCAGAAAACCATCTTCTGCCTTGCCAAATGGGATTGTTTCAACGGGCAGCGCAGTGACGCAACTTATCGCCCGTGGAACCGACTCCAACTATGAATCAGCCTTGAAGCCTGGGAAAATTGACCACCATAGCAGCAGCGCCCCTGGATCGCCTCCTGATTTGTACGCTTATTCTATGAAGTTAAAAATTTACCAGTATAAATATTTGCCAGTATAGAGAAACCAATTAGCATGCCCTTTATCCTGAAATAAGAGCCAAAGCATAGCGGCCTAAACAGGAAAACACACACATTTGTTTTAACTTCTTTGTGTTACAGTAAACTGAGAGGCCTGAGTCATCAGTAGATGTTGAAAATATGTTCATCTTTCTCTCTTGTATTCATTGCAGTTGCTTAAGCCCCAGCTTTTGTTTTGCTTACTGGTTTTCTGTAAAGCTGGATTGCAGCAGCCACTGGAATTTGATTTGGGATCCATATAATATCTGAAGCATGATTGATTTGCTGATGTTGGTGGTGCTTCTGTGCCCCTCCATCTATCATTGCTGGGCGGGGAATCTCCATTAACACCCCCACATGAAATAATTGGATGCAGAGCAACAATACTTAGTAGCAGGCATCCCAAGTTTGTAACTGCCCTGACATTGTGGTCCATTTCTTCTAGGCTGGAATCTGTTCCCACGAGTCCTCTATCTGCCTTACCGGTGAACTCTCACCCAGTGGCACCCCGGGGACCTGCAGACCTGCCCCCAATATCAGTTGGCAAGCAGCTCCAAATGGTACCACGAGGCTCCCAGTTGTATCCAGCTCAGCAAACCGATGTGTTTTACTCAGATCCTCGAGGACCAGCTCCACCGTTTGAACACCCACCTTATCAACCAGGTAACTGCTGTCTGGGTGATATTTTGGATTGGAGTGAAGGTTTGCACAGGAATAAGGCTATACATAGAAGACGGGCAACAGGGATGTGCATGTATCTGGAGTGATGCAGGAAATGGAAATATCATCTCCAAACACTGAGACCTTTTGCAAAAGCTACCTGCACGTTTTTATTAAATAAAAACCAGAATTCTCGAGAATCTGCATTTTATAAATAATCCCAGGTTGCTAGAAGTTCAAGGAATGAACACCTCTCCTTATAATCACTACTGTTCTTCTATTTAACAATGCCAAATGAGGTTAACACTTACTGAATCTCATGTTTCCAGTTTTTATTTATTTATTGAATTTATCAACTGCCTATATACAAAGTACTCTAGACAGCATACAGAGTTTAAAAAACAGTTTTTAAAAAACCTGCAATAAAATACAGCCTAGAAGCAGCGTATAACAATCAGCAAGGAGAAATAAACATTCTAAAAAGGGAAGACCTGGTGGAATAATAAAGAGTCTTTAATTCCCACTTAAAAACATTCCAAGAGGCCAGCAGGTTCATTTCAACCGGCAGGTCATTCCACAGCTGAGGATGGCAAAGGAAAAGGTCCTCTTACGTGTGGCTGCCAATCTCACATCAGGCAGCCGCCGCAAATAACCCTCAGAGGACCTTAAGTGGCAGGCTAGGACATAGGGGAGGAAATGGGAAATGGAAGCTATCTCATTTCATTAAGATACAATGCATGGTTTCCTTTTTGTAAAAATGCTGGCCATGTTTTGTGTAAAGATTATACACGAAAAAGCAATAGGTGCAGTTTGTGTTTGCTGTACTGAACTTTTGGGATGTGCAGCCTTGTGCCAAGATAGGCCAGTGGAGAAGCCTTAGAGGAGAGAGCCAATTATAGTAATGGGATAAAGAAGCATTATATTATTTGAGCTGGAGAAGAACAGGTGGGTGTCCTAGGGCTGCATCTCCTGCAGGGTGTTACCAGAAGTGGGGGCCACCTCCCTGGGAGCTGCTTCTGCCTCTAATTAGATGTGGAGCATATGGCTGATGCACAAATGAACCTGTCAGTAAGCCCCCCCCGGCCCCCTACGCAGAAGCTTTCAGCTGGTTGTAGCAGCTGTACGGTGTGCCATGTACAGCCAGCCAGAGAGCTCTTTTCTAGCCCCCTTAGCCGCATTGCCACCATTGCGTGCATATGCCTCTCCCTTGACATCATCTGATTGCTTTGGGCACCAGAGCGGAAGAGACCAGGAAAGAGAGCAGGGACTGACTTTGTAGCTTCCGCCCAAAGCAGCTAAACACTTCCAAGTTCAGTGAGTCGATGAGCCATTATGGTGGCAGAATCACTGCTGAGAGGACTGGAATGGCTTTTATGCCTACAAGGGCTGGTTCAGAGATTCCTGTGGGATTCTTGTAGTTAAAGTGGCTTCCAGAGAAGCTCACAGATGTTTTTCCATGCCTCCTTTTCTTCCTTAAGACCAGCCTTCCCCAACTTTAAGTGAAAACAAGTTTCTTTCAGAGTTCGGTTTTCTGAAATGGTCGGAAGAATGATTGGGCTAAAGCTTCTTGTTTCATGTATCTAGGTGTGTATTATCCTGCAACTCAGACTTCACAATGTATGCCTCGTTTTATCCGACCTCCTCCATCTGTTCCTGAACCGGGTCCTGCTTATTTAGAGCATTACTCGCCATACGTCCAAGATCGCATGATGAATTCTCAGTACAGTGCCCAGCCTTCGCAATACCCTCCCATGGGACAGCCCATGTACCCTCCGCACTATGACAGCCGGCGAGTGTACCCTTCTGCTCAGCCGTACCAGCGGGAAGAGATCATCCGAGGAAGCCCTGTGCCCATTGAAATTCCTCCACCAGCTGTGTCGCCATATGTACCTGAAACGAGAGACAGATATCCACAAGTAGAGGCCTACTATCCAGTCGGTCCACATCCAAATCCGATCAGACCTTCATATCACAGAGTATGGGCTCTCTATGTTATTTCTTGTTTTTATCGTTTTGTCTGGCATTTTTAATGTACAAAATGTTGTACAATCTTCACAGCAACTCTTTGGGGTCCCATTTTATAGGTGAGATAAGCAGAAGTCTGGTGCTTGATTAGTGCCACTAAGTAAATTAGTGGCCTAATGGAGATTTAATCCGAGATTTGAACTGTTGGTATTCCACAGTTCAATCTCATGGCCTCCAGATGTTTTGGCCTGCAGCTTATGTCTTCCCTCACCATTGACTAACCTGGCTAGAGCTGATCATAGTTGCAGACTAAAACATGTGAAAGCCCACAAGTCGCACAACTTTGACTTAAATCAAATAAAAATCTATACTTTGAGATAATTTGATCTCAAATTCTTCAATTGAAAAGCTAAATTTTGCAACCTTTTATAAATTAAACACATTTAATTGATTTCTCTTACTTTACATCATTTATGTTGCTAAGGACAGTCCCAGACACTGAAAGCCTACCTGCTGTAAATCAAGAGATGGGGTGGAGTTCCACCTCGCACCCCAGCCCAGAAAATTCTGGACCACAACCACAGCTTGCGGTAAAGCAAAAGCCTCTGTTAGATGGAGGAGGAAGTATCTCCCTCTCTGTCTCATGGAGGATAAGGCTATCAATGCCTACTAGTTCTGACCATTTCTTATGAAGATGTCATTTAATAACTCCTCTGATTTTTCTGAGATTTCAGCAGACGCTGCTCATACATTTTAAACCATACGTTTGCAACCATAAGGGCAAAATGTTTCATATTTTAAAATGAGAGCTGCAGTTCTTAGGATATGAGGTGCATGATACAGCACTCCAAAAACAAACAAATGACCTCTAGTAGTGCATCCAGTTAATACATTCTTGTAGATTTTAAAAGTAATTAAAATTTCAAAATTTCAAATGTTATAACTTTACATTTTTCAGACATGTACATGTAAACAGATTTTAAAATGTGAACTGTTTCAGTCTAAAACCCCAGTTTCCGTCACAAACAAGAGTATGCTACAATACTACTTATAAGCTAAACCAGAACCAATCAGGATCAGGCCAAAACTCAACATGAATATGTTGATTGCTCATCCAACAGCCAATGAGGCCACATTAATAAACATCATGGTCTGTTTCATCTCATCCTTTATATACATTGTTATCAGGTTTCAGCTTATCAATGAACATGGCCTCCTTAATCTTTCTGCTTTGGAAGCTCCCTTCCACTGCTAGCACAGAGATCTTCATTAATGTTACTCTACCAGTATGTTTCTTCCCCATACGCAGGGAGCAAGGTCTAGCACGTGTTTTGTTATGCAGAATATCAGCTCAGCGCTCCTTATATCTTTTTAGAAGAGGTCTTCCAGTTTCAACAATGTAAAAGGAGTTACATTCCAAACACTCAATTTTATTAATAGCCCCCTTAACTCCCCACTCCCATCCACACAGATAGGGCATTCCTGTGTCTAGCATTTGTTGGCATGCAGCCGAGACCTCACAAAGTTTCAGTGTTATGGAGGCAGTACCGATCATATTAGCCTTGATATTATGGCAACCACTATTCATGTGTTCAAATTATTTTTTTAATAAATGAGCCTCTAAATCTTCAGGAGCCTTATAGCCGGCATCCCCCTCAACCGCATCCCAGTCTTGATGAATTACACCGTCGACGAAAGGAGATCATGGCCCAGCTAGAGGAAAGGAAGGTCATCTCCCCGCCTCCTTTTGCATCGTCACCAACTCTGCCTCACTCTTTACACAATGACGAGGTAAACATATTTTTAAAATATAGTTGTTGAATTTCTTCAGTAATCGTGGGTGCTTAGTGAACAAATGTGAGTAGCATCATCTCGAGGGAGAAAGATAATGCCCATTTTGGACATATTCTTTCATGATCTTACTCCATCCTACCATGTGTAGGAGAGATGTCACTCCTTCCTGTTCTGCTCGCTGGGTATGTCTGTCTCACCAGACATCCACACATGACCATAACGCGTGTATAGGAAGTATGTGTGTAAGCCTGAACAGCATAATAGACATCTCGGAAGAACCCTAAAGATTGTCCACGTGATTTGGACAATGAACTTGCCCATACAAGCTGCATTTTAAGCATATAGATCCTATTCAGATTTTGTGAACATCAATGGCTTCAGGAGGGAGGAAAGAGCCATAAGATTGGGTGGGATGGAAAGCGTACTCTTGCTCCCCCTCTCCGCCACCATGCTTAAGGTGGAGATTGTGGAGGGTACCATCTGAACTTGGCTAGAGACATTGGAGTGACGAATTATATATTCTACAAATGAATAATGTCTTTTTCTGGTATATTTTATTGAAGTTAACAACTTTCTCATCAGAGAGGACATGAGCTGATATCAAGATGAGGCAGTTTCTTAGGTTGTCCGTCCAGTTTTAGTGGAGTATGAGAGGGCACTGATCAGACATGTGTGTATTAATAGCCATTTTTCATGTTTCCATTAAATATTAGATTTTATGCAAATGCTATATAAGAAATACCTTTTGCCAACTATATTGGAAATCACGGAGCGCTTTCAAACAACATAGTTTGTCTCAAATGCCATTTTGGAGCTAATTCAAACATCCGGTAAAGGCACATATCCTCGTAGGCAATGATTTCTCTTTTATTTTGGTGCTGTCACTGTAATTCTGAATGTCAGGTGCATGCTTCCTTTCCTTCCTTTACACAGCTGGGCTTTGTTTTTATGCAGTATATGGATGAAGACCTGAAAGTGGCTGGCAAATACAAGGGCAACGATTACAGCCAGTACTCTCCCTGGTCGTGTGACACCATCGGCTCCTACATTGGAACCAAAGATGCCAAACCCAAAGACATTGTGGCAGTGGGGCTTGTGGAGATGGTGGTAAGCTTGCAGAGAAGACCAGCAGCGCTGTTGGTATTCAGTCAGCCCCCGGAATTGGATCATGCTTGCAGAAGGGCAGATTAGAGCATGTAAATGTCAGCATACAGAGAACCCTTAGCTCTAGGTCCCTCTCGAGTGGTGAGTTTTGACAACAGGCTTAAGGGTCACTGCTGGCACTGTGGTGTAATTTCAGGCGTCCTTTATTTTCTAGTTCACAGGGGGTGGGAATCAGGTCAGACATCATGCTCTAAGCCAGCCCAGGGCCCAAATCTGCCCACCCCCCTCTGGGGCTCCCCAGACACTCATGCCCTTTCCCCCAACCACCAGTGGTTTGGTCGTTCCCCTGTTTTTATGCAGCTTTCCCCCATTCTAAAAGGCTGAAAGGCCTTAGTGATTGGCGGTAAAGGCTTTAAGCTATGCTGTGTTGGTAGTTTGGCTCTGCTCCCTTTGCCTTCATCCCTACTCACCGTCGGAATTTGGCCCTGAGTGTAAGTCAGCCTTGGAGGGCTGGATTGGGATCCCAACCAGGCCAGATTGGACCCCAGGCCTGAATTCCGCACCCCTGCTCTAAATCATAGATAAAGGAACTTACCTATGGCTTAATGTGATGTTTGAATTGGCAGTCGTTTGGCTGGCAAACCCATAATGGAAGCCATACTTTGGAGTGGGTTTGCAAACTATTGTTTGCACTGTTGGAACGGACAAACCATAGTTTCAGCCATCACTTCACCACTAGAGACACCGTGGAGATGGGGGGGAACTTACAAAGCTGAGTGCCGAGAGGATGGGACACAAAAGTGGACAAGCATCTCTAACATATGGTATAAAGTATTATTATACATTTGGAAGCTAAAGCCAATGCTTGGGGTCTAGAGTGTGATGTGGTCTGAATGTCTGCATGGAACTAGAATTTAGTGTGGCCGTTTCCATGCTGTAGGCTGCAAGAGAACTGCTAGTGTGCTGTGAGAAATTAATTTAATTAGAAGCTCCTATGTGTTCATAGTATGCACCCACAGAGGAGGCTGCCTGCTGTGTCTCTGCCTGATTCACTGTTCTGGCCTCACCTCCTTCTAGTTCATGCTGAGCCAAAATGCCCTCTGTCCTCATCTTGCCACTCCGTTTGCAAAACGGAGAAGGCATTTCTGCCATTTTCCTGGGAGGATGAATGTATCCCTGGCTTCTGTTCTGCTCCTCATTTCCCCTCTCCCCCATCATGTCCCTGTGGGTGATGTTGCATTATGTGGTCAGGGGGATGATGGGCTCCCTCTGGTATAAAATGCTTCTATTACACTTGTTTGCAAACGGCTTCGGTAGCCAAACCCTCTGCTTGATTTGGGCATTCATATTACGAAATACTCAGCTGCCCTCGGAAAATTCTGAATGTTAACTAAACGTTTGCCTAAATGTTTGAAAGAAGATCGTTGTGCAAGTATCTTCCTCCAGATACACTCCACCCACTCCATGTCTGTGGAATAGGAACTTCATCCCTACTGAGAAGAGTGCCGTCCATTTGGAGAACCTTGCATGTAATTTCCTTGTTCTTTCCATTTGTTTTCCCAGAACATAGATAGCAAGGGGATGCGAGACCAGCGTTTGGATTTGCAAAGGAGAGCAGCGGAGACTGGCGATGATGATCTTATTCCATTTGGAGATCGGCCTACTGTGTCGAGGTTTGGTGCCATCTCACGTACATCCAAAGCGATGTACCAGAATCCTGGACCCATGCAAGCCATGACAGTTCCAGGGGCTTCTACAAAACCAGTGAATGTTTCAGGTATGAAGCTTGTGCCTTTGGAGTCCTGATTTCTTTTACAGTACAGTTGTACACTATGGCTCCAAGCATAGACTGGCAATTGCTAATAGACACTAAGGATGAGAGAGCACATAAAGAACACTCACCTCAATAGCTAGGTCTATCTATCCAAGCCGGGGTGGGGTGGGCGGGTGGGTTTGTGTTTCTTGACTACATCCCCCTATGACAGATGACAAACGATTTTAAAAATTGAAGGAAATTCCAAAAGTGGTTTGGGATGCCTAAACATTGGTTCCCAGTCCTTGTCTGCAAGACCTCCAAGGTGAATTAGATTAGAGCTGCTTCTTCTGTGAAGACATCATGTTTCGCAGTGGCATGTTGAGGACAGAGAAGCTCATGGAGGAACTCCTTTGTTTGAACACAAGTTTGGCAAAGAACAGAGGAATCGATGCACCTACAACCAATTTACATGTTCTGGTGTACTTGCTGTGGCAAGTGGGTGTACAAACCTACCGCAGCACTGCTGTCTTCAGCCTGCACACCATGGCAAACATGAGAATGGGCCTTTTAATCTCTGGCATGCATGCAAAAGGCAATATGAAGGTAAGTTTTTGCTAGTGGATAGGTTTCCTTTTTTAGCACTGGTAAGCAGGCTTTCCCCGTGCTAGAAAGAATGGCTTTTTGCCCTCTCTGCATATTTCTCTTCCTTTATTTTGAAGGCCTCCAACCTTTGTCAGTGGCAGGAGTTGGGAAGATACTTCCTGTTCATGCTTACTCTCTTGCATCGAAGTTCTTCAGCTCTTTTCATTCTTCTCCTTTTCATCCCATTCCACAAACATTTTATGATGGTTGTTTAAAAGAGGTGGAAAAAGAGGACCTGCGGCTAAGCACCACTGCTTCAGACTTCCAGGAACAGTTTAGTCTTACACTTCCTACACAAAAGTAAAGAAAATGGATGCTTGCTGGTGGTCTGCTGTTGTAAAAGCACTTCTGCACTGCTATAACATTGTATACAAGGTTGCCTCAGAAATTAGTTAGCTGTATCTATTCTACTGCAATTGCAATACAAATAATTGAAGCTGGTTTTACGTAGACCTTTCCAATTGTTTTACAGATTACAGCCCTTACGGAACACACAGTGCATGGGGAGGCTCCTATTCCCCCCATCAAAACATACCTTCTCAGGGACGCCTTAGTGACAGGTAAGAGCATTTGAACTTACTATTCTTGTCTGGACATATACTATACACACTCTGAAAAGGAAGAACCCAAACTTCTTCTTCGTGGTCTCTGTGCATCACACATATGGGCTCGCGCCGACGCCGAGCCTACTTCCGGGAAACTTCAATAGCTAGATAGAGTTTTGGCGGGAACCCCTCCCCCCCACCATCCTATCGCGCATGCTCAGGGTTCCCGCTCTAACTTACCTCAGTTCTTCTTCGACCGCTTCGCTGTAAGCCTCGCGGGAGACTTCGTCTGGTTTGTAGAACCTGTGAAAGAAGAATAGTTTAATAGAGTTAATATAGTTAGATAGAGTAGTTGTTTGTTTGTTCGTAATTAGTTAGGTCTAGTTTTAAAAAAAAAAAAAAAAAATTTTTTTTACTACAGTTTTATAAAGTTACTTAATTATATCTCTCGTTGGAGATTAGCTGATCTGCCAACGCAGTCCGCCATCTTATGGCGAAAACCGCACTATTCAAGCGGTGCTCCCGGTGTAGGGCAAAAATCGGCCTCACCGACGGCCACGCGCTCTGCCTGTTTTGCCTGGGTGAGACCCATATCGTTGATTCCTGTGCGCACTGTATGCGCTTTTCCAGGCAAACTAGAAGAAACAGAGCTGACCGACTCCGCAGCCTTTTGTGGTCTAAGGCTCTTTCCGCTGTGGATCAGCCCCGACCACCAGCAATGCAGGGAGCGATTTCTGGGGAGAGCCGAAGCCTCTCGATCCCAGCATCTCCGGCTTCCCCCCAGACTCGGGCAGAGGCGCCGGCATCATTATCAGGTTTTTCACCCTCCTCGTCTCCTCCTCCGGCTAAAAAGACGAAAAAGTCGAAATCTTCAAAAACGCTCCCGTCGACAACGAAGACGCGACCGTCTTCGAAACCGTCGGCCGTGAAAAAGTCGGTGTCGCGCCCCGCATCGGTACCGCCCTCGACAGTGAAAGTGGTGGCGATGGTACATAAATCAGCTTCGGTGCCGACACAGTCTTCGACATCGAAGCACCGTACGCTATCTATAGGGTCAGCCTCGCAGTCGTCTCAACGAGCAGAACCCTCTCCGACTGCATCGACGTCGAAAAGACGTACCCCGTCGGTGTCGTCGTTGCTACGCACGCCTCCAACCCCGGGGATGCCGCCGCACCATCAACCAGCGCCCTTATCGCCGGCGCTTTCGCTACCGTCTCCAGGACCTATTCTTATTGCGTCCGATACCGAGCGCTCGGTACCGCCGGAACCACCGCAACCGACACAACGGGAAAGTCATCGCCGTCAATCTCAATGGTCTCGACGTCGGTCCTCGACGTCGATGTCTCGGTCCCGATTGAGATCCCGCGACTGGGACGTTTGCTCTGACCGCTCTCGTCCATCGGAGCACGGTCGATACCGATATGACCCGTACACTGGAAGGCGGCTTCGACAGGGGCAATCCCCTCGGGGGCTCCAAGAAGTACACTCTCCTCCACCAGTCCCTCCGCGTAGAACGACTTCGCTGATCCAGCAAAACCTTCGACGGCGAGAACACTCGGCAGCGGTGGCGCCTCCGGCTTGGGATCGAGCTTCGCCTGCTGTTCGACACCGAGAGCCGTCGCAGTCCTTTGAAGACTATGTTTCTGATTCCTCCTCGGAACCATCGCCACGCCCCTCAGAACCGTCTCCGTTAGACACGGTCGGTACAGAGGACAGAGCGTCACCGACGATGGAAATGGGCAGTTTTTCGGAGCAAATGCAAAGGCTTGCTCAGTCCCTCAATATTGAGTGTCAACAACCTATTGACGACTCGGACGATGGCATTTACGATGTCATGTATGCTGAACCGTCCCCTCAATTAACCTTGCCTATGGTGAAAGCCCTTTTAAAGACATTAAAGCAGTCTTGGGAACACCCTGCCACTGTTGGCCCGACTTCAAAAAGATTGGATGCAATCTATAAAGTAAAGCAAGCGCAGGCACCTTTTTTATTCCAGCATCCCAAGCCGAACTCGGTTGTGGTCGAGGCGGCGCAGAGCAGATCTGGCAGAACGCATTCCGCCCCCACGGACAAGGAGGGTCGGAAATTAGACTCTTATGGGCGACGCATTTACGCGTCTACATCATTGGGCATAAAAGTCACCAATTATATGGCTTTGATGGCGCGCTACCAGCTGTTTCTTTGGGAGAAAATTTCATCGCTAACCGACTATCTCCCCGATGATCAACGGGAACTTGCTCGCGTTTTTCAATCAGAAGCCGTCAGATTATCGAAGCAGGAGTTAACAACGGCACGCCATCTAACGGACTGCGTCTCCAAGGCAATGGTCGGAGCGGTGGCATTACGCCATCACGCGTGGCTGCGCTCTGCAGCGCTGCCACAAGAAACAAAAAATCGTATTGAAGACCTTCCATTTGATGGAGAAGGTCTTTTCAATTCAGAAACGGACGCTGCAATGGATACCCTGCACAAAGCCAGGATGACGGCTAAGAAAATGGGATTCCAACCAACTCAGCAGCCATATAGGCAACGTAAATGGTACAGACCAGTTCCATACAAGCCGCAGCAACAACAAGATAGAGGCCAGCGCTATCAATCTGCCTTGGCCCAGTCGTATCAGCAACGAAAATCGTCGAACCGGTTCCAACAACGCAATAAACAGCCACCATCGCACAAGCGTCGTCTTTGACTTGACGCCGTCCATGCTAGACGACCCAGCAAACAGGCTCCAACCTTTTCTGCACACTTGGGCGTCAATAACAACAGATGCTTGGGTATTGAACATCATTGCAGAGGGTTACAGAATGGAATTCGTAGTCCCTCCTCCGCTTGGTATCATAAAGTCCACGCCACCATCGTTAGCTCTCGCGCAGGAATCCGCCAATCTGCTTCGCAAGGGAGCTGTCACGAAGGTGAAGACATGCCATCTGCGTGCCGGGTTTTACTCCCGGTATTTTACGATACCAAAAAGGGACGGGGGACTTCGTCCCATTATGGATCTCAGAGCTTTGAACAAGTTCATACAACCCAGGAAGTTTCGAATGATTACCCTCGCATCAGTTCTTCCCATGCTAAGAAACGGCAACTGGTTCACTCTAATAGACTTGAAGGATGCTTATTTTCACATCGCTATTCATCCTTCACACCGGCACTACCTGAGGTTTGTCATAGGAAGCCAGGCGTACCAGTTCTCAGTCCTTCCTTTCGGCCTAAAGTCAGCGCCAAGGGTGTTCACCAAGTGCATGTCGGCAGTGTGCGCACACCTTCGGTCAAACAACATCGATGTATACCCGTACCTGGACGATTGGCTAATCGTCTCCACCACCAGAAGCCAGGCGCGGGCCGATGTCCACAAGGTTGTCACTCTTCTCTCGTCTCTGGGTCTGCAAATAAATTACAAAAAGTCCATCACTCAACCATCGCATCGAATACAATTCATAGGAGTTATCCTAGATTCCACGATGGGGAAAGCGTTTCTTCCGGTAGACAGAGCTACAGTCCTAAGACAGCTGGCAACAAGGCTGAGATCCCGGCACCGGATTTCGGCTTTCCAGATTTTAAGGCTGTTGGGGTTAATGGCGGCCAGCGTGTTTGTCGTAAATTGGGCACGACTTCGCATGCGGCCTCTCCAACAGTTCTTGCTCAGGCATTACTCCTCTCTGCAAAACCCACACAAGTTGATACTTACCATTCCGCTGGCCGTAAAGAGTTCGCTCCGCTGGTGGACGGACGGGCACAATCTTTCTCGGGGCATGCCATTTGTCGCTCGAAGGCCGTCTCGCATAGTTACAACCGATGCATCGCTAGCAGGGTGGGGTGCTCACCACGACAATCTAGTAGCACAAGGAAGATGGTCACCTTCAGAAGCTCGCCTACATATAAACATATTGGAACTTCTGGCAGTGAAAAAGGCTCTACACGCTTTCTCTCCTCAACTAAAAGGGCACCATGTCCAAATCGTAACGGACAATACCACGGTCGTGTGGTATTTGAACAAGGAGGGAGGGACGCGATCGCATCACCTCCTTCATCTTGTCATGGACATTCTGCACTGGGCCATTTCCCACAACATGATCCTATCTGCGCTGCACATTGCAGGAACCGAGAATACCATAGCGGACGAGCTCAGCAGGTCTTTCAACAACACCCACGAATGGGAGCTCTCCCCTCGTGTCCTGGGTCGCCTACTTGCTCGTTGGGGATACCCCGACGTCGATCTTTTTGCCACGGCTACCAACGCAGTGTGTCCAGCGTACTGCTCCAGAGCAGGCATAGGGGAGGCGTCGTTGGGGGATGCCAGTCAATGGGACTGGTCGAGAGGTCTCCTTTATATATTCCCACCGTTTCCACTACTGGCCTGGACGGTAGCCAACATCAAACGCAGCGATTCAAACGCTATAATGATAGCCCCGTGGTGGCCAAGGCAGCCTTGGTTCACGTCGCTACTCAGACTGGCGAGATCAGAGGTTTGGCACCTACCGAATGTTCCCGACCTCCTGTCACGGGAGAACGGGAAAATCCTGCATCCCGATATACGCGCTCTACACCTAACAGCGTGGAGAATCCGGCGTCTTGGAAAGACCTTACCTTATCAGAAGGAGTAAAAGTTATTTTAGAGGCAGCACGTAAGCCATCCACTAGGCTATCATACAATAGCAAATGGAAGCGCTTCCAGGATTATGCGCGGCTCAATGACTTTGACCCTTTGACAGCGGGCTTACCCAACATCATTTCTTTCCTTTATTCGTTGCACTCGAAAGGGCTAAAGCCGGCATCCATTCGGGTGTACCTATCCGCCATTGCGGCCAACCATGGGTTAGTGGGCGGATTTTCAGTATTTACACATCCCATGGCACGGGCGTTTTTGAAAGGCTTAAATAATTTGTTTCCCACTGTCCGCCCGGTAGTCCCACAGTGGAGTCTATCATTAGTTCTCACAGCCCTCACGTCAAAACCCTTTGAACCGTTAGCCACGACAGATATTCGATTGTTAACACTTAAAACTGTATTTCTGGTGGCTATCACGTCCGCTAGACGTGTTTCGGAGTTGGCAGCGCTACTTATAGACCCTCCCTACTTGCAGTTTTTTCGGGATAAGGTGGTGCTGAGGCCAGACCCTATGTTTGTTCCTAAAGTTTCCTCAGTATTCCACGTGGGTCAGGATATCGTTTTACCAACATTCTTCAAGCCCTCGTCAGACCCTTTATCTTCAACGTTACATGCGTTAGATGTCAGGAGATCGCTAGCTTTCTATAAGTCCAGGACGGAGGATTTTAGAAAATCTCGCAAGTTGTTTATTTGTTATGGAGGAGTGTCTAAAGGGCTGCAGGTTTCTCCGCAGCGCATATCCAAGTGGGTTGTAGACACCATTGCACTGGCCTACCAGATAGCAAAGCAAGAACCACCGTTTCGTTTGACAGCGCATTCCGTTAGGGCTCAGGCAACATCTTCGGCCTTGCTGCATGGAGCTTCGCTGACTGATCTCTGTAAAGCAGCCACCTGGACTAATGCTTCCACGTTTGTAAAGCATTATCGCCTAGATGTGAGAGCTAGACGGGACGCCTCTTTTGGAAGAGCAGTCCTCTCCTCGATTTGTCAATGACCAAACAGCGTGCCTACCCACCTCCGGTAAGTCTTTGCTTGTTATTCGCCCATATGTGTGATGCACAGAGACCACGAAGAAGAAATGCAGGTTGCTTACCTGTAACTGTAGTTCTTCGAGTGGTCATCTGTGCAGTCACACAACCCACCCACCATCCCCTCTTGGAATCGCTGTTGTGACGTCAAGTTGTGTCGCCATGCTCGTATTGTACATTGGTATACTTAATGCCTTAGTTGCGAGGCCAAGCGGTCTCAGAGAACTGAGGTAAGTTAGAGCGGGAACCCTGAGCATGCGCGATAGGATGGTGGGGGGGAGGGGTTCCCGCCAAAACTCTATCTAGCTATTGAAGTTTCCCGGAAGTAGGCTCGGCGTCGGCGCGAGCCCATATGTGTGACTGCACAGATGACCACTCGAAGAACTACAGTTACAGGTAAGCAACCTGCATTTCTTGCTTCTTTTTCCAAACTGTTCTGTTTCCAAAGGGAGAGGTTGTCTATGACAGATGTTGCTGGCCATGGGAAGCCTTTGCCCTCATCTGAGCGGGAACAACAGCTTCGACTTGAACTGCAGCAGCTAAACCATCAGATTAGCCAGCAGACGCGAGGACTGGAGGTGGGTACTCATATCCCCTGTTTTTTCTAGGAAGGGACTGAAGAAGCTGCATGAGAAAGAAAGAGGGAGCACGGACTGCGAATATAAATGTATCTTTCTTTGATTATGTTATATTCTAATCCTTTTATAGCATTTCAGAATGAAGGACTCATCATCACTATTTAACAATTTGAAATGTGGTATTAAAGTTACAATAATTAGAGAAAAATGGTTGCCATCTAGACTACAATTGCCTGGAGACGTTAATTCTTTATTTTTTTGTACACATGTTCCACACCACACCACCCTTCACACACATGCCTGCATGTAGGTTTTATTTCCTTATTTGCCTGATCTACAAAGTGATGGATTATTAGGTAGTGAACATCTGGTATTATTGTTTATTATTTACTTTTTATGTTGATTGACATTTCCTTCTAAAATATAGCACAAAGCCAAATTATGGTTTTACAGACTTCATATCAAAAAGTCATACTGGGAGTCCTAATGGTGAAACTAGGATGAGAATGTACATTGTTCCAGAAGCAGTAGACAATGCTCAATAGCTATAGTACCTATGCATCCTGAAACAGCAACGTCCTCACAAAATAAACCAGAGAGGCATTGTGGCAGATTATTGGAACACCTGCAGCTACCTCAGTTCAAGCGTTCCAAGTAGCAGTTGCTTTTAGCCTATATTCTAGGAAGGCCTGGTTTACCTGACATGGATGGTATTCATGAATTTGGTTGTTTCTCTGAGCAGAAATTATAGATACAGGAAGAAACATGTTTTTCAGTTCAAGAACAAGAAATAAATTTATGCTTAATTATTGCATGCCCGCCTTTGCTGATGCTGTAATGGAGGAGTATTGGATGGTTTGAAAATACCCACCTGACTGTTACTCTCCATTATTATTATCGTTATTGATCGGTCACCTATCATTGTGCCAGGTGCTGAACAAGTTAAAACAAAAACCAAAAGTTTCCATAGCTGTCTTTGGGACATAGACAGTTCTAAATTGTTAAATCTCAAAAGTTCAGTAATAACAGAACATTGAAAATGAAACCGTTCAAATAAATCCTCATTGATATAATTAGATATATAATAAGATCCTTAATTTTAAAAATCTTCTGGATACTTTTAAGATGTTTTACAGGGTGGGCCCTACAGGTCAGATCCTTGGTTAAGTAAGCCAGCTTCAGTTCAGCACCAATATGTAATAAGCTTGATTGCAGACAATCTAGGAGACACTTAATTCCTGTGTGCTTCTGATTTAGTTCCAAGGTTTGGATTATGGCTGCTTTTCAGCAATCTAAACACAACCATGTTTTTCTTTCAATTGTGCAATAAAATTGTTCGGCAGTAAAGCCAGGGTGGGTAGTGAAAGAGCGAGCTACTTCCGATAGCATGTAATTTAACTTACAGAATTCACTGCCACAAGTTATAGTGATGGCCACTAGCTTGGATAGGTTCAAGGAGAATTGGTCTATCAGTGGCTGGTAGCCATGATAGCTAAATGGAGTGTCCAAATTCAGAGAATACCTTGGAGTGCCAGTTGCTGGGAAATTCTAGGAAGATGTTTTTTCCCAACTTGCCCTCATTGTGGGCTTTCCAGCAGCAACTGACTGCTGCTAAAAATAAAATGCTGGACTCAGTGAGCCCTTGATGTGATCCACCAAGACATTACTTGCATCAGTGCAATTATCCCACAGTTAGCTTAGAACATATTTCCAAATATCACTTCTTATACAACAAGTAGAAATGAAAGACTGAACAGTTTCACAAAACTGGGGGGGGGGGGAACTCTGCATGTTTCATAACTATATTTCTGTTTTTAATATTGCCTTCATCTGCATATAAAACGTTCTTGGGAACAATGGCCAATTTGTATATTTCATCATATAAAAGGCAAGAAGGTTGGGCTTAGGGAACCAAGCAATACTCCTGAGTTTTGGCCTGATTCCCACGTCTGCATGGTGTATTTTGTGTGCTCAGTTCTGTATGTGCTTGGCTTTGTGCATTTAGGCTGTTAGTAACAGGCTGCTGTTGCAGAGGGAGGCGACCTCCTTGGCAGGCCAACCACAGCCCCCGCCGCCACCTCCTCCTAAGTGGCCTGGAATGATCTCAAGTGAACAGCTGAGTTTGGAGCTGCACCAGGTGGAGAGGGAAATCGGGAAGAGAACCCGGGAACTGAGCATGGTGAGTGTTTTGTAGGGTGGGCAGAGGAGGTGGAAGACGGAGCTGGTGCTTCAGCTGTGGCTGTCGATGCTTGGTGAGTTGCAGTGCTGGTTTCATAGGTTGCCGGGGCCCATGCTGAATGGCTGCGGCCAGTGTTAGCCAGTCTTACTGTTTCTGAGGCTACAGTGCTTTATTTCAAATATTCTGACTTTGGTAGCTGTGCGATTTTGCTTTCAAGGTGATTTTGTGAGCTGCCCTATAGAAAAAAGATTTACAGTTGTGCATTGGCAAGCACTTCCTTTGACAGCAAACCGTGAAGTCCCGTAAGCAACAGATACAAGCTGTGTTGCAAACCGCGCACGGCCCCGTTAAACGGCATTTCAGAGGCAGTGGCTTTCCAGCCTGTGGTGATAGACTCCCTTGGTCTTTGCTGCTTTGGTCGTGTGCTTTTGGGAAGGTTTGTATCCTTGTTCAAATAGATGCATCTAGGCTTATGTTCTCTTGCCTTGTCGCTTTTGCATGAGATGTTCTCCATCACTTGGCCTGGAGTTCCACAGTTCTCTTTTCCCTCACTCGTGGAACAAGCTTGCAGAAGATTTTTCTTTCTTTTTCCCAAGGAGAGCTCACTAGATGCAAAAAGCAAAGTGGGTGCCAGTAAGCAGACAGAAAATGGACAGCAAAGCAAGATGCCAGCTGAGGACCTTGCATTGACATTCAGGTAACAAAACAGTTTTGTTGATATACTTGAATCGGATTAAGATACTATATGTTAGGCACAAAGTGCTTGAAAGCATGCAAAGCTCGAAAAATAGCACTTCACTAATATCCACAGCATACTTTTTCCAGTGGTGGTGGTTCTTTCCAAATACATTAAATTAGTCTACATACATTATGAAGAAGAGTGTGATACCATTTGACCACCATAAGCATCATCTTAGTATGACATTGGCCATAGCACCTTGGAAATGTAGTTGTTTGGAGACTACTTCAATCAGATAAAGATTCTAAATCAGGCCAGTACAACCTGTCACCTATCAAGTCAAAATTCAGCTTCTCTGCCATGTATTGTGCCAGATGCTTGTCAAACCTCCTGTTTTTTCCAGTTGTATAGAGGCAGCCCAAAAAAACTTATTGAACCCCCTATTGGCTCCGACCTTTGACTTGTTGGGTCACAAGTTGCGCAGGACTGTTTTATATACTTACTGGATACAATAGTATTCTGAGTGGTAAATACTATGAAATACATTATAATTTCTTAATGATTGCTAACTACATTAAGTTGGACAAAAAAACAGTAATCAAATCTCATCGTTTGGCTAATCTAACATGGATAGTAGTATAAAGAAATTTAGTAGTGTAAATAATATATTGATTAAATTGCAGAGTGCATTGACAACTAGGTACCTGTGTGATTGACAATTGCATAAGCAATGTTTCTGCTTGTATTTATATGGCAGTTACCTTAAAAGTATGGCAGATAAAGTCTACCTTTCACTGGACAAAAGTGGTCTACGCCTGTTTGTTTAGTTGGACTATTATATATCACCAAACTCCATTGAATAGCCATGCTAAACTTTGCTTTAGTGAGGCTGAAAGTAGATTTTTTTTCCTATGCACTAATTTGTGCCTTTCCTTAGTCTTCACTGTATATTTTATTGTTTTACAGAGAGTATAATTCATGGAATGCACATTGTTGTTCAATTAATTGTTTGTTAACAATTTTAATGGGAAATATTAGAGGGCTTGTTTGACTGTTCCACTGAAATGAATGGTACTTAAAAGTGCTTAACTTTGGCAGGATCTATTTTCTTTTGGCTCTTATCAGCTTTCAGCATAGGAACTTTTTATCCTTATATGAATCTCAGAGATTCTTGCAAAAATGGTGTCTGTCATTGCAATGCTGTGTGTTTTCTTATAGCTGTTGTGATTCAAAGCCCTCCACAGAGATGTGAGACAATAAAGAGGTCTGCTGTGCAATCCATAAAACCTTTAGTCAGTAAATAGACACCTCTTCATGCCTGAAGGGAGTGAGAAAGTTAGGAGCTATCCTCTAAGCTTAATTAGTCTAAGAAAACAAGGCAGTGATCTATCAACTAAATGGAAGGTTTTCGACCATGCCCGACAGGCTTTTACTGGACCCCTCTTTCAGGAAGGGTCTTCAAGCTGCAACCTCTGCTTTGTGGCTAGTCTGGCAGATGGCCTCCTACCTCCTCTCAACTCCATCCACTTGAACCTGCAGTGGACTCTGAGATCTATCAATTCTGATGCTCCTCCCCCTCCAACAAAGACTGAGTTCCCGGGGGGGGGGGGAGGGGAGACCATCTCTGAGCCTGGGCCTCCTGTTAGATAAGCTCCTGGGAAGATTCCTCCTTGACTCCTGGAAAGTCTTGGAGAATTTCCTCCCTCACTCGGCTGGTCTCCTCCTTCAGTCTGATTCAGAATCCACGCCAGGGAGACCAGGCCTCCTCATGACAATAGCATAGTTCTGAAGATTTCCCTCATTGGGTAGGATGTTCTTAGTGCCATAACTAATCACTTCTACATAAGTCCCTCCCCAAAAGAATTACTTCTAGGCTTACCCCTTTTGAAAGAAAATCTGGCAAGTTGCATGCCTCAAGTTTCCCCCTCTCCACCGGTGGAATCAGTGTGCATTAGTGTTTTAGACTGCAGTCACAGAGCCAATGAATGAGAAACTACAGTGATGCCACTCTGCCTGGCCTGGAGCCCTCACTAAGCCCCTGAGCAAGCTGATTTCTTGCTTTTCAACTAATGTCTCATATAGCTTGTCTAATTATTCCAACATGGGAACAAAGCATTACATAATTGATAGTTATTAAATAACATTAAAGTATATATATTACCTTTGCCCAATTATTGCCTCTGTCCATAGTGGGCTTGGGGCACATGGTTACATTATTGGGACACTGCTCTCCCCAAATAGGTTTGAGAAGGTCCAGTCAAGGAAGTGGAAATAAATACGGGCAGACTCGCAATACAAGTGGCACTTGGAAACTATATTCTCTTCTTTTTTGTGTTTTGCCATTTTGATGATTTACTACTATATTGTGATGTAGAGACGTAACATTTCCAGAAATTTTGAAGCCATGGAAAAAAACCGGTTTTCTGGGTTTGCCCCTGGAAAAAAACGGACATTTTTGGGAAAATTGAAAAAAAATGCAATAGTAGCACTTTTTACAGATTGAAAGTCACTTTGTTACTTTAGGAACATGAAATGTAATTTTGTACAAGTTGGCTTGGCATAAAATTATCACATTTGGTATATTAAAAGTAAATCCACAACACAGAGGTGGAGTGTATTAAGCAATTATTACACATTGAATTTACTTTTTAAAATTTAAAATTTTATTTTATTTGAAAAACAAATGGAGTTACAAGCTCCTGAACTGTAAGGAACACCTGTGAGGAGCAGGCAAAAAACAATTAAAAAACAAACAAACAGAAGAAACCATCAACATTAAGTAACAAAGAAAATTATTTATGTCTTTGAAAGTCCTTCACAGTGTCAAGCAGACATAAAGCGCCCATTCCCATGAAAAGAACTGAGAAAAAGGGGGACCAAGATTCAGTGAATAGGCATGAAATTTAATCAGACTCGTTTTCTGAGCTATATAGCTATCACTATCAGTTTCAGTCTCTGCTTCAACGGCAGTGCCCCCTAGAGGCAGAAATGCATCTTGTTCTTGCATTTGAGAGTTGTAGTCTTAGTTTGCAACCTTGGACTTGCTTGTCCTTGGTGCACAGAAATTGTAATAATCTGATACTGTACATCGTTTTTAGAAATCATTTGGAGAAGTAAATATATGAACACCTTTTCTTAAACATTTTATGCATCATGCTAAAATAAAACATCCCATAATCCATTTTTTCTTCATTTTTTTTAATTTTTCCAATTTTTCGGAGGTGGGGAGGGAAGGCTTCGGAAAAACACGGGGGGAAACCGTTTTTTTTCTGAATTTCTCCATTTCCCCCCCGGGCCTTCACATCTCAAAGGCAAAGACAGAAATGTATTTTAAAGTATGAGAGAAAAGTAGCTTTGACACAAACTTTTTGCCATGGGAACACATACCTCAGAATGTAGCAAATGTGAGTTGAAACCAATTCCACTACACTTCAGCATGCATGTCCGTCTTCAACCAACATGTATTTAGGGTATTTGATATGGCTCCAGACTGCGTTGATTGTCTGTCCTGCACAATAATCCTTGCATGAATTCTTATTGACTGTGGCCATCTGGAACAGCATAGCCAGAGGGCAGGCAGCATCATGCTCACGGACACCAGTGTGCCTTTGGAGAACTTCCTTGTTGCCCACCAACGTGCCCAACCCCTCCAGTTATTTGATTTAAACAAAATTAGCACGTTTTGTTATCAGCAGCTGGGATTATTTCAAAGCAAAATGTTAGCCTCCGACTGCTGACATCATTTCCCATGAATGTCTCTGGACGGGGCTCAGAGACCTGTTTAGGAAATAAAGATGGCAGGCGGCTGCAGGTAAATGCTTTCTTCTGCCCCGCACCCAGCCACCAAGAGGAAGCAGTGGGGGGCAACGGACTCCTTTTTGTTAGGTTGGGCTTTGCCTAAAGGAGAGTGGGGGGGGGGGGCTATGAAGGGCAGCAGGAAGCCAGCTGAGGGGACAGGGAAGCCAGTGAAGATGGGGGAAGGGAAAACAGCAGGAAGCCAGGGGTGGCTGGGGGGCTAGGAAAGGTTGTGTGCTTGTCTGTCTGGATTGTGTGAGAAAAAGACGTGGAGAGGAAGAATTGGGGCGCGGGCGACTTTGGAGGTTTCCTGGGGAAAAATGTGTGGCCTTCGTGTGCTTACAGTGAGAAGGAGATGGGAAGGACGTATATATGTGTGTAGGCATCTGCACGGTGGGTGCTTGTGTGTTGTGTGCATGTGGGGGAGAGTGAATGTAGGCATCCCTCCGGCAAGCACACATTCTGGCAAACTGACATGGGACACCCCAAATCAGCAAGACCTTCTTTATTGCAGGAAATCCCACGGCAAAAACTTAATGGTTACTCACTGCAGAAATCGTATTGCTGACTAGAGGCAGCAAAACTTTCCGCCTAGAGAGAACAGCAAAAGTAATTCTCTCTTATGGGTGACATAAAGGTGGGTCCCTAGTAGTCCCTGTTCTGAAGCGACATACGGCTAAGGTACTCCCCCAACTTCTGTCTGGAGTGGAGTGATGGGGCCAGGGCTTTGCCTCAGCTGCTGAGATCATACAGAATAAGTTCGTGAAAGAACTACTGGCACTCCCCCCTGGGGTACCCTCCCCTTTATGAAGATTGGAAGTTGACTTGCCTTCCATTGAGGCAAGAATTCACAAGGCAATCATACTTTATGGGAAAAGATTGATGCATTTTGAGGAAAGCAGCAATCTGGCGAAGCAATGTTTCACAGAACGGCTTGCAAAAGGTGGATGGGCTTGCAATTTGCTGGCATTGTCACATTCTTGTTTAGAGGATGCTCAGATTCTATATATATATATATATATATATATATATATATATATATTTAATAAGAAATAGAATGTTTGAGGCAGATTTCTATGAAAATGCACTTGCTAGCCAGCAGCAGGCCTTCTCTCCTTGGTTTAGTCATATTAAGAGAGAACGGTACTTACCACAGTATTTCCAAAACCTGACTTTTCCTGCTCTCAGGAAGGCCTTTACTGCCTTCTGTTTTCAAACAATGCCTTCAGCCTAACTGGAGGGGGAAGTATAAAGTGGGTTCCCTACATCCAGCAGGCTTGTCTTTGTGGTGTGGGGAGGTGGAAGATGTCGTACCTTACGTGTTACGGTGGTCCTTGTATAAAGATATTAGGAATCGTTTCCTGGGAGATCTTCTGAGAACAAGAGCAGGTTGGCCCACTGCTGATATTATCTGTGATCTATTAGCAGATCACAGCAAAGCAATTACAATCAAGGTTGCAACGTTTGCTACAGCAACTCAAAAAATCCACCAGAATTTTCTAAAGAAATCGTGTAGATTGCAGAGGGGAACCACCTGCTATAATTTTCTGCTGTTATTATTGCTACTAGGCTTTGCATCTTTTTTTTTCAACGGTATAAATCTCAGCCTTTTCTCTCAGTTTGGTTCCTTTATATTCATTTTCTCCCTATGAGTTTGTAAGAATTTTGGTTGTCACAGAGATCTCTGGTTTTATTGTTGCGGTTGTAACTGCCTTTGTGCCATAGACAAATAAAATGTATCACATACTCACATATACCTGATGGTCAGTAGCTGTAAGCTCTAAGAAATTCCAGAACAGTCAAAAGCTAATCACTACTACCGTGATGAGATCCCCATCAATATGGTTTCCCCGTTGCCATCTCCACGGTTCTGAATTCCAGGGATGGTCAATTCATACACGGGTTCCAAACCCAGGCAAGGGAGGGGGATGATTACTGACATGATCCCTCAGGCAATCAAAGAGGCAAATTCTTGAAAGGCTTAGGAAACCACCCAAAGACAGCTAGTCCAGCCTTGGATCATACTTTTGGTAACTCAAAGGCAACATGGTCAAGGCTTAAACAAGATCATGGGGAAAGGTGAACCCTCAGATGCAAGGAGTTCCATGCCACTGCATTCCCATGGCCAACTCCTCGCCGCTTGAATCCAGGCAAAGGAGAGGAGATCCAATAAACAACGATCAGGCCCAGTCTGCCAGTTCACTGAGCTGACGCCAAACAAAAACACACAGCCCTTAGCAAAAGAGAGTTCATACTATTCATGGCAAGTTCTTAGTAATCCAAAATTCCGCTTAGGAGGGAGCGTGCACAGAGATTTTCCAGGAATGCAGAGCAGATGTTCCTAGCAAAAGCTCCTCGCCTTCGCGCCAGCTTAAAAAGGGAGGCGTAGGCCTTTTCCAGACCACTTGACAGACAGGGTTTTTTTGGCCTTTCAGCAATGCTCCTGCCCAAACAGGGCGGCACTGCTCAGCCCACCAAGATGACACTTCAATCTGGGTGACCCTTCTGCAAACTCTCACCCTTTCTCTATCAATTTCTCACACACAGCTCTTCTGCCAAGGCCAAAACAACTCCCCCATGCCTACTCTGAGAGCGCTGACAGAGATCACCTCACGCAGATTCTAACATTCCAGAGGCTGAACAGGCCCAAAGCCTTCCAGACTACTTCTAATTAAATCTTAGCTAAAATTACAAGACCCCACGGCAGTGCCATTACTATCCCTGACAAAAGGTTGCCTGCCCCTGACATAACCCTAGTCATATTCATGGTCTTTTCTCAGTGATGTCCTTTATAACATTATTCAATTTCTCTCTCTTCTTTTTCCTTTACTTCAGCAGCGATGTTCCAAATGGATCAGCCACAACCCAGGAAAACATTGGCCTTCTCTCAAACAAAACCGCAGCTCTGAGCTTGTCGGAAGATACCGAAGGGGGTGGAGGTGAACAAGATACACAGAGAACAGGAGCGACGCCCACCACTGCTCCCTGAAGGAACAAAAGTGTCTTTCCGCTTGTGTCGGGGATCACCTCCCCCCCCACTTGGGATAATGGGAGACCCTGAGCAAGAACTGAAACAACAGCAGGTCCTGAGACAATGTGCACAACACCAGTACTAGAAACAAACCCTGCACATAGTTCACATTAACACATTTTTTAATTAAAAAAAAAATGAAAATTAGCAGTATCTGCAAGCAACTCAGATTAAATTTGTTTTTGTTCTGTGAATGAACTTTATTTTAATAACTTTGGATGCCTTGAATGCCAGGGCTTTAAAAGAAACAGATATTATATATATATATATGTATATGTATATATATAATACACACACACTCTGTTTGATTAATTGTATGATCTTAATGAGGTAGGTTTTCTCTTTTATTTTGGTATTATTACATACCCAGTGTATAATTCCTTCTAGGCCTCTTTCCTCCTCCCTTCAAAACAAGCTCACTCATCACTGCATTATGTGAGTTTGAAAGGAAAATAGGGAATGTGAGATGGAGGAGGAAGCTCTAAATTGCCTGGTCAGAAAATGTGTAGCAGAGTTTCTGAAAGTAACTGTCTTCGTAGATGCTAGTTCTTTGTCATTATCCATCATATTTTCCTAACCATAATAGCTTTTAAACTTTAGGTTGTGAAGCATTTACCATCACCTCAACGATAACAAACGTCATAGGATGCAGGACCTCAGGGATTGTTTTTTTCCATTTCTGAAAAGGGTGGAGTTGCCTGGCTCTTTGTTCATTATAAATTGGCTAATATTGATTGATCCTGGTACCCTTGATAGGCAACAGGTGTGTTCCGTCTGCACAGATATGCAGATTAAAAGCAATACCTGGAAATAGGTGTCGAGTGGCTTCTGATGTGACCAAGACGAGGGGGTTAGGATGGAATGTGCAGGTCTCCCTGCTTCTTTGTCATGTCCAAAGCAGAGCTTTTGAATGGTCTTTTGTATCCTGGTGTGATTTGCATGATATTCTATGATATTCAGTGGAAGGAGAATTGGCATCTGCTCCCTCTTAGCTGTGATGGAAAAGCGTGGAGACAGGAAGCGCGGGCACCTTTTACTTCCTGTTCTCTCTGCATCTTTATTGCATCTAAAGCTGCGCTAGGATATCATTGACCTCTCTTGAGGGAATGGATGGGCTAGTGTTGCCCTCACTGCCGTGTTTAATTTTTGAAAGTCACGGCTTCCTTTGAATAATAGAGAGACTGGCTTAGAAAATAAAACTCTTCAATTTTACTTTCAGCAATTCTGTCTCAAAAGCAAAACTTGTCAGAACCTATATGAGATGGATTGCTTCTCCAGGTGCCATTTCATTTATGACTGTCCTTAAAATACCACTGTTGCACGTAGAGGTCTACTCATGTGGTGCACATTTTGACTTCCTTCCTCATCTCTCCCTCGTACCCTGTACATGGGCTGAAACGCTCTTGAGTCGACATCTACGCAAAAGCTTGCTTGCATCTCTTAAGCCTGATTCTCCATATGAATTAGACTACTAAATCTCAGAAAGCACTGGCTATGTAATAAGTTAAAGCATTGCTTTGGTTGGGTAAAAGCAGAAGTTTATTAATCTTGTTTTAGGTTATTTTTCTTCCCTTAAGGTCCATTAAGATCAAAACACCCTTCAGCTGTTTTGCATCTGTCTTAACTGTTAACAAAATGGGGGGATACAGTCCCCCTGTTGCCTACCAGTAGGAGTGTCCAAGCAGAAGACTCTTTTGAGTAGTGATTATTTAATTTGCCCGGTCAAGGCACCACATTTATATACTATTTCACATTGAATTTGATTGTGCCCTTTCAGACCTGGCTGGCCAAAAATTTGATATACATATTGGCTTGGGACTCGAGCATTCATTTTTTATTTAAATTTTTAAAAATTATATATATATGTGTGTATATATATTATATATACACACATATATATGTAGTTATATCTGTATATATATTGGGTATGTTTTAAGAATATTTTCACATGAGTGCAGCTGTTATAAAACATCCGGGAGGTAGAGGCACTGAAAATATATCTCCAAAAGCATTTTAACTCTCATCTCTTCTACTTCTCTTAAACCCATGCACCACTCTGTCAGAACCGCAACACAAGAAATTTTCTTCTTTCTTTCACACTACCTCCCCCGTTCCATTGAGATCTGGATTGAAATGCATACTCCTCTCTTTATGGGAATTGCTCACTTGAGGGAGCCCATCACACATTTCTGCCTTGCCTGGTAAGGGGGAGCAATGAAGCAAGCAAGAATCAAACTAACCTTGCTTTTAAAGAGTATTTTTCTTGTCATTCTTCCCAACGTAGGAAGCATTTTCACTGAACCTGGTGTATTATCCCTAGTCAAGAATACAACTGTCTCACCTTTATTTAGAAAAGAAAATTTAGTCAACCCTTTACATAAATTATGTAGCTCTCTTTTTAAAGGTGTTCCCTTCTAGTGAGTCAAATCTGGAGAAACAGAAAAATTGCCAATCAGATTCATTTCTGTACATACGTGTGCTGTATATTCATAGGCTCATCTATACCGGGACACTGCAAAAAGCAGTCTACACACACGGCTAATCTCCTTGCTGTATGTGTTGGATGCATGGAAGAATGAGCAGAATGTGTGGGAAATGCTATTCTTGACACTTCTTGAAATGTTTCTGCTATAAAATTGCATGCTCTGAACGTGAGCTTTTAAAGGGAACTTCTTAATATTTGTCCCACCACCTTCCTAGAGCTGAACTTTGTGCATGATGTACTATCTAGGTTCATGTCCTGTTTGCACAAGCAAATAGTTTTGTTTAACTGCTGCAAGCCACATTGATCTTGGCTTAGTTTCCTGTTTTCTAATTTTTTGTGAAGTTCCATCAACAGAGGTGAACAGATAGGGAACTAAAAAAGACTTCATATTTTTCACAGATATTTAGGCAAAATGTACTGGCTTTCAAGTAGAAGAATCTATACTAATGTAGTTCTCATCTTCCTTCTATAGTCTACAAGTCATGCATCTTGGCCTTTACATTAGCTTCAGATTCTCTACTTTGGACTCTGGACAAGTCTGAAAATCTTTGCCTTCTAACCATTAGGAAACAGGAAAATAGTCAAATACATATGCATGCCTGAACCTTTCCAACACCCTCTACCCTTCATGTATACTGTGCTTGCATTAGTATCACATTTTTCTCTGAGAAGTTTAGAATAAGACTCATAACTATGATTAGTGACCCATTCTGTAGATTACCACTTTCATTCCATTATGTTGTCCTATAACACAAAAGTAATAATGGATTCCGGTTTCTTAAAATTCCTCATTCAAACATTACAATATCACACTGAGCTGGATGACACATATCACCACGTATAGCAGGGGTAGGAAACTCAGCGTTCTCCAGGTGTTTTGGACTACAACTCCCATAATCCCTGACCATTAGGCATTTTGACTAGTGCTGATGGGAGCTGTAATGCAAAACATCTGGAGGGCACCAATTTGTTTATCCCTTCATATACATAAGGTAGGCTTAGTAATGTGTACTCACTTAAACACTCCTCGGTGGTTAGAAGCAAATGTAATTCCAAACAAGTTGTATGAAGCATTACAAGGAAATTCAGAAAAAGTAACTGAGCAGCCCAGACTTCAGAATACTCTTAAAATAATTGGTATATGTAGAAATGTAATTCCCACTGCCCTTGAATAATTATGAAGCGTTTTTGTTCAAACTTTTTCAGATCTCAATGCTTTTGGCGAATGAGGATTGGCAGCATCCATTCTAACTTTGCTGTCCTATTCTAGCTTCTTGTGCTTCCTGTCTTTCCATCTCACCTCTATAGATGTGCCCATCACTCTCCCTTATCATGCACCAGTTGACAGCTTGCTGACTCAAAATAGAGCATTCAAATGAATTCGCTTAGCCAATAACTTCTGTGAAGTTGCCTTTTCTAATGGTGTTATTACTCAGTGATGCACAAATGTGGTATTGCCCCTACTGGTAGGCAAATGAGGGGGTCTGTATAAATGTGGAAAATACCCCCCCTTTTCATTCAAGGAGAGCCAAAGACTTGTGCTTTACTCTTGGTTTGTTTGGTTTTTTCCCGTCTTTCTCTATTCCTTTTACTGGGCTAGCCAGTTTGGATTGAAAAACTTGTGATGTCTTATGTTTTCATCTCTTTACACTAGTAGAAAGATGTAAAAGCTCGTGACTGTCAAAGCCTTACAAAAATATGTTCTGTGCTGGTGAATTATTAACACATTTCAGAAGTGATGTGTTTAAACATCGTTACATTTGCAGCCATTATCTAACTCTTTCGTCTTTTTTAAAAAGAAAATGCTTGAACACTCTCCCACCACTTTTCAATTTACAATTTAGCAAGGAAAGGGCTCATTTTTTAAAAAAGTTGTTGCTTAGTTTCATTGTTCCTGCTTGAAATTTTCTATTGAACTTTAGCGAAAGTAAATATAAGGAAGCTTTAAGGAGACTGGGGAGAGACTCTGAATAGAAGAAGTAGCACCAAATGTAATGAGATTGCAGACACAGACGCATGCATACACACTGTACATGCTGATTACACAGGTAGATCTGTGGTACTTAGCTATAGAGAAGCCTGTCTGGTCAGGAATTCATAAATGAATCCACCATAAAGGCAATACTATGTAATTAAAAATCACTCTTGTTTCATAGTTCTATTAACTCAGCAAGCAGGGGCTTCTTTAAAATAAGCAATCCTAGGGAGGTCACTCTTCTTCCTAATTTCAGCAGTATGGTCATAATGGAAATTGCATTATGGCCTACATGTTCATTACCTTTCTTTACGGAAGTTACCCTTTTTTTCCGGAGCTACCTTTCCCAAGTTGTAATCTTGAAATCTTGCTGGTTCCTTTAAAGATCTGGAGGCAGCAGAAGATTATACTGCTGATGAATCTCCTGACCCTTACTCACTCGTCCATTCCCACTCCCTGGCTGTTGTTGTAAGCAGGACTCCATTTTTACCTTAGAGCAGGATGGAGATAGATGGGGGGCAGTGGAAGAACTGGATAGCAAGTCTCCCAGCTGCAAAATATCTTAAGTAGCAGACAGAACCTCCAGACTGTGATCTGACAACCCTATCCTGATTACTAGTAACATATTTACTTGGCTCTGTGATTTTTACTACGAACAAATTTTAATAAGAATGAGAATTTTAAAAGAGTGGCATTGGGTGACTATTGTCAGCAGTTTGGCTATATATTTCACATCCAACCTCCATACTGAGTTGCTCAAGAAAGAACTCCAGAAAATAAAGGGCGGGGACTTCAAAATGTCATGTCACGTCAGTGGCCTCATTCAGTTATACTAATTAGCCATGGTTTGACATTACAAGAATGAACAACAGTGGTCACTGGGCTCACACACTTCCTCCTCCTCCTTGGAGCAGCCACAAGAATTTGGAAGCTTTCATTTCTGTTTTAGATTAACTGTTGCTTGATGTATCATCCAAACCTGGGTGGTTAATCTTAACTATGGTTGTTGAAACAAGACAACTTCAAACCATAGTTAGTGAAGCTCGCTTGTTTCAACAAACCATAAGTTAAGATGATCCACAGTTAAGGTTCAGAAAGCTTGCTAAACTGGGGTTAATCGAAAACTGAAGCAGAAGCTTCTAATCTCATGGCTGTGCTTGAGGAGTATGAGCCCAAGATTTGCTGAGGCTCATTTTTGTAACACTAAAACATGGTTTGCATTAAATCTGAATGCAGTTAATGAAATGATGGTACAGAATTTCATATATTCTGCCTCCCCTTAATGTTGCGCACATCACAAAAGAAGCTTTTTAAAAATTACAGTTGTACTTTTAGCTACGCACACAATGAACACCAATGGCCTTAATTGATTAAACTAGATTGCATAAGACTAGATTAGTCTCTGGATCAATAGATGGTTTCTGATGCAATTGTGGGATATTATTAGACACTAAATCCTTTGGAGGGTGCAGAATGAGCTCTTTTTTGCTATAGAAAGGGAAGCCACTAAGCACAACAAAAGTATTCTTCAAATTCACCTTTGCCCTGGTTTTCGGTCTGATCTTAAGCTATTTGAAATTCACTTTGAACATGCAGCAGCTGCTCAATTCAGGGAAAAGGTCACTCCACATTTTTCGGGGTCAGTTGCCCCAATACACATCAGGGTAATTATTAAAAATGAAAAGGCACCCAAATGTATCCCTGTTTCACCAAATCAGCCCTGAGATAGTCCCATACTTAACAAAAGAGTAGCTCAGTAAGGCCATATTGGTGTTGTTCAAAGTAACAGTGAAAGTTGCCCCCCCCCCCCCCCACCGTTCCTTCACTGCCCCAGAGGGGTTTCTGCGGTATACATTGTATTGGATACAGTAATCGATTTTCAGCATTTTAAGTGAAAACGTTTTGGCTAAAATAATTGTTGAGATTTTGAGAAGCAGTGAACACTCCCAGCTTTCATTGTGATGGTCTCTGAAGAGTTCAGTGATTGCTCCCAGTTACCATTTGTTGACTAGGTTGTTTCTGTTCTGATGTCTTACATTAGTTGCCTGTGTCTAAATAATTTACATACTTATGGCTGTCTGATGTTTTTTTCACATACAAAACATATCTACTTTTGAAGGTGAAAAATATTAAAGGGGGGGATCAAAAGGAAAATGTAATGTTTAAATGCGCTCTCTCTTTCTCTCTCTCTGAAAATTAAAAGTATTAGATATGCTGATGTTACATGTATCTTTTATAAAAACAAAATCCTGTGGAGTATTTGGTGTTTGCTATAAACAAAATTTGTTTGCTTTTGTGTATGTTAAAGTGACTTTGGGCACAATTGTAAATGGGAATGTCTTCCGCACAAGTTCCATTGAATGTATGGGATGTGTGCAAGAAGACCATCTCTGTGCCCTCTTGTCGTTAATGTTAGTTTGTTGTGGCAGACAGTACTCACAAGTCTTTGGCATCCAAAACCAGATTGTGTAACTGGATTAGAATCCCACAACTGGATTTGCATAGGGAGCTCTTTCCAAGCTTAGCACTAGAGGAATTGGCCAGGGACAAGGAGCAAGATGGGTCATGCAACCTGTTTTGCCAACTCTCTTTACAGCTCTCCGTTTCAAGCTCTGTACTCAGTACATAAAGGGATTTTCTGCTGCCTATTGTGAGTTTACAATTGCCTTGCAGTCTCTGCTTGCTATGTAAGCAGCCTCTTTGCTAACCATGTACCCTTTCCTTAAAGGCGACCTTATCAGCAGCATGGTGGCATTTTTATTAGTTTTCAAGGTCTGGCAATCAGCAATCTAGATTTTTCTCCTTATTTTTGTTCTTCAAACCTGCCTTTCCCTCCGTATCTCTCTCTCTCTCTCTCCCTCCCTCTCTCTCTCTCTCTCTCTCTCTCTCTCTCTCTCTCTCTTCAAAAGTCCCCTGGCCATTTCCAGTTGTGGGATTTCTCTATATGTGTGTGCATTCTTTATGGTTGTGTGGGGTGGGGGTGTTAAGCCAAGTTTCCTTTGGTCTTTTTAGGATTGTACCAGTCTCCCCGAGACATTCTTAAGTCATTATCACCTTTTTGGGTGGAGTTCATTTTTTTTAATAACTTTTTTGACATTTTGGTGCATATATGCTTGGGATAGAGCTCATGTAATTTACCAATCGTATTGATTGTATGTGATTGTGCCCTGCAGAGGTATATTTAACAAAAATAAAAAAATAAAAATTTAAAAAAAATAGTCTAGGGTGATGCAGATAATAAAGAAGACTTGAAGACATTGAGTGCAGGCAGTGAGTGGCTTCGTCAATTTGCAGATCTGACAGCTGTCGTTATAAAACCACTTATTTTGAGTTATTCATTTCTAAAATCCTTTGCCTCCCCCCCACCCTGCCATATTCTCTAACACAGGGGGGTGCACAACATTTACAGCACTGAAAACTACTTGTGATATTGGCTCAGATGTCAGGGGCCATGTAAGAACATAAGAACATCCGTGTTGAATCAGACTGGCCCATCTTGCCCAGAATCCTGTTCCTACCAATAAGTTGCATGCACACATAGAATCATAGAATGGTAGAGTTGGAAGGGGCCTCTAAGGCCATTGAGTCCAACCCCCCTGCTCAATGCAGGAATCTACCTTAAAGCATCCCTGACAGATGGCTCTCCAGCTGCCTCTTGAAGGCCTCAAGCATGGGAGAAACATAGAGAAACATATGTACACAGATCCACATATACACACATCCCAGTGATACTGATACAGATCACTCTTTGCAGTGGAGAAAGTATAATCTGTATGAGGATCTCTGGAGGAAGGAGGGGGGGAAGAAGCCTTTTCTCCACCTCCCTCAGTGATCCAGATCCAGATCACTCTTTTCTCATTGCTGCTGCCAGCAATGAAAGAACAATCCGTATCAGGATCACTATGGGATGGAATCTGCCTGTCACCTTTGCGCATGCAATTAAGGCAGGTTGCGCAACCCCACTCTTAACAGACCTCGCTCACGTCTTTGCCTCTCAAGACGCATACAAACGGCATCTGACTTTAAAAGCCGAACATTGTTGACATTCTTTAATACGTTTTCGTGAAAAAATATGATAGATGTATATGGAAAATGAAAGCTCACAGCAATGGAGATTTTCACATGGATAATCTTTTAGGAAAACTTTGGGTCATTGAGTGAGACAAAAGACGTCACCCTTGCACACTTCCTCCAATGTACCTACCACTGAGAGCTTTCCTGCTGAGCAACTTTTGATAGCTTTCTATTCAGAGAGGGAAATAAGAGGTTTGTCACCAGAATCACAAGAAGATAGTATCTCCCTTTTACTTCATGCATGTTATCCTCAATTTGGAGTGTATGTTTTGTTCTTTTGGCTTTACATGAAAGAAGCTCAAATAATTTGAGAGGAAGAAAGTGACGGATGGATGGGAAGGGTAAAAGGAATGAATCTCCCTCCTCCCAATCAAACAGATGTTTCCCTCTTTGATGTAATATTACGTAATTTTGGGAAGAATAAACAGTCCTTTTGTGTACATGATGATTATTGTGTAGTTCATATGCTATGCATAATCAAAATGGTTTCTTGCCCCAGCTTCCGTTTACATCCACCTCAGCCTTATCTAGCTTCTGTATCTGGTTTAAATGCACATATAAATTGCACTTTAAAATGTTTATTCAAATGAATAAAACAGCCCCATCTGCCTTTTGACAGTGATTTTGGCTCTTATCTGCCGTTCTATTAGCGTATAATTACCTGTTCAGACAACATGCTCAGCCACGGATAGGCCGCTAACTCTTTTCCAGCATATGTTTAGTGAGCATGTTTAAACCGTGGTATGAAGCCACCATGGTTGGGAATGGTTCACACAACACACTTAGCCATAATGACCCTGTTGAGAAGACACATTAAACCACATTATGGCTTAGGGTTTTGTGTGAACTATGACTTAGCGTGTTATGTGAACCATTCCTAACCATACGAATTTTGCACCTTTCCAGTACAGCCACTGGTACAGCGAGAGCTGCTTCTGGATAGCTTGGATAGCTCATTTAGTGTTCTGAAGTATTTTGATTTGGTGTTTGAATGCAGGTAAGAAAATAACCAGGTATCCCCGAAAAAATTCACATAGTGGGCCCTTGTCGCATGAATCCACCATCTCTATTTCAAATTTCCTTGATACAATGCAAGTTCACAAGGCTTTTAAAGGGCTAAGTCCGCACTTTGTTTTAGGCTTGTAGATGGATAGGCAACCGGGGAAGGTGCAATGTCGCTGTCATATGATCAAAGTCCCCACCATCCAGTTAATGTTAGCAAAGGCAACAAGATGGAACTTGTGTTTTGTTGAAATTTACAATAAAAATATTAAACCAAACAAGATGAAACCTTGTATAGGCCAAGGCTTAGCAAGCCCCAGGTACCAATGTTTTGGACCTGCCCAGCAGAAAAGACCAGAAAGAAATGTGCCTCTCGTTCCCAACCCAGTCAGGCACACCATCGGGTTACCATTATCCATGATATCAAAAGCCATTCAGAGGCCCTGCCAAACCAACAGAGATGACAATGGCCTTTCTAGTTTTGAAATGAATTTGAAAGGGATCCAGGTAATCAGAACCATACAGTAATATCTCGAGGTTGGACATCACCCCAGAAAATCATGCCCCCCCCCCAAAGTTATATTTGAGACTTCACAATAATTAAGTTTAGAGGAGTCTAACAAAGGCTTTTTCAATAGGGGTCTAGCCATTGCCTCCTTTAAAACTTGGAATTGCACCTTCTCTCGATGAAGCCGTTGTTACATCCAGCAAATAGCATACAACTGGTAGGCATTACCCTAACATAAGTGACCATAGACTCAAGGTGTACAAAATGGAAAATATTGATACAAACACCTTTTGTACACGTTTTCATTCAGGATCGGCTCTGCAATTAATAGAGTCAAAGTTGGATTTGATGTGATCAGCTTTATATACAAGGAGGGGGGTTAAATCCCTCTTACCTGTATGATCCATTCCTGCTTCCACCCCACCACCAGCTATTTAAATTGCAAAAGCTATCTTGCTTATTTCTTACCTGCTAATAGTATGTAACATGTTTAGGGTAACTGGGGATGAAGTAAAATTGCCTGGCCTCCAGCATCTCAAAGCCTGAAAGTCACTAGAGTGGACGTCACAATGTTTCAGGGTTGCTAACCCTTGAAAAGCAAAAATCTGATTCTAGACATGTGAAGGCCCAGAAAAAAAATACGGTGGGGGAGAGGAATCTTGCTTGTTAGATCATTATTTAGAATCAATCAGGCCCACTGCTAGCAGATGGTAGTCATGGACAAGTGCCATGATCCGCTGCTGCTCGTTCAGTTGCCCAACCACCTACTTGCCTGATCATGGTGGCCAGGGAGTCTGGGACGGTGGGTAGATGGGGCATTGTCTCAGGCAAGCAGCTAGTCTGCCTGCCTGCAAACAAGTAAACTGGGAGGGGCCAGCAAGTACATTTTGCCTGTGGCTTCCATGAACTGGAGCTGAGCCTTCAGCCAATTAGAAAGCTGCAAGACGCCTGGTAGCCATAGCAGGGCCCCGTGCAGAGCTGGTCGTATGCCCAGGCCAGATGGGAAGTGTGTGCCCCCTCATGAGTGGCACTGATTCAGGGCTAAATATATGAACTAGAACGATTTATAAAAAAAGGTAATGGGAAGCACTTTTATTCAAGATGTAAAACATCACTTCTTCACCTTCAGACTCACATTCAGGCTGACCATGGAAACCAAAAAATGAACATGGGGGCATACCCACCAACATGTCCGTTTTACATAACACCTTCATATTAAACCTGTTCTACAACACCTCAATGTTGAATCAGAAATTAACATTTATTTTTAGTTGCTGTACAAGTAGAAGCAACAACAATAGAACAGTCCATCATTATCAAACATCATCATCACCCTCACGGTATCCTAATCATTATTATTAATAACTAGCATCATCAATCATTACCTCACCCTCTGCTCCAGAGATTATATGCCATGGAGAAGATTGAGGAAACAGACGCAGTAAGGACAACCATTGCAACTTAGGCACATAGATCCACGCCCTGCATGCGGCCCCAGTCTGGAGCTTGTAGTCTGACCGTGGCATTCATGACGGACGGCTTCTGCGCTGTTTCCACAAGGCGGGCTCCTCACTTCTCGATAAGCAGCTTACGCTACGGAAGCAGTAGCGTAAGCTAGGGGACCTCGTCGGAGTGCCCCTTCAAAATCGCGGGCCCTGGGCCAACTGGCCCCACTGTTCCCCCTCTGCATGGCCCTGTGCCTTAGGGATGGGTGACCTTGGTGATCACCTGGGACACAGAGCTGAGGGAGGGTGCCATGCTGAACTCAGTGGCCGTCAGCTCGGATGGCAATAAGCCAGTGTCTTTAACTTATTGTTCAGTGTTCAATGTTGTTTGGGTACTAATAGTAGGGTGACCAGATAAAATCCAGGTCAGGGCTCATGTAACTTTTAACAGTTGTAGAGAAAAGGGAATTTCAGCCAGTGTCATTTGTATGCAATTAGTTCCTGGTGAAATGAAGTTAAAGTTGCAGGGGCCCTGCCTTCTTTTGTATATGGTCACTCTAGTATAGTGCCTGCACCTTTAAATGTTGTGATGAAGAGGGAATTTCACCAGGAACTAATTGCATACCAATGACACTGGCTGAAATTCCCTTTTCTCTACAACTGTTAAAGTTACATGAGCCCTGACCTGGATTTTATCTGGTCACCCTAGGTACTAACTACAAAAATTATATTCCTTCAATTAACTTTAAAGTATATTTATTTTTTGGTTTCCACTGTGATGTCATTTGCTGTACACAAGCCATCAAACTTGTTAACACTGCAAAGTTGCAGAGCTGCCTAGGGCATGGGGGCAATTGAGGCAATTTGCTCCAGTCCTCCACAAAGTAAGGAGCCCCCTGCCTCAGTTCCTGGGCATATCATTGGCCCCTGCCCTGACCCTGTGCCACATTGCTCAACAAAATACTTGTTAGTTTGCTTACAGTTTTCATCAAAAGCAGAAATGGTATATTGGAGTGTAATATTACACTGAATCTCAACATGTAATTGTGACATAGTGGGACCTCTCCCTGGCCATGAAGAAGTAAATATTTTACGTAGTTGCATATGAAACAGAATAGATACTAATTTGAGGCTTAAGCTGGAGTCTGGAAGGGTGAGACTGCTTATTAGGTAGACCGGCAGCCCCACGGTAAGGGAGTCTAACCCCATCAGCAGAAGGTGAAATCTTTATGTCTGGGCAGCAATAGAGATAAGATTGGTCAGGCAGGCTTATGTTTTGCTTGGGCCATGTAGTCCCAGTTATAGAGCTGATTGTAAGGAGAGAAAAAACAGGCAAGGCTTTAAGGAGGGAATCTGTGGTAGAGCAAGCTGCCTGTTCTTGTCACAGAAAGAACTCTAGGCCCACCAGGGATTGAGTTCAAGGAGTGAGTGAGTGAGTGAGTGAACACCACCTAAGATTTCCAGGCAAGGTGCCACTGGAGAGTAATTGTCTATGGCAGTTACCAGTGGGAAAGATGTAGGGATTTCTGAATGAGTAGCAGAGAAGGCTGGCAGCAGACCTGTGAGACTGAGGCCGAGGAAGCAGAAAGAAGTTCTGCCAGAACAGGTTTGGAATTTGGAGGAGGCGTTCGGGAGAAGCATAACTCCATCCTTATTCCATTTTCCCCATAGAAGCAAAAATTAAGCACAGCAATCATTCTGCAGGTGAGAATTCTCAGACGTAGACCGTGCAGGAAATGTTTCTTGCATGTGGACCCCAGCTTTGAAGACATATGTATGGGTTCTTGTAGGAGGGAGCAGCAGGGGGCCCAACATCACACCTGCACCAGGCCCCCAACCCCCTCTGGGTGGCCCTGAAAAGCTAACCAGCGGTGGAGAGGACCAAAGGCATTCCTCACCTAGGTGCCATTTATCCTAGGGCCGGCCCTGACCTATCTAGTTTATTAAATAGGCAGGACTCTTAGAACTGGATGTTGGGAAAGTACATTCATCTGTTTTAGAACCCAGAGCACCTTCAGGAATTTGGCTGAAACTAGGAGTCTGTCAAGGATATTCCTCCTGCAACAAGTAGGCCAGTGATGGCGAACCTATGACACGCGTGTCAGCACTGACACGCGTAGCCATTTCTGATGACACGCGGCCGCTGAGGCGGCCGCATGCTGAGAAGGATGTTTCATCCTCGAGTAGCCGAGGATGAAACATTTGCTGCTCCTGAGGATGAAACATTTGCGACTAGAGTCTTAGAGTTAGACTCTAGTTGCAAATGTTTCATCCTCCCCTATTAGACACTCTGTGCCGGAGGTCTGTAGGCCAAAACAACAGAAGTCCGGCACAGAGCGTCTAGTTCTGGGACTTCTGGTTAAGCCGGGATCTTTGCCCTCACTTCCGCCGGCAGAGCAGGGAGCAGCGGAACGCAGCGGGGGACGCATCTCTGGGGGCCCTGCCATTACCAGTAACCAAATAACAGTTAACCACAGCAACCATTATCTACTGTTCTGGGGTGTCATGGATTTCTAATCCATCATTACTGAGATGTGAGGGGGAGGCTGGGAGAGGCGAGGGCCTGTGGCGTGCTATGGGTGCCGTTTCCCGCCATTAGAAATAGCGGCAGCCATTTTAATTCACATAAGGAACACCATCTTGCTCCATAGTGCAGACTCCATTTCACCACTATTACTGTTGTGCATCCTTATTAACCCCTATTTCTGCTTATTACCCCTGCCCTTTCCTAAAAGACAGTTACATGCACCATTTTGTGGTTAGTTAGGCTAGTTAACCCCTAATTGCCTGCAGGCCTAACAAGCTATCTATAATTCTATCTTCTGTCACTGCCCCCCTGATGGAGAACCCCAAAAATAAAAAACTAAGGTTAAGTAAAGGAAGTGGTAGTAGCAGTGGCCGACCCTTTCAAGAGACATGGACCGAGATGTATGGCTTTATAGAAAAAAATGGCAGATCATTTTGCGTTCTATGTACTGAAACGGTAGTAAGCAGAACGTGGAATATAAATAGACATTTTGAAACTAATCATTCCCAGCTCTTGGAAAAAAGTGAGGATGAAAGGAAGGAATACATTTCCAGGCAGCTACACCTTTATAAGAGCCAATCTAATTCCATCCTTAAATTTATGAAAGGCTCTACAAATTTAACATCTGCAAGTTTGAGCATTGCTCACTCTATAGCTCAGCATGGAAAAGCGCTCAGTGAGGGAGAATTTATTAAAGAAATTCTCCTAAGATGTGCACCAGTTCTATTTCACGATATGCAGAATAAAGATGCAATTATTAAGAGAATATCTGAGTTACCACTCAGTAGAAATATCATAAAAGACCGAATAATGAGACTGAACACAAACGTACAACATCAATTAAAGAAAGACATAAGGAAGTGTAAATATTTTTCGATCTCTCTTGATGAAACTACTGATGTCACATCACATGCTCAGTTGGCCATTATTGGTCGATATTCTGATGGTCTCACAATGAGAGAAGAGTTGATAAAGTTAGTATCAGTGCCAACAAGTACATCAGGAAGCGAAATATGTAAGGTTGTTATACAAACATTTCGTGACCTAAGCATTGATATCTCTAAAGTTGTGTCAGTGACGACAGATGGGGCACCAAATATGGTGGGGAAAAAAGTCGGATTTGTCAAATTGTTTACAGAAGCTATTGGACATCCAATTGTGCCTTTTCATTGTATTATCCATCAGGAGGCTTTATGTGCCAAGGCAGGATTCACCGACTTAAACGACTTAATGTCAGTTGTTACAAAAATAGTTAATTTAATAGCTGCTCGCCCCCTTCACAAGCGAGAATTTTCGGCACTTTTACTGGAGGTTGATTCCACCTACAGTGGACTGCTGATGTACAATAATGTAAGATGGCTGAGCCGAGGCAAAGTTCTTGAGCGCTTTGTGGAGTGCTTTGAAGAAATTAAGGTATTTCTTGACGATAAGGATCTGGGAAACTTTCCTCAGCTTAATGATGATAAGTGGGTCAACACCCTGATGTTTTTTATAGATCTCTCTGTTCATATTAATGAACTGAACTTAAAGTTACAAGGTTTTGGCAAAAGTATTGACGTTATGTTTGGATACATAAAAGCTTTTGAAAGTAAAGTTAAAATTTTCAAGCGAGATGTAGAAACTAAAACTTATAAGTATTTTCCTCGACTAACAAAGTATTTTGAGAAGGCCAGTGCAGCTGTACAAAATGAAATGGAACTCTTGCATATGAAGTACCAGCATGTTTTAGATTCGTTACTTGACCAGTTTAGTGATAGATTTAGTCAATTTAGAAGTCTAGAACAGACCATGAAAATAATTAAGTATCCTGATGTAGTAGTCTACAGTAGTTTGGAATTAAATGGTTTCCAATGGATGCAAATTGATGATTTGGAGATGCAACTTGCAGAATTTCAAGACAGTATCTGGGCTCAGGTGTTTGTCGACTTGAGGTCAAAGCTTGAGAATCTGGAAAGGTGCCGCTTGGAGAATCAAGAGGAGTGCCACTACGAACAGGAAATTTGGAGTGCCTGGAACCGACTACCAGACACTTTTAGCACCCTGAAAAATATAGCAATGGCTTTACTCACAATTTTTCCCTCTACATACTTTTGTGAGGCCTTATTCTCAGCGTTAAATAATATCAAAACCAACAAAAGAAACAGATTGACAGATGAAGTTAGTAGCGCTTGCTTGGGCCTGAAGTGTACAAAATACCAACCTTCAATTGAAGATTTAGCCAATGAAATTCAGCAACAAAAAAGTCACTAATAGGCAGGTTCGTTAAAGAATTCCCCCTCCCCCTCACTTATCTTAGTTCACGGCACCCCACACAAGCTAAATAATATCAAGACCAACAAAAGAAACGGACTGACGGATGAACAAAGAAGTCACTAAGCAGGTAAGTTAAATAATTAGTTTTTGGTTTATTAAATACAATTATATATAACAATTATACATTTATGTTATTTAAACTATAAATATCGCGAAATAATGTTTTTTCCTCAAAGTGACACACCACTCGAGTTATGCTCAGTTTTTTGGCGAAGTTTGACACACCAAGCTCAAAAGGTTGCCCATCACTGATGTAGGCAGTACGTTTGTACCATATAGCCTCCAATTCTTGTTTCTAATTGCCTCACGTTTCTTACATCTTCTGTATCAAGTTAAATAAGCTAATAGATGAATTAAAATGCACACAACCGAGAAACAAGCTAAACATTGGGTGAAGCCATTGGTGTTGCTCACCTTGCAAATCTTGCATACAGCAGATATGAGCGGGAAGGAAAAGTACTGCTTTGTTTTGTCATTTACTATCAACAAGAACATTTTGAAGTTATTAGATGAGCTTGTGAAGGAACATGGTATTGATTACCAATGTGCTGGAGTACGTACTGATGAGCAGTGATGGGAAGACATAGTGGGGTAACAAAAAGGCACTCAATGCCACATGCATTTTCAGGCTGCCTCTACAAGAGGCATTTAAAGCTCTTTCAAGGCGCATTAAAAAATTTACCTCTACAAGAATGAAGCGCAAATCGGGCGTAGAGGCGCGTTTTCTCTCCGATTATGCGCATTATCGAATGGCGTTAAATAGCATTATCGAATGGCGCATTATCGAATGGCGTTAAATAGCGATTCTCTGCATTAACTACTTGTAAAGCACATTTGAAACAACCGGTAAGGTCACCAGCTGAGTGCTCAATTACCTCCTGCATACAAGCATTTATGATAAAGCGCTTCCGAGAAGATGCACATAATCGGAGGAACAGGCCTCAAACGGAATCCATCTAGAGGGGGTCTCAGTCTCTTGTGCAATTAAATGTTCAACTTCTTCATACCGAAGTACAGCGTTGTCATGGCTAGAACTATGTTCAGAAGTAAAGCTATTTCTGACAGGCCATCCATTCAAATGTACAAGCTCTTTTGAAGAATCATCCTATTCGCACAACTTTCTTACCTCTCTGATATATTCACACACCTCAATGCATTGAATGCAGTGGGGGGGAGGGGCAGGGAACTTTCGTGATTAGATTGGAATACAGAATCAATGCAATGATCAAGAAACCTGACATTAGCTAGTAATGTAAAGAAGGATGACTTCAGCGCATTTCCTATATTGGATTTTTTTCTATCTGGTAATGAACTGGTTCTTGACAAAAAAGAAAAATGACACTGAATAACAGCTGGTTGCTGTCAAGAAATACTTTGAAGATTGCTTTCTAGTTGAGTCAGAACCCAGCAACTGGACATAGGTGTGCGCAAGGGGTGTGCCAGGTGTGTCCAGGCACACTCTAATGTCTCAAGCAATAAGTGCTGAATTGAGAAGGCCATTGAATAGGGATCCATAGGAAGATCCAGACGCAGCGGGAACTGCCCTCCAGCTGCCCTCTGGTTGCTCTGCCACTGTGCCGAAGAACCGCTGCCTCCGAGAGAACATTGTTGCTCCCGGCAGCAGGAGGCCACATTTCAAAGAGGCCAGGAGGAGGGACCCCCCAAAAAAGCTAATATCGCCCCTCCTCCAGCCAGTGTCAACACAGTGTCCTCATTCCCTCCCCTCACCTGCCAACAGCTCTCCCGCAGTCAGGCAAGCTGAACACAGAGTAGGGCATCAAGTGTCTATAGTGTTTAATAAATTAATTAATAAAAATAATGTCCTTTATGACTGAGTGTTCGATAAATGATCACCTTAAGTAAGTAAGAAAATAAATAAATAAAGCAATCTCTGAACTGCTCTATGGTTTCTCCGCAAAGGCCCAGGAGTGCTTGCTTGTTCTTCCTTGTGATGAAACATTAAAGTCAGAATTTTTACAAATTCTCTATAGGAGGTTTGGATTCAACAAATGGAGTTTCCAGAAATCAGAGACAAAGCAGTGAGTGTACTGATGCTATTTGCTACTTACTATGTCTCATTCGAAAGAGGCATGCACTCCAACTGCTTTACTCTGCACACATTATAGGTACCTTACTGCCAGTAGAATTAAGTTATTTCATAACAGTCCTATGGTATCCTTGCTTTGCCATTCAATGAAGCTTCCAGGGACTTTACATTTACGGTTCCCTGAGCAAACAAACTTGCTTTCCCTTATTCCATCTTGGTGAGTTTACACTGAAAATATTCAGGAGATTTATCTATGAAATCAAGCATACATTGAATTGTATCACATCTAATTCCCCCCCCCCCCGGGTTTGCCTCCACGTTTTTTTACCAGCACATCAAGCTTGTGGTCCCTTTTCCCGGAAGAGCTGCTCTTTCGCTCCTTTGCTCTTCCACTCCACTCCACTCCACTCCACCCCTCCCCATCTCTTTCAACCTCCATTCAGGTCCTGGCAGATGAGTACTTCAACCAGACCGCCCTTCTGCCGGGCAAAAATGGAACGACCCTTTAGTCTGGCTCTTTGGGGGCATCGAGGGAGTACAATCCTGTCTCTGCAGAGATTCAGGCGTTGTGTGATTTTAAAAAATCACTTTTGAGCCTGGGATATATTGAGGCTTGGAGCCGGCTGCTGGGAGAGATTGCTTTTCCCCGTCAGGACCTGATGCAATCCATTCAAGCCCCCAGTTCCTTTAAAACGACATGGAGGTTTAGGGCACATTAAAGGCGCTTAGGGAAAATAATCCAGACTTTTAGCATTCTAGGAAAGGCTGGGGAAGAGGCGGGGTGTCAGCAGGGCAGGCACGGTGTCATATGAGTACCATGCTGCAAATCCACACACCAGGCATGGCGAGAGTGCACTAAATCGCTGGTGTGATGGAGCTCATTGTCTCTAAATGATACTAGAGATGTAGAGGCTTCAAAGTTTTGTTACCAGCACTTTGTAACATGACACACCTTATGTCCTTCATTCATCTTGTTCACCAGTCCATGTGAAACCTAAAGGAATACAGCTTGAATTATAGTTTCTTACCACTTTTCAGCATTTGTCTGATTCATCACTGGTACTTCTATGCTTGTACTGGTATTTGGCAAACAGGGGACGCATTCAAAATTTCCTTTGCAAAAATGTTTGCATGTTGTGGTCTCATGTTCAACGTCAGACTTTCAGTTGCTCTCGCTAGAACAGGCTTGATTCTTTGTAGTTTCCTTTTTTAAATATCCTGTTTTGAACCACAAATACATTTCTGGGGATTGATTAGTGTCCTACTTAATAACAACTGTCATTTTATTTAGTTAGTTTTGGAAATGCACTGCATTCTGGTACAGTCAGTACTTTCCATGTGACAATGATGGCAATTAGTCATGTGAGCTTAGAATCAGTTATGCTATGAACTGGGACATGACCAGAGCGTGGGTAAGGGTTGGACAAAGAGACAATTACAATTTTGTTTAGTTGTGGGCTTTTGTTCTTGGAGTGGAGGGGGGGTATTTTTGTTTTGTTTTTTTCTATTTTTGCATACTGTATGGAAGTAAATATTGCTGCCCTTCTACAGTTGACTCCACCCAATGCAACCCTTTCGCGCACACAGCTGGCAAACTGTGACTACTAAAAACAATACATGTAGGTTAGTTGAACTGTGCCTGCTGAAACCATGTACTCACAGGTGACAAAATGCTACCAATTTAAAATCACGCATGTGGCGTACCAGAGATGGTGCTGCCAATGTAGGGGGGGGATTTTGTTTCGCTTTTGAACTGAAAATGAAGAAAAATAAAATGACCAATGCCAGCACTATAGTTCTGATCCCAGTACCCTTAAAATCTAGGCTGACCAGATAAAATCCAGGTCAGGGCTCATGTAACTTTAACAGTTGTAGAGAAAAGGGAATTTCAGCCAGGGTCATTTGTATGCAATTAGTTCCTGGTGATATTCCCTCTTCATCACAACTGTTAAAATTGCAGGGGCCCTGCCTTCTTTTGTATATGGTGACTCTGATATAGTGCCTGCAACTTTAACTGTTGTGATGAAGAGGGAATTTCACCAGGAACTAATTGCATACAAATGACACTGGCTGAAATTCCCTTTTCTCTACAACTGTTAAAGTTACATGAGCCCTGACCTGGATTTTATCTGGTCAGCCTATTAAAATCAGTCCTCTTGGGTGCCCCCTTCTCTACTCCCCTTTATCCTGGCCAATAGGAGTAGCCATGAGGAAGCTCTGCCCGTGGGCTATGAAATGTTATGCATGATATATAAAAAACAAGGGCTTGGTACTGAAATGACTTCCTCCCACTATTTCTCCAGTGGCAGTGGCTGTTTGCAGTTTGGTATGTGTAGCGTATATTCAACCATTCCCTCATGAAGTTGAACATTAAAACTGCTCTCAGATCAAACATTGCTTTGCCCCACTATTTGTTTAACTTGCTTTAACTGGTCATTAGCCTTTGACCTTCCATGGCCTTCCTACCCACCCACCCACTCACTCTCCTCCCCTCTCCTTGGTTTGAGAGCAGAAAACTCAGCCAAGAAAACTCCTACTGTTTGGGATGATCTTTGTCTAATGCAAGGAAGCCAGCCTCTCTTTCACTGCATTTTACTGAAGAGAAAGGCACAGCAAAGAGGTAAGGAATCTTTCAAAACATTATTATTTTAATAAAACATAGAAAACAACAAAATGCCTGGTTACCTACACCAGAAAAAATGAGAAGATATAATTTGGATAAGGGAAAATAATGATTCGGTATTCATTATTACTTGATGTTCTCCAATATGTCATAAAAAGTTTCCAATTGGAGATCTCAGTTCTTAGCTGTTTCTTCAGTTCAGAGCCAACCCAATCATTTGGCAAGATGAGATGACCTGCCTCAGGTAGTAGATTTTTTTTGGGGGGGGGGGGTAACATTAAATGGCAACAAATGCTCAGTTACCTAGTTTATATCTTTATTACGGTATGGGAGCCATTTCAATTTCCTCCACCAAACAGTCTTGGGCTGCCTTTCATGGAAGAAAGTAAGAGGAGGCATGATGAAGCTGATAAAACTATGTTTGCTGTGGAGAAAGTAGACAGGAATAAGATTTTCTCATAATACTAGAACATTATCCAATGAAGCTGAATGGTGGAGGATTCAGGACAGACAAAATCAAGTACGTTTTCATGGCCGCCCACTTAAATGGCTTTAAACGTGGGTTAGGCAAATGTCTGAGGATAAGGTCAGGAATGTCTGCTGGTCATAATGGAATATACAACCTCCATGGGGAGAGGCAGCGTGCCTCTGAATGCCAGTTGCTGGAGGGGAAACACAGCAGAAGGAGATTGCTTGTGAGCTTCCGAAGTATCTGCTTGGCCAGGCCACATCCCTTAATGTTCTTATGTGTCTGTTTTCAATGTCATTGTAGCCCATCCCCAACATCCCTGATCTTCCCACGTTGAATGTTCCCTTGAATGTAGAAGCCTTCACACCACAGGGAACGCTGCATTATTAGGGTTCCGGATCATGCCAAGGATCCCACTGCTGCTGATCTCCCCATTCAGCATGGGGAGAGCAAGAACTGAGGGGGTAGGGCTGGCGTGTGCATGGTGGCCTTGTCTAGTGCTTGGACACTATTCAGGTATGATGCCTCAATAGGGATTTTGTACCTCCTGAATAGGGATTGTATTCTCTGAATAGGATTCCTAGGATCTTGCTTGTTGTCATCAACAAGTCCGCATATGTACAATGTCTCACAGCACCTGCTGTCTTCTGCACAAGGAATATCCCTATAAAAGAAAGGGTTTTTCCTAAACTGAAAAAAGCAAGTTTCTAGTGCTTGCTTATGTAGATGTGTTTGAAATTATTTATGCAGTTAGTGTAGGGGATCAGAAGAATGGCTCTGCCTAGAGATGTGAAGGCCCGGAAAAAACCTGGGAAAATTGGGGGGGGGGTCCCTTCCCCTCCCCCCGAAAATTTCCTTTTCCCCCTTTTTTCCAAAAAAAAGTGGAAATTTTTGGAAAAAATAAAAAAACGGGCCTTCACATCTCTATGGCTGCCTGCCCCCTTTCCTATTGCGTAAACTATCCTATGGATCATCTACAAGTGTCTTGATTTAATTTATAATTTAAACATTTGATTTTGTTTTGTTTTGGGTGTACCCCTAATGAAATTAAGGGTACAATCCTTTAGGGAAGGCTGTAAGTCTCTGAACTCAAAGGCTTACAGCTGTCCAAGGCAGAGCGGGAAATGCAGCGGAGGCAATCTTCACCTCTACACTCCTCCTGCCCTGCATTTCATCTAGATGGGCGTCAGGGAGGGGGAGAGGAAGGAGGCTGGGGAGGCCTGTGGCAATGGGGTAACCCCTCCCCTCCCCGCCCAATGGCATGGCCCCTTTCCCTTCCCTCTGAGGTCACCTTTGCGACCTCAGAGGGGCAGCTGGTGCAGTTCTCTCTGCGCCAGCTGTGAGGGGGTAGGGCGGGGAGCTGGCACTCATTGGTCTGAGGTCAGAGTGCTGTCCCTGACCTCAAATCCAGGAATCCGAACTATCCTATGGTCCCCCAAACTCTGTCTCGGGGGCCCAGGATTGGTCTCTGTGTGTGGTTGCTTTGGAAACCTGGGCTTCCACTCAGTGGGCAGTGTACATTCGGTGGTACGCTGAAGTTTGCCCTGTGGAAACTGTTCCTTCAGATGACATCCACCACATCACATCTTCTGCAAAAATATAAAGAAAGAAGCCTGTCCACGGGGCATATTTTTCATAAAGTTTCATTTCCATGTATGGTGAGGACAAAATTTAAATTTCTTTGGCACAGAAATAGAATATCCCAGCTAGAGGTTGCATCTTTTTAATGAAAAATGTGGACAACTGTGTGTGCTAATATATATTTTTAAATAATCAAATAATGTTTGTCATCTCCTGAGCCTTTAATAGCCATGTAAGAGAGGGATGTTCAGCAAGCATTGCTTCTACCATCACAATGCTGCCACTCCTCAAGGGGGATGATTTTGTTTCGGCCACACTAAACTTCCCTGCGAAGAATGACTATGCGCCAACTTAATATCACAGTGATTCTGAGGCACAGCCATGCTGGAAGCAACGCAAGAACTGTGAATTGTATGCTGTACTTCTACCAAGGCAGCCAGCTGCTGATCTTGTAGCTGCCTACTCTGCCTTTATGGGGGAGCTAACTCTGCCTGCCAAACCTGAACTGATGTTTTTTTTTTAAAATTATTATTATTATTATTATTATTATTATTATTATTTATTACACTTATATACCGCCCCATAGCCAAAGCTCTCTGGGCAGTTTACAAAAATTAAAAAGATTGAACATTAAAAAGACAATATACAAAATTTAAAACCATAAACATAAAACAGCTGTCATTAAAACACTTTAAAACATTTTAACTGTTAAGCCTGGCCAATGTCAATCAAAACCTCAACTTAAGCTGTTAAAATGCCTGGGAGAAAAAAAAAGTTTTGACCTGGCGCCGAAAAGATAACAGTGTTGGCGCAAGCAAGCAATCTTTATTTAAGTCCATAGACCATTATCCAGTGTTGGCGCCAGGCGGGCCTCATCGGTGAGATCATTCCATAATTGAGGGGCCACCACAGAGAAGGCCCTCTCCCTTGTTGCTGTCCTCCGAGCTTCCCTCCAGTGTGAACAGTTGACATGGTGCTTTACAGAGTTACATAGGCAAAAATAGTTAGGACTCTGCTACTGTGGAACTTACAGTCTAAAATAAACAATGGAGGTAAATCCTCCTGCAGAGGAGCAGGAGAGACAAAGGTGGAAAGGGAAGTATGCATCAGTATGTGGTTAAAGGTTGGTTACATTATGAATGAGTCTTAAAAAGGTCAGCCAAAGGCCATGTATAAAAGATGTAACTTGATGGACGAGAGAGAGGTGGCATCTTAGGTCCCCTCTACAAGGATTCGCTTTTGCGCCTGGTTAGGCGATTATGCGTATAATCGCTGAAGCGCATTTACGCCTAATACCTCTGCACGAGAGGCGGCGAGAGGCGGCGAAGCGCATTAACGGATGACCAAAATGCGCTTTACAAGTAGTTAATGCGCATAAGCGCTTGTTCACATAGGCAAAATGCGCTTTAACGGCCGGAGCAAAATAAAACTCGCTGTTTAACGCGCATTCGATAATGCGCATAATCGGAGAGATAACGCGCCTCTATGCCCGATTTGCGCTCCGTTCTTGTAGAGGTAATTTTTTTAAAGCGCCTTGAAAGAGCATTAAACCTCTCTTGTAGAGGCAGCCTTAGGCAAATTTAAAGAGGGAAAGCAGAGAGAATGGATGGAATTGTTTAAGGAGTAAAAGACCTTTAGTTGGCTGAGAATGGCAGAGTTGGATCTGAAGCAGGGTGGACAGAGTCTGAAGCGAGCCGAGGTGGATTGGAGCCAATTTGGAATCTCCAAATCAGCCTCTGAGGTGGTTTGGGATGGTCCATGCACAGCCCTATTTAATTTATTTATTATATGTTTATCCCATTTTTTCCTCCAAGGAACCCAAAGTGGCATACATAATCCTCTTCCTCCTCTCCATTTTGTCCTCATAACAACAACCCTGTGAGGTAGGTTGGGCTGAGAGTCTGTAACTAGCCCAAAGTCACTCAGTGAGCTTCCACGGCTGAGTGGGGACTAGAACCTGGATCTCCTGACTCCCAGTCCAACATTTTAGCCACTACAATACGCTGGCTCTTTAGTTAAATGTCCAATGGTATGGAAGAATCTTTACTGCCCTTCTAAAACAAAATAAGGAAGGAGCCAATCTTGCCTCCCTCAGGAGGGAGTTCCTGAGTTGCATTACTGATACTGAAAAAGCCTTGTCTTGAGTACCCACCACCCTTGCTTCTCTAGCTGGTGCATAGGCGTGTGCAAGGGGTGTGCCAGGTGTGCCCAGGCACACCCTAATGTCTCAAGCAATAAGTGCTGAATTAAGGGGGGCACTGAGTAGGGATCCAGAGGGGGATCCAGATGCAGCAGGGATGGTCCTCCGGCTGCTCTGCCGCTGCTGCCCCAACAGTGTGCCATTGCTCCCAGCAGCAGGAGAGAAAAGGAATCGCTCTGCCAGGAGGAGGGTCCCCGAAGGCTAATGTTGCCTTGTAAGTCCTTCCTCCAGCTGGTGTCACCACAAAGCCCCATCGATGCTGGGGCGTGAGGAGAGCGTCCTCATACCGCCTCCTCACCTGCAACAGCCCTCCCACAGCCAGGCAAGCCAAACACGGAGTAGGGTCTCAGTGTTTACCGTGTTTAATAAATAAATGAATACAAATACTGTCCTTTATGACTGAGTATTCAATAAATGTTCACCTTTAAAAATAAAATGAATTCCCTGCGTGCACACCCTAATGAAATGTGCTGAGCTGGTGGGAGATATAATAGTATAATTCTCACCCTGTTGTAGACAGGGCACTAAAGTTGAGAAAGAAGGGTTTCCCAAAGGCCACCCACTGAGCTTATGGTTGAGGTAAGATTTGAACTGCGAACTTCTTGATTCCTACCTTGGTAGCATAGCAACACAAGCCCTGTACAGTAGCATTAGGGGTCCATGGAATAATAGATGAATGTCAGCATTCGTAAGGCCCATTATTCTATATTGGTGGTAAGCCCATAGCAATAAACACGAGGAGGCATTTGACCTGACCAAATAGACACGGTCACCATACAAAATGACAGAGGTATTTGGGTTCCATATCTGATTCCAGTGAGAGAGGTTTCGTTTACTAGCCAGCAATCAGACTTACTTCTCAGTGAGATGAAAATCTCCTGTTTCCATACTGTAGCACTTTAGAATGTATTTGAGAACCCACAGAATTGAAAGCTAGAAAACTAGCATGTAGGGAGGAAATGTTTTAGTTCAGCTTTTATGTGGAGGGATTTTTAAAATTTTTGTATGGAGAAGCATTCAGTCATCTTGACTCTCTATAGCCCATAGCAGAGATGGGGGGGATTTTGTTCTATTCATATTTTAATGTGACCCTACCTAATTCATGCTTCCTGAACCAATATATGAACTGAAACAGTTATCATTTAGTAGTCACACTGCTCCAAAATTTTCAATGCAGTTCTCTGATTAAAAAATGCATTAAAATATATACTTTGGAGAAATGTGAATGAAAGTACTTACAAATCTTTGAGCTAACGTTTCAAAAAAACAAACCAAAACAAACAAACAAACAACCCCCCCCCCCGCCCGCCCGCCCCCAAACTGATGGGGAAATGGATTGGAACAGATTCCAGATTGGAAAAATGAGGAACTGAGAGACAGCTGAACATAGCAGGATAGGGTCGTCGTCCCCCCCCCCCCCAAAGACATGTAATGGAGAACTATAATATTCCTGCACCCTCTCCTCCCTGGTTAAGTAAGCCAGCTTAAGCTGAAGTGGTAGGGAAGCCACTTGAGGTTGAGTACAAAGTAAAATAATAATAATAGTGTAACGTAGCAGTGCTATGGATCTCTGCAGAATAGAAAGATGGAACTGTCACGTCTGCAAAAGATGGGATTGGAAGGAAGGAAGACACATGAATAGATGGACATGTTACCAGACACTGAATAAGGCATCCACATTCCTAGAGTTGACCATACATAGTGGCCATTACCACCTTACTGCATCTGATCCAAAAATTTCCTCTTGTAATCATGTAGACTTGCCATTAAAAACCCTATATCGTGGGGAAATTTAATGATTGGATTCCAGATTAGAAGTGTGTGTGTGTGTATTCCCTTTTCTTTGTGAAATATGCATCTCTTCTTATTTAGTACCCCACCCCTCTCTTGCTTACAGGAAGATGCAGCTCCAGTTACTGCTCCTCATCTGTATGTGGTCTGCTGTAGTTCCACAGCACCGCTTAGTGGAAGATGTATGCACTGCCAAGCCAAGGGATATCCCTGTAAATCCAATGTGTATCTACCGCAACCCAGAGGGTGCAAGCTCTTTGCCTGAGAATATCCCCCCCTATATCAACCCCCGTGTCTGGGAGTTGTCCAAGGCCAATTCCCGCTTTGCTACCCAATTCTACAAGGACCTGGCCAGCTCCAAGGACGCTGATGAGAATATCTTCATGTCACCTCTCAGCATCTCCACGGCCTTTGCCATGACCAAGCTGGGGGCCTGTGGCGACACCCTCCAGCAACTAATGACGGTAATGTGGGGCTCGGATATGTGTTTGGGCAACCTTATTGCTGAAGAGTGAGCCAGACTCTCCTGTTCTCACTGTAAGCAGGGCTTGTTCACCTTCACCAGTTTGGTTCAATTTATTTGTTTTTAAAACCTAGGTCATTGCAAAGTTAAAATATCACAGAACAGCATCTTATGCTGTTATCTCAGGATTTATCGCAATTTCTTTTCACAATAAATTATCTCCCTGCTATGGCATACATTTGAAAGTAGGAATGTATTCCTCATCTTTTGTGCAGCAACTGCAAATAATGCTGTCTTATTTATTTATTTATTTATTTATTACATAGCCAAAGCTCTCTTAGTGGTTTACATAGGATTAAAAACAATTAAAAACAATATACAAAAATTAAAACAGCAAAAACATACAACATACACACAATCTGTACATTTAAAAACCACTACAACACTTCAAAAAAGCTAACAAAACAAAACAAATCCAGGCTCCTCAGATATTGCCAAATGCCTGAGAGAAGAGGAAAGTCTTTACCTGGTGCCGAAAAGATAACAATGTTGGCGCCAGGCGGGCCTCATTGGGGAGATTGTTCCACAATTGCTTTGGTCTGACAGTAGGTGTATTTCTCATTAAAATTGGTCCTACTAATAAACCTGATGTTCAGCCCAGGTAGGATTCTCCCTCCGCTTTCAATTATGAGCTTTCAATTGCCAAAAAAAGTAAAGAACATTTATTGTCTTTATGGCTATGGATCATGGTTATTTATCTGGACCATATCAGAAAAATTGGCATATCTCATTCTGGGGGCCTCTATATCTCTGCTACACAGTGGTCTTGCTCAGCTTCTGTTTGTTTCAATGAGGCCTGTACAAAAGAACTTCCCAGTAAATTGTGCCCTCCCTGTCTCTTCTGATAAAACCTACCAGCACCGTCACGCTCATAGAGCGCTTTCCAAAGGCTTAATGGATTTACAAGCAAGTGTGGAGATTGCTATTCACTAAAATCTATTCAACACATAGTTAATTTTCTAGATTTCCTAAACCCATTTGCAAATCATCTCTCTGGTTAAGCTAGTTTGCCTGAACACCAGGACTCTGGCTTCTAACGATGTTTCCAGTTTTAGACTCTCCCCCTCCCACAAAACACATGCATAGAAAAAAAATATTGGGATGTGTCATTGTAATCTAGAACCATATATTTTTCTGCTCCCAGAGATGTGAAGGCCCGGGAAAAAAACAAAAAAAATCCTGGGGGAAAAAGTTTCCCCCCCTTTATTTCATTTTTTTTCCGGGCCTTCACTTCTCTACCTGCTCCAGATCTGGGCCTACTGCATGGCAGCTGTAACCAAGACTATACAAAATATTTGAGTTCTTGAGCCCCATCCACCTTTTCTGTTTGTCCTCCAATTTCCTTTCTCATTACTCTGTTTCTTCAGGTTTTCCAGTTTGATACCGTTTCTACAAAGACATCAGATCAGATCCATTTCTTCTTTGCTAAAATGAACTGCCGACTTTACAAGAAACTCAACAAATCCTCAGAGTTGGTGTCAGCCAACCGCCTCTTCGGGGAGAAGTCCCTTGTCTTCAACGAAACGTACCAGAATGTTAGTGAGGTGGTTTATGGAGCTAAACTCTCGCCTTTGAATTTCAAAGTGAGTCTTAAACACATTGGAGTTCTGGTGCTCCAGTTTCTTGTGTTGTGAGGCATTCGCTATTGTAGGGTGCATACTGATGTGGAAGAAGTCGTTGATGGAGTGTTTTCTGCTGTGACGGAGCTCAGCTCCCCCTACATACACCTTTTCTCCTCAAGAGGCTCATGGGCTTGCCTGAGAATTCAATGCAATTTCCTCTTCTTCTTTGCTGCTGTTTCCACACTTCTGCTGGGCTGTCCTTGTAATATTATTTGAGGAAACCCTTGTGCAGTGCTTTAAATTATGTTGTGATTATGATCATCATCCTATTTTTTAAATTCTATTTTTAGCTGCAACAGTGGACTAGTTCCCTCTTTTTTATATAAAAGTATTGAGCATTTACATAGCGGGCTTCTTTAAGCAAGCGATTTATATCACGCTTGTGACTGGCCACTCATGGAAGTTTGTGGGTCATTTTGACAACATCATGAGCCTCCTGCTCCTTTTCCCAGTTAATCCGTTTAAAAAGAAACCTAGGAAAACCCAATTCTTCTGAAAGTCGTGCTATAAAAGACCCACTGGAGGGCACTCTTCCCATTCAACTATATGAGCTGGGAGGCGGTGCTTCCTCGTGTAATTTCATTTTGTTGCAAATGCAGAAGAGAAATGCAGCAGAGAGATGGTAAGGAAAGGCCATTTCCCCCTGTCTGAAAGCACTCTGTGCCTTTTCTTTTTGAAAAGAGCTTTCCCTTGCCTGTAAGGAGACTGTCTAGCTGCCCTGTAGACTCCTGCATCCCCCTCCTTCAGTCTGTCCACCCGGCTTGGGTGTGGGAACAGCCCCAAACACTGAGTTGTTGGCTGAGAAACTGGGGGACAAGAATGGACTACTTCCTAGACAGGTTAGGAGGGGCTGTCACTCCCCACATAATGCCTTCGTGTGCATGTGAGTGCTATTTATGACGTAGCAAAAAAAAGTCCCTCCTAGTTTTTTCCTGGCTTTTTCCTCCAGTTCTTCCAGCTGACCAAGGGGCTAGATTTTACTGGCCTTTAATATTCCGCCTGCCTGGCAACTGTGGTCAATTCACACAACTCTCAGACACGTGGCCAGCCAGTTATTTTTCTAAATAGGCTGATGGATTTGTCTTTATAGAGAGAAATTCTGTTCCCACTTTAGAGCCCAGGAATGGAGGAATGATGTTGAAGGATTGTTGCTGAGGGATTTCAATAGCACGAATTGGCTCAGTTCAGCCAACACGTTACTCAACGGTGGTTTTAGAGCTCCACGATGGAGTTTTTACACCACCATTGAGAAATGTGTTGTCTGGTGGGAAAGCTCCACACAACGGTGGTGTTTTTTTGGGAAAACACTGCATACAGAATATCCATGCTGTGCAGAAGATAGTTCCTACACAACCATTGTGTTGCATGTTGTGTGGCGGGCTCCATGGAGTTTTCTGTTGCGTTGAGTTGACTTTTCCCACTGGCTACAGAGTTCCCTGGCAAGAGCGGCGAAAGGAGCGAGTGCACTCTAGCAGAGCTGCCGGGATTATTTTTTTGCAGCAGTGGCTGATGGGATACCATCGAGAGGACCAGGGCAGGAGAGAGGGTGGGGGAACTGTCAATCAGACATCGTGATGGATTTTACTCAACTCCACGGTAGCCCACAGTGACACAACGGTGGAGTTCGAACATGTTCTGTGGGGAGTACCTCCTGAAAATTCAACTGTTGAGTGAAGTTTTCACACCGCTTTAACTAATGTATTGTCTGAACTGAGCCAGTGTGTAGGATTTGCATCCTTAACGAAATCAGAATACCTAAATCAGTTGTCAGGGCAATTTCAGATTCTGCATTTGGTGACATCACATTTTGCTCCGCTTTTGTTATTGTTATTCTCAGTGAGGCTTGAAAAAAAACCCTTTCTCTCTGTGTTGCCTGTTATTTAGGAGAAGCCAGAATTATCAAGGGCAGTCATTAATGATTGGGTGGCAAATAAAACAGAGAAGCGCATCATGAATGTGATCCCAGAAGGCGGCATTGATGACAGCACCGTTTTGGTACTAGTCAACACCATTTTCTTCAAGGTATGGATAAGCTGATCTCCATCTTCCCGCGTGCACTCTGACAACTTTGCCCGTGTCCATTCTGTAGTCCCTATTCCTTAGGGTTGAGGACTGCCCTTTGGTCACTCATAGGTGGAGGCATGAGGAAATCTGCAAGGTGGATGATGTCCAAGCCACCTGTGCTCCAGCTTCAATTTGTGACTAATAAGCATAATTTCTGAGCCTGGTAAAAATTTGAAATAGACTCTCTCCCCACCATCCCAATAAAAGGCCTTGTCCATTTTGAAAAAAAAATGGAGGATTGACTGGTATGCCTTAGCTTCTTTGGGTCCTTTTGTTAAATTATCTATGTTTCTGGCTGCCTGACATGTATTTATAGCTAGAACCTTCAGTATGGCATATATTTAAATTAATTATGCATCAGCGATACATGCTTTTTAGACACTATTCTTAATATATTAGCAAAGCCAGAGATTAATTTTACGTGGCATGATGGGAAAAAGTCAATTGAAGCCAATTGGTGTGATATTACCAAGTGGTTTGAGGGAATGGTATCAGGTTACACCTAACATTCTGGGACAAAGAAGCAACATATTACTGGCAGTGATACAGAATTATGTGGGGTAATTTTTCTAGATTCATACATCCCTAATAGGACATGAGCTTGGGTGGTAGAGGTGGGAATTGGGGTCAAAGTGAATTGCCCTCGCCAGTCCTGATATCTGACAGATTCTATCTGATTGTTCTGGGTTTTTCCAACGCATCCGTCCAGGGGCACTGGAAATCAAGGTTCCGTGCTGAAAACACAAAGATGGAGCCATTTTACAGAGCCGTTTCTGAGCCCTGCCAGGTGCCTACAATGTATCAGGAAGCCACGTTCCGTTACGCCTCCATCTCAAGTTCCAGAGTGCAGGTGCTGGAGCTGCCCTACAAAGGGGACGATATTACTATGGTGCTCATCCTGCCCTTTGCGGACACACGCCTGGCACAAGTGGAACAGCAACTGACCTCGGAGAAGTTGGGAGGCTGGCTGAACTCCCTGAAAGAGGTCTCCATCTCAGTACATCTGCCCCGCTTCCAGATGGAGGACAGCTTTAGCCTGAAGGAGAAGCTACAGCGAATGGGGCTGAGGGATCTCTTCAGCCCTGAACTTTCCAGTCTGCCAGGTGGGTCCAGAAGGGCTCCTGCAAGGCCCAGCCATTTGGAGAGGGGGGTGGGGCTACCCGTCACACAGCGCGATTCTTTCCCATACGTTACGATCTCCAGTCATGAAAGAACCGTTTATGTTTTAATTCTCAAATTCTGTTTCCTCTGTTTCTTGAAATTACATTGTGGCCCACAGTGGGGCTTTTCTTATCCCCGTGGTCCACCCCCACTCTCACCCCCACACATATACCTTTATCCTGTAAAACTTGCTGACCCTTTTGTAACAGACTCCCACTGTCAGGGCTGGCATCAAGGGCAGGCAAGAGCCCCCAGGACCTCCCCCTCCTCCTCCTCCTCCTCCTCCTCCTCCTCCTCCTCCTCCTCCTCCCCAATGCAACCTGCTCTCTCACCTGCCTCTCTCTCTCTCTCTGACCCAGACAATGGTTGGGGTGGTGGAGGTGGGAGATGGAGCAGTAGATGCCACGGCCTATTTGCTCATTGGTTCTCTGCCTATCAAGCAAGTAGGTGGTAGCAATGGCAAGGAAGAGGATAAAGGAGCAAGAACAGCTGGTTACACTGAGAAGGTAGACTCACAGTGTGTGTGTGTGTGTGTGTGTGTGTGCCTTGCCTAAGGGTCTTCAATACTGTGGGTAAGTGACCCTGATTATTTTGGTGCTTTGGTCATCCCCAAGGAATTCTGGGGATGGTAGTTTCTGAGAGAGCCTGTCACACTGGGAAGCACACATGCTTCTGTCTCTGCCACCACACACCTTAGTTCAACTGCACAGGCTCCGGAACACTGCCATTTCTCTCCCACCTCCCACCCGTGGACTTCTGTTCCTGGAGAGGGGATAGAATACCTGTTTGACCCTTCCAGTAAGCCAGCCTCACCCTGGTGTCTTCGACGTGTAGAAACTTGCACCTGCTTAAAAATAAATGTAAAAGGTTTTTAAAAGTCAGCTCTGTCTCAGAGACTCTGAAGGTTAACAACCTCGTATTTAAACATAAAGACAAGTTACTAGACATAGTGATTGTGAAGACATGTTGGCATGATTATGCCTCTTCTCAGAAGAGTGCACATGGCTTCCATGCTCCACTAGTGATTCCTTTATTATTTGCACTCACATTATCCTAATCACATCCTCTACCTTTATCAAAGTGGCTTGCAAGACTCAAAGCAACTTACAAAAAAGTTCATAAAACACATAACACACTGTAGAAACAGCCCAAAATACTAAAATCAATGTCAGACAATTAATTCCTTTTTGGACATAGAATAGTAGAGTTGGAAGGGGCCTCTAAGGCTATTGAGCAACCCCCTGCACAATGCAGAAATCTACCTTAAAGCATCCCTGACAGATGGTTGTCCAGCTACCTATTGAATGCCTCTAATGTGGGAGAGCCCACCACCTCCCTAGGTCATTGGTTCCATTGTGGTATTGCTCTAACAGTCAGAAAGCTTTTCCTGATGTCCAACCGGAATCTGGCTTCCTGTAACTTGAGCCCATTATTCCGTGTCCTGCATTCTGGGTTGATTGAGAAGAGATCCTGACCCTCCTCTGTGTGACAACCTTTCAAGTATTTGAAGAGTGCTATCATGTCTCCCTTTAGTCTTCTCTTCTCCAGGCTGAACGTGCCCAGTTCTTTCAGTCTTCAGTCTTCAGACTTCAACAGCCCATCATCTCTCTAGTCTATCTGTGCATCTGGCAGATACCATGAAGGCCTTGCCCTTTAGTCCACTGTACAGTTGTATGATCCATCAGCGCAGATTCTTCAAGCCAAAACCAGTGAGGAAGCTGAGATCTCTGCACCAGGATCACTGTGAGGGGGGGCAAGATTAAAGCTCCCCCACACACATAATGATCCTGATCCAGATCTCTTTTGGCAGCAAGGAAATGCTGATCTGTTCTCTGCTCCACCAACTAGCTGATGGCTAATCAGCTGGGTGCTGGAGGAAAGTTGGCATCCTGGGCTCTGTGGACCACACAGAGAGCAGCCAAGAGCTGCAAGTTAGACCATCTGTGGCTCAGACCATCAGCATACAAGCAGCCTTTCAGAGATCCAGCTTCTGCCACTCTGAATTGGGGGAACAGGAGCCCACTACCTGCTGGGTATCCTAGCCAGCGTCCACCTGCATTTCTTCTTTTATAACTGGCTCTGCAACGGGCAACCAGCAAGGTTTGTGATGCAGCAGGAAAAAAGCCCAGCGGCTGCAGTTGCTCCCAGTCAGTGTTTCCCCTTTGAACGACCCTCCCCACAGCTTCTAATGCCCTACTAGGAAAAGCAGCGCCAGGGGCCTGACCGAAACTCATCTCTCGCAAGTGTATGTCCTCCATCATCTTTTTACAAGCTTCCAGGATAGAGCATTTTGCAAGTGCCTTCTAGAGAACATTGTTTCCTGGCTGAATTGTTAACATTTCCCCTACAGAAGCAAGTTTAAATATTTGTATGACTACATCACAACCTCCTGTGGCCTTTTGCTTTCTCCCAAAAGGCAGTTTGCACTCTCTCAACGTACAATCTATTGTCTTTTTCAGGTATCATTGCAGGTGGCCAACCAGAACTTTACATGTCTGATGCTTTCCACAAAGCCTCCCTAGAGGTAAGCCTCCCTGCGCAGGCCTCTGTTTGCCAATCAGGAGGCAAGTTGGGGGAGGGGGAACAGTAGTCATGGCAGACACCAGTTGACAATTCATCTCAGGAAGCAGGGGCCTGTTCCACCCCCGCTGCATCGCCTTTGATAAAACTAGTTGCAGAACAAGGTTTTAGAGCAGTAGCGGCAACTTTGTGGCCTCAGGATGTTTTGGACTACAAATCTCATAATTTCTGACGATTGACCATGCTGTCTGGGGCTTATGGAACTTTTATCCACAACACCTGGATGCAGCAGATAGGTTGTCCCTGTCTAAAGCTGCGTTTTCCAACCTGGGTTCCCGCCAGATGTTTTGGGACTGCAACTCCCATCAGCCCAAGCCACTGTGGGCATTGAAGTCAAAAGCATATGGAGAGACCCAGGTTGGGAAGGCTTCTTTAGAGCCTCTCTAACCCTAACTAGTGATTTGATTTATATAACCTTCCGTATTGTCAAAAGTTCATGGCAGGTAAAGTTTGCAAAAAGAAAGTGAACGAACGTAAATTATATGACTTGAATATTCTCAGCCTCTAAAAGAACCAAAACATTATTTTATTTTATTTGTGATATTTATATACTTCCAAATTTAATAAAATCCCTAGGCAGTTATCACCAGAAGATGTTCCCAGCAAGCTGCAGGCGGAAAGGAAAGGAATTCTAAAGTTTGGGAGCTGCTGTAATACTGGATTGCCTGCATGCGCGGTTGTTTCCCGGCTTTTAGATTTTCCAGTGCATAACAATACACTATGACAGGAAATTAGCTGTCGTCCGTATTAGGGTGATGGTGGTGCTATGCAACCAGTAAGCTCATAAAAATCTATATTAGATATGGAGTTGTATACAGATATTGTAAATACATAAATACATACAAAAATACAAAATGTTAAATCTAAGGAACATTTTTGGTGTGCCTATGTACACCAGTTGCTGAGAGGGAGGGGGCTATTGCACTTATGCCTTCTTGTGGGTTCCCGGTAGGCATCTGGTTGGCCACTATGGGAACAGAATGCTGGCCTAGATAGGCCTTTGGTCTGATCCAGCAGGGCTCTTCTTACGTACTTCTGTCTACCCCTCCTTCCCCTGTAGCCCTGGAGGTGTGCATCTCGAACAGAAGTTTGTATCTAGGCAGGCCATCCATATATCATGAAATGTCTCCCCACTCCACTCCCACCCCACCCCTTGACTTTGTATTGATACGTCAAAACATGACAGACCTTTGGCCTTGCAGTGTGTTAAGCACCCTCCTACCGGAACAGCTGCATTCTCTCCCCCTTTGCACCAGGACTTGTCCACTCCGGGCATTTTGCTTAAAATATCTCATTCCTTTCTCAATTGGCCTATTCAGCACAGCAGTTGCTCTGTGTTGTACAATCTATGTACAGTGGGATTACACCCAGCGTTCGTGTCTAGGTCACATTGGAATAAAGACGTATGGGGTACTAGGCCAAAAGGCCCAGGACTACAGAGTCCAGCTGGGGGGTTCTCCACTACAGCCACCAAATGGGCCTGGAAACACCAAGGGTGGGTGCAATCTTGCGCCTTTCCATTGATAGACTCAACGTTTAGCCTGAATAAAGCAACTGAGAAAGGCAACAGGGAGGTCTGGGTTCTCAAGTTTCCCTTTCCCCACAATGTAAAAGTCCAAGCAAAAGGATGGCTCAGTTAGTGACACCCATTCATTTTGGACAGGGAGAGCAGAGGAGGAAAAATAGAGTGGAGTCACATGGCACATTATCAGTAGGGCTCTTCCCAATCAAAGGAATCTTAGCTGATCATAAGAGTTTGTTTGTCAGTCAAGCTTGCATAAGCCTGCATATGGGTGATAACAGAATTCTGAAGCAAGAAGCATACCATTGTCTTTAGATGATGCCTGCTAGAGCCCAATACCTGCATCAGCTTAGAAAAAGCATTTTCCAGTTTGAGAGCACTGGAGACCACAATCTTCCTTACTTGAGAACATCAACATGCAGTGTTTGATCAATGGGTTAGATTCATTAACCAAATGATTTAAAAAAAAAACATTTTTGCTATGGGTACTCAAAACTGCAGATGTCAGTCTCCATCTTGGAGCATTCCTCCTCTTTTCTCACGGAGGAGGGAATGTGCAGACTCCTGGGATCCATTTTGGTGCGTGTCCCTAACTCAGTGTGCGCTTCTCTCTTCAATTGGCAGGTGAATGAGGAAGGCAGCGAGGCAGCAGCTGCCACGACAATCATCATGATGGGCCGCTCAATTCATTTCAACAAACTAGTCTTCAATGCCAACAGACCTTTCCTGGTGCTCATACGGGAAGTGGGCATCAACTCTATCCTCTTCATGGGCAAAGTAGCTGATCCTTGCTCTTAACGCTGTGGTTGTTTTGCGATGGTCATTTGTAAATCCATTCTGGACAACAGTGTGTCTAGCTAATAAAAATGTACTCCCCCCCATCTCTCTCGCACATTGTGTTCTGCTCAGTAAATGCCGCCATGTATGTAACCTTGCCATAGAGCCCTCTTTTGTCTTTGTGAACTACCTGAGCATATTACCCTCAAACACCTGCATTTTAGCTCCGCTCCACTAGGACTTGCAGAAGCATTTGGCACAGAGAGGCCTTGTTTTGGATTGTTAAGACAAGGTCACGATCTGCCTGGTGTGCTTACTCCAACTGCTTCCCATCTGCCATTCCTGCCTGCCAAATAATGTATCTGCTTTTTGAAAACCTGAATCTTTGAAGCAGAAAATTACTCAAAGTAAATACGTATGGATGTACCAATTTACTTTAAAAATACACAAAGGTCTGCCTTTCTGGCAGTATTCAGAAGGAGCAAATCATCAGCTATTGGTATCTTCTAATGAGCGTCTCCCTTTAAGATGGCCAGAGTTTAAGGAGACTGGCTGTACATCACTAGAGATGTTTTATGGCGTGTGTTCTCTCCCATCCGCCAGTTCACCATGGTCACTCTACTCCTGAAGACTGCGGAGGGCCTGCAGTCTGTTTGGAAGCCATCCCCAATGATGGCAGTTATACTGAATAAATGGTTGGATAGGTACATGATATTTTAGCTTGTTAACAACCATTAATACAGGGAAGACCCCACGTCCCATTTGGAAGCATCGATCACCGAGATATAGGCGATCACAGGAGGTGTGTATTTTGAAAAACAACCATTAACACACACCTTGCTTCCAGATGCTTATAGCAATCAATCTGTTCCCTTATTTCCACTGAAGGAACAGCATAAAGTAGAGATCAATGATAGCAAAGTCATCTTTACAACGCCAACAGAGCTAGAACACAAATGTAGCGTGTTCTAGCCTTGGAGATGTGCAGCCTGATTCTAAACATGTTTACTCATAATTTCTCACATGCCTTCTCATAAGTGTACATCTGCTCCAGAGGGTAGAGTTAGTAACATTGGTGGAAATTGCAGGGAAACAGATTTTGGTTAAACGTTAGAAGAAACTTCCTAACAGCAGAACAGATTGCCCCATGAGGGGGGTGGGTTCTCCTTCGCTGGAGGTATTTAAGCAGAGGTGGGATGGCTATCAGCCAGGGATGCTGTAGCTGCACCCTGCAGTGCACAGCCTGCACTGGGCAGGGGGTTGGGCTAGATGATCTCAGAGGTCCCTTCTAACTCTATGATTCTCTGACAGCTTTTGATGACTTCTGTGGTGTGGCCCTTTTATAAACCCATCTCTACATTGCGGAGGAGGAACCTTTTTTTAGGAATTGGCCACCAATGATCAAAGACCACATATCATTTGTGATATTATAGGACTGCAACCCATTTTGCAACTGTACAGCTAGAAGGGCAGGTTTCCACAACTTGTCACCCACCAAAGCAAATGCAGCTTGACAACCTCCCTGTTTTGACAGCCACAACAAGAGGTTTTTTGCTAAGCCTCTGGTAGACCCCCCCACCATCATAGAGGTGGGCTGCATTGAGCTTAGTACTATACTATACAATCACGGCCGTTCAACTTGGTGAATCACCAAGAGTGAAGGCATGAGGCATTACAACCCCCCTTTCCAGCTTGCTGCGAAAGCGGAGTTTGCAGAAGGACCAATATGATATCTTGTCTAGAAAGCCCAGCGAAGAGCTCCTATAAACAGAAGCAGCTAATAAAAACTGGCTCTGGGTGAATCATGGTTAGAGTTCAGTTGGTCTGTTAAACGGAGGTGGTGATGTGTAGGACTGCAGACAGGACAAAAATGACAGTGATCTCTAACTTTTGAGTATTAAACCATTTAATTCTCAAACCACTCACATGCATAACGTTTCTTTTACACAGTGTTAAAGAGGAAAAATGCATTTGTTTTAAAATACAAACAGAATTTCAAGTATACATTTATAGAATTTTTCAGAGTCCTAACCAACTTGCTAAATTTCCATTCACATTTTTAAAGCTGTTCAACAAGAGTTTTTTTTTTTGCTAAACTGCTTTAAATAAGTTTGTACAAGTCTTTATCTTCACTGTTCTATTTTAGTCTCCTTCCACACACACCAAAGACACACCCACAAAATCATGACCCTCTTGCCTCTTTTTCTTTCTCTCTCTATGTTCCTAAAAAAGATCACTGGGAGAATAAAAGGATGCATGAGACCTGGGTTTTGGGAAATGCTCATTATAAATACATTGGGCGATTCTGATAAAGGGTTTATTATTTTTTTTGCAACCAGTTGGATCACATTTCAGCCTAATGTAAAAGTGAAATATGAATCCTGTTCTTTGCAAATACCAAGCAATGCAACACTAAAGGAAAATAATAATTGTAAACCTTGTTTGTTTCAGATTCACAGAGCAATAATTTTAAAGGGTATGCAGGTTGGTTCATTTTTAAAAGGAAAAAAAATCAAGATCAAGATCCTTCTGGAACAAAGAAAAAATATCACTAGGTGCAGACAAAAAACAGATGGGAGCATTCACCAGTGAGCTTGATCCATTCTGAACCACCTTTTTCTGAAACCTCGCCAAAAGCCAGGCCACAGCAAATGGGCAGAGGAGCCTCCAGTAGGCGGGATATTGCCCAGCATCTATGATGAGCAATCCAGACATTCCTTTGCTATCATCTGATGTGGCCACATGTACAGCATATAGCTACAATATAGGAATTCAAGGTAACACACCTAGGAGACCTGTATAAGTACTGTCATTCTACATATATGTCTGCTTGAGTGGTACCATTCAAGATGGCGGCACCCTAACCCACACCATCCAAGACAGACCAACTTTCAGTCGGTCTCAGTGAGTAATCCCCAAATCCTCGATTATATGAGGCAGAAGTTCAGGAAGGGATAAATGCTTGGAAACCTAAAAGTTACATAATATCAATACAATTGTGATTCCATAGAAGTTTGACTCATTCCTTTTTAAAAACCAAAGGCTCTGTGTACACTACAAATGTTAGCAGCATATATTCCACTGTGTTGTGGCTCAGTTCCTTTTTAAGAAGCACAGCTTGGCCTGATGCACAGACAGGGCTCTTTCTACTGTGCACAACAAGCCCATTGCAGCAAGCAAAAATGGCTTCACAAAAGCCAGCCTTCCAGGTGCTATGTCTGCATTAAAATGGGGGACACTCTAAGTATACACAAGGCCTTGCTTTTGCACTATTGAAGAGTTTGGATGTGCTGAGACGGGAGAGAGGGTGGCTGGTTTCGCACGACACAATAATCAACGGGGGGGGGGGGGGGAGAGGCAACTGTCAGTTGTGCTGCTTATTGTGTCGTGTGGACACCACGCACACACAACTGACGGTATGCTATGGCGCCCAATTAAGCAACGGAGAGAAACAACGGGCTTGCAGGTTGTTTAGCTGGAAGCCCGTTGTTTAAAGTGTTGTCCGAAACCACCACCCCTCTCTCCGTGCACTATTCTGTTTGGGCATAGAGTTCTGCCGGCCGGAGCAGCCGAACCCCCCCCCCCCCCCCCCGGCTGCTCTGATATGGCCGGCAGAACTTGCGGTGCATGCTGGGATACGGCTGGAGGACTGAGGGAGGGGGAGGGAGGAGACGCTGCAGCCAAGATGGACGCCGGAACTTCCAGCCGCTCAACGGACGGGGTAGCAAGGTGTAGTGTGGGGAGCACCGCCTACCTAACGCACGGTCGGTACGCTATCTCCCTCTCCGTTGTCTAATGTGTCGTGTGAAACCAGCCTCTGTCTCCTAGTCTGAGGGAGACAGCAATGAGAGGCCAATGTTATCACTACCACTACCAATTTTCCATCTAAGTCAACCCTTCCGTATGTAACAGCTAACCCTAGCCAAAGGTTTAAAGTGCATATGGGGAAAAGGAGAAGGGAAGTGAGGGAGCTTAAAATAACCAACTTAAAGTGCCACGCTACTATTAAAAGCTGATTTGCAAGAGATAATAGCAGAGGAGCTGAACTGTAGTACTTTGACGCATTCTTGAGAGAACAACACATTTGCTTGGTATGGTACTCATCATCTCCATAAAGCCGTATATGTGCATGTACGCATCCACTACTAGATCATGACCCTTTGAGGGTGGTATGCTAAGGTTCTGGCACTGGATACCTCCAAGTACAAAGGGGCTGGGGATTCACATCCAGGTCAGGGATTACAAGTATCACAAAGGTGGCACCCTACACCTTATGAGGAAGCCCTCTGTACCTACAAGAACTTTTTGCTGCACTGTTTTCCAGTGTCCAACTGGCACAGACAATCTCCTTATCAGCAATGATGTATGATACGAAACATAAGCTAGTGCTCACAAACAGAAGCTTCTCTGCAGCTCAAAGGCCAATAGTTATTTCGGTGTGGATCCTTCTGAAAATGTTTGGACTATCTTTGTTAATCTGTGACCTACAGTTTGCAATTAGGAGGCTGTCTTGACATCGTCTTGCCCCAGGGTGGCTCCAAATCTGTGCTGCGTTGGTTATATGACACAGCCACAGATTCGAAGCCATTCTTGGGCAAAGAGGTGAAGATGCAAGACTGAAAAGCCAGGGACTTACCCTGACTTTTCCAGCCAGAGTGAGGTCAGCCCGGCCCTTCCGCTGGTTTGCCCTTGCTGGAAGCCACTCTGGGGCAGAAGGCGACCTCCTATTGGTTCAGGAAGGGGCAGGCCCAGAGAGTGTAATGGCCGCCGGAAAGCCCGTGCGGCTACCCAGTCGAATTTTAAGAGTTTTATCGGTATTTTAATAATGTATTCATTTTATATGTCTTTAATCAGTTTTATGTATTTTATGTCATTTGTAGTGATGCTGTTCCCCGCCTTGATCCTGAGGGAGAGACTGGGAAGAAAATAATAACAATAATAATAATAATAATAATAATAATAATATAATTATTAGGACAACTTGCCATCACCACACACCAGCGATAGTGCGGGGTTTGGCGGCAGAGTGGCACCACCCCAGCGCCATGAAGATATCCCCCCCCCAGGTAATTTTACAAGTTGATGTTTCATGAATACATTGAACCTGGAAGTCCTGGCATGACAAAGGATATGAGCAGAATCCCTTGAGAGGATTGCTATCCGCCAACAAATAGTAGTACATTTTCTGGAAAGCCTTTCTGAAATAGTCACCTTTTGGACTAATTTCAAATTGCCAAACAGTACTCAGCCTGAAAGAGATCTGACCACATGACCCTTTGGTGGAGCTTCCCAATAACATTCCTGAAATTCCAATTTACATTTTATACATTTCAGACTCCACGATCTGAAATTTGTGCTACGCTGAATGAACAAGGCCAGCAGCTGGAAAACGAGATCTTAGTTATGTATAAACCAGGCAATAGAATAGGAGGAGGCACCAGAGAAAGAGGCACAGAAATCTGACACTCTCTGAATCTTGTTGCTGAGCAGGCCTGCACTTACTTCAAAGGTTGTGAGGTAAGACATTATTCAAAACATTATTGTGAGGTAAGACATTATTCAAAACATGCAGTTAGCATACGAAATGGCACCTGCTCCGCTCCCCAATTATGTGTAGTTATGAATTATAACTTTACCTCATCATACAGTACATTCCCTCGCCCCATGTCCTTGCCACTGGAAGGCAGTGCGTGTGTGGTATCCATGCGCGAGTGAAAGAAAAACACCTATGCTACACATTTCATTACTATAGATTACGATGGGAGAATGGGGGGCGTGAGAGAATAGACACAGGGCACTGTTTTTGGTGGCAGCTCTGCGGTTTTTGGTAACATCTAGTTCTACCCTCAAACATATTGTTTGGTCCAGAGAACCCATAACTCAGCCGGGGGTGAAAGTTATGTATCTCTTGGTCCCTGTTACAACAATTATTGGAGTGACCGCTTCAGGGAAAAGAAAGGATAATCACAATATACAAATAAATATTTCTTATTTTTCTGGAGAGAATATTTGTTAAAGATTGTTAACTTCTGTGCTGAATATAAGGGCCACGATCTCCAGAGAAGTACTTCTGCGCAACCTTTACAGTAGTACAAACGTGCAGAGCTGCCCTTCATTTTAGTGGGATTTCCACAGGAGATCTATCAAGTCTGTTGTGCTCCTCCTGCTCATGTGTTACCTCTGATCAGCTCTCCCAGCATTTAAACTTGATTGTCAGATTGGTTTACTACAGATTAAGTGAGAATAGCAAACAGAATTACAAAGCCACTTCATATTTGAAAATTTATTTCTGTTAATCTACAAGATTATTTCTTACTCACTGTGCTTCATAGAAAACGTGTGCCAGTTACAATTATCCACTGTTGTTGATTTTAATATTTGTAAGTGGGTCTGGATCCTCATTTGAGAGATATTCAACTAATATTTTCCGGTGCAGTTATTGGGTGATCACAAACGTAAGTGCATTTGATGCCTGGCAACAAATCTCAAAGGAACAGTGCTCTCGAAATTCAAGTTTGGCAGTAAGAGGCCAACAGATTATTTCAGAAGAAGGAAGGAAAATCTCAGGCTGCCTCTACAAGAGGCATTTAAAGCTCTTTCAAGGTGCATTAAAATTTTTACCTCTACAAGAACGGAGCGCAAATTGGGTGTAGAGGCGTGTTTTCTCTCCGATTATGCGCATTATCGAATGCGCGTTAAACAGCGAGTTTTAATTTGCGGCGGGAGTTAAAGCGCCTTACCGCCGTGTAAACATGCGATTCTCCGCATGTCAACAGTTTAAAGTGTGTTTTGGTCGTCCAGTAATGCCCTTCGCTGCCTCTCGTACAGAGGTATTAGGCGTAAATGCGCTTCTGCGAATATGCGCATAATCGACTAACCAGGCGTAAAGCCGAATTCTTGTAGATGAGGCCTCAGCTACAGCAACCTTTCTTGGGACTCTTTTCCTAGCCCAAGTAAGTAATGCACACGTCGTACTTCTAAGTCTACACAGGTCTGCTGTATTTTTCCTTCCTCCTAAATGCACAACCATCTTCAGGCAAACGCTGAGAAAAGCGAGCCCTTTAGAGCTGGTTCAGTCAAATAGATGACACATTTTCTAGCTTCAATTACAATGAATCAGCCCCAGATGCAGGAGGCTTTCAACCCACTACACTAAAAAAAAGTCCATAACACATTGCAAACGATGTTACTCTTTCACCCGATTCAGAAATACAAAAAAACAAAGACTTATTTTAAAGTCACCTACAGCTGTAGTTTTTAATCTGTTACCTTCAGGGGGCTCTGCCAACATTGACTTGTCTGCCACAGAAATAGGAGTTTGTTTCCCAATGTAAATGGCACCTGTCAAAGGGACGGGTGAGCATGGAAATCTGGACTGGGGCTATGGTAGGGGGGAGTGTTTAAAATGCCCCCCTTCCACAGCCCTGACCCAGAAAATGCCCCCCAGCTACTTTTTTTTTAAAAATTACACAATAAGTTCTTGAATAATGTCACATCTGGATTGGCCTGGAGTCCCAGTGCATTGCAGATAATTTCTGGGGCATGTTGGAAGCTGCAAGCTCAGCATGGGCACCTGCCAAGTCCTTAGACTCCAGCAGTGCCCTACATATATGGAAAGTATGATCCGGAACATACTGAAGGCCCCTGCCTTTCATGGAGGCTTGCATGCCATCAGTGGTCTGCTTGGGGAACCTTTGCATTTCCCAGAACACAACCTGCCAATGTAGGAAAACACTAGAGCCCTGTTCCACCTACATTTGTGTGCAGCGATGCTTGTGCGAAGCTTGAGAGAGTGGCTGGAGAATGCACACTCCAATCTTTATTGCAATGCAAACAAAAATGGCCCCTTCCCAGGGAGCGTGGACAGAAATTGCATATGATGCCTCATGCTTGAATGTATATCTGCATCCAGCAAGCATTTGTGGTTACAAGGCACTCTGTCTACGGAAGCTGCTTCAACACACATCTCCCCCAACGCTGAATCTATACTCCCAACTTTTTAAAAACATTATCAAGAACAAACAGCTTTTCATGTTCAAAAGATTGAATTAACTCTGGGAACATACGAAGCTACCTTATAATGAGTCAGGCCATTGATTCATCTTGCCCAGCTTGGTCTATTCCAGCCGGCAGCAGCTCTCTAAGGACTCCAGCTGAGGTCATTTTTATTGTTTTTGTTTATTTCTTTAGCAAAGATCCTTTCAGCTAGAGATGCCGGAGACGGGGGCTGGGACTTTCTGCATGCGAAGCGCACACTCTGCTAGAGGCCTAAGATCCTTCAGATACCCAGTAACAGTTCACCGGCACTGGAGGAAATGTTATACAACACTATTTCAGAATCCATCAGCCATTTTATATTCTTCTACATCATTTAAAAAATCTTATCTTTCTGGCATCCAATGAAGGGAGAGAAGACCAATTTAGCTTGAATATTTCTAAGGCAATTGTGCCTCCATCATGCTCTTATTATTTTGTTTAATACTAGGGCCCCTATACAATGTCTGGGGGAGGGGGGCATAGATTAGTTCAGATTCCAGGATCCAAGGTCAGAGTCAGTGCTCCATCCTCGGGCCCAGGGGTCTGAGCTCCCCACTCTCTCCCTCCTCCTCACAGCTGGTATGGAGAGAATTGGAACTTTGGAGGGAAGGTACAGAAGGCGTTCCCGTGAGTGCAGAGAGGACCGGGGGGTCCGGTTTACGAGGAATGCTCCAGCCTCCCCAGCCCAGTCTCCTTCCACCCCAACGCCTCAGCTAGATAGGCAAAAAAAGCCCATCTAGCTGAAAAGCAAAGTGGGAGGGGCCCAGAAGCGAAGATTGCCTCCGCGGCTCCTCCTGCTCTGCATTGGACGGCCATAAACTCAGAGGCTTACAGCCATCCCCATAGGATTGAGGCCTAAATAATCTCTCAGCATTACTGAAAAATGTCCACCCATCAGTTCAAGGCATACTGCAGCTCACATATACAGGTTTTATGAAGACAGTCACTATTTTATTATAGAGAATGTATTTTATAGAAATGAAAACACTGTACTGAATTCTAAACAAAGGGACATCTCCATAATCCAAGTTCTATATGGAAGTCATGTTTGCCTTAAGCCTGTATTTTTCAGTGGATTTAGATGACTTTTATGTTATACGTTTAAGTAATATGCTTAAACAGAAAATCTGTGGCAAATATTTTAAAGTTGAGGTTTACACCTTGTGATCTCTTCATCAATACAAGGTCTCTCTGTGCCAGTATTTCTTCTAGCCCCACTATGACCACTTTTCAAAATTATACAGCAGCACCCTTAAGACATTAACTGAGATGGTCTAGGACTAATTAAACAGAAAAAGACACACACACATTTGGCAAAAGATTGTTTCAATTTTTTTTTTTGCAAAAGTCGCACTGAGAATTTAAATACATTGGGTTGTATCCAATGTTATTCTTACTTAGAGTAGACTCAGTGAAATTAATGGGACCCAAGTTAGTCATGATTAACTTAAAATCCATTCATTTAATGGATACAACCTTCTGTCCAAATGGAAGTTCTTTACCTTCCATCAGTGCATACAAAGTGGAAAGTTTCTGTCCCATCAATCACTGGGACACTACAATTGCTCTGGACTGTAATTATGGTCATTTTGGGGAAGAGCCATGGGCAACATTAAAGATTACTTGTAACCAGTGTCATGTTCTTGCTGGATTTAACATCAATATAAAGATCACAGTGAAAAAGAGGTACATCAACTGTCCATCTATCATTAAATCACAGCCCTGCAGTAATCTGAGGGCTCCTATGCATGGAAACTCAACTGGTTATGCAAAGCCAATGAAGTTCAGGAAAGAAGGGATGGTAGTAAGCTAAGCGCTTGGATCACTATGCAAGCTCTTTTCTGTTAAAGGGGATGGGGGATTACAGCTTCCGCTGCTTCCTTGAAAACAAGCGCCAGCAGAGGGAAGTGGATCAGTGCAAGGGGTGTGGATCCAAAGGATCGCTGTAAGTTTCTGTACGCCACCAACAGTGACTGATGAGCGCCACTGGGGCAGACAGTCCTGCAGCAAAAGAAAAAAAACGGGTGCATCCCTAAGGCTAACTAGCGAATGGCACTTATGTCGACGGGACATTTAAGGATCACATGCTCCATGATCAGTTAGGATGACAAACAAAATGAGGAAATCACAGTTAGCTTAAAAAAAATAAAAACACAAGCAGCAGCTTTTTAAAAGGTTGGTGCATCTCCAGCTATATTTCAGTAAGATCGCCAGTAAAACAGTTTGATAAATGCCCTGTTCTGTTTATTTTTGCACTAACACCAATGCTCTTTAAGTAAAAGTTTTAACAAAGGATTTCCTGCAACGGAGGAATAAAGAAACAAAAGAGGCTTTGACTGCCATCACACCTAATTCCCCCCTTCCCCCAGTTTGCCTCCGCATTTTTTTACCATTGATGCAGAAGCACGTCAAGTTTATGATGCCTTTCACCTGAAGAGCTGTTCTTTCGCTCTTCCACTCCCCCTCCCCTTCTCTTTCGCCCTCTAGTCAGGTCCTGTCAGATGAGCACTTCAACCAGACCGCCTTTCTGCTGGGCAAAAGTGGAACGACCCTTTAGTCTGGCTCTTTGGGGGTATTGAGGGAGTACAATCCTGTCTCTGCAGAGATTCAGGCCATGTATGATTTTAAAAAAGGCTTTCGAGCCTGGGATGCAAGGTTTGGGTTTTACATTGAGGCTTGAAGCCGGCTGCTGGGAGAGATCGCTTTTCCCTGCCAGGACCTGATGCAATCCATTCAAGCCCCCAGTTCCTTTTAAACTACACAGAGGCTTAGGGCGCATTGAATGTGCTTAGGGAAAATAATCCAGACTTTTAGTGTTCTAGGAAAGGCTGGGGAAGAGGTGGGGTGTCAGCAGGACAGGCATGTGCTGCAAATCCGCACACCAGGCATGACGAGAGTGCACTGAATCATTGGTGTGATGGAGCTCTTTATTTATTTAATTGCTGCTGAAGTGGGTAATGCCTTTGCCATTTGCCAATGGACTCATTTGAACCCATTGCAGATTTCTCCAACATGGTGCCTCTGTACCATCCACATTTCTCTTCCCTATGCGGGAGAACCAGGGGAAGTTATCTTGACACCCCCACCTCATTCAATTTTGTAATGTAAACCCTTTCTTTATTGTTGAGGCAACCTAAAATAGGTTTTAGCCCAATCTCACAATCAGCATCCTACAATACACATATTACAGAATAAAATGGAGTAAAATGGAGTAAAATGGAGTAAAATACACATATTACAATACACATATTACAGAATAAAATGGAGTAAAATGGAGTAAAATGGAGTAAAATATATATAAATATATATGAGTACAAAATAATTTCTAAAAAACCCACAGTTATAGACCCCCTTTCTTAGGTAGCGTCAAGGTCTTCTAGGGCTTCCCTAATTCGTGCTGCTTTCGCAGCAAACCTGGCCACATTTAGCATAATAGGTTTAGCTGTATTTGAAAGTAAATATATTATTTTATCTATATCTGAGAGGTTTGCCCTCGGCGTTAAAAATCTCAACAGATGTTTATCCCTAGAAGTTTTGTATAGTTTACAATATAGCACGTAGTGTATGGTATCCTCCACTACCTGGCTACCACAAATACACAGGCGCTGTTCTCTAGGAATATTTTTATATCTCTCCTCTATGAATTTAGTTTTCAATGTCTGAAAACGCAGGTCTATAAATGCTTTACGGAGGAAGGGGGATGCTATTTCTGACAGATACTTTTCTTCCTCATGAGTGGACTTTAAAGATGGTAACCTAGAGGAGAATCTAGAGACTTTAATTGCATCTAAATCTAGCTTGGCAAAGTGGTGCTGCAACCGTTCTTTAATGGATAAGCGGTTATGCAGTAAATCGCTTACCATTAGCACTCTCAGGTCGAATCCAAAGTTCTTTAAACTTGTTTCACATCGACGTAGCCAATTATTACTGAGAGGGGAGTTTCTCTGTTCATTTACGCAAAGGGTTATTAGTCTATTAATTGTATATTTTGTTTTAATGTAATAGAAGAACATTGTCCTCCAGATAAAGTAAATTATTGGCATTACTCCAAGTTCTGCTCTTATATAGCTGTTAGGTGTTCCTGGTGGGAGGCCCAGCAATAACCTTAAGAACTTGTTTTGCACAATCTCAAGTGAGCGTAAACTTGAGCTTCCCCATATCTCAGCTCCATACGATATCTGTGGGATAACCTTTGCCAGGAAGACCTTAATGGCCGGGCTCACTAACTGACTGCCCCGGACCTTGGCAAACCTCAGGACCGTCTGCATTGATTTTTGGGCTTTCAGTTTCGTGGCTGATATATGGCCAGACCATGAGCCATTTTGCTTAAAGCAAATTCCTAGATAATTAAATTGGTTAGTTTGATCCAGATAGTGGCCATTTAATGTCCATTTATGTTTAGGTTTGGTTTTGAGTAATTAATACAAAGTTTTACAAAGTAAAAACTTTGGTTTTTGAGTAATTAATACACAATTGTTCTTTAGTACAAACCTCCCCAAAAACTTTCAGCACTCTTCTCATACCTATTAGATTTTGGGAAAGTAGAACCATGTCATCCGCATATAGCAGTATGTTCAATTTCCTAGAACCCACAGAAACAGGGAAATTGGAATTGCTTGACAGCTGCCCAATAATGTCATTTACATATATATTAAACAGTATTGGAGCTAACAAGCATCCCTGTCTAACGCCTATGGATGATTTGACTTTCCCGAGAGTTGGCCTCCTTTTCCGACTCTGACCCCACCTCATTCAATAGTTTGTGCATGTATTTTCCCTTGCACTGCTGAAGGAGGCAGAACATAGCCAGACATGTTAAGCTGGATCCAGATTAGTTAAAGTAGATCCATTAAAATCAATGGAGCCTAAGTTAATCATGACTAACACTAAGCTGAATTCAATGAGTCTAATCTCATAAAGACTAAAACTGGATCCAACTGGATAAACTGACATGTGAAATAAATAAATAAATATAAATATACTGTAGAATTACTTGCAAAAGGAATCCCCTCTCTGTCCACTTTGCATGATGCAAGCAATTCACGGCACTAAAGCAGGGCTCAGGGGAGCCATGCTGGAATTGGCTATTGTGGTCTGTGCTACCAAGGACCTTTTGGGGGGATCTACTGATACTAATAGCTCAAGCAGGCCCTGGAAGACCCAAACACAAAAGGCTCAGCATTGCTAAAGCTCTGTTTTTGCAATTCCGGCAGCACCCATGAAAAACAGTGTTTTAGAAACCTACAGAACACAAAGACCACTGCACAGTAGTCCTTTCAAAATACCTGAACACGTTTTCAAACAGCACCACTGATATGCGTTGGCAAGCCCTGGGGAGTTTGGCACTGAATATGCTGCCAGGCTTCTTTGACAAAAGATGGAGGAAGATCAGCCATCTCTTGTCAAACTAGCCTGGCAACACACTCAGACTAACAGCTGGAGTGTTCACGGCACTTGGTGACTGGAAGTATCCAACAGGACACACATCCCAACCTCTGACTAATCCACAAGCCCCCGGGAGCAGAACACTGAGGACTAGGACATGATCCACAGAACTAGTGGCTCACCACTACCTGCAACTCCAAGTTTGCTTTCACTTATATTCAAGCTACTGCTCGGGCATCAAAATTTAAGACAAAAAGGGAAATATTAAATCCTACTAGTGGTTTAAACATTCAGTTCTCAAGTAAAAGTGGCTGGGGTGGGTGGGTGAGCAGCTCCATGTAACAAAACCTGAAAGGGCTGAGCAATGACTCTCACTCTTGTCCTCAGCACAGGGCACTCGGGCAAATCAACATAATATTGAAGAACGAGGGCAAGGCAGGGCCTTCACGTTAAGGAACAGAATTCCATATAAACAACGCCATAAAGAAAAAATGGAGACGGATACAAATCTATTCAGAATAGAGCAAATGGGCTGGGTGGGAATGTGTCCATCCAATAAACAATTATACAAAAGCTCGCCGAGATAGAAAGGAGTTCAGCACGCTTCTCTTTGCAGCCACTTCCTTAAGGGGGTCTTTGCCTGCCCGAGCCATGTCGGGCTACAAGATCAGTGATGTGATGGGAAAATATCAAACATCCAAATAGGAAGATCTGCAAAAATGGGGGGGGGGGGAATCATTGCCACCATGGGAGGTAGATGAAGTGGGAGAGGCTGGACAGGAAGCAGCAAAGAGGTGAGAGGAAGAAACAGGAAGCAGCCAGGTTTGAAAGAACTACAGAGAAATGGAATCATTGCAGAAAGATCTTGAAAAGAGAGGCATAATACTGAATACCTTGTTAACCCACGATTCCTCCAAGGAGCTCAGGGCAGGATAGATGATTTTTTCCTCAAACCATTTTATCTTCTCAACCACCCTGCAGCCGAAGGGGGATTAATAGCTCAGTGGAGAATTCAAAGGAGTCCTCCCTGCATGCCCGGCCGCTCTAACCGTGAGGGCATGCAGTGGGCACGGAACAGGGATGTACGGATTTTGTTAAATCCGTCCCATCTGCATTTCACAGATTATCAAGCGTCTTTCATTCCATCATCCCCTCATGAATGAGATCAGCTTTTGGGGGGAGTTGGCAAGAATTTTGTTCCACTTGTGCAAACATGCATTGGAAGTCATGCGCAGTTATGCTGATGTGCATTAGTGCAAGTCTACTTTTGCACAAAGCCGCCCCAAAGCAAGTGAGATTCATAGAAAATTGAACTCACTGAATCCATTGCAGATTTCTCCAACATCCCTAGCACTGAGGCATGGTGCCCATGTGCTTGCATGCAGATGCATAAGGTGGCTTTTTGGGGAAGCCCTCTGGCAAAAAATGATTCAACTGTGGAAAAGCTTAATTCAGGGCTGCTATTTGCACTCAGGATGCTTTCTGTGAGTTTATTATGCATACAAATAATGAACAGCTTATGTAAATGACAAATATGGGCACAAATAAATCTTCCACAAGCGCTTGCATGTGGAATATGGTGCATGGCACAGAATCATGAGCATTTCAGCTTTTTTTTTTAATGCATGTTTTTTGCTCCGAGCAAGCCAATTAGTATATAAGAAATTCAACAATTAATGTACAGAATTCACTGCCCCAAGATGCAATGATGACTGCTAGATTAGAATGTTTTAGAAAGAAAAGAAAAAAAGGATTTGACAATGAAAATAGATTTACCAGTGGCTATGAGCCAGTGCAGTTAACTACAGAACTTGCATATTCTGAGGCAGTATACCTTTAAATACCAGATGCTGAGATCAAGCAGCAAGGAAGGGCTGCTGCCTGTGGGTTCCCAGAGGCATCTGGCTGACTATTGTCGGAAACAGGATGCTAGGTTAAGTTGGACTTAGGTCTGATCCAGAAGAGCTCTTCTTCATATTCTTATTCTAGCAAATGTGCAGGCAGAGTCTGCAAAAGCTCTATTGTTCAGAAATGCTCTGATTGTTCTGTGCTCTGATTGCCTGTGTCTTCTGCCTCTGCTAGGGCTTCCAGTCACATTCCTGCCCCGGCTACACTTTTAGTTGTTCCTCACACCATACCTTTCTTGCCAACCGCTTCTTGCCCCAAAATAGAAATTTCCCCAAGCCAATTCCAATATCAAATTCAGAGCAAGCAAACAGAATATTGATGTAAAGAAAATGTACACATATATTTTATTCTGAACCACAGAGGTTACGTTGAAATAGTACAGAAGTTTTTTTTTTCTGTTGAAGAGCAAAAAATAAATTATGTTGTACGTAGTACTCTTTCATGGTCTTCATATCCAAGACCAATGTTTTACTTCACTACCAATAAAACATGATTCACAAATTGCCACAACTGTGCTTTTTAAAGCGCTAATCATGTTCAAAATGTGAACATGTTAGATAAGGTACATCAATTAATTATAAATTATAAATTCTGCTTACCATACTCACGAGTATTTTCAGTTGTACTTTCAAGTGGCTAAAGGAGGCCTTTGTTCATCACACATAGCTGCTTACACTGGTGCAATCATCTGCCCATCACAGGCAAGATTGTTTTAGAAGAAGAGCGAGCCAGCGCCTGGCCAGAAGATGCAACCCACTTGAATTTGGCAGGTTCGAAATTTTCAGAACTGGACATGCCAGTTCCATCAGTTGTATTGAAAAGGAGACCCTGCACATTAAAAAAAAACCAAATACATACAAATAACCCTCCCTATTTACCCCACCCAAATAAACTGCTTTTAAAACTTAAAAATTCTTGCATAGTACAAGCACCCATTTTACAAAGAATTCGGTATTTCTCAAAAAAGCTAGCATATTTGTCATTTCCTGCAGCTCATACAAGAACTTCAGTCGAGACACAGAACTCAACAGGGGCAGTTCCATTCCATGGGTTGGCCAGATCTCCTACTTTACAGAGGACAGTCCTCTAGTTAAAGGCAATCTCTATTTGAAGAGTTGTCAAGTCCAAATGTGGTTTAAAGATTGAGAAACACAAGAAAAGGAAAACTGGACTTTGTAGTTATTCCTCAACAGTCAGCAGTTAGACAGCAGACAGAGCAGGAACACAGGCTGCCCAGTCACAGTCTCCACACTATGGTGAGGCATATGCATTGCCATTAAAATTCCAGTAATGATTTCTGAATTTGTATGTATAGATAGGGTTGGATCCAGGAAATGCCCATGAGTTCAAACTGTTCAGGATGAGGTTGCTCTCCCACTGAAGGAGCAGGTTCATAGCTTGGGGGTTCTCCTGAAGCCATCTTTATCACTTGAGGCTCAGGTGGCATGGATTGCCTTCTACAGCTTTGGCTGGTATATGCTCTAATAACCTCCAGGTTATATTACTTCAATGCACTCTACATAGGGCTGCCTCTGAAAACAATTCAGAATCTGCAGCTGGAGCAAAATGCTGTGGGCATATTGATAGAAGGGACCAGGAGGTCCAAACACATAACACCAATTCTGGCCCACTTACACTGGCTGTGTGTACATTTCCAAGCCTGATTCAGGCACTGGCTTTGACCCATAAAACCTTATAAAGCTCACGACCGCAATACCTGATGGAGCGCTTCTCCCAGTATGAACCTATCTGTATCATCCTCTGAAGCCCCCTCCTCCATGTGCCTCCTCAGAGGGAGGCACAAAGAACGGCAACAAGGCAGAGGGCATTTTGGGTAGAATGATCTACCCATTGAGGTCCGCCTGGTGCCAGGTTAAGACTGTCCTCTACTTTCACGTATTTGACGGCATATGATGGGATTTTAATGTCAATTGTTCCGGATACCTTATTTTAACTAAAAACATAAGAGCCATACTGGATCAGACCGAGGGTCCATCCAGTCCAGCACTCTGTTCACACAGTGGCTAACCAGCCGTTGACCAGGGACCAACAAAGCAGGACACGGTGCAACAGCACCCTCCCACCCATGTTCCCCGGCAACTGGTGCACTGTTTTTCAGCTGCTCTACTTCGTTTTAAAAATTTGTATGTTAACGTTTTTTATATTATTTCGTAACTTTTGAGAACTGCCCAGAAAGCTTTGGCTATTGCGTGGTATCGAAAATGAAATAAATGGAATGAATATACAAGGAAGGGACCTTCTGCGAGAGGGAGGGCTCTGCTTGCAGAAAGTTTCTGTGCCCAATTTTTGGGGAACCCTCTCCTTCCCCATACCACAGCTCACCCCATTCAGCAGCGTCTCCCGACCCCCTGTGTAGCATTTCCAGGTGGCTGGAAGGGCTGCCATGGGGAAGAGAGGGCAAGGCGGTCCACTGCCATCAGTGTCGTTGATCAAGCACAAATCTGGACAGGACTCATCTAAATTAGCACATGCAAATTATATGCAAATCTTCTTTTGCCCTCTTTTTGGGTGAGATATTTCCTGTGTTTTTGGCAAAACATGCAGTAAATGCCCGCCCGCGCTAGGAATGCTCCATGTGCAAAAAAATTTGGGAATTCTCCACTATGTAGATAGCATCCTCTGACATCAAAAAGCATAACACTGCCTCTGCTCATGTGGCGATCGAGGTGCACACTGAGGCCTCGTAGCACTTTGAGCTAAACATTTCTCATTCCCAACAACAACAGCGCAACAACTGTAACATTTTGCTATAAATGTCACCAGTACTGTTCAGTTATGCTTCCGTCTTTCCTCTTTTCTGCTCTGCAGGGCTGCTTGCCTGTGCCAGCAGCTTTAAGAACAAGAGCGGCAACTCAGAAATGCAACACAGCCATAGGTAGAATTACTGGGCTCCCGACTCACTAAGGCGAAATAAGAGCTTGGAAGGGCAATTTGCATAGCTGAGAAAGCTGTTCTGTATTTCTAACTCATGTGTCAGCATACAGCTGTCCTGTGTTGGTCTCATGTATAGACAATAGGGCTGCATTGCATTTTCCAACTGAAGACAGTGCAGATTGAGGTCATCTTCACAAACAGTAGGCTGACCATATGAAAAGGAGGACAGGACTCATGTAACTTTAACAGTTGCAGAGAAAAGGGAATTTCAGCCGGAGTCATTTGTATGCAGTACCTGGTGAAATCACCTCTTCATCAAAGCAATTAAAGTTGCAGGCACTATACTAGAGTGACCAGATACAAAAGAGGGCAGGGCCCCTGCAGCTTTAACTGTTGTAATGAAGAGGGAATTTCACCAGGTACGAATTGCATACAAATGATGCAGGCTGAAATTCCCTCATCTCTACAACTGTTAAAGTTACATGAGCCCTGTCCTCCTTTTCATATGGTCAGCCTAACAAACAGCCAACACAGCGCTGTGTTGCTTCCCAAGACTAGAGACTATAGTAAACAGCCCGTTCTAGTCTCAACTTGTAACAAGCGGAATAGGCTTGTACAGCTGTGACAGAGTATAGTTTGCTTGCTGTACATCTGCTCACCACGAAGCAATTGCTAGTCAGCACTGGCAAACAGCAAATCACATTTCTGCATCATACCACCCCTTATACTCCTTTAACCAACCCTAGGTTTCCTTTAAAAGCATTCAGTAGGATTGGCACAATTATTATTGATCTAGATGAGGAATGTTTTCATTCCACAGTAATAACTTTAAGCCTGGAGAATCCAACACAGCAAAACGATCCAACTTGTATGTTCCACAGCAGGATAGAATTGATCCAAACCAATGTTTCCGTGAGTTAACTTGAAATATTTTAAAATTCTCATTTAATTAATTGTCACTGGGCTGGATTCAGAATAGCACTGAGCGAAGTCCAACTTCAGCTGGTGGAAGAGAGCAGGGAGGCCCCTGTGCCTCCTGAAAAGCTGCTCTGGAGGGTGGGAGGGCTCCCCAGAACAGCCTGAGAGCTGCTGTAGGGAGCTGCAGGGGGAATCAGTAAAAATTGCTTCCTGCCCCCTTTTTCCAGGTGAGAGCCTCCATTTTATCCCAGGGAATTCTGTGAACAAAAGAATCCTTTCTGCTCATGGAAAGGCCAATCTGGATCCAACTCAGTGTCCTGTTCATATTCACTTTAAAAGAATAAGACTGTGCACAGAATTTTTTAAAAAATTTGGATTATGTTGGCTGTAAAATAAATCTCCAAGACACTTTCTGATGACAAATAGATAATGGCACTGCAGTATAAACCATGCTCTAAGCAGCATACTGTGGAAAAGGCATCCAGACTTTCCAAGGTATCAAAGTACGTGATCCAAAGGTGCTTTAGACCAAGAAGATTGGAACACATTTCCACTAGAAGTACCTGAAAGCCAGGTGTGCATGCTGGGAAAATGCCAGTTTCATCTGATCAAACTTTTACAGTCCAATCTTATGCATCCTTAATCAGAAGTAAATCCAACTAAATTCAGAAGCTTACTCCAACGTGCATGTACACAGGATTATAGTCCAAATTTCATCTTTTTGTTCTCAACTATTCACAGAGCTGTTCCCCATGCAGCAATAATAGGGTTCACAATTATATTAATTTCACTCTATTGCTTTCGGCAAGATCAATGCATAGAAGCAGACTCAGAAAAACCACTGCAACATTTCACATTTTGAAGGGTTCTTTGCTTGTTGTTTTGCAAGCTTAGGGCTATGAAACCTTCCCTCCCCTCCCCCCAGGAAAATTGCCACAAGCAAGCAGTCAAATTAGCATTCTCTGAAATTAAGGGCAAAAAACCAGCCCAATCCAGCTAAATTCAGTTTTTACTAAGTCTCACTGAACACAACAAAACAAGTGAATTTTATCTGGGTCTGGACCATTCATTAATGAGGTATTACGTTATGAAAGGGTTTCACTTCACTTCCCCTTAGAATCACAGTTGTAATCACAGTTTAGCAAGGGTGAATCAGAAAAGCAGGTAGCCAGTTCACTGGGATTGTACAATCCAAACAGAAATCTACGTTTGCCTGAACTGCCTTGTGGCTGAGATCACAGCGCAGCCACTCTCTAGTCATCCCAACAACAACAACGCTGCACCTTGGCTAAGCAAATGCTACTGATGACTTAGCAGGCCATTCGTGGAGCCAAGGCTGAGGCTCTAGTACTGAACAAGAAAACTGTATAAGTCACTGTTCCACAGCAAAAAAAGTCACACAGTAAAAAGCACACACTTCCCCATCCCACTTCTGGTTCTTTCTAAAACTATCACCTCCATTTGCCCACTTTCTTTCAAAACCTGCTGCATACCTGGGAAAAAATATTTTCAACATGGCCACACAAAGCACGAAGAGGCTGAAACTGGTGTCTGTGTGGGCAAAAATCTAGCTGTGCAAAAGCAACCACAAAACGTATTTCTCGCCCCCTCCCCCCACAGCCCATACAAACCTGTGCCCAGTCATTTGTAGTCTAAAAAAAAATACTTCCAAAAAAAGGACCAACCTAATCCTCAGGGTTTGAATTTTAACCTTCTTCTCAGGATATCCAGGGAAAGTGGTTAAAAAAAGGGGGGGGGGGTAGAATCAAGGAGGGTAGCAGTCTGGGTTTTTTTGCAGGGCTCGAAAGGCTGTTGTTACTTGCTCCAACCCTTTCGTGTCCATTGGGTTCCACCCTGAGCCATAAGGCAAAGTTAGGCTCTTACCCTAACTGGCCAGGTGCCATTCCCTCTAGGCATCACTAGGCTCTGTCCCTTGGCCTGCCAGGTATGCCATCTCTTGACTTTCAGGCTCCATCCCTATGACTCAGGTCCTGAGCAGAGGACCTGAGATCCTTATCTAAGCCTGGTTAGATGGAGGCCATTTTTAGTTGCAAAGACACACACATTTCCCAGAAAATACACACTTTGCCATTTATATCAGACCTGTTTCCAGGTTTGAAGAGGCCCTTGACAAAAGTGCTTTCTAGTGGGGTCCTTCCTACATTACAGGTATGCCTGGCAGTGGCAGCAATAGCAGAGCTCTGAATTAGTGCCAATTTGCTAGGAACTACCGTTTCATTTCCCACAATGCAACTCTATACCAGGGACACTGCAGGAAATTTAAATGCTGTCTTCCAATACCAGCCATCTTTGAAAAGAGGGACCAAGGGCAGGCAGAAGCAGTAGGACTTGCTAAATTGCTAGAACTCGGCAGTTGCCCATGAATGCCATAGGCTGGCATCATGCCTGGTTGGAATTACGCAAATCACAGATATTTGCATACATTTCATTAATGTGTGTTTTATTTAGGTGTACAATTTGAATGCAATTTTTGTCTGCAAGATTTCTATTTTTTTGGTCTAATTCAAGATTTCTATTATTATTATTATTATTATTATTATTATTATTATTATTATTTTTCTGGTTCTAATTCATTTGTCACAGGTCAGAAAAATAGGCTGCCCGAAGAAAAAGGGGTTCAAAAGAAATATGGAGGCAGAGAAACAAAGGGCCTCTGCTGAATGCAGAAAGGCTATTCCCTTGCTATCAAGAACTTCCGGAATATGAGAAGACCCACCTGCTTTCAGGAATTGCCCTTACCACCAGGATTAGAAACTTCAAAAAAGCCGTAATCCCAGGATTTTTGGCAGCTACTAAATTTTGTTAAAAGACAGCAAAACCAGAGATGTGAAGGTCCGGAAAAAAACCGGAAAAATTCAAAAAATATATTTTCCCCTCCCCTCCCCCCAAAATCAGTTTTTTCTTGGTTTTTTGGGGGGGAAATTAGAAATTTTGGGGGTTTCCCCCGAATTTTTCTGGTTTTTTTCCGGGCCTTCACATCTCTAAATCAAAAAGAAATTGGTATCAGTCCTCTGTACACATATGCATGAATGCGTATACACACAAAATAAAGATCCTCAGTACCCTTCTTTACAGTGGCTGCACTCAGACATAATGTTAAAGTATGGTTTAGGATTATGAGGACAAGCTGCAGCAAACTTTGAGCTCACATGCCCTGCCCTGACCCAGTCACAACAAGCCTGGAAGCTTCTGCTTCCTTTAGATTGACCACAGTTTAGCATATCGTCTGAAGCCTAAACTGTAGTTCATTAACTACAGTTTATTGAAACAAGCCGGCTTCATAAACTATGGCTTGAAGTCACATGCAACAAGCTTCAGTTAATCTAAAATCGAAGCAAAAACATCCACACTCATGACTGTACTGGAGTATGAGGGAGGGGATGTATGGGAGCTCAAGTCTCTCACACAGGCTCATTCCTGTAATGCTAAACAATGGTTTAGCCTTATGTCTGAATGAGGTCAGCGACTTTAGCTACAAGCAGCAAGCCTCACTTCAAATGAGATCTGGGCAAGAATATTGGCTCCTTCGCATGCAATTGGAAATAATACCTTTCTAGAGTGGCAATTAAAAACACCTTTCACAAGCTTTATTTTTCTAGCTAAGATGTAAGCAGTGCTTCATTATTTTGGCCAGGCTAAATAAAGAGGAGACTATCAGCAAGGAGGGTATAGCTGACATGATTCTAGATTGCTTGGCTGCTCCTCTGTTCACAGTATCTGCATAATAAGAACTTGGTTAAGAAACTCACAGCTCCATGAATCCCACACTCAAAATTCCACTTCAGCTCTTTGCCACCTAAACTTGGATGGGTTTTGCTGCATTCCGCTTTGGAGGAAACTCTTTTGTATAGCCATTACTACACCATCACCAGCTCAGCAGAGAAACTTTCCATTATAATATGTATATATCTATATATCTATATATCATATGTGCAGATAAATAATATGTATGCCTTATAGTTTGGTAATATTTAAAGTTCTATTTTTAAATGCTTAAAATCTTTGTTATAAGTAAGTAGAAATATTTTCCAATGCTCTTTAGTGTAAATTGTCATTTTTGGTAGATTGAAAGCTATGACTAAAGCAGCATATATATTCACATCTATTACCCTCCCCAACTTCAGCCAGAATGAAAGTGTGTATGAGTCTGGGAGAGTCTTGTCCAACTCTTGACGATTTTATGAACCAATCTTTTGGCTGGTTTCCTTTCCTGTGACCACAAACTGCTGGTTGCTGCAGTTCACCATGAAGTGGGAGTGGGATGAATTCCTCAGTTAACACCAAACAAACAAACAAACAAACAAAAAAAGTAGAAAAAAAGGAGTGTGTGTGTATAGGTAATCAAACAATTACCCGCTTTCACTCATTTTTCCAGGCAAACATGATTTAAGAAAATATCCTCATTTTTACAAACAGGAAAATCTGTGGCCTAAAGAGGCAGGACTGGCTCAATGTTAGTACAAAGAACCAGTGTGTTTATTACAAGGCCATCTCTTCCTTTCCATAATGTCAGTATGATTTCTCCCCTCACCCCCATCCCCACAAATTTCAAACCTTTTCTTTCTTTCTTTCTTTCTTTCTTTCTTTCTTTCTTTCTCAATTAGCTTCTTTTTGACCCATCTGCAAATTTCTTGAGATCAACATCGTCTGCAGATACCAGTTGCAAAGCCTATGGCCCTTTTCTTTTCTTTTTTTGTACATCAATATGACCCAGCTCCAAAGCAGAGCTTAAACCATTGCATATTTTGCAAGTCACAAACTCATGTTTGAGAGATTTGCTCTCCTGTACCTGTATCCTTTCACAACGCATTAGAAAACATGAGACAGGTGTATATTTGCTGGGTTTGGCAGCTGCGTTCTTATGTCCCCTACTATCTTCATATATACTACACAGGTGTGAGGAGGAGCTATCACTGCTTGCAGGAAATTGGAAATTTGACCCTCCCAAATTATTACTGATGTGGGTAATTTTTTTTTGCATTTTTTCATATAAAAATACCAAACAGGGAGACACTCACGGACAGACAAATCATGATTTCTTCCCCCATTGGGATTTGATATACAAATATTGCTGTTATATTAGATCAAGTGCAAGGGATGACCTTTGGGGCAAAGCCACTGTCTTAACAATTCATCATGGCTGGAAACCTCGCCCCCCTTTTTCAGTGCGCAGAGACTGCAGTGCTCTGCGCTATCCACATTTCACCAGTGAAAATATCACCCACACATGGCAGAGCTTCACAGCCATCTCCTTCTTTTTCAGTAGCTCAGTTACTTAAATATTGTATCAACTCTAAAATACTGCTCAAAAGGTGTCTATAGCCTCGTAACCAACAGGCGAGGCCATGCACCTTGAATGGGCAAGGCCTCACCCCCCACAGCCCTTACGTAATGGTTCAATAATTAAAAAGACACATCAAAATAAAATGAGATAAAATACAGTCAGGCAAGGTAGGTTCTACCAAGACAGCAATTCTTCTCAAAAAAAGAATTACCTGGGAGTGGGGAGGGCACAAAAGGGGGAATAGCCGGCTCTTGACCACATGACTCCTACGGCAGTACACAACTGTGATGAATACAGATGCTCTGCACTCGCCACGGCTATACTTCCAACAGCCCACAGGACTACAAGGTCTCTTGCCCAAAAAATAAAAAAAGCTGTCCCTCCTTGATCGCTACTGAATTATTGATATTTCTTTAACCCCCCCCCCTCCAAAGCTGTCAATCCCTGAATCAGAGGTTAGTTGACCCATTTTTTGTTTTCCGCTCCCCATGGAGATGAGGAGAAAAAGGGGGGGGGGACTTTTAGCACTTTGTTATCTTATCTTTTCTATTTTGGCAACATCTCAAGAGCATGTTTGTCCAGCGGCGACATCGCACGAATGACAACGTGAGCTCGCCATCCCAGTGGGGTCTGCTTACAGCTGGAGAGGATCCCCCTCACCCGTCGAGCACTCTGCTTCAATCTGGCCCAGTGGTGGACACAGATCCCTGTGCTGTCTCCCCCGCCATGCTGACTTCTTCCTGGAGGGGAGACTCTTCCTCAGCCTGTCCTCTTGATGTGACGGTGGTCTCCGGGGAGATGCTGTGCGGCCCCTCCAGAGGCAAGCAGCCAGGGTGATTTTTTCGAAAGTGCTGGTTGAGGATGGCCTGGAAGGGAAAGCTCTTCCCACAGACGTGGCAATGAAAGGGCTTGTTGCCCGTGTGTTTGCGGATGTGGTACTCCAGTTGATCCTTGCGGGTATATTTTTTGCCACACATACGGCAAACAAAGGGAGTGATGCCCATGTGGAGCCGCATGTGCCGGTCCAGGCTGCCTTTCTGGTTGAAAGATTTAGCACAATAGATACAAGTGAGACGTGGGTTGTAGCGAAACCACCGCTCAGATACTTCCTGTTCACGGAGATATTCAACATAGCCACTCACTCCAACTATAGCAGACTCTTCCACCTAAAGCAGAAACATTATGGAGAAAGAGAAAGCATAAGTAGCTAGTTTGTATGTGAGAACAGGATAGTTTCATTCTTCTAAGGCTCTCTGGATCTCAAAAAGGTAAGAGCACCAGTGTGGTGTGGCTGTAATGTGGTACTTTAGAAGAGCTGCAGTCAGATTCCCTCTCAGGGCCAAACTGGATGTGACATAGGCAGCTACACTTGATTATCCAAGTATCTGCTCCATTCACATATCATGTTCATGGAGCCAGGCTGGGACAAGCGTGTCTGCAGCAATGGAGTTGACATGTGAAGGGGACAGATGTAGGAACAACAAACATGTCACAACCAGTTTGATCCACAATCATGAAGCTGCCACTGGGCAACCTTGAAGAAACCACTCTTGTCTCTCAACCTAACGACCTCATAGCTTGTTATGAAGGGGCAGGGGAGGGGGGGAAAGTACTCTGTATGAGTTCTCTAATCTGTCGCAGATTCGTTGTATTGATTTGAACCATTTGGATCTTGATAATCTTCTAAGGAGCTCGGAGTGGTATATAATTGCACTATGCTATTTGTCTCCTATCTAGTAGTGGCTAGGGCCAGACAGAATTAAATTAGAAACAGTATTCCTCATTGTGGGAGCTCTAGGCGGCAGCCAGTTACATCCCCTCCCTAACTTAGCTCTACTCATGTGCCCCCCACGGGACATTACAATTGTCCAGGCTTCTATGCCTGGACAATTGTGGCAATATCTCATGGAGGGCACCATGACCCAAGTGGGGGGAGATATAGTAATGGGAATAGGTATGAGGAAATTGATTCAGATTTGTAAAAGATGTCCCACTTTCCAGTCCTTCCTTCAACCAAGATGTCCAGAGTTGCTCTGCCAACTTGCCCTTGAACTTTGTGGTGCTTAGTTAAATACCAGGTTGTCCCATAATGGCAAAGTATCTGTATACACCTGCCCAACTATTACAAATTAAGATCCACCAAAGAGATTCTCTTGTGTATCTTACTAGAAGCTTGTCACAAATATTCAAATATGACTAAATATTTGGTTCTCTATATCTCTCATAAAAATATGAAATATTAGATATCTTGTTCTAAGCTTGAATCATTTTGATTTTTGCAAATGTGTTCACTCTAATATACCATATTGTTCAAACAACACACTAAACCATGGTGATTAAGCATTTTGAGCTAAACATTGACCCTGTTCAGATGACATCCTAAGCCACGGTGTTTAAGCATTTTGTGCTAAACATTATGGCTTATCGTGTTGTGTGAACCATTCCTAACCATGGTGGTTACATAACCATGGTTTAAACACATTCACTAACCATTTGCTGCAAAAGGGTTAGCTGTCTAACCATGGTTTAGCGTGTTGTCTGAACGGGCCCATTTTGGTTTAGTGTTTCGTGTGAACCATTCCCAACCACTGTGGCTACATAAGCACAGTTTAAACAGGCTCACTAACCATTTGCTGTAAAAGGGTCAGTGGCCTAAACATGGCCTACAGTGTTGTCTGAACAGGCCCAGTGTATTTCTCCTCTTGACCTCTTAAGACTTTTACTGTTAAGCTATTATTAAAAGCTACTGTTATTAAAAGCCTATTGCTTTTAATGTAAGTGACAATTCACAAAAGAGGTTGATACTGAATCTTAGAGAAAAAAAATAACATATGCTGCATATATGAAGTTGGAAGGAAGAATCCTCCTTAGGAAGTAAAGGTAATATTGTACATATTTTCTTCTTATGACATCAATAAATGAAGATGACATGAAATATTTTGGAAAGTCAATAGAATTCAAAACAGTACAGGTTTACGCTAACTCAAATACAACAGAGGTTGAGAAAGTGAACTCAGGTAAGTTTCTTGTTTTGCAAACTTAAAGGAAATCTGTTTGCAAAATTGCTGACAATGAAATAAATATATTACTCACAGATAATGGGAATTTTAATAAAAATAATAACAATAGAAATGAAATAGAAGTGAAAGGGAATATGCTGTTAAAACAGAGGGAGGAAATTCAGTTCTTTGTTGAGGCCTCTGGATGTTGAACTGTACAAAGTTCAATAATAGTATTTTCACATCCTGCTTATATAATTTCTCTGTTATACAAGGGGAGCATCAAAACTTTGCAAATATTACTACTGTGTTCTCCTACGTGTGTCTCGAGAGCTCATGAAGTTTGATCAATGCATAATTTATCATAAAGACATTAAAAGAATACACCAGATGGGTCATGCAGTAAGTAGGTGGTGAGCTGTTTCAGCGTGTATTCGCTGTGGTGAACACGACTGAAAAAAAGAATGCATCTCTATAGGTTTTTAATTTTCATAATTTTTCTGAACCACCCAGAGTGCTTCTGCAATTGGGCGGAATAGAAATGCAATAACCAACTAAGTAAAGAAATAAATACTATGAACTTGCAATATACATAACCTGCATCCAACTGCATTCTCAACAGCTCACACTGAAGCTGTTGTGAAGCGTCACCCTTCTTATCACTGCACATATCTCAAGAGTCTCATCTCAAAATATATTGTGCCTAATGAACTATATTATTTCCAGTGCACCTTGAAGGCGTCCTCCTTTTTTGTTCCTGCCTTTGCTGACAGACGGGTTTTGGACATGGTATTGAAGACTCCCATAGTTATAGGTTCAGGGACATCAACATCTATGCTGAGGCACCTTATTAGAGGTGGCTCTGGGTTTCATGGCTGCTGTGACAACTCTAGGACTCTCTCAACATATTTTCAGTCCATCAAAAGTGGCAGGTCCCATACTAGACCATGAGTTCTTGACTGGGCAGGTGGATGGTGATCTAAGAATCTAAGAATGGGGGACCTCTCAGTGGCTCCCCTTGCTATGATCAGATCACTTCCTTGTGAGGTTTGGATTTGCAGTGACCACTCCCTTCCACAACAGCAGTGGTCCTATTAGAATAGTCAAATGTTGGGAGCCGACTTTTCCCCCAACAGCAGCCTAGCTATAGATGCTTCTATGAATAATAATAGTAATTAAGCCCCAGCAAGGGACACCCACCTGGGAACTAGGCTGCTTAGGTTCATCCATCCGCCATGGAGACTCGCTTTTTGACCTGTACCGCTCATTTACAGTAACCACACTACCAGAAGGGCTAAATCTGCAGATGGAAATAGAGATTAATGGCTATTTGCGCAATATAGAAAGACATGAAAAATAATTGAACTTCTCCATCACTAATCGATAAACATGGGGTGCAGGGGGTAGATTGGACAAAATGTAAAGTGGATGGTGTTTTGTTTGTTTGTTTTTTAAGAAAACTTGATTGATTCTGAGTTGCCAATGAAAGAAAATTAAGATAGTCCAGGAATTAAGAAATGTACCTAGAAGCTTTATGAAGCAACTTAAGTTCCTGGGGCAAGGAAACTGATTAGGATGAGAAGACAGGATGAACATAACCTCAGGCCAGCTCACCAAAGCAGAAGGATCACAGACACTGGATATTGAGAAACCCTAGTAGGCAAATTAGCCTAGGGCAGGATCTACACTACTGGTTTAAAACGGTTTATAACAGTAGCGAGAACTGTTGGGGCCCAGGACACACCCCATATACAGTTTTCAAACAGTTTTCAAAGTGTCATATCCTACTTGGTTTAGATCTGGCCTAAGTCAGACGTGTTCTTTGAACTTCAGCTTCTGGAGCTTTTACAGACTGCTTTACATATCCAGTTGATGCACATTCCACTATTTACAAGCAGCAACACTCCCAACCTCCAAAGAGGACTAGGGAAGAAAAGTCAAATAGAAGAATAAGAACACACAACGGTACACAAACAAAAGCAAGCTACATCTGACGCATTAGCCGCAGTGACTACCCCCTCTATAAAAGGAGCCAAGAGTGCTCTCTTAATGCCATTTGTGCTTCAAATGATGCAGACAAATGCAAACAAAAATGCTCAATTCAGACTTCATGCCAAACTATGGTTACGGAAGCTTAACTTTGGACAGTTCACAATAATCTCTAAATAGACAAACCATGGTTTGAAGTGGTGTCTTAACTGACAAAACCATAGTTATAGCCATTGTTCCACCTTCAGACACCACTGTATCTAGAGATGGGAGTGCTAAGCAAACAGAATACGAAAGTGGACAAGCAGATTGAAACCATTTGTTGGATTATTTGGAAGCACAAACCATGGATTAGGTTCTAATGAACTATTGGGGCAGAGATAAAGAATCTTTGAAATACAGACCTGATGACCCATGGGGGTTCTCCATCTGGCCTGGCAGCTTCCTCCCCAAGCCGTGTCCCCTCGACTACAGAGAGAAATGCTCTTTTCATAGATCAGCAGCTGATTGGAGAGAAGTGCTTTCCCCTGCTTAACATTGTCAAAGGCTCCCTTTCTCAGTGCTTAGCAGAAGAAAGCCCTTATCTGCAATCGGCTACTGATAGGAGATAAGAGCTTTTCCTACTGTGGAAGAAAGGGCAGGAATTGGAAGCTGTTGAGTGATTCAATCCTGCTTAGTGGCCATGTGGAAGCTTGCTATGCTTACTTTGCTTACTTTTGAGTAGACATACTACTCATTTTTACTTCTGAATAGACATAATACTCATTCTGAGTAGAAATGCTTCTTGAAAGTGCTGCGGAGTGACTCTGCCCTGCTTACTTCTGAGTAATCATGCAGAGGCTTTTCCTGCTTATTTGTGAATAGACATGCTTCCTACTATAAATTGGTAACAATGGAATTTGGCATGGGGGTTGGATTTTCCAGCTCTGCTCACTTTTGCCTGTAGTCTCACCCACCGGAGAAATGTGGCCCGAGAACTTCTCCAAAATACAATCTGGCTCTTGGGCCGAAAAAAGTTTCTCACCACTGGTTTAGGGCAAAACATAGATTGGCATGATGTCGGAACTGAATCAAAGTCAGTATTCTTAGCGATAGGTATTCCTTTACTTTAGTAATCTGTTCAGTCCAATCTTGTGCATCTTTCAGAACCACTGTGCGACTTTTTTGGCAGGGATAAAGGTGCCTTAAAGTGCATATTAAACACGCTGGGATGAGCATATTTAATATCATTAATCAGTTCAGATTTATTTTATATATGTATATACTTTATATTTCCTTTTACCATCTCTGAGCCTTCAGGATAGGGCACACTAAATGCTAGCGATAAGCAACTGTAGCAAGTCTGGAGGCCATTTTTATGCCATATCCCCAGACTGCCCCCCCCCCACGGGCACTGAAAAATAATATATATATTTTAAGCAAATTCCAGGTCAGTGGGGGTCGCATGCAGCCTATGGGCTGCGTGTTACTCACCCCTGCTATATATAAATTAAATGGGTAAATTCAACACAACAATTAATTTTGATCAAATACAACAAAATAATAAATGAATACTAGTGCTAGGGAAGCCAGATAGATATGAGAGACAATTAAAAAAAGCACATTAGAACGTGTATAGAAGTTGTCATACTCTCCACATTCTGAGAAAGGGCATGTAATCTATCAGTGAATGCTAACACAAGCCTTTCATAGCATCTGATTTATCCAATAACAATTATCTTAGGGAGTGGATTACACAGTTCCTTGCCAGGGGTAGATCAAGTCCCATTTAAAGGTTTTATGAAATGTCTTCTATTTGAGGGATGGGATTTTATCAACATAGTCTACTAAGCTCTCTGCCAAGCTCACCATTTCTATAACTTCTACTGTTAATATTGTCTAAACCACCACCTTATCAGCCACTTTAAGCAAGACTTGTCCTCTCTGAGTTCTTTTAGATTATAAACTCTGTACAGCAGGAATCATGCCTGAGTTAGGTTGCTTGTACAACGCCCAGAACCCCCTTGGACTTGGGTCAGTGCAAAAAAAGTAATAATACTTGTCAGTCTTACCTGTCAATTTCAGTGCTGGTTGGCCTTGCCACTTTTGCTCCTGATGAGCCTAAGGTGTAACTTTCTTGTCCCATGGATCCATGGCCTGTGGTGTCAATCACCATGGCGGTGACTTCCTCAGCACTGCTCCCGTCTTCTCCAGATGGCTGATTCTCTGCCCCCAACCACTCCTCCAAGTTTTCTGTTTTGATACGTACTGCTCCAAGGACTTTAACATCGTCATCACCCTGCCCACCATGGTCTGCCACTCCTGTCTCCACATACCACTGACCCGCCCTATTAATCCTCAATATGGGCTCCCTGCTCTCCACATCTGAGCTCTGCTCGATTATCTGAGGGCTCGTAGACTCCTCAGGAGGACTAAGTTCCCGAATGTCCAGCACTGTGCTGACTTGGCCCATACGGCTTCCTTTCGGAGTGCTGTGGTGTGGGCTCAGAGAGCGGTTCAGAGATGGGGAAGCCCGATGAGATTCCGGAGGCCTTTCTTGATGTTTTGCCCTCGTTTGGCTCAATTCCGCTTCAACCTCAGCCACGTTGATTTTAAAATGAATACCCTCCAAGATCTGTGTACATTTGTCTATAATGTGTTGCATCTGCAGGAAACTGGCTGCAGTCAGGTAGCTTATGATATCGGCCAGCTGGAGGCATATTCTCCCAGTGTAACAAAAAGAGAGGAGCTGCTCAAACACAGTGGGGTTCTTGATGACAGAGATGGAGACTGTGCTCATCTCGTTGAGTGACATGTGGTCCCGAAAGTAAGGCGAGCTAGCAGCCAGGACTACCTTGTGTGCCCTGAAGGCCTGGCCCTGAACATTAACCACAATGTCACATAGCCGGCCCTGCATGCGCAGCTGATTGAGGTGGCTCAGAACAGAATTGCTGAAGTCAGGAATCTCCAACTGAATGTTCCCACTTTTCTCCATGACGGCTCCGGTTGCAGGTGGAGCAACCCTAACGAGGGAAAATGGCACCACAGGTAGTATTAGAAAAGAGTTGCCTTTATGCCTGCTTCTTATACTACATGAAGAAGACAATGGGGCTAAAAATGGTCAGTTCCCATGATGTAGCCAATGGTGACATTCCGCTAGTGCAAATGATGTTGTGTTAGCAGAAACCAACTTCCGAACTATGTGCAAGGGGAGAATACCACTAGATTTCCACTTGCAGGTCTTAGATTTACACAGTGGCCTACTAGCGCTAGATCAACTGCTTCCACAATGGGAAAGGGCAGCGGAGTTCTGCTAGTGCAGCAATTTCTTCTGCTGAACAATATGTTAGAGTTAGGCCATGATGTTTGCATATATTTGCGAATATGCTTTTGGCTCACATTTTGTAAAATGTATTCCTGTCAGCAAACCTGCTGGTCAAAATTAGTTGTTTAAAACAACTATATGGGGAAAAAAATATGTAAAGGTATTAAGACTGGTATCTATGTTCATTTCATTTATTTCATTTGTATACTACCCAATAGCCAAAACTCTCTGGGCAGTTCACTATATATATATATATATATATATATAATGTTACATATATACACATGCACACACATTACCTAGAACTTTGAACATCTAACAGTACATGGCCTAAACAGGGATATGGAAACTGTGGCCCTCCAGATATTGTTGGGCTATTTATTTATTACATTTCTATATAGTATAAAAATAATAATAACAATCAAATAGAAGATAACAGCTTGATTTAAAATACAATACCAGATTTAAAACAGAAACTAAAAACTAAAATGCTTGGGAAAATGAAAAGGTCTTTCCTGGAGCCGGGAAGAGCACAATGTAAGCACCAGGAGAAGCTCATTCCACAACCGGGGTGCCTCAACAGAAAAAGCCTTCTTCTTAGCAGCCACCCACCTCATTTCATTTGGCAGGGGCTCCTAGGGAAGGATTGCTGAAGATGATCTTAGTGCATGGGCAGGTGTATATGGAAGAGGTGATCTTTCAGGTAACCTGGCCCCAAGCCATTTAGGAATTTGAATTGGTCCTGGAAATGGACTGGCAGTCAATGCTGATGGAAAAGTACTGGCATGATGTAACCACATTGGCCAGTTCCCATTCACAATCTTGCTTCCCTATTTTGAACTAACTGAGTTTCTGAACTATTTTCAATGGCAGCGCCACATATATAACATCTCAGTAATTGCAGAAGAGAGATTTTCAGACCATGGATAACTATAGTTAGGCTATCTATGCCCAGACAAGAACTCAGTTGATATATCTGTCTAAGCTGATAAAAGGTGTCTGTGCTACCAAGTCCACCTTGCCTCTAGTGACAGTTCTAGATCCAAAAGCACCCCCATACTATAAATCTAATCCTTTATGGGGAGTGCAACCCTCCCCTGAACAGCAGATGGGAGGTGGCCTCCAATAACATCTGGAGGGACACAGGTTCCCCACCCTTGGTCTAAACGTTCACCATCATGTATCATCATCATCATCATCATCATCATCATCTAACTACCACACAACATTTAGCTTTAATACTGTCCCACAATTCTCCCATACATTTGCTTATTAGATAATCACCATCTACTACAAATATACAAGTAGACGATACACGAGTACCCTTTTATTTTCTAGGCTTGCTGATAAGAATGGTTCAGGCACAAAAACAGATCTTGCACAGCTGACATTCCTTTCAATAGGGCATGCTCAAACCTCATTCATAAATTGCATATGCCAAAATATTAGAGTGGATGATGGTAAGGGGCACTTAAAGGACATTGTTCAGATTACAGAAAATGGCCTTCATTATATTGCCCACTTAATATTATAGATTATCAAAACAATATTGCTGCTGCCCAGCAAACTGCAACCACACTACATTAGTCACACACTAGCTAACTGAACTGAGATAATATTTCATGAGCTCTGTAGGACTTTCAGCCCATTCCTCTAGCAGTTAATGGGAAGGGAAGAAGAAACAAGTGCTTTGTAGCCTCCTGTAGAATGCAACAATAAAACTATACAAACGTTTTGGACCAATTTAGAAAGTGCTTAATGAGAGGAGCATAAAGTTGTACATTTTCTAGAGCTATAACTTCTGCTAACTCAAAATAAGATGGAAAATCTATATGAAGTTCAAAGGGTTGAGAGGACAACTACTGTCCACAAAACTATTTACTAGAGTCTGTCCAACCTGTGTAGTACCACTAGAAACCTAGTTTAGAATCCAAGGTACTTAAACTTAGCCATCATGATGTCATTGTGCGCAGAGGTCATAACGTACTCTAGGAACAGAATGGAAATGAAAAATTCCCCAACACTACTATACAAAGATATTTCAGGTGGGAAGCCAAATTCTGCAGTTGTGCACACCCTTGCCCCAAAGCAATTCTTCTTCCTGCTTAATTACACAGAAAAATAGCTTATTGTGCTTTTCGATGTCACCGATCTGAAATCACAATCTGTGATACAACTGGGTTCTTAGTGTTACTTAACTGATTGGATCTTCTGGAAATGATACCCAGAAGGCAGTGTGGTGGGTTTCATGTTCACTTCAGTGATGCAGAGATTTATGGATCTGGAAGCAGCTTGTGCTGATAAAGCATTGTGGGGTATGGCAAGGAGGATAGGCTGTGACAACTAGGGGGCTTGGATAAGGACCCTGTCATTCATCTGCACTTTTGACATGATGTGTTGTGTTTGCTCTGACTTTATGTTACCAATGCATTATAATGTGATCTGTAATTCTATTTTTTTTTCCAGAGAAGGAACCCTTCTTAAATTCCCATGGGTCCCACTTTTAATTTTTTACATTTCCCACTATGGTGAACAGAAGAAAAGATTGTTGAGGCTCCTGTTCCTCCAATCAAGGGAGAAAAAGGAATTTGGCATGTTCAAATTGTCAAAGGATCAGAAAAGATTGACCTGTCTAAATTGCTTCTTGTATACAATTATTAAAGGCAAAAAAAGTTCTGAGCTTCTTTGCCTCTGGCAATACCTTCCTAGTGTCTCACTCTGTTTTCCTCTTTAAAAAAATCAGTGATACCAACCAATTTAGCTGGGGCATGGATGTGAGCTCCAACCACCTAGCTCAGAGCCAATGATCCGAATGATGTGGAATACTCAATGGGCTGGTTCACATGATCACCACAGCCCACTGTTGCTCATTTAAATCATGGCGGGTTGTGGCACATTTTGAATATTCAAGCCACAGCAGGTGGGCACTGTGGCTTATTGATTTGTGCAAACCCAGCAAGGATCTCTAAAACAGCCCATGGGTTACGCGAAGGTTGTTCACCCACACAAAAGCCATCCTCATTGGGTTCACACAACACAATTAGCCATGGCAACTGCATGCTACAACTTGAATATTCAAAAGGATGGGTAGCACACACTGCAACTAAGCTGTGGCTGAAATAAACCACAGTAGGCTGTGGTGGTTGTGTGAACCCAGTCAGTTTGTGGCTAACATTGAAGGATGTTGTCTTAGCATAAGGGATAGAGATGATGATTCAGGATCCCATACTTTCAAATCACTTCTATGGTCTTTGTACATGGGCCTTTATGACTTATTCAGAATTGAAGGCGCTGGCAGATGTTTTAGTATCCCATTCTTCCAATACAAAACAAACACTTGTTTGCTGCATTTTACTTTTATTTCCTACTTCACACTTCCTGCAGTCAATTATGGGGACAGACCAACTGAGTCTTTCAGGGTGACTAGGCACACCTGGAATAAATGTGCATCATAATCTTCTAAATATATTCTTCATTTTCCTTAGGTAAAATTATTTAACACCAGCATTCCAAAATAAGTTTAAGTTGGAACAAACATCAACTGATTATTTGCTGGCCAATACTATCCAACATATTCCCTCCAAATGGCGAGCACAGACTAGCCATTTGCAGTGTGATTAGGGAAATGAAAAATGGGGGCAAAAGGGAAGCAATAGTAAAAAGACGTCCAACATTAGAATAGAATAAAATACAGTTGAATCAAGACTTTTAATAGTACATAATAGCTGGGTCATGCAATGGCAATATAGTTGGCAATGCTATATCTATGTTAATTGTTTCTGCATTCATAATTACCAATGCAGACTGAAATGGGCAATCTGCAGAAACTTGCATTGAAGGCTGAACGATATCATGTGTAAAAAAATTAATGAATTCACAGCATATAATCTCGAATACAAACTCATAGAAACTGCAGAAACAGTGGGGTTGAAAAATTGGAAGAACCGTCCCTTGCTGCTCTGCCTTCACCACCAGTGAAATCTCTCCAATCATAAATTAACTACAAAAGTAGACAGGCAGCTTATAAGAAATGCTTATAAGAAATGTGCAGTGATACATCTAACAATGATTGTTATGAGGATGGAAAAGACAGTGGCTGTAAAGCACTTTATTATGTTTTTTTTTTAATTTTAGGAGGTCTGTAGATAAAGCGTAAACACATGACACATCAGAATCCTTTTCTTTTTTATATATAAGACGTGTTAATTCCCCTTACTCCATGCCCATTGCCCATTTTTCCTTGTCTATTCCTGTTCCCATACTCTGGTATAAAATCATCTGATCCCCAAATCATGAGAGCTCCGCTGGAACAGACCAAAGTTCCAGCATTCTGTTTCCAATTGTGTCCAGCCAGATGCTTCCAGGAAACCCACAAGCAGAGCATGGAAACAACAACCCTCTGCTGCTCTTGACCCCCAGAACTGTAATCAGTGGCATATTATCTCAGCACCTGTTGCAGTCGATAGACATCTCTTCCATGAACATGCCTATTCCCCTTTTAATGCCATCTGTGCTGGTGACTATTACTACATCGTCTGGCAATAAATTCCATATATCAGTGACACATTGTGGGAAGAAACATTTTCTTTGCTTTTTCCTGAATCTACTACCGATCAATTGCACTGGGTAACACTCTGTTAGGACCGAGTGGGGAAAATTACCTCCATTATTCAAAGAAGATGAAGGATCAGGTTTCCCACCTTTTCAAGACAAACCTCACATATCCACTTTCTCCATGCCATGCATTATTTTATAAACCGTCTACTACATCTCCTCTCAGGAACAACTATGAACATTACAGCCCCCCACATGTTGAAGATTGCCATCCCATGCACACTTATTTGGGAGTAAGTTCCATTGAAAGCAGTTGGGACTACTTCTAAGTAAATATGCAGAAGATCGGGCTATGTAGCCCTTATTTAAAACACTTCCCCAATTCTAGCTGTCATGCTTCGCCCTTCCTTCCTTGCAACAAACGTTCTCTTACTTAAATAGGAAGCACAGCAGACACACACTCTCTCTCACACAACCCCTTTCCTAGTATACTCAACACGCCGAAACAAGAGTCTAAACAATGTTTTTGTAAACTAAAAAAACCCATATCCTATTAAGATCCTGGATAATTAAAACAGTAAAGATATAAGGAGGGATGGAGAGGGGGGCGGCAGACGGGAATAATTGAAAATTGACAGCCTTCGCCTAATCGGGGGTGCAGGAGGTTAAGCGGGGGGGGGGACGCACAACCTTTCATGCAACGAAAGCTTTTAGGGGGGACAAACTCCGTTGCTATGATACAGACGGGGGGAGTAAGTGGGGCTAGAAATTGGGGGCCGGGTGGAAGCTGCTCCCTTCATTTTAGGGATACTTTAGGTCACCCCGGGAAGACTCTCCTCGGGTCCATCTGCGAGGGGGGGAAGCAATGAGAGGCAGCAGCTCTCCAAGGCTTCTTCCCTTTCCCGAGGGGACCGAAATACACCGTCTACGTACCTCCAGGGGGGGTGGGACGAGCCCGAACACCCTTCCGGAAGCGAAACCCCCAGATGAGTCACGCCCCGGAAGAACATCCCCTCCCTTGATTGACTCGCTTTTCCCCCTGCCCTAGCGAAACGGTTTCACGCGTCAGGTAGCCACGCCCACAGGAAAGAGCCCGCCCTAGGGAGGGACCGGAGGGGTGGGACCTGCGCCTCACGGTCGCCGGCGTGTTTGCGGTTGTGGAGAGAGTGGGGGAAGCTTTGTGGGCGGAGACTATTTCCCCTGGGGCGGGGAAAGGGGAGGGGACATGCAAATAGACATCACGTGATTGCAGGGCTCGCGCGCGCGTATATAAGTGGAGTGGCTCCGCCTCGCCCTCCCTTTTCTAGCTGCTTTTTCCCGTGGGAGGTTGGTGAGCGCCATGGTGAGTTGTGGGGTTCTTTCTTTCCAGGAAATACAGTTCTCGTGGGTATCTATGGGGACCGGAGGGTCTTCAGGATATATTGCTTACGCTGTATAGTTTTGTGGGAGGACGGATGGAGGTGGATTTTGATTCCCCCCCCCCCCCCAGTTTTCTCTTCTGGGGGATGTTCGGGCCTGGAGTGCAAATGGCGCCCAACTCGTGGGACAGGGCGGGTGGGCGCAAGCGAGGAAAAGGCCCATGCAAAGCATGGGGCTGTGGTGTCCCGTCTGTCCCATGCAGCGGCAGCAATAGAATAACTTCGCTGGGCTCTACAAAGTAATGCCACGTAATGTGCGGCTCTTGACTTCAATGGAGCCGTTCTGGAGGCCAGATGTTCAGCGCCAAAATGGGAAAGGGCAGGGAAATGTTGGCAGAAACATAAAAATCTCCGTTTGTTTGGTTTTTTTGAAGCAATAATGGAAATAACGGGGAAAATAATGGAGGGTAATTCAAATACGTATATATAGCACTCTGCAGATCTGTAGTTACGTTAGGTTAGGCGCATAAAAAGCATGATGTAGAATTTATTTGATCAAAAAAGTACTGGGTTTTTGTATGTTGAATTTAAAAGTAAAGCTTATTCAGACAATTACAAACTGAATGGAATCCCCCCTTTTTTTAAAAAAAATAATTTTACAAAGGGAACTACAAGAGGCTTTTAGCAAAGGAATCTAGTATCTAGTATTTGAGAATTGTAGTGTGTTGCTTAATCTTAGTGCACAGTGTCAAGGAAAATAGCGGACACTCCAAACGTTGAAGAAAACCAAACAGGCAGAGACCCGGTCCAACAAGGTTTATTAGAAACTAGGGAGGTAGGAGAAGGCCCATTACAAGCGAGCTGATTCTGGCCAACTGCCAAACAAAGGCAACATGCAACATTTATCCATGTCTGTTGCTTTGATGTCACTCACTCTCTCCCCCTCCCTTCCTGTGATATCAATTAATGTAACAACTAAACTATTTTAACATACACATCATAAAAAGAAATATCCTGGGTACTTAGCAGTTCTTGTAACTTATTGTTCGCTGATAACCATATCAAGGACACTTGAGCCGGACATCTTGGAGAGATAAGATAGGACTCAGAGGGGAGTATTTACATGTTTACCTCAGGCAGATGGGTGCCTGGATGTCTTGGACTTCAAGGCAGATGGGTCATATTAAATTTGCAACACTATGGGCAAGGCAGGGAGGGGGGGAGGAACTGGTAGGGAGGAAGGAGAGATAGGTGAGACCTTTGGCTTACCAGCTCTGTTCTTTGTCTTTTTGTCATTCTGGAATGTGGGGTGTGAAAACCTCTCATGCTTGGTGCAGTTTATTTCTGCATTTCCTCCTGAAACTTTGTCAGAGACTTGGGGCACCTGGGGTTCAGATTTATTTTATATCAAGAACAATATATTTGTTTTACTTTTAACAGCAGGAATTATGATCTGACATGATATCATCTTACATAAGCGTCTTACTCTTACATAGTTTCTAGCAGTAATTTTGGGGTAGTTTGCTGGATAGCTGCAATGGCTTAAACCATTTTTAAAAACTAAACAGCGGGGGGGGAGGCATTTATCACACACAGGTTTTCTAGGCCTTAGCATCTCTAGATGTTAGGTGTGATGAAAATCCCCACTTTGCAATTTGTAACAGTCTTCAAATAGAACAAAATGGTGTTTTCAGACTTGATTAGATAGCGGATGCTGACAAATGATATTCAATTGTAGTAAGGTACACTAGAGTAAAGAAGCAGGGGCAATGCCCACTCAACGTGGAGAATATATATTAAATTACTTTGGTTGTACCAGTTAACATGGAGCCTAAGAATGCCTTAATGTGCACTGTGCTCCCCTGGGGTGACAAAATAGGCAAGCTCCTTTTGTGATGACAGAAACTTGGTTATAGGAACTTGGAAATAGCATGCAGCATGGGTAGTGTGCTGTTGCTGCTGATGCTTGTCAGCCGTTATAGAACAGTTTCCCAATAGTGTAAAAGATACAGACTTATGAGAAAAGTACCTATTACATCTATAGCAGCAGTCTTCAGCTGGTAGGTTGTGACCCAAAAGTGGGTCGTGAGATCAGTCCAGATGGGTTGCGGCAAAGCTGTTGCCGCCATGTTGGGCAGTTGTGAAAGTGGGTCCCATGTTGCAGATTGGGAGTCCGAGGTGGGACTTGGGTCTGGACAGTGGAAGACCACTAATCTATAGTATGTTCAGAGTGTGGGTGGTATTGGGGCAATTGTTCAGGAAAGCCTCCAACAAGATGTAAGCTGCCCCAAAGACTGGATTAGATTGCAGAAACCCCTATCTCTACAACAGCCTTCCCCAACCTGATGCTCTGATGTATTGCAACTCTTACCATCTCAAGCCTGCATGGCGTTGTAGGGAATCTCTCTGTGTAGCTTCCTGACTTAAGATGAGCTTGCCTTCTCTGTCTGCACATGATGATAAATGATGTTGGTAGGGACATCTGAGAAAATGATGAATACCAACATCTCTGAGCAGGACTGGGACTTGGATGTAGTCATAACTGCTTATCTCCGACTTCTTTGAGCGTTTCCTCCTTAGTCCACAAGAGCCTTAGAGCTAGTTAACATAATTCTAAAACTTATCCTAATTAATATGTAAGGCCTGGAGTAATATGTCTCTTGAGTCTGTACTGGCATTTGAAGAAGGAACTTGGGTTCGCTCTTGGTTTTGAACGTTACCTCTCTTCCTATCCTTCTGTTTGAATGTAGGATCCTTGAGCATGGAAGATTAGTCTTGATGTGAAACCTTGCCAATCCAAATTCCAAAGCATTTTATAGTTGGCACATTCCAGGTTAAAAGGGGCTCTGGCTTGGAGAGTGACCGCTTAGGTGTAATTCACACTGAATACTCCAGGTCAAAGTCAGACATTGAGTGATTTACAACAGCCCTCCAGTGTTGTCCAGAGATATTGTACCCCTATTTCAGGTTGGGCTGAAGCTGAGAGCAGTGTTGCTCATTGCTTTTGTCCCCATCTTGCATATTAGACTGAAAGAATACTGTACAACAACCCTGCTTTATAGTTCACTGAGACACCCTATTACAGGTTGTGGGACTATGCTGGAAGAGAAGCTTATGTCTGCAATGTAGTCCACTGTTAATATTGGAGGTCAAAATTGAGGCTGGTCTACATTACCAGCCAAAAATACTGCAAAATTTTGTTGCGGAGCCCTATTTTATTTTAACATGTTCTAGCTGTCTGAAAAAGCTCTTAACTTCTTTCTTTATAGGTTCAGAAGGTCAAGACCATCGTATCTGCAAAGGTATTTTCCCCCTTTTTATAGATGTAGAAAAATGGTTTAGGCTGTTTCAAAGTACTACTTAGTTTAAATGAGAGCTTACATTGTGCTACAATGATGACACTTATTTGCTACTCTTGATCAGGAGAATGATGAGAATGCTTAACCACCTTTGTTTCAAACTGAGGCACAGTAAATAGTCTTAAATGTATATTTCACCTTCAAATTGCTTTTGAACAGTTGCTGTTTTTCTTGCAGGGTTTCACAAATGGTTCAGTAGTTCTAGGACGACGATATATCGGTAAGAATCCTACGAAAGGTTGAATGGTCTGTTTGTCTGGGCTTAAACTTTAGAATTTTGGGATGGATCTATTTAGACCACATCACTGAATTTTAAATTCAGGCTTCACTGAATCAAGGTTTTTGCTTGCCATTGTATGTGCAAGATTCAAGGGGATGGTATTTAATTCAGTAGTTAGCAGCATCAAACGAAACAGGGTTTCTTAATCCATTGCCAACAAAGATGCATATGATGACAACATAGTTCAGCAGATAATCTTTGATGAATTCTGATGTCTTTCGCTCCTATCTGATGCATCCTTGGTGGGATTTGAGTTTGTCTTCCATCAGGTCTGTGATTGCCAGTTATTGACATAGGCATAATCTTACTCTCAAATGTTAAGTTAATGCCATTACAAATGAAAAGATATTTCCCAAGTTCAGTATAAATTTAGTTTGAAACAATTTGGATGGCCTCCCCTCCTCCCCATTATTCAGGTTATAACTTTTTATAACTGAATTAAACTTGTTATAAATTGTCTGCTTGTTTGTGTGTAGTACAATATGGGCTAGCAGCTGTGTCATAAGCTTCTGTTTTCCTCTACCTACAGGTTCTCTAGCATGGATTGACCTTGGATAACCAAACAGGTATGTTTCAAAGAGAGCTGAAGATGTGATGATGACAAAGGGGTTGTAGCATTGACAAGGCATATCCCTTATGAGCAACGGCAGTGTGACCACAGCATTCTTAGGCTATTCCAAGTTCTCTTACTTGTATGTCCATATTCTACGTTGCATTACTAACAACTGCACTTATAGTTGCACTTGTCTGTAATGGAACAGATGATCTAGTCTTGGAACATGTTAACATACCCAACCTATGCTATGCTGGTAGGAAACTGCATATTTCAAATTTCCAGGTAACCAAGCACTTTGGCTGCTTCAGCACTGTTGGTCTATCAGTGGTTATTAAGCTTTGCCTTTCGTTTGGAATCCATTTAATTTATTTATTTATTGCATTTGTATACCGCCCCATAGCCAAAGCTTTCTGGGCAGTTTACATAGGATTAAAACAATTAAAAACAATATACAAAAGTTAAAACAGCAAAAGCATACAATGTACACTTACATTTAAAACCACTATAATAACTTTAAAAAGCTGTAAGCCTAAAAACAAAAACAAACCCAGGCTCCACAGATATTACCAAATGCCTGAGAGTAGAGGAAAGTCTTGACCTGGCGCCGAAAAGATAGCAATGTTGGCGCCAGGCGGGCCTCGTCAGGGAGATCGTTCCACAATTGGGGGGCCACCACAGAGAAGGCCCTCTCCCTTGTTGCCAACCTCTGAGCTTCCCTTGGAGTAGGCACTCGAAGGAGGGCCTTAGATGTTGAACGTAGTGTTTGGGTAGATTCATGTCGGGAAAGGCGTTCCATCAGGTATTGTGGTCCCAAGCCGTGTAAGGCTTTATAGGTTAAGACCAGCACCTTGAATTGGGCTCGGAAACATACAGGCAGCCAATGCGAGCGGGTCAGAGTAGGTCTTATACGTTCGAACCTTCTGGTCCCAGTTATCAATCTGGCTGCTGCATTTTGCACAAGCTACAGCTTCTGAACCGCCTTCAAAGGCAGCCGCACGTAGAGTGCATTGCAGTAATCTAACTTGGAGGTTACCAGAGCATGGACAACTGAAGCCAGGTTATCCCTGTCCAGATAGGGACGTAGCTGTGCCACCAACCGAAGTTGGTAGAAGGCACTCGTGCCACTGAGGCCACCTGAGCCTCAAGTGACAGAGATGGTTCTAGGAAAACCCCCAAACTTCTCTACCAGCCATATGGTATTATCTATTTATCAGATTTGCAGATGACACAAAGTTGGGTGGGATAGCTAATACCCTGGAAGACAGAAACAAGCTTCAAAGTGATCTTGATAGGCCTGAGTGCTGGGCTGAAAACAACAGAATGAAATTGAATAGGGATAGATACCAAGTTCTACACCTAGGAAAAAGATACCAAATGGCACAGTTAGAAGATGGGGGATACTTGGCTAAGCAATACTACAAGCAAGAAAAATCTTGGATTTGTTGTAGATCACAAGCTGAATATGAGCCAACAGTGTGATGTGGCTGCAAAAAAAAACAAATGCTATTTTGGGCTGCATTAATAGAAGTATAGCTTCCAAATTGCGCGAGGTACTGGTTCCCCTCTATTCGGCACTGGTTAGGCCTCATCTTGAGCATGGTGTCCAGTCCTGGGCACTACACTTCAAGAAGGATGCAGACAAGCTAGAGGGGGTTCAGAGAAGGGCAACGAGGATGATCAGGAGTCTGGAAACAAAGCCCTATGAGGAGAGATTGAAAGAACTGCTCATTTTTAGCCTGGAGGAGGGGACACATGATAGCACTCTTCAGTACTTGAAAGGTTGTCACACGGAAGAGGGCCAGGATCTCTTCTCAATCATCCCAGAGTGCAGGGCGGGGAATAATGGGCTCAAGTTACAGGAAGCCAGATTCTGGCTGGACATCAGGAAAAACTTCCTGACTGTTAGAGCAGGATGTTTTTAGGATGTTTTAGGATTTTTTAATGCAGTTTTAATAATATGTGTCATGTTTTAATCAGTTTTATGTATTTTATCATGTTGTTGTTCCCCGCCTCGATCCAGACGGAGAGGCGGGTAAGAAATAAATTGTTGTTGTTGTTGTTGTTGTTGTTATTATTATTATTATTATTATTATTATTATTATTATTATACGACAATGGAACCAGTTACCTAGGGAGGTTGTGGTCTCTCCCACATTAGAGGCATTTAAGAGGCAGCTGGACAACCATCTGTCAGGTATGCTTTAAGGTGGATTCCTGCGTTGAGCAGGGGACTGGACTCCATGGCCCTCATAGGCCCCTTCCATCTCTACTATTCTGTGATTCTATGAATAGAACTGGTCCATCTGTACTGCTTGTAACTGTTGATGCTTAAATCATTGGTTTGATGGCATAGTGTTGTTAATGGGAATAAGTTAATCTGCTGTACATGATGCTGAATCAGGTCTCTGATCCAAATGAAGATAATTGAATCTATACTGATACAGTAGATTATTGTAGCTTTTAAAAAAACTGAAGCTGAGTACATGTCTAAAAAGCAATTATTGTCTCTACAGGCCTTCATGACAGCTAGTTTGAAATATAAGGATTTGGATCGATTAATCCTGAAGCAAAGAAAGGTGGGTTTAGGTAACAGGAGGGTGACATCATGATGCCTGCCTAGTTTTAACAATGAACAATGTGACAAATGTTTCTTAGGCTATGGAGCTTTTCCAGAAGATTGTTGGATGATTTCAATTAAGGGGTAGGCAAATCTGTCCACCAGGTGTTCAGGACTAAAGCTCTCGTAGTCCCTGACCATTGGCCATGCTGGTTGGGGCTGTTGGTAGTTGTCCAAAAATCTAGAGGACCCTAGGTTACATACCTCTACTTAAGTTCAGTGATGACCAATTGCACCTTTGTCTAACTCTCTGAAATATAGGTCCCAGTATTTTCCAGCACAGCAGTAAATAGGAGCACAGTCCCCTAAGAGTTGCCCAAGACTTAAAAGGGAAACCTTGAACAATATCTTCTGGCTCCGTTTTAAACATGCATCACTGTGGCTGGTTCCTTTTGAAGGTGATTTGATCATGTGCAATAACGTTCTTTAGTCTATGCCTGTTATTTAATCATTTACTTAGTCGTATGACGCAAGCTGCCTATGTGATGATGAGAAGCCAATAAAACTGACTTAAATAATGAAGGTTGGTAATTAGCTCTACCTGACTTTAGGCACCTGCTTGCATTTTCCTTGCCTTACAACTAGCTTTCTGTGGACTGTTTTAAAATGTCCTTTTCAGGTCTTGGGGCAACTTTGAAGAGCTCTTCGGAGTTATACTGCTGATAATGGTAAATCATTACAGGACATCTGCATGAGTGAAACTCACAGAGCACAGAAGTACCATCGGTGACATTGCATCAAGCAGTAAGGTGAATTTGTGTGGGTGGCTTGCCAGTAGTTACATTAAATATCTTCTAGCTAGGGTGGTGGTAAACTATTTTAGGCAGTTGAATACATCTATATAGTCCAAAGGTGTCAGCTTCAGTGGTAGGGCTTTAAATGGCAGCACCTGAAAGGAGGCGCAATATAGAAATATAACAACTGCCTGGTTGTGTGGCAACCCCTGAGCATGCTTGGTACGGCGTGGGCGAGGTATTCCCACCCATATGTGTGATGCACAGAGACCACGAAGAACTGTTTGGTTGTGTGGCAACCTATGTTCAATTTTTGGTTAACTCTCTCCTTTGGTTACAAAAGTCTATGGAGCTTGCAACTGTATTTATGCCTAGATACCTGTTGGTCATGGCCTAGAGAGACTGTACCCTGATTTTGATCCCTAGAGCTACTAGGGATCCAGTCCATGGAATCATTCTACAGAATGTACTACTATCCCTATTAGGGTTACTTTGCTAAGGAATCTTAGAATAAAACCAGCAGGGTTCAAAATGATGAGTAAATGTCTGATCTGAAATCAGCATGTGGATTAATTTTTGTACTGAAAAACCCTGCAAAGTTACCCCTTTTTGTAGCACTGCCTTTTTGTACCATGTTCAACTTTGTGCATATGACCTGGACACTAATTCTTTACATCTTACCTAGGTTCTGACTGTGGAATTATTAAATTAAGGTAAGAATCTATTTTGTATTTGTCCCATAGGAATTGCTTACTCAATGCTATTTAGAATGCACTTGTAACCAATGATGAAATTAGATTCTGCCAGATGAGTACGCATGATATCAACACCATTCCGTTCCATTTTCTGAGGTTACATTGTCCCATGGTCACTAAAGTTTAGGTACTGTGAGAGAGTAGTGATTGATTTCCAAGCTCAACACTTGGATTTATGGAGTATGTTAGGTACAAGAAGCTCCCTAATATTAAATTCAGGGATAGGCTAATTGTGTTTGTGACCATCTACGCCAACATTTAGTTCTGTCCTTTCACTTTGGCTGGTTCCTAGCAGGAAACATGTTGCCTATACATGCTAGAAGTAAGGAATATAAAAATAATTGGTACTTAAAAGTATTTATGAGCCAAGCCTTGCTGATCTCTTAACAAGAGCTTTTGTTGCAATTTTATAACAACTATGTTTGTCTTTTTAAAGTACTGATAGAAGATGACTCCAGTATTAATCCGCCTTTTGAGAGGTTAGTAAGTTACGATGTGATCTTTTAATTAGCCAGAAGGCTAAATTCTACCCTCTAGAAATTTGTGTTTCCAGAAATTTGTGTTCTACCTTGGGGAGGGGCTGTAAACTAATACTATTTTGTTTGCTGTCTTGGGTGGACTTGGCCCAAAAAGTGGTGTATTAATGTTTAAATAAATAGAAAATACTGTACGCAGAAGGGTTCAGGTTCCATGCCTACCTCCAGTTTGAAAGGAGATCGCATGAAGTAGACAGTACTATGTTAAGATAGACCAATGATTTGACTCTGTATAAGACAGTTTCACATACTTTACATATTCCGCTCGTCATAAAATAAAATGTACCACTAGAAATAAGCCAATGATGTTTTAAGAGTAGTGGACAGAACAGGTTTCTGAAAACCTTACACTGAGGCTTTTCTGGGAAAATGGTGTATGTGGTGTATGTAGCTGATTCACATCACCAGCAATTTGTGCAGGGCACATCATGGTAACATTACTTGTGATGGCTCAAGATGAGAACTTTTCCTTTAGATCTCTTTCAGTATCCAATAACAATGATTCTTAAACTGCTTTTTTTTTAGGGACAGTGAACATGAATGGACAGAGGATTGGCATACATTTCACAGCATATTGGTAAGCTGAAAAGTAGTAATGGATCTCAAAAGTGCGGCAAGCCACTGGTGTACCGCTGTCAATGAGCTCCTGCTCCCTTCTGAGGCCTACCCCATTCCAATGATATTAAAATATGTGCTGCTTCCACATATATTGAACTGTATTGTTAGACTACAATTACCCTTACAGTAAAGGAATAAGGATCAGCAACTAGTGCCCCTGGAGCCACATCTGGCTCTCTGTAAAATACAACCCAGTCTGCTTACCATGGCCTACATACGAAAGCATAGAAAAATCCTTTTGTGTTGCCCAGTCTGCTGAGGTTCAAGTGATGGAGATGAATGACTTGCTGTATCACTAGTTCTTTCTATAGAGCTGCATGGAGTGTTCCCCATTCTAGCTTTCTTTAAATTTCTTTTTTCAGTATTGGCCAAGACTTGTCAAAAATTCTAACTCCTATAAAATGTTTTTATTCATTTTACTTTTATATTTTGTTTTAGAGAACTTGGGTTATTGGGCAGTTTAAAAGTACAATATGTAAAACAAATTAGAAATAAAACATTTTAAAAATATAATTTCATGTACTGTTAATGATGAAATTGTATGAAACAATGGGAATCTCTCTGAAAGGTAGTGAAGAGAAGTTTCACTGAAACAGTACAGAAATAGTACTGTCTTTTAATATGCATATTGCTGTGTTGGCTCCGATGTGTAAGATTAAGTTACTTTATTACAGATTATGTTGGCAAATGTCCTGGAAATACTCTTATGGCTCTCTTAGGCAAGTACTACATGCTTTGGTTTGATTTTTTTTATAGAGTAAATGTACTTGGTATTTAAGTCAGGGGTGGGCAATCCCTCTCTAATCCCGCTACAACCACCCTGCGGAGTGTGGCTTGCAGGATATGTATGTCCAGGGTGTGTGAAAATGACCCCCAAACCTCTAAAGTTGCCCACCTTGGTTTAGGTGTTGCACTAGTTAGTAGTGTTAAGAGATAAACGCAGCTTAGGATAGTGCCTATTTCTCTCAAAAGCTGCAGGTCCATTTTTTATTTCCCTCTCTAGACATAATAAAAGCAAAGAGCTTAAAGGAATATGAGCGTAAGAATCAAAACAGATACAATGATGATCACATAGTTCAGCAGATGGAATAGTGATGAACTGTCTTTCGCTCCTATCTGATGTATCTGTCTACACTGCTCTTAAGGCAACTATAAATGGGCTATATTCACATGTTCTGCTGTGACTTACAGCTTGAAACAAATCTCAGGCTACTGGAGTTGTGGTATTGATGTTAGCCCCCTTTTAAATTATCATTACAGCTATTGAAAAAAATTGGGGTACAGATTTTGCCACTTGACTATTTCAGTAACATTCCTGTTCAAAACTTTTTTGAAAAAGTGCAAGGGTTCTGTACATTTTCAGTGAAGTGTTTTAACTTTTCCACTTAGCTGTAATTGATAATGTATGGTAGAATAAGATTTGGACAAATTGTATTCTAAATGCAACTCTCAATGCAGGCTGCTGTTGTGTAGGTAAGAATTTTTGTAGTAGAAGAGTTGTCTGGAAGTCAATTTTGTGTACAAGCTTCAGTTAAGCCCCTTAACTTTATTCTAACACAGATCTGCAACATGACAGATGTAGAATTGATTCTTCCAAGTCAATTGCAATGATTTAATCCATATTCTGTGGTATGATCTCCCTTGCATCTCTTCCCCCACCCCGTCCACTTGTATACTAATATCATTCTCAACTTCTAGGTAACTAAAGCTTGAACTGACCATGGACTTTGAATTTGAAGGGTAGGCATCTGTCTTTTATTTCAAATACAAATTTGTTTTTGTGGGATAAATGATGATAACCTTGCCTTGAACTCTCTCGCTGATTTTGTGATGAAAAATCCAAGGTCTGATCTATTCACCTTCCAAGATGTGCTGTGCTTGTGAGAGAGGTGTGCAGTGGTTGACACTCTTTTTCCTTCCTATTCCAGACTTGAGAGCTACAGTCCTCTCCAGAAGAACTGGATAACTTCAAATACTGGAAGAGGCAAAGTGGAATCGGAACTTCTGTGACAGCTGCTACATAATAAAACGGTTCTCTGTAAATTGTGTCCATTTCTTTATTGGCTTTCTCTGCAATATAAGGCAGGGGTCCTAATCCCCAGTCCTCAGGGCCCCTTTCCCCAACCAGATTCATGGTTTCCTGATTCTGTGCAATGCCCTCCCCTATTTTAAAAGGTCAAAGTGCTCCTCCTAAGGCTTAAGTTGCTGGCAGTAAGAGCTTTAAGCTACAGCATGCTGGTGTTTTACCCCCAGCCCTTTTCTGCACCACCCCTGGAGAATACATTGAAAACTGTTTCGGTGGCTGAGTGTCAAGTGTAACTACCACTATTAGTGTGTAAGCCCCCAGTTCTCTGGCAGAGGCTGTGATCTAAATAACTGTTAAAGCAGAAGAATGAGTTAGACTGGTGGAAAGGTATTATTACATTTATATACTGCCCCATAGCTGAAGCTCTCTGGGCGGTTTACAAAAATTAAAAGATTGAACATTAAAAAGTCAATATACAAAATTTAGAAACATAAAACAACTGATATTTTAAGCCTGGCCACAAAAGTCAGTTAAAACCTCAACTTAAGCTGTTAAAATACTTGAGAGAAAGGTAGGGAGAACGCTTGCAATATTACATAGGGAAAAGTGGCAGTTTTAGGGAGCCAAGGCTGTATGCCTGATGAACAGTATTAACTGATACTGAGGGGGGAGGTAGAGGCGAAGCTACTCCCCCCCACCCTCACCCCAAAGTCACGGTGTGTGTAAAGGATTAGGTTTATTTTCAAGTTTTGGGGGAAATTAAGCTACCTTTCCCTTTTAGTGCTCTTACAGAGCAAAGTAAATTTGTTAATTAAGAGACATCATATAGTTTAAGTTGAGTTTGCTCAAAATTATATTGCAATTGAAAGTAAATGCAATAGATTGGTATATTAGTGTAAAAGTAGTAGAATCAATTCAAACCAAACTTATGAACAAACCAAGCTATGCATTATACATGTTATATTCATATTTTATGTCTGACGAAGGGGAACTTCAACTAGTCCCTGAAACAATCCTAGAATCTGGAAGCAGCAAAAAGCATTTGTGGGGAATTCAATGGTATTTAGGGAACCTGATCTAAAGGAAAAGCTAGGAAGATTCTTGCCAATTAGGGATAGCAACCAACCATATTTAAGAAATCTCAATTTGAAGAGACTGTTCTCATGTATTTCCCCTTAATTTTTGTTCATTTTGAAAGGTGGTCTGCTGTAGTGTTATCAGTATTATGCCAAAGGATCAAGGTTTTTAGTTCAAGGTTTTGTTTTGATGGCAGTAATTAAAAGTGGTCCAAAATTTGAGTTCTCCAGATTTCCCATCAGGTCAGATGCGGCCCTGCGGTTGTTTTAGACCCAGTCTCAAGTGGAACTCAGCCGTTGCCTCTCTCAGAATGTATTAGTTGGTGTATTTAGGTGCCTGCAACACCTACCAATGATGAATCCATTTAGCGTGTAGCTAGTTGGCTACCACCTATTGACACTGGGAAACCCTTTAACATTTTTAATCAGCTCAAAAGATGTAATGCCTGGAAGATTGAGATGGTGATGTAGCATAGTACCTCCAAAAGTTAAAATGCTGCTCAGGAAAGCTTAAATTGTATACACTAGCCCAATTCAGAATATTAACACAAGATATCGAGGTAAAAATGTTTGGTTGCAGGACAAAATACGTTGCCTGGCCCAGGAGATCAAACAAGACATTGGAATTCACTTTAAATACCGAATGCTACATAAAGGTATTAACTGATGGGGTTGAGAGTTGTAAATACATCTAGGTAAACCTCAACAGAGTAATCCAATTCTACCTTGGGGTGTGGAGAAGGAATCCCTATTCAGTCTCCTTGTACTAGGACAAAACAAAATTATGGGCGCATAGTAAATCATTTCGGTGGAGCACTGCTGTTGCACTGGTAAGGATGGCAGCAGCAGAACACTTTGCTTTTAGGACAGGGATGGGCAACATACAGTCCCATTTTTAAAAAAAGAAATGGCACTACTGAAAACTTACCTGAATTTCAGCAGCAAACAATTCCCTTCCTCCTGTGTGAAAATGGCCTTTGGACTGGTTGTAAACATACTCAAATTCTATGCACTAGCAGGGTGGGTCTTGCCCACACCAGCCTAAATAAATTCCATGTTCCTTTATGGCTTTCTCATTTCATAGAAGCAAGTAGGCTGTTCTGTGAAGCTTTTAACCATTTACATGCCAATTCAAATGTTTTTAGAAGAGTTCAATCTAAAACTATTTGTTTAATCAAGGCAGCTTCCAATATAACATTTTTTTAGGCACCAGATGACAACTGAAAAGTTGTTCCAACAGCTAGACCTGCACAAACCTGTTATATGGAATATATACATAGGGTGGCCCTGAAAGTTGCATTGTTTATGATCAAGCTATATTCACACATGCTGACTCTTCTACACCTGAAAGTGACAGTCTGCTCTATGAACCAAGATAGTCTATTCTGGAGCTGATGAAGTAGGGTTCCCCGATCATTTTGGACTCATGAGCACATTTGGAATCTGAGACTATGCTGTAAGCACCACCACAAAATGCCTAGTCAGTGCATTGCTGTTTCAGTGTCTACCTGTTGTGTCTAAGGCTGCATCTTACTCAGCAAAAACTTTGTTTCGTGCCTATTGAACACTGAAATGTCTCTTTAGGAAGGGACAGTCTAATTTGGCTAACTGGTGCAATACAGCTAATACTTATTTTAAACATTTTGGGGCTGTCTAAAGTTGCTTCTTTTGGGGAGGAGATCATTACAAAGTAAATTTTGTACTGGCACAGTCTTTAGTATTCACAGTTGTACACATTCTTAAATTATTTACCTGCTTCGTGGAAATTAACAAATGTCCAGCATAAATGGATTCTCCTCATCCTTCTTGGGTGCCATTGGAGGTGTCTGTAGGTGCCGACTTGGAGACCCCTGTCCTAAAATGTCTACTTTAGTTACTGCAATATTGGTAGTACAGGACACTACTTTTTATTGTTTCCATTTGCTAGCATTTTCGCATTTCAGGAATACAGGCAAGGTATACTGACAGATCAAAATATACTGATCACCCATCTAATGAAACTTAAACCCTATCCCAATGGGTTCCATCTATCTACAGTATCATTGTTTTTCCAGCTGACAAAGCTCATGGTCAAATATCTATCTCGTATTTACACGGCAAGACACTTCTTCCTCCCTCAGAAGGGGAGAGGTCCAGCAGAAGCCACTGCGATGAAAAAAGGCTCTTGAAGACCGTCAAGTCTGTCACAAGAATAATAATTACAGATAAATCAATTCCTCCCCCACCCCCAAGTTTCAGAAATCCAGTGGGCTCATTGCTGACTATAGCAAACCACAGAAATGGAGGGCAGTCTGTTAACAAAACCAGTTAGTTGCAATCTGTGCTGGCCTTGGCTTGTGTCAAAGGCCATGTAACTTGGACATGGTAGGGTTCAAGCTCTTCTGGGGCTACATAATCAGGAGTATTGCTCATCAGGTCTCTTCCTTTGAAGGATTTAGGGAAGGCAATGACATCTCGAATACTTGGAGCCCCAACAAGGAGACAGATCAATCTGTCAAGTCCTGGAAGACAAAGAGACTAATTATTAATGGTATAATTCAACCAGCTATTGAAAAAAAAAGTGTCTAAAGTCAGCTGTGATGCCACTGTGTGCACCAAGAACTTTCTATTAGCAAAATGTATTGTGCAGGTAAATCACTGTACTCCATTTGTATAGTACTGGCTATAGGAATAGTATTCACTTTTGGAAAGTACGACTGTCAGCAGATACGTGGCCTTAAGTTAGCAAGAAGAACTAGCTTAGGAACCATGGGAACCAAACAATAGGACACAACTGCTAACATCAATTAACTACTCTAGCATAACACCAATAGCATTAGCTGGTGCACTGATTTCCCAGGGAAATCAGTCCACCAGCAAACGCTATTGGTATTACGCTAGAGTAATTAATTGATGTTAGCAGTTGTGTCCCATTGGATAGTGCCCAGTTACGGCTCTGTCTCTAGCCACAAGGACTGTGAGCTTTAAAATACTGGAAGTGTGGGAGCAAAAAACTGACTGGTCATCGCTAGACAAAACTGGAGAAATATTAAGGCTCTTGTGTTTATTGCGCCTCCACAACGGTCCATAAAAATGGCAACATCCCACTATCAAAATTTTGCGAGGTTTTCCCCTCATTTCTTGGGCATCAGAGTTGTTTCCCCTCAAAGATAGGGCATGGCGGGAACCTACAATCAACATTTCCTTTGGAGAAACTTAGGTGTTTTTTGCTTGCAATCAGGGTCTAAGGAGCCAAATGCATAATAGGCCCTTTTGAAAATCATAAATTACTACTTGCTTTGCTGTCCCAGGGGGCTGAACTAGATGGCCTTGCTCCATTTATGACTAGTTTTGTTAGAAGGCCACTTTGACAAACATTAGCACATTGCCACAGTGCATCAGGCTATTGGCAGGAGTACATGAAAGGCCAATCATGATGCAAGGAACATTAAAGCCCTGTTGACTGGGTTGGAAAAAAGGTTAAAGCTTTCCATTTTTTCAGCATTGCAAAGTAACCCCTAATTTCCTAGCCCCCTTTGACACTGACCTAATGCGATCCCTCCATGAGGGGGTGCTCCACAGTCCAGAGCTTCAAGAAGATGAAAAAGCAACTCCGTGTCCTCCTAGAACAAATGTGTAATGTTAATAAGTAGCACAGCATGGCCTAGAAAATAAAGTGCTGGGTTCAAATCCTGATTCATTTACAGTCAAGTGGCTTTAAGAAATGAAGACCAGATTTATATATCATGCAGGCCAAGGTGAAACATTTACTAATATTCCTATATGGGATTTTTTTTGGGGGGGGGGCAAAATGGCCACCCCACATGGTGCATAACCAATTTAAAGATTAACCATAAAAACAAAAGCATTAATGAAACCATGAAAACGTACACAGGAAGGTTTATATTGAGGGAAATAAAACTATTATAACAGTGGCAAAATATTTTTATTTATAAGGCTAAGTTTAAAAGGTGCATCTTAACACATTTTCTCAAAGCCAAGACAGGGTGGCCAATTGTACTTAGTGAATAAGTACATTCCAGGAGCCCTTTCCCGTGGGTCTGAGAAACAGGCCTCTATACACAGTAGTGCCCTCAGTACAGCATCTCCTGCTGAAGATTTTAATAAATGGACAGGTTTATAAAAGAACAGGTAGCCAGGCCCAAAGCAGTTGCTGGAAAACAACTGGCAACTAATGTAGGTCTCTCAATATTAGTCAATATTAGTATAATGTAAGTCTTGATACCATACACTGGTTAGCAGCCCAGCTGCTGTATTTTGCACCAATTGAAACTTCCAGATTCTTCAAGGGTAATGTAGCGCAAAGTCTGCTGCAGAAGCTTAAGCATTTTGTATATAAAAATAATGATGATGATGATGATGACGATGTAACCAAGGCATGGGTAACTTTTGCCAAATCAGACAGATTGGGAAAAGCCACTGTTGGCACACTAAACTTAGTTGGGCAAATACTCACCTGAAGGTGAGTAAGATGCCAACTTACTTGAAGATCCAGGAAGAGCTCAGGATCAAGGAACACTCTCTAGCTATCAACTTATGGTTTCAGGGGCAGTACAACCCCTTCCAAAACAGGATGAATCCTCTCTCAGGCTTTCTATTGACAAACAGTACCTCTCATCTTGTATGTATTAAGCTTCAGCTTTTTAACCCTCATACAGCTCATTACTAGCCCAGGCTAGAAATTATCTGATACGACCTATTACACAGTGCCTCCCTGGTCGTTCCTTGGAGACTTTGGTGATCAGTCTTCTTCAGGGTAACAATGAGTATATCACCCTGCAAGTGTCAAAATTTTTGTATTTGGCGATCCGCTGCAGATCTCAAATGGTAGCCTGATATGTAAAGTGATTAATAATTGTGTTTTTTTTTCTTTTTATTTGTTGTAGTATGGTCTGTTGACTGTAAATAAAGGTTGTTGTTGTTAACTAAAGCCGTTCTTCTCAGTCCCATATTCTGGACGAAAGCCTAACTGAAATGGATCCAGATAATCAGCACCATTCAGATGTTTCTGGAATTGCAACATCACCACCTTCTCGATCACCTTCACCAATAATAGTACATTTGATACCAGCCTATAATTAGTTAAACCTACTGAATTAAGGAAAGCGTTTTTTTTATTACTGCCTCTTTTAAGCAAGAGGGAACCCCCTACACACACAGAGGCCTTAATCACCTCCCTTAGCTATTGCATCAGTCCTGCCTTTATTCAAGAAGGGCAAAAGTTGAGGGTAGTAGCCCTCACTGCTCCAGATATTCTGTCCATAACCTCGAGATCTACAACATGGAACGAATCCAAAACAACTGGACAAGTGGTTCTCAAATGTTACATCAATCTGACATGCCCTAATATTGGAGTCCCAAGTCAAGGTGGATCTGAGCAACTTTGTCCACAAAGAATGAAGAAAATTGTTCACAGTGAGCCACTGACAGCTCTAGTTCCTTCTATTTAGCATTCTGGAAAAGAAGGCCTTGCATAGTACAGAAAAGCATTGTTGCTGTGTTATGTGCTGAGCTGTTGGTGGCAGAGAAGTGAGTTTAGGATACCTACTTAGTCAGGTTTAAATGCAGTTTACACATGTGTTGGCCCATTTGAGTATAATGTTAACACATCAGTAATGCACCTACCTGGGCCAATAAGATGCTAATACTATCTGTGAGTAGAGCAGCACCTGTCAAGCCATTTTAAACATGACTGTGTGTATGGCTCAATTCGGATGACACAATAGTCAATGGTGGGTTGACTAACCCTAACCCTAGGGGGCACTCCCCACACAACATGGTATTAAATAATAAACTGTGGTGTGGATGAGGATCAGCGCTGAGTTGACCATGGCAGCATTCGAATGACACAATAGTCAAAACAACTGACGATTGTTTCCCCCACACCAGTTGTTTATTGTGTCGTCCAAATTGAGCCAATGTGTTTGTAAGTAACATTTGCATAAAGCTACCTGTGATCTCCATCCTGCATACATTGAACCATATTCTCTCATCTGCTGAAGTAAATATAATGCCATAACTAAGAGTGCAGCCTATTAGGTTGGCCATAGCATGCAGAAGTGATTTGTCATTACCTTCAGCACTGTCTCAAGAATAAAACGTTGCTGCCTTGCATTGTGAATTCGAATAGAGCCACCTCCAATCTCATTACCATTCAGCACTAGATCATAGTGTTGACCACGGACCTGGAGAGAAGGGAAAGAGAATAAGAAAATATTTGTTTTTCATACAGATTACAAGGGTACAATGGCTCTTGGAACGGCCCTACTAAAAGGAGCAGGAGCTATGCATCTTAAGTCAATAGAGACAGAATAGACAGGGGAATTAGGGGCCAAGGTGCCCAAGGTGGTGTGGAATTCTGTGATATCATACACACATTTTCATATTTCCCTTATTCTGCTGCTGCAATTACGTTTCCAGTCTTCTGAATTCCAAAACCTCTAGCCTAGAGAAACACACACTTGCTAGAATCAGATTAAAAATATACAGCATTATTCAATCAAAGTTGAAATCCCCTTGAATTACAAGGGGACAGCTGGAAGCACACGCTTAATTCTTACACTGAAATTAGTGGTCCAATTTGTAAGAGCCCAACGAATTAAAATAAAATCCATAAAACATCAATACATGATGCGACCTCCCATCTCCCTTCAACTATAAGGATAAAACACCTTTGACTTTCTTGCATCTTCATGCTTTTCGGCAGCATCTTTAGTTTTCAATTTGCTCTCTTTTCAACAATAATGGTTGTTCTTCTCTCTTGCGGGTAGATTCCAGAAGGTGGTGCTGGGTGATTACTATCTGATCTCCTGGGAGTTATATTATGAACCCCTACAGGGTTCTACTTTGTCCCCCCACCCCCACGATATGTAGCATCTACATGAAACTGCTGGAAAAGTCATCTGGGGTGTCACCATTATGCCAAAGATGCTCAACTCCGATTCCCTTTTACATCACATTCAGGTGTAGCAATGAGGTTCCTGAGTGGACTGGATGAGGACCAAACAAACAAACTCAGTCCAGATAAGGTGGAATTGCTTATAGTGGGAGGCAAAGGAATCCAGGAAGTTGTGGATCAACCTGTGCATTGGGGTCATACTTTCCTTGAAGGAAAAACTTATGTCAAATACATGGGGGAAAAAAACTGTTTAACTTTGGCTGAATTATACTCCTGGCAAATTTAACATTGGTTTAACCCTGGTTCTTGAAAACGGTTGCAGTAAAAATAGGATTTTTAAATGATGCTCAATTTTCTCTCCAAAGAAGATCCTGACTGAATAGGAAACCTACTCGAGGGCAGCATAGACTTGCCTCATGCCAAACGGTTCACGAAGGGCTGCTTTGCCTTTCCCCATCTAACCCTGCCTGATGTCCCTGCATACAGGGAAAATTTCTGCTAGGAAATAATGACACAAAGTCACCTTTGCAGGTTCTGTGTAGAGGAGGTGCTCATCTGAGGACCTAGGGGCAGTGAAAGGATGGTGAGCAGCTTCTAATTCCTCAGGGTTTTCTTCTTTGGGGAGGAAAAGTGGGAAATCCACCACCCACAGGAAGTGAAAGGCAGAAGGATTACGGAGCGGCAGGCCTCGTGCTTCCAGAAGGGCAGCACTCTCCAAGCGCACCTTTCCCAATGCAGAGCACTGAAAACAAAGGAGACAGAGAGGCAGTGATGGCAAGCAGGATAAAGCTTAAGAGGGCTCTACCGTATTCTACAGTTCTGCTTTCAAGTCACATTTATTTACTTACTGTTCATGAAAGGGTGGCAGTTTCTTAGTGCTTTTTAAACAATACGGAGTGAGGATGCAGCGGACTGGCTTAACTAGAGCACATTTATTAAATGCAAACATGATCTCTAAACACCAACTTCTTTGGAGGGAAGAGTCCTTGATCTCCAGCTGGATAACTCTATGGTAACTGGTAAGGCCAAGACGGCTCACGGGGGCAATGTCCTCCTTACCACTTTCTCGTGCACTCCAGCGGCCAGCAACACCACGTCATCCACGTTGGCCTGAACTGCTCTGACAAGCTCCAAGAGTTGCTCCTCATTCAGGAACTTACCAAGTCGGGACTTCACGCTGCCGTCTGACCTCAAAATCAAGAGCAACAGTTCCTGTTCAGGAGTGAGGAGTAGGTGATTAAACCACGTCTAGCAATGAACAGATCAGAGTTTCTTGACTATATAAAATCTGGCTTTTTTTGGTAATCAGCTCATTGAAGGAGTTCTGCCCCCCCCCCCCCCCCAAAAGCCAACCTCAACAAGAGAAGCAGGAATGGAAGACACAGGCAGGAGAAACATAGGCTGAATTTGGACAACACAATAAGCAACTGGGGGGGGGGGGAGAACAATTGTCAGTTGTATTGACTATCATGTCGTCCGAATGCTGCCATAGTCAACTCAGCGCTGATCCTAATCCACACCACGGTTGATTATTTATTACCATGTTGTGTGGGGAGTACCCCCTAGATGAACAACTGTAAAGTTGATTATTACCCCACCATTGACTATCGTGTTGTCCGAATTCAGCCACAGTTTTCCAGCACTTCAGGATTTCCCAAACAGCAGAGATGGTACAGAAGAGGTAAGCCTTGGCTGGCTCAATCTGGCTCCTCAACATAGCCTCAAAATCCCATGGTACATCCCCCCACCCAACACACACCCCTTTCAGCTGTTGGCTTCTGCAAAAGGTAAGTCACAAGGGCTCTGCAACCCTGCTACAGGGTCCCCCGCCCTGCCACGTGAACAGACACAGAAGCTTTGGCAGAGCCCTCCTCAATGCATGTCCATTGCCTATTCTTATTGTCCTGTGGTTGGTGGCATGATGTGGATGATTTAATAAAGTTTAACTTTTTTTTATTCTCATGGCATTATAAATTAACTAACTGAATGCACCCCAAGATGGGGAACATTAAGAACTGAAGGAACGAACACAGCTGGCGAAGCATTGCTGGGAAAGCCCTGATGTGGAGTCACTTTGTTTTTCCTTTCTCCCTAATCTCTCTATCCTGCCATATACAAAATGTTCCTGCTAGCCAGCCAAGTATTTCTCTATCCAACAACAATTGTTGCAGTACCAATGTAACAGAAGTCATGTTGCCATATTCTGTGCTCCATTGTGCTATCCTATGACATGCGATTATGTGTGTGTGTTCTACTGTGTGGAAACCTGCTGTGTCTTCACAAACAGCATTGCTGAAGATCTATATAAGCCAAGCTAACAAACAATAAACAAGCTTCCTGCCCAAGAACTATCGGTGTGTGTGTCTTCCTTCCTTCATCTGGCGCCCGAACCAGGGACTTCTCCGCCCACTCACTACGCTCGGCACGAGCTTCAGGTGCACCTCTCATCCTTCGGGACCCCGGTGAGTATGGGCGTCTCGCTGTCAGTGGCACAGCGGAGACATGCAGACGAATTAGCATTCTTGCTAAAGAAAATTGGGCATAGCGTTCCTTCTTCAGTTATCACACGACTAGTCAGTACACTTAAGGAACAATGTCCATGGTACCGAGAGAATGGATCTTTGGTTTTAAGCGATTGGGAATGTATAGGGCGGCTGCTTCACACAGAGCCTCGTGCTCCTGTTGAAATCTTACAGGTGTGGCATTTATGCCGTCACGCAGTCAACCTCTACGGGTCCAAAACCGCTTTACCTGCACATCCTTCTCCTGCTTCTTACACACACACACCTACCCTCCAATCCCCTGCTTCACTAACTCACCCTTCAGCTCCCAATGCCCCTCCTCCTCCTGTTGCTTCAGTTTCTGCTTCAGATTCTTTACCCCATCTGAGTTCCAACGCATGGTGCAGAAATGTAAGCAGGATCCTACTTTGACTGCAGAAGAGTCAGGAGACCTGCTTGAAATCTGTCCTGCCACTTACACTCAAAATAATCAAGATCAAGAAATCAACAACTGGGAATCAATTCAAGATACAGGTGACGTACCAACTCAGAGTGTTTTGCCACAAGCTACATTGACTGCCGCTAGTCTATGTGCCGTAACTGCTTTTGCAAAAGTTCCAGCTGCCAGTCAACTGCATAAGAAAATCTATGCCAACTTCATTAACTGCTTGCAAGCCACAGTTCCACTTTCCATTTCTCCAATAAGCTCTCCGCTTCTGCAGCTTCATATTCCTTCACTTGTCACTCAAACTTTGCCACCACCCGATTCATTCCTGTCTCTCAATCCCCAGCAGCCACGGTCAGTGGTGCGGGGCGTGACTTAATCATTGCATTTTTGTTGTCCTTTGGAAGTATTTCTTGATCCCTATCCAAGTGACCGGTCTGTTTGGTTAAATCCTTCCTCGCTCATCTGCCAGCAACAAAGTTTTTCCCATTGTTCCAGGTATAGTTGATTCTAATTACACAAGTGTTTTAAAACTGTAAGTCTAAATGTTCTTTCTTTATGTTATTCTGTTTAACCTCATTTCATTCCTCAAGCCTGCTGCAGCCGTCCATAGAGATGCAAGTTATAGATCTACTGTCTTAACCCTTTATCTCCTATTTAGAGCAACCAATGGGTCGAGAGCGACCACTCTGTACTCTCATTGTCAATGACTTAGTATTTTCAGGCTACCAGAGCTGATGTGACAACCCTTCAACCTTTGCAACAACTAGCTTGCTGTTCTACAATTCTGTGTGTGTGGGACCTTCCTCAGTACTAAAGCTATCAGAATTGGGAAGGCTCCCTAGGTCAAAACCGTTCTTTCTGTAAAACTGCTGTTTAAAAGCTTTTCGTGATGTTCCAGTGCAGTGTATCTGTTCCTGCCCTTTAGAGACTAAGGTTAACTCCAAAATGTCTAACCCTGTGTGAGTTTTGTTCACATTAAGCCGTGCTAACTGACAGCTGTCTGGTCCGTCCTCAGCTTTAAGTATGTGTTTGGAATGAAACCAGTATGCTTTGAAATTCCGTGTGATTTACAAAAAAGTCACACAGTTGTTACGTTCATAAGCTGCTGAGTCAAGGTTTTTCTCAAGCTAGTTTCCCTCAAATTCGAAAAAGGACTTAAGTCTCTTCAAGATCGAGAACTGTTAAAATTTCTTCAAACAGAGTCAGTAACTTTCCCTGACATTGGATTTACAAAACTTTGCCTGCCTTTCCATAAAAGATTTATCCATGAAGAATTCGCCTCCCCCTTCCACCGCCAAGAGAAGCCGACTCACAGAGAAAGGGGGGAGTGAAGATAAACGTCTGCTTTCGTTTCCAGCCAATTTGGAACATTTTTTCCCCTCATCCTTGCTAAAAGACACTGTTCACTGATTCAAAAGATTTTTGAACACTGTTCACTAATAAGAGACTTTGAATCTATTCTGGTCATTTCAATTGTTCTCAAACCTTGTTACACTGTTGAATTTTGCCAATTACTGCTCTGCCATGTTCTAAGATGATTGTGTTTTGCATTGTGTTTCTTGCCATGTACAAAGGTTTTTGAAATGTCATTGCTGGTGTTAGAGTCAAGTGCTGAATTGTTTTAGAAAGTTTTTCAAAGGTTTTTGGCTTTTCCCCCAGCTGTCTCCGTTCGCCGGAGGGGGCTGGGGGAGGGGAGAGAGTATGAGTTTTCCAAGTTGAAAGACTTTAGTGAGGGAAAGATTGTCGAGTGGTATTGGAATGTTGCTATGAGAAAGAAACCGTCTTTGTTCTCTGCTTATCTCTAATTGTAAGCTGAAGCCTTGAATTCTGTAAAATGAAAGTTGCTTAGAAAAAAGTAGAAGCTCTTTTGCAAACTGTCCCTCACATTTGTGTCGTCATCAAGAAGAGGTTGAACTGTGTTGCCCTGTTAGCACAGAAGTTTAGAATTACAGGCCTGAAGCCCTGTCTGTCAAAATAGTTTAAAATTAGCCATCCTCCATCCTCCAAGAAAGAAATTCCTTTGCTAAGAATTATCTTGTTCTCTGCTGTTTCGGTTTGGTTTTTGCTATGCTTGCCAAGAAACTTGTGTTTGAGACGCTATCTGATTGAGAAATGCTTGATGTACTCTGTACATGTTCTGTTGCTATTTGAACTTGAAACTTCTAAGAGCTATGCCATGCAAAGTGCCCTATGGCTTTTCATGAATTTAGGCTTGAGGTTCTAGATTCGTGTTCCATAGCCTGCTGTTTCCCTGCATACAGCCAAAGAAGCGAAAGATCATTGTTGCTGTTCATTCACCTCATTGTCACATTCAAAGTGCTAGTGTAAAACCTTTTGTTTTATTTCTTCCTTTCAATATCTGAGGCCACAATTTGTTAGAGCAAGTGAGTGCTACACTTGTTCTCGATATCTGAATCTCACCCAAAGCTTAATGACTTTGTCCCAACTGCATTGCTTTTAAGTATAGCAACCCCTCATTCGCCTACCGCCTTGCTTTTTGTGCCAAAAGGCCACAAGCCTATTTCCTATCTGTGAATAGTTAGCATTAACTGCTACTCTGCCATGCAATATTTACCCACTGGTACAGCTACTAGGCCAAGATGTGCTCGCTGTTCACTTGCCTATTCCAATTTGGTTTTTCCAATCATGTGGGTCCTCTATCATTTAACATGTCAAAAGATCCATGAATCACTGTAACGTTAACTATTCAGTTACAAGCACAGTCAGTGCAGCCCCCCTGCAGGGAGCCCCTACAGTATTCACTGATGGCTCCCCCAAAAGGGGGTGTTCTTATGTAGATGCCACTACTACAACCTGGCGATTTTTCTACACTCCTATTCAAGTCTCTACACAGAGAGCTGAAATAGCTGTAGTAATACTTGCTTTTCAGCATTTTGCACAACAACCTTTCAATGTAATTGTAGATACCATGTATGTTTTTCACTTAATTTTTCATTTGGCTAATTCTCTGTTGATTGCTCAAATTGATCACAATCTAATAGCACTGTTCTTAACTCTGCAAATGTTTTCACAATGCACTACCTTTTTTTTTCATAGCACACATTCACAGTCATATCCCTTTCTTTGCCCAGACCATTGAGTCTTAGCAAATGCTGCTTTACGGCGTCCAGCAGCAAATTCCTTATTCTCAGATCCTTTCCAGAGCCATTGCTTATTTTCACCAATTTGAAAAATCCTTAGCATGCCAATTTTCTCACAAACCATTGTTCGAAATTGCTCACACTGTTCCTCCCATCATTCCTCTCCGTCTATTGGGGTAAACCCCAGAGAGGAAAAAGCTAACTGTCTATAGCAAATAGACGTTACCCATTTTCCCCCTTCACACATTTACCTTCAGCCATTTCCATTTTTGGGCAAACCCCAAAAAACTACAAACAGACAATGCACCTGCTTTTTGTTTCCAAAGCATTAGAAGATTTTTGCTTCCAAAGCATTAGAAGATTTTTGCTCCTGATGAAATATTGTTCTCATTCCTTCTATGATGATATTATGTTTACTCTCTGCATTATTTGATTTAAGCACAGCTGCTCCAATACCTTTAGTTTGTTTAGTGCCTGACACTAACCTTTGGGTTCAACATGCGCAATATATGTTTGCTATTCATGGTCATAATGCCACATTGTATTATGAACATCTGTTAACTGCCAAGCCAAGTAGCCTTTATACCTACTGCCTTTGTTACCCCAGACATTGTTGTAGCGATAATTGCGAGTGACTAAAATCACTCCAGCTATGTGCTTCTGCTGTCATGCCACTGGCATTTACGATACAAAGTAATTATTCTGCTTGCACTGAAAAATTTTGGTTATAAGAGAATTATAACTCTTCCTATCCTTTCAATGTTACATACTGGAATCAGTCCTCAACGCTTAATGACATTTATACAACTTTTCCTATGTTCCAACCAATTATACAGCCATGGCTGATAGTATCTGTAGTAGATAGCACATTCAAGACCCTGATTTATAGTTTTTCTTCAATAACACAGCTACTAATTATCACTCAGGCGCATATCAATGTGCTGCTTTAAGTTACCTCACTTTGCCTGTATAAGTTGCTCATTCAGTAGCCCTTTAAGACCTCATCGCTCTGATACAGTTATTATTGTTGATTCACAACTGTCTAATTTGTCTGATAAGTATTAATTCACAACTGTCTGATTTGTCTGATGTGTCTCAAGCTGTTCTAAGAACCAGCACTTCATCCTTAAAATCCTACCCTGAAATCATTGCATAAGAAAATAGACGCTGTGTTCTTAGATTACCATATTGTTTAGAAAAAACTGTTAAAGCTACTAGCAATATATTGTACATGATCTACAACTTAAAATTATCGAACCACATCATTGATCAAATGCAAAATTGTTTTGCAATAAACTATCTGTTAGCAAAAACTAGAGCGTTCTGTAAATTAGTCAAACTATCGAAGATCATTTGTCTAATTTAGCACGTTTAGTTCAAAACAATGTTCATACACAATTCTCTGTGTTTTCCTGGTTAACAGACTGGCTTCCTAATTTTGCATATCTCAGACAGCTATTTTTCTATGTCATTTGTAGACTACCTATTTTCATAACCTTACGATGTTTTGCTCAATGCATCCCTTTACTGTTAATGATGGGAAAAAATTGCTTTACCTGTACTTCATATTCTACATACAAACCACCACATTAACTTAAAAAAAAATTAAAAACAGAATAAAGAAGAAATCAGATGAAGGAGCTATCTTGAGAAAAAGTATTGTAGGGCATACCCTGGTGCTTTCTCACAACTGGATCTTTCTATCTGTTATCTCTTTTTCGCTACACGCAAAATGTCCTAGCTACATACAGGCTGTTCTAGCTTCAGCTTGCCAGCATCAGGCTAGGAACAAATGTTGCAGTAATGATGTAGCATTCTTATTCTGAGGTCTATTGTTTTGCTCTATAACAAACTCCTTATTAATCAAATTCACAAAACTTCTTTTTAAATTAAATTAAGGAAAAGAGATGAGATGAAGGAACGAACACAGCTGGCGAAGCATTGCTGGGAAAGCCCTGATGTGGAGTCACTTTGTTTTTCCTTTCTCCCTAATCTCTCTATCCTGCCATATACAAAATGTTCCTGCTAGCCAGCCAAGTATTTCTCTATCCAACAACAATTGTTGCAGTACCAATGTAACAGAAGTCATGTTGCCATATTCTGTGCTCCATTGTGCTATCCTATGACATGCGATTATGTGTGTGTGTTCTACTGTGTGGAAACCTGCTGTGTCTTCACAAACAGCATTGCTGAAGATCTATATAAGCCAAGCTAACAAACAATAAACAAGCTTCCTGCCCAAGAACTATCGGTGTGTGTGTCTTCCTTCCTTCAAAGAACTTCCTTGCTGGATCAGATTAAAACCCACCTAATCACGCATTCCATCTCCAACAGCAGCCAGATGGATACCTCTGGAAGTCCAGGTGCAGGTAGGCATAATGGTGGTGGTGGCTGTCCCTAACCCCCAGCATCAAATACTCAAAAGCTTTGCATGTGAAGAATCCATTTTACTATTATGGATAATAGCTATTGATTGACCTCCTTAATGTTTATTTGTGTCTCATAAGAATATAAGAGGATCAGACCAAAGACCTACCTAGTCCAGCATCCTGCTTCCCATCGTGGCTAACCAAATGCAGACGTTTACACCAGCTTTCTATACTTTCCTTTCCAAATTAAGATGACCTGTTGTACAATGCACAGAAAACTCCTTCTGTTCCAGTTTCACTGAAAGGAATGGGACCCATGCAAGGCCATGTCTAATGCAGCTCAGGAGAAATTCCTGTCAGAAGGTGCTTCTTGGTTCAAAATCTTGTACCTTACCTGGTTAAACTGGGATTTCGCCAATTCATTTAATGACTCCAAATCTTTATTCTGAAGATATTTCTAGAAAAACGGGAACAGAGAAGCACAGATCATTGAATTAAGTCTGTTATATTCTAACTGACACTTCTATACTCTGTGTTATTATGCACTGAATCCTTTGTTTCAGAATTATGCTGACTTTCAAAAATTGGTCCATATTTTCTTAAACATTTTTCACATACTTTACCACTTTCTAAGGAAGACCATTAAGCCTTGGTTGCAGGGAGTAGGTGGCAATAAAAAAATGTATCTATGGGGATACACTGACACAGTTTGCACAATCACCGCTGCCCACCATGGCTTGTTAAGCCACAGTAAGCCACAGGGTGTGTTAATGCATTCCAAGTGATTTTTGAATATTCAAGTCGCAGCTTGTTGTGTCATCTGAACCCAGGTGGTGGGAGTTGTTCTAGGGTAATTTATGCAAGGGTTAAACAACAGGCCATTAGTTACGAGATGCTTGTTAAACCCTCGCACAACCCCCGCCGCCCAAGTTTGGATGACAAAAGCCATGGCTTGAATATTGAAAATGGCCACTGGCACTTTAAATAAGCCATGGTGGGCTTTTTGATCATGCGAGCCATCCTGAGTGCCTTTCCCTTATGACAGAGTAAAAGCAGCCAGTAGCCACTCACTGTAGGAAAGGCGCCCAAGTGAAGGGCTATAGGATCCAGGTAGATACTTCCCAGTTAAGTATTCCCTGGAAGGTGGTGGTGCAGAAGGAGAGAGGGGAAGGAACAGGGTCAGAATTTTTTTTAAAAAAACCCATCTGTCTTCTCTCACTGGAGCGTTTTGGCCTCTCTCTCTGTGTGACCAAGCTGGCTCCTAGAAATCTATTTGACTTCTAGATTTTGCAAAAATATTTCTATAATTTGAACATATGGTGCAAAAGATAAAGATAATTATCAATTAATCCCTTGTCCAAACATGTGCTTTATCAGGTAGTTGCATTTTATTGCCACAGTATAGACTTCTTTGCAAACTGATTTACCAATTCCTGCAAACTTTCCTTTTTCTAGCATAACCGTTATTTAAATACATGCCGTAAAACCAGTTTACAAGAATGTACTGCAATAATACATTGGTTTCATATATTCTTGAATCTTTATTAAAATGTTTAAATATATCTCCCCTCATTGAAAAGATAAGTGCTTCAGTTCTGTTCTCCTTTCCCTTGTTCTTTGGTAAGCAGATAAAAGAGACAACACATTTGTAGTGTTGATATATAAACAGCAACAGAAATGACAACATCTGGGGAAAAAGGACATCCCCCCCCCCTTATCAAAACAGAGACCAGCACCACTCACCATTCCTTGGGGAATACAAATAGCTTTGACTGTGTTCTGGGGCTCATTGAGGGATTTCTGCAAGAATCCAACTTCCAAGTTCCTGAATACATTGCTGATATCCATAACCTGAGCATTGGAAGTAAGAATGTGGAGAAACCCAAAGGCACATGACAGGTAAAGAAGGAGAGAATCAAGCAGTAGAAGCCTCCATTCCAAACACTGTAAAAGTAGCCAAAGGCAACTAGTAGCAAGGGGAGGGGTGGGGTTCCACGTGACCACTAAGGGCCTCTCTCTGCACCCCAGCGTAGCCTCACATCCACAGACTCCCCCCAGCACTCGTGCATGGCAGCTGCTGACTTCTCCACAAGTCAAGAAATAGGAAAAAGCTTTATAATCTTTTAACACACACACACGTGTACAAGTATGGCAACAACGGCTTTAACGCAGGTCTCACCCTTATGCACTTCAAGTCTCAGCTATGTTAGTTTGTTGCAGCAACGATAACAAAGCACTGTTTGAATGGCAGGGAAGGTACGGGGCCTTTAATGAAATCTATCACCCCTCCCCTAATTTTTGCCAAATCGCGGTCCCCCTGCAACTTCCTAAAACGATAGCTAAGGACCACAGCCTCGCTGTAATTTAAGCAGTACAACAAAGTCTATTTTATGGTGACATAAGCTTTTGTGGGCATCTGACAAAGTTACATTTGTAGTACTGTTTGTTTGTTTTTAATTATTTTTTTAATTATTTTTTAATTTTTTCAACATAATACAACATAAAACAACATAAAATACAATACATAACCAACATACCCCCCATGCACCCCTCCCCCCAGGAGACCTTCAATTATTCATTATTCATATTTCCAAAATTGTAAAGACTCTTTTGAAGATATTTGCCCCTTCCCCATTCTTAATACATATTCCAAAAATGGGCTCCATATATCTACAAAATCATTCTTGCTGGACATTCCCCTCTTTATTTTCATTTTACACGTCAGCTTATCATTAAGTGCCATATCCCATATTTCTTTATACCATTCTTCTATAGTATATATCCCTTGCCCTTTCCAATTTTTAGCGATCATTATTCTGACGGGAGCCAGGAGGTTGTTTATCAATTCTCTCTTGCTTATATTCTCATTTCCTTTATCACATATTGCTAGTAGAGCCAACTTTGGGCTTAATTCCAGTTTACTTCCAATTATTTCACTTATTTCTTTGAACACCCTTTCCCAATTTTTTTGTACATATTCACAGCTCCACCACATATGGAAATAAGTTCCAACCTCTTGACATCCCCTCCAACAATTCTTGGACATTTTTTTATCTATCTGATGAAATCTTACCGGTGTTAAATACCATCTCCATACTGTCTTATAATAATTCTCCTTAATTCTAACCGACAACAACTTTAACATTCTTGCATCCCATATCCTCCCCCAGTTATATTCATTAATTTGCTCCTTTACATCATCTTCTCAAATCTTTTTAATAATTTTAAGAGAGTCCTGATAATCATCTTCCTCTATCAGTATTTTGTATATCTCACTGGTCAAACCTTTTTTAATTTTTGTTTCTTCCTTCCTTCCTCTTGATTCAATTAAATCTTCAAATCTTGTATTATTTCTACATTTCTTATTTTTCATTTTCCATTCCTGTGTCCATTTTTCCAATTGTAAACCTTTGAACCAAGCTATCTTTTGTCCTTTTAATAACTCTCTAATTTGCTCCTTGTCTATCATTCTTTCCATCCAGTTCCTTAACTTAATAATTTCCTGATCCTTCAGGCTCCCTTCCAACTCTACTTTTAAATTCCTTGGGAAGTTTCCCACTACTACCACTGGGGCGAGTGGAGAGTCTCCTGGTATTAACTTTCCTTTAACTTTTTCCCAGATCTCTAGAATATTTTTCAGCAACTGGTTGTCCAGTCCCCTCAAATCTTTCTTTTGAATTTTAATAAAAAAAAATATTTTGCAATTTAAAATCTAGTTCTCCTGTTTGCATTTCTAACCATCCTAAATCTTCCTCCCCTAATATACTATTTATAACGTATCTTAACTGATTAGCAATATAATAATTCTTTATATTTGGAAGTCCCAAACCTCCTTTCTTTTGTGTCTTATATCATAACCCTTTATTAATCCTAGCTCTCTTTCCTCCATTGCAATAAGCGTTAATCATATTTTGCCAGCTCTTTGACTCTACTTCCGATATTTTAATCGGCAGCATTCTAAACAAAAAATTAATCTTAGGTAATATCTTCATTTTAATAACCGCTATTCTACCAAACCAAGAATGTTTTAATTTTCTATATGCCTCTAACTTTTCCCCTACCTGTTTTTCAAACTCGCAAAATTAATTTCCTCTAACTTATCTAAATCTTTTGCAATATTAACTCCTAAATACCGTACTATATTTTTAAGCCTAAGACCTAACTTAACTTTACCCTCCTCCATCTCCTCCTTGTTATAATTAAATAGCATCATTTCTGACTTCCCCCAATTAACTTGTAAGCCAGTAATCTCCCCAAATTCTCTCAAATGCTTCTTAACCAACTCCCCACACTCCAGGGGATGTTCTAATGTCAATAATGTATCATCCGCAAACATATTCATTTTAACCCTCTCCTTCCCTCCTATCCCCTTCAATCTTACATCCTCCCTTATAACATTTGCCAAAATTTCTATCACTATCGCAAATAAGATCGGTGAAAGTGGACATCCTTGTCTAGTTCCTCGAGCTAGTGTAATCTGTTGCGTTAACCCACCATTAACCATTACTTCTGCTTTATTATTTTTAAACAGCTGATCAATCACTCCTATAAATTTATCTCCAAGCCCAAATGTTTTAAAGATTATTTTAAGTGCTGGCCATTCCACGCAATCAAAGGCTTTGAATATATCCAATGCTAACAAACCTGCTTTTAACTTCCTTTTTTAAATAATATTAATTATATTTAAAACTCTTCCAATTAAATTAGGTATTTGCCTTCCTGAAATAAATCCACATTGGTCTTTTCTAATATATTTATATATAAATGTACCCATTCTTTTTGCCATTATTGCAGTAAAAAATTTTGAGTCTTGATTTATTAAAGATATTGGTCTGTAAGATGCTGGATCCGTCAAATCCTTTCCTGGCTTCGGGATTAATATAATCAAGGAGTGATCCCACGATGGCGGGGTCTTTCCTCCTTCTATTATACTGTTAAATAATTTTTTCAATCTTGGTATTAAAATTCCTCTGAAAGTCTTATAATATTCCGGCCCCAAACCATCCAATCCCGGAGATTTCCCTCCTTTTAGTTTATCAATAATTCCTTCTATTTCTTTCTCAGTAACTAATCCTTCCATATAATCCCTATCCTGGCCCTGTAATCTTATTTTCCAGTTCCTCTCTACATATTCCAATACCTTAACCTGTGGACCCATATCTGATGTATATAATTCTCTATAAAATTCCTGAAATATATTTAATTTATCCTTCATTAAGTTACTACTTTTCCCTGTCTTATCTCTAATTGTCCCTATCATATTCTTAGCCTTTTTTGACTGAGTGGACCTGGCCAGCATCTTCAAATTTTTATTACTATATTCAAAAAAATCCCTCCTTAAATATAACAAATCCCTTTGGACTTGTTCTAACTCTTCTTTCTCTAATTCCTTTTTCTTAGTTTGAATTTGGGCAAATAGGCATCTATCTTTTGTCTCTCTTAGCTTCTCCTCTAAATCCCTTACCTCCTTTTCAATCTTTTTATTTTGTGCTTCCTGTTGTTTTCTTAGGGTACACATTTCCCTAATACAAATCCCTCTTACCACTGCCTTCATAGTGTCCCATATTAACCCTTGCGAGTTTAACTCCGATTCATTAATTTCCCATATTTCCTGCATTTCTTTTTTAATTTTTCCCACTATATTTTTATTATTTAATAACCTTGTATCCATTCTCCATCTCTTAACTTGTCTATAATCCTTCTTCGTTTTAATATCCATCGTCATTAATGCGTGATCGGTGACTTTAATTACCCCAATACCACAATCTATAAATTTAGATATCATATTCTTTGACACAAAAGTAAAATCAATCCTAGAATAACTCTTAAACCTTGGTGAATAGAATGTATATTTCCTTTCTTCCCCTTTTAATACCCTCCAAACATCCATTAATTCTTTTCCCTCCATTAATTTGCTTAACCCCGTCTTCCCACCACTCTTAAGATCTCTTAATATATTATCCCTGTCTTTCCCTTTATCTAATACCATATTGAAATCAACAGCCATCACAATGTTCTTTTTACCCACTTCTCCCACCGCATTAAAAACCTCATCGAAGAATTCCATTTGCTTCCCATTTGGAGCATATACGTTAATCAATATATATTCCTCCTCCCCCACCATGCAAGAAATTATCAGAAATCTTCCCGCTTCATCCTTCTTCACCCTTTGTATAGTAATACCACATTTTTTTGAGATTATTATCACTACACCCCTCGCTTTAGAAGTACCAAAAGACTTTTCATAAACGCCCACATCCCTCATCCGAAGCTCATTTACACCCTCCTTCATTTGATGAGTTTCCTGCAAAAAAATTACATTTGCTTTCTCTTTTTTTAATAACATTTCTATTCTATTCCTTTTTACAACAGTTCCTAGCTGTTGTGTCTATGTCCAACTCCCTGCTTCAAGGGGATGAAATCTCAGACAGCTATTCTGATCCTGGAGAAGGAATGCAACAGGCGGAGGAGTTGGTGCCAGAAGAAGAACTCTTTCCCACAGCAGACGCGGGAGATAATTCCCAAGGAGACAACCCTAATCGGCCAGAGAGTACTTTCTCTTCTGAGACAAAGGGTCTAAAGAATGCGGTGGCTCGAAGAAAGGCAAAGAGAAAGGACTTCAAACTTAAAACCGCCTGCCGCTCAGAGAGACTAGCAAACAAAGCCCTACAGGCTAATTCGTCTTAATTATGTGACTCTGCTCTCTCTTTTTCTCTCTAAGTTAACTCAACTGAACTGCTTGCTTATCTAACAAGCCTTGGGGCAAAAGGACTTTTTGGCTAACCTTGTTTTCCTCTGACTTGTTGGAGGAGAGAGAAGGATCGCCTTTTGTATAACAAAGGATTGTATTTTCCCTCCAAAGGGTCTCTTTATTGTCATCACCATTTCGTTAGAACTTACAGAGTCACGACACTAGCCCTTTAACATTTAAAGTTGCTACCCTTAATTTATTTTCCATCTCTCTCTTTCACACAAATCTCTAAATTGGTCTCCCTCTATGACACACATACCCCCTCTCCCTTACCCTCCCTCCCACACTTACCCCCCATCTTCACCCCCCTCCTCACCAGACCTTTCTGGGCAATGGCCCCAAATATTTTTAGAACTCTTTGGGGGGGGGGGGGGGGGAGAGAAGCAACCCAACAGTCCCGGAGCAAAATCCAACCCTACCCTCCCTTATAATCTCTTCTTATCCCTAATACAATAATATTTCTTTATTGACTGCTTCCTCCTACAGCACCTTCATCCTGCTTTGTTTCTCCATCAGCAGTGGCATCGATTAAACCCAACTTCTCCAGAAGATCCATCCCTTGCTCACATGATGTTATTCTATGTTGTTTCCCTTTCCACATAAACCTCAAAAAGACTGGATACCCCCAACTATATGTTATCGACCTCTTCCGCAAAGCCACTGTACACAGTCTAACACTCTTCCGCCACTGCACAGTTTGAGAGCATAAATCCTGATAAACCTCAATCGGTGTTGCTTGTAGCATCGGTTGGCCAGGACGTCTAATTGCTTGCATTAACTTTTCTTTCTTGTAATAGTTGGCAAATTTAACAATTATATCCCTTGGGAGCATCCCCTTCTTCTTATAGCCCACTCTGTGGATCCTCTCAATGTCAGCCATCTCCCAAGTTTCCTGGGGTTCCACTTCCTTAATCCATGCCAAAATTGTATCTCTTAAAACTTTAGGGTTCTCCCCCTCTTGCTCTTCAAAAGATCTAATCCGAATGTTCCCTCTCCTGTCTCTATCTTCCAGGGCAATTAAACGCAAGTCCATCTCCTTCAAATGCTCCCCCTACTGCTTGCTATCTTCCTTCAGCTTTCCAGTCTCCTTCTCCAAATTCATCATATTTTCCACCACTGTTTGAAGGCCTGTCGTAAGTTCAATCTGTGAGTCCACAATTCTTTGAATTAATCTTTCCTCCTGCTTCTGCAAGGCCATCTCTAACATCTTCTGAAAATTGTCCATTAAATCATCTGGTGACCATGATTTACTCTCTTTAGCCGCTTTAGGAATTGCACCTGGCTTGCTACCAGATTTAGAACTGCCACTTCCGGAGTGAAGTGGGGAAACTTTTCCGGCTTGGACTAAAGGCTGCGTTTTGTCCTCCATTTTCCTAATGAGGCGATGCCAGTTCTTATCAGACGGATGATCTTTCGGCAGCCTGCTCCAGGCGGGGGCACTGGACTTATCACCTTTTTGCTTTCTTTTCATAAAATTAAACTTATAAATCCGCACCCCTCACCTAAATCTTAGCTGCCACCCTCAGATATCCTCTCCGTTCTTATCAGACAATTACGTTTCGGCTTCTAACACATTCAGCTGGGGATTAAATGTCTCTTTTCCCAAATATATTCACTTCAGTCTCTCCCTCCAGCTTTATCAGCCAACCTCACTCCTTCAAATTAAAAATCCATTAATTACCGTCTCTGGTAGTCTGCCAGGATTCCCGGTCTATTTCAGTTTCGCTTTTCTCTCTGCTAATACAGCAGCGATGCAGCCGCTTCCTTCTTCCACAGATACTTCAATATTTTCGGACCCAGTATCAAATCTTTAATTAACAATCCGTCATCTCCAAATTAGGGAATTTATGATTATTTCATCGCTTCCTGATGAGAGCGAGAGAGCTCCAACTCTACTCCATGTCCGCTAGGCCACTCCCCACATTTGTAGTACTGTAAGAACTAACGCCTGTTTTTACAGAACTCCAGGCTCACACAACAATGTGGCAACACCTGTTTTTTTACATGACGTCTTAAAAAAACCTGCTTCAACTACACAGGAAGCTGCTTCACACAAATCGCTTGCCATACGAGGCAACCTACACATACCCTCCTGTGCCAAGGGCATCCATCCTCCGAACTTGCTTCAATGCACGGGCCGGTTAACACTTTCAGTGCCCCTCACACTAGCGCCTCAAAAGCATGGGGTGGAGCAGCTGGTGGCAGGCCTACCACCAGGCAGTGCCTATGGGGTGGCACTATTCCAGCGAACTGGTGCCTCCCCCCTTGTGCGCTTGCCCTCTGATTGTTTCAGACCTTTTGGGGGCTTTACCACAATGGTGCAAATCTCTGCTCCTTCGTGAATTTGCAGAGGCATGCATGCATTCATTCAAACTGCCAGACCACACACCAGTAAAAAGCCCCTAAGGCATTCACATGCTAAATTATTATTATTATTATTATTATTATTATTAACTATTATTATTATTGCATTTATATCCCACCATTTTTCCTCCAAGGAACCCAAGGCAGCATACATAATCAACCATGGGGATTAGGCCAAAGAAGTCTTGAGAAATATGGACCAGAAGGATTAGTGTAAAATAGATGATACCCAAAGATGTGCAAACTTAATTCAGCTTAGAAACACTCATTCTTGGCAATACAAGGAGATCAACTGCAATTTCTAGGCTTTTTGATATATCATAAAATCCACTGCAGCAGTGGGGCTTCAAAACAAATTAAACACAGAAGGGAGCTGAAAAATTGGATGATTAGGGTGGATAAGAACATACCTTCATTCCAAAGCGTGTGTCTGGTTTATCAGTCCCATAAACGGCCAATGCCTCATCAAAGCTTATGGAAGGGAAGGGTACTGTGATGGGCCCTTTCCCCTCAGGCCAGGAATACTGGAGCAAGCCCTCTATTAAAGCCTGAACACCAGCTTGGTTTACAAATGACATCTCAATATCAATCTTTGAGGCGGGGGAGAGAGTAAAAAAGGGGAAAATAAATAACAGCTGCAGGCATGATAAAATCACCATTACCTCCATATCTAAAATTCTTACAAAAGACTCTAAAATATTTAGGAATGAAACAGAATTCCATTCTAATGGAAAGGCTCCAATTCACAGAAGTGACATTTTTGTTGGAAATATGGACCTGCAGCACACATGTCTAACTGAAAGGTTTCAATATCCTCCTGCTTGTGAGACGTGTTCAAAATATAATGATGCCATCACTCCATCATGACTTTTCAGTCCAATTCCCTTTCCATCAGAATTTCGCTTATCTAGTAGCGATACCTTCCCCTGTAACAATTCTCAGGTGAGCGATGTTGGTCTGCTGCAGCAAACACAAAGTGACTTGGGGGGCCTTAATGGCCAACAGATTGTGGCACATGCTTTTATGTTCTAGAGTCCACTTAAACTGACACAGCTGATGAAGTGGACTCTAATCCACATAAGACCCTAAAATTTACCTGTTCTCCTGTATTACACTACTCCTTGTAATGGAAATTCTGTAAAAATGGAAATCGGATTCAGCTCGATATAGAACTTGTCTATTCAACCTCTACCACCCACCCACATTTATACACATTGTGCTGGCCTACATGGTGTTTTGGACGGTAGATTTTGAATTTTTTTGGTGGTGCAGAGTTTTGGTAACAGACCACTTTTAAGTCTTAACCATTTCTAAAACTACTGATGCCTATTTTATAGGTAGCATAACTTTATATGGGCCACATACATCATAAAACAATGGACCTGTTCAGGCAACATGCTAAGCCATGGTTAGGACCCTAACCCTTTTGCAGCAAATGGTTAGAGAGCATGTTTAAACCATGGTTATATAGTCACCATGGTTGGAATGGTTCATGGTTTATACGACCCGCCAAGCCATCGTATTTAGCTCAAAATGCTTAACCACCGTGGCTTAGAGTGTCATCTGAACAGGGTCAATGTTTATATACTGAAGACACAAGAATTGCCTTACTAAATTACACCAAGGTCCAATATAGCCCAGCAACTTGTTTTCAACAGTAGCCAGACATATCCTTCTGGGAAACGCACAGGCAGGGCACCATACATGAAATAGTCATCCACCCAAATACTGCTTTGGCAAAGGAGCAGTATTTAGAAACTAGCTTGAATCATGCAGAACATCTGTAAGCTAGTACTTTATTGGTCAGCATCATACTTTTCCGGCTTTTTTGCGGCCGCCCATTGGACTCCCCCCACACCCAGCCACTCCCCCCTGCAACCCATGGGACTTACATGAGGCCTCCATGTGTGCTGGCAAGTTGCCCAGCCTCCTCTCTGGGCTCCCCACTCCCCTCGCTCATTCCCAGCCACTGCCCCCCCACCCGGTTCGCCTGCCCACCAACCCATGGGACTTACTTGAAGCCTCCACATGCACTGGTGAGCTGCCCGGTCTCCTCTCTGGGCTCCTGCCCTCCCAGCCATTCCCCCACCCCACTCCCACCTGTGTTTATATATCCTGTTGCCATACATTGCCTTAGCGTTTTATATAGAGAGATATTGACTAGTAGATAATAGCTCAACTAGCAAACTAACAGTTCAAGGCAAGCTTGAAAATCAGCCAAGTGAATGTTCTTCTGCAGAAGCTAAAACCTAATGAGCAGAGTGTGGCATCTCGGTAAAAGCATGTGGACATCAATCACAAAGATGAATGTTGCTGTAATGATTCACAATGACCTGCACATATAGCTACAGGGCAAATGTATGCAAAGCAAAGGGATGCAAGGCCTGTCTTGCGCAGCTGCCCATCAGTTGCAGCACCTCTGCAATAGTTCCTGCAGAAGGTTGTGCCCCCATAATTGACTCCAGGATGGCCAAAGGGCATTTTGGAGACTATCATCCCTCTATTCCTGCACCTGCCCTACTGCTTATTGGCCATGTAATAGCCGCTACCCTGTAGCACTGCTAAACTACAGGGGCACAAAGGGACAACATCCTGAGACTTGCTCAGATACTGGGGCAATCCTGCAAGTAACCACATTGAGTTGGCAACCACTTGGCCATCCCTATTTGTTTCTGGCAAAAATCATAGTAAAAACCGGCCTTTAAAAGCTGCACATATGGACCTTGGATGGACATAACAGTGGCTTTCAGAGGCAATTTGTGTATTAAGTTAACCCATGGCTTGTTCTTGGGCTAACATGGGGTTATTTAAGCCACAAAGAATCCCAAGTGCCCAGGTTTGGACGTCATGGAAACAATCTAAGAATACAGCACTCCTAAGTTGCTACTGGAAAGTAAAAGTGGCTTGTACACAGTGCACATCCCCACAATTCATGGGTTAATTAACTCAGGAATTGCCACCGTTATGTCCAAACAGGATCAGTGACCTATCCAGGGATTATTTTGCTCATACAATGCCACCACTGCAATTTGCTTTTGACATATTTGTTTGTTTGTCGTTAGTGTCAGCAAATGCATTTGGCATATGACAAATTCTTGATTCCAAAACGACAGTAAACAACACTTTCTGTGACAGGAAGATTAAGTCTCACCATGGCTGGACAGGCTGTGCCTATCATGTGCAGTTAAGAACACAGTCTAATATTCGCTTCTGGTTTATAAAAGATATATATGGTGATAGAAACAAACCTACCTGAGTGAATTCAGGCTGTCTGTCTGGCTTTGAACCTTCATCTCGGTAGCACCGGGCTACTTGGAAGTACCTGACATTGGAATTGAAGGTCACCAAAGTTATATCCTAGTTACAAATTAGACTATATTAATGGCATCTTCTCCAATGACAGCTACAAGGAACAGCTTTTTCCACAATCAGGAATGAGATTGAGTATAGTGGGAACAGAGTGGAAGCTAGGGAAGAGTCTCTGGTGAGAGGAATGTCGAAGATTTTAAAGAACCTCAATGGAATTGCTAGGAAGGCTACTGGGAAATCTTTAACACACCTTCCAGTGCTAAATAAAGAACTGAAAATGCTTAATAAAGAACAATTTGAAAATGTAAATAGAAAAAAATAGTAATCACATTAAAGAAAATAACACAAAGACAAATAAATTCACAATTTATTCTTATGAAAACTAATTGGCGAGGTGACCTGGAAGAAATACCCTATCATTTGGGTCAAAGAATTATTTGAATAATGGAGGTGCGGTACTGTATTATTCAAGGTCAAAAGTGAACTTAACATTTTCACTTAACTACTAAGGAAAACCATGAGATAAAACATCAATAAGCGTGATATATAGATGCGTAGAAAAATATACACACTTAGGTTAAATTAAGCAAATTTTGAGTAAGGAGTTGTCTTCACAAAGTTATCTAGCTTGAAAGGTGTATTGTTTAATTTTATAAAGAATGTTTAGTAATAATGAGATAATTAAGACTGTGAGCCGTAATTGCTAGGGCAGTAGATAGGTATAAGTTACTATTTACACAGAAATTGTATGTTCTAATTTTGGAAAGAGGCAATTACTTTACCATCTAGAAGCTCATCAAGCCTGTTCAGAGCTGAATAGGAAGATTGGAACTTAGACAGCTTTCCTTCTAGACTAGTAGGACTAAAAATAATGTTTATGAGATATTATTTCCTGTTAAACTATTGAACTATTAATCTTTAGCAATGCTCGCCTTTATAATATGAAATGTGTTTTATCTTACATGCTATGTTACATTTTCATGTGATGTTATTAGCCATATTTTACAATAAATATGGATCCAAAGATTTCCCCCTATCTTTGGAAGTGGATTAATCAGCTATAGATAGTTAATTGGCAGTTAAAGGCTTCTAAAATATTTGAATTACAGGTTGGAAACATTCAACAAGGTTCAAAATTTCAAATTACAAAATTTGTAAAGGGAAGAATGAACAATGATTGGAAGGTGATAGTTATAGATTATTCCTGAGTGCTTCATAATAATAAAGCTCTTACTTGGAATTTGACCAATTACAGCTTGGTTTATTAGCCAATTACAGCTTGGTTTATTGTCACCACTTATCCCTCCCCTACCATAATTCCTCTACATTGCCAGAGAAAGTGGAGAGAAAGAGATTCTGACCTAGTTCGACGAACAACTACCGATACTATGTTGAATCATTGGTTGGCCTTACATGTGAACCTGGAACATGGGTTGTTAACCATGAAAAACCCAGGAAGAGAAGCCATGGTTAAACAACTCTGGGTTGATTAAACCATGGGGTGTTGTTACATGGGAACCCAGAACCCTGAGTAGTTCATGGGTTATTTCACCATGCTACAGAGATGGAGGACAAAATGGTAAAAAAAACAAACCAATTACTCTGCCAGTATTGCAGTGCTGCAAAGGCATTTGGGATACAGGAAGGGAATGGTAGAAGGGGTGGGAACCAAACAACCCAGGAATTGACTGAACAACCAGCAGTTTCTTTGATTGGCTGGCAGCCAAATGATAAGTTAACCCTTGGTAAGGTAACCACCCATGGATTAATTAAACCACAGGCTGTTAAGTGCGAATCAGGTCTCTCTGTTGCACTTCTCACATTTGAGTCTCTCATGCTGCTTTTCTTGGCTCCATACTGCTGAGGTGCAACCTGGGACACCGGTACCCCATCTCAGGAGAAGGCATCATGGTGCACTGAGCAAGGGCCCTTGGCAAAGGATCATGAGCATGTGCCCCTGATGTTGACTGCTAGATAGGTTCCATAATAAAAGCTGGTGCTAACTACTTGTGAAGGGATCAGTTTGTGTGACAAGCTACACCTCTGAGGCTACCCCACCCACTGTCTGAAGAACTGAGTTCCCATCCCCTACTGTAGGAGGAAAAGCTTCCCTGAAAACATTCCTATTGTGAAAATGGGCTCAAGGGGCTCAAGAAACTCACCTGTCCAGACCTCCTACCATCAATAGCTGCTTAAACTGCTGAGGACTCTGGGGCAGCGAGTAAAATTTCCCAGCCTCCCGTGAGGGGATCACAAATTCCTTTGCTCCCTGGTATTGAAAGAAGGGTGTAATGCTAAGTAGGTATTGCACTGACTTCAGCTTGTGTTTGTATAACGTGCAGAAACTTCCTAGTTCAGACCAATAAGCTACAACTGAGGTACCCAAACATTTCATTTGATCACACTCTCCCTTGAAAAGTTCAACACCCTCCCTCAGCATTTACCCAGGAAGTGAAAACCTACTAATGTGTCTTTGCCCACCAAACCCAAATGTGTCCCCTGCATTGCATTGTTCTTGTCATGGAACATGTATTTCCAGTCGATCATCATGCCACAAGGAATTGGTTCCTGGCTTTACAATACTCATAAGGGTTCCTGCAGCACATTAGGAGTGAAGAAAAACGTGGTATTTCTTTTCAGCAGTCAAGCATCTGCAGAATAAAATGTGGCTTCTCAACCGGTGGTACAAGTAGTACACAACCAACGACACGGCTGCTGTACTGGTGAATGAGTTCTTATTTTTACCCCCTTCTCCTTAAGTCAGATGGGATGTGTTGAAGTTGTTGTTTATTTTGACACATGTATATTTACAGTTATCCTTCATCTAACTTATTTTTGTCTTTAAATCCAAACTGCTTCAGGGGGTGAAACAGATGGATTGTGATGTCATGAATACTATCCCATTGTAGCACATCATACCAATTAGCATTAAAAGACTAGTTTTTTAAAAAAAATATTCAACCTGACACTATAATTCCCTTCAAGTATTACTTGTGTGAAGGGGCATCAAATGATCAAAGGGGCTGTGGGGTTCTGCTCCACTGACCCTTCACTTTCCTCCACCATCCACACATTGCTGTGAATATCTGAAGCAAAGCACCTTAAACACTATGCGACCTGAGTTAAGTCTACATGCGTGAGAAAAATATCTTTGCTTTAAGGAAGCAACGGTGATATCTGTCTTCATCCTAGATGTTCGGGCTGTCCCATCTAAGTGCTCTCTGAATCAAACCTGCGGGACAAGTAAAACTTTAACAAAACAATATATACATAAAAAGACCTATTAGCAGCATACCTACCCCTGGAGTCTTCTTGAACAGTGTTGGAGTTTCGACATCCACAAACCCTAAAACAAGGTTTCATATGTTTGTCAACAGCCCAATAAATGAAAGGAAAAAAGAAATTACTACACAACTGGCAACAATTCTCTGCGCTTATCTCACCATAATGATTGCAGAGGTATTCCCGCATTCTCATCACCATCTGGGATCTCAGCCGTAGGTTGTATTGCATCTCTGCACTGCGCAAGTCCAAATAGCGATACTGCATTCGTAACGCCTCATTTTTCTGAGTAGAAAGGGGGGGGTGTTAAGAGTGGGGGAGTGAATCACAAATGAGAGGCATCAAATTAGTTTCCAATTCTATCAAAGAGAAAGAGAAACAGAGAGGAAGTGCAAAACGCTATGTTGGCTCATAGCCCCAAAAATGAGAGGCAACCGAGGATGATTTAATACTGAATAATAATAATAATAATTTATTTATTTCTTACCCGCCTCTCCCTCTGGATCGAGGCGGGGAACAACAATAAATATAAATACAAAGACCATAAAATAGATAAAACATTAAAACCAATAAAACTAATACAATATTAAAACACCCTAAAATTCAACTCGGTAGGCCTGCCAGAAGAGATCAGTCTTCACGGCTCTCTTAAAATCAAGAAGACTGCTGAGTAATAATCTGCAACAGCAGCAGAACCTTCACCCCAAACAAGCAATTCCTACAGTTTAGCATGTGATCAACTGTAAATTTTATCATGTTTCTCTGAATTTGCTTGAAGTGCCCCACTAGCTATTTGTCTGAATACTGAGATCATGGACTAGGTGTATGCGCCCATTCCCTGGCAGCACAGAGTAGGGTATTGGACACAGGATTTAGGTTTCAGACATTCTCAGCTTTTTTATTTGTTGTTTAAAGTAAGTTTCTAGCCTTTATGGTTGGTTTTTAAAATGCATAACTATGCAAAAGAAAGGCAATTATTGCTATATATACACACACACACATATATATGTGTGTGTGTATATATGTGTGTGTATATATATGTGTGTGTGTATATATGTGTGTGTATATATATGTGTGTGTGTATATATATATATATATATATATATATATATATATGAGTTCTGCTTCCCTTTGAAAAAGAACTGAGGAGAAAGGCGGGAACACGGAGTCAGTAGATGGTGGGGGAGGGGTTCCCGCCAAAAACGTTTGCCTTCGCTATAGAAGTTTCCGAGACAGGCTCCACGCAGGTGCAGAGCCCATATGTGTGATGCACAGAGACCACGAAGAAGAAATATGAGTTCTGCTTCCCTTTGAGCAACATTGGAAACACATAATAAAACCTAAAAAAATGAATGGCTTTGTAAAGTCTGGGTTTTAATTAAATTAGTGAAATTATAGAAGTTTGGAGATCAGAACCCTCCATCTAACCTATGATGTACCGGGAGGGAGCAATGACGGAAGCCGTTTTGCTTCCTGTTCCTCCTCAAGAGAAAGAAGTCTAGGGCCTCTGAGCAGCAGATGAAGAAGGGCCATGGAGAGGCTATAAGATCATACGGATCCTAATCTCTCCTCTCTTCTGCCCCCATTCCTCCCTCGAGGTCACTGTTGCAACCATGGAAGAGCAGCCACTGTACTCTTTTCCATGGCAGCTGTAAGGCAGCAGAGGTCGGGGAACGGTCTGAGGTCATATGAGTGTCTATGGCCTTGGGAGGGGGAATCTTGTAGTCCTTGGGACACTCCCTCTGAGATCACACGACTGCTCTGCCCACCCTTATTAAAAGAGAAACAATCATTTTAAACAAAGTTGTGCTGTCTAGAAGCAGTGATATATTACATTTCAGGAACTCCTGGCAAAATAAAAGTGAATATTAACAATCACTATTTAAATTTTTCGTAAGGCAATTTTATGGTGTACTTCTTTTTTATGGTGTACTTCTTTTTTATGGTGTACATCTTTTTATTAACTCTGTTACTTGTATGTTTTATACATTTTTCATTTCATTCATTCATTCATTATGGTCACAGACTAGCAAAGTTAATATAAAGTATGTAAAAGATAATTAAAAAGTAACATAATAGCAAAATACAGTTTTGTAGAACTCCTTCTCTCAGGAGGCTAACAATGTTTTTTCCCCCATAATTTGAATAGTGGTCATAAAAAAACCCTTAGCAACCTTTTGGTGATACAAGAGGACACATCCCTTAAACAAATTAATACCAAAGTTGCGGAGTTACTTCCGGAAAAGGCTGTTAATAATGGAAAAACCAGCTTCTTTCTGCATTCCTTATACATGTTACAATACAAGAGGACATGTTCAACAGATTCTTTTGCGCCAGAGCCACAGGGACATACTCATTCATTAACTGTGATCTTACTAAATCGTCCTTCTAATAGTGCTGAAAACACCAACATTTTAGACTTTCTATAATTGATAGTCAAGCTATTCTCAGAGCAATAGGTCTCAAATGCAGACAGTAAAACAGCTTAACCCAATTCTAGAGAGTGATAACAATATAGCATCATCAGCTTACAAAAGTAAAGGTATCTTATTATTGGACAATTTGGGAGCATGGGAATCGACACCGAAGAGGTAACAGCCAGATCATTTTAAAATAAATTAAAAAGAAAAGGAGCCAAAATACAGCCCTGTCTTACACCCCTTGTAGCAGGGATTAAGTTGGAAACTTGTCCCTGCTGGCCACATCTGACTTGACTAGAGGTCTGATTATACAGCCATCTAATGAGAAGCAGTAGTCGCTTGTCCATAGAACGTTTGTGTAAATTGGACCACAGCAGTTCCTTTGAGACAAAGGCAAAGGCGGACCTAAGGTCAATAAAGTTAGTAAAAAGCTTACCACCAGGAAATGAAGTATATTTCACTGCCAAGTGAGCTAACACAAAACAATGGTCAAAAGTTGAGCGGCCACCTTTAAACCCAATCTGTTCCTCACCAATTATACTATTATCCTCCGTCCAAATTAAAAGCTTACATTTTAAATACCTGGCATAATTTCCCAATGACTGAGAGAAGGTTAATAATTAACTGGATTGGTACTATCACCTTTTTTAAAAATAGGAACTATAATCGCTTTACTCAAAATATCTGGAATCTTTCCAGAGTTATTAATAAAAGTAAACAGAGTGGCTAATAGGGGGGCACACCATTCTGGATTGTTTTGAAGGATCGGGGGTACAGAATCTGGGCCTGGAGCTTCGCCAGGTTAAGTTCAGTAGTCAAATCAATACTTTCTCCATGAGCAACAGATTGCCACTCGGGACATCAGAGGACAACTGGAAGCTGCATGATAAGAAATTGTATGGATCCTGAAGAATTGCAGAAAAATATCTTTCCCACTCATAACTGGAAATACAAGCAAGGATGTTCTTGTTGCTCTGACAGAGCCCCTGTGACAATTTGCCAAAATAATTTGCCACCCTTCTTTTATGTGGCATAGAATAGTTGATTCCATTTCTCTCTCTCTTTTTTGAGTAATAAGTGCTTTGTATCCTTGTTTCAGTTTATAGTACACTTCAGGTAACCATTTATCTCCCTTATTACTGAAGATGGAATAAACCTGGCTAATCTGATTCTTAAGCAACATACAATCATGATCACCAGCTCTTGTTGCTACAATATTTATCACCAGCCAAAAACTATCTGCCCCTAGAGTCCTTTGGATATCAAAAATGAGTGCCTCATAATGATACAGCTTCACTTCACCAACAGAGGCTAAAATGTTTTGATATAATTGGAGACAGGCAGAGGATTCTATAAAAGAGGCAAACTTACCCTCTGTCCTATTGGTCCATTTAATCCTTCTCATACAAGAAGACAGAGAAGAGTCCAATAATGAAGGGTTCAATTAATATCACTAATGGATAGTGATCACTATCTGTACAATCATCGACATAAAAAGCTTGAATTGCCCTTCTAAATGACTCAGGAACAACAGCCCATTGAACATTATCTGTTCACAAGCCCAGGTCTCCTGCAGCAGGATAATATCAAAGGAGGACAGGTCTCCTGTATCTTAATAATTGTATTGGAAAGGGAATTTCAGCAGCACATGGTGAAATTTCCTCTTCATTCCAACAGTTAAAGCTTGCCTAGCTACACTAGAGTGACCAAATACAAAAGTGGGCAGGGCTCCTGCAGCTTTAACTGTTGTAATAAAGAGGGAATTTCACCAGGTGCTGCAGGCATACAAATGACACCTGCTGAAATTTCCTTTTCAATACAACTGTTAAAGATACAGGAGACCTGTTCTCCTTTCCATATGGCCACCCTAGATACAATTAATAAATGATTCATCTCTATTCTTCCCCTTCCAACCCATTATATTCTAAGAATATCTGAGCAGGAGTAGAAGGTTACATGTCTTAGGGAGTCAATCAATAGGGTTAAGTTCCTCTAACACACTTTCTTGGTTTATAAATTTTGAATAGTGATTTGGAAATAAAAAAGCATTTCTTGGTGCAGAATTCAGATTGCTTGGGTATAGACATTCGAATCCTGATCATCATTCCCACATTATCTCCTTTGCTCTCAAGCAACTGCTAATTGTTATTGTAAGTTTTGAAAACATGTAGATAAAGGCAAATTACGAAAAATTTCCAAAAGCAATAGATGTTTGTTAAATGGAACTGCAGATGAACACAGGCTTCTCTCTGTACGTTCTTTTCTCTAGAGTGGACAGGAGAATTTGAAGAGCAAAGTCTTAGATAAATTCCAGAGATATGTTGTACCAGATAGCCTATTGTGTAGAAATAAGATGGGAGCTGTCACCTTGGTGAAGTGTTTCATTTCAAAGGGTAGTTTCTTACAGGGGTTCAGGACCTCTGCTGTTTCCACCTGCACTTCAATATTACCTGTTGGCATTCTCTAAAAGGGAAAAGAAAGAGGTAGTTAAAACAAGGGTCTCACAAGTTTTGCATACAGCCCTGATAATAAGGCAATAGCTGCCTACACTTAGGAAGCAGCCAGGAGCAGTGTATTAAAATTAGCGATTTTATCCTACTGCTTAGCCAGGGAAGAGCCAAGCTGACATACCTCTGCCTCTCTCCTTCAGCTTTGAGCTGGACAAGGGCTGCAGATTTGGCTCTGCGTAGCCTATTATTTACATGGTACAATCAGGGCGCATGGTGTTTTACAGTAGGGCTCAGCAAGCCTCAGGACTCAGAAATTCAAATCATGGAGGCCATTTTATGATGGATGCACCATGTTTTTCTACAGGCCAAGGCCTCTGTCAGCAAGCTACAGCCTACAACTCCCAGCATGCAGTGCCTGGGAGGGATACACTTACCGGGGCCTAGGAACGGTGGGCGCATGTGACCTTGCCACTGCTGCAATCCCCCGCTTCTGAGTGTGATTGCCACCTCCTCGGCGCAATCACCTGCTCCTCTGTGAGATCACCGCCTCCTCGGCACAATTGGCCTCTGCCGCCACAATCCAGAATACTCCAGTGACCCTGGAGGGGTCCCCGCACATTCCGCTGGTGCCCTGCAGCCACTTGCTTTCCCTGAGAGCTGCCCACTTCCTTTACCTTGCTTACGGAGGCCTAGGGCTGTGCAAAAAAATGGCAGATCCATCATAAAATGGCAGCTCTGAATCATGGATGCCATTTTATGGCAGATTTTCAAATCTGAGGCCCGAGGCTTGCACAGACTACCTGCCCCAGAGAGCTTACAATCTAAAATTCGACACAGGGGAAACAACAGAGGAGGGGGAGGCAGGGGTAAGCAGGGAAGCAAATTTAGCTGTTTCAGTTATATTTGCTCAAACTTAGGTTCAGGCTGAGACAGGGCCTGGGAACTAGGCAGTTGTTCCAAAGGCTTCAAAGAAAACGTGGGTTTTGAGGAGGCATTTGAATGAAGTAGGAGAGGTGGTATCACACAGGTGTTCTGCGAGGTAGTTCCAAGCATATGGGGCAGCAAGGGAGAAAAAAGGGTGGAGTCTTTGAGGGAGCAGGAGACTTTGGAAGGTGCAAGGCGATGAAGCTGGAGGAGCAAAGATCTCCCCACCTTCTTTTCAACCATACTGCTGTTGACAGGATGGAGATTGCCATGCAACCACCAGCTCAATCCTCACCTATCTCTGGAGCTCCAAGGTTAGTCAGTCAGACGGTAGAGGTGACATTTGCCATGGCAAACAAAAACATGGAAGCCTCCATTCAGCACGCATGACTTCTGGGCTTTTAAGTCAGACTGAAGTCAGGAGGTTACAGTTCTCTTTATCATCAAGTATATGAATAATTGGCAAAGGGATATAAATCCAGATCCAACCTTGGGTCATGTGAAAGATGACATTTTAGTTTCTAGGAAGCCATTCTGGTTGTCTTGAAGTAGCCAAATTACACTCAGACAAGAATATAGGGGGATTCTCCCCAAAGCACTCACGTGGTTTGCCTGTCCTGGAGGCCGGGGGACCACGGTCCCAGTCACTCTCACAACAGATTCAACGGGAGCGTCACACAAGATCTTCTTCAGATGAGAGGCATCCTGCAGAAAGCAGGAAATAATGCATCAGAATGCACATGTGTATAATCTGGGAGTGCTTTCAAATTAGATTTGATTTAGATTTGATTGTCTATCTTGGTTATGAGGCAACTTCAGCCTTGCAAACCAATTTTGTTTTTTAAATTAAAATCTCTACGGTCCACCAATGTGTTCTAAATTTGCAAGCAAGAACGCATAGTCTGGGACTCTTAACACTTAAGACATATCTAACCTAGGTTCCATAGCCATCCTGCAGATGAACTCTCACTAAGAACGTAACGAGTGCCTTGGATCAGATCAAATTCTACCTTGTCCAATGTTCTTTGCAAGAATCTCAGCAATCGCTAGGTGATAGGTGGAGGGCTGGCCCCAGATTCTTGTGGGTGCCTAACCAGGAGACCATTAATGGGTCCCTCTCTTTGAATAGGTAACTGTGAACGTGGAAACCACATTCCTTTAATCCTAAATGCACAGCTGGATGGATTATTGGTTTGGTGTGAAAGGGTATTCAACAAATATCGACACTTTTTTCATTTTCAAAAGTTAGGGATATTTTATTTTGATGCAGGCTTATAAGTACAAAATCATAAATATTTGGTAGGGATGGGGCATATGCTAAATTCATTTTTGAAAATAAAATCAGGAATTGGTGGGTATTTTATTCTACTGCCAGCTCATAAGAACAGGCCCCCCATAAGCGAATTATGGATGAGCTGCTATAAACATGTAGCAAAATGAAATGTCCACTAACCCTTGTTAACAATATCAGAAGATTCCTGTGTTGTTTTTTTAATAAAGACCTTTCTAAATGGAGAATTTAGCATTCTTTGTTCCCAAGCTTGTATAAAGATGTTCTAATTTTAAACAGTTAAGGGACATTTTATTTTGTGCCATATTTCTTAAAACAATGTAAGCATCACAGATTGGGGTGGAAGTGCTTAATTCTTTATCTAGTAACGTTTCCACCTCCTTGTGAATTAGTAGGTATTAATTTAAACTTATTTTTAATTTGTAAATTAATCTTTATAACCTTATTCTGGCTTCTTCCTGAAGGAACAAAAGTGGTTGGGAACAGTGGGCAAACAACAGCTCTGTGGAGAATCTGCGCTTTGTTCCATCCAGCATAATAAACATGTGAGTGAAAATGGCACTGGGTTCAAATTCCCATTCGTGAGGTTTATTGGGAAAGTCACACTCTCAGCCTAGTCTATCTCAGAGAATTGTTGTGAGGATAAAAATGTGTGTGTTGAGGAGTGAACAATGAAAGCTGCCTTGAGTTCCTTGGAGGAAGAACAGGATACAAATGTAATGAGTTAAAATTTATATAGTTTTTTTTTTGCAGAGTTTTAGCTAACTGAGGTTTGGGGACAATGCTTTATTACAACATTCATGTTCCAGTGTGATGAATATATGAAAATGAGAGATATGTATGAATACCTGGGATGTATGTGGGGCAGAATAAAATGGCTCATGGTTTTGGAAACAGGCAACTATTCATGGCACAAAAGTTCTTCCATAAGAACTCTGAAGCCCTTAAAACACCATCCGCATAGTTTTAAACATATCCTCACACCCATGAGGTTGAAAAACTTGCTTTTCTTTTTAAATGACATATGAAATCCAAAGAATCCACCTTAGATAGTATATTCTATGATAAAACGTGCACAATGTTTTAGATTTGATTAAATACCAGACTCACTGTGCTCATTACAGATGACAATGAACAGTACAATGGCAGTAAACATCCTTAATAGCTCTTACCTCATCCTGCGGAATAATAACCTGGATGAGTCCTTGGAAGTCTCTCAAAACTATGAACTGCCCCTGTCTAACCAAAATAAACACAAAGATACTGATATGTTTATACCCCTTCAAATGAAACACCTACATTAGATCCAGCTTACATATACAGATAAATAATGTGGTACAGAGTTTTTGGACTGTTTCATTTCATGCTCATTTAATGGGGGGTAGGAATCCCTGTGCTTCGAGCTGCAAATCAAGGAGAAAGCTAGGCCTGTCTCCCTGATATGCTTAGCTTCTATATGCAGGGAAATTTGGGTATGAAGGTACATTTAAAGATGGAATTCCCAATCTACTGTCTAAAATGGTACAGTCCCATGAACTCAGTATCTCATTAAAATAAATAATGTAGGAATTGGTCTTTAGCCTCTTTCATTCAGTACACCCCAATGCAATTTACAGAATATTTTCCCTTCACATCTCTACTTAAATATTAGTCAACACAGAGAATAATTATTAAAACAAAGAGATGCAACCCAAAGTAAGCAATTTTAAGTCCCACTTATATCAATGAAAATGTTACGCTTATATACATAGACTAGCTGATATACCTGGCGTTACTTGGGCCCCCTAAGATATATGTTTGTGAGGTAATCATCTTAAAGTAGTAGGCCAGCGCTAGGCCTGTGAGTTAACTTTTAATCAAATTACATTTGTTTCTTTTTTTCCTCTCTCACCCTCACGACAACTCTGCAAGGTAGGCTGATGCTAGGCCTGTGAGGTAACTTTAAAACAAATTAAGTTTGTTTCTTTTCTCTCTCTCTCTCTCTCTCACCCTTGATGCATGGCCAGGGCTGCCTTAAAGCCGCCACCACGAAGTCTCTTGGCATGACTTTCTCTGTGGTGCCTGACTTGCCTAATGGGAGTCCTTCCGCTGAGACTCACGGGAAGTGAAGTCTTGCTGAGCCAGTCCACACTGCACTGTTCAATCAGTGCAGGTAGGTAGGCAGTGAGGGAACAGGCAATGGGCCCAGAGCTGCACCTGCCTTCCCTCCTGCTCTTGATGGGGCCTAGTGGGAGCTGAGTTAGGATTGAGAGATAGTGACTTGGCTTGCACATAGTGATCTGGCTTAAACTAGTAAAACTAGTAATTATACAAAAGTAAACTTATGTCTTTCAAGAAACTGGGAATACAAAGAACCCAAGCACATACTTACTTTTAAGATTAGCCACTCTACATGCCAATACTACATCTCCCAGCATGCCTTTCACAGCCCACAGGTGCCCGAGTCCTCTGAGAGGCGCTTCTCTCCTCTCATTGCCGATGCTGATCATCGATAGAACATCAAGGAGTAGCATCACTGAGGAGGGGAGGCAAGCGTCTGTCAGTGGACGTGCCCAGCTCCGGCCAAGTCCTGCTGGGACTACCTCGGCCCTCACTTCTCGACCACCAGGTGCTCCATCAGGAGCCTGTACTGAAGGGCCAGGGCCAGGAACTTGTCCCCTTCATTGGACCTGTTTCCAGGCATGCACAGAGTTCTTCCTCTTCCTTCCTCCCTCCCTCTTAAGGGTGAAGGCTACACACACACATCCCCGATTCTCAGAAAATAGCAATTTCAGGATGCCTTTGAGCATGTTCAGAGTTCAGCCTCTCAAAGTCACGCTGTTGTATATAGTTATGATTTTAAAAGCATGCCTGCCGGGTGGGAGGAGGCACCACACATGGACGCAGCCCATTTATGTGGGTTGCTTCCTTTTATGTGGGATTGGGTTGACTACTTGAGACCGACCTTAGAAGTCTGGGTTGTGAAAGGCATGCAGCAGCCACCTGTCCATGCACTCGCAATGGCCGCCAAAGGCCAGTAAGTCTGGCCTCCCACCCAAGGCATACTACAAGTTCTACCCAAGGCATGCTGGGAGTTGTAGGCATAAACCTAAATTTTAATTAAATTCTTTAAAAATACTTAAAATCCAAAATTTTGTGTTTTTAGATTTTCTGGTACATTGTACAACCAGACCTATCAATCAGCATGCACTTCTCCTCAAAGAATTGTTTGAACATTGATAATAAAAGCTGAGGTCCAAAGTACACATTTGGAAATTAATTCAACTTAACTAGATCAGACTGTAACCTAGCAATAATATATCTATATAGCTCCCTACCCACTCTGGTACACAAATAATAAAATGAAATTTGGTTGTGGTAGTTTTAAAAATCATGATTTAAAAAAAATGAGAGAAAGGAACAAAGCTGATTATTTACAGGGATTAAATTTTTTCATCGAGGTGCTCATCAAAGCAAAAGCCAATAATCACAATAACTGCAGTAAACCAAATTTGCAGAATACCAAATTTTGGAGGCAACAGTCGTGGAGGGCTGTTGCCCATATCCTTTTTGTGGGTTTCCCAGAACCATTCCACTGGCCTCTGCTGGAAAATGGATACTAGACTAGATGGATGCTAGGTATGCTAGCAATTTTTATGCTCTTGATGGTTGTAAAAGTTGTCTTAATGCCACCTGAGTACATTAACCTTCTATTTACCTCTGATACTGAATCCATCCGCACAGGGTGACCTCTTGACCTATATGAGCAGAACGCAATTCTCCACAGGTTTTGGTCCGAGCAACAAAACTATTGACATCTTTGGAAGAGAAAAATCAAATATAAAGAATCTATAGACTCAGGGAAAGCAACACTAGATCCCCCCCTCTCCTGTCAACAAGCACTTATGTAAAATTGTAGGACTTTATTTTGGCTGGTCTGTCACTTTGCAAGTTTGAAGCATTAGGCTGCTACAATAAAAACAAAGGGTCTTTGAGCACTTTAAAGACTTAGGGTACTTCCAGATAGCTTGTAGCACTACTCATCAGAAGACACTTGCTGCTATTTTGTCTTTCCCTCCTTAGCAGACTTTTTTGGGAAAGAAAAAAGATGGAAGAAGAGGTGAGAAAACACAGGCTTACATGTGTCATCTCGCCCCCCCCCAAAAAAAAAATTCTGTGAACAAGGCAGGGTGACTGCATGTTAAAAGCTTCCTCAGGAAGTACGGCTAATCTATTTGTTGCGGCAGAAGCATTTTCATCAGATACACAAAATGGTCCTCTGAGTACATAGGTGTACCTGCACGAATACACACGCACCCCCTCGGTGCTGAAGAAACACTTTTCTGTTTCAGCAGGCCTTTGGGGAGTAGTTCAGACCTCTGTGGATGTACTGCTTATAGTTTGGATTTTTTAATGATGTGTACTTTAAATGTTTTTAAATGTTTAAAATATTTTAAAACTGTACTATGTTTAATTATATTTTTAATTTTTGTATATCCCTATTTGTTTTAACCGTACATGTTTTAAATTGTAAGCCGCATTGGGCCCTAGTATTGGGAAAAAGGCGGGATAGAAATAAATATAATAATAATAATAACAACAACACATTTAGGGGTTTTACAAGATGAGGAGCAAAGATCAAGCAACCCAGGAAACAACAGTAGAAATACCCCAAATACTATGAAAGCACACAAAAGATACAACAGATTCCAATCCAAAGAACAAGACCTAATCAGCCTAATGATCCATTCCTGAGTAGGGGCCACTGATAATAGACACAGGTCAATAGGGTGACCCTATGAAAAAGAGGACAGGGCTCCTGTATCTTTAACAGTTGTATTATAAAGGGAATTTCTGCAAGTGTCATTTGTATACATGCAGCCCCTGGTGAGATTCCTTCTTCATCACAACACTTAAAGCTGCAGGAGCCCTGCCCTCTTTTGTATGTGGTCAAGAGGGCAGGGCTCCTGCAGCTGTAACTGCTGTGATGAAGAGGGAATTTCACCAGGTGCTGCATGCCTACAAATGACACCTGTTGAAATGCCCTTTTGAATACAACTGTTAAAGACACAGGAGCCCTGTCCTCCTTTCCATAGGGCCACCCTACATATCAACGCCCAGAGCACAATCACGTCAAGAACCGCAATAACTTTCTCTGTAGGGTGTTTCTGTGGACAGGTAGGGATCCCGGGCTGCAATGAACACCTGCGAGGACGTTGTCAGCAGCAGCAGCACTTCCCACCGGCTGCTATTTTCACCTTCTCCCCACCGACGAGCGCTACCCACCTGGCGGGGTCGCGCCTGCACTGGACGCCACCCTGTGGGAAACGGACCTGCCCCTGGGCTTGGCTGCCCACCGGGGGCAAACTAAGTCCAGCGGGATGCAAAAGAGGCGCAGCCCGCGCATGGCTCCAAGGGCAGCAACCGAGACTACCGCGCTCTGTGCAGGAAGCAGCACTAAAACGCCCGCAATGCCTAAGCGTGGCTCCTACCGACGCACACGTCATTGGTTATGGGACCGCCCTTTCATGGCGCCAGCCGCTTCCTCCTCCTCCTCCTTCTCCTCCACCACCACCACCACCACCATCATTGAATTGGGCAGAAAATGCTTCACCATAGCCCGCCGTCGCTATTATGCCCGAACCAAGTATGGCGGCGGCGCGCCAAAACGTAAAGAATCAACGCCCTAAGCTTCCGTGACATGCGCAGAACAGTTCCGCCGTCGAATGGGATGCCGGGAGGCATTTTTTTTAAAAAACGAAGAAACAAAAAATCGTTGCTCCCTTCAGTTTGTAAAAAACGGTTGGTTCTTTAGCCGTTAGTGAGGAGGGGGGGAGGTCTCTTTTTGGCTGTTCGTGATGGCGCAGGCTCCGCAACAGGTAAGGCCAGGTCCTGAGGGACTCGCTAGACGTTTTTGGAGAGTGCTGCAGGGGGTAGGGTGACCAGATAAAATCCAGGTCAGGGCTCATGTAACTTTAACAGTTGTATTGAAAAGGGAATTTCAGCCAGTGTCATTTGTATGCAATTAGTTCCTGGTGAAATTCCTTCTTCATCACAACAGTTAAAGGTGCAGACACTATCTAGAGTGACCATATCCAAAAGAAGGTAGGGCTCCTGCAATTTTAACAGTTGTGATGAAGAGGGAATTTCACCAGGAACTAATTGCATACAAATAACACTGGCTGAAATTCCCTTTTCTTACAACTGTTGAAGTGACATGAGCCCTGACCTGGATTTTATCTGGTCACCCTAGCGGGGGCTTCTGAGAGGGTAGTTCTAGCGGTCTCGTTCTCATGGAGGCGGTAAGCGTGTATCTGGGCAGCTAGGGCGACCCTATGGAAAGGAGGACGGGGGGGGGGCTCCTGCGTCGTTAACAGTTGCATAGAAAAGGGAATTTCATCAGGTGCTATTTGTATGCAACACCTACTGAAATTCCCTCCATCATAGCAGTTAAAGCTGCAGGAGCTATACTAGAATGAGCAGATACAAAAGAGGGCAGGGCTTCTGCAGCTTTAACTGTGGTGATGAAGAGGGAATTTCACCAGGTGCTGCATGCATACAAAGGACACTGGCTGAAATTCCCTTTTCAATACAACTGTTAAAGATGCAGGAGCCCCCATGTCCTCCTTTCCATTTGGCCACCCTACCTGCAGCACCACCTCCCACTGCAGGTGGAGGCTTCCCTATTTGGACCAGAAAGCAAAACAATCTGCCACCATAGATGTCTGAAGGAGCGGGTTGTGCTTTCCGCTTCTCCACATAGAAAGAGGAGATGTGATACTTCAGCTTGTCCTATCATGAAGTGATTATGAGAAGCTATCTATGCCTGCTGAAAATTTTGGATTTGCCATTGTGCTATTTACACAGATGGATTAACGGGCGGTGCAAGAAATACCCACGTTACCACAGAAACTGGTTCTGTATGGTTAGGCCAGGGGAGAGACGGCTCCAGCACAACGAAAGAAAAGCGCTGTTCCCTAGGCTCACATTCCCATTCTGTGTATATTGTAAATCTGTATATTTTAGTCACAGTCCTTTTTAGCCTCCTTTTCAAAGCTGAAGTATCACAATCTTTTTAGCCTTTCTCGGAAAAGAAAGCATGGTGCAGACTCTTTCCAGCTGCTATTTATGTAACTTCTTTGAGGTGGGCTGGTTGTAGTTGTATGCGGCCAAAAATAGAAAAATGCTTCTCAGCACACAACCGCTTGAATGTTAATAAATATCAAACAAACTGGGGTGAACCAACAGTTTATATAAACATATTATTTGTGCCATATAATAAGAACATAGCAATGATAATATACAGTAACACAACCATTTGTTTAAAGTTACCATGTATGAGGTTAACAATGATTTGCAATAATGGAACAGCGAACAAAAATAGTTTGCAGTGACTAAGCAATACAATATCTACAGGCCTCTGGCTTCTTACACCTGTTTCGCACGCAAATGCTTTGTCAGAATATTGCAACCAAATTATAATGTTCATGAGTGGGGAATAGAAGAGGATTCATTAAGATTATTCCTCAAATTCACAAAGACTTGTTTGTCCTCTAAAAAGGATTGACTTGAATCCCCAGCCAAACAACACAATTCTTCAAGGGCGGTGAAATGTTTGGCTGGGGATTCAAGTCAATCCTGTAGATATTGCCATTTGGGACGACTAAAAACTCAGAAATACTCCACTATACAGCTCATATTTTTAATAAAGGAGTGCTGAAAGGAACAGACAAGTAGTCGGGGTCACTGGTCCAAATTATTCTTCTTGCTGTTTTATATTGTTTTAAAGTTTGCAGCTGTGAGCCACTTTGAGGATATCTGATAGGAAAATGGGATTTAAAATTTAAAAAGTAAAAAATCAAAAGTAAGCAAAATCCTGAGTTGCACAGAAATGTGCAGGCAGAATGGAAAGGTGAGCAGTCTTATGCTTATAGAGAGATGAAGGTAGTTAAAATAAAACACTTTATGCAGCCTGATGGTTATATTCATGTTTACTCACTTGGATGGCATGCGAAGCCATGGCTAGGCCACTAACCCTTTTGCAGCAAACGGTTAGTGATTGTGTTTAAACTGTGGTTATGTAACACCATGGTTAGGAATGGTTCACACAACATGCTAAATCATGGTTCACATGACACACTAAGCTATGTTTAGCTCAAAATGTTTAACCACTGTGGCTTATTGTGTCATCTGAACAGGGCAACTGGGTTAACTATGGCTCAATTCGGACGATACAATAAACAACTGGTGTGGGGGGGAAATCGTCAGTTGTTTTGACTATTGTGTTATCCGAATGCTGCCATAGTCAACTCAGTGCTGATCCTAATCCACACCAGAGTTGATTATTTATTACCATGTTGTGTGGGAAGTACCCCCTAGATGAACAACTGTAAAGTTGATTATTACCCCACCATTGACTATCGTGTTGTCCGAATTGAGCCTATCAGTTCACTGGGACAAATTGCCAAGTAAGTATGCATAGCTTTGAAGCCTGTTTTGGTCATGTTTAGCTGCCTGGCCACACTTTGTTATGGTGTTGTGTTTTAGTGTTCAACAGGGTTGTGAATTTAACTTCTGAAGTCTGATTTTTTTTAAAAAAAATGTAGACAGAATTGTTTAGCTTCCCATCTTTGTATACTTAGGCTGGCATTCAGCCTATATGCAGATCTTTGCTAAACTGAGGATCAGTCTGGACAAGACGTTAGTCAACAGTGGACTATTTAAGCAACTGTTGCTTAAATAGTGCCCTGTTGACTAATGTGTCGGCTGTCGGGGGAAAAACCATGCCATGGTTGGTTATGTGGTGGGAATTACTAACAATTATCAACTCTGCACAGCGCTGGTTATCTGCACAACCGTTGATTATCGTGTCGTAGGCTCTGGATTATTTCCAGTGCTTACAGAGTCGTGAGACAAGAGCAGCAGAAATCCCTGCCGTTCTTGCCCGCCGTGCCTCTATTGGCATGGGAAATAATCCCATCCCGGGAAACGCTTGGGGAGCCACCGATCGTGCCGTCCCTGGGTGGGGCGCTGCAATCGGGGGCTCCGAATGCTTTTCCCAGGATGAGGACATGCTGTTTCTGGATGGGGTGCCACCAATCGCAGTGCCCCATGTGTTCTCAGGGACATGTATGTCTTCCCCACCCTGCAATCCATCTGGAGATCGGCTTGAGGGATGGACACCTTGTGCCTGCCTTGATTGAAGCCACACCTGCTGCCACTGCTAGTCACGGCTCGTGCCATGGTATACCCCTATAACCTTTGAGAGAAGAGTTTGTCCACTCCATTTACCTGAAGGGGGCTGCTGCACAACTGGGAGAGGAAGAGTTGGGTAACTGTCCCTCAGACTACGCCTTGCTGGCTTCAAACTGTATTGACTGAGAGACTATAGGCTGTCTAGTAATTGAAAGTGGTACTGCAGACATCACACACAAAAATTAATTAAAATGAATGTTTTAGAAACAAAATAATTTGGAGATTCATACTCCTAGGGTCCCTGTAGTATGCATGTCAAGATTCAGGTGTCTAAGTTTCATGGTCTTGGTGCTATGGTGCAGATAGGCAAACACATGCTTTCTTATTATAGATTTTAAAAAATAACTTTTTCCCCTATGGCCTATTGTTGGGTAAACTACCAAATTGTGCAGGAGACTAACACTTGTGACTCCAGGAGAGTGACTGCTGTTGGAGGAAAAACTACAGACCATGGAGTGAATTTCACGAACACTGCACTTGTTTCAAGAGGTGTAATATCCCTCCGGAGAGGCAACATGTTTGGTCAGACACCAGCTAAGATAATGATTCCACAAACCTCTCACCTGCAGGTGAGGATTTAGTGGCAATGTGTTTGAAAATGAAGTCGTTTTTGATCTGATGTTTCAGCCTCAGGGTAGCTGCAAAAGTTCGCCTACTATAAGAAGGTAAAAATTCTGGGCTATCTTGGACTAGCAAAAAAAGGAAGTTGCAGTGATATTATCGCACTGTGTGTGAATGGTTACAAAGGCATGGGCATGAACTATAATTAATCCATGCGCAGGAATTAAAGTTTTTGTTACTGTTTATTGTATATTTTTTGTGGAAATGACCATACAACATTGTGGGACCGAACAGAGATTCTGCGAAGCCTCACAGTTTGAAACCCACTGATACAAATGATATGAGTTCATCTGTAGGGCAGAAGTGAGCAATGCGCAGCCCCCATCTGGCCCTCATTGTTCCCCAAATGTCCAAAAAAATGCCATCTGTAGCAGCTATGGATCACCCAAATAGTCAAATGAACAAATGTAATTATTTTCAAGCTAAATTTAACCCTTTTGGTGCTCCAGAGCTGCTATGGAGTGCCAAAAGAGTTAAATGTAGTTTGCAAGCAAGCTAAATTTATCCATCGTAATGCTTTCTACCAATATGGAGTGGTTTGCTACTGGATTTCAGTGGCAAGCTGGTGCTTTTGGGCCTTTTTTCTTTTGCGGGGGGGTGCCCCATGGTCTGCAGCTTGTGGCAGGGATCTGAGAGGTGAAAAGGGCACCCGGACATCTAGAAGTTGCCCCCCCTTGCCGTAGAGCCAGGCATCCACAAATCAGGATGAGTGCACTCTGGTGAGCAGCACACTGACACACAGATTGCTACCTTAGAGGACTGATTTCCATTGTAGTTTTTGAATAAATAAAAGATGGCAGGAGAGACTGCTGTTTCTTATCTTCTCCTTACCAGCACAAACGAGAGAAGCCCATGCTCTGTCCCATGTCCTCTGTGCATGCCAGAAGATGCATGGGAGGCAATTGCTAATGACCACAAATAACATCTGGCTGATAAGTCATCTTTGAAACCATGTGTAGAGATTAGCACATTGTGATAATGGAATAAATGATCTTCAAGGCCTCCTAGGTCTATTCCTCAGTATAGAAATGGAAAAGTCCCTGACATCCATATGTTCAGCTTGCTGTTTACTTGGTCCTTGAGAATTCAAAAATATTTGAATGCAGGGTTTAAAAAACTGATACTATCTCCTGAAAAACTCATGTGGTTTCAATGACTAAGGTTTTTACAATATTAGTTAGCATTTATACCATATAATAGACTTTTCTATAATCGTACAACTCCTCAATAAGCTTGGTCAGTATTTACAACCTGAGTTATATTGTTTATGAAGGACAAAGGTTCAAAGTAGCTTGTCTAGCACCACCTGGTTGCTGAGATAATATCTGAACAGTATGTGTGCAAAGCACATTTTATTATTTGGACTCCTGCTTTTGATTAATTTATTTTTATGTGGTTATACAATACATGCTGCCCCATTGCATTAATTTGCTACTTATTGTAGGGGGCCCTGCCATTTCCCCCCTTATGGTTTATATGTTTTCTTGTAGTTGCTGTGCTGCAAAGCCTCTACTATACATGTTTTAGGTGGCAAAAGGAAGGAGCTGAACCTATGAATGGTAGTGTGGGAAAAGCTTGAGACTGGTAATCTAGAGGGTGTATTGTATCCATTATTTATTTAGTCACAGACACTGTCCTCAAAGTTGGATGAACCAAAGGCTCTAAAAACTATTAAATACTAAACAGTAGTTCTCCATAGTAATGCTTCCTCTACTTCAGGAATTGTAACTGGAAAATGGAGACTGAAACTAAAGCTCTTCTTCCCATTCCAGGATAATTCTGATCCTCAGATAGCCTTCCTTCTCCGTAAGCAATGGACCTTATACAGTGTCACTCCTCTGTACAAATTCTCTTATGAACGGCTGCAGGAATATTCTAGACAACTGAGTCGCTTTATTGCTTCTGAAAAGCAAAAGAGGCTTGTTGTGGAAGCAGAATCCAATGCTACATTTGAAGTGAAGCTCTCCTCGCTCCCAGCTTTGAAAACCACAGAACAGGAACAGGTAGCTGTTCTTATTCAGGTAGGTGGTGCAGTCCCTATCTTCTAACACCTATACGTTTGTTTTAACACTTGTGAAGGATATGATTGTAGACAGAGACTATAGAAGTCAGTCAGTCAGGATCATGCACCAATGTTATTTCACTCACTCTACTCTTAAATGAACTGTATGTGTTGGACATTAGGGATGCAGCTGGTGGTTCTGTCACCAGATGTTTGGCACCCGGTCTTGATTATGCTGTATTCTAATCTAAAGCATTTCTCTTAAGAAGGGATTCTGAAATCTTGCAACAAAGAGCATCTCTTAAATCAAAATAAATAGTTTCATTCCTTCAAGAAAAGCCGAAAACCTGAGCCTTGCCTGGTAGTGGTAAAAACTGTATCTTGAATGAAGAATGGACAATGATACCAAATTATTTAATGTGGTTAAAGCAAAAAGGGATTGTGAGGAACTCCAAAAGGATCTCTCCAAGTTGGGAGAGTGTGCATCCAAATGGCAGATGCAGTTCAATGTAAGCAATGCATGTTGGGGGGGGAGGGGGAAACCCAACTTCAATTATAACCTGATGGGATCTCAGCTGGCGGGTTGTGGTGGACATATCACTATGCAGCACTATGAAGAAGGCAAACTCCATGTTAGGCATTATTGAGAAAAGGGATTGAGAATAAAGCTGCCAGCTGCTTTTATACAAATCTATGGTGCGACCACACTTAGAATACTGTGTACAGTTTTGGTCACCCCACCTAAAAAAAGATACTGTAAAGCTTCAAAAAGTGTAGAAAAGAGGCGACTAAAATAGTCAATGGAGTATCTTCCCTATGAGGGAAGGATACAACAGCTGGGATTGTTTAGCTTGGAAAAAAAGAGGCTAAGGGGAGACTGATAAAGGTGTATAGAACTATGCATAGTGTGAGAATGTGGACAGGGAGATACTTTTCTTCTTCTCCCGCAATACTAGAACTTGTGGTCATCACATGAAGCTGATTGCTGGGATATTCAAGACAGATAAAAGGAAGTACTTCTTCACACAGTGCATAGTTAACTCTGGAATTCACTACCACAAAATGTGATATTCACTATCACAAGAGGCATTCAAGAGGCAGCTGGACAACCATCTGCCAGGTATGCTTTAAGGTGGATTCCTGCATTGAGCAGGGGGTTGGACTCTATGGCCATATAGGCCCCTTCCAACTCGATACTATTCTATGATTCCATGTCGTGATGGCCACCAATTTGGATGGCTTTAAAAGAGGGTTGGATAAATTCCTGGATAAGGCTATTAATGGCTACTAGCCCTGATGGCTAAGTGCAACCTCCAGTATCAGAGGCAGTAAGCCTGTATACACATAATTGTTGGGGAACGTGGGTGGGAGGGTGCTGTTGCATCATGTTTGCTTGTGGTTCCCTGGTCGACAGCTGGTTGGCCACTGTGTGAACAGAGTGCTGGACTAGATGGAAAAGTGAGCCTATAAGGTCAATCAGAGCTACAATTTTGATATAATGTGTGGGAGATAGTGATACTGACTCGTACTTTGCCTGGGATCATACTTTGCCTGGTAATAGGCTAACAGTATAAGAGATTTGCTGGATTGGACCAAAAGTCCATCCTGTTTCCCACAGCAACCAGCCAGATATTTATGGAAAGCTGACAAGCATGAATAAAGGAAACGACCTATCCCTATAATTACCCTCCCCAGAAACTGGTATTCAGGCTTCTGAACCTGGAGGTTCTGTATAGCCACTGATAGACCTATTAGCTATCTGCCATGAGCTTACATTTTTAAAGCCATCTGACCAAGGCTGCACTCCTAAGTAACTTTTTTGGGAGTAGTCCTTAATAAGAGTGTTCGTGGCCTATCCACTGCTCACAGTGCCTGAACAGAAGCCAATCAATATGATAGATGCTGCAAATACTTTCTATTGAAGATTTATTGGGGAAATAACTCTGCTAAGCACATCTTTGTTTTTCCCCATTAAAACAAATTACCCAGATTGTATATTGTCATATTGTTCCAACATATATATTGTCCATCTTTTATTCTAGATCACACAAAGGCCTCAGCTGGGAACTAAAAACGCAGGAGACAAAATAGTGTGGATGGGCTGTTTCTGTTGTTCTGGTGGTGATGACATTTTTGAGGCAGTCACTGAGGATTTCACTTGCTTGCCTTTGTTCCTTGTAAATGGGGCAAAGGGTTTCTCGGATCTTGTTGAAACTTGGCTTCAAAAGACTTTTGACTGTACTTTCAGTTGCTTGCATATCAGCCCTATCAATCTCAGCTGGATGGTTGCAATGTGGTTGGGTTGTAAAATGGACAATTATACGATTGCAACAGAACTGACTTTTTCCGTACCTTGCACTCCTTACCCTCTGGATATTTCCTTTGCCATCCATCCTAAAGATGCAAAAGCCCTCTGGAGTTCAATCCAGCGCACTCAAGGAGAAGTCAGACAGGAAGAGGTGGATTTATTCATGGAGTGCCTTTACAAGCACTTTCATAGACATTTCAAGATATACCTGTCAGCTACAAGACTGGCAAATGTTTCTACAGCTGTAGCCTCTGCCCATTCTGATGGGAAAATAAAGGTATGTAGTGACTAGTTAAGGGAGTCTGTTTAAAGAAGACTGCCAAGAAGGAACTGTCTCTACTATTACCGTATTTCACTGATCGATTGTAAGACATACCTAAATTTCACGGCCACAAACAGGGAAAAAGTTTTGCATCGATTCTAAGGCGCACCTTAATTTCAGCACCCCTCTCCCACTCACCTCCATCGCCGTTGCCCATCCTCTCCACACTTCCTCCAGCGCTTGCCTCGGCCTGGCAAGGCGTCGTTCCCAGTAACGAGGCAAGCATTGGCAGCGGTGCGGAGCAGCGGCGGCAACAAGGATGGGTGATGGAGGGGAGTGGGAGGGTTAGGGCCCCGCAAGTCCTCCCTCGCAAGTCCCCCCTCCCCACTTACCTTGATCACTGCTGCCTCGGCCTGGGAAGGCTTCAGTACTGGGAAGGAGGCTAAGATCTTGCGAGATCTCGGCCTCCTTCCCAGTACTGAAGCTTTCCCAGGCCGAGGCAGCAGCGATCTCAAGGTGAGTGAGGAGGGGGGACTTCTGACTGGCCTTGTGGGGTCCCTAGGGACTGGCTGTGGCGAGTCGCGGGGGGGGGGGCGTGCAGAGCCCTAGTGCTGCCTGCAAAACGCGGGAGAAATCCTGCGATTGCAAGATGCCACTGATTCTAAGATGCATCCCGTTTTTACAGATGTAAACATGGGAGAAAAAGTGCATCTTAGATTCGATGAAATATGGTAGAACCTGTTTGATCATATGCAAAATTGATTTCCTCCTGGTAATAACGAACTATAAATAATCTAAGCAGTGAGAACGTTCTGCAGTTGGGTATCCTAAATAAATGTTTGGAGCATGAATCTTGCTTTGTAGGCTTCATATACATTGTCTCAAATCCTATACAGAATGGAACTACCAGCAAATATTGAAGCAGCCATTATTTATGATCCCCAATCTGTAGAGTTCTGGCTGCAACTAGTTTTTACTAGATGGCCACTTATACTGTGGGAAGAAACATTCTCCAATTGTCTCATGCCCCCCACACCTACCCAGTAGCTGACTCCTGTAGTGTTGTGTGGCTGCAGTTTCCTCAAAGAGGAAGATATATCAAATCCTATGGGCAAAGGGCATTAAAATATACTTTTTTTCCTTTATGCTAGCTTGGTTTAAATAGAAAGGCTCTGGACATGGATGGAGATGGAATGAGATATTAGAAATCCATTAGCAGTTGAGAATTTATAGAGATAGGGGAGGGACGTTTTTGGGGACAGATTTGAAAAAATTCCAGTATTTTCTTACCAAGCCTAAATTGTCTTTACTGCATTAAGAACATGAAATGAATAAATGTTTTGATTACATTGTACTATTTTGGTACATTTCAGATTTAAAAGTCATGCCTTTGATTATTAAACAATTGCAAATATACCCAGTGTTAGAGATGCTACTGCAATCTTGGTATATCTTGTTCATTGAGGGAAAAAAGTTTAAAATAGAATCCATTAACATTGTAGGAAGCCAATGTAAGATCTCACGTTGGCTTGGAAACTGTGTATGGACTTCGGAAAATGGAAGGTTTGCATGAACTGAAACAAGCTTGTCAATACTTGGTGTATTTCAAACATTCACCAGTTTTGATGCAGAGAGAAATTAGTGCCAGTGTTGTATGAAGGACTTGCTCTCATTTTGCAGGAGCAATATACTTGATGAAACTCCCAGGTTGACTATATACCAGAATATGTTGCTGATGTCCCCCACACCATTCCTATGGGTCCCTCAATCCTGAGCAGCAGATTTTGGTTGGTGAGGGGGGAGGTAGGAAAGCCCCATCCAGTTCGGTTTCAGGAATAGAAGTTAGAATCCAAGCATTAGTAATTCAGTCAAGTACAATACCAATTGTGACTCCGCTAAATTATGTAGCAATATTCTAAGGTGCTTTGAGAAATGTTTAGCCAACATTAAGATAGAGAAAATTGGAAGTTCTTCTCAATTTTCCAGTGGTTTTTCTTTCAGCCATGGAGGGGGATGACAACAAGGCCTATTTCCCCCCTCCCCTTCATCTCTATTACAAAGTAAGTAAAACAGCGAGACACTGAACATGCATTATTGAGCTTTAAGACTTGGGAGTTTGGCCTATTCTGGTTAGTTTGAGAAATTGCAGGTTAATTACAGGAAACAGGTTAAAATGAGTTGATGACTGTTAGGTTTTTTTAATTGAATAAGCTGTATTACATGCTGCTTTGATCTGACTGCAACTATTATTTTTAACAGATTTTCCATGCCCAACATCTGATAAGAGTTCTGGCACTGCTGACGGAACTGGCAGTTTCAAAGTTACTGTGATGGTGTTACATCTCACATCCTTCACTACCAACGATATATCTGGCACAGAGATGGATTGTAAGCCGCCTTTTTTCTGTGTTATTATACTTGGCAGGTTTTTTTTCCTTTGTTTTTTAAAAGCTGTCCGACAATTGAAGTAAAAGATAAATAAACACAAGTGTATTGCCATGATTATACTAATGAATCAAAGTTTAGTAAGTGGGCCTAAGTCACAAAAGAGGCTAGGGGCAGATTTTTGTGGATTAATTAAAAAAATCAGTTTTGGCAGGGACGAGGAAGGATTGGACATCAACTCCGGAACTTTATAAATCTAGCAGCAGTGCAAAATTCCCATAAGGTTAAGCTAAAACCTAGGAAACCCCACTTTCCCTTTTGAAGAACCACATACACATCATACAATAGTGACATCTGCAAGATTTTAGGAGTAGTTTACCTAATCTCTTTCCCCTTAAAGTGCAGTGTGTAAATGCAGAGGAGACAGGAAAAACAAACTACTATCAGTTTTAGTTACAATTTTTAAGTTTACATAAACAGGACGTTTGGCTCCTGTGGGTAGTAGAAGACCAACTTTTTCCAAACAAGGGCTCTAACGTCTGTTCTATAGGGGATGAAAGCAGCAGCAACCCAGGAAAGCAAGGTTTGAGGGAGGAGTGTTTCAGGTGATTAAGGGGAAGAGAGGGAACATAGATGGAGGAGGCTAAGAAGGAATGGGGAAATCTACACGGTGATAGCTACCCTATGTAACTGACTGCTGACATACTGATCTGGAATAACAAGCCAAATGTTTTGAGTCTTAGGAGGTACAGCAAGCAAGTTATTTTATAAATGTAGTGTAGATCACAACCAGGTTATTTCAGCTGAGTCATGAGTGAAGAGGACGCACACGCTGAGTTTTTATTAAGGTAACACTATTTATACAAGTTAACATGCTAGAAAAAGCATAAATGATATGTAAACAATTGTTTACAGAATACTTTTTCTTTGTAAAGGTGCAAATGTTCAAAATGTAAACACAAGAATGCCATCCTTTAGGACAAAAGGAAGAGCTGATCACCTTAGTAACTTTTCCTGACAATCTGCTTGTGTTGACTGTTTTTCCCCTGGAATCTACCCAAAGACACTAAAGATGAAGTTTATAAACAAAGCTCCTTCTCAAGAAAGGAGATTGAGCATAACTTAATCTTGTGTGTATTCCTCTTTCCAAAGCTTGTAACCCACAACCCAAAGCAGCCTATTAGCTCCCCTTTCTGCTGCCTGCTTGGGACTACAGGAGCAGGCACTCTCAGGGCCATGGCAAGTCACAATCCATAACCAGTGTTCTGCATTCAGCTGGTTGGGACATACATAGGTGCTCTTTCCCCCTAAACCCACTAATTCAGCTACAGCAGTATCATAGTTTCAGTAAAAAACAGTTGGAGTTACCATCCCATTGAGCTTTTAAGGCTAAATCCCCTTGAAGGGAATGGAACTATGCTTTAAGAATGGCAGTCTAAAAAAAGTCACAATTGTCATAGTGTAATCCTAACCACTCCTTGATAAACCAGGCCTCTTTATGCCTTGGAATCCAGAAATTTAGACACCATTCAAAGCATACCACCTGAGGCAAGTGCTTTGAAGAACAAATTATTATTTGAAGATAACATAGATTAACTGCTTCTGATAGGGTATTGTTTTCTTTTTAATCCAAGCAACTGTTAAGATTACAGCTCAGATTTGTGTAATGCTCCCACCATACTGACAATGAGAAATACAAGGCATATGCCATTTGTAAGCCTGAGAGTTATACAAAGGTTGCAATCCACCAGGAGGTTTTTCTGCACAAGCCCCACTGAACTGAATAGGAGCAGCATAAGAGTACTGCTGTGCTCTTGCATTGCTCCCATTCAATTCAGGGAGGCTTGTGCAGGAGAACATCCTGGTAGACTCTGCCCAAAGTTTCTTCTTTTTCTATTCCTTGTTGCAGTAACTGAAGAACACCGTGGATTTTAAACTTTTGTTCTTATTGCAGTTTCTCCAGTAACACATTGGATATTTCTGAAACTGTTGCATCTAGAAATTTGCATGTAATGCAGCCACTAATCAGAATTTTAACTGGGAAAAAAATCACAACATTTTATCATGGTATCAAAAATAGATGGTATAAATTAACTGGAACAAATCTCAGCATACAGAAAAAGTGTACCCAATGCAATCAGTGCTTTAAAATTTAAGCAAAATCCATCAATACAGCTGCTGCCTAATCCTTATTGAAATGAATGGGATCTATGAGGCAGGTGCAGAAGATGATCCTCTGTAAACAAGGCCAAATGCTGTTTCAGATAAACATGGTACTTTCAGCTGGGCAAATGCCTTGTCTACCTCTCAGTGGACTCCTCTTTTTGACAGAATCCACATACACCTTGAGGTCTTAGATCATTGCTTAGAGTACCATTAAATTCCAGTTTCTTCAGAAAGATAGTAAAATTGGGACGGGGAGACAAAGACAAAGAAAACTGTGTGTTCCAGGTAATTTTCTGGAGTTCGTTAGTGTGGTCTTCTGTAACTGAAATTGAGGAGAGGTATGCTTGCAATATCCATTACTGTTCCATAAGAAGAGGCACCAGCGAAGAATATAAGTGTGATCTTGTTTTACTAGAGCCTCAGAGAGCTCAGAACTCACCACGCTAACCAGTTTCAATAGGAGTGAACACAGGGGGATTTCTCCCATAGGTGTTTTACCATATATGGGACTCACAATGCGTCATTTTGATAACTCCCACACCTCCTCCAAGCCGACGATAGTTCATTCCTCCATACAGTCTGCAAAGTAAAAGCACATTTTTATTGTAATTTAGCCACTATTCTTACAGAACAGGAGGTGCAAGAGTCAAATAGATGCCGAACTGGAAGGATCCTAATGGATGTATTATGATAAAGTAAGTAGGTACATAAGAGGGAAGTTCCCATAAACCTTCAATGTAAACAAGTGTATCCATTTGTTCTCACCTTTAAAAAACCATTTGCTTCTCCTGAATCCTGTAGCAAGGAAAACTGTCATTATCTTTGGATAATATTTAAACTAGTTCCTTATCACTATGGCTGCAGGAAAAAATGGGAACAGTCTAAGATGCATCTCCACTCGTATCTGCCTTCCTACAACTATTACCATTACGAGTTTCAAGCCTTCTGGACCACAGACGTTTTCTACCCCTGGATCCTCCTACCAATTATGAAGATAAAATTCCAAGCTTGCAAAAGCCATAGTAAAGCATGCAAATTTACACAGCTTGGATCCTAAGGTAACTTAAGTTCATGGGGAAGAAAGCTTTCCATTCCCTTTCCCCCTTGCAGCCAACTGCATCCCTGAAAAGCTGCTCCAGAAGATCAAGAGGCCCAACTGAACAACGTGGAGAACAGTATGAGGAAACTGCTCCAAATTGAGCAGAGGTAGAAAAGCCGTAGACCTCCATGTTAGTATTTGACCTCATTTGGCCCCATCCGCATTTTCAGGGACCCCAGCAGGAGAAGAAACTTTCTATTTGAGGCCTGCAGCACTTTATAGGCCCTTTAAAATATTGCTTATGAGTTGTAAATCCATCAAAGAATCAAAGGAAAATACTTAGTTTTTCATTTTTTTCTTTTGCTACTGCTGAGAAGCAAGTTAACTCATTTTTCAAAATAACACAAGACTATAAATAAAAGGATTAATAGGAGCTCTTATTTCTGTAATCTGAAAAGTTATGTCTATTGCATGATCCCAAATTTCCTCATGTACAATGATTAGTGGAAAATGTAAAGTAAGTAGGATAAATACACTATGTATATGAGGCTTTACACCTTCTTTTGTATATGGTTAATCTAGGCTCTTTCTGTTGACTTCCTAATAGAGACTTAGATTTTAAAAAAAGCAATGGCAGCCTTGCATAGGAAAAATCTAAGCATGGAAAGGTGAATGTGCTAGTTCATGAATCCTTGATATCACAAGATTAACTCCCCCCCCCCCCCCATTCCTTGCACCTGGAATTAATACACTGTTTGGATTTAGGGATGCTGTAGGTCATATTCTCAAGATCACAGTGTAATGGTGAGGGGCCCAACAAGTCTAGTCAGTGCTTGGCGTTAAATCAAGTCTGGGTGCTCTGGAACTGGCGAGCAGAAAGATCTCCAGAGATTTGGGGCTGCAACTGAACATTGGCCATGTTGGCAGGGGATTTGGGGAGTTGAAGTCCAAAACCTCTGGAGATCTACCTCTGCTCTGGAATATGTTCCCAAATGCTCTGAAACACAGGGATTCTATGGCAGACATGCCAGGGTGCTATGCCGACAAGTATATATGTGGATAAGATTTCTTCAAAGTAGAAAGTTTGAAAAGTTTCACTATTAACAACATGAGAATCTCAATTACTCACTATTGATTGGAAAGTATTTTGTATTTAGATTTATTCAAATTGTATTTGGATCTATGCAAATCAGCCTTTGACCAATAAGATACAACCATACAGAGTACATACATCCTTGAAATCAGAATTTATAAAATAGTTCATACTGTGTTTTAATAAAAGTGGAAAATAGCAACCTGTGTGAATTATGCAAATTTATACACATTTGTATAACTCTCATAATTTGTTCTACTGCTTATGGCAAGAAACAAAGAACTTATGGATGACACTGGACCCCCATACTCTGACTACTGGAAACCTTCCTCTACACCTGCATTGCAGACCAGCAGTACTCACACTGGTCAAACCAGGGTTCTTAAAATTACTTTTGTTTCAGAAACCATAGATGTCAAATTTTATCTGTATGCCACCCTGAGATCCCAGTGATATTAGGGTGGGATACAAATGTTTTAGTTAACAAATGAAATAAACAAATTCTGCATCCGTAAGGACATAAGAAGAGCCATGCTGGATCAGACCAAGGGCCCATTTAGTCTAGCATTCTGTTCAACAAGTAGCCAACCAAATGTAAACAAGGAACCCATAAGCAGGACATGAGTGCAACAACACCCTACCGCCCATATTCCCCAGCAACTGGTGTACAAAGACTTACTGCCTCTGATACTGAGCCATCAGGACAAGTAGCCATTGAGAGCCTTCTCCAGGAATTTGTCTTAACCCACTTTTAAAGTAATCACTACATCTTGTGGTAGTGAATTCCATAGTTTAACTATGCACTGTGTGAAGAAGTACTTCCTTTTGTCTGTCCTGAATCTCCCACCAATCAGATTCATGAGATGAGCCCAGGTTCTAGTATTATGAGAAAGGGAGAAAAATACCTTCCTATCCACATTCAGTGATAAATCACATTGAGTATAAACGGTATGATCCAATAATCCATGTTTATTGGAATATAGTATCTTCCTGGCCACCCAATTTAAAGCTGACAAAATTTTCAGAGACAGACTGGGTAGTTAGGGAGATGGGTTTGGACGACACAATAGTCAATGGTTGATTAAATAGTCCACTGTTGACTATTGTGTCATCTGTTGAGCATTTTACACACAACAATTGGTTATTTGTCAGAAATAACCAACGCAAATATTCAACGGTGTGCAGAGATGATTATCTGCACAACCTTTGATTATTGTGTCGTGTGTTGGGCTCCATCGACTATTTCACGTCCCTACAAAGGCAAAAGCAGCAGAAACCCTTGCCGTTCTTGCCCAGTGGGGCTCTATAGGCATGTGTCAGCTGTCCCAGGAAGCGTGTGGAGAGCTGCCATTGCAGCTCCCCACGCACTTCTCGGCATGTGCACTTGTTGTCCCTGGGTGGGATGCAGCAATTGGCAGCACCTCACGTGTTCCCAGGGACATACACGTCCCTTCGCCTCCTCCCTGCCCCATGATCCATTTGGATATCGGCTCCAGGGGTTGGAAGGAGCAAGGTGGGGTGTGTGCAAAGGATATCTCCCACGACTTGATGTATAACGTCACACCGTGGGAGATATCCTTCCACTGATATTGGGGTGGTGCGCGCATGCATCTCCTGCCAGAGATGCTTGGCGCCCCACCCTCATTTGCCAGAAAGTGGTGGTGAATTGGGAACAGGAGATGTTAGGATCTCCTGCTGCTCTCATAGCATCCTGTCCCCATTCACTACCACTTTCTGGCGAATGAGAGCAGGGCAGAAGAGGACACTCTCCTGACAGCCTGTGCCCGTTCGCCAGAAAATGGTGGTAAATGGGGATGGGGGACGTTCTTTGTGCTGAAAGGGTGGGCGGCTCTCGTGCATCTTTATTTGTGATGTCCCAATATGGAAAGCGGAAACCAGCGCTGCCATTCAGTGGAGAGGGCAGAGAGGGGATGGGCAACAGCAGTATTCAACCAAGTGTCAATAGTCAACTCCACAGTTGACTATTACCTTGTCACGTTGGGGGTACTCCCAAATAGTCATCCGTGGAGTTGACTATTAACACATGGTTGACTATTGTGTCATCCAAATGCAGCCACTATGTTCAAATAAATGTGGTGCAGCCTATCATTCATTACATTTTCCTTGCTTTGTACCCAAATACAGAATGGTTTGGGAATTTTCCATAATTTGCAACACTGAACATGCCCTATGTTTACCAACTAAGATATAAATGCCAATCTTATTGTTTCAAGGGACTTTAAGGAAACTCTAAAGACTGCAAGAGCCCCTGATCATTAAAAGTTCACTTCTGCTTATGATTAATCCCTTAAAAATTCTGCATCCACTTATTGTTTAGCTGCCCTGGAAATACTTGCTAATGGAATATAAATCTTAAAAAATATATTCATAGTTAAAATGAACAGGAGGAGGTGGTTATGAAATTCTATAATGTGAACTTGATTGGCTGCATAGAGTTTCTGGTAATCCATTCACGAGCATAATAAAGGGGCTGGTTCAGGCACGATGTCAAACCACAGTCTTTTACATGACTGAGCTCTGTGCTTGTCTGCTCTCTTCCTCCCCTGATTTTGAAACAACCAATGCTTGCCTTTACAGCTGAAAGGCAAATTAATGAAGGATAAGGCGTTCAGTGGCAGTGTGCCTCTCAATACCAGTTGCTGGAAAACACAAGTGGGAGGGTGCTATTGAGCTCATACCCCGCTTGGGGACACATAGGCATTGGTCAGCCACTGTGGGGACAGAATGGTGGACTAGGTAGCTTTTTCACTTGATCGAACAGAGCTCTAATCAAACATTATATGGCCACAAACCAGTTTGTCTACAAAGCCAGACAGTAACATAGTTTGACTGACACTTCTAGTCCCATTTTATGGGCAAATATAAACACCCTGTAATAAACAAAAATGTAGTTTGCTGCAGAAGGAAGGATTGGGAGGAAACAGAGTGCACTGAGGGAGGAGGGAATGCCAAACCAAAGTTTGGTGGTATAAGACAAAGTCGTTATGCCCAAGGTTTGCTCTTTGCCCTCATGATTTTTAAGTCAGCCTTCTCCAACCTGTTGCCCTCCAGATGTTTTCAACTAGAAACCCCAGCATTCGTTAACATTGGCTATGCTGGCTGGAACTTATGGGAGTTGAAGCCTGAAGGCACCACTTTGGGGAAGGCTATTTTAAGTTGTTTACCTCCATGTGTTGGCATCCGGATCAAAAACTTCAATGGTCTTCAAGTATGTTGTGCCATCAAAGCCTCCCACAGCCATTAACTGTCCATTCACCACAGCAAGGCCGACCTAGATGATAATGACGATTTATGTTACTTGCGTAAGCTGGGTTGGTTTTTGAAGTCTAGTGTTCTAAAGACAAGGACTTCTGTTAAAGGATATTCAGTGAGGTCAGGTATGCAGCACACACTGTTCTCTTGGTGGAAGAGCAGCTGAGAAGGAATAATATGGATAAGGGTAGTTTGGCTTAACTAATTGGTTGATCAGGCTACATCCCTCAATATGCATACAGTCTACAATCCAGAACTGACAAGATTGTGCTACCTTACCAAAAATTTGAACTCGTCTCACAGAACTAGTTCACACGATCAAAATAGCCCACCGTGGCTTATTTAAGCCACAGTGGGCTTGGGCACATGCTGGCAAGGATTTGAACATTCGTTGCCCAGCCATAGCTTGTCATGCAAACCCAGGTGGCCTGAGTTGTGCAAAGGAGAGAACAGGCCATGGGCTAAGTGAGGATTGTTTAATCCTAGCACAACTCCCAATGCCCAGGTTTGCATGACATAGCAAGCTGCATCTGGGCAGTTAATATTCAAAATGGACATCAGTACATGCTACAGCCCACCATTACTTAAGAAAACCATGATGGGCAGTTCAATCACGCAAACTAGCTCATAGTGTCTAAATAGAGTCTATGCATGTAGTATCCAATACACATAAGCCTAATCTGCAATGTCTTTAGGCACAAAACCATTTTGGATGGTAATGATTGCACAAATCAGGCCTATAATATGGTTTTGAAATGTTCTATTTCAGCACCCATATTATATGGTGATATATTACTAGTACAACAGATAATAACATAGAGCTGGGCTTCCGAATGTGTTCTGCCACCATTGGACTAGACATAGAATCCACAATTCCCCAAAACAAAACTCCCAAACTGTTAAGTAACTATCTTCTTTCCCACGTTCTATGATTTTAACTGGCAGCTTTTGCATCTTAAAGTCATAAAGGCCTATCAAAATTAGTCTCATTAAAATACCTCTCTCATGCCTGACAGTCTAATCACAACAGTTGAGCAAGAACAGCAGCCGTTAAATAAAGCTTACCCCACTACGCCGTGATGTCATGGCTACCACAGGAGACCACTGGTTGGTTCTGGGGTTGTATCGTTCAGCACTGCTAAGTTCAGTAGTATCATCTCTGCCTCCCACAGCATAGATCATATCTTGATATACTGCACAACCTAGGTGCTTACGTCGGGTGCCCATGGGTGCAATTGTGTGCCAACGGTTCTCCTGGGGGTTGTAGCGCTCCACTGTGAAGGATTTGTATGACATTGATCAAATAGTAAAGACATCAAGGCAAATTAACAACCCCCCCTCCCAAACATCAATGGGTGAAGCAAGTGAGCATTTGTTAATTCCAACTTCTATTCCATCATAAGAACATGAGAAAAACCATGCTAGACCAGACTAAGGGTGCATCTAGTCCAATAGCCTGTTTCCAAGAGTGGCCAGCCAGATGCTTCCAGGTAACACATAAGCAGGACATGAAAGCTCTTACCAGTTATCTACTAGAATCTAGAAAACATGTTTAACTATCATGGATAATAACCATCGATAGACCTATTTTACATAAACATAACATTGAAAGACTAGGGTTTTCAACACAGGTTTCAATCCCAGCTCCTAACTGACTTATCTTGAGAAATTGCCTATCAGAAATGTACTGATGCCTATTTAATATAGAATGAGTGAAATATGACAATTTGGTAATATGTAGAGCTAGTCTCCACTGCTGTCTACCAGGCACAATTGTTTTATCAGCAACCTCTCCAGATAAGTGATGTGAAACTTCCACAGAATCTGATAGGCCAATTGTGACAGCAGGCATATTGTGTGGGAATACCTGTGTTCAGAGGTGATGTCCCATCAGAGCCTCCAACAGCATAAAGGAAGCCCCCTAGCACTGCCACGGCTACCCCAAGGCGCCTAGTACTCATGGAAGCCACTCGGGTCCATTTGTTCTCTTTCGGGTCATACCTGAAACAAAGAACAGGAGCATCTCACTTCAAATATGACCAATTCCACCCCACTCCTGAGATCACTCAGGTTCTTTTCTCCCTCTTTTTAAAAATACCTTTCAACAATATTGAGGCAGGAGACACCATCCTGGCCACCCACAGCATAAAGATAGCCACCAAGAACTGCCACTCCAACACTGGTCCTGCAGGTGCTAGTGGGTGCCACATCACTGCTCCACTGATTGGTCTTTGGGTCATATCTAGAAAAGTCCAAACATGTCATTTCTTCATGGTAAAGCTCCCCAAAAGTTCTGAATCATTTTTGGAGGTATTGCATTTTTCACTACTTACTGTTCTTCCCTAAAACTCTCCATCTGGTGTGTGTCATTAAGAGCTCAACAATCTGACTTGGACAGGGACGAACCACTGAACCAGAAAGAAAAACTATTTCCAGGGGCAGGCACTCTGTTTCAGATCACAGAAGGTCTTGGAGAATACCGATTCTAGTCTGGCTTCCAGATCTGATTTTGGAACAAAAATAACCTCCGTGGCTATGGTGCCTCCAGTCCTTTCTGGAAGGTCAATTCCAGAAGGAGGTGCTGGGGGATTTTTGTTCTATCTTGACCCCATGTTTTTTTAACACAAAAATGTTGAGGGAAGTCATATGAAAGTTAGGCTGCGATGTCATCAGTAGGCACATGACAACCATGCTCCACTTCTCTTTTCTGCCAATAAATCCCAGGGAAGCTGTGGAACTCTTCAACACATATCAGGAGGTAGTTTGGGGATGGATGAGGGTGAACAAGATGAAACTGAACCCAGACGAGATGGAAGTACCCTCTGATCTAGATGAAGGTGAACAATCAGTCTTGGAAAGAGCTGAACTCCTCCTGAAAGACCAGGCGCACAGCTTGGGAGTTCTCAGCTTGGCATTATTTGTGGAAGCACAGGTGACGTCGGTCTCAATGGATGCCTTTTATCACCTTAAGCAGGCATGCCAACTGTGACCATATCAAAACAGAGGGGGGTGGGGTCCTAGCCTCAGTAAAGAATGCTTTGGTGACAACTAAAATGGACTACTGAAATGTGATCTACATAGTGCCTGCCTTTGAAGGTGGTCTGGAAACTTCGAGTGGTAACAAATGCAGTTGCCCAAATACTGGTGGAGGCCAGGCGGTTGGAACATGAAATAACAATACTGTCTCTGTTCCACTGACTGCCAGGGTGCTTCTGGGCCCAATTCAAAGTGCTGGTCTTAACCTTTAAAGTCCTAGTTTTTGACAAGGTTACTTGAATACCATCTTCACCATCTAAGGTAAAAAGCCCTACTTGTTTGCTCGCCTATCAGGTTGGCAGACATGAGAGATGGGACCTTCTAATTGGTGGCCTCTCATTTGTGGAACTCCCCTCTCTATTAATTAACATATGGTCCTTTCAATGCAGACCTTCAAACAAGCCACACTCCCCCTCCCCCGGGGGCCAGGTCATTTTAGCTTAAGGCTATGATGTAATATCTGTGATTCTGATACCAATTCAGTTTGGTTTGAATTATTTATATTATTATTATTACTATTATTACTATTACTATTCCTACTATTACATTTTTGTACTGCCCAACAGCTGAGGCTTTCTGGGAAGTTTACAATTAAAACGATAATATATACAAAGACGTCATTTAAAACATACAAAATCTAAAAATATCATCTAAAATCAGAATGAATGATAGTCCAGGGAAAGCTAATCTAAAAAGATATGTTTTCAGAAGGCGTTTGAAGGATGTCATATTTTCCACCTCCCAAACCGCACAAGGGAAGGTTTTCCAGAAGGAGGGTGCCACTACAAAGAAGGCCCCGCCATCAAGGTTCTTTGCGATGACATTCCATTCATCTTGGAATGATGAGCAGGACCTCCTCTGACGATCGTAACTGTCGTCTGGGTGTATATAAGAGAAGGCAGTCTGCTAGGTATCCTGGTCCCAAGTTGTTTAGGGCTTTATAGGATAACATAACCTTGTCAGTGGCTCGGTAGCTAACAGGTAGCCAGTGCAGTCCTTTTAACACTGGTTTTATGTGGGAAGAGCTAGGCGTCCCAAGTGAGCACCTTCGCTGCTGCATTCTGCACAAGCTGCAGCTTCCAAACCACACACATGGGTAGCCCCACATAGAGTTAATCATGAATGACCATGGCTAGGCTATCCCTATCCAGGAACGGGCATAGCTGGCATACCAACTGAACTTGATAATGGATGTTCTGGACCACCGAGGTCACCTGAGAATCCAGTGACAAAGATGGATCAAGGAGCACCCCCGAATTACAACCTGCTCTTTCAGAGGGAGTGCAACCCCATCCAGAACAGGCAAACAAGGCCTTTGTCTTATCGGGATTCAGCTTCAGTTTGTTGGCCCCCATCCATGCCATAACTGTATCCAGGCACTGGTTCAGAATGTGCACGGGTTCTCCCGATTCAGATATTAAAGAGAAATAGAGTTGGGTGTCATCAGCATACTGGTGACACCTTGCCCCAAATCTCCTGGTGACCGCTCCCAACAGCTTCATATAAATATTGAATAACATTGGGGACAAGATGGTGCCCTATGGCACACCATAGTTTAGCTACCATGAAGCTGAGGTGCAGTCAGCCAATGCAATTCTCTAGAACCGAACCCGCAGGTAGGGGTCGAACCACTGTAGCACAGTGCCTCCCACTCCCAACTCATGAAGGCGGTCCAGGAGAACACCGTGGGCGATGGTATCGAAAGCCACTGAGAGGTCAAGAAGAACTAACAGGGTTGCACTGCCCCTGCCTTTCACCCGAAGAAGGGCAGGATGGTATGAACTGGTTTATGTATAGATTTCACGCTGTTTTTGAAATTGTTTTACATTGTGCTGTAATTAGTTTGAAAATTGTTTGCTTATAATATTTCATTATAGTTTATCAGGGTTGATGTGATTAAATCAAATTGATTTAAATCATGATTTAAATTGCCTCTCTAAAGGACTCAATTTTAATTATTTAATTCACAGTTTAAATAATAATTTAATCATCATTTTTAGTAGAAGTACATTATTGTTTAATATAACCTGAAAACATATTCAGAGATGTAGGTTTCATTAAATGGTAGGTACACATCAAGCAATTTTTCTGAATTGTTTTCAGATTATTTTCATTAGCCTAAAACCTATATAAATAAGATAAGAGGCATCATAGCATCATCTATACTAATAACACTCTCAGTTCTCTGAGTGCCATTCCTTATGTAGCCGAAATAGAGAGAGGTAAAAGCAGGCTAGCGGGGGGAACCCCAAGGTATGCAGAAGTACAAAAACATTTTAAGCTAAAAAAAAACAACCCACTAAGGGAACACAAAAAACACCCAATGATTACTGAGTATGTTAAGTGGGCATGGAATGCTTACTAACTGGTGTGTGTGTGTGTTGCGGGGAGGCAGAAAACTCTGATGGAGAGGGAGGATGGAATGGTGTAACGTAGAAGAAAACATGGTTGACTGGCTAGAATACTGAGCAAAACTCAACACTGTAACATTTTGTTGCAGGTCCCACATCTCTATCTGTTCTGATCATTGTGAAATCACCACACCACAGGCTCTTAAGATTTTCAGTGAGGGGTTTTGTTTGGGGGTTGGAGGGTTGCCACTTCATCTGTAATGCATTCAAAAAGCAGGCCTCTGAACCTTGCAGTGAATCTTGCTGCCCACCAGCTGAAACCTTTGTTGCGGCTATCTCCTTCCTGGAACCTTATATGGTGCCCCCCTCCTAGAGTGCGTTCAAAATCCATGATCTGAAAACTCATGTTTTGGGCCTACATCAAGCATTAGAGCAGATTAATTAGTATCATAAATTTAGTTTGAGTCCACATGCTGAATGTGTATTCTTTATTCTAAGCCCAATATTTATTTATTTTTTGGTAGGGTGTTGTGGAGGGGTTTCCCCAGAGCCGAGGCTGAAGGAGAGCCATTAACTGAGGAGAGGTGACATGGCAGGAGCTGATCATTCCATCACCAGGTGATTTCAGAGAAGTCCTGGTCCCATTAGCAGAGGACAGTGATGCATTCTCTAGTCTCACAAGATATGGCAATCACAAGGGACATGGGGAGAAAGCAAGTGATGGCTGGAAAGCAGCATGTAAAGCCACCATGCCCTTGGACAAGGAGAATTTTCTCAGAGGTCAGCTACGCGCCTGGAAGCTGAGCCTGGGGAGGAGGAGAACGAAGGATAGATTCTGTATACCCCCCACTCCCTCAGTCTAAGGCCCAAAGCAGGACTCCCTTCTTAGTTGTGCTGCAATAACCCCGTAGAAGTGATGTAAAGGTTAAGCAAGAGGGTCAGAGGCAGGGGAGGAGAGCCCCATGCAGTAGGCACGCATGGCATAGAAAACAGATCATAGAAAATGGATCACAGATCAAAGAAAAGGAGAAGCAAGTGCTATTTTTTTCAAAGATCCAAACGCTAGACTCGATACTTGAGCCCCCGGCAAACATTAGCCATGCATACTACATGCAATATGGGCCAACATTTGAAAAAACTTGTTCAGGAAAGGCTTTGGGTATCAATCAATCTTCTTAGGTTTTTTGTTATGTTGGGTGATGGTTATGATCAGCAGGTGGGAATGGTTCTCACATTGCTGCAGGAGTTGCATGTCTTGCTTAGAAGGGTTTCTAGTTTGTATTATGCTTTTAACCATTTAGAGTGTGAAAATGTTAAATCAATCAATCAATCCTGGAATGGCAGCTTAGTGAGCCTTTTAGATATCCACTGCAATCATCTCAGCAAGCAGTTAAGCAACAAAGAGGCTACATTTTTTGTCAGACAAGGACTTACCTTTCTACACTGTTAAGATAGGAAGAACCATCATGTCCTCCCACTGCATAAAGAAGATCATCCAAGACACTGACTCCAACACCACACCGCCTTTTGCTCATGGAAGCCACCATGCGCCACTCGTTGGTTTGAGGGTCATAGCGCTCAACACTGGAAATTGCATCCCCGCTGCACCAGCCACCCACTGTGGAAATCAAGTCAGAGACAGTGGAATGGCAGGGTGCAATTTAGAGGTGCGGAACCTCAGGCCCTCCTGGAGCCCCAATCCACACTTCTGGGCTTCCTCAGATGGCCCCACTCCTTTCCTCCAACCACAGAGCTGCCAGAGACTTCTAGAAGGATGTTGTTGGAGAAAAATGCTAGACTAGATTAATTTTGCTCTGAATAGTAAAACATTTCTTATATTCGCAGCCATGCCAATTAAAACCCCAGGTTTTAGGAACCATTATTTAAGTACATGCCGTAAAACCAGTTTATAAGAATGTACAGCAATAATACATTGGTTTCATATATTCTCGAATCTTGATTATGAATTGTTTATTTACGGTCAATAAACCAACACAGTAATCGATTTACAAATACACAATATTAAAACACTCCCGTAAAACCATAGCTGATTCCATTAAAATATTAAAATATTATTTGCCCATTTGCAACCTACAATGCATAGCAAGTGAAAGAAATTTAGACACCTGCAGAGTGATTTGTTTATCTGTACCCCGCAAGAGGATTATCTTTAAGATACTCATGGGGAGATCTGTAAAACTCTGGGTGATCGAATCTTGATTAAAATGTAGTTATTTTCCTCTGTATATAAAAACACACACAATGGAAGCCCTTCAAGTGATGCTGTTGCAATGGCAGTTGAAGAAGAACTGAGGGATTAGACGAGACCCCCCTTAGTACATGCACAGTGGAAGAGTGGGGGAGGATTCCCATCAAATTTTCCTCAGCTATGGAAGTTTCCCAAAGCAAGCTCCCCGCAGGTGCAGAGCCCATATGTGTGATGCACAGAAGAACTTGGATTCAGAAGTAGGTAATTTGAAATAGTCACTAATTTTTACATTTAGAGTACACTTTTTTCAAGTTAAAGTAGGCCCACTATATGACAAAGTCAGATATCCCACGCACTAGAACAAAGCTAGGGGCCCTGCTTGCTGTGCAATATTATTGACAAAAAGTACCGTATTTTCCGGCGTATAAGATGACTGGGCGTATAAGACGACCCCCAACTTTTCCAGTTAAAATATAGAGTTTGGGATATACTCGCCGTAAAAGACTACCCCTCTTCCAACGCACACCAAATAAAAATTAAAAAAACATCAGATTTGATTTCAATATGGTAATTTTAATTCAAATGCTTATGACATACAGGTACTTAGCAGGAAAACTGTCACTTATAAACATAAGGCTGTTTGTCATCAAATATGTAAACATAAAACAGTGCAAGTGGATTAAACTTTTCCTAATTCACTCTAAAGCTGAAAGGAAGCATAAGACAATAAACCCATGGGAGCTGCCATGCTGTTTGTTTTCTAAGCTGTCAACCAAACTGGAACTGATGATGATAGGAGGAAGATAACAAACAATATAGAGAGAGCAACTGCCGGGCAAGTCCCTGGCGAGTTAGCAACGCCCATCATAACTGCAAGCTACGGTATTTTTACAGGTTTTGCTGGCGTGACAGTTTCCCTTTAAAAGCCTTCAAAATCCTCCTGTTCGTCATCTGATATCATAAGTACATCAATGAGATCTTGTGATACATTTGTAAGGCGGTCATTGTATGGATCGAATTCCGTATCAGATGGTGTGGTCTCAGCTTCGGCTTCCTCTTCATCTTGCCACAAGTAGTCGTCCTCCATACCATCTAATGAATTTGATATGCCACACTTCTTGAAAGACTTGATTACTGTTTCTGCATCAATATCATTCCAGGCTTTTATGACAAGCTTGCACAAAACAACTGTGGAGCACGCATGTTTCCTCCTTTTGTGAATGACTTTTCCCCGCTAACCATCCATTCATTCCACTGTTCTTGAATGCGATCTTTAAATGGCTTGTTTAGGCACACATCCAGTGGCTGTACCAACGATGTCAATCCTGCAGGAATAACTGCCGCATCTGTGTTTAGTCTTGCAAGCCTTTGCTTGGTGCTGGGAGTTAAATGAGCCCTGAACATATCCCACACCAGTAGACTACATTTTTGAATAAGTCCACCTGGTCGCCTGCTCCATACATTATCAAGCCATAGCTGTACCCCTTCTTCATCCATCCAGACTTTTTCATTCACATGTACAAAACAACCAACAGGGAATTTTTCTTTTAAAAATAATCATTGGTCTCAGTTTGGCGCCATCAGCTGTGCATCCTAGTACCACTGTAAAACTGGACTTCTCATGTCCTGTTGTTTTAATTAAAATTGTTTTTTCACCTTTTTGATGGACAGTTTTATTTCCAACCATATCAAAATTCATTGGAGTTTCATCCATATTTCCAATACTACTTAACGCATAGCCATGTTTAGTGCGCTGTTGTATTACGTATCAATGGAAACTATTTACTTTGCTATCAAGATCTGCAGGTAATTTTTGAGCAATTTTCGTCTTTTGCCTCAGTACCATATTATGCCTTCCCATGAATCTAGTACACCAGGATACAGTGGCCTTAAATCTGTTGCTGTGATCTGGGTTAGATTTGGCCCACTGAAGTGCAAACAAACGTATTTTATTTTGTGTAACTACATAACCGTTTTGGCGATGCTCATTCACCATGTCTGCTACATGTTTTTCGAGTTCTGGCCAATGTGGGGTGCCTCTTCTTAATGCACACTTACCCCTTGGCATACTCTTTAATGCTTTTTCATTTGCTTTCCAGTCCAGAACCATCTTTTCTGTTACTCCATATTGTCTTGCAGCAGCGCAGTTATTATGTTCCATGGCAAAGTTTACAACTTTGAAACTGGCTTCATATTTCTTTCTTCTTGCTGGTGGAGCCATGATGGGGTTTTGACTGTTGGACATTTGTATACTGTACTGTATGTACTGGTGCTATACTGTATGAACAGGTACAGATACTGGTATACAACAACCAGCCAATCACGGCAAGCAATGTACCTTACCGGCGATTGGCTGGTTGTTGTATACAAAGCCTGCTTGGATTGGTCAGCTCTCCCTGCCTGCCCAGCCCCACATGCACACAAACAGTATGCAAAACCGTCAGCCAGAAGCACAGGTTGTCGCGGCGTGGTCTGCTTCCCAGAGGTTGCCTTCAGCATTTTCAAAAGGGAAGGAGGCAGGCAGGCGGGAGAGGCTGCTATTCAAGGCAACAGCCGTTTATTTTATTTATTTATTTATTTTTGCAACCGCACGACTTTCCCTCCGCCCCTATTGTGAAGAGGGAGAGAGAGAGAGGCTGCATGACGAGCCCCATTTAAAGCGGAGACGCAGGAGCCTGGCCGTCACGTGACGCGGTTCCTGGAAAGTTCTTGGAAAGCGGCCTTTGCATTTTTACCCTTTGAGAGAGCTGTGAGCAAAGAGAAGGAGAGGAGACGGAGGGGCACCATTGCCTGAGCAGCCACCGGCTTCGCTTCCGATGCGTCTCCTCCTTCGCTGAAATCGGGGGGGGGGGGATCGCCCTGCTCTCTTTCTGTGAAGCACGAGAACCTTCCCCACCCTCCCTCCGCTTCCTTGCCAGTGGCGAGCAGCAGCTGCCGTCCTCAATGCCCGCAGAGGCTCCGGAGCAAATAAATAAATAGTGTGAGGAGAAGCTCTCCCCACCGCCCGCATGTCCATTCCGCCTTCTTTGTCCTGCCTGCCTCGCCATTGTTGCCCCTCAGCCCCGCCCTATAAGACGACACCCGGCGTATAAGACGACCCCCGACTTTTGAGGAGATTTTCCTGGGTTAAAAAGTCGTCTTATACGCCGGAAAATACGGTATATGTTTACCAAAGTCCCTTGCCTCACTGACAAAATTTATGGTCCTACGTGCATACCTGCAAAGAGTACTTCTCCACAGCGGATGGGTTTGCGTGGTCGAGTTCTTGGTCCCTGCATCAGTGGTCGCTCTTGGGGCAATAGCAGATAGTTCTTAGCTTCATCTACCAGGTCCCTTCAGTGGAAACATCAATAAACGTATTTTGTTATTCTGATCAAGTCATTTAGTAAATCTCTCATGCCATTACTCCAAATCCAGATAGCCAAAACAAAACACATCAATTAAGACCTAAACTGAGACAAGACGAAGCATACGTGAACATAACATTTGGAGTATCTATCCTGCTTATTCTGAAAACTCCTATTAAAATTAGCAACATTAATATGGGTGGCAATGTTTTCTAGGGAAAGCCAAGTTATGAGTTGCATGTCACATTGTCATGAATAGTACTTTTCAGAATTTACATTCTAGTAGTTCAGCTTTCTTGAAAAAACAACAGCATCAAGGCCATGTCAGATTTATTGGATCTGGCCAGGCTGAAAATCTTTGATTAGTCAATCTGTCAGGATACAAAGTATGCAGTTTTGAGTGATCATGCTGATATCTGGCTGCCTGTGTATGAGTAAATTATGGGTGCCTAAATCAACTTGGTAATGAACAAGTTTCATTAGACTCAGTGGGACGTACTTTAGAGTAAAGATGCCACAGATCATTCGATATAAATTAAGTTTGTCAACTGTACAGATGAAGAACAATCTATTTATACTATACCCACAAGCATATATGCTTCCAAGAATCTCCGATCCCCATAACAGGAGATGTCCGTGTGATGAATTTTATTTTCTGGAAAAGCTTTCTAACTTTCTAATAAACCAGGTATTTTTTAGGAAAGAAGACATCATATATTCAAGATTGCTATAATCTGACACTCCTGTGCAGAAGGAAACCACAAGTGTGGCGTAGTGGCTAAGGTGTTGGACTGGGAGTCAGGAGATCTGGGTTCTAGTCCCCACTCGGCCATGGAAACCCACTGGATGACTTTGGGCCAGTCACAGACTCTCAAGATAAAATGGAGAGCAGGAGGATTATGTACACTGCCCTGGGTTTCTTGGAGGAAAAAAGGTGGGATATAAATGCAATAACAAATTAAAAAAATAAATTTCATGCTCAGATGAACTGGAAAGAGAAGGATATACAGGGATCCACCTTTTGAAATGATATGATTCTGCCTAGACAGTAAATTCTAGACCTGGAAAATATTTTTTCAAACCATTTCAAGTCCTGAGGAGTAAAAAGAAAAAAAAATACTTCCGGCTTTGTTTGTTTTTTGGATTTGTTTTTGAAGTATGGCAGACAGATACACAAAAATAGTCAAGCTTCTAAACAGGGATTTCGAGTAAAGATGTAAAATTCTTCTCACCATCAATGTTGACTTACCTACATTCTTCATCACTTTTAATGAGTGGATCAGAACCAACTGTGCCTACCAGGAACTTGGGACTGAGCAGAGGCAAGCGGACATGTTGCAACACCTGTGAGTCAAAGACAGTGGATCAGAAAGTTGCAACAGTGCTGCGGGGGGACTAGATACACCCACAGGTATGGGGGCGTTTCCTCTGATGTAGTCAACTCAGCTATCGATCAGGTTATCAGAGGCCAGCAGGCCCAATTCAGACACCTTTCCGAGCTATGGTTTGTGCTTCTAAGCCTGAACGGCATCCCTGATTTCACCATTCGACTGGCAGAGGGAGAAACTTTGGGGGCGGAGCACTCAGCATTTTACACCTGGCAAGTGAGCTCAGGTGAGGTGAAAGTTCGTGGCCCCCTGCTTTCTGCCTGCTACTGTCTTCAATCGCCTGCCACAAACGCTTCCATTTCGGTTGCTGCCCATCCCTTGCTCCTGCCCAATGAAAAATACAGGATGTCCCTTTCTGGCTCCCTTCTCCCTCTTCCTCGAGAAGAGAGAGCGAAAAGTAGACACCTGCTGCTACGAACCAAGCTCACAAGAGGAAGAGAAGCAGCAGCAGCACTCAGCTAGCCTCCTCCTCCTCCTCTTCCTCTGGTAAGCTGCAGATATCTGGGGCTTGCTATGCAGCACAGTGGCTGAGCCCTGAGCCAGGAAGTCCCCATTTCTGTTCTCTCTAAATCCCCCATCCACCAGTGCCGCCCCCCCCCCCCGCAATATATCATGAACCTGCTTGGTCTCCCTTGTGGGGCTGTGGAAAGAATGGCAATGCTTGCAAATGGCTTATGATACCTACCAGTGTTCGTGTCAATGCTTAAGACTCAAATTGGGGTGTCAACCAACACAGTTTGAGGGAGGGGGTTCCGTTCACCTTCTAAGGCAGGGATGCAGAACCTCAAGTTTGGCAGCCAAATCCAGCCCTCCTGGGGCTCCAATTCAGATCTCCCAGGCTCCCCAGATGGCCCTGCCCCCTCCTCCCAACCACCCATCATTTCGCCCCCTCCCCCAATTCCAAAAGGCTGAAATGCCCCTTGTGACGATACACGATACCCCACATTTCTGTCTCCTTAAGTATGTCTGGGTTAGTGTGTTTGGAGAGTGCGGAATGTTGGACTGAGTGGGTGTGGCTGGTGATGCTGGGAAAGGGAGGGGGACATATATATATATATATAGTGTGAGGGAGTGTTTTGGATTATTTTCTTATTGTCTTGGTTGGGTGGAGGGTAGTTAAGTGGATGACAGCTTTGTGTGTTCTAGTCAGGAGGGTGTGAAGAGATTGTAAGTACCTAGGATTATTATTAACAAGATTGTTTGAAGTATTAAGAATAGGCAGGGTTGAAACTGATTTGAAGAGACGGTTAACAACAATAAATGTTTTCTTTTATTTTTGCTACCACAAACCACGTGTCAGCTTGGCTTTGTAACCTGCTCTATCGGTTTAATAAAGAAACACATATCATTACACCTTCAGCCAACATACTCACAAGAGAACCTTATTCAAAACTCTTAACACCCTTTTCCCCATTGCTATAAGGGAAAAGTGGTGTGTCTTTTGCGGTATTTAAGTGTTGGGGCTTAGCCTGAGGGGTGTGCTCGTCTAGGCCTAGTGTTTGAGGCTGTGGCGGCACATATGTGGTGGCAGCGTGGTGGGATTTTGAAGTAAATTTTATGGTCAGTTGCTGTGATCAGAAATTACAAGGAATCTCCTTTTTGAAAAGAAGGCTCTGTGAGATACAGTTACTGTGTCAAGTACTGTGTTTAGCTGTTAAAGCTACATTATATTCAGGTCAGAAGTTGATTTGATACAACTGTCTGACAGGATATTTTCTCTGTGGTGGTACAGAAGTGTTACCATTTCAAGATTAAAACTCCTGACTGTATTTTAATAATCCTAGTCTCATTTTATTTATTAAAGTTATATCTATCTGTCTAGTAGAAACATGGAGATTTTGGGGTTAAAGAAGGATGCCCTCACAGACAGATGTCAGACACTGGGTTTGCCGGTTGAGGGCAAATGAGCTGATGAATTAAAATGGTCCCTTATTGAATTTTTATCACGTTAGTGGTGCTGGGGAACATGAGGTGAACCCTAAGCAGCCATTAGCTATGGAAATGTCTCCTCAGTGTGTGGAGCTGGAAAGGGAGAAATTAAAAATGGAATTAGAGAAAATAAGACAAAGAGATATTGGCTGAATTCGGACAACACATTAAGCAACTGGGGGTGGGGAAACAATCGTCAGTTGTATTGACGATCATGTCATCTGAATGCTGCCACAGTCAACTCAGTGCTGATCCTAATCCACATCACAGTTGATTATTTATTACCATGTTGTGTGGGGAGTACCCCCTAGATGAACAACTGTAAAGTTGATTATTACCCCACCATTGACTAATGTGTTGTCCGAATTCAGCCACTGAATTAAAACAACAAAAAGAACAACAGGAAGCTGAAGGGAGAGTTGAGGAGAACCTTATTCAAAAACCCTTAACACCCTTTTCCCCTCTGCTATAAGGGAAAAGTGGTGTGTCTTTTGCCCTTCCCTCAGGTATTTAAGTGTTGGGGCTTAGCCTGAGAGGGGTGTGCTCACCTAGGCCTAGTGTTTGAGGCTGTGGCGGCACACCCCTCCTAAGGCCAAGTAACTTAGCAACCAGCAGCAAGTTCTTTAAGCTAAAACATGCTGGTGTTTTTGCTCCACTCCTTTGGCCTTCAACCTCATCCACCACTGGAATATGGCCCCTGAAAGCTTCTCCAAAATGGAACTTGGCCCTTGGGCTGAAAGAGGTTCTGGACTCCTGTTCTTACAAGAAAGGATTTCAGAGTCCAGGCACCTCAGTCACACATGTGACTCAACCCAGTTCACAGCCCAAACCAGGAAGGCATGCCAAGTAGCCAAAAAATAAAAGAAAAAAAAAGGACAAAAGTGACATTTATCGACCTGACTGGCAGTCTGCCAGGAACAGAAAATGCATCTACTATCCAAATAGCTGCTAAGCCAAAGAATGCAGACTGGCAGAATGGGTACAATCTGGGGTTGGGGAAGGGAATGTGCTAGGGGGGAAACTGTATGTTGTTAGTAGGGGGTGGAAGCTGGGTTAAGCCTGTGCAACCGCTAGCTTTCCTCCTGCTTGCCCTGTTTCCTTTTCTTTGTCTGGCCTCTTCTCTCCCATTCTTTTTCCTCCCTCCCTTCTCATTCTCAGTCCTGCCTATTTCCCCATCTTTTGTATAGCAGTCTCTCTGTCACAATTAGAAGCATCCCCTCAGTACTCCTTTCTTTCCCCCACCTCACCCCTTCCTAGGACACCTTAGCTTCCGCTGGGCAAAGACTTCTGAGCAAACCTAGCAGTCATGATATAAGAGGAGAGGCCCTCTGATGGACTAGAAACGAGTTAAAGAATAGAGAGTAGGACTAAATGGACAGTTCTCTCAAAGTAGAGATGTAAACAGTGCAGCCCCCCAAGAATCTGCATTGGAACGTGTTTCCCCTCGAATCCCCTTTAAAGCTGTCCAAGTTGGTGGCCATCAGTATGCCTTGTGGTAGTGAATTCCATAGTTTAACTATGTGCTGTGTGAAGAAGTACTTCCTTTTATCAATTCAGGATCGCCTGCCAATCAGCTTCATGGGAGAAAAGCATTTCCCTATCCACTTTTTCAACGCAATGTATAGTTTTATACACTTCTATCATGTCCCCTCTTATTCACTCTTTTTCTAAACTACGTAAAAAGCCCCAAATGTAATAGAGGAATTGATCCAGCCTCTTGATAATTTAGGTTGCTCTTTTCTGCACCTTTCACAACTCTACAATACCCTTTTTGACGCCCAGTGAGCAGACCTATACACAAAATTCCAAGGGTGGTTGTACAATAGATTTATATAAAGGCATTATAATATTCAGAGTTTTACTTCGAATTCCCAATGATCCCAATATCATTGGGATATTGCCTTCCTCATGGCAGCCGCACAACGGGTTGATGTTTTAGCAAGCTATTCACAACCCCAAGATGCCTTTCCTGATCAATCACCACCAGCTCCCATCAGCATCAATGTAAAATTGGGAAATTGTATCACTTTATAATTGTTTAAATTGAACCAGATTTGCAATTTTAATGCCCATTCCCTCAGTTTAGAGAGATCCTTTTGGATCTCTTCACTATCCTTTTTTGTTTTAACTACCCAAAATAACCTGGTGTCATCAGCAAAATTTGCCACCTTACTGTTCGCCTAACCTCAGATCACACCAGATATAGTGCCTCCCAATAGCAGTTGCTGGGGAACGTGAGTAGGAAGGTACTACTGCACTTAGGCATATGTGTGCACAAGGGGTCTCAAGCAATCAGCGCCGAATTCGGGGGGGCCATTGAGTTGGGATCCAGAGGGGGATCCAGATGCAGCAGGAATGGTCCTCTGGCTGCCCTCTGGCTGCCTCACTGCCCCCAACAACGCGCTGTTGCTCCCTGCAGCAGGAGCAGAAAGGGAGCCTCTTTGCCAGAAGCCACGCTTTAAAGAGGCTAGGAGGAAGGGCCCCGAAGGCTAATATCGCCTCTTAACCCCCTCCTCTGGCCAGTGTCACTACAAAGCCCCACTGATGCTGGGGCTTGAGCAGCATCTCCTCATTTCCCGCCCCCCTCACCTGCAACAGCCCAAGCCAAACGCAGAGTAGGGCATCAGTGTCTACAGTGTTTAATAAATAAATGAATAAAAATAATGTCCTTTATGATTGAGTATTCAATACATGTTTGCCTTAAAATTGCCTGGGCGCACACGCTAATGAAATATGTTGCACATGCCTGTGCACTTTTGTCCTGCTTGTGGGCTTCCCGTAAGCATCTGGTTGACCGCCATAGGGACAGAATGCTAGACTAGATGAGCTTTTGGTCAGATTCAGCTCTTCTTATATTTTTATAAGCATCTATTTGGCCACTGGAGGAAACAGAACGTTAGAATGAACGGATCTTTGGTTTGATTGAGCAAGATTCTTTTAGTCTTTTTTGTAAGTAAAGAAACGGATGTCCTGCCCAAGCCATTTTGTCAACAAATGGTCATGTAAGAAAAGTAGCTGGGGGTTACCTGGGGGAGCTGAGGCCGCCTCTCTTGAATGCTGTATTTCACCCAAGCCATCACTGCATTGAACACCTGCTCCTCACTCCGGACATTCAGTTCATCACTGGATATAATGTCAATGAGCTGATTGGCGGGAAGCAACATGAACTCCTCACTTTCCATCACCTATACAAGAATACAAAGCAACAGAAAGCTTTCAGAGCAAGTAACAGCATTTTGAAATGCAGAAGTGAAGTTCTGTTCAGCAAAGCGCTCCGGCACCTTCTACATTTACAAATTTTGGCACTGGGAGTTTACAAGCCTCATAAAACATGCTGGGCAACTTTTAAATAATGGTACAGTTCAAAGTTAGCCAAAGTTTGCGTTGAATATGGAAGGCTTCATTTCAAATCCTTGCCAGCTACAAGTTTCAGGGTGTTCTTGGGGAGGTCATTATTGCAGCCTCGGTTTTCCCATCTATAACTTGGAAATAATGACAAATAACCTTAAAACAGTTTTCAGGGTAAAAGAGCTAACACACTACTTGATTTAAAGTCTTCTATTACCCATATTCTGAATTAACAGAGTATATTCAGTAGTGGATGAAAACGTAATACATTTGAATGGGAGCAACACCAGCTAATAAAGCAGTTGCACTTGTAATACAGACAAAAGCCAGAATACAGGGGCTCAAACAAAATTACCCAGAGTATTGTAGATAAATCTTAAAAGCCTTCCTGGCCATGGTTTGCAGCAGAAGGCAGGAGTGTCTCAGGGCTAAAAGATGGACTCATTTGATCCTACCCCCCACTTTCATTTGCTTTCTCTAAATATATACACAGAGGCCATGACTGCAAATGCACTTAAGAGGAAACTAGAGACTCCTAAAAACTGCCAAGGCCTAAGCTGGTGTGAAATACAAGCCTCTGACAAGCTGCAAACATGTCAATAGCTTTCTTCAAGGGTCTGGGTAGAAAGCAATTTTCTTAGAAGACATGAGAGGACTCAGAGACTCCTCTTCTTCTCACATTCAGAATAGAGGAAAGGACCTGATCATAGAATAGTTGAGTTGGAAGGGGCCTATAAGGCCATTGAGTCCAACCCGGACTGAATTGTCCCACTGGAGCTTCCCAAGCTGTAGCAATTCTCTAGGCAGAATCTCCAAGGTGAAGTATTGTCTTAAACAGCTCCATAAAAGTTCCATATTGCTTAGGTTTGCCCATTTTTCAGCATTGCATCCTAGAAGATGTCAATGTTTGCGCTTCTGCTTTACCTGTGTGTGTGTGTGGGGGGGGTATATAATTTTTATTTTATTGAAATTTCTTATTGTGATCTGCCTTAGGATATATTTATATCTTAAATAAATGTCTCATAAGAAAGGTGGCCACTTTTGCTGTTGTGGAACAAAATATCATTACAACTCTTTGGAAAGTACTGTTTAGTGTGCAAATAACGCATTTAAAGTACGTTTATTCTAAGAATTGTGTAGCAATGTCAACATTGTATGGGAGACTTTTGACAAGTATTCTGCCAAGTAGTAGAAACAATCACATTGTTGTTGTTATTATTATTATTAATTATTATTATTTTTACCATTATACAAACTTGAAAAAGGTGTAACCCACCAAGCCAAACACAGTGGCTTGCTAGATATACTATTTTTTCCTGTCTGCTTGTCATCATAAAAAGGGGAGGAGGCACAGCTTAGCACCTGGCAGGCAGGTGGTGCAAGGCATTTGATTTGGTGGGTCACAGCTATGCAGGTCTGTCTTATATATGAGCCTGCACCAACAGCCTAATCCAAGCAGACAAGGGGTGGCTTTGTGGAGATTCTGAATGCTTTGCATTGTTCATTTTGCAGATGGCCTCATAACTACTTATGCTGAACCCCACTTCCAGAAACAACTCATGTACAATCTGGGTACCACAGCAAGCCACAGGATAAAACCCTGCTACATGGGAGTACGGAGAGGCATTCTTGATGGTTGCTTCACAATTTCAGAATTATCTCCCCCAAGGTAAGAGGCATGAACATTTATTGAAGAATTGTCAGACTTCAATAGTGTCAGACTTCAATAGTGCTTTCAATAGTGTTCCGGCAGTATACTTGAGTGGTTTTTTTTAGGAAGTATTATATAATATAGTTTACATTAGGAGCAATATTAAATGCAGTTCTGTACACTCTGAGCTTCTGTACACTCTGAGCAAGAACTCCCAAAGCAATAATCTACAACAGTTCTTAGTGAAAATGGTGCTCCAATTGATATATAATCAGCATTGGTTAGAAAGGAAAAAGAGGTTTACCATAATCTGAGAAGGTTTGCAAAGACATTTCAGGGTTGGTCTTCACATGCACAAGAATGACATGGTAGAACTTGATAGACAGAGTTTTATGGCGCAGGAGCATCTAAGCCATATTGCACCACATGTGAGATAATGTTTTAAAGACCTATCTCTAAATTTCCATTCAGCTAATGTATAAAATGTTCTTCTATCACCAATCAGATCCCATCAGAAAGAGGACAGCTAGCCAACTGTTTAAAAAAAGCACAAAGAAAATACAAAAAGTAATTATCTTTGTCCAGAAACTAAGTTAGAGACCCACATGGAACAGATCAGTGGCTGGGTTTGCAGAGAAATTTGGCAAGATAGAGTTTGGGATTGTACTTCATCCTGAAAATAGAGGAATACCATTTTTTAATGCTCTCCATGTAAAAAAACACCACATTTAAGTAAACCAAAAAAAAAAACCCCTAGCACATCAAGGAAAAAAGACTCTAGCCCATCTTTCTCCCTGCTATGCTCATTTTCTAACTGCAGGCAGAGGTGTGGCTTTTAAAAATAATAATACAAAGGAGTATCCCCAAATCCTCCACCTTCAGTGGTATTTACTACTTTACCATTTCGTTCCATTGCATGTGTAGACCAGACCTCAAAGTGCAGGGCTACTTACCTCTTGAAAGTTATGTTGGGTGAATTTGTCAGCGATTCTCAGAAGTTCTCGGCAGGAGTGGGTATCGGCAAATGCTCGGATGCCAAGGCAATTAGAAGGATCTAACTGTCTTTTCAGGAACTCACAGCAAGCTTCCTGGATCTCAGCTAGCTGAAGGAGGCAGGCAGCTGGCAATAAAGTCTGGACGTTGCCCTCTTCTACTGTGATTTGAGAAGTGTATGCAAAGTCAATCAGCAGCTCCATGGCCCTTTCATCAATGTCTCTTATCACCACCTCAGTCTGCCGGCTCTCTGCAAGCTCCCCAGTGAACATCGCTCGGAAGTAGGGGCTGCAGGCCGATAGGATCACCCGGTGGGCATAGATCTTCTTGGCCCCCACAACTAGCACCACATCACACAACTCCCGGTGCTTCCTCAACAGGTTGATGACCTCCAGTGTTTGCCGAGGGTGCTTGTCTGAGATGTAAGGCATGCGAGCAGGCTGTGGCACTCCTTCTGGCAATTTGTTGGGATCTCCAAGAGTGCAGCGGCTTGTTACGTCCATTCCGGTTTCGCCTGCTCGATTACTGGTACACCTGGCAAGGGAATATACCAGTGATACCAATGGTTAGAGAACAAAGGCTCCGAAAGATAAAGCGCCAGATGAACTTCCAGCATCCAAAAGTCAGAATGGGAATTGCAGAAGAGCAGTAACATCTTTGGGGAGAAGGAAATCTGTTTTTCCTTTATTACTGAATACTGGTCTTTTTTTTTTATCTCATAAAAAATTCTTCTTTCCTCTTTTTAAGTTCTGGCAGTTCGTTATGGCTATCTTTATAAATTTGCTCTTTAAAATACAGAGTTCATCTATCTAAGAGGGGAGCTTACAAACTGGAGAAAAAAAATGAGATGTTCTGTCAGATAGACTTTGTCCAAGGGGGTACAATATATCAACCTCAAATCAGTAATATGAGCAGACGTATATCTAATTTGGTTTCTACTGACCTAGTGTGCTTTCTAAATTAATAACCAGCTCTTCTCATTTAAGCAATCCCATGTTCTTCTTTACTTTTGTTCTTTGTCCTATGAGGGACAGAGAGACTTACCTAACTACTACTACTTTTTATAAATAAGTTCCCCTTCTAATCTAATTAAGAATACAAGAGAGCCCCTTATTACCATTTTAAGACTGAAACAAGCTGCAGACAATGGTGTGTGTTTTTGCCTCTCTTGCCCAACACTATTCAATATGGACCTATTCAGACAACACGCTAAGCCATGGTTAGGTGCTAACCCCTTTGCAGCAAATGGTTAGTAAGAGTATTTAAACCATGGTTATGTAGCCACAATGATTAGGAATGGTTCACACAACACACTAAGCCATAATGTTTAGCTCAAAATGCATGGTGAATGCATTTCTGCAGGATGGTGTGGTCCCCACTGCCTTGAAGGAGGCAGTGGTGTGACCACTCCTGAAAAAAATCTCCCTTGACCCAGAGATTTATGGTAACTATCGTCCATTCGCCAATACCCCTTTATTGAGCAAGATGATTCAGACAGTGGTGGCATCTCAGCTGCAGGCACTTTGGATGAAATTGATTATCTGGATCCATTCCAATCTGAGTTCAGGCCTGGTTTGGGGAAGGAATCGGCCTTGGTCGTCCTGATGGATGACCTTCTTCAGGACAGGGTGAGACTACTCCCTGATCTCTCAGTGGATTTTGATACCGTTGACCATGGTATCCTCCTGGAATGCCTCTGTGAGTTGGGGGTTGGAGGCACTGTTTTACAGTGGTTCAACTCATACTTGTGGGGTTGGTTCCGGGAAATGTACTTCTGTCCCATGGCAGTTAAACTGTGGGATGCTATAGGGCATCATACTTTCCCCAATGTTATTTAATATCTATATGAAGCCATTGGGAGCAGTCATCAGGAGATTTGGGACAAGGTGTCACCAGGATGCTGATGACACGCAGCTCTATTGCGCTGTAACATCTGAACTGGGAGAGGCTGTGCACATTCTGAACCAGTGCCTGGATACAGTTATGGCTTGGATGAGGGCCAACAAACTGAAGCTGAATCCCGATAAGACGGAGGCCTTGTGGGTTGGTGGTTTCCAGGTCCAGGAATTGGGGTGTTTGCCTGTTTTGGATGGGGTTGCACTCCCTCTGAAGGAGCAGGTCTGTAGTTTGGGGGTGTTCCTGGATTAATCTTTGTCACTGTATTCTCAGGTGACCTCGGTGGCCCAGAGCACCCATTATCAACTTCGATTGGTATGCCAACTATGCCCATTCCTGGACAGCGATAGCCTAGCCATGGTCATTCATGCACTGGTAACCTCACGATTAGACTACTGTAATGCACTCTACCCGTGTGTGTTTCTGAAGTTGGACACCTCGCTCTGCTCATATAAAACCTGTGTTAAAAGAACTGCACTGGCTACCTGTTAGCTACCGAGCCATATACAAGGTTATGCTGTTATCCTACAAAGCCCTAAACAACTTAGAACCAGCATACCTAGCAGACCGCCTTCCCTTATATATACCTGGACAGCAACTACCATCCTCAAAGGAGGCCCTACTGGCCATTCCGAAAAGAATGGAATGCCGCCATGAAGAACTTTGGTGGCAGGGCCTTCTCTGTAGCGGCACCCAACCTTTGGAAAACCCTCCCTCGTGTGGTTCAGGAGGCGGGAAATGTAACATCTTTTAAATGCCTCCTGAAAACATACCTTTTCACAAAGGCTTTACCTGGTTTTTAACTTAGATGGTTTTTATATTGCCTTTTTAACTTTTTATGTTTAAAATTTATCTCTACTTGTTATATTTTATGGTTTTTAATTGTGCACTGCCCAGAGAGCTGTGGCTGATGGGCAGTATAAAAGTGTAATTAAATAAATAAATAAATAAATAAATAAATAAAACAAACCACTGTGGCTTAGCGTGTCATCTGACATGGTTTATGTATGAAGTTGGTTCTCTTTTTAAATTTGAAAATCTACAGACTTCATTTAGCTAACTCTGCGTATAAAATGCCATGTTACAGAAGGAGAACAATAAATTAATCTATGCATAACATTTCAAAAGCCACCGATAATAATTATATAGTCAACGCAACACTGGCCAGATCTGTAATTTACCCAATGCCATTCCATCTTTGTATTTTATCTAAATGTATTCTAGAATACCTATTAAAATATCAAATGATATTATTGAATACAATAAAGTACACTAAAATAAGATAATGTATAATAAAGTGCTATCTAGTACAAAATTATAAAAATACAATTAAACATAAATTCTCATGAAAGCTATTTTAAAATTGTTTTTATGAATTTTAACAGTTAATATTCAGTTCATATTTATTCCTTATAAAGTTCATGAATAATGCCCAATTATCTTTAAAACCCTGTGAAGTTTGTTCTGATGTGGGGGGGTGGGGGGTGGTCTTTAGCAGTTTCCCTGCCCAATGAGCACATCTTTTCAAGTCATAATTTGATTAAGCATAGTCCCTTCCAGTTGACTCCCTTTATCAGTTCATGATAAGTTAGTCAAGAGTAGGGCCTCAGATGACAAGCTAGTGCATGGATAGGTTGATATGGGAGAAAGTAGCCCTTCAGATATCCCAAACCCAGACTGTAGAGTAGTAAAGCTAAAATGCAATGTTCTGAAATGGGCCCAGAATCAAAGTGGGAGTTAAGTCCCAGTTGCTGCATTTTGAATACCTTCAAAGGCAGCCCCTTACAAAAGAGTGTTACAGTAATTTAATGTGGATGTTACTAAGGCAGATCCCACCTCTCCAGCGAGGGGCAGAACTGGCATACCAGCCTAAGATAGTTAAAAGCATTCCTGTCCACGACCACTAAATGGGCAACCAGTAGCAGTGATGGAGCCAAGAGCACTTCCAAGATGCAAATCTGATTCTTAAGCAGGAATGTAACGGCATCTAAAACAGGTTGTACCCTAATCCTAGATCACCGTTTTTATAGTACGATAGTATCTCCAATTTGTCTGGGTAGAGCTTGAGTTCATTTTCCCACATCCGGTCCATCTCCACAGTCTAACTGGAAAGATTAAGACCATGATGTCAGCGGAGTATAATGGCCCAGCACGATTGCTCAAGTCTTTGGCCATCCTCTTCAAACCATTTCATGTACATAGAAACATGGAAGACTACCTTATTCCAGGTCAGACAGTGTCACCACTAATGTCAGCTGGAAACTCAGTGCTCTGCACAGCTTCTCATGACTAGCAAACCTAAACGAAACTCTGCAAAATTATGCAAATATGCTTAATTTTCAAGATGTTTTCAGGTTGCAGAATTCAGTATTTATCATTATCGGTGTACACACATCCCTGATATGGCTACAATCCTCTGTATATCTACAGAGAGAAAGGCTTACTTGAGGAATTCAATTCCAATATGAACTGAACAGACTCATACTTCCTGGACTAATATGAAGATCAGAATTTAGCTACCCATTGGATTTTGCACTTGTCTGCATACTGGGATGCAATTCCGGGCCACATATCAAAATGCATTTTAAAATGCTTATTTTGATAAATGTCTAGATATGCATAATTTATGAGAAAATATGTTTAAAAATATGGTCACATTTTTGTAAAGATTTTTTAAAATTCTCTGAGTAGTGTAGAAACAGGAAAGGATGGAACACATACAAATGTGACATGGACTGGAAACAGACTGATTTGTTCATCCCTATAGGGAATTAACATACTGGGGGCTGAGACACTCAAGGATGAATTCAAGAAGACACCATCCTATGATGCAATTGCAATCAGAAAAATAATTGAATTGCACATGTCAGCAGTAAACATAAAGAAAAGAAAAACCAGACTCAAGTTTTAAGGTACAGAAGACAGGATGGAAGCCTTGGACATCTGTCTCACTTTTGAGGATGAGAAGTTTCTGAACATTCCAGCAGAGATGAGAGTCAAGTAAGAGACTGAAGATAAGTGTTATATGTGAAGAGGGAGATCACATCTCTTGGGGAGTAGAGCCAATATAAATTAGAATGAAGGCTGGGCCTTACAATTGTGTTTTAAAAGCACTGAAAAAGGGATGCTGTAAAACAAAAACAAATCATCCTTTTTGCTTTTTCCAATGAGTTTTTTGTTACTGTGTTGCTTATAAGAGTTAAGTTAAGGAGGCATCAGGGATATATTTGCACCCCAGGGAGTCCTTTTTCATACAAGGAATATTTAAAGAGACATGGCAGTGCCTCTTTACTTCAGGCCCGACCAGAAAAAACACATTCCACCATGATAAAGGGGTATTGAGGTGCGTGTCATTCTAATATTCATAAAATTGAAAATGTTTCACCAATCTTCCTGAAATTTACATGTGCCAGAAAGAAAAGTTGGTTTTCTATTTCAACCTAACAATTTCAAGAAGATTGGTGAAAGATTGAGGGAAGGAGGGCAGTTTAAAGTAGAAAAGGAAAAAACCCTCTGTCACGCACTGTGATTCCTGAATTTGGGCTGGCGAGATTAGTCTCCATGATTTTTGAAGTAATTAGACTTTTATTAATTACTCCAGTGGTGGTGTCTTCTTCCTCCTTCCTTGTAGTTGGTGGAATAGCTTTTCTTTTTTTAAAATTCCCTTCGGTTGATTTCTAATTAATATTTATTCCTTACATTAGAGTGTATATTGCAGCCATTTTGAAAACACGACGCGACACACGCTCAGTAGCGTCTGTCTCCCCCTCCCTCCTGCCTCAGCTAGATTAGAATGTTGAAGGAAAATGGCTGCCTCCTCTAGCAAAGACATTGCCTTAGTAGAATAATCAGTGTCTCCTCAGAAGTAAGTTCCATTGAATGTAAGAGTCTTACTCCCAAGTAAATGTGTAGAGGATTATAGACTTTTTAAAACTGCCTGGAACCTTGGAAGGGGGAGAGTGAGCGATGTTACTGAGAATTCCCTCTCCTTTCCAGCACAATAATTCTATAATTAACAACTTGCTTGCATGCTCTATGTGTATGTGTGCGTGTATGCTTTTAGTCTTCATCTGATCATTGCTGCTGCTTGATTTTCAATTCAATCCAAGGCATGTCTACTCAGAAGTAAGTTCCATTGAGTGCAATGAGTCTCACTCCAATCACTAGGTTGAAGGGGTGTGTGGATTTTGTTGTAGTTTTCTCTGGAACACTGTGTATTTAGGGACCATGGCTTCCATGAAGGTTATTGGTGGGATATTCAGGGTAGATAATAGGGGGACATACTAAAACAAATGACAGTACTTCCCATAGGGAAATCGTACTTGCCTATAGAGAAACCATACTTGCCCATAGGGAAACAGGATAATACATGCCCATAGGGAAAATATGCCTTGCAATAGGAAAATCATGCTTGTCCATAGGGAAACATAGGACAGTGTTTGCCCAAGATCCCCCCCTCAGTGCTAAAAGCAAAGGGAAAACTAATCTATCCTCTGCATCATTTCCATCCCATAGAAATAAAGGTTCCACCCACACTCTTTCTTTTGTAGAAGTGTGTAATCCAATGCTTGGGTGCAGGATCCTCCTTATTAAGAATGGGACACTTCTATTGGTTTAGAATGAAATGCTAAGGTTTTAGTGTTGGGCTAATAATGCATGCTTACTCAGAAGCAAGTCCTACCAATTTCAAAACACACAGAGTGTCTCTAAGTGCCTCCCTCCTTCTTTAGCATGTGTGCAAAGGATGGGAGGGGATGTCAGCTGTACTGTCTGAGTAGACATAAGACCCCCAGCACACTTACTTGGGAGTAAGCTCCATTGAAGACAATGGGACTTTTAAAGTTGGAATAAACAGCCCATTATAGCCTATGGAAATTAACCAAAATGCTTACAGCTCCGTCATTTTTAAAGATAAAGAGATGAAACTTGGACCAGCATAATAGCTCTTAAGTAGGGATTTAGCCATGCCAAGTTTGAAGCAGATCCATTCAATGCCTTGCTTTTTAGGATTTTTTGTAAAGTTCGAATTCAAATCTCCTCTTTGGAGTCTAGGGCTTTGAGCAGTACAATTTTTTTAAAAAAAGAAATTAAACATGACGAGATGAAACTTGGCACCATGGGACCTCTTAAGTAGGGCTTTAGCCATGCCAAGTTTGAATCAGATCTGTTCATCCCTTGAACTTTAAAAAATTCCTAAAAATCAAGGGATGAACGGATCTGATTCAAACTTGGCATGGCACAGGCTCTGGTTCTACATCTGTAACAAATAGTACCCCTTTTGTTATCAATCATGATGCTATATGCGAGATGTGTGTGAGAGAAAAATATTGGGCAGACCCTGTATTTGGTAAGGATATAGAACAATGTTCCCCATCCTGCTGCTCTCCAGATGTTTGAGATTACAAGTCCCAGCATTCCTGACCATGGGACATACTGACTTGCAATTATGGGAGTTGTAATCCAACACCTTTGGAGGCCACCAGGTTGGGGAAAGGTTGCTCTAAACAAAAAAAGAGAAGTAGGTGGCCCTAAGTTGTTCGTCATCAGTTTTCCACAACCCCACAATCACCTCTGCATATAATAATAATAATAATAATAATAATAATAATAATAATAATAATTTATTTCTTACCCGCCTCTCCGTCTGGATCGAGGCGGGGAACATGATAAAATACATAAAACTGATTAAAACATGACACACATTATTAAAACTGCATAAAAATCCTAAAACATCCTAAAAACATCCTTAAAACATTCTAAAATTCCATTGGATATGCCTGCCGGAAGAGAACAGTCTTTATGGCTTTCTTAAATTCTAAAAGACTGTTAAGTTGACGAGTCTCCTCCGGCAGGTCATTCCACAGTCTGGGAGCGGCAGAAGAGAAGGTCCTCTGGGTAACGGCCGACTGCAGTAAGTTCTTCCCAGAGGACCTGAGCGTGCGGGGCGGATTGTATGGGAGAAGGCGATCCCACAGGTAACCTGGACCCAAACCATGTAGGGCTTTAAAGGTAATAACCAACACTTTATACTTCGCCCGGAAACTAATTGGCAGCCAGTGGAGTGATTTTAAAGCTGGCGTAATATGGTCACCCCTACATGTACCGGTGACCAACCTGGCTGCCATATTTTGAATTAGTTGAAGTTTCCGGACTAGGCATAGAGGTAGCCCTATGTACAGCGCATTGCAGAAGTCGAGCTTCGAAGTTACCAGCGCGTGCACCACCATCTTTAGGTCTTCCAACTCTAGGAAGGGGCGCAGCTGGCGTATCAGCCGAAGCTGATAGTAGGCACTCCTGGCCGTCGCATCTATCTGAGCTGTCATTTGGAGCGATGGATCCAGGAGCACCCCCAAGCTGCGAACCCAGTCTTTCAGGGGGAGTGTAACCCCATCCAGAACCGGTTGACACACCTCCAAACCCAGGTTGCGGCCTTTGACAGTAAGCACCTCCAACTTGTCTGGATTCAGCTTCAGTTTGTTTTTCCTCATCCAGCCCATTACCGCCTCCAAGCATTCATTCAGAGGAGACACACTATCCTTAGCTGGTGCTGTTATCGAAGGCATAGAGAAATATATTTGGGTGTCATCAGCATACTGATAGCACCCCGCCCCATGCCTCCGGATGATCTCTCCCAACAGTTTCATATAAATGTTAAACAGCATTGGGGAAAGGATGGCCCCTTGCGGTACGCCACACAGCAGCTCCTTCTTTGCAGAGCAGCTATCCCCAAGCATCACCATCTGGAACCTGCCCGAGAGATAGGACCAGAACCACTGAAGCACAGTGCCCCCGATTCCCAATCCCCTCAGGCGTTCCAGAAGTATACCATGGTCGATGGTATCGAAAGCCGCTGAGAGGTCCAGAAGTACCAACATGGACACACTCCCCCTGTCAATACTAAGGCGTAGATCATCCACTAAGGCGACCATAGCAGTCTCAACTCCGTATCCCGCCCTGAAGCCAGTTTGAAATGGGTCTAGAAAATCAGTGTCATCCAAGACTACTTGGAGTTGAAAGGCAACCGCCCTCTCGATCACCTTGCCCAAGAATGGAAGGTTTGATACCGGTCTGTAGTTATTAAAGTCCAGGGGATCCAGGGAGGGCTTCTTTAGAAGCGGCCGTACCACCGCTTCTTTTAAACATGATGGGAAAGTCCCCTCCCTGAGAGATGCATTAATAATATATTGTAATTGCGATCTAACCGCATCTCCTCCCTGGACGACCAGCCATGAAGGACAGGGATCGAGAGGGCAAGTCGTCGTCCTCACTCGTCCAAGCAGCTTGTCCACGTCCTCGGTACTCACCAACTGAAACTGATCCAGTGTAATTCTACTCGCGGAGTCGCCGGACACTCCACCGTCAGCCTCTGCTATAACGACGGCATCTAAGTCGGCTCTTATCCGAGAGATTTTATCTGTGAAATGATCGTTAAAGGCATCACAGCGAACTACCGAAGGCTCTAAAATCGGATTCAGGGGGGAAGGTGCCCGTGTTAGACCCCTCACCACCCTGAACAGTTCCGCTGGACGCGAATTCGCAGACGCAATGCACGCAGAGAAGAAAGCTTTCTTCGCTGCACGTACTGCCACCCTATAGGAACGAAGATGTTCTCTATGCCGTGTCTTGTCGGATAGAAGTCGAGTTTTCCGCCATCGGCGCTCCCGTCGTCGTCCTTTCCGCTTCAACTCCCTGAGGTCTTCCGTATACCAGGACGCCCTGTTAGAAGCGGGCTGGAGAGGACGTTCGGGGGCGATCGTGTCGATAGCCCTAGTTAGGTCTTGATTCCATCTATCGACCAGGGCTTCTACAGGATCGTCGATGATACCAGCCATAAAACCCTCCAAGCCTTTCTGAAATCCAGAAGGATCCATCAGCCTTCGAGGGCGGACCATCTTAATAGGTCCACCACCCCTGCAGGGGCGGGTAGTAGCCGTGATACTAACCCTAACCAGAAAATGGTCTGTCCATGACAACACGGAGGTATTCGTTACCTCCGCCCACAGATCCCTCTGTTCGGAACAGAAAACAGCATCGAGGGTATGACCCGCTGAATGTGTGGGTCCAGAGACCAATTGAGATAGGCCCATGGTTGTCATGGATGCCATGAACACCCGAGCTCCACCTGACAAACCAGTCTCGAATGGGATGTTGAAGTCGCCCAGGACCAAAAGCCTGGGCAAATCCAACACCAGCTCCGAGACCAGTTCCGTGAGCTTGGCCAGGGAGTCTGATAGGCAGCGGGGGGGGGGGGGGGGGCGGTACACTAACAGAATCCCTAGTCTATCCCTGGTCTTCAGATTCAGGTACACACACTCGATGTGATTCAGTTCACGAACAGGAAGTCTGGTCAGGTTAAGATTATCCCTATAGACCACAGCTACTCCGCCCCCCCGCCCACTTTCCCTCACCTGCTCACTAACACAGTACCCAGCTGGAAGGGCCTGCGCCCATGTCGGTCCACTGTCATCTCCCAGCCAGGTCTCTGTGAAGCATGCCAGGTCATATTCTCCATCCTGTCCTCATGGTTTATCTGTTTTTGGAGAATGAGATTTTCACTTGCACGTTCTGCCTCCTTAAGAAGGATGTAGCATTAAGGCTTGTGAACCTTAACTCCCAATTTCCCTGCTTTTTGGTGCTTGGTTAAAAACTGTAGAGCCTTAACGTTGTTTTATAAACCGTAGGTTTTTTATTTAATGATTGCTATTGAGCTGTATCATAATGAGTAACCCTCCCCTCAGGTTATGATTATTTTTGGGCCTGCCCAAATATAACATCATATTCAATGATGCTTCAGAGGAAAGGGCAGCCCCACTTGTTGTTTTATGTCAAGGAAATGACAGAAGTCTTCCCCCACACTTGGGGGCCCACAGACAGGCTTGTGAGCTCATCTGTAGTTTCAAGACAGCTGGTGTTTCACCCAAGCTGAAACACCTTGAATAATTGAGTAGAAAAAGGAATTTTAGTAGGTGCTGCTTATCACATCTCTGGAGTAAGAAAAGCTGTATTGGCTAAATATCTGTTCTTCTACACAGCTATTTCTGATTCAAGAGAACTGTATTCTTTTGCATCAAGTCATCGTATAGTGATAAAGCCCAGAATGTCTTGGGTCCGGTAAGCTGAAATATTGTCTTCTTCTATATATGGCTGCCCAGACCTCAAGATCATCCTTGGAGGCCCTCCTCTGGGTACCTCCACCAAATGCGGTGAAGAGAGTAGCTACTTAGGAGAGGGCATTTTCAGTGGTGGCCTTGCAGTTGTGGAATGTCCTCCCCAGAAAGGCTTGCCTGGCACATAGAGTATGGTCTTTCTGGGGTCAGCAGAAGAGCTTTTTATTTTCCCAGGCTTTTCAGTCCTTCAGTTCTGACTTGTTTTTAAATGTATTACTGTGTTTTTAAATTTCTACCCTACTGTTGATTTTTCTTTGGTTTTATTCTGTTTTAAAACTTCTAAAGGTTTTAAAATTTATTTCATCATGTTGTATTTTAGGGTTTTATTTTTTGTGAATGCCCCAGAGAGGTATAGAGCTATTGAGCAGTACAGAAATGTAATAAGTAGGCACAGTATGATTAATTCATCTTTGAGCTATCTCCAGTAGAATTTTCACCTTGCCCTATTAGCCACACTTGAACTTTTCAGACCTTTTTGCTTATTTTGTATTCCTCCCCCAAGATTCTTAAGTTGTATAGGGGCCAACAAGGACTCCCCCTCCCCCGGCAGTTTACCCATAGGCAAAGGACAAGTGCAAGTATGCCACATGTCTCTGTTTTGTATTAGGGAAAGTCAGGGTGTTATAGCCCCAGTTTACTCTGCAGCCCATGAACACTACTTCACATGGTGCAAGGCTTGTAGGTGATTGTAGTAAACAGCCCAACAACCAGAAAGAGAACCTGGCAAACAGAAGTGCCGAGCTAGGACTGGAAGAAGATTTTCTGCAGGTGTTGGAACCACTCACTGATATAGTCACCCAAAGGCTTTTTACCACACTGAGCCCCATTCACCTAAACATTTTCTGGGGTGAGGAAGGTTCAATTGGATATCCATGATCTGATGCTATGCAGTTAATAGTATACAGTCTCCCATCAGTCTCTTTCATCTTACAATCAGAAAACCAGCAATCCTGTGCATGTTTAGACAGAAAAAAAGTCATATAATTTCTCATTGTCTGTCTTACCTGCGCATTGGCTTTCCGTCCATGCACCGCAAAGAAAAGTCTTCAGCTTAAACTTCTGGGCCAATCCTAAAAGGAAAAATAAGATTGTGCAACAATCCATTCTACTGAGCCATACTCCATATAATGATGCAACAGTTAGATTCAAAGATCTGCAATAGCAGCAAAATAAATGCTTAGATGGAAAGCCAGAGTGTCAATATTTTTTCAATTATTGGTTTCTGTTGCCAAAATGATTTGCCCCCAGTTTTCTCCAAAAGCTGCAACCTTTGGAATTAGGAATTAAGGCTGCAATCCTAAATACACTTACTAGGGAGTAAGCCCTATTGGAAACAGTGGAACTTATTTCTGTCTAACATGCATTGTAAACCTGATATGTTACACATGTATAGGTCTGCCTCTGCCATCATAAGCTGCAATTATAAGTCACTTACTAGGGAGAACGTTCCACTGAAGTGTGACTTATTTCTGAATAAACATGTTTAAGCTTGTGCTTACTAGTGCTCAGGAAATACTCTCTGAAATCTGTTTAAAAGCTTTTAAGTCCTACTCCAAAACAGATTACTAGATACAGTAATGCATGGGCGGAGAACCTCTTTCAACCCAAGGTATGAATTCAATTTCAGAGAAGCTCTCGGAGACTGTATTCTAGTGGGGGGTGGGGCAGGGCCAAAGGCAAAAGAGGCGGGCGAACATAGCAATCATGTCAGCATATTTTAACTTAAAGTTCTTACTTCCAGTAATTGAGCCTCAGGAGAGGCATTTCAACTTTTTACAATGGGGAAAAAACATGCAAAAAACTGGAAAACTACCAAATGATCAGTGATCAGGGGAAAAGGGGCATAACAATCTGGGGAATCCCAGAGGACCAGTTTCGGCCTATGGGCCCGAGGTTCCCCACCCCTGCAATAATGGGTTGGATGAGGGCCAATAAACTGAGACTGATAAGACAGATTCTGTGGCTGAGTATTTCCCAGGTCTGGGATGGGGTTGTATTTACCCATTTTGGAGAAGGTTTCACTCTTTCTGAAGGAACGGGTATGCACCTTCTGGTGCCCCTGGATCCATCACTGTCATGAAAGGCTCAGGTAACCTTCGTGGTGAAGAGTGCCCATTACCAACATTGGTTGATATGACAGGTGTGCCCTTTCCTGGATAACCCAGCCATCGTAATTCATGCATTGGATTACTGTAATGTGCTGTATGTGGCTGTCCTTGAGATTGGCTCAGAAGCTTGCTGAGCCATGCACTGAAAGACTTGTACTGGCTGCCTATTAGCTACTGTGCCATGTTCAAGGTTGTGTTACTAATGCATAAAGATCTGAAGAGCTCAGGTCCAGGCTTCCACTTAAGATCTCCAAGATCTTTAGAGAGGCTTTGACAACTGTGTTATAATCAACGGAAACTCATCTGGTGGCAATCTGGAAACAGGCCTTCTATGTGGTGGTGCCTGACCTCCCCACTGCTGTTCGGGAATCACCAACAGTAGTGAGCTTCCAAAAGCTATTAAAAACACACGACTTTGCTTGGGTACTCCCTGTCCAGTAGCAAAGATTCTGCAGCTGATATATACAATTTCTTGTTTGTTTTTGTGGTTTTATGTAGTTTTAACATATAAATTTTAAAAATTGAGGTTTTTAACATAGGAAGTGGTATACATATGTATAAGTAAACAAATAAATAATGTTTTGCAACCATTTGTTATTTGGAATGTTATTTTACTTTAAAAGCACAATAAAACATTAAATGAAAGTAATTTTAAAGTTCAAATCCTCCAATTTTCTAGCTGCCAAATCCTTAGTACAAAGTCTTCCTCAAATATGATTTAATATTATTCACCAACACATTCCAAGCAAAAATGCCATGTCCCACTATGTTCAAGGTTATAAAAATAAATACACAAATAAGTTGGGTAAATTTAAAAATAAAAAACGTTTAGTCACTCACCCTGTGATGAAATGGAGGTCAGTCAGAAGCTCTGAATCATCAAGAATCCATGCCTTCAATTTATTTTATCCACTGGGAACAGCAGGGCAGGAAAAAATCCTGATAACTGACTACCCAGGTTGCCTAAAGTTTAAATTATAATGCTTAAGTATTTGAAATGTCTTCCATGTCCTACACTTAAACATAGCACCCTCAAACTAAGGTAGTTGTGCTTTTTTCAGCTCTGAAATAAAATTCTGTTCAAACAGGCTTTTCAAAATATATCACATAATTCCCAAGCAATGATGATACTGAATACCTAGAGTGAATTTCAGTATCCCAGAGAGTCGAGCACATTTATTTATTTATTAAAACATTTGTATCCCGCCCTGTATCACAAAGTTCTCTGGGCAGCATATGGATAAAATCATACAAACAATACAAAACAATAAATATACAGAGCTAAAAACAAATCAAACCATTCATAAGCTAAAACCAGTATAGAATTTGAAAACAGCAAAACCAATTTAAACAATTAAAACTATGTACAGGTTTGTCAAATTTAGCCACCAAAGGCTTTGATAAAAAGCCATGTCATAACTCGGCGCCAAAAAGAAGCCAGTTCCGGCACCAGTTGGGCCTCCAAGGGGAGGGTATTCCACAGCCAGGGTGCCACAATAGAGAAAGGCAGAGAAAGGCAATTGTGCCCAGTTTCCTGGGAGTCCCAATGGATTAAACGTGACTTATTTTTGGGAAGACGTGCATAGAGGATTGCTCTGCAAATCATTGAAGGTGAGAAGTCAGGCAACTGTCAGGGAAGGCAGAAGGCCTTTTACTAATTCAAAATTGATGCATTCCCAAAGTCTGATTTTGGCCCCATGGACTTTCCTTTCAAGCCTCTCTTGATAGCCAGTACGCCAGATACTATTCACACAGGAGCCTCCTCCTCCTCCCCACAGCTTAGACACCTCCCCCAACTATCCCCCCACCTTCTAACCTAAAGATCAACTTATGGCATTGCTCAAAATGTCGTGATAGCCTTTATCTTTCTAGAGGGGTGTGGGAGAAAGAAGAGAGATTATACAAAATATGAATGGAGGCCAAGTCCATCAAGAACCATTAGCCATGACAGCTAAATGGAGGCGGTAACACCTCTGAACGGCAGGTACTGGGAGGGGCACAGACCATATGCCGAGGGGCTTCTGCTTTTCATGGAAGCATCTGGCTGTCCACCGCTGGAAACAGGATGCAGGGTAAATAGATCCAACCCAGCGGGGCTCTTCTAATAATACCATATTCCCCGTACGTCTTTCGGCCCCCGGGCTCCGTCCCCACTTCTTTGCCACCGGTGGCTTCCTTCCTAGTCTCCTCTACCCCCCACCCCCCACCCCCAATTGTGACTGCCCCAGGAAACTAACCTCCCAGTGGGGATGGGGGCGCTTGTTCTAAGGGAGCCTCCACGGCGAGGATGGGGGCTGTTGAACGGCAAAACAGCCGGACACGGGCTCGATCATCCTTGTCAGGCGGAGAGACGAAGCGTCCTTCCGACTTCTACGACCGCAACGGCTCCGGCAGCGACGATTGGTCCCGGAAACAGCCGACGGCCAGGCAGCCCCCCCCCCACTTTGTTCGCCACCGGCCGGAAGTCACCCCAGTCCGTGGGTTTTCCGTGCGGGAACTCCGAGCGTTCACGCAAACGTTCCGGCCTGGCTAATTCAAGCCGTCGCTATGGAGACCAGCGGCCTCTGCCGGGATACAACTCGAAGGGAGCGCGCAGGCCCGAACGAGGGTCTGTTTTGAACGGGCTGAGGATGGGAGGAAAGAGTTTTTAAAACCCTCACCTTGCCACAGGGGCAGGCAGGATAATATGATTCCCAGTTAGGTCCTTTGGGGCCAAACTCTCGTTTAATTATGGCTTAGTTCGGACGACACGATAATCAACGGGGGGGGGGGGGAGGCAACTGGCATTTGTGTTGCTTATTGGCTTGTGTGGTGGGCAGCACACAACTCACACACAACTGACAGTACGCTATTGGGGCACTTAAACAACGGAGAAAAACAACGGGCTGCTCAATTGTTTATCCCGAACTCCGTTGTTTAAAGTGTCGTGTGGAGGGAACCCCCCCCCCCTCCTTGTACTATTCCGTTTGGTCATAGAATTTGCCAGCCAGAGCAGCCGAAAAAACCCGGGCTGCTCCAATACAGCCAGCAGAACTTGAGGTGCATGCTGGGATATGGCCAGAGGATTGAGGGAGGTGGGAGGCGGGGGAAACATGTGGTGTGGTGGGTGCTGCCACAACGCCAACACCAGCAACGCCAACGCCAACATAACACATGGTCAGTACGCTATTTCCCCCTCCGTTGCCTAAAGTGTCATCCAAATACACCCTATAAAAAGATAGATATACATAGATATAGATATATAGATGTGGACCAAACTCTCGTTTAACTATATATATATATATATATATATATGATGTCGCTTTATAAAGAATGAAAGACGGGTCCTCCAAAGGACCCAAGGTGCTTCCAGAGAAGGCTTTTATTGTGCAATCAAAGGCCTCGTTCACGGAATTTTAGGGAGTTGGGAGCGGGGTCCAGACAACCTTTCTGTCTTTTCCCACTGCTGCTTCCTTCTTTTTCGTATCACAAGGGCTGTTTCCAGGATGCTTCCAGAGGTATCTTTTATGGTGCCATCACCTTGGCCTCATCCATGAAATTTTACGGGGCTTCCAGATGTCGTTGTCTGCAATCTGTAACCCTCCTGAGTTTTTCCACCCCTTCCATCTTTTCTCTTAAGACAGGATAGCTACGCAGTGCCTTTTAATTAATAGTACTAATTGCTCCATCTGGAAGCACCCCCAGACAGAGGGCTCCAAGCACCACCAGTCAAAAGGCGTTACGCAGGTTTCCATTCTTTCATGGATTTTCTGGGTGTCTCTACATTAAGCAAAAAACTCGCATCCTTACCATGGCTTTTTGCTTTCGGGTTCTTTGCAATATTAGGATGGCTCCTTTATATGGCAGACAAATGGGGTTTGAATAGAAGGAGTGCCTCCCTCCCTCCCTGGCATGGGTGCAAAGACGGGGAGGGAGTTTTGTTTCTGTTGGTTAACTTGTGCTGTACTGTTCCCTCGCAGCCCCATGAACACAGTGGGAATTATTTCTGAATAGACATAAGATCAGGCTGTAAGTCTGCAACCCTAGGCACACTTACTTGGCAGTAAGCCCCATTGAACTTAAAGGGATGCTCTTGGTGGGGTGGGGGATCAGATCTACCTCCCTTTGTCGCAGGGAGACATTTTACCCGCTTCTCCCTCCAATTGCACACATGGAAAATCGAAAGTCCTTGGCAAGTTCATAGTGTTTTGCCAGCTTTACACACTGCCGATTTTGTGCTATTAAGGTTTTATTCCAGCTTATCTCTGATATTTTTAAAAACAGAATAAGGGGGGGGGGACTACAGGAGAGGTCCTGGCTGTTGACAATGTAATGAAATTGACCTGCAAACATTCGTGAGTGACCAGTCACAAGCATGCTATAAATACAATAAAAGCCTTGCCTGGAAGCACCCCAACAATCTGTTAAGGAGGGAAAGAATGAATAGCTGCACAGTGTTTGGAAGCACCCATACTTTCTTGATGTCGACACAAGAGAGACAACAGAGTAAGGGGAGGAAAATGAAGGCGGGATTAAAAGGATGGACAATTATTTCAGTTAACGTACTTAGGTTGGTACCAGACAGAGGGATCCTAGCATTTGCAGTCCAAAGGTATTGTGCAGCTATTCCATTTTCTTCGTAACAGATTTTCCACACTAAGAAAAAAAGATGGGAAAATTTGTGAGAAAACATGAGAGGTTTATGAGTGGGAGATCACGACGTCTGGACTCCCTGTAACATTCTGTGAGTGAGACAGGGCAATGGCACAATAAAAGCCTTATCTGGAGGCACCCTTTGTTTCAGGGTGCCTCCAAACAAGGCTTTTAACGTGCAATTGTCCTGCCTCATTCACAGAAATATATTGGTGTCCAGACATGGTCATCTTTAATTTGTAATCCTCCCATGATTTTCCTAGTGCCATTTCCATCTTTTTTCTTATGAGAAAAAAAAATCCATTAAGGAAGAAAAAAGGAATAAGTGGAACAGCATTTAGGGTGGATTTCTTTTTCTTATCTTTGCCTCAACATCCCTTAGGAGAAGATATTTAGATTGTATTCCTATACCCATTTACCCATTGAGCAAAGTGGGACTTAAATCTGAGTAAACTTGTATAGGATTGTACTGTCAGAGAGACAAAAACTCTGGACTGGTCTTTGGCAAAAACAAAAAAAGTCTAAAGTTCCTGTAGAGAAAAATGATGGTGTCCCATGAATGTGCAAACTGTAATCCATTATCTAGTTAAATAAGTTAAATTTTGTTTCTCTTATCTTCTCAGACTATTCCTGAGGAAATGGAACCAGTAGAAGAGACAGCGGACTCAGCAAAAGAAGGGGAGCCTGAAAATTTGGAACCTCAAAAGGAACCAACATATTTCAATCCTCTCCTGAGGGCTTCTTTAACTGGCAATTTGGAGGAGGTTCAGCAAATTTTTGAGGACCCAGAAGATCCAGATCATGAAAAAGCCACTGATCTGCTAATGGAAAAGGATATTGTAGGGAGAGGCTTGCTGTTTGCAACTTGCATGGCTGGGCAGAGCAACATTATCTGCGCACTGGCAAGATATGGTGTTGATCTGAAGGATAAAACCTCCAGAGGTACATTACTGACTAGATTTTTGGAGCAGGGTTATTTGTCACAATTTTTCTAGCCACAGTTTTGATCCTGTCAAAAACACTGTGAGGCCTGTCATTTAATTGGATTATCTTTTCCCACCCTTGTTTACCAGTTACATCTGCTCCAATATTTTGATCCTCAGATCCTCCTCTGTGTGTGTTTGTGTGTGTGTGCATGCGCACATGTTTAGCAACCTCCTTATTATGTTCACTCACTGTTTATGTTATTTATGTATATATTAAGGATTCTGTGCCCTCCTTGAAAAAAATAAGTCCACAAACATTACTAGCCCACAACATTTTTTACTAGCCTGTCCTGCTCAAAGTTTATTTACCTGATTGACTGAAGGTGATCCCTCCTCACTACAGGTGACCAGTAAGTAATTACCAGCTGATATGTTACAGTAAAATGCCCCATAAAATGCTACCAGAAACTTTACTTTTTACAATTAGAATACAAAATTCCAATTACAAATTTGAGAGATGTACTTATATTAACAGAATTTGCCATTTTGGTAGTGAAAGTTGGATTTTCATAATGAATTTGTAATGTTGATAGTACGGTGGAACACACGGGACATCAATGAAGGGTTGTATAAGAACAGTCGCCAACAATCCCTTCTGCATCCACCACCCCCGCCCTGATCTGAAAAGCCCCGCCGGGGACCCCCACTTGCAGCCTTCCCACGCAGCATGGCATCCTCTGTCATCTCGCCAGTTCTTCTTCGTGGTCTCTGTGCATCACACACTATGGGCTCGCGCCGACGCTGAGCCTCACTTCGGAACTTCTAAAGCTCAGAAATTATTGGCGGGAACCCCTCCCCCCTTCCATCCTATCGCGCATGCCCGGGTTCCCGCCTACCTCAGTTCTTCTTCGACCGCCTTGCTGGTTGCCTCACAGGGAACTCGCTGATCCGTTCGTAGCTTCTTCTTCTTCTTCTTCTTCTTCTTCTTCTTCTTATTTTCTCTTTCAACCTAAAAAAAAAAAAAAAAAAATTTAAATCTTCTAATTTTTATAGATATATATATATATTTCGTAGTATTTTATAGTGTATATATTTGCTTAGTTAATATATAGCTAGTGGTCCGCCTTTGCGGCCCTCGGATCACCGGGCTTCCTCCGTGGGAGTAATCTCCAAGGGGTCACCCCTCCCGGGCGTTTTTTTCTTCCCGCCAAAACATGGCTTCTAAGATGGCGCACACTTCTTTATTCAAGAGCTGTACGGGCTGCAAAGCAAAGCTAACGCTTTCAGATGGACACTCCAAGTGCCTCCTTTGCCTAGGGGAAGCCCATATTGTGGAATCCTGCCCGCATTGCCTCAGCTTCTCGAGACAGACGAGGAAAAATCGAGCTAACAAGCTCCGGGCCCTGCTATGGAAGCGAGCGTTGGAAACGGTGGACACTCCTGCCTCGGTACCGGGCTCGGTACCGAGAGCGATCCCGACGTCGTGCGCGGAACCCTCGACGGAGTCGAGCTCGCGCCCAAAGAAATCAAAGCCCTCCCTTCCCGCTGATGCGGGCAAGGCGAAGCGGCAGAAAAAAGACCCGAAGCTAGAGACAGAGGGAAAGCGGAAGAAGGACAAGGGGAAAGGGTCGTCGAAGTCGGGACATCGACACCCGCAGGCGGAGAAGGCGTCGGCAGGAAGTCGCGAACAGACGCCGAAGGCTGCGTCGGTACCGAAAGCTGCGTCGGTACCGACTGCTTCACCGACACCGATGGCCAGATCACTCCCGTCACCAGCGGCATCGGTGTCGATACCGGTCGCATGGCCGTCGACGTCGACCCCCCCGGTACCGGCACGTAGGGATCGACTCCATTCGGTACCGAAGACGATAAAACATCCAATACCGAAGGCCCCTCAGCATCAACGCGGCGCATGGGATCTCCTCCGACGTCGGAGTTAGGGGAATTCCCCTTTGACCCACTAGCTACTTGGACTCCTCCACACCATTCTCCGCAGGGAACAGCAGAGGAGCTACTTATGGACCAGCCTTCGGAGCCATACGCGCCGATACCGGCGGAAGATTGGGGCAGGGGTTCTCCCAGATCTGTCAGGTCATGGTCCTCGCAGCCCCAGGCGCCTCCAAGGAAGCCTTTATTTGACCAGTATACTGGGAAGAGGCTTCAACATACGGACCCAGTGTTTCTGCCACCGCTACCACCTAGACGACCCCCATCAGCGTCCGTCTCAGCACCATGCCAGACCGAACCAAGACCCGAGTCTCCATTACCCCCTCTGGGTGCCATGGTCATCAGAGCCCCGCAGCCTACATCCGACGAGGATTATGCATCTGATTCTTCGGAGGAGTCAACAGAGGCGCATCCAACTATGCCCTCGCCGAGTGAGGACGTTGGCACCGACAAGCGGGCATCACCATCGGTGGAGGTGGTCTCGTTTATGGACCAAATGCAACGCCTGGCAGAGTCCTTGGGGATTCAGGTCCCAGAATCTGAAGAACCCGCAGCTGATGTGGCTTATGACGTAATGTATGGTGATGCCACCTCTGCATTGGCCATGCCACTCTTACCAACGCTGCTACGCACATTGAAAGAATCTTGGCATACACCGGCGTCCACAGGACCAGTATCAAAACGTGTAGACGCCCTGTACAAGATCCAACAAAAGGACGCAGGGTTTCTTCTGCAGCACCCTAAACCGAATTCAGTTGTGGTAGAGTCGGCCCAGGGAAGAACATCTAAATCCCACTCTGCGCCGGTGGATAAGGAGGGCCGGAAGCTCGACGCGTTCGGTAGGAGGGTCTACTCCTCGGCAGCGTTAGCGGTTAAAATCGCCAACTACCAGGCCCTTATGGCCCGCTATCACCTGTTTATATGGGAGAAGATCTCGGCACTGCACGCGCACCTCCCAGATGATATAAGATCAGCGGCGCAAGTGTTCCAACAGGAAGCCTCAGCGTTAGCAAAGCAGGAGCTTAGCACAGCTCGACACATGGCTGACTGTCTATCTAAATCAGTGGTAGCGTCAGTAGCCCTGCGACGGCATGCGTGGCTTCGCTCTTCAAACTTGTCGCAAGAATCAAAGGCAAGAATAGAGGACCTGCCATTCGACGGGGAGGGTCTGTTCAATGCCACGACAGACACGCAGTTGGATACCATCCAGAAGGCGAGGATGACGGCCAAAAAGATGGGCTTCTACCAGCCAGCCCCATCTCATACTTACTGTCCGCGACGTTGGCCAAGGCAACAATTTTATCAGCCACGCCAGTCCTCTTTCCGTCAGCAGCAGCAGCCGCGTTTCCAGCCGTCACAATCCTTTCGCTCCCAGAGGTCATACCCACAAAACAGGGCACGGCAGAACCGTAACAGACAGGAACCCAGCACGAAACAACGCCTTTGACTTACCACTCCACCAGCCACCACCACTACATTTTCACCACAGATTGGCCCCTTTCTACAGAGCATGGACACAAATTACCACGGACAAATGGGTGTTGGAGATTGTCCGACAGGGATACCGTATCGAGTTCGCCACCATCCCTCCAACGGGGAAACTGAAATTCACACCTGCCTCCGCCATTCTGCAGGAGGAAGTGACCTCTCTCCTCCAAAAGGGGGCTATCGCCTCAGTCAACATCTCAGAGGCGAGCAGGGGTTTTTACTCCCGCTACTTTACAGTCCTAAAGAGAGATGGCGGCCTACGTCCCATCTTGGACCTAAGGCTACTCAACGATTTCTTGATACCCAAAATGTTCAGGATGGTCACTCTAGGATTGGTTCTTCCCCTACTCCGTGGAAATATGTGGTTCACCCTTGTAGATCTAAAGGATGCCTACTTCCACATCCCCATTCATCAGTCCCACCAACGTTTCCTGAGGTTCATCATAGGATCAGAGATATTCCAATTCAATGTCCTGCCATTCAGTCTGAAGACTGCCCCCAGAGTCTTCACGAAGTGCATGGCCGTAGTATGCGCATACCTTCGACCTCTGGGGGTAGAAATTTATCCTTACTTGGACAACTGGCTGATCGTCTCTCCATCCCAGTCACAAGCGGTACAGGACGTTACAACAGTGACGACCTTGCTGGAATCCCTAGGACTTGTAGTGAACACAAAGAAATCGGTGCTCCAACCCACGCAGACGATTCAATTTATAGGCGCGCTCCTCGACTCAACAGTGGGGAGGGCTTTTCTGCCCGAGGAAAGACGTCACAGAATACACAGTATGGCGCAGAGGGTGCTGAACACCAGACCTCACAAGATAATCACTTTGCAGAAATTGCTGGGACTCATGGCCTCCACAGTTCATGTGGTAAGGTGGGCACGCCTACGGATGAGACCACTACAGATGTTTCTCCTCTCAGTATACGACCCGTTGCGACAGTCAAACACAGTACGGGTGGGCATCCCGGAGTCACTACACCAGTCACTCCATTGGTGGACTGTTCCAGAGAACTTAGCCTTAGGGCTACCTTTTGTGAGCACAGGCCCGTCCAAGTCAATCACCTCAGACGCATCACTTCTGGGATGGGGAGCGCACTGCGGCCACTTGACGGTGCAAGAGGAGTGGCTCCACAAGGACAGGGTGCAACACATCAATTTTCTAGAATTGTTAGCCGTACGAAAGGCATTATTGGCCTTCAAGGAGTATGTATCAAACAGCCACGTCAGGATTGTATCGGACAATATGTCTGTGGTCTGGTACATAAACAAAGAGGGAGGGACACGCTCCAGAGAGCTCCTCGACCTGACATTGATCATTTTCGACTGGGCAATATCGCATGGCATACGTCTATCCGCGGTCCATATAGCGGGAACAGACAACGCGCGCGCGAACGAGCTCAGCCGGAATTTCTACAGTGCGCACGAGTGGGAGCTAAACCCCATCGCTGTTTCGAATCTATTCCGAAGATGGGGGACCCCAAGCATGGACGTCTTCGCATCTGCGGAAAATGCCGTCTGCGAGCGCTTCTGCACCAGGGCAGGGACTGGAAAGGGCTCTTTGGGAGACGCATTCAGCACCGTTTGGGGGACGGACTTTGTTTATGCCTTCCCCCCGTTCCCCCTCATCTCGAAAGTGGTAGCAATTCTGCGACTAGGGAAGACGGACGCCATATTGATTACCCCATGGTGGCCGAGACAAGCATGGTTCGCTCCCCTCTTTCATCTGGCCAACGGAGAATACGTGCAGATGCCAAGGGCAGACGATCTCATTACAATGGACAGGGGCAAAGTGCATCATCCAAACCCGCAGAAGCTAAAGCTAACGGCGTGGAGAATCCGGCAAGATGGCAACACCTAGACCTGCCAACCCCTGTCCAGAGTATCCTCAAAGAAGCTACAAAGCCATCTACGAGAAGATCGTATGATAGGAAGTGGAGACGCTTTCAAGCGTTCTACGGCGAAGGAAGAGGCTCCCCAAGCTCCTGCAGGATTGAGGAGATTCTATCTTTCCTAGCGTCTTTACATGAGGGAGGCCTACGACAGACGTCGATAAAGGTTTATCTGGCAGCGATATCAACAAATCATGACCTTATACAGGGTTATTCTGCGTTTTCTCACCCATTGTCCAAACGTTTCCTCAGGGGTCTGCTTAATCTTCATCCACCAACAAGGAGAATAGTCCCACAATGGAGCTTATCGGTGGTTTTAGCAGCATTATCCAACAAGCCATTCGAACCAATGGCGACGATAGACTTGCGATTGCTATCCTTTAAGGTAGCCTTCCTGGTTGCCGTTACCTCCGCTAGACGAGCATCAGAACTCTGCGCGCTAATGCTGGATCCACCATACACACAGTTCTACAGGGACAAGGTTGTCCTGCGACCGGGACCAGATTTTAAACCAAAGATTATCTCTCAATTTCATGTAAACCAGGACATTGTTCTCCCAACGTTTTTCCAGGACGCCACCGACACCGTGGGCGCAAGGTTGCATTCTCTTGATGTTAGAAGGGCATTGGCCTACTATAAGGAAAGAACACAGCCCTTTCGAGTATCCAAACGTTTATTCGTCTCCTATGGAGGGAAAACAAGAGGACAGGCAGTGTCGTCACAGCGCTTCGCCAAATGGATTACCCACACCATCTCCTTGGCTTATGAGCTGGCGAAACGAGAGCTCCCGATGGGGTTACGGTCCCACTCCACGAGAGCGATGGCTGCATCTACAGCGCTCTCTAGGGGCGTTTCTATTCCAGAACTCTGTAGAGCTGCTACATGGTCGTCGGTCTCCACGTTTGTGTCGCATTATAGACTGGACGTCCGGGCACGAGATGACGCCAACTTTGGACGTGCGGTCCTATCCTCGATTCTACAGTAATAATGGACAAGCGAGTCTACCCACCTCCGGTAAGTGATTGCTGGTTACTCGCCCATAGTGTGTGATGCACAGAGACCACGAAGAAGAAATGCAGGTTGCTTACCTGTAACTGTAGTTCTTCGAGTGGTCATCTGTGCAGTCACACAACCCCCCCACCGTCCCCTCTAGACCTCGCTTGTTGTGGTCTATGAGTGTCATCGCCATGCCATATTTTATTTAATTAACAAGTCTTGTTTGTTTAGTTACACTACCTCAGGGTTGAACTGCTAAGACGGTCTCAGAGAACTGAGGTAGGCGGGAACCCGGGCATGCGCGATAGGACGGAAGGGGGGAGGGGTTCCCGCCAATAATTTCTGAGCTTTAGAAGTTCCGAAGTGAGGCTCGGCGTCGGCGCGAGCCCATAGTGTGTGACTGCACAGATGACCACTCGAAGAACTACAGTTACAGGTAAGCAACCTGCATATGCCATCCCCGGGGTCCCTTCCCTGCCCTCCCGCAATTGCACGGTGCATTGACATGGTCTACTTGTCCACCCACCATCCCCTCCTGGCATCACACCCAAAGGCAACAGGGGGAAGCATATCACACTGGTGCCACACACCTACCCAGCCCCAGCCCTGTGCTGCCCAAACCAACTGTATCAGGGAAGCATGGTCCTTCTGCCATTGGAAGCCCAACCCTGGCAACATCCCATTACCAGGGTGGAGGGCTGCTGCAATTCATTTGGCGAGCAGCCATGGGACCCCCCAGCCTGAGCTGGACTGGCCACCATCCACAGAGGCACAGAAACATCCTTGCTGAATGCATCCCTCTGCCCTCCCCCACTGGAGGGCAGCAGGGACCCAGGTGGCAGGAGGCAATGGGCGATACGGACTTGCACTACCAATGGGCTGGTGGCTGGCAGCAATCGGCTGGGTATGTAGCAGTCCACATGGCCTGGGCTGCTCCTTCCAGGTGCCCTCTCAGGGGTCTTTGCTAAACATGGGAGCGAAGAGGACGGGGCTGTTCGTGCTCAAGGTGATGACGGGGCGCTGGGGTGGTTTCGCTCAGGGCTGCTGCTGCTACTGCTGCTGCTTTCTCAGCATTGGCTGCTTGTGCCTGGGAATGTGGCGTGCTCAAGGTTGCTCTGCTGATAGCAGCAGCATGGAAAAGAAGACTTGTTTGTGCCTGACGGTTCTCTAAATGTGTAGGCAGGCACAGACAGTGCTAGGGCTGGCTGGCAGTTTCTGCATCGTGTGTTGCTAGGCAGATTTTGACCATAGAGCCTTTGTGCAACAGCTCTGTTTCCAGCTGCTCTGTCCACAGAGCTCTATGACGGTGCTCAGTTAACCACTGGGGACTGACAGAGAACACTGTAAGCTACGATAGGGGCCACTAACCCTACTGCAGCATGTGGTTAGCTGCCCCAACTGTGGCTTAGAGTGTTGTCTGTCGACCACCATGGTTGAGAAATTGCCTGCCACACAACATGCTAAGCCGTCATGGTTAGTGAAACATGCCTAACTATCATGGCTTAGTGGTATGTCTGAACAGGGCCACTGTTTGCAGAACTATCTGTAAATTGTTTACAAAGAGGTGCAGTCAAAGCTTTCCGTACAGGTGTAGTTTGTGTTTTGTGAGCTTACTGTGTTGCTTGCTGGAGCCAGGTGCCTTGCAGGAGTTGCACGATCTTGATGAACTGTTAACTCTGAGGCTAATGATTCGGTGGACAAGCAGGGAATTAGAGGCTTTGTGTTGAGGTGGTCACAAGGGTCTCAAATCAAAAGCAATCACCTTCTTAGCCAGAAAGTTTTGCTTTTAATTAGCGCCCCTTCTTTGCTTCCTCTCCCCCAGTTTCCTGTCGCTATTCGTGTTTGTTATTTCCCTTGGAATGCTTAGCCATTGTTAAAGAATCCAGAGCCAAAACAATTTGGTCACAAAGATAGAACTTAGAGAGCTTAAACATGAGGTTTCTCCTTAGATGCTCTACTTCCATATGGTCCACCATTTGGAACCAGTTCTTAAGCGCTCCAGCATAAAGCTTCCCAAGCCCTGGCTTGCTGTTGCCATATTCCCATACCTATAATATAAGTAGCATATACAAGTCAGGTGAAACAATAACTGGTTTTGCTCTTTCTTCATGCAAGTCTGAATTTGGCATCCATCTTGCAATCACACCCCAAAAGCACAGAGCCAGAGCGAGCTCAGGCCCAACTAAGTTTAAGAAATACTTTTGGCCTTTGACCACTAGATGGCAACAGAATAAACATATGTTACAGCCTCTCCACTCCTTGAGCTTGCCTTCACCGTACTGCTTTGGCGCTGTTTGCCATTAAAGCTTGTGGCTTCGCTGCTGTGGGGTAGTAGCAGGTAGTCCCAATTGCAGGAGGCAGTGCAGGCTTTCCAGCAGCCGTTCGGCTCACTGGGCCCACCCTCTGCCCGGCTTCAGGCGACTAATCTGCCCTGGAACACCCCCACTCAATGCCGGAGCGAGTTCTCATGGCACAAGGGCTGTAGCAACCTCGCTTAGAAGGAAAACGTCGGGGTAAGTCCCTGACTTTTTCAATGTGTAGCTTCAGGGACAAGCCCTGTGATGGCTGTGAGTCAGCTGCTGTGTTGTATAACCAATGCAGCGCCACAGCACAGTCATTGCAGGGCAAAGAAGACATATAGACAGCCCCTTTGTTTGGCTATTGCTAATTCCCACATCAGTGTCCTTCCCTATCTCTATATTAGGACTGTTAGTAGTAGTATACTGGTCCATGTGCTAGTGAGTTGGTATACAAACCAAGCATTTTTGACTTCTGTAAGATAATAATAATAATAATAATAATAATAATTAATAATAATAATAATTAATAATAATAATTAATTTATTTCTTACCCGCCTCCATTTAGATCGAGGCGGGGAACAACAATAAATATAAAACACGATAAAATACATAAACTGATTAAAAACATGGCAAACATTATTAAAATAGCAATAAAACATCCTAAAAACATCCTAAAAACACTCTAAAATTCCACTGGATATGCCTGCCGGAAGAGACCAGTCTTTATAGCTTTCTTAAATTCTAAAGACTGTTAAATTGACAAGTCTCCTCCGGCAGGCCATTCCTCAGTCTGGGAGCGGCAGAAGAAAAGGTCCTATGGGTAACAGTTGTCAGCCTAGTCTTGGCCGACTGTAGTAAGTTCTTCCCAGAGGACCTGAGCGTGGGGGGCGGATTGTATGGGAGAAGGCGATCCCGCAGGTAACCTGGATCCAAAACATGTAGGTCTTTAAAGGTAATGACCAACACTTTGTACTTCGCCCAGAAACTAATTGGCAGCCAGTGGAGCGATTTTAAAGCTGGCGTAATATGGTCACCCCTAGGTGTACCGGTGACCAACCTGGCTGCCATATTTAGAACTAGTTGAAGTTTCCGGACTAGGCGCAAAGGTGGCCCTATGTACAGCACATTGCAGAAGTCGAGCCTCGAAGTTTGTGAGAGCTTGTAGTATTTACTCTGAACATTTGTCTCAAGCTAATTTTCCCCACTTTGAGGTAGGTATTTCCATACTTTCTTGAAGCACAGCACAAAATTTGCTGTGTGCATGCCACACCTCTGGAAAAGATCCCTTCATTTCCCCTGTATATATGTGAGTTCATATACATGTGTGAATGAGGTCACATGGTAACAAAGTAAATAATTTTTAAATGGATAAATCATTTTTAAAAAATAGATAAATGGGTTGATTTTCAAGACAGCTATTACAGATAGAAGTTCTGGCAGAAAAGGTTTAGTAACCCTCATATGGAAGTTTATAATTCAGTTACATTCTTTGATTGAGGAGGCAGCATGCTTTAAATCAAAAAGACTTTATGGATGCAGGCTGAGCATCCTTTGTTAAGTTGATGGCTTGCTAATTGGCAGATAAAACAATTTTTTTTGGTGAAGGAATTTATTGTGGACAGAACATGATTAACAGGTATTCTATCCATAACTATCCATATATATACTTGGCTTCACTCTCTCAGGTTATACACTTCTCCACTGTGCTGCAGCCTGGGGTCAACTGGAGACATTGAAAACTCTTGTAGAACTGGAAGCTGACATTTATGCAACTACCTTCCGGGGTGAAAAGGCCAGAGATATTGCCTACCGATATGAGCAGACAGAGTGTGTTGATTTCTTGGATTGGGCAGGTAAGATTGGTAACTCCTGAGCCTTTTTTGAGATGTAAACCTGGTCTTATGCTAAGCCAGATGCTGAGCAGGTATAAATGACCATGTGTACAGCACTGAATTGAAACACTTGAAGACCATAATGTGATGCAGTGCTGGACTTGAATCGGGGAAAGCTGGGTTTGCCTCCCATATCAGCCACGAAAATTGTGTTGCATCATAGGCCATAGATCCTCAAAGTGGTGATCTTAATTTCACTGAAAGTGTTGTTCCTTGCAGCCCTTTAATCAGTTATCCTGTCCTGGTATAAATCTATCTAGGTTGGGGAGGGAGCCCAGCTGCTACCTCATGAACTTACCAGAGCTCCAGAAAGTGCATTCAGTGTAAGCCTGGAGGGGCAGATCCTGACAATGTGTTCCGTCATGCTTAGTGTCATTAAAGCCCCATTATAAACATTTACTGCCAAATATTAGGCAGTTGTAACTGTGGTGCCATGTTCACACATAGTCTAGAGTAGTGTAAATAGCATGGCTTCAGGAACAGACATCTCTTTCGGGGAGGAAGGCAAACAAGGCATCAGAGTGCTCCGACTGGGATGTCATTCCCTCTGCTGCCCTACTCCCCAGGACCATCTACCACTAACTGCCCTGTGGGAAGGATTCTGGAGAGACAACAGGCAGGCATAGATAAGACCAGGTGCCTGCTCAGCTAAACTACCTTCATCTAGGCATAAGAGTATGTCCAGTGTTAGAGGAAGTGGGGAGATGCCAATACATTTAAAAATGGTAAGCTTTTAAAAAATATGGACAGTCAATAACACTTTTATAAAATACTTTTTATTTAAGGAAAAGTTTTTTACATTTTTAACATTGCAGTATAAAACAAAATAAGCATTCCCTCCCCTCCCAGGTGCTCATTTCCTCTCACTTTTTGACTTTATAATAATAAATATTGTGGAGAATGTGTTTTATAACTGGTGCCTTTCTCTTTAAGACACAATTTTTCTTCTCAAAATGGTCCAACCGTACCGTGTCACATTAGTATATCCCTCCCATCCAAGCATCTGGCATGCATCTCATACAGGAAATCTGCTATAAGTGTTATGTCTAGCTAGGAGATAGCTAAAACATTCTCCACTCTTCATCTACAGCTACCTTTTAAATACCAAATCTGAGCAACCAGGCTCTGCCCCAAGAGTTGTGTCCAATCCCACATGGTCATAGGAAAACAGATTTTGAACTCCCTTCCATTGAATATTGTCTGAAAGACTCTTCCCCCCTCTCGTACACTATTTGATTACCAAGTAATCCCATCAGTATCTCTCTCACCCAGTGGTTACTTCAAATTTAGGGGTTTTCGCCATTCAGAACGTCACCTGTCCATTTTCTGGAATACCTGAGACTAACCTTCATATCATAGATATGAGTGGATATTGGACTCTAATACTAGATACTGTACTGCTTAGAATTATTTTATGACACAGCAAGTTAGAGCTTTAAACTTTATTTGCAAGCTGTCTGCTTGTTTAATCTAAGTATCTGTAATCCCAACCTATCTCTTTAATAAATTTTAATTTGGTATAGACAGAGGGGTGATGGAATGTTTTGACACTCCAGGGTTTTGTTCACCTATGCAGCCTGACTGTGCATTCACAGTACCGTAAAGGGCAGTGCATAATATGGGAGACAGGCCAAGAACTTGCTCCATGGGAGACAGAGCCAATCATCCTTTGCCTTAGGACATGAGTGCATGGGGGGAGGGGGGGGGTTTCAGCAGCTGTTTAGCTTCTCCACACACACATTTCAGAGCGAAGGGAGCACTGCAAAGTGTCCATCTTCAGCGGTACAGATAACTTGGAACTCATGTCTGAACATGAGTTAGCTGAGCCAGGATAACCGGCTATTTTCTAGTTCTTGTGAGATGCATTTGACCATGTTTTGGCTATTGTTTGGTTTGAGTTTACTGTTGTATTAGCTTTTGAGGAAGAGTTGAACCACATGTGTTAGCATGTAAACCCTTCTTCCTAATGCATACACTCACAACCCTTGATGAGTTTATCACTTTATGGGAAGCTTGCATGGCTACATCTGCACTAAAGGGAAGAGGTTCTCCTTGTTTCCTGTCATGATGTCCTCAGCATGGGCTGCCAGAAGTACCATTACCTTCCATGCAGGAGCTCTGAAGCAGTTGGCAGCAGGCACAGCTGTTCCGAGGAAAGGGAGGGAGGCCTAAGAGGAAAGTAAATGTGTCAGGATCGGGTTGTGCTTAATTGCTAAGGGACCCTTTTCCTTCCCTGACTTTCTTCCACTCTTTTCATTGGCGAATGACAGTTCAGATAAGCTTGACCCTCAACCACTGACCTCCTTGCCAACCCTCTACTTTTCTTGGGATCACTTGCCTATTGCCAACCCTTGCTTTCTCTCTATTGGGGCCCTCTGAACTTCCTTTATTCCTCTTGTTCCTGAGGACATACCACTGAGATGGGACATTTCTTTCTATCTTCTGTTGCCACAGCAGTACTACATTAGTGGAAAGATTGGATCTGAAATATAGTGAGAAGGCTTGGTGTACAGCTGCTACAACACAGCACTTTGCGACTTGTGAAACGGGCATCTTCCGTGAGATTTTTTTACCCCAGTTTTGTATATCTGAAGTAGCTTACCGTACCAGATTCATATGGAAGAATCACAGCATTATCGACCAAATACAGTCTTTAATTGTTGATATTGTAAATGAAAATCATTTTGGATAGGCTTTTAAAATACATTTAACAGCCCTTCTTTTGTGCCTCTTTCACCTTAATTATCCATAACATTCTTCACGGAATCCATCTCAAACATATTGAGGCTTTTGTCATTTACTTTTGTACCCTGTTGGCTTAACAGCATCATTGCAAATATTATGAAAGGCTGACCGTGGAAGGGAAACTCTTGTGGGGGCCTATTTAAATTTCAGGCATTATGGTGTCTTCACTGGAGCTGTGGTTATGGGGACAAATTGGGAAGAGCTTTTTGTCCTCATCCATGTCATCACCTTTTTTCTTTTTGCTTAATTTATGGTATTTGACTTCTTTCTTCTGATAGTGGGCAACACGCTTCATGTACTTCATCACCTTGGAGGTATTGGTTACCAATCTGCAGAGCATTTTGTTCCTGTTGTAAGTGTATTCATCCTTCAGTTCTGTAGTAATTGAAACTGCAGGTGTCTGGAACATTGCCTGACAGGGCTGAGAAAAAGGGCAAAACAAGATTTAAAAAGGGCAAAACAAGATTAATATTTTGTATCAAGAGTAACAAAAAAGTAAGTAGGGGTTAATCAGGGTTGCCATCTTTTTTATTGACCATGCTTGAATGTCTTTTCACAGGAGCTAGATGTATACATGTTAATTAAGCAGGAGAGGTTTTTCCTCATAGAGATAAAAATGATGGGAAACTCTACTCCTACTTAATTTCTTGCTATCAAGCTGTTACTAAAAGCACAGGAGCAAGGCCAGTAAAAATGGCAGCAACCTTAACATTTGCAATGTTTATATCTTGAAACTGGGGGGCTGTCTAAACGTCATCTTTGCCCCGGGGTGGCTCCAAATTGGCGCTGCATTGGTTATATGAAGCAGCCACCGATTCGGAGCCACCCCAGAGCATAGAGCTGAAGATCCACAGCAGAAATATCGGGGATTTACCCTGACTTTTCTGCCCGAGCGAGGTCGTCGTGGCTCTTCCGCCGTCTGATCTTGCTCCAGCGCTGCACTGAGGGTGTTTCTGGGTGGAAAGCCACCTCCCATTTGTCGCTGGAAGCCATGGGAGGGGGACGGGGCAGGCCTGACAAGCCTAATGGCCGCCAGAAAGCCCACACTGCCTCCCCCAGTGGGGATTATTTGCGGCCACCCCGTACCAGTGATACCATGGGGTTTGGCGATGGAGCGGCACCAATCTGGCACTGTGAAGTCGGCCCCTGGGTCCTTCACAGTTATTTATTTGTTTATATACCACTTTTCAAATAACATTTGGACTTGGTGCCTAGATAAAGTGTTATCTTCAAGCCCTATAGGAAGGCTGCCTTAGGCACTCTTACCCTATTCTTACCTCTAAACCTGGAGGAACAATATATATCTACTGATTTACCAGCAGTATCCCATTTCTTGTCTATATGAATTATTTATTTCATTTATATTTATGATAAAGCAGTACTGTAACCCTTTACCACATCAGATTCTGGTGACTGGTGCTTTCCTTTCCTGATTCTGCTCATCCCACCTTCCTTAGATCTATCTCCTGGTTGTTAAGTCTACTTGTCATTATTGCTCAGTATCCACATATAATCCCTGATTCCAATTCTGTCCCTGGCTTCACTCCAAAGTTCTTTCTGTCCCTTGTCTTAGATTGCTGTCCTAGATTTCACATGAAAACATATTATCTGCTCCTCACTTTTGGCATTCCACTTATTTGCAGATTGGTTCTCTGTCATCTGTTGCCTTGGTATCAAGAGCCAAGCCCCGTAGTGTAGATGTGAAAGTCTTTAAAGCAGAGGTAGGAATTTCTTAATTAGTGCCTCTTTACACAGATTGGCAGTTTTAGCTGAAAATGTTCATCAACTGGGATCTAAGCCTTACCTCATATCAGACTATGTGTAATTCCACTCAAAATCCAAATTCGGCACAAATTTAGCCATTTTTGCAAGTTTAGAGTGTAGGGTTTGGATTCATTTGATCATAATTTAGATTTTAGGGTGCAATATACAGGGTATATCTATACTTGACTATACCTGGTTTCATCGTCCTAGACAACTAGGGGAATTGTGGTTCTGCCAACACTGAGTAGTGATTTCTAACAATTCTCACCCCAACTTCCAAATGACAATTCTCAGGCTTGGGTATTTTGCCCTGAATGCATAGAAATCTGAGTTAGGGGTAGGAAATGAAAGCTAGGTGCAGATAATAGTCTTATTTGGAGTGGGTTGACAATAGTCTGAACTTACCTTTGGTTTTTTTGCCAGTTTCAGTTTGGATAACAGGTGGTGTATAGATAAACCGACAACTAGAAGGAGTGTCACCTTACAACTGGCATGTAAAACTTTTAGGCACCATTTGGATAGTCCCATGCCACAAAAGCAGTGGCATATTTGGCACATGGAGCTATGAAGGTAGTTGGATTGCTCTTCAGTCATTAGTTGCTCCAGATCCTGTGGAGTCATATCCCAAGCAACTCTTGTCCAGGCTGGTCGTTCGCAAAAACCAAGAACATTGTGCAACAACAAGAGAATCCCCAAGAGAACAAAACTGTGAGGACCTTGAAGAAACATTTTGTGACTTTTTCAGCCAGAAATGCCTCCCATTAATTGATGTTCCTTGTAAAGGAATTGCAGCAAATGGCCTTTGAAGTTCATACTGATTGGCACAAAAGAATTCTATTCAAATAAATCCTTCCATCATAACCAAGCTTCTGGCTTGAGCACTGGAAAGACTTGAAGGCAAGCAATATCATAGGTCCATCATCTGTTGACAGATTCTGTGATGTCATAAAGGGGCTCCAGATCTTTATAAGAAAAGCTTTTGTGATGTCTTTAAAATCTCAAGAAAGGCTTTTCTCATCAAGCAAAATATGATAAGGCAAAGGATGTAGAATTTCTTATTGTAACTAAGCCAAAGTATATGTAATCAAATAAATCACATATCCTTTCCCTGCATATCCAAGTCTCCATTTCTCACTTCTTCTGTTGTTTTCCTTTGTCTTATTTTATATATTGTAAGCCCCTTGCATAAGGACCTCTCATACCCATTCTTTGTAGAGTGCTATGTACATAGATGGTACTTTATAAATAGGTAACTAATTCTTTACTACAGTTGACTTGTGAATGCTGGTGAACCATAAAACCCCAGTGTGAATTTAAAATAGGATTTTTTTTCAAAATAGCTGTTATAGTTACATAGAACTGTTAGAAAATATGATTATATTTGATTTTATTTCAAATAACCTTGTATGTCATATGTGGAAATGTGTGTGTTAAAGTAATAATGCTTTCCTTAATTCTGGGTAAGGCATCTCATAATTAAAATAATGAAAGACTATGGCCTAGAATGAATCTTTTTGGGATGTTGTTGATCATTTTTGTGTGTGTTAATACAGGATTTTTATCCAGTACTGTTCAGTTTTGTTAAATTGTGAATAATCAATGCACTTTATTTTGAAACGAGATGAGAATGTTTTGGTAATACTCCAGAAAATTGAAACTATATTTTCAATGTAAAAAGGTGTATTTATGGACAATTACAAACAATTCCAATATTATTATTTTTTCAAGCACAAACTAAGGCTTCTTTATTTTCTCTCTTCTTAGAACATAACTCATCCAGAACACAATATAGGTTTTCAATGCTTTGCACACCTTATGAAGGATAGAGGATGCTTTTGGGGGAGGGATGGAAGATATTCAGGAATCATACCCTGAAGCTTCCTTTCCCTGGTAAACATCCCTCCGCTCTTGGTTACTGTGTGATGCACCTTGTCTTTGCACTGCAAGTCCATAAGTAGCCAGAGGTTACAAGGTAGGCCGATATGGGTTACGTTGTCATAATATCCCTTAAGGTTTAAACCTAATAGAAGGGATTTCATGTCTAAATGGATCAGTGCCCAAGAGCAGAATGGAATAGATGAGAAATCTATACAGCACATGTGTGAGTAATACACATGGAGGATAAAGCTATCTATAGGTACTAGTCATGATGGCTATATGCTACTTCTAGAATCAGAGGCATTATGCCTGTGTATATCAGTTGTTGGGGAACGTAAGCAGGTGGGTGTTACTGTGCTTATGTCCTACTTGTGGGTTTCCCACAGGCAGTTGATTGGCCACTCTGTAAACAGTGCTAGACTAGATGGACCCTGGTCTGATCCAGCATGGCTCTTCTTATGTTCTTAATGCAGGATAGCCAGGTTAGATTTTGACTCTGGTAGTCTTTATATTATAAAGAGTGACTGCATTTTCATTGGTATTTTAACTTCTCTCTTCTCTCTCTCTCTCTCTCTTTCTCTCTAGAAGCCAAGCAGAACTTACAAAACTTTATCTCCCAAATCCAGGCAACAGTCACAGATCCTGAGAAAGTTCAGGGAAGACTTAATAAAGAGGATAAGGTATAGTGCAGAATCCATGACAATTTTACAGACTTTCTTCATTCTGGATATGGAAGTAAATTTGGCTAGTGTTGTGTGAAATTAATATTTAGTGGCATCCTTGATGTCGACATAAAGAGGGGAATTATAATGCCAAATGATTATTATGATCTATAAGTTCATCAGAACCTCTGAAGTCGCCAATAACAATTCAAATGTCAACCTAGCTCCACTTCAGCAATGAGCAAGGGAATAATATTGCAAGAAGGAAAAGAGACTACCTCCATCTAACACTATCCATTACAAATGCCTTTTCTTGCACTAGTAAAGGATAAAAGGCCAGTATTTTTCAGTTATTATGGATCATAAACAATGTGTGGTCCCCACTTCCTCAATCAGGGCCAGCACTGCCTGGAATTTGGTTCCTTTTGGAGGAGAGAGAGCACTAAAGACTGATGGTGTTTTTGTAATATTTGCTTATTTACAAATATTTGGGTAAAGCATAGGTGGAGGCAGGCAGCATGTACTTCTACTAGGCAATGAGCATGATATGCAGTGAGTGTCACCCTGCACCCCAGGAGTGTCTTCATCCCTTTCTCTCTGTTTCTGACGCAGGTTGTATCTTACATCACCCCTCCCCTTAGCTGGGAGGGTTGGAAGTGTTGCCTTCCAAGCTCTGATAGTTCCCCATTAAAAACACTCCAGAAAGATTTAACTATTTCCTCATCATTTTCTCCAGGGGTGCCTCTAGACGGCTTGTTTGCCCCGCAGTAAATGCACAGTGACGGCATTTTGGACAGATGACGCAGCCATCATCCCAAAGCCATCTAGAGGCAACACCCTGAAGCTCCACATTTAAAAAGTCATGGACTTACTATGACTTTTCTGGCTTGCTACGAGGTGACAACGGCATCTGCCATCTGTTCCATTGAGTTGGAGCTGCGTCGGGGGAGTGCCACAGCCAATGCCGATCCCTGATTGGTTGCCATCGGCTCGAGAGGGACATGGGGCAGGCCTGCAAGCTGAATGGCCACTGGGTCGCCTCCGCGGAGCTGGAAAAAGTTTTTAAAAATAAACAGCTGTACATTTTAAAGATACTAATAAGGGGCATGGGCTCACCGGGACAGTGGGGAGATGGTGGTTCATCTCCGTGCCCCCCTATATCTGCATAATTGCATGGTTAAAGAGAAAGGGGGAGAATAATTGAGGAAGCTGGTCGACCCCAGCACAAGTGCAGTGGGATGGTAGGGGATGGTGGTTTGCCTCCGTGCTGGCGAAATTGTCCAGGTGAAGAAGGGGGGGTGCAGCAATGGGGCACTAGGGGCGGCTGTGCCCTGTGAAGTTCCAAAGCCCACATTGACGCTCCTTTTAGTGTGTACTACTCTGGAGGAGCGCAATTGTGGGCTTATGGACAATGAGGTGCCAAAGCGACATCGTATAGAGGCGGCCCTAGTGAAGAAACATCTCTCAAACATATGAGCCTGGGCAATCTCCCTAAATGAAAGACTAGCCAGCTGCTCTCATTCCTTTTCTGTATACCCCTACTACTTAGTTTTAATATAATCCTTTTTGGACATTTGAAGCACTTCACATACATTCTCAGTACTCCTTTCAATATCCCTGTAAGATAGGCCAACACTACAACTGTATTGGAAATGAGGCTCAGTTCCAACATCACATTATACCGTGGTTGATTTTAACCATAGTTCAGAGCCCAATACTTTTCAAGCTTACAAAAGACAAGCTGTAATTTAGAACTGTTTGTCTGCTTTCATTTTCTGCCCCTCACCGCTTAACTTCATAAATTTCATCCTGTCCCCATGGTGCAACAGCCTTTGGAGGCAGAGTGATGGCTATAAATATGGTTTGTCAGTTCAGAGATCATGGAAAACCACAGTTAGCAGAAACCATGATTTGCAAACCTGTTTCATACTAGCATTTCCCATTCCGGTTTGCCAATCAGGACCCATCCTTTCTCCATTGTGGTTACTGTGCATCACACATATGGGCTCTGTGCCTACGCGGAGCATTGTTCAGCTGGTTCCTGCCTATCTCCTCAGTTTCTTTTCGACTGCCGTTCAAGGTGCACTCTTTGGGAGCTTCGCTAGTGTTTTTTTTAAATATAGCTGAGGAATTTACCTTCTCTTCTGCTTCATTCCTTCTTCAATTTTTTCTTCGTCTTTTAGTCATTCCTATTAAAAAAAAGATTTTGTTAATATTTTCCACGTTTCAACTTTCCACGTTTCAACTTTCCTCCTGACGACTGCTTGGAGTTTTGGGTCGATGGGCGTGCCTCCAATCACTATTCTAAGGCATTGAGAGCTTTATTCAAGAAATGTTCTAGATGTGGAAGCAAAATCCCACTTTCTGACAGACACTCCTTGTGCTTTCTTTGCCTGGGAGAACCTCATGTGGTGGATGTGGGTTGTTGCCAGTGAACAAGCCAGACAGAATTGTTCTGACTGTTTGAGAGCAATCCTCTGGAAATGGGCTTTGGAGGCAGTGGATACCTCTAAGCCGACAGAAACGGCTGAGAAGGACCCTCTGCCTACTCAGGCTTCTAGGTCGGCGCCTCATTCTCCAGTCCAACACACTCTACCCATAGGCCACATGGACCCGCCCACTCCAGGCCACACTTTCTGCGGTTGAGGCAAAAAAGCTCTCCAAGAATGCAAGGGACCACAAATCCTGAACAGGATTGCTACTCTAGCGACGGCTGAGGACCTGCTGGAACAGCACAATACTGTCTGCAACTGGGTGCTCCTGCGGACCGCTGCCATCTGGGCAGAGATGCAGTATTTAGAGGACTGGGATGATGAGCACTTCCATGGCAGCTTCCGAATGTCCCATGTGACGTTTGACCAGCTGGTGGCTTAAGTCACCCCGTTTCTGTGGAGAGAATCCACTGTCGTGAGAGCATGTATTCCAGTCTCCCGCCGGCTTTTCCTGACTCTCTACAAGCTGGTCTTCAATGTGGGCTACCTGCCCCTTTCCACCATCTTAGGGGTGGGCACATCGACTGCATCTGAAATTTTCCGGGAGTCTGTGAGGGTTCTGAATGAGCTGTACCTCCATGACATCGTCTGGGTTGGGGATGAGGAGAAGAACACGCGTGGCTTTCAGGCCCTGGGCTTTCTGCTGGCGGTGGGGGTGCTGAACTCTATGCATGTGCGTCTCCTGTGCAGAGTGGCGAATACTATAACTGCAAAAACTACTACAGCATGGCTCTTCAGGCTCTGGTGGACACGAGGGGAAGGTTCCCTGATGTGTTTGCGGGGGTGTCTGACCGGAGCCACGATACGTCCATCTTCTGGAACCTCCCCTTGGTGGACAAGCTGGCGACAGGGCGCTTCTTCTCTTCCAGGCCAGCTTCCATGTGTGGGCATGCCGTGGGCCATCTGGTGCTGGCTGACCAGGCATTTGCCCTTCAGACGTAGATGATGGCCCCTTATCGCTACCCCCAGATGCCCCTGCAGAAGAACTTCAACTACTACCATAGCCATACCCACCTGCCTGTTGAGCTTGCCTTCGGATGCGTGAAGGCACGTTGGCGCTCTTTGTTTAGTCTGCTGGACCTTGAGTCTGGCATAACTCTGACGTCATTGTGTGCTGCTGCATTCTGCACAACATCTGTGAGTCTCGTGGGGATGTGTTGAGGACCACCCTGACCTGCCTTGGCTGGGTGATGACAGCAATGCGATTCTGGTGGTTGGGAAGGGCAGGGCGCCGTTCCCGTGCCCTCAGAACCCAGCTGGAGAGCGTGGGGCAAGGGCAGAGGTGGTGTGGGTGCGTTAAAGGATCAGGGAGTGGATCTGGACGCACTATCCCCATGTGTGAGCAGCCGACCTGGAGTGAGCAAGACTGGACTGGCATTGCTTCCTGAGTGAGAGCCTCACCTTCTAGTGCTTCCCTTCCTGCAGTGAAGTGCAAGGCTCTGAGAAGCCCAAACCGTTGTGCCTTAGCAGCTGCCTTTGTCCAACACAATGGTGGCCTGCCTTGCTAATACTCCAACACTGTGCAATGGCCCAGTGGCCACGTAACCATTTCTGTAGCTGCTGATGAATAAAGATGCTTTCAATGCTGGCTGTGTGAAGGGAATGGGCTGCTTGGGCTCATGTTGGGGGTGCTCATGAGCGGGGAGGGCTGGGCGAGCCTTGTGGAACCCAACTAAAAGGGGAAAGGAAGAAGATGAGCAGCCATTAGCCAACACGTTGAATGAACGACCCAATAGGTAAGAAGCAAACCAGTCATAGAGTCGCGAAATCCAAGGTCACAAAGGAAATCCAACAGAAGATTATGATCAACCGTGTCAAAGGCTGCAGTAAGATCCAGGAGAATAAGAACAGAATAAAGGCCTTTAGACTTGCCAATAAGAAGATCATTGGTAATCTTTGTAAGGGCTGTCTCAGTGGAATGCAAAGGATGGAAGCCAGATTGAAAAGGATCCAGAACAGAGTTACTAGAAAGAAAATCGAGGCAACACTCCAGTACCTTTGAAACAAATGGCAACAAGGAGACAGGATGGTAGTTAGCAAGAGAAAGCATATTGAGAGAAGGCTTTTTAAGAATAGGAGAGACCATAGCATGCTTAAAAGCAGAAGGAAATGAACCAGAGGACAAGAAATATTAATAATATGAAGCCAGGAAAGGAGGATAACAAGAATAATATTGATAAAGACACGAGAAGCGATCGGATCAAGAGAACAAGGCTTCAAAGAACGTAATAGTCTAGACAGTTCATCAGCTGAGACCGAAGAGAACGCAGAAAAAGTTGAAGGAGGAACTGACATTTGAGGGACAGGAACAGGAAGAGGGGCAGAGATGGCGAGATCAGAGCGAATAGTTAGAATTTTGGTATTGAAGAAAGAGGCAAAGTCATTAGCAGACAAAGAGGGTGGGGAGATGGCGGACTAGGCTTCAGAAGAGAATTGAAAGACGCGAAGAGCTGGTGAGGATGCTTAGCATTCGACTGGACTAGCAATGAGTAATATTGCTGTTTGGCCAAGGAAATAGCAGAATAGAAAGAACAAATTTGTAATGGACAGAATCCACCCAGTCCCTGGTCCTACGCCAAAGGCGTTCAGCCACCCAAGTACAAGAACAAAGATAGCGGATTGAAACAAATAACATTATTGTATTACCATGCTTTAGTGCTATAACACCATTACAAAAAATAACATCGCATTCTGATGTTATAGTACTATACCTTTCTTCCATGATGTTAAAAAAATTGTATTTATGCTATTATAGTATATTTTCTATTGGGTTTTGTATAAATATTGAGGCCTGCAACAAAATGTTGTAGGGTATCTTCTAACAGGAGTGCTCTTATTCAGGGTTCCAGCCAGGCAGGCTGCTAACCAGTCATACCCTCTACCAGAATACTTCTTTTCATTCTACCATCCCATTTTCCAGTTTACTTTTTCTATTGAGTGACACTCAATATGTAATTGCCTACAGGAATGCTCAGTCATCATTCAGATGGTTTTTTTGCAGGGGTGCCTCTTAGGTGATCCCAAAGCAAGCTGATATCACCCTCTTATTTCTTAATGGCCCCATTTTGGCTCTGATCCTGTCAGCAGTCACCATTTTAGTTTGCTATTAAAGGGAGGAGATTCATTCGTTCTGCTTTTATCTTGCTTTTCAAACTACAGGCCAAATACAATTCAATTCCGAATTAATACAATAAAACTATCATATCAAAGAGTTTCAAAATAGGTTGAGACTATGACCTGGTTTGTACAGCTGGCAAATGGTGGAGTGTGTAGATATTTTCCTACTGCCAGGATATCCAATCTAAATGCAGGGAAAGCATATGTTGCTTTTCCTACATTTTGACTGGATAAGCTCCCAGTGACCCTGTTCAGACAACACACTAAGCCACAGCGGTTAAAGCATTTTAAGCTAAACATTATGGCTTAGTATGTCGTGTGAACCATGACTTAGGATGTCGTGTGACCATTCCTAACTATGGTGGCTACATAACCATGGTTTAAACACGCTCACTGTTTGCCGCAAAAGGGTTAGTGGCCTAACTATGGTTTAGCGTACTGTCTGAACAGGTCCAATGATAAACTCGGTTTTCTGATGCACTCTTTTTTATTCTCTGTGTAGAATATTTCTCTCAAAGCCTGCCAAGCCAAGTCAGATTGGCTTGAAAACACTAAGGAGGCTACCATGCTACAATTTATAGAACAGAAACAGCAGCTGGAGGACATAATGCTTCCCATCTTCACAAAGTTGTCTGCACCCCGTGAGTACCAGAGGCTTCCTGATGGATACAAACCATTTTCTAAAATGTTTTTCAATTATTTCTTTCAGGGAACATTTTCTACACTATCATGTCTGTCAAGATACTGAGGAGTGTGAGCCATGAAAGTCCTGTATATGAGCAGAAAATGAGCAGAAAATGCACCCTAAAATATTGCCAGGACTGTGAGCATCTGCATATTGCAGGGCAAGATCAGTTGTAAGAGGAAAGGCTGGTTTTCAGAGATGCTTGTCCACCACAACCAACTTTCATTGATGAACCCCCTTATAACCTTTCACAGTTCAAGGTAGGCCCTAAGGAAGCACCTATAAGAAACACTGAGCTCCTCCCAAGCTCTCATCTCCATCTCCCAGCTGTAATCACTGACGGGACCCCAGCTGGTGATGTTACACATTCCTCTGTTTGACTGAGTGTCTACGGATGATACTGGAGCCCAGCACTGCAGCCTATTTGCTTCCTTATGTACACCCCACATTAACTATTCCAGCTGCCGTCTTGCTCCTTATTCCTTTTAGTTTGGCTGCCTTTATTAGAGGCTCACTGGGACAAAACGAGAATTCCTAGCCTGTGTGAAATCATGTTTGTTTTTAGAATTGCAGAATACCTAAAGCATTAAAAACACTCCAGCACCCAGAAATATTACAGAGAATGTATAAAGATGGCAGTTTATGTCAACACAGATATTCCATTTTTTTATGGAACTCACATTGGGAAAGTATCTTACTGTTCTTCTTCGTGGTCTCTGTGCATCACACATATGGGTTCTGCACTTGTGCGGGGCCTCGTCTCAGAAACTTCTCTTGCTGAACCGTTTTAGGTGGGAACCCAACCCCCACCATTTACTGTGCATGTCCTAATGGGTTCCCGCCTAATCCCTCAGTTCTCTTTCATTTTCCATTGCGGTAACCTCGTAGAGAAGCTTCCTTGCTGTGATCACTATTTGAGGCAGTTTTTCCCTCTTGATCTTTTTCTTTCTCTCCTAGTATCTTCACTCGTTAACGTTTTAATTTCTTTGACTATTTTTTGTTTTCGTGATCTTTGATCGCCTGTAAGAACGCATGGCCTCAAAGCTCCCTTTCGGAAGTGTTTGAAGTCTGGGAGCAAATTACCACCCTCAGAGGGGCACTCCCTCTGTCTTTTATGCTTAGGCGAGAGCCACGTTGTCAAGTCTTGCCAATTTGGTCGAGCCTTTTCCAAGCAGACTAGGAAAAATTGATCGGACAGGCTAAAAGCAGTATCGTGGAGCAGAGATTGATCAACCACAACACCAACACCAAGCAGCTTTGCCTGAGATCATCATGGAAGGTGATTCTCCAGAAAGGCAATCTGCAGATAATGCTGGCTGTTCAGAACTGCCCCCTACACCGGGGAGATCACTTATGCAGTTGTTCGCTAAGAAAATTACTTGTTACGCTGCTCCTTATATAAAGATATTAGGAATCGTTTCCTGGGAGAGCTTTTGAGAACAAGAGCGGGTTGGCCTGCTGCTGATACTATCTGTGATCTGTTAGCAGATCATAGTAAAGCAATTACAATCAAGGTCGCAACGTTTGCTGCAGCAGCTCAAAAAAATTGTTTACCCACTTAAAAATTTTTCCAGTGTAGAAGAGATTTGTTATTTTAAAAATGTACACATCTGGCTTGAGAACAGAAACAATTAAAGTAAATCAATCATTTTATATTGGTGCCGTGTTGCAGACACAGCTCTAAGTGGAGATCCAAGACAACTGATCACATGTCTGAACAGAACAAGCTTACATAGCAAGTGATTTTGATAAGGGAAAAGGTTTTGTGGGAAAAGGGAAAATGAAATGTTCTCTCCTCCAGTGGTGATGCACAGATCCAAATCTGACCTGCTACCACTAACAGTGGATTTGTTTTGTAAGGAACAGGAAAACTGATCACAGATATGCTGCACTGTCTGTTCCAGTTTAATCAGGGGAAAATGGTGTTCAGGACACCCCTCTTCCAACACTACTCCCCTGATCAAGATAGGAGCCTCCTGTTCAGGTCCATCTGTTTAGGTCAATATTTTATGGTTTTAAATTTTGTATATTGACTTTTTAATGTTCAATCTTTTCATTTTTGTAAACCGCCCAGAGAGCTTTGGCTATGGGGCAGTATATAAATGTAATAAATAAATAAATAAATAAATACAACAATAGAAAGTGTGGGCAGAGCGGGTGTGTAAAGTGGGCTTTGATGCTGAATCCCTAAATGTTCTGGAGTTTTTGCAAGTTCTTCATAGCCACGCCAATGTCAACTTTTGCTGCAATGTTCAAGAGAAAAAATAAGCTCTAGCAGAATGAAGTATTGAGGGAGTGCTATTTTGTCATTCATTACAATGAGGCACATGATTTTTATTGATGGAAACTTCTACAGTCAGATTGTTTCCAGTATTGTTGTTGTTACTGTTAAGCATTGAAAGGTGAGATTACCCGCGGGATAGCTATTCTTCATAGAGTCCTGCTATGGTAGAGAAGTTTTATTTAAAAATTCATGATTGTACATATTTAGGAATGAGTGAACAGCAGACAACTATACATTTTAGTAGCTAGTTTTATTTTCTGAATAAGGAGTTAAACCTTATGCTACAAATTTTTGGTAAAGCCATCTGTTCAATGTCCCCAATACAGCATATACAAAGTTAATATGAGCATTTCCAAATTAGGGTTTTGAATAATACAGCAGATTTGAAATAAAGGCACATGATTTCTGGAACAAGTTTCAACTGTGGAACCAATCTACTCACATTTATTTCTCATGTACTACGCCCAAGAAACCTTACCTCATGTGATCCTTGCAGCCTTTACAACATAATGCATGGTTATTTAAACAGAGTCTTGAGATTTTCTATGTATGACAGCATAAGAAATTTGGTTACCCACTTAAATTTTGAGAATAGAAACGATTAAAGTAAATAAATCATTTTATATTGGTGCAGTGTTGCAGTCACAGCTCTAAGTGGAGATCCAAGACAACTGATCACATGTCTGAACAGAACAAGCCTACACTGATTAGCTGAGACTATAAAAGAGGATCAATAGAGAGGATCTAAAAAAAATAGCTCAACTACTCTAACCTCAGCAATAATTTCTCTAAACATGCCTCCACACAAGATAGTGAAAAGCAGCCTGTTCTAGAAAATCCCTGTGATCAGCTTTCTGGTTTGCTTGATCTCTCGTCACAGTTGCTATTTAGGTTGAGGGGTATAACGAAGATAATTCTTGCCCGATGGAAGTTTTTTGGTGCAAACCCCTCCTGGAAACAGCTTTTTAGCCTCTTCATCTGGCAGGCTTGGGATTACCATGACTTGATCCCCAGGCTTATGAGAAAAGGAGAGGAAAGTCTTTAGTAATAAGTGCATTACTAGAACAGTTGCAAACACATTTATCCCATTTCTCATCTGTCAACAAAGACTAGAACCTTTAATCCATGAATGCGTATTGCATTTGTGAAAAGAACGCTATGGTCTTCCTGAGCATGTTTCCACCAAAGCTGGATTGTATATTCATGTTTCCACACAGGTATTCAACAGTGCATAACCAATTACTATGGACCTTTCTGCAGTCAGTAAATGCTACCTATAAATGCCCAAGGAATGTATACAGTTGCACAAATGCAAGAGCAGGATTTAGTTAAGCAACTTGAAATTCACTCCCATCCCCCTCAATCCCATCACTCCAGGGCAGATTAACTAAATAACATATCCGTTACTGCTAAAGACCTATGTGCCCCAAGGGAAGGCAAAAGAGAAGCAGCCCAGTGCAAGGAGCTTAAGCTATCAGCTCCTGAAGAGGCAACCAAATAGCCAGAGACAGAGCAAGCGTTTCAATTATTTTGTTTTTTGCAACTTGTTTATGTTAGTGCTGCATTTATATATCGTCTTTCTGCCAAGGCATTCAAGGCAGTTTATAATTTAAACAAGGGATCCTCAACCTTTTGGGGGCCTATGGGCTCATTTCAAAATCTGAGAAACTTTCATGGGCACTACCACAGAATGGCTGCTGTGGGGGCCTTGTTAGGTGCAAGAAACAAGTGACTTGCCCTGCAAGTAGATGGGAGTTGGATCTGAGGTTCAAATGCAAAACATTTGACTACACGGAGTAAAATATCCATTTCCTGGGAGAAAAAAGGGTGAAGCTCAGAGAAGCACATACACACAAAGCCCAAGCAACGCCTCCACAAAAAAGAGTGGGGGCACACAAACAAGGCAACACACCTCCCCTCAAACATATACAAACACCAAGGCAAAGCACACGCACACACACACGCGCACACGCACACACACACGCGCACAGTACCCCCCACAAACAAAAACAACTCCTGGCAAACACACACACAAGACCGAAATACCCTGCCCCATTACCCCCATAAAAGAACACACACACACACACACGAGGCGACCTCTCCCAAACACACACATTCCCAAACCTCAGCAAAACACACATGGCTTCCAGCTACCCCACCCTCTTCCTTCCTAGAAATGGAAAAAGGAAGAAAAGAGAATGGCACATCAGGAGGCCTCCACTTCCTTTTGCAGCATACTCAGCCAATGTTCCAGGCCACTAAAAATTTTAAAAAATTGGGAGGTGCAAGGAACCTCTGAGTACCAAGGAAGGCATTCTGGGGCATGGGGTGTACCTATGGGCACTATATCAAAGGGCCCAGATTTAGACTACACAAATTGCCTTAAACGCCTTGGCAGAAAAGGAATATGTCAATGCAGTAAATAAATAATAATTAAACTGCACTCCTATCCATGTTAGCACCATGTTAGTGTCCAAGTAAACGTGCATAGGCTTGTGCTGTAAAGAATGATCAGCAATGCCTTTTCATTAGAAACAAGCACAAATAAAATCCTATTATATCCCCAGAGCCGAAAGTTGGAAATTGATTGAATCAACTACTACGTTGTGTTTGAATTGGTTATTCTGAACATTTTGACATTGTAAAACTTTAGTATAATGTTCAGAATCCACAAGAGGAACTAGAGGTCAGGCCTGGAGGCTCTGTTTAATTTTGGAGCTTTCAGAGATACGTCTGCATGTTTTCACATTTCTCAGAAGCCATGAGGACTAGTACATACTGACAGACTCGCAGCAGAAGTTCCTCCTACTAAGTGCATAAAAGTCATAAGTGTTATTAGCTTATTTCAATGTCCCTGGCATAGTTCATTCGACTTATTTGAACGGGATGCAACTTGACTCTCCTCTTCCCAGAACATGGAAGCTGCATTTACAGAGTCTTATAATATTTAGGAAGGTACTTACTCTCTTTGACAACTTCCCATTTTATATGAGCAAACCACAGAATAAAGTAGGCTTAATGATCTACAAATAGCTACCTTCCAGTCAACAGGAGTAGCCACCTTCTTAGTGGCTGTTAGCTGCAGGGAGTCAACTACTCTTAGAATCTCATCGAAGTTTCTTCCAGTGGTTGCTGGGTAGAGAATAGAGAGTTTAAGCTTCTTGTCCGGGCCGAAAACAAACACCTACAAAGAAAAAAAACCCTACAGAATGAGAACCAGACAATCGTGCCACATGCGTTACTCTTCTACAAACAATCTTTCATGTTTATTTCTACCCAATATTTCTTCTTTGGAATGATAGTTCTCCATCTCTTCGGAGTGGTCCTTTTTCTATGGCAAAGAACATTTCTGGCACTGCTTTTAGTAGAAACAAGAATTTTATGGACACTGTTCTGCTTCTTTGGCCATAATTCTTTGCCCTATGTTTGAAGTCCTAAATTGGCAAGATTGTAATAGGTTTTCTTTACTGTTGAAATTGGATTTTCCAATGAATTTTAAATATTTATGTGCTGCTCCCCACAAAGGAAAACTCATCTAAAAGATAGGAACAATTCCCTGGAAATGTTTTTATGTAAACTTACATGCATCTTCCATTCATTTCAGTGGGGCTTGTGTAGATGCCTTGGCAATTGTGACTCTTGTACAGAGCACTCAAGAGGAGATCCAGATTAGCAAATCACAGACAAGAGAACTCTAATTCTGCTGCAACTGCCTCCTAATCACCACTACTGGTGGATTCATATCAGTGGAAAGATTAAGGGGGCAATCCACCCAATTAACCCACCATCTATCTTTCCAAACTAAAATGGAAATTCAGCTGCTTCTGGTATAAGCTAGAGATCTCAGTATTTTTTTTTACCATTTCTAATATCTGTTTTATAGGCTTTGGATTCCAGATAAAGTTACTCCACCTTATTTTTAGATTTAAAGCCTACCCGTCCCCAAAGCTCCAGCCATGTTGCAACATATTGTTATTCATCCTAGCATCAAACCCTTGAAGCAAGTTACTTATTTCCACTATACAAGAAGGGAACTGAGACAGAAAATATATTGTCCAAGGGCACTCCAGGATTCCATGAGTCTAAAGCCAAGTTAGCAGTATCTAAGGCGAAGACATCTACTGTTTTCTGCCTGTGGACTTGTCAATGAGGCTATTTCATACATGGGATTTCAAGCAGAATGTTTTAGATGCTCTGCTAATGCTAATTTGTCAATACTGTCTAGATCAGGGGTGGGAAACCTTTTTCAGCCCAGGGGCAACATTTTCTCGAGGTTATCCTCCGTGGGCACCATGCCAAGGCTGCCTACATAACCCATTCACACACATCCCTATATCCACCTTCGCCCTCCACCCATTGAAATGCCATCACCTTGTCTTCCCACTGACCCACTGTCACTCCATTCTCAGTCTTCCCCCTCCTCTCTCCATCTACCTGTCTGCCCAGTTACTCCATCCCTCCACTGACTCGGCTGATGCCCTCTCCTGCTTCTCAGCCACTTTCCACAGATCAAATGAGTAGTGGGAGGACACCAGGGAAAGGAGGTTGAAACCCAGCTGATCTGCAGGAAACAGCTGAGAAGTAGGGGAAACTGGGCTACAGGGGTGGGGCCAGGAGAGTAGATGTGCCTTGAGGACAGGCCAGCAAGACCTGGCATCTGACCCACAGAGTAGACATTTCTGTTTTAAGTGGTAAATGATTATATGAGAAAGTTGGAAGAAGAGCTAGTAATCTGAATACTTACAACACGAGCAGTCAGAGGCATGCCAGCTTTGTCTCTCTCATCCGGGTCTAGCATGCCCAGCTGGACTGCAAGCTCTCGCTTTGCATCAGCAATGATTGGAAATGGGAGCTTCTCTGTGGCCTCATCACCATTGTAAGCATTGATGTCCTACAGGATGGGAAAATCATTAGTGTTTGTCACCAACTTACTAAGCTACACAGCATTCTCTATGCAGCTTGGATGTGCACAACTAATATCGCAAATTGACACTGATATCCAGTAAATGTCCCAAGCACAAGTGTCCCAAGTGCAAAAGCCCTAAGCTACCAAACAGACCATATACCTGAGAAGGTAAACATGCACCTCACAGCTATAATGTGGCCTGATCTGGATTTTTAGCATGGCATGGGATTTGCTAAGACTAAATGCTAAAAACAGACCAGTAGACCATAGAGTTTGAGGTCAACTGGTTCACCATTTAAGATCCCAGCTACACACACCTATGGAAGCTTTTAGTATGTCCAGATAATAGTAAAACAACACTGTAGCGAAACTGAACAGCACCTATAAATAAAGGCAAAATCATACTTTAATTGGAAGGCATTTCAAAAATATTTTAAATGAAAATTAATGTTTTGTGTATCTTGTTCCAAAGAGGTGGCTTTCAAACTGTTCCAGGGATTGGGAGTGCCTCAGCAGTAATGGCAGTTAGTGCTCCTTGGAGAGACAGCTTACCCACCACTACCAACCTTTCTCTGCAATGTGCAAGTATTAGGGGGCATTCAAAAGCTCCACCATCATTCTGTGTTAAGGAAGAGTGCCCTAGAACAAGCATGGGCAGAAAATAGATGGGCGTTTCCAGATGTTTTGGGCTTCAACTCCCAGAAGCTGCTCCTAGCATAGCCAATGATCAGGAAGGGTGGGAGTTGAAAACATCTGGAGATCTAATTTTTGCCCACCCCTGTTCTAGGGCACTCTCAATTAACACAGAGTGATAGTAGAGCCCAATATGCCTAGCCAGTACCCAGCATGAACTCATAATGTAACTTAAAATATGCCCAGAATCCTCTAAAATGTTTCAGAGTTTTGCAAAAGACAAGTCAATGTGGGAAGTGTTCTTTGAAATTAGGGAACTGGCCTAACTGTATGGAATTGCAGCCATAGGTTGTGGCAACAATCTAAAGTCTTGATACAGATCAGCTTACAACTCTACCTTCTCGTGTATATGTTTTCTTTTCAAAGCAGAAGGTTTGTTGCAAGCTGCAGTTACTGAAAAGTGAAGATGAAGGCCACAGTCTTACATGCATTCTGATTTAGTTCTAATTGAGCTGGCAAACCTCTTTCTGGGCTGTTTCACTGCAAGCGAGGCTCATATATTTCTCCTTCATATCAGATCATTTCCTGCACCTAAAAAACATGCATATCAAGAATAGGGATTCTACACTAGGCCACTTAAAAGGTAATTTTCCATTTATATGAAGCTTTTCTGTATTTAGGAGCATTCATACTGCAATCCTATGCATGTCTACCCATAAATAAGCCCTACTGAGTTCAATGGGAATTACTCCCAGTAAGTGTGTAGAAGATTGCAGCCTCAGTCATGTGATCTCTCATCTGCAACATGAAGCCATATAGCCCACATACAGGTTTACTACCTCAATGAAAACTAGGCCTTGCATATAATTAGGTTCCATTGAACTTTGTGGCACATACTTACTAAACCTATACATGTTTACACCAAAGTTAGTCCAATTGTCTCTCAGGCCAGGATTATTCAAAAGAAACATGCTTATCCACCTGTCTGGGGACAAGACTAAAATACTTTATGATTAATGCAGGTTTACAAGACTCCGCGGTCAACAAAAAAGTCGCAGCTCCTTCCGGTAAGTGAAACTGTAAGCTACAGGGAAAGTTACAGTTAAACATGACTACCGTTCTCATTCAGCTAAACAGTACGGCAAAGGCATTTCAAAGGAAGTTGCTAAAGACCAATCTGATTATAGAAAATATTTAAGAGGGTTTCTGTTGTAGTACTATATATCACCACCAAAGAAACCTTTAAAGTTTGAAAAATGTTTCTTTAGATAGATGCTATAAGCCTCCTCCCCTGTGCAGCTGAATCACAGGCTACATCACATGCATGAAAGGCCACATCAGAGTGAATCTGGAGTGAATCTACTTACTGAATGCAACTGCACTAAGGAATGTTGATTAAGTTTGGTAGATAACAGCAAATGTGGACTAACACACAATTTGCCAGTTGTGCTGCCATTTTAAATATGCAGCCTCCCATTGGCCCAATCAGAGGTTGCTCCGTGATGTGCGAACCCAGACATACAGCTTAATCATTAAGTTAAACAACCCAAGTTAACCTGAATCGAAATGTCCAGGTTTGCAGATCACAGGGCAATCTCAAATCAGGCTGACTGAAGGGTGCATATTCAAAATGCAATGCCAGCAAATCATTGGTTAATTAATGCATGATTTGCTGCCATTACATGCAAACCATGCCTGTTTTACATAAAGGCTGTGTTTCGACAACACAATAGTCAATGGTGGGTTAATAGTCAATTCCATGGTTGATTATTGAGGGGGTACTCCCCACACGACAGGATGATAAACAACCATGGTGTGGATTAAGGCCAGCATCAAGTTGACTATTAGTCAACGGTCTGTTTGATTGACACATCCCCCCTCAGTCCTCCTGCTGGTATCCCATCAGCCATTGCGAGTTCTGCCGCCTGGACTAGAGCGGCAGCCACTATTTTGGTCACTCTTGCCAGGGGACTCTGTAGTCACCGAAAATAACCAACTGTGTGCAATGAAATAATCAACGATGCCCAACACACGACACAATAACCAACGGTTGTTCAAACAGCATTGGTTATTTGCTTTGGTTATTTCGGTGATAACCAACCGTGGTGTGAAGAACTCCCAACAGATGACACAATAACAAGCCAATCACTATTTAACCCACCGTTGGTTATCGTGTTGTCCGAACACAGTCAAATAGTGGAAATGGAGTAGAGAACACAGTAATAAAGTTGTTACAAAGGGAAGATTAGACATTTGGACCACAATGTGATGGTAGTTAGAGAAGACACAGCTTAACTGGTCTAGAAACATAACATACTTCATTTTTGGGGACCATCCTCCTGCTTTTTCCCATTTAAAAGTTTATCTGAACTTTATGCATAAAATTTAAAATTTAAGCCATTCTGGTAACCTTTTCAGCTGAAGAGGTGGGCAAAATGTTTTAAATAAATAAAATTTGCCTTGAAGGTCCTAGAAATATTAAAAAGGGATTTCTATTAATTCTTATGAGGTATACTGCTTATTAATTCTTATCCACTAGTGTATTCAGCTGAAGTGCAACTACAGTTCTAGAGAACACAATCAGTTTTGATAGCCAATGCTTTATCCTTAGAAATGAAGCAGTCAGTATCAGCCTTTCTTTGAACTGCATTTTAGAATAATTTATTCTGAAATTTATTTCCCCCTTTTAGGAGAACACTAAAATTATTTCACTCAGCACAGATGGCACCTTGGTGTTTCCACGGACGATTCAACATAAATGTTACTATTCACCAAGCCTCCGATCTCTTCTGAAGATAATTCAACCATGATTCACTCTTTTTTCAGATATTGGATTTGACTTATTTCTATTTGTCTGTTTATATCCTGTCCTACAACCAGTACACAGGCATTCAAAGAAGTTTGTGCCCTCTAGAAAAATAATTGCTTTTTTGTTTTACTTTCTGTGTAAGCAGTTGAACAACAGTTTTTAAAAACTGCAAATAGGAGTAATAACAACATAACATCTTTACTAAACAACTACATTCACAAATGAGCAAACTTTCAAATTCAACCTAGCTCACTATTTGGGCTTTTTGTTGAACTTAATAAAAGTATTATGCTACTGCAGCGGTTTGGATTTTTTAAATGGACCAACATGGATGCCTTTTTTGGGGGGGGGGGGGTAAATAAGAAATTGGCTTTTATCTTTGACAAAACACTTTTTTCCCGTTTCTAAAAGGACAAATGAGGTTAACTGCAATCAATAACTATGCAACTAGTGTTACTAACTGTCCAGGGTCTAAAAAAGTATAAAGCAAACTCAGACACTAACAAAAGAGATTTCCAGTTTGCATAATCCTATTTTGCATCTGCTTTATATGCACTTCATGATCTGGAGTTGAGAAAGCATCAAGCAGAGCCTTGGAAGGAGACCATCTTTGCCTGACATGACTTTTCCTCTCAATCAACCTTGATACACTCTCTCCGCCAAATAATGTGACTTCACAACCACCAAAGTAGTTATTTAAATTCTAGAAATTTTACGCTTCCGCTGTACTCACAACAACTGACAAGCTTGTCAGGACAGCATACTAGTATCGGAACTGAGCCAGAGTATTATCATGTTAAAGCAAAGGGATGAACACAATTCCTGTTCTGGTACTACAGAACAGAGAATGCATGTTAATCACAGTTCTCCAAGCATTTCTGTTGGTGTCCCACTGCACATGTTTTCATTTGCATCAAAAGGAGCTTGGGCTGAACTGATCTACCTCACAATTAAGGAGATGCAATGGCAGTGCTATAGTACAGTAGCAGGAACGCTGAATGGGTCAAGGAGCTTGCCAAATGTTTTAAAAACCAGAGCCAATCCAAAGCTCTCTTTAGTTACTTGGGGTCCAACTCCTTAAATTCATGATCTAGATCAGAAGCAAGTGACTTGTTGCAAGCAACTTGTCGCTCTCCAGATGTTTTGGCCTGCAACTCTTATCAGCCTGAGGCACCATAGCCAATGGTGAGGGATGATAGGAGATGCAGGCCAGAACAGCTTGCCTATCCCCGAGTCTAAACAAAACAGGTAAACTCCATGGCTGTATTCACATACAATATTAAATCATTGCTTAGCATTATAAGAATAAGCCACGGTGTCTTGGGGCTTGCAAATTCTCCCAACTCCCAAGTAAGTACAAGGAGGATTTCTGAAGTTTACTAACTGCCAGAAGAACTTTATTTACAGTCAAACAGACCAGCAAAGTAATACACTATATGCAACACGTACAAAATTATTTACATCAGGACATTAAAATTAGGGCTCTACTTTGGATCGCAGAGGATAGGAATTTCGCAACTTGCACTGTAATACACTTATCTACCCCCTTCAAAAGCAACTCGACTAATGACTCCCTGGAACAACCCACCTGATGCCGTGTGAGAGGATACAGCAGGGCAATCCTAGCATTTTGATAAAAGCAGCAGTCAAACAACACATGTTCTAAGGACTCTACTTCAGAGTTGTTGCATGGGCAAAGCCTTCTCTCAACAGGGATTTTATTGTATCTTCCTTCCAACAACTTAGAAGGAAGGACATTAAAACGGGCCAAAGAGAAGGCTCATCTATATTTGGGGATATCGAGCCACTCTAAATAGGCCATTTTCCCACTAGGCATAGCGTCTGAAAGACCCAAAGAAAGAGGACAGCAGGGGCCCAAGGCACTCCCACGTAGATTTTGTATCTCCATGTCCAATAGTCTTTGCTTGATTATCTGTTTAGCATTGCCTGGATCCAAAGTTAGTAGGTGGGGAAGTGACAAGCCCAGAGTTGAAAGTTTCCACATCACGGCCCTACTCCAGGTACGACATCCAAACCTGTGTAAACTGCCGTATACACATCCCTAAACAATGCTGTCAAAATTTGAATGAGTGGCATATAGACACCACCTTCAAGTAAATACTTAATTTGATATTTGGTCCACTTTTGTTGAGCCCATGTATAATTGCTCGACAGTTGTATGCATTTCATATGTATTCATTGCTATAAATATATACAAATTCACTAAGTATATTAAAATGGGGGAAGTTAAACAAAATTAAAAAACGTTTTGTGAAAGCCTCCAGGCACTATATTGGGGACCCCGCCATAAACAATAGCTATTAACCATAGTTAGTGTTTGGACATAAATGTTAAACTGCAGCTTATCTAAAACAGAAGCTGAAGCTTCTGATCTCATCACAGCTGTGCCAGAGCAGCAGAAGGAAGCATACAAGCCTGAGATTCATCTTCATGAGGCTAAACTATGGTTTAGAGTTGTACAAATCAGGCATACAAGTCCTATACTCCTTCAGGTTACTGATGGCCCTGTTTCCCTTCATTATACCTTGCTCCAAGAGAGATGGTCCTTAACATCATCAACAGAGAGGGCTATCATTTTAATGTTACGCTTCGCAAATTCAGGCGCTAGCTTTGCTGCTCGGCCAAGCTCTGTTGTGCACACTGGTGTAAAGTCCCGGGGATGGGAGAACAGGATGCCCCATCTGAAAAAAAAAGAAAGACATGATAATGTGTTGGATGAGCAGGGCACACTGAAGGCTAGTAGTACCCAGCATATTTAAGCTGTTTTAAACAAACTGAACAGTTGTTTATATGTTTACATTAGTTCAAAGGTGGGCTGCCTATGGCCATCTAGGACTAATGGAAATTGTGGTGTTCCAGATGCTGGACTCAAGGTTGCCCACCACTATAGGCAAAGTTAAACAAGTTTCTTTCTTAGCCTTCTGTCTTTTTTTCCTCATTATCTTTACTTTGGCATCCATTCCTATTTAGCTACAGCTTTTAATCCCCAGTCATTAACAGCAATCACATAATGAACTGAAGCATCACACAATGCTAAAGAAATTAATCTCTTCACCACCACTCCCGTTGCTGCTCTACTAATTGCTAACACTGCCTCCACCTCTCAAAACTGGTCTTTCTGCATTTGTAAGTCTTTGAGGGGCATCACATACCTTAAAGTAAAGATTTTCACAATACCACACATCCACCCAAAGTCTTTTGACCAAGATGCCGCCAGATCCTGTTTAGCAATGTACCATAATCCAGCAATGCTTAAGCCCAAATTGAACAATACAACCAGTTTCCATGCCGTCAAGGACTGGCATAACAATTTTAGGCAGCTAATCAAACCACCGTACTGTTTGCACAGCAAGGCTATGGGTGCAAATCTTACTGTACAAACTGGTTTCTTTGTTATTCTTTAGAAATAAATAAAAAGAGACACTGATTTCCATGAAATGCACACCCTAATCATCCAGGAAGTATGGGACCTTTCAGACAACATGCTGCAACTCTAACATGATATAAATGTATGGTCTACAGCCCAACGCAGAAAAAGGGTGTTTCAGAAGATGTTTCAAAGTACTCCTAGAATTACTGAATTTACGTTTTAGAACTTAAAATGTCCTAGTACACATTAAAGTTACGTGGAGGCCAATAAGATGCCAAGGTTCCATAAAGTGAAGTGTGTAACAAGCAAATAGGCAATATTCATGTAATTTCCATATGCTAGTCAAAACTCTTGCTTTCAAATATAGACCCTAGCAATAGAAGAGCACAACTGTAATCACTTTGGACTCATTTCACATCCTCTTGCTATCCTAATATACATATATATATATATATATATATATACACATTTTCTTCCTTATGTGGGAAAAGCATCAAAGCCACATGCTGAGGACAGGGAATCTCCTCCCAGAAATCCAAACTTTTGAACTTGTGATCTGAAAGCACTGGTTGAGTTGCTGCGTTACTCATAGTGATGCCCTTCCTTTCCATTGGGCTGCCTTAACCCCTGTGTGCGGAAGAAATGGGGACAGAGACGAGGACGCTGCATATGCAGGGCTCTGCTCCAACACCACAGATGTTGCAGAAAGTGCAAGTGTGGCAGACAGGCCTTAGCACTGGAAGAAGAGCAGCAAATTTCCTGTTGTATGAGCAGGTGACCTCAAGTTAGGAAAAGTTTGGAAACCCTTGCCCTAAAAGATCTCTTTGTTAGTTTCAGTCTGTGTTTTCCAATGCTGTAGGGTTGTTTCCCTACGCCAATGATGGCAGGTGCGTTAGAATTACCACAGAGCATACAATAGCTAAACCAAAAAGGAAACTCCACTGCACATTAAGAAGTCTTTCCTAGTTCTTAATAGATACATTAAGAACAATTATATGTGTGTCTACTCAGAAGTAAGGCCCATTGAGTTCACTGGGGCTTACTCCAAGGCAAGCACATATAGGATTGCAGACTAAGTTCTTCATTTACTTTGCAGCCAAGTACTTTTCTGTTCTGCAATCTTGGCCTAAGCCTGCCCATTGCAAAGGTCCATTCTGTAATAAAAAATGACACACTGAGCCTTCACAAACTGTGCCAAGTAACAACAATCCTCCATTTGCTCTCAACTGCCACACCTCTTTGTTAGATAACTGCCTTGGAAATGCATTTTAATGCTTAACCATGGGATTGCAACAATAAAGAAAGCAAATATTTACTGAGCCAGTGAGCACTGCAATTTGAGATTTTAAAAAAGCTGAACAGTTAATGTGGAAACGTTTGTATTGCCACATCTTTTCAGATTAACCACGCTATTTCAAAGAGCTGCGGCTGATTTATGCAATGTGAGCAGTCTAAAGGTTTTTCTCCTTGTCCTATAAAACTTGAGCGGTAACACAGTTACTGCAAAGTCAATTAATAACATGTAAGTTTCCTCATCTTCAACTGGAAAAGTGGTCATACAACCTAGGATGGCTGTAGCAATTGGCTTGTTTGCAATTGACTTAGTTCTGAATCACTGAAAGAACAGAACTTCATATGAGTTTATTGTCTCAAATTAGAAAGTTCTAGCCTAGAAAAAGTGTTATATATAGCATTGCTGCCTACGTGAAAAATGAAGCTCCAGCATATAATCATCATGTACTTGCTGTTTGCACAAATGGAGATATTTTTACAAATTCATTGTACCATGTCTATCTAGTACAGCTCTAGTACAGCCGAATCAGGGAAATACAGCTGATCTGATCCATTTGAACTTAAAATACAACATTGAGTGCAAGCCCTAATGCTTTTTTAAATTCAATATTAGTAAGCGGCCCGGTTTGGACAATCATCTCTCAGCTTATTAAGCAGTGAAATACACAAGCCTTTTGCCTATACACATTGCACCTTCATGGCATTGATAACCATCATTTCCCAGTTTGGACAAAACAGGAAACTATCATTTGACTACAGCATGCTGCAAAGGGAAGAACCAAAGGGCTGTGTGAATAGATAAAAACCTTGTGCATCTCTCTTAATAAGATATGATCATCCAAAGGAAGCCAACGTTGCTTAGAAACAAGACAGTGCAAAATTGTAAAAGCCTGCCTGGTGCATTTGTAGAAGTAAATAATTTCAGTGATTTCAAAAGAGACGTTGGGTGAAACTCGTGATACATATTTTATAACTGTAACTGGTAGCTCAGATGGGGGCACCTGAAATCAGGAAAGGTTCAATTACCACCTAACACCATATTCCTACCTTTACCTCTATTTCAAAAGCATTAGTAGATTGAGCGATCTTCTCTGAAGGCATTCTTTGCATGGTCCATGTCTTTTAGCAGTGCATAGACGAATCTGTAGTGCAACGAGACGGACTTGCCAGTATCTCCCAGCTTAACAGGCCCATAAAGATTTCAGACTGCCCACACTCCTACAACATGCTTTTGTCGAAGTTTCTTTTGAAATAGTGAATCGGATTTGTTAAAGAGTCAATAATCCTCATGGTTTTGAAAATAAGGAACAGAACAGGAGGGCGTATCCACTTCAAATGGCACTGGGTAGGATCCAGCAGTGCCCTACCACTGGTGACAAGCACAGCCTGTTCCGAGTGCATGCGTAGCCCCTAACCACCGATGGCAGCAATATAGTGCTTCTGGTGGCATGTCCCCAAATGACTGGGAGTACACGTTTTTGGAAAAGCAGGTCACATCTTCCAGAAACTCATGGTTTTGGTCATTTGGGGCTGGCCTTCCTGAAAACACTACATCACTGCCACCGGTGATAGAGGCCGCACGCACCCCACTATATACAGCCAACCACCCATACACCAGGAACTGCCAGTTTTCACCACCAGCTGTAGGGCACTGTTGAATCGCACCCACAGTAAGCAGCAAGCAAATGGTTGAAAGAGAGCAATCTTATGTATGTTTACTCAGAAGTAAGTCCCACTGTTTAATAGGACTAAGCCCCAATTCAGTATATTTAGGACCGTATAGTCCCACTTTGTGTTCCAAGCCCATCTTAAGACTTTTAGGGACTGAACCAGAACTCTGAGACCAGAAATTCAATAGTTTGTACAAGTTAACATATCCTCACATTAAACCAATCTAATTCATTCAGTGCTTTCATGAATATTAGGGACCAGCAGATATTTTCCTCTTGCTTAATATATGTCAAGGTTTAAATGGAGCAATAAGTTTGGAAAATATTATTTAGGGCAGAATAGTGTCTATGAGAACTAGGTTGATGAACTTTTATTATAGGTATGTAATATTTATTTATTTATTTTATTCCATTTATATACCGCCCCATAGCCGAAGCTCTCTGGGCAGTTTACAAAAATTAAAAACAATGAACAATTAAAACACCGATATACAAAATTTAAAAGCATAAAAACAAGTTAAAATTACAATATCCTTCTGGGTCAAAGCACAACAACAACACAACAACACAAAACCCCTCATCATATGCTGTTAAATGTCTGGGAGAAGAGGAAAGTCTTGACCTGGCGCCGAAAAGATAACAATGTTGGTGCCAGGCGAGCCTCATCAGGGAGATCATTCCATAATTGGAGGGCCACCCTGAAAAGGCCCTTTCCCTTGATGCCACCCTCCGTGCCTCCCTTGGAGGAGGCAACCGGAGGAGGACCTTCGATGTGGATTGTAGTGTACGGGTAGGTTCGGTTAACAGATGTTAACATGCCATTTATAGATAGCATTTTGGAATGGAAGTCACCGTCACTCGTGTTATAATGGAAACTGCAAATACTTTTCTGGACTCTCTCTTGATTCCTTCTGATCACTTTACCTGTACTAACAAGTCCATACATTCATATGTTTAGGCCAAATGTATACTTACTTCCAAGTACATTCCAGGTTCAACTGGATGCACTTCTGAATAAACAACATAAGATTGCAAGGTTAAGGCTGCAGTCCTATGAAGACTTAACTGGGAATAGGCTCCACTGAATTATTTGGCACTTGAAAGCAAACGTATCCAGGACTTCCCAGCATGATTCCCTAATTTTATTGGAGTACCCCTGGTTTGCTCCTGGTTCTCTATTTTATCCAGCACCTGCCACTACAATTAGATTGTAATAGGAGGTGGCTGCATTTCATTCCACTTCATTGTTAATCCTATTTGGAAGGATGGAAGAACGGTTCCAAATTCAGAAACCTTTTGATTCAAGTATTCATGGACTCCAACTACTGCTAAATCTTCTAAAAGGAAATGTTCAACTTAATACCAATCTATTCACAGAAGAATAAAGCAGTTTTAGCCACAAGTGCTTGTACGAATATAGCAAAAGTGACACTAATATGTATAGGATAGAGGAAGGAGATATACTAGGATCCAGAACTTTGAGAGAAGGTAGGAAAGACTGGATTTGTATAGGCATTGTCTGAATAAGTACTTCCTTCCCTCGGTCCTGAATCTTCTCTGCTTCAATTTCAATGAGTGATACCAAGCTCTGGTATTAGGAGGGAGAAAAATTCTCTATCCACTGCATCATACATAATTTTATGGATTATTTGCAATTTATTACGACTATTTGTCTCCCACCATTTAAGACATCACTTCCTCCACGTAATAGCCAATACACACCAAAAGCGTAAGTCACCAAAAACCTTTCCACAGGGCAGTTGGTGCCAACTGGCCCTGGGGAAGGAGGAAAAAGGCGTCCACAGTTGGAGAAGGCTCAGTCAGGCTTCTTCGCCTCCCTGCCTCCCTCTTGTCTCTACCCACAGAAGAAGCTGATAGTAGATAGCCCCGGGGAGGAAAAAGTCCGACTGCAGCAGATCTGACCTTTTCCTCCCTCTCCTGGAATCCTTCCCTCAGAACAGTTAGTGGCAGACAAGGGCCAGAGAGGGAAATAAAGTATCCAATATTATTAAGCCTCTTTGAAGCAGAATGCACAAAAGAAGGAAATGTCACCTTTGGTGTAGAGTAAAAATCCAAAATATTTAATAGTTATATCCACATTGAAAAATGATTTGTTTCTTTAGAAAAGGTAGACAGACTTGTACATAACATAAGCTCAACGTTTCGGGCCCTACAGTCCTTTGTCAGGAGCTGCACAGTTGTTAGAATTAGTTTAATCAAAAGTCTTAAAATATATCCTGCTGCGTCATGGTCTTTGGCCAAAAGCAGTCTTCAAGGACGCAGCTGGATATATTTTAAGACTTTTGATTAACTAACCCTAACGACTGCACAGCTCCTGACGAAGGACCTTAGAACGTTGAGCTTATGTACAAGTCTGTCTTTTCTAAAGAAATCATTTTTCAATGTGGATATAACTATTAAATATTTTGGATTTTTACTCTACAACAGAGATGACATTTCCTTCTGTTGTGCATTCTGGTTTTGTGTGTGTGTGTGTGTGTTCACCCTTTTCCTATTTAAAGTAGACCCACAAAAATGAATGGGGCATAAGGCTTCAGTCACAACTAACTTAAAGTAACTCAGGTCCCATTTATTACAACGGCTCTCCTCTAAGTAGGCGCAACATCGAAGACAACCCCCAAGTTAAGAGACCTATTTTCTAGCTAAGAAGCTCCAACCCCTTTTAGCGTGTTGCCATATTGAAGATTCAGACAGCCGCGGATGACCCCCAGTCGCCCTTTTCTGCACCTGGGCGCCGCCGCCGCCGCCGCCTCCGGCCCTATTCCGGCCCTTCCAAACGGGGAAACGGAGCAAACAAACCGCCTCCCCTCCCGCGGCAAACGGCGGCGGTTGAGCACGAAGCCGTATCGAGCGAGGCAGCCCAAACCAGCCCAGCCCGCGTGGCTACTATTGCTCCCGCCGCTCCTCCCGGCCGGCACTCACGAGTCGCCCAGAAACTCGTGGAAGCGGATAGGGCCGCGCGTGGTGTCCGCCTGGAAGTCCGGCGCTTCATCTCCCAGCAACAGGCCCGGCATGGCGATAGGCGAGGGCGGCGAGGCAGCGAGGCGAGGTCCGCTCCACTTCAACGCCGAGGGCAGCTGGCAGCGGGCAGCGGGCGACACGCGCGGCGCAGGGGAAGGGCAAGGGGGCGCGGCTGGGGACGAGCCTGGAAGGGGCGCGCGGAAACGCCCCGCCTGCGACTGGCGCCCGGTGCGCGCCGGCGGACCGATCCTACCACGCAGCGCGCTTTCCTCCGTGTGGCTCTCTGGGAAGCAAAGCCCCGCCCGCTGCACTTCATGGGGAAGTTTCTCCCACCCTGCAGCAGGGGAAGGATCGCAGGTCTGCTGTGGAAATAGGGAGCTTGCAAAACTCTTGTCCTCCTAAGGGGATTCAGCGGGACTTAAAACTCACGCCTCCAGGTGAATCATAGAATAGTAGAGTTGGAAGGGGCCTCTAAGGCCATCGAGTCCAACCCCCTGCTCAATGCAGGAATCCACCTTAAAGCATGCCTGACAGATCTGACAACATCTGAACCCACAGAATTTCGTGAATGATGCAGTGTGACTGCACAATGAAAGCCTCATCTGGTAACACTTCTAGTCATAGGAATTAGTTACTTACAAAATAAAGTGCAATCGCTTCACTTGAGACTAGATTTGCACACGCATGCGCATATCCCTTGCTATCCAGATACCCTCTGGGCCATCCCATCACCAAGTCCACTCATCAAATTTGTGGACCCTAAAAAAGAAATGTCATTTCAACATTGGAAGAAGGAAAGTCATCCGATCACGTATGGTTGTAGTTTGACCCGTCATTTAAGATGTGCCTCCTCACTTAAAATCTTGAAAGACTTCAAACAACATTGCTCTTTTCTTTGCACTCTTCCTTCCATAATGGGCCACATGTAATTTGCTCAATAAGAACAATTGAAGGAAGGTAGTCACAGAGAAGAATCAAAGAATAGTAGAGTTGGAAGGGGCCTCTAAGGCCATCGAGTCCAACCCCCTGCTCAATGCAGGAATCCACCTTAAAGCATCCCTGGCAGATGGTTGTCCAGCTGCCTCTTGGATGCCTCTAATGTGGGAGAGCCCACCACCTCCCTAGGTCGTTGGTTCCAGTGTCCTATTGCTCTCACAGTCAGGAAGCTTTTCCTCATGTCCAGCCAGCTGGTGCTTAGGATCGGACTGTAAAGAAATGATTGAAAATGTTTCGTCGGAAATTTGACCCACGGGTTTCAGTCAGATGTATAGGATGCGTGTTCAGGACTGCAGCTGAAATTGCCTCTTGACGCAAAACACTGTATTCTGCTTTCTCTTTCCCCCACTCCAGGCCCTTTGGAAGATGGGGCGAGCGAGAGGGATGATTGGAAATAATCACATCCGATGTCTTCCCCAAACAATCCCCTTTGAAAGTACTAAAATAATCACCCTGTGACCTCTGGGATACAGAGATCTATTAATGGCTAGTACCTGTGAATCACCTAATTGCTAACCGAAAAGTAAAAGGGAGCTATGGAAGAGACCAACGGCCCTGGCAGTAATACTACTCTGGAAGGAGGTTCGGGGCGCCCTCCTACCCCCTTCTCAAAGTGGCAATAGGACAACGGAACCAATGACCCAGGGAGCTCTCCCAGACTAGAGGCCTTCGAGAGGCAGCTGGACAACCATCTGCCAGGGATGCTTTAAGGTGGATTCCTGCATTGAGCAGGGGGTTGGACTTGATAGCCTTAGAGGTCCCTTCCAACTCTTCTATGATTCTGTGAAAACTAGCCGCTGACTAGGGTTTTAGATTAGAAAGTAACGGATATATACGAAGCATTTAAAAGAAAGGGCCCCATTCCTGCTGCATGGATTTAATCCCATTGATATTTCAGTACCAGCTTCAACTGACCTTCACACACGTTTTAGGGTCTTATACAAAACTAAAGCCATAAAATGGCTATAAAGGACAAGTTATAATGTTGCATGCCATCTGTCGTATTCTTTATTGGGGGATAACACCAAATGGCTACTGGAATGCATTGTTTCCTTCCCAAAAAAGCATTATTAAACTTAGGTTTTGCTACGGGAGCTGAAGAATGCTTGCTCCTTTATGGCATAACTCGTTACAGGGTGGGCTCCATGGGCATGATCAGCCACCCTCTCTCCCTTTGCGTTGCTAGACGGCCAGCAGCTGCGAAACAAAAAAACAAAACAATACTGCAAGGATTGCTATTGAGGTTGACGCGGCCGACTGCGGTAGTAAAAACAGCGCGGGCGGGCGGTTGCTGCTGGGAGTCGCGCCCGCCATGGCGACTTACGTGAGCGAGCTGGAGGTGGCCAAGAAAAACTTAAGCGAGGCTTTGGGCGAGAATGTAAAGCAGTGAGTGACAAGCGGGCTCTTTTCCCTTCGCCTTCATTTCTCCATCCGTTAAGCCGCCGGGCCCTATTGCGGGGGAGGCCTAGTTGGCCGCGCTGAGCACCGGCCTCGATTTGTTTACTTGGCCCGTGTGCTGCCGCGGTTCTTAAAGGACGGAGCAGGATACCTAGTACCTCCTCGTCACTCTTTCTCTGCGGGATTTAATCACATACACACACACACAGGGAGAGAGAGAGGCTTTAATGGGCGTTTGTGATTTCTCCCGTTTCAAACATACCCTATTTTTTGGGGGGTAGATTATGGGGGGGGGAGGCTTTATTTTAAGCCCCTCAGCTCCCCCAAAATGCCCCCTATTTTGAAAACGTTGATCTGGTAGACGTAAAGTAGGGTGACCCTATGGAAAGGAGGACAGGGGGGCTCCTGTGTCTTTAACAGTAGCATAGAAAAGGGAATTTCAGCAGGTGCCATTTGTATGCCTGCAGCACCTGGTGAGATTCCCTCTTCATCACCACAGTTAAAGCTGCAGGAGCCCTGCCCTCTTTTGTATCTGGTCACTCTAGTATAGCTCCTGCAGCTTTAACTGTTGTGATGAAGAGGGGATCTCACCAGGTGCTGCAGGCATACAAATGGCATCTGCTGAAATTCCCTTTTCTATACAACTGTTAAAGATACAGGAGACCTGTCCTCCTTTCCATATGGTCACCCTACGTAAAGGTACTGCTGGCTTTTAGGGAGCAGGAGCAAGAGAAGGTAACCCTTAATTTTACTTGATATCGTTCCCTTCAATGGGCTGTTTCCTATTCAGGTTGTCTCAGTAATAGTTATAAGTAGGTTTTTATAGGGTGCTTCCCAAGTGGTCAAAGTGCTTTATAGCTTTTTAAAGTTATTACAGTGGTTTTAAATGTATGTATATATAATGTGTATATTGCATGTTTTTGCAGTTTTAATTTTTGTATATTGTTTTTAATTGTTTTAATCTTATGTAAACCGCCCAGAGAGCTTCGGCTATGGGGCGGTGTACAAATGTAATAAAATAAATAAAATAAATAAAATAAATAAATAACCTTGTGGCACCATAAAGACTTAACAGTGCAATGCAGGTCTACTCAGAAATTCCATTGACTTAAATAGGCCTTTGCTCCCAGGTTAGTAAAGCCCATTGAAGCTTTTATGCCAATAGATTTGTTAGCCTGCAGTCCTATACACACTTACCTGAGAGTCAGTCCCATTTATTTCAGTGGGGCTTACTTCTGAGAAGACAGGGATAGAATTGTGCTGTTAGTCTTCAAGGTGCCAGAAGTCTTTTTAGTTCCTTGCAAGAAGGTGCAATCCTATGCATGTTTAGACAGAAAAGAGCCCTACAACTCCCAGCATGATAGGATTGTGCCTTAACGTTGCTTACCCCTATGAATTTGTTACATATTTTCAGTAATCCTTAAAACAATCCGGCACAGGAGAAGATTGGTATTGTTCCCTACATCTTGTCCAATCCTTGTCTTTAAAGCCAGCTGTTTAAATGAAATATTTATATTGTATAAACATTATATTGTAAATGTTTCTGATGCTTTATGTTGGCTCATTATGAACCTTTCTAAGCATCTTTTAGGTGGAAAAGTAACATATCAGGTTCCAAATTGGAAAACAATACTTTGGGGAAATATCCTCTGACTGGCCCTTAGCTCTGTGGCCCATTCTGAAAAAGCTAACGAAAAGGCGAACCATCAGTGCAAAATACCATTTAAATAATTACAGATTAATCAAAGAGACGTTCTAGCTTGCCTATAACCATCTAGTCATCCCAACTCGTTTCATGAATGGATCTCACATTTTCCCCCCAGATGTCCCAAGTATCTTTTTCAATCAAATTATGACACTGTCAAAGGGAGTTGAGGGTTGGACTTTGTGATGGCCTCTTTCCAGCCCTATAATTGTTTGTCTCTGTAGCCAACAAAGTGTTCATTCATTTCTGTTTTATGAGTTTCATAAAGATCTCTAAGTTAAGCGTCTTTCTGGTGAACTGATGGGTTTGGACGGCCAGAGGGCAAGGTTCTGTTGGGGGTTTAAAATTCATAGATCTTGCAATCGTTCACTGATGTCTACAGAAGTTAAATATCTCCTTGCCTATTTTATGCTTCTTTGGAACCTGGATGGTAACAACATTCCAATCAAATGAAGTTGCCTTACATGGAAGGTATTGTCAGTATTGCTACTAAGCTGTTTGTATGTGAAGCTCAACATCTGAGTACAGATAGGAGGCAAAACATTTCCTTGTGGTAGAATTTTAGCCTCCTGCTTTTTTCTTCTTCCTGCAGCATAGACCCACCTCCACCACAAGAGCAGATTTCTTTTGAAGGAGCAGCATTATTTGTGAGGGCTGTATGGAGAAATTGAGCTCCCCCTGTTGGCTATTCAGCAATATAGCTACTAATTAAGGCTTAAAAATCAGGCTCCTAAATTGCAAAACAGGGCATTGGGGAACTATCCTCTGACTTGTCCTTAGCTCTGTGACCCATTCTGAAAAAGCTAATGAAAAGGTGAACCATCACTGCGATGATGGCTTCATTTTAGAAACATGCATGAGTACTAATGTTTTATTAATGTTTTCAGGCTTTTGGAGGGTTAATTAAGGTAATGATACGCTTGAGGACAGGGTTCCTATACTTTTAATAGTTAAGTAGGAAACAGAATTTTGGCAAGTGCAGCTTCCTGGCCTTTGCATGGGAGTTAAATCTATGAAAATTCTCTCTCTGATGCAACTTGTAAGGGTACTAGAACCGTATCCTCCATTGTATCTGAGTGCCCTACTTGTAATTATAGCAGGGGTCCCCCAACCTTTTTGGGTCAGTGGGCCCATTTAGAATTTTGAGAGAGTGTTGTGAGTGCTCTCACAAAATGGCTCCCACAGGGGGGGCTTGCCTATTCATAGGATTTGGCTAGTTATAAAACACTAATTTCCCAGAAAGCAAACTGGTGAGACTAAAAGAAAAGTAACCTGCTCAAAAATGTAAGTATCAGATAGAGGTGGGTCTAAGCTCCAAAACACAAAACCACTCTTTTGAACCCAGCATGCTGGGTAATTTTTTTATTTTAAAAAAGTCTTAAGAAATATAAATGAGCAATGACCCTGGCAGGCTCCAAGAGAGTTGTCCATGGGCATGATGGTGCCCACAGGCATCACACTGGAAATCCCAAGGTTAGGCAAACTAATCTGCATCGGAGGTACTACTGTGGATCAGAGATTTTATGATCATTCCCACTATTTACAATGTTCAGGCAGCTGTTGCTTATATAACCCAAACTGCACCACCTGCACACAAGAAGGAAATATCGTGAACCCCCCCCCCCCAAGGTTTGCAAAAAAAAAAAAAAAATCTTTAGGGAAAAAAAATGCTAACTCCGAATGAATTTTAACTTTTTAAAAGGCGGCGCAGAGTAAGCCTGAGTTCTAATCGTAAACCAGTCATAACTTCTCAGTGAAGCCTTCAGTTGACCCCAAATACCCTAGTTTCAATTGCCCTGTTGTTGTTTTGTTTCACCACAAAAGCTCTGTCAAGCCCGATGACTCCCTTGCTGTCTCAGCAAAGACATCATCAAATAAGGAGCTATTCAAAAACCTGTTCGTTCTTTGCAGATCTATTGGTTAATATATATATTTGTTATTTCAAAGGGAGATGTGGGACATTGACCTGGAGCTTCTTATACATCAAACAGCTTTTGATGAGGCATTGTACCAAATGAGACAGTCTCCTAGATACGTATAGATGCTTCTCTTGGAGCAACCCTTGTTAAAGAATAATACATGGCTAGAATTTTACCATGAAAGGGCAATCCTATTTTGACATGTCGGAATCTGGGTTGAATTCCACCTAGCGACTTCTACCATTTGGTAAATTGTTGTGTGAGTGATTCAGCACTACTCCAGTCAGTTTACCATATGGCAAAAGTCAGCAGAGATTATGTATGACGTGGAGAAAATGAATTGTAAACCGCCCAGAGAACTTTGGCTATGGGGTGGCATATAAATGTAAATAATAATAATAATAATATTCAAGGGGGAACCCTCTCAAAACTAATGGTGAGAGGGGAATCCTCTGCTTTTGAATTCCCATTTGGCAACGACTTGCAAAGTTCATCTTAAGCTGCAGATCCTAGACTAATGAAAGGAGTAAAACCAGCACAAATACTACACTTGGGTGTTGTCAGAACATCAGACTTGCTCTGTTTTTAAACTCTCATTCATTTTAGATAGAGCAAGCACAGAATGGCTCAATTCAGATGACACGATAGTCAATGGTGGGGTAATAATCAACTTTACAGTTGTTCAACTAGGGGGTACTCCCCACACAACATGGTAATAAATAACTGTGGTGTGGATTAGGATCAGCGCTGAGTTGACTATGGCAGCATTCAGATGACACAATAGTCAAAACAACTGACGATTGTTTCCCCCACACCAGTTGTTTATTGTGTCGTCCGAATTGAGCCAATGTCTTTCTCTAACTACTGTTGTAGCTAAGAGAGCAACCCTATGATCCCTGGGCAAGTATCCCAGGAATCATAGGATGTCTCAGGAACCCCCTTCTGAGATCAGAGACAGTGCTTTGACCTCAGAAGGGGGAGCCAGAGATCTGACCCTGACCTGAGCTCAGAGAGAACTGCGCCAGCTTCCTCTCCAAGGTCAGACAATCAACCTCAGAGAGGGGGGAAAGGAGATGTTCCTGTGAGCGAGGAAACTGAAGAGGTCAGGGTACGATTTATTCTCAGCCTCCTTCCATCCCCCTTCTTAATGTTAAAAGCCTGTCTAACAGAAATATAGAGATCAGAGGACAGGGAGGCAAAGGTCTCCTCTGCTCCTCCTCCCGCCCTGTTGTCTTTGGCCTTGGGCACAGGAATCTCGGAAGCATTCTTATGGGCTGCACCCTAAGACAGTCACATACATCTGGGGGTTATGAGAGAGCTTCTAGGTTGTGTATGCTTATGTGATATTCAAACATTTTCCATTTTAGAAATGCACAACTGGGAAACTACCGGTATAAGCATTGCTTAATTGCAGAGAACGCAGTTTGCAATTACATCAAAATAAACAATAAAAAGTCACTTGCACAGTAATTTCCTATCAGCTTTTTAAGTCTTCTAATTAGCATAAATGGGGCAATGCTAGAGTAGGCATTTCGGGCATAAAATACTACTTTATGATTTTGTAATGGACTAATGCTCTTGAGTGCTGTGCTCAGCTGTCAGGCTCTCATAGAGAGCCTGACAGCATCTCCCAGCAATGCTTCTAGTATTTGGGGGCCCAGAACAGTCACCGTCAGCCTGAAATATATAAATTGTGATTGTGATTCTGCTCACCTTTGGACAGGATGACTCCTCCCTCTGTTCATATTCTATGAAACTATGTAGAGTCTCTCCTGAAGGGTCTAAGAGGGAAAAGGAAGCTTTTGAAAGGCAAAGCCCAGTATTAATATTATGTTGTCGATATCTTTCACAGATATTGGGCTAATCTAAAGCTGTGGTTTAAGCAAAAGATCAGCAAAGAAGAGTTTGATCTAGAAGCTCGGAGGCTTCTCACACAAGACAATGGTAAGAAAACTAACTCAGTTCTGCTTTTCTTCCATATTGCTCATTCCTAAATGTTTATGAGCTTATGGTTAAATGCACTATTGGCAGTAAGCAATATCTCAGTTGTGTTTAATTACTCAAAAAATGATTCTGCTATGTGCGGCCATGAGTAAGGAGCTATCAGACATTAAAACTGCACTGTGACCAACTGCGACCTTATTTACCCATCCCTTTGGTTTTGGAGAGTTCCTCAGGCTTTACTCATACACTTCCAGGTATATGTTTGCAGCACCCATCGTGGCTCTTCAAAAGCCTGAGAATCTTCGGATGCTGAATTACGTGCCCAGTATCTATTTCTGTTCTTGCAAAATGCTCACAGCCTATTCAAGGGGCATCTTTCCTACAGCTTTATGATGCTAATGCAAAAACATGTTTCCTTGTAAGACTGTCTGCAACCAGCCTTATGTGATTATCTGTTTTCTTTTGACAGTCCACTCTCACAATGACTTCCTATTGGCTATTCTCACACGATGCCAAATCTTGGTTTCTGCACCTGGTAAGTCAACTCTAAAAACTCTCATGCATCTGCACTGTAGGGGAGAGCTGAGGTGTGCTTACCTTAAGGGTGATTCTAATGATAATTTCACACTGAATAAATACTGGGCCATATGATAAGATCTGTATTGGCACCATTTTAATATGGTTAGATACATGCTTGGTTCCTGGCGGTTTCACTTCTTAGATACAGGTACACTTCCTTCCCAAAATAGATTTCTTTGAAACCTGAAAGCTGATATGCTGCTCACCATTCTAGGGTCCATAAGATTGTAACTGATCATAAGTAACGTCAGTAGCAGATGTACATTGAATGGGCCCAGGGAAATGGGCAAATGGGAGTTTAAAAAAAAAGGACCTGCAACCTAAACTAACCATTTCTCACACTCCGTCTTAGCTAAGTGTAGAATGGCATGCAGGCTTTTAAGCACTTTTTTCAAAGGCCTGCAGTGATAAGGACTGCATTTCCATGGAAACTGGAGAGACATCAGGACTAAGACCCAAGCCTCCGGAGAGTAACAAGCTAACTACACAGCCACAGGAGCACAAAGTAGAGAGAGTTATGATGGACCTTTGTAGTCTTCCAGGACCACACTCCCTTCTATCTTCCTGGCCCACTCCAGGGCAACCAGCAATGTAGTCCATTATGCAAATGTCCCTATGGGGAGATGTGAAGGAACACAGATTTAGAATACAAAAGATTCCAGGTTTGATCTTTGGGGACAACCTTCAGGTGTAGCCTGTAGGTCTGCCAAAAAGTGCAAGAAGACACATCCAAGTTGCAGAACGGGACAAACAGCTAAAATACTTTAGTTTCTTGTGAACTCAAGGGGGGTTTGGTTAATCCTCCGTATCCAGAGGTGTGAATTATTTCCTGCTTATTTCTCAAAAGCTAAGAGGGTGCCTACTGTGGGATAGTAAACAAATAAGGTGGCGCAAAGAGTGATGCGTTGACTTTCATACCCCAAAGAACGACCATGGAGAATATGCAGGATGTCCCCAAACAAAATAACAACATGTGCATTCTTCTCATGAAGCTAAAAAAAAAACCCGATTTTCTGGAGACCCTAAAAATCAGTAACAAGAGAAAGGGCTGGAATGTGGTAATGGTGAACCTACTGCTCCATGTCTTGTAGTGTGTCTCATCTTGAAGACATCTGAGGGACATCTGCACTCACTAGCTGAAACAATCACAGCCTTCATTGAATGGTATCAGTTGTAGGAAGAGTTCTGAAAGCGTCCCATAGAAATGGGTTTCATTGTTCTTCTTGCAGGAGCCCTGTGCCTCTGAAAGCTGCATAACAGACAGTAGAGCAATAGGTGTTCCTTCCCCTATCCCTGTGTCTTCATGCTGAGTATAACTGTACCTGTTACATTTCCACCTGCAATGCAGGGGACAGGAAGACTCCTGGGAGGGAAACTGTGCCAACTCCTTTCACTGGCTTCCTACTGATCACTTCTGCTATTGTAGACCTCAGTTGCGGTCGCCTCTGCAGTTGTTTCCTGTGGAGAAACGAGTGAAACATGGGGTAGTCATACATTGTGGATAGCACTTGCAGTAGCACCAATGACTGGGTGCTCATGAGAGGCACGTGCAGAGGATTAATCGAGAGAGAGGGTTGCGACAGAACTGTTGCTTTATGATTGCATGTGGCTTAGCCCAGCACCCCCCACCCCCTCCATTGTGTGGGCACTCACTTGGTAGTCTCACTGGTGTGCATGTTTCAGGATGCACTTCATGGGAGAGAGCCAGTGTGGTGTAGTGGCTAAAGTGTTGGACTGGGAGTTGGAGAGCCAGGTTCTAGTTCCCACTCGGCCATGGAAACCCACTGGGTGACTTTGGGCCAGTCGCAGACTCTCAGCCCGACCTACCTCACAGGGTTGATGTTGCGTGGATAAAATGCAGAGGAGGAGGATTATTTACGCCGCCTTGGGTTACTTGGAGGAAAAAAGGCGGGATATAAATGCAATAATAAATAAATAAATAAATGTTGGACATCCAGTGGGAGGAGTTGCATAGAAACATTGTCTCTGGTTACTGTTGGTTCTGCTTCATGTGCTGTAGAGCTGTGATCCTTCAAGGAAGTGTTTGGCCAGCAGTACCCATAACTAGAGTGTAGTGCTCACTGTTCAACAGCAAAGGTGGCTGTGCTCCTCCCTGCCTACCTGAATTTGTACAACAGGAGCCTTCTTTTTCTGTACTGAATAGTATCTTACAATTTGTGAAATGAAGGGTGCGGTGAAACCACGAGTGTTAGCTATGGGTGTGACAGAACTCTGGAATGGTACGGGGGCAAGTATGGGGGGTGCTTTGAGGGCTCCCTCTCAGAAGGCGAGCCCTCCTGTGCTTACCTGTGTGGGATGCATTGTTTTTGCAGCAGTGATGTGGGTTTTCCAGATATTTGTAAATCCAAAACTTTTCTGGAAACGTTTTCACTGCCCTGAATCGATGGAGATCTGATTCAGCACATCAATAAACAAAGCTAAGGAAGTATGTCATGTTATTTTTACGTGCTGTGTAAATACCTGAAAAGTTTTTTCCAATAGCCAAAAGCAGTTGAACTGAAATATTTAATTAGAGGAAAAAATATCAAAGTATATTTACTGTGTTTTAAATTATGCGTTCAAACAAATTCAAAGACTTACATGGAAATTATTTTTATTGGAATGCTTGAATATATCTTAAAATATGACAACTCAATATTATATTAGATTTTAAGCAGGAGGAAGGTAGCACTAAAACTGTTAACACACTAATTTTAGCATGCCTGAAGAGATGGGCGAATAAATATACGTTATTTCCTAGGGGTTGTCACCTGAGAAAGGTTATTAAAAATAGAAAAAAAATTCCACACTGTAGTGGTGGAAAATTTTCCACCCCACACTGCCTTGTAACAGTGGAGGTGAGGCTGCTGGTGTATGTATCTCTCTGTAATAATGATATTGCTCAACTGTGACTTTCTCATGGGCCAATGGAGCTACCCTTTACTTTTTATGAGATAAGAGTATTATCAGCCTGCCCTTCCTTCTTCATTGTTAGCCTTGATTGCTCCTTGTTTGGGCAAAGTGATATCTTTGTGCCAAATGCCCTTTCACCAGAAGTTCTCAGTTGTGCTTTGTAAGCAACAGTTTTCACACTGGTTTCTCCATACTCTGCCTTATGTAGAAAAGAAGCACGGCTTGTGTTGTGGAAACCAGCCATTACTCTGTGCGAGGAAGACCGCACTGTTGGAGGATTGACTTTTCTCCTGTTATTAAAGATAACTGAATTATTTACTATGGCAAATTCTTAATTTTGCAAATTTGCCTGCTTCAGGCCAAGATGGTATCAATTGTCTCTTGGGCAGGTTTTTGTGGGGGGGTGTGGGTGGGTTATAATCAAAGCATGGCTGCAATTTCATGATCTGTGACACACAGTGGCTCAGTTCGGACGACACATTAGGCAATGGAGGATGGGGAGAACAATCGTCAGTTGTGTTGCTTATTGTGTCATCTGGAGGGCAGCACACAACACACACACAACTGACAGTACGTCAATCAGGCACTTTAAACAACGGAGCGAAACAACAGTCTTGCACGTTGTTTAGCCCGAAGCCCCGTTGTTTAAAGTGTTGTCCGAATTCAGCCCCCCCACTCTCCGTGGACTATTCCGTTTCAGAATAGAGTTCTGTTGCCTAGAGCAGCCAAAAAACCCCAGCCACTCTATGCAGCCGGCAGAGCTCACGGTGCATGCTGGGATACGGCTGGGGGACACACGGAGGAGAGGCTGCAACCAAAATGGCCGCCGCAAGTTCCTAGCAGCCGGGGCGTTTGCTGGTTCCAAGCAGCGCCAGCTGCAGTGTGTCATCTGTGGAGCTCCTCCTGCCTAACGCATGGTCAGTACGTTATTTACCCCTCCGTTGCTTAATATGTCGTCCGAACTGAGCCAATCTGTTCTCTAGCCAAAAGAGTTCTACATTTATGCTGCAAGTATGAATTGTACGTGAAAGCCTTAAAGGCAAATTCAATCTCCTTACCGTGAGATCAGAGGGCTTGGCCCCACCCCCTTACATAAGTTGAAGTAGACCTATTAGTGAACTCTGCCCCAGGATAACCTGCATAATTCCACTCGCCTCGTTGCAGCAGCTCAAGCTTTGTCAGAAGGAAAATAGGCTTTTGTCCCTTTGAAGTGCATAGCTTCTGCTTGCTTATAGCTCATGGTCTACCCATTACTAATGGGGATAGTGATGTGAAGGTGGGGGCTCTGAATCGGTCCCTTTGTCATAGTCAGACTACCTTCCGCCGAAGCTTAAACTGAAGTCAATTTTTTCCCCTCTGCAAAGATGGGGGACCTATTAAGATGGTCCACCCCTAGAGGCTAATGGATCCAGATGGTTTCCAGATGGTTCTAGCTTTCTGGTTGATATGGCTGGCGCTCCTGGTGGAACCCTGGTCAATCTGTAGAATGCAGAAATGACGTGGCTGGTTGACCCAGTTGCTCCTGAGTGCCCTCTCTATAGTAGAGCTCGTACAGCTTTGCGGTACACCCCGTAGCTGAGAGTGATAACGCACAATAAGAGACGGCTTGAGGGCAGATGGAGGAACAACTCCTAGTGGATGCAATCGAATGCTACTGTGTGCCTATGGTAAGGTATATTCAAGAGCAAAGAGGGTGGAAGGGAAACAACATCCTGCTTCTGTTGAATCTTCTATCTGACCCCCAGAAAAGATTTTCAGGTTTATCTGGGATTATTACATGGATTGTACCCTAAGGCTGCCTTTTCACTGCAAGAGCCTGTGTTGATGTTTATTTTTTATTCTGTTTTTTATTCATACCCTGCCTTTCTAACAAAAAATGGCACTCAAGGCCAGTAGTTGTTGTTATAAATCTGTGCACTGCTTTTCTCTTCCAAAAAGAAGCTTATCTGAAGCCAGTTCAGACTTGATTCTAGGTGAAACTATTATATCTGTCATCATGATGAGAGAAAGGCGTAGTGAGCCTTGGGCTCATGTGCTCCCCCTGTGCCCTAGTGCAGCCGTGAGGTTTAACCACAGTTTAGCATGTCATCTGAACACTAAACTGTGACTAAGACCCTTTTCAGATGACACACTAAACCACGGTGGTTAAGCATTTTAAGCTAAATATTATGGCTCAGCATGTCATGTGAACCATGACTTAGCATGCCATGTTACCATTCCTAACCATGGTGGCTACAAAACCATGGTTTAAACACACTAACTGTTTGCTGAAACAGGGTTAGCAGCCTAACCATGGCTTAGCGTGTTGTCTGAACAGCCCCTAAGTGAACCTTACTTTGAGAACCCTTGGCCAGTTATTTCAAGATAATGTACCAGATGCACCTCAAAATATCAAGCATTGTGCTGGAATAATCCTTTTCTTCCTGATAACTCCTGACTTTGTGTGAGCATATTGCAAAATTTCTGGGTGTATTGTCAGGAGGAATAAATGGCATGAAATAAATGGCATCATGCGTTGATGAATACATTCCTACACTTTTGGAATGTAGAATCAAGTGCCATTTTCTAGTCTTACATTCTTGATACCTTACTTACATTCCTTACTATCACTGCTGCTTATTTACACAGCATCTTTCGTTTGCAAACTGATCTACAACCTATTTCATGTTTCCCTTAAAACAACCCTGGTAAGTCCTGCCCTCTTTTTACTGAAGTACACTGACTCAGTAGAACCTGGAACTAACTCATTTCCCTTTCGGTAAAAATGTGAAAGCTAATTGTATTGATTTATCTGCTAGCATTCCTGTTTAATGTAGCTGGTTCCCACAAAAGAATCACATCTGCACGTTCACAAGAAAGCATGTCATCTAGAAATAAGTCTCTATGGCACATGTGAATGCTCCCTGTTTGTGATGGCTTGTAGCCTACTTGCAAATTTATTTACACAAATTCTCATATTTTGCAAAAATATGGTAGGGATCAGACCATTGGTAATGAAATTTCTTTCTCACAGCTGAATTTTTCCAGTGAATGGTGGCTTAAATCCATTTATTCTGCCGTGTGATTTCTTTAAAGTTTATGCTACTTTTTAAAGCACAATGTGCAATGTTGTACTACTACTACTACTACTACTACTACAAGAAGAAGAAGAAGAAGAAGAAGAAGGTTAACAATTATAGGCTAATATCCCCTTCTTGGGCAAGGTGCTTGAGAGGGTGGTTGCTGGACAACTCCAGGCACTCTTGAATGAAACAGATTATCTAGATCCATTTCACTCGGGCTTGAGGCCTGGTTTTGGAACGGAAACTGCCTTGGTCGCCCTGTGGGATGACCTTTGCTGGGAGAGGGACAGGGGGAGTGCAACCCTGTTCATTCTCTTGGACCTCTCAGCGGCTTTCAATACCATCGACCATGGTCTCCTTCTGGTTAGGTTGTCTGGGCTGGGAGTTGGAGGCACTGTGTTGCAGTGGTTCCACTCCTGCTTGGATGGCCGATCCCAGAAGGTGGTGCTGGGAGATTATTGCTCTGTGCCATGGCACCTTGGCCATGGGGTTCCACAGGGCTCTATTTTATCCCCTATGCCGCTGGGAGAGGTTATCCGGAGATGTGGGTTGAGGTGTCGTCAATATGCAGAGAACACCCAGCTCTACCTCTCCTTTTCATCAAACCCAGGTGAGGCAGTGGCTGTTCTGAATCAGTTCCTGGGCACGGTAATGGACTGGGTGAGGGCCAATAAACTGAGACTCAATCCAGACAAGACGGAGGTACTGTTTGTGGGTGGTTCATCTGTCCAGCTAGGTGATGTTCACCCTGTTCTGGAGGGGGTTGCACTCCCTTAAACGTTTGAGTCTGTAGTTTGGGGGGTGCTCCTGGATCCAGAACTGTCACTTGAGGCACAGGTGAACTCAGTGGCAAGGAGCACTTTTTATCAGCTTAGGCTGATATACCAACTGTGCCCTTATCTGGACAGGGATAGCCTAGCTATAGTTATCCACGTTCTGATAACCTCTCATCTGGATTGCTGCAATGCGTTATATGTGGGGCTGCCTTTGAAAATGATCCGGAAACTTCATCTGGTACAAAACAGAGCAGCCAGACTGTTAACGGGGGACTGGCCAATGAGACCACATCACGCCAGTCCTTTTCCAGCTTCTCTGGCTGCCAGTCCAGGTCCGGGCCTGATTCAAAGTGCTGGTATTGTTCAAAGCCCTAAACTGCTTGGGGCCAGGTTATCTGAAGGAGCGCCTCCTCCCATATGTATCTGCCCAGACCCTAAGGTCATCCTCAGGGGTCCTTCTCTGTGAGTCTCTACCAAAGGAAGTGAGGCAGGAGGCTACCAGGAGGAGGGCCTTCTCTGCTGTGGCACCCCGGCTGTGGAATGAGCTCCCTAGAGAGATTCGCCTGGCACCTACATTATATTCCTTTAGACCTTTTTATTTTCTCAGTATTTTAACAGTTCATCAGTTAAATTTGTAACTTTGCTGTTTTAAATTTGTATTTTAAATCTGTATTAATTTCTGCATGGCTGCTTGGTTTTATCCTGGTTGTGCTTTTATACTGTATTTTATTTTATGTTTTTATACTGTTGTTCGTTTTATATATTTTGAGTGGTTTTTATGGTTTTAATTTTTGTAAACCGCCCAGAGACTTTCAGTTATTGGGCGGTATAGAAATGCAATAAATAAATAAATAGATTTGAAGACATAATACATTCGTAGGTCTTGCAGTTCACATGCATGTCACTGGGTCTTTCAGTGACATTGTCGTTGTGTTTTCAAATTTATCTCTGCAACTATGGAGGCAAGAAACATATTTAACAAAACAGAACATAAATACTGCTGGAGCCTGCAAGGTATCCTGCTGTTTTTTGGCAGTCTTATCCTATCCTTTCTGATAGTGTGTCTTTGTGCTGTTTGTTGTCTTTGCCAAGTCCCAAAAAACTCATGATAAAGAAAGCTATTCTGCTTCTTGTGAACTTTCTCACTCGCTGACCAAAATAGCAGACAGAAAGAACATCAGTAGTTGAAATCTTTTCCAGGGACTCGTTCCCTGTTTCCTCAACCCTGCAAAGAAAATTCTGCTACTTCTTTCTATTACACCCCCCCCAAATTATTTTTTACTCTTTGATTCTAAATGAATCTCACGTTGTATTGCTCTGCTGCAAATTGTCACCGCATGGGAGGGCTACGTAATCTGTGTGCAAAAATCTTAGCAATGAAGGAAATGGGCAAGAAGAAATTCAAACTCAAACAGTATCTATGTACTCTGCAGACCTTGGATAAGCGAACAAGGAGCGACTAAGTGGCAAAGCAGCCAGATAGGCAGAGGTGGTTGCATAAATCTGCAAAAGGATAGAAGGAAACAGACAATAAATTGTAACACAGGACATGTACAGAATAGAAACAAACTGAAAAGTATAGTTCAACAACCATGGGGATTGTTTTAAATATCTGAGGACTACAATGCTGGGGTATTTACTTCCAGGTAAACATTTATAGACCCAAGTTGCAAGTCTGTCCCATTATAATTGACCTTTACCTTTTGTCTTCAGTCCTGAATCCTAAAGATCCAGATTATTTTTTTCATATATGAACATAAATAGGATACACTTTATTTCACTTTACCAAAGCCGCTGACGGAACAACATTATGGGCAAAGGGGGCAGTGACCCCTTACCTCTCCAAGTCTTCCCAGATTTCAGACCGTCACCCCCCCCCCCCCCAGCTCAAGCAACAACAAATGTATAGCTGGGCTTTGTTTCCTCTTCTCCCAAAGCATTCTGAATTTCCTCCACTGTTAAGTTCTCCATTGCTGGATGGTGGTTACTGACAATGTGTGGTACCTCCGCATGCTCAGAATGGTCGTTCGGTGACTCAGAGCAATTCAGAAAGCAGCAGAAGGGACAGGGAAGGGAAGGCGTATGTCAGGAATGCTTTCCTCGCCTCCTATAAATGGATACGTTTGGATGTCCTGTGAGTGTGCAGGACCAGAATTTTCTTTTGTGAGTTGGGCATTGATGAGGCACACCAAACCAATCCTGGTTAACTTTTAGCAACCAAAATCCATCATTCCTCCAGTCTGCCCTGTACTGCAGAGCACTAAAGCAGCTGCATAGGACAGTATTTTTAGCAGGCGTGGTGAAAGAGGGAAAACTAGGTAGCTTGGTAAGGGTAAGATGGGGGAGGAAAGCCATGTGTGAATGGTGTGTGTGTGTGTGTGTTTTGCGTAGGTGGTGTGTGTGTGCGTCTGTGAATGGGGTTTGTATGTATGTATAAAAAGTGATTTTACAGGCTGAAAAGTGATTTTATTTGTCTGAGCATCAGTAACTTCTGGCACTTGTGATAGGCAGTGCCTGGTGATAATCAGGAATGGGTGGTCTTGGGAAATGGAAACAATACACTTGCAGCTGAAATGCATTTAGGTTTAACAGATATGATGGATATTCTTGTCAAATCTTAAGGCTTGCTCTTTTCTTCTTCCCTATTTCCAGAGGGTGCTGGCTCTCTACCATGGACAGGGGGTTCGGCAACAAAACCTGGCAAGCCCAAGGGAAAGAAAAAGTTTTCTTCCGTTCGGCAGAAGTTTGACGTAAGTTTGTCCTTTCCTACAAGCGCTAGTCACAGGGAATGGGTAAACTGAGCCTATGGGCTGTGATTCAGTGTTGGAAGAAATGCAAAGCTGCCAGCATGAACACCAGCCCCGTGTCAAATCCCCTGCCCCCCTCCACAGCACTTAGTGCAATTTAGCATGTGTCCCAGCATCACTTAACACGGGGCTGCCATTTTGGGCAGCAGCCACAAGGCACGCTTCTTATAACATATAATGTTGTTTTAGGGAATTCACCAAAAGGTTTCTCCACTACTCTGTAATGTGTTATACATATTAGGGAATTTGCACACATTTACCTTATTTGCCTAATATAATTGCTTAAAATAAGACTTTCTAAGAAATGCCGAAGAGCTTTGCAAGGGCTTGGGTGGTAGAGGAAGAGGGCAGGATGAGAATAGAATGGGGAAGGCATGGAAATTGAGACTTGTAGCCAGTAGAGGTCAGTATGTCAACCAGTAAATCTAGAAGAGGGATGTGTGAAAAAGGAAAGACCATCCCATATCTTGCTTTGCCCCTTCTGATTTTTTTTTAATCGTCTGCATTACTCTGAACTTTACTCCATAAAAATGAAGATTTGGAAATGTGGCTTTTAAAAAAGAATAAGAGTGAGATTAACGAGGGGGGGGAATCTCTTCTTGTCAGCCGAAATTTTTGGTTAATGAATTTGGTTAATGAATTTTATGGGACATAAAACAAGTATGTTCAGTCAAAATCACCAGGGGGGCAGCCAAGTAGAAACATGATATTTTTCTTTGTTTTATTAGATTTTTTTTATCCAAACAAATCCTTAAGGCAGGATTTATAAATTTCATAAATAGTAATAAAATAAGTATAAACTCATATGAAAATAATAAATACATCTAACAAGCATACTAAAAAATTCCAACAGGATTGAAAAGCAATTCAGTGAAGACTTTCAAATGCTTTCAAAGATAAAAAAAAGGAAAGAAATGCTTTTGCTAGCCCCCTAAAACCAAGAAGAGAGCTAACTCAGCAGACCTCTTTGAGCAGGGAGATGCACAATGAGAGTGCAGACACCAAATCGGTCTAACTTCTTACCACCATCTTCTGACCTGACTAGGCAGTGGCTGCCAATGCAAGTCCTCAGATGGTGATCTCAGTATACAAAGCAGGGGTGAGGAGGAGTCACGTGGGAAAAGACATTCCCTTCCATTCTTCAGGGCCAGGTTGGTGGCCTATGGATGTCAATGGAGATAGTGTAACTGAATCCACCATTTCTTTGATAATTGTGCTTTGTACCTTTTAGATTTTAATATATATATATATATATGAAATTAGCATGCTTGTAGGCTTGGAGCAAATACCAAGAAAAGCTAAAATTAGCAACCTATATAAATCCTGTTTTTTCTGTATTTTTACTGTCTGGTTTTCCTATTTATGGGGAGGGAGAAGGAGCTATGTTTGACATCCAAGTCATTTGAAAGACTTCCACCACCTCTTTGCTTTGGTTTGCAAGCCTTCTCCATACAATGTTAACCAGATCTTTGCAGCTATAAGGGCTAGAAACTTTCTCTTCAAAGAACGAGAGAGAGAGAGAGAGAGAGAGAGAGAGCTGGAATCATCTGAAAGCTGGATACCGCACTATGTACTTTTTTGGGTTTTACTTATGTAGAATCGCAGCATACACGAAGCCCTGATTAATGTGACCTATCTCATAAAAGGGTGCTGTGATATGTGGAATAAAGACATGCAACAGACTCCAAACTATCCATTCTTTAATCTCACTCAGTGTTGCAGGCTCAGTGACTGAAACATACTGATATATTTTACAGCACCGGTTCCAGCCTCAGAATCCATTGTCGGGAGCCCAGCAGTTTGTAGCTAAGGACCCGCAAGAAGACGACGATCTGAAGCTTTGTTCACATACAATGATGCTTCCCACTTGGGGCCAGCTGGAGGGAAGGATGATCGTCACTGCTTATGAGCACGGCCTGGATAATGTCACAGAAGAAGCTGTGACTGTTGTTGTCTATGCCGTGGAGGTGAGGTAGCACATCAGAACAACTGTGCTCCTGGTTCTGCTGCAGGCAGAAAACTCAGGGTTCTGTGTATAGTATAGTAGTAGAACAAACTTCTGGACTCGCTTCCTGTCTCTATAGAGATAAGAAGAAAATAGATGTCCATGTAACAAAAGTAATAATAATAGACTTGGTACTATTATATGAATTTTGGTGTTTATTTTCTTTGTGTATGGCCCAGGCAGGCTGTTGTCTCTCTGTAACTCTGCTTACACACAGACTGGTGCCTAAAATTGCCCTAGATGCTACCATAAGTGTTTTACCTGCCTTGGGTTCCTGGGAACCTCAACATGTTTCACTTTTAAAGAAAGTTTTAGCTCTCATGTTTGTTATTTTTATTTATTACATTTCCTTAGTGTCTATCAGCCAAAGCTCTCTGGGTGGTTCACAGAACAAAACTGCTGGAAACCATAAAATACAATACTGTAGTAAAACATAATATAAGATACATTTGAAAACATACAGGTGATTGACGAGATCCAAAGACCAGCCGGGCCCTACTGCACACGAGTCCCGTGCACAGGGGGGGCTGCCTTGTCTTCTGTTCTGTTTCCCATGATCTGCGCTACTCGTTCACCATTGCTTTCAGGCACTTCAGGAAGTAGCATGGGGTGGGTGGTACCTGGAGAAGGACTGGGAAAGGCAGCAAGGTGGAGTGGATTCAGAGGGAGGGAGAGAAAATGCTTTTTTGTCTGCCTCGGCAGTGTGGGATGTGGCTTGTGTGTGTTTGGGGGAAATAATTTGGAAATAATCTTCCTGTCTAGGATAGATCTATTCAGGGGAGTTAATTTTAGAGGAATCTATTTTTAGGTGAGTTGGGGAAATTGGCTTGCCTTTCTGTGAAATTGTGGAAGTCGAAAGGAGTGTGTTTGTGTTTATCTTCTAGCCTCGACCCTTTGCCTTTCTGTGAAATGGGTGTTTTGTTGCAGCAGTAAATCTATGATTGTCCACATGCCATGTTTTGACTCCTCTGTCCCATGGCAGCCATTTTGTTAAGGTGTCTACAACACTTTCTCAAAAATCGAAATGTTCCCACGGGCCCCATAAAACGTTGGAGACTCCTGCTCTGCTATTTCTCCCCTTCCTTGACGTTATAGCTGAATATGACATACGTGAATGAACAAATATGCCAGTCCCCATCATGTCTAATTTTTCTCTCAGTATTCAGGAGTTGGAACTTCTGAACCTCCCTTACAGTCTCTGCCACTATACAACTGCTGCTTTTATTTCCTCATGCTATCACAAGCTTGCAAAAAGAAAACAAAATCTACAAAACCTCAAGCGTGTCGTACAAAATTAAATAATTCATGAACATTATTTGCATAATTAATTGTCCTTTGCATTGTTTTTTTCTGATTTAACTTCCTTGGTTGGGTTTTTTGATGAGAGTATGGGATGATGAAAATTCTGTATATCAGGGCTAGCTGAGACTCAGTGTCCCAAGGGATAACAGAATCAGGATCCTATGGTCAGGAGGGAGCTGACCATCAGCCAGGTGAGGGACCAAGGCAAATGGCTTTGTGTAAGTCCGGCAAAGGTTGGGTTCCAGAATTTGTAGGCAGATGGGAGCCAGAGATAAGTAGCTTTGTCTAGGCAAGCAAAACCGTCAGGTTCCAGGTATAGCAGCTTCCAGGTATAGCAGCTTCTTTCAGGGAGGATGATGAGCAGAAGCTTGGGGTCTGGTACTGCCCTTGACAAGAGGCCCACAGGACATGATGGAGCAAGCTAGCCACTAGTTGCAGCATCATGAAGAACTCCAAAAGAGCAACTTGCTCCAACAAGATCTAGGACTGAACTGAAGCCTTTTATTCCTCTAGGGCCAGATCACACTCCAAGGCTCTGTCCTTTCCTTCGAGAGGAGAGGACCTTGAAGGGGCAGGCCTCTGGCTTGGAGCCTCGCACTCCTCCTTTCCAACCATTTCTTCCAGGCTTCTTGCTTGCACTGGTGTGTCTACACAGGAGGGTCCTTGGTGAGGAGGGAGATACTTCCTTGTGGTGGCTGCAGGTTCTGAGGACCCTCCAAATCCAGGGGTCCCTGGCTCAAGGATCTCCAATCCAACAGGTTCAGATGCAGTCATGATCTTGGGGACTTGGTTAGTTTCCTGTGGCCCTGGTCCAATGGATCTAGCCAACCCCTCCTGATCTGAGTCCGGACTGCTGAGTCCAGAGTCAGGGCGGGCATCCCGATACATCATTTGGCAGGGTCTTCCCACTAGCAGATGAGTTGTGCATGACTGGACCAGGCACTGGAGTGGTCGCTTTAATGAGAAGCGTTGGTTCCCTGAGTCACCTGACCGGGTATTGAGTCAGCTGATGGGGATCTAATGCTGCTTAGGTGGCAGTTTTGGATAACAGTTCAACCTGCAATTTCTTTGGCAGGCTTTATGGTGCGGGAGGTAAAGCATTGGAGCATTGCCCCTGGAATTTCTGGTCTGAGACCCCTGCTTGCCTTATACAGGATTTGCAATGCAATAATGATAGGACAGGAACTGAAAATCATGCTTAGCAACATTTTGCATTTTCTAGGGTGCTCTTCAGTAGTAGTAAATATGTTTTGTCCCTGCAGAAGCATCTTAAGGATATCCTTACATCTATAATATCAAGGCGGAAGGCCTACCAACTGAGAGATGGTCACTTCAAATATGCCTTTGGAAGCAATGTCAATCCACAGCCTTACCTGAAGAACAGTGTTATCGCTTACAATAATTTAACTGAATGGTAAGGAAATACCCAATTTTAACGCAATGCAGGACAGAATTTCAGAATATGAGACTTATGTTTTTCAGTAGAAACTTCCATTTTGTAGTAGTAACGTTCATCAGAGGTTTAAAAATTAGAGGTTAGCCACATGTTCATGAATTTCAATTTTCATGTCATAATTCAGATGACATGAAAATAAAATGGTTGATGATCCTCCAGGGTTTTTTTTCTCTTCCTTCTTTTTTGTATTATTTATTTTACAGTGTTAGCCTCTAGGCATGGTTTTATTTTCATTTTTTTTTGCATGGTGTCAATTTTTATTAATGTTATTTATGAAATGTTATAAATTTTATAAACTATATAAAATCTGAAGAAAATATCGCTGTCATAACGTTTGAAGAATGTCAACTGAGGGAAAGTTACAAGCTTCTTTCTATACCAAAGTTACTTTAGTTCTTTCTATGCTGTTGATCTTTCTGCAAGCAGTGGTCTCTCTCTCCAGCTGGGAACTGGAGCTCTCAGTTGTCTCCCCAATGGTCAATTGATGTACAAATATTTTCTTTGCTCTCTACTAGTTGTGCCATTTGAAATAGTAGCTAGTGGGAGCTTATTGATATATGTTTTGTACCATCAAATGTATAATTGGGAAAGAGAGAAAGGGTTTTCTTCTATTGTTTTTTTAAAAACCACCCTAACCCAAAAAGAAATAGAATCATAGAATAGTAGAGTTGGAAGGGGCCTATAAGGCCATTGAGTCCAACCCCCTGCTCAGTGCAGGAATCCACCTTAAAGCATACCTGACAGATAGCTGTCCAACTGCCTCTTGAATACCTCTAGTGTGGGAGAGCCCACCACCTCCCTAGATCATTGGTTCCATTGTCGTACTGCTCTAACAGTCAGGAGTTTTTCCTGATGGCCAGCCAGAATCTGGCTTCCTGTAACTTGAGCCCATTATTCCGTGTCCTGCACTCTGGGTTGATCGAGAAGAGATCCTGGCCCTCCTCTGTGTGACAACCTTTCATGTATTTGAAGAGTGCTATCATGTCTCCCCTCAATCTTCTCTTCTCCAGGCTAAATATGCCCAGTTCTTTCAGTCTCTCCTCATGGGGCTTTGTTTCCAGACCCCTAATCATCCTCGTTGCCCTCCTCTGAACACGCTCCGGATTGTCTGCATCTTTCTTGAAGTGTGGTGCCCAGAACTGGGCGCAGTACTCAAGATGAGGCCTAACCAGTGCCAAATAGAGGGGAACCAGTACCTCGCGTGATTTGGAAGCTATACTTCTATTAATGCATCCCAAAATAGCATTTGCTTTTTTTGCAGCCACATCACACTGTTGGCTCATATTCAGCTTGTGATCTACAACAATTCCAAGATCCTTCTTGCTTGTCATATTGTTTATTTCGCATTTAAAAACTGGTTAACTGATCAGCTATACATTAAAGCTGATCTGTAATAATCATATACTGCAATCAAGTTTTTGAGCTGTAATCGCAATTATCTCACAGGAAACCAAATGGATAAAACATTTATTTATTAATAAATAATTCTTCCAAGGAACTCAAGATGCAGTATATTTTCCCCACTTTTTACCTTCACAACAATTCTGTCTGGTAGGTTAAGCTGAGAAATAGTGACTAGCCCATGTGGGCTGAATGGGGATTTGAACCTAGATCTCTCCAGCCCTAAACAGATAGTCTAACTATTACGTCACACTGGCTCTCTAAAAAGCCACAAACTGATTCCCGTGTCCTTCAAAAGTTCAGAAAATAGTTTGAACAAAATGAGTTTTAAAAGAGCTTTTGAATTAAAAATGCACACTAGTATTCAGGACAAAACCTGAGCCAACATTGGGAAAGAGAATCAAACTGGCAGCCTTGCTTTTCCATAATGTAATGTTGAATTCTCCCTCCCCCCCCATATTTTTCTTTCGGTAGCCCTCCCACCTGCTTGGCCCCCCCTCCTGGTCAAAACCTTGCTTCCCATCCACCTCCTGATGATGCTGAGCAGCAGGCAGCCCTCCTCCTAGCATGTTCTGGGGACACTTCACCAGCAACTCTGCCACCAGTGAACATGTATGACCTCTTTGAGGCACTCCAGGTAACTTTCTGTTCCACTGCTTCGCTTAGCTGGGGCAGGGAGAGTTTCTTACAAAGAACCAACTTATGTAACCTCAGGGGGCAGTAGGGAGGGTGTGTTCTTTTCTGTGTGAGCTCATGCGTGCATTTGGAAATTTACTTATCATCTGTTTTAGATTGTCCAGTGAACTAAACTTAATTTCCTAGTACAGCTCCAGAGGTTCAGGCAAACTGGCCCCTTCCCCACTCCATGAACCTTTGATTTTACTGACACTTATATCTTGACCAACCATTTTTCATAGAATCATAGAATAGTAGAGTTGGAAGGGGCCTATAAGGCCATCGAGTCCAACCCCCTGCTTAGTGCAGGAATCCACCTTAAAGCATCCCTGACAGATGGCTGTCCAGCTTGAATGCCTCTAATGTGGGAGAGCCCCCCCCCCCCGCAGGTAATTGTTTCCATTGTCGTATTGCTCTAACAGTCAGGAAGTTTTTCCTGATGTCCAGCCGGAATCTGGTTTCCTGTAACTTGAGCCCATTATTCCGTGTCCTGCATTATGGATTGATCGAGAAGAGATCCTGGCCCTCCTCTGTGTGACAACCTTCCAAGTATTTGAAGAGTGCTATCATGTCTCCCCTCAATCTTCTCCAGGCTAAACATGCCCAGTTCTTTCAATCTCTCCTCATAGGGCTTTGTTTCCAGACCCCTAATCATCCTCGTTGCCCTCCTCTACACACTCCAGATTGTCTGCATCCTTCTTGAAGTGTGGTGCCCAGAACTGGACACAATACTCAAGATGAGGGGACCCAGTACCTCGTGCGATTTAGAAGCTATACTTCTATTAATGCAGCCCAAAATAGCATTTGCTTTTTTTGCAGCCACGTCACACTGTTGGCTCATATTCAGCTTGTGATCTACAACAATTCCAAGATCCTTCTCACTTGTAGAATTGCTGAGCCAAGTATCCCCCATCTTGTAACTGTGCATTTGGTTTCTTTTTCCTAGGTGTAGAACTTCGCATTTATCCCTATTAAATTTCATTCTGTTGTTTTTGGCCCAGCGCTCCAGTCTATCAAGATCACTGAATCCAAAGCCTTATTGGGCAGGGCAGGGCAGGGCAGGACCTTCAAATCCCAGTTGTGTAGATATGCATATTGCAGAGTATAAACTCCTATTTTACAACACAGCTCTTAGTGTAGCGATACCCAAACCATTTGGTGTTACAGGAGCTAAAGCCTGTCTTGAAAAGTTCAGTCACCATGTTGGATGCATCCACCACTCTATGCCCCTTGGATTGGTGAAGAATGCAACATCCCGTTCCCACCTCCACCTCCAGCGACATCATCTCAGGGAATGGAAATAAGGATGGTCTGGCTCAGCCTGCATTATAGCTAACAGATGTCGGAGAATCCTGCAAGCATCCCCATGACCCCAAATCATAATTCTGTTTCTCTTGACTGTAACTGGGTAAAGAAGAGGGTGGGGTGCTGTGAGGCTGTTATGAGCCGTCCACCATGGCCACTAGGATACCTAGGAGCTGATTGCAAAAAAATATAGTGGGAAGAGTGACATGTGCTTCTAATTTTAATCCAGAGAAGAAATGGTTTGTCAAGTTATTAAAGGTTTGGGAAGCACCTACTTAATACATGTTAGGCATGATAATCAGGCCTGCAGAACCTGATTACTTGGAAGCCTGCAGCCCTGTTCACCTAGCTAACCAATCAGTAGATAGTCTCCTCCGCTCCCCCATCCCTGATGCATGATCCCTCTGTGACCCATCTCTCTCCCCACTGCTCTCCTATCATTTCCTTTGAGTGCCCAGATGATAGATGCCCCACTCACGCTGCAGAGAGGAGTGGGCAAGGCCATCCAATTGGCAGCCCCCAAGCAACAAAGTGAGGAGCACCAGCCCAGTTGCTGTTGTAGGCTCCCACCTGGCCACTACTTCCAGCCATGCCGCTCTGCTATATCACCACAAGACCCAAAGCCTTTTTCTCTCTCTCTCTCTCTCCCTTCCCTCGCCCCGCCCTGTGTGTCGCATGGTTTCACCAAAAGTGCGATAACAATAGAAACTGATGAAGCATAAAGATGACACAGATGTATGGAGATAAGCATAATTAGTTCCACTTGAAGGACATGGGCATTTGAAGATCCGGATTTGTTGTTCATAAGATTTCTTCATGTGTAACCTGTAGATCCACCGAGAAGTGGTCCCTGCTCACACAGTCTACGCCCTCAATGTTGAAAGAATCATCTTGAAACTCTGGCACCCAAACCACGAGGAGCTGCAGCAAGACAAAATCCATCGGCAGCGGTTGGTTGCAAAGGAAGGACTCCTGATGTGCTGATTGGCTATAGGCTGGACTAATATTTCTTGGACTTGCGAATTGGGCATTTTGACTTTGGGATCACAGAACTTGCAATATTGTGCCAGTATTTCCAAGTGGAAATGTGGACATCTTTCCTATGGAAATCTGACTTGGGAACCCTGAGTGCATCATGTTTGCTATCAGAAAGCCATATCGCATGAAGATTGCCTTGACTTCTTTAAGGGCCTGACTGCCTTGCTGAGGCACTTGGCCTTTTAACCAAAGTGAACAGCATTCATTCTGAAAATATTTTGTGTTCCACTGGAAAAGGAAAAGGGGCATTGTTTCCATCAGAGAGCCCATTTCTGTTACTATTCCCTTCATGACATGAAGAATTGTGATCAGCCAATTCCTGCACTACAGAGATTGACTGAGGCTGGTTCTTAGAGTAGCCAAGTATTATGGTTGCAGTTTGGGCCACTGCCTTGGGCTGTATTTGCAGCCATATAGGTGCACTTGGCAAAGAGCTCTGCTAATTTTTGATTGCATTTGTTTTGTACGGTAGATGGGAGAAAACTTGATCCATGTAAATAAACTTGGTTGCAAGACAATTTCCATAAAAGGGATTTTTTTTCCTTTCTGTCTTCGCTTTTTAAACAAGTTTTGTAATTAGATTTTTGGCCAAGTCAAAAACGTTTCAAGCTGATTTATTTATTTATTTTTGCACATCACAAGAATGTGGATTTGAAAAAGGAACCTGAAAGCAATCTAGCCACCGCCTTGAACTTTTCTCTTTTTAGGTTTGACTTTTAGTTGCTTGAAACGGTTTCTGCTAACATCCCAGTTCTGTTCCTAGTAATGTCTTGACATTCAGAACCTTTTTTTAATGCCCCACCCCTGCAGATAGACAGACAATGGTAACACTACTACTTCCCCAAGGTGTGATCCCACACTCCTTTGGACTGCATATGAGTGAGGCTACCAGAAGGGCAAGGCAAACTGAATAGAGTGAAAGTGGTCAGACCACTTCCTGGTGAAGTTTGGGCTTGCAGCTCCTGCAGGGATAGAGGTCTCACCCCTGGAAACATCAAATCTGAAGGATTCTTGAGTGCTGCATGGGAGTTTCCAGTAGCGAGAACTGCCAATCCTGTTGAAGTCCTGGTGTTGCTGTGGAATGATGAGTTGAAGCAGGCCATCAACACAATGGGACAGTTCAGATGATTACGACAAGCCGTCATGGCTTAAACAAGCCAAAGTGGATGCAATTTGCATAATCGCTGCCTAGCCGCAGCTTATGGTGTCATCCAAACCTCCGGTTATTTGTAAACCCGTGGGTTAGTTGAGTGTTGTTTAACCCTCCAGCAAGCCATGCTGCCCAGGTTCAGCAACATGGTGAGCTGCAGCCAGGCGGTGATTATACAAGTCACACCTGCCACCTACCACAGCTCACAAGCCACTGTGGCTTATTTAAGCCATGGTGTCTTGCGACTGTACGAACCAGTAGCTCCTGAGCACTCTCTCTAGCGTTTTGGAGCCTGCATGGTACCATGATTTTCTACAGAGCTCTGGGAGAGGAGGCAGGCTGGACAAAGTGCCTTTGGTGCAGGCCTCGTGACCGCATGGCACGCAATTGTGCCTCCTGCGTGACAATGAAAGTAGCCATCCAGCAGAGCCCGGTAGAAGCTGGGTCCGCACAATCACAGTGGGAACCAACACTATGGGTTGTTTCCCCTGCCCCCCATGCTTGTGCCTCATACGACCGGCATTTACTTAATTATTTATGTAGTGTCATCCAAACCTGGATAGCTTTTAACCCATGGCTTATTGTAGGGGTTGTGGGGTAGGGTAGAAGCTGTTCCCGCCACTCTGCTCTCCAGGTTCAGTCAGGGCAACCCGTGACATGGCATGGCTAATGAGATAAATGCCAGTCACCACTGTGGCACGCGCACGGGGGGGGGGGGGGGGGAAACAACCTACACGACGTTGTTTCCTCCATTGATTGTGCAAACCTGGGCACAACACATAGTATGCTGGTACCTTCAGAGGCCCACCGTGATAAATTTGCCAGGCACTTATCTTCATAGCAGTTTGAACGCCAGCATTGAGACAAGTCCTGCCAAGGTGTCCAATACATCAAGTTATCCAGTTTTCTGGGATCCATTTCAGCTGTTTCGTTGTTTTATTGATTCATTTTATGGTATTTTGATTTTGTATTATACTGATTTTATACTCTTGAGAACTGTTTTGGGATTTTTTAAAAAAAAGAAAACTGGTATAGACATTTTCTAAAAAAAATTGTTTTTAAAAAAGGGAGAGAGAGATCCCTGAAGTCAGGGTCAATCTACATAGTTGCAGCTTTCAACTTGTAACTGTATGGTTGCACCATGGGAAGCAACTCTCTCATGCATTGGAGGTACATCTGAAGAATACCTGTGATGCTAGTGAAAGGAACAAGCCAAGCCCTTTCCCTAACCTTTATTCCCCCTTATGAGCTAAATCATAAAGGCTAATAGAGATAAAGGCACTATTGTGCTCTCATACAGTTCCTATCTTCCTCAATGGAGTTTTGTGCAGGAGAACATCCAACTCCATTGTACCCAAAGACAGGTAGGTCTGTTAATGCCTCTCACTGTTATCTGATGTCTGAGGACAGCCTCTTTTTATTTTAAGAGGAAGAGAGAGAAATATTAAATAGACTTATAACTGTGTGTGTGTGTGTGTGTGTGTGTGTATGCGCCCTTATGCATACATGTGTGTTAAATCAAGTGAGTGAGTGAGTGACTCAGAAGAAATTTATTAGCAGTTCTCAAGGAAGAAAGTGCAAACATGGACAGATTGCCAAAGAATTCCCGTGAGCATGGATTTTTCATTACTAAGATGAAGAAAAGTATCTGAAGCTTGAAGTGTGTGTATATGTGTGTGTGTGTATGTGTGTGAACAACAAGCCTGCAAACACACCACAATGAGGTAATGAAGGACCAGACTCACTGTAGTTTACAATGTCATCTTTCAGCACTATGTAAACAGCTTTATTTGCACCGCTTATTTCAATGAAACATGGTTCCTTCAGTTTTATGCCCTACATCCTGTGCATGCTTACTCAAAAGTAATTTCTATTGTGTTCAATGGGACTTAATCCCAAATACATGTACATAAGTGGGAAACTGGGCTATTATGACTTGCCTAAACCTATTTGCATTGTGGGGTAGTATAGGGGCTAACAGATGGATTTAGAAATGAAGAAGTCCCCAGTTCAGATCCCACCCCAGCAATTAACACTCTAGGAGCTCCACCATGCCTACTTTTTTTCCTGATATGCACCCGCGATTTTGACTTCCATTTCATTAGCGCAGCAAGTGCTGGTCGTTTTCACATGTGTGCATTGTTGTGCTATTTCATCTCATGGCTTATTCACTCTCCAAGTCTGCCGTGCCCCATCCCGTCCCTTCTCCTTCCCCCTTCAGCTTATTGGTTCTTGTCCTTGATGGAAGTTGTGATGGATGTGGCGTGGCCACCTCTGTTCCATTTTCGGATAACAGCTTCATTATAGCCTATTAGGATTAACCAAAATGCTTACAGCACTCACATTTTTAAAGATAAAGAGATGAAACCTGGCATTATGATAGCTCTTAAGTAGGGCTTTAGGCATACCAAGTTTGAAGCCAGTCCCTTCATCAGTTGATTGTAAAGGATTTTTTAAAAATTTTGCTCTCTCAAACTATTCCTCCTCCCCATAGACACACACACAGAGCTTTCTGATTCTCCGATAATCCACCCCTGCAGATTTATGGAGGGAGGTTTTATCCATTGCTGAAACAGAGCTGTGTGGGACTATAAAATAGTTTTATTTCTTTTCTTTTTGGGGGGGGTGAAGGTGCAAGAATATGCAACATGGATGCTTGCCAAATTGGCTTTAATGAGAGCCTTTTTATTTTCCCTCTCTACCTGAGAATTGTTCCGTGTCTTTGATTCTGTATCCAGTGATCCTGAATAAAAAGTTCACTAAATGGATATGCCCATCAGCAAAATAAAGGATAAAATCTCCCTCCGTAAATGTGCAGGGGTAAATTAACAGAGAATGATGAATTCGGAGCCACCCCGGGACAAAGAGCTGAATAACCGCAGCTGAAAAGTTGGGACTTACCCCAACTTTTCCTACCTGAGCACAGTTTTTCTGCCATCTGATCTCACTCGGGGCCAATTCCAGGGGGTGGGGGGTGGCCCTGGCGGATGGCCACAGGCAATTGGTCGCTGGAAGCCAGGAAAAGGGCAGGGGGGCAGCTCCAGTACCCAGGTGACTGTCAGAAACCTCGCGCTCCCTCCTTGGAGTGGAGATTAGCAAGCGCAACCCCACAGGAGAGAAACCGCGGGGTTTAGGCAGAATGTGACGCCAATGCGGTGCCATCAAGGCAGCCCCCTAACTGGAAGGCATGGTGGGCAAGGCCAGCCTAAGCACGTAGGGTGGGGTTCTCATTCTCCCAGGATCTCTCCCAAACAGATCAAACTCTGGTCTTTTATAACCCTCATGATGCTGTTAGCCAAAGCGTAGCCATCTTTGCTTATAAGTACAGAATGCTGGGAACGCTTGCTCAAGGCTGAAGGAAAATTCAAAGTGTGTATGCGGCAGAAAAGGCCTTGCCACAAGCCTGGTTTCATCTGGTTATAGCATTTGTTCTAATGCAAGGCCATCAGCGCACCTTATCTGATGCTACAGAATTTACCCCAGTAACAATTGAAACATGCACAGTAGCTTTCAACAGTGTGTCAAAGGGCAGTGACTCTCTCGTTGGAATGCATGGGGTTTTGCTTGCGCTTGCGCTGTATAAAGCAATGACGTATATCTTATGCTGTATAGTATAAAAGGGGGGCTTGCGTGCTCCTGGGTGTGACTCTGGTGAGCTGGGAGCTTGCTAGAGTGCACCCGCTCAGCTGAACGTAATAAAAGTGTGTTGGATCAGATCTTTGGAGTCTGTGCTTCTTAGTGGGAATTGGCATATCTCCTAGGAAAAGAGCCTGTTACTTTTGGGCAACAATGCCAATGACCTCATCCTTAGTTTCAGACCTGGTCATACCACTGCTCTCATTTTTTTTCAATGTAACACCCAGATGAAGGTATCCCTGCGAAGTTAAGCTTCATGATGCTTCCGACCCATTCATGGCACCCTCCCTCCATTTCCAAGAACATATTCCATTACTCATAGTTATCCAACTCTTACTATTCTATGATTATATGTTTCTCCTCCACCAGCACCTTTCAATGGCTAGGTGCAATTTACTGTGTTAGGCACAGGACCAGCAAGAGCTGTGATAGAGCCTCTCTGCCTCTCTTCTGCCCTCACTAAGCAAACTGAATGTGGGATTTTCTTCTATCACCTTGGAAACAGGCCTTGATTACATGAATTTATCTAATGCTTTCCATGATGCAAAGTAAAGCATCACATAAATTAATGTTACTCTAATAAATGTCAATATATTATATGATCTTTGATGCCCATTTTGGGCCTTTTCCAAATGCTCTCAGGCAGATGCCCCATTGTCCCAACCTAGCTATGTTATTATCAGCATTTCCCAATTCATTAATTCATAATTGTACTCTGGCCTTAATCAGCACCTTGAGATTCTCCTTATTTTGCACCACAGTGAAGGACTCAACTGCCCATCGCCTGCAAGGCAAAAAGTTGGCAACCATACTTAAGTGGTCTTGAGTCAACAGCAGCTAATTTGTGAAAAGCCGAACGAGAGGAAAGGAAGGCCACCTCTCTCTCGTGATGAGGTCTGTGACTGTCCAGCTACCGCTCCTCAGCTCAGAAACACTACGTTGGATGTGATTGGCCAAAGGAGCTGGCCAGGATTCAAGGCAGCCGCTTTATAAATTTCTGAAAAGAAGCAGGCTGTGTTACAGACAGAGTCTCAGCCCTCAAACAAACGGTCTGTTTAGCATCAAGGGCACCATAACCACCCAGCAAGATGTGCAAAGGATTAGCAGCTTTGCCCCATACATGTCTGGAGAGGTGAGTGAACAGGTTTCTATCTTTCAAAGAGGGAAATGGGGTGATGAACTAAAAGGCAACCCAGCAGCAGCAGCAGCAGCTTCTTAGAATGAGATGATTTAGCCTATGTATGTGCAAAGAAAAGAAATATCATATATATATATATATATATATATATATATATATATATTTCTTAGCATCAAGACAAGCCTGCCTAAAGTGATATTAAGATGTCTCCTGTTCCCATTCATTGGTGGAGGGATTGCACAGGAGAACTGAGCCTAGGATATTCAAGCCAGGATGGTTTGAGAAACATGGGAAGACAAAAATTAGGCAATGTAGCGTAGTTAACAGAGTAATTGATTTCCAACCAAGTATGTGACCAGAAAGCTAAATCAGGTTTGGATTGAGAAAGGTGATTTTTGTTGTGGTGGTGGTGATTGCTGTGGTTGTTGCTGTTGACAGGTGCAAATGTCATCCGCAGGGAGAAAACACACACCTTGAACCCTTCCCCTGAAACTGCCTTTTATCTCCTGCTCTACCTATCCATGATGCACTTTATATCTTTCTCTGTCACCCCCACCCCCATTACCATTTTATGTGGATTTTGTGACTTGATTCTGCACAGTCATTAGCTCACTTGGTGAACATAGGAAAGCGCCTCTCCCCCAAGCCTCAGTCAGCCACCAAAATGTAACTATGTATAACAATACTGAGGTAAATATCTTAGGTTTCACATTTAGTCATAAAACCTGAAGATAACACATGAGATAATAGTGGAAAGACTTGGTTTATAGGCAGCCAATAATTACCACAGAATCCTAACGTAAAACAAAAGCAAAACCTTTTTTGGTTAAGATGACTAAACAAATTGGAGGTTAAGGCTTCTCATTTAGCTGTTCTTATTGCTTACACATTTCCTTTTTCTATCATTTTTCACCACCGGTTGAATCTATTCAGCCAAGTCCACAGCCCAGTTGGTGAAGTCAATTTTTCAAAACCATCCGGAATTTTGTTTGAAATAATCCTGACACTTTACAGGATATTGTAAGTCCTACTGAGATCATGTATTTAAATGCTTTGAACATTTGAAATGCTAGAGATCCTATGTACTAATAATAGCTAACACATTTTCTGAGTGTAGATCCTCATGTAGCCAAAACAGCCCCTTCCATGCAAAAGAGGGAAGTATCAGCAGGTTTTGGTGAAACCATGGTTTCCAGAAGCAGAATGGTGCATGTGTGTGTTTTAGGAAAGTAAACCTAAGGGAGAATGCCACCAACCCACAAAACAGCCCAATAATTCTGTGTGGACAGAGGTGGAATGAACACTAGTCTAAGGGGAGTAGAAAGGAATTGAACCAGGTATCCTGAAAATGATACGGCTCGCTCGAATCGTGAACAGCAGCACTACACACTGAAACATTTTGTTGAAGGTCGCACATACTAATAGTGAACTTCTAGTTTGGGACTTCTTCAGCAGTGCTATAAAGAGCTACCAAAAAAAAAAAAGTCTTCCATCTTTTATTATTATCACTATGTTTTAATGAAGGTGGAAGGGAGAAATATTCTAGGCTTGCTGTGTACAATCCCTACTTTGGCTTTGTACAATCCCTACTGCTGACATTAGGCTGGATTTCTACGTAGAAGTGCCTGTCTTGAAGGATTTGTTCCATGACAATAGGTACTATTGTTTGTACTACATGAGAGAACAGTATGGAATATAGGATAGCCCTTGGAAGAACTTTGGGCATTTTAACCATCATTGTTAATGTTTATATAGAACTTTTGAATTATTAAAAGCATTTAATTACCTCACTTGAGAAAGTGATGTGAAAGAGAGAGAGAGAGGGGGGGGAGGGGGGGAGGGAGGGAGAGGTTTTTCCACAGTAGCCCCTTTCTCTGGAATTGTCATTGCTTGTTAATTTACTGTTTTAGAGACAGTCCAGGTGATGTCAATGACAGTTTGTTGCATAGTAGCAGTAGTAGTAGTAGTAGTAGTAGTAGTTAATAATAATAATAATAATAATAATAATAATAATAAATTACAGAACCAGGCTGTCAAGGACAGCCAAAGTGCTATTGAGGAGTTTTAGGTTCCCTGTGCCTTATATTTAAAAGCCTTTTATTTACAGACTCAGTCCATTTTGTCACTTCTTCCTGACCAGTGTTAGGAATTATTGTTTCAATTTGTCTTCGATTTGCTGCTTGAATAGCCTCCCATAATTGTCATCTATTGGCAATTTCTTTTTTTTTTGAATGGGCAGTAATGACTATATTTCTCCCATCGTTTTATATCTTTTCATTTTTAAATAGCAAAATAGTGGTTTTTAACTATACAAAAATGAAAAGAAAACACAGGAGATAATCAGTAATAAAGCTCCCTCCCAGCATCCATTGAAATAGAAACTGACAGTAGCTTGGTTCAGGCAATCATTTCTACCTATGGTGGCTTAAATAAGTTACCATAGTTTGCAGCATGTACTGGGTGCCTATAGGTGCCTGTTGTATAACTCACACCCACCCCTCATAGGTTGTTGTGTCATCTGAACCCTGTGAAGGTGGGTTGTTGTTGGTTAACAAACTATCCAGAACCCATGGGCTGTTTAGGATTGTGGGTGGTTTGTTAATCATGCCAACAGCCTACCATTGCTGTGTTTGGACAATACGACAGCCTATGAGCGATGGTTGGGTTATTGAATGGGTGCCGTGGGCACCCGGAATGTCCTGCAAACCATGGTAGCTTATTTAAGCCACCATTGGGAGCAATTATTCTCCAAACCTGGTCAATAATGGGCAGTTAAGCAAAGCTCTCCAAGAAGCAAATAGAAGGAATTAATCTGGAATCCGCCAGCCCCACTCAATAGGAAGAAACAAAGAGCTTCATCAGATTAGTGTTTTATTGCACACTCATTGCTGAGCACTCACGGATTTTCACAGGTATCTCTCATGATGTCATCTGCCTCCCGCGGTACTCCTGCCCCCCTAGCCTTGTTCACGCCACAAACAACAACACCCCAGTATGTCCAACTTATTTTTAAAGATGGAAGTTGCCGCTATCTCCTGCTGTGTGCAGGAGAAGCAGCGGGATTAAACTGGCTCACCGAATGGGCCATGTGCAAGTTGTTTACTTCCTCTTTCAAAAGAAGAAGTAATGAGGGACAAACATGTGGGTGGAGAAGCGACGGTAAGCAAACACGATTTTCCCCAGTGTGATGACGCTCTGAATGGGTTGAATCTGCAAACAGGCAGCAATGAATTAACTTTTCTTAAGTCAGACAATTTGTCTATCCAGCTCAATTTTGTCAACCCAGACTGGCAGTGGCTCTCCAGAGTTTCAAGCAGGAATCCTTCCTAGCTCTACCTGGAGATACCAGAGACTGAACCTGGGAACTTCTACATGCAAAGCAGGGGCTCTGCCGCTGAGTTGCACCCCCACCCTGTCTGTGTGGTGCTGGGCTATATGAAGCCACTGTTTTAAGGGCACATCCGGCTAACTACAGTGCTAATGGCAACCAAAGACATGTGCAGAAGAGAAAGAGATGGGCAAAGAGCTAGCAAGAGAGACACAAGCCAGAAGATGTGTATGTTGGTGGCAGGAGGACAAAAGATGGGGTTTCTGACTGGATATCTGGGGGACCAAGGGTCATGTGCATTGGTTATTTGGACTTATATCTCCATATTCTAGAGGGGCTGTGATGGCTGAGGCATAGTGGCTTCCTTAAGGACATCTTAAGCAGAAGTTATTTTTGAACCTGAGGCTTTTCTGCTCATATGCTTGTTCTGCCCTCCCCAATCTGGTGCTCTCCACCTGTGTTGGACTTCAACTCCCAGCATCCCCCAGTCAGTTATGCTAGCTGGGGGTACCAGGTGGGGAAGGCTTCATTATCCACTACACTGCACCAGACCAGCTACTTCAGTTTCTGCATACACATTTCCAGCCTTTTGGAAACACCTATTTTTACATTTCCTACCGCAGTTTTCTACAATCGGGTATCTGTTTTTTAGAACGCATTTTAAAACATTTGTTAATAATGCGTTCATGTAACCATTTTTATAACCAATAGAATAAAATACAATATAAACATTTTTATGACCAAGGGAATAAAATAACCACAGGTATTGGCTTGGAAACGAGTTCATTTAAGAAAGTTTCCCATTCCCCTTTCCCCCTCCTGTGGCCACCTGCAATCCCCAGAAAATCCCTCCTGAGGGAGGAGAACCTCCTGAAAAATGTGGGCTGAGGTGTGGGGGCTACTCTGGAGCAGAGTGGATTGCAAATCCTCCTTCTGTGAACTTCTTTAAGTTAATCTCTTAGGATCCAAGTCCAATTTTGAGTGATTCCCTCCCTCCCTAGCAGCCCGCCATACATTAATTCATATTGTTCAGCAGGGGCCCCTTGACCTTCAGAAAGGCTTTTGGATAGATACAGGTGGCTACAAGGAGGCAGGAGGTGAAGGGAAACTCTTTCCATCAACTTCCTTAGCATCCTAGGATCCAGTGGAGCCTGGTGGCTCCAGTGTCAGTAAGGCAGTGAACCTGGTCTGGGTTTCAGTCAGAACCAGTGAAGTGAGTGAAAACCGAAGCAGATTCACCATCCCAGTGACGTCGAAGCCACCAGACTCCACTGATAGGATTCAAACTGTTACTGAGTACAAAGTGGAAGACTGGGTATCTAAGATATGGAACAGTTCAAAGGATGAGAACAAACTAAATGTGTTCACACAGAGACACTCGCTCTTCTCTGTGAGGAGATTTTTGGTTTTGTATGGGAGAACATAAGCGCCCCAACCTGCCGCCCGAAGTGACATAGCCCAGACACTTGTTTATCACATCAGTGAGCACTAGAGCCAAGTATTAATGCTTTTACTAATCCTGCTCAGTCCCACACCTGCTCTGTGTCAACACCCGGTGCTTGCTATCCTTCAGTTCCACTTTCATTTGACAGCAACATTGGGTGCAATCCTTTTGTGATGTGATAATTAGAGAAAACAAAGTTGGTGTAGATAGGTTTTATTAGTCATAGTCTTTGACTACAGAAACATTGTGATAAATCATCACAGAATAAAATAAACAAGAATAGGATCCCAACCATGAAAGCCTGCATGGCAAACTACTATCGATCTAAGAAAAAGCCTGGTTTTCATCAGAGGACCTGATAAAATTGAAGAGCAACCCAACAATAACACAAGAGCATAAAGACTCAAATACAGCCAATATCGAACCAATATCTTTGTGTTAAGATGACAAAGCTTCTGGAAAAGCAAGAAGACTGTGTCATTTAGTCATGATAATAAGTCATTTTTCATGTTTCCATCTAGGTATTCCCAAAATAAGTCCCAGGAAATACGTTTGTGCAACTATACACTTAAAATAATGAAAAGGAACCACCAATATACTCTAGCATTTTTTAATTCATTTGCCCATTAGTATTATTTTTATATGAATGCCAATTAATGGGACCATTATGTTGCAAATAAAAAGATAATTCAAAACAAAAGAAAAGAAAAAGGCAGTTAATGTTGCATAGTCAGACAGATTCTCCTGTTGTCTGGACCATTTCTAGGTCATGGGGAGGATTATGTTTTAAAGTGTGATTTCATAGATTGGTTTTGGAAAAATTGAACTCTTTTGAATAATTTTTTGACAATTGCCTTTTAACATAAGATGAGCTGTGATGGATCAGAACAAAGGCATTCTCTTTGCACAGTGGCCAGCCAGATGCCCAAGAGAAGGCCCACAACTAGGACATAGGTGCCATAGGACCCTCCTATCCACGTTTGCAAACAAGTGGTGTTCAGAAGTAGAGTGCCTCCAAGACTGGAGGCAGTATACTGCCACCATGATTAGTAGACCCTGGTAGCCTTATCCTCACCAAATTTCTCCAATTTCTTTCAAAGATGTCCAAGTTGGTGGCCATCACTGCATCTTGTAGCAAATCCCATCACGTAACTATGCACTGCATGAAGAAATACTTCCTTTTATCTGCCCAGAATATTCCACTGATGTGCTTCATTGGATGGCCCCAAGTTCTACTATTATATCCACTTTCTCTATATCTTGGGCTGCCTCTACAAGAGAGGTTTAATGCTCTTTAAGGCGCTTAAAAAAATTTATCTCTACAAGAACAGAGCGCAAATCGGGCGTAGAGGCGCATTATCTCTCCGATTATGCGCATTATCGAATGCGCGTTAAACAGCGAGTTTTATTTTGCTCCGGCCGTTAAAGCGCATTTTGCCTATGTGAACAAGCGATTCTCCGCATTAACTACTTGTAAAGCGCATTTTGGTCATCCCTTAATGCGCTTCGCTGCCTCTCGCCGCCTCTCGTACAGAGGTATTAGGCGTAAATGCGCTTCAGCGATTATGCGCATAAACGCCTAACCAGGCGCAAAAGTGAATCCTTGTAGAGGGGACCTTGCAGAATTTTATATGTCTCCACCACATCCCCCTTTATTCATCCTCTTTTCTGAACTAAAGAGAGCCAAACATTGTAATCTTTTTCAACCCATTGATAATTTCAGCTGCTCTTTCCTGCACCTTTTCTAGGTCTATGTAGTGACCAGAACTGTGCACAGTATTCCAAGTGTGGTTACACTATAGAAAGTCATTACAATATTAGTGTTTTATTTTTCTTTCCTAATGACCCTCAACATGGCATTTGCCTTTTTCACAGCAGCCACACGCTGGGTTAACATTTTCATCGAACTCTCCACCACAATCCCAAGATTCCATCAGTCACCATCAGCTCAGACCCCATCAGAGTATATGTGATGTTAGAAGTTTTTGCTTGCATTTTCTGTTCTTCTTTTACTCTTTGGCTTTTGTCTGGGCACTAAACAGTCATTTTATAGCATTTGGCGCAGTCTTAGGCTTGCTGCTCTGCAGTAAACCATTAATCCTATTTGCATAACTGCTCTGGATGACTGAGAAAGGAAGCAGGCAATGTTGAGACTCCCATGTAGTGTGGCCAGTTTATGCTTTTGTTGTTTGTTACACGGACTGGGCACATACTAAGGTCTGATTCTCAGTCAAATAGTAGGTCTGTGTTTTCATTGTAACCGACACTACAGGGATGAAATAGAGAAGATGTTGAGAGACCTGTGGCTGGATCTCCCATGGGTTTTGGGAAAGTTAAAAGCAGCTTTGTGGGAAGCAGGGATCGGAGTTATCCATTTCCCCCCATTGGGAACTTCCTGCCTGGGGCAAATACCAGTTTCATTGGGACTGTGGCAGATGGGTTAGTTAACTCCCCTGCTTGTGCACCACAATACCAGTCCTGCTTACCTCCCCTATCACAGCAACTATTGTAACATTTTAAACTTTTAATGTTAATTGCTTACATTTAATTAACATCATGGCTAGTTTGGATCTCAGTAAGAATTAGACCTAATCTGAAACTATTTCATTTCCTTACTGGCTCCTAAAGAGAGACATAGTGAGGTCTTAGTACAAAGGCTTAAAAGAGAAAGCTCATGATTGCAGATACATTTGTATTCAAATAGAGATTTGGAAACTTTCCTGCGGTGGGGAGGAAGGAGCAACTTGCTTATAGAAGTGATTTGGAATGGGCAAGTGGAAGAATATGAAACACTCTGCTGCCCTGCTTGGGATTATTCCTCCGAAAGTCATGTTTTCTTCCTCTTTAAAAAGGGTCATCAGATCATGTTTTGTGGAGCTGCATGTAATGTTCTCTGCACAAGCAAAGTCCTGGAGGTGGTTTTGGTTTCTCCTTGGAGCTAAGTGAAGAGAGGACCATGGCACACCACCCACTGCAAGTGATCTAAGCCAGAGCATTTTTGCTTGCAAAGCAACAAGAAGGATATGGTTGTATGCACATGTGGCTTATAAGGGCAACCACTGGCGTTCCCAACGTGTCCAGCATTGCATTTGCAGCTGTTTTAGACATAGCAATTCATTTGGGGGGAAAGTTGCCACCCCCCGCCCAGAGGCTCTGGTCTTTTATAACAACTGCAACAGCTGCATAACCCAGTGGCTAGGCTGTAGTGCCATACCCCTGCACCACCAAGGTTGCGTATCTGCCAAAGGAATTACAGGCTGGACTATGAACCCAGAGGAACCTTTACAAGTCACATTCACTAGCTAACTCAGAATCCAGTCAGGCTGCCCAGAAGACCAATGCAAATCCACCTGGCTGGCTCTATAAAGTCTCAGTCCAGAGGCCTGCTTTTCAGTCTGGATAATGTGTCTCCTAATGAGAAGAGATTGCTAGACTGAGACCCAACTCACTCCCCATCCTTCCGTACAATAGTTGTTGCCTCTGGAACCTCCTGGTCCAGGCTACTTGCCTTTGGTTCCCACCTGGCCGATGGCTCCCTCCCTCATGACCTTGGGGCTCTGGTCTTGTTACTATCTGGGATGCTAACTATCAGTGAGCTCTGAAATTTGCAAAAACTCAACAGGTGCAACTTTACCTGGTACTGAGATATGGTAAGAGGTTTTTACCTCACTAATTCAGTAGGTTGAAATCACTGATTCAGGAACTCCAGTCCCTACAGTGCAGATAGAACAGGGACCAGATCTAGTTGGGCAGCTTCCTAGTGATGCTCCAGTGAGAAATGTATCCACCTAACCCTACACTTCACTAAGCACCCAATAGTATGCTATGTCACTGGATGAGAAATACAGGAAGCCCCCCCCCCCCTTGGAATCTCTGTCATTTCAAATGAATTTGCAGAGCTTCTTTGCTTAGGAGGGTTAAACTGTATTAAAATAACTAGCAAGTATATCTCTTTTCATTTTTACTCTAGAGTTAAAATCTGAGGCCCCAATCTGGATCAGGCCCCTAGTGTGGGAAGTAGGGGAGCTTTTTATTTATTTTATTTTATTTATTTATTGCATTTGTATACCGCCCCATAGCCGAAGCTCTCTGGGCAGTTTACATAGGATTAAAACAATTAAAAATAATATACAAAAATTTAAATAGCAAAAACATACAACATACACACAATGCACACATACATTTAAAACCACTGCAACAACCCAAAAAGCTACAAAAAACAAACAAAAAAACCCCAGGCTCCTCAGATATTGCCAAATGCCTGAGAGAAGAGGAAAGTCTTGACCTGGTGCCAAAAATATAACAATGTTGGCGCCAGGTGGGCCTTGTCAGGGAGATCGTTCCACAATTGGGGGGCCACCACAGTGAAGGCCCTCTCCCTTGTTGCCAACCTCCGAACTTGCCTTGGAGTAGGTACTCGGAGGAGGGCCTAAGATGTTGAACGTAGTGTTCAGGTAGATTCATGTCGGGAAAGGCGTTCCATCAGGTATTGAGGTCCCAAGCCGTGTAAGGCTTTATAGGTTAAAACCAGCACCTTGAATCGGGCTCGGAAACATACAGGCAGCCAATGCAAGCGGGCCAGAGTAGGTCTTATATGCTCGAACCTTCTGGTCCCAGTTATCAATCTGGCCGCTGCATTTTACACAAGCTGCAGCTTCCGAACCATCGTCAAAGGCAGCCCCACGTAGAGTGCATTGCAGTAATCTAACTTGGAGGTTACCAGAGCATAGACAACTGAAGCCAGGTTATCCCTGTCCAGATAGGAGCATAGCTGGCCCACCAACCAAAGTTGGTAGAAGGCACTCCGTGCCACTGAGGCCACCTAAGCCTCAAGTGACAGAGATGGTTCTAGGAGAACCCCCAAGCTATGAACCCGCTTCTTCAAGGGGAGTGCAACCCCATCCAGAACAGGTTGATGACCCTCCATCCGGTCAGCAGAACCACCCACTAACAGCGTCTCAGTCTTGTCTGGATTGAGTTTCAGTTTATTAGCCCTCATCCAGTCCATTGTCGCAGCCAGGCACTGGTTCAGCACATCCACAGCCTCACCTGATGGTGAAAAGGAGAAATAGAGCTGCGTATCATCAGCTTACTGATGACAATGCTCTCCAAAACTCCGGATGAATGCACTCAACAGTTTCATGTAGATGTTGAACAGCATGAGGGACAAGACTGACCCCTGCGGAACCCCATACTGGAGAAACCACGGGGCCGAGCAATGTTCCCCAAGCACCACCTTCTGGAGCCGGCTCGCCAAATAGGAGCGGAACCACTGCAATGCAGTGCCTCCCACTCCCAACTCAGCCAGTCGTCCCAGAAGGATACCATGGTCGATAGTATCGAAAGCTGAGAGATCAAGGAGAATCAACAGAGTCACACTCCCCCTGTCTTTCTCCCGACATAGGTCATCATACAGGGCAACCAAGGCTGTTTCCGTACCAAAACCAGGCCTGAAACCCGACTGAAATGGATCCAGATAATCAGTCTCATCCAAGAGTGCCTGGAGCTGGCTCGCAACCACCCGTTCCAGGACCTTGCCCAGGAATGGAACATTTGCTACTGGCCTGTAGTTATTAAGATTTTCAGGGTCCAAGGAAGATTTCTTTAGGAGTGGTCTCACTGCTGCCTCTTTCAGGAGGCCTGGGACCACTCCCTCTTAAAAAAAGGCATTAATCACTTCCCTGGCCCAGCCAGTTGTTCCATCCCTGCTAGCTTTTATTAGCCAATTTAAGTTGAGCCTCCTGTGTCTACTCAAACTATGATTTTTTTTAAAGCTTCTCAAGCAAATTGTGTGTGTGTGTGTGTGTGTGTGTTTGGTTATTAATTATTTCTGTGCTTCCAAGATACAAAGTTTTCTTTCTCATATTGGTGCAGGGGGAGGTGGAATTTGGAGACATTCTTACTGCGCAGTTATAATGAGAGTATCCTTACTCAAGAGACACCTCGGTCAAAAGGGAGCATGGGGACTTAGCCACCCTTTGGCCTACGAAAAAGGCTTTTCTCAGGTCAAGTGAATAGATTTCTTGGAACCGCTGATTATGGAAATGGCCTTAGCATCTGCTGACGTCCTCCAAAGAGACAGATGAGTAAGACTTTGACTCCAGAGTCTGAAAAGTTAAGAACATAACGGTCAATCTTGAGAACTTTGGGATTTCCTGTGTATAGAAATAGAAAGACAAGACAAGAAAATGAAAAGACTGAAGACTGATAACTAATAGAGAAACTTTCCAAGGGGACCTTTAGACATTGCATCCTTTGATAATTGCCTTTGAAATGTCTGACAAAGACAAATACAAGCCCCTCTGACTATTTACATATGTATATAATTATTTTAGACTTTTGTATGCTACTCTGTACATTAAGATCCTTGGGCAGTTTACAAAAAAAAGGGGGGGGGGAATATAAAGCTATAAAACAAAAACAACCTAAAATACAAGGTTCAAAATTCACGGAAAGGATGTTCCAGAACAGCTTTGCATGGATAAAGAAATAAGTATATAAATTTTAGAGGGGTAGGAGTGAAGCCTACACGGAAGACAGAGTCAAAGATTGTTCTTACAAAACATGCTTTGTAGCAAATCTTTGTTCTTGAACCACATGATAGCTAAACTAGGCTGACCATATGAAAAGGAGGACAGGGCTCATGTAACTTTAACAGTTATAGAGAAAAGGGAATTTCAGCCAGTGCCATTTGTATGCAATTAGTTCCTGGTGAAATTCCCTCTTCCTCACAATAGTTAAAGTTGCAGGGGCCCTGCCTTCTTTTGTATATTATTATTATTATTATTATTATTATTATTATTATACCGCCCCATAGCCAAAGCTCTCTGGGCGGTATAGTATAGTGCTTGCACCTTTAACTGTTGTGATGAAGAGGGAATTTCACCAGGAATGAATTGCATACAAATGACACAGGCTGAAATTCCCTTTTCTTTACAACTGTTAAAGTTACATGAGCCCTGTCCTCCTTTTCATAGGGTCAGTCTAGCTAAATGGAACTTCCATGAATAGAGACAGCAAACTTCTAAACAACAGGGGATGGAATAAAGAGACTTGGATCTGATCAGGAAAGACAGTTTTATGTTATTATGAACTGGGGGAAAGGAATGCTTTCTGTGCTTGCTTTTTATTTAAGCACCTGCTGTTCCCTGTAAAAAAAAAAAAAAGGGGTGGGACACAGAAAGGGTATCTAGATATTTTGATAGGTTCAGCTTTCGGTAGAGTTGGTGCTCTAAGCTGAAAGAAATCACGGTGACGGAGGGTCAGCCAAACAGAATTGTACATAGTTTGCAACCTGGTGGCAACACACAGCCACCGCACAGCTACCACGGGGCAAAGCTGCGCACTGGAAAAGTCAGGGACCTTTTTCCTGCTGGAGCGAGGTCGCTGTGGTTCTTCCACCATCTGACATTGCTCTGGCATCACAAGGGGGCATTTCCAGGAGGAATGCATACTGTGGTTGCAGGAAGCCAGTGCGGGGCAGAGGGCAGTCCTGGCGAACCAAATGGCCACTGGAAAGCCAGTGTCTAGTTAAGATTACTCGCCGCCACCTCACAGCAGCGATACCGCAGAGTTTGGCAGCAGAGCGGCACCAATGTAGCGCCCTGAAGGCTGGGACCTATCTCTGCAAGGGGGCGGGGTGGGGGTGGGAGAGTTGCAATGGGCTGTTTCTTTTCATTATAATTTTTAAAAGATTCATTTATAATAATAACAATAATAATAATCATATGTTTATTTATTTATTTCTTACCCGCCTCTCCCTTAGGATCGAGGTGGGGAACAACATTGATACAAATGACATAAAATTCATCAATCTGATGAAAGACATATAAAATTAATACATTATTAAAATACAGATAAAACTCTTTAAATTCGACTAGGTAGGCCTGCCGGAAGACATTGGTTTTTATGGCTTTCCTAAAGTCAAAAAGACTATTAAGTTGACAAATCTCCTCCGGCAGGCCATTCCACAGTCTGGGAGCGGCAGAAGAGAAGGTCCTCTGGGTATGATCACGTTCTTTGTATGAACCATTATAAAAGGAAAGCAAGTAAAAAGCCAATCCAGTTTACAAAATTCTACAAACATCAGCAGTCCAAAGGCAAAGTTAAGTGCCTACCAGAATAAAAACGTCTTCACAAGAGAGCAAAAGAGTCCAAGTCCCTGTCTTGATTGATTGATTGATTGATTGATTTTATTCCATTTATATACCGCCCCATAGCCGAAGCTCTTTGGGTGGTTTACAAAAATTAAAAACATTGAACAATTAAAACACCAATATACAAAATTTAAAAGCATAAAGCATAAAAACAAATTAAAATTACAATATCCTTCTGGGTCAAAGCACAACAACAATGGTGGGGAGGCAGCGGGAACAGGGGGGCGCAAGGACTCGAGCTCCCGCATTGGTGCTTCTTCTGGTTATCTGCATGGGAAAGAGTGTAATTGCGGGGGTTGCGGGAAGGAGCCGCCGCTGCTGCTGCACCTGTCCACCTGATTCCATACGCGTCATTGCACGGGCGTCAGGAGCATCTGCGCCCCCCGTATTCAAGGTGGTTCCCCCCTTAATTGCAAAGCTCCGGAGCCGATACAGCATCTGGGCTGCCCCCATGCCCCCAAGCCCATGCGTGCCTTGGGACATTGCGGGGCACTCGGAGGGCAGCCTTTTTGGGTTCATTCGTTCTTTATTTTTTTATCTGGACATGTGAAGCTTCGCATTTACAGATAAATGGGGGGAACAAAGGGGGAGGAACGGGGCACTCCAGTTCTGAACATCCACCCACTTTTATTTATTTATTTATTATTTTTAAATGATAGTCCGCAGAGGCGCGGAGGTGGTCCAGCAACTGTTTGGCTCGCTGGTCCACCTCCTTCCCTACCCAGCCTATGGTGAACAATCAGGGGGTCGCCATCGGCTGTGGCACGCCTCCACAGCAGCTCCGGAGCAAGGCGACAGACGGCACACGCCATTGTCACCTTGCTGCAAGTAAAAAAAGTTGGGGTAAGTGCCCAGATTTTTTAAAGCAGAGCTTTGGGGGTTTGCCCCTGGATAGCTTTGCAATGGCAGCTGCATCATATAGATGATCTGCTGCCACTCCAAATCCACCCTGGGGCAAACTTCTTGTCAAAATGTAGCCCAAGGGGGATGTGATCTACAGAGAATGCCCTCTTTTTTGTTCCAGCCAAATATGTCTCTGTTGCCAGGATATATAGCAGAACCTTAATAAAAGGGCAGGTTCATTAATGTGGAAGGAGGTGCTCTTTAAGGTAACCAGGCCTTAAGTTGTTGTTTAGAGCTTTAATGGTTATAACCACCACTTTAAATTGGGCCCAGAAAAGAATTGGAAGAGCCTATCTACACCGTCCCTTGGAACGTTTTAAACAGTATTTTAAAACGTTCCAAATAGGTGCGTTCTAAAACGTCTTAGGCCATATTAAGGAGTACTCACATTACAGGAGAAAACTTCTTCAATCTTCAAATTGGTGTGTGCGGTTACACATTCTTCTGCCCTGTCTTTTTCTGTTTCGTTTTGACAATGAGTTTAGGGCAAAGCATTGTGGGCGTTGTAGTTCAGTCGCCCACTTCCTCCTTAGTTCCTCTTTCAATCCCTAGCTTTCAATGAGTATAGGGCTAAGCATTGTGGGTGTTGTAGTTCACTCGCCCACTTCCTCCTTAGCCCCTCTTTCTTCCCCACAAATCAACTGCTAAGCATTTGGGCACCGGTAAACAAAGCACTGCCCCCATGAATCACAAACAGTAAGGAAGGACACATTATTTTACTTAAAATGATTTATTAAAAGTAAAACCATTGTATATAGCTGAAGTGAGTTTTAAAAAACCTCGGGTATACAATGTTGAAGTGAGTGCATCATGTGGCCCAAAGAGTTTTCGTAACCCTTATAAAACGTTAAAAACCTAGCGTTTAGATCGGCTCGAAGACAAAAAGCTGTTCATTGATCATTCATTCATTCATTCATTCATTCAAGGAATGTATATACCACACTTCATAATTATCCCAGGGGTGGTTTATAATAGGGGTGGGCACTGTTAAGTATTCAGCCTCTCAGGATCTACTTTTAAAAAATAACAACACCTAGAACCTCTAGATCCACCAATGGGAGGCGGGAGCAGGCAGCGAGACCATCAGGGCCTGCTCCAGCTGGGACACCCCCCACCCATAGGGCTAGCTGACAGCATGACCCTATGGGGAAGAAGAAGGAACTGTTGGCCTGCCCCTCCTTTGGGAGATGAGAGGGGGGAGACAGGACCTTCCCACCAGCCCTGCTGAACAGTCTCCTTCATTTCTTTTTCCCCCTCTTCCCTCCCCATCCCGGTTTCCTTGTGTGTCATGTTTTTTTTAGAATGTAAGCCTGAGGGCAGGGACTGCCTCCTTTACTGATCAATTGTAAGCCACCCTGGGAGGGGCAGGATAAAAATACTATAAATAAAATAAAATATTTAGAATTAAATAATTCTGAGTGCAGGAATTTGCTCTGAATACCAGAATGGAACTTAGCTCATAGTCCTTCCACACCAAAATCTACTTTTCGTTACCCCAAGCTGTGCGACTGCTAAGAAACTGTGATTTAGAAATCGCCGCTGATCTATTAAAATAATCTGAGATCTACCTTGTTCACCTCTGGTTTACAATGGAAACAATGCGAATTGTAGTTCAACACACCTGTAAGACACCTGGTTAGAGAAGGCTGTTTTAAAGTCACTGTAATTGAGAAAGTGATGCTAATTTCAAAATGTAGGAAGAAGTTGACTAAAATGGATGTTTCATAAACTGCAGTAAATGCAGTGCAGTGGAGCATCTTTACGCAGTCTAGCATTTGTTGAACATAATGGCGGCTGCACTCCTGCATTAACCTCTCTCTCTCTCTCTCTCTCTCTCTCTCTCTCTCCAGAGCCAAGGAGATCAAGACCAAGTTGGGCACCCTCCTCCAGAAGCCTGACTCGGCTATTGACCTGATTATCCCTTACCAGGAGAAGCCAGAGAAGCCAGCAAAGTCCCAGAAGTAAGAATGCAGCCATTGGTGCATTTAAGATATACTTTTGAAATAGTGACTTACAACAGCCCAATGCCCCTATTTTCTGCTGCCTTTGCCTAGGGTGACCAGATAAAATCCAGGTCAGGGCTCATGTAACTTTAAGAGTTGTAGAGAAAAGGGAATTTCAGCCAGTGTCATTTGTATGCAATTAGTTCCTGGTGAAATCCCCTCTTCATCACAACAGTTAAAGTTGCAGGGGCCCTGCCTTCTTTTGTATATGGTCACTCTAGTATAGTGCCTGCACCTTTAACTGTTGTGATGAAAAGGGAATTTCACCAGGAACTAATTGCATACAAATGACACTGGCTGAAATTCCCTTTTCTCTACAACTGTTAAAGTTACATGAGCCCTGACCTGGATTTTATCTGGTCAGCCTACCTTTGCCTTTCCATTTTTCTGAGGGCCATTGCTCACATTTCAAAGGAATGGGCAAACTCTCGCAAGTCTCTTGCATATGCAATGTAAAAATGGCAAGATGTTACACGACACGTGTCAATCCTGGCATGAATAGTTTGCCACGCACAGGTCTTCTCTTGTGGAGATACATGTAAACTGTCATTTTGCTGTCTTTTTCATGATATGAGTTGAGATGTAAACTAGGGTGACCAGATACAATCCAGGTCAGGGCTCATGTAACTTTATCAGTTGTAGAGAAAAGGGAATTTCAGCCAGTGTCATTTGTATGCAATTAGTTCCTGGTGAAATCCCCTCTTCATCACAACAGTTAAAGTTGCAGGGGCCCTGCCTTCTTTTGTATATGGTCACTCTAGTATAGTGCCTGCACCTTTAACTGTTGTGATGAAAAGGGAATTTCACCAGGAACTAATTGCATACAAATGACACTGGCTGAAATTCCCTTTTCTCTACAACTGTTAAAGTTACATGAGCCCTGACCTGGATTTTATCTGGTCAGCCTACCTTTGCCTTTCCATTATTCTGAGGGCCATTGCTCACATTTCAAAGGAATGGGCAAACTCTCGCAAGTCTCTTGCATATGCAATGTAAAAATGGCAAGATGTTACACGACACGTGTCAATCCTGGCATGAATAGTTTGCCACGCACAGGTCTTCTCTTGTGGAGATACATGTAAACTGTCATTTTGCTGTCTTTTTCATGATATGAGTTGAGATGTAAACTAGGGTGACCAGATACAATCCCGGTCAGGGCTCATGTAACTTTATCAGTTGTAGAGAAAAGGGAATTTCAGCCAGTGTCATTTGTATGCAATTAGTTCCTGGTGAAATCCCCTCTTCATCACAACTGTTAAAGTTGCAGGGGCCCTGCCTTTTTTTGTATATGGTCACTCTAGTATAGTGCCAGCACCTTTAACTGTTGTGATGAAGAGGGAATATTATCAGGGACTAATTGCATACAAATGACCCTGGCTGAAATTCCCTTTTCAATACAACTGTTAAAGTTACATGAGCCCTGACCTGGATTTTATCTGGTCAGCCTAATGTAAACTGCCTTAAAAAGTCATGCTCTGAAAAAGTTCAGGTGAAAGTAAGGTATGGGTGCAGTAAGAACAACTACTTGAAGGATTGAAGGCAGGGATTGGGTGTATATTGATAGGGCTAGAAGAAGTGTTTCATAACACGTGCAAAGAGAAAAGTAATAATGAATTGTATGTATCAACTGCAAGAGGGATTGGTCTGCATATTAGAATGGATGGTTCCATTTGGGCTTGTTTTGGAACCCCACACAAAGTGCTGCTGCATGCTGATCTCACCACATTAATCACTGTCATTTTTATCTGTGAGAAAACAGTCTCCCATTTGTACCAAAGAGAAATCAGTTCCAGGAATTGCAACAAAACAAACACCAGTAGCATCTGATTCTCCGTGAGAGAGGGGGGAAGTCTCCTGGCTTCTTGTCCCTGAATCTGTTTCCAATTATACCTAAAGAAGGCCCTGCAGATGGGCTGACCTGAAGATTGCATTGTGATTGACGCAGCTGTTATTAGCCTTGTTTTAAGAAGCATTAGAGACAAATTAGATAGATAATAATGCACTTTCCCTTTTGAAAGCCATTTGGAGAAAATTAGGCAGTGCGTCTTCGTCTTCTTGATATGACAAGGATACGTTGCTGGACAGATGCTCCTCTGGTTATTTAGATGGGGAGTTTTCTGTTTTCCCCTATCCCTGCTAGAGTGAAAGTTTTGGAAAGTTTTGTATGAAGTCACAGCCTCTTTTGATAGTGGCTGCACTTATCCCATACTGAATTCTGCATCCTGTACAAATTATGCAAACTGAGAAAGTTTGCATGATGTCCCTTATGTTTGTGTAATTTATTCAAAATTTTTACTATTGTTGTAATCTACTCTGGTTTTGCTCATCCTGCAGAGATGCAAATCCCACTGAAGCCCCCACTCCTGTCTCTTATTCAGCCATTCCTCTGCTTTGAGGTATTTTAACAGGCATTAATCTCAAGTATTAAAGCATATCTTTGCAGACCTGAGTGATAGAAAACGTTTTTTAGAAAATGGAAGTTGAGATTCTCATTTATTTGAATTTGTGCCCGAAACAATATCCTAATCCTCAGACAACTTCCAAATAACCCCTGCTGCCTGGGTTCGCACAACAAGCCATGGAAAAATGGTGCCTGCAGCCACCTTGCACAGGACGACATCCCCCATGGGTAAATTAAGCCATGGTGGGCTGAAATGTTGTGCAAACCAGGTCATAGGAGCTTACTACTTACTGTACTGTTAATGCTTTAAATGACTGCAGCATTTTTTCTTGGTTGTACTCACAACAGCCCTATGCATTGAGCAACTGTTTTGCAAATGAGGAACGAAGGCTCAAAGATCATTACTTGCCCAAGATTTAGGGTCCCCCATTTCCTTCCTTAAAAATATAACTCCATTTGCACCAATGGTGATCACGTCTGTCTTTGTTGAGGCTTGGAATTTATGCTTCTTTGCTGCAAGTTGCACCCAGAAGTTGCTCACCCTTTCATTGACATGAAATTCCTTTCCAAACCATTGCATGATTGTTATGATAGGGAATGCTTTTGTTTCCATTCTAGCTTTCATTCCCTTCTTAAGCAAATAAATTCTCAGAACACATGACAAATTATAGCACAGGCCGTCCAAAGTCAAATAGGGGTGATGATTGGAAGCCAGTCGCGCTGTACTGAAATGAACAGTTCAGATGAGAATTACACCCCCTTAAGCCTGTTCATACCTGTGTTTTTCTTTCTAAAGTAAGAAGGAAAAGGCCCCAAGGGCACAGCTCGTTCTTTGGAGAATGGATGTGCTGCTTCACCTCAGCTGATCTCATGCAGAGACTTCAGCCAACAGGTGCCCCCACCAATTTGCATGGTGTGGGCAATGCAAGGTGAATTATAGGCTGTTGAGCAGAAAAGCTACCTGCCATTCCTTAGGACCCCTGAGTGTGAGCGTGGGCTGTTCTCATCTGTATAGGCTTAGCAAGTGCCTTCCTGTGTTTCCGTTGCTCCCACGGAGAAGTCAGAGAATGTATGAACTGTTGGCATGAAGAATGTGGGTTCTGTGGATGGAAATCAGTGAACTTTGCAGGGTTGCTTCTTCTGAAGATGTACACAGATGTCATGTACATACAAACAGGAGCTGTGTTGTTGTTTTTCTGCTGCAGGATAAGCTCCGCTTCCACCCACATTTGCTCCTCAAATGACATTTCTACTTTCTTCTGAATGTAGCACTGAGTTCCTTTTCATCCCACCTCCGCACTTTGAGCAAGCTGTCTGCCTTGTTTTAAATTATTTTTTTTCTTAAGAACATTTGTTTGGCACTTTAAAATGACCCCACCTTTTTTTTTTTAACATGGAAAGTTACTCTGGGTAGGTGTTTTTATGATGTCACAAGGGCAAGTCAATTGATGTTGTACACAGTAGGCTTTTGCTAAAAATGAGCAGAGATCCCAGTTGATTGTGCTGCAGCGGCAATTGTGAATTTGACCGAAACTGGAACAGCCCACTTTCCACAGCAGCTCGACCATCAAATATGAGTAGTACTTATTTTTACATATCTGTTTGCCTGTTAAAAATACTGAACTGAAGCTCAAGGGGAGAGACTTACCCAAGGCTACACAATTAGTCCATGGCAGAAGTGGGGACCCAGAACTTCTATTTCTTGACTCTAGAATTTCCAGATTCACATTCAGCCTTCTATTCTTTAGACCATGTTGGTAGTTGTTTCTCTTTAAATACCCTAGACCAGGAGTGGGGAACCGTTTTCAGCCTGAGGACCAGCTTGCAAAATGGGAAAGGTCTTGGGGTTCACGTTCCAACTGTGGGTGGAGCCAAAGGTAGAGTGGGTGGGGTCAAATCAAGTATGTTTATTGTTATTAAAGTCTACTCAGAAGTAAGCAGGACAAGGCTTCTGCATGTCGACTCAGAAGTAAGCAGGACTGTATCACTCAGCAGCACTGAAATAGCATCCCAAATATCTGTGTGTCTACTCACAAGTAGGGAAGTCTCCTGCCTGCAAAACGCACATCTGAATTCTAGGATCCAGGGGCTGCCTATACAGTGGCATGTTACTGCTGCAATAAACTAAACCCTGTGCTTTTGCTGCTTTGGGGGGGTGGCAGCTAATCCTGACGCTGCAGCAAAAGCGTCGGGTTTCCAGCAGCTGGGCCCGCCCCCTGCCATCTGCCCAGCCACCCCTCCACATCTAGGATGGAGCAAGGGTAGATGGCTGAAGGCCGATGTCCACCTCACTTCATCCTGAAATGTCAGGGTAAGTGGGGGTTCTTTGGAAAGCTCCACGACGGCTTCGAGGTGGCTGCTGTGTCACATAATCGACACAGCGCCACCACGGAGCCACCTCGGGGCTTCCAGAATGTTTGGACAGCCCCCCTAGATATACATATAGCTTCTTTGAAATAGGCAGGTTTATGTCTAAGTGGCCTCTCTGGCCTCTCTGCTCCCTCCTGGCTATTGAATAACAGTCTCTGCATCCATTTTCAGCTTCTGTACATGGCCTTTATTGCTCCCCCCTTAAATTAATCACTTAAATTCAAATCCATAAAGCCTGAGTAAAATCAGATAATTATTATCCACTTTGCTGTGAGAACCGTTTGTCATGTCTCGCTTGAGACAAAGGGAGTTATTCACTACATCCCTTAGGAGACCGTGGGAACTGGCAGTTGATCTGTGGGAGGGACAAAAGCAGACCCCAAAGCCATGGCCGGAGCAGGGGAAAGATTTCAACCTTCAGATTTTGGGAATGAGAGAATAAATGCTCAAGCGATGCAGAAGGATGGGGAGGGATCATTCACCACTCTGCTTCACAACATTTCTTCCTGATTTCACACAGGACAAGTTGGTGATGTTATAATGGAGAGATTGGGAGAAATGTCCAAAGCCCCAATGTTCAGAGGAAGCTTTATATAATATTTCAAAGTGTCAGGGCAGAACTGTGTGTTATACTCAGCACAGGGTTACTGCCCCAAACCGCACCCTCACATTGAGTTCCTTTCTTCTTGCCCACAACATGCCCATCACTTACCCTCTGTCCTGACGTCATCGTAATGTGCATTTCCCCAGTTCAAGCAGGAAAACATATGATATGAAGACATCAGGCAAGTGATGCTATAGTGTACAGATGCGGGAGACAGCGGAATTCAACATGGGAATGGCATTTTAGCAGTAGGTCTATGCTGCATGTTTCTGGGATTTCTCTTCGTTTCTGTGGCTGTGATGGAGCATGTTTATTCTGCCATTTGGAGTGGGCAGTGCTAATTCACTTGACAGTGTTAATTGGGTTCCAAAACAGAAATCGTAATGCATAACGTGAGGAAATGACACATGCTTGTAGCCAGGGCCCTGGTGAAAAATTTTTTTCACCCCCCAGCAAGGATAATCCCTGTAATGTTATAAGAGCAAGAAACAATCAACGCAAGTAGGAAGAGTCCCGGAAAGAATGGAGAAAGGCAACAGGAGGAGTGTGTGAGTTTTCTCTCAGAGAGGTCCCAAGGTTTTGATGCCTGTTCTAGCGGTTTTGGGAAACACATTGTGGCGGGCAGGAAAGATGTACATGGGGATCTGTTAGGCTTAAAAGAAGCAGCTCCTTCCCACTCAGTTGTTCCCCCCGGCGGTTTCTATGGACTTTTGTGCAGATCATTTCAATCGAGCGGCTCTTTGCAATGATAAGCAACCCCACCCGCGCCTGCTGTCCTTTTGTAATTAAAGAATAACTAAAAGCTTTAAAATATATACTTCATCATAATAAAATAAAATTGTACCCCAAATCCCCAAAATGCAAGTTTATTCATAAAAAGCAAATTTTTAATACAATTCATTCAGGAAAGTTGCATTTTGCAAAATTTACGTATCATATTTGCATCAGTGGAGCTTTATGAGCTTTGTGATTTGCAAATAAATCAATAACTTCAGGAAAAAAATCGCATTTTCTCGCTAATTCAGTCTCAGCTGACAGTAAATCTAAATCTGCCAGTTGGTGTTGTGCCATCTTTTATTCTAGAAAGACAACTGAAAGAGTGTTATGCTTGAGCCACTGTTACTGGCATGGTGCAGAACAACCTTAAAGCAACGTCTACATTTGGAAAAGAATTCCAAGTTTTAATTGTCTTAGGCCATTTCTACACCAGGCATTTCCCCCCTGGGTTGTCCCTGTGTGCTCCCTGTGTGTCCAAATGACACACATTCATTCATTATTGCATTTATATCCTACCTTTTTTCCTCCATGGAACCCAAGGCAGTGTACATATCCCTTCTCTTCTCCATTTATCCTCACAACAACAACCCTGTGAGGTAGGTTGGGTTCCAAGTCTGTGACTGGCCCAAAGTCACCTAGTGGGTTTCCATGGTCAAGTGGGGACTAGAATCCGGATCTCCCAGCTCCCAGTCCAACACTTTAGCCACTACACCACACAGGGACTCCCGGGGCGGCGGCGGCGGCAGGGGGACCGGCACGGGTTTTCCCAGGGATAAAAAAAACCCTGGAAGAACCTGAATCTTCCAGTGGTCCCGGGATCATCCCAAGACCACAGGAGGTGTGGGTGTCCATCCCGCCTGGTGCCCACTTACTTGTCAGTAAGCGCGGCACCATAAACGGGCACGGAGCCGCACAGCACGGCTCTGTGCCCATCAGGGGAGAGGGGGCTGCATTTTCGTCATCCATGGGATGGGGGGGCAAGGGGCGCAATTTCAGGGGGAGGATTTTTGTTTTATACTTACTTTTCTGATGGAGTGCAAGTGTGCTCCTAGCTCCACCTTCTAAAAACAAATATTTGGTGGCCACGACGAGCGGGACTTCCTGTTTGCTTATGGGACGTCACACTCCTGTGTAGAAAGTGGACAACAATCCCGCAAGCAAGTTCAGGATCGCCCCCAGGCCCTCCCTCCACACTCTTGGGTGTAGAAAGGGCCTTAGTTTATTCAAAAGGTTTAATGGCAAAAGAAAATTTTCTTGCAAATTTGATTTATATATACTTGGAGATGCTCGGTTCATGGCACAAGTTCGCAAGCCATTATTCTGAATCATGCGTGCATTGAACATGAAATATATATATTTTGTTAAGAATTGCATTAAAATATAATTATATTCTGTTCTTAATAAGTAATTGGTAGTTCTTTGGTTGATTACAGTCCATACTGGCCAATAACGGACAGAATTTTGTATATCATTATTATTTTCTTTGAAATTCACCGATGCCAAAAACAATAGGCAAATAACGATACTACCGAGAAAGACAAAAACAAATGCAACCTAGTTGGGCCCTGGTTTAGCTGGGAGCATATCTTTTTAAAGAGAGATGAAGGTGGTATGAATGACAACTATAGTCATCCATGGTTTACTCTACACGCTCACTTCTTTTGTTTTGTTATGATTTCTCTGAAGAGGATTTGAAGGCTTTAAAGACCTAAACAAAAAACCTTGCAAAACTGTTTGACTAGATATGATAGTTGGGTGGGTGTCCTCACTGGAGAAATTGTGGAACAGATGAAGCTGCCTTATATTGAGTCAGACTAATAGGTTAATCTAGCCCAGTATTGTCGACACTGACTGGCAGCGGCTCTCCCGGGTTTCAGGCAGGATCCTTTCCTAGCCCTAAGTGGAGAAGCAGAGACTGAACATGGGACTTTCGACATGCAAAGCATGTGCTCTACCACTGAGCTGCAGTGCCGCCTCTTCAACACTCTGGCCGGGCGGGACACACACACTACCTGGCTCTAGCTAGTTATCTAGGGTTTCTGACACAATCATGGCAGTGTTGGGTCGTTATCACACGGGCGATTTCAAGCACACCCACCTCGACTTTGCTCCACTTCTTCAGCGCTGGGCACGCATGACGTCGTCCCCCTCCTGTTGCTCTCTCGCCCTGAGGTCGCAGGTTTTAATTTCTGTTTCGATTTATCCCTGAATGGGCAAAGTCCGAAACAGGCAAAGTTCAACAGGCCAAGCTGAGGTATCGCAGCAATACCGACCACGTGTGATTCAAAACGCTAGACTCGCATAGGAAACGCAGAAGCAAACCGGGGGGGGGGGGGGATAGGTGTGAGATAAAGGCCTTGATCTAGATTTTTGGCTTTATCTGCTGGTTCTTAGAACCTCTGGGACTCTCCATAAAGTCACATTTTTAAATACATGCTAAATGCGTACCTTACATTGTCACCCATTTTAATCAATACTAAAACCCTAACCTTTGTCACAACTTTGCTGCTACCTTCATGTGTTACATGATCTGATATGTACATCATTCCTCCTGGTCATATGAGGGCAGGTACTGCAGTTCTTGGACCTGGAGTCTAAGGGATCTTGGAATCTGTGTGCCTATGTTTTACCTAATGGTGCAACTGCAGTCAAAATTCCCCACCCCGTGGCTGCTTTTTACAAATATTTAAAGAGAGGAGAGATCTGACCATAGATCTCCATTGTCTCATCTATTTGAGTCCTGAGTTACAAATCAAGACTACTTCTATCATCATCAATCCTCCCATCTGCAATGCAGGGAAAATAATACTGAGCTACCTGACAGGGCTGTTGTAATGTGTGGCCTCCATCACACCAGTGATTTACTGCACTCTTGCCATGCCTGGTGTGTGGATTCGCAGCATAGTACTCACATGAGGCCGTGCCTGCCCTGCTGATACCCCGCCTCTTCCCCAGCCTTTCCTGGAATGCTAAAAATCTGGATTATTTTTCCTAAAACTCTGTGTAGTTTTAAAGGAACTGGGGACTTGAATGGATTGCATCAAGTCCTGGCAGGGAAAAGCGATCTCTCCCAGCAGCCGGCTCCAAGCCTCAATATAAAACCCAAACCTTGCATCCCAAGCTCCAAAGCACTTTTTTAAATCATACATCACCAGAATCTCTGCAGAGACAGGATTGTACTCCCTTGATGCCCCCAAAGAGCCAGACTAAAGGGACGTTCCATTTTTGCCCGGGAGAAAGGCAGTCTGGGTGAAGTACTCATCTGCCAGGACTTGACTGGGAGGAGAATGAGAAGGGGAGGGGGGAGTGGAGTGGAGTGAAAGAGCAACAGAGCGAAGGACCTTGGGAGCGAAAGCGCAGCAATTCAGGTGAAATGGATCATAAGCTTGATGTGTGTTTGCCTCAGAGTTAAAAAAAACGCGGAGACAAACCAGGTGGGGGGGGGGATTAAGTGTGATGGAGGTCTTAGCGTTCCAGGAAAGGCTGGGGAAGAGGCGGGGTGTCAGCAGGACAAGCACAGCGTCATGTGAATACCATGCTGCAAATCCGCACATCAGGCATGGCGAGAGTGCGCTAAATCGCTGGTGTGATGGAGCTCTGTGTAAAATGCTTTGAATGGTATATAACTGTTTATCCTTCTTCACTATGCTCACAAAGTCTCTCTGCTAGAAGATCTCATTTATCAGTGACTGCCATTTCACTTCCTTCAAGGGGTGTACTCATATATATATATTTGTTCCCTTCATCTTTTTAGACCTTCTCTAGAGGAGGCATGGCAGTGGCGCAACTCCCTGGAGAAACTCCTTCTAAATCCTTGTAAGTCTGCTGTGAAATTCTCCAACCACTGGAATATCACCTAATAATGTTAGAGTACTTGCAAGCTGTGAGTAGGTTAAATTACAGTTTTGAGGTCCTTAGGGAATGGTAAGATTCAAATGCAATAATCATTTTAATAAGTTCTTCTTCTTGTTGTTATGCTTTTTATAAAAATCAAATGATATTATGCCTCACATCAGAGATGTAGAGAGATTACATACACTAGGGCTGTGCACAGATCTGAATCTGGATCCTGGATTCGGATCAAATCAGGATGATCCGGACCTCCCGGTTCAGGATGTGATTCGAACTGGGAGAGGTCCAGATTGGTCTGGATCGGATCGATCTGGAGATCCGGGGCACGTTGCCCTGCCAGGTCCCTGGGTGTCGGCTGCACAGCCGGCACCCAGGACGGCGGTGAGTCCATTGGACTCACCCCCCTCCCCCTGCTTACCTGCTGCCTCTTCATCTCCACTGGCACCATCCGCTGTACCGAGAATCAGGTCTTGGCTTGATTCTCAGTAGAACGTCGTTCTACTGAGAATCAAGCTGATGCCTATTTCTCAGTACAGTGGATGGTGGCGGCAGCAGTGCGGACTGCGACGGGTGAGTGGGGAGAGAGAAGAGAGGGAGGGGGTCCCCACTCACCTGCCATGGTCCACTCTGCCGTCCGCTGCCATCCACTGCCGTCCCCTGTACTGAGAAGCAGGCCTTGGCCTGATTCTCAGTAGAGTGACATCGCACCGGGTGATGATGTCACCCGGCGTGATGTCGCTGTACTGAGAATCAGGCCAAGGCCTGATTCTCAGTACAGTGGACGGCAGCAGACGGCAGCAGGTAAGCAGGGAGAGTATGGGGAGGGTGGTGAGTCCTTTTCTCCATAGACTTGCAAGTCTATGGGGAAAAGGAGGATTTCCGGATCTGGATCCGGATCGGGGCCCGGATCTGGATCAGGTTTGAAGCAGACTGGGTCCGGATCATACAGACTCACCGCCGTCCCCCCACTCTCACCCTCCCCCACCAATGGACTCACCGCCCTTCCCCCACTCTCCCTGCTTACCTGCTGCCGTTCGCCACCATCCACTGCCATCCACCGCCATCCACTGTACTGAGGTCTGTGCACACTCCTAACATACACTCTAATAGTATATTGATTTCAATGTCATTACCCCACTCATACTTTTACCCATGGTGTAGGGTTTGGAGTTTATTCTCTAACCGTATGGTAAAGAAGTACAACACACTTCTTCCTACCTAATACAGAAGTCTCCATGTGCCTTCTCAGTAAGCATATAAGGGAGATAAATTGTATGAATTGGGTCTCCATGTGATCTGATATTCACACTGAAGACCTATTTGACACTGGAGGCTATGTGGAGGGGAGGGGGGTAGGGTTAAAGATCCCTAATAGAGAACTCAAAAGGACAGCCCTCTGTTTCAAGGCATTCTCTATTTGAAAGTCTGCCCCGTCCAAGTTTGGTTAAAGATGGAGACCCACAAGGAGGTAGAATAGGGGGTTTGAAGTTGCCCATCAACAGTTAGCACCTGGACAGCAGATGGAGCAGCCACACAGGCCATCTAATCTGTCTTCCCCACTATGGTGAGATGTATATTGTATTTTTATTTAAATAATAGCCATTGTTTCTAAATTTACACCTATATGTAAACATATGCAGATTTGATTAAAAAAAACATGTGCCCTCTTTTTTGGTAATACATGCGTAGCCACCCTACTCATTGAATGAAAATTCTCAAGATTCATTAAGGGAAGTTGTGGCAGGATCCCTAGAGTAGGATCAAACAGAACTCTGTAGTGTGTAGATAGCACCTAGGCCAATTGAGTACATCACTCAAACTTGTTGAGATTGGATTTCCCATAGTATTTTTTAATACAGGGAGCCCATACCCCAAATACCACCACCATTTTTGGCATAGAAAAGAAGAAATAAATTAAATACCACCATATCTTTATGGTGCTCAATGCAACAAGATATTATTGCAGAATGAAAAATGTATGAGTTGTTTCATACAGCAGCTAGATTACTGATTTGGACCAGGCAAGTAGAACACATCAGTTTTAAAACAACTACTGACTTCAGGTCCATCTCTGAGTACCATTCGAAGTGTTGGTTTTACTTTTTAAAGCTCTAAATGGCTTGGAACCTGGGTACCTAAAGGTAGGGTGACCAGATAAAATCCAGGTCAGGGCTCATGTAACTTTAACAGTTGTAGACCAAAGGGAATTTCAGCCAGTGTCATTTGTATGCAATTAGTTCCTGGTGATATTCCCTCTTCATCACAACAGTTAAAGTTGCAGGCACTATACTAGAGTGACCATATACAAAAGAAGGCAGGGCCCCTGCAACTTTAACTGTTGTGATGAAGAGGGAATTTCACCAGGAACTAATTGCATACAAATGACACTGGCTGAAATTCCCTTTGCTCTACAACTGTTAAAGTTACATGAGCCCTGACCTGGATTTTATCTAGTCACCTGACTCTGCAAGGAGCCCTTCTCTGGGTTCCCCAGCCTTTGGGAGTGAGGAGGGTGGTGCCCAGAGATGGGGGCCTTTTTGGTCATAGTGCCTTACTCTCTACCTAGGGAGGTTTGTCTAGTGCCAAGTTTCACTTCTTTTCAGGATCAGCGAGGTGAAGATATTTTTTTTATTTACTCAGGCCTTTTAGATCTGCTAGTTTTAATCATGTCTTAACATTGAAACACTACTGCAGTACTGACTATTGTATTGCATTTTAATTGATTTATACTGTTATTTTGAAATATTTTATAATCTGCCATGGGAGTCCCTTTGGAGATCAAATGCAATGTAAAACTAATAATCTAAGGAATAGCATTAGCTGGCATGCCGGTTTCCCCAGGAAAATTGGCACACTAGCTAACACTATTAGCATTGCACTACAGCAGATTGTGCTAATGCAATATAATTAACATTACCAGTTGCCCTGAGAGTCCCCTATTGTTCAACTTCTGCATCACCTTTCCTTTGAATACATATTCAGATTATGTGTGCTATATTGGAACAATATATTTCTGCCCCAGCTTCTTTTTCCCATTTGATTTCCACTTGTCAGGATTTATCCCATCAGTGTTGGTAAATAGTTTTTGGAGGAGGATAATATGGCCTAGGAGCCAATCTACATGCTAGGTTTTTAACGTTTTATAAGGGTTATGAAAACTCTTTGGGCCACATGACGCACTCCCTGTAACGTATATCTGAGGTTTTTTAAAACTCACTTCAGTTATATACAACGGTTTCACTTTTAATAAATCGTTTTAAGTAAAATAATGTGTCCTTCCTTACCATTTGTGATTCATGGGGGCAATGCTTCGTTTACTGGTGCCGAAATGCTTAACAGTTGATTGGTGGGAAAGAAAGCGGGGCTAAGGAGGAAGTGGGCAAGTGCACTACAACACCCACAATTCTTAGCCCTATACTCGCTAGGGAATGACAGAGGAACAAAGGAGGAAGTGGGTGACTGAACTACAATGCCCACAATGCCTTGCCCTAAACTCATTGTAAAAACGAAACAGAGACAGGGCAGACGAGTGTGTGACCGCACACACCGCTTTAAAGACTGAAGAATTTTTCTCCTGTGAGTAATCAGTAATGTGGCCTAAGACGTTTTAGAACACACCTATTTGGAACGTTTTAAATACTATTTAAAACGTTCCAAGGGACTGTGTAGATAGGCTCCTGGTTTATAGTTGTTTTTAGAGGTCTATTTCTGTGTATGTTACATGTTTTTGTGGCTTTAAATTTTGTATATTGTTTTTAATCGTTTTAATCTTCTGTAAACTGCCTAGAGTGCTTCAGCTATGGGGCAGTATAAAAATAATAATAATAATAATAATAATAATAATAATAACAACAACAATAGCCAGGTTAGAATTTCCATGTCAGAGATCAAAATCTCTCATTTGAATGGACAGTGGTCAATCCATGATTTTAAAAGCTGGACTTTTCTAATTTTTTCTTTGTGCAGATGGGCTCGCCAGCTTCCGGAGCTTCCTCCAGTCTGAGTTCAGTGAGGAGAACATTGAGTTCTGGATTGCTTGTGACGACTATAAGAAAACCAAATTGCCTGCTAAAATGGCTGAAAAGGCCAAAAGAATCTATGAGGAATTTATCCAAAGTGAGGCTCCCAAAGAGGTCAGTTGATTGAATTGAAAGGGAGGTCACATATTGATGCAGTTCACATATAAGCGATTTGCTACAGCAATTCAGCCCCCAATTGAACCAATCAGGTTGCTATGTGATGTCCAAACCTGGGCACTATGGGTTAATTGTGGGTTAAACAACCCACAGCTAACCTATAATTTAATGCAATCCATTGGTTGTGTGAAGGACTTCTCCTTAGGGTGGGGCCTCTACACTAGGAGAGCCAGTGTGGTGTAGTGGTTAGAGTGTTGGACAGGGAGTTGGGAGATCCGGGTTCTAGTCCCCACTTGGCCATGGAAACCCACTGGGTGACTTTGGGCCAGTCACAGATTCTCAGCCCAACCTACCTCACAGGGTTGTTGGTGTGAGGATGAAATGGAGAGGAGGAGGATTATATACGTCGCTGTGGGTTCCTTGGAGGAAAAAAGGGCAGGATATAAATGTAATAAAAATAAATAAATAAAAGAAAAAAGATGAAATAAGTGGTCAGAAAACAGAGGAGGTTTACTAGTCCATAAGACTGCGTTATTTGGAACATGCCCCACCCTGCCCCCTGGTAGACATCCATGAATGAGGCACTGCAATGCCACCCTAAAAATCTCACCTGGAAGTACCCGCCATTACAGACAAAACTGGAAAGCAAAACTGGACCCTATAAACAATAATCTGACTCAGTGCAAGGCAACCTCATACATTCTAGCATTCAAAATCTCAAATTCAAGCCATAATTACGCCTAGAAATTCAAATATTTCTTTATTTTGAACTTGCGTTCCAGATGTTGAATGTATATTAATTTCAGCTGTAATTTATAGATAGACTTTTCCTGGCTTCATGTATGGAATTGCTACCAATACCAAATTTGCTCCACTGGGAGATGCATGTTGCCAATTTGGGGGGGATATTGGCAATTATATTGTTGTTAGCTCCCTTGTTTTGAATAACACAGCGAGAGACATAATTTGTGCAATTCCTACAGGTATCATTTTTGCCTCCCTCTTACCAGGTGAATATTGACCATTTCACCAAGTCTGTGACCCTGAAGAACCTGGTGGAGCCATCTGTGAGCACTTTTGACTTGGCCCAGAAGAGAATCTTCATGCTGATGGAGAAGGATTCTCTCCCCAGATTTGTGCGTTCCAGCATATATCAGGAATTAGTAAAGTAGCAATGTGTCAGAGCTGTGCAAGGCATTGGTACTCCCACCCCTCAAAGCAGGGCCATTGCTTACTCCATTTATTAGTAACCAGTGTGTATTATTATTTAGGTAGTTGCTTTGCTTTTTGTGTGTATTCCAAGCTTCTAACGTTCAATGGCTGTGTTAAACATTCTGCTCATACTGTTTAGGGGGTCTCTGTTTCTCCTTCCAGATGATCCCATTTTACCCTATCTCCTCATTTCTGCCCTCCCCCCTGCTCCATTTAAGATCAGTGTTATGAAAAGGGGTTAGATGGGCATTCCTAGCTAAAATGTTGCAAATGCTAAAACATATGTTAACTATTTATACACGGAAGGCCAAATAGACTCTAAATCCTGCTGCCCATCTTTGAACTGAGCACCCTAGATTAAGAAAAATATAGGATGTGTGCCTCTGTTTGAACTTTCTATGTTAAGAGAACTAGAACTACCAGGCAACTGGTAGTTATCATCCATCATTAGCAAATCAATCAGTGACCAGATAGTATTTTTGTACATACATGGTTTTAAACCCATGTAACTTGTACTGATTATCCCCATCAACCATCAGTTACAAGTTAATCAGTGATTGCATAGATCCATAGACAAATAAACAAAGATTAGAAGGGTGCAGTGTCGTTTAAAAATGCTATGTGTCCTTCAAAAGAAAGGTTCAGAGCTGCACGTGCTATCCTACTATCTCTTATAGTAGTTGTAAAACAACTAGATAAATGTATTTTATAAATAAATAAATAAATAAATTGTAGCCAGGTGGATGATCAAGACAGCATGACTCACCTGTGAGAATTCAAGATAAGGATAATCATAAGAAAGGCTAAGGATGAGCCTCGGCCCATAGAAACAATTTGCTTTCTTGTGGCTTTTTGAAATATAATTCATTCAATGAGGTCCATATCTTACCATGTCAAAACTATTACCACAAGGTGTTATCACCCCAGTAATTTCATCTGGTGAATATGCTGTTAGAATGTATCATTGCCTGATGAGAGATGGTATTTACTTTACCATAGTGAACCAATGACAACTAATAAATAACAGCACCTGTCATATCAGGGAGCATTCAGACAAACATGTTCACCAGATGAAATTAACACTGGTGAAACTCACCTGCCGTTTGCAATATGTAGATGATGGGTTCAGGTTTATGTCTCAATAATCTGAATTTAACTTTAATGAATGCATTGTCTGTCACTTTGATCAGACCAATCAGCTGATCAAAGCCCTTGGCAGCATTGTTGCTATAACTGCCAAAAGCCTCAAATTTATCTTAAGTAGGAGTCCCATTAACCAATAATCTTCATAGGCAGCAGATAACAAGGACAGCACAATGATTGATGAGTTACTATGGGTTCCCTTGGGGGAAGGGCAGCATTACTGTATACACAAAATTAATAATAATAATAATACGTTCTATTAGTAGTAGTAGCAGTAGTTGTATTGCAGCAACGGATTATCTCCTGGGAACTGAAGAATGTACGTCTACTGCAGGTCGGCATAACTTGTGACCCACCAAGTTAGATGCCAGGTGCTTGATATGCCCCCTGTTTTTGCAGGCCTGCCAGTCAGCAAAACCAAGCATTTATCAATCTCCTTCTTGGCTATGCAAGCTTGGTGGATCCCAAGTTGTGCAGGTCAGCTCTACCATAAAGAAGGCTAAAGAGGAAGTGATTGCTTTTAGGTAGTGACTGATGTTGTTCAAGCATACTGTACAGTGCTAGAGTTAAGGGGAGGGATTTGCAGATCCTACCATTTTAAAATACCCACACCAAATAGCCGTTACCAAAACATTTGGAGATGGAGACACAGAGAAATATAAATCAAATGATTGCTGCCCAAACAGCATGACATGCTTAGCAACCCAGGCATCTTATCTATTTTCATTTCCTGCATTAGATTTATTGGGGTTGTCATTTCTATAACGGCCCTACATGGCCTCCAGTGCCTACGCACAGCTTTACGTAATGCTCCTGAAGTACTCTTTTCTGAATTGTGATGAAAATACTTGTGGTGAAGTCTTGTCTTATTAACTCTCTCTGTAGCAATCTTGCCAAAGTGGTCTTCTGGCCCAAAACTTTAACCTTAAGATGAAAATGTTGTTAGAACGTGTATAAAAAAACATCATTAAGGAATCCTGTTTAGACTGCATTTACATGGGCAAGACATGCATCCAAACACAGCTGAAGGAATATCATCTTGCAATCTAAGTGTGTACATGCATGCTCTTAACACCGCCAATCATGGGAAGTGAGCACTAAATCCAGCCCCCAGGTTCCGTCCTGAATAGTTTACTGGTGGTATTCAGAGCCTCTGACCAGAGCTACACATGCAAACACACACACACACACGCCTGGTGGATCTCTGCTAGTAGGAAACAGCACAAATTTGTGTGTGTATATGGCCATTATCTGGAGTGGGGTGCATCAACACATCTGTTTAATAAAGTTTGTTCCAATGTCCAGCAATATGTTGGAACATTGCATGGCTGAACATGAAGTGTTTTCCCCCCTTTGGTCGCCTGTTGTCTGTTGAACTGCTTCAAATATAAGGAAGGTTGGAAATTTTAGAGAAAAGTGATGGATATAGCTCTAATGTTTTTTTTTAAATTATTTCTTTAACAATTTTGTTATTTTCCAGAATTCTAAGACTTGGGCAGTTGTAAAGATAAGGAACTGAACCCCAAACCTATATGATTTAAAAACAAAACCCAAAACCAGTTGCCAAACTCTTTTAAATTCAAGATGAAAAGAAAATATAAAACCCAGAGACCTCTGGCAGGATTTTTTTCTTATAAATGTTTGGTTTATTACAAAGCACCATTTAATTACCTTTAGTTTTTGGTTAAAAATAGTCACTCAGCTCTCATTACTTAGACTCCACAGGATGGTACTAATGGGGTTGCTAATGTTGTATTTCAAGAAACGTTAGTGCTGTTTCCTACCAAATGTACATGGAATCCCTCACAACTTAAATCCAGCCCTGGACAAAGAAAATACCTTGTTATATGTCACAAAGAAAGTCTTTGATCTCACTACAATTCCAAGCCGCCAGGTGCCAATATTACACAGACAGATGTTTGCGTCTAGTTGGCCTGACCCCATGTTTTTATTTGATTAATTCTCACAATAACACCGTCATGTAGGGCACTACCTATAACTTATTCCCTTTTAAAGACAGGAGAAGCTAAACCTGAATGCTACCATGCTCTTGCAGATCCCTTATTCATTCCAGTGGGGCTTGTGCAGGAGAACTTCTAGTGGGCTTGTGCCCAAATCCTATTACTTCGATATGGATACAGAAGTGGAAAGTAAATTAAGGTCTGTAATGTACAACGTATTTATAAGCAGCCTTAATAAGCCTGTAACACTGCTTCATACATATGGTTGCCAGTTCTTATGGTTTGATTTAAAACTTCAGGTTTTTGATCTCATTCCAGGTGAAAGGCTAAAATCTCAGAGCCAGTGGATGGATCCAAAGTAAAGAGTAAGCTATTTTTCACATGGCTTGAAAGGTTTTGCTGTTTGGTCCACCCCATCTTCAGGCACGGAACGGTTTTGCCCCCTGCCCTTCCAAGTGCCATCGTCTAAAGCTCTGCCCAATTCCATAATGTTTTATTCCCCAGACCTGCCAAGTACTAACCCTTAGGTCCCTGGCACCATTCCTGGGGTCTCAGATCTAATCCTCAGGGGACCTGGTAACTCCACCCATACAACATTGTTAGTTATGTAAGAATAACATGACTTGACCTATTAAATGTATCCAAAGTGCTAAACCTAAGTGCTTGCTGTCATCACCCTGATCATCTCTAGTTTTCTTAAATTGCTCAATAAAGAATTTTTAATCCTCCAAGTTCTCAGTATAAATATACTGTCTGGCCTTTAAAGAAAATAGTCGATTTCAAAGGAAATTCCAAGCAGCAACTGCTCTAAAATGCTTTAATCCTCTTCTTTTTTTTGGGGGGGGGGAATACTTGACAGTGATTGATTGATTAAGCTTGGGGTCGGGTTTTGACCAATGTCTTACCCTGGGACATAAGCCTTCTACTGGTGTTGTATGCAGTTATTGGGGGGTGGGGGACAACGTGGGAAAGGCTGGCTTATCCCCAGGGACTATTTTTGGGAACACACTCTTCCTAGAGATGCTGATAACTGAGCAGGCCTTCAAGATTCCTCTTCCCTAGAGACAGATTTTCCAGTTCCTGGCCAACAAGCGAGGCATGAGGAAGCCTGTGTTGCTGCTGCTTAGGTTGGGCTTGTTCTGTTTCGCTGTCTCTGACAGTATAAAGAGCATATCAACATGTTTAATCCAGAAGCTCACTCACTTGGCTCAATGAGACAGCTCGTGACATAAAATAAAATAAAGGCTCAACAAACTTGTTTTAAGTATAGTAAAAAACAAACAAACCACTTTTGAGTATTGTTTCCATGCTAATAGTATTAAAAATGGGGTCAGGTTGATCTTTCCAGAAAACATCTAATAAACCTTTGCAGCATGAGAACAAGGATTCCGTGCTGTGTTTTTGCTGATTTCTCTGCATAGAATGGGGTTGTGTTGCATTCTGGGTGATCTGGAGGAGATCTGGGCCACTTGTGGAATGGGGAATTCTGAGTTACGTTTGAGGAGTTGGCCTGGCCCATTTTATCCTAAACACATTACAATCCCAATGTCTTGAACTAGTTTCAGCTTTTTACTGTCTAGAGATGAAGAGAAATGAGGAGAGAGCAGGGGCTATTATAAAAACCACAGTAGTTCCCATAGCTCATGTTGGTCTTTTCCATCCTGAACAGAAAGCAATGATTTCAGTAGGATTGGATCAGGGACCGTTGGGCCCTGTAGCTGCCAGTCTTAATAAGGACAGTTGCAGGAATTCAAATCCAGTGAGCCCCTCATGTAAGTGTTTCTTAAGGTGACTGAAATGTGTCGGAGATGTCTTTCATTTCCTCTGTGCCTCTCCTTCAAGCCCAGGGCAGCATAGATTGGATTCTCCCATTTTAGTCTCATATCAAGCTTGTGAGGCAGGTTAGGCTGTGAGTGACTGTTCAACCAGCTCACTGCCTGATTAGTTCCCAGCATCCAAAGCCTAATAGCCACTCCATCACATGCCACTGCTTCATAGGTTCTATAGCAGAACAATAGCTGTTCATTCAGTTTCAAAGTCCCGGACTTGAATGAGAACCTATAAATGTGCAAAATCACTAAAATACCCTCAAGATCACTTGTTTTTGGAACTGCAGTCCATGTGTTTCTCTAGTGATCTAAAAGTGTAGGGAATTGTGTTCTCTGACCTAGTTTTACACAAGATAGGTGGCTGTACTCAGCAAAAATATTTGTCTAATCGTATAGAAATGTCATCAGGTGATCAGCTCTTTAGTTTGCCAGCATTTTCTTTTATCTACTTCCCAAAAAGCATGTTTATACCTACTCTATTCCTCATTTCCTGGCTTGGCTGTCTATCTCTTGTCATGTCAGTTGTTTTTCATTAATTTCATTTGTCAAATTAAAAATACTGCAAATTTTGCACAGCATCATGTAGCAATCAGGAGTGTTTGGAAGCCAAAGAGCTCCATCAGATGGGGGAAATCATACTTCCCTACTGTCACTTCTCGGCCCCAAAAGAGGAAGTCAACAACCTGCACGTGGCCCATTCAGTGGGCAGTTCTGATCGCGCTGTTTCTCCTGCACACAGCAGGAGATAGTGGCAACTTCCATTAAAAAAAAAAATATCGGACTTTCTGGGTGTTTTTTTGTGGCGCAAGGAAGGCCAGAAGGGGTGAGAGGTGCGCGGGAGGCAGATGACATCGTGAGAGGGACCCGCGAAAATCCATGAGTGCCCAGAAACGAGCGTGCAATAAAATACTCGTCAGATGGAGCTCAAAGACTGACTGGAGCGATAATCAGTTTACTGCCCTCAGGTAAAGCCAAAGTCAGAACTCTGTCACTTCGCATCATGCACGTGTCCAGCTTGGAGGGGGTGGTACCTTGATTTGTTCTTGAGAACTTGTGCATTCTTTAATTATGCCACAACAAATGAAAAGTGCAATCTCCTTTTAGGCACCTTTTAAACAATGAGCCAGTGAACCTAGATTACCGTAAGCAACTTCGTACCAGGGAAGTCCTGCCGAACATAAGTTTCCAGTATTTCTAATAAAGTGCAGTTGTGTAACATATCCTGCGTAATTTTCCTGGAATGCAAGTCAGATGTGGGGGTTAGGAGTGGGGGTAGAAAGCAATGAAGATTTTTTAAATTATTATTTTGGAGGCTGCTACAGAGATAGTGGGCTCATGAAAGCTTTAGTTCCAATTAAGTTATATATTTATCCTACTTTTCTTATAAGATAGACATATTATTAGTAATGTATTTACGTTCATTATATTTCTCTATTATTACCAACTGACTCATATATAACCATTATGGGCTGAAATCATTTAGAACGTCTCCTGCACAAGCCCCATTGGAATGAATGGAGCTTATATACTTTGCATTCTGCTGAGACTTCATTTCATTGGGGCCTGAGCAGAAGAAGCTCCCAGTGAATCTTACTTTGTAATAGTCTTGTTTGAGTTCTTAGGGAATTACTACTTGCTAGAATGTAGTAATTTGTGTTTTGAATTGTACATAAACTGAATGTGCTAGCCGCGTTCAGCTGACAAGTTAAAAGTATTTACTCCGCTTTTTATCCAGTATGAAATAAAATATCTTGCTATTCCTTGCGGTGTTTGTTTTTTTGTGCAGTAGTGCTAGGCAATACCCTTTAGAAAATATAACACTTGAAATATAGTCATAAGCACCTGTACTTATGGACTACCACTACCCTGGTATATGTTTACTCTTTGCAAGAAAACCATGGGACTCAAGAGTTTGCTTTCTCCAGGGCCTCAAGGCTCCAGATTCTTCTTGACAAAGGAATTATGCATAAATCCCCCATGTTAATAAACACTCTTGTTTCTGTGACCTTTTCCATTTCTCTTCATATGACTATGGTGTCTAGAACGTTGTTACAGTGTGTGCGTGTGTAACTCTTTCGGTACTGGTAGACTCTCCCTTGTGTAAGGATTCCCCAGAAAATAATCATGATAGGCTGCAACTATTCAGATTGAGCCTAGCCTGAAAAACAGTAGGTTGTCCAGCCAGGGCCAACATCAATGGTAGGCACAGCAGGGCATCTGCCAAGGGCCCACACCTAGCCGGGGCCCAATGACAATAGCCCCCTGAACCTGCTCCTTCTTTTCACCTGCCTCTCTCCTGCCTCAGATAACGGAGGTGGTAAGAAGGAGCAACAATAGATTCTACCACCTACTTGCTCACTGGCTCTTTGCTTGTCAACCAAGCAAGTGGCAGCAATGATGGGCAAGAGACTGAGGAGTAATAGCAGCTGGTGGCAATGGCGGTGAGAAGGGAGACTCACTGTGGGAAGGGGCCCATTGAGCGTTTCTTGCTTAAAGTCCCTCCAAAACCTGGAGCCAACACTAGGCCCAGCTATTTGAACGGGGCGTGGGAAAGCGTCTAAGTCCTACTGACAAGGAACTGACAAGGACCCCAGCTCTGGAAATAGTAAAAAGTAAATGCCTTTAGATTTATAGCTCTTTCAGACAGGGGAAATCACATTTCCTTACCGTTGCTCTTGCTTCCCGCTTCTCTTCCCTGATATAGGCCAGAAGAATCACACAGGGGAGAAAGGGGAAGTAAGCAGCAACCACGTGGCCCATTCAATGTAGTGGGACAGCACCCTCTAGCGGGCATCTAGTAGCTAAACTTCTCGGCACATGGCAGGAAATGGCGGCCAATTTCACAATAAATCGGAAGAGTCGCATTTCTGTGGATTATTTTACCACGAAAAAATACACTAGAGAGTATTATTCTCTTGTAGTATATCTTTGGTCACTAGATTCACATGATTCCAAAGGACACAAGGGACTGGGGTGATGCCTATATATTTATGGGAATTTGAGCCCAGTGGAAGAAGTTCTCCTTTCTGAAATAAAGTTTAGTTTGGACCAATGGCAAAGTAAGCTCCATTTCTGATATAAGCAATCAGAAATTTACCTAGGGCTAATCTACACCTGCAGCCCTTTCACTATGGAAGAGGGATGCTTCTGAATGTTCCCCACTTCCATGATTGGCACTCATGGAATATTCCAGGATATTTCGGGAAAACTGAGAGGTGGAGCTGAGATCACAACGGGACCGTCATGTGCCCCATTAGTAATGACTGCAATACAATCCTGCAATAAATAGCTGGTGTAGACTCCCCCTTAGAGAATGGCTCTACCTTCTTAATGGTTTGGACTTCCATGACAAAATAACTAGACAATTGGCTATTGTAAAAAAGGATTAAATTGGGATAATGGATTGGACCCAAAACCAAGTATATTGGTCTATGCAAGGTGTGCAGAGCAGCGATCCAGAGTCTCAGACACTCTAGATGGTACTATTGGTCTATCTTGGAATATAGGGGTTCATCACAATTCTTGAACACTTTCATTTAATGCAAGTTTTCAGATTCCTAGAGTTCAGTTTTGCTGCTGTTCATATTGTCCATCCTAAATATAGGCACCAGTTCTTAGGTTCCATATTTTTGTCACATTATATTATCCTACTAAGAAACAGGAGTCATGCAGATGAAGGGGTATGGATAGGTAGGTAAAGGCAAATAAATAGACTATAATCAACAAGAGTTCAAAAAAGAATAGATTTCCTGTGGCTGGCCTAGCCCATGCCCTAATGATGTTCCAGGCCTCAGTTTTTCCTATATAAAATGGAATGGAGACAGATGATGATTCTTTCAGAGAGCTGAAGGGAGTTTGAAAGAGGAGCCACTCTTCTGGGTGGAAAGACTTCCTCCTGTGTCACCTCTACCATGTTTACCAGAGGCAGAAGCGGGACAAAATAAAATGTGGAACAGCAATGCATTTCTCATACTACTTTCACATCTCTGAAAATCTGTCTATCTTCAGTCTATTTTATATAGAAGAAACCATTGCGGGGTCAGTTAGCTAAGGGCCAAACCTATGGTTTTAAAAGACATAACAGCAGCTGTGGGGAGCTTTGAATTGGGACCACAGCATGTGCGGGTGGAGGTTATCCCTTTCCCTGTGTTATTTGCTTGATTAAGGCTGCCTCTACAAGAGGCATTTAAAGCTCTTTCAAGGCTCATTAAAAAATTTACCTCTACAAGAACGCGCAAATCTGGCGTAGAGGCGCGTTTTCTCTCCGATTATGCGCATTATCGAATGCACGTTAAATAGCGAGTTTTATTCATGCGAGTCCAGCGCTAAAGAAGTGAAGCAAAGTCCCGGTGTGTGTGCTTATAAGACCCCCTCTAGATGGATTCCGTTTGACGCCTGGTTAGCCGATTATGCGTATCTTCTCAGAAGCGCTTTTATCGTAAATGCTTGTATGCAGGAGGTAGGCTGCCTCTACAAGAGGCATTTAAAGCTCTTTCAAGGCGCATTAAAAAATTTACCTCTACAAGAACGGAGCGCAAATCGGGCGTAGAGGCGCGTTTTCTCTCCAATTATGCGCATTATCGAACGCGCGTTAAATAGCGAGTTTTATTTTGCTGCGGCCGTTAAAGCACATTTTGACTATGTGAACAAGCGATTCTCTGCATTAACTACTTGTAAAGCGCATTTGAAACAACCGGTAAGGTCACCTGTTGAGTGCTCAATTACCTCCTGCATACAAGCATTTACGATAAAGCGCTTCCGAGAAGATGCGCATAATCGGAGGAACAGGCATCAAACGGAATCCATCTAGGGGGGTCTAAAATTGCATCCTAGAGCTGCTATTTGCCACAGTCCCAATCCCACCATATATATGGCTTAAATATAGATAATATCACGGGAGATCCCACTCATATATCTTCCACATAGCACCTAGTTGTGATGTCCTCAAAGAGGAGATATTCGTGCCTCAGCACGTATTTCACCCAATCATACACATCGAGACTGGAGAATCCACTTGTAATCCTTTTATTATTTTCGTAGCTGCAGTTAGAGATGTTCCCTGTAGTGTCATACAGCCAAATAAAACAGAAGCATGGTTCCCTCACGGAGCTGACTGCAGCTTCCTCCAGGCAGCCGCAGCAGCTTATTGGACTTTGTGGGAAAACGAAGAAAAGTATTGCCAAATGAACAGGAAATCCCAAAGTGATTCAAGGCAAGAGCCCTCGGTGTGTGCCTGTGCCTGTGTTCACCAGCCATATCCTCTGACTTGAATATTTGCCAGCTTTTAAGAAAGTTTGGCTCAGGAAATTGTCTGCATGACAAACCACAGCTGGCTCTGTGCAGTGAAGAGCCAGGATTCTCAAATAAACATCATAGCAAAGCTCTCCTAGATATGCTTTGTGTCACAATAACACAAAGCAAAGATAATGGAAGAAACAATAAAGAGTCTTTTGGGCATTTTGAGGACTAACAGATTTATTGTGCCCTGGGCTATGTTTTGGGGACCAGCACCCACTTTGTCAGTTCCATGAAGTGTTACCCTTAGATGGCAGATCTATATCTACATGGGCACAGAAGGGGAAAATGTAACAGTGGGGCTAAAAGGTCCATGAAATACAAGACAGTTTGTGACATTTCTATGCAAAGCCCCAAGACGTAAACCACAATAAACCTGGCAGCCTTTAAAGAGCCAAAATACACTGTTTAATTCTCTACAATGGAAGACCAAGCCGCCTGTGATGTGGGAGATATGCGGTTAGATCTCCTGATTTTAAAACATTGAATTAAGCAGCCATGGAGGGCTTTAGGTCAGGAAAGCAGCACTGTTCCAATAAAAATTGTAGGCCGCTGTGGCTGTTTTATAGTATTTGGGTGGGGGGGGAATGGGAGGACCAATCTATATCATGTGTGATTTGGCCTTAATTTGTTTGAAGTATTAGCCTGGAAGTGGAGAATATATCTATCTATCTATATATAACCATATATATATATATATATATATATATATATATCTCCATATATATATATATATATATATATATATATATTGTGGAGCAATCCAATTCTAGATTTCTTGTATCACATGTTCGGCTCCAACAGGCCTATTCGTCTGATAGATACAAACTGAGTGACACATTCACAACAGCAGTCACTGATGATGATACTCTTTCTAGTAACGGGGTGTTAATTTTATACCTGCAATGGGAAATAAATCCATAGTCCCAATAAAGCCAGTGTTATGCTGATAAATCCAATTGCACCAATTTCATGCTGAAGCCTCCCTCTGAAGTTTTTTCGTGACTGTATGGTGCCTGTCAGGTCTACAACAGAGTGTCCTGGGAGACTGAAACGTTCCACCATAAACCCAGAAATTGGTTCCTGCAATAAATCCATATGCCAACTATGTCCCCATATCCAGACTGATGTGGAAATGGGATGAACCAGACTTAAGACTGGAACAATGAGAAACTGCAATGTACAGATTTGTCCATTCCTAACTATAGCCTACTTCATCAGATATGATTTCCTGTGTGTATTCAACTACTAAGCTAGTAGAAGCATGTACCACCTCAGACTCACTTCCTCCCTGGCTAGGCCTGGCTCACTCAGAACGTTTCTAGACAAAGCTGTTTAACCCACTGTTGATTTTGTTGTCCCTCAACAGGTGGGAGTCTATGGCCTCTGAAATCTTTTGTCCAATTAAGACCCAGAGACTGGAGAATTCAACTTCACCATTTATTGGCTCTGCCGCAGCAGGGAGACTCCGGCTCTCTGCAAATCAAGAGTCTCTCGAACAAAGGACTTCACACTCTTATATAAACTTTGATTACAGAAGTAAAAAACACTTTCATTGGTCAAATGTCTTTACAGTCTAATAACACTGACCATTATAGGTTTGTGCTCAAGGGATTAGGTTCCAAGTGCAAAGATAAGATATGCATAGTTATAGAATATGCTTCTCCTGATTGGCTATAAGCAAGTCATACGGACTACATTCGACGTTCTAAAACTTTAAAACTTTTCTCTTTGTCCTCCTCACACAAGGCATTGCCATCAATTAATCCTGACAGGTGGTAGATTTAACTCTTTCTATTACACAGAGGCAAATGCAGACACACAACAGGGAGGGGACATTTCTTTCTCTAGGCTGAGATTCCTTCAGTACTCATCACTTTGGATTGGATCTTTTACAAGAAGAGCTTTTCATTTCTTGCCTTTCCACTACATAACCTCTAGGTGGCATCATAATATAGCAAAATAATGCAAGAACAACAGTGGGAACATGCGCTTTGTTTTGCCTTGGGAAGAACATTGGATTTCCCTGCTCTAAAACCACGCACACAACTGCTTTTAAAAAACAAAAGTGAAACTGGATTGTGACAACAATGTCTAACCATCTGTAAATAACCATGAATGATGAGCACACAACATAAGCCTCATCTAGAAAAGCATTCAACTTGTGGTAGTGGTGTCAACAACAGCGGCAGCAGGGCCAGCTTAGATTGGCTTCTGGGCAACGTTGGTCCAAGCACCAGTTACACAGCTTATCATAGGTGATTTGTTTTAGTCCTTCAGTTTTGTTTTAAAATGTTTTTAGAACTTCACCCTGCTGGTGGTTTTTACTGTTTGTACTTTGGTTTTATTCTGTTTTAAAATTTTAGACAGCGTCATGAACCTCCAGTTTAATTTCTGTTTCTTAAGAGCTCTCTCTCAGGTTTTCTTATAGTGGGGGAAATGGAGTATCATTTTTGAAAGTGAAAGAAAACACATTTTCCTACTTGTATCATTGTGTTATTCCATGTTAGCAGAGTGCCACCTAGACATTATGGAGCAAAAAAGCAGGAAAGGAAAAGCTCTTTGTGTAGATGCAGTGGTTTAACAACCTCATGTAGAAAAGATCTTGACTTGGCTATGTGGATTAACTTTCTTGAGATATCTGTTCTGCAGTCACTTTATCATCTCTACCTTTCTGATTATGGTACCGTTGTTATTTGGAATGCATTGTGATAAGTGATGCCGGATATCAATGTATGGATGGTATGCTTGGCAAGCATGACTTGTTAGAACATGCAATAGCTGTTCACCTCAGGGCCAAATAAGTCATTACTTTAAATCTGTATCTAGCAGCGAGGCCTTTTTTGTTTTGTTTTTACCCTAAAGTAGGTACAAGGCCTCCAACGTTGATCTTAAAAGCCTACCTAGACCCTGGGCTAGGGTCCTGAACCAAGTTGGGACCTCTGTGCCTCCTGTAGAGTAAAAACAAAAATAAAAGAAAAAGATGTAGCTGTTCTCTTAACTGACAACATTTGTGCTGGATCCAACTTAGGCTCTGGCTAAGTACTAGAATGTATAATTTCAACAGTTAGCACCCTTATGGGAAAAATGAGTGAAACTAAGATAAACCGTCCCCTTCCCAATCCTAGAATATCTGTCAATTCCTGAAGCAAGCTTTTGAGCCATTTCCCTCAAGCTTTTGCATTCATCTGTACCTATAAAGCAGAAAGTATGTGTGTGCAATGTATGTCCGGAAATGTTTACCCACTTCCAGCTGAATTAGAAATTTGAAAGTTGGCATGCTGATAGGTCTGGCTGTACAATGTACCAGAAAAAGCAAAAAACACAGAATTTTGGGTTTTAAGTATTTTTTTAAAAATTTAATAAAAACCAAGGTTTATGCCTACAACTCCCAGCATGCCTTAGGCGGTACTCCCAGCATGCCTTGGGTGGGAGGCCAGACTTACTGGCCTTTGGCAGCCATTGTGAGTGCATGGGTGGGTTGCCACTGCATGTCTTTCACAACCCAATTCCTAATGTTGGTCTCAAGTAGTCAACCCAATTCTACATAAAAGGAAAAAATCCACATAAATGGGCTGCATCCATTTGTGGTGCCTCCTCCCGCCCTCTGCTTGGTTTTAAAATCGTAACTACATAAAACAGCGTGATGACTTTGAGGAGTCAAACATGCAAAGACACTATCCTGATATCACCGTTTTCTCAGAATCTGGGGGAAGTGCATGCATGACCTTTGCTCTTAGGAGGGAGGAAAGGGAGGTAGTCTGTGCATGCCCAGAAATAGGCCTGATGAAGGGGAGACGTACACGGTCAGCCCCAGACTTTCAATACAGGCTCCTGATGGAGCACTTGGTGGGTGAGAAGCACAGGCCGAGGCAGTCCCAGCAGGATCTAGCCAGAGCTGCGCATGTCCACTGACAGCTGCTTACCTCCCCTCCTCTGCGATGCTACTCTTCAATGCTCTATCGAGGAGCAGCATCAGCAATGAGAGGAGGGAAGCACTTCTCAGAGGACACAGACACCTGTGGGCCACCAAAGGCATGCTGGGAGGTGCAGTACCGGCACGTAGAGTGGCTGATTTTAAATAAAGTATGGGTTAGCAAACCAGGTCACTATCTCTCAATTCTAACTCAGCTCCCACTTTCCTGACCTCTCATTAACTGTCTTTGTTCTCCTTCTATCTGACTTTCTCCAACTGCCACTAACCCCACCCATCATTCCATTCTAGCCTCAGCTTACGCCTACAACTCCCAGCATGTCTTGGGCAAACAATTCGTTTAAAAGTTAATTCACAGGCCTAGCACTGGCCTACTACAACATTACTACCTTGCAGACATATATCTTAGGGGACCTGAGCAATGGCGGGTATATCAGCTAGTAGAACAATAAAATAAAACCAGCAATTCAGGCATATGTAACCAGATATGCATGCTGCCTATCAGAACAAAGAAGCAGAAGGTTGAGACAGACACCATTGCTAATTATATTACAACTCATTAAACCTCACTGTTTGGAATCAAGTTCTAAAAGTCCCTTCAGGGAAAAAGCAGTTAATGTAATAAAACAAGAGGAAGTCAAGTTTGCTTCATCCAGTCTAGCATTCAGAAACCTTGGAAGACAAGGAACAGAGATAAATGCAGCATAGAACCGCTGAATTACTTTTTGAGCTTCTTCAGACGGGGGGAGGGGGAATCGTGTTTCCCTCCTGTCGCTTTGAATCATGCTTCTGTCCCACAGTAGGGATGAGCAGCTTCCTCTTTCTTCAGACACTGTAGAAAGAGGAAGTAAACAAAGAGCGCGTAGCTCATTCAGTGGACTTTTTTGCGCTGCTTTGTCTGCACACAGCAGGAAATGGCAGCATGTTTCGCTACAGGGGGACCCCCCCCCCCCCGGATTTTCCTGGCTCTTATTTTTGAGAAGGGAAAACGATCAGAAGGAATGGAAGACGCACAGGAGGCAGACAGTGCTGTGAATAGGACTCGTGAAAATCCATGAGTGCCCAGTAATGAATGTGCTATAAAATGCTCATCTGATTATGCTCTTTGCTTTCTAGTGGCAAGCAAGAAGGACTGTATTCCAGTTTCCATTGATAGAAGAAGCTGGATGTAGACAGTTTTGAGTAAACACCTGGATTTTATATATTTTTTAAAATGGAGGCTCTACAATTGCCTGAGACTTTCTTCTATACATCAGTGGCAAAGCCATTGAAGAACTAATCACTTTATTTATTTAGTTTTACATTCTTTGTATGCCACTTTTAGTCCACAATGGCTCTCAAAGTAGTTTACAGTAACAATGATAAATCCAGAATATGTGGTACCCTATATCAAAGAATGGCATATGGGATTCCTGGCTTTGCTCCCCTGAAAGGTGGTGACAGCACACAGATGTCCGGGGGTGTCCCCAATCTCCAGTCCACCAGGGGTTCCTTCTATCACTACTGCTGCCACTGCTCGTATGGACTAATAATAATAACAATAATAATAATAATTTAATACATTTATATACTGCCCCATAGCCGAAGCTCTCTTGGCTGTTATAAAAATTAAAAGATTGAACACTAAAAAGACAATATACAAAATTTAAAACCATAAACATAGAACAGCTGACATTTAAAACATTTTAAACTGTTAAGCCTGGCCACAAAGTCAGTTAAAACCTCAACTTAAGCTGTTAAAATGCCTGGGAGAAAAGAAAAGTTTTGACCTGGAGCCGAAAAGATAACAGTGATGGCGCCAGGTGGGACTCAAATGATGTCAATGGCTCCCAGCCATTAGAATTCACAAGACTAGTGGCTCTGCGGATATGGTGATGTATAAAGTTCTCTCTCTGGCCCTGTTGCTGACATTTCAGCTTCCTCAGCTCTACAGCAGTAGCCATGGGCAAATAGTATCCTCCCCACACCCACACCACCTACTAGATTCAGCAACCAGATATTTGGGTTATGGCTGCTGATTCTGCTTCCCTGACAAGCAGTGGCAGCAAAAGGGATGTTCTTCAGAGACTTCTTCACCAGTCAAAGGCAATTCATGTATGTAGGGTTTGAACACAATAAAATAAACAAAACAAGGTGTTTGCCTTAACAAACAATGAAACTATCAACCAACAAAGAGTTAAGGAAAGAATGATTTTAACACATTAGTCTCCAGTATGTATGTTAAGCTACATACAGAAAATACAGCAGCATGGCATAAACATGTGCTGTAAATCACATTTAATACATTACAATATATTTGTTAAAAATGAAGAGTAAAATGCAGGTCAAACGCATTTCAACACTCAAGGTATCTTCTTCAGTGACCAAAACTGAAATAAAAACATACATACAAATACATTATTTATATAAAGATTATCTTAAAAGGGGGAAGGGTACAAGGTAGGGTATACCACTGAGATGCTCCCAAATTTAGATATAATAGAAAATGTGGTAAACCTACCAAAAGCAGCTTGTTAAGTATTCAATAAAGGGTTTTCTGATAGAACAACCTAATTTAGGGAGCCTGTATCTCTCCCATTCATCAATTAGTAACTAATTCCTAAAAAGATGTAAACACCACATTACCAAAACTTCTTAACTTCTATTTATCAAATACTTGTTCAAACATAATGTATACATATCACATATGTTTGACTTACAGTCTTCCATGAGTTACCTGAATGCCTTTCTTAAAACAGCTGCCAGCAGGAGTAGCTAATAGTCCCCACATTTTATAATCAATGTTTCATGCCAATCAAGTCCTGCTGCTAGTTAATTAAGTTAAAGTGATGCAGCTTCCCGAGCTGCATTTAAGAGAAAACATGGAATAAGAGGACTTTCAGAGAGGGAAGCTCTGCCATTGCTGTGGATTGGTGACCACATCACGTGTTGCAAAGGCTCTCAAAGCGCTCCCCCTCCACACTAAATTGCCTGTGAAAATTGGCCCAATGCACCTCAGTGGCACAGATTATCAGATTTGTATAGATTGTAGACAATGACACCTGCATAGATTTATACTGATACAAGGAACTGAGAGAGAAGAATGGACTGCAAAGCGTAAAGATGCTGAAAGACATAGCATTTCCCTCTACTTCTCTAAACAGTATGAAGTTTCAGATGTTGCCTATTGCAAGGTCAATTCTCTTTAGATAGAAGGGCAATGTAATGGAGACTTAAGGAGCTTTCCTACATGAGGCTGTTAATCGGCTGTATCTACTTTTGGTTTCTTTGCAGAATTAAGCTCCAAGCTCTGCACAAAGAGCTTTTCCTCTCCTGCTATTACATAACATTTAAGTACATAACCACATCCACTGACCTTCATCAGATCTCCAGAGAGAAGCAGCTCCCCAAGAAGGGGTTTCCTCTCTGTCTTACTTGAAAACAACATTCTCATCCTTTGTTCCGTTCCCCAAATACCTAGATTACATCATGCCCACTACCCTCTTTCCTGATTCAGTTTTTGTATTCATAATATCTCACAGCAGTCCTGTATCAAAAAACAATCCTTAGACATAGGCCTTATCCACACCAGCCATTTATTCCGGAATAATATGGAGGTTGTCCCTGCCGGGCCACATGATGTTCACTACTCCCATGGTGATCTCAAGATGACCTCTCAGTTAATCAGGAATATCGGTGACTGGATTTTTCATGGCTTTGCTGGCTCTCTCACTACAATCCCGACATCCGCAGCTGGTGTGCCCCCCATTCCCGAAGCTGTTGCTGTTCAGCGCAATCTCCCAGCTCGGCAAACAGCCAACCCGCTGTTAGGGGCGTGTCCAGTGGTTTCGGATGTGTGCAGAAATGGGCATCTGCCATTTTCAGCACATTTTTTGATTGGTTATCAGCGTATTTTGGCACCGGCCATGTGTATTTTTTAAAAAACACAAACTTATCGCTACGCAGGAGTGCATTTTTGACACAGTACCCATCCCCTCTGTGTTGCTGTGTGCTTGTGCTGGTGCGCATCTTGGAGGAGTTATTAAAAAAAACACGTGCCTTGTATCCCTCTGCCTAGCCCTGCCCACTTCTGCTGCTACACATTTGGAACTGCCGTCCCGGGGCCCATGTCCTCCTGCAACAGCTCTCCTTTACTTGTGGGAAACCTCCCTCGCGTGTGCCCCATGAGCAACGATCGCGGAAGCGGGAAACCTTGCGATCACCCCTCCCCCCCTCTCGAAGGGCTCTAGGTGTAGATGAGCCCAGAGTCATTTTATTTCTATACCTCTTTTTCTTATCTATTATGCTCAAAGCGTTTCACAACGAACCATGACAAAAACACAATACATCACTATCCATCTTATCCATTTAAGAAAGCCCAGGATGATCAGCTTTGTTCATTTTATATCCAACACTGAAAATTAGGGTGCAATTCTATGCGAGTCCTACAACTCTCAGCATTCCCAGCTATACCCTTATTTTTTCAGTCAAATGCTGGGGAAACTATGGCCTTGTCAGATACAAAGGTGGCAATCTAAGCCAGAGTTAAACACACTCAAGCCTAATTAAATCAATACGCTTAAACATTCTTAATGCATCTGATGCAGTGGACAGTATCCGCGATAGCTTACTGCAGAATAAATGTCTATAAGGTGCCGCAAGTCTCTTTGTTTTTTATGCTTAAATATGTGTTAGATTGTAATATTAACAAGCATACCAAGAGAATGGTGATGCTGAAGTAGCAATGCAAATAATTTTGACAATTTACTCTGGTGAAGACACATTCACAGAATTTCCCAGGTTATTAAAACTCCTTTATAAAGTCCAAGATAGTTTGGGAAGATGTTACCAATTCAGGGATAGTCCAATTCAAAGAAATCTGACTGGAAAACCAAAACAACAGGTTTGCAAAGCACTCAGGTGCTTTTACCATGGTACAGCGATGAGGAATTTTAATTTTCTTCATGGATTAGAGCCTGGGCCTTTGAAAGCTTTCTAGCTGACTACCATCAAGGATTGCTGAATGTTTGCCATTTTAAAGAGGTATGCTTTCATCTAGAATATTATCCTACCCTAAAAGGGTATGCCCCTTGTTTTATACACCACAGCTACAAAGCATCCCCGTTCCTGTGGAAAAGTTTATCACAGCAGCCTTCCCTCCATTCTTTAGCCAAGAGAATTGAGACCAAAGTCTTCCTCCAACTGCCTTGGGTGGGACGTGAAGACTCCAAGGTGATAAGGTGGAGCGCTACTCCTGACAAATTTCCTGTATCTCCAACAGATTTATTTTCTCCTTACATGGTCTGGTGAAGGCGATGCAATGTATCAGCTAAAATAGATGACCTTGTAAGGATGGTGGCATGCAAGAACACGTAAAAACAATCAAAACCCAGCCAGTGGGTTCCCTGTAGTGACTGTGTAATGGAAATTCTTCACTCCATCCATTAGTTATTCTCCCTTGTAAACACTCCCACCAGCTTGAGAAATGGGAGATTTGGCTGCAGAAAATAGCTCAGATACTTAAAAGTGTTTTTGTATATGTAATTATAAATAAGCCTTACTTTCAGTTAGCCTTTTGGAGGAAATCCCAACTCATCTCTCAAAGGTTTAGGGTGCAATCCTATGCACGTTTAGACAATTGTAGGATTTGTTTCTGTCTAAACATGCATAGGACTGGTCCCTTAGTCTTTCAAACCTTACTTCCCAGCCATATTTGCTTTATTTTCAAGCCCTGTGGGCACAACTCGACTGGCGGTTCACCTGCATACATCCCATTTAAATGATTCAAAGCTAGAACGCCACAGCCTAAGTGGCCTGGATTTCAACCTGACCACACTAGACATGACGTGAGAGACATGTGGAATATCCCATGATGGTTTTTGTTTTGACTGTATTCTAGCTGCAGGAGGCTCCAAATTTGATTGGAGCAATGGGCCAGTGGATGGTTAACTATTTTTCCACAGTCCATTTGCCTTCTAAAAATCATCCTTCTCCTAAGCTGTTTTTCTCCATACATAGGGAAAGGTCTGTGAACCTGGGCCCCATCTACACGGAGATGCTTTTTGTGACAATTCCGTTTAAAACCGGATTTTCATCATTTCAGATTTGCTCTTCCAATGGCACACATTGGCAACTAACATGGCGTATGCCTGGGAGGAAAATGCTGTTGCTGGGCAAATGTCAAGAGAAACTGCTTTATTTTTTCCCTTCCCTTTCCCTCCCTCTAGCCAGCCCTATTCCAAGCCCTGAAGCACCACGGCACACCTCAGAAATGGCACCCATCCACAAGCAACAGAAAGCATGGCTCCTGGGTGCCACTGCTGACCTCTCCTACTCAACCTAGGGCTTGTCAAGAGATCACTCCATACCAGGAAGTGGTCCCCAGACCTGGCATCATTCAGTCAAAACTCTTGGGGTGGTGTGTGTGTGTGTGTGAGAGAGAGAGAGAGAGAGACAGAGAAAATGAGGAGACTGCAGGAAAAGGCAAAGAGATCTTCTCCCCCACCTCAACGATCGCAAAATAGCAGAGATCAGCATAGAGGAGCCACGTTAAAACAAGCTTCCTTCTTTTTTTCTTTTTTCTCCCCCAAGGCATTAAAGTTATACACAGGTCCACTACAGGATAAATGGAGATTTACAACAAAAGGCTAAGCAATCCCCAATTCCCACCCCTTTCTCTCCTCCCATGCTGTGCAACGACCTGGGCTCCTCCCTGGTCGTCACATGGTGCGGTCGCCATTTTTTTAAAAGCAAGAACAGCGCACGAGCGCTCTACCGAAAACTATACTTTTATTTTTTTTAACCCATACGATCCGGCTCCCCTCCCCTCCTGCCATCCTGGGGGTGGCGATTTTGCTATCCTCCCTCTCCTGATGGCCACGGAGCCATGTGGACCGCCACATTCTTCTGCGGTCCTGGGAACTTCCTGGGACTGGAGAAGAATCGGGATTTTTCTGGTTCCTAAGAACCAAGAAAAATCCCATGCCTGCCCCACACCCCGGGACTCTCTGTGCATCATGCAGATTCACAGGGAGCAGCCGGTGTCCATCCCAGGTGTTTTGCCTGGTGTGGAAAGGGCCACATTTAATATCAATTAATCCAGATAAATATAGATTTTGGAGCATATCAGTCCAACAGGTAAATTAATTTATTGACAGATTTGATTTGATATGAAAGTAACCAGCCAGATGCCTCTGGAACAGTTTTGCTCAATTTGTAACTCACCAAGCCTGATGCAGCCTATTAGCCATATCCAGTGAGTGACCCACCAGGGGATCAATAAGCACCCTTCTTTTCCGTAAGTGCAAAATATGGGTGGGGTGGTATGAGTGGGTGTCAAGTAACTGGTAAACTACAATACATGGCTGGTAGGCTATGTTTGGTTTGGTCAGTCCTAAATTGTGCAAGTCCTTTGTGGAAGCTCGTAAGCAGGGTCTGAAGGTGATGGTCATTCCTTGTTGTTTGTTGCCAACATGGAGTATTCGGAGGTATACGGCTCCTGCATATGAACACACACACAGCCCTTTTCAGCTAGTACAGTTCATAGCTGTTGATGTCCTCTATGAATTAGTTTAACTAGGCTGACCATCTGAAAAGGAGGACAGGGCTCATATAACTTTAACAGTTGTAGAGAAAAGGGAATTTCAGCAGGTGTCATTTGTATGCAATTAGTTCCTGGTGAAATTCCCTCTTCATCACAACTGTTAAAGGTGCAGGCACTATACTAGAGTGACCATATACAAAAGAAGGCAGGGCTCTGCAACTTTAACTGTTGTGATAAAGAGGGAATACCACCAGGAATAGGGTGGCCATATTTTGGAAACCAAAAAGGAGGACAACATGGCCGCCCCTAGGGGGTATGCCCACCAACATGGCCGGCTCCCAAAGGGACATGTCCACCCAAAGATGGCCTTGGTCACATTTCTGATTTCACAGCACACAATTAAGGCAAACCTGTTCTACATAACATCTTAATGTTAAAATCACTAAGACATTCAATGTATTTGAAATTACCTTCACTCCTACTTTTGTAGCTTTTGCTGTACTTTAAAGATTTTGCTATACTTTGTGTGATACAGTCTCCCTTTCCCTCAAATATCTTTTCTGACTGCAAATCCTTCATTGGATGACCATAGTCTCACCTTTCCTAACATTTAACACTCTTTCCCCATCACCTTTCTCATATTCATACTCACAGCTTCAGCATACTGCTACCACTGAACAAATGAAGCAGTTGACAAGTACAGAAAAAGCTAGTACAACAAACTAGCAACCTAGCATTAAGAAAGAGTATAAAATACTATTACCCTGCAAGCATTAGCCATGGAATAAAATGGACTAAAGGGTTGTTGTTGTTGTTGTTGTTGTTGTCACTTCTCACTAGCACCTCTTAGCTTGTTTCAACTTCTGATTTATCAATGAGAAACTAATCTAACAATGTGTCATTATATCTCTGGTTCATTAGCCATGTAAACAAGACCATGGTCAGTAGCAATACAAAGAAAGGCCAGAACAGATGCCCATTATCACAATGCTAGACAAATATCTCCTGAATTTACACTGTTTCAGTGTGCAGAGAACAGAAATCTCAAACAGGGGCCCAAAGAAAACTGCCCAAAGAAACCTCAGAAACAAGTCCCATTGATTTCAATAAAGCTTACTCCCAGATAAATGAATATAGGATTGCAGCCACTTCACATATGTTCAGCTTACTCTAGCAAGTGCAAGGCCCTCCTGTCAAGAAGAACTATGCACTCATGAGAACCTGGCCTCATGGATCATGCAACCAGCAGGTGCTCTCCAGAAAGACGCTTTTAGAGCCTAGGAGATCCAGACACACTCAGACAAGCCAAAACAAGCCACACTATGCACTCACATCTTGCTGGAACAGAACAATTTTGGGAAAAGACAATACTTTGTTATCGACCAGACATTACAGTAATCAACAAGAAAAACACACCTACCTCATTGATTTAGCAATACCTAATGGCAAAAATGTTGCAGAAAAGGAATAGGAAAAGAGAGAAAAAAATGGCTATGGAAATTAAAGAACTGTGCAACAGGAAAAGGTTACAATTATTCAGTTAATCACATCAGTCACCAGCAACACACACTACAGAAAACATTCAGAAACTGGGCCTACCAAAATAAATCCACACCAACATCCAGAAAGCAGTCATACTTAAAACATTTTTAAGAAGGATGAATAAGTATCAGCAATTGTTACAAAATATACATCATGCCAATTATCTCAAAGCAAATTGGAGAGGAAGGTCTATGGGTCAAAATGCATTATTAAAAAAATGAATTACTATCTTCTAGCACCAGCTAGAGACCCACCTCTTCCTTTGCACTCTGGAAGCAGGTGGGCACAAACAACTCAAGCAAAGTAGGTGTCAGCCAGACCTCTCTGTGGACAGTATTCCACAACAGGGGGCTACTACTGAAAAGTCCCACTCCCAAGTAGTCCTGCACCACACCACAGCGTATGAGGGCACTTGGAACAGGACTTCCAATAACCACCAAAGGTAGGATGACCATATGAAAAGGAGGACAGGGCTCCTGTATCTTTAACAGTTGTATAAAAAAGGGAATTTCATTTGTATGCATGCAGCACCTGGTGAAATTCCCTCTTCATCACAACAGTTAAAGCTGCAGGAGCCCTGCCCTCTTTTGTATCAGGTCAAGAGGACAGGGCTCCTGCAGCTTTAACTGTTGTAGTGAAGAGGGAATTTTACCAGGTGCTGCATGTATACAAAGGACACCTGCTGAAATTCCTTTTCTATGCAACTGTTAAAAGTTACAGGAGCCCTGTCCTTCTTTTCATATGGTCACCCTAGATTAAGCTGTACTTAATAGTAAAAAAATACTAAGCATTTATATAGTCCTCTAGAGTGTTCAAAGCTCTTCATATCCATTGTTGTATTGCCATCCTTTCAATAATCCTGTAAGGTCAGCTGATACCCTACTGTGTAGATGGACAACTGAGACTAAAAGAGAATAGCTTGTTTCCCTGGAATGACCTTCCATCTTAAGTGATTGTGAATAGAGAAAAATGTATGGCAAATCAAAGGGATTTGAGTGCGAAATAAAGAGGTTTTAAACAATTAAAAGAATCCTTTTCTTCTTCTCCCTCATCTCTCTTCAGTTAGTTCGCTGGTGGAGGAAACAAGTTGACATCGTCTGGCCCTTTAGGAGCAGTTGCCACTGTCATAAGGTGTCATGATGTGCTGGGGGGGAAACTAGTGCTGTGCTGAAAATTTCTCCCACATTTCTTCAACCATTATCATTCAGTCTGATAGAAAAGACATTGCTTTCGAAAAGAATGCCAATGGTGAAGAAAAATTCAGAGAAATTCTCATGGGTTGGGTTTGTGTTCCTCCCGCTTATCTTGCTTAGAAGGTTCCCAAGAAGTGGGCACCAGCGTCTTGCCTTTCATTGTACAATCCTCTTTCCAGCAGCCAATAGCCTCCTTGGCTATACAATGGCAAAGGCTGTAGGCAAAGACAAAGGCCTAGGGCCTAGGCCTAGACTAGACATTAGACCAAGACCTAGCCATAGCCCTCAGGCTTTTGATTCAGTATTGTTGTGGATGAAGGGAAAACATACATGGTGCTCTGTTGCTTTTACTGCATCTTATGTTATTTCACATGCCAAGTTCATGGAAGGGAATGTGGTGTATGCATGTGGAATTAAATACAAAAGTCATTATAAAATCCTCAGTCCTCAGGGCCTCTCTTGTATGGGGGGCCATGCACAGCACATGGACAGAATGGGCGAGGAGTGTGATGAAAAACATCCTTTGGGCCATTCATCAACATTTACATTCTTTTGCCAGATTCTAAATTCTAATCAGGCATTGCTTGAAGCCAAAAACACGGATAAATTCTATTCAAGTTACTGAATCAAAAGCCTGAGTGAATAGAAATGAAATTGCTTGGTGGCCAAAAGACATTGGTCCTAGACATATATCTATATCTATAATGGGCATAGACATTGTAGACCTATGTTGTAGGCATAGACAAAAGCATAAGCCCTAGGCACAGGCATAGACCTAGACATAAGACCTAGACATAGGCCCTAGGCACTCAAAAGACATAGGCCCTAGGCATGCAAAGGTAGTTCTGTAACTTGGGATGTCGCTAAAAAGAAGTCCCATTCTCCAGACATCAGTCAACAGAGCTCAGAGAAGGGCCTCATTAGAAGCTGTGGTGCAATTAATTTTAGACTCTGGATTGAATGATGTCATGGGGATGGGGGAACTTAAACTGGCCACATGTATTCCATTATGAAGTACACAGCTAATATTTCCCCACCACCCACAACACACATACACACTGCTGCCATTCCACACTTCACAACTACTTCAACATCCGTTTGTCAACCCTGGTTATAAATAAATAAATAAATAAATAAATACATACATAAAGTGAGCATGTGCAATTTGCATTTTAAACTCACTTAAATCACAGCACCATCATGACTACCGGTAGAAAATGAATCTTTCTTCTGATGCCCTCATCACCTGCTTCTCTCTGTGTGTTCATTGGGTGGTGGGGGGCATGGAGTAGGGGGCTCTGAACTTTGGCCCCAAGCTGCATCCCTGATCAGAAGATCTTAAAATGTGGGCAGGTCCACATGGGGATGGGCAGTCCATGAAGCACATTTGCCCCAAGCTGTATAGGAGATCGATCAAAGGTAAGCCCCAGCACCTTGAATTGTGCTCGGGAAGTCACTGGAGCTAGCCCCAGCAGGTAAGGGCCCCGCGCCCCCGCGCCCCCCCCCCCCGCCCCGCGCTCCTTACCTGCTGCTGCTGGGGCGTCCGCTTCCCTCCGTGCTCGGAATCTACTGAGAAACAGGCTTCCTGGCCTGTCTCTCAGCAGAGCGCCAAGTGATGACGTCATCACCCGGCGCACTACTGAGGGACAGGCCGCGAAGCCTGTTTCTCAGTAGATTCCGAGCACCGGAGGGAAGCCCCAGCAGGTAAGTGCCCCACGCACATGCGCCGCCCCCCCGCCCCGCACACCCGCGCCGCCCCCCCCGCCGCGCGCACAATGCCGCCCCCCCGCCCCGCGCCCCCGCACCGCCCCCCACCCACTGCGTGCACCCTCGCCATCCCCCCACCCGCCGCACTCACCCGCGCCGCACCCGCACCGCACCCCCCACCCTCGCCACGCACCCGTGCTGCCGCCCCCACCCGCCCCATGCCCCTGCGCCGCCCCCCCCACGCCCCGTGCACCCGCGCCACCCCCCCCGCCCCGCGCTCCTTACCTGCTGCTGCTGGAGCGTCCGCTTCCCTCCGTGCTCGGAATCTACTGAGAAACAGGCTTCCTGGCCTGTCTCTCAGCAGCGCGCCGAGTGATGACGTCATCACCTGGCGCAGTACTGAGGGACAGGCCACGAAGGCTGTTTCTCAGTAGATTCTGAGCACCGGAGGGAAGCGGACGCCCCAGCCGGTAAGTGCCTCGCGCCGCCAGCCTCCCGCCACCGCCGTGTGACCCCCCGCCGCCCTGGTTTGCCCCCGCCGCCCCCCGGTTGGCCCGGCTCGCCCCAGGGCCATCTGGTCACCGTTTTGGGGGGCTAAATTTCCGGATTTGGCCCCCCAAAATCATTTTTCCGCCCGGATGCGGATTTGCTCCCCATTTCCCGGGCATGTCCGGACAAATCCGGGCATCTGGTCACCCTAACCAGGAAGTAATTGCATACAAATGACACTGGTTGAAATTCCCTTTTCTCTACAACTGTTAAAGTTATATGAGCCCTGTCCTCCTTTTCAGATGGTCAGCCTAGTTTAACCATTTTAAAAAACCATCTAAATTAATGGTTGTCACCACATTTTTCAATATCAAATCTCCTAAGTTCATCAATGTGTTGTTTGAAGATATGCTTCTGTTTGTCCTGAACCTCCTATCAATTAATTTAATTGGATGACCCAAAGTCCCAGTGCTTTGAGAGGCAGGGAATATTTTCTTTCTCCTCCTTAGTCTTGTTTATGCAAGATCCATATACAGCGAACATGCAGGCTTGGGGATTCTGCCATATATGTTCTACACAAACATATATGTGTTAAGTTGTTCTACACAGACATATAAGTGTTAAATATATTTTTATATGCTTGGGACCATGCTAGACTCCCCAGTCATGTGGAAAAAACTTTCTGTTTAGATTGTCTTGCTAGGTTTAATCTAGAGCAAGGGTTATCATGTTTAGTTGAGATTTTATTTCACTTGGCACATGAGTGTAGCTTGATGCTATAAAAATATATGCTAGGCTTGTAGATTTTTATTTTTAAATCATGGCCTTCCCTGAGCTCTTAAAAGTAGGATGGGATGGGCACAGGATGCAAATCCAAATAGCCCTTGGGAGAACAGAGCATCTGTGTCCAATGCCAGGCTTCCCTTTGCCACTAGATGGCAAAGCTTAAACACCACAGTCCTCCTTACCCGTCACTTGGAGGTGTCTCTCTGTTCACTTAGGGAGAAAGTAGACATAAAAAAGTGAATCCTTAGTCATGATGTGGTCTGAGCTTTGCCCCACCTTTGCCCCTGAAATGGCAGAAATACATTCCAGTTAATCAAAGGCTGACTGTGCCATCTGTTTCCCCCTCTCTTCATGTTTCAAGTGGCTGCTTAGCTTTCTATTTATTTGTTAAAGAGCCACATGTACATTTAACTGTTCACGAGTTGCTTATTAATGTTCAAAGTCTCTTTAAAAAAAACACTAAAGGGATTGTGGGGCAGGTTTCTTAGAGACACCATGAATGGGCATAATCACTAACCAGCTTGGGCCACAAACATGCAGAACTGTTCCCCACCCCTAGGCTGACCATATGAAAAGGAGGACAGGCCTCATGTAACTTTAACAGTTGTAGAGAAAAGGGAATTTCAGCCAGTGTTATTTGTATGCAATTAGTTCCTGATGAAATTCCTCTTCATCACAACAGTTAAAGGTGCAGGCACTATACTAGAGTGACCATATACAAAAGAAGGCAGGTTTGTGTTGCTTGGGGGGGACTTATTTGAGTGTTACAATGATTAGTATAAAAGGACTCAACTGATGTTGTAGCCATGAATGTTAGTTTGTATTTTGAATCGCTCAGTAAAAACTATCTTTTGGTATCCTGTGTCTGGAGTACTCTGTTTATGCTCAGGAACACCAACCATTATATGGGGGCTGTCTTGATGACGATGCATTGGTGCTGCATGCTCCCAAAATCCTGCACTTGTGCTCCTGTGAGGTTGTCTCCATGGCAAGGAGTGAGCACAGGGTTTGCATCCATCAGTTGGAGGTGGAGCTGCTGCAACCTCATGTGCTGTCATTCCATGCTCTGCTGCACCACAGCGCATCACTGCACAAGTGCAGCTGCACATCCGCACGTCCCTCCTTGGTGTTTTTCCACCTTACCTTGTGGGGCTTTCCCCACCAAGCATTTCCTTCTCTCCATGCCAGAGGAAGCGTGGAGGCATTCCAGTGGCCATTCGGCTTGCTGACCCGCCCCCTCCTCCTGTCTGGGCAGATAGTGACCAATCAGGGGTTGCTATCTGCCCGGCCATGCCTCCACTGTGACTCTGGAGCAGCAACCGACAGCAGATGCGGCATCATCGCCTCGCTCAAGAGAAAAAATTCAGGATAAGTCCCTGACTTTTTTATTTTGGAGCTTTGGGGGAAAGCCCTGGGATGGCTCCACAGTGGCTTCTGCATCATATAAACAACACAGCACCACTGCAGAGCTACCCCACGTATAGACAGCCCCGTGGTGTCAGAAATGCAAGGAAATGGATCAGTTGAAGCCACCAGAATAACTGTCATTTGAAAGTAATGTGGCTGAAAATTGGAGAAAATGGAAGCAAGGATGCGAATTGTATTTATTGCAAGTAGAACTGATAAGAAAAGTGAGAAGCTTCAAGCTGCTTTATTTTTGCGTGTGGTAGGAGAAGCAGCAAGAGAAGTATACAATACCTTCCATTTTCATGATGAAGCAGATAAGGCACAAGATAAAAATTTTACTGAATAAATTTGAATTATATTGTGCTCCTAAAAGAAATGTTACATAGGAGAAGCACAAGTTTTCCCCCCAAGAGTTCAGAATGAAAAAGAGACTATTGATTCCTATGTGACTGGTATGAAGTTATTGGCACAGTCATATGAGTTTAGCCAGCTGTGTGACTCCCTAATTAAGGATAGAATTCTTTGTAGAATAAGATCAGATAATCTCAGATCATTGCTGCTGAGAGAAACTGCTTTAACCCTGGAAAAAGCTGTGGATATTTGCAGAGCAAAAGAAGTGACTGTAAAGCAATTAAGAGGATTGGGACCAGCAGAGAAACAAATGGATATTTTGAAAAGCAAAGACTAGGCTGACCATATGAAAAGGAGGACAGGACTCCTGTAACTTTAACAGTTGCAGAGAAAAGGGAATTTCAGCCGGTGTCATTTGTATGCAGTTAGTTCCTGGTGAAATTCCCTCTTCATCACAACAGTTAAAGGTGCAGGCACTGTACTAGAGTGACCATATACAAAAGAAGGCAGGGCCCCTGCAACTTTAACTGTTGTGATGAAGAGGGAATTTCACTAGAAACTAATTGCATACAAATGACACTGGCTGAAATTCCCTTTTCTCTAAAACTGTTAAAGTTACATGAGCCCTGTCCTCCTTTTCATATGGTCAGCCTAGCAAAGACAGTTGTAAAAAAAAGAAAATTCAGCTGCATAATGAGAAGATCTTGAAACCTGTTTCAAGTTTTGTTTCAAGCTCAAAGTTTTGTTCTAGATGTGGTAACAACCATAAGATAAGACAATTTTCTTCATATGGAAAAGATTGTAGAAAATGTGGAAGATCTAATCATTTTGAAAAGATGTGTAAAATCAAAGATGTCAAATTTGTTCACAAGAATATGCTCATGTTGGAGGAAGAAAATTTGCAAGATATGTTTATTGGGACTTTAATATCTAAATAAAGAATAATGATGTAAAGTCTGATACTGGAACACAGGCTAATGCTATTTCCTTGAGAACTTATAAAGAGTCTTCAGAATTAATATTTACAGAAATCAAATATAAGATTAGTTACCTATTCAGGTACAAGGTTGGAAGTGCTTGTAAAGTGTGTTATAAAATGTACATCTAAAGGGAAAGCATTTGAGTTAGAATTTCAAATAGTAGATTTTGAAGCACAATCAATCTTGGGTTTAAAAGCAGTTACTGAGTGAAAAGAGTAAACGTGTTAGAATGTAAGGAAGGAAAGTAAATATATAAGCAATATGAAGATGTGTTTCAGGAATTAGGACGTTTGCCAGGTCAGTATGTAATTAAAATGGATCCAGAGATAATACCAGTAGTACATGTTTCTCATAAAATTCCAGTTGGGTTAAGGGAGAAGGGAGAAAAAGATCTCAGTGGAATGGAGCATGTGATTGTAAAAGTGGAAGAACCCAATGAATCAGTAAATTCAATGATGATTGTGAATAAATCTGGTATAGATCAAATAAGAATTTGTTTAGATCCAAGAGATATGACTAAAGCCATTCGTAGAGTGTACTTCCAGTTACCAACAGTAGATGAAATTACTTAGCAGATTGGCAGTGAATTATTTTCTAGTAATGGATGCTAGTAATGGATTCTGGCAGATACAGCCGGATGAAAAGAGTTCCAGCCTATGTACTTTTAATACACCTTTTGGTAGATATAGATTTACTAGAATGCCTTTTGGTATTTTATCTGCTCCTGAAGTATATCAAAGAGCAAACCAAACCAAAATACACACATATCATTATACTGTGATTCTGTAATATCCCAAATTTGCTGTGATTCAAATTTCGTGGCAAACCCAATTTTGGGGCATCAAAATGTTCATGTTTTGACAATTGAAAATAGAATTGCCAACTGTTCTTTCTAAAAATTCTAGCATCATCTAGCTTCTTCTCCCTGGAACGAAGCTAAGTGGCTCTGGGGATTGGCAGTCAGGGCCAGCCCTAGACCTGAGGCAAAGGAACAAGATGACATCTCAATTCCCTAAACAGAAACTGGTTGGCTTGACAATTGAATCTTATTTCAGTGCTGGTGATTGGATAGCATCCTTCACACCACCTGAGGCAGCAGGTAAGTTTAGAGGGAAGGGCAGGAGTGGCAGTATGGCACACACCGCTCTGTCCATCAACGAAGGGGAACAGAGTGCTCATGTGGAACTACTGGAGGCAGTATCCTCACTCTGCCTTAATGGCAGGCCATTCTTGTTGGGAACTTTTCCCACCCCCAGCAGGTGGTGTGGGCCCATCCAACAATGCCTAGCTCTGGCACGGGTCCTGACTGCAGCAGCAAATACTGCCACGGTGGCAGCCCATAGTTATTTCACTAGCAGAGAAGCTCTGTCAGAGAAGATGTAGTGATGACCACCAATTTGGATGGCTTTAAAAGGGGGTTGGATAAATTCCTGGAGGGAAAGACAATCAATGGCTACTAGCCCTGATGGTTATGTGCTACCTCCTGTATCCAAGGCAGTAAGCCTATATACACCAGTTGCTGGGGAACATGGGTGGGAGGGTGCTGTTGCACCATGTCCTCATTTGTTGGTCCCTAGTCAACAGCTGGCAGGCCACTGTGTGAACAGAGTGCTGGACTAGAAGGACCCTCCGTCTGATCCAGCATGGCACTGCTTATGTTCTTATGTCAGCAGTCATTTGAAAGAATGGGAGAGGACTGGGTCCAGATCCAGACTGACAGGGTTGTCTGCACTGTAGCAGGTGGGAGACCAACATTCATATATGGAAACTCGTACCACATATAGTGCACCATGAAAAAGGATTCCAGAGACCTTGACATACCTTAGTAAGGGGCAGCTTGTCATATGGGGGCATACAAAATCCACGAATTTGCCATCACAGCACAGGTACTCACACCACTCTACACTATGAATGCAGGCCGTTATTCCCTGCATAATGAGTCTAGGCACTTGTGGGTACTATAACAGGCTCACGCCTGCACATTAACAAGGACAACAAAAATAGCTCTGATTTAATTTCTTTCTGACTTTGCATCTTTTACTTCTGACTACTGCCCAAGAGGACAACATTCCTTGCTGGCAGGCAACTCTATCTGGGAGTCTAAAGCCACTGCAGCCCTAACATTTGTTACTGTTTGTGTGCCAGTTACACTGGGCTACTGATTCATTTCTGTGCCCAGATTAAAGTGCTGGTAATTAATTTCTGTGCCCCGATTAAGGTGCTGGTATTAACCTTCAAAGCCCCAAACTAGCCTTCCCTAGCCAGACGTTTTAGATTTCAACTTTCATCAGCACCAGCCAGAATGGCCAGTAGCCCTAAATGCTGGGAATTGTAGTCCAAAACATCTGGAGAGCACCAGGTTGGGGAAAGTTGCCCTAAACAGGCTGGGGCCAGGTTATTTGAAGGACCATCTACAACCATATGAACCTATTTGGACATTAAGATGAGCCTGTGCACTGTCCAGTCATTGGTGGAAGTGATGGCAATTGGCCTTCTTAACAGTGGTCCCTCCGTTGTAATATTCACTTCCTTGGGTGCTCCATCAAGTCCCCTCTCTACACTTGGAGTGAAGACCTTCTTTTTCATTCTGCAAGGCCTTTTGGAATGATTGATTTTAGGCAGGCACTTATACTGCTGCATTGTATTATTTTATGTATTTTAGAGGATGGTTTTAGCATAGATTTTATAATGCTATCTTGTGGGAAAATTTATTCTGAAAGGTGGGATCTAAATTAGTAAATAAAATAAATAAACCGTGAAATTATAGATTTCATTGATTTACTCAGTGCAAAGAACTTGGTATAGCTTCACTTGTGATTCAACTTGTACAGCAGCTGCATCATTAGAATCAAATGCCTTTTATGCCGTTTTATTCCCTTTATCTCTGTTGTACATTTGTGGCACCGTTCCCATGTTTCTGTGGGGCCTCTGCACTATTGATCTTGGTGCCATAACAACTGTACAACAAGCCCAGAACTAAGAAAAAGAAAAAGGTCTACACCTACTGTTGGGAACCACCCCTTCCAAAGATGGTACCAGATTAAATTCTCTGGAAGGGCAGTTCCATAACTGGGTTATCACTACTGAAAGCCCCCCTCTCTAGGGTGGGGATGGGAAATGTGTGGCTCTCCAGCTGTTGTTGGACTGCAACTCAGATCAGCCTTAGCCAGCTTAGCAGGTGGTGAGAGCTGATGCGAACTGCAGCCCACAACATCTGGTGGGCCACACGTTCCCCATCTCTGCTCTAGTGGTTATCTGTCTCACTTCATTCAGCAGGGCATATCACAGATAAAAGCTGATCGTAAAAGGTGTTCCAAGCCACAGAGATCACTTGAGCCTTCAATGATAGTGCTGGATGAATCAGCACTGCTCATTTTTTAGGGAAGAGATGGGGAGCCTTCTTTATCTGGCCCACACGCTTCTTCTGTTACCTTCTATCAGTCATCGGAGATAAGAAGGCATTCAAAGGCAATTAAACTTTAAATAGCCTGTACAGAATTGTACTCCGCTTTGTAGGCATGAGATCTATTGCACTGGGGCTTGCTTCAGAGTAGACCTCTTTAGAACTGAGTGTTGGAGACATGAGAGCTGTTGCATTAGACATACTTCCAAGTAGACTTGCACCCCCTCTACAAGAATTCAGTTTGACGCCTGGTTCTCCGATTATGCGCATCTTCTTGGAAGCACTTTATGGTAAATGACTGTACGCGGGAGGTAATTGAGCGCACAACTGGTGGCCTTACCAGTTGTTTGAAATGTGCTTTAGAAGTAGTTAATGTGGAGAATCGCTTGTTTACATATTCAAAATGCGCTTTAACGGACCGCAGCAAAATAAAACTCGCTATTTACCGCGCATTCAATAATGCGCATAATCGAATAGATAACGCGCCTCAACTCCCGATTTGCGCTCCGCTCATGTAGAGGTAAATTTTTTAATGAGACTTGAAAGAGCTGTGCTTGTTGGTGGGGAAATGTCCAAATTGCTAAGTGGGAGAATGTCCAAATTGGTAAGAATTCCATCTAGCCCTGGCCACTTTATTTTCTCCGTCCTTAACCCTGCTCCTAAACCTACCCATTGCTGGAATATGCCCTGCTACTGAGACCCTTCCCAAACTGGAATTCGGCCCTCAGGCTGAAAAAAGGTTTGCCACCCCTGCTTTAGGGGCGTGTGACCCCCCCTCAAGAATAGACTATATACATTTTTCACCTGGGTGGATGAAGCACCAACCAACAGTTCCTCTGTCCTCTTTGGCCCTTCCTGCACCATAGGGGTGTAGAAGGCAGGAAGTGGGCAAGCCCGAAAGTAGCCACTTCCAGGTTCGGCACGCTGAAGCCGAATCACGAATGTGATGGCCAAGGCTTCTCCCGGGCCATCGCAAGTCACGGCAGCCATTTCCCCACCCCCCAAAGATCCACAGAAGAGCACACGAGAGCTCCTCCACAACTGTGAGTATATATATAAAATACCCGCATGCAATCATGCCACCCTCCCCCCCCACCATCCTGGGGATGGCAAAATCGGGTCCCCCCCGGTCACCTGATGGCCTCAGAGCCACGCGGTGTGGCTCCGTGGCCATTGGTGCAGCCGCGCTTACTCGCAGGTAAGCGCAGCTGCACCCAGGATGGGCGGGCACACCAGCTGCCCATCTTGCTGCCGTCCCAGGAGCAGGGAACAAAACGGGATAATAGCGCTCCCTGAACTCCCGGGACAATGGAAGGCTGGCCCCAGCCTGCTTGCGGGATGCTCTGTGCGTCATGAGAACTCTCCGCGAGCAGGCAAGGGCAGCCCCGGGGAAAATGGCTGGTGCGGAAAGGGCCTTTGCCTGGACTGTCTCAGGTTTTGTGCCCTCATCCAGTCTAATCCTTTGTCGAAGCACAGGTTCAGGACAGCCTCAGCCTGTATCTGATGAAAAAAGGAGCTAAAGCTGGGTCTTCAGCCACATACTGGTGACACCTCGGACAGGGATCCCCTCTACAAGGGTTCGCTTTTGCACCCGGTTAGGCGATTATGCGCATAATCGCTGAAGCGCATTTACACCTAATACCTCTGCACAAGAGGCGGCGAGAGGCGGCGAAGCGCATTAACGGATGACCAAAATGCGCTTTACAAGTAGTTAATGTGCATAAGCGCTTGTTCACATAGTCAAAATGCGCTTTAACGGCCGGAGCAAAATAAAACTCGCGATTTAACGCGCATTTGATAATGCGCATAATCGGAGAGATAACGCGCCTCTACGCCCGATTTGCGCTCCGTTCTTGTAGAGGTAAATTTTTTTAAGCGCCTTGAAAGAGCTTTAAACCTCTCTTGTAGAGGCAGCCTAAATCTTTGGGAGACCTCTCCCAGTCATTTTATGTAGAGATTAACCAGCCTGGAACAAAGAATATAATTCGGTGGAAGACCAGTTTACCTGTGAAAGAGGGACGGGTGTACATAACAAGCCATCAGCAATCAGCCATCCCTCATTCAAACCCCTTTCAGCTCTTTGAAAAGCTCTGGTTTCTCGCCAGCCTACTGTGCTTCCCTGGGATTCCTTCCAAAGAGAGACTTCCTTTGGTGCTGATAGATCTCAGAGCCCACAAAAGTTGCAAAATAGTAAATAAACAGTAGATGGATGACCTATACAGAAGGCGAAAGATCAAGTCGTTTGTTAAGGCTTTGGGACATAGGGGGTGTTTAAGGCCCTTTCCTAGGGTGACCAGATAAAATCCAGGTCAGGGCTCATGTACCTTTAACAGTTGTAGAGAAAAGGGAATTTCAGCCAGTGTCATTTGTATGCAATTAGTTCCTGGTGAAATTCCCTCTTCATCACAGCAGTTAAAGTTGCAGGGGCCCTGCCTTCTTTTGTATATGGTCACTCTAGTATAGTGCCTGCACCTTTAACTGTTGTGATGAAGAGGGAATTTCACCAGGAACTAATTGCATACAAATGACCCTGGCAGAAATTCCCTTTTCTCAACAAATGTTAAAGTTACGTGAGCCCTGACCTGGATTTTATCTGGTCAGCCTACCCTTTCCGCACCATAAGGGTGGAGAGGGCGGGAAGCGGGGAAACCGGAAGTAAGCACTTCCGGGTTCGGTGCGATGAGGCCGCACCACAATGCGAAGGCCCAGGCCTGGGCTGTCGCAAGTCGCACCGGCCATTTTTATTTTGAAAGATCTGCGGAGGAGCGCATGAACACTCCTGCGCAAATGAAAGTACTTTAAAACAAAACCACTCATGATCCAGCCCCCCTCCCCCTGCCATCCTGGGGATGGCGATTTTGCTCCCCCACTCCTGATGGCCTCGGAGCTGTGCGGTGCGGCTTCGTGGCCATCGATGCAATCGCGCTTACTTGCGGGTGAACGCGGCTGCGCCCGGGATGGGCTGTCACACCAGCCCCCCATCTCGCTGCCCTCCTGGAAGCAGGGAACGAACCGGGATAATAGCGTTCCCTGAACTCCCGGGACAATGGAGGGCTGGCCCCTGCCTGCTTGCAGGATGCTCTGTGCGTCATGTGGCCCCTCCGCGAGCAGGTAGGGGCAGCCCCGGGAAAATTGATTGGTGCGATAAGGGTAGGCTGACCATATGAAAAGGAGGACAGAGCTCATGTAACTTTAACAGTTGTAGAGAAAAGGGAATTTCAGCCAGTGTCATTTGTATGCAATTAGTTTCTGGTGAAATTTCCTCTTCGTCACAACAGTTATGAAGGAACCCTGTGCTCTTTTGACCAGATACAAAAGAGGGCAGGGCTCCTTCACAACTGTTGTGATGAAGAGGGAATTTCACCAGGGGCTGCATGCATACAAATGGCACCTGCTGAAATTCCCTTTTCTACACAACTGTTTAAGATACAGGAGCCCTGTCCTCCTTTCCGTAGGGTCACCCTAACTAACGCAAGTGGACAGTGGGACAGGAAAGAAATGTGTGAAATAAATAAATAAATAAATGGACATGAAATACTGGCATATAGCAATGCTGGCTGGGAATGATGGGAGTTGTAGTCCAACACATCTGCAGGGCATCAGGTTAAGGAAGACTGTTCTGTTACACTTCACAAGTACTAGTGTCTCTTTGGAAAATATTCTTATACTGCCTTCCCGGTTACGTTTTTTTCTCCAGCTGCAAAGATTAGAACCCAGATCCTTATTCAGGAGTCTACAGTATGCGCTGGATTCCATTATGGAAACAAACATGTTCACTTGTGTCACAGTCATGACATTACAGTAAACTAGTATCTCTGTCATAGAAAGCTCTAGGCCATGGGAAAACGAGTTTATCATATCTTGTTTTCACTATACCACAAGCCTTGCACAATCAGTGCTAGGCTGACTGGCTTCCTGTGTGGTTTGAAATATCCTGCTACACCCTGTCCTGCTGTATTACAAAAATAATGTTTTATATCCTCATCCTTGGAGAATCCCTTTGCAGCTATCTGCACATGAAAATTGTTTGATTTCACCTTGATCTCTCAAAGGGTCTAAATAAGAAGAGGAATTGAACACAGTGCTTCCGAAAGTTGTCCTCAATTAAAACCCTTATCACATTGTTTCCCTATGACAAAGAGGCTGTTGCAAATGAGCTTTGGGCGCTTCCAAATGAGACTTTTACTGTGCAACCACACTGCCTCATTCACAAAATTTTACTGGGGATCCAGATAGCATTGTGTTCTATTGGTAGCCCTCCTGTGTTTCCCCACCACTTCTTCCATCTTTTTTCTTACCAGAAATTTTGAAAAAGGCAAAATACCTGCGCGATACCTGTTTGGAAGCACCTCTAGAGGAAATGAAGCTGCAGCAGATGCAATGCAACCTTTGTGCTGTGCACACTTGACAAGGAACAGACCTCTCCAATATTAAAAACAGCCAGTAATAAAATAAAACCAATAAATAGTTAACACAGCAAAGAAACACATAATCAACAATAAGTCTAATCATATTCATTTTGGTAGAGGAAAGAGAGGGACTGCCTAATCTTTTTGTTTTGCCAAAAAAATTCATTCAGAAAAATACTCACAATCCATCTAGAGACTATTGCTGCATCCATCATTTAAGTTTTTGTTTGACCCTAAGTAAGCAGCCCAGCCACGCTTTTGTATTCAAAGGACCCAGATGAGCTGATCAGATGGTCCTGAATGCAAATTATATTTTGTACACATCCACTCAAAGGAGGGCAATGAGGATGATTAGGGGTCTGGAAACAAAGCCCTATGATGAGAGATTGAAAGAACTGGGCATGTTTAGCCTGGAGAAAAGAAGATTGAGGGGAGACATGATAGCACTCTTCAAATACTTGAAAGGTTGTCACGCAGAGGAGGACCAGGATCTCTTCTCGATCAACCCAGAATGCAGGACACGGAATAATGGGCTCAAGTGACAGGAAGCCAGATTCCGGCTGGACATCAGGAAAAATGTTCTGACTGTTAGAGCAATACGACAATAGAACCAATGACCTAGGGAGGTGGTGGGCTCTCCCACATTAGAGGCCTTCAAGAGGCAGCTGGACAACCATCTGTCAGGGATGCTTTAAGGCAGACTCCTGCATTGAGCAGGGGGTTGGACTTGATGGCCTCACAGGCCCCTTCCAACTCTACTATTCTCTGATTCTCTGATTCTATGACGCCATTTCTGAGCTGTTAGACATTTCAGGGGTTCCAGTTTCCTTAGGAGTTCACTGGAAACTGATGACATTTCTGGGATAAAAGGTTTATTTACACATCTATATTTGCTGAGCATAAAATGAGGGTTCACAGCATTAAAAAGCCTACTGATTCCCGTTCCCCATCAGATTTCTATGGAACTCATGCTGCCATAGGATTTCCTGCACTGAGCAAAGCCTGCTGTCCATCTTCTTTCAGCCTCACTTCCAGGACAAACTGCCAAAACTACAGATTTAGTTTGCTTCTATTGTTCTCAGTGACCTCTGAATTAGTACATTCGTTCGGGAGCGGGAAGAGAAAGTAAAGCCCCCTTCCAGAGCAGTCTACCTATGGGCCACTCATCTCATCTCCATAACAGCAGGGAATTGATTTGATCCATTCTAACATTCTCTTTTCACAGGGTGCCTCTACAAGAGCGATTTAAAGCTCTTTCAAGGCGCGTTACTGATTTTCTGTCTACAAGAGCGGAGCGCAAATGAGGAGTACAGGAGCTTTTTATCTCCTATTATGCACATTTTCAAATTCGCGTTAAATAATGACTTTTATTTACCGCGGGAGCAAGAGCGCCTTATGTCTGTGTAAACAATTGCTGTTCAAGCGCATTAACGATCAGAGTGGGTGGACTGTGGTCATGATGTCATGCATAGAACTGCCCCTTCGCTGGGAAACCTCCCACTTTTTCATTTAGTTTTATTTCCTGTCTCCTCCTGGCAACTTCCTCCTTGTTCTCTGTTTCTCTGGATGGAAGCTCCAGGAAGAGGAGACCCAACATGAACCAAAAATAAAGTTTCTTGGAAGTACTCTGATGGAATATTTTTTACATGGAGACACGGGGCCAGATGGAGGTGGTTTTACGAGAAGCAAAGCGGATAGGAAGGATGTGCGGATGTGCGCATAATTAGCGATCAGCTTAGACAGATCGTCCCCTTGCTTCTTGCTGGGTTCCTGACATGAGCTGTGTGTGTGTGTGTGTGTGTGTGTGTTTTACAATGGTTGAGCTCGCTGGGAAGAGGAGGGGGAAGGAACGAAGCAGCATCCCCCTGTCTGTTTTGGCATGCATGTGTGCGAGGCACATTCCCATTTACTCCTGAGCAGTTCACCTGAAATGGCAATCGGGTGAGGGGGGAGAGGAGAGAGAGGCAGCCCTGACTAAAAATAAGTTTTCAAAGGATGCTGGAGGGGGAAACTTATGAGGCACATTCCCATTTACTCCTGAGCAGTTCACTTGAAATGGCAATTGGGCGAAAGGGGAGGGGAGAGAGGTAGACGAACAGGTTAACCAGGTCATTACTGGCAGGTAATCCAGGTAACCATAGGCGGGAGATTCTGGTGGGCAGGGAGAATAAAGGGAGGGGACCTGTTTGGGCAGTTCCAACGGGATAAAGCGCATTACTTTCAACAACATTTGCATGCAATTCTCAGCATGTAAACAACTTTAAAGCACGTTTCATGCAGCCCGTAATGCTCTTCAACGCCTCTCATGTATAGGTATTAGGCATGAACGTGCTTATCAGGAAATGCGCATAATCTGGGAACTGGGCGTCAAAGTGAACTCTTGTAGAGGGGGCCACATCCATAGACTCACAAGGTTGAGGGGATCCTTGAAAGTTCATTTAGAGCAGGGACACACATATTTTTGGCCCTGATGGCCACATGTGATGGTGGCTTGGAAGTTGGGTCACACACACACATACGCGTGAACACATATACAGATGAACACACATGTGTATACACAAACATATACACGCACATACACACAGGCTGGCATGCACACACATATCCCAACAATCCTGATATAGAGCACCATTAGAGGAGTGTTTTATTGCACACTCGTTCCTGGGCACTCACAGATTTTCGCGGGTCCCTCTCATGACATCATCTGCCTCCCGTGTGTCTCCTGTCCCTTCTAGCCTTCTTCACACCACGAAAAACACCCCCCAGTAAGTCTGACTTATTTTTAAAGGCGGAAGTTGCCGCTATCTCCTGCTGTGTGCAGGAGAAGCAGCGTGATCAAAACGGCCCACTAAATGGGCCACGTGCACATTGTTTACTTCCTCTTTCAGAAGAGGAAGTAATGAGGGACAAATGTTTGGGTGGAGAAGCGACGGTTAGCAAACTTGATTTTCCCCATGTGATTAAGACCATAGATTGCTCTTTCCTCACTACTAGCAGCAGGGGGAAAAGAGTGGTCTGTATGAAGATCTCTGGGGGAGGGAGTGGAGAATACAGGTGGCAGGGAAATCAGCGATTCAGTAGGCTGTCCATCTGAAAAGGAAGACAGGGCTCATGTAACTTTAACAGTTGTAGAGAAAAGGGAATTTCAGCCAGTGTTTGTATGCAATTAGTTCCTGGTGAAATTCCCTCTTCCTCACAACAGTTAAAGTTGCAGGGGCCCTGCCTTCTTTTGTATATGGTCACTCTGGTATAGTGCCTGCAACTTTAACTGTTGTGATGAAGAGGGAATTTCACCAGGAACTAATTACATACAAATAACACTGGCTGAAATTCCCTTTTCTCTACAACTGTTAAAGTCACATGAGCCCTGTCCTCCTTTTCATATTGTCAGCCTAGTGGTGGGGGAATCAGGGCACGCTGGTAGGGGGCACAGTAAAGGCCTTGCAGGCACAAATGCAGCCTCAGGTTGTGCATCTCTGACCCATAGCACTACCATATGCTCGCTCAGTCTGAATAAGTAGAGGTGAAGAAGGACCTAGTAAGTTTTGAAAGCTTGCAATGTATTTCAACAATGAATGGGCATAATTGCGGGCACAGACTGAATGGATATGGGTTTAGTTGATTTATGTATTATTTGGAATTGGCCTGAACTGTTAGGATAGGATGAGCTTTAATTGAAACAGCTACATAATTTATTGACCGTTTATTAGATTGGCTTTTATTTAGAACCAAAATCACAAAATCTCAGAAAGGAGCAACAGATAATTGAATCCACTTCCCCATGTTGTGAAATACTACTACCAATCTTATAGTGGGAGGGGCGTCACCTACAGCCACCCCCTCCCTCCTTCTGCCCTAGGCAATTGAGTTTTGTGCAACTTTATTTTACTGGAAGACATTGGACTTTCATTTCCTGCCTGCAAATTAATTTTCCTAGTATCACTTCTTTAAAATAACTGTAAACTATTTTGTATGTGTCTATGTCTACCGTCTCTGTAAACTGTCTTACGAAGCTGCTCTCTAGTGATAATTTTTCAGAAGGCAAATGTTTCTTTTTGAATTTTCAATATGAATTTTCAATATATGCCAGTTGCTGGGGAACACGGGTGGGAGGGTGTTGTTGCACCGTGTCCTGCTTGGGGTTCCTGGTCGACAGCTGGTTGGCCATTGTGTAACCAGAATGCTGGACTAGATGGACCCTTGGTCTGATCCAGCAGGGCTCTTCATATGTTCTTAACAGGTTTCACTCAAAAATATGCAAAATCCATGTCAGCATAATACTTTTATTAGGCCAACACAAACATCATGAACTACTGTGCAAGGGCTCCAGATTTCTTCTTCAGGCAACATTGTAATCAATGCAAAAATTGTGTGTGTGATGGTGGTGGTGGTGGTGGTGGGAACTGGCTGATGTCTAAGCCATGGACTTGGTTTGCACAACATGCCAACCCACACTCGGTGGTGAAGTTTGGGTTGTGTGATGAACCGTGAGTTGTTTGTTGACGATGGGTTAGTGTGTTGTCTGAACCCAGGATATTTTCTGCAGGGTCACTTGTTAACCATGCGGTGTGGCTTATGTTTCTCAAACAAGCCACCTTGAGAACCTATGGTTTGTTGTTGGGTGGTCCGGAGTAGTGAATAAGGCACACTGCACAGGTAACAAGCCACCCTGTAGAAAAAGTCCTGGGTTCAGAGAATAGGCTAACCAACGGTTAAACAACAACCCACACTCAACCACTGAGTGTGGATTAGCATGTTTTGTGAACAGCACCCATGAAGTCTGCTTTTGGTTGTAGTCTTAAAGATGGGAAGTGAGAGGACATTGCAGGCATTCAAATTAAGCTATACCAGATACAGAGATGGTTTCAGGTTGAACTTGGGATGCTCCCAAGGGTCGCTGAACAGAAGAAACAAGCAAACAAATAATGGTTGATCCCACATTTTTGAACAACATAAAATCCAGCTGTTATTCAAAACCCATCTCCATCCTTAGGTGAAGCACAGAGGTTACTTAGCAGATGGAAGACAGAAGTAGAGTCAAAGTAGTCCGTTTCACTTACTGCAGGTTTGAAATCTATGGGAACTACTGTCAGCAAGTCCTTGCTATGTGGGTTCATATTCTTTATGAAGGAGCTTGCAGAGGTTTGGATCCAGATTTAGTCAGAATAGTCCAACTGAAATCAATGTTGGTTAGTTGTGACTAGCATAAATCTCACTGATTTCAATGGGTCTAATCTAAGTATAACTAAATGTGGATCCTTCTTCTTCTTCTTTGGGGGGGCAGGGTTATATGTGCATGAGCTCATTCATCACATCAAATCTCTGTAAGCCACATGGTGCCCTATGTTGTCTTGGCCCCACACCTGCCCATGCAGCACAGAGTGGGTCAGAGCAGCTGGCCTTTCTGTACTCTTAGAGATGTGATACTTACTAGCGCAGGTTTCTTCCACCCGTTGTAAGATTTCTAATGGTACAGTTTCTATGTGTTACGGTGTCATGTATCATGGAGGGGGATGACTTTCCCTCCTCAGGATTCCTTCTTTGGGTCCCCCCCTCCCCCCTGGCAATTGTAGATAGGGTACCACGAGTCAGGTTGAACCTCCTAACACACCCTACTCTGTCTAGCTGCTTGGGGAGTTTCTGAGTCCTACTGCTAAGGACCCCCTCCAGCCGCGCCCTACGGAAAAAAGAAGAAAAAAATAGGAACTGTGGATTGACTTGCCTAAAGCTCAGGCACACAGAACTTAACAAATACCTTATGAAAATCCTAAGAGCCCAAGCAGTAGTTTTGCAACTGTGGGGTCCTTCACGTGGGGAAAGGTTTAGAGAGAAATTTCCTTTTAAAACCACACAAACAAATGTCCAAATATAAACAATTTTATTCAAGTGAGGGAAGGGAAAAACAAGGGAAAGCAACAATTACACACACAAAGATCCAAATAGAGTCAAGCAAGTAATTCTAACTTAGCTAGTTACATGTTATCTACTTGAGCAGAATTTTGCGTTTCGGAATCTATGCAAAGTTCCTTCCAGAAAAGGTGGTCTGGGGGAAAACATATTGACTCCAATTGTATGTTGTTAGGAAGGCAACAGGGAGTGAGGAGACTCTCACTTTTATGGGAATTTGAGTTCAGTAAAAGCCAGCCTGTTAGTGGAGACTGTGGCTCAATTCGGACAACACGATAGTCAATGGTGGGGTAATAATCAACTTTGCAGTTGTTCATCTAGGGGGTACTCCCCACACAACATGGTAATAAATAATCAACTGTGGTGTGGATTAGGATCAGCGCTGAGTTGACTATGGCAGCATTCGGATGACACGATAGTCAATACAACTGACAATTGTTCCCACTCCTCCACAGTTGCTTATTGTGTCGTCCGAATTGAGCCTGAATGCTGTTTTGTTCAATAGTGCGATACCCTCCTTTTCTGATGTCAGTGGGCTAACCCTAACCCAATCAGAAAATTACTTAGTAGCTGGACACACCTTTGTAACAACCCTAAACTTACATCTCAAAAGACCCAGCCAGTTGGAACCAGGGAGCATATTATAAAAAGAACTTCAATTCTGGATGTGTATTGGAAAATGAAAAGGTAGAATAGGCTGACCAGATAAAATCCAGGTCAGGGCTCATGTAACTTTAACAGTTGTATTGAAAAGGGAATTTCAGCCAGGGTCATTTGTATGCAATTAGTCCCTGGTGATATTCTCTCTTCATCACAACAGTTAAAGGTGCAGGCACTATACTAGAGCGACCATATACAAAAGAAGGCAGGGCCGCTGCAACTTTAACAGTTGTGATGAAGAGGGGATTTCACCAGGAACTAATTGCATACAAGTGACACTGGCTGAAATTCCCTTTTCTCTACAACTGATAAAGTTACATGAGCCCTGACCTGGATTTTATCTGGTCACCCTAAGGTAGAATGATTCTGCTCAGGCATCCTAGCACAGTGCCAATTGACCAACTGCTCTAGGGGGTACTGTTGAAATACATCAGAAGCAGTGGTTTGTCATATATGCACTCCCCACCTCCATAAGCTGTGGGAAGTTCCAGGATAGCACAACTGTGTGTGTGTGAATATTTATTCATAAGTTTCCCGTCATCCTAATTGGCCTTACTCCCATAAGATTGGACTCCTTTGGAGGAAAGAGTACTGGAAATGTACAGGGTCTTTGTAATACTTGATTTATCTATAAATATACAAATAGAACATAATGGAGGCAAATATATTAATATAAACAGACAACACAGATGCCCAAAATCTGTTCAGCTCCTCTTCCTCAAGACTGAATTCCAGGTTCTAGCCAACCCAATAAGAAAACTCTTGGCTTGCGTTCTTTGTTTTTTGTATTCAAACTGCTTTAAACTTTTTTCTCTGCTCCTCAGCTAGAGGGGAGTCACCTTCTCTGAGGAGTATCACATTCAAAAAGATCCCCAACTTATCAAGATCACATGTTACATCGTTATGTTTTTTGCAGTTGCCAGTGAGCATTATTTGCACACTGATAATTTAACACACGGGTGCACAACGTTTTTGTCCCTGTATGTGATGCTGGCTTGGGGAGTCGAGGGCCACAAACACACACACACACACACACACACACACACACGTGTGTATACACGTGCATATATATTCCTGACTGTATCTGAAGCTCCATGGATGTCAGGTTACTCCGTATTCAGCAAAAACCCTTGTTTCTTGTCTATTGGACACCACAATGTGTTCATGAAATTGGGGGAGGGAGGGCTTTTGCACTAAGCCCTATAAAAGCATTAACTAAGGATGGGTCGGGTGAGTTAGAGTGGGATCTTTGATGTGCCAGACTTTGGGTGCCTTCCAGCATTATATGTTCATGATTCTAAGACAATGAGTGACTGCCACCACTTCAGCAGAAGTAGGAAATGGAAATGGAAAGCTGACCTCTCTGCGTAGTTCACATAGCTCCTGACAGCCAACACAAACAGCAATCTATAAAAAGTGAGGGTAGATGTTTTGGCCACAGAAAAAAAATCCAAAATAAAATTTTAAAAATCCATGTTAGGCTAACTCAAAGGTCACAAAATACTATTCAAATTTTTTAATTATCCAGAACATCAGGCAAGATGGTAAACAAAGAAAAAAACAACAACCAAAAAACCAGGGGAAGGAGGGAAAAAATGGTTGACGTTTTCACCTAAGGATGTTGATGGCTTTCAGTGGCAGATGGATTTTATATTTTCCAAAATGGGGAATCAAGCATTGTTTCTTTTTCTCAACAAGCTTTGGGAGGATCCCAGGTGCAACCTGAATCCATTTCTGTATCTGACAGAGCCCAGTATTAATGTCTGTGGACTGCTCCCATTTTCCATCCTAAGAATGTAACCATATGTCGACTCCATGGCCCGGTAACGAGAAGCTACCATGGGTTAATTTCCTCATAGGGCTTCTTCTTGCAGTAGCAGCTGACATTTTGAATATTCAGAGCACAGTGAGGGAGGGTGTGTGCGTAGCTTCTCATTATGTGCAAACTCAGCATGGGTGGGTTGTTGGGATGGTTGAAAAGCCACCCACAACCCATGGGCTGCTTTAGAGTAGCATGTGTCTTGCCAACGATTCACCCGCACCAGAAGCTGTAGCACACCCCAAATATTCAAAATGGCAGCCATCACCACAACAAGAATCCCTACAGGGAAATTCACCCACAGTGGCTTCTCATTACATGTGACACAGGTCCCTGGTTTGAACATCAGCTTCTTTCCCCTCCTGCACCCAGTTTTTGCTTCGTTTACCACTTCGTCTGATGAAGAGATCTGTGGAACTCAAAAGGCCACACAGTATTTTGTGACCTTTGAGTTGGCCTTCTATTTCCCTTCTAATTTTTAATATTTTTATGCAGGGCATGGATTACTCTTCCAAACACACGATGTGGGGTGCCTATGAACTTGGCCCATACGTGAAGGCAGCATCTGGGATCAGTATTAACATGGCAGAAAAGAACAGATTGCAGCACAAGAGGGGGAAGCGAAAATTGACTGAAGCATCACAGATATGCACACTCCATTTCAGTACACAGATTTCACCCAATCTGACTGTTGATATAATTTGTTGGTCACCCTACTAGCAAGAAGATTTACTTATAGGTGGGTGCTCCACATGAAATAGATGCCCTTACTACTTCCAGTCTCTTACTGCGGCTGCTACTGCCACTAGTATTACTAGTGGTATGAGAATTGAGCTGAGTTTACCTAACATCTGAGAAAGACGTGGTTATGTGCCTAGACCAATAGCTGCCAAGGAGTTAACTGCCTGTAGTTGTGGCAGGGCGGTACAGTGAAGGAGGCAATAGGAAAAGGATGCAATGCAGTTTAGAGGAAGTGCTGGCACACGACGCCTGCACTGAGCAAGGAGGTATTAATGCTGATGCCTATCCAGTATCCACAGAAGGAGAACTGGGGAAAGGAGAAATTTGAGGGATCTGCGTGAAACATGGTAAGTGCTGCCTTCTTCCTGGACATGTGGCAAATTGAACAGCTAAGTTTGAGGAATAAGGGAGTATTGGGTTTGCCGTGAGCTCACTCTGCAGATTACCTGTACCTTGGTCACTGTAGTGGAATACAGTAGCAGCATTTTGGAGAATGCCTTCTCCAGCACTGAATACAAACATGGAAAGGGGAAAAGCTCAGAATGGGACTTGGGCCAGATCTACACTACTGCTTTATGGCGGTATCGAAGTGCACTGAGAACTGTTGGGGTACAATTCACGTTCCATATACCGCTTTCGTAGCATTATATCCTGCTTTTTATTCTGCAGTCATAATGATTTGACACAAGGTGTAGATCTGGCCTTAGTTATAACTAACTGGAGTGCCACAGATTTCAATAGTGTTTAGCCTAATTTTTGCTGGATTGTGCCCTTATGGTATACAGTTTGTGGGAAAACGGAATGGGTGTATGACATGTATGTTTGCATGGGTAACCTGATGGGAATGATCCAGCCAAATTGGAAAATGTTATGTCCCTATTAAACAAGAAAACCAAAACCATATTGAGAGTTACTTCATAATGACTAAAATGTGTCAAAAAAGTATATGGAATGCCTAGGTTTGATTATATTTTTGGCCTTTATCACACCTACCCATTTTGTTTATGTGGGTTCCCCCTCCGTTTCCTATGTGAGTGTAGCCTTTTGATCACACGTGGTCGGTTTTGCTCCGATACCTCAGCAAAGCCTGCGGAGGAGGGGAGAACACGGACAATCCCTGTTCAGAGATATTTCGAAAGCGGAAGGAAAAAAAGGAGTGCTCGGGGCTCGGGAGCAGCGTGAGGGGGACGACGTCATGTGAAAGAATTGGATCAAAGTCGTGGCGGGTGTGGATCAAACCGCCCGTGTGATAAAGGCCTTAGTATGTGACTTGAGCTCTGAGCACTATCTACAAATGTATCATACGCCAGTTTTAAAATCTCTTCACTGGCTGCCAATTAGTTTCCAGGCAAAGTACAAAGTGTTGGTCATTACCTTTAAAGCCCTACATGATTTGGGTCCAGGTTACCTGCGGGATCGCCTTCTCCCATACAATCCGCCCTGCAAGCTCAGGTCCTTTGGGAAGAACTTACTACAGTCGGCCAAGACTAGGCTGACAACCGTTACCCAGAGGACCTTTTCTTCTGCCGCTCCCAGACTGTGGAATGACCTGCCAGAGGAGACTCGTCAACTTGACAGTCTTTTAGAATTTAAGAAAGCTATAAAGACTGGTCTCTTCTGGCAGGCATATCCAGTGGAATTTTAGAATGTTTTTAGGATGTTTTTAGGATGTTTTATTGCTATTTTAATAATGTGTACCATGTTTTTAATCAGTTTTATGTATTTTATCATATTTTATATTTACTGTTGTTCCCCGCCTTAATCCAAATGGAGAGGCGGGTAAGAAATACATTTCTTCTTCTTCTTCTTCTTCTTCTTCGCATTTATTTCATAAACAATTTGGGAGCAAATGTTTAAACCTCTCCCTACATTTCTGGACCTTTATAGATAAATTTTGCATTACTAGGAACGGAGATGTAGCACAAGTTTCTCGGGGAATCTGGATGAAAGCAGCTTTGATTTCTTATATTAATGATGCAAGTTCTGGTTCAACTCAGTACTATCCCTCTTCCCATTTTTTCTCACGTCTGTTGAAATGTAAGAAAGTGTGAAATATTGCCACTATTTGTATACAAGTTTGTACACTCAAGATTTTAATAATATGTGTCATGTTTTAATCAGTTTTATGTATTTTATCATGTTGTTGTTCCCCGCCTCGATCCAGATGGAGAGGCGGGTAAGAAATAAATTGTTATTATTATTATTATTATTATTATTATTATTATTATTAGTGTTCTGTCCTTTGTACCTGGGCCTCAGGGGATACCTGCCTGCAATATTGTATCAGTTTTAAATTGCTTTAACCATCCTGGGAATCCTGGGAATGTTAGTTTCTTGAGGTGGCTGAAAATTCTCTGCCAGAAACCCATCTTGCAGTACTACAATCTCTGGGGAAGGGAGAGAGGACGGCTATTGAACTAGCAGATGTGCCCCGAGAGGCTCAAATAATGAATGGCATGTGGAAAGCAGCACTCAAGAATCTGTTAAACTTTAGTTGCCATCTTACCCCAGTATACTTCTTGTCCTGCACCTAGGTTTGTCAGAGCTCAAGATTGTCCTGAGGCTTCAGACTTTTTCTCCTAGGGTATCCAGGAAAAGGTGTAAAATCTCAGTTTGCTGGGACAGCATTAAGAGCAAAGGCAGACTATTTTGTGTTTTGCTAGCTTCAATCCCATGCTCCTCCACTGATGGCCAAATGCCATCCTCTGTCCCTTCCAGGTATCACCAGGCTTCACCCTTTGCCTCCCAGTTCCACACCTTGGCTCAGTTCAGACGACATATTAAGCAATGGAGGGGTAAATAACGTACTGACCGGGCATTAGGCAGGAGGAGCTCCACAGACGACATGCTGCAGCCAGCGCTGCTCGGAACCGGCAAACGTCCCGGCTGCAAGGAACTTGCGGCAGCCATTTTGGTTGCAGCTTCTCCTCCCTGTGTCCCCCAGCCGTATCCCAGCATGCACCGTGAGTTCTGCCGGCTGCATAGAGCGGCTGGGTTTTTTTGGCTGCTCTAGGCAGCAGAACTCTATTCCGAAACGGAATAGTCCATGGAGAGAGGGGGGGCTGAATTCGGACGACACTTTAAACAACGGGGCTTCGGGGTAAACAACGAGCAAGCCCGTTGTTTCGCTCCATTGTTTAAAGTGCCTGATTAATGTACTGTCAGTTGTGTGTGAGTTGTGTGCTGCCCTCCAGACGACACAATAAGCAACACAACTGACGATTGTTCCCCCTCTCCTCCGTTGCCTAATGTGTTGTCCGAACTGAGCTCTTGAGTCTCGTTGGCCTGTTTCGGATGAAACGATAATCAACGGGGGGGGGGGGGACAATCGTCAGTTGTGTTGATTATCATGTCGTCTGAATGCTGCCAATAACTTACTGTCCCTTGCCTCTTCTCCCCTCTGTTGCCTAAAATGTCGTCCGAATGCTGCCGATCAGCAACACAACGGACAATTGTTTTCCCCACCCCTCCGTTGATTATCGTGTTGTCCGAAACAGGCCAGTGTTTGAGACTACCTGAACTAGGGTGACCAACTGTCAGGATTTCCCCGGATTTGTCCTGGTTTTTGTTCTATCCTGGGTGTCAGGGGGGATTTTCTGTAATTTTCTATAATGTCCTGGAAAGACAAGCTTTCCCCTTTAAGGCCACATTAGCGTGGTTGGAGGGAATGACGAGCTTTCTGGAGGTGGGTTATTTCCCTCCCACTGCTCCAAACAGGACCTTACAGGGGAAAGTATGTCATTCCTGGACATTATAGAAAAGGACCCGATTGGAGCAGTGGAGGGCGGAAATGACACACTTTCCCCTCCTCCGCTCCAATTGGGTCCTTTAAAGCAGTGGGGGTGAATGACATGCTTTCCAGAGGCCCCGGAAAGCCACTGTCCCACCCCCCACCCCACTGAGGGTCCTCTTTTTTGGTTTCCCAAATGTGGTCACCCTACCTGAACTTCCCCACCGTTTCTTTCTTACAGACCTTACCAACCCTCTTATCATATCCCACACCCTAAATCCCACCTCTGCAACACAATTACTTTCACTTCTGTTCTTGCACAACGCCCAAGGCATTCTTGGTGTTCCATAAATATTAAATATAATATGAAGGCTGGAAATAATGGGCATCTTTATCATATTTGTTTGCCATGCTTCCTCCAAAGAACTCCAAGGACAGCATATGCACGAGGTAACCTAATGTTTATTCTCACAGCAACCACACTGTGAGGTAGTAGGCTAACCATATGAAAAGGAGGACAGGGCTCATGTAACTTTAACAGTTGTGGAGAAAAGGGAATTTCAGCCGGTGTCATTTGTATGCAAGTAGTTCTTGGTGAAATTCCCTCTTCATCACAACAGTTAAAGTTGCAGGGGCCCTGCCTTCTTTTGTATATGGTCACTCTAGTATAGTGCCTGCAACTTTAACTGTTGCGATGAAGAGAGAATTTCACCAGGAACTAATTGCATACAAATTACACCTGCTGAAATTCCCCTTTCAGTACAACTGTTAAAGTTACATGAGCCCTGTCCTCCTTTTCATATGGTCAGTCTATGAGGTAGGTTAAAATGAGAAATTGGGCCTGTTCAGAAAACACCTTAAACCCAGCTGGTTAAGGCTTTTGGTTAAGCAGCAGGATTTAGGATGTCTTGTGCGATGCGTTTTGCTAAACCCCATTCACTCACTAACCACAGTAGGACCGCCAGCAGCAGGGCTAGCAGCTCCAACTGTGGCTTAACGTGTGTGTGTGACAGCATGGCCTGTGGTTAGTGCTAACCCCAGAGAACCCCATTTTCGCTAACCACAGAGCCAGAAGTGTCGTCTGAACAGGGCCCATAGTGACATAAGCTTGATGATGAATAGGATTTGGAACTAGGCCTAACCCTGGTCTATGTCTAATTTGCAATTCCTGCACAATATTAGCATTCATGCCATATGATATGTATATAATGGTGGTTTTCTCTCCTTGGAGAAATCAGAGCCTGTACACTCCTTTATATAGAAACAGTATTATAGAACATATTGTTAATCCTTTATACCCAATTTAAGGTGCAATCCTATCCATGTTTAGACAGAAAAAAGTCTTACAACTCCTTGAATTCCCTAGCCAGCATGTCTGGTTGGGGCATGCAGGGAATTGTATGAGTTTTCTCTGTCTAAACATGCATAGGCTTGCACCTTTAAGCACTTTTAAATCACATTGGTCTTAATGGTTAAATTAGGCAGATGGTCAAGTATCTCTCAGTGAAATCAACTGGTCTTAAATGTGACTGTTCTTGGTTGGTCAGGTGACCATAGAGCATAGGTGTGCGCAAGGGGTGTGCTGGGTGTGCTCACGCACCCCCTAATGTCTCAAGAAATAAGTGGAGAATTGAGGGGCCATTGAGTAGGGATCCAGAGGGGGATCCAGATGCAACAGGAATGTCCTCCGGTGGCTCTGCTGCCGTGCTGAAGAACTGCTGCTTCTAAGAGAACACCGTTGCTCGTGGCAGCAGGAGCAAAAGGGAATCACTCTGCTGGGAGCTGCACCCACCCGGCCACTAGGCTTCTGCTGGAGTGGTTACACCAACTGACCTCACGCCAGCAGATGATACTGGGCCTACACCACGCCAAAATGTTGCCCACAGTGGGACTGACCCTCTGGCTACTGTGCTCCCACCAGCCCCGACAGCACACAGTTGCTTCTGGCAGCAGAAGCAAAAAGGAATCACTCTGCCAGGAGCCCAAAATCTAAGGGGCCAGGCGGAGGGCCCCGAAGGCTAATTTCGCCTCTGAAGACCCTCCTCCAGCCAGTGTCACCACCAATGATGGGACTTTCGGAGCCTCCCCTTATTCCACCACCACCACCCGCAACGGCTCTCCCACGGTCAGGCACGCTGAACGCGGAGTAAGGCATCAGTGTCTACAACGTTTAATAAACACATGAATCAAAATAATGTCCTTTATGATTGAGTGTTCAATAAATGTTCACCTTAAAAATAAATAAATAAATAAATAAATAAATAAATAAAAAAATTCCCTGGGTGCATACCCTAATGAAATGTGCTGTGCATGCCTATGCCATAGAGTGTATACTCCTGGGAGCAGGGACCTCTCCTTTTTGCTTATTTAATTCTATAAAACACCTTGTGCATTAATAGCATTGTCTAGGGTGACCATATGAAAGGGAGGACGGGGCTTCTGTATCTTTAACAGTTGTATTGAAAAGGGAATTTCAGCAGGTGTCATCTGTATGCAAGCAGCACCTGGTGAAATTCCCTCTTCATCACAACAGTTAAAGCTGCAGGAGCCCTGCCCTCTTTTGCATCTGGTCAAGCAACGTCTTTGGCCTTTATCACATGCATGGTTTTAAACACGGCCACCGCGACTTCAATCCACTTCTTCAGCGCGGGACTCACATGACGTCGTCCCCCTCACCCTGAGTGCTCCGTTTTTAGTTTCTGTTTCGAAAGGAGGACAAGGTTTTGTTCCGATACCTCAGCTCGGCCTGTTGAACTTGCCTGAAACAGACTTTGCCCGTTCAGGGTTAAATCGAATTTCTATACGGTCACCCTAGCACTGCCTGAACAAACAAACAAACAAACAAACAAACAAACAAACAAACAGTACTCAGCCAAAGTTATACTCTGTTGAGCACTTTTAATCACAGTGGGAAAGAGTTAAGCACATGCTTAACTAATCCATTTAAATCAATGAAACTAACTAGACAAGACATTGTTCATACAATGAGCAATTGTATGGATATTTTTTTAAAAAAGTAAATAGCCTCACAATCCAGATTGGGACCATGGTGGGGGAAAGCAGCTGTCATTTTTTGCCCCACCAAAATTCCGATCCAGGGTTTGCTACCTCCCCTCCCCCCCGTTCTCCACACCTGGGATTTACTTTAAATGAAATCTGAATAGAATCTGACAAGAGCCCTTGGACTTGCTCCTTCTCTTCGTCATTGCAACGTCTTTGGCCTTTATCACATGCATGGTTTTAAACACGGCCACCGTGACTTCAATCCACTTCTTCAGCGCGGGACTCACATGACGTCGTCCCCCTCACCCTGAGTGCTCCGTTTTTAGTTTCTGTTTTGATTTAACCCTGAACGGGCAAAGTCTGTTTCAGGCAAGTTCAACAGGCCGAGCTGAGGTATCGGAACAAAACCGACCACGTGTGATTCCAAACGCTACACTCGCATAGGAAACGGAAGGGGAACCCGCAGAAGCAAACTGGGAGAAAAATAGTAGGTGTGATAAAGGCCTTTGTTCACCTATTTCTTATTCTGGCACAGCTTGTGAGAAGGAGCAGCAGTAGGTATCACCACTTACTCACTCACTGGCTCTCTGCCTGCCAGTGAAGAGAAAGGGAATGAGGAGCAATAGCAGCAAATGGGAGCGATGATGGGAGTGAGAAGGTAGACTCACTGAAGGATGGTGCCCATTGAGGGTGACTTGTCCAAGGGCCAAAACAAACAAACCAACCAAAAACCTGGAGCCAGCACTACCTAGAATTACTAATTGTCTGAATATTGCCATGTCTACTTTGACCCAGGGGTGCAACATTGGCTAGATTGTAACTAGAAATAAACAAGCAAGCGAGCAAGCTTTTGAGCTTGCGTCTTAAATAGTATGTGCATTGGTTGGATGATGTCTTAATAAGTTCTTATTTTTTACCCAAAGGGTGTGGCCAGTGGAAGACTGTGGTATAGATGGATGGATTACCACATATGGTTCTTTGCTATCATTAGTTGGGGTAAGTATTCATTAAAGTTACTGACACTGACCTTGTCATAGAAGGGTATGAAGCAATGCGGTGGGGAGGGGAGGGAGTTGTGTAAGCAGAAATCAGGAGGGTTTATTTGCAGCTGGACACATTTTGTGCAGTTGGGGAAAAGTTGTGCAGCGGAAACTAAGACTTTGTGCAGTTAAGAAGATGGACTTTAAATACTATATGCCAGTTTTACACTGCTATAGGATAAAACAGATGCTAGCTTACTCACAACTACAGGAAATTAGTAGGTACTCGTAGGACTCCATCGCACCTACTTTTTTTTTCCTGGTTTGCCTCTGGAATTTCCACCTCCGTTTTGTTAGCACGTCAAGCTAATGGTCCCTTTCATGTGGGTTTGTGGTATCACCACTGTACCGGTGAAATCTCCTTTCACTTGTGCGCTCTCCCACTCCACCCTGCCCCTTCTCCTTCCCCCTTCAGTTCATTGGTTATGACATTGTGATTGACATGGGAGCCTTCCCCTTTAACATTCCATCAGCTGGGTGCCGTTTCTGTGGGCAATGCGAGTGGGTTTGGAGCAGCAAGAGTCCATTCAACCGACTCAGCACAAGCCCGTTCGTTCCACACGGCGTGCTGGAGGAAGAGAACCGCCCCTCCCTCCTTTTTTGTCAGCAAGACCTCCCTTCAAAGCACACGCTCCCAACAAAGGATATAGTGTGAGGAGGGCAATACACAGGGACGGAAGGGCGCTTTAATCCCACGTGCAGGAAATAAGCCAAACTTTCCCCACCCTAGGAAAACACGGCAAGGTGACTGCAGGACCGGCACGATGTCATAGTGGGTACCACGCTGCAAAACAGCAAACCAGGCATGACGAGAGTGTGCTAAAACGCTGGTGTGATGGAGCCCAGAGTCAGTTTCTTTGTATCTCTCTAAGTGTGCAGGAGGAAGGCACCAACTTTGTCTGCTAGTTTTTCATTGGCCTTGGATATTGCTTTTCCCAAAGAGGAAACCTGTGAGATGCTCTCGCTGTGGCCAAATCTACACCAAGCAGGATAAAGCAGTATGGAAGCGGTATATAAAAGGCAGGAGCCACACCAAGCAGGATATAGCGGTATATGGTATGTGTCAATGGGCCCCAACAGTTATCAGTGCACTTCAATACCGCTATAGAGCAGTAGTGTGGCTCCTGCCATTTATATACCTCTTTCATACCGCTATATCCTGCTTGGTGTAGATCTGGCCATAGGATTGTTCCAGATGCTCCATTTTCCAGGACCCTTTGGGGTCCTGTGTTGTTCCTATTTGTCAGTTTAGTCCTTCACCCTTCCGAAGAACTGTGGAATCCTTGAAGAATACTCATATTACACAAACTGACTTCCAGAAAGTTCAGTTCAGCACAGGCTCTTCAGGAGGCCACATCTCTCAGGGGCCCCATGGACTGCCAGGCCTTACAGGCTGAGTTTGGCCAAAGAGCACAAGGCATCCAGACTCCAATAAGGCCAGTTTGATATATTGTGCATTTCCAGAGACCTTTTCAATAAGACACAATATTCTTGTTACCGCGCAGTAGTGTCTGCCCACTTTGTTCCTTTGATAGAGGGAACCCCCCCTTTTCCTTAACTCACAGTCCCCCCTCCCTTATAGTAAAGTGCCTTGCTTCTAATAGGGTCTCTACCAATTCCTGGTGGATTTATTCCCAAACGTTTAACATATAACATGAAAATTAGATTTCTTTGTGTTAAAAGTCAGACCTGGAACCAATTGACATGGAAACGTTTGAGAAGCACTTTCTGCTTATATCTGGAATTTCCTGAAATCGCTTTTGCCTGTCAGCAGCAAACCCATTGTCAAGACAAACATCTGCTTGTATATTTGTAACAAATTAATAATAATAATAATAATAATAAACCATTAAAAGACCTTAGAAAAACACAATAAGTCCCCAGTGTTTATTTATTTATTTACGATATTTATATTTCGCTCCCTATTCGAAGATTTTGGAGCGGTGAACAAATAGAACAAAAGAATAAAAACACCATTAAAAATACATTTTAAAAGAACAAGGTTCAGATAAAACCGCAGCCAGTCATTCAGGGAAAGCTTCCTGGAACAACTCTGTTTTCAGGAGGCACTGAAAGCAATATGATGTTGGCTCCTGCCTGATCTCCAACGGCAGGGAATTCCATTGGAAGGGGGCCACCACACTGAAGGCTCTTTTCCTGGTGGACTCCATTCGGACCATAGGTCCATGTGGAACCACCAGGAACATGCCCTCAGATGATCTTGGTGACCAAGCAGGTTGGTAAGGGAGAAGGCACTCACTCAGCTATCCTGGTCCCAAGTTGTTTGGGGCTTTGTAGTACTAGAACCTTAAACCTGGCCCAGTAGCAAATAAGCAGCCAGGCAGTTCCCTCAGCAAAGGAGTACCATGCTGAAAAGGGGCAGCCCCCGACAACAGCTGAGCTGCTGCATTCTGTTCTAGTCCAGCTTCCAGAGCAGCCTTAAGGGCAGCCCCACATAGAGCGTATTGCAGTAACCTAGTCTTGAGGTTACTAATGCCTGTATCACTGTGGGCAAGCTATCCCTGCCTCAAAGAGGGTGCAGTTGGTGAACCAGCTGAAGCTGGTAAAAGGCACTCTGAGCCACCATGGCCACTCGGGCCTCCAGTGACAGGGATGGATCTAAACGTACCCCCAAACTATGAACCTGATCTTTCAGAGGGAGTGCAATCCCATCCAAAACAGGCAATGAGCCCATCTCCTGGACTTGGGAAGCACTCACCCACAGGGCCTTGTCAGGATTCTGTTTCAATTTAATGGCCCTCATCCAGACCATTACTGAGTCTAGGCAGTAGTCCAGGACTTGCACAGCCTCATCTGCGCCCCTTCCTAGCGTTGGAAGACCTAAAGACGGTAGTGCATGCACTGGTAACTTCGAGGCTCGACTTCTGCAATGCGCTGTACATAGGGCTACCTTTGTACCTAGTCTGGAAACTTCAACTAGTTCAAAATATGGCAGCCAAGTTGGTCACCGGTACACCTAGGGGTGACCACATTACACTAATTTTAAAATCACCTCACTGGCTGCCAATTCGTTTCCTGGCGAAGTATAAAGTGTTGGTTATTACCTTTAAAGCCCTACATGGTTTGGGTCCAGGTTACCTGTGGGGTTGCCTTCTCCCGTATAATCCGCCCTGCACACTCAGGTCCTCTGGGAAGAACTTACTCCAATCAGCCAGATCTAGGCTGACGAGTGTTACCCAGAGGACCTTCTCTTCTGCCGCTCCCAGACTGTGGAATGGCCTGCTGGAGGAGATTTGACAAATTAGCAGTCTTCATGAATTTAAGAGAGCCGTGTGGACTGATCTCTTCTGGCAGGCCTACCCAGTTGAATTTTAAGATGTTTTTAATGATGTATTAGTTTTATTTGTTTTAATATTTCATCTATTTTATGGTCCTTGTGTTTTATATTTTTGTTGTTCCCTTTCTCGATCCGGAGGGAGAGGTGGGTTATAAATAAATATATTATTATTATTATTATTATTATTATTATCTGAATCATATGTCACAGGGAGACAGAGTTGCATGTCATCAGCATACTGATGGCACTTGGCTCCAAATCTCCTAATGACTGTTCCCAGCAGCTTCATTTAGCTGTTAAACAACATTGGGGACAAGATGGTACCCTGCGGAACCCCATAGCTCAATTGCCAAGGGGCCAAGGAATAGTCACCCAATGTTACTCTTTGAAATCGGCCCCATAGGTTGGATTGGAACCATGGTAACACAGTGCCTCTGATGCCATCCCATTGAGTTGATCCCGGAGGATAGCATGATTGATGGTATCAAAAGCTGATGAGAGATCGAGCAGAATTAACAGGGGCCCTTTCTACACCACAGGGGTGTAGAGGGAGGGAGGGCGATCCCAGATGTACCTAATACACACCATCGGCGCACAGGAAGCAGCCGGGGGCCATCCCAGGCAAAAAGCCTGGTGTGGAAAAGGCCAGGCTTGCACTCCCTCTGTCTCTCTCTTGATAAGGTTCTCTTTCATTCCACAGGTATGAACCCTTATAGCGCTGCCCTGGAATTTCTTGCCACTCAGGGAGATGAGGAATGTAAAATAATGCTTTGGCACAAACATTTTCAAAGCTGTACAGGGGAAGGCAGGCTACAGCTCTGCTGATGTTTGCTGCCATTACAAAAACAAGAGAGAGAGAGAGAGAGAGAGAGAGAGAGAGAGAGAGAGAGAAGCCCAAGTGAGAAGTAGAGACAAGCCGCAGTAAATTGTGCAGGACATGACCTGACCATTTTAGCTGTTTAGCTTTGCCTTTCCAGTTCTAGGAGGGTGTTAGAGAGAAGATGCAAGGCAAGGGGAGCAGAGGGCAGCTTCTGAAATTCTGATGGTGAAATTCAACTTTGGAAAAGCTCGTTGTGTGTGTGTGCGTCAAAGACAGAAGTGTTGGACCAAAGGGAAAAGGGGTGGGAACAAAAATACCAGCCTATTTAAAACTCTTACTGCCAGTACCTAATCTTCAAAAGAGGCACAAAACCTGGGATACCAACTGGTGACATGAGGAAGGCCGGATTGGGACCCCAGATAGGCTGGACTGGTCCATGGGCCTCAAGTTCTACCCCACTGCAGAAAGGGATCATAGTTTATCAGAGATATGGGTGGCATAGGCGTGCGCAAGGGGTGTGCAAGGTGTGCCCAGGCACACCCTAATGTTTCAAGCAATAATGTCTCTCTGCCAGAAGCCATGTTTCAAAGAGGTCAGGAAGAGGGACCCCGAAGGCTTATATCACCTTGTAAAATCCTCCTCCGCCAACGTCACCACAAAGCCCCACCAATGCTGGGGCCTGAGGTGTGTCTTCTCATTCCCACCCCCTCACCTGCAATGGCTCTCCCCTGGTCAGCCAAGCCAAACGCGGAGTAGGGCATCAGTGTCTGCAGTGTTTAATACATAACTAAATGAATAAGAATAATGTCCTTTATGACAGAGTATTCCATAAATGTTCACCTTTAAAAAATAATTAAATAAAATCCCCTGGGTGCACATCCTAATGAAATGTGCTGCGCACGCCTGTGATGGGTGGAGATAAACTTCAGCGTATGGGGTTTTGCTCCTCGTTTTTCTTACATTTGCCATTTTAAAATGATCAAGGATTTTGTTCTTTTAACATCAACACTGTGTTGGGAAAGCTGCGCCTGTTGAATTCCTGCCTGTTATGCACTTGTTAGAATCAGAAAGCCCCTGGGTTAAAAAGGTGGTAACCCTTCCTTCTTGGGGGCAAGGACGGCATCATTGATGTTCCGTAGAATGCCTTGCATGTTGTCGATGCTAAATGAACATTATTTAGTACTTGCAATCATTGTGGTTACAGTTGGTATTCATCTTGGTCTGCATACTCTGAACATTGCATGCTTTTCTAATGCTAACTGTTGCTCTGACAGGGCTCTTGTCTTCTGTGGGTGTGGGTGCCTGGACGTACCACTATGGGGATCAATCAGAGCTGAACTGGGAAGATGCGAGGAGATATTGCCAGACCTTTTATACTGACCTGGTAGCAATCCAAAACAAAGAAGAAATTGCCCATCTCAATCGTTTACTACCCTTCTATCAGACATACTACTGGATTGGGATCCGGAAGATTAACAACACTTGGACCTGGGTGGGAACCAATAAGCCCCTGACAAAAGAGGCAGAGAACTGGGCTTTCCGGGAGCCTAACAACAGGCGGTTCAACCAGGACTGTGTCGAGATTTACATTAAGAGGAAGCGGGAAGCTGGAAAGTGGAATGATGAACATTGTGATAAGCTGAAAAGGGCACTGTGCTACAAAGGTAATGAAACATTCAATTTTGTGCCTTTTGTTATAGCTTCTGAATACTAATAGTGCAGTCCTATAATGTTTCCTCAAAAGTACATTCGGTTGGGCTTACCCCCAGGAAAATGTGTATAAGACTGCAGTCTAAATTCGCCTTTTTGCTGGTCCTACTTTCTGTGCCTTTAACAGCAGCCTGATACCCAGAAATTAAGCAAGCAAGGCTTAGGCCTTCACCACATGAGGCTAAAATCCTGCATCCTTACTGGGACTTCTGCGCTGCCGACATACTGGATTAACATTCCTTAACAGGTTATCTCAGATCTTTTAAAAATCGGGATAAAGATTAAAAACCATGGAAGATGCCCTGAAAGTTGACATCATTGCACAAAGGACCCGCAAACTTCTTGAGTGACCAATCACATTCATGCAATAAAAGCCTCATGTGGAAATGCTTTTAATGATGTAGATTATTTCCTGTGATGTAGATTATTTCTGCTTTGAAATGCACAGAAATAATAATAATAATAATAATAATAATAATAATAATAATAACAACAATTTATTTCTTACCCGCCTCTCCGTCTGGATCGAGGCGGGGAACAACAACATGATAAAATACATAAAACTAATTAAAAACATGACAATTATTATTAAAACTGCATTAAAACATCCTAAAACATCCTAAAAACAATAAAAAGGAGATGAGCGCCACTTGTCTTTTACTAAGCAACCTATGTGCGGCTCCTTCATAGGTTGCTGAACATGATGTCCAAACCCAGACCAGTGGATTGTTTAGGGGCTAAACAGCCCATCAGTCCAAGGTTGAATGTCACACTCTATGAAGGAGCCAATTGTGGGTTGTGTAGAAAAAGCAGTAATGTGACATGCTTGTGGGAGGCAGCATGCCAGCTCTCTCTCCGGATCATGAATGACAACCCATGGATTGTTTAATCTATGGGTTGTTGTTACGTGTGAACCAGATCATACGCACACGCAGGCCCCCTCCACAAGGATGCGCTTTTGCGCCCGGTTCGGGGATTATGCGCATTTTCGCGGAGGCGCATTTACGCCTAATCCCTCTGCACGGGAGGCGGCGAGAAGCGGCGAAGCGCATTAAAAGATGCCCAAAAAGCACTTTACAGGTAGTTAATGCGCATAATCGCTTGTTCACACAGCGAAAATGCGCTTTAACGGCCGGAGCAAAATAAAAGTCGCTATTTAACGCGCGTTCGAAAATGCGCATTATCGGGGAGATAACGCGCCTGTACGCCCGTTTTGCGCTCTGCTCGTGTGTAGGTAAAATTTATAATGAGCCTTCAAGGCTCATTAAACGTCTCGTGTGGAGGAGGCCGCAGTCACATGATATTACATGAGATAGCTGCATTGGCTTGCTTCTTGACACTCTATCCCTTCAGGCATTTTTCTCCAATACCAGAAAGGAGCTGGGCTAGGGAGTTAAGGGGCAATAAGGTAAGTCGGGGAGGGTTGCTATGACAGCATTAGTGGATTTCTTGTAAGGAATGATCACGACTTGGATTGAACATTGGGGAAACGGGCTTTAGGATTCCTGCATCTATACTACAACCTGAAATAGACTATTGACCACTTTCACTGTCCTGGCTTTTCCAAAGACAACCTGCCAAAGGCAGTTTATGTAAGAGTCCTGAGCAGATGTAAATTTGTGGCTGTCTAACCCAATTCTATTTGTTGTGCAGCTTCTTGTCATCCCTTCTCCTGCAACGAGCGCAGCGAGTGTGTGGAGACCATCGGGAACTACACCTGCCAATGTTATCCTGGCTTCTTTGGGCCTGAGTGTGAACATGGTGAGTCCAATTGGTGCCAACGGGAGTCTTCCTCCCATTGCGAAGAGCAGGAGTGATGGGTGTCGGGGGGGCATTCCAATTGTGACTGCAGTGGCACAAAGGCTTAAAGCTCTCCTCCCCACATGCCGTGGTCCTGATTCAAATCAGCCGGGGCAGAGTCAAGGGTAGGCATGGTGGGCCACTGGCCAATTGCTCACACCCCAACAGGAGCCCACGGACAATTATTATTATTATTATTATTATTATTATTATTATTAATTACACTTATATACCTCCCCATAGCCGAAGCTCTGGAGTTACTCCTTCTCGTCGTGATTGCAACCTGCTTATTCCACCTCTGGACCAGACAGTGGTGGTGGTGAGAAGGAGCAGTAGGTGCCTACTTGGTCACTGGCTCTTTGCCTGTCAAACAAGCCAGTGGCAGCAGTGATCAGGAGGAGGAGAAGCAAGAGTCTCTGCTGGTAATGGCAGAGAGAAGGCAGGCTCACTGAGGGAGCAAGGCCCCCACGGTGGGTGTCTTGCCTGAGGACTCTCCAAAACCTGGAGCTGGTGCTGCAATGAGCTCCCCTCACATAAGGCTATGTCTTTTTTGAAAACATCAATGATGCAAGGGCAAACTACGTGACAAACATCACATCTAGTTTGGCCCTCTGTCTCCCAAGCACTGCGTGTGATGAGCTCTACATTTATTTCTGCTCTATATCTTTCTCTGGGGGATTGGCTGTGAACAACCGGCCAGTCATTTTTCCATGAAAAATGTGTTGCAAAGCAAGAGAAATTGCTCCCCTTCATGGCTGAGAACTTCTTTCCAGCCCTTGGCTCTTTTTAGTGCGGCTGTACTACTTCAGACTGAAGGTGTGGACTCACATGTTTGAATGTTACTCCATACAAAATATTCACCTCCACTTATAAAGCTAGAACTGTCTTTTAATAGTGTGGTCACTCAGAAGCTTTTTTTAAAAAGTCTAAAACAGCAAACTGGAAAGAAGTGCTCTGCAACCCTATGCTTACTTCTGAGGTCTGACGTCTGCTTACTCAGAAGTAAATCTCTCTCTGTTCAGTGGGGTTTACTCAAAGGTAAGCCTGCATCGGATTTTAGTATGACTTGGATGTAAATGCAGATGAAATCAATGGGATTTACTCTGGAGTACGGGAAGCAGCAAATCTCTATTTTATGAAGTGGAGATGCACAGCTTCCCATAATCAAAGGAAAGGAAAATTGATCCTTCACAAATGCAAAGAGGTGGAAGATCGCACTGGTGAACTATCAGGAAAAGGTTTTAAAGGGGGGGAATTAAAAAAATCTTTAAAAATCAAGAGTTGAACCAATCAGATTCAACCTTGGCATGCCGAAAGCTCTCCTAGAGACCTATCACCATGCCAAGTTTAATCTCTATTTATAAAAATTACACAGATGTAAGCATTTTGGTTAATCTGAATTTTAAAAGTTCCTAAAAATCAAGGCTTGGACCTATCTGATTCAAACTTGGCATACGGAAATCTCTACTTAAGAGCTCTCAAGATCCCAAGTTTCATCTCTTTATCTTTAAAAAGTACACAGATGTAAGCCTTTTTGAATATTCTAATAGGAGCACCAATGAGCAAGGGGGGAAGGCTGCCACGTCCATCACAATGTCCATCAATGACAAGAACCAATGAACTGGAGGGGGAAGGAGAAGGGGTGGGGTGAGGTGAGGCAGGGGCAATAGCAGCAGGAGAGCAAAGAGAGAGTTCACCGGTATAGCTACGATAGTGAAAGGGAGGAGAACTTGCAGCGCTTCTGGAATGGAGATTAAAAACGTGGAGGCAAACCAGGAGGAAAAAATAGGTGTGATGGAGCCCCTCGTCTTCTCCGGCCTCCTCCACACGAGACGTTTAATGAGCCTTGAAGGCTCATTATAAATTTTACCTACACACGAGCGGAGCGCAAAACGGGCGTACAGGCGCGTTATCTCCCCGATAATGCGCATTTTCGAACGCGCGTTAAATAGCGACTTTTATTTTGCTCCGGCCGTTAAAGCGCATTTTCGCTGTGTGAACAAGCGATTATGCGCATTAACTACCTGTAAAGTGCTTTTTGGGCATCTTTTAATGCGCTTCGCCGCTTCTCGCCGCCTCCCGTGCAGAGGGATTAGGCGTAAATGCGCCTCCGCGAAAATGCGCATAATCCCCGAACCGGGCGCAAAAGCGCATCCTTGTGGAGGGGGCCTCCCTGGCATGCCACATTTTTATGGGGATGGAATATTTTCTGTGGAGGGATGTTCATCCATGTGATTCCCCCACCTGAAGTCCAGACACAGGTTTACCTCCTCAGTGAAAACTGCACCTGAGGGCCAAATTAGATGTGATGTGAAATATGACATGTGCAGCTGATCCTGATGACGTTTTCCCCTTGAAGTAAGCATGCAGACCCGTGATCTGGATCAGGGCTGCTCTGTGGGTAGGGCAGGTTTAAACCTTCCCACTTAGCTACTCCCGCCCAATTCCTCCCACCCGAGGGGAAAAAAAATCTTCCATTGGCACAATAGAAAACAGAAAGCTCCATCAGATGGGGGAAATCACGCTTGCTTACGTCACTTCTCTGCCCCTGTTTTTGTTGCCTGATACTTCTTTTTTCTCTCAGGAAGAAGAAAGAGGAAGCAAAAAAGTGCACATGGTGGCCATTCAGGGGCCGTCTTTGTCCCACCACTTCTCCTGCGCATGCCAGGAGATAGCAGCAACCTCTGCCTTTAAAACTAATACGGACTTCCTCGGGGCCTTTTTTGTCGCAGGAAGAAGGCTAGAAGGGGCAGGAGGCAGGTGACATCATGAGAGGGACCCGCAAAAATCCATGCGTGCCCAGTAATGCGCGTGCAATAAAACGCTCTTGATGATCAAAGTGGGAGGAGGAATAATCTAGCAGCCAATAATAGCAGACAGGGGAGATGGTGGTTAACCTCCCTCGCCCGCCTCATTTCCTATGCACCCACTCCCCAGCTGTTTTTCTCCAAGCTGCAGCACCTGAGAAACCAAGTTGGGGGAAAGAGACTGGGGGCAGGAGGTGAGAATGAGGGGAGAAGTGGGGAGGGAGAGGGACGCACCTCCTCTTGTCCTCTCCAAAGGGTCCTCTACCTCCACTACTTTTTAGCTGTTCAGTTCCCAGACCAGGATTGAATGCCAAACATCTGCTTGACCCACAGGCTGTAATTCTTGCACACTAAGAGGATCGCCAGACAGGAGTGGGGATTGCGTTTCCTTACTTTCACTTTGCTTCCTGCTTCTGTCCCACAGTAGGGATGAGCAGCTTCCTCTTCCTTCATGCCGGGAAGAAAGAGGAAGCGAGCAACAACCACATGGCCCATTCAGTGGCCGTTTTTATGGCGCAACCTCTCCTGCACACGGCAGGAAATGGTGCCAATGAGTGTTGCAGACAGAACCATCAGATTTTCTAGGTAGTATTTTGAAGCGGGGAAAATGACAGAAGGAGCAGGAGATGCGCAGGAGGAATGCAGCATGGTCAAAATGTCTCGCGAAGATCTGTGGGTGGCCAGTCGTGAGCATGTCATAAAATGCTTGTCTGTTGGCGCTCCAACTCATGAGTCACATTAAACTTACAAGTAAACATACACAAGTTTAGACTGCAATTTGTCCCATTGATTTTCCTGGCCACTTTGTTACATTAGGAGCACCTAATTTTTCAATTTATTTATTTATTTATTTATTGCATTTCTATCATGCCCAATAGCCGAAGTTCTCTGGGTGGTTCACAAAAGTTAAAACCATCAGGCACAAATCAAAGTATAAGACAGCAGAGAAGGCCCTCCTCCTGGTAGCCACCTGCATCACTTCCTTTGGCAGGGGCTCACTATATAAGGCAAAGCAGAAGACCCAGCAGGAGAAATTCCAGATAATGGAGTTACTCGTTAGTCTTTTCCCTTTCTCTGTGTAGTAATTCAATTCTGTTGACTAGGCTGTGTTTCTCAGAGAATGAAACCTATTGTTATTAAAGTGGTTGTCGAGATGGTTCCATGGAGGATCATCGGATGGGGAGAGGGGGAAGAAATCACATTTTCATACCACGGACTCTCTTTCTGGTTCTCTTCTGCATTTGAAACCAGCATTTTTCATGGGGAGGAGACCAGCGACCACATAGCCTGTAGATTTCAGTGGAGACAGCACCTCTAGTGGGCATTTTATAGTGTCGCCTCAGAAGAGATGGATTAAAAGAAGTTTATTTTGTGACCCTAAAACTGCGAAAAGTAATGGGAGACACGCAGGAGGTGGACGTCATGGTTCATCAGACAAGCATTTTATCACATGTTCGCTACTGCCCACTTACGGATGTGCGTGCATGCTTTAGACGGTGACATCTGTCTCCTATGTGCCTCCTGCTCTTTCTGCTCATTTTTCCGTCGCAAAATAGACCCCTTTAATTCAACTTTAAAAAAACAAACAGGAAAAGCAGGAATGATAAAAATGTCCCCTGAATAGGCCATGTGGTCTTTGTTTACTTCCTCTTTCCCCTCCGGGCAGAAAGAGGAAGTAATGAGGGCCAAAAGCGAGGGCGAAGAAGCAACAGTAAGGAAATGTGATTCTCCCCGTGTGATGACGCTTTTCATTGTCAAAAGGACCTGCTAACATCTGTGAGTGGCCAGTTATGAGCATGCTATAAAACACTCCTCTGATGACGCCCATAGAAAGACTGGATCTGAAATGGTTCCGATTTTAGGTTAGTGAACAAGGATTCCACAGTAGTCTTCTTGAGGCAAGAACTTGAGAACTCGGAAACATGTTTCTTTGTAATGATGATGATGGGATAAACTTCTACTTTCATGCCTCCATTTAGTTGTAAAATGCAGAGAGCTTGATGCTGACCACAGACCACTGCTCATGAACTGCAGTCATCCTTTGGAGGAATTCAGTTACAGATCCAGCTGTGGCTTCAGTTGCAGTGAAGGGTTTGAAATGAGTGGCCCGGCCACCTTGCGGTGCCTGGCCTCCGGGAGCTGGACCACAGAGCTACCACAATGTGTAGGTAAGGTGCTATTCTCTATCTCTCTATCCGTCTATGACATTTATATGCCCCTCCATAACAAAAAACTCCAAGGGAGGCTCACATGAGAAAACAGGTTAAAAACAACAACGATAACTTATACCACAAAGATTTAAAAGTTGCTATCATGGCTGGTGTTGAGGGCTGGGTTAGTACAGCACTTGTCAAGACTCAGAAACTGGGAAAAAGTCTGCTGAGTCAGTGGGATGCTGGCCGTCATCACACACGCGGTTTGATGCACACCTGCCTCGACTTTGATCCACTTACTCATCGCTGGACTCTCACGACATCGTCCCCATCATGCTGTTCTCTTGCCCTGAGGTCGCCATTTTTAGTTTCTCTTTCGATGCATCCCTGAATGGGCGAAGTCCGAAATCCAAATTTTGAACAGGCCAAGGCTGCCTCTACAAGAGGCATTTAAAGCTCTTTCAAGGCGCATAAAAAAATTTACCTCTACAAGAACGGAGCGCAAATCGGGCGTAGAGGCGCACTATCCCTCCGATTATGCGCATTATAGAATGCGCGTTAAACAGCGAGTTTTATTTTGCTCCGGCCGTTAAAGCGCATTTTGACTATGTGAACAAGCGATTGTGCGCATTAACTACTTGTAAAGCGCATTTTGGTCATCCGTTAATGCACTTCGCCGCCTCTCGCTGCCTCTCGTGCAGAGGTATTAGGCGTAAATGTGCTTCAGCGATAATGCGCATAATCGCCTAACCAGGCGCAAAAGCGAATCCTTGTAGAGGGGACCCAAGCTGAGTGATCGCAGCAATACCGACCACGTGGGATTCAAAATGCTAGACTCGCACAGGAAACAGAGGGGGAACCTGCAGAAGCTGTCAACACGGATATGCTTGCTTTGCGCATGAGCCTCTGTTCTGAACTGATGGCTCACTCTGTCCCAGAGAACTGAGGGTCCTCATGTGCTCCCAGTGGGATGGGGGAGAAATTAGTTCAGTTTGCATTCTAATGTGAACCTATCTAATTTGCGCCTCCCAAACCAATATGCAAGCTGAAACCTAATTCTTCTCTGAAATTTCCAATGCAGTTCTCCAACCAAAAAATGCAAACAAATATGCATATATTAGGGGAAACCACACAGAAAAATGTGTATATTACTGAAAATAATGTACAAAATGCATTATATTAGGGTAAATTGTATGCAAAAAATGTGTTAGGCAAAATTGTGTACAAATATGTATATTAAGAGAAATGCACACAACAATGTGAACACTTTTCACACTGAGGTGTTTTTTTTAAAATCACAATCTGATGCAAAAATAGGATGAAACAAACTTACATTTTTAAAACAATATTGATCAGATCTGTCTGTCAATAATAAGCGGACAGTTCATATCCAGCTCATGTTCTTCATGGGCAGAGTCCTGATTCACTAGCAGGTAATACATTGTACATCATGCCTGATTCATTTCTTCCTTTTCTTTTCCTTAGCTGTCCAGTGCCGGCCATTAAATATCCCTGCTCATGGAGACTTCAGCTGCTCTCACGTCCATGGGGAATTTCAGTACCAGTCAAACTGCAACTTTAAATGCACAGAGGGCTTCCTGATAAGCGGAACAGAGACCGCTGTGTGTGACGCATCTGGAAAATGGAGTTCCCTGGAACCAACATGTCAAGGTTCAGAGTTTTCTTCTTCTCCTTAAATTCCATTCCAACATTCCTGTTTTGTAGGCTGACCATATGAAAAGGAGGACAGGGCTCCTGTAACTTTAACAGTTGTAGAGAAAAGGGAATTTCAGCCAGTGTCATTTGTATGCAATTAGTTCCTGGTGAAACTCCCTCTTCATCATAGCAGTTAAAGTTGCAGAGGCCCTGGCTTCTTTTGTATATGGTCACTCTAGTATAGTGCCTGCAACTTTAACTGTTGTGATGAAGAGGGAATATCACCAGGAACTAATTGCATACAAATGATACTGGCTGAAATTCCCTTTTCTCTACAACTGTTAAAGTTACAGGAGCCCTGTCCTCCTTTTCATATGGTCAGCCTATGTTTTGGAGCTCATGAGTACTTAGGAGTAGGTTAGGGAACCCATTTGTTGTTTGTTATGAAAGGCCAACATGAATATATATATATATTTTAAAAATGGAAAGGTCCTGCTAATCTATATATTTAGATGCATGTAATTAACATATTCTGCATATTCCAAACTACTGTTAGTGAGCATATTGAATTTATGTTTGTCTGTGTTTTATTGACCATGCTTATGTGCCTTTAACAGCAACCCGACATGTAGAAATGAAATAGATGAAGCTTATCCCGGCATAGAGATAAAATGATGGGAAAAGCTTCAGTTTCTTCTTTTCTTTTGTTTTAACATTTATTTTTATTTTCAAAAAATACAACAAAGAACCAGAGAGTATAGTTCTCTTTAGAGTCCCCAATTTAAAGGTGTCCCTCCAAAATCTCAGTTACTAATTTGGTGGTGTGTATCAGGCAGTCCCAACATTTTGGATCTGTGGGCACATTTGGGAATTTGAGGAACTAATCAGTGGATTGCCACTTTGGTGTCCACCTGTCGTGTCTATGGATCTTAGCCTGCATCACATTCAGCAAAAATGTTCATTTTGCGTTTATTGGACACTACAGTGTCTCTTTAAAAAGGGATTGTCTAATTCAGCTAATTGCTGGTAGTGCAATACAGCCTTTTATTCATATGTTTTGGCAATGTCCAGTAGTTCTTTTTTGTGGGGAGGAGGTTTTACACAGATAAATTTTCTACTGGAATGGTCTTTAATATTCACTGATGTACACTTTTAAACTAATTACCTGTTTCATGGAAATTAACAAATGATCAACATAAATGGATTCTCCATGCCTTTTTGACAGCTAAAAGACTGATATTACAACATTGAAAGGATAAATATTCACCTTCTAAAATGCAATGGATTGAGGACGTTTTAACACTGTCAATATTTGAATGGGTGGCATATAGATGCTTACCTTGAAATGGATACGTAGTTGGATATTTGGTCCACTTTTGTTGAAGCCTATGTATAATTGCTCGAAAGCTGTATGCATTTCATATGTATTAATTACTAGGTATATATGTGTATATTTAAAAAGTGGAGGGAAATTAAACAAAAAGGGGAAAAAGTTGTGTGGGTGCCACATTGGGAACCCCTGGTCTACATGCCCTAGAATTCTGATTAATGTAAGTAATAAAGGGAAACCAGATAGTTATGAAAGCACCATCGATTTCGACATGCTTAAGGACACTCAGTTTCTGCATCAGCTTCTCAGAGAGTGCTATTGACTACAGCTCTCCATTTACTGCTTCTTTGAAAATCCATTCTTGGATTTCCAGTCAGCTGCAAATCTCCAAATGCACAGCAGCAAGCAAGAGTCCCAACAAGTCTTTGTGGAGAAAATGTTCATTCTCATTGTTTAAAAAAATGACAATAAAATTAAAGCCTTACAAAGTGTCTATATGGGCCGAAAGCCCCATGGTGGGTGCACGGGGGTGTTGCTTCGATTATGCAACGCAGCAGCCACTTCAAGGCCACTGTGGGGCTTTCATTCGAAGCTCCGCATTTAAGAAGTCAGGCCCCCTCTAGATGGATTCCGTTTGACGCCTGGTTAGCCGATTATGCGCATAATCACTGTAGCGCTTTATCGTTAATGCTTGTATACAGGAGGTAATTGAGCACTCAACGGGTGACCTTACCGGTTGTTTCAAATGCGCTTTACAAGTAGTTAATGCGGAGAATCACTTGTTCACATAGTCAAAATGCACTTTAACGGCCGGAGCAAAATAAAACTCGCTATTTAACGCGCATTCGATAATGCACATAATCGGATGTTTAAAGCACCTCTACGCCCGATTTGCGCTCCGTTCTTGTAGAGGTAAATTTTTTAATGCGACTTGAAAGAGCTTTAAATGCCTCTTGTAGAGGCAGCCTCTGAGGCATTTCCGAGCAGAAGGCGACCCCTGATTGGTCGCCAGAAGCCTGGGCAGCGGGCAGGCCAGTGAGCTGCAAGGCCACCAGAAACTCTGCACCCTTCCACTGCATTGGGATTAGCCAACACCAGCCCTCTGAAGAGAAAGTGCTGGATTTTGCTAAAGGTGGTGGCAACCTGGTGCCATATAGACAGCCCCAATGTCACGGAGAGGTGGGGCTGGCAGACATTTTCTGACCATTTTAGGCTTAGCTGCTGTGCTGTGATAAGTCTCTGGCTACCAGTGACTGAGCTGCGGAGATCCTACAGGGGTTCAGTGCAGGTAAGGACTAGTCAAGGAAGGAAAGGAGGAGGCAGGAGCCTGAGAAGCCAACAGGTTACAAGAATGAGAGGGGATGAAGAAAGAAACATTTGAAAGGGGAGGGGGGTTGCCCAGAAAATTGGGAAGGCCAGAGGGAGCCAGAGGAGAGGAAAACAGAAAGAGAAAGGTTAGAAAGGGGTAGGGTCCACATGGCTGATCTGATTAACCAGCCAAATTGCTGGCTGCAAATCTCTACATTTATTGCAAAGCTGCTATTCTCAACTGTGAAAAATCTTGCCCTTGAAAAATCTAAGGGTTGAACATCTAAGAATTGAATTTGTGTTTCTTAACATTAGCTTCTTTGATCCTAAACATTATGCTAAACAGTATGCTAAACATTATGGCTTACCGTGTTGTGTGAATCATGACTTAGCATGTGAACCATTCTTAACCATGGTGGCTACATAACCATGGTTTAAACACGCTCACTAATCATTTGCTGCAAAAGGGTTAGCTGCCTAAACATGGCTTAGCGTGTTGTCTGAACAGGTCCATTGTGGCTAATCCTCTAGCTTTTTCAGCATCTTTGAGCTGCACCCATGAAGACTAGAAATCCATGGGAGAAAGGATATTAGAGACAGTGCCCAGTGTCAGAACTAGACCCACTGGTCTCAATAGGGCTTATTTCCCGATAGCTGTGTATAGGATTGCAGCCTCAATCAAATTAACGTGGAAGATGTTTCTTTCTATTCTTTCTAATTTTACCCTTTCTCTTTCTTATTTATTTTATTTTTAGTCAAGCAATGTCTTGAAATTGAGTCGCCCGCAAGAGGAACAATGGATTGTGTAAACCCAATTGGTACCTTTGCTTACAACTCCACGTGTGATTTTGCTTGTGAAGCTGGCTTTCAGCTCAATGGCTCCAAGAGTCTGCGTTGCAGCGCATCTGGCCGGTGGACCTCCCATGTACCTGTTTGTCACGGTATAGCATCTAATTGGAATTGTGTGGGCCTATATGGGAACCTGGTATTTAAATTTGCTATTTCATCTGTTTATTTATATACTGCATTTCCCACAAAAATATCTGGCTGCATCCAGACTTAGTCATGTTTAGTGTCGATCCATTACATTCAAGGGGTTTATGTTAGGCATGACTAACTCGTCTCGTTGATTGATTTTCAATAGATCAACTTTAAGCATCATTGGGGCCAGATCTACACCGAGCAGGATATAACGGTATGAAAGTGGCATATGGTATGCGTCATGGGCCCCAACAATTGTCAGTGCACTTCAATACCACTATAAAGCAGTAGTCTGGCTCCTGCCTCCTATATACCGCTTTCATACCGCTTTCATAGTGCTATATGTTGCTTGGTGTGGATCTGGCCTAAGAGAGCTTCCAGATAGAGGGCTCCTAGCACTACCAGTTTAAAGGCATTGTGCAGCTATTCTTTATTTTCCTCCTTAACTGGTTTTTGGTGGAAACGAAAAATATGGAAACAGCAGTGGGAAACGTGGGAGGGTTACAAATAAAAGCTGAGATTGTTTGGACCCTCTGTAAAATTCCATGAATGAGGCAGGATGATTGCAAGATAAAAGCACTTTCTGGAAGCCCCCGGGGAGAGCAATCCTATGGCCTTTAGGCAGAGGGGCCATAGGATCCTTTGGATTCCTGGAACCGACATCAGAGACACAACTCCAACCTCAGACCCGGGAATTTGAGCTCCAAACCCCCTCTCCTGAGCCCTCACAGCCAGCACAGAGAGATCCATGCCAGTTGCTTCTCTGTGGTTGCAAAGGTGTTCTCAAAGAGGACAGGAAGCCTCCTTTGCTCCCCCCCCCCATACCTCAGCTAGACAGGCAAAAACGTCCATCTAGCTAAAATTCTCCCATTCTGCGTTAGATAGCTATAAGCCTCTGAGTTTGAAGGGTTGCGACCATCCCCATAGGATTGTGCCCTAAGTCTGGATTCAAACCATTGTGTTCAAAACAATTCACAGAATCGACATCTTAAATATATCCGTAATTATAATACCTTGCAATACAACATTAACAATTCAAAAATTACAGTTCATTTAAAACCTATCAAAACATCTGCTGTAACTATGTTGTACTTAGCATTACAATTAATCCAGTTAATCCTCTGTGGAGCTGGTCAGTGAGCCCAAAGAAATATGTTTGTGTTATCTTGAAGTTCAGGATTTGTTAGTACAAGCTATTACAGTGTCCCAAGGGTTGGCTAAACTAGAGTCCAACTGGATGTGTTGTTGACAGACTCAAATCAGTTCTGCCAAATGTATTTAAAGTGTCTGTATTGGGGGTAGGGTGGGGAATTGTTTGAAAGCGCGGTACAAGTTGGCAGGAGGGTGGAGCTGAGCCCTTCCCCACCATCATAGCCACACTTTGAGCCTTTCTACACGAGACATTTACTGTGTGCTCGTGATACCTCACTCACAGTAGTTTGTGGATGCTTTACATGACAAAGTCATCCTCCAGGGCTTCTTCCATTCTTTGGAACCAATTTATTTATTTATTTATTTATTGCATTTCTATACCGCCCAATAGCCGAAGTTCTCTGGGAGGTTTACAAAAATGAAAACCATGAAGACCATACAAAATATAAAATGAACAACAGTATAAAACATAGTCTCAAATGCAATCTAAAAGCACAACCAGGATAAAACCGAGCAGCAATGCAGAAATTAATACAGATTTCAAATACAAATTTAAAACAGCAAAGTTAAAAATTAAGTTGATAAACTGTTAAAATACTGAGAAAATAAGAAGGTCTTCACCTGGCATCTAAAAGAATATACTGTAGGTGCCAGGCGAACTTCTCTAGGGAGTTCATTCCACTGCCAGGGTGCCACATCAGAGAAGGCCCTCCTCCTGGTAGCCACCTGCCTCACTTCCTTTGGCAGGGGCTCATGGAGAAGGACCCCTGAGGATGATCTTAGGGTTTGGGCAGGTACATATGGGAGGAGGCGTTCCTTCAGATAACCTGGCCCCAAGCCGTTTAGGGCTTTGAATGTTAATACCAGCACTTTGAATCGGGCCCGGACCAGGACTGGCAGCTAGTGAAGCTGGAAAAGGACTGGCGTAATATGGTCTTGTTGGCCAGTCCCTGTTAGCAAACGTGCTACCCTGTTTTGTACCAGCTGAAGTTTGTGGACCGTTTTCAACGGCAGCCCCACATATAACGCATTGCAGTAATCCAGACGAGAAGTTATCAGAGCATGAATAACTGTAGCTAGGCTATCTCTGCCCAGATAAGGGCGCAGTTGGTATATCAGCCTAAGCTGATAAAAAGTGCTCTTTAGCAAAATGTCTGGTATATCTGTGAATAGTGGCATTAAACCCTGGTGTATTTCCGCAATTCCACTATACCACAATGCCACCTAATGCTTGTGTAATCGAAAGGCAGGGAAAGAAAACCTCTGGAAAAGGCAGAGAGAGAGAAACCTCTGGAACAACCCAGGGTAAAGGAACCAGTCTTCATTCCACAAAGAATCTGGAAGCAGAAGCCTTGGTTATAAGCCCCATGTAGAAAAGCCCAGGGTTCCTAGTGCTACGAATTAGCCTTGTACAGCTATTTTGTCTTTCTCCCTAGGGTGTAATCCTATGTATGTTTAGACAAAAAAAGTTCTACAGCCCCCTGCATTCCCCAACCAGCAATAATTGGAAGCACTTTGGGTGGCAAATCCACTTCTAAGACATAAGTCTGCCACTGGCCCATCTAGTTTTGCCCTTAGGCTGGAGACATAAGAAGAGCCATGTTGGATCAGACCAAGGGTCCATCTGGTCCAGCACTCCGTTCACACAGTGGTCCAACCAGCTGTTGACCAGGAACCCACAAGCAGGACACAACAGCACCCTCCCACCCATGTTCCCCAGCAAGTGGTGTATACAGGCTTACTGCCTCTGATAATGGAGGTAGCACATGGCCATCAGGTAGGCTGACCATATGAAAAGGAGGTCAGGTCTCATGTAACTTTAACAGTTGTAGAGAAAAGGGAATTCCATCTGGAGTCATTTGTATGCAATTAGTTCCTGGTGAAATCCCCTCTTCATCACGAGAGTTAAAGTTGCAGGGGCCCTGCCTTCTTTTGTATATGGTCACTCTAGTATAGTGCCTGCAACTTTAACTGTTGTGATGAAGAGGGAATATCACCAGGAACTAATTGCATACAAATGACACTGGCTGAAATTCCCTTTGCTCTACAACTCTTAAAGTTACATGAGCCCTGTCCTCCTTTTCATATGGTCAGCCTACATCAGGACTAGTAGTCCCCTCCCCCACCTTTTTATAAAGAATGTTGTACTTGATGGCATATTGATATTTCTGTGCATGTAATTTCCTGTTCTTTTTTCATTTTTCTGTTCACAATTTGTTTTCTGTTTTGTTTTCTTAAATTCACAATAAAAGGAAAACATTAAAAACAATAAAAAAAGGACTAGTAGCCATTGATAGCCTTCTCCTCCATGATTTTGTCTAACCCACTTCTAAAGCCATCTAAATTGGTGGCCATCACTACATCTTGTGGTAGTAGGCTGACTATATGAAAAGGAAGACAGGACTCATGTAACTTTAACAGTTGTAGAGAAAAGGGAATTTCAGCCAGTGTCATTTGTATGCAATTAGTTCCTGGTGAAATTCCCTCTTCATCACAACAGTTAAAGCTGCAGGAGCCCTGCCTTCTTTTGCATATGGTCACTCTAGTATGGTGCCTGCAACTTTAACTGTTGTGATGAAGAGGGAATATCACCAGGGACTAGTTGCATATAAATGACACTGGCTGAAATTCCCTTTTCTCTACAACTGTTTAAGGTCCCCTCTACAAGGATTAACTTTTGTGCCCGGTTAGGCGATTATGCGCATAATCGCTGAAGCGCATTTACGCCTAATACCTCTGCACGAGAGGCAGCGAGAGGTGGCGAAGCGTATTAACGGATGACCAAAATGCGCTTTACAAGTAGTTAATGCGCATAAGTGCTTGTTCACACAGTCAAAATGCGCTTTAACAGCCAGAGCAAAATAAAACTCGCTGTTTAACGCGCATTCGATAATGTGCATAATTGGAGCGATAACGCGCCTCGACGCCCGATTTGCGTTCCGTTCTTGTAGAGGTAAATTTTTTTAAGTGCCTCTCTTGTAGAGGCAGCCAAAGTTACATGAGTCCTGTCCTCCTTTTCATAGGGTCAGCCTATGTGGTAGCGAATTCCATAGTTTAACTATGTACTGTGTGAAGAAGTCCTTCCTTTTATCTGTCCTGAATCTCCCGCCAATGAGCTTTATGGGATGATCCTGGGTTCTAGTATTATGGGAGAGGGAGAAAAATGCCTCCCAATCCACATCCTCCACACCCATGCATAATTTTGTACACCTCTATCACGTCTCTGCTCAGCCTCCTTATTTCCAAACGAAACAATCCCAGCTGTAGTAACCTTCCCCCATAGGGGAGATGCTCCAGCCCCTTTGATCATTTTAGTTGCCCTTTTCTGCAGTGTTTGACTAAAGGACGATATATGGCTGCATAGCACAAGCAGCTAAACAAACGAATGACTAAGCAAACACTTTTCTCAAAACACTTTCTCTCTCTTCAAAATTCTTGTCTGTCTTCAGCCTGACCTACTTACCTGCTTTCCTTCTTAGCTGTCCAGTGCCAGGCCCTGAGGGCTCCCGATCATGGAAACCGCACCTGCTTACACCTCCACGGGGAATTTCAGTACCAATCCAGCTGCGCCTTCCGCTGCACTGAGGGTTTCCTGTTACTTGGAGAAAAGGTGACTCAGTGTACAGCCTCAGGAGAATGGACAGCCCCAATCCCAGTTTGCCAAGGTTTGCTGGTTTTCTTACACCAGTCTCTCTGTTTGCTTTCAAGTTGCTTTCCTGGGACAGAAATCCACCTTTTTTTATTTAGGCCATGGAGGCGGAATCTCTCTGCCTCTTTAACTAGGCTGACCAGATAAAATCCAGGTCAGGGCTCCTGTAACTTTAACAGTTGTAGAGAAAAGGGAATTTCAGCCAGTGTCATTTGTATGCAATTAGTTCCTGGTGAAATTCCCTCTTCATCACAACTGTTAAAGTTGCAGGGGCCCTGCCTTCTTTTGTATATTGTCACTCTAATATAGTGCCTGCACCTTTAACTGTTGTGATGAAGAGGGAATTTCACCAGGAACTAACTGCATACACATGACACTGGGTGAAATTCCCTTTTCTCTACAACTGTTAAAGTTACAGGAGCCCTGACCTGGATTTTATCTGGTCAGCCTATCTTTAACACTTGCATTGGCTGAAGGGCAGAGGGCAGAGGGAGGATACGGCCTCTCGTCCAGGCTGCAGACACTCCACTTAGTTCTTTGAGGGTTGACATGTTCTAGGGGTGCATCACTTACCCAGGTTTAGTTCCTTTTAAAAGGAGATCAATGGAGGTTTATTGATGCTTTGCCAATAGTGCAATTTCTTTACAAATATACAGGTTGAATATAGGTGGAGGCACAGGTTAAACACTACAACAGACAGCTAACATCCACTGCCCCTGTATTAGATCTGCATAACAGAGAGTCCACACCCCAAGATGCTGTTAGTTTACAGACTCACCTCACTGATTCTGTCAGCATAATCCTAACCCCTTTGGTCAGCATCTCTGCTGGGGTGGAAGTGCTTCTCTGCTTTTGGAGAATAGCTCCACCAGTGGATCTACCAGTGGTGGTAGGTCCCAAACCAGGTATTCTGGTGGCACAGTGCAAACAGTGTTTTGGATGAAAATGATTACCTAGATCGATTCCAATCAGGTTTCAGGCCTTGTTATGGGACAGAAACAGCCTTGATCGCCCTGGTTGATGACTTACACCAGGGAATCATAGAATCATAGAATAGTAGAGTTGGAAGGGGCCTATAAGGCTATCGAGTCCAACCCCCTGCTCAATGCAGGAAACTACCTTAAAGCATCCCTGACAGATGGTCGTCCAGCTGCCTCTTGAAAGCCTCTAATATAGGAGAGCCCACCAATTCCCTAGGTAATTGGTTCCATTGTCATATTGCTCGAAGGCTGCCTCTACAAGAGGCATTTAAAGCTCTTTCAAGGCGCATTAAAAAAATTACGTCTACAAGAACGGAGCGCAAATTGGGCATAGAGGCGCGTTTTCTCTCCGATTATGCGCATCATCGAATGCACGTTAAATAGCGAGTTTTATTTTGCTCCGGCTGTTAAAGCGCATTTTGACTATGTGAACAAGCGATTCTCCGCATGTCAACAGTTTAAATCGCGTTTCGGTCGTCCAGTAATGCGCTTCACCGCCTCTCGTACAGAGGTATTAGGCGTAAATGCGCTTCTGCGAATATGCGCATAATCGCCTAACCAGGCGTAAAGGCGAATTCTTGTAGATGAGGCCTTAAAGTCAGGAAGTTTTTCCTGATGTCCAGCCAGAATCTGGCTTCCTGTAACTTGAGCCCATTATTCCGTGTCCTGCATTCTGAGTTGATCGAGAAGAGATCCTGGCCCTCCTCTGTGTGACAACCTTTCAAGTATTTGAAGAGTGCTATCATGTCTCCCCGCAATCTTTTCTTCTCCAGGCTAAACATGCCCAGTTCTTTCAATCTCTCCTCATAGGGCTTTATTTCCAGACCCCTGATCATCCTCATTGCCCTCCTCTGAACACACTCCAGATTGTCTGGATGGGGGGAGTGCAACCCTGTTGGTACTTCTGGACTTCTCAGCAGCTTTTGATACTATCGACCATGGTATCCTTCTGGATCATTTGTCTGGATTGGGCTTGGGAGGCATGGCTTTAAAGTGGTTCCAGTCCTTTCTGGAGAAGCGCTCTCAGAAGGTGGTGCTGGGGGACTTCTATCCCACCCCATGGCCGTTAGCCTGTGGAGTGCATTAAAGTTCTATCTTGTCCCCCATGCTTTTTTAATACCTACATGAAACCGCTGGGGGATGTCATCAGGAGATTTGGGTTGAAATGTCATCAGTGTGCAGATGATACTCAGCTCTACCTCTCGTTTTCACCTGCACATCCCAGGGAGGTTGTGGAACTCTTGAACCTGTGTCTGGAGGCTGCTTTAGGATGGATGAGGTTGAACAAGCTGAAATGTAATACATACAAGGTGGAGGTACTGTGGGTTGGGAAACCAACTACTTCAGATGGAGGTTTATAACTGGTCATAGATGGGGTTGCACTCCCCCTAAAAGACCAAGTACATAGTTTGGGAGTCCTCCTGGACTCTGAGCTAACTGGGGAAGCCCAGATCGCTGCGGTGTCCAGGAGTGCATTCTATCAGTTTAGGCTGGTACGCCAGCTGCGTCCCTATCCAGAGAGGAGGGACCTTGCCTCAGTTATCAACTCACTAGTAACATTCAGGCTGAACTACTGTAATATGCTGTATGTAGGGCTGCCTTTGAAGATGGTTCGGAAACCTCAGCTGATGCAGAATGCAGCCTCCCAAGTGTTGGTGGGGAGCGAGGTGATTTGATCACATAACTCCTATACTGTGAGAGCTGCACTGGCTACTGGTATGTTTCTGAGCCCAATTCAACGTGCTGTTTTTGACCTTTAAAGCCTTAAACGGTTTGGGACCAAGTTACTTGACGAATCTAGATACACCAGTTGCTGGGGAACATGGGTGAGAGGGTGTTGTTGCACCATGTCCTGCTTGTGGGTCCCTGGTTGACAGCTGATTGGACCACTGTGTGAACAAAATCCTGGACTAGATGGACCCTTGGTCTGATCCAGCATGGCTCTTCTTATGACTGCCTTCATCCATATCAGCCTGCTCACACTTTATGATCAGAAAGAGAGACCCTTCTCATTTACACACCTGTGACAGCAGTTAGGCAGGTGATCACACAGGAGAGGGCCTTCTCTGCAGTGGCCCCACACCTTTGGAACAAACTCCTATCAGAGTTATTGCTGCTATTGCTATTGCTGTTCTTGCTGATTTTATTGTTAGTCTTTATTGTTTTTAATTGCTATTTTATTTTATTTTGTTTATGTTTATTGCTTTTATTATTTTAACTGTTTTTATGTATTTATTGTGTAAGCCGCCTTGTGAGGGTTTCTGCCCTGAAAGGCGGCCAAGAAATACTTTAAATAAATAAATAAATAAATAAATAGTCTCCTGGATCCAAAGCACCTTCCTTCCACTGAGAAGCCCCCAAATCAGGCCCTTCAACCTCTTCCATATAGAATAATTTCCTGCACATATAAAACTAGATGTCAACATTGTAGTTTTTTAGCCTTCCCCCTGACATGCTGGCTTTCTATGTGTAGGGATTTTTTTGTTTGGAGGAGCATTCAGTCACCCCTGCTGTATGAAGCGGTACAGCACAGGCACAGGTTTATCACCTCGGCGAGAAAAAGCTCTCACCTTGACTGTTAGCTGATGGCTGGGGAATGCTGGGAGTTGTAGGACTTTTCTGTCTAAACATGCATAAGATTGCACCTTAAGGGGCTTTTAAAGGAATATTTCTTTGTCATTCCAGTTACTGATTGCCGAAAGCTGGCTGCCCCTGAGAATGGAGAATTAAACTGCCTTCATCCGCATGGAGACTTCGCATATAGCTCCAGCTGTGTTTTCTCCTGCAATACGGGGTTTGTGCGGGTTGGAACAGAGCAGCTCCGGTGCACAGCCCAGGAGATGTGGACGGAGGAACCACCCATTTGTAAAGGTCAGTGTTGAGTATAGGGAGAAGAACCAGAAAAGAATAAGGAGGGTCCTTGGTAAATCAAGGCCACTGGAGCATCTGTAGGAATGACCAATCTGTATTAATTTCTTGGCATTTGTTTGAGGAAAACACACGATGAGACCTATTCTGGTCTGAGAAATGATCTGTTTGTAAATCCTCCCCTTTTCACCGTCAGCCATGCAGTGCCCCAATCTGCAGAGCCCCAAGAAAGGGAAGATGAACTGCTCTCATCCAATTGGAGAGTTTGCTTACCAGTCTACCTGCGAGTTTACCTGTGAGCCTGGTTTTGCCTTGGCTGGTGCAAAGGCCACCCACTGCTTGGCACCTGGGAACTGGAGTACTGCATTGCCAACATGTCAGGGTAAGGTTCTTTCTGTCCTCAGCCTGTTTTCTGCTGCCTATTTTTGTGATCAAACTCAGCTCCTTCCTAGCACTTGTCAGGGTCTTACAAGGCTGGGCACCTCCAGATGGATTGCCATATAGTAGCTTGGAAGAGTGGCCCCGAAGTGCAACAAGGTGCACTTTATGCCTGGGCTTTCCCCTTCCAGAAGGTGGGAGAATCTGGGCTGGGGCAAACGGTTCTTCCTTTCACCAGTGTTATTTATCTCTCATTCTAGTTATTGACTGCCCAGAGCTGGCTACCCCTGAGAATGGAGAACTAAACTGTTCTCACCCGCACGGAGACTTCACATATAGCTCCAGCTGCTCCTTTTCCTGCAATGCCGGGTTTGTGCGTGTTGGGACAGAGCAGCTCCGGTGCACGGCCCTGGGAAGGTGGACAGAGGAACCACCCTTTTGTGAAGGTTAGTGTTGAGAACGCTTTTGGGGATCGGCTGGAGAAGTCATGCTGTGTGGATGGCAGAGTAACATGGAGAAGTTAACACCAGACACATACCTTTTCTGGACTGGAAAACAAAATGGGCCCTGATAGCAATAGCAATAACAATGGCTGGGCTCTTTTCAAATTTCGAACACGATCTCACCCAGAAACCTGGGAACATAAACAAAGTTAACTGGGTGCCTTGGAAGGTTATCCTTCACCACTTGCAAATGAATGGGATACAGGTTGGATGCCAAGAACTGGGGTCTTATTCTGGAGTGGGGGGCTAGAAGCTTCACACATCCTTGCTTAACCTGATTGCACGACTGCACGCATATGAAACACTCTCCTGCATGGTTCTTCAAGGTGAATGACCTATCTAGCACATCCTCCTCCTGAAATGATGAAACCCTGGACAGTGGCTGCTCATCCTTAATATAAAGGCAGGGGCCCCACATGTAACATCCCCATCAGCAGAAGCAGCAGTTGTCCCAATCTGCTGTAGATGGTTGTAGCCGCTTCAAAGGCTCAGGAGGTTTGTGATTCTACTCTCTAATCCTCCCTCCAAACAATGACAAGAGATACAAAACAGTCACTCCGGAGCATGCAGCCAGAACAGCTCCGGCGGTGCAATTCATGTATTTGTAGCTTATGGAAGGGAGTTAGATATAGAGGTACATGCCTGTGGCTGAATGCAGTTTGGGATTGAAATAAATTAATTGGCCAATTCAACTACATTACTGCATTAATCTCACACTGTTTGTCATTCTAGGCTTAGAAGGCCTAGAATATGGTGTACAGCTGGTTGATATTTTGAATCAGTTAAAAGGATCTCAGGTAGCAGGTGTTGGGAATGGGAGCTCTGCCTGAAACTTTGGAGAGCTTTTCTATTTTATCTGTATTAAGCTTTGCTTCTGTGGAATAAATGTTCCCCTTTTCTCTCTTCATGGAGACAACACATTTTGCTATGGGAATAAATCAGCCTTCTCCAATCAGGCACCCCCCCCCCCCCCCCAAGATGTGCTGGACTACAACTCTCATCGCTCGTCACCATGACCAGCCTGGTTGGGGATGATGGGAACTGCAGCATAACACATCTGGAGGGCATCAGGTTGAGGAAGACTGGAATAAATACTTTAAGGGCGCAATCCTACGCGTGGGAGTTGTAGGACTTTTTTCTGTCCAAACATACATAGGATTGCACCCTAAGGGGAAAAAAGTCCTCTGTGTGGGTGTGGGTGTGGGTGTGCGTGTGGGTGTGTGCTCACACACACATTAGTGGATGGTACATATAATGCTGGCTTTGTTGCCCATTTCCTTTTTTCTGTTTCAGCTATCAAGTGCCTGACTCTACATAAGCCATACCATGGCCATTTAAACTGTCTTCACCCGCGTGGAAACTTTGCATATGACTCCAGCTGCAACTTTTCCTGCAATGCTGGTTTTCAGCTAGTTGGATCAGAGATGCTTTACTGCATGGCTCTAGGAGACTGGACTGAACAACAGCCAGATTGTAAAGGTCAGTGCCAAATACCCTTCCCAGACCTGGCTAGAGAACCTACAGCTGGAACCTGAACTAAAGACCTGAAGTCGCGAACTGAATTTTGCTCAATGAAAAGCAAATGGAAGTACAGGGAGAACAATGATGGATGATCCGGACCCTGAGTTTAAGACACAGCATAAAGTTGAACTCTTAGGACATAATCGAATGCATGTTTTGATAGAAAAAAGGCCTACAGCTGCCAACATCCTCCAGCCAGCATGGCCAGCTGGGGAATGCTGAGAGTTGTAGGCCTTTCTCTGTCTAAACATGCATAGGGCTGCACCCTTAAAGTTGAAATGCCATAACTGATAATTTTGAATTTCCAGTGTTTCTTGTCCATGTATGAGTGGACTTTGACTTTAACAAACAATTCCTGCTTTAATCCCAAATACTTTACCAATGAAATGGATTTCATTGTTAATCTTTATAAACCGTGTGCCTGAATCTCCAAATTCCATTGTAGCAGTGTTCTTTTTAGAACTGGAAACATTATGATATTACTTTTAGCTTACTATAATAAGTGAAACAATTATTTTCTGTCAAGGTTTTTTGTATTGTTGCTACTTGAAGACATTTGCTTAATGTAGGGTGACCCGATAAAATCCAGGTCAGGGCTCATGTAACTTTAACAGTTGTAGAGAAAAGGGAATTTCAGCCCGTGTCATGTGTATGCAATTAGTTCCTGGTGAAATTCCCTCTTCATCACAACTGTTAAAGTTGCAGGGGCCCTGCCTTCTTTTGTATCTGGTCACTCTAGTATAGTGCATGCACCTTTAACTGTTGTGATGAAAAGGGAATTTCACCAGGAACTAATTGCATACAAATGACATTGGCTGACATTCCCTTTTCTCTACAACTGTTAAAGTTACATGAGCCCTGACCTGGATTTTATCTGGTCACCCTAGCTTAATGGCTTTGATGGATGGGGGCTCCTTGTTATTGGTGCATCCCCACCTGCTTGTGGAAACAGCCTGAAGGAAACTAGAGTTTGATGGAAGCAAAGGTGACAGATTGAGTCATGCAGTTGACTGGGAATAAGCAGCTTTGTGAGCTTCCAAGGCCTGCCTGTGGTTCGCTCTTGGGAGAACTGACGTTTGCTTTAAAGACTAGCACTGTCTGTCTGGGATTTAGCCTGATCCATATTTGTAAATTTAAAGATATTACAAAAATGCCAAAAGTCTTCCATGCTTTCTCCTTAAACAGAAACAGACCTTATAAAAGGCTACTTCTGAAACTTCCTACTGTTTAGGGAAGAAGAGAGCATGAAATAGTTTAGTCATCTTTTGGAATGTAGAATATATACAATAGGTTCAGTAGCCAGGGAAAACACACACTTCATAATTGATTTGAACACGTATCCTCTGCAGTGTTTGTGCCATGTCTGAGATTAATGTATGTGATAATATAGCATCTGTGCTTTCGTATTCTAGCTGCCCAATGCCCAGTTCTGGAAACCCCAGCCAATGGCAAGAGCAACTGCACTCATCCGTATGGACACTTCGTATATTACTCCAGTTGCAGCTTCTCCTGCAACTCTGGGTTTGAGTTAGTTGGATCAGAGAAGCTCAAGTGCATGGATCAGGGAAACTGGACAGGGGATATGCCCATCTGCGAAGGTAGGGAGCCTCCAGTTCACCTTGGTTCTGAGGAAAGTTTGGGGAAATAGAATGGGCTGAGGGCCACAGATTGCCTACCCTTGCTGTAGGGGTTGCTCCCCAAAATTAGACTTGTGCTTGCTTCCTGGGGTGTATGGCTTGTGGCACAGGGGCTTCAGAGATTGTCTGTATCTTGTTCAAGATTCAAAAGCTCATACAAAACACTGTCCAGTTTAATGTCTACCACAGGATCCATCACCAAGAATTGATCTAACCTATACCAGCGGCCATCCCAATGCCTTATGACATTATTTTATTTACTGCTGCAAGAAAAGTGCTGCCATGGATAGGGATGTAATGGTAACCTGGCAAGTTTGATATCCAACATGGATGTTATTCTGCTAGTGCGGACAATGATCCCAAACACAATTCTGTTCTATTTACCCTCCATATCACACACACGCGCGCATGTGTGTGTCATTTGATTCACAAATTATTGTGCAAGCTAGTTGAGGGTTTAGGAATGGAGCATTTAAGTGCCCATCTTAGGCAGCATCTGCAGTTGGATGTTTTACTGCACATCCAATTTTGTAAAAGCAAGATATTCTGAGACACTCTCTGGAGCTTCCATGGATATCTGTGGAGCAGAAAAGAGAAAAATTCTGTAGAAATAAAGGGCTGCTCTACACGAGGCTTTTATTGTGCACTCGTGATTGGTCATTCACAGTAGTTTGCAGGTCCTTTACATGACGTCCTCAATCTCCAGGGCCTCTGCCGTTCTTTCTGACCATTATTGTGGATTTTTTCTTGACAGGAAAAGCACAATATTTAATTTTAATCGTGCTCCAGCAGCTCGTGTATTTCCACAATTTTGCTATACCACAGCACCATCTAATGCTGTATAATGAAGCATATAGAACTTGCAAAGAAAGGAAATCCTCCCCAAGATAAAAGCACACGTAAAGGAGATGATCTTAATCCCGCAAAAAAATTCTGGAAGCGGAAGCCCTGATAAAGATGCGGGATAAATGTCTGGTGTAGAGTAGCCCAAAAGTGCCAGTTTTGCACATCCCTAGTCTAGTTTGTACCCAGCTTCTAGCATTCATGTCCATTTACTTCTTGATCCTGTATTTTACACTTGGTATTTTACACTTACCTTCTTAACTTCCAGGCCTTTTCCACTAAATGTTTCTTCGTCTCCTCCAGCTACCCAGTGCCCAGTGCTGAATGCTCCAATGAATGGACAGTTAAACTGCTCTCATCCTCATGGAAACTTCACGTACAACTCTAGCTGTGACTTCTCCTGTGACATGGGATTTGTAAGAGTTGGATCTGAGATGCTTAACTGTATGGCTGTGGGAAAATGGACACGATCTGTGCCAGTCTGTGAAGGTCAGAGCAGGAACCTCCTTGGAGGAGGAACTGATTATTATTATTTTTTAAAAAAATGAACCTACATGAACACGAAATTCCAGGGTGTTTTTCAGACTCCCCTCCCCATTTACACTCTCAGTGGGCTGTGTGCCTGGTTCCATCCCACATGGCTGTACCTGAAGGAGGACTTGGGCTACTACCCTATAACCCTGCCTGTGATTTAAGATCACTTGCCACAGCCCTTCTCTATGTACCTCTCCTACTTTAGATGAGGTAGCCATGAATGAGGGAGAGGGCTTTTTCCACAGTAGCATTCGAACGGCTGCCAGTATTACTATCTTCAATGCCAGGCAAAAGCATTTTTATTGACTTGGGCATTTAAAACACACTATCCTTATGACGTTTGGGGCTGTTTTGAGCACATGTGGGTGGGAAAGTGACATACAACTACTCATTCATTTATGTCTTCTTGGTTTGTTTTATCTCCTGGTTTTACTTTGGTGTGTTCTATTGTATTGTCTTTATGTTGTTGTACACCACTCTGATAAGTTGAAAGTATCTGAAACAAATACATTTCTTTGTGAACTTCACCCACCACAGATAATTCACCTTGTTTATGTGACACATCCATCGTGTGACAAAAGAGGTTTAGTATCAGTCAGATTTTATTAATCCATTTATCCAATTCCTACGATGCGGAGTTTAGAAACAGCACAACATCTCTTTCATCTGATAGGTAAAGCTTGTGTGATGTGGATTTGATGTTCCTTCATTTCTTCCCTGCCTCCCCCATAGCCATAAAGTGTCCCCAGTTGAGGAATATGGATAACATGGGGATAAAGTGCTCTGATCCCTGGGGCCCCTTCAGCTACAAGTCATCTTGTCACCTCCACTGTACTGAGGGCTACATTCTCAACGGGACAAGCCGGATGCAATGCCAACCAGATGGCCAGTGGTCTGCAGAGATGCCTCTTTGTCAAGGTACTCCTCTGGATACTTTGGGTTACATAGAGGTTCATCAGAGGAACGTTTTATTGCCCGCTTGCTACTGCCCGCTTACTGATGTGCTTAGACGACGCCGTCAGCCTCTCGCATGCCTCCCGCTCCTTCCACTCTTTTTTCTGTTGCAAAGTAGACCCTGTTCAATCCGACATTTTTTTAAAAAAATGGAATGTGCCACGATCTCCTGCTGTATGCAAGAAAAGCGGCACAATAAAAACGGCCCCTGAATGGGCCACTTGGTCTTTGTTTACTTCCTCTTTCCCCTCTGGGCAAAAAGAGGAAGTAATGAGGGACAAAAGTGGGGGCAGAGAAGTGACAGTAAGGAAACGTGATTTCCCTGTGTGATGACATTCATAATATTGAAAGAGATGTCCCACTGGTTTTTTTTATGCACATGGCTTTGCAATTTGCATGAGAAATGTATGTTTTTCTAAAGCGAAATGCAGGGTCCACTGTTATTCTTGCCTTTTTCTAATGATTTAGATGAGTGCTCAACTTCTTTCTTTTATTATTATATATATATATATAAAGCTCCATATACATGTTATCTATATACATGTTCATCCTTTGTATTAGTAAAAAATTATTTTAAAAAAACAAAACAGTTCTGGGGCTTGTGGTAGAGGCATATTGCCAAGGTCAAAGGTGTTAGCCAATCAATTCTGTCCACAGCTGGGTATGCTGCAGATTTGCAGAACCATCCCCCCCCCCCCCCCACCAACAACAAGAACTGGACCGTGGAGAGGAAACTTTGTACTGAACATGATGAGGGCACTTTACATCAGCCTCTTTGTTCCGCAGGTGTTATGTTTATCTTTACACTTGGAAGTGAAATCAAGTTTTGCAAACCATGTCTGAATTTTGAACCCTTTCAAAATCTTGCTTTTGAAATATTTACTTGGAGGGATGAGGAAATTGTAAATCCTCAGTTTTGTTGATTAGTAAATTTTAAGAAAATAACATCAGGTATCAACTTCTCAATATCATTATTTTCAATTTTGGTTGTGCCCTAATCTAATAATAGCTAGGAATGTTGGAAATTTAAAACACACACACACACACAAACACAGTTCCTTGAGAATTTCCTCCAGTTATTTTCAGCTTTATTGTGCTGTCAAAGGGAGGAAGCTGTTAAACCAATTTCACATAAGGGCATTCAATGTCCACTCATGTTGTTATTTCTCATGAGAAGACATCCATAGCAATGTCAGGCCTTAACCTGGTTCCAAGACAAGGCCACAGCTGGGGATCCGGTTCTGGTGCAAGCAAATGAGGATCAATTGGGCTAGAGGCAGCTGATGTGGTCAAAGGCTAGGGACCAAGCAAGGCAAGGCAGTCTGTGTGAGTCCTCAGTGTGCTGTATTAGATGGAAGGGTTTTTATAAAACCTATTGTTTCACTGTGGGCATGTGGGATCAGCTGGCAGCGTGTAGGCAGTGGGAGCTGCTGACTGTATTTAACCTGGGGTGCAGCCTTGATCCACAGAGCCAAATCATCCTAGTTTGCCAAGGGACCGGAGACCAGGTGGCACAGGAATCAAGGTTTTGAAGACGGAGCACCACCCAGGTGTCCAGCTGCTCCCTGGCCCTGGATTGCCATGAAGGCCACTAGTTTGGTCACAGCTGAGCCTGCCATCTAAGAGTACCACAGGCTGCAGGCCAACTAAGAAGTGGAAATTGAGGCCAATGAGTGGAGGGAGTGTGCCAGGTCAGGGCCTGGGGCAAGTTGGCAAGGAGATGATCCATGAAGACTGCTAGATAAGCCCTGGCTTCTAAAATCTACTACTTCCATAGGAAGACTGGTAGTCAGCCATCTAGGCAAGGCAGTGGCAGAACTTCCTTCCTTCCCAGAAGAAGCAGGCAGTGCAGTATCTATTCTCCCTGGTTCACCCAACCTAGCAAACTTCATGAGCAAGACTGAAGAGATCTGTTATTTGGTGCAGTGGTTTTCAACCAGTGGGTTGCCTCCATGTTGGGCAATTGTGAAATTGTGAAAGTGGGTCCCATGTTGCAGGTTGGGAGTCTGAGGTGGGTCTGGACTAGTTGAAGACCACTGGGGGAAACCTAGAACAGTACAGCCTCCCCCAAACTGGTGTCCTCCAGACCTGTTGGACTATAACTCCCAAATTCCACAGGTGGGTTTCAGATTATGGGAGTTGTAGTCCAACATGCCTGGAGGGCATCAGGTTGGAGGAGGCTGAACTAGAAAGGCAACCTATGAAAGCCGCCTCCGTTTCCCTATGACGATTATCCACAGTGGTCTTCTACCTCTGCCACAGATCTCAGTGTCTGATAGGTGATGATGCAGAGGAAGAGAATTTGTAATGTGAAAGAGAATTATAAGCAATGTAGGCCTTATGTGTGCCTTACAACGTGATTTTGAGCAAGGGCTGCGTTAAATGCCCTTTGAACCCAAAAAGGGCTGATGCTAAAATACTAGAGCATTGGAATAGAAGAGCTGGCTGTTAGTTGACTCACTTCACCTTTAACATCTGGGTTTGCTATTCATTTCAGAAAATAGTGCCTCTCGTCTCACGCAAGTTCTGCTTTATACTGGTGGAGTTACAGCATCGGTTGTTGCCTTTGTGGTCTCTGGGGTTCTGATAGCTCTGGCAATCAGGCGTTTCAGCAAAAGAGGTAAGGAAATGCAGGTAGCCCCACCCCTGTTTCTTTACCCTACTTTGCATGCCTTGTCCTCGTTTGACTTAGGTTGTGTTCTCTTTTATTTTATTTTTTCATTTTGATGAAAATGTTCTCCAGAAGCTGATCTACTTAACATAGAAAGAGGAGGCAAAAGTCTGATCAACATCACTTCAGACTTTGGTGTGAGTGTGGGTATGTATGCATGTGTGTGACAATTTTGAAAGCTCTCCCATGTTTGTTTGTTTTTAAACTTTCTGATGTAGTAAACTGGCATGTTGGAGAGAGAGGCTTAATGAAGGCTTCCTTCTGATGTGTTTGCTATAGATGCAGGGAGGTTTTTTAATCAGGTGGTGGTGGTGAGGAATCAAAAATAGGGTACCCCTCTTCACTTGCACTATGAAATGGAATTCTACTATCAAAGTCCCCATTTTATTTTGTGTAATGTTCAGATTGGGACTAAGGGTGCCAACTTCAGACTACACTGTCCTTCATTCTGATAAAAATGTGTATGCACCATTCTCCCCCCCCCCCCCCCCAATCATGGTATAATGTTATGATATCTTGGCTGCTCTGAGAATACTTCAGCAGAATATTCTCATCTGACACCCCCAGAACTACTCTAGAGTGACTTTTCTCACACATGAGAGAGAAAGTTAGCCGCCTCTATCCAGCTGAAAAGGGGTTCCTGGGGTTGGGCAGCTAGTCAGAAGTAAAACAGATGAATGAACTCTTATTTAATTCAGATGGCTTTCCAATTGTATCCACCTCTTTTATACATCAATATGTTTTCACCTGATTGAATGGTTTTAGAGGTGCAAGAGATACTAAATTTACGTAATTTATGCATTTACTACATTTCTAAACTGTCATACTGAACATAAATTCGGTCATATAAGAAAAGGCATTTAACGAATGCAGTGACTCAGTTTGTTTAGACAATAACAGCTATAGAATGGGACCTGCAACTTAAGAGTAAAAATAAAATAAAACCCACAGTTTACCTTAGATAAATTATATATCCTTTGTCTGCCCCTTAGAGATGCAGTACATGTCAAGAAATTGGCAACCAAAAAGAGCGCAACTCATTATAAAACTCTATTCTATTCCCTTTTTCATAGAGAACATTCTTTAATCCATGGTGATGTCATAGTCCCAAAGCAGCCAATTGCATGCATTTGTTCTTGAAGTTATTATTGTTAGCCATTGTGAGTGCCATTTCCTCACAAGTGGAAAGGCAGGGGTGAATGAATGAATGAATGAATGAAAAATAGTTAACTAATGTGCTGAAAGGGAGTGTAATTTAAATATAGAAAAACAATCAAATATCCAGGAAATGTACTGAGTAGTCTAGCAGAGAGGCCAAAATATGGTGGAAGGCATTACAAAGATGCTTTTTTTCAGTTGACAAACTAGGGTCATCTAGAAATCATAACCTGTTGACCTGTTACAGGTCTGGCAGCAATGATCCTTTTATAATCAACGATGGCCATAGCATTTTTCATCTTAAATATTTCTGTATCTAGAACCAGTGGTCTGCTTTGCACACCATAGCAGCAACTCCTGGGTTGTTTAAATTGTGAGAATGAGTGGTCATTGTTCCCACTTTTAATTATCAACCCAGGAATATTCCTGGGTTGTTTTATGACATCCAGACCCAGAACTCTGGACTGTTTATGGATTAAACAATCCAGAGTTTCTGGGTTTACACATTATGAAACAACCCAGGAACCAGCCATTCCTGGATTGTTCATTAAAAGCGGAAACAATGATCATGCAGCTTGCGTGCTCTGCTCATCCCTACAATTCCTGGGTTAAGCAACCCAGGAATTGCCACCATGACGTGTGTACCAAGTCAGTAACTCTCTTGATCTAACTTATCTCATAGGAACACTGGAAGCTCCCTTGTACTATGTCAGACCATTGGTTCATCTAGCCCAATAATGTTGACACTGACTGGCAGCATCCCTCCAGGGTTCCAGACAGGAGCTTTTCCAGTCATACCTGGAGATGCTGTGGATTGAACCGGGGACCTTCTGCATACAAAGCATGTGAATATAAGAACATAAGAAGAGCCATGCTGGATCAGACCAAGGCCCCATCTAGTCCAGCACTCTGGTTACACAGTGGCCAACCAGCTGTCAACCAGGAACCCACAAGCAGGACACGGTGCAACAGCACCCTCCCACCCATGTTCCCCAACAATTAATGTATACATTAGTGTATTACTGCCTCTGATCCTGGAGGTTGCACTTAGCTATCAGGACTAGTAGCCATTGATAGCCTTCTCCTCCAAGAGTTTATCCAACCCTCTTTTAAAGCCATCCAAATTGGTGGCCATCACCACATCTTGTGGTAGTGAATTCCAGAGTAACTATGTGCTGTGTGAAGAAGTACTTCCTTTTATCTGTCCTGAATCTCCCACCAATAAGCTTCATAGGATGACCCCATTGGATTCTAGTATTATGGGAGAGGGAGAAAAATGTCTCCCTGCCCTCCTCTTCACGGCGCCGGTGTAGCTGCGAAGCAGCAGCAATTGCGCCCCACATTTGCGCTCCTTCCACCCATCTACAGCAGAAGGAGCGCCATGGCGGGCTTTCCTGCCACCACTGCCACTGCGCGCTGGTCCACCCCCTTCCCTGCCCAGCCCATGGCGACCAATCAGTGGTCACCATAGACTGTGACAGGCCTCCCAGAAGCTCCGGAGCAAGAGCGACAGATGGCAAATGCCGTCGTCGCTTTGCTCCAAGCTAAAAAAGTTGGGGTAAATGCCTGACTTTTTTAGAGCGGAGCTTTGGGGCTTTTCCCCGCAGTAGCTTCAGAGTGGCGGCAGCGTCATGTAATGCACTCCGAAGCTACTGTGGGGAAAAGCGACCGTCTAGAGGTGCCCCCTATCTACATTCATACCATGCATAATAATTCCTTCTGCTCTTTGGAGGAAAGACATGGAATTCAAATGTAATGAAATCATCCATCACAGTCTTGCATTCTAATCAGAAGCACTGCTGTATTTTTTTATCTGCTGTTTACATTCATAAGTGATAGTAATTGGATCTCTCTCTCTCTCTCTCTCTCTCTCTCTCTCTCTCTCTCTCTTCATGATTCATTGGGAACTTTGACTCCATTAGAGGTGAAAAAGAAGCTCCTGAGCCATACCAGGTACTAAGACTTAATATTTGGAATGTGAGGAAGCTGTTTGTAAACAGGGACTTAAAGATGAAGAAATACACAAAAAACAGAGATGCCATTCATGAGTCAAATAATTCAAGATAAGAAGATGTGTAGCATGATCCTAAGCATATTTACTCAGAAGTAAATCCCACTGACATAAATTGGGCTTGCTTCCTTGTTGTATGTGTGCTTAGGACTGCATAACCAGGGACCTGGTTCGCATGTAACGGCAAAGCCATTGTGGGTGAATTTTCATGTGAGGCTTGTCGCTTTGCATTTTAAAAATCCAAGTCATGGTGGGATTATGCCATTGCATGCCATTATGTGCAAATCCAGACAGGGTGGGTTGTTGGGACTGCTTAACAAGTCACCCAGAACCTATGGTCTGTTTCAGGTCTGCAGGTGGCTTGTTAACCACCTCAGCAATCCACCTTAACCAGCAATCCACCTCACATGTAACAACAAGCTGCAGCACCACCTGACAGCAGCTTAAATTTCAAATGGCAGCCAGAGCTGTGACAAGAAGCTGCATGGGGAAATGAACCTATGATGGCTTCTCATAATGTGCGAATTGGCTCAGTCACTACACGTCAACAGGCTCATGGATATAGCACCCTTTCAACCTTTGCAGGCTGGTGTTCAATTTGAATGCCACTTTAGGTGAATGATAATGTACGGTTTATGGTGACTTAGGGTTTCTCTACACCAGGCTTTATCCCACGCTTTACTGGGGCTTCTACTTCCAGATTCTTTGTGGGATTAAGAGTGGCTCCTTCACATATGCATTTTTTCTGGGATTTCCTTTGTCTGCAAGCTGTGTATCTTTCATTATACAGCTGCTAGATAACACTGTGGTATAACTGTGGTATAATGGAATTGTGGAAATACACAAGCCTTTGGAGTGCTTCAAAGCGGCATTAAAATTAAATACTGAATTTTCCCCATTAAGAAAAAAGCCACTAATGGCCAGAAAGCACAGGAGAGGCCCTGGAGGTTGATGAGGTCATGTAAAGGACCCACAAATTACTGTGCATGACCAATCACGAGTGTACAATAAAAGCCTTGTATAGAGAAGCCCTCAACCAACCAAGATTCTTATTCAAAGCAAATGGTGTCAAATCTCTCTACAATTTAGGGAGAGATGAGGCTTTTACCGGGCAACTGCCTTGCCTCATTCACAGAATTGTATAGGGGTTCCAGATGATGTCATCTTCAACTCATAACCCTCCCATGTTTTCCCAACTCGTCTTCCATCGTTTTTTCTTTCCACAAACAAAGCTGTTAGGGAAGGAAAGATGGGAGAGCTGCCCAATTCTTTTTGATTGCTAAGTGCTACGAACCTTCCATCTGGAAGCATCCTTGGCCACTAGCCTTGTGCTCTGGCCACCCCCCTAGGCTTCTTTTGCTTGAGTACAGTGACCTTTTCTCATAGCTGAAATTGCAGTTTGAAACGGTCACACCGTTTTTCTTTTCACCAGCCCTTGTGTCAGAAATATTCACCTTTTCAAATGCTCTTGCCTTAAGTTATATTTCTGGAAAGTCAATACAATAAGAGTTCTACCGCTGGGAACACAGGCAATTTACAGGCAATTTTTTCTTTGTATATTTTTTCAGATGCAGCTTAGCGATCATGAGGACTAGAAATATATTTTGTATATTAGATGAACTCTGATATCGTCAAGATTTTAATAGAACAAAAGTGTGTTGGGATCATTATGCCTTATGTTCCCTTTAGAATAATAATCATTTATTTGTATTGCCTTTTAGTGATTTGGGGGCACCTGGCGTATTCACCAATGCAGCATTTGATTCCTTTTCCTAAGGTAATCCAGCAGCTATTTTGCTTTGACATATTTCAGAAGATTTCCCCCTAGTTCTCCTTTCTGAAATCTTGCAAAAGTTCACTTGTGAAATACTTTAGCTATTACACATTATTTCAACAATGTGATGCTTAGGACGCCAGTGCCTTTATGCCCTCTTGTGGCTGGTTTATATGTGTCAACTGTAGCTGAAAACTGGGTTGCTTCCTCACAAGGCTCTTTAATGCTGCCACTATTAGGTAGAAGAGCATTTAAACTTAGCACTTTATCTTCAGTAGGATCTTACAATGCCAGCCCCACACAAGTGATGCAAAGGTGCATGATATTGCTGAGCTAGGATTGGAATGTAGTGTCCTTCCAAGGGAAGCATTGTGGGGGAATATGGTGGTTGCCGGGCTACTGATAGCATATCTTTTTTGTGTTTGTGTTTGCAACAGCAGCAAACGAAGAAGAAGAAGAAGAAGAAGAAGAAGAAGAGGAAGAGGAAGAGGAAGAGGAAGAAGAGGAGGAGGAGGAGCTAGCACTGCCACTTTTCCCAATAACACCCCCCCCCCCACTACTGAAAAATGCTAGATTTTTCTCCCACTTCCCCAATGATTGTTGGAATGGCTTCTGGCTATTTCAATATGCAAAAGGACTACAAAACTAAGGGGGGGCATTAGTAATTTCCCAAAAAGATAGATTTTCTATGGTCTGAAAAAAGACAGCAGGAACAGGGAAACCAGAGGAGCACAATGATTTGAAGACAATATCATGCACTGCAAGAAGTGATTCCTTCCATTGTAAGGATTTCCAGAGCCATGGTAGTCTGTTGCAGCAAAGGCTTTCTTGGACACTGTCCACTTCATCAGATGCATAAAGTATTAGCCTCAGATTGGCAGGGTAGGAGTGAAATGCAAAATGTGCCGACATGGTTACTTTAACAGTTGCAAAAAGTTGCTGGGTGGTGACAGAGACAACATTGCAATGGTGAGCCAATTTAACATATGCAGTGTGATTTAAAATAAAAAAGTCTCCTCATTCAAACCACAGGAAATAGAGTTGAATTTCTTAATGAATTGTTCTTTGGCAATTTTGCATGCAGATCTGTCTTTGAAATTCTTTTCCCCCACCCAAGATTGGCTATCTTAAGGTCATTGAAAGAATGTCCTGGGAGGTAGAATTGTTCCCCCAGTGGTTTCTGAACATTACCATTCCTGGTGTCAGATTTTTGTCCATTTATTCTTAACAAATTTATTCTGGCAGAAGCTTTTATGGACACAATCAAATATCAGTTTACATCTCCCTCCCCCCTGGGCCGCCAAACATGTTAACATTTCACATACACAGCGTCTATGAAAGATTATGCCAGGAAAAAATGTTTTAGTCTTTAAGGTGCCACAAGACTCTTTCTTTTTGCAAAAATGGAGGGGGTGTTTTTACGACAATGCTTTGCCTGCTTGTTTACAATTGCGAGGTGGCAATGGTAAATCTTGACAGCGGCCATTCAGCTTGTCAAACTCACCCCCTGCCCTGCCTTCCTGCGCTTCCCCTGACCTAGCCTGGGCTTCGATCTGCCCCCAGGAATGCCCTCACCCTCAATCCAAAGCAAGGTCACCACCGCTAGACGGAGGAAAGAAAGCGGTGACCTCGCAGCAAAGGGAAAAGCCGCAGCATATTAACAAGTTTTAAAGAGCGCCCATGTAAACAATGTAGCGTCAACCCGCAACCAGAACAGGCTAACCAGAGTGTATAGACAAGCCCTGAGTGAGCAGTGTAGCTATTCCACAGTAATCACCTAGTAAGGGTGCATCCTGGGTGTCTGCCTCTCAGTTACTCTATTCTAGAGTAAGGTATATAGAGCCTGGATGGCCATATGGAAATAACAAGAGTACAAATTGGGATATGTGATTTTAAAATATGCCTTTAAACATATGATGATGTGCTAATGACACTTCATTCAAAGCTCTATTTTGAATTCTTTATCAAGCGAGTTACATTTTTGCATATGGTATATGTAACCAGAAAGGATAGAATTAAACATGCAAAATGAACTACTAGATAACTACACTATACCTTGGTAATCTGGGTAAGATAGTGCTATCAATTTCAAGATTTAGAGCGTTATCTTGACTTCCTTACCCATGTGAGTGGTGTTAGGATGAGGTGGACGTGCTCTCTGCTGGCACAGAGGAGCTCCAGCAGCGTGGAAAGGGTACAATCACTGATATGTCAGCAGAAAGCTCCATGAGCATAGATTTGAGGACCCTAAGAAACAGACTAAAATCCTGAATCTTCGGGTCAAACCCTAAGACTTGGCAATCCTAATACCAAATGGGTAACAACTGTGAATGTATTGCACTTTCTATACTTGCAAGCCAATGCTCCTTTCACCATGATCTATCATTAAATAGGGTTGTCTGCAATAGGCACTGAGACAGAAATAGAAGGTTGCTTGGTCATAGTGCCTAGATGTATTTGTTATTAGATGATCTTCAAGAACCAAGGTTGTATAGGTGTCAGGATTAGGCCTGTTCTCCCTAGTGTGGGGAAAAGGGTTTCGTGGCCTGGATCGGACTCAGAATCTGGAGGAGGAGGAGGGGGACCAGGACCAGAAGTGTACCAGCCAAAACAGCAAGCGGGGGAGATGATTCTTCAAGACTCTTCAGGAGTCAAGCACGAATCTTCTCAGGAGCTTATCGGTCAGGATGCTGAAGGCACAGAGACCATTCTCTCCCCACCCTTGGGAACTTCGTCTTTGTCGGAGGGAGAGGAGACTTGGGAGTGACAGATCCCAGAGTCCACTGCAGGGTCAAGCAGGCGGAGTTTAGAGGAGGTGGGAGGCAGTCCTTTAGGGTAGTGTCGTGAGTTGGCTCTTTCCCTCAGGCTTTCTCACGAACTGGCAAACTGACAAGACATTCATGTCAGTGAGACTTTTCTTTATTGACAAAAATCACACGGTCAAAAAGCATAATGGTTACATTTTTCAACCCCACTTCATGCTGAACGATATAGAACACTTTAAGCACTTTTCTTGATATGAACTTTCCAGGCAAACACTGGGGGAAGGTAGGGTTAGGTGTAGCCATTATCCTATCTAAACTTCTCCAGACACCGCATATGCTGGCTCTTCAGAAAGGACATGGCCAGAGCCCAAACAAAATCACAGGGAGGGGAAGAGCCCAAGGCACAGGGCCGCCTTTGAGCTTGGCAATCTCAGCCTGCCGAAACACTGAGCTGACCCTGGTAAGCAAGATCACAGGGAAAGAACTTCTCAGGCCTAGGAAACTCTCCTGCATGTCTCCAGGGAAGCTCTCTTGCAGGCCACACACACCATCCAGAGCAAACGTAAGTCCAAGTCTATGAAAAGCCTCAGAGCACTTTCCATGGCACAATCCTTAGAAATTCAGAGTCCAAATAGCAAATAAGCGAGCATGTGCAGAGTGCTTCCAAAATCTCCAAACGGGTAGAATCCCAAAACGAGAGGTTTCAGGCCAAGCGTTGAAAGATGATCTCTAGCAAAGCTTTTACAGCCTTGCTAGCTATTATATATTATCCAAAGCTACTGAACAGACAGGTCCTCTAACCTGTAAACTACACCGAAGTGCCAACAGGGCGGCACAGTTCAACCTCCTTTTGATGACGCTACAATGTGAGTGACAGCTTGTAAGAGAGGCCCCCACGTTTCCACCAAATCCAGGTTCCCAAGGAAACCTTTTCCCTCTGTAAGGCCACGGCAGGGAGTGCAGCCAGCAACTCCCATGGGAAACAGAGACAGAGATAAGCTTGCAAAAACATTGACTTTTCTCAAACAATTTCTAAGACGACAACTTTCCATCCTCGAGTCCTCCGGCCTCATGGTATACGTGACAGGTAGTCCCTTGCCAGAAGCTTCTCCGAAAAGACCCTCCCTGACAAAGTGCCAGTTAGACTGCAGGAAAACTCTCAATTTTAATTGAAGACAACTGCCTAGCTTTGTTAGGCTAAAGCTTAGAGGATAGTTCCTAGCATTCACACTCCCATCAGATGTGAAGAGATGTTTATTTGTTGAATAAAGCTTTGTGGATTACACAACGGACTTCTTTATTGTCTTGCATCTTGACAGGAGGGCTTAGAATCATGACAATGGGAGGGTTAGGCTAACAGGCAACTAATGAAAAGCATACTCTGAGCAAAATTTGGCACACTGTACAAGGAAATTATGTTTTGGGAAACAAGATGTATGCATATCTGTAATGATGCACAACCGCAGCTTCCCTGACAATATCTGCTCTAGACAGTAAAACAAATCTTGTTGCTTTTAAAGTACAAAGCTAGAACAATTCAGTACCTTATTTCTCATAATGCAGGTGATTTTTAAATTATAGCAATACCTATTAAATGCAATCTCTTTCCATATTATCAAGCTGGATGGTAATTTTCACAGGGATGTTTTTCACTTGTATGCAACCAGAACTCGCCCAGGGCCTGGCCATCGAGAAAAAATGCTGATACAATGGGATTTCCTGCACTTTAATTCAGCTCTGCCACCACTGCCAGTGAAAGTTTGTGTTTGCTGATGGTTGGAGATAGAATAAATTCATTGCATTGTGTCTCCTGGCCAAGATGCTCTGGAATGACCATTATTCCTATGCTATCACTCTCCTATCAACACACAATGTGAAGAACCTTTTTCACCAATAAGGCTTGCAGAGAAGCTGTGGGAAAGAAACCTTGTCAAAACCAGCTGTAAAAGATTGTGCGTTTTTGAAAATGAACCCTTTGCTTCACCTTCAAAGTACCTACAATAACAAAAGGATTACTTTTGGTTTCTTACCAAGTAGATGGCGTTGCCTACATGAAAGAATGTGGTTAGCGTAACAATAACCTCCCTCCCAAACTTGGCTACTTACAAAATTATTCATATATATCTATAGAAATATATGTTTCTATACATATACATATATAGATGCACAGATATAAATACATAGGTATAAATATAGATATATGAATATATACATGGAATATAAAGCAAGTCATATTTGCAAATATAATTTGTAGTTAAACTACAACTAACAGTGCAATCTTCCTCAGGTCCACTAAGAAGTAAGTCCCATTACGTTCATTAAGTAAGACTGCAACCTAAAAGATTTAATTTTGACCAATTAAATACGAATATATAAATGACATATATGGTGATGCACATGTTTACTCAGAAGTAAAACTCATTATGTTCAATGGGGCCTACTCCCAGGTAAGTGGGCATAGAATTGCAGCCTATACAATGAATATAAATAAGGGGAATAGGAAGGAAATTTTATTTATGTCAAAGATAAAAATCCACTTTGGTTGTAAGCAACTCTGTTTTATTAAGCATAATACAGCTGTATGGAGAAAGTCCTACAGACAAAGCACTTCTCAACTGGCAGTGTGAAAGGCAGGTATATTTATACATAGTAGCATCTTAACCAATTAGCAGTTAGCAAAGTTCTAAAGCAAAACAAAGACAGATCAAAGAAAACTTCTTAATTATACCTTATCAACAGATGGCCCATAACTCTTCTGGCAATGTAAGATTGACCTGGGGTACCTCTAGATGGGAGCTTTTCCCCACGGTGGCTTCGGAGTGGTGGCAGGTGATGCACATGACGCAGCCGCCACTCCGAAGCCATCCAGGGCCAAAATCCCTAAACAACCGCTGTAAAAAAGTCGGGCACTTACCCCGCCTTTTTTTTCTGCGGAGCCTGGACAGCTGATGGCGACAGCTGATTGGTTGTCATCGGCTAGAGGAGGGCCAGTTTGAGCGCCGTGCATCCCTCTCTTCCTCCCCCTCCAGCCGCCTGGTTCCTTCCCATTTTTTATACAAATGGGGGAAGGAACATGGCAGCCGGAGGGGGAGGAAGAGAGGGACGCATGGTGCCCAAACCAGCTCATCTCCCTCTGGCTGCCCCATTCCTCCCGAGTGCGGAGTTGCTGCCGCCACCGCATCAAGCACCAGGGAGGGGAGAGGAATGAGGCGGCCAGAGGGATGTGAGCTGGTTTGTGTCCCTCCCTTCCTCCCCTTCTGGCTGCCCCGTTTCTCTCCCCTCCCTCCGCACTTGCGCTCCTTCCCACGCAGATGCCAGGAAGGAGTGGGAGTGCAGGGCCCAAGGCATCCTGGTGCCAACGTGCCACCGTCAAGATGGGGCCCTGGATGGTCAATCCTCTGTATCAAGCTAGCTTATTTGTCTTCTACTATTTCAAGAGGTCTTGACAGAAATTCCAATTAAGCATTTCCTTGCTGATATAACAGTTTTAGCATTGCAGCACATTCAGGAACATCCATTATTCCAATCCCATCATGCAGTTCACTTGCAAGAACCAAACTACATACAGAGGCCTACATACAGAGCAGGTATATCAAGGCTTCTGGCCTTGTTTTCTCATATGTAAATATAATGTATAGCTAAACTAACAGTACAGTTCACTCTCAACACTGAGCTCACAGTAAACTGACTTCCAGATCCAATAAAGAAAGACCAAAGTTCTGGTGCAATTTCCCTTCGTGGATCCTTTCCCCATCTTGCAGCACCTTAAAGGATAGCAACATTGTTCTGGCATCAGCATTTGTGGAGCAGAGTCCACTTCATCAAAGCTTTGAACTGTTATCAGAGGTATCTGATGAAATGGACTCTAATCCACAAAAGTTTTTGCCAGAATAAACGTGTTAGGGTTGGATCCTGGGTCTGCCTTCTGTGGATGAAGGGGCTCTGCTCATAGAAGGTGCCTCCCTCCAATTTTGGGAAGTCCTCCCTTTCACCCTGCTCCACATCTCACCCCACTGACTGAGCCCACTGTGTAGTGTTTTCAGGGGGGTGGAAGGGTTTGTCTGAGGAGGAGGGGGTGGAGAAGGCTGGTTCCATCAGCCCAACTGAATGCACCCAATTTGGAATCCAACTCTTAGACTTTAACGTACCACAAGACCTTTTGAGAGTGGGGAGCGGGCTGTGCTGCAATAGAAGCTAATTATTATTTATTATTAATATATTTATTTATATCCTGCCTTTTTCCCAATAATGGGACCCAAGGCGGCTTACAAATTAAAACATGTACAGTTAAAACAAATAGCGATATACAAAAATTAATAATATAATTAAACATAGTACAATTTTAAAATATTTTAAACATTTTAAAACATTTTAAATACACATAATTTAAAAATCCAAACTATAAGCAGTACATCCACAAAGGTCTGAATTACTCCCCAAAGGCCTGCTGAAACAGAAAACCCTCTAGGAATCTGAAGGACATGACACAAAAAGGAAATAGGTTGTACTGTAAATATAATTAGTAATGAACTATCAATCACATCATTCACGATATAGGACCATACTAAATGAAACAAGTATGTAAATATTTCAAAACTAAGTTAGTTTTGAAATGAACCATAATAAACAACTAATCTGTTCACCAACAACTCAGTTAGAAAATTGCTAACTGTTAACATGGGGGAAATAATATTGACCTACTTCACAGGGGTGTTGTAAGGAGCAAGGTGGTGGTGTCCAGGAAGTGCTCAGCAAACTCTTCTGCATTGCAATTCCTTCTTGTATCCTTGCAAAGGGACATTGAGCTCGTGGAGAGATGTGTTTTCTAAATGACTCGGCCAAGTGACTCACCTGATCCGTGCAGGTTATTTCATGGAGGATAGAAATCAGCTTGATCTTAAGGTTTTCTTCTGTAAAATGTTTGGCAATTTTGGACTGCCAAGGCATCGAGGAGGACAGACACAGAAAGGAAGGGGGTGGGGAACAGATGACTGACAACTCTGGGTTATGGCCATTGAAAGAGACCCTCTGGCATATCGTACAAATGTTCCCTGGGACTGCAGACTCTGGCCTCATCCATTAGCCAGAGGACCAGGGACCACTGGTCCTACACTCCCACCTCTCAGGAAGAACGTCGTGGCAAGGGGGAGACCAACGTAGCCCCACATCGTCCAGGGAGGGAACAGCTGTGGGGAGATCATTTTGCCCTTCCCTACCAGAAAGAACATCTATAAGAACTTTGAAACAAAGAAATAGTGCCTGAATTTTGTTCCCCCCGGCCCCTCCCAATCCCCTTTCCTTTTAGAGTGTAAGCTTGAGGATAGGGCTGTCCCGTTAATAATCTTTGTAAGCTTCTCTGAGAGCCTTTTCTGGCTGTACCGTGGGGTAAAAAACTGCAAACAAACAAAGATCGACGGGGCCCATGAGAGCTGCAACGGCATAGACGTGCGCAGCAGCACAATGCATTAGGTGGTGCCCCCAGGGAATTTTTTATAAGGCAAACATTGATTAAATATACAGTCATAAAGGACTTTTTTCCATTCATCAAACTAACTAAACTAAAACTTAATTGTATTTTTTAAAATTAACAACTAATCTGTACTTTAAAAATACAAATTTTAAAAACGAGACCCTAAATACTATATTTTTTGCTGTAGTGATAACCAGGCATATAGAAAGAAACCAGACTTTGGACAAGATTGTCTCTTTGCGTTACGCAAACCTGGATGTTCAGGAAGACTCCATGTTAGAACTACAACTCCCATGACTAGAGTGACCAAATACAAAATAGGGCAGGGCTCCTGCTTAAATTCTCTTTTCAATGCAACTGTTAAAGCTGCAGGAGCCCTGCCCTCCTTCCCATATGGTCACCCTGAAGGGGGGGGAAGTCCTACAGCTCCCAGCATTCCTCAGGTAGAATGTCCAATGGCCCAGAATTATGGGACTTGTAGTTTAAATCATCGGGGGGGGGGGAGCTTCAGGTTGCCTACTCCTGACTCTAGTGCAGCCGTCTCCAATCTGCAGTCTTCCAGCTGTATTGGGCTACATCCCCCATCATCCCCAACCCCGCGTTTACCTGTTTCTAAAGTGCTGTCGGACTTTTTGTTATCTTTGGATGCAACAGGCTGGGAAGGGCGATATTGGGGTCGCAGATGTGTGAACAGGTACCGACCTGACGCGCAGGTTGCAAATGGGGTCCCGGGAGCGATAAACCGCCACGCCCATGCCCTCCTTCCAAACCGCCTCCGCCATGGTTTTTCGTGGGGTTGGGAGCAGGAGGCAAAGGTTGGGGCGTCCCAACTAGGCCCCGTTTCCATGGGCACGGCAAGATGGTGCCGGCCGTAGAGATAGGAAAAAGTAGAGAACGCCAACTAAGGGCCTAGATGGGTCACTTCCGGGGTCCCGGGTGTTTTTTTAAAAAGGAAGCGAGCGTAGCCCTTAGAAACGTATAGAAATGCAAGATTTTAGGGCAGCTGGGATCGGGCCACCCGCCTTCTCTTTGCCCTCCCCGCTCTTCCAGAGGAGAGCACAGAGGGGATCCTGCTGTTCCCTACCTATTTTGCCGGAAAGAAGGAGTTTCTCTGAGCTGCCCACCTATATCAATAGTTGTTGTTGTTTTTTAACCAATCCTCCTCCCACCGAAATTTCCCGACCTCAAGAGGAAACAGCCGAGGCGACCTGCTCTTTTCCCTTCTGCTTTCCAGCCGCTCTCTTGAGCCTTCCCGGCCCTCGTAGTGTGTGGGTGGGGGAGGCGTGGTGAGGTGAGGAAGTACACGTGTGTTTATGACATCCCCACGGACTGTGCGCGAAATCCCGGAAGGGGCAGGTGAGGCGAGATGGCCGCGGCGATGGCGCCCGGGTGGAGTCCGGGGGTGTCCGGCCTCGAGTGGGGTAAGGCAAAGCGTAGGAGCCGGGGGGTGGGGGTCCGAGGCTGGCCTTTATGGCATTTTTATTATTATGGGGGTCTCTCTCCCCCCCTTTTAAAAACCCCCTTACGGGCCTCCCTGCTTTATCGTGACAACAAACCCCGCGAGGTGGTCCCCGTGAGGCTGAGAGCGAAGTGTCCGGGCCAAGCTCGCCCCAGGGAGCTCCGACATTTTTGGGGGGAATTTGAACCCCCGTCTGCCTGGTCTGTGGTAGACACTTTATTCCCCCCACCCCATATACCACTTCCTTTGTCGCCCTTCGCAGTTTGTATAATGATTTTGAACGTTTTAGAGCATCGTGTGGCAGGAACCCTGTGGTTGCAACTCTGTAAGGCAGGTTAATCATCCTTGTCCCCACGATATTACCCCCCCCCCCCGGTAAAAAAAATTGAGGTCTAGACATTTTCCCCTGCTGAGATATGATTTTTTCCCCCAATTTAAAGTTTTTGTTATTTAGAAACATAGATAAAACTCAAACGTTACAAACACCAACATTACAACGCATAACATTAAAACGGACTTCCAAATTTCTCCCGACACACCAAATATATGTTTTCTTTTACGCCTTGTCAAAAATTAATAAAAAAACATAAACATAAAAATAAAGGTTTAGTGGATGGATTCCACCGCCTTCCCCTCTTATCCATTGTTTTACTCCCATGTTAATCACTGAATCCACATGCAAATATCTCATTCCCTTCTCTCTCTTTTAAAAAGTCAATCATCGGTTTCCATTCCTCTATAAACCCCACTGTTGTTTTATCCTTTGTTATCGCAGTGAGTTTTGCCATTTTCGCAAGCTCTATCATCTTCAATAACCAGTCCTCCTTTGTTGGTACCTTCTTACTCTTCCAATTCTGAACATATATTAATCTTGCTGCTGTTATAATGTACAAAAACAAAGTTCCATGGCTTTGACTTAGCTATTCATCTATTAGCCCCAACAGAAAGTACTCCAGACGCAATTGTATTTTGATCTCTAGGACATCTTGAATTTCTTTATGCATTTGTATCCAAAAGGATTTTGCTTTTTTACAAGTCCGCCATAAGTGATAGAAGATTCCTTCTTGTTTTTCACATTTCCAGCACTTTCTCGATGTCCCTTTATACATTTTTGCCAATTTTGACGGGGATATATACCATCTGTACATCATTTTATAAAAAAAATCTTTCAGTCTGGCACATAATGTAAATTTCAAGCCCCTCAACCACATGTTCTCCCATTGAACCATATTAATATTATATCCCAAAATTTTGGGCCCATTTTATCATACAATATTTTACCTGTACATCCTCAGCCTTGTACTTTAACAAAAGTTTATATATCTTTGAAATAACCTTATCATCATTTATACATGAAGCACATGCAAATTCTGATTTTGTATATTCAAATCCCCAATTTTTAAAATCTAATTTATATTTTTCCATCATTTGTAAATACAAGAACCAATGACATTCATATATTTCTCTCAGTAACCCCTCTCTTGATTTTATTTTAACATCACCTTCTACTACGTCTAAGATATCGTTGTACATCAGCCATTTCACATCTGCCATTTCTCTTCTGTAAAATGCCTCCTGTGAAGAAATCCATAATGGTGTTTTCTGACATAACCTAGGTTTATATTTATTCCATATTCTCAGAATTGCACATCTCACATAATGATTATTAAAGTCTACATTCACCTTAGCTTTGTCATACCACAAATACCCGTGCCAACCAAATATTAGATCATGACCCTCTAACTCCGATAATCTTTTATTTTTTTATCAATATCCATTCCTTCATCCACACCAAACAACAGGCAGAAAAATACGTTCAAACATAATGAGTTCCATTCAGTACAGACTGAATAGTTTTACTGCCCAAAAATTCTGCTTCAATAAGGGCATCATCCATGCCACTACCACAGATATATTTTCCTGCACACCTCAATGCTACTTTTGTACATGGAACATGCCCATCATGGGATACGGTCAGTGAATTCTTCTGGACTAGACAAAAAAAGTGTTACAATATGAAAAAAACCCCTTCATTACAGGAAACTGGTAGGACAGGCTGGTCTTAGTTGGACACAAACATTTTGAATATTTTTTAGAGCTGTATATACAGTCGCATAGTCAGTAAGTGGATGTGGTATAACTGGCAAGAAAACAACCCTTAACAATGGAACTGTATCCTTGGAGATTATGGCACAAATGCCACACCATGTAGGAACGTTCTTCTTCATTTGACAAACCACACCTAAAAAGTGTTAAATCATTCATAGATGCTTTCGCAACAACATCATCAGAAGACATGATATCCATATCATCTGAGACAATGAAGGCCTCTGGAATACTAGGTCGAATGACTGGACTGTAGTAATTTTTCACCTTCTGGCATGGCAAGGCTGAAACAAGTTTGCGGCTCCGTTTCACTATGCCTGTTGCTGATATCAGGCCTGTTTAGATGACGTGCTAAGCCATGGTTAGGCCTCCAACCCTTTTGCAGTGAATGGCTAGTGAGCAAGTTTAAACCATGATTATGCAGCTCCATGGTTAGGAATGGTTTACACGACATGCCAAACCATAATGTTCAGAAGCCATCTTAACCACAGAGCCTGAAGTATCATCTGAACGCTCATACTGAGAAAAAAGATAAACATGTGGAACAATAGTAGTAGCTGACTAGTATATAAAATAAAATATACTCAAATGTCATTCCTTTTTTAAATTAATGATGTAATAAACCATAATATTTTAGCATATACCATGAAAAAATGATCAAGTATCCATAAGCAGAGACACCTAAGGGCTCTTTTTATATTCCTATGAATGCAGAGGTACCTTATTATACCTGTCTATTTCTTCCCCTTAGCAGACAGCAATTTGGGGGAATTTAAACTGGGAAAATGGCATGTGGGGAAGTGTTGGCCCTCACCCCCAATCCTGATCCGATTCAGTACTCCACACCTACCCCAACCAGTCCAGATGACTTGCTGTTTTGGCTCAAGACTGTTGCTTGAGAAATAATTCCAGTGTATGGTGCAGGACAGCCTAGAGATACTGCTGTGATCAACAGTGCTTTGCTGAAAAAGTATGATTAAAACAAATCTGGATCTTGGAAGCAGAATAAATTATTCAGAATGAGCAAATAGATGGATATTTGCTTGCTTTGTTCTGGGTTGCCAGTTACAGAACTTGCAGGGTGGAGAATTGGAGGTCTCTAATCTCTAGTGAATAAGGAAGCTATGAATATCAGCACCTGCTAAATATTGGCCTGTATGAGTAACATACCTTTTATGTTTGTTTACATCACAGATTCCCTTCTCTTAAGTGAAATTGGTGATCTGATAGGAGAAGATGAACTTCAGCTAGATCTGGACAATGACACTTACGTGAGTAGCACTAGTAGTGATTCAAGAATCACATGAAACAGCAGTATATTAAATCAGCAAGTAAAACTGCCTTGATTTTAGGTATTCTGTGTTGTGTTCACCTCTTGCTGCAAGATGACGCTTTCGCTGCACTGGCATAAATGTGGAAGCATTTGGCTTGGATTTCTTTTTACTTAGCACATTCTTCTGGCTGAATTTACTAACCAAGAATACAGCTGGATTCTGATGTGCACTTTCACCAGTGTGTATATTTCCAATGCGCATCAGAAACATTTTAAACTTCTTGTATTTTTTAATGTTCTCTATGAACTCCTCCTGTATGAATTTGGTGTTCAGTGAAATTCTTGCTTATCTCTGCCTTACCAATAAAAGGTATTATAGCTGAAACTCTTCTGCATTTAACAGCAGACAGGCTGATCTTGCGGAACCCGTTTTACAAATAGTTGCTGGAATGTTGGATGCTTTTATGTTAATAACTATGACCTTAAACTTGGCTTTGATATTTGGGGCTTGGAAACAACTTCTAAAACAACTAATAGCTGAAATTTGGAGAAAAGTAAAATTAATGGAGGCACGGTAGTGCCTCCATTGTTAAGGGCCGTCAGTAGAAAACACGTTCCACCATGTTAAAGTGATAATTGGGGGAGGGGTCATTCTAACAGCCATAAAATCGAAAATATTTCACCAATCTTTCTGAAATTTACAGGTTCCAGAAAGAAATGTTTGATTTACATTACCTGAAAATTTCAAGAAGATTGGTGAAAGATGCAGTTTAAGATAGAAAAGGAACACAAACTTGTCTCCCTGCTTTTGTCAGATTTACTTCTGGGTTGCGACTTTCTGTACCCAGGATTTCCAGGGAAATTATAGACTTCCTGCTTAATTCATTGATGGGGTCTTCTTCTGCCTTCAGTCTAGTTGGTGGAATGCTTTCCCTTTTTTAAAAATTCCCTACGGTTGATTTTTAATGAATATTTATTCAATTCACAATGCAACGCATGCGTACCCGGCACCACAGAGCTTATTATCAGAAGGGAGGAGGGAGCTGCCGCCTCTTTCTTCCCTGCTCTGGTGAGGACGACGGAGGCTGCTTTAGACAAAGATCTAGGTCGCAGCGGGCGAGTGAGCGAGAGAGATTATCAGGAGGGAGAAGGGAGGGGGGAACTGCCGCCTCTTTCTTCCCTGCTCTGGTGATGAGGAGGCTGCTTTAGGCAAAGGTCTAGGTCGCAGCGGGTGAGTGAGTGTGTGCGCGCGAGAGATCGCGAGTGAGCGAGAGATCGCGAGTGAGCGAGAGATCGCGAGTGAGAGAGAGAGAGAGCAAGCGAGAGAGAGAGAGAGAGAGAGAGAGCCTTTCCCACAACCTGACCTAGCGGCTGGTTGATACTCGGAGCAACTGGAGGCTGCAGTTGCCAAGGCCCTGGCTCGGCCCTCTCTTTCCCCAAAAGTTGAAGTATGAAGTATGAAACAAAGAACAAGAAGAAAGAACCCTTTTATAAGTTGTGATTTATAATTCCATTCATCAACTACTTTGATCTGTCTCAATTATGTAAAATAGTCAATGCTGAAAGTTCCTCAAATGCTCTAAACAACCCTGTCTATGCCATTAGAAGTTAAACAGCTATCAGCTAAGCTAATAAATTGTTTGGGGAAATTGGGATCCAGAATCTGCCATCCACAAGAAGGACCTTCCACAAGAGGAAGAGCTTGGCTTGTGGGAAAGTCTCTCCACCCAATTTTTTAGAATCACCACTCCCAAACACACACACACACACACACACACACACCACACTTCACCCTGATTCTCTGTCTAGCATTTTCCAGGGACTGGAGGGGCTGCCGTGGGAACAAGGGGGCAGGGAAGTCCACTTTCACCAGGACAGTTGGTTCAGCTTAAATCTGTATCCAACCCATAATTCTTCTTCTTCTATATATTACATATGAAGCCCACTCTGCCTTTTCCATGGAGCTCAGGGTGGTGTACATGGTTTTCTCCCCAATTTGATCCCCATAGGCAGGGCTGAGAGGTGGCGAAAGGCCCAGGTTCACCCAGTGAGCTTCATGACTGATGTGGATTTTAGCCCAGGTCTCCCAGTTCTGGCTCTGCTTATATATTTCATATTCCAACAGCTAAAGCTGCAGGAGCCCTGCCCTCTTGATCACATATAAAAGAGGGCAGGGCTCCTGCAGCGTGAACTGTTGTGATGAACAGGGAATTTCACCAGGTGCTGCATGCATAAAAATAACACCTGCTGAAATTCTCTTTTCTGTACAACTGTTAAAAATACAGAAGTCCTGTCCTTTTTTCCCCCTATGGTCACCATATACAACTTAAATTTGTCACATTTGTTAAGGAGATTGTGACAATGCAATTTGATATTGCACACAAAACGTATTGCACTGGGTGCAATCTGGTGCAGTTCATTCTGTGTAAGACAATAAACTTTAATGGCTTTCTTACAACGAAAGGTGCAATCTTATGCACGTTTAGACAGAAAAAGTCCTACAACTCCCAGCATTCCACAGCCAGCAATGCTGTCTAAAAAAGTTTTTTCCCCTGTCTAAACCTGCATTAGATTGTGCCCTAAATCTGTTCAGTCACAGCTAACTCTACATTGGGTAGAGTTCACTTAGTTCCATAGCTCTTACTTTTGAATAAATATCCACAGATGAAAATGCAGCCTGTGCAGCCTTGAAACTTGACCACAATCTGCTACTTTTAGATCGAAACAGTGGGGGAAGCATGTAGCATAAAATGAGCTATACTAATTAACATAGTAAACTGTAACTTCTTGTAACATAGCATATTTTCTTGTATCATCTTGTGTGCTTCCAAAATTAATCAGGGATTTTTTATTCCAGTAGCACAATCTTTCAAATTTTCTCCAAATACAGAGACAAAACATGAAATGCTTCCTTTTCATGAGGCAGTCATAAAAATATTATTATCTCTGGACACAGGCTATAGAAAAGTTCAAAAGTTTTTTGGATTTATATCGGACATCAACATGGTGTAACACCCTGGCTGATACTGGCTTGGTTGCCAACTGTATAATATCTGGACATCCGTTACAAAAAGCCATGAAATTCATTAAACAAAAAACCTACGGTTTACAAAACCAACGTTAAGGCTCTACGGTTTCCAACCAAGCACCACAAAGCAGGGAAATTGGGAGTTAAAGCTCCCAAACCTTAACGCCACATCCTCCCTAAGGAGGCAGAAAGTGCAAGTGAAATTCTCATTCTCCCAAAGCAGATAAACCATGAGGACAGGATGGAGAATATGATATGCAGAGGTGACTGTGGGGTTGTGGAAAACTGATGACAAACAACTTAGGGCCACCTACTTCTCTTTTTTTGTTTAGAGCAGCCCTTCCCCAACCTGGTGCCCTCCAAAGGTGTTGGACTACAACTTCCATCATTGCAAGTCAGTATGTCCCATGGTCAGGAATGCTGGGACTTGTCATCTCAAACATCTGGAGGGTAGCAGGATGGAGGAACGCTATTCCATATCCTTACCAAATACAGGGCCTGCCCAATACTTTTCTCTCAAACACATCTTGCATATAGCAACATGACTGATAACAAAAGGGGAACTATTTGTTGCAAATGTAGAACCAGAACATGTGCCAGGTACTTTCAACTTTTGGTCAATATCCTGCCCTTCAAAGAACCAACGTTTTCTTAAAATGTGTTTATACAAAATATACTGTTCACTCCCCACAGTACATCATCTCATCAAAGCGACAGAGGAGCAGAACAGGTTTAGTTTGGCTGTCTTGAACTACTTTTAGATGAGATTACTTTGCAATCCTGTACCACTTGGGGGTAAGCCGTAATGAATTCAGTGGCACTGACTTCTGAGAAGCCATGTATAGGATTCAAGTGTAAACCAACCTTCTCCAGTCTGCTGCTCTCCAGATGTGTTGCACTATAACTCCCATGTTATGGGGAAGACAAAAATCATTTGATCATTAATTTAAAAATCATACTTACACATGAAAGTATTAGGTGGTAGCTTTACCTTTGATCTCACAATGCTGAACACGTAAGAGAAATCTTCTGTGTTAGTCCCCCAAAACCATATATGATATTTAATAAACAGACATCCTATGCCATGTGTTGAAAACTAATGTTGATGTCTGAAGGACTATCTGGATTAGGTATTCAAGATCCATTCATTGTCGCTTCATTTGGGTTAGACAGTTTAGATATGGGCAGAAAATAGATCCACCTTGATGTTTTGGACATCAACTCGCACCATTCCTGCTCACTGCCCATGTTATAGGGGCTTTTATGAGTTGAATTCCAAAACATCTGGAGATCTATATTCTGCCTGCCCTTGCTCTAGAACTGCATTCCCCAACCTGGTGCCCATCAGATGTGTTGGATTGCAACTCTCAACATGAGGAGATGCTCTAAAAAAAGAGAAGTAGGTGGTCTTAAGTTGTTCATCATCATTTCCCACAACCCCACAGTCACCTCTGCATATCATAATTGCATATTGAGATGACAAGTCCCAGCATTCCTGACCATGGGACATACTGACTTGCAATGATGGGAGTTGTAGTCCAACACCTTTGGACGGCACCAGGTTGGGGAAGGGCTGCTCTAAACAAAAAAAGAGAAGTAGGTGGCCCTAAGTTGTTTGTCATCAGTTTTCCACAACCCCACAGTCACCTCTGCATATCATATTCTCCATCCTGTCCTCATGGTTTATCTGCTTTGGGAGAATGAGAATTTCTCTTGCACTTTCTGCCTCCTTAGGGAGGATGTGGCGTTAAGGTTTGGGAGCCTTAACTCCCAATTTCCCTGCTTTTTGGTGCTTGGTTGGAAACCGTAGAGCCTTAACGTTGGTTTTGTAAACCGTAGGTTTTTTGTTTAATGAATATTAGCTTGTAATACTTTGTTTTAAGCCACTGGCTCAAGGTGTGCTCAGTTGATAAAGTTTGATCTTTAAAGGAACGTTTTCCTCAATAGTGTATAAAAGAGAAGCTAAAAATATATGTTGGTAACTTTATATCGGGGTGGACAACTTGTGGCCCATCAGTTGTTTTGGCTTACCACTCCCATCTGCCCTAGCCAACATAGCCAGTGGTGAGGGATGACGGGACATGGGAGTTGTAGGTCAAAGCATCTGGAGGGACACAAATTGCCTGCCCCTGCTTTACATTTTCAGTCAATGTTTGTTAATAGCGTATTCATGTATGAAATCTAACCCTCTCCGATTTGTTTGTATGTAACAAAAGTACCTTACCCATGCTAGCAGATATGTATTTGATGTTGAGGCAACCAGGCTATCGTGGACAAGGTGGCTGGGTTAATTTACTTTTAGAAAGCTTTACAGATCCAGTATATTGTTCAATTCTATGTTAACATTTATTTTAGCAACTGATAGAAAAAATGTGCAGTAACATAAAAAACCACAGGCTCAAAGAGGTATATCTAGGCAAAGCGTTATGTAGCTATTGGGACACATTTGAAAAGTTCTGACAGTGTACTTCAACGGACCGAACCTGATGTGCAGTGGGATCTTGTTTGAATTCAAGTAATCTAGGATTCAGGGCGGTAAAGGAAAGAAACTAAAGGTGAGGAGTATTAAAATGGACATCTCCTTTATTTCCAACCTGTTTAATAGCTGTGTATTAGCTAAAGCAAACATTGTAGCATTTCAAGTTTCTGCTATGTATGTCTACTTTCTATTCTCTTTGTAACTTTGCTCATTGCAATTTGTAGGAAAACAACCTTTGTGACCTTGACTTCGATTTAGATCTGATGTCTTGGGATGCAGATCCATTAGAGGTTTCAAAGGAGATACCAGCAGGTAACTTTAAGCTGCGTTGCTCATCACAGTAGGCAATTGTAACACTAGATACAACTTTCAAAAGATGCCCTTTTCTTGGGAAAGCTTAATCAAGGATCGGAAAGCTTTAAAAAAATATATTCCAGAGGGGTTGCCATGTTAGTTTGTGGCAGCAGAAACAGTAGAGTCTTGTGGCATCTTAAAGACCAACGTATTTAGGGTGCAATCCTGTGCATATTAAGGTAGAAAAATATCCTACAACTCCCAGCATGCCCTAGGCAAATATGCTGACTGGGGGATGCTGGGAGTTGTAAGATTTTTTTCTGTCTTAATGTGCATCGTATTGCACCTTTATTCTGGCATAAGCTTTTGAAGTGGACAGTCTTTAAGGTGCCATAAGACTTTGCAGTTATTATTTAATTATTTAAATGAAGAACTCTTGACCCATGGGAAGTGTCAGTTAGGGGCCATTGCTGTTAATGGGTAAAGCTAGAACCTAAAGTTACCAGAGCTGTCTCTTTCTCCCTCCCTCCCTCCCTCCCTCCCTCCCTCAGTGAAAACTTATAAATTTTCCCAGTCTTTTATCATGAAATGAGGTCAAGAATGTCCTGAGTTGATAAAAGATGGTGGAAAAAACCAATGGAGCAAATAGTCTATGAAAGCTACTTTCTGACGACTAGGATCTCCTTACCATGTTGAGCAAGGGCACTCTCTGTCAATCATTGTTTGGGCTGAGACCAAGAAAGGGAAAAGTGACTTTAATTTTTTTTAATTACATTACTATACCGTCCAATAGCCGAAGCTTACTGGGTGATTCACATCAATTAAAACTACAAAGTGCAACATGAAATACAATATAAAATTTTAAATTTTAAAACGAAAGTATAAAAGTAAGACCAAAATAAAACTTAGCAGCAATGCAGAGATAATACAATAACAACAGAACTAAAACACTAAAATGCCTCTGAAAATAAAACATCAGTTCTGGAAATGGCAACTAGCTTGTAACTATGTGGGGGTGAGGGCTATCCAGCAAATTGAAAGCAAACTGAGAAGTGTCGATGAGAGCATCCACCCAGTAATCGGCAGGACATGAATGTTGCTTGCATACAAAAGAGATAGGAGCAGGAGCTGTAATGAGGCCCACAGCAGGCAGGTCCTGCCTTCCTGCTTCCAGGTGCCCACTTCCTGCTTTACTTCCATGTGTCTACTGAGATGGTGGCTTGTCATTCCTCTTCTCCCCCACTCCCCTCTCCAAGCCAGCACCAGCCTCTCGGATCCCTGGAGGCATTGTAAGGGAATTAAAATGATGGGTGCCTCAGCAGCAGCACTGGCTGGCTAGACAAACCTGGTTGCTGCTGTGGGTTCATATCTGCCTAAAGGGGGAAAGGAGATGAGTTGAGTAGAGCTGCTTCTGACTGGGTCCAGATGCCACTGTGTGTCAAATTTGGGATGAGGGCTCCTAACTCTAAGCTTAAATGGTCGGCACATGAGTCATGAGATCTCCTTTGTATAAGAGGCCACATAAGGAGAAGCACGGCCAAAATGCATTACAATGGTGCTGCTCTAATTCAAGGAAATAACTGTTTGAACATTGCTGGATATAACTAAGATGAGAGAGGGCTAGGGTGTGGGGAAGCAGTCCAACTTAAGGGGACGTGACAGGTCAGGTTTATAAAAGTTTGTTTCTATGCTTTTATCTCTCTTAAGGATGGACAACACAAATGCCCATGTACAATAGGAAGTTAGTTCATCACTTGTATTTTGTGTTGACACTTCTAACTCACCTTTCTGTACATCCATGCTACCATATACAAATATACATATACAAATATTTTGTGGGAGGAACAAAAGTTGCATCCACATTATAAGAGGAAGTCAGAGTGGGTTGTCTTCTTCTGGTTCATTCAGAACACCCTCCAAAAACAAGCCAGCCCAAGAATCTGTTTCTGTCATCTAGTATGTAAAGAAGGTGTTTTACTTGAGTACAGGTTTGGACAAAGTCTTTCTTCAGGAGTATCCTGAATCTGATAGTCTCTCTACTTCCTCATTTTGCAGATTGGAAAGCAGAACCTCTGTCACCAGCCACGTCAACAGATTCAGTTCCTTCTCCTTTATCTGTGGATTCCCCAGTGCAACATGTACCTGTAAGCAGTTCGACACTTTGGACTAGTCAGATAGAATGAGGTAGCATGTAACCAAATTAGGGTTCAAAGCAATAATCTGTCTTCAAGTTGTGAAGAAGCAATTGCATTTTGTCCCTGCTGTGTAATTCTTCAATTAATCTACTAGGGTTGTACTGGAGAATGCCTAGGAATGACCCAGAATTAAGCCTCTGCAGGAGCAGGAATGATGTAAGGAACAAGGGAATGCTCTCTCTCTTCTGAAGCAAACAGAAGGGTGGGTGGCTTGCGGAGGGCCTAGAGGTGTGAAGGCCCGGAAAAAAACCGGAAAAAATTGAAAAAAACCTACTTTCCCCCTTTTTCCCCAAAAATTCCCGCTTTTTTCCAGTTTTTTTCTGGAAAAAACAAATTTTGGGGGGGAAATGGGTTAGTTCTGAATATTTCTGTTTTTTTTCTGGGCCTTCACATCTCTAGGAGGGCCCATTTCTATCTGCTGTGTGTGAGGAAATGATTTACAAAGAAAAGCACCTTCTGGCTTGGCTTGGAATCGTGAGGATCTAATGATATGGGAAAGTGTTCTAGAACCTAGATAGAATGTGGACAGAACTGCAGATATGAGAACAGACTTTTTTGCCAGCAGATATTTGTCTTCTGCTTGTTTTTTGCTAACACAAAGGGTCTCATTATGTCCATGTTGTTGTTGTGTTGTTGTTTTTAACTTTCCCAGGAAGACGTAGAGTTGGGCTCCAGTTCTCATCCATCTCCTGTTTCTTTATATGGCAAGAGTACTCAAAGTCCCTCCTTATCTGTGGAACGAAAGGAAAAAAAGCCCCCACCCAAAACCGTACATCACTCTGGTATGGTTGATCTGCAAGTTCTGACCATCTCCAGTATGGGAATAATAATCTTGGCCTATTTTACTGCTGTAAACATAGCTGAAAATTAGAAATGTCACTTGGTTAAAAGGATCGTAGGCAATGTATTGTATATCTTAATCAGGTGATCAATCTGTTAGACCTGCCTAAACTTACACAATAGTTCTGAAGAAAGAATAATTCTTTGTTTTTAGATAACATATGCACATAAGACAGGAGGTCTTGTCATAGCGACGGCATTCCCTCCTGTGTGCGTGAAAGGATCATGGCCTAATTTCCACAGGCTTTGCCAACAATTGTATTAAAGACAGCCATTTTTTAAAAGAAAACTTGCTGCCTTGTTAATTGGCACAGTTAAAATCCTTTTCAAAATCAATGAATTAGATCAACTAAACTCCCTTATTTGTATTTGATTCTTAGAGAGATGACTGCAGTGACTTCTTGGTGTCTTCCGGGGGCAAAACATAATGTGCATAGAATTCAAAGGGATGGTAACTTGCTTCATTTCAGAAATGTATAGAGCTATTTAGCTTGTTTGCACATAATGCTAAACCATGGTTTATTACTCTGTGCGTGAACAGGAAAGTGCCTAAGCAAAGCCTCAGGCTCACATGTTCCCCTTCTTCCTCTCCTCCCATCCTAATGTAGTGTTACATACAAACCAGAGATTGTGATTTAAAACAAACTCTGGTTGGTTTAATAACCAGAGTAGCCCATGAGTTGAAATTTGCTGGTTCTCAAAACTGACCAAAGTTTGTTTTAAACCATGATCTCTGGTTTATGTGGAATAACAAGTCAGGATTGGGGGGTGGGGGGAACTGAAAGTAAATGCTTGCAAAGTCCTCACAGCCATGCAGGAGAAAGAGAGGGGAGAAGGGACTGCGCAAGCGTCAGAATTTGCTTCCACTCTACTCAGGTGCAAGCCAGCTCATTTTGCAAAGTGCACGGGTACGTAAACCATTTTAATGACAAGCAAAACAGAAAGGGTTTGTTGACCTTTCAAGGCGCATCTGGCTTTTTGTTGTATTAAGTTGCATAATTCCTTTCTGGTGCCATTCCACTTCCTGCTCTCCTCACGCCCTCCTACGAAGACTTCAGAGGAAAATGCTGTCACTGCAATGGAGAGCCTCATCACTGCTTGTCATGCTAATAAATGTGTAGGCTAGAAAGTGGTGAGTAATTGCTAGCCTTTTTGGAAGAGCGCTTCAGTTTGAGCCTGATTCTATTTTGTTTCCCAGCACATGGATCCTCAGTGGCCCCTAATCGATGCAACCCACTAGCCTCCAGACCTTTGATTCAGCCCAAGCTTCTGTTACCTGCCTTTCGGGAGACTCAGGCCAATCTCCGTGTTCAGGCCAAAGCCATCGTCCTTCCAGCTCTTCCGACAATCCTGACGTTGCCAAAGCAGCCGCCAGTTGTCACTATCCAGCCAGCACCTCCTAAAGGTATGTGAGCAGTTGGTGAAGTGGAAGGAATAGCATGGCGCATGGGATAGAAGCTGGCTCTAATGTCAGAGAAGCAAATGGGATCAGTATTAGCCATTTTAAAGATCCGCAACTCAAAATAGCTTTAACCCTCAGGCTTGTCATGCGTGTTTGCTATCGCCATCTAGTGGTGAACTAGTCAAGTACTATTTCTAGAGCAAGGCCAGGATGCAAACAACCAGTTGCTATTTCCAAGATGGGCTTGGATTTGTGTTTCTTGGCCTTTACCTTAGATGACTTTAAAATATGTTAGCCAAATTAATGGAGGATAGTTGTTTTGTGCACCTATTAGTTTTTTTAAAAATTTCGAAAGTCTCAAAGTGACTTGTGAAGAAGAAAAACCTGAATGACTCTACCATAGTAACATTAGTACTCTTCAGAAGCCTCAGGTGGAATGGCTGCCTGTTCAGCCTTCCCAGGAGACCACACCCTCCTGTTTCTTCTAAAGATGGTATGCAGTAGAATGGCTAAGTGGGAGCCTCTTTGTCCAGTGGCGGTATATCCCTGGTTACTAGAAGCTGGGTGGTAAGAAATAGGGAATACCTCTTTCTAGCCTTTGCTGCTTGTGAACTACTTGGGGACAGTTTGATGGGCTACTGCTGGATAAGTAGTGCTGGATTTGGTGGGCCTTGGGTATGACTGAAGCAGCTCTTTGGATCCCACCATACGTCACTGAGGGTCTAAGATTTGAACTGCTCTTTTAGGCCGAGCAGAAGTGCGTATTTTCAACTATGGGAGGGATGCAGTTCTTTGAACAGTTTCCAAGGGACAAGACCGCACACGCACAGAAACCAACTTCCCTTTGTATGTGTCCTTTGTCCCTATCTTAGGTCAGGCAGTGATGCTTTCTCAGTCGGCTGTGGTGCATCTTCAACCACCTGGAATCCTTCCTGCTGCCAAGCCAGCCATTGCTGTCGCTGGTGGAGTCACACCCCTACCAGGTCACACTGTGAGTGTTTTGTCGCAAACTGGAGGAAAGAGTTTGGCCAATGGAAACCTAGCAGAAACTAAGCCTGTTCTTCATGCCACGTCTCCAAATACCGGCATGGATGTAAGTTCTCTCTAACATCTGCTTGTAATTGCCTCTTGCACCTACAGAGCTCATTTGCTACAAACCAAAACCTTATAGGCAGGCATCAGCAACGCCATTATGAATTCGAGGCATGCAGTTTTCTAGTCTGGTGTGGGATTTCGCATCTCTGAAACTTCCTTTAATTTAGACCTACAAGTCTCTAATCCTCCTTCATGAGAAGAGGCAAAACATTTAAGAGTGACATGCAGTGTCTCCTGGAAACTAAAGAGGGTTGTGGTTAGCATTTTCAGTGATGGCCATCGAGTGTGGCACCTCAATAATCTGCGGTACAGTTAAAAGCTGGTTGCATGTCCTACCTCCCCATCCATTCCTGTGGGTCTACATACCTTTTGGTGGGAGCTAGAAAACAGTGGGTATAGCTCTCGCTGAGGTGGAAGACCTGTGTCTGTATTGTACAAATTGCAGGTGGTCATTCATGCCATTGAATGCTCCTCCACAAGGGGAAAAGCCTGCACATTCAGGTGAAGGTTCAACTAGGCTAGAACTCTTTTCCTCGTCATGCTAGTTTATTATTTATTTATTTATTACATTTGTATACTGCCCCATAGCCGAAGTTCTCTGGGCGGTTTACATAGGATTAAACCAATTAAAAACAATTAAAACGTTTTCTGTGTGGAACGATATTTATTTTCATTTTTGCATGGAAGAGTTCTCAGTGAAGTAGGGCAACAGCAGTACAAGTAAACTGTTTTAACAAGAACTAAGCCAACAACTCCCTTGTATTGCCAACCCACAGCCTGGCTTGCTCTTTGCTGCCCACAACCTTAACAGTGTTCCAAAGGGGTCTCTGTAGCATCATCAGCCCCTCACCTGCTGAGCCTTGGGTCAGTCTTAGGTCCTCTCAAACCAAGAAGCCTTGAGAAATTGGTTGAGGGTGGCCTCCCTTCACTCACTTGATGCCTCAAAGTGCTTCTCAGCATATCCTCACCCACCCAAATTGGCACTATGCCTGCCAATTGCGACCAAATTATAAACATAACCAACCAGAATGACTCTGACTTAGCTAGTTAAGAAATAACCCTCCAACAATGCAGGGAGATGAAAGAGCTTCTTGCCCTTAGCCAGTCCATGAACACAAGCCAAAAGCATCCTGCTAACTATACAGGGCATTGCCAAGTGGCAGAGAGGGATGCCCGCAACTGCACTGAGGAAGAGAAGGAGCTACAAAAGTAGGCATTCACATCCCATAAACTGGCCTGGCCTTACTCACTAGTCTCATGCTCCCTTCTGCAAAAGAGCAGGGCTGGAGCCCTCCCTCAGCCTCTGAACTCCGATGGCCAGGGAACAGTTTGTATAATCCAGGTCTGAGATTTCTGTTACGGCTTCCTAGTTTTTGTAGGCCTTAACGATGGTCTGGTAATAGATATTCCCTTATTTCTATTGGGTGCAATCCTGCCGGGTTCAGGGGAAATAGGAAGTGGCCAGTTTTGAGAGAGTTTGTAAAGGAAGACTGGAAGACACGACTGAAAAGCATTGCAGTTAGTGGCAACGTTCCAGGGGAACTTCAATTCTGAAGTACAAATTAATAGGACTATTCCGTGAAGCTGTGTCTGTCTGGAAATGACTCTGTGCATTTAAATGGGATGTCTTTCATACAGCTAATGCATCTTATCAAATTTAGAGAGGTTTGAAATAGGAACTGTGGATTAAAGTCACAAGAAAATTTGAGGGTACCTTCTGGAAAATGTTTGCTTTTCGTAATACAGCAATATTGTTGTTTTTTGTTTAAAAAAGGTTGTTCTGTTCCCAGTGGCCTATGTAGTAACACACACACACCTTTGTAAGAGCTCCATCACACCAGTGGTTTAGCGCACTCTCGCCACGCCTGGTATCTGTTTTTGCAGCGCGGGACTCACATGACGTTGTCCCTGTCCTGCACCCATTTCGCCTCTTTTCCTCTGTTTTACATATTATTTTGGTGCGGGGAAAGTCTGGATTATTTTCCCCAAGTGGATTTAATGTGCCCTTAAGCCTCCGCGTATTGCTGTCCTCTCACTTTTTCCTTTGTTGAGGGCGTGTGCTTTGACTAGAGTCTTGCTAACGAAAGGGGAAAGGGGAGGGCCGGGTGGTTCTCCTCCTCTAGCACTCCTTGGTGTCATACGTTCGAATGAATGGACTTTTTACTGCTCCAACCCCACTCTCCTTGCCTGCAGTGCCCTCATTTTTAAAGATAGATGAAACTTGGGGTCTCGAGAGCTCTTAAGTAGAGCTTTCGGCAGGCCAAGTTTGAATCAGATCGGTCCGTGCCTTGATTTTTAGGAATTTTTAAAATGCAAATTAACCAAAATGCTTACATCTGTGTAATTTTTATAGATAAAGAGAGGAAACATGGCATAGTGATAGGCCTCCAGGAGAGCTTTTGGCATGCCAAGTTTTAATCAGATCGGCTCATCCCTTGGTTTTTAAAGAATTTTAAAATTTCCCCTCCTTTAAAACCTTTTCCTAATAGTTCACTGGTGCGATCTTCCACCTCTTTGCATTTGTGAAGGATTGCTTTTCCTTTCCTTTGCTCATGCAAAGCTGTGCATCTCCAGTTCATAAAATAAAGATCTGCTGGTACCCTCACTCCAGAGTAAATTCCATTGATTTCAACTGCATTTATATCCAAGACACGCTAAAATCCAATACAGGCTTACCTTTGAGTAAACCCCATTGAACAGAGAGAGACTTACTTTTGAGTAAACAGAAGTCAGACCTCAGAAGTAAGCATAGGGTTGCAGAGCACTTCTTTCCAGTTTGCTGTTTTAGACTTTTTTTAAAAAAAGCTTCTGAGTGACCACACTATTAAAAGACAGTTCTATACCTGTTTATAGTTATATTCCAGGTTTACTCTGGAGTAAGGGAACCAGCAGGTCTCTGTTTTATGAACTGGAGATGCATAGCTTCGCATGATGAAAGGAAAGGAAGCTGGATCCTTCACAAATGCAAAGAGGTGAAAGATCGCGCCAGTTAACTATCAGGAAAATATTTTAAAATGGTGGGATTAAAAAATTCTTTTAAAATCAAGGGATGAACCGATCTGATTCAAACTTGGCATGCCGAAAGCTACCCTGGACACCTATCACCACGCCATGTTTCATCTCTTTATCTGTAAAAATAATGCAGATGTAAGCATTTTGGTTAATTTGCATTTAAAAACTCCTAAAACTCAAGGCATGGGCCTATCTGATTTAAACTTGGCATGCCTAAAGCTCTTCTTAAGAGCTCTCAAGATCCCAAGTTTCATCTCTTTATCTTTAAAAAATACACAGTTGTAAACATTTTCGTACATTCTAATAGAAGCTCCAATGAGCAAGGTGGGAAGGCTGCCACATCCATCACAATGTGCATCAACTGTAAGAACCAATGAGCTGGAGGGGGAAGAAGAAGGGATGGGATGGGGTGGCGTGGTGTGGGGCAAAAGCAATAGCAACAGGAGAGCAAAAAGAGAGTTCATTGGTATAGCTACAGTGGTGAAAGGGAGGAGCTCTTGCCACACTTCTGAAATGGAGGTAAAAAATGCGAAGACAAACCATGGAGGGAAAATAAGTGTGATGGAACCCTAAGTGTGACAGAGTTCCTGACTTTTACTAGTTTCCCTGTCTTCGCTCATAGATGAATGTTCTGAGACGACAGCAACGTATGATAAAAAACCGGGAGTCGGCCTGTCAGTCGCGCAGGAAGAAGAAGGAATACATGCTGAGCTTGGAGGCTAGGTTGAAGGTAGCCCTGTCGGAGAATGATCACCTGAAGAGAGAGAATGGGTCACTGAAGAGGCAGCTGGATGAGCTGGCAGTGGAGGTAGGGGTGGTGGTTACGCTAAGTTTGCTTTCTGGGGTAGCATGTGCTGGCGAGAAGCCCACGATTACTAGATATTGCTGGATGGCAGGATTTGCGAGCCTTGTATGGAATCAGATCTGATTGGCCACCTGCATCCCCTTGCTCACTGTGGCCACGCACTGCTTAGGAACTAAGGCTTTGGGACCTAGATTAAAGGGAGAGATGGGCATCCGGAGCACCTCGCTCCAGATCTCTGCAGAAGCTTGCCTGGGAACCTTTCATGCTACATGAATTGGAGAGTCGACAAGCTAAGCTAGCAGCTTTTAGGGTTCACAACATCTCATTCAGGCCACACACTGGGTCCTCCCTGCCTAGAATATGGGATCACTTGAGCAATCCTGCGAACATTGACCAGGGTGTGCAATCAGGTTGCCAATACCCACCTTAGATGTCATTAAAAAGAATTGTTAGGATGATCAGGGTGCCGGTTTCCCACGTTGGTTGTTGATTGGAATCAGAATAGATACTGGCTCAGTTCGGACGACACATTAGGCAACGGAGGAGGGGGGAACAATCATCAGTTGTGTTGCTTATTGTGTCGTCTGGAGGCCAACACACAACGCACACACAACTGACAGTATGTTAATTAGGCACTTTAAACAACGGAGCGAAACAATGGGCTTGCACGTTGTTTAGCCCGAAGCCCTGTTGTTTAAAGTGTCGTCTGAATTCAGCCCCCTCTCTCTCCGTGGACTATTCCGTTTCGGAATAGAGTTCTGCTGCCTAGAGCAGCCAAAAAACCCCAGCCGCTCTATGCAGCCGGCAGAACTCAAGGTGCATGCTGGGATACGGCTGGGGGACACACGGAGGAGAGGCTGCAACCAAAATGGCCGCCGCAAGTTCGTAGCAGCTGGGGCGTTTGCCTGTTCCGAGCAGCACCGGCCGTAGTGTGTTGTCTGTGGAGCTCCTCCTGCCTAATGCACGGTCAGTACGTTATTTTCCCCTCCGTTGCTTAATATGTCATCCGAACTGAGCCACTGAGTGCAGCACAGGGGTGAATAGGTGAGGCATGTGACCAGCATTAAACTGCTCTAAACGATGATTGTGAGCTGCTTCCCTCTTGTGGCAGAAATAATAATAGCAGCATTTTTAATGTAGGAAACAATGTAAGATGATTGTCTGTGTTCATTCTTATTTTCTTTCTTTTTATTGTCCAGAACCAGAGCCTCAAGGGGTCCCCTCCAAAGAGACGAGCGCTATGTGTGATGGTGCTGCTAGCCTTTGTAATGCTGAGTTACGACGGACTAAGGTGAGACCCCAGTATCAGAGGCAGGAAGCCTATGCGCACCAGTTGCTGGGAAACATGGGTGGGAGCGTGCAGTTGCACCGTGTCCTGTTTACCTGGTTGACAGCTGGCTGGCTACTGTGTGACCAGAGTGCTGGACTAAATGGACCCTGGGTCTGATCCAGCAGGGCTCTTCTGATGCTCGTTTGACTCCTTTCAGAGAGCCTGGGTCATCAGATAGGGATGTACTGAGAGGTAGTTTCAAAACTCTTGCCCAAGAGCATTTCAGAGTCCTAGCACCTGCTTTGATCAGATAAAAGTAGCACTCCTTCCGGAAACCTCAGTTTTCAAACCACCTGCCATCCAGGGAACCTGGTTCTTAGTTCTACTCCCTCCTCCCTCTTCTAATCTACGCCCATGCTGAAGGCCCCTGATATCCCGCACTCTGTTACTTGGAACTTTTTCAGGAAAGAACCACAGGGAAAAAGTGGAAACATTTTCTAAGAACAGGCTCTGTGGTTCCTGCCATAGAAAATTCCAGTCCCAAAGTGTCCTAGGGAGCATACAGAAGTCTTCAAACACTGCTTCCTAGGATGCTCTAGGAATGAGGATTCTGTGGTAGGAACCATAGGGCAGGGGTAGGCAGAAGGTAGATCTTCTGATGTTTGGCATTTCAGCTCCTAGAGGTAACATGCCAGCATGGCCAGTGGTCAGGAATGCTAGGAGTTGAAGTCTCAAAGATCAGATCTACTTTCTGCCCACCTCTGCCATAGAGTCCATTCCTAGAGAACTTTTCCTTTTTTCTGGGGGGGGGGGGGCAACCAGACGCAGTTTGCGGGGTGTCTGTGGCTTGCGAGCTGTATTTTTTACACTCCTTCTCTAGGACCTGCGGCAGAATCATCTATAATGATACACCAAGACTTCTTTGCCATTCCAAAACAATGTGGAAATAGTTCTCAGATGGTAGAACTCTTTAGACAATTACAGTGACTGTGTCAGAAGCAGGCTTTTCTCAAATGGTCTGTGGTTAGTTGTGGAAGATCCAACAATAACTTTGAGCTTTGCTGTGGAGCCGGCACATTAAAAGAGGGTGGACAGCCTTTTTTCACTTGGGATTCATGAATTCCATGTTTCACTGCCTGCCCAGTAGCTAGATGGATTGTTCTCTGAAATGCAGCATTCTCCTTAGTTGCCCTTGCATGGCGAGTAAGGCAAGGTTGCATGGAGAAATGCAGTTAGGGAATCTACGTCGGAAGTGGATAATGCTGACGTCGCCATGTGAGTTGAAGCAAGCATCCCTGAGTCACTCAGCAGCTCCCTTTGCAGGCTGAAGCCCCTCTCCCTGGCTGTTGATCAGGGATGAGAGCTTTTCCCCGCCAGAAGCGGGACGGGGCCTGGGGAAGAGGCGGGTGGGGCAGATGAGGAACTGCTGTGGCCCATGGATTCCTCATGTCTGGATTATAATTAAAAAGTAAAATTGGATTTATTTAAAGCAGGGATGGGCGACGTGCCTGCAACTCCTATCATCCCTAGCCAGCATAGCTAGTGGTGAGGGGAGTTATAGGCCACACGTTGCCCACTCATGATTGAAGGGAATTGGGATATACATGGCATTTTGAAGTTAACTGAAGAAATCTTCTAAAAGTGGCAAAACACATATAAAGTAGGAAAGCAGGAATGCTTTGATCATATTGCTTAGATGTTATAGGGTTAGTGGGTCTCCAAAATTTACATGGTTTTCCAAAAATCTTGTGTACATCCCATTTCAAAATGGGGATAACCATCTGTTTTCTCAGAACAAAGAAACATTGGCAAAACATGGCATTTACCCCATGGTGGGTTATTTATTTTTATCTGTTTCTAATGCTAATGGGAGCTAATGCGCCCCTTCCTAGAGTTGGAAGACCTAAAGATGGTAGTGCGCACGCTGGTAACTTCAAGGCTCGACTTCTGCAATGCGCTGTACATAGGGCTACTTTTGTGCTTAGTCTGGAAACTACAATTAGTTCAAAATATGGCAGCCAGGTTGGTCACCAATACACCTAGAGGTGACCATATTACACCAATTTTAAAATCACTTCACTGGCTGCCAATGAATTTCCAGGCGAAGTACAAAGTATTGGTTATTACCTTTAAAGCCCTACATGGTTTGGGTCCAGGTTACCTGCGGGATCGCCTTCTCCTGTACAATCTGCCCCGCACACTCAGGTCCTCTGGGAAGAACTTACTCCAGTCAGCATAAACTAGGCTGACAACCGTTACCCAGAGGACCTTCTCTTCCGCTGCTCCCAGACTATGGAATGACCTGCCGGGAGAGATTCGCCAACTTAACAGTCTTCCGGAATTTAAGAAAGCCTTAAAGACTGATCTCTTCTGGCAGGCCTACCCAGTTGAATCTTAAGATGCATTTTAATAATGTATTAGTTTATATGTTTTTAATAAATTATTAGTTTGATATGGTTTTAATCCATTTTATGTATTTTATGCTGTTTTCTATGTACTGTTGTTCCCCACCTCGATCCTGAGGGAGAGATGGGTAATAAATAAATAAATAAATTATTATTATTATTATTATTATATTAGCACTAGTGTTGTGTAATGGCTAGAGTGTTGGACTGGGAATTGGGAGATCCGGGTTCTAGTCCCCACTCAGCCATGGAAACCCACTGGGTGACTTTGGGCCAGTCACAGACTCTCAGCCCAACCAACCTCACAGGGTTGTTGTTGTGAGGATAAAATGGAGAGAAGGAGGAGGATTATGTACGCCACCTTGGGTTTCTTGGAGGAAAGAAGGCGGGATATAAATGTAATAAATAAATATAGGATCCTTGTAAGGCTGCATGTAGGAGAGTCTTTATATAAGCAAATAATAAATTTTAGGTAATGCACTAGATATGGTGGGGATACCTACAAGCAGTTAGATTGGTATTACCAATTGTGGATTCCACTGTTTCAGAAGTGCTCCAGTGGATGGTTCCTTTACCAAGTTAATTAGCAAAGAAGGGCTAGCTGGGGCTGGTGTTGTGGAAGATCTCTCTGGAGGGGGAAATATCTCTGCTCTTGGCATTTGCCAACCTTTCCAGTTTTCCAGTTATGTTTCTGGAAACTTCCCAGCTCTAACTCAAAAATTATTCTGTCCTCAGAAAACTTTTATAACCAGCATGTGTTTTGGATGATATCACCGTTGGCTGGAGCAGAGCATTTACTGTACAACATTGGTGTTGTTGTTTTTAAAAAAGAAACCTCTGACATTTGAATTGCACAGAGTTTGTTTTTTAGCCAGATTTACAAATCAAATCCAGTTAGGCTTGCTGGCATAGATGGTTTTGCAATTTATCAATTTGACACGTGGCCCAGAGAAACAAGAGGACAGCTAAGTACCGGGTGTCGTTAAGGAAATACGTGCTTTGCTGATCAAGCTATTGTGGAGTTTGGGGCAGATGCGCAGTTGTGCGCATACTTGCACACGCTCCCCACCTCAAACTGATGTTTCCCCAAGGTGCTGGTTCTCCTCTATATGCCTTTTTTTGAATTACATCAACTCTGGCAGTTTAGGCAGAGAATAGTTACATCTTTTAAAACCCACCTTTCTTCCAAGGAGCTCAAGGGATGTACGTGGTTTGTTCTCACCCAGCCCCAGTTCCTCCTTTCAGCCTTGGAAGGAGAGTTACCTTGAGAGATGACAAATAGCCCAGGGTGCACTGGTGAGCTTCATGGCTTAGTGAGGACTCTCAGTCTGTGGGCACTTCCTGCGGAAGAAGTGAAGATCTGCTGTTGCAGGCCTGTGTTGTTCATGAAGTTACACCAGGGCTGTGTCTATAATGATAGCCTATCAAGGGCTCTGGAGCCATATTATTATTATTATTATTATTATTATTATTATTATCATCATCATCATCATCATCATCATCATCATTATTATTATTATTTACACTTATATACTGCCTCATAGCTGAAGCTCTCTGAGCGGGTTTACAAAAATTAAAAAGATTGAGCATTAAAAAGACAATATACAAAATTTAAAACCATAAAACAGCTGTCATTAAAACACTTTAAAACATTTTAACTGTTAAGCCTGGCCACAATGTCAATCAAAACCTCAACTTGAGCTGTTAAAATGCCTGGGAGAAAAGAAAAGTTTTGACCTGGCGCTGAAAAGATAACAGTGTTGGCACCAGGTGGGCCTCATCGGGGAGATCATTCCATAATTGAGGGGCCACCACAGAGAAGGCCCTCTCCCTTGTTGCCGTCCTCCGAGCTTCCCTCGGAGTAGGCACCCGGAGGAGGACCTTTGATGTTGAGCGTAGTGTACGGGTAGGTTCATGTCGGGAAAGGCATGAACAAGAAGCCTCCAACAAGAAGAGGCAGGAGGCAGGGAAGGAAATGAAATTGGCTTTCCCTTCCTTACAGCTTCGCCTTGGAGGCTTCTCATACCACCCCTTATGGTCAATTACCCACCATACATCTTCCCTTCCTGCCGATAATCATGGTTTTATATTTCTGCACTAACGCAAGCAATGTTTAACACAAACCTGCATCCTTTGTAATCATGGCTTGCAAATATATTCCACACCATGGTTTCAGTCCTGCTTTATGAGGAAATGATGATTTGCTTTGACACAAGTGTCATGCAAAACCATAGTGAATTCTGACAGAGAGGGGGAAATAGTCCAGGCAGGGGGAACGCTGGCTCCTGATCTGCAAAGTATGGCTTGCAGGACGTCAGTCTTGCATCTGCAGTGTGCCCATATCATGGGTAGCCGTGCAGCTGAGCAATCTTCAGTTTCCTGCAGGATCTGTGGAAACTTCCTGTATCTTCTCCCTTGGAGTTACTTCCATGTCCAATATAATTTATTGCAAGGGAATAGAAGGCTCCTTGCTGATGAGAGAGACCACAGTTTGTATCAGGAAATGTGCCATGTAATGAACTCTTTGAAGAATGGAAAATGAAAAAGTACATGATGATCTTCTGAGGTGAGGTATCTTCTGTGCCGCAGTAGAGGACATTCAGCTTTAAATAGTTAATATTAACCTATTTGGGGCTGAAGTGGCGGGGGCAGAATTAGCTCAGTGCATTTGTTGCTTCGCTGAAAGTGGTCCGTAAGGGGTAGTTTTGAACGTTCAGCTTTTTACTGTGTTGCTTCAAAGGTAGAGAGCACCAAATAGACGAGATGGGCAAAAGTGGCAGGGGCTAAGGGCGGGGGAGTTAAATGTGGGTCTGCTGCCTTGGTCTCTTTCTAAAGCAAGAGGTCTCCCAGCAGTGTACCAGGGCCTGACCCAGAAAGGACTGCAGTGATCTATCAAATGTTGATGGTGATAAATCCGCTTCTCTACTCTGTAGCCCTTGAAGGAGCATACAAAGCTTAAAACATAGTAAAAATGCGTGATATCCCATCAATAGAACTCAAAACACGCAAAAAATATACCTAATAGCAAAACGTGTACAACCAGACTAAAATCAGACTCTTAGAGCAGAATTTCTCATGTCAAGCACTACCACATGAGGCAGAAAGCTCTCTTAATTAGGGTTGTTTTATTAGTCTCCTTAAAGGAGAGAAAAGGTGACCAGATAGTCCTTCCTCGGCAAGGAATTCCAGTGCTGAGAATCATCAGCTTTTCTAGTGTGGGGCATGGCCCAGTTCCCCTTGATGTTCGGCCAGCCAGCATGGTCCGGGGGGCAATCGAGTTCCCAGACCAAAAGGGGATGCGTGCCCGATTTATACTCTACTTTCAATGAAGTTCATATATTATCCTTATGGTCCCTATTTAGGGTAGGCCAATATATATTTCCCATAAACCAAATTGTGGGTGGAGGAGTGCTTACGTTAAGAGAGTAACGGCTTGCTTAAGTTAACATATGAGATAAGATTTGGATATATATTCTGAGGTCCTAGCTGCTCTGCTACACCAGCACTCTAAAGTTTAGAAAGATCAGCCTTGGCTCATCCAGAGTTGCCAGATTTGACTAGTGAACAAACCCGGTGTTCTAGGCCAAGATTCAACAGTTGGCCAGATAACCCGCCTGTGGGGAAAACTGATCTCGGTTTAGTCCCAGCTGCTCCTGATGCTACGCTAGCCTTGTTCCTTGTTACAAGAAGCTGTGCTAAGACTAAACTGCTTTCCCTCTTGCTTTCAGTGTGTTTGAATGGGGCTCCCGCTCTACTGAACTTCCTGCCAGCCCTGCTCACCAGAGCAGGCATCTTCTTGAATTCTCCGCTGGTGCTCCTCAGGAGACAGATGGCAGGCATAATAATGGGTAAGCATAAAAGCACACACTCCCTTGGCTTCCGCTTTGCAGCATCTTATCCATATGATTAGGGTGTGTTATAATTCCACTTGGACCTTGGGTTCATAATGATTGATGGATATATATTTTAATTCTGCAAGTGTCCCGTCCATTTCTGGAGCCTGGCAAAAGGCAGAGATTCTCCCTAAAGTACTGGCTTCCTGGGAGATGCTTGAAAAGTGGCAAGGTGCGTAGCTTCCCAAGTGTTTCTGAAGGTAACGGGATAGGTGTAACCTGACCCATCCCCTTCCCAGCCTGGAACTTATCCCCACAGTCATGCTGGGCCTCAGAGGCACTTGGCGGTTCTTTCTGAAGTTATCGTTCTTCTGAAGTTAAGCTTGTGCTCCCTATGCCAGCTCAGGACTGGGGAGAAGAGGTGTGTATGGCGGGGGGGGGCGAGTCTGCTCTGAAGTTCAGAGTGGCAAGACCCTCCTCTTCGCTCTCAGGGGAGGGGCACAGCCTTTGCTGAACACCATCCTTTTGTGGCGTAAAGCGGGTCTTGCCAGGGTTATGCATACCTTGGTCACATCCGTATTAGACTGCATGTAGCGTGCTGCATGTGAGGCCTCCTGTGAAAAGCATTCGGGAACTTCCAAGTGTTGCAAAATGCAGCAGCTCAAGTTTTGACAGCAGCTTGTTTATTAGGATGACGTAATACACGTAGTCTATCAACTTCTCTTTGCCACATTAATTTCAAGGCCCCGTTCAGTGTGTGTCTGAAGGCATCAGAGCTAGTCTGAGCCAAGGTGGAAGGACTTCAGATGTGTGTGATTGGTGGTCTGGGCACTTGGGGGTAGGAAATAGGACAGAGCAAATCAGACAGTTGTGCAGGATGGGGGGGGCAAGATAGAAATTGGGGTTGAAGGACATATGAAGGCAGGTGAACTTGGCAAAGCACAGGAGTGAGTTGGAGAAGCAAGTACCAGCAGAACAGAAACAAGACTGGAACTCAGACAAGGTGAAGGAAGAAGCGCAGGGGGTGGGGGTGGGGTGGGGCTTTTCTAGTCTACAGTAATTGATAACTGATAAAGGCCAGAGGATGATCAGAAGGGGGGAAAACGTGTGGCCAGTTGGTGCTTCTGGTTATCCTCAGTCAGTTGCAAGTGTTGAGTGTGGATGGGCCAAAAAGCTCCTAGGAATATCAGGCCAAGCCCTTGACATGCTTAGCGGATGCCTCATCTCATGTTATGCTGTACTGCAAATTGAAGAGCTGATATACTGAAGGCAGATCCTTTATCTGTGGTTGGGGGTTGGGGGGTGGGGAGGGCAGTAAGTAAGCAAATTTTTGTACAGCTGGCAAGTGGCTGTTTGCTGGGCTCTTTCCGTGAGCTATTCAGCTGAAATAGGAGCATGAAACTGCGAGCAGATCACGAAGTGTGCCAGGACAACCCCTGGCCTTAATGCGACTCTTAAGAATAGGCACATGATGTGGTGGTGCGCATCTTTGGTGAATACACTTTCAGTCAGGCATGCGATGTAATCCAAACTGGGAAATCTTGAACATACGTTGGAGGGCACTTTATGTAAATATGACTCAAGGTAGTGCATGTTTGCTCACAAAAATGTAGATTTTGTGATACTATTAAAGTTTTGGTCAAGATTTGGCTTGCACTTCGGCAAAGCCCCCTATTCATATCTTTTTGCATGACTGTTCACTTTATTCTTCTCCTTTCTTCCCCATATTATATTTCTTCCTCCTTTAATTTGCTCCAGTGTTTGGCAGTATTCACAAGTAAATTTATAGTTACTGTTCATTTGATCAGGCCAAACGTACTCTTTTCCAGCACAGGAAGTACATCCTCATGGCTTCTTCCCACACTGCTCTAAGGTATTTTGGATATAGGAACTGCAGGGGTAAAGACATGATTCCTGCCCAGAACTTGCCTCCACTGTCAGCTAAGTGTAAAGGCCGCAACCTGGGTTTGGAGGTGTGTCAACCGGTTCTGGATGGGGTTACACTCCCCCTGAAAGACTGTGTTCGCAGCTTGGGTGTGCTCCTGGATCCGTCACTCCAAATGACAGCCCAGATAGATGCGACGGCCAGGAGTGCCTACTATCAGCTTCGGCTGATACGCCAGCTGCACCCCTTCCTAGAGTTGGAAGACCTAAAGATGGGGGTGCACGCGCTGGTAACTTCGAAGCTCGACTTCTGCAATGCGCTGTACATAGGGCTACCTCTATGCCTAGTCCGGAAACTTCAACTAGTTCAAAATATGGCAGCCAGGTTGGTCACCGGTACATCTAGGGGTGACCATATTACGCCAGCTTTAAAATCGCTCCACTGGCTGCCAATTAGTTTCCGGGCGAAGTATAAAGTGTTGGTTATTACCTTTAAAGCCCTACATGGTTTGGGTCCAGGTTACCTGCGGGATCGCCTTCTCCCGTACAATCCGCCCCGCACGCTCAGGTCCTCTGGGAAGAACTTACTGCAGTCGGCCAAGACTAGGCTGACAACCGTTACCCAGAGGACCTTCTCTTCTGCTGCTCCCAGACTGTGGAATGACCTGCCGGAGGAGACTCGTCAACTTAACAGTCTTTTAGAATTTAAGAAAGCCATAAAGACTGTTCTCTTCCGGCAGGCATATCCAGTGGAATTTTAGAATGTTTTAAGGATGCTTTTAGGATGTTTTAGGATTTTTATGCAGTTTTAATAATATGTGTCATGTTTTAATCAGTTTTATGTATTTTATCATGTTGTTGTTCCCCACCTCGATCCAGACAGAGAGGCGGGTAAGAAATAAGTTATTATTATTATTATTATTATTATTATTATTATTATTATTATTATTATAATAGGGCCAAACAAGATCAAGGAGTTGGACTGAACCTGAACCAGAATCAAAACCCAGCAGACATTATTTTTCCCCCAGAACCTGAACTGTTAACTGAAAGTTTTTGTTGAACTTGAATTGGGGTGGGGAAATTAGATTACCGGTTCAGAGCAACCAGTAATCTAATTTAACCAAACCTTATGTGGTTATCTGCCAGAAACAGAATCAGCACATGAACTAAAATACATATTTGGGAAGATTTATATATTTTGAGTTTGTACAGACTTCTGTAATCTGCCTTCAAGAAGCTGAGCCTGGGAAACATTAGGTACGTATTGGACTTGAGCTCATTTTCCTCTTTATGACTGGGTTTGTATAATATACAAATTATAACATGGAAGTTATAACATGAAAGGAAATAACAATACTGTGTATTTGAGATCATGCTACAATATAAGGCAGGCAACATAGGACACACTTATTGCCTGTTACATGTTCAGAACAGTGAGAACATATATGTAAATGTAAAATGAATTAGGAAGATATTTGGAATAGGGATTAATTTGTGAATCTAAAATTGAGGCAGGAAAACAGAAATTAACAAGGTTGCAGGAAGACAGGAAGAGCAGAAATAAGGATAAAATAGGGGCCATTCAAAGGAATGGCTGTACATATCATTTTTAATGGCGGAGGCATTAACAGACCTAAGGGTTTGCAGTGCACCTACTGGAGGGAGGAAAAAGGGGAGGAGGACACAGTTGCAATGTGAATGGTAATTATAAAGAATGTGCCTTATATTTAAATGTTTCCATGCAAACTGGCACTAAACTGGTTGGTTATATGGGCCAAAAGAGTTAATGAAAATGTATTGGCTTGAACTGAAGTCAAACTGAAGACTTCAGTTGTAACTGAAATTAAACAGAGCAAGAAAAAATGTAAGGGTTTGACTCCCTGAACAAAATACAAGTGAAGTAAGGTGCAGGGGCTGGAAAGAGCTACATCAGCTGGCCATTTTTTTCCTGGTGTTCCTTCTGTTGAGCCAAAATGGTGGTTCCAGGATTGTGTTTAGTTTGATGTGATACATTCCTGTTTCTTGCCCAGTTCAGCCATCATCCATAGGAGTGCTGGTATGTGGAAGCCCTGGGTCAACTCCAAGTTTAGCCACCATTACTTCTGCTTTCTCTCTCTGTGTGGGTGCCATTTTATTTTTAATTCATTTTATTTTATTCCATTTATATACCGCCCCATAGCCGAAGCTCTCTGGGTGGTTTACAAAAATGAAAAACATTGAACAATTAAAACACCAATATACAAAATTTTAAAGCATAAAGCATAAAAACAAGTTAAAAATACAGTATCCTTCTGAGTCAAAGCACAACAACAACACAAAAACACAAAAATGTGCTGTTCACTCTGACATGATCACTCAGGCTGGTTGAAGTTGACAGACCCACAGAGAGGGCTGGGGGTGATCCCAGGCCAGGTGGATGCATCCTGATGAGCTAAATGGCTTCTCCTTTTTGCCTTTAATCGGTACAAACCAATGTTGACCTGGTTGGATCCAGCGTACTGGGGCTTTCAAAAAGTGAAATGGAAATGACAGTTGTGTCTGTAGCAGCACCGTTAGCTCTAGTTCTACGGGGAGAGCTGCCCAGCATCACATTGCCTGGGGCAGGAGATCTGTCCTGTTTGCAGAAAAAGGGCTGCTCATTGTTCTGCCTTCAGCTTCAGTGTGAGCAGTTCTTTGTTTCTTAGCAGGGCACGTAGATCCCAGAAGAGGCCCCTCTTCTTCTGTTTTTTTAGCTAAAGTGTTCTGTTTATGAAGTACTGTGTTCTGGCTTCTGCTGTTAGCCTGTAGCTTTCCAGGACATACGCAATTCCAGCTTGTTTTCATGCAACAGTGTTTTTTTTCCCCAACATGAATCTCGCTAGCATGGCTGCAAGGACCATCTTGGGTGGGTGGCTTCTGCCATCCTAGTACTGTTGTATCATTGAAGACAAATCACGCCAAGTTTAAATGTCTCCTTCAGCTGTTCCCTACACTGTAACCTGTGCCTGGAAAATAAGTCTTAGAATCATAGAATAGTAGAGTTGGAAGGGGCCTATAAGGCCATCGAGTCCAACCCCCTGCTCTATGCAGGAATCTACCTTAAAGCATCCCTGGCAGATGGTTGTCCAGCTGCCTCTTGAAGGCCTCTAATGTGGGAGAGCCCATCACCTCCCTAGGTCATTGGTTCCATTGTCGTGTTGCTCTAACAGTCAGGAAGTTTTTACTGATGTCCAGCCGGAATCTGTTTTCCTGTAACTTGAGTCCCTTATTCCATGTCCTGCATTCTGGGTTGATCGAGAAGAGATCCTGGCCCTCCTCTGTGTGACAATCTTTCAAGTATTTGAAGAGTGCTATCATGTCTCCCCTCAATATTCTCTTCTCCAGGCTAAATATGCCCAGTTCTTTCAGTCTCTTCTCATAGAGCTTTGTTTCCAGACCTCTGTTCATCCTCGTTGTGCTCCTCTGAACACGCTCCAGATTGTCTGCATCCTTCTTGAAGTGTGGTGCCCAGAACTGGACGCAATACTCAAGATGAGGCCTAACCAGTGCTGCTGCTAGAAAGGGAACTGGAAAGGCATTTGAGGGCTTCTTGGTTGTCTTCTACACTGGGTCAGGCTGGTATTCCTTTTATAGCTCTGGTTGGGATGCTTGAGCATGAAAGGCAGTTCACAATTCACAATTAGTTGTTCAAAATGGCAGTTTGTGAAGACCATGACAGGGCAATGCTAGAGTTGTGGGCAGATCCAGGACTGTGGGTTGTTTCATTCCAATCTAGAATTCCTGCTCTCTGTTGCTGGAACTGGATTTGAGGACGTGAGCTGGATCCTAAAGAGCAGTAGATAGAAGAAACTGTTTTGGCCAGGGAAGGGCAGAAGGTCTGGCTAATCCAGAGGCTTCACACGTCTTGCTGATCTCTGGTGCTGATGTCACACAAGGTTTTTCTTTTAGTGCCAGAGGAGGGCTCAGAGGCCAGAGTGGGTCAGTTGAGACAACATTGCTTGAATAGTTCCCTGTTGACTAATGTGTGTCAGGAAAAAAAACTTGCCACAGTGGGTTATTTTCCAGAGATAACCAATGGTGTGCATGGTGCGCAGAGTTGTTTATCTGCACAACCATCGCGTATCGTGTTGTGTGGCAGGCTCTGTTGATTATTTCCTGTGTTCACGGAGTCACGAGGCAAGAATGGTAGAACTCCTGTTGCTCTTACCCAGTGCGCCTCTATTGGCATGGGGAATAATCCTGTCCAAGGAAGCACTTGGGGAGCCGCTGATCATGCTGTCCCTTGTTGGGGTGCTGCAATTGGGGGCTCCCCACGCACTACATGAGATGGGGACATGCCATCCCTGGGTGGGGTGCCGCCGATTGCAGGGGTCCTATGTATTCTCAGGGATGTGCATGTCCTTTGCCCTCGTCCTGCAATCCAACTGAAGATCGGCTCAAGGGGATGGAAGGAGCTCGTTCCATCCCCTCGATCCAATCCCCAAATGGATCACAGGGCGTGTGTGTGTGTGTGTGAAGGATGTCTTCCACGGCTGGACGTGTAACGTCAAACCACAGAATAAATCCATCTGCTGATGTTGGGGAGGGGGGTGCAATGTTCTGTTCTGCAGCTGTCACAAACAGGACAGATTCCTGTGCCTCTCGTCCCCATTTGCCAGAAAAGAAGGAGAATCGGACGCACAAGCATTTCCCTTCCCCGCTGCAAAGGGTTCCCCTTCTCTTCTGGCAAATGGGGATGGGACGCGCAAGGACAAATGGTTGCACTCGTATGGTGCCCCTCTTTCCCCATTGGGGCCATTTTATTTATTTATTTATTACATTTGTATACCGCCCCATAGCTGAAGCTCTCTGGGCGGTTTACATAGGATTAAAAACAATTAAAAACAATATACAAAAATTAAAACAGCAAAAACATACAGCATACACACAATCTGTACATTTAAAAACCACTTCAACACTTCAAAAAGCTACAAAACCAAACCAAAACAAAACAAACCCAGGCTCCTCAGATACTGCCAAATGCCTGAGAGAAGAGGAAAGTCTTGACCTGGCGCCGAAAAGATAACAATGTTGGCGCCAGGCGGGCCTCGTCGGGGAGATCGTTCCACAATTGGGGAGCCACCACAGAGAAGGCCCTCTCTCTTGTTGCCGACCTCCGAGCTTCCCTCGGAGGAGGCACTCAGAGGAGGGCCTTAGATGTTGAACGTAGTGTTCGGGTAGGTTCATGTCGGGAAAGGCGTTCCATCAGGTATTGTGTTCCCAAGGTTAAAACCAGCACCTTGAACCGGGCTCGGAAACATACAGGCAGCCAATGCAAGCGGGCCAGAGTAGGTCTTATATGTTCGAACCTACTGGTTCCAGTTATCAATCTGGCCGCAGCATTTTGCACTAGCTGCAGCTTCCGAACCACCTTCAAAGGCAGCCCCACGTAGAGTGCATTGCAGTAATCTAACTTGAAGTTTACCAGAGCATGGACAACTGAATCCAGGTTATCCCTGTCCAGATAGGGACGTAGCTGGGCCACCAACCGAAGTTGGTAGAAGGCACTCCGTGCCACTGAGGCCACCTGCGCCTCAAGTGACAGAGATGGTTCTAGGAGAACCCCCAAGCTACGAACCCGCTCCTTCAAGGGGAGTGCAACCCCATCCAGAACAGGTTGATGACCCTCCATCCGGTCAGCAGAACCACCCACTAACAGCGTCTCAGTCTTGTCTGGATGGAGTTTCAGTTTATTAGCCCTCATCCAGTCCATTGTCGCAGCCAGGCACTGGTTCAGCACATCCACAGCCTCACCTGATGAAGATGAAAAGGAGAAATAGAGCTGCGTGTCATCAGCGTACTGATGACAACGCACTCCAAAACTCCGGATGACTGCACTCAACGGTTTCATGTAGATGTTGAACAGCATGGGGGACAAAACCGACCCCTGCGGAACCCCATACTGGAGAATCCACGGGGCCGAGCAGTGTTCCCCAAGCACCACCTTCTGGAGCCGACCCCCCAAGTAGGAGCGGAACCACTGCAATGCAGTGCCTCCCACTCCCAACTCAGCCAGTCGTTCCAGAAGGATACCATGGTCGATGGTATCGAAAACCGCTGAGAGATCAAGGAGAATCAACAGAGTCACACTCCCCCTGTCTTTCTCCCGACATAGGTCATCATACAGGCGACCAAGGCTGTTTCCGTACCAAAACCAGGCCTGAAACCCGACTGAAATGGATCCAAGAGTGCCTGGAGCTGGCTCGCAACCACCCGCTCCAGGACCTTGCCCAGGAATGGAACATTTGCTACTGGCCTGTAGTTATTAAGATTTTCAGGGTCCAGGGAAGATTTCTTTAGGAGTGGCCTCACTGCTGCCTCTTTCAGGAGGCCTGGGTCCACTCCCTCTTGCAAAGAGGCATTAATCACTTCCCTGGCCCAGCCAGTTGTTCCATCCCTGCTAGCTTTTATTAGCCAAGAGGGGCAAGGATCCAATATGGAAGTGGTTGCACGAACCTGTCCAAGCACCTTGTCAACATCCTCGAGCTGCACCAACTGAAACTCATCCAAGAAAACAGGACAAGCCTGTGCTCTGGATACCTCACTAGATTCACCTGCTATAACACTGGAGTCTAAGTCCTGACGGATGCCAGAGATTTTATTCTGGAAGTGCCCAGCAAATGTATTACAGCGGGCCTCAGATGGTTCTACCATGTCCTTGGGGCCAGCATGTAAAAGCCCCCGGACAACTCTGAAAAGCTCCGCTGGGAGGCAGGTTGATGATTGAATAGTGGCAGCAAAGTATTGTTTTTTTGCTTCCCTCACTGCCCCTGAATACAGCTTACCATGACAACAAGGAAGGGGGCAGTGCTACTATAGCCATCCATTCCCTGTTGCTATGGTCCTGATGAGGAAGGACGTGTCGATGCCGAGCCATGTGATCCCTTGACAGGGATAATGTTGCTCAGATGGATCTGGTGCCCTGATACGAGAGGAGACCTTTCCGCAGCCTCTTTCTTCTCCAGCAGGGACAATGGGTGTTCCTCTGCATACGGCCACTGCAGAAGCAAGAAGCTGCAGGATGGTCTCCTCTCGTGTCAGGGCAGCAGATCCATCCACAGGCAAAGGACATGTCAGCGCTGAGCAACGTCCCCCGGCGCAGCTTCTGCAGTGAGACCCAGCAGGCACATCATCTCTAATGGCAGGTGAGGTGATGCTCCTGCTGGAGCAATGCTACACTGATTCCACCTCCTGTAGGGAGGTGCGATGCCTCCGCCGTCGCTCCTTTCTCCATCAACAGCCACTGCGAAAGACCAGTGTGGCCGTCACGCACTGCCTCTGCTGCCGCTCTGGCAACAGCCGCGTCACGTCTCCACGCGCTGCATCTTTCCTCCCCCCTCCCCACGGAATGGTGGCGCCCTGATAAGGTCAGCAGGAACCAGCGTCGCCATTCGGTGGGGAGGGCGGAGGAGGGGAGAGACGACTATCCAATGGAGTAGAGTGACTACTCTACTCCACGGAGCACTGCTTCTGTGGCACCCAAGTGCGGCACGCAGATAGTCATCCGTGGAGTGGATGTTTCACACTCCATGGACCAAAGTGTTGTCCGAACGCACCCCGTGTGTACTGTCCCAGGCAGCTCAGCAGGCCGGGTCTCAGCCTTGGGTCATGATCTTCCTGGATGAAAACCTGTGTCCTATTGTTGAGAGAGGTTGAGAGAGGTTGTGTGTGTGTGTATTTGGCTACACTTTAACATCCAGTCAATCAATTAAAGTCCTACATGTGCATATTTGCATGCAAGCAGCCACCCCACAGGGAGGGAACACTTCAGTTGGCGATTGTAGTCCGTGGGTGCATTGCTCGTTTAATGCGGCCAGGATCACACCCAAACACTAGTTGTCATGCTCACACAAATATATAGCCCTACAGCACATCCCTATACTCCCCACCCTCTCTCTCTACGGTTGTTGTTGTTGTTGTTGTTGTTGTTGTTGTTGTTGTTGTGTGCCTTTTCTTAAACTCCATTTCTTTCAGCTAACATACAGCTCGTCGGGATGGGTGTAAGTTTAAGGAAAAATCCGCTCCTAGAATGACTAAATTAATGTTGCATGCTGATTCTAATCAGGTTATCCTGCCCTGTGTAAAATGCTCCCCTTGGCAGTTGAAGACAAGATCCCTGCCTACGTGTGGCTGTGTGAACACGTCAGGTATGGCAACTCCTCCTTGGCTGATGCAGTGTGTGCACATTGGGTCCTGATGCTCCAAGTGAGCCCGTGGCTGCCATCGGGACCATGGATTGGCTGGGGTACATTCCCCTGTTTCTCCGCTCATGTCCTTGCTGGCCTCTTGCAGAGTGCGCTTAATCATCTCCAGATTGAAGCTTTGGCTTTTTTCAGCTCACGGTTTGTTCATCCCGTCAGAAGCTTTCCTTTCAGTAGGCTCTTTTTTAAAAAAAGTTGGCCGCAGACGTGCCGAAAGCATGAAGAGCTGAGAATGTTTGGGAAAGCAGGCAGCGAGCGGCTGCAATGTCTTTACGACAAAAGTTCTACATCGTACACTGCGACCAAACCCAAACACCAAAAGTGTGCTGACAGCATGTCTGCGGGAGCTCGGTGGAAGAGATGTGCCTGTTTGGGGAGGAGGGGCTTGGGAAAGGGTTGGGGTGCGCCATGGCCGCTTTCCTCGTCCTTCTTTCTACTACTTGGACCTGTTTCCACATCTTGTGGCTGGACCTCTGATACTTTGGCTTATTTGATCTGATTGTGCTTTATGTCTATCTGCTGTCTTGCCTGTATCTTAGATTCCCGATACTTGGCAGGCAGGGAGGGGGGGAACGGCTTGACGGAAGTAGTGTGAGTTTCCAGTTTGCGTTTCCTTCAGTCTCTACACTCCTGCTTTCCCCGCCTCCTGCTTGCTGTTGTCACCTCATCCATCTTGCGCCCCTGTTCCCATCTGCACGATCGTGAGAGTTTATGTTGCCTACGCCTTCCTCCTCGCCTCATTTGCACCCACCTTCTCTTCTTCACCCTCCCTCGCTCCTACCTCCACCCCACGGTCTGGCTCTTCCGCCTGCCATTCTACTGAGCCCGCTCCTCCCAAGAACTGCATTCCAGATGCATTTAATGGTCTCTTCCCAGCCCGAATCTGCAGCCAGGCATTGTACCTTTCCCCTCCGCACGCTCTTCCCGGTGCTTCTGCGTCACTGCAGTCTCTTAGCTTTCCTGCACTCTTGGCCGCTCCAGCTTGCGTTGTCCTCCCTTTTGAAATAACTGCAGGGCTTGTCATTGTAGACTCGTTGACTGAATTCAGATGACATATTAAGCAACGGAAAAGGGGGGGAACAATCGTCAGTTGTGTTGCTTATTGTGTCATGTGGGGAGTAACACACAACGCACACACAACTGACGGTACACTAATCGGGCAATTTAAACAACGGAGGGAAACAACGGGCTTGCACGTTGTTTAGCCCCAAGCCCCGTTGCTTAAAGTGTCGTCCGAATTCAGCTCCCCATCTCTCCGTAGACTATTCCGTTTGGGGATAGAATTCTGCTGACTAGAGCAGCCAAAACCCCCCAGACGCTCTATACAGCCAGCAGAACTCACGGTGCATGCTGGGATACGGCTGGGGTACTGAGGGAGAGGAAGGTAGGAGAAGCTGCAACCAAAATGGCCGCCGCATGTTCGTAGCAACCGGGGCGTTTGCCGGTGCCGAGCAGCGCCGGCTGCAGCATGTCGTCTGTGGAGCTCCGCCTGCCTAACGCACAGTCAGTACGCTATTTACCCCTCCGTTGCCTATTATGTCATCCGAATTGAGCCTTTGACTCTTTTTTTCAGCTGCCGGCTTTAGGACTTAAAAATCCGTCAAATTGCCCCACTCGGCCCCACATTTACAAGCGCTTAGCTCTTAAAATCAAATGGCATCTAAAAGAGTTGATAATCGTTTGCTGCAGTGGAAGGGAGTTGGTAGGTGCGTTTGGATGACACAATAGTCAATGGTGTGTTAAGAGTCAATTTCATGGTTGACGATGTAGGGGGTACTCCCCACATGATGCGATAATAATCAGCCCTGAGTTGACTATTGACTAATGGTGCGTTGACTAGCTTACCCCCACACCTACCCCTGCCCCCTCTCTGTCCTCCCACCGAATAGCAGCGCTGGTCCCCCTTTGCGACCTCTGTCCCTGCGCGCTGCTCTTGAGAGCTCTCAAAAGCAAGGCGGAGAGAGCCTTATGGGAAGCTGGGGAAGTGCCCTGTTTGTTCTGTGGTGCTAGGCATGGGAAAGGTTGGGTTGCCTGTGCCCACATCCACCCTGCCTGACACCCCCCCCCCCGCTTCCTCAGAAGAGAATGGGGCGCAACTCAAAAGAAACGGGGTGGATGGGAGGAAGGGTCTTAAACACCCACTTCCCATCAGAATCGCCCTTCGTGCTGAGGTGTGGGGATACCCACAAGGGTCCCCCCACTGGGGCACCCCTTCCCCCTTCCCCCCTCCCCACACTTCCCTACCTCCAAGGGAGCTTTTGTCACATAGGTCTGGGGAAAGGATTTCTCCCACAGCTTGATGTTCAGAAGTCAAGCCGTGGGAGAAATCCTTTCCCCCGATCTGTGGGACAAAGCTCCCTTGGAGGTAGGGAGGTGTGGGGCACCAGTGGAAAGACCCGTTCAGGTGTCCCCCCACCCAGCATGAAGAGGGATCCAGCCCTTTTTTGTTTTGTTTTTGCACGAATGGGCTTATAAGGGAAATAAAAAAGCAGGAAATTGGGGGGGTTGACCCCCCTGCCAAAACTGGGGGCTCCCCACAATCCTTTGCAGGGGTCATTTTCACACCACCACCCCGATTTTGTAGTTGGGGAAGCTCCATAGATCGCTATGAAGATCTCTCCCATAGGATTCCTTGGTGGTCTATGAAGCTTCCCCACCTGAAAAATGGGTGGAGGGGTCGCAAAAATGGCTCCCCCTGCCAGGGACTGTAGGGAGCCACCAGTCCTTGGCGGGGGGGGGGGGGCATTTCCACCTCTCAATTTGCCAGTTTTTTTGTGTTGCTGTTCTTAAAAGCCCATTTGCGCAAATGGGTTTACAATAATAATAATAAAAACGCAGGAAATCGGGGGTAAAAAGTCCCTCCTTACCAAGGACTTTGGGGCCCCCACAGCCCGTAGCAAGGGGGTCATTTTCACCCCTCCTCCAATTTCCTCCTTTTTTTTTTTTTGTAATAATTTTTATTAATTTCAACACAATAAACATACACAATATAATAACAAACAACATAACCCTCAACATCCCCCGTGGTCCCCCACCCCCTGCGACCTTCTCTTAATCATTCTTCATCCTTCCAAAATTTTAACGATTCTTTTGAAGGTATTTGTCCCTTCCCCGATCTTAAAACATATTCCAAAAAGGGACTCCATATTTCTCCAAAATCGCTCTTACTGGACAATCCCCTCTTTATTTTCATTTTACATGTCAACATATCATTCAAGGCCATATCCCAAATTTCTTTATACCAGTCTTCTATTGTATAGCTTCGTTGCCCTTTCCAATTTTTAGCAATCATTATTCTAACAGGTGCCAGGAGGTTGTTTACCAATTCTCTATTAGTTATATGCTCATTCCCACTATCCCATATTGCTAGTAGAGCTAACTTTGGGTTTAATTCCAATTTACTTCCAATTATACCACTTATCTCTTTAAAAACCCTTTCCCAAAAATTTTGTACATGTTCACAGCTCCACCACATATGAAAATAGGTTCCAACCTCCTGACACCCCCTCCAACAATTCTTAGACACTTTTTTGTCAATCTGGTGAAATCTTACAGGTGTTAGATACCATCTCCACACTGTTTTATAGTAATTCTCCTTAATTCTAATCGACAACAGCTTTAACATTCTTACTTTCCATATCCTCTCCCAGTTATAATCAATAATTTTTCCCTTTACATCTTCTTCCCAAATCTCTTTTATAACATTGAGTGAGTCCTGAAATTCCTCCTCTATCAATATTTTATATATCTCACTAGTCAGCCCTTTCTTAACTCCAACTTCATCTTTTTTTCCTTTTAGTTCAATTAAATCTTCAAATCTAGTATTATTTCTACAATTCTTATTTTTCAACCTCCATTCCTGAGTCCATTTTTCCAATTGTAAACATTTGAACCATGCTATCTTTTGTCCTTTAAACAACTCTTTCATATGCTCACTGTCCTTCATCTTTTCCATCCAATTCCTTAACTTAATTATATCTTGATCTTTCAGTCTCGCTTCTATCTCTACTTTTAATACTCTTGGGAAATTTCCAACTACTACAACTGGGGCGAGTGGAGAGTCTCCTGGTATCAACTTGCCCCTAAACTTCTCCCAGATCTCTAGAATATTTTCCAACAATGGGGGTTGTCCAGTACCTTCAATTCTTTCTTTTGCATTTTAGTAAAAACAATATTTTCCAATTTAAAATCTACATCTCCTGTTTGCGGTTCCAACCATTCCAAATCTTCCTCCCCTAGAATACCTTTAATAATATATCTTAACTGATTAGCAATATAATAATACTTAATATTCGGAAGTCCTAAACCTCCTTTCTTTTGAGCCTTGTACCATAACCCTTTATTTATCCTAGCTCTTTTATCCCCATTACAATAAGCATTAATCATATTTTGCCAACTTTTGATCTCCGCTACTGAAATTCTAATCGGTAACATTCTAAACAGAAAGTTAACCTTAGGTAAAATCTTCATTTTAATAACCGCTATTCTACCAAACCAAGAATGTTTTAATTTTCTATATATCTCTAATTTCTCCCCTACCTTTTTTCTTAACATTACAAAATTAAGTTCCTCTACTCTTTCTAATTCTTTATCTAAATTAACTCCTAAATATCGTATTATATTTTTATGCCTTAATCCTAACTTAGCTTTACACTTCTCCATCTCTTCCTTGTTATAATTATACAACATCATTTCTGACTTCCCCCAATTAACTTGTAATCCCGTAATTTCCCCAAATTCTCTCAAATGCTTCTGAATCGTCTCCCCACTTTCTAGGGGATCTTCTAATGTCAATAATGTATCATCCGCAAACATATTCATTTTAATCTTGTCGTTTCTTCCTATCCCCTTTAATCTTCCATCTTCCCTTATTACATTTGCTAACATTTCTATCACTGTTGTAAATAAGATCAGTGAAAGTGGACATCCTTGCCTAGTTCCTCGAGCTAGTGTAATCTGTTGCGTTAACCCATCATTAACCATTATTTCAGCTTTATTTTTTTTTATACAGCTGGTTAATCACGCCCATAAATTTATGTCCAAACCCAAATGTTTTTAATATTATTTTTAGCACTGGCCACTCCACGCAATCAAAGGCTTTGAATATATCCAGTGCTAATAAACCTGCTTTTAAATTCCTTTTTTTTATAAGATTAATTATATTTATAACTCTCCTAATTAAATTAGGCATTTTCCTACCAGAAATAAATCCACATTGATCTTTTTTAATATATTTAAAAATAAATGTACCCATTCTTTTTGCCATTATTGCTGTAAATATTTTTGCATCCTGATTTATTAAAGATATTGGCCTATAAGATGCTGGATCCGTCAAATCCTTACCTGGCTTCTGTATTAAGATTACCAAGGACTGATCCCACGATGTTGGAGTCATTCCTCCTTCTAGTATATTATTATATACTTTTTTTAATCTTGGTATTAACATTTCCTTACATATTTTATAAAATTCCGGCCCCAAGCCATCAATCCCCGGAGATTTACCTCCTTTTAGTTTATCAATAATTCCCTCAATTTCTTTCTCAGTAACCAAGCCTTCCATACAATCTCTATCTTGCTCATCCAGTCTTATTTTCCAATTTCTTTCTACATACTCCTGAATCTTATCTTGTGATACCGCATCTGATGTATATAATTCTTTGTAAAATTCCTGAATTTTTTTAAATTTATCTTTCATTAAATTACATCTATTCCCTAACTTATCTCTTATTGTCCCTATCATATTCTTAGCCTTCTCTGACTGCGTGGATCTGGCCAACATCTTTGAATTTCTATTATTATATTCGAAAAAATCTCTCTTTAAATATAACAAATTCTTTTGAACTTGTTCTATATCTTCTGTCTCCAATTCCTTTTTTTTCCGCTTGAATTTGGGCGACTAACCGCTTATCTTTTGTCTCTCTTAATCTGTCCTCTAAACTCTTTATCTCTTCTTCAGCCTTTTTATAATGTACTTCCTGATGCTTTTTAAGTGTGGACATTTCCCTAATACAGATCCCTCTTATTACCGCTTTCATAGTATCCCATAATAACCCCTGCGATTTAACCTCTTTTTCGTTTATCTGCCATATTTCCTGTATTTCTTTTTTTATTTTCTCCACAGTGTTTTTATTTTTTAAATTTTTTCCATCCAATCTCTATCTCTTTGCTTGTCTATAGTCCTTCTTCATTTTAATATCCATCATCATTAATGCATGGTCGGTGACCTTAATTACACCAATATCACAGTCTATGAGTTTAGGTACCATATTCTTAGATATAAAGATAAAATCAATCCTTGAATAACTCTTAAATCTAGGTGAGTAGAAAGTATATTTTCTTTCTTCCCCTTTTAAAGCTCTCCAAACATCCATTAATTCTTTCCCCTCCATTAATTTACCTAACTCCGTCTTCCCCTCCCCTCTAGCATCTCTTGTAATGTTATCCCTATCTTTCCCTTTATCAAGTACCATATTAAAATCTCCTGCCATCACAATATTCTTTTTCCCCACTTCTCCCACCATATCAAATACTTCTTCAAAATATTCAATTTGTTTCACATTTGGAGCATAGACATTGATCAGAACATATTCCTCGTCTTCCATCGTGCAATACATTATGAGGATCCTTCCATTTTTATCTTTCTTTACACTTTGAATATTAATACCACATTTCTTTGATATTATTGTTGCCACCCCTCTCGCTTTAGAAGTACCAAATGACTTTTCATACACTCCCACATCCCTCATCCGTAGCTCATTAACCCCCTCCTTTATTTGATGAGTTTCCTGCAAAAAAATTATATCTATTTTCCCTCTTTTTAACAACATCTGTATTCTTCGCCTTTTGATAACTGTTCCTAGCCCTTTAACATTTAAAGTTACCATTCTCAATTTATTTTCCATTTCTCACTTTCACACATATCTTTAAATTGGTCTCACTCAGTGATACACTTACCCCCCCTCCCTTACCCTCCCCCCACATACACCCCCATTTTTACCCCCCTCCTCACCAGACATCTGGGCACTGGTCCCAATTATTTTTAGAACTCTTCAGGGGGGGGAACCCGGCCCAACCTCCAGAATAGAGTCTAATCCTCCCCTCCTTTTTAATTTTTTTCCCCTTCTAATCCCTTATCATTGACTGGATCCTCCAACCGCGCCTTCTTCTTGCTCTATTTCTCCACCATCCTTGGCATCGATTATGCCCAACTTCTCCAACAGCTCCATTCCTTGTTCACACGATGTTATTCTTTTTTGCTTCCCTTTCCACATAAATCTCAAGAACACTGGATATCCCCAGCTGTAAGTTATCGATTTCTCCCTCAGTGCTGCTGTACATATTCTGACGCTCTTCCTCCACTGGATGGTTTGAGACGAAAGATCCTGATATATTTGGATTGCTGTTGCTTAAATCATTGGTTGACCTTGTCGTCTTATTGCTTGCATGAGCTTTTCTTTTTTATAATAATTAGCAAATTTGACAATTATGTCCCTTGGGAGCATTCCTTTCCTCTTATATCCAACCCTATGGACTCTCTCCAAATCCAGCATCTCCCAAGTCTCGTGTGGGTCCTGAAGTTTTATCCACGCCAAAATTGTATCTCTTAAATCTTTTGGAGTCTCTCCTTCTTGTTCCCCATAATCCCTTATGCGAATGTTTGCACGTCGATCTCGATCCTCCATGGCGAATAAGCGTAAATCAAGTTGAGAGAGCTGCTCTTCCTGCTTCTTGCAAACTCCAGTCAAGGCTTTAGTCTCTGTCTGCAAAACCTCCACATCCTTCACCACTTGCTTTAAACCAGACATTAACTCAGTTTGTGTATCATTAATCCGTTTTGCTAACCTTTGCTCGTGGTCTGCCAACTCAAGCCTAATCGTTTTTTTAATATCTTCCTTTAATTCATACATTGGGTCTGGCTGACCTCCTCTGGTAATCTTAGGAATTACAGCTGGCTCTGGTGCTTGTGACGTAGGTCCTTTGGTCGGAGAAGTTTTCTTGCTAGGCTGCTTATCAGGCATTGTTTGCGTCTCCAAGCGAATCAGTCTCTGCCAAGTTCTATCCGAGACACGCTCTTTAGAGAGTCTAACCCAGGCGGGGGTGGATAGAGGGGGCCTCTTCTCCCGTTGTTGCTTCTTTTTGCTCATAAAATATTACCCCCCCCCCCATCTGCCTGGCGACTCACTCTTTATTCTTACAGTAGCCTGCAGCTGCAATAATTTTACTTTTACTGGGGTTTAACGTTCTTCCTCTTCACATATATTCACATATATTTTATCTCCGACTCTCCCCCAGTACGCTGTCAGCCAGTCCGCCTTATACTTCAATTACAAGTCCATAAATTACCTTCGTTAATGGCCGCTCGTCATCCTTATTCAGTTTCGATTTCACAGCCAAGATACACTCTCCCGCGATTCAGCTCTCACTCAAATGGTTTACTGCTTCCAGTCAGTATTTCATAACTTTAAGTAACTCTCCAACCACTCCAAGATAAGGAATTAGTGCTTAAATCATTGCTTTTCTTAGGAGCTCGAGTGATTTACGACTCTACCCCATTCACGATCAAGCCACGCCCCCCAATTTCCTCCTTTTTTAATTGCTTTTGAATACCATTTCCCCATGAGCGTAAATGGGAAGCCCCATTGACTCACATGGGGAAAATTACAGGGAAGTGCCGTCAAAGTGGGGACAAAAAATGGGGACCTGACTCAATTGCAATTGCAGTCGGAGCCAGGCAGGAGAGTAAGGGCAGTTGCTTGGGTGCCTGCAATTGGCAATGGTGCCCTGCTGGGAAAGAGTGGTAGAGGTTTCTGCTGCTCTTGCCCTGTGACTCTGTAGGAAATAGTCAACAGTGCCTGCCACACAACACTATAACCAATGGTGGTTCAAATAGTCAACTCTGCCCAACGTTGGTTATTTGTGTTTGGTTATTTTGGCCAATAACCAACCGTAGTGTGAAAAAGTCTCAACAGACGACACAGTAACCAACCGTTGACTATTTAAGCAACCGTTGGCTATTTAATCCACCATTGACTATCATGTTGTCCAAACCCAGTCACTCAGAGGATATTGTTCCTTAAGATTCCCCCCCACCTTAAATTGTACAAGGGTAGAGTACTTGGTTTAGCAAGACTGAGCAGCCTCAAAGTAAGAAATTAAAAATAAGAATTTCTAACATGGTGCAGGCGTTGGTGGGGAGCGGGAGAGTTGTGTTCCTTCTTATGGACATTAACCACTAAGTGCCCATTGCATTCCTGCAGCTACAGCCCTAAGGAAAATGCAAACATGGGCATGGCAATGGCCTTTACTGAGCAATCCTGTGTGTGTGTGTGTTTGTTTGTTTGTTTACTTATATATCACCATCAATGTATATAGCACTTTAGAGAGTGGGGGCAGATCCTGTCTTATAATCTGTTTTTTGCTGGTTGAAGAGGAGCAGAAGGACAAGGAGACCAAAGATAGCCAGGGAAGCCACTTCAAACTGTTTCTGCTTTTGGAGAGCCAGGAAAAAAACAATTCCCCCTGGAGTGGAGTGTTGCTTGACTCTATGAGTTGCACCCAAGTCACTGCTGCACTGCACATGAACACAAACAATGCTTCCAACTCAGAAGTCAGAGGTAGTCTGGCCAGCATGCGCAGCCCCTCTTTCTGTTTCTAAATCCCAGTTGCTCCAACATCCCTCTTCTTAGCCTGGAGAAAATGTTCCCAGATTCTTTGAGAAAAGTAAAACAAAAGTTATGCAAAATTAAATGGCTTTTCCTAAGACACTTATTAAAAATTTTGATTACACAATTTGGGTTATTTAGAAATATTTGTTATGCACCCATTTTCCATCACAAAATTTTGTTCCCACATGTCCTTAGGTATCTCTAGACGGACACTTTCCATCGAGATGGCTTCGCACTGGCGGCAGTTGGGTTACATGGCTTTGCTCCGCTCTAAAAAAGTCAGGCACTTACCTTGACTTTTTTTAGAGCAGAGCAGGCTGGTCAGGGAAGGGGGTGGAGCAGCGAGCCATAAGCTTGCTGCACCGCCTCTGCTGTCCTCCCCCCAATTAATTTTTTTCAAAAAACAACAACTTACCTTTGAGTAGGGGGGCCACTGCCTCAGCCACCCCTCCAGCTGCTGCTGGGAAGGCGCGGGCGCGATAGTGGCGGCAGCGACAGGAAAAGCCGCCATGGCGCTCCTGACATGAAGTCTGTGCGGTGGAAGAGGCACCATCAAGTTGAGGCCCGTTTTAGCCGTTTGCCTCCTCTGCTCCAAAATAGCTGCAGTCTGCTCTTATCCTTTTGGTGAAATGACAGTTTAGCTGCAACTATTTGCTTTTTCCCCAATACATGTGCCGGGTGGGCCTGTGAATTACCTTGAGCAGCCATTGTGTTCATAAACTCTTGTCTTCTAGGCTTTTTAAAAATCTTGTTGCATCTGTGGAATCTCAAACTACGGCATCTCTCTTTTCCACAAAACATAGCAGCAGACTTGTGATGGTAAAGCCTGTATTTCCCCTCACTTCTAGGTTGAAGCCTTCTGTTTCGGATAACAAAGCACTGATGGTAGTTACCGAGGAGCCAATCCTCTACATTCCTCCCCCCCCTTGCCAACCACTGATCAACCGAACAGAGTCGCTCAGGTAAGCTGCTTGCTTCTCGGCCCCCAGTGCACTTGGCCTCCAGTGGCCTTATAACTATTTTCCTCAGCCATCTAGTTCCCAAAGGCCTACCAGCGTGGAAATGCATGGCGTACCAGTGCTACTGAGCGAGCAACCTTTCCCATTTGCTGAATTACTCATTAAATAACTCTGGTCAGGAAAGACACCTGCACTGGAGTGTTGCAGGTCATTAATGAGCTCCATCAGGGTTTTGGAATGAACAAAGCGTAACTGTTTCCTAGCACATTCTTTCCTAAGGTTCCTTTAGGAAATTTCTCACTATCTAAGTTTAATGTAAATATAGCTGGGAATTCTTCAGACTTGAGATACGGGTGAGAATCGAAGATTAATCTAACATTTCATTTTCAAAGTTGACTTTTTTCTTAATTTACAAGACCTTTGTGGTTGCGTTTGAATGGGTTCCCCCCCCCCCCCCCAAGCTTACTTAGGTTTTTCAAGAAAAAGGTGATTTTAGTTATTTTATTTACAGGTTGAGTCATGAGCTGCGAGGCTGGGTTCATAGACATGAAGCTGAAAGGACAAGATCGAGGAGGATGTCAAACAATCAGCAGCCCAAAGCTCAGGTAGTCCAGGTAGGTTTATGCTGCTGTTTGTTGCCTTGTGCAAGAAAGTGAACTGAGGTGGCTAATGGGGGTGAGCTGGAGGTTGGGAAGGCAAAACGGACTCTGGATCCTTGGGACCAGGAGCTAGGCTGGGGACTAGAACAGAAGAACCTGGGAAGTGGATTGAGCTCTGGTGCCTCCAGTTGCCTCAGGTGGTATTGGGGTACAGCTCTGACCCACTATGTGTGTGCATGCCCTCCCTCCCTCCCTCCCTCTCTCCGTAACATCATGTTAAATTCAGTGAGCAATTTCCCTTTGTGACATCACATTTCTCTCCCTCTCTCTTTGAAGAACCCTTCAGGAGAAAAGGCAAATTCTGAGCTGATGGCCCTTCCTTACACAGACAACAGTGTTGGGTGAGTAAAGATGGGATCTTCCCATCAGTATAATATTATGGTTACATTACCCTTCAAAACTCTCCAACAGCTTCCCTAGAGTGGTGCCCTCCAGATGACTTGGACTACAACTCCCAGCTTTCCTGACCACTTTCCTGGAGTAGTGTTGGTCCAAAACATTTGGAGGGCACCGGGTGGGGGAAGGCTGCCCTAGACATTTGGTCTCTCCTACCTTGATAAAGCTAGAGCACTCTTTAAACTGACCACCTCCATCCTGTAAAGTTTCTTTTAGCCTGAGGTGGTATCTGCTTAGCTGACTTGATGGAAGAACTCTTGCTGGCTAGATTGGCAGTTCCTTCCTAACTTGGCTTCCATCCATTGTCTTCTTCATTGTTGGCCAGAGGGTTCATCTGGTTGAGAATTCTGCTTCTAACAGGCCAGACAGATACTTCTTGGAAGCCCACAGACAGGGCTTCAAGGTAACAGCCTCCCCTCTTGCCTGTCCCCGGCATCTGGCATTCTAAGGTACACTGCCTGTGAACACAGAGCTTCCATTTAGCTATCATGGCTAATAGCTGTTGGTCGGTCTGTCCCTCATGAATTTACATAATCTATCTCCTTTTTTCAGTCTTCTTAAGATGGTGGCCATCACCTTCTCTTGTAGCAGTGAATTTAAGTTCAGTATGTTTTGTGTGTATAACAATAATTTCTTTGGCAGTTGGTTCACGATAGACAGATCAATCTCATTTGTTGATGCTGAGTTGTAACATTAGAACAGCGGAGGGAGAAAAGTCTATCCATTCTCTCCATACCATTCATAATTTTATGGACCTCTACAATGTCCCGTTATGTGTCCCAAACCCTTCTTTCAGAGGGAACATGCTTCAATTCCCCCCCCCTTTTTTTTGCTTCTTGTGTATTTGTTGTTGTGCCTTTAACAACTTGCTCCTCAAATTCTTTTTGTCTCCTCAATGTGCATTGGTTTTATCAGTTGGTGCTTGTGGTCTCCCCGTCATTTGGGCAAACTTTTTAAAGGAAGACAATCTTGGCTAAAGTAGGCTGGTCTTGCCTTGTATGGCTTCCTTGTCACTGTAAACTGGCTTTACCCTCTCTAGAACTCATTCTAATCTGTGGCACACATCTTATTTGAGCCCCTGTAATGTTTTTAAATAACCCCCAACTTTCCTGAAGAGATTTTACCCTCCCCTTTAACCGTCTTTTAATGTTTGAGAAATTTCCTCTTATGAAATATATCAATGTTGGACTTCCTAGGCAATGTTCCACTCAAGTATTTTAATTTGATAGTGCATCATCACTGTTCCCAGGTAGTTCAGCGACAATTACATCTCTAACCAGATTGCAGGCACCACGTGTTCAGTCAAGGGGCTCTAACAGGACAACAATTTACCAAGAAAATGTTTGCTTGCTTGCTTGCTTATTTGTTTATTACTTTTCTATACAGCGAAATTGCTGAAGCTCTCTTGGTAGTTCACAAAGCAAAACTGAAAACCATAAAATACAATAACATAGTAAAACATAATGTACATAATGTAAAGGCCTTACGTTTAAAACAGAATAAATCCAAATTAAAAACCAGGGTAAAAGCTAGCAGTAGTGCAAATATGCACTAATTCAATTTTTCAAACTTAAGGACGAAAAAGCCTGGGAAAATAAAAAGGTCTACACTTGGTGCTGAAAGGGCCACAACTGTCTGTCATGACCTGCAAGAACATTTAGAGTGCAATCCTATGCATGTTTAGACAGAGCAAGTCCTACACCTGCCTGCACTCCCCAGCCAGCAGGGCATAGGATTGCACCTTTGCCCACTCAGTGTGAGGGTTACTGAGGTCCTCTGTTTTCACGCTTTTCTTTTCTTTTTGGCTAGCTTGGTAAGCTGAGATGGAGACAAATCAGCATGAGGGCTTTGGTCCAGGGTGTGTGTGTTGAGATAGTATACCCCCACCAATATAGCCTTTTTTTTAAAAAAAGCCTGGTATTTCTGCTTGCAGTGGGTCTATCACTGAATTTGTTTCTCTGAAGTTTTCTACTTCAGTGCTTTCAGACATACAGAGCAACACTATCACCAGTGTGACTTAAGACCCCCTCTACAAGAATTCGGTTTGATGCCTGGTTCTCTGATTATGCGCATCTTCTCCGAAGCGCTTTATGGCAAATGGCTGTACGCAGGAGGTAATTGAGCGCATAACTGGTGGCCTTACCGGATGTTTGAAATGCGCTTTAGAAGTAGTTAATGCGGAGAATCGCTTGTTCACATAGTCAAAATGCTCTTTAATGGGCCGCAGCAAAATAAAACTCGCTATTTACCGCGCATTCGATAATGCGCATAATCGGATAGATAACGTGCCTCAACTCTCGATTTGTACTCCGTTCTTGTAGAGGTAAATTTTTTAATGTGCCTTGAAAGAGCTTTAAACCTCTTGTGTAGAGGCAGCCTCCCTCAGTACTTCCTGTAGATTTTATATCCAGGAATTACTCTGTCTTATGGTTCTCATAAAATCTACCAGATTTCTGATACTTCTACTATATCTACAGTACCTTTTATTTAGTCCTAATAAAGGTATATGATACTCTTGCTTTTGGATTTTTTCCTAATGCACCAATAAGGCTGGTTGCAATTTTTGTCCATTAGATCTATGTTCTCTTCTAATACTGGACACTGTAATATGCCCATATGGCTTAGAGAGTTCAGGCATGAGTCTACACACACCTGTATGTTTTATTCCTCTTTTCTGGGTGTTTTTTTTTTTTTTTTTGCATGTGACCTTTTTCTGTAATTATATGATTGGTTCTCCATTGTCTCTGAATGTATATAACATTTAGACCATCCTCACCATAAGGCAGGAAAGAGCAGCCTGCAGCCCTCCACCTACTTTCAAAAGCCCTCTGCATGTGATCAGTTCGGACTTCTGGCAAGCGCAATCTATCCCTTCCCTGGCAGCCTGCTAACCCGAAAGGAAGAGGGAGAGAGAAAAAAGAGTGGCAGAAAGCGAGAAGGGGCTCCAGCCCTGCCCAGTGCTATCATGTAGCCCACAACAAATTACTCAGAAGGGAATGCGGCCCTAAACAGAAAAAAGGTAGCTCACCCCTGTGCTAAGGTCTGAGTTATCCTGAACTAGCTCTTTCCCCAGCAGATTAGTTTAGAAACTGCTCTGCAGCCTTTTTGATGTTTAGCACAAGCAGTCCGATTCTGAGTTGGGATTCAGTGTAGAGCCAGTCTCTCTTTTACACAAGCTCAGCTTTCTGCCTTTCCAAACTGGCTGAGAATTGGTTCCCACAGCCCTGAAAAAATATTTTTGAATTTGGTTGTTGTCTACACACTTCACCAGAGTTCCACGTTCTTCTCTAGAACTGAGGGCTTTCATCTTTCTGATCTTGTAACAACAACAAAAAAAGTAGAAATCTTGTGATATGAATACTGGAGTCTGGTCTTGCATAGTTTTTTTTTTAATTGATTTTTATGTAATAAACATAGAGAAAAAAACATAAACATATCACTTATAAATCATATGACTAACATTATTAATCTAACACAATTCACCTAACTAGTGCACCCCATCCCCCTGGGACCAGCTACTACATTTTTATATAACATTTAAAAAAAAAACATTCTTCCAAACTTGCATAGATTCATGTGACGGTATACACCCCTTCCCTTTTTTTAATACATAATCCACAAATAATCTCCATATATTTCCAAAATAATTTTTCCTTAATATTCCTCTTTTAACTTTAATATTGCTTGTTAACTTTTCGTTTATAGCAATATCCCACACTTCTTTATACCATTCTTCTATTTGGTAGTTGCCTTGCATTTTCCATTGTCTAGATATTATTAACCTCGCTGATGACATTAAATTTGTGATTAAATCTTTAACATTTTGCTCTCCTTCTTTATCATAAAGTGATAGTAAAGCTATCCTAGGATATATCTCAAACTTTAAATCTGATATCCTTTTTACTTCTTCAAATACTTTTAACCAAAATATTTGTACATGTTTACAAGTCCACCACATATGGAAATACGTTCCTATTTCTTGACAACCTCTCCAACATAGCTTCGAATGTTTCTTATCAATTTGATTTAATTTTACCAGTGTTAAATACCACCTCCATGCTATTTTATAATAGTTTTCTTTTATTCTTACTTAGTGTTCAAAATACACAAATTCCATATTTTCCCCCAACTTTGATAATTTATTTGTTCTTTTAAATCTTCCCATAATACTTTCAAATAATTTTGTTTCTTTTCCCCTTCTAACAAAATTTTATAAATTTCACTTACCACCCCTTTAATATTCTTATTTATATCCTCCTCTTCTCTTATTATAATAATCTTCTCAAATTTTGTATAATTTCAAAGCTCTTTATTATTATTTTTTTCCATTTAACCATCCATGGTCTTTCATGGTGAAATCACAAATGCAGCTAAGCACACTGTCCAGATACTGATATTTAGAAAATGCCAAGCCGTTGGTTGCTGAGTTCAGCCTCTTAAATCTGTTGTCTTACACATGCCGGTTCTTCTCAGTTCCAACGTTGTCTTCTCATCAGCAGGAACTCAGGGAGTGAACTACAAGTTTATTATGCTTCACCACGGAATTACCAAGATTTCTTCGAAGCTCTTCACAGAAGGGGAGATACATTCTATGTAGTATCATTTCGTAGGGTAAGTGTGTGTTGTTATTTATTTATTCATTCATTCGTTCATTCATTCATTTCTATAGTGTCTAATAGCCAACACTCTCTGGGCAGTTTAGTGTTCAGCCCATTGCAAAAATGGACTGTACTTTCATTTTTAAAATTTCCTCCTCCAAAAAGTTCTTGAATTCTTTTTCGAGGGTGCTTAAAATTGCCCTAGCACCTTCACAAAAGTACAGTTCCTGGGATTTCTTGGGGAAGAAATGTCAGGGGAGCCACAATACTGAAATTATATTATAGGCTTGTTCCGAGAATGCTGTGCTTTGGCAGAGGAAGAGACAACTTTGGCAGAGGAAGAGACAACTTATTTCTCCTCATGGACCTGTTCACAATTAATAGTTCCCACAAGGGAGAACAGAACCACTGTCCTTTGTGGGGACAAAGAGACAAGAGAGCATAAATCACTACAGCCAGACTCATGCCTGTAACACAGGAGCATATATTTGAAATAAGTAGAAAGTTACCTAGTTTTCTGAAATACAAATTAGTCCCTGCTGCCCTATCCATCAAGAAATTTGTAAAGCCGTTATGGACCTCCTTTCTCTGTTAGTGGTTTCTAATGAATAGCTCAGTCCTAGGATGGATGAACACAGGAATATTAAATGCCATTTTATGCCAGTTCCGTAGTTCTTCAAGATGCATTTATTATTATTATATTTATATTTATATCCCACCTTTTTCCCAGGGCTGGGACTCAAGATGGTTTACAAAGTTAAAACATGTACAATCAAAACATATAAATATAAGTTTACAAATAGAATTAAACCTACAGTAAAATTAAAAACATTTTAAAAATTTAAAAACAGTAACAGATTTTAAAAACAAAACCAAACCACACATTAACATAGGTCCAGAGAATTTTGAAAAGCCTGCTGGAATAAAAACGTTTTTGCCTGCCTCCAGAAGTGTAGCACAGAGAGAGCCACTCTGGCTTCCTTAGGAAGGGAGCTCCAGAGCTTTGGAGCAGCTACGGAGAAGGCCCTCTCCCCCCGTGTACCCATCAGGCTTACTTCAATGTGGGTCATTCATTTACCATGATGATTAATTGTCAGGGCTGGTGGCCTGGAGAGAGGGACACAAGCAGGTGGAAGTTCAGGAAATCAAGAGGAGATCAGTCTATAAGCAGCTCATCTTGCACCTCGTCCATGAGTTGCCAAGACTGAAGAATCAGGCTGGACTTCATAGGTCCAGATGGGGACCCTCTTGGCTGACCTAGAAAGCTGCAACAATATCACTCTCCAACTATGTGCAGTTGTGGTGCTGCAGCCCATTAGAAGTCAGGCCAGCAGCTCCCTCTGCTTTCAAGCTTCCCAGATGGGGTATGGAGTAATCACTTAGCCAGAGGCCCTGGCACCTCACGGCAAGATTCTGTAAAAATGATCAGAACTTTTACATGAAGGAGCAGCAGTGGAATCCCCCCTTCCCCTCAAAATAATTCTCAATAAAACACTGGTTCCTATATATGTATACACACACACACTACGGCTTCTCCCACTTTCCATATTGGGAATAATCAGTTAAATCTTTAGTAATATTTTAGAGCAATTGGAGCTTCCCTGGTGATTTCTGTTCTGTTCCTCTGGACAGATACATCTGCCTCTGCAGAAAGCTAAAAGAATGTGCTCACCACTTAGGTGTATCAAAGTGCATAAGAGTTAATTAAATCGCATTAAAGTTGCATTGTATGGTTATCCCATTACCTGTCAGCAGATGGAGCAGTTGTTTAACTGTGCTTTAAGGCAGTGACTTTCAAACTCTTAAGTTCAAGTAACACTCATGGCCCCAATTGGTCTTCTGGGGAATATTTGCATATTGCAAAGCATTCTGGGGAACATTCTAGAATGCTCACTATTGCCCCACATGGATGCACTTTCTATCCAGTGTACAGAAATTGTATGTTGCAGTGAATTGTGTGTTGCATTATTGATCTTCTTGCTGAGGAACCCCCTGATACCTTGTGATGTTCCTCTCATTATTACACATGAGATATGCATTTGCTTGTCTTCTTCTTCTTCTTCTTCTTCTTCTTCTTCTTCTTCTTCTTCTTCTTCTTCTTCTTCCAATTTCTATCCCACTTATATACAAAATACCCTAGGTGGCAAAAACAACTTGCTGCCTTCTCTTAAGGCTTTGGGAATTAATGTGACCTGGTTGCTGATTGAAGGAAGCTTAGTTGGCTTCTTGAAATGAAATCTAGTGTTTGAGAGAGAGCCTAAACGCCACTGCACAATATACTCCTCAATTATGAACTTACCCTGTTAAGCTCAGGGTTACTCCACACTTCCCCAGGGCACAGTTTGAAAACCATGGCTTTAAGGGATGCTTTAATTAAAGGAACATCGATTTTGCTTTCACAGTGCCTTGTAGTAGAATGCAGAAATGTGTGTGGATGCATGTTTCGATGAGAAGGGCATTAATCTGGGCTCGTCCTTGTCAAACTCCACTTGTGTCTGCCAACATTATTGCATCAGCAGTGTGATGCATGGGTAAAACAAGAAAATACCTTCTAAGAGGAGTAATAGCATGGAAGGACTCATGTAGTTATATGAAGCAGAGTGTAGAGGATATTGAAAAAAATGAGTGGCGGTGTGTGAAGTCATGGATCCCCTTCTGATGTTCTCTGTTTCCAGGAACTTCAGATCCCCCCCCCCCCCCCCCGGGGCAAATATAAAAACAATCCAGGAAAAAGCTGTAGTCCTTTGTAAAAATGGTCATATAGTTCAGCTAAAAAGGGATTATTTCCTCCAAAGTTGCCTGAATAAAATCCCCTCGTTTTGTAACCAAAAAGATTGGGATGTTATTAATGGTAACTCGTGTATGAAGAGTATTTTTTGAACTTGGCAATTGCTTAAGAAAAAAATTGAGTCCTGGACTCTCCGTTGACAGCAATTTATCACTATCGGGAGTCTGAACAAAGGCATTTGGGGGAATCAGCAGTTTTGGGAGCAGCAAGGGTACAATTCAACTTCAGTGTGTTTTTTATAGGTCATGGTAAGACCTTAACAGTGATTTGGTGAGAGCCGTGAACAACAACTCTCTCTTTCAATTTTTTGAAGTTCAACGTATTGAAAACCAGGCCAGAATGAGTATAAACTAAGTTTGAAAGGTTGGTGACTGACAGCCAGGTAAAATGACTGTTAAGGCTATATAAGAACATAAAAAGAGCCCTGATGGATCAGACCAAGGGTCCATCTTGTCCAGCATTCTGTTCACACAGTGACCAACCAGCTGTCGAGCAGGGACCCATAAGCAGGACACGGTGCAACAGCACCCTCCCACCCATGTTCCCCAGCAACTGGTGTACATAGGCTTCCTGCCTCTGCCACTGGAGTTGGCCCATAACTAACTGGATTAGTAGCAACTATCTGGATTAGTAGCCATTGATAGCTTTCTCTTCCAGGAATTTAATCCCCCTTTAAAGCCATCCAAATTAGTGGCCATGACTACATTTTGTAGTAGTGAATTCCATAGTTTAACTATGCTGTACGAAGAAGTAGTTACTTTATCAGTCCTAAATCTCCCACTAATTAGCTTCATGGTATGATCCTGGGGTCTAGTACTTTGAGAGAGGGGAAAAAATCCCCCTATCCACATTCTCCATACCATGCATAATTTTGTACACCTCTGTCTCCCATTAGACTTCTTTTTTCTAAGCTAAACAATCCCAACTGTTGTAATTTCCTCTCATAGGGGAGATGCTCCACCCCCTTGATCATTTTGGTTGCCCTTTTATGCACTTCCTCTAGTTCTACGATATATTTTTTTAAAGTATGGTGACCAGAACTGTACACAGTATTCCAAGTGTGGTTGGACCGTAGATTTGCATTAAGGCAGTATGATATTGGCAGTTTTATTCTCAGTTCCTTTTCTAATTAAGCCTAATACGGAGTTTGCCTTTATAGGTTGACATTTTCATTGAGTTGTCTATCCCAACCCCAAGATCTCTTTCTTGGTTGGTCACCGCTAGCTCAGATCCCATCAGGTTATACTTGAAGTTGGTTTTTTTGCTCAGTTGGTGCAGATTTAGACACAATGGCTATCAGTTCCTTCTCAAAATGGAATAATGACTAGGGGAAAGATGTTCCAGAAAAAGTGTAGGCTTGTGTTTTAAAAGTGGTGTCACAGATACACATGTACCTAAAATAAATTTATAAAATCCTTTTTAAATGGTATTAGACACCTTAAGGACTCAGCAGGATATATCCCAGGATAGATGATCGATGCTGGAGATGTGGCTTTCAGAGATCGGATATTGTTTGTATTTTTTTAGTCTTGTCTCAAGATTGAGAAATTTTGGAGCTCAATGTTGGTGGAGATTAAGAATGTTACGGGATATGAGCTCCCTTGGTATCTTTTAATAGTTTTGTTTGGTTATTCATTTATTAGCCCCAGCACATCTGTTTATAACTAAAAGGTGGGAAAAGATCAACCCCTCCTCAGTTGATGAATGGTATTTGAAAGTTTGGGAAATATGTATATGGTTAAGCTCCCTTATTTAGTGAGGGTTAGAGAGGGAAGGCAACAAACAGATCAGTTTATCGAAAGATGGAGTTCATTTGTGTTATAACGTACTGCAGTGGTAAGGTTCAAGATGTGCTTCAGCCGTACACATTGTAAAGACTAATATGATTGTTTTTCTCTTTTCTGTTTTGGTAAACTTAATTAAGGATGGATGTTGTGAAGTACTGAAGTCCTGTTTCAGCAGACTAAAGCCGAATAGGCTAAGCACGCGAGGGGAGAGTCTCCACTTCAGACTGTGTCTGCCTCCACAAATAAAGGGCGACGAAACACAATGAAGGAAAGCGCTGGGGCTGGAGTGTCCCCTCACCTCACATGTTTAGCCGATTCGGGTTCAGTATGCCTGAATAGGGCTTGACTTATTTCTATTTTGTAAACTTTTTAAATGAAAGGCATTAAAAACAGATAGAGGCAGTGATTGATTTTAGGTCCTAGTCAGTCTGACCCAAGGGAAAATGTTTGCCTTGATCACAAATAACATATCGATTAAATTAAAATTTCAGAGTGTGAAGCAAAACTCACTCACTATAACTAGGCTACTCCAAAGGTGCTTGTCTTTCTTGGAGATCTACCTCTCCCAAAGCTCCGTGCCATCTAAGGATACGGTTCTGTTATCTTACTTGGAAGAGACGTCGTCCTGTACATATAGTGAGTTTTATTTCTAAGTAGACATGGCAAGCTTGAATGTTCTGGGATGGTGTATGGCATTCTCTTGTTGGCGGGTAATGTTATATGTTCCATTATCTTACATATTACCCAAAGCAGTTGCCATTGAGTGGAGCCAAACAAGTGTGTTTCTTCCCGTCCAATTCATAGTTTCTCTGTTGCTCACCAAACAGTTGGGGCTGCTTTTTCTTTTCTTTTGTAGATGAAGAACAAGCGGCTCCAACGCTGTGCGTTGTGTACCTGTTGCTTGCTGTCATAAACCTGAGTGGGCAAAATCATTCTTTTCCTTGGGCCATGTTCACAGGAGTGGTTGGCTTTCCTGTCGATCTATCCTAAAAGAAGCACAGATAGGGCCACCGTTTCTGGGGGACAGTGTTGCAGAGTCCTGGCCCCATTCCAGGCAGTTTCATACGTCCAGAGGCCTCCATGCTGTATAGAAAACCATGTGAATCTGGGAGGACTTTCAAAAGCAAATTGTGATATAGCACTGAGGACTGTTCTTAAAAAAAAGAAAAATCTCACTGTTTGCTCCTAAAGGAGCCCTTTGGATCCTAGCCTCAGGTATCGGTTGTATGTTTGCCTGGAGTCTAAAAGTGTAAGCGTAGGAGAATAGGTATTAGGTGACAACTTTATTTGGGATTTTAATCTGGTTTGGATTGACTATGAAATCAAGAGATGACTTGCATTTGTGAATGAGCCATCAAAGGTTAGTTGTCCCAGGTGAAATTTTCAGAGCCAGTGTGATCCGTTGGGAGAGGCGGGTGATAAATAAATATATTATTATTATTATTATTATTATATTATTATTATTATTATTAAAAGTGATGGACTTGAACTGAGTTTGAAGCTTATTAGAAGTAGACAATCTCAGCCTCTAAATGACTTTACAGGATTGTTGTGAGGATAATAATAATAACAGTAGTAGTAGTAGTAGTAATAATAATAATAATAATAATAATAATAATAATAATAACAACAACTCTTCTAGATACCCACTCAATGGAATTTAAATGGAACCAGCCAAACATCTGGCTAAAAGTCATCAAATGATAAGAGAGAGAGAGAGAGAGAGGCCTTTGTGAACCAGGCTGTATGTAGTATGTGGCTTTTTATGTGAATAATTTCTTGCTCTACAGTCTAAAAGGTGTGCATAAAGCTTAAATGTTAATTGTTGCAATACTATGTTATTTGTGCTCTTGTTAGTGCTCTTTAGTTTTAAGAAAACTCTGGCTTGAGTTGAAATATATTCAAGGGGAGATCAAATTAGACTTTTTGTGCCGTTAATGCTAAAGACAGACTTGAATGGTTTGGAGTTTGTTCCAGAGATCTGTTTTCCAAGGTGCTTAGTATGCCTGTGAGACATAGTTTAAATAGTACAAAACCAGAGATTGATTTCCCCAGGAAGTTAAAGGTTTTCTCAGAGACCATCTATTCTGGCTAATGTACTGGCCATTCTTTCTGGACACACCATGAATTCTCAACCTACACGTATCAAAATCTTGTGTGTGTGTGTGTGTGTTTAAAAAAATGTTTTTCTACACATTAGGGACATCTGCAATGACAATAAATTTGCAGACTAATTCATCTTTTGTCTACAGCTTTATGAAAATGAAACAAAGATTTAACAAAATAAGCTCACCAATTTACCAGTTATTTTAGGAGCCTCTATAACTGCATGGAATACCTGCATCTAAATAATTCATATAATAATTCCATTCTTTTTAATGTACTTTATTTCAGTTTGATTATGTTCATTTTGATGAAAGTTGCAGAGGTAGCTGAGAGAGGTGTAAATTAGGGAAGTCATGAAATGATGTCCCAGTTGGACTATCTATCAGATGAATACACCCCGATCAGTACAGAATGGGTTCTGGAACAGCCCAGAATTTGCTAGAACCCATTGGTACGTCTGGCAGGTTTTGGCCAAGTGGGCATAGAGGCCTCCAGCACTTTATAGCTTTTCAGATGCATGTAATCTCTGTGTTGCTGTCAGTTTGAAAGCTTTTAAACATAGAGGCACAAACATATTTTCCGTCTTGTAAGAACTTGTGTAATATAGGCAGGATAGAGGATTGGACTCTTAAATTGGGAGTCAGATGCCATTTTTACTGTAGATCATTATGCCTCAGTTGTGTACCTGTAAATTGAAGATAAAGGGTGACACAAGGCTCTTATGAGGGGAAGCGTGCATTAATATCACTGACCTTGCCAAGCTCAAGCAGCTCTTGAGGTACTGTCGCGGAATCCAACAGCATTTAGAAATCTGCTTGGAAGAGCCTGAGTAAGTTACTTTTACAGAGTGAGCCTGTCATGACCTGCTCATGTTGAGACTCCCTTTTACCTATGTCTTTAAAGGATCCCAACCAGTAATGCAGTTGGCATACGGCTGTCCACTCTATGGATTATTTTTCCTTTCTGTTCAACACCTCTGGGCATCACCCTTTTACTCTCCCTCTGGTTCTGTGATCCACTGACCCCCTTTTTGGTCCCACCGCAACCAGCTTGGCACTTTTTGTACCTTTTATTCACCTTTTACTTTACCGCTGCCACCATATAACTCAGTACCTTACCTCAGGTACCTAAAGAATCCAATCCAGTGTGAAACAAAATAACTTTTATTTAACAAGAAGTAAGTTCACACATGTTAACAAGCTTGTGGTTTCATTTGTTTCAGAACTTGGTTATTACATTAAATATATCATGTATCTTTGCCTACTCTATCCTCTAAAGTCAAATCTCGCTCCTCCTGCTCCCTTTATTCCCAAAATAATAAAACGCAGGCCCTCTTCAGTAGACTAACTCTGACTCTCTCTCACTCCCAACAACTTACTACCAACTAACTGATTTTTACTGTCATTCCCCTTCACACACTTGAATCCAACAGCCAATCAACAGTCACTCCAACATTCCATTCACTCACTCCCCCTCCCAACAGAATTAACCACTTATCAGCTTTTCCATATGAAGTCCAGATGGCATTTACATCACAGATAAATAGCATCAAAACAGTGAAACACCACAGAGCCTTCCTCTCTCTACCTCTGCCCAGCAGATTGCAGGGATAATTCTGTCTGCACAGAATGCTCTGGTTGCTCCCTCCCCTCTCCCCAAATAATACAGACTGGCACAGTGGTAGGCAATCTTTTCAGGCCTGTGGGGGTATTTGTCATCTCGTCCTGGACCTGGGGGCACATTTACCATTCTTGCCCCTCCCTTACCTGGATTCTATTCTATTTATTACGAGTAACCCAAGGCGATGTACATAATCCTCCTGATCTCCATCTTATCCTCTCAACAACAGCCCTGTGAGGTAGGCTGGGCTGAGAGTCTGTGACTGGCCCAAAGTCACCCAGTGGGCCTCCATGGCCAAGTGGGGACTAGAACCTGGATCTCCCAATCACCTCAAAAGCAAGGAAGCACGAAACCTGCAAACTGCTTGTTAAATTGCTGCTGAGCGTGGTGGTAGCAACAGTGGGGGTGAGCCTGGGGTCCTGAGGGGTGGCCTGGTGCCTGCGGACGCTGGGATACCGACCCCTGGTTTGGTGTGTCTGGATCAGCCTTAGTTCTGGTTCTGGGTAAAATGGCCAGAAGTGAAGTATCCGTGGGTAGGAATAAATTGAAAAAAAATGTTCCTTTCCCACATTTTTCAAGCCCCTTAGAGCTTTCTAATAATATCTATTTACAACAAACTGGAACTAGTACAGTCTCTGTAGAAATGATGGAGCTACGTAGAGGAAAAGACAACTTGTTTATGAAGATTGTGCTGCTTCTCCAACAATGTAAGATTTTCCTCTTTCTCCCCCACCCCAGTTATTTGGCGGGAATACATCACTGTCCTTACATGACTTTCTACTTTGACTACATAAATCCACAGTTGTGTGTTTTGACCATTTCCAGCTGCATTTCGTCTGGCTCCCTCGTGCACAGTTTGAATTATTGATTTCACTATGTCTTAGCGAAGTGTTGTACGGGTGTTAGACATCCTTAGCACCAGGCAGTCTGAATTGAAATCCTAGGTTTCTCTTGCATTGAGCTAATTTTTTCAGAGCCAATTCCATACTGATGAAGCCATTTCCCCCCCATTAGGAACTGTGCCTTTTGCCAAGCCTGCATTTAAACAACACACAATGTCTAGAGTGTAATAAAAGTCCAGGTGTAGCCGTTGTGAGTGTGCTGATGCCAGCAGATCACAGCACCTCCTGCTGGCCAAGATGTAACAGCTCTGCTAATTGTTCTTAACTTGTCAGATGCATGTAACCCGCACTATAATCTGTTTGGGATCTTTTTTGTTGTGCTTAAGTGTTTTCAGTTTTTTCGGAACCTGTGTAAATCTAAGCAGGGTAGAGAACTGGACTCTTAATTTGGGAGTCAAGTGCCGCCTCTTACTGTGGACCATTATAACTCATTTTTGTAGCTGTAAAATGACAATAAGAGCAGCACAAGGTTCTTGTGTGTGAAAACACGCTGTTTAAAAGAATGTGTTATCTAAATAAGTAGACAGTATAAGCAGCGGTAGTAGTGCCTATTGCTGCTTATAACTGATGTGAGGCTGGCTGACCAAGGAACACTGAACTGGTGAGGTGTTGTTGACTTTTCAGATAAAGATTTCTGTGTGGTCTGAAAGCCTTCATATTCTTATATTACCAAAACTCTAACAAAATATTACATCTTAGGTTTCTATACCCTTGGACGAATTGCCCAGTGCAGGGGTACTCTGCTCCACCATGCTCCACTTGCCACCAAATTCTCCCCACCTGCACTGACGGGTGTGCAGAAGTGTTAGTGGTCTAGATCCCCCCCCTCCCTGCAGCAGCCAGCATTGCTGCCTCCATGCCGAAGAAGTGATACTGGTCTGCTCGCTGGAAGGCTAAAATCTTCTCCTCTTCCCAGTGGCCTAGAAGCACCTGGCCTTGCTGCTTCCATCCTGATCACGGCAACGTCCGTTGGGGGCACTGGGGGTGAGTGGGAAGAGACTTTAGCCTCCCCCTCCCTCAGTGATCTCGAAGCAGCCTCCCTCCTTGCCACAACCTTATGCATGACTGCTGGGGTGGAGTGAGGGTAAAGCCTCCCCCACCCTGCGCTTTTGTGTGTGCGTGTGCATATGCACCCATCAGGACCATGCAGAGCGGTGTCCAGTTGGCCCGGGGCCCATGATTTTGAAGGGGGCCCTCCGACGAGGAGGTCCCCCTAGCTTACACTCCTGCTTCCATAGTGTCAGCAGCCCATCGAGAAGTGAGGAGCCCGCCTTGCGGAAACAGCGCAGGAGCTGTCCATCATGAATACCACAGTCAGACTACAAGCTCCAGAGGGCCACGTGCCACATGCGGGGCGAGGATCTAGGTGCCTAAGTGGCGATGGTTGTCCTCTTTCCTCCATCTTCTCCATGGCATATATAATTTCTGGAGCGGAGGGTGAGGTAATGATGATGATCGTTATCAGTGATAATAATGATGATGATACCGTGAGGATGAGGATGATGATGATGATAATGTTTGATAATGATGAAGGGCTGTTCTATGGTTGTTGCTTCTATTTGTACAGCAACTAAAAATAAATGTTAATTTCTGATTCAACATTGAGATGTCCTAGGACAGGTTTAATATGAAGGTGTTATGCAGAACGGACATGCCCCCCCAGCCTCCTTTTTTGAAATGGGGGGGGGCACACACTTCCCATCTGGCCTGGGCATATGACCAGCTCTGCACAGCCCTGGCACCCACCACTGCCGACACCGGATGTGAGAAATCAGCTTAGTTGGTTTGCTAATACGTTGTTCCTTATCTACTGTCCCTTCAGCTCAGAATATGGCCTCCTGCCATAGCACAACCTGGTGCCCTCCAGGTGTTTTGGATTACAGTTCCCATTCGCCTGCCGGCATGGCCAATGGTCAGGAATTGCCGGGAGTTACGATCGAAAACATCTGGAGGGCACCAGGTTGGGTAAGGCTGCCACAGCAGATTATTTGGGAGTTGGGGAGTCATGCACAAAGGCCTGGGCTATGTTATAAGCTGCCATATTGCAAGAGGATGTGGGACACTGAGAATGTGTTGCAATGAAAAAAAAAAGATTTGTAAAATAGTACTAAAACTGAAAGGGCTGGAAGTTGGCCCTTGGAATGATGCCAGGAAGGCTCCTTGAGGAAAGCCCTGGAGTGCTGCTGGCACATCTACCTCGGAATCATCCATGTTCTGTGCTAGCTGCAGCCTCTGCGATGAAGTGGGCATCGCCGCGTCTGACCTTAGAGTGATGTGAGAATGGGCGCAAGAGCTGGGCTTGTTTGTTCTGTCCCGCTCTCTGCATTCTGGAGTCTTTCGGGGTGCTCTGAGGGAAGCCAGAGGCCTGCCTGGGCGCTTCAATGCTGTGGGCGCCTGAGCTCATTTGGACAGACCCAATCCTGGTGTGCTGTCGTGTTGAGCTTAGCGGGGAGCTGGCTGTGGCGCAACCAATCACAAGCAAAGTTTCAAAAAGCAATCCGCTTCCTCGCTTCCTTTCGACTGGAATGTGTGCGGCACCGTAGGGCTGGAAGGGGGCAGACGGTGGCGCAAAAACAGTCCTGCAGGGGCTGTGCTTTGTTTCTGACACACTGAGCTGGAACTGTAAGGCCAGTGCGCTGCTGATACGTGCGATCGGAGATCCCAGAGTCAGGCAGCGGTGACATCTTGAACAGCTGCCTCTTTTTGAAATGAGAATGGGAAAGGCTTCTGTTTTGTTTCATCTGCCTAGAAAGGAAGGAAGGAAGAAAGGATAGTATGGCATTACAAAGCCAACTTATTGATGCTTCTGCTGGTTTCCCCCCTTTCCCCCCACCCCCATCAAATCTTGCATTTAGCAGATAAGAGAGAAAATGTACCCTGAGCTCTTTCATGCTCTTGACAAAGGGAAGGAAGCCAAGCATTGAGCAATGTGGTGGATGGCACATGAAAGTGGCAGCATATGCAGCAAGCCAGCCATCGTAGCGCACTGGCGCTTGCTGCTGCTATGCCTGTCCCGGTCTCCTGTTGTTGTGCTTGTTGTTGTCATTATTACTGTTCTAGGGATGGCAGAAAGGGCTGTGTGTGTGTGTGTGCGCGCACACACAAGAGGGGGGGAGAAGTGTCTGAGTTGCTAAAGAGCACATGACTTGATGCGCTCCCCTAGTGCTTTTCTAATGCTTGATGGGAGGGCATTGGTGGCCAGAGATGCAGAGTCAGCAGGAGAGCAAAGAGTAAGGTTACTTGTTGATGAGAAGTTACTTGTTGATGCTTTTAATTTCCTGGTGATCCTGGCAGTGTTCATCAGATTGATTGGTTGCATGCCTGAATGCAACTTCAGTTGTTCAGCAACATGCTCCTTTAACACAAAGTGGGTGTTGAGAAAGTTCAAATGCAGAAAGAAACAGCAGCTCTTTGTCCAGGGACCCTTTCCATTACTTTTAACTGGCTTTGTCTTAGAGGTACCTTCCACATCAGCATCAAGCTACAAGCCTGTGTCGTTAAGATCCTCCACCCTTGATCCTAGAGATGGGGGTGAAGAGTGTGTGTGTGTCTTTGTTCAGTTTTTCCGCTTAGGAAGGCCCTTCTGGTTGCTTCTCTGTGTTGGCATGCCTCTGTGTAACCTGAAATCTTTTCCCCACTTCTACCCTAATTTGTCTGCCAGACCTCCCTTCGTTACTATCTTGAGGGTAGAATCCAACGGGGTGGTTATGCACTCGCCAATTCTTTTCTATCCTGCCTTCTGCAAGCGGTGGGTCCCACCTACTGCACTGTGCAATTGGGACTCACCGCTAACCCAAGGGAGATATAGTGCCTCCTAGGGAAAGCCCCCAAATGAGCAGAAATGCATGTTTCTGGAAGGAGGCAGGTCAGTGGCGCTCCCTTACACAAGCTCTGCCAACATGCTCTTCTTCCTAGAAGAGGGGCTTCTTCCCATCTTGAGTTGCCCCAGAAGTGCTAAATTGCCATTGTGCAAGTGGTGGTGGCCGCTTGCATAATACAATCAGTGGAGCGCAAAAGAATCGGCAGGGGCTTAAGCCCCCCATTGTATTCTGACCAAGTACTGAAATAAACTAGGTAGGACACAACACCATGCCCTTGTCCACAACCACCTTGCTTTCTTGCCCTTGAATTTCCTTGCTTGAACATTTATTTATTTATTTATTTATTTATTACATTTGTATACCGCCCCATAGCCGAAGCTCTCTGGGCGGTTTACATAGGATTAAAAACAATTAAAAACAATATACAAAAATTAAAACAGCAAAAACATACAACATATACACAATCTGTACATTTAAAACCACTTCAACACTTCAAAAAGCTACAAAAACAAAACAAAACAAACCCAGGCTCCTCAGATATTGCCAGATGCCTGAGAGAAGAGGAAAGTCTTGACCTGGCGCCGAAAAGATAACAATGTTGGCGCCAGGCGGGCCTCGTCGGGGAGATCGTTCCACAATTGGGGAGCCACCACAGAGAAGGCCCTCTCTCTTGTTGCCGACCTCCGAGCTGCCCTCGGAGGAGGCACTCGGAGGAGGGCCTTAGATGTTGAACGTAGTGTTCGGGTAGGTTCATGTCGGGAAAGGCGTTCCATCAGGTATTGTGGTCCCAAGCCGTGTAAGGCTTTATAGGTTAAAACCAGCACCTTGAACCGGGCTCCGAAACATACAGGCAGCCAATGCAAGCGGGCCAGAGTAGGTCTTATATGTTCGAACCTACTGGTTCCAGTTATTAATCTGGCCGCTGCATTTTGCACAAGCTGCAGCTTCCGAACCACCTTCAAAGGCAGCCCCACGTAGAGTGCATTGCAGTAATCTAACTTGGAGGTTACCAGAGCATGGACAACTGAAGCCAGGTTATCCCTGTCCAGATAGGGACGTAGCTGGGCCACCAACCGAAGTTGGTAGAAGGCACTCCGTGCCACTGAGGCCACCTGCGCCTCAAGTGACAGAGATGGTTCTAGGAGAACCCCCAAGCTACGAACCCGCTCCTTCAAGGGGAGTGCAACCCCATCCAGAACAGGTTGAACACCCTCCATCCGGTCAGCGGAACCACCCACCAACAGCGTCTCAGTCTTGTCTGGATTGAGTTTCAGTTTATTAGCCCTCATCCAGTCCATTGTCGCAGCCAGGCACTGGTTCAGCACATCCACAGCCTCACCTGATGAAGATGAAAAGGAGAAATAGAGCTGCGTGTCATCAGCGTACTGATGACAACGCACTCCAAAACTCCGGATGACTGCACTCAACGGTTTCATGTAGATATTGAACAGCATAGGGGACAAAACCGACCCCTGCGGAACCCCATACTGGAGAATCCACGGGGCCGAGCAATGTTCCCCAAGCACCACCTTCTGGAGCCGACCCCCCAAGTAGGAGCGGAACCACTGCAATGCAGTGCCTCCCACTCCCAACTCAGCCAGTCGTCCCAGAAGGATACCATGGTCGACGGTATCGAAAGCCGCTGAGAGATCAAGGAGAATCAACAGAGTCACACTCCCCCTGTCTTTCTCCCGACATAGGTCATCATACAGGGCGACCAAGGCTGTTTCCGTACCAAAACCAGGCCTGAAACCCGACTGAAATGGATCCAGATAATCAGTCTCATCCAAGAGTGCCTGGAGCTGGCTCGCAACCACCCGCTCCAGGACCTTGCCCACGAATGGAACATTTGCTACTGGCCTGTAGTTATTAAGATTTTCAGGGTCCAGGGAAGATTTCTTTAGGAGTGGTCTCACTGCCGCCTCTTTCAGGAGGCCTGGGACCACTCCCTCTTGCAAAGAGGCATTAATCACTTCCCTGGCCCAGCCAGTTGTTCCATCCCTGCTAGCTTTTATTAGCCAAGAGGGGCAAGGATCCAATATGGAAGTGGTTGCACGAACCATTGTGTGTCTCTTTTCCCCACTCTCCTTGCTTCCTCTGTATCGTGCAGATATTTCCTTTTGAGACTTGTCTGCCATTTATGTGCCTGCTATGAAACTGTTCCCCCTTTCTCTCCACACCCCCGGTGCCTGGAATCAAACTAAGTCCTCTCCCTCTTAAATCCCTTTTTCTGGGGCACTGAGGCCTTGTGTTCCGTGTTGTCTGCTTCCATGTATTGTCCCAGTCTTGTGACTCCGCTTTAATCAGTCAAGGATGAAGGGGTTTTAAACACAGGAAAAGTGCCACAGAGCTGATGCGAAAGATGGATCTTGCATCTCTGTCCTGCTCGCTAGTTGAAGGGTAGCCCCTCTGCTGTAGAGACTGTAATGTGCTTCATGCCTGATATGGTAAGCATACTTCACAGCACTAACACATCTCAGTATCCATGTTAAACACTTTTTGTGGTGTGTGTGTATGCTAAAAATGCTGCATACCGTGTGAATCAACTTTGTGCCTTGTCTGCATTTCACATCATGCTGAGTTTGTCTTGACAGTAAAACGTTGTTTACATAAACAGTCGTTTAGTTGGGGGGGAAACAGACTTGAGGCCAGTGGGGTTTTGAATGTGGGTGTTGTCGCTTTGCCCTGCCGGGCAGACCGCTACACAAACACTGAGCTTCCTAGGCATCTCGCCCAGATCCCCTGCCAAGATACATAGGGTGACCCACCCAACTCTGAGCGGAGGACACTGTAGGGAGCTGGCTTCATCCTGTTTAGTTGATTCATAATAAGAGTAGCCATTGTTGTGCGGGGCCTCCTTTGTTTTTATCTCACTATTCCCATTTGGGTTGATGGGAAAGCAGAGTGGATTCCAGTTCCCCTTGTGAAAAAGTCTTGGAAAGTAAATATCTTCACTGAGCTTTTCAAAGCCTTCCTCAAATGAGCACAAGGCAATTACATCTCTTTCCACATTGCCCTGTCTTGGGAGGGATGAGCCCCAGCCTAAGACTGAATAGCTCACAGGTTCTCACAGCCTCTTCTCTTGGATGAGATTAAAGAGTATAAGCTGCTTTGGGTCCAAGAAGGCCCACAAAATGGCACAAAGTAATGATGTAGTAGTAGTAGCAATAATAATAATAATAATAATAATAATAATAATAATAATAATAAGCTTTTAAAAACCCCAATTGAGCAATCAGTCAAGAGACAGAATGCAGCAAGCGTCAGAGCTAACCAAAAACAAAACAAAACCTGGGGGCAAGGATAGATGATCCCTACTGAATTCTGTTCAAAACCACATGGTCTACTTCAGTTTCTTTCTTCTTCTTTTTTTAAAAAAACCAAAATATCTTAGGGCAACCCTCCCCCCCTTATTACAGTAAAGAATAAGCTGGGCTAGAACCTTTCTCTCTGATGTATTTACATTTTTGAGCAGTCTTAAGTAGTGTGCTCCCTCCCAGCACTTCATTCTGCGGCCTGTGTAGAGCAGGCCTTAGACTATACGCATAATACAAAATCAGAATTCTGGACTGGATCACTTAAGATTGAGCTGTGAGGAGTGGCAGATTTTGTAGTCTTCTCTTACACATGAAACGCCTGGCATATAATGGGGAGGACCAAGCAGCCTTGTTTACTAGTTTACTACATGCAAGGAGCTCTTTCTGTGAAAGAGCATTCACTTTTACCTCCTTATGCATAACTTGTAGTTCAGCAGGAACATCTTTGCAACTGAAGGTACAGTATGATGCTTCTGAGGTGGTCTACAAATAATAGTTTTTTCAGAGACTTAAAGGCAAAATGCAACTTACGGTTACCTTGAGTAAATATCCATTTAGAACAGAGGTGGGCAACATGTGGTGCTTGGGCTGCATGCGACCCCCACTGCCCCCCCAATTGTAAAAAAAACTAACAAGATCCTTTTAAAATTCTATAATCAATGTCTAAACTTCTGTGCACATGGCTTGAATCCATCAGTGTCCTTCTCCCAGCAGAATGGAAACCGCTGGCAGAAGGGATTTGCCCTCCCCCTGTAGCCTTTGTGTGCTCCCCCCCATCTGTTTTGGAGGGCCCTCCAACCCTATTGATTTGGGTACATGAGGGGTTGCAGGGGGAGGAGAGGATGGAGATGTACTGGATTTAAGCAAGTGTTCCTCAGGGTTCAGTAATCTGGATTCAGATATATCTTTCCTGAAGTATCTTCTGCAATCTTTTGGACAATACTTTCCACGTCATGAGAGAAAATTTTATTTGTAAACGAAGACTTGTAATTTGGCTGTACCTGTTTAGAATCAGAATCATAGAATAGTAGAGTTGGAAGGGGCCTTTAAGGCCACCGAGTCCAACCCCTCTCAATGCAGGAATCCACCTTAAAGCATCCCTGACGGATGGCTGTCCAGCTGCCTCTTGAATGTATTGTTTCATAATGATTTTATATGCAATGTGATTTTAGTATGATTTTAATTGTGTTGTGTAGTTATATCTTTGGTCTGTTGACTGGCAATAAAGGAGTTGATTGATTGAATGCCTCTAATGTGGGAGAGCCCACCATCTCCCTAGGTCATGGGTTCCATTGTCGTGTTGCTCTTACAGTCAGGAAGCTTTTCCTGATGTCCAGCCAGAATCTGGCTTCCTGTAACTTGAGCCCATTATTCCGTGTCCTGCACTCTGGGTTGATAGAGAAGAGATCCTGGCCCTCTTCTCTGTGTGACAACCTTTCAAGTATTTGAAGAGTGCTATCATGTCTCTCCTCAATCTTCTCTTCTCCAGGCTAAACATGCCCAGTTCTTTCATTCTGTCCTCATAGGGCTTTGTTTCCAGACCCCTAATCATCCTCGTTGCCCTCCTCTGAACACGCTCCAGCTTGTCTGCATCCTTCTTGAAGTGTGGTGCCCAGAACTGTACACAGTACTCAAGATGGGTTTACCCTTAGGATGGTGTATTTGGATGCTTTCTTGCATACCTTTCCATGTAGATAGGATTTGACATAGGCTTCAAGACTTTTGCTGTATTTTTAGCATATGAGTATTTCAATGCGAACTTATATGAGTATTTCAATGCGAACTTACCAAATCAACACTTCTCAAGCCTAAACAAAAAATGGAACACAGGCATTGATGGCCAGTATCCAAGTCAACATGAGCACTAGCATACATTTTGTTACACTAGAGTAAGGGACCTGTAATGCAACGCCAATTGTGTTAGCTGCCATAACAGGTTTTCCAGGGAATCCCATCATGTCAGCTAACTCTATAGGAGATGCACTGGAGGAGCTTTACCTTGGATACTGTCCCCAAATCTGTATTTTTCTGAAGTGTTAAAAAAAAAAATCATACAAAAATGTGTATACTTTGAAAAATGTTCACAAACCCGCTTTATTTAATAGGAAATGTCACTTCTAAAAATGCATGTGTTTGACAAAATACGTTTTGAAAAATGTACACAAAAATTCATACAAATTCTTATGCCGACTAAAAAACCCCATAATTTGCAGTCTGATGCGGAAACGGGATGGAACGAACTTAAAAGTGTAAAAATGAGAATCTGAGTGACACTGAGCCGGGCATATTCTCCTATTCTAAGATCAGAGCTTAAAAGGAGGGTATTTCCCCCCCTTGCCTGAGCAGTGTTGTGATTTGCAACCCCCGATACCCCAGTTCTAATTCTGAGCCACTGAGCGCAGGCTGGCTCTTCCCCTTGCTGGCCAAGTGTTGCCCTCTGCCCCCCCCCCCACCACCACCAAGTGTCCCTTAGACTGCTTATCTGCTGGAGGTCACCCTGGAGCCCCCAGACTCAGCCCTCTTGGTCTGGAACCTCAGGAGATCTAGCAATCCTAATTCTAGTCCAGAGCCAGAGCGGTCACTTTGAAGAAATGTAAAGCATTTAGGGACTGCTCCAAATGATGGTGGTTAGACATTTCGGATCACGTTCTGTCTGGGACAGTCAGAAAGGAGTAATCTGAAACATTACACCAGTTTATTAACTCTGGAATTGGACAATTTCTGGTAGAGTGCTTAAAGAAGGAGCCATTTTGCTGTTTCTTCATTCTTGTAGATGCCATGGCTATAAAAACAGATTGGGTAGATCAGCCATGGAACTGGAACATCATCAACACTATAGAAAGTCGTCTCTGAAAAACAAATTAAGCAAATTGATTACAATTTTGTGCTGTTTGGAGAAACATGAAAAGCTTTTTATAGAAACTATTCGTATCTGCTATTCTAAGGTCTTTGAGAAGTCAACTACCACATTTACAACTTCTAAAATAACTTTTTTTTGGCATGGAATGCTAATCCTATTTATTCTGTTGGATTGTATCATCATAAAGATGCAGTTTACAATGAAGGCCCATTTGAACGTCACTACTGGGCATGGTAACAAGTTGTCCCATATTCATAACTCTTATGCCTTTTACTTTTGGCTCTTCTCTTCTTTCTTAAATCACCTTGATTTTTTTGACTGGGAGCAGATGCTTGACTACTCAGAAGACTGAATTGAATGCCTGCTGTGATATTCTCTAGATATAAGAAGATCTGTTTAAGACTTAGCTGTTGGCGGGACCCTTCTCTGGAATAAGCTCTTCCCAAGAAATGGAATTCTTGGCAAAAATAACTTGTGTGTGACCCTGGGACTGCTGTATCCAGGTGGTGGCTGGAATTCTATAGTCTGCTAATTGCTACAGCAAATATGAATTAATTTTTGGATGTTATAGAACAGTAATGCAAATGCATCCATTTTATTCTATTATTTTTTGCTACTGCAAATTTACATTGGCAACTGAGTGCTAGCAGCAAACATTAAGAGTTAAAATTATGTTCCTTAGGTTTCTAAGGGCCAGTGTTCCCCCTTGGAGACTACTTTAAATCACTTCATATGGTCTGGTGGTTGCAGTGTGGATTATGAGTCTCCTCCACCACCACATATGGTCCAAGAAAATATCTGCAGTAGTGTGGCGAAAAATCCCTTAACTGTGCTAAGAAAAAAGAAGAAGAATAGGATTCACTGGCAGGAAGCCTAGGACAGATGGTCGAAATGGTGTCTACTGCACAACGTCTATGGGTCTTTGTGCTGTCACAAATAGAACCAGCTCGCTCCTTGAAACGATATTTCCCTCATATGGCTGCCATCACACACATACATCAATAATAAAATTATACAGCCACTTCCTGAACAAACTCATAAACAGCTTCATGTTCCCTGCAGTTGTTCTTAAGAACTGCCAAGCCTAAAGCCAAGTAGATAGATACATGATAGCTTTATCTTGCTCTACTTTAAGGTGCCTGCAGTGCCTATTTTAAGGTGTCTCTGTGCACTGAAACATCAGGCAAAATTTGTCATCAACCCGCTTGCTGGCTTTTTCTCACTTGAGCAGCACAAGTAACTCTTGGCAGAAATGTGAGTCAGTGAGTGTCCCCTGTCTTCCAACAAGAGCTTCTTTGCAGCGTTCCGATCTGTAGTAGCTTCAGAGAATTAGTTTGTCCCTTTTACCTACAACTACATTATGATAATGTGGTCTAGTTACATATTTAACTGAGCAACATCCAGAAAGTCTTCCTTTCTCTGAAGGCAGCTGGAATCAATTAATCTGAAAACTTAAAACGAACATAAAGTGTGTGACAATGCAAGCAAGCTTCACCCTCTGGCTGACCACAAATGGCATTTCCAGTAGAAGACATGGAGCCTTCTGTTTCTGACATCTTCATACAAATGTGTTTTTCCAAGAGTACTTCTCCATATGAGTGTGTGCGCATGCATGCGGAGGCTGCATTTGGAATGTTTTCCTAGCTATGTAAGGACAGCAACCATAGAAAGCCAATGGGGGACAGAGAGTGTGATTTACCACAACTGAGGCATCTAGAAGTTGTGCCTGGTATTACTTGGGGGCAAGTTGAAACCAAAAAAGTCCACAGCCCAGAAGAAAACCAAGATTTAAGGAAAGAAGACAAAAAGCAAAGCCGCAAAACGGCAAAAGTTTTAAAGTCCTCATGAGTCACTGTAGTTGCGTGGGCTGTTGGGAAAAGTTTGTGGGTCTGGGGGGGGGGCATTTCTCTAGTGAGGTGAAAATGTCTAGGATCAGCGGTTCTTGCTTCAGATTTTTTTTTATTTTCAGGTGCAAATAAATGGCAGCTGAGGGGTGGGGGTGGGGGATGTGGGGCAGGCAGCTGGCAGCAACAGCAACTTCATCAAGCAGTGCCCAAGAAAGCAGGAGAGATTCCCCTAACCATATTGAGCATTCTGCACTACAAAGACAAGGATTTTGTAACCCGATGAGGTTTTTCTAGTGGGATACTAAAATTATTATTGCCACAGAGGGCTGCCAGATCTCACCATTTGGCCCGGCATTTCAGGATCTTGGCCTCTTCAGAGTCTCCAGGGGAAGGTGTAAAAACTCAGAGTGAGGAGCCAGAAGCAAATGAGGGTGGGCTGCCTTTTGCTTGAGAAGAACGTTGGCTTTGCTCCCATGTCCATCAGGAGTCACTGTTGAGGCACAAGATATAACCATAATCTGTCTCCTGACCATCAGAATTCATCCCCCATACCTGCTAGGCATCAGCAGGCTCTGCCCATTTGTATCAGGCGATACCTTCTGACCTTCACAATCCACTCACTCCTTGTTGCGGAAAGAAATGGGAAAACTGTGATCTGCAGAACCTTCAGCCAGCGTTGAATGTATCAAAATGAAAGACGGTGGAGCTTCATTTAACTTGAATCCCTTCAAAGACCTAATGGCAAGGCATTCTTAGCATTCCCAGCCAGCCCCCATGAAACCCCCCACTCGTGAATGCAAAGTTCCCTATGAGTAAAGTGCCCTTTTCAATTTACTTGCTCTCCTTCTTCCCCCTGAAGCCATGGGGAACTCATTGTACATCTGCCCATCTCACCCCCTTCGCAGCAAACGTGAACCCCTCTAAATGAGCTTTTCATACTGACCCCTCTAAATGAGCACAACAGCAACAGGGTTGTGACAACTGGAAAGCAGGGTAGAGGTAACGCTGCTCTTCCTGTCTCCTTCCTAGCTCTGAGCGGCTAATAATAATAATAATAATATATTTCTTACCTGCCTCTACCTCTGGATTGAGGCGGGGAACAACATCAGTGCAAAAATATAAAATACATAAACTGATTAAAAGCATATAAAATGAATACATCATTAAAATCAACAAAGTCTTAAAATTCAACTGGGTAGGCCTGCCGGAAGAGATCAGGCTTTATAACTCTCTTAAATTCTTGAAGACTGGTAAGTTGGCGGATCTCTCCTGGCAGGTCGTTCCACAGTCTGGGAGTGGCAGAAGGGAAGGTCCTCTGGTAACGGTTGTCAGCCTAGTCTTGGCCAACTGTAGTAAATTCTTCCCAGAGGACCTCAGCATGCAGGGCGGATTGTATGGGAGAAGGTGATCCCGCAGGTAACCTGGACCCAAACCATGTAGGGTTTTAAAGGTAAGAACCAACACTTTGTACTTCACTTTGCTTGTTTGCTCATCTTGACTCTTGAACGTTAAAATGTGATGAAAAGTGGATTCATTATTGCCTATTTGAATAACTTTTCTGACTGTGCACCTTCTCCAACCCTGCCCCCTCTGGACATATTGGAGTACAACTCCTAGCACCCCCCCCCCCCCCCCCCAGCCAACATATCTGGAGGGCACATAGTTGGCAAAGGCTGACTTGCTATCTTAGCGTGGAAGAGAGGCAGAGAAGAGTCTGGGAAAGGAGCAGTTGAACTGCCCCCCAGTTCCCTCATGTACCCAGGCTATGTTCCACCTCCTGATGCTAGAGCAGAAAGGTGAGGGGGAAGAGCCTTACTCTGGTTTGTTAAATACATGGTGAATAAAAGAGTATCTTAAGGGTCAATTCCAAAACCCATATAATGTAATAATAATAATAATAATAATAATAATTCTGTTTTGATCACGGTGGGGAACAACAGTAAATATAAAATACAATAAAATACATAAAACTGATTAAAACATGGTATACATATTAAAATAGCAATAAAATATCCTAAAAACGTTCTAAAATTCCACTGGATATGCCTGCCAGAAGAGATTAGTCTTTATAGCTTTCTTAACGACTGTTAAGTTGTCTGCTCCGGCAGGCCATTCCACAGTCTGGGAGTGGCAGAAGAGAAGGTCCTCTGGGTAATACCTGTCAACCTAGTTTTTGCTGAGTGAAGTAGGTTCTTCCCAGAGGACCTGAATGTGCGGGGCGGATTGTACGGGAGAAGGTGATCCCGCAGGTAACCTGGACCCAAACCATGTAGGGCTTTAAAGGTAATGACCAATTACGGAAAGTAATTGGCAGCCAGTGAAGAGATTTTAAAATTGGTTTTAATGCCTTTATTAGGCCAGCTCAAAGGTCACACACCCCAGCATGTGCACTTTTTTGATATCTCTGGTAAAATGTTACAAAAAGCAATTTGCTGAGTGTGTCGGGGGGAGGGGGCTGATAGCAAAGAAAAAACTCGGACTAGATGTTGTAGTCACTGCTTGCATAGTCAGCGTTGTAAGATGATATAGAGAAGGGTTTGCAGATTTCAAATTGGGCAGAGCCTTATAAAGGTATTGGACTACATATGGATTTGGGATTTGTTTTTTCTCATGGCCAACATGGCACTCTTTGTTTTTTGAATACCTTAGAGATCAAGTCGAAGGAAAGGAGAGAGTGAGCTTGCTTTCATCTACTTTGGAAATTCTCATATACTACATTCCTTGACTCTTTTCCCAAACTCCCTTTTCACTACTGTACACATTGTGGAGTGATCTAATATGTGTGTAAATGCAAACTCGTCTTGCCCCAGCTTCCTTAATAACCCCTAAAAGCCAATTGGGAAGGATTTACTGAAATGTGAGAGCCACTCAGAGTGCAAGCAAGCAGCTCTATGCTCACCCTTCGTATATGTCAGAGGGCAAAAGGCCAAAAGGTTTGAGTCTTGAGGAGCCATGAATGGTGTGTGTGTGTGTGTGCGTGCACAGTACCAAATGCAAAAATGAAACGCAATAATATGCTGCTGCAAAACCGTAATTTAACCAGTCGGGTTAAGACTATTTTTATTTGCCAAGGAATTTTAAATGGTAACGTTGTTTTTGCATATAATATGTTAAAGCTCCTATAAGCTTCCAGCAAACACTCTAGCTGGTAAATTCCAGTGGGTGCAACATTCTCCCACCGTCTCTTCCCCTGATGCATTCTAATGCTCTTGACCATCTCTATCTCTCCCCTATCTTCTTACCTGTCTCTCTGTTTCATGCACCGGCGCAAGTCCATCTGTATATCTTGTACCCAGGGCCAGCCACAAAGTTAGGTGGCCTTGGACATGGTGCTGCCAGTGGTCCCCTTGCTTCTTCCTCCACCCCCTGGCCACCTCCTTCTCACTTGTAGGCTGCAGCGACCTCCTCCTCCTCCATTCTGTCTGTCTGTCCGCTGCTGAAAGGCTTCACTGACAGCATGTCATCTGCTTGGTTGCCAGCCTCCTCTTCCCCCACTAGCTTGCTTGCCTTCTCTCTGTTTTTTGCGTGGGTGAAGGGGTAAATAGCTGTCACTTCAGCCTGCCTTAGGGGTTGGCATAGTCAGGGATTGGCCCTCCGGAGCCCATGGGCCCTTGACCGCTGCCCCGGCATGCCAACTCCTTGACACCAGACCTGCTCTTATCACTATTCTCTTCTCCACCCCCAGCTTCTCTCTTCCTCTCCGCACATTCCTTTCCCCTTTCTTGTGCTAGCAGTGGCCACACACCCTTCGCTAGTAGATGTGTTTCTCTTCCCCTTCCTTCTCTTGTGCGGCGACATGTGCACCGTTTATGGCAAAGCTTCATTGTCACAAGTGTAATGCAATACCAGATCGGGCACTTGCCACTTCTACAAAACCATCCCTGCTGTGTAGCCCTGAAACGGTTGCACCGTGTGATCTGTTGCTTGAGGAGAGAGATTTCGGATGTATCAGTGTTACACCGACACCAAAGCTCAGGCTACTGCTTCAAAGCGACCCTCTCCACCAAGCAACTGAGTTTGGCAACATGAAACAAATTACTCTTGTCCTTCTGGAACCGTGCGTAGGTTGATATTTATTGAACACATCTGATATTTTACAAAGCGCATTGAATAAGTTATATTTGAGTTGAGAAGATTTGGAAGAAACTATTTTATACGAAACCCTGCTGCACACATCATTTTAAATCCGAAAAATGAAATAGTACTTGACTAAATCTCTAAATGTGTTCAGTTACTGTCAAAACAGGGAAGGGGGAGAACCCAAGACATCATGCATTGGCGGTTTTAGCACTTCAGATATAAATATCTAAAATGTGTTATTGGTAATATTAGTACATGTAATAAAATTTGAAATATGAAACTTAAAAACCCACCGTCTGCTGCTTTCATGTTACATGTCAACTAAAGACAGAATAAATCACAACACTTTAGACACCAGAACAAAGTTTACACATTGGTGGAATGACAATCTAAGGAAAAGTTTTAGACCTGAGAGCCTGGCATGATGGCTGGAAAACTATCAGCTTGGAAAGATAAGATTGCCAAAGGAGTCCCTGGCTCCAGCAGAATTGTTTTTTTCTCATGACTATCTCTGTGGGTTAGTAATAGCCAGATATTCTGTACATTCTAGAATTCAGTCCAAGGCAATGTGCTTCTTTGATCAGCTGAAATGCAGAAAGATTTTTTTGGCTGTCCAGGAACACAACCAAAGGCTGAACACACTGGTGTCCAAGCTACAGCTAAACTCAGAATAGCAAACGGCTGCCCTGCTTGTGACCAGTCACCATTGAACAGGTCCAGAAGGAGGCCCTGCAGCAGTAATTATCTATTTTCAAGATTTATACTCTACCTTATCTCCAAATCTTCTTGAAACTGAACAGTCCTTGATTTATAAAGTGGCTTTATCTGTTGACCCCTTGTATCTAGGTGGCACTTTTTTTTCTCTGTGTGGCTGCACATTTATTTTGTTCCTGCCCCCATGAAAAGCCAGATAACCTTATTTATTTATTTTAAACTTTTATATACTTCCTTTCCTCCAAAGAGCTCAAGGTGGCTGACTCTAAAAAAATAAAACCATGAGTTTCCAATTTAGAACATCCCTTATAATGTGACATTAAAACAGCATCAAGGAATAAGGAATACAGCAACAGTAATTCCAGAGATTATAAAAAGCTTTGAGGTTTCAAGCCCTCAGAGCAATAGCAGATATTGACTGTTACAAGAAGTTTGGCTCCTGTCTGCATTCAGAAGTAAACAGCATCTAGAATCAGGCCCGCAGCTAGACATTTTGTAGTGGTTGGTTAGAATCCTATGGGTAGATGGAGGGAAGAGCTTGTAGAAGTTCATGTTTAGATTGTAAGAGTTTGTAGCAGGACCTGTGTTTTCATAACATAAGTGGCAACTTGACACTCTTAAGATCTGGTTTGATTAAAACACGCACACACACACAACTTGCATGGCTGATTATAGTTTGAAGCAGGACTCTACTGTACAAGTAAGCCAGTTCAACTACTCTTAATCATCACATTGGGCTTCAATATTCTTATGCAAGCAACCAAGGTTGGCTATTGATGCTTATCTGAATTCATATTTCTGAGCAGAATTCACATGCTGCGTTGTCCCATGATTTATTACTGGTCAGCCCTTGGAAATGTGTCTTGCTACCTTGGTACTGTTTGGAGAAATGGCAGTGTTTTAGAAGTTCCTTAGGTTGGTGACAAAACCTGTTCTAAACTCTAATTTCATATGTTGTTGAGCTTTTACAAGTTGTGAATGAACCCTTTCCCTGCACACAGTTTCCCAGCACGACTTAATACATACTTCCATGTTTTTCAGGATCACCTTTTGCTGCCGGCTACCACTCATAATAAGACCAGGCGGCCGAAGATGTCCATAGTGTTGCCAGCAATAAACATCAGTGGTGAGTATTAAGTGTAACACGTTGGAGAAGAAGCTGTTGTTTTACAACCGTCAAATTGCCTCAGTTGCTTATGGAAATGTAAGTTGTATTCATCAGTTTTAAGGTAGAGACTCATTTGATGAGCCAAAGTAGAAATATTTATTAATAGCAACGGTGCGATGGGAAGTTTTGTATTTTTGAATAAGAGCCAGTTTATGGAGTCATCAGAATTGAGGGATAATGCTATCCCCGGTCTGTATCACTTCAAGATGCAAGTGTGGGGAATTGTGTGTTAGAATGAATGCTACAACCCAGCAATCTTGTACACACAAAACTATCCTGTTGAAGAGAACAGTTCTGGCTAATTTTCTCCCTGGCATGCCATTATGTGTACAGGGAGATGTGTGTGTATGCGTTGGGGGTGCGGTATTGAAATATTCAGCACCCCTCCCCACCAAGGCTTGAAGTGGTACCAGTCTAGGATTGCGTGACCACTTGACTCTGGTGAAGGTACAAACTGCCCCTAATATAGAAGGTATAGTTTAAAAAATGAATCATATTTATTTTATTTCATTGGGATGTATATCCTATCTTTAAAAAGTCTTCTCACAAGGCAGCTTGCACACACACACACACACACACACACACACACACACACACACACACACATATATGTACACGCTCATGCGCACACATACTATGTATACACATACATACATGCAGTTCATACACACACGGACAATAAAATAATCATACAATACGTATAGTAAAAGCAGCAGTTTAAAGAATGTTTAAAAACCATTCAGTGCTAGTCTGTTCACTCATATTTGTTTTATTGTATTCTTGTTGAGTGGTTTTTATATATCATCCAAGCTATTTTTGTATTACAGAAAGCCAGTTAATAAGTTTTAGAAATAATGGACAGAGCCTACATGTTTCTCTTAAGCTGCCCAAAACTGTTTTCTGACGAAGAAGAATTTCATCGAAGTGAAAAAGCAATGCTGCAGCTGTTGGCCTTTTTAATAGTTATATTTTCCCAAGCAATATGGCAAAGTGAGGTCAATAATCGAGCCATGCGGTAGAAGGAGAAATACTTACAAAATGGATCATAATTTTGTTTTGGTATTAACCTGTCTGAAAAAATGCTTTTAATGTCTACACAGTAGGAGCTGTTTCTTAGCAGACCTGGGCTTTCATGACTGCAAGCGTATGGTTTATCACTTGCAGGCTGAACTCTGTTCCTGATAACGATATGGAAACTCTTACATTCTTGGAAATGGTCTTTGCGCCTTCTTGCAATCAAAGGCTGTTTTCCAAAGAAAGTGAACAGATTGAATTATACTCTTGCTCTGAGTAAGAAACACAGGAGGTGGGGAGGGGGGTGATGATAGTGCCAACAGTACATTATCTGGTGGGTCAAGAAGGGATGTGAAATTACATTCAGTTGTGCCATTTTTTTTAAAGTCAACAAGTATATGTGTTGGGAAACAGAAGGGATTTGAGAGTACAAGAACTGAGATGGCAAAGCACATCAAGGCAGAAGGCTGATCGGCTGAACCTTTGTCCATCTATTTAAGAACACAAGGTGGCTTCTAGCTCAGAGAGAGAAATCAACCCTATGTGCTTCCCTGCTTAATTCCAGTTATGAAATCCAGATGTTTCTTGGTGCAGAGCTGAAGGAGGCATATGCCACTTTTGTGCAAAGAGATTTCTCTCGGGGGCACGGTCTCTCCTTTCTGCTTCCTGCAGATCCTTGCACCCTTGTCAGCAAAGTGTGGTTTGTTTGTCCCTTAGTTTTAAAGGGAAAGCCATGCCAAGAGTGAGAGATGCTGATGGGACAGCCTCTTCTTCCTCATCACTTGGAGCAATCTGCTAGCAAATGCTGTTGCTGCAGCCATCACAGCTTCCAGACACCGTGATAAATTAAAAGTAAATAGCCTTTGGTTGGCAGTTAAGAGAACAGCTGATCTACCTATGTTGGCCAGATTTGAGCCTTGGGCTTCCAGCTGCTGATGCACATATTGGTAGATACCAGGGACGGTCATTTTGGCCACAGAACTCAAAAGCTGAGATGTCTCCTGCTGACTCATAGTCTGGGGCTCCATGGTCCTCCATCCATTAAATTGTATAAGTGTGTGCACCACCCGTTAAGCCCATAATTCTCTTGCGTAGGCATAGCCAAAAGTTGTTTCTTCGGCCGGGGGGGGCACTGCCCTCCCAGACTGACTCTGCCTACTGAGCTGATCAGGTGAGCCAAGCTGGAGCTCTTAAGAACTCAGCTATAGTTATTCCTTAGCTGCTTCAATTTATGCTTTTTTTCTTTTCGACCCACTCCCGCACCCCAGTCCCTGCCTGGCACATCCTTTGGAGGGAGTCAAACCCAAACTTCATTGCAGTTGCTCCTTCTGATCTTCCCCTGGGTCTGGCATACCAGCAGAGGCCAGGCGGTAACTGGGGCATTCGTGGCCAAGGGGTATGGGCCACGCCGGGAGCTAAGGCAACAGAATCCTTCAAGCCAGGCCTGCATACCAGCTGAAGCCTGAGTGGAGTGGAGTCTGAGCATGCAGAACCAATGGCCATGCCATAAAGGTGCTGTCACCACTTTGCTTCTTATGAGGAGAAAATTGTCAGAATTTATTTCTTTACAAAATTTATAAACTACTTTTCACCTAAAAAAAAAAAGATTCCCAGGATGTGAATGGTAGAAGAGAGAGAGAGAGAGAGAAAGAAATGCTTGTTCACCAGCTGAGGACTTGGTATAATTGATTCTCTTAGGATGGTGGACTTTATATGATATTCACTGTTGTGTAGATATAGTGAGCATTACAGAATTCCATACAGTTTGACAGCACAACTGTGTCTTTTTAATTCTGTTTGGGCCCCTATTCATTAGGTTCTGAAAAGTCAGCATTTTGCATGAGAACTTGAAGTTCTTGTGTGATTATTACATACATTAGCTACTGCTCCCTTCTTGGCAGTGGTTAAATCCTGATCCTAATCTAAAGCAGGGAGGGGAAGTATGAGGCCCTCCAGATGTTGTTGGACTGCAACTCCCAGCAGCTCTAGCTATGACCCCCTCTAGATGGATTCCGTTTGACGCCTGGTTAGCCGATTATGCGCATCTTCTCAGAAGCGCTTTATCGTAAATGCTTATATGCAGGAGGTAATTGAGCACTCAACTGGTGACCTTACCGGTTGTTTCAAATGCGCTTTACAAGTAGTTAATGTGGAGAATCGCTTGTTCACATAGTCAAAATGCGCTTTAACGGCCGGAGCAAAATAAAACTCGCTATTTAACGCGCATTCGATAATGCGCATAATCGGAGAGAAAACGCGCCTCTACGCCCGATTTGCGCTCCGTTCTTGTAGAGGTAAATTTTTGAATGTGCCTTGAAAGAGCTTTAAATGCCTCTTGTAGAGGCAGCCTAGGATAGCCAATAGTGAGGGATGATGGGAGTTGGAGTTCAACAACATTTGGAGGGCCATCCCTGCTTTAGATTAGGTTTGCAACATAACTTTGGGGAGTTCATGAAGAGAAAGGGAAGAGCGAATTTCATACATTCCCTATCCCTGATCTAAAGTCCTTTTTCTCATTGACTTTGAATGATAAGAGGTTGCTGTCAAAGAACACAGGTGCATCTGCCAAAGAACCCCTCATGCGTGGTGTGTCTCTTTTTGTATCGATAACTAGGCATAGTTCCAGACAACACTGGCAACTTTGCCCCTGAGACGCCTGTTTGAACAGTACATTATCCATTGCTCTGTCCTGGTGATTAATGACACATTTCTATTATGAAGGGAAGGAAACTGGATAGAGCTGCTAACTGAGAACCTGTTGTCTGGCCCAGATTGAGGATCAGTTTAGACCTTAGCATTTCGTGCTTACATGAGTCATCTTTTATTTATTGTGATTATTTATACCTTACCTTTCAGGATATAAGAATTTCCAAGGTGACTTACAGGTAGCATCCGTGTGCATTAAGAAAATTGCAATGAACCTTATCAGAACATAACAAGTCGTCATGATCTTTTCAGCAACGCAGTTGGTGGGGTGGGGTGAACAGACCACAGAACTGTCCATTTGGAGCAGGCTGTTCAGGTCTTCTTATGTTCCTTCCTCAGCCCTCCTGTTCCTTCCCACAAGGCAGTTGCTGGTAAATGGCCCTGAGGAGTGGGGGACACAGGTAGTCCAGTTGGATCAGGTTCCTTATCACAAGACAATTGTGTGTGTGTGTGTGTGTATGCACATGCTTACTACGCAAATGTAACGTGTGTGCTGGATGGTTGTGGGCTAGCAGCAACATGTTGCAGTGACTAGAAAATGCTCCTGAATTCATGTGAGATGCTGCTAGATAGTGTGATCTCTTGGTTCATGCACCTCTTTACCCTTGAGGTAAAGAGCTCAGATAATTCATGTGAGAATGGAATGTCATATTGAAACCAATCTCCCGAGAATCTCAGCTTTTGATCTTAGAGAGGGGGGGGGAATCACTCCTAGCACTCACAATAGTGGAAATATGTTTTAAAATGTATATTGTCTGCAGAGACTCCCCCTACATTGTTCAAAGGATGCCAACTACCTACTATTTTGCTGGCTGTCCCTCCCTCATGGCTGCAGGATACACATAACCTACTAGTATATGTTTTTCTCCTTGATTGCTCATACCTCTCCTCTGGCAATCAGAAGGATCCTTGCCCCCAAATCTCAGCATCTGGAAATACACTGACAGAGAGCAAAGCTTTTGCATTGGGATAAGTTTATACAGTGCAGAGATATTTGGGGAAAATTCTGCTGATTTCAGTAACACACTTGGAGCTTAATGCTTGGGTTTTCTTTTAACAGAATATAGATTATTTTTGGTATAAAGTACAATCGGCTCAGTATATAGCTTCATAAGCAAGCAAGGTTATCTATGCTGTAGTAAATGTGTTTTATTTGAGAAATACAAGTAACCATTTGGGACTTTTAAAGCTCATTTTACTCCCCAAGTTTCATTGCATTGCATTTCCTGTAGGGAGAATTATAAGCGACTTGGCTTAGGGGTGGTTGTGTGCATGGAAGAAGGGACATCTATACTACAAAATGCCTAGTTCTGAATAGGTTTAGCAGTCTTGGCTTCCCCCAAGGGACCCGGGGGGTTATAGCTTCATGAAGGTTCTGAGAAGTCGTTGTTTGAATTTCCTTGGCCCAGGGGTGAGCAACTTGTGGTCCTCCAGATAATGTTGTACTACAGCTCCCATAAGCCCTTTGCCAGATAGCTGATGGTGAGGAATCATGGCAATTGTAGGCCAAAACAACTGGCTGCCCCTGCCTTAGATAGTTAATTGTATTCCATTTTTAGTAGTGTTTCATCCTGCTAGATACTCATGTTACAAGTCCCTTCAGTTACATTCAAGGCTCAATTGAGATACCTTGCCCAAACAGTTCTCTGAAGGAAGGCAGGAGGCCAGTCAATATCCCCCAGAACTGTCTTGCCTAGCAGCCAGGTCGCAAGGTTTCAACAAGGCTGTCTAAGAGCCTGCTGTGTAGCATTGTCCAAAAAGGCTAATCCTTGCCTTCTCCTCTCCCCTCCCAACACATCCAGGTTGGGATTGGCACTAGTCACATGTTATGGTGCGAGTCAGACCAGTTGGGCTGCTGCCCGCTCGGTTGCTGTGGGGAGGGCGAGATGGAGTGGGCCTTCTGCCTTCAGCCCCATTGCCTCTTGGCTTTAACAGCTGGGGGCAATGGCAGGGTTTTTTAGTACCAGTCGTGCCGTGGTATTAAGCTGTGGCAAGCCGCCTCCGTGATTGGAGAGCACCTAGTAAAGTTAAGCCACATGCAGTGGATCCAGAGCAGGCCTCACTGTGCAGTGGAGTAGGTAGCCCCAGTGGGCAGTTTTAGGTGTTTTGTATGGTTTCTGCCTCCTCCCTGATGTTCTACTTCCCAATCAGGTTGGCACACAGGAGAGAAATCAAAGGTGGGCCACATGAGGCTTGGCTTGCCCTGGGTGCTTCATTTGGAAAAGTAAATATATGAACACCTGGTCTTAAACATTTTATTCATCGTGCTAAACGTTTTATTCATTTATTCTTAAACATTTTATTCATTTCCCTCCCCCCCCCCCCCCAATTTTTCCCAATTTTGGGGGAAAAAACAAAAAAAGGCTTTGGGAAAAAATGTTTTTTTCTTCCTGAATTTTTCCATTTTTTTCCAGGCCTTCACATCTGTACACATCGCATAATTAAACTCTGGAATACACTCCCACAAGATGTAGCGATAGCCGCACCAACTTAGTCGACTTCAAAAGGGGATTAGACAAATCCATGGAGGGCAAGGCTATCGATAGCTCCTAGTCATGATGGCTATATAGTATCTCCGATATCAGAGGCAGCATTTTTCTGGGAGGGTGATATTGTGCTGATGTCCTCCTGCCTGTGGGCTTCCCATGGTCAGTTCATTGGCCACTGTGGCAACAAAATGCTGGACCAGATTAGGCATTTTGTCTTATCCAACATGACTCTTCTTCAGTTCTTCTAATGTTAAACCTCTCCTCAGGTCCAGGTGTGTGAGGGTGTTTAAGGGCTTCCCTCTTATGGTAGTTCACAACAGCATAGAGGGATGATGTTACTGCAGAAAAGTAGGAGCCTGCCGGCAACATCAGCATAAGGCAAACCCAGACAGTGACTGCGTCAAATGGTTTACAAATCCACTTCAAATCACTGCTTGTGATTCTGGCTCGTTTGCTGATTACTAACAGCAGTTTGTCCATTCAGATAGCGTGCCAAACCATAATTAAGCATCTTTAAGCATCGTTTGGTATGATGTCTGGATTGAGCTTTTGCTCACACATGGTTATCTTGGGGTCAGTGTTCTTACCATGTCAGTTTGACAGCATTTGAAAGCATTTTTTCCATTATGTAGCCAAGTAATAATATCAGCCAAGCCCACAAGCCACAGTAGTTCTTAGCCATGAGATTGTTCAGGCAGAGGTACCATATTGTTCTCCGTTTTTTCTTGTGTTGAAGAACTAGCAAAACTGTCCCCGTTTTGTTCTGCAGCTGTTTGCACAGTTGCAGATGTTCTATTTTTATCAGTGCTTTTATCCAAAATAATTTAATTTCATTGAGTTGCTGGTTTGGGGCTCTGCTAACTCACTACTAAAAATGGAGTTAGTTGGATTATGCTGTCAAATATGGTGATGGTTTTACAAAGGGAAGAGCTCTACGCAGTTGGAGGCTTTTATAACATAGGAAGGATGTAGCTGTTTCTTGAAATATTTTGAAAGCCACAGCAAAGTTTTCCCACTGATTTATTATTGGGCCTAGTGTAGTAGCATCTAGTGCAGAAATTCCCAAAGTCTGCCAGGAGAAATAAATTAAAACTGTTTAGACTATGACCCTAAAGCACCCACCCACAGAGAAGGGTTCCTGATACATAGTCACACGATTGTCTGGCCTTGCCTCTTCTCATTAAGCACATAAGAAGAGCCTTGCTGGATCAGACCAAGAGTCCATCGCACCCAGCATCTTATTTCTGACATGTAGCCAGAGAGATGCTTCCGGGAAGCCCACAAACACGGAAATAAATTCAGCTCTCCCCCACCCCGTTTGTTCCCCAGCAACTGTCTATTCAGAACTGCAGTTCCTCCAAATATCAAGGTCCCATTTCAGCTAATAACCATTGATAGATCTCTGGACACTGTGCTTCTGTTATTGCAGCCTACAATTGCTTTCGCTTTTGTAATGGCCGCATGTTCAGATTGTGATCCACAAAACACTTAGATCCTTTTCACACGTACTGCTGCCAAGCCAGGTCTCTCTCACTCATACTTGTGTCTTTTATTTTAATTTAGGTACCTAAATGTAGGAGTTTTTACGTTTGTCTGTGTTGAATTTCATCTTCGTTTCAACCCAGCCTTCCAGTCTGTCAAGTACCTTTTGAATCTAGATTCTCTCTTTTGTGATGTTAGCTATCCTCCCCAGCTTTGTATCATCTGCAGATTTGATAAGCACCTTCTCAACACCCTCCCAAGTCACTTACAAAAATGTTGAACATCACAGGGCCTAGGACCAAGGTCTGTGGTATTCCACTCAAGACCTCCCTCCAGGTTGATGCAGAGCCATTAATGAACATTTGTTGGGTACAGTTGTTCAACCAGCTGTGGATCCACCTTCAGCCTACATTCCGCCATTTTCTTAGCAAAGATATTGTAGGACACAGGTGGGCAGATTTCAGGCTTGGTATCTGTCTTGTTTTTTTAGAAGAACACTGAAGTCTGTCAACCAGAGCCCAACAAAATGGTGGCTCAGGGGAAAGAGTTCCATTATCTACTGCACTTCATGAACTGGGATATATACAAATCTACATATGAATTTCCAGAAAACAGTGATTAATCTAATACAATATTGTCTAAGACTGGCAAGCTGAGCTGAACAAAAAGCTGGTTACAACCAATCAGTTCTGAACACTGAAGCTGGGAGATAAGCAATTAGCATGGGGTCAGCCTTGTCAGGGATCTTTTTTCTTGGAATTTTACTTGCACTCATTAAAGTAGGGGGAGTAAGAAATCTATTGTAAATCACCCAGATCTTAATTTACTTTCTGCCCGCCCCTGTCATGAACTATGTCAGATTACTGTAGTAGTAACCCTACTACAACAGATATGTGATTGGTCTGATATGACTTATTCTTGATAAACCCATGCTGGCTCCCCGTAATCAACACATTTATTTACTTGTATGTGTATTACACTTAAATCTCGCAGTTTTTCCTCCTGCAAGTGACTGGCCCAAAATCACCCAATGAGCTTTATAGCCAAGTGGGGACTAGAACCCGGATCTCCCAAGTCCCATTTCAGCACTCTAACCACTACACGGCACTGCTTCTCATTGACCCGGTTCACACAATTGTGGCTGGGGAACTGAGCCGTGGTTGCTTATTTCCTCTGCTGCTCATGCTGGGGCTATTAGCACAATTACCCCTAGCTGTGTGGCTTGTCATGTCGTGCAGACACTGGCCAGGGTGACTTGTTGCCGTGAGTAACAAGCCACCCATAACCCATAGTCTGTTATCGGGTTCTGGGTGGCTTGCTTCCTCTTGTCGCCATGGTCTCATCCATGCATGAAGACCACTTTATTCTGTCTGTGCCATTGGTTTGGAGCATGGCAAGGTTGCATTTCCAGAAATGCTGCCTTGGAGGTCCTGGATTTCAGCATCCTAGCCTCTGCAGGCTTTGCTAATTCTGCCACATTCTGCATCATTCACTCTCAATGAGAGATTCTGCAGAACTGTCAAGAAAGCTGCCCCTTGCATTTCTGTTTGAGTCACTGCTCACTCACAACAGTAATTCACGCAGAGACACAAGGGACGAGTTCCTCTGAGGCTGGGCAATTCTTTCTCTTCCATGCTAAACCTTCTTGGGTATAAACACAAAGCATGCCTCTGCTTCCCAAACACCGGATAACTATGATATAGTGGTTTCACATACCCAATCAGACAAGTTATCCCTTTTTTCCCCTTCAGTTCAGCGCATGCTCATGCATACAAAATAGAAATGAAGCAACATCTCCCTTTCTTGGTTGCAACATGTGGCTTCAAGGCCATAAAAATCAATAGCTAAGGATATATGACTGGATTGATATATGTATGGGAAGTGGTGGCAGCGATACATGCTTAATGGGCTCAAGATCAAGTGGTTGAGTTGCCCTTCCACAGGGCAACAAAAGTGGATCTGTTGGATTTCTTTGCTGAAGCAGTGACTCCGTAAACTAGAAATATCAAGCCGGACCTAAATTCAGTGTTTGTGTAATGCTTGGAAAGAAGCATGGGTGTGCTTTGGGGCTTTAAAATGTACGCATGAAAGATATTTAAAAGAGAATGTTCTTTTTGAACCAGCCCCTAGTATCCAAAAACACTGAAGCAATATCTCGATTTGGGGTCACCCGTCCCTGACACCTTCATCCTATGCTATTAAAAAATAATACTGCTTTAAGGATTTTTCTGTTAATGTGCTTTGGGGAAAGGGAGGGCAGGCGCACAGGCTCCTGCAGTGTTCAGTTACTTATTTGAGTGAGATGTAATCAGGGGACTCCGTGCAAGTAGGGGAGTCACACCCTACACGAAAAGGGAAGGGAGGGGCCTTTTCAAAATGTAGGAAGTTCTGTAATGTCAAATGTTTTAGGCTGGGGTAGGTTTTTGCAGAGCAATCCAATAATCAGCATGTGGAATAAGTTGGCAGAATAAGCTACTGAGTCATCGAACATCAGTGGATGTAACAGTAGACTGGAAAGCGCATGTAAAGAAGAAGCGTGCAGAGGGGGGCGGGCTAGGAGGCCAAGGGACTCTTGGAAATGAGCAGTGCAGGGAATGGGCCCCTCCGCTTGCCTCTACATTTCTCCCCTGTATGCATGTCTGTATGGGGAAGTTTCACCTGCCTTTCAGTATAAAACGCATCCACAAAGCAAGTAACAACAAATAACAACGAACCATTTTGCAAACATGTCTTTAAAAACATTGCTCTTGCTTTTTAGGGCCCAGCAGCTCTGATTATATCCGAATAGCACTCTCTTGCCCCTATGCACTTCCTGAACTGCTGAGGTCTGGCCAGGGGTGGGGCAGTGGGGCCAGTTGGCCTGGGGCCCACAATTTTGAGGGGGCACTCCTACGAGGAGGTCCCCCCCACCTTATGCTACTGCTTCCATAGCTTAAGCAGCCCATCTAGAAGCGAGGAGCCCGTCTTGCGGAAACAGCACAGAAGCCGTCCGTCATGAATACCACAGTCAGACTACAAGCTCCAGAGGGCCATGTGCCGCATGCGGGATGGGGATATATGTGCCTTGAGGTGTTGTAGAACAGGTTTAATATACAGGTGTTATGTAGAACGGACGTGTTGGTGGGCAAATGGCCGCCCCCCCTTGGGGCAGCCATGTTGTCCTCCTCTTTTGAAATGGGAGGGGCACACACTTCCCATCTGGCCTGGGCCTATGACCAGCTCTGCACGGCCCTGGGTCTGGCATGTAGTTCCTCTTAAAAGCTTGCACTTTTTGTGATCTTTTGGTTGACGTAATACTACTAATTACACTAATACAGGTTTTGTGATTTTGATCATGGCCAACACGGCCACCTTTGCTTTTTGTAACGTATGTTACCCTGAGAGCTTTGATCATAAGAGAACTCATAAATTAATTTAAATAATTAAATAAACAAATAAAAAACGAAACAAAAAATGGCTTCAAATTTTGCACTTACAAACACTTAAAAGAAGCAGCAACCGTAATGTTTCTGAAGCAGAAAAGAAATATTAGCACAGTGTTTGGCTGACAAGCAACACCAGTCAAGATTCGGGAACCTCCGCAGCAACCCTATTTTTGACAAGGAGTTGCAGCTTGTCTCAGCTTTCTGAGTGCTCCTGGGTAACATACACATTTTCAAATACCTGCTTGTCGTATGTTCACATTTCAGGTGTCCACTTTTTAAAGTCTTCAGCAGCCCCATGCAGGTGTTTTGCCTGCCTATGTGAGGGGCCAAAAGGTTGTTGGAGGTGAGCAAGCACTGCCTCCTATGTCCCTCGGCAGGCAGGTGCATCCTAAAGACTTTTGCACATTTGGCACTCAGGTTTGCAGGGGAGTCATAAGTGTGTTTGGCTGAATGTGCTTACAAGACTCCCTGAGATCAGGAACCCTTTTTTATCAGGGTTCCCAAATGTGGGGAAGTGTGTAAGTGCATTCGTGGTCAACACATGAAGATCTACGGAGGAGTGTGGGGATGTTTGGGTTGTGTTTCCATGTGCACCCTTGCCCCCACTACAGTTTTAACCTTTGTTAGTGGAAGCTGACTGTGCCGGTGTAAGACTAGGATCTACACCGAAAAATGTCATTTGGTCTCTTTGTACAAGAAGAAGAAGGAGGAATTTTTGAAATAGTTTTGCCCTTTGCAGTAAGTACTCTTTTCCCTTAGAAGTTGATATTTGGGTGTTCCATCCTTTGGGAGTCCACCCATACATTCCTTTTCTTGCTAGAGTAACTGCTTCAGTTTGCTGTAAGGTTTTTCACGTGTCTCTTTTGCTAGTGACTGTGACTGGATTGAATGCTGCTTTAACTTGGCTTGGAGGGGAAGTTGATATCCCATTGTCCAGAACGTGGAAAACTCCATGCTCTTGCCTTCCACGCTTGGTTGTTGGTCAGTCTTGGAATGCAGAGTGAAAGATAGACTTAACAATGTTACTCAGGAAGACTGGGCTTGGACAGATGAGAAGATACTCTAGGGAAGTAGAAGAGGCAAGTACGGCTGGGCATTCAAACTACCTAGGAAAAGCTCTGGGAAGGGTGTGTTTGAGGCCTTTATCACACGGGCGGTTTCATCCATACCTGTCTCAACTTTGATCCAATTTTTTCACATGATTTCCCGTTCCACTTTCGAAGTATCCCTGAACGGGGATTGTCCGTTTGCTCCCCTCCCCCGCAGGCTGAGCTGAGGTATCAGAGCAAAACCGACCACGTATGATCAAAGGGCTCCACTCGCATAGGAAACGGAGGGGGGAACCCGCAGAAGCAAACCGGGAAGGTGTGATAAAGGCCAGAATGTCAGGAAATTGGGAGAGGGTGGTTTTGGAGAGGTGGTTCTTGGTTTATTGAAACTATCTGTGGTGCTAATTGTCCATTTTTACAATGTGTCTGCATTTCAGCGTATTTGCGTATGTGAACAAAGTACATCTTCACCTTCAACCTTTTAAACAACCTTTTAAACAAAACAAAGTGGCCGGAATCTTTTCATGTACAAAGGTTACTGAATCTGGGCCACTTGTGAGTTCATATGTGTTTAGTCACTTGGACAGGAAACAACAGAGAAATGAAATCATAAAGTAATTTCTGCAGGGAGTTTTTACCGTGCCTTGTTTTCCTAACTTGCCATCTTATGTATGAAAGCAGCAGAAACTCATTTTTAGAGATGATAGAAGCAGACTGGAATGGGAGAATGCTTTGCCTCTTTAATGTCTGGGGAAGCTGTTTATTGTTCTCAGTTTTGGATGGAGTAGGATCTTTTTGCTGTTTCCCATACAGGACATGCTTTGCTAATAGCATTACTTTAAACACATCCTGTGCCCTTAGGGGTAAAGGGTTGACTCAAGAATTAATCTGCTTGTCCAGTTAGATACATGTAGCTATGCCACCTAATTCGTAGGTACATCATACAAAATCCACAGCAGAGGCTCCATATAGAGCAACAATGTGCAAAAAACCCTTCTGAAATTGAGAATAAATATGCAAATAGGGCAAGTTCATGAACAATAAGCAAAACTGCATAAAAATCATATTGATTTGCATAGTTCCTTTGAGCAATGATTGTGGGTTTCCTTGGCAAAGAACATTAATGTTTTTTTGTTAACAGCTGTCTTACACATGTGGCTTCAAGCACCCATCAGGCTATAATCCATAGACTATTGTAACTGGTGAGAGTGAGGTTTGACGGCACATGGTATAGTTCTGTTGCTAAAGCAAAGGGGGGCTAGTTCTGAATACAGCCTGGATGTGTGATTGTCTCATAACCATATGTTAGATGCTCTGTGAGCATAATGAAATATCTTACAATGAAGCAGACTTACATGACCATTCTGCCTAGTGTGTTGCACAATTTTTATTTTAAAGCAGGTTTACCCATTTTTATTTTGGTTTAACTCCATTTCAGTAGGCATGGCATGAATTACAAGTGATATTTAGTTTCTGTTCCAATAATACACCGCATCAGCTCTCTAATAATGTCTTTTGGACATTGTTGTTGTTAACCGTTTTAGGTCTGCTAACCTCGTTGTTGTCATCAGCAACTCCATTATCAGAAGTTCAAAGGAAATTGCCAGATGACTAGTCGAGGTATTGTGGGCAGTTGGACTGGTAAACATTTTCATGTATGGTAGCTTTTGTGGATTTATTTGCAGGGATGACTTGGATGATAATGCAAGTACAAGTGGGATCACTTTGTAGCAGAAATTTAGCATCTCAAAACAAATTTAGCATATCAAAGGGACCATACCACGTCTGGAATGTCCAAAGGGCCAAATGTCTGGACATAGTTTTAATATCTATACAGTTATACACTGGTCACATTTGTTCTACTTTGCAGTGATAGATTGAGTGCTTGCAAGGACTGTGCTCCAAACCACGTGTTCCCTTGAGTTTTTTTGGTCCGTTAACTCGTGTTTTACAATGGAATTATAAACATATTTCTTCAGCCAGTCCATCTAACAGATGGTGTCTTCTTTTCACAGTCTTTCCTGTACTGTAAGAGAATGAGAGTTGACAAAGTGCTTTTAGGAGCATGGGAAGAGGGTATGTTTGGTGCCTTTAGTTCACAAGGGACAGACTGTAGTTAAAATAGTCTTTTTGCAAGAAAATACTAATCTTAGCATGTAAATAAATTACATCATTTTTATGTAATCAAGTTAATCAGGTGGAAAATATAAGTAATCCTTTGGTGCTGCTCCGTGCATTTTAGCAGCACATGATCAGACAGCATTCCTGATAGCAAGACTTTAGAGATTCCCCTCTCATTTGTAGGCTCTTCAGCTAGCTATGGTACTCTGTGTGTGTGTGTGTGTTCATGCATTTATTATGGTGCTGAGAGAGGGGCTGTCTGGCTTATGTCTCTTACTACTTTTTGAAATGTTTAGGCAGAAGAGGTAGCATTACTTTACACAAGGAAAGACGAGAGGGTGATCTGAAGGCATCCCACGTAGCTCAGTCTCTGAAGCTGAGTCTGTCCAGGCTTGGTCACTCTGCTGTCAGCCCTTTGGGGCAAGGGTGGGAATTGCAAATAAATTTTGCAAATAAATTTTGTTGGTTATTTTTACAGCATGCCCTGTTCCTTGAGGGAAGCAGTACTTATTATTATTATTATTATTATTATTATTATTATTATTATTATACGACAAAAGTGTGTCTCCAAATGCATGTTTAACCTAAAAGTGGGTCGCAGCTCTGAAAAGGCAGAAAGCATCTGGAAGGAGAACAGCTTCCAGTATTGGTATCTCTTTTGCACCTGCGGAGGTCTTCTCCCCCCGTCATTCTCCTGCTCCTTGGTGCTATCATCTCCTTCTCTATTGCTTTTCTTTTCCACTCCCATGAATAGGAAGTAACTTGCTGAATCCGAAGGGATGGCAGTATCCCCGATACATGTTTGTCTTTTCTTCCCCCACCTTCCCTTCTTTGATTGTCTTAAAGCTTATGGCTAGCCGTCTCTGGGAATTGAGCTCTCTCTTCTTCTCCCATCACATTCCATTCCGCTGGAGCGTGGGAATACAACAGGGCGCTGGAAATGAGTCAGGGCTGCTCTTGAGTCAGGGCTTTCCATTCTCTATCCATAAAAGGCTTAATCTTGATCTCCATCTTTTAGCTCTCTTCCCCCACCCCCACCCACCCCACCTGGCCTTGCATATTGTTTTCAGGTGACAAGGAAAGGGAGGTCATCATAGCTGTAGCATCAACTCTGAAAGAGCTCCTCCCTTGTATGGCAGTCTTACTGCATCACCAGTGTTGGAGGTGGAGTTGCTCTGGGCAAGGGACTGTTTGCCCCTTTTCCTCTCACACCTCAAGTGCCTTGTATACACCCAGACCACAGGAAAGAGCTACCCAACTTGTACACAAAATCCTGTTTATTCTATGCTGGAGAAATAATCGCGTTCTGCATCAAGAGATCTGAATTCTGCAACCTGTATAAATTATTATTTATTAAATATATAAATTGCATCCTCCATCTGCCAGGTGCCCAGGGCCATGTACAGTTAAAAATACATTACAACTCATAAAATCAAGGAAGACAAGGAATTTGAGAGTGTTAAAATATTATTCAGAAATAAAAGTCTGACAGAACAGATCAGGCTTTAATGCCCATCTTAACAGTCTAAGAACGGAGCCAATCTCACCTCCTTCAGGTTCCTTTGGAAGTAGATTCCTTTGAAAGTAAGTGTGTTCCTTCAGATATCCTGACCCCAAACTGTTTAGGGCTTTGTAGGTCAAAACCAATGTATTGAATTCTGCCTAGAAACAAACCAGGAGCCAGTAAACTTGTTCCAAAACCAGTACAATGTGGTCTATAAAGCACACTCCTGACTGAAGTCTAGTTGCGCTAGCTGTAGTTTCTGAACCTGTTGAAAGTGAAGCCCCATGTAGTGTGCATTAGGGTAATCTGAGCGAGATTCACTATGACCAGATCTTTCTCTAAGAAAAAGGGCCGCAACTGGTGCACCAGATGAAACTGGACAAAAGTACTCCTGCTGCCACCTGACCTTCCAGGAGCAGAGTTAGATCCAAGAGCACCTCTAAGCTGCGTACCTGATCTTTCAGAAGGAGGTTCAATACCAGGTTAGGCTGCCTATTGAGCAGGATCTCCTTGTCGTTATTGAGCCTCGTTTTGTTCACCAACATCCTCCAACCCCTCACTGCGTCCAGGCAAAAGTTTAGAACTCATACTTTTTTTGAGCCAGTGTGGTGTAATGGTTAGAGTGTTGGACTGGGATTTGGGAGATCTGGGTTCTAGTCCCCTTTTGGCCATGAAGCTCAATGGATGACTTGGGGCCAGTCATTAAGCCTTTTCAGACAACACACTAAGCCATGATTAGGGCACTAACCCTTTTGTAGCAAATGGTGAGCATGTTTAAACCGTAGCTATGTAGCCACCATGGTTAGGAAGAGTTCACACGACATGCTAAGTCACTGTTTACACGACACGCTAAGCCATAATGTCTAGCTCAAAATATTTAATCACCGTGGTTTAGTGTGTCATCTGGACAGGGCCGCTAACTCTCAGCCTCACCTACGTCACAGGGTTGTTGTGTGGATAAAATGGATCGGAGGAGGAGGACCATGTAAGCCGCATTGGGTTCCTTGCAAGAGGGGGAAAAGGTTGGCTAAAAGCGCAGTAATGACAATGATGACATTAATTACAGAGAGGGAAATAAGAATTAGAAACAACACCCAACCCAGCAGGGCCAGCAAGGGGGGGGGGGGGGAGGCTGGTTGTTTCTGCCACAAATGCAGGCCTGAACCTTGGTTGAAAGGGGCTCAGATAATTATGCAAGTCAAACTAATTTGCATGATTCTTTTATTTTGCATAATTTATTCTGACTTTCCTAAACTTGATGTGGGGCAAGGAACTATGCAGAGCACTGAAGCCCAACTCCCAAACACGGGAAACCTTATTCAGCCAACCCTATGGCTCGTGAATGAGACTTCAGCAGGCATTGCTCACACATGTTCACAGTCATGCAAGCTAGAACATGCTCTTCATTAAATGGAAGATTCTCAACAAGCTGCATTTTATGGTTGAGGCCACCCTCTGTGTTCCTGTGGAATTGTGGGAGTCCTGCTTGTAGTCTCCTAAGTCAAACACAGCCCACCAGACCCATGAATTTTGGCCTGCCATGTGCTCGGCACTCCCCTCTTGCAGTGCCAGGCAGGCAGCAAAAAAGGCTTATTGAGCCCCGTGGTGGGCTGCAATATATGGTTGGAGGGATATGACTGGCTTGGTGGGTAGGACTTACCTGCCTTAGGGACGCCTGGACACAGCTGTTTCCCCTCCACTTGTGCCGACTGTTAATGCTGGAATGTCTCCTTTGTAGCAAAGGTGGGACCAGGCTGTGAGAAGAGAACAGGGATGCCCTGTCTTTCATGTCATGTGGCACATTGTGGGCTCTGCTGAAGTAGGAATGCATGGAGAGCAGCAGGTGGGGTCCATGGAACACTTAATCGAAATAAATTGTGTCACAGGACAAGCTGCCTCTTTGTAGTCAATTTGTTGGCTGGAGATGGCTTTAAAGTAGATTCTCGCATTGAAATGAAGTTCCTGGTTTCAGAAGGCAAAAGATGCTTTTCGCATTAGGTCAACGAATGCAGCGCTGAAGAGGGATCTGTCAAAATGTGCCGGTATGTGCTTGGAGTGAAGTGTATTTTTAGCCACCTTTTGCCCTTACAGCCCCACTGGTGTTTATAGTCATATTTGGTAGCGCTTAGCAACTCTTTTGACGGAGACGTTGTCCAGACAGGCTGGATGGTGGAGGTGGGACGGCTCAGTTTAGTCTGAGTCATGGCATTTGCAGGAATTGAGCTGTGAGATGTGTTACAGCTGCACTACTCCCATGAAAAGAGTCCAGCCCTCAGTCCCTCTTGGACCGCTTCAGACCTCCCCATCCTGATATGTAAACGTAAAGGCTATGCCCACTCGGCTCTTTTTCCAAATTCTGTTTCCACAGTGCCTAGCTGGATAAAAGATTGCATGAGTCTGGCTTAGCAGTCATGGGGTAAAGAAGAGAGAGAGGGCCTGATGATCAGAGGCGGAAGCATGAGCCAGTGGCCTCCGGCTTGTTTCTTTGGGGTGTCCAAATTATCAGCATCCAACTTAGATATTCTGAAGTGACTAAATTGCAGCTCATGCCCAGACCTCATCCTCAGTGTTACGCTACTGATCGAAGGGTGGGTGGGTGTGTTCTACACACTCACACACACACACACACAGGGAGAGAGAGAGAGAGAGAGAGAGAGAGAGAGATTTGCTGCCTGCTTCAGAGTGCAAAAGGTAACAGTTGATCTATTTATAAATCCAGACATCTGGGCGGTGGTGGTGGTGGGGAAGTAATTTCCTTGTCTTCACTTATGTAATTCTGCCAAACTATTACGTTGTAAGTAACTCACAGTAGTAAAATACCAACAACAGCAAAAGTGGTGCCGTCTTGGCCAGGTGTTTGCTGAACATTATGTAACTGAACAGGAGCCAAGTTCGGGGCAGCCTAGTAACATCATGCACCACTCCTGCTTCAAGACTGCAGTTTCTGGCCAAACCATTACAACGTAATCTGGATAGCAGCAGGAAAGGAATGTAGGGGTTAATCCTCTTAAGCCTGTAGTGGACAGCAGGCAGCAGGCTCAACTAGACGGTCGTGGTTCATGTGCTTGCTCTGTTCAAGGATAGAACAGGACCTTCCCCTGCCTGACTTCCCTGCTCTCCTTCCCCACTCCAGGCACTTTTCAACTCAGCCTGGCTCTATAACTGGAAGTAAGGGGGGGGGGGGGGCTATGGAGAAGAGTGCCTGAAGCGAGGACTGAATGGCAGGGATCCCTTCACCTGTTGTTCTCCTCTGGGTTAAAAGTGCGCCCCCTACCCCCCTGCTCTACATGTGAATGTGGCAGATTGGAGAACTAACAAGCGGCTGCTCCCATCCTATCTAATTCGTTCTGTGGAGCACATCTGAATGGGCCTTCTTTTTTTTTTTTAGAACCTGAGGCATCAAAATAACACATATTCCCTAGTCATCTTTCCACTTACTCTTAATGAACGTGGCGCTCAGTCCGCTGGGAGGTTCTGCTATGCAACCCCTGTTGAAATGATGAGTGGGAGTTGAGTGAATCAGTCACGGGTAAAGTTGGTGGGCCTGATTGCCGCCCTCCATGGCTCCCAGAATCCGTCAGCTAAAGCCACCACCTCACCTTCCTTCATGGCGCTCCTGCTAAGCACAGCCTTTCAAGTAAACTTTCCAATCCGTGCTCTCTGCTCTTTTCCTCCCAAACTCACTTTTCAGGGTGACGGAGGCTGTGTTCATTCCCTGTGTCAGAAGGAGAGGAATGCCCCATTCGAGTTGCCTTTCCTAGAGGCTTGTTGCTCAGACAAGCAGCAAGCCTCTGTATGCTCCTTGCGTTCAAGTAACCCTTCAATGCCAGGGATTGGCACCATCATGCCTGGACATACTTGTTGCCTATTCATTTTTAAACATTTATTTCATTTCCATCCATTCATTTATTGCTATCAACAGACCAGAAATAGACTTGAACAGGACACATAATCTGAGATGCAAACAAAGCCTAACAACATGGGTACCATCAGATCAGATATACAAATATAGAAAATGGCCCACAGCCCGGGGTCGTCTCCGTAAAGTGCATTTATTCCATTTGTATTTGCTTGAATGTTAGACGGTTGACCTGGTCGATTGCTTGGCTGCCCGGAATATTTTACAGTGTTTGATCCTCTTACCATTTATTTTAAAGTCCTTATAATGCACATTTCTACTAAATATATCCAAGGTGGCTAATAAAAATAGCTTAAAAGAATAAATGTGCAATACTCAGATGACTAAAAAAAATCAGATAAAACAGCTGCAAAGTAAACAGTTTTGTACCTCCCTCTCAGAATTCTCAACAAATTAAAACTTACTCTCCAAAAGAGGTAAGAGTGTGGGGACCAGGTGAATATCAGTAGGGAAGGAATTCCACAGTGCAGACTCTTCCACTGAGAAGGCCTTGCCATTGGTGTCTATCATCTAACCTCTGATGGCATGGACACCAGCCTCCAGGGAAGACTTCAACAAGCAGCAGGAGCTTAATCCTACCAAGAAACAATAACTACTTGCTTTGCCTTAAGCTCACCTCAGAGCCAGAGAGAGAGGTACTTTAGTTGAAAGAGCTCTGGTTTCTCACAGGGCTTTGGCACCTGAGATTGTGTTGCTTTCTGCTTTTTGTTACTGTCTCTATCTATCCATGGGCTCCGATGGTTTGTGCAGGTGGCTTCGGCAATGGGATCGCACTGCCCTGTGAACTGTCAACTGGAGTCCAAGTTTATCCAGGGAAGCGGTAAATGGAGTTTAACGTATATCCCATACCTTGTGAATTATGTTTCCATTAGACGGCCTTCCATCCTTAGGCTTAGAAAACATGTTGTACAGACATTGGCTGAAAGAAGATAATTGGTTGGCTGCCATTTAGAATCCAAGCTTGCTTTGCTTTTTCAGGCAAAAGGGCAATGACAGGCATCTTGGATGTCACATGGTGATGTTTCTTGTTACTTTATTTTATAGTAGATAATAAGCATTGGGCTCAGTCACATTTGACAGCCAAGTTCAGTATTCAGTCCTTTTCTCTACATGCATCAAACAGTCTAGTTTGGGTGTTGGGAAGTTGAAGGGGAAGGCTAGAGAGCCATTTGGCTGGCACATGCCAGAGTATTGTGATGTTAAATATGGCATATAAGCATAGGCGTGCGCAAGGGGTGTGCTGGGTGTGTCTCAAGCAGTAAGTGGAGAATTGAGGGGCCATTGAGCAGATGCAGCGGGAACGTCCTCCGGTGGCTGTGCCGCCATGCTGAAGAACTGCTGCTTCTGAGAGAACACCGTTGCTCTTGGCAGCAGGAGTGAAAGGGAATCACTCTGCTGGGAGCTGCACCCACCCGGCCACTCTGCTGGAGGGGTTGCGCCAACTGACCTCACGCCAGCAGATGATACTGGGCCTACACCACGCCCAAACGTTGCCCACACAGTGGGACTGGCCCTCTGGCTACTCCGCTCCCATCGGCCCCGACAGCACAAAGTTGCTTCTGGCAGCAGAAGCAAAAAGGAATCACTCTGCCAGGAGCCCAAAATCTAAGGGGCCAGGTGGAGGGCCCCTGAAGGCTAATTTTGCCTCTGAAGACCTTCCTTCAGCCAGTGTCACCACCAATGATGGGACTTTCGGAGCCTCCCCTTATTCCCCCACCACCACCCGCAACGGCTCTCCCACGGTCAGGCACGCTGAACACGGAGTAAGGCATCAGTGTCTACAACGTTTAATAAACACATGAATCAAAATAATGTCCTTTATGATTGAGTGTTCAATAAATGTTCACCTTAAAAATAAATAATAAATAAATAACATTCCCTGGGCGCACATCCTAATGAAATGTGCTGCGCACACCTATGCCTATAACTGTTATGGATAAGAAATTCTAGAAAGGCTAGACACAGAGTGGATGAAATTACGTTCTTTTTCCTACATTAATTTTTTTGGACTGATCAGGAAGTGTGAAGTGTCTTTATTCTCGAATGTGGTGCTTGAGGTGGAAGCAAAAGGCCATAGCTTAGTGGCAGAGCAGATAACTTAGGGGAGCAGTTGTGGTTGAGTACTAGAGCGCCTGCTTTGCATGTAGAGAAGTCATGGGAAATGTGGGGGCCTCCAGATGTCGTTAGACTGAAACTCTAATCAGACCCAGCCAGCATCGCCAATAGTGAGAGGTTATGGGACTTGTCGTCCAGCAGTACCCATTCCCCAACCCTGATGTAGATTGTAGCTAGTGTTGCTTCACTTTACAGAGATCGTCCCCCAAAGGCCAGTTTTCAAAGGGCCTTCCAAGGAGTACTCTGCACGTTCACGCGTGTTAAGGTTCAATAAATGATCGTGCATCTGCTTTGTGGTCCAGGTGAGGCAAAGCAAAGGTGTTTCTATTTTAGCTTTTTGAAACAGATGCTTGCTCAGCCTTCCCCAGCCTGGCAGCCTCCAGATGAATTAAACGGCATTCCCGTCATCCCCATCCCCCATTCGTTGGGCAGGGTTCCTGTGTTGAAAGCGCCACCCCAAAGGATGTGTTTAAATTGTGGACCGATCCTTCTTTGAGGGTGCCTTTGCAGACAATGTTGAGAGTTTCTCCCTTTTGCCTAAACACACGACTTGTAAGACAGCAGCAAGGAATGTAGGGAAACCTCCATTTACACTTGAATGTCCCTCAGGATGTGGCTATTTAACTTGAATCTTCTGCTGGATGCCAGTGGCATTCCTCTTCACAGAGAGGTGGCCATAGAAGAAGTCATTGCAGTGATTGCCCACCTCCACCTCGGCAGAGTGTAGATACTCTGCAGCTGCGACGGCCTCCTGGGGCCCCTTTTCTGGTGCTCTGGTGAGTGCCGGTCAACCAGCATAGTAATTGGCCACAATGATCTCCATCACACCAGCGATTTATTGGACTTGCGCCATGCCTGGCACGTGTTTTTGCAGTGCGGGGGACTCACAGACGTCGTCCCGGTCCTGCGCTCATCTCACCTCTTCCCCTCCGTTTTCCATCTAATTTTGGAGCAGGGAAAGTCCATTCCACCCCCTCCATGCACAATAAACCTGCTCCTCCCTCCCATGTATTGCTGTTGGGGGCGTTTGTTTCGAAGGGCGGTCTTGCTGACAAAAGAGGGCAGGGCAGTTCTCTGCTCAGCTGCTCAACCGTGAAGGGGGAGGGAGAGAGGGTGCCCGAACACCCTGTGGAGAAGGCGAGCAAGGTTGCTGCTGCCCATGCCTGGAACTCGGTCCCATTCAACTCTGTGGTTCTTACTCCTGAGTAGGCATGTCTAGGTTTCCTGACCAGAACACTGTCGGCTTCCCCTTGCCATGCCATCATTGACCACAAACGTCTCTAAAAACTAATTGTAATACTTTCTCTTCACATCTTGTTTAATATGATCTTAGGGGAAAGCATAGTGTGTTATTTTACTGTAATTGCGCCATTTCAGGCTGCCGTACGATTGTATTTGCGCAGAAATATATATATATATATATTTTAAAATTTACTGTAGGGGGAAGGAGAACGTAGGGGGTGAGGCGGGAGATTTCACCAGCATAGTAGCGATACAGGTGAAAAGATAGATGAGCGCAACAACGCACAGGCATGAAAGTGCCCAGCGCTTGACTTGCTAAGGAAATGGATGTGGAAACCTCGGACGCTAACAGAAAGGAAAAAAGTGGGTGTGATGGAGCCCAATGTCCCAGAGCGGTGTTACATCTCTGCAGAGCATTGTGAGCAATTACAGTGACAGTCACCCGGCACTCAGAGCAGTACCACCACCCTTCTTCTCCGGCAGGCCTTCTTCTTGCCTGCCCTCACACCTGCCAGCAATTTATAGGTGGAGGAGTGGAAGGGCCAATGGGCCATGGATGTGGGGGCGGCCACCAGAGGGACCTGTGTGAAGGGTGGTCTATCTGATGGAGTAACAACATTTCCCGTTTGAAGTCTTGGTATACAAGGTTGCTAATGACCTTATCCTGCAGATGTGGGAGATACAAACATAGATTTCCGTGTGGGTTTTTGTTGTCAGGGGATCTGATCCATTGCTCATTCTCTCAGAGTTTAAGCTTCAGGAGATGTGAAGTTTCTTTTCTTCCAGCCATCTCCTCTCCCCCGTTCAATTTGGAGGACACTGACCATCAATAGGAGCCTGGCTGTTAAGAGGCAACTCATGTTCTCTCGCCTGTCTTCCTTAGAAGGCGACTTATGGATGAGGTTTTACTGGATATTCAGATATATTAGGGATAGGAGTAGAGTAAGAGCCAGAGACCCAGGCATGGCCCCATCCAGGATGGTGTGCTCTTCCCCCAATCCTGCTGGTGTGGGCGGGATATGTTCCCCTTTTTGTTAAAAGCCCAGCTTGTGGTGGTGTTAAATTGCCAAGACAGGAAATGAAAAAGGGAGGCCTCGTGTTCGAACAGGCCCTGGTGAAGAGCATCATTGAGCGCGCAGAGGCTCCAAGACAACTGTTCCACAACAGCTGTTCAGCTAGTTCAGCCACCTGACCTTGCAGGGCAGAGAGCAGGAAGCAAGACCAAAGGAGCCTTGTTAATAGTCACATGCAAGCTGGCTGTGCCGAAACCTCTGGAGCACAGGGCTCTCAGTTCTGGGCTGCTGATGAATGTGGGAAACTGACCACCCACTGAGAGGTGCTGGGATGGGGCATGCTTCAGGGCAGTTTGGCGCAAACGCCAAAAAAACTATTGTGAATAAGCGAGGGAGGAAGAGAGTGCGCCTGTGCTATAATAAAAGCTTAGGAGATTGCCCGTAATTTTGTCAAAACATCTTGAAACGGGTAAGATTATCTTAGGCATGGGCTGAAAAATCTGATCCCTTGTGCACCCCTCTGATTCCTTATCAAGCGAGGCAGCTTCAGGGTAGAACTTGTCAAAAGAAAAGGGGCAAGACTTTAATGTTGTTTTTTTTTTTATGGTTTTCTGCTTCAAGAGTCCGCTATTGGGCTAGCTAAGTGGGTATACATTTCAGGAAGAATGCATTTCGAGCCGCTACGTTGCTAAATTGAACATGGCAATCTAGTCCGCTGTCTGTTCCAGCTTTCCTCAACCTTTTGCCTCCCAGATTTTGTTGGACTGCAACTTCCGGCGTTCCTGGGAAGGCTGGTCTATTCCAACTGGTGGCTTTTCTCCAGGGGGTGGGGCAGAGGCCCTCTTACCTGAGGTTGCTTTAACTGGGAATGTTGGGGATCGCCACCGGCATTCGAAGGATGTGCTCTAGCACTTGAGTGATGCAATTCGCAATTTCCCAGGCCAATACTCGACACTCATTTTGACAGGTCATTAGTAGTTATTGGGGTTTTCCCCCAAATTTTCCTGGTATTTTCAGGGAAACCAAGAAAAACTAAATTATGAATGCGCTAAAGAAAATTGCTGCTTTTTGTTTTTGATTTTGCAACGCTTTTGTTTGGTTGTAGATACCCAAGTACAAAAATATACGTTCTTCTGTCACATTTTAATAATATAAACATGCAGAGAACACGCCCTGTTTTCCCCTTTGGAAATACCTGTGAGTTGTGAGTGGGAAAGAACTGAGCCCTTGGGAAAGTGACATGTATTGATAGAGCTCTGTTATTTAAAAGAGGACACATTAAATTTCCTGATAAATACTATGCTACACAGCGTGCTACCAAGTTACTTGGTAGAGAATAAAAAGCATCTTGCATATGCTCAGAGATGCACACTTCGTTATTGTCACTTCATCATCTGGTTATTCCCCCCCTCCCGTTCCCCCCCTACCAGTGGATTCAGAAACTGCTGCAAACCATTGGTAGGCAGAATTTTCACTGGTATCCAAGGTTTCCTTTGCAAGAAAGGGCTGGGGTGATGGCGACATCTTGACTCTGGAACTGTTGGAACTGGAACTTTGCTACATAAATGGCACTTTGAGTGCTCATAGCCTCCATCAAGCTTGGTCTGCTGGATAAAATCACAATTGTAGTGCCATCTGAGCCTGGAAATCATCTAGGTTGCTCCTTGTCCCTGCTGTATGCATTGACACAATGCATTGTGTCACAGCTTGGGACCACAATATCTGATGGAACGCCTTTCCCGACATGAACCTACCCGAACACTACGTTCAACATCTAAGGCCCCCTTCCGAATGCCTACTCCGAGGGAAGCTCGGAGGTCGGTAACAAGGGAGAGGGCCTTCTCTGTGTTGGCCCCCCAATTGTGGAATGATCTCCCTGACAAGGCCCGCCTGGCGCCAACATTGTTATCTTTTCGGCGCCAGGTCAAGACTTTCCTCTTCTCTCAGGCATTTGGCAATATCTGAGGAGCCTGGGTTGTTTCGTTGTTGTTGTTGTTGTTGTTTGTAGCTTTTTTGGGCTGTTGTAGCGGTTTTAAATGTATGTGTGTATTGTGTGTATGTTGTATGTTTTTGCTGTTTTTATTTTTGTATATTGTTTTTAATTGTTTTAATCCTGTGTAAATCGGCTAGAGAGCTTCGGCTATGAGGCGATATACAAATGTAATAAATAAATATAAATAAATAAAACAGAGCAGAATCCCTACCAGATGTATCTGATGCTGGCCTGTACCATGTCCAGCTGCAGGTGGGAAATATCAAAAGGTTTGGACACTCTCCCACACAAAATACTCCCTGTGCGCAAAACTGACATGTCAAAGGAAACAGAATTTACAACCTGATGTGTTGGTTTTTCATATCTGAAGTGTATTTTATGTTGGGGAATATTCAAACATTGGATTCCCTCTCACTGTAATACAAACTGGGACCGTCCAGTAATGTCATATGGGACTCCTGCTTATCTGTTTTCAGCTCTCACAATATTCTTCTGATCCTGGCATGGCACACATTTATTTATTTATTTGCAATATTTATATACCGCTCCATATCCAAGGGTTTTGAAGTGGTGAACAAATAGAATAAAAGGATAAAAACAGGGATAGAAACACGTTAAAATACATTTTTAAAAGAGACAAAGTGCAAATAAAACTGTGGCTGGTCATTCAGGGAAAGCAAAGAGTACTTCCGTATATCCAGAGGTGCCTGTCCTGCTGAGGAAAACCATTATGGGTGACTCAAATTAAGCCATATTTTACAAGGGAAAGCAAAAAGCCAGTTTGATTTGGGGGGCAATTCACTTCCAGACCCCAATGCGGCTACTTCAGGGTCAATTCTTACCACACCGCATCATATGATTCCCAAAGATAAGCAAGGTAATGGCTCAGTTCAGACAACACGTTAGTCAATGCAGTGTGAAAACTCCACTCAACGGTTGAGTTTTCAGGAGGTCCTCTCCACACAACATGTTCTGACTCCACCGTTGTGTGACTGTGGGCTACCGTGGAGTGGAGTAAAATCCATCGTGATGTTTGACAGTTCCCCCGCCCTTGCTCCTTCCCTGGTCCCTCCCGATGGTATCCCATCAGCCACTGCTGCAAAAAAACAATCCTGGCAGCTCTCCTAGAGCAGCACTCACTCCTTTTGTCACCCTTGCCAGGGAACTCTGTAGCCGGCGGGAAAAGTCAACTCAGGGCAATGGAAAACACAGAGCCTGCCACACAACACAACAGTTGCCCAGGAACTCTCCTCTGCATAGCGTGGCTATTCTGCATGGAATGTTTTCCAAAAAAAACCCTCCACCATCTCTTGGAGTTTTCCCGCCAGACAATATGGTGGTAGAGTTCTAAAACCACCGCTAAGAAATGTGTTGTCTGAACTGAGCCAGTATTTTGCTGCTCCTTCTGCACAGACTGATCCCGCTTGGCATGCCCACTGTTGTGGCAACCTCTGATGCCCCAAAGGAAAGGGTAACAATGCAGGATGGACTCCTCTGGGACATTGCATTCTTGCGCAGTTCCCCTCATTTCGTTAGGGACTGTGCAACAGAACGTTGTGGTTGGTATCCAAAACAGGGGAGAAGCAGACAAACTGTCCAAACCACAGCTGGTCCCCACTGAGGTGTCATTTGAAGGATAAATATGTCTACCCAACTTTGTTTGGAAAACAGTGAAGTTCTTCACTTCCCCCTCTTGAGGTTTAGAAACCTTCTGACCTTCTTCAAACTGCCATCCATCCAATAGGTCGTTCAATTGGTGGATGGTTGGTTCCATTTCTAAGTCCCTCTGGGGGAATCGTGCCTTCCTTCGTCCCGTGTGCAGCATTCTCTGGGACGTACCATAAGCACTGCCTCTCCTTTCCTCTCTTTATGCCAGTTGAGCTTGGGCCAGCAGGCATCGCTCATGGTTCTGTCATATGGTGGGTGGCAAACGGGAGCAGGGCTTTATCTTCTGGAGGGCATTTTGCACGCCTGGCTCAGCCCCTCCCTCTGCTTGGCAGGCAGATTCCAATGTTTAGTTATATTAGTTCATTTATTTATTAAAACATTTATATCCTGCCCTATATCACAAGGATCTCAGGGCGGCATACAGATAAAAGCCATACATATAAAATAGAACAATGAATATACAATTCTAAAACAAATGAAACCATTAATGTATTGAAACCAATACGAAATTTTGAAACATTAAAAATCCAATGAAAACAAGGCCATGTGCAGGCTGGTGGATTTGGCCATCAAAGGCTTTATTAAAAAGACATGTCTTAACCTGGCGCCGAAATGAAGCCAGTGCTGGCGCCAGTCGGGCCTCCAGGGGGAGGGTATTCCACAGCCGGGGTGCCACCACAGAGAAAGCTCTCTCCCATGTCCCACCGTAGCGTATATCTCGCGTTGATGGGGCACAGAGAAGGGCTCCTCCGACAGATCTCAGGTCTCGGGCAAGCAGATATAGGGAGAGGCGCTCCCTCAAGCATCGAGGTCCCAAGCTGTTCAGGGCTTTAAACGTCATTACCAACACCTTGAATTCCGACCAGAAACATATTGACAGCCAGTGCGGTTCCTTTAAAACCAGTGTTATATGGTAGCTATGAGATGTTCCAGTCAGCAGTCTAGCTGCTGCATTTTGCACTAGCTGCAACTTCCGATCCGTCTTCAAGGGCTGCCCCATGTAGAGTGCATTGCAGTAGTCTAATCAGGAAGTTACCAGTGCGTGTATTACTGTGGCTAGGTTATCCCTGTCCAGGAAAGGCCATAGCTGGTGGATCAGCCGAAGCTGACTCCAAGTACTCCAGGCCACAGAGTCCACTGGGCCTCCAGTGACAAGGATGGATCTAGGAGTACTCCGAAATTATGCACCTGCTCCTTCAGAATAATAGTGATGATCCTTTCCAGGGAGAGGGGCTTCCCAAACCGGCCCTGTCTAATGTTGGCGCAGCAGGGTCTAGGTTGAGTTGTGTGGCTTTTTCGGAGATAGATATAGTAAGTTTAGCTTTTTCTTTGACATTTTCCCCACGGATACTTTGCATTTAGGGATTGGAGAGGGAGACACAAAGGCAATGGTCAGTGTAGGTGAGGCACTATTTGCCTCAGCAGTGAAGGGGCAATCCCCACTCCCTTGCACTGGTGATGGTAGCCTGGGAGCCTTTTAGGCCAGCCGCATCACTCCACAATTCCTGCCACCCACGCTGGATGATTGCTCATAAGCATTGGAAACTTCTGTCTGAAAACATGAGGACATCTGCATCTGTACTGAGGTTCCACAAAGGGTGTAAAGCCTTTCTGTTTTGGTAGACATTCGGATGAGCGGATGCGTTTTGGCTGTTGCTTCGGAGCTTGGTTTATTTTTAGCTGCTTTTATTTGTTCTAAGTGGTTTTGTTGCTGTGGCTTTTGTTTGCTGCTAACTGCTTTTAGTTTATGGGAAAGCACTCTTCAACTATAATAAATAAATAAATGGAATGAATGAATAAATAAATAAATAAAATGCCAATGCAATCTTTACTAACTGCTTCCTGCTCGCATAACAGAAGCCCTTCTCACCTGCCCACCAGTGAGAGATATAGGTGGGTCTCCACACGGGAGAGGGCCTTCTCAGCTGTGGTCCCATGCCCGTGGAACAAACTCCCACCGACGATCCGCCATGCACCATCTTTACAGGCTTATAAAAAGGCCTTAAAAACGCCTTATTTTACTGGCCTTTTCAGAATGGAATACTGTTTTGCTGCTGTGGCCCTGGCTGTTTTATTACTAGTTTTTAATGTTAGCTTTTCTTGTTTTAATTGATATTTTACTGTCTATGTTTCTATTGCTTTTAATGTGTATACTGTTTTTATATATGGTTGTATGCTGCCTTGGGAGAGCTTCTGCCCTGAAAGGCAGCTAAGAAATGTTTTAAATAAATAAGTCAATTCATACAAATTGTTGTGGAGCAGAGACTGGTTTTCTGCACTGTTTGTATTTTGGACCCACAAAAACGTCGCCCCTGTGATAACTCTGGCTTCTCCACCCCACCCCACCCTCTTTTGCAGAGAAAATAATTAATGGCCAAGACTACGAAGTCATGATGCAGATAGACTGTGAAGTGATGGACACCAGGATTTTGCACATCAAGAGCTCCTCCATCCCTCCCTACCTTCGAGAACAGCCGAGGAACCAAACGACATCCTTCTACAGCTCCCCTCCCTCTGTCCGAGAGGCAGCTCCTGCTGTGAGAGCCATCCCTGAGTCGCCACAGTAGGCCCCTAAAGTCCGACTAAATGCCATACCCCAGAAGGACCTTTTGCCCTTGCTTGGCCCTTTTGGGTTTGCCATGGCAGCATCCGGCCTCGGCCAAGCGCTCACCACAGTCAGCGTGAGGATACTGGACCTTCCAGTCACGAAAGAGGAGGAGGATCCTGTCTGCCCTCAGCCTTAGCCATAAGACCACCCCTCCCCCAGTCTGTCTAAAGTGCCGTGCGCCATTTTTATTGTTTTGTTAATAACTTCTGTCCCACTCGCACGTGCAGAGTGCTTCAAATCAGGCTTTTGTGGTGTGTGCGTAGCAGATTCCTAATTAAGATCTTCTAAGGCACTCTCGGCGAGACCACCCAATTTCAGCATTTGCTCCATTATTTCATTCGACCTCCAGAGAGCTGCTACATCATGAACAGGCCCTTCCAGGCAATCACTTTATTGTGCAACAGTTGCCCAGCTCTTGAGCATTTGCTGCCTAGGATTGGTGATGCCATCTTTTGCCCATCATTGAAATGTGTAATACATCGTTGCTGTGAAAACGTGGTCCTTTCCCTAGTGGGTGGGGGCTGCAGATGTTTGGAGTGCTGTCTGGAATGTGGTTAGACACATTTCCTGGCCTGAGGAACCCTGTTTTGACTATGAACACTAGCCGGCAAATAGCGAGCTGGCTAGGAGCCCCTTGTTAGTTGCAAAGAAACACCCCCTCCCCCCAGCAGCCTGCTTTCAGGCTAATTTAACAAGTGCAGTTGGTCCTGAGGCTAGTCTGTTTCAGGTCTCCTGTGAGTCCTCTCCTTGCATGCCAAGTGCTCCCTGCCTCATCATTTAGCCTTTCGTAAGCTTTACGGAGGGTGACGGTGGTAGAATAGCAGCACTTTCCCTTCTCCCGATTCTATTACCTGTGTACTGACTATTGCATTTGAATTGGGAGATGCAGGAGTATCCTGCAAATGATTAGTAATAGGAGTACTGTTTGAACTGATCCACTGGGTAAGCTCATAGAACAGTCCATGCAGTGGCCAAGGATTTGCAAAAGGGAACCAAAGTAAAGGTGTTCTGGGGAGCAATTGTAGTTTCTACCCTCTTGGAGGATGGTTGGGCAGCTGGGAACAGGCAATCGAATGCCCATTCGCCAAGCAGAAGGGGGGGGGGGGGCTATCAAAGCCAGAGTCAGTGAAATGTTCAGAGTGCCAGGCCAATGAGAACAGGTTCTGTACCTTGCCCTACCCCCTCCTACTCCGTTGGAGTGCTTGGGCATACAGAGTACCCATATTGGGGTGTGCTTTGAAATCGTTGGTTGGGAGAAGGGGGGATGTGTTGCTTGTTCTAGAACAAGAGTTGGCAATACGCCGCCCCTGCTGCCCCAGTGCACCTCTACAGCCCACCCCGGCCTCTGCCACACCCTCCATTTAAAAAAAAAAGATTTACAAATAAAATGGTGCTCTGAGGAGGCTACAAAGCTTGAAAAGCGTCCACTTGACCTAGCAGACAAGCTAACTGTAGCCCTTTTAGCACTACTGATTGGGCGGCAAACCACCCTTGTTGCAGCGGGTGGATCGCCCTTTGCAGGGGAAGCAACCCAGAGGCTCAATACATCATGGGCTAAGGTTTTATTTATTATTTAAATATTCTGTAGAACATTGGTTCCGTTCATGTTCTGTAGAGCCTTTAGTAGAAATAGTCTCAGGGCAGGTTACACAATAAAGTGAAGCCTAGTCAGGGAGCAGAGGGATGTCATGTATAGCTGCAAAGTGACCGTTGGAAAGGATAGGGGCTTGCAGTACGAAATGATCAGTGGAAAAAAGGGGGCCTTCTCCCTGGAGAACAGCAGTTCCTGATCGGGTGCAGGACGAATAAGCCACACGCAAAGCTGCCTGCGTCTCTGAGTGGAGAAGTTTGATCTCCCTTGCTGTCTGCCTTTAAAATGTCGGCTCCAGTCCAGATCTTACAGCTTTGGACTCCAAATCAGACCATCATACCCACCACATGGAAGCAAAGGGCCAGTTCATGCGGTGCACTTCTGGGTCCATTTCTGCAAATAGCACTGGCCTGCATGGCATCATGTCTAATAAGTACAGGAAGGAAGTAGCGGCAGAAGCCTCTGTGAGCAGGGTGTGCCGGGACAGAGAAATCCCTGCTTCTAGAAGCTGTTACCATCACTTCTGTGGCCATGGGTTGACTCATGGGTGCATGTAGACTCCTTGATGGCTGGCAGCCGAATGTGTGGACTGATTCCATTGCATTTGAGGGGAATGAAAGTTCAAGCTGTTGTTGGGAGTGTAAGTGTTGATGGCATCCAAATAGATGCATCATTTGGATGCTGCAGTCCTCAGGTTATGTACATTCATTAAACTTACCTGAGATTCCGCCACACATAGGACTATGCCACTCCCAGGCTGAATGATTTATACATACGAGCTGTGGCATATACCTAGGGCAAAGTATTCAGAATTAAAGTAAATTGTTTGTTTATGATGTTTTAACATAATAAACAAATCACTTACTTCAATTATAAAATATAGTAAAATTATTAACCATTATAATAATAAAATAAAAAATGGTGACAGTAAAATCACTGAACAGCATAAACCCTAAAAATCCAAACAGTACAGAAATAGGAACTAGCAGCAGTTAAAGGCCTTATTTAAACAAGTTTCTAACGGGTGCCTAAAACCCAATCATGAAGGTGGCTCATGGAACTATCCAGGGTTGCTCCAAAGGAAGAGGTCCTACTGCAAACAGGCCCTCTCCCTGATGGTCACCTGCCTCACCTCACTTGGCAGGGATACCTGGAGGGTGTGTTTGTCTTTCTCTAATTAACTTCATCCTCATCTTCCCCTCCCTAAGTTGCTTCCCCTGTTAAGTTGTATGTTATCTTTATTCGGTACCATGTAAAGTGCCATGCCCATGGCTGGTACCATATGGATGACGTCTGAGCCAGCTCTTCGTTGTCCATCATGCCCGGAGAGTGCTCCGTGCAGAGTCCTACCACACAGGAGGTTGAAAATCGCTATTACAAAATTAACTTCTGTCGTGAACTTCATCATAGATGGTGCTGATCCTTTTATGGCATCTCATGGTCTCTGAGATGAAGAGCTTTCAGTCTCCCAGGAAAGAAGGATTCTGCGGCTATTTTTCTTGCAGAGGAAACTTGCCCTGGCTCTTAGCAGGAGTTGAGTAATGTTTCATAAACATTCTTTTATTAAGGAAGGCGTTGTTCACTTGGACGCCGAGATTCCTTTGTGCCACAATGAGGGGAGAGTGTTATGCCATCATTAGCTGTTCCCTGTAGGCAGCTATATTATGCGGAATTCGATATGGGTGGAAATAAACACAGAAACAGTTTTGGAAGGGTAGTTGTGTTTGGGGGGAGAATGTGCAGACTGTTTTTGAAAGGGGCACTCTAGTTCTCAGATTTCTTTGGTCCAAGAGCACAGTGAATTGCAACTCACCAAGGATTTCTGATGCAGCGAAACATTTTCTGTACCCGGTGCATTAAGTGGCGTGGCTTGAGGGTGCGTTTGTGGTCATGCTGAGTGTTTGCCCCACCAAGCCAATCACCAGCCACATCTGGCAGCTGCTGCCTTGACTATCAAACAGGGTACCCCCAATCTTGATTTAACAAAGTGCTCGTTTTTCATTCACCAAAGATAATGGCCCACAAGTGGTCAACGTGTCCTACCCATGCGCAATACTGGGCTCCTTATGGATACCTACAGTGCCCTGCTGGCAACGAGTCACCTTGTTTGAAGGAAGAACTTGTGCATGGAATGATTGTTGGGGGAGACAAATAGTCAAGGCATTACAAGAAGCAGAACATGGTTCAAGGCGTTTGCTTTACTAAAATTCTTCCCTGGTGTATCAGGAATTTTGTCCTTATGTAAAGAGCCTCCCCCCTCCCCATTCTCGAGGGCCTTTCTCCATCTCTCGTCTTGCCAGCAGTGGAAGTCATTTCGTTCAGCTGTCCGTCTGCCAGCCTCAGCACTTCGTCAATTGTGGATGGGCTGTCTACAGCTGGCCAGCTGCCTTTGGCTTAGCAGATGTCCAGGGTTGCTTTTTCCTTGCTGTGCTGGAAACACGATTCTCGCAGAACTCTTTATTGAAAACAAACACAAAAACCTCCTGATCTTAAGGAACTAAATGGGCAGCATTTTCTGAGGAGCTGAACTTACCGACTCTATAGAGTACAACTTGTGTAAGGTTTTTTGGGGGTGGTTCTTGGATGTTTCCTCGGGCAGGCAAGAGAGTGTATTAACATCCCCCGAAACAAGATTAAAGTGGCACCTTGCATATCTGGATTGGACCCAGACTTAGTTATACTTAGAGTAGACCCACTGAAGTCAATGAGGCAAATTAGCCATGACTAAAGCCCCATTGAAATCAATGGATCTACTCACAGCATGGTTAAATCTTCATCCAACCCACTGTCTTTTTATAACAAGATAAATTATTTCCTTGACGTTCCAGGATTGTATTTATTTATTTTTGTAAAGTCTGAACAAGAAAATATTTTCTGCTGTCTGTATGCACTGTTTTTTGGGGGGTTGGATTGCACTGTTTTTTGGGTGGTACGGTGTACATGTATTCTATCTTGGATGGTATGTCTGCTTCGAATATGGACTGGGATTGAAGACATCCTACAGCCAGGATGTCAGGATCAGGGACTACTTGTGTGTTTGTCCTTTTTATTTTAAGGAATAAATTTTAAACTTTAAATGTAGAACAGTGGTAATCGTTTTTAATGTTTGTATCTAGTTTGTGTCCTACGTTACAGAACTGGGCTCCGCTATGATCGTGTTTATACTAATAGCAAATGCCGGCAGTCGTGTGTGGATGAGATTGGAGCCAAAACGGGGCCCCTGAGAAACAAGGGAGAGGTATCAACCTGCTCTGGTGAACTCCAAGGTTTGCAAAAGTTTCTGTGCTTTTTTTTAAAAGGGGGGAGCAACCCCCCCTTCCCAAACAGACCAATGAGGACTAGCCGTGCTCTGCAGCCACCAAAAGCAATGAAATATTGAGTGTGAGCTGGAAAAGAAAATTGGAAAACCAGGTGTGTGGGGGGGGGGGGGGGAGAGCAAATTGCCATGCTTGGGGAGGGGGGGAATGACTGGTGGCCAGAATAGGAGCACTTCTATGAGGGAATGAGGATCCACCGCAACATTTTGTTGCAGGTCTCCTTTGTCTTCTCTAGCCGTGTTCCACATACCATGTTGTCCCAAACTCTTTCATCAGTGTCGGAGGGAGAGGTGTTGTCAGGAAGCCAAGAAGGAGGGGAACGTGCGATGCAGTGTGCCTGTGGCATTTCCCTAGGGAGACAGCCCCCCTCCCCCCTCTCTCCCAACGCCCCTTCTTCCTGGGAACTGCGATAAGGGGGAAAGGCAGCTCTTGTTGGAATATAGGCAGGCAGCGGGCAGAGTCAAGGGGGTTGGAAGAAGGAGGTCTCAGGAGGCCAGGGAAAGGCAAGCAGGCAAAGCCAGCTTGGAAGAGGAAAGAGTCCTCCACCTATTTGGCTGAATGGTCTAGCTTTCTGGTCACATTTTCATCTCTCTTTCTGCCGATTTTGCTAGCATTAGATAATAACGATGCATAATGGGGTACAGCATGACCGGCAACTCCCCTTTGGCATTGGGGGGGTTCTAGCGCTGCGCTTGCCAAATATGGGGACACCTTTGAATCTGTTCTCGTATATAGTTACTCCACAAACAATAATGTAGTTCTCTAGATATACTGTTCACCACTATTTACCGGAATTCTGACGATGCTCTTAATATTTTTAAATCCAGGCGTCAGCCAACAGTAAAAGGGATTTTCACGACTCTCAGATTGAGTAAGTGGGGATTCAGATCATGACAACAGCATGCTTACTTGGGGATAAGTTCCATAGACTTCAGGATGATTTACTTTTAAGTAACTTAGCCTAGAATCAATTTGATAATCAATATCCATGGTGACAAGGGTCGTTATCACACAGGTGGTTTTAAGCACACCCACCTCGACTTTGATCCACTTCTTCAGCGCTGGGCTCGCATGACGTTGTCCCCCTCCTGCTATTCTCTCACCCTGAGGTTGCAGGTTTCAGTTTCTGTTTCGATTTATCCCTGAATGGGCAAAGTCCAAAACAGGCAAAGTTCAGTAGGCCAAGCTGAGGTATTGCAGCTATACCAACCACATGTGATTCAAAATGCTAGACTCGAATACGAAACAGAGGGGGAAGCCACAGAAGCAATCCGGGGGGAAAATAGTAGGTGTGATGAAGCTCAATATGTAATTGTGCCTTTGGAGTACTTATGCTATGTTCCAGCCAACCTAAAAAGTGTTTAGGCACAAGTAGACACCATAAGAGTAATTCCACCAACTACAACTTCTGCAGGAAATGTCAATCGTGTGGCAGATGCACCACAACCACCTGTTGTGTTTGTTGTGAGAAAGAGTGGTGTTTCTCCTAGAAATCTCAATGTGTGCAGCTGCCATTAGAATGTGATCCAGCCTAGATTAATCACTCAAGTCCTACTGATGTTAATGGGAGAGAATTATGCATAAACTTTCCATTGAAATCATTTGCCAGGAACATGCTTGACATGCTCTATCATGCTCTATCACTTATCACAGCTAGAGATTTTGACTGTATCATTGAACCTTCTGTGGTAATTGCAGATCTAGACTTGATCCATACTTACAACAGAGCCATTGAAATGAATGGGACTTAAGTTAGTCATGACCAAGTCCCATTGATTCAGTGGACCTATTCCAATAAAGTCTGGGTCTAACTCCAGGCCAGGTCAATGTCTGGAGCTGTCCTTAGTCATGGAATTGACACTTCTGAGGTAAACCATGATTTAGATGTTAAGATTTTAAGCTTTTGGGGGAAGCAAGGACTTGTTTATTTCTTGCTTATGAAATAAATGTATGTGCTGATGGTGCTCTATAAATAAATACAAATTTAATCTTAATAATAATAATAATAATAATAATAATAATAATAACAATTTATTTCTTACCCGCCTCTCTGTCTGGATCGAGGCGGGGAACAACAACTTGATAAAATACACAAAACTGATTAAAACATGACACATATTATTAAAACTGCATAAAAATCCTAAAACATCCTAAAAACATCCTTAAAACATTCTAAAATTCCACTGGATATGCCTGCCGGAAGAGAACAGTCTTTATGGCTTTCTTAAATTCTAAAAGACTGTTAAGTTGACGAGTCTCCTCCGGCAGGTCATTCCACAGTCTGGGAGCGGCAGAAGAGAAGGTCCTCTGGGTAACGGTTGTCAGCCTAGTCTTGGCCGACTGCAGTAAGTTCTTCCCAGAGGACCTGAGCGTGCGGGGCGGATTGTATGGGAGAAGGCGATCCCGCAGGTAACCTGGACCCAAACCATGTAGGGCTTTAAAGGTAATAACCAACACTTTATATTTCGCCCGGAAACTAATTGGCAGCCAGTGGAGCGATTTTAAAGCTGGCGTAATATGGTCACCCCTAGATGTACCGGTGACCAACCTGGCTGCCATATTTTGAACTAGTTGAAGTTTCCAGACTAGGCATAGAGGTAGCCCTATGTACAGCGCATTGCAAAAGTCAAGCTTCGAAGTTACCAGCGTGTGCACCACCATCTTTAGGTCTTCCAACTCTAGGAAGGGGCGCAGCTGGCGTATCAGCCGAAGCTGATAGTAGGCACTCCTGGCCGTCGCATCTATCTGGGCTGTCATTTGGAGCGACGGATCCAGGAGCACCCCTAAGCTGCGAACACAGTCTTTCAGGGGGAGTGTAACCCCATCCAGAACCGGTTGACACACCTCCAAACCCAGGTTGCGGCCTTTGACAGCAAGCACCTCCGTCTTGTCTGGATTCAGCTTCAGTTTGTTTTTCCTCATCCAGCCCATTACCGCCTCCAAGCATTCATTCAGAGGAGACACACTATCCTTAGCTGGCGCCGTTATCGAAGGCATAGAGAAATATATTTGGGTGTCATCAGCATACTGATAGCACCCCGCCCCATGCCTCCGGATGATCTCTCCCAACGGTTTCATATAAATGTTAAACAGCATTGGGGAAAGGATGGCACCTTGCGGTACACCACACAGCAGCTCCTTCTTTGCAGAGCAGCTATCCCCAAGCATCACCATCTGGAACCTGCCCGAGAGATAGGACCAGAACCACTGAAGCACAGTGCCCCTGATTCCCAATCCCCTCAGGCGTTCCAGAAGGATACCATGGTCGATGGTATCGAAAGCCGCTGAGAGGTCCAGAAGTACCAACAGGGACACACTCCGCCTGTCAATACTAAGGCGTAGATCATCCACTAAGGCGACCATAGCAGTCTCAACTCCGTATCCCGCCCTGAAGCCAGTTTGAAATGGGTCTAGAAAATCAGTGTCATCCAAAACTACTTGGAGTTGAAAGGCAACCGCCCTCTCGATCACCTTGCCCAAGAATGGAAGGTTTGATACCGGTCTGTAGTTATTAAAGTCCAGGGGATCCAGGGAGGGCTTCTTTAGAAGCGGCCGTACCACCGCTTCTTTTAAACATGATGGGAAAGTTCTCTCCCTGAGAGATGCATTAATAATATATTGTAATTGCGATCTAACCGCATCTCCTCCCTGGACAACCAGCCATGAAGGTCAGGGATCGAGAGGGCAAGTCGTCGTCCTCACTCGTCCAAGCAGTTGTCCACGTCCTCGGTACTCACCAACTGAAACTGATCCAGTGTGATTCTACTCGCGGAGTCGCCAGACACTCCATCGTCAGCCTCTGCTATAACGACGGCATCTAAGTCGGCTCTTATCTGAGAGATTTTATCTGTGAAATGATCGTTAAAGGCATCACAGCGAACTGCCGAAGGCTCTAAAATCGGATTCAGGGGGGAAGGTGCCCGAGTTAGACCCCTCACCACCCTGAACAGTTCTGCTGGACGCGAATTCGCAGACGCAATGCGCGCAGAGAAGAAAGCTTTCTTCGCTGCACGTATTGCCACCCCATAGGAACGAAGATGTTCTCTATGCCGTGTCTTGTTGGATAGAAGTCGAGTTTTCCGCCATCGGCGCTTCAGTGGAAATTTGGCCGGGGGTGGTGGGGATGGGGGTTGTTAAAAATGATTACTTGAAAGGAAGCTAAAAGATACCGCTAAAAAGGCCAAATACTGTTTAAGAAAGTGATTCAGATAAAATGTTACACTAGAGATTGGAAAAGGTCAAAGCCACTGTGCCCCCTTTCCTTATGAACAACTGAGACTGGGGACAGTGTGCCTGTCTGCATACGGACTTCCGGTATGATGGTGATGTGAGCAGCAGCAGCCTTGGACCTTGGCTCTCTTGTTTGTATTCATTCTTTTATCCTTGGCGAGCCATCAGACCGTTGGGTATTTTATTATTATTATTTCTTCTCATTACAACTGAACTTTGGAGGAGAACAGAGCAAATTTCCCCACCTTCCTCAGGAATTTCAACACCTAAAGTAACAACAGATTTCCTTAAGGTTCTTATCTGCTCTGGATACCGCACTTGCTCTAGCCGTGTGGGAGTCGGCAGTGGAGATATGGGTGTAAGAAGATGAGCAATATATAATTATACTTGGCCTTGGAAAAGAAGAGGAAGAGTAGAGAGTAGTCGGAGTGAAAGACAGCGCACGTCCTCTGTGTGGGTTTCCCCCACTCCCCATATCTCTGTAGTTCTATACACATGAGATGGCAGTTACCAGAAGACAAAAGAGGAAACTCTAGCTAACCAAAGTAAGCTGTCAAACTATTTTGCTCCAGTAAAGGAACCAAAGTTAAAGAAACATTTTACTCCAAAGTTAAAAGAGACATTGGCCTCTGAAACAAACGTAGATCAGGTTCTTCTACACCCACCAGAGCATTGTGTGACTTTAATTGAAGAATATGCCAAAAGTTTAGATAACATACCTCTGCCTCGAACAGAGCACCTTTCCATCTGTGATGATCCTGAGTTACTAGATGGTCTAATCTGGAGCTTCTTAGCTCACAATGCGTATTGCAGGGACGATTAGTGAAGAAGCTCTTTGATGAGCTAACTGTTCTTAAAATGACAGTGCAGAATTTAATCCCAGCCATAAAACAATTGATGTGTGAGGCTTCGAGAGAGAGCAGCTGATCAAAATAAGGTCAGAGTGCCCCCCAGCCATAGCCCAGCACATAAGGGAAGTGCTCAGAACTACTGGTCAAACCAGCCTGTCTGCTGCTGTTGCTTCCCTACCACAGTCAATGACTGGCCAAAATAAGGCAAATGGACCTTATAATGGCTCTGATGATATCCCCAGAGTGGTCACTTCTGGCAACTGTAAGAAAGATATCAGATTGAAATCCCATTCTGGTGCTAAGGTCAAGAAGCCTATACCCAAAAGGGCCATCAAACAAAAGGGAAATAACACCTCAAAGTTGACAAATAAAATATTTAATTTCCCCAAGCTTAATTTCACCGGCATCACATCAAAAAACTATACAGAAAACCTCCAGAAACTGGGCCTACCAGAATACATCCACACCAACATCCAGAAAGCAGTCATACTTAAAACATGCTCAATTGTCAGGAAATTCCTGAATCTGTAAAAGACAGCATGACTTCGCAAAGCCTGTCATGTCCATCTAGAAAAACTGCCACGAGCGAGAAAGAGATGGTAATAATAATAATAATAATAATAATAATAATAATAATAATAAGCATTCACAGGACAAATAAGATAAAGCCTGGATCAAAAAAGTAAACTTCTGAAGATGAGGGGAAGCTAGTGTCCAGCCTTCCCACTCTTCCTCCTGTCCTTGAAGACTCCAGTGCACAGGAAGCAATACAAGATTTTATGCCACAGGAATGTCCACCCTCCCTCCCTCATACCATTATAAAGAAACAGCAGTTTGACATGGTCCAGACTTTCTCCGTAATTCTGATGAAACGCCAAGTGGTTCTGTGTAACTATCCCAAACCGCCAGGACTTCTGACTCAGTCTGAGAGGAAACTCCATCTCCAGCTTTTGAAAAAGGCAAGAGTAGGTTTCATTACGACAGCAGATATTGAGAGAGTGTATTATTTATACTATAATTATCATAATGCCAAAGCCATGATAACACACGTTAATCATCATGTTGCAAATACTATCCTTGGAGCCAGAGACCTTTTAACCAAATTGGACATTGATGTGAATCGCCACTTCAAACAATTCCAGCCATTGGCCGTGTATTCTAATCTGCAGTGCCCACCACAGGAAAGGGTGAAATTTTACAGCAACTGTATACCACTGGAATCTCGTTCCGAGCCCTGACAGGCAAGCTGATTGATTTGGATGTCATAGAGGAGAGCTCTGTGCAACAGATGGTGGCAAACAGGTTGGACCCCCCTATGCTGGGTAGAGCTCTTGATGACATTATTCAGTCAGCTCCATTGGAGTGTGAAGTGGGAAATCATGAAGACACAAGGCAACCATTGATACTAAACAAACATGAAGGCCCACTGTTAGGAAAATTGCAGTATGACAGTGGAACTCCCTTAGGGAGTATTATAAACCTCGAGGAGGTAGCTTTTTATATTCTGAAGGAGGATCTATCATCAGTACAGAAGTCCATACTATTCAGAACTTGAATGCCACTCAAATAAGGTATCTGGCTAAGTATGGTCTATTGAATCAGAGACCTCAACAGATCAATTTCTCACTGGCAAAGAAGAAGGGACCTTACTAGCATCCTTCGATGCTCTACCCGAAGAGGATCAATTCACAATTATTATTAGTCTTAGGGTCCTGCAGTTCAACCTTTTAAACAAATTTCTATGTAGAGCTCATCCAAACAATAATGAACAGACCACAACAGTCACAGTATCCCCAGCATAAAAGGTGGTAGTAACTGCTTCCCAAAGGCAAGAAGTGCTAGCCCGAGAGAATGGGAATCTGCGGCAGGCCTGCGAGGAATTAATGGTAGATGGCAAGTCAATCTCTCAAGAGGGGGAAGGTACCATAACAACAGAGGTATTTCCCAAAGAATGTCCACTCTATCCAGAAATCAACATAGTTAGAAGACACCTGGATGGACAGCCTTTCTGCTTTGAAACTACCTCATCAGTTGGTGAACTAGTAGGGATGAGGAAGAGCAAACCTCAGACTAAAGACAGCCAGCAGGAAGAGGACTCAAACCTCTTTAAACCAGTATTGAATCCTGCCATCTTCAGGGGTGAGCTATTTTTGTCCCAGGAATGTGTACCTGGTATTATGACATCTGCCTTGCCCCACAAAACACCCAAAGGACACTCAAATGATTTAGCAAAATGCCCTCCTTTAAAGAATTGACAGAGAGAACTCCCAGAGAACATGTACGCTAAATCCCTGCCTTCCCAATTTGCATGGAAGGATTCCAAAGAGCCCCAAGGAACACCACTAAAATTACTGTCATGGAATATTTCAGGGTGGGATAACAAGATACAGGACATGGGCTTTCTAGAGTTTCTGCCAAAATTTCAGCTCTTTGGTTTACAAGAGTACTGGGCAAGAAAAATTGAAATACAGGGATTTAGCACATTTTCAGTTCCAGCAAATGAGGACCGAAAGAAAGCAAGAAGTAGAGGTGGTCTTGTTCTGGATGTGGCTTCTAGTTTAAATGTAGAGATTCAGAATATTGAATCCAACTCATCCTGTTTCCAAACTATCCATCTGAAAAGCCAAAGGGGTTTTGAATTACTTTGCATAAATGTTTATATCCCACTCAGAGGCTCTAGAGATTACAAATCAGATATATGGGGCACTTTAGAGTTCCACCTGGAAACAATTAACCAGCAATTCTTTACATCTTTAATGATTGTCATGGGAGATTTCAATGCTGGAATAGGTGATGAGTACATAATTGTGAGTGCAAGGCTTGGCCTGAACCTAGAAGATACTGCTTATCTCCCATTTAGAGAATCCATGGATAAAACAATTAATGTAGCAGGTATCTGTATGTTCAAGTTAACTTACAAATTTAGGTTGCTTCTTTGTAACGACACTGGGCAGGATAAGTCAGCAGGGAATTTCACATTCTCTTCCATTAAGGGTGATAGTGTCATAGATTATGTCTTATGCAATTTTGAATGTGCCCCTTATGTAAAGAATTTCACAGTGGGAGTCCAACCGGCAAGTGTCCATCAGCTGTTGTGTTTGGAGTTGGCTGGTTTTCAAGTCACTTTGACTGGCCTGGGATGCGAGGCACCTTACGTGCATAAAAGGAAACGGAGTTTGAGATGGTGTCTTGATATCCAGTCAAAAGCAGAGGAGGCTCTCCTTGGCAAACAGATGATGGGTCTTAGAAATAGGTTGCTGGGAAAAGAGACTTATGATGCACTACCCATCTATTATGATATTGTGCAACTTGCAAGTACTCTCTGTTCAAATAATGTGCCCTATAAGCCAAGCCGTCAATCTTCAAGATGGTTTGATGTAGAATGTAGATTGGCAAAACGAGATCTTCACTCATTGGCTGTATTCGGACAACACATTAGTCAATGGTGAGTTGAGTAGCCAACTCATAGTTGGTTATTTTGTGGGTACTCCCCACACAACATATTCCTACACAACTGTGGATGGTTGGGGCTGACGTTGAATGGACTAATAGTCAACCTAGCATTTGACTGACACAGCTCCCACCCCTCTCCCCACCCTCCCTCCTCCCTCAGTCCTCCCAGTTCTATCCCAGCAGCCTCTGCAAGTTGCACCAGTTGTAGCAGAGTGGCAGCCGCCACTTTGGTCGCTCTTGCTGCCTGCCTCTATGGGCTTGTGTTTTAACCCACTCACCACATGCCATTAACACACTCACCCCTCCACACAACACTTTAGACAACTGTCTTCGAGCTAAACAACTTGCAAGCAAGTTGTTTCTCTCAGTTGCTTATTTGGATGGAATAGCATACCGTCAGTAGTTTGTGAGCGGCTTGTTACCCTCCACACAACACAATAAGCAACACAACTGACGATTGTTTCCCCCCCACTCAGTTGCTTAATGTGTTGTCCGAATGCAGCCATTGTGTAGGCAAGTTAGCTCCAACGTCACCACTTCTGCAATGAAGGTATGGACTGAGAAGTGCCGCCTCTATAGGAAATTGCTGAAAAGCAAACAAATCTTCTTTTATGCACAGATGTGGGCAGAAATTGAACGTGCTGCAGTCTGTAAAGACTTCAAGAAGTTTTGGGACTTAGTGTCTGATAAGCTAAAGGAAGCGAAATATAGCCTAGATGTTCACATTCCATCAAAGACTGGGGTGACTCACTTTAAACACGCATCTAACCGATTTTGATCCAGGCCTGATAATAAGAATTCTTGCACCCATTCACTTTCCTGACATTAAGGATACACCTATATGGTCCCCAGTAACTACCTCTGAAGTGAAGAGCTTAACATCCCAACTATGTAGACAGAAAGCCCCAGGGGAAGATATGCTCCCCCCAGACATGTTTCTGGACCATTTAAATTGGTGGGTTCCTGTACTAGCAAAACTCTTCACATATGTTAACTCCTCAGGTAAAATACCTAAGGGATGAGAACGAAGTATAGTAGTCCCAATCTTTAAGAAAGGGGATAAATCTCTCCCAGCCAACTATTGTCCAATCAGTCTTTGGGATAAAGTTGAAGCCTGGCTACAACAACAATATTATTGGTGATGAACAAGCAGGCTTCCGACATGGGAAGTCAACTATAGATCAATGCTTTGTTCTAAACCATCTGTGAGAAAAATATGTAGGTGCCCCAAGGAAATACCTATATGCAGCTTTTGTCGATCTGACTGCTGCCTTCGATGGGATAAATAGGGAGATCCTATGGAGTAAACTATGGAGACTTGGGGTGGACAGGCACCTATTGACTTTAATCAAGGATTTGTACACAGGTACCAAGCTTCAAGTCAGGGTAGGCAGGGAAGGCCAGCTTTCAGGGAAAATTGACTGTATGTGAATGACATCATTGAACAAATAGTTGACAAATACAATTTCCCAGTAGCTATTGGTTTGCGGAAACTGAATATATTGTGGTCCTTCTATCCCAAACCCAAATAGGCATGAGGAGACTTTTAAAATCGTTTGGGGAAATATGCCATAACGAACAGTTGAGAGTGAATTATGATAAGACCAAAGTTATGGTATTCAATAAGCGTGTAATTCGACATAAATGGTTCTTAGACGGTCATTTCCTGGAACACTCCAATAGATTCAACTACAAGGGGATTTGTTTTGTGCATAATGGTTCTTGGAATGGCCATTGGCAAGCTAGTAAACTAAAAGCCCGAAGTTCATCACAGCAGTCAGTGTTGAAATTTGCCAGAATGACGGGTGGGAGCCTTGTGTTGCCAGCTCTAAGAATTTTTGCTGCCCTCAGATGACTTATGGGGCAGAAATCTGGGGTATTCCAGAGCCAACTCAGTTGGAGTTAGTACAGAATAGCTTTATACACATATTATTGGGACTGTCACCAGGATCGCCTGCAAACAGAAGTAAGTGTTATGCCAGTTTTATATTTTATTTTGAGAGCCATTTTTTTAATATTTCTTAAAATTGAAATATTCTGTCAATGAATTGGTTAAACTGTGTATAGCAGAGCAGGCACACTCACCATCTAAAAAAACCTGGATAGCTAAAAGTAATTTTTTACTACAGAAATATGGGCTCAATCCAGATGCCCTTCTTGCCGCTGGAATCTATTCTAGCAGACATAAAATCAAAGTGCATCTCTGAGAGCTATTTGCAAAGAAGGATGTGGAGGCTATCTGCCTATCCAAATTTTCTAATACTTACCCTTTTTAAAAAATGGCATCTTAGGATAGAGAAATATTTGTCTGAACTAAATCCACCTCTTCACAGGGCATTCACTGCCCGGCGTTGCCAGACAACGAAATCCAACTTTTTGGAGGGCAGATTCAAGAAAATCCCCAGAGATCAGTGCCTATACATCTACGGCAGCCAACGGGTAGAGGACATCATATACTATATGCCACACTGTAAATTGTATGAAACACCTAGGAAAAAACATCTAGAGAAGCTCTTAAGGGTGATTCCCACCGTCAGTGATATGGATAAGGTCAAATATCTACTGTCCAGTACAGACAGGTTTGTAATGTTTAACACAGCCAAATTTGCCATGAAGGGTGCCAGCTTAGACAAATGCATGTGACCTACCTTGAGATGTAAGTTTTTAGTTGTATGTGCATCTATGTTTTAACATTTTGTAATTTTTTTTATCTATTTCTTCTATATGACACACTTTTATATTCTGTGTAGAACTTGTGTACTTGCTTGGCTAAAACTTGCATTTGGTTAGCCTTCAATAAATTATTGTACACCACCATGGTTAACTAGCAAGTCAAGGTAGCTATAAAATATAAGACTTTCTTTTAGGAAAGAATAAACTCTGGCAAACCAAGTGCACTGACTGTAAGATGAGACAATGAGAGAGAAAAACAACTTTAAATATATCAGAAGCAGAAAACCAAAGGATTGTTGGATTTAAATTGTGTAAAATGAATACAGAGGACAAGTAATTGCAGACAAACTATAATGAATTCTTTGTATCAGTCATTAGTGCAGAAGCTGTTGTGTATATATACCCATACAATAACAATTGTTTTCGAGGAGTGCATTTGAAGAACTATGTCAAAGGATACAGCTATATAACTAATGGGCAAATTAAGTGTTCACTGAGATGGGAGGATAGTTTTCTTGACAAAGGTTAGACAGATACAATAGCGACAAGCAATGACAGAAACAAATGTGAGTACATGTAGGAAAGGACAAGTGTGAAACTGGTGATCTTTTAACTGAAATACCTGTACCTAAATCAGTCTCTATGAGAGTATTGGAAGATAAAAGTGGGCTAGATGGAACAACTATTAGGTGGACCCAAAGTTGGCTACAGAATCAGACTCAAAAAGTGCTTATCAATGGTACCTTCTCAAAGTGGGGGGAGGTAACAAATGGGGTACTGCAGGGCTCAGTCCTGGGCCCAGTGCTCTGCAAGAACAAGTCCTCTTTATTTGCAGTCAACAAACCATTAGTACAGCATACGGCACAATTTATAAAATGTAGCTAAATTTAAAAACATAATATATGGAAGTTTAATTAGACATCTAAGGGGAAATTGAACTTCATGTTGGCACAAGGAACAATTTGCAATATCTACTACACAGTTTAGTACAATTAGAAGTAAACAGAAGGATTTTCATTTGCATAACGACAGTCTGGGCCCAGTGCTCTTCAACATTTTTATTAATGATTTGGATGAGGAGGTGCAGGTAATGCTTATCAAATCTGCAGATGACACAAAATTGGGTGGGATCGCTAATGCCCTGGAAGATAGAAGCAAACTCCAAAGTGATCTTGATAGACTAGAGCGCTGGGCTGAAAACAACAGAATGAAATTTAATAGGGATAAATGCCAAGTTCTATACCTAGGAAAAAGAAGCCAAATGCTAGGGGTGTGCGCGCCCGAAATTATTGTATCCTATCGTTATCAGAAATTACTTTAAAAAAAATTCGGATCTGATTATATCAGAGGTTAATCGAATCGTATTGGATTTCCGATAATTATCGGAAATCCGATATTTATTTTGGATCCCTATTTTGCCCTATAGAGTTGCTTTTTGAGACAGAAAGGCCTATAACTTATGCATTTTCAAAGTTGGAGACTTGAAACTAGGTCACAGTGCTTATGTGATATGCCTAAGTATGTGTATGAAATTTCAGAACAATGCCTCCAACCGTGTAATTTATATGAATTTTTGAAAGATCGTGCAACTTCTGACAGCTCAGAATGTCAGCTCGCCACGTGCGTTCAGAGATCTGTCAGAAAAGGTGCACGATGTTTAAAAATTCATATAAAATACAGGGGTGGAGGGATTGTTCTGAAATTTGGCACAAGCAACGGCAATTTGGGCAAGGGCCTTAAAAATTATGTGGCCTGATGTCCAGACTAGGCAATGTGACTAGGCAGATGCAATAGTGACAAACAACAACAGAAGGAAATGTTACCAGGACTCTGGTTATACTGAGTTTTAACATTGATATTTTATTATAAAAATGTTAACTTTTTTTGTGTGTTTTCCCATCCAAAGTGTAAGTCTTGTATTACAATAATAAGGCAAAGGGGTGCTTTTCTTCCTTTGAGAGTCTGCACTTGGCAGGTGCTAATGATGAATATTTTCCATGGCCTCATGGGAGGCAGCATATTCACTATAAAAACAAAGCAAGGTTATGCCCAAAATAAAAGGGTTGACTTTGGCACGTGGACTGATCTACAATCCACTTATTTTTTTTTTTAAAAAAGGTAAAAAACAACAACCACATTTACTCTGATTTGTACAATAAAAAAATATTTATAAAAAAGGTGCTAGTGGCCCATTAACATTACCCCACCGTGTCCTCAGTATGCAAAGATGACATTGTAAGTGACCTGGTGGCCATTGTCCCAGGCGTAAAGAAGCCGGTCCTTAGGATTGTAGTCTATCTGCGTAGTATGGGAGTACTCGTTCTCAAAGAGCAGGCATGGGGTGATCTGGGTGTTGGTGTGCGTGTCAAACGCATAGGAGATGTTGGCATACTTCTTGTTGTAGCTGTCCACGGCATAGAGGACCCCACAGATGACAAAGGAGTTGCTGTAGAAGTTCTTGCGCAGGCCTGTCCGCCAGGTGGTCTCCTTCCGCGTGCTCAGATCGTTGGCATTCAGTTTGCTGAGGACAATCACCTCCTGGTGGAAGCCATCATAACTAATGGCGGGGTAAATGATCCACAGGCCATTCTCATCCACAGCAAAATCCACGTCAGAATGGCCACGCCAACGCCAAGGTGTCTCCTCCTCATAGGCGACGTCGTGCAACATGGCCCAGGCAGCCACATAACGCTGCTTCAGGTTGTACTTGATGAGGTTGCGGGTAAAAGCCCGGTTGTAGTAGAGAGAACCGTTAAAGACTGCATGGCCAGTCCCCATCCAACTATAGGGCAGCTTGTAGGAGTTACTCCAGCGACCTGGGAGGCAGAGAGGATACCATCAGTTAGAGCGCACACTTGATCCCAAGCCTGATTTCTATGGAGGCTCAAATGGGAACATTGGAAACGGCCTTTGGCTAAATCAGATCACTGGTCCGTCTAGTTCAGTACTGGCCAGCTGGTGTGGAGTCTATACCAAGGGTTAGCCAGCATGGTCCCCTCCAGTTGCTTTGAAGTATAACTCCCACTGTCCCTGCTGGCTGGGGCTTATGAGTGTGAAGATCCAAAATATCTGGTTGCCTAAACCAGGCCGACACAGACTAACAGCAGCTCTCCAGGGTCTTTCCCAGTCCTATATGAATTGTAAGTAACTTTATGTGCATATGGCCAATGGCCATTACAATCTTAGACATCAAAACATCCATACCACCCTCCTCGCACTATACCCCAGACTTTTTCCGATCTGGACTCTAAGTAACAGGCATACCCATAACATCTCCCGCCGATTTGGCTATCATGCTAACTCGTCCCCTTTATTTACACTCTATGCCGTTTTGTAACAGATACTTTCGCCGGATCTTTTGAGCTGCTAACGTGAAATTTGCCACCAATCTTGAATTTACTGCGTTATAGTCTGCTAGTAGGTCCAGAATGATGTCCTTAGATGTCTGACCCCTTCTTTCCTTCAGGGACTGAACCTGGGACATTTTGTACACAAACGGTGTGCTCTACTACCAAGCTACAGCTGTCGCCCTTATCTGGCACACTAATTCAGTCTTCCCCAACCTGATGCCCTCCAGATGTTTTGGGCGACAACTCCCAGCATTCCTGACCATTGGCCATGTTGGCTGAAGATGATGGGAATTGAAATCCACAACATAGTATGGAGAAGGGCTGAAATTAATTTACTTCCCCAAATTCTCCTCTGAACTTGAATGTTGAATATGCATGGGTATTTGGATATTTGCTAAATATTCACCAAGTATTTGGGATTGAATCCAGACTTAGGATCCAACCCCAGCTATTTGTATTTGATCTTAATGTTTGACACTTCGTATCTGATCATTGCCAAAATAAAAATCAGGCTATACAATACATCTAGAGCACTCAGAATGCATTTTGCAATGAAAATATGAGATTTTGCCAGATTTTGAATATTGGTTTCAGCCTGATCTATTTGGATGGATGAAGGAGTGTTCTTCTGGGCACGTGTGCTGGACCATTCTGGGGTCCCTCAGTCTCCATTTCACAGGGTTCTAAGACTTCTGCTCCCAAACCCATCTCAACATCAAGACTGCTAAGTCTCCCCCACACCTCACATTCCATCTCAGCTCTGCTAGACTCCTACATGTCCATACTCTGGGACAACTCAGTATTCTACCGTAGCTTTGCTGAGGATGCTCCAAATCCCTCTGGGATCCACCTCAGACCCACCAACCTTCCCTTTTGCCAAGCGTTGTGCCATTCCATCCCACAGCACAGGGCAGACCTTGTTTAAAGCTGTCTAGGTTCCGGAACTCCACCAGGGTGTTGCCATAGTAATAGTTGGTAACGTAGATTCGCTCATCCTTGGCAACTGGGTCCTTCATCCAAGCGCCTTCATTCCGCCCGTAAGTGTTCTGGACCACAGGCCCAGAGATGGTAGATAAGGTGTCCTTGCATTGGCCTGATAATAAAGAACAGCAGCAAATAATAATGATTAACATAAAGACAGAACTTAAAATATAAGATAAAATATGTAACAGCAGCCATTACAAACAAATATAAACAGTAAAACCTAGAATATAAACTCTAAAATGCCACAGACAAAACAAATGTCTTTGCTTGGCACCAAGAAGAAAACAGTGAGTGTGCCTGCCCAGCCTCCTGAGGAAGGGCATTCCCACATGGGGCACCACCACCAAGAAAGCCCTGTCCCTTGCAGCCCCCCTGGCCAACTTCATTCAGCAGGACCTTGTTTCAGACACTGTATAATTTTGTAATTTCTGTTTCTTATTCTGGTTCGGATCCATTTTTGTGTTTATTTTAAATGTACAAATGAATATGCTTCTGTATTCCTTGGAAGTCTTCGAAATACGTAGAATCCATTTACCTAATTTTTGGATGTCCCTGTTTTTCTTCCAAACTGATGGGCAGATTATTAGAGGGATTGGAATTATAGCTCCTGTTAGCCCTCAGTCAGCCTGCCAAATGCATCAGCGGTAAGTGCTATAACTACTCATTTCTACACCTGCACAGGTTCCCACAAGCACCGGCACGCGAAAAAACTAAGAATGGTTAGGGGGGGGGATTTAAGGGTATAACTGCTGAAATACCAAGTTCTTGCTGCTCAGATAGAACCCTCCTGCTCCAAACTGTACTGCTGTCCAATTTCATAAATCCAATTAGTAACTCTCTTAATAGCAGCTGCAAGACAAACAATAGTACAGCAATGGAAAAACCGGGATCATCTTGACAAAGAGGCATATGGTATAGAAACACATATGGTCTACTGTAATCCGTGAAAAAAGAACGCATAAATTACGAGTCCTACAAGGCAAAGATGATCCACTAATATTTAATGATATATGGGGGGAATTTATTTTACATACAATTGATTCGGACTCACTGACCATATATGCCAAATATAACTGAGGAGATATGGACTGTATAAATGGTATGAAATTTCCGATACAGAATATAGTTTTAGTAAAGTTATAGTATCAAGAATTCAAAAAAGCAATAAGGGGAATAAGCTTCGCTCCACTGTATGTATTTTTTTTGGTTATTTATTTTGTGGGGGAGGGAAGGGAGTACACCCTATCATAATATATTACACTATGTTATAATGTTTATGGTTGCCGAATATATGAAAATCTTTAATAATATATATATATATATATATTAGGGATGTGCACTGGATCGGACCCGATCCACGATCCGAGTCCGGTCCAGTGGGAAATCGGATAAATTATCCGATTTCCGATCCCGCAGCTGGATCGGCCGATCCAATCCGAACCGGTCCGAAAAAGCTCCGAACCGGTTCGGCGGATCGGCGGATCGGCGGGCGCCCACTGGCGCCCACCGCCGCTTCCATTGGCGGGCGCCAGCGGGCGCCCGCCGATGAAAGTGGACAGCGGGGGGGGGGAGGAGGGGGGCACTTACCTTCTCGGCCCGGTGGCTCCCGTCCGGCGCCGGCGCCTACTACTACTAGCAGGCTCCGCGGCCTGCTCTAGGGTGGCGCGCCAGGTGATGTCATCACCCGGCGCGCTACTCTAGAGCAGGCCGCGGAGCCTGCTGGTAGTAGTAGGCGCCGGCGCCGGACGGGAGCCACCGGGCCGGGAAGGTAAGGAGGGGGTGCGTGGAGGGGAGGAGGGGGCGCGCGGAGGGGGGAGGGGGGAGGGGGGCCCTTACCTTTCCGGCCCGGCGGCTCCCGTCCGGCGCCGGCGCCTACTATTCCCAGCAGGCTCCGCGGCCTGCTCTAGGGTGGCGCGCCGGGTGATGTCATCACCCGGCGCGCTACTCTAGAGCAGGCCGCGGAGCCTGCTGGTAGTAGTAGGCGCCGGCGCCGGACGGGAGCCGCCGGGCCGGAAAGGTAAGGAGGGGGTGCGTGGAGGGGAGGAGGGGGCGCGCGGAGGGGGGAGGGGGGCCCTTACCTTTCCGGCCCGGCGGCTCCCGTCCGGCGCCGGCGCCTACTATTCCCAGCAGGCTCCGCGGCCTGCTCTAGGATGGCGCGCCGGGTGATGTCATCACCCGGCGCGCTACTCTAGAGCAGGCCGCGGAGCCTGCTGGAAGTAGTAGGCGCCGGCGCCGGACGGGAGCCGCCGGGCCGGAAAGGTAAGGAGGGGGTGCGTGGAGGGGAGGAGGGGGCGCGCGGAGGGGGGAGGGGGGCCCTTACCTTTCCGGCCCGGCGGCTCCCGTCCGGCGCCGGCGCCTACTATTCCCAGCAGGCTCCGCGGCCTGCTCTAGGGTGGCGCGCCGGGTGATGTCATCACCCGGCGCGCTACTCTAGAGCAGGCCGCGGAGCCTGCTGGTAGTAGTAGGCGCCGGCGCCGGACGGGAGCCGCCGGGCCGGAAAGGTAAGGAGGGGGTGCGTGGAGGGGAGGAGGGGGCGCGCGGAGGGGGGAGGGGGGAGGAGGGGGCGCGCGGAGGGGGGAGGGGGGAGGGGGGCCCTTACCTTTCCGGCCCGGCGGCTCCCGTCCGGCGCCGGCGCCTACTACTACCAGCAGGCTCCGCGGCCTGCTCCAGGGTGGCGCGCCGGGTGATGTCATCACCCGGCGCGCTACTCGAGAGTAGGCCGCGGAGCCCGCTGGTAGTAGCCGCCGGCGCCGGACGTGCCGAGAAGGTAAGTGGCGGGGAAGGGGGCTTACCCCCCCCCGGAGCCGTCCGCTTCTATCCGCTGGCGCCCGCGGGCGCCAGCGGATGGAAGCAGGCGGCCCCAGGGGGGGTAGGGAGCGCGGGGGAGGGGGTTTACCTGCCGGGGCCGTCCACAGCGGACGGCCCCGGGGGGGGGGAGGGAGTTAGGCCCCCCCTTACCCACCCGCCGCCATTTTTTCCTCATAGACTTGCATTGCAATGCAAGTCTATGGGGAAAAAAATGGCGGCCGATCCAAAAATTTCCGATTTTTGGATCGGGATCGGACTCGATCCGGTCCGGGGGGCCTCCGATTTTGTCCGAACCGGTCCGGGACAAAATTGGAGGTCCCGATCCGGGTCCCGATCCGATCCGGGGGGTCCGTGCACACCCCTAATATATATATATATATTCATATATTCAGCAACCATAAACATTATAACATTGTGTAATATATATAACAGAGAGAGAGAGAGATCACTATGTTATATATATTACACAATGTTATAATGTTTATGGTTGCCGAATATATGAAATTATTTAAATTATATATATATATAATTTATATATTATATATATATATATATATATATATATATATATATATATATATCCAATTTTCTCTTCCCACACCAGCAGTTGAATGGCCTTTACTGTGTCAGACTGCAGACAAAGTACCAATATCTGCAATGCTGGCCTGCTCTGCCCTCATTAAGCCTTTTAGTAAGATGGTACCTTTTCACCTACCAACCTGAAACTACAACTATTACATACTGAGAAGAGCACATTAGGTAACTTGACATTAGTTCAATAACTGCTAATATATTTAGCACCCAAGCCTTCTCACCTCATCCTAGGAACACTGGTATTACATGTTTCCCACATGTTATAGTTAAGGGAAGGGAAGGGAAGGAAAGCTCACCAATGCTGTTTCTGATATCTTCTTCATCGAGGCCATGTTTGGGCGTGACTGTGAGGCCAGAGCTGACAGGGGCTGAGGAGGAGATAGCCTTGGTTGTGGCCTGTGAACTAGGCTCAGCTGTTGCCTGTGCTTGGAAATTGGTTGTGGCCACTCTGATGACTGGTGGCGTTGTGGTAGTTGCATTCTGGATGACTGCGCTTGTGGCAGCATGAGCCACTATTTTCATCGCCCGTGTGACACCCTCACCCGCTGACCCGGTGACTGAGGAAACTTCAGCAGCTGCTGTGGTCTCCAGAGACATCGAAAAATGGTTGTTGCCAGTAGCGGGGACTGATGAGGTCGACCCTGGTGTTGGTACCACAGGAGGAGGCACGGGGACAGAGGGCAGCGGTGACTTGGCTGCCGGGGTCATGGGCACAGAGGCTGCACTTTCAATAGGTGTGGGATGTGTAACGTGTCCTTTCGTGGGTTCAGTGCTCTGGCGCATAAGCAGCTCTTCCACGGGTGGTGGGTTTTTTGTGGGAATATGTGACAAGTAGTTGTCTTGCAAAAGTTGGTCTTCAATCAGCAAATCAATCGGGTCACCGCTAAAAGGCTCATCTTCTGCTAAAGACAGAGCAAGGAGAGGGATTCATATGAACACAATATGGATGAAAATGGTACCAAAAACACATAGGCTCAATTCGGACGACACAATAAACAATTGGTGTGGAGGAAACAATCGTCAGTTGTTTTGACTATTGTGTTATCCGAATGCTGCCATAGTCAATTCAGCGCTGATCCTAATCCACACCACAGTTGATTATTACCATGTTGTGTGGGGAGTACCCCCTAGTTGAACAACTGTAAAGTTGATTGTTAACCCACCATTGACTATCGTGTCGTCCGAATTGAGCCAATGTCTAAGGTCCCCTCTACAAGGATTCGCTTTTGCGCCAGGTTAGCAGATTATGTGCATAATCGCAGAAGCGCATTTACACCTAATCCCTCTGCACGAGAGGCGGCGAAGTGCATTAATGGATATCCAACAAGTAGTTAATGCGCATAAGCGCATATTCACACAGTCAAAATGCGCTTTAACGGACGGAGCAAAATAAAATCCTGTCACATTCTCTCAGCAGGGCCCAGCTGATGTGCAAGTGAAGTGTTCTGCCCAGAAGCAGATTCTAGCTTTCCCCTAATGAATTCGCTGTCACAAGATGTGATGATGGCCACCAATTTGGATGTCTTTAAAATGCGGTTGGGTAAATTCCTGTAGCCGAAGGCGATCAATGGCTACTAGTCCTGATGGCTATGTGCTACCTCCAGTATCAGAGGCAGGAAGCCTATGTACACCAGTTGCTGGGGAACATGGGTGGGAGGGTGCTATTGCACTCGTGTCCTGCTTGTGGGTCCCTGGTTGACAGCTGGTTGGCCACTGCGTGAACAGAGTACTGGACTAGATGAACCCTTGGTCCGATCCAGCAGGGCTCTGCTGATGTCCTTACGAAGGCTGCCTCGGCCTTTACTGCGCCCATTTTCCCATTTGTTCTAAGAATTCCTGCCTTATCAAAAGATTGCGGTTTCAAGTACTAGATTTTTTTAAAAATCAAAACAAAACCTTGAAGTAATGTACATAGAATATAATGACTGAAAAGTCGGCAAAGCTGCCTCACAGCATTTTATTAAGTGTGCAGCAGCAGCGCTCTTGCTTCTCCCGTTCTGAAATGTCGGAAAGCACAACTCACGTTCCTCAAGGTCGTTTTCTGTCTCCGCGTCTTTGGCCTTGTAGTACGTGACTCCTCGGATGATGGTCGGCCGGGATGGAGTCCGGCTCCTCACGTGGAGTTTTCTCGGCAAAGTTGACTTTGAATTCGTCGCTCCCGGACCCGGGGGAGTGTAGCGCAAGGCCTCGGCAGAACTGATTTGCTCAGCAGCCATTTCATCGTGCAGGAAAATTTCATCGTATTTTTCCTTTAAGAAGCAAAAGAGCATGCTAAGCTGTGAGCAGGGGGAAACACATGCGTAAGAGCAGCCCTCCTGGATCAGGCCAAAGATCTCTCTAATCCTGTTTCCAACCATGGCCAGGCAGATGCTGACAGAAAACCCAGAAGCATCCCATGAAGGCAGCATCCCCCCCCCATCCTGCTCAGCTGTCCTCCCCACCTCAATGGAGTTCAGAGGTATGCTTTCTGTTTAGCTCTCATAGCAAACAGGTTTTGCTAGAACTCTTCCTACTAATTTCTCTAGCCTCTTTTCAAATCCATCTAAACCAGTGATCATGACCCTTACCTACTTACTTATTTCTTTAGACATTTTTATGCCTCCTTTTGGCCCTGATTAGGGCCCTGAAGGTAGTTTACGAAACAAAATACAACCCCCCCAACACCCCCCCACAAGTTAGATAATAACAGAATAAAAACAGTATTAAGACTAAGAAGAGGATTTCTGAGCATGACCCTTCTTTCAAAGGAGCAGAACTCTGTGCTTGTCCCTTCCCTCATCACTATGCCATTGCAGACCTGCTTCCCCACACACCCAGGGCAGATGAGAGGGCAGCTATGCCTGTTCATTTCTCATGAACTACATGCTATACCCATCCACCGGACAACAGCATTGTAGCAATGCAGTTGAATTTTTTTAAGCTGCTTACTTCTGATCATGCTTCCCTATGAGCCATCACTTTATGATCAGACAACGAGGCTCTGCTGTAGGTATAATAATTTGTAGAGGTCCAATTGTCCTCCAATAAGAGCAGGGCCTTTCTGCAGTGGTCCCTGTGTTATAAAATTTCCTCTCTTGAGAGGTGCAAATCAAATGCATCACATGTTGTCATCTTTAAAAGGAAAGTTAGAGGCATACAGGTTTCACCCAGCTATGGGAAGTTGAACTTTGATCGTTATTAGATTATCAGCAGTTGCTTTTAGTGGTTACATTTATGGTTTTACTTTTTTAGGTTCGGAGATTTCATTTATTAACACTCGAGGGTTGTTTACCCAAAGAAAGTATCTTCCAACAACAATCCTTTATCTTGTGGCCTCTTAGAGCTTTTCTACATGAGGCTGCTAAACCGCTGTTATCTACTTTCAATTTCATCGTAGTATTGATATCTGAACTCCATGCAAAGATTTTTCCTTTCCTGCTTTTCAGCTACATAACCTCTAGGTGGTGCTGTGCTATAGTGGAATATCACAATTACACAAGCAGGAAAATATGTTTTCTTTCACTTTCTCAAATAATACTCAATTTCCCTGTTCTAAAAAAATATGGGAAAGTGCTCTTAAAAAACAGAAGTAAAACTGGAGAGTCACATCATCATATAAAGAACCTCTGAAAAATCATGAGTAAGGAATGAAGAGTGCACAATAAACGCCTCGTGTAGAAAAGCTCTTAACCTAGCATTCTCTGGACTGGCCCTCCCTCTATTTCCTCTCCTAGATTGAGCTGACTTCAGTTAGAAAGGTCACCAAGGGCGCCTGGGGGAAGAGACATTAGGACTTGAATATCAAGAAGGAAACACTCTTGTTGAGTCCAATTTGGTGTGCCACTGTGACCTTTAGGCCCCTTCCTTCAGCCATTCGGGACAGATGTAGATGTTAAGAGGGAAGCACAAGAATTACAACCTCGGTCTAATGGGGGAAGGAGGGATTTCCAGAAGAGAACCTGTGCACGGGAGACTGTTTGCCTATTGTCTCCTGCAAACACTGCCCTCCTCCCCAGCTGTTTTTAAAGGCTTAATTCCTCATTAAAGCTCAAAATCTGGTCATGCGCCCAGCTGGCAGAAAAGCAGGCTCAAGGTGCAGGATTTGCTTGGGGAATATCCGGGTGCAGGAGGATGTTTTCTTCTCACCACACAGGTCCTCTCCTCATAAGGGCCCCTGCATTTCCCATTAACTACACATTTGCCATTTAAATAATGAGTTCCACTTTCAATCTGTTATAAAGAGTGAATGGTTGAAGATCAGACACCAATGAAATTCTCTGTATCAGAACCTCAGAACAAGAAATATAGAGGAAGTGAAACAAAACCTTTTTACTGGACCAGATAACGCTTTTAGTAAACATTTTAAGGTTACTCGGTTCAGTAAAAGAAATAATCTGATCTACAGATTTAAATCTGGTAGCAGGAAGAATCTGATATCCTCAGAACCCCGTTTTTATTCGAAAAGAGTTGAACATTCTCGAACTCTCAGGGCTGAGGCGAGGACAGCACAGAAATCTGATGATGATTTTTAAAAATGAGGGCTTCACCTCAGTGAGGGTGTAGGCTGCTGCAGCATCCCTCTGCAATGAACTCCGGATGTCAGCAAGGTTGTTGGAAATGCTGCGGGAAGAATTCATCTTGCCTTCAAAATCTAGCTCCTGCAAACTTTCATCCTCGTTCTGCCTCTTTTGTTTGCTCTCCTTGGTGACATTTCTAGACACTTCCTGGAATATGCACAGGGAAAGAGGGGTTAATTTATGCACAGAAGACCTTCAGAATTCGACAACATAGTCTGCAGCCTGTAGGGGCAAAATGTGAGAGTGCTCGTGACTCTGCTTTCCCCTCCGTTCCAAAGAGAGCTTTGCCTATGATGAACACCGGCACTGACATTGTACGCAGAGGCAAAGGGAAAGGCAACCCAGGAACAATCACCAGCCAGAAGAAGAAGGAAGGTTGGGACACTCTTTATTGTATACTTTCCAGCAAGACGCTCCTTAATCCCCTTTCCCGCTCCCATTTTTTAAGGGAGCCCTTCCAGGGTCGAGAACTGGCAAGCCACATCCCAGAAGGCCAGTTGAAAATGGAGTGCCTTTCACACACACACATGTACCCAATTCAGGGCCACATCAGTAGCCGCTGCCTCTTATGTACAGGAGGCCACAGTGTGGAGCCGCAGTGATGTGTTTACAATTAACTTAAATTGTCTCCGTGAGCTAGTCAGCCTGAGTGCAGGAGCCACCACACACACATACTCACGCCAGCATTTCGGAAATGAAAACATGTTAACACCCAGATTCTCACGCCCAGGATAAACGCCTGAGCTTCACATGCATCCTGCCCCATTGCGCATGTCGGGAAGGGTCGTCTCCCGCTGCCGCGTGCTGCATTCCAACCTGGCGCCCCCCACATGCGTTTGATTTGAACTGCAGCTCCTACCATTTCCAGCCAGCATGGAATCTCTCCCAAGGGGTGGGAGGGGTGGGGCAAGCCACATCAGAGATGTGGCTGGTGCTCTTCCCAGCTCCAGCCATGTCCTTTTATGTGGCTGCACCACTCCCATTGCGATGACACACACAGCATGAAGCCACGGACTCTCTCAGCATGGAGAAAGTCAAAGGTGTGTGTGTGTTGATTATGTCAGGTGGAGGTGGCTACACACCCGGATGTCATTCAGCCTGCAGAGGGCCCGGTGAGGAGCTGAATTGCTCAAACTGGTTCCTCATGCCCCCTACGTTAGTGACTTGGCCCTAAACCTGCTCAAATCCAACTATGATAGGGGCAAATTAAATTCAGAGGGGAAGCCACTGAACTAGAATTCACTAACAAATCCGAAAACCGTTCCCTATGTTTGAATAAATGTTACGGTTGGAACCCTCCCCACAATTACTAGCTGTAAAGTCGAGCAGTTTCTTTTTTAATTTGGTGTTCATATTTATAAAGCTTCCAACTGTGCCTTTAAAGTTGTATAGCCGACAGAAGTTCAGCTGTCGAACCTTTTCCTGACATTTTTTCTTGTTAAAAGCACAGGAGCTCTCCTGGAGAAAAAAAAAGGCTGCGGCTCTGCATAGTGATATTCCACCAAACACTAATTATGGGCCTGAACCCACGAAGTTTTAAGCATTTTGAGGCGCACCCCTATGCATGCATGTTTCGACAGAAAAAAAGTCCTACAACTCCCATGGCTGGCCTGGGAATGCTGGGAGTTGCAGGACTTTTTTCTTTCAAAACATGCTAGGATTGCGCCTTAAAGTCCTCCCTAAATCAGAGAGAGACTTAAGCACATGTTTAACTCTCCTGCTGAAAACTATGGGACTTCGAAGTGCTCAACTTTAGCTGGATCATGCCCTGTGTTGTGATTATCAGATGTATTCCCTTTTTACATGCCTTCTTTGCTTCTTTCCATTCCTACCATCTTTGGTTTGCATCATTTACCAACTTCAACGTAGTTGTATATATTGCATCCTTATCCCACTTTCTAGGTCTGATCATACATAGGATTGCCACCTTTTCTTCCAACCTAAACCCTAAAGCAACTTGACATAGAGACGTTTGGCAGGAGACGTTTCTCTGGGCTTGCTTAATTTCTGCATATCCAGCACAGGACCAGGAAACCCCTAGAAGAGCCGGAGTCCGTCTTACCTGTTCCAGTTTCTCCACTCGACCCACCAGCTTTGTCGTGACAGAGTGCAGCTTTAGCAAGTCTAAGCCATAGAAAGCACCTTCTAGCATCTCCATGACAGCCGCTAGCTGCAAAACAGATACGGTGATGATACAGTGAGGTCACTCCTTGTCTCCTTCAGAGTTGCATGCATGAAATCGACGACACTATTTGCGTTCCCTTTTGATGAGCCCAAACAGCTGCTCCATCCTGAGGCTCACTCGACAAGTAATGATCTCTCAGCCTAATCTCCCTCACAGGGTTGTTGAGAAGATCTAAGTATTTTGTACACCGAAAAACACTGAAGAGATCATCTCACACTTCTCTTAGAGCCCTTAGCTGCCCTATAGGGCCATAGTGTGGGGGAAACTTGTCTGGGGTCAATGGAACCTTTTCAGGAGTCACAGGTGCTTCCAGAAGGAAAAGCACACTCTAGTTGGAGAGCTCTCTGTAGCAGAAGCAACATAGCCCCTCTTGAAATACCTATCAGTCACACAAGAGAAGCCTAGCAAGCACTGCCCTCTATGCCGGCTCTCCGGCAGTGGGGCTACGGTTCTGGATATTTCCCGCCCCCCCAATTGTGCAGCCTTCCACAGGGAATGTAGGGGAAGAAGAAAATGGGCAGAAAGCGGAAGAGCAGGGCCATCTATGTCATAGGAGTGCTGCTCATTCACTACCGCTCCTCAAGTGCAGGCGGATCTTGCTCCTGCTCCAGCCAAGGCAAGAGATGAGATGACGTATACAGCAGTGGCCAGAGACAGCCAGATGTGGTAACCGCTTTACAACACCATGTCAAATTAAACGGTCCAGATTAAAACCATCCCCCTGCTTTGTACATGCTAAGCATACGTTAGCATGTGGCTATGGGCTGCCAACTCCACTCCCATTGTTGTTTTTTACTGGCCTACTTCAGGTTCCCAGCTTGTTTACTGGTCTACTCTCATGCCTAACAGCAGGCTTACTGCTCACATAAATTTGACAGGCAAAGGTTGTCCTGAAGTGTCACCTGCTTAATTTCTGCACGCCAGGCTGCTGTTAAAGCAGCCTAGCAAGTAATAGCACCAAAAGTTGCTAACCCCCAAGGATGTTTACCAGTTTGCCTCTTCATAGATACTCATGCTAAAATTATCTTAGTTCTAGATACATACATTGGGTGGTGAATGGCAATTTCATCACTTGAGACGAAATGAAGATTTGTTCACCAGGGTAATCTCCACCGGGGTTCTAGGCATTTCCATGCAAGGCATTTCATACTTGCTAAATTGGGGATTCAATTTATGTTCTGGCAACAGATACTATAGGAAGTTCAGAGGCTGATCAATGACCCAAGGAAAAGGGAGCGCTTTTTCTTTATTATATAAAAAAATCAAATCTAACAAAAGGTTTAAGTGAACAGTGTTTATTGAAACATTAGAAGTGTTACATCTTTTATCTTTACAAAACTTCTTTAAATGCAATGGTCTTGGTGTAAACTCCAGGGTGGCCACTGTAACGTCCTTCTTCTGGCCCAGCAAAACAGCTTTCCAACGGAGGGTGTTTCATGAGAATCGGTCAACAGGAAGGCAGTCAAAAAGGGATGACCAGCTAAGTCCCAACTTTGAATTATATATATGCATTTCAAACATCAGGGCTACACTGCAACATTCTGTTGCAAAGCCCCACTTGTATATCCTGACTAAGCCAACCCCAAGTCAGCTATAGCTGATGGGAGCAGAACAGAAGGTGATCTGTCATTGGTTCCGCAATTTAACAAGACTAAAATATTTCAGACTGACAGATTCTGATGCTGAAAATGTTCATCAAATCACACTGATTCTATTTAACTTTAGAGGATTTTTTTTTAAAAAAAATTACGCTCAAAGTACTTTCAGGCACTGGGTGGTAGGGGCAGTTATTAGGTTAGATACACTGACTGTGGGTTGGATCCAGATTTATGCTGGATCAACTGTGCTGGTGGAAGTGGCCTCTCCCTCCCGCTCCTTCCCAGGGCAGCCCCTGCCCCCCCCCTGAAAATACTGCACAGAGAGTCCCGAGACCGTGCTGAATTGAGTGAGCTGCTGGGAGGGTTCCCCCAAAATTGGGTGGAGGGACCTTCTGTGAGTAGAGCCCTTCCTCTCACGGAAAGTAGAACCTAGATCCAACCTTGTCCGTTAAAACATATTGAGGACAATCATCCTCTTATCTGGCCTCTCCGATAGTTAAATTCAAATATTTTCTCAATTTGTCCCCCATTTTGTATCACCTGCCATGACGAGGTCTTTTTATTTTGTCACGAATATCCGTGTTTCATTCTCATTTATATTTAGATCAAATTTATTCATTTCCCATTAACTTTCATGTACAAGTCTACATTTTATTTTATTAATTGTATCATCTATAAATATGTTAGATAGTATGGGGGGGGACAATGAACTTTCTTCAACATCATTTACTCCAAGTTGCAGCTTTCTGGCTTCTGTATAATATTCATAATCCTTCTGTACTCAATCTATTTACCGCCTTCCCTGACCTGACACCCTCCAGATGTATTAGACAACAATTTCCATAATCCCCAGCCAGTATTGGCCGTTGGCATCTGGAGGACACCAGGTTTGGGAAGGTTGGTTTATTGCCATCCTTAGCAATGTGGTATTGTTTTTATTCCAACCAAAGCCGCTGAAGGCTTTTTCTAGGTCAATAAATGTCCCAGTAAGCATTCTTTACAATTTCTTGCCTTCTATCGATATTTGGATAGTGAGGGTGTCTTCCTTTATTCTCTTCCACTTATAGGCAGCTATAGGAAATCCATTCTACGCCTAGAAAATGTTACATTAGAACTGACCTGGGGTCAGCCAGGCTCTGCAATAAAAGGTTTCTTTTTAAATAAAAAATAGATTAAACAGTATCAGGCCAAACTAGAAAGAAAAGTGCTAAATGAATCTGAGAATCGTTGATGATAAATGGCTTTGAATTGTATTTGGCACTAGAAGATCCTGGACGGCCTATTTCCGAGCTTTCCCGGCTTGCGTTCTAGAGCCAAGCGTGTTTGCATAACCCTCTTCAGGGAACCTTGCGAATTAGCCCTTTGGAACGCCATGCAGTTCCTAGATGACAAGGAATCTGCCACAACTGGCAGCCACCCACTAGGAGCCCTGCAAAAGGGCACAGGGAGCGATGGAGATGTAATGATGCCCTCTAGAGGCAGGCTTGAGACACACCACTATAGCCAAGGATGGTGCCTCTCAGGCACGGATCTCTCACCACAACTGGCAAACAGCGAAGATAAACTGAAACACATGTAGCCACTTCATAACTGAGTCAATCCTGACTCCATTAAGCCCAGTAACATCTGCTCCAACTGGCAGTAGCCATCTCCAAAGTCTCAGGCTCCAAAGTCTTTCCTGGATGGTTTTAACTAGATTCCAGGGACTGAAGCTGGGAGCCTCCTCTACCACTCAACTAGCTCCATCCAAAAAGAGGTAGTTAGCGAACTCCTGAATTCATTACCAAATCTGACTTGCCTTTAAAAAAAATAAATGGGCTGGACACATTTATTGAAAATTAGTATTTGTGGCTGAGGAACAATGGCTAAATTGAGTCTTCATGTCCAAAGGCAGCATAACCCTGAAAACCAGATGCTTAGAGGCAAATATCTCCTTCGTGTCCTACTTGGGAGCTTCCCAAGCACCTGGCTGGCTACCGTTAGAAACAGAACACTGGGCCTAACGGACCTCGGCCTGAACAAGCAAGGAAATTCTTATGCGCCACCAAGAGGCAAAGAACAAAAAGCAAGCTCATCATCAAGCCTTTCCTGTCACATGACCCAAACGGCAACAACTCCAAACATTGCAACAACTATTGTGACGCTGAAGTGCATACGGCACAGCTGCTAAAAAGGTCAGCTACCACTGGCCTAGAGGGCAAACAGGAATGGGGACCAGAAGCTAATCAAGAATGAGAATTCGGCAGAGATGAAATAGAAGAACAGCTAAAGTGGTTTAGGAAAGGGCCGTAGCTCAGTAGCAGAGTCCTTGTTTTGCATGCAGAAAGTCATCGGCCTCTCCAGTTAAAAATATCTTGAGCAGCACTTCTGAGAAGAACCTCTGCTGGAGAGCTGCTGCTGAGGTCGGAGGTCGGCAACAAGAGAGAAGGCCTTCTCTGTGGTGCCCCCCCAATTGTGGAATGATCTCCCTGATTGCTATCTTTTTGGCGCCAGGTCAAGACTTTCCTTTTCTCTCAGGCATTTGGCAATATCTGAGGAGCTTTGAGTGGTTTTAAATGTATGTGTATATTGCATGCTTTTGCTGTTTTAACTTTTGTATATTGTTTTTAATTGTTTTAATCCTATGTAAACCGTCCAGAGAGCTTCGGCTATGGGGCAGTATACAAATGCAATAAATAAATAAATAAATAAATACTCAAAAAAAGTTGGCGGGAAAGAGAGTTGAAGGAGAAATTAGGGGCCTTGATGGAAGCAGAAGGAGGGGCTGTTCCATGCACATGACAGGAAATGGCCGGGAGAAGGGAAATAGAAAAACACTCAAGGGGAAAATGCTGTATTATAGAGATAGTGCTTCTGCACTACCGCCTCAATGTGCATTTCTCTCACACACATCTTATGTGCACAGCAAGATATTGATAACAGTGAGCATTTGTCTATTTAAAGCGCTTTTCTTAAATTGTCTTTTTCTTATCCTTACAACAACTTCGTGAGGCAGGTCGATATTATTATCATCCCCACAATGCAATGAGTGGGGAGGGTTGAGGCCAAGAGGCAATGGCTTGCCCAAAGCTACCTAGCGAGTTTCTGGAAGTAGCAAGATGCAAACCAAGAACTCCCCAATTCAGAGCTACCGTATGCTACAGCAGATCATCCGTGAACTGTGGAACCTCTATTATCACACTGAAAACTGTCCTGGACTGAATAGAAGTTTAATGATATCACTTCAAACACACTATAGCGCAACATGTGCTCAAGCCATCTTATCCATTTGCTCTCATTATGCTGTAATGTGTATTACTCAGGCGCACAAGATCAGCCTAGGCAGCAGCAAACTGCAGCAATGCCCCTGGCGAGAAGAAAAAAAGCCAGGGCAGTTCCTTTAGTTGAATCCAATGTTTCTGGATGCAAGGAAAAAGAAAGTGCCCATCAGGTGCAGATGATGCATGGAAAGGAGCAAACTTCACAAAGCAAACAGCACAAGGCAAGAGGGATTTGAGCCACAAATCAGGATGATCCCGAGATCTTTCCTCTGTGGCAATTTCACTGGGCTGCCTTAGGCAAGCCCTTTCCCCTGGGCCTGGGCCCCTTCCATCGTCTGAAGTATGGGAATGATAATAACGACCTATAGGGTTGTTGAAAGAATTACAGCAATGAAATGCCAGTGAAGCCTTTCGAACACTAGAAAACACTTTATGAATGTAGGATGATACCAGTGATCTATAGTGCAGGGGAAACCAGGACTGGACACTATATTATCAGGCAGCAGGGCAGGCATGGCTTAAGACCACCCAGCCTACCACTGCAAAAATGGCCTAGTACGCATACTAAAGGACCTTTTGTTTCCAGAAGAAGCCCCAAGTGCTGAACTCCCCAGCTTCCTTTGCCTATGAAAGTAGTAGAACAGGGTAGCAAAGCAAGAGCAATAGCCGTTTCAAGGGAAAGGCCTGCTCATTATAATTATTTCATCGCTTTCTCACTCATGGCGGTTTTTCTAGACGGACATGACGGGCTTTGCCAAGTCATGTTGTCTTTTACAGATTCAGGAATTTCCTGACAATTGAGCATGTTAAGTATGACTGCTTTCTGGATGTTGGTGTGGATGGATTTTGGTAGGCCCAGTTTCTGGAGGTTTTCTGTATAATTTTTTGACGTGATGCCGGTAACTAACGGAATAATTGTGACCTTTTCCTGTTGCCATAGTTCTTTGACTTCCATGGCCTGTGGGGTATATTTGTCTCTCTTTTCTTCTTCCTTTTCAACAACATTGTTGTCATTCGGCATTGCTATGTCGATGAGGTATGTGTGTTTTTCTTTTTTGTCTATGACCGTTATGTCTGATCGGTTGCAAGGTATTGTCTTGTCGGTATGAATTGTTCTATCCCAGTATATTTTATGGTTTGCATTGTCCAAGATTGTTTCAGGTGAGTATTGCAGTATGGTGTAGGCTGTTTGATGAGCTTGAATTTGATGGCCAGTTGTTGGTGAATTATTTTTGCAGCTGTATTGTGTCTGTCCCGTATAGTCCATTTCTGCCAGAATTTTACACCCTCCTGTTATGTGGTCTATTGTTTCTTGGAACTGATGCCATTTCCTGCATAGGTCTGTTGTTACACTGTTATCTTTTATAACATATTTTTGATAGTTCTTGGTGTCTATAACTTGATTCTGTATAGCTATTAGGAATAGGTCCTCCACTCCTGCAGGAGTGAAGTAACCCCAAGACTTCAAATCTCACCAGGAGGTGATCTGACCATGACAATGGGGTTACTTGGAAACCCCCCCCCCCATTTTCAGGTCACTCAACTCACCACTTGGAGCAAAAACCAAATCGAGGGTATGTCCTGCTTTATATGTTGGGCCAATGACAAACTGAGGCCGCCCTATGGTTGTCACGGAGGCCATGAAGTCTTGAGCTGGAGCTCCAGAGACAGCCTCAGCATGAAAGTTGAAGTCACCCAGAGCCACCGTTCTTTACCTTAGAATCTGCAGAACAGAAAGGAAGGGAGTTTTAACACTCCAATCCTAAATACATTTACCAGGGAGTGAAGGCCCATGGTTGTCAATGGTGCCTACTACCAAACAAGTATCTTACCAAATAAGCAAGTAACTCAGTGACTTGCATGACTTCAGCTCATAGGCCCTGTGCTTGCCTCTTCCATGTAAAGCAACGGTCAGATTTATAAACCCTTTGGAGACCAAGGTTAATTACAATTCATCTTAATCTATCTGGCCTTCCATCTAGCACCTTCACCCAACTTCCCAAACCAGTGAGTTTCAAACGTTGTTCTGGGGAACTCAGGGATTTCTTGGAAGCTTATGGATGGCTCCTCCTCATGGCAAACCCCCCAAGAACGGTGGATGATCTCCCCTGAAAGCTACCACCAGCCGTCTTCCTTTGCAGTATATGCCACTACCCGAGTCTCCCAGAGATTGTTCTGAGTCCACACAGGGCAACAATGAGGCCCAGCAATCTTGATCATGTGCATTGTGCTCATGTTATGAGCACAATGCACAGCTTAGAACTGGAGTAGAGAATCTGTCCCCCTGGCTAATCTCTCGGAAGGAGGGGGGGATGCCAGCAGTCGGTTGGCCAAAAGTGACCCACCCCCCTTTCCCCTCTTTTTCTATCACCCCCTTTGAAATGAGGCTGAGGGCCACATGCCCCCAAATGCCAAAAAGGTGAGGTTTTCATGGCAGACGTGCAAGAATTTCTTAGCAGGTGAACCTACCTACAAAGACTTCCTTGAAGGTAGGAAGTTTGAAAAGCCACTGCTTGAAACCACAATCGCCCCGGTAAGAGCACACATAACAGAAGCAGCCTGAGGGTCTTTCCAGGTGACAAAAAATACCCTACTCTGAACATTCTTCCAGGAATGCTGCCAACCCAGTCCCTGTAGCGTGACACCTTCTCTCCTCATCCGGCCTGGCTGCATGCCTTTGGGGGTCCTTGGGAATAGGACACCCATTCTAGCACCCAATACCAGTCTCTCCCCACCGCCCCCCACACACTACAGCTCCCTACACATTTTACTGGGGCTCAGATGGAGGGAGTCCAACAGGAGAGAGCAGCTGCTTCGTAGCCTCCAGGTACCCGTCATCTGGAAATGGACGCCTTCCTCTGCTCCATAGGAGAGGGGCCTGGAGGAGGTAGTAGAATTGCAACCCTGCCCTTCTGTCCCTCTTGCACCAAGAAGCACTTCTCCCACTGGGAGATCAGTCCAGCCAGCAGGAGGGCCTCTAGCAGGCTCTGGACCTCAGCAAGTGCCGAGCCTTTGACAATGGACCAAACCCACGCAATATGCAAGGGACGGCAGGGCCCTGCAGAGCTGGTCATATGCCCAGGCCAGATGGGAAGTGTGTGCCCCCCCATTTCAAAAAAGGAGGCCAACATGGCCACCCCAAGGTGGGGGCGTGCCCACCCACATGTCCGTTCTACATAACACCCTCATATTAAACCTGTTCTACATATTAAACCTCAAGGCACATATATCCTTGCCCCGCATGCGGCATGGCCCTCTGGAGCTTGTAGTCTGAGGCTGCCTCTACACCAGACGTTTAAAGCTCTTTGAAATCTCATTAAAAAATTTACCTCCACAAGAACGGAGCGCAAATCAGGCTTAGAGGCGCGTTTTCTCTCTGATTATGCGCATTATCGAATGCGCGTTAAACCGCGAGTTTTAATTTGCGGCGGGAGTTAAAGCGCCTTACCACCATGTAAACAGGCAATTCTCCGCATGTCAACAGTTTTAAAGCGCGTTTTGGTCGTCCAGTAATGCGCTTCTCCACCTCTTGTACAGAGGTATTAGGCGTAAATGAGCTTCTACGAATATGCGCATAATCAGCTAACCAGGCGTAAAGCCGAATTCTTGTAGATGAGGCCTGACTGTGGTATTCACGACGGACGGCTTCTGCGCTGTTTCCTCAAGGCGGGCTCCTCGCTTCTTGCTACGGAAGCAGAAGCATGAGCTGGGGGGGGACCTCCTCGTCAGAGTTCCCCCCTCAAAATTGTGGGCCCCGGGCCAACTGGACCCCGCTCTGCACGGCCCTGAGGGAGGAGTTAGAGATAAAAAGGTTTTCAGATAGCAGGGGGAGGGATATTGGTGCTAGCATGCCCAGCCTCTGAAAAACTCTTTAAAATGTTAATGCTCACCAAAAGATCTGGTGGAATTTGTACGAATTGGTGATTTACTAAGGGAAACCAAACCCTAAATAAGAAAGTGGGAAGAAGAAGCAAGTTCACAATATTCTTCATGAGGCCTACGTAGTTCTTACATATCCAGGGCTCACTGCTGGTCACCTGGACCATCTGAGAACAAGGAAGGTGTTGCTGGTCAGACTGTTCACTGGATTACAGTTTATTTGAGCTTGCCCAGGCAGGGGATAGCTGACGGCTCAAGTTTCAAGTCTTTCAGGAACAATGTTGCAGGGAAAACTCTAACAACTGTCTCCAATTGCATTTTGGGCTGCCAAAAGTCTTCTAAAGCAGAAAGCGACGCAAGACAACAATCACCAGAGCAAGCACATAAAGCCAGCAACCTCTCACACTTCTGGCTCGGCACTGCAGAGCAGGCACCTTTTCCCCCAGGAGGACAACCCCAAGCAAGTTTGGGATGCCTCCTAGGGGACCATGAGAGCTGGTCCCTGGGTGGCTGCAACTAGATGGCACTTGCAGGGAATGGAAACAGGAAACTAAGTAGAACATCAGAAGCCACATGTCTCCAAGGAACAGCTGTGGAGGATAAACCCCAAGGGACTGTTACTGCCATCAGGCTGCGCTTGTGGGTTTCAAAGAGGCATTTCGTTGGCTCCTGTTCCAAGCTGCATGTTGGACAGGTGCAGTGGCCTGACCCAACAAGACAATTCTTCGCATGCACATCTTCCCCAGAGCTGTAGCTTTTGGGACGAGCGCACACATTTAGCCAAAATGGGGACTGTTTTTGCAAGGCAAGGTTGGAAACAAGAGTTACGTGATGCTGCTTAGTCTAATGCAGCCTTCCCCATCCTGCTGCTCTCCAGACGTGTTGGACTGCAACTCCCATCATTCTCACGCAGTGGTCATGCTACCTGGGAATGATGGGGTTTACAGTCCAACACATCTGGAAGGCATCAGGTGGAGGAAAGCTGGCCAAATGCAAATTGCCAATATCCAGAGCCAGTTTCTTTTTTAATCAGACTTTATTCCCCTCCAGGAAGGGCAGCGTATACTGACAATGAACTTTATTTTTCTCAGGGACATTCTTCTCTTCCCCCCAACCCCTGCAGCTCATCAGAGATCTATCACATCTGCCACATGGTGCCACGTAGACAACTTCCCCCAGCAGTATCACTTCCCACAAAGAATAAGTGTAAAATGTGCATTAGAGATTTGCTATGAGCAAAGCAGAACACCGTGAGCTGTGTTTTGCCAAAAATTAACCTTTTCCCAGCTGGAGAAGGGGGAAAATTCATAAAGCGGAAGGTACATCCACACGCAACTAACCAATGCAGAATTATTTATATTCATTAATAATAAGCACTATGTAGTGCTTTCTGAGGGTACAAAGCGTGCCATGTAATTATCTTGCTTGAACCCCCACAACAACCCAGTAAGGTAGGATCAATATTATCATCTCCTCATAGCGCAGATGGGGCATGCGCTGACATGGAGAGAAAACGAAGGAAGACCACCAGGTGAGTTCATGGAAGAGGACAAGATTCAAAACAGAGCCAGTGTGATGTAATGGTTAAGAGTATTGGACTAGGACCAGGGAGAACCAGGTTCAAATCTCCATTCAGCTGCCAGATTCAGTGTGTGACCTTCAGTCCATCACCATCTTTCAGCCTAACCTACCTCACAAGGCTGCTGAGAGGATAAAAGGGTGGAGGGGGGCCCATGCATGCTACCCTGAGGTCCTTGGGAGAAGTATGGGATAAAAAAATTGCTTAGTCAACACATTACACCAGCCTTCGGAATTTATCCCCTTGCTGACATTCACCTAACTATTTGCTTGCATGCGTCCTTGCGTCTTCTCCTCTTCCTCCCATCTCAATGGTTTATTTTTACCCTCATTTCTCCCTCCCTCCAAGCTTAATTTATATTGCTTGTTCCTCAGGGCAGGAAACTCTCTTTTGCTTCTTTTACTCTATATAAAGCGCCATGAATACTGGTGGCACCATCCCAGTTTTGGCACTGAAATAGCCTTGATGGCTCTGATGGGAAGATGCTGGTGGGAAGATTGAGAGTGAGACCCTGCTAATTGTCTTGCTGACGTCTTGGTACCTTTCAATGCTGTTGACCCTGGTATCCTTCTGGACCATTTGTTTGGGCTGGGGATTAGAGGTACTAGGCTCAAAAAAATTCTTCCCTACCTTGATGGCTGGTTCTAGATGGAGCTGCTGGGACACTATTGCACTACCCCATGGCACTTGCATTATGGTGTCCCTCAGGGCTCTATTTTCTTTGATGTGCTGTGTTTAGCATCTACAAATCTCATGGAGTGAGGTGTCATCAGTAAGCTGATGACACCCAGCTCTGTTTCTCTTTTTCATCAGGCAAGACTGTGGAAATGCTAAAACCAATGCCTGGAATCAGTATGAGGGTAAGAAATTTGTCTGTCCTGGGAGATGGTGCTCAACCTGTTCTAGATGAGCCTGCACCCCTTCCCCTTAAGAATCAGGTTCACTGACTTGAGGATACTGTTAGCTCCATCCTTTGATGTCCAGTAGCCCCTGTAGTACACAGCACATGCCACTGGATTCAGCTGGCACACTAGGACCCCTCCTAGAAAGAGGTTGCCTGGCTGTCCACATACAGGTAACATCCCAAGGAGACCTGCTTCAATGTACTGTCCATAGAGCTGCCTCTGAAGACTTCTCAGAAACTGCATTTGCTGCCTCCAGATTGCTGACCGGGATCAGCTGCATGAAACAGACCTCGGCTTTCTATGGGTACCTCTAGACGGACACTTTCCGTTGAGATGGCGTCGCACTGGCGGCAGTTGGGTTACATGACGCTGCTGCCAGTGCGAAGCCCTCTAGGGGCAAAAGCCCTTTGTTCCGCATGAAGAAAGTCGGCCATTTACCCTCACTTTTTTAGAGCGGAGTGGGCTGGCCAGGGAAGGCGGTGGAGCAGCGAGCCATAAGCTCGCTGCACCGTCTCCGCAGTCCTCCCCCCACCCCATTAAAAAAACAAAACAAAAAACCCACTTACTTTAGAGTAGGGGAGGTGATGCTAACTGCCACCCCTCCAGCTGCTGCCTTCAGCTACCGCCAGGATAAGCCACCGTGGCGCTTTCTGGTGTAGATCACCGGAAGGAGCGTCACTGCGTGGTGCGCAGGCGGGTGCTGCCACTGTGCGGCGCTCCTGGCGCCGTGGAGAGGAGGCATTAAACAACTGCAATGGCTGACAACTTCCAATCACATTTTAAAATGCTGATGATTATCTTTACAGCTTGGGACCTGGGTGCTTAAAGACCAAGATCAGCTTAACATTCAAGTTTGGGAAGTGATAATGGTAGCAACCAGTATTTTATTCATTTGTATTGTTTAATTGTTTTAAACATTGGTATAGAACAACCTGGACCTTTTTACTGAAGGGTGGGGCATGAAATTTATGAATCAAACTAGGGTGACCATATGAAAAGGAGGACAGGGCTCATGTAACTTTAACAGTTGTAGAGAAAAGGAAATTTCAGCCGGCATGCAATTAGTACCTGATGAAATTCCCTCTTCATTACAACAGTTAAAGTTGCAATCACTATACTAGAGTGACCAGATACAAAAGAAGGCAGGGCCCCTGCTACTTTAACTGTTGTGATGAAGAGGGAATTTCACCAGGAACTAATTGCATACAAATGACACTGGCTGAAATTCCCTTTTCTCTACAACTGTTAAAGTTACATGAGCCCTGGCCTCCTTTTCATATGGTCAGCCTAATCAAACAAACATAAATGATGTCGTATCCGGCCTTGCGAAGCCTTCTGCAAGCGCTCAGTTTAGGCCTCTGGCAGGAGCGATCCGTCCTGCCCCCAGCAGCCCACTGGTGGGGAGGAAACAGGAGAGAGAGAGAAAAGGGGGTGGCAGACAGGGAGCAAGAAAACAGGTGGCCCCGATTCCACCACTGGCTTCAGCCCCACCTGCCGCCCACCTGCAGCCAAACCGATTGCCCCGAAGGGAATGCAGCTACATTTAGAAATGCTCCTAATCCTTGAGTGCCTACACAGTTCCACTTGAAAGACATGCTATAAAGCATTCAAACTCCTGCTAAAGTCCCAGCACTGCCAGGTGGCCACATCCAAGGCAGACTGTTCTGCAGTCCATTCAATCTGTCATAAGATAGCAGGGTTGGGAAGACCAATGGTCTGATGCAGGATAAAGGAGCTCCACCTGTTCTTCTGCTTGGGAAGGCCTGGGCAGATCTGCGAAATGCAGACAGCAACAGCACTGAACCCGTCAGGGTGCATGTTAGTTTGGGACTTGATTCAGCATGGCACATGGTCTTACGTTCAAAGGGATGCATGGAAAAGAACTCTAAGCCCAAGAGTGTGTTTCTCACCTGTTGGGTAGCCAAGCCGCGAGAAAGTAGCAGCTGCAGTTGTCAGCTGTCTTTTCTTTGCGCGGGTGGGGGGTGGCGGTGCCCCTTCTGCTCTTTCTAGCCAGCCTGATGCTATTCTTCCAAAATGTTACCCATTGCAAAACAAACACAATGTTGCGGAAGTGGTACTGTGTTGTGCCATCTCAGTAAAATAGTCTCTCTAAACTTTTTAAAGCTAGAGACGTTTCCTCAGTGGTTACTGGTGTCTAGATCATGATGAGTATGAAGGGATTTCATGGCAGATGGCCACTAGCTAACAGACAGCCCTTGTCCTCCTGCTGGGATGGGGCTGGAGTGACAGTGGAGCACTTGGAATGAGGCAAGAGGGACAGAGGCCTGCGCTTTGCCGCTTGCTGGCAAGAAGGAAGGAAGGGGAGGGGTTTACTTCAAGGACCCGCTGTATGCTGGCCTTCCCCAACCTGCTATGGTACCCTCTAGATGTCTTGGACTACGACACCATCATGTTTGGCAGCATGAGGACAGTTGTAGTCCGACATCTTTGGAGGGCTCCAGGTTGGGGAAGCCTGAGGAATACTTTGCGGCGAACCGATGCTGCTTTATACACGAGGATTGTGTTTGTCAGTCTTCCACACCAGCCCAGAACATTTGTGAATATTGTAAAGGAATGCCGCGAGTCTCCAAACCTCTTTCCCTCAAAGGAGGGAACCCCCCCTGCAAAAGACTGCTCCTGCAACTTCCTACTGCTTCCTATGTTCAAAACTATAGCCACAACAAAAAGCAGCCAAAGGCAAATACCTTGAAGTCCTTGCTGTCGGCTTCTTGCAGTTTCTTCAGCCTGAAGTCTCCCTCACAGGGGTTCAAAGCAGACGGTGGAGCCACACAGGAACACTTACATGCTGGTCCTGAAGTGATTGTTTCCACCATGTAAAAATCCTCTGGTTTGGACGCTCCTTCGTTAATCCTCTGGCAGGCACCTCTGCCCAGAGGTCTCACCACACACTGGCACTGGCAATTTGGGCCTTCTGACACTGCTTTCACCTTGTCATAGTCACCGAGCAACTAGTCAAGGAAAAGGGGGGAAATAGAAGCTGGTCAGTTTGTTCTGACAGTTGTATTTCCTATCCCTGGCTTTGGTTTGCTTCCATGGAGTGTTTGGGAGAGGCTCAGACATTCTGAAACTTTGAAGAAAGAGGTCACTGGTTTAAAATACTGCTGACTCTTAACATTTTCTGCTCCTTGGTTAACTGGGAAAGTAATTTTCTTCCACCCTCCCCCCAAAAAAACCTAAACCCCAAACCCCAAACTAGTCAACTTCCCCCCAAACAACTTTGGTCTCTTTCTAAAAGGTTTTGGGAAATTAAAGGGCTGCAATTTTCAAACCATTCATTCTAGAATGATCTCATTTAAACACAAGAGCCTCAGTCCACTGGGAAGTTCTCTTGCACAAGTCAGGTTGAGGTGAACAAGAGCTGCACATCTTTGCATCTCCCATTTATTTCAATGTGGCTTGTGCAAGAGAACTTCCCAATGGATTAAGGCTCGTGGGACTACACCAGACTAGGTGTGTTTTATGAGGAATGAATCCAACGGAAAACAAATAAAAGCCATCATGGTATACTTGAAGTAAAGGCAAAGCCTCAGATGTGGAAAGTCATTCCCTCGGCAAAGCAATCTTCTCTGGCAGGATGCAAGGCATGTATGTGTGGCTTCTTAACAAGACAAGATCATCTATTGAGTTCTAAAGCAGACTGGCGCATCCTTCTCGGCCAAGGCAAAGTTCTAACAACTGTAAATGCAATCCAGAGCATTTCCTTTAGAGGGATATGCAGGGATCAGACACAAAATTGACGAATAAAAATAGCCTGGATGCATGTTTTTCTTATTGTGCAGCATGTACTGGGCTTTTCCAAGGGTGGATAACTTCATTCAGTAGTGCCCTATGGAGAGAAATATCTCAGGGCTATTTCACACACTGTTTAACAGCAAACCTGATTTTGCCACTGAATGTACATTTAAAGTTAAAAAATTATGTTTACTGAAGCCTTCAGAAAAAAGAATAGAATATAAAAAAGAACAATAAAAACAACAAACCCAAGTTTAAATCCAGCAGCAAGATAATCCATTACATCATCAAGTGAATCCTTTAGTATCATTCCCCATCACGACATTCTGAGAAAGAATCAAATTTGATCTGATAAAGAGCCAGTTTTGTCTCCCTGATGAGATATGAGATGTGTTTGTCATATTCACATTTTACATTTTTGGGTTTACATTTAAAACAACTTTGATGTGCACCCAAAAAAACCAAACAAACCCCTGCTGCTTTCCATTTGGATGACACAGGCTCAGGTCAGACATCATGCCAAACCATTCTGTTCAGCTTCTAACATACAGACAAACCATAGTTTAGAAATGCTTGTCTGGTTTTATTTTCCTTCTACTCAGCACTCCAGTTTCAAATTCAGTGGAGAGGAACGTGGGCCCCTTCAGGTGTGGTTGGACTGCAACTCCCATCATCCTTCACCACAGGCAATGCTGGCTACAGCTGAGTTGCACTCCAGCAACATGTGGAGGGCCACACCTTCCCCCACCACGGCTCTAAGAGCAGTGGCCTTCAGAGTCAGAGCAATGGATGTGGCTATGGTTTGTCAGTTCAGACATGACACTAAACCATGGTTAAGCTTCCTTCACCAAGGTTTGGTGTGATGTTTAACTTGAGTCACAGGCTAGATTGCTATCCTATGCATGTTAAGACAGATAGAAGTCCTACAACTCCCAGCATTTCCCAGCTAGGAGTTACAGGACTCTTTTCTGTCTAAACATGCATGGGATTGTGCCTCAAGTCAGCAATGCTTCACTGAGCAGTCAGGGCAGCCGTAGGCATGCAAGGAGGAGGACTTGAAAAAGGCGGTGTGAAACGTTTTATTTGGGGTGGGGGGAGAAACAAGTAGAAGCTCAACACATTTTGACTACCCTTCCTGAATTTTTCATCATGTATCCTTCTGTCCATTCTATGTTGCCTGAACTTTCTTTAAAAACACAGCAGTTTTTGAAGGTGCTGCCTCCTTGTTTGCTTCTACCTCAGTGGCAGGCTGCCGCAGGGCCCGCTGTCCTGGTAGCCAAAAAATCGATGCTATGCACACATTTGTTTCTGGGCTGCAACTTAACAGCAGTCTCGTACAGCAGCCGCCCCCTCGCCGTTGCTATCATCAGTCAACACGACTGATGTGTTCCAAAATTTGTCATTAAGCTACGACCATTGGAAGCAGCCAAAATATTCTTCTTCAATCCAAAGAATGTTTACCTTTTCTCTCTCTCTCTCTTTATATATAGCTGAGCAATTTCTACCACTTCATTCTGCTTGGTGTACTTTAGCAGACTCCTTTAGCAACAGAAAGAGATCTGACTAGATGTACCCAATTTGCTTGCTGGTGTGGCTTGTATCTCTGTACACACTTCCAGCGTTGCGTCACTTTAATATTAATTTAGGTCAGCTTTGCATTTGGCACATAGTCCATACAAATAAAACAAACCATTTTGGATAAAGGAAACTAAACCAAACAGCCTGAATTTATTTGACCGCAGAGTAAATTGAGTTAATTGGTTGTGTTAATGATAAAGAGCCAAAGGCACCACCCATCCAATCCACAGCCCACTTAAAATAAAGGCATCTGATTTAGTGTTTATGATTCATTTATACAACAGTTGGAACCCATGGCAGCTGTCATGTTTAACTGAGTTTAGCCACAGGTGAAAACCAACACAAGCTGATTGAAAACTGCCATAGGAAGAGACCTATTTAATTCCCTTATAGCGCAACCTAATACATGTCTACTCAGAAATAAGTCCCATTGCATTAACTTTCTTGGGAATAAGTCATATTAAACACAGTGGCATTTCTCTGGAGTAAAACAGGCATAGGATCGGGCTGCGGAACAACAACCTACATGACTAGGAAGCAAGTATGTGGAAGCAAATGAGGTCTTATTGGTTCTTTAGCTGCAGCAGCACCCTCAGCAAGACATTCTTCATTACATAGAAACATAATGAATGCTTCATTGGAGTTGCTTTAATGCAACATGTTTTGCTCCAAGATATATATTAGCCTACAATCCCAAGCATACACATTTGGGATTAAGCCTGCAGAAGTAAATTCAACGGCGTTCAAAGCAATCCATATCATAGAGAACATGTATCTATGTGGTAAATTCTCACACATCCTCCTTGAGAAATAATTAATTCATACCAGTTTCAAAGGAACTGATGAACAGGTGTACTTAGCAGCTGAAGTCTGAACCCTGTGTTACGGGGCTTGTAGGTAAGGCTCAATACTATTAAATAAACCTTGTCACAACCACAGAATTGGCACCTCAACTCTAAACACTTTTATCTAGAAGCAAATCTCTGGAATTTCTATGGAGCTAGCTTCAAAATAGACCTGCTTTTAAGACCACCATAGCAAATTTCAATTGTATGGAGTTCTAAGAAAACCCACTCCTAGAACAGGCCACCCCCCTGAGCCACTTTGCAGCTACAGGGGACACTGCTGTGGATACCTTCCTCACTTTAATGTCAAAAACGTTGCTGGGGCTTATGCCCGTCGGTAAAGCAGAGATGGAGAACCTGTGCCCCTCCAGATTTTTTGGGACTACAAATCCCACCATCCCAACGATTGGCTGTGGTGTCTGGGGCTAACGGGAGTTGGAGTTGCAAAAATACCTGCAGGGAAACAGGTCCCCCTCCCCTGCTATAAGCTCACTCTCTGTCCTGAGCGTCTTCACCTTGTGGACACCCGATCCGGAGCACGTTTACTTGGAGGCAAAGCCCCCTCAATTAAATTCTTTACTCCCTAATCATCCCAGATGCGCAAAAAGCTGGTTAGTCAGCAGCGCGGGAAGGCATTCTGCACATGCTCAGGGGGCTCCGTCTTTCTTATGCCTTCACATGTGCCAAGTAGTGGGAAACAGGTCCGGGGGCTGAATCCAGCCACTTTCAAGTTCACGGTTGCCTAAATCCTCCCCGCACGCCCCCGCTCTCGCTCTCTTCATGGCGGAGCCTCCGAAAAACCAACCCGCGGTGGCGGTGCGCGGATTGGGGGGGGGGGGGCTTTCCCTGCCGCGGCCGTGGCAAGACTCCCGCTGGCGGCGGCGGCGTACCTGCGAGAGGATGTTCTCCTGGTTCTCCGCCTCGTCCTGGAGCGGGGCGCCGGCGGGGGTTGCGCTCCGGCCGGCGCCGGCGGTGCCCCAACACGCCGCCAGCAGCGCCGCCGAGCAGCAGCAGAGCAGCGCCACGGGCCGCGCCATGGACGGGCGCGCAGCGGCTAGCGGGCGTCGGGGCGCGCGCAGGGCATGGGGGGCGGCGGCGGCGGCGGCGGCGGCGGCGTTCTCGCCTGGCGCCTTCCCGGGACTGGCAAGCGGAGCTGGACCGGCCGCGCCAGCGGGGGCGAGCGGCGGACAAGCTGGGCTGAATTCTGCTGCGCTGCCCGGCTGGAGGCGAAGCAAGGCGGGCCAGAAGGAGGAGCCTCTCGCCCCCCCCCCCCGCCTTCTTCCACTCCCCTCTTCCTTCCACTCCTCCCGGGCTATTGTGTCCTTCGATCCGCCAGCGGGGCTGCAGCGGCTGGCGGAGGCAAACAAGAGATGCCGCGCAACCTCCAAGACGGGAAGGGATGGAAGGTTTTGAAAAGCCAGCAATCGTAGGGGTGCGCAAGGGGTGTGCAATAAGCGTGAAATTGAGGGGGCCCATTGAGTAGGGATCCAGAGAGGGGGGATCCAGCCGTAGCGGGAACAGGTCTCCAGCTGCCCAGCTGCCACACCGAAGAACCGCTGCCTGGAGAGAGCACCATTGCTCCTGGCAGCAAGAATGAGAAAGAATTGCTCTGCTTGGAGCCTGTCTGCTGGGAGTAAGGCATCCGCATCTACAGAGTTTAATAAATAAATGAATAAAAATAATGTCCTTTATGATTATGTTGCCTTTTTAAAAAAGTCCCTGGTGCTGTGTACACCTATGGTGAGCATATCATGTTCCGTGGACCGTGGACAAAACCCGATGTCCGTTCACAATGAGGCAAGGCGAGTAGGAGCTGAAGGAACAGCTTGCTTGCTTGCTTGCTTGCAGATGGGTGATATATATCAGATGTATTACTTGCGCTCGCGCGCCCACACGACACACGCAGTACGATTCAGCCAAAGTGAAGGCTTCCTGCCAAATGTATATAGAGGTTCTTTGCTTAGGGTACCATCCAAGGTGCATTTACTTAGGAGTAAGTCCAATATTTAACTTAGTGGTACTTTCTTCTAAGTAACCGAGCACAGAATAAGACTGATCCCTTGAATGGATCTTGCCTTAATTTTTGCTGGTTTGTTTGTATTATTAAATAACACCAGCAGTTGGTGGAATTGTGATGGCCAGCTTGTATGGCAAGCATGCCACAATCAATCAGGACAATACACAGCTCTAGAGCACAGTACTGCAGATGCACATGCAGCAAACTTGCTGTTGTTTTAGCTCCATGTTGGCTAGGAGATTCTGGGAGTTGTAATCCAACTGGACAACCATCTGTCAGGGATACTTTAAGGTGAATTCCTGCACTGAGCAGGGGGTTGGACTTGATGGCCTTATCGGCCCCTTCCAACTCTACTATTCCATGATTCCGTGACGTCTGGTTGGGGAAGGCTGCACCATGACCATGAGTACGGACGGACAAGAAATAGCAAAGAGTGGACAGATGGGATGATCCTGGCCTGCATGATACATAGCGATTTCCATTTGAAGTCCTCAAACATGTTTCTGGGAGCCAAATCTTGGAAAACAGCCACTCCTAACTGAAATGGGCATGTACTTCACTTCCAGTGTCTGGAAGCTGTGTCTCACCCGCTTCTCATGTTTACTCCATCTCAATGCCAATACATTTGTAACTAAGCAGTTACCCCGCTCCAGGGCATTATGTCATTCCCAACTTGCCCAGCTCTCACTGGTCCAGAGGAATGCCCATATAAAGGTGAGACTTTGGACTTTAAAGGAGTTGGGACTGGTGTCTGTCTCTCAGCTATTACCTGATGGCTGCTTGCAGCCATATGACTTTACTTCACCTGCTGTGCTGAGGTGGCCTGGAAGCCATGTGACTGGAGCCATCTTCGATTTAGTGAAGTGGCTTGAAACAAAAGTACTTGTTTCAACTATGGCCCCCTCCACAAGGATGCGCTTTTGCGCCCGGTTCGGGGATTATGCGCATTATCGCGGAGGCGCATTTACGCCTAATCCCTCTGCACGGGAGGCGGCGAGAGGCGGCGAAGCGCATTAATTGATGTCCAAAAAGCGCTTTAGAAGACGTTAACGCGCATAATCGCTTGTTCACACCGCGAAAATGCGCTTTAACGGCCGGAGCAAAATAAAAGTCGCTATTTAACGTGCATTCGAAAATGCGCATTATCGGGGAGATAACGCGCCTGTACGCCCGTTTTGCGCTCCGCTGGTGTGGAGGTAAAATTTATAATGAGCCTTCAAGGCTCATTAAACATCTCGTGTGGAGGAGGCCTATGAAAGTCAGCTGATAGCTGCCTAAGTAATCTTCTAATTTTGCCTGCACTTTAATAAACTGTCTTTGTCTTAGTAAGAGTTTTGTCTAATACGCTTTTGTTTTATAACAGAGATTGCCAAGATAGCTGGTTATATACTTTCCAAGGACTTCATGTCCCAAGTAACAAAGTAAACTCAGAACTTTATCTGGGGCAGCTAAAGCAGTTCTTCCTCATGGCTTGTGTTTGTCTTTGGGGTGTCCAGGTGACACTTAATAGCTTGGTGGTAATAGTTTTAGAGAAATAATCTTTGCCAGCATCTTAAATTGCTGAATAAGTTTATTGTTTATCCATGCACAGTTACACCTGGGACTTTAAAGGCAATATCAAGTTGTTTTAAATCCTATTGGATAGGCATTGGTGCAGCTAGGATTGAGACATGGGGCCAAAGTCCACCTGCCCCAATGCTAGTGCAGACCCTACCTCCATTTTATTCCTGTAGCCATGATGATGCTATAATTGGGGAGAGCAATCCTGGAGTCCCAGAAGAGTGTCCCAGAGACCACAGGATTCTTCATAGACCCCTCAAAGGCAATAGAGACTGCTATGACTTCAGCAGGAGGACTCCAGAACCTGATCCTTCCCCCCAGCCCCTCACAGCTGCTACCGAGAGAACTGTGATGGCTGCTTTCCAAGGTCACAAAAGTGGCCTTGGAGGACCTCAAAGGGGGATGTTCCAGTGGAGGGGAGAGGAAAGGCCAGGATACAATGTTTACTAAAGGCCTCTCCAGCCACAGCTGTGTGACTACTCTATGTGGGTTCAGATGCTTATCTAGAGACAAAATGGGGAAAAGAGGATGGCAGAGAGGTGAAAATTACCTCCGTTATTCTTTGTACCCTGCCGGCAGAACACTGGATACTTGAAAGCCTCTAAGATTGGAGGTTTCTGTCTAATGGTGAGTTTAAATCGCAAAACTGCACATACTCAGTGTGTGTGTGTGTGTGTGTGTGTGTATGTGTATATACACATATACCAGGGCTGGCAGTCAGTTTTGTTGTAGTAGTAATTCTAACATATCAGGAATGTAGAAACAGTTTTAAAGCATGGACAAGCAATTATAGGAAGGAAGACAGTGGCCTGGTTCGGACAACACAATAATCAACAGGGCGGGGGGGGGGGGAACAATCGTCAGTTGTGTTGCTTATTGTGTCGTGTGGAGGGCAACGCACAATGCACACACAACTGACAGTACGCTATTTGGGGCACATAAACAAGGAGAAAAACAACGGGCTTGCACGTTGTTTATCCTGAACTCCGTTGTTTAAAATGTTGTGTGGAGGGAACTCCCCTCTCTCCATGTACTATTCCATTTGATTATAGAGTTCACCAGCCGGAGCAGCCGAAAAACCCTCGGCTGCTCCGATACAGCTGACAGAACTTGCAGTGCATGCTGGGATACGGCCGGAGGACTGAGGGAGGTGGGAGGGAGGAGGTGCAGCAACCCAGAAGGATGCCGGGACTTTCAGCCGTGCAACGGGGGAGGGGCAACATGTCATGTGGCAGGTGTAGCTGTGCTGCCGCCAAATTAACGCATGGTCAGTATGCTATTCCCCCCTCCATTGCCTAAAGTGTCGTCCGATCTCAGCCAGTGTGTGCTTCACCACTGAGATAATGTCCATGACCATCTAAAAGGAGAGCCATCAAATTAGTTAGCTTCACCACTGCGGATAGGTCTATCAATTCTTGTCAGCCATGATAGCTAAATGGAGCCTCCATTTAGGCAGATGCTGAGGATAAACAAAAGCAAAGGACTGAGGCCTTCCCATCTTGCTCATGGACTTTCCAGAGGCCACTGCTGGACAAAGAATGCTGGACTCAGTGGCCTTGGTTTGATCTAGCAAGGTTCCTCTGATGTACTTAAAAAGCTACACAACCTATTTGCATTTACTTCTCTGCAAATGTTGAAGCTTCCCCTGCCCCCCGCTCCAGAGTATGCATCTGAAGAACTATGTGAAATAGAGGTGGGAAAACATTAAATTTTAGAGCCAGTTGGCAAGTCCCTAGGGCTAGAGGGCATTCATCTGAGACTTCTTAAAAACGTAAATGAGAAATTGTTGGTCTTCTAACTAAAATATGTAACTTATTGCTAGAATTGGCCTCATTACCAAAGGATTGTAACATGGCCAATAAAACATCAAATTTTGGAAAAGGAATCCAGGAAACTACAGACCTGTCAATCTAACTAATTTCTCAGGTAAATTGGTTAAAGACATTAACATTATAGTTGCAGGACAGAGGTGGGCAACATGCTCCCTGCCCACAGAGCACATGCCCCTCCCCATGTAGCTCCTCCCCAAATAGCACTTTTAGTGCTATGGGCTAGTTTGCAAACTATCAGATTTTAGAACTTTTCGGTGGGGTGCCCTTGGACTGCACAGCGCACCATGGAATATAGCCCATGGTGGAAGAAGAGTCTGGGAGGCAAAATTGGCCCCAGACCTCCTGCAGTAGAAGGACAAGAGCTGTTCAGGAGGACTTGCTCAGCCTCTGCAAAGTGTTTGTTTGCCAACCTTTGAGAGAGACAGCAAACATAGGATAACAGCATCCTGACAAAACGTTAAATTTCTTAAAAAAAAAAAAAAAAAGGAAGCTGATCATATTTAGTTATCTGTTTCTTCGGATTTGTTTTACTTAACCCTTCTGGAAGTCTCTGGGTGTCTTACAAGTTTTCCAGTGCTTTACATGTAATTAAATACAATGAAAGGGGATTACTTGGATTTACCTATAATTAAACAATAATAAATGGGCATTTTCCACAATGGAGGGAAGTCAGGAATGGAGTCTCTCAAAGACCTACAGTATATTAAAATTCATTCAACTTAACATATTAATACATTATCTAAAGTCTGGGATGAAGAGTGAGGTGGCCAAGCTTGTGGATGGCATCAAATTATTCAGGTTGTGAAGCACAATGCAGATTATGAAGTTCTCCAAAAATATCTCCAAATAACAAAATGGCAAAAAAATTAATGCAAATAAGTGCAAAGTGATTCACATTGGGGTTGCTTCTACATTAGCACTCAGTTCTTGGGGAGAGGGACTGTCTTTGTTCATTAACTTTTTATGAAGAATCCAGTTATTGCCAGATTGTTGCATTCTAGTGTTTTCTATGTTTTCCTCTTGTTCACCCCTACCCCCATCACAGACATGCTATGTTGCCTTCTTTTTCCTCTCTTTTATTAAATTATTTGGAGTAAAATGCAGTTTCAGCACCAGCCTGTCCAATGTGGACAGACAAACCACAACTGAGGCTCTTAAGGGTTAATGTGTTTTTCATTAAAAGCTTCCTCCTTGCAGCTTCTGCTGCTGTTATTGCTTCCTGTTATTGCTTCCTGCTCCTGGGGGATTAGTGATACATTGCCCTTTCATTAATCAGTTCCTGATCCCTGCAGGAGGAAGGCAGGTTTAATTGCTTGTTTCTTTTATTGGGATGGTGGGTACTGGTTCAGCAGAAAAGGAAAACAAGGAAGCTATCATGAGGGCAAAGTTTGTAAGGAAGGAAACTATTAAATAACATAAGCAAAGGCCTTTTGCTGAATGAACCCACTTGTGAGCAAATGCTATAGAAGAATCCTGCCCATGGGAAAGTACATTGCTGGATACAATAATGCTATATTGTGTGGAATTACTATTTTAATTCAGCTTCCAGGTCATTGCAGAAAAGCAATGTTCCCTTGATGTTAAAGGGCCCTGGCATGGAAGCAACCTGGGGCAGAAATCCCAACTTCATGTATATACATTGGCTGCATTTGGACAACACATTAGTCAGTGGTGGGTTGAGCAGCCAACTCACAGTTGGTTATTTTGTGGGTACTCCCCACACAACATATTCCTCCACAACTGTGGGTAGTTGGGGCTGACGTTGAGTGGACTAATAGTCAACCCAACATTTGACTGACACGGCCCCGCCCCTCTTCCCACCCTCCCTTCTCCCTTAGTCCTCCCAGTTCTATACCAGCAGCCTCTGCAAGTTGCACCAGTTGTAGCAGAGTGGCAGCCGCCGCTTTGGTCACTCTTGCCGCCTGCCTCTATCGGCTTATGTTTTAACCCACTCACCACACGCCATTAACCCACTCACCCCTCCACACAACACTTTAAACAACTGGCTTCGAGCTAAACAACTTGCAAGCCAGTTGTTTCTCTCCGTTGCTTATTTGGGCGGAATAGCATACCGTCAGTAGTTTGTGAGCGGAGTGTTACACTCCACACAACACAATACGCAACACAACTGACGATTGTCCCCCCCCCCCCCAGTTGCTTAATGTGTTGTCCAAATTCAGCCATTGATGGAGTATGAATTGGCTGTGACAACAGTGTGGTGTGGCTGCCCAAAAAGCAAATGCTGTTTTGGGCTGCATTAATAGAAGTATAGCTTCCAAATTGTGCGAGGTAGTGGTTCCCCTCTATTCGGCACTGGTTAGGCCCCATCTGGAGTATTGCGTGCAGTTCTGGGTACCACATTTCAAGAAGGATGCAGACAAGCCGGAGGGGGTTCAGAGAAAGGCAACAAGGATGATCAGGGGTCTGAAAACAAAGCCCTATGAGACTGAAAGAACTGGGCATGTTTAGCCTGGAGAAGAGAAGATTGAGGGGGAGACATGATAGCACTCTTCAAATACTTGAAAGGTTGTCACACGGAGGAGGGCCAGGATCTCTTCTCAATCAACACAGAATTCAGGGCACGGAATAATGGGCTCAAGTTACAGGAAACCAGATTCCGGCTGGACATCAGGAAAAACTTTCTGACTGTTAGAGCCAATGACCTAGGGAGGTGGTGGGCTCTCCCACACTAGAGGCATTCAAGAGGCAGCTGGACAACCATCTGTCAGGCATGCTTTAAGGTGGATTCCTACACTGAGCAGAGGGTTGGACTCAATGGTCTTAAAAGCCCCTTTCAACTCTACTATTCTATGATTCTATGATCCAGGAAAGAGATCTTGGAGTTCTGGCAGAGACCTCACTTAAAACATCAACTCCCTGGTAGCAGTGAGAAGACAAATTGAGTTCTGGGAATTATTAGAACTGGAATTGAAAATAAATAGCTAGTATCATAATGACATTTGTAATGCGTTGTGGAGTTCTGCTCTCTCCATCACAAAAAAGGTACTGTAGAAATGGAAATATACAGAAAAGGATAACTATAATAATCAAAGTTTGGAACATGTTCCCTATGAAGACAGGCAAAAGCATTTGGGTCTTTTTAGTTCAGGTGTCTATGCCACATAATTACATTCCACAGAGCATTAACAACTGCAACAGACATCCAGGCTGGAGAAAATAAATCATTTTCCACACAATAAAATATTGTGTTTTCAGTGCTGGGGAAACATGAGATCCCCTACACAAATGCAACATTGAGCAAAGGCCTCCGGATCCCTTCAACAAAGGAATAACATCTGCTCATTTACTATGCAAAAATGCTGTTGTCTGGAAAGGGCCTAACTGGTTTATTCCAGCATGGGATTTTGCAAGGAAGAGCCTACTTCATAATTTACATGATGTGGACTGAGAACAGGGCAGGTATGTAAGTAAAATTAGAAACTAAAAAACACTGGCCACAATCCAACCAAAGTTAATCGCTCCCATCTAATAATAAGGGAGACCTATGCACAAAAGCAGCCTTTCATGCCAGTTCCCAATGAAAATATACATCCCATCTGCATTGTGAGACTCATCCTATTGAACTGGATGGCTGTCCCTTGATGCAAAAGGAACTGCATGTTCACATCTAGGGCTACTAGTCAGTTTATATGTTTAGTTGCCAACAACTACAGCAGGATTGGCACATCTAAATCCCATGGAAATAGGATTAAATCCAGTCACGTTAGTACAATTCTAAGAATCCAACCTTTTAAAAACAAGGTTGCAGAGAGAGAAACCTGGTAACAAGTTGGAAGTTTTTGCTAAAATCAGAATGACCCTGTACAATGCTTTCCATTCTCAAGGGGCGTAATACGGCAGAATCCTGTGTTTCTCTGCATCCCTCCCATGCTCTCATGGAAATGGTCTAGTTCTTATAAACAGCAGACGAGGTGATTCAGACGGTGTCAAGTGATCGCTCACATGAAATAATGCTGGCAATGGCTCACAGGAAATAATATTCATCCACACACAAAAGATCCACATAAGGCCACATCCACATAGAAAACTAGCATATCAAGGAGACAGCTAGGCTAGAATCCTTCTTCCTTTTCATTTTTTTTTTAATGGAGGAACATGGTTTGATATTGGCTCGTTTCAAACAAACCATAGTTAACATTAACAGGGACCAGAAGGTTCGAACATATAAGACCGATTGTGGCCCGCTTGCATTGGCTGCCTGTAGGTTTCCGAGCCCGATTCAAGGTGCTGGTTTTAACCTATAAAGCCTTACACGGTTTGGGACCACAATACCTGTTGGAACGTCTTTCCTGACATGAACCAACCCGTTCACTACGCTCAACATCAAAGGTCCTCCTCCGGGTGCCTACTCCGAGGGAAGCTCGGAGGACGGCAACAAGGGAGAGGGCCTTCTCTGTGGTGGCCCCTCAATTATGGAATGATCTCCCCGATGAGGCCCACCTGGCGCCAACACTGTTATCTTTTCAGCGCCAGGTCAAAACTTTTTTTCCAGGCATTTTAACACCTCAAGTTGAGGTTTGACATTATGGCCAGGCTTAACAGTTAAAATGTTTTAAAGTGTTCTAATGATAGCTGTTTTATGTTTATGGTTTTAAATTTTGTATAGTGTCTTTTTAATGCTCAATTTTTTTAATTTTTGTAAACCGCCCAGAGAGCTTTGGCTATGGGGCGGTATATAAGTGTAATTAATAATAATAATAATAATAATAATAATAATAATAATAAGTCAATTTGGATGACTTGGCAAGCTGTGATTAAGCAAAACTGGAAGCAAAAGCTTCCAAACTCTTCACAATTGATGAAGCTTGAGATTCACTGTGTTTCATTCTCATCACTATGATCTGGCACAGCTTTCCATAACTTGGTGCCGTCTAGCCATTTTTTACTAAAAGTCTCATCATCTCATGATAGGAACACCGGAAGTTGTAGCCCAGCGCACCTCAAGGGTACCAGGTTGGGAAGGGTTGGCTTAACATGACATCCACATGCAGTCCATGGCAGGGGGGGCTCTGCCATGGACTGTATGGACTCTGTTGCTCTCCATATTGGACCTTTGGAGTTCTTTGTATGTGTCTCGATACACAAACGTGGTGAGGTTCAAATGATACAACAGTGGCAAAATCATTTGTTTAAGCCAGGGTCTGTTCCAATCATATATAAATGTGAGGTCAAAAAATACAAGCAGGCAAGCAATAAGGGATGCAAAAATAAAACTGAAGAGCCTATTTCTAAAAGGATTAAGAGCAACAATTTTAAAATAAGCTTTTAATCCAAAGCAGGAGACCAGCTAGGGAGGCAGTTGGCTGACAAGGGAGTTAAGTGTGGTAAAGGAGAAAGATGAGATTGCAGAGAAACAGAATTCCCTCTACAAGGATTCGCTTTTGCGCCTGGTTAGCCGATTATGCGCATAATCGCAGAAGCGCATTTACACCTAATCCCTCTGCATGAGAGGCGGCGAGGGGTGGCGAAGCGCATTAACGGATATCCAAAATGCGGTTTACAAGTAGTTAATGCGCATAAGCGCATATTCACACAGTCAAAATGCGCTTTAACGGACGGAGCAAAATAAAACTCGCGATTTAACGCGCATTCGATAATGCGCATAATCGGAGAGATAACGCGCCTCTACGCCCCATTTGCGCTCCGCTGGTGTGGAGGTAATTTTTTTAATGAGACTTCAAAGAGCATTAAACCTCTCGTGAAGAGGCAACAAAGATACAGCACAGATACCCACTGAACTGGCATTTTCAGGAAGGAAGTTTGAAGAACTAAGGCAAATGATGAAGTTTGAACCCTCCATAATTTTTTTTAGCCTCCCTTCAGAATTATTTAGACCCCCTGTAAAATTATGTGACTGAGGAAGGGTGCTGGTACCATAAAAGGCTAATCTGGAAGCACCCATGTTAAGGGGGGAAATCCTTGAGATCAAGGGTTTTCGGGAACAGATAGGAAACCTTGCCAATTACCTTGGGCTGCCCTTAAACTATCCATTTTACACAGTGTCAGCATGTTTGTTGTCATGATATATACTGTATTAATGTGTGTAGTGAAATCTTTACTCCCTGACTCTGCAGCCATGGGATCTGTACCCCATGTTATAGTATCATTTGCCAATAAAGCATTTTTTAAAATCAGAGGGGGTGATATACATTGCAGCTCCCACACATTTGCTTCTAAAGATAGATTTCTGATGTACAAGCCAGGGGCAGCTTTTGCATCTCATTTTCTGAATGTTCCCTCCATGGATTGTCTAAACTCCAAAGTGGCCATCCTTTGGTAACTTCATTCATTTACCCACATAATATACACTTTTCCCCATTTTAAGTTCCATTTTTGGAAACATCCATTAAACTTTGCAATCATTGGTAGATTTGAGGTAGGTGATTTGCTGAGATAGTGGAAATTCCATCAGATATTTTGCCCACTGGCTAAATACAGCCTTTTCAACTGTTTCGTAAATTGCAGGTTTTAGTTCCCGTTAGCTGTAAAGCAGCAAATTCCTTCTCAGCAGCAGCTTCTTTAGATAGAATTAATCATTCCACTCCCTCACCAGTGTCTTAATTTAGCTTTCAAATAAATCATTTCTCCCTAAAGAGGCAGACAATTTAAATTAATTTTTCACTCAACAGGATTTGTCTGAACAAAGCCCCAGGGGTTTGTTCCTTAGACATTCACTATACTTTGCAAACTACTCTAAAGAAAGGCACCATCAAGCCAGTAAAAATATCAGCAAGGAGGGAGAATCAACAACAAAGAAAAAAAGTAGCAATGTGAACAAGGAAAGAAGGAAGAAAGAGGTGAAGGGTTAAAACCCACAATTGTATTAGTTTCTTTTAAGAGCCTCTTATTGTTTTATGTAAGATCACATGTGATACAAAAGGGTAACACGTCTCCTACAAAGCTTCATGAAATTGAGCCTGGACAAATTCCTCCTTAACCAGAATTTGTGCTAAAATCCCAGGTTGCGGAGGAGCAATTTCCACACCTCGGATTTACCCAATTCCAGGATGTGAGATAATCAAGTTTCAAAAGAGTTGTCTGGGGGCATCCCTCTAGGCCTTATCTTGTTAGTGTGAAGTCTTTGTGCATAATGTGGAGTCAACGGCAAACGTTCTTATAGTTTAATGACTCTTAAATTATGCTTGTGAAGATCACAAAGCATCACTTTTTTTGGACTGCCACTAGATCACAAAGCATCACTTTTTTTGGACTGCCACTGGATGCTATTCCATTGCGTGGACTGTATGGTAGAATTTGTTGTGAATTCTCCAGTGCATTCCAGAATTGTAGCAGACAGAGAAATTAATGGGAATTGGATTTCTTATAGCTTAATTACACAGAGTTTGTGCAGGGAGAATTCTCAGTGGATTTTACTCATTGGCACCAGTCCAGAGTTGTATGCAGCAGTTAGAGCATGCACTTAACAATGGGTTAAACTTGGGCTGATATGTAGTGAGCACCTACTCACTGAATGTCTGTAATCCTAAAGTTGGATCCAGACTTAATCAGAAACGAGAACAATAGAATTTAGGTTGGTCATGGCTCCAGAGATAGCTAATCTGTATATGGCAGAATACGAAAAAGATTTTTTCTCATCAGTGGGGCAATATGCAAAACATCTTCTGATATGGTTGAGATATATTGGTGATGTATTTTCCATTTGGCGGTGGGATAGGGAAGATCTACAACAGTTTATAACGTGGGTAAATTCTAAGAATGACAATATTAAATCTGACATCCAGTTCAACACCAGAGAAATTAATTTCCTAGATCTAAAAGTGAAGAAGGAGGGAGAACATCTTATCACCTCCATTTATAGAAAACCCATTGATGTTTCCAGATATCTTAGATATGATAGTTCCCATCCCTAGTCTTTAAGAAATAATCTCCCATATGGCTGGTTTCTAAGACTTAAACGTAATCACAATCAGAGCTTTTATCAAAAAAGAATATAACAGTCCCAGACCTAATCAATCAACTGCAGTCTAACATATGACCATATAATAAATCATCGGCAAGGAAACATAAGGAGACACTATCCAACCTATCCCAGGGTGCCAGAAAAAACCTATGGTCTCCTTTAAAAGAACCAGGAACATAAGAAATCTTTTTATCAGAAGTGAATACAAAGAACATGGCAGAAGGTCACCCAATTTTTTACCCGGTGCTTCCATGCCCAAGGGTCACCATCCCTGTGGACACTACTGTTACTGTAAATACACCCTCAAAGTCACAGAATTCAAAAATCCATCTGATCAGCAGAGGTATTTCCTGAAACACTTCACCACCTGCAACAGTACTTTTGTTATCTATGCCATCCAATGTAAATGCCCAAAGATTTATATAGGCAAAACAATTAGACCTCAGAAAAAACTTATAGGAGAGCACCTCAGCAACTTAAAGAACAACAGATCAGGTGCTCCTATAGTAGATCACTTTTCAGCACAACATCATTCTTTTGCAGACTTAAAGTTTTGGGCTCTGGAAAAACTTAATATGCGCGATAATGAACTGTTATTAAGAAAGGAAATAGAATGGATCCTGAGATTAAAAACTCTGAATTCCAGTGGCTTGAATTTAGATCTTGAATTTTTGCCACTCCTGTGACTCAGCAATTACCTGCAGTGACTCCCACATAATAGCAATAAGGATAGCAGTAATGACGTATTTTGAGACCTTGCACTTATCACTGCTACATGGCAGCACCTGGCAGAGCCCGAAAAAATGAAGGGGGAAAAATGAATTAGAATAAAAGGAGGGCCTCGGAATGATTATTTTTCCCAGTCACCAGTAATTATTGTAAGAGACTATCATCTTGTTAGGAGTATTTCTTGTTAGGAGTATTTCTGCAGACATCTCTTATCAAGTAAGAATCTGTATATTATACTTTTGTTTAAAATGTTTTATATGATTTATACAAGTTTTAATGTGTAATGTGGACAGGCCTTCATATTGTAATAATATATTTTTTAAAGAACTTACATATGGGCATAGGTCTTTGTGGCAATGTGCCTAACTAACCTCTAAACATGTATTATCCCTTCAAACATAATTTAATATATATTTAATATTACAGCCACCTGAAGAAGGCCTTAAAAACAACACAAGCTGAAATACGTTGGGCTTTGAAATAGAGTATTTTAGCATCCTGAAAACCTGCTTTTCCCCTTTTTTTGTGGAGAAAGCAAGACCACAAGCCTTCATATACCTGTTCTGTATGTAAGACTCTGTATATAGTTTGGTTCTTGCAAGTGAACTGCATGATGGGATTAGAATGATGTATGTGCCTGAATGTGAGGTAATGCTGAAACTGCTTAACTGGAAGGAAATAGTTAATTGGAATTTCTAATTGTTAAGAGCTTTGGATATAAGATGAGACAAAGGGTGCCTCTACAAGAGCGATTTAAAGCTCTTTCAAGGCGCATTACCAAATTTACCTCTACAAGAGCAGAGCGCAAATCGGGTCCAGGTGCTTTAAATCTCCGATTATTCGCATTTTCGAATGCGCATTAAATAGCGAGTTTTAATTTACCGGGGGAGTAAGAGCACCTTATGTCTGTGTAAACAATTTTGTGAGGAGGCGCATTAATGATCAGATGGTCTTGTTGTCATGCGTATGTGTGGATAATTAGTGATCCGCTTAGACAACTCTGGGTTCCTGAGAGATGGAAAGCAGGGAAAGGGGGGTGAACAGGGGAGGGTGTTTTCATGCTTGCCTGCATGCCTGCCTCTGTCCATAGGCACACACACACACATACACACACACTTGCTCCCCTCGCTTGCTTGCTGGGTGTGTATGTGTGCACACGTCTGAATGTTTTACATCACCAAAACGGGATGATTGAGAAGGAGAGAAGGGAAAACAATTGATCTCACTGGGAAAATAAGGAGGAGGAGGAAAGAACGAAGCAGCTTCCCCTGTCTGTTTGGACGTGCATTTGTGTGGATCTCTACTCTCTTGCTCGCTCGCTCCTTCTCTTTGGTCTCTCACTCTCTTCCTCTCTCTCCAGCAAATGGTGGGGGGCAGAAAGAGGCAGCCAAAAATACTTTTTAAAAGGCTGCTGGAGGGGGAAATTTCTGAGGCACATTCCCATTTACTAGGGATGTGCACTGGATCGGATCTGATCCACGATCCGAATCCGATCCAGGGGGAAATCGGATAAATTATCCGATTTCCAATCTCACCATTGGATCAGCCGATCCAATCCGATCCGATCCGGAAAGGTTCCGAACCGGTTTGGATGGATCGGCGCATGGGCGCCCGCTGGCGCCCGCCGCCGCTTCCATTGGTGGGCGCCAGCGGGCGCCCGCCAATAGAAGCAGACAGTGGGGGTGGCTTCCCTAGCAGGGCTGTCTGCTTCCATCAGCGGGCGCCAGTGGGCGCCCGCCGATGGAAGTGGACAACGGGGGCAGGGGGCGGCGGATGGGAGCAGACGGCCAGGAAAGGTAAGCAGGGGGCAGGGGGAGGGGGGGCAGGGGGCGCGCAGCACGCGGCGCGCTTACCTTTCCTGGCCGGCCGCTCCCGGCCGCCGCCGGCTGCTACTGCGAGCGGGCTTCACAGCCTGCTCCTATGTAGCACACCAGGTGATGACTTCACCTGGCGCGCTACTCTGGAGCAGGCCGTGAAGCCCGTTCGCAGTAGTAGCCAGTGGCAGATGGGAGCGGATGGCCAGGAAAGGTAAGCAGGGGGCAGGGGGAGGGGGGAGGGGGAGGGGGCACGCAGCAGGGGGGTAAGGAGCGCGGGGGAGGGGGCTTACCTGGCGGGGCCGTCCACAACAGATGGCCCTGGGGGGAGGGAGGTAGGCCCCCCCTCACCCACCCGCTGCCATTTTTTCCTCATAGACTTGCATTGCAATGCAAGTCTATGGGGGGGAAAAATGGCGGCCGATCCAAAAAGTTCCGATTTTTGGATCAGGATCGGACTCAATCTGGTCCGGGGGGGGGCTCCAATTTTGTCCGATCCGATCCGTGACAAAATTGGAGGTCCCGATCCGGGTCCCGATCCGATCCGGGGGGTCCGTGCACACTCCTACCATTTACTCCTGAGCAGTTCTGAGGGGGGGGGGGACAAACTTCAGCTGGCGGTGAAATTGGAGGGGAGAGAGGTAGCCAAACAGGTTAACCACATCATTCCACAGGTAACCTAGGAAACCAAAGGTGGGAGATTCTGGTAGGCGGGGAGAATAAAGGGTGCAAAACCTGTTTGGGCAGTTTCTCCGGGACAAAGCGCATTACTTTCATCAACATTTGCATGCATGTCAACAACTTTAAAGCGACTTTCATACAGCCAGTAATGTGTTTCAAGACTCTTGTATATAGGTATTAGGCGTAAAAGCGATTGTGAGGAGATGCTCATGTAGAGGGGACCAAATACACAGCTTGATAAGGAAGACTGACCATCCAAGTCAATCTGACATTGCTAGAAGAATTATGGGCCACCTGTCTTTGTTTTGCTTCAGAATTTTACCAACTGCTAATTAGTTAAGATGCTATTTGCCAACTGTTAATTGGGAAGATGCTATGTTGTATAAATATACCTGCTTTTCACACTGCCAGGAGAGAAGTTCTTTGTCTGTAGGACCCTCTTCATGTAGCTGCTTTACGCTCAATAAAGCAGAGTTGCCTTACAACCAAAGTGGATTTTTATCCTTGACAGTGGTTACCATCTCCTTACTGCATCGATATAAAGTAGTAACTAGCTTGTCAAATAAGAGGCTTCTCCACATTAGGGATGTTTGGACCCTAATACTTCAGATGTGTAGTGTTTCATCCGCCTCCCTCCCCACATGACCTTTTGTAAAATCCTCAAATGAAAATGAAACAAAAAACTACCAAAGTGTGAAACAATACTGAGAAATCCTTCCCCCCCGCCCACCTCACCCACAATTTCATGTAGAAAAATATCTGGCACAGTATGAAGTGGCGCAGGTTAGAGGGAAATGTTTTGCTTAATTTTGGAGCTATGGCTTCAAACAGGAAGCAGAGATTGTCAGGCCAGACACCAGATTCCATGTGGAACTGCAGGAGAAAGGCATATAGTCTTTGATAATAATCAGTCAAATCAGAAAATAGCTGAAATTCGTATAAGAAAAACAAGAACATGAATTGCAGGGGGGTAGAAAAACACCTTGTGATTCTAGCAGAGGCCTTGTGATGTTGGCAGAGTTAGAAATATAAACCTGGAGATCACACTCTGGGCTTTCCATGGGCACTTCAAGCCTTAAGAGGTGTGAAGTCTGTTACCTTAAAATACCCAGTTCTCTGGCTGAGTTCCAACATGTAAACTAAGAGGCCCTCGCTCTGCCAGGATCTCCTGCAGAGTTCTGAGCCACAACAACAAACTGTTGCTGACAGAGGACTCCTGCGCTGGCGAAGCTGAGGCCATGGCTTTTGTTCTCTGTAAAGCCACGTGTGATTGCTCAGATCATGAATATATTTTCCTGGTCAGCTTACATCTGATTATATGACCACCTATGGTAGATATACATGACAAATAAAGAGCACAGTAGCAACTTTGACTCCATGATCCATTTTAATTGTTATTATTTATTTCTGATTGTATCCTAATTCCTTGTATTCTTTGTATCTGGCCTCCCGCTTCCCCACTGTCCATGATGGCATGAGTTATACAACAGTTAGTGTAAAATAATGGATGATTAGGGGTCTGGAAACAAAGCCCTGTGAGGAGAGATTGAAAGAACTGGGCATGTTAAGCCTGGAGAAGAGAAGACTGAGGGGAGACATGATAGCACTCTTCAAATACTTGAAAGGTTGTCACACAGAGGAGGGCCAGGATCTCGTCTCGATCAACCCAGAATGCAGGACACGGAATAATGGGCTCAAGTTACAGGAAGCCAAATTCCGGCTGGACATCAGGAAAAACTTCCTGAGTGTTAGAGCAATATGACAATGGAACCAATGACCTAGGGAAGTGGTGGGCTCTCCCACACTAGAGGCATTCAAGAGGCAGCTGGACAACCATCTATCAGGGATGCTGGGTTTGCACTCGATGGCCTTATAGGTTCCTTCCAACTCTACTATTCTATGATTCTATAATATAAACTACTAAGTAAACTGAGCAGTAGCATTTTTTTGGTTTGATTTTACCCCATCAAAACTAATGACTGTTACCAAATTGAGTACATCTCAATCCCACTTCCCCACCCAGCGTACACACACAACCACACATTTTTCCCTTTTTTAAAATGAAAATTAGTATGGACAATTGTATGTTCAGAAATCCATATTAATCTTCATTTAATCATCAGAAATGACACTGTATACCTTTAAGAATCATGGTGCAGAGCTGGTTTCTTCAGGGAATCTTTTTCTTTGTTTCCCATGTAACAAATTCCATGAAGAAATTGAAAGAATCAGATTGTGACGGAAGAGCCCATAAAGGAATCAGAGCTTGAAGGAAGATTATTTTTATACTGGTAGGGTGACCATATAAAATCCAGGTCAGGGCTCATGTAACTTTAACAGTTGTAGAGAAAAGGGAATTTCAGCCAGTGTCATTTGTGTGCAATTCGTTCCTGGTGAAATTCCCTTTTCATCACAACAGTTAAAGTTGCAGGGGTCCTGCCCTCTTTTGTATCTGGTCACTCTAGAAAAGGAGGACAGGGCTCCTGTAGCTTTAACTGTTGTGATGAAGAGGGAATTTCACCAGGAACTAATTACCTACAAATGACACTGGCTGAAATTCCCTTTTCTCTACAACTGTTAAAGTTACATGAGCCCTGTCCTGGATTTTATCTGGTCAGCCTATATACTGGACTAGATTTTTTTGGGTGGGCATCCATTCATATCAGAAACTAGCTCAAATTAAAATTATCTACATCTTAATTTGTGTGTGAGAGGCATCCATTCACATCTTAATATTCAGCATTCAGTTTTTAAAATTCAAAATATGAGATCAAATGTATCAATGCTCAACTATCTTTGAAGACTGGTAAGATTTCAAAACATGAAGTAAGTTTATCTGCTCTTAAAACACTGAAAATTCACAGATGTAATATGGAGCTCCATCACACCAGCGATTTATCGCACTCTTGCCATGCCTGGCATGTGTTTTTGCAGTGCGGTACTCACATGATGTCGTCCTGCGCTCATCTCGTCTCTTTCCCTCCGTTTTCCATCTAATTTTGGAGTGGGGAAAATCTATTTTTCCCCTCCACGTGAAATAAAACCTCCCTCCCGTTTATTGCTGTCTTTGTGAGATATTGGACCATCCCATTTTTTGTCGAAGGGCGGTATCGCTGACAAAAGAAGAGGGCTGGGCGCGTCTCCGCTCAACTGCTCAACCGTGAAGGGGGAGAGAGCGGCCGAACACCCCATGGAGAAGGTGAGCGAGGCTGCCGCTGCCCGTGCCTGGAACTTGGTCTCATTCAACTGTACGGTTCTTACGCCTGAGTAGGCATATCTAGTTTTCCTGACCAGAACAATGTTGGCTTCCCCTTGGCATGCCAACACTGACCACAAATGTCCAAAAACTAATTGTAATACTTTCTCTTCACTTAATATGAATATTAATATTAATGTTTAATATGATCATAGGGGAAAGCATAGTTTGTTGTTTTACTGTATTGTGCAGTTTCAGGCTGTCATACTATTGTATTTGTGCATAGGGGAAGGAGAACGTAGGGAGCGGGGTGGGAGATTCCGCTGGCATAGTAGCAATACAGGTGAAAAGATACATGAGCGCAACAACGCACAGATGTGAACGTGCCCAGCACTCGACTCGCTAAGGAAAAGGAGGGGGAAACCGTGGATGCAAACCGGGGGGGAAAAGTAGGTGTGATGGAGCCCATGGTGTGATGTGCCAGATGGTCCAACATTCAAACAAATTTTGGAGTAAACATCTCACTAAATATTTTGCTGGGGGCCAACAATTGAGGGCAGCTTTTCAGTGTTCAGACTAGTCACGGGGTGGCTGCTGCTGTTGGAAAACATTTCTGGATAAGATGTCAATTCTGGTCAGATCCATCAAGGCAATATTTTTTTCTTTACATTTCTCAAATTATGTATCTAAATATCCCAGTGGCACATCTTGAAAGTCCACCAAATTTGGCATTTATGCAAATTATCTTTGAACTTTGATACAGAACCTCAAAAACAGCTTTCATTTAAAAGCTGCAGATCTTCAGACATATTTCCCTGCTGCTAGAATTGAATTGATTGGATTGAATAAGTTTGTTATAACATGAGTCCAAAATTACAAAAACCCTGTCATACTGTGGAAAGGATTTATCTGGATTTATCTAGGTAGAGAGTTGTAAGTGTCTCAGAAAGACCTGGATTTAAACCCCTATTCAGCCATGGTGCTTGCTTGATTTGCTTTCGCAAATCATGATCTCTTAGCTTTGTCTAACTAACAGGCTTATTGTGAATATAAAATGCAATAAATGGCCATGTACATCATTCTGATCTCATTGGCGAGAGAGTGGGATACATGTGCTAAAATGAAATAATAAGGCTATTTGTAAATGAATTTCACCCTACTCAGGGAAATTGTAACCATAGAAGGACGTGGATTGGGATTCCCAATTGCTGTTTAGTGAAATGCCGCTACAGCCAAATCAGTGTTCTGCCAAGTGCAGTTACAGTTTCTCTTCAGAGAAGAGGAGGTCTGGAAACATGTACTAAACAGCCTGCATTGTCCAACTGTTCGCTGATTTTCACAATTTCCTTTGCATTTTTTCTGCTAAGTGGTTCTGTATCTGTACATACCAGTGATGGCTTCTTATAGCCCTGCCTTTCAAACAATTGAGAAGAAACATGGTAGCCATCTTCAAATATTGGAAGGGCTGTCACACAGATGAGGGAGCAAATTTATTTTCTCTTGCTCCAGGTGGTAGGACCTGAACCAATCAGGTGAAATTACGGGAAATAGGATTCAGACTAAACATTAGAAAAAACTTCCTGATGGTACAAGCTGAAACAGAATACTTCAGAAGATAGTAGACTCTTTTTTGTTAGAGGTTTTTAAGCAGAGGATGAATGGACCCCTAGCAGGGGCACCTAGCAGGGCTTGCTGTAATCATGGATTTCCTGCATCAGCAGGGATGGTGGTCTTTTTGGTCTCTTCCAGCTCTATGATTCAACACCACCCCCTTTTCCCCCTCAAGATTTTGAATACTTCAAGCATTGCCACCTTTTCATCTTGCCAGCTTCTGTGCATTTAACAACGTGGCATTTCTGCATATCAGGTTGCTGTTCAAAGCACAAGTGCAGAGCTAGTACAAAGTGTGATCACATTTTTGTTTACCCTGTCAATAGGTGCTCTGAGGCAAAGGAGGAGAGGAGTTCTTGACTTTTCTGTAGAAAAAATGGTAGCAATCCTGGAGGACAGTAGTATGCTAAAACTCAAATGAGCACAGAGATCTGTTCACACCTAAGATGTTATTTAAGTGTCCCTGCTCCTGGAATAAGTGGCTTTTCTGTCAAGGTGGGCAGCAGCTACTGCATCGGAGCTAATTGTGAAAGAGGGCTCTGTATGAAGATTGGTCCTCCGCTGAAAAATATAAATGGAAAATTAAACATTTAAATTTAGATTTAAAATGTAAATGTAGCTACAGGAGAAAGGTATTGGGACACTGGTGGACCACTTCTTAATATTTTTCTCTTTAAATCAGCCCTCCAAAGCTACTATTTATCCTATGTGTGAGGAGGGGGAATATTGCAGGTACCATATATGGCCAGATAAACAGCAGCGTGAGGGGAATTTTGATTGGGAAAACAGCCTGGAGGAGCCTGAATCTGATCTCTCCCCCTCTCTGCCTCCCCCAAGATGATTAAAGAATTACTATAATAAGATGATTATTGGAAATCGCACGAGGTACTGGTTCCTCTCTATTCGACACTGGTTAGGCCCCATCTTGAGTATTGCATCCAATTCTGGGCACCACACTTCAAGAAGGATGCAGACAAACTGGAGCATGTTCAGATAAGGGCAACGAGGATAATTAGGGGTCTGAAAACAAAGCCCTATGAGGAGAGATGTTTAGCCTGGAGAAGAGGAGTTTGAGGGGAGACATGATAGCACTCTTCAAATACTTGAAAGGTTGTTACACAGAGGAGGGCCAAGATCTCTTCTCGGTCAACCCAGAATGTAGGACACGGAATAAGGGCTCAACTTACAGGAAGCCTGATTCCGGCTGGACATCAGGAAACACTCCCTGACTGTTAGAGCAATTCTATGATTCTATGATTAAAGAATTACTATCTTCTATGCTAATATATTTTCTAGCTATATCCAATAATGTTATATCCCTCAAGCAGTCACACCTGGGAAGATATGTTGACATTGCAAAAAGGGAGGCATTACTCTTTTTTAAAAAATGACCTCACCATGGGCAGAGGACTTCCAGACCAGACTTGGACTGTGCCCGGGGCGCCTCCAGCTGGCCCTTTTGCAGACTGGCATATTTGGCTATTTCAAGATTAGATGAGGCTATGATGACACCTTGTGGTAGAGATGCGGCACTGTTTTATTTCTACCTTGTATCATGCTTGCTCCCTAGAGAAAGAAAAACAGTTAGTCATATTCCATCTTAGCCCTTATTGGTCCTTCCACTCTAAAATGGAACTGGTTGTCCACTCTAACTACCCATACGAAGTCCCTAGAGATCTTCCAACGGACAGAGCGGTGCCACTCTGCATCCATCATGGGTACCTCTAGACGGACAGTATCCGTCGCTGTGGCTTTGGATGGCGGCACTTGCGTTACATGACGCAGCCGCCAATCCAAAGCCATCTAGGGGCAAAGGGGTTTGCTACGAACTGAAAAGTCTGTCACTTTTTCTCCGTCGCTTCTGGGGAGGCTTGCCCAGTCTATGGTGACCACTGATTGGTCACCATGGGCTGGGCAGGGAAGGGGATGGTCCAGCGAGCCATAAGCTCGCCAAACCACCTCCACGCTGCACCTCGGCAGTCCCCCCCCCCAATTTTAAGGGTTTTTTAAAAATGTTCCTATGTGCCTCCGCTGTCCTACCCCCATTTTGTAAAACAAAAAACCTTACCTGAGAGTAGGGGAGCTGAGGCTCCCAGTCGCCCCTCCAGCTGCCGCCGTGCCACCAAATTCATGGCGGTGCAGGCAGCTCCACAGGAAAAGGCGCTGTTGCACCCCTTACATCAGGACTGGCGTAAGGGGTGTCAATGCGCCCCACAACGCTGAGAGCCGCCACAGTGCAGCGCTCCCGGTGTCATGAAGAGGGGGCCCATATGGAATCATGGCCAGCAGAAGCTTTCCATTTTTACCAGGGCCGAGTCTTGACGGCTTCTCTTCTGCGTCGCGCTGGCGTCGCAAGGCGTCACGACGCGAAATTGCCCGCCAAGCGGCATTTAAGGTAAGTTTTTATTAATTTTTTCTGGGGTGGGGAAGTAAGGCGGGTGGTCGGTGGCGGAAAGTGGTTTGTTTGTTTGTTTTTATGTGTTGTTTTTTTAAAAAATTCCCTTTAAACATGGGGCGAGGAAGAAGGGGGGTTGTTTTATTTTTTATTGATTTTATGGGGAGAAGGGAGGGAGGTCTGTGGAGGGGCGGAGGTGGTCCAGGGAGCTTATGGCTCGCTGGACCACCCCCTTCTCTGCCCAGCCTGTGGTGACCAATGAGCAAGCCTCCCCAGAAGCGGCGGAGAAAAAGCGACAGATGGCAGAAGCCGTCGTCGGTTCACCGCAAACTAAAAAAGTTGCGCTAAATGCCCGACTTTTTTAGTGATCAGCAAAGGGCATTTGCCCCTAGATGGTTTCGCACTGGCAGCTGTGTCATGTTACGCAAGTGCCGCCATTCCAAAGCCAGAGCAACAGATACTGTCAGTCCAGTGTTCAGGCTCTGTGTCACTCCAACCTTTTCCCCTTGCTATGGTTCATGCATCACATGTGCCTTGTATTGTGCTGAAAGCTTCCAGATGGAGGGCTCTTAGTGCTACCAGTCAAAAGACACCGTGGAGCTGATCGGCTTTTCCCTCCTTAATGGATTTTTTTGTGGTTGGAGAAAAGACAGAAGAAACAATGGGGAGCCTACAAATGGAAGACAATGATATTTGGACCCCCAGCACCCTGTGTGAATGAGACGGGGCGATTGCACAGTAAATGCCTTGTTTGGACGCACACGGTCTCCTGCGGCTCTTCCCAAAACTGGCTTGGCAGCACTATGGCGCTTGTTTTTTTATTTTGCTTCTGCTGGAGTTGCTTGCTTACACGTTTGTCTTCCGATTTACTTAGTAAAACTGTCAAAATACTTACAGATAGAAGAAATGGCATGGAAATGGAGAATTAGTAAAGTCAATGTTTTTGTCTATGAGCATAGCACTTCACAAGGCATCTCTGGGGCAAAATAACTAAGAACCTCAGCTTTCTTCCTATTTAAAGCCATGTTTCTAGCCCTCATGGCTATAGAGAATTATTTGAAGATGAGATGGCAGAAAGCCTCAGGAGTCAATGGATCAGTTAAGTTTGGATGTGCCTTTGCCACAAGACCCACTCACACGGCGCGGTTGAGAAACCAACATCTGCCGTCATCTATCCCACTGCTCTTATTGTGCCACCTGGTCAAGCCACCCTGCTGCCTGGCTATGGGCTGCGGATGTTCTTGTAGCACTCTAAGATGTCTCTTAAGCTCTGGAGAGAGCCAGGGAAAAGCAGCCTGGGAGCCAAGAAGTCTCTTGGTTTCTAGTTGCTAGGATTTTCTAGCACAATAGCTGTCTTTGGGCTGACATTCATAATTCCTTTGGCTTGCTTGTGTGCACCAGATGAAATTCACAGAGTAAAACAAGGTCTAAGGGACCTTTGGATCCCCTTCTTGGGCTCTCTGATTGCAGAGAAAGTGTGTCCAATTGTGATGTATTTTTTATTTGTTTAAAACAAAATAAATTGCAGACAAGGCTTTAATCCTTCAAGTCAGATTGTCCAGGGTGTGAGGATTTGTTGTTTTTTTTATCTATAAATGTGCAGATTTCTTCCTCAGTTTAGTAGGAGCTGTCCTATTTCCAGACAATGTATTGGGGGATGGGAATTGCTGTAGAAACATCACTGCAGAAATGTTCGCCACTCACCCAACTGTCAACAAAAGCTTCCTTTGCTGTTTAGAGTGCTGCCTGTAACATGGTTACAAGAATGCAAGAGGACCTAAAGGTTAGTGGTTTTGACTTTGTTGGTGACCATTCATTTCCCATATTGTCTAGGGTGACCATATGAAAAGGAGGACAAGGCTCCTGTAACTTTGGGTGCCTCTACAAGAGCGATTTAAAGCTCTTTCAGGGTGCATTACCGAATTTACTTCTACAAGAGCGGAGTGCAAATCAGGGGTCCAGGTGCTTTTTATCTCCGATTATGCGCATTATCGAAGGCGCGTTAAATAGCGACTTTTAATTTACCGCGGGAGTAAGAGCACCTTATGTTAGTGTAAACAACTTTCTGAGGAGGCGCATTAACGATCAGAGTGGGCGGACTGTGGTCATGATGTCATGCAGAGAACTGACCTTTCACTGAGAAAACCTCCCACTTTTTCATTTAGTTTTATTTCCTGTCTCCTCCTGGCAACTTCCTCCTTGTTCTCCATCTCTCTGGATGGAAGCTCCAGGAAGAGGTGACCCAATGTGAACTGAAAACGACAAGGTAGTACTGAGAAGGGAAGAAGGGAAAAAGGTTGATCTCGCTGGGAAAATAAGGAGGAGGAGGATGGAACGAAGCAGCTTCCGCTGTCTGTTTTGGCATGCGTTTGTGCGAATCTCTACTCTCTCCCTCTCTCCCTCTCTCCCTCTCTGTCCAAGGCAAAAGGGGGGGGAGAGGCAGCCGAACAGGTTAACCAAGTGATTACTGGCAGGTAACCAAAGGTGGGAGATTCTGGTGGGTGGAGAGAAGAAACAGCGGAATCTGAAGGGGCAGTTCCTCCAGGAAAAAGCGCATTACTTTCAGAACTATTTCCTTGTCCGCGCCTCGCGATTCTCTGCATGTAAACAACTTTAAAGCGCTTTCCAGAGAGCCCGTCATGCGCTTCGATGGCTCTCGTGTATAGGTATTAGGCGTAAACGCGCTTATCAGGAAATGCGTATAATTGGGGAACCAGGCGTCAAAGCAAACTTTTGTAGAGGGGACCTTTAACAGTTGTATAGAAAAGGGAATTTCAGCAGGTGCTATTTGTATGCATGCAGCACCTGGTGAAATTCCCTCTTCATCACAACAGTTAAAGTTGCAGGAGCCCTGCCCTCTTTTGATCTGGTCACTCTAGAAAAGGAGGACAGGGCTCCTGTGGCTTTAACTGTTGTGATGAAGAGGGAATTTCACCAAGTGCTGCATGCAGACAAATGACACCTGCTGAAATTCCTTTTTCAATACAACTTTTAAAGATACAGAAACCCTGTCCTCCTTTTCATAGGGTCACCCTAATAGTGTCCCACTTTGAGAACTTCAAAAAGTTGGTTTAGGGTCCCCTTGCCCCCCCTTTAAAAAAAAAAAAAAAGAGGTTCACCTCTGTATCACTCCAGTAAGAGTTGGCCTTTTTCCATGTTGGGTAAACTGGCAAGCCCTAACAAGGCTATCCTCACCACTGCAGTATTTACTCTTCTGTTTTGTGACCCGTTTCTGTTGTTGTTGTTGTTGTTGTTGTTGTTGTTGACGACATTACATTCTTGGCTGGAGCCAGTCGAGGCTGGTAGCTCCATTGTCATTGGGACGGGTAATCCTTGCAGGGTTTCAGTCAGAACCACTCAGAACACTAAAGGAGCCATCCAAGATGCAAAGATCACTCCTTTAGAGTTCTAACTGAAACCCAGAGCTGATTCACCACTGACATCAGAGCCACCAGCCTCCACTGGCCGGGGCATCTTGTAATGTGCATCTACGATGGAGAGAACTCAGCAGGAAGTTCACTTGCAAAAGTTCCATTTCATTTTGCTTCATTTTCATTTATTAGATTACTATACTGCCCAATAACCAATGCTCTCTGTGCAGTTTACAGAGATTAAAAACCTTCAAAATACAATATTCTACATAGCATTAGAAACTGTTTACATACAACATACACACATCTATATCTAAGCAATTTTAAACAATAATAAGAAAATCCAGGATTCTGATTACAACCTTATAATATGTTCCCAAACGCCTGAGAGTAGAGGAAGGTCTTAATCTAGGGTGACCAGATAAAATCCAGGTCAGGGCTCATGAGAGCTTCAGCTATGGGGCGGTATATAAGTGTAATAATAATAATAATAATAATAATAATAATGTAACTTTAACAGTTGTAGAGAAAAGGGAATTTCAGCCAGTGTCATTTGAATGCAATTAGTTCCTGGTGATATTCCCTCTTCATCACAACAGTTAAAGTTGCAGGCATTATACTAGAGTGACCATATACAAAAGAAGACAGGGCCCCTGCAACTTTAACTGTTGTGATGAGCCCTGACCTGGATTTTATCTGGTCACCCTATCTTAATCTGATGCTGAAAATATAACTATGTTGGTGCCAGGCAGGCCTTACTAGAGATATCGTTCCATAGCTGGGGGGGCACCACTGAGAAGACCCTCTCCCTTGTTACCATTTTCCAAGACTCCCTTGGAGGGAGCACCTGGTAGAGGTCTTAGATGACAACGGGATTATATGGGTGGGTAGATTTATGCTGGCATGGGAGAGGTGCTTCATCAGGTGATGTGGTCCTGAGACAAGTAAGGCTTTGTTGGTCAAAAACAGAACATTGAATCAGGCTCAGAAACATACAGGCAGCCAGTGCAAGCGAGCCAAAATTGTCCCTGTTATTAATTTGGTTGCCTCATTTCGCACAAGTTGCAGCTACTGAACCATCTTCAAAGGCAGCCCCACACAGAGTGCATTGCAGCCTAGGGTGATCAGATAAAATCCAGGTCAGGGCTCACGTAACTTTAACAGTTGTAGAGAAAAGGGAATTTCAACCAGTGTCATTTGTATGCAAATAGTTTCTGGTGAAATTCCCTCTTCATCACAACTGTTAAAGTTGCACGGGCCCTGTCTTCTTTTGTATATGGTCACTCTAGTATAGTGCCTGCACCTTTAACTGTTGTGATAAAGAGGGAATTTCACCAGGAACTAATTGCATACAAATGACACTGGCTAAAATTCCCTTTGCTCTACAACTGTTAAAGTTACATAAGCCCTGACCTGGATTTTATCTGGTCACCCTATTGCAGCCGTCCAACTTGGAGGTTTCCAGAGCATAGATGACTGAAGCCAGGTTATTCCTGTCCAAAGTTGGTAGAAGGCACTCTGTGCTGCTGAGTGAAAAGCTCCTGGAGAAACCCCATTGCATTGAATGCGAGCTGGTCAAGAGCACAACCCAAAAGGCAGGCAGGCAGACAGGCAGGCAGATTGTGAAGGGGTAACCCTTGACACCCCCCTACAAATAGTTTATATGTCTCCCATCCGCAACAAGGTTAACCTCCACTCCAATCAATTGCATGAGGAAAGGCCCTTTACAGAATGGTAGGCTGACCAGATAAAATCCAGTTCAGGGCTCATGTAACTTTAACAGTTGTAGAGAAAAGGGAATTTCAGCCAGTGTCATTTGTATGCAATTAGTTCCTGGTGAAATTCCCTCTTCATCACAACAGTTAAAGGTGCAGGCACTGTACTAGAGTGACCATATACAAAAGAAGGCAGGGCCCCTGCACCTTTAACTGTTGTGATGAAGAGGGAATTTCACCAGGAACTGATTGCACACAAATGACACTGGCTGAAATTTCCTTTTCTCTACAACTGTTAAAGTTACATGAGCCCTAACCTGGATTTTATCTGGTCACCCTACAGAATGGCCCTTGTTGAGCTACCAATACTCTAGAGCTTGTTTTGTACTGTTTTTTAAAAAATGATAAAATCTGCATATTTCTTCCAGCATCTTCTAAAGTCCTTGATGATTCCACCTCATGTCTGTTCCCCATTTGCAGAGCTCTTTCTTGTGAGCCGTTCCCCTGAGTCAAGCGGCTCCCTTCCCTTCTTAGTCTCTGCCTTCTAGCTAGGCAACAAGCCAGCAGCCACCATGGGATTTTCACTTGCCTTCAAGGCGGCCTGAGCTGTGGGAAAGTATGCAGCTCTCACTTTCCTGGAGTTTTCTGGGTTTACCTCCCTTCCTTCCACCCTGCCCTTTCAGGAGGTGAGCAAAGGACAGAAACCACCAAAGCTGAGGCTGTCTTTTAATATAATCAGTCCTCCTTTGTTTTTTGGATCGTGCTGCAGTGACAATTTCCTCAACCAGGCAGCTTCGGATTCCTTGGTCTGTGCAAAAGATCTCTCTTCATCACAACAAGAATCCTGCAATTGTAAGTGCTGCTGCTAGCTGCTATTCACCTCTTGTGCAAAGGCAGTGGTACCCTTGCAAACCAATGCAAAGGAGGACAGGTTTCCTGTACCGTTGGTAGTCATGTAAATGATTTGGCACTTGCAGGGGTTGAACAGGCTTCTGTCTAATGAGGGCGCAAAATTGCACATACTCAGAGAAGGGTGTTTTTCTGGTTTTCTGGTTTGTTTGTTTTTTAAAAAAGGTTGGCAAACAGTTTTGTTGCTGTAGTTCTAACATATCAGGAATGTAGAAGCCGTTTTAAAGCATGGATTTGCGGTTGTTGATGGGGGCAGACAAATTCCAGTGGTCTGCTTCATTGCTGAAGTGATATTTATGGTCATCGAAGTGGGGAGGGGGCTTCATAAGACCATGAAGCCCAAGGTCTCAAATGACTTGGGGTGCCTCTACAAGAGGCATTTAAAGCTCTTTCAAGGCGCATTAAAAAAATTACCTCTACAAGAACCGAGCGCAAATTGGGCGTAGAGGCGCGTTATCTCCCTGATTATGCGCATTATCGAATGCGCATTAAATCGCGAGTTTTATTTTGCTCCGTCCGTTAAAGCGCATTTTGACTGTGTGAATAAGCGCTTATGCGCATTAACTACTTGTAAAGCACATTTTGGACATCTGTTAATGCGCTTCGCTGCTTCTCGCCGCCTCTCGTGCAGAGGGATTAGGCGTAAATGCGCTTCCGCGATTATGCGCATAATCGCCTAACCAGGCGCAAAAGCGAATCCTTGTAGAGGGGACCTTGGATGCACAACTGGCCTGAGCCCTGGATGAGCTGAGAGTGTAGTCTATTGCCTGCTACCAAATCCTGGGTGCCTCTACAAGAGAGATTTAAAGCTCTTTCAAGGCGCATTACTAAATTTACCTCTACAAGAGTGGAGCGCAAATCAGGGGTCCAGGAGCTTTTTATCTCCGATTATTCACATTTTCGAATGTGTGTTAAATAGCGACTTTTAATTTACCACGGGAGTAAGAGCGCTGTATGTCCGTCTAAACAATTTTGTGAGGAGGTGCATTAACGATCAGATGGTCTTGATGTCATGCAGAGAACTGCCCCTTCGCTGGGAAAACCCCCCACTTTTTCGTTTAGTTTTATTTCCTGTCTCCTCCTGACAACTTCCTCCTTGTTCTCCGTCTCCCTGGATGGAAGCTCCAGGAAGTCGAGACCTAACGTGAACTGAAAATAAAGCTTATTTTAACTCCCCTGATGGAATATTTCATTCATGGAGACACGGGGCCAGATGGAGGTGGTTTCACGAGAAGTAAAGGGGGTAGGAAGGATGTGCGGATGTGCGCATAATTAGCGATCAGCTTAGATATATCATCCCCTCACTTCTTGCTGGGTTCCTAACATGAGCTGTGTATGTGTGTGCTCGCTGGGAAGAGGAGGGGGAAGGAACGAAGCAGCATCCCCCTGTCTGTTTTGGCGTGTGTGTGTGCGAGGCACATTCCCATTTACTCCTGAGCAGTTCAGTTCAAATGGCAATCAGGCGAAGGTGGGGGGAGAGAGAGGCAGCCCTGTTTATAAAGAAGTTTTCACAGGGTACTGGAGGGGGAAACTTAGAGGCACATTCCCATTTACTCCTGAGCAGTTCAGGTCAAATGGCAATCAGGCAAAGGGGGGGAGGGAAAGGTAGCCAAACAGGTTAACCACATAATTCCCGGCAGGTAACCTAGGTAACCAAAGGCAGGAGATTCTGGGGAGAATAAGGGTGCAAAACCTGTTTGAGCAGTTTCCCCGTGACAAAGCGCATTACTTTCAGCAACATGTGCATGCATGTTAACAACTTTAAAGCGTGTGTCATACAGCCAGTAATTGCTTCTACGCCTCTCGTGTATAGGGATTAGGCGTAAACATGCTTATCAGGAAATGCGCATAATCAGGCAACTGGGCATCAAAGCGAAATCTTGTAGAGGGAGCCAGACAGTGATGTGTTTGGGCATTTCCCTGAAGTTGGTGAAGAAACATTCCCCTGAAAGTAGGAAGTCTGAATACCACAATCATACTACTAGAATCCTTCCTGAAGCGTATTGCTTATAAGGAAAGCACCTTGAATCCACTCTATCTAAATCTGCCCCAATCAGGAAGAACCATATTCTTTTACAAAGCTTTTCCCGAACTAGCCTAGTCGAATCTGCTGAAACACTTTACTTGCTCCTCGTCTGCCATGGCACCAGTTTCTTTCCTACTCAATCCCTGATCTCTTCCTCTCTCTCTGTTCCACCACATCCCTGTTTTGCTTGCCTAACCGGCATTACACATCTTCTGGGAGTGGGGGTAACTGTGGGGTGTCTTCATTCTGTATAGCAATGGTACAACCACACTCACCTGAAGAAATGATGTGATCTAAAGTCAGGGAATATCCTAGCTCCCTGAGAAGAGCACTGGGACTCACAGGCTGCTCTGGAGACATACAAGTAAATAACTCAAGGAGGTATAACAAGTTCAGCATAATTGGGCCATGCATTAAAAAGGGTAAGTCAACAAAAGATTTACTTTTAGTATTACACAACAGAGTTAACCCAACATGTTAACTATGGTTTAGGTAACAGCCCTTCTCATAGCAACCCTATCTGGAGAACACAACAGAAACAGGTCCCCTATTCAGAGTTCAGCCATCCCAGGACTGTTCTGTTTCTTTCTCCTTCAGATCTTTGGGCAAAGGGTGGTTTCCTACAAGCATAACTGCAGCCCAGTCCTGTGTCTGTTTATTCGGAAGCAAGTCCCCCTAAATTCAAGAGGGTTTGCTCTCAAGTGAGTATGCATTAGATCATGGGTGTTCCTGGAATTCAAAATGTATCGCATTTGTTTTCTTGTATGGAAAGCGGGAAGTTCTAGTACATCCAAACCTCCCATCAGTTAGCAGGAGGCCTACAGAGATGGTATTGGTAACTTCTGTTTTTATTAAATTTGTATCAAAGAATATTTATTGCATCTGTTTTGTATGGGTTTTGTCTTGCATGCTGCCTTGAGAGGGTTCTACCCTTAAAGGTGGCTTAGAATAATTTTAAATAAATGAATAAAATCAAAACTCTGAGGCCATTCCTAGTGAGAGAATGACAAACAATCCTGGATTTTCTGTAGAGTTGTGCAAGAGGATCTAACCTAGGTCAGCAGCTCACTGTCCAAATTAGTGTTCCTTGTTCTACTCTAATACTGCTGCTATTGATAGCATCCTGCAAATCCTAAAAGACCAGAACACTTAGGAAATACAAAGAGAATACTTCCACGGTGGGACATAAGTTTGCACTAAAATTCTTAAGCATAATCTATTGCAATTTGCTTTCATTTTTGCCCTCATGGTAATGGGCTTGCTGAATGGTAGAACAGGTAGATCTTATCCTCTCCACCTGTATATCTGAATGCTGGTGCAGTATAGTGTAGGATGCAATCCTATGTATGGCTCCCTCTACAAGGATTCGCTTTTGCGCCCGGTTAGGCGATTATGCGCATCATCGCTGAAGCGCATTTACACCTAATTCCTCTGCACGAGAGGCGGTGAGAGGCGGCGAAGCGCATTAACGGATGACCAAAATGCGCTTTACAAGTAGTTAATGCGCATAAGCGCTTGTTCACATAGTCAAAATGCGCTTTAACGGCCGGAGCAAAATAAAACTCGTGATTTAACGTGCATTCGATAATGCGCATAATCGGAGAGATAACGCGCCTCTACGCCCGATTTGCGCTCCGTTCTTGTAGAGGTAAATTTTTTTAAGCGCCTTGAAAGAGCTTTAAACCTCTCTTGTAGAGGCAGCCTAAGTTTAGACAGAAAAAATGATCTAGAATTCTCTGCATTTTCCAGCCAACCATGCTGGTCAGGGAAGGTTTGGAACTGTAGGACATTTTTCTGGATAAACATGCATAGGATTGTGCCCTAAGAGAGCAATCCTATGGCTCCTAGACACTGTCTGAGAGGCCATAGGACAGTAGGGACTCCACCTCTGAGGTTGGAGACAGTGCTCCGGTCTCGGAAGGGGGAGTTGGAGAACCAACCCCCCCTTCCCTTGACAGGCGGCGTGGGAAGAACCGCACCAACTGGCCTCCGATATTGAAAAATCCATGTCAGAGAGGGGGGAAAGGGCATTCCAGTGGGCAGAGAGGAGTGGTGATTGGAGAGGCCAGGATATGAGCTATCCTGAGCCTCTTCCAACTTCCTTCCCTCCCACTGTTTCTAGACGGGCAAAAAAGCCTGTCTAGTCAAAAACTCAATGAGGCTGACATGGCGAAGATCGCCTCTGCCCCTCCCTCCCTCCCTCCCTCCCTCCCTCTCAGTTTAGCTTCAGTGAGTTTGGAGGCTTCCACCTCGCGTTAGTGCAACCCAAAGGATTGTGCCCTAAGAGTGTGAACTGTGAGCCATGAAGTCCCTGGCTCAAACCTTAGTTCTCATATAACACCACTAGGTTGATTTCAACAAGCGCCTATCCCTCAGTCTCAAGTTCCCATCTGCAATAGAGAGATAATAGTATTAACATTCCTTACAGGATTATTGAAAGATCAGTGAGTTCATCTGGGTTACACCCAGTGTAGCATTTAGCAGAGTTCCCCTCATGCTGAAGGAAGGGGTCAGGGAAGTGATCTTCACAACCCTGGTGCCTCCTGGAAAGCTGCTCTGGAAGGTGTTGTAGGTGGCCACAGGGGAGAAGGGGGCATCAGCAAAGATGACCTTCCTCCCTCCTTCCTCCACTGGATGAAAGGAGCCCTTGCATCCACAGAATTGCCAATCTGGATCCTACCCAATGAATGTCAAGGGCTTTGAATGCTCAAAGAAGTTATGTAAATATTGGGGATTATTAAAAATGGTGGCAGAAGAAAGAATGTGTGAAAGAAGTGATAGTGGGAGGTGTTAGAAGAAAATAACCATATATCAGACCATTCATATCACAAGGCCCTTTCTACACCATAGGGGTGTAGAAGGAGGGAGGCCGATCCCAGAAGTATCTAATACACACCATCGCCACACAGGGAGGGAAGGAGGGCGATCCCAGGCAAACAGCCTGGTGTAGAAACAGCCTTTGTATGTTCTGGGGTTGAGCCCTGCTTTCGAAAGATTCTGAATCTGTTGAGCCCAGCCAAGTCTTTGTGCCGGCTTAGATAAAGCCTTTGGGGGGAGTGTTAAATTATCTTTTTTGGATAAGGGCGGTTAGGAGATGCTATTTCAAGGGAAAGAGTATGGATGCTGATCTTGCCAATTCTTTTTTCATTTCCCCAAAGGTGCCTGTCAATCTTTAGAAATGTGACTCGGAGGGGCTGGGAGTGAACATTATCAGAGTGAACATTTTTTCCTCTCTGGAGGACACCTGGGGTAGCCAAGGACGGATATGGCAGAGGGAGAGGCCTCAAGGCGCTGGGAGGCGGAGAGGAAGGATGTCAAGAGGGCCGAGGCCAGGCTCAGCCGTGGACTGCGGAGCTTGGAAGAAGCCCGTCTCTCTTATTTGAACTCAATGACCAAGGAACAGAGGCGCCTCAAGCAGGAACTCCTGAAATTGCAGAGAAGTGAGGATCAGCTTGTCTCTCCTTTCACCCAACACAATGACAAACAGCACAAGGATACAACAGTTAGAATTAATTTGTTTTACAGAGTTGTTATTATTATTATTATTATTATTATTATTATTATTACATTTATATACCGCCCCATAGCCGAAGCTCTTTGGGCGGTTTACAAAAATTAAAAGACTGAACATTAAAAGTCAATATACAAAATTTAAAAACATAAAACATAAAACAGCAGATATTTAAAACATTTTAAACTTTTAAGCCTGGCCACAAAGTCAGTTAAAACCTCAACTTAAGCTTTTAAAATGCCTGGGAGAAAAGAAATGTTTTGACCTGGAGTCGAAAAGATAACAGTGTTGGTGCCAGGCAGGCCTCATCGGGGAGATCATTCTATAATTGGGGGGCCACCACAGAGAAGGCCCTCTCCCTTGTTGCCGTCCTCCGAGCTTCCCTCGGAGTAGGCACCCGGAGGAGGACCTCTGATGTTGAGCGTAGTGTACGGGTTGGTTCATGTCGGGAAAGGTGTTCCATCAGGTATTGTGGTCCCAAACCGTGTAAGGCTTTATAGGTTAAAACCAGCACCTTGAATCGGGCTCGGAAACATACAGGCAGCCAATGCAAGCAGGCCAGAATCGGTTTTATATGTTCGAACCTTCTGGTCCCTGTTACCAATCTGGCCGCTGCATTTTGCACAAGCTGCAGCTTCCGAACTGTCTTCAAAGGCAGCCCCACGTAGAGCGCATTGCAGCAATCTAACTTGGAGGTTACCAGAGCATAGACAACTGAAGCCTGGTTATCCCTGTCTAGATAGGAGCGTAGCTGGGCCACCAGCCGAAGTTGGTAGAAGGCACTCCGTGCCACCGAGGCCACCTGAGCCTCAAGTGACAGAGATGGTTCTAGGAGAATCCCCAAGCTACGAACCTGCTCCTTCAGGGGGAGTGCAACCCCATCCAGAACAGGTTGAACACCCTTCATCCAGTCAGAGGAACCCCCCACTAACAGCATCTCAGTCTTGTTTGGATTGAGTTTCAGTTTATTAGCTCTCATCCAGTCCATTGTCGCAGCCAAGCATTGTCGCAGTTCAACACATCCACAGCCTCACCTGATGAAGATGAAAAGGAGAAGTAGAATTGCGTGTCATCAGCATACTGATGACAACACACTCCAAAACTCCGGATGACCGCACCCAACAGTTTCATGTAGATGTTGAACAGCATGGGGGACAAGACTGACCCCTGCAGGTCCCCATACTGGAGGATCCACCGGGCTGAGCAATGTCCCCCAAGCACCACATTCTGGAGCTGACCTGTCAAGTAGGAGCGGAACCATTGCAATGCAGTGCCTCCCACTCCCAACTCAGCCAGTCGTGCCAGAAGGATACCATGGTCAATGGTATCAAAAGTCACTGAGAGATCAAAGAGAACCAACAGAGTCACGCTCCCCCTGTCCTTCCCCCGGGGAAGGACCAAAGGACCACAGGGCGACCAAAGCTGGTCGCCAAAACCAGGCCTAAAACCCGACTGAAATGGATCCAGATAATCAGTCTCATCCAAGAGTGTCTGGAGCTGGCCAGCAACCACCCGCTCAAGGACCTTGCCCAGGAATGGAACATTTGCCACCGGCCTATAGTTATTAAGATTTTCTGGGTCCAAGGTTGCTTTCTTCAGGAGTGGTCTCACTACTGCCTCTTTCAGACAGTCTGGGACCACTCCCTCTCGTAGAGAGGCATTAATTACCTCCCTGGCCAGCCGGCTGTTCCATCCCTGCTAGCTTTTATAAGCCAAGAGGGACAAGGATCCAATACAGAGGTGGTTGCACAAACCTGTCCAAGCACCTTGTCCACGTCATCAAGCTGTACCAACTGAAACTCATCCAAGAAAACAGGACAAACCTGTGCTCTGGATACCTCACTAAATTCACCTGCTATAACACTGGAGTCTAAGTCCTGGCGGATGCCAAAGACTTTATCCTGGAAGTGTCTAGCAAATATATTACAGCGGGCCTCAGATGCTTCTATCATGTCCTTGGGGCCAGCATGTAGAAGCCCCCGGACAACTCTGAAAAGTTCTGCTGGGCAGCAGATTGATGATTTAATAGTGGCAGCAAAGTATTGTTTTTTTCACTGCCCCTGAATACAGCTTACCATAGGCACTTACCAGTGTTTCATTGCATCCACTAGGAGTTTGTCTCCATCTGCCCTCAAGCCGTCTCCTATTTTGTTTCATCACTCTCAGCTCCGGGGTATACCATGGAGCCGTACGAGCTCTACACAGGAGAGGGCGCTCAGGAGCAATCATGTCAACCGCCCGGATCATTTCTGCATTCCACAGATCAACCAGGGTTTCAACATGAGAGCCAGCCCTATCAGCCGGAAAACTCCCCAGAGCCCTCTCGAAACCATTCGGATCCATTAGCCTCCGGGGACGGACCATCTTAATGGGTCCCCTACTCGTGCAGAGGGGAAAAGCTGCTGTGTCTAAACCTCAGCAGGTGGTGATCTGTCCATGACAGAGGGGTTGATGTAAAGTCCCCCACGTTCAGATCACCATCTCCATGGCCAGTGGAAAAAATCAGGTCTAGAGGTCTACCTGCGTTGGGCCAGTGGCATGTTGGGACAGTCCCATGGTTGTTATGGAAAACATGAATTCCTGAGCCGACCCAGATAAAGTGCCCTCGGCGTGAATGTTGACATCCCCCAGAACCAACAGTCTGGGGGACCTCAACAGTGCACCTGAGACCACCTCTGTCAGCTCACCTAGGGAGTCTGTTGAGCAGCGGGGTGGGCGGTACATCAACAGAATCCCTAATCTGTCCCGTTGGCCCAACACAAGGTGCAAACAGTCCAGACCACATGGACAGGGAGCCCACAGAGGGGGATGGAGTTCCTATAGACCACAGCAACACCCCCTCCCCGGCCTTCAAGTCTACCCTGATGCTGAACCAAGTAACCCGGTGGGCATAACTGGGAGAGACTAACTCCTCCCTGCTCTCTCACCCAGGTCTCAGTAATGCAAGCCAGATCGGCCGCCTCATCCACTATTAGATCATGGATGAGGGAGGTCTTATTTTGCACCAATCTGGCATTTAAAAGCAGCATTCGGAGACCTGAGGGCTGACTGATAGGGCAACCAACAGAACTGTGGGTGTGCGAGGGACCGGAACAAGACACAGGTATTAACTGTCTGGGCCGTGTTCCCCTTACCTGGCAAGTATTCGTCACAATGCCATATCTCCCTCTACCTGTCACTACACCGATTGGGGCCCCCTCAGATCCCCCACTTGGCCCTGTATCCTCTGTCCCAGGCACATCTTATAAGAAGCAGGCAGCAGCTGGCACCCTCTCCTCCCCTGGCAGTAGGCCTCCCTCTCCTGGAGGTGGTGGCTCTCCCAGGCCCCCTCAGCCAGCCAGCTTATATATCCCTCCAAGGCAGGGGGACAGATGGAGCAGTCCACAGCAGCTGGCTCAGTACCTGGGGGCCTGGTCCTCCAGGGAGTGGCAGTCTGCCAGGAAGAGAAGGCTTCAGGGTGGTGGTGGTGGTGGTGGTGGTGGCGGTGGCGGCAGCAGCAGCAGCAGTGAAGCAGGAAGGGAGGCAGGCAGGCAGGGAGGCAGGCAGGGAGGGAGGGAGGCAGCAGGCAGCACCCTCTCCTCCCCTGGCAGTAGGCCTCCCTCTCCTGAAGGAAAGCCCTCTGGCCCTAGATGTCCTGATCAAGCAAGGGGAGAAGCAGACTTCCATGTGTGCCAATGTTCAACCAAGTCCCACCGGACTGGCTGGATACATCTTTTGGATGCAGATTGGAGCCACCAATTGCATGCAATCAGTTAGTCAGTCAGTCAGTAAATTTTATTGTATATAGCCACCAGCCATTTATACACTTCTCATATACATGAAATTACATCCCTAGAGTCAACACTATTTACTCTCACATGCATGGCCAAAACCAGAAATTTCGCTGTTCTAAAAGTTACATATTTACTAAAATCACGCAATAAAAAACACAACTTTTCAGCAATTGTTCTTCCAATTAGTTGTGTCAACAATGGGAGAATATAATTTTTCCTAATATCTGAGTAACTTTCACAAGTTAAAATAAAATGGGCAGCGTCTTCCAGTATCAGGTGATTGCAATGACAACCTCTAATGTCCTTTGGGATACCTTGAAGGCGCCCCATGTGATCTGCCACCGGAAGAACATTTAACCGTGCCCAAGAAAACGCCACTCACAACCTTCTTGAGGGTAAATCTACCAGATATTTTGAGAGGGAGAAAGGGGGAATGGCTAAATGCATATACAACTTATTTGATGCACAACTTGTAATTTCGGCCAGTTGAGATTGCAGTTCTATATTTTTAAGATGCTCTATCAAAACTTGCTTGGCTCTATCATAACCCACAGATGTTAGAACGGGCGTAGAGAAACCCATCCTAGAGATAATGTTAGAAATCTTTTGTTTCCAAGAGGTGGAATCCATTTCATCAAATGCCAAAACTAACTCAGATGACCTTTTGAATGTCACTTTTAACCAAAAGTATAAAGCTATTTTAAGGGCTTCTACTTTTATTGACAATACTCCCAATTCTGCCCTAATTGTTACCAGCTTAGTTGAGGCTGGCACGTATAGCAGTCTACGTAAAAAATTATTTTGAGCCTTTTCTATTGGATCTAAATTAGACATCGCCCACAATAAGGCTCCATAGAGCAACTGTGGCATGACTCTACTCCTGTATAGTTCTAAGGCTGGTTTCACTAGATTACCCCCTTTTGTTCGATAAAACCTGAGTAATCCATTTAACGTTTTATCTGCCAGCAGGGCATTAGTTTTTATTTGGAGAGACCAAGTTCCTCATTGCTGGAATATAACCCCGAGATATTTAAAGGAAGGGACCTGTTCTATATTATTCCCATCCACTTTCCAGTTATAGATCCGGCTTGACTTACCAAAAACCATTATTTTTGTCTTACTATAGTTAATAGAGAGTTGTTCATTTTGGCAATAAAGACTGAATCGTCTTAACAACCTCATCAACCCCACTTGGGCTTGAGATATAATGATGGCATCATCTGCATATAAAAGAATTGTAATCTTGTATTGTCCAATTTTCACTGGAAATAACAGTCTCCCCTTAGGAATTCTACAATATCATTTAGATAAAGATTAAAAAGTAGCGGTGCCAGTAGACAACCATGTCTGACTCCCTTTGTTACCGCAATTGAATCTGTTAATTGGCCATTCCTACCTACTCTGATCTTGGCAGATGTCTCTGTATGCAAGCTCATAATACAAGACAAAAGTTGAGAATCTATTCCCTGGGACCTCAGCTTTAACCACAAACGGTTCCTAGGGATACAGTCAAAGGCTGCTTTTAAATCTAAAAACGCTACAAAAATCCTTTTAGATGGACCCCTCAAATATTTATCTACAATATGCTTAAGCAGAAAACAATTCTCCAGTGGTGACCTACCTGCTTGGAAACCTGCCTGCTCTGGGGCATGCAATTAGTTGCCCATGAATAGGCTAGGTTAGGACCATCATGATTGACATGGTGCTGGTTTTAACCTATAAAGCCTTACACGGTTTGGGACCACAATACCTGATGGAACGCCTTTCCCGATATGAACCTACCCGTACACTACGCTCAACATCAAAGGTCCTCCTCCGGGTGCCTACTCCGAGGGAAGCTTGGAGGATGGCAACAAGGGAGAGGGCCTTCTCTGTGGTGGCCCCTCAATTATGGAATGTTCTCCCTGATGAGACCCGCCTGGCGCCAACACTGTTATCTTTTCGGCACCAGGTCAAAACTTTTCTTTTCTCCCAGGCATTTTAACAGCTTAAGTTGAGGTTTTAACTGACTTTGTGGCCAGGCATAAAAGTTTAAAATGTTTTAAATATCTGCTGTTTTATGTTTAAATATCTGCTGTTTTAAATTTTGTATATTGACTTTTTAATGTTCAGTCTTTTAATTTTTGTGAACCGCTCAGAGAGCTTCGGCTATGGGGCGGTACATAAATGTAATAAATAATAATAATAATAATAATAATAATAATAATAATAATAAATTTAATCTAGCCCTAGTTGTGGGTAACGAGTTGCATGCAATTTTGAGGGCTCATATCTTTTGTCTGTGTGTGTGTAGGTGTGTGTGTGTGTGTGTGTGCAGTTTACTCATTTGCCACATGAGCTCCAGATGTTTCCTTCAAAGTATCAAAAATCATTGGCAGACTGCTTATGTGTCTCCTGCATATAGTCCAGTCTGGCTCCAAAGTTCACGCCTGGGGTGTTTAATTCAGCAGTGTTTCGGATGCCTATTATTATACTCCTTTCCCCCCCCAGGCCACTCCAAGCAGAAACTCTCAGTGGACACTGGACACCTTAGCACCAAACTGGCTCTCCCTCTACTATCTCCTCAGGCAGGGCAGGATGACGCTTCCTCCCATGATGCAGCATTGCGGTAAGGATGGATGCTGGAAGGATTTCACTCCAGGCTCCTAAAAATGTGATGCCTCTAAGAACTGGAAAACTTTCAGGTTCTGTATATTTATGACCTCAGATTTCATGCTAATTGGCTACCACACCAGGCCCATAGCCAGAAATGTAATGGCGGCCGGGGGGGAGGGGCCAGGTTATACACCAGTGGCCGTGCGGAAAAGTAAAAGCCCAAAAGGTACAAGTAGGCCGAAGCTACACACTTACCTGGGAATGAGCCCAGTTGAACATAGTGGGATTTACACCTGAGTAAACTTGGATAGGGTTGAGTTTGAAGTGATTTCAGGTATTATTTAAATCAAATTAAAATTAATATTTATTTTCAAGGGGGTTTCATGTGTCAGCCATCCTAGTGCCTTCTTATTCAGTGGCCAGAACACTAGAAGTTGGGAACAGTATCCCTTCATATTTATCAATTGGATAAAATACTACATACACAGTTTGTCTTACTCTGTAAATATAAGTGCAAGAGCTTCTCTTTAATTTGTGTTAAGCTGGACATTCAGAGGGGATTGGAATTCTGCAAGCCTGGCAAGTCACCTACTCTCTGTCACTCCTGCAGCCTCCCTGGCTGTTTTCACTTCCGGATAGGAAAAAGCTCCGCGAGGAGGTTGGGAAAGGAGTTCTCTCATGAACGTTTTCCCCTGGGCTTTAATGGAAGTGTGGGAAGCCAATCTGGATGCAGGCTGCCAGAGAGAGGATTGCGCAGTGACATACAGGCAACTTGCACACACTCCTCAGCTACCTCGTGACTCCATGCCCCACTTATGAGAATTTCTCCAAAACGTTATTCTGCCTGGAACCTTTTTTCAAAAGCAATTTCTTTTCTATCTAATTCCATGAGAATAGTTGAAAAGAATGTGGGAAATATTTTCAGCACAGCAATACTTAACACTCAGTGGCATGTAACTCTCTAGGCCATTTGACGATGGCTGTTTCTGTGGAACTGAAGCGCAAGAACTTTGCTTAGGCAAGGGCTGCATTACTCCTTCTTCTTTTCTAGATCCCAGAGGAAAGCCTTATCCAAGGCAGGAGGGTTTTGGGGGGCAAGCCAGGGGCCCTTGCATCTCCAAACACTCAACAGTGAAGTCTCAGGATGTGATAAGGACAGAAAGGGGCACTTGCCACCCTTGAAGGCCAAAGACCAAAGCACCATTGATGACAGAGATATGGACACCCTTGAACACTCCCTCACCAAGCAGCTGAACATCTCAGCAGAGTCTGTGGAGAAAGAGGAAATCGATAGCACTGAAGATGGAAGGAAAGAGCCCACAAAGGAAGATCCTAGAGATGCTGGAGCCAAAGGCACCACCACCAAACCCATGTATCTCCCACCAAAGCGAAGACCTTCCTTTAATCATGAGAGGCTGATCATGGATCCAGAGGCCTACGCTGCAGATGGACGCCTCAGGACCATGTATAGCAGGCCAGAGTTCCTCAAGGCCTATGCTGATGCTAGGAAAGCCCGCTATATCCGGCACAAGTACATTCCAGCCTGGGAAAAGGAGCTCAGCCTCCAGGATATATTTGGGCACAAAAAGTCTATCGAGCAGGCTGTGGTGAAACTACATCCCTAAATCAGGAATGGGCAACTTGTCTGCTAAAACACCTGGAGTAGTAGACCCAACAACCTCCTGTGGCCCCTTGGCTCTGTGTCCTGCTAAGCTGTTCTCTGCCTGCCCACCCCTGTCAGATTGGTCACCCCCCCCCCCTCCACAGGCATTGTTTAGATGATCCATGCAGAGTGCATGGCAGCCATCTGTATAATTACTCACAACGCAACACCGCGAACCTGGGGCCGTGTGCAGCAGGGTGGCTTCTTACCCACACTACAATCCATGACTTGTAATCGGGGTCACTATGTGGCAGCAACCTCAGGTGTTCCATCAAATGTACATAAACAGGGAGCCGCAGCCTAATCTTAGCACGAGAGCTTCCCTCCCCCTCCCCCTGATCATCCAAACCTGGTCACAGAGTTACAGTAACTTGTATCTTAGTTCCACCCACAGCCTGCGTGAAAAAAATTAGCTCAATGTTAACTGTTCCAATGCAAATAGTAATACTCTGCCATATGGACACCACGTGCGCCCTTTTCACCAGCACCAAGGCTAATATCACCTGGTAATTAAAAACCCTTTAAAATGACGAAAGAGGCTTCTCTGCACCTCTAGGTTTATGGCTGTCCCCAGTAAAGCAAGGCTCCCATTCTCCTTCATGAAGGGGGTTTGGTTTCGAGACTATTTGTTCAGGGCTAAGGGCCACTTTAGAAATGATAAAGCTTGAGATAGACAAGTTAGTCACAAGTATATGCTATAGAAAGTTACGATTTCATTTGCTTACAACACCATACCTAGCAAAACACCATACTTAAGTTTTTCACTGGCGTCTGGAAGTATTTATTAGTATATACTCAAGTTAATGTATTCCAGTTAATGCTTTGGGAAATGGGATAAATATAATTAGATTGTAGTATTAAGGTATGTGATACACCAGTTTCCAAATGCACGTGTTTTCTCCCTTGAGTCTAGTTGGGTATGTGTCTCCATGTTAACCCTAGGCCATGGTCCGAGGGCAGATGATGCAGTCACCTTGGTGAAGCTAAGCATGTCTAGACTTGGTCAGTACCTGCAGGAACCACCTGTGTGTCACCTTGAGTTCCATGATGGAAGAAAGGGGGATAGCAGAGCTGCAGGAGAGGGTACCTTTTGAGGGCGCCATTAGCTGCAGAGGCTTGAGGCTGGGCATGCATGAAAGGGGGTTCTCCTGTATTGCTCCCAAACTACGGAACACAACTCCCTCAAGAACTACAATTGACCCCCACTCTCTTGGGTTTTTAGAAAGGATGCACAGACACCTTTTCAACTTAGCCTTTTAAAATGCATAGTTTTAAAGTTTGTACCACTTTTAATGTTCTTATTTTTGTTGTTTAAAATGGTTGTACATGGCCTTGATGTCTTATTACCAGATAAGGTGGCATATAAACGGTGATAGTAAAATAAATATAAATTTACAAGAGACACTTTGGGTTTTCCAATTGTTTTCAGCCTTCCACCGTCAATCATTGTTCAGAAGTTGAAAATGTTTCTCTTCCATCACCTATCCTCGAAAGATTTTTGCTAACCACAGCAAAGTTATTAAGTCTTCCTAGGAATGCACAACTGTTTGTTCACATTTAGAACTTTCTTTAGTCCTCAAAAGGCTACAATCTTACCAGGCGCAAGTCCCACTGATTATACTCAGTGGGCTTACTTCTGATTAGATATGTATAGGGATAAACTTTAAGCTAACCCAAAAGACTCCAAATTAGAAGAGGAAGCATGTATGGAGAGGACAAAAAAAATGTATGGGGAGTTTGAGAGGCAAAAATTAAGAAACACGGCCTTAAAAAGCCACCCCTAACAGCAAGCTTTGAAGAGATGGGCCATCTTGCTGATGATATGTAGTCAGTATTAATGAGCACTCAGCTAGGGAAACTGCATCCTTCCAATTCTCCTGCTAAGAGTAACGGTTGAGTCTAGACTGCGCTGGTTGCAAATCACAAGGTCTAGGGGACGAGAACAATAGAATAGTGAGAAAAAACCTTTTATTCCTTAAAAAAAAAAAGGAAAGGAAAGGAAAGAAAGGGATTTAGGAGTGGTCAAAGAGAAAACAGAAGCACTTAAAGACAAAGGAACAGAACAGCAAATTGAAGTTCTTGCCTCAGAGGAGGTTCTCGGAGCTTTGTTTCAGTGCTCAGAAAAGGACTGGGTGTGAATCACTCTGGACCTTGACACAAGTGGAAAGAAGAGCTGCTCTCTGAGGGGACAAGCAGGAGAACTTGTTCCTTCGCTGGAGCTGTAGAAGGTTCCAGCAGTGTGTTCTGGGTAGCCAGCGCCACACAACTTAACAGCAGAGCTTCCCATACACACAACCTCACTTGCTGAAACAAGGACACATCTGCCCTCCATTTATTACTTGAGATAAATGCTCTGCTCTGCAGAGTTCACAGACTAAAGGAGGACAAACATGGAATTAAAAAACATCACAGTTCATTGGGGGAGGGTGTGCATGTGGGGACACACATACGCGCGCACACACACACACACACACACACACACACACACACAGAGACAGGCAAACAATATAAAAAAACCTGCCCAGGGGCACCCCATACTTGGGGGAGCAGAGACTAAATAGTACGGTGTTTTTTGTTTCTTTCAGCACTCCCAGTCCCACGATAACCTAATAATACATCTCCAGAGAGTTCTGCTTTGCAAAGGCAAACAAGGTGGTGGTGGGGGGAACCCACACTGGTCCACGTGGAAGACATGTTTAGCTGCAAAGATTGGTCTGGTCTGGTCTTGCTATTTTTTATGCTGCGGGCAGTTGCTCCTGCCTAAAACTTGCTTCTCTAGCTCCAACATTTTCTTGTAAAACTTTTCAGCCATGTCTTCAGTGACATCCATCTGAAAGAAAGAACCCAGCAGTGATTAGGGAAAAAAATTACAGGACCACTTTGGCTTTCCTCCTTACATGAGACCTGTCCCTCCTAAAGGGGGCACCCTCCCATTATTTTAATGAATCCTCCTCGCCCACCATTCAATGTTCACTTCACTTGGGGGGTGTCTATATGGCCTATTTACCATGTTGTGGCTGCGCAGTGGCGCTGCGCTGTTTATATGAACCAACTTGCAGCCACAACGGACTTTCCCTCCCAAAATTGCTTTTTCATGATGCTGTTTTACCGCAACTTTTTCAATTGCCCCAATGTCATCACATTGTTTCCTCTGCCTGTCACTGGTGGCTTCACTTTAAAGAAAGAAATTGGGTGTAGCTAGGGGCGGTTCCCAGTGCAGGGTAGGTCCAGGAACCAGGGCAGTGGGCTGGCTGGACAAGCCAAGTAATGGCTGCCATGGCCATATTACAGTCTGGGGAACAAAAGGAAGGGCAGATGTAATGTCTATAGGCTTTCAAAGTTGTGCAGAGTTCCCAGAAAACAAAAAAAAAGGGTTTGGTGGTTTTTGGTCTGTTGCCTATTCCTGCTACCTACAATGGCCTGCGATTTTTCCTCTCTGGATAGTCTGTGCTTAGTCCTGCCATTTAGACATATCAATGCCACTTCACAGCAGTGATGCAGCAGGGTTTTGGGGGAATCAGGATACTAAGCAGCGTCGTACAGTTACCAATCCTTAAAGGAGATTTTGATTTTCCAGATTTAAACTTATATCGTAAGGCTTATCTCTTTTCTTGTACAAATGAATTACAGGCTTCTCCTTTTTTTTGAGTGCTCCTTCAACGACTGCCAAATTTGGCACCCTTGTCAGGATGCACCCATCTATAAGAATGGAATGCTCCCAATCATAACAGCAGCAATCAGGGAGGCCTGTCATATAGTGGCTCTCTAGCTTCAATTCAATCCATCTGCCCATTCTACGTTAACTTCCCGGAGCAGTCCAGATTTATTTTTATTGTGAAATTAACAGAACAGAACAGAAAACAAATTGTGGGGGTGGGGAGAACAAGGATTACATGCATAGGCTACACCATTCGTTAAAAACGGAGTTACGCGTAGGTTTCAAGAAAAGCAAATCAAATATCCATGTTTTTATCCACTCACAAGTGGCATCTATATACGACCCGTTCAAATGTTTACAGCGTTCTTAAATCCTCAGTCCATTGCATTATGGGAGGTGAACATTTATCCTTGCCATGTGATAATATCCAGATCTGAAAACAGCAGGATAGTCCTTCCTTTGGAAACACTAGGCTGAATGTGGGATCCATGCCTTAAATCAACTAATTGTGTCAGAAGGAGAATTTCTATCATTTTTCAGAGCTGCAGCTTAAATATCACATACCAATTCATGCCAAATGGCAACATCTCCAGCCAATCAAAGCTTCTTTTAATGTCAAACTATGGACAGTCAGCATTGAGTGCCTCGGCACCTCCCAACCCTGCCCTTACTGTTGGAAGAATTAAGTCATTCCTCACCAAAAAACCCACAATTATTAGTTATAAATGATTAACAGACTGTAGTAAATTAGATGCCCAAGATTTAGGAGAATGTGGAATTGGTATGTCCACCAAAGGAAAGCCGCCCTAGCTTCCATCTGAACTGCTGCCCTAACTCCCATCTAGCCCTAGCTTCCATCTTTATGCACTTTTAAATTACATCCCTGTGGTGCAGAAAATAACAGACAGACAACAGAAATGAGATAAATTCCAAGGTTCCAAAGGATAAGTATCTGCCATAGTTTTCCATTCTTTTTGATTTTCAGGGAACAAAGCTCAAGGCCTTGCCGAAGGTGTAAGCCAAAGGGCTCTTGGCCTGTGGGGCAGAGATTGTGGCCACCAAGGTCTGCAGGTCCAACTAGTGGAGAAGAACTACAAAAAGGGTGGAAGGAGGTTGATGGGGCGGCCTATGCAGTTGAGCTTGGGTTTGGTCTCTCCCTCCCAATGTAACTATATTTAGCTTCATTTGCTGCTGGAGGTGAGTAAACAATGGACTTATTGACTGACTTAGCACACAATCCTATGTGTGTTTAGACAGAAAAAAGGCCTACAATTCCAAGCATGCCTTAACTGACATAGCAGGCTGGGGCATGCTGGGAGTTGTAGGCCCTTTTTTGTCTAAAGATACATAGGCTTGTGCCTTTAGTGTGTTTAAAGCACCCCCCTTTTTAATTTCGAATAGATTTGCTGTTAAAGCCCCAGTTCATTTCTTCTTCTACTTTGGGATGTGCATGCACAGTTTTGCTTCCACAGGGAACTGCCCCAGCCAGATTGGGTTACTTTGTTTTAGAAGTGTTTTCTTTGCAATGTAATAAATTAAGCCTCATGTTATATTAATGAAAGCTTTTTTCTTCCGTATAGAATCAATTCACTTTAGGATACTTAACATGGGGGCAGTTTCTGGAGATAGGCAGATGTTTGTGCCCAGCTCCCCAAGAGCAATACCCAAACCAGGGATGGAGTGAGTACCATAAGTAAATTCCAACAGTGGCAGTTTTAGCCCTTCCAATCTTTAAGGCTCCAATTAAGGAAGGTTCATTTCTATGAGGTTTGCGCAAGGGGGCTTCCCAGTAGAATCTGCTGTCCTTAACGGCCCCCAAAATCTTCCATATGAGGTTGTCATCTTGCCTTCCCTCAGTCATGTTAGACCTCTCCATGACTGCATGATGCCATGTGCACAAGCTGTGTGAAAGAAATAACTGGTTACTATGCAATTTACTCAAAGAGATAGGTTTACCTTGCGGGCCTCAACGTAGTTCTTGCCCAGGAATGTAGTACAGCTGTGAAATTTCGCCAGCGGGTCCAGCAACTCTGGTTTCTGCTTCAACAGCCAAATCTAGAAGGAAATACAAGCAGCTCTTATTCTAAGCGCTCTTCATTCAAGCCAAACCATGCCAATGCACAGAAATCCTCCTCCAGGCTTAATCTGGGGCTGAACAGACTCAGACGAGGGATGGAAAAGAGTCAACACTGAGGAGCCATCCAATGAAAACCAGGAACAGGGTGAGGGAAGAGCAGGGGAAAGAGAGAGAGAGAGAGAGAGAGAGAAAAAAGGGGAGAGGCACCAAGAGGAGGAATGACTGAGCAGGTACAGTTAGGTAGGGAGTACTATACTGGCATAAACTTCGCAACAGTTCAGAAATACCAATGTATCTATTTAAAATATTTATAGGCCACCTGCCATGGACTAGCAGCACCATGGTCCACAATTAGAAGGGAGAACAGGCAAAATGGTATATCCCTTACTCCTTTTTGCACTCCCCCTTCCTGTGAGCTTTTTTGCTACCACCAAGTCGCTTTTTTTTCTGGACATACCATGTAGTCTGTAACTACTTTATTGCCTGTTCCTTAAAAAAAAAGGAGTGCAGTCAAATGGCCATGACAAGACCAAAACCGAGAGTATTCTAACCTATAAAGCCTTACACAGCTTGGGACCACAATACCTGACGGAACGCCTCTCCCGACACGAACTGACCCGTACACTATGATCCACATCTAAGGTCCTCCTCAGGTTGCCTACTCTGAGGGAAGCACAGAGAGTGGCAACAAGGGAGAGGGCCTTTTCAGTGGCGGCCCCCACAATTATGGAATGATCTCCCCGACGAGGCTCACCTGGCGCCAACATTGTTATCTTTTTGGCGCTAGGTCAAGACTTTCCTCTTCTCCCAGGCATTTAACAGCGTATTTTGAGGGTTTTGTTGTTGTGGTGGTTTGACCCAGAATAGTTGTTTTTAAATGACATTGTATTTATAACCTGTTTTTATGCTTTTTATGGTTTTAAATTTTGTACATCGGTTTGTTTTTTTAATGTTCAATGTTTTTAAGTTTTGTGAGCCGCCCAGAGAGCTTCGGCTATGGGGCCGTACATAAATGGAATTATTATTATTATTATTAATAATAATATCTGCAAGATATGTTTTTCTTACTTACACTGCAATAAACCTACTGGGAACCTCATGGCATTAGGGCTACCATAGGGTTAACACTTTTGCTTAAAAAGACTTCAAGTGCCACACGCATGCAAAAGCACCTTACCTGTGCTTCTGCTCCATTGTATGGCGTCAGCGTATACGTGGGGGTAAGAAGGCGTAACTGGTGCAGGAAGAAATGCAACAAGTTAGTTTCCCCCTCGCCCTGCTCTCTAGCACTGGGGCTGGAGAAAGAAATAATTCCAAAAGGATATGGGAGAACACTGACCCCTCTGCCCAGATATTAACAGCAGTAATACCCAAACAGGAAATAGCCAAACAGGTCACTACGCCATAAATTTACATCTGCTGACAACAGGCTGAGCCCTTGGTCTACAAACTCAGCCTTTTCCTGTGCTTGAATGTGAATTGATCCTCAGTGCTCCCAAACTTTTTTTCAGGGTACATCACCACTTCAGAAGTCGATCGCACTCACCAGCCACAAGATGGGTAAAAATAACTTCCACAAAAGTGGGTGCAAGATTTCGTACGTCATGTTGGTCATCACAATACCTGGACAGATGACACTAGAATATAGGCCCTGTTCAGAGAGAGAAAGGAAGAGGGCAAGGAGAGACAGAAGTGAACCCAATGGAATCCATTATGACCCATCCCCACACGCAGAGGCACCCATGCTCACATATTAGTGTTGCTGATGTGTGAGCATGGGAGAGAAGGAGCTTTTACAAGATAGCCCTCCCTCCCTTCTCCTGCTAACTTTCCATCTTGCACTTTGTGCATGTGAATGGAATTACCTCTGAGGAAGTTCCCTGATAGCTCTTCCTCACTAGTGGAAAAATACCTTTGCTGGAACTGTTGGAGGGAAAGGGGAGGTTCATCAGGGAGGTCGGAGCAGGGAACCCTGCAACCAAAGCTACCTGAGAAGAAGGCACGAAGTCCCTCTCCACTCCCAACAGGTGGATCATCCCTTTTCGTGAGGAGGGCTGCTGTTCTCCTTTCTCAGAAAGGGATAATTTGTTTTAAGAAATGTGTCGCTCAGTTAAGGGTTTTTAAACTCAATTCACCCAGACGACTCAGCAACTAATTATCCTCGTGAAAAACCTCATCTGTAAGATTTTGGCCTCTAACAACAATCAGAGCTCCTGTTCCACAGACGAATTTAGCCCACCCTGGGGTCGCCAGGTCACAATCTGGAGAATGCCTGTTTGCCTGTCCACTCCCCAAAGCAGCCAGATATGAAGGGCTTGCCAATAGTTGCCCACCTTGCACCCCAGTCCTTCCATATGCTCTTTGCCCCCACATGGGGAGTCTGCTCATGCAGGAAGGAGGGCAGACAGATTAATGGATCGCTGCTTTGGCAACTGTATTGTTAGTATCTGACATGGCTGTGGATCTTCGGTTATGTCGCCTTAGTGGATGATCTACACCTTAGTATCGACAGGGGGAGTGTGTCCCTGCTGGTACTCCTGGACCTCTCAGCGGCTTTCGATACCATCGACCATGATATCCTTCTGGAGCGCCTGGGGGAATTGGTAATCAGAGGCACTGTGCTTCAGTGGTTCCAATCCTATCTCTCGGGCAGATTCCAGATGGTGATGCTTGGGGATAGTTGCTCTTCAAAGAAGGAGCTGCTATGTGGTGTACCACAAGGTGCCATCCTTTCCCCAGTGCTGTTTAACATTTACATGAAACCGCTGAGAGAGATCATCCAGAGGCATGGGGCGGGGTGCTATCAATATGCTGATGACACCCAAATATATTTCTCTATGCCTTCGACAACATCGTCAGCTAAGGATAGTGTGTCTCCTCTGAACGAATGCTTGGAGGCGGTAATGGGCTAGATGAGGAAAAACAAACTGAAGCTGAATCCAGACAAGACGGAGGTGCTCGCTGTCAAAGGCCCCAACCTGGGTTTGGAGGTGTGTCAACCAGTTCTGGATGGGGTTACACTCCCCCTAAAAGACTGTGTTCGCAGCTTGGGGGTACTCCTGGATCCGTCGCTCCAGATGACAGCTCAGATTGATGCGACGGCCAGGAGTGCCTACTATCAGCTTTGGCTGATATGTTAGCTGCACCCCTTCCTAGAGTTGGAAGACCTAAAGATGGTAGTGCACACGCTGGTAACTTCGAGGCTTGACTTCTGCAACGCACTGTACATAGGGCTACCTTTGTGCCTAGTCCGGAAACTTCAACTTGTTCAAAATATGGCAGCCAGGTTGGTCACCGGTACACCTAGGGGTGACCACATTACACCAGTTTTAAAATCGTTTCATTGGCTGCCAATCAGTTTCCGGGCGAAGTATAAAGTGTTGGTTATTACCTTTAAAGCCCTACATGGTTTGGGTCCAGGTTACCTGCGGGATAGCCTTCTCCCGTACAATCCGCCCCGCATACTTAGGTCCTCTGGGAAGAACTTACTCAAGTCAGCCAGAACTAGGCTGATGAGTGTTACCCAGAGGACCTTCTCTTCCATCGCTCCCAGACTATGGAATGGTCTGCCGGAGGAGATTAGACAAATTAGCAGTCTTTATGAATTTAAGAGAGTCATGAAGACTGCTCTCTTCCGGCAGGCCTATCCAGATTAATTTTAAGATGTTTTAATGATGTATTTTTTTCTTGTTTTTTTAATTTTTTAAAACTGTTTGTGATTCTGTGTTTTATATTGTTGTTGTTCCCCGTCTCGATCCAGAGGGAGAGGCGGGTTATTAATAATAATAATAATAATAATAATAATAATCATGTCTTATTCAGCAAAACCTCTTGTTTTGAGTCGACTGAACCCCACAATATCTCCTTAATAAAGGTTTGTCAAACTTAGCTAATTGTTGGAGGTGTAATACAGTTAATGCTTCTTTTACTCATATGTTTTGGAAATGCCCAATAGTCGCCTCGTTTTGGGAGGAAGTTATATGTATAAACTTTGTATGCGTACACACTGGTGTATGTGTTCTTTTAAATTATTTACTTGCTTCTTGGAATTTAACACATGGTCAAGTCCTCTACAGGTACTGACCCAGGTCTGGTGTCTCGACTATATTCCATTCTTCTTAATGCCGAGATGGGTAGTTCTGAGGGTCTAAAGAAAATATGGAGTTGGCTTGGTCAAATAATATAGTGGATACAGATTGGTTATATTTGTTGGGCAAATACCATTCAAATCTGTCTCAACTTCCAAAAAGGAAACCATGTTAAAGGTCTTGTAAAAATGGCATTTAACTCCAGTAAAGATGGCACAATCCAATAAATTGATTTCACAATATTGCTGGAGGGGCTATGGAGAGGTAGGCTCCTTTCAGCATACGTGGTGGCACTGTGGTGAAATAGAAGTTTTGGGGACTTAATAAGGCACATTTAATACAGACTGGCATTGCTTTATGGTATATACAGCTTCATCGGAATGGGAGAATAACATTCCAAAAGCATTTAAATCGTTCGGTTGGCATAATGGTATCTCTCTTGTTGTTGGTTCATTCCCTCCCCCTGACCTATAAAGGAAGGAAGGAAATGCTTAAGGTCTGAAGAATGATATATTTTGCAACAGTTATAATATGATAATTGATTTCCTGTGAGATAGAGGGAGAGGAGGGATATTATGTTCAAGTTTATTTTGTTTTCTTTTCTGTACGAAATTTCAAATAAATAATTCGTATTTTAAAAAAGGCATTTAACACATGGTTAGAGTAAATGAATTCTTCGTGCCCTTTTGACCACTAAAAGACTGATACTACGGTACTGGAAAGAGAAATCCTCACCTCCTATAATACAGTGGACTAAAGACAATACTAGCAACATTTGAAAGCGTGATATACCAGTGCCACTCTTGACTGGACCTATATATGGATATTTGGTCTGCTTTTATTGAAGTTTATGTATAATCTTTTTTTTCTTTTTTAGAATGCTGAAATAATTGAAACTGAGACCTTTAAAGCATGTAGTTATATTAGTGGCTTTCCCCCCTTTTTAAAATTTTCTGTTCCAGTTTTTTAGTTTGTTTAAAAAAAAAAAAAAAAGCTCACAACAAAAATTGATTAAAAAAGAAGGATGGCAGACTGGAGGATTGTGGGTGGTGTTGGAAAGATTAACTATATAAGATTGTGTGATGCATCTTGCTTATTTTTAAAGCATTATGCAGGCAATAATGTCAAAATACTGTGAAATAATTAACAGGGCCAAGGCAATGGCAAATTCTGAACCCAAAATTCCTACTAAGAAAAGCTAAAATTATGTGTCTTCTATAAATTATACAAATTAAGCACATTTGCTCACAATGCCTTAGCTTGCATTATTTATTTTGCGTCCACTAGGCATGAGGATGGGCAATGCAAGACACTTGAAATTTACGAAGCCTTCCCTCCCCCCCCGCCAAACTTCAGAAATTTCACCAAGCACAGCCCACGAATTTTAAAGCAGCCATTTTAGCTACAAGCTTGCTCTCTGTTGTTTCTGCTGCAACAGAGGGCTTTTCTTTTGGAAACAGGCTAATGCAGAGACAGACAGAATGAGCAGCACACTGAACGCCCAGCCATAGCACACTCTCACCTGCTTGTTGTAGTGGTTGTTCAAAGCCACACTTGTGAGGTCAGTGGCATACTTAGAGGAGCTGTAGGCCTCCCTGCCTTGCCGGTGCTGGTAATCGTCGAGACTGAAGTTACTTTTATGGGCATTGACAGAAGACGTCCAGACCAGCTTGGAGGGCTTTTCAACACAGCAAAGCAGAGGCTCCAGCTGCCGGATCTATGTGGACAAAAATCAGGCTTCCATAAGTTTCCAGGCCTGTAGAACTTCAGATCCTATTAGCCCTATGTCACGTTCTGCAATATTGACAGCAACTCTGGTTTTAATTAGGGTGACCAGATAAAATCCAGGTCAGGGCTCATGTAACTTTAACAGTTGTAGAGAAAAGGGGATTTCAGCCAGTGTCCTTTGTATGCAATTAGTTCCTGGTGAAATTCCCTGCCTTTCAAAGCAGGAGCCATTTTGGTTTTATTCTGTTTTACACTTACGGTTTTATATTATGTTTTACAATCTTATTGCATTTGATGGTGTTAAGCTTTGTGTTGTAAACTCCCTAGAGGGCTTTGGCTAATGGGTGGTTTAGAAACAAAGCAAATAACAAAACTTATCATTATACAAATCATGCATAATGTGGGCTTTTCTTGGAAGGATGCATTACTATTCATCCATTTTTGTGGCAAAAGGGTCCCTGCCCAAATAGGGACACAAACTAAAATCTAATATCCTGCTCACAAATCCCACTTGTAAAAAGTAGGATCGATATCCCCCCCCCAAGAAAGAACAACATGCATATTCTAATGAGAATCAATTATTTGTCTAGCTCAGATTCAATAACTATCCCCTTGGTTATCTCTGGCTCTTTTCATGAATGAGCATGAAAGCAGAAGGCAAACACCTCCGATTATTAATCTACACAGCATGAAAATACCACAGCCGCCCTATTTTCTTTGAAGAAGTCAAGTCAGCCTCTGTCTTGGCTTTTGGCCGCTGAGGGTCAAACCTATCTACTTTGCCAGTCAAACGGAATACATTTCATTTCCGAAAAGGCTCACCAAAGTGCAAGTCACTCTTGGAGCTAGCTGCTTGTATAGTGTCTAGATACACCCTGCGTGTAGCTATGAATGGATAGAGAGCTTTCCAGAGGATTGTGTCAACTGCACAGCATCACTGCAGCTTGGGATTCGGGCTGGAATAGCCGTTCCAAATCTACTGTCTGAGAGACTTAAGGTCTTTTTGTCTGGTTATCTTTCTTCTACATAAAACATAAAACTTCACATGGTGTATGTCTTAACTCTGCCTCTATAAGATCCTGGAATGCTCAGCCTGATCAACTGAGATATTCTGGTTGGGTAAAATGCATGTCACAGTACACTCCCATGCCTCACCTGCCATCAGACACATCTGAAGTGACATCTATGCATTGGAATGCATGCACGCACTCCGCATAGTATGCAAAGCCACTCCAGGAGACAACTATCCCTGATTTTGAGCTTGATTCATTCTAGATTTTGAGGGATGAATATTGTCCCTGTTTTCCCCTCTTTGAAAAAATTTAGAAGTTTGATAGACTTAGCACCATGCAGTTGATACTTGAGGAAGTAGCAGGGTAATGTTTTGGAGACACAGAAACATGGTTACTACTATCCAATACCAGAGGCAATGAGCCTATGTACACCAGCTGCTGGGGAACATGGGTGGGAGGCTGCTGTTGCACTCATGTCCTGCTTGTGGGTTCCTGGCCAACAGCTGGTTGGCTACTGTGTGAACATAGTGCTGGACTAGACGGACCCTTGGTCTAATATGGCAGGTCTCTTCTGATGTTCTTATGCCAACACCTTTTTTACTGAGGACCAAAGTAGAGATACTAAAATTACCCTGAAGTATGGCAGATATTTGGAGGAAGCTACACTGAAAGGCAGCAAACTCAAGTCATTTTACAAATTAAATCCTGAAGTCAATGAAGGTGCAATCCTATGCATGTTTAGACAGGAAAAAGTCCTATAACTCCTGGCACTCCTTAGTAAGCCACACACTCAAGAAAATTGCACTCAATTTAATATATTGAGGCCAGCAAAGAATACAAGGAAAAAAAACATGGCTTCAGTGACAAACACGGTGAATGAATACCCAGCAAGCACTGAGTTATTCAGCCAGTATAATACAAGCTAATCCTCATTCACACTTGTGGGAACCCTCATCTGATATATGCCACTATCATCAACAAAAGAGGTGAGAGGTGTGGGAACCAGATTGTTCAGAACCTTACATAAAGCCAGCTCCTAGAGTAACATATCCTATTCAGGAGTTCACCTGAACACATGAGGGCTAAAATTGAGTAAGGAGAAGGGGTATGCATGCGAGCCCCACCCCTAATGTCCTCATGAAGTTGGGGGATCTGGATTATGGAGAAGATAAGCGCTTTTAGCTGAACACACTTAGAAATATCCTTTAGATCTTTGCACATGAGAAGGTCTGCAAAGGAGCCCATACACCCCTACTCACTTGTAGCTCCCACTGTACAGATAAATATTTGAATAGGGCTAGTTTTCCAATATCCAGATTGGTTCCCATCGCAAACACCCAGGTAATATTTGTGCAATACCTGCATGTCTGAGTCATATACAAAATCAATCCTTCCCTACCAGTACGAAATGTCCAAAGAAGTTGGTTTCAAAGACTTCCTGTAGGCCATCTGGAGTGACCCTGTCCTCCTGGCTCATCAGCCCATCTGCTGTGGTCAACATCCGGACTGCTCGCCTGAAAACAGGACAAGAGATTACAGCACATTCTGCAGGAGTGAGGACTGTTACCCTCAAGGAAGATCACTAACAAAAATTATCACCCTATTCCTTGCTATTAAATATTTGTGTTTTATTTTAATATTGAGGAAGTTAATCGGTGGCAAAAAAGAAGCACTCCTTCCTTTATGGGAAATGCCAAAATCTTTAACTGGCTTTTTATTTGCACTATTCTAAAGCAGTGCTTCTTAAACTACGATCCAGTGGCCATCACTGAACCCAGGTGGACCTTCAGGCGCTCCTCAGAACTGAAGTGAAAGTAATGGAGTGCAGAGGAAATTTCTATGAACGCCCTAGCTGTCCGCATAGCTTTCCTCTAGATCACAGTTGGGTTTGAATTTGAAAACATTTAAAGTGACCCCATGCACTGTGAAGTATGGCAGAAGCCAATCAGAAGAGCAGCCTTCCTTCAACAATGCCTAAGAGCTGCTGATCTAGAACAAGGATTTCCGAAAGCAATTAGGAGCAAACCAGAAGAAAGTGGAGTTGCCCACTTCTCCCACAACAGGCACAAAGCTATCTGCAATTATAAGCAGGTGGCAATAAACCTAAAAATGGAAGGCAGTTTTGATGTTAGCTTGGGTGGGTGGAGAGCACAGCAGGGCGAGGTAGCAGGGATCCATGCCATCACCAGAAAGATCCAGGGGCTACAGCTATTTTGGGCAAGTAACTGTACCTAGTCGTTAGCTCTTCAATGGTAAACTGGGGGACACCTACCTTGCGAATTGGTCATCAGGACAAACAAGGTGGAGATTGTAAACCACTTTATGCAAATAAAGTTTTCTATATAAAATCAAGCCAAAATGGTAGTTCCCGTGTCACATATGAAGTAGCACATACTGGGCAAAAGAGGACTTTGCTTCATTTTGTTCCACTTGAGGATGTTCCATCACTGAAGCTAGACAGGTTTGGGCCTGGTCAGTATTTGGATGGGAGACCACCTGGGCACCCCATGTGTGTTGCTTTGAACTCCTTAGAGGAAGAGCAGGATACAAGTGTAAATAAAATAACCAGTTGTTATGTTACAGGTTAGAGTTTAAGCCACTTTAGGATTCTTCCCTGGAAACGCTAGCTCAACCCATTGCAGTGGTCTAACAAGGTAAGCTTGACAGAATGCAGACTCCAGAAAATGCTACCACTCTAACGGAATGGTGTCCTCACATTTTGAGAGAGTTGAGGATTCCCAGTTTTTAAAAGGATGAACTCGAAAAGGAGGGAAAAGGAACAGGAAACAGAATGGACTACTGAAATGAGACTTCCTAACATGGATAACTGAGAAAGCACACAACGTAATATGTAGCTAGAGCGATCACAAAGCTAGGAACGCTCCTACTTTTCACAGTTGTGTATACGGAGGAATTCAGTAGATGCAGCTTGTCATGGCAGAGACGTAAGGAAAGGTGCTGCACCTGCAGAATTGCTCTCTCTCTCTCTTACACAGGTGTCAAAACAGACAGCATCTTCTTCCCTCCGCAGCACTCTTGGCAGATTACAGGAACCGGATAGACTCCAGAGATTGAAAAACAACAATAAATTTGCTAGTCTGTATGGTTACAGAGATTCATCTAAAAATGTGGCACTCTCATTCAAGGAGGCAAATGCTGAAGCCAAAATGAAAGCATTTCCATCTGTCATGTTTCTACTCCCTTCTACCAAGACATTTTTCAAGATCTGGTTCACATTTTTTGATATTAGCATTTTTTTTAAAAAAAAATTACACAGTACTTTGGGGGGAAAGTAAAATAAAGGACCACGCAGATGATTAAATGAAGGGCAAACCCTTGTAGGCTCACATTCTAAAGTGATGGAAGGGGGGTTGGAAACATGACACAAAAAATAGGGGAACAAAGTGGAGGAAAAAAATCTAGAAGGAAAGTTCCAAAATAGGTAGGTGTCAGCTGCCATTTAAATATAAGGTCAAATGAATATAACCGACTCTATGGAGGTGGAAAATTCCACGGAACACAAGACAAGGGGACACAGAGGAAGAAACCTTGAGTTTGGCAAGAAGGATGTCAAGGCAATGGCAAGAACACAAAGGGACAAAAAGCAAAAGAAAAGAGGTTAATGCAAGACCTTGAAATCCAGGAGCAAAGAGTTTACAGTGAAAGGGATATGGACAAGGGAGACCGTGAAAAGGACAGAGGAAATATGATCCTCTACTTATTCTAGGTACGGATATTGTATCAGGACTGCAACGTGTCCAGGAAATGAAAGTATTTCCTAGAGAGTTTTCCTGTAGTACTCCAACTACAGGGACAAGGGGAGGTACACTGCAAAATCAGGTTTCAGAATATATATATATATATAATTACTGGACCAGCTAAGTGGTTAAGGGTATTACAAACATTAATCATAGAAACTTTTCTTCTATCTTCTACAGGGCTTCAGAGACTATAATCTCTGTATACGATTAAAAAAAAGCATTTCTACATTGAGGGACTACATTATATAGGTGGTATTTTGCATTGAGCCTGATGGCCAGCTGAGCTGCAAAAGGGGTAGGTATATTTATCTCTATGGAGATGCATACAGAACCCATCCATGGCAGAAGCTATACATGCAGCAGAGTGTATAGCTTGTACAACCTTAAAGACTAGCAAATTCATTATTGCATAAGCTTTCATGCATTACGCTTCGTGTAACTGATGAAATGGACTGTGAGGTTACATGTACAGATATTATGAATTTGTGGTTATAGATGTGTATTCCTGTTATGACTCTGCATTTTATGGCGCATATACCTAGGATGAGACTGGTATGAGTGACAGGAGGAATGGTGTATTTGCATATGTGAGATGATTGGCTGAGTGTGTGTGTGTGTGTGGTGGAAACAGGTAGCTGTGTCTCTGTGGAAGTAGACAGAGATTAGATGAGATATAGTTTAGAACAGGTAGGGATCGGGAAGAGAGGTAGGGTTTGGACAGGGTCTGTGAAGAGATTGATGGTGAAGAGAAAGAGAGAGAGAGAGAGAGAGAGAGACTAGGGCCTCATCTACACCTTGAGGCCTTCTGGGATGGTAGAGGGGAGGATCCCAGGCTTACCTGTTTCCAGGATTGTTCCCCTGTATCTAAATGCCAGCATGTCATCCCAGAAGCCAAGAGGGATGTTCCTGGTGCGGCATTTGTTTTCCCGCATTGCGGAAGTGCGGGGCCGTGATTCCGGGAAACGTAAGTTTTTTTAAAAAATAAATTAAAACTCAGCGCCCCGACATGCCGAGAGCCATCCTGGGGATGGCAAAACTGCAGGTCTCCCACCCTGAATGGGCATGGAGTCCCCCCACACAGTTCCTTGCCCATGTGAAGAGCCCCGCTACTCACGAGGAAGAGGGAGCACCCGGGAATGCTCAACACACTTCCAGTGGTCCTTGGTGTTTTCCCGGGACCGTGGGAAAAATCAGGAAAACCACGTTCCCAGTTATCCCGGGACAAATGAAAGGTCGTCCCCGGTTGACCCCGGGATCCCTTGTGTGTCATTTGGACACACAGGGACAACCTTGATCTGACCCCAGGATAACTGGCAGGTGTAGACACAGCCTAGGATTTCTGTATGCAAGAGGATATACATAGATAGGAGCTTTAAAAGTTACTTATTTACTGCTGAACACCTTCATTCTGTAATTAATAAAGATTTCTTTGTTTTATAAAATCCTACGCCTACTGCTCGTGGCTACAAAAGGGTAAAGTAATAAAGGGAAGAATACAGTATCCTCACAGCTCACGGAGAAAAAGGGTTGGATGTGAGGTAAAGGTTCTGGCAACAGCGTTACTGTGTTGGGGGAAAGTGTTGCCTGCTGTGAGGAAAGGCCTTCTAGAAGAGGTATTCTCATTTGTAATAGGCAGGAAAGCCACATGGATGCTAATCGTTGAAAGCTTATTCCTTAATATATGTGTTAGTCCTTAAGGTTCCACAACATCCTGTTGCTTTTCGTGAAAAAGATTAACACGGCTTTAACTCCCTGAACATTATGCATGAGAAAATAAAATATGAAAAGAACATGAGCAGAGATATCTGAGTACAGGGGGCTACCTCAGATGTAACGATATCCAGAATAAGCAAGCCTACTACTCAATTACTCCTGCTTGACTCCTACTGCCAGTGGGTGGGCTGAACAAACCAGGAAGGCTCTCTGGGGTTTGTTTAGAGTTATGTCCGAACTGGGATCCATGTCTTGTTCCTCTCCTAATAAGCCAGAATCATAACTTGCTGTTTGCTCTTGGTTCATGATTCTGGGCTCTCCTACATTAGAGGCCTTCAAGAGGCAGCTGGACAGCCATCTGTCAGGGATGCTCTAAAGTGGATTCCTGCACTGAACAGGAGGTTGGACTCCATGGCCTCAGAGGCCCCTTCCAACTCTACGATTCTATGATTCCATGAGCAGTGTGCACTAACACAGTTGCTAGTTCCAGATAAAACAGTATCCTACATGTACTCATTCTGCAATATTCTTGTTCAAAAACTGATTTTGACCAAATATGAAATAATTGAGCCAGCCTTATCACGGGGGAAGCTATCCTGATAAGAGGAAATTAGAGAGCTATGAGGGGAAAGTAGAAGAGCTCTGGGGTGGAAAATAGACAGTGGATTTGGGCTTCATTTCATTTAACTCCTTGTTTCTGCTCCTCTAGTTCTGCCACCATAATCTAACAAATCGCAGCTCTGCAACAGTGAAGGCTAGAAAGGTACTTTAAAACACATAGCTTCAGATTCCCAGACTTCCAGCAAGAGCCTACAGGCTGTACATCCTAGCTGTACTGCATGCAAAAGAAGGGAAGCAGAAAAGCCAGAGGGCAGCCTAGAGTCAGACTCTGACCTCTACAAAGTAGAAAGTGTCATGTTGCAGTTATCCTGTCTCAGAGGGAGGGAGGGTCATGACCGCTATACGGGTTTAGGTTTCTAACGTAGGAAATGGTGGCCATGGATAAAGAAGCAAAACCCAGGTCTTCGATCTCACGTGGTGACCTTTCCTATATACTGTCTTCCACTGGAACATCCATTGACTCCTTCCCTCCCTTCACAGTCAGGCTGAAAAAAACACAGCAACCGACCAGTTACAATATATTATACCTGGAGAAGATGCCACGTAAAAATGCCCTCAAACTGATACGTGGCTTTACCATGATCCCAGCATTCAAGAAGAGATAATCCAATCGCTGAAATCTGCACAATGAAAGTAACATCTGGTTATTACAAGAAGAGAAAAACAGCCTGCTAAACAGAACCGGAAATGTAACCTGTAAGTGCCTAATGCCTGTTAGTGCTCAATTCTGGTCTGACCCACAGTGATGTTGGGCAGAATGTTTGGGGCCAATTTGCCCTGAACTGTACTCTTTCAGGCTGCAAGCAGAGGGCTGCATGTTGGAATGGTTCCCCCATCCCCACTGGCAGGATAAAAAACCTTCCTTATACACAGAAAGCTTGCATATCAGGAGGATAGGCTGGATAATGCTCAGCAACATGCTAATTTTCTACTTGCAAAGACTTTTCTTCTCATAGTAGAACATTTAAACATCCAACCCTACCCAACCTGTAGCCTAAAGACGTAGAGTCCAGGAAAAGTTTGATTACTTGATTGTGTTACCGGTATAAACATCATGCACAACACAATGACTTCTCACAACAGTATTGGCTATTTGTCCAAGGCAGGTAAGAAAAGTCACTTGCAGCCCCACAATTACATTTCAGGAAGCTGATGATATTTGTTACTACTTTGATTATACTTCTTGCACAAAGAGTCTGGCTGGATCAAATAGAAACTAAACCCCCAGGGCATCAGCCATCGTAACCTAGAGCTGTCAACAGCTCAAGTGGATGTGTGATGTTCTGGGGGGGAGGAACGGGGAGGGAGAATGGGAGGGGGTAGCACATATCCAATCCTTTCCAGGAACTTTTGGAAAATTGGGGAGAAGGGTATTGGGTTTTCCCTTAGTTTTTTCCCATTCCACCCCCACCAGGCCTTCACATCTCAGGTCACAACAAAGACAGAATTAAACTTGATTGCAAAGTTGGGGAACAAGGGGAACTCACTGCTGCATTGCAAAGCGATGCTTAACACGTCTCTTGCTGCAACCTCCTCCAGCCACATTTCCCCCTCTCTGTGGGTTTCCAGGGGACATGATGGGAATGGTAAAAATTAATCATGTTCTTTCCTGTTAATCTATGGCTGTGTGACCACGATTGGATTTTCCAATCTGCATTTGCTGCTGAATATTGGTCTTTTAAGTAATCTATTTGCCATAAACCATCTGTCAGGGATGCTTTTAAGGTAGATTCCTGCATTGAGCAGGGGGTTGGACTCAATGGCTTTATAGGCCCCTTCCAACTCTACTATTCTATGATTCTATGGCTATTTTCCAGAAATTATCCAAGGTTAAACTCATATTGCAAAAACCTGTAATGCAGGCATGGAAAGCCAGCTTGGAAAACTGTTTGATGAGGGTGAGTGATGACACGTGAAGGAAAATCTCATATATTGACAGCCCACCTAAAAGTTCAACTGGGATATGTCACCTGCGTCCCATCTAACCGGTCTCCTGCCCCCACATACCTTTCCTTGATCTCTTTGGCTGCACGTAGGACAGAATCCAGCTTGCCAACGTCTATCTGAATTATGCTGATGTTTGCATGAGGGAAGTAGGACAACAGTTCGTTACGGGTGGCGTTGGCCTTTTCCATGTTCCTACAGGCTAAGCACAGGTGGAGGCTGGCATCTTCCTGAAGGAGACGGCTGCACAGCGCGGAACCAATCCCACTACAACAGCAACAACACATGGTCAAGGCCTGCCATGGGGTAACAGGCACCAAGCCCTCCCCCGCCCCCCCCCCCCACTAAATCCACACATTACATTGCCTCTGAAGAGCCTCCCAATGTAAGCAGGGATGGTAGTTGCAATTACAAAGTATACCCACTCCAAAAAAAAAAAAAAGGTGGCTGGGAAAGTAAATTAGTTTTCTTCTTAATGGATTCAGTGCCGTCCCCAATTCGTCAGGCGTTAGCAAGCTCACTTATGGGACTCTGGGAGACAAAGTGCTGGGAGACTGAGGAGCTTCTGGAGCTAACGCTGCCATTGTTTCGACGCCAGGTTGAGACTGCTCTCTAATCCCAGGCATTTAATGGGATAAATTAACAATAAATAAATAATTTACAACATTTGTATACCGCGCCACATCAAACCAGATTCCAGAGCAGTGACCAACAAGAGATAAAATGATACATAGATAAAATAAAACATGATATTAAGATCATGCTTTTTAAAAACCGAGTGCCAATAAAACAGCGGCAAGGAAGGCTTCCTGGAGAACAGCTGTTTTTAGGAGACACCGAAAACAACACAGTGTTGGCACTTGCTTGACCTCCAAAGGCAAGGGGTTCCATAGGAAGGGAGCCACCACATTGAAGTCTCTGCTCCGAGTGGACTCCAGTCGGGCTATAATTCCATGTGGAACCACCAGGAGCATGCCCTCTGATGACCTCAGTGACTGGGCTGATCGGTAAGAGAGAAGGCTCTCTCTCAGGTATCCTGGTCCCAAGTTGTTTAGGACTTTGTACACTAGTACCAAAACCCTTAACTTGGTCCGGTAGTGAATATGATGTACATTTAAGTCAGATGTCTTGAATAGGTCTATTATTAAAAAAAAGGTTTACTGAAATTGTTTTAGCTGTTTAAACTGTTTTAAAGTTTGCATGTTAAATGTTTTAGACTACGTTTTCATCAAAATGTTGTGTTTTGTAATGTTGTATTTTTTAAAATCAATTGCTGTAAATCTCCCAGAAAACTTTGGCTATGGGGCAGTATAGAAATGAAACAAACAAACAAAAATAATGTGAAAAGGATGGCTCTGCTAAAGCTTGCATCTGTACTGGCTTGCAAATATAGGGCATAATGCTTCACAAAGTTAGATGATGAAGACCATGCTGCTGCCCAGCACCCATCAAGGATGTGCCTAGCACAAATTAGACCTGGTGAACTATATCAAAAGTGGACCAGGAGGACCCTGTTGATTCTGAATTCCTTAACAAAAGATGGATAGTTTAAAACCATCTGGAGATCTGTGGGGAAGAAACGAGGAGTGTGCTACAATATTTTGCTCACCACAGGCAACTAGATAGGTTAAGTGGATGGTATTAATGAAAACCAAAATGTTCCAAGCTATGTCAAGGAGCCAAATATTATATTATCATATTTTATTTCATGTTTATTTATTGTTTATTTATATTTGCGTACTTTTGTAGTTCTAAAAAATCTTGTCTTCCACCTTGAAAGGGTTCTACTCTTATAGGCAGCCTAAAATAATTCTAAATCAAGTAAAATAAAAAATAAATAACCACAGCATGTATGTTAAACATATCTAGCATTCTTTTGATAACTCAACGAGCTTCGCCAAGGAGACTGCCATGGGAAGGGTGGAAAAGGGGAGATCAACCAGCACACTAGGAATACCTGTAACATTTTGTGCAAATTAAATACGGGTGCCACAAGGGGACCCAGGAAACAGGAGCAAGAAGACCTTGAGTCAGGGCGCAGAGTCGGGCCTACGCTCTCGCTGCCTTCTCCCTGCTTCAATAAGCTACAGGAAAGGTGGCTCCAAGGCACAGGGGCAGGGCTGACTTTATACTGCAGTGTTCTCCAGAGAGGGACACTCACACTTTGGACTCACCTTGTCAACATTAGGCTCTGGACACCTTCTCTGGGCCAAAGAGTGCTTGCAATTTGCTACCATTCTTGGTTCTTAAGGTTGCCAAGTCTCCTGTTACTCTGAGACTGAGCAGAAGCACCTGGAGCTTGACAGAGCAGGAAACAGAGCCTGGAGCAGATGGTTTTTCTTAAATGAAAGATCCTCTGCCTTACCCATCTGATCTGCAGTGCATTATTTTTTTCCCTATTTCCCTGTGTATTTTTAAAATAGAGCCATTATCCCTCTAGGGTGTCCATCTCTTAGGTACTCTGCCCCACAGAAAGAAAAAAGTACTGAGACTGGGAAAACCTGCTAGGAAAAGGGGAGAGGAGGCTGGGGATGAGCCCTGTGGCAAACTTCCTGTCACCTTATTTGTGGCCCCTCACCCTGAGATTTAACTCTTTTCAGACCCTGAGAAGGAGGTGAACATCTGAAACTTTGGGTTAAACGCTAATAATCCCTGCCAGCCCTACTGATTCTCATCCGCTGCTATACTGATTACCAGTCTGAACCTGTATTTGCTTCATCGAGCTCTGAGGCTGAGGTGTCACTTATCAACTTTGTTCTAGGCAGCAGCAGCAGCAGCAGCAGCAGCAGCAGCTAAGTGTCAGGTACTCGTACAAATGGACGAGAGTAACAGCAAACAAAAATGGTGCAGAGGGGTCCTGTATGCATCTTCCTTCTAAATCAGAAGGAGAACCGCAGAGTAGCTCATGGATATTTCAAGAGCCACAAAAATCCTTTTTTCCACAGGTGCCCACCTCAGTAGGCCACTTGCACCTTCTCATTGTGCGAACTCAAAGCACCCACTCCTCAACTACCTCTGGTCTGCCTGATCAGCTCAAACTTTATTTCTGTGGAACAGGGACCTCTGGCTGCTCTCTTGACTTGTCACATTCATACAATAGCACAAATGGGCACCAGCTCAAACCTACACAATTGATATTTTAGACTGGGGGGGAAATACCACTCAACTTGTTTGTTCCTCTCCATTGTTTCCATTCCAATTTTACAATGAAAGGTGCTTTCACATACACAACGTGTGTGCAGGTGAGTGAAGGGACCATAATAAATCACCATTTCATGAAAAGGGCCCTTCAATCAAAATGATCAAGGGGCTGGAGCAACTGTCCTATGAGGAAAGATTACAACGCCTGGGACTGTTTAGCTTAGGAACTCTGATAATCTCTGACCATTGGCCATGCTGGCTGCACTTGATGGCAGATTGCTAATCCATGAAGGTAAACCAAGACCTCCATCACACCTAATCCCTCCCACCTGGTTTGCCACCACATTTTTTTAAACTCTGAGGCAAACGCGCGTCAAGCTTATGATCCCTTTCGCCTGAATAGCTGCGCTTTCGCTCCTGAGGTCCTTTGCTCCGTTGCTCTTCCGCTCCACTCCCCCCTCCCCTTCTCATTCTCCTCCCAGTCAAATCCTGGCAGGTGAGTACTTCAACCAGACTGCCTTTCTCCCGGGCAAAAATGGAACGACCCTTTAGTCTGGCTCTTTGGGGGCATCGAGGGAGTACAAACCTGTCTCTGCAGAGATTCAGGCATTGAATGGTTTTTTAAAAAGCTTTGGATCCTGGGATGCAAGGTTTGAGTTTTATATTGAGGCTTGGAGCCGGCTGCTGGGAGAGATTGCTTTTCCCTGCCAGGACCTGATGCAATCCATTCAAGCCCCCATTTCTTTAAAACTACACAGAGGCATAGCACAGATTTAATGCATTTAGGGAAAATAATCCAAACTTTTAGCATTCCAGGAAAGGTTGGGGAAGAGGCAGGGTATCAGTAGGACAGGCACGGTGTCATGTGAGTACTATGCATCAAATCCACACACCAGGCATGGCGAAAATGCAGTAAAACGCTGGTGTGATGGAGGCTTAAGCATCCTTGAAATTTCCTCAGAAATTCTTTCATCCACCATTCAAAAGCAGCCAAAATCCCCACCCCACTTTCACTGGGGAAGAATGATTCCCCTAAATGTGAGGAGAGATTTTTGGCACACCTCTAAAAAATAAACAATGATCTCATATGCAATGTGTGTAATGCATGGAATTACACTGTAAATTATGTTTCATGGAAATGCGGTGTGTTGTGTGTGTTTTTTAAAATCAAATTGTAGAATTCTTTAAAAACGTAGAAGCCTGAAAAATAGATGTCTATTTTAAACTTTTAAAACAGGTCACACAATTAACACTGTCAATTCCATTCATCCAAAGCACCATATGAAATTATAAATTTAATATCTAGGATCATAAGGGCCTTACTATTTCAGGCCAAAGGTCCATTTAGTCAAGCATTATGTTTCTAACCTCAGCCAGCCAGGTGCTTCAGGAAACTCACAAGCAGGCCAGAAAGAAAGCAAGTCCTCCTCTTCACTTTAGCTCCAGGGTCTGGTACTCAGACATTTGCTGCCTCTAAACATGGCAGTTCCATTTAGTTATCATGGCCAATGACAGCTGATGGCCCCGTCCTGATTCCAAACTCAAGTATTATGAAATCCCAGGGGAAGGATCATTGCTCAGTGTGATAGAGCAGATGCTTTGCATGCAGAAGGTCCCAGCTTCAATCCATGGCTTCTCCAGGCAGGGCGAGGAAAGAAACTCTTGAGGGCCACTGCCGGTCAGTGTTGCCAAAAATGGGATAGACAGACCAATGGTCTGACTCAGTATAAGGCAGCTTCCTATTAGGGCTGTGCATCACCTCAGCCTGAATCCGAGGTGGTACTAGGTTGGCTTGAGGCCAAAGCAGGTTGGCACTGAGGCCTCAGGGCACCCCGGGACGATTTGGGACAATGCTGGGCTGCTCCCCTTCACCTGCCCTCCCAGGAAAGCCAGCGCAAGGCCGGCTGTGAGTCCAGGTGAGCCCATTGGATTCCCTTCCCTCTTCCTCCCCTCCCTCCCTGGTCACCTCTCTCCCCTGCCTCCGGGACTTACCTTCACATGCGTCCTCTTCCCTAAGAGCTGAGTTGCCATTTAAAGGTAAGATCATGGGGGCTCTCTTTTTTTAATAGCTCTATGCCCACAAACTACAGTGGATGTAAAGGGCCACTTCCCTTAGTTTGAGGCCATTGAGCTATCAAAAGAAAAAGAGCCACTGTGATATTACCTCTAAATCGTGGCTCAGATCTCAGGGAAGAGGATGCCCATAAAAGTAAGCCCCAGCGATGGCGGCTCAGGGTTAGTGGGGCGAAAGGGAGTCAGGGAGGGAGTCGAGAGTCACATGGATTCCCGGTCAACCTGCCCTCAGCTTTCCTGGGTTGCCTGCCACACAGCCAGCCCCCAAGAACCCTGCCAAGGCCAAACAGCTTTGGGAGGCCCAAATCTCACTTTGGCTTCAGTGCCAAGGTAAGGCGGGCAAGCCCCGAGGTGGCCCAAGTCAGATATAAATGGATATTGTATTTATAACCTGTTTTTATGCTCTTTATGGTTTAAAATTTTGTATATCGGTTTTTTAATGTTCAATGTTTTTAATTTTTGTAAACTGCCCAGAGAGCTTCGGCTATGGGGCGGTATATAAATGCAATAAATAATAATAATAAGTAAATTGGAGCTGTTTTGGAGCCTCCGAAACAGCCAGCAAGTCAAGAGGGGCTGTGCACAGCTCTACTTCCTATGTTCCTATGAAAAGTTTCTTTCTCTCCACTCCGGTCCTTGTTATAAACCTTGTGCATAAACATCATCCGGTTTATTTTCTGCAATGTACAAACTGAAGTTATATGCAAGCTTTCAAAATGAACACCTTTTCTCCGAGCGTAAAAAAAGAACATGAAATGCATTATTACAATTATTAAAATCCAGCATTTACTTTGACCCCGTTTAACAGATTCTCTTGTAAATAGCACCTCCCAAATCTGATCGAATCTATAACAGTCAGTACTACAGAAACAGAATTTAAGAATAACAGCATCTAAACACAGCCCTGAACTAATATTGCGGGACAGGTCTCAACCCTTCCCTAGCCAGCCTTATAGCACAATAATGAAGGGTGTCTTTCCCCTACTCCCTGCTCTCCGCTGACAGGGGAAGGGGCTTGTAGCCACTGACACGCTCCGACCCGCTTCCTTTCCTCCTCAGAGTTTGCTTTTTTCAAATCCAGCCTCCAGCTCTACTTTTCACTGCTTGGGTCGATGAGCACAAAGTATGCAGCTCACAAGCACTAACAGTGCCTCTACAAGAGCGATTTAAAGCTCTTTCAAGGTGCATTAAAAGTTTTACCTCTACAAGAGCACAGCACAAATCGGGGGTCGAGGCGCTTTTTCCGTCCGATTATGCGCATTATCGAATGCGCGTTAAATAGCGAGTTTTAATTTGCAGTGGGAGTTAAAGTGCCTTATGACCATGTAAACAAGCGATGCTCCGCATTAAACACCTTTAATGCGTGTTTCATTCACCTGGTAATGGGCTTCACCGCCTCCCGTGTATAGGGATTAGGCGTAAAAGCGATTGCGAGAAGATGCGCATAATCGGACAACTGGGCATCAAACCGAATTCTTGTAGAGGGAGCCTAATAAGAGGCGCTTGTAGAGGGAAATAACATGCAACATAAGGAGAATAGTCCAAACGGAGAGGTGGATAAGAATAGTTATAATATAAAGGAATAATAATATTATTATTATTAATAATAATAATAATATACATGTGCTTTTAATCAGTTTTGTGTATTTTATAGTTGATGTGGTTCCCCGCCTCGATCCGGAGGGAGGCGGGCAACAAATAAATGTATTATTATTATTAATTATGATTATTATACCTTTTAAGGCATCGAGCTGCTTGCTGCCTAAACTCGGAGGCTTGCTTGACTCGCGTGCACGCGCCTGGCCCCCAGCGCCCCCTTCCCACGGCGCTTCTCTCCCCAAACCCCAGACAATGGACGGGTTAACCTCCGCCGGAGCAGAAGCCGGGAGAAGCCCCTTCCCCGGAGCCGCTCGGAGCCGCCCGCCCTCACCTGCTGGCGCCGGTGATCACGGCCACCTTCTGCATGGCTCCTCCTCGGCGGCGGCGGCGGCGGCGGCGGCAGCAGCAGCAGCAGCGAGCAAGTGAAGAAGCTACTGCCGGCGCCGCCACCGCCTATAGGAACCCAGCGCCGCGCGGCCCCGCCTCCAGGCAGGGGAGAGGAGCGCAGCCAAGCCCCGCCCCACTCCCGGGCCGTCCCATTCATAGCCGGGCGGGCCACGCCCCCTTCCCTTGAGCGGCTGCCCAATCAGGGATCCCGGTTCGGATCGCAGGGCAGAGGCGGAGAGGTGGCGTGACCGTAGCCCGATGATGGGCAGGCGGGAAAGCGAGCGAGAGAGTCGCAAGGCGGGCGGGGCTGCTGCTGCCACCATCGTAGGAATGGGAATCCCGTGTGGATGCGTGGCAGCTGCAAGCCCTGGATGCGGCGGCGGCGGCGGCTCCTCCCGGCCCCCTGGTGCTCAGCCTGTGTCCCAAGGTGCCAGATTGACTGCGTCATCCACACGGGAGGTTTAATAGTACACACCTGCCGCGACTTTGATCCACTTTCTCAGCGCTGGACTGGCGTGACGTCGTCCCCGGGCGTGCTGTTCTCTGGCACAGCGCTGCAAAAGTGGATCAAAGTCGTGGCAGGTGTGCATTATTAAACCTCCCGTGTGGTGTGATGAATCCGCTCTAAGAGAACAGACTTTTCAGTGCTTCCCAGGTTTTGATAGCCTGAAGTGCAATCCTGTGCAGGTCTATTCAGCAGTAAGCCCTATTCAGTTCAATGGAGTTTACTCCCATGAATAGGAGGAGGGCAGTCTTTAAAAGGGCCTTCCACTAGGGTGACCAGATAAAATCCAGGACAGGGCTCCTGTAACTTTAACAGTTGTAGAGAAAAGGGAATTTCAGCCAGTGTCAATTGTATGCAGTTAGTTCCTGGTGAAATTGCCTCTTCATCACAACAGTTAAAGGTGAAGGCACTATACTAGAGTGACCATATACAAAAGAAGGCAGGGCCCCTGCAACTTTAACTGTTGTGATGAAGAGGGGATTTCACCAGGAACTAATTGCATACAAATGACACTGGCTGAAATTCCCTTTTCTCTACAACTGATAAAGTTACATGAGCCCTGACCTGGATTTGATCTGGTCACCGTAGCTTCCACAGACCAGTTAGCGCCTATTGACAGGATAGCGCAATGAAACCCCCCAGGTTCAGAATCAGTATATATCCAAACAACAGTGGCTGGAGGGGCAAAACTAAATAAATATACGGCTATGGCCATCATGCCCTGTTTGTGAGCTTCTCAAAGGCATCTGTTGGGCCACTACTGGAACCAGGATGCTAGGCTAGATGGGCCTTTGGTCTGATTCAGTAGGACCCGCTTACAGATGAAAACGGACAGCTGTGTATCCATATCGGCAGCACCTGTTCTCATATCAGGGCTCAATCAGATTTCTAAATCTTCTCAAGCTGTATTGTATATAGGATAGCAGTGGCATCATTTAACCTTTTTGGCCCCTTTTTGTAGTTTCCAAAAATGATTCCCCCCCCCCCCCCCCTTACTCAAGAGCCAGGGTTTTGGCTTATAGGATGGTTAATTGCTAGGAACAAGCTGTATGAAAATAGGTGCGTTCTTCCATGGCTGAGATGAGGCTGGCATCCGCAAGGACCAGACCTCCTCGGTGGTGACAGCTATATGTAGAATGATTCTTCCTATGAGGTATTTACTAACTTCCTCTTAGCTCTTTAGAAAACCGTTTAAAAACCTTTTTTTCCTGTCAGGACTTTAAGAAAGAAATCTTTGGTCTTTTGCTGTTTTTATAGACAGTTAACGAACTATGTTTCAATTGTTGGTGTTTTATTCGTTTTGGCCACTTTGCCCATTCCTTTTGGTTGGAAAGGTGAGATACAAACAGATTCAATAATTAATGAATAATTTTCATTACACGTACTAATACACTGTATCGATTTACTTCGCAAAACTCTCCCCCCACGCTGTCTCACTATAATCTGGATATGATAGGGGCAGGGATAGAAGAGGGAAATAAATAAGTGGTCAAAACATCTTTTTGGTTCATATGCATGGTTCATATTTGGAGGTGCACTGGAGTCAAGATGTATTCACCCTCCACCCCACTGTTTTTATATGTGAATTATATTTTTATACCACTATGTGTTTTAATAGGGGGAAAAGTTTTTAAATGGTAGGAATAAATGTATCTTCTTTCCCCCTCCCACCTGCACCATCCCCCCCCCCCCAAAGTACCTTCCAGTGTATCTTCCTCTGCATGGCATAACAATTGCCTAATTGAGCCAGATCAGCTGCATTGTGCCAAGTGAGGTGGTCTTCCTGAGCTCATGGTGTTTGTATGGAATCATGACTCACCCTTACTCTGGCTCAGACATGGCTGTCTCTGCAGTGTGTTTGGCCCCCTCCACAAGGATGCGCTTTTGCGCCCGGTTCCGGGATTATGCGCATTATCGCGGAGGCGCATTTACGCCTAATCCCTCTGCACGGGAGGCGGCGAGAGGCGGCGAAGCGCATTAATTCATGTCCAAAAAGCGCTTTAGAAGACGTTAATGCGCATAATCGCTTGTTCACACGGCGAAAATGCGCTTTAACGGCCGGAGAAAAATAAAAGTCGCTATTTAACGCGCATTTGAAAATGCGCATTATCGGGGAGATAACGCGCCTGTACGCCCGTTTTGCGCTCCGCTGGTGTGGAGGTAAAATGTATAATGAGCCTTTAAGGCTCATTAAATGTCTCGTGTGGAGGAGGCCTTGGACAAGCACTACTAGCCAGAGTGTCTCAGGCCTCTCCAACTGCCCCAACATTCCTTGCATGTACCTTAACAGATTGCCAGTTCTTCACTCCAGTTACTCCACTAGTCTCCTTCATTTCCCTGGACGGTGCTGTTTGTAGTGTCTCGTCCCCTCATTCCTGTGCCAAGGGAGAAGCCAAGCAGAGGTCCCTTGCAGGCCATAAGGTTACATAGCCTGTCCACCAACAGAAATGACCAACCCCAACTTGCAGTACAGAAGCAGGAAGGTGCGTGGTTTTTTTAAAAGATTCTTATTTACAAATCAATCATTTTACAGGAATACAGTTCAATGGTGCCTTACAGAGAATAAATAAAGAAAAACTATACATTGGTCTCCATTTCAAAATACAGGAGTGCTGCAATGATAAACTAATATTAAGCATCCCAAAAATTATATTTTCTAAGGACGAAAGGCATACAACTACCCAGCATCCTCTTATAGCAGAGAGACCGATTACTTGTAATGATAACTGAGGCTGCAATCCTACACCTGGGAGTAAGCCCCATGGAATTTAATGGGGTTTATTTCTAAGTAGACATGCATAGGGTTGCATTGTTAGAACATCTCAGATAAATGTGCTCTGCACTCAGTGGAATGGAATACAACCAGAAGACAAATACTATTGTTACAAGAAGGAAGCTTAACATACAGCATATTATAAAGTGAGGCTAGGATTCAAAGAACTGTACAACTTTACAACTAGTTCTATACCTTTGAAGGCATTTGAGTGTACGTGGGTGTTTTTTTTTTTTTTTAACAGATCACCACCACCACCACCCGGCCTGCATGACAATCACTTTTGAATCTGAGGGAACTTTCAATAGCAGTTTGTAATGTGGCATGGGACAACTTTTCCCAATCTGGTGCCCTCCTGATATGTTTGCGCTGCATTTCCCGCATGGGCACCAGGCTGGAGGACACAGGGATGGGACAGCTGATACGGGAAGAGTAGGTCTGCAGTTCAAATGAGAAATTGGGGGGGACCCACACCCTACCAGAGAAGCTTTAGCTGTGGGCAAAACCTAAGGGAACTCTTTGGATCTTGGCCTAATCAATATACCACAGCCAGAAAATAGGGCGGGGGTTATAGTTTAGTTCAGGAGCATTATTTTGCCACTGGTTAAGTTTTGCCACCAAAATTCCCAACATCAGAGGTTAAACCTGTGGAGAATTTGAACTCTAAGTTCCTTAGCTTGTATTTGAGACACATATTTTAGATTTTCCATGAAACAGAGTTCCAGAAACTCACCTTCTTTTGCAAAACCCCAACCGAACTAATATATTTTCACGTCTCTAAAAGCTGGAGGTTTAATGAAGACTATACAGGCAACATGTACACTACAGACAAGTTAAGGGGAAAATGTAAAGTGGGCTTTTCAACCGTGGGCATATCTACAACTACACATTTATATCAGTTTTAAAACAGCAAGTTTAACTTTCATGGCTTCCCCCAAATGATCCTTGAAATTCTTGCTTCACAAAGTTGCTGACACTTCTCTATAAGAGATCTCCAGACCCCCTGACAGACCAAGTTTCCATCCCAGCACTTTCTGGGGAGAGGGAATTACTGGTAAACCAGGCTGAATCTATGGCCATATTTCTAGAGTTGCCTGATTGCAATCTGGATAACCATTCTGTCCCTGTAAATTTGCTGAAGCAGTTGAAGACAAAGTACTTTTCTACATGAACTATTTATTGCATGCTCATAATTGGCCACTCATGGAAGTTTGCGGGTCCTTGACATCATGGCATCAGCCTCCAGGATGTCTCCCACACTTCCCCCCAATAATCTTGCTTTTTTTAAAAAAAATAGGAGATAATGCAGTATTTAAAATAATTGCGAGATGTCCCCAGCGTGTAAAACTGGTGTAGCACTGTAATTCTGCTACTAAATGGCGCTTCCTCATTGAACTTAATAGCATTGCTGAGAGGGGAATTTGTCAATTCAAATCACATGGTTGCTGTCTAAAGGAGCCAGTCGTAAACATGGAAAAACTCCAGAACAAGAAAACCCGGTAAGGATGCGGGTTTTTTCTTTAATGTTGAGACACCCAAAATTGCCATGCTCTTTTGCACCTCTTTCCTCCCCTGGTTCTTTTCACTGCCCCTCCCCTTACCTCTATGACAAACAAAGAAGATTGGCAATAGAAACCATAGTTGGCTTGTCTCCTGCTAAATGGATTTAAAAGAAATAGCGCGATCCTTCAGTTTGCAACCTGGCAGCCCTATGATTGTACATGGTTATTTACATTTACGAAAACCAACGTCCACCTAGCTCACCAGCTGCATTAGAGCCATGTAAAAGAACACATCTACCTTGAAGGACCCACAAGATACATATGACCAGTAGGGAACTACACACATACAGACGTGGAATTGGTGAATAATGAATCTCCTGTTCCGGATACTTCCATAGGTACAATTGTGGGAAATCAGGAGACTGTTTAACTCATTCCCCAAATGAAAACAGAATCACAACAGGACGACTTGGCTCTGCCAAGTGCCAGAAAAGAAACTAATTTGGTGGAATGGGATGGGTTCTAGGAAGCTTAAATTCACTACAGGTGAGAGGAAGAACAAGACCACATAATTTTGGAATCTGACAAACATTCAAAATAAAGGTTTTGAGGTGTGGATTAATTTTTGCCCCAAATTAGCATCCACTCAATTCTAATTGGGATACGGAGGTACTGTATTGTAGGCATCATGACACATAATTCACTTCAGGAAAATATGCTCCCATAATATCCTGGGAAACTAGGTGAGAAAATCAATTCCTCTTTAAAAAAAATAGGGCCAAAATGAATCTAAACAAAATGTCAGCATGCACACACAACCACACACACACCAAAACATGAAGTCTACTCCCCAAACCAAGTCTTTTGTTCGGAACTAGAACAATCTCTGGAAATGTATGAAGACAGAATTTGATTTGTTTCACATGATGTAATCACGCCGAAAAATGACATCATTTTGGGATGAAGTCCAAAACAGGATCAATATGATAATTATACCTGATCTTATCCTTAGAGGCCAAGTAGTTCTTTTTCAAGCAATATAAAAGGGATTTAAAATACAGTTCCAAAGTCTTTGGTCTGGGTTACATCCCAGTTCTCCCACTTTAGCGGCATTCAATTCATGTAGGGTAAGGCTATCCATGGCTAGATCCTTCCTTTCTGGCTCTTGATATGATATACATGGCTCAGGCGTGAATGGTAAAGCAGCCCAGGGAAATAAATTGTGACACAGTTACTTCTGTGAGGTTGGACTTGTTCTGCAGAATAGATGAAGCACGCCAGGTGTAAATTACAGAGATAAACTCCTCTCCCCCCTAGTTTTGATTCCAGAAGTGACAAATGTACGCTTGTGTGATTAGTTGGTACAACATGACTAAATTGTACTGCAGAATAAAAGCTGCTAAAAGTGCATTTTGAGGGAGCAGGCAATAAGATACAAACAACCTGAATGCTATTGAACAAAAAACAGCAAACTGTATAGAATCAAGGCAGCTAATTGTGTTGGCCTCGAAATCTCTACATACATGCGTTTTCGTAAGCAAACAGAAAAGATGACTTGGAATGGTTGATCTCCAAAGTGTAAAGACAAACAGCCTGGCTAGTGGGGCTCATTCTTATTGTCCTTGGCCAATGATCAAAGGAAAAGGGAGGAAAACCGGCCATGGAGACCCACAACGCGTGATTTAAGGTTCCTTGCAGGACAGATTCAAAGGAAGTGAAGAGCAGTGCCGGGAGGGGGAGGGGGAGAGAGAGAGATGCTCCATCAGCTTTAGCCAAATCCATTAACATAGTATGTATTGAAACTGGGCACCAAGCCTCCCGAATCAGGGTGGGAAGTGAATGGATGTTATTCCATCTCTCCGCTCAGTCAAAACACACGGCCGAATTGGCCTTGGAGTTTCAGAGAGCAGAGTCTGTCTTCCTCGCTTATCTACTCCCTTCCCCTCAGCCCTTGAGAACTAGACTCCCACAGCTGGCATTCCCAGATGGATTTCAGACCCTTCAAGATACTTTGGCCTTGGTCCAGGACTCATCCATTGGTCCCAAGCTCTGCTGCAGTAGCTAGTCATCCATTAGTCCCTTATTATGCTGCACCTTTCCTTGCAATTCATTGATGGCTTCCAACCCATCCCTGCAAATCATCACATGAGGGCAACAGCTATACAGTTGCAGCTCCATGCTCCTTGGCCAAACTACTGCTTTATAGCAATATTGAAGTGCACTGACAACTGTTGGGGCCCATGACACATCTACACCAAGCAGAATATAACACTATGAAAGCGGTATATGGAATGTGTCATGGCCCCAATAGTTGCCAGTGCACTTCAATACTGCTATAAAGCAGTAGTGTGGCTCCTGCCTCTTCTATACCGCTTTCATAGTGCTATATCCTGCTCGGTGTAGCTCTGGCCCTTGTCACAACTAGAACAGTAAGGAGCCAATGGTTCTCAAAGATGAAACTATTGAGTATTACAGATTTGCCTCACTAAGCTTTGCAAAAAACAAAACGAAAAACGCAGCCCATCATTCACACAGGACTAACCCAAGACACGTACTTGAAGCAGGCATTCCGAAGAGCAGCCCCCTCCTGTTAATTAATATGGGGCATGGCTCACTAGGGGGTCCCGTAAGGCTCTGAGAATCTTGAACTAGGAACACTGGCGGTCGGATGGATACGTTGCTCTCTGCGCCACTCTCACCAAAGGAGGGACCGTCTGCTGTGCTTCAATAGCAGGTGGCCAGGGAGTCACAGGACACAAGGGGCCAACAGTGTTCCACCAGGCCTATAAAACTTCTTCATATGGCCTGGCTTAATCTGAGCAACTTCGTACAGTCTGAGGGCCAAATTACGCAGGACAGGAGCAGTCACATTTGTTCACTCATCTGCCCCTTTCAAGTGTGAGATGGTGATGGATAATTTTATAACAAAAGGTACATGCAGGTAAAGGGAGCTGAACATTCTTCCACATCACCTGCCTGCACTCTGTGACTGCTGGCACTGTTCTTCCAGCTGTGCTCCAATACCAAAAGTGAGCCAGGCTCGGGAGAAAAATGCATGGAGATAATGTAAGGGACAGGAAAGGGTCCTGATCCTCTCACCCACACACCCCTTTTTGATGTAAAATCAGACCTTCCCTTCATCTTGCTCTGTATGTGAATGGGGCAGACACATGCAAATACAGGCTTCACCACCTTGGATAGCATCTTTAGAGTACTGACTGAAACCTGGAACGGATTCACCACGCCACTAACGTTGGAGCCCCCAGCCTCCACTGTTTCAAGAGGGGGTGCCTATATGATGACACATTGCCTCCCCGGGCTCCCAACCCCCCACACTTGCGCTCCTGTGGGGTTGTCCCCATGGCAAGGAATGAACACAGGGTTTGCAAGGAGCCACCGCTGCTCCATGCTCTGCTGCGTGAGCACGGCTGTTCATCCGCATGTCCCCCCCCCCCCAGATTTTTCCCACCGTGGGGCTTTCTTTCTCCCGCCACCAGCGGGCAGAGGCGTTTGTTTCTCCCACCGCCGCTGCACGGAGGTGTTCCAGCAGCCATTCGGCCCACTGGCCCACCCCCTCCCCCTTGTCCGGGCCAATGGCAACCAATCAGGGGTCACCATTGGCCCAGCCACACCTCTGCTGCAAATTTGGAGCAAAGTGACAGACACAGATGCATCGTTGTTGCCTTGCTCCACAGAAAAAAGTTGGAGTAAGTCCCTGACTTTTTTTAATTCGGAGCTTTGAGGGAAAGTCATGGGATGGCTCTGCAATGGCTGCTGCTTCATATAAATGACACAGCACCACTGCGGAGCCACCCCGGGGCTTCCCCCAAGTATAGACAGCCCTTCAGACTATGTGTGCCGTTGGTACTTGAATGCCCTCAGTGCACAAACTCTGACAAGGTCTCTTGCTCAGGCCTTATTGAAATGAACAGGCACTGCACTAGAGCATTAGCTGTCAAAATCAGTAGCATCCTGTCAGCCTCCATGGTGTCCAAAATGGCCCTCCTGAGCATTGCCTTCTTCAGCCATCAAAACAACTTCATACTATCTGCGCTTTTCATATACCCACCTCCTGCTGCCCACACCTCTAATGCCTCACTATCAGAGACCCTATGGCCAGGTAAGATGGGGAGTTGTCTGTGAACTTCACAGATAAATCCCCACTGTACCTGTTTCCTAAGTTCTAGGCACAACAAATTCCAAAAAACATCCGCATTCCAAAAAACAAATACTCAACAACTGCATGCTGCCCTGATATTTCAGTTTTGATCTAGCAGCTATCCATCAAGTCAACATTATGCAATTCACTTTTTCTCCTTCTTAACTGGACATCCCAATTCAGTCTACACATCTCCCATTGTCATCCAACAGCAAACCTCACCCTGCTTGGCCAATCATTCCTAAAACTTTATATCTGTTTCTTCAGCAGACAAGAGGCTTGCTACTAGACCAGCTTTCCTCATCCAGGTGCCCTCCAGATATTTTGGATTTCAAATCCCATCAACCCCAGCTAGAATGGTCAATGGTCAGAAATGCTGGGAATTGTATTCCAAAACATCTGGAGGGTTCCAGCCTGGGGAAGGCTGTACTAGATGATCCAAGGCAGCTTTCTGCAGAAGCAAAAGAGAGAGTCTTTCTCCCTTCCTCAATTTCCCCAGGCTTCTAGTGCTCAGGAGTGGTAGAGATGAAAGAAGACTGTGGCCCCCTCTACAAGATTTTGGTTTGATGCCCGGTTGCCCGATTATGCACATATACGGAGAAGCGCATTTACTCCTAATACCAATTCACGAGAGGCGGTGAAGCGCATTACGGGCTATATGAAACATGCTTTAAAGTTGTTTACATGCGGAGAATCGCATGTTTACATGACCATAAGGCGCTTTAACTCTCGCGGCAAATTAAAACTCACTATTTAACGCACATTCGAAAATGCGAATAATCTGAGATAAAAAGCGCCTCGACCCCCAATTTGCGCTCCGCTCTTGTAGACGTAAAATTTGTAATGCGCTTTGAAAGAGCTTTAAACCGCTCTTGTAGAAGCACCCAGGGATGTGACAGGGAGGGCAAGGAAAGCCTGGATAAGTGAGGTATCCCCATAAAGAGTAGCCTTACTGGATCAGACCAAAAGCTCATCTAATCCAGTGACCTATTTCCAAGGGGGAAAAGCCAGAAGCTTCCAGGAAGCCCATGAGCAGGCCTTGAAGGAAACAGCCATCCATCACCAACAGGTATTTGGAGATATACTTGCCATAACTGGAGATTTGTTTTAGCTATCATGGCTCTCCTCCTCCTCCTCCTCCTCCTCCTCCTCCTCCTCCTCCATGAATTTGTCTAATCCTCTTTTAATACCATCTCTAAGCCACTGCCCGTAACCACAACACATAGCAGACAATTACCACCATTATCCACTGTGGAAAGCAGTAGCTTCTCTTGTGTAACCTGAAACTACTGTCCACTAATGTGGACAGTACCGCCCACTCATGATCACAGAAGTCTTAGCATTATGGGGAATAATATTTCTCTCCATATTTTCCCCACTATACATATTTTTATGAACTAACCTCATGCCCTCCCCAATCTCATGCCCTCCAAGGAGTGTTCCAACTCCTTGATCATTTTGGTTACTCTTGTCTGTACTTCCCCCTCCCACCCTAACCCATCCCACCCACTCTATATTATCCTTTTGGAGTCAGGGGCAACTACAATGACACACAGTATTCCAACTCTCCAGGCACACTGGGAAGAGACGAAGTGGGACCAGGTGAGGAAAGCTCGAGACCCCAAAGGTCCAGATGAAGTGCAAACATGGGGGAAGAGATCCCAATATTTCATGTGGGGCATCAAACGGCATAAACAGGGCTTCATCTACACCACGCTAAATGCTGCACAAAGCAATCAAAATTCTGCACCAAGTACAGCTAAATTCTGCAGCCTATGTAAAGTGTGCACATTGAACCAATTTGCACAACTTGACATAATCTATTCTCAGTTTGCTAGTTGGTAGAGTTATGCAGGGCACTGAAGCCCTTGTCCCAAATCACTGGAAACCTATTTCAGCAACTCTTCTGGCTTCTGAGATTTCATCAAACATTGTCCACACACTTTCAAGCATATATACATAGCAGTCAGGACTAAAAACCTGTTGTAGCGAAAGCTGAGATTCTGAAAAAGCCAAATTCTGTGTCCAGTGCCATATTCTGCACTCCCTCAGAACTGCTGTACACACACAGCGATGGCCATGAAGTATTGAAGGGCTAAGTATTGTACCTATTCCCACCTCAGTCTCAGGATACATCTCAAGTCCTTCCTCATGGAGAAAAGAATAGGTTGTGTTTTTCTTCTTCCCTTTCACAGACGACATCCATGCAGAAACCATTCATTTACAAGATAACTTTTCCCCAGTCTTTGTAAGTCCTAAAATGAGGTTATGTGGCAGACCTGATCAGATCCCACCTTTTCTCTTTCCTTTCCTTTTGTGGCTGATTCTAGTCCCAGCTCCGCTATTGAAGGAAACGGTGAGTCCAAGTGAAGTGGCTTCAGTTCTACGTGTAGGTTTTGGAGGGCAGGTGGGATGGGATGGTCCAGAACCTTTGGGGTATGAAGGAAAGGCATCACTATACAGTGGTTGCTTCTTGGAGGAGGCAATGGATTTCCTGGAAGGAGGGGCGGCCCTTGGTGTCTCGTCTCCAGCAGCTGAGCATTAGCTTATATACAGAATCAGGACAAAATGCAGGCTGTGGAAGGTAAGTCTTAAAGAAGAAAAAGAAAAGAGCAGATCAATTCTTTCTCAAAAGGCACTAGAAGCAGAAGGCAGACCCATTTCTGGAATCTATCTATCTATCTATCTATCTATCTATCTATCTATCTATCTATCTATCTATCTATCTATCTAATCACATTGAATCTCTCCTTTCCTCCAAAGAGTTTAGGGTGGCTTTTCAGCTGCGAGAGGAGGAACAGAGTACAGAGCAGCAAAGGGATGGTTTGCAGCCCCACATGAGCCAAATTGCTGAGAAGCCAAGGCATGAAGCCAGGGAGGTGGGAATGCCATAGGCACTGTAACCACCAGCGTCATGATGGGTAATGGAAGGAGCAGGAATTTCTCTAGTGAAAAACGTACATATCAACTGAAAAGCATATACAAGGAGCTGAGGTGATGCTGGGCAGCGTTTTAATCAGCAACTTGCAGTATCCGATGATGTTGATGGTTATACACTATTGGGGCATTCTATAAGTAAAATATTTGGTTTAAAATTGGTAAAAAAATGCATATTATTAATAGCAAAATTCATAATTAGTAAGGGCCAAACTACATATGATTCAGGAGATCTATGATCGTTTCATTTTCTTTACTTAAAAGCAGCTATGTAGACCCCAAATTGGTGCTGGGGGATTTTTTTGCCACCCCCACATCATATCCTGGACTTACATCCCCACTCAAGCTGCTTTAGCTACAATGTGGCGTGAGAAGAGGTAATGAGGGAAATGTTGCGGAGGAAACACAATAAATAGATGCAGTAAATAAATAAATGCAGTAAATAAATGCAGTAAATAAATAAATGAATGGGTTTTAAAAATCCCTACCCCAGTGCTGTGGCCCGCTCCAATTTTCCCCCCTCTCTCATGCGCACGTGTGTGCACACACAGAGCTGCATTTATGTTTTTAAAAGATGTCCACAAATCAGGGGGCTGCCAATCTGGTGGCAGCTTGCTGGTGTGGTAAGCTAAACTCTGCGCTTTTGCTACTTCAGGGTGGTGGCAACTAATTCCAACACCGCAGCAAAAGTGCAGTGTTTCCGGTGGCTGGGCCCGCCCTGCTCTCTGCCCAGGCAGATGGTGACCAATCAAGGGTTGCCATCCACCTGGCCATGCCTCAGGATGGCAGATAGATGTGTAGGTTGGCCTTAGTTTAGACCAAGAACAAATCCTGGTTCATGGTTCTGTCTTCTAGAGAGAGCAACAAATCCCCGATTTGGACAACAATCTAAACTTCTGGTTCCGGGGGCTTCTCTATATGCTCTGTTTAGCCTGTTCTGGCTGCGCAGTGGTGCTGCGTTGCTTATATAACGCCAACGCCAACCTCACAGCCACCACCCTCCTGAAACTGTGCATTTTAGAAGTGCTGACATACTTCAACTTTTTCCTTTGCTCCAAGGTCACCACCTTCTTTTCTCAATCTGTTGGTGACCTTGCTTTGGGTTGAGGCTGAGGGCATGCCTTGGGGCAGGTCAAGGCCCAGGGAAGGCAGGGCAGGGAGCAGGCCGGACAAGCTGAATGGTTACTGGCACTGTGGCTTTTTCAGCCAGAAAACCTGCATTCCCTCCTGCCATCAGGGTTTCTCGTTCCTACTCCGCTGCTGTGATGCCACGGGGCACTGAGGCAACGAGCAGCCAACGCAGCATTGTAAAGAAACCACCCTGGGTTTTTTTCCCAGTTATTGTGCTAGCAGGGGACCAATGAGCTGCAGTGGATTGGCAGGCAGCCTTTTCCTGATAAGCCAAGATTCTTCAGAATCCTAGTTTGTTGTTCCATGTGAATGCAGTCAGTGTGTCAGCAATAATGCAAAAAGTACAAAAAGCATTTCATCTTTACTGTATTCATCCTCACCACTGCAAGGAAGAAAATAATTCCCTACGTTTACAGATAGCAAACTGAGTCTGAGTTCATGATCCTAGCAGAATCTTTCACTGACTGACCTTCTCATCCCAGTCATCATTCTGACCTCCCTCCTTTATTAGGAGGACCCTCCTCTTTTAAAAAGAAATGAAGTTACGCTTCGTTGCGTTCATGTACTCATTCCCTGCTTTCACCCATGCTCTCATTCAAAAATACTGAATTATTTTCCCCCCAGAATGTAAACATAACTAATTCATGATCCTATTTCTAATTCTCCCTTTTTTCCTGGAACGCTGCCTCCTATTTATCGGAGTGATGAAGTTAGGACGGGCGGGTGCGCCGGCAGTATTTAGGAATTTAGCACTATTTAAAATCGGAGTTCACAATTCTAGAAGGAGGAAGGACATGTGTAATCCATACTTGGTTAGTGAAGGGAAGAACTGTCTGGATTCACCCTAGCTATCGTTTCGTATGAATTTATTTTTAACGGCTTTAAGCCACCTTTAGGGCCCATTTGAATTTAAGAATTCCTTCCATGCAACAGCCACCAAGGAAAAAATATCCATTTGTGGTTATCTCAGCATCAAAGTTGAGGTTACATGGGAGGCATGGAAACAGTCTCCCCTTTTCGAAAACAAAGAAACTGAAAGGCAGCATCAGAGGTGGCATTTGGGAGTCAAAAAGTAGTGGGAAAGGAGGGGGGGTTATTCATTTCTTTCTGTCACTTGCCCTGGGGCATTTCTAAGAGTGGCAAATCAGGAAGCACCAAATGATCCCCTGAAGGTGGCAGCAGTGGAGGCTCTGTGGTGATCATCATCGCAACAGCTGCGGCTCTCCAGTTCCTGCACTTCCAGCTGGGCGCTTATGGGAGCTACAGTCCAACACATCTGGAGAGTCCCAGGTTGGGGAAGGCAGGAACAGAGTGTGTAGTTTCACCTAAGCCCTGGACCAAGTCTCTTAGACCCCAGTAAATGCCCTAACCTTGTATCTGCACACAACCTGGCAAGCTCAAAAATACGACATAAATGGTCTGATTATTCGATGGGTCTGTTGCAGGAGGACAAGAGAAGATGTCAGCTCTGGCCCTGTTTCTCTCTTGTGGTGGTCAGCTGAAATGTAAGAGGCTACTGTGCAAGAGAATTAAATTGCTGACGGGTTGTGATTCTGGGTATTAGAAATTGGATACATTCGCCTCCTACCACTCTTCTTTCTACCATGCTAAGGATAAATAAGAATGCAGCTGGTTGCAATTTATTATAACCAAACCGATATTTTAGTGTGGAATAATTCTAGATATTCATGCATGTTAAAAATAAAAAGGTAAAAACTATTTACCAGATCTTGTAAAGAAAGAAATGAAAATCGCCTGCCTAAAAAGGACAATGCAACAAACTACTTAGGGAGGAAATTTCTTTTCCTAAGTATTTGAAGGAACTGCTGCAGCATCGTGGTTTCTTAGAATAGCCTGCGCTGTGAACCAAGACATCCTTGGTTTGAATCTCAACACAACTACAGACTCACTAAGGCTGCAATCCTAAATACACTTACCTGGGAGTAAGTCTCATTGAACTCAGCGGTGCTTATGTCTGAGTAGAAAGGCATAGAATTGTATTGTAAGTCACATTAGGCAAGACACAGCCTCAGCCCTCCCACAGCCTGTGCAATAATATAGGCAAACAGCTTTAACCACTCAGGGCTTTTCTAAAAGAGGCACTTACTATGCGCTCATCATGCCCTACTGATGGTTGTTCACGAGTTCTTCCAATTTCACTTCTGTATCTAAAGAGCACTTTCAGTGAGTTTTATTAGAGCAGGGAAAATGCAGTATTTAATTGTAAAAGTGAAAGAAACCACTTTTTCACTTGGGTATTTGTGCTATTCCACTATACCACAGTGCCACCTGGTGGTAGAGGAAAAGAAGGAAAGGAAACTGTCTTCATGTAGTGCTCTGATCTCAATTGACTAGAACAAAAGTAGATGCAAGCAATTAACAGCCTTGTGTAGAAAAGCTTTCAGAAAAAGTGTGACATCGTAACTCAGCATTGTTATTTTAACAGCACATTCCTATGCATGTCTACTCAGAAATGAATCCCATTTAGTTCAATGGGACTTATTCACAGGTAAGTGTGCATATTATTGCAGCCTAACGCACTTACAGGTGTTTGAAGTGTAAATTCCCTAGATGATCTGGCACCTTTCTATTTTTCTATGAATTCTGTAAATATATGATCTCACTTCCATTCAGATATTTCCATACCTGCCGCCCCTGATCCCTAAAGAACTCTCCGGTATTCTCAATTACTTGCTCATCTGACAACTGAGAATAAGGCTGCTCACGACAAAAGGTGAAGGTCTCCCAGAGCGTCACACCGAATGCCCACACATCACTCGCCGTGGTGAATTTCCCCTGGATGGAGAAATGGGTTGGGGGGGAGAGAGCAGTTCAGAAACACAAATATGCAATGATCTAGAGATGCATAGCTTCCCAAAGTCTTAACAGACCTCCAGGAGAAAAAAAATGTATGACTGAAGGAAAACAGACACAAGACTCTACACATTTTTCAGGCTATGGTAGAGTCTACTTTTATTCATCTTTCATTTCCTCTTTGATGGAGACGTTCAGCAGGAATCGTTCAGAGAAGCTGCTATTTAGAATTCAGATCTTCACCAGATTTAACACTCCTTTCACAGTGTTACCATCAGGAAGTTTGCTCTCAGAAAGAACCCCTTTATGGGCCATTTGCCTGTGTTCATTCAATCAGGGAAGTCAAGGCAGGGTAGAAAAAAGGTTGTATTCATTCATGGAGAGAATATAGAATGAACTGTAGTATTAAATGAGATTCCACAAACTAGATTAAAGTATTTAAACAAAAACCTTGTGTGTGTGTGTGTTTGTGTGTGTGTGTGTGTGTTTTACAGTCCTCCAATCCATAACTATCCTTCCCTTCCTAGCATGCAATTCTCATGATTTGTTGGGATAATAGCAGTGGAGGCTGGTGGCTCTGACGTCAGTGGTGGTGGTGAATCATCTCCGGGTTTTAGTCAGAACCGGCCTGACTGAAACCTGGAGTGGGTTTAACGCCACACAGACATCGGACCTACCAGCCTCCACCAGATAAAAGGGGGGGAATAGTCAGGTAATATCGAGGTACCAAGAAGGGAGTCGTTTCCATGGCATTGCTGGGAGAAAGGCAACATTGCAGAGTGAAGCAACTTTTCAAAAGAATAAATACCAGGTCTGTGGTGATACAATCCTGGGCCACAGTGCTGAGGCAGTTTGAAGCTACTTAAGAGAGCTGAAATTCTGGTTCCCTGAAGCCACTGGTGCTGAAATAATTGCTCCTGGTGAGTATGGCTGCAAGACGGCATCGGATTTTGACCAGATGTCTTAGGACAGCAGTCTCTGTTTTCTCAAGGTCTCTAGGGGAGGGACTAAACCCACAGTGTGAGGGACCAGAATCAAGGAAATGGGCTGTTTTCTGCTTGGCTTGATTGCTTTTGCTAATTGCTCTGCCCCACTCTGAACCACCAGGCACAGCTGGGCCCTTCTCCTGCGTGCTACTGTCTGGAGGCCTCGGCTGTTTCCAGAGTCCACATTTCAGTCCTTTCGCTGCTCAGTCAGCTCTCTTAGCCCCATTGCATCCCCCAGCTAGGTTGTCTTGCTACGTTCTTAAGCCAAGGCAGGGATGGGCCAGCAGTCAGTGCAGGGACTGGTCACTCCCTCTTCCTTCCTTTTCCTCTAGTCTATCTGATCGCAGCTGGATCCCATCACCTTATGCATGCTCATGGGCAAAGTAAGGAGTTGAGTCCATGGTAGTGATTGCAGAGATAGAGCCAGGGATAGGCTGACCCTATGGAAAGGAGGACAGGGCTTCTGTACTTTAAAAGTTGTATTGAAAAGGGTATTTCAGCAGGTGTCATTTGTATGCCTGCAGCACCTGGTGAATTCCCTCTTCATCACAACAGTTAAAGCTGCGGGAGCCTTGTCTTCCTTTTTTAGAGTGACCAGATACAAAAGAGGGCAGGGCTCTCGCAGCGATAACTGTTGTGATGAAGAGGGAATTTCCCCAGGTGCTGCATGCATACAAATAGCACCTGCTGAAATTCCCTTTTCTCTACAACTGTTAAAGTTACAGGAGCCCTGTCCTCCTTTTCATATGGTCACCCTAGCCAGGGAGTGGTGGTGGTTCCAGACTGGTTGACTATAGGGATACTACCCTGAATTCATTGACATGGGGGATGCCAGCCCAACAGGGATCACACAGTGAACAGGATGATGTCAAGCAGTATGTGGCCAATCAGCTTGGGCAACACAAACACTATCAACCCCTTTCAAAGCAATCACCGAGAAATCAGCCGAAGAGGTGCTTTCGGTGATGCCAGAAAAGTCCGCAAAAAGCACTTCCCTTCTTTTCCAGCTCAGCCCTATTTAGAAACGAGGAGAAGGGGGTGCTGTCTTAAGTCTGGGCTCAAAGAGTAACCCGTCTGGCTTAAGAAGGCTTTGAATGCGCGCCTACTATGCACAGACGTGAGCCTCGATGCCGGTAATCCGAACAGGAAGTCCAAAATGGAAGGGGCTCACCAAGAGGATGCTCTCCCAAGACATCCAGCGAATGGGGAGCACTGCCCGGCCCTGGATCCGGTAGTAGTCTCCACTGTAGAGATTCCGGCTCATGCCAAAGTCCGCAATCTTGATGGTGTAATTCTTCCCCACCAGGCAGTTGCGTGTAGCCAGGTCTCGGTGAACAAAATTCATGGAGGACAGATATTTCATGCCAGAAGCAATCTGCGTAGCTATTAATTTCAGGTTGGCATAGCTGAAGGAAGGAAGGAAGGAGAGGAGGACTGAGGTCATGGCTTGTGGCCACCATAGTGTGAAATAGCCCACATCCTGCCCCCTCCTGGTCAGGCCTTGGAACTGTACACAATAAATAGCAGTACAGGTATCTATTAGTAAACTAATCAATATTAGTTTCTGAGTTATTTAAATGCTCATGATCAATTTCTCGACAGCCGCTCAGAGCAAAAGAGATGGGTTTGCAATTATTTACTGGGGCGGATCTACACTACTACTTTATAACGGTTTATAACAGTTTTAAACCAGTTTATAGCCATTATAAACAGTTATAAACCGTTTTTAAGTGTTATATCCTGCTTGGTGTAGATCTGGCCCTGGTTATGTGTCAAACCAGACATGACTTCAAGGATGTTTTTAAATAGAGTGCTCAAGAAGACTGGTCACATCTCTTTCTAGCTGGGGTAGATGGGGGGGGGGGACCACGGTGCTGTCATTTGTCTGCCAAACTACACCCACTCCAGCTGCTATTTGCTCTGATGATTTTTTTTTTAAAAAAAATGGCATCGTTTGTAAAAAGTGGGTCAAATAGCTGCTTCAGGAGGACGACGACTTTGGTGGGAAAACAGGGCTAACCCTGCCCCAACGGGATCCTGCCTGGGCCAGACCAACTCTTTATTCTCTTTCAATACCTGGCACTGAAATGAGACCCAGTGGGCTGCTGGGCAGCCTTGCAGCAGCCCTAACCTCCTTTCCCTCATTTGCCCCCCAGAGCAGGAAAATGGCAGCCCCACAAGCTGGTGATTCTATTTTCAGCACTAGCCTTAATTGTTGTTGTTTTTTAATTGAAAACTTTTTTTTTAATCAAGAAAATTCTGGCAGCAGCCCCAGTGAGCTCTCCAGGGCCCACGAGACCTGGCATTGTCCAACTATGCTGAGTGCAGACATTGGGCCTGGGATAAATCTAAATTACTCTGCCTTAAGCACTGAATAAACCTCCCAGAATGTTCTATGTGATGCTTCCTCCTTCTCTTCAAAAAATGCCTTTCTATAAAAAAAACAAACCTTGATCCTCATCCCCAATAAAGCTTAATCATGTGCCAATGGCACCAGCTGAAGGTACATGATGAAGCTACTTGAAGCTAAATTGGTTTGGTCGGTGCCTGGATGCAGACTGACTGGGACCCCTTGTCCTGTCCTCATCCCCAATAAAGCTTAATCATGCACCCAATGGCACCATCTGAAGGTACATGATGAAGCTACTTGAAGCTAAATTGGTCTGGTCAGTGCCTGGATGCAGATTGACTGGGACCCCTTGTCCTGTCCTGTAAGAAAGGTGGGATATAAATGTAATAACTAAAGCATACATATATTTGCTTACACTGATTCCTTGGGACCATTATCTTTTTCACTCTGCTCTCTAATTTGTTGTCTCCCCACCCTCAAAATTTAGATTGTAAGGGCACACTCCTATGCCCTAGCTATAGTTGGCTGGGGAATGCTGGGAGTTGTAGGACTTTCTTCTGCCTAAAACATGCTTATGATTGCACCCTAAGCTTATTTATACAGGGAGCTTATGGAGGCATGGGCAGCAGGCATAGGTCTGGGAACAGCTATGGCTGCTGGATGGAGGGATGAAATGAGTGAGAACCAAGGTCTTCTCTGCTTCCCACAGCCCAAGGGGAAGGCTGGGGTGAGAACTAGGGGTAATTAGAACACTCTCTGCTCTAGTCTTAGGTTCAGGGGGATGCCATTTTGAGATCTTTTGTACAGTACTATATAAACACACACACATACACACTGAGCTCAAATCCTTCTGCAGCTAGAACGTGGAACAGTTGCCATACACGCTAAGCCTCCAAGCAGAGGAGGCAACTAGACTGGCATTTAGGCCTATTGGCTACCTGATAGATGGGGTAGAGCTCTCCGGCAAGCTCTGGAGCTCCTGGCGAGACAGGAATTGGTTGAGGTCGCCATTTTCCATGTACTCCGTGATCATGCATAGAGGATCATCAGTGATGCAGACAGCCAGCAGCCGGATGATGTTGGGGTCCTTCAACCTGGACATTATCTTTATCTCTTTGAGGAAGTCATTCCTTCCAAAGACAAAAAAACATAAAAGAATGGAATTAGTGGTGCCTTACTACAATCAATTGTGGGAACTGGTGTGGGGAAGTACCCAAAAGTCAGCTACACATCAGTAACCTGCTTTGCATGATTGCAGGGAGGTTAATAAGCCATGGTGGGTTGTTAACCATCCTGTGTGTGCCAGATGTATTTGCATAATTTGCTTTCTCAGGCATGGCTTGTTGTTATGTTTGAGCTCAACGAGGGTGGCTAACAAACACTCAACAACCCCAAAATAGCCCATAGGTTCTGGTGGTTTCTTACCCACCCCCACCCCCATCCCCCACCTTCACTGGATTGTGACGTCACAACAAGCCAATTACGCAAATCCGTCCGGCACACAACCAGAACATGCAGGGTAGTTAATAAGCCATGGTGGCTTATTAAACACCCTGCAATAGTGTAAACTGGACCAGTAAATCCCTGCTTCAAATTACACCTCTGCCGTGAATGTAGTGGCTGGCTTGGCCCAGTTCACATGATCACACACACACACACACACACACACCTCTCTTGCAATACATTCAAAACTAGTAGCCTGTTAGGATGGTGAAGACTCAACTACAGTCACTTCCCTGACATGCTTGTTTCATATATGCAGGCATTTTTTTAATAGGAGGGAACATTCAAGCATTTGATTCCTTGCCTGCAGTGGTCCAGTCCTGCAGCTCATCACATCAATCACTGCATAGTGTGACTCTCAGACGTTGGAGAGCATATTTGTAATGTGATTTATGCACTGTCGTAATGCCAACGGGTGTAGTGGAGTGGTTTAGTTGCTACAGTGGCTCCCAGCTTGTGCTCTTGTGCCTGTGGGTTCAAATCCCACCTTCCTCCATGTTTTGAGCAAGCAGGACACTGAAACTTGCAGGGGAAGATCAGCAACAGAACCCATGTTTAGCATTCAATTCGAATGATTAGAAGGTTGTATGTCCAGTTCATGTGGCATCGCCAGCTAAAAGGAGCTCAGGATGGGAAAAATCTCTGGGAACTTGGTGAGCCGCTGCGTGCCAGAGTAGGCACCAATAGTCTGACATTGTAGAAGGCAATTTCACCTAATTCTTCCTTTAGAAAGCTCAGAAACAAAATATGTGGAGCCTTCAGTTGCCTCGTATCCAGGAAATGATCAGGTCCACCCCTGCTTAGCTTCAACAATTGCAACAGCATCAGGTGCTCCCAGTAGGTGTGGCTAGATGGGGGAATAACAGGTGCAATTTCTCTCACTCCTCATGCAGCACTGTGACATGAAACGTTGTAAACTGCCCACATCGGTGGTAATAATGCCCCTGTTCAGATGACAGGCTGAACCACGGTGGTTAAGCATTTTGAGCTAAACTTTACGGCTTAGTGTGTTTTGTGAACCATGACTTAAGTGTCGGGTGAACCATTCTAACCATGGTGGCTATATAACCATGGTGTAAACATGCTCATTAACCATTTGTTGCAAAAGAGTTAGCAGTCTAACCGTGGCTTAGTGTGGTGTCTGAACAGGCCCACTGTATTGAATGGGCCGTGTAAACATAAAAAATGGTGAACATCTTGTGCAGGCCAAAAGAAGCTCCACCTTGGGACTTGCTAGACTTTTTAGCTCGCTATTCCCAAACTATGGCTATTTCTCATTTATATGCCGCTCCTAATGGTAAAGTCTCTATGGCACCCACCCACCCCTTACCTAGAACCACCGTGTGAGACAAGCAAGCATATTGTGGCTTCCCCTGCCTGGGTAACAGGTTCACTGGGGCTCCCATCTAAGATGTAACATTTGAAGAGTGGAGAGATGGTTGAAAGTGTCACCACTGCCCTCAAAAGACAAGTGCATTTCTCTCTTTTGGAGCAAGCTCTGGGGAGAAAAAAATAGTGGTTCTGAAGGTTTTCTGCATAGTCCAGCTTGAGCCAGAAGCGGAAGTGGCTACCAACGGGCTCATGCTAGCGCATCCACCCCCCACTCCCTCCTTCCTGGAGAAGTCCTGCGACTGTTTTAAAATGTTTGTGGACGGTTTTGGCAAGGAAAAGAACGAGAGCAAATATATAGCATCCATGTGCGCCTTGTTAAAAAGATACTACTTTTCAAACAGCAGTTTGCCTGCTTCAGGTATGCAGGGAAGGGTAAGAACGAGGGCCGGCTCAGCATCCAGTTGCTTCCATCTCTGTGTACAAGGCAGGCTGAGGAGGGCTCTCGCTCTGGGCAAAGACCCTGTGACAGCTGTTCTTGGGACTGCTGCACTGCCTTCTGCCTCACGGGCCACCCGGTTCACGCACCTGGCGTTCTTGTTCGCGTCAGCGCGCAGCATTTTCACAGCCAGTAGGACAGGCTGGCTTGTGTTGCCATCCGGAACCGCATCTTTGTCCACAAACTTCTCCATTCCCTCCACTTCGCACAGGTGGACCTAGAGGGGAGGTAACAAGCAGCAGCGGTGATGTGACAGGTAAGCCTCTCCGGCTCACATAAAGAGAAAGGCTGAAGTTCGAGGGACAAGATCTGGATGACTCCTAATCCCACCCCCATTTCCTACTCTGTATGCAGAGTAGGAATGCATCCAACCCACTCCCGTTTTCAGGGTCAGGGCTGCTGGTGAATTTCCTGTGCAGACAGATGTTTGGTGGAGCGATGATAAGATCCAGAGCCCCTTTATCCATTCTGGGAAGCTTCACAGACACAACAATATTACAGCCAATTGTACGAAACAGAAAGGCAACATGACCACCCGGAAGAAACCTGACCAATATCAAGCTTAAGGCCTAGAGACTACTGGATAAGCTTTTCATATCTGGGGTGTTGTTGAGTCTGGCTCGATTACTGAGAATAGATCTATCACTAGTCTTGTCCAAGGTGTCTCCTGTTGGGTGTCAGGGATTTAACAAATGAATAGTAATGTTTCTTGATAGTTCTTGGGATATAATGGCCAGTAGTGTTTGGGAAGATGGCATCTTCCAACTAGCAGGAAAAGGCAGAGAAGCAGTTTATAGCCAATTTACATTTCGATCTTGCAAAGGAAACAGAAACAGAACCGGGAAGGGGGGCGTGGAGAGAGTTGTGAGTTGGCCGAAGCACCTTGGGGTACTGGGGCTCTTCCTTGGAATCTGGTGCAAGTCAGTGAACTTGCTGCCTGTTGTAGGAGTGGGTTTTTGCGCTGCTCGCAAGACACCTTGAGGGCTAAATACATGCTATGTTGACTATATAGCATGCAGCGGATCCTTGCTTTCTTTTTTACCTCAGACTAAGGCCCTTTCCACACCTAAGGGTGTAGAGGGTGGGAGGGGGAGGATCGTGGACTTACTCGCTTCTGCGATCCTCCCTGGGTGTCCAAACAGAACGAGGGATGTCGCGCCCGTCGCGCCCACCATTTTGAGTTTTTAGAAGCTGGAGCCGGGAACGCAATTGTGCTCCTCCGGAAAAGTTTTTTTTTTTAAAAAAAAAGCCCCGACCCCACTCCCCCCACCCCCGATGTCCCTGGAAGCCCCCCCAGACCTGCTCCTTCCCTCTTGCTGACCCCTGCTACTCGCAGGAAGGAGAAGGAGCTGGGACGGGCTCCCACCCCACCTGCGATCCTCGGGATCGTCTCGGGACCACAGGTAAAATTGGGATATCCAAGGTCTCGGTAACCCCGAGAAAATGGAGGGGTTGTCCCTCCCTGCTCCCAGGATCCCCTGTATGTAATTTGGACAACCCAGAGTCAACCCCAGGAAAAAAGGCCAGTGTAGATATGGCCCAAGTGTGCAGGATCCTGATCTGCACAAGGGTAGGGGAGGTTAAAACCGTCCCATGCAGCTACTTTCCGCCTTAAATTTACCTCACAGGGGCTGAAAGAAAGAAACCCTGCATTGCTAGGGGCCAAAACTGAAGACCTTGAAGGAGGGAGGGATAGAGATGAAACACAAACAGTTCAACCTCTGAACTAGAACACACCCTGCCTCATTGCGTTCGTTTCTGTCTGCTACTATGCAGAGTGTGGCTCAAAGACTAAGCTATGAACTAGAAAGCCAATGGTTTGAATCTTGCTTTTGCTGTTGATTCACTACATGGCATTAGGTGACCCCTCTCTTCCTCAGTTTCGACACCACTGCATCTACAATATGGGCATAATCATACTGGCCTACCTGACAAAGGTGTGGTAAGGATTACAACAAGGTGTAGTGTATGTATGTGAAATGCACTCTCCAAATGCTATTAGTAAAAAAAAAATCTTATTATGAAAGGTCAAAAGTTGTAGAGGTGGAGATAATCAGGGACTGGCCTGATTAACTGGGGCTCCCTCTACAAGGATTCGCTTTTGCGCCCAGTTCGGCGATTATGCGCATTATCGCAGACGCGCATTTACTCCTAATCCCTCTGCACGGGAGGCGGCGAGAGGCGGCGAAGCGCATTAATAGATGTCCAAAAAGCGCTTTACAAGAAGTTAATGCGCATAATCGCTTGTTCACACGGGGAAAATGCGCTTTAACGGCCGGAGCAAAATAAAACTCGCGATTTAACGCGCATTCGAAAATGCGCATTATTGGGGAGATAACGCGCCTCTACGCCCGATTTGCGCTCCGTTCTTGTAAAGGTAAAATTTTAATGAACCTTCAAAGCGCATTAAACCTCTCTTGTAGAGGCACCCTGGGACTAAAAAAAAATTTATCCATCCAGGATTTTTAAACTGATTAATTATGTTGATCATTTGAGTAATGTAGCAGAGAAACCTGCAGCAAAAATATGCAGAGATTTAGAGGAATGCAGATGGATTTCTGACCAGGTGTCCCCTCACCCACCAAATACATGGAAATTTGTTAATCAAAATGGTCCAATAAACGGCATCTGACCATTTTGAAGGTGCTAATATAGAAGCACAATTGCCTGCAAGTGTTTGCATTCATCCCATTATTCCCCCTGGTAAGCAGGTTTTGCAGGGTTTTGGAACAATTCAAAAGTCTGCAAAACCTATTTGACCAGAGATGACCATGCAACAAAAGACCTATTTGTGCATATATACAAGGTGACAATGTCTCTATTGCGCTACTCAGTTTTTAAGAGAGTTGAAAATGGCCTGCCTAGAAGGCATTGGGAAGCTTGATGTCCACACATATTTCTTTTGTCCCACTTCCAACTCTGCCCAAATAGGCTTTGGAAACATTATAAAAAATTGCAAAGCCTGTTTATCAGAAGGAATAGTGGGATGTGTGTATGAACAAGGAGAAACGAAAGACTAGAGAAAAGTTTCCCCGAAACTTTCCTTGCTTTGAATTTTACTTCCTTTTATTTTATCTGACTTTCAACTTTTTATATTGTTGTTCTTATGCATTGTAAATTTAAATGGGCTGTATTATTAGCTGCCCTGAAGAGAAATCTTTCCTTAAAAGGCTGGGTACCATTTCTTAAAAAATAAGTAAGTTAATAAAACCTCAACTTTCTGTAAAAACTGAAAGGTGCCATTGTTAATGATTCTTTATCAGCACAGAGTGGCATCATTCTATCCCTCGTCACTACTATGGTGAAAAACCCATATGCTTTGCACTGGTAGTTACAGAGCTCCATCACACGAGCACTTTATTGCACGCTCATTACTGGGCACTCACATATTTTCGCGGGTCCCTCGTCTGCTTTCTACCCCTTTTAGCCTTCTTCACGCCACGAAAAAAACATGCCAGTAAGTCCGACACATTTTTAAAGACGGAAGTTGCCGCTATCGCCTGCTGTGTGCAGGAGAAGCAGCGGGATCAAAACGGCCCACTGAATGGGCCATTTGCACGTTGTTTGCTTCCTCTTTCAAAAGGGGAAGTAATGTGGGACAAATGCGAGGGCGGAGAAGCAATGGTAAGGAAACGTGATTTTCCTGTGTGATGACGCTCACAGTAGAAAACTAGTTCCTGAAGTACCAATAAAGACAGCCATGGATTTTTTCTGTCTATGCTAACCCCATCCCACACAGGTCCTAGTTTTCATCATCCATCTCCATTTGTAGAAGTCCTTTCTGTAACTCTGTCTAGAAAGTATATGCACTGTAAAGAGTTCTCACCTCTCCAAACTGCCCTTCTCCCAGCTTCTCCTTGAAAGTCAGCAGCTTTCGAGGAAATTCAGCCACAGCCACATCTTTGCCAGACAGCAAGTCCATGGTGATCGCAGGGACAGAATAGGTATTGCTGCCAGTCACCCCCTGCAAGTTCACAATATCTGCCTCTGCATAATGGGGAACCCCTTCAGCTCCGCTGGGCTGGGCTGGCTTGGTCACCCCACTGCAGCCTGGGAAGGGAAGACAAGGGAGAAGAGAAGCTCAGACCAACAAGCCTCTGGCCAATGTAACTTTGGAGAGAGGGTGGCTGGGGATGCAGAGGGGGAAAGAAGCTCCAAAAGACACCAACTACAGGGATCCTGCACGCTGCAGAGTATGCCAAGCTCACGATGAGCAAAAGTAACGAAAATCCTGTGCCACAACAGCCTTGTGAGCTAGGCCAGTTGTGCCTGCTTTGGTGGGAAGGGCAAAGCCTGCCTGTTGGATTTGGTCAGAAACTCTTTTCAAAATCTCCAGCCCAAATGAAGAGAAGGGGTTTATTAAAGGAATATAATAAAAGACGAGGAGGGAAAGCAGAATAGGTACTTAAAATAAACAAAGTAAAAAAGTTTCTAAGCTACACTCAACTCTTTGGAAGTATGATGCTCACACACAGGAGCCACGTGGAGCATTGCAGCACACTCAGCATCTTTGGATAGCCAGGCTGATGGAAGGTCCAAGTGATAAAGGAATACAGAACCCTATTCCATTTTATTATGTTTGGCCAGAGGGGGTTGGGTCAACGCTGATTGCCCATTAAGTTTCAGCAGTCAGCATATAAACAGGAAGATCCTTCTCACCTTTTGGCCTGAGAGAAGGGGAAATGGCTTTGCCCGTGGCTACCAGACTTCTCACATCAAAGGTTTCGTGCCTGGGAGGATTTGGGGGAGCCCAGGGAAAGACGGGTATTTTCCCAAGTCCACTATGGATGCCAGCAGCATCCTGGTCAAGGGTACTTTTAGCTTTGGAGAAATAAACACAGAGGAGCAGCCCAGCATCACAGCAAGGCTGAGTGTGAACTGTGCCCATTACAAAAGCAAGATAAGCTGGATCCTGCTGCTTGTACAAATTATGCAAATTAAGTGATTTCCTTTCGTTTTGCACAAGTTATTCATCTTCTACTAGTTGTAGGGAGGAGCACAGAGCATAATGAGCCGTCCCTTTTACTTTCAAAGTCTTAAATGGCTTAGGACCCCGATACTTCATGAATAGCCTCTCTCAATATTCCGATGTCCGGGTATCATCTGAGGCCCTTTTGTGGTCTCTCGTGGCATCTGTAGCAAGGTACGTGTGGGAGGTGAATTTGATCCACCCTCGAGGGTAGCAGGCAATGGCAGATAGATCCATTTCTTCCCCTGCAGAATCACCTACCGAGCATCGTTTTACAGCATGCTCGTTACTGAGCGCTCACGGATTTTCGTGGGCCCCTCTCACGATGCCATTCGCCTCCTGCATGCCTCCCGCCGGTTTCCCTCTCCTTCTGCCATTTTTTTTCGTATTAAACTAGCCCAAACAAAATGCAACTCTTCTGAGTTATAGCAAAATTGGTTGCCATTTCCTGCCCTGTGTAGAGCAGCTCCGCTATAAAACGTCCACTAGAGGGCGCTGTCCCACTACACACTGAACGGGCCACATGGTTGCAGCTTGTTTCCTCTTTCTGTCCTGTGTGATTCTTCTCGTCCTTAGCGGGAAAACAGCAGGAAGCAAGTGCGATGGTAAGGAAACGCGATTTGCCCCCGTCCGATGATCCCCACTATCTGCACTGACCCTGTCCTCGCCAAGGGATTGGTTTTTGCCAAAGTTCTGCAAGTGAAGCCACTCCTGCTGGGACAGGGAACAAACCTGCAGTGATAGCACACAGACAGCACAGAGTCTGCGAGTAAACCACTAGATGGCCAAAAATGGTTAAGAAAGCAGTCTTGGAAATTCCAAGATATAAAGGCTGAAATAGAGGAAAATGGGAGGATCCTCATAGGTTTCCTGTCGACAGCTGGTTGAGCACTGTATGAACAGAATGATGGACTAGATAGAGCCTTGGTCTGCTCTATCTTCTTGTGCTCTTATGATTAGGCAGTGTGTGGTATGCCGTTGTCAGTGAGGCATGCATTATAATGATGGGGAGGGGAACCTGTCATGTGGTTCCGATCAACCTGTGGAGCTTCTTGTTGCAGCTGCTGCTGCCATTTTGAATATTCGGGGGGTGGGAGTGGCAGGAGTGCACAATAGTGTCTCGTTACATGTGAACCCAGCAAGGGTGGGTTGTTGGGCTGGTTGACAAGCCACCAGTCATCCACCCCAACAACTCAGCCTCACCACATTCACATGTAACGAGAACCTATGACCCCTCCCTGCTGCCCCGGAATATTCAAAATGGCAGCCACCACCACAACAAGAAGCCCCACAGGGAAAATCACCCACACTAGTTTCCTGTTCCATGCTAACCAGCTCAGAGTTTCTCTAAGCAGCTGCAAATTCCACACCAAATGTTTGCGATCCATTTGAGCTCAAGGCAGCATACAAAGGATTATCCTATTTTATCTTCCCCGCAACCCTGTGATTTAGGGTAGACTAAGAGGCAGTTACTCGTCAATCTAATGAGCTTGGTTCAACATTCTAGTCATATGGGCAGTCTACATGACCATTTATCTCAGCAGGATGGAAGGATAGGAGCTCCAACTGTTGGTCTAGGCCATTGACACTCAACTCATTTCTATCTGACTGATCCTTTGGGCTGAAAAAACCCACTTATCAGAGGATGAAATTAGGGCAGGGTTTGCTACCCCAGGGTGACTGATGTAACAGATATGGGAGGGAGATCAATATAGTTTTTCTTTCTAAAGACCCGCTGTTCTGACCTGCCTCATCCTCCCCTGGGGTGAATTCGGGCAGCTTGCGGATCAGTCGGGATGGCTCCTGGTAGTCTGGACCCAGGGGGAATATGCGGTCATAAGTGGAGTTGGATTCTCGCTCACTGGACGATGTGGAGCGGTTGTGGTTGAACATACTGGACTCACTGGGCAGAGAGAGGCTGACAGTCATTTCATCATCCAACATCCGTCGAGAAGCCTGGAAGGCAGGAGAAAATACATCAGAAAATACATCAGGCAGGGTTTCTTTTCACCACGGAATGGGATAACAGGGAGAGGGTGATTTTCTGAATTGACACCAGGCTTGCATTGGGGGAAATGCGTTTATAACTTTTTTATTTTAAATGATAATGACATGAAACTTGGGGAGCCAGGACTAGCACGGTCCAATCTGCAACGTCCGAAAAGTTTCAAGTCTCTTTCTTTTCAAATTAAAAAGTTATAGGAGGTCCCCCAAAAGCCTCACCCCCGCTGTAACTACTTCATTTTTAAAGATAAAAACTTGAAACTTGTGGGACATTGAAGATGGGATCTGGCTAGTCATGTGTGAAAAAAATTCAGAGCAATTGCTCAAACCCTCAATTTTATATGATTTTTTAAAAGATTGTGGTACTTTGAAAGCAATTGAAACAGGGCGGCCCGGTCAACCAGCTGTCAAAACTAGAACGATCTTTAAAAAATTAATATAAAATCGAGGGTTTGAGCAATTGCTCTGAAATTTAATACACATGACTAGCAATAGACAATCTGCATGGGAACACACTTTCAAAAAATGGTGGTCCGATATTTTCTATAAAATCCAATAATTATCAGATTGATAATTATTGGATCTGATAATATCGGAGTGGTGGTGGTTAAATACCGTAGCGTTATCTGGCACGATATGTCTGATAAAGCCATTATCGGATCGTTATCGGGCATCGTAACGATACGATACACATCTCTAGTAAGAAACCTGGTTGCTCCTTGCAATCTTCTAAATTATATGTATTGAAATGACACTGGTCAATGTATTCTCTAGATAGCGATATCTTTCCCACCCACCCCTTGGGAAGATTTGCACATATTTAACATTATTATCATTATTATTTTCACCACTGAGATTTGAGCAAATTTAACTTTATTATTATTATTATTATTATTATTATTATTATTAAATTTGGGGAGATTTTTGCAAATTTTCAAAAGTGCAGTAGTTTCTGTGCTTCAGCAAATGTGTGCAAATTTTCCCCAACATTTTTTTAAAAGTGAAATTTGTGCAATTTCACAAAGTGAAATTTGTGCAATAATGGAGGAAGGTATTGAGCCTGTGCTGCAAAGGCCCATGGGATACATGCAGGGAGCAGGCGGGAAGACTAAGGGAGAGACAAGAAGGTTGCAGAGCCCCTGACTGTTTGTCAAGAATAACTTCAGTTAACTAAAGAACAATCAACCCACCGTAGCTTATCTTCAGGTTGGCTTATCTTAATGTGCGAACCGGTCCATAATGAAATTCAATTACTGAAAGGGTCCTAAACAGATTGCTTCAAATCTTGATACTAAGATAATATTTTCTGTACATCTCTATGCTCACTTGCTTGAGGGGGAAACCCATGTATCACGCTTGCCCCAAAATTCTGCCATGTATGGGAGGCCAAATCATTAGCCAGTTTCAATAAAAATATGTTAATCCAGAGTACTGCCATTGAGCAAGCCATTTCCTTCGGCAATTCACAATTATGTTCGTAACGAAGACATGCCCTGCGTCTATCTGAAGTCTTACCTTTTCCAACATTTTCTGCCAAAACTGCCTCCATAGGATGATTACAATGATGGCTACCAGGATAAAGATAATGGCCACTAGGCAGCCGATCAAGATGCGAGTATTGCTGTCATCCACTTTGAGGGTTGGATCTGTTAGAAGAGGGAAAAGAAAGATGGCCCCATGGAGCATGAACGTTAGGTGAATGTATGAAAACCAAGACTCTCAGCTGGCAAACTGTTGTCATCTATGCAAGCTGTCACCTCTTGTCCTATGTTCCTCCTTCACCCTGAAAGGCATCCTTAGTGTCTTCGCAGACACTTTATACTCCTATCAATGCATGTTAGTGCACAGAATCCAAAGTTCCTTCCTGTTGTGCGAATGTTGCATTTTTTCCCAGCATTCAAACAACAATTTTTAGTCATTGGGAAGATGCACTTTTGCCCTAGCTGGTGCCACAACTGTGATTGTTTTTGTTGTATGAACTCTGGAAGTGATTGCATCATTGCATGAATAGTTATCTAATGGATAGGACAATTGCCCATCTAGAATAAAGAGCATTTTTTCCACTATTGATACAGATGTTTGTCAGTTCATCTGTTAGATCCTGCCTGTGATAGGACTAATGACAAGCCATAAAACTGCACTGCTCTGGCTCTCAGTCCATTTCTAGGCAAAATTCAGAGTGCTGGATTTAACTTTTAAAGGCATAAGCAGTCTAGGGTACCTCAAATGCCACGCTCTCCTACCTAAAGGTGCTCACACATTCAGAACATCCTTGCATGCCCTTTTTTGGATCCCCATGCCCTTGGAGACAGGTGATAACTGGAGGCAAGTAGTAACCGGAGTTAGGGCCTTTAGCCCTTTACATCTAATCTATCAAAAGCTAGCAGTTGCACTTACCTCTGAGTACTGAAAATCCTATGTCTAAGTTGTGAATAGAGGCTTTTCACTAGGGACATGGTTCTTAAAGAGGAAGGTGGGTCTCCTTACAAAGATGTGGACAGACATGAGAAGAAGCCAAGAACAAAGGCAGAGTAGGGGGAAGAGGCTGAGGGAAAGAAAGACGAAAGACTTTAAAAAGGCTGAGAGCAAAATGCACTAAAGTGGAGTAAAGCAGATGAGAAATCTAGTATAAAAACCTACAGTTGTTGTCAATAAGCAAAGTTCCACGTTGTATTGTTTAAATACCAATCACAGTGGAGAGAAGTACCATATATGTTGGTTATTGTTTTTGTTCTTTGTTTACTTTGGACTAGATGCAATACTGGTGTTTTTAACATGAAAGAGGGTTGCTTTTCTTGCTCTAAAATAGGTCATATGTGGGTCGAGTCGTCCCATTTCACAACATACTTCGTTTTATGCCTTTGAAAAAAAGATATGACTTTCCGTGGGTGTTTTAGGGCGCAATCTTATTGTTTACGCCCTCGATGCTCATGAGCCTCTGAACTTGGAGGGTTAAGAGCACCCAGTGCATAGCGGGAGGAGTAGAAGAGGCCATTGTTGTCTCCCAACTCCACATGTTCGCTAGATGGATTTATTTGCTGGTCTAGCTGGGGCATTTTGGAGGGAGAGGAAAGGAGGCTGGAGAGGCTTTCGATAGCTGGTATTTCAGCCTCGCCAGCCCCCTTCCCTCCCTGCCCACTGAAATGCCCCCTCTTGAGTTCCTCGGAGAGGCAGCCAAGGATGTTCTCTCCACGGCGGTTGTGAAGGGGAGGGGAAATACCTTTGGACCTGATGAACTGATTGATTCCCCTCCTCATGTGAGGTTTTCTTGGAGCCCTTTTCCTTCTTCTTTTTAGTACTGAGGTAAACTGACCAAGCTCAGTGGCCACTCTTGCATTAACCGGGGCCAATCAAAAGCATCACCTTTATGGTTCTTATAAACAACATTTTACTTTGCTTATAACCTACTTTCTTTGCTAAAATACGTAGCATGAGAAGACAGGCTAAAATGTAGGCCAATGCTATGTTTTGAATTTGCTTATCGCTTGTTGGAAAGATGGAGGATGGTAACTGTAATGACTGTGTGTTAAAATGAGAACCAGAATGCTTAGCAAGATAAGTTAATTTTTAAAAGAAAAACATACCCTGCCATCATCTAACAATGTCTGGGTATTAGGTCACTTTTGCTAAGTAGAGGTGATTGGATACTTCCCCAAAGTGAGGGCCTGTGGGAATCTTAGGGGTGGGAAAACTCCCGAGTCCTGTGCATGCTCTTTTCTCTGGACTCCTACAGGTTGCCCGACATGGGTGTGCATGCAAAGCGAGCCGCCAGATGGTCTGAAAGCTCCTGGTGAGCTGCGAATTGCACAAATTCGTGGTTGGGAACATTTAGAGAAATCACAATCTTTAAACTACCATGGCTTCCCAGATAAGGGACTGGTTTAAATTTGTCATGTGTGGATATGCCCTGAATTTAGTGGGGCTTGGTTCCTAATCACTATGCTTAGGATATTATTTTTTGTTGGCATAACTGGAAAAGAACCAGAGATTGGCTCCTTTTTCCATCTAAGGTATTATCAGCCAGGAAAGAAGTGAGACGGTGAAGAGGAAATATTATGCTGAACTTGAACCCAATACCTATGTGTAATCAGTCTAACTTTCTTTGCACATCTACAATTTTGCATTTTGTACATGTTTAACCTCATATTTTGTACCTTCTTTATAATTTGATACAGTGTCATTCCTCTTTTATGCTGCCCTTTTTTCTGATTCCATACATTGTGCTATTACTTGAGTTTGACAGATGTACGCGTACTAGGGATGTGCACTGGATCGGACCCGATCCACGATCCGAGTCCGGTCCAGTGGGAAATCGGATAAATTATCCGATTTCCGATCCCGCAGCTGGATCGGCCGATCCAATCCGAACCGGTCCGAAAAAGCTCCGAACCGGTTCGGCGGATCGGCGGATCGGCGGGCGCCCACTGGCGCCCACCGCCGCTTCCATTGGCGGGCGCCAGCGGGCGCCCGCCGATGAAAGTGGACAGCGGGGGGGGGGAGGAGGGGGGCACTTACCTTCTCGGCCCGGTGGCTCCCGTCCGGCGCCGGCGCCTACTACTACTAGCAGGCTCCGCGGCCTGCTCTAGGGTGGCGCGCCGGGTGATGTCATCACCCGGCGCGCTACTCTAGAGCAGGCCGCGGAGCCTGCTGGTAGTAGTAGGCGCCGGCGCCGGACGGGAGCCACCGGGCCGGGAAGGTAAGGAGGGGGTGCGTGGAGGGGAGGAGGGGGAGGGGGGAGGGGGGCCCTTACCTTTCCGGCCCGGCGGCTCCCGTCCGGCGCCGGCGCCTACTACTCCCAGCAGGCTCCGCGGCCTGCTCTAGGATGGCGCGCCGGGTGATGTCATCACCCGGCGCGCTACTCTAGAGCAGGTCGCGGAGCCTGCTGGAAGTAGTAGGCGCCGGCGCCGGACGGGAGCCACCGGGCCGGGAAGGTAAGGAGGGGTTGCGTGGAGGGGAGGAGGGGGCGCGCGGAGGGGGGAGGGGGGCCCTTACCTGCCCGGCCCGGCGGCTCCCGTCCGGCGCCGGCGCCTACTACTCCCAGCAGGCTCCGCGGCCTGCTCTAGGATGGCGCGCCGGGTGATGTCATCACCCGGCGCGCTACTCTAGAGCAGGCCGCGGAGCCTGCTGGAAGTAGTAGGCGCCGGCGCCGGACGGGAGCCACCGGGCCGGGAAGGTAAGGAGGGGGTGCGTGGAGGGGAGGAGGGGGCGCGCGGAGGGGGGAGGGGGGAGGGGGGCCCTTACCTGCCCGGCCCGGCGGCTCCCGTCCGGCGCCGGCGCCTACTACTACCAGCAGGCTCCGCGGCCTGCTCCAGGGTGGCGCGCCGGGTGATGTCATCACCCGGCGCGCTACTCGAGAGTAGGCCGCGGAGCCCGCTGGTAGTAGCCGCCGGCGCCGGACGGGCCGAGAAGGTAAGTGGCGGGGAAGGGGGCTTACCCCCCCCCCCCCGGAGCCGTCCGCTTCTATCCGCTGGCGCCCGCGGGCGCCAGCGGATGGAAGCAGGCGGCCCCAGGGGGGGTAGGGAGCGCGGGGGAGGGGGTTTACCTGCCGGGGCCGTCCACAGCGGACGGCCCCGGGGGGGGGGAGGGAGTTAGGCCCCCCCTTACCCACCCGCCGCCATTTTTTCCTCATAGACTTGCATTGCAATGCAAGTCTATGGGGAAAAAAATGGCGGCCGATCCAAAAATGTACGATTTTTGGGTCGGGATCGGACTCGATCCGGTCCGGGGGGCCTCCGATTTTGTCCGAACCGGTCCGGGACAAAATTGGAGGTCCCGATCCGGGTCCCGATCCGATCCGGGGGGTCCGTGCACACCCCTAACACGTACCCTATTACTGATCCTGCCGGTACTGTTTCTGAGAACATCCAGCAATCACTATCATTGGAAAAGCAGCCAGGACAACTCATTTGCTCTTCCACAATATTCCAGCTAGATCACTTGTGCTATGGTCCACATTCCAAGCTAATAGAAGGTTATCACACATACCATAAGTAGTGGGAGTCACTGAAGAGTCAGGAAGGGCTCCAGAATTGTTGTACATGGCTGCATCTGATAAAAGGGAAAAGGGGAAAAAAGCATTATCCATCTAAACAAGAATAAGCAATGACTATTACAAACATTCATCTGGTTTTCAAAGGCACACCACAAGATAATTTGGGTAAACTCAATGCACAATGGAACAGTAACCCCAAGGCTGCACAAATGACCATGTCTGACTTCTCCAGCAAAGGATGCAGTTGAACAACCAGATACAGTTGGTAAAAAGCACTCCTGCTGACTATCTGATTCACTAACTGTGTCGTTTCCTGCAGAAAGCAGGCCTGGCCATAGTCATTCATGCTCTGGTCGTGTCTATGCTCCATGGAGCATATGCACATATTCAGCATTTCAGAACATTATCGCAAACCATATATGGTGCATGAGGCAGTGGTGGATGGGGCGTGGTTCCATTCTCTGCACCCACTTTGCTGCACGTATACAACAGCCCTCTGGGTAGTACAGGTCTGTACAACTTGTAATGCATCAAGCCACACATAGCACATCAGGCATGTATGGCAGCCCACCAGGAGATTGATTCATCCCCCATTTTGCTGTTTACGTAGGGATGCAAAAACTGGGGGTGGGAGTGGCTAAGAGAAGCCAAAGCTCAGTGGCTGGGCACGTACTTTGCATGCAGAAAGTGCCAGATCCAATATGTAATGAAAGGATTTCTCGTAACAAAGTTTTGGAAGAGCATCTATCTGCCTGAGATAGCTCTGGGCTATATAAACCAATGGTCTGGCTCAGCCTAAGGCAGGACCTTATGGGTGGGGACCTAAGGGAGGGGACCTAAGGTAGGACCTTATGGGAGGGGACCTTGACACCTCCAGCTACTGGATCTCAGGAAGTATTTTATTTGTTTGTTTATTTATTTATTTACAAAAGTTATATCCCGCTCTGTATCCAATAAAAATATCAGAACTGTGAGCAATAAAAGAGAAATCATCATCATCATCCAGAATTAAAACATTCAAAATCAGATTGCTTAAATAGAAATGGCTTCAGCAGGCGCTGAAAATGAAACAATACTGGTGCCTGCCTGACATCAACAAACAAGGAGTTTCATAGAGAGGGAGCCACCACACTAAAGGCTCTACTCCGAGCTGACTCTAAACAGACTGCAGGTCAATGTGGATCCACCAGAAATGCCTCATCTCATGACCTCAGTAACAGGGCAGGCTGGTGAGGGAGAAGGTGCCCTCTCAAATATTTTAGTCCTGTTGTTTAGGGCTTTATACAGTAATAAACCTGGCCTGGTAGTAAATAGGCAGCCAATGCCGTTCCCGTGATAGAAGTGTTACAGGCTGAAAAGGGACAGATCCTGACAACGGTTGAGGTGCTGCATTCTGCACTAGCTGCAGCTTCTGGACCAGCCTTAAGGGCAGCCCCACATGAAGCGTGCTGTAGTAATCCAGTCTTGAAGTTACTAGTGCCTGTACCACTGTGGCCAAGCTATCCCTAGTCCATGCGAGGCTGACGTTGGTGTACCAGTTGAAACTGGGAAAAGGCACCCTGATTCCAGGGATTTCTACAGGTTGGCAGTTCTATACATCCTAACCCTTTTGGCACACAAATGCAAACACGCACACACACACTACAATTCCAGCATCCATCCCTGTGTCATACCTGACTGGAAGGTGATCTCGCTGAACATCATCCAGGTGTCAGCAAAGTAGAACTGGCATTTGATGGCACCGGCCATGCGATGGTGTAGGGGCACCGTGACAAAGCGGGCGCTGGGGTTCACATCGTCTAACACCAGCACTGAGGAGACGGCATTCGGCTCCCATTCATTTGCCTCGGAGCGGAAGTGGCATTGCACTTCCTTGAAAGTCTTCACCCCCTTGGCAAACATGTTGTTGCAGTGAACCTGAGCAGCGGAGAGACGGGAGAAGAGTAAGCAGGGAGGCGTATTCCCCTCCGGGCACTATTCAATGCTCCAACTGAGGCCTCATCTACAAGAATTCGCCTTTACACCTGGTTAGGCGATTATGCGCATATTCACAGAAGCGCATTTACGCCTAATACCTCTGTACGAGAGCCGGCAAAGCGCATTACTGGACGACCGAAACGCGATTTAAAATGTTGACATGCGGAGAATCGCTTGTTCACATAGTCAAAATAAAACTCGCTATTTAACGCGCATTCGATAATGTGCATAATCGGAGAGAAAACGCGCCTCTACGCCCGATTTGCACTCTGTTCTTGTAGAGGTAAAATTTTTAATGCACCTTGAAAGAGCTTTAAATGCCTCTTGTAGAGGCAGCCTGAGGCTGCCACCTTTGGCAAGTCCTGCTGCTGCTGCTGCTGCTGTTGCACATTAAACCCTAGCGGGAGGCACACAAATTTAGCAGGTGAAGCTTTTCCTGGCATGGGGATTTAGGGTGAAGACAGATCATGTGACCGAGCAGCAGAGTATATTTGCTATGCAGAACATAAGCATGTTTTTTCACTCCTGAGGTAAGCTCTGGAAACCTTCCCTATGAAGAAACACTAAAATGTTTGGGGCTCCTCATTCAGAAAAAAGGATGACTAAGGGAGATACATGATACAAGTTTATGAGCTTCATCACACCTAACCCCCCCCCAACTGTTTTGCCTCCGTTTTTTAAATTCTGAGGCAAACACGTGTCAAGCTTATGATCCCTTTCGCCTGAATAGCTGCGCTTTCACTCCTGAGGTCCTTCGCTCCATTGCTCTTCCGTTTCTTTCCCCCCTACCCTTCTCATTCTCCTCCCAGTCAGGTCCTGTCAGATGAGCACTTGAACCAGACCGCCTTTCTCCTGGGCAAAAATGGAACGACCCTTCAGTCTCGCTCTTTGGGGGCATCGAGGGTGTACAATCCTGTCTCTGCAGAGATTCAGGCATTGAATGGTTTTAAAAAATGCTTTGGAGCCTGGGATGCAAGGTTTGGGTTTTATATTGAGGCTTTGATGTTGGCAACTAACCTTCATGGTGGTGAAATTTCTGATCCGGTCAAATTCAAAGATGATTTCCACATGACCACTGGTGGTGCTCTCATTGCGCCAGCCAACGTAGTCATAACCAGGCCAGACGTGGTATTCATGGGTCTGACTGAAATCATCCAGGCCTGAAACCCCATCTGTCAGCTGGCCAAGTCCTTCCGCCGTGCTGGTGGCAGATAAAAGAGCGGGGAACAGGAAGACATCATGAGTCCCAACATTTCCCCCCCCCTGAATTTCAACAAGATTCTCTTGGCCCAGACTGGCAGCTACAGGAGGCTGATGATGGGCCTTCTTCATCAGTGCTTAAGAGCGGGTGGGGGGAGTGCTGATTCAGTGGATATAGAACATGAGGCTGGGGACCTCAAGTTAAATGGCCAGTTTAGCCAGAAAGAGAGAGCGAATTCTCCTGTTATTTTGTAATGCATATGCATTCGGTTTTGCCAAGTTTTACTTCCGGCTTCCATTCCACTGAAAGTGGCCCCCAACCCTCGTGATAATTCTTTTTGTGGGACACAGAGGGGGTTTTATGGGGGGCCCCTCAAAGTCCCATGTCACATATGGAAGCAACATTGCAGTTATCTAGAAACCAGCCACAGTGGGAGTCTTCAGACAGGTGTTTTCTCCCGCGATCTACCGTTTCTTCCTGTTCTGGATTCTTTTCAGGATTTAAACGGGGTCTTTTATACAGCCGCTTTTTCTTTTTATGCATAACGCTATATGCCATTTACAAGGGTGGGTGGAGCCTGGCAGGATGTTATTGGTCATCCACCCCTCTGGCATAGCCCTTCCCCTCTCTGTGTGTGAAATGAAACACTTCCTCACAAGTTCAGAAGTCTGCATTATTGGAGATCCGCAAACCCCCCCCTCCAATGCAAGGCAGTTATGTCCCTGTAAAAGCAGCAGTAAATGTTTTCTCATTTATGTATAACTGGGAGAGGGGATTGTGTTGAAGGGGGTTACACTTCTCTCCTGCGTGTGTGCGCACTCACGCACGCATGACAGGGATTGAATAGAAAGGGTTAAACGTTTTCCAAGCAGCACGTGCAGAGCAGCCCTCCTCCCATTGCTAAGCACTGATTCTTTGCAAGTTCAAAGTCTGCATGTTCAGAAGTCTGCACCTTCAGAGATCCACCTCCTCCAACCCCATGTGCAAATCAGTATTGTCCCTGTATGAGCATCTTTGCAGCTACGACCATGCTTCCCAGCCATGCGATTTCCCTCCTGTCTGAAAACACTCTAAAAGCAACGGTAACACTTCTTGCGTTTGAGTAGGGGGATTAAATAGGCTGACCATATGAAAAGGAGGACAGGGCTCGTGTAACTTTAAGAGTTGTAGAGAAAAGGGAATTTCAGCCCGTGTCATTTGTATGCAATTAGTTCCTGGTGAAATTCCCTCTTCATCACAACAGTTAAAGTTGCAGGCACTATACTGGAGTGGCCATATACAAAGGAAGGCAGGGCCCCTGCAACTTTAACAGTTGTGAAGAAGAGGGAATTTCGTTTTAATGCGAACATATTGCAACCCTCCTTGGATTGCCTGGTTTCTTCACTTTGAAACATTTACTTGGCTTAAGACTCTCCCTTGCCCCCACACCAACCTTTCCTAGCCATATGACAATGGAGAACCCACCTGTAACCGTCATAGATTGAATCATTCAGGTAAATCACGGTGCCACCAGGTAGAACCAACTGCTGCCCTGCTGGAGCGCTATAGGAAACCAGCCCATCTGTAAAGGAGTGGAACAGGGGGTTACTCATGCTCTGCTGCTGCTGCTGCTGCTGGCAAGAACACAGATTTGAAAAGAAGTACACAAACACAGAGCTTGGAGCTTGGGAACAGAGCCGCCACCATGGTCAGAAGGTTTGGCTGAGATCTGCTCATGTCATACCAGAAATGCCAGGAGGCTGGGTAGGCAGCACTTCCATCTGCAGAAGAGACTGAGGCTGCCTCTACAAGAGGCATTTAAAGCTCTTTCAAGGCGCATTAAAAAAATTACCTCTACAAGAACGGAGCGCAAATCGGGTGTAGAGGCGCATTTTCTCTCCAATTATGCGCATTATCGAATGCACGTTAAATAGCGAGTTTTATTTTGCTCCGGCCGTTAAAGCGCATTTTGACTATGTGAACAAGCGATTCACCGCATTAACTACCTGTAAAGCGCATTTGAAACAACCGGTAAGGTCACCAGTTGAGTGCTCAGTTACCTCCTGCATACAAGCATTTACGATAAAGCGCTTCCGAGAAGATGGGCATAATCGGCTAACCAGCCGTAAAGCCGAATTCTTGTAGATGAGGCCAGACATAGCATTGTGGCGAAGGGCCAAATCAGACAGGATCCAGATCCCCTCCTGTCTTTTTCTTTCATTAAGAATAGCTGTGGAACTTCCCGCTTTTAATCAGAGCAGCAGCACTGGGGGGTGTTGGGTGTTGGGTTTAACCTTTTCCCTCATAGCGTTTCCCCAAATTAAATTCTTCTCCATGGCAGGGAGCAGGCGGGGGGGGGGGGGGGGAGGGAAGACAGGCTTCTGTTTTGAACCTCTCTCCTTTCCTTTCCAGAGAAAATAGCAACTGGGGGCCAGGTTTAAGCTGGAGAAATGGCAAAGGTTTGCCTCTACACTCTATTTACCCTGTGGTGGCTGCGCGGTGGTGTTGCGTCAGTTCTACCCACCACCCACCCACTCCCAGTAGTAAGATGTCTTGAATTGGCAGAAGTGATTGCCAGGTAATGGGGCAGGAAGGAATTTTACTAGGCTGACCATATGAAAAGGAGGACAGGGCTCATGTAACTTTAACAGTTATAGAGAAAAGGGAATTTCAGCCAGTGTCATTTGTATGCAGTTAGTTCCTGGTGAAATTCCCTCTTCATCACAACAGTTAAAGGTGCAGGCACTATACTAGAGTGACCAGATACAAAAGAAGGCAGGGCCAGGCCAGCCAGCATGGGGGCTGTGAGCGGGCCACGACTGTGGTTGTTGGAAAGGGGTTCACATTAGCAGCCTGCGCCTTGGTGCCGTCCGTCACCAATGTCCCTGGCATGTGGGCCAGGAAGGGGAATCATTCGGCAGGCCGGCTGGCCGACAGCAGGGTCCATGCCCCATGCCGCCATCTAAGCCTGGGTGTCTAATTTGTTCTCTTCCCTTTGCCAACTGAACCCAATTAAGCACTGCCCAAGAAATCCGGTGAAGGGAAGTACATGTGCTAATGTGTGTTTTCTGCAAGTTTTTGGTTCGGCAGCTTCGACCCACGTTTCTGAGCTGCTTTTTGATCCAAGAAGAACCTGGCAAACGGTTTGCAGATTTGGAGGGGAGAAGGGATCTGCTGAAAGAGAACGCCCCAGAAATATCTGTTGCAGGCACATCTGATGCACAGCCACTGGAGTTAGACAAAGATGCAATACTTCAGAGAGCATTGCTTCTTTACATGCAAAACTGCTCTGGAGACTGGGGGTGAGGGTGGGGTGAGGCGGGTGATCTTGATTATGCTGACCAGATAAAATCCAGGTCAGGGTTCATGTAACTTCAACAGTTGTAGAGAAAAGGGAATTTCAGCCAGTGTCATTTGTATGCAATTAGTTCCTGGTGAAATTCCGTCTTCATCACAACAGTTAAAGTTGCAGGCACTATACTAGAGTGACCATATACAAAAGAAGGCAGGGCCCCTGCAACTTTAACTGTTGTGATGAAGAGGGAATTTCATCAGGAACTAATTGCCTACAAATGACGCCGGCTGAAATTCCCTTTTCTCTACAACTGTTAAAGTTACATGAGCCCTGACCTGGATTTTATCTGGTCACCCTAATCTTGATGGCATCACAGGTGACCAGACAACCCAGCATTTCCCAGGGGGCAACTGGGGCTATCTGCTCTGGGGCCCTGCAAAGCAAGCCCACTCCTCTGCCACCACCACCACCAGCTCCTGAGCATAGCATTGGACTCTGCCCAACCCTGCTCCATTGTTCACCAGACCTTTAAATATACATGGGTCTTTGAATGGGGCAGTGGTGGGGCTCCTAACATCACACCTACCCTAAGCCCCATTAAGAGCGGCTGCGAGCCAATCAGCACTATGCACAGTCGGATTCTGCTTTAAACCAGCAGAGACCAACTTTGGACGGGAAAGGTAGATTTGTACTCAAAAACATCCTGTCTGCCTTGAGCACAGGTTGCCCTGAAGTGCTGCTACACTTACCCAGCCAAACGCAACCATAGAGCTCCACTCTGAGGCAGACATTGGTGGAGTGGTCAGTGATAGGGATAAAGCGAATAAATCGACCAATGATGGGTGGCTCCAAATCCTTGAGAACAATGTCGTAAGGGTTAGTATTTCCATCAAGCACCTGAGGTGGGAAGGAAAGGACATATTGTGAACAAGGGGAAGGCTACTGAAAAGCAGGCAGGCCAAGAGAAGATATACATCCATGGTACCAGGGTTCTGTTTAAAATGAGGGTGGTGGTTACATCATGTTATTCTAGTGGTGTCCTCTGGTTGCTGAAATATATATATATATATATATATATATATATATATATATACACACACACACACACACACACAAGACTGCTCCACGTAGGTCAAGTCATTCCCACTATACATTTAATATAGTTTTCAAATGGATTACAAATTGCTTCCATAATTTCCATGGCTTCTCCCGCTGAATACTGGGAATTTAAATCTTGTCAAGGTGCTGAGAATTGATCATGGATGTCCTGGCCTAATATGTAGCTGGCTTTCACTTCATTCTGCAGGTGGGGCTCACGTGATGGAATTCTCTTACGTACAGAACAATTCCCTGTAGATATGAAAATAGCATATCAGGGAGAAGGCTTGGCTAGAACCCTTTTCTCTGGCATTAAGTTTTCTGTGTATAGGGATTTTTTTCTGTTTAGAACAACATTCAGTGGTACCCTGTAGGGTAGTCTGAGGTGATACAGTTCAGACACAAGGGTGCCACCTCAGTGAGAACTAGGCCCTCATCAGATTGGACTACCATAGTTCCCAGTTTGGGAACAATGATAGTTGAGCAGACATTAAGGCAAATTACATTTGTAGAGTAAACATGTTATCAGCATCAGAGAGAACAGAAAAGGGCACAGACAATTCAAGGCAAAAAATGTGCTTCAAATAACAGGATGCAAAATTTTGTAAAAGGTAATCAGGATATCCTGTAGTAGAAATGTGGTCGTGGTACATATAGGGCAGAATAGCTGGAACTATAATACCATCTTTGCGCTGGCCCTCAATTGGGCTCTAACTCAGTAAGACATCTCCCCCCACCCCACCCAGTTAACAGTATGTACACATCAACCAGGAGCTTCTCCTGCAGACATCCCAATGAAAACATTGCACAACAGAGAGCAGCGTTGGAACAGCATTTTACCAGAATTCAAAACCATTCTGTATTTCTGAAACATGATAGCCACATCTTCCAGATGCAAATCCTGGTGTGAAAACTGGCACTTCATTGCTAATGGCCCATAGTGATTCCCAAATCAAAGGTCCACAGTTGCACTTCACGCTGGCAAGCACCACTTCTTCTTCTTAGAATCATAGAATCAAAGAATAGTAGAGTTGGAGGGGGCCTATAAGGCCATCAAGTCCAACCCCCTGCTCAATGCAGGAATCTACCCTAAAGCATCCCTGACAGATGGTTGTCCAACTGCCTCTTGAAGGCCTCTAACGTGGGATAGCGCACCACCTCCCTAGGTAATTGGTTCCATTGTTATGTTGCTCTAACTGTCAGGAAGTTTTTCCTGATGTCCAGCCGGAATCTGGTTTCCTGTAACTTGAGCCCATTATTCCGTGTCCTGAATTCTGGGTTGACCGAGAAGAGATCCTGACCCTCTTCTGTGTGACAACCTTTCAAGTACTTGAAGAGTGCTATCATGTCTCCCCTCAGTCTTCTCTTCTCAAGGCTAAACATGCCCAGTTCTTTCAGTTTCTCCTCATAGGGCTTTGTTTCTAGACCCCTGATCATCCTTGTTGCCCTCCTCTGAACACGCTCCAGCTTGTCTGCATCCTTCTTGAAGTGTGGTGCCCAGAACTGAATGCAGTATTCAAGATGGGGTCTAACCAGCGCCAAATAGAGGACAACCAATACCTCGTGTGATTTGGAAGCTATACTTCTATTCATGCAGCCCAAAATAGTATTTGCTGTTTTTGCAGCCACATCACACTGTTGGCTCATATTCAGCTTGTGATCTATAACAATTCCAAGATCCTTCTTGCTTGTCGCTGAGCCAATTATCCCCCATCTTGTAACTGTACATTTGGTTTCTTTTTCCTAGGTGCAGAACTTGGCATTTATCCCTATTAAATTTCATTCTGTTGTTTTCAGCCCAGCACTCCGGTCTATCAAGATCACTTTGGAGTTTGTTTCTGTCTTCCAGGGTATTAGCGATCCCACCCAATTTTGTGTCGTCTGCAAATTTGATAAGCATTCCCTGCACCTCCTTGTCCAAATCATTAATTAAAATGTTGAAGAGCACTGGGCCCAGGACTGAGCCCTGCGGTACCCTGCTTGTTACCTCCCCCCAATGTGAAAAGGTACCATTGAGTCCGATCTTGTAGCCAACTGTGGATCCAGGAATTCACAGTTGTTCCATCTAGCCCACTTTTCACTGGTTTGTTATTCAGAATGTTATGGGGCACTTTGTCAAAAACTTTGCTGAAGTCAAGATATACTATATCCACAGCATTCCCACAGTCCACAAGGGAAGTTACCTGAAAATGAGATCAGATTAGTCTGACAGGATTTGTTCTTGACAAATACATGCTGGCTTCTTGTAATCATGGCATTGTTTCAAGCTCTTCTCCTCCTCCTCCTCCTCCTCCTCCTCCTCCTCCTCCTCCTCCTCCTCCGCAAGAGCCCCTTCCCTTCAGAAGGGGCTCTTGCCAGAGTAGGCAGAGATAGATGCCAGAGATAGGTGGGGAGCTCTCCCTGTTGTCATAATTTGCCTCTGAAGAAGTAAGAAAGAAGCACAGCCTACAAATCTTTATGCCACAATTGTTCTGTGATTTGCCACAAGACTCTTTATTGTCAACAACAATGAACAATACCAACAACATTATTATTAACTCCTCCCTGCCACCGGCTTACCTGCTTTCCATGCCTGTTCCGCCAAGAGATCCAGCGGGTGCCATCCCGGCTGTAATTGATTTTGTACATTGGAGCAAATTCATTGCCATGGCCTCCCGCATGGCGGCCTTGGGTCCCTACTAAAGTGATGAAGTGCAGGGCATGTAAATCAATCTCCAGGAATTCCTTGAGGTCATCCGGTTCCACAGGGCTCACAGGGCACCATGCTCCATCCCCGTCTTCTGAACCTAGCCTAGAGAAACACAGAGAGGGAATTTGGCTGATGTTGCCCATCCTTTGTGGCCCTTCCCTTCCTAAGGCTCCATGCAGCCTTCCTCAGCCTTGTGTCATCCAGATTTGTTGGACTACAACTCCCATCACCTAACACATCTGAAGAGCACCAGTTTGGGAAATGCTGCACTAGGTTGTTCTGTCTCATTCTTTCATTCTTTGGAGGAGCAGAACTCCTCCCTGGGACCCTTCTCAGGCTATGGCCCTCCCAAACACCGCCCCAATTTCTCCTTGCCCATCCAGCACCCCCAGTTCCCAGCTTTCATTCCCCACTTTCACAACCAACTTCTGTGATTACCACCACTGCATGGAATTTGCTGCCATGAGAAGTTGAGATGGCCGCTAGCTCAGATAGCTTAAAAAGGGATAATACACATTCATTGCGGAGAGATCAGTCAGTCATTATGGACCACATTGGAATCTCCATGTTCGGAGACTGTATACCTCTGAACATCAGATGCTGGGAACAAGAAATAGGAGAGGGCCGTCACCTTCGTGACCTGCTTGTGAGCTTTCAGGAGGCATATGGCTGGCCAGTATTGGGAACAGGATGCTTGACTAGATGGACCTTTGGTCAGATCCAGCATTAGGGCTCTTCTTACATTCTTAGCACATATTGTTGGCCAAAACTGATAAGAGGACAGAGAAAGCCCTATAGCAACATTTCTGAAGACAGAGGTCACCATGTCCTTTCTTCGTCTGTCAGTGGTGGCTTTGGTTTAGGTGAAGAAAGTGGGCGTATCTAGGGGCAGATCCCAGTGCAGGGAAGGCGCGGGAATGCAGGGCAGGGGGCAGGCTGGACAAGCCTCGTAATGGCTGGAGAATGAACGTAAGGGCAGTTAAGATTACGCATAAATTAAAGGAACTGTAGCAGCGCTTCTACAGGTTTTCAGAGTTGTGCAGAGTTGCCATTAAAAAAGAAAAGAGGCTTTCGTGGTTTCCCATTCCCACAGTCTGACAACAGCATTGTGATTTTTCCCAAGCTGGATAGCTTGTGCTCACTCCTGCCGATGCTGCAGGGTTTGGGGGGAATCAGGAGGCAAAGCAGCGTCATATAGACACAGTCTGTGTCAGCCTTCCAGCAGCACAGGGGACTTGTGGGCTCAGCCTTTTTCAGGGCTCCATCACACCTACCTTTTTTCCTGGTATGCACCTGCAATTCCGACCTCCGTTTCATTAGCGCGTCAAGCGCTGGTCACTTTCACGTGCGTGTGCTGTTGCACTATGTCACTTGTCTCCCTTTTCACACACCCACACCCCGGCTTGTGCTTCCTGGTATCGCCACGGTACCAGCAAAATCTCTTTTCACCCAGCCCCTTCTCCTCCCCCCTCCAGCTCATTGGGTCTTGTGGTTGATGGTCCTTGTGATGGATGTGGTGCCTTCCCCTTCCCCTCCCCCCACTTGCCCTGGCTTTGTTGTCTACTGTTTTAACGATTTACTGTTTGATCGATTAAGTGCCGTTGCTCCCTTCTGCGCAGGGTGTTTGAGCGCCCTCTCTCCCTCCCCCTTCACAGTTGAGCAGTTGAGTTTCTTTGGTGTGGGTGTGGGTGTGATTTGTTAACAGAGTGTCTGCTCAGAGAAAAAGGAGGAAATCGCAACCCGCTTCTGCCCCTAAGGAGCCTGCCTGGCAACTTGCATCCTGTTCGGAGTGCTACCTTTCAATGCAGGAAACTTAGACATACCTACTCAGCAGTAAAACCCATAGAGTTGAATCGGACTGACTCCCAGGCATGAGCATACAGGACAGTGGCCTCGCTCGCCTTTCTCTCTCTTTCTTTGACAGGTATTACCCAGAGGGCCTTCTCTTCTGCCGCTCCCAGACTGTGGAATGGCCTGCCGGAGGAGACTCATCAACTTAACAGTCTTTTAGAATTTAAGAAAGCTATAAAGACTAATCCCTTCCGGCAGGTATATCCAGTGGAATTTTAGAATGTTTTTAGGGCGTTTTATTGCTATTTTAATAACATGTACCATGTTTGTAATCAGGTTTATGTATTTTATCATATTTTATATTCGCTGCTGTTCCCCGCCTTGATCCAAACGGAGAGGCGGGTAAGAAATAAATTTATTATTATTATAATTCTCTCCCCCGCCCCCGCCCCACCGGCCAATGTGCGAAGGTGGAGAGGCGCGGCCAATCAGCCAACTCTTGCCTCGCTTCAGACTTCCCCATGCCCAAGCAAGAGCCTGCCCATGCATTCTGCCCTACGTTGACAGCAGCCCCTGCTCTCCTCTCTGCCTTTCTTCTAAGCTGAGGAGGAGAAATGCCAACCTGCCACAGTGGCGGCAGCAGCAGCAACAGCATCTCCTCCCTGAACAGATTAAATGAACATGAACCAACTAGACAGGAATGACCTAGTGTTACCCTAAACCTCTCCCCATCCCTCATGCTCCCTGATCACTGCAAGTTGTGGTTTTCTTCCTCGGTTACTCAACCGCTCAACCCCTTCCTGGTTGAGTGGTTGTATGGACTGGAGAACCATCCCGCCCTCGTCTTTCATCAGCAAGACCGCCCTTCAACCCAGATACCCCCAAGAAGGGAGGTTCTGCAACATAGCGTGAGGACAGCAATACGCGGGGACGGAAGAGCGGTTTGATCCTGCGTGGAGAAAAAACGCTGTGCTTTCCCAGCCCTAGAAAAACACGGCAAATGGAGGGGAAGAGGCGAGACGACTGCAGGACAAGGACGCTGCCGTATGAGTGTCGTGGGGCAAAACGGTAAACAAGGCAGGATGAAGGTGCGATAACACGCTGGTGTGATGGAGCTCTCAGACAAGTTGGAGATAGTGTTCAGCTTCCAACCTCACTGGACTCAGTGCCAAGAGGGGGCAGCAGTGGCCCTGAGAATTGATGGGCCCTTGAATGGATCTGAGCCCTGACAAAGGCCCAACTGCATCTAGCTGTGATACCAGCTATAGGTAGGCAGGGGACAATTGATATTTTGGCCAATATATTGTAAATCCTTCCTAAATGAATAGAGTCAGAGTCCAAATCCATAAAGGGCAAAGAGGAGTGTAATTGATCATGAGGATTAATTTCTTATTATTCTAGGAGGAGATGAAAGTGGGAGGGGGGATTTGTTTCTGCGCCTCCTGGTATCCCCTGTTCTATCTGCATGGGCTTGGTGAGAGGCCCCAGGTGCACATCACTCTTACCTTCCATACTTGGCTGCTGTAGATTCAGACCAATAGCTTGAAGCAGAAATGTCTTCATCAGGGATATGCCCACCTGACATGCCCAGAGGATAGCGGCAGATGGCTGGAGAGAGAAAGGGGAGAGAGAAGAAAGACATATCACACATCACTCTCATCCAGAGTTGGCATTTTGAACATTGTTTTTACTTATGCTCTATTAAAAAGTGATGTCAGAATAATGATTACAACGTATTTAAATCAAGGAAACAAGCACATGGTTGATCATACCAACAAGGGGCAAAACAAAATCATCACCTTATACATCTGTCTGATTGTTGTCTACTCTCTCAAATATGTACACTGTTAATTTGGACATAGGGTGTTTCCAGATTATCAGCTCCAAGGTATTCTGTTGTGAAGCTATTCTGTATTTTCCTCCTTAGCAGATTTTTTTGTGGGAAGAAAAAGACAGCCGCAGAAGTGGGAAAGCACAGGAATGTTACATGTGGAAGATACTGTCTGGACCTCCTGCAAAATTCTGTGAATGAGGCAGGATGACTGAATTATAAAAACCTTGTCTGGAAACATCCATAGTGGCCACATCATATATCCCTTTATCCAGGGGTCTGGGGGATTGTACTGCAAGATCTTGGGACAGCTTCATTCACACAGCACTCCATCACACCTATTTTTCTCCCTGGTTTGCCTTTGCATTTTTTACCTCCATTTCAGAAGCGCTGCAAGCACTCCTCCCTTTCACTATAGTAGCTATAGCGGTGAACTCTCTTTTTGCTCTCCTACTGCTATTGTGCCTTCCCCACCCTTCCCCACCCTCCTCCTTTGCCCTCCAGTTCATTGGTTCTTGTCATTGATGGACATTGTGATGGAATTGGCAGCCTTCCCTCCTTGCTCATTGGAGTTCCTATTAGAATGTATAAACATGCTTACATCTATGTAATTTTTAAAGATAAAGAGATGAAACTTGGGATCTCGAGAGCTCTTAAGTAGAATTTTAGGCATGCCCAGTTTGAATCAGATATGTCCATGCCTTAATTTTTAGGATTTTTTAAAATGCAAATTAACCAAAATGCTTACATCTGCATAAATTATATAGAGAGATGAACCTTGGCATGGTGATAGGTCTCTAGGAGAGCTTTCAGCATGCCAAGTTTGAATCAGATCAGTTCATCCCTTGCTTTTTAAAGAATTTTAAAATTTCCCTGCCCTTTACAACCTTTTCATGATAGTTCACCAGTGCGCTCTTCCACCTCTTTGCATTTGTGAAGGATTGCTTTTCCTTTCCTTTGATCATGTGAAGCTGAGCATTTGCAGTTCATAAAATAAAGATGGCCAGTTCCCTTAATCCAGAGTAAATTCCATTGACTTCAACTGCATTTACATCCAAGTCATACTAAATTCGCACCCCCCATAGCTCCATTTTACTTCATAGTCAGATAGAAAGATAGCTCCTACATTCTTTCAGATGTTAATCTGTTGCCAAGGACAGTGCTAGCAATTCACTAGTCATGACTCACTGGAAAGAATAGTCTTTTGTCTTGCAAATCAGGTCTCCTTGGAAACATCAGGTGGGCTTGATTTTGTATTAAACGGCTTTGCCCAAGAAGATTTGAGGCAGTAAAAGGAACTAGAACAGGAAAATCAAGCCTCACGCCTCCACGTTGGACCGTGGATGCATTGCTACGAAAGCCTGTTAGCGGCCACTTTTGGTAAAAAAGCCCACTAGCACCAGAAAATGTTTTCTCCCGCAGTCTCCCATGGAACTTCTCCATGCAACTTCTCCGCGAGAGTCAGCAGCACTATCAGCCATGATAATATAATATAGGACAACATAGGAGAAAGAAGAATTACACAAAACAGAAGAGAACCACTAGGAAGTGGACAGAAATGGATGTATGAGGAAGGATCAGAGAGGTTTGAAAGGTTAAGGTGGATAGGTGTCAGGGTGAAGTTCTGTGATTCCAGCAGGACAGGGGTTCAGCAAAACAAGGAAGCCAAAGAACAGAGGGAGTTGGAGCAATGAAACCTCCTTCCAACTCCTAACGTGTCCAAAGATGAAAAGGAGGAAATAAATTGTAAAACTCCCCAAGCGGATTAAAAATACGCCCTGTTCTTTCGTCACTGAAAACAGCCTTCAAGAAACACTCCCAAACACAGAAGCGGATTTACTGGTTTACATTTGGGTTTTTATTGCGCATTTCCAAGATGAAACGGACTTTCCCAGGTCCAAAATAAGGTGCTAGAAGTGGGGGAGAAAGCGAGAATAGTGCAGGACAGGGACGACGCCATGCGAGTCAACGGCACCAAAAACTGGAAACGAGGAAATACAACAGTATGATAAACCCAAAGTGTGATGGAGCTCACACAGAGTGAAAAGAAACATAACCTTAAAAAGAGAGCACTCACAATGGTTCCCTGAGCAGCAAGGTAAGCAGGTTTCACAACTGAAACAACTTTTGCTATTCCCTGCCATTTTTCATGTGAACTGCCTTGTTTTATTATTTTTTAAAGTATTGCATGAGCACTTATCTATTCATTCACTGCCAAATCCATGTTTTATTCCCAGCATGGATAATAGCAGCTACAGAGGGAAGGGACCGTTTCAGGGGGGAGATAGGTGGAAGGAGAAAAGTTAAACATGGCCCAACTCTGCAGTTCTCTACTGCAAATAGCCCTCTCTTGAGGAAGTTTTGGAGCAGAGAGAAAAAAAAATTGGGTTACCAGTATGCACACCAAGGGTGTCATGTGCAGGTTGTCTCATCATCCAGAGATCTGAATGGGTCTGAATGGATTCTTATCCAGGAAAGGTGGCAGATAGCAAATAAAGATGATGTAAAATCTTTGCTTTTACACCTGGTTGCCCGATTATGCGCATATACGGTTAAGCGCATTTACTCCTAATACCTATTCACGAGAGGCGGTGAAGCGCATTACAGGCTGTATGAAACGCGCTTTAAAGTTGTTGACATGCAGAGAATCGCATGTTTACATGGCCATAAACCGCTTTGACTCCCGTGGTACATTTTAAGTTGCTATTTAACGTGCATTCGATAATGCGAATAATTGGAGGTAAAAAGCACCTCAACCCCCGATTTGTGCTCCGCTCTTGTAGAGGTAAAATCTGTAATGTGCCTTGAAATAGCTTTAAATTGCTCTTGTAGAGGCACCCAAAATCATGCAAAGACATAGACCAAGGTAAAGTTTCATAGCTCCCCGGCTGTGCTGGCTGGGGGATGGTGGGAGTTGTAGTCCCACACACCTGGAGGGTGCTAGGTTGCTACTGCATTGTGTGTGTTTTTAACAGCTTCTGCAGTGGAGAACTTTAACCAGTGATTCAAATGTGAATGGTTTATTCAACCAGATATTAGATATTAACATATGAAGTTATCTTACACGACATCACACCATTGGTCCATCTATCTCAGTATTGTCTACTCTGGCTGGCAGCTCTCCAGGACCTCAGCCTTATGGGTTATGATCAGGACTGACCCTATGACTTTCTGTATACAAAGCATGTGTCTACCATGAAGTGATGGGTCCCGTTCTGATTGATTGTGGGTTGTGGAAAATAAGATGATAAACATGATCTTGTTTTTCCAAACTGTGGAATACAGCCACTGATTTAGAATCTGCAAGATCCAATGAGGATCCTGTAATCAGTTTTTATTTTAAAATTAAGTTTTGCATAATGAGCACAATTTATTCCATTTGCAGTGAATCACCACAATTAGGTTTTCTGGATAGCCAAATCTGGATTTTTTATTTTACTATAATCTATGGCCCTGCATGGCAAACCAGCACAGGCAGAGCTTTCTGAAGATCGGAGGGAAACCTGAAAAGTTTAATAGAAGACATGGACCAAACTGCTGCACAGGGCTTCTCAGCCTGGAACAATTGCCGCTGAAATGGTGTTACTATCCATCTGGTCCGGGCTCCGAAACATTAGAGATCCTAGCAAGTTCCAGATTCACTGTATTCACAATTCTTGTACTGCATATGTCTTCAACCTGGTGCCCTCCAGGGCTGCCTCTACAAGAGGCATTTAAAGCTCTTTCAAGTCTCATTTAAAAATTACCTCTACAAGAGAGGAGCGCAAATGGGGCGTAGAGGCGCGTTATCTCCCCGATTGTGCGCATTATTGAATGCGCGTTAAATAGCGAGGTTTTTTTTGCTCCGTCCATTAAAGCGCATTTTGACTGCTGCCGCTGCCGCCGCTGTCAAAAGCCCTCCCCCGGCTGCAACGGCGCAGATTTCCTTCCTCACCCCCTTTCCGATCGCTCCATGCCCCGACCTGAACTTCAGCAACCCCGGGGGCTCCGGCGGAGGGAGCTATGATTTGAAGCCGGGGAGGCGAGAAGGGGGAGAGCAGATTTCCTTCCTCACCCCCTTTCCGATCGCTCCATGCCCCGACCTGAACTTCAGCAACCCCAGGGGCTCCGGTGGAGGGAGCTAGTCTAAGCGCCTGGCTGCCGGGAACATGATTTGAAGCCGGCGAGGCAAGAAGGGGGAGAGCAAGAGAGGGCGAGCTGCGCAGGGGGAGACTCCGGAAGATGAGCCACGCAGGTACGGGGAGCAACTCTTGGGGGAGGGGATGAGAAGGGGCCGTGGGAGAACGTTTTCCTTGAGGAAGGGGGAGGGGAGGCTGGGAAACGGACCCCCACGCAGGGTTTTTCCCAGAACACAATGGCAAGAAGCGCTTCCTGGCACGGAACACTCCAGCCTTGTTCTCCGCGGGAATGCCAAAGGGGCGCCTCCTGCTCTTGCCGCCGCGCGCGTTGCATGGGGAGCGAGCACTCGGGGCGGAGGTGGCGGTGCTGCCGGCGGCGGCAGGCTCTCTGTGATCCCCGGCACCCGCGGCGGGGGGCCCGGCGAGAGGAGGAGGAGGAAGAAGAGGGGGTAAAGGAAGGCGAGGAGGATCGCTCGCCTGCTGCCCACAGCCTACCAGCCAGCCAGCTGGGGAGCTGCGGGGAGGGAAGGGGAGGGGAGTGAAGCGCCTTTTGTCGCCGCCTCTTGTGCAGAGGTATTAGGCGTAAAGGCGCTTCAGGGATAGTGTGCATAATCTCCTAACTGGGCGCAAAAGCGAATCCTTGTGGAGGGGACCCCAGATGTGTTAGACTAGGCTGACCAGATAAAATCCAGTTCAGGGCTCATGTAACTTTAACAGTTGTAGAGAAAAGGGAATTTCAGCCAGTGTCATTTGTATGCAATTAGTTCCTGGTGAAATTCCCTCATCACAACAGTTAAAAGTGCATGCACTATACTAGAGTGACCATATACAAAAGAAGGTAGGGCCTCTGCAACTTTAACAGTTGTGATGAAGAGGGAATTTCACCAGGAACTAATTGCATACAAATGACACTGGCTGAAATTCCCTTTTCTCTACAACTGTTAAAGTTACATGAGCCCTGAACTAGATTTTATCTGGTCACCCTATGTTAGACTAAAGCTCCTATAATCCCACAGCTGCTGGCTGTGGGATTATGGGAGTTGCGGTCCAACATATCTGGAGGGCACAAAGTTGGGGAAGGCTGCTGTATTGCTTCCCTTTCCAAAACACTGGTTACAGTCAAGCCTAGTCTTTTGATACAAGCCCTTCTCATTTCAAGGGAGCAGACAGAATAAGCTTGGCATCCTGTTCCAGCTCCTGTGTAGGGAGTGTCCTAAACTGAGGAACAGATCATCACCACCGGCACTCCATTTTGGCAATCCACTGGAAAAACCTTCTTCCTGGATGCCTTTTAAAAAAAAAACACCCTGTTTGTGGTGTGAGAAATGGAAATGCTGTGTGTAAACCGGTTGGCTGCTGTCTAATTAAGAAGAATTTCTGGGACCTATTCCCAGAAGGAAAGTCACTAAAAGCTACCTAGAGATTTAAGGTGGCATTCACATATGCAATGGGTTTCCTATGTGGGTTTTGTTTCGTTTGTTTGGCTTAAACTGGCCTTGCACATGTACCTTTAATAGCAACCCAATAAGACCGACCGATAAGAAAGCTTCTTCTACTTCTTTTTTAACTCTGTAGATTTTTAAAACAAACTTTTTACGAAGTCATTACTAAATAAAATACACTTGAAGAGCCAAGGCAATGGGCTGCATATATTTAACAAATAATGGTGTGGTAGGATTGGGTATTGGACTGGATAGCCCTCCGAGGTTTCTTTTCTTCCCGCTTCCACTGGCGTGTGCAAGGGATATACCCGGTGTGCCCAGGCACACTCTAATGTTTGGGGCCGCCTCTGCTTTCCTGTGTGTGCCCCCACTCGAATTGGGGTTTTTAAGGTGGAAGGGAAGAGTGGTGAATTCTACTACTTTCCCCACCCCACCCCTGTCAGGAAGGTCAATAATTCTATTTGCAGACAAGGGCTGGAGATGCTGCCACAAGCCCGCTCTCTCAAGTCAACCTGCCACTCTTTCCTTTGCTGCCCCCTTGCTCTTGCCTGTCTACTCAGAAGTAAGACCCACTGAGAACAATAGGACTTATTCTGAGGTATATGTACATGGAATTTCAGCCTGAAAAAGAGGGTGGAGAAAAGGCAGGAGAAAGGGATGAAGATGAAGCCATTGCAGAAATAGAACAGACAACTGTTAACTCAACACTATGGGCAGATCTACACACGAGTTTTTTGACGTTTTATAAGGGTTATGAAAACTCTTTGGGCCACATGACGCACTCCCTATAACGTTGTATATCTGAGGTTTTTTAAAACTCCCTTCAGTTATATACAACGGTTTCACTTTTAATAAATCGTTTTAAGTAAAATAATGTGTCCTTCCTTACCGTTTGATTCATGGGGGCAGTGCTTCCTTTACTGGTGCCCAAATGCTGAGCAGTTGATTGGTGGGGAAGAAACAAGAAGTGGACCAGTGAACTACAACACCCACAATTCTTAGCCCTATACTCGCTAGGGAATGACAGAGGAACTAAGAAGGAAGTGTGTGACTGAACTACAACCCCCACAATGCCTTGCCCTAAATTCATTGAAAAAATAAAGAGAAAGAGACAGGGCAGAACAATGTGTGTTCGTACACACCGCTTTAAAGACTGAAGACTGTTTCTCCTGTAACGTGAGTACCCAGTAATGTGGCCTAAGACGTTTTAGAACGCACCTATTTGGAACGTTTTAAAATACAATTTAAAACGTTCCAAAGGACTGTGTGGATTCCCCCTATATTAAGTACAGCAATGATTAGTGCCCCTAAACATACAGAGTGCCTCTCCTTCGTTTCTCCTCTCCATTTCAGTCCCAATCAAATAATCACAACAGTGAACCAGCTAGGTTTTTCATGGGAAAACCCTGTATATGGTGACAGATACTTATTTTAAATTTTAATTAATACATATATTATATTATCCTTTCCTATAACAAAATGGTGCTTACTCCTAAATAAGTGTGTTCAGCATCAGGGTTGCAGAGAGAAATCCTATTTTATTTCTTTAGGTATGCTAGTGTGACATGAGTTAAAGGCACAATCCTATGCATTTTTAGACAGACAAAAAATCCTACAACTCCAAAAAAATCCCCTAGCCAGTGTGGCTGGCTGGAGTATGCTGAGAGTTGCACGACTTTTTCCTATCCAAACATGCATAGGATTGCACCTTAAGTGGGTTTAAAATATGACACTTGGCATATGTGTGGAATCTTTTTAAAAAATATATTATTACATCAGGAATGTAGCAGTTGGGCAGTGGGGAAGGTAAACTATGCTTTCCCCTCTGCCGCTCCAATTGGGGCCTTAGGTGCTGCCCACCCTGATGAAATGGCCGCTTCATGATTTTATGATTCTAAGATTGGGGCAAAGATTGTGAAAAGAAACTAACAAAACTGTCCCTGAGTGGAGAGGAACAAGATAACCAGTTCAGGACTTGATATATTGGAGGATCCAACTCCAGTACTTGCAGATTTTAGGACACATCTTCCACAAGTAATAAAATGAGCTAACAAGCAACAAAGCATAGTTTAGAATATTGTTTATTTACACAGTGCAGTTGAGTCGGTGTATAATGCCACTTGGCAAAGGTTTTGACTAGAAATTCCTTAATACTAACAGAGGAAGATGTGAATAGCATAAATGACCAGATAGAAGTCCATATATATGAATCAAAGGTGGAACCTATATGTTAGGCCCAATTTTTTACATATGATTCAACAAAACCCTAAAATTTGGTAGAGATAGGAAGCAACATCTTTACAATATGTTCATCTTTACGATATTTGCATTGTTGATTCTTCTTCTAGACCCCCTCTACAAGAATTCGGTTTGACGCCTGGTTCTCCGATTATGCGCATCTTCTCGGAAGCGCTTTATGGTTAAATGACTGTACGCAGGAGATAATTGAGCGCACAACTGGTGGCCTTACTGGTTGTTTGAAATGTGCTTTAGAAATAGTTAATGCGGAGAATCGCTTGTTCACATAGTCAAAATGCGCTTTAACGGCTCGCAGCAAAATAAAACTCGCTATTTAACACACATTCGATAATGTGCAGAATCGGATAGATAACGCGCCTCAACTCCCGATTTGCACTCCGCTCATGTAGAGGTAAACATTTTAATGAGACTTGAAAGAGCTTTAAACCTCTGATGTAGAGGCAGCCCTAGTTTAAGGGCTCTCCTTATTTGTGAGTTAATTATTGGGCTTTGAGAAAGACGTTGTACCTGCGAATACTTATACCACTGGATAACTTCAAGGTGAGTCTTGATTAGATCACATTAGTTTATCACACTTACATCACTTTTGTCATATATACTGTTATATCAGTTTCTAAAGTGCTTTAGGCTGCAATCCTAAATGCTTTAGGCTGTTACCTGAGAGTAAGTACCACTGAATTCAATAGGGCTTACTTCTAAGCAGACTTTTATTTGGATTGCAATGTTACACTCTAATCTTATATCCATTTACCATGACAGCATGTCCCATTGGACTCAATGGGGCTTACTTGGGAGTAGGCATGTACAGGGTTGCACTAACATCTCTATCTTCAGGAGAGCCTTGTGAGGTTTCTGCTCATTATTCATTTATCTCTTATAGATGATGAACTAAGGCTACAAGACATCAAGCCCAAGATCACATACTGAATCTGCAGAAGAGGACATTTGAATCCAGGGGCTTGTCTGTATGCCCTGTATACCCCATCATGGCTGTTCAGTGGCACTGCATTGTTTATGTGACGCAGCTGCCAACTCGCAGCCACATTGGGCTTTTCTGACCAAAACTGCGCTTTTTCGCACTGTGGATTTACCATAAGTTTTTCAGTTGCTCCCAGGGCACCATGATAATCATCATCATCATCATCATCATCATATACAAAACAGCATAACATACATAAAACTGATTAAAACATATAAAACTAATGAATTATTAAAACATATAAAACTAATACACTATTAAAAGGGATCTTAAAATTCAACTGGGTAGGCCTGCCGGAAGAGATCAGTCTTTACGGCTTTCTTAAATTCTGGAAGACTGTTAAGTTGTCGAATCTCTCCTGGCAGGCCATTCCGCAGTCTAGGAGCGGCTGAAGAGAAGGTCCTCTGGGTAACACTCGTCAGCCTAGTTTTTGCTGACTGGACTAAGTTCTTCCCAGAGGACCTGAGTGTCTGGGGCAAATTGTATGGGAGAAGGCGATCCCACAGGTAACCTGGTCCCAAACCATGTAGGGTTTTAAAGGTAATAACCAACACTTTATACTTTGCCCAGAAATTAATTGGCAAATGTTGTTTCTTCAACTGTCAGTTGGGGCCTCAGTTTGGGTTAAGTAAGTGGGCATTACTGAGGGCAGATCCAAGTGCAGGGTAAGTGTGGGAACGCAGGGCAGGGGGCGAGACTGACAAGTCGAAGGGCTGCTGCCATTGTAGTTTCTCCTGGTCAGATAACCTGCGCTCCCTCCTGCTATGTAACATTATCGATTCTGCCTCACAGCAGCGATGTTGCGGGGTTTTGAGGGAATCAGCTACCAAAGCGGTGTCCTATAGACATCCCTTGATATCCAAGAGCAGCCTTCCCCAACTTGGTGCTTTCCAGATGTTTTGGACTTCAACTTTCATCACCTCCACCTTGCATGGCCAATGGTCAGGCATGCTGGGAGTTGTCATTTAAAACATCTTGAGGACCCAGGTTGCAGAAGGGTGTCTTAGAGTCAAGTGCAATTCTTTCCCCAGGGCTTCTCGCTGGTTTTCTAGTATGAAGGATGGGAAGATAAAAACTCATTTCCTCACTTCCCACCCCACCTTTGAGCGCAAAGAGAAGGAACTCTGAATTGTAAGAGTACAGAGCCCTCTAAACTGTATTTGAAGTGCATTTCCACAAGCATTTTTTTCAATAATTTATTGCTGGAGCTTACCACTAGCAGCATCCCTACTAGTACATTTGCACTGTAGCAGTAATACTAATATTTAGCCTTTACATTGCACTTTAGGATGTCCAAAGTACTTCACATGTACAACTTTGTCATAATCCTTACAACAGCTCTGGAAGGTAGGCTGGTATCATTCCATTTTGTAGATATGTTGGGGTGAAGATTGAGTTGAACTTGCCTAATGCCACTTGTAACAAGTTTATGCAAACCAGGGAACTTCCTGATTTGGAGCTCAGCCTCTGAGCCACTGCACTAAAACCTGAGTAGTTGGGTGCCTGGTAAAATACTAAGATCAAGGAGCGAGAGAGCACTGGAGGCACCTTAGAAAAGAGCTTTGCTGCACACTCAGGTCCCAGAACCTTCCACCAGTTTGGAAGTGGAAAATTACCAGTGCCTCCCATGTGTGACTGTGTTAGATTTGTAAGAGACCGGCCAAGGGAACTCCGCAGGCCTTGCACAGCTACCTGAGCATTATTTTTTCATGCTTAGCTGCCAAAGAGCTTCTCAAAGAGCTGCTTGTTCCAGAGTGTTTACTGTCTGACCATTGGATCCAGCCCAGAACTCTGTCCATAACCTGCCTGGAAGCTACTTTTTAGCAAACTGAGCTATATGTGGCGAGAAAAATTATGCTTATTTGAATCCCTTTCGCCAGGGGAGGGGAACTTGTGCTCCTCCAGATGTTTTCACCTACAGCTCCCATTAGCCCTAGTCGACATAGCCAATGATGAGGGATCATGGGAGTTGTAGGCCAAAACATCTGATGAGCCACAGGTTGTTCATTCCTGTCTCACACAGACAAGCCATACTCCTACACATTCAATATAACTCACACATCTTCAACAGCAGTATAACACTAGATTCACCCAATGAAATTCAATGGACCTGAAAAAGGAAAGCACTTCAACTTCACCACTCAGTGAATAAGGTACTACTGGAATTTGCGGCCACGAGACACAGTGCTGGCCTGTGGCTTCAATGGCTTTAAAAGGGGAACTATGTCATGGAAGAGAGGTCCATAGCTATTGGCCAAGATAGCTAAATAGAACTTCTGAATTCAGAGGAAGTGTGCCTAACAGTACCAGATGCTGTGATGAGCAAACTGCAGGGTGGGCTATTGCCTACATGCCCAGCATGTGGGCTTCCTGGAAACATTGCACCAGCCACTTTGGGAAGCAAACTACTGGAACAGATGGAATTTTGGTATAATCCAGCCGGGCTCTTCTTAGGTGATCAAGAGAGTGACCGTTTACAAGCTTATTAGTAGGACACAATCTTTTAGACCCAGTACTTTAGGGGCTGAGAGCAAAACCTGGTCTGATAAGGGGACTGCCTTAACGGTGCCAAGTTGGCACCACTCTGTCGCCAAACCCTGTGGTATCACTGCTGTGGGTTGACAGTGTGGGCTTCCTGGCAGCCATTAGGCTCACCGGGCCCACCCCTCCCCTCTCCTGGGGCTTCCAGTGACCAATGGGAGATCACCTTCCACCTGGGAATGTCCCCTGGCACAGTGCTAGAGCAAGGGCAGACAGCAGAAGAGCCACACTGACTTCGCTCAGGCAGGAAAAGTCAGGGTAAATCCCTGGCTTTTCTGCTGCGCATCTTCGGCTCTTTGCCCCTGGGGGCCCTGAATCGGCGGCTGCATCATATGACCAAACCAGTGCGGATTCAAAGCCACCCCAGGGCAAAGACGGCGTTTAGACAGCTCCAACCTAGTTGAGCCTATATATATAAACAAACACAGAAAGTTTAAAGTGTTTAATCCAGATTGGGACCACAGCACATGGTGGGGGGAGGGAATGACTCTTCCCCCACAGACACACACAGATTTTCTACCAAAAATTCCTCCAATAGTACCTCTGGAGAGAAAGAGCAGCTAGGGTGATTTTGGCAGGGAAACGGTACAGGGGAAAGGGCCAGACTGCCTCAGCCAACCATGGTCTCAAATCACACCACCACCGGCATTTGCCGTATCTGTAAAAAAAAACCACATAGCCAGGACAGATGAACATGTGATAAATATATTCCATGTCTCAATTTCCCAGCCAGAGTCGGATGTGGCAGCAATAGGGTCCAAGCAGGCAAGCAACAAGGGAGGGGCAAGACTGACAAATGAACCGTTTAGCATGTTATTCATATCATAAGTTCGTAAAAACGGAGCGGTGAGTTCTTTTAAGGTATTACATGCAGCCTCAGAGGCCCACCGTTTTATTGCACTTTAGGATGTCCAAAGGACTTCACATATATTACTTTTCCGTAATACTTGCAACAGCTCTGTAAAATATGTCAATATTACCCCATATTGTAGATATGTTGGGGCGGAGGCTGAGTTTGGCTTGCCTGATGCCACTTGTAACAAGCTTATGACAGAAGCAAGATGCAGACCAGGGAACTTCCTGATTTGGAGCTCAGTCTCTTAGGGTGTCTCTACATTAAGCAAAAAAACCCCTGCAACCTCACCGGGGCTTTCTACTTTTGGTTCCTTTGCGGGATTAGAAGGGGTTCCTTTACAACAGCTGACATGTGGTTTGAATCGAGGGAGTGCTTCCCTCCCTCCCTGGCATGTGTGCAAAGGAGGGGGGGAGTCTTGTTTTTGCACTTAGCTGGTGCTGTACCGTTTCCTCACAGCCCCCAGGAAAGCCATGACTTACTCCTGATTAGTAAGATTGCGTTGCAAGTCTGCAACACTCAGCACACTTACTTGGGTGCAAGCCCTATGGCACTTAATGGGGTGCTCTGAATCAACAGAGGACATTGATTCTGAGCTTGGTGGGGGGGTCAGATCTGTCTCCCTTTGTTGCAGGGAGGCATTTTACCCCCTTCTTCTGTTCTGGATGCGATTGAGAAATATGCTCAAGCATTTACATGGCAGAAATGTGGTTTGAATCGAGGAAAGTCCCCCTCTTCAAGAAAGGGGGGGAAACGGATCCCAATAATTAACCAGTGAGCCTAACATCAATCCCTGGAAATATGTTAGAGCAGGTAATAAAGCAGGGCCATTTGTAAGCATCTTGAAGACAATGCCGTGATTGCTAAGAGTCAGCATGGCTTTGTCAAAAATAGGTCATGTGAGACAAATCAGAGCCCCATCTTGACGGCGGCACCCTGGCCCTCTGCATCTGCATGGGAAGGAGCGCGAGGTGAGCTTGTTTGGGCGCCATGCGTCCCTCTGTTCCTCCCCCTCTGGCTGCCCTGTTCCTTCCCCTGTTTGTATAAAATACGGGGGGAAGGAACGGGGCAGCCGGAGGGGGAGGAAGAGAAGGACGCACAGCGCCCGAACCGGCCCTCCTCCAGCCATTGGCGACTGGTCAGCTGTCACCATCGGCTGTGCAGGCTCCGCAGGAAAAAAACATCGGGGTAATTGCCCGACTTTTTTACTGCGGAGTTTAAGGGTTTTGGCCCTGGATGGCTTCGGAATAGCGGCTGCATCATGTACATCACCTGCCACCACTCCAAAAGCTCCCGTCTAGAGGTACCCCTTGTCTGAGCCTCTAAGGCTCATTAAACGTCTCGTGTGGAGGAGGCCGTAATACTCTAGTGGACAATGGGAAAGCTGTAGACATAACGTACCTCAATTTCAGCAAAGCTTTTGACAAGGTTCCACATTACATTCTCATTGACAAGCTGTTAAAGGTTGGCTTGGATGGCACTACAGTGAGGTGAGTCCACAACTGGCTGGCTAACCGCACTCTCTCTGTCAGCATTAATGGCTCTACATCAAACTGGAGAGTAGTAATCAGCAGGGTACCACAGGGTTCTGTCTTGGGGCCAGCATTACTCAACATCTTTATTAATGACCTGGATGATGGGATTGATGGGCTTCTTAACAAATTTGCGGATGACACAAAACTGGGAGGTCTGGCCAACACCCATGATGACAGAATGTAATCTGATTTGGACAGGTTGGACGACTGAGCTGAGAGGAACAAGATGTCCTTTAACAGGAAGAAATTAGGGAGGAAAAATGTAGGGTACACATACAAGATGGATTCATGGCTTGGGATTCTATGTCATCAATAGCAATCTGAACATGAGTCAACAGTGTGAGATAGCTGTTAGAAGGGCTAATGCAGTTCTGGGCTGCATTAGAAGAAGCATTGTATCAAAAGACACGTGAAGTCTTTATTCCTCTCTACTCGGCACTAGTGAGACTAGAGTATTATGTATGATTTTGGGCACCACATTTCCAGAAGGACATTGACAGGTTAGAACAGGTTCAGAGGAGGGCAACAAAGATGATACTGGGACTTGAGGACATGCTCTATGAGGAAAGGCTGAAGGAACTTGGGATGTTCAGTCTGGAGAACAGACGACTGAGGGGAGACATGTTAACATTATTCAGGTACATCCACAGGGAGGATGGTCAAGAACTATTTTCCATTGCCACAGAAATTAGGAAATAATAGATATAAGTTACCGCTACCTAGATTTCTATTAAATATAAGGAAAAACTTCCTGATGGTGTAAGATATTACAACAGTGGAATGGTCTACCTACGGAGGTTGTGGGTTCACCATCTCTGGAAGTTTTTAAGAAGAGGCTGGACAGCCACCTCTCATGGATGGTTTCATTGGTTTTCCTGCACATTGCAGAGAGTTCGACTAGATGATCCTTGTGGTCCCCTTCCAACTCCACAATTCTATGATTCTTTGATTCCTTGGCAAGTTCATGGTGCTTCACTGGCAGTACACACTGCCAATATGGCTGTCACCTTGGAAGGTACCCTGTCCCCTACCTCACAGTGGTTCCAGTTTGGCAGAGATAATTTGCTACTAATTTGTGTAAATTTGGGGAAAGTAAAAACACACACACGAAAGTCTGTGGACTACACTCAGCCTGGGGAGGCCAGTCTGCAGCAGATTCCTCAGGACAGATTCTTAGAAATCTGAAGTCATTTTAGTCTGTCTCAGATTTCTCCAGCATCCCTAGTGCTACATGATTAATGTAATGTAATTAATGTAATTATAGTGGACTCCAGCTGCATGTCTACAGAAAAACACCCACTCTTATAGAGTGGGTGGATCATCTGTGGCTTTTCTGTACACCCATGGAATTGTAGTATACACAAAACCTATCTTAGAACACCAGATCTATGAAACAAAGGTTTGCAGCAAAAACATTTAAAGCTATTGCGTGCACAATGAAAGTTATCCTGTATTTCAAGGGTTTCCAGACCTTTTTTGGCCAAGCTGCAGTTTCAGAATGTGGCGTTTCAGAATGTGCACAATCCTCATCTCCTTTTCCTTATAAGTTATAACCATGACCTGCACTACTATCTGGCCTCTCACCTGACACCAAAAGTAGCCCTGTTATCTCTTACCTGGATTGACCTGAGCTTTCACAGGACTCGGAATATCCGTCAGCAGAAGCAGCAGAAGTACCAGAGGCATCCGTGTCTGGGGAGGAGTTAGCATCTTCAAACCTTCTCACAGCACTGTACCTACAACAGTCAAAAGGAGAAATAAGAAGAGATACGGAATACACAATGGCTCAATTCGGACGACACGATAGTCAATGGTGGGTTGACTAGCCCTAACCCTCACGCTAACCCTAGGAGGCACTCCCCACACAACATGGTAATAAATAATCAACTGTGGTGTGGATGAGGATCAGCGCTGAGTTGACTATGGCAGCATTCGGATGACACAATAGTCAAAACAACTGACGATTGTTTCCCCCACACCAGTTGTTTATTATGTCGTCCGAATTGAGCCAATGTCTGCAGTCTTTTGCCCACTGCCCTGGGAATAAGGCCCATGAAGCAACTCAGTGGGATTTAGTTCTGATTAAAGATGTGGAGGATTGTGAATAGCACATTAAACGATCAAGGGCACTTCCAGAGAGAGGCTCCCATGCTACCACTGAAAAGCATCGCACAGCTGTTCCATCTTTCCTCTCTAACATTGAGAAAAACGACAGAAGTAGCCGGGGGAAAACATGGCAGGATTCCAGGCTGTGCCCTAGTTCAACGTCTTGCTCTTGGCTTATGGAGTTCCTGAGTTTTCCATCTTGTTCTGTGTGCTGTTTAATAGCTAAATAAAAGGGCTGGGAGAGCTTGTCTGGGGATATGGAGCATGGCGTTACCAATATATAAATATATAAATCTCCAGGTCTGTCTCTCTTTTCCATCATAGTCAATAGGTTTGTAGTCTGGTGCTTTAGGATCCAGCTTTGTCCCTGAATGCTTAGGTGACAAGTATGGCAACCACGTGCCTTAGTTATACTGTGCCTGGACTACTGCAACATAATCTACCCGGGACTGCCTCTGAAAAGTGCCTGAAAGCGAAAATTGATCTAAACCCAAATGGCTATATTGTTAACTGGAGTCGCTTACTGGGAGCATGTGGGTTCCCAGCTGAACTGGCTTCTATTTATATTCGGGCCCAGTCAAACTGTTAGTCTGGCTGCCTCTACAAGAGGCATTTAAAGCTCTTTCAAGGCGCATTAAAATTTTTACCTCTACAAGAACGGAGTGCAAATCGGGCGTAGAGGCGCGTTTTCTCTCCGATTATGCGCATTATCGAATGCGTGTTAAATAGCGAGTTTTATTTTGCTCTGGCCGTTAAAGCGCATTTTGACTATGCGAACAAGCGATTCTCCGCATTAACTACTTGTAATGCGCATTTGAAACAACCGGTAAGGTCACCAGTTGAGTGCTCAATTACCTCCTGCATACAAGCATTTACGATAAAGCGCTTCAGCAAATATGTGCATAATCGGCTAACCAGGCGTCAAACGGAATCCATCTAGAGGTGACTTTAGTTCATCAGTTATTTACATACTTGCTGCATGTCTTTACTGCCTAACAGCCCAAACTCTCTGGGCAGTTCACAATACAAAAGTTAAAATAATAAAATACATAAATAGAATAAAGCAATGTAAAATCTAAAACAAATTAAAACAGTCACATAATGAAATCAAAATAAAACCAACAGCAAAGAACAGCAGTTTTGCAAAGATCTAAAAAGCACCAACACGTTTTTGAACTGAAAGATGGTGGGCTTTTCTACACAAGGGCATTTATTGTACATGCGTCATTCCCTACTCACAGTTTTTTACACGTTCTTTAGATGATATTCTGACCCGCCAGTTTTGCTTATGCAGCTCACTCTTTTTTTTTAACAGCAGAGAAAATGCAGTATTTACCGTATTTCACCGAATCTAAGACATCATCGATTCTAAGAAGCACCTTAATTTTAGGGCCACCGACCGGAAAAAAGCATTGCGTCGATTCTAAGATGCACTCCATTTTCAGACACGTAATATTGGGGATAAGTGCATCTTAGAATCGAAGAAATACAGTAGGGCTGTGCATGCCCCCACTTGTTTCGCTACCCAGGGACCTGCTGGGCCGGGCCAGGCCGAGCATGAGTCCCCCTCCTCCCTTCCCCACTCACTGCCAGCGCCACCCCGGTCCTCGCCGCCAGTGCCGCCCCGGTTCGAGCCGCCAGCGCCGCTGGCAGCGGCCTGCCCAGCCTGGAAATGTGGCGTTACTACAAAGTAGGCCACAATTGCGGGATCATGGCCTACTTTGTAGTAATGCCGCATTTCCAGGCTGGGTAGGCTGCTGCCAGCGAGGAGCTGCCGCCACGGCAGCAAGGGACAGCCTTCCCCACTCACCTCCATTGCCGCCCTGGTCCTCGCCGCCAACACCATTTTTAGGATGTTTTAGGATTTTTATGCAGTTTTAATAATATGTGTTATGTTTTAATCAGTTTTATGTATTTTATCATGTTGTTGTTCCCCGCCTCGATCCAGACGGAGAGGCGGGTAAGAAATAAATTATTATTATTATTATTATTATTATTATTATTATTATTATTATTACAAAGTAGGCCACGATCACACCAATTCTTAGACACCATCAATTCTAAGACACACTTCATTTTTACAGACGTAAATATGGAGGGAAAAGTGCAGCTTAGAATCGAGGAAATACGGTACTTGTGAAAGTAAAAGAAAGCATGATTTCCTCTTCTATGTTCGTGCTATTCTGCTATACCACACTGCCACCTACAGATTATGTAGCAGAAAAGCAGGAAAAGAAACACTCCTCATGTAGGGCTCAGATCTCAACTCTGTGACGAAACCAAAAGTAGTTCAGTTTCGTCACAGTATTGCAAGGCCGTTAACTGGGATCATGTCACCCACTTCTACCTAACAGCCTTGCAATATGGCTGATGTGGGTTTTACCTTTAAAAGTGGCATAAAAATATATGTACGTAAATAAATAAATAAGTAGTTATAAAGCTGGATCCGTGCACTCGCAGACTGCTTAGTTGACCCCTTAACCTGGTACCTCTAGATATGTTCACATGCTAATTGGAAATTATGAGAGTTACAGTCCAAAACCAGGTTGAGGAAGGTTGCTGTATGGGGAGTCAAAATGCTTCCAGAAGAAGTTGACCACCATCGAGCCACTCACTAAGAGAAACTCAATTTTATCTGGACTGGGTCTCAGTTGATTGCCCCTCTTCCAGTCCATCACTATATCTAAGGACTCATTCAGAACATCCATTGCCTAACCAGGATAGGATGAAAACATTTGGATTTCACCTACATATTGGTGACAACACAATCCACATCTCTGAATGACCTTTCCCAGCAGTTTCATGCAAATGTTTTAAAAAGTATCTCTACCTATAAAGGAAGGGGAGGCACTCTGTGCAAGCACAGAAACAGAGCCGAGAAAGGGGGGGAAGGGCCCAGCCCAGCCCCGGCCCTTCAGTACAGGCTCCTGATGTAGCACTTGGTAGGTGAGAAGCACAGGCCAAGGCAGTCCCAGCGGAGCTGGGTGTATCCACTGACTGCTGCTTACCTCCCCTCGTTGGTGATGCTACTCCTTGACGCTCTATCAAGGAGCAGCATCGGCAACAAGAGGACGTCTCAGAGGATGTGGGCACCTGAGGGCTGCCAAAGGCATGCTGTGAGGTGTAGTATACTGGCATGTAGTATACTGGCATGTAGTATACTGGCACAAATCAGGTCACTATGTGCAAGCCAGGTCACTATTTCTCAGTCCTAACTCAGCTCCCACTTCCCTGACCTCTCACTAACTGTCTTTCTTCTCCTTCTACCTGACTTTCTCCAACTGCCATTAATCACTGCCCACCATTCCATTCTTGCCTCAGCTGTATCAGTCAATCTTCCAATCACTCTTCTGTCTCAATGGTATTAGTCAGGCTTTTACATAAAAATCATTAAGTTTGTTCAGTAAGTCTGTCTTGGAATGTTGTGGCTTAGTTAGGACAGGACAAAAATGCAGCATGAAAAAATCTCATCAAGTTAAAAATTAATAATCATAACAACAACAACAACAACAACAACAACAACAACAACACACTTGGCACTTAAAAGCCATTAATGCAGTCACTAGGCAATCCTGCCTGGGAAAAAGAAATCCACAAGCAGCGTGCCACAACTAAGAAGGCCCGCTCTCCCACCACATCTCAGATGATGTTCAAAGATTAACACGTTATTCAGGGACCTAGGCTTATGCCTACAACTCCCAGCATGCCTTGGCCAGGAGAGAAGACTTATCGGGCTTTGGCAGCCATTATCTGGTAGTGGCTCGCCCTCCTAGGCCTGAGGGAGAGCACCTTGGGCCAGCTGCCTCAGTTGCTAGGCCCCATCGGGAGCAGGAGAGAAGGAGGCTGCAGCTCTGGGCCTGTTGCCAACAGCAACCAAGCTAACCGTCAGCCAGCTCCCTCAAGGCCTACCTATGGGCACCAATTGCACAGTGTAGTGTGGACTGGCTTAGCCAGACTTCACTTCCCATGAGCTTCAGCAGCAGGACTCCCATTGGGCAAGTCGGGCACTGCAGCAAAAGGCATGCCAAGAGTTGTCATTTTTGTTTTCTGTGGGGTCAAGGAAAATTATAGCGACAGCTTCAAGGCAGCCCTGGCCATGCATTGAAGATGAGAAAGGGTGTGGGGGGGGGGGGGGAGGAAGTAACTAATTTAATTTGTTTTAAAGTTACTTCACAGGCCTAGGACTGGCTTACCTTGAAGGGTTGTCATGAGGGTGAGAGAAGAAAAAGAAATGAATTTAATTTGTTTTAAGGTTAAGTGCACTGGCCTGCAACTTAAAGATGATTGCCTCACAGACATATATTTTAGGGGGGCCGAGCAACACTGGGTAGAAACTTGAAATTTGGCATGCTAATAGGTCTGGCTGTACAATGCACCAGAAAAGAACTTAAAACATGACATTTTGGATTTTAAGTATTTTTAAAGAATTTAATAAAAAACTGAGGCTTATACCTACAACTCCCAGCATGCCTTGGGTGGAACTTCCAAGAGTCTTCTCTTGCCACCAAACTATGACTCATGGTCAGGACCAGTACAAATTGCTATTATTCCTTCAGGACATTCCATAAATAAAATTTCTTCAGCAGGAGATATTGAAAACTGCTTTATGCTCTATGTGACTCCATAGCAGTGGCATAATGCCACCAGCACCATAAGGAAACTAGGAAAACAGCATGGATGGGTTGGTGGGGGAATTAAATTCTCCCCCGTTACAGCCCTGATTACAATTGGGTCCTCACAGCTGCTTTTTGTTGCGAAAGAGGGATGGTCAATCTTAAGCATGCTATTTAAGCACAATTCAAACTACATACAGTTTGGCTCTTCGTTTAACTAAAAACATAAAAATAAAAAGTGCCATGGTGTGTCTTCAGAGCACAGGTATGTCAGATAAAAGGCCCAAATCACCAGTGGCCTTGACCGTCCTGGTTCTCTGCCAAAACCTGTTAAATGTAGATATTATACAGTAAATTATGCCAATAAAGTATTTTGTGTTCTGGCTGCTTTCCTTTTTTCATCATCATCATCATCATCTATTTATTTATTACCCATCTCTCCCTCCGGATTGAGGCGGGGAACAACATCATCATAAAACACACAAAACTGATTAAAAATACATAAAACCAATATATCATTAAAATACCAATAATAATAACTTCAAAGTACATGCATACAACAGTTCCTCATGTCCACTGAGATCTGTTTCCCTACTATATGTTATTCAGATATCTGGGCAATGCTGGGTATATTTTGCATTTTTTTTAGCTGGTAGAAAGGGTGTTGTGTGTCCTGATTGTTTTTGAAGTTTAGACAGCTGCTCCAGCCAAGGCATGATGGGAGGTGTAGGCATTTCAAGTGAAACAAAAAATGTGGTTTATCATGAAGCTCTAATTTAAAATACAGTTCGTATTAACACAATTTTCCATTGATTCTAACAAAACAATATACAAACTCAACCAAACTAAAAACACCAACCAACCTAAAGATGAATAAGTTGCAGAGAAATTTATTATTTATCAAATAAACATTATAAACATTATTCACGGACCTGAGCAATGCCGGGCAAATCAGCTAGTGAGGGATAAAATAGAATCCTGTGCGGCAGAGCACTCAGCACCATCTTCTGGAATTGACCATCAAAGCAAAAGCAGAATTACTAGTAGCTACAAGCTCCAATCCAAACACCCTATCCAGAATCCCATGGTCAATGCTATTGAAAGCAGCAGACTGTTCCAAGAGAGCTAATAGGGTCACACCTTTCATCTCTCTCAGCAAAAGCAATCTCACAAGGCAACTAAGGCAGTTTCCATGGGGGTGCCTACATGAGAACACAATGAAAATTGCATTGGGATATAATCTGGAATTACTTGAAATCGGCTTTGGTCCATCAGTGGCTGGCACATAAAGCAAGGAAAGAACAGTACCGATACCCCCACTTTTTGAAGGTCAGACTGCCATTGAAATCACCATACTTTGGGGTAGAGTGGCCGAAGCCCCTATAAGAAGTGAACATCGTTCACCCGATTGATGCTGCGCTACCAATGAGAGAGTCTTGCTCTCACCCCCCTCCACTGCTCAGGGAAGTTTAATGTAAGAGATGAGTAATGTGGGATAGTTTCCCCTAGACCTCTCCCCATCACATCCACCAACTGTGAACCAATATTGAAGCCCGGGGACAGACAGGAAATGCCGAGGTTCTGCAGGGAGGGACAGGGCTGGGATTTCCTCCCTCTGCTAGTGCTGTGGAGTCAGCAGTGGGGCCTAGGGCTGCTGCTGCTGCTGCTGCTGCTGCTGCCTCTACTTCCCCTACCAGAACTAAGCCACCACCTCCTCCCCACAAACTTACAGGAAAATCACACTCATAGGAGACTATTCTGAAGGGGTGATAAGGGGCCCTAGCATGGCATGGGGGGGTGGTTACCGCCAAGGACCTTCAGTAGATGGAACTGGGAGGCCTCTGGCTTAGGGCATGTCATGTGGGAAGGGTCCCTCATCCCCATCCTCACTCTCCTTGTCGGAGTTGGGCGGGAGGCTCCGGGCCCGCTTGGGCAGGCTCCCTAAGCGACGCTGATCCTGCCCTCCGGTCTTCCTCCTCCCATCCCTGAGGCGCCTGGTGCAGGCGCCGCTGTTCGTGGGCCGCAGGCGACGGCAGGTACTGCTGAGGCTGCATGTATCCATACGACAGCACATAGGGAGCGGGCTGTGGCCCACCATGGTATGCTCCTTGGAATGCCAGGGCGACTTCCCTGATGGCCTCGGTTTGGCGGTCAATGGCAGCTGTGTGCTTGCGCATGCCCCGGTCAATGATGGCATCGGTGGCTGCCATGACCTCAGTCATCCTGTTGACATGGTCGACTAGACAACGGCGCACTGCCTGCCCTGACTCCCGAATGGCCTGGGAGCATCCATCCACGGCTTGGGTGGCCAGGCGTGTCGCCCACATGGTGAGGACTCGCTCCTTCGTGCATCTGCTCTCCTCCTCGCCCACCATGCATGTGAATAGCTTGTGGATCCTTCCCCCTGTTGCCTCCATGGCCATGACCAGATCCTTTGCCACCTGCAGTCGGTCTGCCTTGTGCTTGTTGCGCAGATGGACAAACCTCTGTGTGTTGGTCAGGGGATGGGCTTCAGCAGCTGGGCCCGTGTCTTCTTCGCCAGTGGGCAGGGGCGGCGGCTCATCAAGGGGGGCTGCGTCCTCGATTTCTGCATCCTACAGCTGCGGGGGGCCTCCATCTTCTCCGCAAGCACACCCTCGCCAACTTGGAGTTGTGCCTCTAGAAGCGTCTTCTCCTCCATCTTGACTGCTTCCACGAAGGTCTCGTCGGTGGGCTGCGTATCGATGCCCTGCAGCTCTTCCTGGGAAGGTGACAGTTCTGGGTCCAGAACATCACCCACCTGGAGCGCCACGAGGCACTCCATTTCATGCCGCACCTCCTGTGACACCGGCTCCATTCCCGTAATGGGGTTCATGATGTGCCAGTCGAATCCCTCCGTCATAGTGCGGCTGCCCTCCATCTCCTCCCTGTGGGACCTCTGTCCACCCTGCTTCCCTGGTACCCATGCCGTGGGTGCCAGCTCTAGCACCGGCTGATTGTTGCTTCGTGGGCGGAACCTGTAGCCGTGAGGGCCCAGCTAGATCATCCCTCTGCTGGTTCTCTGGCACTAGAGGCATGGGCTGCTCAGCCTCTCCCTGCATCTCTGCACAGAACAACCTCAGGAATGCCATAGGGCTGTTGGTGATGGATGAGGCGGTGACAGGGGAGGTGTTGCTTGAGGACCGGGCTCTCTTGGCCACCATGGGTGGCGGGTGTGCCAGCAGTGATGGGCTTTGGGATCCCGCGGGCCTGCTCGTTGCCTTCGGCAAGGCTGGCCTTGGATCTGGTTGGGCCCTCTCCAACGGCGTGCTGGTCTGTGGAGGGCATGGGACATCCATCTGTGGATGTGTTTGGGAGGCTCAGGTGGAGGTGTCATCGCGGCGGACCCCTTGGGCCTGTTGGGCTTGTTGTCACAGGTGAGGTGCAGATCCTGTTGCGATCCCGCTACCACCATGTGCCCTGACACGACGTTGTGGCGCTCTGCCAGCAAGCGACTCAGCTCTTCGTAGAAGGGCATGGTGCGTGGCTCGACCCCGGTTCTGTTATTGTGCATGACAATCTCCTTGAACTTCCTCTTGAGTGCTTGCAGTTTGTACTTGCATTGTTTTGCATTGCGGTTATATCCCCGTTCCCTCATCTGCCTGGAGCGCCACGGGTAGAGCTGGTCATGCTTGGCTGTGGCCATGATCCTCCATGCTTCACGGCTGCCCCACAGTTCTATGAATTCCTCTATCTCTGCCTCAGACCAGTGCTGAGCTCTGCATCTTACAGGGGGGTCCTGGCTGCGTCCCTTTCCTTGGGGTTGTGAGCTGGTGCCCTCGGCCTGACTGCCACGACTATCCTCGCCCACAAGATCCATGGTGCTGGTGGAACTGCTTTACGGTGCTGCTGGGGGTCTATAGCCCTCACCTGGTTTTTGCCGTCCCGTGTGATTGTGGGATGGTTGGGGCTAGTGGGCTGTCGTGTTTGCTGGGAATGTGCCCTGTTTGTCGGCACAGGAGTTGTTGATGGAAGCAGGGAAGCAGACCATGGGAATGTTATGCATACCTTCGGATGTTTCACGCCCGACCAGCATGTTGTGGAGGTGGGATGCCTGCATGTTCCCTTTGCATTGCCATTCTGCACAACTTGGGGATGGCCAGGGCAAGTGAGCGCTGTCCGGCCGGGTTGGATGGGAGAAGGGGGGCTATGTGGACCCTGTTTCCCCAGACCGCCTGATTCCGAGTAAGCTGACGGGAGAGGGCACATGGATGTCAGGGGCATTTTCACCTGGGTTGCGGTGCTCCCTGCTGGGTGGGCGGGCGGTGCCCCTGTGTTCCTGGGCAACTGGAGGTCTCTGGGGGTGCCACGTGTCATGTGGCTTCTACCTTTCTTTGCCCTCATTCCCCGATTACAGCTCTGTTTGGTTGGGGGCTTTGCGTTTGTGCTTGGGTGCTGACCGGTTCCCGGCACTGGGCGCTGTGGGGTGCCACTGCCACACGGAGTGCATGCTTACGGGAGCAGGCCCTCGTTGTGCTCCGTGACGGCTGCTGGGGGGGGGCATCTGCAGTTGCTATGCCAACATCAGCATTGAGCTGTTGGGGGGGTGCCGGAGCGGCCGGCCACGTTTGGCCGCTCTTGCTGCCTGCCTCTATGGGTTTCTGTCATAATGCACTCGACGTATGGAATTAATGCATGCGCCCCTCCGCACAACACTTAAATCAACAGTCTTCGAGCGAAACATGTAAGCCCGTTGTTTCTCTCTGTTGCTTAATTGGGTGGGATAGCATACCGTCAGTTGTGTGTATGTTGTGTGTTGCCCTCCACATGACACAATAATGTGTCATGTGGAGGGCAATGTGTCGTGCGAAACCAGCCAGAGTAAAAGGACTTTCAGAAAATGCAGCTTTTCAAGAGGGATGTGGCTGATTGGCTGTGGATTGGCCATGATGTAATGTGTCACAAAGGACCTCAAACCACTCTCCCTTCACAGCAAATCATTCACGTACACGCTCCCATTCTAAAATTAGGTCTAAAGCCCAATCAAAATGGATCTAGAAAATAATTTAAAAGTTACCCGTTACCATTTAGAACCAGAATATCTGAAGGGGAACCTCATGTGTATGTGTGTGTGTGTCTATGTAATCTTTAAAAATATAAACCCACACCGTCCCCCAGCCAATGCACCCAAATGCATTGTGCACCCTTCTTGCAATGCACCCTTCTTGCATATTCATGGCAGATATTGTCCAGGTATTGGTGGCCACTTTGCCTAAAAAAGAGGAAACACCACACCAAAAAAGAGAAAACTAGAGGACATAGCTTGTCATAAAAACAACACATGCTATTTTTTTAAGTACAAATTTAAAAGCGGTTACTATCAATTAAACAGAAGCACAATACATCCCATTCTAGTGGGATGGGCTATGCCCAGGGGGAAATCTTCACAGCAAAATTGAGAATTGCTTTCAGCTTTTCTCCTCTTTTCCTGAAATCAGCTTCAGTTTGTCAGTGGTACACTGGCTGAAAAAAGTAGACCATTCCCCTCCCAAACCAACGGCTTTCACAGGTCACACTGCACTCTAATCCACCTCACTTTGGGGTGGGTGGGCACAGTCCTACCAGTAGAAATGAACGTCATCAACCAGGCGTGAGAGGCTTGGTCCCCTCTTCCTTCTTTCCTTGCTCAGGGAAAGGAAATTCATTGTAAGGGATATTAGAGGCACCCAGAAAAAAGGAGCAGAGGCTTTTGTCTGGAAGTTGCCGAACATCCCACCAACAACTGGGCTTACTAGTCTTTCTCCATACAAATGACACTCCCATGTACCTACTGCTAGATAGAACCATTACAGCAATGCTAGGCTGACCATATGAAAAGGAGGAAAGGGCTCATGTAACTTTAACAGTTGTAGAGAAAAGGGGATTTCAACCAGTGTCATTTGTATGCAGTTCGTACCTGGTGAAATTCCCTCTTCATTACACAGTTAAAGCTGCAGGGACCCTGCTCTCTTTTGTATAAGGTCACTCTAGTATAGTGCCTGCAACTTTAATTGTTGTGATGAAGAGGGAATTTCACCAGGACTAATTGCATACAAATGACACTGGCTGAAATGCCCTTTACTCTACAACTGTTAAAGTGACATGAGCCCTGTCCTCCTTTTCATATGGCCAGCCTGAGCAATGCCACACATAGGGAGCCATAGTATATTGCTAAAGCAGTAAAGTGCTAAAGCATTATAGCAATTTAGTGAGTCAGTGATTTGAGTTTGTTTTGTTTTGTTTTGTTTTTGAGATTTAGACTCTTAGAGAATTAAGGATTCTAGAAAATTAGCCCCAGATCGTTTACTTCAGGGGGTGGGGAAGAAAGGAAGAATAAATTACAGCGAGTGGCAAAGTAAAGAAACCTGAGCTGTATCTGTGCAAGCCACTGCAAAAAGCACAGCAGTTGAGGGGAAAGAGAGAGGGCTCCACCCCTTGACCGAGGCCACAGCCAGGTGAAATACACACGCTCATCATGCTGGATATAATGGGGAGGAATGAGGCACAGGTCTGGTTCCGACGACACAATAATCAACGGGGGGTGGGGGAAAACAATTGTCAGTTGTGTTGCTTATTGTGTCGTGTGGAGGGCAACACGCAACGCACACACAACTGACAGTACGCTATTTCGGGCAATTAAACAATGGAGAAAAACAACAGGCTGCTCAGTTGTTTATCCCGAAATCCGTTGCTTAAAGTGTCGTGTGTCGGGAACCCCCTCTCTCTCCATGTACTATTCCACTCGGTCATAGAGTTCGCCGGCAGGAGCAGCTGAATAAACCCTGGCCGCTCCTATACAGCTGGCAGAACTTGTGGTGCATGATGGGATATGGCCGGAGGACTGAGAGGGGGAGGGAGGAGATGCAGCAGCCCATTTGGCGCACACTGGTAAAACAATGCACAGTGAGTGTGTTATTAACCCTTCCATTGTCTAAAGTGTCTTCTGAACACACCCAATGTCATGGGTCACAAACGACCCCAAACTGCTCCCACTCCACATTAAATTGACTGTGTAGATTTGCTCCAGGTGAGTTGTGTGCCTGCTCAGTCTGCTGTCCTGGGGCTTGTCTTGATGAGGGTTTTTCCCCCCGGGGTGGATCCGCAACGGCGGCAACTCTTTATATGATGCAGCTGCCATTGCGAAGCCATCCAGAGACAAACCCCTGAAGCTCCAGTTTTAAAAAGTTGGGGACTTACCTCTTGAAGCAAGGTGACGACAGCATCTGCTGTCTGTCGCCTTGCTTTGGAGCTGCGGCAAAGGCATCTCCCAGCCGATGGCGCCCCCTGATTGGGTGCCATCTGCTGGGAAGGGGGCAGTCCAGTGAGTGGAATGGCCTTTGGACCGCCCTCAGGGACTTGGGGATCTTACCTTCAATCAATCAATCAATCAATCAATCAATCAATACAGATGGACCACGGGAGCACCAGGAAAGTTGGGAAGGTGTGGTTTGTCTCTGCGCCTCTCTAGAATTGTGCAATTAGAACAAACAATTTTTTTAAAAAACCTAAAATACGGATAAAAAAGGGGGGTGAGGAGCCGACTTCCCCCACCACGACTCTTTTGTTTTCAGATGCTGGGAGAAGGAGGAGGGGGTGCAGGAATGTGGGGGGGGCTGTTGTGCCTCAATTTGGGATAGACGAGGAAGGTGGAACAGCTGAGCCTGGGAGTGTTTGGAGAGTGGCCCTTCTCGTGATCAGGCAGAAGCTAGCTGAAGGCCAACGCAGCTGACTTCAATCCCTAATCACTATCCCAATATAAGGCGAGCAATGGTCTTGTTTGGTGCTCTGAGTAAACAGAAGTCAGATCTCAGAAGTAAGCATAGGGTTGCAGAGCACTTCTTTCCAGTTTGCAGTTTTAGACTTTTAAAAAAAGCTTCTGAGTCACCCCACTATTAAAAGTCAGTTCTATAGGGGTGTTTACTCAAAAGTAAGTCTCTCTCTGTTCAATGGGGTTTACTCAAAGGTAAGCCTGCATTGGATTTTAGTGTGACTTGGATGTAAATGCAATTGAAATCAATGGGATTTACTCTGGAGCAAGGGAACCAGCAGATCTCTGTTTTATGAACTGGAGATGCACAGCTTTGCATGGTCAAAGTAAAGGAAAATGGATCCTTCACAAATGCAAACAGGTGGAAGGTTGTACTGGTGGTCTATCTGGAAAAGGGTTTAAGGGGGGAATTAAAAAATCAAGGGGGGAACCGATCTGATTCAAACTTGGCATGCTGAAAGCTCTACTTAAGAGCTCAGAAGATCCCGAGTTTCATCTCTTTAAAAATTACGCAGATGTAAGCATTTTGGTTAATTCACATAGGCGCTACAATGAGCGAGGGAGGAAGGCTGCCACGTCCATCACAATGTCCATCAACGACAAGAACCAATGAACTGGAGGGGGAAGAAGAAGGGGCGGGGTGAGGTGGGATGGGATGGGCGCAATAGCAGCGGGAGAACAAACAAGTCAAAAGAGAGTTCACCAGTATAGCTAGGATCATGAAAGGGAGTGCTTGCAACGCTATGAAACGGAGGTAAAAAATGCAAAGGCAAGTGGGGGAGGGAATAGGTGTGATGGAGCCCTGAGTAACCCAACTGTTTTGTGAATGGCCAATTTGTTAACGATCTGGTTATCACTCTCAGTACTTACTGCATTTAATTTCTTTCTGAACTCACAGTTTACAATTCTCCCCTACATGGTATTGATGACTTGCTGTGATTTATATATTGAGAATGGTGAGTTTTGTGATTAAAAATTTGGATAATCTGTAAATTATAGTATGAGTCACCAGCAAAAATATGTTTCATATTCCTGTTATTTTTCCTACAACTTGTTTGGGGTAGGGCACACTTAAGGCATCAAAATGCTGTCAAAGGCTTCACTTCTAGGCTGTCTAATGAATGTAAAAGGTAAAGCAATATTCCTGCAAAAATAGGGTGACCATATGGAAAGGACAGTTTTCTCTACAACTGTTAAAGATACAGGAGCCCTGCCCTCCTTTCCGTATGGTCACCCTACCATTGCAGCACCTGCTACCTGAGGAGGCTGCCTCACTCTGCCCAATGGTAGGGCCAGCCCTTGGTGGGCAGGAAAGGGGTTGAGCTAAACTGGCCAGTGAAGTGGTCATGCTCTGTGAGGAAGGGGACAGAGCAAGGAGGGGGGTGGCTGCAGTGGGAAGGAAGAAACTTTTTGTTTTTTAAAGGGCCTAGATAAGTGGTACCGGTCAGGAGTGTTGTTTCTAGGGACAGGTCTGCAAAATGTATAACTCACCAAGCTGAACAGCCTATTAGCCATGTACTGTGTGGGTTTATTGAGCCCCTGGTAGGTCAGTAAACATGATGAAGACTGTATTTGGCTTGGTGGGTCACATATTTGCTTGACTGTCTTAGGGCCTCACACTGCCCATTTTAGGGTGCTTCCAGATGAGGCTTTTATTGTGACATAGCACTGCCTCATTTACTGAGTTTTATGGGGAATCCCAACACTGCCTTTCATTTGAACTGGCCTCTGTTTTCCTACTGCTTCCATCTTTTTCCTTCTCCAAACAAACAAACAAACAAACAAACAAACAAACAAACAAACAAACAATAGCTCAGGACAGAAAGAAAGAAAGACAGAATAGCTGCACATTTAATTGGTAGCACAAGGCCTATCTGGAAGCACCTAGAGTAATATGTCAATGTAAATTTAACCTGGGTAGAGAACAGTTGCCTATTCAGATGCTTTTGAAAAAACAAGCACTAGCTCTGGGGCGGAAGTGGCCTGGGCTGCCTCTACAAGAGATGTTTAAAGCTCTTTCAAGGCGCTTAAATTTTTTTACCTCTACAAGGAGGGAGCGGAAATCGGGCGTAGAGGCGCGCTATCCCTCCGATTGTGCGCATTATCGAATGCGCGTTAAATATCGAGTTTTATTTTGCGGCGGGATGTGGTGGTGGTGGTGGTGCTGCTGCTGCTGCTGCTGCTCGCTCCCGGCTTCCCTAGCCGGCTCCTCTGGCTCGGTCTTTTGCCTTCCTCGCCCGCCCACGTCCCTTGACAGACTTCCCTCCCTCCGGTGGGGGAGGGCAAAACAGCCAGGCACGCAGGCAGGCAATGGAGCGGAGCGCTGAGGCTGCAGCCAGCGCGCGCGGGAGAGCTTCGCGTGGCCGAAGAAGGGGTCGCCCTGCCGCCGCCCCCCCTCTCCCCGCCGCCGCTGCCCCCGCCGGGAAGGAGACGCTCCCCGTCCAGCAGTGACAACTCCTCCTGGCTCCCCTGAGCGCCCCCCCCCCCCGGTTTCTTGCCTTTGCAGAGAGAAAGGCCGGCGGAGGACTCTCGCTGCCCCCTCAGCTGCTCCCCGGCCGAGATCGGCTCCTGCCTCCGGGGGTCTTGTCTCCCCCCTCCCCTCTCCCCTCTCCCTGCCTGCCTCTCACGCAGAGGTATTAGGGGTAAATGCGCTTCAGGGATGAAGCGCATAATCACTTAACCAGGCGCAAAAGCAAATCCTTGTGGAGGGGGCCCTGGAGACCCTAGAGTAGGCTGACCAGATAAAATCCAGGTCAGGGCTCATGTAACTTTAACAGTTGTAGAGAAAAGGGAATTTCAGCCAGTGTCATTTGTATGCAATTAGTCCCTGGTGATATTCCCTCTTCATCGCAACAGTTAAAGTTGCAGGCACTATACTAGAGTGACCATATACAAAAGAAGGCAGGGCCCCTGCAACTTTAACTGTTGTGATGAAGAGGGGATTTCACCAGGAACTAATTGCATACAAATGACACTGGCTGAAATTCCCTTTGCTCTACAACTGTTAAAGTTACATGAGCCCTGACCAGGATTTTATCTGGTCACCCTACCCTAGAGCAGTTTAGGCTACATGGTTTAGTAGTGGAGGAAGAGAAAGATTATGCTGGAGGAACAGGATTTGATGCCACCTGAAGCTGAGATTTTATTCTCTGGAGGTTTATCCCCTCCAACTACTAGGTGAAATGACCTTATTTGGCATTGATTAACCTTTTAACCTAATATAGCATCTAAAACTATTACCAGCTTGGGTAATAGGGTGACCATATGAAAAGGAGGACAGGGCTCCTGGATCTTTAACATTTGTATGAAGAAGGGTATTTCAGCAGGTGTCATTTGTATGCTGGCAGCATCTGGTGAAATTCCCTCATCACAACAGTTAAAGCTGTAGGAGCCCTGGCCTCTTTTGTATCTGGTCACTCTAGTATAGCTCCTGCAGCTTTAACTGTTGTGGTGAAGAGGGAATTTCACCAGATACTGCAGTATACAAATGACGCCTGTCGAAATTCCCCTTTCAGTACAGCTTTTAGGTTTAAGGTGACTTAAAGTTACAGGAGCCCTGTCTTCCTTTCCATATGGCCACCCTATTAAAGGCTGCCTAATTTCTCTCTATGATCCACTGGTAAAAGTGGCCAGTGTGCAGAGCAGCATTGGAACACAGCTGAGTAGCAGCAGGATTTTATATGTCCAAATTGGGGGGGGGGATACCAGAATGGGGGATCCAACATTTTCACCTGTCTGGTTCCCAGCAGTCTTAGGGGCAGCCGCATGTTTAATCTGTAACCATTACATGACCTGCAGAACCTCGTTTCATTGTCTGCAGTCTCCTTCTCCCCACTTCATCTTGGGACTCTGAACATGCAGACGCTTTGACGTCACAACCATCCCCCCACAACCTGTTTTTTTTAAAAAAAAACCTCTTGCCTGATGGAAGAGAGCTGAAGATCTTGAAAGCTTGCACACATTTTTGGGGGGTTGGCCGAATAAAGGTATCACACAAATTTGGATTTTGGAATGGTTTAGTAAGTGTGAAGAGATCTCAGCGCTTCTGAGGTCCAAAGCAGTAGCTGAGTGACATTAAAAAGGGAACAGCATTCTAAAAAATATGGCTGAGAATATAACAACATGCACTAAAGACTGATTAATAAACATTGTCACTTCTCTGTACTTTCTGAAAGATTTCTCACATTCTTCATTACTAAATATATTGAGCCAGTGAAATTATAAAACATTTTTATTCCACTTTTGAAGGGCCCACAACAACTCTAGAATCATAGAATCATAGAACCGTAGAATAGTAGAGTTGGAAGGGGCCTTTAAGGCCATCGAGTCCAACCCCCCGCTCAATGCAGGATCTACCTTAAAGCATCCCTGAGAGATGGTTGTCCAGCTGCCTCTTGAAGGCCTCTAATGTGGGAGAGCCCACCACCTCTCTAGGTCATTGGTTCCATTGTCGTACTGCTCTAACAGTCAGATGTCCAGCCATAATCTGGCTTCCTGTAACTTGAGCCCATTATTCCATGTCTTGCACTCTGGGTTGATCAAGAAGAGATCCTGGCTCTCCTCTGTGTGACAACCTTTCAAATATTTGAAGAGTGCTATCATGTCTCCCCTCAATCTTTTCTTCTCCAGGCTAAACATGCCCAGTTCTTTCAGTCTCTCCTCATAGGGCTTTGTTTCCAGACCCCTGATCATCCTTGTTGCCCTCCTCTGAACATGTTCCAGATTGTCTGCATCCTTCTTGAGGTGTAGTGCCCAGAACTAGACACAATACTCAAGATGGGGCCTAACCAGTGCTGAATAGAGGGGAACCAGTACCTCATGTGATTTGGAAGCTATACTTCTATTAATGCAGCTCAAAATAGCATTTGCTGTTTTTGCAGCCACATCACACTGTTGGCTCATATTCAGCTTGTGATCTACAACAATTCCAAGATCCTTCTTGCTTGTAATATTGCTGAGCCAAGTATCCTCCATCTTGTAACTGTGCGTTTGGTTTCTTTTTCCTAGGTGTAGAACTTGGCATTTATTCCTATTAAATTTCATTCAGTTGTTTTCAGCCCAGCACTCCAGTCTATCAAGATCACTTTGGAGTTTGTTTCTGTCTTCCAGGGTATTAGCGATCCCACCCAATTTTGTGTCGTCTGCAAATTTGATTAGCATTCCCTGCACCTCCTCGTCTAAATCATTAATAAAAATGTTGAAGAGCACTGGGTCCAGGACTGAGCCCTGCGGTACCCTGCTCGTTACCTCCCCGCAATGTGAAAAGGTACCATCGATAAGCACTCTTTGAGTCCGATTCTGTAGCCAACTGTGGATCTACCTAATAGTTGTTCCATCTAGCCCACTTTTCACTAGTTTGAAATCAGAATGTCATGGGGCTTTGCTGAAGTCAAGATATACTATATCCACAGCATTCCCACAGTCCACAAGGGAGGTTACCCAATCAAAAAATGAGATCAGATTAGTCTGACAGGATTTGTTCTTGACAAATCCATGCTGGCTTCTAGTCATCACTCGAGCATCATTCTTTTACAAAGAGATACATTAGGATTCAAATTAAAACAGGGATATGGCAAGATAATCATGATTGGTTAATTGCTCCTGGCCAGAATGCTAACAGGCCTCTTTGGAGACTTGAGGAAAACAGCATGCTGGGAATTGTAGTCTCCTTTGGCAGCACTTAGATATTAAAGATTACAACTCCATTTTAATCATATATAACAGCAAGGACATGAATCTCACTGACATGTTCTGACCTCAGCTTGTAGATGAATAACCCCAGAGAACTGAACTACAACATCATGAAAGCCATTTTAGAAAACATATACCAAAGAAAAATCAACTCAGCAGCAGTATGTAACTGCTTCTTCTTGGGGTGGGGTGAGACCCTGTGTTAATTGATTTGCACATTTTAATTGTGGTTTTCTTTTTTATCTTTACTCAAAGCAGGACAGTACGCTTAATTTCCAAAGATGTATATTCTATAGCACTTGTATGATTCCATTTGCTTTATAGTATTTTTTGTTGTTCATCTTTACAACTCTTCTGCGAACCAGGTTCACCAATATTCCCATTTTACAGATAAGAACCTGAGGCTGAAAGTTTATTTTCATTTTACTGTTTGTACTTAGGTAGTCCTGCACACCCTTCACATTACACAGGTCATTTTATAGCAAGGAATATTGTGCCCAAGTACAAACAGTAAAGTGAGAATTGATCCTGACAAAGAGTGAATTGCCCTAGGCACTCCCAGCTGAGAAATAATTTGAATCACAGTTTGCCATGTCAAGTCCAACACTCTAGCTACTGCACAAGCCTCACTGTCTGCTGGCTATACAGCATCCAATATTCATAACATACATAACAGTTTCCTGGCCATACTCTTAGGCTGGGTTCACACAACATACTATCCCACCCAGTGTAGATTGCTGTTGAACAGTGTGTTATGGTGTTGTCTGTGTTATGGTGTCATCTGAACACAGCACTTTTTCCACAGGGTTGCTTGCTAACCTTGAAGTTAAACACCCTGAACAAGCCAACAACAAGCCATGAATTCTCATGGTGGCTTGTTCGAGAAAAATAAACCACCCTGCAGAACCATCACTGTGTTCAGACAACACAATATAACCCATTGTGTTCTGTTTTTTTGGGGGGGGGGTGTACTTTCTCTTAAGAACATAAGAGCAGCCCTATTGAATTCGACCAATGGTTCCATTTAGTCTAGCAAATTGTTTTCTTCCAACATTGTTCTGCCAGATGTCTCATTGTTTATTGCATCAATCTGGCAGCTCCTTTTCGATTTCATGGGACAGTATCCTAAGCTGTCCTTGTATCTCCACCAAACTCCAACAAACTATTCCATTCCAGAAATGAGCATTTTAACTTTCCAGTTGCTTTAGGAAGCACTAGTTTCCATATTGGACTGGGGGGTTTCACTGGCTCATAGGCAGCACTGGATTCTGCCCATGGACAATCGCTGTTGACAGACCCATCTTCTATTAAGTTGACCAATCTTTTAAAACCATCTAAGCCAATGGTCACCATTGTTTCTTGTTGAAACAAATTCTGTAACTTGATTATATTTTGCCTGTAGATGTACTTTCTTTTCTCTGTCCTGAATCTACTCTTTTATTGGCTGACACTGTTCTAGTGTTATGAGGATGGAAGTGTTCTGTCCATCCACTTTCTCCTAAACTTGTCTAACATATTCTTGGCATGTATGTCACCCTTCTTATATTACTTTTCACAGATCCAAAGAAGTTTTCACTAATACAGCAGCATTGAGCAGGGGGTTGGACTCGATGGCCTTATAGGCCCCTTCCAACTCTACTATTCTATGATTCTATGAAACACAAATTTGCCACCTGATGTACAATTGTCAGGGAATCACAGTCAATCATGGCTCCTAGAGTTGTGTTTGCAAACACAAATTGATCTCATTCACATGTTTAATTTTTAGGTGTATTTTAAAATCATCCTAGCTGTAAACCTAAAAAAGCAACATGTGATGTAAAACTTATCATCTGGATATACGGATGTGCCAATGTCTACTTAAAAGTAATATTAAAAACTACTTTCGGGTTTTGGAACGAAGAGAATGAATGTTCTCCTTTTGCTCTTCATATTTTCGGCTCAGCTCTCTCAAACTGGGCCCAGGACTCACTGGGGATGGTAAACAACAGAAGTTCTGTTGCAAGCCATCTGGGACTGGGGCCTTTCTGAGGTTGGATGAACTGCCTTTGCCAGCAGAAGCTGCAGGCGCCACCAACAATAGATGAAACAGCAGTGGAACGCTGGGTTGTCACGAGGCGCACGCACGCAGCGGATGAAAGAGGGGGACTGCAAATCTCATAGTTTCCCCACAGAAGCATCTTCACACAAGCTGCCATCCTCAGCTCTTGAATCAATACCTTTTAAGACCAATTGACCACAGAAACAAAACCGGCCTTCTGCCTCTACTTTCCTCTAGCTTTGAAACCTTCTCTTTGGACGCGACTGCCAGCTCCACTCCCATCAACAGAATCTGTACTCAACCAGCCTGGCCTGCCATGCAAACAATTATTTTAAGAACCACACTTAACGGTTCTTAGAGCAGGTCTACCAGGAAAATGTACCATTTCATTCCCTACCTTTTGACTCTATTTTCTCCCCTTACGCCATCCCAGACTGTGGCAGTCTTTGTTTGGAGGAAGGCTTAACGCTTCTTTTCCGCTCCTTCCATCACATGAAACGAGAAGGGGAGACTCTGGTCGTATCTGTTTTTTTAAAGCATCATAAAGTCCATACCTGAATGCTAAGATGAACTTTTAGGGGAGGAAGGCAGGAGGTTTTCAGAAGTTTAATCCACAGTGTTAAAGGAAAGCGGACAGATTCCGCTTTCTCGCCCTAGATGGAGAAACGGGGCTGGACAGAAACTTCAGCAGGCTGATGCAAGATGCCTTTGCAAGCGATTTAGCATTCTGAGGATTCCTGGGACCTGGCCAGAAATCCCACAATCCAACATATTTCACATTTGGTTTCAATTAGGGAACGAGAAGGGGGAAGTAAGTCACCAATTGGAACTGGCTTCTCTTCAGCGGCTCTTTTTCTTCACTCAAGGGAACTTGGGCTAAACTATAATTTATGACAAAACCCATTCATTGCTTGGGGGGAGGAAACTATAGCAAACAGGCTCAAAACATCTATGTATTCTCTTTTAAAAATTAAACATATGCCCCCTTCCTTTAGTTTTCATTTGACGTGATGCCAGGATTTGTTTTGATTTTACTGTCTTGAGGAGCGTTAATGAACAGCACAGGAGAAAGAATTTGAATGGGCTATTGACAAGCTATATCGTACTTTTAACACAAACATTGGCAGCATCCAGTTGGGTGGCTTGCCCCCATCATTTTTAGAGGGGTGGGTGGAGAATCTGATCTGTTTTAAAGTTAGGGTGACCAGCTAGGAGCAGTTTAATGTGAATGATTCAAGTGGCAGAGGGCTGGGCACCAGGCAGGAATACATCTTAAGAGGATGATCCCAGCCTGAAATCTCTGTTGGCTCTTAGGAATCCACTGTGTTTTCAGTAGATCCGCAATGGATATTTACAATTATTCAAAATGTTCCAAAGTTTATATGTTTGTCAAATTTTGAACAACAAATTTTATTTCCAGATTCAGAATCTGGGCCTGGACTTTCTGGCATCTCTTCATTGCTTGGATATTGGCAGGCATACAAATAGGTACTCACATAAATCAGCAACTGTCAAAATGCTAAATACCTTTGCATGCCAACTGTCAAAACCTAAATCCTTGCTGACTATAAAAGGGTCTGTGCTGGGTCTTCAGCAGCTGCCAAGTCAGGACCAAAGTGAAATAATTTTTGCCCAGGCAAAATCCTAGCCTTCCCTGGGTTCTTCCAAACCCTCCAAGTGGGAAGAAGCCAAAGGACTGTTTGAGGAGACAAAACACCCTGAACCTAGGACAAATGGCCTCTGACCTATAATTCTGGTGCAGGGATCCCCAACCTTTTTGGACTGATAGGCACATCCGGAATGTTTATAGTGTGTTGTGGGCACTCTCACAAAATGGCTGCAATGAAAGGGGCTTGCCCATTCACAAAATAGCTGCCATGGTAGGAATGGCTAGTCACAAAACACCCTTTTCACAGAATGCAAACAGGTGAGACTAGAAGAAAAGTAACTTGCCCAAGAAGCTAAGTACAAGACAGAGGAGGGGGCTGAGTTCTAAAACATAAAACAACTGCATTTGCACATCACAATAAGCCACAATGTTTTATTTTTCTGAATAAGCCATGATGGTTTATTGTGTCATCTGCAAGCGGTTTTCCCCAACCAAAATAAGCCACCCTGATAAGCCATGGTCTGCAGTGAGGTTTATTTAAACCATCGTGGCTTATCATGTTGTCTGGCACGCCACAGTGGCTTAAAGAATGGTTTAAAGATTGCTTACAGAATTGCTTGGCAAAGCAGTCAAAACTGCTCTTTGTTTCAGAGTTCTGCCTAGCAACAGGTTGTGTACTCTGCCCATCTCCATCCTCACCTGCCTCTCGGCAATGCACTTTGCAAACTCCCTAAATGTCAAACCCCCACATTTCCCATGTAGAGGCACAGCCACGCAGGGTTTTAGTTCTGCCTTGGGTGCCTCTCCACAATGGGAACCTATGTGTAAAATATTGTCTCTTTCCTGCAAGCTTTCAAGGGTTTATAGCCCCCCCCCCCATTATGGTGCGAGGATGTTTTTGCTTACATGTCTTCGTAATAACAGAGGTGCCATCCCTTTTTGGTGTGGAGTCACAGCAGCACAGGGTTTTAATTGAGCATCATGTGCATCCCCATGACATGCACCTGTGCATGAAATTTGGCTCCAGTGCTGCCCACTTCCAAGAGTTCAGAACCGCCCTCCTCCCTTTTTGGTGTGGGCAAATGGGGAAAGTGCAGATTGCCTGCTGCTCAAAAGAAAAACAACCTGGCCTGCTCTTCTGCACCAAAGAGCAGCGTGGCATGAGCTCCCTAATCAGAGTTGCTAGAGGCTGAGAGAAAATTGCAGTTTTAAGGATGGTCCTGCTACAGACCTATGGCATCGTGAGGAGAGGCAGGGATGCAGGTGGGAAGGAAAAAGCATAGAAATTTGGCTGGGGACCCGGATGTTGAAGAGCGGTGCAGCCTGGCTTGGGTGAGTGACGGTGGCGGGGCTGCTGGGAATCAGGTAAGGATCGACACCCCAGGGAGATCGGCGGTGACAAGGCAGAGGCAGAAGACGTTCCACTAGCCAGAAAGAGAAATGTGCCGAAGCTGCTGCATGAGGTTTGGTGTCTTCTTCTGTCTCTGCTTTGTCGCCTCCAATTTTACCCCCTTCCCCTGGCAGTGCGCTCTACTAAGTGTCCCTAAATATCAGGCCCCTTTTCAAGCAAGTGGCAGCAGCCATGCGGTGTTTTCATTGTGTAGAGGGTGGATACCCACGAGGGGATATCTGTATGAGTTGTGGCTCCAGTCCTGCAAAGTTCTGCGGACTTACAGCCCACTCACTCCACTTTTTTTTGACCACTTTTCTGCGAAAAAGGAAAGATGCGCCTTTAACCAGTCCGGCATTGGGGTGCTCCCCAGGAGCATAAAATTTCACCCCAGTCCAGCAAACTGTAAGGCCCCCGCTCCCTTTTGGTGCACACAGGCAGGGATAAGGGAATAACTTTGAAAACCGGCTGGGGGAGGTGGGTGGTGGAGGCTGAAAGAAGAGGAGTAGGAGGAGGCGGCAGCAAGAAGCAGCACCCCTGGTTGGGTGGGGCGGGGAGGAGTGGAAAAGCCACTAACCATTGGCAATGTGCTGCTAATGGCGAGGATCCAGCGCGAGACGGGCCAATCGGAGCGATGAAGGTGACATAGAGGCAGCCCATGGGACTCTGGGATTTGGTTTCCAACGCAAAGGAAGCTGGCATATAATCACAGCCCAGCAGGAGAACTGGAGGAGGAGGAGGGGCAGGGGAAATTAGCTACACACAGAAACTTATTTGTCTGATTGTGTGAGGGATAACAGTAGCTTATTTTCAGAATTATCTGTTCAGATGCCCATTTCACAGGAAGAAAATCCACCATTGTTATTTCCTAAGAATGTCTTTGAGGCCCACATGAAGTATGGTGCCCCCCCAGTTATTTTCTTTAAATTAAAAGCAATCTTAGGTTTTTTTTAAAAAAATGAGGGGACCTAACAGGATTTTAAACAGTGCTAACAATTTTAATCCTTTTAAGCTGCTGTGAGTTTTTATTGATGCAAGTTTTTATCCTGGGCTTCTAAGATTCTTCCTTTGTTTTGTAATATCTGTTCAAAATACATTAATGTGTTTTCATAAAACAAGAATAATCACAACACTTAGACTTTCCAACTTAAGATGCTTTGGCCTTGTACGCATGCTGTGTGTTTGCAGGCTGTGGCTACTCATCATTGGGGGGAAGCTCTCTGTGCTCAGAAGCAGCTGCATTACTTTTATTTTGTCCCTTTATATACCATGCTTTCAGCAACCTGTGCCACAGGTGAGTATTACAACTACTCCTGCTACAGGGCTGGTCTTGAAAACAGATTCCACAGCTGAGCTTGCACACAGGGCTGGTTCCAGGTTCTGCAAAGCCCTTGCAGGTGATGGCAGCTCTTTTGCCTCCCCTGCAGGACTAATAGCAGGCAGCAGCAGCTGTGGTTGTGTGCAGCTAGGCGCACAATCCCAGAGGGAGGAAGCAGGCAGACGAGCAAGTAGCAGTTCTTGCTCCTGGCTGCCATTGCCATTGGGCAAGTGAGTAATGGGTGCCTGCAAGGCTCAGCTGCGGCTGCCCACATCTGCCTTTTCCCTCGCTCATTTCAGCAGACGAGTGAATGGTTTAGTAGCTGCAAGCAACTGCCGCTACCACGGCCATCACCTACCTTGAGGAGTGTGGGAGCATAGCACTGAAGGAGGAAAAGCCACTATTTTAAGCTTCTTTTAATAGGTTAACTAGCAATTTTTAATCATAATTAAAATATTTCTGAACGTAATATTGTTTGTATGTTCACAGGTCTAAATACTGGTAATTGTGCTGAATGTGTTACAGTGTGTCTGTACACAATGTTTGTTTACTTTTGGGCATACCTTTTATACATTAGACCATGTCCTTTATACTAGCCCACTGCAGAAGACAGTGAGCCGATCTACACTACTGCTTCAAAACGGTTTATAACAGCTTTAAAACGGTTAATAACTGGTTTAAAACTGTTATAAACCGTTTTAATAATAATAATATTTATTTATAACCCGCCTCTCCCTCCGGATCGAGGCGGGGGACAACAACAATATAAAACACAAGAATCACAAACAGTTAAAAATTTTAAAAACAAGAAAAAATACATCATTAAAAACATCTTAAAATTTATCTGGATAGTTTTGAAGCAGTAGTGTAGATAGGCTCTGTGTGTTGAAATGCATTTGGTTTATTGGGTATTGGTTATCTTTGGTATGGTTAGGCCTTTTCAGCACAACATCATATTTTCTCTTATATTTTTGAGAATATATATATATATATATATATAGCACAATATCAATATATTTTCTTTTATGGTTTTGATGTAAATTTTTAAACTACGTAAAAAAATTAATACTAGATTTTGTTTTATACATATTATCACCAGTAAGCCCAACCCAGTTCTTTTGTTGCCAGATTCAGAGAGCACACCATTAAGGGGATAATCCTACGTATGTTTAGACAGAAACATGGATTGTCTGCTGATGGGAGCTGATTGTTATATTAAGGAGATGGGTGGCAGACAGCAGACAGTTGGCAATGGCTTGAATGGGAGAGCCATCCAAGCTTGGATGGCGATGCCTCCCATCTGATACAAGGTATGCTGCCTTGTGAAGGAACAAAAGCACCTGACAGACTTGGGGGGAAAGTGAACCTTTCTCAAGCAGAGAGCAGCCTGTCTCCTTTGCTCCTCAGCCTGAAACTTTACTTCTTGCCCCAGAGACCAGGAGGACAAGAGTGAAACCTCGAGACTTGGTCAGCCCATAAGAACTGACAACCCTAGCTATGAAAGTCTATTCGCTAGATTTTCTGCCCCAATCTTAGGTCTAAGACCACCTGTCCCTGTCTATTTTTGCCCTCTCTGCAGAACAGAGAGAAAGCCATACCCATCTTGGATTGTGCTACATGAGGCAGGGCTACATTCAATGTTAAGCAAGCAGACATCCGCTAGCACCATGGAATTTCCCCTGGCTCTCCTCCCCCCAGTACTTCCTGTGCATACCCCCAAACCTCTGGAGCACAGGGACTAGGGGTGTACATGCCAAAAAAATATCATTGTTTGTCGTTAACATCATTTCGGACCAAAAAAATTAATCATCTTCATTCATATTGTAGGTGAACCATATCGTCTTCACGATAATTATCGTGAAAAAAACGATATTTTTTGCAGCCCTATTTTTAAAGGAAAAAATGCTTATTACTTCTGTATTTTAAAAGTTAGAGGCTTGAAACTTGGTCACAGTGCTTATGGGGTATGCCTAAGTATGTATATGAAATTTGAGATCGACCCCTCCAACCCTCAATTTTATATGAATTTATTGAAGATTGTTTCAGTTCTAACAGATCAGAACGACAGCTCGCCAAGTGCGTTCATTCAGACCTGTCAGAATGGAAACAACTTTTAAAAAATCATATAAAATCGAGGGTTGGAGGGATTGATCTCAAATTTCATATACATACTTATGCCTACCCCATAAGCACTGTGACCAAGTTTCAAGCCTCTAACTTTTAAAATACAGAAGTTATAGGTATATTTATATGGCAGTCCGATAAAACGATAAAATTGCCCAAAAATTATCGTCTCCAATGATTATCGTAGGTTTTTCTATCGTATCGTCATCGTTAAACACATGCACGATAATGACCTTATCATATCGTTATCGTACATTTTAATGATACGATACACATCCCTAACAGGGACGGTGGAGGGGAATACATTCTGCCAGCATTTTCCATTGCACTGGCAGGTGGACAACATTGGATATACCCCACAGATTTCTACAAAATAACCTGTATCTCATATAGAATATTTTAAAATTTTGTGCTTTATGTATGTATTTATTTATTTATTTCGGGGCTGACCTTCCCAAAGCATCTCATAATATAGTAAAAATATTTTTTTATTGTAAGTTATTACAACCCATAAACCCCCAACACATCTAAAAATTCTAACCATATTATGACAGTAGCGGTTTGGACAAAATTCAAAAGGGAATATCAATCAATGCCTGTATTTGTTTTAACTTGCTGCACCTCATCTTATCCCCACTAGGCTTAGTCTAATGGCAGAGGTAAAGGATCTGGTGCGTAGATAGCATTGGCTGAAAAGTTAACTAGCCTTGTTCATACCGTTAAGAGGTAATTCAAGTACAGACACATTTTATGTTGTTTGAAATACATTTATTGAACATATAAACAAAGGAACTGGAAGTAGACCACTACAATCCCATGGGGTCTGTTTTGGAGAGAGGAAATGAAATGACTAGATAAGCCATAAAGCTTTGCTTTTGCCTGTGATGCTGCAGTCTGAAAGACCAAACACTAACTTTCTCCATACATGCTGCTTGTTGCTTTATGATCCAAATTGTGCTTATTCTTGTTTTTTATTCCTACTGTAATTAAAAAAAATTAAGGCCAGAGGTCTATCATCAAATACTTCTGCATACCTCTGCAGCTCTTAGCCTGTTCACATCTGACCTCTGTCCATTCCCTATTCCAGTTTTCCACTCTTTCTTCAGATTCTTTTTTCTGGCCTTCTCTCCCACATTCTTCAGGATACCCTCACTTGTATGCTATTTCCCCATGGCTTGCCCGAGGCTTTCTTAGGACCCTATCCTTCTCTTTTCCTAAAGCTCCTTTCTCTGCTCTGCCATTCTCTTAAGAGTAGCTTCGCCAGCGGCAGCCAGAGAATCTGCACCATCCGTCTAAAACATGCTGGCTGAGAATTATGGAAGATGCAGTTCAACACATCTCGATGGCACCAGGCTGGGGAAGCCTCCTGTAGAGGGTTCTGGGGGCACGATCCAGTGTAAACCCTCAACTGTCATTCATTTATTTTGTCTATTTCTAAAAAAAAAATGCCACTGCTCATACAGAATCCCACAGTGGTTAGGCCTCACTGTACAAAAGGAGAGCATGCCCTAGCATACACTCACTCTTACGTTTAGATCCCTAACTCCCTGGTGTATATAATCTATCTATTCCACGTAATATGCCCTATCAAGGTCCCATGTCATGTTGCCCATGGTTTCTGTTACATCAAAGAACATGCTCAAATGTTGGGTTGGATATCCACTTTCATTCTCTCCTATAAAGCTCCTATTTTCATTTGGGCACTACTACTGGCCTTTGTAGTTTTCCTTTTCTAATTATAATAGTGATCTGTAGGCTCAATGAATGGTCCATCTGGACCCTTTCCCTGAGTAACATTAGGAATTCTAATAAAGGTCAGTAACTCCCCAGCAAATTTCATAGAATTTTCAGTTATTTTTCTTGGCTTAGCTAAGCTACACTTTCTTTCATTTTTAGCTGCTACCTTTTAACCTGTTTCTCAACTAAGAATATTCATTTTCAACACGCTATTCCATGCATAATTCCAAAACGCCAATTGGTTTCTTCTTTTTACAGCACAAATGTATTCTCTGTTCAGACAAACCTCAACACAACACAACCCTTCATACACATAACCAGGACAACAACCTATTGAGGGTGATCTTATTTTCCTCCCCACCCCCACCCCAAAATTATACTTTCTTCCACCTGCTATAAGATACAAATTTAAAAAGTACACATTTCCCTTCTTACAAGTTCTGAGAAATATAGTCCAATTTCTCAAGCATACTTAACTTTCAAAATACTCCTGAGCTTTTTACTTTATCTATGGAGGGTTGACCAAGTTCTCCAGAAATGAATCACCTCCTCTGCTCTCTGCAGTTGCACGTACTTAAACGATGGACTAACAAAAGGGGTTCGTTTCAGGCTTAGCCGTCCCACACAGCAGCATGAATGGACCCAATTCAAAGTAGCACCATGAGCAGACAATAGGTAAAGGCAGGAATTGAGATCGGAGTGGTACAGCAAGATGTTTTACAGCATTGACCCTGTCACGAAGTGGAGGGCTATGTGTACTCCACTTCAGACAGCAAAATATATCAGGCCAACTCTGACTCATCTTTCTAAACACAATGTTTCTTTCATAGGAGAATGTGGGCATTTTAGCATTCACCACGCCACCTGTCATTTTCATGCCTTTGGTGGTGGCAAAAAACTTGGGATTTGTGCAACAAAAAACCACAAAACTAGCACAAAACTTTTGCATAGCTTCAGAAGAGATATGATGATGTTGGTTTTTGTGTGTATAAACTATGAACCCACATTTCTTGTATCAGTATACAATTGTGGGTGGCACAATACTCAAGGTTCAAAACTGGCACAAAAGCATAAGTTTGGAGGACATACTAGTTTGGGGGGGTTGCAGTTAACAGAACATGTTCTTAATGGGTATTGTTTATTAACGATAAAACTGGAGAAAATGACTCATGATGCTAACTTGTGGTTTATTTAACTCTGGGTTGTTGTGAAGTGTGAACCCAGCTACGCTAGCAAACCATGGTTTGTTAACTATGAACAACCCAGAAAGAGAACCCATGGAATATTGTTGGGTTGGGAACTCTGGGTTTAAACCATGGGTTGTCATTACGGGTGAACCCAGAACCGTGGGTTATTCATGGGTTGTTTCACCAGGCTATGGAGGCAGTGGGTAAGAGTGTTAAGAAAACTCAGCCACTCTACATGCCAGTACATGTGATACAAGGAGGCAGCAGGTGAAAGAGGAAGTAAACAAATAATGAGAAAACAAACCATTGATGATGTTTCATCATCTACCAAACAAATCGTAGCTAGGGCAACAGACTGTGGGCTAACGTTATGAGCAAACCAGGTCAATGTAAGAAGTAGAAATTTGAGCCAGCTCCTCTGAGTTTCTATGGTCAGCGATCAAAAACATTACAACATCTCAATGAACAAAACTGTCAGAATGTTTGCTCTCTGGCAGCTGTACGGAAAAATCAGCTTGTCAAATTAGCTGGGATTTAGGTTCAAGGGGGAGCAGAAGCAGGCTGGGGACCGGGAAGATGCGTTCAAATGATAAGAAAGCTTAGGGAGAAGGAGCCCAAAGGCTCTACAGACAAAAAATTGAGACTTGAGGGCAGGATAGATGGTGGCGGCAGCTTGAGGAAAAGGACAGAAGACACAAGGAAGAGAGCTGAAGAGACAGGGTTGTATGAAGTCTCACTGCATGTGTATAGAATCATAGAATCATAGAGTTGGAAGGGGCCTATAAGGCCATAGAGTCCAACCCCCTGCTCAGTGCAGGAATCTACCTTAAAGCATCCCTGACAGATGGTTGTCCAGCTGCCTCTTGAATGCCTCTAGTGTGGGAGAGCCTACCACCTCCCTAGGTCATTGGTTCCATTGTTGTATGTGTGGTAATGCTGGGGAGATTAGTTAAGATGATGGGATTGCTACAAGATTTAGTGATGGCCACCAACTTGGACATTTTAAAGGGGGATTAGACACATTCATGGAAGGTAAAGCTATCCATGGCTACTAATCCTGATGGTGATATATTACCTCCCATGTCGTTAGCAGTATGCCTCTCAATACCACTTGCTTTGGAACATGTACAGGAGAGTGCTCTTTGTCTCGCTTATGGGCTTCTCATAGGGCATCTGGTTGGCCACTATAGGGAACGAATGCTGAACTAGATAGGCTTTTGGTCTGATCCAGAAGAGTTTTTATGTTCTTATTAGGCAAGGAGAACAAAAGGAACTAAAACAGACAGTCAGCTCAATAAGGGACCAGAGACAAGAATGGGGTGGTGGAATTAAAAGACGACCGAAGGAGAAAGAGGAGAAAAAACTAGTCATAGCTGCAGGACAGTATAAATAAACCCAGGATCAGATCATGGCTTGAGATCCTGGTTTATTAACTATGGCTTATTAAAACCAGCTTCCTGTATTCAGACAAACTGAGAAAATGCAGTTAATTACAAGATGCAGATTGGAGCTCCAAGTTTGCTCCACCCCTGCCTGAAGAAATTAATGATGAGTTTATCTACCTTTAAAAATACACCTAAGCTAGAGCCCATCACTACAACTTGCAAGAATAATTTTATTTAATCATGGTCATACACTTAATTGTGCTGTGTGCCTGCAACCTAGGATTTTAGAAGACCCAAATAAGTGAACTAATTACATACTGTAAAAAGTAGTAGCCTTTCCTGCCAGGGGAAATTTCGCTTTGCTGGTAACTTTTCTGCACCCCCAACCTGATCTTTGATGATTCCCTCTTCTCCCATCTCTGAAAAATCCTTAAGTCTCCCAAACTGCACAATTTCTTCTATATTAAATATCTATGGATGTCCTCACCAAGGATAATGCAAATCCACACTTAATTATCTCCCCTTAAGAACAGAGTGCCTAGAACCATATTTCCCATTATACTGACTCTGCTGTGAGGGAAGCTAGACTAGCGAAGACTATTCAGTCTTAAATTAGTTCAAAATGCAGTAGTTATCTATAAGCTGCTAGGAGCACCTAACACCTGTGCTGAGAGTATATTTGCTTCCACAGTTGGTTTCAGGCTGGTGTTGAAGAAGAATGGTCTTAAACTGGAACAAGGCCATGTAGAGTTGTTAAAGTATCTTAAGTCAAAGATGGGCTTACATTCTAAGTGGCAGGAGTGCTTTGAACACACACAAGCTGTATCGCAAACCATTTTTTTTCTCCCAGGACTGATGTGTATTCAAAGCACTTCTACATTTAGAATGCCCATGTCTTCACATTTCAAGAACGCCTCCTCCAGTAAGAGTATCATCCCTAAACTGAGTTCACCTGATGTAGCCTAGAAGCAGGACCTTGATAAGAAGCAGGATCTTTTTGGTTATGGCACCCTCATTTTAAACTCTATCTCAAAGGGGCATGCAAAACTAGCACTTTCAATTATGCTCTACTTTGCTCTGTGGGCGATGCCCTGTTTTTATCATATTATTATATACAAAATTTAAATGGCTTTTGGATTTAATCTGTTTTAAATAAGCATGCTAGTCACCATGAAGGCTCCAAGAAGTGATGCTTGACTAGTTCCATGGTTTGAAATAAAAGCAAGAGGAAGCTTTAGAAACCTTTTGAGGTTTGTTAAAGAATAGAAGGAGCCATCAAGTAAGAAATGCTGAGGTTTGATATACTTACCTAGATCCTCAGGGAATCACATGCTGAAGACAAAGGTCACACAGACGCTTCACTTCTCACCTAAATGAGCATTTTCTCAGCAGTGGGCCATTTTCCCAGGTCAAGCTGCAGGATTAATCCTAACAAAACATTTCTAGTACTGCAACATGACACATACAAAACTCTGGTTTCACTTATTAGACTGTGAGATTGTCCAGAATGTAAGGCAATATTTTAATTGCAGGGTATGAGAATTTAGACAGTCTTTTGAGACTGAGAACATATAAACCTAGAAAACGGTCTTGTCATTTCTTTTCAGCTGTAAAGAGCTTTTTTTTTAGAGGCAGCCCAGAATCAAAATGGAGGGTGGGTGCTGAGGCAATCATCTGCCCTGTGACCATGACTCATAGTCTTTGATCCACTAGCTTAGTCTGCCAAATGAATTCACGCCTGCGGAACTCCAAAGTGTTGCAACCAACTGTGACACAAATTAAATGCATTTATAACAAATTTGCACGAGTCACTCAGAGCATTTCTTCACATAAAACCCAAATTTCAATGGCATACACTTTGGATTTCTTTGATACAACCTGCTGCCATCCATAGAGATCAAAATTTAAAAAAACAGCCACCCCTGTCATGCTTCTAATATTAAGGCTGACAAAAATGATAAACATCCATTCAATTTGTGTCTCAAACTGTGGGGTATCACACACCTAGAGGGGCACAAAGTTCCAGGGAGGGATAGGATGCTGAAGCAGGCAAATCCTTCAGCTGTCTCCCACCCCGGGCACACTAATTAGTCTACCTCTGGGTGGATTGAATGCTTCCTGTAGGAGGATCCTTGCTGCTCCACAATGGGATGACTGAACCTTCACTACCCCATCATCCTAAAGAAACTTGGGAAAACAGGAGTTCAGAAAGAGTGGCTGCTTTGTTATGGCATTTCTTTGAACGTGGTTTTAGGAGGAGATCCTGCTTTAACCGCCTGGTGTTGGAATGAGTACCCTGGTCCATAGATTCTTGCAAGTAGCCATAGGTTTTATGCACACAACTGTGTATTAGAATCTTTGTACAATCACACATAGAAGACATGGTTGGTTCTGGGTCAGGACCCCCGGAAGAGAGTATATTCAGGAGAGAGGATCAGAAGTTCAAGAAGTTTGAGGAAACACTGTTTGGAAGAAAAATGATTTAATTCAGGTTCATTTCTTTCCTACTCTTTTAAGTGTGCAACCTCTGCAAGATACAACTTTTAATAAAATAATAATATGGGCAGCAAAACAAAAACCAAACCCTTTTTAAAAAAAATCAAGTCATATATTTGAGAAAAATAAAATTTCAGATTAGTTTCTCAAGCTCCGTACCATAAAGTCCCTTTTGCAGGTATAACATAGGTTTTGATACAAAATGCCGGTGTCTTGAAGCACTGCAGCATGGAAGGCAATGTCTCTGCTATTTTACGTGTTAACTTTTTGAAAATTAAAAGTTATATAAATAGAAACCCCAAAGATACCAAGAGGAAAAAAACACTGCATCCGTTTTTATTGCAGCCAAGTCCTGGATTTTGAGAGAACTCAATTTGAGTGAAAACCCCACAAGGTGATATTGGAAACCTTTGCCTGAATGTTCGCAGTCTGACAATCAAGAATCACAATGAAGTCTGGAACCGAAAGATTTCTCATGGGGATCTCACACTCCATTCTTTACCAACTCATGGACCCCACTGCTGTCAATAATCAAAGGGGCACGAAATTCTTTGTCCTTCACAAACTCCTCTAGGCCCTGACAAAAAACAGCAGCAGATATTCAGAAAATGGCAACAACATATTTAAAAGCATTAAAGGCTAATTGAAAATGAAGTGCAATCCAATGTGCAGCTTTGGACTTGAACTTAGGAGAGTCAGGTTCAAGTTCCTGTCCAGTCAAGAACATGCTGCGTTACCTTAAGAAAGTCATTCTGAATTTCAGTTCTCCATGTAGAAACTTAAAGTATTAATAACCTCCATAAAGGGGTTATTATGGGGCAGAATGAGATAAGGGAGCACTTGGTATATAATCATTTATACATGCAAGGGGCAGCCATGTCTAAGTCTCAAGCGCAGGATAAATTATTCACTTTCTATATCCTATGTCACACTCGTCCTTTTGTGTATTTCCTATTAAAATGTCTTGACTGTTTTAATCAAAGCCTCTCAAGATGGGTTACAACATGGTTGCAAATAGCCTCTTGCCCAGCTGACTGTGCTAAGGCAAGAGTTTTGATCAGGAAGGGAAGCTTTACAAATGTGGTGTCTTAGCTATATCTTTTAGTTATTGGGACCTTTTGGGAACAGGCTAATACAAGTTTTGTGGGCTGATTTACAAGGTTGGTTACTAATATAGAACACAGTGAGTATAAATACAATCTAAAAACCCAATATCGAGCACTAATAAAATAGTATAAACCAGAAAACTTTCCTAGAAGACAGAAAATTAGGTTAAAATTGTTTACATATCCAGCAGTGTAAAATCTAGCTTCATCATAAAGCTACGTAGCAGTTTTGCAAATAAGTCTGTACTGTGTGGGAAATAATTGCTCAGGCAATAGTGTGTTTGTCTGTGCATTAACAGTTGTGCTCCACAAGTCCACCTCATATTGTTCCCAGAATGGGTTTATAATCCTTTTCCTGCCCCAACCAAGTATCTGAAACATGAATGGAATGCTAAGGGGCTTTGGCATGAGCTTTAGCTATACCACTGTTTGACATGGCCAGATAAAAAATGCCGCTTTTCTTTCAAGTAGGCTATACGTTTCAAATCCACTTATCCATCCATCCGAATGACGGCATGATGTCTCTAGGCTCAGCTTACTCCTCTCAATTACAATGACTAGGGTGGACATTCAACATACTATTTCCACCTAGACCAGCTCATTTCCACAGAGGTTCTGCAGAAGACCTTCCTGGTAGATTATAACCATAATTTACTTTAAGCTTTCATGATTAGACATTAAACCCGGGGTGGGGGCAGGGAACAGAAAACTCCATAGCAACTTACTTCACCCCCATAGGAGACAAGAGGAGAAATCTCACACTGAATTGGCAGATCACTGGCATCCTTCAGACTATGGAAGAAAAGGAAAGGAAAAGGGGGGGGGGGGACACCTTAGTCAAAAAACAAGTTAGGCAAGAGAGACATGTGTCTCAATTTGGAAGTTCAGTCTTTGTATCTGGAACACCCCTGTAAAGGATTAGCATCTTGCTCAACTCCAGCTAAGAAAACAGTTCAGCAGCAGTACAGAACCCAAAATGGTGTCCAGGTCTAGCACCTGGATCCATAGTGATTACTTAAATGAGCTGCATTAGTTTGTTTTTAAAAAATACTAAGAGAGACACTAGCAGCAACTGAGAAGAGGATTTTCAAGTTTTAACAAGCCAACACCTTCGCTGGTACCCTTTTCACATATGAAGCCATTTACCCATGAGCAGCAAAGCAAACTAAACAAACAAGTAGCTACTTCCCATCTTAGAGTCACTTCAAACATTTTATGAAATTCTAAGGCTGCAAGCTTTAAAATCTGTAGATTGAAAACAAAATATATTTTGGCTCTGATAGAGAAAGGAAAAAATTATTAAAAATGGCCTTGCCTTCTTACCATGACTAGCAGTCCTACCTTTTTTTTTAGATTTAGAAAGAGAAAATAATAAGCCACTCCTACTCATGGTGAGAAGGCAAGGCCACTTTTAACATTTTTTCCCATTCTCTATCAGAACCAAAATAGCACTGCAGAATATGGTAGTATGGTGTATTGAGGTTTTAGAACTGAGCAAATTATTCCAATTTACTATAATGAGTCAATGAATGAATCCGAATGGCCTATGGATTTTCAAAGAAGAAGGAGAAGAAGGAAAGCCAAGCTTTGGTGCTGTATGAAAATATTTCTTTAATCTTTAGACTTATCCTCAACCCCACTTGACACGTTTCGGATAAATCCTTCATCAGGAGCTACATGGAGAACAAATATGGCTATATTTTAGACCAACATTCACTAAAAGATAAGACATAACAATGTTTAAAACTGAGTACAGAAACAAAGCACAAAGCAACACCCATATCAGATACAAAACACCTTTCTTTTATAAAAAAAATCCTTTGCTAGTGACAAACATTGAAAATAAACCTTTTTACATTCTTCTAGAAATACTGCAAATGCACTGACGTGAGAGGAAAAAGGCCCTTCTCTGTAAATTCATGGTTGTTGCCACAACATCAACCAATTAAAATATGCAAGAATAAATACAAAATAAAATGAGTTAAACTAGAGTTCTCAACTTATTAAACGTCCCAATGGGCTCTGTGATGTCTTGAGACTCAAGCCAAGGTCAGTTTGAGAGCAATTTAAGTCAATCCATAAACAGCAGGCAGCCTTGATTGCCTTATCTCTAAATGATCCTGTCCATACTGAGCTGTCAACGCACTTCATTGTTATTTGAAATATGGTTCGCTTTTTTTAATCTGTTTTTAATATAGGTTTTTTTAGGTTTTTTTGAAGAGATTCCACTTCGTGCTGGAAGCTTATTCTAAATGCTACTGTTGTTTGAATGAGGACAACTCCAGAGAATCATTCAGTCCATTGGGTTCCAGGCTTTTTAAGGAAAGAATCCAGAAAAATCCAGTTAAACGCTACTTTTGCTGAGTAGCGTTTAACCTCCTCTAACCTTTCTATAGCCCAAATGACAAAGGATTCTGGCCCATGTTTTTTTTTTATCCTGAAAGTGTTTTACCAAAGGTGCCCCTATTTTTTGATGCCTCAAATTATATAAATGTTCAAAATAGAAAAAAGTGTGAAAACCTGTTTGCATAATCACCATCAACAACTGCAAAAGTGGCTTTTCCTACCCTTAAGTGTTTTCCATGCAGGAAATGACACAATTTGAAGCGGCCCTTAAGTCACCGAGGTTCGTTTGTGATCTAGAAACAGATAACCCTTCAAATCAAATCAAGAATCACAAAAATTCCCCAGCACCATTCAGCAATACCAATAATAAAGTAAGCAGGATAGGACATAAAAAGTTGCCTAAAACTGAGTTGGTCCTTCTAGCTCAATCGTGCTTACTCCAATTGGTAGTAACTCTTTAGGATTTAAGGCAGACAGCAGGGTCAGATTCCTTTGGTCTTCACTAGCAACTACCTTCTTTCCTAGTCCTCTGCAGATACAGAGAGCTTTGGGGATAGATAGGAATTTCTCTTGTTTACACTGAATATGGAGAAAGTAAGTAACAGGAAGGGGCTTCTCTGGCTGTTCCCTCCATTCTTCAAATGACAGAAAACGTCTCCTCTGTCAAGTACTGAGGGCTTCGGATAGATGGGAGTTCTCTCACTTGTGATGCTGTTCGGAAAACAGAAGAAACAACAGGAGAAAGTAGCATTCTCCAATTGCAGCTCGAATGAATGGCTCAGTTCGGGCGACACGATAACCAGCAGTGGTTTAAGTAATCTACTGTTAGTTAAATAGTCAACCATTGGTTACTGTGATTTCTGTCAGGCAAAAAACACCCCACAGTTGACTATTTCCCCAAAATAACCAACGGAGATAACCAACGCTCTACAGAGCTGACTATTCGCACAACCGTTAGTTAGCATGTCGTCTGTTGGGCTCTATGGATTATTTTGCTGTGTCAAGTTGATTATTTTGGCTGCCTACAGAATCCTTGGGCAAGAGCAGCCAGAACCGCGATGGCCACTCTGCTACAGCCACCAAAACTCAATTCCGAAATCTGCCTAGCAGCATATGACAACCGCCTCCTCATCCTGCCCTTGTTGCGCTCTCAAATTGACCACCTTCTGACAGGTGCCCATGCCCTTCATTACCCCCCTCCCCCTCCCAGAAGCAGCTGACGGTTGGCTGGCAATCCCTTGGGACAGGTCCATACATGCCATGACCGCCCAGGGCATGGAGGTCGGAGCAGAGCCATGCAGGAAGTGGAGGGGAAGGCATGAGAAGCCACTTCACTGCAACATCCTACTGCCCCAGCGGCTGTGGCTCCCCGCACACCTTCAAGCGCTCCCCGTAATAAACAAGTAGCCCCTTAGTGAATGCACTGAAGCAGCAACGCCTGCCCTGGATCCATTCCACATGCGCTGCCACAAGCCCCTGTAGTTGGCCGCCAGTGATCACATCCCCCCCGTTTCTCCCCCTTTCCTTTCCCCAATACAACTCCAATTCCCCAGGTAAAAAGGGACCCCTTCCCCCTTCATGCCTCTCCCACACAGTTTGCCCACTTGCCCTTCCGACACCCCAGCCCCTCTCTGCCCCTTGCTCTTTGTGCGCCGTCTCAGCCAACTGCAGGGGATGGGAGCTGCAGGGTGCCATTTCTGTGCCCCCAGAATCCAACTCAAGAGTGGGCGGCACGGGCTGAGGCAATGATGGGGCGCCAAAGGATTGGGAAGTGAATCTGGGCACACTACCCTCATGCGTGCCAAGCGTGACTGGACTGGTATTGCTTCCTGAGTAAGAAGGCCTCACCTTCTAGTACTTCCCTGCCTGCAGTGAGGTGCAAGGCTCTGAGAAGCCCTAACAGTTGTGCCTTAGCCATTGCCGTAGTCAAGTGCAAAGGTAGCCTGTCTTCCTGACTAATTTGCCAACCCTGTTCTATGCCCAACTGGCCGTGTGCCCATTTCTGTAACTGCTAATAACTAAATATGCTTCCAATGCTTCCAACAGCGCATGTGTGTAGGGAATGGCCCACTTGGGCTTGTATCGGGGGGCGCTTGGAGCAGGAAGGAAGCGCTGAGCAATGGCAAGGGAAGGAGGGGGCTTGCCCATGTGTGCCATTTGAATGGCCATTTCACTGGGCTTGGGAGAAAGGAAGAGCAGGGGGAGATCAGGCTGACTAGTGCGGCGCCAGGGCGGATGTCTGAGACGGAGCACAGAGAGCAAGGGGCGGAGAGGGGCTGGGGGCGCCCCACTGCTTGCCAAGCTCCGCTAAAGCTGCTAGCACCGATCAGAAAGCGGGAGGTCTTCACATAGCTGCAAAGGAGCCAATGGGGTATGAATGGCATCGTTTCCTGTTTGGTGATGGTGGCCACCATGGATTTTGGGACGCAGTGGCTGCTGGGATAACACTGGGAGGACTGAGGTAGAAGTGAGGATGGGGAGGCGGATGGGGGCTCCGTCAGACAAGTGCCGCTAGCCTGCTTGACGCAAGCCTCAACCGCTCAACAGGGGCGTGGCCACATGTTGTGTGGGGAGTACCCCCTCAATAGCCATCTGTGGAGTTGGCTATTCCCCCTCCATTGACTAATGTGTCATTGAAATGCAACCAATGTCCTGTTTCTGCCTTGAGCCCTTTGGCAAGTTCAGAGAATTTGAAGGAAAGAGAAGTCTTCCAGACACCCCTCCACTGTTTATGTTCACCAAACTGCAGTGCAAGTGAATGGCTGTTGAAGGCTGCTCCCTCACAAACCCTGGAAAGGACTTCTTCAGTCAAACTATCCAAATCCACCCTATAAGGTGGACAAGCACACAGGCTGCAGGGAGAACAGGGGCCTTATTTTATTTGTACCGAGCTTTGGAGAATGCTAGAAGCAGCAGAGGAAACTCCGACCATCTCTTCTCTTCTCATGCTGTGGCTTGGAGGGAGAGAAAGCTGCTTTTCTCCCAAGCACAAGAGGGCTTGGCAGAGGGATTCCTCTCACTTTTACTGAGGGTTTGAGAAGGTAAAACACAGGAGCACCTCCCCAGTGCAAATGAAATAAACTCCAGGCTTTCACCTAAGGGGTGGCAGAAATGGTGGCAAGGACAAATAAGAGGCTGGTTAGTATGGGATAAGGAATGTGAATAATTGGTTTTCTGGGAGAACCATGAACTTCAGAGGCTGCTTCCAAAGTGATGCCCTCTATTTTTCCTCCTCTACTCTGCAGACTCTTTTCTCAAGGTAACTTGGGCTACTCCCGTTGGAAAGCAATTTGTGTGTTGCTCCTCATTCCCCAGAAAAACTCGGAATTCTACACAAGTGTGCAATTCACCCAAGTAAGAATACTGTACAAAAAATAATATGCTAGCAGATTGACTGAAAGTTTGCACAAGTACAAATGGGCTCAAGTTACAGGAAGCCAGATTCCGGCTGGACATCAGGAAGAACTTCCTAACTGTTAGAGCAACACGACAATGGAACCAATGACGTAGGGAGGTGGTGGGCTCTCCCACATTAGAGGCATTTAAGAGGCAGCTGGACAGCCATCCGTCAGGTATGCTTTAAGGTGGATTCCTGCAATGAGCAGGGGGTTGGACTAGATGGCCTTATAGGCCCCTTCCAACTCTACTATTCTATAATTCTTTGAATCCAGAGGCAAAAAAGGGCGCAGGAGCTTGCCTGCAGGCCATCTTTGACTGTGCATTGGCCTGTTTTTTCTCTCCTGCCCCAATATGGTCAGATTTTAAAGTGGCTTTCCAGGAAAGCTAGTTGCTAACCAGGTTCTTTTAAAGAAGTGAAGATACCATGCAGATTAAGGTCTTCAAAGAAGTGAAGCTAGGTCCATATGCAATAAATTAATGGTTGCAGTAGGCTACATCCATATGAGAGTTGCATGATACATATTTTTGTGTGTGAAGTAGTTCTAAGCAATATCTCCATAGAGAACAAGTGTCTTCTAGCACTGCAATTTCCCTCTGTAAATGCAGTGCTTAAAACACACACACTTCTATGGAATAAGAAATATGCATGATTGGCTCTCTGGCAGACCCATGGACTTCAGGAGCTGCTTCCAGAGTCATGGAATTATCCTGTCTTGTCAGGGAGCCTAGTGTGTATTATCACTAATTCCAGGAAGATTAATGTTCATATACACTAGCCAAGGAAGTGATGGATAAGACTCATCCCAATTTAAGAAACGTAATTCCTGATGGGAATTCTAATTTATAGTGAATACTAAATTACAGCAAAGATCAAATATAGAAAAGCAGTACCATGAGTGTGGGAATCTGCCAGAATATTAAGATCTGCAGAAGAAGCCCTTTTGATGACACCATTACCCACAGAGGCCTGTTTGTCAGGCACACGTGAAAGTTCCCTCCCCCGCCCATGTTACCTACAAACTATGAAATGCACTCCCCTCAAGAACTATGATTGGCCCCCACTCTCTTAGCCTATAGAAAGATGTATCCTTTCAATGTTGTCTTGCAAAATGTGTCATTTTTACTGTTTACTGTTTGGGGTTTATTGTCGCAGACTTTTATTGTTTAAAATTGTTGTACACCACATTGATGGCTATGGAACAGATATAACCGTTGATAAATAAAATAATAAATAAATTCCTATACCTTCAGAACTTTGAGAAGGTAGCATGCGTTTTAGCCAAATCAAACACAGAATCCAAGCCTGACAAAAATGTAGGTCAACACTAATTGAAACACAAAAAGCTTCTACCTTTATGCTCCAGAAAAGCAGCCAGTTGTCCATGAACCCAACGCCCAGCACCTCTCAGTTAAGCTTTGCAGACAGTCACAGAGGAATGTGGCCAAGCTACAGGATTTTATAGTCAGGCATGCACCCGTTCCCCAGCATGCACTTTGGCTCCCATTCCCTTGAGAGTTCCCAAAAGGCAAGTATATCACAGCAACAAACATCCCCCCCGTTAAAAAACACAACAGGCCGAGCATTAAGACCCTGCATGCTGCAAATAGATCTGTTAGTCAGTACCCAAGCACAGACCCATCACCATGCATCCCCAGCAGCCCAGGATGGTATATTTACTTGTGACTGACATCAGCTTGGATCGCATCTGACCTTCCATTAGTACAGCTGTCACATGGGAAGAAAAAGGATTGATGAGAAGGGAAATGAAGTTATGGGATATGCCAAATCTAATCAGCAAACTTCCTTGGGAGTCCTATATAATGTTTGGTGGGACAAGTTCTATTAGTACACCCAGAGCCTGGAGGCACCATATGCTGAACTGAATGGCAGCTGTATGTTATCTGGCACTCTGTTTTTAACTAAATAGACCTTTCTGCACACATCATGAGCTCGTTTGACCTCTGCACTCAGTTCCAATGCCAGATGTAAGAGACATCTTGGTCATTTCTCAGAGCAACTGCACTCACATGAGCAAGAAACTGGCTGGGTTCGGACGATACAATAACCACCAGTGGTTTTAGTCGTCAACCGTGAGTTGAGTGATCACCGGTTGGTATTTGTGTCATCTGTCGGGCAAAACCCACCCCACAGATGACTTTTTCCTAAACAAACAAACAAACAAAAAAACTGGAGAAACACAACTGGCTGCAGATTTGACTTGTCGCACAACTCGTGGTTTTCGTGTCATCCAAACCGAGCCAGTGGAGTTTTTCACCCTGTGGAGTTGACGTTTTCGCCTGGCTATAGAGTTCCCAAGCAAGAGTGGCTCAAACTGAGCCAGCTGCTTTGCTACAGCCGGCACAACTCACAGAGGCTGCTGGGATAGGATTGGGAGGACTGAGGGAGGGCGGGGAGAGGGGTGGGGGCTGTGTCAGTGAAATGCTGAGTTAAGTAGAAATCCACTCCACGCGAGCCTCAACCACTCCATGGGGGTGTGGCAACATGTTGTGTGGGGAGTACCCCCAAAAAACCCAACTGTGGATTGACTGCTCCCCCCACCATTGCCAAAAGTGTTGTCCGAACGCAGCCACTGTCTGATATCTGCATTTCTTTGAAAGGGATCTCTCTAGCAAAGAAATGCAGATGTCAGACAGTTTCTTGATCATGTGAGTGCAGTGCTGAGATCCACCTCAGCCCCCATGAACTAATGTTAATTCCCCCCTCCTAAGTGCAAAGATAGATCATACTAGTCCTATGATGAAATGTTTTGGGGCACTTAAGCACAAACATATCAAGCTACTTTGTACCAAGTGGCCCATCTAGTCCGGTAGCATCTACTCCAATCGGCAGCAGCAATCCAAGGCCTCGCCAAACCATTTCGCTCAGGAGTGAGAAATCTTAGGTTAAGGAACACATTCCCTTGGAGGAAAGAGGGGGTGGGATGCACATCATAGTTGGGTGGAGGCAAAGCCAAAAGCAGGCGGGGCCATGTTTACTAAGGATGAGACCCACCGGCATGCAGATATGCCAAATATTGGCTTGCTGCAGCAGAGGAGGTAGGCTAGGACAGAAGAGGCACAAGGAAGTCAGATCTGGTGGGTCTTCATTCCTGGCTTAGCTACTGGTATTCTGCTTGCTACTGTTATTCTGGAGCAGGGCTTCCTAACATGCAGCCTGTGGGTGCTTTCAATGGCACCTATGTAACTTTTCAACCCCTATCCCCTTCAAAATGCTTTAATAAAAAAAACTTGAAAAACATGAGGGCACAAGATCTTTCTTCCTGTTCCTGAACCTGTCGCTGATCTGCTGTTCAGTGGGCAGGCACAGAAAGCAAGGCAAAGGGGAAGAGGGGAGAGAAAGAGTGAGGCTAGAGCCTGTGATGGAGAGAAACAGCAGCATGAAGGCATGAGTCGGAGAGAAAGAGCCAGGCCTAGAAGGGCTAGAACGGGAGAGGAAGAAGGTGGCTAGTGATGGGGAAGGGAGAGAAATAGCAAGAAAAGGGGGGGGGAGTGTGGGGAGAAATAGCGAGGCCAGAGGTTGAGTGGAGAGACAGTAAGAGAGGAAGAGAGCAAGAGAGCACAAAGGGGAAAGGTCTGTGTGAACGGAAGGACATTGGGTGGGCCAGGAAGTAACTTTCTCATTTCCCCTTCCCTGACATCCTGTAGCTTCACTATGTCTCTCCCCTGCACCACCTCTTGACCAGCCAGGCCCCACGGCAGCCATTATATGATTTGCTGCATCCTCCATGGAAGCCATTTTGTGGTGGTGCCCTCAGCAGTTTCTCAAATTCCCAAATGGGCCCACGGGTCCAAAAAGGGTGGGACCCCCTGTTTTAGAGGGCTGTGCCACTGATACCTACTCACAACTAGGGATGGCTGGCCTATATAAGGGAGATGAAGCCTACAGGAGTTGTTCTCCAAAGGCTTAATTTGAATCATGGGATGCTGGAATAGTTACCCAAATGCTGGATCTCCATTCACTCTCCCCTAAATCTGCCCATAAAATCCATGCATTTTTCAAGATTGTCATTAATTATGATTGAAATTGTATGATTTTCTCAGCTATGCAAATACAGAGGAGGACTATTACACACCTGGGAAGCCTACTGAACAATATCTTAACAACTGGAACAATCAGCATATTTTCATGCTCTCCTAGATGGAGAGCAATTGCATCAAGCCTCACAGGACATGTTCAGACTACAAATTAGGAATGGAAGGTAAAAGCCAGAGGAAGCCCAAAACCATCCTACCGCAGAATGGCAGGAAGGCGTGTTCCATTCTCATCAACAAAATGGCCACCAGCGTTGAGAACCCAGCAGTGATGCAGCGACATCAGTGAGTGCCGTGTGGTGGTGGGGTTGTCCTTGCCATTTTGGCTATCTGCATTCTTCAGAGGGGAGAACTCATCTTCTCGCAGCACTTCATAAACCACAAAGTTCCTGGATGAAAAATAAAGTAAGCGTAGGTCAGGCAGAAAGACGTTAAGCTTTAAAAAATTCTTGAAAATCTGGAGGAAGACAATCATCCCTTATAGAAGTCTACGTAATACTGTGAAGAGCAGGCCTGTAGCTGGACATCAGCAATAACCTCAAATACCAAGGAGAGGGAGACAGGATTTGCATGAGGCAGAGGAAATCCTTTCCCAACCATGTAAATGGAGTTCAATGCCTTCAAAAATGGAATGCGCACAACTTTGTAGTGATTGCTGGGGCTATTCCCAATCTTTCCCACATATGGGAAGCTGAAGGTGGATTGTTGCAACGGAGTCCATCATGGAGTTTGCTTGGGTACCATACCAGAGCCTCAGTATAGACAGGAGGGGCACTGACCACCCACTTCCTCCTCTTCATGCCAGCTCTATGTGCTCTTCCAGATTTCCACTGCATCCTCTTGTGTACTGCTGGTTCCCAAGACAGTATCAGGGTGAATGAATGCTCTTCATCCTTACATAACACCTTACAAGTCACACAATCCCCAATCTATTTTCAATAAACTTTTTTTCTGATTTCTAATTAAATGATCTTGCTCCTCTCTCTGCTGGTTTTACCTCGCATTTAAGGCAGCTCAGCTTCCCTTTCCACTGAACACCTACAACTTCCACATTCTATAACCAGGAGGATCAAAAAATTACTTTCAAAACAGAAAGAAAGCCAAAGACGATATACCAAAATGCAGATGGTGACTCAGAGCACAAAACACTCTCAAAGCTAGGCAGAAGACAAGCAGTTGGAAAGACCTATGGACCTACTTGGCAAACTGGAAGATGTCAAATACAAACTTCTCCATCTTAATCCCATTTGGTTTGTCTGGCTTCAGAGGCTTCCCAGTGGCCACGTCTATGTATGGGATCTTCTTTTGGGCTATGTGGTGTGGCAGACGAGGTTCATAAACACTGGAATGTCAAGGTGAGAGTCAGTACAGCATGAAGCACACCAGGCCATTACCCAATGAAGCCTCCATAGATCAGATGTTGGGGACAAAGGACATGGAAAGACAATCATCTTCATGCCATGCTTGTCAACCATTTGGCTGGCTGGCAGGAACCAATACTGAAGTAGAGGGACCTTGGAACAAAGAAATTCTTAGGTTTTCACTGAATTCAAATTTCTGTTTTTGATCTTGAGCTCCAACCTTAACAGTTCTGATCCAACATGGCAGAGACTGTCTTCTTCACAATCCCTTGTTAAGCCAGGCCATGGCTATGAAGCCAGGAGACCCAAAGAATAATGTTCATATGTAAATTTACTGTTATGATGGCTACAAAATAATGCCTGGGCTAGAATTTAGAGCTTTATAGTGTGAGCCAGAAGGGTTAACTAGCGCCCCAGTCCTCATTCATTTCAGTCTTTAAAATGACGAAAGAAGAACATATAACCAGCACAGAACCACTATCGAGCCAGAAGAATCAAGCAGTAAAGATTCTTCTGGACTGTACCTAAGCTGCAGGGAATGTTAATGTTCACCATGAAAAGTGTCCCTGAACATAGAAATGTAACATGTTCTAGAAGGGACTGACCTAAGCTGAACATGAGAATTTTCTACTTGGAAAGAGCAGTTCTCTCCCAGGAGAGCATACAAACATCTACACCCCACTCCCACCCAGGAGTTCAGAAAAAGATATGCCACTTAATTCTGCAACATATATAAACAGATGGAGTTCACTAAAATGCTAACACAATGGGGACATAGCAGGAAGATCACTCCATTAATATTTAAAGGGAAGACATTTTATTTTGCCAGGTCTTTTAATCTGCCTTAATTTAAAGCTCTTTTTATTCCATGACTTCTGCCGTTGTGCTATGTTTTTATGGTTGTTTTTATTGTTATTGAATTGTAAATAGTTTTACTTCTTGTTAAGCCAGCCTGAGAACTCTACAAATATTGTTAACAAATAAACACAGATTTTGGCATGCAACAGAAGGGTCAGAAGTGCCTCAGAATTACACTTCATGAACCACCCACGACCAAAGAATGCCCATACTTGACAATGTCTTTCAGAAACTCCATTGTGAAATAGTGATTGGCAATGTTCCCAGCGTTAAAAAGCAGCCGGCCATCGGGACTTCTTTTCTGTGCAGTGGTCAGAGAGATCTCGCTATATTCCACCACCTTGTAAACGCCACCCACTTGGCACACCACGCCAACTGGCTCCGTGGGGTTGGTCTTTTCAACTACCTAAAAGAGGATAACAAAGAGTCTTGTAGCATCTTGAACGCTAACACATTTATTGTGGTATAAGCTTTTGTGGACCAAAATATCTTCATCAGATGCCTTAAGTGTTACCTTCCATTGGCTGGTATAATTACAAATGGCTGTAGAAGGGGGGAAATGTAAATGATGAGGTGGCTAAAAGTGCAGTCCGTGACAATTCAATTAAGTGACCATTCACAAGACAAAAGGATAGTTGCACAGTAATGTATACATATTGTCAAAATGCATAGAAAACAATAGATATTTTTCGTTGCAAAGTCAAAGCCAGCTCTGAACAATATTTTAATATCTTTATTACGATCAGAGAGAGATTAAGGTACCAATTAAAAGTAAAGAACAGATGGGGGGAATCTGTTATTTTGTCAACTTACACCCCCCTCAAAAGGAAAAAAGAAAGATAAAACCCATTTTTAAAATGTGAGATAAATGCAGGAGGCACTTTGAAAACTCTGTAGGTATAGGCTGTAAGCTTAATTCAGAAGTGTCCAAAGTTAATATCTGCATCTCAGTCCCTTTGTTCAGTTTTGATCCAATCAATGACAACTGATTACATAGCCAAATCTGTCATTCCTCTTTGCCCCCATGATCACAGGTACTAAATGGGTGATGTAAGAACATGCTGGTTCTCACTAAAACATCAGCTGAAACAAAAATAACCTTATTCACTAATAACCGAAACACGTAAAACTGGGAAACAGCACCACTAAAACAATCTCTGTAGTTCTTATAAATGTACTGCTGCATTTTAACTCTTTCTTTAGCTCTATTTCATCACATGGGGCTGTCATGCCTTTACACAGGAACTGTAGAAATTCAAGTCAGACATTTAACAGAATTCACAAATAACTTTTGAATTATTATTGAATCAAATGAAACTGTAATTATCATTAAAAAACTAATTCCTTCCTAGTCTTACTAACTATGTCCTCATAGAACAGAGGAGTGCAAAATAATGTCTGATGGTTTTTTTCCTGTAAAATGTTTGTGAATTCATCTATGATTTTTCATTCTGTTCTACTGAGTAACATACAATTCGAAGTTCTGCATATTATTACTTAATCTATTATTAGTACCTAATCTATTTTTTTGAAGCAGTAGTGTGTATATAGTGCTTTTCAGTTGTTCCAGGTATTTATAGGTAGGCAGTATTATCCTGCAGACAGAGGGGCTGAAATCTAGAGAATGGCTGGCTAAGGCCACCTGGCAAGGATGGGGCTGGAGTGAGACCTAAACCAGGGACTTTCCAGCTCACTTTGGTACACCAGCAATCTATATTGCATTTCTTATTCTTTGAGACCCACAGCACACTAGCTTTCTACACCTCGCCCCAAGTCATACACAGTCACTTTCCCAAACACAATTAAGACTTACTTCAAAAGGAGGTGAGGGGCCAATGGGCCTGTTCAGATAACACACTCAGCCGCGGTTAGGCCACAAACACTTTTGCAGAAAATGGTTAGTGAGTGTGTTTAAACCGTGGTTATGTAGTCACCATGGTTACAAATGGTTCACACAACACGCTAAATCATGGTTCACGTGACATGCTAGGCCATAATGTTTAGCTCAAAATGCTCAACCACCATGGCTTAGCATGTCATCTGAACAGGGGCATTCTCTACAGGCTTTGGGAAGATTAGTTACCTTTGCTCCACAATCTGCTCCCTTCTGCACACAGAACCCAATGAACCGAGGGTCAGCCACTTTTACTAGAATATTGTCGACACAATAGACGTGGATGCTGCCAATGCCTCGCTGTTCCATGTCTTCCACGATACGATGTGCTCCCAAAGCTCGGTACAGACCACCATTGCCATCTTTAGGAGGGGGTGAGAAGAGGAACACTTCACAGCATAAGGTATTTCTTAATAACTTACAGCTACTTCTGCTTACCTTTTTCTCACACATAACAGTTGTCAATAAAAATCCTAAAAATCCAATATATTCAATAAGACAGAAAAATAAAACAGCAGCGATACTGAAAGCTTTAATTTAGTCTGCTCCAAATGCTTTGCAAGGTAAGACCAAAACGTTTGTTTTCTAAGACAAGACAAGAAGAAAGTCACTCATGCTCTTAAAAGGGAGTTCCGTAATGGTGGTACTAAGGCAAAGCAATCTCTCTTCCTTCTGGTCACTCAAATACTGCTGACACCTGGAGCACAGCTTCCCCCAAAGTCCTGAGGGACCTGTGAGTTTCTCAGCAAAGGCAAAACCATTTAGGGTTTTAAAAGGCAAGAGCACTTTGAATAATGATTTGGACGAGGAGGTGCAGGGAATGCTTATCAAATTTGCAGATGACACAAAATTGGGTGAGATAGCTAATACCCTGGAAAACAGAAACAAACTTCAAAATGATCTTGATAGACTGGAACACTGAGCTGAAAACAACAGAATGAAATTTAATAGGGATAAATGCCAAGTTCTACACCTAGGAAAAAGAAACCAAATACACAGTTACAAGATGGGGGATACTTGGCTCAGCGATACCACAAGTGAGAAATATCTTGGAATTGTTGTAGATCACAAGCTGAATATGAGCCAACAGTGTGATGTGGATGCAAAAAAAAAGCAAATGCTATTTTGGACTGCATTAATAGAAGTATAGCTTCCAAATTTGCGCGAGGTATGGGTTCCCCTCTATTCGGCACTGGTTAGGCCCCATCTTGAATATTGCGTCCAGTTCTGGGCACCACACTTCAAGAAGGATGCAGACAAGCTGGAGCGTGTTCAGAGGAGGGCAACAAGGATGATCAGGGGTCTGGAAACAAAGTCCTATGAGGAGAGATTGAAAGAACTGGGCATGTTTAGCCTGGAGAAGAGAAAACAGAGGGGAGACATGATAGCACTCTTCAAGTACTTGAAAGATTGTCACACAGAGGAGGGCCAGGATCTCTTCTCGATCATCCCAGAGTGCAGTACATGGAATAATGGGCTCAAGTTACAGGAAGCCAGATTATGGCTGGACATCAGGAAAAACTTCCTGACTGTTAGGGAGGTCATGGGCTCTCCCACACTTGAGGCCTTCAAAATGCAGCTGGGCAGCCATCTGTTAGGTATGCTTTAAGGTGGATTCCTGCATTGAGCAGGGGGTTGGACTCGATGGTCTTATAGGCCTTTTCCAACTCCACTATTCTATGATTCTATGAATAGGGCTCCATTCAGAATAACATGTTAGATACATGGAATGAACTAACTGTCCATTAGGGAGCCCAAGCACAGCATACATTCATCACTAGAAGATCTGTTGGTCAACAGAGATAACACGCAATGAGGTAGCTGTGATGCCTGCTTCAGAAAGAACAACAACGCCACCCCACACATCCACTTCATCTGGTCTATATCCCCTCTATGTTTTGGATATTTACATTTTATATTCTCCTTCCTGTCCCATAAAAATGGGAGGAGTCCTGTGAGAAGAGGGTACTCTCCAAACTGCATCCCCTCTACTTCCAGTCTGCAGGGGGAGGAAGCTGTTGCTTATGAAAACAAACCATGACCATCCCCACCCAACATGTATCAGCAAGCTCAGCAGAACCCTAAGATTTGCAGAAACGGATTTTTTTTTTAAAAAAATCCCCAAACACTAAAAACACAACTGTGCATACATGCAGCACATGTTTGCCTCACCCAGGTCTGTTGCTCAAAGTCTCCCAAACCATTGGTATGGGTTATATCTCCTGCCTTTGAAGGCGCAGATCAGGTTGGCCAAGAGTCAGCCCAATCGACACTTCAAAGCTCCTCCTACTCAGGCGGGAAGTTTTCCCACCCTTGAGGACAAACTCTGAAGGCTCCCACAATATAGAAGCTCACTCGTGTATACTAATACTGACCTCAGTTCTCTGTGTCGTCCCTTATACAGGCAAAACAGCATCACTTAAGCACAAGAGCGACGTATAAACCAGTGTTGGGGAACCCCAATGTTTACGGAAGTAAAACATTTTTAAAGAACAAAACGTTAGAGGTTTACAATTGATCTTAAATGAGGTTGCACTCCCCCCTAAAAGACCAAGTATGCAGTTTGGGAGTCCTCCTGGACTCTTGAGCTAACTGGGGAAGCCCAGGTGGCTGCGGTGTCCAGAAGTGCGTTCTATCAGCTTAAGCTGGTACGCCAGCTGCATCCCTATCTGGAGAGGACGGACCTTGCCTCAGTTATCCACGCACTAGTCACGTCCAGGCTGGACTATTGTAATGCACTGTATGTAGGGCTACCTTTGAAGATGGTTCGAAAACCTCAGCTGGTACAGAATGCAGCTGCCCGAGTATTGGTGGGGGCAAGGCAACTTGACCATATAACGCCTATACTGCGCCAGCTGCACTGGCTACCTGTGTGTTTCTGAGCCCAATTCAAAGTGCTGGTTTTGACCTTTAAAGCGCTAAACGCTTTGGGACCAAGTTACGTGAAAGACCGCCTTCGCCCCTATCAGCCTGCCCGCACTTTAAGATAAAAAAGAGAGGCCCTTCTCACCTGCCCACCAGTGAGAGATATTAGGTGGGTTTCCACAGGGAAGAGGGCCTTCTCAGCAGTGGCCCCATGCCTGTGGAACAAACTCCCACCGACGATCTGCCATGTACCATCCCTACAAGCTTTTAAGAAGGCCTTAAAACATTTTATTTTTCTCTTAAATACTGTTTTGCTGCTGTTACCCTTGCGTTTTATAACTAGTTTTTAATGTTAGCTTTTATTGTTTTAATTGATATTTTACTTTTATGTTTTTATTGCTTTTAATGTGTATACTGATTTTATATATGGTTGTAAGCTGCCTTGGGAGAGCTTCTGCCCTGAAAGGCAGCTAAGAAATGTTTTAAATAAATAAATAACTCCCTTTCCCCTGCCAAATATGCCAGTGAAGACTATTGGCCACAGAATGCTGGCTGTTGGGGGCATGGAAAACTGGGTAAGAGAGGGAATTCAATGGAACATAATGGAGGTGAGAATGACTTACTGATTGGAACAATGAACAAGAGCACTCCACGCAGCAACATTTTGTTGCAGGCCCATTTGTTTACTGTAAAATCTAAATGAAGGTCACAATGGCCTGGTTCACACATAATGCTAACCCATGGTTTATTTAAACCATTGTTGGTTGTCCTATCAAAGGTTTGTTTGGCAGGCAAACAAACCTTGTTTTCTCAGTCTATGGGTTGTTTGTTCCCCTCCTCTTTTGCCTATTCCTCCCTGTACCAAATATCTTTGTAGCACTGCAGTACTGACATGAAAAGAGGCTAGGTTTTGTGTTTATTTATTGCTCCTGCCTGCTGCCTTCGTATCCTGGCAAAACAACCTATGAACAATCCACGATTCTGGGTTCACACATAACAAAACCACATAGTTTAAATAAATAACTCAATATTCACAACCCAACAACAAACTATAGTTTCTCTTCATGTGTTGTTGTGGTTAACTATCCAAAGTTAACCCATCGTTCCAGGCTCGTACGTAACAACCCACAATTTGTGGTTACATGTGAACCAGATCACTGGATATACGGAGGAAAAATGCTTCATCAGTTCTTCATGAAGATATAGAACTCCCTTTTCAATAAATGTCACATTAAAATGATCCTAGATCCATCATTGTCACTGGAGGCCCAAGTGACTGCTGTGGCTCAGAGTACCTTTTACCAACTTCGGCCGGCTCACCAGCTACAGCTTCTCCTGGACAGGGATAACTTGGCCACAGTGGTACAGGCAATAGGAACCTCAAGACTGGATTGCTGCAATGCACTTTATGTGGCTGGTAGCGGGCGCAGCAGGCAGAGGAAGAGGGGAGAGCTGCAAAGGATCTGTTGCTTCTTGCTGGCCATGCAGGCCCAAGAAGCAGCAGCCGCTCAGTCGCCCTTGCACCTCGCCTCCTGACTCTGCTGGAAAACAGTAACACTTGTGGAATTGATTGCTCGTTTTGAGCGCCAAACTGAAATTACAATTTATCAATTAAATAGAGTCAAAATGTGCAATATATAATAAAAATATAAAATTAGAAGACAACCTCTCAGCGATCTCATTTATTGTAATTAGTGATGTTACCTGTTTAGCTATTAATTGGTAAAATCTTGTATAACGTTTGGATATATATGTTACGTCCTGCTAGTTTCTGAATAATAGTCTATTTTTTTCACTGTTTTGTATGGCTTATCAATCTTTATGGTATCTTTTGCAGAGCAAAAAAGGATGAATTGCTCTGCAGTGGAAACAAAGCCATTTTTTCTGTTACGTGCAGAGAGATAAAGAAGAGGATATCAATCTTACCTTGTTTGCCCTCCTCACCACCCCCTTTTGTGTTCTTAGTCTGGGGCGCCTAACTCCAATTAGTAAAGATAAGATAATTGGTCCTGTTGTCCCCGGTCCCACAAATTCTTTCAGAGTGACTTCATCAGTTCTCTGTATCTCCACACCTTTAGAATTTGGTTAATTAGCACAAACCAACGATTAAAGCCCGCTGGAGCCTTGCATTATTTGCTCATTCAATCAAGTGAGGGCAAAGGGAAGAGACAGTTGCCACAGCAGAGAAGGGGAAATTGCGGTGGATCATGGGTGAGTGCTTTGGTGTATTGTTGTACCTGGTGCCATAGAGACTCTGCCCTTCTCTTCCAGGAGAATTTCCCCATCAAAGTCCATAGCAGGCAGCATCCCTTGTTGGAAGAAGACCACGTTCTCCTTCTTTAAGCCAAAGTATTTGTGCTTCAGGAAAAATTCCTTAGTCAATTCCATCGTCCTGCCGCTAGTCATGATGTACCTGTTCAGCCCAACACAGCAAACGAATGCTAGTTTAATAAGGCAGGAAGCAAACATGTTGCAGAGGACGTGCAACCTGTGCAGGCCCGGGCCAAGGCAGGCCGCTGCCTGAAGACTTGGGGACCTGCTGTGGCCCCACGGCCCCCTCCCCTCCACCCCATCCCACAATCCCGTCCCGTGTGTGCCCAAAAGAAGCAGCCACGTGGTCACCTGCACGACTCTCCGCGCCACACCTTCTGCCCTTGTCCACTGCCAGGCAACTTCCTTGTCCGAGCATGGGCATCCCCCCACATCACCATCACACTGCCTCTGTAAGGTCTTTTTGCTTCTGGAGTCACGCCGGCGCAGCTCCTGAAGGCAGAAAGACTTTACAGAGGCAGCACGCCGGCGACACAAGTGCACACGTCCACGCTAAGGAAAGTACGCTGGCTGGCAGGCAGAGTCAGGAGGCGAGGCATGAGGCCGACTCAGCGGCTGCTGCTTCTTGGGCCTGCATGGCCAGCAAGAAGCAGCAGATCTTTTGCAGGGGGAGAACTCCGCTCTTCCCCTCTTCCTCCGCCTGCTGCGCCCGCTTCCTTCCGCGTAATGGTAAGACCAGGCCTGTGCCTTCAAGAAGGCAGCCAGGTGCCAGCTCACAACAAGGGCAGGCAGGCGTGCTGAAGAACAGCAGCAGCAAGGGCTGTTAACCCTTGCCTTGCCAAGGCTGCCTTGCCCAGGACGACCAGGTGAGATGTCCTGGCGCGAAGGGGTGGTGGCACAGATTCACTGCTCTTTACACTCCCTGCCGCCTCATGAGGGAGCTCCCTCCTGCTTCACGTAAGGCTGGCTCTAAGTCCATGGCTCCAGCCCACTCCTAGACGTACACAACAGCCCTGCTCCCAAAAGAGCGATCACCCCCATGAATGCATGGCTCTTTATTTCACAATTTTTGCTCTGAATTTCCAAGCTCTGAAACTGTAGGTGCCTAAGAACTCCACAGGGCTTTAACTCCAAAATATTTCATAGCAAATCAGACACTCTGGACAATAAAGGGGCCAGAATTTCATCTCCTATTAATGTCAAGAAATGGAGCTCTTTAGGAAAATGAAAACAATAAGCTAGCAAACAAATACAAATAGCGTCTGCGGTCAGATTTGACAATGCAAGTCAACACTTTCAGGCCGGGATTTTTAGGCTAGAGAGGGAGGGGAATGTGCGTGTGTACGTCTATTTTGTAAGAGAGAAAGAGAATCCTTCTGACTCATTCATGGTTCAAAGGGGTCAGAGAATCACTTGCCTTTGACCTCAAGGTCATGCCAGCAACAGATACTCAACACCAAGACAGGCATTGGTAGGAAAGAGTCATTCATTCCCAAAGTGCGTATCACAAGAGAATTGCGAGAGTACTTAAAACATAAAGGCACCTATGAGCCCAAAATACCCATGCACAGAAGAGACTACCAACTACACCTCTGCATGATTCGGTGCTTTGTCTTGCCTCCCTCCAATCAGTTTTTGTTGGTGGGTAATTCTTAATGCTCCAATTACACCCAAGATGGAGACATAGCAGAATTTACCTGCTCACCCCCAAGAGGTTTTCCGTTGTGTCTCTGCATAATTTAGGCATAAAACAGCACCTCTTGCAGAACTACAGAGGGAGGATTCCTCTGAGGGCCTGCATTTCTTACTCTTTATGTTTTAAAATGTAAGAATTAAGTGTCTCCAAAATGAATGCCTCTGCTACCAGGGACACTAGCCTTAAGTGCAACCAACACACACACATACACACCTGACCAATGACCATGCTGGCTGGGTTTAATAAGCATTGGAGTCCAATAACATCTGGAGGGCCATAGGTTTCCCACCCCTGACCTACACCATACATTAAAGATGACATTTATTTAACTTCCATTATCTCCATGGATTCCTTTTTATGTTTTTACATCTTCATAAGTAAAGAATCTAATATTAAGTCTTCCCTCCCCTCTCATAACTATATCCTCCAGTCAGACAAGCTGAACAGTTTATAAGCAAGGCTGTGCATATTCCGTGCTAGAAACAATTCTAGACAATTCTATGCAATCAAAATTCTGCGCCAGATTCTGCAAGCTGTAAAAATCATGCAAGCTGAGCAAGTTTACATGATTTCTTACATTTGTTCTGCAATTTGTTATTGCTTTACATGGTTCATTGGAGTTTTGCTGGTTTTAGGGAGGAAGAAGAGGCAAAATGCTTCCCCTCTGACAACTGGGAATCTTCTTCATCCATTTTGTTAACTTTTAAGATTACAGCAGGAAGTTCCCACCTGCTTTCAAGCACATCTATGCAAACATAAGTGTTTTTTAAAAATGCTTCTAAACAACAGAAACGTCACTGAGATTCTGAAGAAGCTCAATTCTGGGCCAATAACATTTTCTGAACTCCTATGGGATTTCAATATCCACAAAGACCAGAAGGCTAGCAAAACTTATCTCTGAACTGCTGGATGACAATTACAGAAGTAGCCAAGATGCTTACCACGGAATAACACACTTGCGATCATGTTGTTTTTCAGCTAGCTGCTCTAGTTTCAAGATACGTTCTGCTTGAATCTGGAAGAGGGTTTTGTGGGACGGTAGGCCTACATCATACATTCCCTTGGGGTATGAGACACCCAGCCTTGTCCCCTGTCCACCAGCTAGGAGGAGAACAGCTACTTTGCTCTGAGAAATCTGTTGGAGACCTAAACCAAGTAAGAAAAATGAAAGTAAATTATCTGTCCCAAACAGATCTGATGATCCCTTTTACCCCAATAGTAGCTTTGAGTTGCCCACAACTCTTTCAGGCAGGCAAGGTACTACTAGAAAGAAGCCTCTGCCCCACAAATGTCCAGTACACCTGGATGAAGCCAGAATCTCTGCATCCTTGTCAAATTATCATTGTAGGCTCTTGCCCTCACCATTTGTCTCAGGATGTTTTAAGCGTCATATTAGAGCAAGAACAATGAAATGTTCCTAAGATCCTTCTAAAGAAATGGATTTTTATGTCTGAACACAGGTTGGATTCGTGAGAATCAACCACTTCATTTATTGGCATGGGGAGCACTTCAGTTGTGGAGGTCTGTATGCATTGTTTAAAGGGTGTTTTTTTTAAAGTATCCATTACTGAAGGAGCGTAGCATCTGTGCTTTTTTGGGCCACCTTCTATTGGATCTATTTTTAGCATCCCAAAATTTAAAGTGTGCAAAATGAGCACAGTAAAATAAAGGGCAGTATCCTACCCTCCTCGTACACTAACGGGACCTACTGCTAGCAGAAGGGGAAGCGAGCAGTTCCTGACACAACCAGAATGTAGAAGGTCAGTGGGAGAAGGGAGCTCTGCTGACCTGCCATGTCCTGGACACGTGCGTTTCCACTCATTTCTGAAGTTGCTTTAAGAAGCGCTAGTTCTTGTTGTGCTAGCAGTGGGTCCTCCTGGCATAACAGAACGAGCAGAGGTGAAGCAGTGGTATTAGGTGCTGCCAAATGTTTATGTTTATTTTTCAGTACAGACTTTGGGAGGTAGGGCTTAGGATGCAATGCCAAACTAGGTGGTGGAATAGTATTGAAATATAATAGTTTAATATAGAATATATACGCTACATGAGGAATTCCCTTGGCTTCACCTCACTTTGATTAAGCGCCAGCCATCTCTTTCCTGCCCTAACAGTTCACTTCCCTGCCCCGCTATGCTAGGAGAAAGAGAGGCCTCTTTTCCCCAACCCAACATAGAACAGTGAGCTGCCAGTGTAGAAATGTATTACTTCTGAGCCTCCCCTAGCAGTTTGCTTTTTCCCCACCCAGCACAGAACGAAAGGAAGTAAGTATGTGAACGATGGAAAGCAAGTGATTAATTGGGAGAGAGAGAGGGAGATTTATCCCTTTTTGTCAGTATCTGAGGCTTCCTCCTCAAGATATGGATGATCCAGGGTGCATGTATGAGACAGGGAGTGACAAAAGGGGTATCCTGTCCAGAGTTTGCTTTGGCCCTGCCTGCCACCGGTATTTGGCCCCCAATCACTCCCCACCCCCAAGTTTTCTCTGTACCAAAACTGAACTAAAATGCATTGCACAATGTCTGTCCAGTTTTAATACTGGCAACAAATGTAGCAGTTTTAACAGCTTCCAAGAAATTTTAAGAAACTGCCAAAAAAACGTTTTTGAGATTTACTCTTAATTGCCGAATGACATATAAGGCCTACACCCAGTTTTAGCATCCTTGCTAGAGATAAGATATTCATGAACCCTATATAAATAAGCAAATTCATGCATCCTTCACAAACTTTAGGATTAAATTTTGGACAAACATGCAAAAGCCCAAAACATCACAGAACAGAAGATCCATATTCCAAAGCCAAAACATTTAAATTCCTTAATCACAGGAATTTCAATATGGGCATTTCCCCAAATAACATTTATACAAACATGCAACTGAGTGTTTTGTGGCCACTTCAGAATAAAACACTTCCTGGATGACTTCCTGTTTGGCAGCATTCCTGAAACTATTTAAACATTCGGTTTCAAAAGACCTACAGGTGAATGAGGAACATCGGCAGAAGAACAACTTAAAACAGCAAGAAAGCACAAAGTTAACCTTTAGAAAGTATTTATTCAGTAGTACCTTTATGCTACACCAAGTTTCATTAGCCTGAAGAAGAGTATTGTATTACTCAAAAGCTTGTTTTCCAACATTTAAAACATTTCTTGATACAAATCAGCACCTTGGTTGCTCTGCTTTTTCCCTGCAAGCAACACAGCTACTAAGGCTCTCATCCATTTTTTGCAAGTTACAGTGCTTTTCCTAGTCTAGATCATTCTGACTCCGGTCTTGATATGAGTTATGTTTTAGGGTTCATACTTCTTTAATATCACTGCTTTAATCTGGATTGGGGGAATATATATAGGTACTAGAATACTGAAAGTGCAACTTCACCATACACAGAGATTTTATAGGATGCAAGGGAGGGGCTATGACAATGTATGCATGTATGAAGCCTGAGGGTCTGCAGTTAAGGGACTTCAGGAGAAAGGGCTGGGAAAGGTCCCTGCTTGTGACCCCAAAGAGCTGTTTTCCCTTGAGACACATGTACCTAGATGGTTTACTGAACTGACTCAAGCAGCTTGTAGTAGAGGAGAGTGCGGCTCCTACTCCATCTGTAGTCACATCGTATCATTTCTGTGGGCAACTGGTACATTATGAAATTACATGCTTAAGTTCCTAAGCCCCTTACTTAAGAGCAGGCTCACATGTACCGTAAGCCACCAACCTGTTTCCTAGCAAGCTTTTCTGAACTCAAGGCAGGAAGCATAGGAATTCCCCTAAGCAAAGAAAGTTTACGTCGGTTGTGGCATTAAGTTTTGTTCCTAACAGAAGGGGGAAATTCACTTAAAAGAATGTATAATATTGCATTCAACAGGCCACTTCCTTGAGAACTGGGAGGAACACCCAAGCAATTTTATTTTGGAAATATTAATTTCAGATATATAGATTTGCTTTCCACCCATATCACATATTCTCATATTGACAGGTCACATCATGTTCTTATGTACACTTTGTCTCAGGAGCCAAATACTAGCACCACTGGCATATATAGAAACCTCAGAGTCCTAAGATCCATTTCTCAGCGTTGACTGTGTTGTGCCAGGCAGCTATTTACAGATGATGGGGATGTCCCAACCATAGGTGGGAATTCAGTACCACAAAAATAGTTACTGTATCTAGAGCTTTTAAATAGTGATACCACTACATAAAGTGAAAAATAGACACAATGAGAGAAAGTGAATTAGGTGTGGATATCATGAATCTCTATGCTGAATGAATTGGTAAAAACATATTAAACTACTAAAACCCATTTTCGTCAAAGTACATGCAAGAACTGGGCTAGAAGGGGTACTGGCTGAACTTCCCCCTAGCATTAGTTCACACCTCCCAAAGGAGAGCTTTTTCATGCTTCTAACAGAAGGAGAGAAGAGTGAGCCAGTGATCTGTCGGTCCATTTGCACAGGCTGTATTACTTCTGGGGCCAGGTCTGTTTCCATAAAACTGCCCTATGAGTAAAGCAGAACCCCTCTTAGTACCTTCCTCTTCCCAAGTTAGCAGTTGAGCTCCGTCCCGGGTTGCACTCCCCAAGACCTCACGCGGCACAGGTCCCATCTTGACATCCATGTCCTCCTGCCCTGGTAAATGGCTGCCGCCTATCATGGCCTTCTGAAAAGCCTGGCCCAACTCCTCCAGGTCCATGGCCTTCAACTCCTTATACAGCTCCTGTTGCTCTGGCACGCTCAGCTCATCCCAGAACTTAAGGAGGTGGCTCTGTCCTGCCTCAGCCAAGCAGTGCTGGAGCACACGGACATCATTCTCCCTCTCCATTGTCTGTGGAGGGAAGAGAAGAAATTTCATAAGGTCCACCGAGAAACAAGCGGTGTCCAAACACATAGTACTGATCATCTCTTCAGAGGGGCATGAAGACATTGGATAAGATTTCTTGCTCTCCTCACCCTGCAACCACTTGCACCCAAATGGGTTAGATGTGTGTGCAGAAACCTATTTGATTTCTATTCACAGCAAGAGAACGCCACAAACAAAGCATCCCTAAGAGCCACACCCACCAAGAGGAGCCGCTGGGCCAGGCTGGTGGCCGAACTCCATAGCAGTATGTGCATGTTCATTCTGCCTGAAGCAAAGCTGGTCCAAGGCAAATGTATCTATCTATGGCAAACTTCCCCTCCCACTTTGACCTTCCCCCACCTCCCATTTATGGAGCGTTTTCCGAGGCTGGTTACTTGACAGGCAAAGTATGAGATCTCCTTTCAGTCTTCCAGCACACATTTACAAAGGGCAATAGCAAGTACTAGGGTGACCATATGGAAAGGAGAACAGGGCTCCTGTGTCTTTAACAGTTGCATAGAAAAGGGAATTTCAGCAGGTGTCATTTGTATGCATGAAGCACCTGGTGAAATCCCCTCTTCATCACCACAGTTAAAGCTGCAGGAGCTATACTAGAGTGACCAGATACAAAAGAGGGCAGGGCTCCTGCAGCTTTAACTGTGGTGACGAAGAGGGAATTTCACCAGGTGCTGCATGCATACCAATGACACCTGCTGAAATTCCCTTTTCTATGCTACTGTTAAAGATACAGGAGCCCTGTCCTCCTTTCCATGTGGTCACCCTACTGAACCAGGGTGGGGAGGGGGGTTACGGTTAGTCCCAACTGCTCTATGCTAATCTATGCATGACCTGCTTGGGCACCCTTAGGAACCACTCCAGAGACAAAGAGACTGGCTGGCTTGCAATACTTATACACGTAGATAGATGCACACAGGGTCAGCTCCTCACATGCACCGGGTGGACAACCTTCCAGCCTGGTGCCATGAATGTTTACTCCAAAGTAAGCCCCCCTCTGTTCAATAAGATTTGCTCACAGGCATGATGGGCCCACAGGACTGAAGCTTAGTCACCTCCCCCAATACCACCCTCGCTCCTACCTTGAGCACACCAGATGCAACCACAAAAATAATAATAAAATAATAATAATTTCTTACTCGCCTCTCCGTTTGGATCGAGGCGGGGAACAACAATATAATAAAATACATAAAACTGATTAAAACATGACACACATTATTAAAACTGCATTAAAAGGCACGAGGATGCGCTTAGGGGCAGAAGCGTTGCCCTTTTGCTAACACGCTACCCTGAGAAGTGCCACTGAAAACTTTAAATGCAACATTAATCTGGCAGCAAAGCGCCCTATGATTACTATCCAGAACAGGAGCCTATATAAAAACCACTGTAAACAGCACGTTCACTTGAACGCAGTGGTTATCATTATTGGAAATTCAGAGCGCGGGACTCGGCTTTAACGAGCTTAGGTGACATGCAATTGCAGTCCCTTCCACCGACATGCAATCCCGTAACGCCCCAAAGGTGCCCCCTCCCCCCATTTGTGAATTTCCTCGCCCGCGGGCTGACTAGAATAAGACGACGCCAGAGGACTCGCTCACCTCAGGCGGCGGCAATGGCAATACCGGCTCCTCCGGGCTAACCGCTCTTGCCTCTCTCGCTCCCCACAGCCGCCGCCGCCGCCAACCCACCTAGAGCCCTTTGACGAGCCTTGCCCTCCTCGGCCTACGCTGACCAATAGCTACGCCGGAGGCGGGTCTCGGACCCGCCCCCCAAGCGCCGCCGTTTCCTCTCAATCAGCGGGCAGAAGAAAAGACGCGGGACGCTGCCACGTCACGCCCGAGAGCGGAACAGCCGCGTAGCGCGACGGGGGCCCAACGCCCAGCAGAGGGGGGGGGAGGCAGGGAGGGAGGGAGGAGCCGAGGTCGCGGCCTGAGAGCCGGGCGAGGCGCGGTGGGAGGAACGGAACTCTTTCGGCGCAGACGGGTACTGGTTGCTGTGGCAACGGTACTACTCACGTCCTGGTCAACACAGAGACCAGGGAGGGGCCGCAGGGGTGGGCCTCGCTGCTTCTGAGTCACCTCAGTCGGGGCTGGCAGCTCTCTTCCAAGTCGTCTCCAGGGCCCTGCAGAGCTGGCAATAGGCCCAGGCAGTGTGTGCCCCCCCCCGCGCCCCATTTCAAAAAAGGGAGGACAACATGGCCGCCGCCCCAAGGGAGGGGCTTGTGCCCACCAACATGTCCGTTCTGCATAACACCTTCATGTTAAACCTGTCCTAGGACACCTCAGTGTTGAATCAGAAATTAACATTTGTTTTTAGTTGCTGTACAAATAGAAGCAAAGGCCATAGAACAGCCCTTCATCGTGATCAAACATGATCATCATCACCCTCACAGTATCATCATCGTAATTATCATTGATAACGATCATCATCATTACCTAACCCTCCGCTCCAGAGATTATATACGGTATGCCATGGAGAAGATGGAGGAAAGAGACGCAGTCAGGACAACCATCGCCACTTAGGCACATAGATCCCCGCCCCACATGCGGCCCCAGACTGGAACTTGCAGTCTGACCGTGGTCTTCACAACCGACGGCTTCTGCGCTGCTTCCGCAAGGCAGTCTCCTCGCTTCTCGATGGGCTGCTTATGCTATGGAAGCAGTAGCGGAAGCTGGGGGGGCTCCTTGTCGGAGGGCCCCCCTCAAAATCGTGGGCCCTGGGCCAACTGGCCCCACTGCCCCCCCTCTGCATGGCCCTGGTCATCTCCCATTGGCGGGGCTCAACCTGAGCCCTACATGCTGTTCTGTGATTCTTATTCTGGAATCCCCCCCCCCCCCCCCCATCCCTTTACACAGTGGAATTAGGGCTGTAATTTGAAGTAGAAAAGCCAGAGGAGAGGAACCAGGGGCATCTTTGCTCTTCTCATCTCGTTTTCCCGCTGAAAATCGCCCACTCTTAACTGTTTTTTTACCACCATGGAGGAAGAAGGTGGTGGAGGAAGAATTAAGAAGCTTGGCTTCCCTTCCAGTGGCTTCCCCATTGGCTGAGTTTTGTAAAACAAAGTAACTAATGTATTAGGTTACATTTTTTTTAATGAATTGTTGTCAACAGCCCAGAGAGCTTTGGCTGGGGGGGGGGGGTGATATAGACATGATAATAGACATAAAATTATTATTATTATTATTATTATTATTATTATTATTATTATTGGCACCAGGGCAGGCCCAAGACAGTTTGCTGCCTGAGGTGGAATAGCAAATGTTGCCCCATCCCCCACCCACTTCAAGTCACATTGCATAAGACGGTCAAGTTATTTTGGCATATGAGGCCAGTTGACAAAAGCTTATTATGCCATAATAAAGTTGCAAGTCTTCAAGGTGTCACAGGACACTTTATGGCATTTGAACACTTTTCATCTGTTCACCTTTCTATAGCAAGTGCAAACCTCTCCTGTTAAGGAGAACTATACACCCACCATAGCCTGCAGGTACAGTCCAGAAAGATGCTTTCAGAGCCAAGGAGATCCAGACACCTGCAATTCAAGCCAAGCACACTATACACCCACATATTACATTGTCTCTAGATCAAACATTGCTGCTCACATTGCTTTTTGCTGCACTACCACTTCTGTCCCCTTGACCCAGATAAGGGGCCTGGGCAGTTTGGAAGAAGCAATATGTAAAGAAGGCCTCTGGCACTCCATTGAATATATCAGCAGCCAGTCCATTAGCTCCTCCCCTTGCCAGGAGCCTTGTTGCCTACACCTCCCTCTGCATAATTAGGTAGTAGCTTACAATGGTGTTATTAAGCAATTTTAGATTCTGGATGTAAGTCTTATAGGTGCCTTTATATCTTAAAATTCATTGTTTCCGTTCAAATGGCAGCTATACCTTCCACGCTGACAGCTGCTACATTCCTGATAGTAGAGCAATAATATACACATATAGATTCCACACATGTGAGGAGTTTCACATTTTAAACTCACTTAAGGTTGCCCCTATGCATGTTTAGAAAGAAAAAAGTCTTATAATTCTCAGCATACCCCAGCCAGCGCTAGGGGATTCTAGGAGTTGTAGGTCTTTTTTCTGTCTAAACATGCATAGGATTGTGCCTCTAACTCATTATCACATGAATACGGGAATCAAACAGGATTGCCTTCTGCTGTGGAACACAAGAGTAAGCACCATTTTGTTAGAAGAAAGGATATATTAAAATGTAAACATAAGTATCTGTCACCTGGTATAGAGCTTTCCCATGGAAAACTTGGCTGGTTCACTGTTGTGATTATTTGATTGGGACTGAAATGCAGTTCTGCATGACTGAAGGAGAAGGGCACTATATATAATTTTAGGGGTACTAATCATTAGTGTACTTATTGTCTTTAAATATGGTTAAACATCCCATAGTTACCTTGCTATTCTATTTCTGCAATGCCTGCATCTGTATCCTTTTCTCCTGACTTTTCTTCACCCTCCTTTCTTTTTCAGGCTGATCCTATGCACATTTATCTCAGAGTAAGTACTATTGATCTCAGAGGGTTTTATTTCAGAGTAGACACAGGCCCCCTCCACAAGAATGCGCCTTTGCGCCTGGTTCCGCGATTATGCGCATTATCGCGGAGGCGCATTTACTCCTAATCCCTCTGCACGGGAGGCGGCGAGAAGCGGCGAAGCGCATTAAAAGATGCCCAAAAAGCGCTTTCCAGGTAGTTAATGCGCATAATCACTTGTTCACACAGCGAAAATGCGCTTTAACGGCCGGAGCAAAATAAAAGTCGCTATTTAACGCGCGTTCGAAAATGCGCATTATCGGGGAGATAACGCGCCTGTACGCCCGTTTTGCGCTCCGCTTGTGTGTAGGTAAAATTTATAATGAGCTTTCAAGGCTCATTAAACGCCCCGTGTGGAGGAGGCCATACTTAAGATTGTGCTGCAGCTCTGTTTTTAAGGAGACACAAGATTCTCTCTCTCTCTCTCTCTCTCTCTCTCTCTCTCTCTCTCACACACACACACACACACACACACACACACACACATACACACACACACACAAAAGAAAACAATGACACCAGAGACTCAGGAGTTTCAGCATGTCCCAAACTTCAGATCCAGGAACTGGTCACACAAACCCAGGGAGAGGTATCTTTGTAATTCTATGCTGTTTTCAGGATGAACAAATTGTAGCCTTGTACTCTTCAACCCCTTTTTTATGTTGTGTGTGTGTGTGTAGGAATTTTGGAGTGTTATTGATCAAAGGCCCAGCCATTTAGTGCAGCCTTCTCTGGTCACCCAGAGAAAAGGATCGCAGCCAGGACTCCTGCTTTCTTTGATCACCTCACCCATTGTTTCCATTTAATTCCATTGCTATCAGGACAAACTCTCCTGGAAAAGTTGTCTTGATGCACAATGTGTTTTGAGCCCCTTTCTGCGCAGTAAATTCCTGAAAGAAACAAGAGGAAACCCACAAAGCATTGTAAATTGAAGTGAATCTGCTGTAAGCTTTAGGTAACCTTCTTCCCCCAACCCCCCCCCTTTTTTTTTTTTTACTGTGATTGTGCTCCTGGTTGGGACAGACCTCCTGAACTCCTTTCTTTCCTCCCCACTTTACAAAGCCAGAGCTTTCTTTTTCTTTCCCAAGAGTTTCAGGGACTCCAATTTACTAAATCTCCACATCTTTGACCACTTCAATCAAGCCCATCTCTGATCAGCCTGGACTGTTCATGCGCATCTACTGTCTAGATTTAAGCACTAGAGCACTCAGATTCAGCTGGTTCTCACTGCATCCGCTGAGGATTTCTTGTAGGTTTGAGTCTTTTTGGCCTGTTTTGATTCATAAACATTCTATCAAGTTACTTTCCCTGATTAATAAGTGTACATTTTAAAATCTTGCTTGTGTTTAATAACTTTCCCTGTTGTTGAAGAAGCCAGTGTGTGAAAGCCATTGAGTCTTCCTGCCAGACATCCTATTGCCGAAGTCAAAAGGTTCCTTAAATCTTGAAGTTGTGCAAGTTTGTTCATGTATCTAGAGGAACACATTCAGTGATAACCTATCTAGTGCTTAACAAAAAAACAACAATCCATGTATCATTGAGACACAGCACCCTAGAACAAGAAGCCTTTATTCCAGATCACTACTTACTGGTGACAGAAAAGTGTTCAGCACATGTGCAAAGACACTCTTTCCTTTATTATTGCATTATACGTTTCAGACTAGATCCCTGGTATTTGTATAGGATTCTTCTATTTCCTACATGTTTATATTATTTCCTTGCAATTGTTTTGTGTAACTATTATTTTATTAGTTTCTATGAGAGGTTGAGACAGAAAGAGCTGAATCAATGTGGCCTTTAGAAAAATAAACATTTGTGAGTCCCTCTGCCTATCACAACCCCAACCAGTTGGAGAGTGTATATGTTTGTTAACAAGGATCTGCAGTATAAAGTTGTGGTCAGTGATTCATTTTTAAGGTTGAAAAGTCTCAGTCTCATAAATTTCACCATGATTTCTCAAGCAATGAGATCTTTTTTGTTATGGATACCGCAGCTTTGCTGCTAAACAAAAGTATTCTCATCCTTTAATGCTTGGACTGAAGCTCTCTCCACTTACACAGAGGAGGGATTGCACCATAAGATACTGACCTTTCTGAAGGCATGATACGGCATTCTTTCTGTTACATGCAAAATTACTTAATAGTTTTTGTCAAGCAAAAAAGGCTGTTTGGTCAGATTGCTATTGGTAAAGTCTGAAAAGGGAAAAAAAAGTTTTGGGGTGTTGGTCATCTTTATATTTGCTATGCATCCTACCCAGGACAATGTGTTTTTTTTTACCATAGTTTGAAATCCTGTTTTATTTGGTTAATCACTGGTCCATTTTATTTATTTTTGTAATTTTGAAAGTGTTTTGGGTATTAAAATGCCTAAATAGTTTATCACATTAGGGGCAATTGTGAGTCCCGCGAGCCTGAGAATGTATTTTGTAGGCTTACTGGCATGTTAAAACTAAGCATGCTAGATTTAGATTTGTTAATTATAAGCCCTGATACCTCCCCCATACTTTTCTGACTCTGTCATTGCTTTTTCAATCCTTTGTTAGGTTTCGTCAGAATCAAAGCTGTGTCATCTACAGCATATTTATTTTATGTTCCTTCCTCTGTATTTTAATTCCCTTAATTTCTGCATTTTTGTTTAACATTTCAGCCAAAGGCTCTAGAAATAGGGCAGATAGTATAAGCTTCTTATGTAAGTTTAAGGTATCCTGAATCATAGCCGTTGGTTCAGGTGTGCACAGTAGCACTTTGATATATCCTGGTGATGACATTTATAAGTTTATGCCCCATATACCTGGTGCCTAGCAATTTGAAGAGGATGGTTTCCTCTAGGGATGTGCACTGACCCCCCGGATCGGATCGGGGATTGGAATCGGACCTGGGGGGTCGGATCGGATTGGAGGTTGGGCAGGTCGGATCCCGATCCGCGGATCGGATGTCCGATCCACGGATCGGACGCCATTTTGAATGTATTTCCCCATAGTCTAGTATTGTGTTACAAAAACGCCTATAACTTTTTCATTTTTAAAGATAGAAGGATGAAACCTGGGCACTTTGTAGATGGATTAGGAGTAGTTATCTGTGAGAAATTTCAGAAAGATTGGTGCAGGCATTTTGTGGCAATTAATTTTTTAATAAATAACCAGGAATGCCTATAACGTTTTCATTTTTAAAGTTCCACACATGAAACTTTGCCACATTGTAGGAGGTACATTGGCACCTATGTGTGTGAAATTTCAGAAACGTAGGTGCTTGCCTTGTGTGGCAATTAATTTTAGAAAAATGGGTAGTAGTGGGCTAAATACAGTTATGCCTCCAACTTTTTTATTTTTAAAGATACAAACAGGAAACTTGGGCACATTTCAGGTAACACTTTGCTTGATATGTGTGTGAAATTTCAGAAAGCTAGGTCCAGGCATGTGGTGGCATGGTATTTTTGAAACAATGAGGAAAGAAACACCTATAACTGTTTTATTTTAAAAGTTAGAAGACTGAAAGTTTCTCACTTTGTAGATGGGTTAGGGGTAGTTGTCTGTCAGAAATTTCTGAAAGTTAGGTCCAGGCATTTGGTGGCTACGAATTTTTTAGATTAAAAATTACAAAAGTTTTTCCACAGAGGCTTGGGCTGTCAATTGCACCCTGCTCCCCCGCCTCCCCCTCCCTCTTTTATCTGTCAAAACTCGGTGTTGTTGTAACTTTTAATCTAAAAACCCATCTACAAAGTGAGCAACTTTCAGACTTCTAACTTTTAAAATAAAAAAGTTATAGGTGTTTCTTTCCTCATTGTTTCAAAAATACCTTGCCACCACATGCCTGGACCTAGCTTTCTGAAATTTCACACACATATCAAGCAAAGTGTTACCTGTAATGTGCCCAAGTTTCCTGTTTGTATCTTTAAAAATAAAAAAGTTGGAGGAGTAACTGTATTTACCCCACTATTACCCATTTTTCTAAAATTAATTGCCACACAAAGCAAGCACCTACGTTTCTGAAATTTCACACACATAGGTCCCAATGTACCACCTACAATGTGGCAAAGTTTCATGTGTGGAACTTTAAAAATGAAAACGTTATAGGCTTTCCTGGTTATTTATTAAAAAATTAATTGCTACAAAATGCCTGCACCAATCTTTCTGAAATTTCTCACAGATAACTACCCCTAACCCATCTACAAAGTGCCCAAGTTTCATCCTTCTATCTTTAAAAATGAAAAAGGTATAGGCGTTTTTGTAATACAATACTTGGTTATGGGAAAAAGCATTCAAAATGGCGTCCGATCCGCCGATTTTTTCCGATCTGGATCGCACCTCGGCGGATCGGAGGGTTGGTCGGATCGGATCAGATTTTTCCGATTTTGGGGCAGATCGTATTCGGATCGTGGATCGGATGCACACCCCTAGTTTCCTCCATCCTATCAAGGCTTTGTGTGCATCAAGGGATACTATTGCCAACAATTCTTTCTTTTGCTATGTTGTACGGTGTTCAAGAGCCTTCTGATAGGGTTGGAAATATGCTTGCCTGGTATAGCCAATTTGATAATGTCTTGTGCAATGAATGTGTTCATTCTGCATGCCAATATTGCTGTGAATAGCTTAGCATCTTGATTGAATTAATTCAGTAGGCCAATAGGAGTTATAATTTCAGGGTCTTTAGTTTGGGGATAAGTATTATTCAGGATGCGTGACAGGTATTTGGTATTAGGGCTCCATTCAGTATAGCATCAAAAAGTCTTCAGTGTGGAGTTAAAAGATCACTAAACTTTTTGTAGAATTCCATCAGTGCCTGGGGGGGTTATACTTTTTTAGATTTAAAATTGCTCTTTGAGTTTCCTCTTCTGTAATATCCTGATTTAAAAAAAAACAATTTTGATCCTCTGTGATGATTTGGATTCCTGGTCTGCTCAGGTATGGCTATGGCTGTGTCTGAAAGGCTCAATATAAAAGGAAGAGAAGTGCCCCATATATTTCTGCCCCATATCACCTTTCTTCCACTCTCTGACTAGATAACTGCTACTTTTTTCCTTGTTCTTTTTTCAGCCTTTGTGCTAATAATGTTGAGTTCTTGAAAGCCAAATTCACAATATTTTTGTTTTAAACATAACATTGCTATTGTATCAGTGCCTTTGAACATAATTACTTCACTTTTGAGTTCCCTAGGCAGGGAGGACTGTGTAAATGACTAGGACCTTTAACATTTACTAAGGAGACATGAATATTCAGCTTCCTTGGAATTTCTCCAGAGAGAAATCCAAGGGCGTTAGCTGAATTAACTAAAGGGACGTAGCAGTAAACAACCAGTCCTTCCCCGCCACTATTTATAATGCTTTCTGATTTTACAGGGGCATAATAGTATTCAACTTAAAAGTATAAAGAGTGCAATTTCAGTGTTGGACTTCCAATATGACCCTCCTCTGAACACGCTCCAGATTGTCTGCATCCTTTTTGAAGTGTGGTGCCCAGAACTGGACGCGATATTCAAGATGGGGCCTAACCAGTGCTGAATAGAGGGGAACCAGTACCTCATGTGATTTGGAAGCTATACTTCTATTAATGCAGCCCAAAATAACATTTGCTTTTTTTGCAGCCGCATCACACTGTTGGCTCATATTCAGCTTGCGACATCAGTTGTTGAACATCTCACAGAAGGCAGTGGGTATGCACAGTTTGCACAGAAGAGAAGGGAGGCTTGGAGCTGCCACCCCTCAGTTTTGTTCATGATAAACTGATATGCTTCAGTGCTGCTATCTGGCTTTTGCTATAATTCAATCCAAGAGGGCAGCTGGATGCCATTGTGTGGCTGCAAAAGAGAGATGGAAACAAGGCCTACTGGTTGCTTTCTCAGCCAGCTCCTTCCCAGGCCAGTTAGAATAGACTGACTTATTCCCTGCCACAGGGAAGGAGGGAAAGAAGAAAAAGGAAGCCATCTTGCCACTCTGCTTGTAGTTCAGGAACTTACCTTTCCCCACCCATGAGGGAAGAACTATAGTGCCATGTAGAAGTTCTGCTTTTTTAATGGAAGATACTTATTCAAACCCCTCAGTACTAAGGGAAGGGTAAGAGGATTGAAATCAGATAATTTTCATTTTTTCTGGCAAGCTCAACTACAAGCTTTAAAACTCTTGTCCAATATCCAGAGAAAAGTGTTCTGGAAAGCTGAACAGTTGCCTCCCATTGTTATCCTATCACTTTGATCTTTCTTTTAACTAAGAGGATGTACTATTCAGATGTGACAACTGCTCCACCTGGCACCTGACTCACCTGGCACCTATGAAGAATTGTTTAACTTAGCTGAAAGTAGCTTTATAGTTCAAGTGGCACACACAAAGAGCCTTGATAAAATCTGTCTTCATAATGAAGTACAAAAACAAGAAAACTGTCAGGCTACCCAATACTGAATTTTCTGTTGTGTCCTTGGCAACTTTCATGAGTGTGTTTCATAACTCATCAACCCTTGCTGTAGGAATTGCACAACGGGTCATGTCACAGGAGACCTAGCAGCAGCCAAGACACAGTGTCTGACTAGATAGTGATGACTCAGAAGAAGGTAGAACTAAAATGTACAGACTTAAGTTTTTGCTTCCTTTTGAAGGACCCTTAATCCAGGAGTGTAAAAAGTGGATTCAGTGGTGGTGGAAGAGGTTGCTATTTGAACAAAAATCAAACCTCTTTGTATACACACAACCATTTACACACTCCTGAAGAAAATCTCTCAATTGTTTGTCATAGAAAAGTATAATGCCCTACCTCATAGGTTATTGCTTCTATTTTATAAACAAGTACCATGGTCAAGCTTGCATATTTTTAAATTTATTGAGAAATCCCTAATGACTGTTTTACACGACATCACCAGGTATCACACGATACAAAGCAGAGGAAACTTTTATTTTAAACACAGGTACATTCTTTGCTTGCAGCTGGAGTTAGAGATTCAATCAATGATTACACTGAATGACAGAGCCTGGATTGCCACTGTAGTTTCCAGGCAAGCCCAGAGCTAGGAGTTGCTCTTGAGTATCCTTTACCGGTAGCTTCCTCTCAACATCTCAGTTTCCCTAGAGAAGGGCATCTTGTACAGCTTTAGGACAGTCTAGGAATTTCCTATCCATCTAACACTTGAGTAGAAGGCCCATCACTTCACAGAGCAGGAGATGAGAATGTGCACCTGATGAGGAACATTATTCTCAGATCACAGATGACTGCTGTTTCTCTCCACAAGACCAGATACTATATTGAACAGGAGGACTCCTTCCTCATGCCAGTCTCACTGCCTCGAGCACATCCGCCAAGACGTAAGTGCTGTCCCACGCTTGACCAGGTTGACGCAGTGCTTTTTCCAGAATCTGAGCTGTTTGTTGAAGCTCCATAGGAGGTAACTTGCATCTAGTCTGCTGCTGGCAGAAAAGGATCTCATTTACCTCACCTTCAATCCTCCGGACGTAGAGCAAAGGGAAAGTCTCTCTAAGAGTAGCCAAGACAGAATCTCGAAGCTGGGAGTCCCGGCACACCAAATTGAGAATAAAAATGCCTGCAAACGAGAAAGGTTTACTAATATTCACAAAGTCAGGGGGATTACTTGCAGCCACAAGAACCTTTTACAAGCAACTACCCTCACCTTTTTCTGCTTGTTAATAAAATCATGAAGGCTAGAAAACAAGCTGCTTTGCAGTTCCAAATATTTATATATTCTTGGAACCATTCCTATCAGTTATACCCTCATCAAAAGCACCAGTAAGCAAAGAACTGAAGCCTCTGCAGAGGCAGCTTCTTGTCCTAAAGTGTACAGGTACATAAGACAGATGGGCCCTACCTTCAGTTTTCAGAAGGGACCTCACTTTCTGAAGAAAGGACTTCTCCACAAAGGCTGGGGGTGGGCAGCTCATTCCCAAGGCAGAATCCTTGCTGTCCACATCAAACATGATGGCGTCATAGGAGGAGGAAGCTGGGAAGGGGGGGGGGGGAGAAAAACAGGAGAGTGTTCTTATGAGATCATCAGAAATGGGATGAAGCAGTGTGAATATATGTTTTCATGTCAACCCAGGATAGCCCAGTGTGGCCACACCATCCTGTCTTACCAATAAAAGTTTAGGCAAACAGTGTATTGTCCCACACAGAGGCAGCAAATCTCAATCAGAAAATTGGGCAGAACATCCATCTGAAAAGGCACTAGTAAATCATTTTGCTTTCCTGCCAAGTAGGGCTTGCCTTAGATATTGGGACACCTTCAAGAGGAACTTCAAGATCATCCCCATTACTACCACCAGACCAGCTACTCACTGCTATATATACTGTCAGACAAAAGCAGGGAGGTGGAGTTTGAGGAAACTGAGGAATTGATCTTGTAGAAGTAAGGCTATTAGTTTATCCTTCTTGCGTCTGGATTGATCTCTCCATCCAGAATAAATACCCCAGTTTTCCAATGAGTAGACCAGAACTCGTGATAGCTAGCTCAAATATTATGACGCCATGCTAGTAAGCGTTTGCATCAAGAAAGGCTGCCTGATCAGACTGAGCACAATAATCAACAAGGAATCAGGTTTGTTTTTACAGACTTTTTAAAGTGAGGTTACTATCTCCATTTCATGGCTCACTGGAAATAGATCTTCTGACCGAAAACGCCCTCCAGTGGCAGCCAGCATTAATTCAGTTCTTAATAGGAAGGAAGACTAAGGGCCAAACCACATATGACAGGGGCATACTCATTTGTCGTTCATCTGACTGCCCCAGTCACTTAAAAGCAAATAATCTCCCCCACCCATATCCCCTTTTCAAGCCATTTTCCTTTCTGTCTTGGAAGTCTGGCTGAGAGCTAAGGAAAATCACAGACAGGGGAAGTATTCAGCTCCCCCAACTCTGCCTCTTCTCCACTTGAATTTACTGTCCAACCCAACTCTGTTTGATGACAACATGTACTCTAAAATGTATCTGCAGTCATTATATTTAAGAATATGGGAATTTATTTGCTGGATCAGAGCAAGGGTCCAGTAAATCCAGCATCTTGTTTCCAACAGTGGCCAGCATTCCACTCGAAAAGCACAGAATGAAGGCAGCCATCAATCCACATTGCTCGATCTCAATTCATGGTATTCAGAGGTGAGCTACCTCTGAATAGGGAGAAACCATGGCACACTGTCATTAACAGCCCCCCACCCTCCTTTTTTTCTTAACTACACAAGGCAGTAGCCATCACCATGAATTCTGTTAAGTTTGAATAATATAACAAACATCAGGGCTTCTATTTATAACTGCCATGCAAGCTGGGGAAACACCCCACCTAGAAAAGTATGTTTTGGAACACTACAATCTAGCACTAAGAGTGGTTCTCAAGGCCCCACATTTAAATAGGGCCTTTTGACATCTACAATATGAAAAAAGGAAGAGCTGGATGCCTCGGTGTTGCCAGCAAATAAAAAAGGAGGGGTCTGCATTGCAGAGGTCTCATGGCATCATAGGGCAGAACTACATATACTTCTAGTTGTTTTTATAACTTGTTGCTGCTGAGGCTGCATGAAGGAAGAAGAGCTTCTTAATCCTTTCCCCTTGTGCCATTTTCATGCTTGAATCACCTTCCAGCTCACTCACTCCTCCCATTGTTCTGAGCAATTAAAAATGAGCAGCAGAGATTCACACATGTTTGTATGGCACCCAAGGCATTCCCAAGGGTGCACCCTCCACCAAGGCCTGGCTTCAGTATGGACGGGCTTGAGAAGTAATTACCTTCTGCTGCAAGGCTGGCAACATAAACTAAGCCATCCGCGATGTGAACTTTAAGCCGGTTTTCTGGCAAAAAGCCAAACCAGTGGGTAGCCACATCCAGCATGGCTGGGTCAACTTCCACCACATCAATACAGCACTGCAAGAAGTAGTCATGGATGAAGAGGGGCAGGCTGCCACCACCCAGGCCAATCACCAGCACACGGATCAGGGCCTCTGCAATCAGACACAGAGAAGTTATGAAACAACAGGCATAAATGAAAGGATACACCTGCCAACAGGAAGTGCGGCATATCTTTCCTCTCAGCCTTCTCAATGCGCCCCAAACCTCAGTATACTTGCACCCCCCACATTTCTTATGGTTCCACTACAACAGGAGCCCCAATTCCATGGACCTTTTGAGTCTACAAAGAAACCCTAAGTGTCCACTGCTCTATCATCTGGTATTATGGAGTTGTGGCTAAGCTGATTGCCGGGAGCACTCAAGGGCAAGGAAGTGCTGGATGCAACCAGCTGGTTGTGCCCTTGGCAAAGGCTCCGCGGTATAGAGATTTGGAGAACACCAACTGCCAAGGATGAATGCCATAACACTCCCCTCAAATGCAACTGTGGGAAGAAAGGAATCCAATGGAATCAGAGGCATGCATGACAAGATGCCACCCAACATGGTAACATGTTCATTCTGGCTCCACACAAAAAGCACCCAACGGCAGGGATGGGCAGCTCTAGGGGCCATTATTTCCACCACCCCATTGAGCCCCCATGGGCAGCACATCTGTTGCTGTACCACTAAATTTAGTGGCAGCAAAAAAATCAAGTGGCAAAATTCTAAGGCTTAAATGGCCAAATTTTAGCCATGGTGGGGGGCACATGCAGGTGAAGTGTTTCCCACTCCTGCTCTACAGGGAGGCCACAGCTGGGTAGGAAAATGCACAGTCCCCGAGGCCAGCACATACACTACCTCTTTGTCCTGTGTAATTATTATTATTATTATTAATTACACTTATATACTGCCCCATAGCCGAAGCTCTCTGGGCGGTTTACAAATATTAAAAAGATAGAGCATTAAAAAGACAATATACAAAATTTAAAACCATAAACATAAAACAGCTATCATTAAAACACTTTAAAACATTTTAACGGTTAAGCCAGGCCATAATGTCAATCAAACCTCAACTTGAGCTGTTAAAATGCCTGGGAGAAAAGAAAAGTTTTGACCTGGCGCCGAAAAGATAACAGTGTTGGCGCCAGGCGGGCTTCATTGGGGAGATAATTCCATAATTGAGGGGCCACCACAGAGATGGCCCTCTCCCTTGTTGCCGTCCTCCGAGCTTCCCTCGGAGTAGGCACCCGGAGGAGGACCTTTGATGTTGAGCGTAGTGAATGGGTAGGTTCATGTTGGGAAAGACATTCCATCAGGTATTGTGGTCCCAAACCGTGTAAGGTTTTATAGGTTAAAACCAGCACCTTGAATCGGACTCGGAAACCTGCAGGCAGCCAATGCAAGCAAGCCAGAATCGGTCTTATATGTTCGAACCTTCTGGTCCCTGTTACCAATCTGGCCACTGCATTCTGCACAAGAATCCCATTAATCCCAAAGAAAAATCCCCTAAGAGTCAACCTACTTCTCATCGTAAGGGCCGCCGTGACATAGACACATCCAAGCTACTCCACAGACTGACAATGTATCAGCCAATTTTGAATGGCATTGGATTTTAAAAGACTAGCAGCATGGTCATGAGAATGCCAGGGATAATAACAATGTCCTGGAAAATGCAGGCATGAGCATAGCATCTGCATGCCACCGAATCCACACAGCTCCTCCATTCTGAACAGCCTCCTCAAGAGGGACAGCATCTACTTGTACAAGCGAACAAGGGCACCTCTTGTGTACCCATTATGGACTTTGCAGAGATGTAATACTTACTCCTGTCCATTGCATTTCATGGCTTTTTTGGCCCCAAATTTTAAAAAGCACACCTTACTCATGTATACCTGCTGTTCTGCCCAAGTGGACTCTAGCCAATGAAAACATACACCACACTTTAGAAATCTTTCAGGGTTCCACAGGACTTGAGTTTTTAGAGTTACTAGCCACTGCAAATGCCTGTCTTTGGAGAAGCACCAGGATTCTCTCAGGCTTCTTGATCAGGCCTACATTTTAGCTGTGGAACAGGACAGGCTAAAAGAGTCTGACTAGAATGGAAACAAATTAGATCTTGCTACCTACCTGGGAGGCATTCAGGATTTTTCAGCAGGCACAGCCCCGCAACCATGGCTCTGTGGTGAGCACAACATAGATAGCTTTTGTCAATACACTGACTGCCTTGTATAGCAGTGGGTGCAACCTGGCCACTGGAGGCTGCTTTTTTCTTCTTATGCTTCTTATTCCCTATCCAATGTTAAGTAAAAAAAACTGCTTAGATGGGCAAACATATTACCATGTAGAAGAAGTGAGGGAAGCAGTATGACAAATTAAATCACTTGGGACATGAGACAACTACTCTGAATAGCCAGTTTGCATCTCTTCCCCCAACCCCTGCCCTCCTGGTTCATCCTTACATTAATGCCCTGCATGCTCCAAGCGCTCTCAACAAATTATTTCCCTTCTTCCCACTAGAGCCAGTTCTGATGGCTTTGGTTACAACAACCTACTATGAACCCCTCTATCAAGCACAGGAGGCTGGAGAGACAAACAGAGATTCAGATAAGGGGGAAAAAGGTTTTCTTTTCCAAACTGCAGTGCATGTAGAACCTTGTCTGAAGGTTCTAGGAAGATCCCCAGATTCTGGAAAGACAACAAGATTGCGCCTGTCTTTGCCACGACTTCAAGCTGTGGAGATTTCCAAACTCATCAATTTCCTGTATTTCAGTTCCTTGCTCCCACTGGCAGCCCTCATTCTACAGGACGATAGCCTGTAATTGCCTGATGAAGCCTCACTTTTCCTTGTTGTGAGCCCATCCCCCTCATTTCAGCTTTGCCACACCCCTCATTTCACCTTTCTGGGATGCCTTGGATGAAAGCCTTGCTTCTGACTGCACCACGTTCCTGTTGCTGAGGAAGATGAGGCGGCGGAAATAGCGGGCATCATCTCCTTTCACATCCTCAATAACATACTCCCCACTAAAGGGGCTCGAATCACGATGAAGGATGGTGCGGATCCCAATGTCTCCACCCACTGACAGAAAGGGCACCTGCAGGAAAAGGCAATCTGAAGTTGCCACCATCCCACAGTCAGCACCAGCAAAAATCATGGAAACAGAAACACTAAGAATATCAACACATGAAATTAACTTATAGCGAATTAGACTACTGTTCCATCTAACTTAGTATCTACTCTTGAATTAGAATCTGGTCTCCAGGGTCTTTGGTTAGGATGTTTCACCCAACCCTGCTATCCACATTGGCAGGAACAGACCAGATGTCTTTTGCATGCAAAGATCATTACCACTGAACTAAGGGCCCTCTGTAAACAGGAGGCAATGCCAATTTTACTCCAAGGATTTCGGATCTATCTGACCTTGCTAAAGCACATTTATTACATGTTGCTTGAAAAGGCCCATACATGGCAATTAGTGACTAAACATAGGCTGAAATCAAGAGAAACTTTGGCAGTGTTCTACAATTTTTGACTGGCTGTGACAGCCAAGCTAAAAACTCATCACGTTGTTGCTGCCCTTCTCCCACCCAGATGTAGTGACCAAGGAAGCCCCCATGGCCCCATTTCCTGCATTATGAGCACATTCAGTGAAAGCCTTTCCCAAGGCACTAAGTGTTATAGAGTTTTATTTTCTGAAGGTCTTGGTGGTGGTGGGAGATCGCAATTATTTAAATAGCTCAGGACTTAGAAATAGAATTATGCAAACAAGCAAAGGTATCCCTTTTACAGCACGAACGCTACATCTGAACCCTTACTCAGTTTGAAAAACATGAAGTGGAAGATGAACTGAAGAGTAAGAAGAGCTATAGTGTTCTGCTCTGTAGGGCAGAGCAAGGATACCGAGCAAGATCAATTTACCTGCTGCTGGGCTGGGAGGCCAGGTGGGGCTAGCTCCATCACCTTCTCCGAAAGCTCTGCCTGGATGGCTTCCATTCCTTCATAACATTGATCTCTGTGCAAGGCCACAGTTACCAGGCGCCAGAATCCTGCACTTGCAGCCAACTGCTTCCATCCCTCCTCTGTCCCAAAGAGCCACTCAGTTTCTCTGCCCTGTGGTACTAGAGAGAAGCAACATCACAAATATGGACACAGAAGAAACTAGGGGTGTTGTATCTGAACAAGGTAAGCTAGCTGCAACACATTATTTGGGCTATGCACCCCACTTCCAATCAGGAATGTTAAAAGAATAGACCACTTCATCTCAGACTATCCCTTTGGGTTTAAATCTCAATTTAAATGGCTATATAGCTGAAGATTTCTCCTTCATCTTAACGCGAGAAATGAAAGTATTTAGAATTTGTAAAAGCAAGTGGCAATAATTAATACTTTGACAACTCCTCTCCACCCAATGTTTGAGGAGAGCAAGAGAAATTGATATTTGGAATATTTAGAAGCAAAAGCATGTTCTCATTTATTATTTTCAATGCCTTCTTTTTCAATCTGTTTATGACTGATTGTTCAGGATTGCTGATCCTTTATTTTGGAAGAAAGAGAGTGAATAAATACCATGGGGGTGGGGGTGGGGAACAGAGGCACAATTCACTAGCTAGGACTTGCCAATTCACCAAAAAGCAAAAATAATGGTCTGAACAGATAATTGCTAATGTATAAGACATTGCTTTTCAGTATATTTGAAGAAGTCTCCACTTCTGAGACATTATTAGCCATTTCTAAGATAGACTCTTTTGTGCTATTTGGATTTAATTTGAGCTCTGCAATTTGGGCCAGCCAAGGAGAATATAAACTCACTTATGAAGATGGCAAATTGATTGTCACGAGACTTTTTCACGGTCAGGTTGTGCACTACGTGCAAAGTGTAGCGGGCTTGGGCGGTGTCCTTACTGCAAAGCTCCAAAGAGATGCTCCCTGCACCGGGGTTCTTATCAAGCTGATTCCGTAACAAAGCGTACTGTTGCCTCTCTTTCACTGCCTCAATCAGATGCTCAGTGCTCTTGAACCGGACAGGCTTGTCCTGTGCTTCTGCACACAATTCCAAAATGCATAAAGCTGAGCCTGAGACTTGCCTGATCTTTGTCATAACATATACAAAAATAGGCAGGGGAAATTCTCCCTCTGAAGTGCCTGCTTCATTGCCAGAGACTTGGTGTATTCGAACCATCCAGCCTTCCTGGGAGAAGTGTTCCACAGCTGCTTTCAATACATGCGCTTGGGCCAAGGAGACACACAGGTAACGGCCTCCAAACTGCAGGACACGGCCAATTTCAGCTAACATTCTTTCTGCTCTGTTCAAAGTGGTCTCTTCCCCATCAGTCAGGAGGGCATCAAGAGTGCCTTTGTCCAGCACAACCTGGAAGTGCCCATCAGGGAAATCCATCTGCAGTACATCCATGACCTTGTACGACATCTTGGGTCTCAGGTGAGCACTGCGTTCCTGCATCTGCTTGACAACTACCTCACTAATGTCCACATTGATGATATCGTGATACCCCTCATCATAAATCTGCTCACTCAGTTCTGAGTTGCCACAGCCAACAACAAGGATCTAGCAGGAAAGCACATATGGAAAGTTACATACATTGTGAGCAAAACAGAGTAGTTGCTCAACACAGACATTCCCAGACGATTCATGCATAATATTCCAGCATCTGCTCAGAGGACAGAGCATGAGAAGGGGTATCAACCAGAACTACCATTGCTATGTATCATCTCCCCTCCTAAGCAGCTTGTTGTACACAACCCACCAGGAAGTTCTTCTACACAAAGGCCAGTGAAATGGATAAGAGCGACCCAGGAGCATAAAAGTCATAGAGGATAATGCCTCATTTTAATTTGCAGGAAGGGAAGGGGGAGATTTGGATGGGTAGCAAAGTATTTCATGTCAGCCCTTCACTTGGCCCGAGTAAAAGCCACGTTTTTAAACTCCAAGCTAGTAAATGGGATGGAGGGGATGAGTCTCTGGCATCTCTCTCATGTCTGGTCTACATATGTAATAGGATGAAGTAAGAATTAAGTGGTAAAATAGATTGTACCACTTCATCCTGCACACAAGGGATCATAATTTTAATGCTGTCTGGTGTAAAAAGGCTAGCTGCAAACAGAAAACTGGCCTGGGCAATGCTTACTTAGTTATAAATCCCATTAACCTCAGTGAAGATACTTCTAAATAGATATTGCATATCCATTTTTAATTTATTCATGCTCTGTACTGATCACATCAACATTTTACTGCATTCTCGCCATGCCTGGTGTATGGATTTACAGCATGGTACTCACATGACGCTGTGCCTGTCCTGCTGATACCCCGCCTCTTCCCCAGCCTTTCCTGGAACGCTAAAAGTCTGGATTATTTTCCCTAAGTGCATTAAATCTGAGGTAAGCCTCTGCAGTTTTAAAGGAATGGGGGCTTGAAGGGATTGACAGGGAAAAGCGATCTCTCCCAGCAGCCGGATCCAAGCCTCAATATAAAACCCAAACCTTGCACCCCAGGCTCAAAAGCATCTTTTAAGATCATACAAGGCCTGAATCTCTGCAGGGACAGGATTGTACTCCCTCGATGCCCCCAAAGAGCCAGATTAAATGTTTGTTCCATTTTTGCAGGGCAGGAAGGCAGCCTGGTTTTAGTGCTCATCTGACAGGACTTGACTGGGAGTAGAATGAGAAGGGGAAGGGGAGAAGTGGAGCGAAGGAGCGAAAGAGCAGCTATTCAGGTGAAAGGGATCAGAAGCTTGACGCACTTTTGCCTCTGAGGTAAACAAAACAAGGTAAGAAAATACGGAGGCAAACGGGGGGGATATTAAGTGTGATGGAGATCTAAAAAATAAAAATAAATACATAAATTCCAAAGCGTGGTATAGCGTAAAATAATGACAAAATTCAGTAAAAACAACCAATAAAATCTCAACTAGAGGAACCATGGGGGAGTTGACACGAATAGCGGCCTGGGGAAGAACGCCTGGCCCAAGAAGCGCTCCACAGTTAGAAGCCCGCCCGATCTTTCACGGACTATTGAAGAGAGAAGACCGGGAAATAGAATAAAGCAGGATTAACCGTTTCTCCCTCCGCGCTTTTACACAGAGATGTGAAGGCCTGGGGAAAAAAGCGGGGAAAAAGCAGTTTTTTTCCCATTTCCACCGAAAATTTCCGGGTTTTTCCTGTTTTTTTCGGGGGGGGGGGAGAAGGAAATTTTCGGGGGGGGAGGAAAAAAAGCCGTCCGTCCCCCCAATTTTTCCACTTCCCCCCCCGGGCCTTCCCACCTCCAGGCGGCCCCTTTCAGCCGATAGCACCCAAGCCCCCCCCTCCTCCTCCTCTCTCGCGACGCTGCTCTGTCCCGCCCGCCGGCCCAGCTTGTCCTGTCTCACCGAGTCCCGCGGGCGCAGATACCGCCTCAGGGGCGTCCGGAGCGCTTCCCACTCTCCGTACCACTCAAAGGCGCGCTCGCCTCGTCCCCGGAAGAAGCGCTCCCAGTAACCGGCCGAGGCGAAGTCCCGCGCGCGCCTCGGCAGCAGCCGGAGCCCCTCCATCGCCGCGGCCATGGCCACAGGAAGTACAGGTTCGCCCGAGAGGAAAACGCGCCGGAAGCGCCTTCGCCCTCTTTGACCCCTCGGTTGCCGGCCGGCCCGCCCCTTTCCCCTTGCCTCGAAACCGATTGGCTGGTTCTACCTACCGCCTTTACCTCATACCCTCCAATGGGCTGCGCGGCGTGGGCCGTGAGTAGCGGGTCGCTGGACGCCCGCCCCCTCCTACGGCCACCTCTTCTCATTGGCTTACCGGGGTGGGAAGAGGCCGGTTGCTTCGGGTGATGGGTAGGATTGGCTGAGCAACTGCGCAGGCGCAAAGGCCGCGATGGCCTCCGTAGCTGGAAGAAGCGTGGTGTTCGTCACTGGCAACGCTAAAAAGCTGGAGGAGGTGGGGAGGAGGAGGACTGGGCCCTGCCAGGTTCCGTACTTTCTCCAAAGAAGTGGGTGGGGGGTCGGAGCCCTCCGTTGGCGTTAGATAAATCCTCACGTAAGGCCTGCTTAGAGGAGAACCCACTAAAATGATTGGGACTTAAGTCACCCCTAACCTGAGTCCTATTAATTTCAATGGGTCTTCCGTAAGTAGGACGTGGGATGGTTCTTACCCACTAGGTTCAGAATAAGTTGGTTCGCGCTTCCTAAGAATGGCGTCATTCCTTCTCTTAGTGGTCTTGGTGGCCCCATAGCAGTTAGTAGGGGCCACAGGCGTGCGCAGCTCATTTCATTGGGGTGCGCGCCTTAAAGGCCCCGATTGGAGCCGTGAGGGGCGAGAAAGCGCGCTTTCCAGCGCTTCTGGAAAGTGCGTAGTTCCCCCAGGGATGCTAACGGCGGCTTTCCCGTCCTTTTATAAGCCTTGATTTGAGCTATTTTGGGCTGCGTTAATAGAAGTGTAGCTTCCAACTGGCGTGAGGTACTGGTTCCCCTCTATTCTGCACTGGTTAGGCCCCATCTTGAGTATTGCGTCCAGTTCAAGAAGGATGCAGACAATCTGGAGCGTGTTCAGTGGAGGGCAACGAGGATGATCAGGGGTCTGGAAACAAAGCCCTGTGAGGAGAGATTGAAAGAACTGGGCATGTTTAGCCTGGAGAAGAGAAGATTGAGGGGAGACATGATAGCACTCTTCAAATACTTGAAAGGTTGTCACACAGAGGAGGGCCAGGATCTCTTCTTGATCAACTGAGAGTGCAAGACGCGGAATAATGGGCTCAAGTTACAGGAAGCCAGATTCTGGCTGGACATCAGGAAAAACTTCCTGACTGTTAGAGCAATACGACAATGGAACCAATGACCTAGGGAGGTGCTGGGCTCTCCCACATTAGAGGCCTTCAAGAGGCATCTGGACAACCATCTGTCAGGGATGCTTTAAGGTAGATTTCTGCATTGAGCAGGGGGTTGAACTCGATGGCCTTATAAGCCCCTTCCAACTCTACTATTCTATGATTCTATAATTCTAAGCACGGGGGCAGGAAAGCAGAGTGTCCTGGGAAATTAGGGTGTGCCTGGGCACACCCTGTGCGCAGGCCTATGGTAGGGGCCACCTGCAGGCAAGGTTGGGCTTTTTTCTTACTCTGCACCCCCCCCCCCCCCAAATACATGTTGAAAAACATTTGATTGCCAATTACAAAAAATAAAGTACCGATGGTTATGGCATCACACTTGGACAATTTGAGGAATCTCATACCTGACGGCTTCTCTCTCCACCTGGCAGGTGATTCAGATCCTAGGCGACTCCTTTCCACACAGATTGGTTGCAAAGAAAATAGACTGTGAGTTCCTTTTTCTGTACCTTGATGTGTGCTTTGTGGATGCCACTGTTCCATGCTAATCCTCAGCCTTTGCATTTTGCAGTGCCTGAGTACCAAGGGGAACCTGATGACATTTCTACCCAGAAGTGCCTGGAAGCAGCTAAGCAGGTTATTTTTTTCTATTCTTGGCTTCCAAAACATTCTTAGACAATAATAGGAAATTTAAGGTCAGAAGAGATTTAAAAATCATTAAAAAAAACTTCTTGCATTTGGGGAGCTATTTCACACATTATACAGAGGCAAATCTGTGTTTGATACAATGTTTTCCTATCAAATTAGTAATCTTTATAATTCAGACTCTGTCTATTGAACATAGCCACCTGAATGGGAAGCATACAAGCTAGCTAGGATCTGGTTTTCTTCAATCCCTTAGTGCTTGTCTTCAGTATTTAGTAATAAAAAGTTATTATATAGAGGTTTTCCTTTGGGCTGACATGGTTAGTACCCACCAACAGGCCTGTTCTTCATTAATTTATTAAAAAAAACCTGGTTGAGCTAGTGGACTTCACAGCATCTTGTGGCAAAGAATTTTACAATTACATTTTTGTGTGTGTTAAAAAAAATGACAATCACAATGTTTCATGTTTTATTTCTGTTCCTTTTTTAATAATCCTTAGCATTGGGTGCACACATCTGTACACAGAAAAGTGATTCTGATTGAATTTCCCAACATGTAGCTCTGCCACATCAAATTGAAAGAGAATTTTTAAACTCAATCACTGCAGGCTAGGAAAGTCCATCAAAATCGCAATTACATGCATTGAAGATGGCTTGCTGCATTGTGGCCATTGAGTTGAAATCCTCAGTTGGTGTTTTTGTTACCCCTGAACATGTCCTTCATTTCCTGACAGTGTGCATATGTAGTTAGAATTTTGCAGAATGTTGTATTAGAAATGTATTTCATAACCTTGGTCAATGGCAAGATTGAATATCCATTTTGGAGAGATCTTCATGGTTTTCTTGTCAGTTGATGAAGATTGGCAAAAGAGAATACAAAGGTTCCATTCACGTACAAAATGTAGTGACCAATTCTCAGGGTTAATGCGAAATTTCCTCCTGCATAAATTTTTGTTATACTCAAGATGGTTAACCCCTCTTCAGCTCAGGATGACTTTAAGCACATAATCCTATCCATGTTTAGACACAAAAAAGTCCCACAACTCCTAGCATTCCCCATCCAACTATCCTGGATGGGGAATGCTGGGAGTTGTAGTATTTTTTTTTCTAAATATGCATAAGAATGTGCCCTAAGTCAAACTATTGATTTAGCTATCTCATTTGTATTTGAACCTTCCTCCAAATAACTCTGAGTAGAATACATGGGCATATTCTATTTAATTCCATTTAGCAGCTGTACAGATTCCCAGCAATACTGTGACTTTATTATTTTTTACATTATTATTAATTTATGATGAGTTCGTAATTCTTACAAGGTCTAAATTTTCTGGATGCAGAGCTCTTTACAGTACTTAGGAAAAATTCTGTAAACTAATTTAGTAGATTCTCATCTCTGTTTTGCCTCTGATATTTTCTTCACTGCATCCTCCTCAACAGGTTCAGGGACCAGTTATAGTAGAAGACACCTGTTTGTGTTTCACAGCTCTTGGAGGACTCCCAGGGCCATATATGTAAGTAGGAGTCAAGGCATTTGTTCTGAGTATAACTAATTATTTAATTGGGTTCTTTGAACTGTGGGTGCAGTTCTTCTAATGCTTACTGCTGTGGTACTTCAACATCTAGGGATGAGGGGAAAAGGAAAGAAAAAACTAGTTTCTTGCTCACATGCACTGTACAAGGAAAGTGTATGATAACATTAAGTATGGAACATGTTCCAGGGTTAAAGCGTATGTTGCTATTTTGTATTCTATGTGATTTGTCTTTATTCAAAGGCACATGGGGAGACGGGGGCCTGTGCGTGTGCTGTTCCACTTCAGACTGCAGGTTCAAATAACTGAACGCCCCCGTGAACAAAAGTTTCCACAACACAAGGAACTAGAGGATTGGGGGGAGGGGAAGGGTTCTATTGTAGCCCTCTCCCTGCCATGCTAGTTTTCCATGTGCAGGGATTTATGATGAGGAGGATGTATGAAGGAACATTCAGTCGTGAATAGTGGTGTATGGAGCCAGGGCTCACAGGGATGTGGTGCTGGCACTTTTTTTAAGTAGGTATGTTGACGATTACCCTTTATATATCTCTTATCCAGCCCGGTCCTCTGACCATACCCATCTATGATGCTTAGCATTCGGCCAAGCTATGATAAGACTTCCTGGGCATTTTGCCTAGCTGTTATATTTACAAATTTTCCTTTTCTCACTTTCTTTCTTGTTTCCTTTATACATTCATATCTATATCTATATCTGTATATCCATAAATTCTAGTTTTTTTAACTGTTGTTATTAATTATATAACTTACATATACATTTATTATTACTATTTTTCCTAATGACTAACTATAGATTGTATATAAGTTTTAATATCAATGGATATATTAGTACTATGCTGGTTTAATAATTATTAGTTTGCCTTTGCTTCCCCCCCTCTTCTTTTCTCCGAACTGTTTTTTTCTTCTCCTTTCTTCCCTCCTGTCTCTATTTTTTCACATTTGTGAGGCATTCACTTAATACTTACATATATTCATTATTGGTTTGATTGAATATTGATAGATTTATAGGACGAGGGCGGAACGAGGGAGTACACCATGGTCTCTAATGGAAGCCAGGATATTTTTTTGGGTTTTCTTTTAGATTATTTTGATGGTTTTGGTTTTGATGGTTTTTTTAGATGTTTTAAAAATTATTATTTGGAAGAGACAAATATTAGTTTACAATTTTTCTATTTCTACAGGCCAATATGTATTATACTATGGTTTAACGTGACTTCTGACTTGTATGTAAGCAAGACCTGCAACATTGATGTGATTGGTTTATGTGGAGGGGCTATTAATATATTTCTTACTGTTTTATGTTCAACGTGACTTCATAGAATGTCAAGGGGCTCTGAAATGTTAATAAGCGGAAAAGGGTGCTTTCTAAGATGAAAGAGCTTAACGTTGACGTGGCTTTTCTGCAAGAAGCCCACTTGACTGCTGAAGATGTCCATTTGTTAAATAAGGATTGGGTTGGCGAGGTTAACGCAACAGATACTTCAACACGCTTCAAAGGGGTAGCGATATTAATTCACAGACTACTTTCTTTTTCCCTGCAACAGTGATTATTGATCCTGATGGTCACTATTTCATTTAGTTGGGAAACACATAGATAAAATCATTGCTATGATCAATCTATATGGGTCAAATACGGATTCTCCTGCTATATTTCATGAATGTTTCAACAAATTGATTAATATGATCTATGACTATTTGATTGTTGGTGGAGACTTTAATGAGATTTTAGATCCTTCGTTAGATAGGAATACACCCACCCCGAAGACACAAACAACGTTGACAAATATGCTTCAGGCATATATGGTTGAACTTGTTTTGATTGATGTTTGGAGAATACTGCATCCTGATGATAGGGAGTACACCTTTATTTCACCAGTATATCATAACTGTTTTCGATTAGATTATTTCTTAGTTTCTACTTCTTTACTGCAGCAAATAAAGGTTTGCAAGATTGATACACTGGTAATTTCAGACCATGCCCTGTATGCTTAGACCTACAGTTTTCAGGCTCGTTTAAGCCTCCGGGACTTTGGCGTTTTAATGTTTCTCTCTTAAATGATGAGATGTTTAAATCTCAGATTTTGGCTGAGATCTAGGAATATTTTGATATCAATAAGGGTACTGCGAGTTCTTGTGCTATGGAATGGGAGGCCAGCAAGGCCTTTATTAGGGGTTGAATTATCACTTACGCTTCATTTAAGAAAAAGTTTAGAACAGCGCAACAGGTGCTTTTAAATAAGAAATTGAAATCTCTTCTTACCCAATTTCCTAGTTCCCCATCAACACAGTTGTATCAGGAGATGCAAAAAGTTAAATGCGAGTTAAATAACATTTTTTTCTCAGCAGGCGGAATTTGCTTTAACTTGTATGCGTCAGACATATTGGGAAAGGGGGGAACGACTCGGTAAAATTTTGGCACATCGTCTTAAACACCAAAAACATTGAAATGTTATTTCTGCCATTAAAGATGAGAATAAAATTATACATACTTCTCCTACAGATATAAACTTACAATTTTTAAGATTTTACACAGAGCTGTATAGTAAAGGTAGCGAGATATCAGAGCAGGATATGAATACTTTTTTTGCTAATATGAAGCTCCTTGCTTAGATTCTTTGCAAAAACAACATCTTATGGCTCCTATAAGTCTTGAAGAGATCACAAAAGTAATTTTGAATATGAACAATGGGAAATCTCCAGGCCCTGATGGGTTTTCAATTGAGCAATACAAATCCTTTTCTACTTTTCTAGCTCCAAAACTATCAACTTTACAAATATATATTTGAACAGGGTTCGCTTTCTTCAGCATTAAATGATGCTTACATTATAGTCATTCCTAAAGCTGGCAAAGACCATACCAATTTTGCTAACTACCGCCCAATTTCACTAATAAACATTGATATCAAAATATTAACGGCAATTTTAGCTGATAGATTACAACAAGTTATTACAACATTGGTCAGACCAGAACAGGTGGGATTTATTAAAAACAGACGGGGCTGATAACTTGACATTAGTTGTCAATTTAATAACTTTAAATAGAGAAAGAATTGACCAGACGGCCATTGTCTCTTTGGATGCTGAGAATGCCTTCGATAAAATTTATTGGAAGTTTATGCTTCCCACATTGCGTAATTTTGGCTTTCAACTGGAATTTTTAAAGTGGGTTAGAATTTTATATTCGACTTCAAGAGCAAGAGTCATGACCAGTGGCTGAGTTGTCGGATTTTTTCTTGCTTGGGTGAGGTACTAGTCAAGGATGTCCTCTCCCCACTGATATTTGATTTATGCTTGGAACTCCTGGCTTGTGCAGTTAGACAGAGCTGTAGTATTCACAGGTTTGTGCATGCTGACTTAGAACTTAAAATTATTCTTTATGCTGATGATCTTTTATTGTTTATTTCTAAACTCCAGCCATCTATTCCTGCTTTAATGACTCTGATAAATACCTTTGGTGATCTGTCCGGTTATTCAATTACTGGTCAAAGTCTGAATTGATGCCGATTGGAGATAGTATATCTTCTAGTGTGTTGGCTTATGGACAATTTCGATGGTGTCCTGATTTTATTACTTATCTGGGAATGCTTATTCCCAGAGATATATCCCAATTGATTAAAATAAATTTGAATAAGTTAATCGAGGAGATTGTATGTGATATAGACAGATGGGCACCATTAAAATTGAGTTTGTGGGGTAAAATCAACACTCTTAAGATGAATATTGTACCTCGAATTCTCTATGCTATACATGAGATTCCTTTAGTTATACCTGGCAAATATTTTCAACAACTTAATGCTTTGTTTTGTAATTTTTTCTGAGGTTCTTCCCCACATCTAATATCTTTGAAACACATGCAACTTCTGATTAAAGAAGGCTGATTTGGATTTCCAGACCTCGCTTTGTCATCAGGCCTATCTATTGACTTGTACTAAGTTTTGGTCTTCGCCAGTTTGCTTAGTATGCCACCCTGGTCAGTTTTGGAATCCTTATGGTTAGAACCGCTTCCTAAATGGATGACACTCGGTTCTCAACAAGTTAGATTAAATAATCCTCCTCCTCCAATCATGGCTGCTAGAGAGGTATGGTGCCTAGTATCGCATCAATTGCAGTTTGACCCATTTTCTCACACAAAATTGACTTTACGGGGAAATCCAGATTTAAAAATTGGGGAAAAATGTTTTTGTGGAGGACATGGATGGCTAAGGCAATTTTTACTTTGGATCAGTTCACAGGTTCAGATTATGAGTTTTTGCCATTTTCTGATTTGCGTGTTAAATATAATTTACCTGCTACGGCTAAATGGCAATACTTACAGTTGCAACATTTGCTGAAATCTAGGTTTGGGACAGCTGCTTTTATGGCCTCAGAGCCTCCATTACTGTTAGAAACAATTATAGTAGCTGAGCAGACATGGCGACCCACAACCCATATATATAAATATTTAGTAGTAGTAAATAAATACGATACTCATAGTTTAAGAGAGGATTGGAATTGAGAATTGGAGTGTCCTATTTTGCCCTATCAATGGACTGTTGCCTAGGGACTGTATCCGACGTCTCTATGGATCTTAGGCTACGTCTTATTCAGCAAAAAATCCTGTTTTGGGTCTATTGGACCCCACAACGTCTTTTCAGCAAGGGTCTATCCAATGTACATAATTGTTGGAGATGTAATGCACCTAATGCGTCTTTAACTCATATGTTTTAGCAGTGCTCAGTAGTCTCCTCCTTTTGGGGGAAGGTTAAAATAAGGATAAATCTTGTCCTGAATCAATCTTGAATATGGAAGGATGTGCATGCCCTTCTAAACTACCTGCCGGTTTCTTGGAAACTAACACAGAGTCAGCGCAAATGGATTTTCAGAGCCCTTATGACAACTAAAAGACTTATACTATCATATTGGAAGGATAAATGTTCACCTCCCATAATGCAATGGATTGAGGACTTAATAACTTTATCAACATTTGAACAGGTGATATACAGGCGCAACTTGCAAATGAATAAATATATGGCTATATGGTCTGATTTTTTTGGAAACCTATGCATAATTCTTTCCTTTTTTAAAAAAAACATCCGATGAAAAATGATGACATTGCTGTATATGTAATGTGTTTTTTATTTTTTCACCATTTCTTTTTGTTTTTATTGTTCTGTTTTTTTGAAATTCACAATAAAAGGGGAAAAATTAAATTAAATAGATGTTTATTTTTCTAAGGGAAATTGAATAAAAATGCTTTCTACTGGTTTTGAATGTTTCTTTAGTAAATAGAACTAAAAATATACTATGCTAGTTTTATGTTCTGTATAAACCTCTCAGATTTTTTCCTCAGTCCTATACCAGTCATTGATTGATTTCGGACGATATGCTGCAGCTTGTCATGGGTTATTTAACCCTTAATGAGCCATGGTGTTTATGGATGCCAAGTTAAATATTCAACCCCTGCTTGGGGGTTGTTCTGTCATGCAATGCGACGGTTAAACAACCCTCATATAATCCTAAAACAGACTATGGGTTATGCGGGAGTTGTTTAACCCTTACATAACCTACACTTACCGGGTTCATACGACACTTTGATTGCCTACTCAAAATGGCCGCCACACAAATCTCATATGTGCTACAGCCACTGTTAAATGTGTCATGCGAACAGCCTTAATAGAGTTTCCTTCTGAGCAGGATTGCATGGGTAATGTGGTTTAAATATCATATTCAAAGTTTGAATTGATTTTTTTAAAAAATGGAGTACTTGCAAATATATTAAAACAACTCAACAGCATACACTTTCTTTATCAGACGTGCCTGCATGCTTCTAAGAATAAACAAAACAATCCAGATGTCTTTAGAAATTGATGGTACACTGAAAGGCAAACTTCACCAGTCCTCACTAGCCATTCTGACCTAGAGTGCTCCCCTTTGCATATTTTAGACGTATAGTTACAAGTTGTTTTCTCCACACAAATAGTGTTTACACCAGAACCAGTAGTCTTCAATGACTTGATTTGGCATGACATTTATCAACTTTTATTAGGCAAGGATACTTTCAAACAATTTATTAACACAGGATTCTCTTGGAGGATCACCCCATGGTGAATTTACAATGCCAAAAATTAAGTAGTCTTACTTTTTCTAGAGTCAAGAAAAAGTTAACTAGAGGACACAAGAATTCAGACTTGACTCTAGAATGTCCTTAGATTGATGTTATTAGTTATTTATTTGAATAACTTTTACTTCAGCTGGAAAAGGCTCCCAGAGAGCCTTACAAACAGTTCCTGCCCTCAACACAAAAGGAAAAGGGATTGAGCGGGAGGAGGAAAAAAGCAAAATCAGGCACTATTGCTTACTTACAAAGTTTTTGTAACCACGAGCTGGAACAGAAACAGTTCAAGAATAGGAAGAGCCCAAACCTGCAGGTCTCTCAGCCAATGGAGTAGCCTTCTTCCCTCCCTTGCTGTAGGCTGATGGGGTGGCTGCTGACAGGTCATGACTTGGTCCTAAGATTGCCAGGCATGGCTGATGGTTTCCTGAGTGTTCTGTGGTGACAAGAAACATTCTGTTCAGAATTAGCTTTGGATTCTGTTTATTTTTAATCCTGTTAGAACAAAAGAATTCAAAATAAACTATTTCTGTTAAGCAGACCTCTGGCTCAACTTTTGTTTGGGTTGTCTGGAAGTCTAGTAAGGCAGAGAACAGCTTAAGCAAAAACCAAACATGCAATTATTATTAGTTTTCCTGGGGAAGAATGTGTAAAGTCCATTACTTAGGTTTAAATTCAGCTCAAGGACTGTTAGAAGGCCATCACTCAAATTAGTAGCCCAGCTTAATGAGGGGAAAGGCACATTAAGAGCTCCATCACACCAGCGATTTAGTGCACTCTCGCCATGCCTGGTGTGCGGATTTGCAGTGTAGTACTCACATGACATGACACCGTGCCTGTCCTGCTGACACCCCACCTCTTCCCTAGCCTTTCCTAGAACTCTAAAAGTCTGGATTATTTTCCCTAAGCGCCTTTAATGCACCCCAAGGGCTCCATCACACCTATTCCCCCCCTTTGCCTCTGCATTTTTTACTGCAAGCACTCTTCCCTTTCACGATCAATCGTAACTATGCTGCTGAAGTCTTTTTTTTCTCTCCCACTGCTGTTGCGCCTGACCCACCCTGCCCTTTCTTCCCCTTCCAGTTCATTGGTTCTTGTCGTTGATGAACGTGACAGCCTTCCCCCCTTGCTCATTGGAGCTCCTATAACAATTAACGAAAATGCTTACATCTGTGTAATTTTTAAAGATAAAGAGATGAAATTTAGCATGGTGATAGGTCTTCAGGAAGGCTTTAGCCCGGCCAAGTTTGAATCAGATTGGTTAATCCCTTGAGTTTTTAGGGTTTTTTTAAAAATCCCCCCCTTAAACCCTTTTCCTGATAATTCACCAGTGTGAACTTCCACCTGATTGCATTTGTGAAGGATCGATTTTCCTTTGCTTTGATCATGCGAAGCTGAGCTTCTCCAGCTCATAAAACAGAGATCTGCTGATTCCCTTGCTCCAGAGCAAATCCCATTGATTCAACTGCATTTACATCCAAGTCATACTAAAATCTGATGCAGGCTTACCTTTGAGGAAACCCCAGTGAACAGAGAGAGAGACTTACTTCTGAGTAAACATCACCTATAGAACTGACTTTTAATAGTGGGATCACTCAGAAGCTTTTTTTTTTAAAGTCTTAAACCTCAAACTGGAAAAAAGTGCTCTGCAACCCTATGTTTACTTCTGAGATCTTACTTCTGTTTACTCTTCAGTAAGGAAACCAGCAGATCTCTGTTTTATGAACTGAAGATACACAGCTTTGCATGATAAAAAGAAGGGAAAATGGATCCTTCACAAATGCAAACAGGTGGAGGATTGCACTGGTGGACTTTCAGGAAAAGGGTTTAAAGATGGGGGAATAAAAAAAAATCCTAAAAAATCAAGGGATGAACCAACTTGATTCAAACTTGGCATGGCTAAACATCTCCAGAAGACCTATTACCATGCTAAGTTTCATCTCTTTGTCTATAAATATTACACAGATGAAAGCATTTTGGTTAATTTACATTTAAAAATTCCTAAAAATCAAGGCATGGACCTATCTCATTCAAACTTGGAATGCCTAACTCTCTACTAAGAGCTCTCAAGATCCCTAGTTTCATCTCTTTATCTTTAAAAATGAGGGAACTGTGGGCAAGGAGACGGGTTGGAACAGTAAAATGTCCATTCATTTGAATGTTCAACGAGGAGTAGAACTGCCCCTTTTGTCAGCAAGACTCCATTCAAAGCACACCCTCCCAACAAAGGAAAAAGCGAGGGGACAGCACACTAGACAGAGGCTTAAGGGCACATTGAAGTCGCTTGGGGAAAATAATCCAGACTTTCCCGGCACCAAAATAATATGCAAAACAGTAGAAAAGAGGCGAAATGGATGCACGACAGGGACAATGTCATGTGAGTCCCACGCTGCAAAACCAGATACCAGGTGTGGCAAGAGTGTGTTAAACCGCTGGTGTGATGGAGCTTTAAGCCTCTGCGTAGTTTTAAAGGAACTGGGGGCTTGAATGGATTGCATCAGATCCTGGCAGGGAAAAGCAATCTCTCCCAGCAGCCAGCTGCAAGCCTCAATATAAAACTCAAACCTTACATCCCAGACTCGAAAGCGTTTTTTTAAAAATCATATAACATACAACACCTGAATCTCTGCAGAGACAGCCATCTGAGCTTAGGTGGAAGAGAGAGAAGGCTTTCTCTGTCATGGCCCGCTTATCTGGAATTCCCTTCCAAATGAAGCTCTAGTGGCACCAACTCTGTTGTTGTTTTGGTGCTTGGTGAAGAGTTTTTAAAATTTGCATAGACATTCCCATATGTTTTGTAAAGCCTCTGCTGGATTTTACTGATTTTTAGAGCTCCTATAGTTGGGCTTTTGTTTTCTTTCATCTTACTTTAAACTATACAGTGCCCTGGAAATGTTGCACTGAAAGGTAACCTATACATGGATTGAATACATAATTGGCAAATGCTATTTCTTTATTTAACAAATTGTTTAGGTTTTCTAGCTGATTGAATACTATTTGAATATTTTTGTTATGTTTATGGTAATGAAGAAAATGATTTGTACGTGATTTTTGGTTTCAGAAAATGGTTCCTGGAGAAGCTGAAACCAGAAGGTAATTCAGACGTGGGTATTCCATACTACTTGCTGGTGTGATTAGGCCTCTCTCCTCCCAGACTGCCTTCCTGTTTCTGTAGGGTTTAATGTTCTGCTTAGACTTCCTGCTAGTTCTGGCTCTGCCATGAATTCCATGCCTGGTTATCAACTCTGTATTTTGCCTTATTCCAATTAATAAGTTGTCATGCTTTTTTCTCCCCTGACGACTTTACCATGGTGTAGGGTTCCGATAGCTTGCATGTTACCAGCTCCCCTCCCCTCCATCAGTTATCACTCTGTACTTAGGGTACCTCTAGACGGACACTTTCTGTCGAGATGGCTTCGCACTGGCGGCAGTTGGGTTACATGACACTGCCACCAGTGCAAAGCCATCTAGGGGCAAAGGCCCTTTGCTCCGCCCTAAAAAAGTCAGCCATTTACCCCGACTTCTTTTGGAGCGGGCTGGGCAGGGAGGGGGTGGAGCAGTGAGCCATAAGCTTGCTGCACCACCTCCGCAGTCCTTCCTCCCATTAAAAAAACACAACTTACCTTAGAGTAGGAGAACCGATGCTCCCAGTTGCCCCTCCAGCTGCTGCCGAGCAGACACGGTGTGGCGGCGGCGACAGGAAAAGCCACCATGGCGCTCATGCCATGAAGACTGGTGGCAGGAGTCTCAATGTGCAGCGCAACAACCGCCACCGCTGCGCGCTGGAAAAGGCACCGTGAAGAGGTGCCTTAGTCTACCTTAGCAGGGACTGCCTGAGCTGTTTCTCTATCCCTCTGTTTCTACTTTGAATTCTAGTTTTCAGTAGAATGCTAGAAAGACTTGTGACTCTTAGGTGTATTTCAGATCCATTGCTAAGGCACCAGTTTGACAGAAATGGCCCTACTTTCCTGTTTGGACAGGTACCTTAGTCCTGATTCAGCCACTATTTTCTATCTATATATTCTGGTAAAACTAAGTCAATAAAAAAAGTCAAAAACATATCCTCTGGCCCCAAGGCAGCAGTGCATGCTGGGATGGAGATGGACTGGATTGAATGTCAAAGAGCACTAAGTGCAGGGTCTCTGCAGAAGTGATCCCCTTTAGTCGTGTGTTGTTGTTTGACCAGTGTGGCATGGATGTGGATTCTTTCTTGGTTTCTGCATAAGTATTGGATTATTGGACACATTTTCTCCAGAAGAAATTGTATGACATCCCTTTTCCTGTGGTTTAGGTCTGTACAAACTCTTAGCTGGATTTGAAGATAAGTCTGCGTATGCTCTCTGTACCTTTGCCTTCAGCACTGGAAATCCAGAAGACCCAGTGAAGCTCTTCAAAGGCCAGACCCATGTGAGTATGAGAGGTTCTGGTGTATCTGCATTGGGTAAATAATGGAGCAGTAGATGGCCCATGCTGGACAAATTAAGACTCTGGCCTCAGGCTCTTCCCCTGCAGGGGGCTGTGAGCAGCCAGTTAAGTGAGTTGCTGTTGCTGCTGCTGCTGCTCCTTGTCTTCAGCATAACAGCAGTAATAGTTAACATTAATATAGCATGTTAAGAGAGGTCAAAGTGCTGCATAGATATTATCTCAGTAATTCTTTCAACAGTACTCTAAGGTGGCCCAGTATTATTACCCTCCTGTGCCGATGGAGGTAATGGAGGCTTCATAGCTTGCCTAAAGCCACCTTGTGAGTTCATGGCAGATGTGAAAATTGCATTTGGGATTTCCTGGTTTCCAGTTCAGTCTCAGGCTCACTACTGTAGCCACGATCTACAGTAACTCCCAGCATGCAGCTGCCCTTTTCATTCTGGGTGAACCTCTTTGCCAGGATGGGAGAGTGGCATTTAGCATCATTTCTTAGCAAGCAAAACTGTGCTTTTCTCCCTCTTTCTGATGGGCTGAGAATGAAAACAACAGCTGCTCCCTTTGGAGCGGTAGCACCAGCAGAGCTCAAAATGATAAGGGAAAGAGAGTTGGGGGTGGGCAGGGAAGAAAGTAATGGTGGAAGCAAATCGGAGGCCTGTCCAGTGCACCCAAGGAGGCTGGCCATAGCAGACCCAGAAGATACTAATCCTAAGCAAACTTGCTTGGAAATATGTCTCACTGAAATTGGTCACATCGGATCAAGACTTTCTTTCTGCTTCTGGACAAGATTTGTGCTTCCTGTATTTTGGGGTTGCTAAGCCACACAATGGTTTGGTAGACTCTAGAGGAATCTACTGTGATTAATTCAGATTCCTCCTTGCGGCCTGCATGGCACCTCATTCTAGGGCAGCCTTCCCCGGCCTGGCACTCTCCAGATATATTGGACTACAGCTCCCATCATCCCCAGCCAGCATGTCCGTTGGCTTTAGATTAAGGGGGTTATAGTCCAGCAAATCTAGAGGGCCCCAGGTTGGGGAAGGCTGTCTTAGGGCCTGTTTTTCCATGCCTTTCTGCCACATGTCCCTTAGCTCACTTGCCTGAATGGTTTAGCACTACCTGCTCTGCTGGTACCTGGCTTGCCTCTCTGTGTCTGCTCTTTTGGCATACTCTGTTTTGAATTATGTAGGTTCATCTGTTGAAGGCTGATGGGCAAAAGATCCTGCCTTGGGTCAGGGATTGGGTCTCGCCTCTCCTAACCTTGTATTCTGCTGAGAGCCTGGCTACATGGGTCATTCATTACACCAAATGTAAGCAAAGCTCTGAATGTTGAGAATCCTGATGCTTCTCCAGAAACCAGAGTCAAAGCTAAAGGGGATATTAGGCAAATGTGGAGAGAGGCAAGAGCTACTGGTTGCCTTTTTCACGTCAACCTTGAGCAGCATTTTTTTCCTAGAGTGGGAAGAGCAGGCACAATGAGCTGCTAAAGATGAGAGTAGGTAAACAGTGGATTGATTGGAAAAGGCATCCAGCAATTCTTGTTTTCCTACAGTCTCTTCTTGCTTTCTCAGTCTTTCTCTGGAATAACAAACACATTCTCAACAGTCAGAGCCTCACTTCCACACAGCTAATTTTGATCCGGCATTGAAAAATCTCTCTTGCCTTATGTATTGACTTATAGGGACTTATAGTTGATCCGAGAGGACCCAGAGACTTTGGATGGGATCCATGCTTCCAGCCAGAGGGTTACGATCAGACGTAAGCAGCTGCTTGCCTTCTCATTATTTTGAACAGTCACAGTAGTAAGGATACACAGCCTAGTTTGTACGCTGCCTTTCTAAAGAAGGTGCAATTTCTGTTCCATGAAATTGCTAATTTTGCCTTTAAGTGTTTGTGGAAATGTTTGTTTCTTCAGGGGACCCCAGTGGTAATTGCAGCACTTTGATAGCAGTGAAGTTGTAATGCAGATGCACCCCATCCCAACACCAACTAAGGGAAGTACAGAATAACCAGCAGAAGCCTTCCTACCTCAGGAGTCAATGTTTAGGCTGAGAAAAGGGGTGCAAGTTCAATAATAACATAACAGCTGTTACAGAATTCTTGGTGCTGTTACATCTTCCTATCTTTCCTAGGTATGCTGAATTACCCAAATCAGCGAAGAACTCAATCTCTCATCGTTACAAAGCCTTGAAGGAACTGTCTACCTATTTTATTCAACAGAATAACTCAACAGAGGTCACATCCAGTCCCAATTAGCCTGACTGGATCAATGGAAAGTTATGGATTTTGAACAGAAAACTATAATTGAAACAGATCAACATTTTCCTGTCTGCACTGATCAAGTCCAATAAAGCTACTTTCTTTAAAGACATATGTGACAATCCTTGCCATTCCTAAAAGGGGCAGCATGTCATGTGTGCTTAAGGATCAAGACTGACACTAGAAAAATTCACTGGAAGATTTACACCAGAGGAATTCAAGATACACTAGTATACAGGAATGAACATGCGAGAATAGATATTAACTCTTCATATTCCAGGAAACTAAACACTGGATTGATGCTATTCGTTGGTGTGCTTATCTCAAAGATGTTTGTGGGTAGTAGCTAATTGGAAGCCCTTTTTTCCCTTCAGTAGAAAAGTCAATAGAAATTATTCTAAAAAGTGCTACTTCCAATGTATTGACTATACTTCTAATTACCCTGGGAACCTGTTCAGATGGTTGAGTTATTTAGGGCGTAATCCTATTGAATCTGCCCTGGGTACCCATAAGCCTCCAAACGAGCATCCAGTGCAGAGTGGGAAGCACGTTATGCCTCCTGCTCTGCATTTTAAGTCATCAGCCTTAGCCCCCCATCTAGCGGAAGCTTCAGGAAGAAGGAGGGACTGAGGCTGGGGACGGCTCAGATCCCTCCGTCCTCAGTCCCTTCCCCTCCTCGCCCACTGACACGCCTCCTTTCACCCTTCTGTGAGCTCACATTTGTGAGCTTGTAGAAGCAGCCGGTGCATTTCTCTCCATGCTGGCTGCGAGGCAGCAGGAGAAGGGGCAGAGAACTCAGTTTCCTGGCTCCAAGTTTGGAGCACTGTCTCCGGCCTCAGATCCAGGAATCTGAAATATCCTATGACTTCCAGACATTGTCTAGGGATCAAAGGATTACTCTCCCCAGCTGCAATTATATGCATGCTTACCTGGGGCTAAATTCCATAGAACATAGGCTTCTGAATAAATATGGCACAATTGGATTATGCTGCTAATTTGTTTTAAAACATCTGTACCCACCCCTGACGACTTTCTAAATGCTCAAGTGGCTTGTGTCAAAATTTTAAAACACAGTAAAGCATCAAGAATTGTATTGTGCAGGCAATGTGCAGTTGTTTCAGGGAATTCAAACTTCTTTCCCTGCTACCCCACAGTACCCCCGCCCTACCCCATTGCCATTTTGAGTGCTGGGTATCTATTTGCTTATACTCATTCCCATGAGTAGCCTTGTCTTGTTCCCATCTAGATATATCAATTGGCAAATTAAATAGTTATCCTCTAATAGGGCATTTGTAATTAGTGATCCAAAATGTGACTATTAGTCCATTTTGGCAGGGATACAGTACAAATATCAAGTGGGTTAACTGTGGCTTGCTATTTCAGAGAACCCTGGGAAGTGTAATTCTTTCAGCAAACCATTGAACTACCAGAACCTTCACAAAACCAACTATCCAGCCATCACTGGTAAATGGGTTAAAATTAGTTTTGTTTGCAGTGTAGATGTGCCCTCTCACTTCTGAAAATGGTTAGAGGTACATACCCATGCGATCCTGTTTATCTCACTAGGGTCCTAATTACTTCAGTAGTTTGTGCAGAAGTTCCTGTGGGCTGTGTGTTCAACTCGTTTCTACCCAGTCCTCCTTGCTTTGCACTAAAACCTTGACTAAGCTACAGCTATTTAGGCTTAACGCCATGAGGCTTACTTCAGAGTAAACATAGGATTGTGCTGTGATTTATGTGTCAGGCTCTTCGTATTTTATTTATTGGGAGCATAGCATTTCTTTCCTGGCATCAGTATTTATGTTCACCATTGGATTCAGAGCATAGGTGTGCACAAGGGGTGTGCCCAGGCACATGCTAATGTCTCAAGCAATAAGCACCAAATTGAGGGGGCCATTGAGTAGGGATCCAGAGGGGGATCCAGAAGCAGTGGGAATGGTCTTCCAGGTGCCTGGCAGCAGGAATAAAAAGGAATTGTTCTGCTGGGAGCAGCTCTTCAGAGAGGCCTGAAGGAAGCCCCCTCAAAAAGCTAATATCACATTGTAAGCCCCAACAATACTGGGGCTTGAGGAGTGTCTCCTCATTCCCCACCCCCTCACCTGCAACAGCCCTGTGGTGGTCAGGCAAGTCAGGAGTAGGGCATCAGTGTCTAATAAATAAATGAATAAAAATAATGTACTATATGACTGAGTATTCAATAGATGTTCGCCTTACAAAAATATCTCAGGTACACACCCTAATGAAATTAGCTGCGCACACCTATGATTCAGAGCCATTTGCACACTTTTGTGCCTTGACAGAGGCAGCATTCGGACAATAGTCAACGGAGGGGGGGATAACGTATTCACTGTACACCAAGCAGGGGGTACTTCCCACACCACATGTTGCTCTGTGGCCAGCCATTGAGCTGCTAGCAGTCCCCCCCCCTCCATCTGGGTGGCTGGTGCCCCCCTCCCTTCACCATTAGTCCTCCTGGCCCCACCCCATCAGCCATAGAGTTCTGCTGGCTGTGTAAGAGCGGATGGGGTGCTTCCCGTCGCTCCTGCCTGAGAACTCCATTGAAACTGGAATAACCCACTCAACAGAGGGGGAATACCCTCCACACAACATGTTAATCAACGGGAGTCCGGAACAACAACGTGCAAGCCCATTGTTTTTCCGCGTTGGTTAATTCCTAAAATAGTGTACGGTGAGTTGTGTGTCCGTCGTGTGTTGCCCTCCACACGACACAGTAAGCAACACTATGGTCGGTTGTTTGACACCCCCCCCCCCCCCCGGTGAGTTATGGTGTTGCCCGAAACAGGCCAGAGCTGACTGAATTAAGCGAGGAGGGGGAACATTTCCCAATGAAGGCCTGGTGGTTGGCCCTCGGGAAGTCAGTCAGGGGCTACAGCCCTTGGTGGGCGGAGCCCTCTCGATGGCGGGGGCTGCCAGAGGTCGGTGGAACCCGCGGTCAGCTCCCGCGGATTGACGGCGGACGACACGGAGCCTTGCATCGCACAGGAAAGTCGCGCGCTAAGCCAGGCCCCGCCCCTTCGTCCAAAGGCCCCTCCCCCACCCGAGAGGCCACGCCCCTTCCCCTGCCGAAGGAGGGCTGGATTGGCAAGCGCAGCAGCCGGTAGGGGCCCGGACTTTGCCGAGGTGGTTTCCATCGCTACGCCGGGCGCTGGGCTCCGCCCCTGCCGAGAGTGCCGAGTAATCGATGGAGCAACAGCTGACGGCAGCTCCTCCTCTTCCGAGCGCCGCAGCCATTTCCGCGCCGGCCCTGAAGGGGGAGCAGCAGGTAAGGCGCGGGGGTCGTGAGGGGGGGAAGGCCTATGTGGTGGTGGGGGGAGATTTGGGTCGTTTGTGAGGAGGGCGACAGAAGCGCGGGGAGGCTCTGGAGTTCGGCGGGTGAGGGCGCCGGCGGGGCAGGCAGGCCGGTGCTGAGACGCGGGAGCTTTGTGGGAAGAGGCTCGAGGCTCCAGGGGCGGCCAAAGGGGAGGCGATCTCCCTGGGGGAGGGGGGGTCGTGGCCTGTAGAGAGAAGGAGGCTGAGGAGTCGGAAGGTCTGGGGAAAGTGGGGGGGGGGTGCGGAAGAGAAGAGGGGGCCTCGGAGGAGGTGGAGGGGGAAGGGCGGACGGCTGCCTGAGAAGATGGACTGGGGAAGGGGGGATAATGTGAGGAGCACTTCCAATCTGGCAGCTGATGGAGTAGGCTGCCGCCCGCTAAGGCGGAATGCCCCTTCGATAAATTGCTTTTTCTCTAATTTTAAGGTGCAAAAAACGCCAAGCCTCCCTCCTGTTGGAAGCCGGTGAGGAAAGGAAGGCGTTATGAGGGAAAAAGGGACTCCAAGGGAAGGAGAGACGGGCTTGCGGAGGAGGGTGTCGGGAGGTCCTCAGGTGGGCTGAGGGAGGGACACTTTTTGGGAACGGGAGAAGAAGGCTTGGGGTGAGGGGGAAAGCGAAGGGGTTGCAGTGGGGCCAGGTACGTGGAGCGAGGAGGAGCAGGGATGGGGCTTCTTGTGGGAACCGTTTGGGACAGTGGGGGGATGGGGAAGGGGTGAAGTGTGGGTCCTAGGAGGCCCTGTGGGGTAGGGATGAGGCGGGGTCATGTGATGAGGTCGGTGTGCAGAAGAGTGGGTGTTTAGAAGTCCTCCAGACGTCAGGGTGTAAGCTGAGAAAAGTTATATAGGTTGAGAACGAATGATGAAGGGACAGGACTATGTGGGCATTAGGAATACAGGAAGTTGAGTCAGACCATTGGTCCGTCTTGCTCAGTGTTGTTAACACTGACTGGCAGCAGCTCTCTGGGGCTTCAGGTGGGATTCTTTCCCAACCCTTCCTAGAGTTGTTGGGGATTATGGACAACACTGGGAATTGTATGTGGTTTCTGGAGCTGGGGTTTGTGATTTGACAAGAGGCATATACCCAGCACTAAAGATCTTAGGAGTGGGCATTCCAGTGTGGGCTGATATCCCGTCACCTGCAAAACTGGAAGAGTCTCTGATGTTTAGGGTCGATGCTCCTGTTCTCCACAATGTATCTTTCAATATTCCTTCATAACTGACAGTTATGTTCTCCCAATTCTATTCTGTATGTCTCCCGTCCAAGAATTTCCACATTCTCAGTACTGCACTTGTTGAGTGGGGGGAAATAAGAAGTATGAAAAAACGTTTTTGCAAAATATGTACATGTTTAGTGTAGTTTTGATGTTGGGCACTTCCAGGTGACATTTTTATAGTGCAATCATCCTGCCTGATTTGTGGAATTCTAAACCTTCTAAATTTTCACAATGCTTCTTGTATCTTTATTCTTTCTACAAAAGATCCATCAAGGCAGGAAGCACAAAATAGCTGTACAGTGTCACTTAGACATATCAGTTGTTTGAGAGGGTGAAGGCACTTAGGCCCTGTTCAGAAGACACCTTAAACCACGACTTTAACCACGGTGAATAAGGTTAAAACCATGGTTTAAGGTGTCCTCTGAACAGGGCCTTAAAGACGTATCAGTTGTTTGAGCAGGTGCAGGTAGGATGACAATGGGTAGGGCTGTTGCTTTCATGCGGGATTCCTGGATGCATCTTAGTGGCAACTGTTGAGAACAGAATACTGGGCTAGTGGGATCCTTGGTCTGATCCATCACGGCTCTGATTGCACAACAACCCAAAACTAGAGTTGTATCAAAACAGCTTTCTATTTTAGCTTTTTGAAATAGTGAGTGGGATCTTGGATTTTCTTTCTTGCCACCCTTTCAAAAGTCTCATTGATTAAAAAAAGAATTGCTGCCAATTATCTATCTTGTGAGATAGGAGAGGTTATTTAAAAGCCCTTTTAACCCCTATCTCTTCTGGTCATATGACCAGTATGGATAACAATGTTTAACATCTTTGTCTTTTGTTAAGAACTTCTTGCACATACCTGGAAGGCTTTAAAGAGTGAGGAGGATTTAAAAACAACAACCAAGCACGTTGATACTCATAATCTGTCCAGAAGAGAATTTAAAAGCTCAGTCTTAAAAGAAATTATCTGTCTTGAATATTCTTGGTGCAGTGGGCTTAAATCTTACCTACAATGAGATTGTAAAACCTGGACAGTGAAACTTGGCATGCATACTAAGAGGACCCTACATGTGTGCCTCTGGCTTTTTTTGCTTTTTGAATACATTGATTAATTTTAGTGTGTGTCTGAAGCCTGCAGTACAATCTTCATTCAAAGTGACAGACTTCACTAACCAGCATGTAGCTTTGCAGTCAATGCAGTTTGATGCCAGGGGGGAGCCTGAGAGACATATATGACTCCCCACTTCCCCTGTTGTGAAGCAGCTCCCATCAGAGGAATACAGACCCTTCAGGGAGCTATAGGGGTACATCATAGCAGGGGTTGCCTAGGGTTGCCAGCGGCCATGGCTTAACTCAGATGGAGTGGGCATGATGTGTCCAACTCTGACCACTAAAAACTTCGCTTGAAGACTTACTGTATCAGAATAAGTGCTGTTATAACCCATGTGAAGCTGGATACATTTGCTGTTATAAAATAACGCACACAAGGATGATAAGATGCTGCTTTATAAGGTCTTGAAAATATTTATTTATTTATTACATTTGTATACCGCCCCATAGCCGAAGCTCTCTGGGCGGTTTACATAGGATTAAAAACAATTAAAAACAATATACAAAAATTAAAACAGCAAAAACATACAACATACACACAATCTGTACATTTAAAACCACTACAACACTCCAAAAAGCTACCAAAAAAAACAACAACCCCCAGGCTCCTCAGATATTGCCAAATGCCTGAGAGAAGAGGAAAGTCTTGACCTGGCGCCGAAAAGATAACAATGTTGGCGCCAGGCGGGCCTCGTCAGGGAGATCATTCCACAATTGGGGGGCCACCACAGAGAAGGCCCTCTCTCTTGTTGCCGACCTCCAAGCTTCCCTTGTAGGCACTCGGAGGAGGGCCTTAGATGTTGAACGTAATGTTCGGGTAGGTTCAAGTTGGGAAAGGCGTTCCATCAGGTATTGTGGTCCCAAGCCGTGTAAGGCTTTATAGGTTAAAACCGGCACCTTGAATTGGGCTCGGAAACATACAGGCAGCCAATGCAGGCGGGCCAGAGTAGGTCTTATATGCTCAAGCTGCAGCTTCCGAACCGCCTTCAAAGGCAGCCCCATGTAGAGTGCATTGCAGTAATCTAACTTGGAGGTTACCAGAGCATGGACAACTGAAGCCAGGTTATCCCTGTCCAGATAGGGACGTAGCTGGGCCACCAACCGAAGTTGGTAGAAGGCACTGAGGCCACCTGCGCCTCAAGTGACAGAGATGGTTCTAGGAGAACCCCCAAGCTACAAACCCGCTTCTTCAAGGGAAGTGCAACCCCATCCAGAACAGGTTGAACACCCTCCATCTGGTCAGCGGAACCCCCCCTTAACAGCAGTCTTGTCTGGATTGAGTTTCAGTTATTAGCCCTCATCCAGTCCATTGTCGCAGCCAAGCACTGGTTCAACACATCCACAGCCTCACCTGATGAAGATGAAAAGGAGAAATAGAGCTGCATGTCATCAGCGTACTGATGACAACGCACTCCAAAACTCCGGATGACTGCACTCAGCAGTTTCATGTAGATGTTGAACAGCATGGGGGACAAAACTGACCCCTGCGGAACCCCATACTGGAGAATCCACGGATTCATATTTTTTTCCATGTACCAATTTATATGAGGAATTTCATGCAGGCATCACTGTGGCAAATGTGTAAGTCATTATGGTTAGACTAAGAACTGAACCCCAACTAAATTATTAGTAACTTATCCCCCCCCTTTCCTCCTAGACAGTGAGATTCTCTGTCCTTCCTCGTATTGGACAAGTGAAAGCAACACTTGAATGAAAATATGCCTCCGAAATTCAAACGCCACCTCAATGATGACGACGTCACTGGGTCAGTGAAAAGTGAGAGGGTGAGTGCATAAGGGCGACAGCTTTCTTTGCCTGTTTTTAAATTTGCTATCTTGCCAGTGGACCCGGCTGTAGAGCTATGGAAGTAGAAGGACCTCTATAAGGCACCTATCACATTCAGAGCATAATTGCTTTAAGCCCTAGAGAATGGTATGAGGTCATATGAAGTTGTTTAAATGAATCAGGTCTTGACCTAGTTAGTACCTGGATCCTCAAAAGGCTGCATGAAATTCAAATGTAAATTGCTCTCAGCTTCTCAAGAGAAAAGCAGGATCTAGTGAAACAAACAGGTTAGTCTATGTAAAGCAGGGATAGGCAACCTGGTGCCCTCCAGATGTTTTGAACTACAACCCACATAAGTTCCTGCCAGAATGACCCTTGGTCAGGGATTATGAGAGTAATAGTCCAAAACATCCAGAGGACACCAGTTTGCCTATCTAAAAGGTGCCTGGTACACCATTTTCTTAAAATATTCTAAGCAGGGTATGCAGTCTTTAGACTGGGTTCATATATTCTAGAATATATCAGTCATTAGTAGTCTACAAATATTTCCTTTAGTTCTCAAAGTGTTTAATATTCTCAATATTCTTATAACATGCCTGTGAAGGTAAGCTTGTCTTATTTCCATATTACAGAACAGACCTGAACTCTGTTCAAGAGCCGGGAGAATGCGTGCTTCGCCTCTTGCGTCCTGACAATATTTCTTTATTTTGAAGACTTATATCCTGAGTTTTGATTAACTGTCCCTTAAGGTGGTTTGATTCAGAGTGCAATAATAGAGGAAACAAAACATCCATACATGCAACCCTTTGGGCCAGTGCACCAGTTCTTGTCACAGGGCAACTTTAGTTGGAACAGAGCGTGCTTTCTGGTGGGGATGTGGGGAGAGTTGGCTCGCTGCTGCTGCTGCTTCTCTGGCCGATGCTTGGGGCCAGGCTGTAGTCTTCTTTTTGGGAGGCAGGGGGTGCAACCTGACAATAGCCCTTTGGCACAGGTATTGGGTCAGTGTGTGGTTTCCTTCAGTCCCAGGGCAAACTGGAAGTATTTGGGCGGGTGGGGTGCGGTGAGGTGCTGGAGGATGACCAGTGTGTCAGGTAGTGCCCATTGTGCATCACAATGAGTAGTCATATGAAGTAGGTAGCTGGCCAATTCTTCAAGCTTTCGCTTCATGGAATATTTGACCAGGCAACTGAAGGGTAGACAGTGGCTGAATTCGGATGACACATTAAGCAACTGGAGGGGGGGGGGGGAAACAGTCATCAGTTGTATTGACTATCGTGTCATCCGAATGCTGCCATAGTCAAACTCAGTGCTGATCCTAATCCACACCACAGTTGATTATTTATTACCATGTTGTGTGGGGAGTACCCCCTAGATGAACAACTGTAAAGTTGCTTATTACCCCACCATTGACTATTGTGTTGTCCAAATTCAGCCAGCCACTTGACAATATTTTACTTGCCGTTTAACCACCAGCATGTCAATCCTAGATATAGTCAGACTTTGTCGAGCAACCTTTTTACATAGAAATGACTGTCCATTGAAGCTTAAAGGGCAAAATGATACATTCTAAAAATGTATGACTATTTCAGTAGTGATCAAATGACGTAATGATGATGTTTTACGGAAAAAGCACACAGACTTTATTTGTATTGGCTTGGGAAAGTAGGACCCATTGTTTGGCCTTTCCAAGGATTAGGGTTCAGAATGTCAACTTGGTTTCTGGATTGCAGCATTTTAGGTGAGCTTTTTAAATGTTTTATGGTGTATGGTATGCAGAAGCAAAAGGGAACAATTGTTAGATACAGGTGGTACCTCGAGTAGAGTTGTGCTTAGCTTCTCCAAAGTCTGAGAAAAATTTCCCACTCCGGAGAGTTTAAATAAGTACTAGTGTGCTGGTTGCAATTAGCAATATTTATTTCAAAAAGCTGTAGCTTCCTTCTTACGGCTTTGAAAATGGGCAAGGGAGGCATTCATTTGTTGTTGAGATGTATCGATCTTCTGTGTTTGCAGAGAAACCTTCTAGAGGAAGATTCAGATGAAGAGGAGGACTTTTTTTTGTAAGTATCTCCAAAACTGAAGCAGGGCTGGCTGAACAACTATTCACTGGGGTGGGTCACTACTGCTTGATCTTCCAGTCCCTGGTGTTGAGTCCTAGATCTCTAGTGTGTTGTTAGCATTAGTCTTGCCCATTTAAGTATTAGGGCTTCATCTCTAAAACTAGGCGGAGTGATGCACAATTCATAGGGGTCTTTGCCGGCAGCCGCAGCTATGAACTTTTCAGTGTAAGTTTGAGGACTCGCCCTGTTAGCGCCTTTCTGCAGTCTCACAGTACGTTGTTCCTCTTGGCCCACATGAGCCATCAATGTGTGTTATGTAACATCTCAGGCTCCAGAAGTATGTCTGTAAATCAGTCGTGTGGTTTGCCATTCATTCACTTAAGTAGATGAGTAGCAACTTCCCCAAGTTTGATCGAATTATCTCCTATAGTTTCTGTTATCTCTTTCCAGGAGAGGACCATCAGGTCCAAGGTTTGGACCCAAGAATGACAAAATCAGGCAGTAAGTACATTGTTACATTTGAAATTGATATTTTCTTGCCTTAATTTCCAGCATGTATAAAACTGCTATAGTTTTAATTAGTTTTTGCAGCATCTGTGTTGAATCTATTAATACGTGATTTCCAAGGCATGAGAGAGAGCTGTTCCTGTTCTCAACAAGATGAACTTTAGACTAATAAAAAGTGTGTGCTATTTAAACATTTTTCTTCTGTGGGCTAAATGCTCCCTGTGCCACTGTTGTGTGTAAGATTTTGGCACTGTACAGATTCATGAGACCTTCTGGAGAACAAAAATTAATAGCTTCAAAACAGTGGAACAAATTGGAAGTAATTAAGACTTGGCTAGTAATCACCGACTGAACCAAAACAATAGGGAAGAGGTCAAAACAACTTGGATGCCTTCTTCAGGAGTAATTTGTACTAAGTGCTTTCCTTAGCCAAGAGTTCCTTTTGTAGAGTGGGGATGTCAATCTCCTTCTTTACTCAGGCAGCCATTTATTTGCTTAAAACTAATGGTCACCATGTATATACCCCACTTCCTGGTACAGGATCATTGGTCCTGAAGAAACAGATAATCCACCTGGTGTGATTTGTGTCGTCTTTTGGGACTGTAACTTTGGAGGTGCATCATTACAGCAGTTGTCCTGTGATTTTATTGGGATGAGGAAGCCTATGTACTTCTGAGCTGCTGGTTCTCTGTCAGTCCCACTGTACCCTTATTGTTAGCTACTATAGTGAAATACCATGTGCATTTCTTTCTTTCCTCTTACACCTAAATAAAAACCATGTGCCAGTCTTGACATATATGAATCTGTTCTGGTGCTCTACATGTCAACAACTACTGTTCACAAGCTGCCCTTCTTGGAGGATCTGTTCAAAGAACAACTCCACCGCACCAGCATTTGTGGAATAGTCCTCCATTCAAAGGCATATTCAGTCCCTAGTAGGTATGGGCTGGATAGGAGTGTAGAGAGGCACCCTTGCTGCAGGGGAAATAGAGAGGTGGTTCTCCTTCTTGGTTCTCCTTGGCTGAATGTGGGTGCATGAGGGGAGGCGCTCCATCTGCCTGCAAAGAGGGACTTGGGTAGAACAGAATCTGACTAAAGGCAAAATTCACTCTTCCAGGGAGCATGCCAAATGGCTGCGGCCCACAAGCTTTAGAAAGAATCCCATTTTCCCAGCAATGGTTGCAATTTGAGTACTGGGACAATGTGAAAGTAGGAACAGGGTTTTCTTTTAGCTTCCCCCCCCCCTTTTTTGGTATGCCTAAAAGGTACATTCCTTCTTGGAATTGTCTACTAAGCCAGGGCAGTGGGTGAGGAAATTGCAAGTTTCCTGAGGCTCTGAGTTTAGAGCTGGGGGTGTCTCTTTGAACCATAATCTGGGGTCTTGCAACTCCTTAATCAACATGTTTGTCATGCTCCTATGTGGCACAGAGGCAAGCATTGTGACATACACCTGGACAAGCAACGTTCCTTTCTACAGCTAGTTCCACGCTTGAAAGCTGTTGGGCCTGTAAGGGAGGCAGAATCTGGTGTATTATCAGGGCAACATGCCAGTGTGCACAAAGCAGCTATTAAATTTAAGTGGTCAATGACCTCCCTGCCAGTGTTTGCTTGTTTGAGATGATTGTTTTTACTAAAGCAAGCAGTTCGGAGACATGGATCTCAAGGGGGAGAGAGGTCAGGATGCGGTGAACCATCACAAGATTCTTTGGGCTTTTATTTTTGTTTTTACTTGCATTCCTGTTTGAAATTACTTGGAAACTGGCAGCAGATAGAGCCAGGAGTAAAATGAAATAAAAGGCAGTTGCTGATTCCCTGTAAATATGCTTCCTTGTGGAAAGCAAAAATAATTTGAATGATATTTCAAAGTAATGTGGTGTTCTTAAGGTGAGGTAGAAAGCACTGAAAAGGTGTGTGAATGTAAATGCAGCTAATAGAATCTATTTGCAACCTCGGAAAACGAGCAGAGGAAGACTGGAGAGGATGGAAGCTAAAGCAGAGGATGGATAAGAAATGATAGCAGTTGCTAGGCTGCAACCAAGATGCTGATATTTGCACTTCAATGCTCTGGGCGCACTTTGCCAGGGGCCATTTCACCCATCATTATGATGGTGAACTGGAACCTTTCAAAATACACAGCTATGTCTAAGGAAAAGGTGCCTGAATTGAGACAGCTGCAACATCCAGAAGGAGGTGCAAAATGGTGTGTGTGTGTAGGCAAGTGCTGACTTCTGCAAAGTGGTTTAATTGCTAAGAGCAGGGTATGGGGGAAGGGGTTGTCCATCTGCCCCCCTTTTCTTGTACTCCTTTCCCTATCACTGCTGCTATGTTCCTTAGACTTGGATGTCCAGCTAGAGAGGCAGTAGAGGTTGATCACTGGGCTCAGTGCCCTTCCCAACTCCTGGAGGCCCACAGCTGCCCAGTTTCTGGAGGCTGGTGTTTCCCTTGTCCTTGGGACCCATTTCCGTGCTACTGCCTTCTGAGGTGAAGCCCCAGAGAACAGTCTGAAACCGCATGATGCAGTTCTACTGCTGAAGCTAAAACCACCTAGGAACCATGCATAAGCCCTGCTGTATTCTTCAGAGGATACTAGTGTAACAAGAAGAGCAGAATCAGGATTGTCTGTACTACTCCATATATTCCAAAATGCGCAGTAACTTCTTGCATACAGACGTATGGCCTTGCCCATAGCGGTGCTGACAGTAGACAAAGCAAGGGTCTTACTTCCATGTCCACATCTGTAGGAGCTCTGTCCTGACTGAGATCCGGCAACTATGCCCTAGCCCTATTTTCTGGTTGAGCTTCCATTCCCACCCCATCCCTGAGTCTCCCTCCAAGACTGCCAAAAGCAGATGTGACACCCTGATTGCCACAACAACTTCATGTAATTAGGGGCACTAGGAATGAATTAACAGTCCTAATTATGAAGCTAATGAATAGGGTGTGCAGTCACTTCCTTTGACTTTTCTAAGCACTCCTGTGGATGAGGCTTAAACTGGTATGCAGGAAGTGGGGTGTCTCAATCTGGAGGTGGGCTTCCACTGAACTAAGTCACTGGGGATGCTAGTATTGAAGTGGCTCTGAATAGTAGCACATTGTGACCTAGTTCTCAGGATATCGGTAAATTCAGCTATACCATATCAGTGGTTTTTTTTAAAAAAAAATCTTTTTTTTTTTTACTTAATGATTTTAACATTTTGTGTCTTAGTGTTGGAAGCTGTCAATTTAATTTTAGGATATGTACTCCCTAAGGACCCATTAGTAGTTCTTTTCTGATATCTTGGGGGGCTAATTGCTTGTAAGGATATTGAAATGGCGATTCACCTCTTAGCAGCGGCTCAAATGGCAATTGGTTTTAGTTGGAAGAAGATTAACCCACCTTCAGTTAATAATTGGTGTCTCAGGATTTGTCATGTGGCCACTTTGGTTAAACTGACTAACACGATAAGAGCTAGAGAAGGGAGATTAACAGCAATCAAGGATTATGATATCACTGTATTGTGTAAGTAACAATGAAATAGCAATCATTTTTTTAAAAAAAATCTTTAAAGATTTAACCATTTTCTGTGCATGAAAATCTAGCATATTGGGGTGAAAGCTAAACTAGAACCCTTAATCCTGTCATGCTAGTCTTTTACGTGCACCAAAAAAGACCATTCAATCATGTCTGGAGCATTGCAGCTCTGATACAGTTTGACCCATCTCAGTGAGAAGAAACTAGGCCATTGTTTACTAGAACATCTAAGAAGTTTAACTGTCAATGCTCAGTGTATATTTGTTATATTTATATACAGCCTTTCTGCCAAAACACCCAAGGAGCCTTACGCTTCATGATGATGATGATTTACAATTTGAGCCATTTTACTATAAAGGAAAAAAGAACAGGGAGGAAAATAAGAATATTCAGTTACCATGTTCTTTCTTATGGATACAAAATTAAGTTATATTATGACCAGGTGGAATGGTTACTGTAAGGGACAGTTCTAGCCAGTGTAGTATTCAAGTCCTGCTTTAGCCACAACTAACTCAGTGGGCCTTGGGCAAGTAACCCAATTCCCTCTTTGAAAAACTAAGTGAGGTTGTCTCCTTCACATGACATGATTAACAAGATTGCAAAGAATTTAGAAGCCTGTGCACATTCAAAATGTTTAACGTAAACATGCTACCTTAAATCTGGTGCCCATAGCCAATAGCATTTGCTAACATGGATGGTAAGTTCTTGGGTCACATCATTCAGGATTGTGTTTGTTTCATCCAGTGTCCAAAACCAGGTTGATGAAGTTATTGATGTCATGCAAGAGAACATCACCAAGGTGATAGAAAGGGGAGAACGGCTGGATGACTTACAAGATAAGTCAGGTAGGAATGGCTAGTGGTGTTTTCCTCTTTCCCACGTCTCTCTTGCAGCCTTGGAAAAGAGTCCCAGGGAGAACTACATCCACTGTGTTTTGCAGCCCACTTCTATGTGCTGGGCTGGGAAAACCCTGGGCATATGATCACCTATGTATTCACTGGACTGGAACTTAAACCCGAAACTGATTCCTAATATTTGGTTCTGGCACCTAGGTATTTAAAATGTTTTTGTGCCCTGCATGCACAAAAATATTTTCCCCAAAACATTTCCAAATCCTTGGATGCTAGAAGAAGAATACATTGGATAAAATAGGCAATTATATCAATTTTCCTTAGTCTGCATAATTATATTCATGCCATTGCATTTGGGTTACATATGGCTCCAATAATACCTCTTGACTATAAATGCAGTGGGCCTTCTTAGACATAATGCTAAGCTATGGCTTAGCATATATGGATGAAACCCAGCTTCATACATTCCCCATCGCCATGAGGAGGAATTCAGAAACGTTTGCTTCTGCTTTTAAACTAACCACGGTTGTCTGTTACATTTGTTGGAGGGGTGGGGGTGGGGAAGCTCATGAGCCAGAAGCTCATTCACATCGGAACTGGCCCAGTGTGTGGTCTAAAAGTTAACTGTAAGTTGACAACCTGTTTGCTGATAACTAAAATTCCTCAAGCATTATTGTCATTCTTGCCCTTGAAAAAGGGACTACCTTTGATTTTCTTGATAGGCTGGGTAGGCTGTAAGGCATTAAACCTACCTTGCCAAAATTCTTAGACATGTTTGTACCATGTCATTTGGATGATGTTCCCTTGCCTGCTGCTGCCATTCTCCTAAAGCAGGAGTGAACAACCACATTCCCCCAGGGGTATTATTATTATTATTATTATTATTATTATTATTATTTACATTTACATTTATATACCACCTCAAAGCCGAAGCTCTTTGGGCAGTTTACAAAAATTAAAAGATTGAACATTAAAAATTTAATATACAAAATTTTAAACCATAAAACATAAAATAGCTGATATTGAAAACATTTTAAACTTTTAAGCCTGGCCACAAAGTCAGTTAAAACCTCAACTTAAGCTGTTAAAATGCCTGGGAGAAAAGAAAAGTTTTGACCTGGTGCCAAAAAGATAACAGTGTTGGTGCCAGGCGAGCCTCGTCGGGGAGATCATTCCATAATGGGGGGGGGGCACCACTGAGAAAGCCCTCTCCCTTGTTGCCACCCTCCATACTTCCCTTGGAGTAGGCAACCGGAGGAGGACCTTAGATGTGGATCGTAGTGTACGGGTAGGTTCGTGTCAGGAAAGACGTTCCATCAGGTATTGTGGTCCCAAGCCGTGTAAGGCTTTATAGGTTAAAACCAGCACCTTGAATCAGGCTCGGAAATGTACAGGCTGCCAATGCAAGCGGGCCAGAATCAGTCTTATATGTTAAGGTAAACTCCTGGGAGCTGCATGCATGCTTTAGGCAGGCCCAAAGTGCCTGACACCCCCCCCCCCCCCCCCCCGGCCCGTTTCTTTCTCAGGTTGCCCTCCCTTGTCCGATTTTATCTCATCTCTCATATATCTGTGGGGCTTTCCCATTGCCTGCATGGGTTCCTGAGTATGCATGGTGGTACAGTATGAGTGTGTGTGTGTTGGAGTGCCCAGGTAAGCACTGAATCTGCTTGGTCATGACGGAGATAGAGGCATGTAGACCCTTGCTTGGATTTTTTTCTGAGGGTCTGTTTATTTATTCACAGTGTTTTTGTCCTGTTCAGACAAAAAGCTCTCATAGCAGCTTACAAATCAATAAAAAACAATCCCTGCTCTCAGGCTTACAGTCTAAAAGACACAGCACAGGTCGAAAATAGGGATGGAGAGGAAGGAAGAAACAAGCAAACTCAAGTCACCAGTTCTTTATAACAACCATCTGCTCTCCCTCTGCTGCAGCCTGAAAACCCCAAGTTTGGGAAACTTTGCTTTGTGGATTGTCCTTTAGCAGTTGAGTACTACATCCTAGAGAACCTGTGTTTAGTATTTCTGCCATCTTAATATTTACTGCTCCCTTTATCACCTGGTTGGAACAATTGATAAACTTGCCTCACAGGTTCCAAATATAGTTACAAAACTAATTCAGTTTGTTAAACATACACCTTGGCTGTGTTCCTAATGTTCCTTCTTAAGGAAACAAAACACATGGAATTCACTGTACCTCTGCGAGAACACTTGGTGATTAGCCTTTTCTTTAAAGAAAAGAAAAACTCAGAATAGAGAAAGCAGCTTCTTCATCTCTTCACTTATATTTATAGTTTGTGTCTCTTTTTCTCTCTTTCTCTGGTACAGAGAGCTTATCAGACAATGCCACAGCTTTTAGCAACCGATCCAAACAGCTCAGACGACAAATGTGGTGGCGAGGATGCAAGGTGAGGCCCCAGAGAACGATTCATTTCATTGATTCCTAAAATGTTGAGCTAATTCCCGCACTCTGCAATTAAGAATAAAATGTCCTTTTCTTTCATTTTTATTTTATTTTATCTTATTTTAGAGGCTTATATTCTGCCTATTTCCCTGAGAAGGGAACTGAGGGCAAATGGACAAAATCAGTCATATTTTAAAAATTCTTAAACCCAAACTAATAAAAACAACAATAATAATAACCATTTGTAAGAACATCAGTTAATCATAAGAGGCAAAAGACAAACAAAAAGGAAGAGAGAAACAGGTTCTCGGAATGCTGAGGTACTTTATTCATTCACGCCCAGCGTGTTTCGGCCTATGTTGTATTTTTAAAAGGTCTTCAGGGGGTTGATAAGAGAAGTCTGCAGAAAACTCTTAACAGAATGATAGCCTCTCATAGTGTTCAGTGTTCCAACAGATTTCTGTCACTGCCATGGCATAAAAGAACAAACGTTTCAGATCCAAATGGGGAACTAGTATAGCAACCTTGGAAAATTCATTTGGGTAGAAGACCAGATGAAGGAATAGGCTTCATATGTCTATAATTTGCCCCAGGAGGCCAGTTTCTGCTTTTTGCAATGTAATTAAATCCTTGCAGGTTCTTGTGTGTGCATGTTCGAGTATGTACATACATATCCTGAAGACTGGTCCTGTAGCTAAACCCTACAACATCAGCTTGTTGTATTAAGTATATGCTGATTGAGGATTTAAATGGCAATCCATGGGACCTGAATTCCCAGTTCCTTGCCCATGCTGCTACAGACCCTGTTCAGACAGCACACTAAGCCACGGTGGTTAAGCTAAACATTATGGCTTAACATGTCCTGTAAACCATGGCTTAGTGTGTCGTGTGAGCCATTCCTAATCGTGGTGGTTGTTGTCTGACCCAGAATAGTTGTTTTAAATGGATATTTATTTATAATCTCTTTTTATGCTTTTTAAATTTTGTATATCTTTTTTAATGTTCAATGTTTTTAATTTTTGTAAACCGCCCAGAGAGCTTTGGCTATGGGGCGGTATATAAATGCAAATAATCATAATCATAATCGCAGTTTAAACATGCTCACTAACCATTTACTGCAAAAGGATTAACAGCCTAACCCATGGCTTAGTGTGTTGTCTGAACAGGCCCACAGAGTCTGATGCTACCCTTTTTAAAAAAGGGGGGATTGATGACACAATGGAGTCACTGGGATATTCTGGGATAAGGTTTTTCAAAAAATAGACGAAATTACAGACCCAAGAGATTTGTAGAACGCCAGAGTTAGCCCTTTTGAATATGTACGTAAAAGAAAATAGGGTGATAAAATATAAAGTACTAATTGGTTTTATGTTAACAGCGGCAAGACAATTGATAGCAACCAAATGGAAGAGAGCTCAGATGTTGACAATAAATATGTGGGGGGCAAACCCTGTGGAACATAGCAATAAGTGGAAAGCTGACACAGAGGTTAAAAGTCCGTAGAGGAAAAAAGAAAAGAGATACCTTTAAAATGGATTGGCAAGCATATATAGACTACATGAAAAAGGAACCGAATAGAAAAACCATGGCAGAAGCATACAAAAATCTATGAGACTCATAAAAAGGATAAAGCATTGAGATAGAGATAATATAGAAATAATTCAAGTGAGGGGAGGGTGTAGGGTTTAGGATATCGGTTATTGCAGATGTTTTTGTTGTTATTGCTGTTATCGGGTTTTTTTTCTATTGATGTTTGTTTTGGTATGAAAATTGAATAAAAACGTATTTACATAAAAAACAATGGAGCCACTGGTTCTGCAAGTATACACCATTGTTGTGGGTTTTACTGTTGAACTTGGATTAAGGTGTATGCCAATGGGAAATAATAGCTTCCTTTGCTTTGTGTTTCCATCTGTAGATGAAAGCAATTGTAGCTCTGGTCGCTGTTGTTGTCCTGCTAGTGATTATTGGTGAGTACTTCCTGCGAAGGGTGCCCTACTTCTGAAGTTTGGTTTTGAAAATCCTTCCATGGCGTGGCATGTTGTGGAATGTTCACAGCCTGCCCTAGAAACAACCTTGATTTGCAGTCTTGAAAGAGAATCCATGCACTCCTTCAGGTCTTTCTGCTTTGGCTAATGGCTGATTCTGTTGTTGAATTTTAAACTTAGGGTTTGCCCAACAAAATCCCTTTTGGCTGGTTATGAACCCATCAATACTAGAGGATTGTGGAGATGCAATAGCTTTCAGATATGAATTGTGTCCCCTTTTAAGGACAAATGGGTTCAATCCAGTCAAAGGTAAATACCTTTGCATTGATTTCAATGGAGGGATTTAAGCATGTACTTCATTCAAGAATTCTTTACAGCTCAGAGTATGGTGTCCTTTCTTTTGTCACAAGAGAGGACAACAATAATATGCAACCTATAGGACAACTTAGAATGGGGTTGGTGCGACATGGATGGGTTCGCATGATTACGAACAGAAAAGAAGCTATGGTGGCTTATTTTCCCTCCATGCTCATGCCGGTTGCGAGCCGCATAATTAACCCTACTAGGCCCAGGTTCTTGTCGATGGGTAAACCACGCCAGCCATCCAACCTCGCTGGGTTTGGACATCATGCCAAACTGTGCTTGGCAAGGATAATTATGCTAATTAGGCAGCTTGTGACCAGCACACACGGGAAGGAAAAATGAGCCGTCGTGGCTTATTTATCCTCTGTGATTGTGCGAACCCAATTGTTAAGAGCTTAATATTTATCCATGGGAGTAGAATAGCTTGGCCACAGGGACTGTATTTTGTGAATCTAAAACTTGTGAGGACTTTATATATCCCGTGGCATTGGTCCTCTGTCTCTCGGTTTGAAGTTAGTCTTAGAGAGGCATGTATAGGATTGCAGCCTAACTTATGCAGAACTGGCCAAATATACAAAGCTTTTTTTTTTTTTTTTGGCATAGTCCTACATATGTTTGTGTAAGCAAGACCCAAGGAATGCAGGGAAACTTATTCCTGGACAGTATTAGGATTACAAGTCTTTAATTCATGGAATATTAGTGTTTCTTGGTGCAAATGTCTCATTTTTTAAGATGCAGAGTACACACAATCCTGGAGATATGCTTACATACATACATATTCTTTGTCTGAGGCTTTTACCTGGGTCTCTTCCTACTTTGCATCAAATGTCACTCTTTCCCTCTCACTGTTTTCATCTCAGTGTGGCAACAGGATTGAAAGAGTTAGCAGAATGAAAGCAATGTTGGTGAATGCTGTGAAGGAGGGGAAAACAATATTGCAGAACACAGATATCCGAGATTTGTTTTAGGCTGTTATTATTTCTCCTCTACGCTTTTCCTTTCTTAGTTGCATTTATCCATTTTAGACTGCAAATTATTTTGTGTATTAGAAACTGGGTCTCAAATATGATCACTTGAACTTGTTCTGCCAGACTTGATTACTTGCATAAGCTCTCTGGACAGGGTTATATCTGCGGCCTGAGCCAGGTGACATTAAGGATCTGATTTGCCATTGGGGCATGCTCTCACAGTTAGGGATCTTTCCTATTCATGACATTCCAGTAGCCAGATCCGTTAGTGGTGTGTGATGGAAGCATAGCTTTTCTAAAAGATCTGTATTTTTCTTGCTTCTCTCCTCCCGCAGGGGAGATCTGTGTTTCCTACTCGCATGTACATTAAGGGTGTGAGTTGGAAGACATGACAGCTGTTTTTGAAACGGGGATGATTGAAGAGACAATATTAGTGGAAAATCCCATCTGCTTTGAGTTGAGAACTGGAAGGCGATGGAGGCCAACAGGATGTTCATTAAAACTGTTTTGATGGGAAATAAATCCTCCTCACCCTGATATTGGCTCTAGATTATTGGCTGAGGTGGTTAGTGTTTTTCCCTTCCAGGATAGATATTCTTTTAAAAAAAATATTAAGACCCATTCTATAGTAAAAACTTTAAAACAATCTTTAATATGGAACAATGTGCATGTCCTCCTAAACTACCTACTGGTTTCTTGGAAGTTAACACAGGCTCTGCGCAACTGGATTTTCAGAGCCCTTATGATAGCTAAAATATTTATACTATCACATTGGAAGGATAATTGCTCACCTCCCATAATGCAATGGATTGAGGACTTAACAATCTCCCATAATGCAATGGATTGAGGATTTAACAACACTATCAACATTTGAATGAGTGTTATAAAGACACCACTTGCAAGTGGATAAATACATGGCTGTTTGGTCTGCTTTCCTTGAAACCTATGCATAACTCTCCCACTTTCTTATTTTATGAATGGTATATCTGATGAAAAAAAAATGATGAGATTCCTGTGCATGTCATGTTTCTTTTCTTTTTCTTTATTTTTGTTCTGTTTTGTTAAATTCACAATAAAAAAGAGAAAAAGCTAAAAAAAAACCAACCAGGAATGGGGAATCTATTGTCCTCCAGATATTGTTGGACTACAACTCCCATCCTTTCTCACTATTGACTGTGTTGGTTAGATTTCAGCAACATCTGGAGGGCTTCATGTTTCCCACCCCTACTTTAAAGAGATTGCCACCCCCACCCCACTCCCAATATACCCTTACTTCTCTTTCCCACTACACATTTTCCCAATGGTGCTCCACAGTTGGTAGATCTACTCTTTATGTTGCTTAATGGTGATGCACAAAGGACATGCTTAAAAGAGTGTTCCGGATTGGTCTTGGTGCTGTATGATGGGAGGAGACACAATGCTTAAGTATGTAGGGCCCAAGCTAGTGGATTGATGGATCCCTTTTTGTACACTTTAAAGATGCCTCTTTTCCGTCTTTTGCAGTTCCCATTATCCTCAAATACCATACTTGACTTGCTGATGGAGATCATTGTGGACATGGCTTCAGGACAGCAGCAAATCAATTCCAGTGGAATACAATGTATATATTGCTCTGAAGTGTATGCTTTTTTTTTTACTCCTTGGGAGGCAAGTGCTCACTTCTAACAAGATCATTCAGAGGACCTGGCAAATCACTTTCCACCAAGAATCAGTTCCAGTGTCAGTATCAAATCCAAAACCTCATTGTTGCTGTCTTGAACAAATACCACTTCAGAGCCAGATACTTGCCAGTATTTCTTTCCTTTTTAAAAAAGTATATATATATATTGCTAATTGGTAATGATGTTATTTATAATTTAAACAATTTCCTACTACTGTTGACAGGTCAGTGGAGGAAAAATAGGGGAGGGATGAAATGTATAGTCTATATCATTGTTTTAAAAACTCTTCAATGGAATAACTGCAAGAATGTCACTTTCTCATGTTTAAAAAAAACATGGTTTTGCAAGCAGATTTTCTGTACTTCTTAAGGGATCCAGAAGCTTCATGTTCTCGGTATTATTGCTTATGAATGTGGCATAAAGCATTCCAGTAAAAACCTATTTTTGACTGCAACTACATAGCTCTTAGTAAATTATTGAGGTAGAGGAAATACTTATTTGAATGAAGGTCATTCAAGATTTGCCAACTTTGGTCATATGGAAGAAGAGAAGACGGCTTGTGGCTTGTGCAACCGCAATCAAAACAGTTCAATGGTTGTGTTGCCAAATAATTAAGAACAAGCAAATTAATATGCTAAGTGTTCAGACTGCCCACATTTCGACAATGAAAAAGGAACATTCAAGGCCCTTCTGTTAAAAGTCTCGGTCTACTAAACTATCTAAATGTTAGTAATAAATGTCAAGTTAAAATGCTAAATAGTAATTAGTGCATATTCAGAATAATATGTGTGGAGGTTCCATATAGTTTTCCTCTCTTTGTTGCAAAACCTACGTCTGGTCTGAGTTCTCACGAAAGCCCTCAGCAACAACTTTGAGACGTCCAAGAATTGAGCTTCCCCACATCCTACTCTCTGTTTCTAGTTCCTTATTGCCCCATCTACAGAACCTTCCCAAACCTGTATATTTTGCCAATATACAGAAGAATTGACATTAGGTTTTTCTCTTTGAGTTAGCCATGAGCCATTCATGCCAAAGTAATCATAAATAAGGACAGGTTACAAACTAATGGACACCATAGTAGGAGCATGCATCATGCATTTAAAGCCCACACCCACACAAAGCAGTGAACTGTATATTAAAAGTACAATAAGAATAAGACTGTGAAAGCACAGTAAAATAGAATAGATCAATCACACAATGGCTCAGTTCGGACGACATATTAAGCAACGGAGGGGTAAATAACGTACTAACCATGCGTTAGGCAGGAGGAGCTCCACAGACAACACACTGCAGCCGGCGCTGCTCAGAACCAGCAAACTTGCGGCGGCCATTTTGGTTGCAGCTTCTCCTCCGTGTGTCCCCCAGCCATATCCCAGCATGCACCGTGAGTTCTGCCAGCTGCATAGAGTGGCTGGGGTTTTTTTGGGCTGCTCTAGGCAACAGAACTCTATTCCGAAACGGAATAGTCCACGGAGAGAGGGGTGTGTGAATTTGGTTATGCTGGTCTTATGACCGTAATAAATATTTGATTGATTGAATTCGGACGACACTTTAAACAACGGGGCTTCGGGCTAAACAACATGCAAGCCCGTTGTTTTGCTCCGTTGTTTAAAGTGCCTGATTAACGTACTGTCAGTTGTGTGTGCGTTATGTGCTGCCCTCCAGACGACACAATAAGCAACACAACTGACGATTGTTCCCCCCCCCCTCCTCCGTTGCCTAATGTGTCCGAACTGAGCCAATGTGTCAGGAATAGCTAAGGTCTTGTAGTTTAGCTAAGGTTTAATTAGAACTAGTCTGGAAGGTTTTGGGCCCTGTCGGCCTCTGGAATGCTACAACCGGTGTGAATAGATCTCTGTCAGCACTCCCAGAGCACAGGTGGAGGGGTGTGCCCTTACTTGAACTCACCCTTCCCTGTGGTCTTGTATAGGCTTTTACCATGTTCCATCTCCAGTTCACTCAGGCAAGCACAGGTTCTGGCAAACTGACACCGGACACCGAAATCAGTGAGACTTCTTTATTGCAGGAAATCTGTGGTAAAAGTTTAATGGTTACCACACTTCAGAAATCATATAGCTGATAGTTGTGTTTTTGTTTGTGGTCAGCTCAGTGTTGCAGCAGACTAGGGTCAATTATGACGGTTGGACTTTTCCCCTGCCGACTCAGGCAGCGGGGAGTTCCCAGTGCTAACACAGAAGCACTGGGCCCCTTACTCCCCTAAGAGCTATAGTCTCCCAGAAATTCCAATTCCAAAACAGTCAGAAGCTAATCGCTACAATAGCAGCTTGGTATCCCTGTTGCCGTCTCCATGGATCCATAAATGGGTTCTAACCCTGAACAAGGGAGGGGAAAGATTGCTGATCCGACCCTTCAGGCACTCACAGGGAGAAATTCCTGAAAGGCTTAACAAATCACCCCAAGGGAGCCAGTCCAGCTGTGGAACATTCATTGGTAACTCAAGGGAACGGGGTCAAAGCTTAAACAAGATCAGAGGGAAGGTAAACCCTCAGGCACAAGGAGTCCCGTGTTTCTGCTTTAGCACTGGGAACACCTCGCGGCCTCAGTTGGCAGAGGAAAAGTCCAACTGTCATAATCCCAGTCTACTGCTACACTGAGTTTGACCGCAGACAAAAACACACACAATTCACAGCAAACGTGGCTTCAAAGTCTATGAAAAGCCTCACCGTACTTCCCATGGCAAGTTCTTAGTAATCCAAAATCCAATCCATGTGCAGAGTGCTTTCAAAGTCCCAAACAGTGATGGATCAAAACGGGAGGCTTTTGCAGGAAATGCAGCACAGACGTTCCTAGCAAAGGTCCTTCGCCCTTGCTTCAGCTTAAAAAAGGGAGGCGTAGGCCTCTTCCAGACCACTTGGCAGACAGACGCTTCAGCCTTTCAGCAATGCCCCTGTCCAGGCAGGGCTGCGCTGCTCAGCCCTCCCAGATGATGCCTCAACATGAGTTAACCCCACCTTTCCCTATCAGTTTCTCAGGGACAGTTTCTTGTCCAAGGCTGAGACAAACAGGTGGCTTAGGGGAGTGAGGGCCCACTCCTCCACCTGTGCTCTGAGAACACTGACAGAGATCTATTCACACAGACCGTAACATTCCAGAGGCCGACCAGGCCCAAATGCCTTCCAGACTACTTCTCATTAAATCTTAGCTAAACTGCAAGATCTTAACTATGCCTGGCACAATGCAAGGCAGCAAAATAATGCTAGAAGACAAGAATAAAAATATCTTCCCAAATAAAGGTTTAGTCTGTCTTCATTTGTAAATAAAGCAGAGACACAGTCCTGAACAGCTGTTTAACTTGAAAGCTTGTGTCCACCACCACCAATAAAGGTATTGTAGCTTTTTACGTAGCAACTGGGCAGTTGTAAATTGCCTTGTATTTCTTAATCTGTGGAATCAATATGGTTCTCGGGGCACTAAATTGGGTTTTCAGGTTGTAGAAGAAGATTCTTGTGTGGTGAACTATTCTCATGGCAACACAGCAAGGATTGTTTGCATACTAGTGTTTGGAATAATCCTACTTTCTCAATCCTCAAATTCTCCCTGTTCTGGATGGCTTTAAGCTAAGAAAGCTCAGGCCTTTGGCTTGGTGTTTGCTTAGAATACAACGTGTTGGGTTGAACTAGTTAGAGGACATGACCCCATTCTACCCACTCTCACCTTTTTCACTCATCTGTCTTCAGGTCCCAAACATGCCCCAATTTCATCCATCTTTCAGCAGCTACATATTATAATCTTCCCTTGACCCTGTCTTTTCATTCAAGCTGCCGTGCTACCTTACCCTTCATTTCTGACTCCTGAGGCCAAATGTGTTCCTCATGTTTTCCTCTTTATTATTTTCAAAGTCCTTTCTTGACATTCTAATCTTGGTTCTCACTCATTCCGTTCTACCAAAACTGCTCTCATCAGAATTCCCAGTGGTGGTCATCTGGCCAACTGAACAGTTGCTTTGCCAGGCAGGCCTCCTTTGGACCATCTGTTCACTCTGATAGTATCAGTGCCCATCTTTCAACATGAGTTTCCACAATGCTGTCCTCCTTGCTCCTTCTGTTTCTATGACGCTTTGGTGATTTGTCCCTCCTGTTCTCTGTAGCTTAGTCCTGGTTACTCTCTTAACTTAAGGTGCTTCCAGACAGGGCACCTGGCACTAATAATCCAAGGCGTTGTGCAGCTATTTGTCTTCTTTAACTGTTTTTCTTGTAAGGAAAAAAAAGCCATTCGAATACACTGGAGGGGTGCAAGTTGAAGACTGTCATCTAGATCCCCCCATAAAATTCTTCGACCGAGGCAGTGAAATTACACAATACAAGCCTCATCTGGAAACAATCATACTCTCTGAAGGGTCTACTGTCCAGTCTGACAATACTATATTTTGATAACTTGCTAAATCTATTTCTTTTCAATCTGTGCTCCCATGCATTCCATACAGTTCTCTTTCTCAGTATTTCTGCTGAGGTTGTACATAGCAAAGAAGCACCTAATTTCTCCACATTTGGAAAGATTTTGGTCACTGTTGGTGAAAACTTTAGAGGCTTGTGAACTTGAGGTTACATAAATGTCTCTCCCTCCACCACCTGTACGTGCCAAATCCTGACATTTCTTCGGCATCTCTGAAGTCTGCCCTTTCTTTGTCTACTACTAAAATGTTGGTCGGTATGATAATCTCTAATTAAAAAAAACCAAACAAACAAAAAAACCCCCCTCATAACCTCCCGCTTCCTGGCTTTTCTTCTATGGCATGTCCTTGCTTCACTCAGTCCAGAGTGCTTTTGTGCAACCCATCATGGAGACAAAATTTAACATGTCAGGAAGAAGGCTAACCAACAATCTGATGTTCAATTCTCCACCTGCAGTCTGAAGTGGGAGTGTCCAGCAACAACTATACTGTGGGGTGGCTACTGCTACTATAGCTTGGCTGTACTATGTTTACTAGGGTGACCAGATAAAATCCAGGTCAGGGCTCATGTCACTTTAACAGTTGTAGAGAAAAGGGAATTTCGACCAGTGTCATTTGTATGCAATTAGTTCCTGGTGCAATTCCCTCTTCATCACAACAGTTAAAGATGCAGGGGCCCTGCCTTCTTTTGTCTATGGTCACTCTAGTATAGTGCTTGCACCTTTAACTGTTGTGATGAAGAGGGAATTTCACCAGGAACTAATTGCATACAAATGACACCTGCTGAAATTCCCTTTTCTCTACAACTGTTAAAGTTACATGAGCCCTGACCTGGATTTTATCTGGTCAGCTTAATGTTTACCGTTCGTTTGAAATCACTTTACAAAAGGCAGCCTGATGTAAAGGCTGAGCAGAGAGTGGCCCCATTTCTTTCTCCTGGGCCTGGGCTCTATGTGCCCCAGCTCCACAGAACTCTGTGTGCCCTATTAAGGCAGTATTGAAGCAGCGATCCACTCAGGCAGGATCTTTCTCACCCTTTCCCCTAAGTTAGGTTAAAGCCTAAATGCTCGACGGATTCTTTAAGGAAAAACTGCAAGTGCCTGGAAGCTGGGAAGGAATTTCTTTAAGATCAGTAACAAAAAAAGTGAATTCAGCAGATATAAGAGGTGTGCTGGATCAGATCAAGAGTTCACCTAGTACAGCATCCTGTTCTCAACAGGGCCGACCAAATTCCTATGGGAAATACATAGGCTGGACATGAAAGCAACAGCTCATCTTTCCTGTTTGACTGCCATGGTATCTGGTGTTGAGAAGCAATCTGCCTCTGAAATGGCATAGTCAATTCGCCTACCAAGTTTTTCTCCTGTATTAGTGATCTGTCCCAGTGTGACACCATCAGAGTGGTACTGAGAGTTGGTGTAGTCAGGTGGCTACACATGTGAGCTGTTCACTTTCATCCCACGCCATTCATCATTTTATAAACTGCCTGCCTGTTTGAGTTGTCTTGTTCCCCCTAAGCCTGCAATTCTTTACCTTTGCGGCATAGAGAAAGAGCATCGTGCTAGCGCTGCAATCTGATTGGGCAACAGGTCTTTTCTGGCACAGCTACCTCAGGCTTTTATTATCTGTAGATGCCAGGGAGTGAACCTGCAGCCTTCTGTGTGTCTTACGGAGGAACCTGACCACCTCTTATGGACTCACCACATCCTCCCTAGCTTTATACCCTTGAGTAAAGCACTGGTGTGAATGCTGCCCATTTTTTGCAATGGAAAGAAGTGCCAATGAACAATGATTATTCTGTGGGATTTGTAGAACTTGAGATTTTCATGACGGGTAGCAAAAAGACATCGCATTGGCATGATAATAAACGTGCAATCATGCACGTGGGGCCTGTGAGCGAGTGTACTTTGCATCCATGAGGTGCCTTGCTTATGCCACTGGCTGAAGCAAATGTGGGGTTGCTGGTATGGCTCTTAACAGAAAATGTACAGCCATACTTGCAAGCCCCCATTTGCTGATGTGGCGTGAGCAAAGCAAGACCTTGGAATCCTTGTGGGTAATCCATCTGTGTGTCACATGTGGAGAGTGTTATGTCGATAATTATATACACAGCTTCCTTTAATGAACAATAACTGACTAGGGAGCCATCTGGGTGCATATTATTTATTTTATTTTTATTATGGAGGTTCTAGACAAGGGCAAGACCGTCACCATAGGTTAGCGGGTCAGAGTCTCCCTGCTCTCGCTGCCTTCCAGATGGATGTGATTTCCAGGGAAATGCCTGGCATTTCAAGTGGCTTAGGAGAAAGAGGGTCCGAGCTTGCATTTAATGTCTTAAATTGCTTTCACTGAGTAGAGGATGCCATGCAGGCCCCAGAGTTAGGTGATCAGGTATGTAGAGTAGTGACATTGTGGGCTGATTTTTATATCAGCTGCTTGACCCATATGCTGGATTGAGTCCCTAGTAACCAGGCATTGAGTAACATCCTGTGGCCACCTTTCCCCTCATTTGCAGTGAAATAATAATATTTAGCATTTATATGTACGTGTGCATGTTTATATAGTGGTGTGGTTAGATGAATGCTAGACCAAGACTAGGGAGAACTAGGTTCAAATCCCCACTGAGTCATGCAGGTCATTGGTGACCTTGAACTGTCACTATATCTCAGCCTAGCCCACCTTACATGGATGTTGTGAGGAGAAAATGGGTTGGGAAACCAGGTATGCCTCCCTGAGCTCCTTGGAGGAAGGGTAAGATATAAACATAAACAATATGATTCAGGGTTGCTGACCACAATTAAAAAAACATCAGAAGCAGCAGGTAAAAGCTGTCACAACAACCGTAGTGATGAGTACTTCAGAGTATTCTCTCAGAAATCCTTGTAATACTCCTCAAAGTAGGCCAGCATTATCTTCATATTGTAGGTGGTACTTAATAGGTGTGTGGCTGAAGCAAGAGAGTAGCCTGTTAATGGAAGCAGAGAAGCTCCCAAATTCACTTGAGGCTGAAGCCTCACAGCAAGAACCTGACGGTACCCATCAGTTTACATTGTATTCCATGTGTCTAAACTGCTAAAAATATTTCCACAGCTAGGTAACCTTTTAATATCTTAACTGTTTTAATGTATTTTATTGCTGTAAGCCACCTTGGTAGGGATTCTGCCCTGAAAGGTGGCTAAGAAATATTTTAAATAAAAATAAACAACCTAGTTCTTGATATAACCGAGACTTAGGGCTTCTCCACATTTAGCAAAAATCCTGCAACCTTACTGGGACTTGGTCTTCCAGAGTCTTTGCGGGTTTAACAATATGCACAATACACAAGCTCCCCCCTGTTTTTGCCAGTTCCTTCCTAGCTGGCACTGTTTTATTTTGTGATTTCAATTTATTTTAGCATTTTCAGGGTTTTATAAAATGACAGATTCTGGCTTGAAAACAGTGGGAGAGGCATTGGAGGTTGATGATGTCATGAAAAGGATGTGCAAACTTCCACGAGTGACCAATCATAAGTATGCAATAAATCGCTTGCAGGGAGAAGCTCAATGCTACCTTTCAATTCTGCCCCCACAATAGGCAACACACAAGCTTGTATGGTCCAGAAAGGCTAATCAAATGGCAAGTATCCCTTGGCTAGGATCCAGATTTACACTGGATCAGCTGCAGTAGCCCCCTCCTTTCCATAGCAGCCCATCCGGCACCCTGAAAATGTTACATAGTCAAGAGACCCAGCTGAATGGGGTAAGATATGCAGTGTGTGTATGGGGTGGGGGGTGAAGGAAGCAGAATTGCCCCTAATCCACAGAAGTTCAAATCCTGGGTCCACCCTCCTGTCTTTGGGAGGAGGGATGCATGAAGGGAATGAAATGAAATATACAAAGGAACGTTGCCCCCATTGCTAGAATTCTTCCCTCAACCCCATCAGAAAAAGGATTAGACACATTCATGGAGGTTAGATCTGTCAACAGCAGGAATGCTATCTTCAGAGGCAGCCTACCTGTGAATGCCAATGTGCCAGGGAAAGACAGCTGGGGAACATCGCTATGCCTTGCTTGGGGTGTCCCCAGAAGCATTTGGCTGGCCACAGTTGGAAACACTGCTTGCCTAGATGAACCCTTGGCCTGACCCATCAAGGCTCTTGACAGGTTCTTACGATGTATCTCAGGTTCTCCCCCCCCCCCCCACCGCCCCATTTCTTTTCTGCTTGGATTATAGGGCATTTTATCAGTGGAGGTTGGTGGCTCTAATATCAGTGGAAGCGCCTTGAAGCACTCCTTTAGAGTTCTGGCTGCTTCTGACGAAAACACAGTGGACTCACCTCCCCATTGACATCTGAGCTGCCAGCCTCCACTGTGGTTTATATTTCTGTTAGGTTGATTTAGACACTAAAAAACCAAGTGCCTTTGACATATATTTGCTCTATACTTTTGTGTAAGTAGCCTGTTAATATAAGATCCCTTTCTGGTTTTCTTTCATGCTTGCTAATCTGTTTGAAGTGCAACTATGGGCTCCTTGGTTATTTCCACACCAGGGCCTGTTAGCGCTGCTCAGGCATTGCATGGTCACAATCCGCACTGGTTCTACGTGACAAACTGTGTACAAGTATTTGGTCTTCCGAATTCCCTTCCCTCCCTGCCCAGGTTGTCTCACACCTTCACTCACACACCTGTCAAGGAAGCTGTGTGCTCCACAGACACACATGAGCTGCAGAGCCGCCTCCGTGAACTGAGGACACAGATCCCAAGAATGGAGCCTGGGTTCATCTTCCTATTCATATAAATTGAATGCTACCGCTTTAAGAGAGGCCAAAAAGCTCAGAAAGATTCCTGCTGCTGCTGCTGCTGCATCTGGCAACGTGACCCTCTTCTGCACCTCCCTGACTGACTCCCAGCCGTATAAAGTTGAGGTCTCTGAGAGCTCGGCTTCAGAAAGAGCCGTGATTGCCACTCTCAGGCTGTGCTCCTCAGGAAGGGGAAGCAGCAGGGAAATCATGGAGGTGTGGAGGGTTTGGCTGCTTTCCTCCTGGGTGCTGTGGGGAACTCTGGGCAGCACTGTCCATCTCCACAAAACCAATGACCAGGATGGCAGATGCATGTATTCCTTCACCGTCCCCAGTGGGAATGAGGCCACCTGTGCCGACCCAGGCGAAGCCATGGCAGCGATCCGGGGTCTCCAACAGGAGAGCAATGCCCAGCGCCTGGAACTGGAGTCAGCCAGAGTGAGACTGAGCCTCCTGGAGAGCCTGGTCAGCCAGCTGCAGGGAAGCCATGTGGCAAGGAGCCCCTCTCTTTCTGGGGTGGGGCTGCTCCAGGGGGAAGTGGAGAGCCTCAAGAGGGAACAAGCCCAGAGGGACACTCAGGTCAGCAGGCTGGAATCCACCATCAGCACCCTCCTCCAAGACAAGTCTGCTTTAGAAGAAGACAAGAAGTGGTTGGAAGAAGAGAAGAATGAGCTGGCTAGGAGGATGGAGGACAGCCTTCAGGAGGTGGCTCGACTGAGAGCAAGCCAAGAGCCCCAGGCTGGAGAGGCACCCAGCAGGGACGCCCACCAAGGATCTCCAGAAGGTAATACTAGAGGGCATCCAGCTAATAAATGGCATCCTTAGAAATCTGTTAGCGAACGGGGTGTTTGGACCTAAAGTTCTTTTGTTGAGGGGCTCTCTTAGGGTTCTCTTTTCTGTGCCCTGCGCCCAGGATCAGAATGTTGTTCTAGTCTCTCTTTGGAGGCAGAAGAAGCTCCAAGGGTCATGGCAGTGGAAGCAAGCATGTCCTTGGGGAAAGGGCACTTCCTGAGATCCTCAAATTCAAGGAAGAGAGACAAGAGAGAGCATATTTCTGGTCCCTAGAGCTATAAAGGTAGGCTTGAAGATGTGTGAACAATGCCAGCGTCTAGTATTCAGGGTATTTTGTATTTAGCCACCACAGCAAATTCTTGCTAAGAAATGTATCCTCCAAGAATGTACCTTTAAAAAAAAAAAAAGCTCTGTATTTACTTGCTCTCATGGCACAGGTTCACATAATAAGGAATTCACTACTATAAGATGTGGAAAGGTTCTTTTTTTTTCTGCTGTGAAATAGACTGTACTACTAGTCTGTTTCAGGCAATTCGTGTATTATGAAAGAGAAGAATTTTTATCGCTATCCCTTCTCCACATTGCTGATCATCTGATAATCCTCTATCATGTCCCTCCTTTATTCATCCTTTTTTCTACACTGAAAAGCCACACATTCTCTGACCTTTCTTTCCTCCGAGCGAAGCTGCTTCAAACCCTCTCCTGTTAATTGTCTCTTTCCAGCTCCATGAGCAGCTCGCTGGCCGTGATGGATTCCCGCACATCCGGCTTTGCGGCAATGAGGGCATCTGCCACTTCAGATGTACAAAATGTGGGTGGCTAGAAAACACCCAAGATGTAAAGGGATTCTTCTCTGCTGCCCCCGGAATTGACCCTTTTCCTACCCCTTATCAGCCTTTCATTCAGCAGGCCAGGTAGCAAGAATGTCAATGCATCTCATGAATGGAACAGAAGCGGCCCCAGCAGAAGGCATTCTTACAAAGCTGGCAGGAAGTGCAGCTAACAAGGGCAACCCCCTGTTTTTTTGTGTTCTAGAAAAGCCTGCGTCCCATTAAGCCATGTTTCCCCAGCATTAGGGTCAGTGGCGATGGCTGAACATAAGGAATCTGAACAAGGCTCCTTGATTGCTGAACACAGACCCACTGTCTCCGGGGATGGCCTTTTTTAAAGCCAATGCATTATCACCCTCTTACCAGATGGCAAAAATAGGGGGTGATGACATGCTGAAGTCGGGATCCGGTGTCTGTTAGGGAATATTTTTAGAGTGGGATACATCATTTTACGCATCATCAGCAGCAGTGCAATAGCATGGCTATGCTTTGGGGGCACATCAGTTGCCAAGCTGGAAAATGAGCAACCATCAATGCAGGGTTGCCAGGTGAAACAGCATCTGTATGCTGAAGGATTTTTTGATGGTAGTCAAGTGGTCTTTTTCTATCTCCCTTAACCTAGATAGCTCCACTCCCAAGTCTCACTCAAATACCACCTTTTTTTAATTCAAGAGCTGACAATGCTAAAAATGAAGCCGAGTAAGGTGTAAACGAAGCGGGAGCTCATGTACCATGAATAGGAATTTTAAAGAGGTATATTTGCAAGCCGCAGCTAGGTGAGAGAAAAGCTGCTCCTGTGAAAAGTCCCTCTTTTACCCAGCTAGCCCTGCTTTCCCCCTCTATGTCTCTTGACATGCAGAAAGTGACTAGATGAAGCTTTCCACCCAAAAGTCTGGTAGAAGGAGTTGAAAGTATCAGATAGATACAGCGGGGGGTGGAGGGAGCAAGTTGCCCGGTAATGAAAAAGAAAGTTGACAGTTGATTTGATGGGAGGGGGAGGAAGGAGCGGAGAGGAGACGGAGTCATGGTTGACCGAGAGAGACGTTAAAGAAAGAAAAAAACAGATGGAGAAATAGAGAATAAGCACAGGAGTCAACAGAAGGCCAAGAGTAGCAGATCTGACAAGAGAAAGAGAGTGCTGGCTGTGAAGCAAAGAGGCGTCTCTGTTCCTGAGGGGATGATGGATCTGTGCTGCATCAGGCCTGGCTGAAGAAGGAAACAGGACTTTGGGGTTGTTGTGTTTTCTGAAGGGACCTCTGGAGGTTGATGGGAAGGAGGGACAGGGCTGCAACGGACTTACTGAGTTACTGGGCACATCTTGACAAACTGTTTGCCCTGCGGTGGCTTCGGAGCGGCGGCAGGTGGTCTACATGACGCAGCCGCCATCCCGAAGCCATCCAGGGCAAACCCCCAAAGCTCCACTTTAAAAAAATTGGGCACTGTCCTCGACTTTAGCTTGGGGTGATGCGACGACAGCCTCTGCCATCTGTCGCTCTTGCTCCGGAGTTGCTGCAGAGGCGTGCCACAGCCGATGGCGACCACTGATTGGTCGCCATAGGCTGGGCAGGGAAGGGGTGGACCAGCGAGTCAACAGGTCGCTGGACCACTTCGGCTCCTCAGAGGACCATGTTGTTGTTGTTTTTTTAAATTAAAGGGGGTGGATATTCAGAGCCAGAACCCCTGTTCCTTCCCCCCTTGTTTCCCCCCCCCCTTGTTTAACTAAATGCAAAAGCTCGCATTTACAGGTTCTTTTTTTAAAAAAAAAGAACAAAAAAAGAGGCAAACAACAGTACAAACTAACCTTGAAGAAGGGGCGCGCAGGTGCTCCCAGGCGCCCCTGGACTGACTCGCGTGGATGAGGGCAGCTACACCTTCTTGAAAGCTTGCAATTGCGTTCCTTTCCATGTAGATAGCTGGAAGGAGCGCCATTGCGGGAACATGACGCCATCAAGACACGACCGCTGTTACTGTTTGTTGAAATTGTATTTGTTTAAATGCTGGAAGCTCTTCTTTATTCTCACATCAGTGTTATAGGTTTTTGACTCCCCTTTCTTTGACCACCATCACACCAGCGGTTTAACGCACTCTCGCCACACCTAGTATCTGGTTTTGCAGCGCGGGACTCAAATGGCGTTGTCTCTTCCTGCATAGGGTGACCAGATAAAATCCAGGTCAGGGCTCATGTAACTTTAACAGTTGTAGAGAAAAGGGAATTTCAGCCAGTGTCATTTGTATGCAATTAGTTCCTGGTGAAATTCCCTCTTCATCACAACAGTTTAAGTTGCAGGAGCCCTGCCTTCTTTTGTATCTGGTCACTCTAGTATAGTGCCTGCACCTTTAACTGTTGTGATGAAGAGAGAATTTCACCAGGAACTAATTGCATACAAATGACACTGGCTGAAATTCCCTTTTCTCTACAACTGTTAAAGTGACATGAACCCTGACCTGGATTTTATCTGGTCAGCCTATTCCTGCACCCATTTCGCCTCTTCTGTTTTGCATATTATTTTGGTGGGGGGAAAGTCTGGATTATTTTCCCCAAGCGACTTCAGTGCGCCCTTAAGCCTCAGTATAGTATTGTTCCCTCGCTTTTTCCTTTGTTGGGTTTGAATGGAGTCTTGCTGATGAAAGGGGAAAGGGGAGGGTGGGGCAGTTCTCCTCCTCCAGCACTCCTCCATGTCGAACGTTGGAATGAATGAACTTTTACTGCTCCAACCCCACTCTCCTTGAGTGCAGCTCCCTCGTTTTTAAAGATAAAGAGATGAAACTTGGGGTCTTGAGAGCTCTTAAATAGAGCTTTTGGCAGGCCAAGTTTGAATCAGATTGGTTCATCCCTTGATTTTTAAAGAATTTTTAAATTTCTTACCCTTTAAAACCTTTTCTTGATAGTTCACCAGTGCGATCTTCCACCTCTTTGCATTTGTGAAGAATTGATTTCCCTTTCCTTTGATCATGGGAAGCTGTGCATCTCCAGTTCATAACATAAAGATCTGCTGGTTCCCTTACTCCAGAGTAAATCCGATTGATTTCAATTGTGTTTACATCCAAGTCATACTAAAATCCAATGCAGGCTTACCTTTGAGGAAACCTCATTGAACAGAGAGAGACTTACTTCTGAGTAAACAAAAGTCAGACCTCAGAAGTAAGCATAGGGTTGCAGGGCACTTCTTTCCAGTTTGTTGTTTTAGACTTTTTAAAAAAGCTTCTGAGTGACCACACTATTAAAAGTCAGTTCTATACCTGTAAATAAGCCTGCATCGGATTTTAGTATGACTTGGATGTATCTTTAAAAATTGCATAGATTGTACATTCTAATAGGAGCTCCAATGAGTGAGGGGGGAAGGCTGCCACGTCCACCACAATGTCCATCAACGACAAGATCCAATGAACTGGAGGGGGAAGGAGAAGGAGCAGGATGGGGCGGGCACAATAGCAGCAGGAGATCCTGAAAGGGAGGAGCTCTTGCAACACATTGGAGGTAAAAAATGCAAAGGCAAACCAGGGGGGAAAATAGATGTGGTGGAGCACTACATTACTTGAATTCTGCACTTCCCTTTCTTTTATTTTATAAATTTGTGTTAATCTGACCCCGTTGTTGGATCTAATTACATATCTAGGAACTGAGGTCCGTTACAGTTCCTATCAGAAAAAATCTAATCTGCTTAAGGTGTTTAAATTTCAGGCTGCTGTTAAAGGCAGAGAAGCGTAAGTGATCTCTGCCAGTTAGCTAACTAGGGGTACATCTTGACAAGGGGAAAGCCCCAGGGTGGATCCGCAATGGCGGCACGTCATTTATATGACATTGCAGCCATCGCGGAACCATCTCAGGGCTTTCCTATAAAGATCCGCATTTAAAAAGTCGGGGGCTTACCCCAGCTTTTTTCTCTTCCAGCGAGGCAACGGTCGGCATCTTCTGACTTTGTTTGTGTTGGAGGCGTTTCCTGGCCAATAGAGACCTTTGACTGGTCGCTGGAAAGCCTCTGGCGCAGCTGATGGCTCTCTCTCGCTCCCCCTGCCTTGCCTTGTATCGTGGAAGCAGGCCGTGAAGGGAGGCAGCATGCTCTCCGCTCTCCCACCTCCCACCTCCTGGTGGTTTGCTTCCAGATGATAGCGGGCAATAAAAACACTTCTGCTGCAGGAATATGCTTCTCCCCCTTTCTAAAGCTCTCTGAAGTCACCTCGAATGCTTCCAGATGGAGGGCTCCTTGCACGACCAGTTGAAAGACCGTGTGCAGCCATTGTGTCATTCTGTGATGGGTTTTTTTTGACCCTGTTCTAAGCCACGGTGGTTAAACATTTTGAGCTAACCGCTATGGCTTAGCGTGTCATGAACCATTCCTAACCATGGTGGCTACATAACCACAGTTTAAACATTTGCTGCAAAAGGGTTAGCGGCCTAACCATGGCTTAGCGTGATGTCTGAACAGGGTCTCTGGTAAGAAAAAAGGTGGAAGCAGCAGCAGAAAACCACCGGAGGGCTATAAATGGAAGCTGAGAACAGGTGGAGCCCCTGTCAAATTTCATGAATGAGGCAGGGCAATAGCACAATGCAAGCCTTGCAGTGTGACATGGTAGAATAAACCACAGGGTGGGAAGGTCACCTTTTTCAAGACTCTTTTATCGTAAAATCTCCCTGCAAGTTGAAAACCAGCACAGAGGCAGAGAACATGGTTGATACATTCCTCCTGATGTGTCAGCTTTCTCTTTACAGGGAGGATGTTGTGGGGATTTTGGGGTTTTTTTTTTGTGTATTTGTTTTTATTACTTGGGGGAGTTTCAGTTCTCCCCATCTGTGAATTGCAAATCATAATACAGGCCTACTTTACAGAACTGTTGTAAGGTTTCCAGAGATAATTGACCAGCTTGCACATCATGGTATGCCAGAATTGCTGAGAATGCTAGCTTATTGAGAACAGGCATGCATGCTGATGCATGGTTGCTCCTACTTAACTCCTCCTGGCAATGGAAGCAGCTAAACAAACTAGGAAGCCATGGTTTAGCATTATGTCCCAACTGAGATCTCTGGTTTGTCCCTCTCTTCTAACAGGTCAGAATCTTACGCCAACCCAGTTTACACACCGTGCTCTCCTAACAACCCAGAATCTTAAACCTGGCTTATCATTTTGGTTTGTTAGGAGAGCAACAAGCAGGGATCTTGGTGGTGAGTGAGCTGGGCTCGTTCAAAATAACCAGCAAAACAATCAAAATTAGCCACTATGGCTTAAAGAGCAGTGTGGGCTATGCACAATTTTAATAGTAATCTCCTGGGCACAGCTTGTCATCCGGACCTGGGTGGCATGGATTGTTGGAGGGAGGGATAACCCTCCAGTAAACCTACAATTGCTCATTGGTTAATGGAGGATTGTTTCCCCCTCCAACAAATTATGTCACTCAAGTTTGGATGGTATAACAAGTTTCACCCTGACAGTGATTATTTCAATCATAACTGGCACACTCCGCAATGTAAATAAGCCACCATGACTTCTTTTGATCACGTGAAGCGCTTTGAACTTTTCAAAGTGTTCCATAAATGCTCACAACTATTTCTGACCTTTCAGGCACTATATTTCTGGCCTTCAACACATTTTATTCCCGTTCTTTCTTCCCTTTGCAGTGTCTGCGTGGGACACAGAAAATGTGGACTACCAAGAGCTCAAATCAGAACTGATGACGATCCCTGCATCCCATCTCTTCCAGGGAAGCCCCTCTCCCAGCCGCCCTATTGCAGAAACAGAAGTGTCAGGTACAAGGCTATCCTGGGTTGCTGCTTCTTTCTAGCCCGCTGGTTAGAGAATTCTTTCTCCTTACTTACCTTGCTAAATTAACAATGTCTGGAATAATCTACCTCTCACCACAGCCTGGCTTTCATTTCATTTCTGGCCAAAGATAGAAGGATAGTCCCTTTCGCTTCGTCTTTGTGATCCTGCCCTTTCAGAAGGGCCAGCTAGTCTATATGAATTACCACCAATATCCCAAGCAGGTGGCAGACAATCAGAACAGAAATCCACCTTCTGCAGGAATTGATCCCATAGAATTCTGCCTAGATTAACTGAATAATGATGGGACGGAATATTTCCTTCTCTTTTGTCAGCTTACTGGAGCATCTTGTCACAAGATTAAGGCACTCAAATACAACATTTGTTGCTACAGTGACCCTTTGCACCACCTCAGGCTCTGCAGGGGCACATTTTAGCTGTTCAATGAACACCCGTTTGTAAAATTATGTGTTTTGCCTTCAGAACTTCTGTTAAAATGCAGCCTGCTCCATGCAAGTCCAGAGGGTAGGCAGCCTTGTGAGTGTTCCCAAGGCCACCTGAAAAGCAGGCCCAGCCCCCTATGAAAGGCTTCCATGTCTCATCACCGGCTGAGATCAGGTCTCAAGAAAAGAGAAGCCTGACCAGATGCCAGATCAGCCCTTACAGATGGTGGGGAAAAGGTAGTGATGGAGGGCCCCAAGATTCTCCCTTTGGTCAGCTTGCTTCAGGGGTTCCTTCACTTATCAACAGATCCAGCCTGAGCCTTCCATTATCTCCCTCCCCTCTTAGAATAGATTATGTCCCTCTCATTCAGTACACTTGTATTTCAGCAATAACCCTGATATTAATGAATATTTCACATACGTATGTTCTTTTGAGTATACTTAGAATACTGGACAGTTACCCCCCGTTTTATCCATGCTCAAAGCCAGGCCCCCTCTACAAGAATTTGGCTTTATGCCTGGTTGCCCGATTATGTGCATCTTCTCACCATCGCTTTTACGCCTAATTCCTATAAACGACAGGCGGTGAAGCGCATAACTGGCAGTATGAAACGCACTTTAAAGTGGTTGAAATGCGGAGAATCACTTGTTTACATGGTCATAAGGCGCATTAACTGCTGCAGAAAATTAAAACTCGCTATTTAACGCGCATTCAATAATGCGCATAATCGGACAGAAAAAGGCGCCTCGACCCCCTGATTTGCACTCCGCTCTTGTAGAGGTAAAATTTTTAATGCACATTGAAAGAGCTTTAAATCGCTCTTGTAGAGGCACCCCTTCACTCTCTTTCCCAAGTTCATATTCTGCAACTGGACAGAATAACCGGCTTGCTTATTTCCTGACACAGGCTGTGGATCGCTGTTGTGGGTTGGCGAACCAGTGACCTTCCGCAGGGCAGAGACCATTGCTGGCAAGTACGGCGTGTGGATGAGGGACCCACAACCTGTGCCGCCATACACCCATGAGACAACTTGGAGAGTTGACACCGTTGGCACAGATGTCCGCCAAGTCTTTGAGTATGATGATACAGACCAGTTCATGAAAGGCTACCCTTCCAAAGTGCATGTGTTACCCAGGTCCATGGAGAGCACTGGAGCTGTTGTTTATCAGGGCTCACTCTATTTTCAGAGGCGCAAGTCTAGAATACTGGCAAAATATGACTTGAACGCTGAAGTCATTACAGTCCAAAAGGAGCTACCAAATGCTGGCTACCATGGGCAGTTCCCCTACTCATGGGGTGGATATACAGACATTGACCTTGCAGTTGATGAGATGGGGCTGTGGGTGATCTACAGCACTGAAAATGCCAAGGGGGCTATTGTGCTTTCCAAATTGGATCCAGAAACCCTAGAGATTGAGCAGACATGGGAAACCAACATCCGCAAGCAGTCAGTGGCTAATTCCTTCATGATCTGTGGTTCTTTGTACACCATCAGCAGCTACTCATCCCCTGAAGCCACTGTCAATTTCACCTACCACACTAGAACAGGCACCAGTGTGCCACTGAACATCCGCTTTGAAAACCGCTACAGATACAGCAGCATGGTAGACTACAACCCCACAGAAAGAAAACTCTTGGCTTGGGACAATTTCAACATGGTTGCCTATGATATTAAGCTTTCCAAGATGTGATTTGCTTGGAGAGGCCAGCAGGGCTAACCCAAGGCCTGCAGCAGAACATCCCTATGGCTAACCTTTTCCTCCTAATTGACAACATGGGGCACACGTCACATAGATGTTCTTCTGAGCAAGATCCATGGAAAATAAAGGGGAGTAGTGCAAAGATCACTACTACGGAGTTGCTATTGCTTTTGCCCAATTCCAACTGATTTCAATGGAGATTGTGCAGGAGAACTTCCCATGGATTGTACCTCATCTCTCTGTTTCCCACTCTACTGCCCTTAATGGCATCCAGTGCCATTTGTTTCAAATGGTAAATTGCCTCCATATGCTACCATCTTTGCTAACTAAGATGGAACCATGAAGGAATGCAACTATCAGAACGACGCTTTTACAAGTTCTGCTGGGTTCACCCTCTGAATCCATTGCTTGTGGAGATCTCTTCTTAGCCTGAGCAGAGGATTCAGGGCTGGCCATTTACTTGGTCATTTACTTGCCGCATTCATCTTCTCTGTTACTTGTACTTGAAAATGGTGCATTCATTACATAAATGTGAAATGATCATCACAACAATAGAGACAAACTTAGGGTGACCAGATAAAATCCAGATCAGGGCTCATGTAACTTTAAGAGTTGTAGAGAAAAGGGAATTTCAGCCAGTGTCATTTGTATGCAATTAGTTCCTGGTTGAAATTCCCTCTTCATCACAACAGTTAAAGTTGCAGGCACTATACTAGAGTGAACATATACAAAAGAAGGCAGGGCCCCTGCACCTTTAACAGTTGTGATGAAGAGGGAATATCACCAAGAACTAATTGCATACAAATGACACTGGCTGAAATTCCCTTTTCTCTACAACTGTTAAAGTTACATGAGCCCTGACCTGGATTTTATCTGATCACCCTAGACAAACTACATATTACATTGCAGGACATGTAACAATATCCTGGTGGATGGTGGGTTCTTCTTCACTGGAAAGCACTCTGGCAAGCGGCCACTTTGCAGAGGGGAAAACGGCTGCTTAACCCTTTCCCAGCAGCTGCTTCCCCACTGAAACGCCTCCCAAGTGGCTTCCTCCCTGCCGCCGCTGGATTCCAGGACCCTATTTCTCTCAGGACTGAGATAAATAGAGGTCCAGGAAACTAGAGTTGGTCAGAAATAAGTTAATCACCACTTATTATTTCTATAGCATTTAGCATATACAAAATGTTACAAATAAGTGTCCCTGCCTACAGGCTTACAATCTGAATTCTGAACCAGATTTCCAAAAGGATAAAGCAAGAGATCTGCCCCCCAGGTGTAGAAAAGAGAGATATAGGCCATCACAAGCAATTTTATTGTACCTGTCAGCAGACTAAGCAATGACTCCACGGAAGAGTAGCCCTCTCCAGATAATGCTGCTTGGGCTCATCTCCCTCACACTCCTCTTTCTCTTTCCCCCACCTCCACTTACCCAGTATGAAGCATTTGCTTTGAAGGGGGTTGCAGGCATTATGTTGGCAAAGAAGGAAGACTCCACACTCTGCTGCGTCTAACGTCCAGTTGGGAGACCCAGCAAGCATATTCGCTCAAGCCCAAGAATTCTCAAGTCAGAATTCTGTACTGCATCCCCACCTCAGAAAACAGCATCATTGAGACTATCTACACTACTGCTTTAAAACGGTTTATAACAGTTTTAAACCGGTTAATAACCGTTATTGACCTGTTTAAAACTCTTATAAACCGTTTTAAAGCAGGAGTGTAGAATACATTTCATACCCCTTCTCGGTTACACAGCATTTAACAACTTCTCAACAAAGTTCCTGGCTCAACATCAAGCATGATTGCTGTGACTTAGTTGTCATTTAATCTGCTAAATGTAATTTTGGAATGAGACGGGGGTAGTGAAAGAATGGGCCTCTCTGCATGCTTTCTAAAACAGCCATGTAATTATGCTGAGGATTACCAGATGTGTCATCTTAAAGGGCTTCTCTTTGATCCTACCAAAACATCAAAGTGCCAGACCATTAACAGATGCCCTTCATTCCCAAGACCCCAGCTTCACTGTAACACATTCATCTTTAGAAAGATCTGGTGCAGTAGAGTGGCTCAGATGGTGAGCCAGAAGTTTCCAGTTTAAGTCTTCCCTCTGGTACAGACTCACAAGGTAGCCTTCGGGAAGCTATTATAACTCAATCCACATCTGCAATATGGGAATAATAATAATAATAATAATAATACCTACCATGGAAGGTAACAGTAAGGATTCCAACAAAATAATGCGTATGATGTGCTTTAGACACTCAAAAACCAATTTGAAGTATTATTAGATGTTAAAATTGCTTGACTGGTGTAGCTGGTAACTTCCGAACAGCCTTGACATTTTCTGCAAATTTGCTTGCAGAGGAAAACTGTCTGTGTGGTCATTAATAAACCCCCTGCCAAGCAGTGTTACTGGTGTAGTGATCTTCTTTGCACCGTGTTTCCTGCAGAGAAACATCATAGCACCATCAGCAGCAAAGAGAATTGCTGGAAATGCTGCAAGCTTGAGTAATGGAAGAAGCCAGCCAAGGCAGCAGCTGGGTTTACGGTAAGGCAGAAGGTCTGTTCCTGCTTTTGCCTGGTGAGGGAAAGGCTGGGCAGGTTAAAATCTCAAATTTTTACACCTCAGCAAGGGGAACCTTTCCCCCTCACACACACCTCTTCCCCTCGTCCTGTTCACTCACTACAGCTATGCAACATGTATCATCACTAGAGGGCAGGGCTGGGATTAGCATCTAACATCCTTGGGGAGCCACTGGGCCCCAGTGTCTGGACAGGGCTACTGCTAGCATCCGCAGTCTCCTATAGCAGGGTCTGCAAGCCGCTTGCCATTTTAATTACCTGGCATGCCAGCAATGCCACATCACTCTGAGACAGTGTTAGAAATGAAAATGGTGGCTTTCTAGGACCAACGCTCTCATTTCTCACCATGCCCTGGAGTGATGCTGTTTCAAAGGCATGGTGGGTGACTGAAATGGTGGGCAGCTTGCAAACCCAGTTGCTCAGGGCAGATCATGGCATGACTACATTGCTGCCACTGCCCACCAGCAGCAAATAAAGGTGCAGGGTGGGGGGGGCATCATGGGCCCTTTGCTAAGGAGTGTGGTGTGGGGCTCAAACCTGGAAAGTTCTGACTAAGTGCCTCTAGCTACCGATCTTCATTTTCTCAGGACTTCTTGAGTTCCCAGTGGCTCTTTGCCCCTTCTCTAGTTCTTCTCCCCAAACAGGCTTGTGAGGTGGGCTAGGCTGAGAGTCTATGAATGGCCCAAAGTCACCCAGTGAGCTTCCACGGCCAAGTGGGGTTTAGAACCCGGATCTCCCGAGTCCCAGTCCAATGCACTAACCACTACGCCACACTGGCCCTACACTGCACTGAAAATATCAATCGTCAAAAACATAACAGAAAATTATTTACACTCACAGCAACTGAGCAAACTACAAATAAAGTTTGCCATAGATGAATCTCTAAATTCTATAAATTATTCTAAATGTAGAACTAGAGTAAGCCAAATAATAAATCTCTTCCTTATTAAGTTAATGTCCAGAGTTGGATCTTGGAAGAGCCCAGAGGGAGCACCTTCTTCCACCTTGCCTTTTAGACTCATTTTTAGTGCACACTGTTTCACTGAGTCTCAGTGACTCCATTCACACCTAACATTAAGCCACCATGGGGTAAATAACCTGCAGGGCTCCACAGCATGTGCCAGCCACCTTTTTTTAATTTGGGTTATTCTAGGGTTATCTGACGGGGGTTTAGCCCTCAGATAACCCATGCTGCCTGGGCTCATGTGACAAGCCACGACACACACCAGCAGCCAGTGGCTTTCATATTTAAAATGGTGGCTGCTGCATGCTGTGGTGCCCTGCAGGTTATTTAACCTATAGTGGCTTAGTGTTGTGTGCAAATCAGTCCTCTGATGTATCCTTCCTACAAGCTGAAGGCTTTACCTTTTCTCACTAACCTGACGTCAACTCTGACTGACTAACTGCATATGGCAACTTCCGTAACAAAATCAAAAACTCTAGAACAGCAGGAGAATAAGTGCATAGATGGAAAATATGTCATGGTGCCATTATAGATTAAAATCAACCTCGAGAGCAACCAAGTTATCAAAATGTATTTAAATATTATGCTCTTATGAATAATACACAAAACATCAACCAGGCCAGTAAGAGGAGTTTTCAAAATCCAACCACCATTTGGTTTAGTAAACCTGTCTCATGTCCCGCTTGCCTCTCTCTTCTCTGCCATCTGTCATTGGGAGCCATCTTTTCACCCTATGCCGCTCCTCACATTGGGGGCACTGAATCAATGTGCCTTCACAATTCGTAGAGCAGGGATGCCAAATCTCTGCCGGAGGGAAAAATTCAATTCTGAAGATGCCCTCAGGGGCTTCATTCCAGGCCGGGGTGGGGGGTGGGGAGGTGGCTAAGGGCCAAAGGGCCCAGGGCCAAAATACCAAACAGACCTGTGTATGTTAGCTTAAACCTCTTGCTGTCAGAAAATAAGTCTTTGGAGAGGCATTTTAACCTCTTAGAATGGGGTGGGGGTGGAGGCGGGGGGACACACAAAAGTTGGCAAGCCCCCCCCCCCATGCTACAGTCAATGGAAAGGGGTCAGGGAGAAGGAGGCACGGCCATGATCCGGGAAAACTTGGAGGGGCATCTTGGGACCCCAGGTGGGCTGGATTTGACCTTTCAGCCTGAAGTTCTATAGAGCTTTACAGAGTTCAAGAAGACATGAAAATCCCTGCCATTTTCCCATGAGGGGTAGTCAGTCAGGGAGGGGCCACCCTTCTCTCTCTCTCTCTCTCTCTCCCCTATCCCATTTTTTTCTTTCTGCCCCCCTCCCCTTTCTCTCAAGAGACTTGGCTTGGCTTGGTGGCAGCTCTTGCTGTTTGCTCTGTCCCACGCCATCCATCCAACTCCATCCTGATCTGCCAGGTGCCTCCAGGATTCTGAGATGCAGGCTCTGCCCTCCGCATCTCAGAACCCAGCTCGGCTTAGGAAACTAGGCAAGCTTACCTTTCATACCTGTAGCCGAATTAGCTTGGCCAGAGCAAGAGAGTACAATTCATATACTCTTGTTCTGATGGGATTCATATGGCAACTCCTCCATAAACACTGTGAGGACTTGGTACACAAATGTGACATCATCAAAGACTCCTACCTAGCCAATCAGAAGAAACCACTGATGACAAAATCGACACCTGATTGACCAGGGTATGCACCAAGCTAGATCTTGCTCTGAAGCAGCACAATTGAGGTTAATGGAGCTTAACAACCAGACTATAGTGATGTGATGGACTGGCTCCAGGGGGCACTAACATTCTTTGCCAATCACCACAAAAGCCTCAGAATCTTGTGGTGCCTGTGCTGAATAAAAGCATCAGGGAAGAGCCATCTGAGCAGCAGCTTGGCATGCAAAGAAGCAACCACCAGGGGCAGAGTTTTGACTCTGTGCAGTGAGTTTCTTTTGAAGGGTTTGTTAATGGGGATCTTCTGTTGTCCCTGGAAGAAGCTTTAAACCATAATGAGAGCTTTGTTCAGAACTGTAGACAAAGTGGTGTTGTTCCTAACTTCCCTAAAGTTTACAGGCTGACCATATGAAAAGGAGGACAGGGCTCCTGTAACTTTAACAGTTGTAGAGAAAAGGGAATTTCAGCCAGTGTCATTTGTATGCAATTAGTTCCTGATGAAATTCCTTCTTCATCACAACAGTTAAAGTTGCAGGCACTATACTAGAGTGACCATATACAAAAGAAAGCAGGGCCCCTGCAACTTTAACAGTTGTGATGAAGAGGGAATTTCACCAGGAACTAATTGCATACCAATGACACTGGCTGAAATTCCTTTTTCTCTACAACTGTTAAAGTTACATGAGCCCTGTCCTCCTTTTCATATGGTCAGCCTACCTAAAGACAACTTCACACATTACCTGGCACAAAATATGGTTTGACATACTCTCCAAAGAGCTGTGTCCCAAATGTGCTGCCTGACAAGAGTAGCTGTTTGCAGATACATATTTTACATTCATACTTTACCTTTCTCTGTGTACAAGCAAAACATGTTAAGGAATTAAGAAGAGCCCGAAAGGAATAGTTCACAGGTCCATCTAGTCTATCATCCTGTCCTCCACAGAAGCCAACCAGTTGCCTCTAGGAAACCCACAGGCAGGGCTGGAAGACCTAGGACTACCTTCCAATTATAATGTGAGAAGCAACCGAAATAACTTGACCAATTTTCTGGGTCTGACCTCCTCAGTTGAGTAAAGGTGGTGCCCTTAATGGTACAGTCACATATTTCAACAAAAACCTCTCCTCCTCCCATAGTTGTCCCCCATATTGGAGGTTCAACATATAATTCCCCTTTCTGACACAGAATTACTGGGGCCTTGTACACACTGTAGAAAGATGCAGGAGGAAATAAATAATTTTATGGGCTAAAACTATTTTGTTTTCATGGAATATGGTGCACTAATTAAGACACAAATGCTTTCTAGTCTGACTTGCTCTCCTCCAAGCTGGACATCAGTCTGGGGGAGGGAGACAGAGATGGGACAGGGTCCAAATCAGGCAGGGTCAAGTTCCAGAGAAGGCAGATCAGGCTCTGAGGTACCAAAGGCAGGGAAGGAAGACTCGAGTGGGCAGGAGGTTGGGTTCCAGAGGAGGCAGAGCAGGAGCAGAGGGCCAGATACAGAAGTACAGTAGGAGGTGAGACAATGCTAGAGTGAAAGGACCATAAGCAGGCACACAGTCAGGTAAGATGGAGGTTGCAGGCCGAGAAAGGGAACAGGAAAGTAAGCGGGGTCCTCATACTCAAGATGCATTGCTTAAATTGAGAAGCAAGCTGTGGAGCCAGGGATTTATAGGTCTTGCTGAACCAGGATTGGGCTGGACAATGTTCAGTCAGGATGATACTGCAGCCTAGATGGTAACCTACAACCACGGAGCTGAAGCGGTTGAGCTTGCTAAGGAACTAGAGCACTTGTGTTCCAGGAGGTGTGAGGCGCTGCAGCCTAGCTGTTGAGATCCTTGGTTCCCTGACCCTTCCTCATAATCATATAGTGTTACTCATGTGCAGTGTTTTACAGTCCGAAAACAAAAAGGCAGGTCTGCAATCTAAATATTCATACAGAAGAGGCAAGAGGAGGAGAAGACCACATTAAACACTGGTTCAGTTACACCTACCGAGAGTTAGCGTCAGTAGAGGGCTAAGGACTGACAGGGTAGTCAAAGGCCTCGTGGGAGCAATGTGTTTTGAGGGAGGCGTTTGAAGGAAGAGGGGCAGCATTTCCTAGGAGTTCTGTGAGGAGTGAGTTCTAGCCATAAGGGGCAGCAAAGGACAGAGGAGACTTGTGGATGCCTGAAGATGGAAATGAAGACGTTAGACATAGGACACAAGAACGAAGAGATAAGTGGGGTGGGGGTGGGAGAGGCGTGGAAGGCTCTGAAGACAAGGATGTGCTTGTGCTTGCGATGGGCCTGGGTAGACAGTCCTATTCAACGGTTAGCTCAACAGCCTGCAATACAGGTCTGTGGCTGTTCATAGAGAAGCTGCTAGGCTCACAGTGCCTTCATGCCTTCTTCAAAATCCACATTTTAACTCATAAACATCCTTTCAGAAGCAAAGCGAAAGCCCCACTGAAATAATGGTGGCTGTGCAAGGGTACAGTATCTGGAAGCAGGGTCACCCACAGGCAGTGCAAAATTGCATGCAATGTATATACGTTTGTGAACTCATGAGCAGCAGTGTGGTATACGAGAGGACAGAATCTTGGACGTGGGCAGGTGAAATTTGGGTTCATTTATTTATTTATTTATTTATTGCAGTTTTATACCGCCCAATAGCCGAAGCTCTCTGGGCGGCTTACAAAAATTTCTGGGCAGTTTACAAAAAATTCGTAGGTCAGCCTGGCCAAATTTTTAACTAGTACTCAGTCTGTCAAACGGAAATAATATTTACAGAGCAGTCGCAAGTGCAAAATGAAATCATGGCAGTAGAGCACGCTGCACCCTAAAAATCTATAGAAAAGCTAGTGTCTGTCTTGTTAGTTTGTCAAACTGGGCAGGGAGCCATGGCATTGGCCAAACCCAACTAGCTCGTGTGATTTGGCAAAGCCTGAGTTCCATCTATTTGAATGACTCCGATTTCCCTCCTACAGGTCAACCACCAATGGACTATGACCTGCCACCCTGGAGCACCGAGGGATGGATGTGAGATGTATTTGCACGCCTCCATTAAGTCCCCCTTTTCCAGATACCTCTCCTGCCTTCCTCAGTGGTGTCCGGAACATGTCCCCTCCTGATCCGGGGGGACAGCCCTGCAGGTGCACCTGTCACTCCGCACGACTTCACCATGGGTCGTCCTGCCATCTTGGCCAGAGTTGCATGCAGTGCCTCTCGGGGAACCGGGCCTTTTCCACCAATGATTGGAGCCTATACCCCAGCCGCCTTACCCAGAGCATCCCAGCCCATGCCCGAAGGAGCCAGAATGCCATCTGCCATGAAAGATGTATCCATTCTCACCCATGGTGGGTCTCCACTCAGATGGATGGGAGTAGTATACGGCCTGTTTTAGGCAGCTGGGCTGCCCTCTCCAGAGACCCTATGCAAGAGGCAATTGATCTAGCTGAGCACCAGCCTACACCTGGGAACTGCACTGTTTATGCTCTTGATACAAGGGGTCATGACCGCACAGGCCACCATGGATATTGTGTTCCTACTGTGCCAATGCACTATGCAATTTATTCATCACCGGTTTCCGTGAGCTATTTGCAACATGAAGGTGGCCACAGATTTTCTAATAATGTGCCACCAGTTCTTGTTGCTGTGCATACCAGGGAACAAGGTTCCCCACCACATGTGGAACAACTAGCCCAAATTGACCGGACCCCCACACCCTCCATCCCAGATAGCTATTTGGCCTTCTCTGGGTACTAGAACATATGCTAAGGAGATAGACAGCTTCTCTTGAGCACCACAAATTAACGGACAGTTGCTGCATCAGATCCCCAGCTTGGTGTCATCATTTCATATTCCCTTCGTGTCTCATCCTGTGAGCTTGGCTCTCTTCATCCTGATCCTTTGGACCAGTTGCTGTGTGCGCTTGAGCAACATCACTGGAGAGATGAACTCTTGAACTGCTCCCTGGAGAATTTCTACAGGATAACTTGCAATAAAAGGGGGGGCATGCATGCAAACACATTCCCACGTAGTATTTGTCATAACTCCATTCCATGATCCTACCTAAGATTTTACAGCAGTGGAGGCCACTGGCCCCAATCCCCCAAATAGGTTTGGCACCTTGGACAGCTCCTTTAGAGTTCTGACTGAAACCCAGAATGGATTCGCAGCCCCACTGAAATCAGACTCACCAGGCTTTACTGATTTACAGTACTCTTGAATAACTGCAGATTAATTCAGTGCAGATTGTCATGATTGACTAGAATATTAGTTCTAAATTTTCAGTGTATTCAGGAATGCTAGTCTGGCTTGTTTCTTGTCAACCTTTTCCCTGCCAGGACCTGATGCGATCCATTCAAACACCCAGTTCCTTTAAAACTACACGGAGGCTTAGGGCACATGAAATACGCTTAGGGAAAATAATCCAGTCTTTTAGCATTATAGGAAAGGCTGGAAAAGAGGCAGGGTGTCAGCAGGACAGGCATGGTGTCATGTGAGTACCATGTTGCAAATCCACACACCAGGCATGGCGAGAGTGCACTAAATCTCTGGTGTGATGGAGCTCTAAAAGACTGGATGATTTTCCCTAAACACATTTAATGCACCCTAAGCCTCTGTGTAGTTTTAAAGGAATTGGGGGCTTGAATGGATTGCATCAGGTCCTGGCAGGGAAAAGTGATCTCTCCCAGCAGCGGGCTCCAAGCCTCAATATAAAACCCAAACCTTGCATCCCAGGCTTGAAAGCCTTTTTTAAAATCATGCAATGCCTGAATCTCTGCAGAGACAGGATTGTACTCCCTCGATGCCCCCAAAGAGTCAGACTAAAGGGTTGTTTCATTTTTGTCTGGCGGAAAGGTGGTCTGGTTGAAGTGCTCATCTGACAGGACCTGACTGGAGGGAGAAAGAGAAGGGGAAGAGGGGAGGGGAGCAGAAGAGCTAACAAACGAAGGAGCGAAAGAGCAGCTGTTCAGGTGAAAGATATCAAAAGCTTGACACGCTTCTGCATCAGAGGTAAAAAAAACCCCACAAAGGCAAACCAGAGGGGAAAATTAGGTGTGATGGAGGCCTTAGTCTAAAATAGGGAAGAGCAACTGTAGGGGTTCAAGGGATCATTTTTGCCTCCATGGACTCCCACCCTGCAGCTGCACCAGGGATTTAAAAAAAAAAAAAAATCTGATTTGCCACCTCTCCACAGTGCTCAGCAGCATAAAAAGGGTTAAATTTATCTTGTTTGCAAGCTAAATTTGACCCTGTTAGCACTCTGTATGTCCTACTGAGAGCCATTTTGTTTGCAAAAAAGAAAAAAAAAAGAAAAAAGAAGCTTCAAAATAATTTCGATCACCTGCAATTTCCTCTATTGTTTTCATCATGGTCTCAGAGACCACTGGAAACTGAAACTAATGATCTAATTTGCGTTGACCTAGTGAAGTGCAGCTCTGATGCCTTACAGGGCCTTAGTGCTCAGATGGCTGCCAGGTGCCCCCTTCGCACCCAACTCCCATTCGAGATAAAAGAACAACACTCCAACTTGGGCAACTGCAATGCCAACCGCCCTTATGTCGCGCTCCTCCGCCAGATGACTCGACTGAGGACCAGAGGCAATGAGAGAATCCGGCTTCCTGGGGTCAAACTTTGTTCATTGCCTGCCAGGGTCACTGCAGGTTTCTGTGGGAACTCAGGTACAGGGTGTCCGTGATGGGCCCCAATCACAGCCCATTTCCTTTGCAGCCGTTTCCTGACACTGTAGCTGTTTTCTCAGTCTCTTTGGAAGAAAACATGTGTACATTCGAGATGGTACCAGCTTGACACAAATCCATTCCTTTGATGAGATACAAGGGCAGCAGAATTTGGAGCAGACATCTATTTCGTTTCATTTTATTTATATCTATATCCCACACTTCCTGGCAAGGAGCCTTGGACAACATTTGCACCTCAGTGGTCCAGCCTACATTCTACAGATCTAAGGCCACTATGTTGTCCCCAGTTGTTCTGGTCCGGTCCTGTCCTTCCTCCAGAGAGCTCGGGGTGATGTACTTTTCTCCTTAACAGCAGCTCTGTGAGGTAATTTAGCTAGGCTGACCATATGAAAAGGAGGAGAGGGCTCATGTCACTTTAACAGTTGTAGAGAAAAGGGAATTTCAGCCATTGTCATTTGTATGCAATTAGTTCCTGGTGAAATTCCCTCTTCATCACAACTGTTAAAGTTGCAGGGGCCCTGCCTTTTTTTGTATATGGTCACTCTAGTATAGTGCCTGCAACTTTAACTGCTGTGATGAAGAGGGAATTTCACCAGGAACTAATTGCATACAAATGACACTGGCTGAAATTCCCTTTTCTCTACAACTGTTAAAGTTACATGAGCCCTGTCCTCCTTTTCATATGGTCAGCCTAAATTTAGCCTAAGACACAGGTCACCCAGTAAGCTTTGTGCCTCGGTGCAGATTTGCTCTCTGCTTCCCCCTCCAGCCACCCCTCCCATTGGCAAATGGAGATCAACCCCCTCTCCCCCACCCCCGTGAGCCCCCTCCATCATCACCGGGACTGCCACTAGGAAATAGAGAATTGCCTGAGGAGAAACAGTCAGAGGGGGGAGGGGGGAAATGGAGCAGCTACTCTCTCCTGCCCAAGGGAGCATGAGAGCGTGACAACCCACTTTCTTCTCCAGGATCCCCTCTGACTTTGGCATGGCAGATCCCATAACCACAATGGAAGGATCACTTGGAGGTGGTCAGGGATTCATGGTGCCCCTCTCTCCCCTTGAGTGCCCAGGGCTCGCAGCAGCAGCAGCCCACAGGTGCCAACCAGCCAAATCTCACTAGAACGAGATAATCCTCCAGTTGCTAAGATGTGAACTGGGACTGGTTTGTTATGATTGCTGTATGGGCTTTGCTAACGGCCCTGGGTCGCAATATGGCCGTGATCTCAATTCAAAGTGCTGTTTTTGACCTTTGGGGCATTTCTACATGAGGCTTTTTATCCCGCACCTTTATTGAGGCTTCTGTTTTCATTAGGGGTGTGCATCGGATCGGATCCGATCCACGATCCGAATCCGATCCGACCCAAAATCGGGAAAATCCGATCCGATCCGATCCGATCCGGACAACCTCCGATCCGATCCGATCCGATCCGATGAGGTCCGATCCGGATCGGACGCCATTTTGAATGCTTTTTCCCATAGCCAAGTATTGTTTTACAAAAACGCCTATAACTTTTTCATTTTTAAAGATAGAAGGATGAAACTTGGGCACATTGTAGACTGGTTAGGGGTAGTTATCTGTGAGAAATTTCAGAAAGATTGGTGCATGCATTTTGTGGCAATTAATTTTTTAATAAATACCCAGGAATGCCTATAACTTTGTCATTTTTAAAGTTACACACATGAAACTTTGCCACATTGTAGGGGGTACCTTGGGACCTATGTGTGTGAAATTTCAGAAACGTAGGTGCTTGTCTTGTGTGGCAATTAATTTTTAGAAAAATGGGTAGTAGTGGGGTAAATACAGTTACGCCTCCCATTTTTTTATTTTTGAAGATACAAACAGGAAACTTGGGCACATTACAGGTACCACTTGCCTTGATATGTGTGTGAAATTTCAGAAACATTGGAGCTTTCCTTGTGTGGCAATTAATTTTTGAAACAATGAGGAAAGAAACACCTATAACTTTGTCATTTTTAAAGTTACACACATGAAACTTTGCCACATTGTAGGTGCTACCTTGGGACCCATGTGTGTGAAATTTCGGAAACGTAGGTGCTTGCCTTGTGTGGCAATTAATTTTTTAATAAATACCCAGGAATGCCTATAACTTTGTCATTTTTAAAGTTACACACATGAAACTTTGCCACATTGTAGGCGGTACCTTGGGACCTATGTGTGTGAAATTTCGGAAACGTAGGTGCTTGCCTTGTGTGGCAATTAATTTTAGAAAAATGGGTAGTGGTGGGGTAAATACAGTTACGCCTCCCACTTTTTTATTTTTGAAGATACAAACAGGAAACATGGGCACATTACAGGTACCACTTGGCTTGATATGTGTGTAAAATTTCAGACAGCTGGGTCCAGGCATGTGGTGGCAAGGTATTTTTGAAACAATGAGGAAAGAAACGCCTATAACTTTTTTATTTTAAAAGTTAGAAGTCTGAACATTGCTCACTTTGTAGATGGGTTAGGGGTAGATATGTGTCAGAAATTTCAGAATTATAGGTCCAGGCATTTGATGGCTATGGAATTTTTAAATTACATGTTTCAAAAAAATTTCTACAGAGGCCAGGTCTTCCCCTCCCGCTTCCCGCGAAGAAAAGGAAACACTCTCTCATCTCGATCCCTTTTGATCCTTGCTAGTAGTATCCATTACAGGGCTCGTGTTTCCTTTCCTACTTTCACTTTTCACTTTGTACTCAAGCAGACACGAGCCCTGTAATGGATACTACCAAGGATCAAAGGGATCGAGACCAGAGTGATCCTTCCTTGCACGCATGGCTGCAAAACTCAGCTAGGCTCAGCCGTTCTGCTTGATAAGTGAAAGTAGGAAAGGAAACACGAGCCCTGTAATGGATACTACTAGCAAGGATCAAAAGGGATCGAGATGAGAGAGTGTTTCCTTTTCTTCGCGGGAAGCGGGAGGGGAAGACCTGGCCTCTGTAGAAATTTTTTTGAAACATGTAATTTAAAAATTCCATAGCCATCAAATGCCTGGACCTATAATTCTGAAATTTCTGACACATATCTACCCCTAACCCATCTACAAAGTGAGCAATGTTCAGACTTCTAACTTTTAAAATAAAAAAGTTATAGGCGTTTCTTTCCTCATTGTTTCAAAAATACCTTGCCACCACATGCCTGGACCCAGCTGTCTGAAATTTTACACACATATCAAGCCAAGTGGTACCTGTAATGTGCCCATGTTTCCTGTTTGTATCTTCAAAAATAAAAAAGTGGGAGGCGTAACTGTATTTACCCCACCACTACCCATTTTTCTAAAATTAATTGCCACACAAGGCAAGCACCTACGTTTCCGAAATTTCACACACATAGGTCCCAAGGTACCGCCTACAATGTGGCAAAGGTTCATGTGTGTAACTTTAAAAATGACAAAGTTATAGGCATTCCTGGGTATTTATTAAAAAATTAATTGCCACACAAGGCAAGCACCTACGTTTCCGAAATTTCACACACATGGGTCCCAAGGTAGCACCTACAATGTGGCAAAGTTTCATGTGTGTAACTTTAAAAATGACAAAGTTATAGGTGTTTCTTTCCTCATTGTTTCAAAAATTAATTGCCACACAAGGAAAGCTCCAATGTTTCTGAAATTTCACACACATATCAAGGCAAGTGGTACCTGTAATGTGCCCAAGTTTCCTGTTTGTATCTTCAAAAATAAAAAAATGGGAGGCGTAACTGTATTTACCCCACTACTACCCATTTTTCTAAAAATTAATTGCCACACAAGACAAGCACCTACGTTTCTGAAATTTCACACACATAGGTCCCAAGGTACCCCCTACAATGTGGCAAAGTTTCATGTGTGTAACTTTAAAAATGACAAAGTTATAGGCATTCCTGGGTATTTATTAAAAAATTAATTGCCACAAAATGCATGCACCAATCTTTCTGAAATTTCTCACAGATAACTACCCCTAACCAGTCTACAATGTGCCCAAGTTTCATCCTTCTATCTTTAAAAATGAAAAAGTTATAGGCGTTTTTGTAAAACAATACTTGGCTATGGGAAAAAGCATTCAAAATGGCGTCCGATCCGGATCGGACATCTGGTCCGATCCGATCCGACCAGCCTCCGATCCGATCCGATCCGATCCGACCCCCCAGGTCCGATTCCGATCCGCTATCCGATCCGATCCGGGGGGTCAGTGCACATCCCTAGTTTTCATATTCTGTGTGGGATTATGATCAGCTCCTTTAGATGAGCACTTTATTGCACGCTTGCGACTGGCCACTCATGGATCTTCGCAGGCCATTTTGATGACACAGCGATCCTCCTGTGTGCCTCCCCTTCTGTTGTTTTTTCCACTACAAAACATGAGCCCAGAAAATCCGTTTCTTCTTGGCTGACAATAATTGGCGCCATTCCCTGCTGTGTGCAGGAAGGAGAAGCTGCTCTACAAAAACGCCCACTGAATGGGCCACATGGTCACCACTTGCTTCCTCTTTCTTCCCTATGTGAAGGAAGAGGAAGTGGCTCACCCCTATTGTGAGACAGAAGCAGGAGGCAAAGTGACGGGAGGGAAACATGATTCCCCCCCCCCCATCTGAAAACGCTCTTACACATGTTTCTTTCTGTTTTTTCCCCTTTCTTTCTCTGCCTTTCTAAATGTTTCATTATACAACCACTAGATGGCTGTGTAGCATGGTGGAATTGCACAATTACACAGGTTTCATAGCACCATGCAGGATAGACCAAGCTTTCCTCATTAGAAAAAAAAAAAGGAGTGAGCAATCATGAGCATACAATAAAAGCCTCATGTAGAAAGGCACTGAAAGCACTTCATGGTGTCTGTTGGTGGTTTTCAGAGAGGCCCTATTTCAGTATATGGTGGGGGGTTGTCACATGTGGTGGCTTTAGCAGTGGGATCTGAGAAGTTCCAGTGCAAGCCTGAGGGATACACAAAACATCCAGTGCTAGTGAACTTTAACCAAGGGATCTGTGGAGGTTCAGAGCAGTGTTCTGACAGGAATTACAGAACCAGTAGGGAAGACACACCAGGTCTCAGGGGAGACCGTATGGATTAATTTCACTAGAGTAAGAAAGCTAATTTTCCTCAGACAACATGGCAGAGATTTGGGCTTTGAAAAAGGATGCCCTAATCGAGATATGTAAGGCACTAAGGCTCGCGTATGGGGGAAAAACAGCCGAAAAACTAAAAGTTCTATTGATTAAGCATCAAGTACCAGACCTTAGTGAGGCAGACCGTGAGAAAAACCCAGTCCCGAATGTTAGTGACCCTGCTTACTTAGAGACCCTGAGGATGGTAGTGTAGTATGGTGGAATTGCACAATTACAAGGAGGGTTTCATAGCACCATTCAGGATAGATCAAGCTTTCCTCATTAGAAAAAAAAAACCTGAGATAATGGTTGCAAAGCAGAGGAGAGGTCCTGGAGGGTGACAATGTTGTGTAAAGGACCTGCAAGCCACCAGGAGTGAGCTAGCTTCAGCTCTGGAAACAAGGCATCACTTCTAGAAGGAGGCTTGGCTGGTTTTTGGCTGGCAGGAAACAGATGGGCAAAATATGGTCTCTTCCCACTGTAAGGGAAGAATTGCTTATGTGCCCTGGCTAAGACCTCTGGGTTGATGTCCGGATTGGTCTCAGGTGAAGCAGGAACAGAAGATGAGGACGAAACTTTTGAAAAGCAAATTGCCAGTGTTTCAAGGAAATCTGATGTAGTAGTAATGGGGCACTTCAATTACCCCAATATCTGTTGGGAGACAAATTCTGCCAAAAGTGGCCCCTTCAAGAAATTCCTGACATGTGTGGCTGATAACTTTCTCCTTCAGAAAGTGGAGGAAGGAAGGAGAGGATAGGCTATCCCTGACTTGATACTGACCAATAGGGATGACTTAGTGAATAAAGTGGCAGTTACGGGAACTCTGGGGGAAAGTGACGACGTCATACTTGAGTTCTTGATTTTAAAGGAAACAAAAGCTGAATGTAGCCATACGCGTCCTCTGGATTTCAGGAAAGCTGATTTCAATAAACTCAGAACTATGATACATTAGGTCCCATGGCAAGTGATCCTAATGAGAAAAGGTGTGCAAGATGGGTGGGAGTTTTTAAAAAAGGAAATTTTAAAGGCACAATTACAAACAATTCCAACAAGGAAAAAAGATAGAAGACAACAGAAGAAACCAATGTGGCTCCACAAAAAGCTTGGAGATGACATGAAAATAAAAAAGGAAACATATAGGAAGTGGAAGGAAAGCCAGGCTACAAAAGAAGAGTACAAAGAAGTCACACAGAAATGCCGTAATGATATCAGGAAGACTAAAGCTGAGAAGGAGCTGAGGCTAGTGAGGGATGCTAAAAGCAAGAAAAAGGCCTTCTTCAGATACGTGAATAGTAAAAGACAAAGGAAAGAAATGGTGGCTCAACTGCTTAATGAGGATGGCAAATTGGTAACAGATGACAAAGACCGAAGTGTTTAATTACTACTTTGGCTCAGTCTTCTCCCAAAAGCAGGTCTATGACCCCGCCCCCTAGCAAAAATGAAGTACAAGCTGAAGGGGCAGGATTGCAGTTTGAGATTGATAAACAAATGGTCACGGAACATCTAATTTCTTTGAACGAGTTCAAATCTCCAGGGCCCAATGAACTGCATCCTAGAGTAATAAAGGAGCTGGCAGAAGAACTTTCAGAACCACTGTCCATTAACTTTGCAAAATCATGAAAGATGGGTGAAGTGCCAGATGATTGGAGGAGGGTTAATGTTGTCCCTATCTTCAAAAAGGGCAAAAAGGAGGAACCTGGGAACTACAGACTAAGCCAGCATGGATTTGTCAAGAACAAATCCTGTCAGACTAATCTGATCTCATTTTTTGATCAGGTAACCTCCCTTGTGGACTGTGGGAATGCTGTGGATATAGTATATCTTGACTTCAGCAAAGCTTTTGACAAAGTGCCCCATAACATTCTGATTAACAAACCAGTGAAAAGTGGGCTAGATGAAACAACTATTAGGTGGATCCACAGTTGGCTACAGAATCGCACTCAAAGAGTGCTTATCAATGGTACCTTTTCACACTAGGGGGAGGTAATGAGCGGGGTACCGCAGGGCTCAGTCCTGGGCCCAGTGCTTTTCAACATTTTTATTTATGGTTTGGACGAGGAGGTGCAGGGAACGCTTATCAAACTTGCAGACAACACAAAATTGGGTGGAATTGCTAATACCCAGCAAGACAGAAACAAACTCCAAAGTGATCTTGATAGACTGGAGCGCTGGGCTGAAAACAACAGAATGAAATTTAATAGGGATAAATGCCAAGTTCTGCACCTAGGAAAAAGAAACCAAATGTAGTTACAAGATGGGGGATACTTGGCTCAGCAATACAAGTGAGAAGGATCTTGGAATTGTTGTAGATCACAAGCTGAATATGAGCCAACAGTGTGATGGGGCTGCAAAAAAACCAAATGCTATTTTGGGCTGCATCAATAGAAGTATAGCTTCCAAATCACACGAGGTACTGGTTCCCCTCTATTTGGCACTGGTTAGGCCCCATCTTGAGTATTGTGTCCAGTTCTGGGCACCACACTTCAAGAAGGATGCAGACAATCTGGAGTGTGCTCAGAGGAGGGCAACGAGGATGATTAGGGGTCTGGAAACAAAACCCTATGAGGATAGATTGAAAGAACTAGGCATGTTTAGCCTAGAGAAGAGGGGAGACATGATAGCACTCTTCAAATACTTGAAAGGTTGTCACACAGAGGAGGGCCAGGATCTCTTCTCGATCAATCCAGAATGCAGGACACGGAATACTGGGCTCAAGTTACAGGAAGCCAGATTCCGGCTGGACATCAGGAAAAACTTACTGTTAGAGCAATACGACAATGGAACCAATGACCTAGGGAGGTTGTGGGCTGTCCCACATTAGAGACATTCAAGAGGCAGCTGGACAACCATCTGTCAGGGATTCTTTAAGGTAGATTCCTGCATTGAGCAAGGGGTTGGACTCGATGGCCTTATAGGCCCCTTCCAACTCTACTATTCTATGATTCTATGAATCCTGCATGTTCTTGTTCTTGGGTGTGTGTGTCTGCCATGATTGGCCTCCATTTGCTGCACTGTGCAATGGTTGATTGCTGTAATGTCTATGTGTTTGCGTTTGCCTAGATGCAACAGACTCTCTGGATCGAATCCTCATGATCTGAAGGAGCAGCAACCCACGGATCAGAAGAGGTGCTTTATGCGCAGGTGAGAAGGTGCTTTATGTGCAGCAGTTTGGGTCCATGGAGCTTTAATGGTGTTATTGACCTTTCTTTTTCCTTTCCAGATGTGGAGCTTTACTTGTGTGTTGGAGCCATCTTGTAGCAAAAGAAGAAAAAGCAAAGTGAAGGAAAAACAAAAGCTCTCTTGCTTTTTTTTTTTTAACAAAGCAGAGAATAGAAAAACTGGAAGAGGAGAGAAGACAAACTTCAAGGTTTTTAGAGACAAAGAAGAAGACAAGAAAGTAATTTAAGAGGTCTGAGTAGAATTTGTTGAAAGAGAACTAGAACAAACTCTGTCCCAGAGTGGAGGCAAGGAATGAACTGGGTGGGAGGAGACACAGAGGCCAGCGCCAAGGCAAAAATGGTCACATGTTCCTAGCTTGTCCTGGACAGTGGGAGGATGTGGGTCTTCATGCCCCTGGCGCGAAGCGGGTGTCTCCCCTCACCCATTGCAGCTGCTTCCTGACCTGTGGTTGGAGCTTTGATTTCAGGTGAGGACGCAAATGAGCAGGGAAGGCAGTGGGGAGAAAAGGCATCAAGGATACGCAGGATCCTGACGCCACCCAGCTCATCCCTGCAACTCCACTAGGGATGGTTTGTTATAGTCACCCACAGTGATTATGTGGAGGAGTTTGCCCTCTTTTGAGGTTTCTAGCTGACATTCAGAGCAACACACATCAATCGCGCCCTTCCCTGCCCTTCCTAGAGATAGTTTTCCAAAGCTACAGGGGAGTGCCTGTTTATGACGGGATTTGAACTTAAGTAACAAAGTATGGCATCCCCAAGTATTTTATGTAGAGAATATTTTATTAGTTTCTGTAATCAAACCCATGTAAATAAGACCTTACATATTTAATACAGTGCGTTACCCCTGTACAAATGAAAAAAAAGTTTAAACATTTCTAGACCAATATGGCTGTTAATTTCTGTACAATGCCAACTCACAGTACAAGTGGATATCTTTCCCCCAAAACTGACATCACAGCTAAGTTTCCAAAAATTCAAATTATAATATTTATATAAAAAAGAACCAATAGTATTTCACTAGGCATCAATAGCAGCAACAGACCTTTCCAGCTTCTGCCGTCATTTGAACAAAATTATACAGATTAGTCTTTTAGTTCGTTCCTTGTTCCAGAAAAGTGTCGGGGAAGGGAAGAAGGGAAGGAAACCGATGTGGCATATGTGGTGCTCTTATTAACTTCCAACCGTTGCCTGAAAAGTCTAGAGTAACGTCATTAAAACAGCTCTGCTATAGCACAGTCACAACTACATATAAGCAGGTATGGGATATTTTACATTCACAGAAGTTATCATACAGTACTCTCCTACAGCTATACTACTAGAAGGATACAATTAAGAAGGCATTATTTGACTTGATTCTATTTCCCAGCACACAGTGAGCAGGAAGGAGGTGCGACGCAGCTCTGATATAAAAATGCGCCATTTCAGAGGATGCTCTCGTAGAGGCACAAGGTCAAGTGCTTGTTGTTCTATAACGACATAAGCTGAAAATTGTTTGGAAGCCAAAGACTGATTTCCCCCAAGTACTACTGAGCTACAGCTCAATGTGACTGGCAATGCAACTCCTAAGGGGACCTTTTGAATTTTGCATTTCTGGTATTATAGGGGTCAATTAGGATATTTTTCCAGCTGAATTCAGCACTATAACAAACCTTAGCAGCAGTCACAACCTGCCTTTTAGGGAAGTCTGACACAGAACATCTACAGAACAAAATGGTGTGTATGCGTGTGATTAAACTGCTCTGCGTAACTTACCAATTGTCTTAAATTTTCTGGGTTCATTATTAAGGACCAACATTCTCTTAGGACACTGAGCAACATAAAACCAAAGGCAGTTCTGTCCAGCATGGCCTTCTCCAGTCTGCCTCTTCCCAAAATGAAACAGCAGCAAACAAACAGGAGAGTGTTTACCTTCGGCAAACAAGATGTCTTCGAAGCATTATTTTTCATTTTGCATCCTTGAAAAGCAGAAGTGCCTCTATTCAGAAAGATCACGCTCACTCATGCAGTGGCATGGAAGCTACAAGCCCCAAGATCCCCAGACCTTTTGAGCCTGTAGCCATTCACGTCTGCATCTCTTTATGCCACTACTAGCCTTGGAGGGACATGCCTAGCCCTTTGGGCTACAGGTCTGTGCGGCTGTCATTTCAATCCCCATATTGGCATCAATGGGCACAGCACTTAGGATTTTGTTTCTTCTGTCTTGATGGCCTGAGGTTTGATTGGTCCAGTTCGAACAGGCTTGGGGGCTGTTGTGGGTGCAGCACATTGCTTCTCCTCCACTTTGTCCTGACATGCTCCTGAGGAGGAGGCATCTGCCATGGACTCAGGGGTCTTATTCCCGTTGTCACCCACTTTCTGTATGTTGCTTCCAGGAGGTTTGTGCTGCTGCTGCTCAGAGAAGAATCTTTGTGTGGACTGAAGGACTTCTGCTCTCTGCTTTGCCTTAACACAAAAAAGGAAAAGGTTTTAAACGCTGCACAGGCCAGAAATAAAAGCTAATTATTCTGTGCTTTGACTGAGGCTTTAAAGAGCCTCAGTCAAGATTCTCCAAAACAGAACATTGTACCATGTGTTATAGCAACTTATAAACCTTGGAATTTCTCCCGTAATGTACAGTTACCTGAATGCCAGGCAAAAGTGCTCATTATGATGCTTGGTATTCTGAATTCCTTTAGATCTAGATCTCACTAGAAGTAATACCGGAGGTTAAATGGGGGCCGGAATACCATCTAGTCTGAACCCCAGCTTCAGATCACGCAGCACCAAATAATTCAAGCAAGACAGTCAAACCACATGCTATAGCAGAAGACGATACTACTGGTCAGACCTGGAGAATTTGTTATGATACCATTAGGGCTTGCCAGGAGAAAGCTGTTCTTAAATCCTTCCACTGAACTGGATGCTTGAGAATAAGCAATAGTTAACATTTCTGTGAATTAGTCTCACAATGGGTTTCTGCACATTCTCTACCCAGCACAGATGCTGAAACAGCTCTGCTTGGGAGTTCAAGAAGATTCATGTAGCTGGGACACAAGGCTGAACATCACTGAGAACCAGTAGCAATGACAATTAATACAACAGACATACACCAGGCCTACTCAGGCCATGGCCTTAGTGTAACTCTACACTTCACTCAACTAGATTAACAAGACAATGTCAGCCATTGTCTCACCCTTTTTTTTCTTTTTTCAGCAAATGTGCTACTTGTGTTGAGGGCACCTTAAATTGTTATAAGCTCCATAAACAATTCTGCACAATCAGACCCACTAAACAATCCTATAAAGGAGAGAAGAAATTGATTTTTGAATACATTAAGACATAGACCTGTTTGTATGATCACAACAGCCACCTATGTCTTATTTAAGCCGTGATGGGTTGCGATGTATGCCGGCAGCCATTTTGAATATTTAACCCATGGCGGAGAGTTGCCACGTCTATCGTGTCTTCTGAACCCAGACGGCAGCACTTGTTTTGTTGTAGGGTTGCCTGTGGCCCTCGTTCTCCACCCATTGACTGGATTCGCATGACATGACATCCATCATGGGTAACTAGCCGCGCTGGGTTGTTGCGTCATCCAAACCCAGACCAGCTCCTGCAGGGTGGCTTATTTTCTGGCAACAAGCAACCTTGACAACCCATGGCTTGTTCTAGGGGTTGCTCGATCCGTGATGTGTTGTTGTGTCATCTGAAGCCGGGAAAGCAATTTCATTGTGGGTTGCAGGGATCGGCTAAAGAGCCACTGAGCAAGAATGGTATAAAACCCTGCCACTCCTCAAGATCTCAGCCTTAGTGCCACCAGAGACAACCATCTCCACAAATGCCCAAGCAGCACCTTGGAGTGACCATCACTAACACCCTTAAAAAAAAATTATCCCAGAAAATTGCACAGATGTATTTGCAATTTTGCGGGGGTGGGGGGTGGATCTTTCACAAATGCGAACTTATCGATGTCCGACATGTGTAATCTTTCCTGGTAAATTCCTTTGAACAATTCAGTTGTCAAAAGGAGCAGTGAAATGTAGTAGGTAGCATATATGGAAATTGCCAGGGACCAATTGCCAAGTTGTTAATTGAAAAACACTGAAAAGTGGGGGAGAGCCGCAAAAGTAGGTGTACCAAAAAGGTGTGTGTGTGTGTGTGTGTGTGTGTGTGCAATATCTTCCTCCTTGGTGATGTGATTCTGTGACTTCTAAGTGTTGGACTGACACGTCTCAATGCTCTCCACCTTTTTAACACTTCCACCGAGTCTCCAGCTAATGGAGCATTTCATGCAAATACACAAACACCCCAGCCATTAAATTTATGTAAAATTCCCCTCCATTTACTTTTCAGGCATTAAATTTGTGTATATTTCCCAGTCCCCGAAATTTTTCCTTGACAATTCCTATGTATGTTGCCTACTCCTCTGTGCTTCCTTTGACAGCTGGAAAGACAAGGAAATTGACCAGGTAAGACTACACATGTGGGACAGCTGTAAGAGAACACTAGCAAAAGACGGACAACATCAACAAATTATGGACACAACCGCACAACTTTCTAGGGCTGATAAAACTCCAATTGCACATTTTTGAGGCTCCAATTTTTATTTTTAAAAAGACAGCTGCGAATGAAAAAGGGTAATGATCGGAGTGGGGGAAAGGAGAGACAAGATGGGCCAGCTGGACGGGTGCTGGTGGGGAAAGAATGGAAGAACAAGCCATGGTGAGTCCAATAATCTGTCGGGTGCCCACACCATGAGCTTATTCGCAGGGTGGCTTAACATGACATGCGAACGCAGCCATAGAGAGGGAGTCTGCATCCACAGAATTTTATTGCCCCTCAGCCGCCCTCCCAGGGAGCACAGGATTGCTCCAGTAGTATGTTAACGGTTTGCAGTGCTTTCATTTTCCTCCCATAAAATCTACACAATGTAAGAAAAGTGCATGCTACTGAGTTGTCATGCCTTGAAATAATCCCAAGTGTTCCAATAAAAATAATTTTTAGTTAAAGCTGTGAATATAACATAAAATACATTATTCAATTTACTGATTTCTCACCCCCCCTCAACCAAATATTTTAGTTCAACTACTTATGACTATAGGAAAACTCTTCAGATATTTATATAATATGAAACATTAACATGATATAACATACCCTTAGATAAACGTGCTAAATTATCTCTCTATAGATTTAAGAGCAGTGGAAATTTAGAGCAGTGGAAATAACCCATAGTCTGTTGTAGAGTTATTTGAGAGATGTTTAACCCTCAAACAACTCCTGCCATTTGGTTTGGACAACACTTGACAAACCTGTGCAACCCCTGCTAGAGGTTGAACTAGATTAAGATCTTTTTTTTGCTCAGATCATCCAGCATGTCACTGAACTGTTTGTTGCTGTTTTTCTTTCTGATTCTACTTTTGTTAATCTGCTGTGTTTTTGTTGCTTCTGCTGATTGAATACTGCATTTTATTTGTATTTGACTTTTAAGATACCCTGGGAGTTTTGTAAACTCATTTGTTCAGCATACAAATGTTCCAAACTAAAATATATTGTCATTTTTTTTAAAAAAAGCATTTGTTTTATGATTGTTTTAACTAAGAGTTACATCCAATGTTAGTCCTGCTTAGAGTAGACCCACTGAAATGAATGGGACTTGAAGTCAGCCATAACCCATTGCTTGCGCAATGGAGATTTAATGCTTCCTATAAGAAGCCCTGAAATGAGCAGAAATGCTATTTGGATTTGGACATGTTGGTAGAACTCCCTCATGTGAGCTCTGCTGACCTGCCCTATTCCAGAAATGAGTGTTTCCGCTTGCTCCCAGAAGTGCTAAATCTCTGTTGCGCATGCAGTCTAGCTTGTAGAATGGAACTGATGGGACTGGGCAGCTGCCTGGTGGATACGACCTTAAATTTTTATTTAATTGTTTATTCTTATTACTGTTAGCACCCTTGAGCAATTTCCTGGAAAGGTGAGGCGTAAATCATATATATATATATATATATATATGCACATTCCTTCTACCCTACCCTCTTTAAAGACCTCCAACAATGACTCCAACAAATAACGGAACTTGTTTAATAGAAGTGCTGGCTATTGTGCTGACTAAGCACACACAAACACACATATACACAACAAAGAAAAACAAACGAAAAACAAGACCACCATCAAAAAGTACAGGTCTTAGTCTCAGGGAAACACTTTCTTTTGAGAGTGAACAGAATAGGAAACCTTAAGCAAGTTCTACCCTAGCTAGAAAGCAACTGGTCTTAGAGATTTCAGATTTCCTTTGATCTTATGGTATCCCCACACAGACTTCGCATCACAACTCTAATCTACTGGGAACAGTGTCTTGTTTCCTCCAGAAGGGTCTCCAAGTGCTTTTCAACGATGCCATGCAGTGAAATACAGCTATGCATGGGTGATTCTAGTTATTTAAGAGTTTTGTACGACTGAAAAAAGGGCATAGAGAATGAGCTTAATCCCCAGGTAGTGGACTGCATTCAATATAGGCAGGTGAAGTTTTCAAAGTACTGGAAGCATAGCAGTTCATTGGGTTTCCTGCTTCCTTTTAATACTTAGCTACAACTACAGGAGCTTATCTGCGATGCAAAATTTGAATTTGAATTCCTATTTGGCCATTGCAGAAAGGGATATCTGCATCTTAAGCAAAGAGTAGTATCTTGCCTTGAGAATTGTTAAGACTGAACTGTGGTTAACACAGCATGGCCATCCAAAAATACTAACCTTCATGTCTTGTTCAGCCTTCATCGCAGCCTGGGCCTGATTGCCTCTGACTCCAGAGAGTGATCCACAAGGACCCCTGGCCACATGTGGCATACGAGGGTGGCTCAAAAGGCCTGTGGTCATCTGAGGTGGCATCTGACTAGCCAGTGCCATTGACGGCCTCTGAACAGGCGCTGGGAAGGTGTTAGTATGTGGGGCTCTTACCAATGGAGGGACCAGGTTAGGCTGAGAGAGGATCTAAGTGGGGGAAGAAAACAACAACAAGAGAGACATTTAGCCGTTAGCAAATTGCCAACCTGATCACATGGTGGCTTCTCTGCAGGGAGCCTATGGCCTCTTCTACCAATCGCTGCCAAGCAGCGGGTGCATTTTTTTCTGCTATGGTCATGTGTGGGGAACTCTAGCGAGGGAAATCCTAAGATGTGTATTGTGTTTAAAAATTGCTTTAGAACATAAAAGACCAAAATAGGTTGGGTGAAGGAGGGGTATCCTCAAATATGTCAAGATGCAGGAAATGGCAAAAAGTAGGTTCATGCTTCCAAATAAAATCTAGCACTCTCAAATATGATGTGCAATATCCCAGAGTTAGAAGTATACACCTCTCCCTGTGAGGTGCTTTATAGCAATTGAACTTTTGAAGTACAGTCCCTTTTAAAGGGTACTCATTGAAAAATATAGTCATTTTGGAATACTGTTTCATAGCTGCATTTCAGGTAAGAGGCTAAGGGCACACAATTCACTAGGAATTTCTGTGCAAGCCTCAATGGAATAAATAGAGGCTCTGCAGGAGGCCCTTTGCCCCCTTGCACAAATCCCAGTCTTTCCAGTGACGCCTGCACAGGAGACATTCCTGGTGCATTGTGCCCTAAATGTCTCTTGGAGACCTGAGGCACACACTGGGACCCTTCTCTCATACACTATTTTCCCTTTCAGATGTTCAACACTCAATTGTAGCGAGAGCTGTGCGGAGAAGCCTGTCCAATTCCTCAACTTCAGGAGCACAGATAGTACTGAAAGCAAATTATTTCCATCCAGATACCAGTTTGCTTACATGAATTAGATTTACAGTTACGGAAAGCACATTTAATCAAATATCTGAGAATCCTGCATTTAGGAGTCTTGATTTAAAACAATCACACATGACAAATCCCAGCCTGTTGGCAGAAGGCCTCTATTGCTGCCCACCTGGGGTGCGAACTGAGGAGGAAATGGTTGGGTCATTCTCACAGCTGCCGACTGAAACTGCTTCTGGTAGACAATGGTATTCATTTTATTGGACTGATTGTTCGGACTTGTAGAAGCAACCCTTAGAGAGAAAACATTTAAAATCAGTTAATATATTGAGTTTCTCACCAGGGATACCTTTTGTTTATAATTTTCATACACTACCTGAATCGAGAAGAAAAAATTGGGTATTACTTAAGTAAATGCAGTTTGCACCCAACACAGAGAAACTGTATTGTACATAACTCTGTTATTGTACAAAGCTATGAAAGAAATGTTAAATTTAAGTTGAATTCCCCTATCACAATTCACACAATGGGAGCAATTAACATTAGTTACATGTACTTCAGTAATACTTTCATAATTTCTTCTAGATTCAGATGCATATGCATGCAGATCTCCTGCATGCAGGCGATTCTTCGACCTAATTCTTCAGCTTAAGAAAAAGGTACACAGTTGTCACATTACAGGCAAACAGAGTACATTGTGAACACTCTATTTCTGAACAAATAGCAATTTGTGTTGGGTATTTAACTAACTAAAGAACACCTGACCAATTTATTGGTGAAATAATCTTAAATCTATAAGGCATTTATTTGAATTTCCCGAATTCAAATAACTCCATGACCACATCAAGAGTTCTTTTCTTATTGCAGCAACTAAAGTACAAATGGACTCTTGATAGCAGTCCTAATTCTGGGGTACTTTTGTGCCCAAAACGGGTTTGCACAAGGTTTTGCTTCCTGAACTCTGTGTTCCTCTTCCAGTTTGAAGAGGCCTGTAGCACAGAAGCTTTTCTGAGCACTAGTTTTGGGTTCTCTCTCAGCAGAGCCAACATGGTTTGTTGTTGCCTATGGTCTGTTGTTATGATAACTCTGGGTTCTTTAACCCATAAACAACCCAGTTTCCAGCTTTGCACATCACAGAATAACCCAGGAATGGGGCATTGCTGGGTTGTTAATTAAAATTGCCGACGTGACATGCGAATTGGGTCATTGTCAATTGACAGGAATCCCAGCCCTAGAATAATTATATTACTTGTGTAGAAAAATATCAACTTCTTTATTGGCACAGAGGACTTTTCCACCATTAGATCCAGGCAATTGGTGGTGATAAGGTATCTTGAAATTAATAGGCAGTGTCCAATGTCTCTGGAAGTCCCATATCATAGCAAAATACTTTGAGGTTATACTCTTTGGATAGAGCCCAAGAGATGTGCGCTAACATCCAGTACCTCTGGTACAATACTGGTAGTTTAACCTCCTGAGCTGCCACCATACTTGGCAGTATTAATCACTGGGGCAAAGTGCTGCTATATAAAAATGTCCTGAGCACTTTGGACGTCTGCGCGACTTTGGCACACGGCTTTATTCGAAGGGAAACACAAAAGCTAGCCCTTCAAACACTACATATCATAATCCACTCTCCCTACCACTGATTTAGTATTCAGTGTGCTTTAATACTCAATTTCTAACTCTGTTAACTCAATGAATCATGAAATTAGTTATATGAGCCAAAGGGGGACTTTTTCCTCAAACAGCACCGCCCCCCATCCAATGCTGCTTTTGATACAGCGAGGGATTTCAAAGGGCGATTTGCAAAATGGCATGAAGATCAGCAGTTCAAAGAAAAACAGTTGTTCTACCGGATGAGTGCAAGTCTCTTACGAGCCTAGGCAGCTTTTTGGATCCCATTGGACTACTATCTTTGCCCCCCACCTGTTTTTGTCTTCCACCGAAGCTGCGCTTTCCAAAAAATGCAAGGAAGAGAGGCATGCCTTACTACTGTTTCTTCCTCCTTTCAGAGAGAGATGTTCCATGTCATTTTGTCTCAGGGGAGTTTGTGTAACTTGAAGCCCTAGTACAACACTGGCCATAATCTTTGCTCCTCCAATCTAAAACCAAACACTTGATAGTCCTATTAAGAGGTATTCCCAATTGCTCTGTGATCGTTTAATACAGGCAATATTAAGAGTTTAACCAAAATTCAATATATAAACTGTGAAAATACATAATGAAGTGAAAAGAAGTTGTTCTAAGCAGCATCCTATTCATAAAATTCAGAACATTTCACCAAATAGTGTAAAGCTTTTATTGGCAGCATACAATGTCCAAATCATAGTCAAAATAGCTTGTTGGCATTCATGCATATTTGAGGCACAATCCTGTAGAAACACACCTGTGCAAGTTCTGCTGAAATAAATGGAAATTTGGCAAGTGTGCAGCCATTCTGTCTTCATATTTCCTGCAAAATAAATTGCCCTGTTTCCAAATATGTTCCCCTTTCCATCTGAGTCCAGAGCAGAACAATTATTGATATTATCTCTTTACTAGAAAGAAAACGAAATACCCAAAGGAGGCCAGAATGTCTACCACTGGCATTCTAAAAATCATACACATTCCACCCCATGTACGCTCTATATTACGTTGTTCCATATTGTTAAGATGCTTGTCCATGTAAAACATTATTGCCTAGCCAACGTTCTGCGCAAAGGATTATTTTAAAATCAGAAATGTTTCTCCAAACTGCAGCCTTTATTTAGCATTTTTATACTGGTTTTCTGTTGCCAAAGTGGCACCATTACACTAATGTTGAATTCAGTAGTGGTATTTTTTTTATATTGGACTCCATTACAAGTCTACAAAGCTGACTTGTTTGAAAATACATGTTTACCGGAAAGGACTAGAAGTTGGAGTGGTGCTTCGTCCAGAAACTGGAGGTGTGCCTGGCTTAACATCAATGCCACTTCCAAAGGCTTTCAAGTCCATTTCTGACATCTGAAGAAAACAACAAGTTTAGTCATGACTGCAACACTGATATGTTCTATCAAGGATCCAACCATCGTCCTTTAACTGGAGTTGCATCTTTACAAGGCCTTTACTACAGTGGGGATAAAAGCTGATTACAATGTTCATATTTATTCTGAAACATCGGAACAAAAGGAGTTGATCATTTAGTCATTTGGATGTATCAGGATTTTTAGCTCTACACGCATGCAACTTCAGTAAATGTTCAATAGGTTAAACAGAGCAGGATGTAGCTCTAATATGCTATCAATTGCCAGTAAACTACACTGCACCTCCTGCACAGTGAATAAAGGTGATATGAGCCAAGCAACTGTTAACTTGAGAGATAGCAAGAAAACATCTCTTTCTCCCTCTGACACACACACACACACACACACACACACACACACACACACACACAGAGGTAGGAATGCATAGTGCAAGTTGGCACCTCAAAACCACTCTACTCACAATTTGCACACTTGCCTTCCCATATCCAAAAAGGAAATTAAGTAATCTTTCATAGGTATTATTCATCTCAAGTGATTCAAAAGGCATGGAATGAAGACTTGAATGAAGGCCTTCAAGAGGCAGCTGGACAACTATCTGTCGGGGATGCTTTAAGGTGTATTCCTGCATTGAGCAGGGGGGGTTGGACCCGATGGCCTTATAGGCCTCTTCCAACTCTACTATTCTATGATTCTATGATTTATGAGACTAATGTATGCAGACATACAGATACTTTTACATATGCACAAATACAGCCAGACATGCATACATACACACACACCAAAAAACCAAAACCACGGGAGTCCCTTTGAGCACACATAAAAGGGAGGCCACCTTTCTGGGACCCTCATTCATTTCCCTATACAGACTTCATAATTGTAAATACCCCCTGCACTTATCCGATTAAACAAAACAGAGAATGTCATTGGCCTAACACATACCAGGCACAATTCAGCCAAAGATAAGGCCTTTTTAGCTCCCATTCATTTCAATGAGATAATTAGGAATGTGCTTAGCTCTCTCCCACTGAAATGTGCATGACTTAGTTAACTTTTAAGTCGTGCACATTTAACTTGGGTTGGATAGTGACAAACAGTCTTTAAATGCATTATTATGCTGTTACAGTATTTTGTTGGGTCCTCCGGAAGACTAATACCCAACACAAACCTAACAACACAACATCTATCTTTTCCAATGCCCTCTATACTCACCCTCCCCTAACCCAGTGAAGGTTAGGGGAGGTAAGTAGCCAGCAGCCAAGCAGAATGACAACTGTGAATGTCAACAACAAGATTGTCTTACCAGTATATTAATTCTAAACTAATTCCATAATGGTCCAATCTTTTCCATTTGCTATTCTCACTTAATTTGGTTTCAGTATTGCAAGGATACCGTAGCCACTTGGCATATAATGTGCATTAGCACTTACAGCAAAATCAACACAAATGCATTTACCTTCCCAGTTATAATGCCATGCTGAGTTCCAGCTGGAATTAGTCCTCTGAAAGGTTGACCCACTTGTGCTGGCCGACTCAAACTTTGACCCGGAGGCTGTGGTGGTGTGTGCTGCAGTGGAGGTTGAAGGGACTGTGGAAGAGCAATTAAAGGCTGACCAGCTGATCCAAAGTTGGGCAAAGAAAGTTGCGATCCTGGTATAGGTACTGTCATCTGAAGAAAAATTTGAGAATGTATTAGACATATGGGTGCCTCAATAACTTAAGATCATCAAAACAAAACTGTCACTCTTGAACTCTGGTGAGGAGGATGTACATTTTTGCTAATACATTTCGCAGGTATTCTCTTGTGCATCTGAAAAGAATCAATGCCCACATTTCTATCTATTGGGTTTGAAGAGAGAGAAAAAATCGAGAACATGCGGGCAGAATCTATTATTGAGAAACCAAGTTGGAGCTGGACAGCGTCCTTACTAAATAGAATTCTCCCTCCTCTCCTTCCCCCATTAACTTCACTTTTCCTTATTGTCAGAATTCTCCTGAACATGCAAGATTTGGGTTTCCTTAGAGCAGACTTGTGTTTTGGAAGTTCTCAATTTGCAAAATGTTGGTAATATATGCATGGCTTTAACTATATTTAAAATGATTTAAAATATTAACTCCTGCCTTTCAATCCCAAAGTGTTCTCAAAGTGGCTTACAATTAAGGGTCAATTAAAGTAGTCATTAATTATTAAAATATAAAAAGAACATTAAAAACAGAGACAGTTATTAAAAGCCACATACAAACAGAACCAGGAGGGTAAAAAACACAGAACAACTGAATTCCCTGAGCAAATTTTAAAAAACCCTTTACCTGGCATTGAAAAAGCAAAAGTTGGTGCTGGGAAGACAATCCCAAGATGGAATTCCACTACAGAAGAAGCTCTACCTCTGATCATGACCCCCCTCACCTCAGAGAGTGAGGGACCTAAAGAAGGGGCTCTGAAGGTCTAAGTGTTGGTATATCTTCATATGGGAGCAAGTGGTCCTTGATATATGCTGGTCTCAACCCAGAAGTGAGTGCAGTGGTTTCAGAACTAGCAAGATATGTTCTGAATGCAAGGTCCCAGCCAACAATCTAGCTGTGGTACTTTCTATCAATTGGATCTTCTGAACAATTTTCAAAGATAGTAGCTCTAGGCATGGCAACTCAAACAAGATGTTTTAGAAGCATGGATAATCATGGCTGGGTAAGCTCTGTTGAGGTGGGGTTGCTGTTGGTGCACTATCTTAAGGCATGTGAAAGGTGATTAATTCCAAGAAGCCACTTCAGCCTCCAGAGATAAGGCTGGATTTACATAGCTTTATCTCTGGACAGCAAACCTGATCCATAAGGGAAGGTGTACCCCAGCCAAAACAAGATGAAACCCACCTTCCTGTCCAGAAGAACCCACCTGCCTATAGTATCTAAATTTTGTCTGGATTGAGCTTCCATTGTCCCTCATCCAAATCTCAAACACTGGTTCAACACATCCATTGCTTCACTAGAATTAAATGAAAATGAGATATGCAGATGACACCGCACCCCAAATCCCCAGATGACCTCACTCAGTGTTTTCATGCAAATGTTAAACAGCAATTGCCACAATAGTTGTCCCTCCAGCTCCATCTTCTGGATTCAGCTATCCAAGTAAGAGTAGTACTTCAAATCACCATGTTAGCCAGCTGCTCTTGAAAGATACTATGAATGATGGTGCTGAAAGCTACTGGGAAGTCCAGGAGAAATTGCCTCTCCTTCTCCCATATAGGCCATCATCTACCAGGGCAACCAAACCAGTGTCTGTGCTAAAATCAGGTCAGAGGTGAGATTAAAATGGACCTCGAAAAACCAGTTTCATCCAATCTTGGTCCAAAAGAGAGTACCGTATTTTCCGGCGTATAAGACGACTTTTTAACCCTGGAAAATAGTCTCTAAAGTCGGGGGTCGTCTTATTCGCCGGGTATAGGACGGAGGGGGGCTGCAGTAGCCGCCGGCACCGGACGGGAGCGGGCGTCCCGGAAAGGTAAGGAGGGGGCGTGCGGAGGGGAGGAGGGGGCGCACGGAGGGGAGGAGGGGGGCCCTTACCTTTCCGGGACGCCTGCTCCCGTGGGCGGCTACTGCCAGGGGGCTTCGCGGCCTGCTCTAGAGTAGAGCGCCGGGTGATCGCATCACCCGGCGCGCTTACTCTAGAGCAGGCCGCAAAGCCCCCTGGCAGTAGCCGCCGGCGCAGGACGGGAGCGGGCGTCCCGGAAAGGTAAGGAGGGGGCGCGCGGAGAGGAGGAGGGGGTGCATGGAGGGTCCGGAGCTGGGCTGCCTCCGCCGGGTCCGGAGCTGGGCTGCCTCAGCGCTCAAAACGGCGAGGCCTCGTCGGGCTCGACCACTGGGGAGCAACTGGCTCACGCCAACGGGTTGCTGCCGTCGGCCAACAACAACGGCTGCGGCGGCGGTGGGCCGAGTGTCAACAAGGGGGTTCGGCCCCTGGGGGGTCCTCTGCCGAGATGGGGGGAGGCAGCGGCGGTGGTGTCGGCGGCAGCGCCCTGAAGAAGAAGAAGCGGTTATCGCAGTCCGATGAGGACGTGATCCGGCTGATCGGGCAGCACCTTAACGGGCTGGGCTTCAATCAGACTGTTGATCTTCTCATGCGAGAGTCAGGATGTCGTTTAGAACATCCTTCTGCTACCAAGTTCCGCAATCATGTCATGGAAGGAGAATGGGATAAGGCTGAGAATGACCTGAACAAACTTAAGCCTTTAGTCCATTCTCCTCATGCAATTGTGGTGATGCACGTATGAATTGCAACAGGCATCTTCTGAAAGGCATTGCTATTCTCATTCACATGGAAGGGATTGCCTCTCTTAAGATGGCGCTTGCCATCTCTGTTTTTTATAAATACTTGTATTAAAAATGACTACAGTTTGTAAAACTGTTGAGCGATTAACTGGGAGTGAGCACCTTTTTAGTCAGTCGAAATGTTGTTTTTTAATTCACCTAATTTATTTACTAAATGTTGCAACTGTAGTTAATAATCTCAATATTCATAGTTTGCACAATAATAAGTACAATGTCTATGACCTATTGTGTTAAACTTCTTATTTGACCTCAAAGGTTAGATTTTTGTTTGTTTGTTTTTAATGATGTATTTTTTCTTGTTTTTTAAATTTTAACTGTTTTGTGATTCTTGTGTTTTATATTGTTGTTGTTCCCCGCCTCGATCCGGAGGGAGAGGCGGGTTATAAATTATTATTATTATTATTATTATTATTATTATTATTATTTCAGGGACATCCGTGCACACCCCTAGTAAATTACCATATTGAAATCAAATCTGATTTTTAAAATTTTTTTATTTGGTGTGCGTTGGAAGAGGGGCAGTCTTAAATGGCGAGTATATCCCAAACGCTATATTTTAACTGGAAAAGTTGGGGGGCGTCTTATACGCCCAGTCGTCTTATACGCCGGAAAATACGGTACTTAAAATCAGACCAGCCAATTATTTGAGAAGTCATCAGGGTCTAGGGGGACCATTCTGGGGATTTTACAGACAACTCTCTCCTTTACAGTGACTAGGACCACACTCTCTTGAAATTATATCATCATGATAAGAGAGTTATTAAAAGTCCCCTCATCCAGACTATCATCCTTGTGTGCTGTTGAGGAAACCAGATCCAGGGTGTGACCTACCACATATGTTGACCCCATAACATATTGTGGCACCTGCTGCATTGTCATGGCAGCCATGAAGTTCTGAGCTGACCCAGACAAGGCAGCCTTAGCACGGATGTTCAAATCCCCGAGAACCACCATCCTAGGAGTCCCGAACACCAACGCTGAGACCACCTCTGCCTCTCAGGTTGGAAATCTCTGTCCCAATTAAGTAAATACCAAGTATGTACACTAGGAGTTCGCACTCAACTTTACAGGAAGCCTAGCAAGAGAGATAGTAGTATGATAGACCACTGGCAAACCCTCCTCTCTAATGAATGAGCCATTATTACTATTATTATTATTATTATTATTATTATTATATGGATGACATTAAAATCTATATTTCAACATTGACACAGATAAAAGGCCTCCTGTGAATCACTGACAGACATGAAAATGGAATTTGAGAAAGGAAAATGCAAGATGCTACACACAGAAAGAGGAAAATGGAAAGAAGAAACAGCAGAAACACTAAATAATGAAATATTAGATAGCATGGAAGAAAATGAAATACAAATATTTAAGATTCCAACAAAACATGAAAATCAACCACTCCACAGTAAAAACTCAACTAAGAATGCAATATAAAAACCTAAAATCCAAACTCAACTCGAAAAACATTTTCAAAGCCATCAACACCTATGCAATACCCATCCTCACATCCTCATTCGGAATCATACACTGGTCATACACTGAACTCGAAGAAATAAACAGACTCAATCGCACCGAACTCACAAAACACCGCATGCTCCATCCCAACTCATGCATTGAAAGAACAATCAGCAGGAAAGGAGGAAGAGGTCTGCTGCACATTGACACAATTCATGCTAAACACATAAAATCACCCACAGAATTCTTCCACACCAAAAACACTCCCATTCACAAAGCCATAGTAAAAGCAGATAAAAATTACAATCTAGCACTACAAAACGAAGACCAAACATGACCACTCACACTCGCAGAGAAAAAAGAAAAATGGGCACAAAAAGCACTCTACGGGAAGCACTACAACATAATACAGAACCCACAAATAAACAAAGAACAATCGTACAAATGGCTCAGGAAGGGTGAGCTATTTCCAGAAACAGAAGGATTCCTAATAGCTATACAGGATCAAGTTATAACCACCAAAAATACATAAAAAAGACAACAATGTAACAACAGACCTATGCAGGAAATGCCATCAATTCCAAGAAAAAAATAGACCCTATAACAGGAAACGACCAGCACATCATCTGAACAAGCTTCACTGAAGTGAATGGAAATTGTGATTGCAATAGGCTAAAGCAAATCTAGCACTCCTATTTATTTCAGTGGATTCTATGGAGGAGAAATGATTAGTGAACCATGCCATATGTTGTTTACAGATCTGTACCATTTTAGGCAATGTTTAGTGTACCACCAATAGCAAACATGGCATTTTTCTTTCAAGATCTATGGTTATTTGGGTTCCTGGTAGAAGAGATATGGTTCCTGAGTATCTCCTGATACCAGAGAAAGAACTGTTAAAACGACACCTATTATGCATTGTGCTCTTGCAAAACTCTACCTGGCACAGTGGAAGCTGTATTTGCTAGACGTTGGCTCTAGGGTCATAATAAAAGTAACTGGAGTAGATAAACACCACACCAAACATCACAGTGATCTCTGGACAAGAGAATGCTTAATAAAGAAACACCTCTGACAAAACACAGTCCTACACCAAACTAGTCTGTTCAGAGAACACCACAGTTATTATTAAAAGGCATTCTTTGGTATTAAAGAATTGTTTTAGGTTGCTATCATCCAGTGTGGTAGCAACTTCCCCATAAAAGAACATGAACCATATTCTCAATAGGATATTCTCTTGTCATGAGATTGTGATACTACAACACACACACACACACACACACACACATTAAGTATAATTGAAAGCAATTTACCGTGCCATAGTTTACCTGCTGGAGAGCACTGGGAGACTGAGCAGTGCTATAGAAGCTTGTCTGACCCGGTTGCTGAACCTGTCCAGAATACAAATTTGAGGCCGGGGTCAGAGTAGCTCTGGCCTGAGAAGAGAGAGGTTGACATTTTCTGGGTGACTAGGCAATGTTATTTTAATATGAAGAACAGAACAAAAAGAGTGGAAAAGTTTTATTGGATGAATCTGGACTGCATCGGTGCAAGCAGCCAGACATCAGGATTCTTCCATCCATTTCATATACATCCAGAACTAGAAACAGTTCTAGAACAAGCATAGCTTGCTCTATTAAACCCATTGTTCCATTAAAGCATTGGTAATTACAACTCTTCAGTAACCTCACTGAGGACATCTTGCTCTTACCTGGAGCAGATGTGTGTCAATAAGCTGTGAGCCTCCTAGTCCAGAAGCTTGACTCAACTGATGCTCATATAGGATAGGAATAGGCTGAGCGTTGGACGTCTGTTGAAATGCAAGGCTCGACTGTGCCTTGGCAAGCTCCTGATGCTGCACTGTCGGGAAGTTGTGTAAGGCTGTGCCAGAAAGAACCACTGGTGATGGCTGAGATAGGCCACTCTGCATAAATGCCTGCTGGGATCTATAAAACAAATTTGGCCTCAATTAGTCAGTCATTAAGATGTGATTAAACTGTAAAATTCTGCCTTTGCAGCAAAACGTTTCAAGCTGCACTAGGATAAACCAGATAAAAACCATCTGAGCTGGCAGTGACCAACAAAGAAAGAGATCTCAGGGTTGTGGTGGACAGCTCGATGAAAATGTCAACCCAGTGTGCGGCCGCTGTAAAGGCAAACTGCATGTTAGGCATTATTAGAAAAAGAATTGAGAATAAAACTGCCAGCACCATACTGCCTTTATACAAATCTATGGTGCGACCACAATTTGTTCACCACACTTAAAAAAGGTACTGTAGAGCTGGAAAAGGTACAGAAAATAAAATGATCAAGGGACTGGAGCATCTCCCCTATGAGGGAAGGTTACTGCAGCTGGGATTCTTCAGCTTGGAAAAAAGGAGGCTATGGGGAGGCATGATAGAGGTGTACAAAATGATGCAAGGTGTGGAGAATGTGGATAAGGAGACATTTTTCTCCCTCTCCCATAATACTAAAACCCAGGTCATCCGATGAAGCTGATGGTTGGGAGATTCAGGACATATAAAAGGAAGTACTTCTTCACGCAGCGCAGTTAAACTATGGAATTCGCTACCACAAGATGTGATGACCATCAATTTGAATGGTTTTATAAGGAGCTGGATATATTTCTGGAGGTGAAGGCTATCAGTGGCTACTAGTCCTGATGGCTAAGTGCAACTTCCAGTATCAGAGGTAGTAAGCCTGTATGCACTAGTTTTTGGGGAACATGGATGGGAGGGTGCTGTAACACCATGTCCTGCTTGCGGTTCAGTGGTTGACAGCTGGTTGGCTACTGTGTGAACAGATTGCTGGACTAGATGGACCCTGGTCTGATCCAGCATGGCTCTTCTTATGTTCATACAAGGAGATATATTCTATGCCCCCATATTATAGAAAAAGAAAGGGGGGAAATCCATGCCAGTGTTTCAGATTTTGTGTTTCATTTTGTTTACAGAAGAATGGATCACCAACTTGTGACCTAAAACCACTTAGGCAGCAGCTGCAGATTCGTGGTATAACTTGTACACTTGATAAAAAAACATTTTAATGCAGGTCAATTGATTATTCCAACTTCCCTGAAAAGATGTATGCCCCCAACCCTGACGATGCTTCAAGTGCTTCCTCTCAAGAGTTGCAGAGGGATGTGACACCGTGGCTATTTAAGAGAGACTGCTAAGATTCTGGACAGGTAGAGGAGAGGAGATGTCACAAAGCACACCTGCCCTAACCTCCTCCAAGTATTTCAATCTGGCAAAGTTTGAACAGAACTTGGGGTTTATGGTGGATTTTTCACCACTCTTGCACCAATGAACACAAATGGAATAAATAACTGTGCAGATACATTTAGGAGAAAGAAAATTTCTGTTTTCAAGTTTGCTTTCTTTCTGTTAAAAACACTTACCTATAGGGTTGTAATGAAGAGTTAAACAATTCCTGAGCCTGGGAGACAGCAGGTGCTGCTCCTAAACCCAGCTGGGCTTGATGCTGCCCTTGCAGAGGTGCATATATAGGGATTGGTATCTGCTGAACCGAAGTAGGCTGTAAGGAAGGGAAGTCATTTAATATCCAGACAAAACAAATATACTAACATATAAAGCTGTCTTATGCTTATGCCAAATCCATCTAGCCAGTCTACTCTCTCAAAATGGGTCTTCAAGGTCACAGGCACAGACGGCATTTTCCCGTTCTGTTACTTTAAACTGCAGATTCTGGGAAGTGGAACTGAGATCTGCTGGGAAATGAAGTTGAAATTTTGCTTCAATGCAAATACTCTAGCACTGACCTGTGGCCCCTCAACAAACTCTGCAGGCACCTTGCTAGTTACTAGAAAGAAAGGGAAGTATCTACAGTGTCTGTGCTAAACTTTTGGCTTATAGGAATTGGTGACTGGAATAGTTCTTGCATAAATTTGCACAGTGCGACGCCTCTCCTCTTTAGCTAAAGCATTAATAATATGCTAGTAAGAGCAACCAGCTGTGGCACAACTCACTGGCTTGACTGGACAGAAACATTTAAAGAGTGGTGGGCAGGCCAAAGTCACCTCCCCGACTCTCTTGCAAGATCACCACTGCCCCACACATTTTTCTCTTTCTCTCAAGATATGAGAAAAAGAAAGAATGTGAGTGTGGTTAAGATGACCATCGTCCCATACATTATTTTTCACACACCCCACCCATTCACATATCCCATTTCTGCATGCACACACACTGAGATTTTTTCTAAGCCCAAATGTGTGTGAATGATGAGGGAAAGGAGGTGGGTTACAGGCCAGTTGGGGATCCACCATAGGGTTGTATTTGGCTCACAGATCAGTGGTTCCCCATATCTGCCCCAAGTACCTGTGAGAGACCTGGTTGAAATCCTTGCTGTTGGGCCAGTGAAGGAGGAGCCAAACGTGCATGCTGGGTGTTGAACAGATGACTTGTATCCATATAGAAAGCTGGAATCTGAGCTACAGAACCAGAAGAAAAGATAAAAGTCAGGAAGTGATGCCTAAATGAACTTAAAAGCAGTCATATTGAGCTACCTATCTGATAAACATGTGTGTGTGTAGATTTCGAAGACAAAAAAGGTTGGTGTTGCCAATTTTCAGGGGAATCTCTGTTCGGTTTTAAACTGTATACATTCACCTTAAATACTAAAACATTTACATCAATCCTGTTGGAAGCAAAGAACAGACTGCAAGGATGCATTGAACAAAATAAGGAGCTTTAAGAAACACTGAGCTTAAATTTAGCCACTTCTACTTTTAAAGAAATAGAGCAACCTATTATTCCCTAATGTAATGCAATGCATGCCCCACTCCATTACCTGCTGCCGACTGAGACACGTAGACCTGTGGACTCTGCTGTTGCTGGGCAATTAGTGATGGCATACAGCTTAGCTGGGGAAAGTGACCAGCAGACGCCAAATTACTTGTCTGTAACTGCTGTGGCTTCACTTTACAGATGTTTGGTGGGTCAGAGGTGGTGGTAGTTTTTGTACTCAGTGAAGAGGTAGTATATGTTCCAGCTCCTAAGATTACAACCAGCAAAGCAATGATTCAATCAGCAAAATTAACTAAAATGCAAGTTGTTATTAGAGCAGTGGTTTACTAAAATATTATGTCTCACTTTACATGAACATTTGCCCAAGATTGCTTGAGTGGATTTCTTTTTGTATGTGCTAGCATGATGGTGAAAAAGTTCACCATGACCTTCTTCAGACGACATGCTTAGCCACTTTGGTTAAGCATTCTGAGCTAAGCAGTATGGCTTAGCATGTCATGTGAACCATTCCTAACCATGGTTGCTACATAACCAATTTAAACATGCTCACTAACCGTTTGCTGCAAAAGGGTTAGCAGCCTACCCATGAATTTGTGTGCCATCTGAACAGGCCCTATATGGGTCCCAAATCTGAGTGAAGGAGGCACATATTGGTATCTGTGGGAGCTGCTCCAACCTCACAGAATTACATTTTTCTTGAGGTACCTGCGCAAGAAGTCTTGAAAGGTCTCTTTACTTGGACTTGGATTCTGTGGCAGCTCTATCCAGTAATGACTTAATCCCAAGACAATGATACAAAACCAAGAAGCAGTTTAGGATATGTGTAGGAGGACCATGCATATGGCCAGAGTTTTCTTTGTTGATTCTCTCCCACAGTTGAGACAGCAAAGGGCATTTTTGCAAATGACAGCAGGTTATTTACTTAAAGCATTTTAGGCCATATTTCCAAAGTCCTCTCAATACAATACAATAATTTGCATTATTATACAAATAATATAAAGCACAAAATTAAAACAATGGGTTGTATCCAGTCTAACTTAGATCTTATTAATTTCATTGGGTCCACTCTAAGTAGGACTAACATTGGATGCCACCCAATATAACATTAGTATATAACTATATAAAGTTCCAAGATAAGCAACTTTTAAACATATAAAACAGACAGGAAAAAAGACATCACAAACCACAACAATAAAGCACTAAATTACCAGCACATCCAATAAAATAAATTCAATTAAAAGCCACTTGGAATAGGCAGGCTTTCCAATACTTTTTGAACACCAAGACCGAAGGAGTCTACAGAGTTGGGCCACTTCTAAGAAGGCAGCCCAGCAAGCGTGGCCAACTATGATAATTATACAGAATAGGCAGGTTCATACTGGTGCAGTTAGATCCTTCATACAATCTGATCCCATTTAGGTCTTTCTAAGTCAAAACCAGCACTCTGAATTGGGCCCAGAAACACACTTGTAACCAGTGCAAGTGGTAGAAAATCCGGTTTTCTTTAAAAACAGCGCCACACATCGCACACGACTCTACTCCAGTTTGGATTTCATGAGCGCATACGTAACAGGAGGCTGGGCCTGCTTTCTCTACGGAGGGCTATGGTTGGTGTACCAGCCTAAGCTGGTAGAAGGCCCCCCCTGGCCACCACTACCACCACCACCTGTGCCTTCCACAGACAATGACAGCTCCAGAAAAAGCTCCAACCTGGTGCTTCGGGGGAGTGTGACTATATCCAGAACCAGTGAACACTCCACCCACATTAGGTGGTTTCCTGACCCACAGAATCCCCATCTTGTTTGGATGAAGCTTCTGCTTGTTCAGTCCTTATCCATCCCAAAACCACCTAGAGGAACTGTGAACCTGGCGACAATGCAGCCCAAACCTCTGGATAATTTCACCATGTGATTTCATCCAGATGTAAGCAACATGGGGAACAAGATGGTACCCTCCCCCCAAATTGAGAGAGGGTCCGCTGCCAAAGAACAGCTGGAGGGGGAGGGAAGCCCACCCATTGCCAAGAGTCCTGTTGACCCAAATGTCCTTGATGTGAGGCAGGCTTTCTCCCCACCTTGAGCCATTTTTCTGCAGGGCATTCTTTTCCTCACCTCTATTCAAGTCAATAGAGTGATCGATAGAAGGGGGAGCAGTGCTGAGTGGTAGGTAACACAAGGGGAATTGCAACCACGCTTGGGGGTGCCAGTGTGCCTGCGGGCACTCCCGGATCAAGCAATACTGAACATAGCCATTGTGCTTGCAAAGCATCACAAAGTACATGTTAAATTTGCACAAAATCTACCCCAAAGCAGTGCTATTAGATAAATGCTACTTGTGCAGCTGAATTTTCCAAGGGTTATCAGAATCTCTGCAGTTATATGCTTAATAAGCAAGTTAATGAATATTAATATTAAAACCTCGCAGAAATTGCAATTGTAATTGAATGTAAATATGTGACTTATTTGACTTAGGCAACCAGAACGAAAGAACGATAAAATTATTTTTTTAAAAAAAGAGAATCTCTGCAGTCATGCTGGGTTTCTAGACATCATCTTACAGGAGAATGCAAACACTGATTTCCTTTCCAACAGTTGTATAAATGAGGTATAAAAGTTTGATCTTGCTTTTTTAAAACCCTCTACTATTAATAGCAGACCACTCATACCTGCTAAACACTTAGTGGCCCTGACCTCTCCAAAACTTAGAAGAGCTTTTACTTTGACCAAATTCAATGTTTTGCCATCCGCTCTGTTGGAGGGCAGATTCCAAAAAATTCCTCAGAGAACGGGTATGCCCATGTGGGAAGGGGGCAATCGAAACAGTAGGTCATGTTCTACTACACTGCGATATATATAAAGATCTTAGATCTCTTCTTATTGCCCCGCTTATAGTAAAACTCCCGGGCAGGCCGGACAAATTTTATGCAGAATATTTATTGTCTGACTTAGATGATCAAGTCACACTAAAAGTGGCCAGATTTTGTGTAGCAGCCATCTCCCGTCACAGGGAGGTGACTGGTAAACATGAAAGAATGAACAACTAGCATGCATTATTCTATAGTTATAATCAAATGATACTGTATACATGTAACACAGCTATAATATACGTGTTACCATTTCCCTATGGGTTGATGACTTGTCTATGTATTCAATTATTCAATGTTTTTATATTATCAGGAGGGTTAATTGAAAATTTAATGTGTAAATATGTTTTTATATTATGATGTTTTATACTTGCTGGTCTTGTTGACCGTAACAAATTTTTATTATTTATTTATTTATTTATTTACTCTACTATTAATGGGCTTTGCCAATGGCATTCAAGCCATAAACCTTATCCAAGTGTCTTGAATGGTGGAGGAGGAAGGGTGGGAAGGTGGAGGAGGAAGGATGGGAAGTTTTCAATTATTCTTTAGTTACAACACTTCTTATAATCAAAGTAAACCAAACCAAAACAGACTAGTTACATGTATTCTTTTAAGAATGGTGCTAAATCAAGTCAAGTGCTAAATAGAGAATCAAAGGAAGCTTGACAACAAGATGATGTCAAGGGAACAAATACCTTTCAGGGCATAGCCAAAAGCCTGTCTGAATAAATATTTGCCTGCTTGCAGAAGGATAGCAAAAATGGAGCTAACTTGGCCACCTTTGGCCTGGTAGCAGCCCCAAAAAACATGAGAACTTGTTTGGCTGGCAATAGATCCTTCCTCTTCTGTCAGTTAAAGGCTAAGGATGAACAGGGGTCTGGAAAAAAACCCTATGAGGAAAGACTGAAAGAACTGGGAGTGTTTAGCCTGGAAAAGGGAAGATTGAGGAGAGACATGATAGCACTCTTCAAATACTTGAAAGGCTGTCACACAGAGGAGGGCCAGGATCTCTTCTCGATCAATCCAGAGCGCAGAACATGGAATAATGGGCTCAAGTTACAGGGAGCCAGATTCCGGCTGGACATCAGGAAAACTTACTGACTGTTAGAGCAGCATGACAATGGAACCAATGACCTAGGGAGGTGGTGGGCTCTCCCACGCTAGAGGCATTCAAGCGGCAGCTGGACCAGCCATCTGTCAGGTGTGCTCTGGGGTGGATTCCTGCACTGGGCAAGGAGTTTGGGACTCGATGGCCTTGTAGTCTCCTTCCAACTCTACTGTTCTATGATTTATACCTGACAAGGATGTTGTAGGCGTAACTGAAGCCACAGGAATGGGAGGCATCGATGTGCTTGAGAAAGAGCTGTATGCACCACTGGTTGATCCACTGCTACTGCTGCTGTTCCCACTTCCACCACCACTACTGCCTCCAGTAACAGGAGATGCGGATGATGTAACGGGTGAACTCTTTTCCCCCACGTTTGGTGAATTCTCCCATGCTTTGCGAGCAGACTCCATCTATTCAGAGAAGAGAATTGCTTTGTTTTAAAAAAGGTATCTAGCAGATCTAGTTTCCACAGTCATATTTTCATATCATCATACTAGATAGCATCCATACTCCTCTAGGGAGCTGCCAGGGAAAATGAATTGCTTTAAAACATTCAATATGGAAATTAATATTTTTAAAACAGAATAGAAACAGCAAAAACAGACACAGCAAAGATTAGAAAGTGTGAATCGTTAATATAATAAAAAAGTTGTCAAAAACATCTGTTAGAAGTATACTTGAGCTATTGAATCCACGTATTAAAATTATGTGAAAGGCACAGATAATCAAACTTAAGTTTTCAACTCCACTCATTATAATAGAGAGGGAAGAAAAACGGCTATATATTTGCGTTTTATACTTGCACTGCAGCAAACAAAATCAAGATTAAAAAGGTTTGAGTTCTTAGGGATGCTTTTCTATAACAGAAAAGCCAATAAGGGTCAGATCTGTAACTACACGTAATTTTCATAAACAGTGAATCATTGTGCTTGTTAGTATCGAGGTATAGCTTTGAAGTGTGTCAAATCTTCAGAGTTCTACACTGATCAGTACTGAGTAACACATAAGGTTTGCATAAACAACCATTTTAACATGCCTTATGCACTATCATGAAGAATCATAGAATAGTAGAATTGGAAGGGGCCCATAAGGCCATCCAGTCCAACCCCCTGCTAAATGTAGGAATCCACCTTAAAGCATCCCTGACAGATGGCTGTCCAGCTGCCTCTAGAAGGCCTGTAGTGTGGGAGAGCCTAACAGATTTATTAGAAACTGCAGCATAGTTTTTTCAGTGATCCAAAGCAATCACAAGTGAGGAGGATCTAAGCCAGGGTCTCTCAACCTTTTCAGACCCGTGGGCATATTTGGGGATGTGAGAAACTGCTGTGGCCAAATGCTCACAGCAAACTGCTGCAGGCAAAAGGCTCCCATGGAGGATGTGGCTAATCATCTAATGCTGCCGTGGGGCCCCTGGCTAAGCCAGAGGTGTGTGTATGGTGGGGACAAATAATGAGGCTATAAGGTGGGAGGGAGGGGGAAACAGAAAGAGATGCTTCCTGGCCTGGCCAGTCTCCTTTCAGCCACACAGATTTTCCCCTTTGCGTGCTCTCTCTCCCCCCTGCACACCAGCCACTCCCAGCTTCTAGCCTCGCTATTCCTCTTCCTTAGCCTTCTTTTTTCTCTCCTTCCTAGTCCCAGCCTTGCTCTTTCTCTCTCAGTCACCTCCTTAGCTTGATGTTCATCTCCACTCCTAGACTGTAGCCTTGCTCCTTTGCTCCCCTTTACCCTCTTGGCCTTGATTCTTTCCATGTCCACTACTGGCAGGTATAGTAACAGGAAGGAAAACTTGGTGCCTTAACAGTTTTCAATTTTTAAAATTGATTTTTACCCCAAAGGGGCAGGCAGTGAAGAGCTGTGTGGGTGCCATTGGAGGTGCCCGTGGGTGCCGTGTTGGGGAACCCTGATCAAAGCTGAGGTTCTTGAATTAAACGTGGCTTTCATGATTTAAGAACCACAGCTGAGATCAGTCTTCCCCAACCAGGTGCCCTCCAGATGTTTTGGATTATGACTCTCAGCATTCCTGACCACCTCTCATGCTGGCTGGGCTGATGAGAGTTGAAGTCCAAAATATTTGGAGGACTGGGAAAAGCTGGCTCAGATCTTCATTACTAGTGACTGCTTTGGATCACCTCTGAGACTCTACTGTAGTTTTCACAGAAGTAATGATAGATTTGCTGTTCTTTTTTATATATAACCTTTGTTGTCTATGCTATAGAGAATGTTTATGGATATCCAGTTTTAATCAGTTACGTATTTGCTATATTAGTTTTAAACCACCCTTCAATTTTCTAATGGAATTGTTTGCAGCTATAATACATGGTGCAAGCTAGCATCTTATTTGAATTGCCATTTAACAAAATCATGTTTGTGAAGCACATTTTTATGTAGACTATGAAACAATTAACCCTTTGAAATCTTGCTTACTCTACAAATCGAACATAAAATTATTTCTCTAGATGTAAAATCTGCAAGACACTGAACAGAAGGAAAAATATCTACAAGGCAGAATACAACGATTCAAATGTACAACTTGTTAACTGAGATAATGGGGTGGATGGGATAAGGATCAATATCAAGCCATCAGAAACTGATCTTAAGACAACTAGCAGAAATGATAGATGTTTGCATCTATTCACTATCTTCCTATAGTCTTGACTTTCTACAGTGCATGAGAATATTACATTCACAATAGCCAATTAAGTGCGCTGTTAATACCTTATACCAAACATTCAAATAGTTTCTCAGATCACCAGTTACTGATAAAACCAAGACATATTACTTTATCAGAGCAACATATCCTCCTAAATACATCTGGCAAAGGCATAAGAGTGCCACTTAAATGATACTTTAATACGGAAAGAAGGTTTGAGAGAGTTGGAGAGAAAAGGCCACCACAGCCATGTCAATCTGAGCAACAACTATAAGAAATGTTAAGTTGAAGTTTCGCTACAAGTTGTATTTATTTACTTTAAAAGTGTTTTTCGAGACCAGTGCAATGTCTGCCAAAGCATTTTTCAAAAGTATTTTGAAGTGCAGGTCTTCAATGTTTTAGTCTTTAATCTTAGTCTATCAAGAGGCTTGTATCTGTATGTGCGGAAAACATGTTAGTGATTAAAAAAAAATAAAAATACATGGGGGCATGTTCCTACCAGGAAACACTCTCACAGAAGCCCCACTGGACATGAGTTATGCAAAAGCACAGGAAAGTGTATGATTGCGCGCACACATAACTGTACCTCGATAAAGGAGCTAAGGAACCAAGTTATAGCCTCATATTTGTCACTACTTATGAATAAGTATCAATTACCTGCTACATTTAATAGCTGATCAGAAATGCTGAATTTCTACTGCTAGAAGTATCTTTTATACCCTACATACAAACCTAAGCCCGAAAAAAAAAACGTGCAAATCAGCCATAATGCCATTTATGCTTCTCGGCCTTTTGGCTAAGATCAAGTGTAGTATCTGTTCTTATCAGTTTAATATCTGATATGTCCTCTATTTGAGGACTATATATTAAATGGATTTTTGGAACTACTGCGGTCGGCCAAGACTAGGCTGACAACTGTTACCCAGAGGACCTTCTCTTCTGCCGCTCCCAGACTGTGGAATGACCTGCCGGAGGAGACTCGTCAACTTAACAGTCTTTTAGAATTTAAGAAAGCTATAAAGACTGTTCTCTTCCGGCAGGCATATCCAGTGTAATTTTTAGAATGTTTTTAGGATGTTTTAATGCAGTTTTAATAATATTTGTCATGTTTTAATTAGTTTTATGTATTTTATCATGTTGTTGTTCCCCGCCTCGATCTAGACGGAGAGGCGGGTAAGAAATAAATCGTTATTATTATTATATTATTATTATTTTGGAGACAAACTAGTTTGCCAAGAATTGCCTGTAGTTATTCCCTTTCTGATGTATTTGGCGCACTGTATTTCCTGCTGCTAATACCACCGTGTTTGCTCCTTTGAAACTGAAATTGCAAGCCACGCTAATTCAAGTCCTTATTGGAAAAGTGAGATAAGAGATCTAATGGTTTTACCCCTCAGCTCATTCACCGCACCGAGAAGAATTGATATCAACCTGAAAATAACGCTATCAAGACTCATTTGAAAAGACGACGAGATGCATAATTCAATCTAAATGAACACTGTCAATATGAACATTAACTGCCTTCTGTAGTCCACACACCACCACTAAAAAGACTTTTATCAGCTACCATGGAAAGCAAAGGAACTGTTACGGTATCTGCAAATACTATCCAACATTGCCAGTCACCAATTTGATATGTGCTACATCAGCCAGCCAATAAATGCTACAAATAGCTAAACTCAATACTGCTAGTTCAAACCAAGATAAAGCCTCTGGAACCATCTATCTATAAGCAGCTTGTTTTCCAGATGTTCTCTATGCGAAATCTATGGGAAGCGAAATCACTAACATCATGATAAATCCCATCCAATATTCTGATATGTATCCTAGCATTTGGGTGGCAAGAGTCGGTTGCTTGGTGTTAGTTACAAAGTGGGGTTAAGACAACTTAATGAGCCCCCCTTAGATACTCTTGTTCTAGTGGTCTAAAAAGCAAACAGTTGCTTTTAAAACTCTTTGATATCTCCACTGAAGTCTGCCAGCAAGATCTCTGTTAAGTTTTCCCCCTGCATGCAAGAAAATGATCCTTAGAGGGATGTGGTACATACCTTGAGGGTGAGGTCGACGGTAGCGGGAGAAACTGGAGTTAGGCTGGAGCTCTGTTGTAGAGTCTCCCTCCTAGGGAGGGGGAGGGTGTGGGGCAAGGGCACCTGAAAGGCAGGCAACACACATCACATTCTAGCTACGTCTATCACAAAAGCCCCATCAAAAGCAAGAGCTCAAGCAATGCTGCCGCACTAAGGGAGTCTTCCAGACTTAAGCATTTGGCAGGGATGTTTTGACAGAAGAGGCAAGAACATTCTAATAGGTGGGGGGAAAGTCTACCCTGTTTGTGGTCATGGAATATTGTCCATTTCCTAGTGCCATAAGAGCACAAAAACAAACTATTGCAGGAATAATAATTTTATGTGGCATCTCTTCAATTGGATTCCAAGCTTAGGAGGAAGAATTTGAACTTGACTAGAGGCCCTCAATCGATTTTCCTGAAGACTGTAAGATGAAACAAAATGTTGATGCTCTTGTACTCCTTGATCATTACCAATGCTCTTACAATCACCCTTACATGATGCTGCCACAGAATGGGATGAAGCTAGTTTAAACAATGAAGATAACATTAAATTTTCAAACCACACACCTATGGGTAAATTGAACTCCAAAAACGCAGTATAAAGTCACCAGCACCCCCAAATTACAAGGTGCTCCAACATGAATGTAATCCACCTCAAACCTTTCAAACTATTATGAATAGGAGGGATGACACGGAAAGCTACAAACGCTGTCATAAAACTGAACAAAGTATATTTAATGTCACCGGGTCTGTTTCGTAGGAAATAATTTATCAACTGGCGAGATGCTCCAATCCTGCTCTCCCGCCCCCCCCCCCCCCAACAGCCAGAGATGAAGCCGCAAAGCAAAAGAATAATAAGAATCAGGCTTCCATGTTAATGGGGTGCCTAGTGTTGCCAGGCAGCATTTACCAACTTGCACCATCAGTTGCAGCAGGCAAATCCACAAAACTGCGGCAGACTTGCAAAAAAGGGCACATCAGGTAAAAAGCATTTGCTCTCCAAAGTTCTATGTTGTTTCAATACTATTTAGCATCTACAATTAGTTTCAAAAGTTATTCACAAAGTATTTAGGAGTTCACATAATACAGTAGGAAATAAGAAACCAAGTGGCAAGGAACCATTTGTACAGGACCTGTACCACTTTGTCAAGAACAGGAGGCCAAGTAACATACATGCTTGCTTCCAGAATGGCTAAAAAATCACTTTTTATTTTTGCCAGCCTTGCAAACTGATTATTTAGGGGGCCTTCATCCACATGCTACTCTACATTTTTGTGCTACTCCTGCTTTTTGTAGCCCTTAAAAGAGGAACACGCATGAATTCAAAGTTGCTCTTTGTAGCTGTAAAGGTAAGGACTAGAGAGAGACAGAGAGAGAATGGTAAATATCACGGAGCCAGAAACACCCTTACAGTCTTGGGCACTTCTTCTCCGCGTGTTTGTGCAATCCTTCCCTCTTCCTTTTCCAAGTATGAAGCAACTAGTTTCTCTTGATGTTTTAGTTTGGTGATCCACATATCCAAGCCAGGGATTTAAGCCCACTTCAAACCATGGTTTCAGTGTCTAGCTTGGAGGCAAACAATGGTTATGGTTAACCAAAGGTTGTCTGATTCAGATATCATGGCAAACTTGTTACCTTATGCCATAGAAGAGAGGGGGGAATAGCACATAAGTTCAAGGTGGAAGGACGAGAGGGAGGACTGTGTGAATTTATAGGAACGTGCTCAACCGGTTCCATGGTTTACAGCAGCTCTTGTGTGAAAAATGGGTGCTCTGTTACATGCATGCTTTTTCAGGGCAAATTTTACTATCACAAGACAAAATGCCAGTTTCAAGGCTGTGGTGAGAGTGGGGTGTGAAGAGCAAAATAATGACTTAAATATGTCCTATTAGAGCAATAGGGCTGCAGACAAGGAGTACTAACTTCGTTACTCAGGATGTATGCAGTTCCTATATGGACTTTTTCTGTTTGTAAACTGTATAACAGAGTAACAATTTTGATATAGAATTAGACTCCAGTATTGTGGTAATATTGAGCTGTATGGTGTTGTGAAAAGATTAACATAGAACACCTCACAGGAGCGATGGCTAACACCTGATCGACTGCTTCCCCCATCTAAAAAGCTCCCTACACATGGAAAAGTGGTACAAAGAGAAGGTCTGAGTGTGTGTATTCTGAAATGATAAAGGCCTAAGAGGAATGTACCAAGTAATCTAGAGGTTAGCCACCTTTTTGGGGTCAGTGGTCACATTCTCTCAGGAGAAAGTGATAAAGGGTCACATACTGGTGGTGGGTGGCGCCAAATCCACAAGAAGGTCAGAAAATCCTTTTCTCTCCCCAGTTTATTCATCCATTCTGTCTCTCTGTCTCTCAAACACATCCCTTCTGAATATGTAGCCAAAGCATTATTGAAGATTGAAATGTTCTGTGAACACCTCAATTGTCATAACAACATGCATTTCCTTAGCACATGGTACAGCACACATTACTATGTAAATAACCCCTAAGCCTAGCTTGCAGGCCTTGGTCAAACCAGTTTCTATTCTTCCACAACTCTTGAAAGTGTTGCCAGATTCCATTAAACTGAAACAACCATGTACGTACCTCTAGCCTCCATCTATTAGTTCTCTAAATATAATATTCAGCATTGTTAAGTCACAACACCTCATAAAACCAAATTTAGAGAAAGCTTTCTCATACCCCAGTAGATCTGTAGAATGTAGTTTATGAGATTATTAGACTGCCAAAAACAGAAACCTAAAACAATCATCACTATTTTTAAAATACAATGAAATGCACAGGTTATATAGCCTGAAGTCACTAATATGCTTACATTAGTTACTAAAGCTTCCTCCATCTTTGCACTGCTTGTTGCCACTGTGCTGGAGTGAGAAGAAGGTGCTGTATAGTCTGTTACAGACTCCTGCAAAGAAAAGAAGTTGAAGAAGCTAATATATATATCTTCCCAGTTTCAGAGTGACTTGAACACATAAAAGGGTTAAAAAAAAGGTAATTTCATTGCTCCATAAACAGATCTGATTAGCAGACACAAGCTTTTCATATAATTCAGCATTCTTTTTAAAAATATATATAACGCTCACGATTAATACACTAGCAAATCTACAAATGTATAAGAAGACGACATTTTAAACAAGGGGCTTTCTAATTCCATATTGTCTTCCTTGATGCAGGAAGCCTCACACTGTCATCAGTTCTAGCCACTGCAGAAAAAAATAGGTACGTGACTAACAAACACGCAAATATTTTATTGTTAGGAAGGAAGGAAGGAAGGAAAACCACAGCCTGAAGGAGCGGTGTTGAGCCTCTTTCAGCTGGAGGGCTGAATTCCATTTTGGAGAAACTCTCAGGGCCCGCATTCCAGTAGCGGGCAGGGCCACAGACAAAAGGGGAGGGCCCAAAAAGCAAAAACAAAATCAGCATATTTTAAATGAAAGCTGTTCCTGCCAGTAACTAAGTTTTAGCAGAGGCATTTCAACCTTTTAGAATGGAAAAGAAACTAGCACAAGAGGTGGGAAACCACTAAATGATCGATGGTCAGGGGAAAGGGAGTAGGGCCAGGGGAAAGAGATATGACTATCTAGGGAATACCGAAAGACTGGACTGGAATCCCAGGAGGGCTGGATTTGACTCCTGAACCTGAGGTTCTGTACCTCTGTCCTGAAGGAAGCTTTTCAGATGTATCTTCCAGAAAGAAAGTAAGAGGACTTCTCCCATATATTGCTATCTAGAGATCTTAAGTATGCTGATTCTTGCACCCTGTAGCCAGCATGCTGCTGCCATGAAGTACCTATTAATCATTTGTTTACTCATTCTATTAATTGGGGACAAATACATGACACCAACGTATTTTGTACTTGTCAACAATTAATAGAATGGATAAATATCCATTGAAACCATAGATGGGCCCCAGAAATTCTGGCCTGCATTGAAGCAAGAACCTTGCATCAGAATGTCTGAGAAGATGTTACCCTGTCCGTTTTTTTCCCTTCTGCAGATATTTTCATCTTATCAATACTTTCTGCAACCAGGAGTAGGTGTGAACACCTATTTCAATTGCCATATCTGCTTTCAGAGTCTTGCAGCTCTTGCATTCTGACCATGGCAACTTCCCATAGAAGATTTATGCAGATAAAGTTTGGGCAAGCACAGGCCACTCAGATACTCAGCTGTGTTCTTATTCATATCCACTTTAAAAGAGCTTCTGAGTTCTGACATGGCCAGAGGGAGTACCACTGATTTCAGCTTCTCCACGAAAGGCTTGATAATTTTATGAACATTCACTAAGTCGATTAAATGCTCACTCCCTTTTCACTCAATATTTTTAAGATAGATTCGGCTATAACTAAATTCCTGCTATTCCGCATTGATGAGTAAGCCTAGGTAGCCATTCCATTTGTTTCTTACCTTCTGGGTTGTACCGAATTCTGGAGCAGACACTGATAACATTGTCCCTATTTCAGTACCAAGTTCTGCAGCTGCCTTGGTTTCTTTGGAAGTAATAGGGTCTGGGCTCCTGACAGCAGCAGGACTGGATTTCTCTTGCCCTTCAGAGTCACCCTGCTGGGCGTCTTTGACTTTTTTGTTCTTTAACGACCGCTCTTTCCCAATTGGACCGGGCTTGTACTCTTTGTTTTCTATAGGACTCAAATCTGGAAGCTAACAACATATTTACAAATTTCAACATGAATCTTTTTGCATGCTGAAATGCACAAACAGGAGTTGAAGTATCAGTTGTGTTGTGTTTTTTGGAACGCTAAGTACTGATAAAAAGAGGCACCTGTATTCAAATATAATTTCGATCCAAGTCCTACGATGAAGAGCTCATCAAACCTCCACCAAGTGGCAGTGAGCATATGGTATGCAACTTACTGTAATTAGCTTTAGTTTTATCAAGTAGAGTATACACAGCAGGATTCACCTAATTGTCAAGATGGTAAATAAATGACAAACTAGAATGTAGCACTGTTTAATCTTAAAATTATCCCCATTGCTTTAAATGAACACATCTCATCTATGTTAAATCAATCTTGGGGGAAAACAAGAATATCTAGTTGCCCTCCTGCCCCAGATTATGGGGGAAAGATAGAGATAATTTCACTCTTTCTTTGGAAGTCACTTATAAAGTACTTTCTATCTTCACATACAAATAAAATTGTGAATGCAAAGCTGCCCCACATGTTTCCCAGACAGATCCAAGAGCAGCCACAGTGGTCTAAACATGTGGCAGCAGACATTAATCATTACTTTTTTGGGGGGGGGAAGATTACATAAATAAGCATAAAGGTTTCATAATTCCTATTACTAGCATGCCTGGGTACAAAAATGCTACTTTCAACATGCTTCCATATGTAACTCACGGGAGCTGGAACATTTAACATACCTTCTGTGCCTTTATAGGTCCTGCCCGAGGCTGCTTTTGTCTTTGCTCTTTTGGTTCCAGGAGCTTCTCAGAGGGTTTCTCTGAAACTGGGCCAACTTCATTGTCACTCCCACTAGATGCTGGAGCTCCAAACTGAATACTTTCTATTCCCAAATCAATTCCACTTTCCTGCCCAGGCGCTGTTCCCTAGTAAGGATCCCAGGAATTTTACGTTTTAGATTTAAGCAAATATTTGTCCTGACCTATTGCAATTAAGTACTATAATGTGGCTCAAATGAGGCAAGGAAATTAAATTATAGTTATGAAAGATGGTTATAAGGAATTCCTTATCAACCAGATTTTATTTAAGACGTCAGATCTGTTAGTAGTTGTAACACTTATAAGCTAGCTCATTGGTAACAATAGATTAAAACAATGGTGGTTTCAATTGATAATCGTTTTCCCCACTTTATTTCCAGTCACTAGCAAATTACAACCAGGATATTCTCTACCCATTACATACTTTATGTCTGTTACTTACCTCCGGAGATGTTGCTGAACCAAATGATGTCAAAGGCTTATTCCATGCACTGACTGAAGGAGGCTGTAGAGGACTAATGGGTCCCACTGAAAGCCCGAGAACAAAAGAGAATCAGAATATTTGATAGGAAAGGTATTAATTGCAAAGCCACTATGACTTGCTCACACATACATAAAATTAGAAGAGGCAGCATGCTGCTTGTTAAGAATTCTTAATATTAAGAATTCCTAATATTTTAGCATTTATGCAGGAAAGGACAAGAGAATGTCTCTAGTTATCTGTCCACAAAGAACACAGTAATGTAATGTATGCTAGGAACTCAACAATGTTATTGCTTCCAGATTATTCACAGCCCCTCCTACATAGCAGATGCCAATACGAATAGGCCAAAGGCTCAGGAGCTTGGCATTCATTGGAAGAGCAAATAAACTTCTCACTGCAGTTCAGAGCCAAACCCCCAGTCTGGAAAAGCTTCCTGGGAGTAGCCCAGGAAGAACGGAAGAGTACAATGGTTCCTGTCATTTTGACATGACCATATACAACAGGGGCCGGCAACTTTGAGCAGTCTGGGGACCCCCCTCAACCCATACCACCATAGGCTGCATCTGCCCAGCTGCTGCCCCCATGCTACAAAATAAAAGGGGGAGAAACAAGCTACATCTGTCCATTCTATAAGTCTCTGAAGCAGTTTGCTGCCAGCCTGCCCCTGACTAGAGGCATTCAAGAGGCAGCTGGACAGCCACCTGTCAGGCATGCTTTAAGGTGGATTCCTGCACTGAGCAGGGGGTTGGACTCGATGGCCTTGTAGGCCCCTTCCAACTCTACTATTCTATGATTCTATGACATATACAGACAAAGGACAAGTGGCAGGTAGAAAAATTTACCCACCAACTATTAGTCTAGCAGTCCTACTGTACATAAAGAATACTTACAAGGGTCAAAGGAAGAAGAAATGGACACAAATACAAGTTTTGGGGGGGCGGAGCGTCGGACATGGAATAGACAGACAGAGATTGTCTCTCTCCCGTGGGACTTGAATGAAAAAGCGAATTATCCTAATTAAAAAAGCTTCAAACCGTGAGTTAAGATAAATGCTGACAACGGAAACTAATAAAGAAAAAAGATAAGTCAGTTGGGAGGTGGTAGATGAATCATCTGCTTGGCATTTTAACGATTTGGGAGAGAAGTCAAGCTGGGACTGGAGCTTCTCTACGTTTACACACTCTGAAATAAATATAGAAGAATCGGCACTTACGGAGGCTTCAGGACAATATATGCCAAGTAATTAATCAGCAAAGGCTTTGATAAAAACTATAGAGAGCCGTAACGCTGTAACTGCAAGCTGAATGTCTGATGTCCGACAGAGGGGGGGAAAGTAAAGCAACCTTGCCAAAGAAGTGGGCAAGAGTGAATAGACACCCCTCTGATAGAAACTGGTCTCGCCTGACCAGGAAGAATTCAGAGAATTCAGCTGCAGATATGACGAATGGAAAAACGGGACCACAGACTTCCGGAGGTGGGAATAATAAAGATGGAGCCAAGCCAGGGGCGGTTCCTAAGACAACGAAACCACAAACGGAGGCATTGTCCTTGGAAGCGTTACAGGCTAATATTCAAGGCATGTTAGATAAGCAGAAGCTGGAGATGATGTTAGAGGTGAAAAAGATACAGACTTCTCAATTGGAATGACAAAGTAGTTTTCAAAAGATTAATGACAGATATGAATCGCTGGAGTAACAAATTGGGCAAAATAAAGATAAATTAGAGAAACATGAAGAGATGGTACAAGATATGGACTTACGCTTAATTTCTATTGAGGATAGAGACAGAAGAATGAACATACGCATTAGATCTTTCCAGGAACAGCAAGGAGAAAATTTAAAGAATTTAAGAGAAAAAGTCATACAATGGATTATGGAGCTAGACCCCCAGGGATCTTGGGCTGAAGAGGTTGAAAGGATCCATAGAGTGGGCCCTAAAAGAAGTGGGATAGTCCCAAGGGACATAATCGTGAGATTTGCCAGCTTTTACAAAAAAGAGAAATTGATGCAAATTATCAGAAGTGCTGGGCAACTGATGTTCCAATCTTCACCAATACAGATCTATCAGGATCTTTGTTACCAGACCATTCAGTGGAGGAAGAGTGTGAAGTTGTGCACAACAATTCTACGCAAGAACTCAGTTGTTTATAGCTGGGGGTATCCAGTATTCCTGAGATTTATGTATAAGGGGAAACAACAGAGAATAACATCATGTGAGCAGGGAATGGAGTTGCTGAGGAGCCTGGGTCTGATGGAGGAAGAAAAAGATACAGAAAGAGGAGGGGCAGCTGGAGGAAGCAGTTTGTGACTGAGAGATGGTTTAAAGAGGTATAATAATAGAAGAAAGGGAGAGGGGGTTCTGTTTGGGTTCCATGTCGGGTGTTTGCTGTCCCCCCCCCCCCGGAAGGTTCTAAAAAGAGGGGAAGAAGAACCATTGCTCGGGGGAACCCGGGATTGAAAGGGGGGAAGAGGGGGATATATGTGGGGGAGGGGGGAGGGAAGGGGGGGGCTAAACGTGACACATTACGAGACCTAAAGGGTAAATTAAAAATGGAGATATGGAAAATAAGATTAACAACTTTAAATGTAAAAGGGCTGGGTAGTGTTATCAAAAGGAAGAGAATTGAAGGGTTATTGAATAAAAGGAAAGCTGATATAATATTCTTACAAGAAACACATCAAAAAGACGATGGAAGAAATGAACTTAAAATGGGGAACATGGGCATATATGAGAAAGCATATGGGACTTCCAAAGCAAGAGGTGTTTCGATAATAATTTCAAAAAAATGTGCATTCAATGTTGTTAATGTGGTAAAGGATGTGAGGGGAAGATATATTATAATGCATTGTCTCCTGGGGGAAGAAAAATACATTTTGGTTAATGTTTATGCGCCAAATGTAAAGCAAGTGGAATTTTATGATAAAGTGTTTAGTAATATTGGGAATGTAAAGAATGCAAATATTATAATGGCGGGAGATTTCAATATGGTGATGGATAAAATGAAAGATAAAGATAACATAAAAGGTATAGGGAAAACGGGACTAGCAAGAGTAATGGAGCAAAAAGAATTAAAGGATATTTGGAGACTAATAAAAAGGGAAGAAAGAAAATATACCTTTTATTCGCCAAAATACAAGAGCTTTTCCAGGATCGAGTATATATTTGTTTCAAAGAACTTGCTTTCTAGGATTGTGGATTGTGAAATAGATGTAATTAAGGTTTCAGACCATGCAGCAATGAGTATGGATATCAAAATTAAGAAGGATTATAGAGAAGCAAAAAGATGGAGATTGGATACAAAAATTTTAAGTTATAAAAATATTGTGGAGAAAATGAAAAAGGAAATTAAGAATATATGGGAAATAAATGAAATAGGGATAAATTCGCAGGGGATAGTCTGGGACACGATGAAAGCAGTAGTAAGAGGTATTTGTATTAGAGAATCGTGTAAATTAAGAAGACAACAAGAGGCACATAGTAAAAAGATTGAAGAAGAGATTAAGAATTTAGAGCAACAATTTAGAACTAATAAGGATAAGCATATATATGCCCAACTCCAAGCAAAAAAAAAGAACTAGAGGGTAAGGATATAGAAAGAGTTCAAAAAGAATTAATATATTTGAAAAGGATTTTTTTTTTAGTACAGTAATAGACATTCTAAAATGCTGGCGAGGTCAACACAATCAAAGAAGGAGAAAAATATAGTAGGGACAATTAAAGATAAAATGGGGAATAAATGTAATTTAATGAAGGATAAATTAAAAATTTTCGAGGAATTTTATCAGGAATTGTATACCTCAGAAGCGAATCCACAAATGAGAATACAGGAATATGTAGAGAAAAATTGGAAGATAAAATTAAAAGATAAGGATTATATGGAAGCATTAGTGACGGAAAAAGAAATAGAGGGGATTATTGACAAGCTGAAAGGAGGGAAATCTCCAGGAGTGGATGGATTGGGGCCGGAATATTATAAGATATTTAAATAAATTTTATTACCAAAAATGGAGAAATTATATAATAATATAATAAAGGGAGAGAAGACCCCGCCATCGTGGGAACATTCGTTGATAATCTTAATACCGAAAGCCGATAAGGATTTGATGGATCCAGCTTCATATAGACTTATTTCTTTAATTAATCAAGATGCTAAGATATTTACTGCAATTATGGCAACAAGACTAAATACATTTATAAATGAGTATATAAAAAAGGATCAATGTGGATTTATTCCAGGAAGGCAAATGCCAAATTTAATAGGGAGGGTATTAAATATAATAAATATTATTAAAAGAAGGAATTTAAAAGCAGGATTGATAGCATTGGATATTTTTAAAGCCTTTGATTGCGTGGGATGGCTGGCGTTAAAAACTATTATAAAAACATTCGGTTTTGGAGAAAGATTTGTGGGAGTGATTAATCAGCTATATGCAAATAACAAGGCCGAGGTGATGGTAAATGATGGTTTAACACAACAAATTACCCTAGCCCGAGGTACTAGACAAGGGTGTCCTCTCTCCCCTATACTATTTGCTATTGTGATCGAAATGTTGGCAAATGTTATTAGGGAGGATGAGAGACTGAAAGGGATAGGAGGAGAGGAAAAAATAAAAATTAATATGTTTGCGGACGATACTTTATTGACATTAGAAAATCCGGGGGAAAGCATAGAAGAAATAAAACAACATTTGAGGGAATTTGGAGATGTTACAGGGTTACAGGTAAATTGGGGGAAATCCAATATGATGCTTTTTAATTATGATAAAGTAGAAGGGGATGAGTGTAGTTTAAAATTAGATTTGAAGGTTAAAATATAATATGTTATTTAGGAGTTTATATTACAAAAGAGTTAGAAAGTTTAGAGAAAATAAATTTTAGTAGATTAAAAACACAAGGATTGGAGAAGTTAGAGGCTTAAGGAAGTTAAAGCATTCATGGTTTGGTAGAATAGCGGTAATTAAAATGAAGATATTACCAAAGATTAATTTTTTGTTTAGGATGTTACCAATTAAAATAACAGAGGTAGAAATAAAAAGTTGGCAAAGTATGATAAATAACTATTGTAATGGGGATAAGAAATCAAGAATTAATAAAACAAAATGGTATAAGATTCAAAGGGAAGGAGGCTTAGGTCTTCCGAATATAAAGATGTACTATATAGCTAACCAACTAAGACATGTTATAAATAGTATAGTAGGGGAAGAGGATTTAGAATGGTTAAAGTCGCAGACAAGAGAAATAGAGCTAAAGCTACAAAATGTTTTCTTTAGTAATATACAAAAGAGTCAATTGAAAGGTATAGAAAATCCCATCTTAAGAAACATTAGAGAAATTTGGGAAAGATATAAAAATAAATTAATGCCAGGAATTTCCCCTCTGTCCCCAGTGGTCTTGTTGGAAAACTTCCCAGGTAACTTGAGAGGAGAATTGGAAGGGTTAAGGGGAAAAAAATTATTAAAGTGAAAGATTGGGTAAGGAGATTGAGTACTAAAAAGCAAATAGAAGAGGTTTTAATAGGGCAGGAAAATTTATGGTTTAAGAGTTTGCAATTGGAACAGTGGATACTAAAATGGAAAAAGAAAAATAAGGAGTGTAGAAAGGAAACAAGTTTTGAAAAGCTAACTGAGGCTAGAGAAAGGAGGGAGAAAATAAAAGTAAAAGTAAAAAAGGTTTAATGAGTGATATATATAAGATATTACTAGAGGAGGACGTGGCTCAAGAAAGTTTGAAAACAATATGGGAAGAAGATTTAAAAATTCAAATTAATGGGGACAGTTGGGGAAAGATATGGAAATCAAGAACATTAAAGTTACTTTCAATAAGGATAAAAGAAAATCAGTATAAAATAATTTGGAGATGGTATCTCACCCCTGTAAGATTACATCAAATAGACAAGAAAATATCAAAGTTTTGCTGGAGAGGATGTCAGGATGTGGGGAGATATTACCATATGTGGTGGACTTGTGAATATGTTAAATTTTTTTGGGATAGAGCGTTTAAGGAGATAAGTGAGATATTAGGTAAGAAGGTAGAAGCAAGTCCAAATATAGCTTTATTGGGGGTATTTGATAAAGATTATGGTAATAATAATATAAAAGAATTGAGAAACAATCTCCTGACATCGGCGAGACTAATGATAGCTAAAAGTTGGAAATTACAAGGGAATTATAGTATAGAAGAATGGTATAAAGGAGTGTGGGATATTGCAATTAATGATAGATTAACATGAATAATGAAAGTTAAGATGAGATTAACTAAAAAGAATGATTTAGGAAGTATTTGGGGAGTATTTTTAGAATATGTTTTAGAAAAGGGGAGAGGATGTACACCTTCAAAAGAATCAATGCAATTTTGGAAAATTGTATAAAATAATAGAGTAAGAAGGTCTCAGGGGAAGGGGAGCACAGGGAGTTGTCGAGGGTTTATAAGTGTGTTTATTTTATGTGATATATGTTGAAAATTAATAAAATTATTATAAAAAAAAATAGAAGTTTTGGAAAAGCTTTGCAGCTCTCCAGCCTTAGAAATAATTTTGCATGACAATGTGTGATGGACCCAAAACTGCAAGCCAAGATTAACTGAGGAGCCGAGGAAAGGATGCCAGCTAATCAGGACTTCAAGCACATATTCACACATTTTATATTTTCTTGCACATCTCGCCAGGTAGAAAAGAGGCCTCTGCTTACATTTTTTAGATATGTCATTGAGGACCGTGGTAGGTGGAACTTTATTATCCCATAATTCAGTTCCTATAGAATTATGGGAGGCAGTAGGCTGCAGATTTTTGCTTGTTGCTGTATATTCTGTGTTGTTGTTCACTGCAGAAGTTGCCTGTGACTGTGGTTGAACTGAAGCCTGTGGACTTGAAATCTGAGGCACACATTGTAACGGGAGTTGTGGTGGAGCCTGAACCTGCTGAGCAGCAGCTGCTGCTGCTGCTGCTGCTGTTGCCTGCTGCTGCTTTTTAGCAAACCTGGGTGGTAGTTTGGAATTTGGACATCTTCCTTTTTCATTTGAACTCTTTTTGGTCCAGACCTAAGAAGAAGAAAGATTGTTAAGAAAGTCTACAGCTTATTTGCCAAGAAAAGAAGAAATTGAACCCTGATTTTTCACCTGTTAACGAGTATGCTTAAAACTGAAGGGAGATGAGGGGCTTATAAAGTCACAAGAGGTAAGTTGAAAGCAATCAGGAACACTGATTTATATTCAATATAAAAGGATCGTTCACTGTAATTGATGGAAAGTAGCTTCAAGACAAAGCGAAGTGCTTTATTCAAATAATATCTAATTAGTTTAATTGCCATTGATGACATATCCACTACCTTAAAGCACTTTAAAAAAATTAAGATGAACACACAGAGAACAATCATATCTGTTAACTATTATGAACCACAAAGTACAACTCTATTTTCAGAGCCAATATAGTTATACTAACAGATGCTTGGAGGGAAATAACCCAGGGATTTAGAAAATAAACAACAGTTTGTTCAATAATCTGACAGACAAACTCTGGGTAGGGCAACATACATCAGTTAACCAAACCACAGGTTAGCATTATGTGCAAACCAGGTCAATGGCTCTGTGTATAAAAAGACATGCTAGATAAGAGTGATAAAATGCATGATCTTAAACCTGTACTGTTTGCTCTTCTTTTTTCCTTCGTTCTTCATCTTGTAAGCGTTTTTGTTGCTTTTTTGATACCACTTCAGTAAAACCATCATTGTTCAAATTTGATTGGGAATCTTCCACTACTGTCACTTCAGGGTGGTCGTCAATAATTACAACACCTGTAAAGAAGATCCAAATTTTAGTTGGATCTAATCATTGGTCTGGCTGATGCAACAAAAATTAGTATTATTTACTTCAGGCAACCATGGACATTTCTTTCTGTAGGAATGCAAGATTCCCGAAGAGACCTCCAGTACGTACTTGCATAGTTGTTAAGGTCGAACTGAGAGATCGCATCCACTTTCTCTTTAGGTTTCTTTGGACCAGATTTGGACTCTTCTCGCTTCTTGTTGTTGACATCTTTGGAACCTTTTAGCACAGCAGCACTACTTCCATTTTCTTCCTGATGTAAACTGCTGCTGACTGGTTCAGCACTAATCACAACTGGCACCTGTTCCTCAAATGGTCTATGCCAGAAAAGCAAAAGCAGAAAATAAATAATCAGTAGCATCACAGCAAAGATTTGGGGGAAATATAGTGCTATGTAGTACTTTACTGAATACTGTTAAAACTTTAACTGAAATAACCATGCTCCATTCTGGGTATTAGAATGCAGTCTGAAAGAATGCTGACGAATGAGAAAGGGCTCAGAAGAGGTAGGAAGACAAATGATCTATAAGCAAGTCATAGGAAGAAAAGCTGATGGAGCTGGGTGTGTTTGACCTGGAATGAAGAGTAAGACGCGGGGAATATCTTGACATTTTAAAAATAAAACTGGTTACTGTAGCCATCACAGGCAGCCAGTTTAGGGGAACACTAAGAACTTAATTACAGGAGCTAAAAGAGAAAGGAAATTAGTGTAAGAGAGATTGAGATTTTACAGTGAAGGGGCTGGGGCTGCAGCTCAGTGGTAGAGCACACACAAAAGATCCTAAATTCAATCCCTGGCATCTTCACATAGGGCTGCAAAAGTCTCCTGTCTGAATCTCTGGAAAGCTGTTGCCAGTCAGTGCAAACAATACGGAGCTGCATGGACCAAAGTTCTGACTCCTGATTGACGGAGCCACATGGACCAAAGTTCTGACTCCTGATTCAGTAATGGACAACTTTCTATGTTCCTAAAATCTGGCACGCTCATTTGCCTTAAATGCTTAGATATAAGGATATCCTAACTTAATGGAAAGAGAACGATCTGGATATTTTTGCTCAGATAGAGGATGAAATCCAGTGATAGAAGACTTTCTCCCTTCACTCACTAAAAGCAAGACTTCTAGATGCTTGGAACTTCTTCCATGGGAATGGCTCTCTCAGCTTTGTTTTCTCCTTGCCTCCACTGAAGTAGAAGGACTGGCCATGGCTCTCAGTTTTAGAGACTAACTACTGTTAGCTGCTCAGCTAGGTTTGGAAAGCCACTTTGCATTGGTGTCAGAAAAGCATTTGACCAATGAAAGTAGTCCAACACCTGTTGGGGCTCCAGCAGGAAGCTTTTTCTCAAGAGATCACATCTAACACTCTGCCAACCAGGCTCTGTCTCCCTGGCTAAACAGGTAAAATAGTTTTTAGTGTGACCATGCCTTCTAAAACACCGTACAGTCCAGATCTCTCTCCTGGGATCTCGGCGATAGTTGTCACCAAGGCCCCTTTTGAGCCCATCCGTGGAGCCTCACTTCACTTTCTTATTTTATAGACATTTCTGGTAACAATGGCCTTTGCTAGCGTTCTTATAAGTTAAGGGCAATTTCAGCTATGAAAGAATTCTGCGTTTTCTATCCTTACATGATTGAGAACTAATCCCTCTTTTATTCCAAAAGTCCGTTCTTCCCCTCCCCCACCTAACATTCTCTGAGATGCATTTTGTTTCCTTTTTTCTCTATTCTTTATCACCTTACAAAGAAGCATACATGAAATAGATGAAGAGTTTTTAAGGTACATTTTCACAGGACCAAGATGTTATCTATTGTATTTTAGTTGGATTAAGGATGGCATCATGACAGTTTATTAATCCCAAGGAGCTCATGTTCCTTCTGGAATTCAAGCCTACTCTTGTCAAAGGGGCAGCTATCACAGCAGTATCCTATATTTCCCTAGCAGTAGTATACAATGGCTGGGTTCACCTAACTCGACAAGCCAGAGTACGGATTGAGTGCAAGTTGAGTATGGGTTGTTGTTAAGTCGTGGGTTGTTACTGAATCATGGCTTGTTGTATTGCGTGAACCCAGCCACGCTAACAAACCATGGCTTGTTACCCATGAACCCTGCTTTGTTTTTGGGTTGTGAACTGTGGGTTGTTTGTTAACTAACCATGGTTTGTGAGCACGGCTGGGTTCACATAACACAACAACTCATGGTTCAATGACAACCCATATTCAACCCATAGTCTGGCTTGTTGTGTGAACCAAGTCAATGTTTACATACTTGTGTTAGCCACTCTATGGTTTAGAGGAAATACTGATAAAAACCTACTTATATACAGGATACCAATGACTGAAGCCCTATTCAGGTGTTATAAAAAAGTTTAACTCACCACGCGAGCAGGGCAATGTTGAGTAGCCCTACACACTGACGTCACACACATTATGCAAGCCCTTCCCTATTGTTCACACATACGCAGTGAATGTCTGTAGGGAGGGGGCCTTCACACACCCACAAACCCTACAGAGAATTTACACAACACTTGATACAGGTCCATTCAATGGATACTTTTTCAGCATCCAGAAATAGAATTCCATGTGTTTTTTTTTACTTTAATGACTGAACTATATGTACCCTGCATATGTATATATGCACTTTATATGTTCATTGATAATATCCTGCCTTTAATAAACCTAGTTTGATCCTCTATAGTTACCTATTACATTTTCTATCCTTTTTGACAAGATATTAGTTCAAATTTTAAAATCCTGATTGAGAAGGGCAATAAGCTTATATCGGAAGTAGGCAACTTTCAGGGATTTGTGGATTGTTTTGCCATCCCACTGGGACCTGACTGGGGGCCACACCCCTGCTGCATGTGCTGTTGAAATCTAGCAGCAGTGGCAGCAAAAAGGAGGCACTTTTGCCTTGTTTTTAAGTAAAGCTGAAACTTTTTTGCTATTGCACCACTGCATTTGAGTAGCAAACAGCCTATTTTTCAAATTTGTGTGGCAAAAAAAGGCAGAGTACTGCTGAAATTCAGAGGTAGTGAATAAGGTCAAGGGGGTGGATTGTCCATCCCTGGTCTATATAATCTGACGTGGTTAAATCTCTCACTTTTTTGAGCAAGGCTATTTTCTTTGCTATCTTCCAGAGTTTTGGAAATGTGTTTTTGCATTAATTCATTTAGCACAGTTAGCCAAGAAGATAAATTAAAGACTTTAACAAAAATAATATTCTCTTATTCTTCCATAATTATTGGTCTATGCAGATTGTCAATCTCCACAGAAGTTAAATGAAGATGCTTAATTTTCAGCAAAGATTTTTTGATCTTATCTTCAACTGGGTTGTTAGAAGAATAAAGCTTATTATAAGACTGACAAAAGACGTTAGCTATATCTTTTGGAGATGTTATCAAGTTCTCTCCTACCTTTAACTATATAACTATCTTCGTCGCTTTCTTTTTTTTTAGTAGCCAATAATTTATCAAGTTTATTTCTCTTCCCAAATGTACGTTGCTTTATATAATGTAAAGATCTTTAAACTGCTGAAAAATCAACTATATCCAACTGTTTCCTAGTGGCCTCAAATCCCATGTGAGCAAGTTGCTTTGTGCTCTTTTTCCAACGTTTGGATTGCAGAGATGAGCTCTGTTGCATCTATCTCTGCTTTTTAAAAAATATATGATGCTAAGATAATTATCTCAAACCTTTACCTACTGCATGACTGGGTGGCCTTTGGCCCTAGGCCTAATTTCAAAAGTTAATTGCAAGCAATCAGCTCAGAAATCTGGCAAGACTGATACTTTCCTTCCCTGCCAGCCATCTTGGCAGGGTGGGGGTGGTGAAGAGAACTCCGCCCGCTTTTGGGTCTGGCCTTGCCTACTGCCAGCATGCCCAAACCTCCAACAGATCACCCCTCCTCACCCTGCGCTATTGAATGGAGGTCATAGCCATTCAAACCAATTTGATTTTTAAAAAAACTCCAATGATCTAAGATGACAGAACTTTGGCCCTTTCATTTGAAGCCTTCTGCATCAGCATTATCGTAGTGATCAGACTTACCCTCGTTTCCCACTTCTTGTTGGAGGGCCACTTCTCCTTTCATTTCTTGGCCCGGAGAAGTTCCGTCCAGATTTGGGCGGTCCACTATTGCCACGCCGATTCTGCCGATCAATCCCAGGTCGCTGACTGGAAAAACTTCTCTTGGCGATTTCTCTTTTGGGGGTTAGCGTGCTTTCCCCTGCCTTAACAACGACCTGTGCTGTGACGTCTGCTAATTTCTTCTCATCCCTCTCACGTCTCTCGTTGAAATCACTGCTTTCTGAAGCGGTTTCCCATTCCTCATTGGCTTGGTCTGAGGAGTTCTGATTGGACAAGTCTGGTGTCTTATTTCCTGAAACATCTAAAGAAGCGCTTGGTTGCTCATGAACAGCATTGCTCACTGCAGCGCTTGATGATGAACTAGTTGTAGCCTCACTTATTTTCGATGCCGCCTCTCTCTCTTTTAGGCGCCTAAAGCGTGGCGGCTTATCTTGCCTGGGAGGTCGTGCAGGCCTTTGCCTTCGAGGCCTTTCCCTAGCGGGGTCAAATTTCCTCTCAAACTTTGCAGGTGGTCTTTTATCCAGTGGCACAGAACCATAATGCTCGTGCCTGCGTGGGGGCTCCCCATCTTCAACTTTAGAGGTTTCTGCCTGCCTTGGGTTCCACTGATTATCTCTGTAGCCTGGTCTCCTAAGGGTAGATGGGCGAGGTGGACGGCCAACTGGATCTCTGCCCCCACGCCTAAATACCCCTCCTCTGCCACGTCTAGAAGGTTCCCCTTTGGGAAGAAAACCTGGCTTGGGCTTATTTTCATCTTCCCTCCCGTAAGTTTTATCAAAAACTTTATTATCCCCTCGAATGTTATTTTCAGGTTTGAAAGACAACAGAGCTTTTGCAGGCTTTTTGGCATCTGCCTTTTCTTCTCTCTTTGGATGCTTGCCTTTGCTTAAGCTGTCCTTGTCTGAAAGAAGGGTGTCACTTGCACTTTCAGGCACTTCGCTGTCTGAGTCAGTTTCTGACCCTCGCTGCCTTCGCCGTTTTGGAACAACTTCAAAATCAGAGCTCTCACTACGGGTTTCACTCTCTTCTCTCTGCCTAAGAGGACCAGACGGCACATGCTCCACTCTAGGCTTAGTGTCTCTGTAATGTGGATAGTCTCTATTATTACCTCTCCCACCTCGACCCCTGCCCCCATAAGAACCTCTATAGCTGCGCCCCCTAGAATAATACTCTCCACGCCCCCTGCCTCTGTACCCTTGGTCTGGGAACCAGTCCCTATCCCTAGCTTCTTTCCAGTATGTTCTGGGAGGTAAACCAGGCTCTCTCTTCACAGGTCTGGTTTCCATTCGAGGTCTTTCTACAGTTCGCTCTTTGTTCATTACTTTCTCCGTCTGTTTTTCTTCCTTTGTTGCATTGACAGGCTGCTGAACTGGTAGCTGCTGAACAGCAAGGGACGGAGGTTCAACGGCAGGTTGTGGATTAGGTGGCTGTGGAACGGCAGGAGGGGGTGCCTGGACGGCAGCTGGCGGTTGAGGCACAGGGGTTACAACTGCTGCCTGCTGGACAACATGAGACTCCTGAACAGCAGGGGTAACGGTAGCTTGCACGGGACTGTCTACAGACTCTGAAGCTTGTGGTGTGCTTTGCAATACTTTTTTATCTGTGATGGACTTCTCTGGTTCTGGCCTGGGAGGTGGCACCTGAGGCTGTTCCCTTTTCTCAATCTTGCTAATTCTCTCATTTGTCAGTTTTTCTCCCTCTTTTTCCTTCTTCTGCTCACGCTCTTCTCTTTGTTCACGCTCTGCTTTCATATCCCGAAGGATAGGCTTTTTAATAGGACCGGATCGTCTCACTGGTCTATCGCTACCTTCTTCTCTTCTGCCATAACCTGGTCTTGGGCCCCACCTGGTTTCAGATTTAGGCTTGAAGGGTTTTTCAGGTTTTGGTCCTTCCAACAGTCTATTAGTTGTGAACCCTTCCTTTTTTAGTTTGCTATCCACTCTTTCAAGTATTGCTTCTTTTGGCTCAATGTGTTTGCTGTTGACTTTGGAAACATTTGCTTGTGCATCATTCCCTTGGTCTTCTGATTTCAGAGAATGGCTTGACTCATGAGAAACGCTTCTCATCAGGGAAGAATTACTCTCTTCTACAGGTGCCTGCTCTTCCTTGGGGCTTTGAGAGACATTTTCTGCAGTTACTTCAAAACTTATTGTAGGAGCAGGTGTGTCAGTTTGGGGAGGCTGTGCATCCTCTAAAGACCCGCCTGAAGACTTTGCTACACTCAATTCACTGGGTTCCTTGAAGAAGTCTGTCTTTGTTTGGGAGTCCAACTGACTTGGTTCTCCTGAGTAAACTGCTTGAACAGATATTTGCTCTTGATCTGGAAGTTCCTCAGGCCTAGAAATAAGCAAGTCACATTTTCAGCTGAAGCCTTATCAAAGTCACTATACATTGTAACCTGTTAAAAAGAATTGGTTACCTGCTATATGTTTGAATCATACTTATTTACAACACAGTTAGAAGACCCCTTCTGGAGAGATTTGTTAACACCAAGGAAATTGGAGGGGCAGGACTTACAAAATCTAGTACACTGTAATAGGCTAGGGATCAATGACTAAGTCTACCATTTTAGCTACTAAATTTAAGGATTGTGAAATAAACTGCTATAAAAACCTCAAATACAATGGCAGATCTTTCAAACAGTCCAGCAGATGGGTCTTTAGAAAGAAGTGAAATGGTTGCTAAAATGATACCAATCCAGAAATGTTAATTCACAAATACTGTAGGGGCTTTTTAATTTGTTCATCTTTACAACCCCTTTCAGATAGGATATTGTTTGAGATGGCGGCTCAGTTCATTCCTGCTCTGCTCCTGATTATCTGCTTACAAAAAGCTTCTGACTTCCTTGTTATCTATCTAGTTTGATTTTTTTCCTTTTTTGCACGGGCTTCATCTTGTTTGCTTTTAATTTTGCTTAACTACCTGTGGCTTGCTGCAGGAGGTTGAGGATGGCCCCATTGAAAGCTAAGAAAGTTGTGGGAACACCACCCACACCTCCGGAGCCTCCGGCTGCCAAGTCTGCCAAGACTTCTCGGACAAATGGAGAAGACGTGAGTGTTTTTATGAAAAACATATCATTACAGCTGTCTCATCTTCAGCCTATAAATACCCTACAGGGGACTGTGGACTCAACTGATACTTGTCTTATGCAAATGGAGGCTAAAATCAACAAGCTGGAGGATCGGGTGGTCGCTCATGAAACAGTGACAACTGCGTCACATAATGTGCTATCTGCTAGGATAACCCTGGAAAACAACTCTCAAAGATGTAGTCTACATGTTATCAGTGTTCCGGAAGAACCCCCCAAAAACACGGCTGGCAGATTTCATGGAGAAACTTCTGCGTGAGTTGTTTGCAGTCCCTGACAATTTTAAGTTGGATATAGAAAGAGCTTATCGTATACCCGGAGGTCCCAAACATGGGCCCTGGGAGGGCCCGGTTATTATTCAGCTTTTACGTGCTTCGACTAAGGAATTTCTGCTACGTACAGCTCACCAAAAAGCAGAGAATTGGAAAGAAAGCATTTTTTTGGAGGACATGGATGGATAAGATTATTTTTCCTTTGGATCAATTAATAGGTCCAGACGATGAGTTTCTGTCCTTTTCTGATTTGTGTGTTAAATATAATTTACCTACTATGGCTGAATGGCAATACTTGCAACTGAAACACCTGCTGGCATCTAGGTTTGGTCCAGCTGCTTTTACAGCCTCAGAGTCTCCAGCACTGTTAGAATCACTTATAGCAGCTGAACAGACACATTGATCCACAACCCATATAAATGACACCCATGGTTTAAGACAGGATTGGAATAGAGAACTGGAGTGCTCTATCTTGCCTAATCAACGGACTGTTGTCCTAGCATCTGTATCTGAAGCTTCTATGGATCTCAGGTTACGTCTTATTCAGCAAAAAAACATGTTTTGAGTTTATTGACTCCACAACGCCTTTTTAATCAGGGTTTGTCTAATTTGCACAATTGTTGGAGATGTAGTGCACCTAATGCGTCCCTTATTCATATGTTTTGGCAATGCCCAGTAGTCACCTCCTTTTGGAAGGAGGTTATAATAAGGATAAACTTTGTTCTAAAACAATCTATAATACGGAATGATGTGTATGTCCTCCTAAATTACCTACCAGCTTCTTGGAAGTTAACACATGGTCAGCGCAAATGGATCTTCAGAGTCATTGTAACAGCCAAAAGACTTATATTATCACGTTGTCAGGATAAATGCTCACCTCCAAGAATGCAATGGACTGAGGACTTAATAATGCTATCAACATTTGAATGGGTGTTATATAGGCGCAACTTGCAAGTGGATGGATATATGGATATTTGGACTGCTTCTTTCTTTTTTTTTAACAAATGGTACACTTGATGGAAAATATTGTCAATATTCCTATGTATGTAATTTTTTTTAACAACTCCTATTTTTGTTCTGTTTTGTTATTATTCACAATAAAAAAGGGGAAAAAATAGATAGCCATGATATCACACAGTAAATACATGGCTTAACCAACATTTAGGGCCAAACAAGTCATGACAAAGGAGATGGGAGGGCAGATCCCTGATAGATCAGATTTTTTTTAATTGAAAAGCAGCCACGGAGGTCACAACTGAGAGTGGTGTTGGAAGGTGTCCTAATCTTTCTCTTCCTGTCTGTTCATTTAAAATGGCCTCTTCCTACTTTCCTTTTTTTCCACCCGGGGGGGGGGGGAGGGTGCGCAGCTAGGGGATAGAAATATGAAAGCTTGGGAAAAAAATGTGTGTTGGGCAGGGAGAGAAATTATATTAAAATACTCTGTTTTTAATTCCCATCCCAGGTCTTCACATTTCTACTTGGGGAGTACAATTTTGAGCAGACTAACAGCAAGAAGGGATAGGGGTTAGGAGACTCACCCCAACATTCCTCTAGCAATCTCCCATAGTTGCTTGACTTTCAAAAAGACAACTGTCAAGACGGCTTTCATGCATAGTATTAACCATCTTAGTTCAATTAACCATCTAATAGTTCAGTTAAAGCTGAGTGGGGCTGAAAGAACAGGTTGCTTACCTGTAACTGTGGTTCTTCGAGTGGTCATCTGTGTATTCACACATATGGGCTCTGTGCCTGCACGGAGCCTCCTTCAGGAAACTTCTATAGCTAAAAATAGGCGTTTTAGGTGGGAACCCTTCCCCCACTGTGTAGTGCGTCTGTCCTAACGGTTCCTGTCCTTCCCTCAATCCTTGAAGACCACTATAGTCTTTCTAGCACCACAGGAGGGAGAACTTACCCCCAGCATCTCAAACAAAGGGAGACACCAAGCGGGGAACGGTGGGAGGGTCGTGTGAATGCACAGATGACCACTCAAAGAACCACAGTTACAGGTAAGCAACCCCTTCTTCTCCACCGTGGTCTCTGTGCATCACACAGATGGGCGATTAGCAAGCTCACTTACCGGAGGCGGGCTGGAGTCTTATGATAAAAAGGAAGACAATACAGAGCGTCCAAAAACCACATCTGCTCTGGAACAAACATCCAACAGGTAGTGCCGAATAAACGTAGATGGAGTTGACCAAGTCGCTGCTCTGCAGAGGTCCAGAATAGCTCAAAAGCAATGGAAGTAGCCCTAGCCCTAGCTGAATGTCCTTAATGGCGCTGAGAGCTGCAGGCCTGCTAGCTGATATGCCAACTGAATAGTCGTCACTACCCAGGGGGAAAACCTCTGAGAAGAGGTTGACTCCAGGACGGTATAATCGGCCTTATTGTCAGTATCAAGTTACATAATCCTTTCATAATTTTTTAACTGTAGGATGAGAAAAAAATTGAATAACCTTCAACATTTTTGCAGTAAGAAAAAACAGCTGCCAAATAAACATGAATTGACCTTTAAACCGTTCTCTGACAGGGAACGTAAGAATAACAGCAATTGTTCTATGGAGCACTGGTGTGGAAGAAACCCCTATTGACTTGCAAAGTTTTTAAGCACTTCCCACTCTATCTCATAAGATTTCCTAGTAGAAGGTTTCTAGCAGCTTCCAAAACTCTTCTTACAGGTGACAAAAACTGGTCAACACCTAGTCGCCTATCTTCTAAGCTGTTAATCGAAGCATCTGCAAGTCTGGGTGTCGAACCTGACCCTGCTGCTGCGTTATCAAGTCCGGACACATTGGAAGCTTGACATAGCGCCCCCTCGACAGTCTCATGAGAGGGGCAAGCCAACCCTGCCTGGGCCACCACGGTGTGATCAAGATACATACGGTATTGTCTGTCCGTATCTTGCTCAGGATCTTGGTCAGCAAAGCGAACGGCGGAAAAATGTACAGGAGGGTTGCAGTCCAGTCCTGAAGAAACGCATCCCCTTTCGATGTGCGACCCCTTCATGCCCTGCTGCAATACACAGGACAAACTTTGTTCCTTTCTGTGGTGAAAAGATCAATTACTGGAACACCCCACCTGTCGAACAGGCCCTCCAGTACTGCTCTGTTCATTTTCCACTCTAGGGAGTCGATTGTCACGCAACTTAACTTGTCTGCTATAACACTGTGAACACCTGCAACATGCACCGCTACAATTCTGATATGCCGTTCTATGCACCAAAGCAAAATCTGTGTAATTAGTAGCAGCAGTGGGCGAGATCTCGTGCCCCCTTGCTTGTTCAAATATGTGACCATGGTTGTGTTATCTGATGTCACTGGAATTGTCCTGCCCACAATATGCATCTTGAATGTCCTCAGCGCTTTGTTGACGGCTTCCAATTCAAGTAGGTTTATATGCCTTAGACCTTCGGTCCCAATCCATTTCCCATAAGCCATAAGGCCCCCATGGCGGGCTTCCCATCCCAAGAGCGAAACATCTGTCGACACCACCCATGTTGGGGAAGGTGGAGTTAAAGGCATCCCTTCTAAAAGACTGGGAATTGACATCCAACGAAGAAGAGACTGCCTCACTAAATGTGGAATTGTTAGATAAATCCTTCTGGCATCTAGAGCTGGATTGAACGAGTGAAAGAACCAAGCTTGCAGAGTTCTCATTCGCAAGCATGCATCGTCCACCACTGTAGTTGTTGCTGCCATCAAACCTAACAGGCGCTGGATTCGAAAAACCGAAACCCTCCTTTGTAAATGGTCGATGCCAGACTTCCCAGCACTTGAGCCCGATCCTTGGACAAGAACGCCCTTCCAATTCAGGAATCCAGGCACGCTCCAATGAACTGAATTTTCTGCTGTGGGCAGAGATTGAACTTTTTCTCGTTGATATAGAGGCCGAGTTCTGTCAAACGAGCACACGTCACGTCCAACAATCTGAGCATCTGCGATTTTGTTGGAGCAACCAGTAGCCAATCGTCTATGTAAGGATGTACTTCACTCCCTATAGACATAACCAAGCGCACGGCACTGCCATACATTTTGTAAAAACCCTTGGCACTGTTGCAAGCCCAAAAGACAGTAGAGTGTGCTGGTATGCCCCAGCACCGATCATAGAATGAAGATAACGTCTGTGAAGCGGAGCGATGGCTATGTGGAAATACACATCTCTCAATCTATGGATGCAAACCAGTCCCCTCCTGACAGAAGAGGCATAAATATTCGTAACGAAATCATTCGGATTTTTTTCGGGGTGATGAAACTGTTTAATTTCCTGAGATCCATGATCAGTCTCACACCTCCATCCCTCTTTGGTACCATGAAGTACCTCGAATAGAAGCCATCGTGAATATGGGATAAAGCCACTATCTCTATCGCCCCTTTCTGAAGGAGTGTAGCTACCTCTTGTTGTAACACCACAGATGGCTTTGTTGACTTCACAGTACTGATAGGAGGGAGGTCGTCGAACTCAATCCTGTAACCCCTGTGAATGATAGACAGGACCCAGGAATCCGAAGTGATCGACGAACTGGGAAAGTCTATTGCCAAACTAGAGATCTGGGGATGGGATCAAGTCAAAGACACCGCTTGGCTCCCCCATCATCCTTCTTCTGAGAATTTCTGAATCTAGCAGGCAGATATTGCCGACGGTATGTCTGCTTTGGTCTACTTCTATTCAATTGATTTTGCGACTGGTAATGCTGGTACGGTTGATTTCGATACCAACGACACTGTCTGCCCGAAAATTGATGTTGCTGTTGTGAAAAATCCATTCCACGAGCTGTATTCCTGGCCTTTTGAATGGAATCCAGTGACTCATCTGTCTTCATATTAAACAGACCTTGTCCATCAAAGGGCACATCTTCTATTCTAGCCCTAGCTTCTTGCGCAAGTCCTGCCGACCATAACCATGTGTGTCGACGCAAAGCTATTGTTCCCACAAGGACCCTGGAATCACAATCTACCTGATGATGACTGGTATGTATTGGTTGGCGAGACAGCTTCAATGCCTCTGCATGGAACATCTTAGCCACTTGTCATTTATCCTCTGGTAAATGTTCAATTTCCCTAACTTTTCCCATAAAAGCAACTGGTAGCCCAACATTGCAGCCTGATAATTTGCAACCTTCAAGCCGAGTGAAGCAGAGGAATACAACCTCTGACCCAAGAGGTCCAAACGCCTCCCTTCCTTAACCACCAGCAATGAATGCTGCCACCGCGACTTCCCCAATGCTGCCTCCACTACAACAGAATTCGGAGTGGGATGCTGAAACAGAAATTCCGCATCCGCTTCCTGAACTTTGTATAAACCCTCTAATCTTTTCGAGGTCAGCGGCATCGAAGAAGGGCCCTTCCATGAGTGCTTAATGACCGTTAATAATGCTGGAAGCATCGTTATAGCCACTGATCGATAAGCCTCCGTAGTGACTGCATCAAACACTGGGTCCTGTACTGAAAGGCGCTGTTTGCTTGGTCAACAACCCTAAGGATTGCATCATGTGAAGGACCTGGTCCACAAAATGTCTCAGATCCTCAGAAGGTGACACTGTCTCACTCGATCCCACTGCTGCCTCTGGTGAAGATACTGAAACCTGACATGATGACGGAGAAGTGGAATCAGAAAGATAAACCTCAGACATAGGCGAATCAACAGGTCTCACGCCTGGCTGTAGCTCTCCCACAGGAGCAGACAGCTGCACTAAGTCAAGTAATATTGCTTCTGTATGATGCGTAGTAATAGACAGCGTTGGCTGGATTTGGACAGGAAGACCCCTGACACCAGAACCTCTGTAGGGCCGCTATTTACTGCCTCTGAACGTGCTCTGTCCACCTGCAATGATGGTGCTAGAGGATGGTGGTTAACTGATGGAGGTGCCAGAAACTGGTCTTCCCTCTCCGGTGGCCTTGAAACTGCAGCCTCCGGAATCCTCTCTTCACTCTGTGTGCGGCGACTATACCTATAGAAATCCCTATAATAGTCAGCTCTGTCTCACTTCCTATAATGATAGGGTGATGGCGGGCAAGCCTACTCTTGACGTCTATCCCATTGATGAGGCAATCGGAATCATATCCCCCCGCATTAGAGTAGGAATAAAATGAACCAGGCGACCCCTGATGCCGGTCACATCCTGGTGATTCGACATCCCTTCTCCAGGCCAACGGTTGTGGTCTCACCGAGGGGGTTGGAGACATATCTCTAATCTCCCATTCGCCAGTGGACAGCACCTAACACTGTCCTGTTTGTGGCACCAAACTTGGAATAGGTGAAAGCAATAGAGGAGGTACTGTTGGTACTGTAATAGGTACCATAACCTCTCAATCTCGCGACTCATGGATCGCTTCGGCATCGACTACAGGCACACTCGAGCTGTCAACCTCAAGCGTTAATAGGCCCAGAGTCGGCAACCTACTCATGGGATACCTAGTGACGGCTGACATTTTGCCACTGGCAGGTTCTGTAGTCTTTTTATGCAACTTCTTTCTCTTTCTCTTAGGCTCTTCATGAAGGCCCGACGACCCCTTTGATGCCTTGGCTTTTTTAGATAATTTCTTCGCCACCGACACGGTACAAGCATGTCCAGGTGTAACAGGACTATCAGGCACACAAGATGTTCAGCACGATGCCTCCTCAGGTTGTTCAGTAGAAGCTGTGGCCATAGGGTATCTCTCCCCAAAGCTTCTAGCGCCTTACGCCACAGCACTGCCCTTAATCTGTCCGATCTGTTTTCTTGTTTGTTTCAAGAAAGCCTTACAAAAAGAACATGTATCCACGATGTGTCCTTCACCAAGACAAAGAAGACAGAGACTGTGACCATCTGATAATGGTAGTTTACTACCACAACGTACCCACTTTTTGAAAGGCGCACGAAAGGCCATTCGCCCAAACCGGGCGATCTAAAGATCGCGGAAATATAAACAAAACGCAAAAACGAAAGAAAGAAAATACACCAAAGTAAAAAAGAACAGATAACGAAGAAAAATTGCCTAACAAAGATAAATCTTCAATCTTTAGCTGAGAAGTTCCTCACAAGGCTGACACTATGGCGGTTGAAGAGACTGAGGGAAGGACAGGAACCGTTAGGATATGCGCACTACACAGTGGGGGAAGGGTTCCTGCCTAAAACGCTTATTTTCAGCTATGGGAGTTTCCCGAAGGAGGTTCCATACAGGCGCAGAGCCCATATGTGTGAAGCACAGAGATCACGATGAAGAACTGCACCTTTTCTTTGTGTTAGCTGTCCATAGGAATATACTTGTTTAGGAAACAAATTTAAAGTGGAGCTAATGACCTTTTAAAAATGGTAATTGACAGCTATGCTTGAAAGGGCAGGATGCAATAGGGGGATTGTGCAGGAAAAACAAACAGCAAACAAGGTAATCCCAAAACATACCTTAGATCTTCATGCTCTTCTACAACTTTTGGGGGGATAGTCTGCTGAGGCTCTGTGTGAGGATAGGCCTCCGACCCCCACATCATGCGTGGTTCTGACATTGGCAGAGCATGTTCCCTTGCTGATGGAGTAACGTGATCAAAACTATCTGAACCAGTTCCTGCTCCTTCCATCTGATCTCTTCTCAGAAGTGGCTTGGGAGGTATAATTCCTGTAATGAAGATAGTCACATAAATATGTTACACCTAATAACTCAAAATAGTAATTTAAAGGGCAACGTCAGAAATAGACATTAACTAAAATGTCTGAAGTCTACCAATTAGCCACAATTATTCCCATTCTGCTAGGGGCCTTCAACCCAGATTTGTCTGCATTCCACTACCATGAACTTGCTTCTAAGACGCATCAAAGCATCAGTGCGAGGACATGCCTCTCATATTTGTGACTGTAGAACTTCTAGGTACATATGGCAAACCCATCTATCAGAGAGGTCAGATATGTGGTGCCCAGGAGGAGTTGCCTTCTCAGTGGTAATACTGCAATTATGGAATAGGCTATATTAAGGTGGTTTTTTTTTAATGACTAGCTATTGTTCTCTTATACAGTTCTGCTTTTAAATGCTGCTCACCAATATGGGCATTTTTAAAACTCCATTTAAACTATTTTTCCTTGCTGAATACAATCACAGAACAGAACACATCAGAATGACCCACATATGGCCTTTTCAAACTGAGAAGCAGTTTATAAAATTTATAAACAAAAAAGTACACCTATCAAAGATATTCTGCTGTGAATGGCTGTTCTAAAGATTCTAAAGCTGTCCTTACTGGATACCAAAAGTTCTTCCCGCCTAAAGAAGCAAAGATTGTAGCTACCCACTACAGCACCCAGCAACAGTGTTTGTGTAGCTTCCTCTACACATGCTCTAGGCTGCAATGAGAACCACTCTGGTACTACTGTTTAGTAGATGAATAGCAGATGACTTTTTGATTCAGCTGCAGTATCACCAGTTGCAAGTAACAGTAAGTCATAGAAGAGTTGGAAGTGGCCTATAAGGCCATCGAGTCCAAACCCCTGCTCAATGCAGGAATCTACCTTAAAGCATCCCTGACAGATGGTTGTCCAGCTGCCTCTTGAATACCTCTAGTGTGGGAGAGCCCACCACCTCCCTAGGTCATTGGTTCCATTGTCGTGTTGCTCTAACAGTCAGGAAGCTTTTCCTGATGCCCAGCCAGAATCTGGCTTCCTGTCACTTGAGCCCATTAGCAAAGTTAACCTTCAAGCAGTGACAATTTATAAGCTTTTATATATTATATGCAAAGAAACAGGACCTGAAGGCAAGAGCGCTTAACTGATAACATTTAATGAATTGTTAGTAATATACTACTAATTCTCACCTATATAGGGTATTTCATATTCGTAACCAAGATAAAAAGAAAACACAAGTAAACCTAACAGCCTCAGCTTTCTGTATTTTCCTGTTAAGAAAAAGAAGAGCACAACCGAAGGGAGCATCTCCTGCTGTCCCTTTGAAATAAGCAAGCACCGTGTCCTTGCACGGAAAAAATCTTGGTGAGCTACTACCACAGACAATGCCATTTCTTGAGAGATTTTCCAAGCTGCACAGTATCCTAGGGTGTTTCCCGTAAGACCAGAACAAGGGATGGGAGACAGGAAGGAGCCACCAGAATTATATTTATCATTCCAAGATCTATGGTTCAGTAAGATTGAAGCAGAGGTGCAACACAGGCAGCAGGTGAAGGGAGTTTACAGCATTCAACTATGTAACATTAAAAAAACACTCCAGAAGATTTGAAGTATTTCGATAGAAACTCACAGTCGGCCAGTCTCATCCCCTTCATGCAAACAAAGGGAGGGGAGAGAGACAGAGAGACAATGAATTGCCCAAAGCCCCTCCATATCTGGGCTCCACAGGGCCTACAAGAGCAGTTGCCATTTCCCACTTTTGATCCTATCAGACCCACAAATGATAGGCCCCATAGGAGGAAAGGTCCACGGGCTTGGAGGAAAGAATATCAAGAATGAAGTGATGCAAAAGAGGGGGTGAAGGGGGGCTCATACCCACACCCTGTGCTAGGGAGCTCATTGTGCTGTGAAGCTTCAACGGCTGTGAAGTTGAACTTAAAGGTCCTTATTCAGCTCCTTCTGGGCCTTCTTCATCTGATCTTTTGCAAAGAGAAGTGGGTTGAGACAGAGCTGCAAGGCCTCACTGATGCTCCTAGGAACCATGGGCCAGAAGCAAGTTTAGCCCAGCAAGAGGCAATACTCACTAAGGTTGTCCTTCTCCCCGCCCTCCCTCTAGTTGGCCTACAAAGCAGGGGAAACATCACCTGGAACATACAACCAGGACTCACTCTATTCACTAGAGTGAGGAGAAAAACTAGCTTTGTAGAGGGAGTAGGAGGTGCCTCCTAGCCCAGTTTTTTTTACCACTGCAAGTTGACAAGTAGGAACAGGAATCAGAGTTAAAAAATACCCCCTTAAACAACAATGTATAAAAGCAGCAATTAATTCAGCAGTCAGTAAACATCTACATAAACATAGCACTCTTCAAATACTTGAAAGGTTGTCACACAGAGGAGGGCCAAGATCTCGTCTCGATCAACCCAGAATGCAGGACACGGAATAATAGGCTCAAGTTACAGGAAGCCAGATTCCATCTGGACATCAGAAAAAACTTCCTGACTGTTAGAGCAATACGACAATGGAACCCGTGATCTAGGGAGGTGGTGGGCTCTCCCACATTATAGGCCTTCAAGAGGCAGCTGGACAACCATCTGTCAGGGATGCTTTAAGGTGGATTCCTGCACTGAGCAAGGTGTTGGACTCGATAGCCTTATAGGCCCCTTCCAACTCTACTATTCTATTATTCTATGATTCTACAGACTAAACTATACAGACAAGTATAGTGAAGAAAATCAAATACTTCAATAAACTAAATTAAGCCATTTAAAAAATCTACCAAAGCCCACACAAAGAGGCTTTGATGACACCTAAAAAAGAGTAACAAAAGAGTAAGATATATCTCCCTTGAAACATATCCCACAACGGGGGACAAGCACCGACGAGAGCTCATCTCTGGGGCACCCAAAGGAAAGCCTCTGATGACCCATCTCAACTGCTGGAGACAGCAGTCCTTCAGGGACCCTGGTCCCAGAGCAGTCAGTGCTTTAGGTCAAAACAAGTATTTGAATTGTGTGCAGAAACAAACAGGGTGACAATGAAGATCCTTTAGTATAGGTATACATTGTACCTGGATGCATGGGTGGCATATCCATAGCAGGCCTTCCTGACATAATTCGTGGATCAACATAAGACTGCATCATGAGCCACCGTGGATCAAAACCCATGGAAGCCAAATGTGGAGGGTGTGGCTGCATTGGTTGATACAGTGGTCTATGTGGTGGTGCCACTAGGGGGCCACTAGAGGGTTGCGATGGCGTGGACGGTGGCAGGACCCCTTGTTGCTGCTGCTGCTGCTGCTGCCACTGCTGTTGTTTCATCTGCTCCTATAAAACACAGAGATTAATTTTAATAAGCTATAGGAAATTCCTTCCATCTTTAAACGTCTCTTGCTAGAAATGTTTTAGGCACCTGATCTCTGTGTCAGTTTGCAAACCTTTTCAGCCATGTACTATTTCCTGTGATCATTCTAGGAAAAAAGATGTACTCAAGACTTCACTGGAACAGTGTACACATAATGCTCTTAATCCTCTCACTTGCCAATTCTGCATGTTGACCACGCCTATCTTCCATGATCTGGACTTTGTTTATAATCAAAGACTGCAATCACATGAAAACTTTCATCCAAAACTTGTGTGTCCCAAGACTTCATACCTACACTGTTATTTATTGATAAGTTAATATTTTTGAAATTTTCATTGTTGCATTTCTTGTTTTGGTTATTTTATTTTTGTTCAATATTTTATTGTAAACTGCCCTGTAGACATCTGCTAGTTGGACTGCATATAAAGTTAAACATAAATAAATAAATAAATAAACAAGAAAAATATATACAGGCTCCAAACAGCTGTATATTACCTGCTGTCTCTGAAACCTTGGTGGCAATGATTTCTGGAACTGTTTTGAATAGCCAGAAGAAATAGCAGGACGAGGCTGAGCGCCAGAAGCAGGTTCACTTTCATGAGAACTCTCCCTTTCATTGGGATGGCTTTCTTGTGCAGTGGAAACAGCTTGACACTCTGCCCAAGGGGAGAAAAGGTAAGACTTGTACCATGTATGATATAGGTCAGAGAAAGAAGCTGAAAAAGTACACCAATAATCTCAACCATGAATGCAGGTGGATGTTTTTAGTCTTGTCAGACATCATGACAAACCTATGCTGAAACAGGGGACAAGGAAGAGACAGAACTACACAAATACGGCACAAATGAGAAAATGCCAACCTTAAGTCACACTCCAGGGAAACAGGAATGCAAGCTAGGACATGTGTACGCAACAGGATGCAGTAGGCCTTCTACTGCACACAGACCATTAACTATCATACTACTTCACCACCACTGGGTGAGAAATCCCACTATAAACAAGTGCCTTCTCCACAAATCAAAAAGCCTTGAAAAGGATCCAAAGCAGCTACATACACGTGCAGATTAAAACGGTGTTCAAAGACTTTTTCTGGACGTTGTTACCAAAACAGCTCCCACTGCAAAACTAGGCAACTCCAATGAAAACGTAAAAGCTCTTACTGCACACATGGGCTGCAATCTTGCTGGCAATCAGGGTACTTAAATCCCAATTCAATGCACGCAGGATTGCAACCATGGTTTTTATGCTCATTTACATCTATTGTGTCCCACACCTTTCAAAACAGATAACAAAACTTGCCAATTTATACTAACATCCTAAGCATCCCTTCAAAGATCTGTTTCAAACCCATTTAAAAGTTTTTTAAGCCAGGTGACTTAGGTACTTCTTTATAATCTAGGCACATGCAATCGCAACCAAATAAGATGTTTTCTGAGCCTTACTTTCTGAAATGTGTGTGCCTCCTTACAAAACGCAGAGTGTCTGCTTTGCTGCTTGCTTTAAGGACAATAATGGATACAGACCTCTCTCCTCCTCGTTGCTGCTTTCACTTTCTTGTGGCTTCTCTACAGTCACAGATGGAGTGATCTGCTCTTGAGGCTCAGGCATTATTTCAGCTTCAGGCGTCTCTTCCACTTTTTCTTTCTTCTCCTTTTCACTCTCTTTCTCTGGTTCCTTTTCTCTCTCTACGGTTTCAGTTTCTTCTCTCTCCTTTTCCACCACCTTTTCTTTCTCCTTTTCCACCACCTTTTCTCTCTCCTTTTCGCTTGTGTTTTCCTTCTCCTTTTCAATTTCCTTCTCTTTGGCCTTTTCTTTTTCTTTCATCGGGTCTTCCCGGGGTGGTTTTGTTACACAACCAAATTTCTCATTTAGTCGTTTTAGCTTCTCAGCACATGCTGCTTTCCTTTGCTCTTCCATTCTTCGCTCCTCTTCCTCTCTTCTTTTACGGGCTCGTTCTACTGCTGCAGATATTTCTGCCTGCTGTCTTCGCCTCTGCTTCCAAATCTCATCCTCATCTGGTGCTGGCCTAGGAGGAAAGGGACCTTGTCTTCCTGACCCTGCCAAGCGATCTGGAAGTGGATGCTAAAACATTTGGGGGGAGGAGGAGTACAAAAGTAAATATATTATTTTTGATCCATTGCCTAAATACTTCTTATTATTATCATTATTTACATTTATATACTGCCCCATAGCCGAAGCTCTCTGGGCGGTTAACGAAGATTAAAACATTGAATATTTAAGAAAACCGATATACAAAATTTAAAACCCGTAAAAATATGAAACAGATAATATACAAAATTCAAAAGACATAAAACAGATAATGTACAAAGACAATATCCATTTAAACTGATATTGATCTGGGGTCGGTTAGAAAGCTCAACATATGCTGTTAAATGCCTCGGAGAAAAGTCTTAACCAAGTGCCCAAAAGATAACAATGTTGGCGCCAGGCAGACCTCACTGGGGAGATTGTTCCATAATTGGGGAGCCACCACAGAGAAGGCCCTCTCCCTTGTTGCTGTCCTCCAAGCTTCCCTCAGAGTAGGCACCCAGAGGAGGACCTTAGATGTTGAGCGTAGTGTACGGGTAGGTTCATGTTGGGAGAGGTGTTCCGTCAGGTACTGTGGTCCCAAGCCGTGTAAGGCTTTATAGGTAAAATCAGCACCTTGAATCGGGCTCGGAAACGTACAGGCATCCAACGCAAGCAGGCCGGAGTCGGTCTTATATGTTTGAACCTTCTGGTTCCTGTTATCAATCTGGCCACTGCATTTTGCACAAGCTACAGCTTCTGAACCGTCTTCAATAGCTGCCCCACGCAGAGCGCACTGCAGTAATCTAACTTGGAGGTTACCAGAGCATGAACAACTGAAGCCAGGTTATCCCTGTCCAGATAGGGGCTTAGCTGGGCCACCAGCCGAAGTTGGTAGAAGGCACTCTGTGCCACTGAGGCCACCTGAGCCTCAAGTGATAGAGATGGTTCTAGGAGAACCCCCAAGCTACGAACCCGCTCCTTTAGGGGGAGTACAACCCCATCCAGAACAGGTTGAACACCCTCTATCTGGTCAGAAAACCACCCACTAACAGCATGTCAGTCTTGTCTGGATTGAGTTTCAGTTTATTAGCCCTCATCCAGTCTATTGTCGCAGCCAGCACCAATTAAGCACATCCACAGCCTCACCTGATGAAGATGAGAAGGAGAAATAGAGCTGCATGTCATCAACGCACTCCAAAACTCCGGATGATCAGACCCAACAGTTTCATGTACATTGGCGTGTGCCTGTGTGGTTCACCTGGTGCCCAGGCACCACCTAATCTGGGTCTGGGGGGAAATCCTGTAATTTCCCCCCAAATCCGGAAATTTTGCCGCCCCCATAGCCTGAAAAAGGCCCGTTTCGGCACTTCAAGGACACTGACCAAGAAGAAACCCGGATAGAAGCGGGGGGGGGGGGGGGGCTTAGAGTGCACGTTTCCTTGTTTCCAAAATGTGTGCCCTAAGCCCTGCCCACACTTCCATCCTGGCCCCAAGGAGTGTTTGGCAAGCCTCTCCTGCATGGCTATCAACTGAGGAGGCAGCAATCAAGAACCTTCTGCTCAGTCATTCTGCATTTGCTCCCTCACGTTCCCAGCAGGTCTGTAATTTTTTTTTCCAATGAAAAAATCCAAAATAAAATCCAAACCTGAAACCCCTGACATGGTTCCTCCCCCCCCCCCCCCCGCCTTCCTTGTGGGGCTGTAAATAAATAACTCCAAGAAACCCTGGCCCTGACTTAGCTTCCCTCCACCCCACCTGCCTTGCATGACTTCTGGGCTATATTTACTCCAAGGAAATACAATTCAAGAACCCTCTGACTTGGATTCCGCCCCCCCCCCCTTCCCCTTCCCCTGCACATGAATTCTAAGCTTTTAAATTTATATTCTCCAAGGAAATAAAATCCAAGAATTCACATGCAGGGAAGGCAGGGGGGAATCCAAGTGAGGGGTTTCTTGGATTTTATTTTCTCCAAGAAAATAAATTTAATACAGCTCACAGGGAAGGCGAGGGGAGGAATCCAAGTCAGGCTCCTCCCACCCACCCCCTGTCTTCTTTTCTCCAAGAAAATAAATCCAAAATAAAACCCCAAAAAACCTTGGCTTGGCTGAAGTTTGGTTTGTGTTGTGAAAGAGAATTGCATTTTATGTAGTCTAACTGCTCTAGCACGATCCCATTGTGTTTTTCATGAATCCAATAAGTTTACTTCCAAGTAAGCATGTACAGGGTCACAGCATTAGCATTTCACAAAATGATTTGCTTGCAAGTTGTTTGCTATGCTTCCAAATACTTTACCATGTGCAAAAAACGACCCTCCGCAAAAGCTTTTTATTGTCAGAAGCCCATTTCCATTTTTTTTCAAATGCAAAATGTGTTTTGGTGTTATTGATTTTGCTGCACTGGAAATCTCTGCTATGATGGTGTTTGCTGAGAAAGATGCAGTTTTCAGGTGAATTGCAAAGGTGCTTTGTAATTTGGTAGGGGTTGGGGGAGTCTCCTTCTTTAGGACAGGAAGATCAAGAAACCTGAATCTGTTTTGGTAAGTTTGGATTAGGTCATTATCTGGTTAAATTTAAAGATGGTGAGAATTGAATGTATCTTTATATATGCCTGGTTAGCACTACAGTAAAAAATTAGTATTCTGGGTCTCATTTTTAAAATTTGGATTTTTAAAGGACAGATTAGTTGTTAATTAAAAAAATACAGTTTAGTTAAGTTTTACTTTATCAACTTTGTTTGATTGATGAAAAAAAGTCCTTTATGACTAAATATTCAATAAATGTTTACCTTAAAAAAATTCCCTGGGGGCACCACCTAATGAAATGTGCTGCGCACACCTATGTTCAGTAGATGTTGAACAGCATGGGAAACAAGACTGACTCCTGTGGAACCCATACTGGAGAATCCACGGGGCTGAGCAATGTCCCCCAAGCACCACCTTCTAGAGCCAACCCACCAAGTAGGAGCGGAATCGCTGCAGTGAAGTACTTCCCACTCCTAACTCAGCCAGTTGTTCCAGAAGGATACCATGGTTGATGGTATCAAAAGCCGTTGACAGATCAAGGAGAATCAACAGAGTCATGCTCTCCCTGTCTTTCTCCCGACACAGGTCATCATACAGGGCGACCAAGACTTGTTTCCATGCCAAAAATCAGGCCTGAAACCTGACTGAAATGGATCCACGTATGCAAAATGGCTCTTCTGTTAGCAACCATGGAAGAGGGTCTATCTATCTATGAACTCCCAGTTTACAGATACTCTTGGGTCAGGCCTAAAAAGTGGTATATTAATCACAAGCAATGCAAATTAGAAATGGGAAACCCTGAATTCCACCCATTTTGACCAAGGAATTTGCAAACTAAGCATCAATTCAAAGTACAAGGAAGACAGTTTTATTTTCGTCAATAATATTTTTAGGGTTAAAACATACTGCGAAAAAAATCCTGTCCTAACAGTAAGTTATTACGTTATAACCTGGCAGAAGCAAACAGTGCAGAAGGAAAAGAGAAAGCTGTAAGAAGTGTTTGCCAGCAAGAGTTCCATTAATATTTCCAGCCATGTGCAAGAATTAACTTTTAATTGACTAATTTTATGGAATTAATACATTTTTAAAGAATGAATGAAATATGGGTCTTAAGGAGTGAAGAGCTTAGCAATGCCTTAATTGCTTTTTAGCAAATAAGGTGTTACATAAACATTAAGAAATAAAATAATAATAAAATTAACATGTTGTAATCTCCCATTTTAGGTTGAGAATAATTTACTGCGAAGAACTGTAGCTGGGATACAAAAGACTGTGGACAAGTATTTTTTATGTGCACCAGGGATTTTTAGCCCCACACCCAGCACACACACCCCTCCTCTGGTACTCCTGAAATTCAGGCTACCTAGGAGCAGTATTTGATGTGGCCTGAGAAACTGCAGCTGGAAGAGAAAAAATGATCCCAGTACATATGGACAAGCACTCTCCACACATTCAGAGGCTTCTTGGATCCCAGTCTACGGATTCAACCAAAATATTTAAAGAAAAGCATTACTTCTTGTAAAATTCAGCTGCTGTTCTATATATTAAAATATGCACGGCATGCCTATCATGTTATTCCTGCTAAGCACCATCTACATTTTGCTAAAAGATAGAGAAAGGAATTTAAGCACTGACAATTAGGCCTGGGGACAACTTTTATTAGCTAGACAGTGTGTTCATACCTGGAGAACAGATTTTGGATGGAGGCCAGGACTGCCCCTCTCAAGAACTGAAGACTGTGCTGGTGACAGACCCCGCCCCTGTTGGATTCAAAAACAAGACTATAAATATTCTTGCCAAACCAAAAAGTGGAATGATGCTGATCTAACCATTTAAAGCTGTGGAAACCGAATTCTGCACAGAAGCAGTCAAAAACCAAAAGTGCAGTTACCATGCCAATAAGCCCTAAAAAGGACTATCTTAATGATTATATGTTAGATGCTTTGGAATGCACTCTTGCTAGGTAGGTAAAGAAGAGATTTTATTGCATAGTGGCATGTAGGTCATATTGCACCATACACAATGGGCCAGTTTGCACAAAACGACAGCCCACCATGGGTTATTTATTTAACCCATGGTGACGTTGCAGTGCATGTGTGGCTGCCATTTTGCATATCCAACCCCCACTTGAGAGTGTGGTGTCATGCAAATCCGACAAATGTGGGTTATGTAAGGGTTGATCATATGACACAACCACCCGAGCAGGGGGTGGTTATGCAAAATGGTGACTGCTTGAAACACTCACCTGGTTCGCATGACACGCCATACCTCATGGTAGGTTATTGAACCCTCAACAAGCTGCGATGCTCACGTAACCCATGGTCTGTTCTGACTCTGCCAGGCAAGCCACTAAAAAGCTTTTATCTTGTTTATGTGTCTATTCTACAAAACTTCAGAAGTTTTCCACAGAGAACACAAGACCATGGATAATTTATACCTCAGTAGATATTGGGTGTGTACAAAAATGGCAATAGAAATTCTAAGATATACCTGGTCAAACTGACTGCTTTTGTTGAAGGGCCCTTTGGCTCCAACTGACTGCAAAGGAGGTGATTTATGTTCTTCTTCTTCTTTCTTCTCCAAATCTGTTGTAGGTTCATTACTACATGAATGACATCCACGAAAATAAAACATCTTTTGTATACTACCCTTTTCAGGTGAAACACACTTTTAAATGATTGCATGAATCTCCTAATGTTGGTTAGCTAGATATTCATCCTGTGTTTATTACCTTTACTTAAAATTGGAGCTACAAATAACCAAGATGCATAGAGAACTGAACAAAAATATGCGCGGACCTCAAAATGCCATGGGCGACCATCACATAAGAAAAATGCTGTGAAACAGCTCAGAAGGTATTATTCCTGCATGGACTACATCGAGACCCATCACTAGCCTCTACATTGTTCTGGCACTCCGCCTTGCACATTATACATAATTACAAAGACTAGCTGATTTTTAAATTTCCTAAACATATATATAGTCAATAAATACCTGCTATCCTGCTCTTTCTGGTTACTTCCTTGGTCATCATCATCACTGAAGTTTAATTGTTCAGTATAATCTACCTCACTTTGGGCTCCTAGAGTAGCAAAGGATGAAAGATTAGCAGTGCAAACACTTTTTCCATATGCAAACCACTCATGGTTTACTGAGAATAGTATTCTTACCAGCCCAGCCTTCATCAGCCTCAGCATCCAAATTATCAAACTTATCAAGTTCTTTGAGCTCATTAGCACTTAAGATGGATGGGCGGTCCACAGTTTCTGAACTCCATGAAGAGGGTCCTCTTGCCCGTGGCCCTCTAGAAAAAGGATATTATTATTATTATTATTATTAATCAAGTTACTAACTGAAGAGACTTAAGACTGATTTAATTCAGTATTAAAAAAATAAATCTACTGGATGCTAGAATCAAATTTGATGGAGCCAAATGGGGAAAATGTCAAAGTCCTTGGCACTGGCACATATGTTTTTAGGCTTCTGGGATTTCCCCAGTCCTGTTGAAGGAGCATACACAGAGACAATTTCAGCCATAATTATTAATGGAGTATACCAAGCATGCACATCAAGGACATATAGCATTAATATATAACTTAGCTATGTGTATAATATGATGACTATATAGAGATTATGCAAATCTGTTATCATGGAACCTGAGTCTAAATGATCAAACAATGCAAGCAGAGCTACTGGCTTTCTTACCTGCTGGCTTCAGATGGAGTAGGAAACCTGCTGGGACCTTGCATTGGAGGATATGCCAATTTAGGGTACTGATTGAACATCTAAGGGAAAGTAGCCAAATATGTTAAAAACTGTATTGAAATTACAGATGGATATAAAAGTCCACGCAGAATGCCAAAATTGTAACTTGTGAAAGTGGCAGATCCTATATAATCTTACAAAAGTGAAAAATGAAGCCTGCTTAAATTCAACAAAGGCTCACATTTACGGGCTTTATACTATGGGTCTTGCACCTCTTTTGGCCCAAGGGCCAAATTTAATTTCACAAAAACTCTTGGTGGTTGCATTCCAATGGTGGGCCCGGCCAACAGCAAAAAAAGGCAGAGCCAAAAATATCAGCACAGCTTAGAGCTCTTCCTGCCAGTACCTAAGTCTCGGGAGAAGCCACGGAAAAGGCTAAAAACTACCTTAGTGAGGCAACCAGCGAGGCGGTCGAAGAAGAACTGAGGTAGGCGGGAACCCGGGCATGCGCAATAGGACGGTGGGGGGGAGGGGTTCCCGCCAATAGTGTCTAAGCTTTAGAAGTTTCCGAAGTGAGGCTCGGCACCGGCACGAGCCCATAGTGTGTGATGCACAGAGACCACGAAGAAGAAAGGGGGTGAGAAGGGAGTGTGACCATCTGGGGAACCTTGGACGACTGGACTGCCATCCAAGGCGGGCTATTCATATCATATGTTCTTCCTGGAGATGATGAGTGCTATGTTCTGCTCATTACATCTCAGCTTAATAATCACTCTCCTTGCAAATGCTGCTCTTTTGGATGTTTCTCTTTGCACTGCAAGTAATCAAATTAGGAAGAGTCTAATCAACATAGTTTCCCAGTTTGGATGGAATGTTAAGCTATGGTTGCCAGCTTCAGAAAAAGTCAGGATGTTACACCATGAATTGAAGTAGGCTTAATATTCTGGCTTCTTTATCCAAACTATGAAACATGGTTAACGCCTTGCACCACAAAGGGAGGTGCAAAGAGGTGGCATGCATGGGAAAAATAATTGCTCACGGCTTATTAAGCCAAAATATGAAAATCCAAACTGGGCCAGAAAGTAGTCTTAACCTGACCTGTGAAAGTTTTCTTCTTGAACAGTTTTGTACAGGACTAACTTCTCTTTATTTCTCACTCATCAAGATTGGCAGAGTGAGTCAAGGACCAACTTCGATATCCCAAGTAAACAACGCAATGAAACCTAAGAGAACAAGTGCCCAAGACTGACCACTCTCCTTGCTTGACAAATCTTTAGGCAAACTACGGGATGTGACAATAACAGAATGGCAAAAACTGTGGCAAACATCTGAAGCCCATCTGGGTTTAGTCCTTTGACAGGAATTAGACCTTCTCTGGTCAAAATATTTGTCTGAAATTTTTTTGGGTTCAAGCCTTCAGTTTCTGCTGTTTGAAATTGGGTACCAGTTCATTCTGGCATCTCTGAAAAGATGAGCAACACAAAAGATGAGAGAAACATAAAAATGACAGAAGCATTCCAGAGACCAGCTGGAAAAAAGCACACACTCCGATGTGCTGCAGCATCCACAAACTCTTTTTCTACATCCCACTTCCTTATATCTCTACAAGTTCCTGATGCACATGACTTACATAGGGTGGTATCATTGCTCGGTACTGAGGTATAATCCCTGGCTGCTGCTGACCATTCAGCTTGGGTGGAAGTGGCTGTGCTATTCTTATATCCCTCTTCTCTGGTACCTTGGGGCCATCATTCTGTTCTACTGGTCCAGGCACATTACCATCTTCTTGAGCAAGAGGTTTTGCTTCTGGATCAGTTGGCGAATTTGGAGAATTCAGATTCTTGCCTCCACCTTCTCTCCAGCTGGCAACATCTGCATTAGAAAAGTGGAGGGAAAAAAACCTAAGCAGGCTTTTGAACATTATTTTTTTTTGTGCTGTGGTGATGCAGTGGGTCTTCTTGGTGTAGTTCTTTCTAGCCCTCCCCCTCCCGAACTTCTATTAACAGAAGACAGCTAGCTCAAGCGACACACACTTATGACTATACAACCTGGACAAATATTCAAAGAACATATTAGAATTATTCTAATATTATTTAGCCACAGTTAAAAGAGAAATTAGATGTTATGAAAGACACGGGGTAGCCTCCCTGCATCCAATTCCCTCCCCGTCTCCACCATGTAGCATCAGTATCTGATGACATCATGTTTTATATTTTCCCACCCTGGCTCTGTATAGTGGAAGTGGGTAAACACATAATGTGATGATATCAGGACAGGATAAGTGTTAGTATGTAGTTGATAGAGGTCAGGAGGATGCTTTCTACTACAATACCTGTACTGTAAGAAAAGAAGTAATCAGACTTTTCTCTGCCAGTGACAGTTACAAATATGTAAACATGAATAAAATGCTTGACTCAGCCTCCCTGAACTGCAACACTATTAGAGTGACCATATGAAAAGGAGGACAGGGCTCCTGTATATTTAACAGTTGTACAGAAAAGGGAATTTCAACAGACATCATTTGTATGCATGCAGCACCTGGTGAAATTCCCTCTTCATCACAACAGTTAAAACTACAGGAGCCCTGACCTCTTTTGTATCTATACAACTATTACAGATGCAGGAGTCCTGTCCTCCTTTTCATATGGTCACCCTAAACACGATCACAAATTCAGGACAACCTATTATGGCCATACAGCAACTTTCCCCAGCCTGGTGCCCTCCAGATGTTTTGGACTACAATGCCCATCAGCCCCTGTTAACTTGGTCAATGGACATGGTTATGTGAGTTGTAGTCCAATTCATCTCGAGAGTCGCAAGTACAATTACAGCTTTAGCTCCAGGATGGGCAAATTGTGGCCCCTGAGATGTTTTTGCCTATAACTCCCACCAGTCCTTGCCAGCATAATCAGTGGTGATGGGTTATAAGAGTTATAGCCCAAAACATGTGGAGGGCCACAAGTTCCCCATCCCTGCTTTAGGTGATGAATTACACCGGGGGTAGGCAACTTGTGACCCTCTAGAACTACAATTCCCAACAAAACTGACTACTGGCCATGCTGGCAGGGGCTGATGGATGTTGAAGCTCAAAATACCTGGAGGCTGAGGATGATTGGATTAAAATTTGTAACCCCAGAAATGTCAAGGGTCCCCAGTATTTTGAAGAACAAATCAGCACTTCATCTGTGTGTTGCTGTTCGAATTCTAACATGGGCCAAAAGGAAATACAGACAGTATTCTAAGAGGGACACAGGATTTCATGAAGGCATTCCTATATTTTATGGATACCTACTTTGTGGTCGTAAACTAGGCCCAGGACCATAGGGCTCTTCAGCTGTATCCTTCTCTTTACTTGTCTTTTCTTGATCTCCAGCTGCCTGCAGACTAGGAAATTCTTGCTGGAAATAGCTATTTATTTGAACTCCAGGACCTGAGACAGTCATAGAAAAGAACGTCAGTAAATAAGTAGTTCAGAACACAGAAAACTATAATGTGAAAAAATCCAAAAACTTTAAAGAGCTGCATCTTTTTCTCCATCTTCAAATAAGAAATAACACTCCTATAATAAGATGCCTTCTTTATGGTAAATTATGTTAGAATACCAAAATAGCAATGACTGATCTTACTCTACATCAGCATTTCTCAAACTATGGGCCAGGACTTACTAGTACTAGTGCAGGGTTCCTCAATGCACTGCCCACTGCAGTAACCATTTCCCAAGGGGAATTGGATACTAATATAAAATGATATCAGTAATTGCCAGCTGATTATGCCAAACTCCACCTCCATCTGCCACCATTTTGTGACTGGTGGACATCAGTCATTTTCAGCACTCTCTCAAACAGGCCCCAGAGTTAGAAAGTTTGAGAACCCCTGTAGCGGAATATAAACTGAACAGCATAATAAAATCTTACTGATAGGAAAACATTTCAGAACGACAATGGCAGCAACTTGGAAAAGCGGAATTTGACTTAACCTGAGGCTAATATGGATAGAGCCTAGAGAGGCTACTTTAAAAACCGACTACTTAAATGAGAAATTAGTATGCTTTCTTTCTTCTGAGGTGTTTTTGGTTCTGGAACATAGGAAGCTAGCTGACCTATACAGAGAGACCACTGATCCATCCAACTCAGTATAATTTACAATGACTAGCAACAGCACTTCAGAATTTCACTGGATGTTATCCTGTATCTCAGTGGTCTTCAATTGGTCCAGACCTGAGACCCACCTCAGACTCCCAACCTGCAACATGGGACCCAGTTTCACAATTTCCCAATATGGTAGCAACAGCTTTGCTGTGACCCATCTGGATGAATCTCACGGCCCACTTTTGGGTAGCGACCAAATGGTTGAAGACCATTGCTCTATTTCACCAAAAATATCCAAAGCGTTCTCTTTCCACAAAGCTAAGAGATCCTTATACCTAAACATTTTAGGAATATAGAAAGTTGTCCTTGACTGAATCAGGAGTCAGAGCTTTGGTCCATGTAGTTCAGCAGCTTTCCAGAGCTTTAGTCAGGAATCTTTGCCAGCTCTGCCTGGAGGTGCCAAGGACTGAGACCTTTCAAATGTGAAGTGCATGGTTTTTACCACTGAGCTATGGTGTTTCTTCAAGGTCACAACTAACAAGTATTATTTATTTTTATTTACTTTTATTTTACTTTTATACTGCTAGTTTTATTGTCCCCTGTGCCTATTTGGTGCATTCCCTTCCTTTTATTGTGATTTTATCAGAATCTAAGCCTATGTGGCAGGGTGTTGCTGTTTTATTGTTTTACTATGTACAGCACCATGTACATTGATGGTGATATTATATATATATATATATATATATATATATATATAATATAGCAATAACAAATATTTATTCATCAGGAAATGGTCTGATCATGACAACTGGGTTACTTGGACCCTCTCCCCCCAAAAATCTTCAGACTGCCCATCTCACAACTTGGAGCAAAGACCAAATCAAGGGTAGGCCCTGCTTCATGTGTTGGGCCAATGACACACCGAGACAGCCCCATGGTTGTCTTGGATGCCATGAAGTCCCAAGCTGGATCTCCAAAGATGGTCTCAGCTTGGAAGTTGAAATCATCCAGAACTACCGTCCTGGGTTCCTCCAACACCACCTCCACCAGCTCAGTCAGGGACGATGCTAGGCAGCAAGGTCGGTGGTACACCAGCAGCATCCCCAATCTGTCTCTATGGCCCCAAACCAGGTGCAACCCGCTCAAGGCCTGCTCCAAGGTGGAGTGGTTTCCTGGTGGTAGAGATGGAGATTCTATGAATCATGGCGACTCCACCCCCCACCCCAGCCTTCCAATCTATCTTGATGCTGCACTGAGTACCCAGGTGGGCAGAGCAGAGTCAGATCCACCCCACCCAGCTCACCCACCCAAGCCTCATTAATGCATGCAGGTCAGCCTCCTCATCCATGATTAAATCACAAATAAGTGCAATCTTATTGCAGACCGACCTGGCATTAAATAGCAGCACCACAAGAAAGGATCGCTCATTGGATGAGCTATCAGGTACATGAGAGGGGGAGGGGTAGAAGGGGAACAGTGTATTGACACCTGTAACCCGTTTGACATTGATGTCCCGGCCCCCTCCTCCTGCCGTATCTCCTTCTGCCCCAAGTCCCTAGAATAGTGGCACCCACTCCCTGTGTCAGGGTTTCCCAAGCACAACCTTACCACACTACCTACACACTCTCAACACCCACTCACCATTTGAACATACTCTCAACCATACACTCCACTCATCCAACCATCACCCCCAGTCAAACTAACACGGTCACAATTGTAGCTTGTGGTTAACCAGCCGCTGGTCACATTCAGGACATCAGGTCTGCAACCAACCCAGCAACAGAGAAAATAAAGTGCTTCTTTCTCAGCCACTCAGTCTTCAGCCCCTTAGTACCTGCTCATTCCATCTTCCACCTGGAGTGTGGCCACACTTCTCCCCCTGGCTCTCACCCAAGGGAAACCCCTACTTCAACTACCACAGGCTCCTGCCCTGAGCAGATGAAGCAACTCTAACACATAAGGCCCCCAACCTCTGTCTCTCACTCAGGGTGGGTAAGCAGTAAGATGTAACTATAGTTGTTGTTAAGAGATCCCTGCTCTCACTCAGGGAAACTCCACTCGAACAAACCGGGTGAGCGATAAACAAGCAGCAAGTTAACAGCCCAAGGAAGAGAGAGAAAATGTGAGGCACCCTCGCCCTTGTGGCATACCGAAGGGGCAAACCAAAGCGGTGTGCCCCCTTTGGTGTTGCCCCCTGTGGGGTGACCCAGCAGTGGCAGCCCACTACCTCATACCAGGGCAGTTTAAATCTCCATGATGCCTCAAGGTCCCAAAAGGCTCAGAGATAGCACTCTGCTCCTGTTGGCTGGAGAAAATTTTAGTAGGTGTTCTCACTCTGCAATCAATGTCTGACACCAGGCAAGATTGCTGGGAGGTGGGGGGGGGGGGGCAGATGCAGGCAGTAGGCTGCTGTAGATGGTAGAACAGTCCTGTCCCCCAGCTTGTCAGTCCAAGGTTTTTGCGGGGCCAGGAGACTTGGAAGACTGCTAATTTGTCAAAGGAAACATTTCAAGTTTCACTCCAACTTGGAGAAGGCTACCAAGGGCTACTAGTCCTGATGGCTATGTGCTATCTCCAGTATCAGAGGCAGTAATCCTATATACATCAGTTGCTGGTGAACATGGGCAGTAGATTCCTGGTTCAACAGCTGGTTGGTCACTGTGTGAATAGAGTGCTGGACTAGATGGATCCAGCATGGCTCTTGTTACGTTCTAACCTCAATGAAACCAATAGTTGCTTTTATCTACTTCTGAAGATGTAAGAAAATTGATTCCAAATTATTGGTGGAGGTTTATGGAATCATAATACTCTCTTTACCGAAATGGATCTCAATGTTAAAAATTCCAGAGTTGTGAGCAGGTAGAAGTTTCCTAAAAAAAACAATAAAGACCCATGTAGAAGACACACAAGGCCACATTCAAAACAAGTACAAAGTTCTCCCTAGTGCTTTTTAATTACCCTATTTCCTAGCTTATGTTTAGCCTAGGTTTGGCATCACAGCACCCATGGGCCCGTCAGTGCTCCCAGACATCACTCAGGTGCCTGCAAAGCTGCCTTCCCTCCCAATTTGTAATTTAATTTATCTTTTAAAGAAGTTAAACCTTTGGTGGATGCAAAGCCGATCTCTGGCCTGCAGTCACCCTGCCCACTTCCTTTCCTTTCCCAGTAAGCCTCTTGGCCCCACCTGGGCCCAGATCATCCTTTGCAGAGGGAAGGAAGAAGGCGAGGCAACTGCCGGCTGGTGATCTCCTGAGCAGTGTACCTAGCCAGCTAGCTAAAACTGCTTTGTTAAAAAGAAAAAAAGGGCCCCTGCTGTTTGGTAAGCTTGAGGGGATGGGGGAGCCTTGTTGGCCTGTTAGGTTTTTTGGTATGGGGAGTAACTGCGTTTGCGCTTGGCTTTGGGGGCAGTTGGTTTTGCCTATATGGTTTGCAGCTGCATGTTGCATATTTGCACTCTTTGTAGTTTTGGTTTTGGGGGTAGTTTTGCCCATTTGCTTATTTTTGTTGGGGGGGGGGGGTAGTTTTGCCTGTGTTGACTTTTGGACAAAGTATCTCAGAACATCACCAGTTTTCCTTCTTTGAAGCAAATATTTTGTTGTGCTTTCAGGGGACAAATTTGAGTTTGGCCTTTGGGGCTCAAGGTCAACCTCTGCCTTGTATTCAGTTTCTGGAGGAAGTTACTTGTCCTTTGTGACAAGCCAGGCCCTTGTAGGAATCATTTTGTGGGGATGCCCATGACAATTTCTCAAATTTCCAAATATGTCCACAGGCCCAAAAAGACTGGAGATCTCTGTTTTTAACAGTCTTGTGATTTGACCATGATGCCAGCTGCTGGTAAGAAAACTATTCTAGATTTACCTGTGTACACCTTCTTGATCACCAAGGTTTCATACAGTGAAAACTATACGGTCTAGGAAATTAGGAACACCTAATTTCTTTGAACGAGTTCAAATCTCCAGGGCCGGTGACCTGCATCCTAGAATAATAAAGGAGCTGACAGAAGAACTCTCAGAACCATGTCTATTATCCTTGAAAATCATGGAAGACGAGTGAAGTGCCGGACGATTGGAGGAGGGCTAATGTTGTCCCTACCTTCAAAAAGGGCAAAAGGGGCAACCTGGGAACTACAGACCAGTCAGTCTGACATCCATCCATGGGAAAATATTGGAGCAGATTATAAAGAAGTCAATCTGTAAACACCTTGAAAACAATGCAGTGATTACTAGAAGCCAGCATGGATTTGTCAAGAACAAATTCTGCCAGACTAATCTGATCTCATTTTTTGATCGAGTAACCTCCCTTGTGGAATGTGGGAATGCTGTGGACATAATATATCTTGGCTTCAGCAAAGCTGTTGACAAAGTGCCCCATGACATTCTGATTACCAAACTAGCTAAAAGTGGGCTAGATGGAACAACTATTAGGTGGATCCACAGTTGGCTACAGAATCGGACTCAAAGAGTGTTTATTAATGGTACCTTTTCAAACTGGGGGGAGGTAACAAGCAGGGTACCGCAGGGCTCAGTCCTGGGCCCAGTGCTTTCAACAACTGTATTAATGATTTGGATGAGGAGGTGCAGGGAATGCTTATCAAATTTGCAGACAACACAAAATTTGGTGGAATAACTAATACCCTGGAAGACAGAAACAAACTTCAAAATGGTCTTGATACTTTGGAGCGCTGGGCTGAAAACAACAGAATGAATTTCTACACCTAGGCAAAAGGAATCAAATGCACAGTTACAAGATGGGGGATACTTGGCTCAGCAATACTACAAGCGGGAAGGATCCTGGAATTATTGTAGACCACAAGCTGAATATGAGCCAACAATGTGATGCGGCTGCAAAAAAAAAGCAAATGCTATTTTGGGCTGCATTAATAGAAGTATAGCTTCCAAATCACACAAGGTACTGGTTCTGCTGTATTCGGCATTTGTTAGGCCACGTCTTGAGTATTGTGTCCAGTTCTGGGCACCACACTTCAAGACGGATGCGGACAATCTGAAGCATGTTCAGAGGAGGGCAACAAGGATGATCAGGGGTCTGGAAACAAAGCCCTATGAGGAGAGATTGAAAGAACTGGGCATGTTTAGCCTGGAGAGGAGAAGATTGAGGGGAGGCACAATAGCACTCTTCAAATACTTGAAAGGTTGTCACACAGAGGAGGGCCAGGATCTCTTCTCGGTCATCCCAGAGTGGTGGACATGGAATAATGGACTTAAGTTACAGGAAGCTAGATTCCAGCTGGACATCAGGAAAAACTTCCTGACTGTTAGAACACTATAACAATGGAACCAATTACCTAGGGAGGTTGTGGGCTCTCCCACACTAGAGGCATTCAAGAGGCAGCTGGACAACCATCTGTCAGGGATGCTTTAAGGTGGATTCCTGCATTGAGCAGGGGGTTGGACTCAATGGCCATATAGGCCCTTTTCAATTCTACTATTCTATGATTCCATGAAAATGGATAGTCCTTGCAAAGATCAGGAATGATTTGAATTTAGAAAACAGTCTACCAATGGGCCACTGACCAATGTTCATCTAGTGCCTGCTAGCTCCTGATTGACTAGGTGAACATGCATATGATTCAGCAAGGTACTTCCTATGTTCTTAAGGAAGAGTGGAAAATCAAGATCGCTTAATTCCGATTTGTTAGAATCCTGGGTATGCTCATGCTTTTAAAGTGAAGTTCAAGTAAAATAATGAATTAAGCAATACTGAAAGCAGTCCATTCCTAAAACAGATGAATTCACAATAAAAATAATCAACTGTAACATTTTCAGTTCCATTACAGCAAGTATTGTTTGTTCAACGCACATTAAATCCATCTAAGGGTCTGCATGACTTTTCACTGGAATATGGAACCTCGTTGTTTTCATGAGGTTTATTCTAGACATGTCTTGAAATAACCAATTTTTATATTTGAAGGGGGGGGGGGGGAATCCTTTAGCTCTCAGAGGACCAAGTAATGAACTATTAAAAATTAGTCTTATTTAACAATTGTGGGGGGCAGGGGGGATCAGCCAATGTCATCCCAACATTATTTGTTCCACAAAATAAAGCAACTTGAATCAGAAGACATTATATACAGCCTTCTCCAACTTGGTGTCCTTCAGATATTCTGGGCTACAACTCTCAGCTTTTCTGACCACTGGCCATGGTGGCTGGGACTCACAGGAGTTGAAGTCCAAAACATCTGGAAGGCATCCATTTGGTGAAGGCTACATTAAACTATTAAACCCTAGTAGGCTATGCTAAATTTCCCATCAGAATGCAACTGCTACAAACTTGAGTGTTCCTTTGAATGAAGTGCTTAATCCTTTTACCCAAGTGCACTGTTTCTGCAACACCATCAGTTTTAGTTCCCCCAATAAGTAAAAATGTAAACCATGTGCACTACACAGGGCTGCAAAACAGAACTGCTAGTCCCACGAGCCTCTCCTCCACTTACCATCACCCTGCCCACCTTGCTTGGTATTGGCCCATGATTTGGCAACAGGAGGCGGTTCTGGAGGAGCAGGAACTGGGGGCTTCGGCTGGGTCTGTGGCACTTCTGGCTGTCTGAAAGCAAGAGAATAGGAAAATGTTTAAGCAGGGGCTGAAAAAGCATGTTGCTTATGGCCAATAGCGTTCAAACTTTCAAGCCGTTAAAGGAAGTGTCTGTAGTGGGCACAAGGTATTCCTGGAAGTGTGAGTGTAGAACTGAGCAGTATAAAAGCAGGTGCCTTGACCAATGCTTCTGTTCAGTTTAGAACAGTGGAATCTCCCCCCCACCCCCCCCAGAAGCCTTAATATAGAGAGAAGGGGGAAAACTGCAGGGGAGCTGATGTTAGAATTTGTATGAAATCTGACTTGTATTTTAAACAGTTAAAAAATTGTTTCTCAGGGCAGAGAGAAAATGGATTTATCTAGTCACAGTTGGATAACTTGAATTTTTTTTCCACGGTAGGAATGAATAAACCAGTCCTATATTTCTTCACTTTAAAAGCAAACAATTGAACTGAGCCTGCTACTGCTGGGACTTTTTTGTCTGTAGGAAAACAGCAAAGTCCAGTCAAGGGTGGGCTACTCCTGAAGGGCCTCCATGTGAATGCTTCAGAATGGGTATACCCTCTCCCAAATCTATAAACTTAACCATCTTTACTTATGAAAACTGACCTTTCATGGACACCTATATGACTGTACCCTAATCCACACCCCTGAGGTATGCCAAAGCACGCATAGAACTCTGCTGCTAGATGCACTTCCCATTTGTTCGTTTATATTTTGCTTTTCAAACAATTTTTCAAAGCTATAAACAGAAAAATAAAAAACCTTACAACCCATACACATTTATTCAGTAAAGGGAGCAGTCCAACATATACAACAGGAGGTACAAATACCGTTGCTTTCTCCACTGAAGTGAGTTGGGAAGGTCACAATTAGAGACACTTTTAAGTATGTACTGTGACTCTGGAGTAGGAGACTAAGTTTATTTTCTATTTTATTTATAGCACTTATATATCCTGCCCAATAATAAAATTCACTTGGCAGCTCACAAATACAATAACCATAGAACAAATTGCGGGATAAAACTGCCAGCAAACTAGTTTCACAGCATAGAACAGGGAAGCAGCTGACTAAAAGCTAAATTTACATATTTTAAAAGGCTTGGGAAAAGGCAGTCCACAACTGGGTGGAGTGCCACCACCAAAAAGACCCTCTCCCTGCTAGCTGCTCACTTTACTTAATTTGGTCTTAGGGTTCAGCTAGGAATATATGGGCTAAGGGAATCTTTCAGGTACCTCAATACCAAGCCATTAAGGGCTTTAAATTGACAGCATAAACAAATTGGGAGGTAGTGCAGCTAATAACCCACTGGCATAATATGATCAAAATGCCCAGTCTCAGTTAACAATCTTGCAGCCATTTAGGACCAAGCATAGTATCCAGGCTTTTTTTCAAAGAACACACTTCAATCTAAACAGGACGTTATCAGAGGATGGATATCTGGGACCAGGCTGTCTCCATTCAGGTAATGTCACAGCTGGTGCATCTGCTGAAGCTGATAAGAGCTATTTCTAAACCAATTCTCCTTTGATCTTCTGAAGTATCCTGTTTTAGCATATGCTAAAACAGGATACCATTATGCTGAATGAGAATTTATAGCATGACCATTAACTTACTTTTCTTCCTCATGTTGCTCTTGTTTAGAAGCCCATCCTGTGCCATCCTTAGGCACAATGTTTATGTTAGGATCATTGCCTTTGTTTTCTGCTTTAAGACTGGGGAGGTTAGCAGGAGGGGGCATCCTCCTTGAAATGGCAACTTTCCCAAGACTCTGTAATCCATGGCGTGCTGCAACTAAACACCAAGAAACAATATTTTGAACTGTTAATTCACATTGAAGTAAATGTACACCAAAATGATTACAGGCAAAGCTGGCAAGAATACAAGTAAAGAATTACTTTGGGATAAAAAATACATCACTGCTGCTCCACTGCTGTTGAAAAACTAGAATGAGGAGGATATTGTCATTCTCCTACCCTACAAGTTAATATAGGAACATTTCTAAATAAATATAAGAACAAATAAATATTGTATTTTAAGAACTATATACACCATTTGCTGGGGAACATGGGTGGGAGGGTGCTGTTGCACCATGTCCTGCCTGCGGATTCCTGGTCAACAGCTGGCTAGCCACTGTATGAACAGAGTGCTGAACTAGATGGACCCTTGGTCTAATCCAGCATGGCTCTTATGTTCTTAACTAACATAGTTGATTTGATTGAGCATACATTAATTTATTTTCTATATAGCCTGCCCCATTTGGATAGACAAAATACAAGCCATCTAGTTGAAATGTAAGGTTGAGTCATATGATTCCTGAAAAGGAGAGGGTTGCAACTGGTTTCCTGATTTTTTTCCAGAATCTTGAACCACAAAAGGTTTAAAATGCAGTCTTGCATTATTAAAAAAAGGTATGTATAATTTTCTCAAAGTAAAAAAAAATTAGTGTCAGTTTTTATCCTTTCCTGTTCATGTTTTACACCACTCTTTTACAGATCTCAAAGCAACAAACATGAAAGGACTGTCCCTTTTCTCTCCTTTCATTCGCCCTTGGTTCTTGTGTTCACTTACACTTTGCTGGTCTTGTAAAGATGTCTAATTAAGGCTTGAGGAAGGTCAAGAATACCAATATTTTAGTAAATCTGTACCCTGCCTTTCCATTAAAAAATAGCTTAGGCAGTTAACAGCATACTGTTCAACCTGTTCTGGATGGGGTTGCACTCCCCCTGAAGGAGCGGGTTCGTAGCTTGGGGGATCTCCTATAACCATCTCTGTCACTGGAGGCTCAGGTGGCCTCGGTGGCACAGAGTGCTTTCTACCAACTTCGGCTGGTGGCCCAGCTACGCTCCTATCTGGACAGGGATAACCTGGCTTCAGTTGTCTATGCTCTGGTAACCTCCAAGTTAGATTACTGCAATGCACTCTACATGGGGCTGCCTTTGAAGATGGTTCGGAAGCTGCAGCTTGTGCAAAATGCAGCGGCCAGACTGGTAACAGGGACCAGAAGGTTCGAACATATAAGACCGATTCTGGCCTGCTTGCATTAGCTGCCTGTATGTTCCCGAGCCTGATTCAAGGTGCTGGTATTAACCTATAAAGCCTTACATGGTTTGGGACCACAATACCTGATGGAACGCCTTTCCCGACATGAACTGCGCTCAACATCAAAGGTCCTCCTCCGGGTGCCTACTCCGAGGGAAGCTCGGAGGACGGCAACAAGGGAGAGGGCCTTCTCTGTAGTGGCCCCCCAATTATGGAATGATCTCCCCGATGAGGGCCGCCTGGTGCCAACACTGTTATCTTTTCGACACCAGGTCAAAACATTTCTTTTCTCCCAGGCACTTTAACAACTTAAGTTGAGGTTTTAACTGACTTTGTGGCCAGGCTTAAAAGTTTAAAATGTTTTAAATATCTGCTGTTTTATATTTTATGGTTTTAAATTTTGTATATTGACTTTTAATGTTCAGTCTTTTAATTTTTGTAAACCGCCCAGACAGCTTCGGCTATGGGGTGGTATATAAATGTAATAAATAATAATAATAATAATAATAATAAAGCAATACAATTCAAAATATACCAATCACAGTTAAAAGGAAAAGAGACAGCAGGTAACTCATGAATTTAATGCCAGAAAGATTTGTTTAAAAAAAACCAACAGGTCAAATTAATGCCAAAACAGAAAGCTCTCAGTCCACTGGCAAAAGACCAAACAAGGTAGCGCAAAAAAATAATAATCCTCCTAATGTAGGGAGCTCCACAGTATGAGTGTGACCACAGAAGATGACCCTTCCCACATCTCAACAAAACACAATTCAGGAACAGCTATTATTCAGAAGATCTTAAAAGAATGGGCAGACTATATGGGAAAAGGCAGTCCTATAAGCACCCTGGTATTAAATTCTGAAGGCAAAAGTGTTCAAGACGGAGATCCTGAAATACTGAATACACAACTGTAAGCTATTACCATGGGAATGCAAAATAGGAAATATTTAAAGAAGCCAGTTTAGTTGCACAGATTGGATGAGCTGAGGCTCAAAAGAAATGTATGGAAGAAAGGACATACACATGCCAGACCAACCATATTTCTATTTGGATAGTTGCTAGTTTAGTGGATCATGGGAATGCTGTGGACATAGTATATCTTGCTTCCACAATGTATTTGACAAGGTTTCCCATGATATTCTTGTTGACAAGATGGCAGAATGTGAACTGGGCAATACTACTCTTAGGTAGACCCACAGTTGGTTGAGCAACTGTACCCAACATGTGCTCATTAATGGTTCTGCATCAATCTGGAGGGTAGTCACAAATGGAATACCACAGAGCTTGATCTAGGTCCCATGTTGCTCAACAACATTTTTATAAATGACTAGAATGAGTGTGTAGAGAGAGTGCTTATCAAATTTGCAGATGACACAAAGCTAGGAGGTACAGCTAACTTCCTAGAAGACAGCAGCAAGATCCAAGAGGATCTTGACATGCTGAAACACTAGGCTGAAACTAACAAGGTGAAATTCCACAGAGGTAAATGCAAGATTACATTTGGGTATCAAAAACACACACAAAAAACCAAAGGCACAAGTATAGGATTGGGAAAACCTGGCTTGGCAGTAGTACATATGAAAAGGACCTACGTGTCACAAGCTGAATATAAAGCAGTAGTGTTATGCGACTGCTAAAAAAAACCCTAATGTAATCCTAGGCTACACTAGCAGAAGCAAAGCATCGAGGTCAGGGGACGTAACACTTTATTTTGCATTAGTCAGTCACATTTGGAGAACATTGCCAGTCTTCAATATCTGAACAGCCGTGGTGCAGAAGATGGAGCAGAGTTGTTCTCTGCTGTTCTAGAGGGAAGGACTAGAGCCAATGGTCAAAAGTTGCAGGGAAGCATATTTTGGCTAAACATTAGGAGAAACTTCCTAACAGTCAGGGATGTTTGGCAGTGGAATAGACCGCCTCAGTAGGTGATGGGTTCTCTTTCACAGGAGGTATTTAAGCAGGGGTGGGATGGCTATCTGTCAGGGATGCTGTAGCTGCAACCTCTATGGCAAAACCTGCACTGAGCAGGGAGTTAGACTAGATGGTGTCCAAGGTCTCTTCCAACTCACTAGTTCAAAATACATAGTGTTAAGTGTGTTGTCATATTCATGAAATGGAAAGCACTAGTTAGCAACACAAAATATAGCCTCAAGTTAAATAGCGTTTAGCTCTGGAATTCCTGCACACAACAAAATCATAGTCAACTTTAAGTAGGATGTTTAGTTTAGATGAAATTCTTAATTTGAACAAACCTATTACCGGTAAGAACATTAGTAGTTCAGATTAGTTTACACACCTGTAGTTTTTTGCGTTTCCAGAGTCTTTCCTTTGTAAGTGTTAAATAGACTAAGTGTTGCATATTTTGTTTTTCCATCCTTTGCTTTTGTGCTTTGGCCTGACTTTTCCGACATTTCAGTTCATTGAGTCTGGAATCTCCTTGCTCACCCCTTCAAATGCAAGGAAAACACCTGTATAAACAAAAATGAACAAATAAGATCTATAATAAAAGTATCCCCTTTAATAGAATCTTCAGACATGCTAACCAGAGTTCAAGTGACATGGCTTCTGTGAGAACAGGGGTACCCAGAAAAAGATGCAGCTTAAACTGGCCCGTGGAGGCTTTGCTGTAGCTCTGCCCATACAAAGTGGTGCTCATGGGTGCCAGTGAACACTGGAACCCTACTAAAGCATCCAACAAGCTGACCCAAAATGTTTTTATTTCAGAAAAGTTACATTCATTTTTTCCCAGTGGCTGGGATCATTTCAAAGCAAAGTGAGGGCCTCCAGCTGCCACCATGTTCATTTCCCATGAATGCCTCTGGGCCCCACATGCATCCAGAAAGAAGCCAGCCCCTCACTTTGAGATGCGCCATGCCACCCCAAACAGAAAAGAAAGAAACCAGAACTGCTGTCTGGAAAGTGATGTGGGGAGCAGTGTGGAAGTGGGGGAAGCCAATAGGGGCTGGGGAGGGCAGTGGGGGCAAGTATGGGGATGGGAATGACATGTTGGGGGGAGAAGCCAGCAGGGAACTATTGTTTTGCGCATGTGTATTTTCTGCACGGGATGAGTGACTGGGCGTTTTCCTGTGTATGTGTGATAGTCACTGCAAAAAATTTAATTACAACTTCCAAGACACCAAATTTTAACTCATAATGTTCATTATGTTACGAATTCACGTAATAAAACAATACATTTCTACAAATGGAAAATTTTCTTCTAAAAATATATATCAGCAGAACATTTTCTGTACAAGATTTCCACCGCAATAATCAGAATTCATGCCTGAGATCCTAAGGGGCACTATCCATCATGAAATCATTTTGTACAAGCCCCAATTAAATGAGCAGCAGCTGCATAGGAGCACTACACATTTAGGCACACTTCTCATTTGTTTTATTGGGGTTTGCACAAGAAAATTTCCAGGTGCTCCTGGAGTTCAGCTTCCTATTGTTGATGACCCAACAAATCCTCCTCATTGTAAAAGAAAATGCTTTTTATTTATTATGTATTAATTATATTTTAATCCACCCAATAACAAACATTCTATGGGCAGATTAAAAACAATCAAGAAATTAAAATGCCATACAAACAATTAAAAATATAACATACATTACAAATATTTAAAAGCATAAAATACAATACAAAACAACAAACAGCCCAGGAATAGATACAGCCATAAAAATCTGGAACTATGTCTCTAGAGGGCCTGGAAGAAAAGAAAGGTCTTTGCTAGGTGCTGAAAAGATAACAACGTATGTGCCAGGCAAACCTAGCTGAATTCTGAACCATCCATTAATGCACTGTAGCAATCCAATTAGGAAGTTACTAGACTGTGGATAACTATTGCTTTTATCAGCTGGTATATCAACCTAAGCTGATAAAAGGAGTTCCTTTTATCCCCTGCTGATGTCACTGCCAATTTTGCATCCTCTGCTGATATCAACGTATATCACAAAGAGACCAGAATGATGGAAATAATGCAAAGCAAGATTTCCCAGTATGCAGTTTTACAAGAAATTACAAAATATTTGGTAGAAGTTAAAATTTCTGTTCTGAGTCAGTCACACAACACAAAAGCTAAGGAGTACAAAACATTCTTAACATCAACTTTTGTCAATTTTAGGAAACTGACTTTTTTCATGAAAGCATGGTCTGACCAATATAGATACTTGGAACTATACACTTCCAAGTAGTTTTGAGATGCAGAATGATTAAATAATCCAAAAAGATGACAATCATACAACCCTTGCAAATACACTTCCAATTTAACATCCCCAGCCATTCATTAAAAACATTAAGAAAAAAATATATGTATGCTACAGAAATATAGTGACAGCAACTGGAAGAGCTCCATGCATGACAAAAAATATTAAATATTCCCTATGTGCCATTTCAGATAACTAATTACAGCTACATTTACAGTATGTTTCAATATTTGAAAGAATATTACTTGTCACATTAACTCATCAATAACAAAAAGGTTACAATTGCCTATCTTAAAGTTTTTCAACAGTTATTAAACAAGCTAGCCAATGCCACAGAAACTACATTAAATATATCCTCCTCTAAAACAGTTTGGCTGGCTTTGCATCATTAGGGGGGTGAAGGAACCCATCGCTGGTTCTTTCCCTGCTCCTATACTGGCCAGTTGCATGACCACATGTTACACAATCATTGGTGATGCAGTCGCACTGTGATGGGGGTGGCTTTGTTCTCATCCTGCAACAGATGACCTGTAAAATGGGTTATGGGGTGAGTATGAAGCCACCCCGTCACGCTGTGTGCCAGGTTCAGACAACCCAGCAATATACACTTCAATGCAGGTAATTATGCAAAATACGGTTGAGTGACCAGCATAGGCAGGAAAGAACCAATGACGGGAACTTTCATCCTGGCAATTGTGCGAACCCAACCTAGAAGTGCCATTCCATGCATGTTTACTTAGAAATAAGCCCCACTGGGCCAGTTCGTATGATCACGGAGGGCTAAACAAACCACCATGACTTGTTTAATACTTGCCGTGTGCTGGGTGCAATTTATCTAATTACCCTTGCTGGCATGGCTTGTTGTGTTGTCCAAACTCAGGCAGCATAGCTTGTTGGAGGGGAAAACAACCCTCAAATAACTCGACAGGTCATGGGTTATTTGGGGGTTGTTTCCCCCTCCATCAAACCATACAGCTCAAGTTTGGATCACAAGATAAGCCATGCTAGCAAGTATAATTATGCAAATCGTGCCCTGCACACACACAGGATTAAACAAGCCACAGTGGCTGGTTTAACCTTGGTGTCCAGGTAAACCAGGTTACTGGTGACACAATGACCAACACTGAAGGGCTGTAAAACAGACTTGTGGTCCCACATGTTGCCCAGCTCTGCTCTAAAATCACAATGACCCAAAATTATTCTGTACAAGGTCACATGGTTTGCAGTTCTTTGTATGATCAGAGGAACATTGCTAACAACCAAGTCATCCCAAGCTGCACATTCTTTTTTTTTCTTTTTTTTAATAATATTTTTATTTCAACTTAAAACAACATAATACAACATAAACAACATACAATACATAACCTACATACCCCCCGTGCTCCCCTCCCCCCCAGGAGACCTACTTTTATTCAATTATACATCCTTCCAAAATTGTGAAGAATCTTTTGAAGATATTTGCCCTTTCCCCGATCTTAATACATATTCCAATAATGAATTCCATATATTTTCAAAATCATTCTTCCTGGACATTCCCCTCATTATTTTCATTTTACACGTTAACTTATCATTAAGTGCCATATCCCATATTTCTTTGTACCATTCTTCTATTGTATAAATTCCTTGCCCTTTCCAATTTTTAGCTATCATTATTCTCTATTACTTATATTCTCATTCTCTTTATCCCATATTGCTAGTAGAGCCAGTTTTGGGTTTATCTCCAATTTACTTCGCGTTATTTCACTTATTTCTTCAAACACCCTTTTCCAAAAATTTTGTACATATTCACAGCTCCACCACATATGAAAATAAGTTCCAACCTCCTGACATCCCCTCCAACAATTCTTGGGCACTTTTTTATCTATCTGATGGGATCTTACCGGCGTTAAATACCATCTCCATACTGTCTTATAATAATTCTCTTTAATTCTAATCGACAAAAGCTTTAACATTCTAGCATCCCATATCCTCCCCCAGTTGTCTTCATTAATCTGTTCCTTTAGATCATCTTCCCAAATCATTTTAAGAGAGTCTTGGTATTCATCGTCCTCAATCAAAATTTTATATATTTCACTGGTCAAACCTTTTTTAAATTTAATTTCTTCCTTCTTTCCTTTTGATTCAATTAAATCTTCAAATCTTGTATTCTTTCTACATTCCTTATTTTTCCTTTTCCAATCTTGTGTCCATTGTTCCAATTGTATACATTTGAACCAAGCTACCTTTTGCCCTATTAGTAGCTCTCCAATTTGCTCCTTATTTATCATTCTTTTTAACCAATCTCTTAATTTAATAATTTTCTGATCCCTCAAACCCCCTTCCAACTCTGCTTTTAAGTTCCTTGGGAAGTCCCCCATTACTACAACTGGTGTAAGAGGAGAAACTCCTGGTATTAACTTCCCCTTAACTTTTCCCCATATCTCTAAGATATTTTCCAACATCGGGTTGTCCAGGCCCTTCAGATCTTTTTTTTGCATTTTAATAAAAAAGATATTTTGTAATTTAAAGTCTTGTTCCCGTTTGCGTCTCTAACCATTCTAAATCATCCTCCCCTAATATACTATTTATAACATGTCTTAATTGATTAGCAATATAATACTTCTTTATATTTGAAAGTCCTAAACCTCCTTTCTTTTGAGTCTTATACCAAAACCCTTTATTAATCATTGCTTTTTTATCTCCATTACAATAAGCATTAATCATATTTTGCCAGCTCTTTAACTCTGCTTCCGTTATTTTAATCGGTAACATTCTAAACAAAAAATTAATCTTAGGTAATATCTTCATTTTAATGATCGCTATTCTACCAAACCACAAATGTTTTAATTTTCTATATACCTCTAACTTTTCCTCTATCTGTTTTTTCAAACTAGCAAAGTTAATTTCTTCTAACCTATCTAAATCTTTTGCAATATTAACTCCTAGATAGCGTACTATATTCTTAAGCCTAAAACCTAGTTTAGATTTACACTCCATTTCCTTCTCGTTATAATTAAATAACACCATTTCTGACTTCCCCCAATTAACTTGTAAGCCAGTATCTCTCCAAATTCTCTCAAATGTTTCTTTATCACTTCCCCACTCTCCAGGGGATTTTCTAACGTCAATAATGTATCGTTCGCAAACATATTCATTTTAATCTTTTCTTTCCCACCTATCCCTTTTAATCTTACATCCTCCCTTATAACATTCGCCAAAATTTCTAACACTATTGCAAATAAAATCGGTGAAAGTGGACATCCTTGTCTAGTTCCTCGGGCTAAAGTAATCTGCTGCGTTAACCCATCATTAATTATAATTTCTGCTTTATTATTTTTATATAACTGATCTATCACGCCTATAAATTTATCTCCAAACCCATTTTTTTTTATAATTTTTTTAATTGCTGGCCATTCCCCACAATCAAAGGCTTTGAATATATCTAGTGCTAACAATCCTGCTTTTAAATTCCTTTTTTAAATAATATTAATTATATTTAAAACTCTTCCAATTAAATTAGGCATTTGCCTTCCTGCAATAAATCCACATTGATCTTTTTTAATATATTTATTTATAAATGTACTCATTCTTTTTGCCATTATTGCCATAAAATTTTTTGAATCTTGATTTATTAACGAAATTGGTCTATAAGAAGCTGGATCCGTCAAATCCTTATCTGGTTTCGGGATTAATATAATCAAAGAATGGTCCCATGATGGCGGGGTCTTTCCTCCTTCTATTATACTATTAAATAGCTTTTTCAATTTCGGTATTAATATTGCTCTAAATGTCTTATAATATTCCGGCCCCAAACCATCTATCCCCGGAGATTTCCCTCCTTTTAATTTACCTACAATTCCTTCTATTTCTTTTTCTGTAACCAAACCTTCCATATAATCCCTGTCTTGTCTCTGTAATCTCATTTTCCAATTCCTCTCTACATATTCCCCTACCTTAACCTGTGGATCCATATCTGATGCATATAATTCACTGTAAAATTCCTGAAATATATTTAATTTATCCTTCATTAAATTAATCTTTTCCCTGTCTTATCTTTAATTGTCCCTATCGTGTTCTTAGCCTTTTTTGACTGAGTGGACCTGGCCAGCATCCTAGAATTTGTATTGCTATATTCAAAAAAATCCCTCTTCAAATATAGCAAATTCCTTTGAACCTGTTCTAACTCTTCTTTCTCTAATTCCTTCTTCTTAGCTTGAATTTCTCCAGAAGCTCCATCCCCTGCTCACATGAAGTTATTCTGTGTTGTTTCCTTAGCCACATGAATCTCAAAAAATCTGGATATCCCCAGCTATATGTTATCACCTTCTTCCGCAGGGTAACTGTACACAGTCTAACGCTCTTCCGCCACTGGACCGTCTGAGGGCATAAATCCTGATAAACCTCGATTGGTGTTGCTTGTAGCATCGGTTGGGCAAAATGTCTAATTGCTTGCATTAACTTTTCTTTCTTGTAATAGTTGGCAAATTTGACAATTATATCCCTTAGAAGCATTCCTTTCTTTTTATAGCCCACTCTATGGATCCTCTCAATGTCAGCCATCTCCCACTCTTCCTGGGGGTCCAATTCTCTGATCCATGCCAATATTATATCTCTCAAAGCCTTTGGGTTCTCCCCCTCTTGCTCCTTAAAGGATCTAATCCGAATATTTGCTCTTCTATCTCTATCCTCCAAGGCAATTAAACGCAAAGTCCATCCCTTGCATTTGCTCTCCCTGCTGCTTAGTAGTTTCCTTGATTAGCTCATTGTCCTTCTCCAATTCTGTCATTCTCTCAACCACAGTTTGGAAGCCTGTCAAAACCTCAATCTGCAAGTCCAGAATTTGGCCCTTTATTCTCTCCTCCTGCTTTGCCAAAGCTTCATCTAACATCTTCCAAAAGCTATCCATTAGTTCTCCTGGTGACCATGATTGACTTTCTTTGAACGTTTTGGGGATTGTACCTGGCTTACTTCCAGTTTTAGAATTCCCACTTCCGGAAAGAAGCGGAGCTGCCTTCTCGCCACGATCAGAAGGCTGTTCTTTATCTGCCATTACTCTCTCTAACCGTTCCCAGTGTTTATCTGAAGGATGCTTTTTCGGCTGCCTGATCCAGCTGGGGGCACTTGATTTATCACCTGTTATTCTTTTTTTCATCAGGCTACACTTATAAATCCGCGCCCCTCCACATAGATCTTAACAGCCACGCTCTTAAATCTTTTCGGCTCTTATCAGACAAATATATTTCAACTTCTCACACGCTCGGCTGGGGGCACTGAAATCCTCTCTTCACCCGGCTTCAATTCTTTACTTCAGCCTCCCCCCACAGCCTTATCTGCCAGACTTAGCTTGTTAGCCAGAGTACTACAAGTCTCAATTACCAGCCTCTGGCCGCCTGCCAGGAATCGCAATCCGCTTTACTTTCTCTTTCACTCAGAAGACACAGCAACACTTCCGAACCAGATATCAAGTCTTTAATTTACAATCCGTCATCTCCAAGACAGGGATTATATGTTTAAACCAACGCTTCCATGAGAGAGCGAGAGATTTCCAACTTCACTCCATTCTCGTTAGGCCACTCCCCCCCAAGCTGCACATTCTTATCTGCAATCAATGATGGGACAGAAAACGTTCCACTACTATATTTTCCCACGACTAGAAATATATTGTTTCAATATACATGCCCACAATACAATAGAAGTCAAAGAGGGCAACTGGAATAAATATAATCCTAGTCAAATTTAAAATCAATGTTGTATTTAACTTATTTCATGTGACTATCCTAGGTAGCACATGTGAAATGTACAAACCAATCCTGAGGAGCAGGGAGAGAGAATCTGTGGAAGAGAAAGCACTATTTGCTAAGTTTTGTCTCTACGTGCTTTGGAGTAAAACTACTTCAGGGCCTTGAGAGAAAGAAGCAAAAATTTCAGACCTTAGGAACTTTCTTGCTCTCTACATATGCAGAAAATCTTGGTGGTGCTATAAATTTAGTCTTCCATTGCAGTGATTCTTAACAAGTGAAGAGAACAAGAAAGCTTTGCTCCTTTGGTTTTGTATGGTTTTCTATATACCTAGATAGCAAGCATATTTCTTACGTCTAAAATGTTTGTATTTTTCTTTCAAACTCCCGAAGATACTTTTCCTAAATACACAGGGCTACACGAAAGGCTTCTATTACTCAGCACCGGAGTTGTCTTCTCCTTTCTGGCTTGCAGATTTGAGGTGCTGTTTTTCTTCTTCCCAACACTTCCTAACCCTGCCAGTTCATGCTGGTCAAGGCAGAAGGGATGGGGGGTACATCTTTGCTTTTCCTCTTCTTTGCATGGAATTGTTTTCTTCATTTTCCACCCACTGACCTAATTTGCACAACACTACAGGACACAACAGCCCACTTGTGCTTAATTTACCTGTGGGGGCTGGTGTGCTGTGCTGGCACCCATGGGTGCCCAGCTTACCGTGCCTTGTGAACCCAGACGGCAGGGGTGTTTCAGGGTTAGACAACCCTCAAATAACCCATGGCTTGTTTTAGTGCTAAACGAACAAGCCCTGCTGCCTGGGTTTGCATGACGACAACTCCCACAGGTAAATCAAGTTACAGTGGGCTGCTGTGATATGCGAATAGGCGTACTGACTATAAGGGCATGACAGCATGTTTTGGGTGTGCTCAGGAACAAGGGACTATAAGATCCTTGTCCACTGGCACTGGAGCAGTGAGGGGGGCAGAGCTTCCCAGCATCGCATCGAGGTCTTCTGCCTGTGGCCCTCCCTCTCTGCCTATAGAGAAGGATTGTGCATCCATAGCATCCTACTGCCTTTCAGCCACCCTCCCAAGGAGCATAGAAATGCTCCCTTAGTATGATAATGTTTTCCAAGGTTTTCACTTTCCACCCTTAAAATCTACACAATGTAAGGGAATTAATTGCATGCTACTGAATAGTCATGCCTTGAAATATTTCCAAGTATTCCAATAAAAATAATTTCCAAATGTTTTAACATTTAAAACACTTTTCACTTTACTGATTTCCCCCCAACCAAATATTTCAGTTCAAGTACTCCTGACTATTGGAAAACTCTTCAGATATTTATAAAGTAATAAAAATTAATATCACATAACATACATTCAGGTAATCGTGCTAAATCATACCTCCATAAATTCAGAGCAGTGGATTTTTTTCTGAAAAGAAAATCCAATTTTTAATCTCCAGAAAACCCACATAACTGGCTAGAATGTTATTGTACCATATCCTTACATATTCCTTTAATTGTTTGCTACTATATTTCTCTGAGCAAACAATTACTTAAAGACAAGCAAGTTTTTCACAGTTCAGCAATCATGATAATTGGTACAGAATCATGCTCTAAAAAGAGCTTGCTACTTAAAATAAAATGACCATTATGAAGAAAGTGGTCTTCAGGAAGCATCAGAAGTAACAGACATCTTGGCATTGCATCATTTAAAAATCTCCCATTTCCCTGTCAAAAGTTAATTTGGATAGTTTGCCAATAAAATTGGCATCGATTACTAAGAATTCAGAGACTAAATATTCAGATGAAAGTATGGGCCAGTATCCAATGGGGTAGTTATGTCTCTGCTTATTTTCCTGCATCCAGCTTAGGTAATGGCGATTTAGCGCTTCTGGAAGCAACCCCAAAGAAGCAGAACCCTTGTTTCTGGAAGAAGGCAGGTCAGCAGAGCTCGCATAAGGGAGCGCCACTGATCTGCTCCTTCTAGAAACAAGCATTTCTGCTTGCTTTGGACCTTTACATGAGCAATGGGTCCTGCTTATGCAACAGAATTGCTGGGAAGGGAATTGGTGGGAGCATTAATGCCCCATAAGACCCTTAATTTATTTATCACAGATGGCAATTTCATTGGCAAAACATCCAAATTAACTCAAGAGAGAAATGGGATAAATGTAAATTATGGAATGCCAACTACTTGTACCTAGCACAGACTTGTCTAGAACATGTTAGGTTTATATGCTCCAGAGTGATATTCTTGTTTCTGTGGCTGTGTTCACACATGACACTTGCGATGTTCTGAAGCAAAAGCCAAAGTTCAAAGCCTTTATAGCCACCCATTTGTAGTTGAAATTACTTACCACAAAGAGTCAGGTACTATCTGTGGTGTATAGAGTCAAATGCTAGTTGTTACATGGTTCCAAATGGTTTTAACCACATACTGAAGAGGTGAATAAAGATTTGGGAATGTCAAGATATGCCAGATAGCAGAAGATTTGTATCAGCATCTGCTGAACCATTCACAGTTTGACCAAATCATAGGAAACAGGAAAGAAAATAGGTTTCCATTACTTGTGTTTGGAGTACTTAATCAATGACAGGTGGCATAGTATTTAGGGCTTTTTTTACCATCCAGGGGGAAATCAGTTAGGGTTAACACATAAGTACTTCTAACAATAAAAAAGTCCTATCAATATATAGCACATTGCAATATATTACTGTTTGTTCTGTTTCTGCTGGTACAGAAAACAATATAGAAAGAGACAGCAGTCAGTGAGCCTTTAAGCATTTGCCAGCCTAATGTCTGCTGAGGGATCTGGATTTCCCTACTAAAGAAAGGGAGAGAATCTAGCAGCCTCACTGCATTCCCTGACTAAGAAGATGTAGACCAATGCTTACACTTTCATCTCTCCTCCAAGCTGATGAAGAAGAAAACACAAACATAGGTTGCGTGATCAACTGGAGGCTTTTGTTAATTATCCTATATGACTAGATGGACCTGTTCAGACAACACGCTGAGCCATGGTTAGGCTGCTAACCCTTTTGCAGCAAATGGTTGGGAATGGTTCACATGACACGCTAAGCCATACTGTTTAGCTCAAAATACTTAACCAAAGTGATTTAGCATGTCGTCTGAACAGGGTCGATAAGTGTAAAATCCCAACTTTGGCTGGCCTTGGTAGGCAGCAAAAATTTGTAGTTGACACCAATCTTGTCCTTCCTCTGATTCAGAGAGAGGCAAGGGCCAGATATACACTAAGCAGGATAAAGTGGTATGAAAGTGGTATATAAAAGGCAGGAGCCACACCAAGCAGGATATAGTGGTATATGGTATGTGTCAATGGGCCCCAACAGTTGTCAGTGCACTTCAATACAGCTATAAGGCAGTAGTGTGGCTCCTGCCTTTTATATACCACTTTCATACTGCTATATCATGCTTGGTGTAGATCTGGCCAAGGTCTCATCTCCAACATTGTGCTAGAAAAGGTATTTATTCTCATTTTTGAAGACTTACTTTGAAGATAGCAAAAGCCATTGCATAGCGTTATCACATAGCTTGTACTTCATAAGCTTGTCTCTGAACTTACAGTGAGTTTTGGAAGCACTGAGACTTCTCACTGTTTCAGCTGCCTTGAAGTTCAGCATGAGCCTTCTCCCAAGCCTCTAAGAGCCTATTCTCATGTGATATTTTGTAAGCAGATGCTGTGAGCAAGAAAAGATAGGGGCCTTCTTTGAATAGATTTTGAAGAGGAAAGCAACAATTTGTATGCTCCCATTTGTATTTGATGAAATGTGCATGAACTTTGTATTCTGACATTAGCACTCAAGTACATACTGGCCCCATTCAGAAGACACCTTAAACCACGGTTTTAACCATGCCTTATTCACTATGGTTAAAGCCATGGTTTCAAGTGTCTTGTGAACAGGGCCATTGTCATCCTTATATACTAACTGCATTCATACACTAAACATCTAAATGAACTCTCTGAAAATGTTCATGAATTGAATCAAGTGGTCTAAAGCATTGTGAAAACTGAAATCTTGGCTGTAATTCACTTCACAGTTCTTGTTTAGTACAATGAGAACTAAACTGTCTGGAATTAATTTAAACCCAAACAGAAATTTAAGCTAATATTTCTAAATTTAGGAATTCCCCTTCTTTATCTGTTTAGGTAACAGTGTCCTTCAACAATTCACTAATGCAGAAGTAAAATTTAATGCTAAGGCAGAAGAGTACTTGTAATTGGTTGCCTGAAATCTGTACTATTGATAGAATCTGGGTGCAATGACAACATCTGGCAAACAAGTTGAGGCAACAAGAAAAATCTCTGTACTGTAGTGACTTCACTATAGGGTAATCTGACATATCTTTCATTAAATAGAAAAGCATTAGGAGAATTCATAATACTACATTCAGAAGTGCAATTTAACAATAAAAGACAGATTTTTGCTTGCTGCAGTGATGGGGAATCTTATTCAGTCCGAAGGCCACATTCTCTTTCATGAAACCATCAGGAGGCCATATGCGAGAGGTGGGTGCTCCACCTTTGCAAGAAGTGGGTGGGACCACCCCACACCTTCTTTCACACACACACCAATTCATTCGCGTGCCAAATCTCCTTCAGTAAGACCTAAAATGCATGCAAAATGCACAGAGGTTTCCAGGGAAATACTTCTTTGAAAATATTCTTATTTAAGTATTCAAGAATGTTGATCAAAAACATTGCGTCAACAAGGAACATTACAGAACCCTCTCTATATAGGGAAAAGAATGGAGAAACCTCTCCTATGATTGTCATTGAACATGACAACCAGCCCTTCATGTTAACTGCCTTGTCGAAGAGAATGAAACTATATTCTACTCCTGTAAGAAACTACTGCACATGTAATTGAAAGTGGTTTCATACTGCAGGGCCCAAAACTTGCCTCTTTAAAGAAAAAATAATAGAAAAAAACTTTCCTTCATATGAGCAGAACACAGACTGCATTTGACTGCTAGCAGAGGTAGGAAAAAAATAGAATATCACTGACAGCACAAAACAAGTCCAATGGGCTATCTGTGATTGGAAAGTATGGCCCAGTTCAGACATAATAGTATGCTTACTGGGAATGAGCAAGTCTACTGGTGCATGCTGCTTGATTGCTTCTGATTGGCTCCTCCTGCTACTGGAACAGCCCCAGGCTTATGATCTTGGTTTGTTAGGAGAGGGATGGATCCCAGTTTGGATGCAACACTAAACAAACCATGGATGGAGGCTTTTTTGGTTTATTTAGCAGCTCCTGATAGCAGAAGGAGTCAAGTGGGAGTGATCAAGCATGCTTGCCCATTCCTGATAAGCAAGAATTCTAAAGTACAGAGGATTATAAATATATATATATTTTTCTTACAGTTCTGTCTAAACTGGCCCAAAATCCTGCTGTCATTCTGAGGAGCAAAGAGCCCTGCAAATATGTCTGAAGAAATTACTAGCCCATAAGATTTAGTGAATTGCCTGCCACACAAACTTAGTTATCTGTGGGACATGAACACAAAACATAACCAACTTTCTTATATTTTACAGACATACTTCTGCTTGGACTCTTGGAGGAGTCCACACATAAGCATATATTTCCAAGCCTGGGCAAAAGCCATTTTGTGTCTTAGCGTCTCTAGTTAAATTGTATGGTTATTCTCCAAATTTTACATTTTTGCAGCACCTCAAAAGCAAAGTGGTTTTCAATCAGTGGAATTTTAAACAGAATGTAGTACCTGACACAGAATCTAGCAACTCGTATAGACCCGAAGAGTCATACCTGCTTTTTTTTTAAATTCCTCATGTTTGGAAAGATATTTGGAGCCATGAACTGTGCCTGCAAAATCCTCTTAAGTTCCAGTTCTCAAAGCATGGGATTTCTGTGACTTGCACGACTCCCTCACAGACTCTAGTTATTTTCCTCTAACCGAGCATTTACCACAGTTGCCACCTTACTTGTCTTCTCAACACACCTTGCCCAAAAAATAAAATCTGGACTGAAATACTTACTCAATAAAACGTAGTAAGAATCAAGAATAAGATTGGTAACACTTTGGCACACATGACTGTACTACACTAAGTTGGACAACATATTTTGAGTATAGATCTTGGATGTTTTGGTGTAGTTTTCACTGCTTTAATGTACAACAATTTAGAAAGTTTGTATGTAGGTGTTCTCAGAAGTGTCAAAAGTAATGCAAGCCCAACATGTTTTAGAAACAAATTTTTCTTCCTCATGGGCAATTGGTGACCTGAAAAAGTAAACTCTTTGGCACTCTCATTTACAGGATCTACATAATATGATTTAACATAGCTAAATCACCAGTAACTCTCCTTAATGGTAATCTCTCTGCTAGTGTACTACCAAACAACAACACACAAACAACTTAAGCACAATAACAAAAGCAAAGATTGGGGAGAGGTCTAGGGAAGTCTCTTAAGGGGGCAATCCTAGGCATGTTTAGACAGAAAAAAGCCCCATGCTGGCTGGATAATGCTGGCAGTTGTAGGACTTTTTCTGTCTAAACATGCATAGGATTGCGCCCTAAGTCTCCTGCTAGTTCTACCCAGTGAGGCAACAGTTCAAGAAGAGAAGCCTGTTTGTTTTATTTTTTAAAAAAGCTTGAGTGCTATGAAGATGAGGTAAGAAAAGACAAAAAAAAAAATACTGCCAGTATCCAAGTGCCATAGGGTAGTAATAAAAGGTTGTACATACAACAGTGAAAACATCGAAGCTCTTTCAATAAAAGATTTTAACGGTCCTGTAAAGATAATAGGAATGTTCCAAATAGAACTTAAGTATCTTTCATTTTTCCTGAATTGTACAGAAGTATGTGGAATGGTGACCAACATGCTCAATTAATAAAACATATGTCAGTGATCATATAAGATGGTGGCCCCTGGGTACAATTGGACGCAATCATATTATCCATAAAACTGCTCACTCAGTAACCATTCATTTATTAAAGAGACCATGCCTGGGTGTGCATAATTGCTGGGGTAAAACAAGCCATCATGGCTTCTCCTCCCCCTGCTCCTGCTGTGTGTGCACTCGTTGTTTATATAATTACCAGTACTGCACCACAGATTGGCGTATCTTCCAAACCTGGCATGCAGCACAGGTGGCTTCGTATTCACCCTATAACTGCTACTGCATGTCGTAGGTTGCAGGGTAGGTGTGAAGCCACCCCCACCATGCAGCAGGTTCAGATGACATGCTAACCAGTGGTGCAGCGTGGGTAATTATGGAAAAAAGAGAGCATGTACAGGGGGAGAAGCCATGATGGCTTTTTTTTACCCCCAACACCATCATGTGAATCCAGTCACTGCATTGATTAAGACTAAACCATGGTTTGATGTGACATTAGTGAGCCTGATGCTTGTGAATTCTCTCCACCCTCCTCTTCATACACTTTGCTTTAATTAGTTACATCTGAACTGGATGTATTCCTTCTAAACTAGATTGCAATCCTGGATCCGATTGTGGTTTGCAATCCTGCCAATTTGCTTAGGCCCCCTCCACAAGAATGCGCCTTTGCGCCTGGTTCCGCGATTATGCGCATTATCGCGGAGGCGCATTTACTCACAATCCCTCTGCACGGGAGGCGGCGAGAAGCGGCGAAGCGCATTAAAAGATGCCCAAAAAGCGCTTTCCAGGTAGTTAATGCGCATAATCGCTTGTTCACACAGCGAAAATGCGCTTTAACGGCCGGAGCAAAATAAAAGTCGCTATTTAACGCGCGGTCAAAAATGCGCATTATCGGGGAGATAACGCGCCTGTACGCCCGTTTTGCGCTCCGCTCGTGTGTAGGTAAAATTTATAATGAGCCTTCAAGGCTCATTAAACGCCCCGTGTGGAGGAGGCCTTATTCAGATGTAACAGCAAACTGTGGTTTCTGTTCAAGTGGGAATATGTGATTAAAACAGAGCACACAAAGGGGCTTGCATTTTCCCAGAGGAAAGCCTCCAATGAAGACCTTCCGCTCTGGACTAGCTGATGGAGGAAGTAGGCGACCTTTCAGGCTAACTATATTTTCAGGTTGACTTACTATATTTGTTAGGAGCATAACATGTTGTTCTCAGATGATAGGCAGATTCTCCCTCTTTCATAATACTAGAACCCGGGTTCATCCCATAAATCTGACTGGTGGGAGATTCAGGACAGACAAGAATAAGTAGTTCTTCACACAGCGCATAGTTAAAATATGGAATTTGCCACCACAAGATGTAGTATTGTACACTCAATTTGGATGGCTTTAAAAGAGGATTAGACAAATTCATGGAGGATAAGGCTTTCATGCTATATGCTACCTCCAATATCAGAGGCAGGACGTCTATGTACACCAGTTGCTGGAAAACACAACCAGGAGGATTCTACTGCACTCATGTCCTACTTGTGGGTTTCCCCAGAGGCAGCTGGCCGGCCACCATGTGAACAGAATGCTGGACCAGATGGACCCCTTACTCTGATCCAGCATGGCTTTTCATGTATTCTTAGATCTCACTCCCCCGGACCTTAACAGATGCATGCACATGTGAGTATCTCACACCTAAGGATAACTCTGTGCACATCTTCAAGTGGGCTCTCATCCTACACACCAGTTCAGTTAGAATAAATTTATTACGTTCAATGGGGTCAATTCCCAGGTATAATCCACCCGGAAGTGAGCCTTACTGTGATCTATGGGGCTTACTCCAAAATTTAGTGTGCATTCAGGAATTGCCACTTTAAGCAATCCTACTCTAGGCCGGGCTTAGTCACAGAAGCGACTCGTTTTCCTCAGGAGAAGGAATGGATCCGGAGGCAGAGACACGCCGGAAGGAAGAGGGGGGGGGGTAAAAGGGGTCATCGCGAAGGCCTGAGCATGGGCGGGCGAGAGGGAGGAGAAAGCCCCCTCCCAGAAAACGGCGCCGGAACCTTCAAAGCGAAAGAGACCGGATGTTTTAAAAAAAGCGTTTCTAATTCCTTCACTCCCCCCCCCCCTTTTCTTTTGTCCCCTTCTGCCCGCGCGCCCGCCCAATCCAGTTAGGAACCAGAATGGGAAGGGTCGCAAGTTCTTCTCCACCCCGTCCATTGAGCTTCAAGGCTCAATTCAGGGAGAAGCGGGTGGGGGTGGGGAAGGGAATGGGCCTTCTCTCGTCTCTCTCCCCATCCCACCCTCTGCTGCCGCCGCTCTCTTCCCCTCGAGCCCGGCCGGGGCCCACCACCCTCGCCTCAGGCCGCCCGACTGCTTCCTGCCGGGGGCCGTTAACGGTCACCCGCATCGGCTTTTCATTTTCCCGTTCCTTCTGCCCCGCCTTCCCCGCCGCTCTTCCCGTATCACGTCGCCTCACCAGCACACTTACCGAGGCCGAACCCAACCGCCTGAGTCGCTTCCACACACAGCGGGCCAAGATGGCGGGCGGGTAGCCAAGCCGGCGGCGCCTAACAGCGCCTGACCTCACCACGCACGCAGCCGCCTGGAGCACGTGACCGGGGAGGGTGGCTGCTGCGCGCCGTGACCGAGGCCGCCTCCGCCTGCGCCCCCGCCCAGGGGCCGGACTGAGAGAGCCCGCAGACGCTTGCGCCCCCTAGAGGAGGTGTTTCGCCAAGGGGGTGGGGATATGCCTAGGATGACCCTGTGGAAAGGAGGACATGGGGCTCCTGCGTCCTCTACAAGAGCGATTTAAAGCTCTTTCAAGTGGCATTAAAAAAATTACCTCTACAAGAGTGGAGCACAAATCGGGGGTTGGGGAGCTTTATCTGTCCGATTATGCGCATTACTGAATGCGGGTTAAACAGCGAGTTTTAATTCTCCGCGGCCGTTAAACGCATTTTGATCATGTGAACAAGCGATTCTCCACATTTCAGCCTCTTTAAAGCATGTTTCATACTGCCGGTTATGCGCTTCACCTCATGTCGTTTACAGGATTTAGGCGTAAATGCAATGGTGAGAAGATGCGCATAATCGGATAACCAGGCGCCAAACTGAATTCTTGTAGAGGGGACAGTTGTGATGAAGAGGGAATTTGAGCAGGTGTCTTTGCATGCATGCAGCACCTGGTGAAATTCCCTCTTCATCACAATAGTGAAAGCTGCAGGAGCCCTGCCCTCTTTTGTATCTGGTCACACTAGCTAAAGAGGGCAGGGCTCTTGCAGCTTTAACTGTTGTGATGAAGAGGGTGTTTCACCAGGTGCTCCAGGCATACAAATGACACCTGCTGAAATTCCCTTTTCTACACAACTGTTAAAGATACAGGAGCCCTGTCCTCCTTTCCATAGGGTCACCTAGATAGATAGTCCACTAGAAAAATTCCATAGAGGGATAATTAACAACATCCCCTCCAAGCCCGACTTTCTCTCCCTCCACCACCACCAATGTAGTGGCTTTTGAGATCACCAGCAGCACTCCTCAGGCAGGATGTTAAGCTAAACTAAACAAAGGGTGAAGAAAAGTTCTGCTGAACTTGAAAGCTTCCACACTAGGGTGACTAGATAAAATCCAGATCAGGGCTCATGTAACTTTAACAGTTGTAGTGAAAAGGGAATTTCAGCCAGTGTCATTTGTATGCAATTAGTTCCTGGTGAAGTTCCCTCTTCATCACAACAGTTAAAGGTGCAGGCACTATACTAGAGTGACCATATACAAAAAAAGGCAGGGCCCCTGCAACTTTAACTGTGGTGATAAAGAGGGAATTTCACCAGGAACTAATTGCATACAAATGACCCTGCCTGAAATTCCCTTTTCTCTGCAACTCTTAAAGTTACATGAGCCCTGACCTGGATTTTATCTGGTCAGCCTACTCCACAATGCTTTGTGATCTTTGGTCAGACTTTACAAAGATGTAAGGATTTGCTTATTCCTACAGGGAAAAGCTATGCTCTCTCTCTCGCTCTCTCGCTCTTAAAATATATTTTAAAATTACAGCTATCCAGTAAAAAGGGATGGAAAAAGACAACAAATTTAAGACGAAATGGAAGGAAGTATAGTGCACACTGATAAAATGTATGAAATGTTGTGTGCCAACTATGCAATTTTAATGGGGTTGCCAATTCCTAAAAGACAAAATCCGGGTACCAGTGTAGAGCCCTGAGAGCACAGCTCAGAGGTCACAAGGGGCCTTAATTACAAGAACTGGTTCACATGACAGCCCAACATGGCTTAATTTATCCACAGGGGCTGTTGCATTGTTCTGGGCACCCTTTTTGCATGGTGTCTCCAAGTGCTTGGCTTGCCATGTGGGAACCCAGGCAGTAGGGTTAGAAACCCTCAAATGACCCATGGTTTTAGATGGGTATGTCACTCTACTCATTATATATCTGGCTAGCTGTATTGCTCCCTAAATATCAGCTGTGACTTCACTCATTGGCTAAAATTACTAAAAGGCAGAAAAGCACGTTCATTTCTCATAAAATTATTGGACAGAGTAGGGCCTGAATATTTTGCCACGTATCTCAGGTTCTACAAAGGCTAGAAATTTACCTTTTAAAAGAAAGAAGAAAAAAAGAAAACCAGGAATCTGGGAAAACCCCTGGCTAACTGGGCATTATGGCAACCCTAGTCTAGAAAAGTGCCCACCCCCGGAGATGGTGGTTTACAGACGGCAACCCCCAAACCCGTCCCTTAATTCATAATGTCCATACAAATTTTCTACTACAAAGCAACACATCCATATGAGATACTCAGCCAATCTACACTACTGCTTTAAAACGGTTTAAAACGGTTTATAACAGTTTTGAGAACTGTTGGGCCCAACCTTTTCACACTATAGATATAAAGTGTTTTAAACCAATATAAAACATTTTAAACCAATATAAAATGTTTTATATTGGTTTAAAATGTTTTATATCTATAGTGTGGATAGGCTGCAGGACACACTCCATATACAGTTTTCAAAACGTTTTCAAAGTGTTTTATCTAGCATGTGTAGATAGGCTCACTATTACAGATCATCCTTACATAATCCATTTTTCCCCCTGGTTTGCCTCTGCATTTTGCAGAGGCGTGTCAAGCTTATGATCCCTTTCACCTGAATAGCTGCTCTTTCGCTCCATTGCTCTTACGCTCCCCTCCCCTCCATCCCTCACTTTCTCTTTCTCCCTCCAGTCAGGTCCTGTCAGATGAGCACTTCAACCAGACCACCTTTCTGCCGGGCAAAAATGAAATGACCCTTTAGTCTGGCTTTTTGGGGGCATCAAGGCAGTACAATCCTGTCTCTGCAGAGATTCAGGCATTGTACAATTTTAAAAAACACTTTCGAGCCTGGGGTGCAAGGTTTGGATTTTATATTGAGGCTTGGAGCCGGCTGCTAGGAAAGATTACTTTTCCCTGCCAGGACCTGATGCAATCCATTCAAACCCCCGTTCCTTTAAAACTACATAGAGGTTTACCGCAGATTTAATGCATTTAGGAAAAATAATTCAGACTTTTAGCATTCCTGGAAAGGCTGGGGAAGAGGCAGGGTATCAGCAAGACAGGCACGGCATCATGTGAGTTCTATGCTGCAAATCCACACACCAGGCATGGCAAAAGTGCAGTAAATCGCTGGTGTGATGGAAGTCTAAAACTCTGGACTTTTAATGGTGTGGTCACTCAGAAGCTTTTTTTAAAAGTCTAAAACAGCAAACTGGAAAGAAGTGCTCTGCAACCCTATGCTTACTTCTGAGGTTTTACTTCTGTTTACTCAGAAATAAGTCTCTCTTTTCAATAGGGTTTACTCAAAGGTAAGCATGCATTGGATTTTAGTATGACTTGGATGTAAATACTATTGAAATCAATGGGATTTACTCTGGAGCAAGGGATCCAGCAGATCTCTATTTTATGAACGGGAGATGCACAGCTTCACATGATCAAAGTAAAGGAAAACCAATCCTTCACAAATGCAATGGGGGGGGGGATTAAAAAAACCCTAAAAACTCAAGGGTAGCACCGATCTGATTCAAACTTGGCAGGGCTCAAGCTCTCCTGAAGACCTATCACTATGCCAAGTTTCATCTCTTTATCTATAAAAATTACGCAGATGTAAATTAATTTGCATTTTAAAAAATCCTAAAAAAACAAAGCATGGACCAACTAATTCAAACTTGGCATGCCAAAAGCTCTACTTAAGAACTCTCAAGACCCCAAGTTTCATCTCTTTAACTTTAAAAATGAGGGAGCTGTGGGCAAGGAGAGTGGGGTTGGAGCAATAAAATGTCCATGCTGGAGGAGGAGAACCGCCCTCCTCTTTCCCCTTTCATCAGCAAGATTCCATTCAAAGCACATGCCTCCAACAAAGGGGAAAAAAACGAGGGGACAGCGCTAGATGGAGGCTTAAGTGCGCATTAAAGTCACTTCGGGAAAATAATCCAAACTTTTCCCGCACTAAAATAATATACAAAACAGAGGAAAAGAGGCAAAATGGGATGCAGGCCAGGGATGACATCAAGTGAGTCCTGCACTGCAAATCCAGACACCAGGTGTGGTGAGAGTGTGCTAAACCACTGGTGTGATGGAGCTCTTATTGTAACATTGGCTATATCACAGGACTTGCCAGGAAAGGGACCCCCAGGTTCAAGAATTATTTCTTTCATCTTGGTAAAAATTGGTGAACATACTATGGACTGTAGCAGTGGGGTCTGCGGGCAGTGTGTACATTTCACATTGTTATCAGTCATACAACCTTTGCATTACTCTAATTTTGAACTGCATAATTTTTCTTTTGGACATTTTGTGTCTGGTTGCACTGCTACACAGAGCCTGGATAAGGCCTTCCGCAGTGAATGTAGAAACAGTGCCCAACATATATTGCTTCTTACACAGAGCCTGGATAAGGCCTTCCAGTAAATTCTCTTTATTTACAATATACATCTATTGTATGTGTTTATAAATTCTCCACAGTTCTAAAGAATACCATACACACATGGTATTAGGCCCATAGATCAACATAATTCAGATCAGACAATAAACTGTGCTACAATCAGAAAGCAGCAAATTACAGAGCAGAAACCTCAAGAAAGTGAGGCAGACCATAGATTACAGGTCATACCACACAATATATGTTTTATGTGATTATTAACACATGTAGAAGTTTTCCTAGAAAACACGAACCCATTTTAGAGATGGGATATGTAATACTGAAGCCTGAAAGATGGCAACCCACATATCCTTCTCTCTTTCTCATGTGCGCAGACATGGCTCATCACTTATAGAACACATCTTTCTCTTTCTCTCTCTGTTTGTCTTTACTTCTAATGTAATATTATAGTCTCTCCAAATTCATTAAAATAGTTGAAGGCGAGTAGCATTGCTGGGCACACCCTGATGTGACCTCGTTCTTTTCTGTCTCCAATCTTATCTGGCTGCATACAAGATGTTCTTGATGAGCTGCTACTGTTCCCCAGTCCATGAGCTATTGCGTTCTTATACTGTGCTCTATTGTGTATTATCACGCTGTGCCCTCGTGGACAGCAGAACTGAAGATCTATATAAACCTTGTAAAGCTACAATAAAAGATGCTTCTTGCCAGCAACATAGCAGTGTATGTCTCATCTTTCCTTCATCTGGCGCCCGAACAGGGACCTCTGCACTCACTCACTACGCTCGGCCCGAGCTTCAAGTGCACATCTCATCCTTTGGGATCCCTGTGAGTATGGGCGTCTCGCTGTCAGCAGTACAGCGTAGACACGCAGATGAATTAGCATTCTTGCTAAAGAAAACTGGGCATGATGTTCCCTCTTCTGCCCTTACACGGCTGGTCCATGAACTTGGGGAACAGTGCCCATGGTACCCAGAGCAGGGATCTTTAGCTTTGAGCGACTGGGAATGTATAGGGCGTCTGCTTCATAGAGAGCCTCAAGCTCCTGTTGAAATCTTACATTTGTGGCTTTTATGCCGTTATGCAGTTGACCTCTACAGGTCCCAAACTGCTTTGTCTAAGCAGCCTTCTCCCACTTATCACACACCTACCCTCTTACCTCCTGCTCCGCTATCTCACCCTTCAGCTCCTAGTGCTTCTCCTCCTCCTGTTGCTTCCGCTTCTGCAGTTTCTGATTCTGTACCCCTGTCTGGGTTCCAGCGTATGGTGCAGAAGTGTAAGCAAGATCCTACTTTAACAGGAGAAGAGTTGGGAGACCTGCTTGCAGTCTGTCCTGTTACGTACACTCAAAATAATCAGGGTCAGGTAGTCGCTAATTGGGAACCACTGCCATACTCAGTCCTGCGAGAAATTCGTAAAGCTATTCAAGATGCAGGTGTTAGCAGTACCTATGTAATTGGAATGATTGAGGGTATTTCCAATGGGTATCATATGATTCCGAATGATTGGAAGGATATGATGCGCATGTTGCTAAATACCTCTCAGTTTGTAATGTGGAGCAGTGAGTTGAGACGGCATGCTGAAGCACATGCACGAGCTGCTGGTGGTGCTGTAATCATCGACCAGCTAATTGGTGAAGGGCAGTTTGCTGATGTGCAAACTCAGACTGTATTGTCGCAAGCTACATTGCATGCTGCTAGTCTATGTGCAGTAACTGCCTTTAAAAAAGTTCCAGCTGCTGGTCAACCGCATAAGAGCTTTGCTAATATTCGGCAAGGCGCTGCTGAACCCTATGCCGACTTCATTAACCGTCTGCAAGCTGCTGTTACACAGCAAGTAGATAATCCAGAAGCTGCTACAGAATTACTCATGCGTTTAGCTAAAGATAATGCCAACAAAGATTGCCAGCAAGCGCTGCAACCCTTTTCAGCGGCCAATGTCTCGTTAGCTGACATGCTCCGTACCTGCCAAGACATTGGCACGCAGACATATAAAATGAACCTGCTTGCTGAAGCACTAAATCGAAGCCACAAAAAAATTGGCAAATGCTTCAATTGTGGCAAAGAAGGGCATTTTCGGCATGAGTGCTGTTCCACCCCGCAGTCAGGTAAACGACCATCTACCAAATGTCCAATTTGTAAAAAAGGGTATCATTGGGCAAACCAATGCCGCTCGGGAAACTCCAGACCGGGCGTGCTTTCTGCCCCGGACAAAAAGAGAGCTTATCCCCTTACCACTCCTCCTCCAATAAGCTCTCCGCTTGTCACTCAAACTCTTCCGCCACCCAACCCATTCCTGTCTCTCAACTCTCAGCAGCCACAGCCGGTAGTGCTGGGCTTGACTTAATAGTTACTGAAGAAACTGTATTTTCCTTTCCTTTGGAAGTACTTCTTGTTCCCACCCAGGTTACTGGTCCGTTGCCTACTGGATTTTTTGGATTGATTCTTCCTCGCTCTTCTGCCAGTAAAAAAGCTTTTTTCATTGTTCCAGGTGTAGTCGATTCCAATTACACAGGTGTTTTAAAGCTGCAAGTCTGGACGTCTCTTCCTCAAACCCTCCCTCGTTCTTCCTCTATTGCTCAGCTGTTACTACTTCCCTATTCTGTTCTTCAGACCTCTTCAGCCGTCCGTGGTGATGCGAGTGTTGGATCTACTAACCTGACCCTTATCTCCTATTTAGAACAACCAATTGGTCGAAAGCGACCACTCTGCACTTTCGTTGTCAACGATTTATTATTTACAGGTCTTATTGATACTGGTGCGGATGTGACCGTCCTTCGATGCGCTGAGTGGCCGTCACAGTGGCCCCTTCAACCTGTGCAGCAGCTGTGGGGTGTTGGTGGTGCACAATCTGCGCAACAGAGCTCAGAGTGGCTTGCTGTTCATTCAACTCATTGTCACATGCAAATTGTGAGTGTAAAACCTTTTGTTTTACCTCTCCCTTTGAATATCTGGGGCCGCGATTTGTTAGAGCAAGTGAGTGCAACACTTGTTCTCGATGTCTGAATCTCACCCAAAGCTTCATGGCTTTGTCCCAGCTGCACTGCCTTTAGTATAGACAACTGACACTTCTCTTTAGATCATGTCCAGGCTTCTCTGTTGCCCTGTTGTCAAGTCCTCACTCGCCTACCGCTTTGCTTTTTGTGCCAAAAGACGACAAGTCTATATATATCTGTGAATGCTTAGTATTATCTGCTACTCCGCCCCGCAATATTTACCCACTGGTACAGGCCTATGCTGATCTTCTCATTAAATGTCACAATCGAGCTTTGCAGCTACTGGGCCAAGATGTGCTCGCTGTTCACTTGCCCATTACTAAAGTAGAACATGTTCACTTAATGACTACTTCAGATAGTTACCAATTTGCTTTCTCCAATCATGTAGGTCCCCTGTCATTTAACATGCCAAAAGATCTGCGAATTACTCTAACTTTAACTATTCAGTTACAAGCACAGTCAGTCGCCGTTGCAGCTCCCTTATAGGGAGCCCCCACAGTGTTCACTGATGGCTCCCCAAAAAGGGGTGTTCTTACCTATGTAGATGCCATTACTAAAACGTAACGATTTTTATACACTCCTATTCAAGTTTCTGTGCAGCGAGCTGAAATTGCTGCAGTAATACTTGCTTTCCGGCAGTTTGCACAGCAACCATTTAACCTCATTGTAGATACCATGTATGTATATAACCTTATCTTTCATTTACCTGATTCTCTGCTGACTGCTCAAATTGATCACAATTTAATGGCGTTGGTCTTAGCTTTGCAGAATGCTCTATCGCAGCGTACAATTCCCTTTTTTGTTGCGCATATCCGCAGCCATACTTCCTTGCCAGGGCCATTGAGTTTTAGCAATGCTCAGGCAGATGCTGCTTTGTGATGTCCAGCTGCAAATTCTTTATTCTCCGACCCTTTCCAGAGCCATTCCTTTTTCCACCAATCTGCAAAGTCCTTGGCGCGCCAATTTTCTCTCCCACTGACGCAGGCACAAGCGATTGTTCTAAATTGTTCGCATTGTTCCTTCCATAATTCCTCCCCATCTATGGGGGTAAACCCCAGAGGAGAAAAAGCTAACTGTCTATGGCAAATGGACGTTACCCATTTTCCTCCCTTTAAACCTTATTCTCTTCTTCATGTTAGTATTGACACTTACTCTCATTACCTTCATGTAACAGCACAGAAACATGAGAATGCCCCTGCTGTGACAACACATTTGTTAGCAGCCATTTCCATTTTGGGCAAGCCCCAAAAACTTAAAACAGATAATGCACCTGCTTATGTTTCCAAAGCGTTCGAAGATTTTTGCTCCCAATGGGATATTGTTCTCACCCATGGGATTCCCTATAACTCGCAAGGGCAAGCTATTGTTGAGAGAGCCAATCGCACTCTTAAAGAACTCCTTAATAAGCGTGTTAAACAAGTTGCTATCCTTCCCCATTACTGCAATATTCAAACTCATTTAGCTGTAGTCCTGTTTATTTGGAATCATTTAACTATTGGAACTGATAGCATGTCTCCCGTGCAGCGTCATTTTGGTTGTCTCCCTAACCTTCCACATCCACAGGTATTATATCGTCAGCTTCCTGATCTGCAGTGGAAAGGCCCTGTTCCTCTCATCATCTGGGGTCGTGGTTACGCTGCAGTGTCCACCGGTGACAGTCCCATTTAGATTCCTGCTAAGTGTGTCAAACCTTATCATTCTAATGTCGTGGCATCAAGCCCTTCCCAATCCGATTCCGAATTTCAATCCTCAGCTTCATCAGACTGCTCCGCGACAACCATTGCCTCCGAAATCTCCGGTACCAATGATAACGCAGAGAGCAATCAAAAAGACAACTAATACAGCCCAAAGATGTCTCCAACAACAAGAGCTGCCTGAAACTCCTGAAAATTTAGTTACTGCTGTCTTTGCTGTAATTATCGCTAATTCCGTGATGATGTTATGTCTAACCTCAATATTATTCACTTTAAGCGCCGCTGCCCCAATGCCTGCAGTTTCTTTTGCGCCTGATGCTAATCTTTGGGTTCGACACGCCCTGTATATGTTTGCCATTCATGGTCGTAATACTACTTTGTATTATGAACATCCATTAACTGCTAGCCAAGTAGCTTTTATTCCTACTGCTTTTATCACTCCTGAAATTGTTGTATCTCAACTGCAGCATATTCATCAATCAGCACTATTTGCTAACCCCGAGAGCTTAAATCAGACCAAATGGCGATTTTTTCGAGTTTCTAAAGTCACTCCAGCTATGTGCTTCTGTTGTCATGCCACTGGCGCTTGGAATACAAAGTGGCGTGATTGGCATAGAGCTGTTAGAATCCTTGCTGCTGTAGGTAATTATTCAGCTTGTACTAGCAAATTTTGGTTATGGGGGAATTATAACTCTTCCTATCCCCTCAATGTTATGCACTGGAATCAATCCACGATGCTCAATGACATTTATAAAACTTTCCCTATGTTTCAGTGTCATGGGAATTTGAGTCCCCCAGGGATGCCTATGACTCCCTCTTATGAGAAAAGGGTCATTTATTGTCACAGATCTCTTATGAGAAAGATCTTTACTCTAATTATATATAATGCTTTGATACAGTAACTGGCCTAAATGTAGACGAGGGATGAATAACCCTAAGATGGGAAGGGACCTCTCATAGAGCAGTGACATCCCACCCAATAACTTCAAAGGAGTTATATTCATGCAAGCAACTAGACTCAGTTTACAGTGGAGACCAAAGATACTCACATACGGTTTCTTAAAGGTAGGTTTATTGAAGAAGACGCATCAGCTGAGGGAGCCAGAGATAGACCTCTGACTGAATTTAGGATATAGGGTATCACTCTTATATAGGGAACTGGAAACATCAGAATTAGCATATCTAGCTCTTTGTACAGAATCACCTTTGTACTAAGGGAAAGTTTACAATAATACAGGGTAGCACATAAGAATGATGTAATTTGTCTCTAAGTCAAAACAGAGAAAGGCGCCACATATGAATGATGGAGGTCAAGATAAACTAAAACAATACAGAATGCATATAGTTGCTAGTGGACCAAAGTTCATTATGATGAGGCTTAACACATCTAGCTAGTACATTGCTGGTTCTATCTTACAGGAGAACAGATACATGTGTTTATTAGAAGCATGAAATCAATATTAGTTTCTCAGTTATTTGAATGTTCTTATTACAAGCTATTGGTATGATCATATCTGAAATATTCCCGCAACATTCAGCCAAATTATACAGCTATGACTGGTAGTATCTGTAGTAGCTGGCAGATCCAAGACCCTAATTTATGGTTTTTCTTCAATAACACAGCCGCTAATTATCACCCAGGCGCGTATCAACGTGCCGCTTTAGGTTACCTCACTTTGCCAGTACAAGTTGTTCATTCAGTAGCTCCACAGAGAGCTCGAGCTATTCAGAGTGGCCCTTTAGGACCTCACTGCTCTGATACCGTCATTATTGATACACAACTATCTGAGCTGCCTGATGGGTCTCGAGCTGTTTTAGGAGCAATCACTGGCACTTTATCCTTGGGATCATACCCTGGAATAATTGTGCAAGAAAATAGGCGCTCTATTCTTGGATTAACTTGTCGTTTAGAAAAAACAGTTAACGCTACTGGCAATATTGTGCGCGATTTGCAAATCGAAATTGATGAATTGCGTCAAGACCAAATGCAGTATCACTTTGCAATAGACTACCTTCTAGCAAAAACTGGTGGGTTCTGTAAATTAGTAGGCCCTGCTAGTTGTGAAGTTCATTTCCATGACTTAAATCAGACCATTGAAGATCAGTTAGCTAATCTAGAGCATTATATTCAAAACAATGTTCATACATAATTCTCTGTGTTTTCATGGTTAACAGAATGGCTTCCCAACTTTACATATCTCCAACAGTTATTCTTTTATGTCATTTGTAGAATAGCTATTTTAATTTCCTTGTGTTGCTTTGTTCAGTGCATCCCTTCTCTGTTTATGATAGTAAAAAATTGCTTTGCCTATAATTCATATTCAACGCACAAACCGTTATTTCACAAACCTTCTTAGTAATTAAAATAGAAAAAGAGATGAGATGAAGGCAAGTAGCGTTGCTGGGCACACCCTGACGTGACCTCGTTCTTTTCTGTCTCCAATCTTATCTGGCTGCATACAAGATGTTCTTGATGAGCTGCTACTGTTCCCCAGTCCATGAGCTATTGCGTTCTTATACTGTGCTCTATTGTGTATTATCACGCTGTGCCCTCGTGGACAGCAGAACTGAAGATCTATATAAACCTTGTAAAGCTACAATAAAAGATGCTTCTTGCCAGCAACATAGCAGTGTGTGTCTCATCTTTCCTTCAAGTAGTCTGTGAATTATTTGAATTCAGCTGAATTCCCCCCCCCCCGATATCTTCTGCAGTAAGAACTTGCTTATCTCCCAATTCCTTTCTTTTTGTATATCTTGTGGTCGTTCTAAGCTTCTCTACCTATAAAGTGGAAAGTATGTGTGCGTCACGTATATCTGGAAATGTTTACCCACTTCCAGATGTTAGAAACTTGACACAGTGATACAGTGATAGGTCTGGCTGTACAATATACCAGAAAAATCTCAAAACATGAATTTTGAGGTTTTAAGTATTTTTAAAGAATTTAATAAAAACCTAGGATTATGCCTACAACTCCCAGTGTGCTTTGGGCAGAACTCCCAGCATGCTTTGGGCAGAACTCTCAGCATGCCTTGGGCAGGAGGCCAGACTTACTGGCCTTTCGCAGCCATTGTGAGTGGTTGCTGCATGTCTTTTACAACCCCGATTCCTAAGGTTGGTCTCGAGCAGTCAACCCAATTCCACATAAAAGGAAACAACCCACATGAATGGGCTGCATCCATTTGTGGTGCCTCCTCCCACCTGCCATGTGTGGTTTTAAAATCGTAACTAGATACAACAATGTGTCTTTGAGAGGCCAAACTCTGGACATGCTCAAAGGCACCCTGTCCTGATATCACTGTTTTCTCAGAAACTGGGGGAAACGCATACACAGCTTTTACCCTTAAGAGGGAGGGAGGGAGGAAAGGGAAGCGCTCTGCACATGCCCAGAAATCAGCTCAATGAAGGGGGAAGTGCCCGTCCCAGCCCGGCCTTTCAGTACAGGTTCATTTGGTGGGTGAGAAGCACAGGCCAAGGCAGTCCCAGCAGGATTGGCTGGAGCTGGGTGTATCCACTGATAGCCGCTTACCTCCCCTCCTTGCCGATGCTACTCTTTCACGCTCTATCGAAGAGCAGCATTGGCAACAAGAGGATATCTCAGAGGATGCGGGCACCTGTGGGCTGCCAAAGGCATGCTGGGAGGTATAGTACTGGCATGTAGAGTGGCTGATTTAAAATAAAGTATGGGTGAGCAAACCACTTCACTCTCTCTCAGTCCTAACTCAGCTCCCACTTCCCTGACCTCTCACTAACTGTCTTTCTTCTCCTTCTACCTGACTTTCTCCAACTGCCACTCACCCTGCCCACCATTCCATTCTAGTCTCAGCTATATCAGTCAATCCTCCATTCACTCTTCTGTCTCAGTGGTATTAGTCAGGCTTTTACATAAAAATCATAAACTTTATTCAGAAATCCACAAGCGGGGTGCCACAACCAAGATGGCCTGCTCTCCAGTTGTATTCCACCACATCTCAGATGGTGTTCAAAGACTATTTATTTATTTATTTATTTATTGCATTTTTATACCGCCCTATAGCCGAAGCTCTCTGGGCGGTTCACAAAAATTAAAACCATAAAATCATTTTAAAAATATATAACAAGCCACAATCCAAAAACAACAAATAACATACAATCTAAAAACACAACCAGAATAAAACCAGAATAAAACCAGAATAAAACCAGCAGCAGGAATTAATACAGATTAAAATACAAATTTAAAACAGCAAGGATTAAAATTGAGTTAATTTAACTGTTAAAATACTGGGAGAACAAAAAGGTCTTCACCTGGCGACGAAAAGAGTACAAAGTAGGTGCCAGGCGAACCTCTCTGGGGAGCTCATTCCACAGCCAGGGTGCCACAGCGGAGAAAGCCCTCCTCCTAGTGGCCACCTGCCTCACTTCCTTTGGCAGGGGCTCATGGAGAAGGACCCCTGTAGATGATCTTATGGTCCGGGCAGGTACATATGAGAGGAGGCGTTCCTTTAGATAACCTGGCCCCAAGCCGTTTAGGGCTTTAAATGTTAGTACCAGCACTTTGAATTGGGCCCGGACCTGGATCGGCAGCCAGTGAAATTGGAAAAGGACTGGCGTAATATGGTCTCATTGGCCAGTCCCCGTTTACAATCTGGCTGCCCGGTTTTGTACCAGCTGAAGTTTCTGGACCGTTTTCAAAGGCAGCCCCATGTATAATGCATTGCAGTAATCCAAACGAGAGGTTATGAGAGCATGGATAACTGTAGCTAGGTTATCTCTGTCCAGATAAGGGCGCAGTTGGTATATCAGCCTAAGCTGGTAAAAGGTGCTCTTTGCCACCGAGTTCACCTGTGCCTCAAGCGACAATTCTGGATCCAAGAGCATCCCCAAACTACGGACCCGATCCTTTAGGGGGAGTGCAACCCCCTCCAGAACAGGGTGAACATCACCTCACCGGACAGATGAACCACCCGCTAACAGTACCTCCGTCTTGTCTGGATTGAGTCTCAGTTTGTTAGCCCTCATCAAGTCCATTACCGTGCCCAGGCACTGATTCAGAACAGCCACTGCCTCACCTGGGTTTGTTGAAAAGGAGAGGTAGAGCTGGGTGTCATCCGCATATTGGTGACATCTCAGCCCACATCTCCGGATAACCTCTCCCAGCGGCTTCATGTATATGTTAAATAGCATAGGGGATAAAATAGAGCCCTGTGGAACCCCATGGCTTAAATGCCACGACACAGAGCAATAATCCCCCAGCACCACCTTCTGAAAACGGCCATCCAAGTAGGAGCGGAACCACTGCAGCGCAGTGCCTCCAACTCCCAGCCCAGACAACCTATCCAGAAGGATACCATGGTCGATGGTATCGAAAGCCGCTAAGAAGTCCAAGAGAACCAACAGGGTCGCACTCCCCCTGTCCCTCTCCCGGCAAAGGTCATCCCACAGGGCGACCAAGGTAGTTTCTGTTCCAAAACCAGTCCTGAAACCCGATTGAAATGGATCTAGATAATCCGTTTCATTCAAGAGTGTCTGGAGTTGTCCTGCATAACATATTATTCAGGGACCTGGCTTATGCCTACAATTCCCAGCATGCCTTGGGCAGGAGGGAAGACTTATCAGACTTTGGCAGCCATTATCTGGTTGCAAGCAAGAAAAACTCCCTGCATTATCTCTCCTGGGCCTGAAGGGAGAGCGCCTGGGGCCAGCTGCCTCAGTTGCTAGGCCCCGTCAAGAGCAGGCCCGTTGCCAATGGCAACCAAGCAAACCATCAGTCAGCCAGCTCCCTCATGGCCTACCTACGGGTACCAATTGCACAGTGTAGTAGGGTGACCATATTTTGGAAACCAAAAAGGACAACATGGTTGGCCCCCAAGGGGCATGTCCAGCACCAAGGGGGTGTGCTCACCTGAACATGGCCTTGGTCACGTCTGATTTTACAGCACGCAATTAAGACAAATCTGTTCTACATAACATCTTAACGTTAACATCACTGAAATAACAAGTGAGACATCCAAAGTATCTGAAATTAACTTCACTCACTCCTTTTGTAGCTTTTGCTGTACTTTGTTGCTATACTCGGTGTGATAATTCTCCCCTTCCCTCAAATGTATTTTCTGATTGTATCCTCACTCTGCTGCAAACTGCTGCTTAACAGGGCTTGCTGCCGGCTGGCTGGCTTTTTCATTTTTCAAGTTCATTTTGTTTTTTGAAACTTGTGTATGATTGTCACAAGTTTCTCTACTCTAACATTAGGGTGAGTGTTGTGGGTGGCAGACACTACTTCACTATTTCTTCAGCAGGAGATATTGAAAATTGCTTTATCCTCTATGTGGCTCCATAGCAGTGGCATAATGCTACTAGCATCATAAAGTGGTGGGTTGACCATTTACCAGGGTCTTGTGCTGTTTGCTGTTAGTGACAGTGTAGCCCAAAAGTAACAGGCTCGTTTTCCTAGGAGATATGCCAATTCCCACTAAGAAGCACAGACTCCAAAGATCTGGTCCAACGCACTTTTATTACATTCAGCGGAGTGGGTGCACTCTAGCAAGCTGCCAGCCTACCAGAGCCACCCCTAGGGGCACGCAAGCCCCCTCTTTTATACTATACAGCATAAGATCTACGTCATTGCTTTATATAGCGCAAGCGCAAGCAAAAACCCCTGCATTCCAACTAGAGAGTCACTGCCCTTTGACACACTGTTGAAAGCTACTGCGCATGTTTCAATTGTTACTGGGGTAGATTCTGTAGCTTCTGATAAGGTGCGCTGACGGCCTTGCATTAGGACAAATGCTACAACCAGATGAAACCGGGCTTGTGGCAAGGCCTTTTCATCTGCGTACGCACTTTAAATTTTCCTTCAGCCTTGAGCAAGGCTCCCAGCATTCTGTACTTATAAGCAAAGATGGCTACGCTTTGGCTAACAACAGTATTTGGGTCAAATAACAGCTCTGAGGAAATATGAACCAGGAAAACAGTGTGGGTGGGTGGGTGGGGGGGAGTTAAATTTTCCCTTGCTATGGCCCTGATCACAATTGGGTCCCCACAGCTGCTTTTTGTGAAGAAAGAGGCATGGTCAATCTTAAGCATGCTAGGTAAGCACAATTCAAGCCGCGTGCAGTTTGGCTGTATCATTCTATGTGTCTTCACTTCCTTATGTATGCAGTTACGGTAGTGCAGATGGTTAATTTATACACAAATTCATTTAACTAAAAAGATAAAAAATAAAAAAGTGTCCTGGTGTATCTTCAGAGCACAGGTATGTCAGATATTTTTAGGTTTGCATCTTTTTTAGTTAGTAGAAAGGGTGTTGCGTGTCCTGATTGTTTTTGAAGTTTAGACGGCTGCTCCAGCCAAAGCATGATGGGAGGTTTAGGCATTTCAGGTAAAACAAAAAAATGTGGTTCATCACGAAGCTCTAATTGAAAATACAGTTCTTATTAATACAATTTTCCATTGATTCTAACAAAACAATTTATGAACTCAAACTAAAAACAACCAACCTAAAGATGAATAAGTTGCAGAGAAATTTATTATTTATCAAATAAATGTCATAAACATTATTCACGAACCCGAGCAACGCCGGGCATATCAACTAGTTTTCTTATAAAAAGATCAATAGAATCACTTCTCTCTTCTTTCTCTTGCTTCTATTAATCTCAACACAACTTTATTTGATTCCCTAATATTCAATTTGATGACGATAACAACAACCCACCATTTAATCCCTTCATAGATGAAGCAAGATATTCAACAATTTATGAAGGAATAGAACCATCCTCCATTTTTATATTTAGTTGGTTTTAGGAAATTATGGGGTTAAATCTTCTGTGTGTGTGTGTGTGTGTGTGTGTGTATGAGCGTGCGCATGCACTAGTCTGTGTCAGTTAGAAAGTTCATAGTTTAGAAGCCAAATGTTCATTTAAAAGTAGAGACATGCACCGACCCCTGCTTCTGCTTGGACCCAATTCAATACATCAGAAAACAGCCCACTTCTGCTCGGACCGATTCACAATAAGTCCACTTCAACTTGGTACTGAACCCAAGTTGAGGTTCCCAAAATGGAGGCTTCATGCTTCATGGCAAATCAAAAAGCGTGTGTAACTTTTTTCTCTTGGTCAGAATTGGATTCTGCCTGAGGGGACCCCCTGAGAGACAGGCTCAGAGCAAAAGAGAGGACAAGGAGCTGGTCTGGAGAGCCCCACTGGTTGCTGTCTTCCTGTGGGACCTGTAGGGCTCTTTGGAACACAGGCAAGTTTGGCCGAACAGATGGCTACTCCAGAGAGCCCTGCCAATGGGGCTCTCCAGAGTGGTAGAGCAACCAGTGGTGTTCTCCAATGCACCTGTTGTAGTGCCACCAGGTGGGCAAGCAGCTCCAGAGAGCCCCACTCACCTCACTTTCCAGCTGCAACAAATGCCACCTGTGTCCCCCTCTTGACACCCACCAAAACAATTTAATTCCCCACCATTTTGTTGTCATCTAGAATGGAGTCTGCAGACTTAGAGCAGTCCTTATCAGCAAGTCCAATCTGCAGAAGTGTAAAGGAGACAGAGGGCTTCTTTAGATTAAAGGGGACTCACATTTGCTTACTGGCGCTTTGCTTCCTGCTTCTCTTCTGCAATTGTAATGAGCTGAATTTCACGGGAGAAGGGCGACCACATGTTCTGTCATTGAAAACTTCCCTGCTCATATTATGCTTGAACAGGAAAGCACCCTCTAGTGGGTGTTTTGTAGTGCAACTTCGGCTGCACAGAGTAGGAGATCCCAAGAACTTTATTTTATTTATTTATTTATTTATTACATTTGTATACCGCCCCATAGCCAAAGCTCTCTGGGCGGTTTACATAGGATTAAAACAATTAAAAACAATATACAAAAATTAAAACAGCAAAAACATACAACATACACACAATACACACATACATTTAAAACCGCTACAACAGCCCAAAAAAGCTACAAAAAACAAAAACAAAACCAAAACAAACAAACCCAGGCTCCTCAGATATTGCCAAATGCCTGAGAAAAGAGGAAAGTCTTGACCTGGCGCCGAAAAGACAACAATGTTGGCGCCAGGCGGGCCTCGTCAGGGAGATCATTCCACAATTGGGGGGCCACCTCAGAGAAGGCCCTCTCCCTTGTTGCCGACCTCCGAGCTTCCCTCGGAGTAGGCATTCGGAGGAGAATTGGGATATCCAAGGTTATTTTTTAAAATGGAATAACCGGAGAAGAAGTGAGAGACGTGCAGGAGGCTCATGTTGTCGTCAAAGTGACCCACACACATCCATGAGTGGCCAGTCATGAGAGTGCTATAAAGCGTTTGTTTCAAGAAGCCCAGAGCTGTGCACGTGTTCCATTCTCCTGGCTTCCTTCAGCTCTGTACGGGCACAGCAGGGCCTGCCTGTACTGGGTCTCTGAGGTTTTACCTTCCCTGTGATCACACGTACTGTATCAGCTCAGCATTCGGCAAGCTGTGTTTGTTGGGGTGTGATCTTTCGTCTCTGCCCGGCTCTGGGGGCTCAGAGCATAAGTGTTTCCCCCTCCCTGGGATCTTGTTTAGGCTTTGGCCATGTCCCTTGAGGTGCCAGCGTATGCGGCGTCTGGAGAGAAGCTCAAATCAGATGATGGCTGACCCTAACTCTCTTTTAGTGGGAGGGTTCGGATGACATATTAGGCAATGGAGGGGAGAAGAGGCAACTGACCGTTCATTATATTTCCGATGCTCTCCACACGACATGTTGCCCCTCCCCCTTTTACTCGGCTAAAAGTCCCGGCATCCTTCTGGGCTGCTGGTGCTCCTCCCTCAGTCCTCCCGGCCCTATCCCATCATGCATTAGAAGTTCTGCCATCTGTATAGGAGCGGTGTGTGTGTGTGTGTGTGTGTGTGTGCGTGTGTGCCTTTGGCCGCTCCTGCCAGAGAACTCTATGACCTGCCGGAACAGTACACTCAACGGGGGAGATTACACAACGGAGCCCTCTACAGGACATCTTAGCCCATTGTTTTCCCCCGTTGTTTAAATCGGCAAAATAATATATTGTGAATTGTGTCCCCCCCCCCACAACATAGTAATCAACCCAACAGATGGTTGATTCTCCCCACACCCTATTGATTATCGTGTCATCCAAACCAGGCCAGTGAGTGTGTCTGTACTGGTGCAGTTACATTGCTTGCCTCTCTCCAGCTCTCCCAGGCAGACCTTTTAAAAGTGCAATCCTGTGCATGTCTACTCAGAAGTAAGCCCTGTTGAGTTCAATGAGGCTTACTCCAATCTAAATGGGTATATTATTGCAACCTTAGAGCTTCTTTTGATGAAAGGGAAATCACATTTGCTTGTTGGCACTTTCCTTCCTGATTCTCTTCTGCAATTGTAATGAGCTGAATTACATGGGAGCAGAGCAGTGACCACCTGGTCTGTAATTGAAAACTTCCTTGCTCATGTACTTGAATGGGACAGCGCCCTCTACTGGGTGTTTTGCAGCACAAATTCAGCTGCACATGGTAGGAAATCCTGAGGTATTTTAGAAGAATCAGGACGTCTAAGGGTTTAACCTGGGAAGGATTGGGAGACATGCAGGAGGCTCACGACAATGTCAAAATGACTCACAAAATTCCATGAATAGGTAAGTCAGTGCTATAAATTGCTCATTTAAAGAAGCACTGAATCTCCTATGTATGCTTTTATCATGATCTGGGATGTGATAGTGTTAAATGTTTTAGCAAAGTGTGTCTGTCCGTTGGGAAGAAGAAGACATCCCCTTCTTTCTCCTTGGGACTTGAAAAATTAAAGCTGAAGGAACTTTCAGAAATATGGAGCTCCATCACACCAGTGGTTTAATGCACTCACGCCACGTCTGGTATCTGGTTTTGCAGCGTGAGACTCACATGACGTCATCCCTGTCCTGTGCCCATCTCGCCTCTTTTCCTCCATTTTGCATATTAGTTTGGTGTAGGGAAAGTCTGGATTATTTTCCCAAGCGGATTTAATGTGCCCTTAAGCTTCTGTGTAGTGCTGTCCTCTCCCTTTTTCCTTTGTTGGGGGCGTGTGCTTTGAATGGAGACTTGCTGATGAAAGGGGTGGGGTGGTTCTCCTCCTCCAGCACTCCGTGTGGAATGAAGGGACTTGGGCTTGTTCGATTGAATGGACTTTTTACTGCTCCCACCCCACCCTCATTGCCCGCAGAAACAAAGCCCAGCTGATGAAATGTTAAATCAGTAAATCATAGACAACAAAGGAGCCCACCTCCATCAGACTACCACAACCAATGAACTGGAGGTGGAAGGAGAAGGGGTGGAATGGAGCGGAACAGCAAACAAGAGAAAGGGAGGTTTTGCAGTGCAGCACAATACCACAAACCCACGTGAAAGGGACCATTAACTTGACGCGCTTATGAAACGGAGGTAAAAAAAAACACGCGGAGGCAAACCAGGGGAAAAATAGATGGAGCCCGGGGATTGTTTTATTTTATTTGCAAAAAGAGGAAGTAAAAACAAGTGAATGCAACTGTACACACTTTTTTTCAGTTCTAGGAAGGTGGGGAAACATCTGGTTTGTTGGGGGGTGGAGGGAGAATTATTTTAAAACTGATTAAAGGTCCTGGTCTCTGAACTCAGCAGAACGCCATAAAGGTGTCTCCTCTCATGGCAAGCTCCTGTTTCCATGCTCTGGCCCTTCCGGTGACCTGAGACCAGTGCCCGACTGCTATAAAATACTTCTGATTCCCTCAAATATGATGAAAGTGTTTCCCAACTGAACTGATTTGTAATTTGTACTGAATACAATGCTGATTACACTACAGTTAGTACATGCAGATATCAAATGGAGCTAAATTGGGGAATTCCAAAGTATAAAATATTAAACAACTTTATTAAATTTCAATTTTTAAAATTATTGTTACAGCTTATAAACTGCAGCTATTAGAAAGAACAGAAGATCAATAAGGAGGAATTGTACACTAATAGCCAGTGGTCGGTTTGAACCTGATGAGCTATATTGAGAAGGGTAGAAGGGATCAAACATGAGGAAATATAGAATCATAGAACAGTAGAGTTGGAAGGGGCCTATAAGGCCAGCGAGTCCAACCCCCTGCTCAGTGCAGGAATCCACCTTAAAGTATAGCCGACAGATGGCAGTCCAGCTGCCTCTTGAATGCCTCTCGTGTGGGAGAGCCCACAACCTCCCTAGGTAATTGGTTCCATTGTTGTACTGCTCTAACAGTTGGGACGTTTTTCCTGATGTCCAGCCAGAATCTGGCTTCCTGTAACTTGAGCCCATTATTCCGTGTCCTGCACTCTGGGATGATCGAGAAGAGATCCTGGTCCTCCTCTGTGTGACAACCTTTCAAGTATTTGAAGAATGCTATCATGTCTCCCCTCAGTCTTCTCTTCTCAAGGCTAAACATGCCCAATTCTTCTCATAGGGCTTTGTTTCCAGACCCCTGATCATCCTTGTTGCCCTCCAGATTGTCAGCATCCTTCTTGAAGTGTAGTGCCCAGAACTGGACACAATTCTCAAGATGAGGCCTAACCAGTGCCGAATCGAGGGGAACCAATACCTCTTGTGTTTTGGAAGCTATACTTCTATTAATGCAGACCAAAATAGCATTTGCTTTTGTTGCAGCCACATCACACTGTTGGCTCATATTCAGCTTTGATCTACAACAATTCCAAAATCCTTCTTGTTTGTAATATTGCTGAGCCAAGTATCCCCCATCTTGTAACTGTGTGTTTGGTTCCTTTTTCCTAGGTGTAGAACTTGGCATTTATCTAAGGGCCCCGCTACAAGAATTCGCTTTTGTGCCTGGTTAGGCGATTATGCGCATAATCGCTGAAGCGCACTTACGCCTAATACCTCTGCACGAGAGGCGGCGAAGCGCATTAACGGATGACCAAAATGCGCTTTACAAGTAGTTAATGGGCATAATTGCTTGTTCACATAGTCAAAATGTGCTTTAACGGCCAGAGCAAAATAAAACTTGCTGTTTAACGCGCATTTGATAATGCGCATAATCGGAGGGATAGCGCGCCTCTACGCCCGATTTGCGCTCCGTTCTTGTAGAGGTAAATCTTTTAATGCGCCTTGAAAGAGCTTTAAATGTCTCTTGTAGAGGCAGCCCTAATTACATTTCATTCTGTTGTTTTCAGCCCAGCGCTCCAGTCCATCAAGACCACTTTGAAGTTTGTTTCTGTCTTCCAGGGTATTAGCGATCCCACCCAATTTTGTGTCATCTGCAAATTTGATAAGCATTTGGAACATTTTGGAGCTTTTCTACAGGAGGCTGTTAATCCGCTGTATCTACTTTTGAGTGTCGCAGAATTGAGATCTGAGCTCTCCTTTCCTGCTTTTCCACTATCTAACCTCTAGGTGCTACTGTGGTATAGTGGAATAGTGCAAATACACAAGTGGAAATCGCATTTTCTTTTGGTTTCTTTTTCCCTGCTCTAAAAAAACTTGCAGAAAGTGTTGTTTAAAAGCAGAAGCAAAACTGGAGGGCCACGACATTGTCTAAAGAACCTGTAAATAACTGTGAGTAGGTAATGATAAGCGCACAATAAATGCCTTGTGTAGAAAAGTTCTTGATTACAAATAAGCTGTGCCTCCCACCAAATTTGTCTCTCTGAAAGTCAACACTGCTACACTACATGATCTACTAAACATTCAGGTTTCAATCCGAAGCACACCAACCTGGGAGTAAGCCCCACTGAACACAGTGAGATTTATTTCAGAGTAAACATGTATAGGATTGCATTATTGAACACACAACTCACCCACACAATGAAACCTAGATTAGCAAAACAGAAATAGAGCCTTCATAGTTATCCAGTCAAGTCCTTTCCCAAGTCTTTAGGACCCATAAACAAAAGAATCTCTCCAGGATATTTTTGTACAGAGCTTTAATGCCAGCCCCTGGACGACATAATTTCCATACCATGATTAACGGTGTAAAACCGATGTGGTGAGGCATTCAGATGCACACACGACAACTGTGATTACTAAACATGAAACAAGTGTAATATGCAAAGGGCACTTATCCCATTTTATCCACTTACCCATGAAGGAGATGAGCATTTAAAGAAGAGTACAGCAGCCCCAAGGAATGTAGACAAGCCAAGGATTTTAACCCAGCTAGGAGCCATGGAGTGTTTGGGAGAGTCATCTATGACTCGAGTCTTCAGAGGCTTTAGAACTCGGTCCCACAGGGTCAGGATTAGACTTCTAGCTTTTTCCCACTTTCCAGGTCCAGTCAGGCGGTATTGGTAAGAAGTGAAGGGGCCAAAGAGAACTGACAAGGCTAGTTTGGGATCTAATAGGAAGAGCAATGGCATGTTGGGCTTAACACCTATACAGTCCGCAATTTCATCCATGTAGGCAACCGCAACTAGCCTTGCTTTGTTACTGGGAAGATTGCTGAAGTAGAAAAAGAAACAGGAATAGTGTTAATTTCCCAAGTAAACCCAATAAGTATTTTGTAGAACAGTGTAGACAACAATAAATCAGAAACGAGACCTCCATCTAGAACTGATGGGCCCAGGAGTGAATAAACACATCCCTATAAGTGCCCCTTAAGCATCATCACCCATTGTCTTGACCAATGTGTGGTTGGGCTCACATGTTTTCTGAGATATTGGCTGTGTTCACACATAACATTATCCCACTGTAGGTTGTATTCGGGAGCATCCCACATGGGGTTAGCATGTTGTGGGATGGGTGTTTTTCCTGCCAATGATCACTAAAATACCCACCCCAGGTACTCATCCTCTACAGTGGGGGTAAGGCCCCCCAGACTGTATCATCTGTGGGCGTTTTGTGGTGGAAACACAGCAACCATGGAGATGGCTGCCTAGAGCGCCTGGAATTTCTTGCAATGCTCTAGCCTGCACGGCCGAACTCTATGGTTGCAGCTGGAATAGCCGCCATGACCTGATGCTTGCGGTGGCAGCGGCAGCTGGAGTACACAACTGTGGTGGTGGAAGGATGATGTGGGAACTATGCTACGTTGTGTGTGTAACGGAACCACACTGGTTCCATGGTCGTGTGAGGGGTACACATGTCGTTTTCTTACCTCTCCCGCCTCAGTGTAGTTCCCCTACCCACTCATCCACCCGTGATCATGGGAACAGGCCAGTTACTTAGTGTGGCCCAGTTCCACATTTTCTATGAGGTCTGTGAACCTTCCAAGAAAACCTATGCAGTGGTGTAGTGGAATCAGCTCACAGATCCAAAGCACTGTGACTTTTCAGTGAGCAGGATTGCTGACATTGTCTGCCATCCCCCTCAGACTTCCCTGTTCCCTCCGCGCTTAGCTGCAATCCTCACAGTAGTGGGGGGATGGATTTTTCCACAATCAATGTATTGTTGTGAGCCATTCCTGTTGTAATGTATTTTGGGATGGCCTGGTCTTGAATGAACAATCAAGACCTGTTCCTGGTGGAGATGAAAAAGTGATTGATTCATTTTGGAGTTTTGGGGTGTGTGGCAAACACACTGGTACCTGATCCCAGCTACATCAACATCTTGAATTTCTCAACTGGTTTCTACTGGAGGCTCTCACTTCCATCCATGGGAATATTTAAAAACAGTTTCTCAGTGAGAACCAGGAAGTGGCCTATTCAAGCAATGGTTCTTTTTAATCTTTATATAGCTACATAGGTGTCTATGCTCTCCTTTCCCACCTACTCCAGTCTATTTCCCACTCCTACCCAGTTGTCAGGTTTCTTTTCCTCAGAGGGCCTTTAATGTAACCTTCCCCAACCTGGTGCCTTCCAGATTTTGGGGGCTTCCAACTCCACTCAGCCCCAGCTAGCATAGCCAATTGTCAAGAATGCTCAGGGTTGCAGTCCAAAACAACTGGAGGGCACCAGGCTGGTAGAAAGGTGGTAACTACACATGTCATTAAATGCATTATTTGGAGTGATGTCAGAGTATTTTCAAAAATGAAAACGAAGTATGAAGGAGCCTGTTCTGGATCACGACCTCAGCCTACAGGGAGAGGCGTATTAACCAAGGAGGGACATGGTGATACTGAAAAAACGCCTCTCCCTGTGCTACAAATTAAGATAGGGGGGAAACACTCCCATTGGCAGTGTGGTGATTTTTCTCAAGATCATGGCAGAGGAGAGAAGGGCTAAATTTAAGAACATCAGAAGAGCCCTGCTGGATCAGACCAAGGGTCCACCTTGTCCAGCACTCTGTTCACACAGTGGTCAATCTGCTGTTGACCAGGGACCAACATAGCAGAACACGGTGTAACAGTACCCTCCCAACCATGTTCCCCAGGCTTACTGCCTCAGATACTGGAGGTAGAACATAGCCCTCAGGACTAGTAGCCATTGATAGCCTTCTCCTCCAGGAATGTATCCGTCCCCCTTTTAAAACCATTGGTGGCCATCACTACAACTTGCGGTAGTGAATTCCATAGTTTAACTATGCACTGTGTGAAGAAGTACTTCCTTTTATCTGTCCTGAATCTCCCACCAATCAGCTTCATGGGATGACCCTGGGTTCTAGTATTTTGAGAGAGGGAGAAAAGTGTCTTCCTATCCACATTCACCTGACCATGCATAATTTTGTACACCTCTATCATGTCTCCCCATAGCCTCCTTTTTTCCAAGCTAAACAATCCCAGCTGTTGGGGAGATTCTCCACCCCCTTAATCATTTTAGTTTCCCTTTTCTGCACCTTTCTCAGTTCTATAATAGCCTTTTTTAGGTGTGGTGACCAGAACTGTACACAGTATTCTAAAGTGTGGTCGAACCATAGATTTGTATAAAGGCCGTATGATACTGGCAGTTTTATTCTCAATTCCGTTTTTATAATGCCTAACATGGAGTTTGCCTTCTTTACAGCTGCTGCACACTGGGTTGACATTTTCATCAAGCTTTTTCACCACAACCCCAAGATCCCTTTCTTGTTTGGTCACTGCCAGCTCAGATCCTATCAGGTTATACTTGAAGTTGGTTTGTTTATTTTTGCCCCATGTGCATCACCTGACACTTGCTTACATTGAACCACATCTGTCATTTGGATGCCCACTGTCCCAGCTTGGAGAGATCCCTTTGGAGCTCTTCACACCCACTTTGTGTTTTAACAACCTTAAATAATTTGATGTCATCGACAAACTTGGCCACTTCACTGCTCACTCCTAATTCCATTTATAAACAAGTTGAAAAGTATTGGTCCCGATACCAATCCCTGTGGGACCCTGCAATTTACTTCCCTCCACTGGGAGAATTTACCACTTATTCCTATTCTCTGCTTTCTGTTCTTTAACCTGTTACTGATCCATAAGAAGATTTCTCCTCTTGTTCCATGACTGCTAAATTTGTTCAGGAGTCTTTGGTGAGGGACTTTATCAAAAGCCTTTTGGAAGTCCAAGTAAACAATGTCCACTGGATCTCCCCTGTCTACATGTTTGTTGACACTCTCAAAGAATTCTAGAAGATTAATGAGACAGGACTTGCCTTTGCGGAAGCCGTGTTAATTCTTCTTCAGCAGGACATGCCCTTCTATATGTTTACTTAGGGTGACCAGACGCCCGGATTTGTCCGGACATATCCGGGAAATGGGGTGCAAATCCGCATCCGGGCGGAAAAAACCGTTTTGGGGGGCCAAATCCGGAAATTTAGCCCCCCAAAACGGTGACCAGATGGCCCTGGGGCGAGCTGGGCCAACCGCGGGGCGGCGGGGGCAAACCGGGGCAGCGGGGGGTCACGCGGTGGTGGCGCGAGGCTGGCGGCGCGAGGCACCTACCGGCTGGGGCGTCCGTTTCCCTCCGGTGCTCGGAATCTACTGAGAAACAGGCTTCGCGGCCTATCCCTCAGTAGCGCGCCGGGTGATGACGTCATCACTCGGCGCACTGCTGAGAGACAGGCCAAGAAGCCTGTTTCTCAGTAGATTCCAAGCATGGAGGGAAACGGACGCCCCAGCAGCAGCAGGTAAGGAGCGCGTGGGGGGTAGGGGGGCGGCGCGGGTGCTCGCGGTGGGTGGGGGGCGGCGGTGCGGGTGCTCACGGTGGGGGGGCGGTGCGGGTGCTCGCGGCAGGGGGGGCGGCGCGGGTGCTCGCGGCGGGGGGGCGGTGCGGGTGCTCGCGGCGGGTGGGGGGGCCGTGCGGGTGCTCGCGGCGGGTGTGGGGGAGGCACGGGGGGGCAGCGCGGGGGTGCACGGCGGGGGGGGCGGCGCGGGGGCGCGGGGCACTTACCTGCTGGGGCTTCCCACCGGTGCTCGGAATCTACTGAGAAACAGGCTTCGCGGCCTATCCCTCAGTAGCGCGCCGGGTGATGACGTCATCACTCGGCGCACTGCTGAGAGACAGGCCAAGAAGCCTGTTTCTCAGTAGATTCCAAGCACGGAGGGAAACGGACGCCCCAGCAGCAGCAGGTAAGGAGCGCGTGGGGGGTGGGGGGGCGGCGCGGGTGCTCGCGGTGGGTGGGGGGCGGCGGGGCGGGTGCTCACGGCGGGGGGGCGGGGTGGGTGCTCGCGGCGGGGGGGTGGCACGGGTGCTCGCGGCGGGGGGGCGGTGCTGGTGCTCGCGGTGGGTGGGGGGGAGGCGCGGGGGCGCGGGGCGGGTGGGGGTGCCGTGCGGGGGCTCGCGGCGGGGGGCGGCGCGGGGGCTCGCGGCGGGGCGGGCGGCGCAGGTGGTGCAGGTGCTCGCGGCGGGTGGGGGGGCCGCGCGGGTGCGTGCGGCGGGGGGGCCGCGCGGGTGCGCACGGCGGGTGTGGAGGAGGCGCGGGGGCGCGGGGCGGGTGGGGGTGCCATGCGGGGGCTCACGGCGGGGGGGGCGGCGCGGGGGCTCGCGGCGGGGGGGCGGTGCGGGTGCTCGCGGCGGGGGGGGCCGCGCGGGTGCGTGCGGCGGGTGTGGGGGAGGCGCGGGGGCGAGGGGCGGGGGGGTGCCATGCGGGGGCGCGGGGCGGGGGGCGGCACGGAGGCGCACGGCGGGGGGGCGGCGCAGGGGCGCGGGGCACCTGCTGGGGCTTCCTTAGGGTGACCAAGGAGGACAGGGCTCCTGTAACTTTTAACAGTTGTGTAGAGAAGGGAATTTCAGCTGGTGTCCTTTGTATGCATGCAGCACCTGGTGAAATTCCCTCTTCATCACTGTAGTTAAAGCTGCAGGAGCCCTGCCCGCTTTTGTACCTGGTCACTCTAGTATAGCTCCTGCAGCTTTAACTACAGTGATGAAGAGGGAATTTCACCAGGTGCTGCATGCATACAAAGGACACCAGCTGAAATTCCCTTCTCTACGCAACTGTTAAAAGTTACAGGAGCCCTGTCTTCCTTTTCATATGGTCACCCTAATTTAAATAGAATTTGCTTCTTTCCATGCACTTAAGCATGCTTAAGGAACACTTGCTAACGTTCCTTAAGCATGCTTAAGTGCATGGAAAGAAGCAAACTCCATTTATTAGGGTGACCATATGAAAAGGAAGACAGGGCTCCTGTAACTTTTAACAGTTGCGTAGAGAAGGGAATTTCAGCTGGTGTCCTTTGTATGCATGCAGCACCTGGTGAAATTCCCTCTTCATCACTGTAGTTAAAGCTGCAGGAGCTGTACTAGAGTGACCAGGTACAAAAGCGGGCAGGGCTTCTGCAGCTTTAACTACAGTGATGAAGAGGGAATTTCACCAGGTGCTGCATGCATACAAAGGACACCAGCTGAAATTCCCTTCTCTACGCAACTGTTAAAAGTTACAGGAGCCCTGTCTTCCTTTTCATATGGTCACCCTAATTTAAATGGAATTTGCTTCTTTCCATGCACTTAAGCATGCTTAAGGAACACTTGCTAACGTTCCTTAAGCATGCTTAAGTGCATGGAAAGAAGCAAACTCCATTTAAATTAGGGTGACCATATGAAAAGGAAGACAGGGCTCCTGTAACTTTTAACAGTTGCGTAGAGAAGGGAATTTCAGCTGGTGTCCTTTGTATGCATGCAGCACCTGGTGAAATTCCCTCTTCATCCCTGTAGTTAAAGCTGCAGGAGCTATACTAGAGTGACCAGGTACAAAAGCGGGCAGGGCTTCTGCAGCTTTAACTACAGTGATGAAGAGGGAATTTCACCAGGTGCTGCATGCATACAAAGGACACCAGCTGAAATTCCCTTCTCTACGCAACTGTTAAAAGTTACAGGAGCCCTGTCTTCCTTTTCATATGGTCACCCTACCATATACAAAAGAAGGCAGGCCCCCTGCAACTTTGTGATGAAGAGGGAATTTCACCAGGAACTAATTGCATACAAATGACACTGGCTGAAATTCCCTTTTCTCTACAACTGTTAAAGTTACAGGAGCCCTGTCCTCCTTTTCAGATTGTCAGCCTACCCTAGGTAGGTGGCCGCGGGGTGAGTACAGTGCAGGTGGGGCAAGTGGGTTGTGGGGTGGGATGAGGCAGTTGTGGGGTGTGCGGTTGTGGGGTGTGCAGTTGTGGGGTGGGCGTGGGGCGAGGCTAGCGGGTGCGCGGTGGTGGAGTGCGGGGTGGGCAGGCAAACTGCAGGTGAGGCAGGTGGAGTGGTTGTGGGGTGCACAGCTGCTGGTTGCGGGGTGGGTGGGGCGGGCATAGGGTGCGGCGGGCAAGTGTGCAGGTCATGTGAGATGGGCGGGCGTGGGGTTGACGAGGCGGAAGCGTGGTGGACGGGTGCTGGGCCAGTGCAGGGTGGCACGGCCTGGCACGGCGCGCAAGTTGGCATGGCGTGCGGGCAGCACAGCTTGGCACAGTGCAGCCTGACCCAGTGCAGCCTGACCCAGTGTGACCCATGGGGCGGCGCAGTGGGGGAGCATCCTCACCCGGTGTCCTGGGGCATTCCTGGCCGGGTGTGGGGCAGTCTGGCCTGGCCTGGAGTATGACACGCTGGACTTCAAGCCCATGGGGTGGCCTGGCCCAGTCGGGAGTGCAGGCGTCTTAGCCTGGCCTGGCACTCGGGGCTGGGGCTGCCTGGATGTGATTTCATTTATCGTTGGGTGCTGCTACTGTTTAGTGAACTTTTCTTTAATATTTTTGCTATATTTTGATGAATTAATTGGGGTGGTGCATGTGTGTGTGTTTTAAAATTATTATTAGATTTGCCATGGGTGAGTATGCTGGTGTGTGTGGATATTTATTGTATTTTCAGTCTTGGTGAGTGTGTGTATTTGTTCTGTTGGTTGTTTTTTGCCTTGGTGCTTGTCTGGATTTTTATTATTTTTCCTTGGGTGGGTATGTGGGTGAGTGTTGTATTTTTAATATTATTTTATTGCAATGGGTGTGTGCATGTTTTTGTTTTATTTTGCATTGTGTGGGTGGTTTATTATTAATATTGTCATTATTATTTTGCCTTTGGAGAGCGTGGGGGTGGATTTTTATCCCCTCTTCCAGTTAAGTGTGTGTGTGGAGGTTGTTGTTGTTTAAATTGCTTTCAGGAGGATGTGGAGTTTTCCCCCACTTTGGGCAAGTGTGCAGGGGTATGTAAATTTTAATTTTTATTGCCTTTAGTGAGCATGAGGTGTGCGTGGATGCTGCTACTGCTGATCTTTCCTGGGGTGTGTATGTCTGCCTTCTTTAGTATCTGGTCATGCTAGGATGGGCTCCTGCAGCTTTAACTGTTGTAATGTAGAGGGAATATCACCAGATGCTGCATGCATACAAATGATACTTGCTGAAATTCCCTTTTCAATACAGCTATTAAAGATACAGGATCCCTGTCCTCCTTTCCATAATCACTCTAACTAATGGAATAATTGTAACTTTTTTCCTGTTACCATAGTTCTTTAACTTACATAGCCAGTGGTGTATAGTTTTCTCTTTCCCTCTTCCTTTAATGCAACGTTTGTGTCATTATGTAGTGCTATGTCAATGAAGTAGTGTGTTTTTCATTTTTGTTTATGACTGTTATGTCTGGTTGATAGCAAAGTGTTGCCTTGTCCCAGAATTGTTCTGTCCCAGCAAGATAATATATGAGTGCATAGTGTGGCTTGTCTTGTCTTGTTTGACTGTGTCTGGGACTCCTAGGCTCTGAAAGCATTGTTCTGAGAGCATCTGCTGGTTGCATGATCCACGAGGCCGGGTTCTGGTGAGTGCACAGTTTTCCTTGACAGGAGGGGCTTGCACTTGCTATATTAAGGTGAACAAATGTGAAGAAGCTGCAATCCCATATGTATCTGGGAGTACGGTTTATTGAAGTCAACAGGACTTATTCCTGAGTTGTCATAGGATAGCATTGTATGATAGGACATAGGGAGATGATAGCTTCTGAGTTATCTGCTACTCAGTTTTCTTTGGGTAAAGTATTAAACTCTCTGATTGGGATTTCTGTTCTCTGCACACTGAGGCAGTGTAAATTCAGGAGACATTTGGATAAAAGGAGGGAAAGATCTTTGTCTAGCATTGTGATAATGGGCATCTGTTCTGGCCTTTCTTTGTACCTCTACTGACCATGGGCTTGTTTACATGGCTAATGAACCAGAGATATAATGACACATTTTTAGATTAGTTTCTCACTGATAAACCAGAAGTTGAAACAAGTTAAGAGATGCTAGTGAGAAATAACTGCTACAAGCCTTTAGTCCATTTTGTTCCATGACTGTTTGTAGGGTAATAGTATTTTATACTCTTTCTGAATGCTACATTACTCATTTATTGTACTAGATTTTCCTGTACTAGATTTTTCTGCACTTGTCAACTGCTTCATTTGTTTAGTGCTGAATCTGTGAGTATGGATATGAGAAAGGTGATGAGGAAAGAGTGTTAAATGTTAGGAAAGGTGAGACTACGGTCATCCAGTGAAGGATTTGCAGTCAGAAAAGATATGTGAGGGAAAAGGAGACTGTATCACACAAAGTATAGCAAAAGCTTTAAAGTACAGCAAAAGCTACAAAAGTAGGAGTGAAGTTAATTTCAGATACACTGAATGTCTCAGTGATTTTAACATGAAGATGTTATGCAGAACAGGTTTGTCTTAATTGTGTGCTGTGAAATCAGACATGTGACGAAGGCCATCTTTGGGTGGGCACGTCCCTTTGGGGGCTGGCCATGTTGGTGGTCACGCCCCCTTGGAGGCCGGCCATGTTGGTGGGCACGCCCCCTTGGAGGCTGGCCATGTTGGTGGGCACGCCCCCTTGGGGCGGCCATGTTGTCCTCCTTTTTGGTTTCCAAAATATGGTCACCCTAGTTTACTAATATTGTCTTTAATAATGCTTTCAACTCATTTACCTGGAACAGATGTCAAGCTAACCGGCCTGTAATTTCCTGGATCCCTTTTTAAAAATTGGTGTTACATTGGCCATCTTCCAGCCCTCTGGTACTGAGGCTGAGCTTAGTGACATGTTTCATATTTTTGTTCAAAGGTCCACAATTTCATATTTGAATTCTTTGAGAACTCTGGGATGGATACCACCCTGGTGATTTATTTGCTTTCCATTTGTCAATAAGGTTAAGAATGTCATCTTTTGTCACCACTATTTGCTTGAGTTCCTCAGACTCCCTTCCTGAAATGATCAGGCACAGGCATCTGTCCTATATCTTCTGCAGTGAACACTGATGCAAAGAATTCATTCAGCTTCTCTACAAACTCCCTGTCCTCCTTTAGTACTCCCTTAACTCTGCTGTCATTCAACGGTCGAACTGCTTCCCTAGCTGGTTTCCTGATTCTGATATAGTTAAAGAATTCTTGATATTATTAGTGATGTGCTCTTCAAAATACTTTTTTGCATCTCTTATTGTTTGCTTGCATTGCCTTTGTGCATGTTTGTGCTCCCTTTTATTTTCCTCACTTGGGCAAGACTTCCATTTTCTGAAAGAAGCCCTCTTGACACTGCTTGTTAACCATGCTGGTGACCTCTTGGACTTGGTGCTATCTTTCCTGACTTGTGGAATACATTTTAGTTGAGCTTTTATTATTGTGCTTTGAGTAAGCTCTATGCATTTTGCAAGGATTTAACCCTCTTGATTCCCCCCTTTTAACTCTCTTTATACCAGTTCTCTCATATTAGAGAAGTTTCCTCTTTTGAAGTCAAATGTGACTGTGTTGGACTTCCTGGGCAGTTTTCCACTTAAATATATATTGAATCCAATAGCATTGTGATCACTGTTACCGACTGGTTCAACAATATTTACATCTCGTATTAGGTCTTGGGCAACACCACTTAGGATTAAGTCCAGGGTCGCCTCCCCTCTGGTCGGTTCCATCACCAATTGCATAGTCCTTTAAGATATCAAGGAATTTATCCTCTCTGTCATGATTGGAATATGCATTTATCCAGTCAATGTGAGGATGATTGAAGTCACCCATTAATTACACTTTCTTGTTTGGAGGCTTCCCTGATTTCGTTTTCCATCTCAAGGTCACCCTGAGCATTTTGGTCTGGGGGATGATGGCACGTTCCTAGCACTAAATTAGTTTTCGGGCACCACCGTCTCATCCACACATTGAAACTTCTCAGCTGTGCCTGTCTAGCTGGCCCTGTGCGTGGAACTGGTAGCATTTCAGAGAAAGTCACTTTGGTGGCCTTGGATTTCAACCTCCTGCCTAGCAATCTAAATTTGGCTTAGAGGACCTCACGACTACATTTCCCCACACTGTTGGTACCAACATGGACCATGACAACTGACTCCACCCCAGCACTGCCTGCTATGCTATCTAGATGGCGTGTGATATCAGCAACCTTCGCACCAGGCAGGCAATTCACCATGTGGTCTATATGCCCATCACAAGCCCACCTGTCTATGTGCCTAATGCCTGAATCTCCCGCTACCACAAGCCCCCCTCCCCCCCAGAGGCACATCCTTGGTGCGAGAAGGTATTTGCACGTCTTCTGAGGAATGGGTCCCTTCTAAGGGATTTCCCCTCACCATGTGCTGCAGTCCCAATCTATAGGCCCCTGTGCTTGGTTTTTATTAAAAGGAAAATTCTGACATCAGAGGGCAAGCACCATATCCAATGTCACATGTAGTTGGGCTCTTACTTACACAATATTCTATCCCGATGAGTTATCATGAGAGTATTTTGTGGTTTGATGTTTGCTCCCTCAGAGTATTTTACTTGTAGATTTTTTTGCATGTTCTAAAAAACCCCTCAGGGTTACCCCAAGTCTACTGATACCTCACTCTTGTGTGTGGTGCGGTTTTGACTTTACAAGGGCAAGTGCAAGAAGCATCGATATTCGTATATATGCTAGGACAGGATTTATCAGCCCCCTTCCCAAAAGCATGAATAGGGTAATCTTAGAACAGGCAGTTCTTCCTCGTCTCTCTTCTTTCCAACTTGGGGTAGGATGATGGGGCAGTAGGGGAGCAATCACAACACTGAGAAAACCATGTGGATCAGCGGTGGCTGCTAGTGGGGGGACGGACCTACCTACTGCTTCCCACTTCCCTTTTCCAGCTCCCTAGTTTTCCCAGAGCCAGCAACAGACCTTTACAAGGAGTCATGGCAGGGCAGAGCGCTGACTCCTCTATCTTTGTCAATGAGATTCTGCTGCTGTCTAGGAGGAATGTGCGAGATTTGCACATGCTCAGAACATCCCCCCAGCAAATACTGTGCATGGTTGTTAATGGTGAACATGCATGCACACACAGATGGGGGCGGCGGCGTTTGGCCAGGGGCAACCTGTTGATTGCTCCCCCCTCCCCAAAAGCCGGAATTGCTCCAGAGCAGTAACAATCGGTGTTGTTTCAAACCAAACAAAATGAGAAGCAATAGCCACAGCTTCAGCTGGATCTTGCTGCAGGGCAGGAAAGAGAGCAGTAGCAGCAGCAGCTCAGTTAGATCAGTTAGAAGAATAGATTTATTTACATTTGTGTAAGTGTGCATGGCATCATTTGGACTGGGACTATAGCAATCCAGCAGAGAGGGCTATACCTTCTATCTCCCCACTCCGTGTTTTCATCCAGAAATCCCCCGGTTAAATAAAGAAAAAATGGTTTTAGTGTACCTCTTTTTTTAACAGTCCATGGTGAGGGTGGGACAGGGAATTTCAAAACAAAAATGAGGAGGGGGAATAAGGTGTAATCGCCCCCTTCCAGATCACCATGATCCCAATCTGAATTGGGGGTATATGCTGTGGAAGGAGAAATTAAAAAGAACCAAAGTACAGCCATATTTGGGTGTGAGTTGAATTCGTCATGTGAAGGTTTTGTACCCAGGACAAATCAGGATGTGAGTGAACTTACAATGGAACAATTGAGTCAGTTCTTCTTTTTGAACGAACTTGCAAGGAAGCTAAATCCTTTGTAAGCACAGGAAGTTTAGAAGCTGCAGTTGGTATAGGGGGACCATATTTTGGAAACCAAAAAAGAGGACAATATGGTTGGCCCCCAAGGGGGCGTCCCTACCAACATGTCCTTCCCCAGGGGGCGTATCCAGCACCAAGGGGGGTGTCCACCTGAACATAGCCTTGGGCACATGTCTGATTTTATAGCACACAATTAAGACAAATCTGTTCTACATAACATCTTAATCTTAACATTACTGAAATAACAAGTGAGACATCCAATGTATCTGAAATTAACTTCACTCACTCCTACTTTTGTAGCCTTTGCTGTACTTTGTTGCTATACTCTGTGTGATACATTCTCCCCTTCCCTCAAATATATTTTCTGATTGTATCCTCACTCCACTGCAAGCTGTTGATTAACAGGGTTTGCTGCCGGCTGGCTAGCTTTTTAATTCTTTTTTACTTTTAAAGTTCAATTTTGTTTTGAAACTTGCTAAAAATCAACAGATGAACAGATCTGCTTGAAACTTGGCATGGCTAAAGCCCTACTTAAGAGCTATCATGATGCCAAGTTTCATCTCCTTACCTTTAAAAATGATGCTTAAAAATAAGATTTAAAACTTCAAATTAAAAAAAAAAACCCTAAAACTCAATGGATGAACAGATCTGCTTGACACTTGGCATGGCTGAAGACCTACTTAAGAGCTATCATGATGCTGTTTCATCTCCTTATATTTAAACATGGTTGTTTAAAAAAATATTTAAACCTCAAATATTTTTAAATTCCTAAAAATCAACAGATGAACGGTTCTGCTTCAAACTTGGCATGGCTAAAGTACTCCCTAAGGGATATCATGTTGCCAGGTTTCATCTCTTTTTCTTTAAAATTGACGGAGCGGTATGCATTTTTGTTAATTCCCATTGACTATAAAGTAGAGCTGCCCTTTGGGTGGGGGGAGGATGGGAAAAATCTGGATTTTCCTTCAAATTTCATAATTCCTCCCCTTCCCGGATTTGTTCCCAAAAATCCTGACATGTTCTGGTTTTTCCTAACATATGATCATTGTACCTGAATAACAAGTTACAACACAAATTATTCTAAGGGCTTTATCACACCTACTATTCCCCCCCCCCCCCCCCCGGGGTTGCTTCTGCAGCTTCCCCCTCCGTTTGGTGTTCGAGTCTAGAGTTTTGAATCACACGTGGTCGGTAAAGCTACGATACCTCAGCTTGGCCTATTGAACTTTGCCTGTTTCGGACTTTGCCCATTCAGGGATAAATCGAAACAGAAACTAAAACCTGCGACCTCAGGGCGAGAGAGCAGCAGGACTGGGACGACGTCATGGGAGCCCAGCGCTGAAGAAGTGGAGCAAAGCCGAGGTGGGTGTGCTTAAAACCGCCCCGTGTGATAACGACCTAAGTCTCTATATAATGGCTAAGTTTTGTGCATGCTCTCTTTTAAGGTTTCAAAGCCTTAATTGAAAAATGAAGTCCCCCCCCCCCCAACTTTTAAAATTTTCCCTTCGAGTGTGGGAGGAATGGAATTTTGGCTTGAAAACAGTGGTGGTGGAGAGGAGCTTAAATTCTCCCCTTCTCCAGGGAGGAAGGAATTTGCATGAAGAGCTGTTTCTACTTCTGGTTTCATTGCATAATTAAGATCGGAGTTTTAAAGCGATTTTCCTTTCCACTAGAGAACCTATCGGTGGTGTTGACTGTGGTGTAATGGAACAAAGTAAGTAACACTAGTGGCGACTTGCAATTTGTTTCCCAAATGCCAACCCACCCACCCCAGATTTTTCCCCACTCAAAGACACTTGCAAAAGTGCTCTTAAAAAACAAAAGCGAAACTGGAGTGATGGCGGCATCTCAAGCGCATGTAAACAACCTTGCATGAGAAATGGGGAGCTCACGCTAAACACCTCATCGAGAGCATCTATAAACCTTGGTGACTGGGACGGGAAGTTTACAGTGTAATCCTATACATGTCTATTCAGAAGTAGGCCCCATTGAGTTCAGTGGGACTTACTTCCAGATAAATGTGTACAGGACTGCCGTCTTAATCTACCAACGCCATTCTCCCTGGAATTTTACACACACACACACACACACACACACACACCCCTTTCCAAATGTTCTGTAGTTTCACTCCACAGAACCTCAGTTTGGTGTGCATTTGGCTCCTGATTTCAGGTGCTTTCTTTTAGCACATTGAACCTGGATAAGAATCATGACAGTGCTCAGTTTAATATATACCAGAAAACATCGCATTTCATACCTTTTAAGGAGATCCTCCTTCTGTTTAGCAACCTCACTCACCAGTCTGTTCTCTGGAGGGAGCTTACTTGACCCTGAATAGAAGACAATAGATGACACAAACTTTGCATAAACTTTGATAATAACACGGTGGCTGGAGTTGGGGATGATTAGAACATTCGTTTCAATTTTTTTAGACACTTCAGTCCTGAGCAGTGTTACTCAGGAAGTACATCCATAGGATTTCAGCCTTAAATTCACTTTCAGGTTTGTCTATAGCATAATAAAATATATGTTTTGCTTTGCTCGCATAGATAGATAGATAGATAGATAGATAGATAGAGATAGATAGATAGATAGATATGTTTTCATAGCTCCAATTGCTATGGTGGCTGCAGAAATGACTTTCTTGAAGCATTCATTAATAGAAATGGGTTTAGGGCCTTATTATTCACATTTGTTTAACCATGGATGTGCCCCACCTGTGTGCAAAACCGGACGGGGTGCCTGTTTTTAACATCAAAGGAGGTGCAAGCATGAGGGGAGCAAAACATTCCCCTCATTCCAGCCTTGTGATCTATTAGCCCAGGTACTTCTCTCCTAGTCTAGCTCACTTCTTACACCAGAGCTGAGTCTGGGGAAAAGGAATTGGGTTGGCCAACCTTTTGGAGAGAAGGTCGGAGAAAGTTTGTGTCCCCTTACCCCCCCCCCCCCCAGATGTTAAAAGCAGACACTTATGCACATGTTATATGTGAACGAAGCAGATACACAATGAAACAATTGTGGTTGCTTCTGTTACATCTAGTTTGGCCCCCAGTTCTATTGGGTCTCAAGATATTTGGTAGAACTGGCTAAAAGAATACAGTCTGAGGACTCTGGACTTCATGTGCAGGATAGAAGATTTTGTCATTCAAACAGTTCATCACAGTCTCCACTAAAGTAAACAATAAAATAGCATAAAAAGTATTGGAAAACTATCAGCACACCTGTTGGCAACTAGATATCACAACTTTATATCTGCTGACATTGAGCAACACCATATAAAAGATTTAGGAAGAATAACTCATACAAGGACATTTCAGGCCTACTGAACCTGAAAGAAATCAGTTGCATTTACTTCTGAGTAGCTGTGTGTAGGATTGCAGTGTTGATCGTCTGTTAAAATGTATTGGTATAATATGTATTGTACCAATTATATGTGGTCCAATATTCTAGACCATATATGTGATGTTTTGCTCTTTATAGTCAGTTACATATATAATGTAAGGGACTGCAATGTTTAGAGATTATTGCCATTTAAGATGTAAGTACTGTATGAACTGCAAATACAAGGTTGGTAAATGGCTAAATCTGGTGGGAAGGGGAGTGAGTGAATAGAATGTGAAGTGAATACTGATTGGCTGGTGGTTCAAAGGTCTGCATTGGCTGTTAGTAGTGAGGGGGAGGAGTTAAGGGAAGCAGTAGAGATTGTATGGGGAGAGAGGGAGTTAGAGTCTGGGGTTTGGTTGTGGAAGGATCTAGAGAGAGAGTAGGAATAACATATTTTATTATTTGGGGAACAGAGTGACTGGGAGGAGAGAGTGTAGCCTACGGGGCAGCATAGGCAGGATTGCAATTGAAACGCTATTGAACCAAACAAGTATTGAAACTGATAAAACCATAAACTTTGTAAACTGCACAACCTTACTTATTGTTAATTAAAAGTTATTTCTGTTTCATAAACTGGAGTGGATTCCAAGGCAACTGTGGTAGGGTACAGTGTCCAATGGTGGCAGCGGTGAAGGAAAAGGGAAAGTATAGGGTGCTGGGCTGGCTGCTGTTGGGCCAAAAAGGGTCAGTGAGCCACATTCCAATGCCTGTTCCGTAGTTGGGATCCTTTGATTTATAGAGAGAATAAAGGAGGACCAAAGGGGACGGTGTCACAACAGTATCCGATTCTGCCATTGTTCTAGCTACCCAAAGCTACCCCTTCCAGAATGGGACCTGTCAGCAGAGGTTGCAGAAGTGAGTTCCACTGATTTGTCCCATTCTGGCAGAGTTAGTTTTGGGTACGTTTTGGGGTTGCATTAACAAGCTCTCCTTTTCTGTTGTGCTAGCAGTTGTTCTCTCTAGCACAAATGGCTTAAAGGTGGTGGATTTCCAACATTAGATACTGCCCAGTAGGCCTTGATTCAATAATATTTGATAATACAATAATAGGAATAATATTCAATGATATTTAGTTAATGCTATTACAAAATATATAAAATGAATAATAAATATACTAAAAAGGTATAGTGTTTAAAAGGCTCACTTACTCCTGCCACCGTTGAAAATGAGAACTGGATTTGTGATGGCCCCCCCTAAATACTCTTCTAGGATCCTCTGGATTGCCTATTTATGGCACTAGCTATAGCGAAGCCAGTGGCTTAGCTAGCATTCTAGAAAATTGCAGGGTCAGATTATGGCAAATACAAAATATGTCATTAAGCAGGATCCAGCAACTTGAAGAGATAAAATCTTGGCTTAATTTAAAACAAACAAACAATGTTTCTAGCCCACATGGTTGCAGAGAAATGTGTTTACAAAATATTAAACTGGAAATCTACTCAAGGTCAGAGTATGTTTGTTTCCAGGCGAGCCTTCTTACCATTAAACACTCTTGTGACCCAGCGAGCCTGTAGTTCCACCACTGGCATCATGGATCCAATGACTGAAATACAGCCAATGACAGCCAGTGTAGGCTTCTCCAGACTAGGAAGGAAAACCTGTTTATAAAGGGATGTGCGGTTTCTGCAGACTTCGCCAACAGACTCTTCCAAGTAGGGAAATGCAGCATTGTAACCTGTAGCAAAGATGACCACATCTATGTTCTCTCCTACTGTTCCATCTTCAAAGATGACGGAGGTCTCAGTAAACCTCTTCACATTTGGTTTTACCACCACGCCACCACAGAGGAGGCAGCTGGGCAGCTCATCATTCACCATTAGAGGTATCCACGAACTGTTAAACAGTGGAAAGAGGAAGGAAAAACCATTAGCTTATGTATGCTCAACTAACCCTATTTACCAGGGGTTCTGGTATTATCCCATTTTGCCTTTGAGAAATGGTGCACATGTCTTTTTAAAATACTGTTCATAATCTGATGTAGAATTGGGACAGAACTGATTTAGCATTGCAAAAATGAGAATCTGGGCAAAACTGAGCATGACAGATTTGCCCATCCCCTAGTGCTGTTGATGGGTGATTTGTCTGCCTGTTGAGAAGTGTTTACCAAGAGGGAAAGGGGCAAGGAGAGTGTCTGCATTCAGACAACACAATATTCAACTGGGTGGGGGGAAACAATCGTCAGTTGTATTGACTATCGTGCCGTCCGAATGCTGCCATCATCAACTCAGCGCTGATCCTAATCCATACCACGGTTGATTATTTATTACCATGTTGTGTGGGGAGTACCCCCTAAATGAACAACTGTAAAGTTGATTATTACCTCGCCATTGACTATTGTGTTGTCTGAATGCAGCCAGTGAGTATGTCTGGCGTGGACACACAATCTCTTTGTCATGGCTAAGAGGAGCCAGTGTTACATTTACCCTGGCCTTAATACTTAATACATAATATTGCCTTATACATGCAAATCCAGAAGAAACCAACTCCCAGTAGGTTTTCAGTAAATTGCTCTTCTTCAGGAAAATAGTTTACAAAGATCACTCTTAGAAAAACAAGAAAGCACATATGTTTGCTATTTGACAAAGTTGGCCAGCGATTTCTATGAGATATTTAGTTCTCTTGAAGAAGAGATGTTTGTTCAAAATGCATTGGGAAATGAACTTCTTTCAACAGCTTCATGTCCACACATAGGAGTTAGCTACTTTAACCATGCTAATCCCACGAGCTTCAAGTTCTGTAAACAGAGTATTCTGGCATTTGCAATTTCATTCACGTACAAGGAAAATACCTTTGAATAGGGACCAATCCATAGTTCTCATGGTTAAACCACCGATTCATTATCTTCGGCACTATCCTGCTCTGAAAGCTTTCTGGAATGAGCTTTAGAATAGACCCCAAAAAGCGAGTGTGGAACATGTCAACAGGCCAGCCAGTCTTTCCAATGCGGCTTAACACCCATGTTCCATGCCTGGTGCTGAGAAAAACCTAAGGAGATTCAAAGTAGAGAAGAGTGTTTCTAGGAACTGCCAATTGCTCAGCAGCTGCTCAGTGGACTGATCTAGTGTTGTGTAGGCTGACCATATGAAAAGGAGGACAGGGCTCATGTAACTTTAACAGTTGAAGAGAAAAGGGAATTTCAGCTGGTGTCATTTGTATGCAATTAGTCCCTGGTGATATTCCCTCTTCATCACAACAGTTAAAGTTGCAGGCACTATACTAGAGTGACCATATACAAAAGAAGGCAGGGGACCTGCATCTTTAACTGTTGTGATGAAGAGGGAATTTCACCAGGAACTAATTGCATACAGATGACACTGGCTCAAATTCCCTTTTCTCTACAACTGTTAAAGTTACATGATCCCTGTCCTCCTTTTCATATGGTCAGCCTAGTGTCGTGGCTAATGGACTGAGGGCCCGAGCTGACCCAGCGTCATTCCTGGATCAAACAATTTCATTACTATTTCCATAGGAAAAGCAGGAAAATAACCACTATCCAATGGAAACACATGAAGCAGGAGAGAGATTATAGCTGGTTCAGAACTGCTAGATTGGAGAGCAAGCAGCCCACCAATGAGTCATTTGCATGATGCCATGAAAATGAACAAGCTGAAAACCTTCAGTAATATTTGCAAGACAAAAGAGATAGAAAGCAGCGGGAGGGCAAATCATTCTGAAATACTCTCTGGTTGTATCATTGTGATGGCACAACAGTTAAAGCTGCAGGAGTATAGCTAGAGTGACAAGATACAAAAGAGGGCAGGGCTCCTGCGGCTTTAATTGTGGTGATGAAGAGGGAATTTCACCAGGTGGGGGAAAAGGCATCTGGAGCAGTAGCTTGTTTGCAATCTAAATTTGGCCCTTTTGGTGCTCCGTAGTGCTATAATGCTATTTAGTGCTCTATAGCAGTATAGATTTTGGGGGCATGCCCTGTGGACGGTGCAATGTCCTGTAGAGTGTGGCGGGAGGTCCAGAGGATGGAAATGGCCCATGGAACTTCCAAAGTTGCCCACCGCTGACTTAGGTGGTCCCAGGTTCAATCCCAGCATCTCCAGGTAGGGCTAAGACAGAATCCTGTCTGAAACCCTGGAAAGCTGCTGCCAGTCAGTGTTATGACTAGGGGTGTGCACGGACCCCCCGGATCGGATCGGGACCCGGATCGGGACCTCCAATTTTGTCACGGATCGGTTCGGACAAAATCGGAGGCCCCCCGGACCGGATCGAGTACGATCCCGATCCAAAAATCGGAAATTTTTGGATCGGCCGCAATTTTTTTCCCCATAGACTTGCATTGCAATGCAAGTCTATGAGGAAAAAATGGCGGCGGGTGGGTGAGGGGGGGCCTAACTCCCTCCCCCCCCCGGGGCCGTCTGCTGTGGACGGCCCTGGCAGGTAAGCCCCCTCCCCCGCACTCCCTCCCCCCCCTGGGGCCATCCGCTTCCATCCGCTGGCGCCCGCGGGCGCCAACGGATAGAAGCGGACGGCTCCGGGGGGGTAAGCCCCCTTCCCCGCCACTGCTTACCTTTTAGGGCCATTCGCTCCCGTCCTGCGCCGGCGGCTACCGCCAGCCGGCTTTGCGGCTTGCTCTCGAGTAGCGCGCCGGGTGATGACATCACCCGGCACGCCACCCTGGAGCAGGCCGCGGAGCCCGCTGGTAGTAGCCGCCGGCGCCGGACGGGAGCGGACGGGCCGGAAAGGTAAGGGCCCCCCTCCCCCCCTCCGCGCGCCCCCTCCTCCCCTCCACGCACCCCCTGCTTACCTTCCCGGCCCGTCCGCTCCCGTCCGGCGCCGGCGGCTACTACCAGCGGGCTCCGCGGCCTGCTCTCGAGTAGCGCGCCGGGTGATGACATCACCCGGTGCGCCACCCTGGAGCAGGCCGCGGAGCCCGCTGGTAGTAGCCACCTGCGCCGGACGGGAGCGGACGGGCCGGGAAGGTAAGGGCCCCCCTCCTCCCCTCCGTGCGCCCCCTCCTCCCCTCCGCGCGCCCCCTGCTTACCTTCCCGGCCCGTCCGCTCCCGTCCGGCGCCGGCAGCTACTACCAGCGGGCTCCGCGGCCTGCTCTAGAGTAGCGCGCCGGGTGATGACATCACCCGGCACGCCACCCTGGAGCAGGCCACGGAGCCCGCTGGTAGTAGCCGCTGGTGCCGGACGGGAGCGGACGGGCCGGAAAGGTAAGGGCCCACCTCCTCCCGCCCCCTCCTCCCCCCCCGCTGTCCACTTTCATCGGCGGGCGCCCGCTGGCGCCCGCCAATGGAAGCGGCGGTGGGCGCCAGTGGGCACCCGCCGATCCGCCGATCCGCCGAACCGGTTCGGAACCTTTTCGGACCGGTTCGGATTGGATCGGCCGATCCAGCTGTCGGATCGGAAATCGGATAATTTATCCGATTTCCCACTGGACCGGACTCGGATCGTGGATCGGGTCCGATCCAGCGCACATCCCTAGTTATGACCACGTAGCCCATTCAGTTTAGTGGGACAGCACCCTCTAGTGGCCATTTTATAGCACACCATCTCCTGCACACGGCCGGAAATAGCAACGAATATCGCTACAGCACAGAAAAGTCAGGTCTTATTTTGTGACAGGAAAAAGAGTAGAAGGAGCAGGAGACATGCAGGAAGATCACTGCATTGACAAAATGACCTGCGAATAACCGTGAGTGGCCACTCATGAATGTGCTATAAAATGTTCGTCTGAAGAAACTCTAAGGCAGCTTCCTCTGTTCCTATGTAACACCCGTAGACTCTTTTAACCACCCCCCGCCCCAAATCTGCTTGCCCGATGAAGAGATCTGGAGATTTTGAATGCTTCTACAGTTTTGTGATCTTTGAAGTGGTTTAATAAGGGCATTATCTGAATATGGCTTTTGGAATCAACGGTCCCCTCTACAAGGATTCGCTTTTGCGCCTGGTTAGGCGATTATACGCATTATCGCTGAAGCGCACTTACGCCTATTACCTCTGCACGAGAGGCAGCGAGAGGCGGCGAAGCGCATTAAGGGATGACCAAAATGCGCTTTACAAGTAGTTAATGCGCATAAGCGCTTGTTCACATAGGCAAAATGCGCTTTAACGGCCGGAGCAAAATAAAACTCGCTGTTTAACGCGCATTCGATAATGCGCATAATCGGAGAGATAATGTGCCTCTACGCCCAATTTGCGCTCCGTTCTTGTAGAGGTATTTTTTTTAAAGCACCTCAAAAGAGCATTAAACCTGTCTTGTAGAGGCAGCCTACTTCACAGGGTTGTTCTAAGGATGATAACACACTCTGAACACCTGAAAGCACTATATAAATGTATGATTATGATTACCCTACAATGATAATGTGATTGTATCTCTCAGTCCAGATAGCAGCCATTTGTTCACAAAGGATGATACCTTAGCAGCTGCTCGGCTGATCTCCACTACAACATCTCCACCAGTGTTCCCAGCACCAATCACAAGGACATTTTTCCCTTCAAACCCTTTTGGATCTCGGTATTCCCAGCTATGAAAGTAGCGACCCTCAAATTTTTCAATCCCTGAAGACAAAAGAAGGGAATGCTGTATATATTCTTCTTTCATCTGACATTTTCCACTGGATATTTCTTTTCCTTTTTACTAACTAACCAACTAACCAGTAACGAAGCCTTGCCAGGCTGAGGGGACCATTGCCAGCGGTGTGGAGCAGTGGTGGCGGCAGCGAGGACGGGTGACGGTGATGGAGGTGAGTGGGGAGTGGGAAGGTTAGGGCCCTGCAAGTCCCCCCTCCTCCCTCGCAAGTCCCGCCTCCCCACTTACCTTGATCGCTGCTGCCTTGGCCTGGGAAGGCTTCAGTACTGGGGAGGCTGCGATCTCGTGAGATGTCCTGAGATCGCAGCCTCTTTCCCAGTACTGAAGCCTTCCCAGGCTGAGGCAGCAGCGGTCAAGGTAAGTGGGGAGGGGGACTTCTGATCAGCCTTGTGGGGTCCCTCGGGACCCGCTAGGGTGAGTCGTGGGGGGGGGGCATGCAGAGCCCTAGTGCCGTCTTCAAAACGCAGGAGAAATCCTGCGATTGCAAGGCGCCATTGATTCTGAGACGCACCCCATTTTTACAGATGTAAACATGGGAGAAAAAGTGCGTCTTAGAATCGATGAAATACGGTATTCCTAACCCCATGTTGGTTACACAACCATGGTTTAAACATGCTTACTAACCATTTGCTGCAAAATGGTTAGCGGCTTAATCATGGCTTAGCGTGTCATCTGAACAGGCCCATTATCAGATCTACCCAGCTATAAATGGGGTCTGATTCCCCATACTGGTGTTCCCTGATGTAGAACGTCCAAATGGCAACTCTCTCCCAGCCACTAATGAACTCTAATTAACAATTGTGACTTCACAGTAATTTCATTGGGGGTTGTGGAGGAGACCTTCTCAGTGGATTGTACCCTATGAGTCAGATTTCTCTATCTCTTCCCCTGTTGCCTTTAATGATGTTCAAAATCTACTGCCTGAGGCAGCACCTTAGTTTGCCTCATGGCAGGGGAACCTCCGATGGCAACCAGACATGGCAATAACCACATCCCTCTCAATGATGTAAGGGGAAAACCAGATGAGCCACGAGTCATGTGGCCAGCCCTGGCAGATAATAGTTTTAAAAAGGTAAATAACCAGCATGAGGTGGGGACCAAAGAGCTGGCATGTGGGGAGGAGCAACTCCAGTTGGGAACAGAGCAGGGACAAAGGGTTAAAGCAGCGATGGGGGAACTAGTTTGGGGTGGGGGGCTAAAGTTGGGCCAAATGTTGAGCCCTGACTATGGGCTTGGTGTATGCTCCACCTGGCACATTGCAGGAGTGAAGAGCACTGAACTGCCTTGGCTTTCTCTGCCTGGCCTCTCCCTCTGTTTCCTCCTGGTTTCTGTTTCCACCCCACCCACCGACCCCATGCCATGATCCCAAACCAGCCTCCCCCTGCCCCATGCATGGGGTATTTATGGTTTTTCAATTATGCGCATGAGAGCTAGTCACTTGAATCTAGTTTGGCCCTAAAATAAATGATGCACAGTGCATTCTATGGATTAAAAGACTTAGATTTCCTGAGATTTTGGGAGGGTGGGAAAATAATCATTCTAGCCTAAATAACATGTTCAAAACTTACCAGGAAAAGAAGCTAGTGGTAGATTGATCTCTGCATAAAGGCCATTGCAAACCATAACAGCATCAAAAATGGCTGATGCTTGCTGCCCCTCAGTTTCAGTACAAACCACCCATTGCCCAGTGGCTGTGAAATCCGGGTGTTTTCGGATGCTGAAGACTGTGGTCTGGTATAAACAGGACAAATCAATTGCACATTGCTGTAGAGTAACACATCTTGGTGACCTCCCCAGTCATTTGCTGTACTTTGTGTGTTTTTGTTGGGATTTGTGAGGCTAGAGGATAGGAGGGTGAGATTCTCAACAAAGAAGAGTGGGGAGGAAAATCAGAGCATCTCAGGGAAAATTCCCCAACTCCATTGCAGTCACTCAGCTGCCCACCCCCTCAACAGTTGATAAGAAGGTATCAACCCAGTTTTTGCTTTTTTGGAAGTACAGGATGCACATTCATGTCTAAAGATGCAGTCAGATGTCATGTGGGAAGTTTAGTAAACACTGTCGTTTCCCATCCTGTGACTGGTTCACAGGATGTCCTACCACAGGCACCGTTCTTTGTGAAATTGATACATTCATTACCCGTTCTATATGACGTGTGCATGCATCCAAAGATATTGCAGATATTATAAAAAAGGAATGAGAGAAATGCCAGGTGGAAAAGGCAGTGTGTGGTGAAATGGTCAGAGTGTTGGCCCAGAGTCAGGAGATCTGGGTTCTAGTCCCCACTCAGCTATGGAAGCTCACTGGGTGACTTTGTGGCCAATCACAGACTCTCAGCTCAACCTATCTCACAAGGTTGTTGTTGTGAGGATAAAACGGAGAGGAGGAAGATTACATTTGCTGCCTTGGGTTTGTTGGAGGAAAAAGGTGGGATAGAAATATAATAAATAAATAAAAGCATTTCCCCACACGATTCTGAAGTGTTTTTAGCATTTCTATGTACATTGGTAACAAGGCATGAGTCTTTCCTGCCTTCTGTCCCACAAGAGCAACATTTGTGCACACACAAATAGCGGACAAGATGCTGTAGGGTCATTTGTGAAAGTGGACTATGGGCATGTCTATACTGCAAACCCCACTCAGGAATCGTAGGAACTGTAGTGCTGTGAGAAGTCCAGGGAAATTTCAGCAGCCCCAGCCCCAGATGCTCTGGGCTCCTTGAGAGAAACTATTTGGAATGGCCTCTTTCAAAGAACTTAGGTTTTCTTTGCAGAGTGCTAATTAACTTCTTGAATTGACTGTCAGAAGATGTGGTGATAACTGACCTAGCTCACAAACGCTGTAGACCAGCCTTCTCCTACCTCATGCCCTCCAGATGTTTTGAACCACAATTCCCAGCATTCCTGACCACTGGTCATACTGGTTGGGGCTGATGGGAATTGAAGTCCAAAACCTCTAGAAGGCACCAGGTTGGGGAAGGCTGCCCCAGGAAAATGCAAGGAGGGAAGGGATATCCATGGCTATTAGCCATCTTAGATAAATGGAGCCTTCATGTTCAGAGGTACTATTCCTCTGAATATCAGGTACTGGGGCATGACTCTTGCGATAATGCCTGGCTTGTGGGCTTCCCAGAGGCACCTGTCTAATCTAGCTTACATTTATAATGCTAGTGTACCCACAGCCACCACTGAAAGCCGAAAGAGGGGAGCCCTCCTGCTGTACGTAAGCATGGAAAAGCCTTATTGTGTCTGGAGCACTTCCTCGTTCTGACCCTTGCAGAATATCTGTCAGCTTCCTCCTCACCTTAAAATGTATGTGGTCAAGAAGGTGGAATTGTTTAGCATAGGCCTTGAAGTAATCCAGGAGCACAGAGTGGCGCAAGTAGTTGGGGCAATCCTCTGGGAATGGAAAATCACTGAAGCAGGTAATTTCCTTGGAGGAGTTGCTTATCACAGAACTGTAAACGCTGGTTCTTCCCTTTTCAGGGATTTCCTATAAAATAAAAACATGTGCAGCCCTTTTTAAAACATTCAATTTTTAAGCATATTCACTGCTCGTACATTGTGTATTTTATTTTCAGCCATGCTGTGAAACTGGTTTGACTTCAATCACCATTGACTTTTTTAAAAAATGCTGCAATATGTACTGTTTCATCATCTTGCATTTAAATATTGTATTTCATTATTTTATGTTTGTGAGCTGCCCAGCCATAAATAAATAAAAAAATAAGAATATGAAAGAGTGTGTTACCATTGTAAAATTACACTGGTTTCTAATGAGTGTAAACAGCATAGCATCTTCCAAAGAATTCTGAGGATTATAGTTCGGACAGGGTGGCTGAGAATTGTTTGTTAGCCATCCCCAACAATAAGGTGCTTTAGCGATTTCACTGAATACCAACCAGCTAGCACTGCACACCACCTGCTTCTGCTGCAAGTAAACAAAACCATTTCCCTCTTGTCTTTGATCCAGGAGAAGAAAATATTGTATGAAACTTTTTAGACACCCGATCCGTGTAGATAGAATGTGGGTAGGATGGGGAGGCAGGATTGCCTCCAACCTACACATGTTCATTTGAAGGTCTGAATACAACCAAGGAGTATAGAACTGTACACACATTGGCTCTCCATGCAGTTGAGAATCGTGCTTTTACAAAGTTTCTGATTGCACGAAGAGAGCCTTATGCACATGGAGCTGAATGCATGTATTCTGATCTTCCAGTGAAAGCACATAGGTTGGGAGAGGGAATAGCGCATACTGCCCCACTCCCTAAATATGCATGTTCAGACTACAGATAGATTGTCTGAAAAGGGCTAATGTCAAAAGAAAGTATGGTAAATAATACGAGTCTATAGTAGGATCATCACTCCATTTATGTTTGTGTGTACGCAGTCCAGGATACTTTGGGTGTCTCTACATGAGCGATTTATTGTGTGCTCATCATGATCGATCACTCACAGATAATGATAATAATAATAATAATAATAATGTATTTATTTATAACCCACCTCTCCCTCCTGATTGAGACGAGGAGCAACAATAAATATAAACACAAGAACCACAAAATAGATAAAATATTAAAACAAATAAAAACTAATACATCATTAAAAACATCTTAAAATTAAATTAATACCCGCCGTCTCCCCATTAACTCCGGTAGAGATGATGGAGAGCTTCCCAGAAAATCTAAAAGAAGTAATGGGGAAAATATTAAGAAAACAAAACATAAATAGATTAGAAGGAGTGATAAAGATGGACAATTTAAATCAAATAAAAGAAACATTAAGGGAAGAGAAAGTTTCATGGATTAATTGTATGCAGTTGGAACAGTGGATAAAGAAGTGGGTAACAGAAAATAAAAAATGTAGAGAATATACGATATTTGAAAAAATGATAACACAAAGAAGAGAGAAGGAACAAAATATGGTATTAAAAGTGAAATATAAGTGAAATTTATAAAATATTGATGGTAAAAGAAGAACAAAGGGATAGTTGCAAATTGGTGTGGGAAAATGACATGAACATTTTAATAAGTAATCAGAATTGGGCGAAGTTATGGGGAGCAAAGAATTTGAAAACTTTATCAGTAAGGCTAAAAGAAAATTATTACAAATTAATATGGCGATGGTATTTAACACCAATTAGATTGAATCAAATAGATAAAAATATTCGGTATTATGTTGGAGAGGATGTCAACAAACTGGCACGTATGTTCATATGTGGTGGTCATGTAAATATGTACAAAAGTTTTGGCAAATGGTATATAAAGAGATAAAAGAGATAATGGGAATTGATTTGGAGTCATCCCCAAAGATTGCGTTATTATCAATATATCAGGGGATGAAATGTAATCAGAATACTAAGGATTTAATTACTATGTTACTAACTGCAGCAAGATTAATAATAGCAAGGAAATGGAAGATGAAGGATAACTATCAAATGGTTGAGTGGTATAAAGAGGTATGAGATATTGCTATTAATGACAAACTAACATGTAATATTAAAGTAGAAAAGGGAATATGTAATAGAAATGAATTTGAAAATATATGGAAATTATTATTAGAGCATGTATTGTTGAGAGGGAAAGGACACAAACCTGTGCAAGAAGTATCACAATTTTGGAAAATGTAATGAAGAAGAATTGGTCCTGGTGAGGGGTGCACTTGGTGTATAAAGAATGGAAAAGAATGGTATAATTGTAGTTAAGAGCTGAAATAAAATTATTAAATAAAATAAATAAATAAATAAAAACATCTTAAAATTCAACTGGGTAGGCCTGCAGGAAGAGATCAGTCTTCACGGCTCTCTTAAATTTGTCGAATCTCTTCTGGCAGGCCATTCCACAGTCTGGGAGCGGCAGAAGAGAAGGTCCTCTGTGTAACACTTGTAATCCTTTACATGACGTCATAAACACCCAGGATGTCTCCCACACATTTCCCACAGTTGGAGATAAGCTAGTAATAAAAGCTAATGGCACCATTTTGGCGTTGTGTAATGCTGGCATAGTGCTATGAACTTCATAGAATCACATGGCCATCCAGTCCAACAACCTTCTGAATGCAGGAATCCACCTTAAAGCATACCTGACAGATGGTTGTCCAGTTGACTCTTGAATGCCTCTAGTGTGGGAGAGCCCATGACCTCAAACCATGACATCCTGTTGATTCAGAGCACCCCATTAAGTTCAATGGATCTTACTCCCAAGTAAGTGTGCCAAGGGTTGCAGACTTACAATACAATCTTACATTTACTCAGAAGTCAATCATAGCTTTCCCAGAGACTGCAAGGGAACAGTACAGCAGAATTTAAGCGATGAATACAAGACTCTTTGCACATATGCCCAAGAGGAAGGAAAGCACTCCCTCAATTCAAATCACCTATCTGCCATGTAAAGAAGCCTCTCCTAATCCCGCAAAGAAACCGAAAGCAGAAAGCCTCAGTAAGGATGCAGGTTTCTGCTTAATGTAGAAACACCCTTTGAAGCAAGACTACTGTCTCCTGCTTAGCTTTGAGTCATCTACAAGAATTTGGCTTTACGCCTGGTTAGCCGATTATGCGCATAGTCGTTGAAGTGCTTTATCGAAAATGCTTGTATGCAGGAGGTAATTGAACACTCAACGGGTGACCTTACCGGTTGTTTCAAATGCGCTTTACAAGTAGTTAATGCGGAGAATCGCTTGTTCACATAGTCAAAATGCGCTTTAATGGCCGGAGCAAAATAAAACTCGTTATTTTACGCGCACTCGATAATGCGCATAATCGGATGTTTAAAGCGCCTCTACGCCCGTTCTTGTAGAGGTAAATTTTTTAATGTGCCTTGAAAGAGCTTTAAATGCCTCTTGTAGAGGCTTCCAGCAGCAGAATGTCCAACTCAAGAAATGTCCCTCTTCTATGGTGATGACTGTCTATTGTAGGCATTTGGGAACATTTCCAAACAACACCATTTGGTGGTTTTGACATGGCCTCTTCGGGGCAAAGCAGTTGGTTTAGTTTAGTCTCACTTTCTTCTCTTTCGGTTCATTGTAGTGATGCGGAGGCAAGAACCGGGGCTGCTTCCTGACGAGGCTTTTCTCCTGCAATCGTTCCCAATGCCTTGCCTCCGCCATGGGATTTTATGGGGTGTCTGGACACACAGCTGTCACCTCTCGCCGCCTCTCGTGCAGAGGGATTAGGTGTAAATGCACTTCAGCGATTATGCACATAATCGCCTAACCGGGTGCAAAAGCGAATCCTTGTAGAGGGGACCTTGGACTCACCCATGTTTCCCCTCCACTCCTCCTTCCATCCCTTTTCTTTCGAGAAAAGAAACTGCTAAGGAGGAAAAGATCTACACTACTGCTTTAAAATGCTTTAAAACTCCATAGACAGTTTTCAAGACGTTTTCAAAGTGTTGTATCCTGCGTGTGTGGATAGGCTCGGAGCTGCTGCGGGATGCGTTTGGACCTGTAGCTTTAACCCCCAGCCCCAGCTGGAAGCCCCCGGGAGAAGCCTTTGCCTTGGCTCCACTGCAGTCCTCAGCTACTTTTCCACTGGATGGATGGATGCAGAATGGTGATTCCCCTCCCCCCCCCACATCATGCCACTTACTGCGAATCGCCACAGTCCCCCGAGGCCCTCGGCGCTCTCAAAGCAGGTGGGCTCCAGCCCTTCATCAAGGCAGCATTTGATGGACGCCAGCCCGCTCACGCCTGCTCCAACGATCGCCACTCTTTGTACCATGGTCAGAGGAGACCCTGTTCGGCAGCAGCAGCAGCAGCAGCAGCAGCAGCAGCAGCAGCAGTGTGAAGCTCCGAAAGGCCGGGCTGAAAGTTAGCTTGCACCGTGCAAAGCTGTTCCTGCCACAAGAATGAGGTACAGAGTGCGGAGGCATTTTTTTATTCCCTGGAAGTCACTTGGAAGTTGCATAATAGGGGGATGGTGTAAAAGCCGGAACGGAATGGAACGGGCCGGAATGACCCCTTTATATTAAAAAACCATGCCAAAAACTGTGGCATGTGTTAGAAACACTTGAGAACAATATTTTAGGACTGAAACCATTGAAATATTATATTATTATTAACCCCATAATTCCCAGAACAACATCCGGAACAGAATGGATGGCCCGGAACGGCCACTTCCGAATGACTGAAACCAACCAAACTCAACCATCACACATTACTAGGTGGGCCAGATAGAATACACCACAAAACAGCCACGAAAACCCCGTTCCGATGCCCGTTCCGGGCCATAGTCCATATTGCGCATAACAGGCTAGAACGACAACTTCCAAGTGAGCCAACTCAACCCAACTCAACAGTCACACATTACAAGGTGGGACAGAAACAATACGCCAAAAAACAGCCACGAAAACCACGTTCCGATGCCCTTTCCGGGCCATAGTCCATATTGCGCATAACAGGCCGGAACGACCCAAACGTATCACTCACACATTACTAGGTGGGACAGATAGAATACACCAAAAAAACAGCCATGAAAACCACGTTCCGATGCCCGTTCCGGGCCATAGTCCATATTGCGCATAACAGGCCGGAACGACAACTTCAAAGTGAGCCAACTCAACCAAACGTATCACTCACACATTACTAGATGGGACAGATAGAATACATGAAAAAAACAGCCACAAAAACTACGTTCCGATGCCCGTTCTGGGCCATAGTCCATATTGTGCAAAACAGGCTGGAATGACAATTTCCAAATGAGCCAACTCAACCAAACGTACCACTCACACATTACTAGATGGGACAGAGATAATACACCAAAAAAACAGCCACGGAAACCACGTACCGATGCCCGTTCCGGGCCGTGGTCCGTATTGCGCAAAACAGGCTGGAATGGAAGCTTCCAAGTGAATCAACTCAACCAAACTCACCACTCACACATTACTAGGTGGACCAGATAGAATAAGCCAGGAAACAGCCACAAAAACCATGGTTCGAAGCCCGTCCCGGGCCTCGGTCCATATTGCGCAAAACAGGCCAGAACGGCAGCTTCCAAGTGAGCCAACTCAACCAAACTCACCACTCACACATTACTGGGTGGGACAGATGCAATACACCAATAAACAGCCACGGAAACCATGTTTCGATGCCCGTTCCGGGCCGTGGTCCGTATTGAGCAAAACAGGCCGGAACGGAAGCTTCCAAGTGAGCCAACTCAACCAAACTCACCACTCACACATTACTAAGTGGAACAGATACAATAAGCCAGGAAACAGCCACAAAACCCACGGTCTGTTGCCCGTTCTGGGTCGTGGTCCATATTGTGCAAAACAGGCCGGAATGGCAGCATCCAAGTGAGCCAAACAGGCCGGATTGGATCGGGGAGTCCATGCACAGCCCTAAAACATAAGCATGATAAAACCGTGCAGCAATGCAGATTTAAAATACAGATTTAAAACAGCGGTGTCATAAGACTATGATAATAAACTGTTAAAATTAGGGGTGTGAAACAGATCGGGTCCGACCCCCGATCCGGACCTGATCTGGGGGGACATCGGATAAAATTAACTGAACCGATCCCCAGCACCTGGATCAGCCGATCCAATATGATCCGATCCAAAAAGGACCCGATCCGGATCGTGTTGGATCAGAGGATTGGACCCCCTCCCCCCACTCATGCTCCTCACCTGCCCCAGCAGGTAAGGAGCTTGAATGCGGGGAGGGGGCTTACCTTCCGGGGCCGTCTGTAGCGGATGACTCCGGCAAGTAGGGAGTGCGAGGGGAGAGGAGTGAGGTGGCCCACTTACCTGCCGGGGCACCCGCTGCCTTCACCTGCTTGAATCTACTGAGAACTAGGCTTTCTGGCCTAGTCCTCAGTAGAGCACTAGGTGATGACATCCTCACCTGGCGCTCTACTGAGGACTAGGCCATGAAGCCTAGTTCTCAATAGATTCGAGCAGGTGAAGGCAATGGACGCCCTGGCAGATAAGGAGGAGGGAGGGGGGAGGAGGGAGGGGGCCCCACTTACCTGCCGGGGCCATCCACTGCCATCTGCTGGCGCCCGCTGGTGCCAGCGGACGGCAGTGGATAGCCCCGGCAAGTAAGGAGCGCAAAGGGGAGGAGGGGGCCCCCGCAGGTAAGAAGCATGAGGGGGGGAGGGACAGGGAGGGGGGAGTTAGGCCCCCACTCATCCCCCGCTGCCATTTTCCCCCATAGACTTGCATTGGGGGAAAGCTTTCTTTCCCCCAATGCAAGTCTATGGGGAAAAATGGCGGCCAATCTGAAAATTGGACATTTGATTTTCAGATCGGGATCGGGTCCGATCTGATCCAGAGGACCTCCGATTTTGTTCTGATCTAATCCAGAACAAAATTGGAGGTCCCCTGGATCGGATCGGACAAGATCCTGATCCGAAAATCGGATGTCCGATTTTCGGATTGGCCTCCATTTCCCCCCATAGATTTGCATTGGGGGAAAGAAAGCTTTCCCCCAATGCAAGTCTATGGGGAAAAATGGGGGGGTGACTGTCCCTCCCCCCTCACGCTTCTTACCTGCCGGGGCCATCCGCTGCCATCCACTGGCGCTCGTGGACGGCAGTGGGTGGCCCCGGCAGGCAATACAGACCACGGCCCGGAACGGGCATTGGTACGTGGTTTCCATGGCTGTTTATTGGTGTATTGCATCTATCCCACCCAGTAATGTGTGAGTGGTGAGTTTGGTTGAGTTGGTTCACTTGGAAGACACCGTTCCAACCTGTTTTTCGCAATATGGACCTTGGCCCGGAACGGGCATCGGAACGTGGTTTTCATGGCTGTATTGTGGCGTATTGTATCTGTTCCACTTAGTAATGTGTGAGTGGTGAGTTTGGTTGAGTTGGCTCACTTGAAAGTTGTTGTTCCGGCCTGTTTTGCACTTTATGGACCTTGGCCCGGAACGGGCATCGGAACGTGGTTTTTGTGGCTGTTTCCTGGCTTATTCTATCTGTTCCACCTAGTAATGTGTGAGTGGTGAGTTTGGTTGAGTTGGTTCACTTGGAAGCTTCCATTCCGGCCTGTTTTGCGCAATATGGACCTTGGCCCGGAACGGGCATCGGAACGTGGTTTTCGTGGCTGTATTGTGGCGTATTGTATCTTTCCCACCTAGTAATGTGTGAGTGGTGAGCTTGGTTGAGTTGGTTCACTTGGAAGCTTCCGTTCCAACCTGTTTTGCGCAATACTGACCACGGCCCGGAACGGGCATCGGTACGTGGTTTCCGTGGCTGTTTATTGGTGCATTGCATCTATCCCACCCAGTAATGTGTGAGTGGTGAGTTTGGTTGAGTTGGTTCACTTGGAAGACACCGTTCCAGCCTGTTTTTCGCAATATGGACCTAGGCCCGGAACGGGCATCGGAACGTGGTTTTCGTGGCCGTATTGTGGCATATTGTATCTGTTCCACTTAGTAATGTGTGAGTGGTGAGTTTGGTTGAGTTGGCTCACTTGGAAGCCGCCATTCCTGCCTGTTTTAAGCAATATGGACCTTGGCCCGGAACGGGCATCGGAACGTGGTTTTCGTGGCCATATTGTGGCGTATTGTATCTGTTCCACTTTGTAATGTGTGAGTGGTGAGTTTGGTTGAGTTGGCTCACTTGGAAGCCGCCATTCCTGCCTGTTTTTAGCAATATGGACCACGGCCCGGAACGGGCATCGGAACGTGGTTTTTGTGGCTGTTTCCTGGCTTATTCTATCTGTTCCACCTAGTAATGTGTGACGGTTGAGTTTGGTTGGTTTCAGTCATTCGGAAGTGGCGGTTCCGGGCCATCCATTCTGTTCCGGATGTTGTTCTGGGAGTTATGGGGTTAATAATAATATAATATTATAATGGTTTCAGTCCTATAATATAGTTCTCAAGTGTTTCTAACACATGCCACTGATTTTGGTGTGTTTTTTTAATATAAAGGGGTCGTTCCGGCCCGTTCCATTCCATTCCGGCTTTTACACCGTCCCCATAATAGGCTGGTATTTCTAGACAGTCGTGTCTAGAAGCAAATCCAATGTAAGTTGTCATTACGTTTGAAGTGCACTGAGGACATTGTGTCAGCCCTTACCGCTTGCATGTCGTCGTTCCGGGCTCAGCGCCCTCTTCCCTGTCCCGTAGACCTTCCTTAATACTCGCTGTCGCTGGGCGTCTAAAGACACGCGTCTAAAGCTCCCTCGCCCCGGCAGCGCTGGGGGAAATCTCCCTTGGAGACCCCCCAGGGGCGAATCCTTCCCCAGGCGACCCAGGAGGCCCCCCCCCCTCTGGCCAGAAGCACGTGTAGGGCTGCCCTTTTTCACTGGCACTTACACCTAGATGAGTGAGCGTAGCAGGATTGCAGCCTTCTTGATCTAAATATAAGGACGTGAGTTAAGCAAGTGAGTTTTGCAAACTCTTTGAGGACTTTACAAGGTTTCACGTAGTGATACGATGACATCACATTGTTTTGAAACTGGGGGAATTCACAAGCTTGCAGTCTCTGGATGTGCGTGTTACTTAGGGTGACCATATGGAAAGGAGGACCTGTGTTTTTAAAAGTTGTATTGAAAAGGGAATTTCAGCAGGTGTCACTTGTATGCATGCAGCACCTGGTGAATTTCCCTCTTCATCACAACAGTTAAAGTTGTGGGAGCTATACTAGAGTGACCAGATACAAAATAGGGCAGGGCTCCTGCAGCTTTAACTGTTGTGATGAAGAGGAAATTTCACTGGGTGCTGCATGCATACGAATGACACTGGCTGAAATTCCCTTTCCTATACAACTGTTAAAGATACAGGAGCCCCGTGTCCTCCTTTCCATATAGCCACCCTAATGTTACTGAAATATAACCTCTTTCTTTCTTTCTTTCTTTCTTTCTTTCTTTCTTTCTTTCTTTCTTTCTTCAGTTTCAGCTTATGCCTAATGTATTTAAAACTGGGAAGCATTTTTAGTTTAGTTTAGTTTTTAATACTCTCAGCAAGAGTGTCATCAGACAAGTACATTCGTTACTGCCCTCTCAGTTTTTTGCGGCTCCTTTTGACGCAGCCATCCACCTCCCATGCGTCTTCCGCTGCTTTTGGTTTTCTTTCTGCCACAAGTAAGAACCAAGTAAATCTGATTTTAAAAAAAATAAAAAAAATTTTGAAGCGAAATGTGCCGCCATTTGCTGCTGTCTGCAGGAAAAGTAGCACGATGAAAACACCCACTGGATGGGCCATGTAGTCATTGTTGACTTCCTCTTTCTTCCCCTGTGTGAAGAAAGAGGAAGTATTGTGGGACAGAAGCGGGGGGGGGGGGGAGAAGCGACGGTAAGGAAACGCGATTTCCTCCCGTCTGATGATGCTCAAAATCTTAACAATCATTGTTACTTGTATTACAAGGGAGGTTAGTTAGGTGGTCACTCTTCATGTGAGTTTTCTTTTGTATTGTATCCCACCATGCAAAAGACACAAAACTTTTGCTGGAGCATTCAGCACCAAAAAAAGTAGCTATACTGCAGTTTTCCAGTGGCATGCTAGCATTGTATTTAATTTTCTCAGGAGTTTTAACTTTAATTACTTTTTTTGAACGAACAGTATTTTTGCTTTTGCATGTTTTATTGCTTTTTATTGTTTTAAGCTAGCTTAATTTTAGAAATTGTGATTGGCCAAAGGAGCATTGTGGGAGAAGGACAAGTCATACATTTTGTTTTTAAAAGGAGAGAAAAGGTCTGGAGAAAGTGGATAGAGAGAATTTTCTCTCACATAACACTGGGACCACACTCAGTGAAACTTATTAACAATCAATTCAGGACAGAGTAAAGGAAGGACCTTCTTCACACAATGCACAACTTATGGAATTTGCTGTCACAAGATGTGACAGTGGCAGTCACTAAGATGGCATTAAAGGGGGATCAGAGAAAGTAATGAAGGATAACGTTATCAATGGCTACGAGTCATGAAAGCTAAACAGAACCTCCGTCTTCAGAGGCAGTGTACCTCTGAATGCCAGGTGTGCTCCGTAATGATTGAGCAACACCTTGTCCAGCACCAACCCTTTAAGACACACCTGCTGGCAGCTGGTCCTTTTTGTTTTTACAGCTGCCAACACACACTTTTAGTCAGCCTGAGGCCCCCTCTACAAGAATTCGGTTTGACACCTGGTTGTCCGATTATGCGCATCTTCTCACAATCACTGTTACGATAATGACTGTACGCGGGAGGCCTGACAGGTTGTTTGAAACGCGCTTTAAAGTGGCTGAAATGCGGAGAATCGCTTGTTTACATGGTCAAAATGCGCTTTAACGGCCCCGCAGAGCAGGAAAACTCGCTATTTAACACGTATTCAATAATGCGCATAATCGGAGAGAAAACGTGCCTCTACCCCCCCGATTTGCGCTCCGCTGTTGTAGAGGTAAACATTTTAATGAGACTTGAAAGAGCTTTAAACCTCTCGTGTAGAGGCACCCTGAGTTTGAAGCGAGTGTGCTTCTGCTGTGATAAGGCAACTTTCCTCAGAAGTAATAAGGGGGGCTGCGAGCCAAACTCCCCAGCTCCAGCTGGTCAATTCTCCGGTCATCCTCTCCTTTTACTGCCCTGTGGCTGCTGCATACCAGATGTGAAGAATAAACATTGTTACCACCATTCCTTGTGTACCATCTTCCCAGAAGCATTTGGCTGATCACTTTTGGAAAAAGAATATTGGACTAGAGGAATGCTGCTTCCAGCCAAGCTTTTATAGTGTCATTGCCCTGTCTCATTCACAGAATTTTATGGGGGATCCAGCCATCATTACTTTCCACTTGTCATAATCTCACTACTACTTCTGTCTTTTTTTTCTTATCACAAAAAATCCAGTGAGGGGGAAAAATATATGGATTTGCTGCATAAGGCCTTCTGGTTGCCAGCCCTACAACCTGAAAGGCAAGTGATATGTGTTAGCAGGACTCGGGCTACAGGTCACTGAACCTGAAACTAAAGAGTTAATGCGTACCTGAACAAGGTGGGAGGGGTTTACTAGGATGCTTGTTTTCCCTTTTCCTGTCTTCTTCCTCTACTTCCTTCTTCTTCTTGTTCCCTATCTCATGGACTGTTGACCGTGGGGCTGACCTGAGCCATCCTATCCTAGGATGGAAAGTTCCTTGTCTCTGAAGTAAAGTTTCTTTTAAACCACCACTGGAATATTTTATTGTTGTTGTCAACATGCGTGGCTACTCACAGGAAGCTGGTTCAGATGACAATAATATGATCAAAACCATAAACTGAGTCTGGGTCTGAGCCCTGAACACCAGACCACCAAAGCAATGCCCTTTTGATTAATTTGCCCTGAAACACTCATTCCCATTAAGATTCCTCCAAATAAATCCCCCTTCAATTAAGTTGCTCCAGACATCCATTTTCCCTAAAAGAAAGATTGCCCCCAGACTGCTGTGGTAAATTTTGAAATGCTAGAACTCATCATGATAGTTTCCAGAGGAACACCCCAATAAGAGTCCAAAAATGAAGGCAGCGGTGTTGATTCATATCTACATATGTGTGAGCAGCAGTACATAGGATAATGGACTATTTATTAGGATCAGCTAACAGAGATAGTGGCTCAATTCGGACGACACAATAAATAACTGGTGTGGGGGAAACAATCGTCAGTTGTTTTGACTATCGTGTTATCCGAATGCTGCCATAGTCAACTCAGTGCTGATCCTAATCCACACCACAGTTGATTATTTATTACCACGTTGTGTGGGGAGTACCCCCTAGATGAACAACTGTAAAGTTGATTATTACCCCACCATTGACTATCGTGTCGTCCGAATTGAGTCAGTGAGTTAGTAAAGGGTAGTGACATGGTTAGCATGCTGGACTTTGACTGGCTCAAGTTACAGGAAGCCATATTCCGGCTGGATATCAAGGAAAACTTCCTGACTGTTAGAGCAGTACGACAGTGGAACCAATTACCTAGGGAGGTGGTGGGCTCTCCCACACTAGAGGCATTCAAGAGGCAGCTGGACAGCCATCTGTCAACTATGATTTAAAGAGGATTCCTGCATTGAGCAGGGGGTTGGACTCACTGGCCTTATAGGCCCCTCCCAACACTACTGTTCTATCATTCTATGATTCTAGTCTAGCATTCTGTTCATACAGTGGTCAACCAGCTGCCTACAGGAAAACCACGAGCAAGACATGAGTGTAACACCACCCAGACTGCATCTGCATATATTCACCCCCCTGCACCCTATTAGCTTTGCCCAACATCTGTCCCTCAGTCCCTCTCTTGTTCATAATCATAAATTCATGATATATCGTATTTTGTGCAATTGCCCCTGTAAAGAAGGAATTTGGGTAGATTGTCAACATTTTGCAATCAGAATTCTTGCTTCTACTAGGTGATGTCACTTACACATCACTAACTCCCCCCCCCCCAAACACACACCAAAGAATGTACAACCTGGAAAGAGTACACAGATTTACATAATATTTGCATGTGAACACCTATGATATCACCATGGATTGAGCAATATTTTCCTGGGATATTTAGACTACTCTATTAAAAAATAAAATAAAGAACATCAAATCTTTCTTTGGAACATTTTAAAAGCTGTACAACATTTACTTGCTTCAAAATGACACATTCTAGATGTTCCCATTATTATGAAGGAAAACACAAACCTTTGTGTTACCTTGGTTATTTTTTTATTACTTTATGGAAAGATTAATATAATTTAAACAATATTAATTGATTTGGCTATATAATAAACAACTCTGTTTTTAACATCATATAGAAATTTGTTGTCACCTTATCTTTCCCTTCTGTACCTGTTAGTCTGGACACAAGTTGAAAACATTTGCTATATACTGTGAAATAGTGACATTCAAAGTTGTTGAACTATTCTTTGCTTTCAAAAAGATTGAAACAAAATTTGTAAAGCATTTTTCTTGTTAAAAGGGCTGTAGAATTGAGAACATACAAACAGACCAAAGGGAAATCTAGGCCAGCATTTTGCCCTGACAGTGGCCAACAAGATACGAGAAGCCCACAAGCAGGTCAGGAGAGCAATAATACCGCCCCCGCCCCCGCCCCATTCTAGGAGTATTGGGTGCATGGGAGTTCAAGCTCAAATCCTAGAAAAGACCATGATGCTTGGGAGAAGAGACCTATGCCCAACTTTTCTTGGGTTGTCTCAGAGAACTTTAAAATGGTACTACAATAGGTCTCTGACAGCACAATCCTGTACATGTCTTTGCAGAAGGAAGTCCCGTTAAATTCAATGGGGATTGCTCCCAGAAAAGTGGGCACAGGGACTGCTGCCTCAAATGGCTATTATCCATAACAGCTAAATGAAACCTCCAGGCTCAGATGCAATCCACTTCTGAATGCCAGTTGCTGGTGTGTGTGGAATCAACAGGAAGTAGGGGTGTTCACGCCAACAAATATTGTCGTTTATCATTATCGTCAATTCGGACCAAAAACATTATTGTCTTCATTCATATCGTAGGTGAATCGTATCATCTTCATGATAATTAACATGAAAAAATGATATTTTTTGCAGCCTGCCATGAGGCAGTCTGAAGAATCTTCCTCTGAGGAGGAAGAAGGGGCAGAAACTGCAGCTTTACCCATTCCCCAGGACTTACCGGAGGAGGAGGAACAGCAGGGAGGTTCCTCAGAAGAGCCCCAGGAAAGCCACCCTCTCCCACCCCCTGTTTCTAATGAGGAAGACTCGGGGCCTGAAGGGGTTTGTCCAGTAACTCCCCAGCAGAGGCGGCAGCTCAAACGGGCAGAGAAAGCTAAGCCCACAAGGCGAAGCATGAGACTGAGAAAACAGAGCACAGCTGACGCAAGCCTTAAGTAAGATAACGAAGAAATTGCAAGCAGCTGTGAACAGGCTCAAACAAAGTATATAAGGGGGAGGAGGCAGAAGCTAAGATTCGTTGAGAACAACCGACATATTCGGCTCTTGACATCCTACGTGATCTCGGATCAGAACCTATGGACTGAACACCCGGCTGACTGTTTGCTCTGGACCCTGGACCCTGGAAACCTGGTTTGACCTTCGGCTTCGACAACTGGACTGACGGAACTACTGGCGTGACCCTGGCGATTGGTAATTGGATTTTCGAACTGCAAATAAAACCCTTCAAACAATTAAGGCCTGGCATTTTTCCCAGACATTCTTAGATAAGGGAGTTGGCTGGCTTCCTAGATCAAGCGTAGTAAATACGACACAGCCCTATTTTTTTTTAAAAAATGCCTATAACATCTGTATTTTAAAAGTTAGAGGCTTGAAACTTGGTCACATTGCTTACGGGGTATGCCTAAGTATGTGTATGAAATTTGAGATCGATCCCTCCAACCCTCGATTTTATATGTATTTTTTAAAGATCGTTTCCATTCTGACAAGTCTGAATGAACGCACATGGCGAACTGTCATTCTGATCTGTCAGAACGGAAACGATTTTAATAAATACATATAAAACCGAGGGTTGGAGGGATCGATCTCAAATTTCATACACATACTTAGGCATACCCCATAAGCACTGTGACCAAGTTTCAAGCCTCTAACTTTTAAAATACAGAAGTTATAGGTATATTTATATGGCAGTGCGATAAAATGATAAAATCGCCCGAAAATGATCCTCTCCGATGATTATCATAGGTTTTTGTATCGTATCGTCATCGTTAAACACATGCACGATAATGACCCTATCGTATCGTTATCGTACATTTTAACAATACGATACACATCCCTAACAGGAAGTGGTTATTGCCTTCATGTTCTGTGCATGGATTTCCAGAGGCATCTGGCTGTCTAATATTAGAAACAGGTTTCTGGGCCAGAAGGACTGTTGATCTACTCCAGGTGGCTTTTACCTTCTTAATGTGTCTTTATCTTTAAAAGATAGCACGATATCTTACAGAGTAAATTAATTACCTAAGGAGGTGGTGGGCTCTCCCACATTAGAGGCCTTCAAGAGGCAGCTGGACAACCATCTGTCAGTGATGTTTTAAGGTGGATTTCTGCACTGAGCAGGGGGTTGGACTCAGTGGCCTTATAGGCCCCTTCCAATTCTACTGTTCTATGATTCTATGATATCCTAAATATAGTAAGAATAGAAATAGTGCCCTGTGCATTTATAATATCCAGGACATACAAAACAAATGTCTTTGCGAGGTGCACAGAAGTGCAAAGAGCACATCAAGAAGTAGATGAGAAACAACCTGCACTGAGAATTTCTTTGTTGGAACATTTAAACTCAGGCTTTGAATTAGCATGCAAAGTTTTGAATTTTAAAGTAACACTGCCGATTTATTGTTATTTACTATACTTCTATCCCATCTTTCCTTCAAGGAGCTCAACCCCTCCTCATTTCATTCTCACAACAAACCTGTGAGGTAGGTTAAGATGATTGGTCAAAGGTCACCTGGAAAGTTTCATGGCTCATTTGGATTTAAGCCCCGATCTCCCGAGTCTGACACTCTAACCATTACATCATACTGGCTCTCAAAAAAGCTACTATTTCAATTAAGAAATATAATAGCTGGCTTTTAGATTTGTAATTAATTTTCAAATTTAGAAATGGATTTCAATTTGGTCTCATATATTGGTGTTAAAGGTTTCTTCCATTGTATTGAAACTCGGATATAAAAAGATAAAATTATTTGAATGTATCTGCCTAAAATTTTGGTTGTGTATATCATTTTGTATGGTCCCCTTATCAAAAGGCTCATCCTTCCTTCTCCTTCTTCTTTGCAAGGTAGAGTATAGTCTAAAATATGTGTTGAGAAAGATAAAGCTAAAACTGCTGTAGATCTGCCGGAACTAATTGAAACTTAAGAAAATTCCAAGAAAGAGGGCAAATATGGCAAGCACTTTCAGCACATATGTAAAGATGTTAGAAGACTCTTCTACAACTCGGGTTCTTGTTGGTTTCAGAGTTCGCTCCCACTGGTTCATGATGGCATCTCTGGCTCCCTCCCACTTTCCTGGTCCGGTCAAACGGTACTGGTAGGAAGAGCATGGCCCAAAGAAAATCTTCATGCCCAATTCTGGATCTTTGAGAAGTGTCGCCGGTACGCTAGGTTTTATGCCAATAAAGGAGGCAATTTGATCCATGTATATCAGGCAATCTGTTTTAAGAACCTCATCAAAGGACAAGCCAAACCTTAATCAAATAACATAAAAGGAGGGGAAGGGAAGACGTAAATGTCTGATTAGTAAGTAAAATAGAAAGCGTGACACTGAAAATTCTGTCCTTAATTCCCTGGCAATGGAAACCTGGGAACTGTAGTTCTTGGATGCATAATACAATATTGCCATTTTGCTGGGGGGGGGGGGGGGGGGTTAAGGCATGATAGTCAGCCAATATCAAGGGCCCAATAAAAGGGAAGTTAGTCCCTTGGTTCCTCTAGCCTAGTATTGTCTGTTCTGATGAGCAACCTCTCCAAGACCTCAAGTAAACATCTTCTCAGCCCTTTAGAATGCGTTTAAAACTGGAGATGCCAAGGATTATGCCTGTGACCTGCATGCAAAGGAGCTGTACAACTAAGCCGTGGGCTTTCACCTTACAAAATCAAAGAGTTTGCAAGAGACTTTAAGGGTTATCTAGTCCCTTCCTTGAATGACCAATTTTGTTTGTAATTTCACAACTTCTCTGAGTCAGGATAATAATTTCTAGCAGAATACCTGTGCTCAGGTTATTAAATGCTGCTGAATACACCATTAGTGAAAAGCATCCAATCAGGCATTACACTACAGCAGTGTATCCTAATTAGCCTAGTGTCCCTTTTCTCTGTTGCAAAGTGTCCTCAGGAGCCAGGGCCTAAGCCCTGATGTCAGATGAGGATAAGGCCTGTATCCCACTACCCAGCTCTAGCCAAAGGAGAGTCCTGCAGGGAGACCAGCCAGGAAGCCTCTTTGTACCAATAGGCCAGAGTGGGTCAGGAGATAACACTTTGATCCATATAAAACCTTCTGGGTCAGGTTTGCTCAATAGACTGATAGGAGACCTGCCATTGTTATTCAACAGACTGATTTTAACTTCCTCCCTCTCCACTGATCTGCATAGTAGCTGGGTTTGTCACTGGCCTTAACAGATGTGCCTTTAACTGTAGTCTGATGTGCAGACTTTAGCAGATGAGAATTTTTATCTCTATACTATGAATAGCTTCACCTGCTGCTTTCTAAAGATCAAATGTGTGTTGAAGGTGTAGAAGTAAAGCCGGCCAGGTTTCTTTCTGGTCAGCTGGCAACCCTTGAATTAATATCCTTACTACTAATGATCTTGGCCTTGGTTTTGTAAAGGGGCTTACCAGTTGGGCTTATTTTTCTTCTTTTCATTGACCTCCTCCATCATTATGTCGACTGGAGGCAACTTACACAAGCCTAGAAGACAGGAGGGATATTTTAGCAAGTCATTTAAAAAAGCGCCATAAACTAGAGGAAGGACCTTCTCCTGGCAGAACTGCAGGCTGCCCAACTGCTAGTAAGCACCAGCTTCTGCTCGGTGTGGGATGAAGCAGGTTTTTAAATACAAGTGACAAATGACAGAGCCATCCAAACTGAGATGCTCATGGTATTGTGCATTGCAGTTCCCAAATGCACTCACACACCAGAATGCAGTCATTTGGTGAGGTTTGCACTTCTTTAATCTTCTCAAATAAAAAAATGTAGAGAAAACGTTTTAAGGATGTTTTTAGGATGTTTTAGGATTTTTATGCAGTTTTAATAATGTGTCATGTTTTAATCAGTTTTATGTATTTTATCATGTTGTTGTTCCCCGCCTCGATCCAGATGGAGAGGCGGGTAAGAAATAAATTATTATTATTATTATTATTATTATTATTATTATTATATTAGGGAAAAGAGCTCAAAAAGATGTCATATTAGGGAATGTCACTTGGAAAAAATGCGCATATTAGAAGAACTGCATATATTAGGGGAAATGTGCCCAAAAAGCCTCTTTGTGCCAATAGGCCCGAGTGAGTCAGGTCAGGTGATAACCCTCTGACCCCCATAAAACCTGACCTCTGCTGACCAGTGGCTGTAGTACTGGCCTCTATTGCATATATAGTAGTGGTGTGGAGCTGACGTGCATCTGAAAGCAGGTCAGCAGCTCCTTCCATGTCACAGAGAATAAGGTGCCTATCTTCCCTCTATCTAAAATTATTCATAGGCTGTCTTTAAAGGTGGAACCTGGTCTAGATGCCAGAGTCCCCAGTTGGAGACACCAGCCTGGTTCGGACAACACAATAATCAATGGGGGGGGGGACAATTGTCAGTTGTGTTGCTTATTGTGTCGTGTGGAGGGCAACACACAACGCACACACAATTGATGGTACACAATTTTGGGCAATTAAACAACGGAGGAAAACAACAGGCTTGCACGTTGTTTATCCCGAAATCCATTGTTTAAAGTGTCGTGTGGAGTAGGGTGACCAGATAAAATCCAGGTCAGGGCTCATGTAACTTTAACAGTTGTAGAGAAAAGGGAATTTCAGCCAGTGTCATTTGTATGCAATTAGTTCCTGGTGAAATTCCCTCTTCATCACAACTGTTAAAGTTGCAGGGGCCCTGCCTTATTTTGTATATGGTCACTCGAGTATAGTGCCTGCAACTTTAACTGTTGTGATGAAGAGGGAATTTCACCAGGAACTAATTGCATACCAATGACACTGGCCGAAATTCCCTTTTCTCTACAACTGTTAAAGTTACATGAGCCCTGACCTGGATTTTATCTGGTCAGCCTAGTGTGGAGGGAACCCCCCTCTCTCCGTGTACTATTCTGTTTGAGCAGCCGAAAACCCCTGGCCGCTCCAATACAGGCGGCAGAACTCGCGGTGCATCATGGGATACGGCCGGAGGACTGAGGGAGGAGTCGCAGCAGCCCAGAAGAATGCCGGGACTTTCAGCCGCGCGACGGGGGGCAGGGGCAACATGTTGTGTGGCAGAAGCCACCGGATTAACACATGGTGAGTATGTTATTAACCCCTCCGTTGCCTAAAGTGTCATCTGAACTCAGCCACCCTCTCAGCATGTTACAGACCTAATAAATATGCCCTGAGCCTCATAGACTGTTGTTGTATCTCATCCCACCTACCTTTAAAGACACGTGTGGCCCAGCGCGCTTGGGTCTCCACAACTGGCATGACTGCCCCAAAAGGCCTGATGAAGCCTATAATGGCAAGTGTTGGTTTCTCCAGCTGAGGGGGAAAGACGTATTTGTACAACGAAGCATGTTTATTTTCAACCTTGATGATTGACTCATCAATGAAAGGAAATGAAGCTTTGTATCCAGTGGCAAAGACAACCACATCCACTGCCTCTGCACCAGGAGTGTTTACGAACTCGACCAAGTTGTCTTTGAACTCCTTCACATCAGGCCTAACAGTGACCTTCCCAGTGATGATCTGCGCAGGGATTTCATCATTTAACACTGGCTCTCTCATCACAGACCTTAGAGGGAAGAATAAAAAAGATGTTTGGATTAGTCTATCGGGTGCCATGGAGATGTAATAGTTCAGTGTGTTGCCATGCTGATTTTACAAAATGAGATATAAGGGGTACCTCTTCACGGGCACTTTGCCTCATGGAGGCTTCGAAATGGCGGCGGTTGGGTTACATGATGCTGCCACCAATTCGAAGCCATCTAGGGGCAAAGGCCCTTTGCTCCGCACTAAAAAAGTTGGACATTTAGGGGGCACAAGCTCGCTGCACCGCCTCCACTGTCTTCCCCCACAAATTTTTTTTTAAAACCCCCCCACTTACCTTAGAGTAGGTGGGCCGCTGCTCCAGCTGCCCCTTGAGTTGTCGCTGGGCAAGTGCAGGTGCGGTGGGAGCGGCAGTGGCAACAGGAAAAGCCACTGTGGTGCTCCTGCCATGAAGACTGGCGGCAGGAGTGTCAATGCGTGGCACACCGACTGCTGCTGCCGCTGCGCGCCAGAAGAGGCGACCAAGGTAAGCCCCCCTTTTTTCTCTCATTTTATTATTATCCCTTCTGACAGTATAAGAATAGCCCTGCAGGCTCTGAACCTGGAGGTTCCTTGGGTATCATGGTCAATGGGATGAACCTTATCTCTGTGAATTTGCCTTAATGGTTTTTAAGGCCAGCTAAGTCATCATCACACCTTGTAGCACTAGCCATGAATTCCAAAGGCCAGTGTGGTGTAGTAGCTAAAGTGTTGGACTGGGACTTGGGAGACCTGGGTTCTAGTCCCCACATGGTCATGAAAACCTACTGGGTGACTTTGGGCCAGTCACAGACGCTCAGCCCAACCTACCTCACAGGACTGATGTTGTGAGAGTAAAATAGAGAGGAGGAGGAGGAGGATTATGTACGTTGCCTTGGGTTCCTTGGAGGAAAAAAGGCGGGATATAAATGCAATAAAGGAAGGAAGGAAGTACTGTACTTCCTTTTGGTCTGTCCTGAATCTCCTGCTCACCAGTTTAACTGAGTGACTTTGTGTGCTTGTACTATGGGATAGGGAGAAAAAAATAGCTCTATCCACTATCTCTGCACCATGCATAATATTAAGTTTAATTGATCACAGTGAAAGCTTGGTTGCATCTCTTAAAAGGCACGAGAAAAACAGGCCAAATGTTGTCTATCACAGTTTAGGAAACAATCCCTGAGGATTCAGGGTGAAGCATGATGAAAGTCTCGTATTCACACCTGGAATTTAGAATGTTTATTGTCCAGTCGATTATAGCTAGATAGCATGCAAATAATGTCGCCAAGCTTCACAGCTTATAGTGTTGCCCTGCAGAGGAGCCTTGCCCTGTGCTTAAAGGCAAAAATGATCTTACTGTGTAGGTGAAATTCCCTCTTCATCACCACAGTTAAAGTTGCAGGGGCCCTGCCTTCTTTTGTATATGGTAACTCTAGTATAGTGCCTGCACCTTTAACTGTTGTGATGAAGAGGGAATTTCACCAGGAACTAATTGCATACAAATGACACTGGCTGAAATTCCCTTTTCTCTACAACTGTTAAAGTTACATGAGCCCTGACCTCCTTTTCAGATGGTCGTCAGCCTAATGTTGCAAAGCACAGGAGAGGCCCTGGAGGATGACATCATGTAAGTGAACAATCTTAACTGCACAATGGAAATCTTATGTAGAAAGGCTGTTCTACAGCAGAACATCCTGGTGGATTGTGTGTCTCAGGTCCCCTCTACAAGGATTCGCTTTTGCGCCCGGTTAGGTGATTATGCGCATAATCGCTGAAGCGCATTTACACCTAATACCTCTGCATGAGAGGCGGCGAAGCGCATTAACGGATGACCAAAATGCGCTTTACAATTAGTTAATGCGCATAAGCGCTTGTTCACATAGTCAAAATGCGCTTTAACGGCTGGAGCAAAATAAAACTCGCGATTTAACGCGCATTCGATAATGCGCATAATCGGAGAGCTAACGCGCCTCTACGCCCGATTTGCGCTCCGTTCTTGTAGAGGTAAAAAATTTAAGCGCCTTGAAAGAGCTTTAAACCTCTCTTGTAGAGGCAGCCTCATGTTAATCGAGGAGGGTTTTTTGGATTTTCTGTCTGAGGCACCAAAACTCCTTGCCTCTATTTTATGGAAGCTGGGAGAACCCTTTCTTCCAGGTTTTGTTCAACTGGACCTCCTGGTGAATGCTTTTTTGAGAATTCACTTCACTTCCAACTTTTACACACATGAATACATGCTGTATATCTAGGCTGACCATATGAAAAGGAGGACAGGGCTCATGTAACTTTGACAGTTGCAGAGAGAAAAGGGAATTTCAGCCGGCGTCATTTGTATGCAATTCATACCTGGTGAAATCCTCTCTTCATCACAACAATTAAAGTTGCAGGCACTATACTAGAGTGACCAGATACAAAAGAGGGCAGGGCTCCTGCAGCTTTAACTGTTGTGATGAAGAGGGAATTTCACCAGGAACTAATTGCATACAAATAACACTAGCTGAAATTCCCCTTTCTCTACAACTGTTAAAGTTACATGAGCCCTGTCCTCCTTTTCATATGGTCAGCCAATGTATATCCTTTTCTGTTTGCTGTCTTTATGGTCTGTGCCCCCTCAACACCCAGTTTACGCTAAGTACCTGTCTTTTGGAATTATGCCATAGTTTGCGTGGCTAAACCACTGGCTCACTCGGCTTGCAATCAGCCAACTTGTGACGCGTGCAGGAAGGCTGTTTCGGACAATGTTCATAAAACGGGTTAAGAACACCATGTCCCAAGGGAAGCCATTATCGAAAACACGGCTTATTACCCAGGCACCTCTACTTGTGCTGATCATCACCTAAAAAAGGAAAAAGGGGTTGGGGAAGACCTTTAAAATACAGTAGTACCCCACTGGTAATCATTAGTTTAAGAACATTCTTACACTACACAATTCAAGTTTTTAAACAGCAATTCTCTCACCCCAAGTAACTCTGGGAACTTTAGTGATGGAGATAGTATGGAAGCCAGCTCTTGAAATAAGATATTCTAGTACATGAGGGCCTATATTATCTCTCGCTGTCACACTACAATCCATATATATTGGTTTGCTCCCGCTCTGTTTCCGTGCTTAGTCCAAAGCGTAGGACTTGCCCTTGAATGCACTTTAATGACATGGAATCAGGTTAACTAAAGGTTGCCTGTCTTCACATGTGCATTTTAATAATAATAATAATAATAATAATAATAATAATTTATTTATTTATTTCTTACCTGCCTTTCCCTTTGGATCGAGGCGGGGAACAACATTAGTACAATCAAATACATAAAATTACTTAAAAGAGCATATAAAACAATCAAGACATCCTAAAATTCTTGGATGAATATTCATCTGGGTAGACCTGCCAGAAGAAGCTAGCCTTTATAGCAGCCTTAAACTTGGAGAGTTAAGTTGATGAATCGCCTCCGGCAAACCATTCCAGAGTCTGGGGGCGACAGAAGAAAAGGTCCTCTGGGTAACAGTTGTCAGCCTAGTTTTGGCTGACTGAAGTAAGTTCTCCCCAGACGACCTGAGTGTGCGGGGCACATTGTATGGGGGAAGGTGATCTCACAGGTAACCTGGGCCCAAACCATGTATGGCTTTAAAGGTAATGATCAACACCTTGTATTTTGCCTGGAAATTAATTGGCAGCCAGTGAAGTGATTTTAAAATTGGTGTTAAATGGTTACCTGTAGATGTACCGGTGATCAACCTGGCTGCTATATTTTCAACTAGTTGAAGTTTACAGACTAGGTACAAAGGTAGCCCTATGTACAGTGCATTACAGAAGTCGAGTCTTGAAGTTATCAGTGCGGGCACTGCCGTCTTTAGATCTTCCAACACTGGTGTGGGGAACCTGTGGCCCTCCAGAGATTGGACCACAACTCCCATCATCCCTGACCATTTGCCAGACTGGCCGGGGCTGATGAGAGTTTGAGTTCGACAACTGGGGGGGGCAGAAGTTCTCCACCCTTGCACTAAGAACTTCACCAGAGGTCATTCCTTTGTGTTCCCCTGCCATATGAAGTATGGAGGGGTTTTCCAGGGGAAGGGCCTTCTCAGTGGTGGTGCCCAGATTATGGCATGCTCTACGCTGTGAGGCTTGTGCCTACTTTGATTGCATTTCAACACCAGGCATACACAGGCTTTTTAATTTAGCTTGATTTGTTTCATCTTGGCTGGTGTTTTATGTTTTTACATTGCTCTGTTACATTTTGCTGCTTTTGGTGTATTTTTGTATGTTTTTAATTCATTTTATTGTATTTTGTAAGCTGCCCTGGAATTTGATTGAGGGGCATGGTATAAATACCTACAACCCATCCAACCATAATCCATTCCTGACACACTCACACAGGATAAGCCCCAGGGACAAAATGCACATCTTCACTCACTGGCAAGGGAGAGGAGGGCACCTTTGGGCATTGAGGTAGCTACTCACCTGCACTGTGCTCCTGCCAACAAACTGTATTAGCATCCTGCGACTGACAGACATTGGGTGCCTCTACAAGAGCGATTTAAAGCTCTTTCAAGGCGCATTACCAAATTTACCTCTAGAAGAGCAGAGTGCAAATGAGAAGTACAGGCACTTTTTATCTCCTATTATGCACATTTTCAAATGTGTGTTAAATAGCAAGTTTTAATTTACCGCGGGAGTAAGAGAGCCTTATGTCCATGTAAACAATTTTCTGAGGAGGTGCATTAATGATCAGGGTGGGTGGACTGTGGTCATGATGTCATGCATAGAACTGCCCCTTTGCTGGGAAAACCTCCCACTTTTTCGTTTAGTTTTATTTCCTGTCTCCTCCTGGCAACTTCCTCCTTGTTCTCTGTCTGTCTGGATGGAAGCTCCAGGAAGAGGAGACCCAACGTGAACCAAAAATAAAGTTTCTTTGAAGTACCCTGATGGAATATTTTTTACAAGGAGACACGGGGCCAGATGGAGGTGGTTTTACGAGAAGCAAAGCGGATAGGAAGGATGTGCGGATGTGCGCAAAATTAGCGATCAGCTTAGACAGATCGTCCCCTTGCTTCTTGCTGGGTTCCTGACATGAGCTGTGTGTGTGTGTGTGTGTGTGTGTGTGTGTGTGTTTTACAACGGCTGAGCTCGCTGGGAAGAGGAGGGGGAAGGAATGAAGCAGCATCCCCCTGTCTGTTTTGGCATGCATGTATGCGAGGCACATTCCCATTTACTCCTGAGCAGCTCACCTGAAATGACAATCGGGCGAAGGGGGGGGGGGGAGAGGCAGCTCTGACTAAAAATAAGTTTTCAAAGGGTGCTGGAGGGGTAAACTTATGAGACACATTCCCATTTACTCCTGAGCAATTCACTTGAAATGCCAATTGAGCAAAATGGAGGGAGAGAGAGGCAGCCCTGACTAAAAATAAGTTTTCAAAGGGTGCTGGAGGGGGAAATTTATGAGGCACATTCCCATTTACTCCTGAGCAGTTCACTTGAAATGGCAATCAGGCGAAGGGGTGGGGAAAGAGGTAGCCGAACAGGTTAACCAGGTGATTACTGGTAGGTAGCCCAGATAACCAAAGGCGGGAGATTCTGGTGGGTGGGGAGAATAAAGGGATGGAAATCTGTTTAGCTAGTTCCCCGGGACAAAGCGCATTACTTTCAGCAACATTTGGATGCGATTCTCAGCATGTAAATAACTTTAAAGCGCGTTTCATACAGCCTGTAATGCGCTTCAACGCCTCTCATGTTTAGGTATTAGGTGTAAATGTGCTTATCAGGAAATGCACATAATCGGGCAACTGGACGTCAAAGAGAAATCTTGTAGAGGGGGCCTTAGACATCAATGGGAGCAGGCATGGGGGCCTGCCTACATGAGCAGGCAGAAAGCCCAAGCCTAGAATTTCCCTCCAGATTTCCATCTGGATGAGTTAACCTCACAGCTCAGGCAAGAATGTCTAGTAGAGACAAGCAGTGGGGGCTGGGCAGTGACAGTGGCACACGGTGGTGCCTTTTTGGTGAGAATGGTGGATTGGCAGTGACGTGGCAGGTAGCCCCCACCAAATTACAAGCAGGCTAGGCCTCTGGACTCTGCTGAACGGGGTCTGATGCAGTTGGAGTTGCCTTCCATGAACAAGGGCACCTCAGGCTGGGCCATTTTTAGTTTTATACACACCTAACCACACACCTCTTCTGGGCCTCCCCCTGCAAATAAGAAACAATTATTATACTGGGGGGAGAATTAAATTAACTGGCGGAGAAAAACTGGAACAGGGACAGCCCTCTTCATTTGGTGGTTGGTTGGTTGGTCCAGTAGTCCAAAGACACAATTGACACCCCCTATGTCCTAAGAGAATTTTGGGCTCTTAACTACACATCTCCAGTATATATTTATTTAAAATATACATGCTCTGCCTTTCGTAAGTTCAAAGTGGCTCACAAACAAGATGCAATAAAAATATCCTAAGAGCCACACACCCTGCAAGCAATGTAGGCCAGGAGAAAAAGCTCAGGCCATTAAAAGCCAAAGATTTCAACACCGTGGGAAAGGACTTCCATAGGCAATGTGTGGACACTGACAGGCTCAGAGAGGAGGATGAGGCGGTCCTTCAGATATCCTGATCCTGAATCCTATCGTACTTTGAATTGGGCTTAAAACAATCAGGGATCCTATGCATTTATTTTAGGAATAGTCAAGTAACCTGCTCCGGACACCAAGCTGCTGACACTTTTCAAGGAAAACCTCACCTAGAGCTCCTTGCAATCATCCTGTTGTAACTAGGCACGGGTTCTGCCATCTCCAGAAATTCCCAAGATTGTTTGGGAGAAGCCATGACAGTTAATCTGGCAAATAAATTATATAGTGTGTAGTGTACATATCTCCTACTCGCCCAGTGTGAGGTAATTAGATGGAGAGCCATGACTACATGCTGTTTATAAATTGCTGCATCAAATCTAGAGCTGACCCAAGACAAGGCCTACACAACTGATGGCCACACATGGCCCATCCGTCATGTGCTGTAGCCTGCCACAGGCTTGACGCCTCACCCGATTTTGCAGTCCTAGATGGGCAGCAAAATCAGGTTTTGACTACCTAGGGAACTGCCATAGATAGGGTGACCAGATAAAATCCAGGTCAGGGCTCATGCAACTTTAACAGTTGTAGAGAAAAGGGAAATTCAGCCAGTGTCATTTGTATGCAATTAGTTCCTGGTGAAGGTCCCTCTTCATCACAACAGTTAAAGTTGCAGGCACTATACTAGAGTGACCGTATACAAAAGAAGGCAGGGCCCCTGCAACTTGAACTGTTGTGATGAAGAGGGAATTTCACCAGGAACTAATTGCATACAAACGACACTGGCTGAAATTCCCTTTTCTCTACAACTGTTAAAGTGACATGAGCCCTGACCTGGATTTTATCTGGTCAGCCTAGCCATAGATGACACCTGGGGTGCATTTACTATGGTGGAGCCCAAATAGGGTACCAAAAGGTTTGGAGTAGATCTGTACGAATTGGAAGGTCTAAATTATGCCTCTGCATGCAATAATGATCTAATAATACCTTTAAGATAGGTGATTTGCTATTAATTAATGAAGCTGAAGTTAGCAGCTGTCTCACTGCCTAACAGGGGTGTTTCCCCCCTTCAGATCTGAAGATTTACAACAGAGCAATGAAGAATCTACCTTGATCCCAATATTTGCAAGGAATGGTTAAGCAGCCAAAAGAGGCTGCTTAACAAATTGGGTGTTTAGGAAATTGGTTGCTTAGCAAATATTTACTGTACTCTGGCACGCTAAACATCTCTTTACTGACTAAGGAAATGTAGCAATATTTACATTGCTTGAGGTCATAGCTAATGTTTCTCACTAGATGGTGCTATCACCTTTCCAGATAAGGCCTTAAGAAATTGAACAGAAAATGTTGCTCTTCTCCTTATACTAACCAAAGCTTCTATAACCCATTGCCAAGCCTAATTGTCTTTAAGTACTTTAAGTTATAATCCTATACACACTTACCTGGGCTTACTTCTGAATAGACAGGTATAGGATTGCACCACTAGTGTCTATAAATTGTTAGCATCAAACAGCAGCTATTTTTGAGACTTTTACCTACTTAGAAGGAGCACCTTAGAAGGAACAGCATATTCCTTAATATAACCCATATTCCCAGGATCCTGCTATGCTCACAGTCAGAGGGATAGTAGTTATCTCCCAGGATGACTTAAACATGGTTTTGACACCCCCCCCCCCCCCCGCCACAGACACACACTGAGGCAGGGGCAGTTTGGCAGGCAGAGGTCAAATGGGTGAAATTTGGACCGCTATCGCATTGTAGCATCACTATTTACCACTCATTTTTTTTTGTAACTAGACATTTTCTATTAAAACCAGGGCCAGATCTACACCAAGCAGGACATAACACTTTGCAAACGGGTTGAAAATGGTATATGGAATGTGTCCTGGGCCCAAACAGTTGTCAATACTGTTATAAACCGTTATAAAGCAGTAGTGTAGATCCTACCTAATGCTCATTTTTTAAAATGGAAGTGGTCATGCCATATTAAAAAGCCTGGTCTCTCTCTTTCTCTGTGTGTACACACATCAGTGTTTTAGCTGGGAATGTACATCCATTGGCCACACTCCGGCTATTGTCTTACTCTTCTTTCTATGTCCCCTTAAAAGAATTAGAGCTCGTGTACACTGAAACCTTCTGAAAGGCTTCCTTGGGTATTCACATAGTGTCTTGAGTTGTGGCAGCCTTCCTCAGCCTGGTGTCCTCCAAACATCTGGGATTTCGACTCTCCTCAGCCTCAGTTAGCATATGGCCAATGGTTAGGACTACTGGAAATTGTCATCCAAAACATCTGGAGGGTACCAGGTTGATGAAGGCTGCATTACAGGCATCTCTACATGAGGCTTTTAGTGTGTGCTCGTAACTGCTCACTCACAGAAGTTTTGCAGGTCTTATACATGAACGTCATCAACCTCCAGGGCCTCTCCCATGCTTTTTAACCTTTATCCTGTTGTTGTTGTTGTTGTTGTTAAGATCAGGGAAAGTCTGGCATTTTTTCTAGGACCACGATGAAGTGCTATAACAGCTGCGTGTACATCCGCAATTCTGCTATACCATAGCACCATCTAGTGGCTGTCTAATGAAACATACAGAACTTGCAGAGAAAGGAAATCCCTAGAAAAAAAGCACGTCTAATCATGTGTAAAGGAGCTGATTTTAACCCTACAAAGAATCAGGAAGCAGAAGCCTTGGTAAAGATGTGGGATAAAACCCCGGTGTAGAAAAGCCCTGTGGCAGCGATAAAACTACTTTCTTGTGAATCTTCTTTCATACTCCAGAGATTCTTGCCATTCATTACTAGTTCTGGCTTCCTGGAGAGTACATTACAATTCAGAGAAGTAGCAATTTCTTCTATTTAATTGTACATTAATGTTTGCATTTTAATTGGCCTGTAGAGAATAGTTGAACTTTCTTTCATTTGGGTTCCTCACAAGAAAACAAGCATTCTGTTCCTCTCTACCAAATGGGAAAGTATAGCATAGCCAAGTTCCAGAAACTGGATGGAGGAATATTACCTTTTTTGCTGTGTGAGTGGCATCCATTGCAATATCGACTCCAGAATTCCCCATGCCAATCACAAGCACTCTTTTATCCCTGAATACCTCTGCATTTTTGTAGTCTCGGCTGTGGAAGTACTGGCCATTAAACTTGTCTATACCTGTGTGGAAAATGAGAACATACCGCAATGGCCTTATAAGTGAAACTTGAAATAACTGTATCTCAATGTTGTGTGTGTTTGTTCAGAAGTAAATCACACTGAATGGAGTGGGATTCACTTCCAAGCAAGTAAACCCCACATGTAGTGTTTTCATAGTGCATTTCTAATATCCAGAGTGCTTCACAGACATTATCATAGGAACATAGGAAAGCTGCCTTATATTGAGCCAGATCCCATTGGACCATCTAGCTCAATATTGTCAACAGTGACTGGCAGTGGCTCTCGAGAGTTTCAGGCAAGATTCTTTCCTCACCCTATTTGGAGAGGCCAGGGATTGAACCTGGAACCTTCTGCATGCAAACATCCAACTTGTTGAAGAGTTCAGGAGAACTCAACAGTTTGCTTGCTGTTTTGAAACATCTGGCTGATCCTAATAAAGGCATTACTTGACTGTGCATATTGGAACAAAACAGAAGGAAACTCAAGAACAGCTATACCAGGGAAAGAGCTGAGCGGCAAAGAAGGATCGGTAAGGTAACCAATGCAAACCATCACAGCATCAAATATGGCTGACATCTGCTTCCCATCGGTCTCCGTGACAACATCCCATTGGCTGGTGGTAGAGAAGTCGGGGCGCTTCTTTATGCTGATCACTACAGTCTGAAACATTTCAGGAAAATAATCAGATGTGAAAATGAATCCAGAAAGAAGTGAACTTGCAAAAGTGTCCAACTGGATTTAAGAATCTGGTTTTGTTATGGGCTTGTCTTGAAGAGGGGAAAGCCCTGGGATGGGTCCACAGTGGCATTAGGCCATTTATTTGATGCAGCAGTCATTGCAGAGCCATCCCAGGGCTTTCCCCTGAAGCTCCGAGTTAAAAAAGTCGGGGATTTACCCCAACTTTTTTCACTTGGAGCAAGGTGACGATGGCACCTGCCGTCTGTCGCCATCCTCTGGCTTTGCTTTGGAGGCGTGTCCTGGCCAATGGAAGCCTTAATTTACCGCGGGAATTGAAGCGCCTTATGACCATGTAAACAAACGATTCTCCGCATTTAAACACTTTAAAGTGCATTTCATACAACTGGTAATGTGCTTCACCACCTCCCGTGTATAGGGATTAGGTGTAAAAGTGACTGCGAGAAGATGCGCATAATCGGCCAACCGGGCGTCAAACCGAATTCTTGTAGAGGGGACCCAGTAAGCGGACTCCCAACAGCATCCGGGGGCTTCCTCTCTCTCCCCCTGCTACTTTCGCGTGGGAGAAAAAAAGGAGGAATGGGACACATGTGGTGGCGGCTCCTCCTCCCCCCCATGGGGGAAAATCTTTTGTCCAAGGTAAATGGGGGTGGGGGGTGGGAGAGAACTAGGGAGGGACATGCCAAGGTGCAACAGCGCCCATCCAGTGGTATGGTTCTCTCCCTTCCTTGTTACAAACCCTGTGCCTGCTCCGTCATGTGGGGAGTGCAAACGTGGGGGGTTGGGGGCTTGTGGTGCCAACGTGCTGCCGTCAAGACACGGCTTAAGTTCATAGGCATCTTTTCAGGCTAGAAACAAATATGGACTTTTCTATATGAAGCATTTATCATGCACTCAACATTTCCTATCCATGGTTGTTTACAGGTTCTTTAGACAACATAGTAAACCTCCAGTTTCACTTCCGTATCTAAACAGCACTTTTGGTTAAAAAAAAATAGAACAAAAAAAAAATTGCAGCATTTAACTGTAAAAGCAAAAGAATCTCCTTTTTTTTTTTTACTTATTTCAAATGGATCTCAAAATGTCCACATTTTTTTTCAGCTTACCTTGAACTGAATGTGTTTCAGCAGATCAAAATGTTTTGTATACATCCCCAGATATTCAAGGAACTTGGCACTGGGTAAAAAGACTGGAAAATCTTCTGGGTATGGGAAGTCTGAGAAGGCTGACATCTCCTTACAGGTGTTACTGACCAATGATTTGTAGAGGCTGGCTCTTCCCTCCTCAACATAGTCCTATCCATAACAAGGAAGCCTCTTTACTCAATTGTCTTTTTTAAAATGCAGGTATAAAACAGGGTTGAGCATACATTGTTTTATTTGTCTGCCTCACATCTCAAAAACTATCTATTACAAGGACACCAAAATTACAAGAGCAGCTGCTTCCTTCACAGCAAATGCATCCAAATGGAGAGCTGCACTTTTCAAAAGACCAGAAACTAAGACACATCTACTTCCCCCAAAGAATCATGCGAATTTTGGTTTGGTGAAGGTTTAAGAAATCTGGAGGAGATCCCACAGTTACTTTATAGAACTACAATTTATAGTAGCTCTAAGGGAGGGATTGGACCATTTCGCACAATCAAAATAAGAATTTTCCCAGCAACGATATATTGTTCCCTGTTGTAATACAAAGAATTTTTGGGTGGCTTAATCTTGAATGGGCAATGAAGGACGTCATCAGACGAGCGTTTTATTGCACAGTCATTGCTGGGCACTCACGGATTTTCGCAGGTCCCTCTCACGACGTCGTCTGCCTCCTGCACGCCTCCCGCCCCTTCTAGCTTTGTTCGTGTGACAAAAAAAAAACCCTCAGTAAATCCGACTTATTTTTAAAGACGGAAGTTGCCACTATTTCCTGCTGTGTGCGGGAGAAGCAGTATGATCAAAACGGCCCATTGAATGGGCCACGTGCAGGTTGTTTACTTCCTCTTTCAAAAGAGAAAGTAATGAGGGACAAACGTGCAGGAAGAGAAGCGACAGTAAGTAAATGCGATTTTCCCTGTGTGATGGCACTCGAAGATGCATTAGCTTTATAAAAGACCTGCTCCTGACGGAGATGAAAACTGCTAGAGTTGTGTTGTTGGTTTTGTGTTGTTGTTGTTTGTCTTGTTGGGCTTGTGTTGGTGGCTTATTAAAATTATGGCACGTGCAGTTTCCATTATCATCACCCAGGCATGGCTTGTCATGTCCGTACATGGGTTGCCTGGATTGTTGGAGAGGGAAACAACCCCAATAGCCCATATTAGTAGGATTATTGGAGGGTTATTATTTCCCCCTCCAACAAGCCATTCTGCTGGGGTTCAGACGACATGACAAGCCACGCCTGGCTGGTGATTATGGAAATCACATCACATTCCCCTGGCACACGCTGCATTTTAAGTATGCCACTGTAGCTAATTTTGATCATGTGAACAACCAGGTCATTGAGTATTAACCCTCTCCAGGGGAGAGGAAGCAAGTATTAAATAAGTGTGAAACTCTAGCGTAAAAATGTCCATTTAATGTTAATGGATACAGAAAGAATGAATGATATGGCTGCCACAGTTTCCACTCTAGAAATAATCTGAAAGTGTTTATTATTGTTTATACCTTGTTGATTTTAACATATGATGCCCCTTTCTTCCTCCATTTTGTTCCTCCAGTTTTCTCTGCCCATTCAACTCATCTTCCCCCACTTTCCCCCCCTGCTGAAACCCTTTAGAGGTATCTCCAGATGTAGGGTGACCATTTTTTGGAAACCAAAAAGGAGGACAACATGGTTGGCCCCCAAGGGGGCATCCCCACCAACATGTCCGCTCTCAGGGGGCATGTCCAGCACCAAGGGGGTGTGCCCACCTGAACATAGCCTTGGTCACATGTTTAATTTTACAGCACACATTTAAGACAAATCTGTTCTACAGAACATCTTAATGTTAAAATCAGTGAAATAACAAGTGAGACATCCAATGTATCTGAAATTAACTTCACTCACTCCTACTTTTGTAGCTTTTGCTGTACTTTGTTGCTATACTCTGTGTGATACATTCTCCCTTTCCCTCAAATATCTTTTCTGATTGTATCCTCACTCAACTGCAAGCTGCTGCTTAACAGGGCTTGCTGCTGGCCGGTCGGCCAGCTGGCTGGCTTTTTAATTTTTTTTTTAGTTTTAAAGTTCAATTTTGTTTTGAAACTTGCTAAAAATGAACAGATGAACAGATCTGCTTGAAACTTGGCATGGCTAAAGCCCTACTTAAGCTCTATCATGATGCCAAGTTTCATCTCCTAATCTTTAAAAATGATGGGGTTTTAATTTTTTTAAAAATTTAAAACCTCATTTAAAAAAAATAAATCCTAAAAATCAATGGATGAATGGAACTGTTTTAAACTTGGCATGGTTAAATCCCTGTGTAGGAGCTATCAAAGTGCCATGTTTCATCTCTTTATCTTTAAAAATGATTTTTTTGTTAAAAAAACCACAAACCCATGAGTTTAAAACCTCAAACTTAAAAAAAATCCTAAAAATCAATGGATGAGCAGATCTGCTTCAAATGTGACATGGCTAAAGCCCTACCTAAGGTAGGGTGACCAGATAAAATCCAGGTCAGGGCTCATGTAACTTTAACAGTTGTAGAGAAAAGGGAATTTCAGCCAGTGTTATTTGTATGTAATTAGTTCCAGGTGAAATTCCCTCTTCATCACAACTGTTAAAGTTGCAGGGGCCCTGCCTTCTTTTGTATATGGTCACTCTAGTATAGTGCCTGCAACTTTAACTGTTGTGATGAAGAGGGAATATCACCAGGAACTAAATGCATACCAATGACACTGGCTGAAATTCCCTTTTCTCTACAACTGTTAAAGTTACATGAGCCCTGACCTGGATTTTATCTGGTCACCCTAACCTAAGGGCTATCATGGTGCCAACTTTCATCTCTTTAACTTTAAAAATGATGGGGTTGTAAGCATTTTTGTTAATTCCCATCAGCTAGAGCTGCCAGATTTTGCTTCAAATTTCATTTCCCCCCCCCCCAGATATGTTACCAAAAATCCTGACATGTCCTGTTTTTTGCTGACATATGGTCACCCTATAAGCAAAAGACAAATATTGTGGGAATTTTTTTGAGGGAAGACGTTCAACCCAGAAGTGGAGACACCTGTAGCAATTTGCATATATTCATTTAAATGTGAGCGAAAATGCAGTTGATCTGGAATAGAGTTGATGAAAGAATAGTGTTGCAAGTTTGGGGAGTTGCTTTGGATGCCCCCATGAGGTCCCTTCCAACCTAGTGAGTCAAAAAGTTTCCCCTCTATTCGCAACTGGTTAGGCCTCATCTTGAGTACTTGAATACTTGAGTACTGCATCCAGTTCTGGGACCTCTTCTAGATCATCCCAGTGTGCAGGACACGGAATAATAAACTCAAATTACAAGAAGCCAGATTCCAGCTGGACATCAGAAACAACATCCTGACTGTTAGAGCAGTATGGCAATGGAACCAATGACCTAGGGAGGTGGTGGGCTCTCCCACACTAGAGGCCTTCAAGAGGCAGCTGGACAACCAGCGATCCTTTAAGGTAGGGTGACCAGATAAAATCCAGGTCAGGGCTCATGTAACTTTAACAGTTGTAGAGAAAAGGGAATTTCAGCCAGGGTTATTTGTATGCAATTAGTTCCTGGTGAAATTCCCTCTTCATCACAACTGTTAAAGTTGCAGGGGCCCTGCCTTCTTTTGTATATAGTCACTCTAGTATAGTGCCTGCAACTTTAACTGTTGTGATAAAGAGGGAATTTCACCAGGAACTAATTGCATACAAATGACACCGGCTGAAATTTCCTTTCTCTACAACTCTTAAAGTTACATGAGCCCTGTCCTCCTTTTCAGATGGTCAGCCTAGCTCAACCTGTATATTTGTAAATAAAACAATCATTACAAAATGCAATGGGAGATGTGGTCGTATCTGAATGCCACATCAATTGAGTCCAAGGGGCTGACTTCACCGTATCGCTGGTGCGGGGTGGTGGTGAATAATCCCCACTGGTGGAGGCAGCATGGGCTTTTCTGTGGCCATGAGGCTTGCTAGGTCCCCTCCCGTAGCTTCTGGCAACCAGTGGGAGGTTGGCTTCCACCTGGGAATGCTCCAGAGCAGCGCTGGAATGAGGACAGAATGCAGAAGAACTGCACTGACCTCGCTGGAGCATGAAAAGTCAGGGTAAGTCCTTGACTTTTCTACTGTGGATCTTTGTCTCTTTGCTCCAGGGTGGCTCCAAATCAGTGGCTGTGTCATACAACCAACGCAGCACGGATTCGGAGCCACCCCAGGGCTTCTAGTCAGCCCCCTAGCATTAAAAAAAAAATAGAATGTCATGATTATGTATAAATTCATCATATTGTTAAGACATTGGTGGGCAAAGAACAGGAGAACATAACATGTGTGCGTATTTCCAATGTTGTAAAATAGAAAGATTGATATATAACCCATATGTTCCTTTTTTGTGGTTGGTTTGCAATGCAATCTAATCACCTTGGACAACTGTCAGAGGAGAGTTAGGATGGGGAGGGGGTTCCTTTCCCCATCTTTGGTGGGGTACCTCTGCCCCTATGGTCTCTGGTACACCTGCAGTAGCAGTGTTCCCACTGGTGAAAGACCCAAACTGGGGCATTCCGGGGCAGGAAAGGGGAACTCTGGATTTGCTGGATCTGAAGGGAGTCTTTCCAGCTATGCCATAGCCAATTTCCTCTTCATTGGTTTGAATGGGGCGAGAGCAATTCTGAAAAAGAAAGAACTACCAGGCTGGAAAGCTGTCTCATTACCTCCTACTCTGACATGATCTGGCTGCTTTGGGTAGTGGTGGAGGATTTATCACTTCACTCTCCACCATTTCAAACTAGGATTGCTCTGCCCAGCTGGGAAGAAATCCCACTAACGCTAATGAGGTTTACTTTTGAGTAGACATGTAAAGCATTGCATTGATTATATGTGTGTGTGTGTGTGTGTGTATTCTTCAATTGCCATATATATTGGAATATGCTTTATTATTTTAAGAATGACAATAAGATACTGAAATAAAAATGATGAGATGTCAAATAGAAATATTAAAAACTCAATGAATATCCTGGAATTATTTGAAGGGGAAATATGTGGAATACTTGTCTTCAGGGCTTGCAGAGGGATTTTTTTTTTAGCTCAATTACTTTGCTTGTTAAATCGATAAATCAATACTATGAACTAACCTTACTTAGCCCAAACAAGCAGTTGCCTCTTGTCACACCGGAGTGATACAACTCACAAGCGGAGACATGGGTCCTCCCCACAACTTACTGTGTATCGCCACACTCCGCCGATGTCATCGCTCCTCTCAAAGCAGGTGGGCTCCAGCCCTTCATCCAGGCAGCATTTGATAGACGCCAGTCCGCTCACGCCTGCCCCAACGATGGCTACTTTCTTGGACATGGTCTCTTGAGGCACAGAACAGCGAAAACAAACACTGAGAATGGTTTAAAGGAGAAGTTTGGTGAATCACCTCACAGGGGTGGGTCAGACCTTTCTTTATTAAAGGAGTGTATGCTGTTAAACCACACCTTTAAAGCTCAATTTCTGAAGCATATGCACAATCTTAGTTGCAGGAGGTTTCATGAAAGGTATTGCTTTTTTTTTTTTTTTTTTAATGATGAGCCCCACATTATGGTGACCAGATAAAATCCAGGTCAGGGCTCCTGTAACTTTAACAGTTGTAGAGAAAAGGGAATTTCAGCCAGTGTCATTTGTATGCAATTAGTCCCTGGTGAAATTCCCTCTTCATCACAACAGTTAAAGGTGCAGGCACTAGACTAGAGTGACCATATACAAAAGAAGGCAGGGCCCCTGCAAGTTACAGGAGCCCTGACCTGGATTTTATCTGGTCAGCCTACCCCACATCATCTGTCTAATGTGGCCCTTACATTCACATCTCTCTGGCCTTTATCACAAGGGCCGTTTTAAGCACACCTGCCTTGACTTTGATCCACTTCTTCAGCGTGGGACTCGCATGACATCGGCCCGCCTCGCGCTGTTCTCGCGCCCTGAGCACTCCGTTTTTCGTTTCTGTTTTGATTTAACCCTGAATGGGCAAAGTCTGTTTCAGGCAAGTTCAACAGGCCAAGCTGAGGTATTGCAGCAATCCTGACCATGTGTGATTCAAAAGGCTAGCTTCGCATAGGAAGCGGAGGGGGAACCTGCAGAAGCAACCCAGGGGGAAAATGGTAGGTGTGATAAAGGCCTCTGTCAGTATTCATCATTTGCGCCATCTCTTGTCAACTGGGAAGATTCCAGCAGGGTGTACTGATGAGAGGAAGGGATACAGGGCCAGTCCACCAGCCCTGCTGAGAAGACCTCTTAATTTTGTCTTCGTCCCCTCCCAACCCTTTTTCTTTGTCTGTCATGTCTTTTTAGATGGTGAGCCTGCAGGAAGGTACACTCTAGTTTTACTGGTTGTATGTAATCCACTCCAGGAGCCTTTTGGGTAGAGGAGCAGAATAACAAGAAACAAATTTGAATGAACGAATGAACGAACAAACAAACAAACGTGATGAAAATGATGCACTACATCAGCTTTCCCCAACCTGGTGCCCTCCAGATGTTTTGGGCATCAACTCCCATCAGCCCCAGCCAGCATAGCCAATGGTAAGGAATGTTGGGACCAGATTGGAGAAGGCTGCATTAGAGCAAAGGTGAACAGACACCAAGGGGATTGGGGGCCATTAGTGGGCCCTTGATGTATTTCAGGTGGACTGTCCAGTCCTTGCTAGTTGTTGGGATTCTTGCAGGGAGTGCTAGACTAGGTGGACCTCCTCAGGCTGGTCCTGCCAGAAGCAAAGAGCCCATGCAGGCTGGTTGGTGCATCTCAAAAAGGATACTGTGGAGCTGGAGAAGGTCCATAAAAGGGCAACTGAGGTGCAATCCGAGGCACATTTAAACAGAAAAAAGTCAGACAACTCCTAGCTAGTTGGAGTTCGCTGGGAGTTGCAGGACTTTTTTCTGTCTAAACATTCATAGGATTGCACTCTAAAATGATCAGGGGGTTGGATCAACTCCCCTATGAGGAAAGGTTACAAAGTTTGGGCTATCATGGCTTTTATGTCTCTATTCCATTTCACTTCAGTCACATTAGAATGAAAGAATTGCTGGTAGAGTTGCTAACATTTTTTATTGGCCTTCCCTCCCCCTGTGTTTTTCACATAATAGTTCTGACATGCAGAAATCCAGCAGGTGAGGTAATTCCTTAACATGGTGGTGGAAAAGGCTTCACCCCAATGCATTTCTGCCTGGGATACAGCTCTTAAAGGCACTGGAGTTCTGCAAAACAAAGGTTGGCAAACTGTAATCCGGTCCACTTGCAAGATGAACAAGTACCAGACGTTTCCATGTTATAAAGCCATGTTTTTGCCTTTCCAACCAATTCTTTCCATTCCTTTAAGGAGGCCTACTTAACATTTTGAGAATCCTGTATTGAAGGGAACACTTAAATACTAGGATGTGCAATAAATATTTACTTTCTCCTTTTCATGAGTATTTTAGCCAATCTACTTGACATATTTTAAGTTTGAGTACGTTGCACGCAAGAAGAACTCAATGGCCCACTCTCAAGTTATTATGTAAGGGAGGAATTTCCCTATGGCCAAGAACAATGTATTTTCAACAGGATATGCAAGTCTGTCAGTGTTCAGGCAAATTAACTGAATGCTGATGAAGACAGTTTCAGCAAAGGGTCACAAGGAAGCTTGCAGATATGTCTGCGTGCTATTTTAGCCATCAAGCTCTGTGCCTACATTGCCAGAAGTGGTTGGTGCCCACTGGGGTTGATGGGATGAAGGACACAGGGTAATCAATATTAGCAGGTGAAACCAAGGGCTCACAGACAGTAGATACAGCAGGAACCCATGGCACGGGAAAGGCAAATTGAGGCAAGCAAACTGAAAGGTCATGATTACAAAAGCAACGTTTTGGAGAGGGTCTCTCACCTATACAACACAAAAGCAAGTCCTATTTCAGCAACAACTCCCATCACACAGAAAAGGCAAACTGTGCAAAGTAACTTTAAGATAGGGTGACCCTATGGAAAGGAGGACAGGGCTCCTGTATCTTTTACAGTTGTATAGAAAAGGGAAATTCAGCGGGTGTCATTTGTATGCATGCAGCACCTGGGGAAATTCCCTCTTCATCCCAACAGTTAAAGCTGCAGGAGCCCTGCCCCCTTGCGCACACGGTAAATCACAGCCCACTAGCTAGTTCACAGTAGTCTGCCTCTACAAGAGGCATTTAAAGCTCTTTCAAGGTGCATTAAAAATTTTACCTCTACAAGAATGGAGCGCAAATCAGGCGTAGAGACGTGCTATCCCTCCGATTATGCGCATTATCGAATGCGCGTTAAACAGCGAGTTTTATTTTGCTCCGGCCGTTAAAGCGCATTTTGGCTATGTGAACAAGCGCTTATGCACATTAACTACTTGTAAAGCGCATTTTGGTCATCCGTTAATGCGCTTCGCTGCCTCTCGCCGCCTCTCGTGCAGAGGTATTAGGCGTAAATGCGCTTCAGCGATTATGCGCATAATCGCCTAACCAGGTGCAAAAGCGAATCCTTGTAGAGGAGCTCAGGCCTGCTGCTTGCTGGGATGCTTGCAAAGGATGTTGGTCTAAGTAGGCCCTGCTCTTACCCAGAAAAGCTCTCCTTAGGTTAGGGTGGGAAACTTCTGGTCTTCCATATGTTTTGGCCTACAACTCCCATTAGTCATAACCTAGGCTGACTATATGAAAAGGAGGACAGGGCTCATGTAACTTTAACAGTTGTAGAGAAAAGAGAATTTCAGCCAGTGTCATTTGTATGCAATTAATCCCTGGTGAAATTCCCTCTTCATCACAGCAGTTAAAGTTGCAGGCACTATACTAGAGTGACCATATACAAAAGAAGGCAGGGCCCCTGAACCTTTAACTGTTGTGATGAAGAGGGAATTTCACCAGGAACTAATTGCATACAATTGAAACTGGCTGAAATTCCCTTTTCTCTACAACTGTTAAAGTTACATGAGCCCTGTCCTCCTTTTCATATGGTCAGCCTACCATAACCAGCTTCGACAGTGGTGAGGTATGATGGGAATTGTAAGCCAAAACATCTGGGGGCCACAAGTTGCCCCCCCCCCCCACCTTATGCTCTTAAAGGAAAGAGCATATTTATAATTGTTTAACACAATGTAGTTACGTCTTTAAGTGTTGAGGGACACACAGACACACACACACACATTGTAAATTTAAAGCCATCAAAATTCTTTTTTTTCAAGGAGACCATGACAAGTGTGAGAAAATCCCCACACAGTGCACAGCAGCAAGAAGCCAACTCAGATCTGTTGCAATCCAAATGCAGAAGGATTTCTGAGATGCTCATCCCCTCTGCAAGCTGTCCAGTTGTTCTCAGTTCAGGGCAGAAAAGGGGAGAGAAGACCCCCCCACACACACATTTTCTGGTCAGGATTGTGAGAAATGCAGTCAGGGGTGGGCAACTTGTGGCCCTCCAGTGGTTGTCCAGTGGTTAACCCAATCAATTAGGGAGCAGAACCCAGCAAACAACAACAACAACAACACCCACTAAGTGAGCAGTAGTAATTCTTTGCCTTGGCTCTTTGTGTGTGTGTGGGTCATCTGGGACCTTTATCACACAAGCGGTTTGATCCACACCCACAGCGACTTTGATCCAAGTCTTTCACATGACATCATCCCCCTCACGCTGCTCTCGCGTCCCGAGTGCTCCTTTTTTCCTTCCGCTTTCGAAGTATCCCTGAACAGGGATTGTCCGTTTGCTCCCCTCCTCCTCCGCAGGCTGAGCTGAGGTATCGGAGCAAAACCCACCCCGTGTGATCAAAAGGAAACGGAGGGGGAACCCACATAAACAAAACGGCTAGGTGTGAGAAAGGCCTTCATGGAAACACTTTCAGGATCGATTTCAGCTCAGCTTTTCTCTGCTGTTTCCTGAAATCAGCTTTGGTCTGTCAGCAACACAAACAGGAAAAAAAAACCCCGCAGACTATATGCCTCTCAAAGCGACAGCTTTCACAGGTCACACTACAGTCTAATCCACCTAACTTTGGGGTGGGGTGGGCAGAGTCCTGCCAGTCAAAATGAGCATCCAAGAGGCTTGATCCCTGCTGCCCTCTTTCCCCTGCTCAGGGATAAGAAATGTGATGTAAGGAATATCAGGCATCTGGAAGTTTCCCTACATCCCACAACTAAGTGTGCTTGCCAGCCTTTCTCCACAGAAAAGAGACTATGACCCCCTCTAGATGGATTCCGTTTGACGCCTGGTTAGCCGATTATGCGCATAGTCGTTGAAGCGCGTTATCGTAAATGTTTGTATGGAGGAGGTAATTGAGCACTCAACAGGTGACCTTACTGGTTGTTTCAAATGCGCTTTACAAGTAGTTAATGCGGAGAATCGCTTGTTCACATAGTCAAAATGCGCTTTAACGGCCGGAGCAAAATAAAACTCGCTGTTTAACGCGCATTCGATAATGCACATAATCAGAGAGAAAACACGCCTCTACGCCCGATTTGCGCTCCGTTCTTGTAGAGGTAAATTTTTTAATGCACCTTGAAAGAGCTTTAAATGCCTCTTGTAGAGGCAGCCAAAGCATTGAAACCTTAAAGCAGTTTATCTTTAACAGATATCAATGCTGGATGAGAGTCTCTGTACCACCATCCCCCTTTCTGTGTGTGTTTACTGGGAAATAAGAAATAACTCTCACTGCCCTGCAGTCCATCTTTAACATATCCCAATGCAGACTGAGCCACGGTATAGTGCCATATCACTAAAGTGATAAAAGAACAAAAGGGTTTTAGCACTTCGGTGATATAATGTGGCTTTGATTACAGAGGCAGTGGGGAGGACAGGCGGAGCCAGAATGGTAGCTCCTGACGGTACCCCTTTGCCACCCTTTTGTCTCACTTTCTCGCCTCTGATCCTTACATCTGAGTAGACCTAGCGGGCTGTTCTCCCAGCCCCTCTCTCCCGACCCCTCCTGGTGACATTTTATGAATAAGTCAAGCCTCTAATGGGAGAGTTACAAATGGAAGACGACATTAACTGGATCGCTCATAGAATAAAAGCCTTGTCTTGAAACACCCAGAGAGCTTTTCTACACAGGGCCATTAATTGGCTGTTAATCTTCTGTATCTACATTGATACCTTCTTCAGACGCGCATTTTATTGCATGCTCATGACTGGTCACTCACGGTTCTTCGTGGGACATTTTGATGATGCCATCCGCCTCCTGCGCATCTCCCACTCCCTCTGCTCTTTTCCCATCACAAAATAAGACTCAGAAAATCCTCTTTTTTTTGCTATAATTAAACTTGTTGCCATTTCCTGCTGTGGGCAGGAGAAACTACACGATAAAATGCCCACTGAATGCGCCACGTGGTCATTGCTGCTTCCTCTTTCTTCTCCGTGTGAAGAAAGAGGAAGCTGCTCATCCCTATTATGGGACAGAAGCAGGAGGCAAAGCGATGGTAGGAAAATGCGATTCCACCCCCGTCTGCTGATCTTGTAGAACTGAGATCTAAGCACTACATGAAGTGTAGTGCTATTCACTATACCTTGCTGGCTTTGTTTCACCACTGATGCGCCTTCTATGGAGTGAGGGCACAGTTTTGGCAGACGTGTGCATTTATATGAAAGATTTGGAGGGTCAAAAGTGGTCTGCACCACTGTTAAATGATTCAACTTAATAGGAACAATTATTGCCTAGCTTCCATTGTCTGTTGTTGTTGTTATTATTATTATTATCAGCTACCCCCCCTCAATACTGTACAAAACACATAGAACCACATGCCATGCCCAAACTGGATAAACAATTGGACATAAATAAAGCAACAACAGCAACAAAGATTAGCAATTGGAAGAGAAAAGTGCCAAAATAAAAGCCATAGTCCAGTGATGGGGAAAATGTGGCCCTCCAGATTAGCGTGACCAGATAAAATCCAGGTCAGGGCTCATGTAACTTTAACAGATGTAGAGAAAAGGGAGTTTCAGCCAGTGTCATTTGTATGCAATTAGTTCCTGGTGAAATTCCCTCTTCATCACAACAGTTAAAGGTGCAGGGGCCCTGCCTTCTTTTGTATATGGTCACTCTAGTATAGTGCCTGCACTTTTAACTGTTGTGATGAAGAGGGAATATCACCAGGAACTAATTGCATACCAATGACACTGGCTGAAATTCCCTTTTCTCTACAACTGTTAAAGTTACATGAGCCCTGACCTGGATTTTATCTGGTCACCCTACTCCAGATGTTATTGGACTGCAACTCCTATGAGTCCTAGCCAGCGTAGCCAATGATGAGGTACAATGGGAGTGGCAGTCAATCAACATCTGGAAGGTCACAGGTTCTCCACCCCTGCTTTAATCACTGAAAAAATGTAAAAAAAGAACTAGTAGAGCCCAATAATTGAGAAGATGAATATACGGAAATCAAAGACAAAAGCTAAGCAGAAGCTGAAGAACAGATACATTTAAAAACAAATAACCTAATTTAAAATTGAAACTATATTTTCAATTTCAGGAGAGAAACAGTTAAAGTGGAGAAATGTGTTCATATTTGTTAGCACAGGAAATTAGACAGGCATGCAAGGAAGAAGCAGAATGCTGAAAGTGGGAATACACTAACAGTGTAGTCTCATGCATGTCTACACAGAAGTAAGTTCCATTTAGTTAAATGGGAGTTACTTCTGGAAAAAGAACAATCAAAGTGTTGGTAGAATTTTCTGTTTTGTAGCTTATGGCTCCAGCTAAATGCAAACCTAATGAGGATTCAACCTGATGCCAGGGCTCATAGGGTGACCAGATAAAATCCAGGTCAGGGTGTGAGGGAACCTTAACCTGACTGTCTCCATTTTGTACCCTTAACCTAACTGACTCCATTTTGTACCCCCCCTCTTGTTTTTCTCATGAGTAGCTTCTATGCAGCTGTATATCTGTTACATAGGCAGCAGACCATGTGACCTGACCTAGTTGAGAAGTACCAGACCAGACCATAAAAGGAAGCACCTGGCCTGCCACACTGCATGTTGCGCGCGCATATTTCCTGTTGTATGAAATGCATATTTCCTGTTTGCTTGAAATGTATAAGAGACTGCTTCACCCGAAAGGGGGGGCAGCAGTTTGTGGAACGATTCCAGGCTGTTGTCTTGCTAGCAATAAAGGCTGTCTGTTTGAAACTTGAACTTTGGATTGGACTCCGATTAATTACCGTAACAAGGGCTCATGTAACTTTAACAGTTGTAGAGAAAAGGGAATGTCAGCCAATGTTTTTGTATGCAATTAGTTCCTGGTGAAATTCCCCCTTCATCACAACAGTTAAAGGTGCAGGCACTATACTAGAGTGATCATATACAAAAGAAGGCAGGGCCCCTGCAACTTTAACTGTTGTGATGAAGAGGGAATTTCACCAGGAACTAACTGCATACAAATGACACTGGCTGAAACTCCCTTTTCTCTACAACTGTTAAAGTTACATGAGCCCTGACCTGGATTTTATCTGGTCACCCTACTTTAGAAGAAGAGGTGACATAAAGAACAAAGTTCCCCTGAGCACACGCAGAGTGGCTGTTTTCTGAGGAACCAGAGCCAGCCTAGGCACATCTGAACATCATAGATGGATGAGGCTTCCCAGACAAGAAGCACGGCTTCCAGGAAAGCTGGAGATTTAACAGCTCTACTTTTAGTGCCTGGAGCCCCTCCTAAAGCAAAAATCCCATCAAAGCTTTCCTGGTCCGCCACCCCTTTTCTCAGGCTTCATATCGTCTGCCAGGCTCACTTCAGCCCATATTGGAAGGGGGCAGCCCCCATTGCCTTGGAAGTGGTAGGGCAGGGGACCAGTGTTGTTGCTTTTTTAACTGGTCCTCCTCCTGTGACCTTCACAGCAAGTAGACACAGAAATGAAAATAAATCTGTTTATCTGTATGCAATGAAAGGCTTCGCCTGGTTAATTTCTCTGCATTGAAGGTATCAACTCAGGGTCAGGAATTTTTTAATAAAACGCTGACAGTCCATCAGGAGATATACCCCCCTCTTGTTCCTCCCAACTTTGCAACATGTCAACCAGCCCACTGTAGCTGTGCCTTTAACAGCAGTTTTAGGTGCGTTTAATGAGCCTTGAAGGCTCATTATAAATTTTACCTACACACGAGCGGAGCGCAAAACGGGCGTACAGGCGCGTTATCTCCCCGATAATGCGCATTTTCGAACGCGCGTTAAATAGCGACTTTTATTTTGCTCCGGCCGTTAAAGCGCATTTTCGCTGTGTGAACAAGCGATTATGCGCATTAACTACCTGGAAAGCGCTTTTTGGGCATCTTTTAATGCGCTTCGCCGCTTCTCGCCGCCTCCCGTGCAGAGGGATTGTGAGTAAATGCGCCTCCGCGATAATGCGCATAATCGCGGAACCAGGCGCAAAGGCGCATTCTTGTGGAGGGGGCCATAGACAAGTGATCATGCCAATTTCCATGTCAGCTGATTCCTGTACAGCAACCTGCTTTTAAAGACACAACAGCAAGCCAGGCCACTTTTTCCTTATCAGTTGGCTAGCCAAGTCTTCTGTTTTCAATATGCACTGAATGGGGATCCAGAGAAGGCATTCTGAGAAATTAGTCCCTATCCACATGCATAGAATTTTCAGCAGGGATATCCCAGCCCACCATATCCCCCATTAAGCTCACTTTCTTTCTCTGGACTTGTCTACCCTGAATGTCTGGCCAGCTGCTCCTCTCTTACCTCAATTTTCAACCCTCGACAGAACCTGCAGAGATTTCATAAGCAAGTCAGCCAGCAGCTGTGGAGCGAATTATTTGCAATCCAAGATGCAGAGTATTGGAGATGGATCTAGGAAAACTTAGTGCAAGGCAGGGGGAAGAAAGGAGGTCCTTTGGCTGCCACAAACGCCCACTTTGGGAGAGGGTTACATAAGTGAACTTTGGAAGCTGGCACAGTCAGGCTGTGGAAAGGAACAGCACTTTGATCACTGGCCAGATTGAATGTAATGAAGGCTTCATCGAAACCTGATGATGGGGGAGAAACTCACTTGGGTCTGCTGGGCGACGTTTTTACTGTTTAGATGGGAAGAGTTCATCTCACACTGGATTAGGCTACCAGAGCCGAGGCGCTTGCTGTTGCACCTTAAAGCTAAATACTAACTTGCCTGGGAGGGAAGGAGGCTCTCCAAACTGGTTCTACAGCTGATGTGATACTCAGGAGTTGCCAGCTTTTGTCCTGAACCTTGAACAGCAACTTGGATGTGCAGATATTAGTTCACAACAATGCATCGCTCTGTGCCATGAAAAGCTTCACCTCTTGACAGCCAAACTAGAACCCTAAGAATGTGCCTGTATGTTTTTTCCAGTTGAGGTAAAAAAACAAAAACAACTGTGTGTGTGGGGTGATGGTGGTGGTGATGGGGGCACATTTTCAGAGGGGAAAATGGCATAAGGGAAAAGGACAAACCCTTCCAAGCCATGATGCTCCTAACCCAGATAGCGTCCTGTTGTGGCTGCTGTTTGAAAGCATTTAACTAGAAATGGGCAAGATGCATCTCTGGGTGCCCCTACAAAAGCGATTTAAAGCTCTTTCAAGGCGCATTAAAAAATTGATCTCTACAAGAGAGGAGTGCAAATCGGGGGTCGAGGTACTTTTTCTATGCGATTATGCACATTATCGAATGTGCGTTAAATAGCGAGTTTTAATTTACCGCGGCCGTTAAAGCGTCTCATGACCATGTAAACAAGCGATTCTCCGCATTAAACACTTCTAAAGTGCGTTTCATACAACCAGTAAGGCAACCAGTTGTGCGCTTAACCGCCTCCCACATATAGTGATTTGCCGTAAAAGCGCTTGCGAGAAGATGCGCATAATCGGACAACCAGGCATCAAACCGAATTCTTGTAGAGGGGACCTTAGTCATCATGTCTAGTTTGGCCCTGATTCTTGCAGACCAAGCTGCTGTTGATGTCTCATAAGAACCCAAGCCAAACTCCTGCCTGCCTGCCTGCCTGCCTGCCTGCTTGCCTGCTTTTCTTTCTTCTTCCTTTCTGACCAGTTGGCACTGCCAACTCTAACTGGAAGGGCTGTAAGCAGCCTTCTTACTAACATAGCTGGTCCTTGGATTTGGACTTAGGAACATGAGCCTTCCTGAAAGAAAAGCCACAGTCCAGAGAACGATGTGACTAGCTGCATAACCCCAACTGAATTTGGAGCCAAACAGCAGCCCTGCCCCCATCCTGCATAGCAGGAAAATTTGCCACCTCACTCCCCCCCCCCCCATAGCCTGACCTGCTCTTTGTGCCGTTATGAGCAACTTGATCTGCAAAAATCGGCAGGTGAAGCTTTCCAGCATGGAGATGAATGCTGTTTATTCAAACTACTTATATGCTGCTTGATATCCTAAGATCTCTAAGTGGTTTGCCTTAAAAATACATGAAATATGATATAAAAACCAATGTAAAAATAATATAAAATAATAAATACATGAACAAAGTTATGAGAACAGTAGAACAGAGCACTGTGGTTACAAGTCAGGGAGCCTGAGGAAACAGAGATGTCATCAAGAAGTGTCTAAAGCTTGCCACGGCTTCCGCCTCTTGGACCACATATAAGACAACATTTCAGAGGTTGGGTGCCACTACTGAGAAGGCCCAAGTATGTGCCATTAACTAACAACACACCATTCCAAGGCCTCCTTGGAAGATCTTGGGGCTAATTTGGAGTATACAGGGGAAGATGGTTGGCTAGGTATCCTGTTCCCGAGTTGTTTAAGGCTTTGAACAAAACCTTGAATGTGGCTTAGTAGCTAATAGGAAGCTGTGCAGTTCTTTGGGATTGTTTTATAATGAAAAATAAAATTAATACAGGCGTGTATGTGGCTGTCACATTTTGCACTTAGCTGCAGTTTCCAAACCAGGAGCAATGGCAGCCCCACAAAGGGTATATGAGCTCCATCACACCTACTTTTTTTCTTGGGTATGTACCCACAACTTTGATATCCGTTTCCCTTTTGCAATCATAGCCACTTATGGGCTCTTATGGGTGGGAGGTTGTTGCAGGAAGGGAAGGGGCAGGCAGGGAAAGGCGAAGATGGGGGAATCCCGTGTGCTGGAGGAGGAGAACTGCCCTGCCCTCCCCTTTCCTCATCAACAAACATGCCCCCAACAAAGGAAAAAGCAAGAGGGGGGATATCCCTGACTTTCTCCGCGCCAAAATATTTCGTAACAAGGGGCGGAAGGGGCGCGATGAGAGCAGGACAGGGGATGACGTCATGCGAGTGCCTCACGGCAAAAACACATACAAGGCAAGGCAAGTGTGCAGTAAATTGCTGGTGTGATGGAGCCCTATTACAGTAGACAAACATGGATCCCCATGGCTAGGCAATCCTATCCAGGAATGTTGCATAAATTATGCTATTTCCAAGTGTCCAAAGTCCAGATATGAAACACTTGACGAAAGACCTCTTGAAGCTTTGGAAACTGATTTTATTCTGTGCAGAATAGGTGACCTCTGGACGCTAACGCTGCTTTCCAGAGTCACACCCGCCAAGGTTCAAACAAGTACTTTTATACATCAGATGTCACATGACATTAGCCTTCATCCCATTGGTTTACAGCCCCAAAACATCATTTCCGGCTACAGCTACTCTCAAGTAGACCCGAGTAGTGGCCAGACGTGGCATTGCATTGCCATGTGCTATTTTGCTTGTACCCAGAGATGCTTTGCAACGTCCCTCCACTTCTATCATTCCCTTATATGGTCATTTTGTCTCTCCAGGTGTGCCAAGGTCACATCTGGATGAGTCACTCCTGGTTACAATGGAGTCTGACCTGGAGAAGAAGGAGCATTGGCAATATTGACAAGCTCCTAGTTCTTGTGCCACCAAATCACTTGCAAGCAGCTTGACTTTTGCAGAAATGGATACAATGGACAGGCAGTGGGGAATGGGCCTTTGGGGTGCTGTGTGTGGACGGTTTGGGTGTGCATGTCAGCGAACACATGTAGGATGCGTGTAAGATGCGTGTCAGGGGAAATGGACATGTTTTGTGGTGAAAATCATAGATCTGTTCAGATTTTTACAACAGGAACAGGCATAGTTTGTGTACCAACCAAAGTTGGTAATTGGTGCTCCAGGCCATGAGGTCACCTGGCCTCCAATGATAAAGATGGCTCCAGGAGCACCCACAACTATGTATCTGCTCCTTCAGAAGGAACACAATCCCATCTAGAACAGGCAAATAGCCAGTGTAGTGTAGTGGCTAGAGTGTTGGACTGGGAGTCAGGCGATCAGGGTTCTAGTCTCCACTCGGTCGTGGAAGCTCACTGGGCGACCGGGCCAGTCACAGACTCTCAGCCCAACCTACCTCACAGGGTTAGTGTTGTGAGGATATGAGGAGGATTATGGAGAGGAGGAGGAGGATTGTGTATGCTGCCTTGGGTTCCTTGGAGGAAAAAAGGCGGGATATAAATGTAATAAATAAATGAATAAAAATAATAAATAATCCTTGGACCTGGGAACTGCTCACCCATGGAGTTTCTGTTTTATCATGATTCAGCTTCTGTTTGTTAGCTCTCATCCAACCCATAACTTCATCCAGGCACCAGTTCAGAATGTTCAGGGCCTCTCACAATTCCGATGTCAGAGAGAATAGAGCCAGTGGAGGCTGGCGTTCCAATGTCAGCAGGGCAGTGAATTTGCTATCTACCTTGGATAGCTCCTTTAGAGTTCTGATTGGTTCTGACTTAAACCTGGAGCAGATTCAGTACCCGACTGGCATTGGAGCCATCAGCCTCAACTGAATAGAGTTGGGTGTCACCAGCATCCTTCTAATGCCGTATCCTCATACAGATATTAATGCTACCAAATATACAACTCATGTACAATCTAGACGCATGTACAAACTTGCACACATTCCAGGAGACATCTCATAACTAGAAAGGGATCTTTAGTTATTGGTGATACAACATCCATGGCAAGGGAGGTGACCCTCAAATGATACACACACAAACTTGGGAGAAAGCTACCTGGCACTTTTATTGCTTAAAAATATGGATTTAAAATGGGGAAATTAACTTGGCAGAGCAATATTTCATTAAACACAAGCATAATGATGACCATGAACCTGCAAGCCTTCAGTGAGTACTGTCCTCTTTGCGGGGAAATGGTGGTGCTTGACCACCCTTCCTGCAAAAACTATTCCTAATGCAAAAAGGCTAAGTGAGGACTAGAACACAGATCTCTTGGATCTCAGTCCAACGCCGTAACCACTACACCACATTGGCAATAGGGTTTGTTTCAGGGATTAGTTCCTCAGTTTGTATCTCAGTTAAATGTCCATTTAGGGTGACCCTATGGAAAGGAGGACAGGGCTTCTGTGTCTTCAAAAGTTGTATTGAAAAGGGAATTTCAGCAGGTGTCATTTGTATGCATGCAGCACCTGGTAAAATTCCCTCTTCATCACAACAGGTAAAGCTACAGGAGGTCTGTCCTCCTTTTCTAGAGTGACCGGATAAAAAAAGGGCAGGGCTCCTGCAGCTTTAACTGTTGTGATGAAGAGGGAATTTCACCACGTGCTGCATGCATACAAATAGCACCTGCTGAAATTCCCTTTTCTATACAACTGTTAAAGTTACAGGAGCTCTGCCTTCCTTTCCCTATGGTCACCCTATGGTTGCTGGTGGGTAGTTGTTTCAGGCTGTGGGCTATCTTTAAGCAAGGCCAGCTCTCTTCTATCCAAGACTTGGAAGAAGAAAGGATTGTCTTCCAGGATTTGTATTTTATTTATATATTTTAAATTATTTTTGGGCTGCCTTTAAGGTAGAACCTTTAAAGTGCTAGGGAGTTCTTTGCTGATACACTGGAGAAGGTTTAGCTGGAAGCTGCAGGTGAACAGGACGTGGAATTCTCTAACTTTCTCTACTGGTCTTGTCCTGAATTAGCTAGGTCGTTATGGGTATATCATTCTTCACTTCATTTACTGAGAACTGTAGCTTTAAAATGTCTGATATAAATCCTTCAGTGGTTATTTAGTGTCCAACAAGTCTGTTTGCTTTTATTGCAACAGACTAACACAGTGATGCCTCTGGAATTTGAACAATTAGTTCTTCTTGAAGCATAACTTAAATCATGGCCTCATGCTTTTAATTCTTAGAATTATTTATAAGTGGACCAATCAAGGAACCTTTGGTTGCCAAAAATGTGTTTTCCAGCTGCATGGAGAGAATCTCAAAATGTTTGTCTTATAGGGAAATTTATGGCCATGTTATAGATGGAAGAGTAGAATTTGGCCTAGAAGAAAACTCACACCATTTAGCCTTTGAGCTAAGCCAATAAAATATAATGCCTCAAACTGGACAAAAACTGAACTGAACTACATGGGCTGGTTTTAAAGAAGGTTTACTAGTCAGAGGCCCTTACTACACCTAAGGGTGTAGAGGGAGAAAGGGGGGGGGGCAATCTCGGACGTCCCCCAGTGTACAAACTCCAGTGCGATTTCCCGGAAACAAACAGGGATGTTGTGGGCACCATTTTTTTAAAAAAGCAACAGGAACCAGGAGCACAATTGTGCTCCACCAAACAGTAAGTTTTTTAAAAACAAAAACAAAAACCCCACCCCCGCTCCCCCACCCTCGATGTCCCTGCCCCCCCATCAGCTCCTTCCCTCTTGCTGACACCTGCTACTTGTGGGGAGGAGGGAAGAAGCCGGGACGGTGCCCACACCACCCACGGTCCTCGGGATGGTCCTGGAACCACGGGGAAAACCAGGATAACTGGGGAACTAGTTATTCCGGAACAATGGAGGGGTCGTCCCTTCCTGCCCCCAGGGATCCCCTGTGCATCATTTGGCTGCACAGGGATGACTCAGGGACAAAGTGGGGGTCAGCAAGAGGGAAGGAGCTGGTCTGGGGGGAGTCCAGGCACATTGGGGAGGGGGGGAGTGGGGTCGAGGCTTTTTTAACAAAAAAAACTTATTGTTCGGTGGAGTGCAATTGTGCTCCCGGCTCCTGTTGTTTTTTTAAAAATTGGCACCTGAGGCATCCCCGATTGTTTCCCAGGCATCGTGTTGGCATTTGTATGTTGGGTAAGTCTGAAATTGTCCCCCCTCCCTCCCTCTACACCCTTAGGCGTAGAAAGGGCCTCAATGGCTGATGGAAGGGTTTAGTTATATGTTATTCGAGTAACGTAAGTAAGTCAAATACATCAAAGTAAGGGTGGAACGATACCTTACAATGGAAGCACACCCCCCCCCCACCCCAGTCTATGTTTGCCTTGTAGTGCTAATGTGGGAGAAAGGAGACTTCCAGGTTAGGTGGGGATCTTAAAGGATCCACTTCCCCCTGAAAATACTTTACCCCTAGGCTGTTGTACTTTTTTCTCTCCAAGTGGGCTCTCTGGATAAAATGCAACATTAAGTCTTGCTTAGACTATACGCCCCTTGGTATTAATGAGATTTAAGTTAGCCATGAGTGACTGAAGTCCCATTCATGTCCCGACCCAAAAATCGTACATTTTTGGATCGGCCGCCATTTTTTTCCCCATAGACTTGCATTGCAATGCAAGTCTATGAGGAAAAAATGGCGGCGGGTGGGTAAGGGGGGGCCTAACTCCCTCCCCCCCCGGGGCCGTCCGCTGTGGACGGCCCCGGCAGGTAAACCCCCTCCCCCGCGCTCCCTACCCCCCCTGGGGCCGCCTGCTTCCATCCGGGGGGCCTCCGATTTTGTCCGAACCGGTCCGGGACAAAATTGGAGGTCCCGATCCGGGTCCCGATCCGATCCGGGGGGTCCGTGATTAGGGGTCTGGAAACAAAGCCCTATGAGGAGAGACTGAAAGAACTAGGTATGTTTAGCCTGGAAAAGAGAAGGCAGAGGGGAGACATGATAGCACTCTTCAAATACTTGAAAGGTTGTCACACAGAGGAGGGCCAGGATCTCTTCTCGATTAACTCAGAATGCAGGACATGGAATACTGGGCTCAAGTTACAGGAAGCCAGATTCCGGCTAGACATCAGGAAAAGCTTTCTGACTGTTAGAGCAATACCACAATGGAACCAATTATCTAGGGAGGTGGTGGGCTCTCCCACATTAGAGGCATTCAAGAGGCAGCTGGACAACCATCTGTCAGGGATATTTTAAGGTAGATTCCTGCATTGAGCAGGGGGTTGGAATAAATGGCCTTATAGGCCCCTTCCAACTCTACTATTCTAAGTTTCTATGATTCTATAATATTTGGACATGCTCATGCAGCGGGAGAAGTCATTAAAAATATCTGCAGGTATTCAACAACTTGAACTTTGACTGGGCAGCCAATGAAACTGTTTCTGATCTGGAGAGATATGACCCTATAGTCCAGGGATGGCACTTGGTGGCCTTCCAGATGTTTTGGCCTTCGACTCTCATTATTCTCCAGTATTGGTTATGCTAGGTAGGGCTGATGGGAGTTGTAGACCAAAACATCTGGAGGGGCACATGTTGCCCATCTTTGTTCTAGATGGAGTCAGTTAATGAGCACATCTTCATCAAGTATAAGCCCCCCCCCCAGTAGTCCAGTGTGGAGAAACCTGTGTAAATGGCAAGTAACTGCAGCACAGAACTGGAGGAATCAGTGGAACCAGATAAAATTGCTCAGTATGCGTTTGTTTTAATTGCATATCATGTAGGAAACACCATCACTGACAAAACGGCACATTACTATTTGCATGTAGAGCTTTCCTAAATGATGCTGTAAATCAGCTATACATCCACGGTATCTACTTTTGGTTTCGTTGCTGAATTCAGATCCGAGCACTGTACAAGAATGTTTCCTTTCCTGTTTTTCTTCAATATAACCTATGGGTGGCACTGTGGTATAGAAGGATAGTGTAAATACACAAGTGAAAAAAGTAGTTTCTTTCACAATTAAATACCGGATTTTCCTTGCTGTAAAAAAACTTGCCTAGAGATATGAAAATGGAGGGTCATCTAAAGTAGAGTGACCATATGGAATGGAGGACAGGGCTCTGTATCTTTAATAGCTGTACTGAAACGGGAATTTCAGCAGATGTTATGTGCATGCATGTAGCACCTGCTGAAATGCCCTCTTCATCACAACAGTTAAAGCTGCAGGAGCCCTGCCCTATTTATTAGAGTGACCAGATACAAAAGAAGGCTGGGCTCCTGCAGCTTTAACTGTTGTGATGAAGACGGAATTTCATCAGGTGCTGCATGCATACACAAGTCAGCTACTGAAATCCCCTTTTCTATACAACTGTTAAAGGTACAGAAGCCCTGTCCTCCTTTTCATATGGTCACCCTAAAAAGTATAGTTTCATGGGGGGCATTTAAATTACAAAACCAGCACAAGGGGCTAACCCCTTACTTCTACCCCAGCACCAATCCAAATTGTTCACTCCCATCTACAGCTGCTTTTGATTCCTGGAGGTTCCTCATCTGGTCCACAGAGCCCCCTTGTGATCCTCCAAGGGACAGGGCTTTATTGGAGAGAATGGCAGGAATTCCTTTTAGCAAGTTGCGTGCCCTCCCCAATGGGAGAGGGGGCAGAACACAGGAAAATCCCCACTGTGTTCTTTGACCAGTGATTGGTGATCACACTGTGCATCTGGCTTTGTACAATGCTCGTCAGCCCAACTGAGATGGTGAGCGGCGTGTGAAGCCAGCGGCTTGGCCGGTGCACGAAGGAGTTGCTCCTTGAAGTGCCGGCTGAATCCTTTGCTCTCTGCATGAAGAAAAGCAGACACTCCAAATTGTATACAGTTACCAGAGAGTAAGCCCCAATGAACTCAGTAGACATCTGTAGGATTGTGCCATAAGGGAGCAATCCTAACCCATGTTGAAGACCAGCTGAGGGGGCTTTGGATGGAACAGACAGGCCTCTTCACTGGTAAAACACAGTTCCATTGGCTGGGGCAGCATGGCTGCCTCAGAGGCCCCAGTATGGCTGCAGAAATGTCTACAGATGTAGGAATAACACTGGCAGTACTTCTGCCAGCCATAGGGCCCAATGCGCATCATTCTGGAGGCCTGTCCATGGAGTCCTTGGATCCAAAGCCTCCTCGCTCCCCCCACCCCCCATTGTCATGGTCACAGCAACTCCACAGCTTCCTTCTGGAAAAGGCGCATTTTCAGAAAGCAATTTTTGTGCATTGCTTGTCCTGAAATGCTGCTCCCAACAGATTCTGTTGTAGTGTGTTTCCCACTCCCCCGCCCCCGTATGAAATCCTGGGGGTGTCTATTTCTGTGACCAGGCAGTGACCTGGGTCAAGGGGTGGGGCCACCCCCACCCCCATTCGCAGTAGGGCTGCTTTCACAATAAGTAGCCTCCTTTCCCCATTCACAATAGCGCTGTTTCATTCACAATTGTGGAGTAGCCAGCTGATATGTAGTGAGGAATAAAGAATACACACACAGGAAGGAGACGGGGCAGACAGTAGCGGGAGCCCAGCAGCAGCAGCAACATTTCCCAGCATTGTTACTGCGATTCATTGAAAACTAAAGAACGCACAAAGGGGATGGTGAGCAGGCAGCCAAAAGTGGGAGCGTGGACAAGGTGGGGACAGGGATGAAAAAAAATACAATCTGCAGAAGAGCCTGGAAAGAAAAAAATGACATCATCTGCAGGTGTTGCAGATATGCAGAGGGAGCCAAACCACTAAAGATAAAGAGTGAAGATAATCTTAATTGCTTTATTGGCTGACGAAATCTGTGTGCAAGAGGCTGTTAAAAATGTATAAATATGTAAAGAACTGTTTGTCAGTGTTGGGATTGTGTAGGAGGAATGTTATACCGGAGGTGCTGTGTTTTTCTACTAAAAAATCGTTCGACAGACTTCAATGTGTGTTTGAATCATTCCTTCTTGGTTGCTATCTGGAAGAGAGAGCAAGTGGAGACTGGACATTGGATTTCTAACAGAAACTCTGCTGTTTAGAGATGTTTTTCCCTTTCACTCCTTAACAGCTGCATCTGGCATATTTCTCCTCAGCACCAGGCTAAGCACCATCCCCATCTATCCGTGCAGTCCCTCTGCATGCTAAGCTTACTATGGGGAACCCACAGGGTGGCCCTGGGCGGCTGTTGCTGCTGGAAGTCGTCTTGTTCATGGTCCTCTCGTATCTGCCTTCCCACTTACCACCTTTCACTAAAAGGCCTCCCAGCCTACTGATACAATAAACAGTCTGATTATTCTGGAAGGGGAAGCATGTGGAACCTGAGCAGCTTGCTTGTCAGTATACAGCTGTCCTTACTAAAATCTCTGAATGGGGGAAAGGAGGGATGCTTTCAGTTGAGAGACTTTTATGCCCAGGATGAACCAAAAACGATAGAACAACTCAGAGCTGACCTAGGAGACCGAGGCCTGTGATGGCTACAAGGAGTACAATTGTCCCACCTCCTTAGAGATCCCAACATAAAAGACACATGCGCTTAGAACTTTAACAGGACCGGAACGAGCAATGCTAATGGTAGGGGAAGGAGGGAAGGGAATTGTATCTTAATTTATGCCATCCTAATAGACACTCAGATGGGTTTGATGGCGGGCTTGAAGAAAGTGTGGGAAGGAGATTTTGGAAGGGAATTAGATGAAGCTAGCTGGAATAAATTATGGAGCAACAGACCATTTAGACTATATCAGCTTCTATTTGAGAAACTTCTTTGAAAATACTGCATAGATGGTATCGTACACCAATACAGCTAGCACATATTACTTCAACATGTAGCCCCCTTTGTTGGAGAGGCTGCAGAGTAAAAGGCATGTATTTTCATTTATGGTGGACTTGTTCCGCATATACAGGGATTCTGGACGTCAGTACATAGAGAATTAATGACTATTACTGGAGAAACTATTGTATATGATCCAGATTTTTTAAATTATCAATATACAAAGGATCTAATGCAAGTTTAAAATGTAAAGATTTATTATTAATCTTACTAACTGCTGCCTGCCAGACAATTACACAACGATGGAAAAAACTGGACAATTTGAACCTATGTGCAGGGTATCGAAATATATGGTCTGTGGCAATATCAGAAAAAATAACTCATGACTTGCTTCTAATCAAGGAAAAACAGAACCGCTCTCCTTTTACGCTTTATGGAGGAGATTCATTCAACATATGTCACAACCAGGCTTGCAACAACACATGCCAGTTTCAGCTTTGAGCATTTGGATATTATAACAACAAATGAAGATCACACACCACACTTATTAATTAGTAGAACTGTTTATTTATTTCTTTTTTTCTCCTTTCCTTTCCTTTTTTTTTGGTCTCGTTTTCTCACCTAAAAATGTATTAATCATTTTTTCTCTTATATGACAATTGTTTAGACATCAATTGTTAGGGGACTGATAACCTTTTGGTTATATTTTAAAGTAATAATTAAAAAAAATCAAAAAAAATCCTGCATTCTTTTGGGGAGATCAGTGCTGACAAAGGAAAAGCAAAATTGCAGCCAAGAGAGCCAGGAGACCAAGGATTTTAAGAAGGGAGAACAGGGTGTGGTTTGAAGTGTTGCCCACAACGCGGGTTTTTGTGGGTTTGATGATCCGCTCGGCCTGGGTGAGGATGGCATTCCTGGCTCCAGCCCACTTCCCGGGTCCCACCAAGCGGAATTGGAATGGGGTGCAGGGCCCAAAGAAAACAGTCAAGGCCAGCTTGGGGTCCTTCAGTAGCAGTGAGAACAGGTCTGGCTTTGATCCCGAGGCAGCAGCAAGCTCATCCAGGTATTCAATGAAATCCGTCTGGATTGACTGGCTGCGGCTGGTGCCAAAACTTTGGCAGTGGGGAAGACAGAGAGGCAGACATTATTGCATCTTAACTGGGAGGTGCTGCACCATGGTTCTACCTCGGATGAATGATCGGGGCAAGAACAATTCAGTGTTCCGAGTATTCATTTCTACGCTCAGAACAGGCTCTCAATTCTAGTCTCCTCCTCCACTTAGGACCCGGAAACATTTTTTTTTTAAAAAAAAGGTTATGGAGCCTTGAGGGTAGTGACATAGAAATGTCAACTTCTGACCATGGGGTGGGACTGTTTCTATTCAGAATAATAAAATGCCTGTGATTTTACAATCACACATGTTTGTTTTTCTCTCACCCCTCCGACTCCCAGCACACTCGATGCTTGTATGTGCCTTGGTATGGTGAGTTGCAAGCACTAGAAGCCAATGGAAAGATGCAACAGGGGCCGGTTCTCCACTGGCCTTTTTACCCAGGACCATCCCTGGGTTGTCCCTGTGCGTGCAAATGACACACAGGGACTCCCGGGGGCAGGGGGTGAGATGGGCACAGGTTTCCCCCGGGATAAGAGGTCCCCAGGAAGACTAGATACTTCCAGCGGCTCCGTGCCCATCAGGAGAGGGGGGTGGAGCAAGTCTGCCAGGATGGTGGGGGGGAGGGGAGGAGGCTGATTTCGGTCAGGATTTTTTTTTACTTACCCTTTTTCGATGGAGCACAAGTGCGCTCTTTGGATCCTTCTCAAAAAAAAAAAATGGCGGGCACAACGGTGTGACAGCCCGAGAGGAAGCTGGGAAGTTGTGCTCCAATTTGGAAAGGGGAGGACGATCTCGGGAGCAGGTTCATCTGGCATTGCCCCTCTCCCTCTACCCCCATAGGTATAGAAAGGGCCAGGGGTCACTGTTCCTGTCCCAGTGCTCAAACTAAGCCTCCATAAGATCACCTCCTGCCAAGCCCCACCCCCAAAGATGCCTCCAAAGAAGATGAACTATGGGAACACTTATCTTTTCCTGTACTTGGGCCCTGGGAAGATGCACCATCATCATCTTCACTGGAGCATGTGCAGAACCATTCTCAAAGTGTGTTGGGAGATGTGCCCCCAGCTAGGCAGTGCTTTTAAACGTTAGAATAATGGGAGAGAAATTACGAAACTCTCTGACTTCCGCAGAAAGTGCAAATACCATTGCCATCTCCACCTGCGTCACAAGTCATCAAGCATTCACCCAGCCCATCCTAAAAGTCCCTAAATTCCCTATCCCCTCCTCTGCTGAGAAGAGAGGTCTGACCGTATGAGTGTGTGTGTGTGTGGGGGTGTGTGTGTGGGAGGGAGTAGATGGAAGTGGGGTTTGCACAGCCCTGCAATAAAGCACAGGATATTTCTCATACCTCTTGATTCTCTTCTCATTCCTTTTGATGGTGTCAGCCACCATAATGCTCTCTGAAGGCAGTGGACTCAGCCCTACAAAGACAAAAGGGTTTGGCTGAAGACATATCTATGATGCTTCCTCTTGGGGAAGCCATGGCAAAGGAGAACAGCTCTCTCGCTACTCTCTACATTCCCCTGAGGGGAGGCTGCCCCACAGCAGTGGGAAGAGGGCAGCCTTATAACTCTGTCCCTAGAGCAACTCCCCCTGGTTTCAAAATGTGTCAACTGGAAAGCCATGTGGTGGTTAGGGAGGGCTGCCACTTAATAAGTGGAGATGGTACTGTATGCTTAGGACATATTTACCTTAATTAAAATTAATTAAAGTGGTTGAACAGCAAAATAACTCTGAGGTACAGACCCCTGGGGTTCCCTGAGGAGGTATGCTAGATTTCAGGTGTTGAGGTTTCGCCACCTTTGAGCTACGGCGCATAGATAAACAAAAACAAATCAATTCTCCATTTACAATTCTCACATGAACCTGAAACAAGGGTAGATTGCTTCCCTGTTTACCTTTGCCCCCACCCACTTGCTCTGTTGCCTCTCCTATGCCGAAGTTCCTTGGGACAGGGACCAATTCTCTCATTCTCTATAAAGTGCTCTGTATACTGTTGGTGCCATATGGAATAAATGATTCATCTGCCTCATAATCATACCTTTGAAGACTCTGGTAGCCCAGCGCACTTGCAGCTCTGAGGTAGGCATGATTGGCCCAAGGGGTTGGATTAAGCCAATAACAGCCAACGTTGGTTTCTCTAGATGAGTAGGGAAGACATGTTTATACAATGGGACACGATTGTCTTCCACCTTTATCACCGACTTGTCCAGAAAGGGGAATGCCGCACTGTAGCCTGTTGCAAAGACGACGACATCCACATTCTCCTCTGTAGTCCCATCTTTGAAAATGACAGAGGTCTCTGTGAATTCCTTGACAAGTGGTTTCACTATCACAGCCCCACACAGGATACGGCTCGGCAGGTCATCGTTGAACACTGGCTCTTTCATCAATGACCTGGAAGTCAAAAGGCAATGGAGAGGCATGCATTACCCGGAGATTGGAATGGATATGTCTGGTTCAAAGCGCTTATGAAATTCATAAATTCTCTGCCTCTCTATTTGTGAGTCTCTGTTTTAGACTTGCCCCCTGATTGGAAATTGGCAGGCTTAGAGCAGTGATCCATGCAGGGATAGGAGGGGGGATTCCTCTGGGTCACACATCCTCCTAGATTAATACCCCAGTCTGGAAAGAGGAACTGCATTTTTTAAAATGACAATTAATGATAGCTAACAGCGCCAGAATTGGTGTCACCAGCTATGTAATTTTACTTACAAGTTTCTTAATGCTTCAAGCAGTAATGATGAATTTTAAGAGTATTTGTTGGGTTTAGCTTGCTATGTCTTGCAATAATTATAGCAAACAAGCAAGACAAATCAAGCCCTTTAGGAAGCAAAGCGATCCCCTGACATACCTGTTTTGAGGCACCAGGCCATAGTTTTCATGGTCAAACCACTGATTCATCTTCTGTTCTATCACCCATCGCAAAAGGAACAATGGGAGAGAGTTTCGGATCATGTTGTTGAAGCGAGTGTGAAAGATGGTGTCCCAGGGATAGCCATTGTCATACACACGGCTCATCACCCAGGTGCCTCCCCTAGTGCTGAGGGACACCTACATGGCAACAAGAGATGCTATTTAGAAAGGCTGATGACCGTTCAAATCTCTGTCTTGCAGCTACCCTCTCCCCAGATTATGTACCGCTTCACTTCACTTATACCTGCTGAAATATACAAACACTGCAAGCTGAATCTTAGAGTTTTCACATTTCACAGTTAAACATTCCTGATTTATAATCCACTCTGGGGATGGGGGATATAGAATTAGTCCATCCCTGGTTTCACCAAAACCATCAAAGGGATTCCACTCATTCTACGCTGGGATCTAGATTGTATAGGCCTAACTATGCAAGACTAATGGGCAAGTGAACCAGTTTCATTTGTATCCCACCCTTCTTCCAAGAATCGCAGTTGAGGGTACATGGGGTTGCCCCTTTATATGCTCATAGCTGTCCTGAGTTTCTGGGACCCAATTTTCTTTTTATCTTACATACTTTTATTTTTGATAATATCTGTGTCTAGATCGCCCCTCTTCTCATTCATTAATTCATTTATTCAATCAATTTATGTGTCGCTTCCCATTGCAAAGCAGTCTTGAAGCAATTTACACTAGAAAGAATCCAACCTCCACCACAGAATCAATAAAGTAAAGAAGATAAAGTCAATATAAATAATAATCGACATAACACAATTATACTAATTATATATGGACGCAATGAAAACACAATCTAAAGCCATAGCCTACTCTTTCTGTAGGCCATCTTCTATTTACTCCTCCTCCTCCTCTTCCATTGATGGGTCATGCTGCCTCTGGTGTAGCCCAACCATAGGTTACATTGTGATCCATTGATTATCTATGCAGTGCCTATTACAAAATCTCTAGAACTCATTGGAAATGTCTTCCCCTCAAAGCCCCCGCCTCACTTTACCTTCTTTGCTGTCCGGCAGATCTCCACAGCAATATCAGCAGCTGAATTCCCCATTCCAATGATCACAGCCGTCTTCCCTTGTAATCCTTCTGGGCTTTTGTAATTTCGGCTATGGAAATAGCTACCCTTGAACTTTTCAAAACCTGCCAGGAAGCAAAGAGCAACTGCAGCATTTGTCGAAATACATCAAGTTGCCAAAAAAAAAAAAAAAGCAATTTTTGGATACGCTAAGTTCTGGATCTAGATTTTAAGGCATTCAGGTCTAAAATCCAGGTCCAGCTTGACTCTGCTGCAAGAAGAGAGGAGCAATCCATGCAATCCCCTCTTCTAATTAGGGGACACAACAGGGGATGAGGATAGAGCTTCAGGCCACTTTCTCAGGTAGCTAATTTTTCATTTCTAATATTTGTTTTGTTTTGTTTTAAATGCAATGTTAATGTAATATGCAATGTAGGGAGAAGCCATTTTGAATGTGAAAGTCATTGCCAAGTCAGTCTGTATAAAAACAATGTAATCTAATGATCTAGTAGACAGATGTTTTTCTGTTCAGATGTCTGGTCCTAGATCCGAATGGTGTGTTAATGACAAATACCAGGTAGTCTCTTCTTCAAAGAAAGAGCAGCTGGGTTGGGAATTCTGAATGGACAAGTGGAAGCCCAGACGCATGCTTGACCCTTCTTCCCTGAGACATAATTCTGCACCAGGCAGTTTGAAGGAACAACTGAAACGTTTTCAGGTTTCAACCATCTGTGGAAACAAAGCCGTACCAGGAAAAAATTCCAGTGGGGTATATGCTTCTATCTGGTGGCCTGTGCAGATCATGACAGCGTTGAAGATGAAGAATTCCCGCTTCCCATCTTTCTCTGTGATGACGGTCCATTGGCCGGTGGTAGAGTAATCTTGGCTTTTTTCTACCCTGACAACTGTGGTCTGCCACAAAGCCAGAAAAACGATACCATTACTTTGCAATCACATACTCTGATACAGTTGGCTTGTCTTGATGAGGGGTTTGCCCCAGGGTGGATCTGCAGTGGCGGCAGCTCGTTTACATGATGCAGCCGCCATCGTGAAGCCATCCAGGGGCAAGTCCTGGAAGCTCCGGGTTAAAAAAGTTGGGAAGTTACTGCGAGTTTTTTTTCTTGGAGCGAGGGGACAACAGCATCTGCCATCTGTCACCTTGCTCCAGAGCTGTGGCAGAGGCATCTCCCAGCTGATGGCATCCCCTGATTGGGCGCCATCTGCTGGGGAGGGGGTGGTCCAGCGAGCGGAATGGCTTCTGGACCGCCTCCCCGCCTCCAGGGACCTTGGGAAGCTCCCCTTCAATAAACAAACAAATAAATAAATAATCCAAAATAATTAAATACAAATGGACTACGGGTGCACCGGGAAAGTGGGGGTGCTAGGGGCGGCAGCCGCCCTATCACCCTCCAAAACCCACATTTGCGCTCCTTTCCGTGGGTATTACCCTGGAGGAGCGCAACTGCGGGATTTTGGATAACGAGGCACGAATGTGACCTCATATAGATGCAGCCTGTGTTTCGTCCCCCTTTTTCTGAATGGTAGGAAGGCCCCTGCTTCCTTATTGAGGAAAGCAGACCGGAGACATGGGGAGTTTTGCAGTCTGATGAAGCACCCCCCTTCACTGAGTATATGAGCTCTGTCACACCTAATTTTTCCCCTGGTTTGCCTCTGTGTTTTTTGCCTCTGATGCATCAGTGCATCAAGCTTATGGTCCCTTTCACCTGAATTCGCTGCTCTTTTGCTCTTTCACTTGTTTGCTCTTCCACTCCACTCCGCTCCGCCCCGCTCCACCCCGCTCCGCTCCGCCCCGCCCCGCCCCGCCCCACCCCTTCTCTTTCTTCCTCCAGTTCATTGGTTGCTCCTTCCCTCCCTTTAACAAGACATGTACAAGCAGGTCCTGTCAGATGAGCACTTCAACCAAACTGTCTTTCTCCCAGGCAAAAATGGAACGACCCTTTAGTCTGGCCCTTTGGGGGCATTGAGGGAGTACAATCCTGTCTCTGTAGAGATTCAGGCGTTGTATGGTTTTAAAAAAGGCTTTCGAGCCTGGGGTGCAAGGCTTGGGTTTTATATGGAGGCTTGGAGCAGCTGCTGGGAGAGATCCCTGTTCCCTGCCAGGACCTGATGCAAGCCATTCAAGTCAACAGCAAGACTCCCGTTACAGCACATGGCCCCAATAAAGGAAAACATGAGAGTATAGCACTGCATGGGTGCATTAAACACACTTAGGGAAAATAATCTGGACTTGAGGCATTCTAGAAAAAGACAGAAAAGGCTGGGGAAGAGGCGGTGTGTCAGCAAGACAGGCACGGCGTCATGTGAGGATCATGCTGCAAATCCGCTAATTTAAGCCAGAAGAAGAACTTTATTTACAGTCAAACAGACCAGCAAAGTAATACACTATATGCAACACGTACAAAATTATTTACATCAGGACATTAAAATTAGGTATCTGCTTTGGATCGCAGAGGATAGGAATTTCGCAACTTGCACTGTAATACACTTATCTACCCCCTTCAAAAGCAACTCGACTAATGACTCCCTGGAACAACCCACCTGATGCCGTGTGAGAGGATACAGCAGGGCAATCCTAGCATTTTGATAAAAGCAGCAAACAACACATGTTAAAGCACTAATCCTTCCTTCAAGGAAAAGCTGGGGGAGATGGGATTGTGCTAGAAGAGAAGACTCAGCATCCTCAAACTCTAAGTTCCAGGATTCCTTTGAGAAAGCCTTGGATGCCCGGGTGGATTAATTATGCCAGGGAATGGATGTGGGGGTGGGGATGTAAAACCCTCCTGGTTCTCCTGGACCTCTCAAAAGCTCTCAATACCATCAACCACAGCAACCACGGCAACCCATGGTAACCTTCAGGCTGTGGAAACACTGAACAGGTATTTGGAAGTGGTTTGGGGTTGGATAAGAGCAAAAATGCTGACGTTTACTCTAGATAACAGGCATACGGTGAGTTCAAAAGTCGGTCAATCTGGATAGAGGCTTGCAATCAGTTTTGGATGCGGTTTCTCTGATAGGACAAAGTTCACAGTTTGGGGGGGTGTCTCTTGGATGTGATGCTATCAGTAGAGGCAAATATGGCATTAATAGCTAGGAGGGACATTCACCAGCTTAGGCTGGTTCACCAGCTGTGAGCCTACATCCAGACAAACTACTCTATGTGGATCATACAATGCAGATGTGTTTGTAGCATGAATAGGCCCTCTGTCGCAAGCTTAGTTTAGTTATTAAGATGTTTTGCACTTGTCTTCTTTTCAACAACAGGTCAGTCCAGACAGGCCATTTTCTGTCCATTGGAACACAGTTGTTTGTATCTTCATTTTAAATCAACTTACCTTGAACCTGACATACTTGAGCAAATCAAAGTGCTGTGCATACAGGCGCAAATATTCCAGGAATTTAGAGTTGTGCAGGAAGTTTGGAAAGTGGTCGGGCATCGGAAAATCACTGAAACAGGACATCTCTTTGGACGAATTAGTGATAACTGAGCTGTAGATGCTTGCCCTGTTTTCCTCTACCTTTTCCTAGAGAAGAAGAACACAAGAAGGTCCAGAAATTAAGTTGTTAGACCCAAAGCCATTATGCATTGCTGGTCCCTCGGGAATATTGGTATCCGTTACTTCTCTTCCCAACTTCATTCTGATTTTTTAAAAAACAACAACAACACACGAATACATAAGATTTTTGCTACAAGCATAACTTGTGATTAAAGATTATTGTGTATGTTCACTCATATGATCACATCTGTAGTCTCCATATTTAAAAACTATACCCATTACAGACGGGCTAGCATTAATATATTTCCATACAGATGTAACTGCATCCTAAACAGACACAGGTCCCCTCTACAAGGATTCGCTTTTGCGCCCGGTTAGGCGATTATGCGCATAATCGCTGAAGCGCATTTACACCTAATACCTCTGCATGAGAGGCGGCGAGAGGCGGCGAAGCGCATTAACGGATGACCAAAGTGCGCTTTATAAGTAGTTAATGCACATAAGCGCTTGTTCACACAGTCAAAATGCGCTTTAACGGCCGGAGCAAAATAAAACTCGCTATTTAACGCACATTCGCTAATGTGCATAATTGGAGAGATAACACGCCTCTACGCCCGATTTGCGCTCCGTTCTTGTAGAGGTAAATTTTTTAAAGCACCTTGAAAGAGCTTTAAACCTCTCTTGTAGAGGCAGCCACAATCAGATCATGCATCTGCCCGAGTCCATGCAATCAAGTCTTCCAAAACAATTTAGCCATTGGACTTCTTTAGTTGTGCAAATAATATTCCAGGAGAAGCCATTCAGAACAGGACTTGGATGTATTTAGAGCACAACAAAGAGTAGCAAAAAAAGGTACCCTCCCCAAATCATGTTCATCCAAAGTTGAACGCTGTTTATGTACGATAAAGAAGTCAGGCATTGTTTTTATTTGTGTAAGTATATTTCAAATACCCGCAGGTATTTGAAGTACCCTATTATTCAAATAGCCCACATGAATACAACTAGTTGGTCACAGGTCTCCCATTCAGTTATGTTCAGTAAAAATGGAGGGTATTTCTCAAACCACTAGGATGCTGGCTGGGTCATGATTTTGATGAGGGATGAACCTAATTCTTGCATAGCTCAGGATGAGGGACAACACGAAGTATCTGCTTCAGATGGCAGGTTTTATGGTGTCATAAGCAAAGCAAGAGCCAGCAAGAGCTGCCCACGGAGGCACAATCCACCGGGACATTCTCCTGAGCAAGCACGATGTTAATAAATGGCTTCCATCCAAGAGCACAATTCGTGCTTGGTTGTGTATATGTTTGGTTAGGGGAGTGTGAGTAGGGAGAAGTACGTTTAGATTTCCCACTTAATGCACCAACATGTGTCGGTCCAGCCCTGTTTAAGACCCAAATCAGAGCCAAGCAACACATAGGGCTAATGGTGCAGAAGGAACATGGGGACACACATTGGGGGTGGGGGTGTAGGGCAAAGGGTTGTGTTTGGGACCATGGGTAAAATTTGCTAGGTCAGCTGAGATAACTAACTACCAATTGGTTCAAAGTCTTGAAAACTAGCATGTTTTCCTTCATATTGATTAGCAGCTTGGGTTGAAGCACAATGGCCAGAATAAGGGTGCTTCCCCCTCTGATTTGCAGTGGGAAATTGCTCAGGGGGCTTCATTGTTCCATTTCTTGCAGCAACAAGACCCTCTACTTACGGTGAATCTCCACAGTCCCCCGATGTCACTGCTTTGCTCAAAGCAGGTGGGCTCCAGGCCTTCCTCCAGGCAGCCTTTGATGGAAGTCAGGCCGCTCAGCCCAGCGCCGATCACTGCGACTTTCTTTGCCATGGTCCCCTACAGGCAGCAAGGAAAGATCCAGAGAGGACTTCATGGGCAGGATAGCACTAATTGGACCATCTTCCAATCCAAAGGCTACTTATTTTATTCACTCAAGAGGGGGGCATTGCTAATCTGTTGCCTTCACTAATGAATAGCACTTGTGTTACAGATTTAATCCAGTATTTTCCTTTTAACCAACCCTGTTATTATCTCCCCTTTAATCTCTGCACCCAGAGTGCGCGCTCTTCTCTCTACAGCATCATAACTCTCTGGAGGCCCTTCTCCATTAACTCCCCCCTTCGCAACCCAACAGAAATTTATACACACGCTAATTTATTGATTTCAGTGGGGTTCAGCACACTTGGTTGCGCATTAGATTGCGGTTGTTTTCACTTTTATATATTGAAACATATTTAAAAGCTCTAGTTCTGAAAAAAACATGAAATGATTCACGCTTCCTCTTATTATTAAAAATGAATATTGATTAACAAAGGTTTTAATTGAGTTGAAGTGAGAGAAATGTCAAAAAATAATTCAGAAGACTGCACTCCCATACCCACTTGCCTGGGAGTGAGCCCCATTGCACTGGAATTTGCTTCTGTGCAGACTTGAGCTGTTATGCCAGTTTTTATGCCAGTTTTAACTTGCCATGCCTGACAATACGTTTTCTCGCTGCTACTACCATAAATGGACTTATGATTGGATCGCCCCACTCTTTAAAAATGGCTCAGAGACGTTTTTTATGGCAGCATCAGTTTTGAGTGGGGTGGGTGGGTTATAACTGTTCCCTTCACACCAATTGTACAATCTGAATAATCCAATCTTGTTTCTGTTTTTCAGGGCTGTGAGCAGCAGGAAGGGATTTAAATCAGAAAAAACAGTGCAGAGGAGAAAGGGTTAAAAACTTCCCCAACCTCCCTGCACAGCCGCTCTGATTTTAAAAAATTGCTTTTAAAAAAAAAAAAGTTGGCTAATCTGATCAGAGATCTCCTTTGTCATCTGTGGCTTTGAAAAAGAAAGAAAAAAAATGATGAAAATACAAGGTAAAGTACAGAGGGAGCACTTCTTACCTGTCTTCTTCTGGGATAAGTAAATTGTCCCTTCAGTGTCTGGAGGGAAACTAACACTCACAGTCAAGTTCCAGAGAATTTTAACAAATGGGCAGAGATCCAGACTACGTTTAGACACGTGTTTCTCTGTTCCGTTGGCAGAAGCTCAGAGGGCTACAAATGAACTCTCACACACAGCCAGTTCCCTCCTTCACATTGGAAGGCTGGTTTTAGGGACACTTGTGGTTACCAGGTCACAAAGAGTTACAGGAGCTACTGAATAGAGTTACATAAGAGTTACATAAAACTGTTGATGTTTGTGAGGCACCTTCTTTTGAAATACAAGGAGTTGGGCAACTTTTCACCAAGGGTCTGAGTTACAAAATTATCTGGAATGAAGTGAGAACAACTATTTCAGCATATTTCCACAGCAGTCTTGAGGGGTTCAGTAATGAATAGGTTAACTAAATGCAAAAGAGGGCAGGGGTCCTGTATCTTTAATAATTGTGGAGAAGAGGGAAATGTGGCGTGTGCAGCTTTCATGTGGTGGGGAGAGAGAGAGAGAGAGATCGATCACATTTGTTAAAATTCCCTCTCAAACTAGGAAGGGATCTTTGAGGTCATCTAGTCCAGCCCCTGCATCCCTGATAGATGTTGTCCAGCCTCTGCTTTAAACTTGCAGCCCACTGAAGGAGAAACCACCACCTCTCACAGTAGTCTGATCTATGCCTTTGTGTAAGTGTTAAAGGTACAGGATGGCTGTGACTATCCAACCGATTGGCTGGACCTGGTTTCGGATGCCCCAAGGCGTTGGCTGATCGGCCATCGCACATTTTGTTTTTTGGGGGCTTCGGGGCATTGGCCCAATGCCCTGGAGCTCCTCAGGAACTCTATGCGCTGCAGGGAGCCCAGGGAGCCCATCCTCATCCCCCTAGGCCGACATTTTGTGTATGGTGGCCATTTTGGGCATGACCCAAGTTTGTTTAGGGGTGGGGTTTAGATTATATCTCCAGGCACGGGATTCAACCGAGATTTGCCCTGTCTCTAGACGTAAGAAGTACATTAGGCACACAGCTTGGAAGACCATTTCTCAAAAATTTTGTTTGGGTAGATTCCATAGCAGTAAAATTACTATAAGCACACAATTGCGTACCATAAAGCAGTTGTGTTAGCACTTGGCAGAGAACACTTGTAAGGCTGATGGTATGTGCTGTCCTCCTTTAGCATAAAAGAAAGAAATGAGTGATTTGACACTCCTCTGTGCATTGCAATGGCATTGGAGATTTGACTCTTCCAGGAGCCGGATGATTGGAAGATTACTCCTAAGTATTTGTAAGATTTAACCTGTTCAATTGGGTGCCCATTTATCTGCCAGCGATGTTTAGTCCGCTTTCGCATGAAAACTAAGACTTTAGATTTGGTATAATTAATCACCAGCTTTTCAGTTTTACAATAAATGTCCAAAGCTCTTAGTAACTTCCTCAAGCCAATGCATGTCAGAGAGAGAGAAGTACCGCATCATCTGCATATGGTAAAATGGGCAACGATCTATGTGCCAACTTAGGAGGGTGGGAGTTTATCTCAGAGAGCTCCTTGTCCAGAAAGTGAATATGAATGTTAAACAAGGTGGGGGCAAGAACACAACCCTGTCTAACACCAATATAAGTTGGGATCGCTCTGGTCAAATGGCCTGCATGATTACATCTCACCTGCACCCAGGTTTTATCATAGAGGCTACGAATAAGGGTCAACAGTCACCTATCAATGTTAGTGTCCTCAGGTTTTTGCCATAACCTATCTCTCGGGATTAGATCGAAAGCAGACTTAAAGTCAATGAAGGCTGAATAAAGTGCCCCCCCCCCACCCACCCCGGAGACAGAATAATACTTTTCAGCCAGGTGTTGTAATACGAGTCCTTGGTCAGCTGTGGAGCACCCAGGTCTAAAGCCTGCCTGCTCATCTTCCAAAAATCTTTCCTCCTCCATCCAGCTTGATAGTTTCTCGAGGAGGTGACTGGCATACAACTTGTTCACAATGCTCAATAGACTAATTGGCCTGTAATTAGCAGGGTCCCCTCTTTTCCCTTTTTTATATATCGAGACAATAATAGTGAGGCCCAGGTCCTCTGGTATACACGCTGACTGATCAATATAAGTAAATAGAGCTGCTAGAACCGGGGACCACCACTCCATGTTGGCCTTAAGCAGCTCGGGTAGTGTATTATCACTTCTGGGTGCTTTGCCCGATTTAAGCTTAGAAATAAGCCTCTTAATTTCAGAGGCAGAAACAGGAGGCCAGTCCAGGATGTTCGTCAATTCAGTTTGTAATAGTGGAGTTCCAGTTTGTCTTTTTGCATACAGCTCATTAAAATATAATTCCCAGGTCTTAACGGGAATATGAAAGTCCATTCTACATTGCTTACTTTGCCAATCACTGGAGACAATTCTCCAGAAGGTAAACTGCATCATGAGCCCTTGAAGCAGCAATTAAATTCTGCCAACCCACTCTCTGTGCCTGGCTCTTTTTCTCCTTAATTAAATTTTTCTATCTCTTCTTTAAAGACAGCCATTCAGAGGGTAGAGCTGGCAAATCCAATTTGCTGTATATCCTATGTATTGAACACAGGATGTGGGGCTTGGTTGGGGAGGCTTGGAGCGTGGGTGAATTAAGAGTTTTAAACTAAAACTTTGTTTTCTAGGACCAGCAGAGTGCTGCTCACAACAAATGTGTGCGCCCCAATTACGCAGAAGGTGACGGTCCACCTCACGTGCAGCTGAATAATTTCCTGGAACTGGGGATAAAAGCTGAAGATTATCCTGACCCAAAAAGAATAAGGGACTCTGTTTCAGCTATTGTACATATCACAGTGAACATGATTATGGAATATGTCTGCAGCGAAACACTGTTTTACATGTGTGATGGTTGTATTTTGGACCGGCCGGGACAAAATTCACACGTTTGTGTGAATTGGGAGCATAGCTTTTAAGATTCTACTAAAAAGAGAGTTGTTTCAAAACTTTGCATGGAAAGATTTACCTATGTTCTGAGTTTAGCTACGATGGGGCTGAAATGTATGTCGCTTATATCTGTCTCACTTGAGGATGGCGGTTCATTTGCAAGCCTGTGTGATGAATGCTGAAAACGCTGAAAAAGAGCTAAATACGTTGGATGTCTCTCATTAAAAAAATTGTTTGTAAGAGACCTTATACATTTTATCTGAATGCTTGTGACGCCTGTGAACACTTATATGTTTAAAAAATAAAAACCTCTAAAAAACAAAAAGGCTTCCCCTCCCTTTCTTTTGAGCAGAGGCCAATGCCTCTCTGCGCTTAACAGATAACGGCTATGAGGCGGTGGACGCAATGACTCAGGCTGCCTCTACAAGAGGCATTTAAAGCTCTTTCAAGGTGCATAAAAAAAATTACCTCTACAAGAACGGAGCGCAAATCGGGCGTAGAGGCGCATTTTCTCTCCGATTATGCGCATTATCGAATGCGCGTTATATAGCGAGTTTTATTTTGCTCCGGCAGTTAAAGCGCATTTTGATTATGTGAACAAGCGATTCTCCACATTAACTACTTGTAAAGCGCATTTGACACAACCGGTAAGGTCACCAGTTGAGTGCTCAATTACCTCCTGCATACAAGCATTTACGATAAAGTGCTTCAGCGATTATGCACATAATCGGCTAACCAGGCATCAAACGGAATCCATCTAGAGGGGGTCAATGGGTGTTTTTTTGCTTGAGGAGACGAGGTAGAGAGGTTGGGGCTTTGCTGGTCAATCCAATCTTATATTTCAGGTGGGTTTTTGGAGGATCCTGGCCAAAAAGAAAAATACATTACAGACTGGGTGCCAGTTCGAGAATGGAGTCTATTGCATCAACATGAAGTTGTGGGATATTATTAAAGCTTGAATGCTTCCTCTTATTAGAAGGAAGGCTAACGACCAAATGTGAAGCCCTGGCTCCTAGATTCTAGGGGAGGTCTCTGTCCAATGGAATGAAGACAGAGGCCTCATCTACAAGAATTCGCCTTTACGCCTGAGTAGGCGATTATGCGCATATTCGCAGAAGCGCATTTACGCCTAATACCTCTGTACGAGAGGCGGCGAAGCGCATTACTGGACAACCGAAACACGATTTAAACTGTTGACATGCGAAGAATCACTTGTTCACATAGTCAAAATGCGCTTTAACGGCCGGAACAAAATAAAACTCGCTATATAACGCGCATTCGATAATGCGCATAATCGGAGAGAAAATGCGCCTCTACGCCCGATTTGCGCTCCGTTCTTGTAGAGGTAAATTTTTTAATACGCCTTGAAAGAGCTTTAAATGTCTCTTGTAGAGGCAGCCTTAAGTATCAAGACAGCATGTGCTGCCGCCATTGCTTATTGGAATGATGGGTGGAGCAGTGTTGGCTGCTACAGCTGTGTGAAGGGAAGGGGGGGGGGAGGATGTGCCTTTCGTGCTGTGAAAGTGATCAATGCCTGTTTTATGGCTGCTTTCGGTGCTTCGGCTGTGGGGGGGAAGAGGAAGGGGTGTTGGGGGGGGAACTGTGGAATGCAGCATGATTATATGAAAAGGAGGACAGGACTCATGTAACTTTAACAGTTGTAGAGAAAAGGGAATTTCAGCCAGAGTCATTTGTATGCAATTAGTTCCTGGTGAAATTCCCTCTTCATCACAGCAGTTAAAGTTACAGGGGCCCTGCCTTCTTTTGTATATGGTCACTCTAGTATAGTGCCTGCAACTTTAACTGTTGTGATGAAGAGGGGATTTCACCAGGAACTAATTGCATACAAATGACACTGGCTGAAATTCCCTTTTCTCTACAACTGTTAAAGTTACATGAGCTCTGTCCTCCTTTTCATATGGTCAGCCTAATTATGTGTATTGCCTATGTGGGGGGGGGGGGCAGAAAGAGAATATTGTGGGAAGATTGAGAGGCTGCGGGTAGAAGTTAAGCGTTTCTTTGCTGTGAAAGTGTTCATGCTTATTTTACGTCCTGTGCTAAATTCTCCCTTCTGAGGCTCCCTCAAGCCAATGTTTCTAAACCTGAGGAGCTATTTTTTTTTGTAAGCACATGGCTCCATAAGCACATTTTCCCATAAGCACATGTCTTCCATTCTGAGAATGCAATGTGTAAGCACCGGGCTACACACCTCTCTTCCCCTTTCTCTCACCCATTCTCTACTCTCGCCCAACCCTTCCCTCCCCCAACATTCCCCCAAACTTGCCCAACTCCAGCTCCCACCTCACCCCTGCCCCAATGCCCCTGCACCCACTTCCTGTCACCCTCACCCCACCCCATACCCCTAATACCCCTAATACCCCTGCCCCAACCCCCAGGACTATCCCCACCCCCACCTTTCCCTACACCCCCTGCCCCACCTCTACCCCCTACGGTCCCCAACTCCTGCCCTCACCTACCCCTACTCCCACCCACCCCTTGACCCCCAATCCTACCCATGACCCCCACCCTCCACCAACCCAGCCCCATCTCACCCACCCTGTCCCTTCCCCCTCCTGCCCCCAAACCCCTGCACCACCCCAACGCCAAACAGTCATTTTAGTCAGCATGTGCCTTTTCACACAATCCCATCCACATGCCCCCTCCTGCCCCCCCACACCCTGGACCCCCTGCTACCCTGCTGCCCCATACACTCCATGCCTCCTTCTCCTTCTCCTCCACCACCACCACCCTCACCAACCCCCATTCTGCACCCTCTCCTCCTCCCCCCATCCACACAACCTGCCTCCACCCCTTCCTCCCTTCCTCCCTTCCTGCCCCTCAAACCCTGCCAACAGTCATTTTAGTCAGCATGTGGCTGTTCACACAAACGCATTCGCATCCCCCTTCCTGCCCCAATCCATCCCCTCCCCCTTCCCCTTCGCTCCCTGCCCCCTTCCCCCGAGCAGTCATTTTGAACCTGAGTTTGCTAGTTATGTATTTGTTTAATATTCTGTTAAGATGATAATTTCATTGATCTTATGGAGGCAGTTCAGGCAGGGGAAATTGTCTGAGAACATTTTGACTCTGAGAGCCAATAGATATAGGGGCCAAAATGAGTGGATTTCATTGATACTCACTGACTTTAAATTTACCTCTGTAGAGATTCTAACACATACAATATTTGCAAACTTTGCCCAGGATGGAAAAGGTTTCTTATGTTTCTCATCGATGCCTCTGGTCTATCATTTTGTAAATTCATCATGCTTATTCCTGATTCTAAGTGTGCAGAACCTCAGGGTGACACAGCTGCCTTTGCTAGTCCAGTCACAGCAATCCCATCAGTCAGGGTGACCAGATAAAATCCAGGTCAGGGCTCATGTCACTTTAACAGCTGTAGAGAAAAGGGAATTTCAGCCAGTGGCATTTGTATGCAATTAGTCCCTGGTGAAATTCCCTCTTCATCACGAGAGTTAAAGTTGCAGGGGCCCTGCCTTCTTTTGTATATGGTCACTCTAGTGTAGTGCATGCACCTTTAACTGTGGTGATGAAGAGGGAATTTCACCAGGAACTAATTGCATACAAATGACACTGGCTGAAATTCCCTTTTCTCTACAACTGTTAAAGTTACATGAGCCCCTGACCTGGATTTTATCTGATCAGCCTATACTAGGACTAAATTACTTTACTCAAGGAAAATGGAAAGGGAAGCCAAAGGCAGAACAATTTTTCTTACGGAGGTTCCTCTTGGCAGAGAAGCGGAGGTGGAGGGGTGGGGTGGACACTTAGGCCCCCTCCACAAGGATGCGCTTTTGCGCCCGGTTCGGCGATTATGCGCATTATCGCGGAGGCGCATTTACTCCTAATCCCTCTGCACGGGAGGCGGCGAGAGGCGGCGAAGCGCATTAATTGATGTCCAAAAAGCGCTTTACAAGACGTTAACGCGCATAATCGCTTGTTCACACCGCGAAAATGCGCTTTAACGGCCGGAGCAAAATAAAAGTCGCTATTTAACGCGCATTTGAAAATGCGCATTATCGGGGAGATAACGCGCCTGTATGCCCGTTTTGCGCTCCGCTGGTGTGGAGGTAAAATTTATAATGAGCCTTCAAGGCTCATTAAACGTCTCGTGTGGAGGAGGACTTAGAAAACTATTTATTTATACAATCTAGTAACAAGCAACAAACATCTTAAAGTTATCTTAAAGTTAACCAAATGGTATTTCTTAACAATGGCTAAGCAAAGTATACCTCTAAATGCAAGGAAAGGAAAAACTGGAAATGCTCTGCCAACAGGGATTTTAGAGAACTAAGATGCTAAAACAATGAACTCTTACAAGCTACAGTCACTGAAACACAAAGAATGCCAATCTACATACCACTTGCAGTCACACAGGGAGGAGAGTCAAATTCCCACTCCGAACCACGAGCTATAAACTACTTTTAGACCGTCCTGGGGGGCCAAACCAAGCCTGGATCTAAAAAACCAAAGCTTCTTTGAAACTAGACACAGCCACAGTTCTCCTGATGTGGCTTTTGCCTATGCATGCCCTTAACATTGGGTTTTCTCAAAAGGGTGTGTTTGTGTGTATACGTGTAAGGAGGCACACACTCTGTCTCCAGATAAGGGCACTAAAACCTACTTGTCATCTTCAGATCACAACAGTTAAAGCTGCAGGAGCCCTGTCCTCCTTTTCATATTGTCACCCGGAGTTTGAATGAACATTGGGAGCCTATCTACGCTACTGCTTTAAAACAATTTAAAATGGTTTATAACAGGTTTGAGAACTGCTGGGGCCCAGGACACGCTCCATATACAGTTTTCAAAACGTTTTCAAAGTGTTGAATCCTGCGTGTGTAGATAGGCTCAATGAGAGATGAGGGGAAAAGTAGAACACAACATTTAGGGAAGGCCTGCACATTTTTTTAAAAAAAATCTTATTCTTATTCTTTACAACACCTGCAAAGAGCAATTGACCTTCTGAAAAGGAGGACAGGGCTCATGTAACTTTAACAGTTGTAGAGAAAAGGGAATTTCAGCCAGTGTCATTTGTATGCAATTAGTTCCTGATGAAATTCCCTCTTCATCACAACAGTTAAAGTTGCAGGGGCTCTGCCTTCTTTTGTATATGGTCACTCTAGTATAGTGCCTGCAACTTTAACTGTTGTGATGAAGAGGGAATTTCACCAGGAATTAATGGCATACAAATGACACTGGCTGAAATTCCCTTTTCTCTTCAACTGTTAAAGTTACATGAGCCCTGTCCTCCTTTTCAGATGGTCAGCCTAAGCAATTGAGCATTCACCGACACAAACGTTCAGTTCCAAAGTTCAACAACATCAAATTTCTTCCAAAAACCAACATTTCCAATCCTCCCCAGCTTATTCCAAACAACCAGAACGCAAAAAACAAATAAGGCAGGACTTATAGAATAACCAACAACATGCAAAAATATAACAGATAAAGGTGGGGAGTATTCTGAAAAGGGGGTGGGTAGGTGCAAAACTCTGGAGGCTAACTCAGGCCTGATGTTTCAGCAATGCCTGCTTATACTGATAACGTGTTTGCCCACTTGATTCTCCGCCAATCTGTTAATACATGGCCCTGTTGCCAGTATGCCTGAGTGCACTTTCACTTGTATAGAACTCTAGTTTTAATTATTAAGACAGGACCGATCTACACAAGCAGGATATAACACTTTGAAAACACTTTGAAAACAGTATATGGAATGTGTTCTGGGCTCCAACAGTTGTCAATACTGCTGTAAGCCATTCTGAAGCAGTATTGTAAATCCTGCCTAAGTTAAAATTTTTTTTACACATAATGTATTTGAATGTTTTCATATATTTAGTAAGTCATTTTTCAAATGCAGTGTCCTATATTGTTTATAGTTGTGAGAATTTTGGATTTTTATTGTCTTATTTACCTTTTTATACGCTAGACCATTTTTGTGTACTAAACCACTGGTACTGGTTACTCCTGGTATTGTTAGATATTACAGCACAACAGTATTGTATTTTCCTCTGTTGTATTGTAAGGCATGTTTTTAGCTTGCATAGATAAAATAATATTATCAGAAATTTCTGTATATTTTTCATCTTCCCCAGTGTGCCTATCCCTGTTGTTTTATAACTCTGTGCTTCTAGATGAGGCCTTTATTGTGTAAGTGCCCCTGCCTCACTGAAGAATTTTATGGGGGGTCCAGACATCATCACCTTCCACTTGCCATCTTCTACCCTCCTGTGTTGTCCCATTTCTTCCGGGTTTTTGTTTCCACAAAAAAAACAGTTAAGGAGGGAAACATGGAATAGCTCTGTCTGGGCGCACACCTCTCTGCGGTCACCCCCATCTTGGAACTCTTACAAGGAAAGACTCTCATAGGCCCAATCTACATGGCTGATTTAGTGAAGAGTGAGAGCATGTTGGGAACATTTGTGACAGATGATGCTGTCGGCCATCCACAAGAACACCACAGTTTTCCACTGGAAAGGGTGCATTTTCACAAAGTTGTTAGAGGCCTTTATCACACCTACCATTCCCCCCCCCCCCCCCCGGTTTGTTTCTGTGGGTTCCCCCTCCGTTTCCTATGCGAATGTAGTGTTTTGAATCATGCATGGTCAGGATTGCTGCTATACCTCAGCTTGGCCTGTTGATCTTGCCTGAAACATGCAAACCCAGTGCTGAAGAAGTGGAGCAAAGCCGAGGTGGGTGTGCTTAAAACCGCCCATGTGATAATGGCCTAACTTGCCTGGCTATTCAACACTCTAAACTGGACTCACCTTGCCTGGACTTGACTTAACCTGACTGGATTGGATTTAACTGGACTGGACTGGACTTGCCTGGACTTAATCAAATTTGCTTAATCTGTATCTACGTGCCTTGCTGGCTTTAGTACCTCTAAGTACAGAACAGCACAGTTTGACAGCTCCCATGGAATGGAGGCTTTGGTGTTTGAAAATTAGATGCTACCTGCTCATGGATTTCTTTTTCCCAGGCAGTCTGGCCTAGTGACTGCATTAATGGCTTTCTAGTGCCAAGTGAATATTTTATTTTTCCCCAAGGCCTTTAACTTGATGAGATTTTTTATGCTGCTTTTTGGGGGGTCATAACTAAACCTAGGCTGACCATATGAAAGGAGGACAGGGCTCATGTAACTTTAACAGTTGTAGAGAAAAGGGAATTTCAGCCAGTGTCATTTGTATGCAGTTAGTTCCTGGTGAAATTCCCTCTTCATCACAACAGTTAAAGGTGAATGCACTATACTAGGCTGCCTCTACAAGAAGCATTTAAAGCTCTTTCAAGGCGCATCAAAAAATGTACCTCTACAAGAACGGAGCGCAAATCGGGCATAGAGGCGCATTTTCTCTCCAATTATGCGCATTATCGAATGTGCATTAAATAGCGAGTTTTATTTTGCTCCAGCCTTTAAAGCGCATTTTGACTATGTGAACAAGCGATTCTCCGCATTAACTACTTGTAAAGCGCATTTGAAACAACCAGTAAGGTCACCAGTTGAGTGCTCAATTACCTCCTGCATACAAGCATTTACGATAAAGCGCTTCAGCGAATATGCGCATAATCGGCTAACCAGGCATCAAACGGAATCCATCTAGAGGGGGTCCTAGAGTGAGCATATACAAAAGAAGGCAGGGCCCCTGCAACTTTAACAGTTTTGATGAAGAGGGAATTTCACCAGAAACTAATTGCATACAAATGACACTGGCTGAAATTCCCTTTTCTCTACAACTGTTAAAGTTACATGAGCCCTGACCTGGATTTTATCTGGTCACCCTATGATAGCTGAGGCTAGAATGGAATGGTGGGTGGGGTTAGCAGCAGTTGGAGAAAGTCAGGTAGAAGGAGAACAAAGACAGTTAGTGAGAGGTGGGAGCTGAGTTAGGATTGAGATACTGACTTGGTTTGCTAACCCATGCTTTATTTAAAATCATCTACTCTACATGCCAGTACTACACCTCCCAGGATGTCTTTCATGGCCCATAGGTGCCCGTGTCCTCTGAAAGGTGCTTCCCTCCTCTCATTGCCAATCAGTGGACATGCCAAGCTCCAGCCAAGTCCTGCTGGAACTGTCTTGACCCATGCATCTAGTCTACCAGGTGCTCCATCAGGAGTCTGCATTGAAGGGCTGGGCTGGGCACTTGCCCCCTTCATTGGACCTGTTTCTGGGCATGCACAGAGTGCTTCCCCTCCATCTTAAAGATGAAGGCCATGCATACACTTTCCCCAAATTCTCAGCAAACAGCAATATAAGGACAGGATGTCTTTGAGCATGTTCAGAGTTTGACCTTTCAAAGTCACGCTGTTGTATCTAGTTATGATTTTAAAAGCATGCATGCTAGGTGGGAAGAGGCACCACAAATGGATGTAGCCCATTTATCTGGGTTGCTTCCTTTTATGTGGAATTGGGCTGACTACTTGAGACTGACCTTTGGAGTCTGGTTGTGAAAAGCATGCAGCAGCTACCTGTCCATGCACTCACAATGGCCACCAAAGGCCAGTAAGTCTGGCCTCCCACCCAAGGCATGCTGGGAGTTGTAGGCATAAGCCTAGGTTTTTTATTACATTCTTTAAAAATACTTAAAACCCAAAGTTTTGTGGTTTTAGATTTTTCTGGTACATTGTACAGCCAGACCTATCAGCATGCCAAATTTCAAATTTCTAACTCATCTGGAAGTGGGTAAACATTTCCTGACATACATCTCACACTCATACTTTCCACTTTATAGGTAGAGATGTATTTTATTGAAATATGTTTTTGTGTGTGTTTTACAATTTCTACTGTATGTTGAAAAATGGCTAGGCCACAATAATCAGCAGGTTTATTACAAAATTTCATCCTATTTTAAAAATAGGTTTGTAGTGAGTTTGTTAGTGAGCAGAAATATGGACTTTACAGAGTTCCAAAATGCTGCTAAGAGACCTGTGTAGCCTAATACAGTAAATAGATTTTAGCAGGGTTTAGCTGACAAGAATAGGCCTCATTCCCTGGATGGGCCTCTCATAATTATTTCACCCTTTTCTCATAGAGTCTTATGTCAGGATGAGCTGGGAGGTTTTCATTCCTTGTCAGGCACTAGAAAGGCAATTAGTTTCCCAAGCTGAGATGATTTGTGAACCTGCAGGAGGGAGCCCTCCCAGCTTCTTCTGGGAATGGGGAATGATGGAGCCAGTCAGTTCCTGAGAGGGAGGGAAGCAGATATCTAGCAGAGAAGCCTATAAGATCCAATACACAAGCTTCATGCTTTGGTCTTCTTCAGGAGGAATTGTGGAACCAGCCTGGAGAAGCTGCTGTGGCTCAAAGGGATAGCTTCCATTTATCACGGGGACCCTGATAGACAACCAGCTATAAGAGCTTGATTAGCTGGAAGGAGGTGTGAACTTTCTTTGCATGTTTATATTCTGTATCCATTTTCTATCAATACTGTCATCTTTTTGCCCATTGATTGTTTCATCTTGATAACCAAAAGAACCTGATAGATGACTTGGGTCTGGCAAACAAAAAGGGAGGCAAACTCTGATGCTAAAAGAAGAAAAAATATTGTGTGTTTTGGAGATGTCTCCTTCTTCAGGAGCTACAAATCAAACAGATAAAATGAAAATAAGAATAGTATCTTATAGAGCTCCATCACACCTACTTTTTTTCCTTGTATGCACCTGTGATTTTGACCTCCATTTCTTTAGCGCAGCATGTGCTGGTCCCTTTTGCAATCGTAGCTATACTGGTGGACTCTCCTTTCACTTGTTTGCTTTCCTGTTATCACCCCTTCTCCTTCCCCCTCCACTTCATTGGTTTTTGTCAGGTAATGGACGTGGGAGCCTCCCCCCTTGCTCTGGCTTTGTTGTCTAGCATTTTACCAATTCAGTGTTTAATGGCTGGGCGCCATTTCTGTAAGCAAGGAGGAAAGGAGGGTGGGATTGGAGCAGCAAAAGCCTGTTCGACTGTGTTGGACGAGAACTGCCCCTCCCTCCTCTTTCATCACCAAGCACACGTTCAAAGCACGCCCCCAACAATAGAAAAAAAACATGAGGATGGCAATACATGGGGGTGGAAGAGCGCTTTATTCCCGCATGGAGGAAATAAACCAGACTTTCCCTGCTCCAAAATAAAACGGAAAAGGAAGGAGAAGAGGTGAGATGAGTGCAGGACAGTGACAATGTCATGTGAGTACTGAGTTGCAAAACCACAAACCAGGCATGATGAGAGTGTGATAAAACTCTGGTGTGATGGAGCCTATAAACAATACCCTGATCCTTATTTTGAAACTATGTATAATACTGAACAGGTGAATTTTTGGGATGTTGTAGTTAAAAACCATGCACATGTACTGTTGACCACCATTTTCCATAAACCCACAGATAAAAACACTCTTCTAAGATATGACAGCTACCATCCAGCACAACTTCGGAATAATCTACCCTACACTCAGTTTCTAAGAATAAAACACAACTGCTTGACAAACCAAGATTTCCTAAAAGAATCATGGTCTTTAGCACAACATCTTCAAGAAAGGGGATATCCTACCGTGGTGTTAAAATCAGCTATGAATAGAGCAAACGGCTGCAAATGAGACACCTTGCTATGTCCCAAATAAAGAACAACAACAAAAAATTACCTGAATAGCAAGTAACACAAATTCTTCCATTTAATTCTGTTACAATTTTTCTTTTACAAACATACATCTCTTCCAGGATTTGCCAGGTTTAACAACGACACCCAGAATAACATCTAAGAGAACAGAAATCCTCAAGGACTGGTTAGTGCACACAGAACACACATGAAATACTAACAAGGATGTATAACCAACCGTTTTTATTATATCAAAGCCAAAAAGACACCATCCATGTGGCCGCTGCACATATTGAAAGGACACTCAAAAGAAAACATCCTTTGTCAATTCAAGCACCAGAAATTATATCAAAATCTCTGATTTTTTAACTTGTAACTCTTTAAGAGTAATCTATGCTATCTCATGCCCCTGGAAAAAGATCTACATTGGTAAGACATCAAGACCTTTAAAAGTTAGAATGGGGGAATACTTATGCAATTTAGAATCATAGAATAGTAGAGTTGTCCAGCTGCCTCTTGAAGGCCTCTAGCATGGGAGAGCCCACCACCTCCCTAGGTCATGGGTTCCATTGTCATATTGCTCTAACAGTCAGGAAGTTTTTCCTCATGTCCAGCCGGAATCTGGCTTCCTGTAATTTGAACCCATTATTCTGTGTCCTGCATTCTGGGTTGATCAAGAAGAGATCCTGGCCCTCCTCTGTGTGACAACCTTTCAAGTATTTGAAGAGTGCTATCATGTCTCTCCTCAGTCTTCTCTTCTCCAGGCTAAACATGCCCAGTTCTTTCAATCTCTCCTCATAGGGCTTTGTTTCCAGGCCCCTAATCATCCTTGTTGCCCTCCTCTGAACACGCTCCAGATTGTCTGCATCCTTCTTGAAGTGTGGTGCCTAGGGTGACCATATTTGGGAAACCAAAAAAGAGGACAACCTGTGGGCAGGGCAGGAAAGTGACTTTTCAGGGCCTCTGGAAAAAGCGTCATCCCCCACCCCACCACCTTAAAGGCCCCAATTGGAGTGGAGGAGGGGAAAGTGTGTCATTTCTGCCCCCCCCCCCACTACTCCAATCAGGGCCTTTTCTATAATCTCCGGGAATGACACATTTTCCCATTTAAGGTCCTGATTGGAGCAGTGGAAGGGAAATGATGCGCCTCCAGAAAGCACATCATTCCCTCCCAAAATGCTAATGGCGGCCTTAAAGGGGAAAGTGTGACTTTCCAGGACAATATAGAAAATCACAGAAAATCCCCCCTGACATCCAGAATAGAACAAAAACCAGGACAAATCCGGGGAAATCCTGACAGTTGGTCACCCTAGTGGTGCCCAGAACTGGGTGCAATACTCAAGATGGGACCTAACCAGTACCTCGCGCAATTTGGAAGCTATACTTCTATTAATGCAGCCCAAAATAGCATTTGCTTTTTTTGCAGCCACATCACACTATTGGCTCATATTCAGCTTGTGATCTACAACAATTCCAAGATCCTTCTCGCTTGTTGCATTGCTTAGCCAAGTATCCCCCATCTTGTAATTGTGCATTTTGGTTTCTTTTTCCTAGGTGTAGAACTTGGGATTTATCTCTATTAAATTTCATTCTGTTGTTTTCAGCCCAGCGCTCCAGTCTATCAAGATCTCTTTGGAGTTTGTTTCTGTCTTCCAGGGTATTAGCGATCCCACCCAATTTTGTGTCATCTGCAAATTTGATAAGCATTCCCTGCACTCCCTCATCCAAATCATTAATAAAAATGTTGAAGAGCACTGGGCCCAGGACAGAGCCCTGCAGTACCCCACTCGTTACCTCCCCCCAGTTTAAAAAGGTACCATTGATAAGCACTCTTTGAGTCCGATACTGTAGCCAACTGTGGATCCACCTAATAGTTGTTCCTTGTAGCCCACTATTCACTAGTTTGTGAATCAGAATGTCATGGGGCACTTTGTCAAAAGCTTTGCTGAAGTCAAGATATACTATATCCACAGCATTCCCACAGTCCACAAGGGAGGTTACCCGATCAAAAAAATGAGATCAGATTAGTCTGACAGGATTTGTTCTTGACAAATCTATGCTGGCTTCTAGTCATTACTGCATTGTTTTCAAGGTGTTTACAGATTGACTTCTTTATAATCTGTTCCAAGATTTTCCCAGGGATGGATGTCAGACTGACTGGTCTGTAGTTCCCAGGTTCCTCCTTTTTGCCCTTTTTGAAGATAGGGACAACATTAACCCTCCTCCAATCGTCTGGCACTTCACCCGTCTTCCATGATTTCTCAAGGATAATAGAGAGTGGTTTTTAAAACATCATAGGGTGGGAGTTCCAATGGTTAAGCACTTTAGCAAAAAGCAACATAAACCCAATATTATCTTTGGGGCCATGGAAAAAGTTAATGGTAATAATAAATTACTAAGTAAAAGAGAATTATTTTGGATCATCTCTTTTAAAGTATGTGGCCAAATGGGTTCAATAAGAACTTCTTTGGGCTAAAATAGAGAATACGATGCGTATATATGTGAAATGTTGACTATAAGTAACAGCAGGACTAGTGCCTGAGTTTTACTGTAATGTAGCCAAGTTAAAAAAACACCTAGGATATATAAGACACTTCTCAGGTTTGCATCTGGATTGAGAATGATATGCTCTGAAAAACAGTGTGTAAAAGCATTCAAAAACGAAGGAATTGTTGCCTGTTTTTGGAATCAAGAAACTGAATGGTTACATCCAGGTAAGTTCACGGCTGTGTTTGTGGGGAGGACAATGATTTGTGCAAGAGGTGGATTGGTTAAAGGTTATGTAAATATAAAATTACTCGCTGATATGCCTAGAGTTGCTCAGGTCAGCGAATAATGTTGATAATATTTATTTGACAAATAATAAATTTCTTTGCACCTTATTCATCTTTAGGTTGGTTGGGTTTTTTTTTTAGTCTGGCTGAGTTCGTAAATTGTTTGGATAGAATAGATGGAAAATTGTGTTAACAAGAACTGTATTTTAAATTAGAGCTTTGTGATAAACCACATTTTTTGTTTTATCTGAAATGCCTATCATGCCGTGGCCGGAGCAGCCTTCTAAACTTCAAAAGCAATCAGGACATATAACATCCTTTCTACCAGCTAAAAAGCTGCAAACCTAAGAATATGTGACATACCTCTGCTCTGAAAATACACCAGGACACTTCTTTATTTTTTATCTTGAATTGTGCTTAAATAGCATGTTTAAGATTGACCATGCCTCTTTCCTCACAAAAAGCAGCTGTGGGGACCCAATTGTGATTGGGGCTATAGCAGAGGAGAATTTAACCCACCCACCCATGCTGTTTTCCTGGTTCAAATTTCTCCAGAGTTGCTATTTGACCCAGATACAGTCACTAATAGCAAACAGCACATGACCCTGATTAATGGTCAATGCACCACGTTATGGTGCTGGTGGCATTATGCCTCGGCTGACCATCTGAAAAGGAGGACAGGGCTCATGTAACTTTAACATTTGTAGAGAAAAGGGAATGTCAGCCAGTGTCATTTGTATGCAATTAGTTCCTGGTGATATTCCCTCTTCAGCCTCATCTACAAGAATTTGGCTTTGCGCCTGGTTAGCCGATTATGCGCATATTCGCAGAAGCGCATTTACGCCTAATACTTCTGTACGAGAGGCGGAGAAGTGCATAATCAGATGACCAAAACGTGCTTTAAACTGTTGACATGTGAAGAATCACATGTTTACACGGCGGTAAGGCGCTTTAACTCCCGCCGCAAATTAAAACTCACGGTTTAACGTGCATTCGATAATGCGCATAATCGGAGAGAAAACGCACCTCTACGCCCGATTTGCGCCCCGCTTATGTAGAGGTAAATTTTTTAATGAGGCTTGAAAGAGCTTTAAACCTCTCATGTAGAGGCAGCCTTCATCACAACAGTTAAAAGTGCAGGCACTATACTAGAGTGACCATATACAAAAGAAGGCAGGGCCCCTGCAACTTTAACTGTTGTGATGAAGAGGGAATTTCACCAGGAACTAATTGCATACAAATGACACTGGCTGAAATTCCCTTTTCTCTGCAACTGTTAAAGTTATATGAGCCCTGTCCTCCTTTTCATATGGTCAGCTTAATTATGCCACTACTATGGAGCCACGTGGAGTAGGGTGACCAGATAAAATCCAGGTCAGGGCTCATGTAACTTTAACAGTTGTAGAGAAAAGGGAATTTCAGCCAGAGTCATTTGTATGCAATTAGTTCCTGGTGAAATTCCCTCTTCATCACAACAGTTAAAGGTGCATGCACTATACTAGAGTGACCATATACAAAAGAAGGCAGGGCCCCTGCAACTTTAACTCTTGTGATGAAGAGGGAATTTCACCAGGAACTAATTGCATACAAATGACACTGGCTGAAATTCCGTTTTCTCTACAACTGTTAAAGTTACATGAGCCCTGACCTGGATTTTATCTGGTCAGCCTAACATGGAGGATAAAGCAATTTTCAATATCTCCTGCTGAATAAATTTTATTTATGGAATGTCCTGAAGGAATAGCAGCAATTTGCACTGGTCATGACTGTGAGTCATCGTTTGGTGGTAAGAGAAGACTCTTGGGAGTTCCACCCTAGGCATGCTGGGAATTGTAGGCATAAGACGATAATTGCTTTGGTCTGAAATGACTATAATGATAAACGACAATATTTTTTGGCGTGCACACCCCTAATCGCAGCAATCCTGACCATGTGTGGTTCAAAACTCTTGATTAGCATAGGAAACGGAGGGGGAATCCGCAGAAGCAATCTGGGTGGAAATGGTAGGTGTGATAAAGGCCATAGGATCACCCATTCTTCCCAGCCAAATTTCCAACGAAACAATCATGAACTTTGTAGGTAACCATGGAAAATCCCAGACCCATCAGCCAATGTGATGGACATGGATAATCGCTTCATTATATCCTATAGGAATTAACCAAAATGCTTACAGCTCCCTCATTTTTTAAAATAAAGAGATTAAACTTGCCATGATGATAGCTTCGAAGTAGGGCTTTAGGCATGCTAAGTTTGAATCAGTTCCCTTCATCCATTGATTTTTAAACGATTTTAACCCCCTCCTCAAACCGTTCACCCGCATAAACACACACACACACACACACATACCCCTCTCTGATTCTGCATTAATCCACCCCTGCACATTTATGGAGGGAGCTCGTATCCACATGCTTGCCTGATCTGTTGGCATCTCAGGAAAAGATACTGGGGGCTACACAAAGAAGGGATACCGTTGTTGGCTCAAGAGCCCCCCCCCCCGAACTGCCAAAAGAGTCACAGACTGGTCAGACCTGTTCTTGACAGTTTGCTGCTTTTATTTCAAGGACACAAGGAGCTAGGCACAAAAGACTTGTTGAGCTAAGTTTTTATTTTTCTTTTGGTTGAATTGCACCAGTCCAAGTTTTGTCTTGGACTTTTTAGACAGCTTGTAATAATAAATGGTCCATAATTAAGCCATGGTGTGTCTTGAGAGCCTATCTACACAGTACCTTGGAACATTTTAAATAGTATTTTAAAACGTTCCAAATAGGTGTGTTCCAAAACGTCTTAGGCCACCATAAGGAGCACTCACGTTACAGGAGAAAAATTCTTTAGTCTTCAAAGCGGTGTGTGCAATCTCACATCCTTCTGTCTGTCTCTTTCTGTTTCGTTTTTACAATAAGTTTAGGGCAAGGCATTGTGGGCATTGTGGGCGCTGTAGTTCACTCGCTCACTTCCTTCTTAGTCCCCCTTTCATTCCCTAGCTTTCAATGAGTATAGGGCTAAGCATTGTGGGTGTTGTAGTTCACTCACCCACTTCCTCCTTAGCCCCTCTTTCTTCCCCACCAATCAACAGCTAAGCATTTGGGTGCTGGTAAACGAAGCACAAATCACAAACGGTAAGGAAGGGCACATTATTTTACTTAAAACGATTTATTACAAGTAAAAATTGTTGTATATACCTGAAGTGAGTTTTAAAAAACCTCAGGTATACAACATTCAAGGGAGTGCATCATGTGGCCCAAAGAGTTTTCGTAACCCTTATAAAACGTTACAAAGCTAGTGTGTAGATCGGCTCTGAGATTATTCTGCTCTTACCACAACACAATATTTCTCATGAGTAGATCAAAAGATGAGAACTTCCCTTGCTACACAGGCACCAAACAGAGTTTGTGGAATTATCACTCTTTGAGGGATGTGTCTGGCTCTTTTTAAGAAGGGTTGGAAGATGTTCCTATTTTGGTTGGCTTTGGCCTGCCTGACGAGCTGAGCTGGGTAAGCTGGAAGTTAGTGGATGCCGTTAATTTTTTTTGCTGTTTTGTATCACGTGCATTTTTAAATTATATTTATTTTGTCATTTTCACTGGCATTTCATTTATACTAAGCAGCTTTGAACTTGTGGGACAGCATATAAATGTTATAATATCAAATCAAAAGAAGAGGCCAGAGGTCCTGCACTTTTAATAGTTGTGTAGAAGAGGGGCTTTCAGTGACTGGAGTTTGTCAGGGTGTTCCTGTTGAGAAACGCTGCAGCACAACTATTAACAGAAACAGAAACTCTCCTGTCCTCCTTTGCATCTGGGAATCCTAAGGGCCACCCTATGGCACAAAAATCAAGGACTAGGCTGACAGCTATACAATATTTAGGAAGCCTGTCTCCTAGGATGGCTGGATTGCAATCAGGAGGACATGCTCATATCTCTATGTTCCGCAGTGCCATAGGAGAAGCAGCAGCTGCAATTCATGTTCCTTTCTGGGCCCTCCTGGATGTTATGTGGAAAGTGTGCCACATCTATGTAGCCTTGTCATTCATGCTATCAACAACATATGCAGAAAGAAGCACAGGTCTAGGCTGACCATATGAAAAGGAGGACAGGGCTCATGTCACTTTAACAGTTGTAGAGAAAAGGGAATTTCAGTCGGTGTCATTTGTATGCAATTAGTACCTGGTGAAATTCCCTCTTCATCACAACAGTTAAAGCTTTAGGCACTATACTAGAGTGACCAGATACAAAAGAAGGCAGGGCCCCTGCAACTTTAACTGTTGTGATGAAGAGGGAATTTCACCAGGAACTAATTGCATACAAGTGACACCTAGCTGAAATTCCCTTTTCTCTACAACTGTTAAAGTTACATGAGCCCTGTCCTCCTTTTCATATGGTCAGCCTACACAGGTCCATATTCACTCTGACCACTAGAAGCTTAATGCATCACATAATTTGTTCCTCTGCTGAACACCACACAGCCTTCCCTCTCCTCTGAAAGTGAAGTGTTCTGAATGACTGGAACCTTCTCCAACACAGCTGGGTCCGGGACATTTCATATTTTTGAAATCTGGCAGCTCAAAGCAGTGGCCAAAACCAGGCTGCTGCCAAAAATATGTTCTTGGAGTGGGTTGAGAACGTCTCAGTCTGGAGTCTCAAAGAAAACTTATTTGTTAATATAATGAGCAAGCCAAGACGTGTTTCTACTACACCCTAGATCAGTCACATGCAAAGGAGGACAGGGCTCCTATGCCTTCAATTGTGGTCTAGAACATGGAATTTCAGCAGGTGCGGCTTTTCTCTCCATAAACCCCTCTCCTACATCATGACTAAAGGTAGAGACACTGTACTGTTCTCTTTTGCATATGTCTGGCTGAGGAAAATGAGCAGCAAATGGGATACAAATGTGAGCCCTCAGTCAGCCCGCCAAGACTCAAGTAGTTTATACATGTTATTTTTTTCCCCTGTTGGAATCTCATATTTCAGCTTTCAGAAATGAAAAATTTCCTCTTCCAAAGTTGTGTGAGGCCAACAAAGGTCAATATCTAGGAACGGCCCTCCAGGTTAGGGAAGGCTGGGAGTAGGTTTCGACTTGTCAGGGACGGAGTTTGCAGCCTGGTGAATTATTGGCAGATTAAAGGGTGGAGCCTGCCAATGTGGCATGCCCAGGGGCAGAGCCTGTCAGAGCAGAGTGTGTAGTCAGTAGGGGGGAAATCCTTGAATGTCAGGGCTCAAAATACCTGGATACCGAACATGAAACAAAAATAGCTAATGGGTAGATAAAATACTTAAAGTTGGCAACTCGAATAGGCCGTAATCTTTCATCCCTGCTTTCTGTGGCATTTGGAGACCTTTTGTGCTTGCTATAAATCTAGCCTGTTGTTTGCAGTTGCCAGACGTTCATAGAGATATGCCTCTTTTCTGACAATTTATGTGTCTGTTTGCCAGCTACACCACTTCTAGAGACACAAGGCATGGAGTATTCTGGGAGGGGGAAGTTAGTATGGGTACAAGGGAAACAAAAGTGGGGACCTGCTCCAAAATCCTGTGGTGTCGTTCCATGGGGTACGCCAGCCCCTAATGGGAAGGCTGCTGTTCAGGGCTCCAGCAGTGGGAATAGGGCACCATCTACACAGTACCACTTTCACTGCTGTCACCCCCCCCAACCCATAGAATTGCAGTTGTGAAGCAACAACCACTGTGATGCATGAATAGGATTGAATGTGGAATTTCCTGTCCTGAAACTTCAGAGGATCCGTTGCATGGCTGTAATGCGCAGCAAATAGCAACTAACAATGGAGCTCTGGAACTATTTTTTTTCTTTTGCTCAGCTCCATAGTAGTGGTGCTTTCATGCACAACGCAGCTTTGAATAAACAGGCCTCCCTCCCTTAAGCCCGGGTGAAATGGAAAGCCTGAAGTACCCTATATTGAAAGTGTGTAACTGCGCAACTGAGAAATAGAAAGGAAAGTCAGTACTTTAGCCCATGTTCACAACAGCGCAGTTTCAGAGCAGCAGCATTGGCTCCCCTCCCCGCTCACTCACTCACACGCTCATTATAAGTGAATGCACCCAATACAAAACTTGCTGAAATTATGTGATTCACCCTTCTTGGCCTCTGTTCTAACCTTGCTTTTAAATAGTCCTGTGTCAAAAATAGCTTCCATATTTGCTTTAACCATTCTCATAGAAAATAAATTGCTTTTGAAAAGAAATTCAAAGGAGAAGAAAACTTTTGGAAAAATTCTCATGGGTTGGGTTTGGGGTTCTTTTACGAGGTGGCCAAGGAGTGCCCATGAGCATCCAGTCTTTCATTGTACAGTTTTTCGTCTCTCCGGCAGCCTCAGCTTCCCACACTTCAATTACAGCCCAGGGGAATACATCATGAAGCAATTCCTCCCATAGGACTTTTTCAGATCAGGAAGTGCAGGCACCCTGGGATGCAGTTGAGTGATGGGCAGATGTGTAATAAAGACTAAAGACACACTCAGCAGCCTTGGCCATCTCACAGTGTTAGGTAAGCTCAAAAGCACAACTAAAAGAGCTGAGCTAAAATGTATTGGAAGACACTTTTTCTCAGACATATTCTGAGATATATTTCTGCTCTGACCTGCCTAGAAATAAAACTTTGCAGAAGTTTCTCCCAAATTTTCTTGGTCATATTATTGTTGGTGGTGGCTGTCTTCCCTCTCCCCTGCACAATGCCCTGGAATGATGCAAGGTGGTGGCCAGGACCCCCAAACAGTTGCTCCGTGACCACTTCAGTGGCAGTGCAACAAAACAAAAACCCTTTGGAAAAAGAAAGGAAGAAGCTGTACTGCAGATCTGCCAATGGTGTGGCCCTAGAAGTGCAAAACTGCTGGAGATTCTCTCCTTCCACTGGAGAAAATGTGGTGAAATTGTCACCCTAATTTCTCTGCACACAAATAGGGGGGTGAATTTCAAGGGGCCATTTGTGCACAGCTCTGCTTTCAAGGGCCAAGCTAGAGGCAATCAGGGCTGGCTCTTAATTTGAGGGGCCCCTCAGAATAAATCCCTGTGACAGGCCCCCTTTCGGAAGATGAAGTTTCCTTCCTTAGGAGCAACTGACAACCTGCAAGAGTAAACTCCTCTGCTTTCTTATTACGGAATGAAACACATTAGGCTTTAATACATGCTGGGACTTCTGAGGATTGTTTCTCCTCTGCTGACTGACAGCATTGTTCACTGCCCAGTAAGCCCATCATCTTCCGAAATGCATTGGACTTTAATAAATTCTGGAGTCATCTGTCTGGAAGTACACAAGGTGGCCTTTTCCCTCCAGCGTTCTCCTGAAGCCTGTCTGTATGATGTAAGGAGGGACATTTCTTAACCTCCTGCTGTGCATCCTTCCCAATCATATAGCCCTTCTCCAGGATGAGCTAAAAAAGAACAACCCCACCCACCCTGCCGTTTTCTTCCCTCCACACAAAATTGCCACTTCCAACATTCCATGGCTCCTTGAGATCCTTGAGCCAGCTCAGTCTTCATCCAGCTGCTTTGGATCTTTCTTCCTTTCTTTTTAACAAATTAATATACTTCTGCATACACATTTTTGTACATTGCTTAGAAATTTCTTTAATGTAAGCAGTTCTCTGGGTATTCATTTATTATTTAACAATTGTTTATTTTAAAATAAATAACAAATAAATACCCAGAGAGTCCCCTGAGCATGCAGAAAACTGCTACCTTCTCTGTGGATTTCACTGCCAGGCACAAAACCATCACATACAGTGGCAGGGACCCCCTCTAGATGGATTCCGTTTGACGCCTGGTTAGCCAATTATGCGCATAATCACTGAAGCGCTTTATCGTTAATGCTTGTATGCAGGAGGTAATTGAGCACTCAACGGGTGACCTTACCAGTTGTTTCAAATGTGCTTTACAAGTAGTTAATGCGGAGAATCGCTTGTTCACATAGTCAAAATGTGCTTTAACGGCCGGACCAAATAAAACTCACTATTTAACGCGCATTTGATAATGCACATAATCGAAGAGAAAGCGCGCCTCTATGCCCGATTTGCGCTCTGTTCTTGTAGAGATAAATTTTTTAATGCGCCTTGAAAGAGCTTTAAATGCCTCTTGTAGAGGCAGCCAGGATCTACAGTGTATACTCCACTTTCTTGCTTTCTGTGCCACTGATGGACCAAAGCTATTTCATGAAAATCTGGATATAACCAGAAAATGCTTCTGAAACTGTTTCCATGTAGATTGAGCCAGGTCTAAAGAGGCCAATACAGTTTTGAGTAGCATTGAGTGGTCCCCTTTCACTTAGCATTTTATTATACACAGTATATGAGGTATATGAAAATGTTATAACTACATTAAAGAAAACGAAAACAAAGCAACTGCAAAGATGGTGTACAAGGATGTTATGTATTGCACAGGGCTTGTTCTACTGGGAAGCATCTTAGTTGGTGCAAAAAGAGGATGCAGTGATATAGTTGTCCATGCATTTTTTTCCTAATTTGAAAAATAAATTAAATTACTAAATACATAGAGAAATGAGGCCCTGCCTTGGGATCCTAATAGATCACATTTTAGCATCACTACCACTTGAGGAAGTATTATGTTAAGCGTTGTCATTCTAAACAAAGTAAGGCTGCATTTGGACAATATGATAAACTAGGGTGACCAGATAAAATCCAGGTCAGGGCTCATGTAGAGAAAAGGGAATTTCAGCCAGTGTCATTTGTATGCCATTAGTTCCTGGTGAAATTCCCTCTTCATCACAACAGTTAAATGTGCAGGCACTATACTAGAGTGACCATATACAAAAGAAGACAGGGCCCCAGCAACTTTAACTGTTGTGATGAAGAGGGAATTTCACCAGGAACTAATTGCATACAAATGACACTGGCTGAAATTCCCTTTTCTCTACAACTGTTAAAGTTACATGAGCCCTGACCTGGATTTATCTGGTCACCCTATGATAAACTCCTACCTCCTCTTTCCTCCTCTGGCATGATTGTCTGCAAGGAGAAGACTGGAAGCACTCACTTCCATTTTTAAATAAATGCAGTTTAGCATCGTGCCCAAACCCAAAACTATGGTTAAATTGGATTATGGTCTGTTGAAACTAACCAACTTCATAATCCATGGTTTGAAGCTGCCTTGTTTTTTTTTTAAAAAAAACCTAGTCAAAATTAACCACAGTTTGTTGGGTTTGATTAAACAAGAAGCTGTGGTCAATCAAAAATGGAAGTGAACCCTATGCCAGAGCAGGAACCTCATTCTCATCACAATAGTTTGTTGTGGCATTCAAAAACAGACACTGTGTTTTACAATCTGAAGATAGTATGACTGACAGTCAGTGTTGCTTGTGGCATGTATACTAATTTTATTGTTCCGTTTGGCAAACAGATTTTATAGGCTTTCATGACGGTTTATAAACCTGCCAAGACTATTTTAACCAGAAATATTAGCAGACCAAAAGAAGGAAGCATGTACACCATAATAGACAACATTGCCTGTATCATATCTTCTTCAGTCTGTCATCCGTTGTCACTTCCAAGTTTCAGCATGTAGAGCTGGCATATCTTTCACTACAGTGTTCCAGGATTAAATTTGATAGTATACAAGATAGCCTGGCAGCTAACTCCAATTTGAAGTTATAGCATTTCTTGTAATCAGCTCTGGAGCTCTGTTTCTGCCTGCTTGGCTCCTGTCCCAAAGCATCTCTTTGCAAGAGTCCCTTGATGTGGTTGTGTGAGTAAATACTGTTCTCCTTACACCAACTGAAATGTTTTTTCTTGGCAGGCACTAATCTTTGCAGAAAAGAACATCGCAAGCAGCTTGGAGCTGTCTGATAGTGGGCTGATGAGGCACCTACAAACCTGGCAAGGAATCATCATAGAATAATAGAATAGTAGAGGACTACCTGGCACCTGCTGGTTGCTGGGATTCTTGTAAAGAATGGTGGACTAGGTAGACTTGGGTCTGATACTAACTGGATCTATGGATATTTCATTATTTTAAATAGGTGAGTATTCGGATTCACTTAACTGCCTTAACTTCTTCAAGTATGGCCTTTGGTTTGTACATTTTCAAACACACTGGTGGATCATGAAAACCCTAGTAAAAAAGTAAAGCAGACCACAGCAGACTGAAGCCAGCTTACTCCTGATATATTGCAGTCACACCATCACATTCCAGCATAACCAAGAACAAGGATTCATATAAGGTCTATATACAACCAGGGGCGGATCTACACACGAGTTTTTTGACGTTTTATAAGGGTTATGAAAACTCTTTGGGCCACATGACGCACTCCCTATAACGTTGTATATCTGAGGTTTTTTAAAACTCCCTTCAGTTATATACAACGGTTTCACTTTTAATAAATCGTTTTAAGTAAAATAATGTGTCCTTCCTTACCGTTTCTGATTCATGGGGGCAGTGCTTCCTTTACTGGTGCCCAAATGCTGAGCAGTTGATTGGTGGGGAAGAAACAGGAAGTGGACCAGTGAACTACAACAACCACAATTCTTAGCCCTATACTCGCTAGGGAATGACAGAGGAACTAAGAAGGAAGTGTGTAACTGAACTACAACCCCTACAATGCCTTGCCCTAAATTCACTGAAAAACGAAAGAAGAAAAGACAGGGCAGAACAGTGTGTGATCGCACACACCGCTTTAAAGACAGAAGACTGTTTCTCTTGTAACGTGAGTACTCAGTAATGTGGCCTAAGACGTTTTAGAACGCACCTATTTGGAACGTTTTAAAATACAATTTAAAACGTTCCAAAGGACTGTGTGGATTCCCCCCAGGATTGCCATGGGTTGATTTGAATAGTCAGTGTTTTAGCCTACTTCTTGGCCACCAGGGAAGATGGTGCCATCCGCTGCCCTCACCAGCCACCACTGGGATCCACACAGGCTCCATTCCTCATTTGCAAGGCACCTCTTTGTTCCCAGGCGCCATTCCCTGCATCTCGGGCTAATGGCAATTCTACATACATATGGACTGGTTTGGCTCTAAATTACTCTCATTGGAATCTATACGCATTGTCAATGGACTATAAGAGGTTCATCAGACGAGTGTTTTAGTGCATGCTTGCTACTGCCCACTCACAGCTTTTCCCGTGTCCTTTAGGTGTCGTTGTCTACCTCCTGCACGCCTTGTGCTCCTTCTTGCGTTTTTCCATCACAAAATGGACCTCTTTTAATCTGACTTGCTTTTAAAAAATGGAATGTGCGTGATCTCCTGCTGTGTGGGAGGCAGGTGGCACGATAAAAAAGGCCCCTGAATGGGCCACGTGTTTTTTGTTTACTGCCTTTTTCTTCTCCATGAAAAAAGAGGAAGTAATGGGGGACAGAAGCAGGGGTGGAGAAGTGATGGTAAGGAAACACGATCCCCCCCAAACTGATGTTAAGGGAAGTGCAAAGGAATCCTTTGCTTTCTCCCGTATAACTGAAAGAATGTAATTCACACATGTGGAGAAATGTAAAGCAATCTTGGGAGTGGGAATAAAGTAAACAGCTCCTCCCTCCACACTTCACACTTGACCATGATAGGTGGTTTACTCATTACACAACCAAGACCCTTACAGGGGGCAGGGGGCAGATCCTGCAAAGCTCTGAGTGGGTCGGCTTTGATCATAAACATACATACATGGAGGCTGAATTCGGACAACACATTAAGCAACTGAGGGGGAGGAAACAATCATCAGTTGTGTTGCTTATTGTGTTGTGTGGAGGGTAACACGCTGCTCACAAACTACTGACGGTATGCTATTCCACCCCAATAAGCAACTGAGAGAAACAACTGGCTTGCAAGTTGTTTAGCACGAAGCCAGTTGTTTAAAGTGTTGTGTGGAGGGGTGAGTGTGTTAATGGCGTGCGGTTAGTGGGTTATAACACAAGCCCATAGAGGCAGGCGACAAGAGCGACCAAAGCAGCGGCTGCCACTCTGCTACAACTGGTGCAACTTGCAGAGGCTGCTGGGATAGAACTGGGAGGACTGAAGGAGGAGGGAGGGTGGGGAGAGGAGCGGGGGCTGTGTCAGTCAAATGCTGGGTTGACTATTAATCCACTCAACGCCAGCCCCAACCACCCACAGTTGTGTAGGAATATGTTGTGTGGGGAGTATCCACAAAATAACCAACTGTGAGTTGGCTACTCAACCCTACCATTGACTAATGTGTTGTCTGAATTCAGCCACTCTGGCAAAAACATCTAGCATCTCCTGCTAACAAAGCCTCACTGAATAGAATTGACAGAGCTATGAGAAGGTCAAGGCATGGAGATAACCATATCTAATTTAACTCAGTGTGTTCCTTGGTCTGAAAGAAGTACACCAAAGACCAAAGCATGGCTGATACTAAATACAGGGGAGAGACTAGCTAGCTCTTTAAAAGTGTTCCAAGGATTTGAGTCAAGGCCTCCTCCACACGGGGCGTTTAATGAGCCTTGAAGGCTCATTATAAATTTTACCTACACACGAGCGGAGCGCAAAACGGGCGTACAGGCGCGTTATCTCCCCGATAATGCGCATTTTCGAACGCGCGTTAAATAGCGACTTTTATTTTGCTCCGGCCGTTAAAGCGCATTTTCGCTGTGTGAACAAGCGATTATGCGCATTAACTACCTGGAAAGCGCTTTTTGGGCATCTTTTAATGCGCTTCGCCGCTTCTCGCCGCCTCCCGTGCAGAGGGATTGTGAGTAAATGCGCCTCCGCGATAATGCGCATAATCGCGGAACCAGGCGCAAAGGCGCATTCTTGTGGAGGGGGCCTTTGCCTATCATTTTCACCTTGTAGGCACAGTGTGAAAACAAACTAAAATAAATCTGGAATAAAATGCAGTTATGTTGATTCAGTTATATAATATTTTAATCCTGGCCAGAATGGATAGCTTTTGACATGCAATGGAAGAATTACAAAAATCATTAATAGTGTGTGGAGTGGACAGCAATATTTCATATCCTCCGTGGGAGACTAGAGCATATGAAACTGGTCCAACAGAATGGGAGCCACAATTTATGGTATTATGCATTGCAAAGGAAATGATGTTTCAGTCATTCCACCTGCAGCTCTCATAAACAACTGTCTGTCTCACTTCGCCCTTACTAAGCCAGCATATTAGGTCATAGAATCATAGTAGAGTTGGAAGGGGCCTATAAGGCCATCGAGTCCAACCCCCTGCTCAATGCAGGAATCTACCTTAAAGCATCCCTGACAGACGGTTGTCCAGCTGCCTCTTGAAGGCCTCTAATGTGGGAGAGCCCACCACCTCCCTAGGTCATTGGTTCCATTGTCATATTGCTCTAACAGGCAGGAAGTTTTTCCTGATGTCCAGCTGGAATCTGACTTCCTGTAACTTGAGCCCATTATTCCGTGTCCCGCATTCTGGGATGATTGAGAAGAAATCCTGGCCCTCCTCTGTGTGACAACCTTTCAAGTATTTGAAGAGTGCTATCATGTCTCCCCTCAATCTGCTGTGCCCTTCCTCTTTCCCTCTGCTTCCTGTTCTTATTCTGTGGCACTAAAATGGCTACAAAACAATCTGATAAAGCAGATGGACTTTACAGCTTTTATGTGTTTCACAGTCCATTCTGTTCAATCCCATCTTTGCCACTGAAAATACATTTGATCAGGATCCAGGATTGGGGGCCTCACAAGTGATGAATCTGTTGCTGGCCAGCTCCATTTTAGATAGTAGATGTGGGGTGGGGACTTACATGATCTTCCACCTTATAAAACAATTTCTTGTCCATAGAAAATTAATATGTCATGGAGAAGAAAGACTAGAATTCTTCTTCCTGGTGTCTTTTATGGAGAAGGAATTTATCTCAGGAGGAGCATTGAATCATGTGAGCTCCACTCACAATATCAAGCGGTACAGCCCAGACGAGGGCCAGATCTACACCTCATGTCAACTCATTATGAATGTGGAATAAAAACAGGAAATAACAGTATTTGGAATGTGGATTGTGCCCCGATAGTTATCAGTGCACTTCAATACAACTATGAAGCAGTAGTGTAGAACTACCTATATATGCACTTCCACATGTGCCATAGTCCCCCTAGGGAGTGCATATATATATATATATATATATATATTCATATATATATAATCAGAAGTTTGTCCCCACTTGTTCATGTTTTATATTTTCAACCATACACTTAAAAATCCTTAGATGTACACTTCAAAATGTGTGAATAATATCTTAGGGTGCTTCTAGCCAAAACTTTTATTGTGCAATCACTCTGCCTGATTCATAGACATTTTCTTCTACTTTAACCCTCCCATGTTGTCGTGTTTTAAGGATGCCACTTAGTCTTCTCTTCTCCAGGCTAAACATGCCTAGTTCTTTCAATCGCTCCTCATAGAGCTTTGTTTTCAGACCCCTGATCATCCTCGTGTTGCCCTCCTCTGAACCTCCTCCAGCTTGTCTGCATCCTTCTTGAAGTGTGGTGCCCAGAACTGGACACAATACTCAAGATGAGGCCTAACCAGTGCCAAATAGAGGGGTAATGGTCAGTAATGATAGAGCAAAGAAGTTTTCTCATGCAGATTATTGATTGCTCTTAAGGAAGGAAATGTTGTCTTCTGAAACACGTTGGGCTTTAATTATTTCTGGGATTTCTGAGAATTGTGTTTCCCCTGTTGCATTCAGTGCTTTCCCCCTTTCGTTTCTAGAAGGCAATGGTGGCCACAGCATTAGGGCTCCATCACACCAATTCCCCCCCCCCCCGGTTTTTTTTAACCTCCATTTCAGAAGCGCTGCAAGCACTCCTCCCTTTCACTATAGTAGCTATACGTGCGAACTCTGTTTTTGCTCTCCCGCTGCTATTGCACCTCGCCCAACCCCGCTTGCCCCTTCTCCTTCCCCCTCCAGTTCATTGGTTCTTGTCATTGATGAACACTGTGATGGCCATGGCAGCCTTTCCCCCTCCCCTCGCTCATTGGAGCTCCTATTAGAATGTACAAACATGCTTACATCTGTGTAATTCTTAAAGCTAAAGAGGTGAAACTTGGGATCCTGAGAGCTCTTAAGTAGAGTTTTCTGCATGCCCAGTTTGAATCAGATAAGTCCATGCCTTGATTTTTTTGGAATTTTGTAAATGCAAATCAACCAAAATGCTTACATCTGCATAATTTATATAGATAAAGAGATGAAACTAGGTATAGTGATAGGTCTCTAGGAGAGCTTTTGGCATGCCAAAATTGGTTTATTGCTTGATTTTTAAAGAATTTTTAAATTCCCCTGCGCTTTAAACCATTTGCTGATAGTTCACTGGTGCGACCTTTGACCTCAACTGTATATCCACCCCCACCCCCCCAAAGCTGGTTTTTACTTCAAAGTTACATTGTGTTCTCTTCCTGTCAGATTGAAGAACATTCCTATGTTCTTTCAGATGTTAATCTGTTGCCAAGGTCAGGGCTAGCAAATTCACTAGTCATGACTCACTGGAAAGGATAGCCTTTTGTCTTACAAATTGGGTCTCCTGGGAAGCATCCTGTGCGCTTGATTTTGAATTAAACTGCTTTGCCTAAGAAGATTTCAGGCAGTAAAAGGAACTAGGATAATATAATATAGAATAGTATAGGAGGAAGAATAATTGCACAAAACAGAAGAGAACCACTAGGAAGATTTATAAGGCACGTGGAGGGGTGATGGAAGTGGATAGAAATGTATGTTTGAGGAAGGATCAGAGTGGTTTGAAAGGTTAAGGCAGATAGGCGCCAGGGTGAAATTCTGTGATTCCAACAGGACAGGGGTTCAGCAAAACAAGGAAGGAAGACAAAAGAAAGCGGGAGTTGGAGCACTGAAACCTTCCTGCCAACTCCTAATGTATCCAAAAATGAACAGGAGGAAATAAATTGTAAAGCTGTCCTGGCAGATTAAAAGCACGCCCTATTCTTTCCTCACTGAAAACGGTCTTCAAGACACCCCCCCAAACACAGAAATGGATTTACTGGTTTACATTTGGGTTTTTATTGCGCACTTCCAAGATGAAACAGACTTTCCAAGGTACAAAATAAGCCGCAAGAATGGAGGGAAAAAGCGAGAATAGTGCAGGACAAGGACGACGTCATGTGAGTCCATAGCACCAAAAGCGGAAAGGACAGACTACGAGAGTGGCATAGCCCTAAATGTGATGGAGCCCTCAGACAGTTCTAGCTGCCTTTTTAATAGTCTTAAGAGGCCTCCATTATAGTGTCACTTCAAAGCATTGTGGAAAATTAAAATGCACTAGTCCCAATTAAGATGGGGGGCAGGGCAGGTCTCAGCCACAGGCCCTACTGAGAGGGTGCCTCTGCCAGCTGCTGATACTGGATTCATTAGAGTATTTCCACATGGAACTGCCCCCCCTTCAATTGTATGGAAAGGGAGGTGTGCCTGTTTTTAGAAGCAAAAGGGGCACATGGGTGAGGAATGCAGGACTCTCCCTCCCTCCCTCCACTCATGACTTACCTTTCTGCAGCTTCTGCCCCCAAATGATTTTGTCTTTAGTTTAGCTCCCACACTGGAAGTGGTCGCACCTGGGAGAAAGGTGCTTAGAAATCAGTGCTGTGCGGAGGAAAGATGGCAAGTGGAAAGTCTGCTTTCCTCACCTGTGCAACCCTTTTACTTTTTAAAGCAGACCCTCTTCCCCACACCTGGCCTTTCCTATGTAAGTGACAGTTCAGTGTGCGAACATGTCTGCCGATTCTGTATTTTTCTTACCTTGTTTCGGTGGTCATATTTTTGTAGGATGATCATTGCTTTCTTTAAAAAATTGTATGGAAATGTTTTGCTTTTCTATAAAACCGTGTTGTTGTTTTTTTAAAGCAGGTGGCAATGCCACCATCACCTCTTATTTGGTGCTGAGATGTCTTAATTGAGCAACCCACAAATAGCAATGAGAAGTAGCGGGAGGGCAAATATTATCAGCAAAGGAAAGAGTGGGAAAATATTCTGAGAGCTGTGCACAACACGGGTCCTGGTGGCCTTCAGCGTCCGATCCCACTGCGTCAGGATGGCATCTCTAGCTCCGTGCCACTTCCCTGGCCCTCTCAAACGAAACTGATAGGGACTGCAAGGGCCAAAATAGACTTTCAGAGCCAGCCTGGGATCTGTAAGGAAGAGGAATGGGATGTTGGGCTTGACTCCTATGCTGGAGGCGAGTTCATCCATGTAGACAATGTAATCTGTTTGTAGACTATCGCTCTTGCCATACCTTAAAAAAAAGGAAGAGGACGCTTGGTAGACACATTTCTAAGCAGAGCAGGAAAATACTGAAGAAAACCTTGCATTGTTTTGAATAATCTGAATTGTGGGTTTTGGTAGAAAGTCATGGATTGAAAACATGGATGCACACAGAAATAAGCACAGCTGTGACACAGAAACAGATCATGTTCAATGACCCATTGGGCAGAAGGAAAACCAAATTCTCCAGTATCAGACAACCATCTGACAATATCCGACCAATTCTCCAATATCAGACAGAATGAAGCAACCATAACATTTGCCTGATGACTAACACTTGAAATGCATGGGTATTTTGTGGGACTGCCCCCATTTGATCATAAACTGGTCCCTTTTTAGTTTCCTCCAATCCATGTCCAGTAGTTGCAAATGGGCACACTGCCAGTGCTTTTATATGAAAGCTGCGCCAGCTTCACAAGCCAAAAATCCTCCATCACTTCATGCTGATGTTTTGCTGAGAACTCTGTGGGCCAGTGGAGAATTCCTGGTGTTGACTGGCTTGTTTAAAGGGCAGAGCATTTACATCAAGGGACTCAGAAATGTAAGTTTAATATAGTTTGATTTAATACTAGCAACAATCCTGCTCCCCCTGCACATATGCATGGCCAGGAAGCAGGTTGTGGAGCAGAACACTTTGTGCTCCTCTTGAGGAGGCCAAGTTACGTTGTGCACTTCAGGGCCAAACTGGATGTGATGCAAAAGTGTCTCCCCAACCCCACCACTTCTTTTGTGTTTTTACATTTTAATGTAACTGAATAGGGTCCCAAATTTAACTGGAGTAGTCATGGGCATGGGCATGCGTGTGCTCTTAATTCTTTCTTTGTGTCCAGTGTTTATCCACTAAAAATTGCCTCCCAAGCGGCTTTTCTCTTTGTAAGGGAAAACCTATGTACCATGAAGCTGCAGGTGGGACAGCAGCTTGTGGCTGTGTGTGTTAATCTCCAAGGGGATTCCCTGTACTACTTCAATAAAATGCAGAGCTCCAGTGCCTGCACTAAAACTTTATTTTAAAGCCAGGAAACATGGCATGTTTCTCCTATGTTATTTCTAGTAGGGCTGTGACAGGAGCTGGATCTGGATCGGGCCCGGATCATATCCGCAATCAGGATCCGCTCCGGGTCCGTGCAGAGCCCTCCCTCCCGCTCTCCCCACTCTCTCTCTCCCTCCCTCCCCCACTCTCCTTGCTTACCTGCTACCTCCTCCGCATTGTCCCCCATTGTCCTCTCTCCTTGCTGTGTGCCGTTGCATTTCTTGCTCATGTCGGGTGATGACGTCACCCGCCGTGACCGGCAAATGTGGCACTCTAATTGGTTAGAGGAGGAGGAGGCTGCAGGTAAGCAGGGCGATTGGGGGGTGGGAGGGAGGGAGGGAGTGGGGAGAGCGAGAGGGAGAGCTCTGCACAGACAAGGAGCAGATCCTTATCCAGATCCGAGGCGGATTGGATTAGATCCGAAGTGGATTGGATTAGGCCCAATATGACACGGGTAGGATCAGGCCCGATCCAGACCTCCCAGATAGGGATCCAGATCAGATTGGGGGGTCTGTGCACAGCCCTAATTTCTAGTTTGGCCATCACAATGCATGGCTCAATTCCTGCTTCTGCTGAAAGGTGAGGGAGGAGGAGGAGGTGGCTGTTGGATTGTCCCATGCAAGTGCATGCTGGGAGGGCTTGAGGTTGCTTGGCCATGATGGAGATGCAGACAACAAGGGGGCTGGCAGTGGAAGGTTCTGCTTGGCTCTCCACTGCTTCACAACCAATCTCTTTTCTGGGGCAGGGGGTAGAGTAGCATTGCAGCCTAGGAAAGAACTAGAATTTTTACCAGAAGGCATCATCACATGGGGGAAAATAGTGTTTGCTGACCGTTGCTTCTCCGCCGGTGTATTTGTTCCTCATTACTTCCTCTTTCGAAGAGGAAGTAAACAACCTGCACGTGGCCCATTCAGTGTGCCGTTTTGATCCCGCTGCTTATCCTGCCCACAGCAGGAGATAGCGGCAACTTCCATCTTTAATAACAAGTCGGACTTACTGGATTTTTTTTTTGTCACACAAAGAAGGCAAGAAGGGGCGGGAGGTACATGGGAGGCAGACAACATTGTGAGAGGGCCCTGTGAAACTCCGCAAGTACCCAGGAATGAGTGTGCAATAAAAAGCTCATCTGATGGATGACATGACATGAACCTAGATGTATTTTCATAAGTGGCACTAAGAACATGTCACTTCAGAATATTGTTCATGAAAACTGAAGAAAACCATTTGAAAATCAACTGTACACTCTTACCAATGTAACTATTACATTTGGACATATGAAATGTAAAAAAAACCTGATTTAAATGTCACTTAAGAAACCGGTTAATGGCTCCCACTACACAATGAGTATATCAACCCCTAGCTTAAAATGGCTTAACAGCTGTCCCATGTCCATAGGACAGTCTGGGACTGGAGTTCTGTGGCAGAGGTGGGTGACTATGAAGTTCTCTAAAAGAGAATTCTCAGTACCCTCACCAAACTGCAATTAGTGGGTTTCTTAATGGGAGAGCCATGGCAATTAAAGTGATTTAAAAATCTGATATACGTGCAGATGTGCCTATCCCGAGGTGAGGGCTATTGCTAAGGATTTGCCTCATTAACTTTTCAGTTGACTTTGGCTTCCTGCCTGTTAGAGCAATATGACAATGGAACCCATGACCTAGGGAGGTGGTGGGCTCTCCCACATTAGAGGCATTCAAGAGGCAGCTGGACAACCGTCTGTCAAGGATGCTTTAAGGTGGATTCCTGCATTGAGCAGGGGGTTGGACTCGATGGCCTTATAGGCCCCATCCAACTCTACTATTCTATGATTCTATGATTCTATGATTCATAACTTGACTAGCTTCACAACTAATGCAAAACAAGGGACTTTTGCTTTGCATGATGACTGCAATTACACTCCCCCTACACTTTTGGATCTTATTTGCAACAGCAGCACTGCCAAGATTACATCAACAATCTCTGATTTATTGTTTTGTGGCTCTGGTATAGTTCTATCATTATGTTTTCTATCATTATAGTTTGCTTTTTCATATAAGAAAGTTTTTAGGATGCTTTTAGGATGTTTTAATGCAGTTTTAATTAGGGGTGTGCATCAGATCGGGTCCAATCCACGATCCAGAGCCGATCCGACCGAAATCAGATAAAATTATCCGATTCTGATCCCGGCTTCTGGATCGTCTGATCTCATCCGAACCAGTCCGAAAGGACCCGTTCTGGTTTGGATAAGATCAGAGGATCAGACCTCCTCCTCCCCCTTGCGCTCCTTACCAGCCGGGGCAGTCTGCTGCTGTCCACTGCTGCCTGCAGCAGACGGCCCCGGCAGGTAAGCCCCCTCATCCCCCTTGCACTCCTTACCTGCCGGGGCCGTCCACTACCGTCTGCTGCCCCTTTCTACTGAGAAACAGGCTTCGCAGCCTAGTTCTCAGTAGAGCGCCGGGTGATCACCCGGCGCTCTACTGAGAACTAGGCCGCGAAACCTGTTTCTCAGTAAATCGGAGCAGCAGATGGCAGTGGACAGCCCCGGCAGGTAAGGAGCGTGAGTGGGGGGAGGGACAGGGAGTTTTCACCATGTTTTCACCATAGGCTTGCATTGGGGGAAAGCGTTCTTTCCCCCAATGCAAGCCTATGGTGAAAACACCCAAAATGGCGGCCGATCCGAAAATCGGACGTCCAATTTTCGGATTGGGATCGGGTCCAATCCAATCCGAGGGACCTCCGATTTTGTCCAAACCGATCCAGGACAACATCGGAGGTCCCGATCTGATCCCGGGGGTCCCTGCACATCCCTAGTTTTAATAATGTGTGCCATGTTTTAATCAGTTTTATATATTTTATCATAGTTTATATTTACTGTTGTTCCCCGCCTCAATCCAAATGGAGAGGTGGGTAAGAAATAAATTATTATTATTACTATTTTTAAAAATCTACACTCTGCTCTGATATTAGTGATGCTGCTTTTTTAAAAACTGTTTTTTATCACAAACAAATAAACAAACAAACATACAAAGTAGGGGTGTGCATCGGATCGGATCCGATCCACGATCCGAATCCGATCCGCCCCAAAAATCGGAAAATCCGATCCGATCCGATCCGATCCGATACACCATCCGATCCGATCCGATCCGATCCGGCGAGGTCCGATCCGGATCGGATCGGATCGGCGGATCGGACGCCATTTTAAATGCGTTTTTCCCATAGCAAAGTATTGTTGTTTTACAAAAACGCCTATAACTTTTTCATTTTTAACGACAGAAGGATGAAACTTGGGCACATTGTACACTGGTTAGGGATAGGTATCTGTGAGAAATTTCAGAAAGATTGGTGCATGCAGTTTGTGGCAATTAATTTTTTAATAAATAACATGGAATGCCTATAACTCGGTCATTTTTAAAGTTACACACATGAAACTTTGCCACATTGTAGGTGGAACCTTGGGACCCACGTGTGTGAAATCCCAGAACCGTGGGTGCTTGCCTGGTGTGGCAATGAATTTTTGAAAAATGGGTAGTAGTGGGGTAAATGCAGTTATGCCTCCCATGTTTTTATTTTTAAAGATACAAACAGGACACTTCGGCACATTACAGGGAACACTTCCCTTGATATGTGTGTAAAATTTCAGACAGCTAGCTCCAGGCATGTGTTGGCAATGAATTGTTGAAAATTGGGTAGCAGTGGGGTAAAATACAGTTTTGCCTCCCATTTTTTTATTTTCAAAGATACAAACGGGAAACTTTGGCACATTGCAGGGAACACTTCACTTCAAATGTGTGTGAAATTTCCGGAAGCTAGGTGCAACATTTTAGTGGGAAACGAACGTTTATTCATGGCATTTCACATGGGATTTATGGGTTGGTTTTAAGAGCTACAAACCTCTAACTCGCTCACATGGCACAGGACCTATGCCCGCTCAAACGCTGGAAATTTAACAAACTTTGGTGCAATGCTTTAGTGGGAAAACAAAGGTTTATGCATGGCATTTCACATGGGATTTATGGGTTGGTTTTAAGAGCTACAAACCTCTAACTCGCTCACATGGCACAGGACCTATGCCCGCTCAAACGCTGGAAATTTAACAAACTTTGGTGCAATGCTTTAGTGGGAAAACAAAGGTTAAACTTTATTATTTTAAACCTTCAGGAAAGGGAGGGGGAGGCTGTGTTTGTGTGTGTGTGTTTGACAGCTTGATCCACCAATTGTGCTTTAGAATACATGACTGAATCACCCAATCCTGTGAAGACTTTCTTCAGCCTCCAATCGCAATGCTGGAGGAGGGCACCAGTATATATTCTCTCAGCCCTGCCCTTCTGGCTCTTTGTGGGTTGAACGTGGAGGAGATTAGGGAGTGTTTTGGAGCTGTGTTGGAGAGACTGTATTGATTTGATTGTATTTGGAGGTGGTTTTGAGGAGTTTCTGATCTTTTACTTCAGCTTTTCTTGTTCTCTCTCTTGGCTTTCCTTTCTCTCTTGCCTTTCCTTTCTTAGATAGCACGTTTGTTTGTCTGTGAGTTCAGTTTGTCTTTGCAGTGAGTGTGTTTGTTTGTTCTACTTTCGCTTTCTGAAAAAAACCCAAAAAAATAATAAAAAAATATTTCTATCCTCTCTCTCTCTCTCTCTCTTTCTCTGTGTGTGTGTGTGTGTGTGCGCGCTTGTGAGTGAGTGTGTGTTGCTGGGCTGTGTAGCCTGCTGCTACAAACACAAAAAAAGTCAGCAAAGCACACACTTACACAAAAATAAATAATAATAAAAATAAAATGAAGCGTGGCACTCAAAGGGGGGGTGCTCCCAAGGCAGCATTTGGGAGAGGCCGCTCTGGGCATGGCGCTGCTGCTGCTGCTGCTGCTGGGACCAGCAGCAGGCAGCCTACTTCCACACCCCCAGTTAAACTGAGGCGTTCTCCACTGGGGCAGCAGAAGCAGGCAGAGGCAACTCAAAGTAGTGCCTGCAGGGCACTCTTTCAGCAACATGAGGCAGGTGCTGGGAGCAGCAGTGGGCATGAAGAAGGAGCACTATATTATCCAGCTCCTTCTTTGGTGGGTGAGCCTGTGAACCCGCTGACTGATCTTTTCCCAGATCTTGTGGAAGTCAGCGAGGTTCAGAGTGAGAAGGAGGACTCTGATGTGGGGCAAGAGGAAGAGCAGGCAGCACCAGAGACTTACTCTCCACAATCCGTCCTCTCTTCCACTCATTCCCTTGCTCCTGAGGTGACACCACAGAGCGAAGGCGCCGGCAGGCCGTCTGTGTCACCCCAGAAGCGACAGGCAAGCAAGGTGTGGGACCACTTTGAGGTGGCAGTGGATTCCCGCTTTGCTGTCTGTCGCCACTGCAAGATGTCAGTGAGCAGGGGAAAAATGCCAGGCCACTTCACCACCACGAACCTCACCCGCCACATGCAGAGGCACCACCAGTCTGTTTTGCTTGGGACCGAGGCGGGCACCTCGCAGCAGACTGGTGCTAGCGGCAAGGGCAAGCAGAAGGCTCCTGCAACTTCTGCCAGCTCTCGACCTCCCATCCCCAAGAGGCTTCGCCAGGCCACCATGGAAGAGATGGGGTGGGGGAAGTATGGAGCCACAAGGTGGCGTTTTCCAGCGCCCAACCAGATCACCAATTGCATCGGTGAGATGGTGGCGTTGGATGACCAGCCATTCAGCCTCGTCGAGAACGCAGGCTTCAAGAGGCTGATGGCTCTTGTGGTTCCATACTACAAGCCGCCGTGTCGCACCACCCTGAGCAGGCGTGTGGTGCCCTCCCTGTACCAGGCATGCAGGGAGTTAGTTCTGGGTCGTCTGTGCCAGGCAGAGGCACAGAAGGTGCACTTCACTTCGGACATCTGGTCCAGCGAAGGAGGAGTGCACGCTTACCTGTCCCTGACGGCTCACTGGTGGGGAGCCTCAGGGCAGGAAGCACCCAGGACTTCTGGGACTGGGAAGGAGGGCTGCCGCTGGGCCCTCCTTCATACCGCAGTCATGGACCAGTCCCACACGGCGGAGGAGATTACGGAGGCCATGAACCGCATGGTGGCAGGGTGGCTGGGCGGGCACCAGCACACCCGCGGTTACATGGTCACGGACGGGGGAGCCAATATGCTGAAGGCGGTGCGCGATGGCGGATTTGAGGGCATCCGCTGCATCGCGCACGTCTTCAACCTGGTCGTCAGGGATGGCCTTGGAGGCAGCAAGGCCCCTCTCCCTCCCCAAATCCGTAATCTCCTAGAGAGCTGCAGGAAGGTGGCTGGGCATTTCCACCACAGCGTGAAGGGCAGTCGGTTGCTGCGGGAGAAGCAGCAGGAGCTGGGACTTCCGCAGCACCGGCTAGTGCAGGACGTGGCAACACGTTGGAACTCCACCTACCACATGCTCGAGCGTATGGTGGAGCAACAGCGTGTTGTCCACGAGATGTTCAGGGTCGGGGACATTGGCATCCAGGCCCCACTGTCCAGGCAGCAGTGGGAGGCCATGTCCCAGCTTCTGGTGGTCCTCAAGCCGTTCCTTGAGGCCACCGAGACCCTGAGCAGCAGCACTGCCCTTCTCAGCCAGGTGCTCCCCGTGGCCAGGCATCTCCAGAATCAGATGGGCGAGTTTCTGGAGGCCGGGGATGCCGTCACCGGCAGGCGCTTCCTGCCAGAGGTGCGGGAAGTGGTGACGAGGCTGAGGGAAAGCCTATCCCGCCGGGTCCAGCCTCTCTACAACGAGAGGCAGTACATGTTGGCCACCATGTGCGACCCGCGCATCAAGGATGGGTTATGTGGGCAGACTTCCCGGGCAGGTTGGGTGGAAATGCTGGTGACGGACGTTCGGGCGGCCCGGGATGCCAGGATTGGGCAGGCAGAGGAGGAGCCCACCGAAGCCCAGGCGCTAAGTCCGCTGAGCACCACCAGCAGCGGCGGCACCACCACACCCAGCAGGGGGACAGGCCAGGGGTTTTGGGACAAGGCTTTGCAGGCTGCGGTTGGGCATAGAGGCACTCAACCCAGCCGCCGCCAGGATGACGCTGCAGCAGCAGTGCAGCGTTACCTGGCGGAGCAGATGGAGGACGGCTCCATCGAACCCCTGGCCTACTGGTCATCTCGGCGCCAGATGTGGCCTGATCTGGCGCGGGTGGCCATGGACAGAATCAGCTGCCCACCGTCCAGCGTTCCAAGCGAGCGGGTGTTTTCCATGGCGGGCGACGTGGTCACACCCCACCGCTCTCGCTTGGACGCTGAGATTGTGGAGCAGCTGGTCTTCCTCAAGGTCAATCTGCCCCTGCTGGGATACCCCACCCTCATGCCCGCGGGGGAGTAATTGGCAGGCACCCCCCATCCATCCCACACCTTTGGGCAGGCACCGGCAGGCCCTTGATTTTTTAATTCTTATTTTCGGTTAATTAATTTTCTTTACTTTAATTTACTGGCTGTGTTGTTTACAGCTCAGTAACTCAACTCTGAACGATGGATCCCGAAGGGATCTAGTTTCTTCTCCTAGCCTCTTACATTGAGGGGATGCACAAGCATCTCACACATTCTATGTTGTTTGACTTGAACCAATGTGCTTGCACGTGTGCCTCTGAAATTGGACTCCGATGGCTCCCTCCAGGCCTTCTGTAAGGTCCCACACTTCCATGGGCGTTTCTTCTTGTAAGACCACGTCAGAGGCTCATGAGAACTTTGGATAAGAAGAAGGCTTAATTTTATCGCCAAGGAACGCATGCACCTCTCTGACTATGAACGAAGGACGCGATAGGATTCCTCTTCCAGGCTCCTACATTGAGTGGATGACAAGCAGCATCCCACACTGTTTCTGACTGTGTCTTTTGGACTTATGTGGCAGCCTTGCAGGGCTGTCACTGTGTGTTGTGTTTATTTTGGCTATATGATTTAAAAAACTGCCTGCCCGCCTGCCCACCTGCTAGGTTGCCGCCATTGTGAAGTAGCCGGAATGCGTGGGCTGGTCTCACGGTTCTATTGCTTACTTGTGCAATGTGCAAGCGCCTGGCATCATGCCCGCCTCTGCCTCTGCCTCTGCCTGCCTGCCTGCCTGCCCGCCTGCCCGCCTGCTAGGTTGCCGCCATTGTGAAGTAGCCGGAATGCGTGGGCTGGTCTCACGGTTCTATTGCTTACTTGTGCAATGTGCAAGCGCCTGGCATCATGCCCGCCTCTGCCTCTGCCTCTGCCTGCCTGCCTGCCTGCCCGCCTGCTAGGTTGCCGCCATTGTGAAGTAGCCGGAATGCGTGGGCTGGTCTCACGGTTCTATTGCTTACTTGTGCAATGTGCAAGCGCCTGGCATCATGCCCGCCTCTGCCTCTGCCTCTGCCTGCCTGCCTGCCTGCCTGCCCGCCTGCTAGGTTGCCGCCATTGTGAAGTAGCCGGAATGCGTGGGCTGGTCTCACGGTTCTATTGCTTACTTGTGCAATGTGCAAGCGCCTGGCATCATGCCCGCCTCTGCCTCTGCCTCTGCCTGCCTGCCTGCCTGCCTGCCCGCCTGCTAGGTTGCCGCCATTGTGAAGTAGCCGGAATGCGTGGGCTGGTCTCACGGTTCTATTGCTTACTTGTGCAATGTGCAAGCGCCTGGCATCATGCCCGCCTCTGCCTCTGCCTCTGCCTGCCTGCCTGCCTGCCCGCCTGCCCGCCTGCTAGGTTGCCGCCATTGTGAAGTAGCCGGAATGCGTGGGCTGGTCTCACGGTTCTATTGCTTACTTGTGCAATGTGCAAGCGCCTGGCATCATGCCCGCCTCTGCCTCTGCCTCTGCCTGCCTGCCTGCCTGCCTGCCCGCCTGCTAGGTTGCCGCCATTGTGAAGTAGCCGGAATGCGTGGGCTGGTCTCACGGTTCTATTGCTTACTTGTGCAATGTGCAAGCGCCTGGCATCATGCCCGCCTCTGCCTCTGCCTCTGCCTGCCTGCCTGCCTGCCTGCCCGCCTGCTAGGTTGCCGCCATTGTGAAGTAGCCGGAATGCGTGGGCTGGTCTCACGGTTCTATTGCTTACTTGTGCAATGTGCAAGCGCCTGGCATCATGCCCGCCTCTGCCTCTGCCTCTGCCTGCCTGCCTGCCTGCCCGCCTGCCCGCCTGCTAGGTTGCCGCCATTGTGAAGTAGCCGGAATGCGTGGGCTGGTCTCACGGTTCTATTGCTTACTTGTGCAATGTGCAAGCGCCTGGCATCATGCCCACCTCTGCCTCTGCCTCTGCCTGCCTGCCTGCCTGCCTGCCCGCCTGCTAGGTTGCCGCCATTGTGAAGTAGCCGGAATGCGTGGGCTGGTCTCACGGTTCTATTGCTTACTTGTGCAATGTGCAAGCGCCTGGCATCATGCCCGCCTCTGCCTGCCCGCCCGCCTGCCTGCCTGGAGGTGCCCATGCAGCTGTGACTTTGCCTCTGCCAGTGGGACTTTGCCTCTGCCACTGGGACTTTGCCTCTGCCACTGGGACTTTGCCTGGAGGGAGCTGTGCCAAACTGTGACTTTGCCTGGAGGACCCTGTGCCAATGTGACTTTGCCTGGAGGGAGCTGTGCCAAACTGTGACTTTGCCTGGAGGAGCCTGTGCCAAACTGGGACTTTGCCTGGAGGACCCTGTGCCAATGTGACTTTGCCTGGAGGGAGCTGTGCCAAACTGTGACTTTGCCTGGAGGAGCCTGTGCCACTGGGACTTTGCCTGGAGGGAGCTGTGCCAAACTGGGACTTTGCCTGGAGGGAGCTGTGCCAAACTGGGACTTTGCCTGGAGGGAGCTGTGCCAAACTGTGACTTTGCCTGGAGGGAGCTGTGCCAAACTGGGACTTTGCCTGGAGGGAGCTGTGCCAAACTGTGACTTTGCCTGGAGGAGCCTGTGCCACTGTGACTTTGCCTGGAGGGAGCTGTGCCAAACTGTGACTTTGCCTGGAGGACCCTGTGCCAATGTGACTTTGCCTGGAGGGAGCTGTGCCAAACTGTGACTTTGCCTGGAGGAGCCTGTGCCACTGGGACTTTGCCTGGAGGGAGCTGTGCCAAACTGTGACTTTGCCTGGAGGACCCTGTGCCAATGTGACTTTGCCTGGAGGGAGCTGTGCCAAACTGTGACTTTGCCTGGAGGACCCTGTGCCAATGTGACTTTGCCTGGAGGAGCCTATGTGCCACTGGAGTCCTCCGATCCACATCGGCCGCACGAATAAGGTAAGTGTGTGCAGTCAACGCAGGGACACCTGAGAGTGTCCAGAAGTGGGGCAGTGTGAGATCTTACTTCCGAGTAAGCAAGCAGGCAGCCCCGTGTGCCTACTGGGGCGTGGGCACTCAGGACTGGGCAGATGCCAGTCCTGGGTGAGAGGGAGCCAATGGTGGAAAAGTATGATTTATCTCATGTTAATTCTTTCCCCCCCCCTCCTTCTTTTGCAGCCTATGGAACTCTTTGCCACAGTGCCCAGGAGAGACGGTAATGCAGACTGCCCACCTGCCCGTCACTGCCCGCCTGGAAGTGGCATCTTATCAACAACGCCCTCAGGAGGACTACGGTAAGTGTTCTGTGAATGGGGGGGGGGCACCTTCCACCTAACTGAAGGTTGGCTGTCTGCCTGCTAACTTCCGAGTGAGCAGGCAGCCCCGTGTGCCTGCTGGGGCGTGGGCACTCAGGACCGGGCAGATGCCAGTCCTGGGTGAGAGGGAGCCAATGGTGGAAAAGTATGATTTATCTCATGTTAATTCTTTCCCCCCCCCCTCCTTCTTTTGCAGCCTATGGAACTCTTCGCCACTGCGCAAAGCGCACCCGTGAATCCAGACTGCCCATCTGCCCCAGCCACGGCCGCATGGAGGTGGCCCCTCGATTCACGTCGCCCCTACGACTCAGGTAAGAGTGCAGGCAGAGTGGCCATATAGAAAAGAAGGCAGGGCCCCTGCACCTTTAACTGTTGTGATGAAGAGGGAATCTCAGCAGGAACTAATTCCATACAAATGACACTGGCAGAAATTCCCTTTTCTCTACAACTGCTGAAGTTAGGAACCCTGACCTGGATTTGATCTGGTCAGCCTAACGTAGGGTGCTATTAGGAGTGAATGAATAACCCAAGGACAAAAGAAATGGTGATTCTCTAATGATCCGGTAAGCTGTGTCCTGCCAGACACAAAAGGATAGCCAATCCCTCTAACAATGGGCTCAGAAGAGTGATTTAGAAAGGGAGGGGTGCAGGAGAAAGAGGATTGCATCACAAACCAGAGAAGTGTGCCGGTGGGAGACTAGTTACTAGGACTTGCATGTATTAATTAATACAAATCTTTATTTATTTTCCTTTCTTCTTTTGCAGTATAAAAGTATTTATGTAATATTCATTATCCCCCTCCTCTTCTTTTGCAGCCTATGGCACTCTCACTGCCACAGTGCCCGGGAAAGGAGAGACTTTGCCCATTACATGCCAGCCTGCCCGCCCGCTGCTGATGCCGCCTGCCGCCTTCCAGATCGTTCCTGCGAGGCGGGCCAGCCGCCTTTCTTGCACAAGCCATGGGACTAGGGGTCCTCCAGGAGAATCTCACCGAGTCCTCAACGCCCTCAGGACTATGGTAAGTGTTCTGTGAATGGGGGGGGGCACCTTCCACCTAACTGAAGGTTGGCTGTCTGCCTGCTAACTTCCGAGTGAGCAGGCAGCCCCGTGTGCCTACTGGGGCGTGGGCACTCAGGACCGGGCAGATGCCAGTCCTGGGTGAGAGGGAGCCAATGGTGGAAAAGTATGATTTATCTCATGTTAATTCTTTTCCCCCCCCCTCCTTCTTTTGCAGCCTATGGAACTCTTCGCCACTGCGCAAAGCGTACCCGTGAATCCAGACTGCCCATCTGCCCCAGCCACGGCCGCATGGAGGTGGCCCATCGATTCACGTCGCCCGCACGACTCTGGTAAGAGCCTGTCAGAGAGCTTACCCACGAGTAAGCAAGCAGGCAGCCCCGTGTGCCTGCTGGGGCGTGGGCACTCAGGACGGGCACATGCCAGTCTTGGGTGGGAGGGAGCCAGTGGTGGAAAAGTATCATTTTCCTCATATTCTTCCCCCCCCCCCTTCTTCTTTTGCAGCCTATGGAACTCTTTGCCACAGTGCCCAGGAGAGACGGTAATGCAGACTGCCCACCTGCCCGTCACTGCCCGCCTGGAAGTGGCATCTTATCAACAACGCCCTCAGGAGGACTACGGTAAGTGTTCTGTGAATGGGGGGGGGCACCTTCCACCTAACTGAAGGTTGGCTGTCTGCCTGCTAACTTCCGAGTGAGCAGGCAGCCCCGTGTGCCTGCTTTGGCGTGGGCACTCAGGAAGGGCAATCCTGGGTGGAAGGGAGCTGGTTGTGTTGAAGTGGTCAACTAATATTCATTCTTTTTCCCCCCCCCTTCTTCTTTTGCAGCCTATGGCACTCTCACTGCCACAGTGCCCGGGAAAGGAGAGACTTTGCCCATTAAATGCCAGCCTGCCCGCCCGCTGCTGATGCCGCCTGCCGCCTTCCAGATCCTTCCTGCAAAGAGAGCAAGCCGCCCTCCTCGCACAAGCCATGGGACTTGGCATTCGCCCTCAAGGAGAATGTCACCCAGTCCCCAAAGCCGCTGTTGGACTTTGCCCATTAAATGCCAGCCTGCCCGCCCGCTGCTGATGCCGCCTGCCGCCTTCCAGATCCTTCCTGCAAAGAGAGCAAGCCGCCCTCCTCGCACAAGCCATGGGACTTGGCATTCGCCCTCAAGGAGAATGTCACCCAGTCCCCAAAGCCGCTGTTGGACTTTGCCCATTAAATGCCAGCCTGCCCGCCCGCTGCTGATGCCGCCTGCCGCCTTCCAGATCCTTCCTGCAAAGAGAGCAAGCCTCCCTCCTCGCACAAGCCATGGGACTTGGCATTCGCCCTCAAGGAGAATGTCACCCAGTCCCCAAAGCCGCTGTTGGACTTTGCCCATTAAATGCCAGCCTGCCCGCCCGCTGCTGATGCCGCCTGCCGCCTTCCAGATCCTTCCTGCAAAGAGAGCAAGCCGCCCTCCTCGCACAAGCCATGGGACTTGGCATTCGCCCTCAAGGAGAATGTCACCCAGTCCCCAAAGCCGCTGTTGGACTTTGCCCATTAAATGCCAGCCTGCCCGCCCGCTGCTGATGCCGCCTGCCGCCTTCCAGATCCTTCCTGCAAAGAGAGCAAGCCGCCCTCCTCGCACAAGCCATGGGACTTGGCATTCGCCCTCAAGGAGAATGTCACCCAGTCCCCAAAGCCGCTGTTGGACTTTGCCCATTAAATGCCAGCCTGCCCGCCCGCTGCTGATGCCGCCTGCCGCCTTCCAGATCCTTCCTGCAAAGAGAGCAAGCCGCCCTCCTCGCACAAGCCATGGGACTTGGCATTCGCCCTCAAGGAGAATGTCACCCAGTCCCCAATGCCGCTGTTGGACTTTGCCCATTAAATGCCAGCCTGCCCGCCCGCTGCTGATGCCGCCTGCCGCCTTCCAGATCCTTCCTGCAAAGAGAGCAAGCCGCCCTCCTCGCACAAGCCATGGGACTTGGCATTCGCCCTCAAGGAGAATGTCACCCAGTCCCCAATGCCGCTGTTGGACTTTGCCCATTAAATGCCAGCCTGCCTGCCCGCCTTCCAGATTCTGCTGTGGAAGGAGAAATAAATAATACTAGGTGCTGCAAGAGACCATGTGGATTGGCTCTACATCAAAGCAGCCTTCTGGTTTAGAATTACATAGTACACAAGAAAAGAACAATCACTTATCCTGCAAGATCCCTTCCCAGGCTAGGATCTGAATAATAGCTATTAGCTAGGATCTGAATAGCTATTACCTGGGATTAGCTACTAGTGCATTTGGTAGCATTCCTGCAACCAACACCTGTCTTGTCATGTAAATGTATGGGTCCCTAAAGCAATTTACAATCACTTTACATTTTACAAATGAATAAGTGAAACTTTCTTCCCTCATTACCAATCCACACCAGGCAGGCAATGTCCCCTTCCTGAAGGTTTAAAATAATAAAGTTTAACCTTTGTTTTCCCACTAAAGCATTGCACCAAAGTTTGTTAAATTTCCAGCGTTTGAGCGGGCATAGGTCCTGTGCCATGTGAGCGAGTTAGAGGTTTGTAGCTCTTAAAACCAACCCATAAATCCCATGTGAAATGCCATGCATAAACCTTTGTTTTCCCACTAAAGCATTGCACCAAAGTTTGTTAAATTTCCAGCGTTTGAGCGGGCATAGGTCCTGTGCCATGTGAGCGAGTTAGAGGTTTGTAGCTCTTAAAACCAACCCATAAATCCCATGTGAAATGCCATGCATAAACCTTTGTTTTCCCACTAAAGCATTGCACCAAAGTTTGTTAAATTTCCAGCGTTTGAGCGGGCATAGGTCCTGTGCCATGTGAGCGAGTTAGAGGTTTGTAGCTCTTAAAACCAACCCATAAATCCCATGTGAAATGCCATGAATAAACGTTCGTTTCCCACTAAAATGTTGCACCTAGCTTCCGGAAATTTCACACACATTTGAAGTGAAGTGTTCCCTGCAATGTGCCAAAGTTTCCCGTTTGTATCTTTGAAAATAAAAAAATGGGAGGCAAAACTGTATTTTACCCCACTGCTACCCAATTTTCAACAATTCATTGCCAACACATGCCTGGAGCTAGCTGTCTGAAATTTTACACACATATCAAGGGAAGTGTTCCCTGTAATGTGCCGAAGTGTCCTGTTTGTATCTTTAAAAATAAAAACATGGGAGGCATAACTGCATTTACCCCACTACTACCCATTTTTCAAAAATTCATTGCCACACCAGGCAAGCACCCACGGTTCTGGGACTTCACACACGTGGGTCCCAAGGTTCCACCTACAATGTGGCAAAGTTTCATGTGTGTAACTTTAAAAATGACCGAGGTATAGGCATTCCATGTTATTTATTAAAAAATTAATTGCCACAAACTGCATGCACCAATCTTTCTGAAATTTCTCACAGATACCTATCCCTAACCAGTGTACAATGTGCCCAAGTTTCATCCTTCTGTCGTTAAAAATGAAAAAGTTATAGGCGTTTTTGTAAAACAATAATTTGCTATAGGAAAAAGCATTCAAAATGGCGTCCGATCCGGATCGGAAAATCCGATCCGCGGATCGGAATCGGATCCGATCCGATCCGACACACGATCCGATCCGATCCGATCCGATCCGACCCCCCAGGTCCGATTCCGATCCGCTATCCGATCCGATCCGGGGGGTCAGTGCACATCCCTAATACAAAGAGATATAACTGGCCATTCCACCTTTAAAAAGCACAGAAGCTAGATAGCGAATATAAAAATTATAATAAAATTAATGGAAGAAATTAATATCCAGCATAGCTATCTTAAAGCCTAAAAAGCCAACAGAACAACATAATAACAAGCACACAACACAAGAGCAGATTAAAAGGTACTACAGGACACAACGCTTATCCCTTGAGCCCCTCTGATCAAACGCACCATGAAACAGGACTGTTTTGACCTGTCTCCAGAAAGAGGGATGGTGGGAGGGGAAATAGAACAACCTGGGGATGGAGTGTCATAACCAGGGGCTTGAAATGTCCCTGTCCCTGGTAGCCACTAACCCAGCCTCCAATGTAAATAGAAAATGAAACGCTCATATTTGCACTTAAAACGTACCATTTCAGCTTCTTCCCCATTTTCTCTTCTATGTCGTCCAACATGCTGTTCTGCGAAGGCAGCTTACATAATCCTGTCAAAGAAGGGAAAATTGACTATACTTCCCTATGTCCCATGTAATTCACTCCTCATAGGTACAGAAACACACACACACACAGAAACCTTTTTATTCATGCAATGTGAAATATCCTTGGTGCACAGGGATGTTTTTGTAGCTTGCAGGGGCTGAATATAGGCAAGTGTTGCCTCTTATGCCACAAATATGCAGCAAAGGATATTTAACAGCGAGGCTGCAACTGATACATGAAAACCGGGTGATAAATGGCCCAGAGAACTCGCTCGTTTACATCAGTTTCTTACTTTTCCCAGTAAGATGACCTTGTTCTCTCTCCATGTACCACTCCCTTTCAGCCCAGACTGATATCCCTGCTATGGAGGCATTATCTGAGAATCCCTGTGTACAAAACATATGCTTGGTGCAGTGTGGGGCTGGCTTAACTATATCTTGCACATAGAAAGCCTCCTTTGCAACCCCTGGCACCTGAAATTAAAGGATCATGGGCAGTTGTATTGGGATGAACTTCTGTGTGAGTGCTTGCAGAACCACTGCTGGTCAGAATAGAGAATGCCTGGCAAGATGGATTGATCTATGATCAGGTGCTCTCTATGGTACCTGTATGTTTCTCCCATGGAGTAAATAACAGTTTCACAGTGGGGTTTTAAAGGGGCTAAACAACTCAGCAGCTGAGTTCAGAAAACACTTTAGTCAATGATGGGTTAATAGTTGGTTATTTTGTGGTTACTTCTCATACAACGTGTTCCTACACAACTGAATTGGTTGGGGATGGCATTGACTAGACTAATAGTCAACCTGACATTTGATTGACACAGCCCCCACCTCTCTCCTCAGCCTCCCTCCTCCCTCAGTCCTCCTGGTGTTATCCCAGCAGCCATTGTGAGTTCTGCTGGCTGTACTAGAGCTGAGGCTAGCGAGGGATGCTAAAAGCAATAAAAAAGCTTCCTTCAGATATGTGAATAGTAAAAGACACGGGAAAGAAATGGTGGTTCAATTGCTTCATGAGGATGGCAAATTGGTAACAGATGACAAAGAAAAGGCTGAAGTGCTCAATTTCTACTTTGGCTCAGTCTTCTCTCAAAAGTGGGTCTATGATCACCCCTGGAAAAAAGTGAAGTACAAGCTCAAGGGGCAGGATTGCAGATTGAGATTGATAAACAAATGGTCAAGGAACACCTAATTTCTTTGAAAGAGTTCAAATCTCCAGGGCCTGATGAACTGCATCCTAGAGTAATAAAGGAGCTGGAAGAAGAACTCTCAGAACCACTGTCTATTATCTTTGCAAAATCATGGAAGACGGGTGAAGTGCCGGACAACTGGAGGAGGGCTAATGTTGACCCTATCTTCAAAAAGGGCAAAAAGGAGGAACCTGGGAACTACAGACCAGTCAGTCTGTCATCCATCCTTGGGAAAATTTTGGAGCAGATTATTAAGAAGTCAATCTGTAAACACCTTGAAAACAATGCAGTGATGACTAGAAGCCAGCATGGATTTGTCAAGAACAAATCCTGTCAGATGAATCTGATCTCATTTTTTGATTGGGTAACCTCCCTTGTGGACTGTGGGAATGCTGTGGATATAGTATATCTTGATTTCAGCAAAGCTTTTGACAAAATGCCCCATGACATTCTGATTCACAAACAAGTGAAAAGTGGGCTAGATGGAACAACTATTAGGTGGATCCACAGTTGGCTACAAAATCGAACTCAAATAGTGTTTATCAATGGTACCTTCTCACACCAGTGGAGGAAATGAGTGGGGTACCGCAGGGCTCAGTCCTGGGCCCAGTGCTCTTCAACATTTTTATTAATGATTTGGATGAGGAGGTGCAGGGAATGCTTATCAAATTTGCAGATGTCACAAAATTGGGCGGGATCGCTAATACTCTGGAAGACAGAAACAAACTCCAAAGTGATCTTGGTAGGCTGGAGTGCTGGGCTGAAAACAACAGAATTAAATTTTATAGGGATAAATGCCAGGTTTTACCACCTAGGAAAAAGAAGCCAAATGCACAGTTACAAGATGGGGGATACTAGGCTCAGCAATACTATAAGCGAGAAGGATCTTGGAATTGTTGTAGATCACAAGCTGAATATGAGCCAACAGTGTGATGTGGTTGCAAAAAGAGCAAATGCTATTTTGGGCTGCATTAATAGAAATGCAGCTTCCAAATTGCGTGAGGTACTGGTTTCCCTCTATTCAGCACTGGTTAGGCCCCATCTTGAGTATTGCGTGCAGTTCTGGGCACCACACTTCAAGAAGGATGCAGACAATCTGGAGCATGTTCAGAGAAGGGCAACAAGGATGATCAGGGGTCTGGAAACAAGGCCCTATGAGGAGAGATTGAAAGAACTGGACATGTTTAGCCTTAAGAAAAGAAGACTGAGGGGAGACATGATAGCACTCTTCAAATACTTGAAAGGTTGTCACACAGAGGAGAGCCAGGATCTCTTCTCAATCAACTCAGAATGCAGGACACGGAATAATGGGCTCAAGTTACAGGAAGCCAGATTCTGACTGGACATCAGGAAAAACTTCCTGACTGTGAGAGCAATACGACAATGAAACCAATTACCTAGGGAGGTTGTGGGCTCTTCCACATTAGAGGCATTCAAGAGGCAGCTGGACATCATTTGTCAGGTATGCTTTCAGGTGGATTCCTGCATTGAGCAGGGGGTTGGACTCAATGGACTTATAGAACTCTACTGTTCTATGATCTATGCTCTCTTGCCCAGGAACTCTGTAGCCAGCCAAGATAGTCCACTCAACCCTGCTAAATAGTCCACTGAGCCCGACAGACAACACGTTAACCAGTGGTTGTGCAGATAGTCAAGTCTGCACTGGGTTGTGTTTCTCTGTTGGTCATTTTGGGGAAATAGTCAACTGTGGGGTGGTTTTTGCCCAACAGACCACACAGTCACCAACCGTTGACCACTCAACTGATGGTTGACTACTTAAACCACCATTGGTTATCGTGTTGTCTGAACCCAGCCAGCGGTGAAGTTAACCCAGGGTTTGTTATTAACTGCTGGGTTGTTTAACCCCTAAACAACCCAATGCTCTGGGTTTGTACATCACACTGAAAGCCTCTAATTGAACCAATTGGAGTTTATTTGCAGAAAATGGAAGTGACTTTTGTGCTCTGTGTTCCCACAAATTGTGGGCTAATTAACTCATGCTATGCTACTATGGTGTGTAAACAGGCCCAATGGCTTGCTTAATACCAGTACCACTAACAGAAAAGGGATTTCCTGATTCACAGCTCCATCAATTAGTTAATATACTACACTTACCCTTAAACACTCTTGTGAACCAGCGAGCCTGAAGTTCTGCAGTTGGGATAGCTGATCCAAGAGACTGGATTAAGCCAATAACTGCCATAGTTGGCTTCTCCAGCTGAAGGGGAAGAATACTTTTGTACAAGGTGACTTCGTTATTCCTGCTCTTGATGATGGATTCATCATCCATGAATGGGTAGGCATAGCTGTAGCCTGTTGCAAAGATGACGTAGTCAAGGCCTTCCTGCATGGTCCCATCTTCAAATATTGCAGAAGCTTCTGTAAACTCCTTTACGTTGGGCTTCACTATTACAGTTCTATACATGATGCGGCTTGGAAGTTCATCATTGAAGACTGGCTCTTTACGTAGAGTTCTAGAAGGAGCAAGAACAGAAGGAGAGCTGCAGGTTTGCTCCTTCAAACAGTAATCTACCCTGGATGTAACCAAGTCATGTGTTACTTTGGCTAGGTCAGCTTTCTCTAGATAAAGCCATGGCTGCTGAAAAATACTGGTAAGCTGGTAAAAATACTCTTGGCAACTGACACCACCTGTGCTTCCATAGACAGCATCAAGTCCAAGAGCACTCCCAGGCTGTATACCTGTCCTTTCAGGGGGAGTGTGACCTCATCCAGAGTCAGATCTAAATCTACACCCAGATTAGCAGATTTCCCAACTCACGGTATTTCTGTTTCACCTGGATTAAGCTTCAGCTTGTTACCCCTCATCCATCTCAATATTACCCTAAGACACCAGTCCAGGATTTCATCGGCCTCCCTGGATTTAAATTATGGGAAAGACAGGTAGAGCTGCATGTCATCTGCATATTGACATGCAGCTCAGCCCAAATCTCCAGGTGATTTATCCCAGCAGTTTCATGTGGATGTTGAAAAGCATATGGGGGATAAGACTGAACTTTGAGACACAGACACCCCAAATATCAATGGTCAAGGGGTGGGAAAATGTTTCCCAGCACACCTTTTGAGTCCATTCCAGAGGAAGTACTGGAGTCCCTGTGACACCATGCCTCCAAGTTCCATTGCAGAGATCTAGAAGGATACTATGTTCAACAGTATTGAAAGCTGATGAGAGGTCTAGAAGAACCAACAGGATCACACTCCCCACACCTGTTCCCCAGCATAAGTCATCTAGCAGGATGAGCAAGGCAGCGTCTGTCCAAAGCCCAATCTAGAAGCTGGATTGGAAAAGATCTGAATCGGGTTGGCAATGTGGTGCCCACAGGTGAAGGCACCCTGACATGCTCCAAACTCCGCAAGTGCACCATTGGCTTTCCCCCATCTCTATGAGTGTCATCAGATGGAGGGAAAATTGCAGTTCCGTACTGTTCCTTTGGCCTCCTGCTGCTGCCCCACAGTAGGGATCAGCAGCTTCCTCTTCCTTCACACAGGGAAGAAAGAAGCAGCAGCAATGACCACGTGGCCCATTCAGTGGGCATTTTTACCACGTTGCTTCTCTTGCACACAGCAAGAAATGATGGCAAGTTTTGTCCTTTAAAAAAACAAATAATCGGATTTGCCGTTGTTGGGTTTTTTTGCGGAAAAAAGACCAGAAGGAGTGGGAAACACGCGGGAGGCGGACGTCGTCATCAAAAGGTCCTGTGAAAAGCAGTGAGTGGCCAGTCACGAGCGTGCGAGAAAACACACATCCGATGATGCGCTATTACAGTCAACAAAGCAATCTCGCTCCATCAACTTTAAAAGAAACAAAGAACAGGGAGCTGGGCCAAAAAGTGGCTTGAGGACTGGGGGAAGCTCATGATCCTTGGGGCAACAGGGTCCTTGGTAAAGGGATGGACTTCCCCCATCCATCAGGTTTTTTTTTTATGGGAGGACCTTCCCCCCCCACCTCTGTTAAAGTCAATGGAGCAGTATTGCTCCAAAGACTTTAATAGAGGGTTGGGGGCAAAAGTCGTCTGCCAAAAATTGGCTGGGGGGGGGGCAAGAAAAGTCAGATATTTGATTTATGCTTGGAACCCCCGAGCATAAAATAGTTACTAAAATAGTAGTAACATTTTTGTGCATGCTGGCTTAGAAATTAAAATTATCCTTTATGCTGATGAACTTTTGCTATTTATCTCGAAATTCCTGTTGTCGGTTCTGGCTTTGATGAAACTGATTAATACTTTTGGTGATTTGTCTGGCTACTCAATTAATTGGTCAGAGTCGGAAATAATGCCAATTGGAGATAGGGTATATTCTAATGTATTAGCTAATTGGCAATTTCATTGGGATGAAAGTGTGTTGATTTTGCTATGATAGCTTGCTAGGTTTTGCCATGTGTTTGGGTTGAGTTGGAATAACCTAAATTCCAGGCTTCAAAGCAGAGTAGATTAGACACTTCTTTTTCTATTAAGAAATATTTATCTCCATCTATGGAGTTTGCAAAGTCCACTTTTAATAGATTTGAGCCTTTAAGACAGAGTATAGATGGAGAAGTGAAGGAAAGAGAATGGCATTTCTTGTTTTTTTTAAGTCAACATGACTGTAAAGAGGAAAATCAGGAGGAAACTCCCACAGAGGATTTGGATTTAAAGACCTTAGGGGATCAGTGTAATCTACTGACTATGGGGGATAATTACATTCAATTGAATATTATATCAGGAAAAATAGAGCAGTTAATTTGCTCCAGAAGAAGGGACAAGTGTCATTGGGCCAGTGCAGGGAAAGAGTTTCTAAAAGTTGTATAGATGAGGAGTGGATTAAAGGGGAAGACTTGATTTATTTGGTTGCATATTTAAAGAAGGCTTGTGTTAAATTCCGTTCCCTACAAAGGTTATATATCAAACTGGGACTTTAAGACCTTCTCCACACTGAGACCTTTTGTCCAGCAATTTTACTGGGGCTTCTCCTTCCAGATTTTTTGTGAGATAAGATCATCTCTTTACTAGCTTCCCTCACCCTGTTTTTCTCCCATTTTTCTGTGAGATCTATATATTTCATTAAGAATAGCCTCATCTAGTACCTGTATATATAGAACCACTTCTTCTAATGTACTTCTCAGACTGACGGACAGCAGATCTTTTTGTTAGCTCATTATTTCCATTTCAAATTAAGCCATGGAAAAAACAAGAGAGGCGCTGGAGGTTGATGACATCATGTAAGTACCTGAAAACTTCCGTGAGTAACCGATCTTAATCGCAGGATAAATGCTCCATGTGGAGAAGCCCTAGGTATATGGCCAGGCTACTCTTGAGTAGGCACCTAAGAATAGCTAATGCAATATTGGGCTGCATTAACAAAAGCATAGTGTCCGGATCATGGGAAGTAATAGTTCTGCTCTATTGTGCATTAGTCAGGCCAAATAAGAGTATTGTGTCCAGTTCTGGGCACCGCATTTTAAGAAGGACATTGAAAAGTTGGGAGTTCATCCAGGGAACAGCAATCAGGATGGTGAAGGGTCTGAAAACCAATTCATATGAGGAACATTTGAAAGAGCTGGATATGTTTAGCCTGGAGAAGAGAAGATCAAGGGAAGACATGGCATGATACTGGTGTTCAAATATCAGAAAGGTTGTCACACACAAAAATGGACCAGACTTGTTCTCTATTACTCCCAAAGGCAGGGTTAGAACCACAAGGTGGAAATTGCTGGGAAGCAGATTTAAGCTTAATATTAGAAGAATGTTTCTAACAGAGAGAGCTGTTGAACAGTGGAACAGATTGTCTCTGGAGATGGTTCTCCTTCACTGGAGGTACTTAAGCAGCAGCTGGATAGCCATCTCTGAAGGTTGCTGTAACTGCTCTCTGTAGTGCAGGGCCTGCATTGAGCAGGTGGGTGGACTAAGTGATCTCCAAGGTCCCTTCCAACTTTACGATTTTATGTTTCTAGCAATAGCAAAGAAATCAAATTGCCATAGACTTCAGCACTGTTGTTTGGATGCCAGGATAGTGGATATTGTCATTTATTGTCTCCTCACAAATTCTAAATGTAAATCCCCACTTCGGTGTCAATGATGATGTTGGTACCGAGTGGTACCTCTCCTTGTCATGGGGCCAATAGTTGGTTTCAAGAGAACTGAGGAGAAGGGTGGGAACCCGTGGACATACGCAATGGACGGTGGGGGAGGGGTTCCCGCCAAAATGTTTCCCTTGGCTTTAGAAGTTTCCCGAACGAGCTCCATGGAGGCACAGAGCCCATATGTGTGAATGCACAAATGACCGCTCAGAGAACCACAGTTACTGGTAAGCAACCTGTTCTTAGTCCTTGATATTCCAGAGAAAAGAGGTAAACCCTATTTAGTGACTGAATGGGAAACCAGGGATTGGTAGCTCTTCCATATTGATTAACGTGGAGTATTAATGGAGGCACAGCCATGCCTCCATTGTTAAGGGCCGTCAGTAAAAAACACATTCCGCCATGTTAAAGTGATAATTGGGGGGGGTCATTCTAACAGCCATAAAATCGAAAATGTTTCATCAACCTTTCTGAAATTTACAGGTGCCAGAAAGAAATGTTTGTTTTACATTACCTGAAAATTTCAAGAAGATTGGTGAAAGATTGAGGGAAGGAGCGCAGTTTAAGTTAGAAAAGGAATACAAACCTGTCTCCCTGCTTTTGTAAAATTTACTTCCGGGTTGCTACTTTTTGTGCTCACAATTTGCATAATTTCTAGAACCTTATCAAGTAATCCAGTGGTGGGGTCTTCTTCCTCCTTGACTGTAGTTGACGGAAAGCTTTTCATTTTTTAAAAAATTCCCTTCGGTTGACTTTTAAGGACTATTTTAACCTCTCATTCAAGTCAATGAGGCGGCCATCTTCCCTCATAATGCGACACGCTTTCCCCCCTCCCTCCTGCCTTAGAATGTGGGGTGGGTGAGTGAAATGGCCGCTGCCTCTAGCACAGACCTTTTGAGTGAAGAAGAAGAAGAAGAGTTTCTCTTTTCTCTTCTGGAACATGCATTCCTTTGGCTCTGAGAGTATTTGTGGCTATCTTCATAAGGCCAGTTTGCTCTTTTGCTCCCTGGTGAAGCAGGGTGTGGTTTCTCTGGATCCATGATAACCTGGTCTTCAGATCTCTCCTGGGAATAGGTGGCTATACCTTTCTTTCTATCCCCCCCACCCCATACACACACAGTGCTCCTTCCCTCTTTTCTAAGAGTTTGGTCCATACTGCTATAAGTTGAAAGCTTCAAACACTTCATTTAATTAGTTTGGGCCAGTGTTAAGTTTTAAGTACAACGTTGAAACCTTTCAAAGTGCTTCTGGGCCTACAATATTGGTTTCGGCCTAGTCACCCTGTTTTTCTAATAAGGTTTAGAAACAGTTGAGCTGTCGTTTATTTTGCATAGTGTACACACATAGATTTTCTTTCTAATCCTTGCAGTCTACACTGGCTCCTTCCTTGATGTGTTTTTGGATGCAGACAAACCCTTTTTTGTTCCCGCAGGCCTTTGGCAAATAATCTGGACCTCTGTCTATACCTTTGACTTTTAAATTGTTATGTATTTAAAATGTTTTAAATGCTTTAATATTGAAAAGTATTTAATTATATTTTTAACTTTTGTATATTTAGGCTGACCATATGAAAAGGAGGACAGGGCACATGTAACTTTAACAGTTGTAGAGAAAAGGGAATTTCAGCCAGTGTCATTTGTATGCAGTTAGTCCCTGGTGAAATTCCCTCTTCATCACAACAGTCAAAGTTGCAGGCACTATACTAGAGTGACCATATACAAAAGAAGGCAGGGCCTCTGCAACTTTAACTGTTGTGATGAAGAGGGAATTTCACCAGGAACTAATTGCATACAAATGACACTGGCTGAAATCCCCTTTTCTCTACAACTGTTAAAGTTACATGAGCCCTGTCCTCCTTTTCATATGGTATATAGTATATTCCTATTTATAGGTTTTAGCTGTATATGTTTTAGTTTTGTAAGGCTGCCCTGAGGCCCAGCATTGGGCAAAAGGCAGGATACTACTACTACTACTACTACTAGTAATGTTTCAGATTTCACTTCTGCATCTGATGTTCTTTTTCATTTACATTTCTTTATAAACCATTCATATCTTAAGACTTCTTGTGTGGCATGTTTTCATTGGTTTAACAAGTTAAAAGGGGTATTCACTGTTTTCATGCGTATGTTATAAAATCTATTTTCAACAGGCCTAGTAACTTCAAGAGTAACAGAGTTGGGGAAAATCCTCAATCTCTTTGCTATCAGAGGCACTGAGTAAGGGACCCCTGGAGATAATTTAGACTGACCCCAACCACAAAACACTATTCCCCCTTCTGAAGAGATCTGGACCACAGACTACTAAAGACAAACAAAGTAGCAGGCCATAATAACAGTTCTCATGTGGCCATTTGCCTTATGAGGCAGGTGCTCTGCGGGCTACCAAATGGAGGGACTAACAGGCCATAAAGTTGCCTGGCTGGGTCTGCCAGAAATCCAGCCTCAACACTCCTGGAAGGTCCATGTTCTATAGCGCCTGCTGTCAGATGAACCTGAGGGAATCCCACCCTCCACCCCTGGGTTTAATTTACTGGCTTCCCCTGGCTGGACCTTGCAGGAAACTATAGGGACAGACAGAGCAGAGCACACATAGAATGCTGAGACTGGCAAATCTAAAAGCAAGTGTGTTGCTTTTCAAGAACCAAGAAATTCAATGGGTCTTACTTTTGAGTAAATATCTAGGGATGGATATGCAGCCTGTGCAAGAACTGAGTAGGGTGACCATATTTGGTAAACCAAAAAAGAGGACACCTAGTGGGGGGGCAGGTAAATGGCTTTCTGGGGCCACCTTAAAGTCCCCAATTGGAGCGGAGGAGGGGAAAGCATGTCATTCTCACCCCACCCCACCACTCCAATCAGGCCCTTTTCTATAATGCCTGGGAATGACACGTTTTTCCCTTTTAAGGCCTTGATTGGAGCAGTGGGAGAGAATGACACACCTCCAGAAAGCATGTCATTCCCCCCCTGCCACGCTAATGGTGGCCTTAAAAGGGAAAGTGTGTAATTCCAGGTCATTATAGACTATTGCATAAAATCCCCCGACACTGAGGATAGAACAAAAACCAGGAGAAATCTGGGGAAATCCTGACAGTTTTTAATTATTTATTATTGCATTTATATCCCACCTTTTTTCCGCCAAGAAACCCAAGAAGGTAAGAACTGTACGTGCCACACGGCCTTCCCTGCGCCCCTTATATTTGCCTGTTGCCCTCAAGTTGGTGGAGGACATTGTTCCATCACCATTGTTCAAATAAGATTTAACTGCTAGTAGCTTCTGTACATGGTATGGGGGAAATGCCATCTTGACAGGATCTACACTACTGCTTTCAAATGGTTTATAACAGTAGTGACAACTGTTGGGGCCCAGGACACACTCCATATACATGTTTCAAACCTTTTTCAAAGTGCCATATCCTGCTTGGTGTAGATCTGTCCATTGTCTGCCTCAGGCAGTATTATTACAATTACAAGCTGCCTTGTGGATCATTTGATCAAAATGTGGGATATACAACCTTTTAAATACATAACATTTGTCCACCAATATGGATCCTTGCAAAGGGACTCTGTTTTCAAAGCAAATCACCACAACCTCTTTTGTTTATAGCATTACCTGTTCACTGGTATCAGACCATAGTTCTCATGCTTGAACCACCTGTTCATTTGCTTCACATACAACCAGTCGGAGATGGCTGTTGGGAGGGCGTTCTTGAGGAATGTTTCAAAGCGCGTTACAATCAGCATGTCCCAGGGATAGCCTTGTTCCCAAATGCGAGGCATTACCCAGGATCCACTTCTAGAGCTGATATAAACCTTTTTAAAAAACCAATAGGTAGGGGACACAAATATGAAGCTCCTGTCACCAAATATCATTCCAATGCAATTTCTTCCTCAGTCAATTCAATGGAGCTTACACAGGAACAGCCATCAGTTGATGGTATTCTTGCAAAATTTCTCCAATGGTTGCAAAATGATTGCTTTGGGAATCCCCAAAGACTATTCTATTACAGAGTTCTATTTAAGCATCACATATAAAAATGCTCTTATAGCATATGTACACAGCAAATTTCTATCACATTTCTATCACTGTCATGACTTTCTCCAATGAATCCAGGGACTGTAATTACCATAGTATATACCAATAGCTCCCCCCATGTCACCTCCCAATTTTATATATTTATATTTATCTATTCTTGCACTGTTTATCTTTTAATTTAAACCTCTTTCAATGTATTTTATTTTCTTAACTGCTTTAATCCCCCCAGAGAACATATGATACAGGGAGGATTTAAAATATGATAAACAAATAAATATCACAGGATTTAAAGTGTTTTGGTGGCATAAACAGTTAACCATACATAAAAGCAGTCAGTCAGATATGCTATGAAGTCTGTAAGGGCCAGGGTTAAAGGACAAATCAATCAGCAAATTAAGCACTTTTAGGATCCACTGCTTTTAATCAGAAAAAATTAAGCAAGTGCGTGTTCAGAGGAGGGCAATGAGGATTAGGGGTCTGGAAACAAAGCCCTATGAGGAGAGACTGAAAGAACTGGGCATGTTTAGCCTGGAGAAGAGAAGATTGAGAAGAGACATGATAGCACTCTTCAAATACTTGAAAGGTTGTCACACAGAGGAGGGCCAGGATCTTGTCTCGATCAACCCAGAGTGCAGGACACGGAATAATGGGCTCAAGTTACAGGAAGTCAGATTCCAGCTGGACATCAGGAAAAACTTCCTGACTGTGAGAGCAATACGACAATGGAACCAATGACCTAGGGAGGTGGTGGGCTCTCCAACACTAGAGGCATTCAAGAGGCAGCCGGACAACCATCTGTCAGGGATGTTTTAAGATAGATTCCTGCACTGAGCAGGGGGTTGGACTCGATGGCCTCATAGGCCCCTTCCAACTCTACTATTCTTTGATTCTATGATTTTATGCTGTGGTTACCAATGACATAAACAGAAACATCAGGAAAGACACACACACAAAAAAACATTCAAAATCCTAACCAAATAACCAAATAACTGAATAAAGAATACATTCTCCGGGTGAAGTGCCGTACAACTGGAGGAGGGCTAATGTCCCTATCTTCAAAAAGTGCAAAAAGGAGGAACCTGGGAAGTACAGACTAGTTAGTCTGACATCCATCCCTGGGAAAATTTTGGAGCAGATTATAAAGAAGTCGATCTGTAAATACCTTGAAAACAATGCAGTGATTACTAGAAGCCAACATGGATTTGTCAAGAACAAATCCTGCCAGACTAATCTGATCTCATTTTTTGATCGGGTAACCTCCTTTGTGGACCATGGGAATGCTGTGGATATAGTATATCTTTACTTCAGCAAAGCTTTTGACAAAGTGCCCCATGACATTCTGATTCACAAACTAGTGAATAGTGGGCTGCAAGGAACAACTATTAGGTGGATCCACAGTTGGCTACAGTATCGGACTCAAAGAGTGCTTATCAATGGTACCTTTTCACACTGGGGGGAGGTAACGAGTGGGGTACTGCAGAGCTCTGTCCTGGGCCCAGTGCTCTTCAACATTTTTATTAATGATTTGGATGAGGGAGTGCAGGGAATGCTTGTCAAATTTGCAGATGACACAAAATTGGGTGGGATCGCTAATACCCTGGAAGACAGAAACAAACTCCAAAGAGATCTTGATAGACTGGAGCACTGGGCTGAAAACAACAGAATGAAATTTAATAGAGATAAATCCCAAGTTCTACACCTAGGAAAAAGAAACCAAAATGCACAGTTACAAGATGGGGGATACTTGGCTAAGCAATGCAACAAGCGAGAAGGATCTTGGAATTGTTGTAGATCACAAGCTGAATATGAGCCAATAGTGTGATGTGGCTGCAAAAAGAGCAAATGCTATTTTGGGCTGCATTAATAGAAGTATAGCTTCCAAATTGCGCAAGGTACTGGTTCCCCCCTATTCAGCACTGGTTAGGTCCCATCTTGAGTATTGCGTCCAGTTCTGGGCAAGAAGGATGCAGACAATCTGGAGCGTGTTCAGAGGAGGGCAACAAGGATGATTAGGGGTCTGGAAACAAAGCCCTATGAGGAGAGACTGAAAGAACTGGGCATGTTTAGCCTGGAGAAGAGAAGATTGAAGGGGAGACATGATAGCACTCTTCAAATACTTGAAAGGTTGTCACACAGAGGAGGGCCAGGATCTCTTCTCAGTCATCCCAGAGTGCAGTACATGGAATAATGGGCTCAACTTACAGGAAGCCAGATTCCGTCTGGACATCAGGGAAAACTTCCTGACTGTTAGAGCAGTATGACAATGGAACCCATGACCTAGGGAGGTCGTGGGCTGTCCCACATAGAGGCATTCAAGAGACAGCCGGACAACCATCTGTCAGGGATGCTTTAAGTTGGATTGAGCAGGGGGTTGGACTCCATGGCCTTATAGGTACCTTCCAACTCTACTATTCTATGATTCTATGATTCTGCAAGTTTATTTATTAAAGAATGAGAATATGACAGTTACAAAGTTGGATTGAATATTCATTTTGGGCACGAATTTAGGCATAATTGTAAGCTGACAGAATTATAACATATCCCACCATTATCTACTGCTCTCCGAGATCTCTGGCAGGGAGAGGAAGTTCCCTGCCACGCTACCCAAGATCCTTAGCTGGACATGGTGGAACGGAACTTGGGGCCATCTGCTGCCTCCAAGGCACATGGTCTGCCACTGAGCTATAACGCCATGTTTTGTTATCAGAGATTCTATCTGTTACACTGGGTGCAATGCAGTGTAATTTGGCATTTCTATGTCCCTTTGATTGAAATGGGAGCCTGAAGAGTGGGATTAATAATCAAGAAGGCCTAGAAGTGCTTCACTTTGGATGAGTGTGCTGGTTTTAAGCAGGATGATAATTTCTGAGCAGTGTATGAGATGTTACCTGGGAGGCTCTGGTACTGAGCTCTGTAGCGATGTCACAGCCTGAGTTCCCAAGGCCAACCACCAGAACTTTTTTCCCCTTGAACGTTTCAGGTCCTTTGTAATCCCGGCTGTGGATAACGCTACCCTTAAACTTCTCCAACCCTATATGGGAAGGTGGAAAACAAACAGAGATCTTAAAGAAACAAACATACAGATTTGACTCTTTGGGACTGCTGCACCGTGAGGCATCTAAGGTGGTATTTCCAAAACTGAGCTATCGGTAGAGTAAGATGTAATAATAAATTAAACTGGTACACAAGAGCCCCACCAAATCTGCTGCTTCCTTATGTCTTAGGCTTGGCCCTAAATGTATTCAGTAATGATGGGAACCTGAAGTCAGGGCTCACGGTTGTTTGTGCCAATGGAATCTTCTTTGTCAGGGCAAATAGTAACTTCAAGAGGGGTGGATTTTAAGTGGGGCAGCAGTAATGGGTGGTGGGAAGGAAGAAGGGTTAAAACTCACTGCTGCTCTTTCGCTGTAGATACTATTCTTAAAGAAAAACAGTCATATTAAATGCATTCACACATTTAATGTCTTGTATGTTTGGGTCTTGAAACATCCAAAAGCAAGGAAACGCAAAAGTGAGCTTTAACTCTATCCTGTAAGATAGTGAAAGGCATAGTCCTCTCTCATGACACTCACATAAACAGTTCATAAACTGGACATCACAGTTATGGCTAATCAGAGTATCTATCTATCTATCTATCTATCTATCTATCTATCTAATCACTTACCGGGGAAGCTCTTAACTGGAATATTTGGATAGACATGATGTCCAGAGCATATCATAACAGCATCAAATACAGCTGATTCTGCCTTGCCATCCTTTTCTATTTTGACATCCCATTGACCAGTAACAGGGAAATCCGGACGCTTCTTAATATGGGTTACAACAGTCTTTAAGGAAATGTTCAAGAATGTGTATCAGTATGGTTCAGGCTCCAAAGCAAATAGACATAATTCTCATGAGTCTGGCACTGATTAATGTGAACGAATGCCTTGCCATTATGGAGAACTCTGATGTCAGACTTTCAAAGCCCTGCTGGTTGGAAAATAGGCCTTTGCTCCTCCTCCCCTATTTCCATTAGGGTATTTTTAAAAACTATTTCACTCCCAAGTAATGGGAGGCCCCAAGGCTGGCATAAATTTCCCCCCATCTTGGAGGTATGTCCAAGAACTCCCCCACTCTGCCCATGCCACACCCCCAATCCATCCATGTTTTCCTTCTCCTGACAACAGAGCTCTGATGTTAGGAAGGTGGTCAGAGCTGAAAAACGTTTTCATGGGCGCTGGAAGGGAGATCTGAGCTTGGGCTGCCCTTGGAGGGGGATGCCCTCCCATGGACCCTAAGACTGTAGCCTTAACTTTACTTTAATGGCTATAAATGTTCCCTAAATGGGAAGTTCACTTGCAGGGGCTGGGTTTTAGGGCCAAACTACATGTAACTTTGCAGGTAGGGAATAGGATGGGCAAACATGACTGTTCCACTTTGTAAAACGTTCACATTTTTTCAAGCACAAGTTAGTTTATTGGGGTGAGCCTGTGCAAATTCTTGTTGCTTGCTGAAAGAATGCATACTAGCTTCTAGTTAAGTGCTTATATATTTGTAAATAAAGCAAATCTTAGTCAGACTCTTCTCCACTGCTCTCTCATTCAAAGGAAACAACAACCTATAGTATTGCTTCTTGAATTTTCTACCACATGGTGGAATGAGTAACACTAGTATTGCCCTCATTTTGGAGCCTGATGCATTATAAATAGATTGCAATTCTGCATGCTCATCTGGATCAAATGGTGGGTGAATCTGAAAGCCCATTTTCACCAGCCAATGCGACCATCTGCAGCAACATGCTCACACCCCCATCACTGGCATCATGCAGCCCTGGCTTGCATGGACACACATTGCATATGCACACACACAAACACCTACTCCATCACACCTACTCCCCCCCTGATTTGCGTCTGTGGTTTCTAGGGATGTGCATCGTATCGGATCCGATATCCAATACTGATTAAAATCGGAGGAAATCGGACATCCGATTCACGATTCCAATACAGTCCCTTGTTGACCTGATTTTTTCCAATCCAATATTTTGGTCTCCGATTTTAATCGGATAAAATCAGAAAATTGGACGCCATTTTGAATGATTTCCCCCATAGCCTAGTATTGTGTTACAAAAATGCCTATAACTTTTTATTTTTAAAGATAGAAGGATGAAACTTGGCCACTTTGCAGATGGGTTTGAGGTAGTTATGTGTGAGAAATTTCAGAAAGATAGCTCCAGGCATTTTGTGGCTATGATTTCTTTTTCCTAACAAACCAGGAATGCCTATAACATTTTTATTTTTAAAGATCCACACATGAAACTTGGCCACATTGCAGATGGTATGTTGCTACTCATGTGTGTGAAATTTTGGAAACATAGGTCCTTGCCTTGCGTGGCAATTAATTTTTGAAAAATGAGTAGCAGTGGGGGAAAGAAGTTATGCCTTCAACTTTTTTATTTTTAAAGTTTCAAACATGAAACTTTACCACATTAGAGATGGCATGTAGTTAGTGATGTGTGAGAAATTTCAGAAACATAGGTTCAAGCATGTAGTGGCAAGGTATTTTTTGGAGAAATGAGGAGAGAAATGCATTTAAGTTTTTTATTTTTAAGGATAGAAGCATGAAACTTGCCCACACAGCAGATGGGTTTGAGATACTTATGTGTGAGAAATTTCAGAAAGAGAGGTCCAGGCATTTTGTGGCTATGAATTTTTTACTTTAAAAATTCCAAAAAATTCCAATATGGTGGGTTTGACAGCTAACAGAGGGGGGAGAAGGTGGGGGAGGGGGGTGTTGTTTGACAGCTGTCAAACCCACTGTTTTGGAACTTTTGGAACTCACTCGCCTTCTCTGCGGGGTGTTCAGGTGCCCTCTCCCCCTCCCCCTTCACGGTTGAGTGGAGAACTGCCCCACCCTCCTCTTTTGTCAGCGAGACTGCCATTCAACACACATGCCCCCAACAAAAAACGGAGTGGTCCAATATAGTGCAAGAACAGCAATACATAGGAGGGAGGAGCGGCTTTATTGCACACGGAAGGAAAAAAAACGGACTTTCCCAGCTCCAAATTAAGATGGAAAATGGAGGGGAAGAGGTGAGATGTGTGTAGGACAGGGACAACATCATGTGAGTATCGTGCTGCAAAAACACATACCAGGCATGGTGAGAGTGTGTTAAATCGCTGGTGTGATGGCGCTCTCTCCATTCACTCTTTTAACACGCAACACATGGCAAGGCAGCAAATTGCCCATGGAGGGAGACAGCAGTTTTTCCTTCCAAGGGTGGGCTGTTGGGGTGGCTAAAACGTAAAACAGCCCATGGGTTCTTGATAACTTGTCAACCACCCCAACAACCCACCCATGCCATGTTCACATGTAACGGCAAGCTACAGAGCACCCCTTCCACAGCTCAAATATTCAAAAAGGTAGTTGCTGCTGTAATAAGAAGCCCATACATGAAATTCACTTATGGTGGCTTCTCATTACATGCAAACTGGGCCACTGACTCTTTAACAACAATCAGATGGTGAACCCATAACAATATTATTAGACTGTCTTTAAAAATCAGCTGCAGTTTTTAAAAACCTGGGTAAAAAATGGGTAAAATTCTTTTTTTTTTCATTTTTATTGTTCAGTTCAGCCCAAGGAATAATTAAAACAAACACACAAATATTATCTTCCTTCACTAACTAGGACACCGAGTGGTCAAAAGCAATGGGATGTGGGGAGGGAGAAGGGAAGAGGGAATAGAAGTTTAGCCCAACCTTCCCCAGCCAGCATGGTCAAAGAGGAATACTGATGGAATTGTAGCCCAACACATCTGGAGGGCACCAGGCCGGGGAAGGCAGGTATAGCCCATAAATGGCAGCCACACTGACCAAGTATGGATTTAACTTGCTATTTCACCTGCACACATTTTTTTTAATACTGGGGTGGGGGGTGGGAAATGTTTCCCCTTTTCTACATGGAACTGCTTGTGTCATGTAAACACTGCTTTCAGTATGGACATCACACCAAGGTTCTCAGAGGTTTATAGAGCAAGATGTTGCCTGCAGGTCTGCTGCTGCTCAAATCAACCTCAACTAAGCAGTGACACACAGCAAACATGATGTCTCTTCATTTGATCCCACTCTTCATTCCCCTTGAAACAGCCTCTTCAACAAAGCCATCCTTGCAAGTTATCCTATTGGGCATTGCCTTTTAGCAACGGATGCTGGCATTTTCAAATGCTCTAGATTCATCCATCCTCTCACAAAACGATCTGCCCTGCTGGAATCCACTCTCGTATCAGCAGATAATTATCTTGGCACCCTCACCATACACATACCTCGATTTCCTGTCATTTAGGTTGCAATTTCTTACCTTAAACTGTATGTATTTAACAAGATCAAAGTGCTTGGCGAACATCTGGATATATTCCTGAAGCTTGGTGTTATGCATGTAGTTTGGAAAATCCTCTGGGAAAGGGAAATCTGGATAGCACATCATTTCTTTGCAAGAATTGGTGAACACTGATTGGTAAATGCTGGCTCTGCCTTCCTCTGCAGAGTCCTAATAGAGAAGGGAAAACAAAGCATAAACAATATAAGGAATCTGCTGTAAATGAATCATAGCTTCAAGAGATGGATTAATCTTTATAGGTAACTTGAAAGTTGTGATGTTACATGTCCAGCTTTCCTCCTGATACGCTACAACAGAGTTTTCTCATGCCTCATTTCTGTGTTGTGTTGCCCCTCTAGCCTCCCAAACACAGGGTCACACCAGTGATGCTTCGCTTCCTTCATAGATGGGTGACTGGGGTAGAGATGGGTGAAAAAGTCATTCTGTCAAAAATGTTATGCAACTGTACGAAATTCAAACCTCCCAAACCAATACATAAATCAGAGCACAGCTGCGCACTGGAATTCACACTCCCCCAAATGTTGCAATAGAATTCCCCCCCTTCAAAAAAAGTGCACACAACAGAGCACATTAGGGGAAAAGAGTGCTCAAAAACTCATATGCTAAGGGACAAGGCATATAAACACATGCAGACTACAGAAAATTACACGCACAAAAACACATTTTAATAGAGAAAATATTCTCTAATGCATACATTAGCAAAATGTACAGACAAAAATGCTTATACTAGGAAAACACATGGGAATGCATATGAATTTTCATGCAGACTTTAAAGAAATATCATACACTGATGCAGAATTGGGATGAAATAAACGTAAGGGTAAAAAAAAATGAGAAACTGAAGTTGACAGATTAGCCCATCGTTAGATTGGGGTCACTTCAAGCATGTCCACAATATTTAGATTTGCTGGCCCAGTTCTTCTGGCTTGGCCACAGTCTAAGCAACCTATCACCAAAGAGGAGGAAAGCTTTCAGTATCGAACAGTGCAACTACCTGGCAAAAAGAGAAGACTTTAGAACTGTGAGGGGGACCACAACCACAGAAAAGTTTACAAGAATCAAGAGAGCTGATTGATCCAAACAGACCAGATACTCATAAAACAAAAGAGTGCTTGGCTGGGTGGTCTGTCACATCATTCACACCCATCAATGAGAACAGTGTCTCTCATGGATGGTCACGAAGCTAATGCACACATGGAAATGGTGGTGGTGGTGGGGAGGGGCGGACAGTGAGTGTGATTCCACTACACTTCTACACATTTGTTTTCCATGGCTTTAGACCATGCAGGTATCAACATGAGAATGGAATTAAAATCATGTTGGGCTACAATTTGGATTTCCATGAAATCAGCTTTGGTCCATCATCAGCACACAAAACAAGAAAAAATGGAATGAGAAGTATCTAAAAACCTGCTTTTCACAGGTCAAACTGCACTTTAATCCATGTTATTTTGAAGTTGGATACACTAGTAGAAGTGAACGTCATCAACTCCATAGATGCTGCTCAGCCAATGAGAGAGCCTTGCTCTCATCCCTCTCCATGCTCCACTGCTCAGGAAGATTTAATGGAAGAGATGAGTAATGTGGGATACTTTCCCCTACACCTCTCCCCCTCACATTCACCAACTGTGAACCAGTATTGAAGTCCAGGACAGATGGGCAGGCAGGAGACGCCAAGGTTCTGCAGGGAAGGGGAGGGATGGAATTGCCTCCCTCTGCTAGTGCTCTGGAGTCAGCAGCGGAGGCTACTGCTACTGCTGCCTCCATTTCCCCTACTAGAATTAAGCCTCCTCCTTCTCCCCACGAACACACAGGAAAATCACACAGAGACTCTGGAATGGCCTGCTGGAGGAGATTTGTCAATTTAACACTCTCTGAGTTTAAGGCAGCTATAAAAACTAGGGCTGTGACCGGATCCGGATCCCAAATCCTGAGCAGGTCGGGCTGATTCAGACCTCCAGATCCTGGATCCTAATTGGATCAGGGCTGGATCAGGCCAGATCAGATCCGCAATTGGGATCCGATCTGGATCCGGTCACAGCACTCCCTCCTGCTCTCCCCCTCCCTCCCCCCACTCTCCCTGCTTACCTGCTGCCTCGTCCGCCTCTTCCCCCGTCATCCTCTGCATCATTCTCCCTCCTCGTTGTGGGCCAGGTGCTTTCCTGTTCGCAGCAGTTCATGTCATCACCCAGTGCGAGCGGGAAAGCGGCTGGCCCACAGCGAGGAGGGAGGACCACAGCAAGACGACATGGAGGAGGCAGCAGGTAAGCAGGAAGAGTGGGGGGAGGAAGTGCTGTGAACAGACCCGGATCGGATCCAGATCCGAGTCGGATCGGGCCTGATCCGGACCTGACAGTTCTGGATCCAGATCAGATCGGGGGGTCCGTTCACAGCCCTAATAAAAAATAGCCTCTCCCGGCAGGTCTACCCAGATGAACTTTAAATCAAACATTTTTAAATGTGTTGATTGTTTTATATGCTCTTTTAATTAATTTATGTATTTGATCTATATTGTTATTGTACAAACCGATCCAGAGAGAGAGAGGCAGGTAAGAAATAAATTTATTATTATTATGAATGAATCAGCAGCTGTTATCTGTGAATGGAAAAAGCAAACTATGCTTTAGAAAGTGCTTTTATGAATGGGAAAGGCAGGTTAGTTACTCTCACTGGTGACAGTAGGGCCTATGGGGGAAAAGAGTGAATGGGGTAGAGCCCCCCCCCTTGACTACATCACTGCCAGTCACAGAGGCATGCCCAGGATTTAATGTGGAGGGGCATACCACAAGGGAACCACCTGGAAGCTGCTTTAAGTAAAAAAGATGCCCAGAGAGCTTCGGCTGTGGGGCGGTATATAAATGTAATAAATAATAAATAAAATAAATAAATGGACTTTAAAAAAATGTGGCTTTTCAAGAGGGAAGTGGCTGGTTGGCTGCAGATTGACGAGAATGTCATACGTTGCGAAGGACCTCAAACTGCCCTCCCTTTGCCCCCAGGTAAAAACAATATAATCTAAAACCAAAACAAAATAAAACCATTGGCCAAAATGCCAGTGGGATTTTAGAGGATTTGGACATTAAGATGCCTGGGACTACACTGAGAGGCAGAGGGAAGAAAAGCTATTAAATACAAATAGTAATCTTTTTGTGGGGGAAAAGGAGATGTAATTATTAGGGATGTGCATGGACCCCCCGGATTGGATCAAACCAAGGTTGGTGTGTCGGATTGGAGTCTTTCCAGATCAGATTGGACCCGATCCCGATCCAAAAATAGAAAGTCCGATTTTCGGATCGGACGCCATTTTAGGTGTTTTCACCATAGGCTTGCATTGGGGGAAAGAAAGCTTTCCCCCAATGCAAGCCTATGAGGAAAACATGGGGGCAGGTGAGTGGGGGCCTAACTCCCCCCTCCCTGTCCCTCCCCCTCATTTGCACTCCTTACCTGCTGGGGCCATTCGCAGCCATCCGCTGTCACCCACGGGCAACAGCGGATGGTAGTGGACAGCCCCGGCAGGTAAGCCCCATCCCCTTTACTTGTGCTTCTTACCTGCCAGGGCCGTCTGCTTCCGTCCACTGGTCCCGTCTACTGAGAAACAGGCTTCGCGGCCTGCCTCTCAGTAGCGCGCTGGGTGACGTCATAACCTGAGAGGCGGGCCGCGAAGCCTGTTTCTCAGTAGACGGGACCAGTGAATGGCAGCGGACGGAAGCGGGTGCCCCAGCAGGTAAGTGGGGCCCTCCCCCCCACTTGCGCTCCTTACCTGCCGGGGTGCCCACTTCTGTCTGCTGACATCCGCTGGTCCCATCTACTGAGAAACAGGCTTTGTGACCTAGTTCTCAGTAGAGCGCCAGGTCACTCTACTGAACTAGGCTGTGAAGTCTGTTTCTCAGTAGACGGGATCAGCGGACGGAAGCGAACGGAAGCGGGAGCCCCAGCAGGTAAGTGTGGCCCTCCCCCTCCTACTCGCACTCCTTACCTGCCGGGGCCATCCACTGTCACCCGCGGGCAGCAGCGGACGGCCCTGGCAGGTAAGCCCCCTCCCCCCACTCGTGCTCCTTACCTGTCAGGGCCATCCGGTGCCATCCAGTGCCATCTGCTGGCCCCTTCTACTGAGAAACAGGCTTCACGGCCTGCCTCTCAGTAGTGCGCTGGGTGACATCATCACCCAGCGCGCTACTGAGAGGGAGGCCGCAAAACCTGTTTCTCAGTAGAAGGTACCAGCGGACAGCAGTGGACAGCCCTGACAGATAAGGAGCACGAGTGGGGGGGAGAAGGTCTGATCCTCCGATCTCTTCCGATCCAGATCAGGTCCTTTTGGATCGGATCGGATGAGATCGAACGATCCAGATGCGGGGATCGTAATTGGATAATTTTATCTGATTTTGGCCGGATCGGGTCCGGATCGTGGATTGGACCCAACCCGGTGCACACCCCTAGTAATTATAGTAAGAAACAAAGTGTTCTGCGAATGGATGCATGAAGAGAAACAGTTCTGGTGAACACCAGCAGAGGATTGTGAAATTTGGGGCAGGCACCCATTTTGATCTATGATCACTAAAAACATAAAGTTAAATATGATTTGGAAAGAAGGCAACTCAAGAAGAACTTCTGGTTTGTTCTAATGAGGTTTCCTGTACAGGAAGGGTCAGAAAAATCCTTTTCTATGCCTCTTCTAATGCTAGTATTGGATCAGTGCCTCAGTGCACTGATCCTTACATGAAGCTGCAGGCACTGTGTTTACAGCTCTGTGCAAAGATTTCTCCACATTCACCTGTGGAACAAATGGTGAGGGTTAGTTGGGGCAGGAGGTAGCGTCATTATAGAAATGGGCTCAAATTCAAAAATGTTTCAGAAAGCCTGCACTAAAGCGTTAAAATGATTGCCAGTTTGGAAATAATCTAAAGATTAAGGCAGCCTGGTATCCAGACATGCACATTTTGGTGTTATCTAACATGTTTGCACTTGGATTAGCACTCTGCAAAGAGGTTGCATAATAAAGGGAGACAAAAGACAACATCTATTCACACAGCGAGAGAGAAAATTATCCAAGTTCTTGTAAAATGCATTCATTAACTGGTAAGGAGACTCTAGCTTTTATGGCCTCTCTGGGAATCATTATGGTACAGATCCAGAGCATATCCTCCGGCTTTCTGTCTTAACACTGCTTCTGATGGGCTCACAAGTTCTGGGCACCCTATAGAGATACAGGGGAAAAGATGGAGGGCAGCTGAAGCACCTTTTCCAAGCACACTTTGATTTGCAGCACGCCTGGTAAGGGGCCCCTGTAAAATCGTTTTCCTAAAAAAAAAAAAAAAAAAAAGTGGGGAGGCTCATGCCTGATTGATAAACTTGGAGGGGAGTAGAAAGTGAAGTGCCCAGGGTGGGGTGTGTATGTGGGGGGGATTGGGGGAAGAGTGGTCTTAGCAATGTGTGAGGCTCCAATTAGGCCCCTTGCCCAGGGCTCTCTCAAGCCTGGCATATATGGAAGGATCTGAGCATTTCCATTCAGTTGCCAAGCCTTTAAGGTATCCATCACGCCTCTCCCCCCACCAGTTTGCCTTCAAATGTTTCCCCTCCATTTCAGAAGTGCTGCAAGCGCTCCTCCCTTTCACAATCTTAGCTATACTGGTGAACTCTCTTTTTGCTCTCCCGCTGCTATTGTGCCTGTCCCGCCCCTTCTCCTTCCCCCTCCAGTTCATTGGTTCTTGTTGTTGATGGACATTGTGATGGACTTGGCAGCCTCCCCACTCCCTATTAGAATATTCAAAAAAGGCTTAACATCTGTGAAATTTTTAAAGATAAAGAGATGACATTTGTGGTCTAAAGAGCTCTTAAGTAGAGCTTTCACCATGCCAAGTTTGAATCAGATAGGTCCATGCCTTGATTTTTAGGAGTTTTTAAAAAGCAAATTAACCAAAATGCTTACATCTGCATAAATTTTATAGATAAAGAAATGAAACCTGGCATGTTGTTAGGTCTCCAGGAGAGCTTTTGGCACACCAAGTTTGAATCAGATTGGTTCATCTGTTCATTTTTAAAGATTTTTAAAATTTTCCTGCCCTTTAAAACCTTTTCCTGATAGTTCACTGGTGCGACCTTCCACCTCTTTGCGTTTGAGAAGGATTGCTTTTCCTTTCCTTTGATTATGCGAAGCTGAGCATCTCCAGTTCATAAAATAGAAATGGCTGGTTCCCTTACTCAAGAGTAAATCCCATTGATTTACTGCATTTACATCCAAACTGCATTTACATCCAAGTCCTACTAAATTTGCACCCCCATAGCTCTGTGTTACTGTCAGATCAAAGGAGATGGCTAGCAATTCATGTCTACAGGGTCCCCCTGTGGGCTTGATTCTGTGTATGAAACTGCTTTGCCTAAGAAGATTTCAGGCAGTAAAAGGAACTAGAACAGGAAATTCAAGCCCTACGCCTCCATGTTGGACTGTGGATGCATTACTACGAAAGCCTGTTAGTGGGCAGTTTCGGTAAAAAAAAAGCCCACTAGCACCAGGAAATGTTTTCTCCCGCAGTCTCCCATGGAACTTCTCCATGCTTCTCCACAGGAGTCAGCAGCACTATCAGGCATGATAATATAATATAGGACAATATAGGAGAAAGAAGAATTACACAAAACAGAAGAGAACCACTAGGAAGATTTATAAGGCACGTGGAGGGGTGATGGAAGTGACAGAAATGAATGTTTGAGGAAGGATCAGAGTGGTTTGAAAGGTTAAGGCGGATAGGTGCCAGGGTGAAGTTCTGTGATTCCAACAGGACAGGGGTTCAGCAAAACAAGGAAGGAAGCCAAAAGAAAGTGGGAGTTGGAGCACTGATACCTTCCTTCCAACTCCTAATGTGTCCAAAGATGAAATGGAGGAAATAAGTTGTAAAACTGCCCTGGCAGATTAAAAACACACTCTACTATTATGTCACTGAAAACAGCCTTCAAGAAACACCCCCAAACACAGAAGTGGATTTACTGGTTTACATTTGGGTTTTCATTGCGCACTTCCAAGATGAAACGGACTTTCCCAGGTCCAAAATAAGGCGCTAGAAGTGGGGGAGAAAGCAAGAATAGTGCAGGACAGGGACGATGCCATGCGAGTCAGCAGCACCAAAACCGGAAATGAGGAAATATGACAGTACGATAAACCCAAAGAGTGATGGAGCTCATAGTGAAAATTAGGCTTATGTTTCATCTACAGTTGTTTTCAGAAAGCTGAAGACAGTTTGAAAGAGGGATAGCTTCTTGGAGTGTGAACATTGCTTATGACTCTGCTAAACAGATTTTGTAGGCTTTTCTAACACTTCAAATACTTCCAAATCCTGTTTGATCAGAGTTGACAGAGGGCCAAAATAAATACATAATGAGAAGCAATGCTTCTCTTAACTCTCTTAAAATCTATGATCCATTTCCAGTTTCATTGGACAATGCCTTAAAAGTACATGAATAGGATTAGTAGCAATGAAGGTCAAATGGAGGTTGCAAGAGTCCAGTCTCAAAGTCACAAACACACTGGCAATGCTATGAGATTCCTTGAACATATTAACTATTCTCATTTGACCCTTGATTGGTCAAGCACAATCTCAATCTTCATTGGGCTGTTTCCAAGGTAGACTCTGGCTGGCTGTTGAACTGCTGCTAGTGTCTCCTGTGTTTCCAGATCAATGCTATTCTCTGCCCCCTTTTCATACCTTCCAAGAGATGCCAAATGAAAACAGTATTATGTTAGATAGCATAACATCTCATAATATCATAGACAGGAAGCAGCTCTAACAAGTATCTTCCATGATGTTCCCAAGCACTCAGGGCTTACTAGAATTTTGGGAAGTGAAAAGCAAATTTCCAGTAAAATGAGTTAGAAAGGTGACTCACACATTTTATAAATAAATACATACAGATATCTAGTCGGCTTATCTTTACAATTAAACAGTGTGCTGTACTTTTTGTCCTACAAGTCAAAATCTCTAGCAACATGATTGTAAACCCAATATGTATTGAGAGATCCAATACAAAATTACAGAAGCTGAGATTCCACCAGCCAAATAGGGTGGGATTGTATACTTATACATAAGGAGAGACACAATGGCTGAATTCGGACAACACAATAGTCAATGGTGAGGTAATAATCAACTTTACAGTTGTTCATCTACGGGGTACTCCCCACACAACATGGCAATAAATAATCAACCGTGGTGTGGATTAGGATCAGCACTGAGTTGACTATGGCAGCATTCGGACGACATGATAGTCAATACAACTGACGATTGTTTCCCCCAACCCAGTTGCTTATTGTGTCGTCCGAATTCAGCCGATATATCCAAGTAACAGTTACTGGGCCAGTACATTCATTAGACAGATGGGACATTTGTCCCTGAATTTCATACTCACTGTGAACCGCCACAGTCCCCCAATGCTGTCACTCTTCTCAAAGCAAGTTGGCTCCAGTCCTTCTTCCAGGCAGCATTTGATGGATGCCAGTCCACTCACTCCAGCTCCAATAACTGCTACTCTTTGTACCATGGTTGCCTAGTACAGGAGGAATTGTACAGAAACTTCCTCAAAGTGAGTTTTATTTTTTAACAATTTTTAAATTTAGCTTATACGTGGTACAATAAAATACAGCAGATATTTTTGTAGTAAGTTGTTTACCCAAATGACACCCTCCCTCCCTCATCCCAGCCCAATGTGAGGTGTTGTTCATTCCTCATAAACCACCCACTCACCTCTCTGTCCCCAAACCTGAAGGACTACCTAAAATTCTTGGGAACTAACAACCCTTAAATAACTAAATAAAATTAACGGATTTTATGAAAAGATGCAGGATGAAAATGAAGAGATGCAGAAAAAAAGGAAAGGAAAGAAATACATATTGCTGTTCTTCTCCAAAGAACTCTGAGAAGCGGTGCCAGATAGTGTGCTTGGGTTAAAGGGCCTACAGCCCCGACAATGAATAATGGGAAGGAGCCTGACAAAGCTCAGAGCTCTAAAACATGCCCCTGCCATAAAATATGACCCCTTTTAAACAACAACAACAACAACAACAACAGAGATCTAAAGCATGCCGTTCTCTCATATATCCTGCATATATCCTGGCTTCCTGCACTGAGCAGGGAGGTTGGACTCGATGGCCTTAGAGGCCCTTTCCAACTCTACTACTCTATGATTCTATCCTGTTCTGATGGCGTAGTTTGCTCAAGTGCAAGCAAATTAGCTTGGTTAGCTAGGCTACCAAGATGCTAGTAGTGTCCCATTGCTAGGAAAGTGGCCTCTGGATTCCAGCCGGCAGAGGATTTTAAAGAAGTCCAAGAATGCAGGTGAATACAAGTAGAATATAGCTAGAAGAGAAACAGAAAAAGAGGGATTTGACGATACAGGCAGAACAACCACCATTCTAGGAATAAGTGTTCTTCTTATTCAGTCCCTCCCATTCCACATGTTTCTCTCATTAGTGGCTCACCCCACCTACACAAATGGTCTTACTTTTCCTTTCTGGTGCAACTCTTCTCCCAACCTTGCTGGCTCCCTTACAGCATGTAAATGGAATCGGCAAGAGAGGGCAAAGGCTCATTATCCCCACTAGCTTTGGAGGATGGCCATGGAAATGTAGGAGGAGTTTCTTTTAAAGCAGGGCTGTTTAACACAGAGCCTCTGGGCTGGTTGTGGCCTCTGGCTCTCTGAGTATTTGTAGACCTTGAGGAAATCTTAACTGAATAGCTCACTGAGGGGAGGGCTTGCTTTTGAGTATTTAAATTTCAAGCTCAATTGCAGCTGTTCTAGAGAAGTTCTATCCAAGTTAACCATGCTGCTTTTGGAGCAAGTGAGGTTCAGTTTTTATTTTGGTTCGGGACTCATAAGCTGGTTCCACTGTCGTGCATGAATGCAGTCAGGAGTTAAAAGGTATGGGTTGAGAAGGGGGTGGAGGGGGAGAAAGACCATCTCATGCGACATGTTCAAACAGGCTGTTTGATAACCCGCTTAATTCAGCAAGCAACTTCTGACCCCAGAATTGAGAAAGCAGGAGCTGGGTCAAAGGGGATGTGTCAGCTCGTGGAGGACTCCTGTGATTACTACTTACTGGTCAAACCTATTTGCTGAAAATCATTGGTCATCACAAGCGTACATCATAATCCAAATGAGAAATCCAAAACAGCAGAAAGAAGGGGAGAAAAGGAAATGGGAAAGGGGGAGATAAAATAACAACAAGAAAAAAAATAGAAACACACTGAGGTGAGGTGAGAATGTGTAGCCTCTTCTCCCTGAACACCCTTTCTGTATTGATCAGAGATGGAACCTTATCTTGTTTTAATCATTTAGGTCAATTTGATAATGGAGCATGTAGGAGCTCCATCACACTTACTCCCCCCCCCCCCCGGGATTGCTTCTGCGGGTCCCCCCTCCGTTTCCTATGTGAGTCTAGCGTTTTGAATTACACGTGATCGGTATTGCTGCGATACCCCCAGAATGGCCTGTTCTTATTTGCGTTTCCGGACTTTGCCCGTTCAGGGAACAGCACAACGGGGACGATGTCATGCGCATCCAGCGCTGAAAAAGTGGATCAAAGTCGCGGCAAGTGTGCATCAAACCGCAAATGTGATGAACACCTTCGTGAAGGGCAGATTATTCCCTTTTACATAGTCCATAACATTTCTAGGGGAGAGGTCATGGGTTATTCTTTCCTCATCTTTCCATTGCTTCGTAAGCACATTCCATATCAGTATCCTCTTTTCAAAGAGCTCAAGTATTTCATCATCTGCAGTTATTCCTGTTGCTTCTGCTTTGGCCTCTTAATAGGTACGAAGTTTTATTTGCAATGATCAGCCCAGATGCCAAGGTCTCACTTTGGTTGCTGCTGTGATTCAGCACAATTTCCCGGCACCCAGTACAGAGCAGAACTTTTCCACTGTTGTCATCCTTCTTATTCCATCATGGCTGCTCTTCAGCGTGCAGAATCCAGCAGTTCCCTGAGCCTGGCAGGCCCAGACTGCCACTAGCTGTCTATACACCTACCTAGTTCTAAATCACCAGATTATCCATTTACTGCTTCAGCAACCATCGTGGTAAGATGGAGAGATACTCAATTCCCAGTCTTTGGCATGCTGTTACTAAGTGCACTTAGGGTGTGTAATTTTCCATCACTACTGACATCTGCAGGGAAGCGGAGTTGGATCGATGGTTAATAGGAATGGGGTGACAGGGAGGGAGGACTTGATTTGTGCTCCAGCTTGGATTCAAATTCGAGCTGGAGAAATTTCAAGGCCTCATATTTGAGGTCAGCATTACAGATTCCAAAACTTTATATTTCTGAACTACAAACTACAAACATTGGGAACATCACTAATGAGAAGAACAATAATGGCAAACATCGTTCCTTGAAAGAGAACTTGTCCTCTACTGATATTCCTCTGTAATGAGCAGTCACAGGGGAATATTGGGCATATCACACAGTGAGTCCCACTAAGGGACAGTATTAGATCTCACTAATTGTGTCACATGTGACCCTGTAACATCGTCTGGAATCCTCTACAATGTACAGGGGGTCCATGACAGGGTTGTAGGCCTTTTTAAAGAGACAAATGAGGAGCCCCTCATTAGGAAGAAATGTTACCTTAGCTTTTGGGCCAAATTTATCTCCTGAGATGTGATACCTGGTTTAAACATTGCCAGTACATATATGCACTGATGAGGTCTGAGCTGGCAGTTGACAAACCAAGACAGTAATCCTGGGTTTGTGGTGGACAGCTTGATGAAAATGTCAAACCAGTATGCAACTTTGTTGAGGATCATTAGACAGTAAATGAAAATAATCCTGTCAATATCACTTTAGTGCTCACCCCTAAAACACCCGAAGCACAGATACAAACGAATGGGATGCTTTTACAAATATTAGCTTTCCAGTGTGATATGACAAAGATGTCCTCCATCATTGCTTCTTTTTTATTTTTAAGTATCGAACCCTTAGCCGCAATTATAAGAACAAAACAAAATATCAAAGGAATACTAATCAGGGGCAAGGAATTTACAATAAGTCTCTATACAGATGACATTATGCTGTATGCAAGTGAATGTGAAGAATCATTAAATTTAGTCCTAAAAATAATTGAAAAGTATGGGGAAATGTCAGTAGGGGTATGCATGGGAAGAAAAATCGTATCAGAATCGGGACCTCAGATTTTGCCCTGGACCGGATCGGACAAAATCAGAGGTCCCTCAGATCGGATTGGATTGGATCTGATTCCGATATGAAAATCGGACGTCCGATTTTTGGATCAGACGCCATTTTAGGTGTTTTCGCCATAGGCTTGCATTGGGGGAAAGAAAGCTTTCCCCCAATGCAAGCCTATGTGGAAAATATGGGGGCGGGTGAGTGGGGACCTAACTTCCCCCTCCCTGTCCCTCCCCCCCACTCATGCTCCTTACCTGCTGGGTCCGTCCGCTTCTGTCCGCTGCCGCCCGCTGGTCCCTTCTACTGAGAAACAGGCTTCGTGGCCTGCCTCTCAGTAGAGGCAGGGCAGTAGAGTGCCAGGCAGTAGAGCATCACCTGGCACGCTACTGAGAGGCAGGCCGCGAAGCCTGTTCCTCAGTAGAAGGGACCAGCGGGCGGCAGCGGACGGAAGCGGACTGCCTCAGCAGGTAAGTGGGGACCTCCCTCTCCCTCTCCCTCCTCTTCCCCCCACTCGCACTCCTTACCTGCCGGCATCCCGCGCTGCTGTCTGCTGCTTCCGTACTACTGATAAGCAGGCCTTGTGGCCTGTTTATCAGTAGTACGGAAGCAGCGGACAGCAGCGCAGGACACTGGCAGGTAACAGGGGACCTCCACCTTCCTCCCCCCTCCACCCACTCGTACTCCTGACTTGCTGCCTCCTCGCTGCCGTCCACTGCCGCCCGCTGCTTCAGTACTTCTGAGAAACAGGCTTTGCGACCTGTTCCACAATAGAGCGAGGGTGTGCCGAGTGATGACGTCACCCGGTGTACCGGCACTCTATTGTGGAACAGGCCACAAGCCTGTTTCAAAGTCGTACAGAAGCAGTGAACGGTAGCAAGGAGGAAGCAGGTAAGGAGCATGAGGGGGGAAGAGGTCCGATCCGCTGATTTTTTCTGATCCAGATTGGGTCCTTTCGGATCAGATCGGATCAGATCAGACAGTCCAGTTGATCGGGATCGGATAGTTTCATCCGATTTTGCCTGGATCAGGTCCAGATCGTGGATTGGACCTGATCCGATGCACATCCCTAAATGTCAGTATATAGGCTGTAGTGAATGCAAATGGAATTAATGGAAATTTGTTCATTAGAAAAGGATAGAAACATTATAACAGGACTATGAACTGTCATGGACAGATCAACTGGTTACATTTGTAGACATTTATTTAACAGCAGATCTTAATAATCTGTTAGAAGTGAATTATATTGCTCTTTGGGAAAGTATCAAAACTAAGTAATAGGGTGGAATAAATTACAATTATCATGGCTTGGATAAATTCCAACATTTAAATGATCATTTCCAGGGAAGGTCATGGCTCCCATGCAGGCCTGAACCCAGATACCTTTTTTTAAAGCACAGCCACCATTCCTTCAACTGATACACAGCAGATTCCCTCCTACACAAAAATATACTCCAGTACTTCCCCCTCACCTCCCTTCCAGTGGGGAGATGAGGGGGACAACTTTAATTATTTGTCACAGTCAAGCTCCCCTCAGAAAATTCATTCTCACTCCCACTGAACTCCCCAACTAGGGCTGAGTCATAGAATATGTGAAGTAATAATAAAGTAAACTGTCTCTAAGCGTGTGCTTTCCCTCACAGCTGAACAACTGCAGCTTGTTATAATTAAGAGAAGAGGGGGAAATATTTCAGGGCAGGTAGCATAGCTTTTACATAGAGCTATCATTTGTAAGCACTTGCAAACTTTTTGCATAGTTGGAACTCATGCGACACCAATGAGAGCCCTCCAGTGTTTGAGAACATTCCATTTGTTTGAATCAGCATTGCTTCATGAGAACACTCAGATGGATGCTGATGGCTTATTTTCCAGTGAGCCACCTGACCAGTTTTTCCCTTTAGACTTTTCATTAACTTTGCTGTTCTATCATGGAATTCTCCGTCAACTTTTACCACTCCAGAAGTTTTGAAAACCTGAGTTAAGCGAGGTTTTTAAAAATATATATTGCATGGACGGATTTTGCACACAGTTTCCTAATATCTGTCCCCACTCATGTCAGACATGGAGAAGCACATGATTGATGAAGGTGGTGATTTATGTAGCCCTATCAATGTACATGGGGCTCACTCTATTGATTCACTTAAGATAAAGGGAGTTCCTTGCCCCAAGGACCCTTCAGTCTAAATTTAGATTGGGTGGAGACCATGCAGAGGGCAGGAGAGATCAGGAGCAAATCTACATGGCCGATCTAATGTAAAGTGGAAGTAGTTTGGGGTAATTGTGACACATGACCTTGTTGCCAGTCCAAAGCAATCCTACGTGTTCCCTCAGGAAAATGCACATTTCCGCACAGTACTGTTTTTCCCCCTTAAGAGGGCTCCCTTGTTTTTCAGCTTCAGTGTGCCTCATTCTTCCCGATTAAATCCAGCACGACGAGCATTCCCAGGAGTGTGTCTTTCACCTGGCTGTGACCTCAGTCGAGGTGTGGGTGTTTTCCCCCATTGTTGGCTTTTTGTGTCATTTTGTGGTAACCTGCACAGCTACAGCTAAGGTTTCATTATTTTGCCACTCGCTGTAATTTATTTTTCCTTCCTTCTCTATCTCTTCGAAGTAAACAATCTGGGTTTAGCTACCTAATTTTCTAGAATCACTAATTCTCTAGTTTTCTAAATCGCTAAGCCTCTAAAATGCCCAAATCATTAAATTGCTAAATCGCTATAGTGCTGAAGTGCTTTAGCATTGTGGCAATATACCATTATGTGCGATAATGCTGTATGGTACCATCTAACAGTAGGAGCACAGGAGTGTTATTGATGTGGAGAAAAACTGGCAAACAGACATGTTAGTGGGACGTAGGGAAACTTCGAGATAAAGGCTCTGCTTCTTTTCTCTGGATGCCTGATATCCCTTACAACACATTTCCTTTTCCTGAACAGGGAAAGAGGGAGGAGGGGACCAAGCTTCTCATACCCGGTTGATGACATTCATTTCCATCAGCAGGACTGTGCCCACCCCACCCCAAAGTGAGGTGGATTAGACTGACTGTGACCTGTGAAAGTGGTTGGTTTGGGAGCGATATGGTCCACTTTTTTCAGCTACTGTTCTGCTGATGGACCAAAGCTGATTTCAAGAAAACCCAGAGAAAAGCTGAAACTGGTTCTTAATGCATTGCTATGAAGCTTGCCCGTCTGGTACAAAAAGGACAAATGTGGGTAAATGCACATTGACTTTGTTTCAGTTCAGGATTGTAGCCCTAAGGTTGAAGAGGTTACATGAAACTCTGCTATTGGATCTAAGATTAAATGCTAACCTAACCCTAAACTCCATAGGAAATATGTTTTATGACTAAATAGACTTTCATATGACAGGGGACATTCCCTTAAAATAAAGGATTTGAGAAACTTCAGATCAGGAGGTCTGGTCAATGTTTGCTTGAAGACAAGAAATATTATGGTGGTTGCTCCTCTTTGTCAAAATTGACTCACATGTAGCTCAAATGTGGGGTGCATTTGTTTTAAAACTTTTCATCCTACATTAATTTTTCTCTTACATATTGGGTGACATTGAACTTTTGAAAGACTCCTTCCCTTATGTAAAACACTGATTGATATGATTACTGATATCAATATACGTATTTAGTAAAGGAGAATGACTGAATCCAAGTTAGAGTGCTCTAGAAAACATAAATACCCTATTTCTTCGATTCTAAGACACACTTTTCCCCCCATATAAACATTTCTAAAAACAGGGTGCATCTTAGAATCGATGGCAATTTTCCCACACTTAGAATCAAAGTTTTTCTATTGGTGGTACTGAAATTAAGGTGTGTCTTACAATCGATGGCGTCTTAGAATCGAAGAAATATGGTAAAATGAATTGCATGATCAAGAAGTGTGAGTCTTAATTGGCAGAAAAGACAGCCAGACACATTAGCAGGACAATCTATACAGTCTTCAGGAACTCTCTCTTAAAACCATTTATATAAATATTCTAGCACAGGTGCCTCTTAATTCCAGTGTACAGAATTCGTTGGGGCACTATTATTTTATTTCAGTTCTCCCTTCCTTTCTTAATGGTTAAATATTTTGTTTTGACACATAGACTTTTAAAATATTGGTTATTTTTGCAAGGAGACATCTTGGAAATGACATTCTCTCGCACGCACATTGTTGAAGCCCAGCCCCAGCACAGTAGTGGGCTCTATAGTTTACAGCCAGCATCCAATCAGAAGTGGACTGGAAGGGTTGGAGCCTAGTTTAGTTATGAAAAGTCCAGGGCCTAAGTCTTTGGCTGTGCCTAGTTATTCCTGTAATGACAGGAGGAAGGGTGGTCTGGCCTGGTTTGAGCCTGTGGAATGTGAACTTATTGCTGTCGGTTTTCTCAGAGGAAAGCAGAAGGAGTGAGTATTTCCTGTCCAGGTGCTAGTGGTTGCTTGAACATCATAGCTAGCAGCCCAGGGAGCTTTGGCTATTGGACGGTATAAAACTGCAATAAATAAATAAATAAATACAAGCAGAAGGCAGGCGGGGCTCAGAAATGTCACACAGGTTGATAGGTCAACCCCAGAGGGAGGAATGGAAATGCTCTGTTTGGCTTAGGTTTTGCTCATGGGCTACTGTGTATTACTGCAGCCCCACCCATGCCCACCCTGGGAGTCTTTGCTGGAAACATTGGCTTAATTTGGATGATACGATAGTCAATGGGGTGGGGAGGAATCAAATGTCAGTTGTGTTGATTATTGTGTCATGTGTCAGGTGACACACAACGGACACACAACTGTCAGTACATTATTTTGGTGAATTAAACAATGGGGAAAAACAACGGCCTGCTTCATTCTTATCCCGAAACTCATTGTTTAAAATGTCGTGTGTTGGGCTCCGTTGTTGATTCCCCCTCGTCGCGTGGACTATTCCGGTTGGTCATAGAGTTCTCCGGCAGGAGTGGCCAAAAAGACCCCGGCTGCTCCTATACAGCCGGCAGTACTTGAGGTGCAACATGGGATAAGGCCGGGAGGACTGAAGGAGGAGCACCAGCCGCCCAGAAGGACGCTGGGACTTTCAGCTGCGCGACAAGGGGAGTGGCAACATGTCGTGTGTTGGGCACAGGGAAAATAATGCACGGGGAGTGTGCTATTCCCCCGTCCGTTGTCTAATATGTCATCTGAACTCTCCCATTGTCCTTAATGTCTGTCTTTTGTCTATCGTATACTGCCTCTAATCTTTCATGTTTGAGACTTTCCTCCTTCTGAGTAGCGAGAAACACTTTTCACATGGGCTTAGTTTTTCACCTGCTGTCCCTTTCCTTGAAACCTGAATTGTCTGTTTGGTCTGTGAGTCATTAAAAACCTGCCACATAAGGTGTTGCTATACTTTTCATAGACCTTGAATTCTTGCTAGCAATGGATTATGTATTTTCATTGTCGTTGTCTTTAGTTGCTTGGGGTGCTTTATGCCAGGAATCATTCTTGTCCTGTATTCTGAACCATAAAGTTTGCATTGGGGAAACCAAGCTGTAGGGTTCTCATACACAGTTATAGTTATTAGCTTTTGACTGTTCGTTGAATTGTATATTGAGCCAATAGCTAATTGCCAACAGCTATGTGATTTCTGAAGAATTGCAACCTTTAAGCTTATGCTATGAGAGCTAAGAAACTCATCTATGAAACCTGAGCCGCCTCTTTTCCAGCGCGCTGCGGCGGCGACAGTCGGAGCGCTGCGCATTGACACTCCTGCCACCAGTCTTCACAGCAGGAGCACCACGGCAGCTTTTCCTGTCGCCTCCGCCGCCCCGCACCTGCCCAGCATCAGCTGGAGGAGCGGCTGGAGCGGAGGCCCACCTACTCTAAGGTAAGTGGGTTTTTTTAAAAAAAAAAAAATTGGGGGGGAGGACAGCGGAAGCGGTGCAGCAAGCTTATGGCTCACTGCTCCAGCCCCTTCCCTGGCCAGCCTGCTCTGATCTAAAAAAAAGTCGGGGTACATGGCTGACTTTTTTAGAGTGGAGCAAAGGGCCTTTGCCCCTAGATGGCTTCGCACTGGTGGCAGCGTCATGTAACCCAACTGTCACCAGTGCAAAGCCATCTTGACGGAAAGTGTCCGTCTAGAGGTACCCCTGATTTGCTATCTATACAAAATCTCAGTTTTTTGGTGTTTTGTAACAGTTTGCCAGGATTTGTTTGCGCCAAGAGGTGGGCATACATGTACAAAGCAATTGTTCGTTTTATTTGCATTCTGACTCATTTTTAATTTTACACAGCTGTCTCCAAAACACTGAACAGCTTTCATAATATCAACCAGCCACATCAAAGGCCATGTCGCAATTTAAACTAATGATGGATGATTTGAAGATGACCACAGTAAAAACCAAGAGGACATTAATTTGCAGCTATTTTTGAGAGGTCGCAAGTATGCACTCCTCATTATGGAAATACACAACTGGTGTGCATGTGTGTGGTGGGGGAGTGGCTGGTTACAAATTATGCAGGTCTCCTTCAATTTCCCCCCCCCCCCCCCACCCCCATATAATATACAGATTCCTTTTTGTGCCCTAGGATCTTCAGGATCCGTACCTGAATACAGCTGAGATATTCCTGAAACTCTTTGTGACTGTCTCCCAGCACACATGATTGTCAAGCTGCAAGAGACTTTCCGAGGTAAGCTGTTGTCACACCAGTTGTGGTGTTATCAGAAAACTTGCAAACAAAAATAGAAGCTTTCATCCCAAATCACTTTATCATTCTCATTGTCAGGGTTACCCTAACAGCAAAGAAAAATCTCTCCTTATGTGTGCAACTTCCTGGGGTTTGTGACTGTATCTCAGATGCCATAAATTCCAGTGAACGGCCTCATCTACAAGAATTCGGCTTTGTGCCTGGTTAGCCGATTATGCGCATATTCGCAGAAGCGCATTTACGCTTAATACCTCTGTACGAGAGGCGGAGAAGCGCATTACTGGACGACTGAAACGCGCTTTAAACTGTTGACATGCGGAGAATCGCTTGTTCACATAGTCAAAATGCGCTTTAATGGCCGGAGCAAAATAAAACTCGCTATTTAACACGCATTCGATAATGCGCATAATCGGAGAGAAAACGCGCCTCTACGCCCGATTTGCGCTCCGTTCTCGTAGAGGTAATTATTTTAATGCGCTTTGAAAGAGCTTTAAATGCCTCTTGCAGAGGCAGCCATGTTTAGGCACCTACACACATGCATGCACACTTACACACACATATATAGTATTTCCAATAATATATATTGTTAACCAGCTGAGTCACATGTGCTCCATGGAGAGAAGGGAAGAGGTCACTAAATCAACTGGAATGTGTGCATACGTCTCTCTCTCTCTCTCTGTAATGGGTAAACTTTTTTCATGGCACATTAGCTATACTTTGTTCCCCTCCATACTTAATTAACTGATTTAAAATTTCATTCCCTGAAAAATCTGTTCCCCCCCCCATTTTATTTCCAAAATATTATTATTATTATTATTATTATTATTATTATTATTGGGGGGCAATTTTTACATCTCTCAATTTATTCCAGCTAGGGTTCTTTGAAAACCATTATAAATTATGATGAACATCTGTCAGCCCAGCCCTCCTAAGCCAGATCTACACCAAGCAGAATATAACACTATGGAAGCAGTTTGAAAATGGTATAAGGAATGTGTCATGGGACCCAACAGTTGTCAGTGCACTTCAATACCTTCTCTGCTGTGGCACCCTGGCTGTGGAATGAGCTCCCCAGAGAGGTTCACCTGGCATCTACATTATACTCCTTTAGACGCCGGGTGAAGACCTTTTTATTTTCACGGTGTTTTAACCGTTCTTCAGTTTGATTTTTAACCTTGCTGTTTGAATTTGTATTTTAAATCCTTATCAATTTCTGCATGGCTGCTCGGTTTTTATCCTGGTTGTGTTTTATATTGTATTTTAAATTATGTTTTTATACTGTCGTTTTATATTTTGAATGGGTTTTATGGTTTTAATTTTTGTAAACCTCCCAGAGAGCTTCGGCTATTGGGCAGAATTGGGGACTCCAAAAACCAGTGACAATCACAATGATCTGATGTTGCCCTGGTCCCATCATTAACATATGAGATAACTTTCCACCCAGATTCTTGCTTAATCTACTTGGGGCCTCCCAGGCCTGGTGTCAGGGGATAGCATGGGCAGGCAGCTACCGAGGACCCAGAGGTGGGTGGGGGATTTTGTAGGGGCACAGGTGGGGGGCTTTGGTGATGAGTGGGCAGATGAGGATTGGGGGCTTTGGTAGTGGGTGGGTGGGGGCATTGGTGGCAGCCAGATGGGGGCTTTAGTGATGGGTAGGTAAGGTGACCATAGGAAAAGGAGGACAGGGCTCCTGTATCTTTAACAGTTGTTTTGAAAAGGGAATTTCAGCAGGTGTCATTTGTATGCATGCAGCCCCTGGTGAAATTCCCTCTTCATTACAACAGTTAAAGCTGCAGGAGCTACATTAGAGTCACTAGATACAAAAGAAAGCAGGGCTCCTGCAGCTTTAACTGTTGTGATGAAGAGGGAATTTCACCAGGTACTGCATGCATACCAATGACACCTGCTGAAATTCGCTTTTCTACACAATTATTGAGCATACAGGAGCCCTGTCCTCCTTTTCATATGGTCACCATATGGTGGGTGGGTCGGTGGGGCTTCAGCAGTGGTGGGGCCCCATTGGCAGCACTATGCAGAGGGCCCACTGTAGTCTGCTGGCTGCTGGCTGCCACCTGTCTGCTGGCTAGGAGGCCATTACAGTTTGTTTTCTCCATGCTTAAACAATTAATTTCAAATTCCATAAAAACATTCTGAACTGTTCATATTTTCCACGTACCGATATCCTTGAGGTAGCAATGTTCACATGCTTTTTCTGTGAAAGTGTTTGCATCTCTGACAAATACCAGTTCATTCCAATCAGGGCTCATTGTGAATCATCATGAACATACCAATCAGAGCAGCCCTCCTGGAGATAGGAATGAACACCAGTTATGTGTATATGTAGTATTGTTTGTGTTAGTCTTGTTACAGTGCAATGGCATATGGTCTCACTACAGCAATGGCCACTAATATCCATATATAACATCAACATAACATAGTCAGGATCCTATGCGCCCCTAGTAGAGTCTCTTCCTCCTTTTCACACTTTGTCCCATTGCTTGAACTGCCAATATGGCACATATGCTGCCTGATCTAGACCCAAAGCTGTCTGATCTAGGCTGATCAATCCCAATCAGTCATCTATCCAGTTATATGAGCTCAAACTTTTCCATGTCCATAACAACCATTTCTCAGTTTAGTTATCAAAATCTGCTTGGAAATATCCCACTTTCAAAGGGTTGCCTCCTGCACTACATTCCTGAGTTCTTCATTTTACGCTCAAAGATACTGATGTTAGCCTTATTAATTTACATGCAATAAATGGTAGCTTGTAGGAAGCTAGGTGCCGATGGTCCATCTGGCAGCTTGTCCTGTGCACCCTCCAAGCCTGCTGAAAAATAATAAACTTGGCTTGTGCAATGTCTCACTAACATTTTAGAGTTCTTTTGAGAGTGTTAACAGGCATGTAGATAGGTGTGACCCAGTAGACATTGTTTACTTGGACTTCCAAAAGCCCCCCCCCCTTTTTTTAGAAAGTCCTTCATCAAAGATTCCTGAGCAAACTTGGCCATCATGGAATAAGAGGAGAGGGCCTCTTAGGGATCAGTAACTGGTTAAAGAACAAAAAGCAGAGAGTAGCAATAAATAATTAGATCTCATGATGTAGAGATATAAACAGTGGAACACCCACCCACCCCCAAGATCTGCACTGGAACCTGTACTTTTGAACTGGTTTATAAATGATCTGAAGTTAGGTGTGGGCTGTGAGGTGACCAAGTTTGCCAATGACAACAAATTATTTAGGGTGGTTAAAAATGGTATCATACAGGTCTCCATGCCTGTAGAAATCTCCAAAGAGATCACTCCAGTCTCAGGGAACGGGCATTAAAATGGCAAATGTGGTTCAATGTAAACAAGTGTTGACAGTTGAGGCCCGTCTTCTTGTATTTCATAGAGATAAAGAGTGGAGGAAGACAGAGATATTGGCTCAATTCGGAGAACACGTTAAGCAATGGAGGGGAAATAACCCACTGACGGTGTGTTAAAGAGGTGGTGATCTACAGACGACACGCTGCAGCAGGTGCTGCAAAGATTCGGTCACCACCCCGGTTGTTAATAAGGTACTCGGCTCTGACTGACAGCTCGGCCGCCATTTTCCCCGCTTACCAAACTCCGTTAGTCCTCCAGGAGGTATCCCAGCATACACTGCGGCCGAAAAACATGGACGCCGCCATTGCAGCCGATGCAGGACACGCCTTCCAAACCCCATTGGCTGCCTCAGTCAGTGGGCGGAACACAGAAACCTCAGGCAAAGAGGCAGCCAGGAGGAATGGCAGCACCAATACAACAGTCGCACCCCGCGCCAAGCACTGCAATTCCAACGTTGGCACCCACACCCCAGCCCCCAACACCCCCACCTCCCTCCTAGAGCATCTTTCGCACACACAGGAAAGAAAGCGAGAGTGGGGTGGTGTAGAAAACTATATTCAGCAGGGAGACCAGACATGGGCAATAAGGCACATGGGCACCACTATGCCAGGGCAGAACCTACAGAGAGGACAGTTGCCCTCAGGAAGGGAGGAGGTGGCTGGAAGGCACAGCGGTGAAGAGGGGACTGCCGAGGCCACACACCCAGGGAGCCAAGCACGGAACGTGCCAAGGGGACGTGGTGGAGAGGGGCGGCATGCCAGGGAGAGATGCCAGTCCACAGATGGAACTCCACAGCCGACGCTCACAAGGGGTGGGGGTAGTACAGCCAGATCCTGGCACCGATACTTTCGCGCACCTGGGACGCCTCTGCACGGGCGTGACGCTCCCCAACGGGGTTCTCGGGGCCCGGCAAAGGCTCGCTGTCCAGCCATATTGGGCGGATGAGGGGGGCTCTCTGGTCGCCGCTTCCCCTGCCCTCGTCCGTCTGGGTGATGCGAGGGTGGAGGTGGCAGTGCAGTGGGGGGTCTACTTTGGGTGGGTTGTTGTTCTCCCTGTTGGTGTGGGGGGGAAGCCCCTTGTTCCTGGGTGCCTGGGCTTGTTGCTTCTTCCGTCCCCCCCCCCCTTTGCCGTAGTGCCCTTCTGGTGCGCTTCCCTGTCCGTTTGGGTGACTGACTGGGCACCCTGCGTGAGTGCTTGCAGGAGCTGGCCCCTTTTTGAGCTCCGTGCCGGCTGCCTGGTGGGGGAGGCGGGCGTCCTGGTTGCTATGGCTGCAATACCAGCGATCTGTTGCAACCGCGCCTGAGCGCCCGCCCGCTTTCTGCCGCTCTTGCCGCTCTCCTCTATGGTCTTTTGCGTTAACATACTCACCTCAGTTGTTTAACCCACGTACCTCTAGAGGCTGAATTCGGACAACACATTAGTCAATTGACTAACTTTTAAACAACTCACAAGTGAGTTGTTTAACTCCGTCGTTTAAATCTCCCGCTTAACCAACTGTGGGTTGTCTATCCGTTGTGTGGCTGAATTCGGGCGACACGTTGAACTAACCAACTGACAGTTGTTTAATTAAGCAACCGTTGCTTAACATGTTGTCCAAATTGAGCCATTAAGTCCATATTCACACTACCATATTATGCAGGAGCCATTTCTTTGTGTGTGAAGGAAAGGAATACTTGGGAGGAGATACGGAGAGAAAGCCATGACTGACTGTGGCTGCCTCTACAAGAGAGGTTTAAAGCTCTTTCAAGGCGCTTTAAAAAATTTACCTCTACAAGAACGGAGCGCAAATTGGGCGTAGAGGCGCGTTATCTCTCTGATTATGCGCATTATCGAATGCGCGTTAAATAGCGAGTTTTATTTTGCTCCGGCTGTTAAAGCGCATTTTGACTGTGTGAACAAGCGCTTATGCACACTAACTACTTGTAAAGCGCATTTTGGTCATCCGTTAATGCGCTTCGCCGCCTCTCGCCGCCTCTTGTGAAGAGGTATTAGGTGTAAATGCGCTTCAGCGATTATGCGCATAATCGCCTAACCAGACGCAAAAGCGAATCCTTGTAGAGGGGGCCTGTGATTGTCTGGATGGAGAAAGAGGGGGCAAGAATCAGCAGACTTCTTGGATGGAAGGGCACCCATTTCTTCCATATTTCCCAACTTTCTCAAATGGTCTGGTCAGTAAATTGAGTTGGCAAATGAGGGGTTTTAACGAATTCTTGCTTCCTGGAAAAGGCACTGGGAATTTGACCTTTGCTTGGATGTGCATTTCATATTAATCCAATATCCCTTAAAGCCCTAGGCACTAAATACATGAATAGGTGGCTGATTTTATCATTGCTCCTTTATGTTCTTTCTCTTTCTAGTTGTATTTTATCTCTTTTTTGAACTGTCAAGTAAGCAAACAAAAAACACCCAATTCATCTAAGTATAACTTGTCATAATAAAGCAAAGGCCTTGATGGATTACAGATGCTTGAAGTCCTCAACATGCTCACACAAGAGTAGTCTTTCTGAGTTCAGTGGCATTACCCCAGATTGAAGCTGCCAGCCCTAGTTGCATAAATAGATCTGGTAAACAGAAATGTTCCATCAACGCTAAGTACAAACAGGCATTTCTCTTTTACGTCTTTTTTCTGATGGTATGAAGTTGAGAACATTTTTTTAAACAACAACAACCAAGTAAAAATTATTTCTTTGGACTACTGTCCTTTCATCATAACACAGAGAAATTAGGCATTCGACTGGAGCAAAAAGCCTGGAAAATGGTCCCACTTCCTTCATGGTCCTTCCACTAAGCTTATTGACTTAGGGTGAATACACTTACCATAGTGTGTACATAACCTACTTAGCCAGTTTTCTTAGCCCACAAAGATAACAAACTAACCTGGGGCAAACTGTCTTATTTTGGATAGTCTGGACATCAGTTCATTCTACAGGTTTGGTGCAAGACCTCCTGCCACTTGTGAGCGCTTTCATGGTGCTGTTGTGAAAAGCGTGAAGGGAGCATGAGCTGCCACATTGCCAAAGACAAGAGGGGGAGAATAAGTTGCCATCGCTCTTGCTGGGGATGGGGAGCACAAGGTGCCTTTGTGGCACTGTTGGGCACAGAGTGGAGGGGACACCAGCTGCCACTGATATTGTGAGGGGACGGGGGAGCACACTGGCCACAGGCACCACTTCCCACCTTCCCACCTGCCATTGCCACCTGCCATCCCTTCGGGAGTGCTCTATGAGGGGCCCTTCCTCAGAATGGGGGCATTGGCAGAGAGGTGGTCCTGGAGGCTGGTTTTCTCACAGCAGCACAAGCAATCTCTAGGGCCACTTCCCTGTGACGCCTTGCTCTGAGGAATGACTGGCCGGGCTCTGGGGGGAGCTGCACTGGCCACTTGAGAACCAGGCCACAGGCTCCCTGGAGAGCCTTCAAAGATATATTGGCCCAGAACTCTGGAGAGCTGCACTAGGTGTTCTCTTCCTGTAGCTTTTGCCACACCAGGGGAGTGACCAGCATGGCTCTCCAGAGCGGCCGAACCCCTATTCCTTACTCAGAGAGAGAGAGAGAGAGAGAGAGAGAGAGAGAGAGAGAGAGCCAAAGGCATGTTCAGCACATTTCATTAGGGTGCGCACTCAGGGATCTTTGTTTTTAAAGGCGAACAATGATCAAACACTCATTCATGGAGGACATTATTTTTATCCATTTATTTATTCAATACTTTAATAAAGTATTTTGAATCTAGCTTGCCTGACTGAGGGAGGATCATTGCAGGTGGGGGGGGGGAAATAAGGAGATGTTCCTCAAGCCCCAACATTGGTGGGGCTTTCTGATGACGTGGGCTGGAGGAGGGGCTTACAAGGCGATATTAGCCTTCGTGGCCCTTTCTCCTGGTCTCTTTGAAGCACGGCTCCTGGCAGACGGGTTCCCAGCAGAGTGATTCCTTTTTGCTTCTGCTGCCGGGAGCAACGCGTACTGTCAGGGGTGATGGCAGCAGAGCAGCCTAAGGGCCATTCCCGTTGCGTGGGCAAGATTTTGGCACACTGTCTGCCCGGTAACATTTACATACGCCTCTGTTGACATGAGATCGGTTGGCACAGCCATTCCAGCGGAGGCCTAGCGGCCGACAGGTTCGGCTCCTGGCAGAGAGGCTCCCAGTAGAGTGATTTCTTTTTCCTCCTGCTGCCAGGAGCAATAGTGCTCTCTCGGAAGCAGTAGTTCTTTGGCGTGGCGGTGGAGCAGCAGGAGGGCACCCGGAGGACCGTTCCCACTGTGTCTGAATCTCCCTCTGGATCCCTACTCAATGGCTCTCTCAATTGGGTTTTATTGCTTGTGATATTAGGGTGTGCCTGGGCACACCCCTTGCGCACACCTATGGAGATGGGGCAGGTGGCAGTAGCAGCGGTGGCTGCTCCAGAGAGCTGCAATGGCCACTTTCCTACTGCAGCATTTGCCTCAGTGGAAGAGTGGCTATTAGAGTTCTCCAGAATACTTGCTAGCAGCAGCATAGGGCAGTGGCCCAGGGTCCCACCACATTCCTGGTGGAGGGATATGTGGGATCCACCACCCCAGATCTGCCACCCGAGGTGGAGAATTCACCCCAGCCCATGGGAGGGCTGGCATGTCAAAAGTTGACCATGCACTGGGCTGCAGATGTGTAGCAAAGTATCTCCCTAAGGACATGTTTGTTAGGGAACATTTGAGCTCTTCTCTGAACCTCAGCCTCAGTTTATACCTGGCATCTTCAATGGACTCTTATTTGTAGCATCAACCCACTCCTATCCTCCTAAATCAGTGAAGTTGGAGAGATTTGTGGTCAGTACCCACGTCTGAGCTCTACCACTTCACACGGCATGTTAGGGCGCACATGATTCCCTCCACATAGAAAACTAGCAGGATGATTCTAGCCTGGCCTTCTCCATCACCAGCTGGTTTTCTATGCGGAGGGAATTGATTTTCATGGAGGAGCATTCAAAACACAAGGTTGTTGCCTCGGGGAGAAGTAGGCCTAAGGCAGATGGAAGAGACACCCTTTCCCCACCATTCCACTGGTATAAGGCTGCTGCAGGAAGTGACAGATGGGATTCACCATCAGTACTTTCATTTGCAAAGCCGATCCCTTCTGGTTGGGGCACGGAAAGCTGTGAAACAGAGCAAAGCCACCTCCTCTGCAGCCCTCTGGCACTTTCTCCGCTCCACTCACACTCACTGTCATTCAGACCCTGTGGGGCAGTGAATCCAGGTTGGAAGTGCTGAACTGAGGGCTCAGTGAGATCCCTGGGGCTCCTGCCCAATACTTTCCCACCTTCCCATGCATGGGGATTTGTGTATCGAGATGCAGATGGGAGTTTTCTCTGGCTCAAATAGTAAAGAACTCAGTTACAGCTCTGGTCATGCCAGGGCTATGTAAACTGGCAGATCTGAAGTACTATGATACAATAGCAAATTGTCAATTATCTGCTTCATTATCACTCTTGTATCACCATGTTGCCATTGACCTGAGTGGGGACACACACTGTTTGGATTGCACAAGGCTTAGATTATATTTTGGACTAGGTTGCAAATTTTATCTGAAAACCAACTTCCTTAAAAATAGTTTTGAACAAAGTGGCCAATAAGAGCTCCATTATTTATTTATTTATTTTATTACATTTGTATACTGCCCCATAGCTGAAGCTCTCTGGGCGGTTTACATAGAATTAAAACAATTTCAAACAATATACAAAAATTAAAACACTACAAGGCTTTATATGAAGACTGTTCCATTAATGAGCCATTTTTAAAAAAAAACATTTATTTTCAAGTTCTGTAATTATTTCCCTTCTAAACACTTACATTGCCATGTTTGGCAGCTACCGCAGATAGAAAACATGAAATCAGAAAAGCACCTCCTGAGAGACCAAAAACCAGACCACCATCACACGAGCAATTTACTGCACACTCGGTATGCCCGGCATGTGGTTTTGCAGCATAGTACTCACATGATGTTTTCCCTATCTTGCTGTGATCTTGCTGTTGTTGTGGCATTTCCTCGTCCCCTTCCGTTTTATCTTGATACGGGGAAAGTCTGGTTTTCCCCCCTCTGTGCGCGATAACGTCGCTCTTCCATTCCGTGTAATTTTGTTTTTTGCTGTTATTTTGGATAATCCCGATGTTTGTCTTGGGGGGATGTCTGTGGAAGGGCATGTGTGCTGGGCGGTATTACTGACAAATGCAGTATGTGGGGTGGTTCTTCTCCCCCACCCCACCATTTCCTCGCTTCCTCATTCCTCTTTGGAACGACCGCTGGATCGTAAGTACGGGAGTTTGCTGAGTCTGACCATAGCACTTTCGTTTCTCCGACTCGCTCTCTGTTGGTGTTCTTCCCATCTCTGTCTGCTCCATTCATCCATCTCCATCCACTCACATCCAAGCAGTTCTGCCTGTGCTCTGCCCTCCCCACCACAAGACCACCTTTTCGGAGCGTTGTACCTTTCTCTTTTTAAAATCTGTTTTCCACTTTAACTTTGTAATGGCCAACAATGCAGCTCCTATCCTATGGCAGTGTAAACATTATCCTCCCCCCCCCCATTCATACACTGAATATCTGCAGAAGACTATAAAGTCTCACTGTTTTGTGAGTTGCACAAAACTCTTGAATGTATGTTCAAAAATAAATAACATTGCAAAAGTAGACAGGTCAGAGTTAATTTTATGTTATTCTCTAGTTGAGCGGCTGTGTGTTTCCCCCTTGAGTTTGTGTGTGTGTCTGAGGTAGAAGATCTAAATGGTTCCCTTCCAAAATATAAATGACTAAGAGTGGAATCTTATGTATGTTCAAACAGAAATAAGTCCTACAAATCCCAGCATTCCACAGCCAGCATGGTTGGCTGGGGATGCTGGGAATTGTAGGACTTAGTTCCGTCTAAACATCCATAAAATTGCATCCCAAATAACTGGAAAAGTTGCTGCCCTTTCTGGTGCCCTGAGTGTGTAGAAGCGGAAGGCACCATTTATAAGCAAAAACAAGAACAACTTCAAGTGTAAGGAAAATTCTAAAATCCATATTAGTGTAATACTTTATTAGGTCAACCAGATGTGAGTAGCATTACTACTTATAGATATATCAACACCTATCCTCTCAAATGTTTGATCCAGACACCGTTTGGCAAATATGGATGCACTGAAGTTAACAGGAGTAGTGAAGTAAAATAAAGGGTTAACTTTGAAATAAGGAAGGTTCATGCTCTTGGATTCCCAAAACAAAGCAAGCTTAGTCAGTCCTCAAATTGCTCCACCTGCTGTTGAAAACCAAATCATGCAAAAGCACTTAGGCTCTGTCTAACAGGAAGGGAACGTGTACCTCTATTAAAACGGGGTTTGGATCATGAGAAAGGATGTAGGATCGACCTATCGATCTAACAGTCCTAGAGCACAATGTACCCATGAAGTAAAATGGAGCTATAGGGGGGTGCGATGTAGGGAGGGGGATAAGGGCTGTATGGAGTCATCTGAGAAACCATCCACAGGCAAATGGGCGCCCCCCCCCAAAAAAAAGGCTCAATTCAAAGGACATCTGGAGAAGTAGGTGGTATGACTCTACTGAGAAAGGGGAGGGAGCACGGGGCAAGAAGCCCCCCCCTTAAAAAACACATAAGCCCCAAGTCGAGGTTAACATTTTAATTTTGATGGGGTGGGGGGGTGAGCCAGCATCCTTCACAATCACAACAGCCAATGAAATACAGGGGGAAGGAGAAGGGAGGTGGCTGGGCCAGCATGAGTGCGGGACTGAAACCAGGTGAGAATGGGTTCCTCCGGAATAATAGCGAAGCAAAGAAGCGAAAAGAGGGAGAGATTAGAAGATCCACGTGCTGCGATACTGCACATGTGAAACTGAGCAGGCTAGAGCCGTGAAGGAAATGGAGGGGGAAAACACAAACTCAGCGCGGGGGGAAAAAGGAGGTGTGATGGAGCTCTAATAGTTGGGAACGCAACATGCGACTGTTTCCATATTGTAACATATAGGACTAGCCAAGGATGCATTCTCTCAGGCTACCAGAGGGGCCACAGAGGACACTTCACACTGTTGTAAGGAAAGTACTAGAAGGTTGAATAAAAAATGTTGCTGTTGATACAAAGATAAGATGGTGTCAGCCTGTTTGTGAGAGACCAGAGACAGAGCAAGGTGTCAAAGGTAAAATGGAGCTGAAAGCTGAAAATACCACATCAGTTAATAGAGGTGGCCTTCAGCACCAGAGAAGTACTTCCTATGGACTCCAATAATGGGAATATTGCTGAAAATTGGGTCCAGCGCTCAGGGAACAAATCTTTGCAGGCTCAGATGCTGACAAGTGGTCTGAATAAGAAATGGGTACACAGTTCCAGATCAGAGTTGGACAGAAAGGTAGAGATATTTGTAGGACAAGCTATCTGCAGAGGAAAGAAAGAAAGCAACTGTACTGCAGAGAGATGATATGCTAAAGAATATTAATGAGATCCAATTGAAAAGAGATCCAAGAAAAATTACTGCAGGAGGAAGACCTGCCCTTAGAAAAGGCATTAAAAATGGTAACGATGCCCTGTAGCAAGAGGTAGCACACATTTACTGTTTCTGACATGAATAACCAGATCCAACCAAGGCTACGGCAACAAAGCAACTGGAAACGCTGAAGTCCAGGTCAGAATGAAAAATTGTAATGCAATTTTGTTAACCATTTAGCCAGACTTGTCCTAGGATTTGCACAAGTGACTGCAATACTGAGGGAGCTCTGCAAACATAGGGTTAATTCCGAATGGGTTTGGAATTAACCCTATGACAAAACCTTTCAAGAGGTAAAAGAGCTCCTAGCAAGAACCCTGGAACCAGCCTTTCAACATTTCGATGCAGAAACGGAAGTGACTGTACAGGTAGATGCATCACAACCTAGAACAGTAGTACTACAACAAGATGGGAAACCTGTTGCATGTGCATCTTGCTCACTGACTCCAACACAGCACAATTATGCACAAATTTGGGGGGGGGGGGACGGAAATGTTTGTGATTGTGGCAGGATGCAAAAAATTCCATGAATATATCTGTGGCAGAAAAGTAACAGTGAACACACACCACAAGCCTCTTGAGCATATAATGAAGAAGCCTCTAGTTAAGGCACCTGCCAGATTGCAAAGAATGATTTCATGTCTACAAAAATATGACCTGAGAATCACTTATAAAACAGGGAAAGAAATACCTGTAGCAGACATGATAAACAGAACATTCCTACCAGGAAACAATGGTCCCCTCTACAAGATTTCACTTTGATGCCGAGTTGCCCGATTATGCGCATTTACGGATAAGCGCATTTACTCTTAATACCTATTCATGAGAGGTGGTGAAGCGCATTACGGGCTGTATGAAATGCGCTTTAAAGTTGTTTACATGCAGAGAATGGCATGTTTGCATGGCCATAAGGTGCTTTAACTCTCGCGATAAATTAAAAGTCGCTATTTAATGCGCATTCGAAAATGCAAATAATCGGAGATAAAACGTGCCTGGACCCCTGACTTGCGCTCCACTCATGTAGAGGTAAATTTGGTAATGTGCCTTGAAAGAGCTTTAAATCGCTCTTGTAGAGGCACCCAATGTCAAAGAGGAAGAGGATCTGGAGGAGCAATTACATTCACTCAGGTAGACCTAACAGTGTTTAATGTGAAAAAAGCTTGTTTGCTTAATCCTGACAAGACTGAAGTGCTCCTGGTCAATCAAAAGGCAGATCAGGGAATCGGGATTCAGCTTGTGCTGGATGGGGTTACACTCCCCCTGAAGACACAGGTTCGCAGCTTGGGTGGACTCCTGGATTCAGCCCTGAGCCTGGATATTCAGGTTTCAGCGGTGGCCAGGAGTGCATTTGCACAGTTAAAGCTTGTGCGCCAGCTGCGCCCATTCCTTGAGATGTTGGACCTGGCCACAGTGACACATGCCTGAATTACAACTGTTTGGATTACTGTAATGTGGAGCTGCCTTTGAAGAGTGTTCAGAAACTTCAGCTGGTTCAAAGAGCTGCAGCCAGACTGCTGACTGGCGCTGTTTCCAGGGCACAATTCAAAAGTGCTGGTTATGACCTATAAAGCCCTATACGGATGGGGTCCAGGTCATCTGAAAGACTGTGCAGTGAGATCTTCAGGGGAGGCCCTTCTCTGGGTCCCACCACCATCACAGGCACGCCTGGTGGGAACGCAGGAGAGGGGCTTCTCGGTGGCTGCTCCAAGGCTCTGGAGCTCCCTTCCCAGGGAAGCTAGACTGGCTCCCTCTTTGTGTGTTTTCGGAGGCAGACAAAACCATTTTTTGTTCTGGCAGGCCTTTGGGGAATAGTCTGGACCTCTGTTTATGTGTTGGATTTTTAAAGATTGTTATTTGTATTTTAAATTTTTTAATATTGCAGCAGGTTGAATTATATTTATAACTTTTGTATATTTCTGTTTATATGTTTTAATTTTGTAAAGCTGCCTTGAGTCCCAATATTGGGAAAAAGGCGGAATAATAATAATAATAATAATAATAATGACAAAAGGCCCAAATTTGAACAAGACAGTGGCTGTGGATGTGATCAGGTATCAGTTTGGGATATTCCTCATTATGCACTGCGTTGTCTGCTGTTTGCCCTTATAGCAAGGGTGTTGAACAGCCTTAAGCCCAAGGGCCAAATGTAGTCCCAGAGATGCTTTTGGGCATCCCATCCCAGCAGTGGGCAGGGCTGAAAGCACAACAGAGCGGGACCAGAGGGAAAGAGGGCAGGGACAGAATACCGAAAGTAGCTGCCATTTTAATCTGTGTCATGGATACCACCTGATATTATTATTCTCTACTGTTGTGTTCTCTAATTGTGAGTCTGGGGCTGTTGAAATTGTATTATAAGTTGAGTTGCTGTTGAAATAAAATATCAGTTATGTGTAAAATGTTAAGAATTCCCCCAACTTTAAGGTTGTTCTTTCACAGTCTTCCTGATCTGTGCCTGTTCAGATTTGCAAGAAGTTGGATATTTCCTGGGTAGCCTTAAATTTGCTGCTGCCTCAGGTCCCGTCCTCTGACCCCTTGCCCCCCTCCCCCACATTGGGAGGGTTCCTCCTACATTAGAGCCCTTCGGCATCACTGGGGCATTGCTTTTCTAAAGTTAGCTGGAAGTGGAATTAAAACTGAGGTTTCACACAGCCCTTAATGTAGTGGTATATTATTATCCAGCAATACCTTTCCCCAGAGCCAACATCTGCATATAATGTTTCCTCCGAAGCAGCTAGGGGAATTAGTGAGGATAGCCTCATAACTGCACCTTGAGTAGCCAGTCTCAGAGCTTTTCTAGATGAGGCTGTTTAAGCCATAGTTTCTACTTTCCAGTTCTACCGGTGGAGAGTTGCGCTTGGTTTCACAATGCCAATAAATACCAGATTTTTGCTGCTCCATCTCCCCTCCCCCCTGCCCCAAGTGCTCTTAAAAAACACAAACGAAATGTGAGGCCGTCTGTGAAAGGGAAACAGCGAGCACACAATAAAAGCCTCATCTAGAAAATCTCTTAATTATCCCTTGTTGGTTTCTGTTTTCATGGGGCAGGGAGAAGGCTTTAATTATAGGCTCCCTTGAATTACTTTTATCTTTAGATTTTTATTGCAAAATAGTACTGCCTCACAATAAAAATGAATGAGAGATTAATTCCGCGGTTAAAGTATAGGGATAGGAAATGTTTGACCTATAATGTTTGACCTACCTGACCTATAAATACCACATATCAGATCTGAAAAATCAGGAGGACAGGACAGAAAACACGGGACTGCAGCTATTTGATAACATCATCTGAATGATCCATAGACTATGAGTGAAGAAAGGGTGACGAGCAAGCAGCAAATGTAAAGGGATGTGGCAAATCTTCAGCTCACTATTGCTGTTTCTCTTGCACTAGTTGGATCCGCTGCTCCTGCAACAGGCATTAGCACTTCTGACAGTAATGCTGGAAAAGAGCAGAATTGCTCATTTCTGGAACAGGGCAGGTCAGTTGAAGTCCCTTCCAATGCCTCCCCTGACACCGTCACGTTTTGGAAACTAGCATTTTGCTCACTTCTGATCACGGATGGACTCTTCTCTCCTCTTTTCTGTTAGCGAAGGGGCATTTTCTGTTACCCTTCATAAACCGAATAGCTTCTGGTAATCACTTCTTCGTAACATTTACAGAGCAAACCTATCAGTCCCATTGGGTTCGATGGGGCTTACCTCTAGGTAAGTGAATTTAGGATTACAGCCTAATAGGATCAAAGGTGCAATCCTATGTCTGTTTAGATAGAAATAAATCCTACAACACCCAGCATCCCACAGCTAGCCATTTAGGGATTGCACCCTAAATCATTTTTTTTCAGTCTTTAACATCTGGTGAGTTTGAGATTTAGCCACCCAAAAAGTCTTTATTACCTCATTCAGTGTACACCACTGTTAATAAGCATACTGGTCTGCATTGAAGTGCATTGTTTAGATAGCTGTCAGCAGATAGGAAATAGTGTTTCGCTTACATTTGTTGGAAAGAACACTCTCCTTGGATGCTCTAATTAAGTAGTTTGTCTTATGCTTAAATCTAGCTCTAGTACTGAAGGCCTTTGTCTCCCTAAAGTCACTTCTCTTAAGGCTAGAACTATGGGACTTGGAATGTGACCCTGAAAGGGTTTACCTTTGAAAACCTATAATTATTTGCCACCTCCAGATAGGGTTGTTATTATTATAGGGCACCTGCAAAAAAGCTCTTAGGCTGCTCCCAGACTCTAACACATTTTTTTACATTTCTCAATAGGTACAATTACCCAATGATGGGTTCAACGGAGTTAATGCAATTAATTGCTGGGTCTGCCTGGGTTTAAAGGTGGTCATTGGCACAGTCAGCAATTATTTCAATGCTGAGGATATGCACAACAACTAATTCTCAGCTGTGGTGTGAGTAGCAGCTTTCCCAAAGAAGGTCTTTCACAGGAAGCAAATCTGAGCTCTCCCAAAGTATATATTTTTTTATAAGACACTTGAGCTTTATGACCCAAAACAGCAGTCTTAAGGCCCAAGCATGCTGGACAGCTGTGCCACATACGGAGGAGTCCCCACTGTTCAGTCTTGTGTTCATAATGGACTGCGAGGGGAGGGGCACTGTTCACTTACTCATAGGTGCTTTTATGCTCTGTCCCTTGTGCATATTCACGGACTCACCTGTTTTGGGACTGAGCCTTAAGATTAAGTTCTGGGGTATCAAAATCACCTCCCCATGACCGTCAGGTAACTGGACTGGCAAGCTAGGTTAGGAAAGCTTCAGCATGGATTAATTGGAAGCGCCAATTCCATAAGACCTGCTCTGCTAATCCCCCCACACCCACTTTAATGTAGCTGGATCTACTGATTGCTTCTGTCCTCTTTAGGGGATGAAACCTTGAGGGCATCACACAACCATGAAGCTGGCCTTTGTATGTGTAGCACCAGCAATTAATATACAAGACAAACGCAGCATCAGACATGGTGAGTGGTTCTCTGGATCTGCCCACGGTTTGCTCATAGCTTAGGTTGACCATATGAAAAGGAGGACAGGGCTCCTGTATCTTTAACAGTTGTAGAGAAAAGGGAATTTCAGCCAGTGTCATTTGTATGCAATTAGTTCTTGGTGAAATTCCCTCTTCATTACAACAGTTAAAGTTGCAGGCACTATACTAGAGTGACCATATACAAAAGAAGGCAGGGCCCCTGCAACTTTAACTGTTGTGATGAAGAGGGAATTTCACCAGGAACTAATTGCATACAAATGACACTGGCTGAAATTCCCTTTTCTCTACAACTGTTAAAGTTACATGAGCCCTGTCCTCCTTTTCATATGGTCAGCCTATCATAGCTCCTTGTCCTTAAAGCAGAACGCCCAGAGAGCAAATCATTAACTTCCTGGACATGCTTTGGAATAGGCTTGTTTGTTACTTGCAACACCTATATTTCAGGAAGAACCTATGGAACCTGAAAAGATCATCCTCAAAAGCTCATCTTCAGGTGCTGCTGCCCAGGGAGGTGAGGCAGCTGGCTAATAAGCAGAGGACCTTTTCAGTGGTGGCACCCTGGTTGTAGAACATCTTCCCCGGAGAGGCTCATCTGGAGCCTCCTTTGTGGTCTTTTCAGTGCCGCAAGTAACCCTTCAGTTTTTAAACGTTGTTAATGGACGTTTAGATTGTTGCACTGCTGTTGACTTTTCTCTTGTTTATGACATAATTCTCTTTTAAACTTATGGGTTTTTTTTAATATTACTACTATTATTTGTGGTTTTAAATTTTGTCTTGGAAACTTCCAGAGAGCTTCAGCTAATGGGCAGTATAGAAATTTAATAAATAAATGTAATAAATCTGACCTGTAATAAATAAGTAAATCTATAAATAATACATTAGCAGCTTGCGCTGCTCTTGCCATTACCTCCCCCCACCGCCCTTCATTTCTATTTCCCAGAAGTGCAGAAAAACAACAGCCAAACATTTCAATTCCACTGCATGAAGCCTTAAAACGTTAGAAGAGTAAAACCATCACCTGTGCATGTTCATAGTAAAGCAAGGAAGTTTGGGCGGCTGCCAACGGAGCCAGGAGGCTGAGTAGGTGCTGCCGTCACCAGCTCCAGAGCACTAGCAGAGGGAGGTAACCCTAACCCTTTCCCTCCATGCATGACCAACAGGCAGAGAGGTGGTGCTGAGCCCAGCTGCCTCCCACTATCATTTGGAGGCTCCTTCATCTATAAGTAAAGTACATCTAAAATCGCAATGGTACAATTCCGGTATCATTAAGAGGCTTCTTCATGTACAAGCAACCTGCATCTAAAATTGTGGGCATCATCTTTCAGAGACACCTTCTTTAGGAAATGAACCGTGTCAGGGAACTTCACCACACCTACGTTTCCCCCCTGGTTTGCTTCTGCGGGTTCCCGCTCAGTTTCCTATGCGACTAGCATTTTGAATTACACCTGATCGGTATTGCTGCAATACCTGCAATGCCTGCCTGTTCCAAATTGGCCTTTTAGACTTTGCCCGTTCAGGGATACATCGAAACAGAAACTAAAGACTGCGACCTCAGGGCGAGAGAACAGCACCACGGGGACGACGTCATGCGAGTCCGGCGCTGAAGAAGTGGAGCAACGTCGAGGTGGGTGTGCATCAAACGGCGCGTGTGATAACGGCCTAAGAGCGCACAAATGAGCTGTCTTGCTGTCATTGGGAGGCTCCTTCATTCATGGAGACTCCTTCATTTAGAAGTTTAACGTGGGACTGAATTGGGACTGTCACTACTTTGGGGGCAATTTCTTCTCTTCCACGGAGCATGGGAGCACGGGGATGAGGGAGTAGGGAATAAGCCTCTTATTTGCTCTGCAGCATCAATGCCCACCAGGCCCCAAACTAAGGTGGATTCCAGGGCAATTTGACCTATGAAAGTGGGTTTTAAGGTAGTGGATACTCTGCTTTTCTTGCGACATGTGCCACTGACAGACCAAAACCAATTTCATGAAAAAAAAAATGGATAAAGCAGAAAGCAGTTCTCATTCAGTTTCCATGAAGATTGGGCCCCATGACTATGCTTGCATGAAAAGCATTTGGAAGCACGTTTGATGGAGTAATAATAGCGAACATAACTAAATGTGGGTAGAAGGCGCCACCTTGTGGATAGAAGGCGCCACCTTGTTTCTCTCGTGCATGGGAATGGAAACAGCGGGAGCCACAGAAAAGCCTTTTGTTGGAAGTAGAAAAAGCCCCCAGTAAACACAGCATTTCCAAGGCACCATTAGTGTCTTAAAATTTGCACCATCTTCTCCCGTTCTCTCGAAAAGCCCTTTGTCGCTTTGCCGCTTACTGATTTTTCACTGCTTACACTTGAATAAAAGTTACTCTTATTCATTCAGCATGTTATACAGTTTTATTTCAAAGAATAAAATCAAGGTATCCAGATTTGGCAGTTCCCGACATCACAGAAACTTAAAAACTGCCACAACAGCATAGAACCTTGTGGCACCTTGAAGACTAACGGGTCTATTGTGTTATAAGCTATCACACACGACACGCACAAATAAAAGATTAACATGGTTATCCCTGTGTAATTTAAAAAGCTGCTGATCCTTCTAAGCTAATGCAGTGATCGCCAACCTTTTTGGACCAGTGGAAACATTTGGGAATTTGAGAAACTACTGTGGGCACCATCTCAAGATGGCTCCCACGGAGGATGTGGCTAATCATATTATGGCTGCTGTGGGGGCCTAGCTAGTCAAAAGAGGTGGTGATTGCCAAGGGAAATATCAAGATTAGAGGCTGGGAGGGATGGAGGGAGAAATAGCAAAGCAAAGTAGTAATGGGGACAGAAAGAATGGGGTCCCCTCTACAAGATTTCGCTTTGACGCCCGGTTGCCCGATTATGCACATTTACGGATAAGCGCATTTACTTCTAATACCTATTCACGAGAGGCGGTGAAGTGCATTACGGTCTGTATGCAACGCGCTTTAAAGTTGTTCACATGCAGAGAATCGCATGTTTACATGGCCATAAGGGGCTTTAACTCCCGCTGCAAATTTTAAGTCACTATTTAACGCGCATTCAATAATGCGCATAAGCGGAGATAAAAAGCGCCTCAACTCTCGATTGCGCTCTACTCTTGTAGAGGTAAAATCTGTAATGCGCCTTGAAAGAGCTTTACATTGTTCTTGTAGAGGCACCCAAAGACTAGAGTCTTGGGTGGGGGGAGAAATAGTGAGTCTAGACCCTGGGAGTGGAGAGAAACAGCCAGAAAAAAATGAATGGGAGAGAAACAGCAAGGCTAGGGGCTCAAAAGGGAAAGAAAGAAGGCTAGGGATGGAGAAGACAGAGAAATAGCGAAGATTCAGGGTTGGGTAGAGAGAAATAGGAAGGCTAGAGGCTGGGCCTGGAGACAAAGCAACAAAGCAAAGGGGGAAAGGTCTGTGTAGATGGAAGAAGATTGGGTCCCTAAACAGCAGCAAGTTCAGAAACAGGAAAGAGAACTTGGTGCCTCCTCCATCCCCAAGATTTTTAAAATGAAAAAATAATTTTTTGAAGGGGGTGGGAAGTGTTCACGGGTGTTTTTGGAGGTCCCTATGGGCCCCATGTTGGGAACCCCTGAACTTATGCATGAAACTGTGCTGTAAAGGAGGGTATTCCATATGTAGGACAGCAGTCATCATGAACAAACCTATGATGGCAGAATTCCACTGGCTTTGCCGATGTTAACAATAAAGTGTTGGGGGACAGGGAAAGAAAATCACAATTACATTTGTGGGAATTCTTTGCATGCTCTCTCACTTGTTTAATAAGCCAGTGTTCATACATAGGGACCCAATACAAGCGTTTCAGCTGAAATTTTGCTACTGTGGACTTTCATACCTAAATATGATACTGCTGCACTGTAAACTAGCAAGATCCAGTTTCTGCTCACCTTAGAGCCACTTCACCTTTTGATGGGTGTCCTGGGTTTCTGTCGGCATTTGTCAAGGTCAATATACCAAAGTACACACAGCAGCAAGAAAGTGAGGAGAGCCTAGTGGCCCTCATAGGGCACAAAAGCCGGGAAACCACCCAATGACTGAAGGCTTGGGGAAAGAAGCATGATTTTCTGGGGGAACTCCAGAGGGCCAGACTGGGACTGCTTCTGGCGCCTGAGATTCTGCATCCCTGCTTTACAGGGATCCTGGCGTTCATTCAGCATTTGGCAAGGTCAATATACAAAAGTGCCCAGGAGCACGAAGGCAAGGAGTGCCTCCCAGCCCCTCGGATGGTAGCCCTCAAAGGGGGCTTGTGCATGGTAAAGCAGCCTCAAAGCAGGGAAATGCTGGTTGCAGCAGCAGACATTGTCGTCTGGCTGCTGCTACCAGGCCAAATTACAGATAAGCTAATATGATGGCCACAAGAGCAACACAGCCAAGCACTTTGATGAGGAGAAAGGGCACAAAGGGGCCACTGGTATTGGCACAGGTGGGCGGGGCTCGTGTCTTCATGGCCTTGACAATCCTTTCTCTCTGGCCAAGGATGGCATTTCTGGCTCCTTCCCACTTCCCAGGCCCAGTCAGGCGGAACTGCACAGGCGAGCAGGGACCAAAAAACACTTCCCAGGCCAAGGTTGGGTCCATCAGGAAAAGACTCAGCAGGTTGGGCTTCACTCCCAACAGGGAGGCTAGTTCGTCCATGTGATCAACGAATTGCACCTGAAGGAAGATGTGCTGGCTTGGCGCATACCTAAGGACAGCAGATGGGAAAAGGCTGGCATGCATTAGTCCCTGACGAATGCTCAGGAGCCCCTAGCCCAGCTGCATGCCTGCATTCCTATCACCTCACCCCACCAGCTACAGCAGCACATTCAGAATTCTAGTTGGACCTGAGTGCTTTCAATTCCACAGAGCATGACCCATTGATTCATTGTTGCCTGTTGGGGAAGCATTACATGGTTTTGTTCCCTTTTGGTGAGAGAGCATTGGAGACATACCGTGCCTTGGTAATGTTTGCTTTAGTCAGCAATATGCAGGCAAAGCATTGTAGAAACAGATGCATTCCTGAGCAGGCAACAGAGTGGCTCATACATCGCCAAGTCCCCAAAGAGTAACTGGACCCCAAGGAGGCTTCAGCCTCGGTCAGATCCCTGATCTTTCTGCCTCTCTTTCGCTCCAATGTAAATGGCAAACTGGCACCAAACTGTCCTCTCAGTCAGTGTGCAGGTGCCCATCAGTAACACCGAGGCCACATAAAATGAGACAAAGGCAGAGGAGTCTGTGGGAAATGGCACATTTGCAATGTTCTACACAAAAATAGTTTCCTACCATTTCTCACTATGCTTGATCTTCTTGGCAATGTCAGCCATCATCGCGTCTTCTGAAGGCAGCTTGATCAGGCCTGAAAAAACACATTTGCTTGATTATCTAGTGCTGTTTCGGCCTGACGGATATCAAGCAGCTTGCAAATGCTGTGGTCCATACAGGGACTTGCGCCCATGGAATGGACTGAGGAACAGAACTAGAGTGCAACTTTGGACCTCTTCCTCAGTCTTCATAGATGTTGAGGAATCAAATAAAGGATAAAAGGGCACGATCATTTACTAAAGTAGCAGGAAAAAAATCTTATGGGTGGAGGGATGTGGCTATTCCCAACTTACAAGACAAGGAGAAGAACTTATAGGGTGACAGGCAAGATTGCAATGCATCGTAGGCGGAGCAAAAATGCCTCCATTTTCTGTACCTTTCTGCCTTCATGAACTCCTGCTTCCTTCTCTGAGAAGTCTCCCCCTTTGTCTGATCCCAGATCTCTGTCTGCCTAAGGCAGAGATCCCTGTGGACGTCTCATTTGCCATCTTACACTCAGCATGCCAAGATGAAGGCGATGATCCTGTGCACACTTTCCTGGGGGTGGGGCTTATATCTGAGATTTCATGAATAGGATTGTGCTGTAAAATATTTATCTTTCTCCCAAAGCCTTTTTCTCTCCTTGATCTTTCTTCAGATATGTTGACAATGTCAACGTTTACCCGGTTGATCACCCTTATTGTTATCGTGGATATTTTTCTTTCCTTGGTTCCTCAGTTGTGAAATTGTGTCACATCTCCCTGCACAACATTACAAAAACTCACGCAATTATTTCCATCCCCTCAGATAAAATTCTGTTTCAGGTTATGGTCAGTTCCTGTCTTGACTACTGCTACTTTCTGTGTTCTAGTCTCCCTCTAGCCCTCTCACCTTTGTCCAAAATTAAGCTGCCAAAATCATTCCCCTTCAATCACCTTGGACTACATGTTACATCTCCTCCAATCCCTCCACTGACTTCTCACTCCCTTATATATCTGATATTTTACTCCTTGCCCTTATCTTTAAAGCTTTCCAGAACCTTACTTCAACTAGGGAGATGGTGGGCTCTCCCACATTAGAGGCATTCAAGAGGCAGCTGGACAACCATCTGTCAGGGATGCTTTAAGGTGGATTCCTGCATTGAGCAGGGGGTTGGACTCGATGGCCTTAAAGGCCCCTTCCAACTCTACTATTTTACGGTTCTATGACACCAGAAGGAGTCTCTTTCTCTCTATGGGGACAAGAATGGGTTCCAGTTCTACCACAATATTTCTCAGGCAACTTGATGTTTAAATAATAATAGTAATATTACCATGAAAAATGTAGTACCCCAAAACTAGCTTATCGGTCTTTTTGGTGGTGTGTTAACACTTTGGTGCCATGTGTACTACCACAATACGATGTGTGCCCAAATGCGTGGTAAGGGTGGAAGGCACCTCCATTTACACATGATAATTTATTAATCATCCGTTATTTGTTCCAGTGCAGATCAACCAAGCCAAGTTTCAAATCAAGCTGAGCAGTAGTTCAGGAATCCCCGGTGACCTTCTCTCTTACCCTTGAATATTCTTGTGGCCCAACGAGCTTGGAGCTCAGATACTGGCATGATGGCTCCCAAAGGTTGGAGGAGGCCAATGACAGCTAGTGTGGGCTTTTCCAGATGTGGTGGGAAGACAAACTTATATAATGGAGTCTGATCGTTCCTTCTCGTGATGACACCCTCCTCAATGAAAGGGAAGGAGAAGTTATATCCTGTAGCAAAGATCACAGCATCCATATTTTTCTCCCTGCTGCCGTCTTCAAAAATTACATCTCTCTCTGTGAACTCTTTCACATGTGGCTTCATTAGCACCCTACCAGCGATTATGGCATTTGGTAGGTCATCAGCTGCAATTGGATACCTACTGAGGAACCTGCAAAGTGAAGAAGACAAAGTATTGCAAAGTTTGAGTGGATTATAAGTAGGGGGAAATGAAATTTGTTCTCTCTGTTTCTTATTGTTTAATCACAAGTTTGTTCCATCCCATTTCTGCCAGTTTCTGAATTTGTTTTAAAACTCCACATTTCTCCTAATATAAATATTTTTGTATACAATTTTGTCTAATATACACATTTTGCAAGCAACATTCAGTATTATCTGACACATATTTGTATTAATTTTTGAAAGCATCCCAAAATTCAGACAAGTGTGGATACTGAACTATAGCTATGTCTTGCCTTGCATATTGGTGTGGGAATAGTAGATTAGGTAAACTTGCATTAAAATGCCAATTGATTGTATTTCTCTGACATCCAAATGATGAAGAGTTTAGTACTGTGGTTTAGAAGTTTCTAGATAGTTTCTTTCTTTAGCATGATCAGTGTGCATGGTGTGGAAAGGACAGGAGCTTAACATCTAAACTTCAGCAGAGGGGAAACAGGAAAGAGAAGGAAGAAGCAGGCAGGGCTGAACAGGGAAAGGATATGCAGCTGTTTTAGTAACACTTAGGCCCTTTCTACACCTCAGGGTGTGGAGGGAGGGAGGAAGGGAGGGAGGATCGCAGACTTACCTGCTTCCGCGATCCTCCCCCAGCATCCAAATGCCAGTGCGACATCCCAGAAGGGAAGAGGAGCCACGTGGCCCTGAGCTGCCAACAAAAGGTAAAAAAAATGCACCCCAACCTGCCCGCTATCCTGGGGGTGGCGAAATTGCTTACCCCCAATAGGCACGGAGCCATCCCACACGGCTCCATGCCCGTTTTAGGACCTGGAGCAGCAGGAAAACTGGGGTCATCCCTAGGTCGTCCCCAGTTGCCCCCAGGATCCCATGTGCATCATTTAGACACACAGGGATGATGTAGGGATGACCCAGGTTTATATCCCTGTTGCAGACATGGCCTTAGTTATGCTTGGTTGCAGGTTTCATAGAATCATAGAATAGTAGAGTTTGAAGGGGCCTATAAGGCCATCGAGTCCAATGCAGGAATCTACCTTAAAGCATCCCTGACAGATGGTTGTCCAGCTGCCTCTAATGTGGGAGAGCCCACCACCTCCCTAGGTCATTGGTTCCATTGTCGTACTGCTCTAAGAGTCAGGAAGTTTCTCCACGTTTAGCTAAAATCCTTTAATGGGGCTTTGTCTTCCAGAGTCCTTGCAGGTTTAGTGGTCAGCACAATACATACCCCCCTTGTTTTGCCACTTCCTTCCCGTATGTTTCAATTATACCACCAGCAGGTGGCACTGTCATATTGTGTTATTTAGATTTATTACGGTATTTTCGGGTTTTTATAAAATGACAGATTCCCGCTTGATAATGGCAGGAGAGGCATTGGAGGTTGATGACATTATCAAAAAGACCCACAAATTTCTGTTAGGAACCAATCACAAGCATGCAATAAATTGCTTGTGTGGGGAAGCTCTCCATTGCAGTCAGACGTAGGAACGAGGCGGTTGTGCCAATGGCCTTGCCTAAAAGGTGCAAACATAATTGCTGGTGGAGGAATGGATTGCTCAGTTTTCCCCACAAATAGCTCAATGCATTTCCATGCTGGCCTGGGAGAAAGACATGACGTGGTTTTTTTCCTGCCTAGCATGGAGGCCAAAAAGTTGCTGGCCAAAGAACCAATACATGCTGGAAAGCATATGGGGAATGTCTGGTGAATCTCAGATGCCATCGAAGCTGCTGAGTAACATTTCTGGTGTTCAAGGCTGAGGCTACCCTAGAGTGGCAGAAAAAGAATAAATGATGTAAAATAGCAAACAGGCACATTACATCACCACCATCGCCATCTGCAACCATTGACACAAGTTGCGGAATTTATTTTTTTCTGCTTCAGAATTTGGATTACTATGGTACAGAGATTTGCGTCGTAGCACAACACATTAGATGCCTCACCTCTCTGAATTTGCTCCTAAAATGTCTGTCTTACTTATTCCTTATTCTTTAGAAATTCCAGCCTTACGGAGTTGGCGGAGATGGCGAAATTAACGTCAATAATTAGAGAAAAGTCAATGGCCAGATTTAAAACTGAATGGAAACCCTTTATAGATTATATACAGGGGCAAGAAAAAAATGACTTATTTACTTGTGGATTCAACGAATAAGAAAAGGCTATGAGTAGAGAGAAAGAAAAATTCGGGAAATGTATGATTTAATTATCTATATAGCAGTACAGTTCTTTGCTGTGGAGAAGAGCGGAACGGGCTGCAACTTTGTAGATTATCCTCTATTAGTATGTTGTATTTGATGTTTAGTTCATCCATGTATGTGTTTTGATTGTTTTTTATGCGTGGAAAATAATAAAAAGTTAAACGGTAAAGAAATTCCAGCCTTACCTGTGCTGGGGTTTTAAGCCATAGTTCTCATGGTTAAATCTCATGTTCAGTTTTTTCTCTCCCCACAAGTTGACCAGAGCTAAAGGAAGCATGTGGCGAAGGAGGTTTTTGAAACGTGTAAAATGCACCACATCTAAGGGGTACCCATCATCAGAAACACGATTCACCACCCAACTGCCAGTTCTGGTGCTCAGAAAGATCTGTCAGGAGGAGAAAGGGGCACATCAAGAAGGAAGTGTTACAAAGGCTGCCTCTACAAGAGAGGTTTAAAGCTCTTTCAAGGCGCTTTAAAAAATTTACCTCTACAAGGAGGGAGCGCAAATCGGGCGTAGAGGCGCGCTATCCCTCTGATTGTGCGCATTATCGAATGCACGTTAAATAGCGAGTTTTATTTTGCGGTGGGATATGAAGCCGGCGCCCTGCCTCCCGAGTGCTGCTGCTGCTGCTGCTGGCTCCCCCGCTCGGCTCCTGGCTCCGCTCCTACTGGGCTCCCGCTGACCTCTCGCTCTCGCTCTCCGTCTTCCAGCTCCCTTTTCCCTTTTTCTTGCCCTGTTCCCCCCCCCCCCTTGCTCCGTTTCATTCAATCGCCCCGTCAGTTCCTTCGCTCTCCAGCATAACAACTTGCAGGGACCTGCCTTAAAGAGACAGGCACCCACCCGCCCTACCTCCCCCCTCCCCTCTCCCTGCCTGCCTCTCGTGCAGAGGTATTAGGCGTAAATGCGCTTCAGCGATGAAGCGCATAATCACTTAACCAGGTGCAAAAGCGAATCCTTGTGGAGGGGACCACAGAACTGCAGCTGCTGCTGTAATGAAGGCATCAACCCATGTATACTGCTTTTGATGAAATCCATTCACATGTACGCATGCTTCCCTACAGTGAAAAAACTATATGCCATTGTATCTCCCCCCCTCCCCCCCTGTAAGTGGAAAGCAGCTGAGAGGTGGAAAGGTGATTTTTGCAGAAAAATGAGAGCGGAAATGGTTGGGCAGCCCCATTCTTGTCCTCTGCTAAACCTCACAGTCACCCATAGATTCTTTGCATTGAAAATGCACATTTGGAAGAAAGTACCTCAAAACTCCACATCATGTGCAGTTTGCCCAATGTCCCATTGACTAACGTGGGAGTTACTTTCAAGTAAACATTCATAGGATCAGGCTGTTAAGAGCCACTGAAAGAAACTAGCATCTTCCATTGGTTTCAGTGAGATCTGGGCCAAAATTGGATCAGGGCCAAAATGTGACCAAAATGCCCAGCATCATTTGATGTTTAAGAGAATACAAGGCAAACAAGTGTTTGCGCCAGCTGAACCTGCTTAGTGACATGGCTGAGGTCCACAGATATGTCTGCTCCAGAATTCCCCAAGCCTACGACAAGGATCCGCTGGTCCCGGAACTTTTCAGGCTCCTTATATTCCCGACTGTGCATAATTGTTCCCTTATACTTCTCAATGCCTGTGAAGAAGATGCAAAAGGGGAAAAAGCCATTTATGTGACGTTGAGCAAGGCATACCCTTGTAGCTGAAAATGCGAAAGAAAGCAGGTTTTCCACGTACAGATATATTTCAGAGCTGCAGGCGGATTGCCATGATTGCAGTAGCCCCAATTATGGAATGTTCTTCTGAGAGAGTCTCACTGGCACCTCATTTGTTATCATTTCAATGCAAGGCAAAGACCTTTTATTTTTCCTAAGCCTTTTCATGTTTTATAGGATTGGTGAATAATATTATATGTAGGCTGACCAAATGAAAAGGAGGACAGGGCTCATATAACTTTAACAGTTGCAGAGAAAAGGGAATTTCAGCCAGTGTCATTTGTATGCAATTAGTTCCTGGTGAAATTCCCTCTTCATCAAAACAGTTAAAGTTGCAGGTGCCCTGCCTTCTTTTGTATATGGTCACACTAGTATAGTGCCTGCACCTTTAACTGTTGTGATGAAGAGGGAATTTCACCAGGAACTAATTGCATACAAATGACACTAGCTGAAATTCCCTTTTCTCTACAACTGTTAAAGTTACAGGAGCCCTGTCCTCCTTTTCATATGGTCAGCCTAATTATATGTTCTAAGGTTTACTGCTTTGTTGGGTGTTGTTTTACAGTAACTTATTTCAGACAAAATATGGGCTTGTTTCTTTACTGAACATCATTGCAAACTACCCTGACAATTTTATTTTCACTGGAGACTGACAAGCCCCTTGCCCTTTAATCTCCTTAAAACAGAGGTTAGCATTTTTGCAAAGCAATCCAGGGCACAGATGAAGCCAACCCTCAGACTAGCAAGAGCATCGAATCAATCCCAATTTTCAATTCAATATATTCATTTAAAAAAACAAGCAGAACGAAGTTCAGAAATAGTCAGTTGCTATGAAAAATAACCATTAGCTATCAAAACTAGGAAGCTAAGAACAACCCATCAAAATAGCTTTCAGGTGAGGGGAGGGATGAAGCCCACACCTGGGACTCCCTGGCATAGCTCCTGTATCTTTAACTGTTGCATAGAAAAGGGAATTTCAGCAGGTGTCATTTGTATGCATGCAACACCTGGAAATTCCCTCTTCATCACAACAGTTTAAACTGCAGGAGCCTGCCCTCTTTTATACCTGGTAACTCTACAAAAGAGGGCAGGGCTCCTGCAGCTTTAACTGTTGTGATGAAGAAGAAATTTAACCAGGTGCTACATGCATACACATGACACTTGCTGAAATTCCTTTTTCTCTGCAACTGTTAAAGATATAGGAGCCCTGACCTCCTTTCCATATTCCTCTCGGGGTTGGGCAACTCCCAGAGAGAGAAATTCAAACTGACCAGTCAATGGCCTAGGAGGACCGCAGGTAAATAGTTAGCGCATACAGTATAGCTGAGTCAGGGAAGAGAGGATGATGGAGATAGACAATCAGAATGTGTAGATATGTCAGTGTTAATGTCTATGGTGCCTAGGCATATTCATTGTTCAGCGACCTTTCCAGAACGGTGTGTGTCAGGGACAGCATCTGATAATCAGACCGGATACGTGAATGGGGCAGACACATGAGTAAACAAACATGGCTGCCAGTATCACACCTTGGGTGGCTCTTTGACCGTGGGCAAGTCACAACTCTTAACCTAGCCTGCCTCACAGGATGTTTGTAAGGCTAAAACATTGCTTTGAGCTTAAATGAAATAAATGTTTTACAGCTTCCCAGGTCGTACTGACTGTGTGTACTTCAAAAGTGCTGCATCCATTTCCCCAAGCCACCTCTGTTTACTGAGCAAACTCATTCTTACCATGATATTTGCTTTAGGTCCAAAAACAGGACAAAAGGAAAATTAGCTCAAGGTTTCACAACCAGAACAGTGACAGCCTCCTTAATGTCCATGAATTGGATTTGTTTTATTTATGTAAATCGGGGTGGGCAACTTGTGTCTCTCCTCATGTTTTGCCTAGAACCATTAGCCTTGGCCAGCAAAGCTGGGTGGTGAAAGATGGTGAGGGATGATGGAAGTTGCAGGCCAATCTTCTGGAGGATCAAACTTTGGCCACCCCGATTTAAAACCTATCCTGATCACGAGAGCCTTCCCCAGCATACACATGCGGCGGGCGACGTCCGGCGAGGAAGCAGGGATGTCGCGGCTGCCATTTGTTTTCGAAGCAGTGGGGCTGGTGGTGCAAGAGCAAGGCCCCGCTCCAACGAAAAAATAAGGGGGAAAAATCTTTCCTCGGAAATCGGCCCCCAACCCCCTCCCTGCCATCCCAGGGTTGGCAAAATTGCTGCCATCCCCTCCCCTGATGGGCACGGAACCGCTCCGTGCCACTCCATGCATGTTTCTGGTGCTGCACTTACTTGCGAGTAAGTGGGCACCAGGTGGGATGGCCACCCACACCCCCCGCGGTCTCGGGACGGTCCCAGGACCACTGGAACAATCAGGTTTTCCCAGGGTTTCTTTATCCTTGGGAAAACCCGTCCCCATTCCCCCCCCCCCCCCCCAGTCCCCGGGAGTCCCTGTGCATCATTTGGAGGCACAGGAAGCACCCAGGGACGACCCGGGGGAAAAAGGCCAGTGTACACATCGCCACTGTGTGTAGACAAAGAAACATGCACTCAAGGAGCCCCCAAGGAGCCACAGTAAGCAAGCGTGACAGCGGAGTGAAACAGAGTTCTGCTTTAGGAATTTGGCTCTCAAATGGGCTCCCCGGAATCCTGAAGCAGCTGACAACAACATCACAAACACCTACCAGGAAATGACTCCAGAGGAAAGTAAGGATCGATGTGATGGCCAGTGCACACCAGAACAGCATCGAAGATGGCAGACTCCTGCTTCCCATACATTTTTGTTACAATCTCCCACTGGCCAGTGGTGGCAAAATTTGGGCATTTCCTTATGCAGCATACTTGGGTCTTTAAAAAAAAGGTGCCTGCTTTTAGGTTGGGCTCAATACTGATTTTTCGCAGCAAACGACACGCATGAATGAAAGTGCGCTCACAAACACACGGAGAAGAGGCTCTTAGAGATGGCATAGCTGAACTTTATACAGATTGGGGTATGTGGGTGGGGGGTGCCCTTTCAAATGATTTCGAGGACTGGTCTCATACGTAATGTCTGAAAATATAGAGACTTACTTCTCACAAAGGTGATATAATCCTGGGCCTGGGGAATACTGCCAGAACACTCCTTCATACAAGAACATTCCTTCCACACAAAAAATGGGCACGACCAGAAGGAGGTTCTAGCATTGTCTTCTTGAAAACATGCATGTTTCTGCGTGTGGGACAACTTTTTTGTACAGAGATTGCTGCCGGGGGTGGGGTGGGGTGGGGAACGCCCCCGCTTCCTCATTCTCCCCCTGCACTGAACGGCTGGTTTGTGGGTTTTGCTGTTGTGCCATCAGCCCCAGGGCCCTCTCACTCCCAGCCCTGCTCTGTGGGGAAGGGGCCTTTCCTCAGAGTGAGGCAATGGGTGTGATGCAGCCTGGTAGGGCAGCTGTGGCGCTGCTTTGCCACCCTCCTGAAATCTGTTTTGGAGAAAAGCGTGGCTTGGGTGACCAGATAAAATTCAGGTCAGGGCTCTTGTAACTTTAACAGTTCTAGAGAAAAGGGAATTTCAGCCAGTGTCATTTGTATGCAATTAGTTCCTGGTGATATTCCCTCTTCATCACAACAGTTAAAGGTGCAGGGGCCCTGCCTTCTTTTGTATATGGTCACTCTAGTATAGTGTCTGCACCTTTAACTGTTGTGATGAAGAGGGAATTTCACCAGGAACTAATTACATACAAATGACCCTGGCTGAAATTGCCTTTTCTCTACAACTGTTAAAGTTACATGAGCCCTGACCTGGATTTTATCTGGTCACCCTAAGCGTGGCTGACATTTTTGTAAACTACCTTGCAGCAGCGATGCAGGGGGTTCTCTAGGCCACTTCACAACAGGCTTCTTGAAATGAGCAATTTATTGCACACTTGTGACCGGGCCACTCAACGCAGGGAAGGAGGACACAGGGGGGGTTGGCTGGTGGCAGAAGCAGGGGGGAGTAGCGGCAGCTGTTGCTGTGGGTATTGGGAGGCCTGGGCAAAGAGCGGAGGCACCAGGGAACCCAAGCAGTTGGCAGTATTTATCTATTCGTTTACAACACTTGAATACCACTCCACATCTGGACAGATTCTGGAGCAGTGAATAATAAGAGATAAAAGAATGAAAAGAATAAAACACCATATTAAAATGATTCTTTTTAAAAACAGATTGCCAATAAAAACCATGGCTGGTCAACCAAGGAAGGCTTCCTGTTTTCAGGAGGCACCAAAAACACAGTGTTGGCAGCTGCCTGATCTCCACAGGCAAGGAGTTCCATAGGCCACTACTCTGGGTGGAATCCATTTGGGCCATAGGTCCATGTGAAACCACCAGAAGCATGCCCTCTAATGACCTCAGGGACCGGGCAGGTTGGGAAGGGAGAAGGTGCTCTCTCAGGTATCCTGGTCCCACATTGTTTAGGGCTTTGTACACTAGTACCAAAACCTTAAACCTGGCCTGGTACAGAATAGGCAGCCGGTGCACTTCCCTCAGCAAAGGAGTTGCAGGCTGAAAAGGGGCAGCTCCCCTGCAGACAACAGTTGAGTTGATGCATTCTGCACGAGTTCTAGTTTGCAGACCAGGCTTAAGGGCAGCCCCACATAGTGCACAATGCAGTCATCCAGCCTTGAGGTTACCAGCCCCTGTGCTACTGTGGCCAAGCTATCATGGTCCAGGAGAACAGACCTGGTGAAAAGCCACAGCTGGTAGAAGGCACTCCAAGCTGTCGTGGCAACTTGGGCCTCCAGTGACAGAGATGGATCTAGGAGTAACCCCCAGACAATGAACCTGAACTTCCAGAGGGAGCGCAACCCCATTCAGAACAGGCAATGAGCCCATCTCCCAGACCCAGGTACCACTCACCCACAGGGCTTCCGTCTTGCCAGGGTTCATATTCAGTTTATTGGCTCTCATCTAGCCCATTACTGAGTCTAGGCACTAGTCCAGGCCTTGCACAGCCTGATCCACATATTTCTGGGAGGTAGACCTTTGTGTCATCAGCATGCTGATGGCACTCGCTCCAAATCCCCTCCCAGCAGCTTCATATAGATGTTAAAACACATTGCAGGCAAGATGGTACCCTGCAGAACCCGATAGCACGATTGCCAAGGGGCCAAGAAATGTTCACCCAATGCTACTGTCTGAAATTGGCCCTGCAGGTAGGACTGGAACCACTGTAACACAGTGCCTCCAATGCCCATCCCATGCAGTCAATCCAGGAGGATCCCATGGCTGATGGTACCAAAAGCCAATGAAAAATCTAGCAGAATTAAAAGGGTTGCACTTCCCCCTGTCCCCAGGTGACCAAGGCTGATTCAGATCTGTAACCAGCTCGAAACCTGGACTGGAATGGGTCTAGATAATCAGTATCCTCCAAGAATGCCTGCAATAGTTCTACCAGGAACCTCTCTAGTATCTTCCCTAAGAAATGGGTATTTGCAACTGGGAGGTAGTAGTTTAATACCACTGAGTCCAGAGTAGGCTTCTTCAGGAGTGGTCGCACTACTACCATTTTAAGGGCAGCAGGAGCCATCCCTTCTTGTAGAAAAGCATTCACCCAGGACCCAGCTGGTCCTACCCCCTCAGCTAAGTTTCATTAGCCAGGAGGGGCAAGGATCAAGAGTATGCTGCAAGTATCTTGTCCACGTCATCAGGCCGCAGCAGCTGAAACCGATCTCACAAGATCAAGCAGATGGTGGCGTTAGACGCCTTGACTGGGACTGTACTAACAACAGCATCAAGTTTGCTGTGTAGACAAGCAATTTTTTTCCTCAAAGTGCAATAAAAAAGGTCATAGCAGGTCACTGAGGGGACCAGGGCCCCATTCTCTGGGGAGAGTGTTAACAGCCCATGGATCATCTGAAAGTGCTCTGCTGGACAGTTACTTGAGGATGCAATGAAGGCAGAAAAAATAAGCTTCTTTGCTGCCCGGACTGCCATGCAATAGGCATGATTGTGTTTTCTAGAGCATGCGTGGTTATTTTCACTTTGTGCCACTTGCGCTCCACCCGACATCCAGCCTGTTTCATTGGCTGCCTCTACAAGAGAGGTTTAATGCGCTTTGAAGGTTCATTAAAATTTTTACCTCTACAAGAATGGAGCGCAAATCGGGCATAGAGGCGCGTTATCTCTCCGATAATGCGCATTTTCGATTGCGTGTTAAATCGCGAGTTTTATTTTGCTCCGGCCGTTAAAGCGCATTTTTCCCGTGTGAACAAGCGCTTATGCGCATTAACTTCTTGTAAAGCGCTTTTTGGACATCTATTAATGCGTTTCGCTGCCTCTCGCCGCCTCCCGTGCAGAGGGATTAGGAGTAAATGCGCGTCTGCGATAATGCGCATAATCGCCGAACCGGGCGCAAAAGCGAATCCTTGTAGAGGGAGCCATTGACTGTATCTCCCATGTATACCAGGGAGCGGAGTGGGTTCCACAGCGCCGAAGAGGGCACTCAGGTGTAATCAAGTTGATGGCTCTCTGCATCTCACTGTTCCCCAGTGAGCTTCAGACCTTGGCTGGATCACCAGCCCTTTTTCCACTGGAAAATCCCCAAGAGCATTCAGAAATCCATTGGATTCCATCAGTCTTCTGAGGTGGACCATTTGAATGCATCCCCCAACCTTGCAGGAGAGAAGTAAGGCTGTAAGTTCAAATCCCACCAGGAAATGGTCTGACCATGACAATGGGTTACTTGGAAACACCCCCCCCCCCATTTTCAGATTACACATAGAATCATAGCATCACAGAATAGTAGAGTTGGAAGGGGCCTAAAGGCCATCGAGTTCAACCTCCTGCTCAATGCAGGAATCTACTTTAAAGCATCCCTGACAGATGGTTGTCCAGCTGCCTCAAGCATCTCACAGCTTGGAGCAAAAATCAAATCAAGGGCATGCCCTACTTCATGTGTTGGGCTGATGACAATTCGAGACAGCCCATGGTTGTCATGGAGACCATGAAGTCCCAAGTTGGAGCTCCAGAGACAGCCTCAGCATTGAAGTTAAAGCCACCCATAACCACTATCCTGGGTTCTTCCAACACCACACTTAAGACAATCTCTGTCAGCTTAATCAGGGAGGTTGCTGGGTAGCAAAGTGGGCGGTACACCAGCACCTTCCCCAATCTGGCTTATGGCTGAACACAAGGTCCAAGCCATCAAGGCCAGCTGCTGTCATTCTCCAGTGACCGAGAAATGCTTCCTGCATATGTTCTCCTTTACTGTCGTTTCAACTGTGTAGCCTGCAAACATTCATGGACAAGGATGACCCAGGAGTATGTTGGGCTAGTCTCAACTTGCATTGTGAGCCCTTCTGTGAAGCAGCAGGAGACCCTGAGTCTCCAGGAGCAGAGTTGAAGAATTTGGAGTGATACTGGATAGCCCTGAACAGAGCCTGAGGGCATCTGTGGGATCCTGGGGTAGTGCCTGGTGCTAAAAACTCAGTTATACAAACAGAATAGATTTCCTGTGAAAATCAAGGCAAAGCTGTACACACTGAACTTTAAACATAGTATCATGTAATTCTACCTGAGAACGTTTGTAATTGGGCAGACTAAAATATAATAATTAAATAAAGCTGCATGCACTGGGTATATTGTGGTTAAATTGTAAATGTTGTTTGATACATTTTATTATATCAAGTGTTGTGTTTTCAGGGTATGTATCCTTTTAGAGATTTCCTTTGAGAAAGAATTTGTGCAGGTGACTTTTTTGTTGCTCTTCCTGGATTTTTCTAAGCTGTTTTTGATCCTCTTTATTATGGTAGTGTTTGGTGCTACTTAACCAACCAAGTAATGAGACCTGGCTTCTTACCTTGAAACGAATGTATCTGAGCAAGTCAAAATGCTTCGCATACATCCTGAAATACTCCATTACTTTGCTGTGGTGCATGTAGTTCGGGTACTCTTCAGGGATGGGGAAATCACTGTAACTCATCATCTCCTTGGAGGTGTTAATGGTCAGAGATTTGTAAATGCTGGCCTGGCCCTCAGTATCATGCTCCTGCAGGAAATTGCCAAATTAAGAACAGGGCTTTTAAACCTGAGTATAGACAATAGTTTCCACATACTTTAACTTAAACACGGCAAATGAGCAAGGAGACGTTCAGCCCCATCTCTCTCCTCCGTTGAGTTTGTTGCCTTCAACTCATGGAAGGCAATTGCCTGAAGAGGAGAACCATTTTTATCCGTGGAGGCTCTCCACATGAGCAAGAACGTAACCAGGGCTGCCCCCCACCCATGGTCAGTGTTGTAGGGCCACCCAAAGGGTTTCTGGGACCTGGTGCAGGTGTGATATTGGGGGCCTGCTGATGCCCTTTACAAAGACTCATGCATATGTGTACAAAGCTGGGGGGGGGGCAGATGTGAGAATTCTTGCATGCCTGACAAGATCAGAGAATTCTTACCTGCAGCTCCTGCTTGCCTACTCAAAAGTCACATTCTGTGCACTATGCAACACAGCGGAACTATTGCAAGCGTTATTATTATTATTATTATTATTATTATTATTATTTTGTAGCAACCTCTATTTTTCTGTAAGTGTCCTTTATTTTAGAATATCTATTATTTTTATCTTTAAAAATAATAAAGAAAACTTATAAATAAAAGAGGCATCCAGGAAACCTCTTGCAGTTTATGGCTTCATTTTATTATCGTTTATATAGTGTTTATAATGTTTTCAGTATTTGAAGTTCTCAGTGCTCACTAATGTTGTCTCAAAATAAAGCTATGTTCCACAGATTTTTACCTAGTGCAAATGACATCAAAGTGGAAATCTAAAAAGAAACATACATTAAAGTTAATTGAAGGCACAGTAGTAGTTAGTGCCCAAACAACCTGTAGAACCTTACAAAAAGGTCATAGACACTTGCCTTTTGTCACTCTAGCTCATTGCAGACTGTACATTAAAAAAAACATAGCCACTGAGCTCAAATTGATACCCCCTTCAGCTCAGCTCGGTGCCCTGGTAACCACCCTGCTCACCCACCCCTAAGGATGGCCCTGAATGCAGTGTAGTCAGAGAATATTCTAGCAGTCAGAGAATATGCTATATCAGAATTCACAAGAAGGATTTGGGGGAGCATGCCCAGTAGTCTGGGTGCTCTTTAGAGAAATAAGGCAGAGGATGACTTACTTTGAATCTCCAGAGCCCCCCTATGTCTTCGCTTCTCTCAAAACATGTTGGCTCAAGACCTTCGTCCAAGCAGCATTTAATGGCAGCTAGACCACTGGCCCCAGCTCCTACGACGGCAACCCTTTTTACCATGCTGGCCTAGACAAGAGAACAACAATCCGTTCTTGTCACCTCCCTTGTATTGCTCAAACTAATAGATACATAACTGGCGTTACAGGACATGCAGCTGTTGCCAAAGTATAAGGGATCAATAGTCCTTCCAGAGGGGAGGACTATTGATTCAGAGGGGAATAGGAAGTTAGTTTCATTCAATCTTAATCAACAAAATGTGAAAGCTAAACAAAAATACCTAGCAATGGTCCATATACAATAAGCATCAATAATGAGCGAGATATTGTGCACATAATAATTAATACATGGAAATGATATTTAAAAACCCAAATGTGTTTTGACCGCACTGATTTTCCTTAGCAGTAAAATAAGCAATGGATATCCAAAGCCTGTCCAGCTTATATTATAAGGCAGGGTGGCAACTTGTACCCCCAACTGTTTTGGCCTTCAATTCCCATCAACCCTCACCATTGGCTATGTTGGCTAGGGATGATGGGAGTTGTAGGTGAAAACATCTGGAGGGCCACAAGTTGCCCACCCGTGTTAAGAGAACAGTATTGAAAAAGGCTTACAATGTAACATTGATATAAATACAAACACACACACACTTTCATCAGTAACAAAAAACCCTGAAAAATGTAAACATTTTGTTTAGTCTAGTCCTAAGCAAAAATGCAAATAGCAAACTTATTTATTTGTTCATTTGTACACCACCTTATCTGTTAAAAAACCATCAAGATAGTGTACAAAGAACAGGAATAACTCCTTCCAGTACTCTCCTATGGACATCTACTGAGAAGTACATCCCATGAAGTTCAGTGGGACTTAATCCCAGCTAAATGCCTTTCGGACTGCAACCTTAATCTGGTTTAAAAGTTCCATTTATTTTGAAGAGTATTTATATGGTGGTTTCTCAATGAATAATATTAGTAAATGTACTGTAGATGGTTTTCACTTACAATTTTTGGTGTCTTTATTTTGATTTGTATTTTATGTTTGATGCTGTTCCCCGCCTCGATCCGTTGGGAGAGGCAGGTAATAAATAAATATATTATTATTATTATTATTATTATTATTATTATTATTATTATTTCTGCTAGTCTACAGCCTACTATGTTTTCAGTAAGGTTCATGGTGCAGGATGCTCAAAGCACCATAGCCTAAGTGTCAGTTATGTGTTGACAAAAATGTATATTACTCGGAAAATCATTAAACCTTAACTCACCTTAACCTACTCCATGCCTCCTTGAAATGTGACCAACAGACAATAAACTGAACATCACCTGCTATTTAGCCTACCTGATCATAAATTCTGACAATCATCTTCCCCGATGACACAGTGACTTTTGCCGTGGAGCATGAAACTATTATGCTTTTTAAATGGCTCTGAGGACCTAGCTTGTTGAAAGGCTGGTGATCTTGTAGTTTTATCACACAGTGGATTCTATCAGATGCAGACAGTTTAGTCCCAATTAAATACCAACACATGATGCTGAGACAGTCTTTGAATCCTCCATAAGCATTAATACAAGCAACTACAAGTAATGTATACCTACTTGTTTCCTATTGGCTGCTTCTAAGGACCTCTTGTGTCTCTCTTTAACAGGATGGCTAGGTGTTCAGCTGGAGTTTCCCCCTTATATGGTGTGTGGGGAAGAAGAAGCCACTCAGAGGATTTTTCTGTTCCTGACTTTCACTAACGTCAGGAGCTAGACTTCTAGATGAGTTGCAAGGTGTCTTTTAAATCATCTAGCTATAAGGTGTGCTCACTAAATAGAGATGAAACGAGCCCATGCCCCCGCTCACCAATTTAGTCCAAGACATTTTTGTGATAGGCATCACTGCGCTTTTCATTTCCCCAAAGGCCAACTCCTAAATCAACAAAATGCTATGTTATCAGAAACTGTCAATCAACGAGATCAGATGATATCCACTTGTATATCTCCAGCAATCTCTAATAATCAATTACAGCTGATAAGAGGTGGAAGCTCTCCCCATTGACCAACAATTTTTGGCCCTTTTCCTGAAGAATGTCCACTCAATCTCTAAAAAGTGATGCCATTGCTTGATAATGTCAGATAATAGGTGCATGTATACTTCCCCGTCATCTGTAGTGATTAATTACATCTGATAAGCAGCTAAGGTAGCCCTATCATGAGCCAAGGTGAGGCAACAGATCTTGTGTTTCTTTAATGACAGGAAATCTGACTTATGGAGCACAATCCCTCAGGAAGTTGTGTGTAGCCTTTTAAATGAGCAGGAACTGTACCATTTCCCTAAAGCTCTCATAAATTTCAATGGCGTTTGTGCACAGTACTTGCAGGTGAATTGTGCCTCACATTAACTAGTGAGAGATTGATGTCATTTGTATTTTCCAATTTACACATAAAAATGTCTTGTGCTGTCCATGGTAAGAGGGGCTTGTCGTTCTTTACCAAACACCTCTTTTGAGTATTTGCAGGAAGACCAATTCAGAGCACAACAGAGGATCTATTTTTGATTAACACAGGTCCCCTCTACAAGGATTTGCTTTTGCGCCCGGTTAGGCGATTATGCGCATAATCGCAGAAGCGCATTTACGCCTAATCCCTCTGCACGAGAGGCTTTGAGAGGCAGCGAAGCGCATTAACGGATGTCCAAAATGCGCTTTACAAGAAGTTAATGCGCATAAGCGCTTATTCACACAGTCAAAATGCGCTTTAACGGACGGAGCAAAATAAACCTCGTGATTTAACGCACATTCAAAAATGCGCATAATCAGAGAGATAACGCGCCTCTACGCCCCATTTGCGCTCCGCTGGTGTAGAAGTAAATTTTTTAATGAGACTTCAAAGAGCATTAAACCTCTCGTGAAGAGGCACCCACAATCAATCCATCCCCAAGTGGAAATTGTTCAGGGCTCTGGAATATTCCTCATTGATAGAAAAGTATCAGGCTTTTCCAGACAGAAAATAGTACAACATTAATACGAGAGGAGCTCTGAATGCTTAGATTTTAGGAAAGTAATCTTTCCATAGCAACCAGTTCTAACGACGGGTGAACTCCCATCAGATGAGCTTGGAATCAACTTGGTAATTACAAACTCTCTCAGCAAGCATTTGGAACTCATCTCTTTCCTGAGAGTTCTCCTCCAGTTCATAACATTAGCACATATATGCTGATGGTGCCACACAGACAGGCACCTTATCGTATTGTCCCTGGGAATTGTGGTTCCCAACACAAGGCACGGGTGAGACCACTTAGAAATTCACCACCACTCGTTCTCCCAAAGTAAATATATGTTGGAAGAAGAGAGGTTTTGGAACCGGTTGAGGAACAGCCACATAAAACATTTACAAAAAGCAAATGAGAAAAAATACCCACGTAAAGAAGTTGCTTAGCTGAGTGATAAGGAGCTCCATCACACCTACTTTTTTCTGGTATGCATCCGTGATTTCCACCTCCATTTCATTAGCACGTCAAGCGCTGGTCACTTTCACGTCCATGCGTTGGTTCGCTATTTCATCTCGTTTACCTTTTCACCTGTGCCAGGCTCACGCTTCTGATTGCGCATGCCCCACCCTCCCCTTGTCCTTCCCTCTGCACTTCATTGGTTGTTGTGGTTGTGATGTGCATTGCAATGGACATGGGTGCCTCCCCCTCATCCTGGTTTTGTGGTCTAGCATTTTAGCGTTTGGGGTTTTTTTCCGGCCGGGCACCGTTTCTGCCATTCAAGGTGCAATAATGCTCCTTTCTGTGCAGGGCGTTCGCACGCATGCTCTCCCTCCCCCTTCCTAGTTGAGCAATTGTATGGACTGGAAGAGAACAGCACCGCCCTCCACTTTCGTCAGCAAGACTGCCCTTCAACACAGACGCCCCCAAGAAGGGAGGTTCTGCAATATAGTGTGAGGGCGGTAATACACGGTTATGGAAGACTGGTTATATCCTGCATGGAGGGAAAAAACATCAGACTTCCCCCGCTCTAAAAAAACATGGAAAATGAAGGGGAATAGGCAAGATGACTGCAGGACAGGCACGATGTCATGTGAGTATGGCAAACAAGGCAGGACGAAAGTACGACAAAACGCTGGTGTGATGGAGGTCCTAGTCATGTAGTTCACAGTGGTCAATGAGAATTTTAGTGAGAGTAAGAGATTAGCATCAAAGGAATTCTGCTCCTGCACTTAAAAGGTGTTGGCTTTACAGTTAACAGAATATTAGAGAAAGAGTCTCAGCAGGAATAAAGAGTAACAGTGTGATTAAATACCGTTTGGTGCATGCTGAAGAGAATAGGGTGAGGCCAACCAGCATTAGCCACTGCCTTTCTATACTGGTGCCAGTATAGGAAGGACTGGTGTGGCCCCTGCTCAGGTTTCAGCAGGCTCATGAGAATTATTGGTGATCCACAAAGGTAAGAGATCTCATTGAAAGGAATAATTAATTAGCATGTGTTAATTAGTTTACCAATGCCAGGATGCCTGCCAATATTTTCTGCATTTTATTCCCTACATTTCTCTGTTTACAATCCCTACCCGAAACCATGTGTATTTTTTTATCCCCTCCACACCTCAGTTCTCCAAGTGATTAATTTTACTCGGGGTTTAGTTTCCTTGGAATGAATTTTTATCAATCGAGCATAAGATGGAGGCTAATAGCATTAAACTCCAATCCAATGGCCCAAAGTTTCCTGTGCCAACATCACATCTCTAGGCAGACAATTCAAAATCCTGTTACAGAGGTTTTCCTAAAGCATGCCAACTTCTTCAGAGATACACAGTTTGGTTGTATCATTTTCAGAGGGGTTAGTGGGGTGGAACCAAAACCTGTTTCCCAAATGGCTCTCTCCTTCCAGAAAAATCCCATCCCTAGAGAGATGTTTCATTAAAAACAAAACAAAACAAGATACCTTATAACTCTGCCAGGACCATCAAGGTTATCTCCAGCAGTCCTACTAATTTCAGTAATTGTCCTGACCAAAGCCCAGTCTAGCAACTAATAACTACAGGGCAGTAACCAAATACTTTAATGGTCATTTAGACCAACTCCAAATCTCATTACCTGTAACTCAGGATAACATTTCATGCATCTGATGAAGTCTACTGTAGTCTATGAAAGCTTACGCCATAATAAATGTGTTAGTCTTTAAGGTGCCACAGGGGTCTTTGTTATTATCTGAAGAAAATGAATACTATCGTCCTCAGCGCCTTAAAATAAAATATTCAGAACAGCAAGTTATGGAAGAAATTGAGACAAATCTAACAAAATGGAGAGAAACTGCCTTGATGGAAAGAAACTCACTACCTAGACTAAAGTTTAACAAGGAAATGCAGAAACTTATAAGCCTAATAAATAGTAAACTCACGGCATACATTAATAATGTTAGCAACCTAAAAAAAAAATCTGCACAGTCATCTATGCAGCAGCCCACACCAGTTGTCACCTGTAACAAACAGAAACTCCCCACAAACAACAACACACACAGAAGATTAGAGACCAAATCAAAATGAAAAGTCAGAATTCACAACAAAACTGAAAAGCTACGAAAGGATATAGGAAGAATGACACAATACATGAATGGAAATAATTTGAAAAATATCCTCAAAAATACCCAACACATCATAGCAAACAATAAAGAAACACCAATAGTCGCTCCCGACACACTGAAGCAAACACTTGCAGTCCAGACCACCAGGCTAAGAAGATACAAAGAATCAAATGAAAGAAAAGCCCAAAATGCTCTCTTTAAAAGAAATGAGAAATTATTATATACCAAAGGATAAGCAAGAAAAAAGGAATCAACATTACACCTGCAACTAAAGAAGAAATAACCACGGTCTGGAAAAGTATTTGATTAGAACCGGTACAACAACAACAACAAAAACACAAACTGGATAAGACAAGAAGAAGACAGAGACAATTAACACAGCCAACACAGTATACAATCAACTTGGAGGAATTGAAGGAAACAATACAAAGCACACACAATTGGAAAGCAGCTGGCCCAGACCAAATTCAATTTTTTTGATACAGTTTACATCAACACATGAATACCTTGCTCAACAGATCAATGCAGTCTTAGAACACCCACACCTATACCCTATATTTCTTACTGAAGGCAAAACCTACATTAAACCAAAAACTCCGGACACCCAAACTAGGGTGACCATATGAAAAGGAGGACAGGGCTCCTGTATCTTTAACAATTGCATAGAAAAGAGAATTTCATCAGGTGTCATTTGAATGCATGCAGATCCTGGTAAAATTCCCTCTTCATCACAACAGTTAAAGCTGTGTGAGCCCTGCCCTCTTGACCAGATATAAAACAGCTACAGGACCTCTTGTTTTTTATGTTCAACAGCCACATGCTGTGAAAGTGGTTCCAGCACTGAGTTGCATCCTGATACTATGACAGACGTTTACCCAATATTTTACCCGGTGCCACCATGCCTAAGGGTCATCATTCATGTGGACACTGCTGCTATTGCTAATACACCTCCAAAGTCACCAAATTCACAAATCCCTCTGACCAGCAGAAACATTTTTTGAGACACTTCAGCCCTTTCAACACCATAGGGATGTAGAGGGCGGAGAGTGGGCGATCCCGGAAGTAGCTGTTTCTGGGATCGGCGCTCTCAATTTACATCAGGCATGTGATGGCCTGGGTTCTTCCTGGGCCATCGCATGTCACGCCTGCCACTGTTTTTATTTTGGATCCGCGAAGAGCGCACGAGCGCTCCTCCGCAAAACGTAAGTACTTAAGAAAAACGTGCATGATCGGGCCCCCACCCCCTCCCTGCCCTCCTGGGGGTGGTGAAACTAGTGCCACCCCCTCCCCTGATGGGCACGGAGCCGCTTGGTGCTGTTCCGTGCCCATTGGTGATGCTGCGCTTACATGCGCGGAAGCACCTGGGACGGATGGCCACATCTTCCACAGTCCCAGGAACTTCCCGGGACCGTGGGAAAATCAAGATTTTTCAGGTTTCCGTTATCCCTGGAAATTCCTATGGCCATCCTCCCCCCCACCCCATCCCCGGGAGTCACTGTGCATCATTTGGACTCACAGGGACCAGCTGGGGGCCATCCCAGGTGAAACTCCTGGTGTGGTGCTTCGGTCATTTATACTATCCAGTGTTAATGCCCTAAGAGTTATGTAGGCAAGACAATAAGACCTCTAAAAACACTCACAGGAGAGCACCTGAGCAACATAAAAAAACAACAGGCCAGGTGCTCCGTTAGTAAACCATTTTGTAGCATTCCTATGCAGATTTAAAATTTTGGGCACTGGATAGAGTTAATACACATGATGAAATTAAGAAGGGAAATGGAATGGATTCTGAAATTAAAAATTCTGAATCCGAGTGGCCTGAATGAAGGTCGAGAATTTTTACCACTCCTGTGACTCAGCAACCACACTCCCCTACAATAGCAGCAGTGTCTCACTATGAGACCTTGGATTTATCACAACTACATGGCCGAAAAAATTGAACAAGAATATAAGGATGGATTGAATGTTACTCTTTTCAGTCACCATAGATTATCACAGGAGACAATTATCTTGCTAGAGGAAATTCTGCAGACCTGACAAGTAAGGATTTGTAAATTATACTTTTGTTGGTAACCAGTTTTATATGATTTTATTAATACCGCACGTGTATAGGTTCTAGTGGCACCATGCAATGTTAAAAGTTTTAAAACTTACATATGAGCATAGGCCCTTGTGGCAATGTGCCTAATTAATTTAATAGCAAGAACATATTTTCATGTCATATGTTATCCTAATGCATTTTAATGTATTATTCATGTTACAGCCCACTGAGGAAGGCCTTTGAATAAAATACAGTCTGGAATGTGTCAGGCTTCATGAAAACAAATAATTTGCATTCTGAGAACCTGTTTCTCCTTTTTTCTTACCAAATTTTATAACATCCAGAAATATCACATTATCTGGAATGCGCACCCCACCATGAATCTGTTTGTTGAGTCTTGATGTAGCTGCCAATGAAAGTATTCAAGTGTTCTCCCGTTTGTATTGAATACCACAGTTTGACTATGTGCTGTATGAAGAATAGCTTCCTTTTATCTGTCCTGAATCTCCCACCAAAAACTCTCCCTATCCACAATCTTCACAATGTGCATAATTTTGCACTCCTCTATCCTGTCTCCCCTTTCCCAAGCTAAACAATTCCAGCTGTCCCAGCTAAACAATCCCAGGGGAGTTGCTCCAGCCTGTTGATAATTTTATTTAGTTGCCCTTTTCTGTACTTTTTCCAGCTCTATCGTATCTTTTTTTTTAGGTGTGATGACTGAATTGTACACAGTATTCTAAGTCTGGTTGCACCATAGATTAGTATAAGAACAACATGATATTAACAGTTTTATTCTCAATCCTTTTCCTAATTACACCTATCAGTTTGCCTTTTTTTACAGCAGCCATTCACTGGACTGACATTGATAATCTTGTGAAGCTCATAAAAACTTTTGTCAGGCATGAGTTTTCACAGTCAGATTAGAAATAGCTTAAAATACGTTGTTCACTTCTCAGTGTTGACTGTTTGCATTTCTGGAAAATGTAATTGTAAACATTTCTTCTCTAAATGGCTTGGGCCCTGCATAGGACCAAATAATCCATCGTCAGAAGGATAAATTGTCAAATCAATAATTCTCAGAAGAATGGTAGAATAAGGAAGCATGTGTAACCATCACATCCTCTCTCCATGCTCCTTATCTCTTCCAAAGGAAAGGATTTGCATAGAGAGATGTTCATTTGTCTCTGTATTAGCAAAACATGCCTTGGATATGACGTGAAATTTGGGCAGAGAAAGTGCAAGTCATCTATGCTTACATCTACAGGTGTAACCTGACACATCAAGGATTTGCTTTGCAGCAAAACATGTTTCTGTCAACTGAAAATCTGGTGCAATGTTTCCTAGAAATTTAGGGCTGTGTTTATGTATTCCTGACAAACATTGGTGCAAAATTATGAATCACTCCTGCCTCTGAATTTTAAGGAGTCAACTCAAAAGTATCTCTTAATTGTTCCAAGAAGGTATGCTTGCTGAATTAAAGAAAGACAGAATCATAATTGATTCACTCACATTTGTTTGTTTGGAGGGCCTTGAGAGTATTTGGGCAAACACATTAATCCATTCCTGCCCAGAAGAAACCTAGAAAAGTATTCCACGGCTCTGTAGTTTACAAAGATGTGGTGCTTGTTGTTTAATACTTACGGACGGAGATAATAAAGAGACGAGACACAGAAAATGGGTTTAAACAAAGGCCACATTTTATTTAAAGATCTGCAAAGGGAATCCTATGGGGCATCCAGTATAGGCCTATCTACAGGCCCCTAATTTCCCCTGAATTGGGTGAGCCACTCTTGCCCCGTGAGTAGGCGCTGTTACTTCACCTCCCCACGGGCTGCCCCTATTGGGGTAGGGAGACCTTCCGGTGTCGCCTCCCCCCAGGCCGCATGGCTCTGGGTAGGTGAGAAGGGTTGGTCTCAAAGGTAACCCTTATCTCCCCAGCTAGGCCGCGGGGCTTAAAGCTGGGAGCCTCTGGTATTACCAGTCACCGCAAAAGTGCCTGTGAATGCTCACCAATTATCCATACCTCTCTGGATGCCCCTTCCTATCCACCACTGGCAGTGTCAAACCACTCGCTTAGTCGCTCACGCCCCATCTAGATACAATTACTTTGTGTATGCCCCTCTGCAGATCACGCAAAAATAAATCCTTTTGCTGGTCCGATAAATGGACCCCATCCTGCCTGTAAAGCTCCCTCTGGGTAAGAGTAATATCTGGAGGTTGGATGCTGAAATCCCTAAAGATTTCTGTATTCGCTTTTTACGGGCTTTCTCAAAGCCAGTTGAACACTATCCATACGCCAATCAAAGCTGGGTAGGATGCATGACCAAACTATCAATACGCCGGGCCACCGCTGCCTGATCAACTGAAAGTTGGCAATCGCTTGGCGAATAAGGGCCTTGCCCTTCCATAATCCAAGATCATTACCTCCCAGGTGTATAAGCAGCACCTGGGGCGCAACGCAAGCCACCTGTTGTTGAAACAATGTTGGCAGGAGGCACTCCCACCGCATTCCACGTCTGCCCAACCACATAATGTTGGCATGTCGACTCATCTCCAGCTGGAATCGAATACTAAAATCTCCATGCTCTAAAATCAGAATGCCAGGCCAATGCTGCCGAATTGTATGGAAATCGGCGATCACAATTTTTTGGGCCGCTGCCCTCTTCCCAGCTCACTCTGGCAATCTGGCAAGACTAAGTACTTGCCTCGTTACAAGTACATGCACCAGTCCATGCCTTCCTTAGAATCAAGCATGACTGCATTGCAATTCTGGGGTGCTGCCCAAATGGGTACCTACTCTCTTCCCAGCTCACTCTGGGAATCTGGCAAGACCAAGTACTCCCTATCCCCGGCCAAGGGTGGAAGTATCTTGAAAAACTGCAAAGACTGTAACTTTCTGGCTTCTCTTTCGGCCTTTCACATTGTTCCACACATTGTGTATGACTACCCTTATGGGGTGGGCTATAAAAATTGCCTCGGTGGGACCATGCGGATTGCCTGCTGTATCTGTCCCGCCACTGTACTTTGGCATGACAGTTAATTCGCATCTAAGACTCATGTGACGGTTGTGATTTTTCAGCAATCTCTGAAGACAAGAGCTATTAAAAAATTCAAGGTTGGCAGGGCGTAAGCACTTATGGATTTGTAATGCCCTCTGCAAACAGCTTGCACTCTGTTTTGTGCAAAGCCGGACATTGTAGCCATAGGGCAGCCCTGACTGGCAAACTTTAAATTTCCCAATGGTGTTTAGTTACACCCCCTTTGCCAGCATGGGGGGGGGGGGGGGCATCTGAACGTCCTACCAAGGACAAAAAGATTCCAGTACTTTTTAATTGGATAAGATTTAGCCCCCAGTGGCAATTCACACTTAAGAGGCTTTGCCTCATTGGCCGGTCTTAATTACTGAAGTGAAATAAAGACTGCATCCCTGGGAAACATCGCTTCTTGAACCAGAAGGGGCCCAGCAAATGCACCATCCTTGGCTGATACCTCCCGGTCAGGCACTCCAACGCACACAGAAACGGTGATAAGGCTGTGACATAGCGCAAGGAAAGTTTGGGCAGACAATTGAGCCTTGCAGACCACGTTGCTAGATATTCGACGTTGGGGTGAGGGTGGCTGCCTCACATCAAATTGCTGGAGATTCAGGGCTGTCGCCTAGCTAGATGCCATCAATCTGGATTTCCACTGAATCATGTACACCCTTATTCTAAGATGAAAATCCCATGCTGCCAGGGATAACTTGGGCAGAAAAGCCTCACTTGAGACCACCCCCTAACAGACACTCTCAGTTCTAAGCTAGAGCTGCCTGCTTCCCAGGATCCTTCTGGTAAAAGCATCCGCAGTGGGGCTGCATCTTCTGATGTACTCACTGCTCCTGGATAAGGATCCAGGCTGCCATCTTATTGTAGGTAGATTGGCAAAGTATCTCATATGAGATGGTATTATCCAGCACCCCCAAGCCATTGTTCAAAAAGGCAAGTGCAGCATCTTACTAGGGATAGTTCCAGCTGAAAAGCTACATTTGTGAGACACACCAAAAAACTACCAAAGGTCAGTACTGCATTAAATATCTGTCCCACTGAAGGCAAGAGATCCCTGCATGTCTAGGATCACAGAGCATGATGTGGGTGGCAAAAGACTGTGTCCTGGTTTATTCGTCTGAGGCTTGCAAATCTCCCCACGTCCTCCTGGCCAGTCTCTGGATATGCCTTTACCTGGGTGGGTGGGTGCTTGTGAACCCTTGTACCAGGTAGCGCAACCCAGCATTAGCATGCTAACTAAGTCAGCCCTTCATATGTAATAACCAGATATTATGTCACAAGCATAAATGGCATCATCCCTGGAGCGTGTAAAGGTGGTGTGTATATGTCTGAACTACTACAGTGATAGGGAAAAACTCCCAAATAAAGGAGGTCCCTCTCCATCCCTGTGGAAAACGAAGACACCGAAGCTGAGTGCCCTTAGATGCTCCCCAAAAACTGTGCAATCTGGCTACCATCACGCTAAAACGACATACTCTTGAATGCCTGCCACGGCGCAGCAGGAAGGCAGAGACTCCATCTAGCAGATGTTATTCTAGCCCTAGATGTGGCCGCCCCAACACTACATGATAAAGCATACAACATCCCCAACATCCAGCAGGATGTGGAGTGTGACCCTATGTGAATATATTAAAAGTAGTTTTAAATCTTCAACATTGTGCGGTCTGCTGCACTGGTGTCAACTCTACAATAAATTTCTTATTAGGGTATAAAACCACAGGAAAATGGTCTAGAGCCCATCTATTGAAAGCCCATCTATTGAAAGCCCAGAAGGACTTCTGCTTTTCAAGAGAAATGGCCCCTTCATGATACTTAGATTGGGATTCTGAAACCAAATAAAAGCTTGAACGGCATAACTAAATCACACATGTTTTGGTAACTCCTAAACAGAGCTAGACAATTTAGACAGTAGGCCACCGTTCCTGCGTTGTATGAAGGGCTGCAAGGGCTGCAATAGGAGTTGTCCTTTAAGCTAAACCTAAATTGTTGCCACCCTGGTGCATGAGTGAAGCCCAAGATAGGACACTGAGCAACGTGGCTAAAATAAGATGAGCAGGAGGCGCTCAAAACGCATGCCCCCATCTGCCCAACCATTGTATATTTGAATATCATCTCAATCACTGCTTGATCAAAAAGCCCTCCATCCATCCCAGCAAAGGATGCTGTGTCCATATGGTCGCACACAAGGATCATTGCCCAACCAGACATCCTGGGCCAAGGTTATAATGTTCGCTATTCTAAACTGGTTATGAAGCCCGAGTGAATGGGAGGATTGGTGTGACTAGGAACCCACTACCTGAGAGTGGTTGTGTTACCCTTATTGTAGTCTTTGTGCGAGGAGAAGTCCTGGAAGCTTCCAGGACTTCTTGGTGTGGGCCAGCCATTCCCAAAGCCTCGGAGTAAAATCTTCAGTTATATGGAGAGAAAACATAAATTTAGATATAAATGTAGATGAATGTTCAAATGTCCAGGCTTATATGACAATACAACTGTATAAATTAAAAAGGAAATGTTTACCCCACTCAAAGAATTACATTCATAGAGTTTGGGTATACCCCCATCACTTGGTTATGCCCGCTGCAGAGTTTGGATATATCGCCAGGGCACCCAAATCAACTGAGCTATGCCAGCTCCTTACCTGCAAACATGGGTGTGTGTGTGTGAACCCAATATTTTACCCCAGTACTGGGAATTCTGGTAGGTGCAGCCTACCACATATCCACCTCCAAAAGAATGAGGTTTGGTTAAATGGCCTAAGAAATGGCGATGGGTCTGAATAACAGCCCATACTGACCCAAACCATCTTTCCATCCAGCACTGCAACATCCATACTCACTGACAGCCACTCTGGTAGCATCTCACCAAATTCTTTCCTCATCCCTGGGCAAGTTTAGATGTCGGTGCTTGCCCTGAATAGACCAGGCGGGTAGTTACCTGACCCACTAACAACCTCATCAGCTCCTATTTACACAGGGGTAAGGAATAAAGGAAACTGCCTGATACTGATTTCTTAGAATAGTAGAGTTGGAAGGGGCCTACAAGGCCATCGACTCCAACCCCCCATTCAATGCAGGAATCCACCTTAAAGCATCCCTGACAGATGGCTGTCCAGCTGCCTCTTGAATGCCTCTAGTGTGGGAGAACCCATGACTTCCTTAGATAATTGGTTCCATTGCTATCACTACCTGCAATCGACTGACCAGGGATTCAGGCAGGATTCCTTCTTAGCACTACCTGGAGATACAGTGGAAGGAGGGATTGAACTTGGGACCCACTACAGGCACCAGACACCCCTTGGCACTTCCAGTTAGTCTGCAGCCTAAGGATGAGGCATCATCAATTGAGCAGACCGGCTGTATTGTTGTGGGCCAAAAGCCAGCAGGCCCACCGCCCCACTGGATTGGGAAGCACCAGCCACCATTGCTTTCCCCTGCTAGGCCACAATCTGGAGACCAGTAGGGACAGCATGTGCAACTCTCCTCCACACTGACAAGCGCATATGCACACACAGACACAGAGGGAGAAAAGGTGTTTTTAGGATGTTTTAGGATGTTTTAATGCAGTTTTAATAATGTGTGTCATGTTTTGGTCAGTTTTATGTATTTTATCATATTGTTGTTCCCCGCCTCGATCCAAACGGAGAGGCGGGTAAGAAATAAATTATGATGATGATGATGATTAATCTAACCTGACTAATGAGCTGTGATGGCCAGCGCGCAGCCACCCCAACTGTAGGGAAACCTGCCACGCTCCCAGGGCAATGAGGGAGGCTGCAAACCAAGGCCGCCCGACTGGGTGTGCCGCTGAAAAGCCGAAAAGGACCAAACCACCCGAGCATTGCAGCACGCGCCAGCCTCGCCGGCCCCAGCGCGGGGAGGGGGACTCGCTGGGCCTGCACCACCGCTCACGTGGCAACGAAGGAACAAAAGCCGGGCCTGGCAAGGATCCCACCTGCATTGCAGCGCAATTCTGCAGGTGGGATTTGCGCTGCGTTGCAGCGCAATTCTCGTTGCCTGCAGCACAGGCAACGAGAATTGCAGGGGCCGGAACCACCGCCCGCGCCACCGCACGGGCGAAGATGGCGCCAAAATTTAGACCAGGTGAGGGCTGGGGTCCCGGCCGCATGGCCGCGCGAGCAAGGAGATCCGCTGGGGCCGGTATCGTCGGCCCGCAGCCGCCTGTGCCAAGAGAGACACAGAGGTTCCAAACAAACCTGCGGCCTTAAAGGCCGAAAATGGAGGTCCTGCGCCACCCTCGTGCGCTCTGCGAAGAGATCCTTAGCACCAAGGCCTCTCCTCTCTGGGGCTGCGTGCTCGACCTGCAGCCAAGCGAAGAAAGAGGAGGAAGGGGAGGGTGGCTGGCATTCCGAGTGGAGCCACTTTCCCGCTCCACCAATCCAGAGCGGGCATGTCTCTTCACTACCCCCCCCCCCCAAAAGCCTCCCCATGCCCAGGCCAGGGGCCAGGCCAGGCAGAATGGCACATACAGGCTCTGTTCAGAAGACACCTTAAACCACACCTTTAACCATGGTGCTTAAGCAAAAAAGGCTTAAGCACCGTGGTTAAAGCCATGGTTTAAGGGGTCTTCTGAACAGGGCCACACGCAGACGGTTTATCCATTGAATGGCTGAAACTAGGTGGGGCAGCAGTGACACCTTTGTGTGCTTCCATGCCTCAAGCTATAGGGCAGAACCAGTGGCCTAAAGGTTTCATTTCAATTCTGCTAGATGCAGTCCTGCTTTGTTGGTCCCTGGCTGACAACTGGTTGGCCACTGTATGAACAGAGTGCTGGACTAGATGGACTCCCAGTCTGATCCAGCATGGCTCTTCTTATGTTTTTAAGTCTTAGATTTCTCAGGCAGGAGAAATATACCATGGAATGCCATCTTCCACTGTATCTTGAAAAGTCAGTGCTGACGAGCAATGAGTTTGCCTGTATCATTTGCATCTTATAAAAAAAGGACCTGAGCACTTCCTGCTTGGATGAAGAGCTACATACAAGAAGACATGGTGTAGGTTCCCAAGACATTGTGATAGGTGGGGAAGAAAGGCTTATAAAAAAATGGCTAGCCAAGCAAAGCAAGCTGTGCATATCTCACTAAGGCAATATTTCAACCCAGGCTTCCAAAGTCTTGTCCAGCATATGCACCAGAATGGTGCCCAACTTAGCGCCTGTTCAGATGTCACGTTGCCATGACGGTTGAAGACGTTCAACTGCTCATGGTGGCTTAGCATGTCATGTGGCAGGCATTTTTCTTACTCACAATGGGAAAATTAGCCTCAAGTAACCACGCTCACTAACATCTTCTGCAACAGAGTTAGGGACACACATTATGGGCGAACATGTCATGAGTCAGGACTCCATAGATAAAATAAAGCTGCCTTATAGCTCTGCTGCAAAAGTGAATGAAAACAGCAAAGCCACTCTTGCCAGTGCATAATTTCTCTATGGTCGTAATCTGCCTAGCAACACATTATGCAGCTGCCGACAGCCAGCCCCATCCCTTCCCGACTCCACCCATGCTACGCCACTGGAGAAGCATACCTATTTATTTATTTATTTATTTATTATTTATATCCCACCTCTTCCCCACTACTGGGACTCAAGGTGGCTTTACAAATTAAAACATGTACAGTTAAAACAGATAAATAGAGGTATACAAAAATTAAAAAAAAATTAAGCATGCTACAATATTAAAATATTTAAAACATATTAAAACATTTAAAATACAAATAAAAAAATCTAATATATAAATTGCACATAAACAGAGGTCCAGACTACTCCACAAAGGCCAGCCGGAACAAAAAAGCTTTAGCCTGCCTCTGGAAACACACCAGGGAGGGAGCCAGTCTAGTTTCCCTGGGAAGGGAGTTCCAGAGCTCCTGGGCAACCATTGAGAAGAACAAAGATTCTCTCATATTCATGATGCTCTTATCAACTCAATGGCCCTGAATGAGCCCAGCTTCCCAGGCACAAGCAGCTGCAGGCTCAGCCAAAACTCAGACATTCCCACCCGCATGGCTGATTGCCAACAAACAGCGTCCCCGAACGAAAGTTCGCCCCCTCTGAAAATGGCAGCCCATAAATGTCCAGATGCAGAATCAGGTGCCTCCATCAATGGGGTGGGGGGAAGGCGGGCGACTGGCCTGAAGCCACAGCATAACTGCAGGTAACCGTGTGCTCTCATTCCTTCCCTGCTTTTGCACTTTCCCCCTGCCTCTGTTGCTCTTGGCCAGAGTCCAGCAATCTCACAGTCACTTCATGCGTATCCATTACCAACCTGAGTGCCAACTACTCCATTCGAGATCATCTGGGAGACAGTGTGCTTGCTGAATGAACTGTATCTGTCAGATGTCATCAAGGTCGATGATGAGAGGAAGAACGTGGGAGCTTCCTACAGGCAGAGAAGGCACTGGACTCCACCCACATGCACATCCTTGCCCTGTGCATGAGGGGGTGAGGAGGTCATGAAGCACTACTATAGCATGACTCTGCAGGCACTTGTGGATCCTGGGGGGGGGGGGGTAATTGATGTCTACACAGGGGTGTCCAGCCACTGCAATCTTCTGGACCTCCCCCCTGGCTGAGCGGATGGCAACTGGGACATTCCTTTTTTAAAAAAAATATTTTTATTTTTCAACATAATACAACATAAAACAACATAAAATACAATACATACCGCACCCCCCCCCCATGCTCCCCTCCCCCCAGGAGACCTTCAATTATATATTATTCTTCTTTCCAAAAGTGTAAAGACTCTTTTGAAGGTATTTGCCCCTTCCCCGTTCTTAATACAAATTCCAAAAATAGGCTCCATACATCTCCAAAATCATTCTTACTGGACATTCCCCTCTTTATTTTCATTTTACACGTTAGCTTGTCATTAAGTGCCATATCCCATATTTCTTTATACCATTCTTCTATAGTATATATCCCTTGCCCTTTCCAGTTTTTAGCAATCATTATTCTGACGGGAGCCAGGAGGTTGTTTATTAATTCTCTCTTATTTATATTCTCATTTCCTTTATCCCATATTACTAGCAGAGCCAGCTTTGGGCTTAATTCCAATTTACTTCCAATTATTTCACTTATTTCTTTGAACACCCTTTCCCAAAATTTTTGTACATGTTTACAGCTCCACCACATATGGAAATAAGTTCCAACCTCCTGACACCCCCTCCAACAATTCTTGGACACTTTTTTATCTATCTGATGAAATCTTACCGGTGTTAAATACCATCTCCATACTGTCTTATAATAATTCTCCTTAATTCTAATCGACAAAAGCTTTAACATTCTTGCATCCCACATCCTCCCCCAGTCATGTTCATTAATTTGTTCCTTTAAATCATCTTCCCAAATCATTTTAAGAGAGTCTCGATATTCAGCCTCCTCTGTCAGGATTCTATATATTTCGCTAGTCAGATCTTTTCTAGTTTTAATTACTTCCTTCTTTCCTCTTGATTCAATTAAATCTTCAAATCTTGTATTATTTCTACATTTCTTATTTATCTTTTTCCACAACTGGGACATTCCTGACCAGGCCCCCAATGAAGGTGCATGGCATCTCTGTGGGCAACCTCCTGGGGGACCAGATATATGTGTTGCAAACATGGCTGATGAGACCCTTCCACTGTCCCAGGCAGCCCTAGGAGAGGAACTACGACCACTACCACAGTCACATGAGAATCCATCCTCACGACACTAAGGAAAATGCAGTGATGGAGGGAACAACCAGATGTGCACAAACGCACATGCGCAGAACAAGTTTTTTTAAAAAGGTGGGTAAATTTGATGACGTTACCTGCGAGAAGATCTAAAGCCTGCCTTTCCAGAACGCAGTAATGCTACGATAAAAGACGGGATTTGAAAGAAGTGTGAACCGGAGAGACGGAACACAGCAGTAGAAGCAGCGGTAGGAAAAGGTAAGTGTGGCGCGTGAGGTTTTGCTGCGGTTAAAAACACAGCGATAGGAGGTGCCTCCACCAGGACGTGTAGCCAGCCCCCAGGAGAAAAACACCCCTCCCCCCATGCCTATCATGCTGAATTTAGTTTGGAGGAATGGGGCACACAGTAGCTGAACTGCATGGGAGCTGAATTAAGGGAGAAAATGGACTAAAATTACTCTGCAAAAATGCAGCTTTGCCAGAGAAAATCTCCAAGTGGCTACAGATTGGCCATGATGTGGTCATGTGCCATAAACAACCTCAAAATTATCGCAATCCACAACAAATTGCCTGTAAAGATTGCCTCCTTTTCAAAGTTTCTTAGAAACACTTCAAAGATGTCTGTCACGTTGATTGTCACTGCTTTGCAGGAAAACTTACAAAGCCTTGCTGGAGATCTCTGTAGCGAAAGAAACCTGCACACACATAATGGTGACTGTTAATGATTTCCCACCAAGTTCTTCTTGGTGACCTGTCTTTTTGTGCCATCTAGTGGTTACCTCTTGTATATCACTGCCATCCCGTTCACTGCTATGCCATAATTCCAATACTCTGTCAATTGACTGACCAGTTCCATTTCTTTCCCTTAAAGGCCATGATACCAGTGTGAGTGGCCCAAGGGGTGGTGGGAGAGAGGCACCCCTTTCCTGGAATGAGATGCACCCTGTGTCTGCTAAAGAAAAACAGGGCCCATTGCAACTATGAGGACTAAACTACACCCTTACGTTCAATACATCGCCTGCAGCAGATCGTTAACATTGTTTTACCGTAAGCGCAAGACTCCAATCTAGAATTGGATTTCTACATGTAGATTAGGCTGACCAAATAAAATCCAGGTCAGGGCTCATGTAACTTTAATAGTTGTAGAGAAAAGGGAATTTCGGCCAGTGTCATTTGTATGCAATTAGTCCCTGGTGAAATTCCCTCTTCATCACAACAGTTAAAGTCGCAGGCACTATACTAGAGTGACCATATACAAATGAAGGCAGGGCCCCTGCAACTTTAACTGTTGTGAGCCCTGACCTGGATTTTATCTGGTCATCCTAATGTAGATGGGGGAGGTTTGAACTTTCCCACCCAGTCACATTTTTTTCCCCAAAAACTCAACCCACATCACTACAGAGACTAAAAAGAAAAACCTCTATTAGCACAATGTGTTTTCCCCCTTGTCTTTTGGGGGGGGGGGGAAGGCTCAGGGCAGCCTTCTCCCTTCAAGGTGGGTTCCAGGGTCTCCAAGAAAAGATCTTACGCTTTCCCAACCCTGTTGGCCAGGAAGGGATGCTCTTCACTGGGATGCCAGGAACCCCTGCTGGAATTACAGGAGGACCAGAGAAGGCCCCATGACCTATTTCACACCCAATTTTGCTGCTATAGGGAGGATAGGGTGTGGGTAACGCTGAGGAGTGGGGGTCTAATTCATCCCCCCTTACATTTCCCACTATAATTCAAACATTGCCAGGGGTTGAATCTGGACATTCTAAATGCAAAGCACCTGTTTTTATCACAGAGCTTTCTGATGTTGCATTTATGTTGTCCCTTATCAGTACGAGTATAGCATTGGGTAAGAAAAATTACCTGGGATGTGAGTCTTTCTCCCATCAGAAAAATGTGCTGTGTCTGACAAGTATATCGGGTGTTGCACATCCAGAGGGGCGCCATGCAGTGTCATCAACAGCATATCCACCAACATTGCTCAGAAGAAAACAGTGATATCCTTCGGATCACCCCTATTCTCATTCCTGCGATTGCTGGCTGAGCACCCTCCCTTCCTACACACACCTCTTTGCCCATCGCTGTTTGTACAACGTCTTTGTACAAGAGAAGGGCTATAGCCTGCCCTTCTCTGGCTTCTCAAGCAGTGTGCTCAGACTAGTGCTGCAGGTAGGTAATTCTTGATCCTGGACTTCGTTTTACAGGGCAGGGGGTGGGGGTTTAGATGATTATGTGTATAAAGCACACACAAAACTTTTTTCTCCTCATCATCCTGTCCCCATCACTCCAGGCTTTAAACCAGCTTTTGCATTCTTCTTTTGTTAAAATAGTAACAACAAAACTGTTTGCCAATCCTGATTAACAAAATTACTCTGAGATAGCGCAGTTGGCATTTTTAAGCTCACTTAAATCATAGCACCATCAGGAATACAATGGAGTTTTCTTCTGCTACCTTGATCATCTACTCTCTTGGTAGTTATTTCTTGGCCCCTGGGCTATGGAACCTTTACTTAGCTACATCACCGACAAGTACCTTGAATATAATGCTTCCCTTCTAAAAACATTATGAGTGTGTAATAAGCCTTAGGATGACCCTATTTTGGAATCCAAAAAGGAAGACACCCCAACGTGGCCTTGGTCACATGTCTGATCCTACAGCTCACAAATTTTCATAATCATTTTAAGTCCGGATCCGTACTTATAGATTCAGCACACTGGTACCACTTAACAAATGAAGCAGTTGACAAGTGCAGAAAAATCTAGTACAACAAACGAGCAACCTAGTATGCAGGAAGAGTATAAAATACGATTGCCCTGCGAACGTTAGCCATGGAACAAAATGGACTAAAGGCTTGTTGCAGTCACTTCTCACTAGCACCTCTTAGCTTGTTTCAACTTCTGGCTTACGAATGAGAAACTATTATAATGCTAGACAAGGATTGGCTCAAAGAAAACTATCCAAAGAAAACTCAGAAATAAATCCCATTGATTTCAATAAAGCTTACTCTGAGATAAATGAATGTAGGATTGCAGCCTTAAATGAAAGTACTTATAGGGCCATTAGTATTTTTTATTGCTGTTCATTATAAATCTTCACTGGGAACCCTATGCATAACTCTCCCCTCCGCCACTTTTTTATGAATGGTATATCTGATGAAAAAAATGGATGATAGTCCTATTAATTTGATTTTTCTTTGTTTTTCTTTTTCATGATTTATTTTTGTTTTGTTAAATTCACAATAATTTTTTAAAAATTAAAAATAAATAAATCTTTACTGTGATAGAATTTAAGCAAGTTGAATAGTGCAATGGTATACATGTCTATTCAGAAGTCCCACTGACAGCAATAGGGCCTGCAACCCTAAACATAAACATAATTACAAACACGAAATAGGACCATCGACGGAAAAGGGGGAAAGTTGTTAGCGAGGCTCTGCAATTGTGGAGCACATTGTCAGTCACACACAAGACATAGGCTCAATTCGGACGACACGTTAACCAACGGTTGTTATGTTAAACAACCGTCAGTGGGTTAACCAAACGTGTTTTCCGAATTCAGCCACACAACGGTTAACCAACCCACGGTTGTTTAAGTTGCAGTTTTAAACAACTGAGTTAAACAAATTGCTTGCGAGTTATTTAAAAGTTAGTCAATTGACTAACGTGTTGTCCGAATTCAGCCTGTGTGTTGTTAATGTTTTCAGTCATAAGGTCTGGCGAAGGTTCATCCCCAGTTGGTGCAGAGCCCATGAGAATCACCTACACTTCACATGTAGGCTGGTACGTTTCTGGCGCTGTCTCTTCTGCTTCAGAATCTGATTCCGATTGATTACCAGAAACTCCTTCCCCCAACCTAAGGGGAACAGGCCTAGTCACAACACAGGCATGGGAATGAGGACTCCCTCCCCACTCTATTTGCCATCCTTAACCATGGCTGCCTCTACAAGAAGCATTTAAAGCTCTTTCAAGGTGCATTAAAAAATTTACCTCTACAAGAACGGAGCGCAAATCGGGGGTAGAGGCGCGTTTTCTCTCTGATTATGCGCATTATCGAATGCGCGTTAAACCGCGAGTTTTAATTTGCGGCGGGAGTTAAAGCGCCTTACCGCTGTGTAAACATGTGATTCTCTGCATGTCAACAGTTTAAAGCGTGTTTCGGTCATCCAGTAATGCGCTTCGCCGCCTCTCGTAAAGAGGTATTAGGCGTAAATGCGCTTCTGTGAATATGCACATAATCAGGCAGCCAGGCACTAAAGCGAATCCTTCTAGAGGGGGCCCATGTTTTAGGGTCCCATCTGCACTGGGGCTCACCATATTTCCCACCTAAAGTTTCCCCAGTCAAGCTTTGCAAGCTTGCATCAAATCCTGATTAAGAGAGGGACTCTGGTGAGCATTAACTGTAGTTCATTTCCATATAGATTCAACACTAAAACATGGTTAAAGTTAACTAAGGGAGGAGGGGCCAAGCCCATATTCCCAACATGGCTCCCAATGTGCAAATCATGATTCTGAGAGCCTGTATTAATGTCTGACAAAAGCCATAATGAACACTGTGGCTGGGTTTGGATGTCAAGATGACACATGATGGGTTAATTAAGTCATGATGGCTTAATTAACCCATCATGGATTATTGTGTTGTCTGGTGGGAGGTTTTTTTTTAACCCTCAATGTCTTATTTGGCCAAAATAACCTATTCTAGTAACTCACTATCTGTAGAGTTGGTTTTTTAACCCATCATGAGTTATTGGCTCAGTTCAGTCAACGCGTTTCTCAACGGTGGTTTTAGAACTCCGCAGTGGAGTTTTTACACCACCTTTGAGAAACATGTTGTCTGGCGGAAAAGTCCACGCAAAGGTGGAGTTTTTTTGGGAAAACATTCCACGCAGAATATCAACACTGTGCAGAGGAGAGCTCCTGCACAACTATTGTGTTGCATGTTGTGTGGCAGTCACCCTGGGTTTAGCTGACCATATGAAAAGGAGGACAGGGCTCATGTAACTTTAACAGTTGTAGAGAAAGGGGAATTTCACCCGGTGTCATTGTATGCAATTCGTACCTGGTGAAATTCCCTCTTCATTACAACAATTAAAGCTGCAGGGGCTTTGCCCTCTTTTGTATCTGATCGCTCTAGTATAGTGCATGCCACTTTAATTGTTGTGATGAAGAGAGGATTTCACCAGGGACTAATTGCATACAAATGACACCAGCTGAAATTCCCTTTTCTCTGCAACTGTTAAAGTGACATGAGCCCTGTTCTCTTTTTCATATGGTCAGCCTACCCTGGGTTAGTTTGGCTGGCTACAGAGCTATGCAGCAAGGGCGATTAAAATAGGGTGACCAGATAAAATCCAGGTCAGGGCTCATGTGACTTTAACAGTTGTAGAGAAAAGGGAATTTCAGCCAGTGTCATTTGCATGCAATTAGTTCCTGGTGAAATTGCCCCTTCATCACAACCGTTAAAGTTGCAGGGGCCCTGCCTTCTCTTGTATATGGTCACTCTAGTATAGTGCATGCAACTTTAACGGTTGTGATGAAGAGAGTATATCACCAGGAACTAATTGCATACAAATGACCCTGGCTGAAATTCCCTTTTCTCTACAACTGTGAAAGTTACAGGAGCCCTGACCTGGATTTTATCTGGTCAGCCTAGATTAAAAGAGCTGCCATTCTGCTATTTGCTGTCTTACTGCTTAAGAACAGGTTAAAGCAACCAAATCTGCAGTGCAGAGGAGGAAGACTATGAGGTTTGGTCCCAATGCTGCAAACCTCCAAGGTTTTCTAGGCATCCCCCCCTTTTGGAGGCACTCAGGATTTTTGTTCCTCTGGAATTAATGTGCAGAGGTTTGATGGTGGATCAGATGCGTCCTGACTAGAAGAGACTGTGTGTGGAGTTTGGTCCCAATCCGGCATGGTTTTCTAGGCATCTCCCTTTTGGGGGGCACTCAGGATTTCCACTCCTCTGGAGAAAATGCACAGGGGTGTGATGGTGGATTGGGTGCCTCTAAACTAGGAGAGGCTGTCCTTGGAGTTTGACCCCAATCCTGCAACCCCCCCCCCCCAGGTTTTCTAGCCACTTCCCCCTTTTGGGGGCACTCAGATTTTCCATTCTTGGTAAGGTATCATGCAGGGCATTGATGGTAGATCAGGTGCCTCCTGACTGGGGGAAGCTGTGTATGGGTGCCTCTACAAGAGCAATTTAAAGCTCTTTCAAGGCGCATTACCAAATTTACCTCTACAAGAGCAGAGCGCAAATCAGGGGTCCAAGCGTTTCAAATCTCCGATTATTCGCATTTTCAAACGCGTGTTAAATAGCGAGTCTTAATTTACCGTGGGAGTAAGAGCGCCTTATGTCCATGTAAACAATTTTGTGAGGAGGCGCATTAACGATCAGATGGTCTTGTTGTCATGCGTATGTGTGGATAATTAGTGATCCGCTTAGACAACTTGTCCCCTCGCTTCTTGCTGGATTCCTGAGATGAGCTGTGTGTGTGTGTGTGTGTGTGTGTGTAAAAAGAGAACTTATTAGTGAGACCGGAAACAGGGAAAGGGGGAGGCAGACAGGGGAAGGTGTTTTCCTGCTTGCCTGCATGCCTGCCCCCGTCCATAGACACACACACACTCGCTCGCTTCTTCTCGTGACTCTCGTTTAGAAAAATCGTCCCCTCGCTTGCTAGCTGGGGGGGGGGGTGTACACGTCTGAATGTTTTACATCACCGAAACGACAACAGATGATTGAGAAGGAGAGAAGGGAAAACAATTGATCTTGCTGGGAAAATAAGGAGGAGGAGGAGGAAGGAACGAAGCAGCTTCCCCTGTCTGTTTGGGCGTGCATTTGTGCGGATCTCTACTCTCTCGCTCTTTCTCTTTGGACTCTCGCTCTCTTCCTCTCTCTCTGGCAAATGGTGGGGGGCAGAGAGAGGCAGCCGAAAATACTTTTTAAAAGGCTGCTGGAGGGGGAAACTTCTGAGGCACATTCCCATTTATTCCTGAGCAGTTCTGGGAGGGGGGACAACTTTAGCTGGCGGCGAAATTGGAGGGTAGAAAGGTAGCCAAACAGATTAACCACATCATTCCCAGCAGGTAACCTAGGAAACCAAAGGTGGGAGATTCTGGTGGGTGGGGAGAATAAAAGGTGAAACAAAGCACATTACTTTCAACAACATGTCAACAACTTTAAAGCGCCTTTCATACAGCCCGTAACGCCTTCCGTGTATAGGGATTAGGCGTAAAAGCGATTGTCAGTAGATGCGCATAATCAGACAACCAGGTGTCAAACCGAAATCTTGTAGAGGGGACCTATGAGGTTTTGTCCCAATCCTGCAAACATCCAACACTTCAGAGATGAAACAGCTCTGCTGCTCAAGCGGGAGGACTGCAGCAGGACAGGGGGCAGGAGGGGGTGAGTCAAATTACATAAAGTAGCTTATTAGCCTGTTTGTGTGGTGGGGGGTTGTGGGCTATTTTAAAAAATAAGCTACTGTGAGTAGCTTATTTATTTATTTATTTATTTATTGCAACACTGCCTAGACACACACACACACACACACACACAAACCAAAACAAACCCATAACCCTGGAGGCCGATGAGGAAGTGGTCTCTTGCAGGCAGTGCATGTGTGTCAGCAGATAGCAGAGGCAGAGAAAGAGGGAGGGGTGGCCCCCACTACAATAATAGTGGATTGAAGCATCAGCCACCTGCTGCTAGGGCCACTCCAGAGCCTCAACCCCGCAGGCTCCCTCATTCCAATCCAAGCCCCAACCCAACCTCAGCCCCAACCCAATAAACTCACGGACCCTTGATTCCAATATGGCCAAACAGGCCACTGGAAACTACACCAATGACAGGCAGAGACCACAAATGACTCTGATTCTGAAGCGGAAAGATAATTTGCTGAGTGTTGTTCTGCTATTTATACTAACCCTGACTGTGAATGGCCTGTCACTGCTGCTACAGAAGAGGGATGGGACCCTGAGGATTTCTTTGGACTGGTAATCCCATTAACCCAGGAAGGGACCTCATATCAGCCTCACCCTCCAAGGACAACCCTGGTCCTTTCTTGTTGACGCTGGATTTGCCTCTCTCTGAGAGCTCAGTGTTTCAGAAAGTAATTATTATTAACAGTCTTTCCCAAACTTTCCTTTTTTCTAAGTCTACCCCAGTTACCTTGGGTCCCCTTACTGTGGAACACCCTTTCCTTCTCTGTCCCACTACCCCTGTGAATCTAATGGGCAAAGATCTGTTGTGTAAGTTGAAGTGTGAAATCAAATGTTCCCCAGATGGAATTTGGTTACCATCCCCTGAGCAAGTGGCTTTGCAGGCACTACCACAACCCTTTGACCCCCTCTAGATGGATTCCGTTTGACGCCTGGTTAGCCGATTATGCGCATATTCGCTGAAGCGCTTTATCGTAAATGCTTGTATGCAGGAGGTAATTGAGCACTCAGCTGGTGACCTTGCCGGTTGTTTCAAATGCGCTTTACAAGTAGTTAATGCGGAGAATCGCTTGTTCGCATAGTCAACCTGGCTTCCCTACATTGCGTTCATCAACAAAGGGATGGGGGCCTATAAACCACCGATATCCCAAACATCATTCTGGAAGGATCTAATTAAATGAGCGGTGCTGTAAGAAAATTCTACTGTTTGTGTAACTATAATAAGAATGGGAACAGTTTTTTAAAAAATAATTTTGGTTTGAATAGTTGACTGTTATTTTATTTGTTGACTATAAGCTCATTGTATAATGCAAAATAATTGTACTATGCACAATAATTGAATAAAACAAAGTTTTAAAAAATGCGCTTTAACGGCAGGAGCAAAATAAAACTCGCTATTTAATGCGCATTCAATAATGCACATAATCGGAGAGAAAACACGCCTCTATGCCCGATTTGCGCTCCGTTCTTGTAGAGGTAAAATTTTAAATGCACCTTGAAAGAGCTTTAAATGCCTCTTGTAGAGGCAGCCTTTGACTCTCTAGAGAGTGTGCCTTCCACATGTGGGCCAGCAAAGGGAATGATGTGGGGAAAATCACCCCTGTGGTGATGAAGCTTAACCAGGGGCAAAACCATCAATAATTCCCCAATGCCCATTTAGCAAAGATGCACAAGAGGGGATAGATTAGGCTGACCAGATAAAATCCAGGTCAGGGCTCCTGTAACTTTAACAGTTGTAGAGAAAAGGGAATTTCAGCCAGTGTCATTTGTATGCAATTAGTTCCAGGTGATATTCCCTCTTCATCACCACAGTTAAAGTTGCAGGGGCCCTGCCTTCTTTTGTATATGGTCACTCTAGTATAGTGCCTGCACTTTTAACTGTTGTGATGAAGCGGGAATATCACCAGGAACTAATTGCATACAAATGACCCTGGCTGAAAGTCCCTTTTCTCTACAGCTGTTAAAGTTACAGGAGCCCTGACCTGGATTTTATCTGGTCAGCCTAGGATAGATAGCCCCTGTGATTGAAGAACTGCTTAAGCAAGGGGTCATAAAGGAATGCCCCCAAAGTCCTGCCAACAACCCCATCCTACCGGTTGTGAGACCCAAGTCCTCCTATCCACTTTGTCTCGCTCTGATCTCCAACCCCTCCCAGATCAGCCTTGTGCTTACCTAATGGGTCTCCTTCTTCTGAGTATGCTATAACCTCTGAAACTGATGTGATTGAATCTGGTTCTTTGCCTTCCCATCTCTCTGCTCAAGTAGCTGAATTGTTTGCTGGGACTCATGCTTGCTTCCTCTCTAGAAAATAATTCTGTTCTGATTCAAGGTATACCCATAGAGCAGCACACAATTTTGGGGTGCTATGGGCCAATTGAGGCTCCTTGCTGCCACAGGGACCCCCTTAAAGAATGCTTCATTTGTTTCTGCCCTTCTCTATGCAATCACGCAGCCTAAAGTTTCAGCTATAGCACAAACCAGCCCAGTGAGCTGCCTTGCAACTTCCTGTTTTTCAAGGAGCTGTACTATTTACAGACTCGTTGCCCCTCCCCAGCACATGGGAACTTGTAACTGAGATTCAAAATCAAGCCTACACTAAAGGAAAAGCAGCTGTGGTTGGGACATGGATGCCAGCCAGATCCAGATGGGGTAGGGTAGTCCCGAAAGGGCCGCCCAGTGGCCCCACACTCTCTTCTCTACCCTTTGACACGTGCCACACATGCAGGGGGACATGCATCAAAAGAGGGGATGATAGATTTAGTGCAAAGTTCCTGGTTTGCCCCAGGACTCACACCAGTCTGCGAGTATATTGCAGCTCATTGTGTTCCATGCCAGCAGCATAATATGAGAAAGCCCATATGAGTAAAAAGAGGGGCACATCCTCCTCCAGAGGAACCTTTCTTAAAACTGAAAATGGGTTTTATTCAAATGCCTAAATGTCAGCATTTTCAGTATGTACTTGTTATTGTCAATACGTTTCCAAAAGGGATAAAGGCTTTTCCAGTGATTGGGGGGATTTATTTTACTAGTTAAGGTTCCATGTTACAACAGCTCTGGGACTGGAACACCAATACCACTCATCCCCAATCTGCAGGGGAATGGAAAGACATAATATGGCCCTGAAAAAACAAAAATGTGTGTGTGTGGGGGGGGGGGGGAATGTGAAGAGACTTAAGATGAAACTTAAGACTTAGTCCACACGAAATTCTCATGGACCATCCCATGAGAGTTTCCTGCTCACCTCCAATAGCAAGTGACTTAATGGCTACGCCAAAGGCTATTACATCCAGCTAACTAAGACCATCAAAGCTTTTCTTCCACAGGTTAAAGCCTGATTGCCCCAGCCTTTTGCAGAGGGAGAGAAACACTGCCTCCAGCCAGGTGAATGGGTATAAATAAAGTCCAATCCAGGTGTTACTGGCAACCAACACTGCTGTCAAGTGTGTGAGAGAGCTGGATACCTGCTTCCCATTGCAAACTGAGTCCCAAGCCAGGAGACAACGCTTTCAAACTGAGCGATGCAGGCGGACCCACCCAGAACAAGCCGACTGCAGATACAGACAGCTTATCCCAAGAGGAACGACGCAGGGTTACAACCATAAAGTGACCTCAGAATTAGACGACAGGGGTACACAGACAACCTTTTTCCCAAGACGGATGCCATGCTGTTACCCCTTTGGGAGATCCCTACCTCCCAAAGATCCACCAATTGAACTAGTTTAATACCCTCTTGAAACCTTTGGGCCAGAACAGTTTGACGGCTAGACTCTGCCTGGCCCTGTTGTATTTGACGTACTTTGCCTTGTTGCCTTTTGAGTTGCTATCATTTGCTAGCTCTTAAGCTATCTTGAATGATCATTTTAATCATTTTCTCTCATGGGTGTACCACCGACGCAGACTTCAGAATCGAAGGCTGGTGTGTTCAAAGAAATGCCAGAACTCTTTGAACAACTGCAGTAGAAGTAAGTCAGTGTAAGTTCACTGCATTGCAAGAAAGAGTAAGAAGAACAGAACGAAACCGCACCCACTCTGGGTGATATTTAAAGTTTCACTCCTTCTACATCCATTCTAATCTAGTCTATTGTAGTCAACCACGGTAGTAAAACCCAGAGAAATGGTCCAGGCGGGTGGAGCTTTGGGAGTCAGAGGAAGACTGTAGCCAAGAGCTGAACTTGGTTGTGAGAGTATTTGGCTGAGGTAGAGAGTTAGGGAATTTGGCCTGAGGTAAAAAGAAGTCATTACGAGGTTGCATTAGAGTTTCTTGAGTCTTTAAAAAGTGTCAACCAGCATTCTTTTGAAAACCCCAAGGTAAAGATTGGTATTCCCTTATGTACAAAATAACCCTTTAATAAATAAACTTGTTTAATAGTTCATCTTGTCTCTAATATTGCTGTCCATCTCATGCCTTTTATAGCAACCTCATAGGAGTTTTCAAAGTATTCTCAGATAACGTGGCAGTGGAAAAGGATCAGTTTATGGAACTGAATTATAGTGGCAGAGTGTTCCTCAGGCCCTGGAATATAAGCATTTGCTAAAAAAATAATTGCCCCCATGGGACTGCCCAGGGAAGGAACAGTTTCCCCTAGATGATGGCAGTGTTGGGAAGAGAACACCCACCCACCCCAATTGGCTCAATTCACATCCACCTCTTTGCCTTTCTGAGCCAGCCCAATACTGCACATGTCACAGGATGGGAATACATTTGGAATACAAAGGATACATTTGTACAGCCAATTTGCTTCAACAATGTCCCAAAAGAGGGGGGGGGGGAACCCAATGTTTTCTTACTTTGATTCCCAGCTACTTAAGGGCAGATCTGCTTTTCATAAGACCAGCAACCGCAAGCAGATAAAGCCTTCCCATTTGGAAGCAGACAGCATATGGGACTTGGCATCACACACACACACACACACACACACACACACTAATTAAAGAAATATGTGCTGGCACTGGCATTGTCAAATGCTGCTTTCAATTACTGTCAGTGCCAGAGAACATTAAGGAGAAATATTTTAAACAAGGCCACTGCAAAAATAGATTTTGTTTGTCATTAGCTTTGGAACAACGTTTGAACGAAAGGGCTACAATTTCCAAAAGCCAACTTTTGGCCTTTTAGGATTGGCCTGGCAGAGAATGTGATTTGTTCTGGTACTGTAGTTCTCTTTCTATATAAGGATTCATTTTTGAGACTTCACATTCCCAACCTTTCTGTGTCCAATGGGAATTCAATTAAGGTCCTGTAATATTAATTCTAATAAGCAGTTCAGCTAGTTAGTAATATAATAAAGTCTGGATGCGTTTTTGCTCCCCTTCCCTAAAGGTAGTCCCACCATAGGACAAAGTGAAATGCCCCCCTGAAGCAGTAAATGTTAGTTGCCATTAAAGGCGACAAAGAGGGACCTAAGGGATATGTGCCCCTAGCACATTTGCTTAAATGCATTCTATTTACGATGTGACTTCTGCATTCATGTCCTACTTGCTGGCCACTGTGGGAACAGAATGGACCCTTGGGCCAGATCTACACCAAGCAGTATATGACATTCTGAAAATGGTTTGAAAACAGTATATGGAGTGTGTCCTGGGCCATTTTTCTGACAGAACTCTTGCACAATTCTCAGTTCAGCGCAAAAGAACAGACATAGAGGGGGCGATGTCACAGATGCTGTGAATCTAGCAGGAGAAGATCTGAGCATTTGTTCCCAACCAGGAGTTCCTTTATGTCTCTTTTGTCTTTGCTGATGGCTTGGAAAATTCAAGGTTAGTGTAAGGCCCTTTCCACACCAGGCAGTTTGCTTGGGATGCCCCCCGGCTGCTCCCTGTGAAGCCATATGATGCACAGGGAGACCTGGGGGTGGTGGGAGGCACGGGATTTTTCCAGGAAACCTGAAACTGGAAAAATCCGGAATCTTCCACGCCCCAGGGAAGTTCCCGGGACCACGGAAGAATGTGGCCTGCCGCCCCGATACTGCTGCGTTTACTCGGGAGTAAGCGTGGTAGTTCCGATGGCCACGGAGCCGCACTGCGCAACTCCATGGCCATCAGGAGAGGGGGGAAGCGAAATCGCCATCCCCAGGATGGCAGGGGAGGGCCCTCCGATTGCGCAGGTTTTTTTTTAAAAAAAACCTCACTGTTGCGGAGGAGCGCTCATGCGCTCTCCGTAGATCTTGAAGGAAAAAAATGGCCGCCATGACTTGCGACAGCCCGGTTGAAGCCCAGGCCGTTGCATTACTGATGGGAATTGGGTGCGCCAAACCTAAGTCTGAGACAATATCCTTACCTTCAGTGGAGCGATGGTAGCATTTCTTAAGTTTAACTCTGACAATTCAATGTTCTGGCCACTCCATCCTTCTCCCCTGTTTTGGTGTGTCAAAATTTGGTTGCTAATTTCTCCTTCTGATTCTTTCTCCACAGGGTGGTGCTGCAGGCTGTCATCATTATGACCACTCAGAGAGTGCAAAATCTAAGAGTTTATCTTGAAGCAACATATTTCTGCTTGGGCACTGGAATATGTGCTATCTCACCAAATGAAAGGAAGACATCTGCATATTCCATGATAAAAGAATAACAACTGTAGATTTATTTCAGAAAGAAATGATTGTTTATCTACATACGGTCCAATTCTCTCTGTGTGGGGTTCAGTGTTGTTGAAGGAGACGTGATAAAGCAACTTTGCTATTGTGCTTAATTTTCACAAATAGGGTGGCTTCAGCCAACTCATAGAATCATTTGGTGGAAGAGAAGAAGGGCTGGCCCTATCGTTAGGCAGAGTGAGGCTGGCACCTCAGGCAGCTGATTTTGGTGCCATGAAAGAGCAGCAAATTGTTGTCTGATTAATTTGATTATTATTTCATTTTTACTGTCACAAAAGGAGAGAGTTACTTGTCTGGTTTTCTGCCTCTTCCCCAGTATCTGTATCTCCACCAAAATTCTCCTCATGTTTCCATCATGTCTTGCCTGTGGGCTTCCCATTGGACATCTGGTTGGGTGACCATATGTCAGGAAAAACCAGGGTATGTCAGGATTTTTGGTAACAAATCCGGGAGGGGGAGGGGATTATGAAATTTGAAGAAAAATCCAGATTTTTCCCATCCTCCCCTCACCCAATGGGCAGCTCTACATTATAGTCAATGGGAATTAACAAAAATGCTTACAGCTCTGTCATTTTTAAAGATAAAGAGATGAAATTTGGCACCATGATAGCCCATGGGTAGGAATTTAGCCATGCCAAATTTGAAACAGATCCGTTCATCCGTTGATTTTTTAGGAATTGTTTAAAATGTGAGGTTTTAAATCATTATTTTTAAAAAAACCATCATTTTTAAAGATAAGGAGATGGAACTTGGCATCATGATAGATCTTAAGTAGGACTTTAGCCATGCCAAGTTTCAAGCAGATCTGTTCATCCATTGATTTTTTAGCAATTTTTAGAGGTTTTATACTTATTTTTTTAAAAAAACAAAACACTGGAGCCATACCCTTCAAGCTCAGATTGTCAAACTTCCTCTTTGGGGTCTTGCACCTTGAGCAGTTTCAGCCCTTGGCATCAAGGGAATCTCAAGTTTTAGCTAAATGCTGGGTGAGCACGGCACCTTTCCTGTTGCAGATCTGGTGGGCAGTCGGGCACCTGGAGCTCAGCAGAGGTGAGGCATCCACAGATCAAAATGTGGGTAATGAGAGGTCAGTCAAAGCAGCCCACAGGGCAAAACAGAATGAGCCAGAGACCTTTTTCTCAGAGTTCCACATCATGGGTGATGAAGGGTCATCCTTAGAGAAAAACTCTCAGGACCAACAGTGAGGTGCCAGTCAAGACAGAGGCTCTCATCTGTGCAGATGCCCTGTTGCTACAGATGTTGGAACCTGGCATGTCGTTGCTTTGCTTCGCTAGCCCTTCCCTTCCACTTCACTTTGTTCATGTCTGAACTAGGCTCTGTCTGCACTGTTGGCATGCAATGCAGAACGTTTGAAGTGTGTGTCAGAGAAAAATAGATAGATTTGCGGCTTTGGCTGGCTGGCATATCTCTTAGAGACAGAGTTAGACTGAAGACACAACTCAAAGATATCTGTAGCTAAGCCCTGAGAGGCTGGCATGCCACACAAAGCCTTTCAAGAGCGTCTCAGAGTCCAGTGTTGGTGCAGGCAGAGGCTGCTGGCAGTGGAGGTAGTTTTTAAAGTAAGAGTCACCAGATGTGACCAAGCAATAAGCTGGCACCCTCCCCTCCAGCCACAGGGTACAAGTACGCAGCCCGGGTGGACCTTTGGGAGACTTTGGAAGAGGGAGGGAGATTGATTGTTTGAGGCTGGAGGCTTTGGACTGGCTGCCATGACTTAGAGAGAGAGGTCCCCTCTACAAGGATTCGCTTTTGCGCCTGGTTAGGCGATTATGCGCATAATCGCAGAAGCGCATTTACGCCTAATACCTCTGCACGAGAGGCGGCGAAGCGCATTAACGGATGACCAAAATGCGCTTTACAAGTAGTTAATGCGCATAAGCGCTTGTTCACATAGTCAAAATGCGCTTTAACGGCCGGAGCAAAATAAAACTCGCTGTTTAATGCGCATTCGATAATGTGCATAATCGGAGGGATAGCGCGCCTCTACGCCCGATTTGTGCTCCATTCTTGTAGAGGTAAATTTTTTAATGCACCTTGAAAGAGCTTTAAATGCCTCTTGTAGCCAGAGACGTAACGTAGCCCCACTGTGCTGGCATGCAACACAGGGCATTAGAAAGAGGGTCTCAGAGTCAAACGTTTGTGCAGAAAGTAGACAGGAGTTCAAAGTCTGGGTGTGAAAAGTGGTGCCAATGCAAAAGCCTTGAGAGGCTAACGTATATAAGTGAGAAGTGTTAATGGGTGAAGTAGTGTCTGCCGCCCACAAAACTCACCCTAATGTTAGAATAGAGAAACTTGTAACAATCATACACATGTTGTTGTTGCTGTTTTTAAAAAAAATGAACTTAGAAATAAAAAAGCCAAGCCAGCCACCTGGCAGCAAGTTCTGTTCATCACAACAGTTAAAGTTGCAGGGGCCTTCTTTTGTATAGGGTCACTCTAGTATAGTACGTGCAACTTTAACTGTTGTGATGAAGAGGGAATTTCACCAGGAACTAATTGCATACAAATGGCACCAGCTGAAATTCCCTTTTCTCTACAGCTGTTAAAGTTACATGAGCCCTGACCTGGATTTTATCTGGTCACCCTAGGAAGCAGTCACTATGAAACGTAAGTACTGCTCAGTGTGTCCTACCACGTAATGAAACGACTTCAAAAACCACGTTTTAAACAGAATATGAGTCTTTTTACGGGCAATGTGGATAGGCTCGGAGTGTGTCCTGGGCCTCAACAATTCTCAAAACTGTTATAAACCATTTTAAAGCAGTAGTGTAGATAGGCTCTTAATTTCTAGACTTATACAAGCCACCATCATGAGAAGTCTCCATCCATGTGATAATGGAGCAGAGCTTTTATAAGTCTCGCTTTTCTTTTAATTTATAAACTGATTTACTTCTGCATACATAGGAAGTCCCTATGGGGGGGAAAAAACCCGCCACTGCATTGTTTTTGGGTGCCCCCATTTTACTTCTAAACAAATAGGCCCTCAAGTGCCCGGGTTTGTTAGAGGTAATTGTTATGCTTAAGCATTTAAACAGAAACAGAAGCAGCATTTGGGGGGCTGAGTACGCTCCTATAACATGGGCCCCCATCCTATGCATAGTAACTTTTTGGTTGGCCCTAATAAAGGTATTATACTGTCAATGTTTGCTTGTTTTTTTTGTTTGTTTTTTGTTATCCTAATGGACCAAGCTGAGCTAGACTTCAAAAAAGACTTAATTCTGAAAAACTGGAGGATTGATTGGTGTCCTTTGGCTTCTTTTAGTTCCCTTTGTTTAACTTTCTTACATTTCTAGCTGCCATATATTATATATAGCCAAACATGGCAATAAGGTGTGCGTGAGAGAAGAACTAAACAGTTGCATATATTTTGGGCCTGTAAATCAAACCATCACCACTGACACCTCCTGATTATTATGGTCCTTTGTTCTTCCTATCAGCTGTCTCTCCCTCATATTTAGGGAGACCATATGAAAAGGAGGACGGGGCTCCTGCAGCTTTAACCATTGTGATGAAGAGAGAATTTCACCAGGTGCTGCATACATACAAATTACACCTGCAGAAATTCCCTTTTCTATGCAACTGTGAAAGATACAGGAGCCCTGTCCTCTTTTTCAGATGGTCACCCTACTCATATCTATCCAGTGTTCAAAGTTTATCCAGGCTGCAATCCTTGGCATACTTATGTGGGAGTAATGCCCACCAATGACAGTGAATCTTACTTGCTGGCTGGGGAATGCGGGGAGCTGCAGGACTTTTTTCTGTCTAAGCATGCATAGGATTGTACCTTTAGTTAGTAAAATTCTCCAAGCGGCAAGCAAACTGCAGAGGAAACTTTAGTTAATGAATGAAAATGTTCAGTGTGGAAATGTATCTTGAAGCTAAAATGCTCCTTCTCTCAATGCCCCTGGAGGCTATATATTCTGCAATCAGATCCAGTTCTCACAGTGTATCTCCCAGACAGCCCCCTCCTGTAACCCTACCTCTGATGGGCCATAGAAATTTTCTCAGATTGCTGTGGGACATAAATCTTTCTGAGGAACCCTTCCTGACACTTCACGAACGTTATTGTATCATTAAGGCATAAATCCCATGTCATCGCAGCAAAAAGTCTGTGGCTGTTGAGTTAAATGAATCAAGATGGACGCTTAACTGTTCCCAAACATGATTGGAGGCCAGTTGTGCATGATAAGCCAAAAGAGTAAAGGTTTGGAATAGCTATTTATCATGTTTCCTCACATCATAAACTGATTGCCTAAACTGTAAATCAGAGAGATGGCAGCAGCCTCAAGAGTTGTCTAGTTTAACGTCAACCCACTTCCATGCTGTGGCATGATTTCTTAGATTAGTAGTTTTTAAACCGTGTTCTGGGGAATATTATTAGGGGGTTCAATTATGGTAGACTAGCTTCCTGAAATTCAGCTCCCTGCTATTGCTCGGCCCTTGTCATATGCAGCTGCAGTTCTGTTAGGCCTGTTCGAGGATGTTCACTCAGTGGGGTAGTTCCAGCAGGTCTGGGCAGTGCTCCACGTGAAACACGTGTACACCCTCAAACATCTCCTAGAATTCTCTGGAACATACTGAGGTTCAATGGCAGTTTTAGAGGGGCCCTTCAGCAGACAGGTTGGTATGGGAAAGGGTTTCTTGAAGGTGGGCTGTCTGAAAACCCCTGTCCCAGCTGCTGAAGGAGGTGCTTCCAGACAAGGCTGTTATAGAACCATCGGCCCGCCTCATTCATGGCATTTTACAAGGGTCCAGATATCGTCATTTTCCACCTTCCCATATTTTTCTACGAAGAAAAGATGGAATAGCTGCACCATGTCTTTTGATTGGTAGTACTAGGAGCCCTCTGTCTGGAAGCACCTTGAGTTTGGAAGAGACTAAACTAGCCTTCCCCGTAGATCCATCCACACACCAACCACATGCCAAGGTATAATCAAGGTGCAGGGATCCTGCCCGACAAAGCAAAGAGCTCTCAGTGACTCAAGCAAATAAGCCAAGTCAATCTAAACTGTATTTAATTTCTGCCCCCTCTGGAAGCTGTTACACTTGAAAATTGAGGTAATGCTTCAGAGTCCATTTTAGCTGTACACTAAGCCAGTCACTTACTTATGACCAGGGTAGAAAGGCACACTAGAAGAGCCTAGAACTTTGCCAGAGCCTCTTATCCAATTGCTTCAAACACCTGCGGGATTCGATGGTTTGGTTCAATGTTCAGGGATCACTGACTCCATCTTATGGAGGAGCAGTTGGGGGCTGGAGGTGGTGTCATTATTTCTCTAACCTTCCCCTCTGTGCATCAAATCATTCTTGGGATTAAGGCTCTTGATCCAATTTGATTTCTCAGGCTGAGCCCTATTGGTATATTCACATTTGTAGACAGTTTAATCTACAGCTGGAAGTGCTCCTAACTAATAGTAAGATTTATACTCTTACAGTAGTAGCTGTGCCTTAATCAATTCTCATTTCATATCTGTTTTCCAATTGCCATGTTTCCTGTAGTGCATGACATCTTTGATATGACAACTAGAGAAGAGAGTGGAATAAATAACAGTGAATACGGACTGACCCTGGTAACTTTTCCTGCAGTAGCATGATCCTACTGAGACAGGAAGATGCCGCCCTATTCCACCACCACCCCTTCTGCCAAGCCACTCCTTTTTGTGATATGTTAATGCCTCAATATCTGGAAAAGGCTGTGTATTTGTACTAGACCCAAGACAGAATTTGACCAAGGAGTTCAATGAGCCCACTTTGGAGGGCAAAGGACAGTGATTCCATGCACATGGATACACCACTGCCCCTAGAACTGAGGAGACTGGAGGGATGGGATGGAGGCAATAAAAGCCTCATCTCTCAGGCAATCTGCACATGGCCCTAAACATGAGCTTTGATTGCAGGTTCTAGAGTTGTGTTGCCTCAAGGCCTTTACTTAGCCATGATCAGAGACAAAGCTAGGGAAAAGTGCAATTTGGTGATATTTAAACCTTCCACTGGAACCAGCTCTTATTGGTCTAGTTAATCCTTCCGTGTGAATTCATATAACTGTTGCAAGGCTTGAGAACACCAAATGTTTCCCCAAAACTTTTTGAGCCAGGGCATCTTGTTGCTCTGCTCCTGAGCATTTCTACAAAAGACTTTTATTGTGCTCTCATGATTGGTCACTCACAGGTTTTTTGAGGGTCCTTTACATGAAGTTGGTAACCTCCAGAACTCCTCCCATTCTTTTTGGCAATTATAGCGGCTTAATTTACACCTCTGAAAATTTGACAAGAGATAAAGTAACAGGTATATTTCCGGTGAAGTTCCAGAACCACACTATACTACAGCACCATCTGGTGGCTGTATAATGAAACATATTGAACTTGCTGACAAAGGGAACAGATTTTGTGCTTCGTGTGTAATGCAGTCAATCTTAATCCCGCCAGGAATCTGGAAACAGAAGCCCAGGTAAGGATGCAGGATTTTAGCCTCATGTGGAGAAGCTCCCTGACTTAATCCCTTCATTAGGCTGACCATATGAAAAGGAGGACAGGGCACATGTAACTTTAACAGTTGTAAAGAAAAGGGAATTTCAGCCAGTGTCATTTGTATGCAATTAGTCCCTGGTGAAATTCCCTCTTCATCACAACAGTTAAAGTTGCAGGCACTATACTAGAGTGACCATATACAAAAGAAGGCAGGGCCCCTGCGACTTTAACTGTTGTGATGAAGAGGGAATTTCACCAGGAACTAATTGCACACAAATGACACTGGCTGATATCCTCTTTTCTCTACAACTGTTAAAGTTACATGAGCCCTGTCCTCCTTTTCATATAGTCAGCCTACCTTCACTCCCCATGCCCACCTCTACTGCTCTATATTCCTGCTGGCAACTCAGACCATTATATGCTAGGACAATGAGATGTCACATGATCTTGCTCTGACCTTATTGAGTTGTTTCCACCTGCATTATGAAAACAAGCCTCATAATTTGGATTTCATATTATTTTTAGCACAGGTTCTGATTATGGTGATAGGCTCTGATTACACAATCAGAACTACTATTCAAGATTGATTTTAAGTTATCTTTTATTATTGTTTAAATGCTAGAAAGTCCCTGGTTGTTGTTTTTTAACTCCCTACATAATCTTGGGTAACTGCATTAATGCAATGAATTTGAATTGATCATCAACTAATTCTGCACTTTTTTTAAAAGAAGAAACCTGGGGGCTTCTGAATAACTCCACTTAACTGGGGAACATGGAGTCAGCATGCTGACACCACAATACCATACAACCAATCAGATCTGGTATCAGGAAGGCTAAAGCTGAGAAGGAGCTGAGGCTAGCAAGGGATGCTAAAAGCAAGAAAAAGGCTTTTACGTGAATAGTAAAAGACAAAGGAAAAAAATGGTGCTTCAACTGCTTCATGAGGATGGCAAATTGGTAACAGATGACAAAGAAAAGTCTGAAGTGCTCAATTCCTACTTTGGCTCAGTGTTCTCTCAAAAGTGGGTGTATGACCACCCTGGAAAAAGTGAAGTACAAGCTGAAGGGGCAGGATTGCAGTTTGAGATTGATAAACAAATGGTCAAGGAACACCTACTTTCTTTGAGCGAGTTCAAATCTCCAGGGCCCGACAAACTGCATCCTAGAGTAATAAAGGAGCTGGCAGAAAAACTCTCAGAACCACAGTTCATTATGTTTGCGAAATCATGGAAGACAGGTGAAGTGCCGGACGACTGGAGGAGGGCTAATGTTGTCCCTACCTTCAAAAAGAGCAAAAAGGAGGAACCTGGGAACTACAGACCAGTCAGTCTGACATCCATCCCTGGGAAATTTTTGGAGCAGATTATAAAGAAGTCAATCTTTAAGCACCTTAAAAACAATGCAGTGATTACTAGAAGCCAGCATGGATTTGTCAAGAATAAACCCTGTCAGACTAATCTGATCTCATTTTTTGATCGGGTAACCTCCCTTGTGGACTGCGGGAATGCTGTGGATATAGTGTATCTTGACTTCAGCAAAGCTTTTGACAAAGTGCCCCATGACATTCTGATTAACAAACTAGTGAAAAGTGGGCTAGATGGAACAACTATTAGGTGGATCCACAATTGGCTACAGAATCGGACTCAAAGAGCGCTTATCAATGGTACCTTTTTAAACTGGGGGGAGGTAACGAGCAGGGTACAGCAGGGCTCAGTCCTGGGCCCAGTGCTCTTCAACATATTTATTAATGATTTGAATGAAGATGTGCAGGGAAGACAGAAACAAACTTCAAAGTGATTTTGATAGACTGTAGCGCTGATAGACTGGAGAATTAGAAGTGAACAAGCAAAACAAAGCTGTGATCCTATACTTGTTAACATGGGAGTAGGGCTCATTGAACTCAATGGGTCTTACTTCTGAGTAAATTGTATAAACTATACACATATTATATTTCAGAATGTCCTGAATTCTAGAATATTCTATTATATGCTTCCCAAACCTTTCGGTTAGCTGGAAAACTCAATCAGCAGTCAAGAGGCAAATTGCCACAATTCTCAGATTGTTAGCTGGCATCCATTTTATGAAGAAATACACGTGGGCCTTTGGTTCTGGGAGTTTTCCCATTTCCCCACTGCATATTTATATGGCTAGGTTTATACAATATTAATGCAGTTACTTAAAGGTGAAGGCTATTTTTCTGATATTCTGCCTGGGAAATTCTGGCTTTCAGAAGCTTTTAAGTTTTTATGCTAATTCAGCTGACTTCAGAGATTTTGTCTTTCTTACCACAGCATCAGGTGAATGAAGATTAAAATAGAAAGAGACTCTCTTGTCACAAATCTGCAGTCCATTTAAGTCTTAAGATGGTAATAGTAAAAGCTTCTGGAAATTTACATTAGAATTTTCCCTTGGGCAAGGGTCTCGGGTTACATAGAGGCATATTGGGACACAGGAGCAAATGGAAAATCTCCATCTGGAAACACCAAAATCAGCAGGTAGCCAAGTCAGTTTCTAGTAATTTTTGGGTAACTACTGGAGTTTCCAAGAGGAGATACAGGAAAGGCAGGCAGACAAGTACCTTTCTACCTGCCGTATCAGGCAGGATTGTGGTCAGCAACTCAGCACCTGAAGCACTAAGGCAGTTCTACTCACATTCAAGCAAACATAAGTAGCCCTCCCTTTCAGACCTTGCTGATTCAAGATGGCAAGGTCTGAAATAAGGGGTGTGTGGCCTGGGTCTGGACATGTAGGGGGAAGGGCCAACATGCACAGCCCCATCACTCTACCCACTTTAAGTCCTCACTTAAAGTGGGTAGAGTACCTGCAGTGGGCTCTGCTCTCATGGGCCTCCTCCACACGAGACGTTTAATGAGCCTTGAAGGCTCATTAAAAAATTTACCTCCACAAGCACGGAGCGCAAAACGGGCGTACAGGCGCGTTATCTCCCCGATAATGCGCATTTTCGAACGCGCGTTAAATAGCGACTTTTATTTTGCTCCGGCCGTTAAAGCGCATTTTCGCGGTGTGAACAAGCGATTACGCGCATTAACTGCTTGTAAAGTGCTTTTTGGACATGAATTAATGCGCTTCGCCGCCTCTCGCCACCTCCGGTGCAGAGGGATTAGGAGTAAAAGCGCCTCCGCGATAATGCGCATAATCGCGGAACCGGGCGCAAAAGCGCATCCTTGTGGAGGGGGCCATGGCTAACTCAGGAAACTCAGCTGGTAACAGTGACCAGGACTGCATTCTAACAGCCTAGGCTGATAAGCCAACTGAAACTGTGTCAGGAGAGGATGGACTTTGCTTAGTTTGCCATGCTCTAATGACATCAAAACTGGATCATTAATGCACTTTATGTGGGACTGCCTTAGGGCTCCATCACACCTATTTTTCCCCCTGATTTGCCTTCACATTTTTTATACCTCCATTTCATAAGCGCTACAATCGCTCCTCCCATTCACAATTGTAGCTACACCGGTGAACTCTCTTTTCACATGTTTGCTCTTCTGCTGCTATTGTGCATGTCCCACCCCGCCCCTTCTTCTTCCCCCTTCAGTTCATTGGTTCTTGTCGTTGATGGACATTGTGATCAACGTAGCAGCCTTCCCCCCTCGCTCATTGGAGCTCCTATGTGAATTAACCAAAATGCTTACTTCTGCGTAATTTTTTAAAGATAAAGTGATCGAACTTGACATGGTGATAGCTCTTAAGGAGGACTTTAGCCATGCCAAGTTTGAATCAGAACAGTTCATGCCTTGAGTTTTAGGATTTTTTTTTAATGGAAATTATCAAAAATGCTTACATCTGCATAATTTTTAAAGATAAAGAGATGAAACATTGGATCCTGAAAGCCCTTTAGTAGAGCTTTTGGCATACAAAGTTTGAATCAGATCAGTTCATCCCTTGATTTTTTTAGGATTTTTTATTTTCCCCCTTTAAACACTTTTCATGGAAGTCCACTAGTGTGATCTTCCACCCAGGGATTCGGATTGTGGGACCATGGACTATGGTACTTGGAAGATGGACTGCTGGCAAGGGACGGGTTGCACCTTACAATGACTGGGAAGAATATGTTTGGTCAAAGCATGAAGAACTTCATCAGGAGGGGTTTAAACTGAATCCTACGGGGGCGGGAGTTGTAAACTTTAAGGCAACAATAGATGAAGGCTTATGCACCATAACAGAGACAACAGCTTCTGGGCCCAGTGCTCTTCAACATTTTTATTAACGATTTGGATGAGGAGGGGCAGGGAATACTTATAAAATTTGCAGATTACACAAAATTGGCCGGGATCGTTAATACCCTGGAAGACAAAAACAAACTTCAAAGTGATCTTGATAGACTGGAACACTGGGCTGAAAACAACAGAACGAAATTTAATAGGGATAAATGCCATGTTCTACACCTAGGAAAAAGAAATCAAATGCAGTTACAAGATGGGGGATACTTGGCTCAGCAATACTACAAGCGAGAAGGATATTGGAATTGTTGTAGACCAGAAGCTGAATATGAGCCAACAGTGTGATGTGACTGCAAAAACAGCAAATGCTATTTTGGGCTGCATTAATATAGGCTGACCATATGAAAAGAAGGACAGGGCTCATGTAACTTTAACAGTTGTAGAGAAAAGGGAATTTCAGCCAGTGTCATTTGTATGCAATTAGTCCCTGGTGAAATTCCCTCTTCATCACAACAGTTAAAGTTGCAGGGGCTCTGCCTTCTTTTGTATATGGTCACTCTGGTATAGTGCCTGCAACTTTAACTGTTGTAATGAAGAGGGAATTTCACCAGGAACTAATTGCATACAAATGACACTGGCTGAAATTCCCTTTTCTCTACAACTGTTAAAGTTACATGAGCCCTGTCCTCCTTTTCATATGGTCAGCCTACATTAATAGAAGTATAGCTTCCAAATCGTGCAAGGTACTGGTTCTCCTCTATTCGGCACTGGTTAGGCCCCATCTTGAGTATTGCATCCAGTTCTGGGCACCGCACTTCAAGAAGGATGCAGACAAGCTGGAGTGTGTTCAGAAGAGGGCAACGAGGATGATCAGGGGTCTGCAAACAAAGCCCTATGAGGAGAGACTGAAAGAACTAGGCATGTTTAGCCTGGAGAAGAGAAGACTGAGAGGAGATATGATTAGGCTGATCATCTTAAAAGGAGGAAAGGGCTCCTGTAACTTTAACAGTTGTAGAGAAAAGGGAATTTCAGCCAGTGTCATTTGTATGCAATTAGTTCCTGATGAAATTCCCTCTTCATCACAACTGTTAAAGTTGCAGGGGCCCTGCCTTCTTTTGTATATGGTCACTCTAGTATAGTGCCTGCAACTTTAACTGTTGTGATGAAGAGGGAATATCACCAGGAACTAATTGCATACAAATGACACTGGCTGAAATTTCCTTTTCTCTACAACTGTTAAAGTTACAGGAGCCCTGTCCTCCTTTACAGATGGTCAGCCTAGATATGATAGCACTCTTCAAATACTTGAAAGGCTGTCACAGAGGGGAGGGCCAGGATCTCTTCTCGATCAACCCATAATGCAGGACACGGAATAATGGGCTCAAGTTAAAGGAACTTGTTAGAGCAATACGACAATGAAACCGATGACCTAGGGAGGTGGTGGGCTCTCCCACACTAGAGGCATTCAAGAGGCAGCTGGACAACCATCTGTCAGGGATGCTTTAAGGTGGATTCCTGCATTGAGCAGGAGGTTGGACTCGATGGTCATATAGGCCCCTTCGAACTCAGCTATTCTATGATTCTATGATACCTCTGAGTAACACACGTAGAACTGACTTTTAATAGTGTGGTCACACAGACACTTTTTTTTAAAAAAAAGGTCTAAAACAGCAAACTGGAAAGAAGTGCTCTGCAACCCTATGCTTAGTTCTGAGGTCTTACTTCTGTTCAATGGGGTTTATTCAAAGGTTCAGATTTCAGTATGACTTGGATGTAAATGCAGTTGAAATCAATGGGATTTACTTTGAGTAAGGCAAAAATATGTTAGACTCGCTCAGTACAAGCCCATTCATTAGACACAGCTGTGGAGGAAGAGAACGGCCCCACCCTCCACTTACATCAGCAAGCTCTCCCTTCAAAGCACACTCTTCCAACAATGGAAATAGCGAGATGATGACACTGCACAGGGGCTGAAGGGCACTTTAATTCTGTTTGGGGGAAATAATCCAGACTTTCCCCGCTCTAGGAAAACACATAAAAAGGAGGGGAAGAGGTGGGGTGTCTGCAGGACAGGGATGATGTCATCTGAGTGCTGCGCTGCAAAACTGCAAACCAGGCATGACAAGGGTGCGATAAAATATTGGTGTGATGGAGCCCTACAGCATTTGATTTCAGGAGAGGCCATTTGCTATGGAAGGTAAGGGGAAGGAACATTATTTCCCACAAATAAGCCCCTAAAAGGTTGAAATGCTCTCCTAAGCTGTAGTCAAAGCAGTAAGAGCTTTTAGCTTCACTATGCTCGGGTGAGGGGCTGGGTATATATATTTGGTTCTGCCCCTTATGCTTTTGGTCTGCCCCCTTTACCCTTGGCCTCACACATCACTAAAACGTGGCCCTTGAGAAGGAAAAGGTTCTGCGCCCCTGGTCCAAAACTTACATCCTGCCCACATTTGAGTAATTGTGGTGGGGGGGGGAGTGGATTCAGGACCCCAAATGGGATGTGTTTAAATCTAATGTTGGGGGGGGTGTCCTGCAATGTTTGCCCACTTTTTGCAGTGGATGGCTTCTTCCTTTGGGAATGTGAGAGGTTGAGAAAATGTCGGCCAGCCTGCTAAGAGGAGGGCTGTGTTGCTGCTGCTGCTGCCGCTGAACCACCACAGAAGCCTGCAAGTTCGTTTTTTCTTTTAGGTGCAAAAAATGGAAAAAGTCTCTCCAACCACCAAAAGGTAAGAGGCAAACTTTGGCATGCACCCTCCCCACCCCGAAAATCAGGAAAATCGTCCCCAAATGCATGGCCCACAAATAGAGCTGTGAAATTCAGCATAGCTCCCTGAACCCTGACGGGGATTCTGACAATCATTACTTTTCAGGTTCCTGCAGCATTGTGACCGTAAGCCAGCAATGGGAGCCAAAAAGGCCAGGGGGAGGAAGGCTAAATCTCATATTTATTTAAGTTTGCCATCCAAATTTGCTGCAGGCTTCTAGGCTGTTATTTTTTTTAATCCTCCCAATAGTTTTTAGCACAGAGACATTCCCGCTACATAATCTAGATACATTACATTGCAACCTGTGTAAGAAATCCCCAGTGACATCATGTTAAAGAACACACTTGAGAGGCAGTGATATGCACTGGAGAAGGAGGCAGGAGAGAAGATGATTAACTCTTCCATTGTCCGGTCTTTGCTCCCCTCCCCACCGCCCCCACTGCCCCACAAACCAACCTCCATCACAGTGCTGGACTCTCTTAGCTTCCTCCTTCTTCAGACATCCAATGCAAATTGCTCCCTCCCCTGGGCCAAGGCCTCTGCATTCCAGGTATGGGATGTAATAATGATAAAATGCACTACTTTCCAAACAAAGCACAATTCCAGTTCATTCCAGCAATAGATTTGATGAAGGATGTAGAGGCTGCAGCCTCGCCTATTCCCATTTCCTTGTCAAACAATTGCCGTTCACACTCAGACTTTTCTCTCTGGTGAAAGAAATTGAGACCGTTGCAGATTCCTGCATGAGAGTGTGAGGTGAAAGCTTCTGCAGTCAGAGCAATTGGGGTGGTGGTGGGGAGGGGAATATCTCGTGCTTTGATGTACATGTCTGAAATATCTGATGACAGAACAGATGAACCAAAAGTATTTCTTCTAGCAATAAACTGTAGAAGAACGCTAGCTCAGAGATATAGAGCCTATCTACACACGCAGGATAAAACACTTTGAAACGTTTTGAAAACTGTATATGGAGTGTGTCCTGGTCCCAACAGTTCTCAAAACTGTTATAAACCATTTAAAACTGTTTTAAAACGTTTTAAAGCAGTAGCGTAGATGTACTCACAACCTTGAGTCCTAGAAGCTAGTCATGCCACAAATGTCAGTGGTTTTACCTTCTCAATCTGAAAATTTATTCTATGGGATAAGTGCCCTAAACTACCTCCAGATAGTTTTGCAGATTCATGGGGTGAGGGAGCAACTCTCGGAGCAAGGTGTTGTGCAGTAACAGTAAGTTTGTGCTTTTGAACAATGCGCAATTGAGGCTGCAACCCTAAATGCACTTACCTGCGATTGTCCCATTGAACTCAATGGGTTTACTTCTGAACAGACATGCATATGGCCTCCTCCACACGAGACGTTTAATGAGCCTTAGAGGCTCATTATAAATTTTACCTCCACACCAGCGGAGCGCAAAACGGGCGTACAGGCGCGTTATCTCCCCGATAATGCGCATTTTCGAATGCGCGTTAAATAGCGACTTTTATTTTTCTCCGGCCGTTAAAGCGCATTATCGCGGTGTGAACAAGCGATTATGCGCGTTAACGTCTTCTAAAGCGCTTTTTGGACATGAATTAATGCGCTTCGCCGCCTCTCGCCGCCTCCGGTGCAGAGGGATTAGGCGTAAATGCGCCTCCGCGATAATGCGCATAATCCCGGAACCGGGCGCAAAAGCGCATCCTTGTGGAGGGGGCCTAAGATTGCACTATAAGTTAATTTTCCACGTGCTGTCCAACAACTCCTCACAACATCAATGCAAAATTTCATACTTGCTTTTGCAACACAGACTTCAGGAACCCATAAATAGTATTAATTATGTATACATTGCCATTGCCAACCAGTGTACATGGTGCTTTACAGAGTTCTGTGCTAAAAATAAATAACAGGTCCTTAAACCCAATTTGCCCCCAAACTAAATGCAAAAGTGGGAAAGACAGTAGAGAGAGAAGGGAGGGGCAGCAAGGGATGACTGTGAGGAAATGTAGTTGTACTTAATTAAGTTTTGTTGGGGTTGTGGATGAAGGGGCTGAGCCAATGGCCTTAAGAAAAAGTGGTAATACCCCATAGCAGCTTGCCCCTCAGGGAAGGGGTTCCAGGGATAAGGGGCAGGAGGGATACAAAGTGGATGGGAAGAGACTTTGTGGCAAGTGAGGGTAATAGCACTGGAAAAGCAAAGCCCATGCGCAAGGATATGATAAGGGCAGATAGCTATTTTGGAGCCCAAAACTGTGTCCAGGTGATACCTTTTGAATGCAAAGCTTCCAAGAATATGGAACTGCAAGAAGAGTAAAACAACAACAACAACAACTCTAAGTCTCGTATGAGAGGGGAAAGCCCCCACAAGGATTGCTTAAAAGAAACCAGGAGCTCCATCACACCTACTTTTTTTCCCTGATATGCACCTGTGATTTTGTCCACCCTTTCATTAGCACAGCAAGTGCTGGTCGCTTTCATGTGCGTGCGCTGTTGCACTATTTCACCTTGTGGCTTATTTGTTCTCCCATTCCACCATGCCCCGCCCCTTCTCCTCCCCCCCCAGTTCATTGGTTCTTGTCCTTGATGGATGTTGTGATGGATGTGGCGTGACCGCCTCCATTCTATTTTCAGATAACTGCTTCATTATAGCCTATTGGAATCAACCAAAGTGCTTACAGCTCTCTCATTTTTAAAGAGAAACAGGTGAAACTTGGCACCATGGTAGCTCTTAAGTGGGGCTTTAGGCATGCCAAGTTTGAAGCCAATCGCTTCATCAGTTGATTTTTTAGGAATTAAAAAAATCTCTCTCAAACCATTCCTCTTTCCCATCACACACACACACACCCCTCTGATTCTCCGTTAGCCCACCCCTGTGCATTTATGGAGAAAACTTTTATCCTTTACTTTGCTGATAGACATATCCCTTTATTTTGGGTCACTGGGTCCAGAACCAAAGACAGGGAACAATTCTCAGGTACAGAGGGATTTTTTTTTAAAGGCTCTTGTTAAAGCCAATTTGGCAAGCATCCATGTTGCATATTCCTGCGCCTTCACCCCCCCCCCCCAAAAGAAAAGAAATAAAACTATGTTATAGCCCCACACAGCTCTGCATCAGCAAAGGATAAAAGCTCCCTCCATAAATGTGCAGGAGTGGATTAATGGAGAATCAAAGAGCTGTGTGTGTGTGTTTATGGGAAGGGGGAATTGTTTGAGAGAGAAACAAATGAAAAATCCCTTAAAAATCAATCAATGAAGGGATTGGCTTCAAACCTGTCATGCCTACAGCCCTACTTAAGAGCTACCATGGTGCCAAATTTCATCTCTTTAGCTTTAAAAATGAGGGAGCTCTAAGCATTTTGGAGCAGAGAAAGTCTGTTCAACCGACTCAGCACAAGCCCATTCATTCCACAGGGCATGCTAGAGAAGGAGAACTGCCCCACCCTCTTCTTTCATCAGCAAGCACACACACCCAACAAAGGACATGGTGTGAGCGCAGCAATACACAGGGGCGGAAGAGCACTTTAATCCTGCTAGGAGGAAATAAACTGGACTTCCCCTGCTCTAGAAAAACATGAAAAATGGAGGGGAAGAGGCAGGGTGACTGCTGGACAGGCATGGCGATATGTGAGTACCAGGCTGCAAAACCGCAAACCAGGTATGACGAGAGTATAAAATGCTGGTGTGATGGAGCCCGAGGGTACCTCCCACCTAATGCAGCACAAAGTCAAACACCACATGACCCACAGCTCAGAAGAGTCTCCTATATGGAAGGGATCATCCTGGAAAATACCTCTGTAGTATGGACACAGTCAGGAAGAATGGCCAGACTATTTCAACCACTGGACCTTTTAAAAAAAAATCACTTTATTAATAGCATCGCAAAAAAGACTCACTGTTTCGGTATATTTCAGTAATGGTTGTTTATGAGGGTTATGATAGTTTAAAGTTAATGTGATATCAAAGAAAGGGAGATGTGGCATGATACATTATGGTTCTTTCATACTCTCTACATAATCCATGAAATTACATGAGAAAGATTCACCCATTCTCCTAGAACTGTTATTTAAAAAGATAAAAAGTGTTTTATTGGTGTTTTATTGGTATTTTAATGATGTATTGGTTTTAAGTGTTTAATCAGTTTTGTATTTTATGTTTGATGCTGTTCCCCGCCTCGATCCGTTGGGAGAGGCAGGTAATAAATAAATATATTATTATTATTATAATTAAGATTTATTGAGATGTTTAATAGCTTCCTGTGACTTGCTATAAAGAACTTGGCTAGACCTGGAGCATCATCAGATGAGCGTTTTATAGCATGCTCATTACTGGGCACTCACGGATTTTCGCCGGTCAAATTCACGATGCTGTCTGCCTCCCATGTGTCTTACACTACTCCTTTATAGTGGTACTGAAGTGCCCTGATAACTGTTGGGGCACATTGCACATTCCATATACTACTTTCATAGTGTTATTTCCTGCTTTTTATTCCTCATAATCAAAAATACTGCAACAAATGTCATTGTGTGTCCTACGAGGTATAAATGTGCAAGAGGGATATAGCTATATACCACACTCTCCTTCCGCTTGTTTTTCCATAGCGAAATAGAACCCTTGTAATCCAACTTTTTAAAAAAAAAAAAAAAATGAAATGTGCTGCGATCTCCTGCTGTGTGCAGGAAAAGCGCCACAATAAAAATGGCCCCTGAATGGGCCACGTAGTCTTTGTTTACTTCCTCTTTCCCCTCCCGGAAGAAAGAGGAAGTAATGAGGCACAAAAGCAGCGGCGGAGGAGAAGCAACGGTAAGGAAACGCGATTTCCCCCCGTGTGATGATGCTCAAAGTGTAGATCTAGCCTTGGATTCATGTTAACACCATCTACCCTGAAAATTGTATTTCTCAAAGTGGAAATTAAAATAGATCCTCATTAAATACTTTTGTGCAGAAAGAGGACCAGAGCTGATGTGGCAGTTAGAGATTCCTTTTATGTTATGGCTTCGAGCTCTCTTGCTCTGCTCTAGAGAGCAACACTACTTCAGCTGAGTAGAAAATGTGCTCAAGACTAAAGCCAGGGTATATAACTGGCACTGTTTCAGCATCTCCAGAACATGTTGAAGCAATGCTATAGCCACATGGTGTTCCTTAGTCTCCAAAAGTATTCTGCACTTTCCATTGGCCTCAAGTCAACTCAGAGGTGGGGATAGATATACAGGCCAGAAAGTTGGGCTTGATAAAATTCACCCCAGTCTCAAGTAGCTGCCAAACCCTGGCGTCTGGAATGGTTTCAAAGCCCATTTTTCTCTTTTCCCCAAGCGTCTGCTCTTGTTTCAGCTGAGCCCAGAGGCAGCCAACAGAACAAGCAGTACATATGCCACACTTAGCAGAGCCTGTTATGTGATGGGATTTTGACTCTGAACATAATAACTCGACAATTAAAAACTGTTTCCCCAACTGATCTCTGAGCAACCTTGTCCTCCACTACAAATCCTAGAGTTACAGTCTGGTGTCATTTTCTAGTTGCAGCTAACAGATCCAAATTTTTAGAAGTGATGGATGTGATTTCCCTTCATTTTACATCATGCCTCTTCAAATTATAATACTCAGCATTGTCATATTACTCTTCTGCAGCCCCAGATTTCATTCAGGGTCCATATTCAAACCCAGTTAGTATAGATTTCTTAACCCTTAGCTACATTCAAAATCAAGGGGTTGGGGAAGAGTTTGGTTGTTTTCCCCAAGTATAGTTGAAGGGGGGCAGAATGGAATGATAGGTGGCCCTTAGTGTCAGTTGGGAAAGTCAGTTAGGGCACAATCCATGCTGGCTGGGTCACACTGGGAGTTATAGGACTTTTTTTCTGTCTAAACATGCATAGAATTGAGCCGTTAGTGAGTAAGATGAGAAACAGTGCACAGTTAAGATGAAGAGAGTTGAGTTAGGATGGAGAGAGCGGGAGTTGATTGAGTTTGATGTGGGAGCTGACAAGGTAAATTGGTTAGAAGACAGGAAGAGGAGTTAGTGAGATCAGAGATGTTAGGTTAAGTTAGATTATTAGAACCATTATTTATTAGTTATCAGATAACTACTTGTTCTGGATGTTGTTTGGTTCCTAAAAGAAAAATATGTTTAATGTTCTGGATATTGTCCATAAAGAAATATATGTTTAATGTTTCAACTATATGTGTTCTGGCCTGAGTGGATTCTAAATTTGGCATATCTCACTCCATGTGCTGATTTTGAAGTTCACAGCCAAGGATAGACAGAGGAGAGCCCCACTGCTCTCTGAAAATCTGGCAATGGCGATTTAGGGGAGTATTAAGGAAAGTTTGTACTAAGTGAACTGCCTGAGTGACTTACCCAGTGGCCTTTAGCAGTGACTAAGGGACCCCAAGGTATGACACAGTCTTGTTTCCCCCACTCTAGCTTAACAGTATGTAGTAGCTTCTTCACGACGACGCCACCATCAACCAAAATATATTTTATTCCAAGATCCAATTCTGCACTAAATTAAAAAGATAAAGATAAATTAAATGGATAAGGGTATTATAAGCTGTGCCAAGAACAATATTTGATGGAGGGATCTGTTCCCCAGAGGGACAGCCTTTCAGTACCAGGTCTTGAATTAAAGACAAGGAAGTCCCATGTAACTGGCCCCGCTTTATGAAGTATTTAGGGTAAATAAAGATTCCAGACCTAACTGAAATCATTAGCATGTTTTTTCCAGTCAATCTGTGCATTACCCCAATTGATAACAAACCCAGTCCTGACTTTGAACCAACTGGAAGGATTCTCTGATGAAGCAGATTCTGGTCCATGAAAGCTTACACCACAATACATTTGTTAGTCTTTAAGACTCTTTGTTGACACTTTGAGCCTATTTACACAGTCTCTTGGAACGTTTTAAATAGTATTTTAAAACGTTCCAAATAGGTGCTAAAACATCTTAGGCCACATTAAGGAGTACTCACGTTACAGGAGAAAACTTCTTCAGTCTTCAAAGCGGTGTGTACAGTCACACACTCTTCTGCCCCGTCTCTTTCTGTTTTGTTTTTACAATGAGTTTAGGGCAAAGCATTGTGAGCATTGTAGTTCAGTCGCCCACTTCCTCCTTAGTTTCTCTTTCAATCCCTAGCTTTCAATGAGTATAGGGCTAAGGCTTGTGGGTGTTGTAGTTCACTCACCCACTTTCTCCTTAGCCCCTCTTTCTTCCCCTCCAATCAACTGCTAAGCATTTGGGCACCGGTAAACAAAGCACTGCCCCAATGAATCACAAACGGTAAGGAAGGACACATTATTTTACTTAAAACAATTTATTAAAAGTAAAAGTGTTGTATATAGCTGAAGTGAGTTTTAAAAAACATCGGGTATACATCGTTCAAGGGAGTGCGTCATGTGGCCCAAAGAGTTTTCGTGACCCTTATAAACGTTAAAAACCTAGCGTGTAGATCGGCTCTGAGAGACTATCTACACACGCAGGATAAAACACTTTGAAAACATTTTGAAAACTGAATATGGAGAGTGTCCTGGGCCCCAACAGTTCTCAAAACTGTTATAAACCGTTTTAAACCGTTTTAAAGCTGTAGTGCAGATAGGCTCTTTGTTGTGCTTGATTCAGAAAAGAAAAGACATTTGCTGTATGTTCATTAAGCATTTCTCTCCAATTTCCAAGCTTAATATTTCCATGCCAGGCTTGGATTTTTAGAGCAGTTTATGGGAGACTGTTCTCCAGTGGCAAACAGAAGGCAAGAAGAATTTGGCATCTAAAGGGACCCTTGGCTGTTACTTATTTTGGAGGCTGGCTGTGCTCATGCAAAGCAGCTGATCTCCACAGTTTCACATATGCAGGGGGGTTAAAACATTCACAAACAAAACCAAAATTAGACAAAGCAACATATCTACAATAAGGGGATAGCAATTCTGGATGCCCTGTAGGACTGGATGTGGTCTAACAAACTGAAACTCAATCTAGGGAGTTCTTGTTGGTCAGTAGGCAAGACAGCCTGGGATTGGGACAACAACCTATTCTGGATGGGGTAGCACGCCTTTTGAAGGTACACAGCTTGGGGAGTGCTCTTGAATCCAGCACTGCTCTTGGGTGCTCAAGTAGTGGCAGTGGCCAAAAGTGCTTTTGCCCAAGTTCATTTGGTGCGCCAGTTAAGTCTCTCCCTGGGGAAGAGGGTCTGACCTCAGTGATCCATGCCTTAATCATCTCATGTTCAGATTACTACAATGTGTTCTTTGTGGGGCTGCCCTTGAAGAGAGTCTGGAAACTACAGTTAGTGGAAAACATGGCAACCAGACTTTTTTCTGGTGTATATTTTGTAGATCATATAACAGTGGTCTTGAAATACTGGCTGCTTCTTACCTATAAAGTCCTAAATGGTTTTGGACCAGGGTATCTGAAAGATCACCTCCCCATATGAGCATTCCAGAAATCTGAGCTTGTCATCTGAGGCTTTGTTTCATGTCCCACCTTCTAGAGTGGTGAGGATAGTGGGCACTCTTAACAGGGCCTTTTATGTAGCAGTTCCCCAGTTGTGAAACACCATCTCCAGGGAGGTTAGATTAGCCTCTTTCATAGAATTCCTAGACAGCTAGTAAAGATGATAGTATTCCACTGAGCTTTCAGTGCTGCGCCTTGTTTTTATTATTTATCCCCAATGTTAAAAATATTTTAAGTTTTTGCATTTTTATGCATTTTATTCTTTGATTATTTTTATTGTACATTCCCTCAAGTGCTCATTGAGGAGAAAACCAAAATATTATTAAAACATGAATGAATACATCAATAAAAATCTTTACCTGCTGGAAGGATTATAAGAAAACAAAATATGTGAGGTATTTTGAATGATCAAAAGTGCTATGAAAATGCTTCTGCTGCTGCTGATGATGATAGTGGCATAAAATAATGTTTTCATTGAAAATAAATAATAAAATAGAATTTAGATGCCCAGTTCCCTAGGGGTGTCCATGTGCCTTGAGGAAGCTTTCCAATAGCTTCTCCTGATAATAAGGTTGACAGACAAGCTGGAGCGTGTTCAGAGGAGGGCAACAAGGATGATCAGGGGTCTGGAAACAAAGCCCTATGAGGAGAGATTGAAAGAACTGGGTATGTTTAGCCTAGAGAAAAGAAAATTGAGGGGAGACATGATAGCACTATTCAAATACTTGAAAGGTTGTCACAGAGGGGAGGGCCAGGATCTCTTCTCGATCAACCCAGAATGCAGGTCACGGAATAATGGGCTCAAGTTACAGGAAGCCAGATTCTAGCTGGACAACAGAAAAAACTTCCTGACAGTTAGAGCAATATGACAATGGAACAAATGACCTAGGAAGGTGGTGGGCTCTCCCACACTAGAGGCATTCAAGAGGCAGCTGGATAACCATCTTTCAGGGATGCTTTAAGGTAGATTCCTGCATTGAGCAGGGGGTTGGACTCGATGGCCTTCTAGGCCCCTTCCAACTCTACTATTCTATGATTCTATGATTCCATGGCAAATACAGACACCTTTTAAAAGTTGCTCTTCTGACATTTAGAATGCTCGCTGTCTGACCTTCCTCAGGTTGGTCAAAACATGGCTTCCTTTATGTCAAGACGTTCTAATGTTTCCGTTATTTGATTGACATCACCATCATGGTCAAAATATAGTGAATGATAATATTGCAACCATTCATTAGGTCCAATAGTACACACTAGAGCCATGCAGGCACTCTCTAGTAGACATTATATTGTATGCCAGAAGAGGAATGGGAGGCTTTTATTAGAATTTGCCAGGCATGTTTTTCAGCTTGCTGTTTTTTCCTCCTTATCAGAAGTTTATACTTTTGCCTAAGGGAAGCATACTCATTGGTCAAAAGGCCTGAATTAGAGTTCCTATATTTGCGATAAGCTCTCTTCAGCTGACTTTTGGCATGTTTGCACTCTCTGTCAAACCAGCTAGAAGATACTAAGGCTCTTCTTGAGCCACTATTCTTAATCTTTGTTCTCAATTGGTCTTGCAACCTGTCAATCAGGATTTTAAATAGATTCATGGCCTCAGCAGCAGAGATGGCTGAAAGAATAGCAGCATGAATGGCCATTAGATCGTCCGTATGAAGGAGGTGGGTCAAAGCTAAATGGAGTGCTGGTGTCCATTTAATTCTCTTGCTAGCAGTTACACCTAAATTTGCATTAGAGATAGATTGAATTTTCAGGTAGGAGTTGTTGTGTGCTGGGCATGCTAGTATCATGGTTAGAGGTGAGTGATCACATTCTATAGTGAAGCCTACCTCAAAGTCAGTGACATACTTGTATGCAAACCATGAGATTACTATGTAGACAATCACACTATCTCTGTGTTTTGTAAAATGGGTGAATTCCCCAGGTCGATCTCCGTCCGCCAAACCATTTAATATTAGCAAATCCCTCCTCCTTACAAATTGGGCTAAACAAAACCCTGAATAGTTATATCTGGAATCTTTAGAAGTTCGGAAGGTGCCACAACCTGAATAAGTGTCTGGCTCCAGAATCAGATATTCCAATGGCTGTGACACATGTAACTCACATGACGTCGTCCCTGTCCTGCGCTCATCTTGCCTCTTCCACTCCATTTTCCATCTTATTTTGGAGCGGGGAAAGTCTCTGTTTTTCCCTCCATGCGCAATAAAGCTGCTCCTCCCATGTATTGCTGTCCTTGTGTTATATCAGAGCATCTCATTTTTTTGTTGGGAGCGTGTGTTGAAGGGTGGTCTTGCTGACAAAAGAGGAGGGCGGGGCGGTTCTCTGCTCAACTGCTCAACCCTGAAGGGAAGGGAGAGAAGGCACCTGAACACCCCATGGAGAAGGTGAGCGAGGCCGCTGCTACCCAAACTGGGACTTAGTCCCATTCAACTCTATGGTTCTTACTCCTGAGTAGGCATGTCTAGGTTTCTTGACTAGAACAATGTCGGCTTCCCCTTGCCATGCCAACATTGACTACAAACGTCTCCAAAAACTAATTGTAATACTTTCTCTTTGCTTATCTTGTTTAATATGATCTTAGGGGAAAGCATAGTGTGCTATTTTACCATAATTGTGCAGTTTCAGGCTGCCGTACTATTATATTTGCACAGTATATATATATATATATATATATATATAAAATTAACTGCAGGGGGAAGGAGAATGTAGGGGGGCGGGGCAGGAGATTTCACCATCATAGTAGTGATACAGGTGAAAAGATACTTGAGTGCAACAACGCACAGATGTGAAAGTGCCCAGTGCTTGACTTGCTAAGGAAATGGAGGGAGAAAGCACGGACGCAAACCAGGGGGGAAAATAGGTGTGCTGGAGCCCTAAGAGTGTGTGTGTGTGTGTGTGTGTGTGTGGTGTGTTAATACCATCAAGCCAAGCAGAAAAAATAGGTTCCCTCCATAGATTATGGCCCCATCCTAAAATTGTACTCCTTCCACTAGAAACCTAAGAAGAGGGAGGCTAAAACCTTGAAACTTCTAATCCTTAGACCTGGTGTCATACTTATCCCATTTGAGACAAGTCCACACAAATTTCCTGTGTGGAAAAATAAACACCTCTTCTCCCCCAGGGAACTTGGCTCAAGTGGTCTGTGCAAACCCATCCAACTGGCCTTATGAACTGTTACATCCATTGGCATCCACTTCCATCTCCCATTCCTCCAGCTGTACTTCAGTGCCAAATAGTTGTCCCTGGTGGGTGAGCTTTCTTCTTTCATTCTGTACCCCATGGTAAGCGGGTTGGCCCCTCATGTTCCACTGACAGCAACTGCTTAGTCAGCCCAGCTCTTCACACACTTGACCTTTTGCCTGCCCTCTTTTGCCTTTTGCCTGCTGAATTTTGCTGTTAAAATACTGCTTCCAGGACAGGACAGGAGAGACAGGCAGAACAGAACCTAGTGGGTCTGGGATGGAACCAGAGTAGGACTGAGTGGGTCATGGCTGCCTCAGAACCCTAAAAATCAGGGGGAGGAAAGCATTCAATAAAGTAAAAAAAAGGGGGGAGAGAGAAGTGGTTCTCGGGATGCTGAGGTACTTTATTATTATAATACACCCACCGCGTTTCGGCCTGTAAGGTTTTATTTAGAAGGCCTTCCTCAGGGGGTTGATAAGATAAGTCTGCAGAAATTACTTAATGCAACTATAGTTTCTCGTGACGTTCACTGGTGACTGAGCAATCTACCAGATCAGAACCCTTCCAGAGCAGAATACTGCAGCTTGTTCACTCAGCAGCTGCTAGCTGTTTTCCTCCAGAAGCAAATAATGTCTGAAGTAAAACAGCATTTGCCACAAGATAGGGTGACCATATGGAAAGGAGGACAGGGCTCCTGTATCTCTTCTGCCGCTCCCAGACTGTGGAACGACCTGCCGGGAGAGATCTGCCAACTTACCAGTCTTCTAGAATTCAAGGGAGCTATAAAGACTGATCTCTTCCGGCAGGCCTACCCAGTCGAATCTTAAGACTTGGTTGCTTTTAATAATGTATTAATTTTATATGTTTTTTAATCAGTTTTACGTATTTTATATTGTCTGTATTGATGTTGTTCCCTGCCTCGATCCGGAGGGAGAGGCAGGTAAGAAAGAAAGAAAGAAAGAAAGAAAGAATAATAATAATAATAATAATAATAATAATATAATAATAATAATAATAATTAAACAGTTGTGCAGAAAGGGGAATTTTAGTAGGTGTCATTTGTATGCATGCAGCACCTGGTGAAATTCCCTCTTCATCACAACAGTTAAAGCTGCAGGAGCCCTACCCTCTTTTGTATCTCATCCCTTTTCTATGCAACTGTTAAAGGTACAGGAGTCCTGTCCTTCTTTTCATCTGGTCACCCTACCACAAGAGCAAAAGCAGCGGTAGTGGTGCTTCAGGGCTGGATGGTGGATGGGCAGCAGCAGTTGGGAGATGCGGTGGTGGTGGCAGCAATGGCGATCCCTCTGTGTGGCAGATTGGTGGGCGTAATTTGCCACCCCTCTCAATCTGCTGCCTGAAACATGTGGCTCACCTTGGCTCATGATAGGGCCCTATCAGAAACATGTACAGACCCTGTCTATTAGTTTAGAAGCTCTCCACGACCATTTACAACCAGAATGCTCTCAGTTCATTTTATTTTCTTTAATAATATATATAAAAAAAGAAAACTCACAAAGCTTGCATGTATATCTTATATATATAAATATATACAGTATATATATAAATCAAATGATTCTGGACAACATTGTTGAATGTGGCATGAAACAAAAAGAATAGGAAAAAAGAGAAGTGAAGCTACAATCCGACAGAGTTAGATGCATTTAAGGCCACTGAAATCGTTGGGTTTAAACCTGCCTAACTCTATGCTGGATTAGGCCTCCAATTTTTGCACTGAAAACTAATTTACACTGATAGTACCTGCAAATCTGAATTCTGTTCTTTGGAATTTCCAAGAGACTGTAAGCACAGAGAGACTTTTGAGTACCTCCGAACATTGCCTCAAGCACACTCTCATACATGCTCATCAAGATTAAGAGTTCCGTGAGACTTGGAAACTTGCATGTTCCTACATCAGCAGAAACTGGTTCAAAATAACAGATTTTCATATTTGGTGTTTCTTATCTCCTGCAACCGACAGACCAGTACCAAAGAGACTGTGGCAGAAGAAACAGTGACACACACATTTCTGAATCAAGATTGGCTTCAGATAACTAACAAGGGATCAGGGTGGGGGACAATTTCCAGGCAATGGACAAGGTTGGATGCTAAGGCACCCAGGTTAGGGTGTCCAGATGGCCCGGGGTTTCCCGGTCCTAACCTGGAAACCTAGGCCGAACTGGGGCAACCGGGGGGCAGAGGGGGAAAACCGGGGTGGCGGGGGTCACGCAGCGGTGGCGGGAGGCGGGCAGCGTGAGGCACTTACTTGCTGGAGCGTCCGCTTCCCTCCGGTGCTCGGAATCTACTGAGAAACAGGCTTCGCGGCCTGTCCCTCAGTAGCGCGCCGGGTGATGATGTCATCACTCAGCGCGTACTGAGAGACAGGCCAGGAAGCCTGTTTCTCAGTAGATTCTGAGCACCGGAGGGAAGCGGACGCCCAGGTAAGGAGCGCGGGGCGGCGCGGCGCGGGGGGGTGGCACGGGCGCACAGTGGGGGGGTTGTTTTGGGGGGGTGGCGGGGGTGGGTCCGGGATTTTGATTGTCATAATCTGGTCACCCTAACTCAGGTATATTTGGGTGGTCACAACTTCAGAGGTGATTCATTCATGCTTTGGAGTGATGGAAGCAACCATGAGCAGGGGAGATCTTCAGCTTCAGAAATCCTTTTTTAGAAGGCATGTGAATAAAAGGGCCTAGTGGCCAACACCAAAACTAAAGGTATGGGGTGGGGTGGAGGAGCAAACACAGAAATGTAAGTGCAGAGCTGGTGTACTTCGTTTGCAGTCATTCCTAGGATGAACAAGAGCCTTGTATCCTTCACTGAAGAAGCGTGTGGTACGTTGAGCTAAAACAGATTTGCTAGCACTTTAAGTGGAGGAATTTTCTGGATGATGGGAGAGTCACTTTTGAAGACATATCTCATTAATTTGGATCCTGCATTTATTCCCAATACTGGGTTTTAGTTTGGGTTGATTTGTTTTCTGAGTCGGAACAAACGGCAAAGTAGGATGGCTGCCCCTTGACCTGTTGCTTTCCCTTCTTGAAAGAGGCCGCTCTTGCTCTCTGCTGTCTCTAATTCACCGTTGGCACCTGGTTCCTCTGTAAACTGTATTCCTTTGCCTTCAGTCTCAGATTAGCAATGCTGTTAGCCATATTCATGCCCTGAGCAGGGCTGGCATTGGTGCAGGAGGCAGAATAAGAAGCCATGGCAGTGCTGAGAAGGAGGGAGAGACACAGAAAAGGGGAGGAAAAGCAAAGCAAAATCAGAATGGTCTTTTGTAGCAGTTTGGTTACATTCATTTTGCTAAATGCTCAGAAAAGAAGGTTTCTTTGGCCTGCTCTTTTGCCTTTAACAGCAGTTTCACCTTCAGCAGGAGAAGCTTTTCTCAAGGCATAGAGAACCCTTGCAGGTATCTGTACTTCCAACTGCTCTTAAAGGTCAAAGGTCAGGGGCTACTAGTACAACTGTTTGCAGTCGTACCTTGCAATCATACCTGCCAGAATTTACAAAGCTCAAAGAGGATTCCGTCATGTTCAGATCTACACCAAGCAGGATAGAACACTTTCAAAACAGTTTTAAAATGGTATATTCAATGTGTCCTGAGCCCCAGCAGTTGTCAATACTGTTATAAACCATTATAAAGGAGTAGTGTAGATCCTGCCCTGGTCTATTACTGTAGCACAGGGGCGGGCAGGAGGAAGTCAAATGGGATTTATTGGTAGGTCTCCAGGTGATTTGCAGTAGATCTCCAAGGGTGTCAAGCTCCCAATGATTTAACCACAACACTGACAAAAAGACATCTTCCTCTCCCCCGCCCTGCATTTCCAAATTAGATGGCTGAAACAAAGAAAGCTTAGGGGGAAACCAGGAGTCAATTTGTTTGTGAATGGACTATGTGCTCAGTGGTGGAACAGTAAGAAATTGCTTAGAGGTATCCAGTCCCTTACTTCTAGGTGTATATCCACCATTATTTCACACCTGGGTCAGGTTGGTGGAATTCAGGGTTCTTGCTGACAATGCTTAAGTTTGCCTTTGCTAGCCTTTTCCCCACCTGGTGCCCTCCAGATGTGTTGGACTGCAATTCACAGCATTCTCCAGCTAAGCCATAGTCCAACACATCTGGAGAATAAAGCCTATGCCTACTGCACACAATCTTCTGGAGTATAGGAAGATCCCAGAAAAAAGGCAGGTACAGTTTTCATCTGGGACACTTGAGAGGGTGTGGATTTCAGCATCATGTACCGGCTAATGAGTCTTTCCCTGTTTGACATTTGGATGAATGGGGGGGTCAGCATGAGATCAAACATCTTGCAGGTTTGAAGCTGGAATTTGGGGTCACTGAAGAGCACACATCTACTTGACTCCTGAAATGACCACTGTTGGTTTAAGTCTTCTCTTGCTGAAAATAATGGCAGTGAAATTAACTCAGCTGTTTTAAGGGCTTCCCAATGTTAAAGCTAGGGACAACAACAGGAGGAAGGCAATCTCTGACACATGAAGTACATAATTTAAAGGGATACTTCCTGTTTGGGGGAGTGTTGAGCAACTTCCACTATTTAGTAGGGGTGTGCACGCCCAAAATTATCGTATCGTAATCGGAAATCACTTTAAATTTTTTTTGGATCGGATTATATTGTAGGTTAATATCATCTTCACAATAATTATCGGAAATCCAATGTTTAATTTGGAGCCCTATTTTGCCCTATAGAGCTGGTTTTTTAAAGAAAAAATGCCTATAACCTCTGCATTTTCAAAGTTATAGGCTTGAAACTTGGTCACAATGCTTATGGGGTATGCCTAAGTATGTGTATGAAATTTGAGATCGATCCCTCCAACTCTCAATTTTATATTAATTTCTTAAAGAACGTTTAAGTTCTGACAGGTCAGAATGACAGCTCGCCACGTGCATTCATTCAGTCCTGTCAAAAAGTTGCACAATCTTTCAAAAATTCATATAAAATACAGGGGTGGAGGGGTTGATCTGAAATGTGGCACATATGTGTAGCAACATGTGCTAGACATGTGTATGAAATTTGAGATCGATTCCTCCAACCCTCGATTTTATATGAATTTATTAAAGGTCATGCAACTTTATTGACACAGCTGGTTGACCGGGCCTCCGTGCTGTCATCGTGTTGTCTGCTTTTTTCCCCATAGGCTGCATTGGGGGAAATGTGTGCATAACTTTTTTATTTGAAATGAAAATGACATGAAACTTGGGGAGTCAGGACTAGCAAGATCCAATCTGCAATGTCCAAAAAGTTTCATGTCTCTATCTTTTCAAATTAAAAAGTTATAGGGGGTCCCCCAAAAGCCCCACCCCCCACTTAACTTCTTCATTTTTAAAGAAAAAAACTTGAAACTTGTGGGACATTAAAAATGGGATCTGGCTGGTCGTTTGTGAAAAAAATCCAAAGCAATTTCTCAAACCCTTAATTTTCTATGAATTTTTTAAAGATCATGCTGAAAGTTGAGGCCAGGTCAACCAGCTGTGTCAATAAAGTTGCACGACCTTTAATAAATTCGTATAAAATCGAGGGTTGGAGGAATCGATCTCAAATTTCATACACATGTCTAGCACATATTGCTACACATATGTGCTAAATTTCAGATCAATCCCTCAACTACTGTATTTTATATGAATTTTTTAAAGACTGTGCAACTTTTTGACAGGTCTGAATGAACGCATGTAGCGAGCTGTCATTCTAACCTGTCAGAACTTAAACGAACTTTAATAAATTCATATAAAATCGGGGGTTGGAGGGATCAATCTCAAATTTCATACACATACTTAGGCATACCCCATAAGCACTGTGACCATGTTTCAAGCCTCTAACTTTGAAAATACAGAAGTTATAGGTTTATTTATATAGCGGTCCGGTAATCAGAAAAAAAATCCTATATAATCGGGCTGAAAATTTTCAGATTGGATATTTAGCGAATCGTTATCATTAATCGGATGTCCGATAATGACCTTATCATATAGTTATCGGACATTTTAACGATTCGATACCCATCCCTACTATTTAGGCATGACGATAGACTTCTTCCACACTAAACCTCCATCCATGTTGTTTCCACTAACTCATTTAGAGTAGCAGCTTTTAGATCAGAAATCACCCTGCATCTGAATATGTGCTCTGCAGGTGATCAATACTTTGAATTACAGCATCTGGAAAAAGTTATTTTCTGTAATGCATCCCATAAAGAATGTTTAATGCAAATATGTCATTGCCACTTCTAAGGCAAACAGGTACAATAACTGTTCTATTCAAATACATTTGGCAGGGAAATTTTGTTTACGCTATTTCGCTTCTTCTTTTTTAACATACTAGGTCACCTCCAGAGGTACTAAACTCTGACACAAAGGTTTCTTTGATCTAGCAACAGCTGTTGCTGCTCAGCTCTTGCAAGTATACTTTGCTTATCCTAATTGTCAATAGCATGATTAAAGTTGGCAGTTTCTGACAGATGCAAAGGCTCTCCTGTCTAGTAGCTGAACACAAGCCTGATCTGGAAGACCTTCCTTTACATCCCAGATGTAGGGGAACAATTGTGGTCATTCGATGGTGAGGGAAGAGCTGGCCGCACATGCTCAGAGGAACACTCACATATAATTGTTACTATATCATATGTTCCATTGTTGAGCGTTGGCATTAAAATAGGCCTAGGATGAAGCTCTGGTAAGCCACAATTCTGGTGCCCATTGACTTCAGTATTTAATCTCCCAGTGTATTTATTTATTTGTTTATTTTAATTTCAAAACATCTGACATATTCTGTCAAAACCAAACTTTAAAAATGAAAAGAAATAGATCAAACATGTAATAATAAAAAACCCACCAGTTCTATCCAGCCACTAAATACGAACTTGAACAAAGGACACACAGTCCACTAACAGCAGTATTCCAGTTCATACATTATTTCCAAAGAATGCTTTTGCTTAGCCAAACATCTTTAATAGCCAACCCTGTTCCCAATTTATAGATAAAATAAGCTGAGAGACAGTGACTTGCACTTGGCTAAGTTGGAATTTGAACACAAGTCTCCATCCAAGTAAGTAGGGTGACCATATGAAAAGGAGGACCGGGCTCCTGCAGCTTCAACTATTGTGATGAAGAGGGACTGTCACCAGGTGCTGCAGGCATACCAATGACACCTGCTGAAATTCCCTTTTCTATACAACGGTTAAAGATACAGGAGCCCTGTCCTCCTTTCCATATGGTCACCCTACATAGCTTATCTTCCATAGTTTCACTGCAGACCTATACTCACTTACCTGGGAGTAAGTCCTATTGAACTCAATAGAACTTACTTCTGAGTAGACATGTATAGGAATCCACTGCTAGGCTTCTAGATGTTATGTGGAGTTCCATCCAGCATTCTTTCTTTCTTTTTTCCTTTTTTGTTTGTTTGTTTTTAACATTTTTGTCCCTGGGTTAAACTTTTCATTGCAGGAATTGTCCCGGTACCCATTCTGCAGTGTACCAGCCCGACGTGTTAAGGGACCACTGCTATTGTCAGACAAGTTGAGGTATTTGGAACGCTCAGCCCGAGGTCTGAAATGATAGCCAGGGCAAGGTGAGAGATGGTGAATTGGGGGTGGGGGAGCTGATGAAGAGATAGGCAGATCTGAGTCCTAGAAGGCCCAGGCAATCACGAAAGCCGAGTCAAAATGCAGAGGTGTGCAAGAGCGGAGTAGTCTCTCATGCACAGCCACGTGGTCAATCCTATAACAAGAGCATAGACACTTCTTAGCTCAGAAGTGTTGGACTACAACTCCCCATCATCCCCAGTCAGCATGGCCTATGGCTGGGGCATGAGGACCATTGTAGTCAAACACACCTGGAGGGCACCTGGTTGGGGAGGGTGTCTTAGACCTCCAAGTGCTGGCGTCAGCTGTCTGGACATGATGTGTATTGAGAATCAGCACTAGCTGCAGAGTTGGATAACAGCTGGATACAGAGGTCAGCATTGGGCAGATGCTGGAAGATAAGAGTACTGTCTTACAATTGGATGTTTGCAGCATTTTCTCAAATCCCTCCAAACTTTAGATGGTGGAAAAATTCAAATAATGAATACGAACCTGAAACTCAATCATGGATCCCTTCCTATCCACCCTAAAGCAAAACTGCTTTTGGAGTTTACTTGCTCCTTTGGGTAAGAGTGGCCGCAGAGACCCTGGGATCCTTTCTGACCCCAAGATACAGGAAGCTGGTTCACACAACATACATCATCACTTTACATTCAGTGACCGTACCCACAAACAGGCAAGCTGACTGTATAAACTGTCTTCATCTGAAAAAGCACAGAGGCTTGAGGAGATAGTGCTCTCCAGCATTTGTTCTGTGATGGCTCATTCGCATGGGCATCTGAATTCCACAGATCTCTGTGCAGAGGATTCTGGGAAGGCTTCAGTAACTGAGCAACATTTTGCATAGTTCAATTGGTTTTGAGTGAGGATGTGAAATGGGATCAGGGTGGGGGGCTACTTTGCAACTTTCCACTACCAATACTCCCACCATCTTGTCACTCCCCACACAGCAGAGAGACCACAGAGGAGATCCTGAATATCTGCTGGGAGAAAGGAGTGTTTCACCATGAATCTCGGGAGAGTGATATGAGCTCTCTGCAACTACATTATGGTTGTACCTGTCGCAGCAACTTCAGGATAATTTAATAAATTGTCTACCCCACATAATTAGGTAGCACATAATGCTGTTATGCATCAATTGCCAAAAGCTGGGGAACCAATTAGGAGCTCTTCATATAACTGCATGGAGGATCTCACTAGTGAGTTATTGGCAGAATAGGGATGGTGTCTGAAAAAAAAGGTCTTTCTGAATCCATTCCAAGGGATTATTTGATTTGGGCCATTTCCTGCTTTTATCGTTGTATATTATGTTGTGGTCAATTTTTTGGAGGCTAAAGCAAGTTTAAAAAGTAGTGAGACTAAAAAACCAAAGACAGGCAGATGCATCGCTCTGCTAGATCTCTCTCTCTCTTACCATCCCTCATCCATTCCAGGCCCTGGCAAAGTCAAGATTCCATGCAAAATTGGCCTGGGGGTGGAGCTGGACACCCTTAACCCTACAGTCTTCCAGCTGACTGGGTATGGCCACACAATCATGTTGCTTCTGCCCAAAAGAGACCTTCCCAGAAAGTTACCTTTGTAGAGTCTTCTCTTAGAATCCATTAGGGACCCCCTCGTGCAAACAACATCTTAGGAGGGATGAGGAGCTATTTTAGAAAGTGTGAGAGGAGGGAGAAATAATAAGCCAAGTGAGTTCAACAGAAAAGGGATAATCCACCATGACATTGGGCTGCTCTTGTATGATGGTGACACAGACAAAGGTCATGGCTACAGAGTGTGATAGCATCCTGATGTTGTACTAGCACCAACTTCTTGGGGGCACCGAGAGTTTAGCCTCTGCAGTTGGTAGACATTTAGGGATTTTTTTCCCTACTGGCCCAGATTAAGGGCAGGGGCCTTTTCATTCCAGCAAGGCTTTTAAAATTAGCATGTAGAATGTTTAAAACAAGCAAAAGTGGTGGTGGTGAATCAACACACTACTAGCAAAGGTCTAGTACATTGTACATTGCTTCTACTAGGCCTTTACCTAGTAGAAGCAATGATGATGGCTGACAACAACATAGATGAATTCCAGGGGGTCTGTCTTCAGTGGCTATTAGGTAAAGTTACTTGAGCTATCTTCCCTCTTACTGCTACGATTTGGAACAAATGAGATTTTTTTAGCACATAGTGCTGTTATGCCATCATAAGTAACTGATAGCCTGGGCCTCAGTTTAGTGTCCCATCATAACTTCTGCCACTAGCCTCTCCCTTATTATTCACTCAGCCATTTTCTAAGATGACCTCAAAGGGCATTTTGACCCTTTCTGCACATTGCCCTTGAACAGCAACAGAGCATTGACGGGGTTGGACTTGATGGCCTTATAGACCTTGATGGCCTTATAAACCCTTCCAACTCAACTATTCTATGATTCTATGACTGCTAGGTTCTCCCATTATGAACTAACTGCTCATCCCATGCATAAGCTATGTCTTAGGCAAATAAGAGTGAGAAGATCAGAGGCATCAAGGGAGAGCTCTGCCAAGGTCTCTGTTGTTGTTCACACTTGGGAAAAGGAGGTTCAAGAGCCCTTTGCCTGTGTCACATCTCATGCAGTTGTTAGCGGGTACAACCAACATTGGTGGCTCTTCAGTCCTCGCTTAGCTCTAAAGATACCCCCTTGTAAATAGGATGGCATCTGCTTCCTAAACCATCCATCCATGGCCACTGTTGGAGACAGGACTCTGATTTGCGTGGACCATTGTTTTAGCTCATTAGAGCATTTCTTATGTCTTAAGCCAGAGCCACTATGCATACACTACAGACATCCATAGCCACTTTGACCACAGCCTCTCAAATTACAGAAGCCAAACACTGTTGGCCTACATCAAAGTGTTGTTTAAGGATGAATGACTTGTAAAGCCCTTTGCATACTAAAAGTGCTATAAAAGTGAAAATAGACAACTTTGCATCAGATGGATAGGACTAATTGCCTATTTTTCCTATAGTCTTCCCCTTAACCAAATAGGATAGAAAAACTGGGTTTCCTTTGTTTTGTGTAACTTGGCTCCTGCACTCAAGCCATCTGGAGGTGTTTTGAAAAACCTTTCATTGGTTGCGTGCAGAAATCTTTGGCAGGATAGTTTTGTGTACGTGCGCCCCACCTCCCCCGCATGTGATGCTGATTGACCATCAGCTTGTCAATGTCGTGAGTTCACTGTGAGCCAGCGTTGAGTGGAAGTTTATATATAATTGGGTACTGACCTGAGATGTTTGCACTAAATTCCTCTAGGAATTGGAGCACCGAATATATGTTAGAATGGTTCAAGGTTCACCCTTTTGAAGAGGGATAAACTCATCTCCATTACACTTAGCAAGGTCTTCAGGTAAACCCCTTCATTTCAAAGAGGCATACACAGGAGAATTTCCTGGTGGATATTACTCCTTGTATGGTTGGCCCAGTTTGTCACTGTGTTCTGCCTTGCTTTCCACAGTCTGGGTGGCAATAAAAAAGATGAATGCGTACTAGGCACAAGCCTATATTTCCCACATGAATCACGTTTGTTTTGTTTGTTTTAATCAGTTGTACAGGGTTTTGCCAAGAGAGTTTCCCAGGAGTTTTGCACAACTCTCCCGTTGCCTTTTTTGAATTTCTGAATTTCAATGGATGCTCTATGGGGGTGGCAGATGAGGGTGGCTGCCAGTGTTGTGGGAGAATTAAACAACAGTGATGAAGCCTGGGAAACACTTTTTCCTTTTGGCATGGGTGCTCCATTGCTGTGGAAACATGGGATTTGCTTATAAGTTGGCAGTAATTAGAGGAGTAGCTGATCAGATATACAGGCATCGCTGATGCTGCAAACTAGTGCTGAGCCAAAATGGAGAGGAAGCAGTTTCATACCAAAAAAACAAAACAAAAAAGGTTCATCTCAACATTTCAGCATTTTTCTGGGATTTCTGCAAAAGTGCTGAGCAACTGTTGGCATCTTAGAATGATCCCCATTTGGCTAGGATTGTGCATATGCGATACAGAAAAGTACTGCCCTGAACCTGATGGGCTTCATAAGCCCACAGTTGCCTAACTCTGATTGGCTGCATAGCACTGTGATATCATCACACCCAGTATGAAAGTCCTAATCGGCTGGGATGACCTGAAGAAAAATGAAGCAGAGGGGGGAAAGGCTGCCAAAACAGCAGCAGAGGGGGTTGCACTGAAGAAATAATTATTGTGAAGTTACAAACATCAACAAAATCAGGATCAAGTGTTTTTCAGTGGGTCACCCCTCACCTTCCAAATCACTACTTCTGAAGCAAAACTCAAATCTGGAGAACATTTGGCTCAATATGGTGATAAACTGACACCCCACCTCCAGGACTCAAGCTAGACCATCCCTACAGCATACACAATGTGGGTAAGCCTGGGTCTTGGGGGTGGGGGAAGTAGGGCTGAAGTAGACACGCTCGAAATGTTTTCCAATCCCTAGCTTCATCTTTGCCAGCTCCATAGACCAACCAGCCATCTGCCCAAATGCCTTATTTATGCGAAATACACAAAACCCCTCTCCTGAAAGAGGCCTGTAAGTGGCAGGGAGTGGGGTGCAGTACATCTCTGTGCAGTGGGGCATGTTCCAAGCCCTTGTGGGACCCATGGCAATGGGGACTATGCAGCGTCAGAGTAGAAAGTAGGTATTGCTCCCTCCACAAGAGTGTCGTCTCACGGGGGTAGGGGTGGGGTTCCCTTTCCTTGCATAGGTGTGCATTGCAGCCATTCACTTGTAAGAGAAAAAGTAAAGTGATGCATTACTGGTGAAAGTCTAAAACTCACCCCTCCAGTGCCTGAGGTGAAGAACAGGTTTATCTGCCCCCCTGACTGTAGATGCTTTGCTTTGTCCCAACTGGGAGCCCCTGAGAATCAAGTGAGCAGTTCTTGGTCATGCTAAAGCATGATGCTTTCTGAAGAAAATGCCTCAGCACTAGGAATGTGTTCATTCTATCAAGAATTAGCAAATTTAAATCAAGTAAGCAAGGTAACAATGGAGCAAGATGGTGTTCTTTATTGAAGCAAATGCACACATAACGTTCAGTGTTCCACCTGGGGCTCCAGCCCTTTCACACTCCTCTCTTGGCCCTCTTAGCGTCCCAGAAGTGATTGAAAAGGCCACCATGGCTCCACAGAATCATTTCTATTCACAGCACAAAGCAGGTTCAATGACTGAAATATCCCCTTTCCCCCTTTTTTTATAGCTGCCCCATCTGCATGGGGTGCTTTGATTAGGAGCCTGTCATACTTTTCCCAAATTAACTTTCAGAATACATCTACTCTTCAAGCTTGCATTGATTTTAAGCTAGTTTTCCAGTAATGGCCTCCTCCAAAGAATCCTGGGAAATGTAGTTTGGTAAAAGTGCTGAGAATTTTGTCAGAGATTCATATTCCCCCCCCCCCCCCCCAGAACTATGGGTCCCAAGATTACCTGGGGAGAAGGAATGAGTTCTAAACCAGTCTGACAGTGCAATCCTATGCATGCTTACTCAGAAGTAGTTCCAGCTGTCTTAAATGCGTCTTACCCCTGGATAAGTGTGCATAGGATTGCACCTCAAACATGGTCCTGCATAGATATGCCCAATTGCCCATAGAAGACTAGCACTAAGTAGATCACTTTTGAATAATGAATAGCTGAATAGTTCTCTAGTTTTCCCTAGAGCATTGATGCAGGAACTGGCTAGAGATAACAAGGGTGGAGTGGAGAGACATGTTATACAGTCACCTGTACGGAGAGGCGGTCCCCCAGGAGAGATAGTCAGTGGGTCTTGGAGCTGGTCGAGGTACCATTGGCTGCTCCACTGCAGTCACATCCCCTGAGTAGGACTTGAGGAGGGATGCATTCTTGTTGGCCAGCATGGCTCTCTCATTCCTGCGAAATTTTGCTCGCCTGTTCTGAAACCACACCTAGGAAGGGAGGAGAAACACATCCATGTCAGCTGTGATATGCCCTTGTGTGGATGTCCCTCCTTCCTGCATGCCGCTGGTTATCTTAGGTTGCTTCCATCCAAGGCTTTTACAGAACCATTGCCCTGCCTCACAGGCATTTATGAGTGTGTGTACGGGGTGGGGTGGGGGAGGTGTCCCAGACAATGGGGTCTTTTATTTGTGACTAGGGATGCCTGTCTCTTGGAACTGCATCTTTCGGCATTTGCAGATTTCCCCCCAAGCTCCATTGAGCCCACCACAATTTGACCAAATAGAGATTTGTGCCTGCAGTTTGCACAAATATGCATATGTTGCACAAAGTACGGCCATGATTTGTGAAAATTACACATATTTGCTTAAATTGCCAATAATAAAATACAGAAAAATGCAAACTTGCCTGACTCACTATAGATAAAATGAGCCAAGATCCAGGGGCCCGAATCAATGGAAGCTCATTGAGCTCCAGCCCCTGGATGGGTTTCTCTGACATCCCTACTCATCCTCCTCCTGTATTTTCTTACAGGGTCTTCCATCTTTTCCTTGATGCAGAAAGTCCATTCAGGAGAAAAAGATGAACAGCTTCCCAAGGCCTTCTGACTACAAGCAATAAGAAGCTCTCTATCCGGAAGCATGTGTATTTGTCCTCATCTACAAGAATTCGGCTTTACGCCTGGTTAGCTGATTATGCACATATTCACTGAAGCGCTTTATCGGAAATGCTTGTATGCAGGAGGTAATTGAGCACTCAACAGGTGACCTTACCGGTTGTTTCAAATGTACTTTACAGGTAGTCAATGCGGAGAATTGCTTGTTCACATAGGCAAAATGCGCTTTAATGGCAGGAGCAAAATAAAACTTGCTATTTAACGCGCATTCGATAATGCGCATAATCGGAGAGAAAACGCGCCTCTACGCCCGATTTGCACTCCGTTCTTGTAGAGGTAAATTTTTTAATGTGCCTTGAAAGAGCTTTAAATGCCTCTTGTAGAGGCAGCCTTTGTTTCACCATTAGACACAACAAGGAGAGCAGGGAAGAATTCAAACGTAAAAAAAATTAAGATCAAATAATTACAGAACGGGAAGTAAAAATAGAGCAATCCCTGCCTAGAGTAATGCATTCACCTCAAATGCAGGTAACAGGCAACCACAAACATCTGGATAACAGTTGCCACATGAAATCAAGAGAGATCTGTTCTTGTGTCACAGCCACCAAGGCAAAGGCAGCCACAGTTAAAATGGTCTGTAGGGACAATTTAATTGTCACTAGAAATTGTTTTCTGTTGATTTGACTAAAATTCACAAACTTTCTATAATGAGTAAACAGACCCTATCCGTAAGGCCAAAGCAGACTTGCATGTGTTTAATAAACACAAGCTAGTAAGGGAGTTGATAGACACAAAAGATTTGGTGCATACATCCCCTGGCATAATATTTGCATATGCTTGCTTATATCTATATATGCAAATTTAGAAATAATTACTAGGATTTATTTAAATTTCACAGGAGGCAAACCAATTAATTTCCCATTCAATTCACACCAAACAAAACAAATTATGTAATTAATTTGCAGCTCAACCCCAGATCATCTCAAATCAGAAGTTCTCTTCAATTTCAGTTAAGTTGCAATGACTCCGGACAAGTGTGGAAAAAATGCACACAAGAGAGTAGCTTTTTCATGAATCCCCTTACACTTTTGCACCAAAATGGAGTTTCAAAAATTTGACAGAGCAGCAATTCAAAAGCAAGTCAAGGACAACCCTGAGGCCACCCTCAATTAATTTTCCAATTCCCACCCAGATCCCATTCCAAAATTTAATCAGTTCCCTTTCAGTTAATTCACCCCATTCATCAATCATCTTTACTTCCTTAAATTAAATCAAAAATAAAATAGACTGGTGCATAATTCTCTTTGGGGGTTTACAGCTTTGGGTGGGTGCTGGGTGTAAGCCTCCAGGAACCTCCTAGGCTCTAGGCATGAGGGCTGGAGGCTGGGCAGAGGATGTGGAGCAGGAGTAGGAAAACTGATGGCATCCAGATGTTTTGGACCACAACTCACATGGGCCCCCACCGGCATGACCAATGGTTAAGGATTATGGGAATTGTGGTCCAAAACATATGGATGGCACCGTGTTTCCTACCCATGAGTAGAGGAAAGGGAGCAAGGAATAATACTAAGAAGGAGAGTAGAGGTGGGGCACAGCTGGAAGGAAGAACAGGCAGGTTTGGGACATGAATCATGGAGATGGGAAGGATCAAGCAAGGCCTAGGCACTGGGAGGAGACAGAGGGAGCCTGGAAAGAGAAAAGCGAAGAGGAGGTGGGGAGTGAAAGGGTGGACGAATGGTCCTCTCTCTTTCTCTGCTGTGCTGTTTTGGGGTTGTCTCTCAAGGCGCTCCATCACACCAGCAGTTTAACGCACTCTCGCCACGCCTGGTATCTGGATTTGTAGCCCAGGACTGACATGACATCATCCTTGTCCTGTACCCATCTTGCCTCTTTTCCTCCATTTTGTGTATCAGTTTGGTGTGGGGAAAATCTGGATTATTTTCCCAAAGCAGATTTAATGCGCCCTTAAGCCTCCATGTAGTCCCCTCACTTTTTCCTTTGTTGGGGGCGTGTGTGCTTTGAATGGAGTCTTTCTGATGAAAGGGGAGGGTGGGGCAATTCTCCTCCTCCAGCACTCCATGGTGAACAAAGGGACTTGTACTTATTAGATTGAATGGACTTTTTACTGCTCCAACCCCAACCTTATTGCCTGCAGAAAAGGAGCCCAGCCGGTGAAATGTTAAATCAGTAAATCGCTAGACAACAAAGCCAGAGCGAGGGATAAAGGAGCCCATGCCCATTGGAGTACCGCAACCAATGAACTGGAGGCGGAAGAAGAAGGGATGGAGTGGAGTGGAAGAGCAAACAAACAAAAGGGAGGTTTTGCGGTGCAGCGCAATACCACAAACCCACGTGAAAGGGACCATTAGCTTGACGTGCTTATGAAACAGAGGTAAAAAAACACGGAGGCAAACAAGGGGAAAAACAGGTGTGATGGAGCCCTATGTGGTGGGACTTGTGACTTTCCCCACCTCCTTACACACAGAGAGGATACACACACAGAGGAAGAGACAAGCAGAGCAGGCTAGGAAATCCCATGCTTAACTCCACTTCTCTATGCTCCACAATGCAGATCAGAGAGACACACAAAGACCAAAAGGAGCCAAACAAACACACACATAGCACTAGAGGTTTATGAGAAACCCATTGGTCTGGATTTATCCAGTTTGCACCCTGTACATTTCCGAGCTTGCTTGTAATCTGCGGACTCAAAATAATGTGTTTGAAAAATGCACATGAAAAATGTGTAATTTTGAAAAATATGCACAAACATGCTTTAATCAATGGGAGAAGAAGAGGTGCACAATTGATGCATACACTTTGAAAATAAACACGTGTTTTCATGGGAAAGAGAAAGCAAAGATTGCAAACAGATATGGACATGAACCAGAATGAACTTCGAGGTGGAATTTGGAGAACTTCAATTTCCTTGAGATTTATTTATTTATTTATTTATTGTATTATTACATTTATATCTTGCCTTTTTTCCTCCAAGGAACCCAAGGCGGCATACATAATCCTCTTCCTCTCCATTTTGTCTTCACAACAACCCTGTGAGGTAGGTTGGGCTGAGAGTCTGTGACTGGCCCAATGTCACTCAGTGAGCTTCCATGGCCGAGTGGGGACTAGAACCTGCATCTCCCAACTTCCAGTCCAACACTCTATACACTACACCACTCTGTCTTGTATGCCCATTCCTACACACAAAGGCAGGATCTAACACAATTTGGGGTACCTGGAGGAGGAGCTCCTGCCCAGATTATTTAATCTTTTAGGAGGGTAAAAAACAAAAACTGATTTCCCTCTCTTTTCCTTCCAATCATGTATCTCTGCACCCTCCTCCCACTTCGCCTACTCCCACCCCATATTTTGCTTTTGCTTTTTCCCTCCTGGAGAAAGACCCCCCTCCCCTCCCCAATGTGACAATTGTGCTTGATATAAAAAGATACTGACTGGACCCAGTGTCCAGGACCAGTTCTTCTAAATGTTAGCTGGGATATGATATGGTGGGGTCTTTCCCACATATGTGGTGGGATTGTAAAAAGGTCTCAGCTTTTTGGGACCAAGTCTTTTTGGAAATTTCAAACATAATGGAAACAACTATAACTAAATCCCCAGAACTGGCGCATCTGAACTTGTTCCATGGACAACAAAGAGACCTATTACATAAGAAACTGGTGGGATACCTATTAATAATAATAATAATAATAATAATTATTATTATTATTATTATTATTATTATTATTATTTATAGCCCGCCTCTCCCTTCGGATCGAGGCGGGGAACAGCAACAATATAAAACACAAAAATCACAACAGTTAAAATCTTAAAAGCAAGAGAAAAATACAACATTAAAAACATCTTAAAATTCATCTGGATAGGCCTGTCGGAAGAGGACAGTCTTCATGACTCTCTTGAATTCATGAAGACTGTCAATTTGTCTAACCTCCTCCGACAGACCATTCCATAGTCTGGGAGCAATGGAAGAGAAGGTCCTCTGGGTAACCCCCACCAGCCTAGTTCTGGCTGGCTTGAGTAAATTCTTCCCAGAGGACCTAAGTGTGCGGGGCGGATTGTACAGGAGAATGCAATCCCTCAGGTACCCTGGACCCAAACCATGTAGGGCTTTAAAGGTAATAACCAACACTTTATACTTCGCCCAGAAACTGATTGGCAGCCAATGAAGCGATTTTAAAACTGGTGTGATGTGATCACCCCTAGATGTACCGATGGCCAACCTGGCTGCCATATTTTGAACAAGTTGAAGTTTCCGGAGTAGGCACAAAGGTAGCCCTATGTACAGCGCATTGCAGAAGTCAAGCCTCGAAGTTACCAGTGCGTGCACTACCGTCTTTACGTCTTTCAACTCTAGGAAGGGGCGCAGCTGGCGTATCAGCCGAAGCTGATAGTAGGCACTCCTGGCCGTCGCATCAATCTGAGCTGTCATCTGGAGCGACAGATCCAGGAGTACCCCCAAGCTGCGAACACAATCTTTCAGGGGGGGTGTAACCCCAAACCCAGGTTGGGGCCTTTGACAGCAAGCACCTCCGTCTTGTCTGGATTCAGCTTCAGTTTGTTTTTCCTCATCCAGCCCATTACCGCCTCCAAGCATTCATTCAAAGGAGACACACTATCCTTAGCTGACAATGTTGTCGAAGGCATAGAGAAATATATTTGGGTGTCATCAGCGTATTGATAGCACCCCGCCCCATGCCTCCGGATGATCTCTCCCAGCAGTTTCATGTAAATATTAAACAGCATTGAGGAAAGGATAGCACCTTGTGGTACACCACATAGCAGCTCCTTTTTTGAAGAGCAGCTATCCCCAAGCATCACCATCTGGAACCTGCCCGAGAGATAGGATCGGAACCACTGAAGCACAGTGCCCCCGATCCCCAATTCCCCCAGGCTGTCGTATTTACTATACTTGATCTAGGAAGCCAGCCAATTCCCTTATCTAAGAATGTCTGGGGAAAATGCCAGGCCTTACTTGTTTAAAGGGTTTTATTTGCAGTTCGAAAATCCAATTACAAATCGCCAGGGTCATGCCAATAGTTCCATCAGTCCAGTTGTCGAAGCCGAAGGTCAAACCAGGTTTCCAAATTCCAAGGTCCAAAGCAACAGTCAGCCGGGTGTTCAGTCCACAGGTTCTGATCCGAGATCACGTAGGAGGTCAAGAGCCGAAAACGTTGGTTGTTCTCAACGAATCTTAGCTTCTGCCTCCTCCCCCCTATAAACTCCGTTTGAGCCTGTTCACAGCTGCATGCAATTCCTTCGTTATCTTACTTAAGGCTTGCGTCAGCTGTGCTCTGTTTTCTCAGTCTCATGCTTCGCCTTGTGGGCTTAGCTTTCTCCACCCGTTTGAGCTGCCGCCTTTGCTGGGGAGTTACTGGACAAACTCCTTCAGGCCCCGAGTCTTCCTCATTAGAAACAGGGGGTGGGAGAGAGTGGCTTTCCTGGGGCTCTTCTAGGACCCTCCCTGCTGTTCCTCCTCCTCCGGTAAGTCCTGGGGAATGGGTAAAGCTGCAGTTTCTGCCCCTTCTTCCTCCTCAGAGGAAGATTCTTCAGCCTGCCTCATGACACAGGCGCTCCAGAAGGATACCATAGTCGATGGTATCGAAAGCCGCTGAGAGGTCCAAGAGTACCAGCAGGGACACACTCCCCCTGTCGATACTAAGGCGTAGATCATCCACTAAGGCGACCAAAGCAGTCTCAATTCCGTATCCCGCTCTGAAGCCGGATTGAAATGGGTCTAGAAAATCAGTGTCATCCAAGACTGCCTGGAGTTGAAAAGCAACTGCCCTCTCGATCACCTTGCCCAAAAATGGAAGATTTGATACTGGCCTGTAGTTATTAAGGTCCAGGGGATCCAGGGAGGGCTTTTTTAGAAGCGGCCTTACCACCGCCTCTTTCAAACATGATGGAAAGCTCCCCTCCCTGAGAGATGCATTAATGATATGCTGTAGATGTGATCTAACTGCATCTCCTCCCTGGACGACCAGCCAAGAAGGACAGGGGTCGAGAGGGCAAGTCATCTTCTTCACACATCCAAGTACCTTGTCCACATCCTCGGTACTCACCAACTGAAACTGATCAAGTGTAATCTTACTCGCGGAGTCACTGGACACTCCACTGTCAACCTCTGCTATAACAATGGCATCTAAGTCGGCTCTTATCCGAGAGATTTTATCTGAGAAATGATCGTTAAAGGCATCACAGCGAACTGCAGTGATGAGTGAATAGCAGTGTGAGTGCTTCTTGCCAAACACTGGAAAGATCTATGAGGAATCTCAATAACTAAATGGTATAATAAGGTATGAGAAGTAGCGCTAATAGAAAAATTGACTCAAAAGTTACATATAGCAAAAGGACCAAAAAAAAAATCAGATATGTTTACTACTGAGTGGGGGGACTTTTATTACATATATGAATAAAGATATTAATACACATTTTGCCCCAAAAGCTTTCAGAAATATTTGGTTTGCTTAAGATATAATCATTCCTTTAAATATAAAGTCCTTGTTTATATTTGCAATTTTTAATATCCCCCTAAGATTTTTATTTTATCTTTCATGACCATGCTCTGTCTTAAATCTCCATATTTGTTTAAATTACTGTGGAATATTGTTTTCTTTATTTATTTTTCTCCCCCCCCTTTTTTTGTGTGCTTCTTTCTGTTTGCGTGTGTGTATGTCTTTTTTTTCTTGGTCATTTTCATTGTATTTCATGTATATTGTCAATAAAATATTCAAAAATTTTAAAAAAAGTTTTATCTGCTTGAGTAGGAAACCCAACTCCTCAAAAGCACAGCAAACAGCTTAAAGTGACAGTTCAATAGGGTTTATCCCCAAACTTGTTTTCAGTGCCACAGCTGAACCCAATAACTGATTAAGTGTAGAGTGACTCTGAGCAGGGCCGTGCAGAGCTGGTCATATGCCCAGGCCAGATGGGAAGTGTGTGCCTCCCCCATTTCAAAAAAGGAGGACTACATGGCCACCCCAAGGGGGGTCATGTACCCACCAACATGTTTGTTCTATATAACACCTTCATATTAATTAAACCTGTTCTACAACACCTCAAGTCACCTATATCCCTGCCCTGCATGCGGCATGGCCCTCTGGAACTTGTAGTCTGACCGTGGTATTCATGACAGACGGCTTCTGTGCGTTTTCCGCAAGACAGGCTCCTCGTTTCTCGGTGGGTTGCTTATGCTATGGAAGCAGTAGCGTAAGCTAGGGGGGACCTCCTTGTCGGAGGGCCCCCCTCAAAATCGTGGGCATGCTCATTACTGGGCACTCACGGATTTTCGCAGGTCCCTCTCACAAGGTCATTTGCCTCCCGTGCGTCTCCCATCCCTTCTAGCCTTCTTTGTGCCATTAAAAAAACCACCCCAGTACAATTTAATTTAAAGATGGAAGTTGCTGCTATCTCCTGCTGTGTGCAGGAGAAGAAGCACAATCAAAACACCCCACTGAATGCGCCACGTGCAGGTTGTTTACTTCCTCTTATTAATTTTTTTAAATTGAATTTTACATTAATAACAAACAGATGTAACATCCAAACACATCAAACATAACACACTAATCAAACACAGGATACCCTTGATACACACGATCAGCATCAAACTAAGTTAATCAGGTGACACAGTGGACTGATTGTAACTGTATATATACAAAGCTAGAAGAAAATATATCAAAACGACTTTTCACCCTCCCCGAACTCTTATCCTAGTAGATCTTTCCAGCATGTTCCATGAGTTGGAGGTACAGTAATGTCCTTGTCATTAGCATAATTAATAAATGACTCACAGATTCCATAGAAATGATCAATGTATGGCTCAATTCGGACGACACAATAAACAACTGGTGTGGGGGAAACAATCGTCAGTTGTTTTGACTATTGTGTCATCCGAATGCTGCCATAGTCAACTCAGCGCTGAGCCTCATCCACACCACAGTTGATTATTTATTACCATGTTGTGTGGGGAGTGCCCCCTAGGGTTAGCGTGAGGGTTAGGGTTAGTCAACCCACCATTAACTATTGTGTTGTCCGAATTGAGTCATTGGCTCAATTCGGACGACACGATAGTCAATGGTGGGGTAATAATCAACTTTACAGTTGTTCAACAAGGGGGTACTCCCCACACAACATGGTAATAAATAATCAACTGTGGTGTGGATTAGGATCAGTGCTGAGTTGACTATGGCAGCATTCGGATGACACAATAGCCAAAACAACTGACGATTGTTTCCCCCACACCAGTTGTTTATTGTGTCGTCTGAATTGAGCCTATGTCTCAGATCTATACTGCTTAATCTTGTTTTGTTAGCTTTTCCATCAATGCCAGAGACCAGAGTTTATTTCTCCATATAGTAAGGGATGCTGGTTGTTCTTTTTTCCATGAAGATGCTATTATCATTCTGGCAAAAACACACATGAAAATAAGGAGTTCTTTAAGTGCCAGGTTTTTATTTTCCCCTTCAAAATGGCTAATAGAGCTAATTGGGAGGAGAAGTCAATTTTTTGTTGAGAAATCTTTTCAACCTCTTTGAAGACATTTCTCCAGACCTGGTTTACTGAGGCACAAAGCCACCACATATGAAAGTAGGTGCCAATTTCATCACATCCTCTCCAACAATCTGGGGACGCTGACCTACTAATATGACTTAATTTCACTGGGATAAGGTACCATCGATACAACAGTTTGATAGAGTTCTCTTTTATTTTGGCAGAAATAGATTTAAATGGGGCACTAGTCCAAATCCTGTTCCAACTAGAATTATCAATAGGTTTGCCCAAGTCTCTTTCCCAAACTGCTTTGACACCTTCAGAGGATCCATATTTAATATCAATTAGCATATTATATAATTTTGAAACTAACCCTTTAGTGTCTAACTTTGTTTTTGCAATGATAGATTCAAAGTCAGTTAGTGGTCGAACGACTTCTGCTTTCACTTGAGGTTTTGCTGTAAAAGAAGAGGTCTGATAAATTTGAAACCAATTTGTGTTTGTGGCTGCCTCTACAAGAGCAATTTAAAGCTCTTTCAAGGTGCATTAAAAAAATTACCTCTACAACAAGAGGCATTTAAAGCTCTTTCAAGTCTCATTAAAAAATTACCTCTACACCAGCGGAGCGCAAATGGGGCGTAGAGGCGCGTTATCTCCCCGATTGTGCGCGTTATCGAATGCGCGTTAAATAGCGAGTTTTTTTTTTGCTCCGTCCATTAAAGCGCATTTTGATGGGGCTGCTGCTCTGGCGAGCGGAAGGAAAAGGCTGGTGCCCGCGGAGGCGGCTCCTCCTCCTCCCTCTATTGTCAGATCTCACCCCCTTCTCCACAGCCTGCCAGCCAGCCAGAGGGAAGGGGAGGGGAGGGAAGCGCCTTTTGACAGCTGCCGCCACCACCGCTGTCAAAAGTTGCGGCGGGCTCGAGCTGCCGAACTGAAGCTGGGGAGACACGTGGGGAAGGCGGGCGACTACCCTCCGCCCGCCGGCTGTCCCTTCCGCTCGCCGGAGCAGCATGAGGAGGGGGCTGCCTGGCTGCGGTGAAGGAGGGAAGAGAGCCCGCCCGTGGGGGGGGCCGGCGGGAGGAGGAGGAGGAAGAAGAGGGGGTAAAGGAAGGCGAGGAGGAGGAGGATCGCTCGCCTGCTGCCCACAGCCTACCAGCCAGCCAGCTGGGGAGCGGCGGGGAGGGAAGGAGAGGGGAGGGAAGCGCCTTTTGTCGCCGCCTCTCGTGCAGAGGTATTAGGCGTAAAGGCGCTTCAGGGATAGTGTGCATAATCTCCTAAATGGGCACAAAAGCGAATCCTTGTGGAGGGGACCTGTGTCTTGAAGCATATCTCTGAGTTGCTCACCAGATCTAGGGCACATATCCACAAATAAGCCTTTCAGTCTATACAGGCCAGCCTGTTCCCAGCCCTGAAACCTTTCTAATTTATTTGGATCAAAAAATGATGGATGATGAAGGAAAGGAATCATAAGAGAAGGCTCAGGAGTGAGAAACTTGTGCCATCTTTTCTAAGTTTCCATAGCTGCCTGCAGAAATGGGTTGTCTATTGCCTGCAATTGTTTCCATTTGTCTGGTTGGAACAGTAATCCCCTTAGTTCTATTAATTCGTTATTGGTTGCCTCCAATCCAATCCATGTGTTCGCAGGTTGGTTGATTAGTACCTGAGCTAACTGTTTGGGATGATATGTATCATAATATGACACCAAATCAGGAATGCCCAAACCACCTAGTCTGGAATGTTTATAGATAATCTGTTTTGATAATTTCGCCTTTTTCTTCTCATGAATAAAATCCATTATGTGTGATTGCCATCTGTTCAGGTATTTCACTGAAAGAGAAATAGGCAAGGTCTGAAATAGATACAAAATTTTTGGCAGAATAGTCATCTTTACAGCAGCAATTTTCCCTAACCATGAAAGTTTTAATTTCCCCCAATTCTTAAAATAACCTAAAACTTGGGCATGTAAAGATTTAAAGTTTAGTTTTATCACATTTTATATTGGCTTTGGTAAATATATCCCTAAATATTTTATATTCTTGGCATTTGTTGGGATACCAGTAATATTCATGAGCTCTTCTTTAGTTTCTTTAGTTAGATTCAGAGATAATATATTAGATTTTTTTTATTATTGATTGTCAGCCCTGACATGCTACCATATTCAATAATAATTTTCAATATTTTCTGCAAGTCCCTTAATGGGTTTGAAAGGGTTAGGGCCAAATCGTCGGCATATAAATTGGTAAGAATCTTTCCCCCCTTAATTTGGATTCCTTCAATTGAGTTATCATTTCTTATAAGATTGGCCAGTGGTTCTATGGATAAAGCAAATAAAAGAGGTGATAAGGGGCATCCCTGCTTTGTGCCTCGATATATTGAGATAGGTGGTGAATCCAGATCATTTGTTCTGATCAGTGCAGAATTGGAAGAGTATAAAGATTTCAAAGTGTTTGTGATTTTGAACCCAGCCCCATAGCCTCCCCTAGTTCATGAATGAACCCCCATTCCAATTTATCAGAAGCCTTTGACGCATCAAGGGAGACAATGGCACAGGGTCTATTCTTATTATGAGAACAATGAAAAATCACATTTAACAGCCTTCGTATGGGGCCGGAGATCTGTCTGCCCAAAACTCATATTTCTTAATATATTACATGCAATTTCATTTAACCTCGAAGCCAAAATTCCTGTAAACAGTTTATAATCTTGGTTGAGCAATGAAATTGGTCTGTAGTTTTCTACTTCCTCTATGTCTTTGTTGGATTAGGCAATAAAATTACCCTGGAGGTTTTCCATGTCTTCAGGATGGGTTTATTGCCAACATGTCATTGAATAATTTCAGCAAAAACAGCATTAGTAAGGGCTCAAAGGTCTTATAAAACCCTCCAGTGAATCCATCTGTCCCAGGAGCTTTATTTTTCTTTAGTTTTTTTTAATGGCAAAATCAATTTCTTCTTGTGTTATTTCTTCATTTAAAAAGTCTTTATGTTCTACTGAAATTTGAGAAACTGAAGATTATTTAAGAGTGATTTGATTCCATTTTTGTCAGGATTAACTGAAGTGTAGAGTTCATTAAAGTATTTGCTAAATATTTCATTGATTTGGGATGGAATAAAAACTCTTTTGCTGTTGGTGTCCTTAACTGAATATATTTTATTTTTGTTTTGTTTTTTTCTGATATAACTTGCTAAAAATTTAGATAATTTGTTGCCAAATTCATATTTTTGATCCATATAATTCAAATTCATTGTAATTTTATATAAATCTAGAGTTTCCAAATCAGTTTTTTTACTTGTCAATTGTTTTAGAATGTGAGGGCTACCTGTTTTCTTATGCTGATCTTCCAGAGCTTTAATCTCTGCCTCTGTTTTCTTCCTTTGAGACTCTTTTATTTTTTTAAGAGTGCTCATTTCTTTTATATAATGCCCTCTAATCACTGCCTTTAAGGTGTCCCAAATTGTGTTGTTTGGCATTTCTAGGGTCAAATACTCTCTTTAAAAATCTGAGATTTATTTTTCATTTTTTCACAAATGTCCTGTTTTTGTAATAGTATGGGGTGACGTTTCCAGCTATAAGACTGATGTGCACAGTTTCCCAAGTGGAACACTGCTGAGACTAGAACGTGATCCAAGATTGTTATGGATCCTATTTTGGCTTCCTTAGCTTCAGCTCACCCATATTTGAAGATAAAATATAATCTATATGCCTGGAAAAGAAGGTATAATCCCTTTCTAATGGCTGTAAAGATCTCCAAACATCACAAAGCCCAAACTCACACATAACACACTCCATTTCTGATTTTCCATCATTCTGCTTTTTATGCCCCCTACTTCCGCTCCTATCTAAATATGAGTCTATTACTTTGTTCAGATGCCCAGCAATAAGCGCTGTTCTTTCCTTAAAGTTTTCCAAGGTTTGCAATGTGTCTCTCTGGAATTGAATCTGACCAGAATTTGGTGAGTAAATGCATCCTAAAGTTATCTTTTGACCTCTTAAAGTGCCTTTAGCAAACACATATCACCTTCTAGTATCTGACACAGTCTCTGAGATTGTGATTTCACAGTTGTTCATTACTGCTATCAACACCCCACAAAAGACTCCCTAATGCCTACCCCCTTTAACAATAAGTCTTTCTGATTTTGTTTATGGTGTGTTTCTTGCATAAAAGATAACATCTGGATTCTCCTCTTTTTTTATGAACATCTGTACCCTTCTACGTTTAATTGGGGAGCCCATCCCCTTGGCATTTAATGACCATCTTTTCAGACCTGCCATATTCTAATAGTTAGCATGAGCTTTAAAGTACTTTCAGTCGTAGGGTGAACATATGTCAGGAAAAACCAGGACATGTCAGGATTTTTGGTAACAAATCTGGGAAGGGGGGAAATTATGAAATTTGAAGAAAATCTGGATTTTTCCCATCCTCCCCCCACCCAAAGAGTAGCTCTACTTTATAGTCAATGGGAATTAACAAAAATGCTTACAGCTCCATCATTTTAAAGCTAAAGAGATTACACTTGGTATCATGATAGCCCTTAGGTAGGTCTTTAGTCATGCCAAATTTGAAGCAGATTCAATCATTTGTTGATTTTTAGGATTTTTTTTTAAAGTTTGAGGTTTTTATAAAAAAAAAAAATTAAATGTCATTTTTAAAGATAAAGATATGAAACTTGGCACTTTGATAGCTCTTAAGAAGTGCTTTAGCCTTGCCAAGTTTGAAGCACTTCCGTTCATCCATTGATTTTTAGGATATTTTTTTTTAAAAAAAATGAGGTTTCAAAATTACTTTTTTAAAAAACAAAAACCAATCATTTTTAAAGATAAGGAGATAAACCTTGGCATCATGATAGATCTTAAGTAGGGCTCTATTCATGCCAAGTTTCAAGCAGATCTGTTCATCTGTTGATTTTTAGCAAGTTTCAAAACAAAATTGAACTTTAAAACTAAAAGAAAAAAAGCTGGCCAGCTGGCAGCAAACCTTGTTAAGCAGCAGCTTGCAGTGGAGTGAGGATACAATCAGAAAATATATTTGAAGGAAGGGGAGAATGTATCACATAGATATAGCAACAAAGTTCAGCAAAAGCTCCAAAAGTAGGAATGTGTGAAGTTGATTTCAGATACATTGGATGTCTCACTTGTTCTTTCAGTGGTTTTAACATGGCATTGTTTGCTGTTGTAGAGGTGTCATTTAGCTTATCCACTACCTCCTCAATAGAGTCTGTCAAAGGCCTTATGGTGTCATTCCAGTCCTTAAGGAGTAGCTTTATTTGTTCTGCTACTTCTGACATGCTGTCTATGCCATTTTTAGCCATCTTGTTGGGCCTTTCCATCTCACCATTGTCAGAGAGGCCTCTTTTAGCCGCTCCATTTTTTAAGTAAAGAAAAGCTTCTAACTGATCCTGAGACATTCCCCAGTGCAGGATCTCACTCTGATTTTGTTTTCGCCAGCTTATTTTTAGGATCTTGGATGCTTATCTGGGTGATGGATTGGAGCTACAGATTATTCTGCCATCTTTCTTGATGACATCACTTCCTCCATCGTTTACTTCCTCTTTCAAAAGAGGAAGTATTGAGGGGCAAACAGGAACACGGAGAAGTGACAGTAAGCAATCATGATTTTTCCTTGTGTGATGATGCTCTGAAAGTCTTCTCACACATTTCATTTTTAGGGACCACTCCTCTCCAGAGGGGGAACTGCATTAGTCTGTTGCAACAAAACCAACCAAGAGTCTTGAGGCACCTGCAACACTAACACATTTATTCTGGCACAAGCTTTTGTGGACACTGTCTGCGTTCTCTGCTTATCTTTTTTCCTCAAAGTAGCCCTTTGGTTTCATGAGTAGTCCATTTTCCAAACACTCAAAGAGCAATGTTGTGCACCTCGGAAAGTGTAGTTCTTCCCCCAGGTAAGGGCATCCACTGCTCTTCTGATTGCTGTGTTCAACAAGGCTCCATACTCATGTCCACTTGCCCATTTCCAAGCATTTCAAGAATGTTTTCATTCTCCTGAAAAATCAATTTTGCATTGTGCTGTTTTTGGCCCTCCCTTTCTCCAGCACTTTCAACGGTCTATGCTTTCTACTTCTTCTTACCTAAGAAAAAATCCTCCAGGAGTGTGAAATGTACGAGATGAGAAGCTACTTGTGATCTGGTCTAATCACTGTTAGCACTCCATTGATGGGTTCTGCATTGCAGCTGGGAATTAGGAGAGAAGCCTGTCCCCCTCCAGTGAGGTTTCCCCCTCCCCACCTCACCTTTTCCACTGCCTATGTACATGTATCAAACTACTGTTGCTGGATCAGGGTTAGCACCACAGTGGTAAAAAATCACTCCTGATATTCCCAGAATTTCCTGCCTGCACAAAACACACAGCAGCAGGCTGTTCCATCCACCCCCCCCCCATTGTCCCCTCCTCTTCTTCAAAATACGCTTGACAGTCTTGCGAGGCCCCTGGCTCTCACCTTAGTGAATGCAGCGAGCATATGTTTCTATGATTAAAAAATAAATTGGGCACTTCTGTGAGAACCTCAGCAAAGTCCATAGCCCTGCAAGATTTTTTTTGGCAACCCTACTTGGCTTAGAACTTTGCCTGGGCCATAAATTCAATTCAAAAAATAGACATAAATTTTCTACACATTTTTCTCATTTCCACTGAGTTCCCTCTGATTGTTAAAGCAGAGAAGGCCTGCAGCTGCTTCTAGAATTTAATAGTTATTTCCCCCACTGTGGAATTCTATAGGTTAGATTTAAACCCACAGCAAAAAGAATACAACTCTCTGCAAAATATGGATATTGTCAGTTCTTTGGGACGAAGGCTCTGAGCTCAACCCAGTCCAAACTAGGGCTGTGCATGGACCCCCGATCCAATCCTGATCCTGATCTGTCAGGTCCAGATCAGGCCCGATCTGACTCAGATCGGATCGGGCCCAATCCAATCCGACTTGGATCCGGATCCAGATCCATGCACAGCACTCCCTCCCACTCTCCCCACTCTCCACGTCATCCCCCACTCTAGAGCGCCACATTTGCCGGTTGCGGCAGGTGACATCGTCACCCGACGCGAGCGGGAAATGAGGCGGCACACAGCAAGGAGAGAGGATGACAGGAGACTACACGGAGGAGGCAACAGGTAAGCAGGGAGAGTGGGGGAAGGAGGGGGAGAGTGGGAGGGAGTGCTGTGCACAGATCCAAATCAGATCTGGATCGTGGATCTGATCCGGCCTGATCTGATACAGCCTGGATCCGGATCTGGGTGGCCAAGTTCAGCCCGATCCGATCCGGATTCGAGATCCAGATCTGTCCACAGCCCTAGTCCAAAGTAAGCACTTTTAAGCTCTTTCGATTTTCATGGGAATGATTTAAGCATGAATTGATTGTTGGAATTACAGGAGACTTAAAATGTCAATTTGAGTTGGATTGTGTTCTCCGCCTTGCATAGAACATTTAAGAGTGAGATCTCACTCCAATGCTGGTCATAACAGTTGTTATCTTTGATTATGATTATGCAAATATCTATAAAGTGTTCTTGAACTCACTTCATTAAATATTATGATCGAAAAAACCTTTTGGCTACAATTTTAATATGCTAGCTATCTCTGCCCCCAAGATGCCTTGAGAGCAGGCTGGATGAATCATGTTCCTGGAACCAGCAACTATCTGCCCAAGGGGCTGTCTCACACCCATTGTCACCCAAAACACAATACACTCCTCCGAAGCCAGACTGGGGAAATGTCAATAGTTAAGAAGAAAATCACCTCATGACAGGCGGTAAGTTTCTTCTTTTCTGTCCCAGCTACCTGTAATAATTAACACTGGACTTAGCAGAGCTGTCTTCAAAGCTAATGTTCTTACTGACTGGACCCAATGTCCAGTTTTGGAAGTTTTGTTGGGTTTGTTATATTGTAGATTCTGTTTGTTATATTATAGATTTTATTTTAACTATAAGTTCCCCTTCGAATACTGTAGAGTTGAAAGTACAGGGCATAAATGTGGACAACAATCAAAGACCCCCTCTACAAGAATTCGGTTTGATGCCTGTTTCTCCGATTATGCGCATCTTCTCGGAAGCGCTTTATGGCAAATAACTGTACGCAGGAGGTAATTGAGCGCACAACAGGTGGCCTTGCCGGTTGTTTGAAATGCACTTTAGAAGTAGTTAATGCGGAGAATCGCTTGTTCACATAGTCAAAATGCACTTTAACGGCCCGCAGCAAAATAAAACTCATTATTTAATGCACATTCGATAATGCGCATAATCGGATAGATAACGCGCCTCAACTCCCGATTTGCGCTCTGCTCATGTAGAGGTAAAAAAAATAATGAGACTTGAAAGAGCTTTAAACCTCTTGTGTAGAGGCAGCCAAAGTGTCAATCAGTCCGTAGCTCTGTATCTCATTGGCTAAGATTGCCAAAGTAAAACTCTAGCTTCAAAAAAAATCAGTTTGAAGAAGTGGGATTGTGTAAGTTTGTTTGTGTGTGCATGTTGGGGGGGGGGGGGGCGGGGAAAGAGAGTCAACGAGAGATACCAATCCAGAGTGGAAAAGGTAGAATTATTTTAACTTTTTTTTCTTCTAAAATGCCTGTTTTGTTGGTGTTTTTAGATCTCTTTATTTTCTCAGTAAAACAAACACAAAACACCATGCTCTGTTAAAACAAAACAAAAAACTATGTGCTGTTTTTCAGGGCTGAAGGAAAGAGAAAGGAGTGCTTCCCACAACCTTTTTTCTGTTTGTTTGCTTTTTTAAAGAAAATAAAATAAAGATAACATGGAATGATGCAGGGTGGGGAGAATTTTAAGCCATCTCCTGGGTAAGTGGCATTTATGTGAAAGCTAAGGTAATTACCTGAACTCTGGCTTCAGTGAGGTTGACTCTGCGTGCGAGGTCTTCTCGTACAAAGGCATCCGGGTAGTGTGTCCGCTCGAAGACTCTCTCCAGTGCCTGCAATTGACTGCTATTGAAGGTGGTTCGGTTTCGTCTCTGCTTTCTCTTCTTCTTCTCTTCAGAATTCAGCTGGTCACCTGGCAAAGAAGAGAGCAGAAAGGGTGAAATGGGGGCAATTTTAGATCAGGGGGTTCATCAGATGAGCATTTTATTGCACGCTTGCTACTGCCCACTCACAGTTTTTCACGTGTCCTTTACACGACGACGTCCACCTCCTGCATGCCTCCTGCTCCTTCTTGCCTTTTTTCTGTTACAAAATGGACCCCATTTAATATGACTTTTTTGGGGGGAACGGAATGTGCCACCATTTCCTGCTGCATGCAGGAAAAGTGGTGTCATAAAAACAGCCCCTGAATGGGCTATGTGGTCTTTGTTTACTTCCTCTTTCTTCTCCAGGAGAAAGAGGAAGTATTTTGGGACAGGAGCGGGGGTGGAGAAGCAATGGTAGGGAACCGCGATTTCCCCCCTGACTGATGACACTCATAGAGTATCTGGATTCATTAGAGTTACAAACTAATTTTGGATGTTTTTAGAAGAGTGATCTAGGGTGACCATATGGAAAGGAGGACAGGGCTCCTGTATCTTTAACAGTTGTATTGAAAGGGGAATTTCAGCAGGTATTATCTGTATGCATGCAGCACCCGGTGAAATTCTCTCTTCATCATAACAGTTAAAACAGCAGGAGCCCTGCCCTCTTTTTATCTGGTCATGCTAGGCAGGGCTCCTGCAGCTTTAACTGTTGTGATGAAGAGGGAATTTCACCAGGTGCTGCATGCATACAAAGGACACCTGCTGAAATTCCCTTTCCTATACAACTGTTAAAGATACAGGAGCCCTGTCCTCCTTTTCATGTGGCCACTCTAGTGATCATCTGTCTTTTAACTCTTTAACCCCCTCTGGGCACACCCTGACAACACTGGGGGGGGGGGGGGAATCATAAAATATTTCTGTCAGTCTTTCACAACTCCATCCTTAAGGTAGCCCTTAACCATGATGGGATGTACATCGCCATGTGGCATTTCACCCACCTACCCCAGCTTTTGGAGTCAATCCTACATCTATTGGAAAGATGGGACAACTGAAAAAAATCTATATATGGTGCTAGGAGTAAATATTTATTATTTATTATTTATTTTATTACATTTGTATACCGACCCATAGCCGAAGCTCTCTGGGCGGTTCACATAAGATTTAAACAATTAAAAACAATATACAAAAATTAAAACAGCAAAAACATACAATATACACACACATTTAAAACCACTATAACAACTTTAAAAAGCTATAAGCCTAAAAATAAAACAAACCCAGGCTCATCAGATATTGCTAAATGCCTGAGAGAAGAGGAAAGTCTTGACCTGGCGCCGAAAAGATAACAATGTTGGTGCCAGGCAGGCCTTGTCGGGGAGATTGTTCCACAATTGGGGGGCTACCACAGAGAAGGCCCTCTCCCTTGTTGCCGACCTCCGACTTTGCCAAATGCTGCATGAAGTCAGAGAAGGGGCATGTGTCATCTCTGCAACAATACAATGGCAGAATATGACATGTTCTTCATATAATCATTTTGTCTGTCCTACTCCTACAGTTGTAAAATGTGTTGATCGTACATAGACTGCTGAAGTAGCAAATACTATGGTTACAAAGTCTGTGTGATTTGTTGCTGTTACCAGTAATTCACAACATATTATTATCGCACTGTTGTATTTCTCCAGATTTTATAATTCTGTTATATGTATGATAATGGGACAATGTTTTTTTAATGTTTATGTGGGTCAGTTGAACCTCATATAGCATTCATGTTGTTTTTTGTATTTTAGATTATGGGGTCTTAGGGATCCCAATGGCAAGTGCAACTATAGTGTTGTAATGGAAAAGGAAAGTTCTCAATAAAGGCTTTTAAAAACGACAATATCATAATCAACAACAACTCGTAAACGGTGCCATGCTTTTATTTGTATGGGTTTCTTGGGGTACATTTGACCCCAATACCAGATTAGTACAGTCAATTTCTGTATTGATCGAAGGTTACTCAATTAAATTAAATTTAGTTCATGACATACAAACCTCAATGTAGAGTGATGAAAGATAATTAGTTTTTGCTTATTATATTGCACAGTCAATCTCTATCTATAAAGTGGAAAATATGTGTGTTTCATGTATGTCCAGAAATGTTTACCCACTTCCAGATGAGTTAGAAACTTGAAATTTGACATGATGATAGGTCTATCTATACAATGTACCAGAAAAATCTAAAAACACAGAATTTTGGGGTTTTAAGTATTTTTAAAGAATTTAATAAAAACCAAGGTAATGCCTACAACTCTCAGCATACCTTGGGTAGGAGGCCAGATTTACTGGCCTTTGGCGGCCATTGTGAATGCATGGTCAGGTTGCCGCTGCATATCTTTCACAACCTCAACTCCTAAGGTTGGTCTCAAGCAGTCAACCCAATTCCACATAAAAGGAAACAACCCACATAAATGGGCTTCATCCATTTGTGCTATCTCCCCCTGCCCTCTGCATGGCTTTAACATCATAACTATGTACAATAGTGTGACTTTGAGGGGCCAAACATGCTGTTTTTTTCAGAATCTGGGGGAAGTGCATGTGTGGCCTTCACTCTTAGGAGGGAGGAGAGAGGAAGGAGGCACTCTGTGCATGCCCAGAAACAGGCCTAATGAAGGGGAGATGTACATAGCTGGCCCCGGCCCTTCAGTACAGGCTCCTGATGCAGCACTTGGTGGGCAAGAAGCACAGGCCTAGGCAATCCCAGCAGGACTTGGCCAGAGGTGGGCACATCTACTGATAGCCGCTTCCCTCCCCTCCTTGGTGATGCTACTTCTCAACGCTCTATCGATGAGCAGCATTGGCAACGAGAGGAGGAAAGCACCTCTCAGAGGACTCGGGCATCTGTCAGCCATGAAAGGCATGCTGGGAGGTTTAGTACTGGCATGTAGAGTGGCTAATTTTAAATAAAGCATGGGTTACTAAGCCAGGTCACTATGTGCAAGCCAGGTTATAGAATCATAGAATAGTAGAGTTGGAAGGGGCCTATAAGGCCATCGAATCCAACCCCCTGCTCAATGCAGGAATCCACCTTAAAGCACACCTGACAGATGGTTGTCCAGCTGCTTCTTGAATGCCTCTATCTGTCAATCCTAGCTCACTAACTGTCTTTGTTCTCCTTCTACCTGACTTTCTCCAGCTGCCACTAACCCCACCCACCAGTCCATTCTAGCCTCAGTTATCAGTCATTCCTCTATTCACAATTCTGTTTCAATGGTATAGTCAGGCTTTTACATAAAAATCATGAACTTTATTCGGTAATTCCTACATCTGTCTTGGATGTTGTGGTTTAGTTATGACAAAAAAGCATTAAAAATCTCATCAAGTTAAAAGGCTTGGGGGGGGGGATTCACTTGGCACTGGAAAGTCATTAATGCAGTCACTAGGCCAGCCTGCCTGGGAAAAAGAAATCCATAAGTAGGGTGCCACAACTAATAAGGCCTCCAGTTTTCTCCTACCACACATCAGATGGTGTTCAAAGATTAACACATTATTCAGGGACCTAGGCTTATGCTTACAACTCCCAGCATGCCTTGGGCAGGAGGGTAGACTTATCAGGCAGCCATCATCTGGTAGTGGCTCACACTCATGAGCCTGAAGAGAGAGCACCTGGGGCCAGCTGCCTCAGTCTCTAGACCCCATTAAGAGCAGGAGGGAAGGAGGGTGCAGGTCTGGGCCTGTTGCCATTGGCAACCAGCTAACCATCAGTCTGTCCACAGGCTGGCTTCCTCACGGCCTACCTACAGGCACCGATTGAACAGTGCAGTGTGGACTGGCTCAGCCAGACTTCACTTCCTATGAGTCTCAGCGGAAGGACTCCCATTGGGCAAGTCAGGCACCATGGTGAAAGGCATGCAGGGGTTGTAGTTTTCATTTTCTGTGGGGACAAGGAAAATCATGGTGGCGGCTTTAAGGCAGCCCTCGCCACGCATCAGGGGTGAGAGAGAAAAAAAAGAAACAAATGTAATTTGATTAAAAGTTAACTCACCAGCCTAGCACTGGCCTACTACTTTAAGATGATTACCTCATAGACATATATCTTGGAGGGCCTGAGCAACACCAGGTATATCAGCTAATATACTATAATACCATGGAGCTCCCACTGTTTTTGTTGCACCAGCAGGACCCACCACTAGCACTAGATGAAGCCAATACTTCCTAACAACCCTGGAAACAAACAGAAATACCAGTTTCTGTAATGTCACAGGTCAGCGGAGTTCCCTTCTGCAAGCTCGGCTGACCTGCCCCCTTCTGGAAACAAGCGTTTATTTGCTTAAGGATCTGCTATTTCCCATTGCGTAAGTGACGAGTCCCACTAGTGCATGGGCAGCAATGAATGCTGCCCTGTATTACCACTCAAATTTAGAAGGAAATGCCATCTTTAATATTTTGCTCATTTCCTACTAAGACGAGTGACTGCTTCTGACTCCATCTGACTAGCTTGTTTCCCAAATTTGCATGGAGGTATCTGAGATTCACCAGATCAAGAGAGAATGCAACGGCTTTAAAGGACAGCCCCCACTCAGTGATAGATTTGCAAATCTTTACCAAGTGTTTTGGGCTTCAAAAATTAAAGTATATGGGTTGTGGTCTCTGAACGTTTTGTCAAGACAAGCAACACAAAGTGGTACTACAAAATATACATTTATTGCCCAAACAGTATTAGAGAACAACACATCTATGCAACGATGCCACAAGCAAAGCACATACAGTGCAATTAGAATGATTAGAACTCTAATAGAAACAGGAGCTAGCATATTCCTTAGTAAAATTAAAGTTCTATTCTTCTCAACCAACAAAGCAGTCATCATTAAGATCTTATAGTTACCAACCTGGCAAGCATGGCCTGCAGAGCTTAGGTCATTGTGTTGGGTAGGCGTCTTGTTCTCTCAGGCTCTCTCTGGGCAATCAGACCTAACTCTTGCTTTTATAACTTTTTTTGTGGATGACTGACTGCAGCTTAAGTTTTAGAGATACTCATACCACTGTTCCTATTTCTCTCAATGTAACCAGGTCTGCCATTGACACCAGTAAGGTGTGAAGGTATCTCTGTTAAACTAAGCTACGTGCTGCTTCCCAGCACTTGACCAACCAATTTGTGTCAGTCTCCCTTCAATTCCCAAAATACATTCCATTATTCAGTTATCTCATAGCATGTACACACAACTAATCACATCTGTTGCTTATCACTTACAGTCAGCATAAATATAGATAATTAGGAATAGCACTCCTATGAAATACGATGTTCTTGTCAACAATACATTAGATTAATACTGTGTGACACTATTATGGAAAAGGGGTAAAAAAAACCAAGATATTCTCAATAAATAAGCAACTGCCCCCTTAAGTTTTAGCCTCATTCATTAAAATTGGCCTCACCAGTGAATCAACTGAAGTTGTTATGCTACAGTTACATATCTCTGCATTGTACTTTCACTCCTCGAAAACTACATGGAACAAAATATATTCAACTTGCTACGGTTTGCAAACTAAGGTTGCAAACCAATATATATACTTACCAGGGAGTAAGTCCTATTGAACTCAATGGGATTTGCTTCTGAGTAAGCATGCATAGGATTGCACTGTTACTAGCCCAATGGCATAGGTTCTGTACCATGTAGCTGCCTGGAAGTGCCTCCAGTTTATCCTTTCTTTACAAGCCAACTTCCTTCCAGCTATTAAAAAAACCCAGCCCAAATAAATATGGTCCCTAGATGATCCTTAGATAAATTATACAAGGATCAATCTGTTTAGGAATGACAGTACAAGTCAGGGGCTGATTTTTTGATGGGTCTCACATCTAATGGTTTACATCTAATGCCTCTTTATTCAGCATTAGATGTAAACCATTAAACTCACTGCCAGAGTTCAGAGTTGAGTGAATTTATAGAACAAATTATATGCATTTGATCACTGTTCAAGCTGAATGGAAAATATCTTAATTTTGGGCCAAGAAAATATAGATTCTGAGCTTCAGACAAAATATACAAATCAACAATGAGGGGTCCATAAATACAGTCACCAGAGATGACCAGACATTCTGGTAACCAGCAGGGGAAGCCTCCAATATACTCTCCCACAAGAGGAACCTGGGGTTTTTTTTGTTAAGCCACCAGAAACAACGGGAGGGAGATGAGTTCTTCTTTCAATATTTGTGCTGAGATGCATCATCAGCGATGATGGTGGAAGGGATGGTTGCTATAAACACAAGCAGACCTTGTTCCTCCCCTGTCAAATGACCTCCCTAAACAGCCAATACAAAAGTGATGTAAACAGGTATGCTGCAGTAAGAAAATTTTGGATGATAGGCAGTAATGGTATACAGAGTAGCACCATGTCCACAAAATAATAATAATAATAATAATAATAATAATAATAATAATTGTATTTATTTCTTACTCTCCCTCTGGATCAGGGCAGGGAACAACATTTAATACAAATATAAAATACATAAAACTGATTCAAATATATAAAACTAATACATTATTAAAATAACAATAAAACTCTTAAAATTCAACTAGATAGGCCTGCCAGAAGAGATCAGTCTTTATGGCTTTCTTAAAGTCAGAGAGACTGTTAAGTTGACAAATGTCTCCCAGCAGGCCATTCCACAGTCTGGGAGTGGCAGAAGAGGTCCTCTGGGTAACAGTTGTCAGCCTAGTTTTGGCTGACTGAAGTAAATTCTTCATAGAGGACCTGAGTGTGTGGGGCGGATTGTATGGGAGAAGGCGATCCCTCAGGTAAACTGGACCCAAACCATGTAGGGCTTTAAAGGTAATGACCAACACTTTGTACTTTGTCCGGAAACTAATTGGCAGCCAATGAAGTGATTTTAAAATTGGTGTAATATGGTCACCCCTAGGTGTACTGGTGACTAACTGGCTGCCATATTTTGAACTGGTTGAAGTTTCCGGACTAGGTACAAAGGTAGCCCTATGTACAGCGCATTGCAGAAGTCAAACCTCAAAGTTACCAGTGCGTGCACTACCGTCTTTAGGTCTTCCAACTCTAGGAAAGGGCACAGATACAGATAAGACCAGTAAGAGGTCATGCAAGGAACATTCCACCATGGTTTTACCAGGGCTGTGCAGTGTGTATAAAGCCCAAGGATGACAGAAGTATTGAGGCAAACCACTGGTTCCTTCTTGTTCACTACAGAGCTTCCTTCTTCAGACAGGCCCTGTTTGTTCCTGGACCAGACAATCCACACAGCTAACTGCATGCCACATGTCCTGCCACCAGAGGGATGATCTTGATGTACTGGCTGTTTTACAGTAGGGAAAATAGCAATGACAGACATGATAAAAACAGCAATATGAGAGTAGCAGGTAAATTGGGGAAATCTGGCAGCTGGTGTAAAAAGAAAAATTGTTTGGTCACAGTAGAAGTCCAGATGTGTGATTGTGTGTTTGATAAGCTTCACTCACAAACTACATAATGAAATGTAAATTTCCTCTCCTAAATTTCTTCTTTCTTCTTCTCCTTCTTTTCCAAGGATCAACATCACAATTCCTATTAAAGCTATTATAAAATATATAAAGAATTTCAGTAATTAAGTGCTACAAATATTGTTTTGTAATCTGCAAGTTCCACTTAAATAAATTATTCTATTCTGGGACCATACTGACCTTATAACCCTGAGAGAAATCTCCACAGAAAAGCAAGACTTAAGACGATCCCATAAGCATCATCCTAGGATGGGATCAAAGCTCAAGCACACACATCACTGATCAACTTTCAACTGAAAGGACTCTGCCAGAGACAAAGGAAACCATTTCAAGTCAACCAGGAACTCAGCCATGTGTGCCACAATGCTTGAAATGCTAAATGGGGAAATGAAATATTCCCACTGAGCTGCCAACTTTTTTTCTGGTAGGGCTCCTGTGTATTTAATGGCTGCATGTGTGGTAGAACATCAGCAGTGGAATAATAATAATAATAATAATAATAATAATAATAATAATAAGGGAAGTAATACAGAAAGAGATTAAAAAGAAAAAAAGCCAATAGTGGATAGTGAATAGCTGTGTCCTACTCAGAAGCAGAGATGAGGAAGGTGCTGTCTTGTGGGTCTCCCAGGGCTGTTGTGTGAACAGAGTGCTGAACTAGATGGGTCTCATCCAGTGAGTACCTTACAGTCTTGTTTTTTTTACTTCTTTGAGCTTTGGGCTGAATTCAGCTTTGGAAGGACTCTTGGGGGGCTGTATTCCAGTGGCAGGTGGGTCCAAAGGCGGTGGGGCCAAAACAAAAAACAAAAAAACCCAATGCCAGCATACTGTATCACTGCCCTTGACTACACCTTAGGAGAGGCATTTCAACTTTTTAGAATGGAGAAACAGCTGCACAAAAGCTGGGAAACCACGAACATTTGGTGGTTGGGGGAAAGGGGCCATCAGGGGAAGCCCAGAAGGGCCAGATTTGTCCCCAGGGCCTGAGGTTCCCCACTCCTGCAGTAGAGCAGCCTTCCCATCCTGGGACCCTCCAAGTAATTGGGACGTCATCTCTCAGCAGCCCCAGCCACCATAGCCAATGGTCAGAAATGCCAGGGTGGTTGTTTTTTTTTTTGCAGTCCAGAACATCTGGAGGGCACCAGGTTGGGAAGGGATGCTCTAAAGGCTGCTGCTTCTCTCACCTTCTCCTGTGGTGATTCACCAATCCAGTCCTTCCCGTCCTCCTTGGTTTCTGACCCCACATCCTACCAGAGGGGAGAGCTCTGAACCATAATTCCTTTATTAGTTCTCACGTGGCTCAACGTTTCAGCTTGGTAGTGTTAGACACGGGGCTTAGTGATATGATGGGCGAATTGGAGAGGGGCTTTAGACAGCCATGTGTATTACTTCGATTGTAAAATTCCATGTTTTACAATTATCATTCCTGATATGTTAGGCTGCCTCTACAAGAGGCATTTAAAGCTCTTTCAAGGCGCATTAAAAAATTTACCTCTACAAGAACAGAGCGCAAATCGGGCGTAGAGGCGCGTTTTCTCTCCGATTATGCACATTATCGAATGCACGTTAAACCGCAAGTTTTAATTTGCGGCAGGAGTTAAAGCGCCTTACCGCCATGCAAACATGCGATTCTCCGCATGTCAACAGTTTAAAGCGCGTTTCGGTCCTCCAGTAATGTGCTTCGCCGCCTCTCGTACAGAGGTATTAGGCGTAAATGCGCATCTGCGAATATGCGCATAATCGCCTAACCAGGAATTCTTGTAGATGAGGCCTTAGATCAACAACACAGTTTGCCAGCCCTGATTTAAAAAAAACACTCTGAACGTGTGCAATTTTGTATTTTAAACTAATTTGAATCATAGCCCTGTCATGACTACCGGAACAAAATGACGTTGATTCTGCTATCCTCATCACTTGCCCCTGTCTGGATGCTCATTTGCCCCTGCTTTGGCCCCAAGGTCCAGACCTAACTGCACGGCTGATGTGGCTTCAGGAAACTATTCTTGTGAGTCACAGGGGAATCGTCCATGGACCCTCGAGGGGGCTGCCTACATGTGGGGAAAGCCCCGTGGTGGCTGTGGATCTGTGCCCTATCAGTTAGCCAATGCAGGCACAGCTTCATAGCCACTGTGGGGCTTCCCCACGATGCTGCAATTTGAAAAAGACCGGGATTTACCCTGACTTTTTCAAAGGGAGCGATGTCAACACAGCGCTTCCGCCATGTAACATCGCTTTGCATTCAATCCGGGGCAAACCAGGGGGCAGATCCTGGCGGAAAGCGACCAGCAATTGGTTGCCTTCCACCAGGAAGAGGGTGGGGGTGGATGGCCGCCCAGAAACCCTGCACTCCCTCCTCAGCATTGGGGTTACCTGGCGCTGCCCTGGGAGAGGGGAAGTGCGGGATGAGGAGGGAGGGGGCATCAACCTGGCACCGTGAAGACAGCCCCCAGGAGGCAGTACTGGGAGCCAGGCTGGTCCAAAACATTCTGCTGCCTGAAGCAGAGCTCAGAAATGGCAGCCACCTCATCCCACCTCCCTACCCCATATCCCCCGTTAAGGTGCATATTTTCACCCTTGAGGCAGAAAATCCAGTGCTCAGTCAGAAAAATCCACAATAATGATCAATTAAATCACTAAGAATTTGCTGTCCTTCCATGACATCCCGATTCAGATGCCTGAGGCAGCTGCCTCACTCTGCCTAATAGTAGGGCCCAACCTGCCTGATGGAGGAGGCTTCCCTATCTCACCTCTTCCTTTGATTCAGCCAGGTTCAGAGGCAGCAGAAAGCCAGAACCAGCAGAATTTCCGATCCAATCCAATCCTCTCCACTTGTTAAAGGAGGGAGCCCGACCTGAAAAGAACAGCAACCTTGTACACAGGTCAAGATGTCTATTTCATATGAGTCAAAGTAGCCACGTAGAATTTTTCAGTCACTACAGAGATGTAGGCCTCCTCCACACGAGACGTTTAATGAGCCTTAGAGGCTCATTATAAATTTTACCTCCACACCAGCGGAGCGCAAAACGGGCGTACAGGCGCGTTATTTCCCCGATAATGCGCATTTTCGAATGCGCGTTAAATAGCGACTTTTATTTTTCTCCGGCCGTTAAAGCGCATTATCGCGGTGTGAACAAGCGATTATGCGCGTTAACGTCTTCTAAAGTGCTTTTTGGACATGAATTAATGCGCTTCGCCGCCTCTCGCCGCCTCCCGTGCAGAGGGATTAGGCGTAAATGCGCCTCCGCGATAATGCGCATAATCCCCGAACCGGGCGCAAAAGCGCATCCTTGTGGAGGGGGCCGTAATCTTCTAAATGAGGAGCCATAAACAGGCTTTGCAGAAATTCTTGCTCTGAGGTTTGAAGGAGTTCCCAAATCCAGGCCTCCAGCAGGACATTCCGAAGACCTGTTCAGTTCATCTGCAATCTGGGTTTATGATTACACACACACACACACACACACACACTAGATTCGGATGAAGCCCGAGCCAAATCAAGTCCCTTCAGACCATTTCTAGTGCTTCCTGAACTGAACAGGGCTTCCCTCCGAAGCAAACAGAACTGAACCAGAACCTGCATGAGCTTTAACGCTACGACTGAGGTATTTTGTCTCCCCTGCTCATGGCCAGGTTAATCACAGGGCTAAGGGGGCTGCAGCCCCAGCCCCAGCCCCACCATCTCAGGGAGTCCACTAACTAGTCCAGATTCCTAGCTTTCAAATAAAAAAGAGTAAGGCCCTTTCCGCACCATAGGGGCGGAGAGGGTGGGAAGTGGGAAAATCTGGAAGTACTCACTTCCGGGTCTGGCACGCTGAGTCCACACCACAATGTGACGGCTCGGGCTTCTAGCAGGCCACCGCAAGTCACGCCGGCCATTTTTTAAAAAGATCTGCGGAGGTGTGCATGAGCGCTCATGCGCAAAAGGTCAGGTTAGTTTTTTAAAAAAGCCATGCGCAATCGCACCCCTTCCCCCTGCCATCCTGGGGATAGCAATTTTGCTGTGTGTGTCCCCCCCCCCGATAGCCTCGGAGCCGCGCGGTGCTGCTTTGTGGCCAATGGTGCAGCCACGCTTACTTGCGGGTAAGCGTGGCTGCGCCCGGGATGGGCGGCCCCACCAGCCGCCCATCTTGCTACACTCCCAGAAGCAGGGAACGAACTGGGATAAAAGTGTTCCCTGAACTCCCAGGAAAATGGAGGGCTGGCCCCTACCTGCTTAAGGGATGCTCTGTGCGTCATGCGGACGCTCCGCAAGCAGGCAGGGGCAGCCCCGGGAAACATGGCTGGTGCGGAAAGGGCCTAAGTCTCTAACCCTCATAGAATTAGAATCATGAGACAAAACTCTTCTTGCACTATTCTGTCTAATTCTTCTGTGAGAAACGAAACTGCTACCACCGTTCAGTCTTTTCACCAATGGATGAAGTCACAGCTGATTGACATTTGGCTAGATCTACACCAAGCAGGATATAACTCTTTGAAAATGGTTTGAAAACTGTATATGGACTGTGTCCTAGGCCCCAACAGTTGTCAATACCGCTATAAACCGTTTTAAAGCAGTAGTGTAGATCCTGCCAAAGATAAGCTGAGAATGAGAACTTGTCTGCAGAAGGAATGTCCTGGTTCATTTTGAACCCAATTTGTTTGTCTAGCTCTGTGGAATAGTTAGTTCTGTCCAGAGAAAATAACTTAGAAATCCAGAATATTAGCGTGGCTGCAATTGGGCAGGAGCATATCCAGTTCAAAGCAATAGGTAGCAGAAATTAGAGGAGTTTGTGTTCTTTCTAGTTGAGGTCTTATTTCATCATCATCATCATCATCTTGTTTGTTTGTTTGTTTTTAATTGTGCTTGTAAACATTTTAAAATTCAACCCTGCCAATGCAAATAAAGTCTGCCATTATACCCAGATTGTGAGTGGGGGGAGCAAGTGACTGGGAGCCTATCTACACTACTGCTTTAAAACGGTTTAAAATGGTTTATAACAGTTTTGAGAACTGTTGGAGCCACTGCAGTGTAGCCTAGTGTTGTTATTTAATGTGGTTGGATGGAGTTTTTTTTAGTTTGTTTGTTTGTTTGTTTGTTTTTTTGGAAAATGCAGCAGGATGCTGGGGGCATTGTGGACTAAGACAATATTTGCATAGAGTTTAGTAGCAGTGCAATCCTCTACTTATCAACTCAGAGGAATAAGTCCCATTGAGCTAAATGGGCCTTAGTCCCAGGTAAGAGGGTAGAGGGTATATCCTCTTACCAGGGAATAAACCTCAATAATAATAATAATAATAATAATAATAATGATAATGATAATGATAATGATAATGTATGTATTGCTTCCTACTACAAAAGGCAGTCTTAAAGCAACTTACACACAAAATATAGAAATGCGTAATTAATATAAGGGGACAGGAGAAACCAAAATAAATATAAAACACTATCAACACAATAGTACAAATACAAATAAACACCATAAATACGTAATCTAAAAACAATATATGAAAAATGTTCCTCCACAATACATAACTCCACTCCACGCTTCTCACAGCCTAGAATGAATGGCACAAAAGCAGTAGAATCATAGAATCATAGAATAGTAGAGTTGGAAGGGGCCTATAAGGCCATCGAGTCCAACCCCCTGCTCAATGCAGGAATCTACCTTAAAGCATCCCTGACAGATGGTTGTCCAGCTGCCTCTTGAATGCCTCTAGTGTGGGAGATACCACGACCTCCCTAGGTAATTGGTTCCAGTGTCGTATTGCTCTAACAGTCAGGAAGTTTGGGCCATAACTAATGTCTAAATGCCTGGGGAAATAAATATTTTGCCTAGTGCCAAAAAGATGACATTGTCAGCACTATGTGAGTTTCCTTGGGGAGAGTGTTCCATAAACATGGGGCTATCACAGGAAAATCCTGTTCCTGTACTGATACCCTCAGGAGAACAGCAACATACCAACTCCCCAGTAAATAAGTGTGTTCAGCATTTCAGCTCAAGTTTCTTTATCCATTGAATTATTTCTGTGCCTTGCAAGAGAAATTGACTTTGGGGAGATAATCCATAAGTTTCCAGTGAAAAAGGCCAGAAAAATAAACCTTGAAAGTGATTTGGCCCCCCTCTACAAGATTTCGGTTTGACGCCCGGTTCCCCGATTATGCATATCTTCTCCGAAGCGCTTTTACGCCTAATCCGTATACATGGGAGATGTTGAAGCGCATTACAGGCTGTATGAAAGGCATTTTAAAGTTGTTGACATCGCATGCAAATGTTGCTGAAAGTAATGCGCTTTGTACCAGAGAAACTCCCCAAACCATTTTCCTCTCTTTCTTCTCCCCGCCCACTAGAATCTCCCGCCTTTGGTTTCTGAGGTTACCTGAAAGGAAGGAGCTGATTTAACATATTCGGCTACCTGCCTTCCCTCCTCTTTCGCCCGATTGGCATGACTTCCTCAGGAGTAACTGTGAATGTGTGCGCGCACACACACACACACACACGCCAAAACAGACAGGTGGATGCTGCTTCATTCCTTCCTCCTCCTCTTCCCAGCGAGCTCAACAATTGTAAAACACACACACACACCCGTCAGCTCAGGAACCCAGCAAGAAGCGAGGGGAAGTTATGTCCGCTGATGGCTAATTATGCGCACATCCGCCCATCCTTCCTACCCCCTTTCCTTCTCATAAAACCACCTCCATCTGGCCCCATGTCTCCATGTAAAAAATATTTCATCAGGGTACTTCAAAGAAACTTTATTTTTGGTTCATGTTGGGTCCCCTCTTCTTGGAGCTTTCATCCAGAGAGACGGAGTACAAGGAGGAAGTTGCCAGGAGGAGAGAGGAAATGAATTTAAACCAAAAAGTGGGAGGTTTTCCCAGCGAAGGGGCAGTTCTATGCATGAGATCACGACAACAGTCCAACCCCCTGATTGTTAATGCGCCTCCTCAGAAAGTTGTTTACACGGACATAAGGCGCTCTTACTCCCGTTGTACATTAAAACTCGCTAATTAACGTGCATTCGATAATGCGAATAATCGGATGTTTAAAGCGCCTCAGCTCCCAATTTGTGCTCCTCTCTTGTAGAGGTAAAAAATTTAATCAGCCTTGAAAGAGCTTTAAACCTCTCTTGTAGAGGCACCCTTGGTCTATTTATACAGCCCTGGATTAACCATTAAACCATATAAGCCCATGTGTAAGGCTCTAAGGGAAGGGGGGCACCACAGAGCACCAGTACCATAGTTGCAGCCATCTAATTTTAAGGAATATATAAATATAATAAATATAATCACCCATTTTCCCCACCTCTCCAAGATATTTGAAGTGGGTTACACACAAAAATAAAATTCAATAATCATCTAAAGCCATCCAAACAAAAGCAAGACCACTAAATCTCCCAAACCATGAAAATAAAAGCAGAACAATTCCAAATCCAGCACACACAAAAAACACATTAAAATAGCTAAAACAATAACTAGAGCTCTAAATGGCTGTTGGAACACACTGGCTCTGATTTCAACAAGATAATCAGCAAGATAACCGCTGGTGAACATTTGATGGCATCTCATTCCAAAGCCTCATGATATGACCATGGCCAAATAACCCTTGCCTTTTCCTACAATCATCCCAGCCTCTCATATTAAGGAAACTTTGAACAGAGACTGGCCAACTAACTTTAAGGGAGGGGTTTGACACCTCAGGCCCATGGGTCAAATCTGGCTGGCTGTTGTTCCCCAAATGGAAATTGCTCAAAATGCACAAGGAACATAGATGTGCTGGGAATTAACATTGCAGCTGACTAAGGATATTTTGGTTCTTCAGAAGGCAACCAACCCATCACCCAAAAGGCTCTTATGGGGCAATCCTACACATGTTTAGGCAGACTGGCTAAAAGTTGTAGGACTTTTCCCCCAATTAAACATGCATAGGATTGTGCCCTTAAGTTGCTACTTCAGTGCATCATAGCAAGGGACTAGAATACTCAGCACCTTATGGAATCAGTGGGCAATTTAGTGTGGTGGTGTTGGGTTAGGATTGATAAGGAAGAATAGGGCATTTAAGGAACCTCATCTTGTTTACATACAGTGTCTTTTCTTGCATAACTGCACAAGAATAGGAGGCAATTCCTGCTCAAAACACAGGGGAGTGGGGAGGGAGTTAGAGATAAATGCCCTATCAAGATAGAACTTGCACATGTCTATCCCACTCTAATATGGTTCTGCTGAACAGAATTCTGCAGAGCAGACACCAAGAAAACCTAATTTTACTGCCAGGGTTACCCAACATAATCTGAGTAAAGCTACATTTGTCTTTCCCTGATATTCTACCGTTTGAAGAGATCTATAAAATATTTGGAGTCAAGGGCATAGGGCAACCTGTTGCCCCCCATATGGTTTAGATTCCAACTCCCACAATCCCTGACCATTGCCTGTGCTGGCTGGGACTGATGGGAGCTGTAGTCGAACATCATCTCGAGGGCCCAAGGAAATAAGTTGCACTGAACTCAGTGGAACTTGCGTTTAAGTAGATGATTTTTTTTTACGGTCAGGCTGTAAGCCACATTCAGGAGGCGAAATAACATTAAGTCTGTAAAAGTGTTTTCCAGCCCCTCCAGAGTGGCAATGCAGGCTTCTGGTGGGTTGTTGCCATAGTGGCAACCCAGCAGAAGCCCAGATGGGCCACGGGAGAGGCTGGAAATGGCCCATTTTGGCACTTCCATAAACGGGCCTTTGCAGCCCCGCCCATGGGTGGGTTGTTGCCATAGCGACGACCCTTCAGACACCTGAATGTGCCATGGGCGGGGCTGCAAAGGCCCATTTCCAGAAGTGCCTAAACAGGCAGTTTCCAGCCTCTCCTGGGCCCCGAATTTTCCAGATTTGGGCCAAAAGCAAGGATTTCCCCCCAGACACTGGTTTCTTCCCCCCCCCCCTGTTTTCCAAACTTGTCCAGGCAAAACCAGGTGGGTGGTCACCCTATGAAACTCCCGATGGCCCTACTCAAGTAGGTGGCATCAGAATTAAGTATTGCAAGACTGCAGCTTGTAAAACCTTTCCATTACTGGCTGAAAATGGCTGGAGAACATGGGTGGAGAACATTCAGCTCACAAGCCAATTTTCACCTGCCATGCCAGTCCATCTGACCCATAGGACCTTGGGTGAGGGCCCTCCCTCGAGCTCTGCCCCTGAAGAGTAGCAGGGAGAGGAATTCCCTCTGTTATCTCCAATAGTGAACAGAGATAACAGTAGGGAATCCCCTGTATATTGCTTCCCTCCTCATTGGGATTGGGAGTGTCTAAGTGCTATCCCCACCCCGCATCCTCCCCAATGGGGCAAGGCACAGGGCCAAAATCACCCTACCCATGGTGCTGTCTGGAGAAACTCTCCTCCAGACAGTACCTCAGTCAGGATGGCTTTGCAATATGTGGGCTTGCCCAGGCTGGAGAAAGCTTGCATGCATCAAAGCCAGGTCTCCAAACAAAAGTGTGACTAGAGTAGTGTGACCATATGGAAAGGAGGCCTGAGTTCCTGTATCTTTAACAGTTGCGTAGAAAAGGGAATTTCAGCAGGCATCAATTGTATGCATGCAGTACCTGGTGAAATTCTCTCCTCTTCATCACAACAGTTAAAGCTGCAGGTCACTGGAATGATCAGATACAAAAGAAGGCAGGGCTCCTGCAGCTTTAACTGTTGTGATGAAGAAGAGGGAATTTCACCAGGTGCTGCATGCATACAACTGACACCTGCTGAAATCCCCCTTTCTGTGCAACTGTTAAAGATACAGGAGCCCTGTTCTCCTTTTCGTATGATCACCCTAGAGGAGCTCCAGCTGGTGCTTTAGCAAGGGAGGGAGGGATGGGCAGTCATCTGGTCTCTAACCCAATTATAGTTCCCCATCCTAGGTTTACAGTCACCCTGCCTATTGAGCCAACAAAAGAATCCTCAAAGCAGCAGGAGCCAGCCCTCTCAGGAGGCACGATGAAATCACCACCTGAAGTGGTGGCTCACACAGTCCCTCCTCCTTTGGCCCACCCCCACCCCCACCCCCACCCGCATGCCTCACTTCTCCTCAGAGCTCTGGAGAGCCCCACCGGCCATTCTTCCACTGCAGCAAATGCCACAGTAAGACGTTGCTGGTGTGGCTCTCTGGAGCAGCCGGCCTGAGGCCTCCTCACTCTTAGGAGTGAGGCATTGGCCTGCATGGTGGTGGTGAGAGGGAGCATGGATTCTGCCCCCTGACCCAGAATGCCTCAACCACGATACCTGTCCCTCAGAGTGAGGCATTGAGGAGGAGGAAAATTGGGCATTGCCAGAAGGGGGAGAGGAGGAGGCATCAGCGGCAGAAGGAGCTGGCACATGTCCTCCCACCTTAAGCCTTGAACCATCCCTGAAGGCAGATTATAATTCTCCTCAGGCAACAACCATACATACCACTTCACAGTTATATAGTGCTTAGAGTATTCAAAGCACTTCACATAATCATTTTAGTGATTCCCACAACGACTACATAAAGGAGGAGGATGACGATGATTGCACATGGAGAGAGGCTGAGGCTTGCTGAAGGCAACTGTGACTGCAGTCTTGTACCCACTTACCTGGGAGCAAGCCCCATTGAGCTCAGTGGGGTTTAATTCTTGAGTTCATGGCAGAGCCTGAGACCTGGACCAGGGATTTCCTGGTCTTTGTATAGCTCAGACTCTTAGGGCGCATTCCTGTTCCAATGCTTGTAAGCCTCTGAACCTGGAGGCTTATGCGCAGCCAATGCAGAGCAGGAGGAGAAAGGAAACAGAAAACCATCAGGATGGCCTTTGCGTCCAGTGAGTAATATTTCCTTCAGTAACTTGAAAAGGCACATTTTTATATAATATACACATTTTTAGTTTAATCAGTACAGTAACTGACTAATTGGTTAAAACGAAGATGACAAATCAAGTAAAAAAATCTGTAGCTAACAGCCCTAGTTTGTATGCATATAGATTTGTATCTAGTCTATTCCTTGCAGCAAACAAAGACATATCCTGGGGCTAAGCCTGGCAAGCCCTTCCCCTAGGATAAGTCCTGCTTTCTTTACCCATGACTAAATTAGACCATGCCCATTGATTCATGGAAGCCTTTGCTGATCTGGTCCTAGATCAGCTGAGACATGCCCTTATTACTAGACCTGAGCTGACTGTATCTGGAATATGCTTGTATCATACAGAAAACAGCCTGTGCAATACCATTGCCAGCTGGATTCACAAGTAAACAAAAGTACTTTTTAAAAAAATAAAGATTCCATCTGTATATCATTCATTCAAGTGTTCAGTTCACAAGCACAAGAATGCCTGGCAACAGATCACCTTCCTTACCAGTTCTCACTAGCAGAATAGCCAGGAAAAGAGCAGTGACGGTATAATTCAGCAGCCCTGATTGGGTGTTGCATAGGCTGACCATATGAAAAGGAGGACAGGGCTCCTGTATCTTTAACAGTTTCATAGAAAAAGGAATTTCAGCAGGTGTCATTTGTATATATGCAGAACCTGGGGAAATTCCCTCTTCATCACAAAGTTAAAGCTGCAGAAGCCCTGCCCTCTTTTGTACATGGTCAAGAGACAGGGCTCCTGCAGCTTTAACTGTTGTGATGAAGAGGAGGGAATTTCACCAGGTTATGTATGCATACAAACAACACCTGCTGAAATTCCCTGTCCTTTGCAACTGTTAAAGATACAGAAGCCCTGTCCTCCTTTTCATATGGTCACCCTAGTGTTGCAGGGTAATGAAAAATGTAAATACAAGCCAGAGCAAAGGGGTCAGGCCACCAAAGGCAAAACTCTTATTATATCAAAGAACAGAAATGACTCGTATTTGCTTAAATGAGACAGGCTCCCAGGATAATACCAAGATCGTGTTGGAACCATAAGCGGATTTTCATTTAGAAAGCCAGCTCTGAACCACTAATATGCTTTATGGGTCCCTCTGGCAAAATCTGTCTTGACTATGACTCAAAAAACGAAGGCAAGAGATTCAATGGCAACACAACCTGAGACGGCTTATTAAATTCCAGGCTCCATTAGTCTTTCAATGCAGACAAGCAACTCAAAACATTCCAGGGACAAAGAATAAAGACCTTTTCATCTTGGAACTGGTATGGTGGATCTCTTTGGATTCTTTGAAATTAGAGTGTTTCGGGCAAATTCTAACTGGCCTTTTCCCTTCAGTTTAATGGGCTTACCGTTAGGCACAGGACTCTGAAACTAAGTGGAGACTGTTCTGCTTGGGGTGATCCCTTTGCAAGTCACATGAACTGCTCATTTGTTTGCAGATAACAAACCTAGTGTCAAGTAGGGCTGTGCACAGCTCACCCAATTCGCGTTGGAAGCCATTTTGGAGCATCTGAAATGGCCCCAATTCGACTTGGGGTGTTTTGGGGAGCGCCTGCTTCACCTTGCCATGGTGTCAAAGCCAAAGTGAGATTTGTGCCCCTCCCCCCAAAGTGATTTGGCCTTGCAGGTTCCTGAGTGCTGGGCGCAAGGCTGACCAGAAGCCCATCGGACTCCCAACTCCCCATTCCCCACTTCCAGCCCCCTGGCCTCCCCTTCCCAGCCCCCTCACCCACTTCTGCCCTCTGTCCTAACCCAGAGTCACCGCCCCATGGATTTACCTGTAAATCACATCCTCCTCCTAGAGAGCCAAGCCACAATTTAAAGTTAAGGTCACGGAAGCTCTCTGTTTTTACTATATCAATGGCCTCAAACTATGGCAGCCATAAAGAGGAATGGCCCTTTACGGCCACCGTAGTTTGCAGCCAAAGATATAATAAAAACAACGGGCCACCGTGACCTTAACTTTAACTTGCGGCTCGGCTCTCTGGGAGGAGGACACAATTTACAGGTAAGTCTCGGTGGCAGTGCGATGTGACTGGGGAGGGAGAGGGAGGTGAGTCCAATGGACTCACCTGGATTAATGGCCGGCCAAGTCCGGCAGCTAATCCTGGATTACCTGAGTTCAGATCTTGAGGTTTAGTCCCCCACCCAGTGGAGGCTGATGGCTCTGGTGTCAGCGGGATGGTGATTCCACATTGGGTTTCAGTCAGAACCAGTCAGAGCAATTGACAAGTGATGTACCAGGATGTACCACAGCCAATATTTTTCCCGGTGGGCATGTGGTCAAACCAGTAAGTTCTTAGGAGAGAGCAACTTTTGTGCCAAAGTAGCATGAAATCGGGATTGCAAATATTTATTGCTTTGGTGTTGTAATCGACAGGAATGTTGATAGGCACTTAAAAGATTCAAGACCCCGGCCCATATGGCACAAAGCTGCATAAAAGCAGCATATACAAATTTATTTTATCTATATATGCAAAATTAGAAATAATTATGAAAAATTATTTAAATTTCACAAAGCCAGCTAATTAATTTCTCACCCAAACCATCTCAAATAAAATAAATGATTCAGTTAATTTGCAACCTGCCCCAGATTATCCCAAACCAATGGATTTCCCCCACACACACACCTTCCTAAGCTTAAGTGTTATTCAGGAGAAGATTTGGCGGGGAGGGGAGAATTCCCACCCACGCTTCAGCTGCCATCCCACTTGAAATGACAATTAAGGCGAGAAAAAAAGCCTCCTGTTGGCACCAATGAACACTCAGGGTTCTGTGGAATACATCCTGGGCCCTGGGAAATAGATTTGAGGCAGTGGCCAGTACAATTACAGAGGGCTGGGGTGAAACTTGAGATCCTTTTATAGTCAGTAGAATTCCTTGGGAGTAAGCAAGCAAAGGCTTTGCAAAACACTTACTCTCGAATATTCCCCTAGGGTGGAAACTTTAACCCATCATGAGCAGCAAATGGATTTCACATTTAGCTAATACACTATTGTATCTCACATCTCTTAACCTTTTGGTATGATGAATATTTGGAACTATTGTTCCTGGTTGACTGCCAAAATCTAATGACCACCTTGAGATTCTAAATCTCAAGGATGAGTAATATAAACCTGTATGTATTTCCAAAAAGTTGACTGCCATTTAAAACAAAAGTCCCAATAGAGATATGGGATAACTGTTTAATTTAATTTAATTTGTTTTATTTATTTTGCAGATTAATATGCTACCTTTAAATATGACTATCCTCACAGCAGCTCAAAATATTAGCAGTACTAGGACAAAATTGTTTTTTGTTTATGCAGTTCTGCATGTGATTGGAAAATAATCTCCATGTAAAAAGTATGGGCATGATTTAGCCAAAGATAAGCACTTAAAAAGGCATTGTCCAAATATAGATAAACACATTCAAACAGCACTAATTTCAAATAATTTATTGGGACTGAAATCATATGAAATTAGTGGCACTTGAATGTGCTTATCTATAGTGGGACAATGCCCTATATTATTGAATATAATTGAATATAAACTGCCAAATTTCATCACACATTCTTGCTCACCTTTGTAGCAAGCTTGGATTGCATTTCATACAAATTTGTTATTAATTTCTGAATAAATTGCAAGGTTCAAAGCATCGTTTGGATGCAAATGATGACATTTCTGCACATGCACTGAGTGGGTTGGTTTAACTCCTTTTCTTTCAGGAGGGAATGTGATGATGTCACTTTAACCATTCAGGGAAATGTTGGCATTTGAACTCATCCCCTAAACCAGTCACATTTGAAGATGTTGTATACACCTTCACTTAGCAATCTATCTCTCGCCTCCATATACCAGTCAGTAACCATGAGTAAACATTATATAGGGCCTCCTCCACACGAGACGTTTAATGAGCCTTGAAGGCTCATTATAAATTTTACCTCCACACCAGCGGAGCGCAAAACGGGCGTACAGGCGCGTTATCTCCCCGATAATGCGCATTTTCGAATGCGCGTTAAATAGCGACTTTTATTTTGCTCCGGCAGTTAAAGCGCATTTTGACTGCTGCCGCCGCTGTCAAAAGCCCTCCCCCAGCTGCAACGGCGCAGATTGGGGGATCAGCCAGTCGTGGCGGACGTGCAGCCAGCGAGCGAGCTCTCGAGGAGGTCGCTCCTCGCTCTGTCTTTCGGCTCGCGGGGTGAGGAAGGCTCAACTTTTCTCTGCCGCTCCTCCTCCTCCTCCTCCTCGCCCCCGGCAGCAGCAGCCTCTGCAGGGCCGGGAGGGGGGGCGAGCGAGCAATTCACAAACAGGGATGCGGAGCGTGCTGGCGGCGCCCCCCACAGCCCACCCCACGCAGAAAAAGAGAGAGAGAGCTCAGGTTGGCGAGGAAGAGAGCGGGAGGAATAGGGAATTGCGAGGATGGGGCGGCGGGGGAGAGAGAAATCCTCGCAAGAATAACACTAATACTTCTAATAATAATGTGATCGAGGCCCCTCCTTCGCTCCGCCTCCTCCTCCCCCCCCCCCAGCGTTGCAGCAGCCAAAGCAAGGAGCCAGATGGCAAAGCTTGGCAGGTCTGTCTGTTGCTGCTGCAGTCATTCAAAGCCGAGTGTGTGTGTGTGTGTGTGTGTGTGTGTGCTTTCCCTGCTCCTCCCTCCCTCCGTCCGTCCTCCCTCCCTCCGCTTTGCCCCCAAGGTTCCTGCCTTCCCATTCCCCAAACCCAGTGCTGCCAAGCCCGATCACAAGCTCTCCCCCACCGACGGTTCAAAAATATCAAACGCAAAACGCGGGGGGCGCTTCAAGAACAGCTCATCAGGAGGGTGGCGGGGGAAGAGAGAGCGAGAGAGCGAGAGAAACGGACTTGACAGCCTGCCAGAGGGAAGGGGAGGGGAGCGCCGCCTCTCGTGCAGAGGTATTAGGCGTAAAGGCGCTTCAGGGATAGTGCGCCCAATCGCCTAACCGGGCGCAAAAGCGAATTCTTGTGGAGGGGGCCTAGAAAGGCCGCATGGAAACAATCATTCAGGAAGGGGTACATAACATAGTGACACATGACGTCACGTCGCATTATGCGATTCCAAATTCCAGCTCCCAAGATGCAGTTTGATATTGCACATGCACAAAAACTTGTGTACACAGTAGGGGTGTGCAGAGCAGTTCTTCTCCGCCCCAAAATTCAGGGCAGAGCTCTGTTGAGGCAGTTCTCTGCCTTGATTTCTGGAGTAGGTCCTTCTCTCTGGTCTGCTGGATGGTTTGGTGAAAAAACATGCTGTTTTTGAGTAACAGTTAATTCTCATCAGTGGGAATTAACAAAAATGCTCACAGCTCCCTCAGTTTTAACGATAAACACATGAAAATTGGCATTGTGACAGCTTTAAAGAGGACTTTCAGCATGTCGTGTTTGGACCAAACCCCTGTGTGCAGTGATTTATAAGAAATTTTTAAGGTGACCATATAAAAAGAGGACAGGGCTCCTATATCTAACAGCTGCATAGAAAAGGGAATTTCAGCAGGTGACATTGGTATGCATGCAGCACCTGGTGAAATTCCCTCTTCATCACAACAGTTAAAGTTGCAGGAGCCCTGCCCTCTTTTGTATCTGGTCACTCTAGTGTAGGGTGACCAGATAAAATCCAGGTCAGGGCTCATGTAACTTTAACAGTTGTAGAAAAAAGGGAATTTCAGCCAGTGTCATTTGTATGCAATTAGTTCCTGGTGAAATTCTCTCTTCATCACAACAGTTAAAGGTGCAGGGGCCCTACCGCCTTTTGTATATGGTCACTCTAGTATAGTGCCTGCATCTTTAACTGTTGTGATGAAGAGGAGGGAATTTCACCAGGTGCTGCATGCATACAAATGACACCTGCAGAAATTCCCTTTTCTATACAGCTGTTAAAGATACAGAAGCCCTGTCCTCCTTTCCATATGGTCACCCGGGGAATTTTTCAAGTCCGAACTCAAATGTCCTCTCAGGAACCTCTCGTGCCTTGATCTTTATGGCGAGGGAGAGGGAAAGGGAAATGAAGAAACAGGATAACACTAAAAGTGCTTAGTACTATAATAAATAAATAAATATAAATTAATAAATGCCACAACAATAGCACACAGCTTGCCCATCTACAGAGAGGACACTGGACAGGAGAAGGAGGCAAGGCACCCCCCCCCCCAGCACTGGCACATTGGAGCGAGTCAAGGCAGCAACAGCTTCCCCCTATATGAAAGGAGGCTATGAGACTAGGAGGAGGAGGGAGAAGGAAGAAGAAGAAGAAGAAGAAGAAGAAGAAGAAGAAGAAGAGGAGCTCCTTCCCCCCCCCCCCACTGGAAGCCCAGCCAGGCAATGCTAATAAAAAGAGTAATAAACCGAACAAACACACTCACACACTAGCAGGCTTGGATTTTTAAAAATATTTTTCAGTGGGGAGGTAGTAGACTACAGAAACACAGCACAGTAGGAGTTTTAACGATTTTAAGAAGGAGAAAGATCTTAGAAATATTAGCAGTAGAAGTATTTAATATGGTGGGAGATCTAGGGAAAAAGAATATTGTGATGGCAGGAGATTTTAATATGGTACTAGATAAAGGGAAAGACAGAGATAATATAATAAGAGGTAGTAAAGGAGAGGGTAAGACAGAATTAGCTAAACTAATGGAGAGGAAAGAATTAATGGATGTATGGAGAGTTGTAAAAGGGCAAGAAAGAAAATATACTTTTTACTCACCTAGATTTAAGAGCTACTCAAGGATTGATTATATTTTTATATCAAAGAATATGGTACCTAAATTAACAGATTGTGATATTGGAGTAATTAAGATCACAGACCATGCACTAATGATGATGGATATCAAGATAAAGAAGGATTATAAACAAGCAAAGAGATGGAGACTGGACGGAAGAATTTTTAAAAATAAAAACATAGTGGATAAATTAAAAAAGGAAGTGCAGGAAATATGGCAGATAAATGAAAAAGGAGTTAACTCGCAAGGATTATTATGGGATACGATGAAAGCAGTAATAAGAGGGATCTGTATCAGAGAAATGTCCACACTTAAAAAGCAACAGGAAGTACTTAATAAAAAGGCTGAAGAAGAGATAAGGAGTTTAGAGGAGAGATTGAGACAGTCAAAAGATAAGCAGTTATATGCCCTAATTCAGGCTAAAAAAAAGGAATTGGAGAAAGAAGAAATAGAACAGGTTCAAAAGAATTTATTATATTTAAAGAGAGACTTTTTTGAATATAGTAATAGAAATTCCAGGTTGCTGGCTAGATCCACGCAGTCAGAGAAGGCTAAGAATATGATAGGGACAATAAGAGATAAGTTAGGGAACAGATGTAATGTAATGAAAGATAAATTAAATATTTTTCAGGAATTTTATAAAGATTTATATACATCAGAGGCGCTTTCACAAGAAAAGATTTGGGAATATGTAGAAAGGAATTGGAAAATAAGACTGGATGATCAAGATAGGGAGTGTATGGAAGCCTTGGTTACTGATAAAGAAATTGAGGGAATTATTGGAAAACTAAAAGGAGGTAAGTCTCCGGGGATTGATGGTTTGGGGCCGGAATTTTATAAAATATTTAAAGATATTTTAATACCTAGATTAAAAAAATTATTTAATAATATAATAGAAGGAGGAATGACCCCGCCATCGTGGGACCAGTCCCTGATTGTTTTAATACAGAAGCCAGGTAAGGATTTGACAGATCCAGCGTCATATAGGCCAATATCTTTAATAAATCAGGATGCAAAAATATTTTCAGCAATTATGGCTAAAAGAATGGGCACATTTATATTTAAATATATTAAAAATGATCAATGCGGATTTATTTCAGGTAGGAAAATGCCGAATTTAATTGGGAGAGTTATAAATATAATAAATATTATAAAAAAAAGGAACTTAAAAGCAGGATTATTAGCATTAGATATTTTCAAAGCCTTTGATTGCGTGGAATGGCCAGCGTTAAAAATAATATTAAAAACATTTGGGTTTGGACATAAATTTATGGGAGTGATTAATCAGATGTATAAAAATAATAAAGCGGAAATAATGGTTAATGATGGGTTAACGCAACAAATAATACTAGCTCGAGGAACTAGGCAAGGATGTCCACTTTCACCGATTTTATTTGCAATAGTTATAGAAATTTTAGCAAATGTAATAAGGGAAGTTGAAAGATTAAAGGGGATAGGAAGAAAATATAAGATTAAAGTAAATATGTTTGCGGATGATACGTTATTGACAATAGAAGATCCCCTAGAAAGTGGGGAGATGATTCAGAAACATTTGAGAGAATTTGGGGAAATTACAGGATTACAAGTTAACTGGGGGAAGTCAGAAATGATGTTGTATAACTATAATAAGGAAGAGATGGAGAAATGTAAAGCTAAGTTAGGATTAAGACATAAAAATATAATAAGATATTTAGGAGTTAATATAGATAAAGAATTAGAAAGAATAGAGGAACTTAATTTTGTAAGTTTAAGAAAAGAGGTAGGGGAGAAATTACAGACTTATAGAAAATTAAAACATTCTTGGTTTGGTAGAATAGCGGTTATTAAAATGAAGATATTACCTAAGGTTAATTTTTTGTTTAGAATGCTACCTATTAGAATTTCAGTAGATGAGATTAAAAATTGGCAAAATATGATTAATGCATATTGTAATGGGGATAAAAGAGCTAGGATAAACAAGGGGTTATGGTATAAGACTCAAAAGAAAGGAGGTTTAGGACTTCCTAATATTAAGAATTATTATATTGCTAATCAGTTAAGATATGCTATTTATGCTATTTTAGGGGAACAAGACTTGGAATGGTTGGAATCGCAAACAGTAGAGATAGAATGTAAATTGCGGAATATATTTTTTAATAAAATGCAGAAGAAAGAATGGAAGGTACTGGACAACCCATTATTAGAAAATATATTATCGATATGGGAGAAGTATAGGGGGAAGTTGATACCAGGGGATTCTCCGCTTGCCCCAGTGGTAGTAGTGGGAAACTTCCCAAGAGCATTAAAATCAGAGATAGAAGTGAGACTGAAAGAACAAGATATTCTAAAGCTAAGGAATTGGATGGGAAAGATGAAGGATAGTGAGCATATTAAAGATTTGTTTAAAGGACAAAAGATAGCGTGGTTCAAGTGTTTGCAACTGGTAAAATGGACAGAGGAATGGAGGATGAAAAATAAGAAATGTAGAAACAATACCAGATTTGAAGATTTAATTGAACAAATAGGGAAAAAAGATGGAGCCAGAGCTAAGAAAGGACTCACTAGCGAGATATATAAAATTTTAATAGAGGAGGAATCTCAGGACTCACTTAAGGTTATAAAAGAGGTACGGGAAGAAGATCTAAGGGAAAAAATCAATGAAGATAATTGGGGGAGGATATGGAATGTAAGAATGTTGAAATTATTGTCGATTAGAATTAAGGAGAACTATTATAAGATAGTTTGGAGATGGTATCTAACACCTGTAAGATTTCACCAGATTGATAAAAAAGTGTCCAAGAACTGTTGGAGGGGATGTCAGGAGGTTGGGACCTATTTTCATATGTGGTGGAGCTGTGAACAAGTACAAAAATTCTGGGAAAGGGTTTTTAAAGAAATAAGTGATATAATTGGAAGTAAATTGGGATTAAACCCGAAGTTAGCTCTACTAGCAATATGGGATAGTGGGAACAAGCATATAATTAACAGAGAATTGGTAAACAACCTCCTGGCACCCGTCAGAATAATGATTGCTAGAAATTGGAAAGGGCAAAGAAGTTATAAAATAGAAGATTGGTATAAAGAAATTTGGGATATAGCATTGAATGATATGTTGACATGTAAAATGAAAATAATGAGGGGAATGTCCAGTAAGAGTGATTTTGGAGATATATGGACTCCCTTTTTGGAATATGTTTTAAGATCGGGAAAGGGACAGTCGCCTTCAAAAGAATCATTAAAATTCTGGAAGGATGATGGATGAATGTGAGTAGGTCTCGGGGGGGGGGTGCACGGGGGTAGTTGAGGGAGTTAGTTTGTTTATATATTATTATGTGTATGTTTGTTTTGTTTTGTTGAAAAACTAATAAAAATTATACAATAAAAAAAAAAAGAAATATTAGCAGTTCAAGAGGCAGTGGCTGCCTGGCTGCCTGCAAATTACGCTCTCTCGCGCGCACGTGTGCTCATTTCTCTCTCACTAGAATGACGACAGGCAAGGAGGACAAAACACTGTGATTGGAGGGGACAGGAAGACAAGTGTGGCTAGTGGCTATTGGTTAGCCACAGATGTCAATATACCCTCACCCCACTCAGAGTCTTCCAAATATGGAGATATTCAATTGAAACATACACAGCACTGACGCCTGAAAAACAGTTGGATAATTTCGTAGATGTTAGAAGCTCCTATTGGGCATGTCTCCGCCCTGCAATGATTCTATTGGTTTAGAAGGAGCCAGTCCCCACACTGGAAGACCAAATGCATCATAGATGTTTGCGGTTATCAGATAATTCTGGGGTGGAAAGCACACCGCTAGCACACAGAATGAGATCTGGATTTAAAGGAGAACTGTTAACCAAAATTATATGGATGAATTTGTTACTTTCTGAGGAAATAATGAATTCATTTGAGGTAAGGTCAGCCATCACTATAATTGTGTACTGCAGAAGGCCCAGACCTTGGCCACGTCACCATAAAAGACCGAAGATTTAAGAAATTCACCTTTGGTTATGTATACTTTCATATTAGTAATTTGCCCTTGTCTATCATTTCCATGTTAGAGCTTCAAACTCTGACACTCATATTAGTTAATAATATCTAGGGTAATAAATAGTTGGTGACAAAATAATTAATAAAAGCATCAATCTTCTAATCTATCCCCTGAGAAACTTTCCATTGCACCACATACGTACCATAGAATGGCATTTTAATACCATCTATGGCCGTGTACAGATTACTTTTTCTGAAGAACAAGAGGAACAACATCCCCTGTGTAGCCAGTGTGGCATTAGCCCTGGTAGCTTGAGAACTATAAAAACAAATGGGGGAAGAGAAGGTAGTGATAACTCTTTATTGCAGCTGCTTCCCTCGGTTTCATACAAGTCAATGGAGAAGATGAAAGCAAGCAAGATAAGTTGTTGTTAAATGGGCTGGAGGAATTATTCATGCACTCTTCAAAGGAGAAAGTATTTTTAAGGCTCCCTCTACAAGGATTCGCTTTTGCGCCCGGTTCGGCGATTATGCGCATTATCGCAGACGCGCATTTACTCCTAATCCCTCTGCACGGGAGGCGGCGAGAGGCGGCGAAGCGCATTAATAGATGTCCAAAAAGCACTTTACAAGAAGTTAATGCGCATAATCGCTTGTTCACACGGGGAAAATGCGCTTTAACGGCCGGAGCAAAATAAAACTCGCGATTTAACGCGCATTCAAGAATGCGCATTATCGGGGAGATAACGCGCCTCTACGCCCGATTTGCGCTCCGTTCTTGTAGAGGTAAAATTTTTAATGAACCTTCAAAGCGCATTAAACCTCTCTTGTAGAGGCACCCTACGTAAGAAAATGTTCTTGAATTGCAATGGGGGAAGCTCATGTGGATCCTTCACTGCACTAGCAAAACACTTAAAAATCTCTCTCTCTCTCTCTCCCTTCCTCCCTCTGTGTGTGTGGGGTGGGGTGGATGGGGGTGGGGGTGATTAACCTGCAGTAGGACATATCTAGTAGCTGCTTGATGAAGCCTTCCACACATCTATTGGACAAATGTTGGCCATACTGCTAAGAGCTCTCCATTTGGGAAAGGTGTCATCCATGCAGAGTAGACCAATCCATCGTTCTTATGGCAAAATGGAATCTCCATATTCAGATGTTGCATTCCATTGAGTACTAGCTAGTAGGGGACAAATATGAGCAGGTGGTTCCTTCCATGGCTATCAACTTCTGAAGGCACTTGACAGGGTGCTGCTAAAGACAGGGAAATTGCTGGACATTTTCAAAATTATTCTTCAGCAAGTGCTTAATTCTTATGCTCCCAAGGCTCAGAGCTCTCTCTCTCTCTCTCTCTCTCTCTCTCTCTCTCTCTCTCTCTCTTTTCTCTCTCTCTCCACTCCCACCCTCACTCTATTAGTGCTGTCCTCATGAGGACCTTCATCTCTAGCCACCTCACTCACAAAATACACTGAATAATTATGGCAACAAACCATTAAATGGGATTGTGTAGAAAGACACCAATTGCTTTGCTTATACAGTAAAAATACACTAGTTTGTCTTGATTGCATCACAACAAGGAGACAACCCCCCACAACAAATGCTTTATGAACAACATTTTTCATAGTTTCAAACTTGCATGCATTCAGGGGCAGTTCTTTGATTTTGTAAGTCACATCCCTTCCCAAATTTGCCAGGGCTACACCTTGATGACAGCGCCTTGGCTCCATGAGCCCCCAAAACCCCATATTTGCGCTCCTTCGTGTTATCCCCACGTGAAGGAGTGAGCTAGGGGTTTCATGCAAGGAGGAGTGACCGTGCACGGGGTGCCCACGCCTCCTCACATCCCCCGTGGTGTTTGTTTGATTGTTTTTTCTTTTCTTTGGAGGAGGCCCTGCACCCGTGTATGGGGCACCCATGCCTCCTCACATTCCCTTCCCCCCCCCTTTTTCTTTGGCTGAGGCACCACGCCCATGTACAGGATGCCTGCACTTCCTCACGTCCCTGGAATTTTTTTAAAAAAACCTTTTTTGGCTTCTCCCCATGCTGGAGAAGCGTGGAGGTGGACCAGCGACCATTCAGCTTGCTGGCCTGCCCCTCCCCATTATCTGGGCAGATGGCAACCAATCAGGGTTCGCCATCTGCCCAGACACTCCTCTGAAGCCGCTCCAGAGCAAGGCAACAGATGACGGAAGCTGTAATCGCCTCGCAGTAAACCGAAAAAGTTGGGTTAAGTCCCCAACTTTTGGGGGAATACCCTGGGACAGCTCCACAATGGCTGCTGCATCATATAAATGACCTGCCACCATTACAGATCCATCCTGGGGCTTTCCCCTCATCAAGACAGGCCCCAGGTCTCTTGAGTCTCAGATCCTGAGCCAAAAAGAGGTGGGGTTTAGGAACTAAAGGATGGCGTTTGCAGATCATGGGGGTGGGAATGGGGTCTGGTATGGTAGGGACAGCATCTAGTGGGGCTCTCCCTGCTGTTCAAACCATCAGTCTGTAATGGGGTGGGGGACAAACCTGTAATTTCCATTCTAATTCATGTACGTTCTGAGTAAGGAGAGGAGGCTGGGGTGTCCTTGCTTTTTCAACTAGCTGAGAAGGCTCATAGAATGGCTCCCTCCCCTAAAGTATTCACCTGTCTAGAGAGTGTTTATGGCCTGACTCTGGCTTAGGCTGACCATATGAAAAGGAGGACAGGGCTCATGTAACTTTAATAGTTGTAGAGAAAAGGGAATTTCAGCCAGGGTCCTTTGTATGCAATTAGTTCCTGGTGAAATTCCCCCTTCATCACAACAGTTAAAGTTGCAGGGGCCCTGCCTTCTTTTGCATATGGTCACTCTAGTATAGTGCCTGCAACTTTAACTGTTGTGATGAAGAGGGGATTTCACTAGCCACTAATTGCATACAAATGACACTGGCTGAAATTCCCTTTTCTCTACAACAGTTAAAGTTACATGAGCCCTGTCCTCCTTTTCATATGGTCAGTCTACTCTGGCTGAAGTGAAGGGCCATTTAAAAGCAAGCAAGCAAGCAAGCAAGCAAGCAAGCAAGCAAGCAAGCAAATAAAAAAAAGCACATGTGGTTAGGCTGTAATCCCGAGCAGTAGATGGAAGGGCAGGGAAGAGGGGCTTCTTAACCCTGCTTCCTCCAGTTCATTTGCCACTCAAAAGTATTCACACCCAACCGCTTTCTGCATCCCTGTACCTTTTCCGCATGGAGAGAAAAGCAGCTGGAGCTGATTTTGAGCAAAAACAGGTGGTGAGGAAAGGGTTAGCAGCCCAGCCCAGTCCAGCCCCATCCTCCCCTTGAGATCCCAGACTCCCACAGCTGCTTTTCATTTTTTTAAAAAAAAATGTTGGGAACCACGCACCTGTGTGTCCCTCTCAGTTGCAGCTGCAGTATGTGTTTGCCTGCAAGTGTCATTTGTTTGCAGGTGAGATGCGAGGGAAAAGAGCACCAAGGAACAGAAGTGTCAAGAAGAGACAAACTCTGGTGCTATGAAGGGCTGCGAAGATTTTATTGTTATAAAAAAACTCTTGGAATTTTTAGAACGCCAATTTTCAAAAAGCTCAAATTTTCAGAGAGGTTCTATCCTTTGTCACGATAGTCTGACTGGGACTCACAGGACGTCGAGCAAAAGCTTTGAATTCTCTCGCCTTTAGCCTTCTGGGGCATCTTATCAGTTTTCGCAGCTCCTGACGAAGGATAGAACCTCTCTGAAACATTGAGCTTTTTGAAAATTGGTTTTCTAAAAATTCCAAGAGCTTTTTACAGCAATAAAGTCTTCGCAGCTCTCCACAACACCAGAGTTTGTCTCTTCTTGACACTTCTGTCATTTCTTTGCAGCATGAAAACATTCCAGCCTGTTATGTTTTGTTTTGTTTATTTATAACATGTATTAGTAGCTCTCAGGCCAATGGACAAGAAAGACATTCCTAAAATCCAAAACGTAAAAACCGCCGCAGCCTAACAAAAAGATCAAGTGAAAGAAACTGTCAATTAAAAGCAGCATTAGAAGAAGAAAGAAAAAGATGAAAGATAAAACTGCTTAAAAACAGCATCACAGCGGAAGTATAAAGGTTTAAAAGATTTGGCAGACTAAAAAAGGTCTTTGCTAGATGCAAACTAGGCACCAGGTGGAACTCTCTGAGGATGGTATTCTGTAATTGGGGGCTACGACACTAGCCACTTTCACAGCATTACCAAGTTCAGAACGAGAGATGTACATTGTCAACAGTTAAATTAGTAAAATGGCAGCATATAAGTTATGACGTTTTTGTTATCAAACAGTGATCGTGAAAGACATTCTGGCACCTGAGGCAGAAAATCCAAATTGTATTAAAAATGTATCAATAAACTAAATAATTTGCCAACCACCTGACCAGTCCTGCCTAATGGTGAATATCAACTACCAAGTCTCTGATCAAACCTTTACTGTTTTGATTTCATATGGATCTTTCGAGCCTTCAGGACAGTTCTTTGTTGCATAGATCATTCACTATTGTCCCATTTTACAGATGAGGCAGTACCACTGAATGCCAACACTCATGTTCTGCCCTGGGCTCATGTTAAATAATGGGCCTATGGTAGAAATGGGGATTGAACTACAAAATTGCTCAGATCCACATCTCACAATCCATCAGACCACAAGCGTAGATAACAAATGATAGTTATTATCAGGCAGCAAATATTTAAGTGCCATGTAAGAAATTGTTTGTAATCAATCGATAGTCAATGCAATGTCAATATACTTCAGAGTGGTGGATTCTGGAAAAAGGAAAATATTCTTATCTCCTATCTCAGATTTAATTAATTTGTTCAGTCTTTGGCATATCTAAGGATCAGCATCCTTCTTGTGGCCACAGAGGGAGACAATTTCTGTTGCTTCTTTTGTTAATTTCACGCTCCTCGACCTTGCAAATGTTGAGTTCCATTTTATACAACTTTTTAAAAAAAACATCATCACCCTATTGGGCAAAACCACTTTGTCTGACCATGTCATTGGATGGCCGAATGATGCCACACATAATGCAGCCGATTTGAGGAAACAGCAGTAGCCTCTGCCTGCTACCTTTCTCATTCTTTTTAGTGTGTCATGTGATGAGCCATGATGTCAGTAAAAGGTGTGATTTTTTTCAATCCAGAGTTATAACTTTAAAAGAGGTGGTAATTAGACCTAAAAAAGCCTAACCTAGACCAGGAGGACATTAGCAATGATAGGCCGGTGGCTAATATCCCCTTCTTGGACAAGGTGCTTCAGCGAGTGGTTGCAGGACAACTCCAGGCACTCTTGAATGAAATGGATTATCTAGAGCCATTTCAATCGGGCTTCAGGCCTGGTTTTGGAATGGAAACAGCCTTGGTCGCCCTGTGGGATGACCTTTGCTGGGAGAAGGATAGTGGGAGTGCGACCCTGTTGGTTCTCTTGGACCTCTCAGCGGCTTTCGATACCATCAACCATGGTCTCCTTCTGGTTAGGTTGTCTGGGCTGGGAGTTGGAGGCACTGTGTTGCAGTGGTTCCACTCCTGCTTGGATGGCCGATCCCAGAAGGTGGTGCTGGGAGATTATTGCTCTGTACCATGGCACCTTGGCCATGGGGTTCCACAGGGTTCTATTTTATCCCCTATGCTGTTCAACATTTACATGAAACCACTGGGAGAGGTTATCCAGAGATGTGGGTTGAGGTGTCATCAATATGCAGAGGACACCCAGCTCTACCTCTCCTTTTCATCAAACCCAGGTGAGGCAGTGGCTGTTCTGAATCAGTGCCTGGGCACAGTAATGGACTGGATGAGGGCCAATAAACTGAGACTCAATCCAGACAAGATGGAGGTACTGTTTGTAGGTGGTTCGTCTGTCCGGCTATGTGATGTTCACCCTGTTCTGGAGGGGGTTGCACTCCCCCTAAAGGATTGGGTCTGTCATTTGGGGGTGCTCCTGGATCCAGAACTCAAGAAAAACATTGTGAAAAATGAGGAGTGAAACAAGTGGAGTTGGAGCCCTTTTCCTATGCAAAACATCAAAGACACGTGGAGTTTTTAGCTTAGAAAAAAAAGAAGACAGATATTTATTAAACTAGGATAGAGATTTACACAATTATGCCTGGAATACAAAAAGTGATCAGAGGGAAAAATATTTTCCCCTCCCTCTAGAAGTTGGTGAAGTTTTGGCCATAGATTCAGGACAGGCACATCACTATCCTTGCCACAAAGTGTTCCATGACAGCTATGTTCAGAAGCAGCATTCTTCTGGCTCCCAAATGCTGGGGGCAAACAGGAATGGATTGTTATCTTTGTGTCCTGGTTGTGGGCATTTTGGAGGCATCTGGCCAGCAACTGTTGAGACAGCATGTTGGACTAGATGGCCTTTTTGGTTGGTGGGCACATTTGGAATTTTAAGAGAAGGTCGTAGGTGCTCTCACAAAGTGACTGCCTGGGCAGGGAGCTTGCCCATTCACAAAATAGCCACCATGGTGGGCATGGATGGTAAAAAAAAAAAAAAAACTTGCATTTCCCAGAAGGCAAACGGATGAAAAGAAAATTAACTTGCCTAAGTACAAAGCAGTCTGAACTCCAAAAGGCAAAACCTCTCTTTTGAACCAACATAAAGATGGTGCTGGAGGGCAGCTGTTTGCTTTGCAGCATGTAAAACTTTCCAGTTACTATGTTTTAATTAAAAACAATATTACGAAATTAATTAAAAATCATGAAGGGCATGGAACCTGGTGGCCGCCAAGAGAGGTGTCTGTGGATTCATTGGAGACCCCAGGTCTAAATTAGCAAGCCACTTCCTATGTTCTTCAGGTCTGTGAAGGCCCTATGTTGACTACTCCCAGCAAAAAAAAAGGATCACTTTCAATAGTTTGTGGCGTATCTCAGGACAGAAAGATAAATGTTTCAAATGCCTTAAGTCCAGTTTAAGACAGGCCCTTTAATCGGTTTGTAAAACACAGCTCATTAAATGTTTGCTGGGGGAATGAAAACAGGAAAGATTTTTCCACACAGGAGAGAATGTCCAAGAAAAGCCCCTTTTCACTGAACTTGGCAGGCAGTTTGGAGACATTTATCTTCCATGCCGAATGTGTTCTGTCATTCGGCCTGTAACTAACAATATGCTGACAACTACACCACAGACTCACTCTGTATTTTATTTGGCATGAAGGGATTATTCCTTAGCACCAAGTACTTGCAACTGGCATTGGTTAAATGAGAAATTACTGCCTTTCAAAAGCTCGGCGTATTATTGGCAGCAAATTTGTCTTTGACTTCAGAAATTGCATTATGTACCTTGACACACTCGTTGCTATAATGTGTTTGGCAGCAGCCAGCAGATTTAGGATGGAAAATTGAATGTCTCATGGTTTATCTCTCCTCTGGAGAGATTTTAATTTGCTACGTGTTATACAAGCAGTTCCCCTTTCATCTCTCAAACCAAAGAAGCCCTAAAGCATTCTAAATGGTATGAATTATTAGAATAAGTTCATTAGTTTCACATGCTGTGCATTTGTCGTTCCCACATAAACCAATGTGGGAATGGCAAATATATAGCATGTGAAATGAATGATCTGATGCAAATAAAACTTAGTATTTATATAAGCACTTCAAAATATGCAAAGTAATTCACATACATTATCTGTTGCATCTGATAAAGTGAACAACGTCCACAAAAGCTTACGCCAGAATAAATGTGTTAGTCTTTCAGGTGCCACAGGACTCTTTGTTATTTTTGCTGCAACAGACCAACAGAGCTGCCCTATGAAAATAACATATTGTCTCAGGGATCCATAACCATTTGTTAAAGTACGCCAATGTTATTTCCCCACATAACAGAGGTTCAGAGATAATGGCTTGCCTAAGGCCACCAGATGACTTTGAACATGATTCACAGCTCAGTCTCTTTGCCTAGCTAGCAATGCAGGTATTGATTTCAGGGAGGCTAGCGAACTCAAAAGGAATTCTAACTCAATGGAATAATTGCTGAGAGACATTTAGCAGTTCAGAAAATTTGGGAAACTGCCATCAAAATCCCAAAGAATTCAATGGCAAAATTCCCGCCTATTCCAAAGGACCTAGAACTGAATTTGTGAAGACCATCACTAGACTCTGGCCGCAAGGAAGCTGTAATGTCTGAAGATCACATACTGTCAGCAAAGTTATTCATTTCTATCAGTTCATGCCACTGGGGATTTGGATCCACATAAGCATGGCTGTAAGATAGCAATCCAATGTCTTTGAGCTTAAACCTCTTGCAATTGTAAAAGTGAGTTCTACAGCTCCTCTGTAAATTTCCTTTGGAAACATGGGATTTGATTTTTTTAAAAGTCATGTTTATTTTTACTGTATCTATCTACGTCAGGGGGTGCGGAATGCGTAGTCCTCCAGATGATTGCAACCCCCATCAGCCCCTAGCCAGCATAGCCAATGGTGAGAGATAATGGGAGTTGCAGTCCAACAACATTAGGGACACATGATCCCTAACCTTGATCTATGTAGATTAATCCTTTTCTCTTTTTTTCTCATTCTCTCAGGCTGCCTCTACAAGAGGCATTTAAAGCTCTTTCAAGGTGCATTAAAAAATTTACCTCTACAAGAACGGAGCGCAAATCGGGCGTAGAGGCGCTTTAAACATCCGATTATGCGCATTATCGAATGCGCGTTAAATAGCGAGTTTTATTTTGCTCCGGCCGTTAAAGCGCATTTTGACTATGTAAACAAGTGATTCTCCGCATTAACTACTTGTAAAGCGCATTTGAAACAACCGGTAAGGTCACCCGTTGGTTGCTCAATGACCTCCTGCATACAAGCATTTGCAATAAAGCGCTTCAGCGATTATGCGCATAATCAGCTAACCAGGCGTCAAACAGAATCCATCTAGAGAGGGTCCCTACATGATCTGTTGACAGCCAACATCTTATACCTTGCAAACACGGTCCAGTTTAAAATAATAATGATGATGATAATAATAATAATAATAATAATAATAACTCAACCTAATTCAAGTCACCTGAACCACATCAACTCAAAACTATATGGGTTGTATCCAACATTAGTCCTACTTAAAGTAGATCCATTAAAGTGAATGGAGCTTAAGTTAAACTAACAGTGGATACAGCCCATTGGATACAATCCTATATCATTTTCAAAGGCATGATTTCAATTATTTGCCATGTTTTTATCTGCAAATTTTCCCCAGCTTATGTAAAGAACCCAACAGGCGGGGGGTTCTTTATTAATTGTTAAGTGCCACGCACACATTTATCCACTCATTTTTCACATTGTTAGACTTGTTTTTCAAATACAAAACTGATTGGGGGGGATGCGAGTGGATCATCACAACGTACAGAAGGCTCCTCTGCTGTAAACATGAAGAACTCCCCCCCCCTTCCTTATTTCGTTGCCACAGCTGCTGTGTTACATCTGTTTTCACCCTCTGTCACCTTTCGAATAGATTTTCAAGCCTGGAATGGCCCCACTAAATTCATTGGTCATGTGGGCTGAGTATTTTGGATTATTACATATCAAAGGGCAGGAGAGAAGAAGAGGGAGACGGAGCAAGGATTTTGCCACAAACCACAAAAACATGATGAGACAGGCAGGAGAGGGATTGCCCAGTTCCTCCTGTTTTCTCACTGCAAAGTGTTTTGTTGAAGAGTCCAAAAACAGTTTACCATGTGGAGATATCATAGCTTTGATGCTGGTACCCATGAAAATGTTGAACATCTGTACATCTACTTTTTTACTATCTTGAGAGCTGCCATTTTGCACTAACCATGACAAGACAACGATAGCAAAAACTACTTAAGAACCTGGAGGGCATTCTTCTATTTAATTTTAAAAACAAAACTCTAATGTTCCATTGCAGGAAAGCCAAAAATAGTTCCTTTCTATTCACTTTAGAAACGCACATTCTCTCTCTCTCTCCCTCTCTCTCTCTCTCTGTACACACACACACACACACACACACAAGAGAGAGAGAGAGAGAGAAAACCTCCATCACACCTAATTTCCCCCCTCCGTGGTTTGCCTCTGAGGCAGGAGTGCGTCAAGCTTATGTTCCCTTTCACCTGAATAGCTGCCCTTTCGCTCCTTCGCTCCTTAGCTCTTCCACTCCCCCCTCTCCTTCTCTTTCGCCCTCCAGTCAGGTCCTGTCAGATGAGCACTTCAACCAGACCGCCTTTCTGCTGGGCAAAAATGAAAGGACCCTTTAGTCTGGCTCTTTGGAGGCATTGAGAGAGTACAATCCTGTCTCTGCAGAGATTCAGGCCATATATAATTTTTAAAAAATGCTTTTGAGCCTGGGGTGCAAGGTTTGGGTTTTATATTGAGGCTTGGAACCAGCTGCTGGGAGAGATTGCTTTTCCCTGCCAGGATCTGATGCAATCCATTCAAGCCCCCAGTTCCTTTAAAACTACATGGAGGCTTAGGGTGCGTTAAATGCGCTTAGGGAAAATAATCCAGACTTTTAGCATTCCAGGAAAGGCTGGGGAAGAGGTGGGGTGTTAGCAGGACAGGCACCATGTCATGTGAGTGCCGTACTGCAAATCCATACACCAACCATGGGGAGTGTACTAAATCGCTGGTGTGATGGAGCAAGCAGAGAAAGCAGCTCTTAACCAGACTCAAACAACTCATTTTATTGGACAGCTCCTTTGTTTTACCTCCTATCTTGTTGAAATATTAAAATCTCCGCAGGATTCCACTCTTAACTAGCACTGATGCTTTAGTATAGATGGATTGGCTTTGTGAACCTAACTCTACTGGAAAGCAGTAAGGCAGTAAAGGTACTTAGGCTGCAATCCAATCTACATTTACTTGAGAGAGTCTGTTGAGTTGTGGAACAGCAGAGCACCCTTGTATTGAAATTAAGTACCACAATGTTCTGTGAGTGGGTACATAGAGGGAAGCAGTTCTGGGAAGCTTCCATATATGTAGGATTAGGCTATAGTGCAATTCAATCGTGCACTGCATTCGATTGGAAACATTTCTTTGAATTAGGCCTCTGTCATCGATGCATTGATTCTGCCATCTTGGTGGGACTCTTTGGCCCAGGAGGCAAATGCAACTGTGGCCCCAAGTGCCTCTTACGCCAGATCTACAGTCGTGTTCCTCCCTCCTCATGGCCATGCTGGCTGGGGATGATGGCAATTGTAGTCCTACACATCCGGAAGACAACGTGTTGGGGAAGGCTGTATTAATGCAATGCTCGTTTGGTCAGATTTCAGGAGTGCTTCGGAGATAAGGAGAGAGGAGCAGTTGGTTTAGACCAATGTTATTTTTATTTGCTGCCTTGAGTTCCATGACAGAAAAAGGGAGGATATAAATGTGCTTAAATAAAATAATTTAGTGGGGGGTGGATGGATGGATTTGTTTATCACAGAAGAAGGCACCATCTCAGGCAATATGAAGTGTACTCCAAATGAGAGGGCTCCCCTCAAATAGAACCAAAATGTGATCTGTCCCCTTCTCTTGGCAAAGCACTTGCCAAAGTGAGGCCAAAGCACTGGGCGTCACACGGTGGGTTGCTGCATTTGAAGTGGCTGCAACAGCCCAGCCAAGAGAGCAGGAGGGTCACATGGCACATAGTGCTGCTGCTGGTGGTGGTGGCGGCCTCCTCCTCCTCCTCCTCCTCCTCCTCCTCCTCCTCCTCTAAATGGGCAACAGTTTTGCCAATCTGTCTGTGCCCCCATCAGTGATCATCAAAATCAGGACCCTTTTGGGGGGGTTGAAATGCTTCATGGAAATGGGAGGGCAAGGCAAAATGGGGGGGCACTTTAGTAAGAGGCATTTCACACAAGCCTGTGAAAAGGGATCGGATTTTGGTGAAGTTTTTTGGGAGGGGAGGGGGGGACACAAAAAGTGTAGCAAGAACATTCACCTTTGTGTAAAATGGCTGTGCCTGAGGTCACCTCACATATTATGGGAGCTGGAGCAGTGCCCTCCACAGACAGGAGGCAAGGTAACACAAGGCCAAGAGGAAGGGGCGGGGGGGAGGAGCAGGGGGCAGCAGAACGAAACAACATGGTGTTGCTACATGAGCCACATCAGCTGAAGCCATTTCTCTCATGTTCCCCCTCTGCAGCTGTTTCACCCCATCCTAGAACCCAAGGACAAGTCAATGTAGTCGTCCCATCACCCCTTCCGCCAGCACTGGCCACAGCAGCAAACAGGAGGCTGTTGCCCTTCCATTCACTCCATCACCCATTTAGGTCTGGTAAGCTCCTTACAGTTGCGCCTTACAATTTTTTTGCAATCAAAAGTTGGCAACCCATACTTGGCAGTATAGCCAACCAACTGTGAAAGACAACAACAACAACAACAACAACAACAACAACAACAACAACAACAACAGCTTACATAGCATGAGAAAGGGCCAAGTCAGAGGGGAGAGTAGTCAAAGAAGCTCAGATGCCTCCAGATTTGAGATGCCAAAGTGCTCTCTGCAGCAGGATCCCTTCTTCCTTAGTGGGTGCTGGCAGGCTTACATGATGGTCGGGCACAGCAGTGGCACTCCAATGAATATACCAAGATGCTCTGGGTGGCTTGGTTGCTATTTTAGTCCCCCACATTGCCCTTGAGCAATAATACATCTGGGACGTTGTGAGAAATTAAAATGGCGGCCAGCCCAAGCCACCCAGTAGTATTCAGAGTGCCAGTCTGGCTGGAAAACTAAGAGGGCAAGGCAGGTATCACCGTGGAGACTTCTGGGGGCTGGCCTGAGGATGTTGGGTGGCGGCACTGGCCCACTTGTTTCCACCAGCCTTCCCGTAAGGTCTGGGCTGCTGGTTTTACTGGTAATCTTTGTTTCTATGGATGTTTATTGAAGATGTCTTAAACATTTTAATTGCATCCATTCTGCGTGGTTCTACCCTCAAATGCAGCCTAGAAATCGTTGTTGTTGTTAAATAAAAAATAAAAACATGAAATATGCATGCACGCACGCACACCCTTCCACCACCAGTCCAGTTTCAGCAGGCAGGAATGGGGAACTTAAACAAACACACACACCGCCCCCGCTCCCCGCCCCCTGCTGAGATAAGGAATGGGATCACTGGGGTGGCAGCATTTAAAGCCTCTTCCCTCATCAGTGTTCCCGAGCAAGTTTAAAAGCGCTCCCCACCATTGCCCAGCCTGGTTGTTTGCTTGCTGCCATTTGCAGCTAAGAGCAGTGGGGGAAATTGCATCTGGCTCAGGATCAGTGGGGGGGGGGGTTACCTGCCCCCCCTCCCAGGGATCTTGATGCAGGTTGCTCTATCAGATGCTGGGAAACAGCAAGCTGTTCTCCAGCCCCCATCTGATGCCCGATCAGCTGCCTGGTCGGGAAATGTGGGAAGGGAAGTCCAGAGCTCTGGTAGGCCACCAGAGAATGGCCAATTGCTGCATGTGCCCCATAGACGGCACTTATCTCATATGTGCCCTAGTCCCTAACCCTTGTTGTAACTAAACCAAAGTATATGTCATTCAAGTAATCACCTATCCCTCCCTTGCTTGCCCATGTCTCAATGCCCCCCCCCCCCGGCATCCTCTGCTGCTTCCCTATATGTTGTAGCTCATAAGGCCCTTGGGGTAAGGACTGGTCATGCCATGTACATAGGTGGCATGACACACATGGCATGCATAATTGACAGATGTGCAATCCCTGAACAGCAGCCGTTCTCTCTCGTGCAGCTTTTGACTCTGGAAAAGCAACACTCTTCAACTGTCGGACTTAAATAGGGATGAAGCCTGCCAGCATTTCCCTCCTGGCCCCTGAAGACTGATGTGCTTATATTCTTTAACAGGGAAAGAAACCCCGATAATGGAAACACATTTTCACTTCTGAGATTAAAAGAGGAGGCTCCTCACTTTCTGAACTTTTGGTCCATGCTTGGTAAGTATTTACATAATGCTTTAATCAGCAGATAGGAAAAGGCCCAGACACTGAGATAAGGTTTAGGTGTTGGATGTCATGGAACCCTCCCACTTGCAGGATGTCATTATATATATATATATATATATATTGCCTGAAAGGAAGGAGGGAACAAATTAGTGCATTTGAGAATGTCACAGGGCCTCATCTAGTGAAAGCTGCACATTCACAAAGACACACAAACACACACCTCAGCGCACAGGGATGGAAAGGTATAAACCTTCCCCTACCACCACCACCTGCTGAGATCTAGGGATCACTGGAAGGGGGGGTTGCAGGGAGTTGAGGTGAAAGCCACCAGATCACTGTTTCTCCAGTGCTACTAACAGTGGGACAACTGAGATCTCGGAAGTGGGATCACAATGGGGTGGGAGAGGCTTTCACCGGTCCCCCAACAATCCCCAGCCAGAACTGCCAGGACTGTTTTTCCCCTGCACAGTCTAGCTAATCAGCTAGGCTGCAGGGGAAAGTGGGCAGCATCCCATTGGCTTTACAGGCTGCACCAGGAGCAGCTGAAGGCCGCTGTGGCCCTTGGCCCTTGGTTGTGGTCCTTGGTTGTGCACCCTGCCCTTCTGCCATAGATTAACAATCTGGACTTGTGACTATGATCCATGTAGGGTGCAATTGTTTGTGCCCACTCTTACGTGGGACCCATGATGGATTAGATGGGGAATGGATCTGGAGACCCCCAAAATATGATACCAGAATAGCTGCTTCTCCAAGGCTCCTACCCAGCAAAGGTTCACCCAGAGACAATCAGGGCAAATCAGCAGGTACCTAAGCTCAAGTAGTCTAATAATATGTTTAGATGAATTTCCAGAGGAGTAGGCATGTTACTCTGCTACTGCATCTATAGGCTGACCATATGAAAAGGAGGACAGGGCTCATGTAACTTTAACAGTTGTAGAGAAAAGGGAATTTCAGCCAGGGTCATTTGTATGCAATTAGTACCTGGTGAAATTCCCTCTTCATCACAACAGTTAAAGTTGCAGGGGCCCTGCCTTCTTTTGTATATGGTCACTCTAGTATAGTGCCTGCACCTTTAACTGTTCTGATGAAGAGGGAATATCACCAGGAACTAATTGCATACATATGTCACTGGCTGAAATTCCCTTTTCTCTACAACTGTTAAAGTTACATGAGCCCTGTCCTCCTTTTCATATGGTCAGCCTATGCATCTACAACAACCAGTGTTGTAGCATCTTAAAGACAAACATCAATTTTCATGGGTAACAGATGTTAGCTTACATTGGCATATATATAGGAATTGTGAGCAGTGAGGTTATAGGGAAATGAAATGCAAAAATACGGACTGTGACAATTACATTAAAGCTTAAATGTATGTAAACTCATTGCAATGACCATTCATAAAGCAGTGTTTAAATAACTTAGCATTGGTCAGTTAATGACCTTCGGCAGTGGGATAAGAACCTGTTATCTTGATTCAGGCCTCCAGTTTTTATGAAATGACTTAAAATGTGTTTTAAAATTATCATCTTTAAATGCCAAGAGTGCTCATTGGCCAGGATGCTGGAAAGTGTGAACAGATGTTCTACCCACTGAGGAACTGGGTAGAATGCTACCTGCACATTTCCCTTTGTATCTCTGTTTGTAAAGGGTGCTAGAGACTTGCTTTTAAAAAGAAGGAAGAAAGCTGGAAACTGAGGGAAGGAACCTGAAATGTTGTTGCATATGACAGGTTCCAGGATAGCTAGAGCTAGGGCCCTGGCTGCCTTCACCTCCTCCCCAGGAAGTCCTCTAATGCAGCCTTGAGGGGTATTTCTCTTCTTCATTGTTAACAGGAGACAGGCAGGAGGGAACCCAAGCTCACCATTTCTGAAAGGAAGTGTAGTGGGGGAACAGCCACATAATTGGTTAGGGAGTTGTTGGAAAGAGCCATTTCCGTATTTGTTAGACCAGCACTGAAAGGTAGGTAAGAACACAGACAATATGTCCTTTTTCTGGTATGCAAAGTTTAAAAGATCTGTCAAAAACTCCAGCTTGTGCAAACACTCTGGGTGTTTTGCTAAGCTTTGCCACTTCCATTTTCCTGCAAGAATCCAGCTCTGTTCCATAACGCCCATCTAACGACAGCTTATGAGATCCGAGCCCCCACTCCTGTCACTCAAACCCCCTTACACTGCTTTTGCTCAGTCAACGGGGTCTGGGATATTTCAGTGTAATTGGTAGGCAAATGCTTCAGAAAGGCAAGGCATGGAAAACAAGGTGTTAAACTGAAACCTTCATCACAGGCTGTATGTCACTGTACTTAGGATGCTGGTTCTTACTGTACGGCAGCACCCTCTACTTTTAAAAATTAAATAAATCAGGAATTTTCTGGAATACAGAACAAATTAAAATGCAAAAAGGTATTTCTCTCCTCTTTGTGCCCTTTAGCAGCTTACACTTTGTTTCCAAATACATGCAGAACTAAAGCTGCAGACAGAAAGAACATTTTCAGTACCCCGAGGACAGTTAGAAAATGGCATCATTGTTCTCAATATAAATACACACACGCACCCCAATTGCAGCCACTGGGAAAACTTTTTAACAGCATCTTGCCACACATCAAGGTGAAGCAGAGGAAAATGAATCCATCCTGTCAGAAGGAAGTCAAAGGCCAGTCCAACAGTTGTGTGTATTGCTCTTGCAGGTGCCTATTGGTTAGCACCCATGATATCACTGGATCCAAGAAAAACTCCTCTTCCCTGCCATCCCCAGAGCAGTTTTGCAGGTCTTTTTAACAGTGTTTAATAGTTTACTTGTTTGTGGTTGTTTTGGTAAGGTGCAGAATTCCAGGGCTGTGCACAGCCCCACCGCCTCACCTTGGAGTCCATTTCGGAGCCTCTGAAATGGCACCAATTTGACTCGGGGCACTCTGGGGGTGCCTGCCTCACCTCAGTCCCAAAGTGACTTGGCCTTGCAGGTTCTTTGGTGCTGGCCATGCAGTTGGCACCCAGGAAAGCTGGGCACAAGGCCAACCAGGAGTCCATGGGACTCCTGACTCCCCATGCCCTGCTTGCAGCTCCCTTGCCACCCCATTCCCTCCCCCTCCCCCTCCCCCTCTACCCAACTGCCAGGACTTACCTGTAAATTGCATCCTCCTCCCAGAGATCAAAGCCGCAATTTGAAGTTAAGATCATGGCAGCTCTCTGTTTTTACTATATCGATGCAAACTACAGCAGCCATAAAGGGCTATTCCTATTTACATCCACTGTAGTTTGCTACCATAGATATAGTAAAAACAGAGAGTCGCTGTGACCATAACTTTAAATCACAGATCAGCTCTCTGGGAGGAGGATGCAATTTACAGGTAAGTCTCAGCGGCAGGTGGTGGGTGGTGTCAGCATGGCTGAAGTGCGATGGTGAAGGGGAGGTGACCGGGGAGGGTGGGGAGAGGGAGGCTTTCCTGGGCAGGAGGGAGTGACCAACGCTGCTCTGAATTGGCCCAAGGCATCCTGAGGCTTCAGTACTAATCTGCTTCAGCCTCGGGCCGCCTTGGGCCTACCTGGTACCAACTCAGATCCGGGCTGATGCACGCTGATTTGGCCCACCTCCCCTCAGTTTCGGGGATTCAGCCCAAGGTGGTGTGCAGCCATACATAATTCTTGAATTTTGGACATTTCTATCCTAACTTCCCAGGATATGTGAGGCAGCTCACATATCAAGAGACTAAAAACACAGTGTATATGAATATGGCAACTTAACACTGTGAGACTATTTTCACTCCCCACCACCACTTCTCTCATAATGCCCTGCTACTTTAAAATAATTTTCTTTGTTCTTTTTCTGCATTTCACTTTATACAATGCCTTTTCCCAGTCCTGCAATTTAGACTGTTTCCAGACAGAGGGCTGCCAGCATTACCCTTCTGCAGCTCTTCTGCCTTTTCTTCCTTAATAGATTTTTGTGGAAAGGACAAAGGTAGAAGCTATGGTGGGGAATTCTGGGAAAGTTACAAGATGAAGACAACAATGTCAGGATCCTCATAAAATTCTGTGAATGATGCAGGGCAGTTGCCCGGTAAAAGCATCCACCATTAACATTTCATGGGTTTTAAATTCATTATAAAATGAGCAAGAAATCATTGACTCCAGTACATCCTGTACATACATGACTATAGCCCCTACTTTGCTATAGCCCCTACTTTGCTTTCTTGGTGCCCCCAGCTCGCTTTGACCGTGCAGTTCCTGGCCTTGCTACAATTCTGCTTGCAGAGGGGTGATCTGGATTAGGTAAGTGGTGGGGAAATTCGGTACTTTATCCTTTTCTGTTTAGGCATTTCCTCACTCCAGCTTGTTCCTCAGTGGATTATCCCCCCATGGAGTTCCAAAATGCAAACATGAATCTGGAAATCTGCAGGAGAAAAGTCACTGGGGGTTGGAGGGAAAAGTGGTGAAATGGAAAGGGGGAAAGGGTTAATCACTCTGCCCCTACAACTTCTCTAATCCTGATCACCTCTCCAGTTGTTTTTTCTGGTTGAGAAATAGGGCTCCATCACACCACCATTTTATTTCACTCTCATCATGCCTGGTTTGTGGTTTTGCAATGCGGTACTCACATGATGTCGCTACTGTCCTGCACTCATCTCACCTCTTCCCCTCCTTTTTCCATCTTATTTTGGAGTAGGGAAAGTCTGGTTTATTTCCTTCATGCGGGATTAAAGCGCCCTTCCACCCCCATGTATTGCCATCATCGCATTTTTTCTTTTGTTGGGGGTGTGTGCTTTGAACATGTGCTTGCTGATGAAAAAGGAGGGTGGGGCGGTTCTGTTCCTCCAGCACACTGTGTCAAATGAACTGAGCCAGTGGAATGGGCTTTGGTTGCTCCAACCCCACCTCCTTGCTTCCAGAAATAGCACCCAGCCGATTAAACGTTGAATCAGTAAAATGCTAGACAACAAAACCAGAGCGAGGGGGGGAGGCTCCCACGTCCATCACCCGACAAGAACCAATGAAGGGGGGTGGGGAGAAGCGGCTGGGTGGGGTGGGGCAGGCACAATAACGAGAGAGCAAACAAGTGAAAAGAGAGTCCACCAGTATAGCTACGATTGTGAAAGGGACCAGCACTTGCCATGCTAAAGAAATGGAGGTCAACATCACGGATGCATACCACGGAAAAAAAGTAGGTGTGATGGAGCTCAATGAGGCACCCAGCTACAGATACAGCCTTAACTGGTACTACCAAATGTACCAGGGGAGGGCAGGAAAGCATCACATCAAACTCACAGCACTATATTGCAGTTGAATACTGCATTCCCAGCAATGGAGGGAAGGCATCTGAGCCTCCCCACTCCTCACAATTAAAGGCCCAGCTGCAGCCAAGTACTGACCTATCTGGGGAGTGCCCAGAAAATGACATCCAGGACACTTCAGAGAAGAGCCTTTCTCCACGGAAACTTGTGTTAGCAGCATGCGAGTGTTGCAGCCAACCTCTGAGATTTTGCAGACTGTTTTAAGCAGGGGCCCTTAAACACTCACTGTGGCAAACTAGATGTCAATGCACACGCAATGTTTTGCTCAAATTATCGGCCGGCCAGCCCACTACCTTTGCTCTGAACAGCTCTAGTGACTAGAACTCAACATTAGCACTTAGAGGTTGTGAGAATCAGCCCCTACAGCAGGAAGAAGAAAGGGTCTTAACAGAACTCCAGCAAACAAGCCAATCGCTCTTCTTATGTCTGGGATGGATAAAACCAGAAAGTATCAAATTCAAATCAGATTTTTTTTTGGTTTTGTTTTTTTTTTAAAGAAATTAAATTAGGGTTTTAAAAAAAACTAAATTAAGTCACTTTTACAAATTAACTGGTTTCATATTATATCGATAAAATACAAAAAAGGATGTGTTAAAGATTCTGCTCATACTAAAATTGAGTCCACGTCCTTCTATCAAACACATTGACTTGGTTCGCACTATCGCCATAGCCCATTAGGCACAGTGGGTCATTGTGCCCACAGGCCCCAAATTGCCAATCCAAGCCCTCCCCCTGCCACTGTGAGTTCTCATGCTGTGAAAACCTGGCGAGGGTGGCTCATCGGAGTGGTTAACAAACCACCGCCAATGCAACAACAGGCCATGAGTCCCGGGTGGGTTGTTAGCCACCCCAACAAGCTGCACCCAGCAAGGGTAATTATGCAAATCAATCAGCACATGACCATGGCTCGTTAACCATCCTGTGATCATGCAAACTGGCTCATTGAGTTAGAGCCTGCTTTTTTGATGCAAAAGAATGAGCCTCGAGGTGTTTAATCATTACACACACACAAACACACACCATTTCCACAATCTAACTCATTTTCCACAGAGCTGCTACTAGATCCACAAAGACACCGTCTTTTTTTTTCCATCGCAGCAGACTAAATCAGGGAAAAAGCATAGGGGAAAGGGTTAAGACCCAAGGCATCATCAGACGAGGAAAATGTTGTGTTTCCCTACCATTGCTATGGCCTCCTGCTGCTGTCCCACAATAGCAATGATCTCTTTACGTGGGAGAGAAAGAGGAAGCAGCAATGACCACGTGGCCCATTCAGGGGCTGTGTTTATATCATGCTGCTTTTCCTGCACACAGCAGGAAATGGTGGCAAGTTTCGTTTTTAAAAAATAAGTTGGATTTTCTGGGGGGGGGGTTGCAATGGAAAAACAAGTGGGAGGCATGCGAGAGGCTGACGTCATCATCTAAAGTACGCACAAAAATCCATGAGTGGGCAGTAACGAGTGTGCGGTAAAATGCTTGTCTGATGACACTCCCAATCCTACAGTATTGTTTCTCTGATCAAAATTAGAGTTTCTGTGGCAGTTTTAAAGTGAAAAGTAAAGACCAGAGATCACATCACAGAACTCCCACAAAAAGTTTATTACAGCCCTCTGTGAATAAAACAGTGTGGACGGACGTTGACTTTTCTTACTCAGCAACTATAGGCCCTTGCTTCTGGGAAGTTTGGGCATTAAGTTTTCAAATAGGTTATATTATCCCATGTCTTACATTCATTCATTCATTCATTCATTCTGTATGGTAGGGTGGGCTGAGGGTCTGTGACTGGCCCAAAGTCACCCAATAAGCTTTCATGGTCAAGTAGGGGCTAGAACCTGGGTCTCCTGATTCCCAGTCCAACGCTCTAGCCATTCACCACACTGGCTCTCCTTTTGTATAGATAGAGCCAAGCAGAAATGCTTCACTTCACAATTGCTCTCCTAATAAGTTCTGCAGTACAGATGTTATTCAGGTTGCATGACCAATGTTTTAGTCTATGCTCCACATCATGGAAAAGCTCTATATAAGGAAGTGTGTGTGTGTGTGTGTGTGTGTGTGTGTATATAATGCAACCAATTCACATACATGCTTTTCCAGGAAATATATGAGTTAGAAGGTTGGAAACTTGATTTAAATCAATAACTTAAGTCCTCTCTCTCTCTCTCTCTCTCTCTCTCTCTCTCTCTGTCCCTGAAGATAGTTGTAGCGCTAGACTGTACATTCATCCTCCTCATTGCTCTGTTGCATCACCAACAGCTTGGATGAAGAGGGGATCAACCCCATTTACAAGCCCACCCCCCATCGTAGCTGTCAATGACAACTGCTACAATCCAGCATGTCCTCCCAACTGGAAAAAATGCCCCATAATAGAGGATTCTGGTATTTTGTATCTGAAAGAGGTACACTGTAGCAGAGGCAAGATGCAATGTGACAAGCCTCTCATAACTTCTGAAATGTGGCATCTTCTTTGGGCCCACTTCTTCGTGGGATAATTATATGCAAGCTGTGGAGTTATACATAATGCTTCATCTGGACAGGATCTACCCTACTGCTTCATAACAGTACTGAAGTGCACTGACAACTGTTGGGGCCCACTGGCACACAAACTGCTTTCATAGTGTTATATCCTGTTTGGTGTGACTGACCGAAGAAATCATCATTATTATCTACTTGACAAAAGAGTTACGTGTACTTTGAGGGCTAGAACACCGAGATCTAAAATTGTGTACTTGCTTTGAAACTGAGCTGTAAACCTGGAAAATCACTTGTTCAAATCTCATCTCTGCCTTAGACTCACTGAACGGACTTAAGCAAACCATTCTTTGTCAGCCTCAGTCCCCTATTTGCAATATGGAGCTAAGAGTAGTGATCTATGTTGCAGGGGCATTTTAAAGATTACTATTGAATGTGAATTGCGTTGGACATCCTATTTAAATGCTGAGCATTACTCGTAGAACAGCAATAGTGAATGAGAGAACCCCCTTAGCCAGTTTTGCATCTCTTGTTTCTTGGGATCCAATCTATTCTGCACGTTTTGTACACCAACTGTTTTAAATCTGGCGGTGGCTGCTGCTGCTCTTTTCTTCCAGCTTCAAGCCCCCAAATTTTGTCTGCTGCTATCTACCCCCCCCATACATACACACGCGCACACACACACACACACGCTTATGCTTTGCTGTGTCCCATCATGACATCATGCAACCCTGGAGCCTCCCCGGCGCCTCACTTCATGCCACATTGCAGCCTCTGCTGAGTCCAAGAGGGAAAGAAAAATATTCCATGCTGGGAAAACTGCTCTGAGGTTTTGCTGGAGAGTGCACTTGGAGGCAAACGTTTGTACAATTTGCTTGCTAAGGGGGAATCGGATCACAGGCCTCAGCGCAAACATGGAAAACCGCAGAGATCGGGGAGTGGCTCTGTCACCGCTCCCCAAGATACGGTTACTCTCTCTGGCAAATCCACAGAAGAAGCCCACCTTCTCTGCACAGGGCAAAATAAACACTCTCCACGCCAGGGCTGGAGGCCAACAGGGCATGACCTGCTCTTCCCAGATAGGAGAGAACCAACTCTGACCTGAGAACATCACCAATCACTTCGCTGAGAATGGGGCTGAAAGATGTGGGCATTGACTGTGAGCTGGGCTGGATAAGTGGGGGCTTCGCATCAGTCAGTCCCCCTCAGCCCAATGTTCAGTAGCCACAATTCCGTCTTTGAGGTTTGCTCTCAGTTCATGTGACATAACTCAGAACTGACTGGATTCGCAGGTAGCAGCTGTGACCCAGGTGGCAACTGTGTCCTTTCAGGAAGGCAGATGTGACCATGGGAATCCAGGAACAAAGGTATTCCTTAGTGACCTCAAGGTAACTACTGCAATGCCCTGGGCTACCTTTGAACAGCATCTACAAACTTCAGGTAGTAAAAAAATAAAAAAAAAATCTGTCCTCTGAAGCACATGACTTCTTTGGTGCTCCAGTGGCTCTGGCTGCCAATCTGTTTCAAAGAGCTATTTGAAGTGTTGGTGAATGCCCTTAAGACCATAAACTACCTAAGACAAGGGCACTTAAGGGACTGTAGGGCTGCTTCTACAAGAGAGGTTTAAAGCTCTTTCAAGGCGCTTTAAAAAATTTACCTCTACAAGAACGGAGCGCAAATCGGGCGTAGAGGCGCGTTTTCTCTCCGATTATGCGCATTATCGAATGCGCGTTAAATCGCGAGTTTTATTTTGCTCCGGCCGTTGAAGCGCATTTTGACTATGTGAACAAGCGCTTATGTGCATTAACTACTTGTAAAACGCATTTTGGTCATCCATTAATGCGCTTCGCCGCCTCTCGCTGCCTCTCGTGCAGAGGTATTAGGTGTAAATGCGCTTTAGCGATTATGCACATAATCGCCTAACCGGGCGCAAAAGCGAATCCTTGTAGAGGGGACCTTTCCTCCCACATGAACCTGACTTTGGAGCAATTGGGGAGGCTCTTTGGCCTCTGTGTTAGGTATGTCTTGCAGGCGTGCTGAACAGGGCCTTTTCCATCATAATACCATAATACTCTGGGAGATCCGTCTGGCCTCCTCCTTTATGTCCCTTTGCCTCCCTCTCAAGGCACTTTTATCCCAACAGGCATTTAAGCTGCCCAAAGGCTGGTTACTTTTTTTTACTGTCCAGTGCTTCTGAACTAAGTAGCTGCCTTCAGGTGTGGTGGAGGATGCTGTCCAACCATCAGTGTTGAAAAAAAAAATTCAACTGCCATTCAGCCAGCTTTTGTACCCTGCTTCTATTCCATCTGTTAATTTATCTTTTGCCCCCACCCTACCCCTTAACCATTTGTGATGTTGTTGGAAAAGAAAGAACATGATGCTTTATATAGTAACACTATATACTTTTTTAAAGAAAAAAAAATCATAGCCACAAAATGCCTGGACCTATCTTTCTGAAATTTCTCACACATAAATACCTCAAACCCATCTGCAATGTGGGCAAGTTTCATGCTTCTATCTTTAAAAATAAAAAGTTAAATGCGTTTCTCTCCTCATTTCTCCAAATATACCTTGCCACTACACGCTTGAACCTATGTTTCTGAAATTTCCCACACATCACTAACTACATGTCATCTCTAATGTGACTAAGTTTCAAGGTTCTATCATTAAAAATAAAAAAGTTAAAGGCATTAATTACTTACCCCCAATGCAACCCATTTTTCAAAAATTAATTGCCACCCAAGGCAAGCACCTATATTTCTGAAATTTCACACACATGAGTAGCAACATACCATCTGCAATGTGGCAAAGTTTCAAGTGTGGACCTTTAAAAATAAAAAATATATAGTCATTCCAGGTTCATATTAGAAAATGTCACAGACACAAACTGCCTGCAACAATCTTTCTGAAATTTCTCATGCAAAAGTAACTCTAACCCATCTGCAATGTGGCCAAGTTTCATGCTTCTATCTAAAACAATAAAAAAGTTATAGACATTTATTTAAAACTATACTATGCTATGGGGATAATCATTCAAAATGGTGTCTGATTCAAAAATCGGACGTCCGATTTTCACATCGGTATCGGATCTTATACGATACGACAGACCTCTTATTTTTCTGATATGATACTTTACAAAATCTGAAGTTCTGATTCAGATTCTGATAAGATTTTTTCATCCATGCACATCCCTAATCTAAACTTCAAAAACAATCAGGACACACAACACCCTTTCTGCCAGCTAAAAAAGATCCAAACCTAAGAATATTTTTTTCAAAATATACCCAGCATTGCCCAGATATCTGAATAACCTATAGTAGGGAAGCGGAACTCAGTGGATGTGAGGAACTGTTGTATGTATGTGCTCTGAAGTTATTATTATGGAAAAAGGAAAGCAGACAGAACACAGAATACTTTATTGACATAATTTACTATCAAAATATCTACATTTAACAGATTTTGGCAGAGAGCCAGGATGGTGAAGGCCACTGTTGACTTGACCCTTTTAACTGACATAAAAATACTTAAAATCCAAAAGTTCATGTTTTTAGATTTTTCTAATAGCCAGACCTATCAGCATGACAGATTTTAAGGTAGGCCAGTCCTAGGCCTGTGAGGTAACTTTAAAACAAATTAAATTAGTTTCTCCCCTCCCTGCTCTCTCTCACCTTCAGTCATGGCCAGGGCTGCTGTTGCCGTAATTTTCTTTGTCCTCACAATAAACAAAAACCACAACTCCCGGCATGCCTTTTGCTGTGGTGCCTGACTTGCCCAATGGGAGTCCTGCTGCTGAAGCTTATGGGAAGTGAAGTCTGGCTGGCTGACTGACAGTTCGCTTGGTTGCTGTTGGCAACATGCCTGCTCCCGATGGGGCCTAGCAACTGAGGCAGTTGCCAGTAATTATCGTAGGAGACTATCATCCTGTTAAGGGCATTTCTGCAGACATCTCTTATCAACCCCCTGAAGAAGGTCTTAAAAAACAACATAGGCCAAAATGCATTGGGCTTGGGAATAAAGTATTTTAGCATTCTGAGAACCTGCTTCTCTCCTTTTTTGCCCTTTTAACTGGAGAGCAGGCCATCTTGGTTGTGGCACCCTGCTTGTGAATTTCTAAATAAAGTTTATGATTTTTATGTAAACGCCTGTCTATACCATTGTGACAGAAGAGGTAGCTGGAGAACAAAGACAGTTAGTGAGAGGTCATAGTTTGCTCACCCATACTTTATTTTAAACCAGCCACTCTACATGCCAGTACTACACCTCCCAGCATGCCTTTGGCAGCCCGCAGGTGCCCGCATCCTCTGAGACTTTCTCTTGTTGCCAATGCTGCTCCTCGATAGAGCGTGAAGGAGTAGCATCACCGAGGAAGGGAAGTAGGCAGCTGTCAGTGGACAAGCCCAGCTCCAGCCAATCCTGCTGGGATTGCCTTGGCCTGCACTTCTCACCCACCAAGTGCTCCATCTGGAGCTTGTACTGAAGGGCCTGGGCTGGGCCGGGCAATTTCCTCCCTTTGTTGGGTCTGCTTCTGGGCATGTGCAAAGTACCTCCCCTTCCTCCCCTCCCTCTTAAGGGCAAAAGTTGTGCACTTGCTTCCCCCACATTTTGAGAAAACAATGATATCAGGGTGAAGTGCCTTTGAGCATGTTTGGCCCCTCAAAGCCACACTATTGTATCTAGTCACAATTTTAAAACCACGCAGAGGGCAGGAGGAGGCACCGCAAATGGATGCAGCCCATTTATGTGGGTTGTTTCCTTTTATGTGGAATTGGGTTGACTGTTCAAGACCAACCTTAGGAGTCGGGGTTGTAAAAGACACGCAGCAGCCACCAACCTGTGCACTCACAATGGCCGCCAAAGGCCAGCAAGTCTGGCCTCCTGCCCAAGGTATGCTGGGAGTTCTTCCCAAGGCATGCTGGGAGTTGTAGGCATAAACTTAGGTTTTTATTAAATTCTTTTTAAAAAATACTTAAAACCCCAAAATTCATGTTTTTAGATTTTTTGGGTATATTGTACAGCCAGACCTATCACTGTGTCACCATGTCAAGTTTCAAACTTGTCTGGAAGTGGGTAAACATTTCCGGACATACGTTATGCACACATAGTTTCCACTTTATAGGTACAGATAAGCAAAGAAGAAGGAGGGATATACCCTGAGAAACTTACAAGTTGGAGAGATGAATGTGAAAATAGACAGTTATGCCAATGCTAGCTTGGTTTCAGCCAGAGGTGGTAGGAAGTGGATCCCAGTGTCAGACTCCATGGAACAAGTGGCTTTGATAGTGAGACACTGGGACAGTAAGTTCTTGAGACCATTACCTATCTTAAGCCCTTTGCACTTTGTGAATATTAAATAGCTAAAGAAAAACAAATGCTGCTTTGGTGTTTAAACTTAAACATCTTGTCTATGAAGCCTGCTACACAATACAGAGAAGGGAAAATGCCTGGTTTGTTGACTGAGTAATCATTACACAATTTAGCTTTTAAAAAGGATTTTCCCATGGGCTTCAAGTACGGTTTCATACTTCATTAAATTACACCCTTTAGAATGAAAATTCAGCGCAAATGAAAAACTGTTGATGTTCATGAAAGGCAATCTGTCAAGTCATGTTGACCAAAAGTTTCATCTTCCAAAACCTGATGTGTGCACAGACATTTTTATTCATTGTGAATTTTTATTTTAAATGGTAATGGTATAGTGTACTTCGCACAATAAAAAAGGCAAACAAACAGGGTAGACTTAAGAATCCTGCAGAATGGAAACCTTTAACAAGACTGCCAGTTTCTTTTTCCATATGGAAAAGCAAAAATATGTGAACGGGGGGAAAGTCCTTTGTGGAAGAGGGTTTTATTGACTTTTTAAATATGAGAGTTTTTAAAAGGCATACAAAGAAGACTGGCAATATATTTATAAAACATGATCTTCCATCTCACTGAATACAGTGATAAAGGGGGAAAATAGTTTACATTATAAACACACACAATAGCATTATGTTCTTGACTGACTTTTTTTTTTAAAGTTCAAGGATATCTGCACTGTTGGAGATGTAAAACTTCAGCATAGTTTGCGGAAGTGTAGAAATTTCCACAAAGTTGGAAATTCTACAGTGCCTCAGAAAAAAGTATCCAAGACATTTTGGGATATTTTGGTTCTGATGTCTAAACGTGTATTATTAACTGATACTAGCAGTATTGTTAATAAAGAACAGAAAGTCTTACAGTGCAATCAAGTACTATGCATACTCTTCTTATTGTACTTTTTATCGGCTTCATATGGTTGTATTTCAGAATGGGATTTTATTGTTTACTCCATTGTGTTTGGACGATTATGTAATATTGATGAAATTTATAAAGATACATTTTTAAAAACTTTAATGGTTCAATCTACTGGGAAGTTCTAAAGCCATTGAAATGAAAGGGAACTGCAGAGGAGCACACACTTTAATCTTCCTTTGAAACCAACAGGAAGTGAAGATGCTTTATTTTGGTTAGATTGTGCCCATTCATTAAGTGAATTTTGTTTTACTATAATTACCCACCACTAGAACTTACATGAATGGGGTCACATTGTGAGAATTTGGTTTGCTGAGGATGTCCATTGGCTCTTTATCTCTTGGTTTGTTTAAACTTTGGCCATGTCAAGGAGGAACAATGAAGAGAAGCAACAGCAGGGCTCTTGAGGGAATGGCAGAATCAGGCAGATCCAAAAGGCTATTGGCCCATGTACCATTCCCTCTGTTTGGTTGTGGCACTACACCAGGGCTGGGTAATCTGTGGTCCCAGATGTTGTTGGACTCCAGTTCCCATCAGCCCCAGCCAGCCAGGCCAATGGTGAGGCATGATGGAAGTAGTAGTTGGTCAATAATCTTTGTCCTTTCTCCACCATTCTAATTTAGATGTATAGTTTTACTAGGGTGACCAGATAAAATCCAGGTCAGGGCTCATGTCACTTTAACAGTTGTAGAGAAAAGGGAATTTCAGCCAGTGTCATTTGTATGCAATTAGTTCCTGGTGAAATTCCCTCTTCATCACAGCAGTTAAAGTTGCAGGCACTATACTAGAGTGACCATATACAAAAGAAGGCAGGGCCTCTGCAACTTTAACAGTTGTGATGAAGAGGGAATTTCACCAGGAACTAATTGCATACAAATGACACTGGCTGAAATTCCCTTTTCTCTACAACTGTTGAAGTGACATGAGCCCTGATTTGGATTTTATCTAGTCACCCTAGTTTTACCTTTGAAATGTAATTCATGTAAACAAGAGTGGACAACTTCTGGAGTGGGCAACCCCGAAATCACCAGTTTCCTGTTGATATTCAGTGGCAAAACTGCTTTGTTGCACTACAGAGCTATAGTGCTACAACGGTTAGATTTAGCTTGTTTGCAAGCTAGACTTAACCCTCTTACCGCTTTGTAGCAGCTATGGATACCTCTTTTCCCCCAGAATTTTTAAAAATTACATTGGGGGGAGGCAATGAAGGTGGCAAGGTCGGCATGCAGACTACAGGCCACATGTTGATTTAAAGGGACCTCACTACCAACAGACAACTTTTTCCCCCACTGGAAAATGAAGTTACAGGTTTCAATTATCACCATTTACAAAGAGTCTCCAGGAAAGATCAGGCATCTGATTTTTTCCCAAAATGTTTGCTGGCCTTAAACTAATATCCTTAAAAAGCTCATCCAATACTCAAACCCGGATTTTGATGAAAAATTTGCTGCTGTATGGGTTTCTTCCAAGCTGTTATCATATAAGTCAATCAGAATATTATTGTTTATAAGATCCAAAAAAGCTTGTTATGATTCAGTTTCCGGAAAAGCTGCTTTCTTTTGTCTGCCTTGGGACACCCTGCACACCAACTGCCTCAGCCAGGATCACGTTGCTTATATTAGGCTTCTTATCAAGTTCATCTACCCAAACCAATATTTTCATAAAAGATGTATCCTGTTGCTAAGTCTTGTATCTAGCTCTACTAGCAGTACTTTGTCAAAGTGATTAAATGTCTGGTTTACTCTCAACATTTTTTCCTCCTCTCTTCTGCTTTCTTGTCTAACATTGATTTTTTTAAAAAAAATATGACACTCAATGCTTTTGGTTTGGGAAAGAAAACCCCTATGCAGGAGTTTATTAATGGTGATCTTAATCCCTCGATGCTTTCATGAGCTAAAAGAGGAATTGGCATTTTAGGAATATTTCTTACAATTACGAGCTAGTGAAGCATAGTGGCAGAGATTACAGTCCTATGGATGCGAACCTATGAGTAAGTCACACTGAGCTTGGTCCGACTTATTTCGGAGCAAAGGAGCAGGCTGCCTTCTCTACATCAGAAGGACCATGGTTTGATTTTCTGCTGACAACTCGCTTGTAGAACTAAAGACGAACTACTTTCCCTCCACCTCAGCTCCCGCTCCAAACCTCCCCAAGTGGAGGGGAGCCTGATCTGGCTTAATGGGGTGTTGGAAGGACGGACTACTCTGATAGAATATATGAAGAGCTTTGAGTACTTGGAAAGGTCTATATAAATGGTGTGTGTGTACAACAGAAAGCTAAATGTAGGCCTACGGGATTGTTGTGATTAGAGCCAAAACCATAGATATTGCAGTGGCTGCTTCTAGTGTTGCAGAGTTAAAATGTGATATATTATCATTGCCCCATGAGCTGCAAAATTGCTAGCTCAATAGGGGTGCAATTTTATGCATGTTTAGACAGAAAAACACCCCAGAGCTGGAGAATGCTGAGAGTTGCAGGACTTTAGGCTGACCATATGAAAAGGAGGACAGGGCTCCTGTAACTTTAACAGCTGTAGAGAAAAGGGAATTTCAGCCAGTGTCATTTGTATGCAATTAGTTCCTGGTGATACTCCTTCTTCATCACAACAGTTAAAGTTGCAGGGGCCCTGCCTTCTTTTGTATCTGGTCACTCTAGTATAGTGCCTCCAACTTTAACTGTTGTGATGAAGAGGGAGTATCACCAGGAACTAAATGCATACAAATGACACTGGCTGAAATTCCCTTTTCTCTACAACTGTTAAAGTTACAGGAGCTCTGTCCTCCTTTTCATATGGTCAGCCTACTTTTACCCCTGTCTAAATATGCATACAATTGCATCCTAAGATAATGGATTAGAAGCCCAGACACACCAGTGGAGAAAGTGATCCCAGCACTTAAGAGTACTGTCCAACCATTAAGGAAATGATTGAGACAAAGGTAAGTCCTTCGGAGTCCAGTTGGTTTCAATGGCAAAGTTAAGCACATGCTTTCATCTCCCTCACAAAAATGAATGGGACTTCAAATGGCTGGGTCTTCATTTGGATCTTCTTCTATGGGTGTACCAGAGAAACTTGCAACCCACTTTCATCGCTGAGATGGCCCTGCAATGATGATCAGTGAAAATATACAGTTTGCTCCTCAACCATGCAGTACCAGCTAGCTCATAGCAGATTTATGAAACTACATGTCTATAGCATGGTAACAAAACTGAATCGAAGACATACTGCAGGTGAACTATCCCTGATCAAGGGCATTATGACACACATCCCCTAGAAGCCCCCTGCTCAAGCCGTAATGAAATGAAATGCAGGGATGGGCGACCCACAGCCCTAGAGCCCTCAATCTGTCCCTTCTGCTAGGCAGAAAAGTAGAGGGAGAGAGGAAAAAAGGGGGCGGCAGAAACAGAAAAAGGGGTGAACAGACTGATTTTGGCTCTGGCCCTTTGGCCCCTGATAGATTCCCCATGAGGGGATGTGGCCCTTGACAGAAAAAAGTTTCCCCTCCCCAAATTAACAGTAGCAGTGTAAGTGCTACCATGCAGTCCAGCATATCTTCACATCCCTAGTCAGGGATCCATGAGCTGAATGAAAATTGTAAGTTACTCACTTCTCAGGTGCAGAACAGTGCGCTAGATGCTCCTCCAGTGACTTGTACTGGGGGATCGTTTCAGCTTCCCTAGCGTGGGGAATGCATAATGAAAAAATACCAGACCCACATCTCAGTTCTAATCACATTTACTTGGAAGTAAACCCCACAGTCAGCTGCCAAATACAAAATACAATTGCAGATAAACTGTCATGGCAGCTCCTATGCTGTCAAATATTAAATACAGTATCAAATATTGTCAGATATTAAACAATATGTGCCACCTATCAAATACTGTCAAATATTAAAGAAACCATCCAACCAAAGCCAAACACTTAGGGTGATCAGAAAAAATCCAGGTCAGGGCTCAAGTAACTTTCATAGTTGTAGAGAAAAGGGAATTTCAGCCAGTGTCATTTGTATGCAATTAGTTCCTGGCGAAATTCCCTCTTCATCACAACAGTTAAAGGTGCAGGCACTATACTAGAGTGACCATATACAAAAGAAGGCAGGGCCCCTGCAACTTTAACAGTTGTGATAAAGAGGGAATTTCATCAGGAACTAATTACATACAAATGACCCTGGCTGAAATTCCCTTTTTTCTACAACTGTTAAAGTTACATGAGCCCTGACCTGGATTTTATCTGGTCACCCTACAAACACTTATAAGTCTCGCTGCTTAAAAACACACTTAAACATCTGCATCTCCCTTGGAAATTACTGGAACTTTAAAGTGTTTAATTTTGGCTGGATCTTGAGACAGAGAACATCAAATTAAAGGGAAGTATGAAAATATTCAGAGAATATTCGGTGACTATTTAGCAACCAAGTTCACACAGGAAAGCAGAAACTTAAAACAGAAATTCATTTTAGGCTAAAAGACATCCAATGAATAGCAAGATAGATTATTATTTATATAGCACCACCAATGTTTTAAGATTTTTAGAATATTGCATATTTAGGAGGGAGAAATGGGATAGATACAGACTTTTTCTAAAATGTATCATGTCAGTATTAGTCATCAGGAAAGAAGACAAAGGTATCAATATGGATAGTCAGCAGCCAATAGATAAAGGCCTCTTTCAAGATAAACATGAATTTTGATAGAGTTCGAAGCTGCTGCATAAATTCCTCAAGGAAATACGAGGCACTAAATATTTTAACTAACTGCAAGTAACTTTTTCTAGGGAATTCAATCTTTTTACAGGCACACCATGGAGAGGCACAAGTGTCCACTAATTTTTCCTCTAAGTTCGTTTCAAACATGAAAATCCACAGATTTAAGAGTACGGTGGGTTTCACACCTACTGCTTCTATTACAAACACAGTCAGAGCCGTTATTCAAGTGAAGGCTCCCTATTGTCACTGTGGAAGGGCAGGAAATGATTTCCTAAACTCCTCACATTTGGAAATGATGCCTGCCAGAACTCTGGATGGGTTTAAACTGCTGCCTGAATTCAGCCTGCGGGGAAGGAGGGAAATTAGTCAAATCAAATCAAATCTCATCGGATAAGTACTCAACTCTTTGTCTTAAAGTAGCCTTGTTTGCAGTCAGTGCAGCTAAGTTCCGTTGGCATGTCCTGAGCAATAAATTGAGATAGGCCAGGGGTAAGCGAGGACACACTGACTGTCGAAATGATGGTCGCAGGAGATGATGATCTGAGAGGGCTTGGTATTGTTATTATTATTATTATTATTATTATTATTATTATATTTACATTATTATTATTATTATTATTATTATATTTCACAGTATCCTTGTGGATAGAATCTGTTTGGACGTCTACCATACCTTATAAGGAAACCTTTGTGCAATATAGTAAAGATGTTATTTTGTTCATTAGAGGTTGATGGCTCCGATGTCAGTGGGGTGGTGATTCCGCTACAGGTTTCAGTCCAAACAGGTCAGAACTCTAAAGGAGTTATCCAAGGTGCAGCACTATCCAGGGTTCTGACTCGTTGGGACTGAAACCCGGAATGGATTCACTGCCCCACTGAGTAATGGTCTGGAAGTGTGGAGTGATTTCCTCCCCCAAATGATCCATAAACTGTGGAAGGGCTTTGACCTCAAGCTACCAGGACGTTCTACCCCAGCCCAGTGAACTGAATGTGACGTCCAGCTGTCCTTCATGTCAATGAGGCTCATTGTGCGCTCTTGTGTTCAAACAAACGTCGCTCGTTGCTCGTTTCACTGAAGTCCGTACAGCTGCCTCTGCAGTTCAACGCGATCGTAGAGCACCGGTTTACCCTACACTGAATCTGTAGGTATCTGTCTCTGGAGTGGCTTCTAGCCATCCCTTTGGGGATTTCTCAAAGTACGGTGCTACGATTTAAGCAAGTTTAAGGCAGCCCGATCCTAGGCATGCATTTATTCAAAAGTAAGTCCCACTGAATTAATTGATGTTTCTTTTCGAGTAAATGTGCGCAAAACTGCAGCTCTAAAGTTGTAAATAAGTGGTTTTATATTGTGGCTTTAAGATTTCATATATATTTTATGTTACACTTTTGGTTTTAATTTTTGTGAACCGCCGAGAGAGCTTTGGCTATTGGGCGCTATAGAAAACAAACAAATAAATACTACTGAAATCAATTAGATTTTCTCTGCCGCATGTCCCAATGTACAGCCATTAAAGGTGAAATCCTATGCATGTTTAGACAGAAAAAAGTCCTACAACTCCCAGCATTCCCCAGCCAGCATAGCCAGCTGGGGAATGCTGGGAGTTGTAGGACTTTTTTTGTCTAAATATGCATAGATTTGCACTCTAACGCTGTGATCCTAGCCCCTTTTAGGTGGAAGTCGGGCAACTTGAAAGTAAATGTGTAATAAATGGAGTCAAGTCATCTCATTAATTGATTTCAATGAAATGTAGTTTCGAGTCTGGTGGGCCTTACTTGGTAAGATCTGTTAGTTTAATTTTTTTTTTAAAAAAAGCGAACTTTCCAAAGCATGCCGATGTTTTTTTCCCCATCTTTCTTTTCCTTCTATAAAAATGGGCAATGATTCAGACAAATTGAAGCACTTTTAAGTTCTGACTGAACAAGGTGGATTTAAGTGTGTGCGTAACTGTTCTACTGAAATAAGTGAGGCAGCATGATTCTGTTCATGTCTACTCTGAAGTAAATTCCATTTATTTCAATTAGGTTTACTCACTGGGTATAGGATTGCACACCAATGTACTTTATGATGAACCCGGGTTCTTTGCTTTGGTGAATCGTTTTCTTTATTCCGTTTGTGGAAGTGATTTGATCTTTCTGAGCATGCAAGCCGATTAAATCAATTCTGAAGAGGCCAAGATTTAAGATCTGAGACTCCAATTCGAAGGCGATTTAACTGGAATTTACAGACTCGGGTTGCAGTCTCAGATCTTAAATAGGATTTCGCTGACAGCCTGTTAGGGCCTCCCTGACTGTACAGGGGCTAAGCGGAGGCACAAGGTATCAGCAAATTCACAAGGAACACTAAGATACGAAACCCAGAAGAAATGGCATCCCGTCCCCTGTAATGAAATCTCAGGTGGAGAAAGGGAGCTGCTGTTTCTCCCTTCCAAAGACGGGAACTGGACCAAGTTGGCTTCAATCTTGAGTCTCTACTGGGCCCGATCCGTGACCAATGCTGAATGATCCATGTGGGAGGAACTCAGAGCGAAAGCTGATGCGTCTGAAATCAAATGGATGTTAATTTGTGGGTCGTGCCAATGAAATAAATGGAATTTCCAAGCCAGTACTTTTTTTACAGGGGATTCGAAATGGTTCAGGTCCTTCTCCAAAGCGCCTTAGATGTGGGGTCATTCCCCATTAATTGCAAGGGGCTCCAAGGACGTGCTAAATATACCCAATCCTTGCCAGGGGTTCGGAGTAAGCCCCACTAAACTTCCTTCCTAGGATGGATCCTTAGGATGGCGGCAGGATGAGCGGAAGAAAATACTTTGAAGCCGAAGGGTCTTCCTGAGCCCGCAAGCCGACTGAATCCATTCCGGAAAGAGGCCTTGATGGGATCCGAGCCGGTTGGAAGGCAAAGCCATCCAGCTGAATTGGCTTCTGGGTTGGGCTTAAAGAAGAAGTCACGGTCATGTCCCAAACAAGCAAATATCTTGTTTATGTGGTGAGAAACACCTTGTTCTTAAATAATAATAATAACTAATAATAATAATAATAATAAATCTCTATCAGCCTCAGGTTGATTTTGCACCTGTTTAAGTTGGACTAAACATGCATAGGATCGCTCCCCAACTGGCTTTGAAAACAAAAACGAACCCTTAAGGACAATTGGCAACCCTAAAAATAGAAAAGCACCCAGGTCCCTCATATTTTTCATGGATCACCTTTAGAAGTCCATCTAAGGGGAAACTCCTCGTGAATGTAGATGTACTTTTGAACTGCTCCCTTGGCCCTCTTGTGTCTCACTCACCAGCAGCTGGTCCGCTGGTTCTCTTACGATCATCGGCCAAGCCAGGTCCCCAAACAGTCAGACCCCCTTTCCCCTAGGTCGCTTGGAAGTTCCCTTGGATGAGAATTCGCGGAAAGGTCAGGGAACAGTTGCCCCCCCCAACTAACTCTTGCCAGGCTCCCTATGCCGGGGCGGTGGGGGGGGCAGGTCCATTTCAGGGGATTGTTCCCCACGAAGTCCAACTGTATGTCGAAGCTCGGTCCCCTCTACAAGGATTCGCTTTTGCGCCTGGTTAGGCGATTATGCGCATAATCGCTGAAGCGCATTTACGCCTAATCCCTCTGCACGAGAGGCAGTGAGAGGCGGCGAAGCGCATTAACGGATGACCAAAATGCGCTTTACAAGTAGTTAATGCGCATAAGCGCTTGTTCACATAGGCAAAATGTGCTTTAACGTCCGGAGCAAAATAAAACTCGCTGTTTAACGCGCATTCGATAATGCGCATAATCGGAGAGATAACGCGCCTCTACGCCCAGTCACGGAGGGATCTAAATCAGACAACATCCGGGGAAGGTGCAGGAGCGGGGTGGGGTGGGGTGGCGGGGTGGGGTGGGGTGGGAGCCCCACAGTTGGCAAAACCTTCATTGGGACCCAACCAAAAGAAGAGAAAAGCTCAACCTTTTGCGGCATTTTGGTTGGTCCTAATCAAGCTATTGCCTAACTGTGGATTTTGGATCCCCGCCCCACCCCCACCCCCACCGGATTTTGGATTTTTTTTTACTCAGCGACCAGAGCGGCGATCTTTGTCATCCGCCTCAAGCAGTGACCCTGCCACTCCGGTCCTGCCACCACAACGAAAAGAACAGCATCGCGTATGTTCCCGTCTGGACAGAGGACTGAGAAGACCAAAGGCCAAAAGTCAAGCCTATGGCCCGATCCGATGCCGGCTTCCTCAGAAGTCAGCCTCTCGGACGTCAACTGAGAAGTTTTCACGCCTCCCAATCCTGCCCCCTTCTTTGCCCGGACTTAGGGGGCATGGGCTGGCCCTGGCTTCCATGTATCTCTCCCATTGAACGCAGGCGCCATCCAGCAGCCTGACCCTCTGCAGATTGTCTTGGAAGAAGGTCCCGTTTTGCGCCCAAGGTGGACCAAAGCCGCAGCAACCTCTGCGGACAAGCTGCCTTTATCGGCACGCTTTGGAATGTAGGGCAGGATCTACACTACTGCTTTAAAACATTTTAAAACGGTTTATAACAGTAGTGACAACTGCTGGGGCCCAGGACACACTCCATGTACAGTTTTCAAAACGTTTTCAAAGTGTTGTATCCTGCTTGGTGTAGGTCTTGGGACTTCCCCGCTCGCCTGCCCGCTCCTTCCCACGACAGACCCCTGAAAACAAAACGCAAACACTCCGGAGACCCTGCTGAAGGGGGTGAGCCGCTGAATGGAGGGGAGGCGCCCCCTCCCCAAGGCAGGGCGGAAGGACCTTCCATGAGCGGAACTCTTCCTCCGGCAGAAGGCAAACTCTGGATCCAAACCCGGCAGGATGACGATTGGATGGGTGTTGGTCTTTCTTGGATCCTTCATTTAGCCATCCAGCTGGGCCTCTAGCCAGGGGTGGCCCTAAATTTTCTCTGCCCCCTATTTTTTTTAAAACCCAAACAAATAATAATTAAAAACCCAGTTTACAATCTGTCTTTAAAATATCTACAACCCAGAAGAAATGCCCCTTTACATTTTTGGCAGCTCCCAGAACCTTTAGGCTGGCTACAGGCCTGCATCCAGCCATGGAGAGATGTGACCACCAGAGCTGAGTTGGGGCCAAGGTCCCCCTATGTGGATCAGACCATTAGAAGTAGATTCACAAATCAGTTAAGCCGGAATCCTCTCGCTGAATTGGACCGTAGGTTGTGGACCTGAGCCTGAAGTGTACGTGTGTGTAGGTGGGGGGGGGGGGCAGAGAATATATCTTCTAAATAGATAGTGCTTAACGACCAGTATTGCAGTATTTATAAGAGCATTCGAGTTTGCACCTTATGTTTCCAAGAATCACTCAAGCGCCTCTAGGCGCGATCCTATGCATGTTTAGGGTGCGATCTTCTATCTGTTTAGGGGGGAGTCCTTCAGCTCCCACGGCTGGCTTGGAAATGCTGGGAAGTGCAGGGCCTTTTCTTGCCTAGGATTGCGCCCCGAGGCTGTGGAAACACAGGCGTAGCTCCCGGTGGTTCCCCGTAGTTGAGAGAAGGAACCGTCTCCGCTTCGAGCCTCTCCCTGTCCAGACATCACTACTAGGCAGAGCAGCAGCACTGACTTGGCTGTTTCAAACAGTTTCATCCTGCCTTTCCCCCCTTCCATTGCTCGAGGCAGCATACAACACTGTCAAAACATAAAAGACTCGGGGGACCACCTTTCCCTGGGAAATTCCTCCCCCTCTATTCCAAGGAGTTCCGTTTCCAAAGTAAATGCTGGCGAGGGCCACCTGCTGTGGAAGTCAGTTGAGTGCACCCTCCAGGTGAAGTATAGGTCAATCAAGCCCAGGTGCCTGGACCAGCCGGGCCAGACCCATCAGGAGGCAAGCATCCTCCTTGGATAGGGTTCAGCACCTTGGATAACTCTTTAGAGTTCTGGCTGGTTCTGACGAAAACCCAGGATGGAATCAGAGCCCCACTGAAATCGGAGTCAACAGCCTCCACTGGCGTTAGTCGGCAGCAATCTTCCATGTTCACTTCCTGGAGAGCAAACCTCTGGAGCTCTCTGGGATCCTTCCGAGCCCTCGTTCATAGGGGGTGAGCTGGACCCCCTTCCCTTCCAGGGAAAGGGGGCTTAACGGGGGGCTTCCTGTGGCTGTCTGATGGGCACATCCTTTTCTGCAAGAATGTCTACCGGGGCCCGTGGACACACCTGAAGAGCTACATTTCCAGAAAGGTCTTTGGAAGCACACGAATCTTGGAAGGCAGGTAGGAGCCAACCCCGGACAGTGGGGTGCCCCACCACTTCTCCTTTCACCCCAAAGAGAGCCAGTGTGGTATAGGGGCTAAAGTGTTGGACTGGGAGCTGGGAGATCCGGGTTCTAGTCCCCACTTGGCCATGGAAACCCACTGGGAGAGTTTGGGCCAGTCACAGACTCTCAGCCTAACCTACCTCACAGGGTTGTTGTGAGGATAAAATGGAGAGGAGGAAGGTTATGTACACCACCTTGGGTTCCTTGGAGGAAAGAAGGCGGGATATAAATGCAATAATAAAAAATAAAAAGAAAGCAAGGACAGAGGGGCCTTTTAGGATCCCAGCGCAGAACCCACTCTTGCACATGGGTGATGCAGCACCTTGTAAGCAGAAATTTACTTAATCTTAACCGGTGTAAATGCAGCAGTGGCTTAAGTGTCTCGTCAACCCAGCTTTTGACAAAACAAAACAGAAAGGCAGCCCAGGGCAATATGAAGACACTTTTGGACAGGTTTGTCCCATCAGCTAGAATGCGATCCCGATCTTGAAAGACCAGCCTTTCATGCCTTAAAACACATTTTGTTTGCCATCAGGATTCGTTCAAGGGGGGGGGGGGGGGGGGATGTCAAACTGAATTGCACTGCAGTGCATTCTATGCAAGTATGAAGGATACACATTACCGAGTTATTCGATCATCTTTCTGCTCTTTCCCCTGAACCTCTGGTCCAGGCACAACAGGACGTAGGAGCATTTCAGAAAATTGCAAAACGATTGAAGAATGAACTGTTTTAAGCCACCACCCGTGTGAAACGAAACAATTCAAAAATACATTCAGGTCAGAGTGTTTGGATTTAAATCAATTTCAATGAATAGAAGTAAACCTACGGATACGTGGAATTTATTTCCAAGGAAGGAGGCTGTTTAAATTGTAAATCATCAGATTAAGTTTCATATGCAGCCAAAGACCATGCGCCAGCCAAAGTTAAGCATTTTTAGGTCGCATTGTTTTTAACAGGCGGGTTATAGACACAATGCTTCTACAGCGGCGATCCTATCCATGTGTACTTGGAAGGAAGTCCCATTGAACTCGCTTCACTGCGAATGCGTTCAACTGACATTAGTGGGATATAGAAGTGCTTCATTTAGGCTGGATTGTGTTCAACGTCAGTTTGAACCCTATCGGTATTTTAGTGGCTTTAGCAATTACTTAAATCAGCTGCAGATACATTCAAAGATGAGAAGGAAAGGAAATAAACTCTCTCTGAACAGAGCCAGAGAATAAAAGGTGCTTTCTAAGCATTCCTGATAACGTGCCAATTACTAACCAAACCTATGTGGGAGGTGAAGAGACACATGCCAATTACTAACCAAACCTATGTGGGCGGTGAAGAGACATTTTAGAACTAAAAGCTCTATTTTAGTCCCAGCAGGCATTACAGCAAATGTCCCAGGTCTAACAAACACTATGTGTTGGATCAACATCAGGCAAGGTAGCCATGTTGGTCCTTCATAACAACATTCACAGTAAAATCACATCCTTATCAGGAGCAACCCACGTTGGGCAAGTTTTCGAGTTACACCGAACTCTTCCTCAAGCAGAATTCAAGAACTGAGGGAAAGGGAAGTGTTTCTGGACACAAGCAGGGTGATGATAAGTTTTGCTTATCTTTATCTGTGCACAGCTACAGCCTCAAGATGCAGAAGAAGTTGCTGCAAGTTTCAACAAACTTTCCTCCTCCCTCCCCGCACAAATTGTTGTGCTATTTTCTCTTAATAACTATTTAATTCTAGGTTGCCTTTTATTTTCTGAAGGTTGTTAACTAGAGTTTTTGTATCCCTTTGATTTCTACTGAAGGTCTGCAGTCTCACAGTGATGACAGTACAGGCAAGCTTTGGAGGGCGATAGAATTCATCAGGCAAAATGGGAAAAGCAAGCCCATTTTCTCAACTCTGTGAGAGAGCTATGCTGAGGGAAAGCGTGGCTTGGCAACAGCGACCCAATGAGCTTCATGACTGAGAGGGGCTTAGACACTCCCGGCAATACTGCACCCCAGTTTGGCTACAACCGGGTGCATCCTCTCCACCCCGGCGATGATCAGAGAAGCTCGGGTAAGATTATTATCAGGTAGTCCATAAACATATATGCGAACTGCTTTTTTTCGTGGGGTCTGGAATGCCAGAGCAGGCAAGCTTTAGATCAAGCAAAACTGGAAGATCATGTCCATTTTCAGCCATGGATGTTAATCCTGACCACTGCAGGGATGTTTGCCCTAGAAGCATGCATTTTGTATGTAGTTAAAGAGGAAGAAAAACCTTCAAAGCCAATAATTTCGTTTTCTTCCGCAGCTAGAAACGAACTGTTTCCCCAATTCAGACTCTTCCAGAATGTTGTCCAAATTGAAAGCTTGCCCACGCTGACACCAAAGAAGCATTCTTCATACAACAGGAGCCTATCTACACTACTGCTTTAAAACGGTTTAAAATGGTTTATAACAGTAGTGACAACTGTTGGGGCCCAGGATACACTCCATATGCAGTTTTCAAAACGTTTTCAAAGTGTTATATCCTGCTTGGTGTAGATTGGTCCCAGGACATTTCGGCTGTGTTGCATCTTCTATCTGAGGGCGACTATCCGTGGCTTCCATGCCGGATCACGCAAACCGGGGTGAAGAGAAGAAGGGGATGGCTTTCGGGGTAGCTAAATTCGATGGCTTTTCACGGTCCTTTCTAAGGAAGTGGTGGTGGGCCACTTTGCCTGAAAAAAGACGGCGGCAGCAACTACATCCCGCAGAACCCTTTGACTTGAGAGCAAATTCTTCCAATCTACGGACCTTCCTCCCAAGCAACGACGTTTGTGGCAGAACTCTTTGCTCCAGCAGGCAGTTCAGTTCGAACGGGGAAAACCTTCACTTTCTCTTTGTTCCAGATGATGTGATTTCTCTACTCGCTTTCCTGGGGTGCCTGAGGCGGAGGGGATGGAGTGGGGGAGAAGGGCCCCCATTCGAGACACAGAAACCCTCTTCTTAGTTTTTGGGCAAGACGATCAGAGTCAGCTTCAGGTAGCGGGACTTGCACAGGCCAAGCGGCTCATTTGCAGTTCTAACGCAGCTCGGAAAGCACCCCCCTCTCCCCCCCCCACACACACACCTCCTCTCCGCACCCGGTTGCTCAGAGTCCGTTTCCCCTGAGGTGGGGAGCATTATGTTGAACCCGGGAACTGGACGTGTTAAAGGTGCATGCGCGCGCGCTGGTTGACGATTTCTGGTCTGTACGAAGAGGAGTAAAGCTTTTCGAGAGCTTCCAGATTGGAGCCGAAGCCGCCAGCATTCCAGATAAGCAGGACTTGAGAAAGTGAGTTCAAGCTAACCACACAAAGGTCTTTTAGAAGAAGTTGTCTCAAAACTGCCTGCAAGGAGCCAGGGGGACTGCAATAACAGCTGGGGGGGGGGGTTGTTTCCTCCAGAAACTGACACGTTCGTCGTCAATTTCACTCCGTCAGTGGCGGCTCCTCTTTAAATCACATTTTAATTTAATTTAAATCACATGGAGGGGGCATCTCCATTGTGTTTGCGTGGATGAGTAACGCAGGTAGTAACGCATACAAGTCATACAGCATCCATCCATTCATGGATCCCCCCACGCCAATGTCCCCGTAGCCCCGGTTGGCCGCTCCTGGTCCACTTTTAGACATTGTGCAGTCGAGTAAGACACAAACCCCCAGCAGAGACTTGTGACCTCGCATCTGCTTCCTAGCTTCTAAGGAGACCTGGAGCGGCTCTGTTTATCCACGGAGGGATTCAAACGCCTGGGAAAGGCCAGGACAAAACGCCGCACCGCTACCCAATGCCCCCTCTGCCTTCAGGGAGACCTCAGCCGGGAGAGAGATTAGAGACGCTTCCCCCAAACTCCCAAGTCATCGCCTTGAAAACGCACAGCAAGCGGAGAAAGCCCAACCCAGCTTTCCCGCCGCCCAGGAGTTCCCCACGCAAACTCTGGGGTAGCTCAATTTCCTATAGCTGCGTGGAAAGAAGGCAGAATAATCCCCTCGAGGAAGGACCCGGCTCTCATCTCTCCCCTCAACACGGGTTGTGTGTATGTGTCTTAACTCCAGGTTGATAGTAACTCCCACCCACCGACCACTGTTTCAGGTATGGTTCCTTCTCCACATCGCAATAGAAGAAAAATGAATTCCACTTTTGTGGGGGACCCAGTGCACAAAGAGTGGTTTAAGGGGTGTGAGCCTGCATTGAGTCAGCCAGTTCTTCCCAAACTCTGTTAAAAGACGCAGGCTTGTGCCAAAAAAATATTGGCATCCGAGTGTGCTCAGGATAGGGGTAGAATTGCTTTTAATTGGGTCACTTGGCCCAGATGGGTTGCTACTTAACACCTTTTAGCCATTCTGTTGTCATTTTAGGCTACCAATTAAGCACGCGTACTTTGAAGAAAATTCCATAGAGCGCAATGACATTTACTTCCTAGTAAATATACTTAAGATTTATACAAAACACTAAAAGGGATTTGAACCAGAGTTTCGTTACGTCCAAACCCCAACAGGCTTAGTACAACATCAGAGCCCCTTCACACGTTCCCTGATGGCAATGCATGTATTTGACACGCAGACGGGGAAAGCCAAAAGAAATCCTTTCCACTTTTAAGAGTAGAGGGGAAATGTCTTCGCAGTATCCATTTTAAAAAAGTGTTCTGCAGAACTCCACAGCCCCCCACAGAACTCAGGAATTTTGCTCCCAGTCTCTCTAAGTTAACTGTTCGCTAACTCCATTGCGGTGTGCTTAAAGCCATATTGCCCACGATGAGCGCCAGTCCTCAGCTCGCGTTATTTAATATGTGTTCTTTACACGTGCCTGCCGTGTTTCTTTTGCTCTTCCAGCGATGCCTGTGCTCAGCTCAGCCAGAAGCAATTCTTGTTCTCTCCAAGAGGAAGATGGAGCGCGAAGGGATCCGGCAGTTCAAGCAGTCCCTTTCATGGCCAGGGAGATTCTCCTTTGCTTACAACCCGGTCTGGATCGCATCCTCCGACTTCGGGTGTAGAATTTCGACCGATTTCACACGCACCAACTGATCCGATGCATGCTGACTCCGAAGTACTAAGTCCCACTGTGGTCGGTGGGGTTCAGTTACAAGTAAGGCTGCATAAGCTCAGAAGAACTCAAAGCTGCTTCCTTGCGACTGGATGAAATGCTTTAGAAATCTGTTCATAAGTCGTGGTGCCCTTCAGAGTTGGGGCTCTAGAGTACCCAGATTCCGAGGTAAATTCCGAGGTAAATTCCAGTCCAATCCCAATTCAAAAGCCATTTAACTGGACTTCTTTGGAAACCAGCTCCATTGAAATCAGTGAAATTGACAGTGTACTCCTGTGGATGTCTACTCAGAAGTAAGTACTGAGTTAAATTGGACTTGCTCCCAAGTAAACTGTACTTAGCACTGCAACTTAACTGCTGAGTGAATGTGCAATCCTATGCACCCTTACTCTGAAGTCTCTTTGAATGCAGAGGGATTTAGGGTCACTGTTTCAGGTTATGATTCCGATCCAAAACATATTTACTCCCAATTAAGCGCAACCAACTTACTCCTAGCCTTAAACTGCTTGAATCCAGACTGGTTTACACTGGCTGGTCCAGAGAGTTTCATAACTGAGCGCACAGAGTTTGCACCCAAGGAGGTGCGCACGATGGGAGAAGCTCTTTCTTCTAAGCGAATTTTACGCAGACTGGCAGGTGGGCAGATACCCTTTGAGGCTTTCTACCGCAATTGTAGACCCGCATCCCTGTTTCTAGAGTTCTCCCATCAACCTCGATCCGAAACGCATTTTAAAGGTAGGTTCAAATCATTAAATGTTGGATCACAGTCTCAAGCAAATACCAAAAGCTCAATAAAAGCCCCGGGACGATTAAATGAGATTTATAAGAGTAAACCGCAACCATCACCACCACCCAACCAGACGGTGGACACAATCGAGCTGAAGCTAAACGCTTTAAAATCCTGTTGCTTACATTGAAATAAATGAAAGAACTTGAATGTTGGGTGAATCATCCACTCAAGGCATCGCGTCCTAGAGTGGGTTGCCGGCCTCTGCTTCATCAGGCCCCCTTCCGCGGATTTTTTTTTAAGTGTATGTATCTAGCAACCAGATTTTAGGTGTGGCATTAAATGGGACTTACTCCTAAGTAAGAGCGCACAGCGTTGGAGTTTGCAGTGAATGTCCCTGGCTGTGCCCAAAGTGCTCCACTGGAAAGATCACCCCGGAGCTGTTGTGGGAGAACAGCAGCCGTTTCCCAAGATCGTATGGAAAGAAAGCCTCTTTCTCCATGGATTGATTTATAGACACAGATTCCGACAATTGCTGTTGTTATTAGCACAACATAAGCAAAAATGGCAGAGAGCTTTTGTGTTTTCTTTTATTTCATTTGAAAGGAGACTTTTAGTTTATACACACAAACACCTCGGGCTCACTAGGGCCTAATTCTCCCAGGCAACCGATGAGGAGGTAAAACCTGTGTCCGGTCTGTACCACTTCAAAGCGCAAACATGTGGGTGGGGTGGGAGATCACATGATTGTGTAAAAGTTGAGGGAACCCTTCTAGCTCCCTATGTGTAAGGGATTCTTTTGCAGAGAAAAGCATTCAATCTTGGGCAGGCTCTCCTACAGTCTTAGGCTGCCTCTACAAGAGAGGTTTAAAGCTCTTTCAAGGCGCTTTAAAAAATGTACCTCTACAAGAACAGAGCGCAAATCGGGTGTAGAGGCGCGTTATCTCTCCGATTATGCGCATTATCGAATGCGCGTTAAATCGCGAGTTTTATTTTGCTCCTGCCGTTAAAGCGCATTTTGACTATGTGAACAAGCGCTTATGCGCATTAACTACTTGTAAACAGCATTTTGGTCATCCGTTAATGCGCTTCGCCGCCTGTCGCCGCCTCTCGTGCAGAGGTATTAGGCGTAAATGCACTTCTGCGAATATGCGCATAATCGCCTAACCAGGCGCAAAAGTGAATCCTTGTAGAGGGGACCATAAGTGGTTCAGCCCGGATACAGGCTGGTCTCCTTATCTGTTGTTTGGGAGAAGCAACAGTCCTCAGTTCTTTGTTCAAGGCTTAGGGTTGGGTTCTCAAAAACTAGTTTGACCAGAAGGCCCAATGATTTCGGAAAGACCACACTGCCTTCCACTCACCTTAAAAAAAATAAATCAGTGTTTTTGTCTATGTTGCCATTCTAAAATAAGCCAGACTTCCTTCCTACAATAAACCAGTTCCAATCATCCTCTTTCCTTAGGTCCCAGCCTGGAGTTAGCCACTCTGGACTTATCCACTCTGGACTTATGGGCTTTCAGAGCCTTCTCTTTAGATGATAAGGTGCATTACTCGGCTTGCTTCAAAATGGGGCCGGCCGGCCCTGGCGCATTTGGGAGGCCTCCTGCTCGTGCTGCTGAGGGGGAGCCTGGACCTCTGCCCCAAAGTCCAGTCCTGAAGGCACCACTGCTCTAAGCATCTTCTTCCCTTCCGGAGCACGCTCAGTCCCGGCACTGAAGGAATAGTCACCAAGATTTGTTCGGCTCTCCCAGGGAGACGAAGCCGTTTTTGATTTTCTCCAGTGGCTCTTCAAGCCTGGGAGCAGCAGTAACGGAAAAGTATTGATATTTTGTGCATTTTATGTGCTTCACACACAAACGCACCCCACACCATATCACACACAATCAGTGCATTTTCTGAACAGAAAATGCCCACAGTAGCTACACTAGTAAAATCCAAATAAGCTAGACTATGAGAAATTCGAACCCAACTCACGCAGAAACTTCTCCAGGAAGCCAAATTCTGATGGACGACTATTCCAGTTTGGGTTGTGTGTTTTACGCGAGAGCGAGAGCTCCCCTGGGCACTTGAGTCGAGGGACTCAGCAGGATTTATTTTTAAAGGTATATGTCCATAGGATTTCAGGAGTGTGACCAGCAACTTCTCTTGCATAAGCCCCGTTGAAACGAACGAGATCTGCCACCCCGTCATGGTTCCTTCCGGTGGGGCTTGAGCAGGAGAACTTCTCGGTGGATCGTGCGCTCAGCGATGCTTATTTCCTCCACCTTAGGATGGCAACAGCTCATCGCAAGACCCCCTAGGCCAAGCGAAATACTATCGCCCGTTTTCCCGTGGGCGATCCCGCGGGCTCCCCGGCGTTTCCGCCTCTCCCGCGAACGAGAAGCGTCTTTCCTACCCAAGGCAGAAGACGACCCTCCCCTCCTCAACTCGTGTTGACCTGATCTTGACACAAAAAGGGAAAGCTCGAAGGAGTGGGGGTTTCTGATCTGCACTGTTAATTTTGGTTGACAGCAAGAGCGCGATCATCCGAATTAAACTGATCCGATTCGTTGTTACTCTGAGCGAAGGTTTGTGCGTGCGAACGAGTCCTGACATTTACACTCACTCGTTTGAGGACATTTGCCGCGGAGTGCGGGGCGTCCTCTGTTTTCCCTTTTCAAACATGGAAATAAAATTAAACTACTTTATCCTGTCCGCATTTGTTTTGTCTTTTTATTTATCCCCCTTTAACTCGCCTCCAGACAGACTAGAGATACCTTTTCAGGGCTTATTTGGGTCGCCTTTACTTCGTTGTGACGGCATTTTCTACACACGGAGCTGGGCGCAGATCAGACGGGTATGCGATTTATAACCTCCGTTAACGCGCGTTTCCAAGGTGTCGATTGAACGCGTCTTAAGAGCGTCATCACACGGGAGGTCCAATGCACACCTGCCCGGACTTTGATCCACTTTTTCAGGGCTGGACTCGCTCAGGGCCAGAGAACAGCACCCCAGCGACGGCCAAAGCACTGGGTGCGCGTGTTTCAAGAGTCGGGCATTTCCCCTGGCACCGGCCCTTAAGTGGCCGGTTTCCGTCCTGCCGCCGCCACTCCGCCTCCCGAGCCGTCAGGCGGGGGCGGACGGGGCCCCGAAGAAAAGCGCCACCTGGAGGGGCTAGCCGGGACCCTCTGGCGGCGGGCCGGGGAGGCCGGCGGGTCTTGAGCAAGCCCAGCGCGCGCGGCGCGGGGCCGGGCTCCGGCGACGCCACTTACCGTCCTGCTGCTGGGTGTCGCTGCCGCTGGTCAGGCCCGGCGATTCCAGCAGGCTCCTGCCGCTCTCCGCGACGCCTTCGTCCGCCTGGGCGGCCGCCAGGTCGCCGGCGTCTTCCAGATCCAACAGGTGGCTGACGGAGAAGTTCTTCTTGACCTGGAAGCTGTCGAGGCTGCCGCCGCCGGCGGGGCTCTCCAGGCGCGCGGGCAAGGCGGCGGGCGGCGCCCTCTCCAGGACGGGCCCGTAGCTGGAAGCCATGGCTCCGTCGCCCCCGCGGGCCGAGCGGCGGGGCAGGGGCGGGCGGGCGCAGCCGAGCGCGGCCCCGGCACGAGACGTCGCGCCCGAGTCCGCGGCAACCGGGGCGGCGGCGGCGGCGCTCCCCGGCCGGCCGGCCGGCCGTCGTGGTCGTGGGAGCGCCGGAGGGGGACGCCGGGGCGCGGCGCGCTGGGCAGAGTCAGCCCCACTCGGGGGTGCTGCCGGCCGAAGGTCTCCGCTGCCCTAACAGGGCTCCTCCGCAATCCCGCGTGGCTGGAAGGCCGGCAAGCGGGGGCTGCGAGGAAGCGCGCCGCGCTCCTGCGTCTCCCCGGCTGGGCAGGCTCCTTCCGCCGACGGGCTCGGGGCGAAGGCGGACGGGCGGCTGGCAGAGGTGTTCCGCCGACGGATGGACGGAGTGAGCGCCGCGGCTCGGGCGCTCCTCGCCTGCCTGGAAGAGGAGGCGGGGGCGGCGGCGGCGGCGGAGGAGGAGGCGGCGGCTTGGGGAGCTCGAGCGGCTCCCCCCTCTCTCTCCCTCTCCCCCCCTGCTGACCCCCCCCCCCCGATCCAGCGGCTCTCTGGCACTTCAAAGGGCCCGGCCTGGCATGTGCGTGGGTGTGGGATGGGGGAGCGTGCCGGACCCCGGGGAGGGCAGAGCCAGACTTAAGAGGAGCCTCTAATTACGTGGCAGAGGCTTTGTGCTGCGCCTGACGTTTCACAGACCTCCTTCCTCCATCGCGCCCCCCTCCCGCGCCTCCCCCTCCCCTCCTCTCCCCTCCCCCTCCCCCTCCCAAGGCAGCCACGCCAAATCCACGCTCGGATGGGGAGAGGCGCTGCCCTGCTCGCTCGCTCGCTCGCCTGCCTCGGATGGCTGAGAGCGCGCGCGAGAAACTTTCCCCTTCCGCACCGATCGGAGCGATCTCGCCCCCCCCGCCGCCCCGCCCGCTCCGACGAAGGGTCGAAAGCTGGGAGCCCCCAGGCGAACGCCGGAGGTGGCTCCCAACCTAGTCTGCTTATTTGCTTTTCCAATTAACTGCTGAGGATTAGTTTAAGGTCCTGCTGGAGAATCTTATTTGCATGGGGGGGGGGGGGGGCACTGGAGGGAACCGTCCACGTCCAGTCTAATCAGCTCAGCTTCTGTTGGATTTTTTATATAGGTGGGGGGGACGGACTTTCCTGCCTTTTGTAACAGATTTGCTTTAGGCCCCTGACGGCAACGATAAGGAGACAGAACCAGAGCAAAGCGTGTACACGTGTTCCCATTCCTACGAAGGAATGGACTCAGTGGAAAGGCTTTGTCTTTGAGATATGTCAGCTTTCTCGAGATTCACGGGTTATACCTACAGTGGCCTATTTTATACATGCAAGGCGCTGCTGGATGCTGCGGCCCTAAAGTGATGAACCTACATGTATGAGCCGGCCAATGTCCTATGTGGGCTTTAAGACTTCCATTGACTCCAATCAGTCTTCGAAGTGCTTAACTTTAGCTGGCTCGTGCCTGAAAAATGAATTTCCTGTGCAGTTAAAGAGTTCATGCCATGATCCAGCCAAAGATAAACCCTTGTAAGTCACAGCGATTTCAGTAGGAGAAAGTGAAGGAAATGCTTAATTCTGCCATTGAAACCAATGAAATGAAGAAGTTCTTAACTTTGGGTGGATCATGTCTATCATCTATAACAGCTTTCTTAGTCTGCTATTCATTCTTTCTCCCTTCTCTCCTTTGTATACATACAATGTGTCTTGCCCCTACCACATGTAAATGCAGAAATACAACGTACATAGCTACATAATATAACATTGCTGGATAAGACTAAAGGCTTATCTAGTCCAGCATTTGGTTCCCACAGTGGCCAACCAGAGACAGCTATGGGAAGCCCACAAATAGGGCATGAATGCAACAACGCCCTCCTGCTGTTTCCTTCAGCACCTGGTATTCAGGGGCGGCATACCTGGAGGTAGCACATAGCTATCATGGTATCCATTTATAGCCTTATCCACCATGGATTTATCTAACCCCCTTTTAAAGCTATTATTATTATTATTATTATTATTATTATTATTATTTATTACATTTATATGCTGCCCCATAGCTGAAGCTGTCTGGGCAGTTTACAAAGTCATCTATGTTGGTGGCCATGACTGTATCTTGTGGAAGCAAATTCCCTAATTTGATCATGTAGTGTGTGAAGCAGTATGTCCTATTCTCTGCCTTGGATATCCTGTCATTCAGCATCATTGAATGACCCTAGGTTCTAGTATTATTATGAGGGAAGAGGAGGAACACTTCCTTCTCCCCAGTTTCTTCACAGTATTCATAATTTCATACGCCTCTGTCACTTCCCCCTTTATCCCTCCCCCAAGCTAAAAGCCCCAAACACTGTGACCCCTCCTTGTAGGGAAGTTGCCCTTGATTATTCCGGCTGCTCTTTTCTATATTTCTTTCTCACGCCTTTTGGAGACCTTCAGAGCAAAATGTTGGAAAGGTTGTTAATTATAAACAAGGGGTGGGTGAGAATTTTGTCTCAGTTTGTTTTTGATTAGAACTTACCAAATTTCACACATTTCTCAATATTGGGGATGGCAAGAACTTGAGATTCAAATGTGGGTGAAGCCAAAATGCCCATCCAGGCCCAGGCCTTTGAATGCTTAGCTCTTAAAACGCTGGGTTGAAATCCTTGTTAATTAATTAAATATTGCTACTTTTTTTCCTGACAGGCTCCTCATCTTTAACAGCTCTATGGCAGGCAAATGCGACATGGTACTTTCCATGGTGGGAATAGCTGAACCTATTCCTGTTGAGGAATAGATGTGAATTTAATACATTCTTAATTATTAATTTAATTTAATGTTTGTTTTAAAACTTGCAATTTGTTTCATAGTTGGAATGGAAAGAACTTGAGATCTTAAAAGTCTGAATGCATGAGAAAGCAAAACTAACACATTTGTCCATCCCTATGATAAACCCTCAGTCAGTTGGTTTGACATGAAAGACCTCCCTGTCAGTGCTATGTGGCATTAAGCTCTACCATTAGGCAGAATGAGGCAGGTGATAATTTAGGGTGTCATGAAAGGGCAGCAAATGATTAGTTATTTATTTCATTTTATTGTTGTGTTTTTACTGCCACAGTGGAATTTTCTGCCTCTGGTGCCAAAATAGTTTGGCTGGCCTTGGTGTGTCAGTTGCTGCTCTGTCTCTATTTTGGATTGGCTCCATGAGCTGAGGACTCCCATCTTCAAGGTCAGCACATTTTCCACCAGGAAGCCCTCTTTTAGAAAATGAGGGTGTGGGATGTCTTCACAAACCATATTTGTACTTTGAAATGTGGCTTAGGACTCTCTAAAATAAAATAATTCAAGCCGCCCCTCCACCTTTGGCCAAAGAATGAATGAAGAGCTGGTATGAGAAGGTGGAAATTGTCTGATTATGCTCAGAGCTGCTATGTTATATAATCATTTGGAATTTGCCAACCACTTGGGTCATTCCGACATCACCTGGCAACAAACCTAGCATTGCTACTAGATATACATCCAACAACTGAGCTGCAGCTGATCCTGGGTCTGTGGTGGGTGCCTCTGGATGAGGCATGTGTTTCCAAACACACAGTAGTCTCATTCACAGGGCTGGTTCACACACGCATCTTCATCACATGCTGCATAACCATCACAACGATAACACCGCAGACAGAGTCATCAGCCATCGCTTCAGACTCAGCATGTTTCAATGGAGTTGGTTTCTTACATGTACAGTCCAAACGAGCTGTGTGAATTGCCCAAAATGTCAGAGCCTCCTTAGAAAGAAAAGAGTGGAGAAGAAGCAGGTAAAACATGGACCCTCATGCACAAGGTTGCGTGCCTCTCGGCTGAGCGGGTGAAATAACCATGCTGGGGGGGGGGGGAGATGAGTGTGGTGTGGGGGTCAACTGATGGCAGGGAAGAAGGGCCCTTGTGGCTTGGTGACGGGAGCCAGCCTGGGCTCTGAGCTGCCCAGACAGGCTGGGATTTCCACCCCCACCCTCTGATTTGGGAAAAGAACATCTGATGCCATCAAAGAGCTGTGCAGATTGAAACCAGATGTGCTTTTCCCGGTTCTTGCCATGCATTTGATTAAGGCGCTGGGAGGAGGCTGTTTCAGCCAGACTTCAGCTTCTCCTTCTCTCACACACACAATCTTGCGCAGGATGGTGCCACGGGTATTTACCAAGTTGGAGACAAAGCTCCACCAAGGCTGCCTTCACACACTGCAGGCATAAGGCCTCCACTCATTCGAACACCAGAGTGTTAAACCGAAGAAATCTCTTACAGGTGACAACAACAACAACTTCTGGGCCCATCTAGAGTGTCTTCCCTTCCCTGAGCATCTGTCTCCTCCTCCTCCTCTGTACTGAAAAGTAAAGTCCAAGTATTTACCCGGCAGGGCTTTCCATATTGCCAGGTTCTGTAGAAGGCAGGATAGATAAACATTCCCATTGGATAGGGTGACCCTATGGAAGGGAGGACAGGGCTCCTATATCTTTAACAGTTGTATAGAAAAGGGAATTTCAGCAGGTGTCATTTGTATGCATGCAGCACCTGGTGAAATTCCCTCTTCGTCACAACAGTTAAAGCTGTGTGAGCCCTGCCCTCTTTTGTATCTGTGCAGGGATCTGTGCCTTTAGAAGGTAATGATCCAATGACAACTGCAGTATTGTTTTGATATCCCCAATACCAATAGCTGATTATATATTTCCGGACCAATGTAAAACACACAAGCTACAGCCGTCCAATAGGTATAGGGCCAGTTCTTGTTTGAAAAAGATCCAATTATGTCCTGAAAGCCAGGAAATCCAGAAGGCTTGGAAGGACCAGAACAAAAAATCCAGGTGCCAAAGACTCAGCAGGCTCCAGGCGTTCCATGTCTACCCCCATCAGTCAGCCATACAGGCCACATTGCTTGTCTTAGCCATGAAAAAGTAAAACCACATTTCAAGAGAAATAAAAAAGTGTGTGTCCTCCTGGGATGGCAGCTGCAGGGATGTGGAGATATTAGCAAGGCACTAGGAGAGCACAGCAGCATCCTGAGCCCTTAAGGAGGAAACAGGCAAAAATAACACAAAAACAGATACAGGTAAATGCACAGAGAGACAACCTCACTAATAAACACAGACATGAAGAGCCATTTCTTTATAATGACAACTAGATGAAACCTTGTGGTTTCTGCCACATGGGGTGGGGGGGCTCATACATTATTGGTAGCAGTATGAGAGCTATGGCTTCTTCCCACAGCACTCCAGTAATGTGTGTGTGTGTGTGTGTGTGTATCCAAATATTACTGGAGGTCACCCACACACCTCTGAACTCCCTGAACATGAACACGCCCTTTCTACACCATAGGGATGTAGAGGGAAGGAGGGAGGGCAATCCCAGAAGTACCTAATACGCACATCGGCACACAGGGAGTAACCAGGGGCCATCCCAGGCGTTTTGCCTGGTGTGGAAAGGACCACAGAAAGAGGCTTTTCTCCCTGATATCCTTGGTTTTCAAAACCAGAAGTTTTTGATGTGCTGAAGCATTTGACCATGTGATCCTTCCAGTTGCAATCTGCAGTGGCATACTTAAAGATATTCTGATTAAGTTATAAACACACACACCCCTCAATTCAAGAGTCACATGGGTGAGAGTTTCTTGTCACCCAGACTTTGTCCTCCCTCCGAGCTGGGCAATGATCAAGTGGCGAGGAGCCATGCCACTACTGACACAGTTGAACATCAGAACATGTGCTTTGCCTGTAGCTGATCCCAAGTTCAGGCTCCAGTACAAAGAAGCCTCTATGTTGAGATGACATCTGCCTGACATCTTGAAGAGCCACTGCCAATACTAAGCTGGATAGACCAATGGCTGGACTCGGTATAAGCATCCTATCTGCCTGGCTCCTGGATACAAATGTTCCCAGAACAGCATGGGATGGAGCCACAGGGGAAGTGTTCCAAGCCTCTCTTGTTTCATGGTCCTGTTGGTCGTTCAGAGCCTTCACAGCCCAATCAGGCTTTTCCACAGTTATAGCCAATTAGGAGTAAGAAACAGTAGCTTAAAAAAAGTTTACTCCTAAAGGTGTCAAACCAGAATCTGAAGTAAAATATGATGTAAACACAATTTCCTGGACAGATCTGATAGGATTGGGGCAGAGAGGTAGGGCCTGTTTGGTTTGTCCACACCTCACTTAATCCCTCACCTTTTGACCTTCCCCACCCCCTGCCACCTTGTGACCCAAGCATACCATCTCTGAACCTGGAGGTGAGCTGTTGATAGACCTGCATTTCTCTATAACCCTTTTAAAGCCATCTTCGGCTCGTGGTCGCCACATTTGGGGCAGTACATTTCGTAACTTAATTATGCACAATACGAAAGGGGGGGGGGAATATTATCTTTTGTCTGTGTGGAATCTGTTGGAATCAGTTTTGCTGGCTGACCAAGAGTTCCAGTGTTAGGAGCGAAGAAGAAAGTTGTCTCTAGCATCTGTCTCCACATTGTTCATCATTTCACAAACCTTTGCCATATGTCCCTCTTTCAGTTCCTTCTTTTTTTAAAAAAATACCCTTTACTACACCAGGTTTACAATATTATTTCTGAGATGGGGAATAATATTTCAAATGTGGCTGCACTATAGATCTCTTTAAAAGGAAGTCCACACGAGCTCAGCTCCTTCTCATCTTAACTCCTATTTGTTAATGAAATAGTTGTTTATTCTGCATAGTGCCTGATTTCAGAAAAATCCTGCTTTAGGCTCAATTGCAGAGCCAAGAGTTAGAGCTGGTTCCCTCAACTCCAACTCTATAGCTGACTTTCTTCTCTGACCTGGAGATTTGCCAAACTTTGTGTGTGTTTTGGGGGGTGGGGTGGGTGGTATGCCAGGATATAACCTCTGCTGAAAGAAGGCCTGAAGCATTCAGGCTTTTGTCTTGGCCAACATCCAGTGTGCAATGGATTCCCTCAACAAAGTTATTCAAGGCAGACATACACTCAGTAGCATCCCTGACCTGATGTTGGGGAAAGAATAACCCTGGTAATGAAAATGTGGCACTTGTCTCATGTGGGTCAGGGCTTTTGTTTGGAGTGCTCTGAGATGCGGTTTGAGAGGGCATCAAACATGCATTGTGGAAGGTAAAATGGACCCATCCTGGACTTTCCCCACAAAGCATACAGCCTGAAGTGGAGAAGGGAATGCTGAAGCACAGAACAGTTAGAGACATTGCAGGGGCTGAAAGTCACACAGCCAGAGGCAGCTGAAGCAGAACATGCAACCCAAGGTAGGGTGACCAGATAAAATCCAGATCAGGGCTCATGTAACTTTAATAGTTGTAGAGAAAAGGGAATTTCAGCCAGTGTCATTTGTATGCAATTAGTTCCTGGTGAAATTCCCTCTTCATCACAACAGTTAAAGTTGCAGGCTCTATACTAGAGTGACCATATACAAAAGAAGGCAGGGCCCCTGCAACTTTAACTATTGTGATGAAGAGGGGATTTCACCAGGAACTAATTGCATACAAATGACACTGGCTGAAATTCCCTTTTCTCTACAACTGTTAAAGTTACATGAGCCCTGACCTGGATTTTATCTGGTCACCCGAGCCCAAGGTTTATGCTTCAATGGCCCAATTGACAATAGCCATGCAGCACTTGTGTTTGCTTGCTGGTTCCCTTCCTCCTGATGTCCTGTTTTCCAGCTGCATCGCTTCTGATCAGTGCCATCTGACCCCTGTTATGTCTAGGGTATTCTGAAGCTCAGCTGCTTGTGCTGGCACAGGAATGGGAAGGCTGTGTTCCTGCAGTATAGATCTTATGCTAATGAGGCCCCCAGGCCCCATGATCATTACTGGCTTATATTGGTTTTGCACCACTGTAGCTGTCATGGCATTCCTCAAATTTTCCAGAGACTTGTGTTATGGTAAAGGTTCTGAGCATTCTCCATTAGGGATCCCTATTCTCCCTAACAGAACTGTAATTCCCAGGATTCTTTGGCAAGAAATGCCTGCTTAAATGTGTTAAGACATTGCTAGGATAGGCCCCCGTCCTACATCAGGGCCAGACATAGAGCCCCTTGGGACACAACGGGAATATTCACTGATGTTTGAAGAAATACCAAAAAAAACCACCATCCTCTCCTGAACTGGTGCTTGGACTTTGCATTGGGCTGGATGAGGGCAAATAAACTGAGACTCAAACCAGATGAGATGGAAGTTCCGTTAGTAGGTGCTTTATCTATCTGATTAAGTGGCATTCAACCTGCTCTAAGTCTGGTCAGTGGAGGCTGGTGGCTCCGATGTCAGTAGAGCGATGAATCTACTCTAGGTTTCAGTCAGAACTCAAAAGGAGCTCTCCAAGGTGTGGAGCACCATGCATAGATCTTCTAGAGTTCTGACTGGTTCTGGCTGAAACATGGAGCGGATTCACCGTACCACTGACATTGGGGCCACCAGCCTTCATTGAGTCTGGGTGTGCTCCCCTGGAAGGATCAGGTTTGTAGACTGGGAGGGCTTATCAATCCAGCTCTGTTACCTGTAGTGGTAAATTAATGTAGTGGTCAATTCTGAAGTGCTGAGGCCCATAGCCACACTCCTAGGGAGAGTCCAAGAATGCAGTCCATCGCCCTGGGCCCTTATGATGAAAGGTGGGAAAGAAATCAAAGAAAGAGAGGGAGAGAGAGAGAGAGAGACTTTTCTAAAGCTAGTGGGTCTTAATTGCATATTTAAATCCAGGCCACCCAAATATACTTTGCATTATAACTGGATAGCTCACAACGATACACTGTTGCTGGGAAAATCTATTTCTCCCCCAGCCACTGTGAAGATTGCAGCTAAACACAGAGGGCAGCCTGAGGAGATGGCAAATGATGTCATAATCCCTGCTAAATCAGAAAGTCCCAGTGCTTCAGCTCTGTGAGCCCTTCCTCCATGACACCACAGCTTGAGGCCCATGTGGCCTCAGTGGCATGGAGTACCTTTTGTCAGCTTCACTGGATACACCAGCTGCAATCCTACCTAAATAGAGATAGCCTGCCTGCACTGACCTTGTAACCTCCCATCTCATAGAATCATGGAATCATAGTAGAGTTGGAAGGGGCCTATAAGGCCATCGAGTCCAACCCCCTGCTCAATGCAGAAATCCACCTTAAAGCATCCCTGACAGATGGTTGTCCAGCTGCCTCTTGAATGCCTCTAGTGTGAGAGAGCTCACCACCTCCCTAGGTCATTGGTTCCATTGTCATATTGCTCTAACAGGCAGGAAGTTTTTCCTGATGTCCAGCCGGAATCTGGCTTCCTGTCACTTGAGCCCATTTTTCTGTGTCCTGCACTCTGGGTTGATCGAGAAGAGATCCTGGCCCTCCTCTGTGTGACAACCTTTCAAGTATTTGAAGAGTGCTATCATGTCTCCCCTCAGTCTTCTCTTCTCCAGGCTAAACATGCCTATATCTTTCAATTTCTCCTCATAGGGCTTTGTTTCCAGACCCCTGATCATCCTTGTTGCCCTCCTCTGAACATGCTCCAGCTTGTCTGAATCCTTCTTAAAGTGTGGTGCCCAAAACTGGACGCAATACTCAAGATGGGGCTTAACCAGTGCCGAATAGAGGGGAACCAGTACCTCGCGCGATTTGGAAGCTATACTTCTATTAATGCCGCCCAAAATAGCATTTGCTTTTTTTTGCAGCCACATCACACTGTTGGCTCATATTCAGCTGGTGTTCTACAACAATTCCAAGATCCTTCTCGCTTGTACTATTGCTGAGTCAAGTATCCCCCATCTTGTAACTGTGCATTTAGTTTCTTTTTCCTAGGTGCAGAACTTGGCATTTATCCCCATTAAATTTCATTCAGGGTATTAGTGATCCCACCCAATTTTGTGTCGTCTGCAAATTTGATAAGCATTCCCTGCACCTCCTCATCCAAGCCATTAATAAAAATGTTGAAAAGCACTGGACCCAGGACTGAGCCCTGCGGTATCCCACACGTTACCTCCCCCCAGTGTGAGAAAGCACCATTGATAAGCACCCTTTGAGTCTGATTCTGTAGCCAACTGTGGATCCACCTAATAGTTGTTCCATCTAGCCCACTTTTCACTAGTTTGTTAATAATCTGGATTATTGAGTTAGTGCAGAATAAAGTAGCGAGACTGCTCACTGGGTCTGGCCCTTCTGATCATATCACTCCAGTGCTATGTCAAGTTGTCAACTGCATTGGTTGCCAGTCTTTTTCTGGGCTTGATTCATAGTCTTGGTGCTAAACTTTAAAGCCCTATTTAGGTAAGGATTGGTCTATCTGAAGGAGTTGCCTTCTCCCTTATGTTCTTGCCCAACTGTGAAGATAATCATCAAAAGCTGTTCTCTGGGTGCTGGCCACCCACAGTGATGTGAAAAAAGAGCCTTCTCGGTAGCAGCCCCCTATCTGTGGAATGCCTTCCCCAGAGAGATCCGTCTGGTATATTCACTGTATACATTGAGATACCAGGCTGAGACCATCTTCTTCTAGCAGGCATGTTATTGTTATTATTTTTATTGTTAGTTTTACTTCTGGTTCTGTAATATTTTTATTTGTTTAATATCTTAATATGATAATTTTCATAGCTTTGATAATTTCATCAGTTGTATTATCGTTTTGGTTAGTTTATCATTGCTTTGGGGTTTTATGATTGTAAACTGCCCCAAGGGCATTTGTCAGTTTGGTGGCATATAAATTGAAGGAAGGAAGTCAGAAAAGCAGGGAAAGAATGAAGGAATAAATTAATTCTAGGGCTGAGTTGAAATGGGAGGAAATTTTTGCCAAAGCTTTTGTCAGCTGCAAAAAGTGCCCCCCCTTCAGCAATCTTTTGCTGTAGGAAGGGTCAAAACATATTTACCTATCTAGGGTGAGGCTAGGAATCAATGCCCTGGCTCCAAATGACCTTCATGACATCATTACACAGCCAGATCATCGTGGTTATTGCATGATTTCTGATTGGCTGGGATCACTCAGGAAAGGAGAAAGCCAGGGCCAGGGGGAGAAAGGCACTGCAGGCAGCAGCAGAAAGGGAAAACAGAAGTTATGAACAGCAGCAATACAAAAAAGGGGGTACATTTAAGAGGTTCTGCAAGGAACATTTCAGGCCCTTGAGAAATCTCCTTTCATGCTAACAATATTTGCAGGTGAACATTTGGTGCAGCCCTATACAACTCTTCATTCCCCTTAGCTAATAGTTACTCTAAATTGATTCACAAATTCACTGGTAGTGCAGAGTTGAGTCTACACCCATGCTTACCCATGAGCTATCCATTGCATTCACATCAAGTCTTTGTTTACATAGACTATAACCCAAGGTTCCCACCAAGGCTAATGTGATCTTCTTCCATTTTGTCCATATTGGAAGGATCTTTGGGGCTTAGGTAGTCTATGTTAACTTTCCACAGTAAATCCAACTTGTTTTAAAATTCCAAACATCTTGATATCATCTAGAAATGCCACAAGCAGTTTAAAATTAGGCTTTAGAGCTCCAAATACCCCAGGCTGCTTTAGGGTGAGCAGCCCATCAGAGTCCAATCAAATTTGCAAGACGGCAGCAACTTGAAACCAAAGTTTATTCTCTCTCTCCAAAACATTAAGAACTCATGTTTGAGTTCACGTCTCGTGCAGTCATGCCAGTTTTAGCATTCAGTCCTCACTGCATTTTATTACAAGACTGATTGAGAGCATGAGGGAAGACAGCAATGCTCATTAAAATGTGGCTTTTGGAAAGCGTAACCAAGGTTTGGTCTAGAGGGGGCTGCTCCAAACAAAGAGAATGTGAATCCATCCTGGCTTTTTTCTTGTACTATCTAAGGTAGCCTGCCCCGATCTGGAAACTTCCAGAAGTGTTGGACTATAACTCAAATTGGCCATGCTGGCTGGGGATAATGGGGAATGTAGTCTAACACAGTTGAAGGGCACTGTATTGGGGAAAGCAGATGTCAAGACTCACCCACTCTCACTTACTGCTCAGAATCCACAAAATTCAATTCCCAACCTGTTGTATTCCTATGGGTCTCCTCTCTTCCTTTATATCTCTTTTCCGATCTGATTTGTGGCAGTATTATTATTTTTAATCTCCTGTGCAATTGTTGCACAGCTTTTGTCCTGTGCAGAGAGGTTCACACTATCGCCACACCTGAATACAGGAGTGATCCAGCAGTTCAAATGCTGACTTCATGCAATCTCAGAAATTCCTCTTGCCCCCCCCCCAACCTGAAATGGCGCTGCTTTGTGGATTAGGCAGCCTATGTATCAATGCCAATTCTATCACTGGGCAGATTGAGGCATTCACTTTAGGAAGCAAATGCTGGGAGGCAACAGGGTGATGTTGCAGGAGAGAGCTGTGGATCATGAAGCCTGCCCTCCGTCCCCCTAAGCTAGCCTGCTGCCTTTAGGTGCAATGGAGGATGCTGTCGTCCCATTGCCAGTATTGAAAAAAAGATCCAGCTTTTATACACAGAATGAAACCAGGCGCCATCTTGTCCTTCACCTTAGGCAGCAAAATGTCTTGGCCTGGCTTGGTGATGTATGACTTGGCTATTCACATCAGTCATAGGGGTAGCAAGGGGTCATTCCACAACTAGACACATGCTTTGAAGCCCGGATGCATCTGATCCAGAGAGAGAACCATTTGGGGTGCCTCTACAAGAGGCATTTAAAGCTCTTTCAGGGCGCATTAAAATTTTGACCTCTACAAGAGCAGAGCGCAAATTGGGAGTTGAGGTGCGTTTTCTCTCCGATTATGCACATTATCGAATTCACTTTAAATAGCGAGTTTTAATTTACCGCGGCCATTAAAGTGCATCATGCCCATGTAAACAAGCGATTCTCCGCATTAAACACCTCTAAAGTGTGTTTTGTACAGCCAGTAAAGTAACCAGTTATGCTCTTAACCACCTCCCGCATGCAGTGATTTGCCGTAAAAGCGATTCCGAGAAGATGCACATAATCGGACAACCAGGCGCCAAACTGAATCCTTCTAGAGGGGACCCTACTCTCCACCTCTATGCTGTCATGTCTTTAGATAGCAAGATGTTATTCAGTGGGTAAGGAAGAGGATGGAACAAGGAGGGAAGGGAGCACCAACAAGCTGGACAAAAAGGAGAGCAAAGCTCTGGTGCTGTGTAAAAATATTTTCCTTTATTTCTTTTAGACTAAAAGACTAAAAGAAATAAAGGAAAATATTTTTACACAGCACCAGAGCTTTGCTCTCCTTTTTCTCCGGTAAGGAAGAGGAGCCATGTTCCAAGAAGTCCTTCCCCATTCTATCTCATCTGCCCTTTAATACAGCCCTCCAAGCCTGCAAACTGAACAGACTCCTACTCTGCACAGAGAAAACCAAAGTTTGGATAAGCCAGTCATTTAAACAACTTTTATTACCAGCCAGTGTAACCAAAGCTCTCTGGGGTCATCTTGAAACTTTAATCAGCGCCAGGGGTCACTGGGTAGCACTTCTAGACAGGAGACAGCAGCAGTCAGGAGGGAAAATAAGTAAATAAATAAATACAAATTAACTCCCCATCTTTTTTAAAGTATCAATATTTTTTTTTCCATTCCTAAAAGAAAGTTGGGGGTGGAAGAGAGAATCAGTATTTTTAATCAGAAATACTAAAACAGATATAATTGCCCATAGGAAATAACAGATTTCCTGCAAAGTTTGCAAAAAAAAAAAAAAAAGGTTATCCATGGGCTGCTCTCCTCTCCACGTTCACCCTCCCCTTCTATTCAGTCTGAGACGAAAGTTTGCCCTTCTGGCTGCACTCAGAATGGATATCAGATATCTCTAACCCTGAAGGGAGACACCCCCCCACCGCTACCCCTCAGCCTCTCTCCTCTACAAAAAAAAAAAAAAAAAAAGTTTAAAAATGCATCCAATAATCAGAGCACGGGCAGACAAATTGGCACCACTGATCTCACCCCTGCAAACCCCCCATTTTAAAAGGAAAAAAAGATTCCAGCATTTAGTCACAATTCACAAATATTTGGGGTATTATATTGCAGTAGGAAAAAACAGTGTAAGGTAACTCTTAAAAGCTTAGGCTCCACCTCATGGAAACCAAGTTTATGTGTTTCTATAAATCTCCCAAGTAAGTACCCATTAAAGTACCATTTAATTTAATTAAAATCTCATTGACTTCTAAACTTGTCTTTAATCTTGAAAAAGGCATTATGTCATTTGCATACTCTTCACTCATTTAAGATTTTTTTCAGTGCATGTCAAGCTGTGGTTTTTTAAAAGTATAATAAATGAGAATGTTTGGGGTAACTGTTGTGGAATTTGCAGCTTGGATCTCGGTTCTGCAAAAAATCTTGCATTCATGAACAAAGTTATACAAATACATTGAGGGGGGAAATGTCAACAGGAAGGAGGCGTTGAGTCTAGTCCAAAACTTAGCTGGGCTAAAAGCAGTGACATTAAACACTTGCCATGGGCTGCCATTTAATTTGTTTCCAAAAATATCACATATCTGAATGAGTTCTTAATATATGCATACTACAAAAGCTCATTCAAGCTGCTATCCTGTGTACACGTATTTGGGATAAACCTGCCCACTTGAACTCATTGAGACAAGTGAGTAAAAATACACAGGACCAGACTGCACAACTGATATGAAGATATAACCACTGGCATTGCTGTGGATTCCGAATGGCATATCAACACAGGGTTGTTGTAAGGATTAATGTGATAATGGATGTGAAGCACTTAGGAAAAGTATTGTATCAACACTGCACATGATGATGAAGCTTGCCAGTTACCGCCCTCCCCTCCCCTATTGCTAGGTCCCCAGGAGCTAGTGGGTTGCTCTGTTCACCACTGTAAACCTTTTTACCAGCCCCTCCCCCCCCCCATCTTTCCTATCAGCTTTTCCTGGGCTTCCTAGAACAGGAAGACTTCATTCCATCAACTTGTTTGCTCAACAAGCATTCATGAGCAATAAAAAGGCAACTATGGAAGCGGAAAGTAGGGCACCCTCTCTGATGGTGTAGCAAATGTGCTGTTCCTTGACTTTCCTAACCTAGTGCCCTCCAGATGTTTTGGACTTCAGCTCCCATCATGGCAAATGGTCAAGAATGCTTGGAGTGGTAGCCCTGCATGGTTTAAAAGTACCCAGTGGTAAATGCTGGTCATTCCTAGGAAAGGCTTTATGAGCTGAGCGTCCCCTTAGTGTGCATAGATTTTTGTACAGAAGAGGCTAACATCACGTCTTTCTGGAGCTTTAACAGGCTAGGAAGTTTAAACTGTTTTGAAGCTTTTAGAAGTTAAGAATGAAAGTGCAGATTTTAGGTGTAAAATAAGTTCAATGCTCCACAGGAAAACAATGCAAGACTGCCACAGAGCACAGCACCGCTACCCTCTGCCCCAGCACAAGATATGCAGCACAGCCAATTCAGGGGAGAACAGGAATTGATGGGTTGCTTTTGAATACCACTTCTGATCACTATACAAGAGAGACAGAAGCTGACATCGCCAGATGGCAGAATCAGGACTTTAAAGAAAATAAATGTGAACACATGTTTGGTTGATCCAGTTTTCCACCAGTACTGAAACACCAAAGAGTTTTGCAGCACCTTAAAGGAATGCATCTTTATCATGCATAAGAATCCATGGCATAGAACCCACTTTCTCACATACCACAATAAAGGACCCACAAGAATCTCTGACAGTTTTGCTGCAACAAACTAATCCAGCTATCCTTCTAAAATTTGTTTTTGTTTACTTCTGGGGCTTGAATCCCTGAGGATTTATGATATGTTGCAACTTTAAAGCAACAGGTCATAATAGCTATGTGTGAGGGAAGGAACTTCAGTATTAAATTTTGGTATATTTCAAAGGGCGGCTTTTCGCCCCTCCATGCTGAGCTAATGGGAGATTCATTTGCCTTCCTGGAAAGCATTGTCCAGAGAGCTGCTCAACATGAACAGGAAAAACTAAGCCAGTTATCAGAAAAAAAAGGTTTGGTGTTCAAATTAGCAAACACAACACACGCTACAAGCTTCTTTATAGGAGAACATCTAACTGTGCATGGCAGAAATAGAGACACCCAAGATGGAAATCATACCCCAAAGGGGGGACACAGTCAGTTTGCTAAGGTGATCAAAGCTGAGCTGGATTTTGAGAAGATCCAGATGCATCCAGATAACATTCCTATCCAGCTTCAGCAGCAGTTCAAAGCAGAGGTGGCAGTTATCTGATTTGTAGGCAATCAATTGGAAATCAGGCATCCATCACTGCTGATACAGTTGCATGGAGCCAGCACTACTTGGCCTGTCCATCCTGGAGCAAGACTGGTTCCATGTGGCTTGGGAGAGCCAGAGGGACTAGCACTTGATCATGTTGCCAAAGCTGGCCTCATCACTGCAGGCATTTTCAGCCACGACACTGAACGTGCCTTTTCCATTTATGCTGCAGTTCAAGCGTAAAACCTAAATGGCTTTGTTCTGATTTCTAGCTTGTATTAACTGCAATTTATACATGCATACAAATAGCATGAGAGATGCTCTCAAGGCACTCTGAATGTTATGCACGAAGGTGCACAAACTAAACCGGGCCTTCTAAGCATTTCCCATTGCTTCACATTTCTAAAGGCATTCCGCAAATGATAGGGAAGCAACCAGATAATGGTCACAGGTGCTCATCTTTGTAAAGTTAGGATTAGAAGCAGGGGTGTGTGCTTTGAATTTGGATGGAATCAAGCTGACTTGGAAAGATTTGGGAGATGTCTGGAATGAAGTGGGATGCCACTGACTCATCCAAATCTGAATTTCCCAAAGTTTCTTCAGCTATTTGAGAGCCAGTGTGGTGTAGTGGCTAGAGTGTTGGACTGGGAGTTGGGAGATCCAGGTTCTAGTCCCCACTCAGCCATGGAAGCTCACTGGGTTGCTTTGTGCCAGTCACAGACTCTCAGTCCAACCTACCTCAAAGGGTTGTTGTTGTAAGGATAAAAATGGAGAGAAGGAGGATTATGTATGCTGCCTTGGATATTCCTTGGAGGAAAAAAGGTGGGATATAAATGTAATAAATAATAATAATAATAATAATAATAATAAATATTTGGATTTGGAGGGACCAGACGGTTTGTCTGAAACATTGATACATTTCTCCCCAAATGCTCCATATAAGGAAAACGGCAGTTTGGGAAGGTGGTAGTGTGAATGACAAGTCTCCCTTCTAATCACAGTGGATAGTTTTACCAGGGCTCTCCAGTGCTAGTGCTTTGGAGGAAGGATGTTGAAGTAAATATATCACAGGACTGAACTGTGTTCAGTGCTTTTTGCCACTACTCTTTCCCAGGAACCAAAACGTTTAAGGAGTTTTTGTGGAGTCTGTGCAACTTGGGAGGATGCGGAATTGTGTGCTTGCTTGCTAAATGATGGGCATTCAAGTCCTTCTGGCTCTGCCTCTGTATGCTCCACTTCCATCATCCATCCCTGTCCTGGTGCACTTCCTGTGACTTTGGTGCCAATTGAGCAGAAAACAAAACAGCCTTAAATGGGTTTTCATTCATCACAACTTTCTAGCTTCTGCACATATGCTCCTGAAATAACCTGCCTAGGGACACTTCTATGATGTATGCCCTTTTCACATAAATTGCCCCCAAAAAATCATGGGGGGGGGGGGCAAACAACTTCCATAAACATTTGAAGACTCCCCTTCCAACAAAGCTACTGTACCTATCCTTCTGAAAGTTTTTAGGTTTCTTAGCTAGAGTCAGATATACTATTTTCAGAACAATTGCCTGCAAAGAACGTAGCAGGATAAGTGCATCGTTTTGCTGGGGGGGGGAGGAAACTCCCCACAAATATAAAGTCTGCTCTTGCACAACTTCCCTGGACTTAAACTTGTCATGTTTGTTCCTTTCAGAAGGGGCAACCATGCCAGTAATCTTCATCCAATTCTACCAAGCAATTAAAAAAATCAACATTTAAAAGCATTTAAGACTAAACCCATGCATGTATTCATCTGAAATTTGGCATGTTTCATCCCTTTACAAGGGGACTGGGCCAGTGAATGTCATTCAATTCTGTCAAACAGCAAAAAGGTTATAGCCATTTGTTGAATTCCAATTATAGTCAAGGAGAGGTACAAAGTTTCTAATTTCTGAATCAAGGTTTGGATTTAGCCCTGGGTTGAATTAGGCAGCTGAAGTGAATCAGGCTGTTTTCCAAATTGCCAAAATTGGTTTCAAACCAAATCTTGTAATCAGTGCACACCCCTAATTAGAAGCCAGTATCGACAGTAACATGTAAAGGGAAGGTCCTGGAAGCTTTTCAAACTGCCAGTGGATAAATGTATCTTAGGGCAGCTCTACATATTATGATTGCTGATGAATAAAACCATTGTTACACATGTGTTTCCCACAGTAAACATGTAAGATGTGGATGTCTCACATACTTTAAACACCAGTGTATTATGTAACTGGGAAATCTAGCCCAATCAAGTTTTTCAGAACTGTACACTCTGGTGATTGAAAAAGTATAAACACTAATGTATAGTGTCCACAAGTTACACAACTGTTGTGGGAAAGGTCAGTGTAAAACTGGTGTTTCCAGAGCAATTATAATGCATGGAGCTGCCTGTAGGAAAGTTAGAGTAGACAAGTAGACCCATGAAGGCTTTATGCTAGAGGGCAGAAGGAAAGAACTGGATAAGAGGGGAAGTATCCAGGTGTAAGGGGAAAAAAAGACTAGGCACCCAGCAGGATTCTGGCTAGATAGCAGTTACTAACAGCAGCTTTGTGACACTCAAAGCTTACTGTGGGTTGCACAAGGGAACATGTATCAAGACTTGGGATCACAAAGGTTCCTGATTATAGGACTTGAGGAATGTAAATCAAGGATTAAGTCTGTACACCAACCACCAAGGAAGGAACTAAAGGGAAACTAGCTGAGAAACTTCTTAATGGCAATAGGCTACCATGGGTCATGTTATGTGGTATGTACCACCTGACCCCTAGATAGAATTGCCATCTTTTTCACTGGCCCCCATCTTGTGGAAGCAAGATCTGCAGACATTAGCAGGTAATAATGTTTATTTTCATACTGTGAAAAGCTTCACCTAATAATGTTTGCAGATCAAGCTGGTTTCCTTCTGGTCCATTGGCAGCCCCAGTATTACCATCCTCTCAATTATTTCCCCAATCACCCATGTTTTCCCCTCTCTGCTCCGCTCCTATTCCTTTGGCACTTCTTGTTATCCTTACCACTTCTCATCACTATCCACTCTTTTCCCATCTCTCACTATTACCCCACACACACACACACACACACACACACTGGCTTTGGTACCTACTGGCAAACCTCCAGAACTCCAGTTTTTATCTTCCCCATCACATTTCTGTCTCTACACTTCCCACACCTTCCTGCAGTTCCTCTCCTCCTTCCCCCTTTTCCATTTCTGTGCTTCTCATTAAGGTTTGCCATATACTTTAAGGAAAGATCAAATAGAACATGCAGTATGACCCAACAAGGCATCAAGTGCACAATCCTAAATAACAGCAAATGAAAATTACATTAATCACATAGTGGAGAAAACTAGGGATGTGTATCGTATCGTTAAAATCGAACGATACGATAAGGATGTTATCGGACATCTGATTCATGATAATGATACGATAGAAAAACCTCCGATAAATATCCAATCCGAAAATTTTCAGCCTGATTATGTTGGATTTTTTTTCAGATTACCTACCGCCATAAAAATAAACCTATAACTTCTGTATTTTCAAAGTTAGAGGCTTGAAACTTGGTCACAATGCTTATGGGGTGTGCCTAAGTATGTGTATGAAATTTGAGATCGATCCCTCCAACCCTTGATTTTATAGGAATTTATTAAAATTCATGCAACTTTATTGACACAGCTGGTTGACCGGGCCTCCATGCTGTCATCTTGTTGTCTGCTTTTTTCCCCATAGGCATGCATGGAGGAAACGTGTGCATAACTTTTTGATAATGACATGAAACTTGAGGAGACAGGACTAGCAAGATCCAATCTGCAATGTCCAAAACATTTCATGTCGCTATCTTTTCAAATTAAAAAATTATAGGGGTCCCCCAAAAGCCCCACCCCCTGCTGTAACTTCTTCATTTTTAAAGATAAAAACTTGAAACTTGTGGGACACTGAAGATCAGATCTGGCTGGTCATTTGTGGAAAAAATCAGAGCAATTTCTCAAACCCTAGATTTTCTATGAATTTTTTAAGATCATGCTTGTCCTGAAAGCTGGTTGACCGGGCCTCAACGTTCAGAACGAGCACGATCATTAAAAAATTCATAGAAAATCTAGGGTTTGAGAAAATGCTTTGATTTTTTTTCACAAATGACCAGCCAGATCCCATCTTCAATGTCCCACAAGTTTCAAGTTTTTATCTTTAAAAATGAAGACGTTACAGCGGGTGGTGGGGCTTTTGGGGGACCCCCTGTAACTTTTTAATTTGAAAAGATAGAGAGATGAAACATTTTGGACATTGCAGATTAGATCTTGCTAGTCCTGGCTCCCAAGTTTCATGTCATTATCATTTCAAATAAAAAAGTTATGCACGGGTTTCCCCCAATGCAAGCCTATGGGAAAAAAGCAGACAACAAGATTACAGCATGGAGGCCCGGTCAACCAGCTGTGTCAATAAAGTTGCACAAATTTTAATAAATTCCTATAAAATTGAGGGTTGGAGGGATCGATCTCAAATTTCATACACATGTCTAGCACATATTGCTACACATATGTGCCAAATTTCAGATCAATCCCTCCACTTCTGTATTTTATATGAATTTTTGAAAGATCGTGCAACTTTTTGACAGGTCTGAATGAACACACGTGGTGAGCTGTCATTCTGACCTGTCAGAACTTAAACGATCTTTAATAAATTCATATAAAATCGAGGGTTGGAGGGATCGATCTCAACTTTCATACACATACTTAGGCATACCCCATAAGCATTGTGACCAAGTTTCAAGCCTCTAACTTTGAAAATATAGAAGTTATAGGCATTTTTCCTTTAAAAAATCAGTTCTATAAGGCAAAATAGGGCTCCAAATTAAATATCGGATTTCCAATAATTATCGTGAAGACGATACGATTAATCTATGATATAATCCGATCTGAATTTTTTAAAAAGTGATTTCCGATAACGATACGATATGATAATTTCAGGTGTGCACACCCTAGAGAAAACACCTGGAAGTCCCTCCACTATTCCTGAACAAAATGCATTTGGCCTCAATCTCTTATAATTTGGCCTTTAAAAGGGAGGTGGGGGAAGAGAAGAAGGTGGAGGTCCTCCACAGGAGCTAGAAGTTCACACAGGTTATTTCACGCTTTGCAGTTTAAAATCTCATGTCCCATTGAATCCCTTAGGAAGAGGGGGTGGTACAATTAACATCTCAACACACATTCCTCTAATACCCTTGCTTGTAAATCCATATAAGAGATAGGATTAGAAGATTAGCACCTTTGCAAAATCTGTACCTTTGCTGTTGTCCTGTCCTGTATTTTCCTCCTCTGTCTGCATGGGTTTAAACTAGTTTTCTGGGTGGCTGCCAAGAATTATCTTTGGATAATTCAGAGCCTCTAGGGAATGTTTTAAATGAGAGTTACTCCATCTTGGTCTTATCAGGGCTAGCACTCGAGATCTTCAAGTACTTGCTGGGGCTCAAGAATTCTAGCAGGGCCCACTGACTATGTTAGCTTTGCCCCAACCCTTTTCTTCTACTCCACTGAAGACTGGGACAGCTTGGAGCTTCCATTTACATTCCCTACAAAACCCTAGAGCACCATCAACATTGTGAAATTAAAATGAATATACTTCTGCACATCCAAGGAGTCCCTCAAGTGTGTAGAAATCTCTACCTTATTTTTGGGTGGCTCTGTTTCAATACAAAACTCTTAGGGACTGGATGACCCAAGTACATTAAAATTCCTGGAAGATTGGTCAATGTCTATTGGGCATGGCAGCTCAAGAAGTTTAGGCTAACAACTTCCAGGATTCCTGGCCAATGGCTATGATAGCTGGGGCTGATAGGAGTTGAACTTCAAAACATCTGGTGGCACCAGTTTGGAGAAGCCTGGTTTAATGGAATCTCCACATCGCTTCTCGGCCTTTTGGCTAAGATCAAGTGTAGTGTGTGTGTAATGGAATCTCCACATTGAAAGGCAGTATAGGTATATGTCCCAGATGCTTTGGACAATTATAGAGAGGGCTGATGCCTTCATGTCCTGCTTCTGAGCTTCCCAAAGGCAGCTGGTTCACTACAACAGGCAACAAGATGCTAGACTAGATGGATCATGGTCTGCAAGGAGGTTCGTTTCCATCTTCAGCTGAAGACCCCATGCAAGTTTTCTGCATCAGCCACTCAACTACATGCAAGGCCAGATGTTAGTGTCTGGGTCTATTTAAGTGACACATGTTGAGCCCCTGGTTAACAGGTGCATAAAAATGGTCAAAACATTCAACTCTGAAAACAGTATGTCAGATGTTTTTAAAAAGTGAAGGTGTTGTATAAGGGTTTTCTTGACATCTATAGAATATGAAGCAATACATTTCAGTGATTTCCATAGACGAAGGTTCTTTCTCTTCTATTCCAGGAAAAGATACAGAGAAGCCATTCTGTTATTCCCCACTAAACAAAAACAGCCATATCCCAAGACTGCACTTGTTTGAGGAATAGACCAGGCAATCCCTCCTCCCACCTTTATATTTTCATATAGGGTTGCAGCAGCAGGCCAGGAGCAAAGAGAGAGACTGACCTGATGGATGCTCTTTATCTTGAGATCTACAGAAGAAATGTGTTACTATCCTTTTAATAGCTCTCTCAGCAGCATTTCATGCTGTTGATCATCAGCTCCTTCCAATTAGTGCTAGAGACAAATTCAGCTAACTGCTAACATTTGTTTTTCAAAAGGGGAGCCTCAATCTGTTCTAGCATGCCTCTGTGTAAACTCTGTCACTTGCACAAGAAATAGTTCTTCTAACCTAATTAGTTTGAAGACAAATAAGCTGCCCACAGGACTTAACACAATACCCTTTTCCAGAAACATATTTCTCTCTCTTTTTAGTTTTTGTTTAGACTTGCAGCCAGACTGTAACTCAAAAGCGTACATGATGAATCTTGGGCCAGATCTACATCAAGCAGGATATAACACTATGAAAGCAGTTTGAAAACGGTATATGGAATGTGTCATGGACCCCAACAGTTGTCAGTGCACTTCAATACTGTTATAAAGCAGTAGTGTAGATCCTGCCCTGACTGCTCCTGCTATAGATAGATAGATAGATAGATAGATAGATAGATAGATAGTAGTAGTAGTAGTATTGTTGTTGTTATTGTCCTGCTTGGATTTGTTTTTATTGGGCCAATGCTATGATACCTATTTTGTTCCACTTTATTTAAATTATTCTTAAAAAACCAAGATAATTCCTTCCAATTTACTCTTTTTCAGGAATCTTATTTATTTATTTATTACATTTGTATACCACCCCACAGCCGAAGGATTAAAAACAATTAAAAACAATATACAAAAATTAAAACAGCAAAAACATACAACATACACACAATCTGTACATTTAAAACCACTTCAACACTTCAAAAAGCTACAAAAACAAAACAAAACAAACCCAGGCTCCTCAGATATTGCCAAATGCAATATTGATGAATAATGCTCCACCTGACTTTCCAGGAGTGCAAGAAACATTTAGAAAATAATTAGAAGTCTTGGAGATTATATATATATATATATATATATATATATATATATTCTTCCAAGCTAAAGCCATGGGGAGTTTTCAGCCTGTGTATTCTTACAGAATAATATCTACATTTTTGTCTACATTTAAAAACATTTACATTTTAAAGTCTACCACTCCCTGTTAGAAGGGAAAAAAAACATTTTTTTCATTTTCGCCAATTCATTCCTTGTGCCAGAAACACAACAGAACCAAAATAGTGCCACAAAAAGAAGTATGTGTACTATTAACTCTCAGCTCTATTAAAATTGTCCCCCACTAATGAATCAACAAAAATGTAATAGATTAACCTACCAATTAAACTAAGTAAAGTTTGCAGCCCTGTTATTCCTCACAGGAAATCCTCTTTGCCCTCCTCTCTCAGGTTTTCATCTCCTGAACTAACACTGATATTGCCTTCTTCTCCGGGACCATAATATTTCGCAAATGAGGCTTTTCATGATGACATTCCATCACACCCTTTCACTCCTCTACTATGTAGGGCAATTGTGCTGGCTGACATTTACCAGATCCAACAGAATTGTGTGAAGGAGGAAAAGCAGAGATAAACCCTTCCTACTAGATTTTGTCCTTAAAATTGTCACGAGACCAGACTCTGATGGCTTTGATTCTCCTCCTATCCATAGGATAGAAGGAGAATCTATTTCCCTGTCTATTTCCAGTGGTCTTTTGATCCAATGGTAATGCACAAAGATTTTTTGTCACTTAGCCTAAGCACATGACTGGCTCCTTTGAAGTCAATGGAACTTATACATGAACAATTCCAAAGTTGTAGCCATAGTTGGCATTTGCATGGCAAAAATATTTTACTTCCATGATTTCGCTGACAGCAACACCAGCACAACAAAAAGGAATGTGAAGAACCATGGGCTATAACAAATCGATGTACATGTCAACCTTTTACCCATATCTACTCAGCCACAACTACTGCAGAGTCTTATAACATCAGATGCAGTATCACAGATTAATTAATCTTCCATCATGGTAAGAACATAAGAAGAGCCATGTTGTATCAGACCAAGGGTCCATCTAATCCAGAATTCTGTTCACATGTGGCCAACCAGCTGATGACCAGGAACCTACAAGCAAGACACAGGTGCAACAGCACCCTCCTGCCCATGTTCCACAGCAACTGGTATACATAGGCTTACTGCTTCTGACACTGGAGTAGCACATAGCCATCAGGACTAGTAGCCATTGATAGCCTTCTCCTCCAGGATTATGTCTAACCCCCTTTGAAAGCCATCCAAATTGTTGGCCATCACTACACCTTGTGGCAATTAATTCCATAATTTAACTATGCACTGTATGGAAAAAGTCCTTCCTTTTATCTGTCCTGAATCTCCCACCAATCAGCTTCATGGGATAACCCCGAGTTCTCCCTATCCACATTCTCCACACCACACATAATTTTGTACACTTCTATCATGTCTCCGCTTACCCTCCCTTTTCCCCAAACTAAACAATTGCAGCTGCTGCAACCTTTCCTGTTGTAATGTGGTAGGTATTTGCTATCTCCTGCCAGCAATACCCCTTTTACATTCTATGAAGGGCAAACAGGCCAGTTTCTGCTCTCCCTCTCTCTCTTATACACGCACACAGTCACCAATCTGATATGGCAGCATTTAGGGACCAGTAAGATAACAATTTGATGTTATTTCTTGTTTTGCTGAAATAAACTGTCTTTTCCTATCACTGCCTTTAACATCAGGCTGACATAGGCATTTGCAGTGCAATCTCATACGTATTTACTAAGAAGCTTCACTGAGTTCAAAGGGTTTACTCCAAGGAAAGTGTGTAGGATTGCAGCCTTAGATAGCAAAGCTCTTCATGAAATGAAAATAAAAGGCAAAGACAAATGCAACATTTAATAGTGGTTACAGCAGGTCCTTTACCTGTGGTGTGATCCCATGTTTGTAACTTGCCTGACTCACATACACCTGCTAGGTGAACACTTCTTTAGCCTTGCCCCTTCACTCAGGCTTCAGGTAGGCTGCATTTTATTATATTCTTTGAAGTGGCATATATCATCATATTTTAAAAATGCAAATTATTCCAAGGATTCGGGGAGGTGGTTATGCAGGTGGAATCATAAGCCAGGGGTGTTGAATCTATTTCAGTTCTAGTGAAGTTTTCTGGGGCCGCACTCCAGTTCTGGTTGGGGCTGAAGCCAAAAGGGGCAAGGGCTAAAATACCAGCAGATTTCAGTTTAAAGCCCTTGCTGCCATTAACTATGCCTTAGGGAAAGGCATTTCAACTTTCTAAAATGGGAAAGAACTGCACAAAAGCCGGGAAACCACCAAATTATTGGCAGTTGTCGTAAAGTAGGTAAGGCCAGAGAAAGTGTGTGAAGCCATCTGGGGAACCCCAGAGGACTGGATTTGGCCTGCAGGCCTGAGGTTCAACACCCTCCATAAACTCTATTCAACAGTGCCCTTTACTGCCACTTTTACCCAGTTCAAACTGACCCATGCTAAAAAGTCACAGAACTCTTTTTTCATAGCTCTGGGTAGAAAAGGGTATGGTTCTATTGACAGAGCTGAACGTACTTTTATATTGCCTCAATCGTTCTTAAAGTATAATCCCCAAAATAGGGTGAACCACAGATACAGTTTTATCCAAAAAGATGGGGGAAAGTTTCTTTCACTTAATTCCTCTGTTACACTTTGCAGTAACTCTAAGAATTGAATCAAATGCTCACATAGTGACTGGGTTCGGACAACACAATAGTCAACGGTTGATTAAATAGTCCAAGGTAGACTAAGTAGTCCACTGTTGACTATTGTGGCATCTGTCGGGGAAAAAACCTATGCCACGGTTGGTTGTTTCAGGGAAATAACCAACCCAAATAATCAACAGTGTGCAGAGTTGATCATTGTGTCATGTGTCGGGCTTTTGATTATTTCCCATGCCTTCAGAGTCGCAAGACAAGAGCAGCAGAAACCCCTGCCACTCTTGCCCAGTGGGGCTCTATAGACATGGGAAATAATCCCGTCCTGGAAGCGCTTGGGGAGCCACCGATCATGCCGTCCCTGGGTGAGGCACTGCCAATCGCAGCACCCCATGAGTTCCTAGGGATGTGCACTCCCTTGCCCCATGCCCACCACACAATCGAGAGCCAATATCTAAATGGTTTGCAGGGTAGGCGGTGGGGGAGGATGTCTCCCACGGCTTGACATGTAGGGGGAGGATGTCTCCCATGGCTTGACATGTAATGTCAAACCACAGGAGATATTCTTCCACCAAGAACCACCCTGCTGCCTGCACCATTTTGTTGCTATGGCAAGGGTTGCAGCAAAAGATGCTGTCAGGGGCAGCATCTTTCACGTTGTCCCTCACCATAGCAACAAGGAGGCAACAGGGTGGGGATGGGAACACTTTGCCCCATCACCCTTGTTGCTATGGTGAGGGCAGAGAAATGAGGTGGTGAGGCGCAACAGATGAGTGTATCCCTCCGCCATGCCGCTGCTTCCATCCCCCCAACCCCATTTCCAAATGGATAGCTTGACGTGGCAAAAGGAGACACTAGCCTGACACTGTCAAGGATATTGACAGGGACGGGATGAGCACACGATGCCCCACCAAGGGATGGGACGCGCACATCCAGGGGTACATGAGGATGGGGCAATCGTCCCATGTGGCACTGGTTCCCATGAGAATCCCCGTTCATGCTGGCTCACCCCACTGTTGGAACAGGACAGTGCGGCGCCAGGTACTGACAGTGGGCGGACTCAACACAAAGGGGGATTCTCAGGTGAACCAGTGCCACTATTTGGTGGGGAGGGCAGAGAGGGGGTTGAGGTGGGCAATAGTCAACCCTGTACTAATAGTCAACTCCATGGATGACTATTTAGGGAGGTACCCAAAACGTGATGAAAACAGTCATCCGTGGAGTTCACTACTGTGTCGTCCGAACGCAGTCAATATCAAGCTACTTAGGGTTGAATTAGGTGTTACTAACACACAGTAAACAAAAAAAGATGTCATGCTTTTCCCTATATGGAAGCATTCCCTTTAAATGAAACATGTAACATTTGCAGCAGCTGTTTGTTTTCTAGCTGGTTAGACTGTATCTGAATGTTCAGAGAAAATATAGGTGGTAGAATCAAGTTAGATTTGATCTTCTTATATATTTTTATTTTTCACTTTTCAAAATAAGGATGATTAAAGACCCTGTACTAAGAAATTAATTTATTTGAATAGATATTTAAAAATAGTAATACAAATGATTAAAATACTAGAAGATCAAGATTTAAAATATCAGAAAAAATGGAGGGATGTGAAAGACTTAAACAGAACTCCATCATACTATGACCAATAGAATATAGGTCTACAAGAATAACCAAACAATTAAGAGCAGCAGCTGTAGTATTAGGGAAAGACAACTATATTGAAATTTGGCATCCCTTTATTGATTATACAAATAAGAACTGGCATCTTCGACAACACATGGAACTTTAAGGAAATATATCTTAGGATGATTGAGACAAGACATCTTTTCTTATGATGAGTAGCAATGAGTTTCTCTCCTTGTTTGGCCAGTCCAATCAGCTTCCGAGGTAGCTGGTGAAGTAGGGACAGACGGCTGGGGAATATCCTCCTTGCTTCTAGCACTTCCCATTAAATACTGATATATTTTATACAGTACAATTTATTTATGCTTTGGTAACAGATCCTAGTTGTTAAATAAGTTTAAAACTGTGTCATTTAACATGGAAGACCTTTGAAGGAAGCCTGGGTACTTCAAGATGGAGGGCTTCTAGCACTAACGTGTCAAAAGGCATTGTGCAATTATTGTCTTTCCCTCCTTAATAGATTTTTTTCTGGTAAGAAAAGAGACGGAAGAAGCAGTGGTAAAGCAGAAGGTTACAAATTGAAGGTGACAACATCTGAACCCACAGAATTTCGTGAATGATGCAGTGTGACTGCACAATGAAAGCCTCATCTGGTAACACTCCTAGTCATAGGAATTAGTTACTTACAAAATAAAGTGCAATCACTTCACTTGAGACTAGATTTGCACACGCATGCGCATGCGCACATCCCTTGTTATCCAGATACCCTCTGGGCCATCCCATCACCAAGTCCACTCATCAAATTTGTGGACCCTAAAAAAGAAATGTCATTTCAACATTGGAAGAAGGAAAGTCATCCGATCACGTATGGTGTAGTTTGACCCGTCATTTAAGATGTGCCTCACTTAAAATCTTGAAAGACTTCAAACAACATTGCTCTTTTCTTTGCACTCTTCCTTCCATAATGGGCCACATGTAATTTGCTCAATAAGAACAATTGAAGGAAGGGAGTCATGGAGAAGAATCAAAGAATAGTAGAGTTGGAAGGGGCCTATAAGGCCATCGAGTCCAACCCCCTGCTCAATGCAGGAATCCACCTTAAAGCATGCCTGACAGATGGTTGTCCAGCTGCCTCTTGAATGCCTCTAGTGTGGGAGAGCCCACCACCTCCCTAGGGAATTGGTTCCATTGTCGTATTGCTCTAACAGTCAGGACATTTTTCCTGATGTCCAGCCGGAATCTGGTTTCCTGTCACTTGAGCCCATTATTCTTTGTCCTGCATTCTGGGTTGATCGAGAAGAGATCCTGGCTCTCCTCTGTGTGACAACCTTTCAAGTATTTGAATAGTGCTATCATGTCTCCCCTCAGTCTTTTCTCCAGGCTAAACATGGCCAGTTATTTCAGTGTCTCCTCATAGGGCTTTGTTTTCAGTCCCCTGATCATCCTCGTTGCCCTCCTCTGAACCCCCTCCAGCTTGTCTGCATCCTTCTTGAAGTGTGATGCCCAGAACTGGACGCAATACTCAAGATGAGACCTAACCAGTGCTAAATAGAGGGGAACTAGTACCTTGCACGATTTGGAAGCTATACTTCTATTAATGCAGCCCAGCCCAGCGCTCCAGTCTATCAAGATCACTTTGAAGTTTGTTTCTGTCTTCCAGGGTATTAGCAATCCCACCCAGCTCATACAAATAATCAGGTGATTCAGAAAAGAATGGAAAATGCAATGCCACCAAAACAAATTTAAGAGGGCTCTTGTAGCAATGGAGCAGAAACCTCTGAAGCATACGAGTGAATAGAGAATGGTACCAACTAAAGTCTAGTTTGTCAGATTCCGTATTCATGTACTATTGTGAACCATTATTTCTTCAGAGTTTATTGTTTGACCTTGGCCATTTGTCTGAGAACATGTGGACTGTTCCATTAATGTTTCTGAAACTATGTGGCCTTTGTTCTCGTGTCCTTTATTAGTAGTCTGTGGAGCCGTATCCTCTGCATCAACAGGAGCAAGCTTCTGTGACTCAGCCACTTGCCTTCTCGTTTCTGCCTCCTGCTGCTGCAGCATCTGCTCCACCTCTATCTCAAGTTCCAGATTTTCTTCATCTGCCTCCACTTCCAGTTGCTGCATTAACCCTTCCAGTTTCATGGCCTTGCGGAGCTCATTTTGCTGTATGATTGTGCACAAATGCTCTGTGAGCTGTTCTTTGATTTCAGTTTTCTTTTGGAGATCCAGCTTTGCAGCCACAAACTCAGTTTCTGCCTTATCATAACGTTTCCTGAAAAAAGAAGCAGCCATTTAACCACTTCTAGTCACACAGAATGTTCATGTGCTCTATTATAAACAGGATCACCCCACCAGTTCCGGCATTTGGAGGAAGGCTGGGAGTGTTTGGTTGCTGTGTGGCCATCCAGAGACAATCTAGCAACACCCCCACCCCAGGCATTTCCCTGAAGGTGCAAACCACCTTCCACCAGCGGCACCCAAGCCAGCACATTTCCCCTTCCCCTTAGAAAAGGCCAGCGAGGGAGGTTCCCAAGGGAGGTTTCAGCACACTTTCACAGAGTGGGGCAGGAAAGGCTGCCAGGGGGCAACAGTCTAATTGGGCATCCCACCCTCACACACTTCTTGCTTGCAAATCCCCCCTAGGAATTTGTTTAAAAATACCAATAAATAAATAAATAAATAACACTCTACAGATACTTGAAATTAATTACTCTTGAATCACAAGAACAGTTTTCTCAGCAAAATGACTGAAATAACACAGAAATACTGAATAATTAATACCAGAGCTATCTCCTAATTCTGGCTACAATTCAAGCAAATTAGACATCTGACTGATAATACAAACACTTTCCTAATGCTTTCCTAAGCTTTGTTTAGCTTTCATTTGGAGCAGTGGTGCATTATGACATTCTTAAATTTGTTTGTGCCCAATAGCTTATCCTAAGAGGAATAAAAGTCTATAGTAACAGTGACAGAGCAGTGCTTATGAAAATTATCAGAAAATAAAACTTATCAGAAAATAAACCCAAGTTTGATGACAGGAGCTGCAAGCAAGATGGGTTTTCTGCAAGAAAACGTTTCAAGCTGGTAACCTACAGCAGAGGCTTGTTGGATCTACTTTATTAGAACCATGAGATCCACCAATTGGAGCCTGGTGCACAAGACATACAGCCAGAATCCTGAGGCCATGGATTTATTCTGAATACAAAAACTGAATGGAGCTTACAGTCCTTCCACACAAATATCCAGTCTTGATTACCCCACACTTTCTTCATTTCAGCAATATAATTTAGTGTGCGGGGTCATTTTTTGTTGCTATAATTAAACATTTGGATATCAGAAATCCACATGATCTACTGCAGATCACCCAGAGATCTATCAGTAGATTCAGAACTACCTTTTGGCCACCGTTGACGTAAAGCAATTACTTTCATTTTAAAAAGAAAATAGTTGTAACCAGTATCACTATCCCTTCAATAAAGAAGGAGCTCACAAAAAGAAAATAATACTTTCCTCAATCAGTCCCTTATTCTTCTATACTTAAGCCTTACCGAGCACATGAATAATCCAAGCTTGCCTGGTCAATCCTGTTTCTCAGAATCCCAATATCAGCAGATACCATGTCATCTAGGGCTTGAAGCTGCTTTTGGATCCGGGTTAACTTCACCGTTTCAGCCTGTGTTCTTTTAGATCTAGGATAAAAGATATTCAGGTGGGTGGGGATGAGGGTTGTGTGTGACCTTCTGTTACAAGCAATCATGTCTTTCAATAGGAGATATGATGGCTTGTTAAATGCCTACACACTTCCTCAAAAGTGTGTAGACATTTTGGAACTGTTTTCAGTTGTAAAATACAGAAACAGAGTTCGGTCAAGCAGCTTGTGCTTTCCAAACAGACAAGTAATCAGAATTCCTGAAAGACTCCATTTTGATATTTCTTTTTCAAATAAAAGCATGAGTTTAGCCCTCAGTTATGAAGAAATGTTTCAAGATATACAGGTTTTGTTTAAAACTCACACAACTTGTATAAGCTTCTATCCCTCTAGGAACTTTCTTTGGCACCTAGCATAGCCAACTTAAAATATGGAAACAATAGTCTATCACTTCTTCATTCAACTATAGAGAATTTGACAACCATGTTAAAGAGCTACTTTAGAAAGCTGAAACTAATTAAAGTAGGAACCTCAATCTGAAACTGTCATGCTGAAGACCAGGATTCCAGACCTCATTAAAGTGCACTGTACTTTTCTCTGAAATAACAGCATCTTATAGTTCCTTACTATAGTACAGTTCTAAACTTTCTCATGAAAGTACATCCTATTGTTTTCAACAGAACTCAAGGGAACGTATTTAGGATTATAGTGTTAGTTACAAGGAGAAAAGGAGCAGCAAGCAGTTTTTAAATCAAATTTGTATCTTCCAAAGTGTAACTAGTGGAATTCCATCTTCATATTCACCTTGGGAAGGGCTGCATAGTAGTGCTGAGAAAATGAGGGTTTGCTAAAACTTATCAACTTAGCTCAGGAACAATATGCCTCATGTTCCTTTGGCTTGCCCAAATATTACATAAGAATCTCCACACCTTTCAGCAATTGCTTTAGCCAGGAGGGCTTTCTTGCGTTTGTTCTTTTCTTCCATAAGCTTCTGCTCCTGTTGAAGGATCTCCCACCGAGACTTCTCCTGCCTGAACATGGACAAAGCACTAGAATTAACAACAAATTATCTTTCATTTCCCTTATCTCCAAAATTAGCCTTCAGAATAATTGATGGTGCAATCCTATGCATGTTTAGATAGAAAACATTCTACAATTCCTAGAATTTTTTTTAGTTTAAATATACATAAGATTGGGTCTTAACTGACTTAGTAATGCATTTTGCAATTCTTCAGAAACACTTGAATAACAGAAGCTAAGTGGTCTAATGCCAGGCCTGGTTTTCTAAACAGGCCTCTCTGACATATACCTGGGCATTTAGTTTCACGCCCATTACATTCCAGAATACGCCTTTAAAAAACAAAACAAAAAAACTAGAACCCCAAAAGAGGATTCAAGAGTTGATTAGCAGCCTAATTTGTGGATATTAGATAGGAGAAATGGAAGCTGTAAGCAAAATGTTTTACAGATATCACAAGATCCTATGGGCAGGAAGCCTTATCAAATCTAGTAGCCCGTAGACCTCATGTGGCCTACTGAGAGATGTGACAGCCCAGAAAAAAACCAGAAAAATTCAGGGGAGGGAGAGAATTGTTTTTTTCTGGTTTTTCTGAAGCCTTTTTTGGTTCCCCCCCCCCAAATTTTTTTTGGGAAAAAATGGAAAAAATGAAGAAAAATGGATTATGGAATGTTTTACTTTAGCATGATGGATAAAACATTTAAGACAAGGTATTTATATAGTTACTTCTCCAAATGCTTTCTAAAAACCATGTACAGTATCAGATTATTACAATTTCTGTACACCGAGGACAAGCAAGTCCTAAGTTGCAAACTGAGACTACAACTCTCAAATGCAAGAGCAAGATGCATTTCTGCCTCTAGGGGGCACTGCCATTGAAGCAGAGACAGAAACTGATAGTGATAGCGATAGCTCAGAAAACAAGTCTGATTAAATTTCATGCCTATTCACTGAATCTTGGTCCCCCTTTGTTCCCAGTTCTTTTTATGGGAATGGGTGCTTTATGTCTGCTTGACACTGTGGAGGACTAGCACAGAATAATAATAATAATAATAATAATAATAATAATATAATAATAATAACAATTTATTTCTTACCCGCCTCTCCGTCTGGATCGAGGCGGGGAACAACAACATGATAAAATACATAAAACTGATTAAAACATAACACATATTATTAAAACTGCATAAAAAATCCTAAAACATCCTAAAAACACCCTTAAAACATTCTAAAATTCCACTGGATATGCCTGCCGGAAGAGAACAGTCTTTATAGCTTTCCTAAATTCTAAAAGACTGTTAAGTTGACGAGTCTCCTCCGGCAGGTCATTCCACAGTCTGGGAGCTGCAGAAGAGAAGGTCCTCTGGGTAACGGTTGTCAGCCTAGTCTTGGCCGACTGCAGTAAGTTCTTCCCAGAGGACCTGAGTGTGCGGGGCGGATTGTACGGGAGAAGGTGATCCCGCAGGTAACCTGGACCCAAACCATGTAGGGCTTTAAAGGTAATAACCAACACTTTATACTTCGCCCGGAAACTAATTGGCAGCAAGTGGAGCGATTTTAAAGCTGGCGTAATATGGTCACCCCTAGATGTACCGGTGACCAACCTGGCTGCCATATTTTGAACTAGCTGAAGTTTCCGGACTAGGCACAAAGGTAGCCCTATGTACAGCGCATTGCAGAAGTCGAGCCTCGAAGTTACCAGTGCGTGCACTACCGTCTTTACGTCTTCCAACTCTAGGAAGGGGCGCAGCTGGCATATCAGCCGAAGCTGATAGTAGGCACTCCTGGCCATCGCGTCTATCTGGGCTGTCATTTGGAGTGACGGATCCAGGAGCACCCCCAAGCTGTGAACACAGTCTTTCAGGGGGAGTGTAACCCCATCCAGAACCGGTTGACACACCTCCAAACCCAGGTTGCGGCCTTTGACAGCAAGCACCTCCGTCTTGTCTGGATTCAGCTTCAGTTTGTTTTTCCTCATCCAGCCCATTACCACCTCCAAGCATTCATTCAGAGGAGACACACTATCCTTAGCTGGCGCTGTTACCAAAGGCATAGAGAAATATATTTGGGTGTCATCAGCATACTGATAGCACCCCGCCCCATGCCTCCGGATGATCTCTCCCAACGGTTTCATATAAATGTTAAACAGCATTGGGGAAAGGATGGCACCTTGCGGTACTTCTTTGTTACTAATGTTGATGGGTTCTTCTGGGGTTTTTTTAAATTGTTTTTTTGCCTGCCCCTCATAAACTGGCAAAGCCAATGAGGTTCCTTACAGTTCAGGTGTTTCTTACAATTCAGGAGCTTGTAGCTCCATATGTTAAAAAAAAAAAAAAAAGTAAAAAATTTAAAAAGTAAATTCAATTTGTAATAATTGGTTGAATACACTATACTTTTAATATAAATGTGATAATTTTATGCCAAAGCAATTTGTACATAACTACATTTTAAGTTCCTAAAGTAACAAAGTGACTTTCAATCTGTAAAAAGTGTTAATGCATTTTTTCAATTTTTCAAAAAAAAATTGTTTTTTCCGAAAAACCATGGGAAAAAACCAGTTTTTTCCCCATGGCTTCAAAATTTTCAGAAATTTTACATCTCTATCTCTACTGCCAATATTGCCACTGCCCTGGAAATCAGAGCAAAAAACTGTTTGAGAGGCTGCCAAGAAACAGGGTGTTCCCCAGCACAATTGCTGTCTCTGCAGAGAACAGCCAGTGGAGATGGCTCCCCTCATGTCCTCTGTCTCTGCAGAATGGAGCTTTCAATAGGAGTCCCATTCTGCTGAGAAAGATGACACATGTACTGTCCGCCTTGTTTCCCAGCAGAATCACTGGAATTTGGGTGACAGCATCCACATCTGGTGACAGGGAGCGATATGCCCCCTCCACAGGGTTTGGGGGGATGCAGCCCCCCCCCGACAAGTCCAAGAAGTTGCCTACCCTTGAAATAAAGAATTGAAAGCAACTTCATTCTTGAAAACCACAAACAAAAATTGGATCTCAAGTCTATGCATTCATGTTGCTCTTTCCTGGAGAAGGTACTGCTGTAAGGAAGCTGTCTTCTTTTTTCATTCATTTAGTATTCCCCCTATTTAAAAGTTTATTTTTAAATGATCATCCTTTGAACTTTGTATAGGACTTCGTAGCAAACTAATATACTAATCTTGTATGTAGAGGTATTGAACCCTTTGAATTTACTTAATTTCACTTTCCCCATCAAATACATAATCAAGAAAGCATTCAACCATCAATTGTCATAAGCTTAATAAAAATTCTCTGTTTTAACTATTATTATATCATCTGTCAACAGATAAGGGACCACAAAATAACCCACTAAACTATCTAGCCTGTTAAGGTAGAACTATACAATTCAGATGTCTGCAGGACAACTTGTTTATACTAAACTAGAATGTGGCACAGAAACTAGATATTAAGCTATTCAACTCTTTGGATAGCAATGGTTATTTGAAGGGAGATTCTTGAAAACTTGTTCCTTTGTGATACACTTGTGGCTTAGAAAGGAGAAGGGCCATAGCTTAGTCTTTCAGTACATGCTTTGCATGAAGGTCCAGGTTCAATCATTGGTATCCCCAAGTACAGCTGGGAAACAACCTTCTGAAACACTTTCCCCAACTTAATACTTTCCATATGTGTTGAGCAACAGCTCCCATTATGGCCAGCCATTATGACCAATGTTGAATGGGAGTGATGGAGGTTGCAGTCCATCAGATCTGGAGGGCACCAGGACAGTAGAGGCATCCCAGACAGTGCAGAAAATACTAAGCTAGACAGAACAATGGTATGACTTGGTATACGGCATTTTCATCTATGTTCCATATCCGCTGCATTAGCAATTTTCAAACTGTGCTCAGATAAACCATAGGGCTCATTACAAGAATAAGAGTGGCAGACAAGCCAATCTTCCCTTGCAATGCACAGCTACAGCAGAGTTTTGGGCGAGCGCTCAATTCAACTTCATGTGAGACAACAGCAACACTAAAAGGTCTGACTAATGCCTAGCATGAATTGAGTGTGCACCCTCCAACATTTTTTTTTGCAATGCACTGGGGTTCAATGGCAAATAAGCCAATGTGGAAATTGTTCCCTAAAGTTAGGAGTTTGAAAACCATTTTGTACTATAGTATTAAACATGTGCAGAGATCTCTAAATAAGCTGAAACTCTTGTTGCAATTAAGGATGGAGAGCCAGCCATCTTGCCTGCACACAAGCAAAGGCCTCCAAAATTATGCACATATGCACAAGGCTGAAGAATTGGTCACATAAAAATACAGCAAAGTGTGAAAAGAACAGAGGAAGTTATTATTTATTACTCTAAAAATGATTGAAAAAGTTGGCATGTGTCTTCCAGTTTGCTATACAAAGCTGCATTTAACTGATTAGGTATGATTAAATTGCAGCTTGCATTACAGACTTACTAACAATTCCATTTTCTTTTTCACCAATTTATGACTTGGCTCTGCTGAGGGATCGCCATTACAAGTTTCTTCAAGTCCAGGTTCAACCTGTTGGTTTCTGGAATTCTGTTGCTCTCCTGCTGACAGAGATTGGGATGGTGATAGAGATGCCTTTGGTTTAGGCACAGAAAGACATTGCTCTAGGGGTGACAAGGCTGCTCCATCCGGTAGTTCCATTTTTTCACATATCTTCTGAATAGACTTTTTGCACTGAAAATGTTGGCGGCTTTTGTTTACAGAAGGCTTCTGAATCCGACGCTGCTGTTCAAGAGGAGATTCTGGTGGATCTAAATAGCATAAATAAGCAAAAATTAAGCTTTTACATATGTAACAGTTACTTGCTCCAAATGCTTGGATATACCAATGTATACAAGAAAAGTACATGTGACTATGGCCCCCTCCACAAGAATGCGCCTTTGCGCCTGGTTCCGCGATTATGCGCATTATCGCGGAGGCGCATTTACTCACAATCCCTCTGCACGGGAGGCGGCGAGAAGCGGCGAAGCGCATTAAAAGATGCCCAAAAAGCGCTTTCCAGGTAGTTAATGCGCATAATCGCTTGTTCACACAGCGAAAATGCGCTTTAACGGCCGGAGCAAAATAAAAGTCGCTATTTAACGCGCGTTCGAAAATGCGCATTATCGGGGAGATAACGCGCCTGTACGCCCGTTTTGCGCTCCGCTCGTGTGTAGGTAAAATTTATAATGAGCCTTCAAGGCTCATTAAACGCCCCGTGTGGAGGAGGCCTCTATGTCCTGAGCTCCACCTCATAAAAACTGATTAGAAAACCTTAATACTTAATGATTTTAGAATGCCATAGCACTGTCAGATATTCTATAGTAACAATTCAATGCAGATATGACAAAGGGTAAGAACTAGTAGGAAATTCTCCTGCATAAACCCTGTTGTACTTAACAGCAATCACACAAGAAGACGCATGCCAGATTTACCTTTTTATTGTGCCAATTCCCAGCATGGACAGATATAGGAGAACCGTCATATATTCACAAGAAGCGGGACATCTCAATACAACTATGAGATGTTTTGCACATTCATATACAAATATAAGAGAATTCAGGCTTGCACAGTACAGCACCAATTTTGATACCGTGTTTTCAGCAAAGCATTATTGTAGCGGTTCTCTGGGAATCTCAAGCAAGAGCATGAATGGGAGTGTGTTTTGGATAACTGGAGGATTGGTATTTTGTTCTCTTCTCCTGCAGCAGCATTTATAGCAACAAGTATGGTGAGATTATTCTTTCTCCCTAGGTTTGTCTAGGAAAATTATGGTTTGTTTCTGCTAGCAAGTGGAGTGGGAAAGGGACTTTTTCAGTGGGGGGAGGGTTTAGAAGAGAACAGGTAAGGTGATATCCCACAGCCTTTTAAACTAGGTTAGGTATGAGTGACTCCCCCCCCCCCCCCGGTAAGAAATTGTTAAGGAATTCAGCTACACTCTTCCAAACCTGCCCCCACCCCCATACCACCACCCAGAATTTTGAGGGTTTTGTACGGGAAGTTGAGGGTTCTTTTTACTGTAAAATGGGAGAAGGCTTTGAAATTTTTTTTTACTACAAGGCCCTCACTATTTTGTGACACGATCATTGGCCTTGCCTGACGGTGGACTTTGGGATTTTGTAAGGTGACCAGATGGAAAGGAGGACAGGGCTCCTTTATCTGTAACAGTTGTATAGAAAAGGGAATTTCAGCAGATGTCATTTGTATGCATGCAGCACCTGGTGAAATTCCCTCTTCATCATAATAGTTAAAGCTGCAGGAGCCCTGCCCTCTTTTGTATCTGGTCACTCTAGTATAGCTCCTGAAGCTTTAACTGTTGTGATGGAGAGGGTATTTCACCAGGTTCTGCACATATAAAATGACACCTGCAGAAATTCCCTTTTCTATGCAACTGTTAAAGATACAGGAGCCCTGTCCTCCTTTTCATATGGTCATCCTAGATTTTGCATTGCTTTCTGGGGGGCTTAGCAATACGTTTCCATTTCAAAACACAATAAACCGGAGAGGGAGACGGACCTTTATTTCGCAAGACTCCTTTCTTAGGCCAATTCAAGGGGGTGTAAGTAACATTACTTTCCCTACCGCAGGTGGGACCGAACAAAGGCCCCGCTATGCCGTCTTTCTTAACACAGCAGCCCGGTCCGATCCATGTCTACTCAGAAGAAAAGCCCCCACTAAATTTAACGGAACTTGTCCCCATGCAGCCTCCTCTCTCTCTCTCTCTCTCTCTCTCGCCAAGGGGCAAAAGGAGGAGGTGGAGGAGGCCTGGCCAGTCGCCACGGTCCCCACGGCTCTGCTGGGAGCCTGGAAACAACTCGGTCCGCGCACGTAGCGACACCCCAGCCCGGCTCCTGGCCGCCGCTACTCACCTCTCCCGCGGCCGGCGTTACCTTTGCGTTGCCCTTGGAGCCGCCGGAGCTCCTGCTCGGAGAAGCCGGCCCAGCCCCCGGCCATGGCGCTCCCTCGCCACCCCTCCCGGCTGGCTCCCGCTTCCGCCGCCTGCCACGTCTCCCGACCCCGCCCCCACGCCTGGGAAAACCCGGGGCTCCGCTCAGGCCTCGCGCGGCTTGCCAGGCCCAACCTGTAACCATGGAAACGGGAGACGCCCGGTTGTAGCAAGCAGGCTTAGGCGACGCTCGAGGAGCAGCCTCCTCCTCCTCCTCCTCCTCCTCCTCCTCTCCTGATTCATGCACACGTTCTCTCTGAGTGCCACTGTGGTAGGACGGTTGGGATGAGATCCGCAAGAATACCTCCCCCAGCGTATTTGGGAGTGCTGTATGTTCCAGTGGACCCAGTCCCAACTGCTGTACTGCCCAGACCTCAAGTGCAACTGCCCACTACCACCCACCCAGCCAGCCACCCGCGTTTTATTGCACTCTCATCATGCCTGGTTTGCGGTTTTGCAGCGCGGCACTGAGATGACGTTGTGCCTGTCCTGCAGACACCCTGCCTCTTCCCCCTCCCTTTTCCGCGTTTTCTTAGAGCGGGGAAAGTCTGAATTGTTTCCCCCAAGTGGAATTAAAGCACTCTTCAGCCCCCGTGTAGTGCCGTGCTCTCACTATTTCCTTTGTTGGGGCAGTGGGCTTTGAAGGGAGAGCTTGCTGACGAAAGAGGAGGGCGGCAGGACGGTTCTCCTCCATGCCCTGTCAAACGAACAGGCTTGTGCTACACCTTGCCTGCAGCCAGGGTTCTGCAGGGGGGGGGGGCAGGGGGCAGGGGGGCCAGTTGGCCCAGGGCCCACGATTTTGAGGGGGCACTCCGATGAGCCCCCCCCGTTTTCCTGTCCTGAGGTGAAGTAGGGTGAGGTGTGGGGAGATACAGAAATGTCACCTATGGGAAGGGGGAGGGGGCTGTGAAATCGATTGTGGTAGCAGTACAATTTCTTAAGGGTTAGAATTGGTTGAGATATAGGTTTAAGAGAACCTGCCATTTTTAGCTCTTGCAGAAGGCCAAAGTGGAACCTCTCTCCCCATCTCTCTGTTAATGTTGGCCTTAGAGCTGAACAATTGTTATAATGCACAAGGCACACAACTGCAAAAACAATAAAAAATATTTTCCCAAAGATGAGGTAAATACTTTTTTTATCGACTGACTGAGGGCACTATATATATAATTTTTGCTTATAAAAAGCTACACAATTCAATGAAATGTGATAACAAACTGCAGTCAATATTATACAAACAATTTACAATGTTGCTGTCGGAGGTCAGCAACAAGAGAGAGGGCCTTCTCTGTGGTGGCTCCCCAATTGTGGAACTATCTCCCCGATGAGGCCCGCCTGGCGCCAACATTGTTATCTTTTCGGCGCCAGGTCAAGACTTTCCTCTTCTCTGAGGCATTTGGCAATATCTTAGGAGGCTGGGTTTGTTTTGTTTTGCTTTGTTTTTGTAGTTTTTGAAGTGTTGATGTGGTTTTTAAATGTATAGATTGTTTGTATGATGTATGTTTTTGCTGTTTTAATTTTTGTATATTGTTTTTAATTGTTTTTAATCCTATGTAAACCGCCCAGAGAGCTTCGGCTATGGGGTGATATACAAATGTAATAAATAAATAAATAAATAAAAGGAAGTTTTCCAAAGCAAACTGTACTATTTTATATTGTTCTATTTTATATTGCTATTACTTGCAGTTGAGAGATATGATTTACAAAACCAAACTGTTTTTTCGCTACTGTTAACACAAGAAATACAGAAAATATTACAGGTTTCCAGTATCCCCCCGTTTGCGTGAAGCCAAGCTTCCTCAGATAAACTCTTATGTTGTAGCTGAAAATTAATAAACAAATACATTTTAAAATATGAATTTTTAACATTGTGTTAAAATGTTAAAAATTCAAATTTTAAAATGTATTTGTTTATTAATTGTGTTTTAAAATGTATTTGTTTATTAATTTTCAGCTACAACATAAGAGTTTATCTGAGGAAGCTTGGCTTCACGCGAACTACTACTGACAGTAGGTTGACCAGATAAAATCCAGGTCAGGGCTCATGTAACTTTAACAGTTGTAGAGAAAAGGGAATTTCAGCCAGGGTCATTTGTATGCAATTAGTTCCTGGTGATATTCCCTCTTCATCACAACAGTTAAAGTTGCAGGCACTATACTAGAGTGACCATATAGAAAAGAAGGCAGGGTCCCTGCAACTTTAACAGTTGTGATGAAGAGGGAATATCACCAGGAACTAATTGCATACAAATGAGACTGGCTGAAATTCCCTTTTCTCTACAACTGTTAAAGTTACATGACCCCTGACCTGGATTTTATCTGGTCACCCTACCCGCCCAAATAAGCAACGGAGAGAAACAACTGGCTTGCAAGTTCTTTAACTTGAAGCCTGTTGTTTAAAGTGTTGTGTAGAGGAGTGAGTGTGTTAATGACGTGCGGTTAGTTGGTTAAAACACAAGCCCATAGAGACAGGTCGCAAGAGCGACCAAAGCGGCGGCTGCCACTCTGCTATAACTGGTACAACTTGCAGAGGCTGCTGGGATAGCACCGGGAGGACCGAGGGAGGGAGGGTAGAGGGGCGGGGGCTGTGTCAGTCAAATGCCGGGTTGACTATTAGTCCACTCAACGCCAGCCCCAACCACCCACAGTTGTGTAGGAATATGTTGTGTGGGGAGTACCCACAAAATAACCAACTGTGAGTTGGCTACTCAACCCACCATTGACTAAAGTGTTGTCCGAAACCAGCCATAGTGTTCTCATAGCAGTCAGTCGATAAAAAAGTATTTACCTCAACTTTTGGAAAATATTTTTATTGTTTTCTCAATTGTGTGCCTTGTGCATTATACCATTGTTTAGTCTGTCAACTGCTGTCTCTGTTTTTGTATAACGCCCTTAGAGCTGAGACAGTATTCCATGACGTTCCACAGAAATTAGGGTTTTCTCATGTATTGTAGGAATAAAGAACCCTCTTGCGAAGGTACCTAAATATATTGTGTGTTGCCTGTAAAGAAAAGCCTAGCAGGGAGCTGTAAGCTGAGCAGGGCACCCTGTCTCCCCCACATATTAATCATGTCCTTCAGACCTGTAATGACCTTTTCCCCAAAGGGCCATTACAAGGGTGAAGGAATCATGGAAAGAACTGAGGGTTTCAGCTGGAGATGGAAAGACACCAGGTCTCCCCATTGAGAAATAATAGAAGGGTAGCTCTGGTATACAAATTTCTCGGAAGTTAGATTTACTTATCTTGCTAAACCTGGTGCCCAGACCTTATGACCGCTGAGTCACCAGATCTACCAGGAATGATAGACCTATTTTCTGATGGCTATCATTACATCTATTTTTGTTTTTTATGCCGCTGCTCTAAATAATTGCATAGAAATACAGCTGTACCATTTCCTCAAGTTCTTTAGCCATGATGTTCACCTTCCCACTCGTCTTTTCCCTTCAATTTTGTATTTTTCCTCCTCAAATGATATGACCAAGATATTGCAATTTTCTTCTTCTTCTTCTTCTATTATTATTATTATTATTATTATTATTATTTTTAACCCGCCTCTCCCTCCGGATCGAGGCGGGTAACAACAACAATATAAAACACAAAAATCACAACACTTAAAATTAAAAAAAAAACAAGAAAAAAATACATAATTAAAAACATCTCAAAATTCATCTGGATAGGCCTGTCGGAAGAGAGCAGTCTTCATGACTCTCTTAAATTCATGAAGACTGCTAATTTGTCTAACCTCCTCCGGCAGACCATTCCATAGTCTGGGAGCGATGGAAGAGAAGGTCCTCTGGGTAACACTCGTCAGCCTAGTTCTGGCTGACTTGAGTAAGTTCTTCCCAGAGGACCTAAGTGTGTGGGGCGGATTGTACGGGAGAAGGCGACCCCGCAGGTAACCTGGACCCAAACCATGTAGGGCTTTAAAGGTAATAACCAACACTTTATACTTCGCCTGGAAACTGATTGGCAGCCAATGAAGCGATTTTAAAACTGGTGTGATGTGATCACCCCTAGGTGTACCGGTGACCAACCTGGCTGCCATATTTTGAACAAGTTGAAGTTTCCAGACTAGGCACAAAGGTAGCCCTATGTACAGCGCATTGCAGAAGTCGAGCCTCGAAGTTACCAGCGCGTGCACTACCATCTTTAGGTCTTCCAACTCTAGGAAGGGGCGCAGCTGGCGTATCAGCCGAAGCTGATAGTAGGCACTCCTGGCCATCGCATCAATCTGAGCTGTCATTTGGAGCGACGGATCCAGGAGTACCCCCAAGCTGCGAACACAATCTTTCAGGGGGGGTGTAACCCCATCCAGAACCGGTTGACACACCTCCAGACCCAGGTTGGGGCCTTTGACAGCAAGCACCTCCGTCTTGTCTGGATTCAGCTTCAGTTTGTTTTTCCTCATCCAGCCCATTACCACCTCCAAGCATTCATTCAGAGGAGACACACTATCCTTAGCTGACAATGTTGTCGAAGGCATAGAGAAATATATTTGGGTGTCATCAGCGTATTGATAGCACCCCGCCCCATGCCTCCGGATGGTCTCTCCCAGCGGTTTCATATAAATGTTAAACAGCATTGGGGAAAGGATGGCACCTTGTGGTGCATCACATAGCAACTCCTTTTTTGAAGAGCAGCTATCCCCAAGCATCACCATCTGGAACCTGCCCGAGAGATAGGATCGGAACCATTGAAGCACAGTGCCCCCGATTCCCAATTCCCCCAGGCGCTCCAGAAGGATACCATGGTCAATGGTATCGAAAGCCGCTGAGAGGTCCAGGAGTACCAGCAGGGACACACTCCCCCTGTCAATACTAAGGCGTAGATCTTCCACTAAGGCGACCAAAGCGGTCTCAACTCCGTATCCTGCCCTGAAGCCGGTTTGAAATGATATTTATTAATTCTGTTGGATTGTGTACCCTACGTAGTACATCCTCATTTGTTATATGGTCAGTCCATGGTATCTTCAACATACGTTGGTATATCCACATTTCAAAAGATTCAATTTTGCTCAAATTGTTTTTCTTAAGTGTCCAAGCCTCCACTCCATAAAATAATATTGAAAACGTGTAGCATCTTACCATCAAAGTCTTTAGTGTAAGATATAAGCCTCCATCACACCAGCAATTTACTGCACTCTCACCTTGCCTGGTGTGTGAATTTGCAGCACAGTACTCACATGACACCGTGCCTGTCCTGGTGATATCCTGCCTCTTTCCCAGCCTTTCCTGGAATGCTAAAAGTCCGGATTATTTTCCCTAAATGCATTAAATCTGCGGTAAACCTCAGTGTACTTTTAAAGGAATGGGGTGGGGGCTTGAATGGATTGCATCAGGTCCTGGCAGGGAAAAACGATCTCTCCCAGCATCTGGCTCCAAGCCTCAATATAAAACCCAAACCTTGCATCCCAGGCTCCAAAGCACTTTTTTAAATCATACATCACCAGAATCTCTGCAGAGACAGGATTGTACTCCCTCGATGCCCCCAAAGAGCCAGACTAAAGGGTCGTTTCGTTTTTGCCAGGCAGAAAGGCAGTCTGGTTGAAGTACTCATCTGACAGGACTTGACTGGGAGGAGAATGAGAAGGGGAGTGGGGAGTGGAATGGAGTGGAGTGAAAGAGCAACGGAGCGAAGGACCTCAGGAGCGAAAGAGCAGCTATTCTGGTGAAAGGGATCATAAGCTTGACGTGCGTTTTCCTCAGAGTAAAAAAAAACGTGGCGGCAAACCTGGTGAGGGGAATGGCCCTGATTATATAGCAGTTTTCATTTTGACAAACTGTTGAGTGCATGCCCGTTACTCTGGCATTCACACATGCTGGCAAAGTGACATGAGACATTCACATCAGTGAGACTTCTTTTTATTGAGGAAATCTCATGGTAACAAGCTTAATGGTTACATTCTCCAAAAACACACACTTAAAGCTGCATGATGGTCAGAAAGCTTTAGGCTCCATTCCTGATATGATCCTTCAGGCAATCACAAGGGGGTGGGACTCTTGAAAGGCTTCACAAACCATCCCAAGGGAGCTTCTCCAATCACCTCATACACTGGTAACTCAGGGGACATGGCCCACACCCACAAGATCAAGGGAAGAGTAAAATCTCAGGCACAGGAGTTCCAAGCTACTACAAGCACTGCCAAACTCCCTGCCACCTGAATCTGACCACAAACACCCACAGCAAAGGCAAGTTCAAGTCTATCAAAAGACTTAGAGATCCAAAGTCCAAATAGAAGAGAGTCCATGTGCAGAGTGCATTCAAAGTCCCAAACAGAGATGGAATCCAAAACAGGAGGGATTTCAGGCCTTGCATCGAAAGATGGAACCTAGCAAGCTATTCAGCTTTCCTGCCCCGCTTATAAGCCTATTCAAAGCCACTTGACAGACAGGTCCTCTGACCTGTACCTGTAAACCATGCCCATGTGCTGACAGGGTGGGACTGCACCACCCACTAAGGTGACACTACCATCTGAGTTACTCCTTCAATAAGTGGGCCCCCATCTTTCCAAAACACTCCCAAGTTCCCAGCCGCTCCAAGGCCGAGACAGGGAGTGAGCAAACTACTCTCGTGGGGAATTTCTGACAGAGACCCGCTTGCACAGACATTCCAAAACTATTCCTAATAAATCCACTTACATCCAATAAGGCCTCCAGCCTTGTTGAAGACCTAAACATGACACAAGGTGCCTCTACAAGAGTGATTTAAAGCTCTTTCAAGGCGCATTACAAATTTTACCTCTACAAGAGCGGAGCGCAAATCGGGGGTTGAGGCACTTTTTATCTCCGCTTATGCGCATTATCGAATGCATGTTAAATAGCAAGTTTTAATTTGCCGCGGGAGTTAAAGCGCCTTATGGCGTAAACATGTGATTCTCCCCATGTAAACAACTTTAAAGCGTGTTTCATATAGCCCGTAATGTGCTTCACCGCCTCTTGTGAATAGGTATTAGGAGTAAATGTGCTTCTCCGTATATGCGCATAATCGGGCAACCGGGTGTCAAAGCGAAATCTTGTAGAGGGAACCACAAACACTGTTCTTGCCATCTCAATTTTTGCATTTGTCTCTTGTGTTTGTTCATTTTCTTCATTCAGCCAAGTTGATTGGCACACTGTTTATTGTAACATTAGGCACAGTAGAAAACTCTTTGCTTATTACCATATATTTCATTTTCTTGACATTCATGTTCAGTCTGTAAATGTTACTCACTTTATTGATTCATTCAAGTACTTTTTGTAAGTGAGATAGGTTGTCTGTCATTATCACGGTGTCATCAGCTTATCAAATTGTGTTAATTACCTTTCAATTGATGTTTATCCCAGCTGTTTGTTTAGCGAGTGCTTCATTAAATAGAGCTTCAGAATATAGCTTCTGATGCTATCAGGGCTTTTTAAAAATGTGCAACAATACACAAAATGTACAGAGTTAGGAAGAAACATGCAATTCTAAAAGAACATGGCTGTAGTTCAGAATTCAAGCCATGCAAAAGTTGTATTGTTAGCTGTTGTAAAAAGCAGCTGATAACAATGTGAAAAGTAAAATGTGCAGTAAAATGTTTAAAAAAAGTAAAAAGCTCTCTAGAACCCTAAAACCTGGTCAAGTGAGCAGGATCAAATGTGACAGGTTTGTCCATCTCCACTACACACCACTATAGCCTAGAAGTTGCTGGGGGCAGGGGTATGAGAGTTTCAGAAAATCATGCAGTTCACTGCCATCTCCAATGTTATCATTTAAATACATACAAATACTAAATTTCCCATCACTTATGACTGAGTTTCACTAGAAAAGAAAAACAAATTGTAAAAGAACCAGAGAGGTTGATTTAAAATCAAACGAATGGCAACCTTAGGCTGAAACTACTCCAAATTCATTTGTTTCGCAAGAAATCATTTGCTGACATCTTGTCAGTCTATGAGTACACCTAACCTCCTTGACTCCCACAACTGATTAAAGAGCCAAAAAAAAACTCCACCCCAAAACGCCTTCCGCTTCCTCATATGACATGAAAATAAAAGGATTTTATTTCTAAAGCTGTACTCCTGGGAGTAAAGCCCCATGGAGCACAGTAGGATTTACTTTCAAGTAAGCATACAGTATTGGGCTGCAAAGCAGCTGGTTTAAGTATATTACAGTTCCACATAATTATGTCTTAAAACATTTCCAGATTGCATTGTAGGGACATGAACAGTCCTATGTGCAGACCGATCCTATCCTATGCAGGTCTTCTTAGAAGTAAGTCCCACTGAGTTGGCTACATTCCTTCACACACCTATTTCAGAATAAATCCCATTAAACTCAGTAGGGTTTATTTCCAATTAAATATGTACAGGATCAGACTGTCTGTTGTAATGTCCCAGTCTGCTAGGGCCATGGAAGTCAAAGAACTATGGCAACAGGAAAAGGTCACAATTATTCCGTTAGTCACATCAGTCACCAGCATCACATCAAAAAAACATACAGAAAACCTCCAGAAACTGGGCCTACCAAAATACATCCACACCAACATCCAGAAAGCAGTCATACTTAAAACATGCTCAATCGTCAGGAAATTCCTGAATCAATAAAAGACAGCATGACTTGGCAAAGCCCGTCATGTCCGTCTAGAAAAACTGCCACGAGTGAGAAAGAGATAACATCATCATCATCATCATCATCATCATCATCATCATCATCATCGTAATTCCTTACCCACCTCTCCCTCTGGATCGAGGTGAGGAACAACATTAAATACAAAATAGTATAAAATACACAAAACTGATTAAAACATATAAAACTAACACATTATTAAAATAACAATAAAACTCTTAAAATTCAGCTAGTTAGGCCTTGGAAGAGATAAGTCTTTATGGCTTTCTTAAAGTCACAAAGATTGTTAAGTTGACGAATCTCTTCCCATTCCACAGTCTGGGAGCAGCAGAAGAGAAGGTCCTCTGGGTAATGGTTGTTAGCCTAGTTTTGGCTGACTGAAGTAAATTCTTCCCAGAGGACCTGAGTGTGCAGGGCAGATTGTGCGGGGGAAGGCAATCCTGCAGGTGACCTGGACCCAAACCATGCAGGGCTTTAAACGTAATGACCAACACTTTGTTCTTCACCTGGAAACTAACTGGCAGCCAGTGAAGTGATTTTAAAGTTGGTGTAATATGGTCACCCCCAGGTGTACCAGTGACCAACCTGGCTGCCATATTTTGAACTAGTTGAAGTTTCCGGACTAGGTACAAAGGAAGCCCTATGTACAGTGCATTGCAGAAGTTGAACCTCAAAGTTACCAGCGCATGCACTACTGTCTTTAAGTCTTCCAATTCTAGGAAAGGGTGCAGCTGGTGTATCAGCCGAAGCTGATAGTAGGCACTCATGTCCATCGCATCTATCTGGGCTATCATTTGGTGCGACGGATCCAGGAGCACCCCCAAGCTGCAAACACAGTCTTTCAGGGGGGTTGTAACCCCATCCAGAACTGGTTGACACACCTCCAAACCCAGGTTGAGGCCTTTGACAGTAAGCACCTCCATCTTGTCTGGATTCAGCTTCAGTTTGCTTTTCCTCATCCAGCCCATTACCGCCTCCAAGCATTCATTCAGACACTGTTATCGAAGGCATAGAGAAATATATTTGGGTGTCATCAGCATACTGATAGCACCCTGCCCCATGCCTCTGGATGATCTCTCCTAGTGGTTTCATTTAGATGTTAAATAGCATTGGGGATAGGATGGCGCATTGTGGTACGGCATACAACAGCTCCTTCTCTGAGGAGGAACTATCCCCAAGTATCACCATCTGGAACTTGCCCGACAGGTAGGACCAGAACCACTGGAGCATAGTGCCCCTGATTCCCCAACCCCCCAGGCGTTCCAGAAGGATACCAGGGTCAATGGTATCGAAAGCTGCTAAGAGGTCCAAACATACCAGCAAGGACAGACTCCCCCTGTCAATACTCAGGCGGAGATCATCCACGAAGGTGACCATAGCTGTCTCAACTCTGTATCTCACTCTGAAGCCAGTTTGAAATGGATCTAGAAAATTTGTATCATCCAAGACTGCTTGGAGTTGGAAGGCAACTGCCCTCTTGATCACCTTGCCCAAAAATGGAATATTTGATACTGGTCTGTAATTAGTAAGGTCCTGGGGATCCAGGGAGGGCTTTTTTTTTAGAAGCAGCCATACCACCGCTTCTTTTAAACATGGTGGAAGACTCCCCTCCCTGAGAGATGCATTAATAATATGCTGTTGTTATAGTTGAACTGCATCTCCTCCCTGGGTGACCAGCCAAGAAGGACAGGGATCAAGAGGACAAGTTGTCTTCCTTACTCTTCCAAGCAGCTTGTCCATGTCCTTGGTACTCACCAACTGAAAATGATCCATGTAATCCTACTCGCAGAGTTGCTGGTCACTTCACTGTCTGCTTCTGTTAAAATTGACAGCATCTAAGTTGGCTCTTATTCGAGAGATGTTATCTGTGAAAAGATCGTTAAAGGCATCACAGCAAACTGCCAAAGGCTCTAAGTTTGGGTTCAGGGGGGAAGGTGCCTGAGTTAGACCCCTCACCACCCTGAACAGTTCTACTGGATGTGAATTCGCGGACACAATGCATGCAGCGAAGAAAGCTTTCTTGGCTGCACGTATTGCCACCCATAGGAACGAAGATGTTCTCTATGTCGTGTCTTGTTGGATATAAGTCGAGTTTTCCCCCATCAGAGCTCCAGTCGTCTCCCTTCCCACTTCAGCTCCCAGGGTGCCCGGTTAGAAGCGGGTCGGAGAGGATGTTTGGGGGCGATTGTGTCGATAGCCCTAGTTAGGTCTTGTTTCCATCTATTGACCAGGGCTTCTACAGGATCATTGATGATACCAGCCATAAAACCCTCTAAGGCTTGCTGGAATCCAAGAGTAGGGTGACCATCCACCCGGATTTGTCCGGACATGCCCGGGAAATGGGGAGCAAATCCGCATCCGGGTGGAAAAACTGTTTTGGGGGGGCCAAATCCGGAAATTTAGCCCCCCAAAAGGGTGACCAGATGGCCCTGGGGCGATCCGGGCCAACCGGGGGGCGGCAGGGGCAAACCGGGGTGGCGGGGGGTCACGCGGCAGTGGCGCGAGGCTGGCGGCGTGAGGTACTTACCTGCTGGGGCGTCCGCTTCCCTCCGGTGCTCGGAATCTACTGAGAAACAGGCTTCGTGGTCTGTCCTTCAGTAGCGCGCCGGGTGATGACGTCATCACTCGGCGCGCTACTGAGAGACAGGCCAGGAAACCTGTTTCTCAGTAGATTCCGAGCACCAGAGGGAAGCGGATGCCCCAGCCGGTAAGGAGCGCGGGGCGGGAGGCGCGGGGGTGGGAGGCGCGGCGCAGGGGGCGGCGCGGCGCGGGTGGGGGGGCGGTGCAGCGCAGGGGGGCAGCACGGGGGGGCGGCGCGGGGGGGGCGGCGCGGGGCGGGCGGCGGCGCGAGGCATTCGGGCGGGGGGCGGGGCGGCACGGGCGCGCGGTGGGGGGGTTGTTTTGGGTGGGTGGGGTGGCGGGGGGGTCCGGGATTTTGATCCTCAAAATCTGGTCACCCTATCCAAGAGGATCCATCAGCCTTCAAGGGCGGACCATCTTAATAGGTCCGCCACCCCTGCAGGGGCAGGTGGTAGCCGTGATAGTAACCCTGACCAGAAAATGGTCTGTCCGTGACAATGCAGAGGCATTTGTCACCTCCGCCCACAGATCCATCTGTTCGGAACTGAAAACAGTATCGAGGGTGTGACCTGCTGAATGTGTAGGTCCAGAGACCAACTGGGATAGGCCCACATTTGTCATGGATGCCATGAACTGCCAAGCTGCAATAGCCACCATCAAAAGTAATTGGCTGGCTTTGCCTTCTGTGAAATGTAAATAAATCCCAGTAATTATTTCTAAATTTGCATATATAGATCTAAAGTACCATATGAGCATTTGTGTCCTGTGCGACTATGCTCCAAACCTTTGAAGTACCTAACAATGTTTCACAATGCCAAGCCTCTGTGTGATCCTCTGAAGTAACTTATGGGGAAGGCCCTCCTGCCCTGCGGGTCATTCACCTCACTAATCTTCAGGATGTATTGGGGACAAAACACCTTCACTCCCCACCAGACAGGGTCAGCTTCTTATCCATTCTTTGCCCAATCAACACCTAGCGATGAAAAAGGCCCCACAAAGCACAGATCATCCCCCTACACATTGCTGTGATGGCACTGATGGAAATGTAAACAAGTATGGAGGTAGCGGTGCCAAATGCAACACAGGAGCATACTGGGAACGGGAAAGGCTGCCAATCAGCTGACTGACCTACCTGGCAATGGCCCATATTCTGGCCCAAAACTCTTGTATGTAATTTTGGCTCAGGGGTGCAGCAAACCTTTCCCACCCTGGGGCTGTAATCCGTGCTCCAACTGGGGACCACAGGCACATAGCAGCTGTTCCATTCGGCATACCCATGTCTCCCTGTTCAGCTGCAGCTGTGCCCATTGCATATGGCTGTGCACCTACAATGTGGCCCCTCTGATGACTGTGTGGTTAAAGAAGGGCTCCATGTAGTGGAAACGTGTGGGTTCTGGATCTGCTCTCTCCTCCTCTTTTGCTTTTGCCATCATGCAAAAGGTGGCGTATATCTGAGCCACAGTGTTTCTTGAATATTTACAGACAATAAGCAATTCATCTTGAAGTCAGCAAATATTGAGGAGTGTGGAGCCTTCCTTCTCTGTGTGTCTTATTGGCTTAAGGAACTTCTGTCCCTCACGTGGTCTGTTCACACTTGAGCCTCCTGTATAGGGTTGGGGGAGGGGGTTGTCTTTGCCTTGACACCTTGATGGCTTTGTAGCAAAAACAGTGGTATCTAAATGTTAATAATAAATACATGTTACTAATAAAATAAAATAAAAATTCCTCCTGGCAAACCTGCATCTCCTGCTCCCAGTCTGGTGCTTCATTCTTTTGGGTTACTGTTGTGTAGGGGGACCATATGAAAAGGAGGACAGGGCTCCTGTATCTTTAACGGTTGCAAAGGACAGGAAATTTCAGCAGGTGTTGTTTGTATGCATACATAACCTGGTGAAATTCCCTCCTCTTCATCACAACAGTTAAAGCTGCAGGAGCCCTGTCTCTTGACCATGTACAAAAGAGGGCAGGGCTTCTGCAGCTTTAACTTTGTGATGAAGAGGGAATTTCCCCAGGTTCTGCATATATACAAATGACACCTGCTGAAATTCCCTTTTCTATGAAACTGTTAAAGATACAGGAGCCCTGTCCTCCTTTTCATAGGGTCAGCCTACTGTTGTGTGTTCCTTTAGCAATCCAATTGTGGCTTCTCTTGTTGCCTGCCTTCTTAGACATGGTCTCTGTGGCCACCCACTCATCCCAGTCCTGATCTGAAAGCCCTCTGCTGAGTGAGCCCTCTGAATTACCTGTTGCTGCATGGCTTCCTTGCCTTCCCTGGGTGCCTCTCATGTGGCCAGACAATAGTTCTTAGTATTACCAAAAAGAGGTGAGCAGGGATCACAGCAAACGTTGTGCTCTTTCTGCCTGTCACGGCTGAGAAGGCCCAGCATCAAGGGTAGGCATAGTTGGGTACCTGCCAAGGGCCAACACCCCAGCAGGGGGGCACTGACAAAGAGCCCTTGGACATGCACCTCCTCTTCACCAGTGCAACCTGCTTGTTCACCTGCCTCTCACTCTGGCCCAGATGACAGAAGTGGTGAGAAGGAGCAGCAGTAGATGCCACCGCCCAGTTGCTCACTGGTTCTCTGCCTGCCACCCAAGCAAGTGGAAGCAATGAGGAGAAAGAAGATGAGGAGCTATAGCAGCTGGTAACAATGGCAGTGAGAAAGGAGACTCACTGTGGGAAGGGGCCCATTGAGGATATCCTGCCCAAGGCCTACAGGAACCTGGAACTGGCACTGCACTCAAGGGTGCTGTGCCATTGTATACTGTGTCTTTAGGTAGCTGGGCACATGGCTTCTTCCACGCCTGGCTGCTATGGAAGGAGTTGTCGGCAGGCTGCTCCATGATATATGGGAGTCAGTGGTCTCACTATGGATGTTGGGGAACGGAGTGGCTGCCGTCACTGTCCCGCTTTGTCTGTGTTGCAGCGCTGTCATTTTGTTTCCTCAGCTGTTCTGCTGGGACTACATAGGATCCCGAGAGTTATATACTGACACTCTGCCAACCTGGTGGGCCTATTGGATGGCTCTGGCAGGCTGTTAAACCACAAAGTAGCATTCTCTTCAGTTGGTTACCACCCAGTGCTATCACCCTATAATGTCATCAGCACATAATATGTTTCTAATAACAAGCTGTAGCATTGCCTGTTGGAATGGAGAAGCACACAGGCTTTATGCTCCATTTATTTCTCTCCCTTTCTAAAGGTGGCACGCAAGATGTCGAAGGAATTGAGCCAGCCATGAGCCCGTGTCAACATCATCCGCTGCAGTGCTAGAGGGGAAAAACACGGAGTTTGCCCTACAAACTGAGCTCAGTTTCATTTTGGAAAACAAAAACACCCGGGTTTTGGCTCAGTTGCTGGAAAGCTATTAGCAGGAAGGCAAGTGACAGCGGTTCAAGGTTAGAGAACTCCAGACAAGACCCTCAGGGCGCCACAGCACTGAGGCGCCTCGTAGACCTTAACTGTTTGTTTGCTGGACACTCTCACAACCCAACCCTGCAGGCTTCTTTAGATTGCAGCTGAGTGGAACCCATTAGCATTTTAAAATACTTGCAGAAATCAGAGGGGGAAATGGTATTTGTGGAGGCCCATTACTCAGTGTACTTTCATGTGTGCCAAAGTTTGTTGGCATGGTTTGGAGTTTGATAGGGAACATCTGGGCAGCTGCTGCAACATGGAGATTGGCTCACGGCAGCGAACAAAAGGAGCTTGTGCAGAAAATGTGTGATGGGAAAATGCATTAGAAAAGGCAAAGAATGTTGTGAAGAGAGCCCCATGCCATGGCTATGCTTTCCTTCTCATAGGGACACCACAAAAGCGTAGGGTTCAGTCTTCACTATACACAGAAGTGTTCTTGTTGCTCTGCATTTTGATTTAGTCCTACAGCTTTGTACATTCAGAGGGCTATGATAAAAAAGTGTGTAAATTAAAGAAGTGACCTCTTTTAGCCAATTTTTACAGAGCCAAGAATTATAGGATTTGTAATGCACAAAACAAACCAAGGGTGCATCCACTTAACAGTTCAAATTGACACCGTTTAAGTAAATTCTAAGTACAACGATTTATAGCCAGCATGAAATGTGTGGTAGACTAGACATTTTACTTACATATATTCTGGACCTACAAATCTTACCGGCAGCACAACCGTAGTTCCCCCTCTCCCTGGGATCAGGCGTGGTGCTTTGTCCCTCCCTCCTGTCTATGTAGTCAGAACGTACAGACGTATTTTTATAAACTACCAAGAAAGCTTCGGCTATTGGGCGGTATAGAAATGCAATAAATAAATAAATAAATCCTAGTTCAACTGCACAAGAACACTCTCTTCTAGAGAAGGGCCTAGCCAGCAACTCATTATTCAGAATCTTACTTGTTCTGCTCTAACCCTGCTTCCGATTGTCTCCAGCAAATTGCACAAGAGTTGGACAATAAGTACAAATATAATGGGAAAGAACTTTCCATAATTATCAGAGGGGTAGCTCTCTTACTCTGTTGCAGCAAAGACAACAGTCTTGTGACACCTCCAAGACTAACAAATTTATTCTGGCACAAGATTTTGTAGACCCTGTTCACTTCATCAGCCGGGATTGTCTGATGAGATGGACAGTGCCCACAAAAGCTTATGCCAGAATAAACGTGTTAGTTTCAAAGATGCCATAAGTTTCCACAATTATTTACAGGTTAGCCTGATTTCCCCTCATATGGTAATGGGGTGCAACCTAAGCCAGGATTCCCTGGTTCTCAGGGCTCTGGTGAAGTGTATTGTCATGCTCCCATCCCCAAAGCTTGGGCTCTACTTGTGGAGATATAGGGCTTTCTACATGAGGCATTTATTGTGCACTCTTGATTCCTTACTGATCGTTGTTCATGGGTTCTTTAGATGATGTTGTGATGGTCCAGTTTTTCTTCTGTTTTTTCAGAGCACTTTCCCAAGTTTATTTAGGGCAGGGGAAAATGGGCTAGTATTTCTGAAAGTTAGAACTACTTGTGTATTTGCACTATCCCACTATAGCACAGTGCCACCTAGAGGTTACATAAGGGAAATGTAGGAAAGAGCTCATCTTTGTGTAGAGCTTAGATCACATTTCTGCTATGAAACCAAAAGTAGATACAGTGATTAACAGTGTTGTGTAGAAAAGCTTGTTCATAAAGGGCAGTGTCTACAACCTGGCACAGATTACACTAAATCTCTTCCTCTAACACAAAACTCTTGTGAGTGTCAACAGGATTGAAGCCAAAGTGGGACCACTGAGAAACAAGATGGAGGTATTGGCATGCTTGGGTGAACCCTGAGGTATGTAGAAGTAACCAACCCTATGGGCAGAGAGGAGAACCCACCCCAAAAATAGTTCAGTGAGGATTGAGCATAGTAGCAGTTGCCAGATGTTGAATGTCAGTTGGAAAAGAAAGATGGAAAATCAGGGAGAGGGAGGAGTGGAATACTCTGCTTGAGCTTATAGAATCCTGGCTGGAACTTCAAACAGGAGCACTCCTGCTAGTTGTGAGTGTGTTGATATACTGCAAGATCCTGTTACAGATTCTACTTGTAAACATGTAGTAATAAAATAGCTATGGATGGGGGCATTATAGTTTTTTGAATCTATTATTGAACTGCTTTATTCTTGTTACTTAGTTAAACCAGGCACTCTGGCAGTAGGATGAACTTTGTATAGGAAAAAGCTGCTGGGCTCGTTTTTGGTATGCTCCATTACTGTGGAGACCAGAAGGTACCTATTTGCAGGCCTGACTACCTATCCGATCAAAATTTAATTTTGATTAAATTTGAAGATGCAGAGTTTTATTTCCATATTGTTAATTGTATGTATTTAAATTTCACATAGAAGTGCATGATTGTTCCGGTATTACTGGTATAGATGGGGTGTGCCAGGGAACATCGAAATATTTGTTTTCATTACAAAATAGATGTATATTTTAAAAACACATTTCACACAACCATCAGCAAAGGTGGAACTTTCAGCAGGACAGTGAGTCACTCCCCCTCCACCCTTTGTACAAATGTGGATGACAAGAACACTGTTGTTGTGAAATTGTGGTTGGGGTAGAGATGGGTGTTGCAACAAGGGACTCCAGTTACAACAAGTAACTATATTTTCTGTAGAGCACAAAATGTTGCCCACTTTCCACCTCCTGAAATTGATTTAATTAAAATGGCATTTTATACATTTTTACTCTGTTCGTCTGTAGAACCAACACAGCAATGTCTGCCATGCTCCAAGATGGGGAAGGACACCTGGCCTCAGCACAAGAAATGCTGTTGTATGGTTGCAGTTCTCTGACCCCACAAGAACACCACCAGCAAGGGGAAGATCCCTCTGGCTTCAGCCACTGGTCAGAGAGAGGACTATCAGCTGCTTGCTCCCCCTTCCTCCAAAAGAGAACTCTGCTGCAACGATCAGTTGTTCTGTGGCTACAGAAACAAAGGAGTGGATAATCTGGTCAGATTAGCCAGGGTTACTGGAGGTGGAACACCTTCGCTTCCAGAATCAACTTCTGATGGGGGCACTGCCATCATTCACTAGCTATGGGGGGTGGGGGGCATTCACAGAAGAGATTTAGGGAGATTCCCATTTCTTTGCGCCACATCTTTAAAATATTTTATTTAAACCCAGGAGAGATTTAGGGGTAGGAGAGCTATCTTGCATCCTTTTTATGGAATACCATGATACAATATTTTATATAAGCATAAATCTATCAAGCAAATAGACAAGCAAGCAGGTCTTTTTAAGAACCAGTAAAATTAACGGGAAATTTTCTATTCTCCATTTGAGACAGCGCTCAATCCAGAAAAGCATATACACATAACGGGATTGTATCAGAAGCAATAGTGTTTGTTCTCCATTTCATACTGAGCCATTTTGGCTTTGTGCTAAAACACTATTGGATGAATCCTTTACTTAGGGCTATTATTCATTCATTTTTATATTATTATTATTATTATTATTATTATTATTATTATTATTATGCTAAATCTAGCCTGAATAAAACAAATCTAATTCACGTCAGCCATTTTAGCATTAACTCCTCTGAAAACCTTGTAGTGGCAGATTAAAGAGCTGTGTTATATAATAACAGGAAATACACAGTACACTGTAGCAGGGTTTTACTGATATTTCTTTCATGTTTTCTAATACCCTAATTTAAGGTTATTTAAAATTACAATAACAGAAGCTCAAGAAAGCATTAAAAAGCAAGCAGGCTTCATTCAGAAAGTGGAAGTCTTACCGAAAGGAGGAGAAGAAAATGGCACCCAGGCTCTGGCAGAACAAATGTACATTGACAATAAGGACAGTGAGGGGAAACTGAGGAGCATATTGCTAAAAACACTAAGATCAGCAATTTATATATATATATATATATATATATATATATAACAAGAAATGTATTTATATTTATTTATATAAATATAACAAGAAACTAGCTAGAGAAGCAGTAAGGGATTGAAAGTTGTGCTAAAAGAAAACAGAGCGACTACTGTCTGAAACAGCTCTTTCAGGAAGAGTGCGAAGAACTGTCAACAGAAAGGATAGTGAGATGAAGTTCTGGGGCTTGTTGACAAATTAAAATTAATAAATTAAGAGTTTTTTGATGTGAAATTTGCTGAACTTTAGCAGAAATCTGAAAAAAATTACAGTTTTGTCCCCCAAATTGCCCTCTATATTAGAGGATTGGAAAGTAGCCAATCATACCAAATGATTAGAAAGTTCCCCTGTTTTTATTGCATTGTATGTATTTTATTAGCTTTCTTTTGGTTAAGTTTTCTTTGGAATGCTCGTATTTTGTTGTTTCTATTATCTCTACCTATCAAGTGGAAAGTATGTGTGTGTCACATATGTCTGGAAACATTTACCCACTTCCACATATGGTGCTGCCTTGATACTGTTCACCCAGACAGGTCTTTGTGTACAGGGATCAGACAAAATCTAAACACATGATTTTGGGTTTTTAAAGTATTTTTAAAGAATTTAATAAAAACCTACGTTTATGCCTATAACTTTCAGCATGCCTTGGGCAGAACTCCCAGCATGCCTTGGGTGGGAGGCCAGACTCACTGGCCTTTGGCGGCCATTGTGATTCCTAAGGTTGGTCTCGAGCAGTCAACCCAATTCCACATGAAATGAAACAACCCTCATAAATGAGCTGCATCCATTTGTGGTGCCTCCTCCCACTTACCGTGCAGTTTTAAAATCATAATTAGATACAAGAGCGTGTCTTTGAGGGGCCAAACTCTGGACATGCTCAAAGGCACCCTGTCCTGATATCGCTGTTTTCTCAGAAATGGGGAAGTACACACACAGCTTTCACTCTCAAGAGGGAGGGAGGGAGGAAAGGGAAGCACTCTGTGCATGCCCAGAAATCAGCTCAACGAAGGGGGGCAAGTACATGGGACGGCCCTGACCCTTCAGTACAGGTTCTTGATGGAGCACTTGGTAGGCAAGAAGTGCAGGCCGGGGCAGTCCTGGCAGGATTTGGCTGCAGCTGGGCGTGTCCACTGACAGCCGCTTACTTCCCCTCCTTTGCAATACCCCTCCTCAATCCTCTATCAAAGAGCAGCATCAGCAATGAGAGGAGGGAAGTGCCTCTTACAGGACGTGGGCACCTGTGGGCTGCCAAAGGCATGCTGGGAGGTGTAGTACTGGCATGTAGAGTGGCTGATTTTAAATAAAGCATGGGTTAGCAAACCAGGTCAGTATGTGCAAACCATGTCACTCTTTCTCAGTCCTAACTCAGCCCCCACTTTCCTGACCTCTCGCTAACTGTCTTTCTTCTCCTGCTAACTGATTTTCCCCAACTGCCACTCACCCCGCCCACCATTCCAGCCTATCTTGCAGGATTGTCGTGAGGGTAAGAGGAAAAAAAGAAATGAATTTAATTTGTTTAAAGGTTAACTCACAGGCCTAGCACCGCCCTGCTACTTTAAGATGATTACCTCACAGACATATATCTTAGGGGACCCAAGCAACGCTGGGTAGGAACTTGAAATTTCGCACACTGATAGGTCTGGCTGTACAATGTACCAGAAAAATCTAAAAACATGAAATTTTGAGTTTTAAATATTTTTGAAGAATTTAATAAAAATCCAAGGCTTATGCCTACAACTCCCAGCATGGCTTGGGTGGAACTCCCTAGAATCTTATCTTGCCACCAAACTATGACTCATGGTCATGACCAGTACAAATTGCTATTATTCCTTTAGGACATTCCATAAGTAAAATTTCTTCAGCAGGAGATAATGACAATTGCTTTATCCTCTATGTGGCTCCATAGCAGTGGCATAATGCCACCAGCACCATAATGTGGTGGATTAAAAAGTGCCATGGTGTGTCTTCAGAGCACAGGTATGTCAGATAAAAGGCCCAAGTCACCAGTGGCCTTGACCATCCTGGCTCTCTGTCAAAATCTGTTAAATGTAGATATTATATAGTAAATTATGTCAATAAAGTATTCTGTGTTCTGGCTGCTTTCCTTTTTTCATAATAATAACTTTGTAGCACATGCATACAACAGTTCCCCGTGTCCACTGAGATCTGCTTCATTATATATGTTTTTCAGAAATCTGGGCAATGCTGGGTATATTTTGAAAACATATTCTTAGGTTTGCATCTTTTTTTAGCTGGTAGCAAGGCTGGATCACTTCCCAAGTGATCCAGACGTCATCACCAGGCCGAATGGTGATGGATTACTTGGGAAGGCTGTAGCCTGCCCTGAACCCACTTGAGTCAGAAGGTGCAGCTCTGTAGTCTGCAGATTATGGGTGGTATCTGAAAGATGGCATCAAAAAACATATCGATGGTCATTCAAGGCCCTCCTGGATACAGCTGCTATCCTAGGAATTTATGAGCTTCATGTCCATTGGCACCAAAATTAAAATGGGCTCCAAACACCAGTGTTGCTGTAGAACTGTACTCTATGCAAAACCTCTTTCAGCCTCAAATCCATCAAATTCCATCCCGAATGCCAGATGGGATAAGAAGGCTTTTCAGCAGGGAACTAGGACCCACTATCCTGCAGTGCATTCTGGGCCCATTCCCAAACCTTTGAGGGCCTCCTATGTACAAACAATACATGTGGCACCAAAAAAGATAAGAGGACACCACTGTGCATAAAATGTGTACATGCTAATTGATGTGTGTATTTAGAAATAATTAGTGTCATTTAAACAGAAATTCTCATCATCTCATCTTTTCTCACAAGACATTTTAACCATTGCCCCCAAATCACACATCACAATCTACTCCAATGTTGGTCAGACCTTCTTCCCTCTTAGCCTGTTCCTTGCCTCTAATTCCTTTCTTGCTTTGGCTTCTCCACTGCCCTTTTTAAAACTCTTTCTCGTTGCCTGCTTTCTTCTTTAGCTCAGTCTGTTCCTTAATCTTTATTTGACCTAATGGATGAGATCCAGGAAGCCCATTTGCACATATACAGGGGACTGTGTGTGAACATCTGGATTTTTTATATCTCCCAATACACTAACTTCCCCCTCACCCCAAGGTACTATAAACCATGTTTGAACCCCAAAGTTTCAGTAGTGACCTGTAGTGTTGTGGGACAGCAGCTGCACACGCATGCACGCACGCAAAAGGCCTATGGGGTACGGGATGCTTTTGTGTTTTTTCCTCTGAATCAGGGCCTCTGTCTTCATCTTCCTAATTCCCCTGATCACAGCAATATGCACATTCAACTTCAGGTGTGCATTTACAGCATAAAACAAAACCCGATGCATGTTTTACTTTTAAGTAACTCCCGGAGATTAATGGAATTTAATTCCAGGTAAGTACACATAGGATAAGCAACCTTAATTAAGTGTATTTGTGTATGAATGCATTACACATCAACAGTTCTCTTGCTCCCTCGTCTTTCGCTCCTGAGTTTTAGAACAAGAGCAGATAACATGCAGCCTCCCCTTGGCCATTTTTTGTGCCCCCCTCCCACTGTGTTCCGCTGCTGCTGATGATGATGATGAATTTGCCCTGGTGGTGGCAAAAGTCACAACAATTTAGCAGGGCAACAAGATGCATGGGGGAGCATGTGCTTTGTTTCCAAACAGAATTGCACTCCCAGAAAATGGTTCTGATTAGGTAGGGTGACCAACTGTCAGGATTTCCCCGGATTTGTCCTGGTTTTTGTTCTATTCTGGGTGTCAGGGAGGATTTTCTGTAATTTTCTATAATGTCCTGGAAAGACATGCTTTCCCTTTAAAGGCTGCATTAGCATGGTGGGAGGGAATGACACACCTTCTGGAGGTGGGTCATTTCCCTCGCACTGCTCCAATCAGGGCCTGAAAGGGGAAAGCGTGTCATTCCCAGACATTATAGAAAAGGCCCTGATTGGAGCAGTGGAGGGTGGGAATTACACACTTTCCCCTCCTCCACCCCATTTCGGGCCTTTAAGGTGGTGGGGGTGAATGACATGCATCCCAGAGGCCCCTGAAAGCTGCTTTCCCACCCCCACCCCACTGGGTGTCCTCTTTTTTAGTTTCCCAAATGTGGTCACCCTAGATTAGAAACAAGGCATGCGCTCCCCACATGCCTTGGTTCCTTGCTAAATTGCTGTGATTTTTGCCCAGCTACCGCCATAGCAAATTTGGCAGAGGTAGGGGTGGGGTACAGCCCCTGGTGGGCTCTGAAGACAATGCAGCTCCATGATCGCCTCTGCTTCAGAATAGTGGTCTTTAGTGGTGGGTTATGTCTCACACATAGAATACACATTGCCTTAAGGTGGGTGACAGGCTTGGTGGCGCCAAGGGGGGGAAGGGTCCTCCCCAAACAAGGAGCTTGCCACCCACACCCATCAGAGTCCCACAACCAATGAACTGGAGGAGGAAGGAGAAGAGGCAGGGTGGAGTGGAAGAGCAAACAAGCAAAAAGGAGGTTTTACAGTGCAGCACAATACCACAAACCCACGTGAAAGGGACCATTAGCTTGAAACACTTATGAAACGGAGGTAAAAAAACCACGGAGTATTAACATTCAAAGCCTTAAATGGCTTGGGGCCAGGTTATCTGAAGGAACGTCTCTTCCCATATGTACCTGCCCTGACCCTAAGATCATCCTCAGGAGTCCTTCTCCATGAGCCCCTGCCAAAGGAAATGAGGCAGGTGGCTACCAGAAAGGGCCTTCTCTGCTGTGGCACCCTGACTGTGGAATAAGCTCCCTAGAGAGGTTCGCCAATAATGTGGAACTCTGAGAAAAAGGCCTCTGGCCTGTTCCGTTTTGCCCTGTGGGCTGCTTGACTAACCTCTCCTTTCCCACATTTTGATCTGTGGATGCCTCACCTCTGCTGAGCTCCAGGTGCCCAACTGCCCACCAAATCTGCAACAGGAAAGGTGCCGTGCTTACCCAGCACTTCTTAGCTAAAACTTCAGACCCCCTTGATGCCAAGGGCTGAAACTGCTCAAGGTGCAAGACCCCAAAGAGGAGGTGTGACAACCTGAGTTTGAAGGTATGGCTCCAGTGTTGTTGTTTTTAAATATATATAACCTCAAACTTTTAAAAAATCCTAAAACTCAGTGGATGAATGGAACTGCTTCAAAGTTGGCCTGGCTAAAGACCTACTTAAGAGCTATCAAGATGCCAAGTTTCATCTCTTTATCTTTAAAATTAGATATCATTTAACATCTTGGCAGTATATTCAGCATCAGCATTTGTTGGAGTCTATACACAGCCTATCAGCAATGAGCACTTCAATGCCTCTTGCATTGTTGGAGGAATTAACTAGCAACCTACAGAAAACTAAGCCTACAATAGCTGTCTATAAAAGTATTTTAGAATGTAGAAAAGTAGATGTTCAGAAGTTCAGAGATGAATGGAATAAGGAATTGGAATGCTCTTTACAGTTTAATCAATATAAAGTTGCCTTAGCTTCCATATGTACTATTTCTGTAGATTTAATATTGAGATTGATTCAACAAAAATGGATGCTTCATGTATACTGGACACCACAGAGGCTTGCTAAGAAGGAACTGGCTAGCTCTGCTAGATACTGGTGATATAATGGGGACATGTCCCATATCAGCTTCTTTTTGGTTGGAATTCGTGATTTGCATACATTTTGTTCTTGAAATACCTGTGAAAATAGCAGAAGTATCATCGCATCGTCGTTGTGAGGTGAGCGGAAGGGTATTCAGCATAATCTGGTATTCAATATAATCAAATATTAGCTGTCAAATATAAAAATACTAAAATAACATTTTATGTGATCTCTGACACACATATCAAATGTTTTCGGAATATCCATCCAATAATGGAGTGTTCAGAAAATGTCTGGAAGATACTCAACATGAAAAGTTGCAAGGGAGAATTTGGAGGGAGCCGTTTGCTTTGGTCTTTGCCCAACAATGATGCAAGAGCAGCACAGGGTTTTCCCTCTGTGCCGGAGCCTGCTCCAGTATGGTCTGCCCTGGCACTGACTCAACAGGAAGCACGGACGGGGCCAACCATAGGACTCGATGTGAGGGGGCTCCAGCAGATGGTGTAAAGGGTTCAGTTGGTACAAAATAACAGGTAGACTTTTTAGTGTGAAATGATTACACTTAGGACAGCTGCTTTCCAGGCCCATTCAAGGTGCCGGTTTTGACTTTTAAAGCTTCGTCTCCTATATGATAAGCCCGATATGTGTTAATGAGGCCCTGTTGTAGGTTTTGTCTTTCTTCAACATTGGGTATGAGCAGAGATTCCTTTATGGCGACCCCAGTAGTTTGCCAAGAGGCCCATTTGCCTTCTTTTTCTTGCGTCCTTTCAAGAGCAAGTGAGAGAATTGTCATTCTATCAAAGCCTTGAGCTAGATTTTTATGGACAACCTTCCATTGCTGCTGCTCCCGTAGCTGCTACTTTAATTTGTCTTGATTTTAGCAAAAAACAAACAAACAGAGCTGTGGCACTTTAAAGACTAACAAATTTATTATGGCGTACTACAGTCCACTTCATCAAAAGCGTTATGCTGAGCTACAAGTAAGTGACAGACATGCTGGTGGTGGGGATTGTTAACAGTAAGGTCAGAGGAAAATGAAATGAATCAAGTACAGGCAACTGATTCAGCTCACCAATGCAAGGATGTGTGTGTTATCACACAATGTATTTTTTGCGAATGGACACAGTAAGTAACTTCATTATCACGGTGGGCGACTTCGCACTTCACGATACATCACCCTGAAAATAAGCCACAGTGGATTGTTCGTTTGCTCGCTAACCCACATTGCTTGTGACAGATGATCAGGTGCTCCACAGTTTGTTGTGGCTTATTTCCCCCTTAGTCCTCCTGCAACATAAAATGTCCGTGAAATGAATTTGATGGTGAAAATGTAATGGATATGCTCTTGAGTCATTTCAGTGGGACTCGCTGGGGAGGAATTTTGAGGTGGATGGAGCCCAAATACTGAAGCCTGGAAGGTAAGCCCCCAAACGTTACTAGCCCATCTGACCATGGATACCTACATTAGTCACGAAAGATGCAATCCTACACAAGTTTAGAGAGAAAAAGGTCCTACAACTCTCAGCTTCCCCAGCCATCCATGCTGGCTGGGGAATGCTGGGAACTGTATAACTTTTATTCTGTCTGAATGGGATTGCACCTTAAACTCAAGCTTTTGTAATGCTTCCTTGCTTAGTCACCTGACAATAATTCTTACTTATTATAAGTGACCAGACATGTTGCTGTTTACAAGCCTACTGCAAAGAGCACCATGCTTATGTCATAGGTGGTGCCATTGAGGCCAAGGTACCCAGTGGCTGGAGAGCTGTAGTAAGTGTATGAGCTCAGGCACAAGTCATGCTAAAAATGTGGACAAGAGGCTTACCTTAGAACACTGCAGACAATAATCATAGCATACAAGAAAGGTGATAAATAATAGAATAACCCTAGGGATGGCCTTCCCCTGCCTGGTGCCCTCCAGATGAGTTAGACTACAACTTCCATAATCCTCTAGTCAGATATGGTGGCCAGGGGATTTTGACAGTTGTGATAAGAACAGAAGAAGAGCCATGCAGCATCAGACCAAGAGTCCATCTGGTCCATCACTCTGTTCACACAGTGGCCAACCCGCTGTCGACCAGGGACCCACAAGCAGGACAAGGTGCAACAGTACCTTCCCACCCATGTTCCCCAGCAACTGGTGCATATAGGCTTACTGCCTTGGATACTGGAGGTAGCACATACCCATCAGGGCTAGTAGCCATTCATACCCCTCCTCCTCTAACACATCTGGAGGGTACCAGATTGGGGAAGGCTGCCTTAGAATAACAGGGTTCCAAAAAGACTGTGTCTGGGTCACGTTTCAAACTACAAAAGGCAGGAAAGTTTGCTGTTTCATTTAGAGTACTTGCAGTTTTATGATATCATTAAGCAAAAGTGATTCTTTTTGTCCCTCTTACATTCTCATAACTCAAAATGGACTAAGGGGGTCAAACATAGTGGTGTATTATTATTATTATTATTATTATTATTATTATTATAAACACTGGGCAGAGGCCAAGCATGAAAAGTAAATGTTTCAAAAGTTATGGGCTTGTGAAAAACAGCAGTTATGGTGGAAACTGTTTTACAACATTCATTATATGAACATGAAGTGTGCCTGTTATAACGCACAACATAATCAGGTGCTTGTCATCATTGAACAGAACTGTTAATTAACAACAGGGAATACTGCAATCAATACTTTGCAAGCAAGCTACATACATATTTTTAAAGAGCATTTCATGGGGGGAGGGTCTACACGACGGCTCTTTGGCGCCTGTTTCTGATAATATGCACTTTTTCCTATATTCGTATTTACGTCTAATAACGGTAGAAAAGAGCCATTAAGGCGAATTACGGGCATCATAAAATGCACTTAAACAATTGTTTATATGTGGAGTTTCGCTGCAGAGTCGGTTCAGGGGTGTATGGTTGAACATGGAAAAATTGACGAAAGCACCGCCCTGTCTCCTGATGGTATCTCCCTCGGACTTTCCCGCTGTTCGTTAACCCCGCCCACCTGACTTTCTCACTGTTGCCTGTCCAATCACGATCGCGAGTGACTTCGCATGTGGGTACGATTGCTAAACATTGGATGTGCCTACAATTACAGTTGTTAGCAGGGCAGCATTGGACGACCTATTGTAAAACCATAAAAAGCAACATTTTTCGCCCGCGTAGCGTCCTCCCCCACTATTGCTCCTGCCAAGAATCAGAAGCTGGATACTGGACTAACTCCCCTCCATGCTTGAGGCAGCTGCCCCTTATCTGCCGTCTTGGAAATGTGCTGCTTCAAGGACAAATTTTTGTGTTGCCTTTCCATTACAATGTTGCATTTCACACTGATGTCCCAGTTCCATACAAACTTTCCATTATTCTGTCTGTCTCTGGACCCCGAGATGCCAGCTAGCGACAGTTCTGGGATGCCCAACGTTGAGCGGTCTAGAGGGCAACCTCGCCATCCCAGCAGGTCTCTGCGTCGCAGAGGTGGGTGACTGGTCATGAGGGAGTGGGGGAGGGATGAACGCTGGCCACCAAAAAAAAACTGGGTGGCACTGATGTCCTCTCTTCCCCCCCCCCCCCAGTCTGCTTGCTATTCTACCAACTGCATCACCTTCTGCGCAGAATGAGGAGACTGGAGCGTATAGTGTGGCATGCCCACTCTCCGGTACCACTCTGGCAACCGCCAGTGCCATTGGAATGACCCGCATGGCAGGGGACAGCCCAACTTGGGAGGGTCAGCTTGGACATTGCGTCTGTGGACTGACATTAATTTCCATACGATTGTTGCAGTTTCCCTTTTGTTCGGCGCATTCTGCCCAATCCCCTGTGTTTTCCCCACTTGCGCTGTGCTTTTCAGATTGCTCCGGCCACACTTTTCAATGGGATTTTGGCCACATGTAACCATTAGTAGAATAAAGATATTGCATTGCTTTATGATAATAAGTGTTCTTTTCATTGCGATACACACACACACACACACAAAACTTCCAGGAAAATCAATGAAAGAAGGGAGAGAAGATACGAAGCCCTATGCACGCTCGGGCACTAAGCTTCCCTGGGAGAAAGTCCCCCCACCTGCTCAATGCTCCTTACTCCCGAGTAACAGCGCTCAATGGTAGGAACTGGCTTGCATGTACAGAAGTTTTCCTTCCTTTTTCAAGCCTTGATCCCAGCAAGGGAGCGGGGGGTGGGGGGAGGAAAGCCTTAGCGGACCGCAAAGTATTCTAAAAGTGAATACCGCCCAGAGAACTTCGGCTATGGGGCGGTATATAAATGGAATAAAATAATAATAATAAGTACGCACATTATTCCAATCCCCTTGATTGCTGTAGAACCTGCTCCATGTGAGTATCCACTTGTCTCAACGAAAGAAAGATTCCAGCGGGTACTGAAAAGAAGCTTTACTTTTAGTTCCGGAAAATTGAGATCAGCCATTAATGAATAGAGAAGAAGAAAGAAGTAGGAGGGAGGAGTTTCGCAGCAGAGCAGGATCACAGCTATAGGGTTGAACGTGGGTAATTTGATGAAAGTACCTCCCCCTGTATCCTGAAAGTACCACCCCTGAGGAAAGTGGGAAAAGGGGCGGTAAACTTTGCATTACAAGCCCTGCCCACAAAACTACACCCATGATTAGCATTAATCCGAATGGGCAATGGAGGTTACACGACCAAAATGCAATCGAACATCGGAGAAATATTAAAAGTCGCATTTAATCGACACTTTGGAAACGCACATTAACGGAGGCTATAAGTCGCATACACGTCTGATCTGCACCCCGCTTGTGTGTACAAAATGATGTCAGAACAAAGTAAAGGTGACCCAAATAAGCCGTGAAGAAGTACCCATAATATCTGTTTCAAAGACAGTTTTACAGAAGTTCCAGAATAAGATAAACACAAGGCAAAATAACAATACCTCCTGGCATGGTTCATTGGCACAATTCACTCCTTGAAAAAGCAGGGAGGGACTTCAAGTAATCATACAATATTTTATCTGGATTTATCCAACAAATTTGGATTTGGATTCCATACCTCAAAAATCAAAGGATGCACAATCTGTGTATATTAATCTGGCACAGTATATTATTCTAGCACTCCTGCTCAGTCCATATTCCTCTTTACATTACCAAACACAGCAAACAATTATCTACAAAATATTGTTCTTTTTTCCATGTTTCCATCCAAGATCACATGACCCTATGCACATCTTTGTTTTGCTTTGTATGTTTTCTGTTTTGTTTTTTTTTTTGGCTATTTAACATGCATAGAATCTTGTTTTTCTGGTGCCAGAACAGAACGTTTAAAATATACTTTTTTGGAACATACTTTCATATGTGGTGGACATGTGAACACGTACAAAAATTCTGGAAAAGGGTTTTTAAAGAAATAAGTGAAATAATAGGAAGCAGAGTGGAAGTCCAAATTTGGCTTTACTTTCAATTTTTGATAAGGCATATGGGAATCAAAATATGAAGGATTTGATTAACAACCTCCTGACACCCGTTAGATTAATGATAGCGAAGAATTGGAAAATACAAGGAAATTATACAATAGAAGAATGGTATAAAGAGGTATGGGATATCGCGATTAATGATAAATTAACATGTAACATAAAAGTAAAGAGGGGACTATCTAAGAAGAATGATTTTGAAAATATATGGGGGCCATTTTTAGAGTTTGTTTTAATTAAGGGGAAAGGTTGTACACCTTTAAAAGATTCTTCACAATTTTGGAAGAATGTATAATACAATAGAATAAAAGAAGGTCTCAATGGGTTAGGGGAGCACTGGGGGGTTGTCAGGGTTATGTTATAGATTATTTGTATGTTTGAGTAGTTTTATATGTTGAAAATAATAAAAATATTATATATATATATATATATATATATATATTCACAATTGAAAAGCAAAAATCCAGAAACAAGTTCCTAGCCATTATAGATGAAGAACAAAGGAGTTATCAACTGTGGTGACATCACTAATTTATGTAAGATGGCGGAATTCATCTTTTCTTGTTACAGGATTTGGGGTATCTTTGTTTTTATTTATTTCTTTATTTTTGTGTAGAGGGCATACAGTGCTAGTATAACTTATTGTCCTACCATCATAGTGAAAATTATTAACTGTGACACAATCTTTCCTTTTCCCTTTTCCTGTATATTTGTATATTTCCTTTCTACGTGTCAATTGCTTAACAGCTGCCTGTTCTCTTTCTCTCTTCAGAAATTAGTTTGTTTTCTTAGCACAATTATTGCCACGTGCCTTTGCTTTTTTGCGGGAATCAAATCCGGAGATAGAGATAAAGGACTGATAAGATCTAGCTGTGCTATGAAAGGAAGAAGCAGGACTCTCTTGGCAACAGTCTGGTCCCATCTGGGTGGCTGAAAGCAAAGGGGAGGAGGGAGTTTACCAAAAACAATCATCCTTTGAGCAAGATTTCGGAGGATCTGCCTCTGAACATATATGTGCAGTAATCAATTAGGTTATAAATTCATAGAAAGCAGAGAGAATGCCAATCACTGGGAAGGTCTGTGACACCTGAAAACACTCTGACAAGCAGATCCACATCTTTCAAGAGGAATACATTATGGAAATTAGGTGGATTGGTTAAAATGTGGTCTTCGGGGATGTTTACATTTGTTTTGAATTTTATTGTTTCAATTTTTCCACTACAGACTGGAAAAGGAGAGAGTAGGACTCGAGAGAGGTGGCTGAGTGACTGAACAGAGGACCAGAGAAGGAGAAGCAGTGAGTGCAAAAGTTCTTATTCTATGATCATGGAAAAACCTTAGTAACAACAACCCAGTTGTTCTCAAAGTTCCTTTAGAACCACGAGAGCTAGAAGCTTGCTTATTTTTTTAAAATTAAATCTCAAATTCTCTGATCTTTGTGGCAGTCACCAGTTTTTACTGGAAGAATCAGTAGGGTAGCCACTTATGAATCATCAAAAAGGAGGAAGTACATCACCCAAAAAAAGGACAAAAGAAAAACACCAATTTGCATATATTAATTTATACGAATAGATATAAACAGTGTGGAAGAATCTGACCAGGTGACCTGTGTGCCTGCTGCAAGTCTGCTGTCCAAGTGCCAAGTGTTGATAGGCAACTTCAACCCCCCTGCTTACCCTTCTTATGATTCTTTATCTTTACATCTGACCCAGACTGGGCAGCCCTTCAAATAAAGGATGCCTTCAAATAGAGAACAGAATTTCAGCAGCCCTTTAAATTGAGGTATGTTCCTCTGCAAATGGGGACACATGGCCACCCTAGGCTCTATTCTGAACTTTACAACAGGCTTACAGCCTCTCTGTCACTCTGCACCTTGAGGTCCTAAGCAACATTCCAAGACAAATAGTTCAGTGTAGGGTTGAGTTAACTTTCTGTTAGAAAAATTAGGCTTCAGTGGTGTTATTACTAGAATAATGTGACCTTCAGGGTGTCAAGAAACACATTGGCCATTCCTAAAAACTGCCAATCATGAGTCTAGAATTCTTGGCTAAAACACCCTAAATGCTTTAGTAAGCAAAGCTATTTTTTTCAATGGGAATAAATTATGCAAATTGTATTATATTATGCAAACTAGGTGGATGATAAGGACAAATAAGACAGAGGTTAAGAAGACTGGGATTCGTATGTGTAGTTAATATAATTGAAATTACCATGATCGTAATACAGAGGATCCTACCCATGTCTTGAATTACACATTAATATTCCTCAGGAACATCTATATCTTTAATTTTGAGCCTATCTACACAAGCAGGAAAAAACACTTTGAAAATGTTTTGAAAACTGTATATGGAGTGTGTCCTGGGCCCCAACAGTTCTCAAACCTGTTATAAACCGTTTTAAACCGTTTTAAAGCAGTAGTGTAGATAGGCTCTTTGTCACAGGCTGGACATACTAAATGATTATTCTTTTAATGTATTCCAAAGGCACATGATTTTACTCAGAATAAAGGGTGACCATCTAACCTGCAATGATAAGATTAGGTGATCAGAAGCCCCAGATCATCCAACACAGGGCAGGAAGTGCAGTGGAGGTGATCTTCACCTCCTTGTCCTCCTGCCCTGATTTCTCTAGATGGACTTTTTAGCCCATCTACCAATGGCACTTCACAGGGGAGGGGGAACGAGGGTAACAAAGGCTCAGGATAACTCATACCTTGGCCTCTCCATTTGCCTCCCCTCCCATCAGAACACACACACCCCTTTCCCCTTCTCCAAGGTCAATTTTCCAATCTTGGAGGCTAGCTGGCATGGTACTTTCCACGCTGGCTGCGTGGGCACAGGAAGTGGGGCAGATCTCCGAGTTCCCCTTCCGATGCCAGAGCTGGGGATCCTCACAATCTGCAGCCCTTTAGACAATGTTTCGGGACCATAGAATTGCACCATTAATGACGTTATCATGAGATATAAAAGCATAACCACACCCTCCCTTGCTAACTATGGAGATATGTCAGGTAATCATTGTGCTTATTTTGCAGCATTTACTAAAGACTTCTATATTTAAAATAAGCTTCTAATGTTTAACTATATGCTACTTTTAGGGATATTTAAGAATGCTGCTTTTAAGTTTTTTCTGATACTAGTTTTAACATTTTATGTAATGCTTTTATTTATTTATTTATTTATTTATTTATTACATTTATATACCGCCCCACAGCCGAAGCTCTCTGGGCGGTTTACATAGGATTAAAAACAATTAAAAACAATAGACAAAAATTAAAACAGCAAAAACATACAACATATACACAATCTGTACATTTAAAACCACTTCAACACTTCAAAAAGCTACAAAAACAAAACAAAACAAACCCAGGCTCCTCAGATATTGCCAAATGCCTGAGAGTAGAGGAAAGTCTTGACCTGGCACCAAAAAGATAACAATGTTGGCGCCAGGCAGGCCTCGTCGGGGAGATCGTTCCACAATTGGGGAGCCACCACAGAGAAGGCCCTCTCTCTTGTTGCCGACCTCCAAGCTTCCCTCGGAGGAGGCCCTCGGAGGAGGGCCTTAGATGTTGAACGTAGTGTTCGGGTAGGTTCATGCCGGGAAAGGCGTTCCATCAGGTATTGTGGTCCCAAGCCGTGTAAGGCTTTATAGGTTAAAACCAGCACCTTGAACCGGGCTCGGAAACATACAGGCAGCCAATGCAAGCGGGCCAGAGTAGGTCTTATATGTTCGAACCTACTGGTTCCAGTTATCAATCTGGCCGCTGCATTTTGCACAAGCTGCAGCTTCTGAACCACCTTCAAAGGCAGCCCCACGTAGAGTGCATTGCAGTAATCTAACTTGAAGGTTACCAGAGCATGGACAACTGAAGCCAGGTTATCCCTGTCCAGATAGGGACGTAGCTGGGCCACCAACCGAAGTTGGTAGAAGGCACTCCATGCCACTGAGGCCACCTGCGCCTCAAGTGACAGAGATGGTTCTAGGAGAACCCCCAAGCTACGAACCCGCTCCTTCAAGGGGAGTGCAACCTCATCTAGAACAGGTTGAACACCCTCCATCCGGTCAGCGGAACCACCCACTAACAGTGTCTCAGTCTTGTCTGGATTGAGTTTCAGTTTATTAGCCCTCATCCAGTCCATTGTCGCAGCCAGGCACTGGTTCAGCACATCCACAGCCTCACCTGATGAAGATGAAAAGGAGAAATAGAGCTGCGTGTCATCAGCATACTGATGACAACGCACTCCAAAACTCCGGATGACTGCACTCAACGGTTTCATGTAGATGCTGAACAGCATGGGGGACAAAACTGACCCCTGCGGAACCCCATACTGGAGAATCCATGGGGCCGAGCAATGTTCCCCAAGCACCACCTTCTGGAGCCGACCCCCCAAGTAGGAGTGGAACCACTGCAATGCAGTGCCTCCCACTCCCAACTCAGCCAGTCGTCCCAGAAGGATACCATGGTCGATGGTATCGAAAGCCGCTGAGAGATCAAGGAGAATCAACAGAGTCACACTCTCCCTGTCTTTCTCCCGACATAGGTCATCATACAGGGCGACCAAGGCTGTTTCCGTACCAAAACCAGGCCTGAAACCTGACTGAAATGGATCCAGATAATCAGTCTCATCCAAGAGTGCCTGGAGCTGGCTCGCAACCACCCGCTCCAGGACCTTGCCCAGGAATGGAACATTTGCTACTGGCCTGTAGTTATTAAGATTTTCAGGGTCCAGGGAAGATTTCTTTAGGAGTGGTCTCACTGCCGCCTCTTTCAGGAGGCCTGGGACCACTCCCTCTTGCAAAGAGGCATTAATCACTTCCCTGGCCCAGCCAGTTGTTCCATCCCTGCTAGCTTTTATTAGCCAAGAGGGGCAAGGATCCAATATGGAAGTGGTTGCACCGTATTTAACTGTATTTTGCTTTTGTTTTTATTTTATTGCTGATTTTAAGTCACCTTGAATCAGGGGTGTTACTAGGCTCTTAAAATATTCCAGTTCCAGCCCATAAGACAGAAAAAATTGTATTTCCCCATCAAGATCCCACAATTAAGCTTTTTTAAAATCCTTCCCACTAATACCAATGGAAGCATTTTTTTTTCTAAGTTTAATTGCCATTCAGGGGGAATGGGGGTGTTGCAGCAGGTGTGAAGGAGTTAATATTTTCCTCCCCCACTGAAATCCCCCTTGAAAATTGCCCCCTACATGGCAATTAACCTGTAGGAGGGAACACCTTCCATTCACACTGGCGGTCTCTCGGGAATAGATTTGCAGCTGGGGCCCCAGACCTAGCAACATCCCTGCCTTGAATTCATTTCAGAAAAACAGGATATAAATAAATAAATAAATAATTCCAACAAGTACATGTAAAATATAATGCATATTTTAAGGGATATTTACACGCTAAAGTTGTTGTTACCTAAGTTGTAGCTGAATATCTCCAAGAGTAAGCCTTCAAATTTTGTTAGGAATCTTATCCGGACACCAAAGTTCCTTTGCCCCCATTACAGTGGAATCTGGAATATTGGCTCTGGGTATCCTGCCATATTGGCTTATGTCCAGAAATGTTACAGTGCATGAATGTGCTAAAGAGATACCCAGAGACCTAACTTCCACTGGGGACAATCAGGGCCGTGCAGAGCTGGTAATATGCCCAGGCCAGATGGGAAGTGTGTGCCCCCCCATTTCAAAAAAGGAGGACAACATGTCACACCCAAGGGGGCGTGCACACCAACATGTTTGTTCTACAACACCTCAAGGCACATATATCCCCGCCCCGCATGCGGCATGGCCCTCTGGAGCTTGTGGTCTGACTGTGGTATTCACGACGGATGGCTTCTGCGCTGTTTCCGTAAGGTGGGCTCCTCGCTTCTCGATGGGCCGCTTAAGATATGGAAGCAGTAGCTTAAGCTAGGGGTGACCTCCTCATCGGAGTGCCCCCTTAAAATTGTGGGCCCCGGTCCAACCCCCCCTCCCCCCGCACAGCCCTGGGGACAATACCTCTCCAAACCTATTCTAGGTCCAACCCTGATCATTTGCCAGCTGCCAACCTATCAGTTGCTGAATGATTACTCCAAAATTAGCACTTTTTATCTCTGAGTTTCATGGGACTGGTACAAAAACAAGTTGGTTTCCATAGCCAAATACTTTAAAAAGAATGTTGTATTCATTATTACAACGTAAACTTTATAAAATGATTCCACAGGAGACTGGGAGCTTTTCTACATGAGCAATTTATTGCACATTCATGATTGGCTACTCACTGAAGTTTGCAGATCCTTTCCATGATGCCATCAACCTCCAGGACATAGAATCATATGATCACAGAATAGTAGAGTTGGAAGGGGCCTATAAGGCCATCGAGTCCAACCCCCTGCTCAATGCAGGAATCTACCTTAAAGCATCTCCTGCGCTTCTCCCCAGTAATCCTGCTTTTCTTTTAAAAAAAATGGATAATGCAGTATTTAAATAAATGAGGGATCTCCCCAGTGTGTAAAGCTGGTGTAGACTATAATTCTACCACTAGATGGTGCTGCTTCATTAAACTTAATAGCATTGCCAAGAGGGGAAGTTTTCAATTCAAAAACATGTGATTACCATCTAAAGGAGCCTGTCATGGACATGGAAAGACTCCAGAAGGAACAACCCTGGTAAGGATGTGATTTTTTTTCCCCTTAATGTAGAGACACCCAAAAGTGTGGAACAAACTCACTTCACTATAAAACACTTACTATAGCTGAACTCAAAATAGCTGGCGGTGGTGTTCCAAGAACTGCTTCTCTACTGGTGTTGCTAGAACTGGTTCCCTCCATGCACCCACTCATGGAACACTTTTGTTCCTACCATCATTACAGTAATGCTGACAGAGAAGCCATTTTTCCAGGAAAAAAGTGTTCCCTCAGGTCAGTCCAGAAGTCTGGGAAAAAGTAAGGAAAAATTATTGTGAGAATCTAGCTGGTTACAGACAGATAACAGCCCTTGCCAGATGTCTCCCATAAAGCTGCTAGTGCTGTATTCTGATGCTTAGTCTTAGTGCATTAATAATCAAATACCTCCCCACCCCTAATCTGGGATGTATTTCCTTTCTAATGGCCAGGGCTGTGGGAATTTGGGAAACTGCTGCATTGTAGCTATTTAACTTTAATTCTACAAGATTCAAAATAGAACAACTGAGAAAATACACAAACTTGCTGTTTCCAATTAAGAAGGGATTTCTGTGAATTCCCTTGCCACTGGCATTCTTGGTTACAGAAATAACAAACGGTGGACAGACAAGAACCAACTAGAAAAAGGACCAGTAAGCAGACTTTTTTTGTCGCTGTAAATTCATGTGCCTGCCCCATTCATATATAAAGTGTGGGATTGGGGCAGGAAGGGTCAACTTTTTTAAAAAAATCAACAGTGATGCACAAATGAGAGGAGGGTTTCTTTAAAAAAAAAAACCTTCTGTGTCTTACCTGCCCATGGTCTGTAGCTTTAGGCTCTTTTCTTACGACACAGCTCCATTACTATAAGTGAGCCAAGCTGGGAAGTGAAGGACTTTGTCTTTTGCTTTTCACTTCATTTTATTCAATTATTGTTCATAGTACAATTATTGTGCACACTACAATAAGCTTACATTCAACAAATATAAGGAAGCAATGTACTTTTGAAGCAACAGAGCATGGGGAAGTAAGGTGCAAAAGGAAGACAGGGTTCAGCTGCCCTCAATTGTGTGTCCTTGTGTGTGGGGGGGGGAGAATAGAAACATTTACCCCACCACCACCTCATACATGGACAGAACAGACACAGGAAGGGGGGAAATGGGGCTGCCCCTGTTCTTGGCCACCGTAAGAATTTGCAGGGCCTGATGCTTTAGGGCAGGAGTGCTACCCTGATCCTTTGTTGCATCTTAGGGTGACCAGATTTTGGAAACCAAAATCCCAGTCCAAAATGGCCACCCAAAGGGGGCGTGCCCACCAAAGCAGAACCCCCCCAAACATAAAATAAAACAAATTAAAAAGGCCACCTGCCATGCAGCCAACAAGCAGACACCCCCCCCCGCCACCCCCCCCACCCAAAATAAACCCCACCACCAAGCCACCGCCCCCAAAAACCCAGCCCGGACCTACCGGATCCTCGTGCTGCCGCTGCCGGGCTTGTGCCGCCACCGCTGGGCTCATGCCGCTGGTGGGCTCATGCCAGCAGAGGCCCGATCGCAACAAGCCCCGAGGAGGCCAGAGGCTGTGCAGAAGAGGCGAGAGAGGGCCAAATCCGGAAGTGATGAAATCGGCCCTCTCCCACCTCTTCTGTGTGGCCTCTGGCCTCCTCGGGGCTTGTCACTATTGCGACAAACCCTGAAGAGGCTGGAGGCTGCACAGAAGAGGCGGGAGAGGGCCGGTTCTGGAAGTGATGTAATCAGCCTCCCCTGCCTATTCCGCGCGGGCATCCGGGCCCCTCAGGGTTTGTCGCGATGGCGACGAGTCCAGATGCCCGCACGGAAGAGGCCAATTATATCACTTCCAGAATCGGCCCTCCTCCGTGTGGGCATATGCTATCCAGGTTCCTTCAGGTTCATTTCCCCGGTTTGCCCCTGCAGCCCCCCGGTCGGCCCGGATTGCCCCAGTTTTCCCGGTTAGGACCGGGAAACCCCGGGCGATCTGGTCACTCTGTGTTAACTGCATGTGGGGAGGCAGAGAAAGAGGAGCAGCTATGAGGCTACCTGAGGTTCATAGTAAACACACAGGGCTACCGTTTCACTGTCAGTCATTTAGACCCGTATTTGGCTCGATTGGAGATGGCAGAGAGAGAGAGGGGTTTGCAAAGGCATGGCTCCAGGTGTGGGCAACTATCACACTATGCAAGGCTGCCCGCAACTGTGATGAAAGTACAACATCCACCTCACTTGCCTTTAGTGACTTCCCGAGCCATGTTCCCCATTGCTTGTTCCTTTCCATACCTGGCCTAAAGGGCATGGCTGTGGGACAGATGATGTAATGGCTTACAGTGTACAATGAAGAACACCCACGGTGCAGTAACATGGCATGCAGTATGAAAGGATGCGGGAATTGCCCATTCCTTGGGGCAGAAAACACAAAGCTTACTCAACTGTGCTAACTGCAGGGAAAGGTCAGAGCTCTTCTTACTGCTCATGGTTGTGGTTTTGCTTCAGAGCCCATTCAGCACTTCATTCAGCACTTCCTAACACTGCAACTATTTTGCATGCTGACTTAGATCTTTGGAAGTAAAACTCACTGGCTCAGTTCGGACGACACATTAGACAACAGAGGAGGGGGGGAACAATCATCAGTTGTGTTGCTTATTGTGTCGTCTGGAGGGCAGCACACAACACACACACAACTGACAGTATGTTAATCAGGCACTTTAAACAACGGAGCGAAACAACAGGCTTGCACGTTGTTTAGCCCAAAGCCCCGTTGCTTAAAGTGTCGTCCGAATTCAGCCCCCCCCTCTCTCCGTGGACTATTCCGTTTTGGAATAGAGTTCTGCTGCCTAGAGCAGCCAAAAAAAAACCCGCCGCTCTATGCAGCCGGCAGAACTCATGGTGCATGCTGGGATACGGCTGGGGGACACACGGAGGAGAAGCTGTAACCAAAATGGCTGCCGCAAGTTCCTTGCAGCTGGGGCATTTGCCGGTGCTGAGCAGCGCTGGCTGCAGCATGTCATCTGTGGAGCTCCTCCTGCCTAACGCACAGTCAGTACGTTATTTACCCCTCCGTTGCTTAATATGTCGTCCGAACTGAGCCACTGTGTTCAGTAGGGCTTGCTTCTAGGTAAGTGTGCAGAAAATCACTATCATTAAAAACTGGCCCAGTCATAATATTGGTAGATGTATAAAATAGGTCATATTGATTGGCAGGTGAATGTTGTAAATACCCAGAGAGTTGTGGTTTATGTTCAATGTACTCAATTATATGGATGGTGCAATTTGATAATCATCTATCTGAAATGACTAAAATATTGACATTAACCATAATTAACTGCCTTTCCATTTTGCCTAATATTGAAGACTCTGAAATGTGAAAACTTGTATAGTTTGGAACCCCAAAAATGCCAGTTTTAGTAGAGGAATATTTCCTAAATCAAAATTTTGAAGCAAATTGGAAAATTTCTTCTCCAGTAAACATCCAAAGAATACCAAGAGAAATAAAAAATAATTTCAATAAAACTGGCGATTTTTTGCAGAATGGCACAGTATATCTTTACCAAGGACCCACAGAAGACATTCATGCAAGTAGTATAGGAGCCCTGGGACATACGGTTTAAGGGCACCTGGAGTCCATACCAAAGACTGAGATGCCCTGGGAAAATTTCATTTTCCAGGGTCTCTGGTATTTGGGGCACTGCTGTTGCAGCATTTAAGATGCAAGAGGAGGGAGGGAAACATCAGACAAGCCTTCTCCACTGCCATTGCCACCATCACCACCATCAGATGAGAGTGTTTGGGCAATGGATTGGCGCAGGTTTCAAGGCGTCATGGTATCTCATGGAGGGAATCGGGCTGGTGTCATCAAGAGTGTGATAGAATATTTAGAACTGAACTTCTGGAAAAATAAGCTATTTTCTGATTTTATAAAGAGAACAGCTCCGTGTGCCAAACCCAATTCCATCAATACTTACAACAGTAGAAGTCCTGCTGATTTTTAAATGGAGAGAAAGCCGAAGAACACTGTAGGGGTCTATGGAGTAATCACATCGAGGCAGAGGAACAAGGAGTGAGGACTTGATGGAGCTATGTTGTTTAGTTCTGTAATCATGAGAAATCCTTCTCGTTTCTAAGGATATAACAACAACTGCCCAGATGTGTGCTGGATTTCTTCAGAATCATGAGGGCTAGAAACAGCTTGTTCGAAAGGAAAATTCTCTGGACTATGTGGCAGCCATTTGTTTTGTGTTAAAATCAATATTCCATACATTCAAGTAGGCTCAACGTCATGAAGATTCTTATATGCATTGTGTGTGCATTTTGGATTGGGGAACTGCACTGCAAAATTCCGAGAAGTGCAAATTTCAAAAGATAACAGAGTTTCAGTTTGCCTGTTGGCTCAAAAGTACGAAATTTGTTAAGCTCCCATTAAAATATGAAATTTCTCTCCCATTCCTAGGTGGGAATCACAGAGAAAGCTGAGCATTAGCAACTCTTGAAAAGTATGAGGTGCAATATTGCAAATGGAATTCAAGAGTAGGAGACTGAAGGGGATCCATTAGAAGGGAGAATATGGGATAATGAGGGTGAGAAAAGAAGATCTTGTTAAGGGCAGAGTGCTGGAGATAACAATTTCAAACCCACCAAGCTGAATACTACCTGCCAGCTATGCTTGGTGCCCTATTAGATGCGTCCTGATCCCTTCTTTTTGCTGCCAGTCCCGCTGGTAGCAAAAAGAAGCTTACTGAGCCACTAGAGAGCTGCCAGATATAGCTGGAGGTCTGCATTTGTTGGTGGATTGTAGATTGTGTAGGCCTGATTTCAAGAGATGGCAAGGTCACAGGCACAACAATTCTGTTGATGGCAGGGAAAGCAGGTTTTAGCATTGGCTGAAGATTGATGACAGGAGAAAAGGCTACTGGGAAAAGGGCTACAGTAACCATAATGGGAAATGACTAAAGCACGGATAAAGATTTTAGCAGCTGTGGCAAAAGGCACCTGGGGTGAGAATTCTGATCTGTCTGTGTTGTAACTTTGTCACTCAAGAGACATAAAGGTAGGAGCTTCACCCAAGAGCTTTGGCTCTTTGTTTACATACAATTTCAGGTATCGCTGGGAAATTTTAAAAGATTTCAAAGGAAGGCAAGCACTATGTTGGAGGTACTGTGTAAGGAGACTACTGAGAAAACTTTAAAACACCATATGCTTGTTGCTCGTACTCGGGAGAGGATGACTCGCTTTAAGGGCTTGTTTCCAGGGCCAAAACTTTGAGGGGTGGTTATGCAGCATTAGTTCAGCAACCGTTCCGTTAGGGTTTGTTGAAAGCTGCCAACACCCACATGTGTTACAAGCGAATGCTAATTCTCCCCTTCACATCTGGATCCCATGTATGGCAAATTCGGCAAAGGGTGAGATTTATGTCCTGCTGAGGCATTCCACAGCTTTTAGCCCCGAAATGCGATTGAACTACAGATGTTAACAAGATGCTGAGACCCCTTTCTGCTATTAAAAATGGGATTTCTTGTTTCGTTCATGACAAAAACTACCTGATTAACATATTAGGAACGGGACTGCAACCCTATTTGTGGAAAGCTGAGTCAGAACTGGGTAATTGGGACATTATGGAGGTTTCCTAATGATGAAAGCCCCACACATGCCACATTACCATGATGCACTCACTAGGTGATAGAAATGCACAAAAATTCAAAGATAAATCAAAAAGATGTAATAACATAGGGTGACCAGATAAAATCCAGGTCAGGGCTCATGTAACTTTAACAGTTGTAGAGAAAAGGGAATTTCACCCAGTGTCATTTGTATGCAATTAGTTCCTGGTGAAATGCCCTCTTCATCACAACAGTTAAAGTTGCAGGGGCCCTGCCTTCTTTTGTATATGGTCACTCTAGTATAGTGCCTGCAACTTTAACTGTTGTGATGAAGAGGGAATTTCACCAGGGACTAAATGCATACAAATGGCACTGGCTGAAATTCCCTTTTCTCTACAACTGTTAAAGTTACATGAGCCCTGACCTGGATTTTATCTGGTCACCCTATAATAACAGAGAATTGTCATCCAAGTTTATAACATTGGATTTGTAACACAGCACACAAATTACAAGTTATGACAGTGCCAGTTCACCCATCACTACTTGGGACGAGTTCTGAGCATAAAACGGTGCTTTATGGAGTACCCATATCTCAGTAGCCACTGTGGCAATTGGCCAGAGTAATGAAATACACCTACCATAAGCTTAGTGGTAGAAGCAGAACACCCCAGATTCAGGCTCAAACAGCTGAAGCTAGCTGTGAAGACTTGCTGACCATCAGAGTAGTCAATATTGAGTTAAATCAGGGGTGAGCAACTTGTGGCCTTCCAGATGTTTTGGCCTGCAATTCCCATCATGCACCTCACCATTGGCTGGCCTAGGGCTTATGGGAGTTGTATGCCAAAACATCTGGAGGGCCACAGATAACCTGCCCCTGGGTTAAAGGGATTGATAGTCTGAGGGCATGATCAGATGTAGCACCATAGTTAAGGGGTTTTGACTAATTATGGTGGCTTAGTGTATCATCAGGGTGGGGGAATAAAAACCATACCACAGTGGTTATGGAACTACCCAGGCTAACCATCCCACTGTAGTAGGGTTGAGGGGCCCTGGGGTGGCTTCCCATGACGTGTGGTGGGCTCCCCGGTGGTAAAAAGGGGCTCTGGGAGGGTAGAAGGCCATGACCATAGAAACGGCAGCCTACAGTACCCCTGCACTTCTGTTGATGCTCTAGCCGCCACATGACTGTGCGGCCATATATATGTATAATATGAGATGATTGTTGCCTTTTTCTTCCCTTCCATTTTGATACTTCATGTTTCCAGAACACTCTCTGAGCAGAACCTCCTTAAAAGGGTGCAGAAGTACTTCATTTCCTCATTTGTGCCATTGAGGTCATGCTGTAAATTCATTTGCATACTTTGTTAGATATTCGTAGTCAAAGAGCTGCAGTTTCTGATGCCTCCATGGCTGGGAATTGCTTTTAGAATGTGATATTACAGAACCAATAAGGTTTCATGCTGGAAACATCATGTGGACATGTGGTGTAGTCAACACATCCCTGATTTCAGCAAAGGATTGTATGTGCCAATTTTGGTCAAGCAAAGATTTTTGAGAGGGAGTTTAAAAAAGGCTCAAAACAGGACTCCATTTTCTAAAGTTGTAAAAACAAACACATGGACTGGTTACTAGTTCCTAAACAGTCCTAGGACCCATCTTGACGGCAGCGCCTTGGCGCCAGGATGCCTTGGGCCCTCGCACTCTTTCCCGGCATCTGCACAGGAAGGAGCGTGAGTGCGGAGTTGCAACCGCTACCGCACCGAACACTGGGGAGGGGAGAGGAATGGGGCAGCCAGAGGGGGAGGAAGGGAGGGACGCGAACCAGCTCACATCCCTCTGGCTGCCTCGTTCCTCTCCCCTCCCCGGTGTGGTGGCGGCGGCGGCAACTCCGCACTCGGGAGGAATGGGGCAGCCAGAGGGAGGTGAGCTAGTTTGGGCGCCATGTGTCCCTCTCTTCCTCCCCCTCTGGCTGCTCCATTCCTTCCCCCGTTTGTATAAAAAAATGGGGGGAAGGAACCGGGCGGCCAGAGGGGGAGGAAGAGAGGGATGCAAAGCGCTCAAACTGGCCCTCCTCCAGCCGATGACGACCAATCAGCTGTCGCCATCGGCTGTGCAGGCTCCGCAGGAAACAAACATCGGGGTAAGTGCCCGACTTTTTTACTGCAGAGTTTAGGGGGTTTGGCCCTGGATGGCTTCAGCATGGTGGCTGCGTCATCTGCATCACCTGCCACCACTTCAAAGCCACCGCTGGGAAAAGCTCCCATCTAGAGGTACCCCTTATCCTTCCAGTTCGCCTGCCAGTTTTTATACCACCAAACGCATTGTATTATTTTTTTTACGCCAAAACATATTCTGTGCCTTTCTATCAAAAATACTATACACTGCAGCCCACAAACAAATTATGATTCATAGCAGCCAGTATAGTGCATACACTTTCAAACAGACCAGCAGTGTGATCCTATGCATGTTTATTCAGAAGTCCCACTCTATTCAGTTGCACTTGTTCTCTGGTAAGTCCGTTTAAAGGAAGCACCACAGCCTTCAAATGACATAACAGCAATAAGCCTGGTAAAATTTAAATCTTCTTAGTCTTTCTCTGTGTTTAATAGGCAATGGTGGCAATCACTGGCAGTAGCCCCCGCCCCAAGGCGTTCTGTAGACATGGTGCCATGATAGAGAAGGCTCTGCTTAGAGCAGCGACTGAAAGTCAAACTTGATAAGTTGGGTTTTCTGAGCTCTGAAATGAAATCGAAACAGGATAAGAAGTATATGTTGACATCGTGTAGATGCCCTGAAGAAAGAGTGAAAAAGCCACATGCTCTTCCAGAGTAAGCACATCTCTCAATGAGGCTAGACATCCACAACTGGTCTCCTGGCATCTTTTTCTTGGTTAAAAGCAACTGCAGTGATGGTGGGATTTGGATCAGGACCATGGCACATGGGAAGAGATAATTCATCCTTTCTCCCTCATGCCATTTCCCTGACTTAAATCCTGCCCATCCATTTGTGCAGCTAGGTAATTTTAGTCCCTGGACTTAATGGTTTTATACCCCCCACCCACCCCCTTTTAAACAGCTTTGTGTACTATTTCAGTTGTGAAGCACAAAATCAGCAATTCTCTTCTTCTCCCCTTGCTGCCATTCCATGCCTTATGGCTGCTTCATTACTATTATTATTATTATTATTATTATTATTATTATTATATATCTCACTGGATGGGGCCCCATTTCTTGTTATGGTTTCTTTAATTTCTCTGAATCTCTTCAGTGAAACTGGCACGCCTCTATCTTTCTCTGTCTCTGTCCCTGTCTCTTTGTCTTTGTCTCCCCCTCCCTCTTCCCTCCCTCCCTCCCTCCCTCCCTCCCTCCCTCCGAAATGGCAAAATGCTAGAATGGCAAACTGACTTGCTAGAATATACATTTCTTCAGTTTCACATCTCCGAGGGCAAAAGGGCACCAAGCCCTTTTTACTAAAAACAAAAATGTAATGGTCCACTGAAAACCGTGTTCAAATGATAGAACTCCAGCCAATCCAAATTATGATAGTGGTCACCATGTTTCCTTTGAGAAATCTCTCCTGGGCATACTCATGAGCAGTGTGTGCTGGGATGTGGCCCCCAGGGAAAGCACCAGAAACTCATGGTTACCAGCAATGCATGCTGGGAAATACATCTTCTGGGAAGAGCTAATGCTCTGCTGTGCTGACATTGTCCATTTCCCCCTCATTCTTGGCTCAGTTCAATGCATACTTCAAAGAGGACTCGGCATAGAAAGAATGTTTCAATTCTGTGATATTTCCATCTGTTATTTCAATATTGTGCGTTGTGGGACTTACTTTGCAAACTCTTTGCTTTGCTTTGATTCCATTTCAATGAACAAATATTTGATTATGAAGCCTCATGAGAGAGCCTGCCAATCAGGTTGTTGGCATGTGAGCATTCCTGACCTTATAATTTTGTCTATAGTGGGAAACCCATGCTGTGAAGAAAACTGCTTGGAGGTTGTTCCATTGGAAGGCACACACATTGTTCCATCAGAGAGTACCAAATGTTTGGAGGATGAGGAATTTGCTTAAACTAAAAAAAAAAAGGTTGTGGGGAGAGATGTGGGGCTGGCTCCAAGGAGCAGGTTGCTTTTGCTGCAACTACATGGGAGGCGAGGGTTAAGGCTCATCTGAGATTTCCCCCACCCCTTCAGGTCCCAGCCAAACTGTGGGTAAATCCTCCCAGCCTGTCACTTCCCATCTTTGAAAGCACATGTGGCTTGCAAAGCTGCTTTTAGTGTCCTCTTGAGCTCTTTGCGAAATTGTCTCCTCCTGTGGAATCAGAGAGTGGTCTCATAGATGTTTCCTGTCATCCTAGCAACAAGGAAACATACATGGGACTACTCTCTGATACCAGAGGAGGAGACAATGGTTCGGTTCGGACAATTACAGGGGGAGAAGAAGCCACCGTGGCTTCTTTTCCCCACCCCATGCATGCAGCTCGCACAACCACCATCTTCCTAATTACCTGCAATAAACCTGGTGAGGTGCATGGTGGGGTGACTTCCAAATCACCCCATAACCCATGGTTTGCTGACAATCCACTGTGACTTAACCCCAGCTATAGGGTTGATGGGTGGTTTGTTAACCACCTGAATAACCCACCTTCACCAGTTTCAAATGCCATGACAACCTGTGCCCACGAGGGTAATTATATCAATTAGTCAGCATGTGCAAGGCAGCTAACAAGCCATCATGGTTCATTAACCACCCTCATATTGAGCCCTACAAAACATACAAAGGGGTCAATAGCTCTTGGGCAGGACTTAGAACGGAGCAGAACAAAGGGATCAATAGTTTGACTCTATAAAATGGTACAAGACTTCAAGGAGGTTCCTGGCTACTTGACTGATTTAAAGCTAGCTGACTAAGCATTATGGAAGCCATACATCTCGGAGACAGAGGTTTACAGAACAAAATATACCATAAGGGGTGCTCAGATGGCACTTTAACCAGCGCATTTATCTTGGGACGGAGACACTTCAGAATGAGTCCATCATTTTTGCCAAGTCCCTGGACTGGCAAATTAGAGGTTGGACGGTGACGGTGGGAATCACACCAAAAAAAGGCTGTAAGGGTTTTCTGTCTGGGTGGTGACTTGGTAGTAAGGGCTCCGTGGTAGCAACTCCTACAATTAGGTAATAGCTCTCCTGTTACCATCCAGGGCTCTCTGGTTCCTGGCAGCCTCCAAGCTTCTTGTTGCCTTCTCAGAACAAAATGGATACTTTAGCTATAGTGGTAGGATAATGTCAATGAGAAATAAAACACAAACTACATAAAGCCACCATGGCTGCATGGATTTTCTGTAACACTGGTATCAATCAATGGCCAGTTGGCATTGTCATGGTGGCTCCCAAAAGATTTTAAAAAACACAAATTTTTATCAATATCAAAACCAACAGTAAAATAACAGCACAATGCAATATAAAACTCAAACCAATAAATACTCACTGGAGCTTAAAAGGTTTTTTTTAAAAAATAAGACGTTAGCAATTTTAAGAGGGAAAATAAAAGAAGTCTCCACCTGGTGCCAAAATGATAGAAAAGTAGGCACCAGGCAGGAAGCCACCATCAAAAAGGCTCTCCCTGGTTACTACCTGCCTTACTTTCAATGGCAGTGGCATTCTAAGAAGAGCTTCATATGTAGATCTCAACACATGGGCACACAGATATGGGAGAAGACAATCCAGCCAAGACCAGTATCCTGACTATCTTCTAGGGATCCTAGCAACTGTAATTAGGTGAGGGTATTGAGACTGAGAACTCTGTTAGGTTGGCGATTTGGAGGAAGAAATAATATAAAAACTAAAGCTGAACTGTCTTCCCCCTGGCTTCACAACAAAAACGATAGATTTGCATATTAGCAAATCAAATATTGCCATCAGTGCTCCCCATGCTTTAGGTAGTCTACTTTTTCAAAATTTGAATAAGGGAAGATTAACATTTATGTGTTTATCCATCCATTAATAATTTTTTAAAAAATAACATTAAAAAAATAATAATACCATAGTGCAAAATGCTCCAAAGATTGGGAGTAGCAGTTTCTTTGCATCATCGAGATGCTGCGGGCAACCAGTCAGCATCAGGCATGGCTGGTTTCTGCTGTAAACCTGAAGCACCAGTTTTGTCAAAACTCAGCTCTGGAGGGAAAAAAGAAGTCTGTTTGCACTGAATGTTATGAGGGATAGTTCCAGAGCAGATTTTTAAAACTGCTACACATCACCCGAAGAAGACTTTAACTCCTCTTGCAAATCAATCAATGACTGGGTTCGGATGCCATGATAACCAATGGTGGGTTAAATAGTTAACAGTTGGTTATTGTGTTGTCTGTCAGGACTTTTCACACCATGGTTGGTTATTCGGATGAAATAACAAATGCAAATAACCAACGCTGTGCGGAGTTGATTGTTTGACAAACCGTTGGTTATCATGTCATGTGTCAGGCACCCTTGACTATTTTGTCACCCACAGTTGGTTATTTTTGGCGACTACAGAGTCCCCTGGTAAGAGTGACAAAAGTGGTAGCTGCCACTCTAGTCCAGCCAGCAGAACTTGCAATGGCTGATGGGATGGGATGGGGGCAGGAGAGAGGGCAGGGGATGTGTCAATCAAAAACACTGTTGACTAATAGTCAACTTCAACTCGACACAGGCCTTAATCCACACCATGGTTGATTATAACCATGTTGTGTTGGGAGTACCCCCTCGGTAATCAACCGTGGAGGTGACTATTAGCCCACCACTGACTAAGGTGTTGTCCAAACGCAGCCATTGTAAGATTGCCTGGGGAAACAGAATGACTGTTAAATTAGCATCTGTTGTGTGGATATGCCCTTAGATGTATAGCACATCCTATTCCGTAGTCTTGCAAAGAGGGACAAAATTGCCTTCCCTCTCCTGGAAATTGGAAACAATTTTTCCTGCGGAATATTTCAGCATCTGAACAGAATCCACATTTTTAGACAACAGCATAACATGCTGGTCACAGTTGCTGACACTCCTGGTTGGACACTCTGACCCTACTTTAAATTAAACTGCCTTGCAGCCAGCCCTATGCACGTTTAGTCCCATGGTGCTCAATGGGGCCAACTGCTAAGAACATGTGCTTAGGATGACAGACTTTTGTTAACTTACACAAAGCCCCATGTCTACAATGGGGCCTCGTGCATGTTAACAAAATAAAACTGCTATGGAAAATAAATAGGGTTTGCCTCATAAAATCACCATTTAACTAGAGCTGTTATAATAAAATGGAAATACTACACTGTGTGGCTGCTCAGATAGAGCAGAGTTCAGCAGATTTTATCATTAACATTGTGTGACTCCTACAGTGCAACTAAGTGGGTTGCTATGGTGATTGTGACAGATTTATTATCACTGTAACTTAAAACACTATGAGTATATGCACAGTTGTTATTGGTTTACAGAGATAACTGCAGTTCAGATTTATAACTAAATTTGTAATATTACTAGGATATTTATCTCTAGCAGAGCAGGGTGGGAGTGAATAAAATTAATCTGATTCCTTTCAGAATCCTCAAAACTGAGCCTGTTTGTCTGGTGGAAGTGGAGGTGGTGGGGCGGCAACTCTTCCTGCCCCCCCCCAAGTCTGATATAGGAGGGAAAGTCTTGGTGAACCTACTCATAAAGTGAATGGGGACTGCATTCAGTTGCAGGTCATAAACTTGCAAGGTTTTGTAGCTTAATTTCCCAGGATAACCACACAATTTACCAAGGAGGAATATAATCCACAGCAGCTGTCTCATTAGACACAGATTTTCAGCAAAAGCAGCACTGTAATCTTCTGCAATTTAATGAAACATAAAAGGTATATGGGCAATAAGGTATTACTGCGCACTGCAGTGTGCCAGAGCAGGAAAGGTTTGTCTGATCTCAGCATGCAGATTATGTCCCAGATGGAATCCGGCTTCTTCAAAGGCAGAAGGAAATGTTCTTGCCTAGCCCTTGGATATTCTATGCACAACGCACAAGCCATACACCAGCAGAATTGCAGTGATGACCTCGTGTATTTTCTACACAGATGTGCTCTTCACCTCTGACGTGCAACATACGTACTTTGTACCGAAACGTTTGTACCTGAGTGCAAACAGTATCACAAGAACTGGCCCTTAGATGCCACTCAATCAACAGAACAGTGTCCCACATCTCTGCAAGTCTGTCTGATTGTCTGGCTCCTTCCGAACCAGCTTGTCGGTGGCAACAACAAAGATATCATCTGAAAGTTGAGAAGGAGTGTCATTTGAAATCGAAAGCTTTTTACCTAGGAGAAAATCCCCAAACGTTCCTTTCATTTTATGAACTACATGGGACTATATAGAGTAAAAGGGTTTTACCTGCTTTAGGGGGAAATAAGGCCCTTTGAAACATTAGTTGTCATTATACCATTCTGCATCCAAATATGCATGCCTAACATATAGGGTGACCATATTTTGGAAATCAAAGAGGAGGACAACATGGGGTGTCCAGCCCCAAAGCGGTGTGCCCACCTGAACATGGCCTTGGTCACATGTCTGATTTCACAGCACACAATTAAGGCAAACCTGTTCTACATAACATCTTAAAATCACTGAAATAAAGAACAAGTGAGACATTCAATGTATCTGAAATTAACTTCACTCATTTCTACTTTTGTAGCTTTTGCTGTACTTTGAAGCTTTTGCTATACTCTGTGTGATATAGTCTCCCCTTTCCTCAAATAACTTTTCTGACTGCAAATCCTTCACTGGATGACCATAGTCTCACCTTTCCTAACATTTAACACTCTTTCCTCATCACCATTCTCATATCCATTTTAAGTCAGGATCCATGCTCACAGATTCAACACACTGCTACCACTTAACAAATGAAGCAGTTGACAAGTGCAGAAAAATCTAGTAGAACAAACTAGCGAACTAGCATTCAAAAAGAGTATAAAATACAATTACCCTGAGAACATTAGCCATGGAACAAAATGGACTAAAGGCATGTTTCAGTCACTTCTTACTAGCACCTCTTAGCTTGTTTCAACGTCTGGTTTATCAATGAGAAACTAATCTAAAAATGTGTCATTATATCTCTGGTTCATTAACCATATAAACAAGACTATGGTCAGTAGCAATACAAAGAAAGGCCAGAACAGATGCCCATTATCACAATGCTAGACAAGGATATTTCCCTCATTTTATTCAAATGTCTCCTGAATTTACACTGCCTCACTGTACAGAGAACAGAACTCCCAATCAGGGACCCAAAGAAAACTGCCCAAAAGGAAAAGGAAAAGAGAGAAAATTATACACCACTGGCTATGGAAGTTAAAGAACTATGGCATCAGGAACAATTATTCCATTTGTTACATCAGTCACTGGCATCACATCATTTTCCCCCCAGAAAACTTTCAGAAACTGGGCCTACCAAAATACATTCACACCAACATCCAGAAAGCAGTCATACTTAAAACATGTTCAATAGTCAGGAAATTTCTGAATCAGTAAAAGACAGCATGACTTGGCAAGGTCCATCATGTTCATCTAGAAAAACCACCATGAGCAATAAAAGAGAATAATAATAACAATAACAATAATAATAATAATGACAACCCTGTTAATTTTCTTTAAAGGTTTTTTTTAAGAAGGATGAACAATTATCAGCAATTGTTACAAAATATACGTCATTCCAATTATATCAAAGCAAACTGGAGAAAAAGGTCTATGTGTCAAAATGCATTATTAAAAAAAATGAATTACTGTCTTCTAGCACCAGCTAGAGACCCACTTCTTCTTTTGCACTATGGAGCCAGTAGACACAAATAACTCAAGCAAGCGAGCCAAACCACATACCACAGAGGATAGCTAAATACAATTATCTGTGTTGGGAAAGAATTTCCTTCATGACTCAAAATTCCTGATCCCAAGTATGATGACCCAGCAAGGGTTTTAGGAAATCTTGCTCATATTGGCATAAGTTGAGATATTTTGCTAGTAAAAAATTTCATCAGTAGAACTCCAATGGAAATACCTTGATGGGAGACTTGCCAGTGAGATACTGTGGCAAGGCAGTTGTAAAGTTCCACCCTCCCTTCAAAGACCCTGGAGTGATGTTGTGCAGCCCAAGCCATGCATATTTACTCAGAATTAAGTCCCACAGGGTTCAATAAGATTTACTCCAAGGGTTCCAACTAGGTGTACATAGGATTGCTGCTACCACTTATTGTTATCACCGCTCACCCTCAGTTTCCATTCGCAAAAGAATATTAATGACTCCCATTCCAGACAGAAGATTCCTGACACATATCCTTGGCCCAGGTCTCTTTCCTACTATTTTCCTTCCTCCTTGGACTCTCCTCTTCCTCTTTTTGCTAAGCATAGTCAGTCAAGCCAGCCCAGTCTCAAAATGCAGCAGGCGCCAGCCTCCTCTTCCTCCTCCTTCCCCCCAGAACTCGCTCACTCACCCCCTGCCCTTACAGAAAGCCATTATGATGTGTGTACATGCATGAAGGCACAAGCAGCAGCAGCCCTGTTTCCCCAAGCCTATGAATTTAAGGTCATGGCAGCTCTGTTTTTACTATATCTATGGTTGCAAACTATGGCAGCCATACAGGACCATTCCTCTTTATGGCCACTGTAGGCCACTATAGTTTGCAGCCATAGATTGAGAGCTGCCATGGCCTTAACTTCATAGGCCCTTTGGGTGGGGCTGGGCGGAAAAAATCCGGATTATTTTTTCAAATTTCACAAATCTCCCCTCGTCATAGATTTGTTAGCAAAATTCCTAATAAATCCAGATTTTTCCTGTCGTTTGGTCACTCTATCTAACAAACGACATATCTAAAGGTGCTTCCATATGGTTTTGTTTTTGCACCATTGCCCTGACTCATTTTATGGGGGGTCCAGAGGGGGTCTGCATGGTTGGGCACCTGCTCAGAGCCTACACCCCAGCAGGGGCCTACTGACAGCCCCTGGGATTGTGCCTCCTTTTCATCATTGCAATTTGCTTGTTCACCCATCTCTGGCCCAGAGTAGATGCCTACTTGCTCTCTGGCTCTCTGCCTATCAAGCAACAATGAGGATGAGGAACAATAACAGCTGGTGACAACAGCTGTGTGAGGAAGTAGACTCATTGAGGGTGTCTTGACCAAAGGGCCCTCCAAAACCTAGAGCTGACACTGGGCCTGGACATTGTTGTTTTCTGACAATAACCCTCCCATGTTTCCAACTGCTTCTTCTATCTTTGTCATGACCATGAAAAATCTGTTAAGGGAGAAAAGGCGAAATAGCTGCACAATGTCTTCTGATGGTTAGCGCCCTGATGGAAGTACCCTAAGGAAAGAGATAATGAGGTCAAAGACAAAGGTGGGGATTAATGTATTGCTGCTGATATTGCAAAGGCAATGACTAACGTGGCCAGTGGGACAGGCTGCAGTAGAACACAACTGAAGAGAAAATGGGAACAAGGTATAAGAATGACATTTATTTCATGTAGTTTTATTAGGCTAGAACATTTACACTGAAAGAAAGCCACAGTAATGACAGGAGGATTGATAAAACCTAGAGGTTTGCTCATCAGGAATAAATGAATGGACAAGATATATTTATTTGAAGGAAGGGTGATGAAAGATCGTTCAGTATGAAGAAAAATGAAAATAGATTATGAACTATTGGAATAAAGAGTTAATGAGCTTAATTGTTCTTTATTGCAACCGTAAAGTGCTAACTAGGGTTGTAATACTTTGATTATTAAGAGCAGAACTTCTGAATATATCATTTTGTATCTTTTGTGAAAATTCAAAAAAGAAAATGGTGGTCAAAGAGGGAAGAGACCTGGTCATACACACATCCTGCATCCTAATAGTTTTCATGTAATTGCACCCCCTTCCCCTGGACATTTGTTTCGGACCAACTGGCTGTTCTGCAAAGCTCCAGCAGCCATGAGACATCTAGTCACAAAGTGACTCATGGACAGAAGGATGCAGAGCACTGCTAAAGGCCAGAATCACGGCTGGTGGGAAAATGCTTCCATCCTGTGGGGAAATTCCAGGCTTTGGGACATTTGTTTTCATCCCAGATTGGATGGAAATGCTGAGTTGTTTGAATGCCACACTAATGAAACATTGCAAAATAGTTTGTTTCAAACATTTTACCATTTTACCATTTATGTAATAAAACTCTCTCCCAGTGGGGTTGTATCCCGATCCAAGGCCTTGTTTTCAGATCCAATCTAACATTTATATGGATCAGTGAGAATAGGCAGGTCAGAATTCAACTCCTTGCAAGAAGAAAGCAAGAAAGCAAAGTTACATTCAAAACTGGGGGTTTGCGGATACAATAGATATACCACAGTCCTCAGTTCAACCTGCTTCCCGCCCCACAGTTGTACGGGTACTGATCTCCTCAGATTCACCAGTTGTTCTCCTTTGTCGATGAACTCTGACCCCAGAGTTGCTTCATCGCTATTGAGGTTTGGTTCTCTAAACCCCTCTCTATCCAGTAGGCCACTTGCCAAGGCTGTGACACAATGCCTTTGGGCTCAGAGCTCTCTCATTCAAGTGAGATCTGTCCCACAGTTACAGCCCACTGTCTGGAGCCAGGGATGACCACTGGTGATGGCTGTTGGATTGTCCTATCTCTATTGTTTCACTTCCAGGACCGATTTCTCCCTGCCATTTCCCTCCCATGGCTAGCTCTTCAGCTGCTATCATTGCTTGCTAAGGCCAATGGCGAGAGTGGAAGACAGCTGCTGACAATAGCTATCCTTGCTTTGAGCATGCTGTCTCGTCCCAGAGTATGGGATGTGATTTTGAGTGCTAGGCTTGGGTGGCTCCCCTCCTCTTCTCCAATCAGTGCTCAGGGGGCTGTCTTCATGGTGACGAGTTGGCACTGCCTTCCCCCCAAACCTGGGGTGGCGTCAGTAATCCCAACACCAAGGAGGGAGTGTGGGGTTTCCAGTAGTCATCTGGGTACTGGAGCCGCTGCCCCGCCTTATTCCTAGTTTCCGGTGACCAATCACCTGGTGCCTTCTACCAGGACCACCCCCTGGATTGGCCACAGAGTGAGGTCAGATGGCAGAAGAGCCGCACTGAATTCACTTTCACAGAAAAAGTCAGGGTAAGTCTCCGACCTTTTGTGCGCAGCTTCGTGGAAAAGCCCATGGTGTCTGCAAATTTGCAGCTACATCATATAACTGATGCAGCGCAGATTCACAGCCACCACAGGGCTTTGGCCATGTATGGTCAGGCCCTGCTAACAGGATCAATATGCAAAATGTTCCCATTTATTTTCATGTAAATCAATTGTGCCTCACTTCAAATACATAAGCGCAGAACTGGTTTTAATGTGCATCATTGCCCATTCAAAAGCAGAAACAAAGTTCAATCCCATGCTGAATTCATAGAGTCAAGTATACTACTACTACTACTACTACAACAACAACAACAACAATAATAATAATAATAATAATAATAATAATAATAGAAAACATGGGAGAAAATGAAACATGTAAATTCTTAGGATGCCAACAAAATGTGGAAATCAATCATTCCACAGTAAAAACTCAACTAAGAATACAATATAAAACCCACCTATCACAAAAACTCAATTCTAAAAACATTTTCAAAGCCATCAACACCTACGCAATACCCATGATCACATCCTCATTCAGAATCATACACTGGTCACACACTGAACTCAAAGAAATAAACAGACTCAATGGCCTCCTCCACACGAGACGTTTAATGAGCCTTGAAGGCTCATTATAAATTTTACCTCCACACCAGCGGAGCGCAAAACGGGCGTACAGGCGCGTTATCTCCCCGATAATGCGCATTTTCGAATGCGCGTTAAATAGCGACTTTTATTTTGCTCCGGCTGTTAAAGCGCATTTTCGCCGTGTGAACAAGCAATTATGCGCATTAACGTCTTCTAAAGCGCTTTTTGGACATCAATTAATGCGCTTCGCCGCCTCTCGCCGCCTCTCGCCGCCTCCCGTGCAGAGGGATTAGGCGTAAATGCGCCTCCGCGATAATGCGCATAATCCCCGAACCGGGCGCAAAAGCGCATCCTTGTGGAGGGGGCCAATCGCACCGAACTCATGAAACACCACATGCTCCATCCCAATTCATGCACTGAAAGATTAACAATCAGCAGGAGAGGAGGAAGAGGTTTTTGGCCTTTGACACAATTCATGCTAGATAGATAAAATCACTCAGAGAATTCTTTCATACTAAAAACATAGTAAAAGCAGATAAAAATAACACCCTACTCAACCTAGTACAACAAAATGAAGACCAAACATGACCACTCACACTCAAAAAGAAAAAAGAAAAAATGGGAACAAAAAGCACTCTATGGGAAGCACTACAACATAATACAGAACCCACAAATAAGCAAAGAACAATCATATAAATGGCTTAGGAAGGGCGAGCTATTTCTTGAAACAGAAGGATTCCTAACAACCATACAGAATCAAGTTATAGCAACCAAGAACTACTAAAAATACATCATAAAAGATAACAGTGTAACAATAGACTCATGTAGGAAATGTCATCAATCCCAAGAAATAATAGACCATGTAACAGGAGGATGTGAAATTCTGGCAGGAATGGACTATACAGACACAATACAGCTGCAAAAATAATTCACCAACAACTGTCCATCAAGTTCAACCTCATCAAACAACCTACACTATACTATACATACCTGAAACAATCTTGGAAAATGCAGATCCTAAAATATACTGGGACAGAACAATTCATATGGACAAGACAATACTTTGCAATTGACCAGACATAATAGTCATAAACAAAAAAGAAAAACACACCTACCTCATTGACATAGCAATACCTAAGGATAAAAATGTTGAAGAAAAGGAAGAGGAAAAGAGAGAAAAATATACACCACTGGCTATGGAAGTTAAAGAACTATGGCAACAGGAAAAAGTTACAATTATTCCATTAATCACATCAGTCACCGGCATTACATCAAATTTTTTTACAGAAAACCTTCAGAAACTAGGCCTATCAAAATACATCCACACCAACATCCAGAAAGCAGTCAAGCATGTTCAATAGTCAAGAAATTTCTGAATCAGTAAAAGACAGCATGACTTGGCAAAGCCTGTCACGTCCATCTAGAAAACCCGCCACGAGCGAGAAAAGAGAGATAATAATAATAATAATAATAATAATAATAATAATAATATAGCTGTTGTTTTGATTTAGCTCATTCCTCTGCTAAAAGGCATATTCACACTTGTCCGTAACCCCTACCTGTCCCTTAATATTTACAAAGGTAATTTGGAATGGTGGTGATGGTTTGACTTTTGCCATGATGCCTTTATTCAGAATCAAAGACTACTTTATATCAACATAGCCAGTTGTACCCACCACTGAATTTCCATCTACTTAGGAAGGCCTAGATCAGTGGAAGTCATTTGACCTGGTAATGGTTAAAGCCAGAGATTGGGTGAGAATTCAGAGTTATGCAAGCACCAGCCCTGCTTGAATTCTTGGAAGCAAACCTGGGGCTGACAAAACTCGCTAGGAGCGGGAGCCCTGCTTTGATAGGGTTCATACTCCTGGAGTGCCTGCTAGATCACCTTCCCAACTTCTGTCTGTTCACAAATAGGGTGTGGGAAACAGCTGGTTTCCCAGACTTTGGGAAAAGTCAAATATTCTATGGAATTCCCTCCCTAGAAACCTTTGCCAGGTCTCCTCTTTGGTTGTTTTAAATGGGCTCTAGAGATTTATTTGTTTCACTTAAAGTTCCCTGATTATTATTTTTTAAAATTAAGCTGCTCTGATTTGATCTTTCTCATGCTGATCTTATGTTGTTGATTTTACCTGGTGTTTATTTTTAATTAGTCATTTCCATTTTTATTGAAATTGTTTTTAAACTGTTGTTGGAAGCCACCCCGTGAGGACACTGTTCTAAAAAGCAGAGTGTAAATATTTAAAAATACATATTAAAACCATGTGCCAATACTTCATTCAAAAACTAATTCTGAATATCTTAAATAATACAGGGGGGATCTACACGTCGTGCTTGAGGCAGGTAAGAAATAAATTGTTATTATTATTAGGGATGTGCACTGGATCGGACCCAATCCACGATCCAAGTCCGGTCCAGTGGGAAATCGGATAAATTATCCGATTTCCGATCCGACAGCTGGATCGGCCGATCCAATCCGAACCGGTCTGAAAAGGCTCCTAACCGGTTCGGCGGATCGGCGGGCGCCCACTGGCGCCCACCGCTGCTTCCATTGGCGGGCGCCAGCAGGCGCCCGCCGATGAAAGTGGACAGCGGGGGGGGGGAGGAGGGGGCGGGAGGAGGGGGGCCCTTACCTTTCCGGCCCGTCCGCTCCCATCCGGCGCCGGCGGCTACTACCAGCGGGCTCCGCGGCCTGCTCCAGGGTGGCGCGCCGGGTGATGTCATCACCCGGCGCGCTACTCTAGAGCAGGCCGCGGAGCCCGCTGGTAGTAGCCGCCGGCGCCGGACGGGAGCGGACGGGCCGGGAAGGTAAGCAGGGGGCGCGCGGAGGGGAGGAGGGGGCGCACGGAGGGGAGGAGGGGGGCCCTTACCTTCCCGGCCCGTCCGCTCCTGTCCGGCGCCGGCGGCTACTACCAGCAGGCTCCGCAGCCTACTCCAGGGTGACGCGCCGGGTGATGTCATCACCCGGCACGCTACTCTAGAGCAGGCCGCGGAGCCCGCTGGTAGTAGCCGCCGGCGCCGGATGGGAGCGGACGGGCCGGGAAGGTAAGCAGGGGGCGCACGGAGGGGAGGAGGGGGGGCCCTTACCTTCCCGGCCCGTCCACTGTGGATGGAAGCGGATGGCCCCAGGGGGGGGAGGGAGCGCGGGGGAGGGGGCTTACCTGCCGGGGCCGTCCACAGCGGACGGCCCCGGGGGGGGAGGGAGTTAGGCCCCCCTCACCCACCCGCCGCCATTTTTTCCTCATAGACTTGCATTGCAATGCAAGTCTATGGGGGGGAAAATGGCGGCCGATCCAAAAATTTTCGATTTTTGGATCGGGATCGTACTCGATCCGGTCCGGGGGGCCTCCGATTTTGTCCGAACCGATCCGTGACAAAATTGGAGGTCCCGATCCGGGTCCCGATCCGATCCGGGGGGTCCGTGCACACCCCTAATTATTATTATTATTATCGCTTGAAGTGCGCTTGGAAGCTCTCAATGCACAGGATGTTCCTTTAAATCTGCCCCAAAGATTTAAATAATGCTTGTTTTACATGTCTTAAGTCGATGTAACCCAATTTATGTGAGAGGGAGTGATTCCATGCTGCTTTGTTTCCTCCCCCACCCTCTCACTTACTACGATGACTCTCCATATATGGCTCCCCTCTGTTCGATCTTCTTAGCCAATGGCAGAGAAGGTGAACTTTAGGCGTGTAATGCAGCCATTCTTTAGGCATAGATTTTGGCATCGCCAGTTGCTCACAGTTTAGCCCTTTCTTTGGATTTAAATAGGAAGGAGTTGCGTCCTTATTCTTTTTTATTATTATTATTTTTAAAAAATAACACATGCGCAGCTGCACACATGCGCATGTTCGCAGAGTCTTTTTTGACGGGTAACTGAACAGATCTTACCTACATCTACTCCGCTAATTCCCCTGCCTCCCTTCACATACACACATGTTTGGAACATGGCCTTCCAAACAACATCTCAATGTGTCACTGGAAATTGAAGCACATACCCTATCAGGATTCTTTCACAAGAACTCTTTGTAACATTGGAAAATATCTACAGTGGTTTTTGTTTTTCCTCTCGCGGTCTTGCATGCAAGGAAACCCTTACCCATATATAGCAAAACATTGTGGGCACAGATGGGTAGATTGGGGGAGAGATGGTTACCTTTATTTTCCTATTTAAGTCCTTGGTGATGCGTATGATATTGATTTAAATATTCTCCAGTGTTAGGTCAATATCTGTTACTTTAACTTTGGGCGGGAAGGGCATATGATCCCCTGTCATGAGGCTTTCCCTGTGATAGGACAAATCTATTTTTCAAAGTAAAAACAACAAAGAGTTTCCTGGCAACTTTAAGGTTGACACATAGGGTGACCACTTATACATTTCCAGGGAAGAGGAAATGCATTATCAAAAATGAGTATAATTGTTTATTTAATTATTTCTTTTATTTTTTCCTTTCTGTTTGTTTTGTTTTCTCCCCTAAAAATGTATTAATCATTCTCTTCTCTTATGTAACAGTTGTTTAGACATTAATTGTTAGGGGACTGATCATTTTTTTATTATATTGTATAAAATAAATAAAATAAAAAATTAGGATAAAAGAGGACACAGATTTGCACAAACTGTGCACATATTTATATGTATAGTATTGAAATAAGTACTATAAACAGAAATATAATAATCTTACCATAGAGGGGGAGCTAACTGTTGATGGGCAACTTCAAGGCCCCCTGCTCTCCTTTCTTAAGGTTCTTTCTCTTTAAACTGGACTTGGACTGGACAGCACTTCAAATAGAGGATAACTTCAAATATACTGCCCTCTGCAAAGTAGGACACATAACCACCCTACTAACACTTTTATTATGGCATGAGTAGACCATCTCCCCAGCTGACCACTGTGATCTTCAGAGGAGGCATTGTTGGTTGTTCTACGAGCAGCAAAATGTTGCCATGTAAGATCTTGAAAGTGGCCTTTTTCAGTAGGGATATCCATAATCTGAAAACTCTTCCACATATAGTTCGGAAAGCAAAAATGTGGTGTGTTTTATGCCTCCTGAAAAGGTATTTGCTCATGCAAGCTTTCGCTGGCTCATAATTGATCATCATGCTGCTGCTCCATATTATTGTCTCTTTTTATTGTTTCTTTTTAACTTACCTTTGTTGTTGTAAGTTGATTTTTTAGTGTTATATTGTATTATATACAATACATACCTTTAACTGTGCTATTTAATATTTTTGTATCTAAAGCACTTAGAGATTTTATTATATTTAACATATACATGCTATTTAACATATACATGAACCTGCTGGGAAAAGTTGTCCGGAGTTTTGGGGTTTGGTGCCACCAGTACGCTGATGACACCCAACTCTACTTCTCCTTTCCACCTGATTCCAAGGAAGCTGTTTTGGTCCTAAACTGGTGTCTGTCGGCAGCAATGGACTGGATGCCCCCTGAGGATGAGGGCAAACAAATTGAACTGCCCCCTGAGGATGAGGGCAAACAAATTGAAGCTTAAACCAGACAAGACAGAGGTGCTCCTGGTCAGTTGAAAGGCAGATCAGGAAATAGGGATTCAGCTTGTGTTGGATGGGGTTACACTCCCCCTGAAGACACAGGTTCACAGCTTGGGTGTACTCCTGGATTCAGCCCTGAGCCTGGATGTTCAGGTTTCAGCAGTGGCTGGGAGTGCATTTTCACAGTTAAAGCTAGTGCGCCAGCTGTGCCCGTTTCTAGAGATGTCTGACCTGGCCATGGTGACACATGCCCTGGTTACATCCCATTTGGATTACTGTAATGCGCTCGACGAGGGGCTGCCTTTGAAGAGTGCTCGGAAACTTCAGCTGGTTTAAAGAGCTGCAGCCAGATTGTTGACCAGGGCTGGCTACAGGGAGCATATAACTCCCCTGTTAAAACAGCTCCACTGGCTTCTAGTCTGTTTCTGGGCACAATTCAAAGTGCTGATTATGACCTACAAAGCCCTATACGGCTTGAGTCCAGGATATCTGAAAGACCGTATTCTCCCTTATGAGCCTGCCTGCCCCCTGAGGTCTTCAGGAGAGGCCCTTCTCTCTGTCCCACCACCATCACAGGCATGCCTGGTGGGAACGAAGGAGAGAGCCTTCTCAATGGCTGCCCCGGGGCTCTGGAACTCCCTTCCCAGGGAAGCTAGACTGGCTCCCTCCTTGTTGTGCTTTCAGAGGCAAGCTAAAACTTTTCTGTTTCAGCAGGCCTTTGGGGAGTAGTTCAGACCTTTGTGGATGTACTGCTTATAGTTTGGATTTTTTAATTATGTGTATTTAAAATGTTTTTAAATGTTTTAAATATTTTAAAATTGAACTATGTTTAATTATATTTTTAATTTTTGTATATCGCTATTTGCTTTAACTGTACATGTTTTCATTTGTAAGCTGCCTTGAGTCCCATTATTGGGAAAAAGGTGGGATATAAATAAATATAAATATAATAATAATAATAATAATAATAATAATAATAAGTGGTATACAAGTACTAGTGTTACTAAATAAATAAAGATTGTTCTTGGACTATAGTCTGCTTCATCAGATACATAAAGTGTTACGTGTCATGCATTTGATGAACAGGACTTTATTCCACGAAAGCGTGTGTCATAATTAATTTGTTCGTTAAGATGTCACAGTACTTTTACTTTTGCTGCAACAGACTAACATAGGTATCCCTGGGGGGGTGGGGGATTGGAATTGTTTATTTTGTTAGGCTACTTGAAATGGAAAGTTAGTAGAAATCCAATCCAGAAGTGAACAGTGTTCATTTCCCAGTAGCCCAATTGATTAGTTAGGATGCAGGTAAAAGTGGGTGGAGCTCCTCAGGTCATATGCAGCCTCTGGGCTTGGCTTTTAGAGGGAGCGCAACCCCACTCCAAAACAGGCTGAACACCACCCGGCCAGGCAGACAAACCACCCACTAACAGAACCTTCATCTTGGCTGGATTGAGCCTCGGTTTATTGGCTTTCATCCAGTCCATTATGACACCCAGGAACTGATTCAGAACACCCACTGCTTCACTTGGCTTAGATGAAAAGGAGAAGTAGAGCTGGGTGTCAGCCACATGTTGGAGATATCTCAATCCTCTTCTCTGGTCGACCTCCCCACTGCAGTTTCATATAGCATAAGAGATCAAATAGCATAAGAGTTCAAATAGAATCCTGTGGGAAGAGATCCAAGAGAACCAATAGAGCTGTACTCCCCACTTTCAGCAAAAGTCCTCCCACAAGGTGATCAAGTATGCTTCCATTCCAAATTTAGCCCTAAAGCTCAATTGAAATAGATCTAGAAAATCAGTTTCATTCAAAAATGCTTGGAGTTGACTGACAACCACTTACTTGAGTATCTTGCCCAGAAAGAGGATGCTGGCAAACAGCTTATAGTTATTTAGATCTTCTGGGATCAGATTAGATGGTGGGCACTTTCGAAGAGGCTGGTGACACCCCCTCTTTCAAAGGGAAATGTACAATGTCCTGATCCCAGCTGGACAACCACTCCCTGTTTGAGGTAATGAGCCAAGAGTGGCAAGGGTTAGAGATTGAGATGGTCAGCTGGACTTGGTCAAGCATCAACCTCAGGCTCAACCACTGGAATTAATCTGAGAAAGATGGGCCAGAAGGTGTTCTGGGCAGCTCCATTAAAAGAACTGCATTAAATGTGGAATCTAAGTTGTGATGGAAGTGAAAAACTTTGTCTTCAACTGCCTGGATCATCTCAGTATCCCACAGAGCAACCAGGGCTTTAATGACAGTACTGGTTCTCTAGCAGCAGGAAACTCCATCAGTCTATTAGCCTCCAGGGACACCCTTGCAGAGGGAGAAAGCTGCTGAAAATCTAAACCTCACAAGAAAGTGATCTAACCATGACAAGGGGAGATTGAAGTTAAATTTCACTCTTTCTGACCACTATCCTCCTGCCCTGTTTAAAAAACCAAAATACCATGTACTGCTATATGCATCAGGGCCCATGAAGTGCTGAGCTGCCCTGGATCCAATGGCCTTGGCATGTATGTTGAGATCACCATGGGAGTCCTCAGCACCAAGTCCACCAGAGAATCCTTAATCTGTCCTGATTGCCCAACACTTTAGTTTGTCAGTCAAATGGACAGTAAACCTGGAGACAGAGATTGAATTCCTATAGACCAAGGCAATACCCCAACAACCCTCAAGTCTATGGTGGCGCTGATCCACGTACACAGGAAGGCACAGCTGCAAAAGGCTTAACTCCTCCCAGCTTCCCCACCCAGGTCTCAGTAATACATGCCAGATCAGCCTCCTCATCCACAATCAAATCATGGATGAGAAATACTTTATCTTGGACCAGCTGGCATTCAGGAACAGCATCAACAGACTTATGGGCAAGCTGGTGCTGTTTGGATGGGGAAAGAACCAAAGTAGAGAGCAGGCATAAGATGTCTAATTGTTCTTCTCTTCAACTAACCTATCATCGCTACCCCAGCCCAGTACCAATACCATACCTCCCACTACCCATGACCACACACTAATAATTACCTCAGGTCAACCAGTGAGTCTCCCAGGCACATACCAGTATCTCCTATGTAAAACAATTAAAATGCTCAAAGAGCAAGCAGAAATACAACTGAAATAACTAAAAAAAAATCTGTGGGATACAGCACATCCACCTAAAAGAGGGTCTGGGGGGCAGTGGGGATACAACCAAATATCTTTCTCCAACACCTTTCTCTCTTAAGGGCTGACTGACCTCCCAAAATGAATTTGGGATTAAATACCAGGGTTCAAAAACCCTTGCTCTATTCAGAGGTAAATTGTTGTGCCTCAGCATCAGTTTGGGATAAAGTGGAAAGGAGGAACAGCTGAGCCTGAGAGTGTTTGGGGAGTGGCCCTTCACAGGAACAGGCAGAAGCCAGCTGCAGGCCAACACAGCTGACAGCAATTCCTAATCACCTACATCCCTATAAGAAGCAAGCCAGAAGAACTGAGGAATTGCTGGAAGCAACTATTGTCCTAGGTACTTTGTCTTTGTCGTTTGCATACCAGCTCCTTGACCTTGCCTGAATATAATCTGATTTTGGACTGGACTCTGACTACTCTTTGGTGAATTCCTGAACCCAGTATTGTTTGACCAGGTGTCTGACAGATACTTTTGGCTTTCAACCACAGACTGCTTATTGAGGTTTCCCTCCTGTTTATCTCATTAACACCAGTGATTTACAACATAAATATAGTGGTCCTTGCATCACCCCCAAAGTGGTGATTCCAAATGGGTGATTCCCCTTCGTGGTCAGCCTGCCAGCTGCATCAGGCCAGGGGGAAATACCCCGCCCACCTTAAGAGACCTGTAGGGAGAGGTGTTTTCAATGTCCCACTTAGCAGGGCTCCATCCAAGCTGTATGGTGAAACACAAGTTGTTCACCTTTTCAGCTTTTCCTTTGCTGAACTGGGGCAGTTTCTGATAGGGGATGATTTAGGTCAGGGAAGTGGGATGGGAGGCAATGGTTAAACACACATCCTGTCTCCCAGTGCCACTTCCTAGATCAGATGAACTGTCCTACGTGGCTTCTTTGAAGTTGTTGTTTTTAACCATGGGGAGATTCAATTTGCCTGTGGATCTCTTGGGTCACGTTATTTTGACCCTTAGGGAAGCCACCTTCTATCTGTCTGCCTCAGCCTCCTCCTCCCTGTCCACAACATGGGGGTAGTAATTTTGGCCTGTTTTACAGGACTAGTGAGCTAGACTATAGCTATGGCAATTATCCTGTCTATGCAGTCTGCAAATGCTTAACTGACAATGAGCTCCTTCAGACGGGGGAATATCGTGTTCTCTTACCGTAGCTCTGCTTCCTGCATCTCTTCTGCAATGAGCAGTAATTACAGGAGGAAGAGAGCAGCAATCCCATGGCTTGTACAGCCTCAATGCAGTTTAATGGGACAGCACCCTCTAGTGGGTGTTTTATAGCGCAACTTCTCCTGCACACAGAAGGAAACATCAATAAATACTGAAGTTTTTCAGAAGAGTCGAGTTTTCTGAGCCTTTTTTTTAGAAATTGCTAAAACTGGGAGATGTAACAGGAAACACACAGGAGGAGCACTACGTCATCAAAATGTCCCGCAAACATCTGTGAGTGGCCAGTCACAAGCATGCTATAAGACACTCATTTAAAGAAGCTCAATTACTGTATGTTTCTTGGGTTCCATACTGGCATCTTCCATTTTCAAATTCATCTTTCTTTTGTAGCATGAGCTGGAACGGAAGGGTAGACATCTGGATCCCATGTGTGAAGCTGTCAAGACCTTGAACTCAGCAATCTCTTCCTCACATTTTCCCTCCTTTCCCCTGTGGAATTAACTTGCTTGTTTCATTCTCCCTATAAGCTCCATAGAATGCCCTATGCAGGATTGGAAGGGGACCTCCAAACAGACTTCATTCAGTCTAGCAATATAATGCTATACAATATAAATGGATATTGTACTTATAATCTGTTTTATGCTTTTTATGCTTTTTAAGTTTTGTATATTGGTTTTTTAATGTGCAATGTTTTTAATTTTTGTAAACCGCCCAGAAAGCTCATTGGAAAGGATAGCCTTTTGTCTTGCAAATCGGGTCTCCTTGGAAACATCCTGTGGGATTGATTTTGTATTAAACTGCTTTGCCTAAGAAGGTTTCAGGCAGTAAAAGGAACTAGAACAGGAAATTCAAGCCCCTACTCCTCCACGTTGGACCGTGGATGCATTACTACGAAAGCCTGTTAGAGGGCACTTTTGGTAAAAAAGCCCACTAGCACCAGGAAATGTTTTCTCCCGCAGTCTGCCATGGAACTTCTCCGTGATAATATAACATAGGAATATATATATATATATATATAATATAGGATAATATAGGACAAGATAGGAGAAAGAATAATTACACAAAACAGAAGAGAACCACTACAAAGATTTATAAGGCACGTGGAGGGGTGATGGAAGCAGACAGAAATGGATGTATGAGGAAGGATCAGAGTGGTTTGAAAGGTTAAGGCGGATAGGTGCCAGGGTGAAGTTCTGCGATTCCAACAGGACAGGGGTTCAGCAAAACAAGGAAGGAAGCCCCCCCCAAAAAGAGGGAGTTGGAGCACTGAAACCTTCCTTCCAACTCCTAACGTGTCCAAAGATGAAAAGGAGGAAGTAAGTTGTAAAACTGCCCTGGCCGATTAAAAGCACACCCTATTCTTTAGTCACTGAAAACAGCCTTCAAGACACACCCACAAACACCCCCACAAACACAGAAGCGGATTTACTGGTTTACATTTGGGTTTTCATTGTGCACTTCCAAGATGAAACGGACTTTCCCAGGTCCAAAATAAGGCGCTAGAAGTGGGGGAGAAAGCGAGAATAGTGCAGGACAGGGACGATGCCATGCGAGTCAATGGCACCAAAACCGGAAACGAGGAAATACGACAGTGCAATAAACCCAAAGAGTGATGGAGCTCTTTGTGTTTTCAGAAATGGAGATCAACCTTTGCTTCTCCTGTCTCCCAAAAGGCATTGCTGGTTGTAATCTGATACCTGCAACACTTACCACATTTTTGTGGAATTGAATTTGGTCCTAATAAAAGTATTGCCTGACCATGGACTCAGAATTGGATTATATCTTATTCTGGTTTCATATGGTATTTTTAAAAGTTTTAATGTTTTAAATCTTGATTTTTTTATATTATGGTTTTAATTGTAAACTGCCCAGAAAGCCTTGGCTGTTGGGCAGTATAAATGTGTAATAAATAAAACTAAATAAATAAAAAAAAACAGCAGTTAATTTTCAGGTTAGACAAAAGCCTTGTCCATTTCCCTTGATTTCTCCAATAGCCAAGTCTGAAGGGCCAGTTCCCTGCAGGCTGCTGGTGGAGTTTTCCATGCTCTGTCTCTCTGTGTCCCCCCTCTCTTATACACACATGCATGCACACCCATCACCCTGCACATATGAAACTACCATGTCAGGGAGACGCCTAGGCCAAACAACCTCCCTGACATACAACTTTTCCATGTACACTTAATTTTTATTCATGGGGGAATGTTGAAACACAAACACACCTGCAACATGGAGCTTTAAATAGAATTGTAGCACAAGAAATCCTGACCATTTGATTCTGCTGAAAGTATAAACTGCCTCTGGTAAATATGGAGATGATGATTGTCGCAAATCATCCAAATATATTTCCCAATAGTAACATATGTGGCACAAGCCATTCAATGTGAGCATGTTAAAATTTGCTATGGGAGACTGCAGAGAACTGACAACTGGTTTCCTTTAACAAGTCATAAAATGCTCAGTAAAAATTGGTTTCTGCCTACATTCCTTGGTTATTTAGAGTGGGCATGTCTGGTGTATGAAGATACCAAAAAAAAAAGACCTGCAAGACTTGACATAACACCTATTTCAAATTATTATTTCTTAAAACCTCCAACTCTTCCAACACTAACATTGTTTTAAGAAACAGGTAACGTGTGAAACACATTCTCTTTCCTTCTGCAAAGCATAATGCCCTCTGTCTTGTTTTATCCTTTCTTTGTAGTATCAATCATCAGCAAATACAAGGCAAATGGACTTTTAATCAACAACAGCTACTGCTTCTTGTATTGTGACTGTTTATGATTTTTAAAGAGGAGAGGGGGAATTAAATCAATCTTAGGTCCCCTCTACAAGGATTCGCTTTTGCGCCCGGTTAGGCGATTATGCGCATAATCGCTGAAGCGCATTTACACCTAATACCTCTGCACGAGAGGTGGCGAAGCGCATTAATGGATGTCCAAAATGCGCTTTCCAAGTAGTTAATGCGCATAAGCGCTTGTTCACATAGTCAAAATGCGCTTTAATGGCCGGAGCAAAATAAAACTCGCTATTTAACGCGCATTCGATAATGCGCATAATCGGAGAGATAACACGCCTCTACGCCCGATTTGCGCTCCGTTCTTGTAGAGGTAAAAAAATTTAAGCGCCTTGAAAGAGCTTTAAACCTCTCTTGTAGAGGCAGCCCCAGTGTGAAGATTTTCCAACTGGGGGTTGGGGTGGGATGGGAACCACGTATCAGAAGGTTTTTATATGGTTTGGAAAGATTTAGAAAACTGAATTAATTTTAAATTGCTTTTACATAGGTTGCATGTAGAAAAAAACACATTGTTGGATGGAGAACGGTGGTCTAAACCAACTTAGCTTCTAAGTAGGATATTTAGTTCTGTGTGCTCAACTCAAGTAAGCAAATTCTCCCAATCTGGACAGATCAATGAGGAGTTCAATTGAGGGGGACTAAATTAGTTCTCACAAATATCCATTTATAATGGCTTACTGCAATTTCTTCAAGTCGTAACTAAACTAGAATTAACAATACACAGTGGCTAGAGGATTTCTGATGCACGAATAAATGTAGAAGTTGTCTCAAAAGCATTGAAGTGGTGAAAGCAGGCCAAGTAGCTCCCTTTTTATGCCTCACTCACCTCCTACAGAATTGGAGTTAGGTAGAGCGATAAAAGAAAAAAAAGGAGTGCATGACCTCAGGTCAGGGGGCTAAATTTGACCCTCCTGAGGTCTCAGTCCGGCCCTCTTGAGTTTTCCCACTCCCTGGATTAGGGTGACCAGACGTCCGGTTCCCCCCAGACAAGTCCGGAAATTGGGGGGCAAACTGACGTCAGGGGGGATTTCCCATTAATCTTCATTATGTCCGGAAGTTTGCCTGCGCAGGATAGGCTGATATCGGGACTCTGCTGCCTCTTCCGCGATGGATCTGGGCTCCTCAGAGCTTTTTGCCATTGCGACAACTCACGAGGAGCCCGGATCCAGCGCGGAAGAGATGGCAGAGGCCCAAACACAGAAGAGCTCAAATCGGCCTCTCTCGCCCAGCACTTACCCGGCCTCCTCGTGGGTCATCAAAGTCATGACCTCCAAAAAAAAGGCCCGGATTCCAAGAGGAAGGGGTGAGAAGCGTTCTTTCGTCCCCCCCCCCCTTCCTCTGAGCAATCTGGGCCTTTATTTTGGCAAAATAAAGGCCGGATTGCTCAGAGGAAGGGGGGGTGAAAGAGCGCTCCTCACCCCTCCCTCTCGGAAATCCGGGCCTTTAGTTTGGAGGTCGCAGTGATGACGTGCAAAATAAAGGCCCAGATTTCTGAGAGGGAGGGGTGAAGAGCGTTCTTTCACCTCCCCACCCCTTTGTCTGAGCAAAGGCCCGGATTGCCGAGAGGAAGGGGTGGGGGGATAAAAGAGCGCTCCTCACCCCTCCCTCTCGGAAATCTGGGCCTTTAGTTTGGAGGTCACAGTGATGACGTGAAAAATAAAGGCCCAGATTTCCAAGAGGGAGGGGTGAGGAGCGCTCTTTCGTCCCCCCCTTCCTCTTGGCAATCCGAACCTTTATTTTGGCCTGGCCTGGTCCTGGAGTTGCGGCAGCCTGGCCTGGCCCTGGAGTCCCCGGCCTGGCCTTGGAGCTGTGGCCGCACTGGCAGCAGCAATGGCTCAGCTTCAGAGAGGGTAAGTCATTTTTCTTCTTCTTTTCTTTACCTAGCCTTTGCATGGGGGTAAAAATGTAAGCCTCCAACTCCCTGGGTGTAAGTTCTATTGACCTTAATAGGACTTACTTCTGAGTAGACATATAGGGCTGCACTGTAATTGTTCTAGGCAAAACTAATTGGCTGTGTTTACATTTGTGCTGTGCCTGGTGGCTCAGATAAAAATGTATTCACTTTTTAAAAAAATGCCTGGTAATAAATTAAAACCTTTTTTTAGTTGAATAAATTATTCTGCCCTTTTGCTGGTTATATATATTTATATATTATCAAAACCTCACTCTAAGCAATTTTTTGAGATATTGAAGGAAACATGAGAAAATGTTAAAAAGCAGCCATCTATTGCACAGAAAGGCCATCTTTTAACGTTTCTTGTACATTACAGACACTGATTAAAATTAGTTACCATGATTAATCAACTATATTAGTTGATTCATTTACTGATTAAGACTGTAATCCAGTGCATGCTCAGTAACCATAAGTAGATCAGCTACGAGTCCAACTGGTCTTGTATTTTTGTCTGAATGTGTTTCTTAATTGTAACCTCTAGGGGAGTCTTGAAAAGTGATGTTGTTTTTTAAAAATGAGGGAAATGCTGTAAGGTGTAGCCTGAAGATGCTATATGACTGCTAAGTGTTGCCATATAGTTTGCATTTTTTAAATTTACTTCAAGATTACTAGATGCCAATATAAAGTCAATGTTTTGTATAAAACTAGGGCGCTAAGTTTTTTTTAAAAAAGAGCAATGCTGTGCACTTTGCTGTCTTTGTGTGTCCTTTAAATTATTTAGGCTGTGATCCTGGAAGTAAACTCAGTACAGTAAACTCAACTGAATTTACTTTTGAGTAGGATTATGCTACGCTGTCTAGTCATAACTACAAAGTTAACCTGTATTAATCTGAACTTCACATTGACTATCCATTTAATATTGCTAGTATATTAAATGCCTGAGTTGTGGATTGTGGTGTAGTGCTCTCAGCCCAGCCTACCTCATAGGGTTGTTGTTTTGAGGATAACATGGAGAAGAGGATTAGGATTATGTACACTGCCTTGAGTTCCTTCTAGGAAAAATGGCAGGATATAAACGGAATAAATAAAAAATGTAAACTCTGTAATCTTGTAACTTGTAGTCAGATGTGTCAATAGTGTTATAGTAACACGGTTTGGTAGAAACTCACCACTGAGGCCATACTGTGGGTGCTTATCACCAGTTCTTCCAATAGTGTACACATAAAAATCTGCAAAAGGCTATGCCTGGAGCAAGACCTTGAACAGAAACTGACTTGTGAAAATCTAGTTTATATTATATCTCAAGAGTTTCAATGTTCTAAAGAGAGCCGCTCTTTCTTGCTGAATATTAAATCACACTGAATAGGTCAGAGAAAAGATTGCTACAGTGACCCAATAATTCCCTTACCTGAGAATAAGTCCCATTAAACTCAGTGAGGCTTGCTTCTGGTTAGGGCACAATCCTATGCATGCTGGCTGTGGAATGTTGGGAGTTGTAGGACTTTTTTCTGGCTGGAGGATTGCACTTTTTGCCTCCCTTTCTAATCCCATTTTCTGTTTAGTCTAGCATTGGTGTACCCCCTCCTAACCACAGTGTACTTTAGCTATTTTTTTTCTAATCAAGGATATGTTTTCTTTAGAAAAATGGAAAATAATAGACTTTCTTTTCTATTGATCTTGTATGAGGACAGCAAAAAGAACTACCATAAATAAATTTGTACAGCAACTAAAATACATTTTAGTTTCAGATACACTGAATGTCTCACTTGTTTTTTATTTCAGTGATTTCAATATTAACATATTTTGTAGAACAGGTTTGTCTTAATTGTGAGGTGTAGAATTAGACATGTGACTAAGGCCACACACCCTTGGGGGCAGTCATGTCAAGATGGGTCTGCCTTGGGGGTTGAGTATGTTGGGGTGGGCACGCCTCCTTGAGGGCCGGCCAGGTTGTCCTACTTTTTGGTTTCCAAAATATGGTCAGCCTACCCTGGATCCATCCCTTTCCGTCAACTATTGATTGCTTGGTGGTTTCCCACCTTTCATGAAGTTTACCCCCCTTCTAAAAGGTTGAAATGCCTCTCCTGGGGCTTAGTGACAGGCAGGAAGAGCATTAAGCATTTGGCCCCACCCCTTTTGCCTTTGGCTCCACCCACCACTGGAATACAGCCCCTGAGAGCTTCTCCAAAGTGGAATTTGGCCCTCAGCCTGAAAAAGGTTTGACACCCCTGGTTGAGGAGGTGTGGTCTTCCATTTCAGAGCAGGATTTCTGGGGACCAGGACATATATCAACCTCCTCAGTCTTTATTGGAACATTGCTCCACCAACCAACTATATGTTGCAGTCAGCAAGGTACCATCTGTGTAATCGGAGATTTTCAGGAAAAGATTCCTACTCTAGGGCCTCTTTCATCTCAAACGTGTGGTATTCACATGCCTTCCTCTGTTCTCCCTCCATCACACAGTGAAAATTATATGCCCTGGGAAGGTGTAGCTATGGTAACAGGGGGAGGATGTTCCCCAGATGGTCAAAGGGAAACAGCTCAGATGCACACGCATTCCTGATGCCATCTGAGTCATTGCCCTGGGCACATTCCCATACGTATGAGGCAGTGACACCTCAAGCCTTGTTCCAGGCTCCAACTATTGGCTGCTAGGGACTGGAATGCTAAGGCCTGAGAAGAGGATTGCTTGCCACCTTTCTATTTACAGAAGTTGTTCCTTTAACAGCCACATGAGAGGCAGACATTCATCAGGTGCATTTTCTTCCTGGCATGATGATGCAGTGATCAGAAATGCCACACCAAGTACTTTCTGCCTCTCATGAAGCTATTCAAAGCATAGAACCTTTGTCAGGAGAAAATATGGCCACTGTTAGGCCTCACCCCACAAATCTACAGCTTCAATTTCTAAAATGATTGTCTGATTTTCTCCTTGTTCTACTCAGTTTCTTCTTCACCCTAATCTTATTTTAAAAAAATAATAATACACCCACCATAGTACAGTAGGGACAGGGATAAAGATTTCAAAGTGGAGACAGGAGCCTACATCTCCCTCATTTGGGTTTTCAAAAGCTCTCAGGTTTTAATTTGTAGGATGAAGGACCAGCTGAATTTCACAATGTCTACTCCTTTGAGAGACACATACATGGAAGTCTTACTTTATCTTAGAAAGAAAGAGAATGTTGACAATTCCTCTAGGATTACCTTCTCAGAAGTTATGGAAATATGCAACAGCTCTGCTCTAAATGCTTGAAGATATCCAAGGCCATACAACCCGTATCCAAGATGTTTTAATAATGGAAAGGGTCAGCTTGGATATGATGGTGATTGTGAATTCTATGGATATGGACACTGCCAATTTATGTTCAGGCATACACAGTATGGCTAGTAAGGTTGTCCAAAATTTATTTTCAAGTCTCTATGGAATGCTATGATGTCAGAAAGACATCATTCTCTGAAGAAGAGCCAAGCAGATCTTGGGAGAAGAGAGTGTGGAAAGAGATTTTAGATTCCAATTGAGAAGAAAGTTTTCTGAGAATTAATTTCATCACTACTAACTCGGTGCTCCATCTACTAGGAACGTCTTGTAAGAATGAGTTTTGCTTCAGGCCTACTCAAGACATTGCTAAATGTAGCAACTTCATTAATCCATCCTTGAAGAAGTATTGGCCTTTCCTGACCCTAAAGATACCTTTACATGTGTAGCCTTGCATAGAACCATAGTATTAGGGGGGCTGATATGAGAGAGCAGAGAAGTGTCTGCAACCTGAGCAGACCAAAGGAAAATGTGCTGAGGAAAGTAAGGATGTGAACTGTTTCAAAACACCTGTAGGGTTGGTCTGAGGCAACTAATTTTCAGACAATCTATCATTGAAAATAGTGTGAACAGCTGACATTTTGTGCTTTGCCATGGTATCTCCCCTACCCCCAAAACTGATTTTTCACTTTCTAGCTTATTTTTCATATGAAAAAAGTTACTATCATTAAAGTGATAGTAACTTTCCTAAAATTAAATTGAAAAATATTCTCACAATGACTCTCATCTTATCCATTGTCTAACTATATGGGCAGATCTACACCAAGCAGGATACGTCACTTTGAAAGCGGTTTGAAAACTGTATATGGGGTGTGTCCTGGGCCCAAATAGTTCTCACTACTGTTATAAACTGTTTTAAAGCAGTCGTGAAGATCCTGCCCATTTCTCCTTCTAAACAGATTCCCCAGTCCTATATACAACCACAGCTCAGACAATTTCATGGAGATATCCATAGTTCCTTTTCTGCCTTTTTCCAATACCACATCAAAATTATTGTTGTGCTTGATTGCCAAGGTTTACGGCTGTAATTGCCCAAATTCAACATTAAAAAAATCCCTCAAATACTGAAGGAATAAAATACTTGCGTGTGGGAAATGTACAAAATAGGGCAATGAGGGGGGAAATTGAAAGGACAAGCAAGAGGTATTGGCACAGAGCGAATACCTTTCCAAAATGTGTGTGGCAATCAACATTGGCCCTTAACACAGCAAGACCTGGGACTTGAGTCTGTGAGGTTTCAAGGAAATTTCAATCTCACTTGACAATATAGCGAAAGGCCTTTGCCAGTCCGGATAAGCACAAAGGATCGTTCAGAACCTGCATCCCACCGCTGTCACTCCAGCCCTTTCTTCCTTTCTCCCCATTGCAGGTTCATTAAGATTTTTTTTGTCCCAGAGAAAACAGGCTGCATTTTGGGGGCCATTGGAGCTTTTGATATTTTCCACTCTGAGAGTCAAGGGCATTTACAGTCGGCGTCAGAATGTTCTGTCAGTCTGAGGGAAGCACTTTGAAGTGTTTGTGGTCTGGGCCACATGTGCAGGCAAGATGTGCCTCTCCAGCAGCTCTCCGCTCCTGAGGTTCTTACTCAGCTCACATTCCCAGAGTCATGTGACAAGGAACAACAATGCTTAACCCTTTCCTGCTGCAAGCATCAACTTCCTCTCGAACACATGAGCCAGTTGATGGGAAGGTGACCCAGACGCAGGCGCCTGCTTCTTAGGCTACTACTACTACACTACCAAAGCCAGTTGAACCCAAGAAAGCTTCACAGACAGCCTCAGACTGCCATTTTTTTATCCTGACCCTTTGGGCCAGTTGCCAGCACTTAAGGATGCAGAAAATACTCCTGCAAAACCCACTTTTGCTACAAGTATGCATATGTGTACACAGTAAGCTGAAGAGCCTTAAGGTATCACATGTGGGATGGTGATGATAGTAGCGAAGTATACATTACGTTAGTCAAACAACACATTAGGTTAATTCTGTAGCGTGTAGCAGAAGAAAATCTCTCACTGTTTTTTGGGTTTTTTATTTTAATCTAGAGTAAATGCATTTGGACTAACTTGTATTTGGACTACAGCACACTGGTAGGGTGACCACATAAAAAGGAGGACAGGGCTCCTGTATCTTTTACAGTATATAGAATAATTTCAGCAGGTGTCATTTGTAAGCATGCAGGACCTGGTAAAATTCCCTCTTCATCACAACAGTTAAAGCTGCAGGAGCTCTTTCGTAGAGTGACTAGATACAAAAGAGGGCAGGGCTCCTGCAGCTTTAACTGTTGTGATAAAGAGGGAATTTCACCAGGTGCTGCATGCCTACAAATGACACCTGCTGAAATTCCCTTTTCTATACAACCGTTAAAAATACAGGAGCCCTGTCCTCCTTTCCATATGGTCATGCTATGCACTGGGAGGGGAGGATCAAACCTTCCCCCCACCAGTTTTGGCCAAAACGCTACCCCCACACAGGAGCACTTTTCTTAAAAATAGAAACATCTTCACTGGCATTAATAGTGGCTTTTTTAAAATCACCTTATGTGTCGGGAGTTGGGGGTCAGTAAAACAAGTGGGTGTGTATGGGGGGAGAACTTTTTAATCCTCCCCCTCCTGTGGTTGCAATCTGAATGAGGGCTGCGCACACTATATTAGGCTAACCATATGGAAAAGAGGACAGGGGTCCTGTATCTTTAACGGTTGCATAGAAAAGGGAATTTCAGCAGGTGCCATTTGTATGCATGCAGCACCTGATGAAATTCCCTCTTCATCACAACAGTTAAAGCTGCAGGAGCCCTACTCTCTTGACCAGATACAACAGTGGGCAGGACTCCTGCAGCTTTAACTGTTGTGATGAATAGGGAATTTCACCAGGTGCTGCATGCATACAAATAGCACCTGCTGAAATTCTCTTCCTGTGTAACCGTTAAAGATACAGAAGCCCTGTCCTCATTTTCATATAGTCAGCATATATACACACTCAGCTAGACACTATGCAATTAATATAATGTGTAGTTTGTTTCTAAGTGACTACAGAACATGGATTGTACCAGCTTAATATTGAAAGGGGGAAAGAATTTAAGCATTTGGGAGTCAGAACACCTTGCCAATCCACTCCAAACAGTGATCTACCAGTGGATCTGCATTCTGCCCACTCCTAGAATGCACATATGTGTGTTTCAAAAGCTGTGGCCCATAAACATAGGACCATAGGGAGCTGCCTTATACAGAGTCAGATCATTGGTCCATCTTGCCCAGTAGCGTCAACACTGCCTGGCAGTGGCTCTCCAGGGTTTCTTGTGGGATTCTTTCCTAGTCCTATCTGGAGATGCCGGGGGATCGAGCCTGGGACCTTCTGCATGCAAAGCAGGTGCTCTACCACTAAGCTGCAGCCCATCTTGAATGCAAATGTATTTATGCCGTACTGCCATGTGGGATTCTGCCATATCATGCATCTGAGTGGTGCCTTTTAATGCTGTTTCCCCTTGGATGCTTAGAATGATTGATGCGTTTTCTAGCAGGCCTGAACACATCTGATGATGATGATGATGATGATGATGATAATAATAATAATAATAATAATAATAATAATAAATCTTTATTTCTTACCTGCCTCTTCCTCGGGATAGAGGTGGGGAACAACATCATCAAATATAAAATACATAAAGCTGATTAAAAGCATATAAAACTAATACATTATTAAAATACCAATAAAATACCAACAAAACACTTAAAATTCATCGGGGTAGATAGATACCCTACAGATGGCATGAACACTTCTAGGAATAGTGACTGTAATAAAAAGCTGCTATGAACACCCCGAAATGACTGGAGACAGCTGATAATTTATTCTAAAGGTGGTACAATGAAGTATTGCGGCACATAATGTACACCCTAAGTTATTCTGCACTATTGTCATCTTTAGTCAAGCAGGTCTTGCAGGTTTCTTATTGAGTATAAAACATGGGAAGAGTGTTGCCAATAGGATGAGCATCCACATCACAAGCAAGAACACGTCTATAATACCACCTTCAAATACTCTGAAACAAATATTGTCCGTCTCTAGCCCTAGATATATAACGGGCACCACTTTGATCACCACAGCTGCGCTAGAGACACAAGCAAAGCAATAACCTCTTGGCCGCTGTGACATTGAGGCGGGTCATCTGGAGAGCAAATGTCAGCCATTCCTCATTCTGAATCCCTGAGGGAAGGGAAGGGAAGGCTCTGAAACTTACCTTGCTGCTGGATCTGTGCCTTTCTCAGCACAGATGAGCCACATGGGCCCAAAGGGTTTGTACTGAAAGAAATTCAGATCTCTTGGTTTTATTGGATATGAGCAGAAGCAGAAGAGCCATCATGCTCAGGACCATGAAGAAGAAAGATTGAACCAATATTAAACAAAGACCGTTTAACTCAGCATGGTTAATTACAGCCTTTGAAACAAAGAATCAGAAATAAACAAATAAACCATTCTATTTGCTACTAGTTAATACCATTTAAAAACAATACATAAATATACAGCCAGCTAATTAATTTAGGGTGTGTCCTTTAGTGGAAATTTCTCTCCCCCCCACCCCTGCCCCCGCCCCTGCCGCCCGCCCCCGCCCCCGTATCCTTTAAGTTGCAATAACTGCAAAGGTGGGGGCTACCATGTTAGCCTTATACATCCAGTCTCAAAAAAGGAGGTTGCTGGTGTCCACTGTCTACATTTCTGATAGGGTAGCCACTTATACATCTCCCCCAAAGAGGACAAAAGATATCAATTTGCATAAAATTTGCATATGCTAATTAATATGTATAGATGCAAAATTAGAAAGAATTACTATCATTTAAATAAAATGCAATACATCTGACCCTAATGGGGAAGATTTTGACCAGGTAAACCATGTGCCTCCTGCTCAGTTTGCTGCTGAGATGATGCTGTTTGCGGACAACTTGAAGGCCCCCTGCTGTCCCGGCTTCTTATGATTCTTTATCTTTAAGCTGGACATGGAGTAGACAGCTTTTGCAATAGAGGACACCTTCAAATAGAGGACTGCCCTCTGACAGCCTTTGCAATAGAGGACTGCCCTCCGTAAAGTATGTCACATGGCCACTTTATGACCTTATTGCCTGATTCAAAGTGCATTTCTATTAGGCCTGCTATAATGTTTCCACAGAAAATGGTGTCCTCCCCATCAACCTCCTTCTTCATGCAATTTACATAGTGGAGGAGGGGGGTTTCTGGCAGCCTAATATTTAAAAGGGATTGTCCATAGGAAACTTTGAGCAACATCTGTGCTCCCCAAAAATGTGGAACTACCGGCCTAGAGGATTTGGCACACTTGCACTGAGTCCTTCTGAGAATCTCTGAATGAATTGGAATGAGGATACCTGTGTCAGTTGAAATGCCTGACACAGGTTGAGCAAAGCTTGCCATTAATACAGACTTAGATTTATTCCCCTTTTCTGGCCCAGAAGTACTGTAACTCCTCCACCTGGTGGTTTGTGTTATTCTCTTGCATAATCACTGAATTCAAGAGCTGGAAGGGAGGAACGTGAAATGCTGGCAAACATGCATAGGATTGCACCCTAAACTAAAGAATATCTGCTGGAATTCTGAATATTATTGTTGTGGGGAGTTCATTTAAGCCAAGTGGAGGCCTGTAGGCCCATCAGGATCCCAATGACACCATCATGGTGTGCTGGAGCCAAGAGGTATCTGCCCCGACCCAGCTTTGGACTACAAGCTATATATGGATGGTTGGTAGTTGCAGAGAAAGTCCCATCCATATTGGGAGGGGCATTTTGGAGACTGCTATGCATGCATCAGCATCCAGGTGTTCTGAGAACTATGAGAATTACATTTCACCAGGGTTACTGGCCACAGTTCTCTCCATCTCCTCCTCCCTTGTAAACTGCATGAAGTGGGAGGAAGCCACAAAGACATTTGTAGAAGTAGTTCATCTTATCATTGCAGCCATGAGATTGGAAAATCACATAGTGAAGTCTGCCCTGCTTTACAACTACTATGAAGGCCTAGAAGACCTTTTTTTCCAGGTGTAGAACTTTGGGGGTGGGTGGGGGGAGTTAGATAGGGCGCCCATAGGGAAAGGAGGACAGGGCTCCTGTATCTTTAACAACAGCATAGAAATGCCATTCCTCCACGCCCGGCCTAGCCTGGGCATGGGGAGGCTTTTGCGGGCGTGGGGAGGGTGACGAGACATGCCGGCCTGCCATAAACTGAGCAGGGATGGTGCCACGAGGCTGGGAGGGGACCTCAAGCCTTTATAAGAGGTCCTCACCCCTCCCAGCCTCTTCTTTGCTCGTGCGGCTGCGGAGATAATGAAGAATGGCTTCACACTGCAGCCTTCTCACGTGGCAAGGAGGAGGACTTGGCGCCTCAAGCCTTTATGCGTCAAGGACTGCCGGTTTCTTTCCCGCCCGCCCCACATGGCTACGCGGTAGCTGGATTTGGGCCTCTCAGGTGCGTGGGGGGGGGGAGCGGCCTTCTTCATCCTTTGGGCTGTGGGGTTGGTCACCCATCTGGGGGGGGTGGCTCCAGGCCTTCTACTCAGGGCCCCGCAGGGAGCCGGGTGGCGCATCTTCTCGGGGGCGCGGAAGCATGGGGGCATCTCGTTAGCTGGCCAGGCCTGGGCCGCTGCTTCTAACAGGCGTGATTCGCGCCTAGGCCCAGAGTCACCCTCTTGGGCCTAATAAATCACAACAGGCAGGCCAGGCATAGGAGGCTGGCCAGGCCTCAGGACTGGGGCAAAGATCCTGGGCGGGACGCCCTTGTTGGCCTATAGTGGGCATTTCAGCAGCACAGGGAGAGGCACGCAGGCATTATAGTCATCCCTGGTGTGAGCAAGCACAGCGGGGTGGAGTTGTGTGGTCTAGCTGGGCTCCTACATAGAAGACTATTCTCTGGTGCCCTTGGCTGGGGGGGGCATTTGGGGGACAGCCACCCTCATCTATAATTTGCCATGTTTTGGGCACATTGGTGGCCCTGTAAATAACTTGCGGCAATTTGGGTCCCATCTGGCCAGGTGTTGTCCATTTGGCCCACAAACCAAACTAGAATTAAGCAATAAACAATGCTTGGTGGCCCTAAGGGTAAAGGAAAAGCTTCTCGCCCACAACCTAAACGCACACGACCCAGGGGGATTCATCAGATGACAAACTGGGCCCTAATATTGCAGCCATCCTGGCAAGGCTGCAAGCTATGGAAAAAAGAAAAAGGGATGCATCCGGAACCCGTGCCAACCCAACAACCAAGGGGTAAAAAGGGGCGTCACCAGACATGAATACAAATGCAGATTAACCTGTTACAGTCTCTTTCCACCAGATTTGATGCGATGGAGGCATCTTCCTCCCACTCCACAGATCAGCAACGACCAGCAGAGCTGGAGCAAAATAACCCCAGTACATCTGCAGTGGAAAAAGGACAGAGCCAGCCCATACTTCCAGCAGGCCAGATATCAGTTGCTCCATCATCCAGAGTAGTGCAAGGTACTTCCAAAGGGCTCAGTGAGGGAGGGGGCACTAATATACAACTACCCTTGCAACACATGGGACCAATGTCACCTTGGAGGTGGTACTCATGGATCACAGGTATGGCCTGGCCACAGTTAGGAGCACCGCCCGTGATGGGGCCAGCAATGCAGCCTGGCCAGACCCAACTACCAACGGTAGCTATGGGCATTATAACAGGGACTCCTTGGAAGGAGTTGGGAACTCCAGGGCCAACTAATACACTAGGAACAGTGACCAAGACACCCCAAATACAGTCAGACATAACCAGCGGAGCAGGGGGAGTAATTGCACCACCTAGTAAGTCAGTGGCAGAAAATACCCAAACCACAAATGACACAGCCAGCCCCCAGGCGACTTGTATGGCTACAGCATGTGCGGTGGTATGGCAGGGTCCAGCTGGCTGCGTCACTGGGACGGGGTCCAACCCAGGGCAAAGCAGCAGGGACCCCTTCGCTGGGGCTGATGGGCATGCACTACCAAAGGGAAGCGCGGCCTCCCCTTTGGGATACCATTTGCTCCCAGCTACTCGGTAGAAAATCCTAAGAGGGGAATTTGTGGGTGTATTTTCTTTGCTCTTTAGGAAGCTTGAGAACAGTGAAAAAGATGAAAGAGGGGGGAAAGAGGAGAGGCTTAGGAGAAGAAAGGCGGCCGGGACTTGGGCTAACTAGCTCCCTGGATATCTGATATACATGGGATACAGGCAGCGTTACCAGGAGAGGGGTTATAGACTTCACCAAGTATCTCGATATGATATATCGAGCATACACTGAGCTTGAGGGCGGGGCTTGGCTGGCCTACGAAGAGTCTTTCCGCAGAAAGGCTGTGTTTGACCATTCACTCCAAGGGGACGTCAGAGACCACGACCTATGGTTGCAGTTTATGACGCCAGCCAGGCCAGGTTTTGGTGAGAGGGCTGAGAGCAGACACGTAATAGCCAAACAGCAACCCACCTCCTCCTTCAGGGGGAGTGCAGGGCAGGAGGTTCAACACCTCCTGCCCTGCTGGGAATTCAGTGCTACAGGCACGTGTTTGCGTTCCCCTTGTAGATACCAACATGAGTGCACTGTATGTGGATAACCAGGCTACCATCCAAGTTATCAACATGCTGACATCACAGCACCCAAGAGTCATGACGCTGGTCTGAGTTTTAACCCTGCATTGCCTCCGCCACAACATTTTGTTTCGTGCCCACCCTATCCCTGGGCTGGACAATTCTATAGGGAATTGGTGCCCTGGGCTCATCAGCTTCCCTGTGGGAGATTGGTGGCACAAAGTTGAGTGTGCCATCTGGCAGTCTGTAGCCCCTTGCACAAGAACTGCTTATCTAAGAACAGGTAGGGAGTTTTTAGCCTTCAGGGAGGTCATGCGGTTGCCACAGGCCTGGCCCATTCCTGTGGAGCACATTTTACAAGTCTGCATCACCTCCCGACGAAAAGGCCTTGCCTCCAGGACAATAGCGGGTAAGTTGGCCGCATTATCCCTTTTGGCAAAAACACAGGGGGCAGAGGACAACACGTCAGATTTTAGGGCATGAAGCACATTGAAGGGGGACGGACTACAACATCCCCTCACCAGTCAGATGCCAGGCACCCAATATCAGCAGACATACTAGTGGGATTGAAAGCAGAATGGCCAGTATTGTGCTTTCCCCCCTTTGCAGCAACACTATTTCATGCGGCAGCTTTGACCACATTTTTTGGTCAAAGCTGATATCTGAATTGTTAGCATTCTCCAAGCGCGACTGGAATGAGCATATATGCCCTTCCATACGAAGATTCACAATTCAATGCAGAGGGAGTTTTGATAATGCTTCGACGTTCCAAAACTGACCAAGAGGGCAAGGGTACCACCATCCCCTTGTACCAGGCCCCTATCTAAGAGTTGTGCCCAGTGAGGGCCCTGAGAGAATTCACAGCATTGCGGGGTAATAAGCCAGGGGTTTTATTTTGCCATCAAGATGATTCGCTTCTCACAAAATACCAGTTCAGTTTCTAAGAAAGCCCTGCATGCACTAGGGCTCAACAAGGTTTCTTTTGGCTCTCATTCTTTTCAAATTGGGGTGGCTTCTACAGCAGCAGCCATAGGTTTTTCTCCCACCAAAATACAGGCAGAGGGTAGATGGCGCTCAAAAGCATACAAAACCTATGTCAGGCAATTATTGAAATGAGGGCATCAGGACTGTATTAATTGAAATGAGGGCATCAGGACTGGATTAATCATCCGTGTTTGTTTTAGATCGCTGGAGAGGCCATGGCCCAATATTCATGTTCATCTGTGGCCGCAGCATGGTCTTTTGGGCCAGCAGGACAGCCTCTTCTTCAACCTTTGGAACTCAGCTGGGTATGAGTCGGCATGCCAACATTTCATGGTTGGGCAGACGCGACATGCGGTGGGACCGTTTATTGACCACATTATTCCAGCGGCAGGTGGCCTGCATCCCACCTCAGGTGCTGCTCATACACTTAGGTGGAAATGATCTGAGGGTGGAAATGATCTGGGTTTGTTGAAGGGTAAGGCCCTCATTTTGCAAGCAATCGCTGACTTTCAGTCTATCCGGCTGCATTGGCCTGGCGTTCTAATAATCTGGTCTTGTGTCCTACCCAGATTTAATTGGCATGAAGGTAGCGACCACCGGGCTTTGGAAAAAGCCCGTAAAAAAGTTAATACAGCTATTTTCAGAGATTTATGCAAACACAGATTTTAGTATTCAACATCCAGCTATTAATCTAAGCCAGAATGCAATTATAGCTAGGTGTGGGGGGGAGTGACTAACCAAGTGGCTTGACATCCCCCGTGGCCGATAGGGAAGGGCATCCAGAGTGGGGTTTTGAATAGTGAGCATTCACAGGCACTGTTGCGGTGACTGGTAAGGCCTGAGGCTCCCAGCTTGAGCTCTGCGACCTAAGGATTGCCATTGAGGCCAACCTTTCTCACTCACTCAGAGCCATGCGGCCTGCAGGGGGTGACACCAGAAGGTCTCCCTATCCCCAAAAGGGGGCAGTCCCATGGGAGGGTGAAGTGAATTGTGCCGTCTCAAGGGGCAGGAATGACTTGCCCGATACTGATTAGGGGCCTGCAAAAAGGCCAGGCTGGATGCCCTATAGGATTCCCCCTTTGCAGTTCTTGAATAAATGTGGCCCTGTTTAAATCCATTTCTTGCGTCTGTCTCATCATTTATATCCTTCCACTCCGCAAAAGGGAATTTCAGCAGGTGGTATTTGTATGCAGAACAGTTAAAGCTGCAGGAGTCCTGCCCTCTTTTGTATCTGGTCAAGAGGGCAGGGCTCCTGCAGCTTTGTTGTGATGAAGAGGGAATTTCACCAGATGCTGCATGCAGACAACTGACACCTGCTGAAATTCCTTTTTCTATGCAACTTTTAAAGATACAGGAGCCCTGTCATCCTTTTCATATAGTCACCCTACATATCAGGTGACTCTCAGCTTTTGCTTCCTTTAAAATCAAGAACTCAAATATGACGTGGTCATTCCCCCCCAGAGTTCCTGTAACTGCCACTTTATCCACCAAGTCATCCCTATTGGGCAGGATCAAGTCAAGGATAGCTGACCCTCTAATTCCTTCCTCCACTTTGTGTAGGAGGAAGCTATCAGCCACACCTGCTCTGAAAATTCTTCCTCTCTCTGCTCATAGTTAGGTGATTTAACTACAATCTTGTTATAGAAAAGAAACAATGTTGATTACAGTATTGACCATGCAGAATTTCATTTATCCGAGGATCAACTGAGAAGCGCAGCAGTGATCAATGGCTATAGACAAGTAGGTGATAGCATCTGAAATACAAAAAGGTCATAAAAACATGTCACCAACCATGTTAATTAAGAAATTAAGAAGAATGAACCCACAATCTTCTAATCAAATGGAGAGCATGTGGAGACTTTGAGACCAGGAATTGTAACTTGGTGTAAAATGTCTATTAAAAAGTTATGAAATAATGATAAAATTGTCAGATATTCTATCCTAACGTGTACAGTGCTGTTAGCCTGCACAACTTGACAAACCAAGCCAAAGCAAATGCAGCCTACTAGGCATGTTCTATAGCCTGCTAGCAGCCTGACCTTCCCTCCCAGCTTTTGCAATCATAGAAAGACAGCGAAACCAGAGCATTTCTTGTGTTCTTGGCACTACTGGTCTCGTGTCTCATGGCTAAATTTTTTTAAAAAAAAATATTTTATTTTTCAACATAATACAACATAAAACAACATAAAATACAATACATAACCACATAACCCCCGTGCTCCCCTCCCCCCAGGAGACCTTCAATTATACATTATTCTTCTTTCCAAAATTGTAAAGACTCTTTTGAAGGTATTTGCCCCTTCCCCGTTCTTAATACATATTCCAAAAATGGGCTCCATATATCTCCAAAATCATTCTTACTGGACATTCCCCTCTTTATTTTCATTTTACACGTTAGCTTATCGTTAAGTGCCATGTCCCATATTTCTTTATACCATTCTTCTATAGTATATATCCCTTGCCCTTTCCAGTTTTTAGCAATCATTATTCTGACGGGAGCCAGGAGGTTGTTTATCAATTCTCTCTTGTTTATATTCTCATTTCCTTTATCCCATATTGCTAGTAGAGCCAGCTTTGGGCTTAATTCCAGTTTACTTCCAATTATTTCACTTATTTCTTTAAACACCCTTTCCCAATTTTTTTGTACGTGTTCACAGCTCCACCACATATGAAAATAAGTTCCAACCTCCTGACACCCCTTCCAACAATTCTTGGACACTTTTTTTATCTATCTGATGAAATCTTACCGGCGTTAAATACCATCTCCATACTGTCTTATAATAATTCTCCTTAATTCTAATCGACAAAAGCTTTAACATTCTTGCATCCCATATCCTCCCCCAGTCATGTTCATTAATTTGTTCCTTTAAATCATCTTCCCAAATCTTTTTGAGAGAGTCTTGATATTCATCATCCTCTATCAGAATTCTATATATTTTGCTAGTCAAACCTTTTCTAGTTTTAATTACTTCCTTCTTTCCTCTTGATTCAATTAAATCTTCAAATCTTGTATTATTTCTACATTTCTTATTTATTTTTTTCCATTCCTGTGTCCATTTTTCCAATTGTAAGCATTTGAACCACGCTATCTTTTGTCCTTTTAACAACTCTCTAAATTGCACCTTATCTATCATTCTTTCCATCCAATTCCTTAACTTAATAATTTCCTGATCCTTCAGACTCCCTTCCAACTCTACTTTTAAATTCCTTGGGAAGTTTCCCACTACTACCACTGGGGCGAGTGGAGAGTCTCCTGGTATTAACTTTCCTCTAACTCTCTCCCAGATCTCTAGAATATTTTTCAGCAATGGGTTGTCCAGTCCCCTCAAATCTTTCTTTTGAATTTTAATAAAAAAAATATTTTGCAATTTAAAATCTAGTTCCCCTGTTTGCGTTTCTAACCATTCTAAATCTTCCTCCCTTAATATACTATTTATAACATATCTTAACTGATTAGCAATATAATAACTCTTTATATTTGGAAGTCCCAAACCACCTTTCTTTTGTGTCTTATACCATAACCCTTTATTAATCCTAGCTCTCTTATCTCCATTGCAATAAGCATTAATCATATTTTGCCAACTCTTTAACTCTACATCTGATATTTTAATCGGCAGCATTCTAAACAAAAAATTAATCTTTGGTAATATCTTCATTTTAATAACCGCTATTCTTCCAAACCAAGAATGTTTTAATTTTCTATATGCCTCTAACTTTTCCCCTACCTGTTTTTTCAAACTTGCAAAATTAATTTCCTCTAACCTATCTAAATCTTTTGCAATATTAATTCCTAAATAATGTACTATATTTTTAAGCCTAAGACCTAACTTAACTTTACCTTCCTCCATCTCCTCTTTGTTATAATTAAATAACATCATTTATGACTTCCCCCAATTAACTTGTAGACCAGTAATCTCCCCAAATTCTCTCACATGTTTCTTAATCAACTCCCCAGTCTTCAGGGGATCTTCTAATGTCAGTAATGTATCATCCGCAAACATATTCATTTTAATCTTCTCCTTCCCTCCTATCCCCTTCAATCTTACATCCTCCCTTATAACATTTGCCAAAATTTCTATCACTATCGCAAATAAGATCAGTGAAAGTGGGCAACCTTGTCTAGTTCCTCGAGCTAGTGTAATCTGTTGCGTTAACCCATCATTAACCATTATTTCTGCTTTATTATTTTTATACAGTTGATCCATCACTCCCATAAATTTTTCTCCAAGCCCAAATGTTTTCAAAATTGTTTTAAGTGCTGGCCATTCCATGCAATCAAAGGCTTTGACTATATCCAATGCTAACAAACCTGCTTTTAAATTCCTTTTTAAAATAATATTAATTATATTTAAGACTCTTCCAATTAAATTAGGCATTTGCCTTCCTGAAATAAATCCACATTGATCTTTTCTAATATATTTATGTATAAACGTACCCATCCTTTTTGCCATTATTGCCGTAAAAAAATTTGAGTCTTGATTTATTAAAGATATTGGTCTGTAAGATGCTGGATCCGTCAGATCCTTTCCTGGTTTCGGGATTAATATAATCAAGGAATAATCCCACGATGGTGGGGTCTTTCCTCCTTCTATTATACTATTAAATAATTTTTTCAATCTTGGTATTAAAATTCCTCTAAAAATCTTATAATATTCCGGCCCCAAACCATCCATTCCCAGAGATTTCCCTCCTTTTCATTTATCAATAATTCCTTCTATTTCTTTCTCAATAACTAATCCTTCCATATAATCCCTATCTTGCCCTTGTAATCTTATTTTCCAATTCCTCTCTACATATTCCAATACCTTAACCTGTGACCACATATCTGATGTATACAATTCTCTATAAAATTCCTGAAATATATTTAATTTATCCTTCATTAAATTACAACTTTTCCCTGTCTTATCTCTAATTGTCCCTATCATATTCTTAGCCTTTTTTGACTGAGTGGACCTAGCCAGCATCTTCGAATTTTTATTACTATATTCAAAAAAGTCCCTCCTTAAATATAGCAAATCCCTTTGGACTTGTTCTAACTCTTCTTTCTCTAATTCGTTTTTCTTAGCTTGAATTTGTGCAAATAGGCGTTTATCTTTTGTCTCTCTTAGCTTCTCCTCTAAATCCCTTACCTCCTTTTCAATCTTTTTATTTTGTGCTTCCTGTTGTTTTCTTAGTGTACACATTTCCCTAATACAAATCCCTCTTACCACAGCATCATAGTGTCCCATATTAACCCATGCGAGTTTGAGTCCTTTTCATTAATTTCGCATATTTCCTGCATTTCTTTTTCCCCACTATATTTTTAGTATTTAATAACCTTGTATCCATTCTCCATCTCTTAGCTTGTTTATAATCCTTCTTCATTTTAATATCCATCGTCAATAATGCGTGATCGGTGACTTTAATTACCCCTATAGCACAATCTATAAGTTTAGACATCATATTCTTTGACACAAAAATATAATCAATCCTGGAATAACTCTTAAACCTTGGTGAGTAGAAAGTATATTTACTTTCTTCCCCTTTTAATACTCTCCAAACATCCATTAGTTCTTTTCTCTCCATTAATTTGCTTAACCCCATCCTCCCACCACTCTTAAGATCTCTTAATATATTATCCCTGTCTTTCCCTTTGTCTAATACCATATTAAAATCACCTGCCATCACAATGTTCTTTTTACCCACTTCTCCCACCGCATTAAAAACTTCATCAAAAAATTCCATTTGTTTCCCATTTGGAGCATATACATTGATCAATATATATTCCTCCTCCCCCACCATGCAAGAAATTATCAGAAATCTTCCCGCTTCATCCTTCTTCACCCTTTGTATTGTAATACCACATTTTTTTGAAATTATTATCGCTACACCTCTCGCTTTAGAAGTACCAAAAGACTTTTCATAAACGCCCACATCCTTCATCCGAAGCTCATTTACACCCTCCTTTTTTTGATGAGTTTCCTGCAAAAAAATTACATCTGCTTTCTCTTTTTTTAATAACATTTCTATTCTCTTCCTTTTTATAACAGTTCCTAGCCCTTTAACATTTAAAGTTGCAACCCTTAATTTATTTTCCATCTCTCTCTTTCACACAAATCTCTATATTGGTCTCCCTCTGTGACACACTTACCCCCCATCCCTCCCCCACCCCCCCACACTTACCCCCCATCTTCACCCCCTCCTCACCAGACCTTTCTGGGCAATGCCTCAAATATTTTTAGAACTCTTCGGGGGGGGGGGGGGAGAAGCAACCCAACATTCCCGGAGCAAAAATCCGACCCTCCCCTCCCTTATAATCTCTTCTTATCCCTATTACAATAATATTTCTTCATTGACTGCTTCCTCCTACAGCACCTTCATCCTGCTTTGTTTCTCCAACATCCGTGGGATCAACTAAGCCCAGCTTCTCCAAAAGATCCATCCCTTGCTCACTTGATGTTATTCTATGTTGTTTCCCTTTCCACATAAATCTCAGAAAGACTGGATACCCCCAACTATATGTTATCGATCTCTTCCGCAAAGCCACTGTACACAGTCTAACACTCTTCCGCCACTGCACTGTTTGAGGGCATAGATCCTGGTAAACCTCGATTGGTGTTGCTTGTAGCATCAGCTGGCCTTGACGTCTAATTGCTTGCATCAACTTTTCTTTCTTGTAGTAGTTGGCAAATTTAACAATTATATCCCTTGGGAGCATCCCCTTCTTCTTATAACCCACTCTATGGATCCTCTCGATATCCGCCATCTCCCAAGTTTCCTGAGGTTCGACTTCCTTAATCCATGCCAAAATTGTATCTCTTAAAGCCTTAGAGTTCTCCCCCCCTCTCTCTCCAAAAGATCTAATTTGAATGTTGACTCTCCTGTCTCGATCTTCCAAGGCAATTAAATGCAAGTCCATCTCCTTCAAATTCTCCCCCTGCTGCTTGCTATCTTCCTGCAGCTTCTCAGTCTCCCTCTCCAATTTCTCCACATTTTCCACCACAGTTTGAAGGTCCAACAAAAGTTCAAGCTGTGAGTCCTTAATTCTTTGCATTAATCTTTCCTCCTGCATCAGCAAGGCCGCCTCTAAGGTCCCCTCTACAAGGATTCGCTTTTGCACCCAGTTAGGCGATTATGCGCATAATTGCTGAAGTGCATTTACACCTAATACCTCTGCACGAAAGGCGGCGAAGCGCATTAACGGATGACCAAAATGCGCTTTCCAAGTAGTTAATGCACATAAGCGCTTATTCACATAGTCAAAATGCGCTTTAACGGCCGGAGCAAAATAAAACTCACGATTTAACGCGCATTCGATAATGCACATAATCGGAGAGATAACGCGCCTCTACTCCCGATTTGCACTCCATTCTTGTAGAGGTAAATTTTTTAAAGCGCCTTGAAAGAGCTTTAAACCTCTCTTGTAGAGGCAGCCTAACACTTTCTGAAATTTGTCCATTAAATCATCTGATGTCTCTGCTTAATTCTCTTTGGGCACTTTAGGAACTGCACCTGCCACTTTAAGAACTACGCCAGATTTAGTGCTTCCGGAGATGTTTTTCCAGCCTTGTCAAAATGCTGCGTCTTGTTGGCATTTTGTCTGGCAAGATTCCAGAAACCCTCGTGAGCCGATGCCAGTTCCTATCTGATGGATGATCTTTCGACAACCTGCTCCAGGCGGGGGCACTGGATTTTTCACCTTTTTGCTTTCTTTTCATAAAGCTAAACTCATAAATCCGCACCCCTCACCTAAATCTTCGCTGTCCGCCTTGGCTCTTATCAAACAAGTATGTTTCGGCTTCTAACACTTTCGGCTGGAGGTTAAATGTCTCTTTTCCCTCTTAAATCACTTCTGTCTCTCCCTCCAGTCTTATCAGTCAGTCTTACTTCTCCCAATTAAAATTCATTAATTACCGTTACTGATCGCTTGCCAGAGTTCTCTCTCTGCTGATATTGCAGCAATCCAGCAATTTCGTTCTCCACAGATACAGCAAAGCTTCCGGACTCGTAATCAGATCTTTGATTTACAATCCATTCTCTCCAAATAGGGATTTTATAGTTATTTCGATCGCTTCTTAATGAGAGCGAGAGAGTTCCGACTTCACTCCATGCCTGCTAGGCCACTCCCTGTCTCATGGCTAACTTAGGAAACTCAGCTGGTAGTGACCAGGACTGCATTCTAACAGCCTAGGCTGATAAGCCAACTGAAACTGTGTCAGGAGAGGATGGACTTTGCTTAGTTTGCCATGCTCTAATGACATCAAAACTGGATCATTAATGCACTTTATGTGGGACTGCCTTAAATCCAGTGCAATAACGCAGCCACTCAAGTACTGGTAGGTGCTAATTGGTGAGATCATATGAAACCTATATTGTACCACTTGCACTAGTTCCAGTGCATTTCCAGGCACAGTTTTAAGTGCTTGTTGACCTTTAAAGCCCTAAACAATTTGGGTCCAAGTCTGAAGGATGGCCTACACCTATATCAACCTGACCACACTTTGAGATCAGCATCAGAAGCCCACTTATAAGAGCAATTACTTTGGTGGACATGAGGGATAGAGCATTTTTTGCAGTGGCCCCACTTGTAGAAATACAAATACAGTTACAAACGAGGGTAGGGCTCCTGCAGCTTTAACTGTTGCGATGAAGAGGAAATTTCACCAGGTGCTGCCTAAATACAAATAATACCTGCTGAAATACCCCTTTCCATGCAACTGTTAAACATACAGGAACCCTGTCCTCCTTTTCATATAGTCACCCTAAGATTAGACATCCCAGGACTTAATTTGAGCCAGAATCACCAATACTGAGCACTGGATTTTTTTTATTTGGCCAACCTAAAACATTTGAATTAATGAAACTGAAGTGCCCATTCCTAACCGCTGATTAACCACAACAACAATTTAAACATCTGAAATTATGGGATAGGCCTTCATCGTCAAGGGCATGATCATCCAGACAGGCTTGGGTCTTCTGCAATTTATATATATATATATATATATATATATATTAAAGAAACAAATATATAGAAAATGCAAAACACATATAATTGTTCAAATTAAAAGAATAAAATCCTGTCATGCCTTACTTGATCACTATATATATATATATATATATATATATATATATTCCAGTAATAAAACTTGTCAATTTTTCTACAACATTAATTGTTTGTTGGGCATCATGTATAGCTTCCATTGATTTGTCAATTTCCCTTAAATCAAGGCATTTCAATAACCTTCTGATCCCACACAATCTTTGCAGCAATTAATAAATGCATTATTAAAGATTTCATTACATTTGTATTTTAACTTCCATTAGATTTAATAAAAATCAGTAAAGGATTTAGATCCAAGCTTTATCCTGTCATATCTAAAACAATATTTATAAATTTGACTACTGTACCACACATATAAAAGTTCAACATTTAAGGAGTATACTTCCAGCAATTAAAACGAGTTGAAGAATACATTGTGCCTAGTGAGTGTAAAATACCAATGGAATAACAGCTTATTCTACACCTTTCATACCAATAAACTTAATACCATCCTCAGCAAATGGCAGATTGTATTCCATTTTTGTTCAAGGATTATACACCCCAAAACTTTCCACCCCAATTTTAATTTTTCTCCTTCCCACATATTTTAATTAACTTTAATTCAGCAAGAATTCCTTAGATTCTTTATTTGTCATTAGAATTTTTCCTATGCATTTTTTTAATCAGTTAAGCATTTTTTTAAAAATTGGAATTAGCATTGGGCATTATCTAGAATGTGATTCCTCTTTTTGGCCAATACCAAACAGCAGGTTCCTTTAGGTGGGGAAACTCATTTTTTTCCCTTTTCTCATTTCTCCAACAGGCAACAAAAAGCATGACTCACACGCATGATCTGATTTGCAGCTTTAATGATTCACCCCTTACAGAAGAATATGAGTGCATTGCTCAAAGCCCCAGACACACACTTTTTCTTTCTTTCTTTCTTTTTCTTTTTGGCTTCAATACTGAGGACAGACTGTTGGCAGGAAAACTGGACTGAACTTACAGTTTGTTAGAATTTGTAAACACTTTGACTGTAAAGGTCAACACTGTTAAGAAGGCCCAGATTTCCAACATCCTAAAATTACTATTGTCAATCATCATCATCATCCAAGAGGTCCAGTCCTGCTGCTGGACTTTGGCTTTAGGAAATCGGGATTTGTTTTGTTCTGTGTCTTTCATTAGGATTTTTATTACTGATGTTATATCTCTGTCTCTTACACTATCTTGTCTTTATAACAAGAGCTTTTATTCAGTCTTTCTGAACTTCCTCTACAGCAATGTGGCGTGAACGCTATTGCTCCCCCTGGTAGCTTGAGAGAATGCATTCCCATATCAGGGTGTGCAGCCTTTTTGAAGGCAACGGCTACATTCCCTCATGGGGAAAGTGGTTGGAGGGTGCATACTGGCAATGGGCAGAATTAGATCCAAAGTGGGCAAGGCCAAAACGGTTAAGAACACCCCCTTTCTCTGTCTCTGAGCCTATCTACACTACTGCTTTAAAACGGTTTGAAACGGTTTATAACAGTGGTGACAACTGTTGGGGCCCAGGACACACTCCATATACAGCTTTCAAAACGTTTTCAAAATGTTTTATCCTGCTTGGTGTGGATTTGGCTCCCTGTCTCTGTCACACACACACTTTTCTCTTTCGCTCTCAATCACCATCACTTCTCCCCCACTTTTCTCTTTCTCCAATTCATCTTCCTTCCATTTGTCCATCCATCCATTTATATACACACACACAATGATTTATGCATCATTCATCCATTAATTCTCTCTTCCATTCATTCCCTCTTTCACACACACACACACACACACACACCACATATCCATTCTCTTTTCCGTTCATCCATCTCATCAGTGATCTGCCAGATGGCTCTAGGGTCCTCCTCAAAAAGACTTTGGTATCCACAGCAGTGTGAGGCGCCAGATTGTACTGCCTGCCTGCATACTGGCTGCTCTCTTTCTGTGTGGAGGTTGCTTAAGAAGCCGCGGCATAAAGGTCCAGAGGGTTTCAGAGGCCAAACTACAGGGCATGGTGATTGGGTCACAGGTGTGCCCGCCTATCTACTGGCTCTTCTCTTTCTCTAGTGGTGGCATGAAGGTCCAGAGGGCATCAGGGGGTGTACAGATGGAGGCCAAGGGCTGCATACAGCCTGCATGTTGCCCACCTCTGTTTTGTATGCTATAATGGATTTACATAATTTTATAGCTCTGTCTGTACAAACCTATCCAGTCAAAGCCACTGGCCTTTTTCTGTAGTACTGGACTTACATTAGCCCCATTCCCAGATAACCAATAAAGGGGTAATCACCTTGCTGCAGAAATTGATTGCCTTGGCAATGACAGGATTCACACAGCATGCTAATCCACACAGCATGCTAATCCGTACTCTGTGGTTGAGTATGGGTTGTTGTTGAACCATGGCTTCTTTGTTGAACCTTGGGTTAGCATGTTGTCTGAACCCAGAATATTTTTCTCAAGGTGGCTAGTTAACAATGCACTGTGGCTTATTTTTCTCGAACAAGCCACCTTGAGAACACATGGTTTCTTGTTAGGTTGTTCAGGGTGGATAACAAGCCACACTGCATGGTTAGCAATCCACCCTGCATAAAATGTCCAGGGTTCCCACAACACACTAACCCACTATTTAACAAACCCACAGTTCAACAAACAACCCACACACAACCATGGAGTGTGGATTATGTTGTGTAAACAGCCTCATTGTATGTGTGTGGCTGGGGAAGCAGCACATCAAGAAGGGAAGCAAGAGTTTTAAAAGAAAATTCAATAAAGTTCCTTGAAAAGAGTGTAAGAGGGACAGAGCACTGTTGGGAGAGCCCTGCCACTATTACACGCTTTTATGGGAGCATAGGAGCACTCCGTTTCCTTTTCTGCAGTTCTGACAATTCAGCAAAGACCAGTAGGGTGAACATACACAAATACACCCACACTATCACCATCACAACCACCCCCATTTCCAGCTGGTTTGGTGTGGGCGTGGGTGTTCTTTTTAAATTTAAAATGTCAGGGCATGACCCATTCTAAATTATAGACTTTATTATAAATTATACTTTATTCTCCCCCTGGAAACAATGAACACTTGATTGAAAGTCCTTAACTTTGGCTGGATCATGATTTTATTTTTAATGTTAGAATGTAAAAGGCTGCAGATAGGGCAAGTCTACCACCTCCAGCATTAAGCCTGTCTCGCTTCCAAATATATGTAATTGGACATTGTGCTTAATCTCAGTAAACAAAAGATATATATTTGCGTATCTTAATTAATATGCCCATGTCAGTTGAGAAATATATATATATGTGTGTGTGTGTTTTCATATCTCCTTTGTATTGAATCGTTTATTTATACTCATATCTCAGCCACAAAATATAGTCTAGCCCATTGGCAATGTCGCTAACAAGAATTATCTGTCTCGTTGCTCTCACAAGCTCCCTCCTTCTTCTCTCTTGCTTCTTCTCTTCCATCTTTTGGGCCTTGGTTGCATTTAAAATACAAAAAACAGACAGTTTGTGTTGAAAAATTCAAACCTGAGTTATTGAAGTTTGCACTTTCTTTTCTGGATTATAAATCCAAGCAAAGATATTGCCATTAGGATGTCCAAGAAATCCACAAGGGATTCAAATGAGTTCAAGTTTTCTATGACTCCAACCAGTGGATTCCGCCGTGTTCCATTTTCCCCCCAGGACACAGGGATTCCACAGACTTGTGGACTGTTTTTTCATTGGCAGTAGGGTGGGATTTGTGCTACTTTGCATTAACAAATGCACATTTGAGGGAAGGACATTTTTGTAGATGGGTTCAGTGATTAACTTGGAAGAGTAACATCTGTTAAAGACAGAGAAACTGGGAAATTCACTCACTAATTTTGGCATACTTTGAAAATTGTTAAGGAAAAAACAGAAATTCGGAAGTCCATTTTAATGTTGTATGTGGTAGTGTTGATGTATTGTGTAAATGTAGTTGTTATGTGTGTATGTAGGGTGTATATGTTAAATGTTTTTTTATATTTGAAAAATAAAAAAGTTTTACCAAAAAAAAACAAATGCACATTTGAAAAGCAGAATGTAATTCTGGTTAAAAATCCAATTTCATCAACGAGTAGACGATGTAACAAAAGATGCCTGGCAATCTAGAAAACACTGACAATTTGGGAAATAAAATCCATACATCTCCAATTGCCATTGATTTGGGTGGGCTTTGGAGTCAATTCCTTGAACTTAAACAGCACAATCCTATACATTTTCCCTTTTCCATTGTGAATATCAAAGAAACAGAACAATAACAACAAAAATAAATCGTGAAACGTTTGGTCAAAATTAAGTCCCATTGAGTTCAGTAGGATTAGTTCCAAGTAAGTGGGTACAGGAGTGCAGCCTAAATCATGAACTGTTCGGTCATCTTCATTTCCATTAGTGGTGGGTTGTTGGGGTTATTTTTGTTTGGATGAGAAAGCATTTGACATTTAGGATGTCTTTGTAATATTTTCTTTATTTACAAATATACAACTAGAGTGTAAGAGGGACCAAATACACTCATGCAGCAGACAGCAAATCTGCTGCCCCAGAACAAATTGAAAGCAATCAAATCACTGGGTCCAGATGAAACCCATCCAAGAGTTCTGAAAAAAACTCAAATGTGACATTGCTGATTTTCTAACAAAAATATGTAACATATATCTAAGATCAACCTTTGTACCAGAGGACTGGAAACTGTCCAATCTAACAGCAATTTTAAAGAAGGGGATTTAGGGGACATCCTGAAAATTACAGGCTTAACATCTATTCTGGGTAAATTGGTGGGCAGTGTCATTAAAGATAAAATGATTAAACATACAGAAGGACTCGTAATAGTTGCACACGGGATCACCTAATGGAGCTGAATAGTAGGAGATCCGGGATAGATAAAAGGAAGCATTTCTTCACATACTGTGCTCTCACTTTCATGAAATGAAGCGATGGCTGCCAGCTTGGATGTCTTTAAAGGGGATTTAAACAAATTCATGAAGGATATGGCTATCAATGAATACCTATTGCCAGGGAACATAAGCAAGAGGATGCTCTTGCGCTCATGTCCTGCTTGTGGGTGTCCCAAAGGCATTCGTTTGGCAACTATGGGTACAGAATGCTGGACACAATGGATTTGTAAGTGAACACATTGAAAAATGACATGGACCAGAAACAGGTAAAGATAAAGGACCTATAATATGTAGATTCAAATAACTTTTTATGTATTTATCTTATTTGTTATAGATCATCCAAAACTTGTATACAATTAATACAATTATGGAACATAAATTGGTGTAACACATATGTATGTTACATGCAATTTTAACATATATGTATGCTACACACTATACACTCTAACTGCCAAGGGGAGCTAAGATAACCAATGAATGAAACAGTGTTAATGCTTAAGCGTTATACATTTATCATCCAAGAAACTATTTCTCTAATTTGAGGCAATACATTTCATTACCTTTCTGTGGGAGTTTCTATTTTTCTTGTATAGCAGTAAAAGTGCTCTAAATTCTTAGCACATGCAACTGTAAGAGATAGTTCACAAAATTCAATATATTTAAATTCAAAAGAAAATTTTTATACTATAAATAACATAAATATAATAATCTGCCTTTGCAGCTTCCAAATCTTCATTTGCTTCTTAGTCCTTACCCAGGAAGGAGTGACAAGCAGAGAGTATAGCCATACCAATATATATCACCTGTCAGTAATTACGTATAATTAGAATAGAAATGAGGTACTTGTTGTATTCAAAGGAGGTCCAGTGTGTGAGTCATTATTGATTAATTAGGCAAAGTGGTTGAAAGTATCTTGTCATCATTTGATAAGAATAAGAAAGGCTATAGCAGAAGAACACTGTTCTTAAAAAGAACATTTACTTTAAAGATAAGCTAGCCAGAAACAGCTTGGTTTGTCGATTCCTATGAATATGCTTTCTGTTTATATGGGTGGAAGTTACACCAACTTACTCTTCCATGCTTTTCCATATGTGACTGAATTTGTAAGTGCCTTAGTTTTTCTCTTAAGTAGAAAATCTATTTTATGCTCCTCTAGTTTCAGGCCTAGCCTTGCCCAAATGCTGCTGCTAGTCGCTGATCAATGGGATCTGAAGATTAAAGATATCCATCTTTCCATACTTCAAAGTCAAACCAGTCAATCAAAATGCACCGAATGATATTGCGAAGCAACTCACTGGGAAACTAACGTTCTGTGTTTGATTGCACATTAGTTCTTATTTATGTTTCTTGGATATTGCCAGCCATGTTAACTTGTGCATACTTTGGTGCTAGTGGCAGCAATGTCTGTTATGGCGGTTCAAGATTTCCTTGAAGGTATGCATTTCTGACTGAGTTATTTCAGACTTCCTTTGGGGATGGGAGGAGAGAGGCAGAGTTTGGCAAAATCACATCTGGCTGTCCTCCCAGACACATCTTTCTTTCCCCATTCATTTTTTCCTGTGGCTTTAGGACAATCAAAATAAGGAATGTTCCATCCCCATGTACCTTTCAGAGAACACAAAATGTGAGCAATATGTCCCAAGAGCACCTTACTGCTGCTTACCTTGGCTTTTACACTCTGCATGGCTTTCAATTTTCTTTGACAATTAACTGAAATAAAGGCAACCTCATGACAATTAGATAGAAAAGGAATCGTTTTCAAGAAGAAATCCAAAGAAGAAATTTCAGAAAAATTCTCATGGTTTTGGATTTCTTGTGCTTACTTATGAGGTGGCCAAGGCGTGTGTACGAGCGTCCAGTCTTTCATTGTACAATCACTCCAGCAGTCTGTAGCCTCCTTGACTTCCCACTCTTCAATTTAAGACCAAGGCCAGATCTATACCAAGCAGGATATAACACTATGAAAGCAGTTTGAACATGGTGTATGGAAGGCTATCAATGGCTACTAGCCCTGATGGTTATGTGCTACCTCCAGTATCCCAAGGCAGTAAGCCTGTGTGCACCAGTTGCTGGGGAACATGGGTGGGAGGGTGCTGTTGCATCATGTCCTGCTTTGTTGGTCCCGGATTGACAGGTGGTTGGCCACTGTGTGAACAGAGTGCTGGACTAGATGGACCCTTGGTCTGATCCAGCATCGCTCTTCTTATGTTCTTATGGATGTGTCATGGTCCCCAACAGTTACCAGTGCACTTCAATACCGTTATAAAGCAGTAGTCTAGATCCTACCCAGGGGAAGACATCATAAGGTACTTTATCCCACAGTTTTTTTCCAGATCAGGAAGCACAGGCAGTCTGAGAGGCTGCAGAGCAATAGAGAGATATGTAATGGAAATAAAAGTCACACAGAGCATCATCAGCTGCAACACAGTGGCTCAGTTCTGACAACACATTAAGCAACGGAGGAGGGGGGGAACAATCATCAGTTGTGTTGCTTATTGTGTCATCTGGAGGGCAACACACAACGCACACACAACAGACAGTACATTAATCAGGCATTTTAAACAACAGAGCGAAACAATGGGCTTGCATGTTGTTTAGCCCCAAGCTCCATTGCTTAAAGTGTCGTCCGAATTCAGCCCCCCTCTCTCCGTGGACTATTCCGTTTCGGAATAGAGTTCTGCTGCCTAGAGCAGCCAAAAAACCCCAGCCGCTCTATGCAGCCGGCAGAACTCACGATGCATGCTGGGATACGGCTGGGGGACACAGGGAGGAGAGGCTGAAACCAAAATGGCCACCGCAAGTTCGTAGCAGCTGGGGCGTTTGCCGGTTCCGAGCAGAACCGACTGCAGTGTGTCGTCTGTGGAGCGCCTCCTGCCTAACGCACGGTCAGTACATTATTTACCCCTCCGTTGCTTAATATGTCGTCCGAACTGAGCCAGTGATTAGGTAAGTTCAAAAACACCACAAAAATCAATTACAAAGCAAACTAAGAATGAGGCAGAACAATGGAAGCCTCTTTCATGGAGGAAATAAAGTTTCAGGAAAATGGAGGACAAATTTTTGGCTCAGCCCTAGCTCCATCTCTTTCCTGGAGCTAGACACAACCATGACCCTTACACAACAGCATTGTGGTGGATGCAAAATGGGAACCAGCCTGCCAGCACAGTTGCTGCAGTTGCTGCTTCCAGCGGCAGCATAAAAACAGCAACAAAACAACAAAACTTAAAAAGAGAGAAAGAAGCAGTGCTACAACCTCTTCAAATGGTGAGACCTACCTGTGAGAACCTGTTGAGAATTTTTGCATTGAGCAGGCCTAGTATACATGCCAAGACACCAGTCTTTTGACCTTTCCTTGTCAGCAGAGCAGAAACTCCACCCTGCTTCTGGTCATAGGATCCTGCTTGAGTGAGCATGGTTTGGTTTCCGGCATGGCTGCAGGAGCCCTGCCCTCTTTTGTATCAGGTCACTCTAGCTATACTCCTGTAGCTTTAACTGTTGGGATGAAGAGGGAATTTCACCAGGTGCTGCATGCATACAAATGACACCTGCTAAAATTCCCTTTTCTATACAACTATTAAAGATACAGAAGCTGTGTCCTCCTTTCCATAGGGTCACCCTAGTCTTTGTGACAATGGTGGTAACATCCCATAGCTCCAGTTCCGAACTGTAGTGCATATCCGAGATGATCCCAGAGAAATGGAGGCACTTTTTCCCTTGGGACTTCCTGGTGGTGTAAACTAGAAGCCAGCTGGATGAACAGCCCAGCCTCTTCTGGTCTTACTCTTGTTCCTGTCAGTTGTGTTGCACCCCCTCTACAAGAATTTGGTTTGACGCCTGGTTCTCCGATTATGCGCATCTTCTCTGAAGCACTTTATGGTAAATGACTGTACGCAGGAGGTAATTGAGCGCACAACTGGTGGCCTTACCGGTTGTTTGAAATGCGCTTTAGAAGTAGTTAATCCGGAGAATCGCTTGTTCACATAGTCAAAATGCGCTTTAACGGCCGGAGCAAAATAAAACTCACTATTTAACGCACATTCGATAATGTGCATAATCGGATAGATAACGTGCCTCAACTCCCAATTTGCACTCTGCTCATGTAGAGGTAAAAATTTTAATGAGACTTGAAAGAGCTTTAAACTTCTCGTGTAGAGGCAACCTAGAGCTTGGGGATCAACGTGCTTAGATCAGGATAATCAAAACACTACTCCACCCACCCCAAATCTTTGGGAACAAGCACCTGCCTTTTGTTTCTGGTGTACTGCCACATCATAGTATTGGCTGATTTCAATAGATGTAGTATCTGAATAGTGTTGTCTGAGGGCAAGCCATGGAACTATATTATTAGGCCAGTATACACGGGTTGTTCCATTTTATCATCATAACATTCCTGTAGGTAGCTTAGCATGAGAGAGGCTGGCCAAGTGCCATCTGGATCAAGTCCCAAGACTCTGATCCACTCCAGCTCTCTCATTCTATTCAGTGAGCCCCAACTTTGAAAATGGGCCTTTTGAACTGTAGAGAAAAGCATCTGATTAAGCCAATATTTCAGTGTGGATTTGGTGTTTCACCTCCATAGCCCATTGAGATGATTTACTTGGCTTGGTCACAACATGAATCCATTTACATCAAATAAATAAATAAATAAATGGACCCATTTTCTCCCTCCAAAAACTGGAAGGTGTAGTGGACCTTTTAAACATATCTTTTATCATATGCCAGAATTTGAGCTATTTAGTGTAAAAATTAGAAGTCTTAGTCACAGATGAGAAACAGAGCTCCAATTAGAGTAAACTAATAATTTTTTGAAAGGAAGAAATGTAGTATGGTTTCACATGCAAAAATTAATCCCTATGGATTTAGTTGGTAATGGTCATTTTTATAGCCTGCTTGCATCCATGTGCAAATAATCAGCTACACAAAACTAGGGAAAATTCTACTTTCTGCAGGCAGTTCTGTCCTTAGGGGCTTGGATGGACTAAATAGGAGGAGTTCTGTGACTGCACCTGGTAAGGTTTGTATACTTATCCTTTCCTTATCCTGCCAGGGAACTGTAACATGACTGGATTTGTTTAAACTCTGGTTAATATTTTCCAAATTACTCTTAATAAGTTTAGAAACATTTGTATGCTTAACTCTTACAATGAAGACCAACCAACACATGTGAAAATATGTAAAATTGGCATAGATTTGCACACAAATCTCTTTTTTACCATTCTTTGGATAACCATTTTTAAACCAATGGAAAAACAACAAGACCAACACATTTATTATGGCATAAGCTTTCATGGAGTATCATCCACTTCATTACATGAATGTTGTCCAAAATAAGTTTAGGTGTTATGCATGTTAGTTGTGTTCTTGATGCTTTCGGATATTAGCCAACTCCTTCACCTTAGGTTAGGGTGGGAAACTTGTGGTCCACCATCCCCAGATGTTTTGGCCTACAGCTCTCATGATTTCTCACTTTTGGCTAGGCTGGCTAGAACTATTGAGAGTTGAGGGCCTGAACAACTGGAGGGCCACAAGTTGCCCACCCCTGTGACTTCGATAATCCCCAAATTATCATGAAAGTATTCATATGAACTATCCTTTGGGGAATACCTGTTAAAATATGCAGTAGTGCAGAGGTGTTAAAATTGAAATCGGTCAGTAGGACCAAATTCCCTACTTGGCAGATACCCAAACAGATTTATCTTAGCATTTCTATAATGTATTCCTCACCCCTCTATACCTAAGTGGGATCTGCTTAAAGGTCAACATCTGTATTTGACACCAAGCCATCAATTCCACCTAAATTAGATACTAACTTTTGAAAAATAATATATCCTGCAGTCTGGCATGTTACCTGTACTTAAATATTTATAGCATGAATCTGATTATAAAAAGGTGTTGCTATGGCTGTCACCTCCATAACCATTCCACCACCATCATCAATTTTCCTCTATTTTCAGGGTTCAGGTTCTGAGTTCAGGTTCTGAGTGCAGTTGCCAAAACAGCACCACCTAGAGAAAGGGGGGAGAGAGAGAGAGAGATCAGCAAGCTTGGGAAAAGCCCAAGGTTTATAGAAGCACGAAAAAAACGTTTAGGGAAAAAAATACAGTTTGTACTTCTAAACACAGATCCCCCAACACCTCATGACTAAAGTATACATCATACACAGAGTTCAGTATAACTTTCCATGGATTTTTTTAAGCCACTGGAGACTGCACTTAGCAATAGAAGAATGGGGTTGAGGGGAGGGGCTCTTAACCCTTTCTCTGTCAGCTGTTTTTCTTGCCAAAATCATTGTCTCTAGGCTGCTTTCTCCCCCTGAGCGGGAAATCCATCTTCTCCTCCGTGAGACAAAAAAGCAACTTGGGTGGTAATACTGAGGAGGAGAATGGTCAGCAGGAAATGTGTTAGCACCTTCTCCCCACCCACTCTTATTTACAAACCAACCAACTAGGAGAAAGTTATATGGAACTCTGTGTAATATGCCCTGAATGATCACATGCATATTCAGCAATTCCCAATAAATATCAAATAAGGGACAGGCAAAAAAAATGCATACCACGTGGTTCAAAGACAACAAATACTAACATTACAATTTACTCAAAAGTTTCCAGAGACATGATGCAACTTGTCTGGCATTGGAGATCAAATCTTGAATGAACAGCATGGAATTAAGCCTGCTACTACTCTCTCGTTATGTACCATATAGCTCCACTAGGAGCATCCAGTATTGTGAACAAAATGCTGGGTGCCTCCAAAGATTCTTATGGAATGTTAAACTTGTTAGGAAACTGAAATGTAAAAAATACATATGTTTATAGGCCATCCACAAGATATATCACACATTGTTATTGACATCAGTGTGGGGAGGCTAAGCTAAGTTGAGACAAAGGGAGGATTTAGTATTGGTTAAAAAAGGGAAGAATGTGAGAAGGTATTTTTAGGTGGAGGGCAGGGATAAAAGGCATTTAAAAGTGGAGCGTCATTTACCAAGATCAATACCTGCATAATTTAAGACAAAATCTACTTGAGCCATAAGTGCACCCAGACATTTTAATGTTGATTTCAGCATCACCAACAGGTTGCTGGGTCTCTCTTTGATCTGAGGCTTCAGGGTTTCAGCATCCTTTTTCTCAAGATCTCCCAGGGGAGGAGTAAACTCTTGAGAATATGGGGGCAGAGGCAAAGGGAGAGGCTACTCTGCTGGGCATGATGTGAACTTTTGCTATTTGTTCTGCCCCACGTATCCGTCAGGCTTCATTCCTGAGCCAGCTGATACAGCTTGGCACTTCCCATGGCCAACCAGTGCCACTAGGCTCCCTTCCTGGGATTTGCCAGGCACCAACCATTATCTCCTAGGCTCTTTCTCCTGGATCTTAGAGCTGCAGCCTCTGGTGGCCTGATAACTCCAATTGTGGAATTCATGCCTCATTCTTTAGATTCATGTACTCATTTCCAAAGAGTAGCCTGATGCTATCTCAGCCCCTTCAGCTCTGCCAAATATCTACAAGATAGAAAGCCAACAGCACTGATATCCATTTCATGAGGCTCTGAAAAACAGCATGGTGGGTTCAGCAATCCTTGAGTTGCGAAGGAAAAGCAGAAAGCACATCCATAGATCATCTGTGGCCGGCTTGAACTTCTGCCAAGGTGGATAAAAATAAAAAAATGGAAAATAAGGGTGTTTTAAAAGAGAGAGAGAGAGAGAGAGAGAGAACATTACATTTGAAAATGGGAGTAATTGTATTCTGTATCTGAACTGGCATCTGAAAGTGATTTAGTTGAACAATGTGGTTTCTGATTGGTATTTGAATTGGTTCCAGAATGTTTTTTAACAACCATAATAAAGATCCCAATTATCTGATCTACCCCCACCAACCCCCAACATGGTTATAGAGTTAAGTTTTCCAGAGGGACATATTTTTCCGCCTTTGCTTTCTCAATCTTGTACAGGATCCCAAGTCTACATAGGCACATTTCTATCCAAATGAAGAAGGATACTCACATGCATAGTTTACACTTGTATGCGTTTGAAAGGCCTGGTTTAGAGACGGGTGCAGTATATATTTCAGTCTGGTGAAGGAAGATGCTAACAGTGAGCCGAATTGTTATTCCAAGGACTATCCAGGATTCAATTATGATTCAGAAAAGCAGGCCTCAGCATTCTTCCCCCAAATTATTACTTGCTAAAACAACCTTGTAAAACTCAGCAATTGCCAGGAAAATGAGCCAGAAACCTTTTCTACTTCAGTGATGTCAGGTCTGTATGGTGAACCAAATTTTGATATATCCGGTCCCCCAAATCTTTGTGCCAGTTAGGACTGACAACCAACCTGGGAAGGAAACCAGCCATGCTGGAGGAAGGAAGTCTTCATCAGGGACTAGTTGCCATGATTTGTCGAGGAAAGCTGGAACTGGAAAAGTTGGCAGAATCATTTTCATGGAGGCTTTTGTTATGCCTCGTTCCCGGAATTTTGCAGCGGCTCCAGTCATTGACATCCTCCACTTGTAACCCTCCCGTGTTTTCCAACTACAGAAAAACTGTTAAGGGCTTTCTGGGAAAGATGGATCAGCTCCACAGTGTCTTTTGATTGGTAGTGCCAGGAGTTTTCCAGCTAGAAGCAGCCTTAGCAGTGGAGGCTGGTGGCTCTGAAGTCAGTGGGGCAGTGAATCCGCTCGGGGTTTCAGTCAAAACCAGTCAGAACTTTAAAGGAGCTATCCAACCTGGATGTTATTGGATCCAGCTCAGCTGGCCCCTTGGTTCTGCCTGTGCTGGCCTGCTCTCTTCCCCACCAGTTTCATTGGCCACCAGCCAGCTACTAGAAACAGAATGCTGGATTAGATGGATCCTCTAGCAGGGTTCATCTAATGTGCCTGTGCAAGCCCCCCTGTGAAATGAATAGGAGCAGCCAAAAACATGGGGCAGGTCAACTAGGGTGTGGGGTGGGGAGGGTGCCATTTGCACTTTCTACTTTAGGTACCTAAATGTCTTGAACTAGTCCTGTTTAAGGTCCCCTCTACAAGAATTCGGTTTGACGCCCAGTTGGCCGATTATGCGCATCTTCTCCCAATCGCTTTTACGCCTAATCCCTATACACGGGAGGTGGTGAAGTGCATTACCGGTTGTATGAAACGCGCTTTAAAGGTGTTTACATGCGGAGAATCGCTTGTTTACATGGTCATAAGGCGCTTTCACTCCTGCGGTAAATTAAAACTCGCTATTTAACGCACAATCGATAATGCACATAATTGGACAGAAAAAACGCCTCAACCCCCGATTTGCACTCCATTCATGTGGAGGTAAAATCGGTAATGCACTTTGAAAGAGCTTTAAATTGCTCTTGTTGAGGCAATTCTATAAGGGAGATTCTATAAGGGAGGAGGAAAATACTCTCTCTTGCTCCTGCTTTTCCCTCTGTGGTGATTTCCCAGAGAGCATCCAAAATAAAAAGCTCATGCAATGGAGAGAAGATGGAAAAATGAACACTCAGTGGCCTGCTTTACCCTTTTGAAGCTTTGTTTAGGCCTTCGCACATAATTGATGAGGTGTCAGGGCCCATTTTTACACTTCAGTTATGTTTTAATTCTGTTTCTTTCTCCTGCACTGTCTGTCTCCTAAATCAGAAGAGGCTCATGTCTTCCAGAAATTATTTGCATAGTAACAGGCTGAGTCACAGTTTCACTGAGGCCAGATCTACACCAAGCAGGATATAGTGGTATGAAAGCGGTATATAAAAGGCATGAGCCACACCAAGTAGGATATAGCAGTATTTGGTCTGTGTCAATGGGCCCCCACAGTTGTCAGTGCACTTCAATACCGCTATAAAGCAGTAAGTAGTGTGGCTCCTGACTTTTATATACCGTTTTCATACTGCTATATCCTGCTTGGTGTAGATCTGGCCCAAGACATGTGTGATCGCTGCCTCTTCTTTATTGGCTATGTAATCCCTGATTAGAGGGGAACTCCCTTTTCTTGGGGCTTTGCCATGGAAACACTTGTTTGACAAATTGCTCTGTATGTGTTTCACGGGTATGTGGAAGTGGGGTGTATTAAGGATCTCATAATGCCCCTGAAGTATCAGGAATTCAGACAGCCACCATCATCAGCCACATCAGCCCATACCTATTTGTATACTAAGGTTTCTTTGCTGAGAATTTACCAAGGGGGAGGAGAGGCCCCGAGCTCAGTCGTCTCCTCCAAATCTGCTCTGTGTCTCTGCCTCCGTAAAAGCGTTCTTGGGACCAATGCTGTGTTTCCCTTGGCTGGCACACCCAGCCTCCTGGCTCCTCTTGACATGCAAAGCTGTAGACATTCTGCTGAGTATCTTGCAATTCCGCTTGCCAGGAAAACCCAAAGTCTCCACAGAGAAATCTCAGTGGAGTCTCTCTGTGTGTGTGTGTGTGTGTGTAGGCATGCCAATGTCCTACAGGAACCACCCAAGGCAGTACATTAAAATGATCACAATATTTGGCTAGATGTCTGTGATGTTCAGCTGCTGTTGAGATAACATCACAATGTCGACTCCACTACAGTGTGCCTGATAGATCAAAAACCCACTGACATTAATGGGATTTCACATTTTTATAGTGCCATGCCTATTTCTTTTCTTTGAAAAAGGTGTTCCACCACCACAACAAGTTAAGCAGCCCTAAATATTGGCAGGGCTGACCATCCCAAGAGACAGAGTGAAGTGTGACCTCAAGCAGCAAAGCGGGAGGAGCAGCAAATTCTCCACTCCACCCACCAGGAGGGCCCACTGCAACCTCCAGTGGATGCTCCGGAGAGCCTCACCAGTCACTCTCCCACCCGAGCATTTGCCGCAGTGGGAGGGTGGAGCCAGAGTGGTTCTCCAGAGCAGCTACCTGCTCAGTGATGCTCGTGGATGCTCCAGAGAGTCCTGCCAGCCCCACTCTCCCACTCTGGAAAATGCCACACCGAGACAACGGCCAGCGAGGCTCTCCAGAGCAGCATCTCTGTTCTGGAGTACAGACAGGTAGCACAGAGGGGCAGGAATGGCATCAGGAAGGCTAAAGCCGCGAAGCAGCTGAGGCTAGCGAGGGATGCTAAAGGCAATTTTTTAAAAAGCTTTCTTCAGGTATGTGTATGGTGAAAGACAGAGGAAAGAAATGGTGGTTCAACTGCTTCATGAGGATGGCAAATTGGTAACAGATGACAAAGAAATGTCCAAAGTGCTCAATTGCTACTTTGGCTCAGTCTTCTCCCAAAAGCAGGTCTATGGCCACCCCACCCCACCCCCACCCCCCGGCAAAAGTGAAGTACAAACTGAAGGGGCAGGATTGCAGCTTGAGATTGATAAACCAATGGTCAAGAAAATAACTCATTTTTTTGAACAAGTTCAAATCTCCAGGGCCCGACGAACTGCATCCTAGAGTAATAAAGGAGCTGGCAGAAGAATTCTTAGAACCACTGTCCATTAACTTTGCAAAATCATGAAAGACGGGTGAAGTGCCAGATGTTGCCCCTATCTTCAAAATGGACATAAGGAGGAACCTGGGAACTACAGACCAGTTAGTCTGACATCAATCCCTGGGAAATGTTTAGAGCATATTATAAAGATGTCAATCTATAAGCACCTTGAAAACAGTGCAGTGATTATGAGAAGCCAGCATGGATTTGTCAAGAACAAATCCTACCAGTCTAATCTGATCTCATTCTTTGACCAGGTAACCTCCTTTGTGGACTGTGGGAATGGTGTGGACATAATGTATCTTGACGTCAGCAAAGCCTTTGACAAAGTACCACATGACATTTGGATCAGCAGGCTAGCTAAAAGTGGGGTAAATGGAACAACTATTAGGTGGATCCACAGTCGGCTGCAGAATCAGACTCAAAGAGTTATTTTCAATGGTACCTTCTCAAACTGGAGGGAGATAACGAGTGGGGTGCCGCAGGGCTCAGTCCTGGGCCCAGTGCTCTTCAACATTTTTATTAATGACTTGGAGAAGGAGGTGCAGGGAATGTTTATCAAATCTGCAGATGACACAAAATTGGGTGGGATGACTAATACCCTGGAAGACCGAAACAAACTTCAAAGTGATCTTGACAGGATGGAGTTCTGGGCTGAAAACAACAGAATGAAATTTAATAGGGATAAATGCCAAGTTCTACACCTAGGAAAAAGAAACCAAATGCACAGTTACAAGATGGGGGATTCTTGGCTCAGCAATACAACCCAGTTGAATTTTAAGATGTTTTTAATGATGTATTGGTTTTTATTTGTTTTTAATATTTCATCTATTTTGTAGTCTTTGTGTTTTATATTTGTTGTTGTCCCCTGCCTCGATCTGGAGGGAGAGGTGGATTGTAAATAAATATATTATTATTATTATTATTATTATTATTATTATTACAACAAGTGAGAAGGATCTTGGTATTGCTGCAGATCACAAGCTGAATATGAGCCAACAGTGTGATGTGGTTGCAGAAAAAGCAAATGCTATTTTGGGCTGCATTAATAGAAGTATAGCTTCCAAATAGCGCGAGGTACTGGTTCCCCTCTATTCGGCACTGGTTAGACCTCACTTTGAGTATTGTGTTCAGGAAGCCAGATTCTGGCTGGACACCAGGAAAAACTTCCTGACTGTTAGAGCAGTACAACAACGGAACCAATGACCTAGGGAGGTCATGGGCTCTCCTACACTGGAGACCTTCAAGAGGCAGCTGGACAACCATCTGTCAGGGATGCTTTAAGGTGGATTCCTGCATTGAGCAGGGGGTTGGACTTGATGGCCTTAAAGGCCCCTTCCAACTCTACTATTATATGATTCTGAGTGAAACAGAGGACAGGTGGCTGCTCTCAACCACCAGTCCTCTGGCTCATGCTGAAAATCCTCTCAGTGTGAGCCAGAGGGCAAGTGGCTCTCTCAAGATCCACATCAACCGAGGAAGTGGCTGGCATAGTGTTTAAGAGAGCCAGCCAAAATACCTGGCCAGAAGACAGACAGTGCCGAATGGTAAAGGGTGAGAGCAGGGGATATGGAGTGATGTGGCATCTGCAGTAAGGGGTGGGAGTGATGCCCCCCACACATTTGCAAACTTGTGCCAAGGCTGAATATTGGGGTGGTTTTTGTCTGCCTGAGATTGCTGAAGTGGCCCTTCCCAGGGGATGAGCATTTTTGTTCAGCACTACCACCTTGGAAGATGAGCTGGTGAATGAGCCGGTTATTAGGTCTGGAACCAAGAGTGCTGCTGAGTGGATTTGGGGACAGAAGTTGGCATCTCGGTGTGTTGCAGGGTGTCTAGCTCAGGTGTGGGGAACACCCCTGCTCCCCCAGGCTGTGTTGAGGCCCCTGCCACCTCTCAAGGTGCTGCTGAAGTGCCACTAAATTTCACTGGGGCAGCAGCAGCAAAAAGTTCCATGCCCCTTTTAAAATAATGTGTGCAGTGAGCACACACTTTGTTTTAATGACAAATTGTGCTCTTCCACATCTTTAAAACAGGTTGGCAATTCAGTGGTGCAGTGGCAAGTTTGGCAGTGGGGGGTGTCCTCAGACTCTCCAAAGATGCCCAGCCCTGGTCTTTCTCCTGGTTTGGTTGCTGTTGTTGCTGTTGTGTGGCTATTTTAGATTTGTGGGGCTGCAGGGGCTGCAATAAAGCAACAGCTATTAGTTCAAACCCACCCTATGGAGGGGAAAGCAGTTCGTTGAAAAGCCACTAAATGATTAATGCAAGTAGGGAGTTACGGGCGCTGGGTTTGGTTTCACTTTTGCCTGTTTTAATTGTAAGAAGAAGATGCCTGTTTATATTAAGTAAAGCTCCCGTTTAAAGTTTGCAGCTGTTTTCTGCCTCAAGCATGATCACACAAAACTGCAACAGTTAGGAAGTAGTAACTTACAGGAGATGCTTTTCTCTGGGAGATTGTCGTCCATGGAGTGTAGTTTTCTCAGGAAGTCAGAGGTGTCCTGCACATAATGTGGGACATAGAGTAGGGTGACAAGATAAAACCCAGGTCAGGGCTCATGTAACTTTAACAGTTGTAGAGAAAATGGAATTTCAGCCACTGTCATTTGTATGCAATTAGTTCCTGGTGAAATTGCCTCTTCATCACAACAGTTAAAGTTGCAGGGGCCCTGCCTTCTCTTGTATATGGTCACTCTACTATAGTGCATGCACCCACTAGCTAGATCTGCACTGTGGCACTTGTTGATATGGCACTATGTATTAGTGTAAAGAAAAGAGCATACACCACCTGGCGTGGGGGGGGGGGGGGGACAGGGAAAACATGCCACACCATGAAGGAGCTCATTTGCTTGTTGGATGGAGTTGTGCATAGGCCTTCCTGTGCGGCTGTTGGAATGCGCTAAGAAACAAAAGGGGGGTTGGGACACTCCTGTTTCCACCTCTGCCAGCCACACCCACAGAATGGGCTTGCCCTGACTCTAAAGGACCCTTGGAGAGCAAGGGTCAGGATTCTGATCAGGAAGAGACTAGTAAAGGGGGGGATTGGGAAATACAGTTCCCCTCTGTGAAGAGAAGGGCTTAACTCAACCTGTCCCCTGCTGGAAATTGTTCCTTGCTGGAGGGGCAAGGAGCTAAACTCAGCTGACTCTGTTGCCTGTTGGATAGGCTGACCATCTGAAAAGGAGGACAGGGCTCATATAACTTTAACAGTTGTAGAGGAAAGGGAATTTCAGCAGGTGTCATTTGTATGCAATTAGTTCCTGGTGAAATCCCCTCTTCATCACAACAGTTAAAGGTGCAGGCACTATATTAGAGTGACCATATACAAAAGAAGGCAGGGCTCTGCAACTTTAACTGTTGTGATGAAGAGGGAATATCACCAGGAACTAATTGCATACAAATGACACTGGTTGAAATTCCCTTTTCTCTACAACTGTTAAAGTTATATGAGCCCTGTCCTCCTTTTCAGATGGTCAGCCTACGTTGGAGACTGTTCGGTCTTGGATGAAAGAAAAGCCTGAAGAGCCAAGCTGACCCCATGCTGAGTGCCTCAACAGAGAATTGCTAAACCTGACTTTAACCCTCCTAACCTGAATCACTGAAATCACTATTGGCTGAAATCATTATTAGGAAGGGAGGCCTGGTGCTACACTAGTACAGTGGAGCTAAGTTTAGCAATTACCCTTGGCTTGGAATTGCTAACTCACAGAAGCCTAACTTCTGGTTGAGCCCTTCACCCCACCCCACCCCTTCCTGCTGCTGCTGCCATCTGCTGGTGGAGCCCCCTTTTTGCAATGCACCCCAGCTCCTGCTGGTCCAACATGTTATAGTGTCCTCTAATCTCATGACTAGAGAATCCCTACAGACTTCCATTGGCATATCTAGACCCTGGGAGGGAGGGAGGAAGATGTGTTGACCAAAAGGTTGTGTCGTGTTCTATGTTGTTCTATTCTTGTTGCTCATTGTTGGTTGTAAGTTTGAATAAATACCAGTACTATACCTCAGGGGTGTGTGAGGTTGCTTCCCAGACATCCCTAAATTGGTGTCCCACGTTTCCTGGGTGGGGGCTTGAGCCAGAACTAACCACAAGGGAAGAACAAACAACCTCTAGACACAGAACCTGGCCCTGGGTACTGACCCAAGGGTTACATTAGCTTTTGACCCCCTTTCTAAACATGGGTTTAGTCTAAATATCTGGTTGAGTTTTGCTGCGACCACTCAAGACAGCTCTGCTAGAACAGAGTTGCAAGAACTGTAAGTTTCTACAGGATCCCCCCCCCCCCTGCGTTTTTGCTTCTGAATTGTGGATGACTAAAGAATGACACTTCTGGGATTTTGCTCCTTTTGCTTATATCCCATCTATTAAAGTACCAGGGGCTTGTGGGACAGGGGCAGTTAGCATGGAGACTTGCCCTGGGCAAAAGACAACTTGGATCCCTTTCTCTGAACTACAGAGATGTGGGGATCCACCATATATAGGTTGTGATGACCTTTTCTTCAGTAGTGTGTACAGTTGTTGCCCTGGAAACTTAGCACAAGAAGGAGGGAGGGAATACAGGGACAGTGGGCAGGGTTAGGTCTGCCACTACACTCCAGGAAAAGTGCACAAAAAGGGTATTTCTAGACGTAACAGCTCCTAATCAAAAGACATTGTGCAGCTATTCTCTCTGTACCTCCTCAATGGAATTTCTGTGGCAAGAAAAAAAAGATGGAAGTGGCAGGAAGACATAAAAAGATTAAAATGAGAGATTAGCATAATCTGGAATCCAACCCACCCCCAATAAAATTCCATGAATGAGTCTGGGTGATTGCACAATAAAAGCTTCATCTGCAAACATCCTAAGTCTCTGGCAGGAAAGGCAACCTTTATATTTCATTTCCTTCTTCCATGGATACTAAGCGCTGTCCAAATGGCTGGGGAGAGTGACCAGATCTGGGTTCTGTTTTTCTCCTGCAAGCCTCAATCTTCCCTGTTGTGCACTCTGCTTATCAGGTCCTCTCAACTTTCTTCTGTCTGCAAGAGGGTGTGTGTGGGGGGTATTCTTCAAGCTGGAGGGCCCACCCTCTTGAGGAGTCATCCTCGCAGCCACCCTCAGCTGCTCTGCATTGCTTTTGATTTGCAGAGCAGTCAGCATGGAAGAAGCTGGTTTTGCTTCCCAGTGAAGTTGATGGCCTTAACGCAACCTTCACCCTTCTTCTGGGATGGGGTTGATGGTATAATATGGATGCTGTTGGCCAACTACACCAGGTTTTCAAGATCAACAACATCAATGGAAATACTGGGCACACTCATGCTTTTTGGTGCATGGGTGAGTGTCTTAAGCCTTCGTTTGACTGAGAACAACTGTAAATGATGGGTTTCAGATGTTTACTGAATTACAGCATTTTTATGTATCTGGATCTGGCCATTCCCTGTTTATTCTTATAAGCTTACTGTCTACAATTGTTGGGCATGGACCTATAAGACTAATTTGGTCCACCTATTCTTATGTTGTTATGTTGTTATGATGTTATTTCTCTTAGATAAACAGAATTGCTTCAACAGGACTATTTGTCCATTCAGCTGGGTTATGATGACCTTCCAAAAGAAGTGAATCTTTGCAAAGAAATGCAGCAGCCTTTTCCTGGCTCGATCACATAAGCATCAAAGGAAGAGAAGAAAAAAGGGAGTCAACACAACTGGTTTTAATCACATATAAGAGTCAAACTCATTTGACCATTATCTGCTGTTTGACATATAAAGGAAACAGAAAATCACAATGATGGCAATAATAGTCAAGATACATATGTGATAGGTGGCTTTATTACATTAATTATGGAGATTTGACTGTGTCCAATTTGTGTGTCCAGTTTGCATTCCAATGATTCCTAGGGAACCCTTACTTATTTTGAAGTTATAGTTGTATAGCTATAAAGATTTATCTCTTCCGGCAGGCCTACCAAGTCGAATTTTAAGAGTTTTATTGGTATTTTAATAATGTATTAGTTTTTATATGTTTTTAATCAGTTATATGTATTCTATATAATTTGCTTTTAATGTTGTTCCCCACCTCGATCCAGAGGGAGAGGCGGGTAAGAAATAAATATATTAATATTATTATGATTATTATATCAAAGACCGTAAATTGGTTTTGACTGCTTCTGCATGCTAAAGAGCAATATTCATCATGCCATCTGCCAGAGGTGGACCTCCCATGAGGCAAACTGAGGCAGCCGACCTTAGGCGGCAGAATGGGCTGCAGACAGATCTGGCCCATGTGGTCCAATCCACAGCACAAGTCGCAGTGTGACTTCAATCTAAGTGGTGCCCAGGACGTAGCATGAAATGTGAGTGTTGTTGAACCAGCTGGACACAATGTTATCAAATTTAAATTATATGTAAGTGGAAAATTTCCAGAGAACACAGTCACACCTAACTTCAAAATAGGGATCTTCAAAAATAAATAAATAAATGAGGGGATTCATAAAACGAACATTGAAAGGGGAAGTCAAAACAATCGAGTCTCTCCAGAATACTTGGCTCAGATTGAGACCACTTGGGTCTATGATCAACAATCATAAAAGCTCAGCTAGAATGTCAGGAAAGGAACCACCAAATTAAAGAGATCACCAGCATGGATAATGAATAAGTGTCTCATCAGCTATAGAGAAAATCAGTTTTCCTTCAGGAATCATAGAATAGTGGAGTTGGAAGGGGCCTATAAGGCCACTGAGTCCAACCCCCTGCTCAATGCAGGAATTCACCTTAAAGCATACCTCCAACTGCCTCTTGAATACCTCTAGTGTAGAGGAGCCCACAATCTCCCTAGGTAATTGGTTCCATTGTCATAATGCTCTAACAGTCAGGAAGTTTTTTCTGATGTCCAGCCAGAATCTGGCTTCCTGGACACAGTACTCAAGGTGAGGCCTAACCAGTGCCGAATAGAGGGGAACCAGTACCCCGCGCTATTTGGAAGCTATACTTCCATTAATGCAGCCCAAAATAGCATTCGCTTTTTTTGCAGCCACATCACACTGTTGGCTCATATTCAGCTTGTGATCTGCAACAATACCAAGATCCTTCTCACTTGTTGTAATAATAATAATAATATTTATTTATTTATTTATTTATTTATTTATAATCCGCCTCTCCCTCCGGATCGAGGCAGGGGACAACAACAAATATAAAACACAAAGACTACAAAATAGATGAAATATTAAAAACAAATAAAAACCAATACATCATTAAAAACATCTTAAAATTCAACTGGGTTGTATTGCTGAGCCAAGAATCCCCCATCTTGTAACTGTGCATTTGGTTTCTTTTTCCTAGGTGTAGAACTTGGCATTTATCCCTATTAAATTTCATTCTGTTGTTTTCAGCCCAGAACTCCATCCTGTCAAGATCACTTTGAAGTTTGTTTCGGTCTTCCAGGGTATTAGTCATCCCACCCAATTTTGTGTCATCTGCAGATTTGATAAACATTCCCTGCACCTCCTTCTCCAAGTCATTAATAAAAATGTTGAAGAGTACTGGGCCCAGGAATGAGCCCTGCAGCACCCCACTCATTATCTCCCTCCAGTTTGAGAAGGTACCATTGAAAATAACTCTTTGAGTCTGATTCTGCAGCCGACTGTGGATCCACCTAATAGTTGTTCCATTTACCCCACTTTTAGCTAGCCTGCTGATCCAAATGTCATGTGGTACTTTGTCAAAGGCTTTGCTGACGTCAAGATACATTATGTCCACACCATTCCCACAGTCCACAAAGGAGGTTACCTGGTCAAAGAATGAGATCAGATTAGACTGGTAGGATTTGTTCTTGACAAATCCATGCTGGCTTCTCATAATCACTGCACTGTTTTCAAGGTGCTTACAGATTGACATCTTTATAATATGCTCTAAACATTTCCCAGGGATTGATGTCAGACTAACTGGTCTGTAGTTCCCAGGTTCCTCCTTATGTCCATTTTGAAGATAGGGGCAACATCTGGCACTTCACCCGTCTTTCATGATTTTGCAAAGTTAATGGACAGTGGTTCTAAGAGTTCTTCTGCCAGCCGGAATCTGGCTTCCTGTAACTTGAGCCCATTATTCAGTGTCCTACACCCTGGGTTGATCGAGAAGAGATCCTGGCCCTCCCCTTTATGACAACTTTTCAAATATTTGAAGAGTCCAGCATTGCTGGACATCAGGAAAAACTTCCTGACTGTTAGAGCAATACGACAATGGAACCAATTACCTAGGGAGGTGGTGGGCCTGATGAAGAGTTCTAGAGAACTTAAAAGTGTACACAGTTTTGAGGAATTCTGTTTTGGCCCTAGCAAAGGTGTTACTGAACTGTGGAGAAATAAATACTCATTTCTTAGGGCAGCCTGATTCAATTATTGCATTGCTGCACCTGCTGGAAGGTGTAAGAAATACATTGAAGGGTCTCTGGAGAGGCTATAAAGTCGCACACAGGGAGCAGTTTACTCTCTAGACTAGGACGGTGGGCTGGATGACATTAAGGGACAGGGCCTCATCCCCGAAGTCCTTCCCCTCTCATGACATCATCTACCCATGCCCTGCCCACTTAAAAAAAAAATCTCCTTGCAGAGAGAGGCACGGAGCTCTTTGCCTTTCTCTGCATGGAGCAAGGGACTTTGCCAGGGTCTGCAGGAGCCAACTCATTCAAACCCTGGCTGAGTCTGGCTGCTCCTGCCCCACTGCGCACATCCCAATAGGCGCGCAAGTGGTGCAGGAAGTGGCACAGGGGAATTCCCAGCTTATCTTCAACTCTCAGAAAGAAGAAAGGAATTTCCCTTTGCGCCTCAGCAAGGCTTCGGGAGGCAGAGGGGCCTGCGAGGGTGCTCAATGCTCTGTGGGCCGGATTGGGCCCAAGCGCAGGCCAGAGGTTGCCCTCCCCTGTTCGAGACAATCATGGCTTAGCACACTACATACAGTTGTTATTAACTGATTGCAAGGGGTCAGTGCTGAAACCATTGCCATGGCCAAGGCAGGGTCCTGGTTGTTTATCCTTCACTGCAGAACCAAAGTCAGGGTGAGTTAGAATGGTTGTGCGTTTTTAAGTATACACATTCTCATTGTTCAGGTAGGGCTCCATCATATTTAGGGTTATGGCACTCTTGTAGTCCGTCCTTTCCGCTTTTGGTGCTATGGACTCGCATGACGTCGTCTTTGTCCTGCACTGTTTTCAGGGTTTTTCCTCCGTTCTGACGGCTTATTTTGTACCCGGGAAAGTCCGTTTCATCTTGGAAATGCGCAATGAAAACCCAAATGTAAACCAGTAAATCCGCTTCTGTGTTTGGGTGTGTGTTTGAAGGCCGTTTTCAGTGACGAAAGAATAGGGTGTGCTTTTAATTGGCCAGGGCAGTTTTACAACTTATTTCCTCCTTTTCCTCTTTGGATACATTAGGAGTTGGCAGGAAGGTTTCAGTGCTCCAACTCCTTCTTTTTATTTATTTTTTGTCTTCCTTCTTTGTTTTGCTGAACCCCTGTCCTGTTGGAATCGCAGAACTTCACCCTGGCACCTATCCGCCTTAGCCTTTCAAACCACTCTGATCCTTCCTCATACATCCATTTCTGTCCACTTCCATCACCCCTCCACGTGCCTTATAAATCTTCGTAGTGGTTCTCTTCTGTTTTGTGTAATTATTCTTTCTCCTATCTTGTCCTATATTATCCTATATTATATTACCCTATACAGCTGGAGAAAACATTTCCTGGTACTAGTGAATTTCCTGTTCTAGTTCCTTTTACTGCCTGAAATCTTCTCCAGCAAAGCAGTTTAATACAAGCCCACAGGATGTTTCCAAGGAGACCCGATTTGCAAGACAAAAGGCTATTTTTTCCAGTGAGTCATGACTAGTGAATTGCTAGCCCTGTCCTTGGCAAGAGATTAACATCTGAAAGAACATAGGAGTGATCTTTCAACCTGACAGGAAGAGAACGCAATGTAACTATGAATTAAAACTGAGCTATGGGGGGTGCGAATTAAGTATGACTTGGATGTAAATGCAGTTGAAGTAAATGGGATTTACTTTGGAGTAAGGGAACCAGCAATCTCTATTTTATGAATTGGAGATGCTCGACTTTGCATGATCAAAAGAAAGGAAAAGCGATCCTTCACAAATGCAAAAAGGTGGAAGCACACTGATGAACTATCACAAAAAGGTTTAAAGAGTAGGGAAATTTTAAAATTCTTTAAAAATCAAGGGATGAGATCTGATTCCAATGTGGCATGGCGAAAGCTCTCCTAGAGAGCTATCACCATGCCAAGTTTAATCTCTTTATCTATATACATTATGCAGATGTAAGCATTTTGGTTAATTTGCATTTTAAAAATTCCTAAAAATCAAGGCATGGACCTATCTGATTCAAACTTGGTATGCGGAAAGCTCTACTTAAGAGCTCTCAAGATCCCAAGTTTCATCTCTTTAGCTTTAAGAATTACACAGATGTAAGCATTTTTGTACATCCTGATAGGAGCTCCAATGAACGAGGGGGGTAAGGCTGCCCCGTCCATCACAATTTCCATCAACGACAAGAACCAATGAACTGGAGGGGGGGGAGGAGAAGGGACGAGTGGGGCTGGGCAGCGCAATAGCAGTGGGAGAGCAAAAACACAGTTCACCGGTATAGCTAAGATCCTGAAAGGGAGGAGTGCTTGCAGCGCTTCTGAAATGGAGATTAAAAACTGGGGGGGGGGGGAGGGTTGTTGTGATGGAGCCTATTGCCCTTTCTCAGAAGCTGTTGTGTAACAAGCCTGCTGGCTGCAGCTACTGGCCAATGTCAAATAGCTTCATATTTTAATTCCCCTATCAACCACAGTCATTGGTTGAATGTACTTTACTATTAGGCTGCTACCACTAAGTCTCTGAGCAAATGCTATTATTTAACATAACTTCTATAACTGTCAGTATGTTACACGGTCTCTGATGGCCACTGTGTGCCTCTACCCATGATGGCACCAGGGCTTAGCGTCCTAGTTGCACAACCCTAGTTGCACCAACACTTCCACATGGCGCCTTTTCTTTTTCTCTTTTTGCACAGATCTTCCATTTCCCCATATTTTGCCCCTGGAAAAAATGTGATTCCCTTTTCCCACCTCCAACCAAAATGTATATTGCAATTGAGATTTCTTATCAGATGGGGTGGGATGACTCTCATCAACAGAGGCTGGATTTTGAGCTGCAGATTCTGACATGCAACTTTGAAATTTGTCCTGCCTTGCAGGGCTGGGTTGTGCGCTTATTATTATTCTTTCCCCTTAACGGTTTGACGTGCTGTCGCTCTCCTTCCTCAAAGCTGAGCCTTCCCAGCAACACTTGGCTTCAAAGTTACAAAGTCTTCTTCTTCTTCTTGTACTTGTATGTTTGTGTGTTTTAGGGTTGTGCAGTGCACACAAGCAGTACACAAGTCATAAAGCACACTGTGAAATTTTCCATCACAAGGCGTGAGAAACACTGACTGCAGGTGGTGATTCTGGCTGTGGGGGGAGAGGAGGGCTGAGTAAGCTTCTACACCTGAGTAGGGCAGGCTGTTTTATTTCTCAGTTAACTATTACTCCTATGGGCGGGCTGGCCTCCTACAGGGAAGTTGTTGTTGTTGCCTTGACTCGACTCACTCCAATGTGCCTGAACAATAGCGGGGGAACGGTGCCTTCTCCTTCCTCATCCTGCAAGCCTAAGCACTTTTCCCGCTGCAGGGATCTGCTGCGAAAGCCCTCTTTAAAAGCTGTCACGGTGCCAATTTTGATGTGTTTATCTTTAAAACTGAGGGAGCTGTGAGCATTTCTGTTAATTCCCATTGACGGGAATGTAGCGGTTACCCGAAAACAGCGTGGTTCTCCAATGGGTAAACTGACGGTGAGGGGAGAGAGACCACCTCCGAAAATCGGAGAGAAGAATTGCCTCATTGGAGCTGCACCCCGAATTTAGGGGTGGAGAAGACCCCCCTCTGCACACACTTCCCCTTTTTTCCTTACCTTTAAAGGCATGCACAGAAGTACCACACTGCAATGCAGCTCCACACTGGGGGGAGGAGATAATCAGAATCACACCTGAGAATTTTATGTGAACATGGATCATGCCCAGCTATACTACAAAACCCATGAATGTGTGATTAATGTGGCCATTGTTTCTGTTAATTCTGTTCCAAAGCTAACAAAAAAGCAGCAATCCTGCAGTGGTTGATCTCCATTGCAAACATTTGCTGTTTATGTACAATTGCATTTTAACATGACATTGTCATGCTGTTGTGCTTCTGAACAACCCCCTGCTTCCAAAATTAAAAAAACAAACAAGCAAACAAGCAACCCACAAATGATAACTGCAGCAGGAGACAAGCGACCCGAAAGGGGCACAGGCTGGTAATGCAACCCAGGCCCCCTCCACAAGGATGCGCTTTTGCGCCCGGTTCGGGGATTATGCGCATTTTCGCGGAGGCGCATTTATGCCTAATCCCTCTGCACGGGAGGCGGCGAGAGGCGGCGAAGCGCATTAATTGATGTCCAAAAAGCGCTTTAGAAGACGTTAATGCGCATAATCGCTTGTTCACACGGCAAAAATGCGCTTTAACGGCCGGAGAAAAATAAAAGTCGCTATTTAACGCGCATTCGAAAATGCGCATTATCGGGGAGATAACGCGCCTGTACGCCCATTTTGCGCTCCGCTGGTGTGGAGGTAAAATTTATAATGAGCCTTCAAGGCTCATTAAACGTCTCGTGTGGAGGAGGCCCCAGAAGCAGAGAGGTGTGGGAAGGGACCTCGTCATTCCCCATGTCACTAGTACCTTTAGCACAGTGGCAAGACAGTTGAGCTGTGCCGGGCTAGACAAGCAGGCATGTACTGCAGAATTATTTAAAACTGAAAAAATGGTCACAAATAAGCACCCGGTGGGTGGGGGGAATTCAGGAGGAAAACAGGGAAAACACAGGAATGCCATTGTCTGGATTCCTTGGAATAACTGAATGAGTGAAACAGCATCACCCCTGAGGAAAATGGCTAGTATGGAAGCACCCAGATTTAAAGGAAGATGGAAAGTGGATGCAGGGTAGCACACAGATCTTCCACCATTTTGGATGTTTAAGTGTTTCTGCTTTCTGTAACAAGACTGATAAAACCTACATTGGCTAGACTGTACAATCACACTTTCTTTCATATTCTGACCTGCATTAACAATCTTATATACATATGTGATACATATGCCACAAGAAAGGCTGAAATGCAGTCTTAATTTGGGGGGTTAATTTTCTTTAAATGCAGCTTTAGTTTCTAAAAATGCCCATGAACAACCTCAGGTGCTCCAATCAGGGCACATAAGAGGGGTCACACACTGTGAATAAACAAAGTGCGAGGCTTGCTAATTACTGCAAGTCCAGGCCTGCCTATTTTGACAAGAAGGATGGCATCCCTTGCAAGCAGCAAGGAAATATAATGGGAGTAATTCACAGCAAAGCAGGCTGTGAGAATAGGGCTCTTAGGTTTCATCTAAACAGCACACCAGGGCTATTGCTTCATCCAACCAACGCAGTGTTCCCAACCCTCCTTGTCATCACCTGCTTAAGACAACTGCCGAGCGGATACCGCTAAACCTTTAATCTGTTACACATTTATGTTATGCCTGAAAGATGTACACTGCAAATGAGCACTGATCTCACCAAGGGTCAAACTTTCAGATTTTTACACCCCCTGCTGATTTATGTTTGCATGCCCTGTGTAGAAAGGCTTTGGATAATGGAAACAAACAGTGGCAATGGGCTCCATCACACCTATTTTTTCCCCTGGTTTGCCTCTACGTGGTTTTTTTTTTGCCACCATTTCATAAGCACTGCAAGTGCTCCTCCCTTTCACAACAGTAGCTATACTGGTCAACTCTCTTTTCATTTGTTTGCTCTCCCATTGCTATCGCGCATGCCCCACCCAACCCCACCCAACCCCTTCTTCTTCCCCCTCCAGTTCATTGGTTCTTGTCATTGATGGAAATTGTGATGGACGGGCAACCTTCCCCCTCGCTCATTGGAGCTCCGATAGGAATTAACCAAACTGTTTACATCTGCGTAATTTTTAAAGACAAAGGGATGAAACTTGGCATGGTGATAACTCTTAAAGAGAGCTTTAGCCACACCAAGTTTGAATCAGTTCAGATCATGCCTTGATTTTTAGGATTTTTTAAAATGGAAATTAACCAAAATATTTACATCTGCACAATTTTAAAAGATAAAGAGATGAAACTTGGGACCTTGAGAGCTCTGAAGTAGAGCTTTCAGCATGCAAAGTTTGAATCAGATCAGTTCATCCCTTGATTTTTTAGGAATTTTGTAATTTCCCCCCTTAAACCCTTTTCCTGATAGTCCACCAATGTGAAAGTCCACGTGTTTGCATTTGTAAAGGATCTATTTTCCTTTACTTTGATAATGCAAAGTTGTACATCTCCAGTTCATAAAATAGAGATCTGCTGGTTCCCTTACTCAAGAGTAAATCCCATTGATTTCAACTGCATTTACATCCAAGTCATACTAAAATCCAATGCAGGCTTACCTTTGAGTAAACCCCATTGAACAGAGAGAGACTTACTTTTGAGTAAACAGAAGCATAGGGTTGTAGAGCATTTCTTTCCAGTTTGGTGTTATAGACATAAAAAAAAAAGTTTCTGAGTGACCACACTATTAAAAGTTAGTTCTATACCTGCATCGTCTAACCGACGGGGCACAATCCACAGCCACCACAGGGCTTTCCCTGCATGTAGACAGCCCCCCCCCCCCCTTGAAGTTATTTCAATGCCTCTACGTGGAGCTGTCCTTGAAGAATGTTCTGAAACTTCAGCAAACACATTGCTTTCTGGAGCACACTTTGCTCACCACATTACTTGTAGCAACTACACTGGCTGCCAATTTGTTTCTGGGAACAATTCAAGGCGGTGGTACTTACCTATAAGACCCTAAACAGTTTAGGGCCAGGATATCTGAAAGACTCACTCCTCCCCTAAGAACCTGCCCATAGTTTAAGATCTCCTTTGCATGCCTTTCTGCATGTCCCACCACCAAGAGAAGCTAGGTGGGTGGGAATATGGGATAGGGCCTTTTCTGTGGCAGCACCCTGCCTGTGGACTTCTCTCCCAAAGGCTGGCCCCTTCTTTGTTCAGGTTTAGGCGGGCTGTTAAAACTAGTTTGTTCCACATGGCTTTTCGTATTTTTAATAGATTAGCACCATATTCCATTTTTAATATTCTTTCCTGCTCTTAATTCTGCTGTTGGTGATGTTTTAAAGTGTTCAACTTGTTTTTAATGTTATCTTTTTAAAAAGTTTTTAAATTGTTTTAATTGCGACTAATTTGGGCTGAAGGATGACTCATAATTTTTAAAATAAATGAAATAAAATAGAGAATCTTCTTTTTATGTTATTGGTTTTTTACCCTTTTGTAGCAAGAAATGTTGTCACAGGATTCAAACACAACACACTTTCAGTAATCTGTTTCCCAGATCATATATGAAATAGTCCCCAGGAAAAAATGTTTGCTCCTACACATTCATGCATAGAATCTTTTGAGTGTGAAGGGAAGCAAGAAAAATTCTTTCTGCATCTGAATACGCTTCCACATTTACTCAGGAGTACACCCAGTTGAACTAGATGGGGCTTACTCTGAGACGACCTGCCTAAGATTTGGATGTTAGTCAGTAATCCCAGACACACATTCCTGGGAGTAAGTCTCACTGAACTCAACAGGAGTTATTTCTGAGTAGAGGTGTATAGAATTGTACTGTGCCTTCTCTTTTCTTCCTGGCATTACTCATTGGCATGCAGTACTATTCAAAGAAGGCTGTACCCACACCCTTACTGAAATTGAAGCAGGCTAGCAGGGAAAGAAGAATCTGCCCAAGTCCCAGTGATAGATGCTGAGGCCCCAAAAGCTGGCTTTCTTTCATTCTTCTGAGCTACATTAATCAAGCCATTAACAGTTCAGTGGCAATTATATGACGATGACGGCGAGACTGTTATATGCACAAAACTGGAAAAGCACAACGATACCTACAATGGATGAATGGATTTTGAAACTGTTGGAGATGGCAGAGATGGTGAAACTTACGTCAATAATCAGAGAAAAGTCAACAGCCAGATTTAGAACTGAATGGAAACCCCTTATAGATTATGTGAAGGGGCAAGAGAAAAATGATTTGTTCATCTGTGGATTCAATGAATAAGAAAGGGTTAAAAATAGAGAGGAAAATGTGGAATGCGTATAGCATAGTTATACAATTTAGCGATAAGGAAATGTGATTATATGCCTTTGCTGGGGAGAAGAGTGGAACCCACTGCAAATCTGTTGATCATCCTCTTTTAGTGTGTTGGTTCTGATGTTTTTTTTAAATGTGAAAAGTTTCAGTATATATATATAAAAAAATTTAATGGGCTCATCATGCTGGCTGAGAGATGCTGAGAGGTGTAATCCAACATACCTGGAGGGCACCAGGTTGGGGAAGGCTGCCCTAAATCTTGGGCTGTAGGAAAAAGGTGTAACTTTTGGGATTCCTGACTGAACCCCTGTTCCTGGTTGTAGAAGTCAAGTATTCTATGAACAGCACCTATCAACTATGCGAAGCCCCTGCTTTTTGACTTGCTCACCCAGCGGCAGCTTCTCCAGCAGGTAGCGAGAACTCTGAAAGAAGTTATTCCTAATTGCCTTGTGCAGGATGAAGGACATGCTGTGTCGACAAAGTTCCTCATCCATCTTGTCCTGGCGCGATTTAAAGGCTAAATGGCCCCCCATATACTCCATTCTGTTCTTCATTTCCTGGAAGAAGTTGCCTGGCTGGGTAGCACCCCAAGTGGGACCCATCTGTCCACATAAAGAGCTTGCAGTGGTGTCCTTTAAACCATGCCCATCTCTGTCATTCTATATTCGGGTGCATGACTGCCTGTGGCTCCCAACACTTGCTCAGAATAATCTCAGAACGTGTCAGGCTCCTAAACTAGCAGGTGCTGGGAAGTGATAAAAAGCCAGATTGCTTAGACAGGGAAAAAGTATATCAGCAGTCAATGAGGCCACTGTAATTAGTGTCTAAAATTTCATTAACCTCTTCTTAAAAGGGAGGGGAATATTGTCCAGGGGTTCCTCTCACACTCTTTGACACTGCAGATGATAATGTTGTTTCACAATGCAAAGGCTACCTCTGTAGGCTTATATCCCCACAAGCCAATGGCTTGGGCCATATATTTCTGTTCCCTTGTGCCCTATTGTGCCAACCATGCTCATGATAACGTCTTCTGTATACCATAAAAGAACAACTAGGACCTGGTAAAATTCCTTCTTAGTGGCTGTTTACAAGCCCCATTACTTCTTTTCCCCAGAGATTCACCAAAACCCAAGCTTGTGCTTTCAAGCAGGGTTAATGTAAGACATGTTTATTTGAGCAGGCAACCCTATTCTATATATTTGCATGACCCCTGTGGCATTCCTGCCCTGTGAAAATGTTGGTATTGCATCCATTTTTGTAATGTTGTGTTGAAGACACAGCTGCTGACATGCCTTTTCCCCCTTTATTTTCTCTCCCACTTATACAGATTGGGATACAAGATGACAAGTGATGGCAAAGCAGTAGAATCACAATGCTGTTAGGTCGGAAAAGACACATGCACTGGAGTCATTCTCAGCCACATGGGCATTTCTGGAGAAATAAGGTATCCGGGAGCTACTCAGCAGTATGTATGTTCATTGCCATTTTCCCCATCCTATCAACCTACATGTAGCTAAAGCTGCAGCATTCTGTCCAACTGAACTTGTTTGGGCAACTGAAATCAGCTGTCTCATTCTGGCACTTTTGAAAGATACACTGAGTTTTGGGGTTCTGAAAAAGCAGAGCTTTGTAAAGACAAGTTTGTGCAACATACTGAAAATACATATTTTCATGGTATCTGGAGGGTGCTCAACCAGTTCTGGATGGGGTTGCGCTCTCCCGAAGGAGCAGGTTCATAGCTTGGGAGTTCTCTTGGAGTCACCTTTGTCACTGGAGGCTCAGGAGACCTCAGGTGTGCCTTCTACCAGCTTCAGCTGGTGGCCCATCTACACCCCTATCTGAACAGGGATAACCTGGCCTCAATAGTCTATGCTCTGGTACTCTCCAAGTTAGATTGCTGCAATGCAATCTATGTGGAGCTGCCCTTGAAACCACTTTGGACACTGCTGCTTGGACAAAATGCGATGACCAGATTGATAGCAGGGACCAGAAGGTCTGAACATATAACACCAATTCTGGCCCACTTGCACTGTCTGCCTGTATATTTCCGAGCCCAATTTATGGTGCTGGTTTTGAGTTTTGAGTTCTAAAGCCAAACACATGATTGAGCACCCCTCCTGCTATGAATCTACCTGTACACTACAATTGTCACCTGAGGCAGTCCTCCAGGTGCTTCCTGCAAAGGAGATTTGGAGGATGGCACCAAGGGAGAGGGCCTTTTTGGTGGTGGTCCTGCTTATGGAATGCTCTCCCCAGTGAGGTCTGCCTGGTGCCGACATTGTCATCCTTTCTTCTACTCTCAGGCATTTGACAGCATATAAGGTTTTAACCGGTCTTGGGATTTTTATTGTAGATTGTTTTAATTGTTCTTATATGTAGACTAGCTTATATACCTGCCATTGCTCCCCCCCCCCCCCCCCAAGATATATATCTGAGAGGTAATAATGTTAAAGTAGTAGGCCGGTCCTACACTTGCGAGGTAACTTTAAAACAAATTAAATTTGTTTTCTCTCTCTCTCTCTCTCTCTCTCCCCCGATGCATGGCCAGGGCCACCTTAAAGCCACTGCCATGATTTTCCTTGTCCTTACAGAAAAGAAAAATGAAGACGGTGCCTGACTTGCCCAATGGGAATTCTTTCGCTGAGACTCACGGGAAGTGGAGTGTGGCTGAGCCAGTCCACACTGCACTGTTCAATCGGTGCCCGTAGGAAGGGTGTGACTGCTGACTGACTGACAGTTTGCTTGGTTGCCATTGGCAACAGGTCCAGAGCTGCACTCTCCTTCCCTCCTGCTCTTGATGGGGCCTAGCGACTGAGGCAGCTGGCCCCAGGCGCTCTACCTTCAGGCCCGGGAGGGTGAGCCACTACCAGATGAAGGCTGCCAAAGCCTGATAAGACTTCCCTCCTGCCCAAGGCATGCATAAGTCTGAATAATGTGTTAGTCTTTGAACACCATCTGAGGCTTACTATTCCATGCTTTATTTAAAATTAGCCACTGTACATGCCAGTACTACACCTCCCAGCATGCCTTTCACAGCCCACAGGTGCCTGAGTTCTCTGAGAGGCGCTTCCCTCTTCTCGTTGCCGATGCTGCTAATCAATAGAGCATCAAGGAGTCGCATCACCAAGGAGGGGAGGTAAGCGGCTGTCAGTGGACGTGCCCAGCTCCAGCCATGTCCTGCTGGGACTGTCTTGGCCTGCGCTTCTCATCCACCAGGTGCTCCATCAGGAGCCTGTACTGAAGGGCCAGGGCTGGGCACTTGTCCCCTTCATTGGACCTGTTTCCAGGCGTGCACAGAGTGCTTCCTCTTCTTCCCTCCTTCCTCTTAAGGGTGAAGGCCTTCCCCCAGATTCTCAGAGAATAGCAATATCAGGATGGGATGCCTTTGAGCATGTTCAGAGTTCGGCCTCTCAAAGTCACACTGTTGTCTCTAGTTATGATTTTAAAAGTACACATTCCAGTTGGTAGGAGGCACTGCAAATGGACGCGGCCCATTTATGTGGGTTGTTTCCTTTTATGTGGAATCAGGTTGACTACTCGAGACTGACCTTAGGAGTCTGGGTTGTGAAAGGCATGCAGCAGCCACTCACCCGTGCACTCACAATGCCCACCAAAGGCCAGTAAGTCTGGCCTCCCAGCCAAGGCATGCTGGGAGTTGTAGCTTTAAGCCTAGGTTTTTTTTTATTAAAGTCTTTAAAAAGACTTTAAACCCAAAATTCAGTGTTTTTAAATTTTCTGGTATATTGTACAACCAGACCTATCAGCATGCCAAATTTCAAGTTTCTAACTCATCTGGAAGTGGGTAAACATTTTCGCACATACATTACACACACATACTTTCCACTTTATAGGTAGAGATTTTTTATATTATGTTTTATCTTACATTTTAAAATTTTAATCTGTGTAAACCCACCAGAGAACATTGGCTATTGCGCAGTGAAGTTATGCCAGAAATAAATAAATAAAATCTAACGGTAAAAATGTGATTCTCAGTTGATAACCATTTGGACCATAAAATTAAAAATTAAAATCTCCAGAAATCACTAACAATTTCTCATGGTGGATTGTTTGAGGCTTGTCTTTATTTTATTTGAAAGAACACTCTAGAATATTTTTGCCATATTTTTCAAGGGAAAAGGAGCAAAAATAATTTCATATGGGCATGTTGCCCTCTGTTGGTTGGTTGTTCTTCAAATGAAGATGCTTGTTCCTGAAGACAGATCATAGTTTTAGAAGGTGTTCCAAGAGAACGGTGACTGGCTATGGTGTACACTCATTCTTTTGGTCCCGCTGCAGACTGTGGCCAAGTGGGTTTTAGCATGAATAGCAGTGGCCGAGTGCTCAAATGATTGTGTTCACTGGGGTTTGGGAGAAATGCTGCCTCTTGATGGGGTCACATCCCCCTTTTAAGGAGCAGGTTCACAGCCAGTTCTCCTGCACCTGGTATTGCTTTTGGCTGTCTGAGTGGCAGTTGTGGCCGAGTGTATGTTCTGCCCACATAGACTGAGCTGCATTCTTTCCTGAAGATCAGGGGCCGAACTAGACATGTGTTTAATGCATCATTAGATAGAAACCCCATTAATTGTTATTGTTTTGTTAACAAGCATAGGCAGGGTACCTTCATGATGACTGTAATGCACAGGGAGGGGAAGATTAACCTTTTCCTCCCTGGTGAAAATTCTACCGAAAAACAATCCCCCACCCCACGCATCCTGCACTTAGCCTCAGAAAAAAAGCTTCCATCGGCACAGCAGTGGGAGGGGGGATTTGCACAAGGATGATGGTGGCAATGGACAGGGTTAACCCACCCCCCGTGCACTGCAGTCCTGATGACTATCAGCCCCTCTCCCACCTGCTATTAACTAAATAAAAACAGTCAGGTTTTCTAACGACATGACATGTTTAGCATGAGATCTAGTTTGGCCTTATGGCCTTGGCCATTGTCAGGCATATTATGGTAACCTCTTGACTCCTTGTAACACTCTTTATGTGGCTGCCTTTATAAAGTCCAGAAAATTCAGCTGGTGTAGACTGCAGCAGTACAGCCCTTTGAAAGTTCCACTGGTTGCCACTTTGTTTCCAGGCTAAATTGAAGGCACTGGTTTTGACTAGGGCTGTGCACAGCCCACCCACCCCCGATCCGGTTCGGATGATCTGGATCGGGCCCTCCTCCCACTCTCCCTGCTTACCTGCTTCCTCCTCATTGCCGCCACTGCCCGTCGCTGGCTCTGCTTCCTCTCTACTCAGAACCAGGCCTCGCGGCCTGATTCTCAGTAGAGCGATGTCGCGCCGGGTGATGTTTTGCGCTGGGTGATGTCATCACCCGGCATGACGTCGCTCTACTGAGAATCAGGCAGTGGCAGCAGCGGGCAGCGGCGGTGAGCAGCGGCTATGAGGAGACAGCAGAAAAGCAGGGAGAGTGTGGGGCAGGGCGGTGAGTCCAATAGACTCACCACCGGTCTGGCGTCCCTGGGTGCCGGCTGTGCTGCTGGCACCCAGGGACCTGGAAGGGCAATGGGCCCCGGATCTCTGGATTGATCTGGAATTATCCGATCTGGTCCAGAATGATCCAGACCTCCCCCAATCTGGTTCAGATCTAGATCCAGGAGGTCCAGATCACCCCGATCCGCTTTGGATTTGGGATCCAGATCCGTGCACAGCCCTAGTTTTGATCTTTAAAGCCCTTTTTAGTGTTTCAAGTTAGGAGCAGAAATCAACAGAAGAGATGTTGCCATAGACCTGGATTGTAGAACTGCAATTCACAGAGCTCTCACTTATGGATAAGAGGAGGCAAATGAACAACCACTTTTAGAGTCTAATGACAGGAATATACTCATTTTTTCTTATATTAAAAATAATCAATTAATTGCAAGTATAATAATGAGGGGAGGGACCACCCAAGCTCAAACAGATGTTGGTAACACAGCACAGTTTCAGTTCACTATTTCTAGTTTAACAGCATGTTCTTGTGTATTCTATTCTAATTAGGCCTTCCCAATAATATTCATGAATTAACCTTGGAGGATGACCATCTTTGTTGTATTGCTTTGAGAGACTGTGTGGATTAATTTGTAGCTGTGGCTCAAACTTAGCCACATTGCTGCACCTTCCTAGACGCCCAGAGCCAATGCACTATTGAACATGGACTTGGGATCACCTTCTTATGGCTCTTTTATATTCTTCTTCACTTGCGCATGAGGCATTTTGTTATGCAATTACTCTCCATTCACAGATTATGGGGGGTTCAGATGTCATAGTCTTCCATTTGTAACCCTCCTGCGTTTCGCAGATAGAGTATCTGCACAATATCTTGATTGGCAACACCACGACTCCTCTGCCTGGTAGCACCCATTGTCCAAGCTCCTGCCTTAAACCTTATATATGTTCCTTGGCCCTCTATAATTTTGTGCTATCTCCTACTGCCCATCCAAAGTCTCTTGCTTCATCAGCTGCCAGTGTAATACGTTAATCAAGTACACCAATATCTGAATGACATTTTCAGCAGCCGCAGCTCTTTTCTGGAGATTCTCCACAATATGTTTTAAACAGGAAACCTTTGTTTGTGAGACGTTATTTCTCATGCTTCCCATATCAGCTTCTTCAGTCTTGTTTTCCAGACAATGGAACAACAGTGCTGTTTTCTGGTCTCTGGATTCCATTTGCTTTAAATGCCTCTTGGGTACTGCAGTAGCATCCATATATTGCCAAGCTCCTGAGATTACAGCTGTGCCCTGATAAACAGCTCCCACACGGATCTGGTTGGGCTTGACTCCTGCTCACCACCATATGCCTTGTGGTACTGAAGCAGGGAATTTTGGAAAGCCACCTTTGGCTCAGAAATACTAAGCTAGCCAGCTCTGGAGATCCATCCATGAGCATCTGGTCCATTTTCTGACTCCAGCTTGATTCCAACAGTTCACTTGCTTTTAATGCCTCTTGGAGCACAAGAGTATACTCTTCCCTCCCCCATCTCTCTGTAGGCCCCTGAACTCTGCCATAAAATCTCTGCTCCAGTTCAGAAAGGGTGTGTACATCAAGAATGCACATCAGTCTTCTGAATATGTGTTCCACTATCTCCTTCTCACTTTCTGTCCAAATGGTCACTTACCTTTTTGCTGTGCCTTCCATTTGACAGTTAATGCAATGTAAACAAGACCTGAAGTGTTGCTTTGAATTCTCCAAATTTACAGTGCTCTACATATTTTCTCCTGAAAATTTAGGCAGTCTATATGCCTCAAATAAATGTAGTTCACTCCCATGACTGCTGTGCTAGCATGCTTACTGATTCGTCACTTGCGTTATTACCAGATGGATCATACATGGTGTTTCTAGAAGGATTTCCTCCCGCTTAAAACTCCTCAATCCTATTTGTGTGGCCATTGTAACGCAGTTCTCTATTATGGATGAGGAGAGGCAAATTGACTGCCAATCTGGGGTCTAATGAATAGAATAGTATTTATCTTATAAAATAAAAAATACAACCAATTCATTAGCAAGTATAATAATAAACAACAAAACAAAATTACTTGTTATATTACATGGCACGGTGTCAATTAACTACAAGAGGAGTTTCTGTATGTTGTTCTTTCAGCCTGTCAGTCCTCTTGCTTGTGTTCAGACTCTTCCTTTGCTTTCAGATGTCTCATCTGTCTGCTTTCTTTGCTTCTTTCTCTTCTCCCGAAGGTCACTCTTCATTCAGCTCTCCTCCACATCACCACCTGACGTTTCTCCTTAAACTTTCCCAGCATTCTATGCTCCCCCTTCAATAGTCCAGCATTGTATGACCTCATAGGAGAACTCCCTCGCCAGATACATTCCACAAAGATGCTTCCCAGACACATTCCACTGAGATCTTTTAGCCCATAGTGAAGATGCATTTGTTTCTTGGGCCCATAAGAATTAATTCTGATCCTCTTTTTTCGAGGTTTTTCTGAACTGCTGGTTCAAAATATTTAAAAGTTGATTTTTACTGTTTATGACATTATTCTTTGCTGAAAATCACTTTGAGAACATTTAGGTAGAAAAGTGACCTATAAATTTAAATATAAATAAATATAATACGTATCACTTGTGAAAACGCCTTTAGGCCTAGTGAGGAAAGGGAATGCTCATAGAATCATAGAACAGTAGAGTTGGAAGGGGCCTATAAAGCCATCGAGTCCAACCCCCTGCTCAATGCAGGAATCCACTTTAAAGCACCCCTGACAGATGGTTATCCAGCTGCCTCTTGAATGCCTCTAGTATGGGAGAGACCACCACCTCCCTATATCATTGGTTCCATTGTTGTACTGCTCTAATAGTCAGGAAGTTTTTCCTAATGGCCAGCCAGAATTTAGCTTCCTGTAACTTGAGCCCATCATTCCATGTCCTGCACTCTGGGATGATCGAGAAGAGATCCTGGCCCTCCTCTGTGTGACAACCTTTCAAGTACTTGAAGAGTGATATCATGTCTCCCTTTAGTCTTCTCTTCTCCAGGCTAAACATGCCCAGTTCTTTCAGTCCTCATATGGCTTTGTTTCCAGACCCTTGATCATTCTTGTTGCCTTCCTCTGAACCCCTTCCAGCTTGTCTGCATCCTTCTTGAAGTGTGGTGCCCAGAACTGGACACAATACTCAAGATGAGGCCAAACCAGTGTAGAATAGAGGGGAACCAGTACCTCACATGATTTGGAAGCTATACTTCTATTAATGCAGCCCAAAATAGCATTTGCTTTTTTTGCAGCCACATCACACAACTTGTGGTTTATAACAATTCCAACATCCTTTTCGCTTCTACTATTGCTGAGCCAAGCATCTCCCATCTTGTAACTGTGCATTTGGTTTCTTTTTCCTAGGTGCAGAACTTGCATTTATCCTTATTAAATTTCATTCTGTTGTTTTCAGCCCAGCACTCCAGTCTATCAAGGTCACTTTGAAGTTTGTTTCTGTCTTCTAGGGTATTAGCAATCCCACCCAATTTTGTGTTATCTGCTAATTTGATAAGCATTCCCTGCACCTGCTTGTCCAGTGCAGGGAATGTTGGAGAGCACTGGGCCCAGGACTGAACTCTGCGGTATCCCGCTTGTTACCTCCCCACAGTTTGATAAGGTACCATTGATAAGCACTCTTTGGCTGCATTCGGACAACACATTAGCCAATGCTGGGTTGAGTAGCCAACTCACAGTTGGTTATTTTGTGGGTACTCCGCACTCAACATATTCCTACACAACTGTGGGTGGTTGGGCTGGCATTGATTGGACTAATAGTCAACTCAGCATTTGACTGACATAGCCCCCGCCCCTCTCCCCACCCTCCCTCCTCCCTCAGTCCTCCCAGTTCTATCTCAGCAGCCTCTGCAAGTTGCATCAGTTGTAGCAGAGTGGCAGCCGCCGCTTTGGTCGCTCTTGCTGCCTGCCTCTATGGGCTTGTGTTTTAACCCACTCACCACACGCCATTAACGCACTCACCCCTCCACACAACACTTTAAACAACTCGCTTCGAGCTAAACAACTTGCAAGCCAATTGTTTCTCTCAGTTGCTTATTTGGGCGGAATAGCATAACGTCAGTAGTTTGTGAGTGGCGTGTTAACCTCCACACAACACAATAAGCAACTCAACTGACGATTGTTCCTCCCCCCCCCACTCAGTTGCTTAATGTGTTGTCCGAATGCAGCCCCTGAGTCCGATTATACAGCCCAATGTGGATCCACCTAATAGTTGTTCCATCTAGCCCACTTTTAGCTAGTTTGTGAATCAGAGTGTCATGGGGCAGTTCATCAAAAGCTTTGCTGAAGTCAAGATATATTACGTCCACAGCATTCCCACAGTCTAAAAGGGAGGTTATCCGATCAAAAAAAAAATGAGATCAGGTTAGTCTGGCAGGATTTGTTCTTGACAAATCCATGCTGGCTTCTAATAATCACTTCATTGTTTTCAACGTGCTTACAGACTGACTTCTTAAAAAACGTATCCAATATTTTCCCAGGAATTGATGTCAGACTGATTGGTCTGTAGTTCTCAGGTTCCTCCGTTTTGCCCTTTTGGAAGATAGGGATAACATTAGCCCTCCTCCAATCGTCTGGCACTTCACCCGTCTTCCATGATTTCACAAAGATAATAGACAGTGGTTCTGAGAGTTCGTCTGCCAGCTTCTTTATTCCTCTTGGATACAGTTTATCAGGCCCTGGAGATTTGAACTCGTTCAAAGAAATTGGGTGTTCCTTAACTATTTGTTTATCAATCTCAAACTGCAGTCCTGCCCCAACAGCTTGTAGTTCACTTTTTCCAGGGGTGGTCATAGACCAGCTTTTGAGAGAAGACTGAGCCAAAATGGCAATTGAACACTTCTGCCTTTCCTTTGTCATCTGATATCAATTTGCCATCCTCATTGAGTAGTTGAACCACCATTTCTTTCCTCTGTCTTTTACTATGTATGTACCTGAAGAAAGCTTTTTTGTTGTTTTTAGCATTCCTCACTAGCCTCAGCTCATTCTGAGCTTCAGCCTTCTTGATGCCATTCCTGCATTTCTGTGCTACCTGTCCGTACTCTTCTTTTGTAGCCTGGCCTTCCTTCCACTTACTATATGTGTCTTTTTTTTGTTTTCAGATCACCTCTAAACTTTTTGTGGAGCCACATTAGTTTCTTCTGTTGTTTCCTATCTTCTTTCCTTGTTGGAATTGTTCATAATTGAGAGTTTAAAATTTCCTTTTTAAAAAAACTCACATCCATCTTGGACTCCTTTTCTCATTAGGGCTACTTGCCATGGGACCCTACCGACCATAGGTCTGAGTTTATTAAAATCAGTTTTCTTAAAATCCAGAGTACGCCTATGTAGGGTGATCATATGAAAAGGAGGATAAAACTGTCAGATATTCTATCCTAACATGTACAGTGCTGTTAGCCTGCACAACTTGACAAACCAAGCCAAAGCAAATGCAGCCTACTATGCATTTGCTATAGCCTGCTAGCAGCCTGACCTGACCAGCTTTTGCAATCATAGAAAGATAAGCGAAACCAGAGCATTTCTTGTGTTCTTGGCAGGCTATTTCACACAGCTAGCAGACCACACTGTGCTTGGGGGGCATGATGGTGGTGGTGGTCACAAATTGTGCATATGCTTCAATAATTCTGTAATGTGATTTCAGTTGTTTTGGGTGTTGTTGTTTTTAAAGAAAAATGAGAAATACATTTTAAATATAGAAAACCTGTGTGGGAACCCAGTTGTCTTCCAATGTTCCATCAACGATGAGGATAATTTTATATCTGTAACCAAATCAGTACCTGGAAAAGCAGGAAAGTGAAAAATGCATCCTCACTACTTGACAGAAGATTGCAAAGCATTACAACTGACTTCTGACATGTCTACATTCAGAGGATTCTACATTCTCATTTGGTAAGTGATCATTTGTATTCACCCACTAAACCTAAAAACAAGCATACATTTTATTGGTTTTACATTATTATTATTTTAAACACTTATGTCCAGCTTTTCTTTGTACATTTCCACAATCCCTTTCATCTCTGTTCAATTCAGGGCTTACTTAGTAGTTAACCTAAAGCCTGTACCAGGTTGTCCCCCAAAATTGTGAAATCATGAAGACATGAAAGGACTAGTTTCCCTCCAGAGTTTGGGAATGAGGAGTCTGATCGAGTAACAAAGGTAAATAAAAAAGAACTACTTTAGTGACCTGACAAGGGAAGCTTAAATTGTATTTTTAATGGGTTAGGTTGTACTAAGCTGTCCCAGGAGGGCCATATCTCACTAAGAAAGCACCATGTTAAGTTTAACAAATATCCAACATCTAGACATTGAGCCTTGGGGACTAGTAAGATAATTCCCATGGATTAGCAAGAAAGCTTGAAAGAAGTGTTTGTGCAAAGACTGTCTTAAATGCCAGAACTTTTCTTATAACATTAAATGTTCCTTATTACAATGGAAAGTTCAACGAGTCTTATTTATGTTAGCTGTTTTCTTTGGGAAAGTTATAGATTCTTAATGATTTTGTATTTGCTTTGACACAGATAAGACTTAACATCTTTTAAAGGATTCGAAACCTTTAAACTAACCCCTGACATAACTTCAAGAAATGATGCTCTGAGTTAATTTTTGTAGTTTTTGTTGTTGATATCTGTTGTGGCTACAGAACCCCACAAATGCTTCCAGGTTCTCCAAAAATGATAGAGAAATCCAATATTATGCACAGAATCTGCTATTTATTTAATATTGCCTTGCTGCAGAGGACAGTTTACAGTTTAAAATAATGGTTTACAATCCAAGGAAAGAAAAGGAAGGTGAACCATCTCTTTCATATTGTCACATAATGAAGGCATGTGATGATCAGGTGGTACAATCACTGCAAGAGATTGTCCTGGGACAGCAACCAAGCTGGATCCAATATATTCTGGAGAGAGTTGCACTCCTTCTAAAAGATCAGGTTTGCAGTCTGGAAGTGCAATAATATTAGTTCGGCCCTTGTCTTTAGAGGTCCAACTCAGGAGCTCCTGCAAGTGCCAGCCAAATGTCCCCCAATTTGGGAGGGGAAATGGTGGAAGTAAGAGAAACCCCCTTGTTATCTCTGATCACAAATCAGAGAAAACAAGTGGATTCTCCTTCACACCACTTGCCCTTCCATTGGGAACCTAAGGCTCCATGGGCTGGATGGGGAGTCTCCATATAATGTCACTATATGTCCTAATCTTATCCAGTCTGTTTTAATTATTACTTTTACTCTAAGCCACTCTGGGAAGCCCTTGTGGGGCTTGAAGAGTCAGGTAAAATTAAAAATAGGCTCATATAGATCAGTCAACATTTATTCATCTTGTTAGTCATTGCTCCTATTTTTTTTTAAATAGTTTAGTAATAATAAAGTTCCATTTCAAACACACAAACAAATTGTGTGTGTGTATAGGCTGGACTACAGACACTCAATCTTAGAATATCAGGATCATTTAGCTCATAAAAGTTTAAAGATAAGGGTCATGTAATGGTCTAGGGAAAATTCCAGTCTTAATGCAGGTAAAAAGGTACCTTTTTGTAGGGCCAGCTTGTGTTGACATAGACCTTAGAATTACAAATAACTTTGCCATCTTCCTCCCTGCCACTCATGGACAACAACAGCACAATTTATTGTGCATACAGTCACTTCCCTTTTCCTAACAGCCAATGACTCTGAAGGTATCATAGTGATGTCATAGTAATAATCATTGAGAAGCTAGGCCTAAGCAACACTAACGCCTCTTTCATCATGATATCAACCCAAAGGACCACCATGGGCTAAAAGGAATACCACAGGCCTTCATGATGGGTGAGGTACCTGGACAGCAGGAAGGATTGGATCCATTCTTCAGCATTGTAACTAGGTAACACCATAATAATTCCATCTTATGGGCAGGGATGTTTATATTGGACAATAAAGCCCCTTCTGGGTTGGGTTTGGTTTATTGTGTGCTTCATTTTTATTGCCAGCCACTTGCAGACCTACTTCTATGCCTAAGCAAAGAGAATTTTAAAAAGTAATTAAAATTGAGAGACATGGAAGTAATATAAAGTGATACATTTTGTTAAACAAACTTGGGGTGGCATACAGCTTTTGTAGGTACCCAAAGACACTTTCCATCTGTTATAATACAAAGGAAGCTAAACACTGAGCCGTATAAAGAACAAAAATGTTACTAATGCCAATTAAATGTTTTATCACTGCAGGTAGAAGGAAGCATCACAAAAATAAATAAATCACCCCATTCTTCCAATACTTATAAATACATTGCTCAGCAGGGAGATAACAAGCAGTCATAATACTGTAACCCACCACATGGATATCCTTTTCAAATCTATTGACCCATTCCATAGAATTCCAGAATAATTTACTGGCTTGTGGCCAGAAATCTCTTAGTTTGTTCATTTATGGGATATATGATGAATGAAAATGTATCTGTATGTAACACACCAATTTTTGTCTTTTTTGCATATACAAAGTTTATGGAAACTAACCATAGATCTGTAGTAAAGCACATGCTTTGCTAAGGATCTCAGGCAAGAAGACACAGAAAGAGCTTTCGCTGCTGATATCCTGGAGAGCCAGATGGGCCAGATGCACCAATGGTGTGTTTGAGTATTTGGCAGCTTCCCATTTTCCATGTCTTCTATATCTGTGTCCATGTTGTGTATGCATGTATTATTTTATTCATTTATTTGTTTGAAGGACAAAAAAGGTACCAGAGCAGCTTACAAAGATGATTAATAAGACAGTCCTTGCCCTCAGGCTTACAATCTAAAAAACTCAACAGAAAAGGAAAAAAAACTGGGAGAAGGGGAAAAAAGCAAATTCAGGCACTACTACTTATGTATACACGGACAAATCTCCTTCACAGGGCAGACACCTACCTGCTTTCATTTAGATGGATAGTATTCTTGATCTAGACTTAGGTTCTAGCACTGGCCTGACTAACCAAGCTGAATGTGGACATTGTCGTATCAATTTGTGGATCATAAACATCAGTTACAATGCTCTGCAAGACATCAGTCAAGGCACATTATTTTCTAATCATTCTGTTTACTTTAATATCCTCATACGTCAACATTCTGTATTTTTCTTGTTTCTGAGTTTAGTTTGATGTATATACAAAAGCCTGGTTGGCTACTGAGCAATAAACTGAACTGAACATTAGAAAGATCTGCAATGTAATGCAAAGTTGTGGTTTGTGTTAGTGATAAATCACCCAGATCACTCTGATAGATGACAGGATGCAACTTAGGCTAAAAAACAAGTATCCAAGTGCAGTGAACAGATGCATCAGCCCTGGAGTAGATATTAAAAAGCAATTTTTCCAATTAATAAAAATAGCAACTATTTCACACAATATATTCGAGGGAGACTGCAGCCCAATCCTATGCATTTTCACTCTTAAGTAAGACCACAGAGCTTAGTGGGTTAATTTCTAGAGAAGACCCTGAGCTTAGATCTTCAAACAAAGATGAAGCACATGGCACACAACTGCTAGACATATAACAAATTGAAAAACTGGGCTGAAGGGATGGTTTTTATCATATTTTTTTATATATATACATATATATATATACTTTTAATATTTATTCTATATACAATATCACCACTTAGGCATGAAGTAACAATACAAGTTGTTTAACATAGATTGAACAGGCTGCAATAGCTGAATAGAGATATTTTTTACAAACAGAACTAATGATCAAACAACAGGCCTCCAGTTCTTTCAACCTGTTTCACAAAACGCTTCTTCAGAGTAATTCAACTATGAGCACCATCACAAAGTTCCTGCAATGGGCGAATAGAGTTCGCTCCTCAATTCCAAAATGACATATCTAGTCCTTCAAACATGGTTCACTTAAAGTCCCGGCTGAAAAATGCAAAGCTTCAGCACTTCAGCTACCTATATTTTATACATCCTGCGAAGTCACTTGTTTCCCCCTTTATTCCAAAAAGTTCAAGAGCTGTCTTCTGGGGATAACCCCCAGTGACTCCTGGCTCACATTAAACACTGAGCAAGGCCAACTACTAAGAAATCCATTTGAGGATCAGGGGCTATAGCCAACAAATTCATATTGAGTCTGCAACTAGCTACAAAAGTACAAAAATGTCATTTTCTGCAGCAAAATGTTCCTCTATCCCAGAAGTGGGGTAGAGGAACCAGAAGGGGACAATCATTACGGTCCCATAAGGGGTGGGGTAGGGGTAAAACCAAATGAACGCAGCGGGTCTATTCCCAAAGAGACAAGTCAAAGCCGTAACAGGCTCGTTTTACGCCGCCGGCTATCCAGAAGGCGTCCTTGCGCTCCTTTCCGGCCTCGCTCTCTGCGCCTGCGCCGACCGCTGGCGCCTGCGCACCACGAGCCGCCTTTTCTCCCCTTGGCAACGGGATCACCTCCCCTCCCCCCTCCCGGCCAGCCCTCTCTCCCTGAGCTCCTCTACCACCTCAGCCGGCGACCGCCCCGCTGGGTCTTTCTCGGGCGACTGTGCGCCGCCGCCGCCATGCAGGGAGAGGACGCCCGGTACCTCAAGAGGTAAACGCTTTGTCAGGCGAGGAGACGGCAGGGGAGCGAGAGGGCGAGCGAGCCGTCTTGAATGGAGCGGAGGCGGGCGCGGCTGCGCTACCTGAGGGGGTGGGGGTACGGCAGGAGAGCGAGGGAGGCCCGCGGGCACCGGAGGAGGAGGGGGAGGAGGAGAGGGGCGGCCTCGTCCTGGGAAAATAGAGGGGCGTGGAGGGCGGGCGACTGACGGCGCAGCGCCCTGGGGAGCTCCGGCGCTGAGGCTCAGGGTGGGGCCCGGGGAAGGGCAGAGGGCGGCACCGTGGAGGGCGGAGGGCGAGACAGCCTGAGCTTGGCGCCTCAGGCCGGAGCCTGACGGGGTACGTCGCTCCGCTTCTCGGCGGCAGCCACCGCCGCTTCCCCCGCGCGCCACAGCGCACACCTGGACGGTGCCTCGAGAAGCAGAAAGATCCCGGTCTGGTGTGGCGCTTTCAAGCCGCAAGGGCTGGTGCCGTTTGTGGGATAGGGTCCCACTGCATCAGAGGGAGGATGGGAGGATGCATCAGAGGGAGCTGGCCATAGGCCCAGGCCAGGTGGGAAGTGTGTGCCCCCCTCCCCCATCTCAAAGTGCTCATTAAGTATTTTTTAATCAGTGGCGCTGATTCAGTGCTAAATACGTTTATGAACTAGAACGATTTATTAAAAAAAGGTAATGGGAAGCACTTCTATTCAAAACGTAAGACATCACTTTTTCACATTCAGAATTTCACGACTGGCAGCTCCTGCGCTGTTTCCGCAAGGCGGGCTCCTCGCTTCTCGATGGGCCACTCATGCTACAGAAGCAGGAGCGTAAGCTGGGGGGGGGACCTCCTCGTCGGAGGGCCCCCTCAAAATCGTGGGCCCTGGGCCAACTGGCCCTGCTGGCCCCCCCCCTCTGCACTGCCCTGACTATGGGTCCACAAAAGCTTGTGCCATCATAAACTCAGTCCTTGAAGGTGTGGCACAATACTCTTTGCTGCAGCAGACTTAAGGGGGCTTCGAGATGAGGCTTTTGTTGTCCAGTTGCCCTGCTTTACTCACAGAATTTTGCAGTGACTCCAGGCATTTTCGTGCATCTCATATCCTCTGGTGTTTTACCCACTGCTGCTTCTGCCTTTTTTCTTACTACAGAAAATCCATGAAGGGCTTCTTTGGAAAAAGTGGAATAGTTCTGCAGTGTCTTTGATATGTAGTGCCGGGAGCTGCCCAGTTAGAAGCATCCTGGGAGCACATGCTTGACCTCTGTAGCCCATGCATGCTAATTAAGGAGGAAGGTGGTTGAGCTCCCAGCATGCCATTGGCACACATGGATGCATGAGAGACTGCAAAGTTTATCTTGAGGAGGGGATGAGAGAATCACAGAGATTTGGGGATGGGTTACTGGTGGGATGGAGAACATGGTTGGATGGGGCTGGTGTACAACAAGGAGGGAAAGAAAACCATGGGAAGGGGGAAAGTGAAAGAGAAGAGTGCTGTGTGGATAAAGGGTCCGAGGGACACAGTGTTGAGTGAGAGCACTTAAGGTTGCATTAGTCAGAAGTGCTTTTGCGGGATTCTGCATTAGTTCATGGCATGAAGAAAGTATAATGCAGATATTACTGTGGTGCATTGGAAGAGTATCTGTCAAGGGCATGTAACAGACAGTATGATAGAACTATTTTCTGAGAACAGTTTTCAGTGGCTGCTAGCCATGATGGCTAGATGGAACTGCTGTGTTCAGACACAGTGACCTGGTTCACATGTAACGACAGTCCTGAGATTAAACAACCCATGAACTGCCGTGCACAAGTGGATGTGCTACCTAAGGCACATCCACTAGTTCTGCTTTTACTCAGCAACCCATGAGCATCTCCTTTGTAGGTTCCTGAGCTGGTTAGGAGCTAGACAACCCAGCAGTTAACCCATGGCTTCTTGTTGGGTTAACCACTGAGTTGTTTAGCCCCTAAACAACCCAGTGGTCCAGGTTCAGATGTCATGCTCAGCAGCCTACGAAGGAGCCACTCTTAGGTTGCTGTGTAAAAGCGGAATTAGCAGGCTTGCTGCAGGCAGCTTGCCCCCTTTTTCCTGCTCGTCCCTGACAGCCCATGGGTTGTTTAACTCAAGGCTGCCATTACATGCAAACTAGCCCAGTGTGTGTTTGAATGCTAGTTCATGGGGGACAAACATCAGGGGAGAGCTGTGGCCTTCATGTGCATCCCAGAGCATGCCAGAATTCATGAGCATCCCAACAGCATGTGGCTAGTCATTGTTTAATATTACATGGTCCTTTGACCGATCTGGCAGGACTTTTTTATGGTTTGTGGCTTGCTCAGTAGACCTCGGAGACTCAAAATTAAGTTGTGATCTCAGCATCAGCTTCCTTGAGAAATATTGGGACCTGGCTGCTTGAAATGGCACCTACTGTATGGTGTAAATATGGCCTAGCTACTTCTACACTGTAAAACCTCTACCCATCTCTCCTTCTGTCCAAGGAGAGATGGGTAGTTCAAAATATGTTCAAAATTAGTTCAATTAGTTCAAAATATGGCAGCCAGGTTGGTCACCGGTACATCTAGGGGTGACCACATTACACCAGTTTTAAAATCTCTTCACTGGCTGCCAATCAGTTTCCGGGCAAAGTACAAAGTGTTGGTTATTACCTTTAAAGCCCTACATGGTTTGGGTCCAGGTTACCTACGGGATCGCCTTCTCCCATACAATCTGCCCCGCACGCTCAGGTCCTCTGGGAAGAATTTATTACAGTCAACAAGAACTAGACTGACAACCGTTACCCAGAGGACCTTCTCTTCTGCCGCTTCCAGATTATGGAATGGCCTGCCGGGAGAGATTCGCCAACTCACTAGTCTTCCGGAATTTAAAAGTTCTATAAAGACTTATCTCTTCCGGCAGGCCTACCCAGATGAATTTTAAAGTGTTTTATTGGTGTTTTATTGGTGTTTTAATGATGTACTGGTTTTATCTGCTTTTAATCAGTTTTTGTATTTTGTGTTTGGTGTTGTTCCCCGCCTCGATCCGTTGGGAGAGGCGGGTGATAAATAAATATATTATTATTATTATTATTATTATTAAGTGGGAACCTCACTCAGCTGGATGTTTTGGAGATAAATGTAAACCACATTTTCCATCAAAATAATGACAAAGTAATAAATATTGCTATTCACCTGGAAAGTGGTATAAAATATTGTATACCTTTTATCTATTTGCGTTCCTGATGGAAAGTGGACATTTAACATTATGTCATCAAGTCTGCCCTTTTTGTATCAGGAGGAGGCATGATTTCTTCCCTCTGCTTTTTGATGATGAGAAATGGTTTTATTAGTGTTTAGTTTTATCCCTTTTAAAGTTCTACAGTTCATGGACAAGAAGAAACAAGAGGCAGGCTTTGTTATCATACACAAACTATATAGTAGATGCCCTATAAAATACAAGACTGATATCTACTAGGTTGTCTTAAAATCTAAACTGGTAAGCATGGGAAAATACTCAAAGGCTGCTTATTCTCTCTGAGTCTCTAATGTCCTTGTCTCATACAGAGGCTAGACTTATTGTGTCATTTAATTTTTTTACTTAACAGGAAGGTAAAAGGAGGGAATATTGATGTACATCCATCAGAAAAGGCACTTATTGTTCACTATGAAGTGGAAGCTACAATTCTTGGGGAGATGGGAGATCCTATGCTGGGAGAACGCAAAGAGTGTCAAAAAATGTAAGCTTGCAGTACTCCTATAAAATTATCTTCAGAGGTTCTTGATTAATTTTCTGGATATCTGACCTTCCACTTTTAAAGTTGTGGGGAAAATGTTGAATCAGGAAAAATTCTGATACCTTAAATGAAGTGGGATCTGATACAGCTTATTTGACATACTTAGTAAACAAAAATTTAAAGAAGTATGCTATACTAAATTTACATGATATATAACATTGCATGCTGTATAAGTATGTGAAATGTTTTTTCAATACCCCAGATTATTTTATTAGGGGGAAAATAAAGCACACAGGCAGCAGTCCTATATATACTTACCTGGGAGTAAGTCCCATTGAATTTTAATAGGACTTCTAGGTAGATGTGCACAGGATTGCTTCTGCCACCAACTTGGTCCCCTGTGAGGGGGGGGCATTTTCAGCAAGTTTTCTGGGAGGTAAAATCTATTAACTTGCGGAAAATAGGTATAGCAGAGTATTTTCTAGGTTTTTTTACTTTAACCAATAGTAACTTTTTTACTATTGTTGTTTAAAGCTATTTCTGGTCAAAATAAATAAACTGGAAGCTGTGTCTTTACGTAATGGTAAGCCCCCTGATAATTAATAGATTTGGTCTTCACTCTGAGAAAAAAGAACATTTTTTTCATTGCTTCCCCTCCCCCAATGTATCTGGTAAATACTTCAGCTGAGTGCTGATTTAATGTGGTTTACATGTTCAGACAAATTCAAAATTTAACTGGAAATTGTTATTATTGGAATACTTGTAAATTCAATTATAAAAAACTGCCAGTTTAAGACCAGAGCTATAGCCAACAAGGCTCTATCATGTTGGCCCAAGCTCTATAAAGCCAGGAAGTCAGAAGCTAAGGCTCATGCCTTAACTGCCATGCCCTGTGACCAGTAATGATGTTTTGCAATGTCACAAATTGTGCATGTTTGCAGCTTTTTTTCCATGCACCCACATTTTTGTGGGTCTTTCACACCCATATCCAGATAGGGAGGATGGAGTGCCTGGAACCAGCGGATATGCCTCATGTTGTCCTGGTCCTGTATAGCTTTATGAAGCATCTGAGCCTTACTGTATTGCCTGTGCCTATTTGTTGCATATAAGCAAGTACAATTTATGATCCGCCCTGGGTACTCCTAAGCCTCCAAATTCAGAACCTTACAAGTATCCTATGTGTTGTGCCTGCTGCTCTGAATTTAATCTAGATGAGCGATTTGCCCATCTAGGGGAGGCTTTGAGGATGGGGAGGACAAAACTGACGCCTGTGGAACCCCATACTGGAAAATTCATGGGCCTGAGCAATTTCCCTTAAGCACCACCTTCTGGAGCCAGCCAACCACTACAATGCAGTACCCTCCACTCCCAACTCAAGACAATTGCCCCAGAAAGATATCATGGTTGATGATATCGAAAGCTGTCAAGAGGCCAAGGAGAATCAACAGGGTAACACTCCCCTGTCTCTCTCCCAACATACAGGGTGTTTCGTTATTCTCACTAATGGATCACTGTTGCTTTTTATGAACATAGTAGCAACTGCCTAATTTTACATTTTTTACTTCCAACTTATTAAACCCCATTGAATTTGACGGGTTATTTCTCTCACGTATTCTTGGGGTGTTTGTCCTAAGGCTGTGACTTGGGTCTACCCAGTGGATTTGTAACTGAGCGCTAATTTGATCTTGGGCCATGCAGTCCAAGTGAAATGTTTTGTCCGCTGAACCACATTGGGTGTTGGTGTGCATAAGACATCCTTCTATGGAAAATCCAGGCAGGATTCTTCACCTTAGTAATACATGGAACATAATAACTTTTATACTAATTGTTTTTGCATTTCCCTGTGTGTTTTTCAATGCTTCCTCTATTATGTTGCATGACCTATAACTGGTACAGTTGATAATAAATACAAATACCACGATGCAAACTGTAGCCTAGCTACAGTTATCCACGCTCTGATAACCTCTCGGCTGGATTACTGCAATGCGTTATACGTGGGGCTGCCTTTGAAAATGGTCCGGAAACTTCAACTGGTACAAAACAGGGCAGCCAGACTGTGTTAAAGGACACTGGCCAATGAGATCATAACCAGTCCTTCCAGCTTCATTGGCTGCCGGTCCAGGTCCGGGCCCAATTCAGAGTGCTATTATTAACATTCAAAGCAGCTTAGGGCCAGGTTATCTGAAGGAACACCTCCTCCCATCCTCAGGGGTCCTTCTCCATGAGCCCCTGACACTGGAAGTGATGCAGGTGGCTACCAGGAGGAGGACCTTCTCTGCTGTGGCACCCTGGCTGTGGAATATGCTCCCTAGAGAGGTTCACCTGGCACCTACATTATACTCTTTTAGATGCAGGGTGAAGACCTTTTTATTTTCTCAGTATTTTAACAGTTAATTAGTCTAATTTTAACTTTGCTGTTTTTAAATTTGTATTTTAAATCTATATTGCTGCTTGGTTTTATCCTGCTTGTGTTCTTACATCGTATTTTTATTCTATATTTTTATACTGTTGTTGTTTTACATTTTAAATAATTGTTATGGTTTTAATTTTTGTAAACTGCTCAGAGAGCTTCGGCTATTGAGTGGTATAAAAATGCAATAAATAAATAAAATAATAAACTGTTGGATTTAGATGTGTTCCAAATCTTGTGGCTCAACATGTGGGCTCTTAACCACAAAAACAAAAGCCCCATGATTTGGTTCTCAGTGCAAACACATGAAAACTGTCAAGATAATTTCTATTTTACAAATTATTGACTGTAAATGTAAAGGCAAGTACTGCATATATGGTTTCTGCAGCTAAAGATGAAAAATTCTGCTTTATACTTTTCAGCATTCGATTGAAGAGTCTCAATGCAAATACAGATATTTCTTCCTTGGCTCGAAAGGTGGTGGAGGAATGCAAGCTTATTCACCCCTCCAAACTAGCAGAGGTGGAACAATTGCTTTATTACCTGCAGAACCGCAGAGACACTTCATCAGCAAAAGGTGGGCAAAGCAAGTTTAAATATGGAGCTAGTAATGGTCTGTGGAGTGGGCCTTTCTTAGTGTGCTGTGGGGATGAGGGCAATATTGAAGGCAGGCTCTATTTTATAAACTGATAGAACATTATTGGGAAATCATTATCGGTCAAGAAAAATGACATTGAAATCTAAATGCATTTTGGATAATTAAACAACTTAAATAACATCTTTGTTTACTTTTTTGTCCTGAACATGAAGGCAGAGGGGTGGACAACTTCAGGAGGTCTGGGGGCCATTTCTGTCCCCTTGACGCTCCTTCCATGGATTGCAGTCTGCCAGGTGACTCGAATACTGGTTTTATTTTTTTCCATTTGTTTATTTTTTTTAAAAGGTAACCAGAGCATTATGAAGCATCAAGAAGGTCTAGATTGTTTGCAAGCTAGATTTGACCTTTTGGGTGATCTGCAGTGCTCCAGATGCCATTATTTTTTGTTTAAAAAATTGTTAAACTTATTTTGGGGTGCAGTGAGGGCAGCATTTCTCTGCACTTCTGTCCTATTCTGCCTCAAGAACCTGTGTGTTTTGCCCAAGCAAGAGGCAGATCTGTGTTTTCAGAAATGGAGATTAACCATTGCTACGGCTTCCCAAAATACATTGCTATGTGTAATTTGATACCTGCAACACCTAGCCTTTGGCTAATTCATTCAGACTGCAAATCTCCATTTTGAGACTTGGATCTACCTCTACTGCAGACCTCATGACCATTACTCCTGGGCAATCTTTTGGTCTTTGTTTCTGCCCCCTGTCCCATGCTTTTTTTTCTGGAGAATTCAGAAGCTTGCATGATTTAGTAAAATTTTGGTTGGTTCCAATAAAGGTATTGTTCAAATATGGATTTTGGATTTTTTTCTCATGGACCAACATGGCTACCTTTTGTTTTTTAAGTGCTTTAAAATAATGACTTTGTATTTCCTTTCCATAGAAAAGAAAGAGAAATCCAGTAAGCCAAAAGATCCACCACCTTTTGAAGGAATGGAGGTAGGCACTGTTAAATTTTAGAGGATTTCCTTTACTGCCATGTCTCCACATTGACATGTATGTTATGAGTTTATAAGTTTCTACCAACTAGGTCCAACTAAGTATTGTTGCATCGCTACAATTTTATCACGTTTGATTATAGTTTTTGATGATGTATCCTTGGCTGTTACTTGTCGCTTTATTAGGGATAAGTTTCAGTTTTTCAGTGTGTTCAGACAGTGCTTTGTACAGTCTGTGACGTCTTCCATCTGTACACTCAACCTTGGTCATCATGGCTGATGAAGGCATCTAGGGAGTAGAATCATAAAATAGAATCATAGAATAGTAGAGCTGGAAGGGGCCTATAAGGACATCTTGTCCAACTCCCTGCTCAATGCAAGAATCCACCTTAAAGCATACCTGACAGCTGTCTGTTTAGCTGCCTCTTGAATGCCTCTAGTGTGGGAGAGCCTACAGACCTCCCTAAGTAATTGTTTCCATTGTCGTATTGCTCTAACAGTCAGGAAGTTTTTCCTGATGTCTAGCCAGAATCTGGCTTCCTGTAACTTGAGCCCATTATTCCATGTCCTGCACTCTGGGATGATTGAGAAGAGATCCTGGCCCTCCTCTGTGTGACAGCCTTTCAAGTATTTGAAGAGTATTATCATGTCTCCCTTCAGTCTTCTCTTCTCCAGGCTAAACATGCCCAGTTCTTTCAGTCTCTCCTCAAAGGGATTTGTTTCCAGACCCTTGATAATCTTCATTGTCCTCCTCTGAACCCTCTTCACCTTGTCTGCATCCTTCTTGAAGTGTGGTGCCCAGAACTGGACACAACCAGTGCTGAATAGAGGGCATCCAGTACCTCGCGTGATTTGGAAGCTGTACTTCTATTAATGCAGCCCAAAATAGCATTTGCTTTTTTTGCAGCCACATCACACTGTTGGCTCATATTCAGCTTGTAATCTACAACAATTCCAAGATCCTTCTCGTTTGTAGTATTGCTGAGCCAAGTATCCCCCATCTTGTAACTGTGCATTTGGTTTCTTTTTCCTAGGTGTAGAACTTGGCATTTATCCCTATTAAAATTCATTCTGTTGTTTTCAGCCCAGCACTCCAGCCTATCAAGATTACTTTGAAGTTTGTTTCTGTCTTCCAGGGTATTAGCTATCCCGGCCAATTTTGTGTCATCTGCAAATTTGATAAGCATTCCCTGCACCTCCTCATCCAAGTCATTAATAAAAATGTTGAAAAGCACTGGGCCCAGAACTGAGCCCTGTGGCTTCTCTGTGGAAGTTGTGGGCAACTATGGGCTTCAGAAGGCCCAATCTCTTGTTGTTCAAAGACTGATAGACCTAGGGTGCCTCTACAAGAGTGATTTAAAGCTCTTCCAAGGCGCATTAGGAAATTTACCTCTACAAGAGCGGAGCGCAAATCAGGGACTCAGGCGAGTTTTCTCTCCGATTATTTGCATTTTCAAATGCGTGTTAATTAGCGAGTTTTAATTTACGGCGGGAGTAAGAGCGCCTTATGTCCGTGTAAACAACTTTCTGAGGAGGCACATTAATGATCAGGGGTTGGACTGTGGTCGTAATGTCATGCATAGAACTGCCCCTTCGCTGAGAAAACCTCCCACTTTTTGGTTTAGTTTCCTTTCCTCTCTCCTCCTGGCAACTGCCTCCTTGTACTCCGTCTCTCCGTCTCTTCTCCAAGAAGAGGTGACCCAACTTGAACCAAAAATAAAGTTTCTTTGAAGTACCCTGATGAAATACTTTTAACATGGAGACACGGGGCCAGATGGAGGTGGTTTTATGAGACGTAAAGGGGGTAGGAAGGATGTGCGGATGTGCGTATAATTAGCCATCAGCAGACATAACTTCCCCTCGCTTCTTGCTGGGTTCCTGAGCTGAGTTTGTGTGTGTGTGTGTATGTTTTACAATTGTTGAGCTCGCTGGGAAGTGGAGGGGGAAGGAATGAAGCAGCATCCCCCTGCCTGTTTTGGTGTGTGTATGTGTGTGTGTGTGCGAGACACATTTCCATTTACTCCTGAAGAGGTCATGGCAATCGGGTAAAGGAGGGGGGAAGACAGGTAGCCGAACATGTTAATCAGGTCATTCCTTTCAGGTAACCTAGGAAACCAAAGGTTGGAGATTCTGGTGGGCGGGGAGAATAAAGGGAGGGATCCGGTTTGGGAAGTTTCTCTGGGACAAAGCACATTACTTTCAGCAACATTTGCATGTGATTCTCAGCATGTCAAAAACTTTAAAATGCCTTTCATAGAGCCCGTAATGCGCTTCAACGCCTCCCATGTATAGGGATTAGGTGTAAAAACGCTTCAGAGAAGATGCGCATAATCGGGGAACCAGGCGTCAAACCGAAATCTTGTAGAGGGGGGCCTAGATCTACAGCACTTAAGAACTGCTGCTAACAAATCTTGTTCCCCATTACTCTATAATATCTTTAATAACTATGGACTCATTGCAGCTTCATATCTGCATATGTTAACCATCCCAAAGTACAGAAGAGCATTTACCCTTGTTCGTTTTAATGTGTTGCCATCAGCACTACTAGATGGACGGTTTAGTAAAATCCCGGTTAATGATCAAATATGTCCCTGTGGCACTGGAACAATAGAATCTGTCGAACATGTCCTTTAGCATTGCAACATGTACAAGGAATGTAGAAAGAAGCTAATCTTTCCATTATTAGGAGCCTCTTCTGGAAGTAACCCCACAACTTTGGTATTAATTTGTTTAAGGGATGTGTCCTCCTGTATTACTGAAAGGGTCTCTAAGTATGTTATAACAACAGTGCAAATTAGGAAAAAAAATGTTGCAATCCTCCTGAGAGAAGGAAGTCTATAAAGCTGTATTTTATTTTCATGTCACTTTTTAACTATCTTTTGTATGTTTTATATTGACTTTGCTGGTCTGTGACCGTAATAAATGATTGATTGATTGACTGAGCCCTGTGGTACCCTGCTCATTACCTCCCCCCCAGTTTGAGAAGGTTTCATTGATAAGCACTGAGTCTGATCCTGTAGCCAACTGTAGATCCACCTAATAGTTGTTCCATTTAGCCCACTTTTAGCTGGTTTGCTGATCAAAATGTCATGGAATACTGACCTAGTGGGTCAAAAGGGCATTCTTTTTTTTTAAAAAAAACCTATTTCAAAACCGCTTGGATTTCTACTGACAATCACATACTACTAATTAACTTGTACTTGATATATCTGTGCACTCTTTTATATATTCCAACAAAATCGTTTCAGGATTCAAATCTATGA